>CM057337.1:233492522-239375022 GCA_030015575.1 Agapanthus africanus
AAAGACTCGTCAATACTATGGCTGTGGATTTAACCACCAGCACGTCAGAGGTATAAGCCAATACGTAACGGGCCACCAGCTATTGATTAAAAGGGACGTCGATGAGCGAACTCATCCTGACACCCTACTGAGCCTGTCAGTGACAATATCCATACAGTCCAGTCCGTTCGTCTATGAGCATCGCATGTCGGGCCTAGGGGGTGGGTAAAAGTCAGACCCCCAAAAGCGGTACAAGTCGTGTCGGAGTGTAGCCCAGAACACCCTGAGATACTACTGGAATACCTACCAGTAAATCTCCTGCCTTGGCCAAGGACTTCGTGTAATGGCTCTCCTAGACACAGCGCGACCTCACCCCCAATACCGGGAGAGACGAACCCCCGAAGATCCGCTCACTGCCTCCATGTGGCTCGGGACTGTACCCAACTAAAACCTGTTTGCACGACTCCTTTGAGCCGTGGTAGGGTAGTAATCAAAGTACAGTGGGAACTCACACGAGAAAAATGACGATCCCCAGGTCGATGAACTAACCTGCACACATGCCACCTGGGAACTGCTATCTGACGTCAGGTATAAGACCAACTAGCATGTTCCCAGCGAGTCCTGTCCGGTGTACTCATAACCCAATGAGCACCTGTATACATCTTAGGTGAACCAACTGACACCAGTGGCTTGTGAGACCGGCCACCGCCCCTCGTCGGGGTCTCGACTGTATACACTAGTCTACTCTGGAGAATCGATGCCCTGTCTCGAAACTCCCACGACTAGGGACCTTTTAAGGATGTGCTTATAGACTCCAGCTCTCACTTATATGAACGCCCTCATACTGCTGGCAGTTAAGCAAGAATCCTAGGGGCTCTATCAACGTGCAATAGCGACCTGTCAGGTCACCTGAAGCAGTACACGATGATAAAGGTAAACCAGATAGTAAACTATCATCTCGAGTAAGACTGTTGTACCGGGATAGGTCCTCCCTCAATCATTGCAATCACGTGCCTGTGATCCAATAATTGACTCTGAGGGCACTACCTCCAACAATCTCCCACTTGCACTCAAGGCTAATTATTGCGATGTCGCATACTCACAGCCCGTGTGATACCGAACACCCAACTCCTCTACAAGTCAGTCTCACAAAGCTCGTTTGCGAGACTATTGCGTTCGAGGAATAGCCTCAGCGAGTGGATCCGCTCTGATGTTTCTTTCTATGTCTCTCTATATCTCAAGTTCGCGGAGAAAGCCATCTCCCGAAATGAGCAATACCTGTCTTAGAGTGTCTGGATATCTGATGGGACCGAGCTCAAAAATGAACTCCAAATCCAAACTTCATAGACTGTATCGTCAACTGAACTTAATCAGTATCCCGCGCCATGCCACCCTCAGTATTGCCTTGGACCACCTGTCCAAAATACTGCCCCTCGTCAGAAGGAAAAATATAACGCTGACAACCTCCTTGTCGTCCATGTCACCTTGGAAGCCTGGAATGATAACTGTCTCCCGAATAGGGCTGTCGTTATCATATCCCTAGAACATCCACTTATGTTCTAAAACTGCTTCCGACTGTTTCTCCAGGATTGGATAAATATCAACTTATCGCATCTAGTGCAAGAACAACATCTGGTGTGGTACTTGACATCTCACGATTGACTCAATTGCCTAAGCAAGTGATCTGCCAATCATGCACATCCCTCTCTACTTTAGTCTATAAGACACCTTTAGAGAGGGTGACTCCATTACCTGCAGGTACACTACCATGCCAGGAGTCATCCATTCTAAATACTCTTAGAATGCTGTCAAAGTACCCTGATTGGGAAACCACCCAAATCTAGATCTAACACCATAGATCTAGTAACCAGTATGTCTGATATAATGTCCAAGTCCCTTGTGGAGAAACCACTGTGTGACGACCAAAATATAACCGATCGTAGTATAGGAGTTTCCTTTCCTACTCTGTGTATGTCATCAAAAACCAGGACATCACACCCTACTACCTTCTTAACAGATCCATCCCCTATTCTGATGACGTCAAACCTTTGACTGTCACATCAGAAACAGATGATCTAACTCCGCTATATCTGCTTTAGTCTATAAATAGACATAAGCCTGATGTCCACCAATGCTTCCGCTGCTCCCACTGACTACGACAACCCTCTGGCAGAGTCATATAGATGTGCACTTCTAAAGCTAGTTTAGAACGACGCTATACTCATCCTCCTGCCGGGTCTCGCAGCCTGGAACAACAACAATGGCAAGTGTGGGTAAACAAGAACTTCCCTGTCACCGTCCTTGAGGCTACCGGAGTACCTCTCGGGTGCATGAAGTTACCCACCTTATCTGCGGAGTGGCCAATGGAATGTCAAATCAGATTAAATCTTTAGGTTCCTTATCAAATCTTCAGTAATCGTTTGCGGTTCTGGAATCACTTCCAGTTCTACCATACTCCCACTTCTGTTTTTGAAAAATAACCATTTCTTTTTAAAATGTGGCGAGTTAAGAACAATATCACTATTGATCTTCCAGATGGTAGAAAGTCAACCCTCGTCATAGCCTGGGTCAACCCACAAACAGCCATTACAGAAACGTGCCTTGAGCTGTCCAGAGTCTGGTTTTAATCATAAGCCGGATAACTCCCCGTACCTTAACAACGTTAAGATATGAACTGTTCTATATCCAATATAGAACCAGAGGCACCGATTTAATTGAATCAGATTCAAATCATGCAGCTGTCTCCAGTGCATGTCTACAAAATGGAGAGAGGCCGATCAGCGTTACTCAACTTAGGAATGCTTCCAATTATGAGTAACCTGAAAGAGAAGCAATTTCTCTTTATCATTACTATCAACTGAATACCATACACAAGTATCTACATCTTCGATCACCTTGAAGAATCCCGATACTTGATACACCTGGTTCTCTACTCTATTCAAATACCCATAACTCCTCAAAACTTAGACCCTGTGTTTCTACGAAACACATGTCTAAGAACCAGAGAAGTTAAAAGTAAACAGAATATAGTATGAGGACCAACCCCTATGTCCTAATGGACACTGGACAACATACAATACTCTGTATAAGTCCGCCGAGTCTAACAACTCTTTCACTGTGTGTCGTAGGTCGAAAACTGTACTTATGGTTAAGAAGAATTACACCGCTGTTTAATGCTCCTTACCTAACCATCCACTGATATAGGTAAATGTCATCGACATAATATCAAAAGGTATATCTCACTCTATGAAAATAGACGTACAGATATATCAATTTGAAATTGGTGCACAACAGCGGATATTCAAAACCAAATATTTGCCAACCGGCAAACAGCCCAGGTGATTTCCTCAAATATCACCGATTACAACGAATCCCGATATAATGAGGATGATCACCCAATTTCCAATAACTTACTCCCACTCATTATCTGTAAAGCCATACAGATATGAGAATCATACCTGGTAAATACATACCCTGGAGTGAGTATCTAATCGGGAAATCAGTTTTCTTTTAACAGTACACAGTGAACTGAAACATTGAAATGTTTCGATGGGGTATCCTGGTATTCCTAGTAATGCCTCTACCATTATCCAGATTCACAACTATAACCGTATAATTCTTTTCCACCTCTCCAAATCCCTTTATATGTCTTTAGTCATTACCTTCTGCACACCCCTTTAGGCCAAATGGTTTTCTTCCTTCCCTACCGTTCGGCACCAGCCTATGGTTTGGAAGAAGACTATCCAATAAGCATAATGGGTGTACTGTCCTAGTCCTAGGAGCACTCGCAATGCGAGAGAAGGTGAAGATAAAAGACAACCGAATAAACCTTATTCCTATTTCTCCTGGACCAGAATCCATCCCCGAACTGGAACAAGTTCCTTTCGAGTTCGTATATAACCATACGATGGAGTATCCAATAAACTGTGGATCTTCGTAGTGATACGGAGTGTCCTGGAGAAATACAAAGGTGATTTAGGATTGGCGAAGAAATATTTGGTTTGGTCGTGAATATCAGTCGCATTTTACTTTACCCTCTTACTAATCCCTTGCTTTGTCTGAACTTAATACCTTCTGCACACCATCGTTATGCTAATTAGTTTTCTTCATTCCCTACCGGTCGGCACCTGCCTATGGTTTGAAAGAAGACTATCCAATTTGCATAATAGGTGTACTACCCCTAAACCAAGGAGTACTCGCAAGCTGAGAGAAGGTAGAAGGAAAAGACAACTGAATAGTCCTATTCGTTTTCTCCAGAACCGGAAACCATCCTCGAATTCCTTCGAGTTCGTATCTAACCATACGATGGCTTTGTCCAATGGAAGTGGACGTTCGCAGTAATACGGGGTGTCCTGGAGAAAAGGGTAAAAGTAGGAGTGGCAATGAGGTCTGCAACTCTGATAATCCAAAAGCCAGTGTTAAGAAGGTTCGGTCAATTTGGTCACTGAGTCATAGTCATAGGGTCGGGTCAATGGTCGCTGCCAGAGAGAGAGAGAAAAGAAACACTCAGCGTGCACTCTAACAAAGATCAGAATGGTTACCATTTTATCTAATCTGGAAACCTCCCACTGTACCTCAAATTCTCCTCCAAACCTGAAAGAAGAATTAGTCGGGGTCACCCGAGGAGTAAACTAACTCATCAGTGGGAATCGGGATCCAACTATCATCGCATGATAACGTGACGGAATCCGCTCACGCTATAACACTCCAGAAGGTATGCGCATATCTGGCAAGTTTCAGTTCTTTTGAAACTCCCGATGTGATTTCTACCCCATGCTCTTATGACCTTGGCGTGAGGTCAAAATATCATAAGTCACATGTCAAGTTCTACCCATCATTGTCCAGGTTAATTTGAACCCATCCGTACATACCCTTGACGTAGGCCAAAATAGTAGTACGACTGTCCCAAACCAACGCATCTATCTATGCAACAGATAAATACCCGGCAACTACCAAACACTATGCCTTGGCGTGAGGTCAAAATACATAGCTTGAATACTACCGAATATTTAACTGAAATGATGGAGGGCTACGAATGGTTTCTGGCGAAAAACCTTTAACGTAATGAACTTGATATTGTTGAAGGAACGAATAGCTTTTTAGAAAATATAGTGACGAAAACCTTTACTAAAGAGATCACTCCCGGTGAAGGGATCTCGGCTCTTTCCCCGTAGAATGGGGTGCTGGATATTCATAACCGAATATCACTGTGCAAAGCAAAAGTAATCGGCTATAGTGAAGTTAATGCCCTGACGCAAACTTCTGTCCAAGGGGTCACTCCCGGTGAAGGGATCTCGGCCCTTGCCTCGTCGACTGAGGAGCAGGATATTCCAAATGAATACCACGATGCAAAACAAAAGTGAACGTCCTTGCAATAACAGCTTTTTGAAAAGTGTTCCAACATCAGATTAGGTTTGTTTAACTTGCATTGATCCGAATCAACGCAGTCCCATCAATTGATCACACCACAAAGAACGAAAATATACTGACGTACGTATATGCCATCCGCATTCGCCACTGGGTCCCGTCATTACCCGTTAGGTTAGCTGACTAACGGCAGAGCGGGGACTGGACTAGCGCGGATGAAAAACATATACAACATCTACTAATATATATACCAATATATAGTATTTCGCTCAAGGCGTGAAATAAATGCAACATCACAGAAATGTACAGCATCACAGAACAATACAGATATCTGGGATCCCCGGGTTTCATAGAGCCACTACTGAAACCCGACGTTCCCCTGGTCGTGTGGATAGCCTGTGCAATGAAAACCTATACCCCCTACGAGTGCGGCGAATAGCCAGCCAATCCTGGAGTGAAGCCCCCTCCGTCCCAATGCCATGAGATGCGGGCTTGTTGCCTTCTAGAACCCGGCTATCCGTGCACCCCTCCGCGGGGTAACCCTAGTACAGAAAGTAAAATATACATACAACGGGTACATCGACCGCAACCTGGCCGTGCCCCAAAATAATAATACAATCAGGCGGTGACGGCAGTCCACATGTCGGACGCTCGCCCTGCAACAACAAATGTACATAATACAACCAGAACAGTACTAGCATTGCATCCAGGCTATCCCCCACGACCGATCCGCAACAACACAGCAAATACATAGAACATCAACGTGAAAGTCACGTTCGCAAATCCGTCTAACCGGGCTATAGCAGTTAGACCGGATTTACCGATCGAGTGACATTCACGGTCGCAGATATAATGTAAATACTGTGAAAAATGTGTTTAAAATTTTCCGATTGATCAAACCTTAACAAGTGGCCCCCAATCAAAACTGTAGCACTCACAGAAAACCTGGGCCCAATTTTAATATCCCAAAACCCCTAAAATAAGCCCACAAGCCCACTGAAAGAAATTGGTGAAGTGAAGCCTCATTCCTGCGGCGGAAGCGCGGCCAATGAGGGGCTAAGGCCGCTCTTCCGCGGTCGTAAGGTATGATCACTTTACCAAATTTTTGCAGTAGTCTTAGAACTCCCTGCACATCATTCTGAGACAACCTGAAAAATTTTTGGACTCAAAAAAAATTCGACAGAAACTGATGTGCTTGAAAAATGCGGTTTCGGGATTTTGTTCGATCGGAAACGTAAAACACATTAAACCAAGCTAGACGAAGTTAATGGAGAGGCTCTGATACCACTGTAAGTGCACGGCGGCGCCCCGGCCGTCAATCCGACGCCGGAATGCGGAAGCGGTGATAAACTTTAATTTTGCGGACTTTGCAAACCGGCACCACCGCGCACTAAACTCCGGATCGTAACCATTAACAAGTCTAAGCTAACTAGAAGATGGGTTAGAGATGTACCGACTGATCCGAGTCCTCCGGTCTTCATCTCCGCTCCGATCTCCTCGCGGGATCTCCGTCCGTCTCCTCCTCGTCAGAAAGGGCACCACATCGCCTGTAGCTTTTACGGGCTCCCACCTCAATACCGAGGCAACTCGGGCGCGAAGCTGGCGAATCGACGCGTCCAAGATTTGCTGTAGGAAGTGTAGTGTAGAATCATAGTCTCTTTTGGGGTGGTTGCCATTTGAAGATGATGGAGGAAACAAGATAAGAAAAATGGTGCTTGCATTTTTCTTAACATGAAATGAGATTAAGAAATGAAACTCTCAAGAATGAAAACTCTCAAGAATGAAAACTCTCATCTTTTTCTTTCTCTCAACCATGGAAAAACTTCTTCCATCAAGTGAGAATAATGGTGGAGGAAAAAACAATATGAAGCAAGAAGGGAGGTGAGTGTAGGAGTGAAGAAAAGGTGACCACATCAAGAGACAAAGAAACATCAACCATACCTTTCACTTTAAACCCATCCTCATTCAATCAAATCTCATTAAAGCAAAAGCATGGATGAAAGATATGAAGCTATCATAATCAATCATTATGCAAGAAAACCCCTCCACAAATGTAATTTGCAAAACTGCAAATTACCCCCTCCATCGGAAAAGTCCGGCCGGGAAAGAACAAAGGAAAACCGGCCGGAACGGAATGCAAACTGGCAACTCCAGAAAACTGGTCCTGTAATAAATTACAGGAAAACCCCGATACTGTGCATACACACCCGCATCTGTATTCCGTCCGGATACAAATGCAAAGAGACAAAATCTACACTGTACTAAACTAGGACCGGCTTAAACCAAAGTCGGCTAGTAATGTCCGTTCGATCCTGATCCGTGCAATACCGCACGTATCTGATCGAACCCTGCCATATACCTATACGGCTACTAGTACAAACCGTCCGATCCTGATCCGTACAATACCGCACGTATCTGATCGGACCCTGCCATATCTCCATACGGCCTCTACAGCGTTTCGCCCGAAAGCTTGAGTAACTGAATGTGTGGTGGACTCTAAAGACTCGTCAATACTATGGCTGTGGATTTAACCACCAGCACGTCAGAGGTATAAGCCAATACGTAACGGGCCACCAGCTATTGACTAAAAGGGACGTCGATGAGCGAACTCATCCTGACACCCTACTGAGCCTGTCAGTGACAATATCCGTACAGTCCGGTCCGTTCGTCTATGAGCATCGCATGTCGGGCCTAGGGGGTGGGTAAAAGTCAGACCCCCAAAAGCGGTACAAGTCGTGTCGGAGTGTAGCCCAGAACACCCTGAGATACTACTGGAATACCTACCAGTAAATCTCCTGCCTTGGCCAAGGACTTCGTGTAATGGCTCTCCTAGACACAGCGCGACCTCACCCCCAATACCGGGAGAGACGAACCCCCGAAGATCCGCTCACTGCCTCCATGTGGCTCGGGACTGTACCCAACTAAAACCTGTTTGCACGACTCCTTTGAGCCGTGGCAGGGTAGTAATCAAAGTACAGTGGGAACTCACACGAGACAAATGACAATCCCCAGGTCGATGAACTAACCTGCACACATGCCACCTGGGAACTGCTATCTGACGTCAGGTATAAGACCAACTAGCACGTTCCCAGCGAGTCCTGTCCGGTGTACTCATAACCCAATGAGCACCTGTATACATCTTAGGTGAACCAACTGACACCAGTGGCTTGTGAGACCGGCCACCGCCCCTCGTCGGGGTCTCGACTGTATACACTAGTCTACTCTGGAGAATCGATGCCCTGTCTCGAAACTCCCACGACTAGGGACCTTTTAAGGATGTGCTTATAGACTCCAGCTCTCACTTATATGAACGCCCTCATACTGCTGGCAGTTAAGCAAGAATCCTAGGGGCTCTATCAACGTGCAATAGCGACCTGTCGGGTCACCTGAAGCAGTACACGATGATAAAGGTAAACCAGATAGCAAACTATCATCTCGAGTAAGACTGTTGTACCGGGATAGGTCCTCCCTCAATCATTGCAATCACGTGCCTGTGATCCAATAATTGACTCTGAGGGCACTACCTCCAACAGTAGACATGGGACCGCATACATCACTATGTATCAGTCCCAAGAGTTCGGTAACTCTTTCTCCGTGTCCCGTAAACGGAGTTTTGGTCATCTTGCCTTTGAGACATGACTGGCAAGTGTCATAAGATGAAAATTCAAACGGATTTAAATATCCATCCTTATGCAACTTAGCCAGTCGTGTCGCATTGATGTGACCCAGTCTACAATGCCACAAGAAGGATTCGTTCAGTTCTGAACTCTTCCTCTTGTGTGTGTTTGTTATGCTCAGAACTGTTGATTGGTTTAGAACGTAAATGCCATTGCACAACGTGCCTGACCCAACCAACTTTTGGTTACGGAGAATGTTCATAACATTGTCCTGTAATACAAAATTATATCCCTCTTTACTCAATAAAGAAACCGATATAATGTTGCATATCAGGTTCGGCATGTAATAGCATTCATTCAGAACCAATGTATTACCAGTTGGTAATTCAAGGTGATATTCCCGGACAGTCTTAGCTGCAACAATTGCACCATTTCCAACTCTTATGTCTTTATCACCTTCTCCAAGTTCTCTACCTTTTCTAAGCCCATGTAACTGATTACATATATGGGATCCTGACCCGGTATCTAATATCCAGGATGTAGAGCAAATGGAGAAACAGTTCTCTGTAACGAACACACCCGAAGAAAATGCATCATCATGTACTTTCTTCATTCGGGTGGCATGGGAATCCTGGTATTCCCCTATATCCTGTTCATTCCTATAACTCTTATAGGAAAGAACGGAACCAACGTTCCCCAGCACAGTATAACATGTGGGTTCGGTCAATACATCCATATTATTATCTTTATTAGGGCATGAAATGGTCGCTACCTGGAGAGAGAGAAGAAAACACTTTAGCGTATGCTCGTGCAAGATCAGATTGGTTATTATCTTATCTAATCAGGATGGCTCCCACTGCTTTTTATCAAATCTTCCTTCAAACCCTAAAAGGAAAGACTAGCCGGGATTAATTACACACTACAAGTTCGCCAATCTTTCAGCCAGGCCAGTGTCGGTACTTTGAGGGAGGTCCCCTGTGCTTTCGCACGAACCTAATTAATGTAAACCTCGTTTTCCCAGAGGCGTAACCTCGTTAACACCTTTCTAGACACCTACTTGATCGGCTAATTGTAATGTGTAAAACTCTCCCAGGAGTAACTCTTACTCGCAGTGGGTATCGGGATCCAACTATCTCATAGAAGGTATGCAATCTCATTGCAAATTTCAACACTTGAAATTCCCGATAATATTTTGCCCCTAGCGTGCTATGACCTTGACGCATGCCAAACAACCCATAGTCCGCTAGTCAAGTTCAACCCGTACATTTCTTGATTGAATTAAACCCACCCGCACGACCCTTGACGCATGCCAAACAACGCCGTGCGAATACCCTAATCCAATCGCATCGTATGCTAGTAGATAAGCACTAGTTAGCTACCGTACACTACGCCTTGACGCATGCCAAACAACCGCAGCACGAATACTAACTAGTACTTATCTGAAATGACGGAGGGCTACGATAGGTTTTTTGGAAAACCTATTGCGTAATGAACTTGATATCGTTGTAGAATCAAATGAAGTTTTGAAATGGAGTGATTTTGAGGCTTTTCTAGTTTTGCTAAAGGGGTCACTCCCGGTGAAGGGATCGTCGGCCCTTTCCTCGTCGAATGAGGTGCGGGATATATCATATATATCACTGTGCAAAGTAGAAACTATAGAAGCAATCAAAAACAAACCGAGTGTGTAGCATCTGCCAGTTATCGCTAAAGGAGTCACTCCCGGTGAAGGGATCTCGGTCCTTTCCTCATCGAATAAGGTGCAGGGTATATCATATATACCGCTATGCAAAGCAAGAACTGTAGCTACCTGTTTTGTTTAAAATTTGATTCTACAACATCTTAGGTTTCTTTTCTTTCATTAATCACATTAATGAAGTCCCATCATTTAAATACCTAAACATCACAGATAAATACGACGTACACTTATGCCATCCGCATTCGCCTCGATGTCCCCTCGTGCACCGTTAGGTTAGGTAACTAACGACAGAGCAGGGCAGGGCTAGTGCGGGTGCAAAAATAAGTAACGTCTATATAATATATCATATATACTATATACTGTATCTATCACAGAACATCACATGATCACATCACAGATATCGCAGCAGAAGAAACATATGAAATATTGGATATACTAGGACGTCCGTGTTTTCAATACGAGCCAGTATAAAACACGGATTCCACGGTCGTGATGAATAGCCAATCCCACACCCCTAGACCCCTACGAGAGCGGCAAGCAACCCTACCAATTCTAGGGTTAGGAGACCCGGACTCGACTCCTCGAGATGGTCTCCCACTGGACCCTAGAACCCGGTTACTTGTGCTCCCCTCCTTGGGTCTATCCTAGTGCGGAAAAGTAAATAATATACAAACGGTGACAACTTCCGCAACTTGGAAGCGCCCCAATAAAAGAATATTACATACAAGTTTTTACATGAATGAAAATGAAAAACACTCATCACACATAAAAACCCCCGGCTATTCAAACACGACGATCCAATATAACATATCCAGTAACACATAACATCACATGTCATCAACGTAAGTAAATATGCGCATCCTAATTGTCGTTGACATATAGCAACGAAACCGGCGATATCATATATTACACTTACGGTCACAGAAAAGAAAGTGTAAAACTACAACAGTTGGAATCCGCAACCTCTTTAGACATCACATGCCTAATGAAATGAAATACTTAGACATCACATGCCTAACAGTTATAAACCCCGCATTTTAGTCTCATTATCGAAAACTCTTTTCAATATCAAGTGAAACTAAAGCGCTAGATTTATAACATTCATTCAGTTATCTCATAACTGTTTGTGAATTCCAATTATTGTATCACATTCCAGATAAACAGAAAATGTTAAACTTTCCGATCGAACAGTCGAATACCCAAGTTTTCCCGATACAGCTCAACACATGAAATAAGTCTAATAACATTCAGTTCGTGCCTCAGTACCAACGGTCCAGCCGTAGAAGGGTCAAGCCAACGCCTCACATGTGGCACGCCGTACTGCCCCAAACCCGAAGGTTCAAAGGGCAGTTCAAGACGGTCACATAATCGAGTTAAGGTTTGTTGTCTTCTAGAGGGTCCATCGCGTTACTTGCACTACTTAGAACGTCGTTAAACTACGGAAAAATCCAACACTTGGAAATTTCCCGACAGGGGAAAAATTGGGTATTTATATCCGGTCGAACTTTTTAACATATTCTAAAATTTATCCGGAAAGCCACATAGACAAAATCTGATACTCCGATCGAAACAACGAATCCCTAAAACAATCCCAAAAAATTCAACTCTTGAATAAATATTAAAAATTCCCATAAAACTCAGCACCAGAAAAGAGGAATTACTGTGCAAAAATTATTGCGCATTGTGAACAGTAGGCGGCGGAACCGCGGCAGAATCCATGCTTCTACCGCGTTTCCGCGGCGGTTTAGACGCATCATGAGCTCGTTTTGCACCATAATTCTTATATCTTCATGCTGATATTTTTAAGAATTTTTAATATGGAAAAATCCCATTTTTTAGAAAAAGTCCAGAGAGCAATATTTGAGTTGGGGTTTCGGGTCGATCGGACTTCAAACTCCGTCTAGACTTCGCCTAAGGCTCTAGTTAGGCTCTGATACCACTGTAGGGTTCATAGGCACACTATAGAGGTCTCACAAGGTATCAACCATGCCAATTTCAAATTTTATGGGTGCCGAGAAACCCTAATACGGATCGTTGACTAGAAATTTAGGCGATAAACGGAACTAGTTAACAACTTAACTAAAGGAGAGAGGCTACAACCTTTGTAGATCCGGTTCTCCACTTTCGTAGCTCCACGTACGCGTCCTCTCGCTGTCCATCTCGAATCCTGAACTCAAACGTCGGCTTCATCGGAGAATTGGGCGGACTAGGTCGTCGGCTTCGTGCCGAAGATGATCTACGTCGAGGTTTCACAAGTTCAAGCTCCGACTTTACCAAGTTGTGAAACTTGTGAAGAAAACACCCAAAACAACTTGGCAAGAGGTAGAGGGTGAAGAAATAGGAGGTGGGTTCACTTTAGAATTGGATTTCTCACTTTAGATCTCAAGTTGCCATTGATGGCATCAAGTTTTCTATCTTCAAGAAGAAGATGAAGAAGAAGAAAGAATATGATAAGAGTTGAATTAAAATGAAAAAAAATTCAATACTTATCATAAGCTAACCATAGTTGAGTGTAGAGAATAGACCATGGTTACTTGGATGGGTTAGGGTTAAGCATGAAGACAAGAATGGTTAAGAAGTCAAAGCTTCATGAAGCTTCAACTAAAAACAAACATAGCCACCATTCTTATGTAAATCTTTTCCAAATAAATAAATAAACAAATGAATGAAAAAGCAAAACCATAATCATCTCTTAACCATGGTTTAATCCTTTACACTTAACCACATGATCAAGTATCATCAAACATGATACAAATATGTGCACAAAAGTATATCACATATACTTCTTGCACATCAAGTGAGAAAATCCATTTAAAGTGAACCAATACTAGTTAATGCAAAGTAATATATCAAATATATAATTATACATTAAATCATTAAATCAACACTTGATTTAACGATCCGGTCATATCGCATATAACCGACTAGTATCCTATGTATCGGCTTATCGAATCAATCCTTGATTCGATATCTGGGTTATATCGAATATAACCAGTCGATACATCCATCGCGAGAATGGAATACGGTATCACATACACGCATCATTCTCGGTCCTGCGCATATCTCATATGCACTCCTATTTCGTTTCGCTTGAGCCAGGAAACCTCTGTGTAGGACTCTAAAGACTCGTCAATACGCCGGTAGCAGATGATGATCATATCAAGCACCCACAAGCCGCAAGCGGTCTGCTAAACGTAACGGCCATCCGGGTATTGAGCGATCAGAAGATCGACGAGCTAGCCCGCTCACATTCCTGTGAATCCAACCAGTAACACTTACCGTACAGTCCGGTCTGTTCGTCTGATATGTCGCATATCAAGTCTAGGGGTGGTAAACGTCAGACCCCAATAACCGATAAGTCGTGCCGATGTGAAGCTCATGACGGGTCGAGAAACTACTGGTAACCTTACCAGCAAATCTTTGATCAGCCCTGGCCAGGGACTTCCCTGTTACGGCCAATCGAGCACTGCGCAACATCAACCCCCAATACCGGGAGAGACGAAACCCCTCCTATCGCTCATTGCCTCCATGTGATTCGGGACTGTACCCAAAGACCACCGTTTTGCACGCCCTCATGGACGTGGTAAGGTGGAGATCAAAGCACAGTGGGAATCACACAAGACTCTATGACGATCTCGAGTCAACAGACTAACCTGTAAAAGTGTCACCTGAGAACTGCCATCTGACGTGAGGTATAATACCATCTGGGAGTTCTCGGCGAGTCCGTCCAGTGTACCCAGTCTCCACTGAGCACCCGTATACCATCTCTGATGTCAAACATCAATGGATATGGGATCATCCATCGCCCATCTCATGGGTCGAGAAGCGTATACGCTAGTCTACCCTGGTATATCGATGCCCTGTCTCGATACACCCACGACTAGGGACCTTGAAGGATATACTTATGGACTACCATGTCCCCACTAGTATGATCTGCATCATAGTCCAGGTAGTCAAGTACACATCCTAAGCGCTTTATCAACATGTAACTAAAAGACGGTTTAAAGAGACAAGTGTACATGTTAAGATAAAGAGTAACCAGATAGCATACTATCATATCGAGCAAGAAAGTCATCTCTATATATGTCCAAGCATCCAATAAAATATACATCATCTGTACAATACTGACCTCTAGGGCATACATACAACTAACACTTTTAGAAGAGAACGTCTATAAGTACACAGCCAGAGGGCTTCGTAGACAGTGGGAGCAGCGGAAACGTGTACAAGATGCATTATAGGATAAAGCAGGTATCGCGGAGTTGGAACATCTGTTTTGATGTGTTAGTCAAAGAGTTTGACATCATCAAAATGGTAGATGAACCTTGTATAAACAAAAAGGTAGTAGGGAGTATGGTGGTGATCCTCGTAGAGTACGTGGATGTCATACTCTTGATAAGAAAGGAGTTTCCTATGCTACGCTCGGTCAATCTCCGCTCATCACAAGGATTCTCCATATAGGATTTAATGATACCAACTAAATCCTAGGTTTTGGATCTATGGGATAGAGATGATTGGATGTTAGGATTCTCACTAGTTGTAGTGAGATGGTATCAATCGATCCTGGGGAGAATCACTGGAAAGGTTCCAGGGTGATAAGGACGACTGAAAGTCAGTCACAGGCATTGTCTTTACCCTCAGTAAAGGGACGGTATGTTGGAAGAGTTCCAAGCTAGATACCGTGGCTAACTAGACGATAAAGGCAGGATACATCGCTACTTAAGATGCTACCAAAGAGGATGTTTGGGTGTATATTGGTTCATGAGATGAACTACGTTCCAACCATTGTGAGACAATGGAGTTGTGGCTTATGCCAAGGAACGCCGGTCCCATCAGTGATCCAGACATATTCTAAGGCAGTGTCACCTAATCATGGAGATGGTTGATCTCCAAGGGATCAAGGTTAGGAGAGTAGACTCAGAGGACAACACGGCGGATCCACTCACAAAGGCCTTTTCCCAGAGAGAGACTATTATGGGATGGTTGAGTATGAGATACTTCAACCACTGCTATCAGATGGCCCTAGTGCAAGTGGGAGATTGTTAGTTATATGTATGCCCTAAAGGCCATTACTATACATAGGATGTATATTGTAGTGGATGCTTGGACATATATAGGGAGGACTTTCTTGCTCGACATGATAGTATGCTATCTGGTTACTCTTTGCCTTAATGTGTATACTGATTGTCTCTCTGTTACATGTTGGTAAAGCCCTTAGGATGTGTACTTGACTACCTGGACTATGATGCAGATCATTCTAGTGGGGACATGGTAGTCCATAAGTACATCCTTCAAGGTCCCTAGTCGTGGGTGTATCGAGACGGGGCATCGATATACCAGTGTAGACTAGCGTATACCTTCTCGACCCATACAGATGGGCGATGGATGATCCCATATCCATTGGTGTTTGACATCAGAGATGATATACGGGTGCTCAGTGGAGACTGGGTACACTGGACGGACTCGCCGAGAACTCCCAGATGGTATTATACCTTACGTCAGATGTCAGTTCTCTGGTGACACTGGTACAGAGTAGTCTGTTGACCCGAGATCGTCATAGAGTCTTGTGTGATTCCCACTGTGCTTTGATTTCCACCTTACCACGTCCAAGAGGGCGTGCAAAACGGTGGTTTTTGGGTACAGTTCCGAATCACATGGAGGCAATGAGCGATAGGAGGGGATTCGTCTCTCCCGGTATAGGGAGTTGATGTTGCACTGTGTTCGATTGGCTATAACCGGAAATCCCTGGCCAGGGTTGCTGAGATTTACTGGTAAGTGTTACCTGTAGTTTCTCGAACTATTATAGACCTCATATCGACACGACTTATCGAGCTATTGGGGTCTGACGTTTACCACCCCTAGGTGAGATATGCGACATATCAGACGACGAGACCGGACTGTACGGTAAGTGTTACTGGTTGGATTCACAGGAGTGTGAGCGGGCTTGCTCGTCGATCTTCTGATCGCTCAATACCCGGGTGGCCGTTACGTTTAGCAGACCGCTTGCGGCTTGTGGGTGTTTGATATGATCATCACCTGCTGCCGGCGTATTGCCGAGTCTTTAGAGTCCTACACAGAGGTTTCCTGGCTCAAGCAAAACGAAATAGGAGCACATATGAGATATGTGCGGGACCGGGAATAATGCGTGTATGTGATACCGTATTCCATTCTCGCGATGAATGTATCGAATGGTTGTATGTGATATAACCTAGTTATCGAATCAAGGATTGATTCGATAAGTCGATACATTGGATACTAGTCGGTTATATGCGACATGACCGGATCATTGAATCAAGTGTTGATTTAATGATTTAATGTATAATTATATATATGATATATTACTTTGCATTAACTAGTATTGGTTCATTTTAAAAGGATTTTCTCACTTGATGTACACAAGTTGTATATATGATATACTTTTGAGCACATGATTGTATCATGTTTGATGATACATACTAACTTGGTTAAGTGTATGATTAAACCATGGTTGTGTAATGGTTAGGGTTTTGATTTTATTTATTTATTTAATCTTTTTTAGTTTTGGCAAAATAAAATGGTGGATTTATTTGTTCTTTGCTAAAAGCTTCTTGAAGCTTCAAAGCATCTTTGAAAAGTCTTCCATTTTGTTTTTACCACTAAACCTAACCATTCACCTAACCCTAGTTTATTCTCTACACTTTACCAAGTTAGTATGTATCATCAAACATGATACAATCATGTGCACAAAAGTATATCACATATACAACTTGTGTACATCAAGTGAGAAAATCCTTTTAAAATGAACCAATACTAGTTAATGCAAAGTAATATATCATATATATAATTATACATTAAATCATTAAATCAACACTTGATTCAATGATCCGGTCATGTCGCATATAACCGACTAGTATCCAATGTATCGACTTATCGAATCAATTCTTGATTCGATAACTAGGTTATATCACATACAACCATTCGATACATTCATCGCGAGAATGGAATACGGTATCACATACACGCATTATTCCCGGTCCCGCACATATCTCATATGCGCTCCTATTTCGTTTTGCTTGAGCCAGGAAACCTCTGTGTAGGACTCTAAAGACTCGTCAATACGCCGGCAGCAGGTGATGATATATCAAACACCCACAAGCCGCAAGCGGTCTGCTAAACGTAACGGCCACCCGGGTATTGAGCGATCAGAAGATCGACGAGCAAGCCCGCTCACACTCCTGTGAATCCAACCAGTAACACTTACCGTGCAGTCCGGTCTCATCGTCTGATATGTCGCATATCTCGCCTAGGGGTGGTAAATGTCAGACCCCAATAGCTCGATAAGTCGTGTCGATATGAGGTCTATAACAGTTCGAGAAACTACAGGTAACACTTACCAGTAAATCTCAGCAACCCTGGCCAGGGATTTCCGGTTATAGCCAATCGAACACAGTGCAACATCAACTCCCTATACCAGGAGAGACGAATCCCCTCCTATCGCTCATTGCCTCCATGTGATTCGGGACTGTACCCAAAAACCACCGTTTTGCACGCCCTCTTGGACGTGGTAAGGTGGAAATCAAAGCACAGTGGGAATCACACAAGACTCTATGACGATCTCTGGTCAACAGACTACTCTGTACCAGTGTCACCAGAGAACTGCCATCTGACGTAAGGTATAATACCATCTGGGAGTTCTCGGCGAGTCCGTCCAGTGTACCGAGTCTCCACTGAGCACCCGTATATCATCTCTGATGTCAAACGCCAATGGATATGGGATCATCCATCGCCCATCTGTATGGGTCGAGAAGGTATACGCTAGTCTACACTGGTATATCGATGCCCCGTCTCGATACACCCACGACTAGGGACCTTGAAGGATGTACTTATGGACTACCATGTCCCCACTAGTATGATCTGCATCATAGTCCAGGTAGTCAAGTACACATCCTAAGGGCTTTACCAACATGTAACAGAGAGACAATCAGTATACACATTAAGGCAAAGAGTAACCAGATAGCATACTATCATGTCGAGCAAGAAAGTCCTCCCTATATATATCCAAGCATCCACTACAATATACATCCTATGTATAGTAATGGCTTCTAGGGCATACATATAACTAACAAGATCTGAATAAGATTCTCCATACTGGAAATCTTAAACTCAACTGGGCCTGCGTCGGCGCATCAAATCGGACGAATCATCTTAGTCGCACAACTTAACTCAAGATAGACTAGCTATCTTCTGTCGCATCTCTGCCTGAAAGCTCCAGCGATCTCAACTCATACAGTCTGGAGGCGACATCCTATCAATCTCAGTAATCACTGGGTCATTTGTCTGCACGGTAGATGACATCACAAACTCTGAGGTAGGCTGTACATCAACAGTCCTCTCACAACAGGCAGCCTCTATCAGTGGCCCGATCATCCGGTGCAAAACCGAACACTCACTTCAAACGAGAGGTCACAACACAAACACTAAATCGAGATGTTCCCATGTCGCCAGAAAACATGATGGTCAGTCCTCGTCCATGACGAGCTCGCCTTAGCCGCATCACTAGCAGCAGCTCAATCTGCGCTCAAACCATGGTGACAGGAACCTCAAGCATGTATCGATGAAGATAGATCAAAGGGATGAAATGAATCAACAGATCCCAAAATGGATACATGATCATAAGGAGGAACGAAATCAATGAGAGTATGATCATTGGAACGAATAGAATCAAGGATCTCAAGTGGATGTATAATCATGGGAACGAAGAGAATCATAGATCTCTAGATATGTACATCCTAAGGTTACTTAAGCGGAGTATCGTATCGTAAGTATGCCACGGAACATACGCACGGTACGTCGCTCTACTTGAGTAACCTACTCCATCAATCAGGGTCAACCTATGTAACGAAAGTTCGGGTCTAATACCCCATGTTCAATTCTAAGTTCGGTAAGGTCAAGCCTAGGTTCCGAAATAGATTACACCCCAGACTCCGCATAGTCAAACCTAGACTCGAACCAAGGTTAAACCTAGCGCTCTGATACCAACTTTGTCACGACCCAAATATTTATTTCGTGACCGGTACTTAAATCACGCAACGTAAATTAAGTAAGCCGAAGCCCAGAAATCTAAACCTTTTTAAGAAAATAAAAGAGGTGAAGTTTTGAAATAAAAGTACGATGAAATCAAATGTTTTCTTAAATGCATAGATAATGGAACATGAAAAATGCAAGTGGATTTTTCTAATTGAAAAACATGTTTTGTCTTTTAAAAATTTGGGCAGCACCTCCCTTGTATATTTTGATTCAAAACCACAAATATATGATAATATAAAAGGCATCCCTAAGCGGGAGCTAGCTCTTCGCCAATCGGCGGAATCACAACCACGCAAGTCAGAAATATAAGTATACGATGCCCAACGGTGAAGATCAACACAAAAGATAAAGAATAAAGCAAGACATCAACCCATCAAGCAAACATATAACCCATCGCTCTAAGTCTCGCAACCACAAGTCTTGCAAAGTCTTACCACTTATACAAATACTAGTTTTGATTCATGGAGTTGACTAGATACAATAGGAATAATAATACAAGAGTGGCACGATCCAATATGTACCACCTACTAAAGCAAATCACCCGAATGCAAGCTGTGTGCCAGTGATGCCGCTACTGATCCATGCGATCAACCTGCAAGAACTGTAGCACAACAGGGGTGAGTTGCCAACTCGTGAGTAGAAAATACCATAAGGTAGAAATCGAATAAAACAACGATTCCTAGATCAACTATATCATAAAGGTAATACTATGATATCTAGGGTGACCGTATCTGCATATGTGCCAACAATATAATCAATGCCTGTAAGCATGTGGATAACATCTACGTGTCCATCAATGACACAACAACATCATGCATGTAAATATCATGAAAGCATATGCATGTTGTAGGGTTCCTAGGCACCTTAAGGAGGTCTCACAAGGCATCGATCATGCCAATTTAAAATTTTACGGTGCCGAGAAACCCTAGAACGGATCGTTGGCTAGATATCTAGGCGATAAAGCGAGCTAGTTTACAACTAAACTATAAGATAACGGAAATACAACCTTTGTAGATCCGGTGCTCCACCTCCATAGCTCCGCAACGAAGTCCCCTCGCTGTCCAAATGAATTCCCGGGCTCTAGCTGTAGGTTTCCTAGGCACGCTAGTGAGGTCTCACAAGCCATCGACCATGGCAATTTCAAATATTATGGTGCCTACAAACCCTAAACTACGGATCGATTGCTAGATTTCTAGGCGAAACAATGAACTAGTTAACACTTAACTATTGGGAATACGGAAATACAACCTTTGTAGATCCAGTCCTCCACCTCCATGGCTCCGCAACGAGGTCGTCTCCGCTGTCTAAATCAAATCCGGGCTCTAGAGTCGGCTTCGTCGGAGAATGGGCAAGCTAGGTCGTCGATGTCCATGCCGAAGATGATCTACGTCGAGGCATCGCTAGATCAAGCTCACAACTTCACCAAGTCATGAAACTTGTGAAGTAAACACACTCTACTACTTGGCAAGAGGTAGAGGATGAAGAAATAGGAAGTGGGTAGACTTTAGAATTGGATTTCTCACTCATTTCCAACAATCACCATTGATGGACCTTGCTTTTCTTCACTTGAAGAATGAAGAAGAAGAAGGAAAAATGATATGATAAGTTAAAAGAAAATGAAAAGAAAATGAATTCTTATCATAAAATTAACCATGGTCAAGTGTAGAGAATGAATCATGGTTAGTGGGAATGGTTAGGGTTAAGGATGAGATAAGTATGGTTGACTTTATCAAAGCTTCATGAAGCTTCAACTAAACTCCAAATTAAGCCACCATTCTTTTCTCCTCTTTTCCAAAATGAATAAACAATTAAATAAATGAATAAATAAAGGAAATGAAACCCTAACCATTCTTTTAACCATGGTTTAATTCTTTGCACTTAACCAAGTAATCATGTATCATCAAACATGATACAATCAAATGCACAAAATCATATCGCATATGTAATGCGCACACCCGAGTGAGAAAATCCATCTTAAGTAAACCGATACTAGTTGATGCAAAGTAATATATCAAATATATAAATATGCATTAAATCATTAAATCAACACTTGATCCAATGACCCGGTTATGTCGCACACAACCGACTAGTATACAATATATCGGCTTATCGAATCAACGCTTGAATCGATAACTAGGTTATATCGCATACAACCATTCGATATATTTATCGCGAGAATAGAATACGGTATCACATACACGCATTATTCTCGGTCCCGCACATATCTCATATGCGCTCCTATTTCGTTTCGCTTGAGCCAGGAAACCTCTGTGTAGGACTCTAAAGACTCGTCAATACGCCGGCAGCAGATGATGATCATATCAAGCATCCACAAGCCGCAAGCGGTCTGCTAAACGTAACAGCCACCCGGGTATTGAGCGATCTGAAGATCGACGAGCAAGCCCGCTCACACTCCAGTGAATCCGACCAGTAACACTACCGTACAGTCCGGTCTGATCGTCTGATATGTCGCATATCTCGCCTAGGGGTGGTAGACGTCAGACCCCAATAGCTCAATAAGTCGTGTCGATATGAGGTCTATAACTGTTCGAGAAACTACTGGTAACACTTACCAGTAAATCTCAGCAACCCTGGCCAGGGATTTCCTGTTATAGCCAATCGAACACAGCGCAACATCAACTCCCTATACCGGGAGAGACGAATCCCCTCCTATCGCTCATTGCCTCCATGTGACTCGGGACTATACCCAAAAACCACCGTTTTGCACGCCCTCTTGGACGTGGTAAGATGGAAATCAAAGCACAGTGGGAACCACACGAGACTCTGTGACGATCTCGGGTCAACAGACTACTCTGTACCAGTGTCACCAGAGAACTGCCATCTGACGTGAGGTATAATACCATCTGGGAGTTCTCGGCGAGTCCGTCCAGTGTACCCAGTCTGTACTGAGCACCCGTATATCATCCCTGATGTCAAACACCAATGGATATGGGATCATCCATCGCCCATCTGTATGAGTCGAGAAGGTATACGCTAGTCTACTCTGGTATATCGATGCCCCGTCTCGATACACCCTCGACTAGGGACTTTGAAGGATGTACTTATAGACTACCATGTCCTCACTAGTATGATCCGCATCATAGTCCAGGTAGTCAAGTACAGATCCTAAGGGCTTTACCAACATGTAACAGAGAGACAATCAGTATACACGTTAAGGTAAAGTTCAACCAGATAGCATACTATCATGTCGAGCAAGAAAGTCCTCCCTATATATGTCCCAGCATCCACTACAATATACATCCTATGTACAGTAATGGCCTCTAGGACATACATATAACTAACAATCTCCCACTTGCACTAGGGCCATCTGTAGCAGTGGTTGCAGTATCTCATACTCAACCATCCCATAAAAATCTCTCTCTGGGAACAGGCCTTTGTGAGTGGATCCGCTGTGTTGTCCTCTTAGTCTACTCTCCAAACCTCGATCTCCCTGGAGATCAACCATCTCCATGATCAAGTGATACTGCCTTAGAATATGTCTGGATCACTGATGGGACCGGCGTTCCTTGGCATAAGCCACAACTCCATTGTCACACAATGGGAGGAACGTAGTTCATCTCAAGAACCAATATACACCCAGACTGCCTCTTTGGTAGCATCTTAAGTAGCGATGTATCCTGCCTTTATCGTCTAGTATGTCACGGTATCTAGCTTGGAACTCTTCCAACATACCGTCCCTTTACTGAGGGTTAAGACAATGCCTGCGACTGACATTCAGTCGTCTTTATCATCCTGGAACCCTTCCAGTGATTCTCCCCAGGATCGTTTGATACCATCTCACTACAACTAGTGAGAATCCTAACATCCAATTAGATCTATCTCATAGATCTAAAATCCAGGATTTAGTAGGTATCACTTTTATCCTATGTGGAGAATTTTGGTGATAAGCGGAGATTGATCGAGCGTAGCATAAGAAACTCCTTTCTTATCAAGAGTATGTCATCCACGTACTCTACGAGGATCGTCACCATACTCCCTACTACCTTTTTGTTTATACAAGGTTCATCTACCATTTTGATGATGTCAACTTCTTTGACTAATACATCAAAACAGACGTTCCAACTCCGCGATGCCTGCTTTATCCTATAAAGCATCTTGCACACGTTTCCGCTGCTCCCACTGTCTACGAAGCCCTCTGGCTGTGTACTTATAGACGCACTCTTCAAAAACATCATTTAGAAGAGCAGTCATGACAGCCAACCACCAGATATCGTAGTCATGGTATGTAGCCGTGGCAAGTAGGATCTGGATGGACTTAAGCATAGCTACTTAGAAAAGGTTTCATCATCATCCATACCTGGTCAATGACGTAGACCTTTAACAAGTCTAGCTTTGAAAGTCTCAACCTTTCCATGTACACCAAGTAATCTTCTCAAGATATACTTGTTCCTGATGGGGATTTAACCCTTCAGATATAGCAACCAAAGTCCATACTTTGTTGGTGTATAAGGATTCCATCTCAGATCGATAAACATCCAGCCATTCTTACAGAGTCTCACTCTTGATGGCCAGCTCGAAACTAGTTGGGTCATCATCTCATGATGCAATCCTCGCTCCCACTGTCATAGAGAAACCGAAGTATCTCTCAGGTGGGTGAGGAACCCTACTAGATCGGCGGAGAGGCTGAGGTTCGTTGGTAACTATTGAATCCTTTGGTTCTTTCAAATCATCAGCTGTAGTTTGTATAGCTGGAACCTTTCCAGTTCTACATAACAAACTTTGCCTCGAGCTTGTCCAGATTTTGCTTTTAGACATAGGCCGGACAACCCCAAATCTTAACTGACTTAAGACATGGGCTCTTCCCATACCATATCACATATGAAATGGTAGGCAACTGATTTGATTCGAACCCTATTCAATAGGTATGCAGCTTCTCAAGTGCATAACTCCCAAAAGGAAATAGGTAAGTCAGTAGTACTCATCATAGAGCACACCTTATCATATAGGGTGTTATAGCTCCACCCCGATATACCATCGTGCCATGGTGTATACGGAGGAGTAATGCTGAGAGAGAATCTCATTCTCCTTTAGAATAGTCCAGTATTTCCGTGCTTAAGTATTCTCCTCCTTGATCTCATCAAAGGACATAATACTTATACCCGTTTATTGGTTCTCTACTTCTCGTTTATATTCTATGAATATCTCAAAAGGCTCGGACTCATGTTTCAACAGGAACATATGTCTGAATCTTGAGAGATTATCAGAGAATGTAATGAAGTATAAAGAACCGGTCTTGGCATGTGTAGACAGGGGACCTTACATACATCAACATGTATCATCCCAAGAGTTCACCAACTCTTTCTCTGTTTCCAGTAAACGGAGCTATGGTCATCTTATCTTTGTGACATGACTGGCGAGTTTCACAAGATGTAAATTCAAACTGATTTAAATATACATCTATATGTAACTCTAGCTAGTCGGGTCACATTGATCTGACCTAGTCTACAATGCCTCAAGTAGGATTCGTTCATTTCTGAACTCTTCCTCTTGTGTGTGTTCCGTATACTAAGAACTGTAGTTTGATTTAGAACATTAATGCTTTTAGATAACGTGCCTGAACCGATCAACTTTTGATATAGGAAATGTTCAAAACATTATCCAACAATACAAAATTTTATCATTTCTTTACTGATAAGGAGACTGATATGATTTTGTATATCAGGTTCGGTATCTAATAACATTCGTTCAGAATCAATGTATTGTAATACAGGGTGACAGTGACCGACAGACTTGTCTGCAACTCTTGCCCCGTTTTCTGCCTCATGAAACTTATCACCCGTTCTCAGTTCTCTACCTTTCTGTAGCCCTATGTAACAGATTACATATCTGGGATCCTGATCTGGTATCACATACCCAGGACGTAAAGGATACTGAGAAACAGTTTTGTATAACGAACACACCCGAAGATGATGCATCAGCATGCACTCTCTTCGTTTGGGCGGCACGGGAAATCTGGTATTCCCCAATTTCCTGCTCTGTCTTATAACAATTATAAGTTGGAGCGGGACCAACGTTCCCCAGCTCAGTATAACAAGCGGGTTCGGTCAATATTCCGTATTATTATCTTGATTAAGGCGTGATATGGTCGCTACCAGGAGAGAGAGAGAAGAAAACACTCAGCGTGCGCTCTGTCAAGAATAGATTGGTTATTATTTTATCTAATCAGGATGGCTCCCACTGCTTTTTATCAAATCTTCCTTCAAACCCTAAAAGGAAAGACTAGCCGGGATTAATTACACACTACAAGTTCGCCAATCTTTCAGCCAGGCCAGTGTCGGTACTTTGAGGGAGGTCCCCCGTGCTTTCGCACGAACCTAATTAATGTAAACCTCGTTTTCCCAGAGGCGTAACCTCGTTAACACCTTTCTAGACACCTACTTGATCGGCTAATTGTAATGTATAAAACTCTTCCAGGAGTAACACTTACTCGCAGCGGGTATCGGGATCCAACTATCTCATAGAAGGTATGCAATCTCATTGCAAATTTCAACACTTGAAATTCCCGATAATATTTTGCCCCTAGCTCGCTATGACCTTGACGGAGGCCAAACAACCCATAGTCCGCTAGTCAAGTTCAACCCGTCATTTCCTGATTGAATTAAACCCACCCGCACGACCCTTGACGGAGGCTAAACAACGCCGTACGAATACCCTAATCCAATCGCATCATATGCTAGCAGATAAGCACTAGTTAGCTACCGTACACTACGCCTTGACGGAGGCCAAACAACCGCAGCACGAATACTAACTAGTACGTATCTGAAATGACGGAGGGCTACGACAGGTTTTTCTGAAAACCTTTTGCGTAATGAACTTGATATCGTTGTAGAATCAAATGATTTTTGAAATGGAGTGTTTTTGAGGCTTTTCTAGTTTTGCTAAAGGAGTCACTCCCGGTGACGGGATCGTCGGTCCTTTCCTCGTCGAATGAGGTGCGGGATATATCGTATATATCACTGTGCAAAGCAAAAACTCTTAAAAGCAATCAAAAGACAAACCGAGTGTGTAGCATCTGCCAGTTATTGCTAAAGGAGTCACTCCCGGTGAAGGGATCTCGGTCCTTTCCTCATCGAATAAGGTGCAGGATATATCATATATACCGCTGTGCAAAGCAAGAACTGTAGCTACCTGTTTTATTTTGAAATTCGATTCTACAACTTCTTAGGTTTCTTTTATTTCATTAATCATATTAATGAAGTCCCATCATTTAAATACCTAAACATCACAGATAAATACGACGTACACTTATGCCATCCGCATTCGCCTCGATGTCCCCTCGTGCACCGTTAGGTTAGGTAACTAACGGCAGAGCAGGGCAGGGCTAGCGCGGGTGTAAAACATAAGTAACGTCTATATAATATATCATATATACTATATACTATATCCATCACAGAAACATCACATGATCTCATCACAGATATCGCAGCAGAAGAATCATATGAAATATTGGATATACTAGGACGTCCGTGTTTTCAATACGAGCCAGTATAAAACACGGATTCCACGGTCGTGATGAATAGCCAAACCCACACCCCAAGACCCCTACGAGAGCGGCAAGCAACCCTACCAATTCTAGAGTTAGGAGACCCGGACTCGACTCCTCGAGTTGGTCTCCCACTGGACTCCAGAACCCGGTTACTTGTGCCCTCCTCCTTGGGTCTATCCTAGTGCGGAAAAGTAAATAATATACAAACGGTGACTACTTCCGCAACCTGGAAGCGCCCCAATAAAAGAATATTACATACAAGTTTTTACATGAATTAAAATGAAAAACACTCATCTCACATAAAAAAAACCCGGCCATTCAAACACGACGATCCAATATAACATATCCAGCAACACATAACATCACATGTCATCAACGTAAGTAAATATGCGCATCCCAATTGTCGTTGACGTATAGCAACGAAACCGGCGATATCACATATTACACTTACGGTCACAGAAAAGAAAATGTAAAACTACAACAGTTGGAATCCGCAACCACCTCAGACATCGCATGCCTGACCAAATGAATTACTTAGACATCGCATGCCTAACAATTATAAACCCCGCATTTTAGTCTCAAAATCGAAAACACTTTTCAATATCAAGTCGGGTAATTCAACAAGATTCCCGACATCCTGATCGAATGCTCGTCGCAAACTTCAGTAGACGGCCGCACCCCCGATACCGTCGACGAAGTGCACCAAGGCGGAACACCGTTGCCGCGAGCACCCGAACGGATGCTTTCGGCGACGGGGTTCTCCTACAGTCACTTGGTCGGGGCTATGGAGTGAGGCTGTCTATTAAGTTTACCCGGCGAGTATCCGCGTACGCTACGTGATTGCGACGGACTTTTGATCACATCAAAATTCCGTAGCAACCGATCAAGTGAGACTAAACTGCTACGTTTATAACATTCATTCAGTTATCTCATAACTATTGTGAATTCCAATTATTGTATCCCATTCCAGATAAATAGAAAATGTTAAACTTTCCGATCGAACAATCGAACACCCAAGTTTTTCCGATACAGATCAACACATGAAACAAGTCTAACAATATTCCGTTCGTGCCTCAGTACCAACGGTCCAGCCGTAGAAGGGTCAAGCCAACGCCTCACATGTGGCACGCCGTACTGCCTCAAACCCGAAGGTTCAAAGGGCAGTTCAAGACGGTCACATAATCGAGTTAAAGTTTGTGTCTTCTAGAGGGACCATCGCGTTACTTGCACTACTTAGAACGTCGTCAAACTACGGAAAAATCCAACATTTGGAAATTTCCCGACAGGGGAAAAATTGGGTATTTATATCCGGTCGAACTTTTTAACATATTCTAAAATTTATCCGGAAAGCCACACAGACAAAATTTGATAAACCCGATCGAAACACCGAATCCCCAAAACAACTCCAGATTTTTCAACTCTTGAAAAACAATTAAAAATTCCCAGGAAAACCAGCATAGCAAAAGAGGAATTACTGTACAAAATTAGTCACGCAAAACGACAAATAGGCCGCGCTTCCGCCGCACGAGCCATGCTCGTGCCGTGGAAGCGCGGCGCAATGATTGAATCAGGCTGACGAATTTTACAGTTTCCCTTATAATCTCCTGCTGATTTTACTGAATATTTTTAATATAGAAAAATCCCTGTTTTTGAAAAAAGGACAGAGAGCAATATTGGTTCGGGGTTTCGGGTTCGTTCGGACTTCAATTTCCGTCTGGACTTCGCCTAAGGCTCTAGCTAGGCTCTGATACCACTGTAGGTTTCCTAGGCACGCTAGTGAGGTCTCACAAGCCATCGACCATGGCAATTTCAAATATTATGGTGCCTACAAACCCTAAACTACGGATCGATTGCTAGATTTCTAGGCGAAACAATGAACTAGTTAACACTTAACTATTGGGAATACGGAAATACAACCTTTGTAGATCCGGTCCTCCACCTCCACGGCTCCGCAACGAGGTCGTCTCCGCTATCCAAATCAAATCCGGGCTCTAGAGTCGACTTCGTCGGAGAATGGGCAAGCTTGGTCGTCGATGTCCATGCCGAAGATGATCTACGTCGAGGCATCGCTAGATCAAGCTCACAACTTCACCAAGTCATGAAACTTGTGAAGTAAACACACTCTACTACTTGGCAAGAGGTAGAGGATGAAGAAATAGGAAGTGGGTAGACTTTAGAATTGGATTTCTCACTCATTTCCAACAATCACCATTGATGGACCTTGCTTTTCTTCACTTGAAG
Source organism: Agapanthus africanus (assembly GCA_030015575.1). Lineage (NCBI taxonomy): Eukaryota > Viridiplantae > Streptophyta > Magnoliopsida > Asparagales > Amaryllidaceae > Agapanthus > Agapanthus africanus. The sequence goes on from CM057337.1 coordinate 233,521,996, forward strand.
AATGAAGAAGAAGAAGGAAAAATGATATGATAAGTTAAAAGAAAATGAAAAGAAAATGAATTCTTATCATAAAATTAACCATGGTCAAGTGTAGAGAATGAATCATGGTTAGTGGGAATGGTTAGGGTTAAGGATGAGATAAGTATGGTTGACTTTATCAAAGCTTCATGAAGCTTCAACTAAACTCCAAATTAAGCCACCATTCTTTTCTCCTCTTTTCCAAAATGAATAAACAATTAAATAAATGAATAAATAAAGGAAATGAAACCCTAACCATTCTTTTAACCATGGTTTAATTCTTTGCACTTAACCAAGTAATCATGTATCATCAAACATGATACAATCAAATGCACAAAATCATATCGCATATGTAATGCGCACACCCGAGTGAGAAAATCCATCTTAAGTAAACCGATACTAGTTGATGCAAAGTAATATATCAAATATATAAATATGCATTAAATCATTAAATCAACACTTGATCCAATGACCCGGTTATGTCGCACACAACCGACTAGTATACAATATATCGGCTTATCGAATCAACGCTTGAATCGATAACTAGGTTATATCGCATACAACCATTCGATATATTTATCGCGAGAATAGAATACGGTATCACATACACGCATTATTCTCGGTCCCGCACATATCTCATATGCGCTCCTATTTCGTTTCGCTTGAGCCAGGAAACCTCTGTGTAGGACTCTAAAGACTCGTCAATACGCCGGCAGCAGATGATGATCATATCAAGCATCCACAAGCCGCAAGCGGTCTGCTAAACGTAACGGCCACCCGGGTATTGAGCGATCTGAAGATCGACGAGCAAGCCCGCTCACACTCCAGTGAATCCGACCAGTAACACTACCGTACAGTCCGGTCTGATCGTCTGATATGTCGCATATCTCGCCTAGGGGTGGTAGACGTCAGACCCCAATAGCTCAATAAGTCGTGTCGATATGAGGTCTATAACTGTTCGAGAAACTACTGGTAACACTTACCAGTAAATCTCAGCAACCCTGGCCAGGGATTTCCTGTTATAGCCAATCGAACACAGCGCAACATCAACTCCCTATACCGGGAGAGACGAATCCCCTCCTATCGCTCATTGCCTCCATGTGACTCGGGACTGTACCCAAAAACTACCGTTTTGCACGCCCTCTTGGACGTGGTAAGATGGAAATCAAAGCACAGTGGGAACCACACAAGACTCTATGACGATCTCGGGTCAACAGACTACTCTGTACCAGTGTCACCAGAGAACTGCCATCTGACGTGAGGTATAATACCATCTGGGAGTTCTCGGCGAGTCCGTCCAGTGTACCCAGTCTGTACTGAGCACCCGTATATCATCCCTGATGTCAAACACCAATGGATATGGGATCATCCATCGCCCATCTGTATGAGTCGAGAAGGTATACGCTAGTCTACTCTGGTATATCGTTGCCCCGTCTCGATACACCCTCGACTAGGGACTTTGAAGGATGTACTTATAGACTACCATGTCCTCACTAGTATGATCCGCATCATAGTCCAGATAGTCAAGTACAGATCCTAAGGGCTTTACCAACATGTAACAGAGAGACAATCAGTATACACGTTAAGGTAAAGTTCAACCAGATAGCATACTATCATGTCGAGCAAGAAAGTCCTCCCTATATATGTCCCAGCATCCACTACAATATACATCCTATGTACAGTAATGGTCTCTAGGGCATACATATAACTAACACTAGCGTCGGCTTCGTCGGAGAAATGGCGAGCTAGGTCGTCGATGTCCATGCCGAAGATGATCTACGTCGAGGCATCGCTAGATCAAGCTCCACCTTCACCAAGCCATGAAAACTTATGAAGGAAACACACTCTACTACTTGGCAAGAGGTAGAGGATGAAGAAATAGGAAGTGGGTAGACTTTAGATTTGGATTTCTCACTCTTTTTCATCACTTGCCATTGATGGAGGCAAGCTTTCTTCACTTGAAGAAATGAAGAAGAAGAAGGTAAAATGTTATGACAAGTTAATTCCAAAAAGAAAATTAAAAGAACACTTATCATAACCAAACCATGGTCAAGTGTAGAGAATAAATCATGGTTAGTGGGATGGTTAGGGTTAAGCATGAGACAAAATGGTCACTTGGTCAAAATCTTCATGAAGCTTCATGAACAAAACAAAACATGCCACCATTTTCTCATTTGCTTTTCTTTTTCCAAAAGAATAAATAAATGAATAAAATGAATAAGGAAAAAGTAAACCCTAACCATTTCATTAACCAAGGTTTAATTCTTTACACTTAACCAAAAGGCATGCATCATCAAACATGATACAAGCAAGTGCACAAAATAATATCGCATATGCAATGCGCACATCCGAGTGAGAAAATCCATCTTAAAGTGAACCAATACTAGTTAATGCAAAGTAATATATCAAATATATAATTATGCATTAAATCATTAGATCAACACTTGATTTAACGATCCGGTCATATCGCATATAACCGACTAGTATTTTATGTATTGGCTTATCGAACCAACCCTTGATTCGATAACTAGGTTATATCGCATACAACCTTTCGATACATTCATCGCGAGAATGGAAAACGGTATCACATACACGCATTATTCTCGGTCCCGCACATATCTCATATGCGCTCCTATTTCGTTTCGCTTGAGCCAGGAAACCTCTGTGTAGGACTCTAAAGACTCGTCAATACGCCGGCAGCAGATGATGATCATATCAAGCACCCACAAGCCGCAAGCGGTCTGCTAAACGTAACGGCCACCCGGGTATTGAGCGATCAGAAGATCGACGAGCAAGCCCGCTCATACTCCTGTGAATCCAACCAGTAACACTACCGTACAGTCCGGTCTGATCGTCTGATATGTCGCATATCTCGCCTAGGGGTGGTAAACGTCAGACCCCAATAGCTCGATAAGTCGTGTCGATATGAGGTCTATAACAATTCGAGAAACTACTGGTAACACTTACCAGTAAATCTCAGCAACCCTGGCCAGGGATTTCCTGTTATAGCCAATCGAACACAACGCAACATCAACCCCCTATACCGGGAGAGACGAATCCCCTCCTATCGCTCATTGCCTCCATGTGATTCGGGACTGTACCCAAAAACCACCGTTTTGCACGCCCTCTTGGACGTGGTAAGATGGAAATCAAAGCACAGTGGGAACCACACAAGACTCTATGACGATCTCGAGTCAACAGACTACTCTGTACCAGTGTCACCAGAGAACTGCCATCTGACGTCAGGTATAATACCATCTGGGAGTTCTCGGCGAGTCCGTCCAGTGTACCCAGTCTCTACTGAGCACCCGTATATCATCTCCGATGTCAAACACCAATGGATATGGGATCATCCATCGCCCATCTGTATGGGTCGAGAAGGTACACGCTAGTCTACTCTGGTATATCGATGCCCCGTCTCGATACACCCACGACTAGGGACTTTGAAGGATGTACTTATGGACTACCATGTCCCCACTAGTATGATCCGCATCATAGTCCAGGTAGTCAAGTACACATCCTAAGGGCTTTACCAACATGTAACAGAGAGACAATCAGTGTACACGTTAAGGTAAAGAGCAACCAGATAGCATACTATCATGTCGAGCAAGAAAGTCCTCCCTATATATGTCCCAGCATCTACTACAATATACATCCAATGTATAGTAATGGCCTCTAGGGCATACATATAACTAACACATGTAAATATGAGGATATCAATCAACGTGTGTCCATCAACGACACATCAAAATCATGGAACTTGAGTGTCCAACATCGACACTCGAAACATCATGAAACCTGTGTCCAACATCGACATGTAAATCCTCATATCTCGGGCTCCATCAGTCTGGATCGGCCCACGGGCTCCGTTAGTCCGGATCGGCCCATATCATGTCACGACTCCGGTCGGTATCCTCCGGATAAGCGCCGAGCCCAATACTATCACTGGTAGGTAGTAGTCCCTCTGCCAGGCTCATCGTCTACTGCACAACATACCTTTCTTTTCCCAGGGTACCATACTGGGTCCACCATGTACCCGTAAACGGCCTTATCCATCTCCTCGAATCGGGTATCACATTACTCATAACCGAGAAAACACATAGTGGACGTCTCGAAATATCATAACAAGAGAAACTGGATTTTTAAAACAATACATAATTTCCTTTGAAATATAACCACGGTTCTCAAATCCAGAATCTCATGAAAACAGCATCTCAATGCATAATATCATAAAGCATGATGTATGAAAACATAGAACAGAAATGTGAGCATATCAAGTATATCATGGCATGATGTAGCAATTCTACTGTGTAAAAGACATAGCAATTATCGATGATGAACGTGTGTGAGCCGGCAATCTGTGTAAGTGTAACATACGCATCATCGATAATTGTGTAGGTGTAATAGCACAGGTATATGTAATGCAATGAGAATATCATGAACGTTGCAGAAAGATCATGAGCGCAATGCTATAAGGTATACATATCTAATCTAACATCTGCATAAAAGCTGAGTTAAGCAGTGTAGACAGGGGTTATCAATATCTATAACATATCCGAGTCGATGGATCTGTCAATCGGCATCCAGCCTCATAATCTCACGTACGGTATAATCCATCGTACGGCATCCTCTAGTCAAGGGTATGGATCAATCATCATGTACGGTAATCCATCGTACGGCGGCATTAAACGATTAGCGATTCTATCAACCTATATGACAATGAGGGTACGGACCTAACATCTCGTACGCATATGACTCATTATTATCATAATCATATATAAATATCTCGTTTTACCGATCTCATAACACATCCATCTCAATCTTATCATATTCATCGATCTCATGTCATATCCTTATACAGCTCATTTCATATCTCATCGTGTATTCTTTTCATCGCATCAATATCTCACATCAAGTCATCTTACATATACATTCTATCTTATTAATCTAATGTCGTATTTATCGATCTCATATTATGCTACTCTAAATCTCATACTTATTCTCTTGCACTACATATATATGTATCGCGATTCACATTCACATTTCATTTCCTCATATATCAGTTCGAGATATCCTTATCAATCATATCATTTCATACTAAGACCTTTAATCACATCCGTGGGTTCCTAGTATAGGTTTCTCCGACTATATTCTATATATCGGTTTCCATTTTATAACTGCGGGGGTGCTATACGCCATCCACCCGACTTCCCCCGTAGATATAAATCTACTCACCTGCAATACTCCTTGCTAAGCCAAAGTCGATGTGCTTCGTCATCTCGGAAGTCCACACGAGGTACCTACAAATCAACACATATCGCAATGCTATTAAAATCAATTCCGAAAACCGAAACGGCACACAAAGTGCTCATAGGTTAGAACCTATAGCTTACGCATCCAAAAACAACCAAATACCCTCGTCTTTGACGTACAAACGTCCAACGATCTAATACAAATCCCAATATCAAAACCAAGCATTCAATCATCGGGAAACCTTGCCCAAAACACTCACAACAGCTCCCAGATTTTAGATCAGGTTAATTGGGACTAGACAAGCAGTTACAGGGGATAGGTTACAGGGTAAGAAAGCTACAACCAAAAACTCAATGCCATAGCCCCATAAAAATCCGGCGACATCATCCCAGAATCCGAGCTCGCCGTCCAGAAGGAGGATTTTTGGGTTCATCTTCTCAGGGTGATCTTTTAGTGGTCTATCTAGGTCTCTGGGGTTGCTAGTTTTTCTCTTAATCATCTCAGGTTGCTCCAGATTCCTGTATTCCCACAATACCTTACAAAACTGACACGGGGAAATTCTAATGTCGCGTATCGGGTCATATCATCTGTTCTAGGTCCAGAAAAGCAATCTCTATGGTCTTATACACACTCACTACTTTCAATTTACCAATTACAAGTCAAGGTTCCCACTAACCCTCAACTTGGAAATTATAAGTAAACAAATCCACGCTTAATCAACTCTAAACTAAAATAGAAGCTAAAGGAATACAATTACTAAACTAATGGTGTAGGAAATATCTTATTTGGCAACTCAAGAAATTTCTTAAGTTGCTCGAGGTGATCAAAATCCAACTTTGAATCATCCATTGGGTTGAGGGTGAAGTTGTGCATTTTTTTAATGAAAAGAGTATAGGGTTTTAGTGAAGAAAATGAGATGATTTCATGGGATAGAGAAGGTGGAGGAAGCATGAAGATGAAGATGAAGGAGTTGATGTGATGAAGCAAAAATAATGGATGAAGGAAAATGAATGGGTAAAAATTAGTCATGGGTCTCTCTCTCTCTCTTTCTCACTCTCACTCTCTCTCATATGGCTTGCCATGCCATCATCATGTTGTCCCCCCCCCCTCTCTCTTCAATTATCCACTCATGGCTTTCCTTTTCTTTTTCTTTTCTTTTACCCTCACTCATTAAAAAAAAATACATAACACAAATAAAATGAAACAAATATGCAACAAAATGCAACATGTCATGGTGCACTAACCATGACTAATTAAAAATACGGATTTGGCCTAATCGTGATTAGCAGTGCACTAATCGAGTTTAATTTTAAACTAGCATATAATTTATTATAAAAATGCCCAAATCCGATAAATATATTTTTAAATGAATAAATCTTTTTAAATCTCCAATTATTTCACAAATATTGGTATATATTTATACCATTTTACGAAAACCCCAAATTTGCAAATCGGGTAGTTTTCGCGAAATATATTATTTTAATATTAAATTCCAAAAATAATATTTTATATTTTCTGAAATGTTACAGCAAGTTGTGCTTCTATGGATTTTATGCTTTCACTTTGGGAAGCAGTGTGTTGCACTAAAATTTTGATAGAAAACGTTAAATTAGCCGTCGTTTACGTGGATTGTTTAATGAACGTTTCTAAGTTACGTTCGAGCGTAGAGGTTTTATCGGTACCGGCCGTTGAAATATTATTATAAGGATCAAAGTTGTTGGCCGGGTTTTGAAAAGATTGCGGTTAAAAGGGGTGCTGATTTTTTTGTGGTGGCTGCTATTGCTGTAGAGGAAGCCTTTGATAATTATTTTGGTTTGGGAACCGATTTTGATTTTGAGAATGGTTTTGCTTCCAAGCGAAATTAGGGTGATTCCTCCATCCCTGATTATAAGTGGATGAATAAGGGTCATTTCTAGGTTGTTGCTGAAAAGCGGCATTGGTTTGTTCATGACCTTGAGATGGGGGATTCAAAGGACATTCTTCCGTTAAATGTGATGGGTCAAAACAGCAACTACACACGGTTTTGGAGAGCGTAACTTGGTTTAGGGAGGTTGGCGAGACTTTGTTTCTATAGCTTCGAGTTTCTTTTGCATCGTGGCCATTTCGGCTTTCACTACGATGGAAACGTCGAGCTGATAGATACCTCCCCTAGATGAAGATGAAGTTGGTCTAACGCTTTCCCATTGTGAAGTTTGTTCGACGAGATCTTTCAGAAATTGCCAAGCTTCGCCATCATCTTTTGACATGAAATGACATTGAATTGTTTCAAGCACTTGTTTCGTGGATTGATTAACACCCTCGTATATAATTCGGCAAAGTTGCCATCTATCAATTCCGTGATGGGGGCATTGTACAAGAAGATCCTTAAACCGTTCAAAGCATTTCCAGAATGGTTCGTTGGGAAGTTGGGTAAACTGGTTAATCTCACTTCAAACACGGACGGTCTTGTGATTAGGATAAAACTTCTTAAGGAATGCTATAATGAATTCGTCCCATTTAGCGATAGAATGTGCGGCAGTGCTATAAAGCAATTTTTCTGCTAGGTCGCACAAGGTAAAAGGGAGAAGACGTAATCGCATAGTATCCCCTGAAAGTTGGGTTGTGCTCATCATTGAACATACGTTTTCGAATTTGGTTATGAAAACGTATGCGTTTTTGGATTCAATCCCGTGTAATTTGGCCAACAAGTTGATGAAGTAGGGTTTGATTTCAAAATTACCCCCATTGGCTGTTGGAAGAGACAGACAAGTAGGAAGGGGTCCACGTATAGGGTAGCATCTTTTTTGGAGAGAGATGCACGGTGGATTCTGCGCACCTACGGGTGGTGGCAGGGTGGTATCGTTAAATCCCGATGGAGATCCGTCCATTTCAGGAAATGTGGTGGGTGGAGGGGAAATAGAAGATGAAGAAGTACCGACTTCGGAGTCGATAGAAAAAACATGGACAAGAAGGGCACTAGAATCTCATGTCCAGCCGATCATGCACTATGCGGGTTTAGCGCACGCGACAGCGTGTGTGAGAACTCTTTTTAAGAAGGTTTGTTTTCAAAAAGTGTCGGACGTCAGGCTTGACTCAACAAATCACAAAAATGCAAAATCAATCTCTAGAACTAGGGTCACCTAGGTCAAGTCACTAGACCGCTCCTAGACTTCCAAAGGACAAGTCGCATGATCAATCCTCTACCACCTCTTTATCGCTCTTGTGGCAAGGTAAGTGGGAGGTATCCGCTACACGAATCATCGAAAATACAACGTACGCTTATTCCATCCGCATTCGCCACAGGGCCCCATCATCACCCGTTAGGTTACTTAACTAACAACAGAGCGGGGGTTGGACTAGAGCGGATGCAAAACATAAGCAACGTCTATTATATAATATATATAATAATATCCATTCGTCAGACGCAATGATAGGCATTCCAGATCATAGATGAACACAATGGATATACTAGAAATTCCACGTTTCGTTTAAGCATGTAACGAAAGACGGATTCCACGGTCGTGATGAATAGCCAAACCCCACCCAAGACCCCTACGAGTGCGGCAAACTACCCACCAAATTCCCGAAGTGACACAACCTTCCTCAACAAAGTGAGTAGGCCACTCAGCACTTCAAGAATCCGGTAGTTTGTGCATCCCACCTTTGGTTTATCCTAGGAGCAGAAAACAGTAAAAGAAATAATACAATGGTAGCTACAACCTCAACCTGGATGTGCCCCGCAAAATAATATTACATCACTTTACAATTTTTATATCGAATAAAAGAATGAAAACCCTCATCTCACATCCCCGGCTATTCATCCACGACGATCCAACAAGTTCATATATACAAACCATCATAACAACATCACAGATATGTGCAACCCCGACTAATCGACGTATAGCAATTAGTCGACATTTCCAAACACATATACACATCACAAAGCTTGTAAAGTAACTACGACATTAGAATTCCGTGAGCAATTAGCAAACTTAACCAATTTTCCAAGACATGAAAATCCAGTGAGCTAAAGTTCCAAAACCGATCGTTTTGAGCCAATCCGGGAGTCAAAACGAACTCGAAACGCACCCGAATCTTCACGGAGCCGAAGACACAAGAATAACTATCGAATGTGGGGCTTCAGGGGGTACCCACCCCCGGGGGCCACCACGAGGAGGCCCCCAAGGGGAGGCAGACCCGAGAGCACCAAACTACGGTGCTCTCGGGTCACCAGCACCCAAGACCACCTTGTGGCTACCTTGGGGGGTGGTCCCGGCCATTGGTCCCCCCTGGGGTGTCCTTGGGGTGCACACGCTTTACCCCACGGCTTCTCGGTTCAAATCGTGAGCCCGCGGGGTGTGCAAACAACTCAAAATATCATTTTTGAAAACTGTTTTAGTCGGCAATTTTTACGCGACAAAAACGGCGGATTTCTAACGTCGCTACAAGCTATCTAAGGTTTATGAGAGACTCTGATACCACTGTAAGTCGATGTCGCGCACCCCACGTGTTCGCGGGGAGGCGGAATTTGCAAGAAATGATTTTTACGTGCTTCGCAACACCGACTAGAACCAAGGATCGACCATAAACCCTAGCTAGCAAACTATATGATATTTAACTACTCGGAAAGAATGTTATACCTCATGATACAAGTCCTTAGAGTCTTCTCCGCTGTCCTCCTCGTCATCGTAGTCTCCGAGGATCGATCCAGATCGTAGCTTCCTCGTCGGCTTCCTCAACTCAAAGACGATCCGCCCGAGAGTCTATAGTCCGAGCTCCAACCTCAAATCCGAGATAACTAGGGCAACAAGCTTGCCAAACTTGATGACCTAGGTGATGTAGAGAATGAAGATGGATTTATTTGTCTCTTGGAACCCTAGTTTACTCAACTCATGAGACCTTAAGGGTTGAAAGTTAAGAGGAACAAGACGAGAGCTAACTTGAGGAAAGAGAAATGGTTTTTGATAATGATAAAAAATAAGATGGCTCACTTGATTTGACTACAAGCATGGAAAGAAAATATCTCACCCAAAAATATCTAGTGCCACAAAAATATCTCATAAGAAATATCTAAGTCAAAGAGTCAAACCAAGTGAAGTGATCAAACCAAGTCAAGTAGTCAAAACAAGTAGCCATGCCACAATTATCATTTACAAAAATAACAAATACTTTCCTTGACCTCATAATTGTTTTAATCAAGTCAATGGTCAAAACCCTAATGAGGTATCTCTTTCTATGCCCCTCCCATCCGTATATACATACCCGCATCCGTGTTCCGAGAAACACAAATACCAAGAGACGAAACTGATCCATCAATATAATACTAGTATCCGGCTTAAACCAAAACCCACTAGTATTATCCCTCCGAACATCATACGTGCATAAGTGCACGTACGTGATCGAAGCCCTGCCGTAAAACCATACGGCCTCTACATCTTTCGCCCGATGCAGGGAAACTCTCTGTGTAGGACTCTAAAGTCTCGACAGTATGCTGGCAGTGGGTTTAACCACAATCCGCAAGTGGTACTAGCTGCACGTAACGGCTACCCAGGTATCTGTCGATAAGAAGGCCGATAAGGAAACCCATCTGAACTCCTACTAAGCCTGAATGTGACAATCTCTATACAGTCCGGTTTGTTCGTCTAAGAGTATCGCATATCGGGCCTAGGGGGCGATAAATGTCAGACCCCTAATAGCGCAACAAGTCGTGCTGGAGTGCAGCCCAAAACACCCTGAGAAACTACTGGAAAACCTACCAGTAAATCTCGCTTGCCCTGGTCAGGGACTTTGTGTAATGGCTTTCTGAACACAGCACGATATCAACCCCCAATACCGGAAGAGACGAATCTTATCTAACCGCCGCTGCCTCCAAGTGCTTCCGGACTGTACCCAACTACTACCTGTTTGCACGAATCCTTTGAGTCGTGGTAGGGTAGTAATCAAAGTACAGTGGGGACACACTCAAGGAGAAGTAGCAGTGTCAAGTTGACGGACTAAGCTGTACTCATATCACCTGGGAACTGCAACCCGACGATAGGTATAATACCAACCAACAGTTCCCGACGAGTCCTGTTCAGTGTACTCGTAACCTAATGAGCACCTACATACTATCTCCAGTACGACGTACTAATGGCTGTGGGACAGACCATCTCCCATGCTGAGATGAGAAGCGTATACACTAGTCTACTCCGTAGTATCGATGCTCTGTCTCGATAATCTTACGACTAGGGACCGGTATAAGGATGTGCTTGTAGATTATCCAGCCCCCACTAATGTGACTGCAATCACAACGCTGGTAATCAAGCAAAGATCCTAAGTGCTCTACTAATATGTATAAGCGATATGCTAAAAGAAACACATGTGCATATTGAAGTAGAAACAAACCAAGTAGCATACTACCATTTTGAGCAAGACTGTCGATATAACTGTGAATATCCTAAGCTTCTATTAAGTAATATACAAACCAGTATGATACAGTAATGGCCTCTAGGGCATACATCACTAACAATCTCCCACTTGCACTAGGGTCATGTATTGGCATATCGCAGACCTATCATCTCGATTAGCCTCTCGAACTGTGTCTGAGGGATGGCCTTCGTGAGTGGATCTGCAGTGTTATTCTCCGTATCTACTCTCCTCACCTCGATCTCCCGACGATCTACGATCTCCCTGGTCAGGTGGTACCGCCTCAAAATATGTCTGGACTTCTGATGGGACCTAGGTTCCTTCGCTAAAGTTATAGTGCCATTGTTATCACAATACAGAGGTATTGGATCAACAATGGTCGGAACCACCTGAAGTTCCGTAAGGAACTTCTTCATCCAGACAGCTTCTTTTGCGGTATCGCAAGCAGCTATGTACTCTGCTTCCATCGTCGAGTCAGCAACGATGTCTTGCTTGGAGCTCTTCCAACAGATAGCCCTTCTATTGAGGGTAAAGACATAACCCGACATGGACTTAGAGTCATCCTTGTCACTCTGGATGCTGGAGTCAGCAAAGGCCTCGATCTAGAGGTCTTTTCCGCCATACACCAAGTACATCTCCTTAGTCCTTCTCAGGTACTTGAGAATGTTCTTTACTGCTATCCAGTGCTTCTCCCCTGGGTTAGACTGATACCGGCTTACAACGCTCAATGCATGTTCTACATCTGGTCTGGTACACAACATCGCATACATTATAGAGCCTACTGCAGATGCGTAGGGTATAGTTGACATGCAAGCCCTTTCCAAATCAGTCTTTGGAGACATTTCCTTGGAGAGGGTGATTCCATGACAAGCCGGTAGATTACCGCGTTTTGAATCTTCCATACTGAATCTTCTCAGTTTGGTGTCGATGTACCTTGACTGTGAAAGTCCCACTATCCATTTAGATCTATCACGATAGATCTGGATCTCCAGAATGTAGGAGGCATCACCCAGGTCCTTCATGGAGAACCTCTGTGACAAGAATCCTTTGACTGATTGTAGCATAGGAATGTCATTTCCTATCAAGAGAATGTCATCCACGTACAAGACGAGGAATACCACAATTCTCCCTACAATCTTACTATAAATGCATGGTTCATCTGGATTTTTGATAAAGTCAAATTCTTTGACAGTATCATCAAAACAGATGTTCCAACACCGTGATGCCTGCTTTAGTCCATAAATGGAATTAAGCAATTTGCATACTTTCCCGCTGCTCCCACTCTGAATGAAGCCCTCTGGCTGATCCATATAGACGCACTCTTCAAAATTTCCATTTAGAAAAGCCGTCTTTACGTCCATCTGTCAGATCTCATAATCGTGGAAGGCAGCAATGGCAAGAAGGGTCCGAATGGATTTGAGCATAGCCATTGGAGAAAAAATTTCATCATAGTCCAAACCAAGTCTTTGATGGAATCCTTTGCAACAAGTCTAGCCTCATAGGTTTCAACATGTCCATCTACACCAATCATCTTTCTGAAGATCCATTTGCAGTCTATGGGTTTTACCCCTTATGGAGAAATTTCCAAAGTCGAAACTTTGTTGGTGTACATGGACTCCATTTCGTTCCGCATTGCATCCAACCATTTTACCGAGTCGCCGCTCTGAATGGATTACTGGAAACTAGTAGGCTCATCATTGTCAATTATGCAATCCTCTCGATCCCCGTCTATGAGAAAACCGTAGTATCTCTCGGGCGGATGAGACTGCCTACTACTTCTGCGGAGTAGCACGGGATGTCCGGTTCTTCTGAAATCTCTGGTTCTACCAAGATTTCAGTAATAGGTTGTGGATCTGGAATTTCTTCCAGTTCTATTGCGCTCCCACTTTTCTGATTTTCTAAAAATTCAGCTTCCAAGAAGTGGGGATGTTGAGAAACAAAAACCTTTTGTTCCTCTGTGTAATAGAAAAGATACCCCCTGGAGTTCTTAGGGTATCCCACAAACTTACACAATACTGAGCGTGCATCGAGCTTGTCCGTATGCTGCTTTTTTACAAAAGCTGGACATCCCCATGTCTTAAGGTACTTAAGGCAGGGTTTCTTCCCACTCTACATCTGATATGGTGTGGTAGGCACTGACTTAGTAGGAATCTTGTTCAAAAGATATGCAGCTGATTCTAGTGCATAACCCCAGAAGGATCGCGGTAACTCAGCCTTACTCATCATGGAATGAACCATATCCAATAGGGTTCGATTCCGCCTTTCCGATACACCGTTGTGTTGTGGTGTGTATGGAGGAGTAAATTGAGAGAGAATTCCATTCTCTTTTAAGTAGTCCAAGAACTCGACACTTAAGTATTCACCACCTCGATCAGATCTCAGTGTCTTGATACTTTTGCCTGTTTGTTTTTCCACTTCATTCTTGTATTCCCGGAATTTTTCAAAGGCCTCCGATTTATGCTTCATCAAGAAGACATGTCCATACCTAGAGAAATCATCCATAAAAGTAATGAAATAGGAATAACCACTTCATGCATGTGTAGACATTAGACCACATACATCGCTGTGTATGAGTCCCAAGAGCTCGCTCGCTCTTACTCTGTGTCCAGTGAACAGAGTCTTTGTCATCTTTCCCATGAGACAGGATTGACAAGTTGGATAAGACTGATATTCGAACAGATCCAAATATCCCTCTCTATGTAGCTTCTTCGACCGTGTTTCATTGATGTGACCTAGTCTACAATGCCATAAGAAAGCCTGATTTAATTCCGGAGACTTTCTTTTAAGTGTGTTCTGGACACCGAAAACCCGAGCTTGATTTAATACGTATATATCGTTATCTAATGTACCTGACCAAATCAGAGCTTGATTTAGGTGGATGTAGACCACATCGGTTAAAAATGTAAAATCATATTTCCTTAGAAAGTAAGGATACAGATATGATATTACAAGCTAGACTAGGTACATACAAACAATTACGTAGAATCAATATCTGCCCACTTATCAATCCTAAGTGATATTTCCATACGGATTCAGCGTCTGCGCTCATTCCATTAGCAACCTTGAGAGTCATATCTCCTATCCTGATAACTCTACGGTTTCTCAATGCCTGTAAAGAATTACAGATATGAGATCCTGATCCGGTATCTAGTACCCAGGAAGTAGAGTTAATTGACATGCAGTTTTTGATTACAAACACACTCGAAATCGAAGCCACAACATGCTTCAGATCCTGAATTCTAGCTTTCAAGTCCCTGCAATCCCGCTGCGAATGTCCTTTCCCGTAACAATAGGAACATCCCTTCTTCCCCATTGTTAGCCCAGAAAATTTTGCCCTTCCCTGTCCTTCTACCTTACTGACACCACATATCTACTTTGTGGAGGTCTTCTTCATCTCACCCTTGGCATCCGCCTTAGATCCAGAAGAGGAAGATTCCCCAATAAGCAGAGCGGGTGTCTCCCTGGTTTCCTTCACGTTGCCCATAACTGGAAATATAACTTTCTTCCCCTGTGCGTGGGTAGGATGTAGGGACTGTAGAATCAAGTCAGCATATGACCCGTTCTCCAACGTAGTCTCCAGGCCCGTGAGCTTTTTAATATAGCTAGTCATCGTAAGGACGTTGTCCTCTACAGATGACCCGACAGCCAAGCTCGCTTGAAGCAATTCTTTCGAGGTCTCATATCTTGCGATACGAGATTGCTCTCCATATAAATCTTTGTTATGGAGGAAAATAGAAGCTAAGTCCATCTTCTCATGCTGCCTCTGATTTACACCATCTACTAAGGCTAACACGAGGCACTTGACCTTCACACTGTCCTTTTCCGATGTCTTACGGATATCAATATCCGCGACGGTGGAAACTGGACCTGAGACGGAAGGGGTTTGAGTAGTAAAGAGGTGTCCCAGCTTGTCATAGGTAATGGACATCTGGACAGACCTTTGCCAGTTATTATAGTCAGATTCAGTCATTTTATTATGTAGATGTAACCTAGTCTTGGTCACTCGGTCGCTGCAATTAAGAGAGAGAGAAGAAAACACTTAGCATGATGCTCTTGCAATTTTAGATTTGTTTTTAATTTATCTAAACAGGATGGCTCCTACTGTCTCTCAAATCCTTCCTCAAAACCATAAAAGAAGAATTAGTCAGGATTGATCTCACCGTACAATTCTTGCTTAACCGTTCGGCCAGGCTAGTGTCGGTACTTCGAGGGAGGTTTTACGACGCTTTCGCGGAGTTCCTTAATTAAATAACCTCTTTTCCCTGAAGGTGTAGCTCCTCTAACACTGTTCTAGACACCTACTTGGTTTATAACATTGATCGTTAATTGAAAATTCTCTCGAGGAGTAGTGGATACTCACAATAGAATCGGGACCCAAAATATCATTGTGTGATAATGCTAAAGAAATTCTACCAACATTATCAAACTCCAAATGGTATGCAGTACTAGCAAGTTTCAGTTTCTTTAGAAACTCCCGATGTGGATTTTTGCCCCATGCTCTTATGACCTTGACGAAGGTCAACAAATCATAAGTCACATGTCAAGTTCTACCCATCATTGTCTAGGTTAATTTGACCCCACCCGTACATACCCTTGACGAAGATCAACAAGGTAATACGACTGTCCCAAACCAACGCATCTATCTATGCTACATATGAACACCCAGCAGCCACCAATCACTATGCCTTGACGAAGGTCAACAAACATAGCTTGAATACTATTAAATATTCATATGAAATGAAGGAGGGCTACGGCTGGTTTTGGAGAAACCGTGAATGTAGTGAACTTGATATAATCGAAGGAACCTGATAGCTTTTAAAAGGAGTGGTTTAAGCTCTGCATTTAAAAGTCTGCTGGTTTGAAAAAACCGAGTGGTTTTAAAATTTGTTCCAACGATTCAACTTTGGTTTATTTGCTTTGCATTAATTTAATACAATCCCATCAATTAACCTACCATTGTAGAAAACAACGAAAATACAACGTACGCTTATGCCATCCGCATTCGCCAAGGGACCCCGTCATCACCCGTTAGGTTACTTAACTAACGACAGAGCGGGGGTTGGACTAGCGCGGATGCAAAACATAAGCAACGTCTATTATATAATATATATATATATAATAATAATAATATTCATTCGTCAGACACAATAATAGGCATTACATATCACATATGAACACATTGGATATACTAGGAATTCCACGTTTCGTTTGAGCCTATAACGAAAGACGGATTCCACGGTCGTGATGAATAGCCAAACCCCACCCTAGACCCCTACGAGTGTGGTAAACTACCTGCCAAATTCCCAAAGTGACGAAACCTCCCTCAACAAAGTGAGTAGGCCACTCAGCACTTCAAGAATCCGGTAGTTTGTGCACCCCACCTTGGGTCTATCTTAGGAGCAGAAAACAGTAAAAGAAATAATACGACGGTGGCTACAATCTCAACCCGGATGTGCCCCACAAAATAATATTACATCACTTTATAATTTTTACATCGAATGAAAGAATGAAAACCCTCATCTCATATCCCTCGCAATTTATCCACGACGATCCAACAAGTTCATATACACAAACCATCATAACAACATCACAGATATGTGCAACCCCGACTAATCGACGTATAGCAATTGGTCGACATTTCAAAACACATATACACATCACAAAGCTTGTAAAGTAACTATGACATTAGAATTCCGTGCGCAATTAGCAAACTTAACCAATTTTCCAAGACATAAAAATCCAGTGAGCTAAAGTTCCAAAACCGATCGTTTTGAGTCAATCCGGGAGTCGAAACGAACTTGAAACCCTCCCAAATCTTCACGGAGGCAAAGACACAAGAATAACTGTCGAATGGGGGGTTTCGGGGGGGGTACCCACTCCCGGGGGCCATCATGAGGTGGCCCCCAAAGGGAGGCAGACCCGAGAGCACCAAACTGTGGTGCTCTCGGGTCACCAGCCCCCAAGACCCCCTTGTGGTGGTCATAGAGGGTGGTCCCGACCGTTTCCCTGCCCGGGGTGTCCCCAGGGTACGCACTTTTCTCCCTGCGGCTTTTAGGATTAAACCGTGAGCCCGCGGGGTGTGCAAACAACTCAAAATATCATTTTTGAAAACTGTTTTTGTCGGCAATTTTTGCGTGACAAAAACGGCAGATTTCTAACGTCGCTATGAGCTATCTAAGATTTATGAGAGACTATGATACCACTGTAAGTCGATGTCACGCACCCCACGTGTTCGCGGGGAGGCGGAATTTGCAAAAAAATTATTTTTACGGGCTTCGCAACACTGACTAGAACCAAGGATCGACCATAAACCATAGCTAGCAAACTATATGAGATTTAACTACTTGGAAAGAATGTTATACCTCATGATACAAGTCCTACAGGTCTTCTCCACTGTCCTCCTCGTCATCGTAGGCTCCAAGAATCGATCCGGATCGTAGCTTCCTCGTCGGCTTCCTCGAGTCAAAGACGATCCACCCGAGAGTCTATAGTCCGAGCTCCAACCTCAAATCCGAGATAACTAGGGCAACAAGCTTGCCAAACTTGATGGCCTAGGTGATGTAGAGAATAAAGATGGATTTATTTGTCTCTCGGAACCTTAGTTTACTCAACTCATGAGACCTTAAGGGTTGAAAGTTGAAAGGAAGAAGAAGAGAGCTAATTTGAGGAAAGAGAAATGGTTTTTGATAATGATAAAAAATGAGATGGCTCACTTGATTTGACTACAAGCATGGCAAGAAAATATCTCACCCAAAAATATCTAGTGCCACAAAAATATCTCACAAGAAATATCTAAGTCAAAGTGTCAAACCAAGTCAAGTGGTCAAACCAAGTCAGGTAGTCAAAACAAGTAGCAATGCCACAATTATCATTTACAAAAATAACAATTACTTTCCTCCACCTCATAATTGTTTTAATCAAGTCAATGGTCAAAACCCTAATAAGGTGTCTCCTTCTATGCCCCTCTCATCCGTATATACATACCCGCATCCATGTTCTGAGAAACACGAATACAAATAGACGAAACCGATCCATCAATATAATACTAGGATCCGGCATAAACCAAATCCCACTAGTATTATCCGCCCGAACATCATACGCGCATAAGTGCACGTACGTGATCGAAGCCCTGCCGTAAAACCATACGGCCTCTACATCTTTCGCTCGATGCAGGGAAACTCTCTGTGTGGAACTCTAAAGACTCGACAGTATACTGGTAGTGGGTTTAACCACAAGCCGTAAGCGGTACTAGCTGCATGTAACGGCTACCCAGGTATCTGTCGATAAGAAGGACGATGAGGAAACCCATCCGAACTCCTACAGTGCCTGAATGCGACAATCTTTGTACAGTCCGGTCTGTTCGTTTATGAGTATCGCATATCGGGCCCAGGGGACGGTAATTGTCAGCCCCTAATAGCACAACAAGTCATGCCGAAGTGTAGCCCAAAACACCTGAGAAACTAGTGGAAAACCTACCAGTAAATCTCGCTTGCCCTGACCTGGGACTTTGTGTAATGGCTTTTCGAACACAGCACGATATCAACCCCCAATACCGGAAGAGACGAATCATATCTAACCGCCACTGCCTCCAAGTGCTTCGGGACTGCACCCAACTACTACTTGTTTGCACGACTTCTTTGAGTCGTGGTAGGGTAGTAATCAAAGTACAGTGGGAACACACTCGAGGCGAAGTAGCAGTGTCAAGTCGACGGACTAAGCTGTACTCATGTCACCTGGGAACTGCTACCCGACGATAGGTATAATACCAACCAACAGTACCCGACGAGTCATGTCCAGTGTACTTGTAACCTAACGAGCACCTGCATACTATCTCCAGTACGATGTATTAATAGCTGTGAGACAGACCATCTCCCATGCTGGGATAAAAAGCGTATACACTAGTCTACTCCGGAATATCGATGTCCCGTCTCGATAATCCTACGACTAGGAACCTGTATAAAGATGTACTTGTAGATTATCCAGCCCCCACTAGTGTGACTGTCATCACAACGCTGGTAATCAAGCAAACATCCTAAGGGCTCTACTAATATGTATAAGCGATATGCTAAAAGAAACACATGCACATATTGAAGTAGAAACAAACTAAGTAGCATACTACCATTTTGAGAAAGACTGTCGATACAACTGTGAATATCCCAAGCTTCCATTAAGTAATATACAAACCAATATGATACAATAATGGCCTTTAGGGCATACATCACTAACAATATAGTTACCATAGACAGAAACCTTAAATTCCATATAATAATATACGATGTTAAAATCCTACACACAAAATGTTAAATCCTACGGTCATCAAGAGGCCGCGGATCGGCCGCGAATATGGTAGTTTGGCCGCCCAACTGCGGCGACATGGTGGGATCAGGACTTGGGATTTCTTTTTCTGTTTGGTGTTGACATGTGGAGATCCTCTAAATATCTGGATTTTGAGAATCTAATTCTGAGTCTCTGCCGTTGCTAGATCTTATGATTTGCTTCAATATTTCGGCTGATTTGATTCCGACATCTCGGATCCCTTGATCTCCCGACCTGAGCTAATATCTGCATAATATCTCAAGTCCTAGTGTTAGTAGTATTTGTTATTATTTTGAGATATTATCCAAACCATTTTATATGATTTAAATCTTAAGAATATTGATTAGAAATATTTGATATGATATGCATATTTTAATTACAATATTTCATTTAAATATTATATACATGTATTTTCCCTCATTAAGTTAATTATAATGTAGAAACATATGATAATAATCTTTTCACACATAAACCCTCATATATTCTATAATTACAATAAACACCTTTTCGAACTTAATAATAGTGGGAAAAATAATCATTCAAATGTGCAATATTTTATACTAATCATATACCATGCTCATGCAACTATGCCATATTATATAGAACTGTCATGTTACATAAAATTGCCCTGCTTATATTAAATGATATGTTTAATCAGCATATCTCCTAGTCCATTACTTCATGATATCTATTTCCGGCTTATCATTATACCATTATACTTCACATTTTTTGGGTATTTACCGAGCATAAGTTTGCTGACGGGCATTCCATCCACCTTTTTTCTTCGAAATGTTCGTTAGATAATTTAGAGACTGAGGACGTGGAACTGGCTGCAGAGGACTACGACCAGACTGCAGCACAAGCCGACTCTTAAATTTCCTTTTCAGTTTTCAGTTTTCAGTAACAGAATGCCTCTTGTTCAGGCATTTTATTTCATGTTATTTCCTTTTCAGACAATCTATCATTATAACTAAAGATTGTTGAAGTGAATGTAAATAAAGTTGTTAAAAATTTCAATCTCATGTTAATTTCTTGTCACTTTTATATTGCTCATTTACGCTTAATGTATTTGTTTCGAGAAAAGACCTTTTTCGGAATAAATACGTCGCGGGTCTCGTCACGTTCGTATTCCCGTCTTTTGTGAAGTGAGGCGTGACAAAGACTATAATCGTCAATTTACAGTTGGAATTGACACCATTCAGGAGTTAAGTGAAGTTGGAAAAGCTCAAGATAGACATGAATAATAAAGAAAGTTTACGATAATTTACTTGAAAAAACTAAAAGTTCAGGTTGGTTTACTGAAATTTACTCAAAAATTATTGTCAATACATTGCATTTTATTAGAAGTTAGGATTATAATAAAATGCTATGGGTTAGAAATGAGAAAGGAGGAAGCCTTATGCAATCTAGCTAAATTCCATTCATCAAAACTAGATGCAATCATTCATATGACTAACCAAGGCAACAATGTCCATTTCACATTTACATATACAAATAAGCAAGAAGATGACAATAAACGAATGCGTATCACATTGTAATACCTAAAATATTAAATCCAATTACAGCCAAGATAAGATGTAAAAAAAACAAAAATTTAACCAATGCTAATTGATGAAATGATTCCTTCTACAAGAATTGAACACATGCCACTTATATGTGGGCTTCAAGGAAATACGCTACGTCATAATATGCAATAACCCCAAGATGCCTTTGATACTCTTTGTTGTTCAAAATGTATTGGATTTGGGTGGCTTTTAAATCTTCTGTCTCTTACACCAAAATTCAAAATTAAGATCACACGGGCTAAAAGTATGATAGTAAAATGACACTTCATCCAAAATATAATGAACCAACATTTTATTTTTACATTTATAAAGGAATTTGAGCATGGGGTATCGTGATACCATATTCTAGCTATTGTATATAAAAACGCCATAGTTTTTATCTGTCAAGAAGAATAATTCAATATTTTAATTATATACTCTCTTAAGTATGAAAGAGAGGATGAAAATTATGGCAATAAAATCATAAGTTAAAGGCCTAAGAAAATTATAATTTAAAGCACACAAGTTTAAAACAAGTAGAAAATACATCATGATAAAAAGACAATACATGTAGAGCATGCATGATGCATCTAACACCTCGGAGGATCCTATCTTTTAATAATCCCAAAAAACACTATCATCTCTTGTTGTTTCTTGAGGCCTCCTCTTTCTTTCTCCATTCCAATTCTCTTCTATTTGGACCCCACCATCACCTCAACAACTCACGCCCGCTCTTTGCTCTCCTCTATTTATCTCCTCCCTCTACCCTTCTTCTCACCCTCCCTCCACTTAACTTCCTCTCCTCTAACGTCCATTTCTTCAACCATTTGCATCCATCCCCTTCATCAAAGCACTTCTCTAATCCCACAATCTCATAGACACATCTCATCTTCTTCTTCTTCTTCTTCTTCTTCTTCTTCTTGTTTCACTTCCATTAATGGGAAACCATAGGTTCAAACTATCAAACATGATGCCAAATGCTTGGTTCTACAAACTCAAAGACATGAGCAACAAATCACCAAGCTCCACAAACAAGAGCCGCCCTCTCAATCAAAACCAAAACCAAAAACAAAAACAAAAACCAAAACCACCACCTTTTGTCCCAAGCAGAGCCTCCTATTACTTCCCTTCAAATTCTCCTTTGCATCCCAAAGCATTAGACACTCATTTCCCCTTAGACCCACCAAGGAAATCCAATCCGAAGCCGCGGAAAACGCCGATTTGTACCAGTGATCCTCACCTCATCTCTTCTAATGACATCATTTTAGACTTAGACACAGACCTCAAGCTCACTCCCATCATCACAAAGCAGCCGCCACCGCCATCAAAGAAAGAACACCAACAAAACAAGTTGAATTACAAGAAATTCCGCATTCGGGCTACTTCGCCAAAGGTTAGGTTTGTCCAGAGAAGCAAGCAGAGGAAGGGGTTGGGAGAGAGCTTGGTGGTGGTGAAGCACTCATGTGATCCTAAACAGGATTTTAGAGATTCCATGATGGAGATGATCATGGAGAATGAGTTGAGGGAAGCAAAGGATCTTGAAGAGCTGCTTGCATGCTTCTTGTCTCTTAATTTGAGTGAGTACCATGATTTGATCGTGAAAGTGTTTGAGGAGATTTGGTTTGATATTAATGATATTGTTAGAGTGTAAAGTTAAGAAATCCAAATCATATGGTAATTGTATTGGGGGTAAACACACACATATATGTGAAGTAGTTTAAGTGTATAATTATATATAGAGAGATCTATTAATCTTCTAAGCTTGAAATCTATCTCATCATTTTTAAGCCTCTTTATTTTTCTTGTGAGTTCATATTCAGTCATTCTTGTGGGAATATCTTATCTTTGCATGCGATTTTCTATAGAAAATATATTATCATTCCTGGAAAAATTAGTATATACCAACTAAAAATCATACGGGAAACTATCTATAATACTTTTTATAGGGAGAAGGTGAAACCGTACACGTGGCAGATTGAGTGTGGATCTACCATACACGTGGCAGATTGGGCGTGACTTTTCTTCATTCACACCCAATCTGCCACGTGTACGGTTTCACATTCTCCCTGTAAAAATTTTTATAGATAGATTATCATATGATTTTTTGCCGGTCTTTTAGTATTATGGTATGTATCCATTTTGTTTGTATACTTAATGAAGTAAAATTTGATCCTAATATAAAAACAAATGTCATCAGGTTAAGATATGGCTGAAATTTTGTTATTTTTTTTTTCATGAACTTAATTGTTGCTGTGCAATATATTTTGGGGGAAAAAAGACTTGGATCATGAAGACAATATGATGGCGGGATGGGAGCATTAACTTTTCTTGCATATATGTGAAGTAAATAATTACATGACCTTTCCCAGGACCTTAAAATGTATTGATCATATCAAAATAAATAAATAAAAAGTAGAATAATTATAAAGGTAATAGTCAAAACCCTGACAGGCTTTACAGTTGAAATACCCCTAGCCCCTTGGAACATTTTCCAGCGGTATCTAATTAGCTTATATATATCGTAGGCAATTGCATAGATATCGCAAGCAACTGCAGACATAAGTCAATTATACAGATACCGCAGGCAGGGTTTTTTTGACAGCAGGAAACTTTTTCATGGGGTTTTTAACAACCACTTCCGGACCGTGGTTTTTTAGTCAAGAGGAAAACTTGCGGGGTATTATTGACAATTACCCTAATTATAATTATAAAAAGTGTAATTTCCTACTGTTTCGAAGATTGAGACAAGAGAATGAAAAAGAGAGAGACAGAGGTCCCAAGGGATGAGAAGTCTCGAATGGATCGGCAAAAGGCTTAAAATATGCAATCAATTGGGTACATTATCTTACATTAATGTTTATTCATAAGTCACTTTCTAGTAGTCAGAACAAAAATTGAGCCAGTTTGTCTATAGAAGGATTGAAACTCTCAAGAAATATGAGTGGGTTTACAAAAATTGCAAGCTACAATTTTTCTGGTCTTAAATACTTTCTATCTAAAGCAGAGCAAACAGAGTTGTCTTTCCTCTGGCAGAAACTTCCTTTTCAAACATTTGGGTTGCCAGCCAAAGTATTCAATTTGTATAACAAATCATGCTTTTTGACAATGATAAATGAGATAATTTACTATTTAAGAATAAATTCTGTTTTTCTTAGCATGGAAAATATTCGGACGGTAATTTAAACTTAAACGGCTTTATGAGTCTTATATAGTTGTGTTTTCTCTCTAATGACATACGCATTTGACCGAAACACATAAGCCTTTTTCCCCCAAATCAAGGTTCCAACTAAGATTTGTGAGATTATTTTCATCCGTTTTTTTGTTATATATAATAAGAGTTGAAAACGAATTAATATTGCAAAAATATGATCTTTTCAGGCTTTTTAGATTTTACTCATGGTCTAAGAGAAATAAATTGCCCACTGATCATTAAGGATGTACAAGAAACTCAATTATCATAATTTCCTAAATCAAGGCTACTAAATAAGATGGATGGTTAATGTCAGGTGTACAGTTGTTTATAAAAATATATCAAAATCCCATGATGTTTGCTTAATATCCAATGCAACTTTTTAATACTAAAACAGATGATCAGGGTGGTGATGGAACGCTGGTAAATTTTTGTCTATGTTATGCTTGCCTAGTATTCTTGATCTCTAGATGTTTTCCATCATATTCTGCGTTTAATAGAGTATTCCTACAGAAAGGGGGCAGCTTAAGCTTCAGACGTCTGGCCAATATCGAAGATCATGCACGCAAACAGAGAGTCGATAAACGTCTGAAGCACAACCTTCAGATGTCTGGCTCCGCTCTGTGTTTTGAACAGACGTCTGTGACGATCTTCATCAGACGTCTTCGCTCTTTCGGGATCTGCTGAAACTTTTGGGCAGACGTTTGCCAAGTCCTTCTTCAGATGTTTGCCGTCGTCTTGAGCCGAATATTTGCAGTTTTGAAAAATTTGGGAAATTAGTTATTTAGTGATATCTCTCTCTCGCGCGCGCACACACATATATATATATTGTAGTATTTTGTAACCCTAGAGATCGATAGCTTTTGAGATATTTGAACCCTTTGTATTTGTGAGAGGAGGATTGGGTTTTATGAGGGATTTGTGAGATTTCATCCACCGTTTGTAACATTCTATATTTATTTGAGTAGTAAAGCTTTTCCTTCGCCCGTGTTTTTTCCCGCAAGGGTTTTCATCTTAAAATATGGTGTCTTATTTGGTTAGTACTCTTATTCCTATTGCGTTTGTTTATTTGATTGCTTCTTCATATCGTTTGTTATTATTTCGAGATCGTATTTGCCGCAATAAATTAGTATCAGAGTTACGTTGTGTTTGGGAGATTTGGTGTTTTTTATGAACCGTTAAGTCTTCGATCTAACGATCTAAGTTTACGTTGGGTAACGAAGCCTATGTTCTCTTCCCCATCTTCTTAGATCGTGATCTTGAAGTTCTAGGGTTTGTAAGCACTCACGATGTCTTCTTTTGATCCTACATCATATCTTCAACGATTATGAAGTTCGATATTGAGAAGTTTGATGGGTTTATAAGTTTTAGTCTATGGCAAGTTCGTATGATTGCCGTATTGACACAGAATAATTTGAGAAAGGTGATTCTTAGGAAGGATTCAAGACCTTCCACCATAATAGAAGAAGCATGAGAGGAGTTGGATGAAAAGGCCCACACAACTATCCAGTTGTGTTTGACAAATGAAGTTTTGCAAGAATTTTGGTGGAGAAGACGGTGACTAGTTTGTGATTGAAGTTAGAGGAGTTATATTTGAAAAAAATCTCTCACAAATCGACTCTTGTTGAAACAGTATCTTTACACACTTCGTATGTCAGAAGGCTCTCCTATCAAATCTCACATCGGTGAGTTTAATTCGATCATTACAAATCCGGGTAACATCGATATTAAGATTGATAATGAAGATCAAGCATTGTTATTGCTATGTTCTTTGCCACCCAATTATAAGCACTTTTGTAACACTATGATCTATGAACGAGATACTATAATGATCAAGGATGTCAAAGAAAATTTGATGAATAAAAAAAAGATTGACAAGGAGTTAACTTCTAAATAAGGCGATGGTCAATCTCCAGGCTTATTTTTTCGTGGACGAGTGGAGAAGAGAGATTCGAAAGGTAGCAAGAAGAAGTCAAGGTTGAATTCTAGGAATAAGAACTTCACCTGTAATTATATAAGAAGAAGGGACACTTTAAAGTCGATTGCTACAAATTGCAGAACAAGCAGAAGTTTGAAGACAAACAGAAGAAGGGGTCTTCAACTGAAGCTAGTATTGCGGAAGGAGGAGGCGATCTACTTATGGTTCTTGACAGCATACATCGATCTAATGACAAATGGATTATGAATTCGGGTTGTTCCTACCATATGTGTTCCTATAGGGATTTGTTCACATCTATGAGTCTCTTAAAGGTGGAGTGGTTTTGATGGGCAACAATAGTTCGTGTCGAACTATTGGTAATG
This sequence comes from Agapanthus africanus, assembly GCA_030015575.1. Classification (NCBI taxonomy): domain Eukaryota; kingdom Viridiplantae; phylum Streptophyta; class Magnoliopsida; order Asparagales; family Amaryllidaceae; genus Agapanthus; species Agapanthus africanus. The sequence continues at coordinate 233,549,002 of CM057337.1, forward strand.
AAACGATCCAAATCAAGATATTTAACGACATTGTGAAAACATTAGCGGAAGTTAGGCATGTACCTGACTTGAAGAAAAATCTCATTTCATTGGGTACATTCAATGTTAAGGCTTATAAGTTTTCTGCTGAAGGTGGAGTTTTGAAAGTAACCAAAGGTGCTCTTGTCGTTATGAAAGGCTTGAAAATTGGGTCCTTATATATGTTGCAGAGTTCGACAACTACCGGGTCAGCGACAGTTTCATTAACTAAATTTATGTTAGATTCAGATATTACCAGATTATGGCACATGAGACTCGGGCATATGAGTAAGAGAAGTATGGCTGAGTTATCGAAGTAGGGTCTACTTTATGGTCAAAGTACATTGAAGATGGAGTTTTGTGATCATTATATTTTTGGGAAGCAAAAACGAGTTAGTTTCAGTTTGGTAGTGCACAACACAAAAGATATCCATGACTATATCCATTCGGATTTTTGGAGACCCTTTCAAGTTGCTTCCAAAGGAAGCGGTGCAAAATATCTGCTTATTTTCATCGACGATTTTTCGAGAAAGGTTTGGGTTTTCTTCTTGAAACACAAAAGTGATGTGTTTCATACATTCAAACAATGGAATACATTGATTGAGAAACAGACATGCAAGCATATAAAAAAACAAAGGACAGACAACGGATTAGAATTTTGTGGTAGAGATTTCAATGCATTTTGCAAAAACGATGGTATTGTTCGGTATCATACCATTGTCCATACACCACAGCAAAACAGAGTCGCAGAACACATGAATCAGACTCTTTTGTAGAAAGCTCGGTGCATGCTATCGAATGCAGGGATCAGCTGTCACGACCCGAAATTGGCACGTGACGGCCTTTAAACCACGTAACGTCCACAGGCGTAACGCAATTTAAGTAAGCCGAAAACCCAGCAATCTAAACCATCAAAATTAGTAAGTGATAAGAATATTGTTAAAATTTTGAAATCTCAAATACAAATTCTTTAAAGTCCAACTTTTACTTCCTTTAAAATTTTGGCAGCACCTCCTATGTAAAAACTAGCCCTAAAAAGGGTACAACATAAAATATGTAAGTCCACGTTGTCCACCCCGGTACTTGCGGGGAGGCGGAAAACGGAATAAAAATCAAATTTTTATCAACTTAGGCAACATGGACTAGACAAAGAAGGATCTTTGCTAAACAAAAACAAGCTAAAGCTAACTAGAAACTAGCCAAGTGTTAGAAGGGTTATACCTAGGGCTTTATGTCCTTCTCTCCTTGCTCCTTGGAGTAGTGGAATGAGGTCACCTTTGTCGTCTTCTCACGTCGAAGAAAGATCCACCCGAAAGCCTCGACCTTTGGCTTCAACTCCAAGCTAGAAGTAACTAGGGTGCAAGAAGTGCTAATTCTAGTACCCTAGATGGGAGTAGAGATTATCAAGAAGAGGTTTTTCTCAAGTTCAAGTGTTTCTCAACACATGAGAGGGGAGAGCTTGAGGGAGAGGAAGAACAAGAGAGAGAAAGGAAATAATAGAATGAGAGAAAATATGAAGCATTCTCTCATATATGTGTGAATTATTGTAATTAGATAATTAGCTAGATAATTGTCATGGTTAATCAAGACATGACTATTATCATTTCATTTTTAATGCAAATTGCAAGGATCAAAGAGCATCTTCCAAATGAAATGATGATGGTCAAAGTGTCAACCAAGGTCAACAAGTCAAGGAGGTCAAATGGTCAACAACCATAACCATGCACAATTATTTAAACTAATATCAATTAACCATAATACACACATAAGCATTAGGGTTAAAAAAATGACAATAGTCATTAACCCTAATCAAAGTCCTCTCCCTCTGTCTCAAGCAACTGTGCATACGCACCCGTATTCGTGATCCGAGGAACACGAATACAAAGAGAAAAACCAATCCCAAATCATATACTAGGATCCGGCTTAATCCAAAGCCCGCTAGTATAAACTGTCTGGACAACAAACGTGTACAAGTGCGCGGATATGAACGAACCCTGTCGCAAAACCATGCGACCTCTACTCATTTTGCCTAAAGGCGAATAGCTCTCTGTGTAGGACTCTAAAGACTCGACACTACGCTGGCAGTGGGTTTAACCACAGACCGCAAGCAGCACTAGCTGTATGTAACGGTCCCCAGGTAGATGTCGATAAGAAGACTGACGAGGTAACCCCATCTGAACTCCTACTGAGCCTGTATGTGACAGTCTCCGTACAGTCCGGTCTGTTCGTCTGATACATCGTATGGCGGGCCTACGGGGCAGTGAACGTCAGTCCCCTAATAGCGGTACAAGTCGTGTCGGAGTGTAGCCCAGAACACCCTGAGATAACACTGGAAACCTACCAGTATATCTCACTTGCCCTGGCCAGGGACTACTCGTGTAATGGCTCTCCTGAACACAGCGTGATGTCAACCGCTAATACCGGGAGAGACGAATCCTGTCTAACCGTCACTGCCTCCAAGTGCTTCGGGACTGGACCCAAAAACTACCTGTTTGCACGACTCCTTTGAGCCGTGGTAGGGTAGTAATCAAAGTGCAGTGGGAACACACTCGAGGCGAAGTGACAGTGTCAAGTCAGCGGACTAAGCTGTACTCATGTCACCTGGGAACTGATAACTGACGATAGGTATAATACCTACCAACAATTCCCGACGAGTCCTGTCCAGTGTACTCGTAACCTAACGAGCACCCGCATACTATCTCAAGTACGACGTACTGACGGCTGTGGGACAGACCGTCTCCCACGCTGGGATGAGAAGCGCATACGCTAGTCTACTCCGGAGTATCGATGCCCTGTTTCGATAGTCCAATGACCAGGGACCTGTATAAGGATGTGCTTATGGATTACCCAGCCCCCACGAGTGTGAGCGCCATCACAACGCTGGTAATCAAGCAAAGATCCTAAGGGCTCTACTAATATGTATATAAGCGATATGCTAAAAGAAACACATGCACATATTGAAGTAGAGACAAACCAAGTAGCATACTACCATTTCGAGCAAGATTGTATATACAACTGTGAATATCCCTAGCTTCCATCAAGTAATATACATACTAGTATGATACAGTAATGGCCTCTAGGGCATATACACTAACAATCTCCCACTTGCACTAAGGCCATGTACTGGCGTATCGAAGACCTATCATCTCGATCAGCCGCTCGAACTGAGTCTGGGGCAAGGCCTTGGTGAATGGATCTGCTGTGTTATCTTCTGAAGCAACCCTCCGAACCTCGATCTCCTGGCGATCCACGATCTCCCTGATCAGGTGATACCGCCTCAAGATGTGTCTAGATTTCTGATGGGACCTGGGTTCCTTCGCTAAAGCTATAGCCCCGTTGTTGTCGCAATACAGAGGTATTGGGTCAACAATGGACGGAACCACCTGAAGTTCTCTCAAGAACTTCATCATCCAGACAGCTTCTTTTGCGGCATCAGATGCAGCGATGTATTCCGCTTCCATAGTTGAGTCAGCAACGGTTTCCTGTTTGGAGCTCTTCCAACACACCGCCCCTCCATTGAGGGTAAAGACAAAACCCGACATGGACTTGGAATCATCCTTGTCACTCTCGAAGCTGGAGTCAGCAAAGGCCTCAATCTGGAGGTCTTTTCCGCCATACACCAAGAACATCTCCTTAGTCCTTCTCAGGTACTTGAGAATGTTCTTTACTGCTATCCAATGTTTCTCCCCAGGGTTTGACTGATACCTGCTTACCACACTCAGTGCATAAGCCACATCCGGTATGGTACACAACATCGCATACATTATAGAGCCTACCGCAGAAGCGTAGGGTATAATAGACATGCGATCCCTCTCCAAATCAGTCTTGGGAGACATCTCTTTGGAGAGGGTGATTCCGTGACAAGCCGGTAGATTACCGCGCTTGGAATCTTCCATACTGAATCTCTTCAGTTTGGTGTCGATGTACCTGGACTGTGAAAGTCCTGATATCCTCTTGGATCTGTCACGGTAGATCCGGATACCCAGAATGTATGAGGCATCACCCAGGTCTTTCATGGAGAACCTGTGTGACAAGAACCCCTTGGCAGATTGTAGCATAGGAATGTCATTTCCTATTAAGAGAATGTCATCCATGTATAAAACGAGGAATACTACAGTTCTCGCTACAAATCTACAATAGATGCATGGTTCATCTGGATTTTTGATAAAGCCAAATTCCTTGACCGTCTCATCAAAACAGATGTTCCAACTCCGCGATGCCTGCTTTAGTCCATAAATGGACATAAGCAACTTGCACACCTTTCCGCTGCTCCCACTCTGAATGAAACCCTCTGGCTGGTCTATATAGACACACTCCTCTAAATGTCCATTTAGAAAAGCTGTCTTTACGTCCATCTGCCAAATCTCATAATCGTGGAAGGCAGCAATGGCAAGAAGGATCCGAATGGATTTCAGCATAGCTACTGGAGAAAAGGTTTCGTCATAGTCCAAACCAGGTCGCTGACGAAAACCCTTTGCTACCAGTCTAGCTTTATAAGTCTCAACCTGTCCATCTACACCAATCTTCGTTTTGAAGATCCACTTGCATCCTACGGGTTTTACCCCATCTGGAGCAATGTCCAACGTCCATACTTTGTTGGTGTACATGGACTCCATTTCGGTCCGCATTGCATCCAGCCATTTTACCGAGTCTACGCTCTGAATGGCTTGTTGGAAGCTAGTAGGCTCATCAAAATCTATGATGCAATCTTCTCTATCCCCGTCAATGAGAAAACCGTAGTATCTCTCGGGCGGATGAGACTGCCTACTACTCCTGCGAAGTGGCGTGGGAATGTCCTGATCTTTCGAACCTTCTGGTTTTACTAAGCTTTCAGTAATAGCTCGTGGTTCTGGAATTTCTTCCAGTTCTATTGCGCTCCCACTTAATTCTTTTTCTATGAACTGGTGTTCTAGAAAGTGGGCATGGCGAGAAACAAACACCTTTTGTTCCTCTTCGCAATAGAAGAAATATCTCTTAGAGTTCTTTGGATATCCCACAAACTTGCACTGTACTGAGCGTGCCTCGAGCTTGTCCGCATGCTGCTTTTTTACAAAAGCTGGACATCCCCATGTCTTAATGTGATTAAGATAGGGTCTCTTCCCACGCCACATCTGATATGGTGTAGTAGACACAGTCTTAGTTGGAACTCGGTTCAAAAGGTATGCAGCTGATTCTAGCGCATATCCCCAGAACGATCGTGGCAACTCAGCGTTACTCATCATGGACCGTACCATATCCAATAGGGTTCGGTTCCGTCTCTCCGATACACCGTTATGTTGCGGAGTGTATGGAGGAGTAAGCTGAGAGAGAATTCCATTCTCTTTTAAGTAACCCAGAAACTCGGCACTCAAGTATTCACCACCTCGATCAGATCTCAGTGCCTTGATACTTTTGCCTGTTTGTTTTTTTACTTCATTCTTATATTCCTGGAATTTTTCAAAAGCCTCGGATTTATGTTTCATTAAGAAGACATAACCGTACCTGAAAAGTCATCCGTAAAAGTAATGAAGTAAGAATAACCGCTTCGTGCATTTGTAGACATTGGACCGCACACGTCGCTGTGTACGAGTCCCAAGAGCTCGCTCGCTCTTACTCCGTGTCCAGTGAACGGAGTCTTTGTCATCTTTCCTTTGAGACAGGATTGACAAGTTGCATACGATTGATATTCGAACGGATCCAAATATCCTTCTGCATGTAACTTAGTCAACCTTCTCTCATTGATGTGACCCAGTCTATAATGCCATAAGAAAGTTTTATTGATTTCTGGAGACTTTCTTTTGTGTGTATTCTGGACATTGAAAATCTGTGGTTGGTTTAATACGTATATACCGTTGTTCAATGTACCTGACCCAATCAAAACTTGATTAAGGTGAATGTTCACTACATTACTTACAAATGCAAATTCATAACCTTCTTTAGATAATAAAGATACAGAAATGATATTACAGGTTGCATTTGGTACATAATAACAACTACGCAAAACCAAAAAGTGTCCATCCGACAATCCCAGGTGATAGTCCCCCACGGCCTCTGCATCCATGCTAGCACCGTTTGCAACTCTTAGGGTCATGTCACCTGCCTTCAAAACTCTACGCTTTCTCAATTCCTGCAAAGAATTACAGATATGAGATCCTGATCCGGTATCCAATACCCAGGATGTAGAGTTTATTGATAGACAGTTTTCAATAACATACACACCTGAAGCTGAAGCCGCAACTCGCTTCAAATCCTGTGTTCTGGCCTTCCAAGCCTTGCAATCCTGTTTCCAGTGACCACTTTTGTGACAATAGAAGCATTCTTCCTTCCCCACCAGCTTTCCCGCTACCTTTGTTCCTTTTCCTTTTCCCTTCGTATCCACTTTACTGACACCGCCTCTTGGTTTGGCGGGGGCTTTCTTCTTCTTGCCCTAGGCTTTCACCCTGGACCTAGAAGAGGAAGATCCTCCTACAAACAAAGTGGATGTCTCCCTACTTTTCTGTAGGGTGCCCTCTGCACTCCTCACCATGTTGAGGAGCTCTGAAAGTTCAACTTCTTTTTCCTGCAAGTTGAAGTTCAGGATGAATTGGGCGTAAGTGGAAGGAAGGCACTGGAGAATCAAGTCCGTATAGAGCTCATTCTCCAACGTGGTCCCAAGTTCTGCGAGCTCCTCTATGTAGCCAATCATCTTAAGCACGTGTTCCGCTACCGATGATCCGACGGCCAACCTTGCCGAAAACAACTTCTTCGACACTTCGTATCTGGCGATACGAGACTGCTCTCCATACAGTTCTTTTATATGAAGAAATATGGACTCTAGGTCCATATTCTCGTGTCTCCTCTGATGTTCGTTGTCCATCGAGGCAAGTACGAGGCATTTGGCCTTCGCGCAATCTATTTCCCATGTCTTACGGATTTCCCTATCCGCGACACTGGTTTTGGGACCTGGGACAGGGGGAGCTTTGGTGGTAAGGAGATACCCCAGCTTGTCGTAAGTGATTGCCATCTTGACATTCCTGAGCCAATCTTTGTAGTTTGGCCTTGTCAATATGTTTTTATCTAGTAATAACTTAAGTCCGGTCATGTTGAATGGTCGCTGCAATTAGGAGAGAGAAAAGAAACACTTTAGCATGATGCTCTTGCAAGTTTAGAGTGGTTTTTAGTTTGTCTAAACAGGATGGCTCCCACTGTCTCTCGAATCCCTTCTCAAACCGTAAAGAAATGATTAGTCAGGATCAATCTCACCGTACAATACTTGCTTAACCGTTCAGCCAGGCCAGTGTCGGTACTTCGAGGGAGGTTTTCCAACGCTTTCGCGAAGTTCCTTAATTAAGTAACCTCTTTTCCCTGTGGGCGTAGCGCCGCTAACACCTTTCTAGACACCTACTAGGTTTATAGCATTGATCGTTAAGTGAGAGTTTTCCCGAGGAGTAGCATATACTCATAGTAGGATCGGGATCCAAATATCATCGCGTGATAAAACCGAAGGAATCCTACCAGAATCATCACACTCCAAATGGTATGCAGCGCTAGCAAGTTTTAGTACTTATGAAACTCCCGATGTGGATTTTTGCCGCATGCTCTTATAACCTTGACTTTGGCCAAAATATCATAAGTCACATGTCAAGTTCTACCCGTCATTCTCCTGGTTAATTTGGACCCACCCGTACCTACCCTTGACTTTGGCCAAAATGGCAGCACGACTGTCCCAAACCAATGCATCTATCTATGCTGCACATGAATACCCAATAGCTACCAATCACTATGCCTTGACATTGGCCAAAATACATAGCTTGAATACTTTTTGACCATTCATGTGGAATGACGGAGGGCTACGAATGGTTTTGACGAAACCGTGAACGTAGTGAACTTGATATAATCGATGGAACGAGATAGCTTTTAAAAGGAGTGGTTCAAGCTCCGCGTTTTTAAAAGTTTAGTTTTGAAAAGAACCGAGTGGTTTTCAAAGTGTTCCAATCGACTTTTACTTGGTTTATTTTCTTGCATTAGTTCTTTTAATGCATCCCGTCATTTAATCCTACCATTGCAGAAAACAACCAAAATATGACGTACGGTTATGCCATTCGCATTCGCCACGGGGCCCCGTCATCACCCGTTAGGTTACTTAACTAACGACAGAGCGGGGGCTGGGCTAGCGCGGCTGTAAAACATAAGCAACGCCTAAATAGTTATCATATATAAATATATAGCAATGATAGACATTACAGATCACAGATGAATACATTGGATATACTAGGAATCCGTAATCCGTTCGAGCCTGCAACGAAAAGTGGATTACACGGTCGCGGTGAATAGCCAAATACCCCACCCAAGACCCCTACGGGTGCGGCAAACTACCCGCCAAGTACCCGAAGCGAAGCAACCTCCCTCACCACCATGAGTAGGCCACTCGGCACTTCGAGATACCCGGTAGTTTGTGCACCCTCTCCATGGGTCTATCCTAGGAGCAAAAACAGTAAAAAGAATTATACAATGACGGCTACAACCCCGACCCGGTTGCGCGGCCATACAAATAATATTATTACATCAATTTACATATTACAATGAATGAAAGAAAAAGAAACACTCATCTCACATCCACCCCGGCTATTTACCCGCGACAATCCAACACATTCATATACACATACCATCATCAAACACAGATCACAGATATGTATAACCCCGACTAATCGACATATAGCGATTAGCTGACGTTCAATACATATAAACATCACAGATATAACCCTTATAGTCAAAGTGTAGTGAAGTTCGATAAAAATACGGATTTATAGGCCCCCAAAAACAAATTTCTATTCTGGAAAATCTGGGCATATATAAACCATCTTAAAAATCCCAAAACCATGCCAGAAGAACACTGCACCAAACTCGACCCAGAGACGAGCCAACTCGGCCGCGGTTGCGCGGCAATAGCTTGCTATTGCCGCGGAACCGCGGCGCTTTGGTCGATTCACTGGACCGGGTTTGGTGGCTTTCTTCACAAAACCCTGAGATGATTTTTGGAGTATGAATTATTTCATTTTGAACAGAAAAAATTTTAACAGAAAGTTTGGGTTTTGAAAACTCGGTTTTGCGATTTTTCCGATTCGAACTTCTATACACTTTACTACCTAGCTAGTTTATGTTTAGTTAGGCTCTGATACCACTGTAAGTCCACGTTGCCCACCCCGGTACTTGCTGGGAGGCGGAAAACGGAATAAAAATCAAATTTTTATCAACTTAGGCAACATGGACTAGACAAAGAAGGATCTTTGCTAAACAAAAACAAGCTAAAGCTAACTAGAAACTAGCTAAGTGTTAGAAGGGTTATACCTAGGGCTTTATGTCCTTCTCTCCTTGCTCCTTGGAGTAGTGGAATGAGGTCACCTTTGTCGTCTTCTCACGTCGAAGAAAGATCCACCCGAAAGCCTCGACCTTTGGCTTCAACTCCAAGCTAGAAGTAACTAGGGTGCAAGAAGTGCTAATTCTAGTACCCTAGATGAGAGTAGAGATTATCAAGAAGAGGTTTTTCTCAAGCTCAAGTGTTTCTCAACACATGAGAGGGGAGAGCTTGAGGGAGAGTAAGAACAAGAGAGAGAAAGGAAATAATAGAATGAGAGAAAATATGAAGCATTCTCTCATATATGTGTGAATTATTGTAATTAGATAATTAGCTAGATAGTTGTCATGGTTAATCAAGAAATGACCATTATCATTTCATTTTTAATGCAAATTGCAAGGATCAAAGAGCATCTTCCAAATGAAATGATAATGGTCAAAGTGTCAACCAAGGTCAACAAGTCAAGGAGGTCAAATGGTCAACAACCATAACCATGCACAATTATTTAAACTAATATCAATTAACCATAATACACACATAAGCATTAGGGTTAAAAAAATGACAATAGTCATTAACCCTAATCAAAGTCCTCTCCCTCTGTCTCAAGCAACTGTGCATACGCACCCGTATTCGTGATCCGAGGAACACGAATACAAAGAGAAAAAACCAATCCCAAATCATATACTAGGATCCGGCTTAAACCAAAGCCCGCTAGTATAAACTGTCCGGACAGCAAATGTGCACAAGTGCGCGGATGTGAACGAACCCTGTCGCAAAACCATGCGACCTCTACTCATTTTGCCTAAAGGCGAATAGCTCTCCGTGTGGGACTCTAAAGACTCGACACTACGCTGGCAGTGGGTTTAACCACAGACCGCAAGCGGCACTAGCTGTACGTAACGGTCCCCAGGTAGATGTCCATAAGAAGACTGACGAGGTAACCCCATCTGAACTCCTACTGAGCCTGTATGTGACAGTCTCCGTACAGTCCGGTCTGTTCGTCTGATACATCGCATGGCAGGCCTAGGGGGCGGTGAACGTCAGTCCCCTAATAGCGGTACAAGTCGTGTCGGAGTGTAGCCCAGATACCCTGAGATAACACTGGAAACCTACCAGTATATCTCGCTTGCCCTGTCCAGGGACTACTCGTGTAATGGCTCTCCTGGACACAGCGCGATGTCAATCCCCAATACAGGGAGAGACGAATCCTGTCTAACCGTCACTGCCTTCAAGTGCTTCGGGACTGCACCCAAAAACTACCTGTTTGCACGACTCCTTTGAGCCGTGGTAGGGTAGTAATCAAAGTGCAGTGGGAACACACTCGAGGCGAAGTGACAGTGTCAAGTCAGCGGACTAAGCTGTACTTATGTCACCTGGGAACTGATAACTGACGATAGGTATAATACCAACCAACAGTTCCCGACGAGTCCTGTCCAGTGTACTCGTAACCTAACGAGCACCCGCATACTATCTCAAGTACGACGTACTGACGGCTGTGGGACAGACCGTCTCCCAAGCTGGGATGAGAAGCGCATACGCTAGTCTACTCCGGAGTATCGATGCCCTGTCTTGATAGTCCAACGACCAGGGACCTGTATAAGGATGTTCTTATGGATTACCCAGCCCCCATGAGTGTGAGCGACATCACAACGCTGGTAATCAAGCAAAGATCCTAAGGACTCTACTAATATGTATATAAGCAATATGCTAAAAGAAACACATGCACATATTGATGTAGAGACAAACCAAGTAGCATACTACCATTTCGAGCAAGATTGTATATACAACTGTGAATATCCCTAGCTTCCATCAAGTAATATACATACTAGTATGATACAGTAATGGCCTCTAGGGCATATACACTAACAAAATATACGTAAATCATCCCCAACAGGAGCAAATCCACGCCCAAAGGCGGAAAACAACCACCACAAGCAGATATACGACGCCGTAGCGAAGAAAAAAACGATATAAAGTTAAACATCATAAAAGACCTCTAAAGTTACAAAAAAATAATATACAATATCGTTCTCACAACTCGTCTCTAAGTCAATACATGAAATAGTAGATGGAGAGTACTGGATACAACGAATATACAATGAGCAATATCGGATAACCGCAAAACCCACCTATAGCAAAACTGCAGTCAGCCGTAGCGGTATCCGCTGTAAAAGATGATACAATAGGAAGAAGAAACCCCGCCGCTACCACTCTGAAGGACACCTGCAAAACACTGTGGTACAACGGGGGTGAGTTGCTAACCCGTGAATAGTAAATAATATATGAAGGTAATCGCAAGTATGCACGTACTGCGATGGTCTAACACATGCAAACTGATAGCAATAAATGGCAATATGTAAATGCAACAGTCATGAAAGGTACTCTATCAGGTACTGCTAATACATGAAGCAATGCATATCAAATAAATGCAGAGTATGGAATAAAACATATCCTGTAAGTCTCATGGAACCTGAGTGTCTAATATCGACACCCGAAAACATCATGAAAACTAGTGTCTAGCATCGACACATAAATACTCCTCTATCAGGTGCCGTCACCACGACTGGCCCTGATAGGTACGTATCATACGCTATCTCGAAACCGAGTGCCCAGTTTCGACACTCGAAATTCCCTGTATCCATACGCACATAACTCCGGTCGGTATCACCACGATAACCGCCGAGTCCAAGTAATGTCACCGGTAAGGTAGTACTCCCTGGCCTCGGGCTCATCGTCATCATCTGCGATCTTCTTGCCCCGGGGTACCTCCGGGCCCTACCATGTACCTGCACATGGCCCACTCCACTCCTCGCATCGGGTATATATCATAAATCTCAGAACCGAGAAATCTCATGGTGAACGCATCGAAATATCATATCAAAAGAAACTGGGTTTTTCAAATAATGCATAATTTCATGAAACTACCACGGTCCTCAAATCCAGAAAACATCAAGTAATGAATAAAAATATTTGCATAGATTATTATGATGATATATATTATATAGGTGTACATATATAACAGCGTCCCATACCACTGATATATATATATATATATATATATATATATATATATATATATACATGTATATATATCAGCGTCCCATACCACTGATATATATACCCAGGAGTAAAACATCCAGAAAACATCACATGAAATCCATATATCAATGTGAAATCCATGAAATATAATATATGCAACATGAAATAGTAATATGAGCATATAAAGGAAAAACCGCTATTTAACTGCAACAAGTTATTAAGTATATCATGCGGTTCCTAATTTCTCCGAAATCAAATGCAACATCATATACAGGTGAACATATAGCTATAGCTAGATATATGTGTAAACATGTAGGTATAGCAGGGTATATGTGTAAGCATGTAAGTGTGCAAGGTATACTACCTATCATATGCGCAATCGCATAAGAATCAATGACTACATGTCAATGACAAAACAATACCACATAGGTATATGTAACCCTAGCAAGGTAAGTGAGTGTACAGGTAAGTATATGTGCATAAGGTACCTGTAGCTATAGCAAGGTATATGAGTATGTACCTATCAATAATGATGTAATACCATACGGGTATATGTGTAAGTATGTAAGAAAGATGTACATGTAGCTATGTCTCATATGTGTATATACCTGTCACTAATGGTACAATACCATATAGATATATTGGTAGCTAGCATGTAGGCATGGCAAGGCATATGTGTAAGCATGTAGGTATACATGTATGTTATATGTCATATGCACAAATGAATATGAATCAATGTCTCAATGTCCCTAACCAATACAATATCACATGTATATAGGTGTAAGCATGTAGGGATGCAAGGTATATGTGTGTATGCTATCTCTCTTATACAAAATGGAAATAAGGATCATGTCTCAATATCCCTAACCAATACTATATCATGTATGTATAGGTGTCAACTGTATCTCGTATGTATATGGGTTGTGCGTGTCATGGCAATTATCGACGGAGTGTGTGTAGCATACAATTAGTGCTCGTGTAACATGTTAGTTATATGTAAGCCCTAGAGGCCATTGCTGTACATATGATGTCTATTGTAGTGGATACTGGGACATATATAGGTAGGACTTTCTTGCTCAACATGATAGTATGCTATCTGGTTGCTCTTTATCTTAACATGTATACTTACTGTCTCTCTGTTACATGTTGATAAAGCCCTTAAGATATGTACTCGACTTGCAGGACTATGATGTAGATCATACTAGTGGGGCCTGGGTAGTCCATGAGTACATCCTTCAATGTTCCTAGTCGTGGGAATATCGAGACGGGGTATCGATATTCCAGAGTAGGCTAGCATATATCTTCTCGACCCATATGATGGGCGATGGATGATCCCATATCCATTGGTGTTTGACATCAGAGATGGTATGCGGGTGCTCAGTGGAGACTGGGTACACTGAACGGACTTGCCGAGAACTCTCAGATCTTATTATACCTTAGGCCAGATGGCAGTTCTCTGGTGACACTGGTACAGCTTAGTCTGTTGACCCGAGATCGTCATAGAGTCTTGTGTGTCTCCCACTGTGGTTTGATTTCCACCCTACCACGGCTCTACTGAGTCGTGCAAACTGGTGGTTTTTGGGTACAGTCCCGATTCATATGGAGGCAATGAGCGATAGGAGGGGATTCGTCTCTCTCGGTATTGGGGGTTGATGTTGCGCTATGCTCGACTGGCCATAACTGGAAATCCCTGGCCAGGGTTGCACTGATTTACTGGTAAGTGTTATCAGTAGTTTCATGCTTGTTATGGACCTTACATCGGCATGAATTATCAAGCTACTGGGGTCTGACGTTTACCACCCCTAGGCGAGATATGCGACATATCAGACGAACAGACCGGACTGTGCGGTAAGTGTTACTGATTGGATTCGCAGGAGTGTGAGCAGAGATCCCTTCACCGAGAGTGACCTCTTTAGCAATAGCTAGCAGATGCTACAACCTTCGGTTTGTCTTTTGATTTCTTTTCTAGTTCTTGCTTTGCATAGTGGTATTGTGAATATCCTGCACCTCATTCGACGAGGAAAGAGCCGAGATCCCTTCACCGGGAGTGACCTCTTTAGGGAAGCTAGTAAAAGCCTCAAAAGCACTCCATTTTAAAAACCATTTGATTCCGCAACGAGATCAAGTTCAAAGCGTTAAAGGTTTTCTTAAAAACCATCCGCAACCCTCCGTCATTTTAGGAAGTAGAGTACTTAGTATTCGTGCTGTGTTTGTTGACCATAGTCAAGGCACAGTGTACGGTAGCTAAGTGATGTCTTCCTACACAGCATATGATGCGATTAGTTAGGACAGTCGCGTGACTTTGTTGACCTTAGTTAAGGGTCATGTGGGTGGGTCTAATTAATCACGAAATGACGGGTAGAACTTGACTAGTGCTTATGATTTGTTGACCATATTTAAGGTCATAAGTGCTAGGGGTAAAAACCTTTATCTGGAGTTTCAAGTGTTGAAATTTACAATGAGATTGCATACCTTCTATATGATAGTTGGATCCTGATACCCACTGCGAGTAATTGTTACTCCTGGGAGAGTTTTGCACTTTACAATTAGCCGATCAAGTAGGTGTCTAGAAAGGTGTCAACGGGGTTACGCCCCTGGGAAAACGAGATTTATTTTAATTAGGTCCGTGCGAAAGCACGGGGAACCTCCCTCAAATTACCGGCACTGGCCTGGCTGAAAGATTGGCAAACTTGTAGGGTGTAATTAATCCCAGCTAGTCTTTCCTTTTAAGGTTTGAAGGAAGATTTGATAAAAACAGTGGGAGCCATCCTGATTAGATAAAATATATAACCAATCTAATCTTGCAAGAGCGCACACAGAGTGTTTTCTTCTCTCTCTCTCCAGGTAGCGACCATGTCACGTCTTAATCAAGATAATTATATGGATGTATTGACCGAACCCGCTTGTTATACTGAGCTGGGGAACGTTGGTCCTGCTCCAACTTATAATTGTTATAAGACCGAGCAGGAAATTGGAGATTACCAGAATTCCCGTGCCGCCCAAACGAAGAAAGTGCATAATGATGCATCTTCTTCGGGTGTGTTCATTATATATAGAACTGTTTCTCAGTATCCTTTACGTCCTGGGTATGAGATACCGGATCAGGATCCCGCATATGTAATCTGTTACATGAGCTAAAGATAGATAGAGAACTGAGAACGGGTGATAAATTTCAAGAATTGGAAACAGTGCAATTGTTGCAGCCAAAGTGTTGGCAGTTATCACTCTGTATTACCAGAATACACTGATTCTGAACGAATGTTATTACATACCGGACCTGATATACAACATCATATCAGTCTCTTTATTTACTAAAGAAGGATATAATTTTGTATTGTTGGATAATGTTTTGCACATTTCCTATATCAAGAGTTGATCGGTTCAGGCACATTATCTAAAAGCATATACATTCTAAATAAGACCACAGTTCGTAACGTACAGAACACGCACAAGAGGAAGAGTTCAGAAATGAACGAATCCTTCTTGAGGTATTGTAGACTAGGTCATAGCAATGTGACCCGACTAGCTAAAGTTATATTTAGATGCATATTTAAATCAGTTTGAATTTCCATCTTATGAAACTTGCCAGTCATGTCACAAAGATAAGATGACCATAGCTCTGTTTACTCGAAACAGAGAAAGAGTTAGTGAACTCTTGGGACTGATACATAGTGATGTATAAAGGTCCCCAGTTTACATATGCCAGGACTGGTTCTTTGTACTTCCTTACATTCACTGATGATCTCTCAAGATTCGGACACATGTTCCTGTTGAAACACATGTCTGAAGTTTTTGAGAAATTCAAAGATTATAAGTCAGAAGTAGAGAACCAATACAGGTATAAGTATTATGTCCTATGATGAGATCAGGGAGGAGAATACTTATGCATGGAATTCTTGGACTATTCTAAAGGAGAATGAGATTCTCTCTCGGTTTTACTCCTCTGAATACACTACAGCACAACGGTGTATCGGGGTGGAGCAATCGCACCCTATGAGATATGGTGCGCTCTATGATGAGTACTACTGAGTTACCTATTTCCTTTTGGGGGTTGTGCACTTGAGAAACTGCATACCTATTGAATTAGATTCCAATCAAATCAATGCCTACCACTCTATATGAGATATGGTATGGGAAGAGCCCATCTCTTAAGTAAATTAAGATTTAGGGTTGTCCGGCCTATGTCAAAAGCAAAATTCGGACAAGATCGAGGCAAGATCAATTCTGTAGAACTGGAAGGATTTCCAGCTATACAAACTACAGCTGATGATTTGATAGAACCAAAGGATTCGATAGTCTCCGACGTACCTCAGCCTCTCTGCCAATCTAGCAGGGTTCCTTATCCTCCTGAGAGATACTTCGGTTTCTCGATGACAGTGGGAGCGAGAATTGCATCATAAGATGATGACCCAACTAGTTTCGAGCAGGCCATCAAGAGTGGAGACTCTGTAAGAATGGTTAGATGCTTAGCGATCTGAGATGGAATCCATGTACACCAACAAAGTATGGACTTTGGATGCTATATCTGAAGGGTTAAATCCCCATCAGGAGCAAGTATATCTTGAGAAGATTACTTGGTGTAGATGGAAAAGTTGAGACTTTCAAAGCTAGACTTGTTAATGGTTTTCGTCATTGACCAGGCGTGGATAATGATGAAACCTTTTCCAGTGGCTATGCTTAAGTCCATCCGGATCCTACTTAACATTGCTACATACCATGACTACGATATCTGGTGGTTGGGTGTCATGACTATTTTTCTAAATACTGATTTAGAAGAGAACGTCTATAAGTACACAGTGTTAGTTATATGTATGCCCTAGAGGCCATTACTGTACATAGGATGTATATTGTAGTGGATGCTGGGACGTATATAGGGAGGACTTTCTTGCTCGACATGATAGTATGCTATCTGGTTGAACTTTACCTTAACGTGTATACTGATTGTCTCTCTGTTACATGTTGGTAAAGCCCTTAGGATCAATACTTGACTACCTGGACTATGATGCGGATCATACTAGTGGGGACATGGTAGTCCATAAGTACATCCTTCAAAGTCCCTAGTCATGGGTGTATCGAGACGGGGCATCGATATACCAGAGTAGACTAGCGTGTACCTTCTCGACCCATACAGATGGGCGATGGATGATCCCATATCCATTGGTGTTTGACATCAGAGATGATATACGGGTGCTCAGTAGAGACTGGGTACACTGGACGGACTCGCCGAGAACTCCCAGATGGTATTATACCTCACGTCAGATGGCAGTTCTCTGGTGACACTGGTACAGAGTAGTCTGTTGACCCGAGATCGTCATAGAGTCTTGTGTGGTTCCCACTGTGCTTTGATTTCCATCTTACCACGTCCAAGAGGGAGTGCAAAACGGTGGTTTTTGGGTACAGTCCCGAGTCACATGGAGGCAATGAGCGATAGGAGGGGATTCGTCTCTCCCGGTATAGGGAGTTGATGTTGCGCTGTGTTCGATTGGCTATAACAGGAAATCCCTGGCCAGGGTTGCTGAGATTTACTGGTAAGTGTTACCAGTAGTTTCTCGAACAGTTATAGACCTCATATCGACACGACTTATCGAGCTATTGGGGTCTGACGTTTACCACCCCTAGGCGAGATATGCGACATATCAGACGATCAGACCGGACTGTACGGTAGTGTTACTGGTCGGATTCACTGGAGTGTGAGCGGGCTTGCTCGTCGATCTTCAGATCGCTCAATACCCGGGTGGTCGTTACGTTTAGCAGACCGCTTGCGGCTTGTGGGTGTTTGATATGATCATCATCCGCTGCCGGCGTATTGACGAGTCTTTAGAGTCCTACACAGAGGTTTCCTGGCTCAAGCGAAACGAAATAGGAGCGCATATGAGATATGTGCGGGACCGAGAATAATACCAGTATGTGATACTGTATTCGATTCTCGCGATGTGACATTGATCGGTTATATGCGATATAGCCGGGTTATCGGATCAAGTGTTGATTCGATAAGTTGTTACTAATGATACTAGTCGGTTATATGCGATATGACCGGATCGTTAAATCAAGTGTTGATTTAATGATTTAATGCATAATTATATATTTGATGTATTACTTTGCACTAACTAGTATTGGTTCACTTTAAACGGATTTTCTCACTTGGTTTGTGCACATTGTATATGTGATATACTTTTGTACACTTGATTGTATCATGTTTGATGATACATGTTTAACTATAGTTAAGTGTAATGAATTAAGCCATGGTTAAACTAATGATTAGGGTTTTCTTTTTATTACTTATTTATTTATTTATTTATTTTGAATAGATAAGAAAAGAATGGTTGCTAATTTTGGAGTTTAGTTGAAGCTTCATGAAGCTTTGACTTTGTAACCATTCTTGTCTTCATCTTAAACCCTAACCATTAATCTAACCTTGGTTAATTCTCTACACTTGACCATGGTTCTAATATGATAAGTATTCATTTTCTTTTCCAAAGATAATTAACTTATCATATATCATCTTCTTCTTCTTCCATTTCTTCAAGTGAAGAAAGCTTGCCCCATCAATGGCAAGTGATGGAAATGAGTGAGAAATCCAAAACTAAAGTCTACCCACTTCCTATTTCTTCATCCTCTACCTCTTGCCAAGTAGTAGAGTGTGTTTACTTCACAAGTTTCTTGACTTGGTAAAGTCGGAGCTTGATTTAGCGATGCCTCGACGTAGATCATCTTCGGCATGGACATCGACGACCTAGCTTGCCCATTCTCCGACGAAGCCGACGCTAGAGCCCGGATTTGATTTGGACAGCGGAGAGGACTTCGTTGCGGAGCTATGGAGGTGGAGCACCGGATCTACAAAGGTTGTATTTCCGTATTCCCTTAGTTAAGTGTTAACTAGTTAACTTTTCGCCTAGTTTTCTAGCAAACGATCCGTAGTCGGGTCTCTCGGCACCCGTAAAATTTTATAATGGCATGTTCGATGCCTTGTGAGACCTCTTGGGAGTGCCTAGGAACCCTACAGTGGTATCAGAGCCTAGCTAGAGCCTTAGGCGATGCGTAGACGGAGTTAGAAGTCCGATCGACCCGAAACCCCGACTTTGAAATGCTCTCTGGACTTTTTTGTAAAATGTGGATTTTTGCAAATTAAAAATATGAAGAAAAACAAGCAGGTAAATTTAAGAATTACGATGCAAAAATTACCTAATGATCTTTCTAAAGTGCGGTGGAACCGCGGCATTAGCGTGCTAATACGGCCCTTCCGCCGCACTTTTGTCTTATCTGCCATTGAATTTTGCACAGTAACTCCTATTTTTCAGTGCTGGTTTTCCTGGGAATTTTTAATCTAAAATCAAGAGTTGAGTATTTTAGGTTGTATTGGGAGTTCATACATTCGATCGGATTGTCAAACTTTGTCTATGTGTCGTTCCGGATAATTTTTTGAATATGTTAAAAAGTTCGACCGGATATAAATACCCAATTTTTCCCCTGTCGGGAAATTTCCAAGTGTTGGATATTTCTGTAGTTTAAAGACGTTCTAAGTAGTGCAAGTAATGCGATGGTCCCTCTAGAAGACAACAAACCTTAACTCGATTATGTGACCGTCTTGAACTGCCCTTTGAACCTTCGGGTTTGGGGCAGTACGGCGTGCCACATGTGAGGCGTTGGCTTGACCCTTCTACGGCTGGACCGTTGGTACTGAGGCACGAACTGAATGTTTTTAGACTTGTTTCATGTGTTGATCTGTATTGAGAAAACTTGGGTGTTCGATTGTTCGATCGGAAAGTTTAATATTTTCTGTCTTATCCGGAATGTGATACAATAATTGGAATTCACAACAAGTTATGAGATAACTGAATGAATGTTATAAACACAGCACTTTAGTCTCACTTGATCGGTTGCCACGGAATTTTGATGTGATCAAAAGTCCGTCGCAATCACGTAGCGTACGCGGATACTCGCCGGGTAAACTTAATAGACAGCCTCACTCCATAGCCCCGACCAAGTGACTGTAGGAGAACCCCGTCGCCGAAAGCATCCGTTCGGGTGCTCGCGGTAGCGGTGTTCCGCCTTGGTGCACTTCGTCGACGGTATCAGGGGTGCAGCCGTCTACTGAAGTTTGCGACGAGCATTCGATCAGGGTGTCGGGAATCTTGTTGAATTACACGACTTGGTATTGAAAAGTGTTTTCGATTTTGAGACTAAAATGCGGGGTTTATAATTGTTAGGCATGCGATGTCTAAGTAATTCATTTGGTCAGGCATGCGATGTCTGAGATGGTTGCGGATTCCAACTGTTGTAGTTTTACACTTTCTTTTCTGTGACCGTAAGTGTAATATGTGATATCGCCGGTTTCGTTGCTATATGTCAACGAAAATTGGGATGCACATATTTACTTACGTTGATGACATGTGATGTTATGTGTTGCTGGATATGTTATATTGGATCGTCGTGATTGAATAGCCGGGGGTTTTTATGTGAGATGAGTGTTTTTCATTTTCATTCATGTAAAAACTTGTATGTAATATTCTTTTATTGAGGCGCTTCCAGGTTGCGGAAGTAGTCACCGTTTGTATATTATTTACTTTTCCGCATTAGGATAGACCCAAGGAGGAGGGCACAAGTAACCGGGTTCTGGAGCCCAGTGGGAGACCAACTCGAGGAGTCGAGTCCGGGTCTCCTAACTCTAGAATTGGCAGGGTTGCTTGCCGCTCTCGTAGGGGTCTAGGGGTGTGGGTTTGGATATTCATCACGACCGTGGAATCCGTGTTTTATACTGGCTCGTATTGAAAACACGGACGTCCTAGTATATCCAATATTTCATATGATTCTTCTGCTGCGATATCTGTGATGTGATCATGTGATGTTCTGTGATAGATACTTGTATATAGTATATATGATATATTTTATATAGACGTTACTTATGTTTTACACCCGCGCTAGCCCTGCCCCGCTCTGTCGTTAGTTACCTAACCTAACGGTGCACGAGGGGACATCGAGGCGAATGCGGATGGCATAAGTGTACGTCGTATTTATCTGTGATGATTAGGTACTTAAATGATGGGACTTCATTAATGTGATTAATGAAAATAAAAGAAACCTAAGATGTTGTAGAATCGAATTTCAAAATTAAAACAGGTAGCTACAGTTCTTGCTTTGCACAGAGGTATATGTGATATATCCTGCACCTTATTCGATGAGGAAAGGACCGAGATCCCTTCACCGGGAGTGACTCCTTTAGCAATAACTGGCAGATGCTACACACTCGGTTTGTCTTTTGATTGCTTTTAAGTGTTTTTGCTTTGCACAGTGATATATATGATATATCCCGCACCTCATTCGATGAGGAAAGGACCGACGATCCCTTCACCGGGAGTGACTCCTTTAGCAAAACGAGAAAAGCCTAAAAAACACTCCATTTTAAAATCATTTGATTCTACAACGATATCAAGTTCATTACGCAAAAGGTTTTCAGAAAAACCTGTCGTAGCCCTCCGTCATTTCAGATAAGTACTAGTTAGTATTCGTGCTACGTTTGTTGACTATGTTAAGGCGTAGTGTGCGGTAGCTAATTAGTGCTTATCTGCATAAACATATGATGTGATTGGATTAGGGTAGTCGTGCGACTTTGTTGACTATGTTAAGGGTCGTGCGGGTGGGTTTAATTCAATCGGGAAATGACGGGTTGAACTTGACTAGCACTTATGATTTGTTGACTATGTTAAGGTCATATAGCTGCTAGGGGCAAAATATTATCGGGAATTTCAAGTGTTGAAATTTGCAATGAGATTGCATACCTTCTATGAGATAGTTGGATCCCGATACCCGCTGCGAGTAAGAGTTACTCCTGGGAGAGTTTTATACATTACAATTAGCCGATCAAGTAGGTGTCTAGAAAGGTGTTAACGAGGTTACGCCTCTGGGAAAACGAGGTTTACATTAATTAGGTTCGTGCGAAAGCACGGGGGACCTCCCTCAAAGTACCGACACTGGCCTGGCTGAAAGATTGGCGAACTTGTAGTGTGTAATTAATCCCGGCTAGTCTTTTCTTTTAGGGTTTGAAGGAAGATTTGATAAAAAGCAGTGGGAGCCATCCTGATTAGATAAAATAAAAACCAATCTATTCTTGACAGAGCGCACGCTGAGTGTTTTCTTCTCTCTCTCTCCAGGTAGCGACCATATCACGCCTTAATCAAGATAATAATACGGATTATTGACCGAACCCGCTTGTTATACTGAGCTGGGGAACGTTGGTCCCGCTCCACCTTATAATTGTTATAAGACAGAGAAGGAAATTGGGGAATACCAGAATTCCCGTGCCGCCCAAACGAAGAGAGTGCATGCTGATGCATCATCTTCGGGTGTGTTCATTATACAGAACTGTTTCTCAGTATCCTTTACGTCCTGGGTATGTGATACCAGATCAGGATCCCAGATATGTAATCAGTTACATAGGGCTACAGAAAGGTAGAGGACTGAGAACGGGTGATAAGTTTCATGATGCAGAAAACGGGACAAGTGTTGCTGCCAAGTCTGTTGGTCACTGTCACCCTGTATTACAATACATTGATTCTGAACGAATGTTGTTAGATACCGAACCTGATATACAAAATCATATCCATCTCTTTATTAGTAAAGAAATGATAAAATTTTGTATTGTTGGATAATGTTTTGAACATTTCCTATATCAAAAGTTGATCGGTTCAGGCACGTTATCTAAAAGCATTGATGTTCTAAATCAAAATACAATTCTTTAGTATACGGAACACACACAAGAGGAAGAGTTCAGAAATGAACGAATCCTTCTTGAGGTATTGTAGACTAGGTCATATCAGTGCGACCCGACTAGCTGAGTTACATTTAGATGCATATTTAAAGCAGTTTGAATTTACATCTTGTGAAACTCGCCAGTGATGTCACAAAGATAAAATGACCATAGCTCTGTTTATTGGAAACAGAGAAAGAGTTAATGAACTCTTGGGATGATACATGTTGATGTATGTAGGTCCCCTGTCTACACATGCCAGGAATGGTTCTTTATACTTCATTACGTTCTCTGATGATCTTTCGAGTTTCAGACCTATGTTCCTGTTGAAACACAAGTCCGAACCTTTTGAGATATTCACAGAATATAAGTTAGAAGTAGAGAACCAAAATACGGGTATAAGTATTATGTCCTTTGATGTGATCAGGGAGGAGAATACTTGAGCACGGAATTCCTGGACTATTCTAAAGGAGAATGAGATTCTCTCTCAGCATTACTCCTCCGTATACACCATAGCACGATGGTATATCGGGGCGGAGCAGATACACCCTATTTGATATGGTGTGCTCTATGATGAGTACTACTGAGTTACCTATTTCCTTTTGGGAGTTATGCACTTACGAAGTTGCATACCTATTGAATAGGATTCCAATCAAATTAGATGCCTACCACTTTATATGTGATATGGAAAGGGAAGAGCCCATATCTTAAGTTGGTTAAGATTTGGGGTTGTCCGGGCTATGTCTAAAAGCAAAATCCGGACAAGCTCGAGGCGAGGACTGTTATGTAGAACTGGAAATGTTCCAGCTATACAAACTGCAGCTGATGATTTGAAAGAACCAAAGGATTCAATAGTTACCAACGAACCTCGGCCTCTCCGCCGATCTAGTAGGGTTCCTCACCCACCTGAGTGATACTTCTGTTTCTCTATGACAGTGGGAGTGAGGATTGCATCATGAGATGATGAACCAACTAGTATCGAGCTGGCCATCAGGAGTAAGACTCTGTAAGAATGGCTGGATGTTTATCGATCTGAGATGGAATCCTTATACACCAACAAAGTATGGACTTTGGTTGCTATATCTGAAGGGTTAAATCCCCATCAGGAGCAAGTATATCTTGAGAAGATTACTTGGTGTACATCGAAAAGTTAAGACTTTCAAAGCTAGACTTGTTAAAAGTTTGCATCATTGACCAGCTGTGGATAATGATGAAACCTTTTCTAAGTAGCTATGCTTAAGTCCATCCAGATCCTACTTGCCACGGCTACATACCATGACTACGATCTCTGGTGGTTGGGTGTCCTGACTGCTTTTCTAAATAATGATTTGGAAGAGAGCGTCTATAAGTACACAGCCAGAGGGCTTCGTAGACAGTAGGAGCAGCGGAAACGTGTGCAAGATGATTTATAGGATAAAGCAGGCATCGCGGAGTTGGAACATCTATTTTGATGAATTAGTCAAAGAAGTTGACATCATCAAAATGGTAGATGAACCTTGTATAAACAAAAAGGTAGTAGGGAGTATGGTGACGATCCTCGTAGAGTACGTGGATGACATACTCTTGATAGGGAAGGAGTTTCCTATGCTACGCTCGATCAATCTCCGCTTATCACAAAGATTCTCCATATAGGATTAAAGTGATACCTACTAAATCCTGGATTTTGGATCTATGAGATAGATCTAAATGGATGTTAGGAAACTCACTAGATGTAGTGAGGTGGTGTCAATCGATCCTAAGGAGAATCATTGGAAGGGTTCCAGGGTGATAAAGACGACTGAATGTCAGTCACAGGCATTGTCTTTACCCTCAGTAAAGGGACGGTATGTTGGAAGAGTTCCAAGCTGGATACCGTGACATACTAGACGATAAAGGCACGATACATCGCTACTTAAGATGCTACCAAAGAGGCTGTTTGGGTGTATATTGGTTCATGAGATGAACTATGTTCCTACCATTTTGAGACAATGGAGTTGTGGCTTATGCCAAGGAACGCCGGTCCCATCAGTGATCCAGACATATTCTAAGGCAGTATCACTTGATCATGGAGATGATTGATCTCCAGGGAGATCGAGGTTAGGAGAGTAGACTCAGAGGACAACACAGCGGATCCACTCACAAAGGCCTGTTCCCAGAGAGAGACTTTTATGGGATGGTTGAGTATGAGATACTACAACCACTGCTATCAGATGGCCCTAGTGCAAGTGGGAGATTGTTAGTTATATGTATGCCCTAGAGGCCATTACTGTACATAGGATGTATATTGTAGTGGATGCTGGGACGTATATAGGGAGGACTTTCTTGCTCGACATGATAGTATGCTATCTGGTTGAACTTTACCTTAACGTGTATACTGATTGTCTCTCTGTTACATGTTGGTAAAGCCCTTAGGATCAATACTTGACTACCTGGACTATGATGCGGATCATACTAGTGGGGACATGGTAGTCCATAAGTACATCCTTCAAAGTCCCTAGTCGTGGGTGTATCGAGACGGGGCATCGATATACCAGAGTAGACTAGCGTGTACCTTCTCGACCCATACAGATGGGCGATGGATGATCCCATATCCATTGGTGTTTGACATCAGAGATGATATACGGGTGCTCAGTAGAGACTGGGTACACTGGACGGACTCGCCGAGAACTCCCAGATGGTATTATACCTCACGTCAGATGGCAGTTCTCTGGTGACACTGGTACAGAGTAGTCTGTTGACCCGAGATCGTCATAGAGTCTTGTGTGGTTCCCACTGTGCTTTGATTTCCATCTTACCACGTCCAAGAGGGAGTGCAAAACGGTGGTTTTTGGGTACAGTCCCGAGTCACATGGAGGCAATGAGCGATAGGAGGGGATTCGTCTCTCCCGGTATAGGGAGTTGATGTTGCGCTGTGTTCGATTGGCTATAACAGGAAATCCCTGGCCAGGGTTGCTGAGATTTACTGGTAAGTGTTACCAGTAGTTTCTCGAACAGTTATAGACCTCATATCGACACGACTTATCGAGCTATTGGGGTCTGACGTTTACCACCCCTAGGCGAGATATGCGACATATCAGACGATCAGACCGGACTGTACGGTAGTGTTACTGGTCGGATTCACTGGAGTGTGAGCGGGCTTGCTCGTCGATCTTCAGATCGCTCAATACCCGGGTGGTCGTTACGTTTAGCAGACCGCTTGCGGCTTGTGGGTGTTTGATATGATCATCATCCGCTGCCGGCGTATTGACGAGTCTTTAGAGTCCTACACAGAGGTTTCCTGGCTCAAGCGAAACGAAATAGGAGCGCATATGAGATATGTGCGGGACCGAGAATAATACCAGTATGTGATACTGTATTCGATTCTCGCGATGTGACATTGATCGGTTATATGCGATATAGCCGGGTTATCGGATCAAGTGTTGATTCGATAAGTTGTTACTAATGATACTAGTCGGTTATATGCGATATGACCGGATCGTTAAATCAAGTGTTGATTTAATGATTTAATGCATAATTATATATTTGATGTATTACTTTGCACTAACTAGTATTGGTTCACTTTAAACGGATTTTCTCACTTGGTTTGTGCACATTGTATATGTGATATACTTTTGTACACTTGATTGTATCATGTTTGATGATACATGTTTAACTATAGTTAAGTGTAATGAATTAAGCCATGGTTAAACTAATGATTAGGGTTTTCTTTTTATTACTTATTTATTTATTTATTTATTTTGAATAGATAAGAAAAGAATGGTTGCTAATTTTGGAGTTTAGTTGAAGCTTCATGAAGCTTTGACTTTGTAACCATTCTTGTCTTCATCTTAAACCCTAACCATTAATCTAACCTTGGTTAATTCTCTACACTTGACCATGGTTCTAATATGATAAGTATTCATTTTCTTTTCCAAAGATAATTAACTTATCATATATCATCTTCTTCTTCTTCCATTTCTTCAAGTGAAGAAAGCTTGCCCCATCAATGGCAAGTGATGGAAATGAGTGAGAAATCCAAAACTAAAGTCTACCCACTTCCTATTTCTTCATCCTCTACCTCTTGCCAAGTAGTAGAGTGTGTTTACTTCACAAGTTTCTTGACTTGGTGAAGTCGGAGCTTGATTTAGCGATGCCTCGACGTAGATCATCTTCGGCATGGACATCGACGACCTAGCTTGCCCATTCTCCGACGAAGCCGACGCTAGAGCCCGGATTTGATTTGGACAGCGGAGAGGACTTCGTTGCGGAGCTATGGAGGTGGAGCACCGGATCTACAAAGGTTGTATTTCCGTATTCCCTTAGTTAAGTGTTAACTAGTTAACTTTTCGCCTAGTTTTCTAGCAAACGATCCGTAGTCGGGTCTCTCGGCACCCGTAAAATTTTATAATGGCATGTTCGATGCCTTGTGAGACCTCTTGGGAGTGCCTAGGAACCCTACACACAGCCAGAGGGCTTCGTAAACAGTGGGAGCAGCGGAAACGTGTGCAAGTTGCTTTACAGAATAAAGCAGGCATCGCGGAGTTGGAACGTCTGTTTTGATGTGGTAGTCAAAGTGTTTGACTTCATCAAAATAGTAGATGAACCTTGTACATACAAAAAAGTAGTAGAGAGTAAGGTGGTCATCCTCGTATAGTACGTGGACAATATACTCTTGATGGGAAAAGAGTTTCCTATGCTACGCACCGTCAATCTCCGCTTATCACAAGGATTCTCCAAATAGGATCAAAGTGATACCTCCTAAATCCTGGGTTATGGATCTATGCGATAAATCTAAATGGATATTAGGATTCTCACTATGTGTAGTAAGATGGTATCAATTGATCCTGGGGAGAATCACTGGAAAAGTTCCAGGGTGATAAGGACGACTGAATGTCAGTCGCAGGCATTGACTTTACCCTCAATAAAGGGACGGTATATTGGAAGAGTTCCAAGCTAGATACCGTGGCAGACTAGACGATAAAGGCTGGTGACATCGCTATCAAAGATACTACCAAAGAGGTAGTTTGGGTGTATACTAGTTCATGAGATGAACTAGGTTCCTACCATTGTGTGACAATGGAAGTGTGGCTTTGGCCCAGGAACCCCGGTCCCATCTGTGACCCAGACATATTCTAAGGAAGCATCACCTGATCATGGAGATAGTTGATCTCCAGGGTGATCGAGGTTAGGAGAGTAGACTCAGAGGACAACACGGCGGATTCACTCACAAAGGCTTTTTCCCAGAGAAAGACTTTTATGGGATGGTTGAGTATGAGATACTGCAACCATTGCTACAGATGGCCCTAGTGCAAGTGGGAGATTGTTAGTTATATGTATGCCCTAGAGGCCATTGCTGTACATATGATGTATATTGTAGTGGATGCTGGGACATATATAGGTAGGACTTTCTTGCTCAACATGATAGTACGCTATCTGGTTGCTCTTTATCTTAACATGTATACTTACTGTCTCTCTGTTACATGTTGATAAAGCCCTTAGGATGTGTACTCGACTTGCAGGATTATGATGTAGATCATACTAGTGGGGCCTGGGTAGTCCATGAGTACATCCTTCAATATTCCTAGTCGTGGGAATATCGAGACGGGGCATCGATATTCCAGAGTAGACTAGCGTATATCTTCTCGACCCATGTGATGGGCGATGGATGATCCCATATCCATTGGTGTTTGACATCAAAGATGGTATGCGGGTACTCAGTGGAGACTGGGTACACTGAATGGACTCGCCGAGAACTCCCAGATGGTATTATACCTCATGTCAGATGGCAGTTCTCTGGTGACACTGGTACAGCTTAGTCTGTTGACCCGAGATCGTCATAGAGTCTTGTGTGTCTCCCACTGTGCTTTGATTTCGACCCTACCACAGCTCTACTGAGTTGTGCAAACAGGTGGTTTTTGGGTACAATCCCGATTCACATGGAGGCAATGAGCGATAGAAGGGGATTCGTCTCTCCCGGTATTGGGGGTTGATGTTGCGCTATGCTTGACTGGCCATAACTGGAAATCCCTGGCCAGGGTTGCACTGATTTACTGGTAAGTGTTATTAGTAGTTTCATGCTTGTTATGAACCTTACATCGGCATGGCTTATCAAGCTACTGGGGTCTGACGTTTACCACCCCTAGGCAAGATATGCGACATATCAGACGAACAGACCGGACGGTGCGGTAAGTGTTACTGATTGGATTCGCAGGAGTGTGAGCAGGCTTGCTTGTTGATCTTCTGATCGCTCAATACCCGGGTAGCCGTTACGTTTAGCAGACCGCTTACGGCTTGTGGGTGATTGATATGTTCACCACCTACTGCCGGTGTATTGACGAGTCTTTAGAGTCCTACACAGAGGTTTCCTGGCTCAAGCGAAATGAAATAGGAGCGCATATGAGATATGTGCGGGACCGAGAATAATACAAGTATGTGATACTGTATTCTATTCTCGCGATTTGTATCATCGGACGGTTATATGAGATATAGCCGGGTTACTGAATCAAGTGTTGATTCGATATATTGATACACTTGATATTAGTCGGTTATATGCGATATGACCGGATCATTAAATCAAGTATTGATTTAATGTATAATTATATATTTGATATATTACTTTACATTAACTAGTATTGGTTCACTTATGATTGATTTTCTCACTTGAAGTGCACAAGTTGTATATGTGTGATATATGTTTGTGCACTTGTTTGCATCATGATTGATGATACATGCAAACATGGGTGGGTGTGTGACATACACCATCTTAATTATAATTTAGGTTTTTGTTTATCTTAATTATTCAAAATTGTAGCTTGTTTTGTCATGGCTTGAAGCTTCATGAAGCTTGAAGCAAGTTTGACAAAGTCCACTCATTTTGTCTTGTTTAAGATATTCATTAACCAAACAATTATAATTAACTATGGTTTAGTCTCTACATAGGTTAGCTCACCCATGGTTGCATTATGATAGACTTCACTTGATTATTCATTTTTTGATAATTCATTATTCTTTTCTTTCTTCTTCATCTTCTTCGAGTGAAGAAAAGCTTGCTAGAAAATTTTCAAGTGAAGAAAAAGAGTGAGAAATCCAAATCCAAAGTGAACCCACTTCCTATTTCTTCATCCTCTACCACTTGCCATGTAGTATAGGGTGTTCTCTTCACAAAGTTCATGACCAAGTGAAGATGGAGCTTGAGCTTGAGTCTCCTCGACGTAGATCATCTTCGGCCTCGAAGTCAACGACCTAGCCCGCTCATTTCTCCGAAGAAACCATTGCTAGAGTCCGGGATCCCGATGATCGCAGCGAAGGGACGTCAACACAGAGCTTTAGAAGTGAAGGACCGGATCTACAAAGGTTGTAATCCCTTTCACTTAGTAGCAAAGTAGTTTGCTTGCTTTTGGTTTCGCCTAATCTCTAGTATACGATCTTGCATAGGGTTGTTCGGCACATAAAAATTTGATTTTGGTATGGTAGATGCCTTGTGGAACCTCATGAGAGTGCCTAGAAATCCTACATAACATGTGTTGGCTATAGTGCCCTCAAGGCAATTATGATAGTCGCGGACTTGTGATTATGATGATTTAGTGAGGACCTATACCGATAAAACAATCTTACTCAAGATGATAGTATGCTATCTGGTTTGTCTTTATCATCATATTCATGTTGATAAAGCCCATAGGATTCTTGCTTGACTGCTAGCATTATGATGGCGATCATATATGTGGGAGCTGGGGTCTATAAGCACATCCTTAAATGTCCCTAGTCGTAGGAGTATCGAGACAGGGCATCGATACTCCAGTGTAGACTAGTGTATACTGATCGAGACCCCGACGAGGGGCGGTGGCCAGGTCTCACAAGCCATTGGTGTTAGTTTGTTCACCTAAGATAGTATGCAGGTGCTCATTGGGTTATGAGTACACTGGACAGACTCGCTGAGAACCTCCTAGTTGGTATTATACCTATTGTCAGATAGCAGTTCTCAGGTGACATGTGTACAGGTTAGTCTGTCGACCTGAGATCGTCATTTGTCTCGTGTGAGTTCCCACTGCGCTTTGATTACTACCCTACCACGGCTCAAAGGAGTCATGCAAACAGGTTTTAGTTGGGTACAGTCCCAAGCCACATGGAGGCAGTGATCGGATCGTCGGGGATTCGTCTCTCCCGGTATTGGGGGTTGATGTCGTATTGTGTACGGGTGGCCATCACCATAAATCCATGGCCATGGTAGACGAAGATTACCGATCTAGGATCGATAGTTTCTCAGGAGGTGATGGGATACATGCCGACACTAAATATCACGTTGTTAGGGGTCTGACTTTATCCACCCCCCTAAACTCGATATGCGATACTCTTAGACGAACAGACCGGACTATACGGATATTGTCATTGTCAGGCTCAGTAGGGGTTCTGCATGAGTTTGCTCTTCGGCCTCCCTTTCGCCCAATACATGGGTAGCCGTTACGTACAGCTAGTGCCGCTGACGTGCTTGTGGTTAAACTCATTGCCAGCGTATTGACGAGTCTTTAGAGTCCCACACAGAGGGTTTTCACGGTTCAGGCAATATGGTGTACATGACGTATGTTGATACATACAGGTGTGCGATTAAATATGTGCACTTGCTGCACAGACTTTAATTGGACGGTTGATAATACTAGCGGCTTAGGATTAAGCCAGTTTATTAAATCAGGTTTTGATTTAATAATTTACATATGTATTTATATATATGTATTCTAGTATTATTGTTCGCTATTTATTTTCTCTCTCGGCTATTCGTATTTTTGTACGAATACGCGTATATGTATTTCGATACATGTACCGGGAAGTATTCTGTATTTTATACGGAATAGCTTCTAGAAGATGCCATCTCATTTATTTGTGATTTTCCATTTATGGAAATTCATTTGTTTTTCTTTAATGAGGTGGAAAAGGTGAGTCAAAGGCATGGGCATGAGTTATGCATAGTATATGGTATGGTTGTGATTTGTTTATTGCACATTTTTTTTTGGAAAAAGAAAATGGCTTTTTGTATGGAGGAGAGAGAGGGGCCGGCCATATTTGATGGAGGGGGTTCATTTCATTTGGGATGATGATTACATTCTACACTAGATTACTCCCACTCTCTCATTCACACAAAAATACTTAGCAATATTCTTGCTCATGCCAAAACTTCATCACCTCCATCATCTTCTTCTTGAGTTGCTCCATGGAGCACATGGGTGAGAGAAAAATTATAGTGACATTATCATACACCCCCACTCTCCATCGCTAGCGATTTTGGAGCGTCGGTTACCTCGTTCGACGAGGTTGGAGCTTGCGCCGTTTCCCTCGGGTGGATCATTGGAGATGGAGGAAGACCGGCAACCAAACATCATCAAAGGATCGCTAGGAGCTTGGAATGAAGACCGAAGGATTCGGATCTTCTCGGTATAATGATTCTAACTCTTAATTTAATTTTCTAGTTTAGGGTTTAAGGTCGATCCGGGAATCGGGTAGCGGTAGCGCCGGTTTCAGAAATTTTTGTTCTTCATTTTGGCCTCGTTTCGACGGCCGGGCGGCTGCCGGGACCTTACATGGTATCAGAGCCACCCTTTAAACCCCTTACTAGCTTGTCTAGACATGCTTAAAAGATCGATCGACGGAATTTACCGAAATCACGATTCCATTTTCATAGTTGCTGTCGATTTTCAAATGTGGTCAAAAAATTATTTCACACATTTTAAAAATCCTTGCAGGCAATTTTAAGGTTACTGGAAAAATTTGGGCTCGTGATTCCACAAAAGCGCCATGGATCCACCGCACTAAGCCCCTATTGGCGGCGGTTCCGCGGCGGTTTAGTGGCAACGGGCGACCAAATGTTTTCTGTAGCCCACTTACTTGGAAATGTGATTTTTATGATATTCTGTTTTGGCCCAGGTTTCAGTGAAGTGTTGTTTTGCTATTGGGGCCAATTTGGAACTTAGTCGATCGATATTTTAAGCGTGTGTTTGACAGTACATACATTTCTATCTACGGCCGTGAATGTCATTTGATCGGTAAACTCGTCTAATTGCTATATGTCTTTTAGACGGGTTTGCGAACGTGATATTCACGTTGATGTTCTGTGTTGTGCTGTGATGTTGGCTGGATCGTCGTGGTGGATAGCAATGGTGCAATGATAGTACAGTTTTATTTCATTTGTATATTTGATATTGCGGGGCGAGCGTCCGACATGTGGACTGCCGTCACTGCCAGTTTGTATATTATTCTTTTGGGGCACGACCGGGCTGAGGTCGATGTCACCCTTGTATATTATTTTCTTTTATGTACTAGGATTACCCCACGGTGGGGTGCATGAATAGCCGGATTCTAGAGGGAAACAGGTCCGCATCTCACGGCGTTGGGACGGAGGGGACCTTACTCTAGAATTGGCAGGCTATTCGCCGCACTCGTAGGGGGTATAGGTATGACCCATGGAGGGGCGCTCAAGTTACCGGATTCCGAGAAGTGCCGGGTGGCCCATTCACGTTGTTGAAGGGGGCTGCCTCACTTCTGCTTTTGGCGGGTAACTTGCTGCGCTCGCAGGGGTCTAGGTTTTCATTGCACAGGCTATCCACATGACAGGGAACGTCGGGTCTCATTTGCGGCTCAAGTGAAACCTGGGGCTCCAGATTATCCACCATTCTGTATTGCTTCTATGATGTTTCTGTGATGTTTCTTTATATCATGCCTGGGACGAATGTTATATATATATTTATATATACTAGTAGATGTTGTATATATTTTGCACCCGCTCTAGCCTAGTCCCCGCTCTGTCGTTAGTTAAGTAGCCTAATGGGTGATGACGGGACCCAGTGGCGAATGCGGATGGCATATACGTACATTTTATTTTCGTTCTTTTCTGGTGTGATTAATTGATGGGACTACTAGATTCTTATCAATGCAAGGATAAAACAAACCTATATATGATGTTGTTAGAACCAAGTTTTTAAAAACTAACATTACAGACGTACACTTTTGCTTTGCATCGTGGTATTCATTTGGAATATCCTGCACCTCATTCGACGAGGCAAGGGCCGAGATCCCTTCATCGGGAGTGACCCTTTGGGTAAAAGTTTGCGTCAACGTAATAACTTTACTCTAGTCGTTTCCTTTTGCTTTGCACAGTGGTATTCAGTTTGGATATCCTGCACCCCATTCGACGGGGAAAGAGCCGAGATCCCTTCACCGGGAGTGACCTCTTTAGCAAAAGTTTTTGCCACTATATATTTATAAAACCACTTGGATTCCTTCAATGATATCAAGTTCATTATGTTAAAGGTTTTTCGCCAAAAACCAGCCGTAGCCCTCCAACATTTCAGATCAGTATTGCTTAGTATTAGTACTACGTATGTCGTGCATTGCCGAGGCGTAGTGCTCGGTAGCTCTGTAATGCTTTTCTGTCGCATGGATATGTGGATTGGTTAGGACAGTTGTACGGTTATGTTGGCATTGTCAGGGACTCATACAGGTGGGTTTAACGCAATCAAGATAATGACGGGTTGAACTTGACTAGGACTCTTTGATATGTTGGCATTGTCAAGGTCACTTGGGTCCTAGGGGTAAAAACACACATCGGGAGTTTCAAACATACAGGAAACTTGCCAGGCTTGCGTATACCTTCTGGAGTGTGGTGACTTGAGTGGCTTCCATCAAGTTATCATGCGATGATAGTTGGATCCCGATTCCCACTGATGAGTAGGATTACTCCTCGGGTGATTCCGAGTAATTCTCCTTTTAGGTTTGGAGGAGAATTCGAGAAAACAGTGGGAGCCATCCAGATTAGATAAAATGATTGACCATTCTGATCTAGGTTAGAGTGCACGCTGAGTGTTTCTTCTCTCTCTCTCTCTGGCTGCGACTATGACCCGACCTTTGACTAAAATTCATGAAACCAAGTTGACCGAACCTTCTCTAAACACTTTGGCTTTTGGAATGTTATGGTGTCGCATACATCATTGCCATTTCTATATCACCTTTTGCATTTCTCCAGAACACCCCGTATTATTACGAACATCCACTTCCATTGGATAAATCCATCGTATGGTTATATACGAACTCGAAGGAAATTTTTCGAGGATGGATTCTGGTTCTGGAGAGATTGAATAGGATTATTCGGTTGTCTTTTCCCTTTACCTTCTCTCAGGTTGTGAGGGCTTCTAGGATTAGGAGAGGGTACATCTATTGAGCTTATTGGATAGTCTTCCTCCAAACCACAGGCAGGTGTCGAACGGTAGGGAAGGAAGAAAACCAATTAAGCTTAAGTGTGGTGTACAGAAGGTAAAATGTAAAGACATATAAAGGGATTATAATGGCAAAGGAAATGCGATCACCATCATTCACGACGAAACTAGGTATACCCCTGCCACTCCTACATCCACTTTGCATTTCTCTAGGACACTCCGTATCACTACGGATATCCACTTCCATTAGATAAATCCATCGTATAGTTACATACGAACTCGAAGGAACTTTTTCGAGGATGGATTCTGGTTCAGGAGAAAAAGAATAGGATTATTCAGATGTCTTTTCTCTTTACCTTCTCTCGGATTGCGAGGGCTCCTAAGATTAGGAGAGTACATCTATTACGCTTATTGGATAGTCTTCTTCCAAACCTTAGGCTGGTGCCGAAGTGTTAGTTATATGTATGCCCTAGAGGCCATTACTATACATAGGATGTATATTGTAGTGGATGCTTGGACATATATAGGGGGGACTTTCTTGCTCGACATGATAGTATGCTATCTGGTTACCCTTTACCTTAACGTGTATGCTGATTGTCTCTCTGTTACATGTTGGTAAAGCCCTTAAGATATGTACTTGACTACCTGGACTATGATGCGGATCATACTAGTGGGGACATGGTAGTCCATAAGTACATCTATCAAAGTCCCTAGTCGTGGGTGTATCGAGATGGGGCATCGATATACCAGAGTAGACTAGCATATACCTTCTCGACCCATACAGATAGGCGATGGATGATCCCATATCCATTGGTGTTTGACATCGGAGATGATATACGGGTGCTCAGTGGAGACTGGGTACACTGGACGGACTCGCCGAGAACTCCCAGATGCTATTATACCTTACGTCAGATGGCAGTTCTCTGATGACACTGGTACAGAGTAGTCTGTTGACCCGAGATCGTCATAGAGTCTTGTGTGGTTCCCACTGTGCTTTGATTTCCATCTTACCACGTCCAAGAGGGCGTGCAAAACGGTGGTTTTTGGGTACAGTCCCGAGTCACATGGAGGCAATGATCGATAGGAGGGGATTCGTCTCTCCCGGTATAGGGAGTTGATGTTGCGCTGTGTTCGATTGGCTATAACCGGAAATCCCTGGCCAGGGTTGCTGAGGTTTACTGGTAAGTGTTACCAGTAGTTTCTCGAATTGTTATAGACCTCATATCGACACGACTTATCGAACTATTGGGGTCTGACGTTTACCACCCCTAGGCGAGATATGTGACATATCAAACGATCAGACCGTACTGTACGGTAGTGTTACTGGTTGGATTCACTGGAGTGTGAGCGGGCTTGCTCGTCGATCTTCAGATCGCTCAATACCCGGGTGGCCGTTACATTTGGCAGACCGCTTGCGGCTTGTGGGTGTTTGATATGATCATCACCTGCTGCCGGCGTATTGACGAGTCTTTAGAGTCCTACACAGAGGTTTCCTGGCTCAAGCGAAACGAAATAGGAGCGCATATGAGATATGTGCGGGACCGAGAATAATACCAGTATCTGATACTGTATTAGATTCTCGTGATGTGACATTGATCGGTTATATGCGATATAGCCGGGTTGTCGGATCAAGTGTTGATTCGATAAGTTGTTACTAATGATACCTGTCGGTTTTGTGCGACATGACCGGATCATTGAATCAAGTGTTGATTTAATGATTTAGTGCATAATTATATATTTGATATATTACTTTGCATTAACTAGTATTGGTTCACTTAAGATGTATTTTCTCACTCGGATGTGCGCATTACATATGCGATATGATTTTGTGCACTTGATTGTATCATGTTTGATGATGCATATTTGCTAGGGTTTTTGTGTAAAGATCAAACCATGGTTACATGTTAATGGTTAGGGTTATGTTTTATTCACTTATTTATTTATATATTCATTTTGGAAATTATTTAAGGATGGTGGCTTATTTTGTTTTATTTTGAAGCTTCTTGAAGCTTTGATCAAGTCAACCATTCTTATCTCATCCTTAACCCTAACCATTCCAACTAACCTTGGTTTAATCTCTACACTTGACCATGGTTTGCTTATGATAAGAATTGATTTTCTTTTCTATTTTAATTATTCTTATCATAACAATATTCTTCTTCTTCATCTTCTTCTTCATATGAAGAAGCTTACTTCATCAATGGTGATTGATGAAAACAAGTGAGAAATCCAATTCTAAAGTCTACCCACTTCCTATTTCTTCATCCTCTACCTCTTGCCAAGTAGTAGAGTGTGTTTCCTTCACAAGTTATCATAGTTTGGTGAAGGTGGAGCTTGATCTAGCGATGCCTCGACGTAGATCATCTTCGGCACGAAGCCGACGACCTTGCCCGCTCGTTCTCCGATGAAGCCGACGCTAGAGCCCGGATTTGATTTGGACAGCGGAGAGGACCTCATCTCGGAGCCGTGGAGGTGGAGGACCGGATCTACAAAGGTTGTATTTCCGTTTACTTGTAGTTAAGTGTTAACTAGTTTTTGTTTCGCCTAGATTTCTAGCCAACGATCCGTACACTAGGGTTTCTCGGCCCCATAATTTTTGAAATTGGCATGGTTGATGCCTTGTGAGACCTCTTGAGAGTGCCTAGGAACCCTACAGTGGTATCAGAGCTACTAGGCATTAGATGTCGACCTATGGGGGGTTCTCACTGTGTGACAGTGTGGCGAAGCATAGGCTCTTACCCCCAGGGTGTCCCGAGATCGGAAGGTGTTCCGGCGGGTTGTAGTCCTCGCGAGGGGGCATGCGTAAAAAGTAGTTGCTGAGGGACCCGTTGGTGCCACGGCGACCCCATTGGATGGGGTGGCTGCCTGACCTACAGTGGTATCAGAGCCTAGCTAGAGCCTTAGGCGAAGTCTAGACGGAATTTGAAACCCGAACGAACCCGAAACCCAACTCACAAATTGCTCTCTGTCCTTTTTTCAAAAACTGGGATTTTTCGAAATTAAAAATATGCAGAAAATCAAGCAGGGTTTTCTAAGAATTACTGTAAATTTCGTGGACCTAATTCAACTTTCCCACCACGGTTCCGCGGCATGAGCAAGGCTCATGCGGCGGATCCGCGGCCGTACGGCCACAGTATTTAAATTATTTTGCACAGTAATTCTTAGTTTCCAGTGGTGATTTTTCTGGGAATTTTTAATTTTTATTCAAGAGTTTAATTTTCTGGGTTGTTTTGGGGATTCGAATGTTCGATCGGATTATCAAATTTTGTCTATGTGGCTTTCCGGATAAATTTTAGAATATGTTAAAAAGTTCGACCGGATATAAATACCCAATTTTTCCCCTGTCGGGAAATTTCCAAGTGTTGGATTTTTCCGAAGTTTTACGACGTTCTAAGTAGTGCAAGTAACGCGATGGACCCTCTAGAAGACAACAAACCTTAACTCGATTATGTGACCATCTTAAACTGCCCTTTGAACCTTCGGGTTTAGGGCAGTACGGCGTGCCACATGTGAGGCGTTGGCTTGACCCTTCTACGGCTGGACCGTTGGTACTGAGGCACGAACGGAATGTTGTTAGACTTATTTCATGTGTTGAGCTGTATCGGGAAAACTTGGGTGTTCGATTGTTCGATCGGAAAGTTTGACATTTTCTATTTATCCGGAATGGGAAACAATAATTGGAATTCAAAAAAGTTATGTGATAACTGAATGAATGTTATAAACATAGCAGTTTAGTCTCACTTGATCGGTTGCCACGGAATTTTGATGTGATCAAAAGTCCGTCGCAATCACGTAGCGTACGCGGATACTCGCCGGGTAAACTTAATAGACAGCCTCACTCCATAGCCCCGACCAAGTGACTGTAGGAGAACCCCGTCGCCGAAAGCATCCGTTCGGGTGCTCGCGGTAGCGGTGTTCCGCCTTGGTGCACTTCGTCGACGGTAACGGGGGTGCGGCCGTCTACTGAAGTTTGCGACGAGCATTCGATCAGGATGTCGGGAATCTTGTTGAATTGCCCGACTTGATATTGAAAAGAGTTTTCGATATAGAGACTAAAATGCGGGGTTTATAATTGTTAGGCATGCGATGTCTAGGGAATTCATTTGGTCAGGCATGCGATGTCTGAGGAGGTTGCGGATTCCAACTGTTGTAGTTTTACACTTTCTTTTCTGTGACCGTAAGTGTAATATGAGATATCGCCGGTTTCATTGCTATATGTCAACGACAATTGGGATGCGCATATTTACTTACGTTGATGACATGTGATGTTATGTGTTGCTGGATATGTTATATTGGATCGTCGTGTTTCAATAGCCGGGGGTTTTTATGTAAGATGAGTGTTTTTCATTTTCATTCATGTAAAAACTTGTATGTAATATTCTTTTATTTGGAGCGCTTCCAGGTTGCGGAAGTTGTCACCGTTTGTATATTATTTACTTTTCCGCACTAGGATAGACCCAAGGAGGGGAGCACAAGTAACCGGGTTCGGGAGTCCAGTGGGAGACCAACTCGAGGAGTCGAGTCCGGATCTCCTAACTCCAGAATTGGTAGGGTTGCTTGCCGCTCTCGTAGGGGTCTAGGGGTGTGGGTTTGGCTATTCATCACGACCGTGGAATCCGTGTTTTATACTGGCTCGTATTGAAAACACGGACGTCCTAGTATATCCAATATTTCATATGATTCTTCTGCTGCGATATCTGTGATGTGATCATGTGATGTTCTGTGATAGATACAGTATATAGTATATATGATATATTATATAGGCGTTACTTATGTTTTACACCCGCGCTAGCCCTGCCCCGCTCTGCCGTTAGTTACCTAACCTAACGGTGCACGAGGGGACATCGAGGCGAATGCGGATGGCATAAGTGTACGTCGTATTTATCTGTGATGTTTAGGTACTTAATTGATGGG
Organism: Agapanthus africanus; assembly: GCA_030015575.1. Taxonomy (NCBI): domain Eukaryota; kingdom Viridiplantae; phylum Streptophyta; class Magnoliopsida; order Asparagales; family Amaryllidaceae; genus Agapanthus; species Agapanthus africanus. The sequence continues at coordinate 233,589,185 of CM057337.1, forward strand.
ACTTCATTAATGTGATTAATGAAATAAAAGAAACCTAAAGATGTTGTAGAATCGAATTTCAAAATAAAACAGGTAGCTACAGTTCTTTCTTTGCACAGCGGTATATGTGATATATCCTGCACCTTATTCGATGAGGAAACGACCGAGATCCCTTCACCGGGAGTGACTCCTTTAGCAATAACTGGCAGATGCTACACACTCGGTTTGTCTTTTGATTGCTTTTAAGTGTTTTTGCTTTGCACAGTGATATATGTGATATATCCCGCACCTCATTCGACGAGGAAAGGACCGACGATCCCTTCACCGGGAGTGACTCCTTTAGCAAAACTAGAAAAGACTCAAAAGCACTCCATTTCAAAATTCATTCGATCCTACAACGATATCAAGTTCATTACGCAATAGGTTTTTATAAAAACCTGTCGTAGCCCTCCGTCATTTCAGATAAGTAGTAGTTAGTATTCGTGCTGCGTTTGTTGGCCTTTGTCAAGGCGCAGTGTGCGGTAGCTAACTGGTGCTTATCTGCTTATGCATATGATGCAGATTGAGTTAGGGTAGTCGTACGACCTTGTTGGCCTTTGTCAAGGGCCGTGCGGGTGGGTTTAATTCAATCAGGAAATGACGGGTTGAACTTGACTAGCATCCTATGGTTTGTTGGCCTTTGTCAAGGTCATAGGAGGTTAGGGGCAAAATATTATCGGGAATTTCAAGTGTTGAAATTTGCAATGAGATTGCATACCTTCTATGAGATAGTTGGATCCCGATACCCGCTGCGAGTAAGAGTTACTCCTGGGAGAGTTTTATACATTACAATTAGCCGATCAAGTAGGTGTCTAGAAAGGTGTCAACGAGGTTATGCCTCTGGGAAAACGAGGTTTGCATTAATTAGGTTCGTGCGAAAGCACGGGGGACCTCCCTCAAAGTACAGACACTGGCATGGCTGAAAGATTGGCGAACTTGTAGTGTGTAATTAATCCCGGCTAGTCTTTTCTTTTAGGGTTTGAAGGAAGATTTGATAAAAAGCAGTGGGAGCCATCCTGATTAGATAAAATAAAACAAATCTATTCTTGCAAGAGCGCACGCTGAGTGTTTTCTTCTCTCTCTCTCCAGGTAGCGACCATATCACGCCTTAATCAAGATAATAATACGGAATATTGACCGAACCCGCTTGTTATACTGAGCTGGGGAACGTTGGTCCCGCTCCAACTTATAATTGTTATAAGACAGAGCAGGAAATTAGGGATTACCAGAATTCCTATGCCGCCCAAACGAAGAGAGTGCATGCTGATGCATCATCTTCGGGTATGTTCATTATACAGAACTGTTTCTCAGTATGGGTATGTGATACCAGATCAGGATCCCAGATATGTAATATGTTACATAGGGCTACAGAAAGGTAGAGAACTGAGAACGGGTGATAAGTTTCATGAGGCAGAAAACGGGGCAAATGTTGCAGCCAAGTTTGTTGGTCACTGTCACCCTGTATTACAATACATTGATTCTGAACGAATGTTATTAGATACCGAACCTGTTATGCAAAATCATATCTGTCTCTTTATTAGTAAAGAAACGATAAAATTTTGTATTGTTGGACAATGTTTTGAACATTTCCTATATCAAAAGTTGATCGGTTCAGGCACGTTATCTAAAAGCATTGATGTTCTAAATCAAACTACAGTTCTTAGTATATGGAACACACACAAGAGGAAGAGTTCAGAAATGAACGGATTCTTCTTGAGGTATTGTAGACTAGGTCAGATCAATGTGACCCGACTAGCTGAAGTTACATTTAGATGTATATTTAAATTAGTTTGAATTTACATCTTGTGAAACTTGCCTGTCATGTCACAGAGATAAGATGACCATAGCTCCGTTTACTGGAAACAGAGAAAGAGTTAGTGAACTCTTGGGACTGATACATGATGATGTATGTAAGGTCCCCTGTCTACACATGCCAAGACCGGTTCTTTATACTTCATTACGTTCTCTGATAATCTCTCAAGATTCAGACGTATGTTCCTGTTGAAACACAAGTCTGAACCTTTTGAGATATTCACAGAATATAAGTTAGAAGTAGAGAACCAATAAGGGTACAAGTATTATGTCCTATGATGAGATCAAGGAGGAGAATACTTGAGCACGGAAATACTGGACTATTCTAAAGGAGAATGAGATTCTCTCTCAACATTACTCCTCCGTATACACCATTGCATGATGGTATGTCGGGGTGGAGCAAATACACCCTATATGATATGGTGTGCTCTATGATGAGTACTGCTGAGTTACCTTTTTCCTTTTGGGAGATATGCACTTGAGAAGCTGCATACCTATTGAATAGGGTTCCAATCAAATCAGTTGCCTACCACTTCATATGTGATATGGAAAGGGAAGAGCCCATGTCTTAAGCTAGTTAAGATTTGGGGTTGACCGGCCTATGTCTAAAAGCAAAATCCGGACAAGCTCGAGGCAAGATCTGTTATGTAGAACTGGAAAGGTTCCAGCTATACAAACTACAGCAGATGATTTGGTAAAACCAAATGATTCAATAGTTACCAACGAACCTCAGCCTCTCCGCCGATCTAGTAGGGTTCCTCACCCACCTGAGAGATACTTCGGTTTCTCTATGACAGTGGGAGCGAGGACTGCATCATGAGATGATGACCCAACTAGTTTCGAGCTGGCCATCAGGAGTGAGACTCTGTAAGAATGGCTGGATGCTTAGCGATCTGAGATGGAATCCTTATGCACCAACAAAGTATGGACTTTGGTTGCTATATCTGAAGGGTTAAATCCCCATCAGGAGCAAGTATATCTTGAGAAGATTACTTGGTGTAGATGGAAAAGTTGAGACTTTCAAAGCTAGACTTGTTAAAGCTTTTTGTCATCGACCAGGCGTGGATAATAATGAAACCTTTTTCTAAGGATCTATGCTTAAGTCCATCCAGATCCTACTTGCCACGGCTACAGACCATGACTACGATATCTGGTGGTTGGGTGTCATGACAGCTTTTTTAAATGTTGTTTTAGAAGAGTGCGTCTATAAGTACACAGCCAGAGGGCTTCGTAGACAGTGGGAGCAGCGGAAACGTGTGCAAGATCCTTTATAGGATAAAGCAGGCATCGCGGAGTTGGAACATCTGTTTTGATGAAGTAGTCAAAGAGTTTGACATCATCAAAATGGTAGATGAACCTTGTATAAACAAAAAGGTAGTAGGGAGTATGGTGGTGATCCTCGTAGAGTACGTGGATGACATACTCTTGATGGGGAAGGAGTTTCCTATGCTACGTTCGATCAATCTCCGCTTATCACAATGATTCTCCACATAGGATCAAGATGATACCTCCTAAATCCTGGGTTTTGGATCTATGAGATAGATCTAATTGGATGTTAGTGTAAGTCTACGTTAGCGCCCCGGCAGTCTACAGACGCCAATTGCGGAATAAAACTTTTTAACTTGGCGCTATCGTATACTTTGACCCGGATCTGCCATTATTGCTAAACTAACAAACAGTAAAGAGTGTGGAAATGTTGTACCAACTGATCCGAGTCCTCCGGTCTTCATCTCCACTCCGATCTCCTTGCGGGATCTCCGTCCGTCTCCTCCTCATCGGAAAGGGGCACCACATCGCCTGCGTCTTTTACGGGCTCCCGCCTCAATACCGAGGCAACTCGAGCATGAAGCCGGCAACTCGACATGCTCAAGATGTGCTGTAGGAAGTGTAGTGCTTTGTCTCTTTGGGGTAGTGTTGCCATGATGGAGGAAACAAGATGATATGAAGAGAGGTGGTGAACTTTGATACAAAAAGAGAAATGAGAATAATTTCCATACAACAAAAGAAACACATCTCTCATTTTTTCCTCATCTTCAAGTGTGGCCGGCCAATCTTAAAATGGTGAAGAGAATAACAATATGTATCATATGAGGGAGGTGAGTGTAGGAGAAGAAGGAGGTGACCACATCCAAGAGACAAGAAAACAAAACACCATGCTTCATATCAAATCCAACCATACCCTTTCATGTCACAATAAAGCAAAAGCATGGTGGAAAAAAATATGAAAGCTATCATATCAATCTTTTACAAGAAAACCCCTCCACAATTGTAATTTGCAAAACTGCAAATTACCCCCTCCATCGGAAAAGTCCGGCCGGGAAAGAACAAAGGAAAACCGGCCGGAACGGAATGCAAACTGGCAACTCCAGAAAACTGGTCCCGTAATAAATTACAGGAAAACCCCAATACTGTGCATACACACCCGCATCTGTATTCCGACCGAAATACAAATGCAAAGAGACAAAATCTACACTGTACTAAACTAGGACCGGCTTAAACCAAAGCCGGCTAGTAAAATCCGTTCGATCCTGATCCGTGCAATACCGCACGTATCTGATCGAACCCTGCCATATACCTATACGGCTACTAGTACAAACCGTCCGATCCTGATCCGTGCAATACCGCACGTATCTGATCGGACCCTGCCATATCTCCATACGGCCTCTACAGCGTTTCGCCCGAAAGCTGAGTAACTGAAAGTGTGGTGGACTCTAAAGACTCGTCAATACAATGGCTGTGGATTTAACCACTAGCACGTCAGAGGTATAAGCCAATACGTAACGGGCCACCAGCTATTGACCAAAATGGACGTCGATGAGGAAGCTCACCCCGACACCCAACTGAGCCTGTCAGTGACAATATCCGTGCAGTCCGGTCCGTTCGTCTATGAGTATCGCATGGCGGGCCTAGGGGGTTGGTAAAAGTCAGACCCCCAAAAGCGGTACAAGTCGTGTCGGAGTGTAGCCCAGAACACCCTGAGATACTACTGGAATACCTACCAGTAAATCTCCTTGCCTTGGCCAAGGACTTTGTGTAATGGCTCTCCTAGACACAGCACGACCTCACCCCCAATACCGGGAGAGACGAACCCCTGAAGATACGCTCACTGCCCCCATGTGGCTCGGGACTGTACCCAACTAAAACCTGTTTGCACGACTCCTTTGAGCCGTGGTAGGGTAGTAATCAAAGTACAGTGGGAACTCACACGAGACAAATGACGATCCCCAGGTCGATGAACTAACCTGCACACATGTCACCAGGGAACTGCCATCTGACGTCTGGTATATGACCAACTAGCATGTTCCCGGCGAGTCCTGTCCGGTGTACTCATAACCCAATGAGCACCTGTATACATCTTAGGTGATCCAACTGACACCAGTGGCTTGTGAGACCGGCCACCGCCCCTCGTCGGGGTCTCGACTGTATACACTAGTCTACTAATGGAGTATCGATGCCCGGTCTCGAAACTCCCACGACTAGGGACCTTTTAAGGATATGCTTGTAGACCCCCAACTCCCACTTATATGATCTCCCTCATACTGCTGGTGGTCAAGCAAGAATCCTAGGGGCTCTATCAACGTGTAATAGCGACGTGTCATGTCACCTAAAACAGTACACGATGATAAAGGTAAACCAGATAGCATACTATCATCTCGAGTGAGACTGTCCTACCGGGATAGGTCCTCCCTCAATCATTACAATCACGTACCTGTGACCTAATAATTGACTCTGAGGGCACTATCTCCAACAATCTCCCACTTGCACTCAAGGCTAATTATTGCGATGTCGCATACTCACAGCCCGTGTGATACCGAACACCCAACTCCTCTGCTAGTCAGTCTCACAAAGCTCGTTTGCGAAACTATTGCGTTCGAGGAATAGCCTCAGTGAGTGGATCCGCTTTGTTGTTTCTTTCCATGTCTCTCTATATCTCATGTTCGCGGAGAAACCCATCTCCCGAAATGAGCAATACCTGTCTTAGAATATGTCTGGAAGTCTGATGGGACATAGCTCATAAATGAACTCCAAATCCAAACTTCTTAGACTGTATCGTCAACTGAACTTAATCAGTATCCTGCGCGCCATGCCTCCCTCAGTATTGCCTTGGACCACCTGTCCAAAATACTGCCCCTTATCAGAAGGAAAACTATAACTCTGACAACCTCCTTGTCGTCCATGTCACCTTGGAAGCCTGGAATGATAACCGTCTCCTGAATGAGGCTGTCGTTATCATATCCCTAGAACATCCACTTATGTTCTAAAACTGCTTCCGACTGTTTCTCCAGGATTGGATTAATGTCAACTTATTGCATCTAGTGCAAGAACAACATCTGGTGTGGTACTTGACATCTCACGATTGACTCAATTGCCTGAGCAAGTGATCTGCCAATCATGTAAGTCCATATTGCGACCCCCGGTGCTTACGGGGAGGCGGAAACGGTATAAAAAACAAATTTTTATCGCAAGAGGCAACATGGACTAAACAAGGTCGGGATCGTGTCTAAACTAAAATAGCAAATACGCTAAAAGGAGTTAGCTACTCGGATGAGGGTTATACCTAAACTTGAACTCCTTCTTCTTGAAATCTAGTAGAGGTTGATGGTTCTCTTTTGTCGCCTTCTTCCGTCGAAGATGGATCCACCTCGAGGGTTCGACCTTGAGCTCTTTCTCGGACTTGGAGTGAACTAGAATCTCCGGCTTGCTAATCCTTTGATCCTAGAGTGAGTAGAGAGTGACTAGGGTTTGCTTTTCTTTTTAAAGAGAAGGATTCTCAACTCATGAGAAGGTTTTCTCTTTGCTAGAGGAAGAAGAAGATGAAGAGAGGAGAGAGAATGAGAATGATAGAATGAGCTATATCTTTTCTTTCTTGCAACCATAATGCAAAAGAAAAGAATTATCTAATAATAATAATTGAAAATGAGAATAGTTGATGGCAATTTGGAATGACCACAACCATGCTTCATTTAAAAAATGTAAGCATAAATCAAGGAAGACTTTTGAAGCATGATGGTGGTCAACTTTCAACCATGGTCAACAAGTCAACCATGGTCAACAAATCAACCATAACAAAATTCTCATTTAATTACTATTATAAATAGATAATCCATAAATCCATTAGGGTTTGGAAAAAGATAACTGTCAACTGTGCATACGCACCCGTTCCGAAACCCTAATGAAATACCTCATCCTCCGCCTCAAGCAACTGTGCATACACACCTGCATTCTCGTTCCAAGGAACAAGAATACCAAGATATAAAAGCAACCCCAAATATATATACTAGTATCTGGCTCAAACCAGAGCCTGCCAGTATAATCCGTCCGGACTCCAAACGTGCACAAGTGCGCGGATGAGAACGAACCCTGTCGCAAAACCATGCGACCTCTACTCTGTTTTGCCCAGAGGCGAATACCCTCTGTGTGGGACTCTAAAGACTCGACACTACGCTGGCAGTGGGTTTAACCACAGACCGCAAGCGGCACTAGCTGTGCGTAACGGTCCCCAGGTAGATGCCGACAAGAAGGCTGACGAGGTGAAACCCCATCTGAACTCCTACTGAGTCTGAATGTGACAGTCTCCGTACAGTCCGGTCTGTTCGTCTGATACATCGCATGGCGGGCCTAGGGGGTGGTAATCGTCAGTCCCCCAATAGCGGTACAAGTCGTGCCGGAGCGAAGCCCAAAACACCCTGAGATAACACTGGAAACCTACCAGTATATCTCGTTTGCCCTGGCCAGGGACTACTCGTGTAATGGCTCTCCTAGACACAGCGCGATGTCAACCCCCAATACCGGGAGAGACGAATCCTGTCTAACCGTCACTGCCTCCAAGTGCTTCGGGACTGCACCCAACCACCACCCGTTTGCACGACTCCTTTGAGCCGTGGTAGGGTAGTGATCAAAGTGCAGTGGGAACACACTTGAGGCGAAGTGCCAGTGTCAAGTCAGCGGACTAAGCTGTACTCATGTCACCTGGGAACTGATAACTGACGATAGGTATAATACCAACCTGTCAGTTCCCGACGAGTCCTGTCCAGTGTACTCGTAACCCAACGAGCACCCGTATACTATCTCCAGTACGACGTACTGATGGCTGTGGGACAGACCATCTCCCACACTGGGATGAGAAGCGCATACGCTAGTCTACTCCGGAGTATCGATGCCCTGTCTCGATAGTCCTGCGACTAGGGACCTGTAGAAGGATGTGCTTATAGATTACCCAGCCCCCACTAGTGTGACTGCCATCACAACGCTGGTAATCAAGCAAAGATCCTAAGGGCTCCACTAATGCGTATAAGTGATATACTGAAATAAACACAAGTACACATTGAAGTAGAAACAAACCAAGTAGCATACTACTATTTTGAGCAAGATTGTATATACAAGGTGAATATCCCAAGCATCCATTAAGTAATATACAAACTAGTATGATACAGTAATGGCCTCTAGGGCATATACACTAACAATCTCCCACTTGCACTAAGGCCATGTACTGGCGTATCGAAGACCTATCATCTCGATCAGCCGCTCGAACTGAGTCTGGGGCAAAGCCTTGGTGAATGGATCTGCAGTGTTCTCTTCTGAAGCAACCCTCCGAACCTCGATCTCCTTGCGATCCACGATCTCCCTGATCAGGTGATACCGCCTCAAGATGTGTCTGGATCTCTGATGGGACCTGGGTTCCTTCGCTAAAGCTATAGCCCCGTTGTTGTCGCAATACAGAGGTATTGGGTCAACAATGGACGGAACCACCTGAAGTTCTTTCAAGAACTTCCTCATCCAGACAGCTTCTTTTGCGGCATCAGATGCAGCGATGTATTCCGCTTCCATCGTCGAGTCTGCAACGGTTTCCTGTTTGGAACTCTTCCAACACACCGCCCCTCCATTGAGGGTGAAGACAAAACCCGACATGGACTTGGAATCATCCTTGTCACTCTGGAAGCTGGAGTCAGCAAAGGCCTCGATCTGGAGGTCTTTTCCGCCATACACCAAGAACATCTCCTTAGTCCTTCTCAGGTACTTGAGAATGTTCTTTACTGCTATCCAATGTTTCTCCCCAGGGTTTGACTGATACCGGCTTACTACACTCAGTGCATAAGCTACATCCGGTCTGGTACACAACATCGCATACATTATAGAGCCTACTGCAGAAGCGTAGGGTATAATAGACATGCGATCCCTCTCCAAATCAGTCTTGGGAGACATCTCTTTAGAGAGGGTGATCCCGTGACAAGCCGGTAGGTTACCGCGCTTGGAATCTTCCATACTGAATCTTTTCACTATGGTGTCGATGTACCTGGACTGAGAAAGTCCCAATATCCTCTTGGATCTATCACGATGGATCCGGATCCCCAGGATGTATGAGGCATCACCCAGGTCTTTCATGGAGAACCTTTGTGACAAGAACCCCTTGACAGATTGTAGCATAGGAATGTCATTTCCTATCAAGAGAATGTCATCCACGTATAAAACGAGGAATACTACAGTTCTCGCTACAAATCTACTATAGATGCATGGTTCATCTGGATTTTTGATAAAGCCAAATTCTTTGACTGTCTCATCAAAGCAGATGTTCCAACTCCGCGATGCCTGCTTTAGTCCATAGATGGACTTAAGCAACTTGCACACCTTTCCGCTGCTCCCACTCTGAATGAAACCCTCTGGCTGGTCCATATAGACACACTCCTCTAAATTTCCATTTAGAAAAGCTGTCTTTACGTCCATTTGCCAGATCTCATAATCGTGGAAGGCAGCAATGGCAAGAAGGATCCGAATGGATTTCAGCATGGCTACTGGAGAAAAGGTTTCGTCGTAGTCCAAGCCAGGTCTTTGACGAAAACCCTTTGCTACCAGCCTAGCTTTATAGGTCTCAACCTGTCCATCTACACCAATCTTCCTTTTGAAGATCCACTTGCATCCTACGGGTTTTACCCCGTCTGGAGCAATGTCCAACGTCCATACTTTGTTGGTGTACATGGACTCCATTTCGGTCCGCATTGCATCCAGCCATTTCACTGAGTCAACGCTCTGAACGGCCTGCTGGAAGCTAGTAGGCTCATCATAATCTATGATGCAATCCTCTCGATCCCCGTCTATGAGAAAACCGTAGTATCTCTCGGGCGGATGAGACTGCCTACTACTCCTGCGGAGCGGCGTAGGAATGTCCTGTTCTGTTGAACCTTCTGGTTCCACCAAGCTTTCAGTAACAGTCTGTGGTTCTGGAATTTCTTCCAGCTCTACTGCGCTCCCACTTATTTCTTTTTCTATGAACTGGTGTTCTAGAAAGTGGGCATGACGAGAAACAAGAACTTTTTGTTCCTCTTCACAGTAGAAGAAATATCCCTTGGAATTCTTTGGATATCTCACAAACTTGCACAGTACTGAGCGTGCCTCGAGCTTGTCCGCATGCTGCTTTTTGACAAAAGCTGGACTTCCCCATATCTTAATGTGATTAAGATGGGGTCTCTTCCCACACCACATCTCAAATGGCGTGGTAGGCACAGTCTTAGTGGGGACTCGGTTCAAAAGGTATGCGGCTGATTCTAGCGCATATCCCCAGAATGATCGCGGTAACTCAGCGTTACTCATCATGGACCGCACCATATCCAATAGGGTGCGGTTCCGTCTCTCCGATACACCGTTATGTTGCGGGGTGTAAGGAGGAGTAAGCTGAGAGAGAATTCCGTTCTCTTTTAAATAGTCCAGGAATTCGGCACTTAAGTATTCTCCACCTCGATCCGATCTTAGAATCTTAATACTTTTGCCGGTCTGTTTCTCTACTTCATTCTTATACTCCTGGAATTTTCCAAAGGCCTCGGACTTATGTTTCATTAAGAAGACATAACCGTACCTTGAGAAGTCATCCGTAAAAGTAATGAAGTAAGAATGTCCGCTTCGGGCATGTGTAGACATTGGACCGCACACGTCACTGTGTACGAGTCCCAAGAGCTCGCTCGCTCTTACTCCATGTCCAGTAAACGGAGTCTTTGTCATCTTTCCTTTGAGACAAGATTGACAAGTGGCATATGATTGATATTCGAACGCATTCAAATATCCTTCTGTATGCAACTTAGTCAACCTTCTCTCATTGATGTGACCCAATCTACAATGCCATAAGAAAGTCTGATTTATTTCTGGAGACGTTCTTTTGTGTGTATTCTGGACATTGAAAATCTGTGGTTGGTTTAACACGTATATACCATTACTCAGAGTACCTGACCCAATCAATACTTGATTAAGGTGAATGTTTACAACATTACTTACAAACGCAAATTCATAACCTTCTTTAGAAACTAAAGATACAGAAATGATATTACAAGTTGCGTTGGGTACAAAAAAGCAATTACGCAAAACCAAAACATGTCCATCTGACATTCCCAGGTGATAGTCCCCCACGGCTTTAGCATCCATGCTAGCTCCGTTCGCAACTCTGAGGGTCATGTCACCTGCCTTCAAATCCCTACGGTTTCTCAACGCCTGCAAAGAATTACAGATATGAGATCCTGATCCGGTATCCAATACCCAGGAAGTAGAGTTTATTGAAAGACAGTTTTCAATAACATACACACCTGAAGCTGAAGCTGCAACCTGCTTCAATTCCTGTGTTCTGGCCTTCCAGGCCCTGCAATCATTCTTCCAGTGTCCTTTCTTATGACAAAAGAAGCATTCTTCCTTATCCACAAGCTTCCCCGCTATCTTTGTTGCTTTACCTTTTCCCTTCGTATCCACTTTACTAACACCGCCCCTTGGTTTGGCGGGGGCCTTCTTCTTCTTTCCCTTGGCTTTCGCCTTGGACCTAGAAGAAGATGATCCTCCTACAAACAAAGTGGATGTATCCCTACTTTTCTGTAGGGTGCCCTCTGCGCTCCTCAGCATGTTGAGGAGCTCTGATAGTTCAACCTCTTTTTCTTGTAGGTTGAAGTTCAGTATAAACTGGGCGTAAGTGGAAGGAAGGGACTGGAGAACTATATCCGTATATAGTTCACTCTCCAATGTGATCCCTAGGTCAGCGAGCTCCTCAATGTAGCCGATCATCTTTAGCACGTGCTCGGCTACTGATGATCCGACGGCCATCTTTGTCGAAAACAACTTTTTCGACGCTTCGTATCTTGCGATACGTGATTGCTCTCCATACAGTTCTTTTGTATGGAGCAATATGGACTCCATGTCCATATTCTCATGCCTCCTCTGATGTTCGTTGTCCATCGAGGCAAGCAGGAGGCACTTGGCCTTCGCGCTATCAATCTCCCAAGTCTTGCGGATTTCCTTATCCGAGACGCTGGAAGTTGGACCAGGGACAGGGGGAGCTTTGGTGGTAAGAAGATACCCCAGCTTGTCATAAGTGATTGCTATCTTGACATTCCTGAGCCAATCTTTGTAGTTTGGCCCTGTCAGTTTGTTTTTATCTAGGAGTAACTTAAGTCCAGTCATGTTGATTGGTCGCTGCAATTAGGAGAGAGAAGAAGAAACACTCAGCATGATGCTCTTGCAAGTTTAGAGTGGTTTTTAGTTTGTCTAAACAGGATGGCTCCCACTGTTTCTCGAATCCCTCCTCAAACCATAAAGGAAGAATTAGTCAGGATCAATCCCACCGTACAATACTTGCTTAACCGTTCAGCCAGGCCGGTGTCGGTACTTCGAGGGAGGTTTTCCAACGCTTTCGCGAAGTTCCTTAATTAAAGAACCTCTTTTCCCTGGGGGCGTAACCCCGCTAACACCTTTCTAGGCACCTACTAGGTTTATAGCATTGATCGTTAAGTGAGAAATTTCCCGAGGAGTAGCATATACTCACAGTAGGATCGGGATCCAAATATCATCGCGTGACGAAACTGAAGGAATCCTACCAGAATCGCCACACTCCAAATGGTATGCAAATCTAGCAAGTTTCAGTACTTATGAAACTCCCGATGTGGATTTTTGCCCCATGCTCTTATGACCTTGACTTTGGCCAAAATATCATAAGTCACATGTCAAGTTCTGCCCGTCACTATCCAGGTTAATTTGGATCCATCCGTACCTACCCTTGACTTTGGCCAAAATGGCAGCACGACTATCCCAAACCAACGCATCTATCTATGTTACACATGAACACCCAATAGCTACCAATCACTATGCCTTGACTTTGGCCAAAATACATAGCTTGAATACTATTGCCTATTCATGCGAAGCGACGGAGGGCTACGAATGGTTTTGGCGAAACCGTGAACGTAGTGAACTTGATTTAATCGATGGAACGAGATAGCTTTTAGAAGGAGTGGCTCAATCTCCGCATTTAAAAGTTAGTTTTGAAAAGAACCGAGTGGTTTTTCGAAAGTGTTCCATCGACTTAAACTTGGTTTATTATCTTGCATTAGTTCTTTTAATGCGTGATATTCTTGCATTAGTACTTTTAATGCGTCCCATCATTTAATCCTACCATTGCAGAAAACAACCAAAATATGACGTACGCTTATGCCATTCGCATTCGCCACGGGGCCCCGTCATTACCCGTTAGGTTACTTAACTAACGACAGAGCGGGGGCTGGGCTAGCGCGTCTGTAAAACATAAGCAACGCCTAAATAGAAAGCAATGATAGACATTTCAGATCACAGATAAATACATTGGATATACTAGCAATCTGTAATTTGTACGAGCCTGTAACAAAAACAGATAACACGGTCGCGGTGAATAGCAAATACCCCACCCAAGACCCCTACGGGTGCGGCAAACTACCCGCCAAGTCCTCGGTAGTTTGTGCACCCCTCCATGGGTCTATCCTAGGAGCAAAAACAGTAAAAAGAATTATACAATGACGGCTACAACCCCGACCCGGTTGTGCGGCCAAACAAATAATATAATTACATCAATTTACATTTACAATGAATTGCAAGAAAAGAAAACTCTCGTCTCACAACCCCCGGCTATTCACCCGCGACAATCCAACATATTTATATACACATTCCAGCACATTACAGATCATGTATAACCCCGACTAATCGTCTTATAGCGATTAGCCGACGTTCAATACATGCAAACATCACAGATATAACCAACATAGCCAAAGTGCAGTGAAGTTCGGAAAAAATACGGAATTATAGGACCCCAAAAGTGAATTTCAGTTCTGGAAAATCTGGGCACATATAATATATCTTAAAAATCCCAAAACCAACACAGAAGAACACTGCACGAAAAACGATGCAGAGAAGACATCAAACAGCGGCGGTTCCGCGGCCTGATGAACAGGTGAGGCCGCGGAAGGGCGGCGCTTTGGAGGAATCATGCTATCGTTTTTGGTGGGTGTTCTTACAAAACCCTGAGACGATTTTTAGAGTATAAATTTTTTCATTTTGAGCCAAAAAAATTTCAACAGAAACTCAGGTTTTGTAATTTATCCGGTTTTGTGATTTTTCGTTTCCGAACTTCGTTACACTTCACTACCAAGCTAGTTTAAGTTTAACCTGGCTCTGATACCACTGTAAGTCCATATTGCGACCCCCGGTGCTTACGGGGAGGCGGAAACGGTATAAAAAACAAATTTTTATCGCAAGAGGCAACATGGACTAAACAAGGTCGGGATCGTGTCTAAACTAAACTAGCAAATACGCTAAAAGGAGTTAGCTACTCGGATGAGGGTTATACCTAAACTTGAACTCCTTCTTCTTGAAATCTAGTAGAGGTTGATGGTTCTCTTTTGTCGCCTTCTTCCGTCGAAGATGGATCCACCTCGAGGGTTCGACCTTGGGCTCTTTCTCGGACTTGGAGTGAACTAGAATCTCCGGCTTGCTAATCCTTTGATCCTAGAGTGAGTAGAGAGTGACTAGGGTTTGCTTTTCTTTTTAAAGAGAAGGATTCTCAACTCATGAGAAGGTTTTCTCTTTGCTAGAGGAAGAAGAAGATGAAGAGAGGAGAGAGAATGAGAATGATAGAATGAGCTATATCTTTTCTTTCTTGCAACCATAATGCAAAAGAAAAGAATTATCTAATAATAATAATTGAAAATGAGAATAGTTGATGGCAATTTGGAATGACCACAACCATGCTTCATTTAAAAAATGTAAGCATAAATCAAGGAAGACTTTTGAAGCATGATGGTGGTCAACTTTCAACCATGGTCAACAAGTCAACCATGGTCAACAAATCAACCATAACAAAATTCTCATTTAATTACTATTATAAATAGATAATCCATAAATCCATTAGGGTTTGGAAAAAGATAACTGTCAACTGTGCATACGCACCCGTTCCGAAACCCTAATGAAATACCTCATCCTCCGCCTCAAGCAACTGTGCATACACACCTGCATTCTCGTTCCAAGGAACAAGAATACCAAGATATAAAAGCAACCCCAAATATATATACTAGTATCTGGCTCAAACCAGAGCCTGCCAGTATAATCCGTCCGGACTCCAAACGTGCACAAGTGCGCGGATGAGAACGAACCCTGTCGCAAAACCATGCGACCTCTACTCTGTTTTGCCCAGAGGCGAATACCCTCTGTGTGGGACTCTAAAGACTCGACACTACGCTGGCAGTGGGTTTAACCACAGACCGCAAGCGGCACTAGCTGTGCGTAATGGTCCCCAGGTAGATGCCGACAAGAAGGCTGACGAGGTGAAACCCCATCTGAACTCCTACTGAGTCTGAATGTGACAGTCTCCGTACAGTCCGGTCTGTTCGTCTGATACATCGCATGGCGGGCCTAGGGGGTGGTAATCGTCAGTCCCCCAATAGCGGTACAAGTCGTGCCGGAGCGAAGCCCAAAACACCCTGAGATAACACTGGAAACCTACCAGTATATCTCGTTTGCCCTGGCCAGGGACTACTCGTGTAATGGCTCTCCTAGACACAGCGCGATGTCAACCCCCAATACCGGGAGAGACGAATCCTGTCTAACCGTCACTGCCTCCAAGTGCTTCGGGACTGCACCCAACCACCACCCGTTTGCACGACTCCTTTGAGCCGTGGTAGGGTAGTGATCAAAGTGCAGTGGGAACACACTTGAGGCGAAGTGCCAGTGTCAAGTCAGCGGACTAAGCTGTACTCATGTCACCTGGGAACTGATAACTGACGATAGGTATAATACCAACCTGTCAGTTCCCGACGAGTCCTGTCCAGTGTACTCGTAACCCAACGAGCACCCGTATACTATCTCCAGTACGACGTACTGATGGCTGTGGGACAGACCATCTCCCATACTGGGATGAGAAGCGCATACGCTAGTCTACTCCGGAGTATCGATGCCCTGTCTCGATAGTCCTGCGACTAGGGACCTGTATAAGGATGTGCTTATAGATTACCCAGCCCCCACTAGTGTGACTGCCATCACAACGCTGGTAATCAAGCAAAGATCCTAAGGGCTCCACTAATGCGTATAAGTGATATACTGAAATAAACACAAGTACACATTGAAGTAGAAACAAACCAAGTAGCATACTACTATTTTGAGCAAGATTGTATATACAAGGTGAATATCCCAAGCATCCATTAAGTAATATACAAACTAGTATGATACAGTAATGGCCTCTAGGGCATATACACTAACAAATCATGCCCGTCCCTCTCCCTTTTAGTCTGTAAGACACTTTTGGAGAGGGTGACTCCATTACCTGCAGGTACGCTACCGTGCCAGGAGTCGTCCATCCTAAATACTCTTAGAATGCTGTCAAGTACCCTGATTGGGAAACCACCCAAATCTAGATCTAATACCATAGATCCAGTAACCAGTATGTCTGATATAATGTCCAATTCCTGTGCGGAGAAAACACTGTGTGACGACCAAAGTATAACCGATCGTAGTGTAGGAGTTTCTTTTCCTACTCTGTGTACATCATCCAAATACCAGGATATCACACCCTACTACCTTCTCAACAGATCCATCCCCTATTCTGACGAAGTCAAACCCATGACTGTTACGTCAGAAATAGATGATCTATCTCCGCTACATCTGCTTTAGTCTATAAATAGACATAAGCTACTTGTCCACCAATGCTTCCGCTGCTCCCACTGACTACGACAACCCTCTGGCAGAGTCATATAGACGTACACTTCTAAAGCAAGTTTAGAACGACGCTATACTCATCCTCCTGCCGGGTCTCGCAGCCTGGAACAACAGCAATGGTAATTGTGGGTAAACAAGAACTTCCCTGTAACCGTCCTTGAGGCTACTGTAGTACCTCTCGGGTGCCTGAAGTTACCCACTTTATCTGCGGAGTGGCCAATGGAATGTCAATCCAGATTGAATCTTTAGGTTCCTTATCAAATCTTCAGTAATCGTTTGTGGTTCTGGAATCACTTCCAGTTCTACCATACTCCCACTACTGTTTTCTGAAAAAAATCCATTTTTATTAAAACTGTGGCGAGTCTAGAACAATATCGCTATTGTTCATCCAGATGGTAGAAAGTCAACCCACGTCATAGCCTGGGTCAACCCACAAACAGCCATTACAGAAACGTGCCTTGAGTTGTCCAGTGTCTGGTTTCAATCATGAACCGGACAACTCCCCGTACCTTAACATCGTTAAGATATGAACTGTTCTATATCCAATATAGAAACAGAGGCACTGATATAATTGAACCAGATTCAAATCATGCAGCTGTCCCCAGCGCATGTCAACTAAATGGAACAAGGCCGATCAGCGTTACTCAACTTAGGAAGCATTTCCAATTATGAGTAACCTGAAAGATAAGCAAGTTCTCTCAATCATTACTATCAACTGAACACCATACACAAGTATCTACATCTTCGATCACTTTGAAGAATCCCGATACTTGTGACACCTGGTTCTCCACTCTATTCAAATACCAATAACTTCTCCAAATTCGGACCCTGCGTTTCCACGAAACACCTGTCTAAAAACTAGAGAAGTCATAAGTAAACTGAATGTAGTACGAGGACCAACCCCTCTGTCCTGATGGACCCTGGACAACATACAATACTCTGTATAAGTCCCTTGAGTCTGATAACTCAATTCACTGTGTGTCGTAGGTTGAAAACTGTACTTATGGTTAGGAAGAATTACACCGCTGTTTAATGCTCCTTACCTAACCATCCACTGATATAGGTAAATGTCGTAGACATAATTTCAGAAAGGTATATCTCACTCTATGAAAATAGACGTACAGATATATCAATTTGAAATTGGTGCATAACAGCGGATATTCAAAACCAAATATTTGCCGACCGGCAAACAGCCCAGGTGATTTCCTCAAATATCACCGATTACAACGAATCCCGATATAATGAGGATGATCACCCAATTCCCAATAACGTACTCCCACTCATCATCTGTAAAACCATACAGATGTGAGAATCATACCTGGTAAATACATACCCTGGAGTAAGTGTCTAATCGGGAAATCAGTTCTCTTTTAACATTACACAGTGAAACTGAAACATTGAAATGTTTCGATGGGGTATCCTGGTATTCCCAGTAATGCCTCTTCCATCATCACGTCTGTAACCTTGTAATTCTTTGCCACCTCTCCAAATCCCTTCATCTGTCTTTAGTCTTTACCTTCTGTACACCCCTTTAGGCCAAATGGTTTTCTTCCTTCCCTACCGTTCGGCACCAGCCTATGGTTTGGAAGAAGACTATCCAATAAGCATAATGGGTGTACTGTCCCTATCCTAGGAACACTCGCAACACGAGAGAAGGTGAAGATAAAAGACACCTGAATGTACTTTATTCCTATTTCTCCTGGACCAGGATCCATCCCCGAACTGGAACAAGTTCCTTTCGAGTTCGTATATAACCATACGATGGATTATCCAATAAAATGGGATCTTCGTAGTGATACGGAGTGTCCTGGAGAAATACAAAGGTGATTTAGGATTGGCGAGGAAATACTTGGTTCGGTCGTGAATAGCAGTCGCAATTTACTTTGCCCTCTTACTAATCCCTTGCTTTGTCTGAACTTAATACCTTCTGCACACCATCGTTATGCTAATTGGTTTTCTTCATTCCCTACCGGTCGGCACCAGCCTAAGGTTTGGAAGAAGACTATCCAATTTGCGTAATAGGTGTACTACTCCTAAACTAAGGAGTACTCGCAACCTGAGAGAAGGTGAAAAGAAAAGACAACTGAATAATCCTATTCGTTTTCTCCAGAACCGGAAACCATCCTCGAATTCCTTCGAGTTCGTATCTAACCATACGATGGTTTTGTCCAATGGAAGTGGACGTTCGTAGTAATACGGGGTGTCCTGGAGAAAAGGGTAAAAGTAGGAGTGGCAATGAGGTCTGCAACTCTGACAATCCAAAAGCCAGTGTTAAGAAGGTTCGGTCAACTTGGTCACTGAGTCAAAGTCTTAGGGTCGGGTCAAATGGTCGCTGCCAGAGAGAGAGAGAGAAGAAACACTCAGCGTGCACTCTATCCTAGATCAGAATGGTTACCAATTTATCTAATCTGGAAACCTCCCACTGTACCTCAAATTCTTCTCCAAACCTAAAAGAAGAATTAGTCGGGGTCACCCGAGGAGTAAACTAACTCATCAGTGGGAATCGGGATCCAACTCTCATCGCATGACAACGTGACGGAATCCGCTCACGTCATCACACTCCAGAAGGTATGCGCATATCTGGCAAGTTTCAGTTCTTTTGAAACTCCCGATGTGATTTCTGCCCCATGCTCTTATGACCTTGACTTTGGCCAACATATCATAAGTCACATGTCAAGTTCTACCCGTCATTCTCCAGGTTAATTTGAATCCACCCGTACATACCCTTGACTTTGGCCAAAATGGCAGCACGAATGTCCCAAACCAACGCATCTATCTATGCTGCATATGAATACCCCAATAGCTACCAATCACTGTGCCTTGACTTTGGCCAACATACACAGCTTGAATACTATTGACCACCCATATGAAACGACGGAGGGCTACGAATGGTTTCTGGCGAAAACCTTTAACGTAATGAACTTGATATCGTTGAAGGAACGGATAGCTTTTTAGAAAATATAGTGACGAAAACCTTTACTAAAGAGGTCACTCCCGGTGAAGGGATCTCGGCTCTTTCCCCGTAGAATGAGGTGCAGGATATTCCAAATGAATACCACGATGCAAAGCAAAAGTGATCGGCTATAGTGAAGTTAATGCCCTGACGCAAACTTTTTGTCCAAGGGGTCACTCCCGGTGAAGGGATCTCGGCCCTTGCCTCGTTGACTGAGGAGCAGGATATTCCAATGAATACCACGATGCAAAACAAAAGTAAACGTCCTTGCAATAACAGCTTTTTGAAAAGTGTTCCAACAACATCAGATTAGGTTTGTTTTTAACTTGCATTGATCCGAATCAATGCAGTCCCATCAATTGATCACACCACAAAGAACGAAAATATACTGACGTACGTATATGCCATCCGCATTCGCCACTGGGTCCCGTCATTACCCGTTAGGTTAGCTAACTAACGACAGAGCGGGGACTGGACTAGCGCGGATGTAAAACATATACAACATCTACTAATATATATACCAATATATAGTATTTCGCTCAAGGCGTGAATAAAATGCAACATCACAGAGAATGAACAGCATCACAGAAACAATACAGATATCTGGGATCCCCGGGTTTCACAGAGCCACTACTGAAACCCGACGTTCTCCTGGTCGTGTGGATAGCCTGTGCAATGAAAACCTAGACCCCTACGGGCGCGGCAAGTCACCCGCCAAAACCTGAAGCGAGGCAGCCCCCTTCAGCGCCGTGAATGGACCACCCAGCACTTCACGGAATCCGGTAACTTGGGCACCCCTCCTGGGTCAACCTGTACCCCCTACGAGTGCGGCGAATAGCCCGCCAATTCCAGACTGAAGCCCCCTCCGTCTCAATGCCATGAGATGCGGGCTTGTTGCCCTCCAGAACCCGGCTATCCGTGCACCCCTCCGCGGGGTAACCCTAGTACAGAAAGTAAAATATACATACACCGGGTACATCGACCGCAACCAGGTCGTGCCCCAAAAGAATAATACAAACAGGCAGTGACGGCAGTCCACATGTCGGACGCTCGCCCCGCAATATCAAATGTACATAATACAACAACACTGTACTAGCATTGCATCCAGGCTATCCCCCACGACCGATCCGCAACATCACAGCAAATACATAGAACATCAACGTGAAAATCACGTTCGCAAATCCGTCTAACCGGGCTATAGCAGTTAGACCGGATTTACCGATCGAGTGACATTCACGGTCGCAGATATAATGTAAATACTGTGAAAACTAACGTGTTTAAATTTCGATCGACAAAATATCAAGAAGTGGGCCCCACGACTTACTGGTGAACAGTAACAAAATCTGGGCAAAAACGATATATATCAAAAACCCCAAAATCCCAGTGAGAACAACCTGACAAAATTTGGGAGCACGTGCTTCCCACGTGGCCGCGGTTGCGCGGCCAAACCATGGGTTTGGCCGCGCTTCCGCGGCGACTTCGAGGGATCACGAACCCAAATTCTGTCGTCACTCTTAGAAGTTCCTGCTCTGATTTTTAAGACATCCAGAAATCATTTTTGAGACCGTTTAAAAACAACAGAAACTGTCGGCTTGGATTTTTGCAGTTTTCGATTTCCGGTCGGATCGAAGTTTTAAACGCGTTAGCACAAGTTAGCATAGCAAAATGGTGAGGCTCTGATACCACTGTAAGTCTACGTTAGCGCCCCGGCAGTCTACAGACGCCAATTGCGGAATAAAACTTTTTAACTTGGCGCTATCGTATACTTTGACCCGGATCTGCCATTATTGCTAAACTAACAAATAGTAAAGAGTGTGGAAATGTTGTACCAACTGATCCGAGTCCTCCGGTCTTCATCTCCACTCCGATCTCCTTGCGGGATCTCCGTCCGTCTCCTCCTCATCGGAAAGGGGCACCACATCGCCTGCGTCTTTTACGGGCTCCCGCCTCAATACCGAGGCAACTCGAGCATGAAGCCGGCAACTCGACATGCTCAAGATGTGCTGTAGGAAGTGTAGTGCTTTGTCTCTTTGGGGTAGTGTTGCCATGATGGAGGAAACAAGATGATATGAAGAGAGGTGGTGAACTTTGATACAAAAAGAGAAATGAGAATAATTTCCATACAACAAAAGAAACACATCTCTCATTTTTTCCTCATCTTCAAGTGTGGCCGGCCAATCTTAAAATGGTGAAGAGAATAACAATATGTATCATATGAGGGAGGTGAGTGTAGGAGAAGAAGGAGGTGACCACATCCAAGAGACAAGAAAACAAAACACCATGCTTCATATCAAATCCAACCATACCCTTTCATGTCACAATAAAGCAAAAGCATGGTGGAAAAAAATATGAAAGCTATCATATCAATCTTTTACAAGAAAACCCCTCCACAATTGTAATTTGCAAAACTGCAAATTACCCCCTCCATCGGAAAAGTCCGGCCGGGAAAGAACAAAGGAAAACCGGCCGGAACGGAATGCAAACTGGCAACTCCAGAAAACTGGTCCCGTAATAAATTACAGGAAAACCCCAATACTGTGCATACACACCCGCATCTGTATTCCGACCGAAATACAAATGCAAAGAGACAAAATCTACACTGTACTAAACTAGGACCGGCTTAAACCAAAGCCGGCTAGTAAAATCCGTTCGATCCTGATCCGTGCAATACCGCACGTATCTGATCGAACCCTGCCATATACCTATACGGCTACTAGTACAAACCGTCCGATCCTGATCCGTGCAATACCGCACGTATCTGATCGGACCCTGCCATATCTCCATACGGCCTCTACAGCGTTTCGCCCGAAAGCTGAGTAACTGAAAGTGTGGTGGACTCTAAAGACTCGTCAATACAATGGCTGTGGATTTAACCACTAGCACGTCAGAGGTATAAGCCAATACGTAACGGGCCACCAGCTATTGACCAAAATGGACGTCGATGAGGAAGCTCACCCCGACACCCAACTGAGCCTGTCAGTGACAATATCCGTGCAGTCCGGTCCGTTCGTCTATGAGTATCGCATGGCGGGCCTAGGGGGTTGGTAAAAGTCAGACCCCCAAAAGCGGTACAAGTCGTGTCGGAGTGTAGCCCAGAACACCCTGAGATACTACTGGAATACCTACCAGTAAATCTCCTTGCCTTGGCCAAGGACTTTGTGTAATGGCTCTCCTAGACACAGCACGACCTCACCCCCAATACCGGGAGAGACGAACCCCTGAAGATACGCTCACTGCCCCCATGTGGCTCGGGACTGTACCCAACTAAAACCTGTTTGCACGACTCCTTTGAGCCGTGGTAGGGTAGTAATCAAAGTACAGTGGGAACTCACACGAGACAAATGACGATCCCCAGGTCGATGAACTAACCTGCACACATGTCACCAGGGAACTGCCATCTGACGTCTGGTATATGACCAACTAGCATGTTCCCGGCGAGTCCTGTCCGGTGTACTCATAACCCAATGAGCACCTGTATACATCTTAGGTGATCCAACTGACACCAGTGGCTTGTGAGACCGGCCACCGCCCCTCGTCGGGGTCTCGACTGTATACACTAGTCTACTAATGGAGTATCGATGCCCGGTCTCGAAACTCCCACGACTAGGGACCTTTTAAGGATATGCTTGTAGACCCCCAACTCCCACTTATATGATCGCCCTCATACTGCTGGTGGTCAAGCAAGAATCCTAGGGGCTCTATCAACGTGTAATAGCGACGTGTCATGTCACCTAAAACAGTACACGATGATAAAGGTAAACCAGATAGCATACTATCATCTCGAGTGAGACTGTCCTACCGGGATAGGTCCTCCCTCAATCATTACAATCACGTACCTGTGACCTAATAATTGACTCTGAGGGCACTATCTCCAACAGTTAGGATTCTCACTAGTTGTAGTGAGACGGTATCAATCGATCCTGGGGAGAATCACTGGAAGTGTTCCAGGGTGATAAAGACGACTGAGTGTCAGTCACAGGCATTGTCTTTACCCTCAGTAAAGGGACGGTATGGTGGAAGAGTTCCAATCTAGATACCGTGACATACTAGACGATAAAGGCTTGATACATCGCTATTTAAGATGCTACCAAAGAGGCTGTTTGGATATATATTGGTTCATAAGATGAACCATGTTCCTCCCATTGTGTGACAATGGAGTTGTGGCTTATGCCAAGGAACGTCTGTCCCATCAGTGATCCAGACATATTCTAAGGCAGTATTACCTGATCATGGAGATGGTTGATCTCCAGGGGATCGAGGACAGGAGAGTAGACTCAGAGGACAACACAGCGGATCCACTCACAAAGGCCTGTTCCCAAAGAGAGATTTTTATGGGATGGTTGAGTATGAGATACTACAACCACTGCTACAGATGGCCCTAGTGCAAGTGGGAGATTGTTAGTTATATGTATGCCCTAGAGGCCATTACTATACATAGGATGTATATTGTAGTGGATGCTTGGACATATATAGGGAGGACTTTCTTGCTCGACATGATAGTATGCTATCTGGTTACCCTTTACCTTAACGTGTATGCTGATTGTCTCTCTGTTACATGTTGGTAAAGCCCTTAGGATATGTACTTGACTACCTGGACTATGATGCGGATCATACTAGTGGGGACATGGTAGTCCATAAGTACATCCTTCAAAGTCCCTAGTCGTGGGTGTATCGAGATGGGGCATCGATATACCAGAGTAGACTAGCGTATACCTTCTCGACCCATACAGATGGGCGATGGATGATCCCATATCCATTGGTGTTTGACATCGGAGATGATATACGGGTGCTCAGTGGAGACTGGGTACACTGGACGGACTCGCCGAGAACTCCCAGATGGTATTATACCTTACGTCAGATGGCAGTTCTCTGGTGACACTGGTACAGAGTAGTCTGTTGACCCGAGATCGTCATAGAGTCTTGTGTGGTTCCCACTGTGCTTTGATTTCCATCTTACCACGTCCAAGAGGGCGTGCAAAACGATGGTTTTTGGGTACAATCCCGAGTCACATGGAGGCAATGAGCGATAGGAGGGGATTCGTCTCTCCCGGTATAGGGAGTTGATGTTGCGCTGTGTTCGATTGGCTATAACCGGAAATCCCTGGCCAGGGTTGCTGAGGTTTACTGGTAAGTGTTACCAGTAGTTTCTCGAATTGTTATAGACCTCATATCGACACGACTTATCGAACTATTGGGGTCTGACGTTTACCACCCCTAGGCGAGATATGCGATATATCAGACGATCAGACCGTACTGTACGGTAGTGTTACTGGTTGGATTCACTGGAGTGTGAGCGGGCTTGCTCGTCGATCTTCAGATCGCTCAATACCCGGGTGGCCGTTACGTTTGGCAGACCGCTTGCGGCTTGTGGGTGTTTGATATGATCATCACCTGCTGCCGGCGTATTGACGAGTCTTTAGAGTCGTACACAGAGGTTTCCTGGCTCAAGCGAAACGAAATAGGAGCGCATATGAGATATGTGCGGGACCGAGAATAATACCAGTATCTGATACTGTATTAGATTCTCGCGATGTGACATTGATCGGTTATATGCGATATAGCCGGGTTGTCGGATCAAGTGTTGATTCGATAAGTTGTTACTAATGATACCTGTCGGTTTTGTGCGACATGACCGGATCATTGAATCAAGTGTTGATTTAATGATTTAATGCATAATTATATATTTGATATATTACTTTGCATTAACTAGTATTGGTTCACTTAAGATGGATTTTCTCACTCGGATGTGCGCATTACATATGCGATATGATTTTGTGCACTTGATTGTATCATGTTTGATGATGCATGTTTGCTAGGGTTTTTGTGTAAAGATCAAACCATGGTTACATGTTAATGGTTAGGGTTATGTTTTATTCACTTATTTATTTATATATTCCTTTTAGAAATTATTTAAGGATGGTGGCTTATTTTGTTTTATGTTGAAGCTTCTTGAAGCTTTGATCAAGTCAACCATTCTTATCTCATCCTTAACCCTAACCATTCCAACTAATCTTGGTTTAACCTCTACACTTGACCATGGTTTGCTTATGATAAGAATTGATTTTCTTTTCTATTTTAATTATTCTTATCATAACAATATTCATCTTCTTCATCTTCTTCTTCACATGAAGAAGCTTACTTCATCAATGGTGATTGATGAAAACAAGTGAGAAATCCAATTCTAAAGTCTACCCACTTCCTATTTCTTCATCCTCTACCTCTTGCCAAGTAGTAGAGTGTGTTTCCTTCACAAGTTATCATAGTTTGGTGAAGGTGGAGCTTGATCTAGCGATGCCTCGACGTAGATCATCTTCGGCACGAAGCCGACGACCTTGCCCGCTCGTTCTCCGATGAAGCCGACGCTAGAGCCCGGATTTGATTTGGACAGCGGAGAGGACCTCATCTCGGAGCCGTGGAGGTGGAGGACCGGATCTACAAAGGTTGTATTTCCGTTTACTTGTAGTTAAGTGTTAACTAGTTTTTGTTTCGCCTAGATTTCTAGCCAACGATCCGTACACTAGGGTTTCTCGGCACCATAATTTTTGAAATTGGCATGGTTGATGCCTTGTGAGACCTCTTGAGAGTGCCTAGAAACCCTACACGAAGGGTAGGGAAAGAAGAAAACCAATTAGCCTAAAGAAGGTGTACAGAAGGTAATAAGTAAAGGCATAATAAAGGGATTGGAGTGAGGGCAGATAAAGTATATGGTTAGTGTCGTGGATCAGGATGGTGGAAAAGGCGTTACTAGGAATACCCGGTTACCCCTTCGAAACGTTTTCATGTTTCAGTTTTACTGTGCGATGTTAATTGATAACTGTTTTCCCAATTGGAATCTAACTCCAGGGTATGTATTTACCAGATCAGTTTCTCACATCTGTATGTTATTACGGATGGTGAGTGAGAGTAAGATATTGGGAATTGGGTGATTAGATCCTCATTATATCGAAATTCATAGTAATTGGTGATATTTGAGGAAATCATCTGGATTTTGCCGGATGGCAAACATTTGGTTTTGAATATCCGTTGTTATGCACCAATTTCAAACTGATATATCTGTACATTTATTTTATAAAGTGAGATATAACTTTTTGATATTGTGTCTATGACATTTACCTATATCAGTTGGCGATTAGGTAAGGTGCATTCAACAGCGGTGTAACTATTCTTAACCAAAGTACAGTTTTTTCAACCTACGACGCACAGGGTTTGAGTTATTGAACTCAGGAGACTTATACAAAGTATTGTATGTTTTCCAGTGTCCTTTAGGACAAAGGGGTTGGTACTCGTACTATATTCTGTTAACTTATGACTTCTCCAGTTCTGGACTTGTATTTCGTTGAAATGCAAGGTCCAGATATTCAGAAGTTATAGGTATAAGAATAAAGTAGAGAACCATCTGTTGTAAGTATCAGGATTCTTCGAGGAAGTCAAAGATGTAGATACTTGTTTTTTGTATTCAGTTAATAGTAATGGTTTTGAGAACTTGCTTCTCTTTCGGGTTACTCATATATGGATGCACTCTAAGATGAGTAATGCTCCTCTTTCCATTTGGTTGATATGCATTGGAGACAGATGCATGTTTTTGAATCTGGTTCAAGTTTAGATTAGTGGTTTTGTTTCTATATTAGATTAATATAGAATCAATTTATATCTTAACGATGTTAAGGTATAGGGAGTTGTCCGGCTGATGCTTAAAACCAGAATCCGGATAAACTTAAGGCACGTTTCAGTAATGGCTGTTTGTGGGTTATCCCGGGCTTTGACGAATGTTAACTTTCTACCATCAGCAAGATCAATATTTATATTGTTTTTGACTCGCCACAGTTTTAATAAAATGGATTTTTTCAGAAAACAGAAGTGGGAGTATGGTAGAACTGGAAGTTATTCCAGAACCACAAACGATTACTGAAAATTTAATAGAACCTAAGGATTCAATTAGATTTGATGTTCCATTAGCCACTCCGCAGATTTTGGTGGGTAACCTCAGGCACCCGAGAGGTACTCCGGTCTTCTCAAAGACGGTGACAGGGAGGTTCTTGTTTACCCAGACTTGCCATTGCTGTTGTTTTAGACTATAAGACCCGGCAGGAGGATGAGTATAGCGTCGTTCTAAACTAGTTTTAGAACTGCACGTCTATATGACTCTACCAGAGGGTTGTTGAAGTCAGTGGGAGCAGCGGAAGCATAGTGGGCAAGTAGCTTTTGTCTATTTATAGACTAAAGCAGGTATAGCGGAAATAGATCATTTATTTTTGATATGACAATCATAGTCTTTGACCTCACCAGAATAGGAGATGGATCTGGTAAGAAGGTAGTAGAGAGTGATGTCCAGGTATTGGGATGACATCGACTTGATAGGAAGGGATATTCCTATACTACGATCGGTTATACTTTGGTTGTTACAAAGTTATTTCTCCACACAGGATATGGATGTAATATCAGGGTTTCTGGTTACTAGATCTATGGTTTTAGATCTAGATTTGGGAAGTATCCTAATCTGGGTATTTTGACATTAAATGGACGACTCCTGGCATGGTGGTGTACCTGCAGGTGATGGAGTCAACCTCTCTAATGGTGTCTTACAGACTAAAGGGGAGAGGGATCTACATGATTAACATATCAATTGCTTAGGCAATTGAGTTAATCATGAAATGTCAAGTACCACACAAGATGTTGTTTTTGCAATAGCTGCAATAAACAGATATATTAATCCAATCCTGGAAAAAACATTGGGAAGCAGTTATTGAACATAAGTGAATGTTCTTGGGAAATGATTATGGCAGCCTCCTTCGGGAGACGGTTATCATTTCAGGCTTCCAAGGTGACTTGAATGACAGAGTGACTGTCAGAGTTATAGTTTTCCCCTCTTTTGAGGGACAGTATGTTGGACAGGTGGTCCAAGCAGATACTGAGGAAAGGCATGGCACAGAATACTGATTAAATTCAGTGGACGATACTGTAAGTCCACGGTAGCGCCCCGGCCGTCTAACAGACGCCAAATGCGGAACAAAAACTTTTTACAACTGGCGCTATCGCGTACTATAACCCGGATCTGCCATTAAAGCTAAACTAACAAACTACAAAGTGGGAAGAAGAGTTATACCGAACGATCCGAGTCCTTCGGTCTTCAACCATCATCCCACGCTTTGTTGCGGCTGCTCCGATCTCCTGAATCTCCAGTCTTCTCGTCCAGGTGGCACCATGTCGACGGATCTTTAAACGGGCTCCCGCCTCTGAACCGAGGCAACTCGATCATGAAGTTTGCTAAAAGAGATGACTAAGATTGATGTAGAGAATGAGTAGAACACTTTGTCTCGTTACGTCCAAAGCCATGGAAGAACGGTTAATGAAGTTGCCTTTTGGATCGAATGGAAATGAGAAATGGATCACATCTAATTTCTATGCACCATAACTTATATCTTTTTTCCAATCAACAACCATGATCCCTATCAAGAGGGGGCCGACCATATATAGTGGGGGGGGTGAGTGTAGGACTGGAAGAGAGTGACCATTAGCATAAATGAATGAGTGAGTCACAATAACACTTCATCACATTCATTAATGGAAACAATGAATCATAACCTTAGTCATCAAAAACCATTAACTCTCATTTAATGCACAAATGACTCATTAGCCACCTCACTATCCTAGTCTTCATCTAGAAACTTCCACACTCATCTCAAGAAAAGATAAATCCATCTTTAACCGAATGTTAAAAGACGGGCGATAGAAAACTGGAAACTGGCAACTTCCAAAAGTGATCCTGAAACAAATTTCAGGATAACCCCGTATCAGTATAAACATACCCGCATTTGTATTACAACCGAATACAAATGCAACTGAGACAAAGATATTATATCTACACAGTATAATACTCGGATCCGGCTTAAACCAAAACCGACTAGTATTATCTGCCCGAAAAATGACACGTGCGAAAACGCACGTGCATTTTCCGAACCTTGCCATAATCCCATACGGCCTCTACAACGTTTCGCCCGAACTTGGGAAACAGTCTGTGGGGGCCTCTAATGACTCATCAACACACTGGCACTGGGTATAACCACTAGCACGTCAGAGGTACGAGCTGTACGTAACGTTTGCCTATGTATTGATTGGAAAGGAAGCTGACGAGCGAACTCATCCATAAACCCTACAGAGCCTAACAGTGACAATATACATACAGTCCGGTCCGTTCTTCTAAAGAGTATCGCATATCGAGTCTAGGGGGTGGATAAAGTCAGACCCCTAATAATGCGATAAATCATGTCGGCATGAAGCTCATCACCACCTGAGAAACTACTGATCCGAATCAGTAATTCTTCACTACCTCGGCCGAGGATTTCTAGTGATGGCCACCCGTGCACTGTGCGACATCAACCCCCAATACCGGGAGAGACGAATCCCCGACGATCCGCTCACTGCCTCCATATGGCTCGGGACTGTTCCCAAAAAATACCTGTTTGCACGTCTCCTTTGAGCGTGGTAGGGTAGGAATCAAAGCACAGTGGGAACTCACACGAGACAAATGACGATCTCAGGTCGATAAACTAATCTGTACACATGTCACCTGGGAACTGCTATCTGACGATATGTATAATACCAACTAGCATGTTCCCGGCGAGTCCTGTCCGGTGTACTCATAACCCAATGAGCACCTGTATACATCTTAGGTGAACCAACTGACACCAATAGCTTATGAGACCGGCTACCGCCCCTCGTCGGGGTCTCGACTGTATACACTAGTCTACACTGGAGTATCGATGCCCTGTTTCGAAACTCCCACGACTAGGGACACTTCAAGGATGTGCTTATAGACCCCAGCTCCCACGTATATGATCACCATCATACTGCTGGCTGTCAAGCAGAATCCTATCTGCTCTATCAATATGCAATAGCGAACTAAAGCATGTATACGATGATAAAGACAAACCAGATAGCATACTATCATCTCGAGTAAGACTGTCATATCGATATAGGTCCTGCCTCAATCATTGCAATCACGTACCTGCGATCCAATAATTGACTTTGAGGGCACTATCTCCAACAATTTCCCACTTGCACTCAAGGCTAATTATTGCGATGTCGTATACTCACAGCCCGTGTGATACCGAACATCCAACTCCTCTACTAATCAGTTTCACAAAACTAGTTTGTAAAACTCTTGTGTTCGAGAAATAGCCTCAGTGAGTGGATCCGCCCTGATGTTTCTTTCTATGTCTCTCTTAATCTCAAGTTCGCGGAGAAAACCATCTCCCAAATCGAGTAATACCTGTCTTAGAATATGTCTGAATATCTGATGGGACCTAGTTCATAAATGAACTTCAAATCCAAACTTCTTAGACTTTATTGATAACTGAACCTAATCAGTATCCAGCACCATGCCTCCCACAGTATCCTCTTAGACCACCTGTCCATAATACTGTCCCTCGTCAGAGGGAAAACTATAACTTTGACAATCACTCTGTCATCCAGGTCACCTTGGAAGCCTGGAATGATAACCGTCTCTCGAAGGAGGCTGCCGTCCTCAAATCCGTAGAACATGCACTTATGTTCTAAAACTGCTTTCTTATGTTTCTTCAGGATTGGATTAATATAAACTTATCGCATCAAGTGCA
The DNA here is from genome assembly GCA_030015575.1 of Agapanthus africanus. Taxonomy (NCBI): domain Eukaryota; kingdom Viridiplantae; phylum Streptophyta; class Magnoliopsida; order Asparagales; family Amaryllidaceae; genus Agapanthus; species Agapanthus africanus. Next base: position 233,620,559 of record CM057337.1, read on the forward strand.
AAAACAACATCTGGTGTGGTATTTGACATCTCATGATTGACTCAACTGCCTAAGCAAGTGATCTGCCAATCATGCACATCTCTCTCTCCTTTAGTCTCTAAGACACCTTTAGAGAGGGTGACTCCATCACCTGCAGGTACACCACCATGCCAGGAGTCATCTATTTTAAAATACTATTAGAATACTGTCAAAGTACCCACATTGGGAAACTACCCAAATCTAGATCTAAAACCATAGATCTAGTAACCAGAATGTCTGATATTATATCCATATCCTTTGTGGAGAAACAACTGTGTGACGACCAAAGTACAACCGATCGTAGTATAGGAATTTTACTTCTTACTCTGTGTATGTCATCCAAATACCAGGACATCACACCCTACTACCTTCTCAACAGATCCATCCCCTATTCTGATGAAGTCAAAGCCATGACTGTCTCATCAAAATTAGATGACTATCTCCGCTATATTTGATCAAGCCTATAAATAGACATAAGCTACTTTCCCACTATGCTTCCGCTGCTCCCACTAACTACGACAACCCTCTGGCAGAATAATATATACGTGTACCTCTAAAACTAGTTTAGAACGACGCTATACTTATCCTCTTGCCGGGTCTCATAGTCTAGAACAACAGTAGTGTCAAGTTTGGGTAAACAAGAACCTCCCTGTCACCATCCTTGAGGCTACCGGAGTACCTCTCGGGTGTCTGAGGTTACCCACCATGTCTGCGGAGTGGCTATTGGAATGTCAAAACCTGATTGAATATATAGGTCCTATTAAATTTTCCGTAATCGTTTGTGGTTCTGGAATCACTTCTAGTTCTACCATACTCCCACTACTGTTTTCTGAAAAAAATCCATTTTAATAAAACTGTGGCGAGTCAGGAACAATATCACTATTGATCTTCCAGATAGTAGAATTGTCAACCCTCGTCTAAGACAGGGTCAACCCACAAACTGCCATTACAGAAACGTGCCTTAAGTTATCCAGTGTCTGGTTTTAAGATAAGCCGGACAACTCCCCGTATCTTAACATCGTTAAGATATGAACCATTCTATATTCAATATAGAAATAGATGCCCTAATTTAACTGGAACCAGATTCAAACCACGCAACTATCTCCAGTGCATTTCAACTTAATGAAGAGAGGCTAATCAGCATTACTCAACTTAGGAATCCATCCAATTATGAGTAACCTGAAAGAGAAACAAGTTTCTCAAAACCGTTACTGTCATCTGAATACCAAACATAAGAATCTACATCTTCGATTTCTTTGAAGAATCCTGATACTTGCGACACCTGGTTCTCTACTTTATTCCTATACCCACAACTTCTCAAAACTTAGACATTGTATTTCTATGAAATACTTGTCTAAAAACTAGAGAAGTCATAAGTAAACAGAACATAGTACGAGGACCTACCCCTTTGTCCTGACGGACACTGGACAACATACAATACCCTGTATAAGTCCACTGAGTTGAATAACTTAAAACCTGTGCATCGTAGGTTGAAAACTGTACCCAGGCGATTTCCTCAAATATCACCAATTACAACGAATTCCGATATAATGAGGATGATCTCCTAATTCCCAATAACTTACTCCCACTCATCATCTGTAAAACCATACAGATATGAGAATGAAACCTGGTAAATACATACCCTGGAGTAAGTATCTAATTAGGAAATCAGTTTTCCATTAACAATGCACTGAAACATGAAAATGTTTCGTAGGGGTATCCTGGTATTCTTAGTAATTCCTCTTCCATAATCCAATTCATGACTATAACCGTATATTTCTTTGTCATCTCTCCAAATCCCTTTATTTGTCTTTAGCCGTTACCTTCTGTACACCATCGTTAGGCTAAATGGTTTTCTTCCTTCCCTACAGTTCGGCACCGGCCTATGGTTTGGAAGATGACTATCCAGTAAGCATAATAGGTGTACCCTCGTAAACCTAGGAGTACTCGCAACTTGAGAGAAGGTGATGATAAAAGACAACTGAATAATACCTTATTCTATTAAAGGTGAAATAGGATTGGCGATGAAGTACGCGGTTTGGTCGTGAATGATAACAGTCGCAATTTACTTTGCCTTCTTTCTAATCCCTTTATTTTGTCTTTAGCTATTACCTTCTGTACACCCTACTTAGGCTAATTGGTTTTCTTCATTCCCTACCTTTCGGCAATTGCCTATGGTTTGGAAGAAGACTATTCAATAAGCGTAATAGGTGTACTCTCCTAAACTAAGGAGCCCTCGCAACCTGAGAGAAGGTGATAATAAAAGACAATTGAATAAACCAATTCTATTTCTCCTGAACCTGGATCCATCCTCGAAGAAGTCCCTTCAAGTTCGTATATAACCATACGATGGATCTATCCAATGGAAGTTGATAGCCGTAGTAATACGGGGTGTTCTGAGAAATTCAAAGGGTAAAAGAAGGAGCGGCAATGACTTATGCAACTCGGAAAATCCAAAATCCAGTATTTTAAGAAGGTTCGGTCAACTTGGTCACTGAGTCATAGTCTAGGGTCGGTCAAAGGTCGCTGCCAAAGAGAGAGAGAGAAAAGAAACACTCTGCGTGCACTCTAACCTAGATCAGAATGGTTGTCAATTTATCTAATCAGGAAACCTCTCACTGTAATCTCAAATTCTCCTCCAAACCTTAAAGAAGAATTAGTCGGGATCACCCGAAGAGTAAAACAACTCATCAGTGAGAATCGGGATCCAACTATCATCACATGATAACTTGATGGAAGCCACTCAAGTTATCACACTCCAGAAGGTATGCGCATGCCTGGCAAGTTTCCTGTATGTTTGAAACTCCCGATGTGATTTTTGCCCCATGCTCTAATGACCTTGGCGTTGGTCAAAATATCATAAGTCACATGCCAAGTTCTACCCGTCACTATCCAGGTCAATTTGAACCCACCCGCACATGCCCCTGACGTTGGCCAAATGGCAGAACGACTGTCCCAAACCAACTCATCTATCTATGCAACAGATGAATACCCAGCAGCTACCAAACACTATGCCTTGGCGTTGGTCAAAATACATAGCTTGAATACTACTGAATACCCAAAAGAAATGACGGAGGGCTACGGCTGGTTTTTGGCGAAAAACCTTTAACGTAATGAACTTGATCTCGTTGAAGGAACCTGATAGCTTTTTATAAAAATATAGTGACGAAAAACCTTTTGCTAAAGAGGTCACTCCCGGTGAAGGGATCTCGGGTCTTTCCTCGTGGAATGAGGTGCAGGATATTCCAACTGAATACCGCGATGCAGAGCAACTTGTAATCGACTATAATGAAGTTATTACCCTGACGCAAACATCTGCCCAAGGGGTCTCTCCCGGTGAAGGGATATCAGCCCTTGCCCCGTCGAATGAGGTGTAGGATATTCTAAACTGAATATCACTATGCAAAAACGAAAAGAAACGTCTTTGTAATAACACCTTTTAAAATTGGTTCCAACAACATCAAATATACGTTTGTTTTATCCTTGCATTGATAAGAATCAATGCAGTCCCGTCAATCAATCACACCAGGAAAGAACGAAAAATAAAATGTACGTATATGCCATCCGCATTCGCTACTGGGTCCCGTCATCACTCGTTAGGTTACTTAACTAACGACAGAGCGGGGACTGGGCTAGTGCGGGTGTAAAACATATACAACATCTAATAGTATATATACCAATATACAACAATCGCTTCAGGCGTGATAATTTGGAACATTACAGAAAAGTAATAAGCATCACAGAACAATACAGATAATCTGGGATCCCCGGTTTTCACAGAGCCGCAACTGAAACCCGACATTCCCCTGGTCGTGTGGATAGCCTGTGCAATGAAACCTAGACCCTTACGGGTGTGGCAAGTTACTCGCCAAAACCTGAAGCGAGGCAGCCCCCTACAACAAAATGAATGGACCACCCGGCACATCACGGAATCCGGTAACTTGAGCACCCTTTCTTGGGTCAACCTGTACCCCCTATGAGTGCGGGGAATAGTCTGCCAATTCTAGAGTGAGGCCCCTCTGCCTCTCAAAGCCATGAGATACGGACCCGTTGCCGTCAAGAACTACAGAAATAAAAATATGTTAAACGGGTACATCGACCTCAGCTCGGTCGTGCCCCAAAAGAATATTATACAAACAGGCAGTGACAGCAGTCCACATGTTGGACGCTCGCCCCGCAATATCGAATGTACAAATAAAACTAAACAGCACTATCATTGCACCCTGCTATCCATCATGACATATCCGCAACATCACAGCACAACACAGAACATCAACGCGAATGTCACGTTCGCAAACCCGTCTAAAAGAACAATAGCAATCAGACGCGGTTTACCGATCAAATGACATTCCCGGTCGGAGATATAATGTAAATACTGTAAACTAACAAGTTTAAAATTTCGATTGACAAAATTTCCCGAAGTGGGCTCCACGAACATCTGCTGTACAGTAACAAAAACTGGGCCCAAAAGAACTATACCAGAAACTACAATTTCCAATAAAGAACCAACAGTAGAAAATTGACCAACTGAAACACCAAGACGGCCGCGGTTTCGCGGTCAAAGCTAGGCTTTGACCGCGGTTCCGCGGCCGTACGGACGATTCAGTGGATCGTTTTTCTCCATTATTCTTTAAAAAGCCTGCTTGAATTTCTGTGATATGTAATATTATTTTTAGACATCTTTTAAAATTAACAGAAACTCAGAACTTGGAATTTGCGGTTTTCGAAAATCCATTCGATCAATCTTTTAAACGCGTTAGCACAAGTTAGTATAGCTTAATGGTGAGGCTCTGATACCACTGTAAGTCCACGGTAGCGCCCCGGCCGTCTAACAGACGCCAAATGCGGAACAAAAACTTTTTACAACTCGCGCTATCGCGTACTATAACCTGGATCTGCCATTAAAGCTAAACTAACAAACTACAAAGTGCGAAGAAGAGTTATACCGAACGATCCGAGTCCTTCAGTCTTCAACCATCATCCCACACTTTGTTGCGGCTGTTCCGATCTCCTGAATCTCCAGTCTTCTCGTCCAGGTGGCACCACGTCGACGGATCTTTAAACGGGCTCCCGCCTTTGAACCGAGGCAACTCGATCATGAAGTTTTGCTAAAAGCGATGACCAAGATTGATGTAGAGAATGAGTAGAACACTTTGTCTCGTTACGTCCAAAGCCACGGACGAACGGTTAATGAAGTTGCCTTTTGGATCGAATGGAAATGAGAAATGGATCACATCTAATTTCTATGCACCACAACTTATATTTTTTTTTCAATCAACAACCATGATCCCTATCAAGAGGGGGCCGGCCATATATAGTGGGGGGGTGAGTGTAGGAGTGGAAGAGAGTGACCATTAGCATAAATGAATGAGTGAGTCATAATAACACTTCATCACATTCATTAATGGAAACAATGAATCATAACCTTAGTCATCAAAAACCATTAACTCTCATTTAATGCACAAATGACTCATTAGCCACCTCACCATCCTAGTCTTCATCTAGAAGCTTCCACACTCATCTCAAGAAAAGATAAATCCGTCTTTAACCGAATGTTAAAAGACGGACGATAGAAAACTGGAAACTGGCAACTTCCAAAAGTGATCATGAAACGAATTTCAGGATAACCCCGTATCAGTATAAATATACCCGTATTTGTATTACGACCGAATACAAATGCAACTAAGACAAAGATATTATATCTACACAGTATAATACTCAGATCCGGCTTAAACCAAAACCGACCAGTATTATCTGCCCGAAAAATGACACGTGCGAAAACGCACGTGCATTTTCCGAACCTTGCCATAATCCCATACGGCCTCTACAACGTGTTAGTGTATATGTCCTAGAGGCCATTACTGTATCATACTAGTATGTATATTACTTGATGGAAGCTTGGGATATTCACAGTTGTATAGACAATCTTGCTCGAAATGGTAGTATGCTACTTGGTTTGTCTCTGCTTTAATGTGTACATGTGTTTCTTTATTGTATCACCTATACGCATTAGTGGAGCCCTTAAGATCTTTGCTTGATTGCCAGCGTTGTGATGGCAGTCACACTCATGGGGGCTGGGTAATCTACAAGCACATCCTTATTTACATGTCCCTGGTTGTGGGATTATCGAGACAGTGCATCGATACTCCGGAGTAGACTAGCGTATGCGCTTCTCATCCCAGCACGGGAGACGGCCTGTCCCACAGCCGTCAGTACGTCGTACTTGAGATAGTATGTGGGTGCTCGTTAGGTTACGAGTACACTGGACAGACTCATCAGGAACTGTTGGTTGGTATTATACCTATCGTCAGTTATCAGTTCCCAGGTGACATGAGTACAGCTTAGTCCGCTGACTTGACACTGTCACTTCGCCTCGAGTGTGTTCCCACTGTACTTTGATTACTACCCTACCACGGCTCAAAGGAGTCGTGCAAACAGGTAGTTTTGGGTGCAGTCCCGAAGCATTTGGAGGCAGTGACGGTTAGACAGGATTCGTCTCTGCTGGTATTGGGGGTTGACATCGCGCTGTGTCCAGGAGAGCCATTACATAAGTAGTCCCTGGCCAGGGCAAGCGAGGTATACTGGTAGGTTTCCAGTGTTATCTCAGGGTGTTCTGGGCTACACTCCGGCACGACTTGTACCGCTATTAGGGGACTGACGTTTACCACCTCCTAGGCCCACGATGCGATGTATCAGACGAACAGACCGGACTGTACGGAGACTGTCACATTCAGGCTCAGTAGGAGTTCAGATGGGTTCACCTCGTCAGTCTTCTTATCGGCATCTACCTGGGGACCGTTACGTACAGCTAGTTCCGCTTGCGGTCTGTGGTTAAACCCACTGCCAGCGTAGTGTCGAGTCTTTAGAGTCCCACACAGAGGGTTATTCGCCTTTAGGCAAAATGAGTAGAGGTCGCATGGTTTTGCGACAGGGTTCATTAACATCCGCGCACTTATGCACGTTTGCTGTCTGAACAGCTTATACTAGCGGACTTTGGTTTAAGCCGGATCCTAGTATATGATTTGGGATTGGTTTTATCTCATTGTATTCGTGTTCCTCGGATCACGGAAACCGGTGCGTATGCACAGTTGACTGAGACAGTGACAGAGGACTTTGATTGGGGTTGATGACCATTGTCATTTTCTTAACCCTAATACTTATGTGTGAATTATGATTAATTGATATTTGTTAATTATAATTGTGCATGGTTAGGGTTGTTGACCATTTGACTATACTTGACTTGTTGACCTAGGTTGATATGTTGACCATCATCATTTCATATGAAAGACGCTCTTTAATCCTTGCAAATGGCATTTAATGTGAAATGATAATGGTCAAGTCTTGATTAACCATGACAATTATCTTAGCTAATTATCTAATTTCCATAATTCACATATATGAGAAGAATGGTTCATTTTATTCTCATTTTTCTATCATTTTGGTTCTCTCTCCTCCTCTTCCTCTCTCTCTTGCTCTCCCCTCTCATGAGTTGAGAATCTCTTGAGCTTGAGATAAATCCTTCTAAAATACTCTCTACTCTTTTCTAAGATTCTAGGATTAGCACTCCAAGCATCTTAGTTACTTCTAGTTTGAAGTTGAAGCCAAAGGTTGAGGCTCTCGGGTAGATCCTTCTTCGACAAGAGAAGGCGACAAGGAGATCATCTTCATTCACTCCAAGGAGCAAGGAGAGAAGGACTAGAAGCCGTAGGTATAACCACTTTTCTGAGTAGCTAAACTTTTTAGCTTTGTAGTTCGTTTTTGTTTAGCCAAGATCCTCTTTTTGCTAGTCCATGTTGCCTAGTGTGTTAAAAATCCGTTTTTTATACCGTTTCCGCCTCCCCGCAAGCACCGGGGTGGGCAACGTGGACTTACAGTGGTATCAGAGCCTAACTAAACATAAACTAGCTGGTTAGTTAAGTGTATAGAAGTTCGATCGGTAAAAATCGCAAAACTAGATTTCAAAACCCTAAGTTTCTGTTGTTTTTTTTTCTGCTCTAAAAATAATAAATCATACTTCAAAAATCGGCTCAGGGTTTTGTTAAGAAGCACACCAAAAACGATCCAGTGAACCGTTCAAAGCACCGCGGTTCCGCGACAAGAACATGCTTCTTGCCGCGGATCCGCGGCCGAGTTGACTCGGTAGTGGACCGAGTTTAGTGCAGTGTTCTTCTGTTAAGGTTTTGGGATTTTAAAAATATTTTATTTCTGCCCAGATTTTCCAGAAAAGAAATTTGTATTTGGGGTGGTTATAAATCCGTATTTTTGATCGAACTTCCCTATACTTTGACTAATGGGTTATATCTGTAATGTTTTATATGTATTGAACTTCTGCTAATCGCTATACGTCGATTAGTGGGGGTTATGCATATCTGTGATCTGTAATGCTTGTTGGTTTGTGTAAATGAACTCGGTGGATTGTCGCGGATGAATAGCCGGGGTGGATGTGAGATGAGAGTTTTTTTTTCTTTCATTCATGTAATATGTAAATTGATGTAATATTATTTGTATGGCCGCACAACCGGGTCGGGGTTGTAGCCGTCATTGTATAATTTCTTTTTACTTTTTTTACTCCTAGGATAGACCCAAGGTGGGGTGCACAAACTACCGGGTATCTCAAAGTGCCGAGTGGCCTACTCACGTTGTTGAGGGAGGTTGATTCACTTCGGCTACTTGGCGGGTAGTTTGCCGCACCCGTAGGGGTCTTGGGTGGGGTATTGGCTATTCATCGCGACCGTGTAATCCGCTATTCGTTGTAGGCTCGAACGAATCGCGGATTCCTAGTATATCCAAAGTGTTCATCTGTGATCTGGATTGACTATCATTGCTATATATCTATATATGATATCTATTTAGGTGTTGCTTATGTTTTGCATCCGCGCTAGTCCAGTCCTCGCTCTGTCGTTAGTTAAGTAACCTAACGGGTGATGACGGGGCCCCATGGCGAATGCGGACGGCATAAGCGTACACCATATTTTGGTTGTTTTCTGCAATGGTAGGATTAAATGATGGGACGCATTAAAATTAATGCAAGAAAATAAACCAAGTAAAAGTCATTGGAACACTTTCAAAACCACTCGGTTCTTTTCAAAACCAACTTTTAAATGTGGAGCTTGAACCACTCTTTTTAAAAGCTATCTCGTTCCATCGATTATATCAAGTTCACTACGTTCACGGTTTTGCCAAAACCATTCGTAGCCCTCCGTCATTCCACATGAATGGTCGATAAGTATTCAAGCTATGTATGTTGGCCAAAGTCAAGGCATAGTGATTGGTAGCTATTGGGTATTCATGTGCAGCATAGATAGATGCGTTGGTTTGGGACATTCGTACTGCCATTTTGGCCAAAGTCAAGGGTAGGTACGGGTGGGTCCAAATTAACCTAGAGAATGACGGGTAGAACTTGACATGTGACTTATGATATTTTGGCCAAAGTCAAGGTCATAAGAGCATGTGGCAAAAATCCACATCGGGAGTTTCATAAGTACTGAAACTTGCTAGCGCTGCATACCATTTGGAGTGTGATGATTCTGGTAGGATTCCTTCAGTTTTATCACGCAATGATATTTGGATCCCGATCCTACTGTGAGTATATGCTGTAGGGTTCCTAGGCACTCTTGTGAAGGTTCATAAGGCATCAAACATGCCCGGATAAAAATTTAGACGTGCCGAACAACCCAAAGCCGGGATCTTTGCTAGATTATTTGGGTTTAACATGCAAGATGAAAACTTTTATCTAAGTGTGAGGGATTACAACCTTTGTAGTCCGCTCCTTCGCTTCACAAGCTCCGAGTAGAAGTCCCTTTGCCGCGATCCACGATCTCCCGGACTCATGAGAGCCTCCACGACTCGAATGATCCATGCTAGCTTGAAGTATTCCAAATCTCCGATGATCTACCTTGAAGTTGCAAAGACTCAAGCTTTCTCACTCTAAAGAGATGAACACACTAATCTCATGGGTTAGATGAGATGAGTGTGAGAGAGTAGTATTTTTGCTTTCTTTTTAAATCATTTTCTCATATTTATTCATCACATAAAGAAAATCTAGTAAGCTTTCTTCAAGAGAGAAGAAGATGATAATGGAAAATGAATAATAAGATTAATCCTTTTGTGATGAATAGAAAGAAGACAATATGATTGATTTATAAACCATGGTCAAGGATGAGTGGCTAGGATTTAGTAGAGAATAAACTAGAGTTAGGGTTTGGTTGGGTTAAGAATGTGTCATCCAAAAATATCTTAAGAATGACAAAAGAAAAAGCTTCTAGAAGGTGCATGAAGCATCTAACCCTAATCAAAACCTAACCTCAATTAATCATCCTTAAACATGTTTAACAATTAATCATATCATGTCACAATAATATATATCACATATATATTATATATTTGCAACAAAAGAAAATAATACAATTAACATATATCGCATATATATCAATGTATCATCCAATGAGAAAATAAAATAATAAAGCGAGCCAATATTAGATAATGTAATACAATATATCATATATATTATTATACATTAAATCATCGAATATCACCGACTAATATATCATGTACCGATTTATCGAATCAACACTTGATCCGATGTCCCGGTTCATATCTATATATCGCGAGAATATAATACGGTATCTCATATCGCATTATTCTCGGTCCTGCACATATCACATATGTGCCTCTACTCCGTTTCGCCTGAGCCAAGAAACCTCTGTGTAGGACTCTAAAGAATCGTCAATACGCCGGTAGCAGGTGATGATCATATCAAACACCCACAAGCTGCAAGCGGTCAGCTAAACGTAACAGCCACCCAGGTATTGAGCGATCAGAAGATCAACAAGCTAGCCTGTGCGTTCTCCTGTGAATCCAATCAATAACACTCCCGTACAGTCCGGTCTGTTCTTCTGATATGTCGCATATCAAGTCTAGGGGTGGTATACGTCAGACCCGAGTAACCGATAAGTCGTGTCGATGTGTGGCTCATAACGGGTCGAGAAACTACTAGTAACACTTACCAGTAAATCTCTATATCAGCCCTGGCCAGGGACTTCCAGTTATAGCCAATCAAACACAGCACAACATCAACTCCCTATACCGGGAGAGACGAATCCCCTCCTATCGCTCATTGCCTCCATGTGATTCGGGACTGTACCCAAAAGCCACCGTTTTGCACGCCCTCTTGGACGTGGTAAGGTGGAAATCAAAGCACAGTGGGAATCACACAAGACTCTATGACGATCTCGGGTCTTCAGACTACCCTGTACCAGTGTCACCGGAGAACTGCCATCTGACGTGTGGTATATCACCATCTGGGAGTTCTCGGCGAGTCCGTCCAGTGTACCCAGTCTCCACTGAGCACCCGTACACCATCTCTGATGTCAAAACACCGATGGATATGGGATCATCCATCGCCCATCATATGGGTCAAGATGCGTATACGCTAGTCTACTCTGGTGTATCGATGCCCTGTCTCGATATACCCTCGACTAGGAACAGTTATAGGATGTACTCATCGACTACCGTGGCCCCACTAGTATGATCTCATCATAGTCCCAGTAGTCGAGTACAGATCCTAAGGGCTTTATCAACATGTGAGAGTAAAACAGTAAACCAATACAAGTCAACATGTTAAGATAAAGTGAAACCAAGTAGCATACTATCATGACGAGCAAGAAAGTCATCTGTATATATAACCAAGCATCCATTATAATATACATCATATGTACAACAATGGCCTCTAGGGCATATACATAACTAACAATCTCCCACTTGCACTAAGGCCAGCTGCTGCAGTATCTCATACCTAGCATCCCGAATAATCTCTCAAACTGTATCAGGGGAATAGCCTTCGTGAATGGATCCACAGTGTTGTCCTTCGTATCTACTCTCCTGACCTCGATCTCCCGGCGATCAACTATCTCCCTGATCAGGTGATACCGCCTCAGAATATTTCTGGACTTTTGATGGGACCTGGGTTCCTTGGCCAATGCCACAGCTCCATTGTTATCGCAATACAGAGGTATTGGATGCTCAATGGATGGAACCACTCCAAGTTCAGTAATGAACTTCTTGATCCAGACAGCCTCTTTGGCAGCATCGTTGGCAGCGATGTATTCAGCCTCCATCGTCGAGTCTGCAACGGTATCCTGTTTGGAACTCTTCCAACATACCGCCCCTCCATTGAGGGTAAAGACAAAACCCGAATGCAATTTAGAGTCGTCCTTATCACTTTGGAAGCTGGAATCGGTAAAGGACTCCACCTGGAGTTCTCCGTTACCATACACCAAGAACATCTCCTTAGTCCTTCGTAAGTACTTGAGAATGTTCTTCACAGCTGTCCAGTGACTCTCTCCAGGATCTGCTTGATACCGACTCACTACACTTAGTGAGTATGCTACATCAGGTCTGGTACATAGCATCGCATACATGATAGAGCCTACTGCCGAAGCATAGGGTATCCCTTGCATGCGAGCTCTCTCCAAATCAGTCTTAGGAGACATCTCTTTGGAGAGAGTGAGTCCAGAGATCGTGGGTTGGTTCCCACGCTTGGATTCTTCCATACTAAACCTCTTTAGTATGGTGTCAATGTACCTGGATTGGGACAATCCCAGTATCCTTTTAGATCTATCTCTATAGATCATGATTCCCAATATGCAGGAGGCATCACCTAGATCTTTCATTGAGAATCTCTGTGATAAGAAGAGCTTGACTGATTGCAGCATAGGAATATCATTTCCTATCAAGAGTATGTCATCCACGTACAATACGAGGAAGACAACCTTACCCTCTGCTACCTTCTTATAGATACAAGGTTCATCTATATTTTTGATGAAGTCAAACTCTTTGACTACAACATCAAAACAGATGTTCCAACTCCGCGATGCTTGCTTTAACCCATAAATGGATTTAAGCAGCTTGCACACCTTTCCGCTGCTCCCACTATCTACGAAGCCCTCTGGCTGAGTCATGTACACGCTCTCTTCTAAATCACCGTTTAGAAAGGCGGTCTTAACATCCATTTGCCAGATTTCGTAGTCATGGTATGCAGCAATGGCAAGTAAGATCCGGATGGACTTAAGCATAGCCACTGGAGAAAAGGTTTCGTCATAATCCACACCTGGTCGTTGACGAAAACCCTTTGCTACAAGTCTAGCTTTGAAAGTCTCAACTTTTCCATCTACACCAAATTTCTTTTTAAAAATCCACTTGCTCCCAATGGGTTTTACCCCTTCAGGAGCATTTTCCAAAATCCATACTTTATTGGTGTACATGGATTCCATCTCAGATTGCATTGCATCCAGCCATTTCACAGAGTCACCACTCGTGATGGCCTGCTCGAAACTAGTCGGGTCATCATCATCCATGATGCAATCCTCGCTTCCACCATCAATGAGAAAACCGTAGTATCTCTCAGATGGACGAGAAACCCTACTAGATCGGTGGAGAGGCTGGGGTTCGTCGGGTACTACTGAATCCTCTGGTTCCACTAAATCTTCAGTTGCAGTTTGTGGTACTGGAACCTCTTCCAGTTCTACCTCTTTGCCACTAATTTCTTTTTCAAGAAATTCCTTTTCTAAAAAGGTGGCATATTGAGAAATAAACACATTTTGTTCCTCAGCGTGATAGAAAATATATCCTTGAGAATTCTTAGGATATCCCACAAATTTGCAAAGAACTGATCGTGCCTCGAGTTTGTCTGGATTTTGTCTTTTGGCATAGGCCGGACAACCCCATATCTTAACTCTTTTAAAATATGGTTTCTTCCCACTCCATATCTCATACGGTGTGGTAGGCACAGATTTAGACGGAACTTGATTCAGTAGGTATGCTGCTGTTTCAAGCGCATAACCCCAGAAGGAAATAGGCAACTCAGCTGTACTCATCATAGAGCGTACCATATCTAATAGGGTGCGATTTCTCCGCTCCGAAACACCGTTGTGCTGTGGTGTATAAGGAGGAGTAAGCTGAGAGAGAATCCCATTCTCTTTTAGATAATCTAAAAACTCACCGCTTAAGTATTCACCTCCTCGATCAGATCGAAGAATCTTAATATTTTTGCCCGTTTGATTCTCTACTTCATGCTTATATTCTCTGAATTTCTCAAAAGCTTCAGACTTATGTTTCATCAGGAACACATGTCCGAATCTAGAGAGATCGTCAGTGAATGTAATGAAGTAGGAAGAACCGTTCCTGGTATGCGTAGACATGGGACCGCATACATCACTATGTATTAGTCCTAAGAGTTCAGTAACTCTTTCTCCGTGTCCACTAAACGGAGCTTTGGTCATTTTTCCTTTGAGACATGAATGGCAAGTATCATAAGATGATAATTCGAACGGATTCAAATAACCATCTCTATGTAACTTAGCCAGTCGTGTCGCATTGATATGACCAAGTCTACAATGCCACAAGTAGGATTCGTTCATATCTGAACTTTTCCTCTTGTGTGTGTTTTGTATATTCAGCACTGTATTCTGATTTAGAATGAATATGCCATTATGTAACGAGCCTGATGCAATCAACTTTTGATCTAGGAATATGTTCATAACAGTATCCTGTACTACAAAATTATATCCCTCTTTACTCAATAAAGAAACTGATATAATGTTGCACATCATGTTCGGTATATAATATCACTCATTTAGAATCTGTGTATTACGACTTGGCAATACAAGGTGATATTCGCCAACTGCTTTGGCTACAATACTTGCACCGTTCCCTACTTGAACGGAATGATCACCTTTTCCCAGTTCTCTACCTTTCCGTAGCCCATGTAACTGTTTACATATGTGGGATCCTGATCCGGTATCTAATACCCAGGATGTAGGGTGAACTGAGAAACAGTTCTCAATAACTAATACACCCGAAGAAGATGCATCAACATGCATGTTCTTTTGGGCGGCGTGAGAATCTAGATATTCTCCTGTTTCCTGTTCAGTCTTATAACTCTTATCAGAAAGAACGGGTCCAACATTCCCTAGCTCAGTACAATAATTGGGTTCAGTCAATACATCCATATTATTATCTTGATTATGGCCTGACATGGTCGCTACCTGGAGAGAGAGAGAAGAAAACACTTTAGCGTATGCTCTTTCCAGATTAGATTGGTTATTATCTTATCTAATCAGGATGTCTCCCACTGGTTTTATCAAATCTACCTTAAAACCCTGAAAGGTAAGATTAGCCGGGATTAATTACACCTTACAATTTTGTCAATCTTTCAGCCAGATCAGTGTCGGTACTTTGAGGGAGGTTCCCCGTGCTTTCGCACGGACCTAATTAAAGTAAACCTCGTTTTCCCAGAGGCGTAACCCCGTTAACACTTTTCTAGACACCTACTTGATCGGCTAATTGTCCTGTGTAAAACTCTCCCAGGAGTAACACATACTCGCAGTGGGTATCGGGATCCAACTATCTTATAGGAGGTATGTAATCTCATTGCAAATTTCAACATTTGAAATTCCCGATAATACTTTTACCCCTAGCAATTTATGACCTTAACATAGTCAACAAATCATAATTGCTAGCCAAGTTCAACCCGTCATTTCCCGATTGAATTAAATCCACCTGCACGACCCTTAACATAGTCAACAAAGTCGCACAACTACCCTAATCCAATCACATCTCATGTTTTAGCAGATAACTACTAATTAGCTACCGCACACTACGCCTTAACATAGTCAATAAACGTAGCACGAATACTAACTAGTCTTTATCTGAAATGACGGAGGGCTACGCAGGTTTTGCAGAAAACCCTAAGCGTAATGAACTTGATATCGTTGTAGAATCATTTATTTTTGTTTTGAAAAGGAGTGTTTTTGAGGCTTTTCTTAGTTTCGCTAAAGGGGTCACTCCCGGTGAAGGGATCGTCGGCCCTTTCCTCATCGAATAAGGTGCAGGATATATCATGTATACCGCTGTGCAAAGCAAAACATTAAAAGCATTCAAAAGACAAACCGCGTTTTGTAGCATCTGCCAGTTTCGCTAAAGGGGTCACTCCCGGTGAAGGGATCGTCGGCTCTTTCCCCATCGAATAAGGTGCAGGATATATCGTATATATCACTGTGCAAAGCAAAACTGTAGTTACCATTTTTATAAAGTTTTTGATTCTACAACATCTTTAGGTTTCTTTTCTTTTTATTAATCTCATTAATAAATATCCCATCAGCTTATGCTTCCTAAGCATCACAGAAGAAACGAATGCAGTAATATTTATATATCAGCATATATATATATAGTATAAGCATTCGTCTCAGGCAGTAATATGATCTCATCACAGAACATTGCAGCAGAAGAGCATATATGAAATATTGGATATACTAGGACGTCCGTGTTTTCAATACGAGCCTGTATAAAACACGGATTCCACGGTCATGACGAATAGCCAAACCCACATCCCAAGACCCCTACGAGAGCGGCAAGTAACACTGCCAATTCTAGGGTTAGAAGACCCGGTCTCGACTCCTCGAGATGGCCTCCCACTGGACCCTAGAACCCGGTTACTTGTGCTTCCCTCCTTGGGTCTACCTAATGCGGAAAAGTAAATAATATACACTGGTGACAACAACCGCAACCTGGAAGTGCCCCAAATAAAAGAATATTACATTACAAATGAATTTTACATGAATGAAAATAAAAATCCTCATCTCACATAAAACCCCCGGCTATTCTGAATGCGACGATCCAATATAACATATCACAGCAACACATAATATCACATATCATCAACGTAAGTAAATATGCGCATCCCAATTGTCGTTGACATATAGCAACGAAACCGGCGATATCACATATTACACTTACGGTCACAGAAAAGAAAGTGTAAAACTACAATATTTGGAATCCACAATCACTTTAGACATCGTAAATCCGAAATATCACATACTTCGCATTTCATGCCTAACTCTATGAATTCCACATATTGTATCACATTCCAGATAAATAGACAGTATTAAACTTTCCGAACAGATAATCAAATACCCAAAATTTCCCAAAGTGCTCAACACTTGAGCGGAGTTCAAATAATCCCAGAATATGTCACAGTACCGGTGATCCAGCCGTAGAAGGGTCAAGCCAACGCCTCACATGTGGCACGCCGTACTGCCCCAAACCCGAAGGTTCAAAAGGCAGTTCAAGACGGTCACATAATCGAGTTAAGGTTTGTTTTCTTCTAGAGGGTCCACCGCTTAACTTGTACAATTTTTCCGAAAGATTTAAACTCAATAAAAATTCAACACTTGAAAGTTTGCCGTTCCGGGAAACAGTGAGTTAATGATATCCGTTCAAATAGTTTAACAGTTTCTAAATATCCGGAAAGAAATACGAATTTAAATATTCCGATCGAATCTACTATTACAAAATAAACCCGAGAAGATTCAACACCTGAAACAGATTAAAAATACCCAGAAGCATCAACAAGCACCTACGGACATTACCACAAAAGCCACGTGTCGCCAATCCATCAATCCGCCGCGGAACCGCCGCGCAAGCAAGCTTGCGCCGCGGTTCCACCGCCGCGCAAGCAAGCTTGCGCCGCGGTTCCACCGCCGTTTGGTCGAATTGGGGGCTCGGGTTTTATGGTAATTCTTAGAATTCCCTGCTGAATTTTTTACATATTTTTAATTCAGAAAAATCCCAAAATTTAAAAAATTTCCAGAGAGGGGTCCAATTTTGTCGTTTCGGGTTCGATCGGAGTTTTAACATCGTAAACACATCGCCTAATGCTCTAGCTAGGCTCTGATACCACTGTAGGGTTCCTAGGCACTCTTGTGAAGGTTCATAAGGCATCAAACATGCCCGGATAAAAATTTAGACGTGCCGAACAACCCAAAGCCGGGATCTTTGCTAGATTATTAGGGTTTAACATGCAAGATGAAAACTTTTATCTAAGTGTGAGGGATTACAACCTTTGTAGTCCGCTCCTTCGCTTCACAAGCTCCGAGTAGAAGTCCCTTTGCCGCGATCCACGATCTTCCGGACTCATGAGAAGCTCCACGACTCGAACGATCCATGCTAGCTTGAAGTATTCCAAATCTCCGATGATCTACCTTGAAGTTGCAAAGACTCAAGCTTTCTCACTCTAAAGAGATGAACACACTAATCTCATAGGCTAGATGAGATGAGGATGAGAGAGTAGTATTTTTTCTTTCTTTTTAAATCATTTTCTCATATTTATTCATCACATAAAGAAAATCTAGTAAGCTTTCTTCAAGAGAGAAGAAGATGATAATGGAAAATGAATAATAAGATTAATCCTTTTGTGATGAATAGAAAGAAGACTATATGATTGATTTATAAATCATGGTCAAGGATGAGTGGCTAGAATTTAGTAGAGAATAAACTAGAGTTAGGGTTTGGTTGGGTTAAGAATGTGTCATCCAAAAATATCTTAAGAATGACAAAAGAAAAAGCTTCTAGAAGGTGCATGAAGCATCTAACCCTAATCAAACCCTAACCGCAATTAAACATCCTTAAACATGTTTAACAATTAATCATATCATGTCACAATAATATATATCACATATATATTATATATTTGCAACAAAAGAAAATAATACAATTAACATATATCGCATATATATCAATGTATCATCCAATGAGAAAATGAAATAATAAAGCGAGCCAATATTAGATAATGTAATACAATATATCATATATATTATTATACATTAAATCATCGAATATCACCGACTAATATATCATGTACCGATTTATCGAATCAACACTTGATCCGATGTCCCGGTTCATATCTAAATATCGCGAGAATATAATACGGTATATCATATCGCATTATTCTCGGTCCTGCACATATCACATATGTGCCTCTACTCCGTTTCGCCTGAGCCAAGAAACCTCTGTGTAGGACTCTAAAGAATCGTCAATACGCCGGTAGCAGGTGATGTTCATATCAAACACCCACAAGCTGCAAGCGGTCAGCTAAACGTAACAGCCACCCAGGTATTGAGCGATCAGAAGATCAACAAGCTAGCCTGTGCGTTCTCCTGTGAATCCAATCAGTAACACTCCTGTACAGTCCGGTCTGTTCGTCTGATATGTCTCATATCAAGTCTAGGGGTGGTATACGTCAGACCCCAGTAACCGATAAGTCGTGTCGATGTGTGGCTCATAACGGGTCGAGAAACTACTAGTAACACTTACCAGTAAATCTCTATATCAGCCCTGGCCAGGGACTTCCAGTTATAGCCAATCGAACACAGCACAACATCAACTCCCTATACCGGGAGAGACGAATCCCCTCCTATCGCTCATTGCCTCCATGTGATTCGGGACTGTACCCAAAAGCCACCATTTTGCATGCCCTCTTGGACGTGGTAAGGTGGAAATCAAAGCACAGTGGGAATCACACAAGACTCTATGACAATCTCGGGTCTTCAGACTACCCTGTACCAGTGTCACCGGAGAACTGCCATCTGACGTGTGGTATATCACCATCTGGGAGTTCTCGGCGAGTCCGTCCAGTGTACCCAGTCTCCACTGAGCACCCGTACACCATCTCTGATGTCAAAACACCGATGGATATGGGATCATCCATCGCCCATCATATGGGTCAAGATGCGTATACGCTAGTCTACTCTGGTGTATCGATACCCTGTCTCCATATACCCTCGACTAGGAACAGTTATAGGATGTACTCATCGACTACCGTGGCCCCACTAGTATGATCTCATCATAGTCCCAGTAGTCGAGTATAGATCCTAAGGGCTTTATCAACATGTGAGAGTAAAACAGTAAACCAATACAAGTCAACATGTTAAGATAAAGTGAAACCAAATAGCATACTATCATGACGAGCAAGAAAGTCATCTCTATATATAACCAAGCATCCATTATAATATACATCATATGTACAACAATGGCCTCTAGGGCATATACATAACTAACATATGCTACTCCTCGGGAAATTTCTCACTTAACGATCAATGCTATAAACCTAGTAGGTGTCTAGAAAGGTGTTAGCGGGGCTACGCCTACAGGGAAAAGAGGTTACTTAATTAAGGAACTTCGTGAAAGCGTTGGAAAACCTCCCTCGAAGTACCGACACTGGCCTGGCTGAACGGTTAAGCAAGTATTGTACGGTGAGATTGATCCCGACTAATTCTTCCTTTATGGTTTGAGGAGGGATTCGAGAGATAATGGGAGCCATCCTGTTTAGACAAACTAAAAACCACTCTAAACTTACAAGAGCATCATGCTAAAGTGCTTCTTTTCTCTCTCCTAATTGCAGTGACCAATCAAGATGACCAGACTTAAGTTATTACTAGATAAAAATATACTGACAGGGCCAAACTACAAAGATTGGCTCAGGAATGTCAAGATGGCAATCACTTATGACAAGTTGGGGTATATCTTTACTACCAAAGCTCCCTCTGTCCCAGGTCCCACTTCCAGCGTCGCGGATATAGAAATCCGTAAGACATGGGAGATCGATTGCGCGAAGGCCAAATGCCTCATGCTTGCCTCTATGGACAACGAATATCAGAGGAGGCACGAGAATATGGACCTAGAATCCATATTTCTTCATACAAAAGAACTGTATGGAGAGCAGTCTCGTATCGCCAGATACGAAGTGTCGAAGAAGCTGTTTTCGGCAAGATTGGCCGTCGGATCATCGGTAGCGGAACACGTGCTTAAGATGATTGGCTACATAGAGGAGCTCGCGGACCTTGGGACCACGTTGGAGAATGAACTCTACACTGACTTGATTCTCTAGTCCCTTCCTTCCACTTACGCCCAGTTTTTCCTAAACTTCAACATGCAAGGAAAGGAGGTTGAACTTTCTGAACTTCTGAACATGTTGAGGAGTGCTGAGGGCACCCTACAGAAAGGTAGGGAAACATCCACTTTGTTTGTAGGAGGATCTTCCTCTTCTAGGTCCAGGGCGAAAGCCAAAGGAAAGAAGAAGAAAGCCCCCGCCAAACCAAGGGGCGGTGTTAGTAAAGTGGATACGAAGGGAAAGGGAAAGGCAACAAAGGTAGTGGGAAAGCTTGTGGGAAAGGAAGAATGCTTTTACTTTCACAAGAGTGGATACTGGAAACAGGATTGCAAGGCTTGGAAGGCCAGAACCCAGGATCTGAAGCGAGTTGCGGCTTCAGCTTCAGGTGTGTATGTTATTGAAAACTGTCTATCAATAAACTCTACTTCCTGGGTATTGGATACCGGATCAGGATCTCATATCTGTAATTCTTTGCAGGCGTTGAGAAAGCGTAGGGTTTTGAAGGCAGGTGATATGACCCTCAGAGTTGCAAACTGAGCTAGCATGGATGCTGAAGCCGTGGGGGACTATCACCTGGGATTGTCAGATGGACACTTTTTGGTTTTGTGTAGTTGTTATTTTGTACCAAATGCAACTTGTAATATCATTTCTGTATCTTTATTGTCTAAAGAAGGTTATGAATTTGCATTTGTAAGTAATGTTGTGAACATTCACCTTAATCAAGTTTTGATTGGGTCAGGTACATTAAACTATAGTATATACGTATTAAACCAACCACAGATTTTCAATGTCCAGAATACACACAAAAGAAAGTCTCCGGAAATCAATCAGGCTTTCTTATGGCATTGTAGACTCGGTCACATCAATGAGAGAAGGTTGACTAAGTTACATACAGAAGGATATTTGGATCCGTTCGAATATCAATCATATGCAACTTGTCAATCCTGTCTCAAAGGAAAGATGACAAAGACTTCATTCACTCGACACGGAGTAAGAGCGAGCGAGCTCTTGAGACTCGTACACAGCGACGTGTGCGGTCCAATGTCTACACATGCACGAAGCGGTTATTCTTACTTCATTACTTTTACGGATGACTTTTCAAGGTACGGATATGCCTTCTTAATGAAACATAAATCCGAGGCCTTTGAAAAATTCCAGGAATACAAGAATGAAGTAGAAAAACAAACAGGCAAAAGTATCAAGGCACTGAGATCTGATCGAGGTGGTGAATACTTGAGTGCCGAGTTCCTGGATTACTTAAAAGAGAATGGAATTCTCTCTCAGCTTACTCCTCCATACACTCCGCAACATAACGGTGTATCGGAGAGACGGAACCGAACCCTATTGGATATGGTACGGTCCATGATGAGTAATGCTGAGTTACCGCGATCATTCTGGGGATATGCGCTAGAATCAGCTGCATACCTTTTGAACCGAGTTCCAACTAAGACTGTGCCTACTACACCATATCAGATATGGTGTGGGAAGAGACCCTATCTTAATCACATTAAGACATGAGGATGTCCAGCTTTTGTCAAAAAGCAGCATGCGGACAAGCTCGAGGCATATGCTCAGTACAGTGCAAGTTTGTGGGATATCCAAAGAACTCTAAGGGATATTTCTTCTATTGTGAAGAGGAACAAAAGGTTTTTTTCTCACCATGCCCACTTTCTAGAACACCTGTTCTTGGAAAAGGAAATTAGTAGGAGCGTAATAGAACTGGAAGAAATTCCAGAACCACGAGCTATTACTGAAAGCTTAGTAGAACCAGAGGGTTCGAAAGATCAGGAGATTCCTACGCCGCTCCGCAGGAGTAGTAGGCAGTCTCATCCGCCCGAGAGATACTACGGTTTTCTCATAGACGGGGATAGAGAGGATTGCATCATTGATTGTGATGAGCCTACTAGCTTCCAGCAAGCCATTCAGAGCATTGACTCGGTAAAATGGCTGGATGCAATGCGGACCGAAATGGAGTCCATGTACACCAACAAAGTATGGACGTTGGACATTGCTCCAGATGGGGTAAAACCCGTAGGATGCAAGTGGATCTTCAAAAGGAAGATTGGTGTAGATGGACAGGTCGAGACTTATAAAGCTAGACTTGCTGCAAAGGTTTTTCGTCAAAGACCTGGTTTGGACTATGACGAAACCTTTTCTCCAGTGGCTATGCTGAAATCCATTCGGATCCTTCTTGCCATTGCTGCCTTCCATGATTATGAGATTTGGCAGATGGACGTAAAGACCGCTTTTCTAAATGGAAATCTAGAGGAGTGTGTCTATATGGACCAGCCAGAGGGTTTCATTCAGAGTGCGAGCAGCGGAAAGGTGTGCAAGTTGCTAAAGTCCATTTATGGACTAAAGCAGGCATCGCGGAGTTGGAACATCTGTTTTGATGAGACGGTCAACGAATTTGGTTTTATCAAAAATCCAGATGAACCATGCGTCTATAGTAGATTTGTAGCAAGAGCTGTCGTATTGCACGTTTTATACGTGGATGACATTCTCTTGATAGGAAATGACATTCGTATGCTACAATCTGTCAAAGGGTTCTTGTCACACAGGTTCTCCATGAAAGACCTGGGTGATGCCTCATACATTCTGGGGATCTGGATCTACCGTGACAGATCCAAGAGGATATTGGGACTCTCACAGTCCAGGTACATCGACACCATACTGAAAAGATTCAGTATGGAAGATTCCAAGCGCGGTAATCTACCGGCTTGTCACGGGATCACCCTCTCCAAAGAGATGTCTCCCAAGACTGATTTGGAGAGGGATCGCATGTCTATTATACCCTACGCTTCTGCGGTAGGCTCTATAATGTATGCGATGTTGTGTACCAGACCAGATGTGGCTTATGCACTGAGTGTGGTAAGCAGGTATCAGGCAAACCCTGGGGAGAAACATTGGATAGCGGTAAAGAACATTCTCAAGTACCTGAGAAGGACTAAGGAGATGTTCTTGGTGTATGGCGGAAAAGACCTCCAGATCGAGACCTTTGCTGACTCCAGCTTCCAGAGTGACAAGGATGATTCCAAGTCCATGTCGGGTTTTGTCTTTACCCTCAATGGAGGGCGGTGTGTTGGAAGAGTTCCAAACAGAAAACCGTTGCTGACTCGACTATGGAAGCAGAATATATCGCTGCATCTGATGCCGCAAAAGAAGCCGTCTGGATAAGGAAGTTCTTGAAAGAACTTCAGGTGGTTCCGTCCATTGTTGATCCAATACCTCTGTATTGTGACAACAACGGGGCTATAGCTTTAGCGAAGGAACCCAGATCCCATCAGAAATCCAGACACATCTTGAGGCGGTATCACCTGATCAAGGAGATCGTGGATCGCCAGGAAATCGAGGTTCGTAGGGTTGCTTCAGAAGATAACACTGTAGATCCATTCACGAAGGCCTTACCCCAGACTCAGTTCGAGCGGCTGATCGAGATGATAGGTCTTCGATACGCCACTACATGGTTTTAGTGCAAGTGGGAGATTATTAGTGTATATGCCTTAGAGGCCATTACTGTATCATACTAGTATGTATATTACTTGATGGAAGCTTTGGATATTCACAGTTGTATAGGCAATCTTGCTCGAAATGGTAGTATGCTACTTGGTTTGTCTCTGCTTTAATGTGTACATGTGTTTCTTTATTTTATCACCTATACGCATTAGTGGAGCCCTTAGGATCTTTGCTTGATTGCCAGCGCTGTGATGGCAGTCACACTCGTGGGGGCTGGGTAATCTACAAGCACATCCTTATTTACACGTCCCTGGTCATGGGATTATCGAGAAAGGGCATCGATACTCCGGAGTAGACTAGTGTATGCGCTTTTCATCCCAGTACGGGAGACGGCCTGTCCCACTGCCATCAGTACGTCGTACTTGAGATAGTATGCGGGTGCTCATTAGGTTACGAGTATACTGGACAGGACTCGTCGGGAACTGTTGGTTGGTATTATACCTATCGTCAGTTATCAATTCCCAGGTGACATGAGTACAGCTTAGTCCGCTGACTTGACACTGTCACTTCGCCTCGAGTGTGTTCCCACTGTACTTTGATTACTACCCTACCACGGCTCAAAGGAGTCGTGCAAACAGGTAGTTTTTGGGTGCAGTCCCAAAGCATTTGGAGGCAGTGACGGTTAGACAGGATTCTTCTCTCCCGGTATTGGGGGTTGACATCGCGCTGTGTCTAGGAGAGCCATTACACAAGTAGTCCCAGGCCAGGGCAAGCGAGGTATACTGGTAGGTTTCTAGTGTTATCTCAGGGTGTTCTGGGCTACACTCCGGCATGACTTGTACCGCTATTAGGGGACTGACGTTTACCACCCCCTAGGCCCGCCATGCGATGTATCAGACGAACAGACCGGACTGTACGGAGACTGTCACACTCAGGCTCAGTAGGAGTTCAGATGGGTTCACCTCGTCAATCTTCTTATCGGCATCTACCTGGGGACCGTTACGTACAGCTAGTGCCGCTTGCGGTCTGTGGTTAAACCCACTGCCAGCGTAGTGTCGAGTCTTTAGAGTCCCACACAGAGGGTTATTCGCCTTTAGGCAAAATGAGTAGAGGTCGCATGGTTTTGCGACAGGGTTCGTTCACATCCGCGCACTTGTGCACGTTTGCTGTCCGAACAGCTTATACTAGCAGGCTTTGGTTTAAGCCAGATCCTAGTATATGATTTGGGATTGGTTTTATCTCATTGTATTCGTGTTCCTCAGATCACGGATACGGGTGCGTATGCACAGTTGACTGAGACAGAGGCAGAGGACTTTGATTGGGGTTGATGACCATTGTCATTTTCTTAACCCTAATACTTATGTGTGAATTATGATTAATTGATATTAGTTAATTATAATTGTGCATGGTTAGGGTTGTTGACCATTTGACTATACTTGACTTGTTGACCTAGGTTGACATGTTGACCATCATCATTCCATATGAAAGATACTCTTTGATCCTTGCAAATGGCATTTAATGTGAAATGATAATGGTCAAGTCTTGATTAACCATGACAATTATCTTAGCTAATTATCTAACTTCCATAATTCACATATATAAGAAGAATGGTTCATTTTATTCTCATTTTTCTATCATTTTGGTTCTCTCTCCTCCTTTTCCTCTCTCTCTAGCTCTCCCCTCTCATGAGTTGAGAATCTCTTGAGCTTGAGATAAATCCTTCTAAAATACTCTCTACTCTTTTCTAAGGTTCTAGGATTAGCACTCCAAGCATCTTAGTTACTTCTAGTTTGAAGTTGAAGCCAAAGGTTGAGGCTCTCGGGTGTATCCTTCTTCGACAAGAGAAGGCGACAAGGAGATCATTTTCATTCACTCCAAGGAGCAAGGAGAGAAGGACTAGAAGCCCTAGGTATAACCTCTTTTCCGAGTAGCTAAACTTTTTAGCTTTGTAGTTAGTTTTTGTTTAGCCAAGATCCTCCTTTTGGTAGTCCAAGTTGCCTAGTGTGTTAAAAATCCATTTTTTATACCTTTTTCGCCTCCCCGCAACCACCGGGGTGGGCAACGTGGACTTACACAACTTTTCGCCCGAACTTAAGAAACAGTCTGTGGGGGACTCTAATGACTCATCAACACACTGGCACTGGGTATAACCACTAGCACGTTAGAGGTACGAGCTGTACGTAACGTTTGCCTATGTATTGATTGGAAGGGAAGCTGACGAGCGAACTCATCCATAAACCCTATAGAGCCTAACAGTGACAATATACATACAGTCCGGTCCGTTCGTCTAAACAGTATCGCATATCGAGTCTATGGGGGTGGATAAAGTCAGACCCCTAATAACGCGATAAATCGTGTCGGCATGAAGCCCATCATCACCTGAGAAACTACTGATCCGAATCAGTAATTCTTCACTACCTCGGCCGAGGATTTCTAGTGATGGCCACCCGTGCACTGTGCGACATCAACCCCCAATACCGGGAGGGACGAATCCCCGACGATCCGCTTACTGCCTCCATGTGGCTCGGGAATGTACCTAAAAAATACCTGTTTGCACGTCTCCTTTGAGCGTGGTAGGGTAGGAATCAAAGCAAAGTGGGAACTCATATGAGACAAATGACGATCTCAGGTCGACAAACTAACCTGTACACATGTCACCAGGGAACTGCTATCTGACGATATGTATAATACCAACTAGCATGTTCCCGGCGAGTCCTGTCCGGTGTACTCATAACCCAATGAGCACCTGTATACATCTTAGGTGAACCAACTGAAACCAATGGCTTGTGAGACCGGCCACCGCCCCTCGTCGGGGTCTCGACTGTATACACTAGTCTACACTGGAGTATCGATGCCCTGTCTCGAAACTCCCATGACTAGGGACACTTCAAGGATGTGCTTATAGACCCCAGCTCCCACGTATATGATCACCATCATATTGCTGGCTGTCAAGCAGAATCCTATGGGCTCTATCAACATGCAGTAGCGAACTAAAGCATGTATACGATGATAAAGACAAACCAGATAGCATACTATCATCTCGAGTAAGACTGTTATATCGGTATAGGTCCTGCCTCAATCATTGCAATCACGTACCTGCGATCCAATAATTGACTTTGAGGGCACTATCTCCAACAGATACAGTCTAAGTAGTTTGCTGGATTTGGAGTCCATTTGTGAACTGGGTCCCATCAGATATACAGAAAAATTCTAAGACAAGTATTGCTCATTTCAGGAGATAGTCTTCTCCGCGAAGTTGAGATATGGAGAGATACAGAAAGAAACATTAGAGCGGATCCACTCACTGAGGCTATTTCTCGAATGCAATCATTTTCGCAAACGGGTTTTGTGAAACTGATTAGTAGAGAAGTTGGGTGTTTGGTATCACACGGGCTGTGAGTATGCGACATCGCAATAAATGGCCTTAAGTGCAAGTGGGTGATTGTTGGCTATAGTGCCCTCAAGGCAATTATGATAGTCACGGACTTGTGATTATGATGATTGAGTGAAGACCTATACCGATAAAATAGTCTTACTCAAGATGATAGTATGCTATCTGGTATGTCTTTATCATCATATTCATGTTGATAAAGCCCATAGGATTCTTGCTTAACTGCCAGCATTATGATGGCGATCATATATGTGGGAGCTGGGGTCTATAAGCACATCCTTAAATGTCCCTAGTCATAGGAGTATCGAGACCGGGCATCGATACTCCAGTGTAGACTAGTGTATACTGATCGAGACCCCGACGAGGGGCGGTTGCTAGGTCTCACAAGCCATTGGTGTTAGTTTGTTCACCTAAGATAGTATGCAGGTGCTCCTTAGGTTATGAGTACACTGGACGGACTCGCCGGCAACCTGCTAGTTGGTATTATAGCTATTGTCAGATAGCAGTTCCCAGGTGACATGTGTACAGGTTAGTCTGTCGACCTGAGATCGTCATTTGTCTCGTGTGAGTTTCCACTATGCTTTGATTACTACCCTACCACGGCTCAAAGGAGTCGTGCAAACAGGTTTTAGTTCGGTACAGTCCCGAGCCACATGGAGGCAGTGATCGGATCGTCGGGGATTCGTCTCTCCCGGTATTGGGGGTTGATGTCGCATTGTGTACGGGTGGCCATCACCATAAATCCATGGCCATGGTAGACGAGGATTACCGATCCAGGATCGATAGTTTCTTAGTAGGTGATGGGTTACATGCCGACACTAAATATCACATTGTTAGGGGTCTGACTTTATCCATCCCCTAGACTCGATATGCGATACTCTTAGACGAACAGACCGGACTGTACGGATATTGTTACTGTCAGGCTCAGTAGGGGTTCTGCATGAGTTTGCTCGTCGGCTTCCCTTTCGCTCAATACATGGGTAGCCGTTACGTACAGCTAGTGCCGCTGACGTGCTTGTGGTTAAACTCACTGCCAGCGTATTGACGAGTCTTTAGAGTCCCACACAGAGGGTTTTCACGGTTCAGGCAATATGGTGTACATGACGTATGTTGATACATACAGGTGTGCGATTAAATATGTGCACTTGCTGCGCAGACTTTAATCGGACGGTTGATAATACTAGCGGCTTAGGGTTAAGCCAGTTTATTAAATCAGGTTTTGATTTAATAATTTACATATGTATTTATATATATGTATTCTAGTATTATTGTTCGCTATTTATTTTCTCTCTCGGCTATTCGTATTTTTGTACGAGTACGCGTATATGTATTTCGATACATGTACCGGGAAGTATTCCGTGTTTTATACGGAATAGCTTCTAGAAGATGCCACCTCATTTATTTATGATTTTCCATTTATGGAAATTCATTTGTTTTTCTTTAATGAGGTGGAAAAGGTGAGTCAAAGGCATGGGCATGAGTTATGCATAGTGTATTGTATGGTTGTGATTTGTTTATTGCACATTTTTTTTTGGAAAAAGAAAATGGCTTTTTGTGTGGAGGAGAGAGAGGGGCCGGCCATATTTGATGGAGGGGGTTCATTTCATTTGGGGTGATGATTACATTCTACACTAGATTACTCCCACTCTCTCATTCACACAAAAATACTTAGCATTATTCTTGCTCATGCCAAAGCTTCATCACCTCCATCATCTTCTTCTTGAGTTGCTCCATGGAGCACATGGGTGAGAGAAAAATTATAGTGACATTATCATACACCCCCACTCTCCATCGCTAGCGACTTTGGAGCGTCGGTTACCTCGTTCGACGAGGTTGGAGCTTGCGCCGTTTCCCTCGGGTGGATCATCGGAGATGGAGGAAGACCGACAACCAAACATCATCAAAGGATTGCTAGGAGCTTGGAATGAAGACCGAAGGACTCGGATCATCTCGGTATAATGATTCTAACTCTTAGTTTAATTTGCTAGTTTAGGGTTTAAGGTCGATCCGGGAATCGGGTAGCGGTAGCGCCGGTTTCAGAAATTTTTGTTCCGCATTTTGGCCGCGTTTCGACGGCCGGGACGCTGCCGGGACCTTACAACATGAACCGTCAATAATGGTGTTGTGTCTCATTAATATTATGTCCATATGCAATAGGAGAATGAGGTATGCAACAAGGGTACACATGCACAATTAATGTCCATATACTTAATATCAAGAATCATATAATTTAATCTAGCGCAGATGCATAACTCCATGCGGGCGATTCCCTTGTAGATGTTAAATCTACTCACAGATGATCTTGGGCTAAGAAAAACCAACCACTCGCTTTCCTTTCTTCGCAGCGTCTGAAGTCCCCGCCTGCGTCCCTAAGATCATAAAACAACAATATAACAAGTTCACATTAGCAATCGACCAATAACACGTATCCACTACGTTTGACCGACGCACCAACTCCAAACATACTCTCAAGTGTTCATTTAGTAGCTAACGTGCATAGAGACACTACGAAACCAACCCAAGAGCCAAAGCTACACAAGGTATACGCACCGTGTCGGATAACGTAACAAGCGTAGTCATAACACTAGAAACAAGCAAAGTGATCCCAGATTTTTTATACAATCAAAACTCAAAAATCAAACAGTACTAAACACACTAAAATAGATGCAGGCAGCTACCATAGAAAAACCAAGCCCAAACTCCTCAAGGAGACCGAGGTCGCCGGAATTCCTCACTGCGTCGCCGGCCAAATTCGAGCAATAGGGGTTCCTGCTTCAGGTGAAAACTTAGGGTCTCTGGTACAACACAACTACACTGCTAGATTTTCTAGTACACACTCTGGGTCACAGCAGATCATAGATATCATAATATGACACTAAAAATACGATATGTGCACGAAACTAAACTTTAAGCGTTCTAAACTGAAACGAATAAGCTACACAACACTAAAAGCACCTACTTAACAGATAGAGATCATTATCTAATCCCACAAGCTCAAAGATCCTAGCTTTCCAAGCTCCAAGGAATCTAAGAGGAAAAACAAGGCAAGATAAGTGATTTGGTGATGATTTGATGAAGTTTAGCAAGGTTTAGTGAAGGGGTTGTGAAGGTTTCAGTTGAAGGCTTGAGGAGATGATGAAAATGATAAAGAGATAGAGTGAGAGAGAATGAGAGGGTGTTGTGATAAGGATGAGAGGGGGTGAGTGTAGGGTGAGTGCACCCTTACACTTACTCTCTCCCTCTCCTCAATTAAAGCAACATTAAATGCTCATTAAGGCCTCCATGACTCACCTAGCCACCTCTCTCTTCCAAAACAAAAATCTCATACAAATATCTAGGTGTTTAAGGTTAAGGTTAAACAAGGAAAGATTAGCTTAATGTATGGATTGGATCAAAGTGTTTAACTTAAGGTTGTCATGGTCACTAAACTAGATTAACACAAACAAACTCCCACATTAACGCGCACACGTGTGTGCAAGCCAAAACAACTAATGATAAAAAATTAATTAATTGTTATAAAATATGAGGAAACCAAATTGGTAAACTTTTTACAGAAAACTCGCATTATCGCTTAATTAACACTAATCGAAATCTAAGGTGTTACAATCTCCCCCCTTAAAGAAAATTCGTCCCCGAATTAAAATTCTTACTATGCATACCTTCAAAGAGATGAGCACAAAACTTTCACATCTCGCTCGCAGCCTCCCAAGTGATCTCCTCACTAGACGTCTACGCCAAAGAAAAAGCTCCACAGATGGCAAGACCCTTGAACAAAATTTCTCCACCTGCCGATCCATTATAACTATCGGCTGCTGGTGAACGAAAGATCGTGTCTCAATTAAATGGTCTGGTGCTAAATCATGTGAAAAGGTCATGAAGGTAATTGCGAAGTATCGACACAAGAAAACGAAGTGAATACTGAAAAATCTGGGCGGAAATGCCAAATTATAGGTAACGGTACCAACTCGCTTCAAGGATCTCAACAGGACCTACAATTCTAGGACTAAGCTTCCCAAAACTAAACACGCCATTCATCGAAAAAATTAATAGGAATACATGATCTCCCACTGCGAACTCAAGTCTGCGACCACCACGGTCAGCATAAGACTTCTGTCTGCACTGGGCTGCTCTCATCCTGACCTGAATCAACTGGATCTCCTCCGAAGACTCTGGACTAGCTGGGGTACAAAAATCCTGCTCTTGCGGAGTCAGTAAAACAGACCGGCGATCGACACAACTTACACCCAAGGCCTAAAAGTTGCCATCTGAAACGTCTCCTGGTAACCGTAATCGTAAGAGAACTCCATTAATGGCAAGTGACGATCCTAACTGCCAACAAACAATTAGTACGTATGCACAAGCATAACCTCCAGAGTCTGTATAGTCCGCTCTGTCTGACCATCGGCCTACAGATGGAAAAGCGGAGCTACAGCTCAAACAATATCCAAGGCTTCCTGAAGCTTCTGCCTACAACGACGAGCGAACTGGGTGCCTCTATTGGATACAACACATGAAGGAACTCAGTACAAACGTACAACATTTAACAAGGAACAACTGAGGAAACTGAGCATAACCGAACAACAAACACCCGAATGGAGTCATACCCTCGACTAGACCTGGGTAGACCCACAACGAATTTCATGGAGATCTGCTCCCATTCACACTCCAGAACGGTTAAAAGGTTTCAACTCTCCAGCCGGTCTCAAATGCTCAACCTTAGCTCGCCAACAAGCCAAGCACTTCGAAACGAAATCTGAAACTTCACTCTTCATCCCTGCCCACCCGTAACTAACTCTCAGGTCACGTTACATCTTGGTGGCACTTGGGTGAACACAGAAAGCTGACTAATGTGCCTGCTCTAGGATAGGACCTCACGTCTCTACCCATCAGTATCATCTACATACAAACGCGTCCCTAAACGTAGCACACCCTGGTCATAAATTAAGAACTCCGAATCCTTACCCTGCCGAACATGCTCGGAATCTCAAACAAACGAGCATCGGCTGGCTGTGCATCGCGAAAACGATTAAATAAAAGTGGACGGGTGCGGAAATGAGCAAGTTGTCCCCTCAGTAGAGGCGAACTTAAGCTGTACTCAACGGTCGCACAAGAACTGTAAATCTACATAAGACTGTCTCTGAAACTGCGCACAACTGGAATAAGCTACCCTCGGGCCTAGGATCTCATAATCACAATCCTTCACAAGCTCCATCCAACGGTGCTGTCTCAAACTCAGATGCCTCTGCAGGAAGATTAACATTAAGCTCTGGTAGTCCATGAAAATCTGACACGACTCTCCGTACAAGTAGTGTCCCCAAATCTCCAGCGCAAGACCACCGCGGTCATCTCTGTTAGTATGCCATAGAGGCCAGTATTGTACAGATGATGTATATTATATTGGATGCTTGGACATATATAGAGAGGAATTTCTTGCTCGATATGATAGTATGATATCTGGTTGCTCTTTATCTTAACATGTATACTTGTCTCTTGATACTGTCTTACAGTTACATGTTGGTAAAGCCCTTAGGATGTGTACTTGACTACCTGGACTATGATGCAGATCATACTAGTGGGGACAGAGTACTCCATAAGTACATCCTTTAATGTTCCTAGTCGTAGGTGTATCGAGACAGGGCATCGATATACCAGAGTAGATTAGCGTATACGCTCCTCGACCCATGAGATGGGCGATGGATGATCCCATATCCATTGGTGTTTGACATCAGAGATGGTATACAGGTGCTCAATGGAAACTGGGTACACTAGACGGACTCGCCGAGAACTCCCAGATGGTATTATACCTCACGTCAGATGGCAGTTCTCTGGTGACACTTATGCAGGTTAGTCTGTAGACCCGAGATCGTCATAGAGACTTGTGTGATTCCCACCGTGCTTTGATTTCCACCTTACCACGTCCAAGAGGGCGTGCAAAACGGTGGTTTTTGGGTACAGTCCCGAGTCACATGGAGGCGATGAGCGATAGGAGGGGTTTCGTCTCTCCCGGTATTGGGGGTTGATGTTGCGCTGTGCTCGATTAGACATAACAGGGAAGTCCCTGGCCAGGGCTGATTTAGAGATTTACTGGTAAGTGTTACCGGTAGTTTCTCGACCCGTTATGAGCCTCACATCGGCACGATTTATCGGTTATTGGAGTCTGACGTTTACCACCCCTAGACTTGATATGCGACATATCAGACGAGGAGACCGGACTGTACGGCAAGTGTTACCGTTAGGCTTTTACAGGAGTTAGAGCGGGCTTGCTTGCTGATCTTCTGATCGCTCAATACCCGTTTAGCCGTTACGTCCAGCTAGTACCGCTGATGGCTTGTGGGTGCTTGATGTGATCATCGCCTACTGTCGGCGTATTGACGAGTTTTTAGAGTCCTATATAGAGGTTTTCCTGGCTCAGGCAAAACGAAATAGGAGCACGTATATGATATGTGCGGGACCGAGAATAATGCGTGTATGTGATACCGTTTTCTATTCTCGTGACTTTTTGTATCGGTCGGTTATATGTGATATAGCCGAGTTATCAAATCAAGTGTTGATTCGATAAGTCGATACATTGGATGTTAGTCGGTTATATGAGATATGACCGGATGATTAAGTCAAGTGTTGATTTACTAATTTAGTGTATAATTGTATATATGATATACTAATTTACATTAACTAACATTTGTTCACTTAAGGATTTTTCTCACATGTGCACAACTTTAATATATATGTGATATATATTAAAATTTGTTTTCTTTTTTGTATCATGGTTGTTGATACACATAACATGGGTGTGCAAGACATACACCATTCTATTTTAAATGGTGGTTTATAATTATTTAAGGTAATTACAAATTAGTGGTGCTTTTGTCACAAGCATGAAGCTTGTAGAAGCTTGTGGATACTTTGACAAAGTCCACTAACTTTGTTTTACTTTAGATTTTTATTAACCTAACCATTTTGGATAAGCCATGGTTATGTCTCTACATGAGTTAGTATATGATACTCACTCATTCATGGTTAGCTCTCATGACTTGATCATTATCCTCATCTTTTCTTTTCTTCATCTTCTTCTTCATTGAGCAAAAGAAAAGCTTGCTAGGGTTTTCAAAAGAGAGTGAAACATTGTGAGAAAATAAATTCTAAAGTGAACCCACTTCCTATTTCTCCATCCTCTACTAGACTACCACTTTAGTTTAGGGTGTTTGCTTCACTAATTCTCTAGTTAGTGAAGTAGAAGCTTGAGTTGGTATTCCCTCGACGTAGATCATCTTCGGCCTCGAAGACTTCAAGCAAGGACGCTTTTTCCGCCTCGTGAAGCCATGCAAGAGCCCGGGAGGACCATGATCGCAGCGAAGGGACTACAACAAGGAGCTTTAGAAGTGAAGGACCGATCTTCAAAGGTTGTATTTCGTATTCACTCAGTCGTAAATGTTGTTTACTTGCATGTGATACCCTAATAGTCTAGAAAAGATCTTGTTTAGGGTTGTTCGGCACGGCTAAAATTTTAACCGGGTATGGTTGATGCCTAGTAGTACATTGTTAGAGTGCCTAGTAACCCTACAGTAGTATCAGAGCCTAGCTAGAGCATTAGGCGATGTGTTAACGAAGTTAAAACTCCGGTCAAACCCCGATACGTCAAAATGACCCCCTATCTGGACATTTTTTAAAAATGTGGTTTTTTCTGTATTAAAAATACCTAAAAAAATTTGCAGGGAATTGTAGGTATTACTGTGAAAAACGACAAAGTAACTCGTACGGACCGCCACGGAATCGCGACAATACCCAGCTTGTGCCGCGGCCGTACAGTGAGCTTTTGCTTTGGTTTTTGCACAGTAATACCGGTATCTGTTAGTGCTATTTTCTGGGTATTTTTAATCTGGCTCAAGTGTTGAGTGTTCTGGGGATTATTTTGTATTCGTTGATTCGATCGGAAAATTTAATTTCGTTCTTTTTCGGGATAATTTAGAAAGTACTAAAAAGTTCGAACGGATATCATTAACTCGTTTTATCCGACACGAAAAACTTTCAAGTGTTGAATTTTTCTTGGGTTTAAATCTTTCAGAAAAACATGCAAGTAATGTGATGGACCCTTTAGAAGAACACAAACCTTAACTCGATTATGTGACCGTCTGAACCGCCTCTAAACTTTAGGGTTTGGGGCAGTACGGCGTGCCACATGTGAGGCGTTGGCTTGACCCTTCTACGGCTGGACCATTGCTACTGTGACGTATTCTGGAATTTTTGAACTCCGCTCAAGTGTTGAGCTATTTAGGAAATCTTGGGTATTTGATTATTCGATCGGAAAGTTTAATACTGTCTATCTATCTGGAATGTGATACAATATATGGAATTCATATAGTTAGGCATGAAATGCGAAGTATGTGATATTTCGGATTTACGATGTCTAAAGAGATTGTGGATTCCAAATGTTGTAGTTTTACACTTTCTTTTCTGCGACCGTAAGTGTAATATGTGATATTGCCGGTTTCGTTGCTATATGTCAACAACAATTGGGATGCGCATATTTACTTACGTTGATGACATGTGATGTTATGTGTTGCTGGATATGTTATATTGGATCATCGCGTTTTTGAATAGCCGGGGGTTTTATGTGAGATGGGGTTTTTTTATTTTCATTCATGTAAAATTCATTATATGTAATATTCTTGAATTGGGGCACTTCCGGGATGAGGATGATGTCACCATTGTATATTATTTACTTTTCCGCATTAGGTAGACCCAAGGAGGGGAGCACAAGTAACCGGGTTCTAGGGTACAGTGGGAGACCAACTCGAGGAGTCGAGTCCGGGTCTCCTAACTCTAGAATTGGTAGGGTTGCTTGCCGCTCTCGTAGGGGTCTAGGGATGTAGGTTTGGCTATTCATCGCGACCGTGGAATCCGTGTTTTATAGAGGCTCAAAATAAAACACGGACCTCCTAGTATATCCATTATTTCATATGATTCTACTGCTGCAATATCTGTGATGTGATCATTTGATATGTTGTGATAGATACTGTATATAGTATATATGATATATTATATAGACGTTACTTATGTTTTACACCCGCGCTAGCCCTGCCCCGCTCTGCCGTTAGTTACCTAACCTAACAGTGTACGAGGGGACATTGAGGCGAATGCGGATGGCATAAGTGTACGTCGTATTTATCTATGATGTTTAGGTGAATTAAATGATGGGACTTCATTAATATGATTAATGGAAGAAAAGAAACCTAAAAGATGTTGTAGAATTAAATTTTCAAAAAGGGTAGCTACAGTTTTTGCTTTGCATAGCGATATATATGATATATCCTGCACCTTATTCGATGAGGAAAGAGCCGAGATCCCTTCACCGGAAGTGACCTCTTTAGAAAAACTGGCAGATGCTACAACACTCGGTTTGTCTTTTGATTGCTTTTGGAGTTTTTGCTTTGCATAGTGATATATATGATATATCCTGCACCTTATTCCATAAGGAAAGAGCCGAGATCCCTTCACCGGGAGTGACCTCTTTAGCAAAACTAGTGAAAGCCTCAAAAACACTCCTTTTCAAAATTCACTCGATTCTACAATGATATCAAGTTCATTACGCAATAGGTTTTCAAAAAAACCTGTCGTAGCCCTCCGTCATTTCAGATAAGAACTATTTAGTATTCGTGCTGCTTTTGTTGGCCTTTGTCAAGGCATAGTGTGCGGTAGCTGAATAGTGCTTATCTGTTTATGCTTATGATGCAGATTGTTTTAGGGCAGTCGTACGACCTTGTTGGCCTTTGTCAAGGATCGTGCAGGTGGGTTTGATTCAATCAAGAAATGACGGGTTGAGCTTGACTAGCATCCTATGATTTGTTGGCCTTTGTTAAGGTCATAGGGGTTAGGGGCAAAATATTATCGGGAATTTCAAGTGTTGAAATTTGCAATAAGATTGCATATCTTCTATGAGATAGTTGGATCCTGATACCCATTGCGAGTAATTGTTACTCCTGGGAGAGTTTTACACAGGACAATTAGCCGATCAAATAGGTGTCTAGAAAGGTGTCAACGGGGTTACGCCTCTGGGAAAACGAGGTTTACTCTAATTAGGTCCGTGCGAAAGCACGGGGAACCTCCTTCAAAGTACCGACACTGGCCTGGCTGAAAAATTGGCGAAATTGTAGGGTGTAATTAATCCCGGCTAGTCTTTCCTTTTAGGGTTTGAAGGAAGATTTGACAAAAAAACAGTGGGAGCCATCCTGATTAGATAAAATAATTGTAGGGTTCCTAGGCACTCTTGTGAAGGTTCATAAGGCATCAAACATGCCCGGATAAAAATTTAGACGTGCCGAACAACCCAAAGCCGGGATCTTTGCTAGATTATTAGGGTTAAACATGCAAGATGATAACTTTTATCTAAGTGTGAGGGATTACAACCTTTGTAGTCCGCTCCTTCGCTTCACAAGCTCCGAGTAGAAGTCCCTTTGCCGCGATCCACGATCTCCCGGACTCATTAGAGGCTCCACGACTCGAACGATCCATGCTAGCTTGAAGTGTTCCAAATCTCCGATGATCTACGTCGAAGTTGCAAAGACTCAAGCTTTCTCACTCTAAAGAGATGAACACACTAATCTCATGGGCTAGATGAGATGAGGATGAGAGAGTAGTATTTTTGCTTTCTTTTTAAATCATTCTCTCATATTTATTCATCACATAAAGAATTTCAAGTGAGCTTCTTCAAGAGAGAGAAGAAGATGATAATGGAAAAGATAATGAATAAAATCCTTTTGTGATGAATAGAAATAAAAGCATATGATTGATATATAAACCATGGTCAAGGATGAGTGGCTAAGATTTTGTAGAGAATAAACTAGAGTTAGAGTTTGGTTGGGTTAAAAATGTGTCATCAAAAATATCTTAACCATGACAAAAGAAATTGCTTCTAGAAGGTGCATGAAGCAACTAACCCTAATCAAACCCTAACCTCATTTAATCATTCTTAAACATGTTTAATAATAAATCATATCGTGTCACAATAATATATATCACATATATATTATATATTTGCAACAGAAGAAAATAATACAATTAACATATATCGCATATATATCAATGTATCATCCAGTGAGAAAATGAAATAATAAAGAGAGCCAATATTAGATAATGTAATACAATATATCATATATATTATTATACATTAAATCATCGAATCAACACTTGATTTGATGATCCGGCTATATCGAATATTACCGACTAATATATCATGTACCGATTCATCGAATCAACACTTGATCCGATGTCTCAGTTCATATCTAAATATCGCGAGAATATAATACGGTATCTCATATCGCATTATTCTCGGTCCTGCACATATCACATATGTGCCTCTACTCCGTTTCGCCTGAGCCAAGAAATCTCTGTGTAGGACTCTAAAGAATCGTCAATACACCGGTAGCAGGTGATGATCATATCAAACACCCACAAGCTGCAAGCGGTCAGCTAAACGTAATAGCCACCCAGGTATTGAGCGATTAGAAGATCAACAAGCTAGCCTGTGCGTTCTCCTGTGAATCCAATCAGTAACACTCCCGTACAGTCCGGTCTGTTCGTCTGATATGTCGCATATCAAGTCTAGGGGTGGTATACGTCAGACCCCAGTAACCGATAAGTCGTGTCGATGTGTGGCTCATAACGGGTCGAGAAACTACTAGTAACACTTACCAGTAAATCTCTATATCAGCCCTGGCCAGGGACATCCAGTTATAACCAATCGAACATAGCACAACATCAACTCCCTATACCGGGAGAGACGAATCCCCTCCTATCGCTCATTGCCTCCATGTGATTCGGGACTGTACCCAAAAGCCACCGTTTTGCATGCCCTCTTGGACGTGGTAAGGTGGAAATCAAAGCACAGTAGGAATCACACAAGACTCTATGACGATCTCGGGTCTACAGACTACCCTGTACCAGTGTCACCGGAGAACTGCCATCTGACGTGTGGTATATCACCATCTGGGAGTTCTCGGCGAGTCCGTCCAGTGTACCCAGTCTCCACTGAGCACCCGTACACCATCTCTGATGTCAAACACCGATGGATATGGGATCATCCATCGCCCATCATATGGGTCAAGATGCGTATACGCTAGTCTACTCTGGTGTATCGATGCCCTGTCTCGATATACCCACGACTAGGAACAGTTATAGGATGTACTCATCGACTACCAAGGCCCCACTAGTATGATCTCATCATAGTCCCAGTAGTCGAGTACAGATCCTAAGGGCTTTATCAACATGTGAGAGTAAAACAGTAAACCAATACAAGTCAACATGTTAAGATAAAGTGAAACCAAATAGCATACTATCATGACGAGCAAGAAAGTCATCTCTATATATATCCAAGCATCCATTATAATATACATCATATGTACAACAATGGCCTCTAGGGCATATACATAACTAACAATCTCCCACTTGCACTAAGGCCAGCTGCTGTAGTATCTCATACCTAGCATCCCGAATAATCTCTCAAACTGTATCTGAGGAATAGCCTTCGTGAATGGATCCGCAGTGTTGTCCTTCGTATCTACTCTCCTGACCTCGATCTCCCGGCGATCAACTATCTCCCTGATCAGGTGATACCGCCTCAGAATATGTCTGGACTTTTGATGGGATCTGGGTTCCTTGGCCAATGCCATAGCTCCATTGTTATCTCAATACAGAGGTATTGGATGCTCAATGGATGGAACCCTCCAAGTTCAGTAATGAACTTCTTGATCCAGACAGCCTCTTTGGCAGCATCGTTGGCAGCGATGTATTCAGCCTCCATCGTCGAGTCTGCAACGGTATTCTGTTTGGAACTCTTCCAACATACCGCCCCTCCATTGAGGGTAAAGACAAAACCCGAATGCGACTTAGAGTCGTCCTTATCACTTTGGAAGCTAGAATCGGTAAAGGACTCCACCTGGAGTTCTCCATTACCATACACTAAGAACATCTCCTTAGTCCTTCGTAAGTACTTGAGAATGTTCTTCACAGCTGTCCAGTGACTCTCTCCAGGATCTGCTTGATACCGACTCACTACACTTAGTGAGTATGCTACATCGAGTCTGGTACATAGCATCGCATACATGATAGAGCCTACTGCCGAAGCATAGGGTATCCCTTGCATGCGAGCTCTCTCCAAATCAGTCTTGGGAGACATCTCTTTGGAGAGAGTGAGTCCAGAGATCGTGGGTTGGTTCCCACGCTTGGATTCTTCCATACTAAACCTCTTTAGTATGGTGTCAATGTACCTGGATTGGGACAATCCCAGTATCCGTTTAGATCTATCTCTATAAATCATTATTCCCAATATGCAGGAGGCATCACCTAGATCTTTCATTGAGAATCTCTGTGATAAGAAGAGCTTGACTGATTGCAGCATAGGAATATCATTTCCTATCAAGAGTATGTCATCCACGTACAATATGAGGAAGACAACCTTACCCTCTGCTACCTTCTTATAGATACAAGGTTCATCTATATTTTTGATGAAGTCAAACTCTTTGACTACAGCATCAAAACAGATGTTCTAACTCCGCAATGCTTGCTTTAACCCATAAATGGATTTAAGCAGCTTGCACATCTTTCCGCTGCTCCCACTATCTACGAAGCCCTCTGGCTGAGTCATGTACACGCTCTCTTCTAAATCACCGTTTAGAAAGGCGGTCTTAACATCCATTTGCCAGATTTCGTAGTCATGGTATGCAGCAATGGCAAGTAAGATCCGGATGGACTTAAGCATAGCCACTGGAGAAAAGGTTTCGTCATAATCCACACCTGGTCGTTGACGAAATCCCTTTGCTACAAGTCTAGCTTTGAAAGTCTCAACTTTTCCATCTACACCAAATTTCCTTTTAAAAATCCACTTGCTCCCAATGGGTTTTCCCCGTTCAGGAGCATTTTCTAAAATCCATACTTTATTGGTGTACATGGATTCCATCTCAGATCGCATTGCATCCAGCCATTTCACAGAGTCACAACTCGTGATGGCCTGCTCGAAACTAGTCGGGTCATCATCTTCCATGATGCAATCCTCGCTTCCACCATCAATGAGAAAACCGTAGTATCTCTCAGGTGGACGAGAAACCCTACTTGATCGGCGGAGAGGCTGAGGTTCGTCGGGTACTACTGAATCCTCTGGTTCCACTAAATCATCAGTTGTAGTTTGTGTCGCTGGAACCTCTTCCAGTTCTATCTCATTGCCATCAATTTCTTTTGCAAGAAATTCCTTTTCTAAAAAGGTGGCATGTTGAGCAACAAACACCTTTTGTTATTCACTGTGGTAGAATAGATATCCATACGAATTGCTTGGATATCCTACAAACTTACAAAGAACTGATCGTGCCTCGAGTTTGTCCGGATTTTGCTTTTTAACATAGGCTGGACAACCCCATATCTTAACTCTTTTAAGAGATGGTTTCTTCCCATTCCATATCTCATATGGAGTGGTAGGCACCGATTTAATTGGAACTCTATTCAATAGGTATATGGCTGTCTCCAGCGCATATCCCCAAAAGGAAATAGGTAACTCAGCTGTACTCATCATAGAGCGCACCATATCTAATAGGGTGCGATTCCTCCGCTCCGATACACCGTTGTGCTGTGGTGTATAAGGAGGAGTAAGCTGAGAGAGAATCCCATTCTCTTTTAGATAATCTAGGAACTCACTGCTTAAGTATTCACCTCCTCGATCAGATCGAAGAATCTTAATACTTTTGCCCGTTTGGTTCTCTACTTCGTGCTTATATTCTCTGAATTTTTCAAAAGCTTCAGACTTGTGTTTCATTAGAAACACATGTCCGTATCTAGAGAGATCGTCAGTGAATGTAATGAAGTAGGAAGAACCGTTCCTGGCATGCGTAGACATGGGACCACATACATCACTATGTATTATTCCTAAGAGTTCAGTAACTCTTTCTCCGTGTCCAC
The DNA here is from genome assembly GCA_030015575.1 of Agapanthus africanus. Classification (NCBI taxonomy): domain Eukaryota; kingdom Viridiplantae; phylum Streptophyta; class Magnoliopsida; order Asparagales; family Amaryllidaceae; genus Agapanthus; species Agapanthus africanus. The sequence goes on from CM057337.1 coordinate 233,663,089, forward strand.
TAAACGGAGCTTTGGTCATTTTTCCTTTGAGACATGAATGGAAAGTATCATAAGATGATAATTCGAACGGATTCAAATAACCATTCTTATGTAACTTAGCCAGTCGTGTTGCATTGATATGACCAAGTCTACAATGCCACAAGTAGGATTCATTCATATCTGAACTTTTCCTCTTGTGTGTGTTTTGTATATTCAGGACTGTCTTCTGATTTAGAATGAATATACCATTATGTAACGAGCCTGATGCAATCAACTTTTGATCTAGGAATATGTTCATAACATTATCCTTTACTACAAAATTATATCCTTCTTTACTTAATAAAGAAACTGATATAATGTTGCACATCATGTTCGGTATATAATAGCACTCATTTAGAATCAGTGTATTACGACTTGGCAATACAAGGTGATATTCGCCAACTGCTTTGGCTACAATACTTGCACCGTTCCCTACTTGAACGGAATGATCACCTTTTCCCAGTTCTCTACCTTTACGTAGCCCATGTAACAATTTACATATGTGGGATCCTGATCCGGTGTCTAATACCCAGGACATAGGGTGAACTGAGAAACAGTTCTCAATAACTAACACACCCGAAGAAGATGCATCAACATGCATGTTCTTTTGGGCGGTGTGAGAATCCAGATATTCTCCTGTTTCCTGTTCAGTCTTATAACTCTTATAAGAAAGAACGGGTCCAACGTTCCCTTGCACTGTACAAAAATCGGGTTCAGTCAATACATCCATATTATTATCTTGATTATGGCCTGACATGGTCGCTACCTGGAGAGAGAGAGAAGAAAACACTTTAGCGTATGCTCTTGCAAGATTAGATTGGTTATTATCTTATCTAATCAGGATATCTCCCACTGTTTTTATCAAATCTACCTTAAAACCCTAAAAGGTAAGATTAGCCGGGATTAATTACACCCTACAATTTCGTCAATCTTTCAGCCAGATCAGTGTCGGTACTTTGAGGGAGGTTCCCCGTGCTTTCGCACGGACCTAATTAAAGTAAACCTCGTTTTCCCAGAGGCGTAACCCCGTTAACACTTTTCTAGACACCTACTTGATCGGCTAATTGTCCTGTGTAAAACTCTCCCAGGAGTAACACTTACTCGCAGTGAGTATCGGGATCCAACTATCTCATAGGAGGTATGCAATCTCATTGCAAATTTCAACACTTGAAATTCCCGATAATGCTTTTACCCCTAGCAACTTATGACCTTGGCTAAGGTCAACAAATCATAAGCGCTAGTCAAGTTCAACCCGTCATTTCCTGATTGAATTAAACCCACCCGTACGACCCTTGGCTAAGGTCAACAATGTCGCACGACTACCCTAACTCAATCACATCTCATGTTTTAGCAGATAAATATTAATTAGCTACCGTACACCACGCCTTGGCTAAGGTCAACAAACGCAGCACGAATACTAACTAGTCTCTATCTGAAATGACGGAGGGCTACGCAGGTTTTTCAGAAAACCCTGAGCGTAATGAACTTGATATCGTCGTAGAATCGAGTGAAGTTTTGAAAAGGAGTGTTTTTGAGGCTTTTCTTAGTTTCGCTAAAGGGGTCACTCCCGGTGAAGGGATCGTCGGCCCTTTCCTCATCGAATAAGGTGCAGGATATATCATATATACCGCTGTGCAAAGCAAAACTTTAAAAGCAATCAAAAGACAAACCTAGTTTTGTAGCATCTGCCAGTTTCGCTAAAGAGGTCACTCCCGGTGAAGGGATCGTCGGCTCTTTCCCCATCGAATAAGGTGCAGGATATATCATATATATCACTGTGCAAAGCAAAACTGTAGCTACCCTTTTTATAAAGTTTTGATTCTACAACATCTTTAGGTTTCTTTTCTTTTTATTAATCTTATTAATAAAATCCCATCAGCTTATGCTTCCTAAGCATCACAGAAGAAACGAAAGCAGTAATATTTATATATCAGCACATATATATAGTATAAGCATTCGTCTCAGGCAGTAATATGATCTCATCACAGAACATTGCAGCAGAAGAACATATATGAAATATTGGATATACTAGGACGTCCGTGTTTTCAATACGAGCCTGTATAAAACACGGATTCCACGGTCGCGACGAATAGCCAAACCCACATCCCAAGACCCCTACGAGAGCGGCAAGTGACACTGGCAATTCTAGGGTTAGGAGACCCGGTCTCGACTCCTTGAGATGGCCTCCCACTGGACCCTAGAACCCGGTTACTTATGCTCCCCTCCTTGGGTCTACCTAATGCGGAAAAGTAAATAATATACACTGGTGACAGCAACCTCAACCTGGAAGTGCCCCAAAAAAGAATATTACATTACAAATGAATTTTACATGAATGAAAATAAAAACCCTCATCTCACATAAAATCCCCGGCTATTCAGAACGCGACGATCCAATATAACATATCACAGCAACACATAATATCACATATCATCAACGTAAGTAAATATGCACATCCCAATTGTCGTTGACATATAGCAACGAAACCGGCGATGTCATATATTACACTTACGGTCACAGAAAAGAAAGTGTAAAACTATAATATTTGGAATCCACAATCACTTTAGACATCGTAAATCCGAAATATCACATACTTCGCATTTCATGCCTAACTCTATGAATTCCACATATTGTATCACATTCTAGATAAATAGACAGTATTAAACTTTTCGAACAGATAATCAAATACCCAAAATTTCCTAAAGTGCTCAACACTTGAGCGGAGTTCAAATAATCCCAGAATATGTCACAGTACCGGTGATCCAGCCGTAGAAGGGTCAAGCCAATGCCTCACATGTGGCACGCCGTACTGCCCCAAACCCGAAGGTTCAAAAGGCAGTTCAAGACGGTCACATAATCGAGTTAAGGTTTGTTGTCTTCTAGAGGGTCCACCGCTTAACTTGTACAATTTTTCCGAAAGATTTAAACCCGATAAAAATTCAACACTTGAAAGTTTTACGTGCCGGGAAAAAGTGAGTTAATGATATCCGTTCGAACTTTTTAAAAATTTCTAAATATCCGGAAAGAAATACGAATTTAAATATTTCGATCGAATCTACGATTACAAAATAAACCCCAAAAGTCTTAACACTTAAAACAGTTTAAAAATACCCAGAAGCATCTACAAGCAACTACAAAAAATACCATGAAGACACGTGTCACAATTCCACAAAACGGCCGCGGAACCGCCGCGGGAAGCATGTTTCCGCCGCGGTTCCGCCGCGTTTTGGTGGAGTTGGGGGCCCGTATTTCATGGTAATTCTTAGAATTCCCTGCTGATTTTTTTAAATATTTTTAATTCAGAAAAATCCCAAATTTTGAAAAATTTCCAGAGAGGGGTTAAATTTTGTCGCTACGGGTTCGATCGGAGTTTTAACTTCGTAAACACATCGCCTAATGCTCTAGCTAGGCTCTGATACCACTTAGGGTTCCTAGGCACTCTTATGAAGGTTCATAAGTCATCAAACATGCCCGGATAAAAATTTAGACGTGCCGAACAACCCAAAGCCGGGATCTTTGCTAGATTATTAGGGTTAAACATGCAAGATGATAACTTTTATCTAAGTGTGAGGGATTACAACCTTTGTAGTCCGCTCCTTCGCTTCACAAGCTCCGAGTAGAAGTCCCTTTGCCGCGATCCACGATCTCCCGGACTCATGAGAGGCTCCACGACTCGAACGATCTATGCTAGCTTGAAGTGCTCCAAATCTCCGATGATCTACGTCGAAGTTGCAAAGACTCAAGCTTTCTCACTCTAAAGAGATGAACACACTAATCTCATGGGCTAGATGAGATGAGGATGAGAGAGTAGTATTTTTGCTTTCTTTTTAAATCATTTTCTCATATTTATTCATCACATAAAGAATTTCAAGTGAGCTTCTTCAAGAGAGAAAAGAAGATGATAATGGAAAAGATAATGAATAAAATCCTTTTGTGATGAATAGAAATAAAAGAATATGATTGATATATAAACCATGGTCAAGGATGAGTGGCTAAGATTTTGTAGAGAATAAACTAGAGTTAGAGTTTGGTTGGGTTAGAAATGTGTCATCAAAAATATCTTAACCATGACAAAAGAAATTGCTTCTAGAAGGTGCATGAAGCAACTAACCCTAATCAAACCCTAACCTCATTTAATCATCCTTAAACATGTTTAATAATAAATCATATCATGTCACAATAATATATATCACATATATATTATATATTTGCAACAAAAGAAAATAATACAATTAACATATATCGCATATATATCAATGTATCATCCAGTGAGAAAATGAAATAATAAAGCGAGCCAATATTAGATAATGTAATACAATATATCATATATATTATTATACATTAAATCATCGAATCAACACTTGATTTGATGATCCGGCTATATCGAATATTACCGACTAATATATCATGTACCGATTCATCGAATCAACACTTGATCCGATGTCTCAGTTCATATCTAAATATCGCGAGAATATAATACGGTATCTCATATCGCATTATTCTCGGTCCTGCACATATCACATTGTTGCGCCACGGCAGCGCCCCGGCCGTCTTACTCGAGGCCAAATTGCGGAATCAAAATTTTTCCTTACTCGGAAACCGGCGCTACCGCGGACAAAGAAAACCCGGATCGTTAACCATTAACCTACGCTAGCTAACAAGAGATGGGAAAAGAAGTATACCAAGAGATCCGAGTCCTCCGGTCTTCTCATCATCGCCCCGATCTCCCGCGGAAAGTGTAGTCTCCATATCGTCGCCTCCTCGCCGGAAAGGGCACCACATCGCCTGCGTCTTTTACGGGCTCCCGCCTCAATACCGAGGCAACTCGAGCATGAAGCCGGCAACTCGACATGCCCAAGATATGCTGTAGAATGTGTAGTAGATCATGCTAGTCTCATTTGGGGTTTGTTGTTGCCTTGATGGAGGAATGGGGTTAGGAAAAATGGTGCTTTCATTTTTCCAAAACAAGAAGAAGAAGGAGATGAAGAATTCCTCACATAATCAAGATGAACTCTCTCATTCTTTTTCTTTCTCTCAAGTGTTCTTTCTTTCATCAAGTGAGAATGATTATTATTGTGGAGGAATGAGAATACTAACCATAAGAAGGGAGGTGAGTGTAGGATCAAATGAATGGTGACCACATCCAAGGTCAAAGAAACAACAACCATGCTTGTTACTATTCAACCCATACCCTCACTTTATCACAATAAAAAGCAAGTCAATGTGCAAGATATGAAAGGTGTCATAATCAATCATTATGCAAGAAAACCCCTCCACAAAAGTAATTTGCAAAACTGCAAATTACCCCCTCCATCGGAAAAGTCCGGCCGGGAAAGAACAAAGGAAAACCGGCCGGAACGGAATGCAAACTGGCAACTCCAGAAAACTGGTCCCGTAATAAATTACAGGAAAACCCCGATACTGTGCATACACACCCGCATCTGTATTCCGACCGGATACAAATGCAATGAGACAAAATCTACACTGTACTAAACTAGGATCCGGCTTAAACCAAAGCCGGCTAGTAATGTCCGTTCGATCCTGATCCGTGCAATACCGCACGTATCTGATCGAACCCCGCCATATATCCATACGGCTACTAGTACAAATCGTCCGATCCTGATGCGTGCAATACCGCACGTATCTGATCGGACCCTGCCATATCTCCATACGGCCTCTACAGCGTTTCGCCCGAAAGCTTGAGTAACTGTAAGTGTGGTGGACTCTAAAGACTCGTCAATACAATGGCTGTGGATTTAACCACTGGTACGTCAGAGGTATAAGCCAATACGTGACGGGCCACCAGCTATTGACCAAAAGGGACGTCGATGAGGAAGCTCACCCCGACACCCAACTGAGCCTGTCAGTGACAATATCCGTACAGTCCGGTCCGTTCGTCTATGAGCATCGCATGTCGGGCCTAGGGGGTTGGTAAAAGTCAGACTCCCAAAAGCGGTACAAGTCGTGTCGGAGTGTAGCCCAGAACGCCCTGAGATACTACTGGAATACCTACCAGCAAATCTCCTGCCTCGGCCGAGGGCTTTGCGTAATGGCTCTCCTAGACACAGCGCGACCTCACCCCCAATACCGGGAGAGACGAACCCCTGAAGATCCGCTCACTGCCTCCATGTGGCTCGGGACTGTACCCAACTAAAACCTGTTTGCACGACTCCTTTGAGCCGTGGTAGGGTAGTAATCAAAGCACAGTGGGAACTCACACGAGACAAATGACGATCCCCAGGTCGATGAACTAACCTGTACACATGTCACCTGGGAACTGCTATCTGACGTCAGGTATAAGACCAACTAGCATGTTCCCGGCGAGTCCTGTCCGGTGTACTCATAACCCAATGAGCACCTGTATACATCTTAGGTGATCCAACTGACACCAGTGGCTTGTGAGACCGGCCACCGCCCCTCGTCGGGGTCTCGACTGTATACACTAGTCTACTCTGGAGAATCGATGCCCTGTCTCGAAACTCCCACGACTAGGGACCTTTTAAGGATGTGCTAATAGACTCCAGCTCTCACTTATATGATCGCCCTCATACTGCCGGCAGTCAAGCAAGAATCCTAGGGGCTCTATCAACGTGCAATAGCGACCTGTCAGGTCACCTGAAGCAGTACACGATGATAAAGGTAAACCAGATAGCAAACTATCATCTCGAGTAAGACTGTCGTACCGGGATAGGTCCGCCCTCAATCATTGCAATCACGTGCCTGTGATCCAATAATTGACTCTGAGGGCACTATCTCCAACAATCTCCCACTTGCACTCAAGGCTAATTATTGCGATGTTGCATACTCACAGCCCGTGTGATACTGAACACCCAACTCCTCTACTGGTCAGTCTCACAAAGCTCGTTTGTGAAATTATTGCGTTCAAGGAATAGCCTCAGCGAGTGGATCCGCTTTGAAGTTTCTTTCCATGTCTCTCTATATCTCAAGTTCGCGGAGAAAACCATCTCCCGAAATGAGCAATACCTGTCTTAGAATGTCTGGATGTCTGATGGGACCTAGCTCATAAATGAACTCCAAATCCAAACTTCTCAGACTGTATCGTCAACTGAACTTAATCAGTATCCTGCGCCATGCCTCCCTCAGTATTGCCTTGGATCACCTGTCCAAAATACTGCCCCTCGTCAGAAGGAAAACTACAACTCTGACGATCACCCTGTCGTCCATGTCACCTTGGAAGTCTGGAGTGATAACCGTCTCCTAAAGGAGGCAGCCGTTATCATATCCCTAGAACATTCACTTATGTTCTAAAAATGCTTCCGACTGTTTCCCCAGGATTGGATCAATATCAACTTATTGCACCTACTGCAAGAACAACATCTGGTGTGGTACTTGACATCTCATGATTGACTCAATTGCCTGAGCAAGTGATCTGCCAATCATGCGCATCCCTCTCTACTTTAGTCTATAAGACACCTTTAGAGAGGGTGACTCCATCACCTGCAGGTATACTACCGTGCCAAGAGTCGTCCATTCTAAATAATCTTAGAATGCTGTCAAGGTACCCAGATTGGGAAACCACCCAAATCTAGATCTAAAACCATACATCTAGTAACCAGTATGTCTGATATAATATCCTAGTCCTTTGTGGAGAAACCACTGTGTGACGACCAAAGTATAACCGATCGTAGTATAGGAATATCACTTCCTACTACCTTCTCAACAGATCCATCCCCTATTCTGATAACGTCAAACCCATGACTGTCACATCAGAAACAGATGATCTAACTCCGCTATATCTGCTCTAGTCTATAAATAGACATAAGCCTGAAGTCCACCAATGCTTCCGCTGCTCCCACTGACTACGACAACCCTCTGCCAGAGTCATATAGACGTGCACTTCTAAAGCTAGTTTAGAACGATGCTATACTCATCCTCCTGCCGGGTCTCGCAGCCTGGAACAACAACAATGGCAAGTGTGGGTAAACAAGAACTTCCCTGTCACCGTCCTTGAGGCTACCGGAGTACCTCTCGGGTGCCTGAAGTTACCCACCTTATCTGCGGAGTGGCCAATGGAATGTCAAATCAGATTGAATCTTTAGGTTCCTTATCAAATCTTCAGTAATCGTTTGTGGTTCTGGAATTACTTCCAGTTCTACCATACTCCCACTACTGTTTTTCTGAAAAATAACCATTTCCTTTTAAAATGTGGCGAGTTAAGAACAATATCACTATCGATCTTCCAGATGGTAGAAAATCAACCCTCGTCATAGCCTGGGTCAAACCACAAACAGCCATTACAGAAATGTGCCTTGAGTTATCCGGGGTCTGGTTTTAAGCATAAGCCGGACAACTCCCCGTACCTTAACATCGTTAAGATATGAACTGTTCTATATCCAATATAGAACCAGAGGCACTGATTTAATTTAACCAGATTCAAATCATGCATCTATCTCCAGTGCATGTCAACTAAATGGAAGGAGGTCGATCAGCGTTACTCAACTTAGGAATGCTTCCAATTATGAGTAACCTGAAAGAGAAGCAATCTGTCTTCATCATTACTATCAACTGAATACCATACACAAGTATCTACATCTTCGATCTCTTTGAAGAATCCCGATACTTGCTACACCTGGTTCTCTACTCTATTCAAATACCTATAACTCCTCAAAACTTAGACCCTGTGTTTCTACGAAACACATGTCCAAGAACTAGAGAAGTTAAAAGTAAACAGAATATAGTATGAGGACCAACTCCTCTGTCCGAATGGACACTGGACAACATACAATACTCTGTATAAGTCCGCTGAGTCTAACAACTCTTTCACTGTGTGTCGTAGGTTGAAAACTGTACTTATGGTTAAGAAGAATTACACCGCTGTTTAATGCTCCTTACCTAACCATCCACTGATATAGGTAAATGTCGTCGACATAATATCAAAAGGTATATCTCACTCTATGAAAATAGACGTACAGATATATCAATTTGAAATTGGTGCACAACAGCGGATATTCAAAACCAAATATTTGCCGACCGGCAAACAACCCAGGTGACTTCCTCAAATATCACCGATTACAACGAATCCCAATATAATGAGGATGGTCACCTAATTCCCAATAACTTACTCCCACTCATCATCTGTAAAACCATACAGATATGAGAATCCAACCTGGTAAATACATACCCTGGAACAAGTGTCTAATCGGGAAATCAGTTTTCGTTTAACAGTACACAGTGAACTGAAACATTGAAATGTTTCGATGGGGTATCCTGGTATTCCTAGTAATGCCTTTACCATTATCCAGATTCACAACTATAACCGTATAATTCTTTTCCACCTCTCCAAATCCCTTTATATGTCTTTAGTCGTTACCTTCTGCACACCTCTTAGGCCAAATGGTTTTCTTCCTTCCCTACCGTTCGGCACCAGCCTATGGTTTGGAAGAAGACTATCCAATAAGCATAATGGGTGTACTGTCCTAATCCTAGGAGCACTCGCAATGCGAGAGAAGGTGAAGATAAAAGACAACCGAATTAAACCTTATTCCTATTTCTCCTGAACCAGAATCCATCCCCGAACTGGAACTAGTTCCTTTCGAGTTCGTATATAACCATACGATGGAGTATCCAATAAAATGGGATCTTCGTAGTGATACGGAGTGTCCTGGAGAAATACAAAGGTGATTTAGGATTGGCGAAGAAATACTTGGTTTGGTCGTGAATAGCAGTCGCAATTTACTTTGCCCTCTTACTAATCCCTTGCTTTGTCTGAACTTAATACCTTCTGTACACCGTCGTTATGCTAATTGGTTTTCTTTATTCCCTACCGGTCGGCACCAGCCTAAGGTTTGGAAGAAGACAATCCAATTTGCGTAATAGGTGTACTACCCCTAAACCAAGGAGTACTCGTAACCTGAGAGAGGGTAAAAGGAAAAGACAACTGAATAATCCTATCCGTTTTCTCCAGAACCGGAAACCATCCTCGAATAAATTCTTTCGAGTTCGTATCTAACCATACGATGGTTTTGTCCAATGGAAGTGGACGTTCGTAGTAATACGGGGTGTCCTGGAGAAAAGGGTAAAAGTAGGAGTGGCAATGAGGTTCGCAACTCTGACAATCCAAAAGCCAGTGTTAAGAAGGTTCGGTCAACTTGGTCACTGAGTCAAAGTCTTAGGGTCGGGTCAAAGGTCGCTGCCAGAGAGAGAGAGAGAAGAAACACTCAGCGTGCACTCTAACCTAGATCAGAATGGTTACCAATTTATCTAATCTGGAAACCTCCCACTGTACCTCAAATTCTCTTCCAAACCTGAAAGAAGAATCAGTCGGGGTAACCCGAGGAGTAAACTAACTCATCAGTGGGAATCGGGATCCAACTATCATCGTATGATAACGTGACGGAATCCGCTCACGCTATAACACTCCAGAAGGTATGCGCATATCTGGCAAGTTTCAGTTCTTTTGAAACTCCCGATGTGATTTCTGCCCCATGCTCTTATGACCTTGACTAAGGCCAACAAATCATAAGTCACATGTCAAGTTCTACCCGTCATTGTCCAGGTTGATTTGAACCCACCCGTACAAGCCCTTGACTAAGGCCAACAAGGCTATACGACTGTCCCAAACCAACGCATCTATCTATGCAGCATATGAATACCCAATAGCTACCAAACACTGTGCCTTGACTAAGGCCAACAAACACAGCTTGAATACTATTGACTACCCATATGAAACGACGGAGGGCTACGAATGGTTTCTGGCAAAAACCTTTAACGTAATGAACTTGATATCGTTGAAGGAACGGATAGCTTTTTAGAAAATATAGTGACGAAAACCTTTACTAAAGAGGTCACTCCCGGTGAAGGGATCTCGGCTCTTTCCCCGTAGAATAGGGTGCAGGATATTCCAACTGAATACCACGATGCAAAGCAAAAGTAATCGGCTATAGTGAAGTTAATGCCCTGACGCAAACTTCTGTCCAAGGGGTCACTCCCGGTGAAGGGATCTCGGCCCTTGCCTCGTCGACTGAGGAGCAGGATATTCCAAATGAATACCACGATGCAAAACAAAAGTGAACGTCCTTGCAATAACAGCTTTTTGAAAAGTGTTCCAACAACATCAGATTAGGTTTGTTTAACTTGCATTGATCCGAATCAACGCAGTCCCATCAATTGATCACACCATAAAGAACGAAAATATACTGACGTACGTATATGCCATCCGCATTCGCCACTGGGTCCCGTCATCACCCGTTAGGTTAGCTAACTAACGGCAGAGCGGGGACTGGACTAGCGCGGATGAAAAACATATACAACATCTACTAATATATATACCAATATATAGTATTTCGCTCAAGGCGTGAATAAAATGCAACATCACAGAAATGTATAGCATCACAGAAATAATACAGATATCTGGGATCCCCGGGTTTCACAGAGCCACTACTGAAACCCGACGTTCCCCTGGTCGTGTGGATAGCCTGTGCAATGAAATCCTATACCCCCTACGAGTGCGGCGAATAGCCAGCCAATCCTGGAGTGAAGCCCCCTCCGTCCCAATGCCATGAGATGCGGGCTTGTTGCTTTCTAGAACCCGGCTATCCGTGCACCCCTCCGCGGGGTAATCCTAGTACAGAAAGTAAAATATACATACAACGGGTACATCGACCGCAACCAGGTCGTTCCCCAAAAGAATAATACAAACTGGCAGTGACGGCAGTCCACATGTCGGATGCTCGACCCGCAATATCAATTGTACATAATACAACAACACAGTACTAGCATTGCATCCAGGCTATCCCCACGACCGATCCGCAACAACACAGCATAAACATAGAACATCAACGTGAAAGTCACGTTCGCAAATCCGTCTAACCGGGCTATAGCAGTTAGACCGGATTTACCGATCGAGTGACATTCACGGTCGCAGATATAATGTAAATACTGTGAAAAATGTGTTTAAAATTTTCCGATTGACCAAAAATTAACAAGTGGGCCCCCAATCAAAACTGTAGCACACACAGAAAATCTGGGCCCAATATTAATATTCCAAAACCCCTAATTTAAGCCCATAAGCCCACTGCAAAAAAATAATCGTACGAGCTCACAATCCTGCGGCGGAAGGGCGGCCAAAATGGGGTTATGGCCGCGCTTCCGCGGCCGTACGGAGTGATCACTTTACCAAAATTTTGCAGTATTCTTAGAACTCCCTGCACATCATTCTGAGACCACCTGAAAAATTTTTAGACTCCAAAAAATTTCGACAGAAACTGATGTGCTAGAAAAAATACGGTTTTTGGAAATTTCGGTCGATCGGAAACGCAAACACATCAAACGAAGCTAGGTAAGGTTAATGGCGTGGCTCTGATACCATGTTGCGCCACGGCAGCGCCCCGGCCGTCTTACTCGAGGCCAAATTGCGGAATCAAAATTTTTCCTTACTCGGAAACCGGCGCTACCGCGGACAAAGAAAACCCGGATCGTTAACCATTAACCTACGCTAGCTAACAAGAGATGGGAAAAGAAGTATACCAAGAGATCCGAGTCCTCCGGTCTTCTCATCATCGCCCCGATCTCCCGCGGAAAGTGTAGTCTCCATATCGTCGCCTCCTCGCCGGAAAGGGCACCACATCGCCTGCGTCTTTTACGGGCTCCCGCCTCAATACCGAGGCAACTCGAGCATGAAGCCGGCAACTCGACATGCCCAAGATATGCTGTAGAATGTGTAGTAGATCATGCTAGTCTCATTTGGGGTTTGTTGTTGCCTTGATGGAGGAATGGGGTTAGGAAAAATGGTGCTTTCATTTTTCCAAAACAAGAAGAAGAAGGAGATGAAGAATTCCTCACATAATCAAGATGAACTCTCTCATTCTTTTTCTTTCTCTCAAGTGTTCTTTCTTTCATCAAGTGAGAATGCTTATTATTGTGGAGGAATGAGAATACTAACCATAAGAAGGGAGGTGAGTGTAGGATCAAATGAATGGTGACCACATCCAAGGTCAAAGAAACAACAACCATGCTTGTTACTATTCAACCCATACCCTCATTTTATCACAATAAAAAGCAAGTCAATGTGCAAGATATGAAAGGTGTCATAATCAATCATTATGCAAGAAAACCCCTCCACAAAAGTAATTTGCAAAACTGCAAATTACCCCCTCCATCGGAAAAGTCCGGCCGGGAAAGAACAAAGGAAAACCGGCCGGAACGGAATGCAAACTGGCAACTCCAGAAAACTGGTCCCGTAATAAATTACAGGAAAACCCCGATACTGTGCATACACACCCGCATCTGTATTCCGACCGGATACAAATGCAATGAGACAAAATCTACACTGTACTAAACTAGGATCCGGCTTAAACCAAAGCCGGCTAGTAATGTCCGTTCGATCCTGATCCGTGCAATACCGCACGTATCTGATCGAACCCCGCCATATATCCATACGGCTACTAGTACAAATCGTCCGATCCTGATGCGTGCAATACCGCACGTATCTGATCGGACCCTGCCATATCTCCATACGGCCTCTACAGCGTTTCGCCCGAAAGCTTGAGTAACTGTAAGTGTGGTGGACTCTAAAGACTCGTCAATACAATGGCTGTGGATTTAACCACTGGTACGTCAGAGGTATAAGCCAATACGTGACGGGCCACCAGCTATTGACCAAAAGGGACGTCGATGAGGAAGCTCACCCCGACACCCAACTGAGCCTGTCAGTGACAATATCCGTACAGTCCGGTCCGTTCGTCTATGAGCATCGCATGTCGGGCCTAGGGGGTTGGTAAAAGTCAGACCCCCAAAAGCAGTACAAGTCGTGTCGGAGTGTAGCCCAGAACGCCCTGAGATACTACTGGAATACCTACCAGCAAATCTCCTGCCTCGGCCGAGGGCTTTGCGTAATGGCTCTCCTAGACACAGCGCGACCTCACCCCCAATACCGGGAGAGACGAACCCCTGAAGATCCGCTCACTGCCTCCATGTGGCTCGGGACTGTACCCAACTAAAACCTGTTTGCACGACTCCTTTGAGCCGTGGTAGGGTAGTAATCAAAGCACAGTGGGAACTCACACGAGACAAATGACGATCCCCAGGTCGATGAACTAACCTGTACACATGTCACCTGGGAACTGCTATCTGACGTCAGGTATAAGACCAACTAGCATGTTCCCGGCGAGTCCTGTCCGGTGTACTCATAACCCAATGAGCACCTGTATACATCTTAGGTGATCCAACTGACACCAGTGGCTTGTGAGACCGGCCACCGCCCCTCGTCGGGGTCTCGACTATATACACTAGTCTACTCTGGAGAATCGATGCCTTGTCTCGAAACTCCCACGACTAGGGACCTTTTAAGGATGTGCTAATAGACTCCAGCTCTCACTTATATGATCGCCCTCATACTGCCGGCAGTCAAGCAAGAATCCTAGGGGCTCTGTCAACGTGCAATAGCGACCTGTCAGGTCACCTGAAGCAGTACACGATGATAAAGGTAAACTAGATAGCAAACTATCATCTCGAGTAAGACTGTCGTACCGGGATAGGTCCTCCCTCAATCATTGCAATCACGTGCCTGTGATCCAATAATTGACTCTGAGGGCACTATCTCCAACACACATATGTGCCTCTACTCCGTTTCGCCTGAGCCAAGAAACCTCTGTGTAGGACTCTAAAGAATCGTCAATACGCCGGTAGCAGGTGATGATCATATCAAACACCCATAAGCTGCAAGCAGTCAGCTAAACGTAACAGCCACCCAGGTATTGAGCGATCAGAAGATCAACAAGCTAGCCTGTGCGTTCTCCTGTGAATCCAATCAGTAACACTCCCGTACAGTCCGGTCTGTTCGTCTGATATGTCGCATATCAAGTCTAGGGTTGGTATACGTCAGACCCCAGTAACCGATAAGTCGTGTCGATGTGTGGCTCATAACGGGTCGAGAAACTACTAGTAACACTTACCAGTAAATCTCTATATCAGCCCTGGCCAGGGACTTCCAGTTATAGCCAATCGAACACAGCACAACATCAACTCCCTATACCGGGAGAGACGAATCCCCTCCTATCGCTCATTGCCTCCATGTGATTCGGGACTGTACCCAAAAGCCACCATTTTGCACGCCCTCTTGGACGTGGTAAGGTGGAAATCAAAGCAAAGTGGGAATCACACAAGACTCTATGACGATCTCGGGTCTACATACTACCCTATACCAGTGTCACCGGAGAACTGCCATCTGACGTGTGGTATATCACCATCTGGGAGTTCTCGGCGAGTCCGTCCAGTGTACCCAGTCTCCACTGAGCACCCGTACACCATCTCTGATGTCAAACACCGATGGATATGGGATCATCCATTGCCCATCATATGGGTCAAGATGCGTATACGCTAGTCTACTCTGGTGTATCGATGCCCTGTCTCGATATACCCATGACTAGGAACAGTTATAGGATGTACTCATCGACTACCAAGGCCCCACTAGTATGATCTCATCATAGTCCCAGTAGTCGAGTACAGATCCTAAGGGCTTTATCAACATGTGAGAGTAAAACAGTAAACCAATACAAGTCAACATGTTAAGATAAAGTGAAACCAAATAGCATACTATCATGACGAGCAAGAAAGTCATCTCTATATATATCCAAGCATCCATTATAATATACATCATATGTACAACAATGGCCTCTAGGGCATATACATAACTAACAATAATAACTAATCTGATCTTGCAAGAGCATACGCTAAAGTGTTTTCTTCTCTCTCTTTCCAGGTAGCGACCATATCATGCCTTAATAAAGATAATAATATGGATGTATTGACCGAACCTGCATGTTATACTGTGCTGGGGAACGTTGGTTCCGTTCTTTCTTATAAAAGTTATAAGACTGAACAGGATATAGGGGAATACCAGGATTCCCATGCCACCCGAATGAAGAAAGTGCATATTGATGCATTTTCTTCGGGTGTGTTGGTTACAGAGAACTGTTTCTCCATTTGCTCTACGTCCCGGGTATTAGATACCGGGTCAGGATCCCATATATGTAATCAGTTACATGGGCTAAGGAGAGGTAGAGAACTTGGAGAAGGTGATAAAGACATAAGGATTGGAAATGGTGCAATTGTTGCAGCTAGAACCGTCGGGGAATATCACCTTGTATTATCAACTGGTAATACATTAATTCTGAACGAATGCTGTTACATGCCGAACCTGATATGCAACATTATATCGGTTTCTTTATTAAGTAAAGAGGGATATAATTTTGTATTACAGGATAATGTTATGAACATTTTCCTGAACCAAAAGTTGGTTGGATCAGGCACGTTGTGCAATGGCATTTATGTTCTAAATCAATCAACAGTTCTGAGCATAGAAAACACACAGAAGAGGAAGAGTTCAGAACTGAACGAATCCTTCTTGTGGCATTGTAGACTGGGTCACATCAATGCGACACGACTAGCTAAGTTGCATAAGGATGGATATTTGAATCCATTTGAATTTTCATCTTATGATACTTTCCAGTCATGTCTCAAAGGAAAGATGACCAAAACTCCGTTTATGGGACACGGACAAAGAGTTACGGAACTCTTGGGACTGGTATATAATGATGTATGCGGTCCCATGTCTACACATGCCAGGGATGGTTCTTCGTACTTCATTACATTCACTGACGATCTCTCTAGATTCGGGTCTGTGCTCCTGATGAAACACAAATCAGAAGCTTTTGTGAAATTTAGAGAATATAAACAAGAATTCGAGAACCAAACTGGGAAAAGTATTAAAATCCTTCGATTTGATCGAGGAGGTGAATACTTGAGAAATGAATTCCTGGACTTCCTAAAAGAGAATGGGATTCTCTCTCAGCCAACTCCTCCATATACACCACAGCACAACGGTGTATCAGAATGGAAGAACTGCACCCTATTAGATATGGTGCACTCTATGTTGAGCACAGCTGAATTACCTATTTCCTTCTGGGGATATGCGATGCAGACAGCAGCAAACCTATTGAATCAAGTTCCATCTAAATCTGTAGCTACCACACCATATGAGGTATGGAGTGGGAAGAGACCATGTCTTAAACGATCGGACCAGACAGGTGCAGGTAGCTCGACAGCGTTACCCCATTAATTTCAATCTCGACATCTCAAATCTCTCTCAAATTCGGCCTCTGAGCTTGAGAGTGAGAGTTGATATGGGGTTGTCCGGCCTATGTCAAAAGGCAAAATCCGGACAAACTCGAGGCACGGTCAGTTCTATGCAAGTTTGTGGGATATCCCAAACATTCACATGGATATATTTTCTACCATATTGAGGAACAAAAGTGTTTGTTTCTCGACATGCCACCTTTTTAGAAAAGGAATTTCTTACAAAAGAAATTAGTGGCAACGAGGTAGAACTGGAAGAAGTTCCGTCTACACAAACTCAAACTGAAGATTTAGTGGAACCAGAGGATTCGGTGGTTCCCAACGAACCCCAGCCACTCCGCCGATCTAGTAGGGATCCTCACCCACCTCAGAGATACTACGGTTTTCTCATGGATGGTGGGAGCGAGGATTGCATCATGGAGGATGATGACCCAACTAGCTTCGAGCAGGCCATCACGAGTGGTGACTCAGTGAAATGGTTGGATGCAATGCAGTCTGAGATGGAATCCATGTACACCAACAAAGTATGGACTTTGGAAGATGCTCCTGAAGGGGTAAAACCCATTGGGAGCAAGTGGATCTTCAAGAAAAAACTTGGTGTAGATGGGAAAGTGGAGACTTTCAAAGCTAGACTTGTTGCAAAGGGTTTTCGTCAAAGACCAGGTATGGACTATGACGAAACCTTTTCTCCAGTGGCTATGCTTAAATCCATCCGGATCATGCTTGCCATCGCTGCATATCATGACCACGAAATCTGGCAAATGGATGTTAATACCGCTTTTCTAAACGATGATTTAGAAGAAAGCGTGTACATGACTCTGCCAGAGGGCTTCGTAGCTAGTGGGAGCAGCGGGAAGGTGTGCAAGCTGCTTAAATCCATTTATGGATTAAAGCAAGTATCGCGGAGTTGGAACATCTGCTTTGACATCGTTATCAAAGAGTTTGATTTCGTCAAAAATGTAGATGAACCTTGTATCTACAAGAAGGTGGCAGAGAGTAAGGTTGTCTTCCTCGTATTATACGTGGACGACATACTCTTGATAGGAAATGACATTCCTATGCTGCAATCGGTCAAGCTCTTCTTATCACAAAGATTCTCAATGAAAGATCTAGGTGATGCCTCCTGCATACTGGGAATTATGATCTATAGAGATAGATCTAAAAGGATATTGGGATTGTCCCAATCCAGGTACATTGACACCATACTAAAGAGCTTTAGTATGGAAGAATCCAAGTGTGGGAACTTACCCACGATCTCTGGGCTCACTCTCTCCAAAGTGATGTCTCCCAAGACTTATTTGGAGAGCACTCACATGCAAGGTATACCCTATACTTCGGCTGTAGGCTCTATTATGTACGCGATACTATGTACCAGACCCGATGTAGCACACTCACTAAGTGTAGTGAGTAGGTATCAAGCTAATCCTGGAGAGAGTCACTGGAAAGCTGTGATGAGCATTCTCAAGTACTTACGAAGGACTAAAGAGATGCTCTTGGTGTATGGTAACAGAGAACTCCAAGTGGAGTCCTTTATCGATTCGAGCTTCCAGAGTGATAAGGACGACTCTAAGTCGCACTCGGGATTTGACTTTACCCTTTACGGAGAGGCGGTTAGCTGGAAGAGTTCCAAGCAGGAAACCGTGGCAGACTCGACGATGGAGGCTGAATACATCGCTGCTAACGATGCTGCCAAAGAGGCTGTCTGGATCAAGAAGTTCATTACTGAACTTGGAGTGGTTCCATCCATTGAGCATCTAATACCTTTATATTGTGATAACAATGGAGAGGTGTCTTTGGCCAAGGAACCCAGGTCCCATCAGCGATCTAGGCATATTCTGAGGCGGTATCACCTGATCCGGGAGATAGTTGATCGCCGGGAGATCGAGGTCAGGATGGTTGACATGAAGAACAAGACAGCGGATCTACTCACGAAGGCCATTCCCCAGATACAGTTTGAGATACTCTTCGGGATGCTTGGTATGCGATACTACAACAGCTGGCCTTAGTGCAAGTGGGAGATTGTTAGTATGCCCTAGAGGCCAGTATTGTACAGATGATGTTTATTATATTGGATGCTTGGAAATATATAGAGAGGACTTTCTTGCTTGATATGATAGTATGCTATCTGGTTGCTCTTTATCTTAACATGTATACTTGTCTCTTGATACTGTCTTATAGTTACATGTTGGTAAAGCCCTTAGGATGTGTACTTGACTACCTGGACTATGATGCATATCATACTAGTGGGGATAGAGTAGTCCATAAGTACATCCTTTAATGTTCCTAGTCGTAGGTGTATCGAGACAGGGCATCGATATACCAAGGTAGACTAGCGTATACGCTTCTCGACCCATGAGATGGGCGATGGATGATCCCATATCCATTGGTGTTTGACATCAGAGATGGTATACGGGTGCTCAGTGGCGACTGGGTACACTGGACGGACTCGCCATGAACTCCCAGATGGTATTATACCTCACGTCAGATGGCAGTTCTCTGGTGACACTTGTGCAGGTTAGTCTGTAGACCCAAGATCGTCATAGAGTCTTGTGTGACTCCTACTGTGCTTTGATTTCCACCTTACCACGTCCAAGAGGGCGTGCAAAACGATGGTTTTTGGGTACAGTCCTGAGTCATATGGAGGCGATGAGCGATAGGAGGGGTTTCGTCTCTCCCGGTATTGGGGGTTAATGTTGCGCTGCGCTCGATTGGCCATAACAGGGAAGTCCCTGGCAAGGGCTGATTTAGAGATTTACTGGTAAGTGTTACCAGTAGTTTCTCAACCCGTTATGAGCCTCACATCGGCACGACTTATCGGTTATTGGGGTCTGACGTTTACCACCCCTAGACTTGATATGCGACATATCAGACGAGGAGACCGGACTGTACGGCAAGTGTTACCGTTAGGCTTTTACAGGAGTTGGAGCCGGCTTGCTTACTGATCTTCTGATCGCTCAATACCCGGGTAGCCATTACGTCCAGCTAGTACCGCTGACGGCTTGTGGGTGCTTGATATGATCATCACCTACTGCCGGCGTATTGACGAGTCTTTAGAGTCCTACATAGAAGTTTTACTAGCTGAGGCAAAACGAAATAGGAGCACATATATGATATGTGCGGGACCGAGAATAATGCATGTATGTGATACTGTATTCTATTCTCGCGACTTTTTGTATCAGTCGGTTATATGTGATATAGCCGTGTTATCAAATCAAGTGTTGATTCGATAAGTCGATACATTGGATGCTAGTCGGTTATATGAGATATGACCGGATTATTAAGTCAAGTGTTGATTTAATAATTTAGTGTATAATTGTATATATGATATACTAATTTACATTAACTAACATTTGTTCACTTAAGGATTTTTCTCACATGTGCACAACTTTAATATATATGTGATATATATTAAAATGTGTTTTCTTTTTTGTATCATGGTTTTTGATACACATAACATGGGTGTGCAAGACATACACCATTCTATTTTAAATGGTGGTTTATAATTATTTAAGGTAATTACTAATTAGTGGAGCTTTTGTCACAAGCATAAAGCTTGTAGAAGCTTGTGGATGCTTTGACAAAGTCCACTAACTTTGTTTTACTCTAGATTTTTATTAACCTAACCATTTTGGATAAGCCATGGTTATGTCCCTACATGAGTTAGTATATGATACTCACTCACCCATGGTTAGCTCTCATAACTTGATCATTATCCTCATCTTTTCTTTGTTCATCTTCTTCTTCATTGAGCAAAAGAAAAGCTTGCTAGGGTTTTCAAAAGAGAGTGAAATATTGTGAGAAAATAAATTCTAAAGTGAACCCACTTCCTATTTCTCCATCCTCTACTAGACCAGCACTTTAGTTTAGGGTGTTTGCTTCACTAATTCTCTAGTTAGTGAAGTAGAAGCTTGAGTTGATATTCCCTCAACGTAGATCATCTTCGGCCTCGAAGACTTCAAGTAAGGACACTTTTTCCGCCTCGTGAAGCCATGCAAGAGCACGGGAGGACCATGATCGCAGCGAAGGGACTACAACAAGGAGCTTTAGAAGTGAAGGACCGATCTACAAAGGTTGTATTTCGTATTCACTTAGTCGTAAATGTTGTTTACTTGCATGTGATACCCTAATAGTCTAGCAAAGATTTTGTTTAGGGTTGTTCGGCACGGCCAAAATTGTAACCGGGCATGGTTGATGCCTTGTAGTACCTTGTTAGAGTTCCTAGTAACCCTATAATCTCCAGATCATGAGTGGGATAAATCTTGCTCGTACTTCCTCCAACTGTCGGGAAGCATAAGCGATAACTCTATCATACTACATCAGTACACAATCGAGCCCCACTCGCGAAACATCACAATAAACGACAAGGTCGCCAGATCCAGAAACAAGGAAAGAACTGGTGCAATTGTCAAACGAGTCTTCTACTGCTGAAAACTCAGCTCGCATGCCACAGTCCAAGAAAAGGAACCTCCTTCCCGGTCAGTCCAGTCAACGGTGCAGCGATACACAAGCAATCCTGCACGAAACGGCGGTAAAAACCGGCTAAGCCCAAAAGCTGTGGACCACTGTCACTGAACAGGTCTGGGCCAAAGCTGTACGGCCTCAATCTTCCTTGCATATGAATACTGTCTCCCGTAACCACATGACCTAGGAGTTCAGCACAATCAAGCCAGAAGAAACACTCCGAGAATTTAGCAAACAGTTGGTGCTCTCCTAATGTCTGCAAAACCATCTTCAAGTGCTGTTCATGTTCCTCACGACTCTTGGAATAGACCAGAATGTCATCAATAACACAACAATCAACTGGTCGAGGAACGGCCTGAAGAATTCGGTTCATCACATCCATGAATACTGCTAGGGCATTGGTGAGTCCAACGACACCACCAAAACTCATAAAGCCCAAAGCGCGCACAAAAGAAGTTTTCTGAATGTCATCACTCTGAACCCGCAACTAATGATGACCTGATCCCAAAACAAACTAAGAAAAAATGTCCCGCACCCTGGAGCTGATCAAAGAAATCGTCAATGCGGGATAAAGGATACCTATCCGCACCGTAACTCGGTTCAATTGATGATCAATCAATGCACAACCTCAAAATGCCGTCCTTCTTTTTAACGAACAGAATTGAAGTTTCCCAAAGCGAAACACTTGGACGTACAAGTCCTCCAATCTAGCATAGTACAACATCAACTCTCAATACCGAGAGAGACGAAATCCCTCCTATCACTCACTGCCTCCATATGTTTTGGGACTGTACCTAAAATCCACCTGTTTGCATGACACGATAGAGCCGTGGTGTCATGACCCGAAATATTAGCTCGTGACCAGAACTTAAATCACGCAACGTCTAAAGGCGTAACGTAATTCAAGTAAGCTGAAACCCAGAAATCTAAACCTTTTAAGAAAAATAAAGGAGGTGAAGTTTTGAAATAAAGGTATAATGAAATCAAGTTTTCTTAATGAAAAGAAAAGGAACATAAATATGCAAGTGGATTATGCAAGTTTAAAAACAGGTTTCGTCTTTTGAAAATTGGGCAGCACCTCCTTTGTATAATTTGATCCAAAACCACAAATACATAATAAGAATAATGGCATCCCCAAACGGGAGCTAGCTCTTTGCCAAACGGCGGATCAATACAGTATCAATAAGTATACGACGCCCAACGGCGAAGTTCACCACAAAAGATAAAGGAGAGCAAGGCATAAATACCACAAGTAGTGAAAAACCTCTCGCTTTAAGTCTCGCAACCACAAGTCTCACTAAGTCTCTTTACTTATACAATTTACAAATTCTGATTGATTGATGGAGTTAACTAGATACAATATGAAATATAATACAAGAGTGGGTATGATACAAATGTCCCACCTACCACTGCAAAACACCCAAATGAAGCTGTGTGCCAGCGATACCGCTACTGATCCAAGTGGTCAACCTGCAAGAACTGTGGCACAACGGGGGTGAGTTGCCAACTCGTGAGTAGAAAAAACATCTATAAGTAGAAATCGAATATACAACGACTCCTAGGTCAACTATAACATGAAGGTAATACTATGATATCTAGGGTGACCGGGTCTGTATATGTGCCAACAAGGTAGTCAATACCTATATACATGCGGATAACATCCAACAGTAATAATCAATGCATGTATATGGATCTCGTCCAACCATAATCAAGGTATGCATGCATGTGGATCTCGTCCACCCAAAATCAGTGTTTGTATGCACGTAATATCATAAAGGAGTGTGCATGAAAGTATGAGGATATATACATCAACGGTGTCCTTCCCGACACATCAAAATCATGGAACCTGAGTTCCTAGCATCGACACTCGAAAACATCATGAAAACCGTGCCCAGCTTCGGCATGCAAATCCTCATATATCGGGCTCCGTCAGTCCGGATCGGCCCACGGGCTGCGTTAGTCCGGATCGACTCACGGGCTCCGTCAGTCCGTATCGGCTCATATCATCTCTCAAGTCCGGTCGGTATCCTACGGATATCCACCGAGCCTAAATACAATCACCGGTAGGTAATAGTCCCTCTGCCAGGCTTACCGTCTACTGCACAGCGATCCGTTCTCGCCCCGGGGTACCATACCGGGTCCACCATGTACCCGCAATCGGCCTCATCCGCCTCCTCGAATCGGGTTTCACTTGTCGCTCTAAGAACCGAGAAAACACATGGTGGACGCACTGAAATATCATATCAAGAGAAACCGGGTTTTTAAAACAACACATAATAATTTTTGAAATATCCACGGTTCTCAAATCCAAAAATCTCATGAAAACAGCATATCTCAATGCGTAAAATAATAGAGCATGATGTATGCGACATATAGGAGCAATGTGAGCATATCCGTGTATCATGCAACATGGAACAGTGATATGACATATTAAGGAAAAACCGCTCTTTTAAAATGATTCCAGTTTTTAAAATATAACATGCGGTTCCCAATTTTCCAATAAAACCAGTTATCTATGTAGGCACAATATGTATATGCGCAAGTATAAAGGTACCACTGTGTATATGCGCCAAGATGGGTATGCAATGTGCATATGCGCAAGTATGGATGTATCAATGTATATGTTCACTAATATGAATATACAATGTGTATGTATGCAAATATAGATATATCGATATATATGTAAGCAGGTTATGCAAAGAGTCATATCATGATGCAGCAATCCTACTGTATAGTGACATGGCAATTATCGATGATGAAGTGTGTGAGCCAACAGTCTGTGTACGTGTAATATACGCATTATCGATAATGGTGCAGATGTACTATCACAGGTATAAGAGATGCAATGCGAATAGCATGAAGGCATCATAAGGTAAAACATATGCAAATGCTGATGGGTATACGTATCTAACATGACTGAGTCGGTGAATTTATCAATCAGCATCCAGCCTAAACCACATCGCTTACGGTATAATCCATTGTACGACAACCTCTAGTCAAGGGTAAGGATCAATCATCAACTCAAACTCATCACGCACGGAAAATCATCGTACGACGGCATTAAACCATTAGGGATCCTATCATCCTATAAGACAAATGAGGGTACGGCTTAATATCACGTACGACCTATCATCCATAATTCACAACATTCTATATATGTTTATATATCTATGTACCTATGTCCCAGGTCAGATCCGCAATAATCTCATATCAGGGGACCGGCAGGGTATAAATCGTCTCGATCGACTCGCATCCGTATACCACCATATCATCATCTCATCATATCATCATCTCATCATCTCATCATATCATCATATCCGTCTTATATTCTTTCGTCACATTTATATCTCATATCAAAACGAATTTACATAAACTTTTTATCTCTTCTAAGTATAAGTATCTAATCTAATATACACACCCAAACCATACAATCAGATTTTTAAAGAAGTGAATCGTAGTTTTGAAAATAGGGGTTACGGTGTTTTTAAGGAAAATATATCATTTGAAAATCCATAACATCCCTCAAGGTATATATTTAAAAGATACATACGATTCTTTGGTTTAGAAAAAGGTATGGCTCGGATGACACCTCTACATCGACTATCTAGTCCTACAGTACCTTAAACGGCAATATAGGCAAACGTCGTCCTCGAATTCCGTCATGTTATGATAATCATAACATATCACTTCTAACTATCCTCTAGTTCCTAATATGGTTTCTGTCACGACCCGAAAGTACGGAAAATGACCGGCACTTAAACTACGAAACGACTCGAGGCGTACGTAGTCTAAGTAAGCCGAAAACCCAGAAATCCAAACCAAGAAAAGTAGTAGAGTGAAGGAAAAACCAACTTAAAGCAAGTAGTTTTAATAGCATAAGCCGAATTATGCGTTTTTACAAACATCAAATATTTCCTGAAAATTTCGGCAGAGTCTCCTTTGTAAATACTAGCCCCCAAACGGGATACAACATGAATAGTATAAGAAATGAATAAAAAGGCATCCCCAAGCGGGAACTAGCTCTTCGTCAAT
The DNA here is from genome assembly GCA_030015575.1 of Agapanthus africanus. NCBI lineage: Eukaryota > Viridiplantae > Streptophyta > Magnoliopsida > Asparagales > Amaryllidaceae > Agapanthus > Agapanthus africanus. The sequence continues at coordinate 233,688,692 of CM057337.1, forward strand.
CGACGGTCACAACCACGCAAGCAATATAATATACAACGCCAAGGACGAGGATCAAAACTCAAAAGGAAACTCAAAACAGCAAGAAATCCATAGAAATGCAACACGCGACTCTAAGGTCGAAAGAATAAACATCCCCGGTCTCTATCTCTAAAATAAATACATGTTTGGTTGATGGAACTTCTAGACACAACATAATAATACTATACAAGATATAATGATGGGTACGATACAAGTAAACCCACTTACTAGCAAGTGACCCGAAAAAGAAGCAGTGCCAGCAAAGCCGTAATGAAACCTGTACGGCAAAACCTGCAAGAAACTGTGGCACAACGGGGGTGAGCTCCCAACTCATGAGTAAAAAAATATCTACGAACAGAAATCGCATGAATAACGCAATCCTAGGTCAACCGATCATAATATATCCTCAAATATGAAAACCTACAGCCTATAACAATGGCTAGGGTATACCTCTAAACAACTGTAATACCAAGTGCTCGTGTCAGTGCCTCAGGTAGCAATATATCATGTGGATGAGGTATGAATGCATGAAAACAGAATACATATAAATGAAGAAACTGCTTTCATAACTTATTGAGATTTCTGTATTTTCAAAACGAGGTATCATAAATGAAATCAGCATAAACAATGTCCAGCATCGACACAAAATATAATCCCAATATCTCAAGATCCCAGGCTCCGGCAATCTGGAGTGGCCTGGATCATCAAATCTCAGTACCTCAAGATCTAAAAATCTCAATGTCTCAATCTCACTATCTAGGGCACCGTCAGTCCAGACCGGCCCCTACCATCAATCTTAAGACCGTGACGGTATCCTCCGGATATCCGACGCGTCGGGTAAAATCACCGGTAGGTTGTCCTCCCCTGCCAGGCTCATCGTCTACTACTCGAACTTCTTGTCCCGGGGTACCTTACCGGGTCCACCATGTACCTGAAACAGTTAATCCAACTCCTCGAATCGGGTTTCGAAATGTTGGATATAGTTCCCTCAAAGTCAATTATTAGATCGCATGTATGTGATTGCAATGATTGAGGAGGACCTATACCGGTAGGATAGTCTTACTCGAGTTGATATCTGTTTTGCCTTTATCAGTCGTGTATAGGTTCAGGTGACTGATCGCTATTACACGTTGATAGAGCCCTTAGGATCTTGCTTGACTACCAACAGTATGATGGCGATCATATACGTGAGAGTTGGGTAGTCTATAAACACATCCTTAAAAGTGGTTCCTAGTCGTGGGAATTTCGAGATAGGGCATCGATACTCCGGAGTAGACTAGTGTATACAGTCGAGACCCCGACGTGGGGCGGTGGCCGGTCTTACAAGCCACTGGTGTCAGTTGGATCACCTAAGATGTATATAGGTGCTCACTGGGTTATGAGTACACCGGACAGGACTCGCTGGGAACGTGCTAGTTGGTATTGTACCTAGCGTCAGATAGCAGTTCCCTGGTAACATGTGTACAGGTTAGTTCATCGACCTGAGGTCGTCATTTGTCTTGTGTGAGTTCCCACTGTGCTTTGATTTCTACCCTACCACGGCTCAAAGGAGTCGTGCAAACAGGTATTTTTTGGGTACAGTGCCGAGCCACATGGAGGCAAGTGAGCGGATCGGCAGGGGATTCGTCTCTCCCGGTATTGGGTGTGAGATCGCGCTATATCTAAGAAAAACATTACACCAAGTCCTTGGCTATGGCAGGTGAGAATTACTGGTAAGTATTCCAGTAGTTTCTCAGGGTGTTCAGGGCTTGTCTCCGACATGACTTATACCGCTATTGGGGGTCTGACGTTACCAACCCCCTAGGCTTGATATGCGATACTCATAGAGAAACGGACCGGACTGTATGTATATTGTCACTGTTAGGCTCAGTAGGGTTCTAGGATGAGTTCGCTCATCGGCTTCCCTTGAGGTCTGTACATGGGCAGCCGTTACGCACTGCTAGTGCCGCTGACGTGCTTGTGGTTAAACCCACTGCCAGGGTACTGATGAGTCATTAGAGTCCCCCACAGGTTGTTTCCCAAGTTCGGGCGAAACGTTGTAGAGGCCGTATGGTTTTATGGAAGGGTTCGGAAAATGCACGTGCGTTTACGCACGTGTCATATTTCGGACAGTTAATACTGGTGGGCTTTGGTTTAAGCCGGATCCATGTATTATACTTTGTAGATATAATATGTTTGTCTCAGTTGTATTTGTATTCAGTCGTAATACAAATGCGAGTATGTTTATACTGTTACGGGATTGTCCTGAAATTCGTTTCGGGATCGCTTTTCGAAGTTGCCAGTTTTTTATCACCCGTCTTAAACATTCGGTTTAATGCGGATTTATCTTGTCATGAGGGTGAGTCATGAGTGTGGAAGATTCTAGAATGGTGACTAGGTTTAGTATGTCACCATTTTGCATTAAATGGTTGATGACTAGGATTAGTGATTCATTGTTTGCATTGAATGTTTTGTGAGGTGTTTCAAGTGACTCATTGTTTCAATTAATGTCTTTTGTTATGTGTGAGATCCTTTCCCTTATGGTCACCCTCCCTTGCACCTACACTCACCTCCCTCCTCTTCATATAGTGGCCGGCCCCCTCCCCTTGAGGTTGTTGATTGATTTGTAAAAAGATGATAGTTTTGGTTCATGGAAATTAGATAGCTCATATCTCATTTCTCTCCATTAAAAAGGCAACTTCATTAACCGTTCATCCATGGCTTTGGATGAAGCGAGACAAAGTGTTCTACTCATTCTCTACATCAATCTGTTAGTTATATGTATGCCCTAGAGGCCATTACTATACATGTGATATATATTGTAGTGGATGCTTGGACATATATAGGGAGGACTTTCTTGCTCGACATGATAGTATGCAACCTGGTTACTCTTTACCTTAACATGTACACTGATTGTCTCTCTGTTACATGTTGGTAAAGCCCTTAGGATGTGTACTTGACTACCTGGACTATGATGCGGATCATACTAGTGGGGACATGGTAGTCCATAAATACATCCTTCAAGGTCCCTAGTCGTGGGTGTATCGAGACAGGGCATCGATGCACCAGAGTAGACTAGCATATACGCATCTTGACCCATATGATGGCGATGGATGATACCATATCCATCAATGTTTGACATCAAGGATGGTGTACGGGTGCTCAGTGGAGACTGGGTACACTGGACGGACTCGCCGAGAACTCCCAGATGGTATTATACCTCACGTCAGATGGCAGTTCTCCGGTGACACTGGTACAGAGTAGTCTGTTGACCCGAGATCGACATAGAGTCTTTTGTGATTCCCACTGTGCTTTGATTTCCATCATACTACGTCCAAGAGGGCATGCAAAAAGATGGCTTTTTGGTGCAGTCCCGAATCATATGGAGGCAATGAGCGATAGGAGGGGATTCGTCTCTCCCGGTATAGGGAGTTGATGTTGCGCTGTGTTCGATTGGCTATAGCTAGAAATCCCTGGCCAGAGTTGTTGAGATTTACTGGTAAGTGTTACCAGTAGTTTCTCAAACTGTTATAGACCTCATATCGACACGACTTATCGAGCTACTAGGGTCTGACGTTTACCACCCCTAGGCGAGATATGCGACATATCAGACGACGAGACCGGACTGTACGGGAGTGTTACTGATTGGATTCACAGGAGTACTAGCAGGCTTGCTTGTTGATCTTCTGATCGCTCAATACCCCGGTGGCCGTTACGTTTAGCACACCGCTTGCGGCTTGTGGGTGTTTGATATGATCATCACCTACTGCCGGCGTATTGATGAGTCTTTAGAGTCCTACACAGGGGTTTCCTGGCTCAAGCGAAACAGAGTAGGAGCACATATGTGATATGTGCGGGACCGAGATTAATACTGAGATACCGTATTCTATTCTCGTGATTCGTGAAATTTATCGGTTGTATGCGATATAGCCGGGTTATCGGATCAAGTATTGATTCGATAAGTTGTTACTTTTGATATTAGTCGGTTATAGCCGGATTATTAAATCAAGAGTTGATTTAATAATTTAATGCATAATTATATAATTGATATATTGCATTGCATTAACTAGTATTAGCTCACTTATGATTTATTTTCTCACTAGTTTGTGCACATTGTTTATATGTGATATATGCAAGTGTACATGTTTGTATCATGCTTGATGATACATCAAAGTTGGGTGTATGAGACTCATACCAAGATTAGGGTAAAGATTAGGGTTATTGTTTTATCTTAAGATTTAACAAAATGGTTTAACTTAGTCAAAGTAATCAAGCTTGAAGAAGCTTGGAGAAGCTTTGACAAAGTCCAGTCTTTTGTCATTTCTTTTGATATCCTTTAACCTAACCTTTAACCTAATGCTTTGGTTAATTCTCTACATGAGTTAAGCATGATAACTTAACTCAACCATGGTTACATTATTGAGGATAAGTTTTCATTTGGATGGATTATTTTTTCTTCTTCTTCTTTTTCTTCATCAAGCTCCATCCAAAAGCTTACTAGCTCCAATGGTGCCATGAGAAAAAGAGTGAGAAAATCAATTCTAAAGTGAGCCCACTTCCTACTTCTTCATCCTCTACCACTTGCCATGTAGTAGAGTGTGTTCTCTTCACAAAGTTTATAACCTTGTGAAGGAATAGCTTGAGTTAGTGTCTCCCTGACGTAGATCATCTTCGGCCTCGAAGTCTTCGTTGCAAGCACGTTCGTTCTTCTTGTGGAGCTTCTCTAGAGTCCGAAGTACACAATCGCAGCGAAGGGGACACCTACACGGAGCTATTGAAGTGAAGGACTGGATCTACAAAGGTTGTAATCTTTTTCACTTAGTGTTAAAGTTGTTAACATGCTAGTTTTCACCTACAACCTAGTTTAAAGATCCGTATTAGAGTTGTTCGGCACGGCTAAAATTTTAATCTGGCATGATTGATGCCTCGTAGACCCTTGTGCGCATGCCTAGCAACCCTACAGTGGTATCAGAGACAAGCTAGAGCTTTAGGCGAAGTCTAGGCGAAGTTTAAAGTCCGATCGAACTTCGAATACCCGATAATAACCCCTCTCTGTACATTTTTCAAAACTGTGCTTTTTTATGAATTAAAAATGCTCAGAAAAACAAGCAGGAAAAACTAAGAATTACAGTGAAATACGGTTCACTGAGTCAACTATTTGACCGCGGAACCGCGGCGAAACCAAGGGTTTGGCGGCGGTTCCGCGGCCAAAATTATGACTTAGTCCCTGGGATTTCATGAATTTATTCTTAGGTCCTTTCTTGGCAATTTTTTCTGGGAATTTTTTAATTCCACTCAAGTGTTGAGTTTTCTAGGGTTGTATTGGGGACTCGATGATTCAATCGGATAATTTAACTTCGTTTAGTTTTGTCCGGGTAATTTTAGAAACTGTTAAAAAGTTCGAACGGATATCAATAACTCACTTTTTCCCCTGTCGGAAAATTTTTCAAAAGTTGGATTTTTTCTCGAGTTTAAGAACGTTTTAAGTCGTGCAAGTAACGCGGTGGACCCTCTAGAAGAACACACAAACCTTAACTCGATTATGTGACCGTCTTGAACTGCCTCTAAACCTTAGGCTTTGGGGCAGTACGGCGTGCCACATGTGAGGCGTTGGCTTGACCCTTCTATGGCTAGACCATTGGTACCGTGGCATGTGATGGATGTTTTTAAACTGATTTCAAGTGTTGAGATATGTTAGGGAAATCTTGGGTGTTTAATTATTCGATCGGAAAGTTTAACATTGTCTATTTACCTGGAATGTGATACAATATTTGAAATCCACAAGTAGTCATGAGATAACTAATTTGAATGTTATAAATCTAGCAGTTCAGTCTCAGATGATCGGTTGCCATGGAATTTTGATGTGATCAAAAGTCCGTCGCAATCACGGATACTCGTCGGGTAAACTTAACAGACAGCCACGCCCCATAACCCTGACCAAGTGACTGTAGGAGAACCCCGTCGCCAAAAGCATTCGTTCGGGTGCTCGCGGAAGCGGTGTTTCGCCTTAGTGCACTTCGTCGACGGCATCCGGGGGTGCGGCCGTCTACTAAAGTTTGCGATGAGCATTTGATCAGGATGTCGGGAATCTTGTTGAATTTGCCTGACTTGATATTGAAAAGAGTTTTCTATAATGAGACTAAAATGCGGGGTTTATAAATGTTAGGCATGCGATGTCTAAGGAATTCATTTGGTTAGGCATATGATGTCTAAGAAGGTTGCGGATTCCAACTGTTGTAGGTTTACACTTTCTTTTCTGTGACCGTAAGCGTAGTATGTGGTGTATCGTCGGCTTCGTTGCTATACATCAACGACAATCGGGATACGCATACTTGCTTACGTTGATGATATGAGATATTATGTGTTGCTGTGATATGTTATATTGGATCGTCGCGTTCTGAATAGCCAGGGGTTTTATGTGAGATGAGAGTTTTTCATTTTCAATCATGTAAATAACTTGTATGTAATATTCTTTTATTGGGGCACTTCCGGGATGAGGTTGATGTCACAACTTGTATATTATTTACTTTTCCACATTAGGTAGACCCAAGGCGGGGAGCACAAGTAACTGGGTTCTAGGGTCCAGTAAGAGACCATCTCGAGGAGTCGAGACCGGGTCTCCTAACCCTAAAATTGGTAGTGTTGCTTGCAGCTCTCATAGGGGTCTAGGGATGTGGGTTTGGCTATTCATCGCGACCGTGGAATCCGTGTTTTATACTGGCTCGTATTAAAAACACGGACGTCCTAGTATATCCAATGTTTCATATGTTTCTTCTGCTGCAATATCTGTGATGTGATCATTTGATATGTTGTGATAGATACTGTATATAGTATATATGATATATTATATAGATGTTACTTATGTTTTACACCCACGTTAGCCCTGCCCCACTCTGCCGTTAGTTACCTAACCTAACGGTGCACGAGGGGACATCGAGGCGAATGCTGATGGCATAAGTGTACGTCGTATTTATCTGTGATGTTTAGGTGACTTAAATGATGGGACTTCATTAATATGATTAATGAAAGAAAAGAAACCTAAAAGATGTTGTGGAATCGAATTTTCAAAAACAGGTAGCTACGGTTCTTGCTTTGCATCGCGGTGTTCCTTATAGAACATCCTGCACCTTATTCGATAAGGAAAGGGCCGAGATCCCTTCACCGGGAGTGACCCCTTTAGCAATAACTGGCAGATGCTACACCCCTCGGTTTGTCATTTGATTGCTTTTGGAGTTTTTTCTTTGGATAATGATATATATGATATATCCTGCACCTTATTCGATGAGGAAAGGGCCGACGATCCCTTCACCGGGAGTGACCCCTTTAGCAAAACTAGAAAAAGCCTAAAAACACTCCATTTTAAAATTATTTGATTCTACAACGATATCAAGTTCATTACGCAATAGGTTTTCAGAAAAAACCTGTCATAGCCCTCCGTCATTTCAGATAAGTTGTATATAGTATTCGTGCTACATTTGTTGGTTTTCGTCAAGGTGTAGTGTGCGGTAGCTATATGCTGCTTATCTGCTGCATACGATGCGATTGGATTAGGGTAGTCATACGGCTTTGTTGGCTTTCGTCAAGGGTCGTGCGGGTGGGTTTAATTCAGTCAAAAAATATACGGGTTGAACTTGACTAGCGAGCTATGGTTTGTTGGCTTTCGTCAAGGTCATAGTACGTTAGGGGCAAAATATTATCGGGAATTTTAAGTGTTGAAATTTGCAATGAGATTGCATACCTTCTATGAGATAGTTGGATCCCGATACCCGCTGCAAGTAAGAGTTACTCCTGGGAGAGTTTTACACATTACAATTAGCCGATCAAGTAGGTGTCTAGAAAGGTGTTAACGGGGTTACGCCTCTGGGAAAATGAGGTTTACTTTAATTAGGTTCGTGCAAAAGCACGGGGGACCTCCCTCAAAGTACCGACACTGGCCTGGCTGAAAGATTGGCGAACTTGTAGCGTGTAATTAATCCCGACTAGTCTTTCCTTTTAGGTTTTGAAGGAAGATTTGATAAAAACAGTGGGAGCCATCCTGATTAGATAAAATAATAACCAATCTGATCTTGCAAGAGCATACGCTGAGTGTTTTCTTCTCTCTCTCTCCAGGTAGCGACCATATCACGCCTTAATCAAAATAATAATACGGATGTATTGACCGAACCCGCTTGTTATACTGCGCTGGGGAATGTTGGTCCCGCTCTATCTTATAAATGTTATAAGACAAAGCAGGAAATAGGGGATTACCAAAATTCCCGTGCCGCCCAAACGAAGAAAATGCATGCTGATGCATCTTCTTCGGGTATGTTCATTACAGAGAACTGTTACTCAGTATCCTTTACGTCCTGGGTGTGAGATACCGGATCAGGATCCCGCATATGTAATCTGTTACATGGGCTACAGAAAGGTAGAGAACTGAGAACGGGTGATAAGTTTCATGAGACAGAAAACGGTGCAAGTGTTGCAGCCAAGTCTGTTGGTCACTGTCACCTTGTATTACCAGAATACATTGATTCTGAACAAATGTTATTAGATACCGAACCTGATATACAATATCATATCAGTCTCTTTATTAGTAAAGAAATGATATAATTTTGTATTGTTGGATAATGTTTTGAACATTTCCTTTATCAAGAGTTGATCGGTTCAGGCACGTTATCTAAAAGCATTGACGTTCTAAATCAAACTACAGTTTTTAGTATACAGAACACACACAAGAGGAAGAGTTCAGAAATGAACGAATCTTTCTTGAGGTATTGTAGACTAGGTCATATCAATGCGACCTGGCTAGCTAAAGTTACATTTAGATGCATATTTAAATTAGTTTGAATTTATATCTTATGAAACTTGCCGGTCATGTCACAAAGATAAAATGACCACAGCTCTGTTTATTGGAAACAGAGAAAGAGTTAGTGAACTCTTGGGATGTTACTTGTTGATGTATGTAGGTCCCCTGTCTACACATACCAAGACCGGTTCTTTGTACTTCATTACATTCTCTGATGATCTCTCAAGATTCAGACATATGTTCATATTGAAACACAAGTCCGAACCTTTTGAGATATTCACAGAATATAAGTTACAAGTAGAGAACCCAAATAAGGGTATAAGTATTATGTCCTTTGATGAGATCAAGGAGGAGAATACTTGAGCACGGAATTCCTGGATTATTCTAAAGGAGAATGAGATTCTCTCTCAGCATTACTCCTCCGAGTACACCATAGCACGATGGTATATCGGGGCGGAGCAATAGCACCCTATGTGATATGGTGTGCTCTATCATGAGTACTACTGAGTTTCCTATTTTCCTTTTTGGAGTTATACACTTGAGAAGATGCATACCTATTGAATCGGGTTTAAATCAAATCAGTTGCCTGCCACTTCATATGTGATATGGAAAGGGAAGAGCCCATATCTTATGTTTGTTAAGATTTGGGGTTGTCCGGACTAAGTTTAAAAGCAAAATCCGGACAAGCTCAAGGCAAGGTCTGTTATGTAGAACTGGAAAGGTTTCAGCTATACAAACTGCAGCAGATGATTTGGTAGAACCGAAGGATTCAATAGTAACCAACGAACCTCAGCCTTTCCGCCAATCTAGCAGGGTTCCTCACCCACCTGAGAGATACTTCGGTTTCTCTATGACAGTGAGAGCGAGGATTGCATCATGAGATGATGACCCAACTAGTTTCGGGCTGGCCATCAGGAGTGGGACTCTGTAAGAATGGCTGGATGCTTAGCGATCTGAGATGGAATCCTTATACACCAACAAAGTATGGACTTTGGTTGCTCCATCTGAAGGGTTAAATCCCCATCAGGAGCAAGTATATCTTGAGAAGATTACTTGGTGTACATGGAAAAGTTGAGACTTTCAAAGCTATGCTTAAGTCCATCCAGATCCTACTTGCCACGGCTACATACCATGACTACAATATCTGGTGGTTGGGTGTCATGACTTCTTTTCTAAATGATGATTTGGAAGAGAGCGTCTATAAGTACACAGCCAGAAAGCTTCGTAGACAGTGGGAGCAGCGGAAACGTGAGCAAGATGTTTTATGTGATAAAGCAGGCATCGTGGAGTTGAAACGTCTTTTTTGATGTGGTAGTCAAAGAGTTTGACTTCATCAAAATGGTAGATGAACCTTGTATATACAAAAAGGGTAGTAGGAAGTATGGTGGTGATCCTCATAGAGTATGTGGATGACATACTCTTGATAGGGAAGGAGTTTCCTATGCTACGCTCGGTCAATCTCCGCTTATCACAAGGATTCTCCATATAGGATCAAAGTGATACCTCCTAAATCCTAGGTTTTGGATCTATGAGATTGATCTAATTGGATGTTAGGATTCTCACTAGATGTAGTGAGATGGTATCAATCGATCTTGGGGAGAATCACTGGAAAGGTTCCAGGGTGATAAGGACGACTGAATGTCAGTCACATGCATTGTCTCTACCCTCAGTGGAGGGACGGTATGTTGGAAGAGTTCCAAGCTAGATACCGTGACTTACTAGACGATTAAAGGCAAGATACATCGTTACCAAGGATGCTACTAAAGAGGCAGTCTGGATATATATAAGTTCATGAGATGAACTTCGTTCCTACCATTGTGTGACAATGGAGTTGTGGCTTTTACCAAGGAACCCCCCCGTCCCATCAGAAATCCAGATATAATTCTTAGGCAGTATCACCTGATCATGGAGATGGTTGATCTCCAGAGAGATCGAGGTCAGGAGAGTAGACTTAGAGGACAACACGGCGGATCCACTCACAAAGGCCTTTTCCCAGAGAGAGACTTTTATGGGATGGTTGAGTATGAGATACTTCGACCACTGTTATCAGATGGCCCTAGTGCAAGTGGGAGATTGTTAGTTATATGTATGCCCTAGAGGCCATTACTATACATGTGATGTATATTGTAGTGGATGCTTAGACATATATAGGGAGTACTTTCTTGCTCGACATGATAGTATGCTATCTGTTTACTCTTTACCTTAACATGTACACTGATTGTCTCTCTGTTACATGTTGGTAAAGCCCTTAGGATGTGTACTTGACTACCTGGACTATGATGTGGATCATACTAGTGGGGACATGGTAGTCCATAAGTACATCCTTTAAGGTCCCTAGTCGTGGGTGTATCGAGACAGGGCATCGATGCACCAGAGTAGACTAGCGTATACGCATCTTGGCCCATATGATGGGCGATGGATGATCCAATATCCATCGGTGTTTGACATCAAGGATGGTGTATGGGTGCTCAGTGGAGACTGGGTACACTGGACGGACTCGCCGAGAACTCCTAGATGGTATTATACCTCACGTCAGATGGCAGTTCTCCGGTGACACTGGTACAGAGTAGTCTGTTGACCCGAGATTGTCATAGAGTCTTGTGTGATTCCCACTGTGCTTTGATTTACATCATACCACGTCCAAGAGGGCGTGCAAAAAGGTAGCTTTTGGGTACAGTCCCGAATCACATGGAGACAACGAGCGATAGGAGGGGATTCGTCTCTCCCGGTATATGGAGTTGATGTTGCACTGTGTTCGATTGGCTATAGCTGGAAATCCCTGGCCAGGGTTGCTGAGATTTACTGGTAAGTGTTACCAGTAGTTTCTCAAACTGTTATAGACCTCATATCGACACGACTTATCGAGCTACTAGGGTCTGACGTTTACCACCCCTAGGCGAGATATGCGACATATCAGACGACAAGACCGGACTGTACGGGAGTGTTACTGATTAGATTCACAGGAGTACTAGTAGGCTTGCTTGTTGATCTTCTGATCGCTCAATACCCGGGTGGCCGTTACGTTTAGCACACCGCTTGCGGCTTATGGGTGTTTGATATGATCATCACCTACTGCTGGCGTATTGACGAGTCTTTAGAGTCCTACACAGGGGTTTCCTGGCTCAAGCGAAATGGAGTAGGAGCACATATGTGATATGTGCGGGACCGAGATTAATACGATATGAGATACCGTATTCTATTCTCACGATTCTTGACATTGATCGGTTTTATGCGATATAGCCGGGTTATCGGATCAAGTGTTGATTCGATAAGTTGTTACTTTTGATATTAGTCAGTTATAGCCGGATTATTAAATCAAGAGTTGATTTAATAATTTAATGCATAATTATATATTTGATATATTGTATTGCATTAACTACTATTAGCTCACTTATGATTTATTTTCTCACTAGTTTGTGCACATTGTTTATATGTGATATATGCAAGTGTACATGTTTGTATCATGCTTGATGATACATCAAAGTTGGGTGTATGAGACTCATACCAAGATTAGGGTTATTGTTTTATCTTAAGATTTAACAAAAGGGTTTAACTTAGTCAAAGTAATCAAGCTTGAAGAAGCTTGGAGAAGCTTTGACAAAGTGCACTCTTTTGTCATTTCTTTTGATATTCTTTAACCTAACCTTTAACCTAATGCTTTGGTTAATTCTCTTCATGAGATAAGCATGATAGTTTAACTTACCCATGGTTACATTATTGAGGATAAGTTTTCATTTGGATGGATTATTCTTTCTTCTTCTTCTTCTTCTTCATCAAGCTCCATCCAAAAGTTTACTAGCTCCAATGGTGCCATGAGAAAAAGAGTGAGAAAATCAATTCTAAAGTGTGCCCACTTCCTACTTCTTCATCCTCTACCACTTGCCATGTAGTAGAGTGTGTTCTCTTCATAAAGTTTATAACCTAGTGAAGGAATAGCTTGAGTTAGTGTCTCCCCGACGTAGATCATCTTCGGCCTCGAAGTCATCATAGCAAGCACGTTCGTTCTTCTTGTGGAGCTTCTCTAGAGTCCGAAGTTCACGATCGCAGCGAAGGGGACATCTACACGGAGCTATTGAAGTGAAGGACCGGATCTACAAAGGTTGTAATCTCTTTCACTTAGTGTTAAAGTTGTTAACATGCTAGTTTTCGCCTAAAACCTAGTTTAAAGATCCGTATTAGAGTTGTTCGGCACGGCTAAAATTTTAATCGGGCATGGTTGATGCCTCGTAGAGCCTTGTGCGCGTGCCTAGCAACCCTACACAATCTTGGACATGTCGGCTAGCAAACTTCATGTCCGAGTTGCCTCGGTATAGAGACGGGAGCCCGTTTAAAGATCCGTTGACGTGGTGCTACCTGGATGAGGAGACCAGAGATCGAGCGAGATCACAAATGCCGCAAAGGAGCGTGTGATGATGGCTAAAGAACGAAGGACTCGGATCGTTCGGTATAGCCCTTCTACCCACTTTGTAGTTTGTTAGTTTAGCGTTAATGGCAAGATCCGGGTTATAGTATGCGATAGCGCCAGTTATAAAAGTTTTTGTTCCACGTTTGGTATCAGATTGACGGCCGGGGCACTACCGTAGACTTACATGATATCAGAGCCACGCCATTAAGCTTTACTAACTTATTCTAACGCGTTTAAAACGTCGATCGAACGGAATTTCGAAAACCGCAATTTTCTGTATAAAGTTTTTGTCGATTTTTAAAACAGGCCTAAAAATCATTTTGAGCATCTCAGAAAATCGTGCAGGCTTTTTTAAGAATTCTGGTGAAATTTGGTCAACTGAAGCTTCCAAAGCGCCGCGGAACCACCGCGCAAACCCTAGTTTGGCCGCGGTTCCGCCACCTTGTTAGAGCTACAGTAAACCATTTTTGTACAGTAGGGTCTACATTTAAAATTGTGGTTTCTGGAATATTTCTTTTGGGCCCAAATTTCGTTACTGTACAGCAGATGTACTTGGGGCCCACTTCGGGAAGTTTTGTCGATCGAAATTTGAACATGTTAGTTTACAGTATTTACATTATATCTGTAGGGTTCCTAGGCACTCTCAAGAGGTCTCACAAGGCATCAACCATGCCAATTTCAAAAATTACGGTGCCGAGAAACCCTAAACTGCGGATTGTTGGCTAGAAATCTAGGCGAAAAGTAAACTAGTTAACACTTAACTAAGAGATACGGAAATACAACCTTTGTAGATCCGGTTCTCCACCTCCATAGCTCCGCAACGAAGTCCTCTCCGCTGTCCAAAAAGAATCCGGGCTCTAGCGTCGACTTCATCGGAGAATAAGCGAGCTAGGTCGTCGATGTCCATACCGAAGATGATCTATGTCGAGGCATCGCTAGATCAAGCTCCACCTTCACCAAGCCTTGAAAACTTGTGAAGGAAACACACTCTACTACTTGGCAAGAGGTAGAGGATGAAGAAATAGGAAGTGGGTAGACTTTAGATTTGGATTTCTCACTCATATTCATCAATCACCATTGATGTAGTCAAGCTTTTCTTCTTGAAGAATGAAGAAGAAGAAGAGCAAGAAGATGATCTAGTGTTATGATGAGTTTTAAAGAATAAATAAAAATACATTCTTATCATAATTCTCACCATGGTTAGGTGTAGAGAATTAACTTGAGTTAATTGAATTGGTTAGGGTTAAGCATGAGACAAAATGGTGACTAAGTCAAAAGTTCATGAAGCATCATGAAAGAAAACAAAAGAAAGCCACCATTATATTTTATGCAATTTATTTTCCAAAAATAAAAACAAATGAATAAATGAATAATCAAATAAAAACCCTAACCATTTCTTTAACCAAGGTTTAATTCTTTACACAAACCCTAATTTGCATGTATCATCAAATATGATACAAACAAGTGCACAAAATCATATCGCATATGCAATGCGCACAACCGAGCGAGAAAATCCATTTAAAGTGAACCGATACTACTTAATGCAAAGTAATATATCAAATATATAATTATGCATTAAATCATTAAATCAACACTTGATTTAACGATCCGGTCATGACGCACATAACCGACTGGTATCATTAGTAACATCTTATCGAATCAACACTTGATCCGATAACCAGGCTATATCGCATATAGCCGATCAATGTCACATCGCGAGAATCGAATACAGTATCACATACTCGTATTATTCTCGGTCCCGCACATATCTCATATGCGCTCCTATTTCGTTTCGCTTGAGCCAGGAAACCTCTGTGTAGGACTCTAAAGACTCGTCAATACGCCGGCAGCAGGTGATGATCATATCAAACACCCACAAGCCGCAAGCGGTCTGCTAAACGTAACGGCCACCCGGGTATTGAGCGATCAGAAGATCGACGAGCAAGCCCGCTCACACTCCAGTGAATCCAACCAGTAACACTACCGTACAGTCCGGTCTGATCGTCTGATATGTCGCATATCTTGCCTAGGGGTGGTAAACGTCAGACCCCAATAGCTCGATAAGTCGTGTCGATATGAGGTCTATAACAATTCGAGAAACTACTGGTAACACTTACCAGTAAATCTCAGCAACCCTGGCCAGGGATTTCCTGTTATAGCCAATCGAACACAGCGCAACATCAACTCCCTATACCGGGAGAGACGAATCCCCTCCTATCGCTCATTGCCTCCATGTGACTCGGGACTGTACCCAAAAAACACCGTTTTGCACGCCCTCTTGGACGTGGTAAGATGGAAATCAAAGCACAGTGGGAACCACACAAGACTCTATGACGATCTCGGGTCAACAGACTACTCTGTACCAGTGTCACCAGAGAACTGCCATCTGACGTGAGGTATAATACCATCTGGGAGTTCTCGGCGAGTCCGTCCAGTGTACCCAGTCTCCACTGAGCACCCGTATATCATCTCTGATGTCAAACACCAATGGATATGGGATCATCCATAGCCCATCTGTATGGGTCGAGAAGGTATACGCTAGTCTACTCTGGTATATCGATGCCCCGTCTCGATATACCCTCGACTAGGGACTTTGAAGGATGTACTTATGGACTACCATGTCCCCACTAGTATGATCCGCATCATAGTCCAGGTAGTCAAGCACACATCCTAAGGGCTTTACCAATATGTAACAGAGAGACAATCAGTATACACGTTAAGGTAAAGTTCAACCAGATAGCATACTATCATGTCGAGCAAGAAAGTCCTCCCTATATACGTCCCAGCATCCACTACAATATACATCCTATGTACAGTAATGGCCTCTAGGGCATACATATAACTAACAATATCTCCGACCGTGAATGTCATTCGAGCGGCTAATTGCGTCTAATTGCTTTAGCTCTTTTAGACAGATTTGCGAACGTGACATTCGCGTTGATGTTCTATGTTGTGCTGTGATGTTGCGGATATGTCGTGGTGGATAGCAGTGTGCAATGGTAGTGCAGTTTGAATTTATTTGTACATTTGATATTGCGGGACGAGCGTCCAACATGTGGACTGCCGTCACTGCCGGTTTGTATAATATTCTTTTGGGGCACGACTGGGCTGAGGTCGATGTACCCGTTGTACATATTTTTCATTTCTGTACTAGGTTTACCCCGCGATGGAGTGCACGGATAGCCGGGTTCTGGAGGGCAACGGGTCCGCGTCTCATGGGTTTGAGAGGCAGAGGGGCCTCACTCTAGAATTGGCAGACTATTCGCCGCACTCGTAGGGGGTACAGGTTGACCCAACGAGGGGTGCTCAAGTTACCGGATTCCGTGAAGTGCAGGGTGGTCCATTCACTTTGCTGTAGTGGGCTACCTTGCTTCAGGTTTTGGAGGGTAACTTACCGCACCCGTAGGGGTCTAGGTTTCATTGCACAGGCTATCCACACGACCAGGGGAACGTCGGGTTTCAGTAGCGGCTCTGTGAAACCGGTGGATCCCAGATTATCTATATTGTTCTGTGATGCTTATTACTTTTCTGTAATGTTGCATATTATCACGCCTGGAGTGATTATTGTATATTGGTATATATACTAGTAGATGTTGTATTTGTTTTGTTAGGTCCACGTTACCAACCCCGTTTCTTTCGGGGAGGCGGAATAGGTAAAATCGAATTTTTCCTCGATAGGTAACATGGACCGATCATGAAGAATCTTTGCTAAACAAAAACTAACAAACGAACTACATGTTCTAACTACTATATAGAATGGTTATACCTAGGTCTTGAACTCCTTCTCTTCTTGTTGTTCTCCTCCTTGCTTGCTCCTTGTGGTAGTTTGAACGGCTCCTCCTCCTCGTCTCCTCTTTTCTGAAGATAGATCCAGCCGAGGGCCTCGAACTTGAGCTCCTACCTCAACCTAGAGGTAACTAAGGTATTTGGTTTGCTAAACCTAGTACCCTAGAATGAGTAGAGATGTGTTATGGTGGCTTTGTCTCAAAAACTTATGATTTCCAACACATGGAACACTTAAGCTTTTAGAGAGGAAGAAGAAGAGCTTTTGCAAAAAGAGAGAAGAGATAGAATAGAATGAGAGCTCTCTTTTTGCAACCATGCTCATATGAGAGAATAATAGATTGATAATAATAATTAAAAGGAAAATGTGATGGTGAGTATGGAATGACCATTATCATTTCATAATAAATGCAATTTGCAAAGATCAAGAAGCATCTTTGATATGAAATGATTATGGTCAAAATGTCAACAATGGTCAAAATGCCCACCATGGTCAAAAGGTCAACCTAACCATCACACAATAATCCTTAATTATCATTATTAATCATTTTTATCATTCTCATTAGGGTTTGGAAAAAAAAGTCAACAGTCAACAAGTCAACCAAAGTCAAATGGTCAACAACCTTAATGAGAATCCTCTGCCTCTGTCTTTATCTGTAGGGTTCCTAGGCACACTAATGAGGTCTCACAAGTGATCAAACATGCCCAATTCAAATTTTTCATTTGCCTACAAACCCTAATACGGATCGTTAACTAGATAATGAGGCGATGCAATGCGAGTTAACCACTTTAACTTAAAGGAAAGGAGCTACAATCTTTGTAGATCCGGTCCTCCACCTCCATGGCTCCGTGATGAAGTCCCCTCGCTGTGATCATCGGATCCCGGGCTCTAGTGTCGTCTTCATCGGAGAAATGGGCGGGCTAGGTCGTCGACTTCGATGCCGAAGATGATCTACGTCGAGGAAACACAAGATCAAGCTCCAACTTCACCAAGCCATGAAACTTGTGAAGAAAACACCCTATACTACTTGGCATGTGGTAGAGGATGAAGAAATAGGAAGTGGGTTCACTTTAGAATTGGATTTCTCACTCTTTTTCTCATGTTGCCATTGATGGAGGCAAGGTTTCTTCTTTGTTGAAGAAGAAGAAGAAGAAGAAAGAATATGATAAGTATATTTAAAATAGAAAACAAAATGATACTTATCATAATCTCAACCATAGTTAGGTGTAGAGAATTAACTAAGGTTAGGTTGAATGGTTAGGGTTGAGTATGAAACAAAAATGGTGGACTTATTCAAAACTTCATGAAGCATCAACTAGCAAACAAAGAAAGCCACCATGATTTATTTATCTTTCAAAAATGAATAAATAAATAAATGAAAAGATAAGTAATTCAAAACCCTTAACCATTAACATTACCATGGTTCAATTCTTTACACAATACCATGTTTGCATGTATCATCAAACATGATACAATCATGCGCACAAAAGTATATCACATATACAACTTGCACATCAAGTGAGAAAATCCAATTTAAGTGAACAAATACTAGTTAATGTAAAGTAATATATCAAATATATAATTATGCATTAAATCATTAAATCAACACTTGATTTAACGATCCGGTCATATCGCATATAACCGACTAATATCCAATGTATCGGCTTATCGAATCAATCCTTGATTCGATAACTAGGTTATATCGCATCCAACCAATCGATACATTCATCGCGAGAATAGAATACGGTATCACATACACGCATTATTCTCGGTCCCTTACATATCTCATATGCGTTCCTATTTCGTTTCGCTTGAGCCAGGAAACCTCTGTGTAGGACTCTAAAGATTCGTCAATACGCCGGCAGCAGGTGATGATCATATCAAACACCCACAAGCCGCAAGCGGTCTGCTAAACGTAACGGCCACCCGGGTATTGAGCGATCAGAAGATCGACGAGCAAGCCCGCTCACACTCCTGTGAATCCAACCAGTAACACTTACCGTACAGTCCGGTCTGTTCGTCTGATATGTCGCATATCTCGCCTAGGGGTGGTAAACGTCAGACCCCAGTAGCTTGATAAGTCATGCCGATGTAAGGTCCATAACATTCGTGAAACTACTGATAACTCTTACCAGTATATCACTGCAACCCTGGCCAAGGATTTCCTGTTATGGCCAGTCGAGCATAGCACAACATCAACCCCCAATACCGGGAGAGACGAATCCCCTCCTATCGCTCATTGCCTCCATGTGAATCGGGACTATACCCAAAAACCACCTGTTTGCACGACTCAGTAGAGCCGTGGTAGGGTGGAAAATCAAAGCACAGTGGGAGACACACAAGACTCTATGACGATCTCGGGTCAACAGACTAAGCTGTACCAGTGTCACCAGAGAACTGCCATCTAACGTGAGGTATAATACCATCTGGGAGTTCTCGGCGAGTCCGTTCAGTGTACCCAGTCTCCACTGAGCACCCGCATACCATCTCTGATGTCAAACACCAATGGATATGGGATCATCCATCGCCCATCACATGGGTCGAGAAGATATACGCTAGTCTACTCTGGAATATCGATGCCCCGTCTCGATATTCCCATGACTAGGAACATTGAAGGATGTACTCATGGACTATCCAGGCCCCACTAGTATGATCTACATCATAGTCCTGGAAGTCGAGCACACATCCTAAGGGCTTTATCAACATGTAATCAGAGAGACAGAGAGTATATATGTTAAGATAAAGAGCAACCAGATAGCGTACTATCATGTCGAGCAAGAAAGTCCTACCTATATATGTCCCAGCATCCACTACAATATACATCCAATGTGCAGTAATGGCTGTAAGTCCACGTTGCCCACCCCGGTACTTACGGGGAGGCGGAAAACGGAATAAAAATCAAATTTTATCAACTTAGGCAACATGTACTAGACAAAGAAGGATCTTTGCTAAACAAAAACAAGCTAAAGCTAACTAGAAACTAGCTAAGTGTTAGAAAGGTTATACCTTGGGCTTTATGTCCTTCTCTCCTTGCTCCTTGGAGTAGTGGAAAGAGGTCACCTTTGTCGTCTTCTCACGTCGAAGAAAGATCCACCCGAAAGCCTCAACCTTTGGCTTCAACTCCAAGCTAGAAGTAACTAGGGTGCAAGAAGTGCTAATTCTAGAACCCTAGATGAGAGTAGAGATTATCAAGAAGAGGTTTTTCTCAAGCTCAAGTGTTTCTCAACACATGAGAGGGGAGAGCTTGAGAGAGAGAAAGAACAAGAGAGAGAAAGTAAATGATAGAATGAGAGAAAAGATGAAGCATTCTCTCATATATGTGTGAATTATTGTAATTAGATAATTAGCTAGATAATTGTCATGGTTAATCAAGACATGACCATTATCATTTCATTATTAATGCAATTTGCAAGGATCAAAGAGCATCTTCCAAATGAAATGATGATGGTCAAAGTGTCAACCTAGGTCAACAAGTCAAGGAGGTCAAATGGTCAACAACCATATCCATGCACAATTATATTAAACTAATATCAATTAACCATAATTCACACATAAGCATTAGGGTTAATAAAATGACCATAGTCATTAACCCTAATCAAAGTCCTCTCCCTCTGTCTCAAGCAACTGTGCATACGCACCTGTATTCGTGATCCGAGGAACGCGAATACAATGAGAAAAACCAATCCCAAATTATATACTAGGATTTGGCTTAAACCAAAGCCCGCTAGTATAAGCTGTCTGGACAGCAAACGTGCACAAGTGCGCGGATGTGAACGAACCCTGTCGCAAAACCATGCGACCTCTACTCATTTTGCCTAAAGGCGAATAGCTCTCTCTGTGGGACTCTAAAGACTCGACACTACGCTGGCAGTGGGTTTAACTACAGACCGCAAGCTGCACTAGCTGTACGTAACGGTCCC
The DNA here is from genome assembly GCA_030015575.1 of Agapanthus africanus. Lineage (NCBI taxonomy): Eukaryota > Viridiplantae > Streptophyta > Magnoliopsida > Asparagales > Amaryllidaceae > Agapanthus > Agapanthus africanus. The sequence continues at coordinate 233,709,586 of CM057337.1, forward strand.
CAGGTAGATGCCGATAAGAAGACTGACGAGGTGAACCCCATCTGAACTCCTACTGAGCCTGTATGTGACAGTCTCCGTACAGTCCGGTCTGTTCGTCTGATACATCGCATGGCGGGCCTAGGGGGGCGGTGAACGTCAGTCCCCTATTAGCGGTACAAGTCGTGTCGGAGTGTAGCCCAGAACACCCTGAGATAACACTGGAAACCTACCAGTATATCTCGCTTGCCCTGGCCAGGGACTACTCGTGTAATGGCTCTCCTGGACACAGCGCGATGTCAACCCCCAATACCGGGAGAGACGAATCCTGTCTAACCGTAACTGCCTCCAAGTGCTTCGGGACTGCACCCAAAAACTACCTGTTTGCATGACTCCTTTGAGCCGTGGTAGGGTAGTAATCAAAGTGCAGTGTGAACACACTCAAGGCGAAGCGACAGTGTCAAGTCAGCGGACTAAGCTGTACTCATGTCACCTGGGAACTGATAACTGACGATAGGTATAATACCAACCAACAGTTCCCGACGAGTCCTGTCCAGTATACTCGTAACCTAACGAGCACCCGCATACTATCTCAAGTACGACGTACTGACGGCTGTGGGACAGACCGTCTCCCACGCTGGGATGAGAAGCGCATACGCTAGTCTACTCCGGAGTATCGATGCCCTGTCTCGATAGTCCAACGACCAGGGACTTGTATAAGGATGTGCTTATGGATTACCCAGCCCCCACGAGTGTGAGCGCCATCACAACGCTGGTAATCAAGCAAAGATCCTAAGGGCTCTACTAATATGTATATAAGCGATATGCTAAAAGAAACACATGCATATATTGAAGTAGAGACAAACCAAGTAGCATACTACCATTTCGAGCAAGATTTTATATACAACTGTGAATATCCCAAGCTTCCATCAAGTAATATACATACTAGTATGATACAGTAATGGCCTCTAGGGCATATACACTAACAATCTCCCACTTGCACTAACGCCATGTACTGGCGTATCGAAGACCTATCATCTCGATCAGCCGCTCGAACTGAGTCTGGGGCAAGGCCTTGGTGAATGGATCTGCTGTGTTATCTTCTGAAGCAACCCTCCGAACCTCGATCTCCTAGCGATCCACGATCTCCCTGATCAGGTGATACCGCCTCAAGATGTGTCTGGATTTCTGATGGGACCTGGGTTCCTTCGCTGAAGCTATAGCCCCGTTGTTGTCGCAATACAGAGGTATTGGGTCAACAATGGACGGAACCACCTGATGTTCTTTCAAGAACTTCCTCATCCAGACAGCTTCTTTTGCGGCATCAGATGCAGCGATGTATTCCGCTTCCATAGTCGAGTTAGCAACGGTTTCCTGTTTGGAGCTCTTCCAACACACCGCCCCGCCATTGAGGGTAAAGACAAAACCCGACATGGACTTGGAATCATCCTTGTCACTCTGGAAGCTGGAGTCAGCAAATGCCTCAATCTGGAGGTCTTTTCCGCCATACACCAAGAACATCTCCTTAGTCCTTCTCAGGTACTTAAGAATGTTCTTTACTGCTATCCAATGTTTCTCCCCAGGGTTTGATTGATACCTGCTTACCACACTCAGTGCATAAGCCACATCCGGTCTGGTACACAACATCGCATACATTATAGAGCCTACCGCAGAAGCGTAGGGTATAATAGACATGCGATCCCTCTCCAAATCAGTCTTGGGAGACATTTCTTTGGAGAGGGTGATCCCGTGACAAGCCGGTAGATTACCGCGCTTGGAATCTTCCATACTGAATCTCTTCAATATGGTGTCGATGTACCTGGACAGCGAAAGTCCTAATATCCTCTTGGATCTGTCACGGTAGATCCGGATACCCAGAATGTATGAGGCATCACCCAGGTCTTTCATGGAGAACCTGTGTGACAAGAACCCCTTGACAGATTGTAACATAGGAATGTCATTTCCTATTAAGAGAATGTCATCCACGTATAAAACGAGGAATACTACAGTTCTCGCTACAAATCTACAATAGATGCATGGTTCATCTGGATTTTTGATAAAGCCAAATTCCTTGACCGTCTTATCAAAACATATGTTCCAACTCCGCGATGCCTGCTTTAGTCCATAAATGGACTTAAGCAACTTGCACACCTTTCCGCTGCTCCCACTCTGAATGAAACCCTCTGGCTGGTCCATATAGACACACTCCTCTAAATGTCCATTTAGAAAAGCTGTCTTTACGTCCATCTGCCAAATCTCATAATCGTGGAAGGCAGCAATGGCAAGAAGGATCCGAATGGATTTGAGCATAGCTACTGGAGAAAAGGTTTCGTCATAGTCCAAACCAGGTCGCTGACGAAAACCCTTTGCTACCAGTCTAGCTTTATAGGTCTCAACCTGTCCATCTACACCAATCTTTCTTTTGAAGATCCACTTGCATCCTACGGGTTTTACCCCATCTGGAGCAATGTCCAACGTCCACACTTTGTTGGTGTACATGGATTCCATTTCGGTCCACATTGCATCAAGCCATTTTACCGAGTCGACGCTCTGAATGGCTTGCTGAAAGCTAGTAGGCTCATCAAAATCTATAATGCAATCTTCTCTATCCCCGTCAATGAAAAAACCGTAGTATCTCTCGGGCGGATGAGACTGCCTACTACTCCTGCGGAGTGGCGTAGGAATGTCCTGATCTTTCGAACCCTCTGGTTCTACTAAGCTTTCAGTAATAGCTCGTGGTTCTGGAATCTCTTCCAGTTCTATTGCGCTCCCACTTAATTCTTTTTCTATGAACTGGTGTTCTAGAAAGTGGGCATGGAGAGAAACAAACACATTTTGTTCCTCTTCGCAATAGAAGAAATATCCCTTGGAGTTCTTTGGATATCCCACAAACTTGCACTGTACTGAGCGTGCCTCGAGCTTTTCCGCATGCTGCTTTTTTACAAAAGCTGGACATCCCCATGTCTTAATGTGATTAAGATAGGGTCTCTTCCCACACCACATCTGATATGGTGTAGTAGGCACAGTCTTAGTTGGAACTCGTTTCAAAAGGTATGCAGCTGATTCTAGCGCATATCCCCAGAACGATCGCGGCAACTCAGCGTTACTCATCATGGACCGTACCATATCCAATAGGGTTCGGTTCCGTCTCTCCGATACACCGTTATGTTGCGGAGTGTATGGAGGAGTAAGCTGAGAGAGAATTCCATTCTCTTTTAAGTAACCCAGGAACTCGGCACTCACGTATTCACCACCTCGATCAGATCTCAGTGCCTTGATACTTTTGCCTGTTTGTTTTTCTACTTCATTCTTATATTCCTGGAATTTTTCAAAAGCCTCGGATTTATGTTTCATTAAGAAGACATAACCATACCTTGAAAAGTCATCCGTAAAAGTAATGAAGTAAGAATAACCGTTTCGTGCATTTGTAGACATTGGACCGCACATGTCGCTGTGTACGAGTCCTAAGAGCTTGCTCGCTCTTACTCCGTGTCCAGTGAACGGAGTCTTTGTCATCTTTCCTTTGAGACAGGATTGACAAGTTGCATACGATTGATATTCGAACGGATTCAAATATCCTTCTGCATGTAACTTAGTCAACCTTCTCTCATTGATGTGACCCAGTCTACAATGCCATAAGAAAGTTTTACTGATTTCTGGAGACTTTCTTTTGTGTGTATTCTGGACATTGAAAATCTGTGGTTGGTTTAATACGTATATACCGTTGTTCAATGTACCTGACCCAATCAAAACTTGATTAAGGTGAATGTTCACTACGTTACTTACAAATGCAAATTCATAACCTTCTTTAGATAATAAAGATACAGAAATGATATTACAGGTTGCATTTGGTACATAATAACAACTACGCAAAACCAAAAAGTGTCCATCCGACAATCCCAGGTGATAGTCCCCCACGGCCTCAGCATCCATGCTAGCACCGTTTGCAACTCTGAGGGTCATGTCACCTGCCTTCAAAACTCTACGCTTTCTCAACGCCTGCAAAGAATTACAGATATGAGATCCTGATCCGGTATCCAATACCCAGGATGTAGAGTTTATTGATAGACAGTTTTCAATAACATACACACCTGAAGCTGAAGCCGCAACTCGCTTCAAATCCTGTGTTCTGGCCTTCCAAGCCTTGCAATCCTGTTTCCAGTGACCACTTTTGTGACAGTAGAAGCATTCTTCCTTCCCCACCAGCTTTCCTGCTACCTTTGTTGCTTTTACTTTTCCCTTCGTATCCACTTTACTGACACCGCCTCTTGGTTTGGCGGGGGTTTTCTTCTTCTTGCCCTTGGCTTTCGCCCTGGACCTAGAAGAGGAAGATCCTCCTACAAACAAAGTGGATGTCTCCCTACCCTTCTGTAGGGTGCCCTCAGCACACCTCAACATGTTCAGAAGTTCGGAAAGTTCAACCTCCTTTCCTTGCATGTTGAAGTTAAGGATAAACTGGGCGTAAGTGGAAGGAAGGGACTGGAGAATCAAATCAGTATAGAGTTCATTCTCCAACGTGGTCCCAAGGTCCGTGAGCTCCTCTATGTAGCCAATCATCTTAAGCACGTGTTCCGCTACCGATGATCCGACGGCCAACCTTGCCGAAAACAACTTCTTTGACACTTCGTATCTGGCGATACGAGACTGCTCTCCATACAGTTCTTTTGTATGAAGAAATATGGACTCTAGGTCCATATTCTCGTGCCTCCTCTGATGTTCGTTGTCCATCAAGGCAAGTATGAGGCATTTGGCCTTCGCGCAATCTATTTCCCATGTCTTACGGATTTCCCTATCCGCGACACTGGTTTTGGGACCTGGGACAGGGGGGGCTTTGGTGGTAAGGACATACCCCAACATGTCGTAAGTGATTGCCATCTTGACATTCCTGAGCCAATCTTTGTAGTTTGGCCCTGTCAATATGTTTTTATCTAGTAATAACTTAAGTCCGGTCATGTTGAATGGTCGCTGCAATTAGGAGAGAGAAAAGAAACACTTTAGCATGATGCTCTTGCAAGTTTAGAGTGGTCTTTAGTTTGTCTAAACAGGATGGCTCCCACTGTCTCTCGAATCCCTTCTCAAACCGTAAAGAAAGGATTAGTCAGGATCAATCTCACCGTACAATACTTGCTTAACCATTCAGCCAGGCCAGTGTCGGTACTTCGAGGGAGGTTTTCCAACGCTTTCGCGAAGTTCCTTAATTAAGTAACCTCTTTTCCCTGTGGGCGTAGCCCCGCTAACACCTTTCTAGACACCTACCAGGTTTATAGCATTATCGTTAAGTGAGAGTTTTCCCGAGGAGTAGCATATACTCACAGTAGGATCGGGATCCAAATATCATCGCGTGATAAAACCGAAGGAATCCTACCAGAATCATCACACTCCAAATGGTATGCAGCGCTAGCAAGTTTCAGTATTTATGAAACTCCCGATGTGGATTTTTGCCCCATGCTCTTATGACCTTGACTTTGGCCAAAATATCATAAGTCACATGTCAAGTTCTACCCGTCATTCTCCTGGTTAATTTGGACCCACCCGTACCTACCCTTGACTTTGGCCAAAATGGCAGCACGACTGTCCCAAACCAACGCATCTATCTATGCTGCACATGAATACCCAATAGCTACCAATCACTATGCCTTGACTTTGGCCAAAATACATAGCTTGAATACTTTTTGACCATTCATGTGGAATGACGGAGGGCTACGAATGGTTTTGGCGAAATCGTGAACGTAGTGAACTTGATATAATCGATGGAACGAGACAACTTTTAAAAGGAGTGGTTCAAGCTCCGCGTTTAAAAGTTTAGTTTTGAAAAGAACCGAGTGGTTTTCAAAGTGTTCCAATCGACTTTTACTTGGTTTATTTTCTTGCATTAGTTCTTTTAATGCGTCCCATCATTTAATCCTACCATTGCAGAAAACAACCAAAATATGACGTACACTTATACCATTCGCATTCGCCACGGGGCTCCGTCATCACCCGTTAGGTTACTTAACTAACGACAGAGCGGGGGCTGGGCTAGCGCGGCTGTAAAACATAAGCAACGCCTAAATAGTTATCATATATAAATATGTAGCAATGATAGACATTACAGATCATAGATGAATACATTGGATATATTAGGAATCCGCAATACGTTCGAGCCTGCAACGAAAAACGGATTACACGGTCGCTGTGAATAGCCAATACCCCACCGAAGACCCCTACGGGTGCGGCAAACTACCCGCCAAGTACCCGAAGCGAAACAACCTCCCTCACCACCGTGAGTAGGCCACTCGGCACTTCGAGATACCCGGTAGTTTGTGCACCCCCTCCATGGGTCTATCCTAGGAGCAAAAACAGTAAAAAGAATTATACAATGACGGCTACAACCCCGACCCGGTTGCGCGGCCATACAAATAATATTACATCAATTTACATGTTACAATGAATGAAAGAAAAAGAAACACTCATCTCACATCCACCCCGGCTATTCACCCGCGATAATCCAACGCATTCATATACACATACCATCATCAAACACAGATCACAGATATGTATAACCCCGACTAATCGACATATAGCGATTAGCCGACGTTCAATACATATAAACATCACAGATATAACCCTTTAGTCAAAGTGTAGTGAAGTTCGACAAAAAAATACGGATTTATAGGCCCCTAAAAACAAATTTCTATTCTGGAAAATCTGGGCACATATAAGCCATCTTAAAAATCCCAAAACCATGCCCGAAGAACACTGCACCAAACTCAACCCAGAGACGAGCCAACTCGGCCGCGGTTGCGCGGCAATAACTTGCTATTGCCACGGAACCGCGGCGCTTTGGTCGATTCACTAGACCGGGTTTGGTGGCTTTCTTCACAAAACCCTAAGACGATTTTTGGAGTATGACAAATTTTATTTTGAGCAGGAAAAAATTTAACAGAAAGTTAGGGTTTTGATATTTTGGTTTTTCGATTTTTCCGATCAAACTTCCATACACTTTCACTACTTAGCTAGTTTATGTTTAGTTAGGCTCTGATACCACTGTAAGTCCACGTTGCCCACCCCGGTACTTAAGGGGAGGCGGAAAACGGAATAAAAATCAATTTTTTATCAACTTAGGCAACATGGACTAGACAAAGAAGGATCTTTGCTAAACAAAAACAAGCTAAAGCTAACTAGAAACTAGCTAAGTGTTAGAAAGGTTATACCTTGGGCTTTATATCCTTCTCTCCTTGCTCCTTGGAGTAGTGGAAAGAGGTCACCTTTGTCGTCTTCTCACGTCGAAGAAAGATCCACCTGAAAGCCTCAACCTTTGGCTTCAACTCCAAGCTAGAAGTAACTAGGGTGCAAGAAGTGCTAATTCTAGAACCCTAGATGAGAGTAGAGATTATCAAGAAGAGGTTTTCTCAAGCTCAGGTGTTTCTCAACACATGGGAGGGGAGAGCTTGAGGGAGAGGAAGAACAAGAGAGAGAAAGTGAATGATCGAATGAGAGAAAATATGAAGCATTCTCTCATATATGTGTGAATTATTGTAATTAGATAATTAGCTAGATAATTGTCATGGTTAATCAAGACATGACCATTATCATTTCATTTTTAATGCAATTTGCAAGGATCAAAGAGCATCTTCCAAATGAAATGATGATGGTCAAAGTGTCAACCTAGGTCAACAAGTCAAGGAGGTCAAATGGTCAACAACCATAACCATGCACAATTATATTAAACTAATATCAATTAACCATAATTCACACATAAGCATTAGGGTTAATAAAATGACCATAGTCATTAACCCTAATCAAAGTCCTCTCCCTCTGTCTCAAGAAACTGTGCATAGGCACCCGTATTCGTGATCCGAGGAACACGAATACAATGAGAAAAACCAATACCAAATCATATACTAGGATCTGGCTTAAACCAAAGCCCGCTAGTATAAGCTGTCCGGACAGCAAACGTGCACAAGTGCGCGGATGTGAACGAACCCTGTCGCAAAACCATGCGACCTCTACTCATTTTGCCTAAAGGCGAATAGCTCTCTGTGTGGGACTCTAAAGACTCGACACTACACTGGCAGTGGGTTTAACCACAGACCGCAAGTGGCACTAGCTGTACGTAACGGTCCCCAGGTAGATGCCGATAAGAAGACTGACGAGGTGAACCCCATCTGAACTCCTACTGAGCCTGTATGTGACAGTCTCCGTACAGTCCGGTCTGTTCGTCTGATACATCGCATGGCGGGCCTAGGGGGCGGTGAACGTCAGTCCCCTAATAGTGGTACAAGTCGTGTCGGAGTGTTGCCCAGAACACCCTGAGATATCACTGGAAACCTACCAGTATATCTCGCTTGCCCTGGCCAGGGACTACTCGTGTAATGGCTCTCCTGGACAAAGCGCGATGTCAACCCCCAATACCGGGAGAGACGAATCCTGTCTAACCCTCACTGCCTCCAAGTGCTTCGGGACTGCACCCAAAAACTACCTGTTTGCATGACTCCTTTGAGCCGTGGTAGGGTAGTAATCAAAGTGCAGTGGGAACACACTCGAGGCGAAGCGACAGTGTCAAGTCAGCGGACTAAGCTGTACTCATGTCACCTGGGAACTGATAACTGACGATAGGTATAATACCAACCAACAGTTCCCGACGAGTCCTGTCCAGTGTACTCGTAACCTAACGAGCACCCGCATACTATCTCAAGTACGACGTACTGACGGCTGTGGGACAGACCGTCTCCCACGCTGGGATGAGAAGCGCATACGCTAGTCTACTTCGGAGTATTGATGCCCTGTCTCGATAGTCCAACGACCAGGGACCTGTATAACGATGTGCTTATGGATTACCCAGCCCCCATGAGTGTGAGCGCCATCACAACGCTGGTAATCAAGCAATGATCCTAAGGGCTCTACTAATATGTATATAAGCGATATGCTAAAAGAAACACATGCACATATTGAAGTAGAGACAAACCAAATAGCATACTACCATTTCGAGCAAGATTGTATATACAACTGTGAATATCCCAAGCTTCCATCAAGTAATATACATACTAGTATGATACAATAATGGCCTCTAGGGCATATACACTAACAATGGCCTCTAGGGCATACATATAACTAATAATCTCCCACTTTCACTAGGGCCATCTGTAGCAGTAGTTGTAGTATCTAATACTCAACCATCCCCTAAAAGTCTCTCTTTGGGAAAATGCCTTCGTGAGTGGATCCGCCGTGTTATCCTCTGAGTCTACTCTCCTAACCTCGATCACCCTGGAGATCAACTATCTCCATGATCAGGTGATGCTTCCTCAGAATATGTCTGGGTCACTGATGGGACCAGGGTTCACGGGCCAAAGTCACACTTCCATTGTCACACAATGGTAGGAACCTAGTTCATCTTATGAACCAATATACACCCAAACTGCCTCTTTGGTAGTATCATTAATAGCGATGTTACCAGCCTTTATCGTCTAGTTTGCCACGTATCTAGCTTGGAACTCTTCTAACATACCGTCCCTTTACTGAGGGTAAAGACAATGCATGTGACTGACATTCAGTCGTCTTTATCACCCTGGAACCCTTCCAGTGATTCTCCCCAGGATCGATTGATACCATCTCACTACATCTAGTGAGAATCCTAGCATCCAATTACATCTATCTCATAGATGAAAACTCAGGGTTTAGGAGGTACAACTTTGATCCTATTTGGAGAATCCTTATGACAAGAGGAGATCGACCGATCGTAGTATAGGAAACTCTTTTCCTATCAAGAGTATGTTGTCCACGTACAATACGAGGATGACTAGCTTACTCTCTACTACCTTTTTGTATATACAAGGTTCGTCTACCATTTTGATGAAGTCAAACTCTTTGACTACCACATCAAAACAGACGTTCCAACTCCGCGATGCCTGCTTTATCATGTAAAGCAACTTGCACACGTTTCCGCTGCTCCCACTGTTTACGAAGCCCTCTGGCTGTGTTCTTATAGACGTTCTCTTCTAAATCATTATTTAGAAAAGTAGTCATGGCACCCAACAACCAGATATCGTAGTCATGGTATGTAGTAATGGCAAGTAAGATCTGGATGGACTTAAGCATAGTCCCTGGAAAAGATTTCATCATTATCCACCCCTGGTCGATGACGAAAACCTTTAACAAGTCTAGTTTTGAAAGTCTCAACTTTTCTATCTACACCAAGTAATCTTCTCTAGATATACTTGCTCCTGATGGGGATTTAACCCTTCAGATATAGCAACCAAAGTCCATACTTTGTTGGTGTACATGGATTCCATCTCAGATCGCTAAGCATCCAGCCATTCTTACAGAGTCCCTACTCTCGATGGCCTGCTCGAAACTAGTTGGGTCATCATCGCATGATGCATTCCTCACTCCCACTGTCATCGAGAAACCGAGGTATCTCTCAGGCGGATGAGGAACCCTACTAGATCGGCGGAGAGGCTGAGGTTCGTCAGGAACTATTGAATCCTTTGGTTCTGTCAAATCATCACCTGCAGTTTTGTATAGCTGGAACCTTTCCAGTTCTACAGAACTGAGCTTGGCTCGATCTTGTCCGGATTTTGCTTTTGACATAGGCCGGACAATCCCAAATCATAACTTACTTAAGAGATGGGCTCTTCCCTTACCATATCTCATATGGAGTGGTATGCACTGATTTGATTCGAACCTAATTCAATAGGTATGCAGCTTCTCAAGTGCACAACCCCAAAAGGAAATAGGTAACTCAGTAGTACTCATCATAGAGCACACTGTATCCAATATAGTGCGATTGCTCCACCCCGATACACCGTTGTGCTGTGGTGCATTCAGAGGAGTAATACTGAGAGAGAATCTCATTTTCTTTTAGAATATCCAAGAATTCCATGCACAAGTATTCTCCTCCCTGATCTTATCATAGGACATAATGCTTATACCCATATTGGTTCCTTACTTCTAGCTTATATTCTATGAATATCTCAAAAGGTTCGGATTTGTGTTTCAACAAGAACATATGTCTGAATCTTGAGAAATTATCAGAGAACGTAATGAAGTATAAAGAACCAGTCCTGGCATTTGTAGACAGGAGACTTTACATACATCATCATGTATCAGTCCCAAGAGTTCATTAACTCTTTCTCTGTTTCCAATAAGCAGAGCTATGGTCATCTAATCTTTGTGATATGACTGGCAAGTTTCATAAGATGTAAATTCAAACTGATTTAAATATGCATCTAAAAAGTAACTTCAGCCAGTTGGGTCGCATTGATATGACCTAGTCTACAATACCTCAAGAAGGATTCATTCATTTCTGAACTCTTCCTCTTGTGTGTGTTCTGTATACTAGGAACTGTAGTTTGATTTAGAACATCAATGCTTTTAGATAACGTGCCTAAACCGATCAACTTTTGATATAGGAAATGTTCAAAACATTATCCATCAATACAAAATTTTATCATTTCTTTACTAGTAAAGAGATTGATATGATTTTGTATATCAGGTTCGGTATCTAATAGCATTTGTTCAGAATCAATGTATTGGTAATACAGGGTGACAGTGACCAACAGACTTGGCTGCAACACTTGCCCCGTTTTCTGTCTCATGAAACTTATCACCCGTTCTCAGTTTTCTACCCTTTTGTAGCCCTATGTAACAGATTACATATCTGGGATCCTGATCCAGTATCAAATACCTAGGATGCAGAGGATACTGAGAAACAGTTATTTGTAATGAACATACCCGAAGGAGATGCATCTCATGCACTTTCTTCGTTTGGGCGGCATGGGAATCCTGGTATTCCCCTAATTCCTGCTCGGTCTTATAACAATTATAAGTTGGAGCGGGACCAACGTTCCCCAGCACAGTATAACAAGCGGGTTCGGTCAATACATCCATATTATTATCTTGATTAAGGCGTGATATGGTCGCTACCTGGAGAGAGAGAGAAGAAAACACTCTGCGTGCGCTCTTGCAAGATTAGATTGGTTATATATTTTATCTAATCAGGATGGCTCCCACTGTTTTTATCAAATCTTCCTTCAAACCTTAAAAGGAAAGACTAGCCGGGATTAATTACACTCTACAAGTTCGCTAATTTTTCAGCCAGGCCAGTGTCGGTACTTTGAGGGAGGTTCCCCGTGCTTTCGCACGGACCTAATTACAGTAAACCTCGTTTTCCCAGAGGCGTAACCCCGTTGACACCTTTCTAGACACCTACTTGATTGGCTAATTGTAAAGTGCAAAACTCTCCCAGGAGTAACAATTACTCGCAGTGGGTATCGGGATCCAACTATCATATAGAAGGTATGCAATCTCATTGCAAATTTCAACACTTGAAACTCCCGATAATGGTTTTTACCCCTAGCACCTATGACCTTGGCTAAGGTCAACAAATCATAGGTACTAGTCAAGTTCTACCCATCATTTCGTGATTAATTAGACCCACCCACATGACCCTTGGCTAAGGTCAACAAAACCACACTGTGCCTTGACTATGGTCAACAAACACAGCACGAATACTAAGTACTCTACTTCCTAAAATGACGGAGGGTTGCGAATGGTTTTTATGAAAAACCTTTAACGCTTTGAACTTGATCTCGTTGCGGAATCAAATGGTTTTTAAATGGAATGTTTTTGAGGCTTTTCTAGTTTTGCTAAAGGTGTCACTCCCGGTGAAGGGATCGTCGGCCCTTTCCTCGTCGAATGAGGTGCGGGATATATCATATATATCACTGTGCAATGCGGAAACTATAGAAGTGATCAAAAGACAAACCGAGGGTTGTAGCATCTGCCAGTTATTGCTAAAGGAGTCACTCCCGGCGAAGGGATCTCGGTCCTTTCCTTATCGAATAAGGTGCAGGATGTTCTACAAGGAACATGGCGATGCAAAGCAAGGACTGTAGATACCTGTTTTATTTTGAAATTCGATTCCGCAACATCAAATAGGTTTATTTTCTTTCATTAATCTCATTAATGAATATCCCATCATTTAAGTCCACCTAAACATCACAGATAAATATAACGTACGCTTATGCCATCCGCATTCGCCTCGATGTCCCGTCTGCACCGTTAGGTTAGGTAACTAACACCAGAGCGAGGCAGGGCTAGCGCGGATGTAAAACATAAGCAACGTCTATATAATATATCATATATACTATATGTAATATCTATCTAAACACATCACATGATCATATCACAGATAACGCAGCAGAAAATATCATATGAAATATTGGATATACTAGGACGTCTGTGTTTTCAATACGAGCCAGTATAAAACACGGATTCCACGGTCATGATGAATAGCCAATCCCACACCCCTAGACCCCTACGAGAGCGGCAAGCAACCCTACCAATTCTAGGGTTAGGAGACCCGGACTCGACTCCTCGAGATGGTCTCCCACTGGACCCTAGAACCCGGTTACTTGTGCTCCCCTCCTTGGGTCTATCCTAATGCGGAAAAGTAAATAATATACAAAAGGTGACATCATCCGCAACCTGGAAGTGCCCCAATAAAAGAATATTACATACAAGTTTTTACATGAATGAAAATTAAAAACACTCATCTCACATAAAAAACCCCGGCTATTCAAACACGACGATCCAATATAACATATCCAGCAACACATAACATCACATGTCGTCAACGTAAGTAAATATACGCATCCCAATTGTCGTTGACATATAGCAACGAAACCGGCGATATCACATATTACACTTACGGTCACAGAAAAGAAAGTGTAAAACTACAACAGTTGGAATCCGCAACCTCTTTAGACATCGCATGCCTAATCAAATGAAATACTTAGACATCGCATGCCTAACAATTATAAACCCCGCATTTTAGTCTCATTATCGAAAACTCTTTTCAATATCAAGTCGAGCAATTCAACAAGATTCCCGACATCCTGATCGAATGCTCGTCGCAAACTTTAGTAAGCGGCCACACCCCCGACGCCGTCGACGAAGTGCACCAAGGCGGAACACCACTGCCGCGAGCACCCGAAAGGATGCTTTCGGCGACGGGGTTCTCCTACTGTCACTTGGTCGGGGCTATGGGGTGAGGCTGTCTATTAAGTTTACCCGGTGAGTATCCGCGTATGCTACGTGATTGCGACGGACTTTTGATCACATCAAAATTCCGTGGCAACCGATCAAGTGAGACTAAACCGCTATGTTTATAACATTCATTCAGTTATCTCATAACTACTTGTGGATTCTAAATATTGTATCACATTCCGGATAAATAGAAAATGTTAAACTTTCCGATCAAACAATCGAACACCCAAGTTTTCCCGATACAGCTCAACACATGATATAAGTTTAAAAACATTCAGTTCATGCCTCAGTACCAACGGTCCAGCCGTAGAAAGGTCAAGCCAACGCCTCACATGTGGCACGTCGTACTGCCCCAAACCCTAAGGTTCAAAGGGGCAGTTCAAGACGGTCACATAATCGAGTTAAGGTTTGTTGTCTTCTAGAGGGACCATCGCGTTACTTGCACTACTTAGAAAGTCGTTAAACTATGGAAAAATCCAACAATTGGAAATTTCCCGGCAGGGGAAAAAGTGGGTATTTATATCCGGTCGAACTTTTTTAACATTTTGCTAAAATTTATCCGGAAAAACACATAGACAAAGTTTGACAATCCGATCAAATCTACGAACTCCCAATACAACCCAGAATATTCAACTCTTGAATAAATATTAAAAAATCCCAGAAAATCCAGAACCAAAATATAGGAATTACTGTGCAAAACTTATTGGGCAATGTGACCATACGGCCGCGGAACCGCCGCAGAAGCCATGCTTCTGCCGCTGTTCCGTGGCGGTTTTGATGATTCAGGGGCTCGTTTTGCACCATAATTCTTAGATCTTCCTGCTGAATTTTTTAAGAATTTTTAATCTGGAAAAAACCCAGTTTTGGAAAAATGTACAGAGAGCAAATTTAAATTAGGGTTTCGGTTCGATCGGACTTCTAACTCCGTCTGCACATCGCCTAAGGCTCTAGCTAAGCTCTGATACCACAGTAGGGTTCCTAGGCACACTAATGAGGTCTCACAAGTGATCAAACATGCCTAATTCAAATTTTTCATGTGCCTACAAACCCTAATACGGATCGTTAACTAGATAATGAGGCGATGCAATGCGAGTTAACAACTTTAACTTAAAGGAAAGGGGCTACAACCTTTGTAGATCCGGTCCTCCACCTCCATGGCTCCGTGATGAAGTCCCCTCGCTGCGATCATCGGATCTCGGGCTCTAGTGTCGGCTTCATCGGAGAAATGGGCGGGCTAGGTCGTCGACTTCGATGCCGAAGACGATCCACGTCGAGGCAACACAAGATCAAGCTCCAACTTCACCAAGCCATGAAACTTGTGAAGAAAACACCCTATACTACTTTTCAAGTGGTAGAGGATGAAGAAATAGGAAGTGGGTTCACTTTAGAATTGGATTTCTCACTCTTTTTCTCATGTTGCCATTGATGGAGGCAAGGATTCTTCTTTGTTGAAGAAGAAGAAGAAGAAAGAATATGATAAGTATATTTAAAATAGAAAACAAAATGATACTTATCATAATCTCAACCATAGTTAGGTGTAGAGAATTAACTAAGGTTATGTTGAATGGTTAGGGTTAAGTATGAAACAAAAATGGTGGACTTATTCAAAGCTTCATGAAGCTTCAACTAGCAAACAAAGAAAGCCACCATGATTTATTTATCTTTCAAAAATGAATAAATAAATAAATGAAAAGATATGTAAATCAAAACCCTAACTATTAACATAACCATGATTCAATTCTTTACACAAACTCAAGTTTGCATGTATCATCAAACATGATACAATCATGTGCACAAAAGTATATCACATATACAACTTGCACATCAAGTGAGAAAATCCAATTTAAGTGAAAAAATACTAGTTAATGTAAAGTAATATATCAAATATATAATTATGCATTAAATCATTAAATCAACACTTGATTTAACGATCCGGTCATATCGCATATAACCGACTAATATCCAATGTATCGGCTTATCGAATCAATCCTTGATTCGATAACTAGGTTATATTGCATCCAACCAATCGATACATTCATCGCGAGAATAGAATACGGTATCACATACATGCATTATTCTCGGTCCTGCACATATCTCATATGCGCTCCTATTTCGTTTCGCTTGAGCCAGAAAACCTTTGTGTAGGACTCTAAAGACTCGTCAATACGCCGGCAGTAGGTGATGATCATATCAAACACCCATAAGCCGCAAGCGGTCTGCTAAACGTAACGGCCACCCGGGTATTGAGCGATCAGAAGATCGACGAGCAAGCCCGCTCACACTCCTGTGAATCCAACCAGTAACACTTACCGTACAGTCCGGTCTGTTCATCTGATATGTCGCATATCTCGCCTAGGGGTGGTAAACGTCAGACCCCAGTAGCTTGATAAGTCATGCCGACGTAAGGTCCATAAAATTCATGAAACTACTGATAACTCTTACCAGTATATCACTGCAACCCTGGCCAGAGATTTCCTGTTATGGCCAGTCGAGCATAGCGCAACATCAACCCCCAATACCGGCAGAGACGAATCCCCTCCTATCGCTCATTGCCTCCATGTGAATCGGGACTGTACCCAAAAACCACCTGTTTGCACTACTCAGTAGAGCCGTGGTAGGGTGGAAATCAAAGCATAGTAGGAGACACACAAGACTCTATGACGATCTCGGGTCAACAGACTAAGCTGTACCAGTGTCACCAGAGAACTGCCATCTAACGTGAGGTATAATACCATCTGGGAGTTCTCGGCGAGTCCGTTCAGTGTACCCAGTCTCCACTGAGCACCCGCATACCATCTCTGATTTCAAACACCAATGGATATGGGATCATCCATCTCCCATCACATGGGTCGAGAAGATATACGCTAGTCTACTCTGGAATATCGATGCCCCGTCTCGATATTCCCACGACTAGGAACATTGAAGGATGTACTCATGGACTATCCAGGCCCCACTAGTATGATCTACATCATAGTCCTGGAAGTCGAACACACATCCTAAGGGCTTTATCAACATGTAATCAGAGAGACAGAGAGTATACATGTTAAGATAAAGAGCACCCAGATAGCGTACTATCATGTCGAGCAAGAAAGTCCTACCTATATATGTCCCAGCAACCACTACAATATACATCCAATGTACAGTAATGGACTCTAGGGCATACATATAACTAACATTATCAACTGTGCATACACACCCGGATCCGCATTCCGAGGAACACGAATACAATGAGACAAAATCAATCCCAAAACAAATACTAGTATTTAGCATAAACCAAAGCCCACTAGTAATAACTGCCCGGACACCAAACGTGCACAAGTGCGCGAGTGTGAACGAACCCTGTCGCAAAACCATTCGACCCCTACTCTGTTTTACCCAAAGGCGAGTAACCCTCTGTGTGGGACTCTAAAGACTCGACACTACGCTGGCAGTGGGTTTAACCACAGACCGCAAGCAGCACTAGCTGTATGTAACAGTCCCCTGGTAGATGCCGATAAGAAGACTGATGAGGTGAACCCATCCGAACTCCTACTGAGCCTGTATGTGACAATCTCCATATAGTCCGGTTTGTTCGTCTTATAATATCGTATGGCGGGCCTAGGGGGTGGTAAACGTCAGTCCCCTAATAGAGGTACAAGTCATGTCGGAGTGTAACCCAGAACACTCTGAGACAACACTGGAAACCCGCCAGTATATCTCGTTTGCCCTGGCCAGGGACGACTATGTGTAATGGCTCTCCTAGACACAGCGCGATATCAACTCCCAATACCGCGAGAGACGAATCCAGTCTAACCGTCACTGCCTCCAAGTGCTTCGGGACTGCACCAGACTACTACCTGTTTGCACGACTCAGTAGAGCCTTGGTAGGGTAGTAATCAAAAAACAGTGGGAACACACTCGAGGCGAAGTGACAGTGTCAAGTCAGCGGACTAAGCTGTACTCATGTCACCTAGGAACTGTTAACTAATGATTGGTATAATACTGATTAGTCCCAAAAACTTGTATTTACCGTAATCAGAAATGGCGTCGCTTTGCAGCTAGCCGGTGAGTACGGGTCGATCCACAGAGATGGGTAATTTTCTTAATGTGTTTTTACGAGTTGATTCCAAATGTTGTTTTGGTTGGTTTATTAAATCTATAAAAACCTAGATCTTTCACTAAACTAAATTAATCTAATTTAAAGTCTTGTTAGGGTTAGGTTTAGGGGAAGTTTCGAGATTAAAGGTTTCCTCACCGCTTTCAATGCCTTATTTTTGATCTATTAGATGTTATGGTAATTATCAATAAAGTGGATTAGAATCTTTTGGGAAGATATTTCTTCCTCTAGATTCTTATCATTCCTTTATCGATCCTTACCCTAACCTCCATGGAAAACGCGCACAACCGGTCCTTTATACTATGGATCACCGTTACCTCAAGAGGTAGGATGCCGTAGGGTGCGGTTGTGCGCGCATGCATAGAGTTCTAATTCTTAGTTTGAATGGCATGAAAGGGGTGAGAGATCTCATCTCTCAAACCTTTCCCTAAGGCTAAGCCTAACAAGCGAGGAGATTACTCGCTCATTAGGGGATTAAAAAAAAACATTCAAAATTAAAAGCGAAGAAAGCAAAGAAATAAATTAACTTACTAATTTGATGGCTCCCTCCAAGCAATAATACAGAACAGATCTGAATTTTGTTTATTGAAAAGAGGCATGAGTTTTACAGATCTGTGATTACAATTTATTGGAAAACATAAAAACTAGGGTTACAGACTCTCGCACATGTGCAATTACAGATTTGCCCACGGAAAATCCCAACACCCGCACCGACACCAAAAAATTCCACCGACACGGGCACTATACGGCCGCAGAACCGTGGCAATGATGGGCTTGGGCCGCGGTTCCGCGGCCCTTTGGTGGGCTTGGCTCACCATCTTTTCTGGGATTCATTGTACTTGTCTGGGCTTGTTATTTCTTCATCCTATTTTTTTGTTTGACTTCTTATTCTTCTCCAGATCTTCAGTGAAAATTTGTATTGGTCTTTTAACCGTTTCACTTTGACATGTTTGGACCTTGCGTTGCCTTGTACCTATGTGAACTGTGATTAGTCTCGGCTTGACTAGGATCCGTCTATTTGTTGGTAAAAAGTCCCTTTTCTGTTGTCTTGTGTCTTTTCACTGTTTTCGCTCCAAAAACCTGTATCCTGTAATATGCAACAAACGTGCGTCAAGAGTACCTGTTTATTTATAAAACGGATAAGAATAGGGGAATGAAAAGTGCAATATTATGGTTTGAATAAATACCCCCAAACTTATCTTTTGCTCGTCCTCGAGCAAACTTATTTTTTTATTCACTAAAATCCTAACCACACTTTCGCAGGGAAACGCGATTGCACTGAGCACGTGCAATAAACCGTTAAACCTCTAGGTGTCCCTAGTAGGAGGAGTGTTGTCTCCTGAGGGTTTTCAGCGGATTACACCCATAAAATCCTAACAATTCGGCCCATTGACTCTTGTTCTCCAATTAGGTTTTCTAATTAAGAATTCTATTATCATCGACCCACAAATTATCCACCCATATTCTTCACACTTCCTCATTATTTAACTTAAGATTATATATGTTATGTAGACCTACTTAACTTTCGGCATCTCTTAAGTCTTCCTTCTAGGGTTACATCTCCACTTAGGAATTTCTATCAACCCTACTAAAGATACAAGTTTTATTCTTCATCCCTTTCTCTCATCTAAACTCCAATTACATACCCCCACGTGTGTGTATAAATTACCCCTACACTTGGAAATTCAAATCAAGCAATCATACTCTCGTCCATTGTCCAAAGTACTTATTAGTAGGTGAATTTTTAATTGAATTTTGCTTACACATCCTTCATGCGAACGTTAATACTTCTTGAGGTACCAACAACCGATTACAAGATGATGTGTTAGCACTTTAAAGCGTACTTCCTAGTTTTGCAACATCCAAGGCTTTAGCAGTGACTCCCAAACCAGTTGGTCTAAGGCACTAGGTGATGAGGCACCCTCGCTAAATATTTTTCTATTTTTCACAGCCTTAAGTAATCACAAAAACCAGTGTCTATTTTTTTCTTTATTCACTTTTTTTTCTTTTATTTTCATTGTACTAAGGACTTTAGACAAGAGCATTTCAATGTCTCTTCTACTATTCCAAGTTTCAAGGTGCATGATTGTGCAAGTTGTAGGGTATACATTTTCAGAATTTAGACTTAAGCTAGGAACTATTTTTCAAACTTATACTCTAATAAGAAAATCAATACTCTTCCCTTGTTTCGACTTAGCCCAAGAAGTGAACCCAAAATTTGCCTATTTCTAAATAAACTACAAGGCATATAGTTTCTACCGTTAAACTTTAAGGAATGTTATTTTTAGGGTTTTTAATTCACTAAGTTTAAGATCTAGTTGCTCCTAGCTAGTTAACCTATATGTTAAACTCTAGTCAAATATGGCCAAAATTGAATACAATAATTTTTATAATTTCTGAATTTTTTCAATTTTTATGGGTTTTCAAATAAATATGCAAATGCAAAAATATGTACAAATGAATGCGAAGGAAGAAGACGTACCGAGCATACCCCCAAACTTGAACTGGACAGTGTCCTTACTGTCATGCTAAACCAAGAGGGTCAAAATACCGGCACTTCCCTGTTTATTTATTTATAATTTTTTTATTGTTAAGGAAAACAAAAATATATACAGAAAGGCCCTCCCCCAAACTTCGTTTAAACTATGTTAGACATTACTGCCAAACTTTGCATAGACCAAACGTCAACACCAACCAGTTGAAAAATTTATCAGTAAAGAGTATTGGTTGGTGGAAGAATAAGTTGTAGTGATTCATAAAGAATTGGGGAAGATAGAAGTGGTGGTATGGAAGGTGTGGAGGTGAATATACAGAAGGTGGTGATGCATCTAAATGAGAATGTGAATGATCAGCAATCAGTGGAATGTTGGCATTCTCGTAGCTTCTTAAAAGAAATGGGGGTGGTTCAACTTCTAAAGGATGAGGTTGACTAACCACAATACCCCCAAAATGTTCCTGTGGGTCCTCTATTGACTTGGCATCATCCATCAATCTCATATGATATTCAATTATAAGGGAACCGATCTTCTCGATGTCCGCCATAGTCCAACCGGAAACTTGCCTCCTATCTTGTAAGACTTTTAAAATAGTGTTCTCTTGCTCGAAGGCTAGAGAGGCTGATAATATAATGGGAAAGGTCTCATTCTCACCTATGTAAGCATATTTAAGGTGAGGCGGTAAGGACATGAGTTCGAGTTTCGGAGGCGAAAGAATCATTGCAGAATCTTCCTCGAACTCAAAGGACTCCAACACAGGTTCGAAATCACTGCAAACAACCGATTCAGATGGTTCAACTAACTCATCCACAAATTCAAAAGACTCATATTTGGACTGTGAGTCGTCATCATCCGAAAAAGTGAAATATTCATAATCCATATCGGTTGTGTCAACGGTGGTAGGCTCAAGGAGGGACGCACTAGTGGCGTCAAAACTGTCTTCATCAAATAAAAATCTTTCAAGCTCGCAGTCCTCCTGCGTGATTTCGTGAACAGAGCAAACTTCTCGTGTACTAGTTTTAGGCACGGGGGGCAGACTTCCCATCTTATAAATATTGAACTCACTAGACATCTTCCTAAAGGATAGAGTCATGGAGCCATTGCGACAGTTTATTACAGCATTGGAAGTGGCCAAAAATGGTCGATCGAGGATCACCGGAATTTGGTTCCGTGGGTTAGCAACAGGTTGTGTATCCATAACAATAAAATCAACGGGGAATATGAACTCCCAAACTTTGATCAACACATCCTCTAGCTCACCCCTTGGATGAGTGATTGATCGATCAGCCATTTGGAGAGTACAACGAGTGGGTTTCAACTCTCCAACCCCTAATTGTTCGTACACGGAGTACGGAAGCAGGTTAACACTAGACCCAAGATCTAAAAGTGCTCGATTAATTTTCTTATCCCCAATTGTGATTGAAATCATAGGACAGTCGGGGTCCTTTCGTTTTTGGGGTAAGGTTTGAGGGTGGTTAATAGCATTGCTCACTGCACTAGCCACTAGCACTTTCTTGGGTACTTGAGATGCCTTTCTCTTCGAGGTGCATAAGCCCTTTAAGATTTTCGCGTATGAAGGGACTTGTTGGATAGCATCCAAGAGAGGTATATTTATGCTAACCTGCTTAAATAATTACACAATCTTCTCCACTTGTGCAGTTGGTTTATTGGGACTCAACCTGTTTGGAAATGGAGCATTTTGAAAATTTGTTGAGTCAAATGTCTGTGGAGTAGAATGTGGAGTAGGAACGGATCCCGGTGTGGATGTGTTCGTGTTGTGAGAAATGAGTCCGTTCGAGTTAGAAGAAGTAGAGCCGTGTGAAGGGTGGAGAATAGGCTCTAAAGAAAAAGGTGAAGAAGAAAGTGAAGAAAATGAAGAAGGGGAAGATGACGATGGAGAAGAAGAAGAGCCACCGGCGGGGATGTCATCACTAACACCCACATTATTTTGCAACACTCTTCCGGATCTCAACGTGGTCACCGCATTTACATTGTGATTGTTATATGCGTTTTGTGTGTGATCGGGATTTGGCAATGGTTGAGATGGAAGCTTTCCCTTTTCTCTCTCGCTCAACGCAGCAGTTAATTGTGCAATTTGTGCCTCAATAGATTTGATACTTTGATCGTGTGAAGCATTGTTATGCATTAAAGACTGAACATAATTTTCAAATCTTGCTGCGGATTCTGTAGATTGCTTGAGAAATGCATATAGACTTTTTTCTAGCGAGATAAACATATCATCATTTGGTTGAACCAAATTTTTCGTTTGATTTGTATAAGGTTGTTGTTGGAAAGGTTGCTGGTTTTGAGTTTGTGAAGGTGCTTGTTGTTGTTGTGGAGGAGGAGGTCTTTGAAAATTGTTATTTCCTTGGAATTGTTGATTTTGGTTCCAAGCGAAATTTGGATGACTCCTCCACCCCGGATTGTATGTCGAAGAGTACGGATCGTTTCTTTGTCGTTGCTGAAATGCAGCATTGACTTGATCCTTTCCTTGAGTAGATGCATTATAAGGACACTCTTCGGTTAGATGCGATGGATCCGTACAACAAGCACAAACAGTTCGTGGAGGCATGGCAGGAGAAGGCGATGAGATTTTGGTCTCACTGGCTTCTAGCTTTTTCATAAGTGCGGCCATCTCGGCCTTCATAGCAATTGACATATCTACTTGATGTATGCCTGCCCTAGATTGACCAATAGAAGAAGATGATGTGGTCTTGGTACTCTCCCACTGAATTGTTTGTTCACTAAGATCCTCAAGAAACTGCCACGCTTCGTCGCTAGACTTGGAAAGAAAATGACCTTGACATATGGTTTCTAGCAACTGCTTCGTTGCCGAGTTCAATCCCTCGTATAATGTTTGACAAAGTTGCCAACTTTCGATCCCATGATGAGGGTATTGAACGAGTAGGTCCTTAAATCTCTCGAAGCACTTCCAAAATGGTTCGGAAGGAAGCTGTGAAAATTGTATAATCTCGTTATGGATTCTAGCAGTTTTGTGATGAGGATAGAACTTTTTCAGAAAAGATCTCACAAACTCGTCCTAATTTCTAATGGAATGTGATACGGTACTGTATAGCCACTTCTCGGCTAGGTCACATAAGGTAAAAGGAATGACCCTTAGCTTTATAGCGTCATCACTTAATTGGGTCGTTTTCATCATAGCGCACACATTTTGGAATTTATTGATAAAGATATATGCATCTTCAGATTCCAAACCATGAAATTTTGGCAGCATATTGATGAAATGTGGTTTTATTTCAAAATTGTCCCCATTTGCCGGTGGGGGTGAAAGACATGTAGGTAAAGACGTGCAGACGGGGTAAAAGAGATCCTGGAGCGCAACTCGTGCGGGCGCTACAACAGGCGGAAGATTCAGGTTATTCGTACCTAACGGAGGTGGAATCATTCCCGTCGGTAAGGTATCGTTGGGGTTGTGTCCCGACATACCTTCGAAAGAAGAATTTGAAGGTGGAGGTAAGGAAATGGAGGGAATTTCGACTTCGGTGTTGAAAGGTTCGTCGGTCGGTACCAACGAAACACGGACTAATCGGGCGTTAGTATCCCTAGTCCAAAATGACATACACTAAAGGGGTAGTGTAGTCAGCAAAAAAGAAAAAACAGAATGTGGAGGTAAGATAACGTCAATGAGAAGAAATGGTGGAAGTAAGATGCAAGTTTCCTTTAGCGACAAGTTGCAAGTTTTGAAAAGATTTTTTTTTCTTTTTTTTTATGTGAGAGTTTTGCAAAGAAGTTTTTGAAATGGAACTTGTGACACAAATGTATCAACCACACATGCACAATCAGGCCTAAATCTAGGGTCGCCTAGGTCTGCTAAACAGCTCCTAACTAGGGCTAGAAATAGGACCTCAAACCGCCTCTTCACCGACACTTGCGGCCAGGTAAGTGCCAGGTAAGTGGGAAGGAACCACAGTAGTAGGCCTAATTAAAAACCACTAGCCTAGACACACTTGCCTAGACACTGCAAAGTCAGTTAGGATAAACGGTCGATGCCTATACTAGTCCTTTTTCCTAGTGAGCTCGACGTCATTAGGGCTGAGTCTAATATTTTTTAATTAATTGAGGTCGATGCAAATGCTTTAAGTGTTTTCTGGGGTCCTGGGAAGGGTGATGAAACCCCCACCCAATCTGAGTTTGGTCAATTAGCCCCTTAAAGTCCGATTAAATTATGCAAAACAATAAAATTCACTTGCAATCAATTTTTTTTAGCGCAGCGCAAAGAAACCTGCAGAAAATCTGTTATTTAGAAGGGGGAGAAAGAATTTTTAGCGCAAAGAATTCCTGCAGAAAATTTCACAAAAGATATATTGAGGTTGGCAGAGGGGGAGAAAGAGAAACAATCCAACTGATTTTTAGGTGGTGACGTGGCCAAACAGCCGCGGTTCCGCGGTCTGGGGTGCTCCTGGGCCGCGATTCCGCGGTCTGGAAGTGGGTTCAGCCTCTGAAAAAATTTGTGTAGGTTCTGCTCACCAATTCCCTTCTGTTCTGATGTAATATTTCCTGGTTTGCCCTCTGTAAATTTTTCAGATCCGCGAATCTTCGCTATTCCTGCAAAATTCAAAAGATAACCCTTCAAACAGATCTAAATTGATAATTTTTTTTATTTTCATATTTTTATAATTTTTTTAAAATTTAAATCAACCCAAAATTACGCAGAAAGAAATTTTACGCCATCCCCGGTAACGACGCCATTTGATTAGTCCCAAAAACTTGTATTTACCGTAATCAGAAACGGCGTCGCTTTGCAGCTAGCCGGTGAGTACGGGTCGATCCACAAAGATGGGTAATTTTCTTAATGTGTTTTTACGAGTTGATTCCAAATGTTGTTTTGGTTGGTTTATTAAATCTATAAAAACCTAGATCTTTCACTAAACTAAATTAATCTAATTTAAAGTCTTGTTAGGGTTAGGTTTAGGGGAAGTTTGGAGATTAAAGGTTTCCTCACCTCTTTCAATGCCTTATTTTTGATCTATTAGATGTTATGGTAATTATCAATAAAGTGGATTAGAATCTTTTGGGAAGATGTTTCTTCCTCTAGATTCTTATCCTTCCTTTATCGATCCTTACCCTAACCTCCATGGAAAACGCGCGCAACCGGTCCTTTATACTACGGATCACCGTTACCTCAAGGGGTAGGGTGCCGTAGGGTGCGGTTGTGCGCGCATGCATAGAGTTCTAATTCTTAATTGTGAATGGCATGAAAGGGGTGAGAGATCTCATCTCTCAAACCTTTCCCTAAGGCTAACCCTAACAAGCGAGGAGATTACTCGCTCATTAGGGGATTAAAAAAAACATTCAAAATTAAAAGCGAACAAAGCAAAGAAATAAATTAACTTACTAATTTGATGGCTCCCTCCAAGCAATAATACAGAACATATCTGAATTTTGTTTATTGAAAAGAGGCATGAGTTTTATAGATCTGTGATTACAATTTATAGGAAAACATAAAAACTAGGGTTACAGACTTTCGCACATGTGCAATTACAGATTTTCCCACGGAAAATCCCAACACCCGCACCGACACCAAAAAATTCCACCGACACGGGCACCATACGGCCGCGGAACCGCGGCAATGATGGGCTTGGGCTGCGGTTCCGCGGCCCTTTGGTGGGCTTGGCTCACCATCTTTTCTGGGATTCATTGTACTTGTCTGGGCTTGTTATTTCTTCATCCTATTTCTTTGTTTGGCTTCTTATTCTTCTCCAGATCTTCAGTGAAAATTTGTATTGGTCTTTTAACTATTTCACTTTGACATGTTTGGACCTTGCGTTGCCTTGTACCTATGTGAACTGTGATTAGTCTCGGCTTGACTAGGATCCGTCTATTTGTTGGTAAAAAGTCCCTTTTCTGTTGTCTTGTGTCTTTTTCACTGTTATCGCTCCAAAAACCTGTATCCTGTAATATGCAACAAACGTGCGTCAAGAGTACATGTTTATTTATAAAACGGATAAGAATAGGGGAATGAAAAGTGCAATATTATGGTTTGAACAAATACCAACCAACAGTTCCCGATGAGTCATGTCCAGTGTACTCGTAACCTAACGAGCACCTGCATACCATCTCCAGTACGACGTTCTGATGGCTGTGGGACAGACCATCCCCCTTGCTGGGAAGAGAAGCGTATGCACCAGTCTACTCTGGAGTATCGATGCCCTGTCTCGATAATCCTATGACTAGGGACCAAAATAATGATGTCATTATAGACTACCCAGCCCCCACTAGTGTGATCGCCATCACAACGCCGGTAGTCAAGCAAAGATCCTAAGGGCTCCATCAATATGTATCAACGATATGTTAAAAGAAACATATACACATATTAAGATAGAAACAAACCAAGTAGCATACTACTATATCGAGCAAGACTGTCGTAAAACCGTATATATATCCCAAGCCTCAAAAATGTATTATACAAACTAGTATTATACAATAATGGCCTCTAGGGCATACATATCTAACATGTTTTACACCCGCACTAGTCCAGTCCCCGCTCTATCGTTAGTTAGGTAACCTAACGGGTGATGACGGGACCCAGTGACTAATGCGGATGGCATATACGTACATTTTATTTTCGTTCTTTTCTGGTGTGATTAATTGATGGGACTGGGTTGATTTTGATCAATGCAAAGGTAAACAAACATGTTTGGATGTTGTTGGAACAGTTTTAAAAGTGTTAATACAAAGACTTTTTCTTTTGTTTTGCACAGTGGTATTCGGTTGGAATATCCTACATCTCATTCGACAAGGCAAGGGCCGATATCCTTTCACAGGGAGTGACCC
Organism: Agapanthus africanus; assembly: GCA_030015575.1. Lineage (NCBI taxonomy): Eukaryota > Viridiplantae > Streptophyta > Magnoliopsida > Asparagales > Amaryllidaceae > Agapanthus > Agapanthus africanus. Next base: position 233,736,976 of record CM057337.1, read on the forward strand.
CTTGGGCAGAAGTTTGTGTCAGGGTAATAACTTCACTATAGTTGATTACAAGTTGCTTTGCATCGCGGTATTCAGTTGGAATATCCTGCACCTCATTCCAGGAGGAAAGAACTGAGATCCCTTCACCGGGAGTGAGCTCTTTAGCAAAGGTTTTCGCCACTATATTTTTATAAAAAGCTATCAGGTTCCTTCAACGAGATCAAGTTCATTACGTTAAAGGTTTTTCGCCAAAAACCAACCGTAGCCCTCCGTCATTTCTTATGGATGGTCAGTAGTATTCAAGCTATGTTTGTTGGCTTTCGTCAAGGCATAGTGTTTGGTAGCTGCTGGGGTATTCATTTGTTGCATAGATAGATGAGTTGGTTTGGGACAGTTGTATTACCTTGTTGGCTTTCGTCAATGGTATGTACGGGTGGGTTCGAATTGACAAGATAATGACGGGTAGAACTTGACATGTGACTTATGATTTGTTGGCTTTCGTCAATGGTATGTACGGGTGGGTTCGAATTGACAAGATAATGACGGGTAGAACTTGACATGTGACTTATGATTTGTTGGCTTTCGTCAAGGTCATAAGAACATGGGGTAAAAAATCATATCGGGAGTTTCTAAAGAAACTGAAACTTGCCAGGCATGCGCATACCTTCTGGAGTGTGATAACGTGAGTGCATTCCGTCACGTTATCATGCGATGAGAGTTGGATCCCGATTCCTACTGATGAATTGGTTTACTCTTCGGGTGATCCCGATTGATTCTTCTTTTAGGTTTGGACGAGAATTTGACAGTACAGTGGGAGGTTTCCTAATTAGATAAATTGATAACCATTCTGATCTAGGTTAGAGTGCACGCAGAGTGTTTCTTTTCTCTCTCTCTCTGGCAGCGACCTTTGACCGACCCTAGACTATGACTCAGTGACCAAGTTGATCGAACCTTCTTAAAATACTGGTTTTTGGATTGTCTAAGTTGCATAAGTCATTGCCACTCCTTCTTTTACCCTTTGCATTTCTCAGAACACTCCGTATTACTACGGACATCCACTTCCATTGGATATATCCATCGTATGGTTATATACGAACTCGAAGGGACTTCTTCGAGGATGGATCCAGGTTCAGGAGAAATAGAATTGGTTTATTTAGTTGTCTTTTATTATCACATTCTCTCAGGTTGCGAGGGCTCCTTGGTTTAGGAGAGTACACCTATTACGCTTATTGGATAGTCTTCTTCCAAACCATAGGCATGTGCCGAAAGGTAGGGAATGAAGAAAACCAATTAGCCTAAATAGGGTGTACAGAAGGTAATAACTAAAGACAAAATAAAGGGACTAGAAAGAGGGCAAAGTAAATTGCGACTGCTATCATTCACGACCAAACCGCGTAGCTCATCGCCACTCCTATTTCACCTTTACTTTTTTCCCTAGTTCGGGAGAAATAGAATAAGGTATTATTCAATTGTCCTTTATCATCACCTTCTCTCAAGTGGCGAGTACTCCTTGGTTTAGGAGAGTACACCTATTATGCTTACTGGATAGTCTTCTTCCAAACCATAGGCTGGTGCTGAATGGTAGGGAAGGAAGAAAACCACTTGCCTAAAGGGGTGTGCAGAAGGTAACGACTAAAGACAAATAAAGCGATTTAGAGAGATGGCAAAGAAATATACGGTTATAGTCATGAATTGAATTATGGAAGAGGCATTACTAGGAATACCAGGATACCCCTAGGAAACATTTTCATGTTTCAGTTTCACTGTGCGTTTTTAAAAGGAAAACTAATTTCCCGATTAGACACTTACTCCAGGGTATGTATTTACCAGGTATGTTTCTCACATCTGTATGGTTTTACAGATGTTGAGTGGGAGTAGGTTATTGGGAATATGGTGATCATCCTCATTATATCGGAATTCGTTATAATTGGTAATATTTGAGGACATCGCCTGAGTTTATGCCAGACGGCAAGTATTTGGTTTTGAGTATCCATTGTTGTGCTCCAAATTCAAAATGATATATCTGTACGTTTATTTTATAAAGTGAGATATAACTTTTTGAAATTATGTCAGTGACATTTACCTATATCAGTTGACGATTGGGTAAGGAGCATTGAACAGCGGTGTAGTTCTTAACCATAAGTACAGTTTTCAACCTACGATGCACAGGTTTTGAGTTATTCGACTCAGGGGACTCATACAGAGTATTATATGCTGTCCAGTATCCATTAGGACAAATGGGTTGGTCCTCGTACTATGTTCTGTTTACTTATGACTTCTCTAGTTTTTAGACAAGTGTTTCGTAGAAATACAAGGTCTAAGTTTTGAGAAGTTATGGGTATAAGAATAAAGTAGAGAACCAGGTATCGTAAGTATCGGGATTCTTCAAAAAGATCGAAGATGTATATACTTGTGATTGGTATTCAGTTGATAGTGATGGTTTTGAGAAACTTGTTTCTCTTTCAGGTTACTCATAATTGGATGTATTCCTAAGTTGAGTAATACTGATCAGCATTTTTCCATTAAGTTGATATGCACTGGAGACAGCTGCATGATTAGAATCTGGTTCCAATTAAATAAGTGCCAAAGTTTCTATATTGGATATAGAATGGTTCATATCTTAACGATGTTAAGGTACAGGGAGTTGTCCAGCTTATGCTTAAAACCAGACTATGGATAACTCAAGGCACGTTTCTGTAATGGCAGTTTGCGGGTTGGCCCAGGCTATGACGAGAGTTGACTTTCTACCATCTGGAAGATCAATAGTGATATTGTTCTTGACTCGCCACAGTTTTAGTAAAATGGATTTTTTCAGAAAACAGTATTGGGAGTATGGTAGAATTTGAAGTGATTCCAGAACCGCAAATGATTACGGAAAATTTAATAGAACCTAAAAATTCAATCAGGTTTGACAATCCATTAGCCACTCTGCAGATATGGTGGGTAACCTCAGGCACCCGAGAGGTACTTCGGTAGCCTCAAGGACGGTGACAGGGAGGTTCTTGTTTACCCAGACTTGACACTACTGTTGTTCCAGACTATGAGACCCGGCAGGAGGTTAAGTATAGCATCGTTCTAAACTAGCTTTAGAAGTTCACGTATATATTATTCTTCCAGAGGGTTGTGGTCAGTGGGAGCAGCGGAAGCATAGTGGGCAAGTAGCATATGTCTATTTATAGACTTGAGCAGTTATAGCGGAGATAGATCATCTATTTTTGATGTGACAGTCATAGGTTTGACTTCATCAGAATAGGGGATGGATCTATTAGGAAGGTAGTAGGGTGTGATGTCTTGGTATTTGGATGACATACACAGAGTAGGAAGTAAAATTCCTATACTACGATCGGTTGTACTGCGGTCGTTACACGGTTGTTTCTCCACAAAGGATATGGATGTAATATCTGACATTCTGGTTACTAGATCTATTGTTTTAGATCTAGAATTGGGTAGTTTCCCAATCTGGGAACTTTGACAGTATTTTAATGGTATTTTAGAATAGATGACTCCTGGCATGGTGGTGTACCTGCAGGTGATGGAGTCACCCTCTCTAAAGGTGTCTTACTGACTAAAGGGGAGAGGGATGTGCATGATTGGAAGATCACTTGCTTAAGCAATTGAGTCGATCATGAAATGTCAAGTACCACTCCAGATGTTGTTTTTACACTTGATGCGATAAGTTTATATTAATCCAATCCTGAAGAAACATAAGGAAGCCGTTTTAGAACATAAGTGGATGTTCTATGGATTTGATAACGGCAGCCTCCTTCGGGAGACAGTTATCATTCCATGCTTCAAAGGTGACATGGATGACAGAGTGATTTTCAGAGTTATAGTTTTCTCTCTGACGAAGGGGGCAGTATTATGGACAGGTGGTCCAAGAGGATACCGTGGGAGGCATGGTGCTGGACACTGATTAGTTTCAGTTGTCGTTACAGTCTAAGAAGTTTGGATTTGGAGTTCATTTATGAACCAGGTCCCATTAGATATCCAGACATATTCTAAGACAGGTATTACTCAATTCGGGAGATGGCTTTCTCCACGAACTTGAGATTAAGAGAGACATAGAAAGGAACATCAGGGCGGATCCACTCGCTGAGGCTATTCCTCGAACACAAGAGTTTTACAAACGGGCTTTGTGAAACTGATTAGTAGAGGAGTTGGATGTTCGGTATCACACGGGCTGTGAGTATGCGACATCGCAATAATTAGTCTTAAGTGCAAGTGGGAGATTGTTGGATATAGTGCCCTCAAAGTCAATTATGCTATCGTTTTTGGTGCAACAGGTGAGGCCGCGGAAGGGCGGCGCTTTGGAGGAATCATGCTATCGTTTTTGGTGGGTGTTCTTACAAAACCCTGAGACGATTTTTAGAGTATAAATTTTTTCATTTTGAGCCAAAAAAATTTCAACAGAAACTCAGGTTTTGTAATTTATCCGGTTTTGTGATTTTTCGTTTCCGAACTTCGTTACACTTCACTACCAAGCTAGTTTAAGTTTAGTTAGGCTCTGATACCACTGTAAGTCCATATTGCGACCCCCGGTGCTTACGGGGAGGCGGAAACGGTATAAAAAAAACGAATTTTTATCGCAAGAGGCAACATGGACTAAACAAGGTCGGGATCGTTGTCTAAACTAAACTAGCAAATACGCTAAAGAGAGTTAGCTACTCGGATGAAGGTTATACCTAAACTTGAACTCCTTCTTCTTGAAAACTTGTAGAGGTTGATGGTTCACTTTTCGTCGCCTTCTTCCGTCGAAGATGGATCCACCTCGAAGGTTCGACCTTTGGGCTCTTCCTCGATCTTTGAGTGAACTAGGGCTTCCGGCTTGCTAAACCATGAACCTAGAATGAGTAGAGAGAGACTAGGGTTTGCTTTTCTTTTTAAAGAGAAGGATTCTCAACACATGAGAAGGTTTCTCTTTTGCTAGAGGAAGAAGAAGATGAAGTGAGGAGAGAGAATGAATATGATAGAAATGAGCAATCTTTTCTTTCTTGCAACCATAATGCCAAAAGAAAAGAATTATCTAATAATAATAATTGAAAATGAGAATAGTTGATGGTAATTTGGAATGACCACTACCATGCTTCATGTAAGCATAAATCAAGGAGGACTTTTTAAAGCATGATGGTGGTCAACATTCAACCATGGTCAACAAGTCAACCATGGTCAACAAGTCAACAAAATCAACCATAATAAAATTCTCATTTAATTACTATTATTAATAGATAATTTATAAATCCATTAGGGTTTGGAAAATGAAGACTGTCAACTGTGCATACGCACCCGTTCCGAAACCCTAATGAAAAACCTCATCCTCCGCCTCAAGCAACTGTGCATACACACCTGCATTCTCGTTCCGAGGAACAAGAATACCAAGAGATAAAAGCAACCCCCAAAACATATACCAGTATCTGGCTCAAACCAGAGCCTGTCAGTATAATCCGTCCGGACTCCAAAAGTGCACAAGTGCGCGGATGAGAACGAACCCTGTCGCAAAACCATGCGACCTCTACTCAGCTTTGCCCAGAGGCGAATACCCTCTGTGTGGGACTCTAAAGACTCGACACTACGCTGGCAGTGGGTTTAACCACAGACCGCAAGCGGCACTAGCTGTGCGTAACGGTCCCCAGGTAGATGCCGACAAGAAGGCTGACGAGGTGAAACCCCATCTGTACTCCTACTGAGTCTGAATGTGACAGTCTCCGTACAGTCCGGTCTGTTCGTCTGATACATCGCATGGCGGGCCTAGGGGGCGGTAAACGTCAGTCCCCCAATAGCGGTACAAGTAGTGCCGGAGCGAAGCCCAAAACACCCTGAGATAACACTGGAAACCTACCAGTATATCTCGTTTGCCCTGGCCAGGGACTACTCGTGTAATGGCTCTCCTAGACACAGCGCGATGTCAACCCCCAATACCGGGAGAGACGAATCCTGTCTAACCGTCACTGCCTCCAAGTGCTTCGGGACTGCACCCAACCACCACCTGTTTGCACGACTCCTTTGAGCCGTGGTAGGGTAGTGATCAAAATGCAGTGGGAACACACTTGAGGCGAAGTGCCAGTGTCAAGTCAGCGGACTAAGCTGTACTCATGTCACCTGGGAACTGATAACTGACGATAGGTATAATACCAACCTGTCAGTTCCCGACGAGTCCTGTCCAGTGTACTCGTAACCCAACGAGCACCCGTATACTATCTCCAGTACGACGTACTGATGGCTGTGGGACAGACCATCTCCCACACTGGGATGAGAAGCGCATACGCTAGTCTACTCCGGAGTATCGATGCCCTGTCTCGATAGTCCTGCGACTAGGGACCTGTATAAGGATGTGCTTATAGATTACCCAGCCCCCACTAGTGTGACTGCCATCACAACGCTGGTAATCAAGCAAAGATCCTAAGGGCTCCACTAATGCGTATAAGTGATATACTGAAATATACACAAGTACACATTGAAGTGGAAACAAACCAAGTAGCATACTACTATATTGAGCAAGATTGTTTATACAAGGTGAATATCCCAAGCTTCCATTAAGTAATATACAAACTAGTATGATACAGTAATGGCCTCTAGGGCATATACACTAACAATCTCCCACTTGCACTAAGGCCATGTACTGGCGTATCGAAGACCTATCATCTCGATCAGCCACTCGAACTAAGTCTGGGGTAGGGCCTTGGTGAATGGATCTGCAGTGTTCTCTTCTGAAGCAACCCTCCGAACCTCGATCTCCTTGCGATCCACGATCTCCCTGATCAGGTGATACCGCCTCAAGATGTGCCTGGATCTCTGATGGGACCTGGGTTCCTTCGCTAAAGCTATAGCCCCGTTGTTGTCGCAATACAGAGGTATTGGGTCAACAATGGACGGAACCACCTGAAGTTCTTTCAAGAACTTCCTCATCCAGACAGCTTCTTTTGCGGCATCAGATGCAGCGATGTATTCCGCTTCCATCGTCGAGTCTGCAACGGTTTCCTGTTTGGAACTCTTCCAACACACCGCCCCTCCATTGAGGGTGAAGACAAAACCCGACATGGACTTGGAATCATCCTTGTCACTCTGGAAGCTGGAGTCAGCAAAGGCCTCGATCTGGAGGTCTTTTCCGCCATACACCAAGAACATCTCCTTAGTCCTTCTCAGGTACTTGAGAATGTTCTTTACCGCTATCCAGTGTTTCTCCCCAGGGTTAGACTGATACCGGCTTACCACACTCAGTGCATAAGCTACATCCGGTCTGGTACACAACATCGCATACATTATAGAGCCTACCGCAGAAGCGTAGGGTATAATAGACATGCGATCCCTCTCCAAATCAGTCTTGGGAGACATCTCTTTAGAGAGGGTGATCCCGTGACAAGCCGGTAGGTTACCGCGCTTGGAATCTTCCATACTGAATCTTTTCACTATGGTGTCGATGTACCTGGACTGAGAAAGTCCCAATATCCTCTTGGATCTATCACGATGGATCCGGATCCCCAGGATGTATGAGGCATCACCCAGGTCTTTCATGGAGAACCTTTGTGACAAGAACCCCTTGACAGATTGTAGCATAGGAATGTCATTCCTATCAAGAGAATGTCATCCATGTATAAAACGAGGAATACTACAGTTCTCGCTACAAATCTACTATAGATGCATGGTTCATCTGGATTTTTGATAAAGCCAAAATCTTTGACTGTCTCATCAAAGCAGATGTTCCAACTCCGCGATGCCTGCTTTAGTCCATAGATGGACTTAAGCAACTTGCACACCTTTCCGCTGCTCCCACTCTGAATGAAACCCTCTGGCTGGTCCATATAGACACACTCCTCTAAATTTCCATTTAGAAAAGCTGTCTTTACGTCCATTTGCCAGATCTCATAATCGTGGAAGGCAGCAATGGCAAGAAGGATCCGAATGGATTTCAGCATGGCTACTGGAGAAAAGGTTTCGTCGTAGTCCAAGCCAGGTCTTTGACGAAAACCCTTTGCTACCAGCCTAGCTTTATAGGTCTCAACCTGTCCATCTACACCAATCTTCCTTTTGAAGATCCACTTGCATCCTACGGGTTTTACCCCGTCTGGAGCAATGTCCAACGTCCATACTTTGTTGGTGTACATGGACTCCATTTCGGTCCGCATTGCATCCAGCCATTTTACCGAGTCAATGCTCTGAACGGCCTGCTGGAAGCTAGTAGGCTCATCATAATCTATGATGCAATCCTCTCGATCCCCGTCTATGAGAAAACCGTAGTATCTCTCGGGCGGATGAGACTGCCTACTACTCCTGCGGAGCGGCGTAGGAATGTCCTGTTCTTCCGAACCCTCTGGTTCCACTAAACTTTCAGTAATAGTCCGTGGTTCTGGAATTTCTTCCAGTTCTACTGCGCTCCCACTTATTTCCTTTTCTATGAACTGGTGTTCTAGAAAGTGGGCATGACGAGAAACAAGAACTTTTTGTTCCTCTTCACAGTAGAAGAAATATCCCTTGGAATTCTTCGGATACCCCACAAACTTGCACAGTACTGATCGTGCCTCAAGCTTGTCCGCATGCTGCTTTTTGACAAAAGCTGGACTTCCCCATATCTTAATGTGATTAAGATGGGGTCTCTTCCCACACCATATCTCAAATGGCGTGGTAGGCACAGTCTTAGTGGGAACTCGGTTCAAAAGGTATGCGGCTGATTCTAGCGCATATCCCCAGAATGATCGCGGCAACTCAGCGTTACTCATCATGGACCGCACCATATCCAATAGGGTGCGGTTCCGTCTCTCCGATACACCGTTATGTTGCGGGGTGTAAGGAGGAGTAAGCTGAGAGAGAATTCCGTTCTCTTTTAAATAGTCCAGGAACTCGGCACTTAAGTATTCTCCACCTCGATCCGATCTTAGAATCTTAATACTTTTGCCGGTCTGTTTCTCTACTTCATTCTTATACTCCTGGAATTTTCCAAAGGCCTCGGACTTATGTTTCATTAAGAAGACATAACCGTACCTTGAGAAGTCATCCGTAAAAGTAATGAAGTAAGAATGTCCGCTTCGGGCATGTGTAGACATTGGACCGCACACGTCACTGTGTACGAGTCCCAAGAGCTCGCTCGCTCTTACTCCATGTCCAGTAAACGGAGTCTTTGTCATCTTTCCTTTGAGACAGGATTGATAAGTGGCATACGACTGATATTCGAACGCATTCAAATACCCTTCTGTATGTAACTTCGTCAACCTTCTCTCATTGATGTGACCCAATCTACAATGCCATAAGAAAGTCTGATTTATTTCTGGAGACTTTCTTTTGTGTGTATTCTGGACATTAAAAATCTGTGGTTGGTTTAACACGTATATACCATTACTCAAAGTACCTGACCCAATCAAAACTTGATTAAGGTGAATGTTTACAACATTACTTACAAACGCAAATTCATAACCTTCTTTAGAAACTAAAGATACAGAAATGATATTACAAGTTGCGTTGGGTACAAAAAAGCAATTACGCAAAACCAAAACATGTCCATCTGACATTCCCAGGTGATAGTCCCCCACGGCTTTAGCATCCATGCTAGCTCCGTTCGCAACTCTGAGGGTCATGTCACCTGCCTTCAAATCCCTACGGTTTCTCAACGCCTGCAAAGAATTACAGATATGAGATCCTGATCCGGTATCCAATACCCAGGAAGTAGAGTTTATTGAAAGACAGTTTTCAATAACATACACACCTGAAGCTGAAGCTGCAACCTGCTTCAATTCCTGTGTTCTGGCCTTCCAGGCCCTGCAATCATTCTTCCAGTGTCCTTTCTTATGACAAAAGAAGCATTCCTCCTTATCCGCAAGCTTCCCCGCTATCTTTGTTGCTTTCCCTTTTCCCTTCGTATCCACTTTACTAACACCGCCCCTTGGTTTGGCGGGGGCCTTCTTCTTCTTTCCCTTGGCTTTCGCCTTGGACCTAGAAGAAGATGATCCTCCTACAAACAAAGTGGATGTTTCCCTACCTTTCTGTAGGGTGCCCTCTGCGCTCCTCAGCATGTTGAGGAGCTCTGAAAGTTCAACCTCTTTTTCTTGTAGGTTGAAGTTCAGTATGAACTGGGCGTAAGTGGAAGGAAGGGACTGGAGAACTATATCCGTATATAGCTCACTCTCCAATATGATCCCTAGGTCAGCGAGCTCCTCAATGTAGCCGATCATCTTTAGTACATGCTCGGCTACTGATGATCCGACGGCCATTCTTGTCGAAAATAACTTTTTCGACGCTTCGTATCTTGCGATACGTGATTGCTCTCCATACAGTTCTTTTGTATGGAGCAATATGGACTCCATGTCCATATTCTCATGCCTCCTCTGATGTTCGTTGTCCATCGAGGCAAGCAGGAGGCACTTGGCCTTCGCGCTATCAATCTCCCAAGTCTTGCGGATTTCCTTATCCGCGACACTGGAAGTTGGACCAGGGACAGGGGGAGCTTTGGTGGTAAGAAGATACCCCAGCTTGTCATAAGTGATTGCTATCTTGACATTCCTGAGCCAATCTTTGTAGTTTGGCCCTGTCAGTTTGTTTTTATCTAGGAGTAACTTAAGTCCAGTCATGTTGATTTGGTCGCTGCAATTAGGAGAGAGAAGAAGAAACACTCAGCATGATGCTCTTGCAAGTTTAGAATGGTTTTTAATTTGTCTAAACAGGAAGGCTCCCACTGTCTCTCGAATCCCTCCTCAAACCATAAAGGAAGAATTAGTCAGGATCAATCCCACCGCACAATACTTGCTTAACCGTTCAGCCAGGCCAGTGTCGGTACTTCGAGGGAGGTTTTCCAACGCTTTCGCGAAGTTCCTTAATTAAATAACCTCTTTTCCCTGGGGGCGTAACCCCGCTAACACCTTTCTAGGCACCTACTAGGTTTATAGCATTGATCGTTTAGTGAGAAATTTCCCGAGGAGTAGCATATACTCACAGTAGGATCGGGATCCAAATATCATCGCGTGACGAAACTGAAGGAATCCTACCAGAATCACCACACTCCAAATGGTATGCAAATCTAGCAAGTTTCAGTACTTATGAAACTCCCGATATGGATTTTTGCCCCATGCTCTTATGACCTTGACTTTGGCCAAAATATCATAAGTCACATGTCAAGTTCTGCCCGTCACTATCCAGGTTAATTTGGATCCATCCGTACCTACCCTTGACTTTGGCCAAAATGGCAGCACGACTGTCCCAAACCAACACATCTATCTATGCTACACATGAACACCCAATAGCTACCAATCACTATGCCTTGACTTTGGCCAAAATACATAGCTTGAATACTATTGCCTATTCATGCGAAGCGACGGAGGGCTACGAATGGTTTTGGCGAAACCGTGAACGTAGTGAACTTGATATAATCGATGGAACGAGATAGCTTTTAGAAGGAGTGGCTCAAGCTCCGCATTTAAAAGTTAGTTTTGAAAAGAACCGAGTGGTTTTTCGAAAGTGTTCCATCGACTTAAACTTGGTTTATTATCTTGCATTAGTTCTTTTAATGCGTGATATTCTTGCATTAGTACTTTTAATGCGTCCCATCATTTAATCCTACCATTGCAGAAAACAACCAAAATATGACGTACGCTTATGCCATTCGCATTCGCCACGGGGCCCCGTCATTACCCGTTAGGTTACTTAACTAACGACAGAGCGGGGGCTGGGCTAGCACGGCTGTAAAACATAAGCAACGCCTAAATAGAAAGCAATGATAGACATTACAGATCACAGATGAATACATTGGATATACTAGCAATCCGCAATCCTTTCGAGCCTGGAACGAAAAGCGGATAACACGGTCGTGGTGAATAGCCAAATACCCCACCCAAGACCCCTACGGGTGCGGAAAACTACCCGCCAAGTCCTCGGTAGTTTGTGCACCCCTCCATGGGTCTATCCTAGGAGCAAAAACAGTAAAAAGAATTATACAATGACGGCTACAACCCCGACCCGGTTGTGCGGCCAAACAAATAATAATTATTACATCAATTTACATTTACAATGAATGAAAGAAAAACAAAAGCTCATCTCACATCCACCCCGGCTATTCACCCGCGACAGTCCAACACATTCATATACACATTCCAATATCAAACACAGATCATGTATAACCCCGACTAATCGACTTATAGCGATTAGCCGACGTTCAATACATGCAAACATCACAGATATAACCAACATAGCCAAAGTGCAGTGAAGTTCGGAAAAAAAAATACGGAATTATAGGACCCCAAAAGTGAATTTCTGTTCTGGAAAATCTGGGCACATATAATATATCTTAAAAATCCCAAAACCAACACAGAAGAACACTGCACGAAAAACGATGCAGAGAAGACATCAAACAGCGGCGGTTCCGCGGCCTGATGAACAGGTGAGGCCGCGGAAGGGCGGCGCTTTGGAGGAATCATGCTATCGTTTTTGGTGGGTGTTCTTACAAAACCCTGAGATGATTTTTAGAGTATAAATTTTTTCATTTTGAGCCAAAAAAATTTCAACAGAAACTCAGGTTTTGTAATTTATCCGGTTTTGTGATTTTTCGTTTCCGAACTTCGTTACACTTCACTACCAAGCTAGTTTAAGTTTAGTTAGGCTCTGATACCACTGTAAGTCCATATTGCGACCCCCGGTGCTTACGGGGAGGCGGAAACGGTATAAAAAAAACGAATTTTTATCGCAAGAGGCAACATGGACTAAACAAGATCGGGATCGTTGTCTAAACTAAACTAGCAAATACGCTAAAGAGAGTTAGCTACTCGGATGAAGGTTATACCTAAACTTGAACTCCTTCTTCTTGAAAACTTGTAGAGGTTGATGGTTCTCTTTTCGTCGCCTTCTTCCGTCGAAGATGGATCCACCTCGAAGGTTCGACCTTTGGGCTCTTCCTCGATCTTTGAGTGAACTAGGGCTTCCGGCTTGCTAAACCATGAACCTAGAATGAGTAGAGAGAGACTAGGGTTTGCTTTTCTTTTTAAAGAGAAGGATTCTCAACACATGAGAAAGTTTCTCTTTTGCTAGAGGAAGAAGAAGATGAAGTGAGGAGAGAGAATGAATATGATAGAAATGAGCAATCTTTTCTTTCTTGCAACCATAATGCCAAAAGAAAAGAATTATCTAATAATAATAATTGAAAATGAGAATAGTTGATGGTAATTTGGAATGACCACTACCATGCTTCATGTAAGCATAAATCAAGGAGGACTTTTTAAAGCATGATGGTGGTCAACATTCAACCATGGTCAACAAGTCAACCATGGTCAACAAGTCAACAAAATCAACCATAACAAAATTCTCATTTAATTACTATTATTAATAGATAATTTATAAATCCATTAGGGTTTGGAAAATGAAGACTGTCAACTGTGCATACGCACCCGTTCCGAAACCCTAATGAAAAACCTCATCCTCCGCCTCAAGCAACTGTGCATACACACCTGCATTCTCGTTCCGAGGAACAAGAATACCAAGAGATAAAAGCAACCCCCAAAACATATACCAGTATCTGGCTCAAACCAGAGCCTGTCAGTATAATCCGTCCGGACTCCAAAAGTGCACAAGTGCGCGGATGAGAACGAACCCTGTCGCAAAACCATGCGACCTCTACTCAGCTTTGCCCAGAGGCGAATACCCTCTGTGTGGGACTCTAAAGACTCGACACTACGCTGGCAGTGGGTTTAACCACAGACCGCAAGCGGCACTAGCTGTGCGTAACGGTCCCCAGGTAGATGCCGACAAGAAGGCTGACGAGGTGAAACCCCATCTGTACTCCTACTGAGTCTGAATGTGACAGTCTCCGTACAGTCCGGTCTGTTCGTCTGATACATCGCATGGCGGGCCTAGGGGGCGGTAAACGTCAGTCCCCCAATAGCGGTACAAGTCGTGCCGGAGCGAAGCCCAAAACACCCTGAGATAACACTGGAAACCTACCAGTATATCTCGTTTGCCCTGGCCAGGGACTACTCGTGTAATGGCTCTCCTAGACACAGCGCGATGTCAACCCCCAATACCGGGAGAGACGAATCCTGTCTAACCGTCACTGCCTCCAAGTGCTTCGGGACTGCACCCAACCACCACCTGTTTGCACGACTCCTTTGAGCCGTCGTAGGGTAGTGATCAAAATGCAGTGGGAACACACTTGAGGCGAAGTGCCAGTGTCAAGTCAGCGGACTAAGCTGTACTCATGTCACCTGGGAACTGATAACTGACGATAGGTATAATACCAACCTGTCAGTTCCCGACGAGTCCTGTCCAGTGTACTCGTAACCCAACGAGCACCCGTATACTATCTCCAGTACGACGTACTGATGGCTGTGGGACAGACCATCTCCCACACTGGGATGAGAAGCACATACGCTAGTCTACTCCGGAGTATCGATGCCCTGTCTCGATAGTCCTACGACTAGGGACCTGTATAAGGATGTGCTTATAGATTACCCAGCCCCCACTAGTGTGACTGCCATCACAACGCTGGTAATCAAGCAAAGATCCTAAGGGCTCCACTAATGCGTATAAGTGATATACTGAAATAAACACAAGTACACATTGAAGTGGAAACAAACCAAGTAGCATACTACTATATTGAGCAAGATTGTTTATACAAGGTGAATATCCCAAGCTTCCATTAAGTAATATACAAACTAGTATGATACAGTAATGGCCTCTAGGGCATATACACTAACAGGTATAGAGGCGGGAGCCCGTTTAAATATCCGTTAACGTGGTGCCACCTGGACGAGGAAACCGGAGATCGAGCGAGATCACAGATGCCGCAAAGGAGCGTAGGATGATGGCTAAAGAACGAAGGACTCAGATCGTTCGGTATAGCCTTTCTACCCATTTTGTAGTTTGTTAGTTTAGCGTTAATGGAAAGATCCGGGTTATAGTATGCGATAGCGCCAGTTATAAAAGTTTTTGTTCTGCGTTTGGCGTCAGATTGACGGCAGGGGCACTACCGTAGACTTACACGAAATCCATCAGCAAACTCATGGTGGACGACTCATACATCATGGGAAAACCGCACTTTTCATTTAAAAAGAGAGAGAAAAGAAGTTTATAAATGTTTTTGCGGTTTTCCCCCAAATCGAGGAAATCTCATGAAAATCCGAATCCAAATCACTAATAGCATGTACCCAGTGAATATAGGCATAAAAATCCATGAATGCGGCATAACAGTGAATAATAATATGCATGAAGCAGTAAGTAATAAGTACGATGTCTAAACTAGCATATAAGGCAAGTACACTAATATCATGTCTAAAACTATTAGCTAACAAACTATGTCAATGAAGTAGTATTTTCTAAAGTGTTCGTGACATGGCAATTACCGATGAAGATGTGTGTGAGCCGGCAAGTAAGTGTACATGGAATATACGCATCATCGGTAATGGTGCTGGTGGCCAAACAACATGATATCGATAATGGAATATGAATCACAATATAAGTATGCGATGTGGAGCGAACAACAATAATGTGCGGGAGCAGAATACTAGACACAACGATAACTAATATGGTCTAACAAGTACACTAAACTATAGGGCTGAGCTAACAAGCTAACTGAAGGTAAGGAAACCGTCTAACAACTGAGTACATACATACATACATACATACATATATATATATATATATATATATATATATATATATATTAGTCGATGATTCCGCCTCGATAATATCACATCCGATACTATATCTATAATCAGATATTCCCAAGTCAAGAGTGCGGATCAAATATCAATATATAACTCGTACGTAAATCCGTCGTACGGCATCCCCAAATCTGGGTCCGGGTACTGATCTATGTCCAGTACAATACTAATATCATCAATAATCCTGATCTGACTGCTAATCTGCAGCCTCATGCAAACCAATGTCATCACCACATATCATCATAAAGAGGTATACGTTGCCCAATGCGACGTATTATAAATATCCTAGCATATCATAACTCATATCACGATTACATGTCGACCATTTCATTTATATCACTATTCACATGGTATCGTCGTCCAAAGATCCGCTATAACATCATGACGTATCTCAAATACGAATCCTGCCATATCACCGATCTCACGATTTCAAATCAAATCTCATCGTCTCATCGCAAATCCCAAATACTATCCTCAAATCCAGTATATGAACACATAGTCCCATACCTATGTGAACATATAAATATATATATATATATATATATATTCCCATAAACGCACATATGAAAGAAAGAATGTATGCAAGTATGGGTGTGTGTGTGTGTATGTGTGGTGCAACCGCTACTCTAGGGTTTCGCAACACTAAACCAATCCAATCACACCAAATATCCATCTTTATCATCAATAATCTCAAACAATATATAATCAATATATGTGTGTATACGTATTCGTATATATCACCACGAACTGCGGGGGTGCTATACGCCATCCACCCGACTTCTTCCCGTAGATAAAAATCTACTCACCTGATCTTCGCTCGCCGGTACCGACGTCGCCACGCGCTTGCTTGTCGTCTCGAAGTCCACATGGGGTACCTACATATCATAACGCACCGTATCGCATTAAAATCCGACTCATGATCAAAACGACACACGAATCCCACATGGGTCAAAACCTGTGGTTTGCTTTCACAAATCAACCCAAAAACACTCAACATCGGCGTATAAACGTCGATTGATCAAGAAAAACAGTAAACATACCAATAATGGGTTCAAAACTCACTAACTGTATAAGAAATAGGGTTTAATTCGTCAAAACCATAAAATTAAACTAATCGTTTTATTTTTTAAAACCTAGTAAGCACAAAACTTGCAAATTTCGTGCAACATCGTCGCTTTGCGACAAAAAGACAACCATCACGCAAAATCACCCAGGTTAAACCATATATAGTCACTACACTAATTTCTAACACATTAGCAATGCTTCAAATCCTATTTCCAACGTCAAACACTTTCTTGATTTCCAAAAACAACAATTTACAACCAATTTCACACCTTTAAAATTAACTAAATTAACATAGTTTGAAGCCCACATAACAAAGTAACCTCTTACATTAGGTTAGCACACAACTAGATAGCAAAATAAAATTAATTAACTTAGTTATGGTTTCTAAAACCCTAATTTAACTCAAACCATTAACTTTAAAAACCTAGAATGAAAATAGCACTAAAATTAACACTAAAACAACTAAATTAAAGGAATTTAACCATAAGAATTTAAATGGGTAGAAATTATAGCTCAATATCTAAAGATCTAGAAAGAAGAATTTGCCTCTAATGATGGCTTCATAGCACCATGATTCAAGTTATAAAAACCAAGGAGAATGGGATGAAGAATGGAAATTGAATTGTGAGATTTAAATTGGATTTTGGAGCAAATTTTTGATGAAAATTGAAGGAAATGAAAAGAGGAAAGTGAAGGGGGAGGGGCTGCAGATTTTCGGCCAGAGGATGATGGGGGGAATGGTGTGGGTGTTGTGCAAAATTGGCCAAATCAACCCCCCTCAAATCAAGGTACAATAAGCCTCCAAAACAATATATCTTAACCTACACCTATTTAATTCATTTCCTCTCATAAAAAGAGTTGAAGAAAACAAATTGGAGGGGGGAAATTTTATGGGCTGCTGCTGGTGGTGGGTCAGCCAGTTGAGTGAGGAAAGAGTGTAAGAGATTGCACAAAAGAAATCCATGCAAAAAGAACCCCTCAAGTTACAAAAATGCAAGTTTTAGTTTAATTAATTAAAATTTCAATTTCCTTCGATTATAACTAATAAGAACTTGAAATAAAATACTAAAAATTTATATTACAAACTAGATTTTAGTTGTCATGGTTCTATAGATTAAAATTTGTATTTATCGCTAATTAAATGTATTAGTGACGGCTTAAAAAAATATTAAAATAATTAATTCGGAAAATTTTTCAGAAAATTAGAAATTTTACCGGTGGCTCAATAAACACCAAATACTGGCAATTACATAGCTAGAATATGTATATTTAATTTTATAATAAAGATATTTATATTTTAACTTTTTACAGAAAACCCCCTTATTTTACTGATTTTTCCGAAATTTCACCGAAACGATTTTCAAAACGTTACAGTTTCATAGCTATCTTCATTCTAACCCTAGTTTCCTAATCTAGGTTTCCTAACCATATTCTATAAAACAGTTTTCCATCAAAACTTTGCGGGGGTGCTATACGCCATCCACCCGACTTCCCCGGTAGATATAGATCTACTCACCATGGTCTTCGCTCACCGAAGTTGATGACGCCTCGCTCCGTCGCTTCGGAATCCACGTGAAGTTACCTACAATAACAACACATATCGTAACGATATTAAAATCAAGCTCAAAAATCCAAAACGGCACACGCATTGCTCATAGGTTCGAACCTATAGCTTACGCGTAAAAAATCAACCAAACAACTCCTGTTGTCGATGTACAAACATGCGACAACCAAAAACGAATCCAAATATCAAAACTCATCATTCAAAATACGGAAAACATATCCTAAACCACACACAAGTGTTCCCAGATTTTGACTCAGGTCAATTAAATCTAAGCAAACAAGTATAGGGTGATGTATATAGTATAATTGAGCTACTGAATCAACCCCAACACCCCAGACAACCAAGTGGCCGGCCCCATCCCTAGAAATTTCGGCGAGACTGGCCCCCATGCTCAGTTGGGTCTTGTTTTGTCACGGTGGTCTCCTCTGGTCTAAAATTGGTCTTTGGTATTGTTTGGTTGTCTCAGATATTTTCCAGGTCATCCCAGATTCACAGTAGGCACACAAAAATTCACAAAACAACAAATCCTAAGTTCGTGCATCGCGTTCACCTCTATGGCTCAGGTCAGGAATCGCGTCACCAAGGTCATGTAAACACTACTAACAGCTCCCAGATTTCACATATAGTCATTACAGAAAAATCAAGTAGAACCAAACCCCCTTAAACACCTTCAGGTAACTACCCTACAAAACCCAAACCTTAACTCCTCTACCCACCTAAGGTCGCCGGATTTGTCCCAATAGCCGCCAGCCAAAACCGGTGGGGAAGGTCTCATTCTTCAGGTGGTCACTTAGGGTTACAGGTACATCACTATCTCACTGTTTGTTTTCACCAACAAGTCTCGGGGTCACAGCAGGTTGTCGATGTCACAAAATGACACTAAAATACGACATCGTACAAAACTAATCTAAAAGGAAGAAGTTATACCACATTTGGTCCCCTCTAGGCAGCACTAACTTCCCAATGTCATCAAAATACCATTTTGCTCGGTTCAAAGTGTCGAGGAAGAGATAGGGATAAATTTTTGTGAAAGGAGTTTAGGTTTTTGGGGATTGTTTGGAGATAGATCTAGGGATTTAAGGGGAGGGTTGTGAGCTTGAGGAAGATGAAGGAGAGAAGATAAAAATGGTGGGGGAAATAAAGTGGCAGCAGCCCCTCCTCTCTCTCACATAATCTCACATTCTCTCTCCCCCCAAAAGTCTACCTAACCTAATCATTATGTCCCCTCTTGACTTTTCTTTTTCTTTTCTCTCCACCAATAAACCATAATACATAACTCAAATGAAATAAAACATGTAACAAAATGAAACATGTCATGGTGCACTGGCCACGAAAAACTGTAGAAATGCGGATTTGGCTTAATCGCGATTAGCAGTGCACGAATCGGGTTTTTATCAAAACTGCGTATAATAAATTTTAAAATTGCCAAATCCGTTAAATATATTTTTAAATGAATAAATCATTTTAAATTTTCATTTATTTCACAATTATTGGTATATATTTATACCCTTTTTCGAAAATCTCAATTTCGCAAATCGGGCAGTTTTCGGGAAATATATTATTTTAATATTAAATTCCAAAAATAATATTTTATATTTTCTGAAATGTTACAATCTTCCCCCTTAAAGAAATTCGGCCACCGAATTTAAATTTAAACCCCCAAAATCTAAAACATTTCAATAATCAACTCAAATCAACGGGGCTCCGAAATCACGGAAAATATCGAAATAACACAACACATCGCGTCAAGTGCGCATGAAAACGAGTATAAAACTCAAAATCGAACTCCGTCAAGCATTACGCAAATGATCGGACTTGCACGCATATCCTCAGAGTTACAATAGAGATACAGATCTCGAAATCCACGACTGAAATCCATTATACCCTAGTCAAATACTATAGACGCATCCTTGTAAAACTTTCAAAATCTGAATAAAACACATGCAAAAATCTTTCTAAATCGCCGCGTGAATGCGCAACTCGCGGCATAAGTGATGGAAGCTCATTTCAAAATAATAATATATATCCATATATGTTTTCTTAAATACACGTTCTGTCGTTTTCAAAATATCCTAAAAGGTTTTCCTTTATAAACGTTCACGTCGCTCACGGACACGTAGGAAATAGCGAGACTATAGCTCCTTTGAAAACCTCTTGGTAAGCTTTTAATGCATGTAAAGTACTCAGGTACCGTCCTCAGGTCAGTCCTATTTGTCTACTATATACTATATATAGTACCTATCATGAAAACAAAGTGCTCAAAAAGCAAAATCAGCCTCAATAGGCGTATCTGACAATCACATGCGTCAGGTGCGCACGGAAATCAAATCCAAGCACAGGTGCCACAATATGCACAAAAGCCAAAACTACGTGCAACGGGTGTGCACGAAAACATCTGTCCAGTGCAACGGGTGTGCGCGACAACAATATCGGGTGCATCTGATATGCACAAGAATCCCGATTTAGTGCATCTGGTGTGCACCAAAATCGCATCTCATATCATGCGCCCAACATGCGCGAAAATCCAAATCAGTGCATATGTCCCGCACGAATGAAATCGCATCCAATATGCACGGAAGAAATCTAAATCACGGGCATCCAACATGCACGAGTAAAATCTCACTCAAGTGCATCCTTAGCGCACAAAAATACAAAATCAAGTGCCTAATATGCGCAAAAATCCAACCAAAGTGCGTTGGGTCCGTAAAAGCATATAGTGCAGCAGCATGCCCGAAAACGAGCGGCAAGTGACAACGCGCACGAAAATACAAATCTGGTAAAACGAATGCTCAAGGACATAAATCAAGTGCAACCAAGGTACAGAGTATAAATCCAGTGCGACAAACGCATAAATACCCGTCCGGTGCAACAAATGCAAGAAATGCAAATCTAGTGCAACTAATGTACGAAGTACGAATCTGGTGCAGCAAATGCACAAAATATAAATCTGGTGCGACAATTGCACGAAATGAAAACCTAGTGCAACAAGTGCACGAAGTGCTAATCTGGTGCATCCAGCGCACAAAATACAAATGCAATGCATCCTGTGCACGAAATACGAATACAGTGCATCCAGTGCACGAAATACAATACGGTGCATCCAATGCAAAAATACAAATCCAGTGCATCCAGTGTGCATCCTGTGCACAAAATACAAATCAATGCACTGCAAGCACATATAAGCTATACCGAGTGAAAAATCAAATCTAGTGCGTACCACACGCACAAAATCAAATCACCGTATGAAATCCACGAAATCATAGACATGTGCAGCCAAGGCACAAAACCGATTTCAAGTGCAATAAATATGCACAAATCAAATACCAACACAATGGTGTATAAAAACATATCTCAAGTGCAAAAACTATGCACAAAATGTAAATACCCGTAGGTGCAGCCATGGTGTACGAAATCAATATCAGGAAACTCGTCATCAAAACTTAAATTCAAGCGATATAAGCATGATACTCAGATAAAAAACGCAAATCGCAACAAAGGACATTGAGGTACACCTCCTTCAATGTCGAAAAAAAGAATCGGTGTGCCTAAAATCGGCAGAACAAGAATGTCCGCTCGCCCTCTGCTCACGGTCTGGCGTCCTTTGTCTCTGGGTACTCATCTTCGCCTCGGATTATCAATCTCTCAATCCATCGGCTCATAGGCCCTGTCAGGTGTGCTAACGGGAACGATTCCGCTTTAGCACATCTCTGGTCATCTCTCGATCAATCATCACGACCACTCGTAAGACAGTACGTCACTGGTTTCGGCCTCTGGCCCTATGAATATTCGCGACACAACTGATCCTGGGTGCAAATCTCATTGCAGCAGTGTCCCGGAAGGAATCCCGCTCAGGGTCTTTTCCGATCTCTCCTATGCCAAACTGTACGTAGGCTTGTACTCTTACATAATCCTTTCTCGTTTTCTGGACATCTGCGTGTTCCGCACACCTTCCTTCTGGAACTGGACATATCCTAAAGCCTCTGTATGCATACCAGATCGCTGATCTCGACGGGGAGTAACAAAGGCTCGTCAGTATCTCGCATGAACCTCTGGCTCCACTTTCCTTTATCATCGTCCACCTTGACATCACGTCATGATATCTATGTACTGCAACGGCTCTCGGCCACGGTCAATCCGAAGTCTCTCACACGGACTCGAAGGCACAAACTTGGTATCTTCATCACTATGTAGAAGATATCTGGCCGAACACGTCCTCGGGAGCTCGTCCCAACCATCGGAGGAATACTCAATACTCGTCCGCTCTCGATCAACTCATAACGCATCTGGGTGAGGTCCTCTATCCAAAGCTGGTCAGCTTGCTGATCTCTTTGTTGGATATAGTGCCCTCAGAGTCAATTATTTGATCACAGGCACGTGATTGCAATGATTGAGCGAGGACCTATGCCGGTAGGACAGTCTTACTCAAGATGATAGTATGCAATCTGGTTTGCCTTTATCATCATGTACTATTTTATGTGACCTTACAAGTCAATATTGCGCGTTGATAGAGCCCTTAGGATTCTTTCTTGACGGCCAGCAGTATGATAGCGATCATATACGTGGGAGCTGGGGTCTATAAGTGTAGCGTTTTGAAAATCGTTTCGGTGAAATTTCGGAAAATCGGTAAAATAAGGGGGTTTTCTGTAAAAAGTCAAAATGCAAATATCTTATTATAAAAATTAAATATACATATTCTAGCTATGTAATTGCTATTATTTGGTGTTTATTGAGCCACTGGTGAAATTTTAAATTTTCAGAAAATTTTTCCGAAATTAAATATTTTAATATTATTTTAAGTCGTCACTAATATATTTAATTAGGGAAAATTACAAATTGGAATGAGTTGAAACAAATTTTGTGCATCATAAAACTTTAAACAAAATTTTGTCATGTGGTTTTTGAAATAAAATCGTTTGCCAAAACGGTTTAGAAAATATCGAAGAAAAAGGCTTTTTTCGGTGAAATTAGTGTTAATGGGAATTGGGGTATAGCATTTATCTTTTTCCTAACCCACACACCCACACCTCACCCTCTCCCCATGTGGCCGGCCCCACCATGACAGCCCTCCCCCTCTCCCTCTCTCCAATCACTTTTTTTTTCAAAAGAAAAGAAAAGAAAAGAGTAGAAAATGACAAGAATAGAGTGGACTTTGACTAAATTCAACTTTCCCCACCTCACTCTCTCTCCTCCCTCACCCATTCCCCCCCCCCATGCTGGCCGAACCTGCACATTTTCAGCAGCCCCTCCCCTCTCATTCTTCATCTCATCTCTTCTCCAAAAAAATTCACAAAAAATTTCATGAAAAATCAACTAAAACTCAAAACCGAAATCCAACTCCTACCCATTATTTATTTGCCTATCTAGCATGGATTTTGGGAGCAAGAGAGCAATTTAGGAGGCTTAGATCCTTGCTAGATCTCTAATTGGGAGGTATAAATCTTAACTCATGTCTTAATTGTTGGTTAATTACTCCAATTTAACAAAATTTGGTGTTTAATTTGTGTACATATTGCAAACTTGAATTGTGGGGTTAATGGTTATATGTGAGATTAAAATCAAGATAGGGTTTTATCACATCATTAAGGTTGCCATGAGTAGATTGACATGTTAATTCTTGCTAAAACCTAATCTAGTTACTAATTTCAAAATTTGTTAGTTGGAAATTGTGATAAATGTGCTTTTTGCTAACTAGGTTTTTTTGAAATTGTTTTATATTGGGATTAAAATCTAAATTAAGGTTTCATGTCATTATTAATATTATAATGAGTGGTTTAATAATTTTGGATCATGCAAAACCAAGCTTAATTAATGAATTGTGAATTTTTCTTTAAAAGGTGTTAAAAATTGATATTTTTGCAAACTAGGATTTTGGAAATTATGCAAATTTATGAGATTAAATTATGGAAATGGTTTTTATGACTTATTTAAGATTTTTAATAAGTATTATGACCATTAGATTTGTTTAAACATCGAGTTTTGTACAAAAACGGGTAATTTGTGCTTGCTAGATTTTCGGAAAAAAATGGCTTTTAAAGTGAATTTGGGGTTTTTGTGAATTTTAAGCTATTTTATATGATAATTAGTGCTTGTGATTGTACAAATGAGTGTGTTTAGGTTTTTCTCGATGGTTTGGCGTTTGTACGCCGACGTCAAGGGTTTTTGGGTTGATTTGTGAAAGCAACCATAGGTTTTGACCTATGTGGGACGTTTTGGTCATGAGTCGGATTTTAATGCGATATGGTGCGTTATGATGTGTAGGTACCCCATGTGGACTTCGAGACAACAAGCAAGCGCGTGGCGACGTCGGCACCGGCGAGCGAGGACCAGGTGAGTAGATTTATATCTACGGGGAGAAGTCGGGTGGATGGCGTATAGCACCCCCGCAGTTCGTGGTGATGTATACGAATACGTATACACACATTATTGAATATATTTTGTTTGAGTTTATTGATGATAAATATGGATGGTTTAGTATCGCGAAACCCTAGAGTAGTGGTCGTACCATACATGCACACACCCACCCATACTTGCATACATTCTTCTTCCATTTGTGTTTACGGGAATATATATAGTTATGTGTTCACATGGGTATGGGACTATGTGTTCACATACGGATTTGAGGATGATACTTGGGATTGAGATGAGTCGATGAGATTTGTGTTGAGGTTGTGATATCGGTGATATGGCAGGATTCGTACTTGAGGTACGTCCTGGTGTCATAGCGGATCTTTGGATGACAATGCCATGTGAATAGTGATATTAGTAGTGTACTAGACGTAGGTCAGTACCCCAGATGATGATCTTGATAAAGAGGATACCAGATGAACAGTGTGATGAGTATGATATTGACCCGTACCCAGATTTGGGGATGCCGTACGACGGATTTACGTACGAGCTATATCTTGATGATTGATCCGCACTCTTGACTTGGGATGTCTGATTATAGATATGGTATCGGATATGATATTATTGAGGCGAGATCACCGACTAATATATATACAGGTATGTATATGGATCGACTCAGATGTTAGGCGGTTTCCTTACCTGTAGTCCAGCTTGTTAGCTTAGCCCTTTAGTTTAGTTTAGTTGTTAGATTAGATTCAATTCTTACCTATTTCAAAAACTAACGAATCGTGGGTATTTTAAAAGACAGCCCAAGGGATCCTACGGATATTTCAAAAGACGTATCTTTTCATAAAAACACCGTAGCCCCTATTTTCAAAACCCCATGATTCGTGTTATTTCAAAAGGCACCATTTGTAGGACTTATATTAGATTAATGCAGATTAGTTATAGTTGCGTCTAGTATTCAGCTCCCGCTCATTATTGTGGTTCGCTTCGTATCGCATACTTATATTATGTTTCATACTCCATTATTGATATCATGCTGTTAGGACACCAGCACCATTACCGATGATGCGTATGTACCACGTATACTTACTTGCCGGCTCACACACATCTTCATCGGTAATTGCCATGTCACGTACACCTTAGAAAATATTATTGCTTGACATAGCCTGTTAGCTAGTAGTTTAGACATGATATTAGTGTACTTGCCTTATATGTTAGTCTAGACATTGTAGTTATTACCTGCTACTTCATGCATACTGTTATTCATTGTTATGCCGCATTCATGGATTCTCATGCATATATTCACTTTTTACGTGCTATTGAGGTTTTGGATTCGGATTTCCATGTGATTTTCTGGATTTGGGGAAAACCGCAAAACATATACAAACTTCTTCTTTCTCTTTTTAAATGAAAAGCGCGGTTTTTCCCATGATGTATGAGTCGTTCACCATGAGTTTGCGGATGGATTTCGAGACCTGATTCGAGGAGTTGGATGAACCGTTTCGGGTACATGGTGGACCCGGTAAGGTACCCCGGGGCAAGAAGCTCGTGGTGATGACGATGAGCCTGGCAGGGGGAGACTACCTACCGGTGATTTTACCCGACGCGTCGGATATCCGGAGGATACCGTCGTGGTCTTGAGATGGATGGTAGGGGCCGGTCTGGACTGACGGCGCCCTAGATATTGAGATTGAGACATTGAGATTTCGAGATATTGAGGTACTGAGATTTGATGATACAGGCCAGTCCGGATAGCCGGAGCCTGAGGTTTTGAGACATTGAGATTTATGTTTTGTGTCGATTCTAGACACTGTTGATGCTAGACACTGTTGATGCTGATTTCATTTATGATACCCCATTTTAAAAATACAAAGGAAATCTCACTAATTTATGAAAAAAGTTTCTTCATTTACATGTATTCTGTTTTCATGCATTCATACCACATTCATATGATATATTGCTACCTGAGGCACTGACACGGGCACATGAGATCACACTCGGGTTAGATATTACCCTAGCCATTGTTATAGGCTGCATGTTATTCATATATTTGAGGATATATTATGATCATCGACCTAGGTTGCGTTATTTATGCGATTTCTGTGCGTAGATGTTTTTCTATTCACGAGTTGGCAACTCACCCCCGTTGTGCCCCAGTTTCTTGCAGGTTTGCCGTACAGGTTTCTTTACGGCTTGCGGGCATAGTTTCCTTCGGGTGATTTGCTATTAGGTGGGTTTACTTGTATCGTACCCCCATTATATATCTTGTATATTATTATTCTGTTGTATCTAGAAGTTCCATCAACCAAACTTGTATTTATCTCAGATAGAGACCAGTGATGTTTATTCTTTCGACCTTAGAGTCGCGCGTTGTATTTCTTTGGATTTCTTGCTGTTTTGAGTTTCCTTTTGAGTTTTGATCCTCGCCCTTGGCGTTGTATATTATATTGCTTGTGTGGTTGTGACCGTCGATTGACGAAGAGCTAGCTCCCGCTTGGGGATGCCTTTTTATTGATTTCGTATACTATTCATGTTGTATCCCGTTTGGGAGCCAGTATTTACAAAGGAGACTCTGCCGAAATTTTCAGGAAATACTTGATGTTTTTAAAACCGCATAACTCGGCTTATGCTATTAAAACTACTTGATTTTAAATTGGTTTTCCTTCACTCTACTACTTTCCTTGGTTTGGATTTCTGGGTTTTCGGCTTACTTAGATTACGTACGCCTCGAGACGTTTCGTAGTTTAAGTGCCGGTCATATTCCGTACTTTCAGGACGTGACAAAGTTGGTATCAGAGCGTTAGGTTTTACCTTCGGAGCGTAGGATGACCCTTGGTTGATGGAATAGGTGACTAAAGTAGAGTGACGTACCGTGGGTATGTTCCGCGGCATACTTACGACACGCCACTCCGCTTAAGGAGCCTTAGGATGTATATTTCTTTGCTCAGTATTATATTCATTCCGATCTAGCCTCATCAGTACCAGTTATGGTTTTGCTGCCACGATTACAAGCAGGGAGAGCTACTGCTAGAGTTGTGGTCAGTACGAGCTCGTCGCGAACGAGGACTGACCAGGGCGAAATTCCGGCGACACACGATTGCGGAGATGTGTCTTTTTACTGTGTTTCGGCGCCATGAGCGCTTGGCGGATCGCCTTTATGAGGTTGCTCGGATGTGCTGATCGACACTAGAGGATTGAGCCACTGACAGAGGCCAGCCAGATTTTGATGACCGTTGGTGTATTACTTACTCATGATGATTGAGGCACTATTCAGCGTGCGGACGAGTGAGC
This sequence comes from Agapanthus africanus, assembly GCA_030015575.1. Lineage (NCBI taxonomy): Eukaryota > Viridiplantae > Streptophyta > Magnoliopsida > Asparagales > Amaryllidaceae > Agapanthus > Agapanthus africanus. Next base: position 233,764,852 of record CM057337.1, read on the forward strand.
CAGTTGTTGCTGCGGACGACGAGATATCGCCCAGGTGTTGGAGCTATTGCGGTACGAGTTGTACTATGAGATGATAAAAGGTCGCTAGTCACTGAGGATGAATGACCAGGACATGTGATTCGTTCGCCTACCCCGATGCGAGGTCATCAGATAGATTGATTCCAGCTAGAGAAGACTTCACGCGGAGACGTTGGGAGTCGACAGAGACGATCGAATGTCAGAAATCTATTATTCCAAGTTTAAAGTAGTCGGAAAGACATGCAGGCAATTCTATGGTCCCTCTAGAAGAATGAAACCCTAACTCGACTTAATGACCGTGTGAAAGCCTTTGAACCTTTGGGTTTGCGGCAGTTCTACGGCGCCATTAGTGAGGCTTGGGTTTGCCCTTCTACGGCAGGACTACCGATGCTGTGGTATGTACTCGATACTATTAAACTGTGCCCAAGATGTTGAGCTCTTGGGGGATTATGAGGTTTTGACGACTCGATCGGATGGCTCGACTTAATTCGGATGCTAGGTGGTGAGATGCATTTCTTGGGAGACTCCCGATACGAGGATAGCCGTTGGAGCTCAGTCCATGCAGCCACGACGAGACGAGTCCGAAGCGGTCGACATTAGAGAAATGTGAAGTAAGAGGTTCGTACCAGATCTAGATGAAACGACGTTCCACTCCGCCGACATCAGAGATGCGATACGTATGCCGATGCATTGTACTTGGATATACCTTCCAGAAGGAGTCGCGTTGAGTATGCAGCCGTTCCAGAACGAGAACAGATCTATTAAGGGACGATGACTTCCGGATAGTTCGGCAGAGACGAGATTTGGGAGAGATCTCGATAGGACCTTTCTGGAATAAATTACGAGAAGACTTAGACCCAGTAGTGGTCATGTTATGCAAACCGGCAGGCCAGAGTTCAGGATCGTCGACGAGACATGCTATGGGTGACCACGGCAGTTGGCCAGAGATTCTTGGAGGATGTGCTTGAGCGGGACTATTCCGCCATACGTGATTTTGCGTATTTTGGGCGGTCTATTCGCATGATTGATTTTGATGATTGAGTTTCATGATATTTGTTTTCATGGACCATGGTTGCACCTACTGAGTATTTACGATTTTTTCACAGTTGTTGCACTTGATATCATTTTCGTGCCTTGGTTTCGCATGTTTATGATTTTATGGGTTTCATACAGTTGAATTGATTTTGTGCGTATGTACGCATACGAATTGGTTTTTGCACTCAGTATAGTTCACATATGCTTGCAGTGCAGGGATACGCATTTTGTGCACTTAGATGCACTGGACTTCGATTTCGATTGTGATACTCGATGTTTGTTTTATGTACCTTGTGCACCCGATTTGATTTTACCCATGTTCGGCGCTTGATATTGGATTTCATGATTTCGTGCATGATGGATGCCCCTGGTTTTGGGTTTTCGCGCATGTTGAGCGCAGGTTTTGAGATACGATTTTGGTGCACACCAGATGCACTAAATCGAGATTCTTCGTGCATGTCAGATGCACCTGTTTTGCTGTCAGGCACACCTGTTGCCATTGACAGATGTTTCGTGCACACCCGATGCACTTAGATATTGTTTCTGCGCGCATGTATGGCACATTCATGGATTTTGATTTCCGTGCGCACCAGACGCACGTAGTATTCATACGCGTATTTTGGGATTGATTTTTCTTATAGAGCTGTACGTTTTTATGATATTGCTATGTGTTTTCGTACTGGGCAGGACTAGTCAGAGGACAGTACCTGAATATATTTTTCATGCATTGATAGTTATTGAAGGGATTTCCAAAAAGCGAGCTATAGCCGCAGCATTTACCTACGTGTCTGATATGACACGAAATGTTTAAAACAAGGAGACCCTTCTAAATTGTTTCCAAAAAGGCGGAACGTACATTTCAAACAAAGGTATATATGTATATAGTTATTTTCTTATGATAGACGTCCGCCATTGTGCAGTGTTATACGCGCTGCACAGCGACTTAAAGAGATTTGGCATGCATTTCCTTCAGATACTTACATATATAGATTCGATATTTACATGTATAGTTTCGAGTTATATCATATTGGTTTTGCTTTGGATTTGGCATTGATGTCTTCCCCATGACTCCGATGATTGCGGGATGCTTGACGGAGTTTTGATTTGAGTTATATGCTCATTTTTCATGCGCATGTGCTGCGCTACGATTTGTTTTATGTAGTTACAATTTCGGAGCCCCGACGACTTGATGGTTTTGGTTTAGATGTTTTAGTATTTGGGGGGAGTTTTACTTTAAATTCGGGGACCGAATTTTTTTAAGGGGGGAAGATTGTAGCGTTTTGAAAATCGTTTCGGTGAAATTTCGGAAAATCGGTAAAATAAGAGGGTTTTCTGTAAAAAGTCAAAATGCAAATATCTTATTATAAAAATTAAATATACATATTCTAGCTATGTAATTGCTATTATTTGGTGTTTATTGAGCCACTGGTGAAATTTTAAATTTTCTGAAATTTTTTCCGAAATTAAATATTTTAATATTATTTTAAGCCGTCACTAATATATTTAATTAGGGAAAATTACAAATTGGAATGAGTTGAAACAAATTTTGTGCATCATAAAACTTTAAATAAAGTTTTGTCATGTGATTTTTGAAATGAAATCGTTTGCCAAAACGGTTTAGAAAATATCGAAGAAAAAGGCTTTTTTCGGTGAAATTAGTGTTAATGGGAATTGGGGTATAGCATTTATCTTTTTCCTAACCCACACACCCACACCTCACCCTCTCCCCATGTGGTCGGCCCCACCATGACAGCCCTCCCCCTCTCCCTCTCTCCAATCACTTCTTTTTTTTCAAAAGAAAAGAAAAGAAAAGAGTAGAAAATGACAAGAATAGAGTGGATTTTGACTAAATTCAACTTTCCCCACCTCACTCTCTCTCCTCCCTCACCCATTCCCCCCCCCCATGCTGGCCGAACCTGCACATTTTCAGCAGCCCCTCCCCTCTCATTCTTCATCTCATCTCTTCTCCAAAAAAATTCACAAAAAATTTCATGAAAAATCAACTAAAACTCAAAACCGAAATCCAACTCCTACCCATTATTTATTTGCCTATCTAGCATGGATTTTGGGAGCAAGAGAGCAATTTAGGAGGCTTAGATCCTTGCTAGATCTCTAATTGGGAGGTATAAATCTTAACTCATGTCTTAATTGTTGGTTAATTACTCCAATTTAACAAAATTTGGTGTTTAATTTGTGTACATATTGCAAACTTGAATTGTGGGGTTAATGGTTATATGTGAGATTAAAATCAAGATAGGGTTTTATCACATCATTAAGGTTGCCATGAGTAGATTGACATGTTAATTCTTGCTAAAACCTAATCTAGTTACTAATTTCAAAATTTGTTAGTTGGAAATTGTGATAAATGTGCTTTTTGCTAACTAGGTTTTTTTGAAATTGTTTTATATTGGGATTAAAATCTAAATTAAGGTTTCATGTCATTATTAATATTATAATGAGTGGTTTAATAATTTTGGATCATGCAAAACCAAGCTTAATTAATGAATTGTGAATTTTTCTTTAAAAGGTGTTAAAAATTGATATTTTTGCAAACTAGGATTTTGGAAATTATGCAAATTTATGAGATTAAATTATGGAAATGGTTTTTATGACTTATTTAAGATTTTTAATAAGTATTATGACCATTAGATTTGTTTAAACATCGAGTTTTGTACAAAAACGGGTAATTTGTGCTTGCTAGATTTTCGGAAAAAAATGGCTTTTAAAGTGAATTTGGGGTTTTTGTGAATTTTAAGCTATTTTATATGATAATTAGTGCTTGTGATTGTACAAATGAGTGTGTTTAGGTTTTTCTCGATGGTTTGGCGTTTGTACGCCGACGTCAAGGGTTTTTGGGTTGATTTGTGAAAGCAACCATAGGTTTTGACCTATGTGGGACGTTTTGGTCATGAGTCGGATTTTAATGCGATATGGTGCGTTATGATGTGTAGGTACCCCATGTGGACTTCGAGACAACAAGCAAGCGCGTGGCGACGTCGGCACCGGCGAGCGAGGACCAGGTGAGTAGATTTATATCTACGGGGAGAAGTCGGGTGGATGGCGTATAGCACCCCCGCAGTTCGTGGTGATGTATACGAATACGTATACACACATTATTGAATATATTTTGTTTGAGTTTATTGATGATAAATACGGATGGTTTAGTATCGCGAAACCCTAGAGTAGTGGTCGTACCATACATGCACACACCCACCCATACTTGCATACATTCTTCTTCCATTTGTGTTTACGGGAATATATATAGTTATGTGTTCACATGGGTATGGGACTATGTGTTCACATACGGATTTGAGGATGATACTTGGGATTGAGATGAGTCGATGAGATTTGTGTTGAGGTTGTGATATCGGTGATATGGCAGGATTCGTACTTGAGGTACGTCCTGGTGTCATAGCGGATCTTTGGATGACAATGCCATGTGAATAGTGATATTAGTAGTGTACTAGACGTAGGTCAGTACCCCAGATGATGATCTTGATAAAGAGGATACCAGATGAACAGTGTGATGAGTATGATATTGACCCGTACCCAGATTTGGGGATGCCGTACGACGGATTTACGTACGAGCTATATCTTGATGATTGATCCGCACTCTTGACTTGGGATGTCTGATTATAGATATGGTATCGGATATGATATTATTGAGGCGAGATCACCGACTAATATATATACAGGTATGTATATGGATCGACTCAGATGTTAGGCGGTTTCCTTACCTGTAGTCCAGCTTGTTAGCTTAGCCCTTTAGTTTAGTTTAGTTGTTAGATTAGATTCGATTCTTACCTATTTCAAAAACTAACGAATCGTGGGTATTTTAAAAGACAGCCCAAGGGATCCTACGGATATTTCAAAAGACGTATCTTTTCATAAAAACACCGTAGCCCCTATTTTCAAAACCCCATGATTCGTGTTATTTCAAAAGGCACCATTTGTAGGACTTATATTAGATTAATGCAGATTAGTTATAGTTGCGTCTAGTATTCAGCTCCCGCTCATTATTGTGGTTCGCTTCGTATCGCATACTTATATTATGTTTCATACTCCATTATTGATATCATGCTGTTAGGACACCAGCACCATTACCGATGATGCGTATGTACCACGTATACTTACTTGCCGGCTCACACACATCTTCATCGGTAATTGCCATGTCACGTACACCTTAGAAAATATTATTGCTTGACATAGCCTGTTAGCTAGTAGTTTAGACATGATATTAGTGTACTTGCCTTATATGTTAGTCTAGACATTGTAGTTATTACCTGCTACTTCATGCATACTGTTATTCATTGTTATGCCGCATTCATGGATTCTCATGCATATATTCACTTTTTACGTGCTATTGAGGTTTTGGATTCGGATTTCCATGTGATTTTCTGGATTTGGGGAAAACCGCAAAACATATACAAACTTCTTCTTTCTCTTTTTAAATGAAAAGAGCGGTTTTTCCCATGATGTATGAATCGTTCACCATGAGTTTGCGGATGGATTTCGAGACCTGATTCGATGAGTTGGATGAACCGTTTCGGGTACATGGTGGACCCGGTAAGGTACCCCGGGGCAAGAAGCTCGTGGTGATGACGATGAGCCTGGCAGGGGGAGACTACCTACCGGTGATTTTACCCGACGCGTCGGATATCCGGAGGATACCGTCGTGGTCTTGAGATGGATGGTAGGGGCCGGTCTGGACTGACGGCGCCCTAGATATTGAGATTGAGACATTGAGATTTCGAGATATTGAGGTACTGAGATTTGATGATACAGGCCAGTCCGGATAGCCGGAGCCTGAGGTTTTGAGACATTGAGATTTATGTTTTGTGTCGATTCTAGACACTGTTGATGCTAGACACTGTTGATGCTGATTTCATTTATGATACCCCATTTTAAAAATACAAAGGAAATCTCACTAATTTATGAAAAAAGTTTCTTCATTTACATGTATTCTGTTTTCATGCATTCATACCACATTCATATGATATATTGCTACCTGAGGCACTGACACGGGCACATGAGATCACACTAAGGTTAGATATTACCCTAGCCATTGTTATAGGCTGCATGTTATTCATATATTTGAGGATATATTATGATCATCGACCTAGGTTGCGTTATTTATGCGATTTCTGTGCGTAGATGTTTTTCTATTCACGAGTTGGCAACTCACCCCCGTTGTGCCCCAGTTTCTTGCAGGTTTGCCGTACAGGTTTCTTTACGGCTTGCGGGCATAGTTTCCTTCGGGTGATTTGCTAGTAGGTGGGTTTACTTGTATCGTACCTCCATTATATATCTTGTATATTATTATTCTGTTGTATCTAGAAGTTCCATCAACCAAACTTGTATTTATCTCAGATAGAGACCAGTGATGTTTATTCTTTCGACCTTAGAGTCGCGCGTTGTATTTCTTTGGATTTCTTGCTGTTTTGAGTTTCCTTTTGAGTTTTGATCCTCGCCCTTGGCGTTGTATATTATATTGCTTGTGTGGTTGTGACCGTCGATTGACGAAGAGCTAGCTCCCGCTTGGGGATGCCTTTTTATTGATTTCGTATACTATTCATGTTGTATCCCGTTTGGGAGTCAGTATTTACAAAGGAGACTCTGCCGAAATTTTCAGGAAATACTTGATGTTTTTAAAACCGCATAACTCGGCTTATGCTATTAAAACTACTTGATTTTAAATTGGTTTTCCTTCACTCTACTACTTTCCTTGGTTTGGATTTCTGGGTTTTTGGCTTACTTAGATTACGTACGCCTCGAGACGTTTCGTAGTTTAAGTGCCGGTCATATTCCGTACTTTCAGGACGTGACAAAGTTGGTATCAGAGCGTTAGGTTTTACCTTCGGAGCGTAGGATGACCCTTGGTTGATGGAATAGGTGACTAAAGTAGAGTGACGTACCGTGGGTATGTTCCGCGGCATACTTACGACACGCCACTCCGCTTAAGGAGCCTTAGGATGTACATTTCTTTGCTCAGTATTATATTCATTCCGATCTAGCCTCATCAGTACCAGTTATGGTTTTGCTGCCACGATTACAAGCAGGGAGAGCTACTGCTAGAGTTGTGGTCAGTACGAGCTCGTCGAGAACGAGGACTGACCAGGGCGAAATTCCGGCGACACACGATTGCGGAGATGTGTCTTTTTACTGTGTTTCGGCGCCATGAGCGCTTGGCGGATCGCCTTTATGAGGTTGCTCGGATGTGCTGATCGACACTAGAGGATTGAGCCACTGACAGAGGCCAGCCAGATTTTGATGACCGTTGGTGTATTACTTACTCATGATGATTGAGGCACTATTCAGCGTGCGGACGAGTGAGCCAGTTGTTGCTGCGGACGACGAGATATCGCCCAGGTGTTGGAGCTATTGCGGTACGAGTTGTACTATGAGATGATAAAAGGTCGCTAGTCACTGAGGATGAATGACCAGGACATGTGATTCGTTCGCCTACCCCGATGCGAGGTCATCAGATAGATTGATTCCAGCTAGAGACGACTTCACGCGGAGACATTGGGAGTCGACAGAGACGATCGAATGTCAGAAATCTATTATTCCAAGTTTAAAGTAGTCGGAAAGACATGCAGGCAATTCTATGGTCCCTCTAGAAGAATGAAACCCTAACTCGACTTAATGACCGTGTGAAAGCCTTTGAACCTTCGGGTTTGCGGCAGTTCTACGGCGCCATTAGTGAGGCTTGGGTTTGCCCTTCTACGGCAGGACTACCGATGCTGTGGTATGTACTCGATACTATTAAACTGTGCCCAAGATGTTGAGCTCTTGGGGGATTATGAGGTTTTGACGACTCGATCGGATGGCTCGACTTAATTCGGATGCTAGGTGGTGAGATGCATTTCTTGGGAGACTCCCGATACGAGAATAGCCGTTGGAGCTCAGTCCATGCAGCCACGACGAGACGAGTTCGAAGCGGTCGACATTAGAGAAAGGTGAAGTAAGAGGTTCGTACCAGATCTAGATGAAACGACGTTCCACTCCGCCGACATCAGAGATGCGATACGTATGCCGATGCATTGTACTTGGATATACCTTCCAGAAGGAGTCGCGTTGAGTATGCAGCCGTTCCAGAACGAGAACAGATCTAGTAAGGGATGATGACTTCCGGATAGTTCGGCAGAGACGAGATTTGGGAGAGATCTCGATAGGACCTTTCTGGAATAAATTACGAGAAGACTTAGACCCAGTAGTGGTCATGTTATGCAAACCGGCAGGCCAGAGTTCAGGATCGTCGACGAGACATGCTATGGGTGACCACGGCAGTTGGCCAGAGATTCTTGGAGGATGTGCTTGAGCGGGACTATTCCGCCATACGTGATTTTGCGTATTTTGGGCGGTCTATTCGCATGATTGATTTTGATGATTGAGTTTCATGATATTTGTTTTCATGGACCATGGTTGCACCTACTGAGTATTTACGATTTTTGCACAGTTGTTGCACTTGATATCATTTTCGTGCCTTGGTTTCGCATGTTTATGATTTTATGGGTTTCATACAGTTGAATTGATTTTGTGCGTATGTACGCATACGAATTGGTTTTTGCACTCAGTATAGTTCACATATGCTTGCAGTGCAGTGATACGCATTTTGTGCACTTAGATGCACTGGACTTCGATTTCGATTGTGATACTCGATGTTTGTTTTATGCACCTTATGCACCCGATTTGATTTTACGCATGTTCGGCGCTTGATATTGGATTTCATGATTTCGTGCATGATGGATGCCCCTGGTTTTGGGTTTTCGCGCATGTTGAGCGCAGATTTTGAGATACGATTTTGGTGCACACCAGATGCACTAAATCGAGATTCTTCGTGCATGTCAGATGCACCTGTTTTGCTGTCAGGCACACCTGTTGCCATTGACAGATGTTTCGTGCACACCCGATGCACTTAGATATTGTTTCTGCGCGCATGTATGGCACATTCATGGATTTTGATTTCCGTGCGCACCAGACGCACGTAGTATTCATACGCGTATTTTGGGATTGATTTTTCTTATAGAGCAGTACGTTTTTATGATATTGCTATGTGTTTTCGTACTGGGCAGGACTAGTCAGAGGACAGTACCTGAATATATTTTTCATGCATTGATAGTTATTGAAGGGATTTCCAAAAAGCGAGCTATAGCCGCAGCATTTACCTACGTGTCTGATATGACACGAAATGTTTAAAACAAGGAGACCCTTCTAAATTGTTTCCAAAAAGGCGGAACGTACATTTCAAACAAAGGTATATATGTATATAGTTATTTTCTTATGATAGACGTCCGCCATTGTACAGTGTTATACGCGCTGCACAGCGACTTAAAGAGATTTGGCATGCATTTCCTTCAGATACTTACATATATAGATTCGATATTTACATGTATAGTTTCGAGTTATATCATATTGGTTTTGCTTTGGATTTGGCATTGATGTCTTCCCCATGACTCCGATGATTGCGGGATGCTTGACGGAGTTTTGATTTGAGTTATATGCTCATTTTTCATGCGCATGTGCTGCGCTACGATTTGTTTTATGTATTTACAATTTCGGAGCCCCGACGACTTGATGGTTTTGGTTTAGATGTTTTAGTATTTAGGGGGAGTTTTACTTTAAATTCGGGGACCGAATTTTTTTAAGGGGGGAAGATTGTAGCGTTTTGAAAATCGTTTCGGTGAAATTTCGGAAAATCGGTAAAATAAGAGGGTTTTCTGTAAAAAGTCAAAATGCAAATATCTTATTATAAAAATTAAATATACATATTCTAGCGATGTAATTGCTATTATTTGGTGTTTATTGAGCCACTGGTGAAATTTTAAATTTTCTGAAAATTTTTCCGAAATTAAATATTTTAATATTATTTTAAGCCGTCACTAATATATTTAATTAGGGAAAATTACAAATTGGAATGAGTTGAAAAAAATTTTGTGCATCATAAAACTTTAAATAAAATTTTGTCATGTGATTTTTGAAATGAAATCGTTTGCCAAAACGGTTTAGAAAATATCGAAGAAAAAGGCTTTTTTCGGTGAAATTAGTGTTAATGGGAATTGGGGTATAGCATTTATCTTTTTCCTAACCCACACACCCACACCTCACCCTCTCCCCATGTGGCCGGCCCCACCATGATAGCCCTCCCCCTCTCCCTCTCTCCAATCACTTCTTTTTTTTCAAAAGAAAAGAAAAGAAAAGAGTAGAAAATGACAAGAATAGAGTGGACTTTGACTAAATTCAACTTTCCCCACCTCACTCTCTCTCCTCCCTCACCCATTCCCCCCCCATGCTGGCCGAACCTGCACTTTTTCAGCAGCCCCTCCCCTCTCATTCTTCATCTCATCTCTTCTCCAAAAAAATTCACAAAAAATTTCATGAAAAATCAACTAAAACTCAAAACCGAAATCCAACTCCTACCCATTATTTATTTGCCTATCTAGTATGGATTTTGGGAGCAAGAGAGCAATTTGGGAGGCTTAGATCCTTGCTAGATCTCTAATTGGGAGGTATAAATCTTAACCCATGTCTTAATTGTTGGTTAATTACTCCAATTTAAATAAATTTGGTGTTTAATTTGTGTACATATTGCAAACTTGAATTGTGGGGTTAATGGTTATATGTGAGATTAAAATCAAGATAGGGTTTTATCACATCATTAAGGTTGCCATGAGTAGATTGACATGTTAATTCTTGCTAAAACCTAATCTAGTTACTAATTTCAAAATTTGTTAGTTGGAAATTGTGATAAATGTGCTTTTTGCTAACTAGGTTTTTTTGAAATTGTTTTATATTGGGATTAAAATCTAAATTAAGGTTTCATGTCATTATTAATATTATAATGAGTGGTTTAATAATTTTGGATCATGCAAAACCAAGCTTAATTGATGAATTGTGAATTTTTCTTTAAAAGTGGTTAAAAATTGATATTTTTGCAAACTAGGATTTTGGAAATTATGCAAATTTATGAGATTAAATTATGGAAATGGTTTTTATGACTTATTTAAGATTTTTAATAAGTATTATGGCCATTAGATTTGTTTAAACATCGAGTTTTGTACAAAAACGGCTAATTTGTGCTTGGTAGATTTTCGGAAAAAAAGGGTTTTTAAAGTGAATTTGGGGTTTTTGTGAATTTTAAGCTATTTTATATTATAATTAGTGCTTGTGATTGTACAAATGAGTGTGTTTAGGTTTTTCTCGATGGTTTGGTGTTTGTACGCCGACGTCGAGGGTTTTTGGGTTGATTTGTGAAAGCAACCATAGGTTTTGACCTATGTGGGACGTTTTGGTCATGAGTCGGATTTTAATGCGATATGGTGCGTTATGATGTGTAGGTACCCCATGTGGACTTCGAGACGACAAGCAAGCGCGTGGCGACGTCGGCACCGGCGAGCGAGGACCAGGTGAGTAGATTTATATCTACGGGGCGAAGTCGGGTGGATGGCGTATAGCACCCCCGCAGTTCGTGGTGATGTATACGAATACGTATACACACATTATTGATTATATTTTGTTTGAGTTTATTGATGATAAATATGGATGGTTTAGTATCGCGAAACCCTAGAGTAGTGGTCGCACCATACATGCACACACCCACCCATACTTGCATACATTCTTCTTCCATTTGTGTTTACGGGAATATATATAGTTATGTGTTCACATGGGTATGGGACTATGTGTTCACATACGGATTTGAGGATGATACCTGGGATTGAGATGAGTCGATGAGATTTGTGTTGATGTTGTGATATCGGTGATATGGCAGGATTCGTACTTGAGGTACGTCCTGGTGTCATAGCGGATCTTTGGATGACAATGCCATGTGAATAGTGATATTAGTAGTGTACTAGACGTAGATCAGTACCCCAGATGATGATCTTGATAAAGAGGATACCAGATGAACAGTGTGATGAGTATGATATTGACCCGTACCCAGATTTGGGGATGCCGTACGACGGATTTACGTACGAGCTATATCTTGATGATTGATCCGCACTCTTGACTTGGGATGTCTGATTATAGATATGGTATCGGATATGATATTATTGAGGCGAGATCACCGACTAATATATATACAGGTATGTATATAGATCGACTCAGATGTTAGGCGGTTTCCTTACCTGTAGTCCAGCTTGTTAGCTTAGCCCTTTAGTTTAGTTTAGTTGTTAGATTAGATTCGATTCTTACCTATTTCAAAAACTAACGAATCGTTGGTATTTTAAAAGACAGCCCAAGGGATCCTACGGATATTTCAAAAGACGTATCTTTTCATAAAAACACCGTAGCCCCTATTTTCAAAACCCCATGATTCGTGTTATTTCAAAAGGCACCATTTGTAGGACTTATATTAGATTAATGCAGATTAGTTATAGTTGCGTCTAGTATTCAGCTCCCGCTCATTATTGTGGTTCGCTTCGCATCGCATACTTATATTATGTTTCATACTCCATTATTGATATCATGCTGTTAGGACACCAGCACCATTCACTAGTAAAATAGGGGGTTGACCCTACGGATGGAATTATCCGTTGGGGCAGATTTTACTTGGCCCTACGGATTACTCCGTAGGGCTAAAGGGTTGCCCCTACGGGCACATACGTTCAAGAATAAAAAAATTAATTCTTAATTTGGTGTTTGCCCCTACGGTGGCGCAAATAAAGGACCTACGGGTATATCCGTAGGGACAAGTAAATATCGATTTATTAAGACCGCAGACCGATCGCCTACGCTCACTTTCTCTCTCTCTCTCTCGATCGGGCGCGAGAAAAATCCCCAAATCGCCACGCCGTCGTCGCCACCGTCGTTCTCCTCGTCGCCACCGCCGGTTTCGTCGCCACCGCAGTTCTCGTCGCCACCGCGGTTCAGGTCGTCGCCCCAGCCCCAGCAGCAGCCGTTCAGGTGAGTAAATCTCGAGGTAAATTAAAGAATTTTTGGATTATTTTGGGCTTAGGGTTCATGGCTGGGTCTGGGGTTGCGCGCGCGAGTTGGGGTTGGGCAGGGGTCGCGGTCGCGGTCGGGGTCGGGGTCAGGGTAGGGTTAGAGTTGGGGTTCGGCTGCTGCTGGGGTGGGGCTGGGGTTAGAGTTTGCCTTAGGGTTGGTGTTGGGGTTTAGCTGGCCACGCTGGGGTTAGGGTTGGGCTGGGGCTGGGGGCTGGGGCTGGGCCACGCGGGGTTTTGGGATCTTTGTAATTTGCTTGCTCTGTTTGGGGTTTCAGTTGATCCTCATTAAAAAATTGGTGATTGATCTCTTCAATCATATTATTATCTGTAGTTAAAATTTTTGTGAAGCCTTCAGAGTTTGGAAAAATCTAGAATTACCGTTGAAATTCTGGCAACATTCAAAAACTGTGTATATGATGTGTGTGTGTGTATGCATGTATATACATTTGAAATTTATCTTTCTTCTATGATATAAAACGGTTAAACCGAAGAAAATTACTGGGGGAATTTTTGCTAAAATGTCTTGAGAGGGGGTTCAAGTGATGGGATAATTTCATTTGGTAATCTTTTACTTATTTTACATCTCTTATTTTTTCATGCAAAAATCTGAATAGGTTTCTTGCAATTTTGCCTATCGATCAATTATTATATTTATTTCTATTTTTTGTGGATGATTTGGCTTCAATTGAATGGAGGCGATGATGGCTTGCCCTCAAGCTTCCACTTTTATGAGCTTTATAGTTATGAGATTGGCGAGGCAAGCTGGTTTGTAGCCATCTTATTTCTTTTCCTAAATTCAAATCCAAATATAAACTGTCTGATTGAGAGAGAGAGAGTATGGGAGATTATGTATTATTCAATGTGTTTGGAAGCTGGCATGTTCTGAGCGTCATCTCTGCATGAAAGCTATGGTTTTGCAAAGGGTTTGCCCTAACTATTTTCTGTGGGGAAGCTGAAGGCCTGAAGCTTCATCAAACTCAGGATTGGATTCTGGTCGGGTATTGTAAATTCTTGTGAAAGTTCCGTTCAAGATTTGTTCAGAGCTTGCATAACATCCTTTTCATCTTTATGAGATCTTTATGCGGTCATTTTTTTGGGTTTATATATTTCTCGAGCCCGTTTGACTTTGGACTTAGGATAACCCCAAATCTCTTTCTTATTTTGATTCCTAAGCTGGCATATCTGAGGCTCGTATTCCAGTATCGTTGCTGGAAAAGCTAGGGTTGCGAACATTTTTGCAACGATAATTTCTGTATGACAGCTTAAGCACACATAAAACTTAAACAATCTTGAAGCACTGCAGTTTTTCACCAAACTACCTAAAAGTTTTTATATTGCTGCAAGCTTCCTTAAAGTGCTGCATCTAAGTGTGTTTTAGTGGGAAAACCCTTGAAAGCCAAACTTCATGGGGTTTGCTGTTTGCCTTCTCTGTAGCTAGTTTGAGGTTTATTTAGTTTTGGATTTGTTTTGCAACACTCTCTGAGTTCCAAATCAACAAAAAGCTGAATGTTGAATCACAAGCAAGAAGCAGCCAAACTGGCCCTAAAGTAATCCTGAGTGATGATAATTTTCCAGGGAGTTTAAAATTTATAGAAATGGCGAGGCAACATTGGATTGTCTGCAAGTATTCAAGCAACCTGTTTGCAGCCATCATGCTATTTGTGATCCCAGTATAAAACTCAAACATGCCTCTTAGTTAGTTTACTTTAATTTGTTATTTATGTGTGTGTGTCAACATTGGATTGTCCCAAGTATAAAACCAAACCCACAAAACATCAAAACTGTCTCCGACAATCTTATGGTCATTAGACATAAGATTTATGCATATAGGTAACATCTGCCAATATGCCATATCCAGACCGCAATCTATTTTTGCCTATTGGCTAATATGAAAATATCGGCCCGCGTATATGACATAATCAAAGTTGTTAAATCTTAATACGGTTTGTGTTTCGTTTTTTTATTTATCAGTTCTATCAATGTTGCGTATAACGCTTTATGATATCAGTATCCTACATTTGTAGTTTTAATTGTTGATTGTTATAGATGAATACCATTGCAATAATAGTTTTTGGTCGATGAATGCTATTGCAATGTAGGATGATCAGTTCTATCAATCTTGATCTCAATGGTTTAAAATCATGTTACACATACAACACGAATGCACAACAAACGCATAATTAGAGAGCGACTCAAGATATTCAGGTTAAAACCAATATATGATACTCAATGATAATATGAAACCTTCATATTCCCATCGATACCAATATACGCCTCGATATCTTTCCCTCTCGTTCCCAAAATTTTCTCTCGTTCCTGCGTCTCCAATTTTCTCTTCGTCGCCACCGCGTGCCCTCCGTTCTCAGCCCGCCACCGCCCTCGTTCTTCCTCGTCGAGTTCCTCGTCGCCGATATTTATGCCTACATTGATGCCTCAAGCAACGAATCAAATGATGTGGATCACAAACTAATTAAATAAATTTTGAATACCAATCTGGACTGGGATTTGAATACCAATCCTAGTATGCTATATTTTTTTATATATAGTAGATGGTGATACTTCTTTAAGTAAAAACAACCCTACACTTAAGCGAAATCATAAATCGAAACACACATATATAGAATACAACTCATACATGGGTATCCTCAAATCTAACTTTCATTGAATTTGCACGCGCACTTAAAATAACAACCTTTATACTAAAAAAATTATGTATGCCATTACTTAGTAGTTTATGGTTTTAAGACGCAAAAGCCATTTGAGAAATACTTTTTCTACCCACTATTAATCCATATTCTCAATATAGTCATTGAATTTGCACGCGAACATCATAAGAAGGAGAAGACAGTAATGTGGCAGAAGGAGAAGACAGTAATGTGGCGGAAGAAGAAAAAAATGACATTCCTCGTTCTCTGTTTCAGCATCAATCTTCTGATATGAACTAATGATGGCTTTCACATAGGTTTTTCCCTTTAGAGACTTCTTAGTGTCCAATGGAAAGCATACATCAGATTTGTGCAGGTCGGGTTCTTCTACGACTTTTAAGAGTCTCAACTGATTCTGTAAATTACACTCTAGTTGGGTGGTACTTTACCACTTCTCACTGCAGGTGCGCTCTCTAATATCCATTTTGAATGTAATATTATCGATATTCAAAATGGATATTAGAGAGCGCACCTGCAGTGAGAAGTGGTAAAAGTACCACCCAACTAGGATGTAATTTACAGAATCAGTTGAGACTCTTAAAAGTCATAGAAGAACCCGACCTGCACAAATCTGATGTATGCTTTCCATTGGACACTAAGAAGTCTCTAAAGGGAAAAGCCTATGTGAAAGCCATCATTAGTTCATATCAGAAGATTGATGCTGAAACAGAGAACGAGGAATGTCATTTTTTTCTTCTTCCGCCACATTACTGTCTTCTCCTTCTGCCACATTACTGTCTTCTCCTTCTTATGATGTTCGCGTGCAAATTCAATGACTATATTGAGAATATGGATTAATAGTAGGTAGGAAAAGTATTTCTCAAATGGCTTTTGCGTCTTAAAACCATAAAATACTAAGTAGTGACATACATAATTTTTTTAGTATAAAGGTTGTTATTTTAAGTTTTTCCTTATAGAGATATGATCTAACTGCATCTATCAACTATAAGTGTGCAGAAAATTATGATAAGAAATCATAAGAAAGGGTCGTAGCCATGCATAACCTTGAATCTACATACCAAATCATGCAAAAGCATGCACTTATTGTCACCTTGCCTTAGAATATAAAATATCTTGGAAGACTATAAGCGAGCATTTAAATCTTGATAGCTTTTGACTTCAACATATATTTTTCTCAAGTACCATGAAATATACTTGCTCCGTATAAACCGTTTTCAGAAAGATGGATTAATAATGACAAATTATCCATTGTGGCTCACTAGGTTAGCATTTTCTTTTCTATTGACCATCTTTCTAATCTGCTTGGTAAATTTATTCGGAACCGGCTGCGAATCATTAAAAGACATGCATAAGAAAGAAAACTAAAATACAGATATATAGCATATCGATACATCGAAACTTCATAGTTGCGATGGCAATCCAGAGATATTTATTTCTACACACGTGGTGCGCGTGCGAATGCGTCAGGCATCATGGACAAATATTTCAGAACATGGAAAGTATTATTCGTATAAAGTAATTAAAACTTTTAAACACCTTGGGTAGATATTTTCTTAGTTGATGCAATCATATCATGAGGACTAAATTTAAGCTATTATACATATGCTTATGTATTTTTCTAATCTAATATATCACACACACAGAGAGAGAGAGAGAGGGGGAGAACACCAGGTAGATAGAGAAATCAGGTAGCAGGATCCTGAAGAAATGGAGTCCATAGCATTGCTCATCATCATCATCCGTGATCCCTTTGAAAAAGTATTATCAAAGGGATCATAGATGATGATGATGAGCAATGCTATGGACTCTATTTCTTCAGGATCCTGCTACCTGATTTCTTTACCTACCAGGTGTTCTCTCTCTCTCTCTCTCTGTGTGTGTGTGATATTTTAGGTTAGAAAAATACATATGCATATGTATAATAGCTTAAATTTAATCCTCATGATATGATTGCATCACCTAAGAAAATATCTACCCAAGGTGTTTAAAAGTTTTAATTACTTTATACGAATAATACTTTCCATGTTCTGAAATATTTGTCCATGATGCCTGACGCATTCGCACGCGCACCACGTGTGTAGAAATAAATATCTCTGGATTGCCATCGCAACTATGAAGTTTCGATGTATCGGTATGCTATATATCTGTATTTTAGTTTTCTTTCTTATGCATGTCTTTTAATGATTCGCAGCCGGTTCCGAATAAATTTACCAAGCAGATTAGAAAGATGGTCAATAGAAGAGAAAATGCTAACCTAGTGAGCCACAATGGATAATTTGTCATTATTAATCCATCTTCCTGAAAACGGTTTATACGGAGCAAGTATATTTCATGGTACTTGAGAAAAATATATGTTGAAGTCAAAAGCTATCAAGATTTAAATGCTCGCTTATAGTCTTCCAAGATATTTTATATTCTAAGGCAAGGTGACAATAAGTGCATGCTTTTGCATGATTTGGTATGTAGATTCAAGGTTATGCATGGCTACGACCCTTTCTTATGATTTCTTATCATAATTTTCTGCACACTTATAGTTGATAGATGCAGTTAGATCATATCTCTATAAGGGAAAACTTAAAATAACAACCTTTATACTAAAAAAATTATGTATGTCATTACTTAGTAGTTTATGGTTTTAAGACGCAAAAGTCATTTGAGAAATACTTTTCCTACCCACTATTAATCCATATTCTCAATATAGTCATTGAATTTGCACGCGAACATCATAAGAAGGAGAAGACAGTCATGTGGCAGAAGGAGAAGACAGTAATGTGGCGGAAGAAGAAAAAAATGACATTCCTCGTTCTCTGTTTCAGCATCAATCTTCTGATATGAACTAATGATGGCTTTCACATAGGCTTTTCCCTTTAGAGACTTCTTAGTGTCCAATGGAAAGCATACATCAGATTTGTGCAGGTCGGGTTCTTCTATGACTTTTAAGAGTCTCAACTGATTCTGTAAATTACACCCTAGTTGGGTGATACTTTTACCACTTCTCACTGCAGGTGCGCTCTCTAATATCCATTTTGAATGTAATATTATAGATATCCATGCCTGTTTATGTCAAAATTACTTATATTGTCAATGTTTGATTGTCTAGTTGTTGGTGATGCGTCCATATCAGGGACAGAGGCCACTCCCGTTCCTCCAGGTATCTTTATATATTATATAGGGCATGTATATTGATTTAGAATGCTATATCATAAATATACACACATTTCTTTTGCTCTTAGTCATCCAACTCATTATCATGGGCTGCTTGATGAGATTAGATTTGCGCCTGATGATCGACAAGAGCTTGTTCACTCCCTGTCATATGTGTAAGCAGCGCTATATGCGAGTTTACCTTGTTAGTATGTATGTACTGAAATTAATTAATATTATTCAAATTTTGATACATGCAGATACCAGAGGAGCACATCTTCTATCTCTGTAGGTAAGGCTTTGAATTTGTTGATTTTGGTATTTCTTGTCAATTTTATAGACCAGTATGTGCTAAATATAATGTTCTGACAGTTGCTAAGGGGAAGGCAACATTCGAGGCTGCTGACCCCAGTCCTAGACGCCGCATACGGACGGCACCACGGAGGTTTGGAGATAGGCCGAGGACTGGGCTCTAGCAGGGCCCATATGAGGTTGGACTCCACCCCGGTGGTTACTTCCTCCGTCTCCAGTTAGCGACGTATCCAGCAGGAACAGGAGAGCTTGAAGGCCACCGTTCAGGAGTTGAATGAGATGCTGGTATGTATACTACTTAATAGTAAAATATAATGTCATATTATAGATATCAACATATCCAATATCAGTACATAGCCTGAGCTTATTTGGTTGTAGACTTATGTTTTATTAATCATACATACATATGTAATTGAAATAAACAACGCTTTTCCAAACTAGATATCCAAACAGGGTTTCGAAATAACTTAATAATGAAACGAATTCGAATAATAAACAGTTCTTACACGCTTCTTACACACGTTATATCCAGACGCGACAGGGTAGATCGGCCGAGCCTCCACACGCATCTCCTTCGGCTGCGGTTCCGCAGACAGCTCCTGTAGCTCCACCGCCCACTCAGACTCCCGCTCGCGACGAATTACAGAGTTTATTGACCGAGGAGCAGGACCGAGCTGGACCGAGCTAGGGTAGATTTTTGGTTCTTTTTTTTGAAACATGTATTTATTTATATCATACACATTATACTACATTTTGAAACGATATTGATATTGGTTTGTATTTATATCATATTCAGTTTTTGTGTTTCTTTTGTATATTATATATATGCGTGAGATGTGATTATGAATACTGCAATATATGATTTGATTGATGTATACATTATTGTGCACAGGGCGGGAAAAAATCAAGCAGCCCATTTTTTAAAAAAAATTACAGACAATATGTACCTACGGATTAATCCGTAGGCACACATGTTACCCCTACGGATATATCCGTAGGGGCTAAATATCAGCAGTAACTGATATTTCCCCCAGATGTCAGTGCCAGTTGTTTGGGAATCCCCCTACGGATATGTCCGTAGGGGCCACTGACACTCCCCTACGGCGTTATCCGTAGGGGCAAATATCAGGAATCCTGAATTTGTGCCCTTACGGAAAAGTACCTACGAATATATCCGTAGGGGGTAGTACATGCCCCTACGGCTATAGCCGTAGGTCCAAGTAATTTATTAAAATAAACCGTAAATAATATAAAATCTTATACCCTACGGCTTAATCCGTAGGGGAACCTGGACCTACACATATAACCATAGGGGCAAAAATTTAACCGTATGGGCAAGTTCAGGGCCTCAACTTGCACCTGCGGCCTTTGCACCTACGGGGTATTTTTTCGCCCCTACGTATATAACCGTAGGGGCAGTGAGTTGCCCCTACGGATAAATCCGTAGGGGCAACCCTTCTTTGTAGTAGTGATTACCGATGATGCGTATGTACCACGTACACCTACTTGCCGGCTCACACACATCTTCATCGGTAATTGCCATGTCACGTACACCATAGAAAATATTATTGCTTGACATAGCCTGTTAGGTAGTAGTTTAGACATGATATTAGTGTACTTGCCTTATATGTTAGTCTAGACATTGTAGTTATTACCTGCTACTTCATGCATACTGTTATTCATTGTTATGCCGCATTCATGGATTCTCATGCATATATTCACTTTTTACGTGCTATTGAGGTTTTGGATTCGGATTTCCATGAGATTTTCTGGATTTGGGGAAAACCGCAAAACATATACAAACTTCTTCTTTCTCTTTTTAAATGAAAAGCGCGGTTTTTCCCATGATGTTTGAGTCGTCCACCATGAGTTTGCGGATGGATTTCGAGACCCAATTCGAGGAGTTGGATGAACCGTTTCGGGTACATGGTGGACCCGGTAAGGTATCCCATGGCAAGAAGCTCGTGGTGATGACGATGAGCCTGGCAGGGGGAAATTACCTACCGGTGATTTTACCCGACGCGTCAGATATCCGGAGGATACCGTCGTGGTCTTGAGATGGATGGTAGGGGCCGGTCTGGACTGACGGCGCCCTAGATATTGAGATTGAGACATTGAGATTTCGAGATATTGAGGTACTGAGATTTGATGATATAGGCCAGTCCGGATAGCCGGAGCCTGAGGTTTTGAGACATTGAGATTTATGTTTTGTGTCGATGCTAGACACTGTTGATGCTGATTTCATTTATGATACCTCATTTTAAAAATACAAAGGAAATCTCACTAATTTATGAAAACAGTTTCTTCATTTACATGTATTCTGTTTTCATGCATTCATACCTCATTCATATGATATATTGCTACCTGACGTACTGACACGGGCACATGAGATCACATTCGGGTTAGATATTACCCTAGCCATTGTTATAGGCTGCATGTTATTCATATATTTGAGGATATATTATGATCATCGACCTAGGTTGCGTTATTTATGCGATTTCTGTGCGTAGATGTTTTTCTATTCACGAGTTGGCAATTCACCCCCGTTGTGCCCCAGTTTCTTGCAGGTTTGCCGTACAGGTTTCTTTACGGTTTGTGGGCATAGTTTCCTTCGGGTGATTTGCTAGTAGGTGGGTTTACTTGTATCGTACCCTCATTATATATCTTGTATATTATTATTCTGTTGTATCTAGAAGTTCCATCAACCAAACTTGTATCTATCTCAGATACAGAACAGTGATGTTTATTCTTTCGACTTTAGAGTCGCGCGTTGTATTTCTTTGGATTTCTTGCTGTTTTGAGTTTCCTTTTGAGTTTTGATCCTCGCCCTTGGCGTTGTATATTATATTGCTTGTGTGGTTGTGACCGTCGATTGACGAAGAGCTAGCTCCCGCTTGGGGATGCCTTTTTATTGATTTCGTATACTATTCATGTTGTATCCCGTTTGGGAGCCAGTATTTACAAAAGAGACTCTGCCGAAATTTTCAGGAAATACTTGATGTTTTTAAAACCGCATAACTCGGCTTATGCTATTAAAACTACTTGATTTTAAATTGGTTTTCCTTCACTCTACTACTTTCTTTGGTTTGGATTTCTGGGTTTTCGGCTTACTTAGATTACGTACGCCTCGAGACGTTTCGTAGTTTAAGTGCCGGTCATATTGCGTACTTTCGGGACGTGACAATAAGCACATCCTTAAAAGGTCCCTAGTCGAGGGAGTTTCGAGACAGAGCATCGATACTCCAGAGTAGACTAGTGTATACAGTCGAGACCCCGATGAGGGGCGGTGGCCGGTCTTACAAGCCACTGGTGTCAGTTGGTTCACCTAAGATGTATACAGGTGCTCATTGGGTTATGAGTACACCGGACAGGACTAGCCGGGAACATGCTAGTTGGGATTATACAAGACGTCAGATAGCAGTTCCCTGGTGACATATGTACAGGTTAGTTCATC
This sequence comes from Agapanthus africanus, assembly GCA_030015575.1. Classification (NCBI taxonomy): domain Eukaryota; kingdom Viridiplantae; phylum Streptophyta; class Magnoliopsida; order Asparagales; family Amaryllidaceae; genus Agapanthus; species Agapanthus africanus. The sequence continues at coordinate 233,787,423 of CM057337.1, forward strand.
GACCTGAGATCGTCATTTGTCTCGTGTGAGTTCCCACTGTGATTTGATTACTACCCTACCACGGCTCAAAGGAGTTGTGAAAACAGGTTTTAGTTGGGTACAGTCCCGAGGCATATGGAGGCAAGTGAGCGGATCGGCAGGGGTTTCATCTCTCCCGGTATTGGGTGTGAGATCGCGCTGTGTCTAGGAGAGCCATTACACAAAGCCCTCGGCCGAGGCAGGAGATTTACTGGTAGGTATTCATGTAGTATCTCAAGGTGTTCTGAGCTACACTCCGACACGACTTGTACCGCTTTTGGGGGTCTGACTTTTACCAACCCCCTACGCCCGCCATGCGATGCTCATAGACGAACGGACAGGACTGTACGGATATTGTCACTGATAGGCTCAGTAGGGTGTCAGGGTGAGTTCGCTCATCGACCTCCCTTTAAGTCAATACTTGGTAGCCCGTTACGTACGGCTAATACCTCTGAAGTGCTAGTAGTTAAATCCACAGCCAAATTATTGACGAGTCTTTAGAGTCCCCCACAGACAGTTTCTCAATTTTCGGGCAAAACGTTGTGGAAGCCGTATGATATATGGCAGGGTTCAATCATATACGTGCGGTATTGCACGGATCATGATCGGACGGATCATACTAGTGGGCTTTGGTTTAAGCCGGATCCTAGTATTATATTTGTTGGATTACTTTAGTCTCATCGCATTCGCATTCATTCGGAATGCGGATGCAGGTATTTATATACAGGTGAGGGGTATCCTTGTGATCCATCACGAGTTTACTTTAGATGTTGCCGGATTTTTCTTTGTTGGACCAAACATTTGGATTAATGTTTGCATGGTGGTAATTATGAGCTAGAAATCATCATTTAGAGCATTAATGGTGACACATGCACAAGTGATGACTTATGGTCTCTTTTCTTGTGCATGTGTCACATTATGAGATTGATTTGAGTCATGAAATAAGAAGGAGAGAGGGAGGGGGCTTCCTTGAATAGGCGAGCTCTCATATTATTCTCTCTCACTCTCTCATTTCATTACACTTATCACAAAAAGAAAAGAAAGAGAGAAACTTCTTCTTCTTCCTCTTTCTTCTCTAGCTCAAAACTTCCATCAATGGCTTCATCTTTAACCTCCATCCAAATCCATGGATGCAAGAGACAAAGTGATCACAAACATCCTCTACAACACTTTGGGCATGTCGGCTAGCACACTTCATGCCCGAGTTGCTTCGGATGAAGCGGGAGCCCATAAAAAGACTTCTCGATGTGGTGCCCTTTCCGACGAGGAGATGAAGACCGGAGTTGCCGCGGGAAGCTTGGGATGGTGGCCGAAGACCGAAGGACACGGATCGCTCGGTATAGCATTCTATCCCGTTCTCTAGTTAGCTAGCATTAGGTTAATGGCCCGATCCAGGTTTTAGGATGCGGTAGCGCCGGTTTTAAAGTCAAGAAAAAATTTCGTTTCCGCATTTTGGCCGGGGAAAGACGGCCGGGGCGCTACCGTAGTCCTACATGGTATCAGAGCCTCACCATTAAACTAGTCTAGCTTGCTCTAACGTGTTTACAAGTTCGATCAAACGAGAATTCCAAAAACCGCGTTTTCATGCATCAGTTTATGTCGAATTTTTGCAGTGTTCAAAAAATTATTTGGTACATTGTAAAAATACGTGCAGGGTTTTTTAAGGAATCTGTAAAAATTTGGTCGCCTAATATCACTCTTCCACCGCGGAACCGCGGCCAAACCCATGCGCTGGCCGCGTTTCCGCGGCCATTGTATCTCCTTACTGCACCAAATTTTTACAATGGCTCTCTGACATGGAAATAGGGTTTCTGGTATATTCTTTTTGAGCCCAGATTTATTTTAAGTACTACAGTAGTGCTTGGGGCCTACTTCGGAAAATTTGGTCGATCGAATATTTTAAACATGTTAGTTCACATTATTTACATTATATCTGCGACCGTGAATGTCATTTGATCGGTAAATCCTGTCTAATTGCTATAGTTCTTTTAGATGGATTTGCGAACGTGACATTCACGTTGATGTTCTGTGTTGTGCTGTGATGTTGCGGATTTGTCGTGATGGATACCCTGGATGCAATGTTAGTACAGTCTGGTTGTATATGTACATTTGATATTGCGGGGCGAGCGTCCGACATGTGGACTGCTGTCACTGCCTGTTTGTATATTATTCTTTTGGGGCACGACCGGGCTGAGGTCGATGTACCCGTTGTATATATTTTACTTTCTGTACTAGGATTACCCCGCGGAGGGGTGCACGGATAGCCGGGTTCTAGAAGGCAACGGGCCCGCATCTCATAGCGTTGAGACGGAGGGGGCTTCACTCTAGAATTGGCGGGCTGTTCGCCGCACTCGTAGGGGTATAGGATGACCCAAGGAGGGGTGTCCGAGTTACCGGATTCCGTGAAGTGCTGGGTGGTCCATTCACGTTGTTGAAGGGGGCTGCCTCGCTTCAGGTTTTGACGGGTAACTTGCCGCGCCCGTAGGGGTCTAGGATTTCATTGCACAGGCTAAACACACGACCAGGGGAACATCGGGTTTTCAGTAGCGGCTCTATGAAACCCAGGGATCCCAGATATCTGTATTGTTCTATGATACTATTACATTTCTGTGATGTTGCATTTTATCACGCCTTGAGCGAATATTATATATTAATATATATATACTAGTAGATGTTGTATATGTTTTGCATCCGCGCTAGTCCAGTCCCCGCTCTGTCGTTAGTTAAGTAACCTAACGGGTGATGACGGGACCCAGTAGCGAATGCGGATGGCATATACGTACTTCATTATTTTCATTCTTTATTGGTGTGATCAATTGATGGGTCTGCATTGATTTGGATCAATGCAAGCTAAACAAACCTATTCTGATGTTGTTGGAACATTTTTCAAAAAAAGCTGTTATTGCAAGGGCGTTCTCTTTTGTTTTGCACAGTGGTATTCGATTATGAATATCCAGCACCTCGGTCGACGAGGCAAGGGCCGAGATCCCTTCACCGGGAGTGACCCCTTGGACAGAAGTTTGCGTCAGGGTAATAATTTCACTATAGCCGATTGCCTTTTTCTTTGCATCATGGTATTCAGTTGGAATATCCTGCACCTCATTCTACGGGGAAAGAGCCGAGATCCCTTCACCGTGAGTGACCTCTTTAGCAAAGGTTTTTCGTCACTATATTTTTATAAAAAGTTATCCGGTTCCTTCAACGATATCAAGTTCATTACGTTAAAGGTTTTTTCCAAAAACCAGCCGTAGCCCTCCGTCATTTCAGATTAGTATTGCTTAGTATTCGTGCTTCGTATGTCGTGCTCAGCCGAGGCGTAGTGTGCGGTAGCTCTGTAATGATTTTCTGTCTTATGGATATGTGATTGGTTAGGACAGTCGTACGGTCATTTTGGCTCAGTCAAGGACTCGCGTGGATGGGTCTAATGCAATCAAGATAATGACGGGTTGAACTTGACTATGATCCTTTGATATGTTGGCTCAGTCAAGGTCACTTGGGTCCTAGGGGTGAAAATTACATCGGGAGTTTCTAAAGAAACTGAAACATGCCAGGCATGCGCATACCTTTTGGAGTGTGGTGACGTGAGTGGATTCCGTCACGTTATCATGCGATGATAGTTGGATCCCGATTCCCACTGATGAGTTGGTTTACTCCTCGGGTGATCCCGACTAATTCTTCTTTCAGGTTTGGAGGAGAATTTGAGATTACAGTGGGAAATTTCCTGATTAGATAAAGTGATAACCATTCTGATCTAGGTTAGAGTGCACGCTGAGTGTTTCTTTTCTCTCTCTCTTTGGCAGCGACCATGACCCGACCCGTGACTATGACTCAGTGACCAAGTTGACCGAACCTTCTTATAAGACTGGCTTTTGGATTGTCAGAGTTGCATACCTCATTGCCACTCCTACTTTTACCCTTTTCTCCAGGACACCCCGTATTACTACGAACGTCCACTTCCATTGGATAAAACCATCGTATGGTTATATACGAACTCGAAGGAATTTATTCGAGGATGGTTTCCGGTTCTGGAGAAAACGAATAGGACTATTCAGTTGTCTTTTCCTTTTACCTTCTCTCAGGTTGCGAGTGCTCCTTGGATTAGGACAGTACACCTATTATGCTTATTGGATAGTATTCTTCTAAACTATAGGCAGGTGCCGACCGGTAGGGAATGAAGAAAACCATTTAGCCTAAAAGGTGTACAGAAGGTATTAAGTAAAGTCATATCAAGGGATTAGTAACAGGGCAATGTAAATTGCGACTGCTATTCACGTCCAAACCAAGTATTTCATTACCACTCCCACTTCACCTTTGTATTTCTCCAGGACACTCCGTATCACTACAAAGATCCACAGTTATTTGGATACTCCATCGTATGGTTATATACGAACTCGAAGGAACTTGTTCCAGTTCGGGGATGGATTCTGGTTCAGGAGAAATAGGAATAAGATTTATTCGGTTGTCTTTTATCTTCACCTTCTCTCGCATTGCGAGTGCTCCTAGGATTAGGACAGTACACCCATTATGCTTATTGGATAGTCTTCTTCCAAACCATAGGCTGGTGCCGAACGGTGGGGAAGGAAGAAAACCATTTAGCCTAAGAGGGTGTACAGAAGGTAATGACTAAAGACATATGAAGGGATGTGGAGATGGCAAAGAAATATACAGTTACAGTTGTGAATCTGATAATGGAAGAGGCATTACTAAGAATACCGGGATATCCCTTCGAAACATTTTCATGTTTCAGTTTCACTGTGCATTGTTAATAGAAAACTGATTTCCCAATTAGACACTTGCTCTAGGGTATGTATTTACCAGGCTTGATTCTCACATCTGTATGGTTTTACAGATGATGAGTAGGAGTAAGTTATTGGGAATTAGGTGATCAGCCTCATTATATCGGGATTCGTTGTAATTGGTGATATTTGAGGAAATCACCTGGGTTGTTTGCCGGACGGCGAATATTTGGTTTTGAATATCCGTTGTTATGCACCAATTTCAAATTGATATATCTGTACGTCTATTTTTATAGAGTGAGATATACCTTCTTGAAATTATGTCCGTGACATTTACCTATATCAGTGGATGGTTAGGTAAGGAGCATTAAACAGCGGTGTAATTCTTCATAACCATAGTGCAGTTTTCAACCTACAACGCACAGGGTTTGAGTTATTCAACTCACGGGACTTATACAGAGTATTGTATGTTGTCCAGTGTCCATTAGGACAGAGGGGTTGGTCCTCGTACTATATTCTGTTTACTTATGACTTCTCTAGTTCTTAGACAAGTGTTTCGTAGAAACACAAGGTCTGATTTTTGAGAAGTTATAGGTATAAGAGTAAAGTAGAGAACCAGATGTTGCGAGTATCGGGATTCTTCAAGGTGATCGAAGATGTAGATACTTGTGTATGGTATTCAGTTAATAGTAATGATTAAGAGAGCTTGCTTCTCTTTCAGATTACTCATAATTGGAAGTACTCCTAAGTTGAGTAATGCTGATCGGCCTTTCTCCATTTAGTTGACATGCACTGGAGACAGCTGCATGATTTGAATCTGGTTCAATTAAATCAGTTCCTCTGTTTCTGTATTAGATATATAACAGTTCGTATCTTGACGTTGTTAAAGTACGGGGAGTTGTCCAGCTTATGCTTAAAATCACACTCTAGATAACTCAAGGCACGTTTCTGTAATGGCTGTTTGTGGGTTGACCCGGGCTTTGACGAGGGTTGACTTTCTACCATCTGGAAGATCAATAGTGATATTTTTCTTGACTCGCCACAGTTTTAGTAAAAATGGATTTTTTCAGAAAACAGTAGTGGGAGTATGGTAGAACTGGAAGTGATTCCAGAACCGCAAACGATTACTGAAAATTTGATAAGAACCTAAAGATTCGATCTGGTTTGACTTTCCATTAGCCACTCCTCAGATATGGTGGGTAACCTCAGGCGCCCGAGAGGTACTCCGGTAGCCTCAAGGATGGTGACAGGGAGGTTCTTGTTTACCCAGATTTGCCATTGCTGTTGTTCCAGACTGTGAGACCCGGCAGGAGGATGAGTATAGCGTCGTTCTAAACTAGCTTTAGCAGTGCACGTCTATATGATTCTGCCAGAGGGTTGTCGTAGTCAGTGGGAGCAGCGGAAGCATAGTGGACAAGTGGCTTATGTCTATTTATAGACTAAAGTAGATATAGCGGAGATAGATCATCTATTTCTGATGTGACAGTCATAGGTTTGACTTCATCAGAATAGGGGATGGATTTGTTAAGAAGGTAGTAGGGTGTGATGTCCTGGTTTTTGGATGACATACACAGAGTAGGAAGTGAAGTTCCTATACTACGATCGATTATACTTTGGTTGTCACACAGTGGTTTCTCCACAAAGGACTTGGATATTACATCAGACATTCTGGTTACTAGATCTATGATTTTAGATCTAGATTTGGGTAGTTTCCCAATCTGGGTACTTAGACAGCATTCTAAAGGTGTTTTAGAATGGACGACTCCTGGCATAGTAGTGTACCTGCAGGTGATGGAGTCACCCTCTCTAAAGGTGTCTTATAGACTAAAGGGGAGAGGGATGTACATGATTGGCAGATCACTTGCTTAGGCAGTTGAGTCAATTATGAGATGTCAAGTACCACACCAGATGTTGTTTTTGCAGGAGATGCAATAAGTTGATATTAATCCAATCCTGGAGAAACGATCGGAAGCAGTTTTAGAACATAAGTGGATGTTCTAGGGATTTGATAACGACAGCCTTCTTCGGGAGAAGTTATCATTCTAGGCTTCCAAGGTGACCAGGATGACAGAGTGACTGTCAAAGTTATAGTTTTCCCTCTGACGAGGGGCAGTAGTTTGGACAGGTGGTCCAGGGGATACTGAGGGAGGCATGGCGCAGGATACTGATTAAGTTTAGTTGACGATACAGTCTAAGAAGTTTGGATTTGGAGTTCATTTATGAACTAGGTCCCATCAGATATCCAGATATATTCTAAGACAGGTATTGCTCATTTCGGGAGATGGATTTCTCCGCGAACTTGAGATAAAGAGAGACATAGAAAGAAACATCAAAGCGGATCCACTCACTGAGGCTATTCCTCGGACGCATTAGTTTCACAAACGGGTTTTGTGAGACTGATTAGTAAAGGAGTTGGGTGTTCGGTATCACACGGGCTGTGAGTATACGACATCGCAATAATTAGCCTTGAGTGCAAGTGGGAGATTGTTGGATATAGTGCCCTCAGAGTCAATTATTGGATCACAGGCACGTGATTGCAATGATTGAGCGAGGACCTATGCCGGTAGGACAGTCTTACTCAAGATGATAGTATGCTATCTAGTTTGCCTTTATCATCGTGTGCTATTTTAGGTGACCTTACAGGTCAATATTGCGCGTTGATAGAGCCCTTAGGATTCTTGCTTGACGGCCAGCAGTATGATGGAGATCATATACATGGGAGCTGGGGTCTATAAGTACATCCTTAAAAGGTCCCTAGTCGAGGGAGTTTCGAGACAGGGCATCGATACTCCAGAGTAGACAAGTGTATACAGTCGAGACCCCGACGAGGGGCGATGGCCAGTCTCACAAGCCACTGGTGTCAGTTGGTTCACCTAAGATGTATACAGGTGCTCATTGGTTTATGAGTACACCGGACAGGACTCGCCGGGAACATGCTAGTTGGGATTATACCAGACGTCAGATAGCAGTTCCCTGGTGACATGTGTACAGGTTAGTTCATCGACCTGAGATCGTCATTTGTCTCATGTGAGTTCCCACTGTGCTCTGATTACTACCCTACCATGGCTCAAAGGAGTTGTGCAAACAGGTTTTAGTTGGGTACAGTCCCGAGGCACATGAAGGCAAGTGAGCGGATCGGCAGGGGTTTCGTCTCTCCCGGTATTGGGGGTGAGATCACGCTGTGTCTAGGAGAGCCTTTACACAAAGCCTTCGGCCGAGGCAGTAGATTTACTGTTAGGTATTCTAGTAGTATCTCAGGGTGTTCTGGGCTACACTCCGACACGACTTGTACCGCTTTTGGGGTCTGACTTTTTCCAACCCCCTAGGCCCGCCATGCGAAGCTCATAGACGAACGGACCGGACTGTACGGATATTGTCACTGACAGGCTCAGTAAGGTGTCAGGGTGAGTTCGCTCATCGACCTCCCTTTTAGTCAATACTTGGTAGCCCGTTACGTACGGCTAATACCTCTGACGTGCTAGTGGTTAAATCCACAGCCAAACTATTGACGAGTCTTTAGAGTCCCCCACAGACAGTTTCTCAAGTTTCGGGCGAAACGTTGTAGAGGCCGTATGATATATTGCAGGGTTCGATCATATACGTGCGGTATTGCACGGATCATGATCGGACGGATCATATTAGTGGGCTTTAGTTTAAGTCGGATCCTAGTATTAGATTTGTTGGATTACTTTAGTCTCATCGCATTCGCATTCATTCGGAATGCGGATACAGGTATGTATATACAGGTGAGGGGTATCCTTATGATCCATCACGAGTTTACTTTAGATGTTGCCGGATTTTTCTTTATTGGACCAAACATTTGGATTAATGTTTGGATGGTGGTAATTATGAGCTAGAATCATCATTTAGAGCATTAAAGGTGACACATGCACAAGTGATGACTCATGGTCTCTTTTCTTGTGCATGTGTCACATTATGAGATTGATTTGAGTCATGAAATGAGAAGGAGAGTGAGAGGGGCTGCCTTGAATAGGTGAGCTCTCATATTATTCTCTCTCACTCTCTCATTTCATAACACTTATCACAAAAAGAAAAGAAAGAGAGAAACTTCTTCTTCTTCCTCTTTTTTCTCTAGCCCAAAACTTCCATCAGTGGCTTCATCTCTAACCTCCATCCAAATCCATGGATGCAAGAGACAAAGTGATCACAAATATCCTCTACAACACCTTGGGCACGTCGGCTCGCACACTTCGTGCCCGAGTTGCTACGGATGAAGCGGGAGCCCGTAAAAAGACTTCTCGATGTGGTGCCCTTTCCGACAAGGAAATGAAGACCGGAGTTGCCGCGGGAAGCTTGGGATGGTGGTCGAAGACCGAAGGACACGGATCGCTCAGTATTGTAGGGTTCCTAGGCACTCTCATGGAGTCTCACAAGGCATCAAACATGGCCAATTAAAATTTTACAAGTGCCTACAAACCCTAATACGGATCGTTAACTAGATAATGAGGCGATGCAAGCATGTAAACGAATTAAATGCTAAAGGAAAGTGGCTACAACCTTTGTAGATCCGGTTCTCCACCTCCATGGCTCCGCGATGAAGTCTCCTCGCTGTACAAATCGGATCTTGGGCTCTAGCGTCGGCTTCATCGGAGAAAAAGCGGGCTAGGTCATCGACGACGATGCCGAAGATGATCTACGTCGAGGCATCGCTAGATCAAGCTCCAACTTCACCAAGTCAAGAAAAATTGTGAAGGAAACACCCTATACTACTTGGCAAGAGGTAGAGGATGAAGAAATAGGAGGTGGGTTCACTTTAGAATTGGATTTCTCACTTGTTTTGGCTAGTTGCCATTGATGGAGGCATGTTTCTTCTTGAAGAAGAAGAAGAAGATGAAGATGAATATATGATAAGTTATTTTTAATTTGATAAATAAATCAATACTTATCATGACTTCAACCATGGTTTAGTGTAGAGATTTAACTAAGGTTAGATGAGTGGTTAGGGTTAGAGAAGAGACAAGAATGGTGGACTTGTTCAAAGCTTCAAGAAGCTTCAAATAAAAACAAAAATAGCAACCATTCTTTTCTCTTTTTCTTTTCTAATTGAAATAAATAAATAGATAAATGAATAAGTAAAAGAAATGATACCCTAACCACTAACTAACCATGGTTTAATACTTTACACAAAACCAAGCTAGAATGTATCATCAAACATGATACAATCATGTGCACCAAAAAATATATCACATATACAATGTGCAATACAAGTGAGTAAATCCAATTTAAGTGAACCTATACTAGTTAATGCAAAGTAATATATCAAATATATAATTATGCATTAAATCATTAAATCAACACTTGATTTAACGATCCGGTCATATCGCATATAACCGACTAATATCAATAGTAACAACTTATCGAATTAACACTTGATCCGATAACCCGGCTATATCGCATATAACCGATCAATGTTACAAATCGCGAGAATCAAATACAGTATCATATACTGGTATTATTCTCGGTCCCGCACATATCTCATATGCGCTCCTATTTCGTTTCGCTTGAGCTAGGAAACCTCTGTGTAGGACTCTAAAGACTCGTCAATACGCCGGCAGCAGATGATGATCATATCAAACACCCACAAGCCGCAAGCGGTCTGCCAAACGTAACGGCTGTTAGTTGTATGTATGCCCTAGAGGCCAGTATTGTACAGATGATGTATATTATTTTGGATGCTTGGACATATATAGAGATGACTTTCTTGCTCGATATGATAGTATGCTATCTGGTTACACTTTATCTTAACATGTACACTAGTCTCTTTAAACTTTCTTATAGTTACATGTTGGTAAAGCCCTTAGGATGTGTACTTGACTACTTGGACTATGATGTAGATCATACTAGTGGGGACATGGTAGTCCATAAGTACATCCTTCAAGGTCCCTAGTCGTGGGTGTATCGAGACGGGGCATCGATATACCAGTGTAGACTAGCGTATACGCTTCTCGACCCATAAGATGGGCGATGGATGATCGCATATCCATTGGTGTTTGACATCAGAGATGGTATACGGGTGCTCAGTGGAGACTGGGTACACTGGACGGACTCGTCGAGAACTCCCAGATGGTATTATACCTCACGTCAGATGGCAGTTCTCAGGTGACACTTGTGCAGGTTAGTCTGTAGACCCGAGATCGTCATAGAGTCTTGTGTGATTCCCACTGTGCTTTGATCTCCACCTTACCACGTCCATGAGGGCGTGCAAAACGGTGGTCTTTAGGTACAGTCCCGAGTCACATGGAGGCAATGAGCGATAGGAGGGGTTTCGTCTCTCCCGGTATTGGGGGTTGATGTTGCGCTGTGCTCGATTGGCCGTAACAGGGAAGTCCCTGGCCAGGGCTGATCAGAGATTTGCTGGTAAGTGTTACCAGTAGTTTCTCGACCCGTTATGAGCCTCATATCGGCACGACTTATCGGTTATTCGGGTCTGACGTTTACCACCCCTAGACTTGATATGCGACATATCAGACGAACAGACCGGACTGTACGGTAAGTGTTACTGGTTGGATTCACAGGAGTGTGAGCGGGCTAGCTCGTCAATCTTCTGATCGCTCAATACCCGGATGGCCGTTACGTTTAGCAGACCGCTTGCGGCTTGTGGGTGCTTGATATGATCATCATCTGCTACCGGCGTATTGACGAGTCTTTAGAGTCCTACACAGAGGTTTCCTGGCTCAAGCGAAACGAAATAGGAGCGCATATGAGATATGTGCAGGACCGAGAATAATGCGTGTATGTGATACCGCATTTCATTCTCGCGATATATGTTTCGATTGGTTATATTCGATATGACCTAGTTATCGAATCATTGATTCGATAAATCGATACATTGGATTCTAGTCGGTTATGTGCGACATGACCGGATCATTGAATCAAAAGTTGATTTAATGATTTAATGTATAATTATATATTTGATATATTGCATTGCATTAACTAGTATTGGTTCACTTTAAATGGATTTTCTCACTTGATGTGCAAGAAGTATATGTGATATACTTTTGTGCACATATTTGTATCATGTTTGATGATACTTGATGATTTAGTTAAGTGTAAAGAATTAAAACCATGGTTTAGTGTTGATTAGGGTTTTGCATATTTATTTATTTATTTATTTGAAAAGGATTATGATGAGAATGGTGGCTTTCTTTGTTTTAAGTTCAAGCTTCATGAAGCTTTGACTTTTGTAACCATTCTTGTCTTCATGCTTAACCCTAACTCATCCAAGTAACCATGGTCTATTCTCTACACTTAACTATAGTTAGCTTATGATAAGTATTGAATTATTATTCATTTTAACAAAACACTTATCATATTCTTTCTTCTTCTTCATCTTCATCTTCAAGAAAAAAGCTTGATGCCATCAATGGCAACTTGAGCTAAAGTGGGAGAAATCCAATTCTAAAGTGAACCCACCTCCTATTTCTTCACCCTCTACCTCTTGCCAAGTTGTTTTGGGTGTTTTCTTCATAAGTTTCACAACTTTGTGAAGTTGGAGCTTGAACTTATGATGCCTCGACGTAGATCATCTTCGGCACGAAGCCGACGACCTAGTCCGCCCAAATCTCCGATGAAGCCGACGTATGAGTTCAGGATTCGAGATGGACAGCGAGAGGATGCCTACATGGAGCTAAGGAAGTGGATAACCGGATCTACAAAGGTTGTAGCTCTCTTCTTTTAGTTAAGTTGTTAACTAGTTTCACATATCGCCTAAACTTCTAGTCAACGATCCGTATTAGGGTTTCTCGGCACCCATAATTTTAGAAATTGGCATGGTTGATGCCTTGTGAGACCTCTTGAGAGTGCCTAGGAACCCTACAGTGGTATCAGAGCCTAGCTAGAGCATTAGGCGAAGTCTAGACGACGTTTGAAACCCGAACGAACCGAAACCCTAACTCACAAAATGCTCTCTGTCCAATTTTTAAAAATCGGGATTTTTCAATATTAAAAATATGCAGAAAAATCAGCAGGTGATTTTTAGAGTTACTGTGAATTTCGTGTGCCTAACTCCATCAAACCGCCGTGGTTCCGCGGCACGAGCATGGCTCGTGCGGCGGTTCCGCGGTCGTACGGCCTCCTTATTCAATATATTTTATACAGTAACTCCTAATTGATAGTGCTGGTTTTCCTGGGAATTTTTAAAATTTATTCCAGAGTTGCATTTTCTGGGGTTGTTTTGGAGCTTCGATAGTTCGATCGGATTATCAAATTTCGTCTATGTGTTTTTTGGATATTTTAAGAATATGTTAAAAAGTTCGACCGGATGAAAATACCCAACTTTTCCCCTGCCGGAATATTTCCAAGTGTTGGATCTTTCTATGGTTTAAAGACGTTCTGAGTAGTGCAAGTAACGCGATGGTCCCTCTAGAAGATAACAAACCTTAACTCGATTATGTGACCGTCTTGAACTGCCCTTTGAACCTTCGGGTTTGGGGCAGTACGGCGTGCCACATGTGAGGCGTTGGCTTGACTCTTCTACGGCTGGACCGTTGGTACTGAGGCATGAAGCGAATGTCATTGAACCTATTTCATGTGTTGAACGGTTTCGGGAAAACTTGGGTGTTCGATTGTTCGATCGGAAAGTTTAACATTTTCTATTTATCCGGAATAGGATACAATAATTGGAATTCACAAACAGTTATGAGATAACTGAATGAATGTTATAAATCTAGCAGTTTAGTCTCACGTGATATTGAAAAGAGTTTTCGATAATGGGACTAAAATGCAGGGTTTATAACTGTTAGGCATGTGATGTCTAAGTATTTCATTTGATTAGGCATGTGATGTCTAAAGAGGTTGCGGATTCCAACTGTTGTAGTTTTACACTTTCTTTTCTGTGACCGTAAGTGTAATATGTGATATCGCCGGTTTCGTTGCTATATGTCAACGACAATGAGGATACGCATGTTTACTTACGTTGATGGCATGTGATGTTATGTGTTGCTGGATATGTTATATTGGATCGTCGTGTTTGAATAGCCGGGGGTTTTTATGTGAGATGAGTGTTTTTCCTTTTCATTCATGTAAAAACTTGTATGTAATATTCTTTTATTTGGGGCACTTCCAGGTAGCGGAAGATGTCACCTTTTGTATATTATTTACTTTTCCGCATTAGGATAGACCCAAGGAGGGGAGCACAAGTAACCGGGTTCTGGGGTCCAGTAGGAGACCAACTCGAGGAGTCGAGTCCGGGTCTCCTAACCCTAGAATTGGCAGGGTTGCTTGCCGCTCTCGTAGGGGTCTAGGGGTGTGGGATTGGCTATTCATCACGACCGTGGAATCCGTGTTTTATACTGGCTCGTATTGAAAACACGGACGTCCTAGTATATCCAATGTTTCATATGTTTCTTCTGCTGCGATATCTGTGATGTGATCATGTGATGTTCTGTGATGGATACAGTATATAGTATATATGATATATTATATAGACGTTACTTATGTTTTACACCCGTACTAGCCCTGCCCTGCTCTGTCGTTAGTTAACTAACCTAACGGTGCACGAGGGGACATCGAGGCGAATGCGGATGGCATAAGCGTACGTCGTATTTATCTGTGATGTTTAGGTACTTAAATGATGGGACTTCATTAATGTGATTAATGAAACAAAAGAAACCTAAGATGTTGTAGAATCAAATTTTAAATAAAACAGGTAGCTACAGTTCTTGCTTTGCATAGCGGTATATATGATATATCCTGCACCTTATTCGATGAGGAAAGGACCGAGATCCCTTCACCGGGAGTGACTCCTTTAGCAATAACTGGCAGATGATACACACTCGGTTTGACTTTTGATTGCTTCTATAGTTTTTGCTTTGCACAGTGATATATATGATATATCCCGCACCTCATTCGACGAGGAAAGGACCGACGATCCCTTCACCGGGAGTGACTCCTTTAGCAAAACTAGAAAAGCCTCAAAATCACTCCATTTCAAAACTTCATTTGATTCTACAACGATATCAAGTTCATTACGCAATAGGTTTTCAGAAAAACCTGTCGTAGCCCTCCGTCATTTCAGATAAGAACTGTTTAGTATTCGTGCTGCGTTTGTTGGCCTTTGTCAAGGCGTAGTGTGCGGTAGCTGAATAGTGATTATCTGCTTATGCATATGATGCAGATTGTTTCAGGGTAGTCGTGCGACCTTGTTGGCTTTTGTCAAGGGCAGTGCGGGTGGGTTTGATTCAATCAAGAAATGACGGGTTGAACTTGACTAGCATGCTATGATTTGTTGGCCTTTGTCAAGGTCATAGGACGCTAGGGGCAAAATATTATCGGGAATTTCAAGTGTTGAAATTTTCAATGAGATTGCATACCTTCTATGAGATAGTTGGATCCCGATACCCACTGCGAGTAAGAGTTACTCCTGGGAGTGTTTTACACATTACAATTAGCCGATCAAGTAGGTGTCTAGAAAGGTGTTAACGAGGTTACGCCTCTGGGAAAACGAGGTTTACATTAATTAGGTTCGTGCGAAAGCACGGGGGACCTCCCTCAAAGTACCGACATTGGCCTGGCTGAAAGATTGGCGAACTTGTAGTGTGTAATTAATCCCGGCTAGTCTTTCCTTTTAGGGTTTGAAGGAAGATTTGATAAAAACAGTGGGAGCCATCCTGATTAGATAAGATAAAAACCAATCTGATCTTGCAAGAGCATACGCTAAAGTGTTTTCTTCTTTCTTTCTCTAGGTAGCAACCATTTCATGCCCTAATAAAGATAATAATATGGATGTATTGACCGAACCCGCATGTTATACTGTGCTGGGGAACGTTGGTTCCGTTCTTACCTATAAGAGTTATAGGACTGAACAGGATATAGGGGAATACCAGGATTCCTATGCCACCCGAATGAAGAAAGTACATGATGATGCATTTTCTTCGGGTGTGTTCGTTACAGAGAACTGTTTCTCCATTTGCCCTACGTCCTGGGTATTAGATACCGGGTCAGGATCCCATATATGTAATCAGTTACATGGGCTTAGAAAAGGTAGAGAACTTGGAGAAGGTGATAAAGACATTAGAGTTGGAAATGGTGCAATTGTTGCAGCTAAGACTGTCGGGAATATCACCTTGTATTACCAACTGGTAATACATTGGTTCTGAACGAATGCTATTACATGCCGAACCTGATATGCAACATTATATCGGTTTCTTTGCTAAGTAAAGAAGGATATAATTTTGTATTACAGGACAATGTTATGAACATTTTCCGTAACCAAAAGTTGGTTGGATCAGGCACGTTGTGCAATGGCATTTATGTTCTAAATCAATCAACAGTTCTGAGCATAACAAACACACACAAGAGGAAGAGTTCAGAACTGAACGAATCCTTCTTGTGGCATTGTAGACTGGGTCACATCAATGCGACACGAATGGCTAAGTTGCATAAGGATGGATATTTGAATCCGTTTGAATTTTCATCTTATGACACTTGCCAGTCATGTCTCAAAGGCAAGATGACCAAAACTCCGTTTACACGACATGGAGAAAGAGTTACTGAACTCTTAGGACTGATACATAGTGATGTATGCGGTCCTGTGTCTACACATGCCAGGGATGGTTCTTCATACTTCATTACATTCACTGACGATCTCTCTAGGTTCGGGTATGTGTTCCTAAAGAAACACAAATCAGAAGCTTTTGAGAAATTTAGAGAATATAAACAAGAAGTTGAGAACCAAACCGGAAAAAGTATTAAAATCGTTCGATCTGATCGAGGAGGTGAATACTTGAGCAATGAATTCCTAGAATTCCTAAAAGAGAATGGGATTCTCTCTCAGCTGACTCCTCCATATACACCACAGCACAACGGTGTATCAGAACGGAGGAACCGCACCCTATTAGATATGGTACGCTCTATGATGAGCACAGCTGAGTTACCTATTTCCTTCTGGGGATATGCGCTGGAAACAGCAGCATACCTATTGAATCAAGTTCCAACTAAATCTGTACCTACCACACCATATGAGATATGGAGTGGGAAGAGACCATGTCTTAAACGAGTTAAGATATGGGGTTGCCCGGCCTATGTCAAAAGGCAAAATCCGGACAAGCTCGAGGTACGGTCAGTTCTATGTAAGTTTGTGGGATATCCCAAACATTCACATGGATATCTTTTCTACCATACAGAGGAACAAAAAGTGTTTGTTTCTCGACATGCCACCTTTTTAGAAAAGGAATTTCTTGCAAAAGAAATTAGTGGGGATATGGTAGGACTGGAAGAAATTCCGTCTACACAAACTCAAACTGAAGATTTAGTGGAACCAGAGGATTCAGCGGCTCCCAATGAACCTCAGCCTCTCCGCCGATCTAGTAGGGTTCCTCGCCAACCTAAGAGATACTACGGTTTTCTCATGGATGGTGGAAGCGAGGATTGCATCATGGAGGATGATGACCCAACTAGCTTCGAGCAGGCCATCACGAGTAGGGACTCGGTGAAATGGCTGGATGCTATGCGGTCCGAGATGGAATCCATGTACACCAACAAAGTATGGACTTTGGAAGTTGCTCCTGAAGGGGTAAAACCCATTGGGAGCAAATGGATCTTCAAGAAAAAACTTGGTGTAGATGGGAAAGTGGAGACTTTCAAAGCTAGACTTGTTGCAAAAGGTTTTCGCCAAAGACCAGGTGTGGACTATGACGAAACCTCTTCTCCAGTGGCTATGCTTAAATCCATCCGGATCATGCTTGCCATCGCTGCATACCATGATTACGAAATCTGGCAAACGGATGTTAAGACCGCATTTCTAAATGGTGATTTAGAAGAGTGCGTGTACATGACTCAGCCAGAGGGCTTCGTAGACAGTAGGAGCAGCGGCAAGGTGTGCAAGCTGCTTAAATCCATTTATGGATTAAAGCAAGCATCGCGGAGTTGGAACATCTGCTTTGACGTCGTTATCAAAGAGTTTGATTTCGTCAAAAACCCAGATGAACCTTGTATCTACAGGAAGGTAGCAGAGAGTAAGGTTGTCTTCCTCGTATTGTACGTGGACGACATACTCTTGATAGGAAATGATATTCCTATTCTGCAATCGGTTAAGCTCTTCTTATCATAAAGATTCTCAATGAAAGATCTTGGTGATGCCTCCTGCATATTGGGAATTAGGATCTATAGAGATAGATCCAAACGGATATTGGGATTGTCCCAATCCAGGTACATTGACACCATACTAAAGAGGTTTAGTATGGAAGAATCCAAGCGTGGGAACTTGCCCACGATCTCTGGAGTCACTCTCTCCAAAGAGATGTCTCCCAAGACTGATTTGGAGAGAGCTCGCATGCAAGGGATACCCTATGCTTCGGCTGTAGGCTCTACATGTATGCGATGCTATGTACCAGACCCGATGTAGCATACTCACTAAGTGTAGTGAGCAGGTATCAAGCTGATCCTGGAGAGAGTCACCGGACAGCTGTGAAGAGCATTCTCAAGTACTTGCGAAGGACTAAAGAGATGCTCTTGGTGTATGGTAACGGAGAACTCCAAGTGGAGTCCTTTACCGATTCGAGCTTCCAGAGTGATAAGGACGACTCTAAGTCGCAGTCAGGATTTGTCTTTACCCTTTACGGAGGGGCGGTTAGCTGGAAGAGTTCCAAGCAGGAAACCGTGGCAGACTCGACGATGGAGGCTGAATACATCGCTGCCAACGATGCTGCCAAAGAGGCTGTCTGGATCAAGAAGTTCATTACTGAACTTGGAGTGGTTCCATCCATTGAGCATCCAATACCTTTGTATTGCGATAACAATGGAGCGGTGGCTTTGGCCAAGGAACCCAGGTCCCATCAGCGATCCAGGCATATTCTGAGGCGCTATCACCTGATCCGGGAGATAGTTGATCGCCGGGAGATCGAGGTCAGGAGGGTTGACACGAAGAACAACACGGAGGATCCACTCACGAAGGCCATTCCCCAGATACAGTTTGAGAGACTCTTCGGGATGCTCGGTATGCGATACTACAGCAGCTGGCCCTAGTGCAAGTGGGAGATTGTTAGTTGTATGTATGCCCTAGAGGCCAGTATTGTACAGATGATGTATATTATATTGGATGCTTGGACATATATAGAGATGACTTTCTTGCTCGATATGATAGTATGCTATCTGGTTACTCTTTATCTTAACATGTACACTAGTCTCTTTAAACTTTCTTATAGTTACATGTTGGTAAAGCCCTTAGGATGTGTACATGACTACCTGGACTATGATTTAGATCATACTAGTGGGGACATGGTAGTCCATAAGTACATCCTTCAAGGTCCCTATTCGTGGGTGTATCGAGACGGGGCATCGATATACCAGTGTAGACTAGCGTATACGCTTCTCGACCCATGAGATGGGCGATGGATGATCCTATATCCATTGGTGTTTGACATCAGAGATGGTATACGGGTGCTCAGTGGAGACTGGGTACACTGGACGGACTCGCCGAGAACTCCCAGATGGTATTATACCTCACGTCAGATGGCAGTTCTCAGGTGACACTTGTGCAGGTTAGTCTGTAGACCTGAGATCGTCATAGAGTCTTGTGTGATTCCCACTGTGCTTTGATCTCCACCTTACCACGTCCATGAGGGCGTGCAAAACGGTGGTCTTTGGGTACAGTCCCGAGTCACATGGAGGCAATGAGCGATAGGAGGGGTTTCGTCTCTCCCGGTATTGGGGGTTGATGTTGCGCTGTGCTCGATTGGCCGTAACAGGGAAGTCCCTGGCCAGGGCTGATCAGAGATTTGCTGGTAAGTGTTACCAGTAGTTTCTCGACCCATTATGAGCCTCATATCGGCACGACTTATCGGTTATTGGGGTCTGACGTTTACCACCCCTAGACTTGATATGCGACATATCAGACGAACAGACCGGACTGTACGGTAAGTGTTACTGGTTGGATTCATTGGAGTGTGAGCGGGCTAGCTCGTCGATCTTCTGATCGCTCAATACCGGGATGGCCGTTACGTTTAGCAGACCGCTTGCGGCTTGTGGGTGCTTGATATGATCATCATCTGCTACCGGCGTATTGACGAGTCTTTAGAGTCCTACACAGAGGTTTCCTGGCTCAAGCGAAACGAAATAGGAGCGCATATGAGATATGTGCAGGACCGAGAATAATGCGTGTATGTGATACCGCATTTCATTCTCGCGATATATGTTTCGATTGGTTATATTCGATATGACCTAGTTATCGAATCATTGATTCGATAAATCGATACATTGGATTCTAGTCGGTTATGTGCGACATGACCGGATCATTGAATCAAATGTTGATTTAATGATTTAATGTATAATTATATATTTGATATATTGCATTGCATTAACTAGTATTGGTTCACTTTAAATGGATTTTCTCACTTGATGTGCAAGAAGTATATGTGATATACTTTTGTGCACATATTTGTATCATGTTTGATGATACTTGATGATTTAGTTAAGCGTAAAGAATTAAAACCATGGTTAAGTGTTGATTAGGGTTTTGCATATTTATTTATTTATTTATTTGAAAAGGATTATGATGAGAATGGTGGCTTTCTTTGTTTTAAGTTGAAGCTTCATGAAGCGTTGACTTTTGTAACCATTCTTGTCTTCATGCTTAACCCTAACTCATCCAAGTAACCATGGTCTATTCTCTACACTTAACTATAGATAGCTTATGATAAGTATTGAATTATTATTCATTTTAACAAAACACTTATCATATTCTTTCTTCTTCTTCATCTTCATCTTCAAGAAAAAAGCTTGATGCCATCAATGGCAACTTGAGCTAAAGTGAGAGAAATCCAATTCTAAAGTGAACCCACCTCCTATTTCTTCACCCTCTACCTCTTGCCAAGTTGTTTTGGGTGTTTTCTTCACAATTTTCACAACTTTGTGAAGTTGGAGCTTGAACTTGTGATGCCTCGACGTAGATCATCTTCGGCACGAAGCCGACGACCTAGTCCGCCCAAATCTCCGATGAAGCCGACGTATGAGTTCGGGATTCGAGATGGACAGCGAGAGGATGCCTACATGGAGCTAAGGAAGTGGATAACCGGATCTACAAAGGTTGTAGCTCTCTTCTTTTAGTTAAGTTGTTAACTAGATTCACATATCGCCTAAACTTCTAGTCAACGATCCGTATTAGGGTTTCTCGGCACCCATAATTTTAGAAATTGGCATGGTTGATGCCTTGTGAGACCTCTTGAGAGTGCCTAGGAACCCTACAACGGCCATCCGGGTATTGAGCGATTAGAAGATCGACGAGCAAGCCCGCTCACACTCCTGTGAATCCAACCAGTAACACTTACCGTACAGTCCGGTCTGTTCGTCTGATATGTCGCATATCTCGCCTAGGGGTGGTAAACGTCAGACCCCAGTAGCTCGATAAGTCATGCCGACTTGAGGTCCATAACATTCGTGAAACTACTGATAACTCTTACCAGTATATCACTGCAACCCTGTCCAGGGATTTCCTGTTATGGCCAGTCGAGCATAGCGCAACATCAACCCCCAATACCGGGAGAGACAAATCCCCTCCTATCGCTCATTGCCTCCATGTGAATCGGGACTGTACCCAAAAACCACCTGTTTGCACGACTCAGTAGAGCCGTGGTAGGGTGGAAATCAAAGCACAGTGGGAGACACACAAGACTCTATGACTATCTCGGGTCAACAGACTAAGCTGTACCCGTGTCACCAGAGAACTGCCATCTGACGTGAGGTATAATACCATCTGGGAGTTCTCGACGAGTCCGTTCAGTGTACCCAGTCTCCACTGAGCACCCGCATACCATCTCCGATGTCAAACACCAATGGATATGGGATCATCCATCGCCCATCACATGGGTCGAAAAGATATACGCTAGTCTACTCTGGAATATCGATGCCCCGTCTCGATATTCCCACGACTAGAAACAATGAAGGATGTACTCATTGACTACCCAGGCCCCACTAGTATGATCTTCATCATAGTCCTGGAAGTCGAGTACACATCCTAAGGGCTTTATCAACATGTAATCAGAGAGACAGAAAGTATACATGTTAAGATAAAGAGCAACCAGATAGCATACTATCATGTCGAGCAAGAAAGTCCTACCTATATATGTCCCAGCATCCACTACAATATACATCCAATGTACAGTAATGGCCTCTAGGGCATACATATAAATAAAAATCTTCCACTTGCACTAGGGCCATCTGTAGCAGTAGTTGTAGTATCTGATACTCAACCATCCCCTAAAAGTCTCTCTTTGGAAAAAGGCCTTCGTGAGTGGATCCGCCGTGTTGTCCTCTGAGTCTACTCTCCTAACCTCGATCACCCTGGAGATCAACTATGTCCATGATCAGGTGATGCTGCCTCAGAATATGTCTGGGTCACTGATGGGACCAGGGTTCCAGGGCCAAAGCCACAGTTCCATTGTGACACAATGGTAGGAACCTAGTTCATCCTATGAACCAATATACACCCAAACTGCCTCTTTGGTAGTATCTTTAATAGCGATGTTACCAGCCTTTATCGTCTAGTTTGTCACGGTATCTAGCTTGGAAATCTTCCAACATACCGTCCCTTTACTGAGGGTAAAGACAATGCCTGTGACTGACATTCAGTCGTCTTTATCACCCTGGAACCCTTCCGGAGATTCTCCCCA
This sequence comes from Agapanthus africanus, assembly GCA_030015575.1. Taxonomy (NCBI): domain Eukaryota; kingdom Viridiplantae; phylum Streptophyta; class Magnoliopsida; order Asparagales; family Amaryllidaceae; genus Agapanthus; species Agapanthus africanus. Next base: position 233,809,801 of record CM057337.1, read on the forward strand.
GGATCGATTGATACCATCTCACTACATCTAGTGAGAATCCTAGCATCCAATTACATCTATCTCATAGATGAAAACTCAGGATTTTAGGAGGTATCACTTTGATCCTATTGGAGAATCTTTGTGATAATAGGAGATCGACCGATCGTAGCATAGGAAACTCTTTTCCTATCAAGAGTATGTTGTCCACGTACAATACGAGGATAACTACCTTACTCTCTACTACCGTTTTGTATATACAAGGTTCATCTACTATTTTGATGAAGTCAAATACTTTGACTACCACATCAAAACAGATGTTCCAACTCCGCGATGCCTGCTTCATCACATAAAACATCTTGCACACGTTTCCGCTGCTCCGACTGTTTATGTAGCCCTCTGGCTGTGTTCTTATAGACATTCTCTTCTAAATCATTATTTAGAAAATTAGTCATGGCACCCAACCACCAGATATCGCAGTTATGGTATGTAGCAGTGGCAAGTAGGATCTGGATGGACTTAAGCATAGTCCCTGGAAAATGTTTCATCATTATCCGTGCCTGGTCGATGACGAAAACCTTGAACAAGTCTAGCTTTTAAAGTCTCAACTTTTCCATCTACACCAAGTAATCTTCTCAAGATATACTTGCTCCTGATGGGGATTTAACCCTTCAGATATCGCAATCAAAGTCCATACTTTGTTGGTGTATATGGATTCCATCTCAGATCGCTAAGCATCCAGCCATTCTTACAGAGTCCCACTCTTGATGACCAGCTCGAAACTAGTTGGGTCATCATCTCATGATGCATTCCTCGCTCCCACTGTCATCGAGAAACCGAGGTATCTCTCAGGCAGATGAGGAACCCTACCAGATCGGCGGAGAGGCTGAGGTTCGTCGGAAACTATTGAATCCTTTGGTTCTGTCAAATCATTAGCAGTTTTTGTACAGCTGGAACCTTTCCAGTTCTACAGAACTGATCTTGCCTCGATCTTGTCTGTATTTTGCTTTTGACATAGGCCGGACAATCCCAAATCTTAACTTACTTAAGAGATAGGCTCTTCCCATACCATACCTCATATGGAATGGTAGGCAGTGATCTGATTCGAACCTAATTCAATAGGTACGCAGCTTCTCAAGCGCATAACCCCAAAAGGAAATAGGTAACTCAGTAATACTCATCATAGAGCACACCATATCTAATATTGTGTGATTGCTCCGCCCTGATACACCGTTGTGCTGTGGTGTATTCAGAGGAGTAATACGGAGAGAGAATCTCATTTTCTTTTAGAATAGTCCAGGAATGCCATGCACAAGTATTCTCCTCCCTGATCTTATCATAGGACATAATACTTATACCCGGTTGTTGGTTCTCTACTTCTAACTTATATTCTGTGAATATCTCAAAAGGTTCGGACTTGTGTTTCAACAGGAACATATGTCAGAATCTTGAGAGATCATCAGAGAACGTAATGAAGTATAAAGAACCAGTCCAGGCATGTGTAGACAGGAGACCTTACATACATCATAATGTATCAGTCCCAAGAGTTTACTAACTCTTTCTCTGTTTCCAACAAACAGAGCTATGGTCATGTTATCTTTGTGACATGACTGGAAAGTTTCATAAGATGTAAATTCAAAATGATTTAAATATGCATCTAAAATGTAACTTCAGCCAGTCGGGTCGCATTGTTATGACCTAGTCTACAATGCCTCAAGAATGATTCGTTCATTTCTGAACTCTTCCTCTTGTGTGTGTTCTGAATACTAAGAACTGTAGTTTGATTCAGAACGTTAATGCTTTTAGATAACGCGCCTAAACCGATCAACTTTTGATATAGGAAATGTTCAAAACATTATCCAACAATACAAAATTTTATCATTTCTTTACTAATAAAGAGACTGATATGATTTTGTATATCAGGTTCGGTATCTAATAGCATTTGTTCAGAATCAATGTATTGGTAATACAGGGTGACAGTGACCAACAGACTTGGCTGCAACACTTGCCCCGTTTTCTGCCTCATGAAACTTATCACCCGTTCTCAGTTTTTCTACCTTTTGTAGCCCTATGTAACAGATTACATATCTGGGATCCTGATCCGGTATCATATACCCAGGATGCAGAGGATACTAAGAAACAGTTCTTTGTAATGAACACACCCGAAGGAGATGCATCATATGCACTTTCTTCGTTTGGGCGGCATAGGAATTCTGGTATTCCCTATTTCCTGCTCTGTCTTATAACAATTATAAGTTGGAGCGGGACCAACGTTCCCCAGTACAGTATAACAAGCGGGTTCGGTCAATACATCCATTTTATTATCTTGATTAAGGCGTGATATGGTCGCTACCAGAAGATAGAGAGAAGAAAACACTCAGCGTGCGCTCTTGCAAGATTAGATTGGTTATATATATTATCTAATCAGGATGGCTCCCACTGTTTTTATCAAATCTTCCTTCAAACCCTAAAAGGAAAGACTAGCCGGGATTAATTACACTCTACAAGTTCGCCAATCTTTTAGCCAGGCCAGTGTCGGTACTTTGAGGGAGGTTCCCCGTGCTTTCGCACGGACCTAATTACAGTAAACCTCGTTTTCCCAGAGGCGTAACCTCGTTGACACCTTTCTAGACACCTACTTGATGGGCTAATTGCAAAGTGCAAAACTCTCCCAGGAGTAACAATTACTCGCAGTGGGTATCGGGATCCAACTATCATATAGAAGGTATGCAATCTCATTGCAAATTTCAACACTTGAAACTCCCGATAAAGGTTTTTACCCCTAGCACCTATGACCTTAACTATGGTCAACAAATCATAAGTACTAGTCAAGTTCTACCCGTCATTTTGTGATTAATTAGACCCACCCACATGACCCTTAACTAAGGTCAACAAAGTCACGCGACTGTCCTAACTAATCGCATCATATGCGGTGTAGGAAGACATCACTTAGCTACCGTACACTGTGCCTTGACTATGGTCAACAAACACATCACGAATACTAAGTACTCTACTTCCTAAAATGACGGAGGGTTGCGAATGGTTTTTATGAAAACCTTTAACGCTTTGAACTTGATCTCATTGCGGAATCAAATGGTTTTTAAATGGAATGTTTTTGAGGCTTTTCTAGTTTTGCTAAAGGGGTCACTCCCGGTGAAGGGATCGTCGGCCCTTTCCTCGTCGAATGAGGTGCGGGATATATCATATATATCACTGTGCAAAGCACAAACTATAGAAGCGATCAAAAGACAAACCGAGTGTGTAGCATCTGCCAGTTAATGCTAAAGGAGTCATTCTCGGTGAAGGGATCTCGGTCCTTTCCCAATCGAATAAGGTGCAGGATGTTCTACAATGAACACCACGATGCAAAGCAAGAACTGTAGCTACCTGTTTTTATTTTGAAATTCGATTCCACAACATCAATTAGGTTTATTTTCTTTCATTAATCTCATTAATGAATATCCCATCATTTAAGTCCACCTAAACATCACAGATAAATATAACGTACGCTTATGCCATCCGCATTCGCCTCGATGTCCCGTCTGCACCGTTAGGTTAGGTAACTAACGGCAGAGCGGGGCAGGGCTAGCGCGGGTGTAAAACATAAGCAACGTTTATATAAAATATCATATATACTATATATAATATCTGTCACAGAACATCACATGATCACAGATAAATCACAGCAGAAGATACATATGAAATATTGGATATACTAGGACGTCCGTGTTTTCAATACGAGCCGGTATAAAACACGGATTCCACGATCGTGATGAATAGCCAATCCCACACCCCTAGACCCCTACGAGAGTGGCAAGCAACCCTACCAATTCTAGGGTTAGGAGACCCGGACTCGACTCCTCGAGTTGGTCTCCCACTGGACCCCAGAACCCGGTTACTTGTGCTCCCCTCCTTGGGTCTATCCTAGTGCAGAAAAGTAAATAATATACAAATGGTGACAACATCCGCAACCTGGAAGTGCCCCAATAAAAGAATATTACATACAAGTTTTTACATGAATGAAAATGAAAAACACTCATCTCACATAAAAAAACCCCGGCTATTCAAACACGACGATCCAATATAACATATCCAGCAACACATAACATCACATGTCATCAACGTAAGTAAATATGCGCATCCCAATTGTCGTTGACATATAGCAACGAAACCGGCGATATTACATATTACACTTACGGTCACAGAAAAGAAAGTGTAAAACTACAACAGTTGGAATCCGCAACCACCTCAGACATCGCATGCCTGACCAAATGAATTCTTTAGACATCGCATGCCTAACAATTATAAACCCCGCATTTTAGTCTCAAAATCGAAAACACTTTTCAATATCAAGTCGGGCAATTCAACAAGATTCCCGATATTTTGATCGAATGCTCGTCGCAAACTTCAGTAGGCGGCCGCACCCCCGACGCCGTCGACGAAGTGAACCAAGGCGGAACACCGCTGCCGCGAGCACCCGAACGGATGCTTTCGGCGACGGGGTTCTCCTACAGTCACTCGGTCGGGGCTATGGGGCGAGGCTGTCTATTAAGTTTACCCGGCGAGCATCCGCGTACGCTACGTGATTGCGACGGACTTTTGATCATATCAAAATTCTGTGGCAACCGATCAAAAGAGACTAAACTGCTATGTTTATAACATTCATTCAGTTATCTCATAACTACTTGTGAATTCCAATTATTGTATCACATTCCGGATAAATAGAAAATGTTAAACTTTCCGATCGAACATTCGAACACCCAAGTTTTCCCGAAACAGCTCAACACATGAAATAAGTCTAACAACATTCAGTTCGTGCCTCAGTACCAACGGTCCAGCCGTAGAAGGGTCAAGCCAACGCCTCACATGTGGCACGCCGTACTGCCCCAAACCCGAAGGTTCAAAGGGCAGTTCAAGACGGTCACATAATCGAGTTAAGGTTTGTTGTCTTCTAGAGGGACCATCGCGTTACTTGCACTACTTAGAACGTCGTTAAACTACGGGAAAATCCAACAATTGGAAATTTCCCAACAATGGAAAACTTGGGTATTTATATCCGGTCGAACTTTTTAACATATTCTAAAATTTATCCGGAAAGCCACATAGACAAAATTAGACAGTCCGATCGAATCTCCGAATCCCCAATACAACCCAGAAAATACAACTCTGGAAAAAAAATATTAAAAATTCCCAGGAAAACCAGCACAGAAAGCTAAGAATTACTGTGCAAAATTAGATGCACAAAAGGACAAAATTGCCGCGGAACCGCCGCATGAGCATGCTCATGCCGCGGATCCGCGGTGAATTTAAGGAATCAGGCCATCGAATTTTCCAGTAACCCTTACAATCCCCTGCTGATTTTTCTGCATATTTTTTATTTCGAAAAAGACCAGATTTCAGAAATTGTCCAAAGAGCATTTTAGGGTTTTGGTTTTGGTTCGATCGGACTTCTAATTCCGTCTACGCATCGCCTAAGGCTCTAGCTAGGCTCTGATACCACTGTAGGGTTCCTAGGCACTCTCATGGAGTCTCACAAGGCATCAAACATGGCCAATTAAAATTTTACAAGTGCCTACAAACCCTAATACGGATCGTTAACTAGATAATGAGGCGATGCAAGCATGTAAACGAATTAAATGCTAAAGGAAAGTGGCTACAACCTTTGTAGATCCGGTTCTCCACCTCCATCGCTCCGCGATGAAGTCTCCTCGCTGTACAAATCGGATCTTGGGCTCTAGCGTCGGCTTCATCGGAGAAAAGCGGGCTAGGTCATCGACGACGATGCCGAAGATGATCTACGTCGAGGCATCGCTAGATCAAGCTCCAACTTCACCAAGTCAAGAAAACTTATGAAGGAAACACCCTATACTACTTGGCAAGAGGTAGAGGATGAAGAAATAGGAGGTGGGTTCACTTTAGAATTGGATTTCTCACTTGTTTTGGCTAGTTGCCATTGATGGAGGCATGTTTCTTCTTGAAGAAGAAGAAGAAGAAGATGAAGATGAATATATGATAAGTTATTTTTAATTTGATAAATAAATCAATACTTATCATGACTTCAACCATGGTTTAGTGTAGAGATTTAACTAAGGTTAGATGAGTGGTTAGGGTTAGAGAAGAGACAAGAATGGTGGACTTGTTCAAAGCTTCAAGAAGCTTCAAATAAAAACAAAAATAGCAACCATTCTTTTCTCCTTTTCTTTTCTAAATGAAATAAATAAATAGATAAATGAATAAGTAAAAGAAATGATACCCTAACCACTAACTAACCATGGTTTAATACTTTACACAAAACCAAGCTAGAATGTATCATCAAACATGATACAATCATGTGCACCAAAAAATATATCACATATACAATGTGCAATACAAGTGAGTAAATCCAATTTAAGTGAACCTATACTAGTTAATGCAAAGTAATATATCAAATATATAATTATGCATTAAATCATTAAATCAACACTTGATTTAACGATCCGGTCATATTGCATATAACCGACTAATATCAATAGTAACAACTTATCGAATTAACACTTGATCCGATAACCCGGCTATATCGCATATAACCGATCAATGTTACAAATCGCGAGAATCAAATACAGTATCATATACTGGTATTATTCTCGGTCCCGCACATATCTCATATGCGCTCCTATTTCGTTTCGCTTGAGCTAGGAAACCTCTGTGTAGGACTCTAAAGACTCGTCAATATGCCGGCAGCAGTTGATGATCATATCAAACACCCACAAGCCGCAAGCGGTCTGCCAAACGTAAAGGCCACCCGGGTATTGAGCGATTAGAAGATCGACGAGCAAGCCCGCTCACACTCCTGTGAATCCAACCAGTAACACTTACCGTACAGTCCGGTCTGTTCGTCTGATATGTCGCATATCTCGCCTAGGGGTGGTAAACGTCAGACCCCAGTAGCTCGATAAGTCATGCCGACTTGAGGTCCATAACATTTGTGAAACTACTGATAACTCTTACCAGTATATCACTGCAACCCTGGCCAGGGATTTGCTGTTATGGCCAGTCGAGCATAGCGCAACATCAACCCCCAATACCGGGAGAGACGAATCCCCTCCTATCGCTCATTGCCTCCATGTGAATCGGGACTGTACCCAAAAACCACCTGTTTGCACGACTCAGTAGAGCCGTGGTAGGGTGGAAATCAAAGCACAGTGGGAGACACACAAGACTCTATGACGATCTCGGGTCAACAGACTAAGCTGTACCAGTGTCACCAGAGAACTGCCATCTGACGTGAGGTATAATACCATCTGGGAGTTCTCGGCGAGTCCGTTCAGTGTACCCAGTCTCCACTGAGCACCCGCATACCATCTCCGATGTCAAACACCAATGGATATGGGATCATCCATCGCCCATCACATGGGTCGAGAAGATATACGCTAGTCTACTCTGGAATATCGATGCCCCGTCTCGATATTCCCACGACTAGGAACAATGAAGGATGTACTCATTGACTACCCAGGCCCCACTAGTATGATCTTCATCGTAGTCCTGGAAGTCGAGTACACATCCTAAGGGCTTTATCAACATGTAATCAGAGAGACAGAAAGTATACATGTTAAGATAAAGAGCAACCAGATAGCGTACTATCATGTCGAGCAAGAAAGTCCTACCTATATATGTCCCAGCATCCACTGCAATATACATCCAATGTACAGTAATGGCCTCTAGGGCATACATATAACTAACAAGTATAGCATTCTATCCCGTTCTCTAGTTAGCTAGCATTAGGTTAATGGCCTGATCCGGGTTTTAGGATGTGGTAGCACCGGTTTTAAAGTCAAGAAAAATTTTTGTTTCCGCATTTTGGCCGGGGAAAGACGGCCGGGACGCTACCGTAGTCCTACACTCTTATCACAAGATATCTGGACGACGTCAAACTTTTCGATCGAGTCATCCAGGTCTCAAAATTTCCCGAAGGCTCAACACCTGAGCGCAGTCTAAAAAAGATCTGGTACATACCACAGCACTTCTGGACCAGCCGTAGAAGGGAAAACCCAAGCCTCACTGATGGCACCGCTAAACTGCCATAAACCCTAAGGTTCAAAGCGGTTCCATGGTTATCATGTCGTGTTAGGGTTTCTTTCTTCTAGAGGGTCCACAGAATTACCTGCATGTTCCTCCGAACACTTTAAACTTGGGAAAAAATGGGTTTCTGACACTTGTTCGAACTTTTTAACTTCGCCTAGCCGACATGCGAATACCCTCCATCCGCACGCTAAACAATGTCTCAATCCTCCAGGAAAGGCGATACACCGGCGGTCATCTCTGGATCTGTCTGCTCTAGATCTGAGTAAGACTCTCCACAGTGGAAATCTTTAACTCAACTGGGCCTACGTCGGTGCATCAATCTGACGAATCACCTTTGTCTCTCAACTCGGGGTAGACTAGCTATCATCTGTCACATTTCTGTCAGGAAGCTCCGGCGATCTCAGCTCGTACGCTCTGGAAGCGACATCCCGTCAATCTCAGCGACAGCTGGGTCATCTGTCTGCACGGTAGACGACATCACAATCTCTGAGGTAGGCTGTACATCAACAGTCCTCTCGCAACTAGCAGCTCTAACAATGGCCCGATCATCCGGTGTAAAACCAAGCACTCGCTTCCATAAGAAGCCACAACATAATGCTACCTCGAGATGTTCCCATGTCACCAGAAAACACAATGGTCGGCCCTCGTACAAGACGAGCTCGCACTGACCGCAACACTAGCAGCAGCTCAAACTGCGCTCAAACTATAGTGACAGGAACCTCAATTGAGTATCGAAGGAAGCAGATCAACGGCATGAGAGGAAACGACAGATCCAGAATGGATACATGATCATAAGAAGAAACAGTATCAATGAAAGTATGATCATGGAACTAATAGAATCGAGGATCTCCAATGGATGCATAATCATGCGTATAAAGAGAATCACAAGTCTCAAAAAAAAATGTACATCCTAAGGTTTCTTAAGTGGAGTATCGTATCGTAAATATTCCACGGAACATACGTACGGTATACATACTCCATCAATCAGGGTCAGCCTATGAAACGAAAGTTCAGGTCTAATACCCCCCGTTCAAGTGTAAGTTCCGTAAGGTCAAGCCTAGGTTCCGAAATACATACCCATCCTAGACTCCGCATAGTCAAACATAGACTCGAAACAAGGTTAAACCTAGCGCTTTGATACCAACCTTTTCACGACCCGAAATATTAGCTCGTGACCAGCACTTAAATGACGCAACGTCTAAAGGCGTAACGTAATTCAAGTAAGCTGAAACCCAGAAATCTAAACCTTTTAAGAAAAATAAAGGAGGTGAAGTTTTGAAATAAAGGTATAATGAAATCAAGTTTTCTTAATGCAAAGAAAAGCAACATGAATATGCAAGTGGATTATGCAAGTTTAAAAACAGGTTTCGTCTTTTGAAAATTGGGCTGCACCTCCTTTGTATAATTTGATCCAAAACCACAAATACAAAATAAGAATAATGGCATACTCAAGCGGAATCTAGCTCTTCGCCAAACGGCGGATCACAACCACGCAATACAGTATAAATAAGTATACGATACCCAACGACGAAGTTCACCACAAAAGATAAAGGAGAGCAAGGTATAAATACAACAAGTAGCGAAAAACCCCTCGCTCTAAGTCTCGCAACCACAAGTCTTGCTAAGTCTCTTTACTTATACAATTTACAAAGTTTGATTGATTGATGGAGTTAACTAGATACAATATGAAATATAATACAAGAGTGGGTACGATACAAATGTACCACCTACCAGTGCAAAACACTCAAATGAAGCTTTGTGCCAGCGATACCGCTACTGATCCAAGCGGTCAACCTACAATAACTGTAGCACAACGGGGGTGAGTTGCCAACTCGTGAGTAGAAAAACATCTACAAGTAGAAATCGAATAAACAACCACTCCTAGGTCAACTATAACATGAAGGTAATATTATGATATCTAGGGTGACCGAGTCTGTATATGTGCTAACAAGGTAGTCAATACCTATATGCATGTGGATAACATCCAACAGTAATAATCAATGCTTGTATATAGATCTCGACCAACCATAATCAAGGTATGCATGCATGTGGATCTCGTCCACCCAAAATCAGTGTCTGTATGCACGTAATATCATAAAGGAGTGTGCATGAAAGTATGAGGATATATATATCAACTGTGTCCCTCCCGACACATCAAAATCATGGAACCTGAGTGACTAGCATCGACACTCGAAAACATCATGAAAACCATTCCCAGCATCGGCACGTAAATCCTCATATATCAGGCTCCGTCAGTCCAGATCGGCCCACGGGATCCGTCAGTCCGGATCGGCCCATATCATCTCTCGACTCCGGTCGGTATTCTTCGGATATCCGCCGAGCCCAAATACAATCACCGGTAGGTTGTAGTCCCTGTGCCAGGCTCACCGTCTACTGCACAGTGATCCGTTCTCGCCCCGGGTACCATACCGGGTCCACCATGTACCCGCAATCGGCCTCATCCGCCTCCTCGAATCGGGTTTCACATGTCGCTCTCAGAACCGAGAAAACACATGGTGGACGCACTGAAATATCTTATCAAGAGAAACCGGGTTTTTAAAACAACACATAATCTCTTTTGAAATATGCACGGTTCTCAAATCCAGAAATCTCATGAAAACAGCATATCTCAATGCGTAAAATAATAGAGCATGATGTATGCGACATATAGGAGCAATGCGAGCATATCCGTATATCATGCAACATTGAACAGTGATATGACATATTAAGGAAAAACCGCTCTTTTAAAATGATTCCAGTTTTTAAAATATAACATGCGGTTCCCAATTTTCCAATAAAACCAGTTATCTATGTAGGCACAATATGTATATGCGCAAGTATAGAGGTACCACTGTGTATATGCGCTAAGATGGGTATGCAATGTGCATATGCGCAAGTATGGATGTATCAATGTATATGTGCACTAATATGAATATATAATATGTATGTGCGCAAATATAGATATATCGATATATATGTAAGCAGGTTATGCAAAGAGTCATATCATGATGCAGCAATCCTACTGTGTAGTGACATGGCAATTATCGACGATGAAGTGTGTGAGCCTACAGTCTGTGTACGTGTAATATACGCATCATCAATAATGGTGCAGATGTACTATCACAGGTATAAGAGATGCAATGCGAATAACATGAAGGAAGCATAAGGTAAAACATATGCAAATGCTGACGGGTATACGTATCTAACATGATCGAGTCGGTGAATCTATCAATCGACATCCAGCCTAAACCACATCACGTATGGTATAATCCATCGTACAAAAACCTTTAGTCAAGGGTAAGGATCAATGATCAAGTCAAACTCATCACGCACGAAAAATCATCGTACGGCGGCATTAAACCAATAGGGATCCTATCATCTTATAAGACAAATGAGGGTACGGCCTAATATCACGTACGGCCTATCATCCATGATTCACAACATTCTATATATGTATATATATCTATGTACCTATGTCCCAGGTCACATCCGCAATAATCTCATATCAGGGGACCGGCCGGGTATAAATTGTCTCGATCGACTCCCATCCGTATACCACCATATCATCATCTCATCATCTCATCATATCATCATCTTATCATCTCATCATATCCGTCTTATATTCTTTCGTCGAATTTATATCTCATATCGAAACGAATTTACATAAACATTTTATCTCTACTAAGTATAAGTATCTAATCTAACATACACACCCAAACCATACAGTCAGATTTTTAAAGAAGTGAATCATAGTTTTGAAAATAGGGGTTACGGTGTTTTTAAGGAAAAGATATCATTTGAAAATCCTTAACATCCCTCAAGGTATATATTTTAAAGATACATACGATTCTTTGGTTTAGAAAAAGGTATGGTTCGGATGACACCTCGACATCGACTATCTAGTCCTACAGTACCCTAAACGGCAATATAGACAAACGTCGTCCTCGAATTCCATCATTTTATAATAATCGTAACATATCACTTCTAACTATCCTCTAGTTCCTAATATGGTTTCATAGCTATCTTCATTCTAACCCTAGTTTCCTAATCTAGGTTTCCGAACCATATTCTATAAATCAGTTTTCCATCAAAACTTTGCGGGGGTGCTATACGCCATCCACCCGACTTCCCCGACAGATATAGATCTACTCATCGTGGTCTTCGCTCTCCGAAGTCGATAATGCCTCGCTCCGTCGCTTCGGAATCCACGCGAAGGTACCTACAATAACAACACATACGGTAACGATATTAAAATCAAGCTCAAAAAATCCAAAACGGCACGCTCATTGCTCATAGGTTCGAACCTATAGCTTATGCGTACAAAATCAACCAAACAACTCTTGTTGTCGATGTACAAACATGCGACAACCAAAAACGAATCCAAATATCAAAACTCATCATTCAAAATACGGAAAACATATCCTAAATCACACATAAGTGATCCCAGATTTTGACTCAGGTCAAATAAATCTAAGCAAATAAGTATAGGGTGATGTATATAGTATAATTTAGCTACTGAACCAACCCTAACACCCCAGACAACCAAGTGGCTGGCCCCATCCCTAGAAATTCCGGCGAGACCGGCCCCCCATGCTCGGTTGGGTCTCGTTTTGTCATGGTGGTCTCTTCTGGTCTAAAATTGGTCTCTGGTATTGTTTGGTTGTCTCAGATATTTCCCAGGTCATCCCAGATTCACAGTAGGCACACTAAAATTCACAAAATCAATACGGAACAAATCCTAAGTTCGTGCATCGCGTTCACCTCTATGGCTCAGTTCAGGAATCACGTCACCAAAGTCATGTAAACACTCCTAACAGCTCCCAGATTTCACCTATAGTCATTACAGAAAAATCAAGTAGAACCAAACCCCCTTAAACAGCTTCAGGTAACTACCCTACAAAACCTAAACCCTAACTCCTCTACCCACCCAAGTTTGCCGGATTTGTCCCAATAGCCGCCGGCCAAAATCGGTGGGGAAGGTCTCGTTCTTCAGGTGGTCACTTAGGGTTACAGGTACAACACTATCTCATTGTTTGTTTTCACCAACAAGTCTCGGGGTCACAGCAGGTTGTCGATGTCACAAACCAACACTAAAATATGACATCGTATAAAACTAAACTAAAAGGAAGAAGTTATACCTCATTTGGTCCCTTCTAGGCAGCACTAACTTCCCAATGTCGTCAAAATCCCACTTTGCTCGGTTCAAAGTGTAGAGGAAGAGATGGGGATAAATTTTTGTGAAAGGGGTTTTGGTTTTTGGGGATTGTTTAGAGATAGATCTAGGGATTTAAGGGGAGGGTTGTGAGCTTGAGGAAGATGAAGGAGAGAAGATAAAAATGGTGGGGGAAATAAAGTGGCAGCACCCCCCTCTCTCTCACATAATCACACACTCTCCCCCCCCCCAAAAGTCTACCTAACCTTATCATTATGTCCCCTCTAGACTTTTCTTTTTCTTTTTCTTTTCTCTCCACCAATAAACCATAATACATTACCCAAATGAAATGAAACATGTAACAAAATGAAACATGTCATGGTGCACTGGCCACGAAAAACTGTACAAATGCGGATTTGGCTTAATCACGATTAGCAGTGCACAAATCGGGTTTTTATCAATACCGTGTATAATAAATTTTAAAATTGCCAAATCCGTTAAATATATTTTTAAATGAATAAATCATTTTATGTTATCATTTATTTCAAAATTATTGGTATATATTTATACCCTTTTTCGAAAACCCTAATTTCGCAAATCGGGCAGTTTTCGGGGATTATATTATTTTAATATTAAATTCCAAAAATAATATTTTATATTTTCTGAAATGTTACACGTGGTAGGGTGGAAATCAAAGCACAGTGGGAAGCACACAAGGCACTATGACGATATCGGGTTTACAGACTAACCTGTACAAGTGTCACCGGAGAACTGCTAATTGAAGTTAGGTATAATACCATTTAGGAGTTCTCGGCGAGTCCATTCAGTATACTGAGTCTCTAATGAGCACCCGTATACAATCTTTGATGTCAAACACCAATGGATATGGGATCATCCATTGCCCCTAAACAGGGTCAAGAAACGTATACACTAGTCTACTATGGAATATCGATTCCCTGTCTCGACACTCCATCGACTAGGAACTTTTAAGGATGTGCTTGTGGACTACACATGCCCCACTAGTATGATCTGCATCATAGTCATGTTAGTCAACCAAATATCTTAAGGGCTTTATCAACAAGTATCAAATAGATAGAAAACATAATCAATTGAACATGTCAGGATAAAGAACAACTAGATAGCATACTATCATGTCGAGCAAGAAAGTCCTCTCTCTATATATACATGTCCAAGCATCCACTATAATATACAATAATGGTCTCTAGGGCATACATATATCTAACAACAGTCTTAGTCGAGATGATAGTATTCTAAATGGTTTGACTTTATCATCATGTACATACATTATGTGGTATTACGGATCACTATTATTTGTTGATAGAGCCCATAGGATTCTTGCTTGACTACTAGGGTTATGATAGCGATCATACAAGTGAGGTTGGGTAGTTTATAAGCAAATCCTTAAATATCCCTAGTCATGGGAATATCGAGTCTGGGGATCGATAATCCAGAGTAGACAAGTGTATACGTTTCTTGACTCCGACGAGGGGCGATGGCCAGTCTCACAGACATTATTGTTAGCTAGTCACCAAAGATTGTATAAAGGTGCTCATTAGATTATGGGTTACATTGGATGGACTTTCCGGGAATATGCTAGATAGTATTATATCTATTTTCAGATAGCAGTTCTCTGGTGACATGAGTACAGGTTAGTCTATCAACCTGAGATCGTCATTTGTCTCATGTGATTTCCCACTGTGCTTTGATTACTACCCTACTACGTCTCGAAGGAGTCGTGCAAACAGGTTTTAGTTGGGTACAGTCTAGAACCGTATGGAGGCAGTGAATGGATCGTCAGGGATTCGTCTCTCCCGGTATTGGGGGTAGATGTCGCGTAGTGCACGGATGACCATCACCAGAAATCTTTGGCCAAGGTGAATGAGATTTACTGATTTGGATCAATAGTTTTTTTGTGGATGATGTGCTTCACACCGACACAACTTATCGCATTATTAAGGGTCTGACTTTATCCACCCCCTAGACTCGATATACGATACTCTAAGAAGAACAGATTAGATTGTATGGTATGTGTCACTTTCAGGCTCAGTAAGGATACAGACGAGCTTGCTTGTCGACCATCCTTTCGTTTAATACCTGGATAGCCATTACGTACAACTTATGCCGCTGACGTGCTTGTAGTTAAACCAACTGCTACGTATTGTCGAGTCTTTAGAGTCCCACACAGAGGGTTTCTTAGCTCAGGCGAAACGATGTAGTGTGCGTATTTTAATACGTACTTAGGTTCGATTAATTACGTGTTTTTTTACACGTACTTTTAATCGGACATTTTATTAATACTAGTCGGTTTGAAAGATAGCTAGATTATTATATTTAGATGAAATGTGAGCCAATATTATATCTCTCTTTTGGTATTTTTATTTTAACATGAATACGGTATTTATAGGAATATGAGTATTTGTATAAATAGGGGTATTTGTTTCTTGATATAAATAGGGGTATTTGTATCTTGATAGAAATACGGGAATTCGTATGTTATACGAATACGGGTGCATGTATTTGTAGCATATATTTATATTAGTGTATTTATATGTGTGTGTGTGTGTGTGCGAGCGCACAAATGAGGTGGCTTCTCTTCTCATCTTTTCTCATCATGTAACCATCGGAATTGTGTGGACTTGTGACTCACACATGTGAGTCACAATTCCACTCAAATTCGCAAGATTGAGAAGCGAAAAAGAAAAAGAAAAATTCCATGCTTGATTATTCTTCATCTTCACCCTTAGCTTCCTCTCGCTCCTCTCTTGAGTTTTTGAAAGTTGAGAAAGGAAAAAGAAAAGAAAGAAAAACTTATAGATTAACCACTACTACATCCATGTGATCAATTCCTAGTAAGCTTGTTCACAAGTTGCTATACTTTGTTATTTAGTGTGAAGCTAAAACCTAGGTTACGGTTTTTCGGGTGGATTATCTTCGACGTGAAAGACCGACTCTCAAGTTTGTTCCCGGTGGACCTAGGAGGTTAAGAAGTTGAAAGAAGACGAAAGACACGACTACAAAGGTAGCTAATACTAATCGAGTAGTTAAACTATTTTTTTGTTGCTAGTTTAGTGTTTGGAATTGATTCTAGGTCGTAATAGTTCGTGCTCTTGTCTTGAAATTTTTCGTTTTGCATTCCGCCTTGGCTGCAAGTTTGCGCTATGAGCACGAGCGTCTACTAACAGGTTATCCCGCATATGCATATTGTTGTGAAGGCAAGTTAGATCCTTGATCGAAGAAATGCATTTTTCTTGGATATGCTATCGGGGTCAAAGGTTATAGGTTGCGGTGTTCAGATCCTAAGTCATCCAAATTTATGATCAGCAGAGATATCACTTTTGACTAGTCTGCTATGTTGAAACCGAAGAACACGGAATCTCCAATTCCAAACGATACAGGGAAGGACGAGCCGAGCATTGAATTTGAAGTCAGTGAAAACTCAGGTTCGCAGGAGATCTCTCCTTCATCATCGTCTGACGAAGACCAGTCCTAAGATGAGCAGTATTTACTCACTCGAGATCGAAAACGAAGGGACATTAGGCCACCAAAGAGATATAACTACGACGATCTAGTGGCGTATGCGCTGTCCTTTGCAGAGACAGTTGATAGTAGCGATCCTACGAGTTATCAAGAAGCTATTTCTTCTGATGAGTTAGCTTGTTGGCTAGTCGCTATGAATGAAGAGATTGGGTGTCTTCACAAGAACCAAACATAGAAGCTCGTTAAGCCCGAAGGAGGAAAGAAAATAGTTGGCTGCAAGTGGGTTTTCAAAATGAAGGAAGGAGATCTAGGGGTTGCAGATACTCGATACAAGGCACGGTTGGTAGCTAAAGACTATTCGCAGGTTCGGGGAGTAGACTTCAATGAAGTATTTTCTTTGGTATTAAAACACACATTTATTCGTGTCTTGCTCGGTTTGGTAGCTAAGCAAGATTTGGAGCTCGAGCAGCTCGATGTTAAGACTGTTTTCTTGCACGGTGATTTGGTAGAGAAGATCTACATGCAACAATCCGATAGTTTTGAAACTGAAGGTAAAAAAGACCACGTTTGTTTGTTAGAGAAGTCTCTCTATAGTTTGAAGCAGTTTCCTAGACGTTGATACAAGAAATTTTACTCCTTCATGTAAGATATTGGGTTTATACGAAATAAGGGCGATAATTGCGTTTATTACAAGAATCTCGCCGATGGTTCTTTCATATACTTGTTGCTTTATGTTGATGATATGTTGATAGCAGCAACGTATATGACTGATATTGAAAATCTTAAGGAACAGTTGAAAGGTAAGTTTGAGACCAAAGATTTAGGAGCGGCCGAGAAAATTCTCGGTCTGGAAATTAGGCGCGATCATAAAGGAGGTAAACTTTACACGTCTCAACAACGATATATTAGAGAAAGTTTTGGAGCGTTTTGGTATGGCAGACGCTAAATCAGTAAGTACCCCTTTGGCAGCTCATTTTAAAGTTTCAACTCATTTATTACCGCAAACTGAGGATGAAATTCAGTGTATGTCCCATGTTCTTTATTTGAGTGTGGTGGGTAGCATTATGTATGCCATGGTTTGTACTCGACCCGACATTTTACATGCAGTTAGTGTTGTTAGTCACTATATGGCATCTCCTGGTAAAGGCCATTGGCAATCAGTGAAATGGATTTTATGATATCTACGAGGTACGTTTGATGTGGGGTTGGAGTTTGGAAGGAATGATGACAGTTTGGTTGGCTTCAGCGATTCTGATTATGCAGATGACCTTAGCAGGAGAAGGTCGAACACATGCTATGTATTATTTTTAGGAGGATGTGCCATTAGTTGGCGTGTTTTGTTATAGCCTACGGTAGCATTGTCTACAATAGAGTCAGAGTATATGGCCGTTGTTAAGGCTGTTAAGGAAGCAATCCAGTTAAAGGGACTATTTTCGGAACGTGGTACCCAAATGGATACCATAATAGTCTATTGTGATAGCCAAAGCATGATTCATTTGACAAAAGACCAGATGCATCATGACAGAACGAAGCACATCGACGTTCGATATTGGTTTGTTTAGGATATCGTTGAAGAGTAAGAGATAATTGTAAAGAAGCTTGGCACAACGAATAATCCGGCCGACATGTTGAGCAAGTCTCTTTCATTTGTTAAGTTTGAGTATTGCTTGAACTTAATTGGAGTGTGCTGCATTCATTAAGCTCTTTAGGAGTTTTGTAGAGAAGGTGGAGCTACTATTAATATTATGGAGATATTTTGTGGCGAATGCGAGGCAAGGTGGATATTTGTTATGTTTGCCTCGTATTCTTGATCCATAAATGTTTTCCATCACATTCTGTGTTTAACAGAGTATTCCAAGCTTCATTTTAAGCTACAGACAGGGGAAAACATCTGAAGCTTAAGATTCAAATGTCTGACCAATATCGAAAATCATGCACGCAATCAGAGAGTCGACAAACGTCTGAAGCACAAGCTTCAGACGTCTGGCTCCGCTCTGCGTTTTGGTTCCAACGATCTTTACTAGGCGTCTTCGCTCTCTCGGGATCTGTTGAAGCTTTTAGGCAGACGTCTGCTGATTGGTAAGTGATCAGTCGAAAATATTGCATTTTTAACGCATCAATTTCCCTATTCTTTGCAATCATCTAAAAGTGCTTGGTATAAATATAGCACATATTAGCAATTCGTCTGCAAAATATCAAATAACATGTGTTATACATTATAACCAGCATTATGAGGGAAATTGTGTGTTTATTATTGCATGCATGATATTTGTATATCAAACACTTGTCTCGAGATTGTGTGAAGGAAATTCTCCAGGTAAAAGAGCCGGAATTGCTAAAAAGTGCTGATAAAATACATCAAGTCTTTGACCTGAGAACTGGCAGTAAACAAGAAAGCATAAAAAGATTCCAGACATCAGATGAAGACCCTAAACTCAACAGAAGAAGATACTTGAGAAATTATGCACCGAGCTCCCCACTTGGCCACGGATCCGCGGCTGAGTTGGCCTATCCGCCGCGGTTCCACGGCCTTGTTACCATATCAGTGGCTCAAATCCCTCCACGTGGCTTCTTGTAACGGCCAGGCTTCTAGAAGACTCCCCAAAGAGCACGCGGCTTTATCCAGAAGGCTCGTCCTAACAACCTTATCCTAGAATATTCCTTATTCTAGAATATTCCCTCCAACAAACTTCTTCTAGAAGACTCTCTCTAACAACCTAGCTTTGGAGGGAAGATTCAAATGATTGGTTATAAAAACAGATCTAGATCTAGGGTTTGGAGGTTGTTGAATTTGGAGGGAAATTAATTAGGGTTGAGTTTGAGTAGTAAAAATTGTAGTGAGATCCAAATCATTTCTAAATCAAATTGTGTGAAACATTTTGATCCAAAATAAAGATCCATCGAGTACCAAATCAAGCAAGCCTTCAACGAGCCCTTTGAAGCAACGCCGATCTTCATCCGAACAAGAGATCCACGACGATCCGAGACTCAAGAAGACGATGCGAAGCTAGTTTCGACGATTGAGTTCTCTCCTCAAAATCTTGTATTCTTTGAGTGAATTATAACGAAACGTTGATTAATAAAAGGAGAAAATTCTTGATCTTGCTTTTCTTTACATTTGAGCATTATGAAGAGTTATCAATTCTTGATTGTTTTCTTTGTCATGATGTTTAAGTGAAAACTCCGCTTGTGGAGGAATCGAGAAAATAGGTAGATGATGATGATTAAATTCTTGAACGATTCTTAAGTCTTATGAGTTTTGTAAACTTTAGAAAATTGAATCAACGACGACCTAGTTTTGAGCGAGATGTTTTCTTGAATATTTTCGCTCCAAATTAGAGAACAACGATCTATGATTGAATTTCCTAGAGGCAAGAATTTGAATGCTAATAAACGAAAGGACAAGGGATGATGATGAAGAAACCCTAGTTTCTTCAATAGATCTCTAATCTTCATTGATCGTCATCTATCTAGCAACAAATCTTCAAGGATAAGAATTTTTAATCATAAGTATTCATCATCACTATCGATTGGATCGATTCCTACAAGTCTCTTTACAAATCTTGATAATTCATTCGATTTGGACATCTTCTTGATCTTTAGTATTTCTTGATTCTAGATCTATTTTCTTGATGTTTCTTGAAATCAAATATTACAAATCTTGAATCAATTTTCTTGCAAATTTCTTTTACTATTTTCATTTCAATTCATCTAAAACAAAATCGATCAAAACACACATCTCAGTGGACGATCCCTATTTATTAACGCGCTACACCGACACCGTTAATTGATTGCGATATAAATTTCTTTGTTTGTGATACATTTTACATACACACGAAGATAATGATCAATCAAATGGCGTCGTTGCTGGGGATGTGTGTTATTTTGTTCGTTTTTGTTATTTGAGTTGCAAACTTATTATTCCATCAAATTTTCATCCAAGATTCGCTTCAAGTGCTTAACGATTAGTGTTTGAATTTTTTGCGAGGGAATCTGGAATCATTTCAGTAGTGAGATCAAGATTCAGAGAACATCTGAAGAATCCAGAGAAGCACAGGGACCTGCATAAAAAATTTCAAACTCTAATTCCCCCATCAAGCCGCTGAACCGCGGCCAGAGAGGCGATTTTGCGTCGGAACCGCCGCTGTTTAGGGTTTGCACTGTGCCAAATTTCTCTGGTTTGCTCTCTGTTGTCTCCTCTTCTCTCTGATCTTGTCCAATATCAATTTCCTGCAGGATTCTTTGCAAAATTCAGCGCCGCTAAAAAATAAATTTGTTGCGATTCTTGAAATTGGTTGTTTGCATATTTTTAATACAGAAATTAAGGAGCAAAGACCAAATTCAGATTAGGTGGGGATTTCATTACCCTTCCTAAGCCCCAAAAATCACAAAACTAGCATCCACATCATCCTCATTAATTAAAAAATATCTAGACAAGACTCTAAGTACCGTCGCGCTCATTTAGGACAGAAGGAGGTCGTGGATAATCTATTGCTTATCTGTGTTTCTTTTGTGGTGTCTAAGGCAAGTGTTTCTAAGGCAAGTGGTTACTTAATTAGGCCCGCTACTTAAGTAGCGGATAACCTCCTACTTACCTGGCCACCGGAGGGATAAAGAGGCAGTAGAGAATTTATCCTGCGATTTGTCATCTGAAAGTTTAGGAGCGGTCTAGAGACTTGACCTAGGTGACCATTAGATATAGGGTTGCTTGTGCATGATTGTGTGAATTTTCATAAATCCATCCGTTTTAAAAAAAAACCAATTATTTTCTCCCCCTTTTCCCTTTTCCCCCTCTTCTCTTCTTATGATGGGTGACCTAAACAGACGATCTCTTGCTGAGTTTAGCTGGTTTCTTTTTCTCATAATCCCTTCGGTATACCGCCCGACTCTCCCATGTCCTTAAGAGATCGGATAAAATAAGCGGGTAGAAATAGTTGGCTATCTCAGTCCAGGTCTTATCAACCATATCCTAATTCTACATCCATTACAGTTGATAATCTGAGTGAGGATGCCCCTAGACGCATGTCCATTGCTGAACATATAGCTAGGGCTAAGGACAAAGTTTCAACCCGGACCAATATCAACAATATCCTAACTCTACATCTGTTTCTGTTGATACTCCGAGTGAGGATGCCCCTAGACGCATGTCCATTGCTGAGCATATAGCTAGGGCTAAAGGCCAAAGTTTCAACCCAGACCAATATCAACCATCATCTCCACTTTCTAAAGAAGAATTTCATAATTGGTTTGTGGCATGTATGATTTCCACTAGCCAACCGACCAACCAATATCAATATTCTTCTTATCACAATGTTGATCCGACTCCTACCCAATTTTCGCAACCATTCTATTCTTACCAATCCAATCCGACTTTTCCACCTTCTCTAGACAGTCCTTCTAATCAGTCATTTGGGAGTTTTAATTGTCCACAAGAATTTCAATCTTATCCTGAAACCCCTTATTGACCCAAGTCTAGTCTTGAGCTGACATTAGAAAAATATCTAGACCAATTTAGGAAAGAAATGACAGAATGGATGCAACCACATAATTTCAAACCTGCCCAAAATTTTTCAGTATATAATTCGGGCATAGGACAAAATGAGAATTTGGGTAGTGAGACAGAATTATACACCCTTCCTAATCAAGCCTTCCCTTTCCAAACTGAAATCAACAACTCCAGTTTCACAGATTCATCGAGTACATCAAATGATTCACCAATGTATGAGAAATTGTGTAATAATACAGTGTTTGATTTACCCGACTGTGAAGGGTCCATTTCAAGTGAAACCATACCAAACCCTTGTGATCTCTACACATACAGTCTTGAACCAAAATCGATTGAAAACCATAATTTGAATGAGGAGTTTTAGAATTTTAACCTTCACTTGAATGATGTGATTGACGTTGGGGATATATTGATTGATGAACCCAAAATTTTGGATGATTTTGTCCCACCAATTCATCAGATCCTTTCACTTCCTTGTGGTCATCATCTTGAGCCTTTAATTCTTCCCGAACCCCAAATGCGTCTTGAAGTTGATGATAATGGTACAACCGAACAGTAGACCGAAATTCAGCCTCCATCTCCTACATCTGGTTCAACAATTCTCGACACATCAATAGGTTTACCCATTTCATCTTCCACTCTCTCTGGTTCTTTTTCTGTTCCGATAATGATAGTGAGTGTTGATGAATCACAATCCGTTAATTCAAGTTCGACAATCCCAGAATGCCAACTTGATTTGGATATTTTTGAAAATGAGGTAGATGAGTTTTTCGAGTTTTCTACCTCCATAATTTTTGACAAATCAAGTATGATAAATTCTGGCATAACACTTATTGACAGCAAAATGTTCGATCACACCATTGATGAATGTTTTGAAGAACTTTTTGCTGACGAACTTACATTCCTAAACAATATGGATTTTGTGATTAATCAACCTCCACCTATAGAAGTTGAACCGCCACCACTCCTTCTTCCTAATCATTCACATTCTCTCTGTCATTCTTCTTCATTCTTTCATTTCTCTAATTTAAAACTCAAACCCTTTCCATCACACCACTTATCCCTCCCCCACTTCTTCCTGACTCTATACAACATGTTATTCCACCGACTTAAACACTACACTGATAAAATCTTTGAATGGTTGGTATTAATTTATGATCTTTGTAAAGTCTTATTTTGACCAAATGATTTACCCCATCTTAAAATGCTTAATATTGTCTAACTCATGTTTGAGGGGGGGGGGTATATTTTTGGCTCTTGAAAGAACTTTTGTCCTCAAAATTGTGAGCCAAAAATAAGTTTGGGGGAGAATTTTCAGTTTCACTTATTCTTGCCCCCATTAATAATGTCCTCCCTAGCTTACAGGTTTTTGAGTTTCAACAGATAGCAACAGTGAGGACACTGTTGAAAACAAGTTTGGGGGAGTTTTGTGCTTATTTATGCATATTTTGCATCATACTTTGCATAAAAAAATATATAAAATAAAAAAAATAAAAAATATTTTTGTACATAAATAAGATAATAAAAGATTAGATAGTGAAAAATTACATCCAAAAGATTAGAAAAATTTAAGAAAACCAAGAAAGTTAGAAGTTTTCTTAAACGAAACTAGTAATAAGTAGTTATGAGCCGTTGTCCCAAGGGTTAGTAAAATAAAAGTAGTCACTAATCTGAGGATAAAAATAAGTCTGAAAAATAGTTCCTATTCTGGAAGCCAAACATTTGAATGTTGATACCTTACTATACGCACTTACACACGTCTTGAAACTCGGGGTAGTACAGGATACCTTGAAATGCTCTTGTTTAAAAGCCAAAGTATGAAGGAAATAATAAATCGAAAATAAAAGATAAAATGGTGAGAAAAATTAACACTGGTTTTTTATCAAAAAGGCAGCAATAAAAAAATATAGCGAGGGTGCTTCGTCACCTAGTGCTTTAGACCAACTGGTTTGGGAGTTACTGCGAAGCCTTAGGTCTTGCAAGACGAGAAAAATATTAAATACGCCTAATCAGTAAGCACATGAGTAATCGGTCGGTTAGTACCTCAAGAAATAGTAACGGTCGTATGAAAAATGTGTGAGCAAATCCATCTAAATATTCATAAAATTAAAAAGTACTAAGGTAGATGGACAAGAGTATGATAGCTTGAATTGAATTCTCCGAGTGTAGGGATATTCTTTACACACACGTAGGGGTATATGATCAGTGTTTGGAAGAAAGGTAGGAATGCAGAATTAAGACGATGTTTTATTGAGGGATGGTATGATTCCTAGCATTTTTTCATGACTATTAAGATAGGGCTCATGACAACCGAAAAACTAGTATAGTTGGAAACTCTAATTTTCATAGTCTTTTTTTTACAATTCTTATCTTTATATGTAACTTTCACGGTCTTTCTTTTATTATGGGATTTTGTGGGTGCAATCTGCTGAAAACCCTCAGGAGACAACACTCCTCCTACTAGGGACACCTAGAGGTTGAAAGGCTTGTTGCACGTGCTCAGTGCAATCGTGTTGCCTACTAAAGTGTGCTAGTTAGTTTTTCTTTATCTTCTTCTTTTCTCCTTCACCTAAATAAAACGTTTGATCGAGACGACCAAAATTAAGTTTGGGGGAATTTGATCAGTCGAAAATATTGCATTTTTAACGCATCAATTTCCCTATTCTTTGCAATCATCTAAAGGTGTTAGGTATAAATATAGCACATATTAGCAATTCGTCTGCAAAATATAAAATAACATGTGTTATACATTATAACCAGCATTATGAGGGAAATTGTGTGTTTACTATTGCATGCATGATCTTTGTATATCAAACACTTGTCTTGAGATTGTGTGCAGGAAATTCTCCAGGTAAAAGAGCCGGAATTGCGAAAAAGTGCTGATAAAATACATCAAGTCTTTGACCCGAGAACTGGCAGTAAACAAGAAAGCATAAAAAGATTCCAGACATCAGATAAAGACCCTAAACTCAACAGAAGAAGATCCTGAGGAATTATGCACCGAGCTCGCCACTTGGCCGCGGATCCGCGACTGAGTTGGCCTATCCGCCGTGGTTCCGCGGCCTTGTTACCTTATTAGTGGCTCAAATCCCTCCACATGGCTTCTCACGGCCAGGCTTCTAGAAGACTCCCCAAAGTGCATGTGGCTTTATCCCGAAGGCTCGGCCTAACAATTTTATCCTAAAATATTCCTTATTCTAGAATATTCCTTCCAACAAACTTCTTCTAGAAGACTCTCTTTAACAACCTACCTTTGGAGGGAAGATTCAAATGATTGGTTATAAAAAGGGATCTAGATCTAGGGTTTGGAGGTTGTTGAATTTGGAGGGAAATTAATTAGGGTTGAATTTGAGTGGTAAAAATTGTAGTGAGATCCAAATCATTTCTAAATCAAATTGAGTCAAACAATTTGATCCAAAATCAAGATCCATCGAGTACCAAATCAAGCAAGCCTTCAACGAGCCTTTTGAAGCAACGCCGATCTTCATCCGAGCAAGAGATCCACGATGATCCGCGACTCAAGAAGACGATGCGAAGCTAGTTTCGATGATTGGGTTCTCTCCTCAAAATCTTGTATTCTTTGAGTGAATTATAACGAAACGTTGATTAATAAAAGGTGAAAATTCTTGATCTTGCTTTTCTTTACATTTGAGAATTATGAAGAGTTATCAATTATTTTTTTTTTTTGTCATGATGTTTGAGTGAAAACTCCGCTTGTGGAGGAATCGAGAAAATAGGTAGATGATTATGATTAAATTCTTGAACGATTCTTAAGTCTTATGAATTTTGTAAACTTTAAAAAATTGAATCAACGACGACCTAGTTTTGAGCGAGATGCTTTCTTGAATGTTTTCACTCCAAATTAGAGATCAACGATCGATGATTGAATTTCCTAGAGGCTAGAATTTGAATGCTAATCAATGAAAGGACAAGGGATGATAACGACGAAACCCTAATTTCTTCAATAGTTCCCTAATCCTCGTTGATCGTCATCGATCTAGCAACAAATCTTCAATAGATAAGAATTTGTAATCATAAGTATTTATCATCACTATCGATTGGATCGATTCCTACAAGCATCTTTACAAATCTTGATAATTCATTCGATTTTGACATCTTCTTTATCTTTAATTTTTCTTGATTCTAGATCTATTTTCTTCATATTTCTTGAAATCAAATATTACAAATCTTGAATCAATTTTCTTGCAAATTTCTTTTACTATTTTCTTTTGAATTCATCTAAAACAAAATCGATCAAAACACATATCTCAGTGGACGATCCGTATTCATTAACGCACTACACCGACACCGTTAATTGATTGCGGTATAAATTTCTTTGGTTGTGATACATTTTACATACACACGAAGATAACGATCAATCAGTAAGGTTTTATCGTATCGTTTTAAGTTCTAAAGTAACACAATCAAAACAGTGTCACGTGTAGTGAGCCAAGATGAGTACGGGTCATCCGTAGGGAGATGGTAGGTTTTTAAGTTTGTTTTAACGAGTTAAGTTCGAAAGGTTCGATTTGGTTATTTTACTAAATGTCGCAAACTATATGTTCACAAGAAAAGACTTGTTAAGATTAGGTTTGGAATAGTTTAAACTAGGATAGTGTTTTAAATTTCCTTATGAACCTAACTAGATATTTGATGCCAAGCTAATCAGCAACAACGTGGATTAGGACGCTTAAGTGCGGTATTTGTGATTGTGCGCTAAATCCATACTTTTCGGCCCTTGTCCTTCCGTTCTTGTCTCTTTACTCTTTCCCCCGGCAAACCAATCGCAACCGGTCATAATTAGGAATCACCACTATCGTGGTAGGATAGGGTGTATAACGGATCAGAATGCGATTCGTTTGTTTGGAGTTCAAACTATTGGTTTTAAAGGAGATTAGCAAAACCTTTCTCCTAATTAAATTATCCCTCTTCTACCCTTAACAAGTGTTTTAACTACTCATTCATATTCACAAATATAAAGAAAGCAAAAGAGAGAGAAGAATACATAATTAAATAGTAAGAAAAGTAATACAAGAGTTAAGAAATACTAAGAAGCAATATGTGCAAAATGAAGTCTTCAATTATCCTTGGAGTCCAAATATCACTATGAAATCAAATACTAAACTTTAAACTTGCAAGCTCACTTAAGAGGTTGCAAGATCAAAGAAAAGCAAAAGATCTCACTATATCACAAGTAGCAAAATATGACATGTGTAACACCTTAGAATGCGATTAGTGTTAATTAAGCGTTAATGCGGGGTTTTAAGAAAAAGTTTACCAAATCAGTTTCCTCATATTTTATAACAATTAATCAATATTTTATTATTATTTGTTATGCCTTGCACACACTTATGCATGTTAGTGTGAGGGTTAGTTAGTGTTAATCTTGTTAAGTGACAATGACACCTTAAGCTAATCCATGTCTTGAATTAAGCTTGCCTTAGATATTTTGTGTGAGAAATATCTTTGTTTTGGATTGAGAGAGAGGTGGCTAGGTGAGTCATGGAGGCTTTAATGTGAGCATTGATAAGGAGAGGGAAAGAGTGAGTGTAAGGCTAAGACTCACCCTACACTCACCTCTCATCATTTATCATTTCTCACTCTCTCATTCTTCTCTCATTCTTAATTTTTGCTCATCTCCTCAACTCTCAACTGAACCCTCACTACCCCATCACCAAAACCTTGCAAAACTTCATAAAATCCCACTAAAACACTTCACATGTCATGTTTTATCCACTAGGGTGCCTTGGAGCTTGGAAAGATTGGATTTTTGAGCAAGAGTGGATAGGTTATGACCTCTAACTGATAATTATGTGTTTATATTGTTGTGTTGCCTTGTAGTTGTGGTTTAGAATACTAAAGGTTTAGTTTTGTGAACATATCGTATTTTTAGTGTCATATTAGAGTCTCTATGATCTGCTATGACCTGGGAATTTTACTGTAAAATCTAGCAGTGTAGTAGTGATGTACTAGTGACCCTGAGTGTACACCTGAAGCACGAACCCAACCTGGGCGGTTTTAGCCGGCGACAATGAGGGAAAATCCAGCGAACTCGGCCCTTTAGGGGAGTTGGGGCTTGGTTTATGTAGGGTAGCTGTCTGCAGTTATTTAGACGTGTTTGGTACTGTTTGATTTTTAGGTTTTATCAGTATAAAAAATCTGGGATCACTTTGCTATAATCTAGTGTTTTGAATACGCGTGTTACGTTATTCGACACGATTCATGATCTTGTGTAGCTGCTGCACCTGGATTGGTTTTGGGGTGTCGCCACATACGTTAACCACTAGACGGACACTTGAGAATTGGTTTGGAGTTGGTGCGTCGGTCAAACGTAGTTTGTACGTGATATTGGTCAATTTCTGAGATTGCACTTGTTATGTTTGTGTTAATAGGATCGTAGGCGGGAACTTCGGACGTTGCGAAGAAAGGGAAGCTGGTGGTCAGATTTTCTTAGCTCGAGATCCTCGGTGAGTAGATTTAACATCTACAGGGGAATCGCCCATATGGCGTTATGCTTCTGGGCTAGATTCAAGGACATGATTATTAGTTATAAGTATATGGACATTGATTGTGTATGTGTACCATTGTTGCATACCTTATTTTCCTATTGCATATGGACATAGTATTAATGAGACACAACACTGTTACTGACGGTTCATGTTGCACGAGCACAAATTGTATGCTACACACACACCGTCAGTAATTGCCATGACACGCACAACATATATACATATGTGATATTGTATTGGTAGTTTCCATGACACACACAACATCTGTGTGTGTGTGTATGTGTGTGATATTGTATCGGTTATTGCCTTTGAGACATTGATTCTTATTCTATTGCGCATATGAAATGTAGTATACGTGGCTATACCTACATGCTTACACATATACCTTCCTACATCTACATGTACATCATGCAAACATACTTACATGTACACCCACATACCTTGCTATAGCTATATATACCCCTAAGTGGTATTGTATTGTCATTTGATATTGAGATGTTGATTATTGTGCTATTGCGCTTATGAAATACATCATACATACCTGCTTACACGTAGCTACACATATCTTGCTATAGTTACATGTACACCTCATATGATGCTCCACTTGATTTCGGAGGAATTGGGAACCGCATGATATATTTTAAAACTGGATTCATTTAAAAGAGCGGTTTTCCCTTAATATGCTTATATTGCTGTTTTATGTTGCATACATCAGATTTCATGGATTTACGCATTGAGATATGTATTTCATTTGATTTATGGATTTGAGAATTGTGGGAGTATTTTCAAGAATTTATGTATTGTTTGAAAACCCGGTTTCTCTTGATATGATATTTCAGTGCGTCCACCATGAGTTTTCTCGGTACTGAGACTTGTGTTAGATACCCGATTCGAGGAGTGGTAGGCACCGTCTGCGGGTACATGGTGGACCCGGTATGGTCCCCGGGGTAAGAGGTGATTTTCGTGCTGTAGACGATGAGCCTGGCTGTAACGTTTTGGAAATTCGTTTAGGTTAATTTCATGTAAATTAGCGATAATGCGTAAAAATTTTCATAAAATCTCATAATTTTTAAATTTTCCTCATAAACTGGAGCAAATCAAATTTTAATTGTGAAAATATGTAATCATATTTATAATTATATTTTATTAATTATTAATTAGTTTAGTGTTCACTTAATTAGAAAATTTTCTTAATTATATTTCCTAAGAAAAATTAGTGTAGCATGCACAATTTCACCTTAGGCCAAGTTTTAACATGTCTACCATTTCAAATTATCATTTCATTCCTTTTAAAATAAAACCCAAAACAAAATAAAACTTTAATGAAATAAGATAAAGAAAAGAATAAGAGAGACCATGGTGCATTAAATGAGCATGGAGGCTTGACTTTAGGGGCATTCTCTCTCTCTTTCCTCTCTCTCCTCAACTCCAGCAGCAACTCAGCAGCAGCAGCAGCAGCACCTTCATCTCTTCTTCTTCTTCTTCTTCTTGCATCCAAGCATAAATCCCCACTAAAAATTCATCTTTTCTTCATTAAACCCTTGCAAAACACCTCCTTTGTTGGTTCTTGAGCCAAATCTGAGTTCTAGGAGGCAAGGCCAGCAAGTTTGTGCCACCACTTGACCATTGTGAGGTTTTAAGCCTACCTTAATCACCTCTTTACCAAACTTGTAGTTTATTTAGCTAAATTTAGTGTTTAAGTGGGTTCTTATGCTAATTAGGTGGTTAAGTGAAGATTAGGTTAAGTTAGGGTTGTTAGGGCTTGATTAACTTAATTAAGTGCTATTAGTGTCGTTTAACCCAAGTATTACTAAAACACCGTATTGTATTAATTTAGTGCTTAATTAGTGTTTTAGTTAGGAATCGTGCTAGTTTAGTGATCTGCTTTTGAATCGAGTGCTTCAGGCAACGGTTGCAGATACTGGGACTTAGTTACTGAGCTAGGAACACACACACAAAGCACGAGACCCCACTTCCCATCCCAGGCCGCAGAAAAATTAGTTCTGGCCGCAAATTGGGGCCAGAGGGGTGAGTTGGGTGCCGGGGTTTGGGCTAGGGAAGTCTGCTACATATTTAAGGTGTTTGGTATATGCAACTTTTCCTATTCCACTCGAGTCAAAATCTGGAATCAAAAACCTTGTTTTCAATACTTTTAAACTTACGCGACACGTACGTTTTGAGTTTGGGTCTGGTGTTTGCTATGTATCGCAGCGTGTCAGGGTGGTTCCAGGCGTATGCACGCACGTTTTGTTGTCACGTTTGCACACTAGTTTCTCGTATGGTCTTGATATCGCGTTTTTGCAGGATTTTAGCCTTATGTGTGCTACTTTGTGTAAATTGTAGGATCACAGGTGGGGACTTCTGACGCCGCGAAGAAGGGGAAGCAGGTGGTCGGATACACTTAGCACGATATCACCGGTGAGTAGATTTAACATCTACGGGAAAATCGCCCGTATGGCATTATGCGTCAGGAATTGATAGGATGTTGTAGCCTCATGTCATATTCATATATATATATATATATATATCGGTTGTGCATAGGTACCATTGTTGCATACCCCTCGGTTGATGCATATTGTACACTCATACTTGCGTATATACCTACTTGTACATCCATATTGGCGCACATGCATATTATACACTCATAATTGTGTATATACCTACTTGTACATCCATATTGGCACACAGGCATATTGTACACTCATACTTGCGTATATATCCACTTGTACACCCATACTTGCGTACATACACATTCGTACATACATAGATGATGCTGGCTTGATTTTGGAGAATTGGGGACCGCATGTTATATTTTCAAAATTGGATCCACTTAAAAGAGCGGTTTTCCCTTGTTGCTCATAGTGCGACTTTATGCTGCATACATCACATTACATGGATTTACGCATTGAGTTTTGGATTTTATTTGATTTCTGGATTTGAGAACCGAGGTATTATTTAAAGAAAGTATGCATTGTTTGAAAAACCGGTTTCTCTTGATATAATTTTTCAGTACGTCCACCATGCGTTTTCTCGGTTCTGAGACGTATGATAGAAACCCGATTCGAGGAGGAGGATGATCCTTTTGCGGGTTCATGGTGGACCCGGTATGGTACCCCGGGGCGAGAGAGAGATTTCGTGGGGATGACGATAGGCCTGGCAGATGGACTACTACCTACCGGTGATTGGTTGGACCTGGCGGTTATCCGGAGGAAACTGACCGGAGTCGAGAGATGGATATGGGTTGACCCGTACTGTCGGGGCCCAAGGGCCGATTCCGCAGACGGAGCCCGTGGGCCGATCCGGAATGACGGAGCCCGATAGATGAGGAATTGCGTGTCGATGCTAGACACGAGTATTTCATGATATTTTCGAGTGCCGATGTTGGGCACTCATGTTTCCATGAGATTTGCAGGTCATGAGGGCCGGTTAGAGTGACGGCGCCTGAGTTATTGGAATTTTGGATGTATTTAGTGGATACCGGGGTTTTTCCATGATGATGATTCATGTAGATGATATGTTATTCCATGCTCAACATTCATTGATATGCATTGATTCGTGTAGATGATATGTTATTCCATGCTCAACATTCATTGATATGCCTTGATTCGTGTAGATGATATGTTATTCCATGCTCAAGCAT
The DNA here is from genome assembly GCA_030015575.1 of Agapanthus africanus. Classification (NCBI taxonomy): domain Eukaryota; kingdom Viridiplantae; phylum Streptophyta; class Magnoliopsida; order Asparagales; family Amaryllidaceae; genus Agapanthus; species Agapanthus africanus. Next base: position 233,842,143 of record CM057337.1, read on the forward strand.
TCATTGATATGCATTGCATCACGTAGTTGTAGTACCTTATATGGCATTTCACATGATTATTGCATACCCAGTTTATCATATTGATGCCATCAGTTTGCACTTGTTAGAGTATAGCATCACGTGTATACCTGTGATTACCTTTATATGTTATTTACTATTCACGAGTTGGCAACTCACCCCCATTGTGCCACAGTGCTTGCAGGTTTACCCTCAGAGTATTCACGGCAGGGCTACATTTTTGTTTCTTTTTGCTACGGATAACACTGTAGTTGGTGTGTGAGCCGTTTTTCTTATAGATGGGTTTTGGTGCTTATCCCTTTTATTCATTGTACCCCTCATTGTATCTAGTACTCTCCATCTACCATTTCATGTATTGTCTTGGAGACCAGTTGTGAGGACGATATTGTATATTATTTTGTACTCTGGACGTCGAGCTCGTGTGAGCCGACTTTATTTATGCTGTTTTTCACTTATATTGTTCTTTTCTTCGCTGCGTCGTCGTATGTTTTCTTGTGGTGATTGTTCCACCGTTGGACTTGATTGCTCCCGTTTGGGGATGCTTTATCTTTATTATATGTCATTTTACTTATATCATGTGTTTACCCGGTTTCGGGGCTATTTTTACAAAGGAGGTGCTGCCGAAATTTTCAAGAATTAAATTTTAAACTTAAAGGATCTTTACTTGTGAATTCCAAAAGTTTTACTAAATGTTTTCTTCACTCACTATCCTTAATGGTTTTGATTTTTGGGTTCGGCTTAATTAATCGCGTTACGCCTGTAGACGTTATGTGGTTAAGTGCCGGTCACGGGCCAAATTCTGGGTCGTGACAAAGTTGGTATCAGAGCCAGGTTTTACCTTTTGGAGTGTAGGATGACCTTGGTATGATGGAGTAGGTAGCTTAAGCAGTGTGGCGTAGCGTGTGTATGTTCCGCGGCACACTCATGACACGGTACTCCGCCTAAGTGACCTTAGGACTTATTGGTTGAAGTTCCTTCGCGATTATATACATCATTGTGATTCGATTTCCGTATTCTTATTGAATCTTGTTTTCTTTTCCAGCCATTATGCTGCCGAAGACTACGAGGGCACAGAGAGTGGCCGCGAGGGCCGGGGGCAGAGTTAGCTCATCTGGGACGAGGACTGATCAGGGCGGTACGCCCGTTGTTCCGGAGAAGATTGATCCACCTTTGAAAGATCAGATTGCTATGCTAGAGGACGGTACGCATGATTTGCGCCAGATGTTGGAGTCTGTAGTTGAGTCCATTAGAGCGCAGCGACAGGAGGTTGTCCCACCTGCTACGGGGTCCGCGATGGTATCTACAGTTCAGGCAGTTGCACCCGCAGTTACAGAGGTGATCGCAGTGTCGTTATCTGAGTTCATGAGGCTGAAGCCTCCAGTTTTCACAGGCACGGATGCAGCTGAGGACCCTCAGTCATTTATCGATAGGATGGCCAGGATATGTCGTTCACTGAGATGCTCCGACGCGAGATAGGTAGAGTTCGCGAGCTTTCGTCTGTAAGGTCTTGCGCAAAAGTTGTGTGGGTCTCTAAAGATGGGAAAAGCGGCAGGTCTTCCTCATATGACCTGGAAAAAGTTCGTGACGGTGTTTCTTGCCCGCTTTCTTCTACAGAGTGTCCGGGATGCTAGAGCGCGCAGATTTGAGTCGTTACGCCAGACTTCGGAGATGACAGTGGCAGAGTACGACGTACTGTTTACTGAGATAGTTACGTATGCCCCGTATTTTGTAGCTACTAAGGAGATGCGGATCAAGAGGTTTATTCGAGGCTTGCTTACCCCGTTGTTTCTCGGCATCAGCGCATAGCATTGTGACACTTATGCAGCAGCAGTAGATGCAGCCCTATTAGTCAAGGAGCGTCTTGCCGAGACTTCGGTAGTTACGGAACCGAAGAGAGTTCGCACTGATATGTCTTCCCAGAGGCAGATGGGTAGGCGCCACGGCAGACCCCCTCCATGCCGTGATGATGGCAGTGATTTGAGACGAGGTCGGTTATATATCACCTACCAACAGGGTTAGCAGACTGTAAGTGCACAGCGGTGGCCCGGCCGTCAATCCGACGCCGGAATACGGAAATGAAAATTTTCTAACAACTAGAAACCGGCACCACCGCGCACAAATATCCATATCGGGCCATTAATCTAACTCTAGCAAACTAGAAAATGGGTAGGAAGCTATACCGAGCGATCCGTGTCCTTCGGTCTTCGGCCTCCACTCCGATCTCCTCGCGGAATCTCCGGTCTTCAGCTCCTCGTCGGAACGGGCACCTCATCGCTGGGTTCTTTTACGGGCTCCCACCTCTGGACCGAGGCAAAATGGGTAGTAGCTTGTCTCTTTGGGGTTATGAGTTGCCATTGATGGAGGTGAAGAATGATATTTGGAAAGAGGTGTGGGATTTTTGTACCAAGCATAGAATGAAAATGAGATGAATGAATTTCCCTCATGAAAAAGAATCCTCTCACTCCCTCACCCATAATGTAGCCGGCCTCAATATGGAGAAGGGAAAAATGCAAGGAAGGTGAGAGTAGTAAAAGCAAAGGGTGACCACATCCAAAAGCAAGTCTCACATCAAAGATCCAAATCAACTCTCATCACAATAAATGCAAAACCATGATTAAAGAAAAAGCAAAGATGCTTTGAATTATCATGATAAGCCAAATGCCACAGACAACCCTCCACTTAGCTAATTTGCAAACTTGCAAATTAGCCCCTCCATCAGAAAAAGTCCGGCCGGGAAGGAACAAAGAAAAACTGGCCGGAACGGAATGCAAACTGGCAACTTCAGAAAACTGATCCCGTAATAAATTACTGGAAAACCCCGCGACTGTATATACATACACGCATTTGTATTCCCACTGAATACAAATGCAAAGAGACAAAATCTACACTTTACAATACTAGAATCCGGCTTAAACCAAAGCCCGCTAGTATTATCCGTCCGATCATGATCCGTACAATACCGCACGTATCTGATCGAACCCTGTCATATCTCCATACGGCCTCTACAGCGTTTCGCCCGAAACTTGAGAAACTGGTCTGTGGGGGACTCTAAAGACTCGTCAACACCTTGGTTGTGCATTTAACCACTAGCACGTCAGAAGTATTAGCCTATACGTAACGGGCTACCAGGTATTAACCAAAAGTGACATCTGTGAGTGAACTCATGCTGACACCCTACTGAGCCTGTCAGTGACAATATCCGTACAGTCCGGTCCGTTCGTCTATGAGCATTGCATGGCGGGCCTAGGGGGTTGGTAAAAGTCAGACCCCCAAAAGCGGTACAAGTCGTATCGGAGTGTAGCCCAGAACACCCTGAGATACTACTGGAATACCTACCAGTAAATCTCCTGCCTTGGCCAAGGACTTCCATGTACTGGCTCTCCTAGACACAGCGCGACCTCATCCCTAATACCGGGAGAGACGAACCCCTGCAGATCTGCTCACTGCCTCCATGTGGCTCGGGACTGTACCCAACTAAAACCTGTTTGCACGTCTCCTTTGAGCGTGGTAGGGTAGTAATCAAAGCACAGTGGGAACTCACACGAGACAAATGACGATCTCAGGTCGATGAACTAACCTGTACACATGTCACCAGGGAACTGCTATCTGACATCAGGTATAATACCAACTAGCATGTTCCCGGCGTGTCCTGTCCGGTGTACTCATAACCCAATGAGCACCTTTATACATCTTAGGTGAACCAACTGACACCAGTGGCTTGTGAGACTGGCCACCGCCCCTCGTCGGGGTCTCGACTGTATACACTAGTCTACTCTTGAGTATCGATGCCCTGTCTCGAAACTCCCACGACTAGGGACCTTTTAAGGATGTGCTTATAGACCCCAGCTCCAACGTATATGATCGCCTTCATACTGCTGGTAGTCAAGCAAGAATCCTAGGGGCTCTATCACCGTGAAATAGTGATCAGTAATGTCACCTAAAGCAGTACACGATGATAAAGATAAACTAGATAGCATATTATCATCTTGAGTAAGACTGTCCTACTGGGACAGATCCTCCCTCAATCATTACAATCACGTGCCTATGATCCAATAATTGACTCTGATGGCACTATCTCCAACACAGACACCGTCTAGATGTTTACGGTGTGGGAGTACTTACCATCGTGTTCGAGATTGTCCAGAGCCATGTGAGGGCGAGATGGTCGTACCACATATTACCCTACCACCTTCTATTGCTCCGCGTCAGACTTATGCATAGAGAGGTCGTGGTCGCGGAGGGTTTGTTCAGAGAGGACAAGGAGGCCGAGGCAGAGGACAACCAGTTGCCGGCAGAGGACAGCTAGTTGCCGGTAGAAGACAGCCAGTTGTAGGTACGGGGCAGGCACGGGTATTTGCTTTGACGCATCAGGACGCGCAGGCGTCCAATGCAGTGGTTTCAGCTACTCTTTCTGTAGGGTTGCTAGGCACGCGCACAAGGGTCTACGAGGCATCAACCATGCCCAATTAAAAATTTAGCCGTGCCGAACAACCCGAATACGGAACTTTAAACTAGAGATTAGGCGAAAACTAACATGTTAAACACTTTAACACTAAGTGAGAGGGATTACAACCTTTGTAGATCCGGTCCTTCACTTCATAAGCTCCGTGTTGTGGTCCCTTCGCTGCGATCATCGGGTTCCGGACTCTCGAGAGGTTCTACGAAGAGAAAGATGCAACCTTTGCTTCCGATCTTCGATACTAAGATGATCTACCTTGATGTTCCGTTAACACAAGCTAACACTCATGAAATGATGTGAACACCCTCATCTAAATGGCAAGGGAAGATGAGGATGATGAAGTAGGATTTTTGCTCTCTTTATTTATCTTTTTCTCATATTTATTCATCACCTTTTTGAAAAACTAGTAAGCTTTTCATGCAAGAATGAAGGAGGAAGAAGATGAACAATGTTAGAATCCTTTTGTGATGAATAGGAAAAGAATAATATGATAGAATTATGCAACCAGGGTCAAGTGAACCTTTTTAGAGAATTAACCAGGGTTAGGGTTTGGGTTGGGTTAAAGCATGACTCACTTGAAAATATCTTTATCATGACAAAAAGAAAAGCTTCTAGAAACATCTAGAAAGCTTAACCCTAATCCAAACCCTAATCATGTTTAAACTCCACTAAACAAGTTGCATTAGTTATCATATCATGTTACAATATTATATATCACATATATAATATTTATCGTAACAAAATAAAATAATACATTTAGCATATATCGCATATATATCAATGTATTACCCGAGTGAGAAAAAGAATCTTTTAGTGAGCAAATATTAGTTAATGCAATTTAATATATCATATATATTATTATACATTAAATTATCGAATCAACACTTGATCCGACAATCCGGCTATATCGCATATAACCGGCTAACATTTATCCGTACCGATTCATCGAATCAACACTTGATCCGATGACCCAGCTGATATCAAATATCGCGAGAATAGAATACGGTATCACATATCGCATTATCCTCGGTCCCGCACATATCACATATGTGCCCCTATTCCGTTTTTCCTGAGTCAAGAAACCTCTGTGTAGGACTCTAAAGAATCGTCAATACGCCGGCAGTAGGTGATGATCATATCAAACACCCACAAGCTGCAAGCGGTCAGCTAAACGTAACAGCTACCCAGGTATTGAGCGCTCAGAAGATCAACAAGCAAGCCTGTACATTCTCCTGCGAATCCAAACAGTAACACTCCCATACAGTCCGGTCTCGTCGTCTGATATGTTGCATATCTCGCCCAGGGGTGGTAAACGTCAGACCCCAGTAGCTTGATAAGTCGTGTCGATTTGAGGTCTATAACAGTTTGAGAAACTACTGATAACACTTACCAGTAAATCTCAGCAACCCTGGCCAGGGATTTCCGGTTATAGCCAATCGAACACAGCACAACATCAACTCCCTATACCGGGAGAGACGAATCCCCTCCTATCGCTCATTGCCTCCATGTGATTCGGGACTGTACCCAAAAGCCACCTTTTTACACGCCCTCTTAGACGTGGTATGATGGAAATCAAAGCACAGTGGGAATCACACAAGACTCTATGACGATCTCGGGTCGACAGACTACTCTGTACCAGTGTCACCGGAGAACTGTCATCTGACGTATGGTATAATACCATCTGGGAGTTCTCGGCGAGTCCGTCCAGTGTACCCAGTCTCCACTGAGCACCCGTACACCATCCTTGATGTCAAACACCGATGGATATGGGATCATCCATCGCCCATCATATGGGTCAAGATGCGTATACGCTAGTCTACTCTGGTGCATCGATGCCCCTGTCTCGATACACCCTCGACTAGGAACAGTTTATAGGATGTACTCGTCGACTACCGTGGCCCCACTAGTATGATCTCATCATAGTCCCAGTAGTCGAGTACAGATCCTAAGGGCTTTATCAACATGTAATATAGAGACAATCAGAGTACATGTTAAGATAAAGTACAACCAGATAGCATACTATCATGTCGAGCAAGAAAGTCCTCCCTATATATGTCCTAGCATCCACTACAATATACATCGTATGTACAGTAATGGCCTCTAGGGCATACATATAACTAACAATCTCCCACTTGCACTAGGGCCATCTGTTATGGTATCGCATACCCAACAATTAGCTGCGGTTGAAGTATCTCATACTCAACCATCCAATAAAAGTCTCTACTGGGAAAAAGGCCTTTGTGAATGGATCCGCGCTGTCGTCCTCTGTGTCTGCTCTCCTAACCTCGATCTCCCTGGAGATCAACCATCTCCATGATCAGGTGATACTGCCTAAGAATTATATCTGGATTTCAGATGGGACGGTAGTTCCTTGGCTAAAGCCACAACTCCAATGTCACACAATGGCAGGAACGAAGTTCATCTCATGAACTTATATATATCCAGACTGCCTCTTTGGTAGCATCCTTGGTAACGATGTATCTTCCCTTTAATCGTCTAGTATGTCACGATATCTAGCTTAGAACTCTTCCAACATACCGTCCCTCCACTGAGGGTAAAGACAATGCCTACGACTAACATTCAGTCGTCCTTATCACCCTGGAACCTTTCCAGTGATTCTCCTCAGGATCGATTGATACCATCTCACTACAACTAGTGAGTATCCTAACATCCAATTAGATCTATCTCATAGATCCAAAAAACCCAGGATTTAGGAGGTATCACTTTGATCCTATATGGAGAATCCTTGTGATAAGCGGAGATTGACCGAGCGTAGCATAGGAAACTCCTTCCCTATCTTGAGTATGTCCTCCACGTACTCTACGAGGATCATCACCATACTTTCTACTACCCTTTTTGTATATACAAGGTTCATCTACCATTTTGATGAAGTCAAACTTTTTGACTACCACATCAAAACAGATGTTCCAACTCCGCAATGCCTATTTTATCATATAAAACATCTTGCACACGTTTCCGCTGCTCCCACTATCTACGAAGCCCTCTGGCTGTGTACTTATAGACGTTCTCTTTTCTAAAACACCATTTAGAAAAGCAGTCATGACACCCAACCACCAGATGTCGTAGTCATGGTATGTAGCCGTGGCAAGTAGGATCTGGATGGACTTAAGCATAGCTTTGAAATTCTCAACTTTTCCATGTACACCAAGTAATCTTCTCAAGATATACTCGCTCCTGATGGGGATTTAACCCTTCAAATAAAGCAACCAAAGTCCATACTTTGTTGGTGTATAAGGATTCCATCTCAGATCGATAAGCATCCAGCCATTCTTACAGAGTCCTACTCCTGATGGCCAGCTCGAAACTAGTTGGGTCATCATCTCATGATGCAATCCTCGCTCCCAATGTCATAGAGAAACCGAAGCATCTCTCAGGTGGGTGAGGAACCCTACTAGATCGGCGGAGAGGCTGAGATTCGTTGGAAACTATTGAATCCTTTGGTTCTACCAAATCATCAGCTGCAGTTTGTATAGCTGGAACCTTTCCAGTTGTACATAACAGACCTTGCCTCGAGCTTGTCCGGATTTTGCTTTTAGACATAGGCCGGACAACCCCAAATCTTAACAAACTTAAGATATGGGCTCTTCCCTTTCCATATCACATATGAAGTGGTAGGCAACTGATTTGATTTGAACCCTATTCAATAGGTATGCAGCTTCTCAAGTGCATAACTCCCAAAAGGAAATAGAAAACTCAGCAGTACTCATCATAGAGCACACCATATCACATACGGTGCTATTGCTCCGCCCCGATACACCATCGTGCTATGGTGTATACGGAGGAGTAATGCTGAGAGAGAATCTCATTCTCCTTTAGAATAGTCCGGGAATTCCGTGCTCAAGTATTCTCCTCCTTGATCTCATCAAAGGACATAATACTTATACCCGTATTTTGGTTCTCTACTTCTAACTTATATTCTGTGAATATCTCAAAAGGTTCGGACTTGTGTTTCAGCAGGAACATATGTCTGAATCTTGAGAGATTATCAGAGAATGTAATGAAGTACAAAGAACCAATCTTGGCATGTGTAGACAGGGGACCTTTCATGCATCAACATGTATCAATCCCAAGAGTTCACTAACTCTTTCTCTGTTTCCAACAAACAGAGCTGTGGTCATCTTATCTTTGTGACATGACCGGCAAGTTTCATAAGATGTAAATTCAAACTAATTTAAATATGCATCTATATGTAACTTCAGCCAGTCGGGTCGCATTGATATGACCTAGTCTACAATACCTCAAGAAGGATTCATTCATTTCTGAACTCTTCCTCTTGTGTGTGTTCCGTATACTAAGAACTGTAGTTTGATTTAGAACGACAATGCTTTTAGATAACGTGCCTGAACCGATCAACTCTTGATATAGGAAATGTTCAAAACATTATCCAAAAATACAAAATTATATCCTTTCTTTACTAATAAAGAGACTGATATGATTTTGTATATCGGGTTCGGTATCTAATAACATTTGTTCAGAATCAATGTATTCTGGTAATATAGGGTGAGAGTGACCAACAGACTTGGCTGCAACACTTGCACCGTTTTCTGTCTCATGAAACTTATCACCCGTTCTCAGTTCTCTACCTATCTGTAGCCCATGTAACAGATTACATATACGGGATCCTGATCCGGTATCACATACCCAGGACGTAAAGGATACTGAGAAACAGTTCTCTGTAATGAACACACCCGAAGATGATGCATCAGCATGCACTTTCTTCGTTTGGGCGGCACGGGAAATCTGGTATTCCCCAATTTCCTGCTCTGTCTTATAACAATTATAAGTTGGAGCGGGACCAACGTTCCCCAGCTCAGTATAACAAGCGGGTTCGGTCAATATATCCGTTTTATTATCTTGATTAAGGCGTGATATGGTCGCTACCTGGAGAGAGAGAGAAGAAAACACTCAGCGTATGCTCTTGCAAGATTAGATTGGTTATCTAATATATCTAATCAGGATGTCTCCCACTGTTTTAGTCAAATCATCCTTCAAACCCTAAAAAGAAAGACTAGCCGGGATTAATTACACGCTACAAGTTCGCCAATCTTTCAGCCAGGCTAGTGTCGGTACTTTGAGGGAGGTCCCCCGTGCTTTCGCACGAACCTAATTAAAGTAAACCTCGTTTTTCCAGAGGCGTAACCCCGTTGACACCTTTCTAGACACCTACTTGATTGGCTAATTGTAATGTGTAAAACTCTCTCAGGAGTAACTCTTACTCGCAGCGGGTATCGGGATCTAACTATCTTATAGAAGGTATGCAATCTCATTGCAAATTTCAACACTTGAAATCCCCAATAATATTTTGCCCCAAGCAATCTATGACCTTGACTGAGTCAACAAACCATAGACCGCAAGTAAAGTTCAACCCGTCATTTCCCGATTGAATTAAACCCACCCGCACGACCCTTGACTAAGTCAACAAGACCGCATGACTACCCTAATCCAATCGCATCATATGCTTTGCAGATAAGCACTAATCAGCTACCGCACACTACGCCTTGACTGAGTCAACAAACGCAGCACGAATACTAACTATTACTTATCTGAAATGACGGAGGGCTACGACAGGTTTTTAAGAAAACCTTTTGCATAATGAACTTTATATCGTTGTAGAATCGAGTGATTTTTAAATGGAGTGTTTTTGAGGCTTTTCTAGTTTTGCTAAAGGGGTCACTCCTGGTGAAGGGATCGTCGGCCCTTTCCTCATCGAATAAGGTGCAGGATATATCATATATACCGCTGTGCAAAGCAAGAACTATAGAAGCAATCAAAAGACAAATCGAGTTTGTAGCATCTGCCAGTTATTGCTAAAGGAGTCACTCCCGGTGAAGGGATCTCGGTCCTTTCCTTATCGAATAAGGTGCTGGATGTTCTACAAGGAACACCGTTATGCAAAGCAAGAGCTAAAGCTACCAGTTTTTAATTTAAACAAGTTTCTACAACATCTTAGGTTTCTTTTATTTCATTAATCTCATTAATGAAGTCCCATTTTATTATGCTTCACAAGCATCTCTTTTGAAACGAAATCTGCAATATAACATATATCTCATATATATAATATAAACATTCGTCACAGGTAGTAATATGATCTCATCACAGAACATTGCAGCAGAAGAACATATATGAAATATTGGATATACTAGGACGTCCGTGTTTTCAATACGAGCCTGTATAAAACACGGATTCCACGGTCGCGATGAATAGCCAAACCCACATCCCTAGACCCCTACGAGAGTGGCAAGTAACACTGCCAATTCTAGGGTTAGGAGACCCAGTCTCGACTCCTCGAGATAGTCTCCCACTGGACCCTAGAACCCGGTTACTTGTGCTCCCCGCCTTGGGTCTACCTAATGCGGAAAAGTAAATAATATACAACGGTGACATCTTCCGCTACCTGGAAGTGCCCCAATAAAAGAATATTACATACAAATGAATTTTACATGAATGAAAAAGAAAAACTCTCATCTCACATAAAACCCCCGGCTATTCAAACGCGACGATCCAATACAACATATCACAGCAACACATAATATCTCATATCATCAACGTAAGCAAGTATGCGTATCCCGATTGTCGTTGATGTATAGCAACGAAGCCGGCGATACACCACATACTACGCTTACGGTCACAGAAAAGAAAGTGTAAAACTACAACAGTTGGAATCCGCAACCACCTCAGACATCGCATGCCTGACCAAATGAATTCCTTAGACATCACATGCCTAACAATTATAAACCCTACATTTTAGTCTCATTATCGAAAACTCTTTTCAATATCAAGTCGGGCAATTCAACAAGATTCCCGACGTCCTGATCGAATGCTCGTCGCAAACTTTAGTAGACGGCCACACCCCCAGATGCCGTCGACGAAGTGCACCAAGGTGGAACACCGCTACCGCGAGCACCCGAACGGATGCTTTCGGCGACGGGGTTCTCCTACAGTCACTTGGTCGGGGCTATGGGGCGTGGCTGTCTATTAAGTTTACCCGGCGAGTATCCGCGTACACTACGTGATTGCAACGGACTTTTGATCGCATCAAAATTCCGTGGCAACCAATCATCTGAGACTAAACTGCTATGTTTATAATATTCAAATTAGTTATCTCATAACTACCTGTGGATTCCAATTATTGTATCACATTCCAGATAAATAGAAAAAAAGTTAAACTTTCCGATCGAATCATCAAGCACTCAAGATTTCCCCAATATATCTCAACACTTGAAATCAGTTTAAAAAAAAATCCATCACATGCCACAGTACCAATGGTCCAGCCGTAGAAGGGTCAAGCCAACGCCTCACATGTGGCACGCCGTACTGCCCCAAACCCTAAGGTTCAAAAGGCAGTTCAAGACGGTCACATAATCGAGTTAGGGTTTGTTGTCTTCTAGAGGGTCCACCGAGTTACTTGCATGACTTAGAACATTCTTAAACACGAGAAAAAATCCAACTTTTGAAAAATTTTCCGACAGGGGAAAAAATGAGTTATTGATATCCGTTCGAACTTTTTAACAGTTTCTAAAAATTATCCGGACAAAACTAAACAAAGTTAAAATATCCGATCGAATCTTTATGTCCCCAATACAACCCAGATAATTCAACAGTTGAATAAAAAAATAAAAATTTCCAGAAGACACAGCACTTGAAGACAAGAATTACTGTGCAAGCCACGTGGTGTAACTCACCAAAGTGGCCGCGGAACCGCCGCGAAACCCAGGGTTGGGCCGCGGTTCCGCGCCTCCGTTGTCGAGTTAGCATCACGTGCTTCACAGTAACTCATAGAATTCCCTGCTGAATTTTTTGGCAATTTTTAATTCACAAAAATCCAAAGTTTCGGAAAATTTCCAGAGAAGGGGTTATATCGGGTTTTCCGGGTTCGATCGGACTTTAAACTTCGTCTAGACTTCGCCTAAAGCTCTAGCTTGGCTCTGATACCACTGTAGGGTTGCTAGGCACGCGCACAAGGGTCTAAGAGGCATCAACCATGCCCAATTAAAAATTTAGCCGTGCCGAACAACCCGAATACGGAACTTTAAACTAGAGATTAGGCGAAAACTAACATGTTAAACACTTTAACACTAAGTGAGAGGGATTACAACCTTTGTAGATCCGGTCCTTCACTTCATAAGCTCCGTGTTGTGGTCCCTTCGCTGCGATCATCGGGTTCCGGACTCTCGAGAGGTTCTACGAAGAGAAAGATGCAACCTTTGCTTCCGATCTTCGATACTAAGATGATCTACCTTGAAGTTCCGTTAACACAAGCTAACACTCATGAAATGATGTGAACACCCTCATCTAAATGGCAAGGGAAGATGAGGATGATGAAGTAGGATTTTTGCTCTCTTTATTTATCTTTTTCTCATATTTATTCATCACCTTTTTGAAAAACTAGTAAGCTTTTCATGAAAGAATGAAGGAGGAAGAAGATGAACAATGTTAGAATCCTTTTGTGATGAATAGGAAAAGAATAATATGATAGAATTATGCAACCAGGGTCAAGTGAACCTTTTTAGAGAATTAACCAGGGTTAGGGTTTGGGTTGGGTTAAAGCATGACTCACTTGAAAATATCTTTATCATGACAAAAAGAAAAGCTTCTAGAAACATCTAGAAAGCTTAACCCTAATCCAAACCCTAATCATGTTTAAACTCCACTAAACAAGTTGCATTAGTTATCATATCATGTTACAATATTATATATCACATATATAATATTTATCGTAACAAAATAAAATAATACATTTAGCATATATCGCATATATATCAATGTATTACCCGAGTGAGAAAAAGAATCTTTTAGTGAGCAAATATTAGTTAATGCAATTTAATATATCATATATATTATTATACATTAAATTATCGAATCAACACTTGATCCGACAATCCGGCTATATCGCATATAACCGGCTAACATTTATCCGTACCGATTCATCGAATCAACACTTGATCCGATGACCCAGCTGATATCAAATATCGCGAGAATAGAATACGGTATCACATATCGCATTATCCTCGGTCCCGCACATATCACATATGTGCCCCTACTCCGTTTTGCCTGAGTCAAGAAACCTCTGTGTAGGACTCTAAAGAATCGTCAATACGCCGGCAGTAGGTGATGATCATATCAAACACCCACAAGCTGCAAGCGGTCAGCTAAACGTAACAGCTACCCAGGTATTGAGCGCTCAGAAGATCAACAAGCAAGCCTGTACATTCTCCTGCGAATCCAAACAGTAACACTCCCATACAGTCCGGTCTCGTCGTCTGATATGTTGCATATCTCGCCCAGGGGTGGTAAACGTCAGACCCCAGTAGCTTGATAAGTCGTGTCGATTTGAGGTCTATAACAGTTTGAGAAACTACTGATAACACTTACCAGTAAATCTCAGCAACCCTGGCCAGGGATTTCCGGTTATAGCCAATCGAACACAGCACAACATCAACTCCCTATACCGGGAGAGACGAATCCCCTCCTATCGCTCATTGCCTCCATGTGATTCGGGACTGTACCCAAAAGCCACCTTTTTGCACGCCCTCTTGGACGTGGTATGATGGAAATCAAAGCACAGTGGGAATCACACAAGACTCTATGACGATCTCGGGTCGACAGACTACTCTGTACCAGTGTCACCGGAGAACTGTCATCTGACGTATGGTATAATACCATCTGGGAGTTCTCGGCGAGTCCGTCCAGTGTACCCAGTCTCCACTGAGCACCCGTACACCATCCTTGATGTCAAACACCGATGGATATGGGATCATCCATCGCCCATCATATGGGTCAAGATGCGTATACGCTAGTCTACTCTGGTGCATCGATGCCCCTGTCTCGATACACCCTCGACTAGGAACAGTTTATAGGATGTACTCGTCGACTACCGTGGCCCCACTAGTATGATCTCATCATAGTCCCAGTAGTCGAGTACAGATCCTAAGGGCTTTATCAACATGTAATATAGAGACAATCAGAGTACATGTTAAGATAAAGTACAACCAGATAGCATACTATCATGTCGAGCAAGAAAGTCCTTCCTATATATGTCCTAGCATCCACTACAATATACATCGTATGTACAATAATGGCCTCTAGGGCATACATATAACTAACACTTTCAGTATGTTCCTGTGATGCACACGTGTTGTTTGATCCGGGATCTACACACTCATATGTTTCTACACACTTCGTGCCGAGTTTGGGCAGAGAGTCGTGTTTGTTAGATCAGCCGCTTGTTGTGAGTACTGTGGTAGGCGAGTCATTTGTTGCTAGATTTGTATATCGATTGTGTACTGTCCGTAACGGGGAGAGGGATTCTTTGGTCGATTTAATTCTTCTCGATATTTTTGATTTTGATGTTCTTCTGGGCATGGACTGGCTAGCCATTTTTTATGCATCTGTAGATTGCCGTGAGAAGGCGGTCTGCTTTAGCTTTCTCGGATAGCCAGTTCTTGTTATTCAGGGAGACCGTAGAGTCACCCTTCACAGCTTGATTTCGTCTCTTCACGCTTGACAACTCTTGAGGAAGGGTTGTCGGGGATTCCTAGCGTATGTTTGTGATACTAGAGCTACAGAGGTGCCGTTGGACCAGGTTCCGATTGTTAGCGAGTTTCCTGATGTTTTCCCTGACGCGCTTCATAAGCTACCGCCTGAGCGCGATATTGTGTTCTGCATTGACTTGATTCCCGGCACGGGTGTTGGGGTCGAAATTTACACCCCGGTTGACCAAGTCAAAATCAAAGTCAACCCTAAGCCAAGTGGGCCCAAGCTCAGGTCAAATGGGCCAATGCCCAAATCGAGCCCGAATATGAAGCCACTGGCTCTCCCATGCCAAGATAAAAATTTTGTAATAAATAATTTTGGTTTATTTTTATTTTATTTTATGAATAAATGTAAGAAAAATGGGCATAAAGCCAAATTTTTATTTTATTTTATTTAAACACGTTAGCACAACTTAGTATAGCTTAATGGTGAGACTCTGATACCACTGTAAGTCCGCGGCAGCGCCTCGGCCGTCTAACAGACGCCAATATATGGAACAAAACTTTTACGACTGGCGCTATCGCGTACTATAACCCGGATCTGCCATTAAAGCTAAACTAACAAATTGTAAAGAGGGTAGAATTGTTATACCGAATGATCCGAGTCCTTCGGTCTTCAACCATCATCCCACGCTATGTTGCAACTGATCCGAACTTGCTCGATCTCCGGTCTTGTCGTCCAGGTGGCACCACGTCGACGAATCTTTAAACGGGCTCCAGCCTCTGATCCGAGGCAACTCGATCGTCAAGTTTGCTAAAAGAGATGACCAAGATGAAGTAGAGAATGAGCAGAATACTTTGTCTCGTTACGTCCAAGTCTATGGACGAACGGTTAAAAGAAGTTGCCTTTCGGATCGATCGAATTGAGAAATGAGCAATCTAATTTTCATGAAGCCAAAACCATAATGTTTTTAATCAAAAATGAATCTCACTTGCAACAAGAGGGGCCGGCCACAATTATAGAAGAGGAGGGTGAGTGTAGGAGCTAGCAAGAGGGTGACCATATCAAGGATACTTATCAACAAAGGATGAATCACTAAAAAGCATTAAATGCAAACCATGAATCATGTAACTAGTCATCATCCTTCATTAAAAGCACCATTAATGAACTAATGACTCACAAACTTTGTCACCCTCTCTAGAACCTTCTAGAATACTGACTCACCCCATGGAAGAAAAGATAAATCTGTCTTTAACCGAATGTTAAAGACGGCTGATAGAAAACTGGAAAGTGGCAACTTCCAAAAGTGATCCTGAAACGAATTTCAGGATAACCCCATAACAGTATAAACATACTCGCATTTGTATTACGACCGAATACAAATGCAACTGAGGCAAAGATATTATATCTACACAGTATAATACTGGGATCCGGCTTAAACCAAAGCCTACCAGTATTATCTACCCGAAAAATGACACGTGCGAAGACGCACATGCTTTTTCCGAACCCTGCCATAATACCATACGACATCTACAACGTTTCGTCCGAACTTGGGAAAGTGTCTGTGGGGGACTCTAATGACTTATCAGTACACTGACACTGGGTATAACCACTAGCACGTCAGAGGTACAAGCTGTACGTAACGTTTTGCCTATGTATTGATTGGAAGGGAAGCTGACGAGCGAACTCATCTATAAACCCTACTAAGCTTGACAGTGAGAATATCCGTACAGTCCGGAACATTCATCTATGAGTATCGCATATTAGGCCTAGGGGGCCGGTAAACGTCAGACCCTTAATAGCTGCATAAGTCGTGTCAGAGAGCAGCCCAGAACACCCTGAGATACTACTAGTATACCTACCAGTATATCTCGATTACCCTGTCCAGGGATTTCGTGTAATGGCTCTTCTAAACACAGCGTGATCTCACCCCCAATACCGTGAGAGACGAATCCCCGAAGATCCGCTCACTTGCCTCCAATGTGGCTCGGGACTATAACCAAAATATACCTGTTTGCACGGCTTCTTTGACCCGTGGTAGGGTATAAATCAAAGCACAGTGGGAACTCACACGAGACAAATGACGACCTCAGGTCGATGAACTAACCTGTACACATGTCACCAGGGAACTGCTATCTGACGATATGTATAATACCAACTAGCATGTTCCCGGAGAGTCCTGTCCGGTGTACTCATAACCCAATGAGCACCTTTATACATCTTAGGTGATCCAACTGACACCAGTGGCTTGTGAGACCGGCCACCGCCCCTCGTCGGGGTCTCGACTGTATACACTAGTCTACTCTGGAGTATCGATGCCCTGTCTTGAAACTCCCACGACTAGGGACACTTTTAAGGATGTGCTTATAGACCCCAGCTCCCACATATATGATCACCATCATACTGCTGGTAGTCAAGCAAGAATCCTATGGGCTTTATCAACATATACATGATGATAAAGACAAACTAGATAGCATACTATCATCTCGAGTAAGACTGTTCTATCGGTATAGGTCATCCCTCAATCATTGCAATCACGTACCTGCGATCCAATAATTGACTTAGAGGGCACTATATCAAACAATCTCCCACTTGCACTTAAGGCTAATTATTGCGATGTCGCGTACTCACAGCTCGTGTGATACCGAGCATCCAACTCCTCTACTAATCAGTTTCACAAAGCTCGTTTGCAAAACTAATGTGTTCGAAAAATAGCCTCAGTGAGTGGATCCGCCCTGATGTTTCTTTCTATATCTCTCTTAATCTCAAGTTCGCGGAGAAAGCCATCTCCCGAATCGAGTAATACCTGTCTTAGAATATGTCTGGATATCTGATGGGACCTAGTTCATAAATGAACTATAAATTCAAACTTCTTAGACTATATTGATAACTGAACCTAATCAGTATCGCGCACCATGCCTCCCACAGTATCCTCTGGGACCACCTGTCCATAATACTGTCCCTCGTCAGAGGGAAAACTATAACTCTGACAATCACTATGTCATCTTTGTCACCTTTGAAGCCTGGGATGATAACCGTCTCTCGAAGGAGGCCGCCGTCATCAAATCCGTAGAACATGCACTTATGTTCTAAAACTGCTTCCTTATGTTTCTTCAGGATTGGATTAATATAAACTTATTGCATCTAGTGCAAAACAACATCTGGTGTGGTACTTAACATCTCACGATTGACTCAATTGCCTAAGCAAGTGATCTGCCAATCATGAACGTCCCTCTCCCCTTTAGTCTGTAAGACACCTTCAGAGAGGGTGACTCCATCACCTGCAGGTACACCACCATGCCAGGAATCATTTATTCTAAAATACTATTAGAATATTGTCAAAGAACCCACAATGGGAAACTACCCAAATCTAGATCTAAAACCATAGATCTTGTATCCAGAATGTCAGATATTACATCCATGTCCTTTGTGGAGAAACAACTGTATGACGACTACAGTACAACCGATTGTAGTATAGGAATTTTACTTCCTACTCTGTGTATGTCATCCAAATAGCAGGACATCACACCCTACTACCTTCTTAACAGATCCATCCCCTATTCTGATGAAGTCAAACCCATGACTGTGACATCAAAAATAGATGATCTATCTCCGCTATTTCTGCTCAAGTCTATAAATAGACATAAGCTTCTTGCCCACTATGCTTCCGCTACTCCCACTGACTATGACAACTCTCTGGCTGAATAATATATATACGTACATTTCTAAAACTAGTTTAGAATGACGCTATACATAATCTCCTGTCGGGTCTCATAGCCTGGAACAACAGTAGTGTCAAGTGTGGGTAAATAAGAACCTCCCTGTCACCGTCCTTGAGGTTACCGGAGTACCTCTTGGGTGTCTGAGGTTACCCACCATATCTGCGGAGTGGCTATTAGAATGTTAAACCTGAAATATATAGGTCCTATTAAATTTTCCGTAATCGTTTGCGGTTCTGGAATCACTTCCAGTTCTACCATACTCCCACTACTGTTTTATGAAAAAATCCATTTTACTAAAATTGTGGCGAGTCTAGAACAATATCACTATTGATCTTCCAGATGGTAGAAAATCAACCCTCGTCAAAGCTAGGGTCAACCCACAAACAGCCATTATAGAAACGTGCCTTGAGTTATCCAGCGTCTGGTTTTAAGCATAAGCTGGACAACTCTACGTACCTTAACATCGTTAAGAAATGAAGCAATCTATATCCAATATAGAAACATAAGCACTTATTTAATTGGAACCATATTCAAATTATGCAACTGTCTCCAGTGCATATCAACTTTAATGGAGCGGGGCTAATCAACATTACTCAACTTAGAAATCCATCCAATTATGAGTAACCTGAAAGAGAAACAAGTTTCTCAAAACCATTACTATCACCTGAATACCAATCACAAGAATCAACATCTTCGATTTCTTTGAAGAATCCCGATACTTGCGACATATGGTTCTCTACTTTATTCCTATATCCACAACTTCTCAATACTTAGACATTGTATTTCTACGAAACACTTGTCTATAAACTAGAGAAGTCACAAGTAAATAGAATATAGTACGAGGACCAACCCCTTTGTCCTGATGGACACTGGGCAACATACAATACTCTGTATAAGTCCGCTGAGTTTAATAACTCAAAACCTGTGCATCGTATGTTGAAAACTGTACCCAGGTGATTTCCTCAAATATCACCAATTACAACGAATTCTGATATAATGAGGATGATCACCTAATTCCCAATAACTCACTCCCACTCAACATCTGTAAAACCATACAGATGTGAGAATCATACCTGGTAAATACATACCTTGGAGTAAGTATCCAATCGGGAAATCAGTTTTCTATTAACAATGCACAGTGAATATGAAACATAAATATGTTTCGTAGGGGTATCCTGTTATTATTTAGTAATGCCTCTTCCATAATCCAAATCATGACTTTAACCGTATATTTCTTTGCCATCTTTCCAATTCCCTTTATTTGTCTTTAGTCGTTACTTTCTGTACACCATGATTAGGCTAAATGATTTTCTTCCTTCCTTACCGTTTGGCACCATCCTATGGTTTGGAAGAAGAATATCCAGTAAGCATAATAGGTGTACCCTCCTAATCCTAGGAGTACTCGTAACTTGAGAGAAGGTGATGATAAAAGACAACTGAATAAACTTTATTCCTATTTCTCCTGAACCGGAATCCATCCTCGAAAAAATATCCATCGAGTTCGTATATAACCATACGATGGATTTATCCAATGGAATTGGATGTTCTTAGTGATACGGGTTGTTCTGGAGAAATTAAAGGTGAAGTAGGAGTGGCGATGAAATACGTGGTTTGGTCGTGAGTGTGAATAGTCGCAATTTACTTTGTCCTCTTTCTAATTTCTTTAATTTGTCTTTAGTTATTACCTTCTGTACACCCTACTTATGCTAATTGGTTTTCTTCATTCCCTACCTTTCGGCACCTGCCTATGGTTTGGAAGAAGACTATCCAATAAGCGTAATAGGTGTACTCTCCTAAACTAAGGAGCCCTCGCAACCTGAGAGAAAGTGATAATAAAAGACAACTGAATAAACCAATTCTATTTCTCCTGAACCTGGATCCATCCTCGAAGAAGTCCCTTTGAGTTCGTATATAACCATATGATGGATCTATCAAATGGAAGTGGATATCCTTAGTAATACGGGTTGTTCTGAGAAATACAAAGGGTAAAAGAAGGAGCGGTAATGACTTATGCAACTATAGACAATCCAAAAGCCAGTATTTTAAGAAGGTTCGGTCAGCTTGGTCACTGGGTTATAGTCTAGGGTCGGTCGAAAGTCGCTGCCAAAGAGAGAGAGAGAAAAGAAACACTCTGCGTGCACTCTAACCTAGATCAGAATGGTTATCACTTTATTTAATTAGAAAACCTCTCACTGTTTTCTCAAATTCTCCTCCAAACCTGAAAGAAGAATTAGTCAGAATCACCCGAGGATTAAACTAACTCATCAGTGGGAATCGGGATCCAACTATCATCGCATGATAACGTGATGGAAGCCACTCAAGTTATCACACTCCAGAAGGTATGCGCATGCCTGGCAAGTTTCCTGTATGTTTGAAACTCCCTATATAATTTTTATCCCATGCACTTATGACCTTGACGTAGGCCAACTGTCACGTCCCGAAAGTACGGAACATGACCGGCACCTAGACTACGAACGTCTCGAGGCGTACCTACTCTAAGTAAGCCGAGCCCAGAAATCCAAACCAAGGAAAGTAGTAGAGAATGTGAAGAACCATAACAAATCAACCAGTAGCAACATAATATACAACGCCTAAAGGCGAGGATCACAACAGAAAGGAAACTCCAACAACAAGAAGTCCACAGAAAATAACGTGCGACTCTAAGGTCGAAAGAATAAACATCACTAGTCTCTATCTCAAATAAGTACATGTTTCGTTGATGGAACTTCTAGATACAACTGAATATAATATATAATGTATAATGATGGGTACAATACAAATAACCCACCTACTAGCAAGTCACCTGAAAGAAGCTGTGCCTGCAAAGCCGTAACGAAACCCGTACGGCAACACCTGCAAGAAACTGGGGCACAACGGGGGTGAGTTGCCAACTCGTGAGTAGAAAAAGATCTACAAACAGAAATCGCATGTATGACGCAATCCTAGGTCATACGATCGATATATTTATAATCCTCAAATAAAAATAACCAGCAATCTATAACCATGGCTAGGGTAAATATCTAACCCAAGTATAATCCCATGTACCCGTGTCAGTGCTCAGGTAGCAATGTATCATATGAATGATGTATGAATGCATGAACCAGAATGTATGTACTAAAGAAAACTGTTTTCAAAAATTTGTGAGATTTCTTTATTTTAAAATGAGATATCATAATGAAATCAGCATAAAATAGTGCCCAGCATCGGCACAAACATAATCTCAATATCTCGATATATCTGTGTCACAATCTCTGTACCTCAATATCTCAAATCTCAATATCTCAATCATAAAATCCAGGGCGTCGTCAGTCCAGATCGGCCCCTACCATCCATCTCATGACTACGATGGTATCCTCCGGATATCCGGCGTGTCGGGTAAAATCACCGGTCGGTAGTGCTCCCCTGCCAGGCTCAACGCCATCTCCTGCGATCTTCTTGCCCCGGGGTACCGCACCGGGCCCACCATGTACCAGCCATCGGTCTCATCCGCCTCCTCGATTCGGGTTCCACATGTCGCTCTCAGCACCGAGAAAACACATGGTGGACGCACTGAAATATCATATCAAGGGTAACCGGGTTTTTAAAACATTTACATAATCTCTTTGAAATATCCACGATTCCCAAATCCAGAAATATCACAGAAACAGCATATCTCAATGCGTATAATCAGGAAGCATGATGTATATGACATAAAAATGAAATGCAAGTATAACAGTATATCATGCAACATGGAATAATCGTATGCACATACCAGGGTTATATCCTGATGCAATAATACTACTGTGTAGTGACATGGCAATTACCGATGAAGATGTGTGTGAGCTGGCAAGTAAGTGTATGTGGAACATACGCATCATCGGTAATGGTGCTGGTGTCTTAACAGCATGATAACAATAATGGAATATGAATCACAAAAAGTATGCGATGCAGAGCAACAATAATAATGTACGGGAGCTGAATGCTGAACACAAAGATAGCTAAACTGCATCTAATGTCATAAGAGTCATACAGCTACGCCAACTAAAGGCTGAGCTAATAGGCTAGCTGCAGGTAAGGTAAACCGCCTAAACTCTGAGTCGATATATGTATATGTATATATAGTCGGTGATCCGCCTCAATAATATCACATCTGATAACATATCACTATAATCAGTTATTCCCAAATCAATAGTGCGGATCAAACATCAATTTATAGCTCGTACGTAAATCCGTCGTACGACATCCCCAAATCTGGGTACGGGTCAATATCACATTCGTCATATCATTCATCTGGTATTCTCTTTATCAAATATCATTATCTGGGTACTGACCTATGTCTAGTGCAATGCTGATTCATCACTATAATCAAGATCTGACTACTGATCGACAGTCTAGCATAAATCGATATTATCATCATAAATCATCAATATAATCATAATCCGGCTTCCGATCGACAGCCTCTAGCAAAAACGATATCATCTGCACATATCATCTCAAGAAGTAAACAACGCCCAAGGCGGCCTATCATAAATATCTTATCATGTCATATCATATCATATCCTATCTCATATCATAATCACATGTCGATCATTAATATATGTCACTATTCCTATGACATCATTATCCCGAAATCCGCTAAAGCATCACGACGTATCTTAAATACAAATTTTACCATATCACCGATATCATAATCTTGGATCAAATATCATCGACTCAACTCAATCCCAAGTATCATCCTCAATTCCGTATGTGAACACGTGGTCCCATACCCACATGAACACATATCTATATAGAATCCCATAACCACATATGAAGTAAAGATGTAGGCAAGTATGTATGTATGTATATGTATGCGTGTATATGTATGTGTAGTGTACCCACTACCTAGGGTTTCGCGACACTAAATCATCTAAGTCTACCAATTATCCATCCTAAACATCAAATAATTCCCAAACAACAATAATAATTGTAGGTGTGTATACGCATCCGTATACATCACCACGGACTGCGGGGGTGCTATACGCCATCCACCCGACTTCTCCCCGTAGATATAAATCTACTCACCTTTCTTTAAGCGTGCCGGTGCCGATGTCTCCATTTGCATCTCCAACGCTCCGACGCCACGTGGGGTACCTACAAGTATATCACACGCTAAAACACATAAAAACCATATCGGAAGCCAAAATGGTGCACGCTACGCCCATAGGTAAAAACCTGTGGCCTCGTGTGCAAACGTAGCCAATATCCACTGTCGTTGACGTCCAAACGCCACCCGACATAACGAATCATCGAATAACAAAAACCCATACGAAAACAAGTCGTAAATCATACGCCAACTCAAGAAAATCAACCCAGATTCTACCCCAACTGGAATCAGTCAAAACTAGACATACAGGGGGTCAAGTTTACATGAAATAGAGCTGTGCACGCAAAACGAGGGGGTTCCCTACTGCTCTGGCCGCAAATTGCGGCCAGAGGGATTAAATCTGCTGCCGGGAAGTGGGTCCAGGTTCTGGGGCTTTGTGTGATGGTTTCTACTATCCTGCATACCTCACTGCTAAGTCAATTTCATTTTAGGGTTCCTCGGGTTGTAGCAGTTTTCAGAAAGGTCACAAAATCGACAAAAACGCTAATATACACCAAGTCGAATAACTCTGGTATTTGGGTGAAATCTGGAACAATCTTGGGTTAACTGGTCTCACACACTCCTAATAAGACTATACTAACATTCAAAACCATCTCTTGGCCAAATCTCACTCAAAATCCCTAAACCAGCACAAGATTACAGATATAACAGTAAATTTCAGCTAAACAACTCTAACTTAACAAGATAGGAGTTGGGTTATGAGATTATACCTCAAGAGGGTCCTAGTATGTAAAAGAAGAGAGGATGAAGGAAGGAGGGGTGTTGTGTTGCTGCTGGACTACTGGTGTTGCTGCTGATGTTGCTTCTGCAGCTGTGCTGAAGCTGTTTTTCAACAGCAGTTTGTTGCTGATGCTGGAGTTGTGATGCTGGAATTGTGGTGGCTGTTGTTGTTGTTGCTTAGGTGTTGTGGAAATGGTTGTGGTGGTGTTGTTTCAAATGTTGTTGCTGCTGTGGCTGCAGATGTTGAAGCTGATGTTGTGATATTGGGGCTGAAGTGTTGTTTAAAAGGGCTGATGTGTTGATAAAGGTGTATAGGTGTGGGGCTATGGTGGCTGCAGCTGCTGTTGACTGCTGATGTGATGGATTTAGGGTGTAGTTTTTGGGCTATGGTGCTAGGGTGGCTGTAGCTGATGGATTGGGACTGATATGGTGTTTGTGTGGCTGTTGCAGCTGAATTTAGGGGATGGGGTGGCTGCTGATGCAGCTGAAGTAGTTGTTTTGGTTGAAGTTGGATATTGGGCTGATGTGTGAGAGGGAGTAAAAGAGCACAAGGGGTTATGTAGTAGAATGGATCATGGCACATCCTTGCCACCTCTCTCTCACTCTTGAAACATGTTAGCACCCACAAGCCATCATGGCTCACACTCTCTCCTACACAAGTCAACCTAACCCTAATCACCCTTAACAAGCTAAAACCCTTAATTAACCCAATTAACCTAATCAAATGGTTCCACCCACCATGGTCATCTAAGCATGGTCCAACCCTAGGCCACCATGACCCAAACAAGAAACAAGCGTAACAAGTGTAGAAATGTTATGGTGCACAATTTTTGCATAAAAAGCCAAAAATCCAATTAGCGATTTTTAATCGCGGTTAACACCAACATAGCATTTACGTAACCATAAAAGCTTAAAAATAACTTATTTCCACAAAATAACCTATTTTAGAATTTCCAAAATTTTATCCGGAATTTTCACCAATTATCGGTATTTAATTATACCGACTATTAAAATATTCAATAAAAATTAATATTAAATTATGAAAATTCCCAAAAATAATATTTTATTTTTTTTGAAATGTTACAGTCTTTCCCCCTTAAAGAAATTCGGTCCCCGAATTTAATTTTAAACCCCCAAATTCTAAAACATTTCAATAAAATGTCCAAGTCAACGTGGCTCCGAAATCATCAATACATAAAACACATTGTAGCGCAATACATGCGCATGACTAACGAGCAGATAACTCGAAATCAAAACTCCGTCAGGCATTCTGCAATCATCGGAGTCAAGGTGAAAGCACGAATACCAAATCCAAGGCAAAGCCGATATGCTAGTAATCGGAACTATACATGTAAATATATGAAAGAAATGCATGCCAAAATTCCTTAAAGTCGATGTACAATGCGCCTAACACTGCACCGTGGCAGACGTCTCTATAAGAAAATAGCCATATATGTATGTATCTTTTGTTTAGTATGTACGATCCGCTGTTTTGAAAATAATTTAGAAGGGTTCCCTCGTTTTAAACGTTTCGTGTCATATCGGACATGTATGTAAATAATGAGACTATAGCACGCTTTTGGAAATCCCTTTGAAATCTGTCAATGCATGCAAAATATATTCAGGCACTGTCCTCTGACTAGTCCTGCTTAGTATGAAAACAAATCACATCAACACAAAAAAATGTACTGCTCCATAAGAAATCAGTCCCAAATATACATATGAAAACCCTGTGCGTCCGGTGCGCACGGAAATCAAAATCCATACATGTGCCGAGCAGGTGCACAAAAACGACATCAAGGTGCAACGGGTATGCACACAACATCAGTCGTAGGCAACGTGTGTGCCTGACCGCAAAATCAGGTGCATCTGACATGCACGAAAATCCCGATTTAGTGCATCTGGTGTGCACCAAATCGCATCTCATAACAGGCGCCCAACCTGCGCTAAAAATCCAAATCCGGTGCATCCATCATGCACGAAATCATGAAACCCAATATCAAGTGCCGAAACACGCGTAAAACCCAATAAGGTGCATAAAGTGCACAAAACAAATATCGAGCATCACCATCGAAATCAATGTCTAGTGCATCCAAGTGCACAAAATACGAAACACTGTACTGCAAGCATATGTAGACTATACAGAGTGTAAAAACCAAATCGTGTGCGTGCATACGCACAAAATCAACTCAAATGTCTAAACCCCATAAAATCACAAACATGTGAAACCAAGGCACGAAAACGATATCAAGTGCAACAACTATGCAAAAATCGTAAATACTCAATAGGTGCAACCATGGTGCATGAAAACAAATATCATGAAACCCAATCATCAAAATCAAATCATGCGAATAAATCGCCCAACAATACTGAAAAAAAGTATGGCGGAATAGTCCCGCTCAAGCGCATCCTCCAAGAATCTCTGGCCCACGGTCGTGATTACTCATAGCATATCTCGTCGACGATCCTGAACTCTGGCCTACTGGTGTGCGTAACATAACCACTCCCGGGTCCAAGTCTTCTCTGTGAATTACCAAGCTCACGATCCATCGGCTCATCGGCCCTGTCAGACATGCTATCGAGGACGATTCCGTTTTGGCACTCTCTGGTCATCTCTCGGTCAATCATCATGACCACTCATAAGTGCAGCATGTCACTGGCGTCGGCCTCTGGCTCTCTGAATGTACGTGACACCTGTGACCCTGCGTGCACATATCATTGCAGCAGTGTCCTGGAAGGAATCCTGCTCAAGGTCTCTTCCAAGTCTCATCTCTGCCGAACTGTCCGGAAGTCATCGTCCTTTACTATATCTGCAACTTGTTCCAGAACGGCTGCATACTCATCGCAACTCCTTCTGGAAGGTATATCCAGTACTCTGCCTCGGCATGCGCATCGCATCTCTGATGTCGGCGGAGTAGAACGTCGTCTTATCAAGACTTCGTACGAATCTCTTACTCCACTTTTTCTCTAATGTCGACTGCTTCGGACTCGTCTTGTCATGGCTGCATGGACTGAGCTCCAATAGCTATCCTCGTATCTGGAGTCTCTCAAGAAGTGCATCTCACCACCTAGCATCCGAATTAAGTCGAGCCATCCGATCGATCCGTCAAAACCTCATAATCCCCCAAGAGCTCAATATCTTGGGTACCGTATAATAGGATCGAGTACATACCCCAGCATCGGTGGTCCAGCCGTAGAAGGGCAAACCCAAGCCTCACTAATGGCGCCGCAGAACTGCCGCGAACCCTAAGGTTCAAAGGCTTTCACATGGTCATTAAGTCGAGTTAGGGTTTCATTCTTCTAGAGGGACCATAGAATTGCCTGCATGTCTTTCCGAATACTTTAAACTTGGAATAATAGGTTTCTGACATTCGATCGTCTCTGTCAACTCTCAACGTCTTCGTGTGAAGCCGTCTCTAACTAGAATCAATCTACCTGATGACCTCGCATCGGGGTAGCGAACAAACCAAACGTCCTAGTCATTCATCCTCGGTGACTAGCGACCTTTTATCATCTCTTAGTACAATCTCGTACTGCAATAGCTCCAACAACTAGGGCGATATTTTGTCGTTCGCAAGCAATCACTGGCTTACTCGCCTGCACGCTGAACCGTGCCTCAATCATCATGAGTAAGCAATACACCAACGATCATCAAACTCTGGCTGGCCTCTATCAGGGGCTCAATCCTCTAGCGTTGACATGCACGTCTGAGTAATCTCATACAGAGATCCATCCAAAGCTCGTGGCGCGAAAACATCATAAAAAGACACATCTCCGCAATCATGTGTCGCCAGAATCACGCCCCGGTCAGTCCGCGTTCGTGACGAGCTCAGGTTGACCGCAACTCTAGCCATAGCTCTCCCTGCCCGTAATCATGGAAGCAAAACCATAACTGGTACCGATGAGGCTAGATCAGGAATGAATATGATACTGAACAAGAAATGCACATCCTAAGGCTTCTTAAGTGGAGTGGCGTGTCGTAAATATTCCGCGGAACATACCAACGGTACGTCACTCTACTTTAGTCACCTATTCCGTCAACCAAGGGTCATCCTACGCTCCGAAGGTAAAACCTAACGCTTTGATACCAACTTTGTCACGTCCCGAAAGTACGGAACATGACCGGCACCGAGACTACGAACGTCTCGAGGCGTACGTACTCTAAGTAAGCCGAGCCCAGAAATCCAAACCAAGGAAAGTAGTAGATAATAGGAAGAACCATAACAAATCAACCAGTAGCAACATAATATACAACGCCTAAAGGCGAGGATCACAACAGAAAGGAAACTCCAACAACAAGAAGTCCACAGAAAATAACGTGCGACTCTAAGGTCGAAAGAATAAACATCACTAGTCTCTATCTCAAATAAGTACATGTTTGGTTGATGGAACTTCTAGATACAACTGAATATAATATATAATGTATAATGATGGGTACAATACAAATAACCCACCTACTAGCAAGTCACCTGAAAGAAGCTGTGCCTGCAAAGCCGTAACGAAACCCGTACGGCAACACCTGCAAGAAACTGGGGCACAACGGGGGTGAGTTGCCAACTCGTGAGTAGAAAAAGATCCACAAACAGAAATCGCATGTATGACGCAATCCTAGGTCATACGATCGATATATATATAATCCTCAAATAAAAATAACCAGCAATCTATAACCATGGCTAGGGTAAATATCTAACCCAAGTATAATCCCATGTACCCGTGTCAGTGCTCAGGTAGCAATATATCATATGAATGATGTATGAATGCATGAACCGGAATGCATGTACTGAAGAAAACTGTTTTCATAAATTTGTGAGATTTCTGTATTTTAAAATGAGGTATCATAATGAAATCAGCATAAAATAGTGCCTAGCATCGGCACAAACATAATCTCAATATTTCGATATATCTGTGTCACAATCTCTGTACCTCAATATCTCAAATCTCAATATCTCAATCATAAAATCCAGGGCGCCGTCAGTCCAGATCGGCCCCTACCATCCATCTCATGACTACGACGGTATCCTCCGGATATCCGGCGTGTCGGGTAAAATCACCGGTCGGTAGTGCTCCCCAGCCAGGCTCAACGCCATCTCCTGCGATCTTCTTTCCCCGGGATACCGCACCGGGCCCACCATGTACCCGCCATCGGTCTCATCCGCCTCCTCGATTCGGGTTCCACATGTCGCTCTCAGCACCGAGAAAACACATGGTGGACGCACTGAAATATCATATCAAGGGTAACCGGGTTTTCAAAACATTTACATAATCTCTTTGAAATATCCACGATTCCCAAATCCAGAAATATCATAGAAACAGCATATCTCAATGCGTATAATCAGGAAGCATGATGTATGTGACATAAAAATGAAATGCAAGTATAACAATATATCATGCAACATGGAATAATAGTATGCACATACCAGGGTTATATCCTGATGCAATAATACTACTGTGTAGTGACATGGCAATTACCGATGAAGATGTGTGTGAGCTGGCAAGCAAGTGTATGTGGAACATACGCATCATCGGTAATGGTGCTGGTCTCCTAACAGCATGATAACAATAATGGAATATGAATCACAAAAAGTATGCGATGCAGAGCAACAATAATAATGTATGGGAGCTGAATGCTGAACACAAAGATAGCTAAACTGCATCTAATGTCATAAGAGTCATACAGCTACGCCAACTAAAGGCTGAGCTAATAGGATAGCTGCAGGTAAGGTAAACCGCCTAACCTCTGAGTCAATATATGTATATGTATATATAGTCGGTGATCCGCCTCAATAATATCACATCTGATAACATATCTCTATAATCAGTTATTCCGAAATCAAGAGTGCGGATCAAACATCAATTTATAGCTCGTACATAAATCCTTCGTACGACATCCCCAAATCTGGGTACGGGTCAATATCACATTTGTCATATCATTCATCTGGTATTCTCTTTATCAAATATCATTATCTGGGTACTGACCTATGTCTAGTGCAATGCTGATTCATTACTATAATCAAGATCTGACTACTGATCGACATTCTAGCATAAATCGATATTATCATCATAAATCATCAATATAATCATAATCCGGCTTCCGATCGACAGCCTCTAGCAAAAACGATATCATCAGCACATATCATCTCAAGAAGTAAACAACGCCCAAGGCGGCCTATCATAAATATCTTATCATGTCATATCATATCATATCCTATCTCATATCATAATCACATGTCGATCATTAATATATGTCACTATTCATATGACATCATTATCCCGAAATCCGCTAAAGCATCACGACGTATCTCAAATACAAATTTTACCATATCACCGATATCATAATCTTGGATCAAATATCATCGACTCATCTCAATCCCAAGTATCATCCTCAATTTCTTATGTGAACATGTGGTCCCATACCCACATAAACACATATCTATATAGAATCCCATAACCACATATGAAGCAAAGATGTAGGCAAGTATGTATGTATGTATATGTATGCGTGTATATGTATGTGTAGTGTACCCACTACCTAGGGTTTCACGACACTAAATCATCCAAGTCCACCAATTATCCATCCTAAACATCAAATAATTCCCAAACAACAATAATAATTGTAGGTGTGTATACGCATCCGTATACATCACCACGGACTGCAGGGGTGCTATACGCCATCCACCCGACTTCTCCCCGTAGATATAAATCTACTCACCTTTCTTTAAGCGTGCCGGTGCCGATGTCTCTATTTGCATCTCCAACGCTCCGACGCCACGTGGGGTACCTACAAGGATATCACACGCTAAAACATATAAAAACCATGTCGGAAGCCAAAATGGTGCACGCTACGCCCATAGGTAAAAACATGTGGCCTCGTATGCAAACGCAGCCAATATCCACTGTCGTTGACGTCCAAACGCCACCCGACATAACGAATCATCGAATACCAAAAACCCATACGAAAACAAGTCGTAAATCATACGCCAACTCAAGAAAATCAACCCAGATTCTACCCTAACTGGAATCAGTCAAAACTAGACATACAGGGGGTCATGTTTACATGAAATAAGGCTGTGCACGCAAAACGAGGGGGTTCCCTACTGCTCTGGCCGCAAATTGCGGCCAGAGGGATTAAATCTGCGGCCGGGAAGTGGGTCCAGGGTCTGGGGCTTTGGGTGTTGGTTTCTACTAGCCTGCATACCTCACTGCCAAGTCAATTTCATTTTAGGGTTCCTCGGGTTGTAGCAGTTTTCAGAAAGGTCACAAAATCGACAAAAACGCTAATATACGCCAAGTCGAATAACTCTGGTATTTGGGTGAAATCTGGAACAATTTTGGTTTAACTGGTCTCACACACTCCTAATAAGACTATACTAACTTTCAAAACCATCTCTTGGCAAAATCTCACTCAAAATCCCTAAACTAGCACTAGATTACAGATATAACAGTAAATTTCAGCTAAACAACTCTAACTTAACAAGATAGGAGTTGGGTTATGAGATTATACCTCAAGAGGGTCCTAGTATGTAGGAGAAGAGAAGATGAAGGAAGGAGGGGTGTTGTGATGCTGCTGGACTACTGGTGTTGCTGCTGATGTTGCTTCTGCAGCTGTGCTGAAGCTGTTTTTCAACAGCAGTTTGTTGCTGATGCTGGAGTTGTGATGCTGGAATTGTGGTGGCTGTTGTTGTTGTTGCTTAGGTGTTGTGGAAATGGTTGTGGTGGTGTGGTGGTGTTGTTTCAAATGTTGTTGCTGCTGTGGCTGCAGATGCTGAAGCTGATGCTGTGATATTAGGGCTGAAGTGTTGTTTAAAAGGGCTGATGTGTTGATAAAGGTGTATAGGTGTGGGGCTATGGTGGCTACAGCTACTGTTGACTGCTGATGTGAGGGATTTGGGGTGTATTTTTTGGGCTATGGTGCTAGGGTGGCTGCAGCTGATGGATTGGGGCTGATGTGGTGTTTGTATGGCTGTTGCAGCTGAATTTAGGGGATGGGGTGGCTGCTGATGCAGCTGAAGTAGTTGTTTTGGTTGAACTTGGATATTAGGCTGATGTGTGAGAGGGAGTAAAAGAGCACAAGGGGTTATGTAGTGGAATGGATCATGGCACATCCTAGCCAGCTCTCTCGCACTCTTTAAACATGTTAGCACCCACAAGCCATCATGGCTCACACTCTCTCCTACACAAGTCAACCTAACCCTAATCACCCTTAACAAGCTAAAACCCTTAATTAACCCAATTAACCTAATCAAATGGTTCCACCCACCATGGTCATCTAAGCATGGTCCAACCCTAGGCCACCATGACCCAAATAAGAAACAAGTGTAACAAGTGTAGAAATGTTATGGTGCACAATTTTTGCACAAAAAGCCAAAAATCCGATTAGCGATTTTTAATCGCAGTTAACACCAACCTAGCATTTACGTAACCATAAAAGCTGAAAAATGACTTATTTCCACAAAATAACCTATTTTAGAATTTCCAAAATTTTATCCGGAATTTTCACCAATTATCGGTATTTAATTATACCGACTATTAAAATATTCATTAAAAATTAATATTAAATTATGAAAATTCCCAAAAATAATATTTTATTTTTTTTGAAATGTTACACCAACAAATCATAAGCCACATGTCAAGTTCTACCCGTCGTTTTCCTGATTAATTTAGGTCATCGTACATGCTCTTGACGTAGGCCAACAAGGCTGTACGTCTGTCCTAAACTAATGCATCTATCTATGCTACAAATGAATACCCAGCAGCTACCAAAAACTACGCCTTGACGTAGGCCAACAAACATAGCTTGAATACTACTGACCATCCATAAGAAACGACGGAGGTTTACGACTGGTTTTTGGCGAAAAACATTTAACGTACGGAACTTGATCTCGTTGAAGGAAACTGATAGCTTCTTATAAAAATATAGTAGCGAAAACTTTTTGCTAAAGAAGTCACTCCCGGTGAAGGGATCTTGTCTCTATCATCGTGGAATGAGGTGTAGGATATTCTAACTGAATACCGCGATGCAAAGCAACTTGTGATTGACTATATTTAAGTTATTACCCCGACGCAAATTTCTGCCCAAGGGGTCACTCCCGGTGAAGGGATCTCGGCCCTTGCCTCGTCGAATGAGGTGCTGGATATTCTAACTGAATACCGCTATGCAAAACAAAAGGAAATGTCTTTGTAATAACCCATTTTGAATTTGTTCCAACAACATCAAATATAGGTTTGTTTTATTCTTGCATTGATAAGAATCAACGCAGTCCCATCAATCAATCACACCAGAAAAGAACGAAAATAAAATGTACGTTTATGCCATCCACATTCGCCACTGGGTCCCATCATCACCCGTTAGGTTACTTAACTAACGACAGAGCGGGGGATGGACTAGCGCGGGTGTAAAACATATACAACATCTAATAGTATATACTAATATACAATAATCGCTCCAAGCGTGATAATATGCAACATTACAGAAAAGTAATAAGCATCACAGAACAATACAGATAATCTGGGATTCTCGGGTTTCACAGAGTCGCTGATGAAACCCGACGTTCCCTTGGTCGTGTGGATAGCCTGTGCAATAAAACCTAGACCCCTACGGGTGCGGCAAGTTACCCGCCAAAACCTGAAGCGAGGTGGTCCCCACAACATAGTGAATGGAACACCCGACACTTCACGGAATCCGGTAAATCGAGCACCCCTCCTCTGGTCAACCTATACCCCCTACGAGTGCGGCGAATAGTCTGTCAATTTTAGAGTGAGGTCCCTTTGCCTCTCAAAGCCATGAGATACGGACCCGTTGCCCTCCAGAACCCGGCTATCCGTGCACTCCTTCGCGGGATAAACCTAGTACAGAAATAAAAATATGTACAACGGGTACATCGACCTCGACCCGGTCGTGCACCAAAAGAATATTATACAACAGGCAGTGACGGTAGTCCATAAGTCGGACGCTCGCCCCGCAATATCAAAAGTACAAATAAATCCAAACGGCACTATCATTGCACCCTGCTATCCACCATGACAAATCCGCAACATCACAGCACAACACAGAACATCAACGCGAATGTCACGTTCGCAAACCCGTCTAAAAGAATTATAGCAATCAGACGCGGTTTACCGGTCAAATGACATTCCCGGTCGGAGATATAATGTAAATACTGAAAACTAACAAGTTCAAAAATTCAATCGACTAAATTTCCCGAAGTGGGCCCCACAAATATCTGCTGTACAGTAACCAATACTAGGCCGAAAAGAAATATACTAAAAACCACAATTCCCTACAAAGAAGCCCCTGTACAAATTTGGAGCTCTATTCCTACTAAACC
Source organism: Agapanthus africanus (assembly GCA_030015575.1). Taxonomy (NCBI): domain Eukaryota; kingdom Viridiplantae; phylum Streptophyta; class Magnoliopsida; order Asparagales; family Amaryllidaceae; genus Agapanthus; species Agapanthus africanus. The sequence continues at coordinate 233,877,006 of CM057337.1, forward strand.
GCCGCGGATGCGCTGTCAAACCCTAGGTTTGACCGCGGATCCGTGGTGGTTTAATGGGATCACGTGTCCAAATTTGTACGGGCTGCTTATTAACGCCTGCTTGTTTTTCTGTGATATGCAAAAAGAATATTAGAACAGTTTAAAAATCAACAGAAACTGTGGGTACAGAAAAATGTAGTTTCGGAAATTCCGTTCGATCGATCTTTTAAACACGTTAGCACAAGTTAGTATAGCTTAATGGTGAGGCTCTAATACCACTGTAAGTCCGCGGCAGCGCCCCGGCCATCTAACAGACGCCAATATGCGGAACAAAACTTTTACGACTGGCGCTATCGCGTACTATAACCCGGATCTGCCATTAAAGCTAAACTAACAAATTGTAAAGAGGGTAGAATTGTTATACCGAATGATCCGAGTCCTTCGGTCTTCAACCATTATCCCACGCTATGTTGCAACTGATCCGAACTTGCTCGATCTCCGGTCTCGTCGTCCAGGTGGCACTATGTCGACGGATCTTTAAACGGGTTCCCGCCTCTGATCCGAGGCAACTCGATCGTCAAGTTTGCTAAAAGAGACGACCAAGATGAAGTAGAGAATGAGTAGAACACTTTGTGTTGTTACGTCGAAGGCTATGGACGAACGGTTAAAAGAAGTTGCCTTTTGGATCGATCGAATTGAGAAATGAGCAATCTAATTTTCATGCAGCCAAAACCATAATGTTTTTAATCAAAAATGAATCTCACTTGCCACAATAGGGGCCGGCCACAATTATAGAAGAGGAGGGTGAGTGTAGGAGCTAGCAAGAGGGTGACCATATCAAGGATACTTATCAACAAAGGATGAATCACTAAAAAGCATTAAATACAAACCATGAATCATCTAACTAGTCATCATCCTTCATTAAAAGCACCATTAATGAACTAATGACTCACAAGCCTTGTGACCCTCTCTAGAACCTTCTAGAATACTGACTCACCCTATGGAAGAAAAGATAAATCCGTCTTTAACCGAATGTTAAAGACGGCTGATAGAAAACTGGAAACTGGCAACTTCCAAAAGTGATCCTGAAACGAATTTCAGGATAACCCCGTAACAATATAAACATACTCGCATTTGTATTACGACCGAATACAAATGCAACTGAGACAAAGATATTATATCTACACAGTATAATACTGGGATCCGGCTTAAACCAAAGCCTACCAGTATTATCTACCCGAAAAATGACACGCGCGAAAACGCACGTGCTTTTTCCGAACCCTGCCATAATTCCATACGGCATCTACAACGTTTCGCCCGAACTTGGGAAAGTGTCTGTGGGGGACTCTAATGACTCATCAGTACACTGGCACTGGGTATAACCACTAGCACGTCAGAGGTACAAGCTGTACGTAATGTTTTGCCTATGTATTGATTGGAAGGGAAGCTGACGAGCGAACTCATCTATAAACCCTACTGAGCCTGAGAGTGAGAATATCCGTACAGTCCGGAACATTCGTCTATGAGTATCGCATATTAGGCCTAGGGGGCCGGTAAACGTCTGACCCCCAATAGCTGCATAAGTCGTGTCAGTGAGCAGCCCAGAACACCCTGAGATACTACTGGTATACCTACCAGTATATCTCGATTACCCTGGCCAGGGATTTCGTGTAATGGCTCTCCTAAACACAGCGTGATCTCACCCCCAATATCGGGAGAGACGAATCCCCGAAGATCCGCTCACTTGCCTCCAATGTGGCTCGGGACTGTACCCAAAATATACTTGTTTGCACGACTCCTTTGACCCGTGGTAGGGTATAAATCAAAGCACAGTGGGAACTCACACGAGACAAATGACGACCTCAGGTCGATGAACTAACCTGTACACATGTCACCAGGGAACTGCTATCTGACGATATGTATAATACCAACTAGCATGTTCCCGGCGAGTCCTGTCCGGTGTACTCATAACCCAATGAGCACCTGTATACATCTTAGGTGATCCAACTGACACCAGTGACTTGTGAGACCGGCCACCGCCCCTCGTCGGGGTCTCGACTGTATACACTAGTCTACTCTGGAGTATCGATGCCTTGTCTCGAAACTCCTACGACTACGGACACTTTTAAGGACGTGCTTATAGACCCCAGCTCCCACATATATGATCGCCATCATACTGCTGGTAGTCAAGCAATAATCCTATGGGCTTTGTCAACATATACATGATGATAAAGACAAACTAGATAGCATACTATCATCTCGAGTAAGACTGTTCTATCGGTATAGGTCATCCCTCAATCATTGCAATCACGTACCTGCGATCTAATAATTGACTTAGAGGGCACTATATCCAACAAGGTCAACTATATCATAAAGGTAATACTATGATATCTCGGGTGACCGGGTCTGTATATGTGCCAACAAGGTAATCAATACCTATATGCATGTAGATAACATCCAAAAGTAATAATTAATGCATGTATATGTATCTCGTCCAACCATAATCAAGGTATGTATGCATGTGGATCTCGTCCACTCATAATATCAATGTCCGTATGCAAGTAAATATCATAAAGGAGTGTGCATGAAAGTATGAGGATATATATCACGGTGTCCTTCCCGACACATCAAAATCATGGAACCTGAGTGCCTAGCATCGACACTCGAAAACATCATGAAAACCGTGCCCAGCATCGGTACGTAAATCCTCATATATCGGGCTCCGTCGGTCCGGATAGGCCCACGGGCTCCGTCAGTCTGGATCGGCCCATATCATCTCTCGACTCCAGTCGGTATCCTCCAGATATCCGCCGAGCCCAAATACTATCACCGGTAGGTGGTAGTCCCTCTGCCAGGCTCACCGTCTGTATACACAGCATCCCTTTCTTGTCCCGGGGTACCATACCGGGTCCACCATGTACCCGCAATCGGCCTCATCCGCCTCCTCGAATCGGGTTTCACATGTCGCTCTCAGAACCGAGAAAAAACATGGTGGACGCACTGAAATATCATATCAAGAGAAACCGGGTTTTTAAAACAACACATAATCTCTTTTTAATATGTCCATGGTTCTCAAATCCAGAAATCTCATGAAAACAACATATCTCAATGCGTAAAATCATAGAGCATGATGCATGCGACATATAATATAAATGTAAGCATATTGTGTGTCATGCAACACGGAATAGTGATATGACATATTAAGGGAAAACCGCTCTTGTAAAACGATTCCAGTTTTTAAAATATAACATGTTATTCCCAATTTCCAATTAAAACCAGTTATCTATGTAGGTACAATATGTATATGCGCAAGTATAGATGTACCAATGTATGTGTGCATAAATATGGATGTACAAGTATGTGTATCTGCAAGTATGAATGTTTCAATGTATATGTGCACGAATATGGATATACAAATGTGTATATCTGCAAGTATGAATATATCAATGTATATGTGCACGAATATGGATATACAAATGTGTATATCCGCAAGTATGAATGTATCAATGTATATGTGCAAGCAGGTTATGCGAAGTGTCACATCATGATGCAGCAATCCTACTGTGTAGTGACATGGCAATTATCGATGATGAAGTGTGTGAGCCTATAAACTGTGTACGTGTGACATACACATCATCGATAATGGTGCAGGTGTACTATCACAGGTATATGCAATGCAATAATAATATCATGAATGCAGCACAAGGTAAATCATCAGTTAAAAGCTATAAGGTATACGTAACTATCATATGTCCGAGTCGGTGAATCTATCAATCGGCATCTAGCCCAGTAACATCGCGTACGGTATAATACATCGTACGGCAACCTCTAGCCAAGGGTAAGGATCAATCATCAAGTCAAACTCATCACGCACGGAATATCATCGTGCGGCGGCATTATACTAATAGGAATCCTATCATCATATACGACAAAAGAGGGTACGGCTTAATATCACATACGGCCTATCATCCATGATTCACAACATTCTACAAATGTATGTATATCTATGTCCCAGTTCACATCCGCAATAATCTCATATCAGGGGACCGGCAGGGTATAAATTATCTCAATCGACTCGCATCCGTATACCAATATAACATCATATCATCACATCATCTTATATTCCTTCGTCACATTTATATCACACGTCAAATCGAATCTACATAAACATTCTATCTCTGCTAAGTAAAGTATCTAATCTAACAAACACACCCGAACCATACAATCAAATTTTTAAAGAAACAAATCGTAGTTTTGAAAATAGGGGTTACGATGTTTTAAAGAAAAAGATATCATTGAAAATCCATAACATCCCTCAAGGTATATTTATTTAAAAGATACATATGATTCTTCGGTTAAGAAAAAGGTATAGTTCGGATGACGTATCTATATCGACTATCTAGTCCTACAGTACCCTAAACGGCAATATCGCTAAACGTCATCCTATTAGAGTAGTAACATATCACTTCTAACTATCCTCTAGTTTCTAATATAGTATCACTAACTATCCTTTACTATAACCCTAGTTTCCTAATCTAGGTTTCCTAACCATATTCTATAATCAGTTTTCCATCAATACTTTGCGGGGGTGCTATACGCCATCTACCCGACTTCCCCCGTAGATATAGATCCACTCACCTTAGTCTTTGCTTGCTAAAGTCGATGACGCCACGCTCCGTCGCCTCGGAATCCATGCGAAGGTACCTACAATAACAACACACATCGCAACGCTATCAAAATCAAGTTTTGAAATCCAAAATGGCACGCGCCTTGCTTGTAGGTTAGAACCTATAGCATACGTGTATAAAATCAACCAAACAACCCTTGATGTCGATGTACAAACATGCGACAACCAAATACAAATCCAAATATCAAAACTAAACATTTCAAAATATGGAAACATAGCCAAAACCCACACTAAAGTGCTCCAGATTTTGATTCAGGCCAAAAGGAGTTGAACAAACAAGTCTAGGGTGTTGTATGTATTTGAGCTACTGGACCAACCCCGACACCCCATGTCACCACATGGCCGGCCACATCATCAAACAAACCGGCCTCCTCTGGTCTCCCTCCTCAAGTTGGGTCCGTCTCGTCAAGGTGGCCTCCTAATACCCTAATTTGGCCCCTAGAGTTGTTTGCTACTCTAAAAAATCCCCCGAGTTGCTCCAGATTTTCCTGCATACCCAAATTTCTCACAAACCGACATGAACTAAATTCCCAAATCCATACTTTGGTTTCTAGGCTATGGTCCAGGTCAAGCATCACCTCACAAGTCTCATTGACAGCCACAAAACATCACCAATTTCCCAAACCCTTCTCTTGGGATTTCAAAGTTCACACATCCATCACCAAACGACTTCTAAACTTAAACAAAAGCTAGGAAATCACAACTACTCTAGATGAAAAGAGATATACCTCATGGTCACTCCCAAACAAAACCCTAGAAGTCCCAAAGTTGTCAAAATCCGACCTTTCTTGGTTCATAGCGATGAGGGTGAGGAGATGATCAATTTTTTGTGAAAGGGTATAGGGTTTTAGCAATGTTTTTGGGTGGATCAAGAGGGTAGAAGATGGATGGATGTGGAGTTGAGGGAGATGAAGAGGGAAAGAAAATGATGGGAGAAAATGGCCAAGGCAGCAGCCCTCCCTCTCTCTCACTATAATTCTCACCCACTCCCTTTCCATGTCATCATTATGTCCCCTTTTGACTTTCTCCTCAATCATTTCTCTTTTCTTTTCGTTTCTTTTCTCACCCAAAAGACCAACCTTAACATAAAACACACAAATGAAATAATATGTATCATGTCATGGTGCACTAACCATGAAAATTGTAGAAATGCGGATTTGGCTTAATCGCGATTTAGCAGTGCACTAATCGGGTTTTTATCGAAACTGCATATAATAAATTTTAAAATTGCCAAATCCTTTAAATATATTTTTAAATGAATAAATCAATTTAATTTCTATTTATATCACAATTATTGGAATATATTTATACCTTTTTTCGAAAACCCCAATTTCGCAAATCGGCAGTTTTCGGGAAATATATTATTTTAATATTAAATTCCCAAAAATAATATTTTATATTTTCTGAAATGTTATAAGCCCCGCCAGTTTGGTTCCGTCGTCATCTATCCTACCGAAAGTGCTCATCTGGCAGAAATCCCGGCAAAACAGGTGGCCAAGCCAGTTTCAAGGGGCAAGAGGCCGAATGTTGTGATCGCTAAGGCGCCACAACCGAAACTTAAGACGGTGCCTGAACGACTCTCTGGTGCTCCAGCCGGGGGCAAGGCTTTCGGTACAAAGGGAAACATCAAACGTTGCGGATGACCCCAGGCGATGACTCCAACAAATTCACGGTCGGGAGTCTCCTCTGGCTTCTCTATCAATCGGTCTACGGCATCTTCCCGAAGAGCCAGAGCCTGCCAAGCGCTCAAATCAGAAAAGTTAAGGTAGAAGCGGCTCAGGTATCGAGCCAATAAGAGGGCCAGGACTCTGGTCAGGGGGAGTCATGTGAGATTCTAAGAGCAGAGTCATCCTGCGATGACAACTGATTCGGCCGTAAAAATCAGCAATTCTTTCGAACCTCTGAAGTGGGTTCAGAAAAATGCCATGACCGTCAGAATCAAGAAGACAGCGGTCCAAACGTCACTACAAAGAGACGTGTCCCGGCCCCAATAGAAAAGGTATGACACTGTCTCTTCGAGAGTCTATTAGGCGCTCTGTGCCGCGCTAAAGCAGCGGGGCAAATCGAGAAAAGAAGCTCCGGCACCATTCAAGAACCCGGTCAGGCCAGCCGCCTTCAATCGACTACCCGCTACCGAAACAGGGAGGTCAAGACAACGATCTGTGAAATCAGCCGCCGATAATAAAAAGACGGCTGGATATATTATCCATACGGTCTATATGGCAGGCGGGAGCCCCAGCGACAACCTTCGTAGCAAAAGCAAGGATAGGGCCACCACATCCAAAGCCCAATCTGGCTTGAATGTGGTTGCTGCTTCCCAAGAACAACCGCCTCTGCTGGATGATGAAAACCCTCTCGATGAGGATGATAGGCAGAAAGACCCTTCGGTCCAGGCAGAGTCATGCTTGGACAGCGAGGAAGAGCCGACTTTGTTAGTTATATGTATGCCCTAGAGGCCATTACTATACATAGGATGTATATTGTAGTGGATGCTGGGATATATATAGGGAGGACTTTCTTGCTCGACATGATAGTATGCTATCTGGTTGATCTTTACCTTAACGTGTACACTGATTGTCTCCCTGTTACATGTTGGTAAAGCCCTTAGGATCTGTACTTGACTACCTGGACTATGATGTGGATCATACTAGTGGGGACATGGTAGTCCATAAGTACATCCTTCAAAGTCCCTAGTCGTGGGTGTATCGAGACGGGGCATCGATATACCAGAGTAGACTAGCGTGTACCTTCTCGACCCATACAGATGGGCGATGGATGATCCCATATCCATTGGTGTTTGACATCGGAGATGATATACGGGTGATCAGTGGAGACTGGGTACACTGGACGGACTCGCCGAGAACTCCCAGATGGTATTATACCTTACGTCAGATGGCAGTTCTCTGGTGACACTGGTACAGAGTAGTCTGTTGACCCGAGATCGTCATAGAGTCTTGTGTGGTTCCCACTGTGCTTTGATTTCCACCTTACCACGTCCAAGAGGGCATGCAAAATGGTGGTTTTTGGGTACAGTCCCGAGTCATATGGAGGCAATGAGCGATAGGAGGGGATTTGTCTCTCCCGGTATAGGGAGTTGATGTTGCGCTGTGTTCGATTGGCTATAACCGGAAATCCCTGGCCAGGGTTGCTGAGATTTACTGGTAAGTGTTACCAGTAGTTTCTCGAACTGTTATAGACCTCATATCGACACGACTTATCGAGCTATTGGGGTCTGACGTTTACCACCCCTAGGCGAGATATGCGACATATCAGACGATCAGACCGGACTGTACGGTAGTGTTACTGGTTGGATTCACTGGAGTGTGAGCGGGCTTGCTCGTCGATCTTCTGATCGCTCAATCCCGGGTGGCTGTTACGTTTAGCAGACCGCTTACGGCTTGTGGGTGCTTGATATGATCATCACCTGCTGCCGGCGTATTGACGAGTCTTTAGAGTCCTACACAGAGGTTTCCTGGCTCAACCGAAACGAAATAGGGGCGCATATGAGATATGTGCGGGACCGAGAATAATGCGTGTATGTGATACCGTATTCTATTCTCGCGATGAATGTATCGATATGGTTGTATGCGATATAACCTAGTTATCGAATCAAGGATTGATTCGGTAAGCCGATACATAGGATACTAGTCGGTTATATGCGATATGACCGGATCGTTAAATCAAGTGTTGATTTAATGATTTAATGTATAATTATATATATGATATATTACTTTGCATTAACTAGTATTGGTTCACTTAAGATGGATTTTCTTACTCGGATGTGCACATTGTATATACGATATAATTTTGTGCACTAGTTTGTATCATGTTTGATGATGCATGCTAAATTGGCTAAGTGTAAAGATTAAACCATGCTTATGTAATGGTTAGAGTTTTGTTTTTCATTTTCTTATTCATTTGTTTATTCATTTTTGGAAATGATAAGCATAAAGAGAAAATGGTGGCTAACTTTGTTTGTCGTTGAAGCTTCTTGAAGACTTTGACCAAGTGACCATTTTGTCTCATGCTTAACCCTAACCATTCCATTTAACCATGATTAACTCTCTACACATTACCATGGTTTGAATATGATAAGTATTCATTTTTCTTTTGGATTTAAATAACTTATCATATTCATTCTTATCTTCTTCTTCTTCTTTATCACATGAAGAAAGCTTGCTACATCAATGGTGATTGATGAAATAGAGTGAGAAATCCAATTCTAAAGTCTACCCACTTCCTATTTCTTCATCCTCTAGCTCTTGCCAAGTAGTAGAGTGTGTTTCCTTCACAAGTTTTCTTGACTTGGTGAAGTTGGAGCTTGATCTAGCGATGCCTCGACGTAGATCATCTTCGGCACGTCGTCGACGACCTAGCCCGCTCTTTCTCCGATGAAGCCGACGCTAGAGCCCGGGATTTGATTTGGTCAGCGGAGAGGACTTCATCACGGAGCCGTGGAGGTGGAGGACCGGATCTACAAAGGTTGTATTTCCGTATTCTTGTAGTTAAGTGTTAACTAGTTTGCTTTGTCGCCTAAAAATGTAGCCAACGATCCGTATTAGGGTTTCTCGGCACCCGTAAAATTTGAAATTGGCATGGTTGATGCCTTGTGAGACCTCTTGAGAGTGCCTAGGAACCCTACAGTGGTATCAGAGACTAGCTAGAGCCTTAGGCGAAGTCTAGACGGAGTTTGAAGTCCGATCGAACCGAAACCCCAATATTTCCATGCTCTCTGGACTTTTTCTGAATTTGTGGATTTTTGAGTATTAAAAATATGCAGAAAACTAAGAAGGAGATTCTAAGAATTACTGTACAAAACGGGACTCATGATTCCTCCAAAGAGCGGCGGAACCGCGGCATAAGCATGGCTTATGCGGCGGTTCCGCGGTCAACAAGTCTCATCAGTCAACGATTTTGGCACAGTAACTTCTTTATTTTAATGCTGAGTTTTCTGGGAATTTTTAATATTTATTCAAGAGTTGGATTTTCTGGGGTTGTTTTGGGGATTCGGTGTTTTGATCGGAGTATCAAGTTTTGTCTATGTGGCTTTCCGGATAATTTTTGAATATGTTAAAAAGTTCGACCGGAAGTAAATACCCACCTTTTCCCCTGTCGGGAAATTTCCAAGTGTTGGATTTTTCCGTGGTTTAAAGACGTTCTTAGTAGTGCAAGTAATGCGATGGACCCTCTAGAAGACAACAAACCTTAACTCGATTATGTGACGTCTTGAACTGCCCTTTGAACCTTAGGGTTTGGGGCAGTATGGCGTGCCACATGTGAGGCGTTGGCTTGACCCTTCTACGGATGGACCGTTGGTACTGAGGCACGAACTGAATGTTTTTAGACTTGTTTCATGTGTTGATCTGTATCGGGAAAACTTGGGTGTTTGAATGTTCGATCGAAAAGTTTAACATTTTCTAATTATCTGGAAAGTGATACAATAATTGGAATTCACAAGTAGTTATGAGATAACTGAATGAACGTTATAAACATAGCAGTTTAGTCCCACTTGATCTGTTGCCATGGAATTTTGATGTGATCAAAAGTCCGTCGCAATCACGTAGCGTACGCGGATATTCGCCGGTAAACTTAATAGACAGTCTCACTCCATAGCCCCGACCAAGTGACCGCAGGAGAACCCCGTCACCGAAAGCATCCGTTCGGATGCTCGCGGTAGCGGTGTTCCGCCTTGGTGCACTTCGTCGACGGCGTCGGGGGTGCGGCCGCCTACTAAAGTTTGCGATGAGCATTCGATCAGGATGTCGGGAATCTTGTTGAATTGCCCGACTTGATATTGAAAAGAGTTTTCGATAATGAGACTAAAATGCGGGGTTTATAATTGTTAGGCATGTGATGTCTAAGTAATTCATTTGGTCAGGCATGCGATGTCTGAGGTGGTTGCGGATTCCAACTGTTGTAGTTTTACATTTTCTTATATGTGACTGTAAGTGTAATATGTGATATCGCCGGTTTCGTTGCTATATGTCAACGACAATTGGGATGCGCATATTTACTTACGTTGATGACATGTGATGTTATGTGTTGCTGGATATGTTATATTGGATCGTCGTGTTTGAATAGCCGGGGTTTTTTATGTGAAATGAGTGTTTTTCATTTTCATTCATGTAAAAACTTGTATGTAATATTCTTTTATTGGGGCACTTCCAGGTTGCGGAAGTTGTCGCCGTTTGTATATTATTTACTTTTCCGCACTAGGATAGACCCAAGGAGGAGGGCACAAGTAACCGGGTTCTGGAGTCCAGTGGGAGACCAACTCGAGGAGTCGAGTCCGGGTCTCCTAACTCCAGAATTGGTAGGGTTGCTTGCCGCTCTCGTAGGGGTCTAGGGGTGTGGGTTTGGCTATTCATCACGACGGTGGAATCCGTGTTTTATACTGGCTCGTATTGAAAACACGGACGTCCTAGTATATCCAATATTTCATATGATTCTTCTGCTGCGATATCTGTGATGTGATCATGTGATGTTCTGTGATAGATACTGTATATAGTATATATGATATATTATATAGACGTTACTTATGTTTTACACCTGCGCTAGCCCTGCCCTGCTCTGCCGTTAGTTACCTAACCTAACGGTGCATGAGGGGACATCGAGGCGAATGCGGATGGCATAAGTGTACGTCGTATTTATCTGTGATGTTTAGGTACTTTAATGATGGGACTTCATTAATGCGATTAATGAAAGTAAAAGAAACCTAAAGATGTTGTAGAATCGAATTTCAAAATAAAACAGGTAGCTACAGTTCTTGCTTTGCACAGAGATATATGTGATATATCCTGCACCTTATTCGATGAGGAAAGGACCGAGATCCCTTCACCGGGAGTGACTCCTTTAGCAATAACTGGCAGATGCTACACACTCGGTTTGTCTTTTGATTGCTTTTAAGAGTTTTTGCTTTGCACAGTGATATATATGATATATCCCGCACCTCATTCGACGAGGAAAGGACCGACGATCCCTTCACCGGGAGTGACTCCTTTAGCAAAACTAGAAAAGCCTCAAAAGCACTCCATTTCAAAATCATTTGATTCTACAACGATATCAAGTTCATTACGCAATAGGTTTTCAGAAAAACCTGTCGTAGCCCTCCGTCATTTCAGATAAGTTGTATATAGTATTCGTGCTGCATTTGTTGGCTTTCGTCAAGGTGCAGTGTGCGGTAGCTATATGCTGCTTATCTGCAAGCATACGATGCGATTGGATTAGGGTAGTCGTGCGGCTTTGTTGGCTTTCGTCAAGGGTCGTGCGGGTGGGTTTAATTCAATCAAGAAATGTACGGGTTGAACTTGACTAGCGGGCTATGGTTTGTTGGCTTTCGTCAAGGTCATAGCACGTTAGGGGCAAAATATTATCGGGAATTTCAAGTGTTGAAATTTGCAATGAGATTGCATACCTTCTATGAGATAGTTGGATCCCGATTCCCGCTGCGAGTAAGAGTTACTCCTGGGAGAGTTTTATACATTACAATTAGCCGATCAAGTAGGTGTCTAGAAAAGTGTCAACGGGGTTACGCCTCTGGGAAAACGAGGTATACAGTAATTAGGTTCGTGCAAAAGCACGGGGGACCTCCCTCAAAGTACCGACACTGGCCTGGCTGAAAGATTGGCGAACTTGTAGTGTGTAATTAATCCCGGCTAGTCTTTCCTTTTTGGGTTTGAAGGAAGATTTGATAAAAAGCAGTGGGAACCATCCTGATTAGATAAAATAATAACCAATCTATTCTTGCAGGAGCGCACGCTGAGTGTTTTCTTCTCTCTTTCTCCTGGTAGCGACCATGTCACGCCTTAATCAAGATAATAAAACGGATTATTGACCGAACCCGCTTGTTATACTGAGCTGGGGAACGTTGGTCCCGCTCCACCTTATAGTTGTTATAAGACAGAGCAGGAAATTGGGGAATACCAAAATTCCTATGCCGCCCAAACGAAGAGAGTGCATGCTGATGCATCATCTTCGGGTGTGTTCATTACAGAGAACTATTTCTCAGTATCCTTTACGTCCTGGGTATGTGATACCAGATCAGGATCCCAGATATGTAATCTGTTACATAGGGCTGCAGAAAGGTATAGAACTGAGAACGGGTGATAAGTTTCATGAGGCAGAAAACGGGGCAAGTGTTGCAGCCAAGTCTGTTGGTCACTGTCACCCTGTATTACAAATACATTGATTCTGAACGAATGTTATTAGATACCGAACCTGATATACAAAATCATATCAGTCTCTTTATTAGTAAAGAAAGGATATAATTTTGTATTGTTGGATAATGTTTTGAACATTTCCTATATCAAAAGTTGATTGGTTCAGGCACGTTATCTAAAAGCATTGATGTTCTAAATCAAACTACAGTTCTTAGTATACGGAACACACACAAGAGGAAGAGTTCAGAAATGAACGAATCCTTCTTGAGGCATTGTAGACTAGGTCATATCAATGTGACCCGACTAGCTGAAGTTACATGTAGATGCATATTTAAATAAGTTTGAATTTACATCTTATGAAACTTGCGAGTCATGTCACAGAGATAAGATGACCATAGCTCTGTCTACTGGAAACAGAGAAAGAGTTAGTGAACTCTTGGGATGATACATGTTGATGTATAAAGGTCCCCTGTCTACACATGCCAGGACTGGTTTTTTATACTTCATTACGTTCTCTGATAATCTCTCAAGATTCAGTCATATGTTCCTGTTGAAACATGAGTCCGAACCTTTTGAGATCTTCACAGAATATAAGTTAGAAGTAGAGAACCAAAATACGGGTATAAGTATTATGTCCTATGATGAGATCAGGGAGGAGAATACTTGAGCACGGAAATCCTGGTCTATTCTAAAGGAGAATGAGATTCTCTCTCAGCATTATTCCTCCGTATACACCATAGCACGATGGTATATCGGGGCGGAGCAATCACACCCTATATGATAAGGTGCGCTCTATGATGAGTACTACTGAGTTACCTGTTTCTTTTTCGGAGTTATGCACTTGAGAAGCTGCATACCTATTGAATAGGGTTCAAATCAAATCAGTTGCCTACCACTTCATATTTGATATGATAAGGGAAGAGCCCATCTCTTAAGTTAGTAAAGATTTGGGGTTGTCCAGCCTATGTCTGAAAAGCAAAATCCGGACAAGCTCGAGGCAAGGTCAGTTATATAGAACTGGAAATGTTCCAGCTATACAAACTGCAGCTGATGATTTAAAAGAACCAAAGGATTCAATAGTTACCAACGAACCTCAGCCTCTCCGCCGATCTAGTAGGGTTCCTCACCCACCTGAGAGATACTTCGGTTTCTCTATGACAGTGGGAGCGAGGATTGCATCATGAGATGATAACCCAACTAGTTTCGAGCTGGCCATCAGGAGTGGGACTCTATAAGAATGGCTGGATGCTTAGCGATCTGAGAAGGAATCCATGTACACCGACAAAGTATAGACTTTGGTTGCTATATCTGAAGGGTTAAATCCCCATCAGGAGCAAGTATATCTTGAGAAGATTACTTGGTGTAGATGGAAAAGTTGAGACTTTCAAAGCTAGACTTGTTAAAGCTTTTCGTCATCGACCAGGCATGAATAATGATGAAACCTTTTCAAGTGGCTATGCTTAAGTCCATCCAGATCCTACTTGCCACGGCTGCATACCATGACTACGATATCTGGCGGTTGGGTGCCATGACTGCTTTTCTAAATGATGTTTTAGAAGAGAACGTCTATAAGTACACAGCCAGAGTGCTTCGTAGACAGTGGGAGCAGCGGAAACGTGTACAAGATGCTTTATAGGATAAAGCAGGTATCGCGGAGTTGGAACATCTGTTTTGATATGAAGTAGTCAAAGAGTTTGACATCATCAAAATGGTAGATGAACCTTGTATAAACAAAAAGGTAGTAGGGAGTATGGTGATGATCCTCGTAGAGTACGTGGATGACATACTCTTGATAGGAAAGGAGTTTCCTATACTACGCTCGGTCAATCTCCGCTTATCATAAGGATTCTCCATATAGAATCAAAGTGATACCTCCTATATCCTGGGTTTTGGATCTATGAGATAGATCTAAATGGATGATAGGATTCTCACTAGTTGTAGAGAGATGGTATCAATTGATCCTGAGGAGAATCACTGGAAATGGTTCCAGGGTGATAAAGACGACTGAATGTAAGTCAGGCATTGTCTTTACCCTCAGTAAAGGGACGGTATGTTGGAAGAGTTCCAAGCTAGATACCGTGACATACTAGACGATAAAGGCAGGATACATCGCTACTTAAGATGCTACCAAAGAGGCAGTCTGGATGTATATTTGTTCATGAGATAAACATAGTTCCTCCCATTGTGTGACAATGGAGTTGTGGCTTATGCCAAGGAACGCCGGTCCCATCAGTGATCCAGACATATTCTAAGGCAGTGTCACCTGATTATGGAGATGGTTGATCTCCAAGTAGATCGAGGTTAGGAGAGTATACTCAGAGGACAACACAGCGGATCCACTCACAAAGGCCTGTTCCCAGAGAGAGACTTTTATGGGATGGTTGAGTATGAGATACTGCAACCACTGCTATCAGATGGCCCTAGTGCAAGTGGGAGATTGTTAGTTATATGTATGCCCTAGAGGCCATTACTATACATAGGATGTATATTGTAGTGGATGCTGGGACATATATAGGGAGGACTTTCTTGCTCGACATGATAGTATGCTATCTGGTTGATCTTTACCTTAACGTGTACACTGATTGTCTCCCTGTTACATGTTGGTAAAGCCTTTAGGATCTGTACTTGACTACCTGGACTATGATGTGGATCATACTAGTGGGGACATGGTAGTCCATAAGTACATCCTTCAAAGTCCCTAGTCGTGGGTGTATCGAGACGGGGCATCGATATACCAGAGTAGACTAGCGTGTACCTTCTCGACCCATACAGATGGGCGATGGATGATCCCATATCCATTGGTGTTTGACATCGGAGATGATATACGGGTGCTCAGTGGAGACTGGGTACACTGGACGGACTCGCCGAGAACTCCCAGATGGTATTATACCTTACGTCAGATGGCAGTTCTCTGGTGACACTGGTATAGAGTAGTCAGTTGACCCGAGATCGTCATAGAGTCTTGTGTGGTTCCTACTGTGCTTTGATTTCCACCTTACCACGTCCAAGAGGGCATGCAAAACGGTGGTTTTTGGGTACAGTCTCGAGTCACATGGAGGCAATGAGCGATAGGAGGGGATTCGTCTCTCCCGGTATAGGGAGTTGATGTTGCGCTGTGTTAGATTGGCTATAACCGGAAATCCCTGGCCAGGGTTGCTGAGATTTACTGGTAAGTGTTACCAGTAGTTTCTCGAACTGTTATAGACCTCATATTGACATGACTTATCGAGCTATTGGGGTCTGACGTTTACCACCCCTAGGCGAGATATGCGACATATCAGACTATCAGACCGGACTGTACGGTAGTGTTACTGGTTGGATTCACTGGAGTGTGAGCGGGCTTGCTCGTCGATCTTCTAACCGCTCAATACCCGGGTGGCCGTTACGTTTAGCAGACCGCTTGCGGCTTGTGGGTGCTTGATATGATCATCACCTGCTGCCGGCGTATTGACGAGTCTTTAGAGTCCTACACAGAGGTTTCCTGGCTCAAGCGAAACGAAATAGGGGCGCATATGAGATATGTGCGGGACCGAGAATAATGCGTGTATGTGATACCGTATTCTATTCTCGCGATGAATGTATCGATATGGTTGTATGCGATATAACCTAGTTATCGAATCAAGGATTGATTCGGAAAGCCGATACATAGGATACTAGTCGGTTATATACGATATGACCGGATCGTTAAATCAAGTGTTGATTTAATGATTTAATGTATAATTATATATATGATATATTACTTTGGATTAACTAGTATTGGTTCACTTAAGATGGATTTTCTCACTCGGATGTGCACATTGTATATACGATATAATTTTGTGCACTAGTTTGTATCATGTTTGATGATGCATGCTAAATTGGCTAAGTGTAAAGATTAAACCATGCTTATGTAATGGTTAGAGTTTTGTTTTTCATTTTCTTATTCATTTGTTTATTCATTTTTGGAAATGATAAGCATAAAGAGAAAATGGTGGCTAACTTTGTTTGTTGTTGAAGCTTCTTGAAGACTTTGACCAAGTGACCATTTTGTCTCATGCTTAACCCTAACCATTCCATTTAACCATGATTAACTCTCTACACATTACCATGGTTTGAATATGATAAGTATTCATTTTTCTTTTGGATTTAAATAACTTATCATATTCATTCTTATCTTCTTCTTCTTCATCACATGAAGAAAGCTTGCTACATCAATGGTGATTGATGAAATAGAGTGAGAAATCCAATTCTAAAGTCTACCCACTTCCTATTTCTTCATCCTCTACCTCTTGCCAAGTAGTAGAGTGTGTTTCCTTCACAAGTTTTCTTGACTTGGTGAAGTTGGAGCTTGATCTAGCGATGCCTCGACGTAGATCATCTTCGGCACGTCGTCGACGACCTAGCCCGCTCTTTCTCCGAAGAAGCCAACGCTAGAGCCCGGGATTTGATTTGGTCAGCGGAGAGGACTTCATCACGAAGCCGTGGAGGTGGAGGACCGGATCTACAAAGGTTGTATTTCCGTATTCTTGTAGTTAAGTGTTAACTAGTTTGCTTTGTCGCCTAAAAATGTAGCCAACGATCCGTATTAGGGTTTCTCGGCACCCGTAAAATTTGAAATTGGCATGGTTGATGCCTTGTGAGACCTCTTGAGAGTGCCTAGGAACCCTACAGACTTTCCGCCCCAGGACCGCGGAGCAAGAGCTGCTTCAAGAGCATCGAAAACAGCTCAAGAGAAAAGATAAAGAGATGGCTAAGCTCTATTCGAAAATTGACGACCTAACGAACGCGGTGATGCAGCTTATGGCTCAAATTGCTCGAGCGCCTCCCAATCAAGCATAAGTCGCTACTCATGAACCGGATGATGGCAATCAGAAGCGGCCGATGCTTGTCCCTTTGGGTCTAAGATTCATCGAGCCGCACGAAAGCCGGCCACATTCCGCTTCTGGGGACACCTTGGCCCCAGATAACACTGTCGCACTAACACAAGATCGGATAATGGATTTGGTCACCTGCAAGTTTAAAACATTGGTGGCCGAAGCTGAAGCTCAGAAAGAAATTGGCAGTAGTGGGCGGCCATATCCCGCACAGTACGATCTGATCGAGTTCCCGAGTGGCTATGTCCTTCCCAAGTCCGGAAGATTTGATGGGATGGGAAATGCAAATTAGCACGTCGCCCACTTTAAAGTATCGTGCGAAAATACAGGGGGCAATGATGCGCTCCTTCTTCGTCAGTTTGTCAACAGCCTGACCAGTGTCGCTTTTGACTGGTATGCGAGTATACTAGTCGGGTCCGTCATTACCTTTGCCCAATTGGAGTCTCTGTTTCGGAAAATGTTCATGAGTGTCAGTGATAAAATCTCCATTACTGACCTTGTGAGGACCAAGCCGGGGGAGAATGAAAGCAACACCGTCTTTATCGCCCGATGGCGTAATCGCACTGTCAAGTGCGAACCGCCGCTGGAGAAGGACCAGTCCGTCAGCCTTCTCATTGGGAACCTCAACAATTGGATGGTCCCATTCTTGTGTATAGCAGGCCTCAAGACGTTTCAAGAGCTAACCAAGAAAGTCCAAATGCTGGAACGCTCGGAGCAAGAGTTTACCCCGGACTCTCAGAGAGACAAGACTTGGAAAAGCAAGCTGGACGACAACCGTAGAAGCGGGAGTTCCAGCAGTACCAATGTCTTCAATGCGTCTGACAATGAAGAAAAGCGAAGGGCGGGCGAATCCAAAATCAACCGATCTCGAAAGCCAGTGCTGGGAGGAGAAGGGCCTTCCCTAGAGGAGAAAAAGAACAAGATTTAGTCTTTCAGAAGGGACAAGGTTCGGAAGATATTTAAAGATGCCTTGAACAACGGTCTACAATTGCCAGAGTCAAAAAGACCTCAAGAAGCAAAAATGAACGACAATCCCCTGTATTTCCCGTACCACCGAGTTGTGAGCCATGCGATCGAGGATTGCTATATCTTCAAAGACTGAGTCGAGAAGCAGTACAAGGCTGGAGAGATTGAGCTGTCCAAAAGTGTGTTGGTGAACAATCAAGTTGCAACCACCAACATTATACAGACAGAAGCTGAAACCTTCTGGGAGCAGACAGCAGAACCCGCTGCCCTGAGAAATGGAACGAACTCACCGCAGCCTCCGTGGAGTACGCACATATCTAATAAGACGAAGAAGATGATGAGGCTACTTCGGAAAGAGCCCAGGACGGAATGGGAAGGGCAGAAGAAGCTTGCCATTCCAGCTGCCAATGCGGCTCCATCAGGCTCAAAATCCAAAAAGCTCCAAAAGAAGAAAAGTGCAGCTCGGTGCAAAAAAGAGTCTGCAGGGAGATCGACCATTCAAAAATATATCGATTCCCTCGAAGACTATGAACAGAAGGAAAGAACACTAATTCAACTGAAAGAGTTCTTCCTGTTGAAGCAGCGGAGATTTTGGAGGAGTTGGAAGAAGACTCCAATGAAGAGATCCCAGTAGCGACCTTCTACGCCATCCATCTTGGCAGCGACTCTGTGGAGGAGCACTGTTTTCCTGAAGAAGACGAGGAGCTCGCCACAAAGACCAACCAAATCCATCTTAGAAGCGGCAGGGCTCTACCGCCAAATCAGGGCAACGCCCCAAAAGGGAAGGAAAAACAAGTCGCTAATGAAGAAGATGGCGGAGAACTTGCTCTTGAAGATTCGAATGCTTCCCCAGTAGACTATAATGTCTTAGCTCATCTCTGAAAGCTTCTGTCTCTCCTTAGCATCTAAGATGCCTTGGTTCTATCTCAAGAGCTTAGAGATGTTCTCATTCATGCTCTACAAACCCCCGAGCGGTATCAGGCTCGCTTTGCGGAAATTAATATGAAAGAAGCTCAATACACTTTGCTAGCCGCCCCAGTCACGTTTAAGGATGAAGACTTGCTACTGGGAACTGCTGAGCATAATCGGCCGCTTTACGTGACCGGGTACAGCGACGGAGATCGGATTAATCGTATATTGATTGATTCGGGGTCCTCAGTGAACATCATGAACTTGCGGACACTGATGAGTTTGTCAATGGACGTCCGACACCTGTCAAGGGAAAGTATTGTCATTCAAGGCTTCAATCAAAACTGCCAGCGAGTTCTGGGGTCTATAGCTTTGCCAATAAAATTCGGGGATCTGCAAACTGAAGCTAAGATATACGTGATCGACGCCGACACGTCTTATAATATTCTCTTGGGACGTCCGTGGCTCCACGATTACGGCATCGTTCCGTCAACTCTCCATCAATGCATGAAGTATACTTAAAATGGCGAAGAAAGACGCATTGACGGAGACATCCAGCCGTTCGGTGTGCATGAAGTCCGATATGAAGATTCTCGGTACTTTATGAACCACCAAAATGCTAAGCCACAACTGACTAAGGATAGAGCGGCCCCAAGACTCAAAAGAAAATCTAAGCTAGCTGTCACTTTCGAAAGAAAAAATGCCCAAGTGCGCCCGCGTTTCGGTAGCGACACTGATGAGTCTGACGCTGGAATTCCGTCCTTCCGTAAAACTCGCCCTCATTTCGGTAGCGAAACTGCTTTTATCTATTACTGAGGCCCCATCTAGCAGCAAAGTCCGCCCTCATCTTCGCAGCGACACTGAAGAGTCGGAGGAAGAGTACCTGCTGTGCAACAGCTATGCCGATTGGACCTCTATGCAACAAATAAAACTACGAGAGACCTTTGAAATTGCAGAAGGGCCCCTAGCTGTCACAAGGGTGCCGGATAAGTTGTGCAAAGAGCTCGATGCATTGTCAGTCTCCACCGTGGACCAGCTGAAAACTTTCTACGTTCCCGAAAGGAAAAATGGACAGAAGGGCATCCTGTTTTATGGGTCAAATCCTGTTGTGCACCCGGAAGATTTTTCTGTCGCGTGCCTTCCCTATGAGAGAGGCATAAGAGCCGTCCTCAATCCCAGATACTATGCACCCGAGATGTGGGAATATTTCAAAAAGTACGAATACCGGTTATATCAAACGGAGTCCGAAGCAAAGTTTTATGAAGGGCTATGGAATCCGCCCCAGGTCCGAGCACTCATCGAGGGAAGAATTCCAGACAGACGGGGCATAGGCTTCATTCAGCCTGATTCCAAAGCGTGCTACATGATCCATATTGGTGAAGCCAGCGAATGATCAAATGATGATGACGAGATAGCCGAGCCAGAAGAAGCTCCTCAAGAGCTCGAAGATGGCGGACAAGCAACCTTCGACGAGCTAGATGAGATTGACTTAAGAATGCCCGATAATCCAAGGCCGACATACATCAGCTCACTCTTGTCAGAGGAAATGAAAGCGCAGATAATCGCCCTGCTGTACGAGTTCGTCGACTGCTTCGCGTGGACGTATAAAGAAATGCCTGGCCTTTCCCCTGAAGAGGCCGTGCATAAGATGGCTATCTCCTGATGCTAAGCCAGTCAAACAAGCTCTTCGAAGAATGAGAAGGGAACTGGAAGAAAAGGTCATCGAGGAGACCAAGAAACTCATCAATGCCGGCTTCATCAGAGAAGAGAAATATGCGGACTAGATCGCATGCATAGTCCAGTGAAGAAGAAAAATGGGCAGATCCGTGTTTGTGTCGATTTCAGGGACCTCAACAAGGCATGTCCTAAAGACGACTTCCCGCTACTGGTCATGGAAATGATGGTCGATGACACCTCAAATTATGAACTGTTCACCTTTATGGATGGCTCGTATGGATATAATCAGATCAAGATGTCGCCTGAGGATGAGAAACACACAGCATTTCGAACCCCGATCGGAATATACCGCTACAAAGTGATGCCATTCGGACTGAAGAACGCAGGCGCTACATATCAAAGAGCGATGACCAATATCTTTGATGACCTAATTCATAAAGTCGTCGAATGTTATGTTGATGATTTAGTCGTCAAGACTAAAGTCAAGGCCGGTCACATCCAAGATCTTAGGACCGTTCTCACCAGGCTGAGGGAGTGCGATCTGAAAATGAATCCCCTGAAGTGCGCCTTTGGCTTGTCATCGGGAAAATTCCTAGGCTTCATAGTTTGACATCGGGGGATCGAAGTTGACCCATCGAAGATAAAATCCATCATGGAAATTCCCCCTCCGAAGGATCTGACGCAGCTGAGATCTTTTCAAGGCATGCTTGCTTAAATACGAAAGTTTATCTCAAATTTATCGGGGAGATGTAAAACCTTCTCAAAGCTCATGAAGAAAGGAGCTCCTTTTGTCTGGGGTGCCAATTGTCAAGAAGCGTTCGAAAGCATTAAACAGTACTTGTTGCACCTTCCAGTGCTGGCCGCTCCCATCCTAAATAAACCGCTGATTCTCTACACTGCTGCGCTAGATGAGTCACTCGGTGTGCTCCTTGCCCAGAACAACGAGGAGGGAAACGAGAATGCCCTCTACTACCTCAGTCGAACTTTAGTCGGGGCGGAACATAACTATTCCCCGATCGAAAAGCAATGCATGGCTCTGATATTCACTATGAAGAAGCTGAGACACTATCTGCTCGCTCATCGGGTTATGCTGATCTCTAGGGTCGACCCGCTCAAACACTTAATGACCAAAGCAAGCCTAGCCGGTAGAATGTCAAGATGGGCTGTCATGCTGCTTGAGTTTGACATAGTTTATACGCCCTAGAAAGCAGTAAAAGGGCAAGTTCTTACAGAATTCCTTGCTGCTCATCCCGTATCAGAGGGGTCACCGGTTAATTGTGAGCTACCTGACGAACAAGTGCTGCACCTCGAGAAAGATGAGCCATATTGGGAGCTCTACTTCGATGGAGCCTCATCGATAAAGACCTCCAGTAAATCAAGCGTCCCGGAGATAAAAGCAGGGATAGGATTAGTGTTCATCATGCCATCAATGGGAACCCTACGATGTTCTTTTGCTCTCACCGAGCCTCGCACAAACAATGAGGCCGAGTATGAAGCTTTGATAGCTGGTTTGGAGCTCTCCATAGAAATGGAAATCCTCCGGCTACGAGTCTACGGTGATTCCCAGCTTGTCGTCAACCAATTAAGTGGCGACTATAAGATATACAAACCCGAGTTAGCTCGGTACAGAAGCCGAGTGGTGGAACTCATGAAATGGTTCACTTATATTGAGCCGATGAGAGTTCCTAGGGCGTTGAATGGATAGGCTGACATACTCACTAGCTTAGCTAAGGAGCTGGATGATCCTGACATGGACGAAATTCTGATCACAGTCAGGAGCCGGCAAATTCTGCCCCCAGTCTCTCTACGAGAAGAGGAAAGCGCGGAACAGCAGACCAGTCCTGCCGAAGAAGCTTCGATCATCCAATACGAACCCGATTGGAGAGAACCCTTCATAGAGTACCTTCGATACGACAAGCTTTCCGAAGGAAAATCTGCAAGGATTCAGCTGAAGAAGAGAGCTTTCCGATACGTGTTTGTAAATGACACGCTATACCGCAGGTTATATGACCAACTCTGGCTCAGGTGTCTGTCATTGGCCGAAGCCCAAAAGGTCATGAAAGAAGTTCACTTGGGCGTGTGCGGTGCTCAACAATCTGGCCCCAAGATGCGAATTCAAATCAAACGGTTTGGGTATTACTGGCCCACCATGATACGGGATTGTGAAGAGCATACAAAGAAATGTCATATCTGCCAAACTCACGGTGATTTCATTGACAAGCATCCCAATCCGTTGCATCCTACGGTGGCATCGTGGCCCTTCGAAGTCTGGGGCATCGACATAGTTGGCCCAATTGATCCTCCGTCATCTAAAGGCCACCGATTCATATTGGCCGCAACTGACTATTTCTCCAGATGGGCTGAAGCTATCCCGTTAAAAGAAGTCAAGACAGATGATATTCTGTTGTTCTTCCGGCATAATATTTTATACCGCTTCGGTACACCAAGAAGAATCATTTCTGACAACAGACCTTCCATCAAGAGCATCAAAGTCTCAAGATTCGCTACTTAACACAAGATAGACTGGAGATATTCCTCCATCTATAATCCAAGAGCCAATGGGCTAGTCGAAGCCTTTAATAAGACTCTATGCAAGCTCATGAGGAAAAATGCTTCAGCCAACAAGAGAGACTGGAATCTCAAGCTTCACGAGGCATTGTAGGCATATCGTACAACGTACCGTACTCCAACTCAGTCCACTCCATACTCATTGCTCTTCGGAGTGGAGGCGGTCCTCCCCCTCGAAGTCGAAGTTCCAAGCTTAAGAATGGTCGTTCAGCACGAATTGACGGAGTAGGAAAACGTGCTTCTTCGGCTTGAAGAGCTCGACGAACTAGAAGAAAAGAGGCTTGCGGTGCAGCAAAACCTGGAGCTATACCGAGCCCAAATGTCACGGGCCTATAATAAGATGACCCGTCTCTGCGCTTTCAAGAAAGGAGAATTGGTGTTGGTCCTCAAAAGACCGATTATCCCCAATCGACAAGCCAAGGGAAAATTCGAGCCAAACTGGGAAGGAACAAACGTTATCGAGAAAGTGTTCGACGGAGTATCCTACCAACTAAAAAGTGCTGAGGGGGAAAAGCCTATGCAACCCATCAATGGCCGATATCTCAAGAAATACTATGCGTGAATGCTCCAATCGCAGGCGAATTGAGCACACCAGTCCTACGGTTAGTCCCCAAATTGACTGCCGTATACAATCCACGGGCTCAAATAATTCTCAGCATACTCATGCCCCACCGCAATCACCAGTTACGCGGTTGGTCTCCACCCTCGGAATTATGCTCCATTTGGGAATACCCACTCATGTGTCCTCACGATACATGAGGAGAACAAACTTACGGGATCCTCACGACTCGTAAGAAAACAACTTCGTGGGATCTTTACGACTCATAAAAGATCAACACACTTAGGAATCCCTACGGTTCCTTAGGAGAATATACACCTGCGAGATCCTCTCGACTCGTAGGGAGAATGCTTTTATGAGACCCTTACGGCTCATAAAATTGAAAAGCCTTAGGTGATAGGGATCTAAACCTTTCTCCTAAGCCATCGCTCCCCAATGGGCAACGGCAAATGATGAGTCGCTCCTGGCATTTCGCTTCAGTGTTAGCGATGCTGATGCCGACCAAAAACCCAAATCCCAAGTCCTCCCAAGGAAAATGATGAGTTGCTCCTGGTATTATTCCAGTGCAGAGATGCCAAAGAAGATCCAAATTCTAAGTCCCCAAACGGCGAATGATGAGTCGCTCCTGGTACCATATTCCAGTGCAGCAATGCATACGCCAACCAAAATCTAATTTCTCAAAATTCTCCCAGCCCTACGGTTAGTCCCCAAATTGACTGCCGTATACAATCCACGGGCTCAAATAATTCTCAGAATACTCATGCCCCACCGCAATCACCAGTTACGCGGTTGGTCTCCGCCCTCGGAATTATGCTCCATTTAGGAAGACCCACTCATGTGCCCTCACGATACATGAGGAGAACAAACTTACGGGATCCTCACGACTCGTAAGAAAACAACTTCGTGAGATCCTTACGACTCACAAAGGAGCAACACACTTAGGAATCCCTACGATTCCTAAGGAGAACATACACCTGTGAGATCCTCTCGACTCGTAGGGAGAATGCTTTTATGAGACCCTTACGGCTCATAAAATTGAAAATCCTTAGGTGATAGGGATCTAAACCTGTCTCCTAAGACATCGCTTCCCAACAGTCAACGACAAATGATGAGTCTCTCCTGGCATTTCTCTTCAATGTTAGCGGTGCTGATGCCGACCAAAAACCCAAATCCCAAGTCCTCCCAAGGCAAATGATGAGTTGCTCCTGGCATTATTCCAGTGCAGCAATGCTGATGCCAAACAAGATCCAAATTCCAACTCCCCAAACGGCGAATGATGAGTCGCTCCTGGTACCATATTCCAGTGCAGCGATGTGACGCCAACCAAAATCCAATTTCTCAAAATTCTTCCAGCCTTACGGTTAGTCCCCAATTTGACTGCCGTATACAATCCACGGGCATAAATAATTCTCACCATACTCATGCCCTACCGCAATCACCAGTTACGCGGTTGGTCTCCACCCTCAGAATTATGCTCCATTTGGGAAGACCCACTCATGTGTCCTCACGATACATGAGGAGAACAAACTTACGTGATCCTCATGACTCGTAAGAAAACAACTTCGTGGGATCCTTACGACTAACAAAGGAGCAACACACTTAGGAATCCCTACGATTCCTAAGGAGAACATACACCTGCGAGATCCTCTCGACTCGTTGGGAGAATGCTTTTATGAGACCCTTACGGCTCATAAAATTGAAAAGCCTTAGATGATAGGGATCTAAACCAGTCTCCTAAGCCATCGCTCCCCAACGGGCAACGACAAATGATGAGTCCCTCCTGGCATTTCGCTTCAGTTTTAGCGGTGCTGATGTCGACCAAAAACCCAAATCCCAAGTCCTCCCAAGGCAAATGATGAGTGGCTCCTGGCATTATTCCAGTGCATCAATGCTGATGCCAAACAAGATCCAAATTCTAAGTCCCCAAACGGCGAATGATGAGTCGCTTCTGGTACCATATTCCAGTGCAGCGATGCAGACGCCAACCAAAATCCAATTTCTCAAAATTCACCCAGCCCTACGATTAGTCCCCAAATTGACTGCCGTATACAATCCACGGGCTTAAATAATTCTCAGCATAGTCATGCCCCACCGCAATCACCAGTTACGCGGTTGGTCTCCGCCCTCAGAATTATGCTCCATTTGGGAAGACCCACTTATGTGTCCTCACGATACATGAGGAGAACAAACTTACAGGATTCTCATGACTTATAAGAAAACAACTTCGTGGGATCCTTACGACTCACAAAGGAGCAACACACTTAGGAATCCCTACGATTCCTAAGATGAACATACACCTGAGAGATCCTCTCGACTCGTAGGGAGAATGCTTTTATGAGACCCTTACGGATCATAAAATTGAAAAGCCTTAGTTGATAGGGATCTAAACCTGTCTTCTAAGACATCGCTCCCCAACGGGCAACGACAAATGATGAGTCGCTCCTGGCATTTCGCTTCTGTGTTAGCGGTGTTGATGCCGACCAAAAACCCAAATCCCAAGTCCTCCCAAGGCAAATGATGAGTTGCTCCTGGCATTATTCCAGTGCAGCAATGCTGATGCCAAACAAGATCCAAATTCCAAGTCCCCAAATGGCGAATGATGAGTCGTTCCTGGTACCATATTCCAGTGCAGCGATGCAGATGCCAACCAAAATCCAATTTCTCAAAATTCTCCCAGCCCTACGATTAGTCCCCAAATTGACTGCCGTATACAATCTACGGGATCAAATAATTATCAGCATACTCATGCCCCAACGCAATCACCAATTACGCTGTTGGTCTCCGCCCACGGAATTATGCTCCATTTGGGAAGACCCACTCATGTGTCCTCACGATACATGAGGAGAACAAACTTACGGGATCCTCACGACCCGTTAGAAAACAACTTCGTGGGATCCTTACGACTCACAAAGGAAAAACACACTTGGGAGTCCCTACAACTCCTAAGGAGAAAGTGCACCTACGAGATCCTTTCGACTTGTAGGGAGAAAATGCTTTTATGGGACCCTTACGGCTCATAAAATTGAAAAGCCTTATGTGATAGGGACCTAAACCTGTCTCCTAAGCCATCGCTTCCCAACAGGGAAAGCAAATGATGAATTGCTCCTGGTATATGTGCTTCAGTGTTAGCAACGCTGGTGCCTACCCTAACCCCAAAATTCAAAACTCCAATCCAATAGACCTCTAAGTCTTTAAACTTGGAATAGATGACCTCTTAGTCGTTAAACTGGGAACAGATGACCCCTAAGTCATTAAACTGGAAACGAGGGAGATCCTCAAATCCACTCATGACAGATGATGATTCTCTCCTGGTACCATATTCCAGTGTAGCGATGCTGATGTCAACCCAATTAACATCAAATCAGCTAGACAACCATCGACCGTCCAAGTCGCAAAAAGGACAGAACCGACCGCCCAAGTCGCTAAAAGGGCAGCATCGACCGTCCAAGTCGCTAAAAGGGCAGCATCGACCGTCCAGCTAGCGAAAAGGGCAGAACCGACCGTCCACGTCGCTAAAAGGGCAGCATCAACCGTCCAAGTCGCAAAAAGGGCAGCATCGATCGTCCAAGTCGCTAAAAGGGCAGCACCGACCATCCACGTCGCTAAAATGGCAGCACCGACCGTCCACGTCACAAAAAGGGCAGCACCGACCGCCCACGTCGGTAAAAGGGCAGCATCGACCGTCCACGTCGCTAAAAGGGCAGCACCAACCGTCCATGTCGCTAAAAGGGCGGCACCGACCGTCAACGTCGCTAATGTTAGGTCCACGTTACCCACCTCGGTTCTTTCGGGGAGGCGGAATAGGTAAAAATCAAAATTTTCCTAACTAGGTAACATGGACCATGCAAGAAGGATCTTTGCTAAACAAGAACTAACAAATATACTACAAGTTTTAGCTATTATGTAGAATGGTTATACCTAGGTCTTGAACTCCTTCTCTTCTTTTGGTGGTTCACCTTCTTGCTTGCTCCACGTAGTGGCATGAACGGCTTCTCCTCGTCGTCTCCACTTTGCCGTAGATGGATCAACCCGAGGGCCTCGAACTTGATGTCCTATCTCAACCTATAGATAACTAAGGTGCTTGGTGTGCTAAACCTAGAACCTTAGAGTGAGTAGAGAAGAGTTATGGTGGTTTTGTCTCAAAGGTTCATGTTTTCCAACTCATGGAACACTTGAACCTTGAGAGAGGAAGAGGGAGAGCTTTTTTTTATGAGGAGAAAGCAGATGATGGAATGAGCTCTCATAATGCAACCATGCTCACAAAAGCAAAAAAATAATAATGATAATAATAATAATTAAGTATATTGTGATGGTTAGTTTCAATGACCATTATCATTTCATGCAATTATTGCAACAACAAGTAAACAAAAGTCATAGCAATGAAATGATGATGGTCAACAAGTCCACAATGGTCAACCGGTCAACAAAGTCAACAAGTCAACAAAAGTCAAATGTTCAGCTCAACCATGACATAATAATCCTTAATTAATATTATTAATCATATTTCTCATTCTCATTAGAGTTTAAAAAAAAGTCAATGGTCAACAAGTCAACCAAAGTCAAATAGTCAACAAGTCAACCAAAGTCAAATGGTCAACAACCCTAATGAGAATCCTCTGCCTCTTCCTCTGTCAACTGTGCATACACACTCGCATCCGTGTTCCAAGGAACTCGAATACACCGAGACAAAACCAATTCCAAAACAAGTATTAGGATCTGGCTTAAACCAAAGCCCGCTAGTAATAACTGTCCGGACACCAAACGTGCATAAGTACGCGGATATGAACGAAGCTCGTCGCAAAACCATGCGACCTCTACTCTGTTTTGCCTAAAGGCGAGTAACCCTCTGTGTGGGTCTCTAAAGGCTCGACACTACGCTAGCAGTGGGTTTAACCACATGCCACAAGCGGTACTAGCTGTACGTAACGGTCCCAAGGTAGATGCCGACAAGAAGACTGATGAGGTGAACCCATCTGAACTCCTA
Organism: Agapanthus africanus; assembly: GCA_030015575.1. NCBI lineage: Eukaryota > Viridiplantae > Streptophyta > Magnoliopsida > Asparagales > Amaryllidaceae > Agapanthus > Agapanthus africanus. The sequence goes on from CM057337.1 coordinate 233,906,347, forward strand.
CTGAGCCTGAATGTGACAATCTCCGTACAGTCCGGTCTGTTCGTCTGAGAATATCGCATGGCGGGCCTAGGGGGCGGTAAACGTTAGTCCCCTAATAGCGGTACAAGTCGTGTCGGAGTGTAGCCCAAAACACCCTGAGAATTTACTGGAAGACCTACCAGCAATTCTCACTTGCCCTGGCCAGGGACGACAATGTGTAATGGCTCTCCTAGACACAACGCGATATCAACTCCCAATACCGGGAGAGATGAATCCTGTCTAACCGTCACTGCCTCCAAGTGCTTCGGGACTGCACCCAACTACTACCTGTTTGCACGACTCAGAAGAGCCGTGGTAGGATAGTAATCTAAGAACAGTGGGAATACACTCGAGGCGAAGTGACAGTGTCAAGTCAGCGGACTAAGCTGTACTCATGTCACCTGGGAACTATTAACTGACGATAGGTATAATACCAACCAACAGTCCCCGACGAGTCCTATCCAGTGTACCCGTAACCTAACGAGCACCTGCATACTTTCTCCAGTACGACGTACTGATGGCTGTGGGACAGACCATCTCCCCTGCTGGGAAGAGAAGCGTATGCACCAGTCTACTCTGGAGTTTCGATGCCCTGTCTCGATAATCCTACGACTAGGGACCAAAATAATGATGTGCTTATAGACTACCCAGCCCCCACTAGTGTGATCGCCATCACAACGCCGGCAGTCAAGCAAAGATTCTAAGGGCTCCATCAATATGTTTTAGCGATATGTTAAAAGAAACATATACACATATTAAGAAAGAAACAAACTAAGTAGCATACTACTATATCGAGCAAGACTGTCGTAAACCCATATATATATATATATCCCAAGCCTCCAAAATGTATTATACAAACTAGTTCTATACAATATTGGCCTCTAGGGCATACATATCTAACAATCTCCCACTTGCACTAAAGGCCACTAATTGGTGCACCGCATACCCAACGTCTGCACTAAGGCCAGCTGCTGGCTTACCGCATACCCAATAGCTCAAAAAGTCGCTCGAACTGTGTTTGAGGGCGGGCCTTCGTGAATGGTTCCACCGTGTTGTCTTTTGTGTCCACTCTCCGTACCTCGATCTCCTGGCGATCAATGATCTCCCTGATCAGGTGATACTTCCTTAAGATGTGTCTGGATTTCTGATGGGATCTTGGTTCCTTCGCTAAAGTTACAGCCCCATTGTTATCGTAATACAAAGGTATTGGGCCAACAATGGTCGGAACACCTGAAGTTCACAAATGAACTTCTTCATCCAGACCGTCTCTTTTGCGGCATCGCTTGAAGCAATGTATTCAGCCTCCATCGTCGAGTCTGCGACGGTATCCTATTTGGAACTCCTCCAACATACCGCCCCTCCGTTGAGGGTCAACACAAAACCCAAGACAGACTTGCTGTCATCTTTGTCACTCTGGAAGCTTGAATCGGTAAAGGACTCGACCCTGAGGTCTCCATTACCGTAAACCAGGAACATTTCCTTAGTCCTTCTCAGGTACTTGAGAATGTTCTTCACTGCCGTCCAGTGGTCCTCACCTGGGTCTGACTGATACCGGCTCACCACGCTCAGCGCGTAAGCTACATCTAGTCTTGTACATAGCATCGCATACATTATAGATCCTACCGCCGAAGCGTAGGGTACAGTGCTCATGCGAACCCTCTCCTCGTCAGTCTTAGGAGACATCTTCTTGGAGAGGGTGATTCCGTGCAATGCGGGTACATTACCGTGCTTGGAATCTTCCATACTAAATTTCTTTAGTACGGTCTCTATGTACTTGGACTGCGAAAGTCCCAGTAGTCTCTTGGATCTATCTCTGTAGTTCTTAATCCTCAGAATGTATGAGGCATCACCCAGGTCCTTCATGGAGAACCATTGTGACAAGAATAGCTTGACCGATTGTAGCATAAGAATGTCATTTCCTATCAAAAGAATGTCATCCACGTACAAGACTAGGAACACGACAATTCTTCCTACAATCTTCTTATAGACACAAGGTTTATCTTCGTTCTTGATGAAATCAAATTCCTTGATTGCCTCATCAAAACAGATGTTCCAGCTCCGCGATGCCTGCTTTAATCCATAAATGGATTTAAGTAACTTGCATACCTTCTCGCTGCTCCCACTGTCTACGAAACCTTCTGGCTGATCCATGTAAATGCACTCTTCCAAACAGCCGTTTAGAAAATCCGTTTTAACGTCCATCTGACAGATTTCATAGTCATGGAAGGCAGCAATGGCAAGTAGGATCCGAATGGATTTGAGCATAGCCACTGGAGAAAATGTTTCATCGTAGTCCACACCAGGTCTTTGACGAAAACCTTTTGCAACGAGCCTAGCCTTATAGGTTTCCACCTGCCCATCTACACCAAGTTTCCTTTTGTAGATCCATTTGCATCCAACGGGTTTTACCCCAGGTGGAGCAATATCCAAGGTCCACACTTTATTGGTGTACATGGACTCCATTTCGGATTGCATAGCTTCCAGCCACTTATCAGAGTCTCTACTGATAATGGCCTGCCTGAAACTAGCTGGGTCATCTTCTTCCAAGATGCAATCCTCTCGATCCCCGTTTATGAGAAAACCGTAGTATCTCTCGGGCGGACGAGAAATCCTACCAGATCTGCGGAGTGGCTAAGGTTCGGCTGGGACTATTGAATTTTCTGGTTCTGCTAAATCCTCAGTTTGAGTTTGTGGATCAGATATTTCATCCAGTTCTACCGTGCTCCCACTTATTTCTTTTGCAAGAAATTTCCACTCCAAAAAAGTGGCGCGACGAGTAACGAACACCTTCTGTTCCTCAGTGTGGTAGAACAGATATCCCAGAGAATTTCTAGGATATCCCACAAACTTTCACAAAACTGACCGTGCCTTAAGCTTGTCAGGATTTTTTACTTTTACATAGGCCGGACAACCCCATATCTTAATACGTTCAAGATACGGTTTTTTACCACTCCATATTTCATATGGAGTCTTAGGCACAGATTTAGACCGAACCTGATTCAGTAAGTATGCCGCTGTTTCTAGCGCAAGTCCCGAGAATGAAAGAGGTAACTCAGCATTACTCATCATGGATCGAACCATATCCAATTGGGTACAATTCCTTCTCTCCGATACACCGTTGTGCTGTGGTGTATAACGAGGAGTAAGCTGAGAGAGAATACCATTTTCTTTTAAGTAATCTCGGAATTCCGTGCTTAAGTACTCTCCTCCTCTATCAGACTGGAGGATCTTGATACTTTTGCCTGTCTGGTTCTCTACTTCGTTTCTGAATTCCTTGAATTTCTCAAAAGTTTCAGATTTGTGTTTCATCAGGTACACATATCCGAACCTAGAGAGATCGTCGGTGAATGTGATGAAGTACGAGAACCCATCCCTTGCATGTATAGACATTGGACCACATACATCACTGTGTATGAGTCCCAAGAGCTCTGCTGCCCTTTCTCCATGTCCGGTGAACGGAGATTTGGTCATCTTTCCTTTGAGACAAGACTGACAAGTTTCATTAGATGAAAACTCGAACGTATTCAACAGTCCATCTTTATGAAACTTACTTAGTCTTTTCTCTCCGATATGACCAAGTCTACAATGCCATAAGTAGGATTCGTTCGTATCTGAACTCCTCCTCTTGCGTGTGTTTTTTACATTGAGAACTGTATTCTGATTTAGAACGTAGATACCATTACACAGTGTACCTTCTGCAACCAGTACCTTATGAAGGTAAATGCTCATGATATTTCTATCAAGAACAAAGTTATATCCATCTTTATCGAGTAAAGAAACTGATATGATGTTGCAAACCATGGAAGGTACATAGTAGCAATCGTTCAAAATCATAGTATTGCCATTTGGCAACATTAGGTGATATTCACCGACGGCTGCAGCATTAACTTGTGATCCGTTCGCTACCTTGAGCGACATATCACCAGGTGCAACTTTCTTACTTTTTCTTAGTCCCTGCAATAAGTTACAAATATGAGATCTTGATCCTGTATCAAGTACCCAAGAGGTAGGGCTGACCGTAAAGCAGTTCTCAATTACAAGAACACCTGAAGTAGATGCAAAACTATGCTTCTTCTTCAACTGGGTATTCTTGGAATCCATACAATCTTCTTTCCCTTGCTCATACTTATGACTGTTGTCGTAAGTTAGAGCCGAACCAACGTTCCCCATCCCCGAATAAGAATTCGGATCAGTCAAGCGATACATTTTATTATCTTGATTAGGGCATGAAATGGTTGCTACCTGGAAAGAGAGAAAAGAAACACTCAGCGTGCGCTCTTGGAAGATCAGATTGGTTTATTAATTTATCTAACCAGGATGGCTCCCACTATCTCCTCAAATTCTTCTTGAAACCTTAAAAGAAGAACTAGTCAGGATTAATCGCACGTCACAATACTTGCTTAACCTTTCAGCCAGGCTAGTGTTGGTACTTCGAGGGAGGTTTTCCAATACTTTCGTGAAGTTCCTTAATTAAGTAACCTCTTTTACCTGGAGGCGCAGCCCCACTAACGCCGTTTTAGACACCTACTTGGTTTATAGCATTGATTGTTAAGTGAAATAATCTCCCGAGAGTAATCCAACTCATCAGTAGGATCGGGATCCAACTATCATTGTGCGATGACCTAGATGGAATCCACTCTGGTCACCACACTCCAGAAGGTATGCTACATCTGCAAGTTTTAGTTTCTGCAGAAACCCCCGATGTGGATTTTTGCCCCTAACGGTTTATGACCTTGACAATGCCAACATATCATAAACCGCTAGTCAAGTTCGGCCAGTCATTATCTTGATTAATTTAGACCCACCCGCATATCTCTTGACAATGCCAACATAGCTATGCGACTGTCCTAAATAATCTGAAAAATAAAACTGCAAACAAGCAATACTTAGCTACCGATCACTACGCCTTGACAATGCCAAAATACGCAGCTCGAATACTAAGAAGTACTTGTAGGAAATGACGGAGGGCTACGACTGGGTTTTTGGCGAAAAACCCGTTAACGTAATGAACTTGATATCGTTGAAGGAACCTGGTTACCTTTTTTTTATAAAAATATAGTGGCGAATACTTTTGCTAAAGAGGTCACTCCCTGTAAAGGGATCTGGTCTCTTTCCTCGTCGAATGAGGTGCAGGATATTCCAAACTGAATACCTATATGCAAAGCAAGAATAATCGACTATAATGAAGTTTTACCCTGACACAAACTTTTTGTTCAAGGGGTCACTCCCGATGAAGGGATCCCGTCCCTTGCCTCACCGAATGAGGTGCTGGGCATTCAGAACCGAATACCTCTTGCAAAACAAAAGAGAACGTCCTTGCAATAACAACTTATTGAAAATTGTTCAAACAATGACTTTTAGGTTTGTTTTTTCTTGCATTAATTTAATGCGTCCCATCAATTAATCCTACCATTGCAGAAAACAACGAAAATATGACGTACGCTTATGCCATCCGCATTCGCCACGGGGCCCCGTCATCACCCGTTAGGTTACTTAACTAACGACAGAGCGGGGGCTGGACTAGCGCGGATGCAAAACATAAGCAACGCCTACTAGATATCACATATAGATATATACATTCGTCAGATGCAATGATAGCCATTCCAGATCACAGATGAACACATTGGATATGCTAGGAATCCGTGTTTCGTTCGAGACTGCATTGAAAGACGGATTACACGGTCGCGATGAATAGCCAAACCCCACCCTAGACCCCTACGGGTGCGGCAAACTATCCGCCAAATACCTGAAGTGAAGCAGCCTCCCTCAATACCGTAAGTAGGCCACTCAGCACTTCAACGTACCCGATAGTTTGTGCACCCCTCCTTGGGTGTAACCTAGGAGCAAAAACAGTAAACCACATCCCGGATGTGCGGCCATAAAAATAATATTACATTAATTTACATTTTACATCAAATGAAAGATAAAGAAAACTCTCATCTCACAAAACCCTGGCTATTCATCCGCGACAATCCAACAAGTTCATATACACAATCCAACAACATTACAGATCACAGATATGCACAACCCTCACTAATCGACGTATAGCGATTAGCCGACATTCTGTGCATATATCACATTACAGATATAACTATTTAGCCACAGTTTATAGAACTCTGATCAAAATACAAATTTGTTACCACCACCAAAAAATAACATTTTTCTCTGGATAATCTGGGCAGAAACAAAATATCTCAAAAATCCCAAAACACCAAACTAGGAAATCTGCAACAAATTGGAGCCACGGCGGAACGCATGGTTCCGCTGCGCTTCTACGGCGAGTTGGCCGAGTCGTGGGCTCAAATTTCTTGTAAATTCCTAGAAAACCCTGCTTGTATTTTTCATGTCATACAAAATATTTTTAGGCCTGTTTTGAAAATCGACAGAAAATACATTTTTTCGGTTTGTTTTCGGGATTTTTCCGGATCGAAATTCTAAACACTTTGCTAACAGTTAGTTGTTGCTTAGCTAGGCTCTGATACGACTGTTAGGTCCACGTTACCCACCCCGGTTCTTTCGGGGAGGCGGAATAGGTAAAAATCAAAATTTTCCTAACTAGGTAACATGAACCATGCAAGAAGGATCTTTGCTAAACAAGAACTAACAAATATACTACAAGTTTTAGCTACTATGTAGAATGGTTATACCTAAGTCTTAAACTCCTTCTTTTCTTTTGGTGGTTCACCTCCTTTCTTGATCCTCGTAGTGTCTTGAACGGCTTCTCCTCGTCGTCTCCTCTTTGCCGTAGATGGATCCACCCGAGGGCCTCGAACTTGAGCTCCTATCTCAGCCTAGAGATAACTAAGGTGCTTGGTATGCTAAACCTAGAACCTTAGAGTGAGTAGAGAAGAGTTATGGTGGTTTTGTCTCAATGGTTCATGATTTTCAACTCATGGAACACTTGAACCTTGAGAGAGGAAGAGGGAGAGCTTATTTTCATAAGAGAGAAAGAAGATGATAGAATGAGCTCTCATAATGCAACCATGCTCACAAAAGCAAAAAAATAATAATGATAATCATAATAATTAAGTATATTGTGATGGTTAGTTTCAATGACCATTATCATTTCATGCAATTATTGCATTTTGTAAAGAACAACATGTAAACAAAAGTCATAGCAATGAAATGATGATGGTCAACAAGTCCACAATGGTCAACCGGTCAACAAAGTCAACAAGTCAACAAAAGTCAAATGTTCAACTCAACCATGACACAATAATCCTTAGTAAATATTATTAATCATATTTCTCATTCTCATTAGGGTTTAGAAAAAGTCAACGGTCAACAAGTCAACCAAAGTCAAATGGTCCAGAAGTCAACCAAAGTCAAATGGTCAACAACCCTAATGAGAATGCTCTGCCTCTGTCTCTGTCAACTGTGCATACACACCCGCATCCGTGTTCCAAGGAACACGAATACACTGAGACAAAACCAATCCCAAAACAAGTACTAGAAACTGGCTTAAACCAAAGCCCGCTAGTAATAACTATCCGGACACCAAACGTGCACAAGTGCGCGGATGTGAACGAACCTCGTCGCAAAACCATGCGACCTCTACTCTGTTTTGCCCAAAGGCGAGTAACCCTCTGTGTGGGACTGTAAAGGCTCGACACTACGCTGGCAGTGGGTTTAACCACAGGCCGCATGCGGTACTAGCTGTATGTAACGGTCCCCAGGTAGATGCTGACAAGAAGACTGATGAGGTGAACCCATCCGAACTCCTACTGAGCCTGAATGTGACAATCTCCGTACAGTCCGGTCTGTTCGTCTGAGAATATCGCATGGCGGGCTTAAGGGGGCGGTAAACACCAGTCCCCTAATAGCGGTACAAGTCGTGTCGGAGTGTAGCCCAAAACACCCTGAGAATCTACTAGAAGACCTACCAGCAATTCTTGCTTGCCCTGGCCAGGGACGACAATGTGTAATGGCTCTCCTAGACACAGCGCGATATCAACTCCCATTACCGGGAGAGACGAATCTTGTCTAACCGTCACTACCTCCAAGTGCTTCGGGACTGCACCCAACTACTACCTGTTTGCACGACTCAGTAGAGCCGTGGTAGGGTAGTAATCTAAGAACAGTGGGAACACACTTGAGGCGAAGTGACAGTGTCAAGTCAGCGGACTAAGCTGTACTCATGTCACCTGGGAACTGTTAACTTACGATAGGTATAATACCAACGAACAGTTCCCGACGAGTCCTGTCCAGTGTACTCGTAACCTAACGAGCACCTGCATACTATCTCCAGTACGACGTACTGATGGCTGTGGGACAGACTATCTCCCCTGCTGGGAAGAGAAGCGTATGTACCAGTCTACTCTGGAGTATCGATGCCATGTCTTGATAATCCTATGACTAGGGACCAAAATAAGGATGTGCTTATAGACTACCCAGCCCCCACTAGTGTGATCGCCATCACAATGCCGACAGTCAAGCAAAGATCCTAAGGGCTCCATCAATATGTTTTAGCGATATGTTAAAAGAAACATATACACATATTAAGATAGAAACAAACCAAGTAGCATACTACTATATCGAGCAAGACTGTCGTAAACCCGTATATATATATCCCAAGCCTCCAAAAAGTATTATACAAACTAGTACTATACAATAATGGCCTCTAGGGCATACATATCTAACAGCTAAAAGGGCAGCAACGACTTCCTCGTCGGAATTATGCTCCGCCTCGAAATCTAGTCAACCAGACACTCCATCTCGGAGACACATCAAGCATCGACCGTCCAAGTCGCTAAAAGGGCAGTATCGACCGTCCAAGTCGCTAAAAGGGCAGCACCGACCGTCCAAGTCGCTAAAAGGGCAGCACCGACCGTCCAAGTCGCTAAAACGACACCGACCGTCCAAGTCGCAAAAAGGGTAGAACCGATCGTCCACGTCGCAAAAAGGGCAGTACCAACCGTCCAAGTCGTCAAAAGGGCAGCACCGACCGTCCAAGTCGCTAAAAGGGCAGCATCGACCGTCCAAGTCGCTAAAATGGCAGCACTGACCGTCCACGTCGTAAAAAGGGCAGTATCGACCGTCCAAGTCGCTAAAAGGGCAGCATCGACCGTCCATGTCATAAAAAGGGCAGTGCCAGCTTCCCAAAAACCGGGAACCGAATCAAGTCGCCTCCATATGAAAGAATATCCATCAATTTCTTGTACAGGACCCATATATGCCGTGTGCATTTATTGATGGGGGGCACATTGTTGGGGTCGAAATTTACACCCCGGTTGACTAAGTCAAAATCAAAGTCATCCCCAAGCCAAGTGGGCCCAAGCCCATGTCAAATGGGCCAATGCCCAAGTCGAGCTCGAATATGAAGCCGCCGGCTCCCCCATTCCAAGACAAAATTTTTGTAAGAAATAATTTTGGTGTATTTTTCTTTTATTTTATTTTATGAATAAATGTAAGAAAAATGGGCATAAAGACAAATTTTTGTAAAGCCCATGGCTTATGTGCAAAAAGAAATGGCACATGAGCCATGGGATGGGCAAAATGCCATTTTTGTAAAGCCCAAGGCGCTATATGTAAAATGTATAGCCTATAAAGGTAAAGATAATGAAAATATCTCAACAACTTTTTCTCTCTCCAAAAGAATCAAGATCTGTGATCTTCTCCTTCCTCAAGGTTCTAAAAACCTTCTTCTCTTTTGAATTAAATCAAGAGTTTTACTCTTCCTTTTCCAAAACTAAATAGTTTTTCCCCCCCGAAACCCACAAAGGGGAACTCAGATCTCCCATCAGATCATAAAAATAAGAGCTTTTAAAAATCTCATATTTCTTGTTCTTCAAGATCCAGCCAAAAGAGGAGGAAGAAGGAGACCCATCCCGTAAAAATCCCACTTTGGGAAGATCCAGAGCTCAAGGGATAAGCCTGTTTCAGCATATCCAAAAACATCTTAGGAGTTTAACTCCCCTCTAATTTCTCTTTTAGGAGTTTAAATCCCATTTCTAGGGCTAAAAGCCCCTTTTCCTCGCCGACGCCCGAGCGTCCGAGCGCCTAGCGCCCCAAGCGCACAAGCGCCCAGCGCCCACATGCCGGGCACGTGGTGCGCTAGCGCTCGAGTGCCTAGCGTTCAAGCGCCCAGCGTCCACATGTCAGACACATGGTGCGCTAGCGGTCAAGCGCACAGCGCTCAAGCGTACAGCGCCCACGTATCGGACACGTGGTGCGCTAGCGCTTCAGCGCACAGTGGTCAAGCGCACAGCGCTTAAGCGCCCGGCGCCCGGTGCCCACGTGTCGGACACGTGGTGCGCTAGCGCTTAAGCACACAACGCTCAAGCGCCCAGTGCTCGTGTGCTAGGCACGTGAGGCGCGGGCCCCATACGTCCTTTGGGTGCTTTTTCCCTTTATTTATATATATTGACACACACACACACACACTCCACGACACCGTCCCCCTTGACCCCCAGCCTGCTCTCCGGGTAGCGGGACCCCCGTAAAAACTCTGTGGCCCCCCCGATATATCCAAAACCACTCCACAACACAACACTGCACATTAAGTTCGCATGACCAGTTTAACCCGTTAATCGGAGGTTCCTTCACCCTAAAGGCGAGAGGTAATTAACGGCAGCTTAGTCCGCGGCTGTCGGAGATTCGGATCCCCACAATCAATAAACCCCAGCCTAACCTAGGTAGGGGGAATCTATAATGCGCTTGAAAAGCGCGAGCGTATTCCCATCTCAATGGGGTGACGAAAAACACCCTACAACGGGGCCTATTTCCATACCGCCTTATCGGATGGCCCCGGCGGAGCTTAGAGAGCTGAATAATCAGTTCCAGGAGTTGTTAGAGAAAGGGCTTATTCGACTTAGTGTATCTCCTTGGGGTGCCACTGTCCTGTTCATCAAGAAGAAGGACGGCAGTTTACGCTTGTGTATCAATTACCGCCAGCTGAACCGCGTTACAGTGCATAACAGATATCCCTTACCGCGTATCGATGATATGTTCGACCAGTTTCAGGGTGCGGGACACTTCTCGAAGATTGATTTGCAATCGGGCTACCATCAGTTGCGAGTTCGGCAGGATGATATTCCGAGGACGGCTTTTCGCACGCGTTACGGACACTATGAGTTTTTGGTGATGTCGTTCGGACTCACTAACGCCCCAGCAGCGTTTATAGACTTGATGAACCACGTTTTCAGGCCTTATCTTGATCAGTTCATCATCGTGTTTATTGAAGACAACTAAGTGTATTCCCGGAGACGAGAGGAGCACGAGCAGCACTTGCGGATCACATTGCAGACTTTGAGAGAGCACCAGCTGTTCGTAAAATTCTCCAAGTGCGCATTCTGGCATGACAGAGTTGATTTCTTAGGTCACGTAGTTACGAGTGACGGTATACGTGTGGACCCGAAGAAGATCGAGGCCGTTCAATATTGTCCCAGACCAGCATCAGTTACAGAGATCTGCGGCTTCCTAGGACTGGCCGGCTACTACCGACGATTTGTATAGGACTTCTCTCGTATTGCAGCACCGTTGACCGGGTTGACCCGGAAGAGAGTTTCTTTTTGTTTTGACGGAGGCGTGCGAGTATAGCTTTCAGCAGTTGCAAACTCGTTTGACTACGGCGCCAATGTTATCATTGCCTTTGGGATTGGGCGGATTTGTGGTTTATTGTGATGCTTCTCGAGTGGGGCTAGGCTGTGTATTGATGCAGCAAGACAGGGTTATCGCGTATGCTTCTCGGCAGCTCAAGAAGCATGAGCAGAACTACCCTACTAATGATTTAGAGATGGCTGCGGTGGTCTTTGCACTTAAGATCTGGCGACATTACCTATACGGTGAGTCGTGCCAGATATTCATGGATCACAAAAGCTTGAAGTATATATTTCAGCAGCGAGACCTGAATCTTAGACAGCGTCGTTGGATGGAGTTAATGAAGGACTAGGATTGCGAAATCCTTTATCACCCAAGCAAGACGAATGTAGTGGCGGATGCTTTGAGTCAGGGGCCTGGGGACAGTCTATCTTGTTTAAGCGCAGTGCAGAGGCAGTCGTCGGCAGATTGGCAGATTTTTTGTGACGGCCGAGTGCAGTTCGAGTTCACTCCGATCGGGGGACAGCTTGCACATGTTCGTGCACGTCCACAGTTGCTTGACCTTATACATGAGGCACAGTACAGTGATGACCATTGTTCAGAGATCATGGCACAGATTGGACAGGCCAGATTTTTCGAGTTCGTGATCGATGATCAGGGGATACTATGATTTGGGACTAGACTGTGCGTACCAGATGCTGAGGGACTGAGGCATGAGATTCTTGAGGAAGCACATCGATCGGTGTGCAGTGTTCATTCGGGTTCCACCAATATGTACCATGATATGAGAGATGTTTACTGGTAGGACGGGATGAAGAGGGACGTTATAGACTTCGTTTCGAGATGCCAGACTTGTCAGCAAGTTAAGGCCAGGCACCACAGGCCTGCGGGAGAGCTACATCCATTACCCATTCCAGAGTGGAAATGAGCATATTTTTAGGGATTTCATTATGGGTCTACCCAGGACCAGATGAGGGTACGACTCTATTTGGGTGATCGTGGATCGATTGACGAAAGCGGCTCACTTCCTGCCAGTGAAGACCACTTTTGGATTTGCTAAGTATGCCCAGATATACATCGATGAGATCGTACGGTTGCATGGCGTCCCGACATGTATTGTGTCCGACCGAGGCACCCAGTTTACCAGCCTACTATGACATAGGCTTCAGGAGGCTTTGGGCACCCACTTGAGTTTCAGCACAGCATTTCATCTGCAGACCGACGGCCAGTCAGAGCGGACTATCCAGACTCTTGAGGACATGCTCCGAGCATGCGTTTTAGATTTTGGTGGTAGCTGGGATCACCATTTCCCCAGAGTAGAGTTCTCCTACAACAACAGCTTCCAGGAGACCATTCAGATGACACCATTCGAGGCTCTATATGGGAGGAGATGCAGATCGCCTGTCTGTTCGACAGAGCTCAACGAGAGCAGTATTTTGGGGCCGCAGATTGTTGAGGAGACGACAGCGAAGATCCAGTTGATTCGTGATAGGATGAGAGCATCCCAGAGCAGGCAGAGATCTTATACGGACCATCGTCGGCGCAGCCTTGAGTTTCCTGTTGGCGGTCATGTTTTCTTGAGGGTCTCCCCAATGAAAGGTATGATGAGATTTGGGAAGAAGGGGAAACTAAGTCCCAGATATGTGGGCTCCTTCGAGATCCTCGAGCGTATTGGTGCAGTTGCGTATCGGTTAGCTCTTCCGCCCAGTTTCGCAGACGTTCACCCCATTTTCCACGTTTCGATGCTCCGCAAGTATCTTCATGACCTTTCTCATGCGATTCAGCACCCGACGATCCAGCTGGAGCGTAACCTTTCTTTTGCAGAGCAGCCGGTGGTCATCCTGGATCGGCAGGTGAAAAAATTGAGATCGAAGGTTATACTGTCCGTGAAGGTCATTTGGCGTGGCCCGAGCAGCGAGGAGGTCACCTGAGAGACCGAGGACGAGATGAGAAAGAAATATCCCTATCTCTTTGAAGGTACGCGTAGCTAAATTTTTTTTTAAATTCGGGGACTGAATTTCTTTAAGGGGGAATATTGTAACGTTTTGGAAATTCGTTTAAGTTAATTTCATGTAAATTAGCGATGATGCGTAAAATTTTTCATATAATCTCATAATTTTTAAATTTTCCACATAAACTGAAGCAAATCAAATTTTAATTGTGAAATTATGCAATCATATTTATAATTGTGTTTTATTAATTATTAATTAGTTTAGTGTTCACTTAATTAGAAAACTTTCTTAATTATATTTCCTAAGCAAAATTAGTGTAGCATGCACAATTTCACCTTAGGCCATGTTTTAACATGTCTACCATTTTAAATTATCATTTCATTCCTTTTAAAATAAAACCCAAAACAAAATAAAACTTTAATGAAATAAGATAAAGAAAAGAATAGGAGAGAGCATGGTGCATTAAATGAGTATGGAGGCTTGACTTTGGGGGCATTCTCTCTCTCTTTCTTCTCTCCCCTCAACTCCAGCAGCAACTCAGCAGCAGCAGCAGCAGCAACAACAACACCTTCATCTCTTCTTCTTCTTCTTCTTCTTCTTCTTCTTCTTCTTCTTGCATCCAAGCATAAATCCCCACTAAAAATTCATCTTTTCTTCATTAAACCCTTGCAAAACACCTCCTTAGTTGGTTCTTGAGCCAAATATGGGAGGCAAGGCCAGCAAGTTTGTGCCACCACATGACCATTATGAGGTATTAAGCCCACCTTAATCACCTCTTTGCTAAACTTGTAGTTTATTTAGCTAAATTTAGTGTTTAAGTGGGTTCTTATGCTAATTAGGTGGTTTAAATGAAGATTAGGTTAAGTTAGGGTTGTTAGGGCTTGATTAACTTAATTAAGTGCTATTAGTGTCGTTTAACCCAAGTATTTGCTTAAGTTTTTACTAAAACACCGTATTGTATTAATTTAGTGCTTAATTAGTGTTTTAGTTAGGAATTGTGCTAGTTTAGTGATCTGCTTTTGAATCGAGTGCTTCAGGAAAAAGTTGAAGATACTGGGACTTAGTTACTGAGCTAGGAACACACACACAAAGCACGAGACCCCACTTCCCATCCCAGGCCGCAGAAAAATTAGTTCTGGCCGTAAATTGCAGCCAGAGGGGTGAGTTGGGTGTCGGGGTTTGGGCTAGGGGAGTCTACTATATATTTAAGGTGTTTCTTATATGAAACTTTTCCTATTTCCACTCGAGTCAAAATCTGGAATCAAAAACCTTGTTTTCAATACTTTTAAACTTACGCGACACGTACGTTTTGAGTTTGGGTCTGGTGTTTGCTGTGTATTGCAGCGTGTCAGGGTGGTTCCAGGCGCATGCACACACGTTTTGGTGTCACGTTTCAACACGCTTTAGCTTGTGACGCTAGTTTATCGTATGGTCTTGATATCGCGTTTTTGCAGGATTTTAGCCATATGTGTGGTACTTTGTGTAAATTCTAGGATCGCAGGCGGGGACTTCTGACGCCGCGATGAAGGGGAAGCAGGTGGTCGGATACACTTAGCACGAGATCAGCGGTGAGTAGATCTAACATCTACGGGGAAATCGCCCGTATGGCGTTATGCGTCAGGGCTTGATAGGATTTTGTAGCCGCATGTCATATTCATATATATATATATATCAGTTGTTCATAGGTACCATTGTTGAATACCCCTCTCTTGATGCATATTGTACACTCATACTTGTGTATATACCTACTTGTACATCCATATTGGTGCACATGCATATTGTACACTAATACTTGTGTATATACCTACTTGTACATCCTTATTGGCGCACAGGCATATTGTACACTCATACTTGCGTATATATCCACTTGTACACCCATACTTGCATACATACACATTCGTACATACATAGATGATGCTGGCTTGATTTTGGAGAATTAGGGACCGCATGTTATATTTTCAAAACTGGATCCACTTAAAAGAGCGGTTTTCCCTTGTTGCTCATAGTGCGAATTTTTGCAGCATACATCACATTATATGGATTTACGTATTGAGTTTTGGATTTTATGTAATTTATGGATTTGAGAACCGAGGTATTATTTAATGAAAGTATGCATTGTTTGAAAAATCGGTTTCTCTTGATATGATTTTTCAATACGTCCACCAAGCGTTTTCTCGGTTCTGAGACGTATGATAGAAACCCAATTCGAGAAGGAGGATGATCCGTTTGCGGGTTCATGGTGGACCCGGTATGGCACCCCGGGGCGAGAGAGAGATTTCGTAGGGATGATGATGAGCCTGGCAGAGGGACTACTAGCTACCGGTGATTGGTTGGACCTGGAGGTTATCCAAAGGATATCGACCGGAGTCGAGAGATGGATATGGGTTGACCCGTACTGCCGGGGCCCGAGGGCCGATTCCGCAAATGGAGCCCGTGAGCCGATCCGGACTGGCGGAGCCCGATAGATGATGAATTGCGTGTCAATGCTAGACACGAGTATTTCATGATATTTTCGAGTACCGATGTTGCGTACTCATGTTTCTATGAGATTTACAGGTCATGAGGGCCGGTTAGAGTGACGGCGCCTGAGTTATTGGAATTTTGGGTGTATTTGGTGGACACCGGGGTTTTTCCATGATGATGATTCGTGTAGATGATATGTTATTCCATGCTCAGCATTCATTGATATGCAATGATTCGTGTAGATGATATGTTATTCCATGCTCAAGCATTCATTGATATGCATTGCATCACGTAGTTGTAGTACCTGATATGGCATTTCGCATGATTATTGCATACCCAGTTTATCATATTGATGTCATCAGTTTGCACATGTTAGAGTATAGCATCACGTGCATTTCGCATGATTTTTGTATCTTTTTGCTACGGATACCACTGCAGTTGGTGTGTGAGCCGTTTTGCGTATAGGTGGGTTTTGGTGGTTATCCCTTTTATTCATTGTACCCCTCATTGTATCTAGTACTCTCCATCTACCATTTTGTGTATTGACTTAGAGACCAGTTATGAGGACGATGTTGTATATTATTTTGTACTCTGGACGTCGAGCTCGTGCGAGCCGACTTTATTTATGCTGTTTTTCACTTATATTGTTCTTTTCTTCGCTGCGGCATCGTATGTTTTCTTATGGTGATTGTTCCGCCGTTGGGCATGATTGCTCCTGTTTGGGGATGCTTTATCTTTATTATATGTCATTTCACTTATATCATGTGTGTACCCGGTTTCGGAACTATTTTTACAAAGGAGGTGCTGCTGAAATTTTCAAGAATTAAATTTTAAACTTAAAGGATCTTTACTTGTGAATTCCAAAAGTTTTACTAAATGTTTTCTTCACTCACTATCCTTAATGGTTTTGATTTCTGGGTTCGGCTTACTTAATCACGTTATGCCTATAAACGTTATGTGGTTAAGTGCCTGTCACGGGCCAAATTCTAGGTCGTGACACTGGCAGGCGGAGTAGTACCTACCGGTGATTGTATAGAACTCGGCAGATGTCCGGTGGACACCGTTTTGGAGTTATGAGATGAGATAGATATGAGGACCGATCTGTGGATGCGGTGTCTTAGATATGAGGATTTACGTGTCGATGCTGGACACGGGTTACGTAACGTTTCGAGTGTCGATGTTGGACACTTTGGTTCCATGATTTTGATGTGTCGTTGAGGGACACACACACATATATATACAGGCATTTGTTTTCATGAGGTTTCGAGTGTCGATGTTGGGCACTCAGGTTCCATGAGATTTACAGATTGAGGGCCGATCAGAGTGACAGCACCTGAGGTATTGGGATTTAGGGTGTAGTTGATAGACACCAGTATTTTCCACGATGATGATTCATTAATGATGTTATGTTGTATCCCATACCCAACATTTATTTGATATGCATTTTTTTTGATGTAGATGTAGTACCCTAATGGTGTACCTTGATCATGATTGTTGCATATATATATTGCCATACTTATGCTATCAGATTACATGTGATACATTATCGCTGTTCCTGCATACTTACGATTACAGTATCATGTTATTTACTATTCACGAGTTGGCAACTCACCCCCGTTGTGCCACAGTGTTTTGCAGGATTTACCCTCAGAGTAGTCGCGGCAGGGCTTGTTATTATCTCTATTTTTGCGGATACCGCTACAGTTGGCTGTGAGGCATTTTTCTATTGGTGGGTTTGCGGTTATCCGATGATATTCATTATTTATCGTTTATATCTAGTACTCTCCATCTACCTGTCACGACCTAAATAGCTACGGATCATGACTGGCACTTAAATTACGAAACGTCTCAAGACGTACGTAATCTAAGTAAGCCAAAGCCCAGAAATCAAACCCATGTAAGCAATAGAGTGAACGAAAACCATATAGGTCGCATGAAAATCTTTAAAAACAACATTGCATTTTCCAAAAAATTCGGGAGAGTCTCTATTGTAAAAACTGGTCCCAAAACGGGTACAAATCACGAATAAACATATAACATGAATAAGGCATCCCCAAGAGGGAGCTAGCTCTTCGCCGAAGCGGACACAAATCCCACGCAATGTAAAGCATAAATGTGCAAAAAGCATAAAAGTCACAAGTAATAAGCATCATGTTGGCTCACGTGAGCTCGACCCAGAGAAACAACATAAATGTCCACAAATCTCACTGTCTCATCTTTAGATCAATATACATCAATATAAGTAGCATGTACAGTAGATGGAGTACTCTAGATACATTGAATATACAAGGTGGAAACAAAATAATATCACAATCAACCTACGAGCAAATCTCAGATCCAGGCAAAAGGAGCAAAAGGGTGAAGTGCGTCCGCCGCTACAGTACTGACGAAACGGACCTGCAAAAAGGCTGTGGTACAACGGGGGTGAGTTGCCAACTCGTGAGTAATAAGTAACATCTATAAAGGCTATCGTAAGCATGCACGCAAAGTGTCATACTCAACAATACTGATATGGCATGATATATTAGCAGATATGTATGCAACATGAATTAATTTTACAATACTAATCTGGCATGATATACTAGCAGGTATGTATGCGATATGCATCAAGTTTAACCCGTGATCTGAATATGTTGTTATGAGAAAATCATTATTTTCATCTTAGAAAAACTCTTTTGAAATATCAGCATAATATCAATGAAATCAACAGAAATCCGTGTCCAGCATCGACACCTCAAATGACTATCTCAAATCTCAAGTACCGGTATAGTAATATCTTGGGCCCCAGCCGTCCGGCTGGCCCATCTCGAAGTATCAATATCTCAATATCTCACGACCACGGTCGGTACCCTCTGGGTATCCGCCGCGCCAACAATCACCGGTAGATAGTCTGCCCCTGCCAGGCTCATCGTCTACAACTCGAACTTCTTGTCCCGGGATACCTTACCGGGCCCACCATATACCCGAGACGGTTCATCCAACTCCTCGAAACGGGGCTCGAAAACTAACAGAAAACCATGGTGGACGACACATGTATCATATCACGAGAAAAACCGCAACTCTCAATGTTTAAAATAATATCAGGTTTATTAAATCCTTGCGGCTTTTCCCCAAAATCTCATAAATCTCAAGTGCTGAAATCCTCAAGAAAATCATCATAAGTGCATATGTCAATGATAATGGATGCCTATAGTATCAACAAGTCGAACTGCAATGTATGACTACTAGGCTAGGCATGAACGAATGATGGAATGAGGTACATGCATATGACTAGCAATCCTACATATTCATCTTGAGGAATTTAAATGCATTAGCACAGGTTTAAGCATCATATATGGTGAAATTGTTCTAGATTTCAGATTATACAAGTGATCTAGTGTTTGTGGCATAGCAATTACCAAGGCGTGTGTGTCCACATGAATAGTGCTCATGCAGCATAAAACCATGGTAATGGTGCAAGTGTCCTATAAGATGAGTTCGCACATGTATGTAAATATATAGGATCGTGAATGCAGCAAGATGCTTAACTAGGCACTATACACATAGATGCTAGTACTACTAGAAGTTTTTTAAACTATCTAAGTATCGGGTGTTTTGCGCCATCCAAATGATTTCCCCCGTAGATGTTACATCTACTCACCCGTGATCTTGTGCTAGCCGGGTCCAACCACCGCTTTTCCCTTCCACGACGCTTCCGATGTCTTCGTGATCAATCCTAGAAATATACAAGCAACACACATAAGGCTAAATCCTGCCAAAAACACGATATCAAGATTAAAACGAACAACTAGTGTCGCGAGTTAAACACGTATGCAATTGCCTGAAACCTCCGCGACACGCTGTGACGCGGAGAAACCACCAGACCCAACTGAAAACGTGCATGTCGCGCAAGTCCAAAAGTGTAGAAAACAAGGTAATTGATCCCAGATTTTGACTCAGGTGGAAAAATAAAAAGTTGCATATACCAAACTCCCTAAATGTACAGCAGACTCCCATAGCCCAAACCCCGACACCTGACACTACCATCTGGCCGCAAATTGCGGCCAGAACGAATAAAATTGCGGCCTGAAAGTGGGCTGGGGGTCTCGTGCTCTGTGTGTGTGATCTAGGTCTAGTGAGCATGCTCCAGTAAACTCAAATTTTACCTGAAGCACCCGGGTCAAAAGCAGATCTCAAAATGGCTAAAAATCTAAACTAAAACGCTAAATAACACTAATTTGAAACAATATGGTATTTTAGTGAAATCTGAAACAAAACTTGGTTTAGATGACCTTAACAGCACTTAGTTAAGCTACCTTAGCCATAAAAATCCTAACTTGGCTTAATCTCCACTTAAATCACCAAAACTAGCACTAAAATCACATTAAATACTAAATTAAGTTAACTAACTACAAGTTTAGAAAAAGGAAGTTTAGTTTAGTTTTATACCTCAAGTTGAATCCTAGGATGCAAGAAGAAGAAGAAGAGAAGAAGAAGGGGGTTCTACTGCTGCTGCTACTACTGAGCTGCTGTTGTTTTTGCTGCTGCTGCTGCTTTGCTATTGTTGTTGTTGCTTGCTGCTGCTGCTGTTGCTTCTGCTGTTGTGTGTGTGTGAGAGAAAATGAGAGGGAGAGAGATGTGAGAATGAGTGAGAAAGAGTGTTTGAAGAAAAGAGAAATGAGAGGTGAAAGTCAACCCTCTCTCTCCTCATTAATAATCAAGCATGCTTCATGCCATCATGCCCTCTCTCTCCAAACTCAAGTGAACTCCCAAAACAAGTTAATTATATTTTAAAAGAAACTAGTACACTTAATTACCTCATAATCCTAATGGAATGGGTTAGTTCACCATGGCTAACTAAACATGGTTTAACCCAAACTTAGCCCTAGTTAACATGCACATGTGTGTGCAGTCCAAATAAAATTCTAATAAAATATTCATTAATTCAGATAAAATATTTGAAAACCGTTTTGGTAAACTTTTCACTAAAACCCCCACATTAAAGCATAACTAACCACTAATCACATTCTAAGGTGTTACAATCTTCCCCCCTTAAAGAAATTCGTCCCCAAATTTAAAAATATATAGCTTCGCGTACCTTCAAAGAGATGAAGGAATTTATTCCGCATCTCGCCCTCGGCCTCCCAAGTGATCTTTTCACCATTCGGGCTGCGCCAAAGAACCCTTACAGATGGCAAGACCTTTGATCGAAGTTTTTCACCTCCCGATCCAATATCACTACTGGCTGCTCGGTGAACGAAAGATCGTGCTCAAGCTGAACGGTCTGATGCTGAATCATGTGAGAAGAGTCATGAAGATATCTGCGAAGCATCGACACGTGGAATACGGGGTGAATATCCGGAAAGCTGGGTGGAAGAGCCAAACGATACGCAACTGTGCCGACATGTTCGAGGATCTCGAAGGGACCCACAAATCTAGGACTAAGCTATCCTTTTCGCCCAAATCTCATCACGCCCTTCATGGGAGAGACCCTCAAAAAAACATGATCGCCAATTGCAAACTCTAGTTTGCAACGGCATCTGTCAGCATACGATTTCTTCCTGGTCTGAGCCGCTCTCATCTGATCTCGAATCAACTGTACTTTCTCGGTCTTCTCCTGCATGATCTGCGGCCCTAAAATGCTGCTCTCGCTGAGCTCTGTCCAACAAACGGGCGATCTGCATCTCCTCCCATATAGGGCCTCGAATGGTGCCATCTGAATGGTATCCTGGAAACTGTTGTTGTAGGAGAACTCCACTAAGGGTAAATGATGATCCCAGATACCACCGAAGTCTAAAACGCACGCTCAGAGCATGTCCTCGAGAGTCTGTATCGTCCGCTCTGACTGGCCGTCGGTCTGCGGATGAAATGATGTGCTGAAATTCAAACGGGTTCCCAACGCCTCTTGAAGTCTCTGCCATAGCCGGCTGGTAAACTAGGTGCCTCGGTCTGACACGATACAAGTCGGGACACCATGCAACCGTACGATCTCGTCAATGTAAATCTTGGCATACTGAGCAAAACTGAAAGTGGTCTTCACTGGCAGAAAGTGAGCCGCTTTCGTCAATCGATCCACGATCACCCAAATGGAGTTGTACCCTCGACTGGTCCTGGGTAGACCAACAACGAAGTCCATAGAAATCTGCTCTCACTTCCACTCCAGAATGGGCAAAGGTTACAAGTCTCCAGTGGGCCTCTGGTGCTCGGCCTTGACTTGCTGACAAGTCAGGCATCTCGGCACGAAGTCTATGACGTCCCTCTTCATTCCATCCCACCAATAAACATCTCTCAGATTGCGGTACATCTTGGTGGAACCTGAATGAACGCTATAAA
The DNA here is from genome assembly GCA_030015575.1 of Agapanthus africanus. NCBI lineage: Eukaryota > Viridiplantae > Streptophyta > Magnoliopsida > Asparagales > Amaryllidaceae > Agapanthus > Agapanthus africanus. The sequence continues at coordinate 233,928,630 of CM057337.1, forward strand.
TAGATCTATGCGCCTCCTCAAGAATCTCACGCCGCAGTCCCTCAGAATCTGGTACGAACAATCGAGTCCCAAATCGCAGTACCCCCTGATTATCGATCACCAACTCGGAATCTTTACCTTGCCTAATCTGCTCCATGATCTCTGAAAGACGGTCATCACTAGGCTGTGCCTCGTGAATAGGTCAAGCAACTGCGGACGTGCACGAATATGCGCAAGCTGTCCCCCGATCGGAGTGAACTCGAACTCTACTCGGCTGTCTCATAGAATCCGGCAATCTGCTGACGACTGTCTCTGCACGGCGCTCAAACAAGATAAACTACCTCCGGGCCTTCTACTCAAAGCATCCTCTGCAACGTTCGCCTTGCCCGGATGATAAAGGATCTCGCAATCGTAGTCCTTCACTAGCTCCATCCAACGACGCTGTCTCAGATTCAGGTCTCGCTGTTGAAATATGTACTTCAAGAACTTGTGGTCCGTGAGTATCTGGCACGACTCACCGTATAGGTAATATCTCCATATCTTGAGTGCAAACACCCCTGCAGCCATCTCTAAATCATGGGTAGGATAGTTCTGTTCATGTGTCTTCAGCTGCCGAGAAGCATATGCGATAACCTTGTCATGCTGCATCAACACGCAACTTAGTCCCACTCGATAAGAGTCGCAATAAACCACGAATCTGCCCGATCCCGAAGGCAATGACAACACTTGTGCAGTAGTCAGACAAGTCTTCAACTGCTGGAAGCTATGTCGCATGCCTCGGTCTACTCAAAAGGAACTCCCTTCCGGGTCAGTCCGGTCAACGGTGCAGCGATACGGGAGAAGTCCTGAATAAATCGTCGGTAGTAACCAGCCAGGCCTAGGAATCTGCGGATCTCTGTAACTGATGCTGGTCTGGGCCAATGCTGAACGGCCTCGATCTTCTTCAGGTCCACACATATACCATCACTCGTAACCACGTGACCCAAGAAATCGACTCTGCCTAGCTAAAATGCGCACTTGGAGAACTTCACGAATAGCTGGTGCTCTCTCAACGTCTGCAACGTGATCCGCAAATGCTGCTCGTGCTCCTCTCAGCTCCGTGAATACACTAAAATGTCGTCAATAAACATGATGATGAACAGATCTAGATACGGCCTGAAAATGTGGTTCATCAAGTCCATAAACGTGGCTGGCGCATTGGTGAGTCCGAACGATATCACCAAGAACTCATAGTGTCCGTAACGCGTGTGAAAAGCTGTCCTCAGAATATCCTGCTACCGCACCCGCAACTGATGGTAACCCGATCGCAAGTCAATCCTCGAAAAGTATCCCGCACCCTAAAGCTGGGCAAACAAATCATCAATACGTGGTAAGGGATATTTTTTCCGTACGGTAACCCTGTTCAGCTGGCGGTAATCAATGCACAAGCGCAAACTGCAGTCTTTCTTCTTGACGAAAAGGACAGGAGCACCCCACGGAGATACACTCGGTCGAATAAGCCCTGTATCTAACAAATCCTGCAACTGATCCTTCATCTCTCCAAGCTCCGCCGGGGCTATTCGATAAGGTGGTATGGAAATAGGCCCTGTGCCGGGGATCAAATCGATGCACAACTCAACATCACGCTCAGGCGGTAGCCCAGGCAACTCGTCAGGGAAAACATCAGGGAACTCACACACAATCGGGACCTAGTCCAAAGGAACCTCTGCAGCTCGAGTATCACAAACAGATGCTAAGAATCCATGATATCCCTTCCGCAAGAGCTGACCGGCACGAAGTGAAGAAATCAAGCTGGGAAGGGTAACGCTGCGGTCTCCTCGAATAACAAAGACTGGCTCTCCCGGAAAACTAAATTTGACTGCCTTCTCACGGCAGTCCACAGATGCATAACAAGTGGCTAGCCAGTCCATACCCAGAAGCACATCAAAGTCCAACATATCGAGGAGGATCAAATCAACCGATGAATCCCTCTCCTCAATACGAACGGAGCACAAACGAAACACAAAACGAGTGAAAACGACTCACCTACCGGAGTAACAACAACAAGCGGTTGATCTAACGACGATGACTCATGGCCAAACATCGGTGCAAAGTGTGTAGAAACATACGAATGTGTGGAACCTGGGTCAAATAATACCCGTGCGTCGAAAGAACATAATTGCAAGGTACCTGTCACAACGGCATTGGATGCCTGCGCATCCTGCGGAGTCAAAGCCAATACTTGGGCTTGTCCCCCACCAATAGCTAGCTGTCCTCCACCTCGGCCTCTGCCTCCTTGTCCTCTCTGAACAAGACCGCCGCGACCACGGCTTCTAGGGGCTTCTAACTGACGTGGAGCACCACAGAGGGTGGGAAGTAGAGCTCTCTGAGGAGGTGGTGAAGGTGGTAAAGTCACGTGTGGAACTGTCGCCGCTCTCTGTCGGCTCACCATACAGTCTCTGATACGATGGTATGTACTCCCATACCGAAAACATCTTGGCGACGCCTGCTGGCCTTGCGGATAAGAACCAAATAGCTGACCCCATCTAACTCCTCTGCCGCCACCATCTCTCGGAAAGAATCTTTCACGATGCCTCTGAGCTGGCATATCGGTACGAATCCTCTTCGGCCCAGAAACGACCGAAGTCCCTGAAATGCATGCCTCCATCCGTAAGGACGTGTCCATATTATTAATGTATATGCCCTAGAGGCCATTACTATATCATACTAGTTTGTATATTACTTAATGGAAGCTTGGGATATTCACAGTTGTATGGACAATCTTGCTCAAAATGGTAGTATGCTACTTGGCTTGTTTCTACTTTAATGTGTGCATGTGTTTCTTTTAACATATCGCCTATACACATTAGTGGAGCCCTTAGGATCTTTGCTTGATTACCAGCGTTGTGATGGCAGTCACAGTAGTGGGGGCTGGGTAATCTACAAGCACATCCTTATACAGGTACCTAGTCGTAGGATTATCGAGACGGGGCATCGATACTCCGGAGTAGACTAGCGTATGCGCTTCTCATCCCAGCAGGGGAGATGGTATGTCCCACAGCCATTAGTACGTCGTACTTGAGATAGTATGCGGGTGCTCGTTAGGTTACGAGTACACTGGACAAGACTCGCTGGGAACTGTTGGTTGGTATTATGCCTATCATCAGTTATCAGTTCCCAGGTGACATGAGTACAGCATAGTCCGTTGAGTTGACACTGTCACTTCGCCTCGAGTGTTGTTCCCACTGTTCTTTGATTACTACCCTACCACGGCTCAAAGGAGTCGTGCAAACAGGTAGTAGTTGGGTGCAGTCCCGAAGCACTTGGAGGCAGTGACGGTTAGACAAGATTCGTCTCTCCTGGTATTGGAGGCTGATATCGCGCTGTGTCTAGGAGAGCCATTACACAAAGTACTTGGCCAGGGCAAGCGAGATATACCGGTTAGCGTTTCCAGTGTTATCTCAGGGTGTTCTAGGCTACACTCTGACACGACTTGTACCGCTATTAGGGGACTGACGTTTGCCGTCCCCTAGGCCCACCATGCGATACTCTCAGACGAACAGACCGGACTGTACGGAGATTGTCACATTCAGGCTCAGTTGGAGTTCGGATGGGTTTACCTCATCGGCCTTCTTATCGACATCTACCTGGGGACCGTTACGTACAGCTAGTGCAGCTTGCGGTCTGTGGTTAAACCCACTGCCAGCATAGTGTCGAATCTTTAGAGTCCCACACAGAGGGTTTCCCTGCACTGGGCGAAAGGTGTAGAGGCCGTATGGTTTTACGGCAGGGCTACGATCACTTACGTACACCTGTGCGCGTATGCTGTTCGGGCAGACAATGCTAGTGGGTTTTGGTTTAATCCGGATCCTAGTATTGTCTGGATGGATTAGTTTTGTCTTCTGTGCATTCGCATTCTACGGAATGCGGATGCGGGTGTGTATGCACGGTTGTGAGGAGCGAAGAAGGAGGAGGTGCCTCATTAGGGTTTTGACCATTGGTTCAGTCAAAACCATTTTGAGGTGAGGAAAATATTTACTAATCTTTTTAATGATAATTATGTTATGGCTAATTGCTTTGACCTTTTGACCATGCTTGACCATGTTGACATTTTGACCATTGTTGACTTGGATCTTTCATGAGAGCACTAGATTCTTCTTTTGCTTTTTGCTTTGGATTTGATTTGAGATGATAATGGTCAAATCAATGTTGCCATCAACTTTATCATGATAAGAGATTAGTAATTATTTGGTTTATTTTTTCATTATCTTTTGCTCATTCTCTCTCTTCAAGAGTGAGCTTCCATGGTTCCTCCGCCTTCTTCCTCTTCTTGATTTTTCTATAGCTCTCTTGTATTGAGAAAAATAGAAACAAAATAGACAAACAAATCCACCACCATCTTCTACATCACCTAGGACATCAAGAGTAGCATACTTGTTGCCCTAGTTACCTCGGCTTAAGGTGGAGCTCGAATTACAAACTCTCGAGTGGATCGTTTTCGACTCATGGAGGCCGCAGAGGTGACCAAGATCCGGATCGATCCTTGGAGCTTCCATGGACGAGGAGGAAAGCTGAGAGAAGACCCAAAGGACTTGGTTCGTGAGGTATAATCTCTTGAGCATAGTAGATAGAACCTCTTGTAGTTTGTTAGCAATAGTTTGGCAAAGATCCTCATGTTTTTATACCATGTTACCTTGTGTTAAAAATTGTTTTTTTACCTATTCTGCCTCCCCGTAAGCACCGGGGTGGGTAACTTAGACTTACAGTGGTATCAGAGCCTCGCTAAACCATTACTAACTTGTTAGCAAAGTTTTAAATTTCGATCGCCGGAAAAAATCGCAAAAGACGTCGAAAAATGCACTTTTCTGTCGTTTATAAAAACTGGTCCAAAAATTTTTCAGGGGACCTTAAAAATAAGTGCAGGCTTTTTTTGGGAAAACTATAGAAATTTGGGCGCCTGAGTCACTCAGAGATCCGCGGCAGATCCGAGCGATCCGCCGTGGATCCGCGGCCGAGTTGACTCGGCCGCGCACCAAATTTCTTCTGGGGTTCTCTGTTATGGTTTTGTGATCTTTAAGATAATTTGTTTCTGCCCAGATTTTGCTGAGTACTGTGTTGTGCTTGAAGTAGTTTCAAATCAAGTTATCGATCGAAATTCTAAGTACTTTTACAAATCGGATATTCTGTGATGTGATATATGTATTGAACGTCTACTAATCACTATACGTCGATTAGTGGGGGTTATACGTATCTTTGATCTGTGAAGTTGGTTTGTGTATATAAACTTGTTGGATTGTCGCAGATGAATAGCCGGGGTTTGTGAGATGAGAGTTGTTAGTTGTAGTATGCCCTAGAGTCCAGTATTGTACAGATGATGTATATTATATTGGATGCTTGGACATATATATAGAAGACTTTCTTGCTCGATATGATAGTATGCTATCTAGTTGCTCTTTATCTTAACATGTATACTTGTCTCTAGATGTTGTCTTATAGTTACATGTTGGTAAAGCCCTTAGGATGTGTACTTGACTACCTGGACTATGATGCAGATCATACTAGTGGGGACAGAGTAGTCCAAAAGTACATCCTTTAATGTTCCTAGTCATGGGTGTATCGAGACAGGGCATCGATATACCAGAGTAGACTAGCGTATACGCTTCTTGACACATGAGATGGGCGATGGATGATCCCATATCCATTGGTGTTTGACAACAGAGATGGTATACGGGTGCTCAGTGGAGACAGGGTACACTAGACGGACTCGCCGAGGACTCCCAGTTGGTAATATACCTCACGTCAGATGGCAGTTCTCTGGTGACACTTGTGCAGGTTAGTCTGTAGACCCGAGATCATCATAGAGTCTTGTGTGATTCCCACTGTGCTTTGATTTCCACCTTACCACGTCCAAGAGGGCGTGCAAAACGGTGGTTTTTGGGTACAGTCCCGAGTCACATGGAGGCGATGAGCGATAGGAGGGGTTTCGTCTCTCCCGGTATTGGGGGTTGATGTTGCGCTGTGCTCGATTGGCCATAACAGGGAAGTCCCTGGCCAGGGCTGATTTAGAGATTTACTGGTAAGTGTTACCAGTTGTTTCTCGACCCGTTATGAGCCTCACATCGGCACGACTTATCGGTTATTGTGGTCTGACGTTTACCACCCCTAGACTTGATATGCGACATATCAGACGAGGAGACCGGACTGTACGGGAAGTGTTGCCGGCAGGCTTTTACAGGAGTTGGAGCGGGCTTGCTTGCTGATCTTCTGATCTCTCAATACCCGGGTAGCCGTTACGTCCAGCTAGTTCCGCTGACGGCTTGTGGGTGCTTGATCTGATCATCACCTACTACCGGAGTATTGACGAGTCTTTAGAGTCCTACATAGAGGTTTTACTGGCTTAGGCAAAAGAAAAAAGAGCGCATATGTGATATGTGCGGGACCGAGAATAATGCGACTATGTGATACCGTATTCTATTCTCACGACTTTTTCTATCGGTTGGTTATATATGATATAGCTGGGTTATCGAATCAAGTGTTGATTCGATAAGTCGATACAATGGGTGTTAGTCGGTTATATGAAATATGACCGGATTATTAAGTCAAGTGTTGATTTAATAATTTAGTGTATAATTGTATATTAGATATACTAGTTTACATTAACTAACACTTGTTCACTTAAGGATTTTTCTCACATGTGCACAACTTTAATATATATTAAAATGTGTTTTCTTTTTGTATCATGGTTGTTGATACATCATTCATGGGTGTGCAAAACGTACACCATTCTATTTTAAATGGTGGTTAATATTTATTTAAGGTAATTACAAATTAGTGGAAGTTTTGTGATAAGCATGAAGCTTATAGAAGTTTGTGGATGCTTTGACAAAGTCCACTAACTTTGTTTTACTTTGGATTTTTATTAACCTAACCATTTAGAATTAGCCAAGGTTATGTCTCTACATGAATTAGTATATGATACTCACTCACCATGGTTAGCTTTCTCACTTGATCATTATCTTTCTCTCTTTATTTCTTCATCCCCTTCCTTGAGCAAAAGAGCTCTCTAGGGTTTGATCCTAAGTGAGAAATATTGTGAGAAAATAAATTCTAAAGTGAACCCACTTCCTATTTTCCCTTCCACTACTAGACTAGCACTTTAGTTTAGGGTGTTTGCTTCACTAATTCTCTAGTTAGTGAAGTAGAAGCTTGAGTTGGCATCCCCTCGACGTAGATCATCTTCGGCCTCGAAGACTTCAAGCAAGGACGCTCCTTTAGCCTCATGAAGCCATGCAAGAGTCGGGGAGAACCATGATCGCAGCGAAGGGACTTCAACAAGGAGCTAAAGAAGTGAAGGACCGATGTACAAAGGTTGTATTTCGTATTCACTTTGTTGTAGATGCTATTTACTTGCATGTGATGTAGGGTTACTAGGCACTCTGAGAAGGTTCTACAAGGCATCAACCATGCCCGATTAAAATTTTAGCCGTGCCAAATAACTCTAAACAAGATCTTTTCTAGATAATTAGGGTAACACATGCTGGTAAATAACAATTATCACTAAGCGAATACGAAATACAACCTTTGTAGATCGGTCCTTCACTTCTAAAGCTCCTTGTTGTAGTCCCTTCGCTACGATCGTCGAACTCCCGGACTCTCGGACGGCTCTATGAGAATATTGCAACGGTATTGCTTGAAGTCTTCGAGGCCGAAGATGATCTATGTCGAGAGAATACTAACTCAAGATTCTACTTCACTAACTAGAGAATTAGTGAAGCAAACATCCTAAACTAAAGTGCTAGTCTAGTAGAGGATGATGAAATAGGAAATGGGTACACTTTAGAATTTCTTTTCTCACTTTCATTCTCTCTCTTTTTCAAACCCTAGAAAGAAATTGAAGGAGGAAGAAGATGAGCTCAAAATGAGAATGAAGACTAATCAAGAGAGACAGTGTAAACCATGGGTGAGTTTATATCATATATAAACTCATGTAGAGACATAACCATGGCTAAATATATTGGTTAGGTTAATAAATATCCAAAGCAAAACAAAAAGGGTTGAATTTGTCAAAGCACTCACAAGCCTCTACAAGCTTCATGCATTTAACAAATATCCACTAATTTTTTATTTACTTTGAATATTAAAACCATACCAATATAATTATAATGGTATAAGTCTTATACACCCATGATATTTGTATCAATAACCATGATACAAAAAAGAACACAAATAAATATATATCATATATATATTAACTTGTGCACAAGTGAGAAAAACAAATGCTTAAGTGAACCAATGTTAGTTAATGTAAATTAGTATATCTACATATACAATTATACACTAAATTATTAAATCAACACTTGACTTAATAATCCGGTTATATCACATATAACCGACTAACATTTAATGTATCGACTAATCGAATCAACCCTTGATTCGATAACTTGGTTATATCGCATATAACCGATCGACACAAACATCGCGAGAATAGAATACGGTATCACATACTCGCATTATTCTCGGTCCCGCACATATCACATATGCGCTCGTATTTCGTTTTGCCTGAGCCAGTAAAACCTCTATGTAGGACTCGAAAGACTCGTCAATACGCCGGCTGTAGGTGATGATCATATCAAGCACCCATAAGCCGTCAGCAGTACTAGCTGGATGTAACGGCTACCCGGGTATTGAGTGATCAGAAGATCAGCAAGCAAGCCCGCTCCAACTCCTGCAAAAAGCCTGACAGTGACACCACCGTACAGTCCGGTCTCCTCGTCTGATATGTCGCATATCAAGTCTAGGGGTGGTAAACGTCAGACCCCAATAACCGAAAAGTCATGCCGATATGTGGCTCATAACGGGTCGAGAAACTACTGGTAACACTTATCAGTAAATCTCTAAACCAGCCCTGGCCAGGGACTTCCCTGTTATGGCCAATCGAGCATAGCGCAACATCAACCCCCAATACCGGGAGAGACGAAACCCCTCCTATCGCTCATTGCCTCCATGTGACTCGGGACTTTACCCAAAAACCACCGTTTTGCATGCCCTCTTGGACGTGGTAAGGTGGAAATTAAAGCACAGTGGGAATAACAAAAGACTCTACGACAATCTCGGGTCTTCAGACTAGCCTGTACCAGTGTCACCAGAGAACTGCCATCTGACGTAAGGTATAATACCATCTGGGAGTTCTCGGCGAGTCCATCCAGGGTACCCAGTCTCCACTGAGCACCCGTATATCATCTCTGATGTCAAACACCAATGGATATGGGATCATCCATCGCCCATCTATATGGGTCGAGAAGCTATACGCTAGTCTACTCTGGTATATCGATGCCCCGTCTCGATACACCCACGACAAGGGACCTTGAAGGATGTACTTATGGACTACCATGTCCCCACTAGTATGATCCATATCATAAACCAGGTAGTCAAGTACACATCCTAAGGGCTTTACCAACATGTAACAGAGAGACAATCAGTGTACACGTTAAGGTAAAGAGTAACCAGATAGCATACTATCATGTCGAGCAAGAAAGTCCTCCCTATATATGTCCAAGCATCCACTACAATATACATCTCAAGTATAGTAATGGCCTCTAGGCCATACATATAACTAACATGTGAAACCCTAATTTTCTAGCAAAGATCTTATTTAGGGTTGTTAGGCACGGCTAAAATTATAATCGGGCATGGTTGATACTTTCTTAACCCTTGTTAGAGTGCCTAGTAACCCTACAGTGGTATCAGAGCCTATCTCGAGCATTAGGCGACGTGTATACAAAGTTAAAACTCCGAACGAACCCCGAAACGTCAAAACGACCCCCTCTCTGGAGTTTTTTCAAAAACTGTGTTTTTCCTGTATTAAAAATGCCTAAAAAAATAAGCAGGGAAATATAAGCATTGCAGTGAAAAACGAGCACATATTCCGTATAAACCGCCGCGGAACCGCGGGCGTACCGCACTTGGGCCGCGGATCCGCGGCAGTATAGAGGATTTATGTACTCGTTTTTGCACTGTAATTTCTATTTCTGTAATTGCTATTTTCAGGGTATTTTTAATCTGACTCAAGTGTTGAGTGTTCTGGGGATTATTTTGTATTCGTTGATTCGATCGGAAAATTTAATTTTGTTATGTATTACGGATAATTTAGAAAGTATTAAAATGTTCGAACGGATATCATTAACTCATTTTTCTCGGCACGAAAAGCTTTCAAGTGTTGAATTTTTCTTGAGTTTAAATCTTTCGGAAAAACGTGCATGTAACGCGACGGACCCTCTAGAAGACAACAAACCTTAACTCGATTATGTGACTGTCTTGAACTGCCTTTTGAACCTTAGGGTTTGGGGGAGTACGGCGTGCCACATGTGAGGCGTTGGCTTGACCCTTCTATGGCTAGACCGTTGCTACTGTGATGTATTCTGGAATTTTTGAACTCCGCTCAAGTGTTGAGCTATTTAGGAAATCTTGGGTATTTGATTATTCGTTTGGAAAGTTTAATACTGTCTATTTATCTGGAATGTGATACAATATGTGGAATTCATATAGTTAGGCATGAAATGCGAAGTATGTGATATTTCGGATTTACGATGTCTAAAGAGATTGTGGATTCCAAATATTGTAGTTTTACACTTTCTTTTCTGTGACCGTAAGTGTAGTATGTAGTTGTATTGCCGGTTTTCGTTGCTATAAATCAACGACGATCGGTGTATGCACACTTACTTACGTTGATGACATGTGATATTATGTGTTGCTGGATATGTTATATTGGATTGTCGCGTTCTGAATAGCCGGGGGGGGGGGGTTTATGTGAGATGAGGGTCTTTATTTTCATTCATGTAAAATTAAATGTATGTAATATTCTTTTATTGGGGCACTTCTGGGATGAGGTTGATGTCACCATTTGTTTATTATTTACTTTTCCGCACTAGGATAGACCCAAGGAGGAAAGCACAAGTAACCGGGTTCTGGAGTCCAGTGGGAGACCAACTCGAGGAGTCGAGTCCGGGTCTCCTAACTCTAGAATTGGAAGGGTTGCTTGCCGCTCTCGTAGGGGTCTAGGGGTGTGGGTTTGGCTATTCATCGTGACCGTGGAATCCATGTTTTATAGAGGCTCAAAATAAAATACGGACGTCCTAGTATATCTAATGTTTCATATGTTTCTTCTGCGGCGATATCTGTGATGTGATCATTTGATATGTTGTGATAAATACTGTATATAGTATATATGATATATTATATAGACGTTACTTATGTTTTACACCCGCGCTAGCCCTGCCCCGCTCTGCCGTTAGTTACTTAACCTAACTGTGCACGAGGGGACATCGAGGCGAATGCGGATGGCATAAGTGTACGTCGTATTTATCTGTGATGTTTTGGTGATTTAAATGATGGGACTTCATTAATGTGATTAATAAAAGAAAAGAAACCTAAAAGATGTTGTAGAATCAAATTTTCAAAAAAGGGTAGCTACAGTTTTTGCTTTACATAGCGATATATATGATATATCCCGCACCTTATTCGATGAGGAAAGAGCCGAGATCCCTTCACCGGGAGTGACCTCTTTAGCAAAACTGGCAGATGCTAAAACACTCGGTTTGTTTTTTGATTGCTTTTGGAGTTTTACTTTGCATAGTGATATATATGATATATCCTGCACCTTATTCCATAAGGAAAGAGCCGAGATCCCTTCACCGGGAGTGACCTCTTTAGCAAAACTAATAAAAGCCTCAAAATCACTCCATTTAAAAATTCACATGAATCTACAACGATATCAAGTTCATTGCGCAATAGGTTTTCAGAAAAACCCGTCGTAGCCCTCCGTCATTTCAGATAAGTTGTATATAGTATTCGTGCTGCATTTGTTGGCTTTCGTCAAGGTGTAGTGTGCGGTAGCTATATGCTGCTTATCTGCTGCATATGATGCGATTGGATTAGGGTAGTCGTACGACTTTGTTGGCTTTCGTCAAGGGTCGTGCGGGTGGGTTTAATTCAGTCATGAAATGTACAGGTTGAACTTGACTAGCGCGCTATGGTTTGTTGGCTTTCGTTGAGGTCATAGCACGTTAGGGGAAAAACATTATCGGGAATTTCAAGTGTTGAAATTTGCAATGAGATTGCATACCTTCTATGAGATAGTTGGATCCCGATACCCACTGCGAGTAATTTTTACTCCTGGGAGAGTTTTACATAGGACAATTAGCCGATCAAGTAGGTGTCTAGAAAGGTGTCAACGGGGTTACGCCTTCGAGAAAACGAGGTTTACTTTAATTAGGTCCGCGCGAAAGCACGGGAAACCTCCCTCAAAGTACCGACACTGGCCTGGCTGAAAGATTGGCGAAGTTGTAAAGCGTAATTAATCCCGGCTAGTCTTTCCTTTTAGGGTTTGAAGGAAGATTTGATAAAAACAGTGGGAGCCATCCTGATTAGATAAAATAATAACCAATCTAATCTTGCAAGAGCATACGCTAAAGTGTTTTCTTCTCTCTCTCTAGGTAAAGACCATATCATGCCTTAATCAAGATAATAATATGGATGTATTGACCGAACCCGCATGTTGTACTGTGCTGGGAAACGTTGGTTCCGTTCTTTCTTATAAAAGTTATAAGACTGAACAGGATATAGGGGAATACCAGGATTCCCATGCCACCCGAATGAAGAAAGTACATGTTGATGCATTTTCTTCGGGTGTGTTTGTTACAGAAAACTGTTTCTCCATTTGCTCTACGTCCTGGGTATTAGATACGGGGTCAGGATCCCATATATGTAATCAGTTACATGGGCTTAGGAAAGGTAGAGAACTTGGAGAAGGTGATAAAGACATAAGGGTTGGAAATGGTGCAATTTTTGCAGCTAAAACCGTCGGGAAATATCACCTTGTATTACCAATTGGTAATACATTGATTCTGAACGAATTCTATTACATGCCGAACCTGATATGCAACATTATATCGGTTTCTTTGTTGAGTAAAGAGGGATATAATTTTGTATTACAGGATAATGCTATGAACATTTTTCTGAACCAAAATTTGGTTGGATCAGGCACGTTGTGCAATGGCATTCATGTTCTAAATCAATCAACAGTTTTGAGCATAACAAACACACACAAGAGGAAGAGTTCAGAACTGAACGAATCCTTCTTGTGGCATTGTAGACTGGGTCACATCAATACGACACGACTAGCTAAGTTGCATAAGGATGGATATTTGAAACCGTTCGATTTTTCATCTTATGACGCTTGCCAGTCATGTCTCAATGGCAAGATGACCAAAACTCCATTTACGGGACACGGAGAAAGAGTTACGGAACTCTTGGGACTGATACATAGCGATGTATGCGGTCCCATGTCTACACATGCCAAGGATGGTTTTTCGTACTCCATTACATTCACTGACGATCTCTCAAGATATGGACATGTGTTCTTGATAAAACACAAGTCTGAAGCTTTTGACAAATTTAGAGAATATAAACAAGAAGTCGAGAACCAAACTGGCAAAAGTATTAAAATCCTTCGATCTGATCGAGGAGGTGAATACTTAAGCAATGAATTCCTGGACTTCCTAAAAGAGAATAGGATTCTCTCTCAGCTGACTCCTCCATATACGCCACAGCACAACGGTGTATCAGAACGGAGGAACCGCACCCTATTAGATATGGTGTGCTCTATGATGAGCGCAGCTGGGTTACTTATTTCCTTCTGGGGGTATGCGCTAGAGACAGCCATACATCTATTGAATATAGCCCCCACCAAATCTGTGCCTACCACTCCATATGAGATATGGAAAGGGAAGAGACCATGTCTTAACTATGTTAAGATATGGGTTGTCCAGCCTATTTCAAACGACAAAATCCGGACAAACTCGAGGCACGGTCTGTTCTATGCAAATTTGTAGGATATCCCAAGAATTCACAAGGGTATATCTTCTACCACACTGAGGAACAAAAGGTGTTTGTTTATCGGCATGCCACCTTTTTAGAAAAGGAATTTCTTGCAAAAGAGATCAGTGGTCATGAGGTAGAACTAGAAGATGTTCCAGCTACAAAAGCTGCAACAGAAGATCTGGTGGAACCAGAGAATTTCGTAGTTTCCGATGAACCCCAGCCACTCCGCCGATCTAGTAGGGTTCCTCATCCACCTGAGAGATACTACGGTTTTCTCATGGATGGTGGGAGCGATGATTGCATCATGGAGGATGATGACCCAACTAGCTTCAAGCAGGCCATCACGACTGGGGACTCAGTGAAATCGCTGGATGCAATGCGGTCCGCGATGGAATCCATGTACACCAACAAAGTATGCACTTTGGAAGATGCTCCTGAAGGGGTAAAACCCATTGGGAGTAAGTGGATCTTCAAGAAAAAACTTGGTGTAGATGGGAAAGTGGAGACTTTCAAAGCTAGACTTGTCGCAAAGGGTTTTCGTTAAAGACCAGGTGTGGACTATGACGAAACCTTTTCTCCAGTGGCTATGCTTAATTCCATCCGAATCATGCTTGCCATCGCTGCATATCTTGACTACGAAATCTGGCAAATGGATATTAAGACCGCCTTTCTATACGGTGATTTAGAAGAGAGCGTGTACATGACTCAGCCAGAGGGCTTCGTAGCCAGTGGGAGCAGCGGGAAGGTGTGAAAGCTGCTTAAATCCATTTATGGATTAATGCAAGCAACGCGGAGTTGGAACATCAGCTTTGACGTCGTTATCAAAGAGTTTGATTTCGTCAAAAACGTAGATGAACCTTGTATTTACAAGAAGGTGGCAGAGAGTAAGGTTGTCTTCCTCGTGTTGCACGTGGATGACATACTCTTGATAGGAAATGACATTCCTATGCTGCAATCGGTCAAGCTCTTCTTATCACAAAGATTCTCAATGAAAAATCTAGGGGTGCCTCCTACATCTTGGGGTTTAAGATCTAAAGAGATAGATCTAAACGGATACCGGGATTGTCCCAATCCAGGTACATTGACACCATACTAAAGCGGTTTAGTATGGAAGAGTCCAAGCGTGGGAACTTACCCACGATCTCAGGGCTCACTCTCTCCAAAGAGATGTCTCCCAAGACTGATTTGGAGAGAGCTCGCATGCAAGGGATACCCTATGCTTCTGCTGTAGGCTCTATCATGTACGCGATGCTATGTACCAGACCCGATGTAGCACACTCACTAAGTGTAGTGAGTAGGTATCAAGCTGATCCTGGAGAGAGTCACTGGACAGCTGTGAAGAGCATTCTCAAGTACTTGCGAAGGACTAAAGAGATGCTCTTGGTGTATGGTAACGGAGAACTCCAAGTGGAGTCCTTTACCGATTCGAGCTTCCAGAGTGATAAGGACGACTCTAAGTCGCACTCGGGATTTGTCTTTACCATTTACAGAGGGGCGGTTAGCTGGAAGAGTTCCAAGTAGGAAACCGTGGCAGACTCGACGATGGAGGCTGAATACATCGCTGCCAACGATGCTGCCAAAGAGGCTGTCTGGATTAAGAACATTACTGAACTTGAAGTGGTTCCATCCATTGAGCATCCAATACCTTTGTATTGTGATAACAATGGAGCGATGGCTTTGGCCAAGGAACCCAGGTCCCATCAGCGATACAGGCATATTCTGAGGCGGTATCACCTGATCCGATAGATAGTTGATCGCCGGGAGATCGAGGTCAGGATGGTTGACACGAAGAACAACGTAGTGGATCCATTCACCAAGGCCATTCCCCAGATACAGTTTGAGAGACTCTTCGGGATGCTTGGTATGCGATATTGTAGCAGCTGGCCCTAGTGCTAGTGGGAGATTGTTAGTTGTATGTATGCCCTAGAGGCTAGTATTGTACAGATGATGTATATTATATTGGATGCTTGGACATATATATAGAGGACTTTCTTGCTCGATATGATAGTATGCTATCTGGTTGCTCTTTATCTTAACATGTAAACTTGTCTCTTGATGCTTTCTTATAGTTACATGTTGGTAAAGCCCTTAGGATGTGTACTTGACTACCTGGACTATGATGCAGATCAAACTAGTGCGGACCGAGTAGTCCATAAGTAAATCCTTTAATGTTCCTAGTCATGGGTGTATCGACACAGGGCGTCGATATACCATAGTAGACTAGCGTATACGCTTCTCAACCCATGAGATGGGCGTTGGATGATCCCATATCCATTAGTATTTGACATCAGAGATGGTATACGGGTGCTTAGTGGAGACTGGGTACACTGGACGGACTCGCCGAGGACTCCCAGTTGGTAATATACCTCACGTCAGATGGCAGTTCTCTGGTGACACTTGTGCAGGTTAGTCTGTAGACCCGAGATCGTCATAGAGTCTTGTGTGATTCCCACTGTGCTTTGATTTCCACCTTACCACGTCCAAGAAGGCGTGCAAAACGGTGGTTTTTGGGAACAGTCCCGAGTCACATGGAGGCGATGAGCGATAGGAGGGGTTTCGTCTCTCCCGGTATTAGGGGTTGATGTTGCGCTGTGCTCGATTGGCCATAACAGGGAAGTCCATAGCCAGGGCTGATTTAGAGATTTACTGGTAATTGTTGCCAGTAGTTTCTCGACCCGTTATGAGCCTCACATCGGCACGACTTATCGGTTATTGGGGTTTGACGTTTACCACCCCTAGACTTGATATGCGACATATCAGACGAGGAGACCGGAATGTACGGGAAGTGTTGTCGGCAGGCTTTTACAAGAGTTGGAGCGGGCTCGCTTGCTGATTTTCTGATCGCTCAATACCCGAGTAGCCGTTACGTCCAGCTAGTACTGCTGACGGCTTGTGGGTGCTTGATGTGATCATCACCAACTGCCGGCGTATTAACGAGTCTTCAGAGTCCTACATAGATGTTTTACTTGCTCAGGAAAAACGAAATAGGAGCGCATATGTGATATGTGCGGGACCGAGAATAATGCGTGTATGTGATACCGTATTCTATTCTCGTGACATTTTGTATCGGTCGGTTATATATGATATAGCCGGGTTATTGAATCAAGTGTTGATTCGATAAGTCGATACAATGGGTGTTAGTCGGTTATATGAGATATGACCGGATTATTAAGTCAAGTGTTGATTTAATAATTTAGTGTATAATTGTATATTTGTTATACTAGTTTACATTAACTAACACTTGTTCACTTAAGGCTTTTTCTCACATGTGCACAACTTTAATATATATATGTGATATATATTAAAATGAGTTTTCTTTTTGTATCATGGTTGTTGATACATCATTCATGGGTGTGCAAGACATACAGCATTCTATTTTAAATGGTGGTTAATATTTATTTAAGGTAATTACAAATTAGTGGAGCTTTTGTCATAAGCATGAAGCTTGTAGAAGCTTGTGGATGCTTTGACAAAGTCCACTAACTTTGTTTTACTTTGGATTTTTATTAACCTAACCATTTAGAATTAGCCATGGTTATGTCTCTACATGAGTTAGTATATGATACTCACTCACCATGGTTAGCTTTCTCACTTGATCATTATCTTTCTCTATTTATTTCTTCATCTCCTTCCTTCAGCAAAAGAGCTCTCTAAGGTTTGATCCTAAGTGAGAAACATTGTGAGAAAATAAATTCTAAAGTGAACCCACTTCCTATTTCCCCATCCTCTACTAGACTAGCACTTTAGTTTAGGGTGTTTGCTTCACTAATTCTCTAGTTAGTGATGTAGAAGCTTGAGTTGGCATCCCCTCGACGTAGATCATCTTCGTCCTCGAAGAGTTCAAGCAAGGACGCTCCTTTAGCCTCGTGAAGCCATGCAAGAGTCTGGGAGAACCACGATCGCAGCGAAGGGACATCAACAAGGAACTAAAGAAGTGAAGGACCGATCTACAAAGGTTGTATTTCGTATTCACTTGGTTGTAGATGCTATTTACTTGCATGTGAAACCCTAATTTTCTAGCAAAGATCTTGTTTAGGATTGTTAGGCACGGCTAAAATTTTAATCGGGCATGGTTGATGCTTTTTTAACCGTTGTTACAGTACCTAGTAACCCTACAAGAGTTTCTTTATCTTTCATTTGATGTAATATGTAAATTGTTGTAATATTATTTTTATGGCCGCACATCCAGAATGAGGTTGTAGCCGCCATTGTATATTATTTCTTTTACTGTTTTTGCTCCTAGGATAGACCCAAGGTGGGGTGCATAAACTACTGGGTATTTTGAAGTGCCGAGTGGCCTACTCACGTTGTTGAGGGTGGTTGCTTCACTTCGGGTACTTGGCGGGTAGTTTGCCGCACCCGTAGGGGTCTAGGGTAGGGTTTAGCTATTCATCGCGACCGTGTAATCCGTCTTTCGTTGCAGGCTCGAACGAAACATGGATTCCTGGTATGTCCAATGTGTTCATCTGTGATCTGGAATGGCTATCATTGCATCTGACGAATGTATATATCTATATATGATATCTAGTAGTCGTTGCTTATATTTTGCATCCGTGCTAGTCCAGCCCTCGCTCTGTCATTAGTTAAGTAACCTAATGGGTGATGACGGGGCCTCATGGCGAATGCGGATGGCATAAGCATACGTCATATTTTCGTTGTTTTCTGCAATGGTAGGATTAATTGACGGGACGCATTAAATTAATGCAAAGAAAATAAACCAAAGTTGAATCGTTGGAACAATTTCAAAAACCACTCGGTTTCTTTTCAAAAACAGAAAAACTTTTAAAAATGTGAAGCTTAAACCACTCCTTTTAAAAGCTATCAGGTTCCTTCGATTATATCAAGTTCACTACGTTCACGATTTTGCCAAAACCATTCGTAGCCCTCCGTCATTTCAGTTAAATGTTCAGTAGTTTTCAAGCTATGTATTTTGACCTTCGCCAAGGCATAGTGATTGGTAGCTGCTGAATATTTATCTGTAGCATAGATAGATGCGTTGGTTTGGGACAGTCGTACTACTATTTTGGCCTTCGTCAAGGGTATGTACGGGTGGGTTCAAATTAACCTGGATAATGACGGGTAGAACTTGACATGTGACTTATGATATGTTGGCCTTCGTCAAGGTCATAAGAGCATGGGGCAAAAATCCACATCGGGAGTTTCTAAAGAAACTAAAACTTTCTAGTGCTGCACACCATTTGGAGTTTGATAATGTTGGTAGGATTCCTTCAGCATTATCTCACAATAATATTTGGATCCCGATCCTACTATGAGTATCCGCTACTCCTCGGGAAACTTTTCACTTAACGATTAATGTTATAAACCAAGTAGGTGTCTAGAAAGGTGTTAGCGGGGCTACGCCCACAGGGAAAAGAGGTTATTTAATTAAGGAACTTCACGAAAGCGTCGTAAAACCTCCCTCGAAGTACCGAAACTGGCCTGGCTGAACGGTTAAGAAAGTATTGTACGGTGAGATTGATCCCGACTAATTCTTCTTTTATGGTTTGAGAAAGGATTCGAGAAACAGTTGGAGCCATCCTGTTTAGATAAACTAAAAACCAATCTAAACTTGCAAGAACATCATGCTGAGTGTTTTCCTTTCTCTCTCTTAATTGCAGTGACCCAGTGACCAGACATAGGTTACATCTAGATAATAAAATGACTGAATCTGACTGTTATGACTGGCAAAGGACTGTCCAGATGTCCATTACCCATGACAAGCTGGGACACCTCTTAACTAATCAAACCCCTGCCGTCTCAAAACCAGTTTCCCCTGTCACGGATATTGATATCCGTATGACATCGGAAAAAGACTGTGCGAATGCCAAGTGCCGCGTGTTGGCCTCAGTTGATGGTGCATACCAGAGGCAGCACGAGAAGATGGACTTAGCTTCTATCTTCCTCCATAATAAAGATTTATATGGAGAGCAATCTCGTATCGCAAGATATGAGACCTCGAACGAATTGCTTCAAGCGAGGTTGACTTTTGGGTCATCTATAGGGGACAACGTCCTTACAGAGACTAGCTATTTTGATGAGCTTACGGACCTGAAGACCACGTTGAAGAACGGGTTAAGTACTGACTTGATTCTATAGTCTCTGCCCTCTACTTATACCCTGATGGAAACCAGGGAAGAAGAAGGAATGGAAAGGGCAAAAGTTTCGGGACTAGATGTAGTGAAAGAGGGACGTTCCTATTGTTACGGGAAAGAACATTGGCAGAAGGATTGCAGGGCTAGCAAAGCCAGTAGCCAGGATTTGAAGAATGTTGTGGTTTCGGCTTAGGGTGTGTTTGTAATAGAAAACTGTATGTCAATTAACCCTACTTCCTGGGTATTGGATACCAGATCAAGATCTCACAACTGTAATTCATTACAGGCTCTGAGAAACCGTAGAGAAATCCAAGGTGATATTCCCCTATGGAATGAGCGTGGACGCTGAATCCGTAGGGGAATATCACCTTGGATTGACAAGGGGGTAGATATTGATTTTGCATAACTGTTTGTATGTACCTAGTATGGCATGTAATATCATATCTGTATCCATACTTTCTAAGGAAGGATATGATTTTTCTTTTGTAAGCGATGTGGTCCACATCCACCTAAATCGAGTTCTGATTGGGTCAGGTACATTAGAAAATGGGATATACGTACTGAATCAAGCTCAGGTTTTCAATGTCCAGAACACACTTAAAAGAAAGTTTCCGTAATTAAATCAGGCTTTCTTATGGCATTGTAGACTGGGTCACATCAATAAGACACGGTTAACAAAGATACATTTGAATCCGTTTGAGTATCAGTCTTATGATACTTATGAATTTTGTCTCATGGGAAAGATGACAAAGACTCCGTTCACTAGACACGGAGTAAGAGCGAGCGAGGTCCTGGGACTCATACACAGTGACGTGTGTGGTCCAATGTCTACACATGCGCGAAGTGGTTATTCATACTTCATTACTTTTACGGATGATTTCTCTAGGTATGGACATGTCTTCCTAATGAAGCATAAATCCGAGGCCTTTGAGACATTTCGAGAATACAAGAATGAAGTTGGAAAACAAATAGGCAAGAGTATAAAGACACTGAGATATGATCGAGGTGGTGAATACTTGAGTGCCAAGTTTCTGGACTACTTAAAAGAGAATGGAATTCTCTCTCAGATTACTCCTCCATACACACCACAACACAACGGTGTATCTGGAAGGCGGAATCGAACCCTATTGGATATGTTTCGTTCCATGATGAGTAAGGCTGAGTTACCGTGATCCTTCTGGGGTTATGCACTAGAATCAGCTGCATATCTTTTGAACAAGGTTCCCTTCAAGACTGTGCCTACCAAACCATATCAGATATGGTGTGGGAAGAAACCCCATCTTCAATATCTGAAGATATGGGGATGTCCAGCTTTTGTTAAAAAGCAGTATGCAGACAAACTCGAGGCACGTTCAGTACTGTGTAAGTTTATGGGATTCCCAAAGAACTCCAGGGGGTATCTTTTCTATTACGCAGAGGAACAAAATGTTTTTGTTTCTCGTCATGCCCACTTTCTGGAACATCAGTTTTTAGAAAAAGAAACAAGTGGGAGCGCAGTAGAACTGGAAGAAATTCCAGAACCACAAGTTATTACTGAAAGCTTGGTAGAACCAGAAGCTTCAGGAAAACCGGACATCCCAGCGCCACTCCGCAGGAGTAGTAAGCAGTCTCATCCGCCCGAGAGATACTATGGTTTTCTCATAGACGGGGATCGAGAAGATTGCGTCATTGAAAATGATGAGCCTATTAGCTTCCAGCAAGTCATTCAGAGCGGTGACTCAATAAAATGGCTGGATGCAATGCGGACCGCGATGGAGTCCATGTATACCAACAAAGTTTGGACTTTGGACATTGCTCCAGAAGGGGTAAAAACCGTAAGCTGCAAATGGATCTTCAGAAAGAAGATTGTTGTAGATGGGCAGGTTGAAACCTATAAAGCTAGACTTGTTGCTAAGGGTTTTTGTCAAAGACCTGCTTTGGACTATGACGAAACCTTTTCTCCAGTGGCTATGCTCAAATCTATTCGGATCCTTCTTGCCATTGCTGCCTTCCACGATTATGAGATTTGGCAGATGGACGTAAAGACGACTTTTTTAAATGGAAATTTGGAAGAGTGCGTCTATATGGATCAGCCGGAGGGTTTCATTCAGAGTGGGAGCAGCGGTAAAGTGTGCAAGTTTCTTAAGTCCATCTATGGACTGAAGAAGGCATCGCGGAGTTAGAACATCTGCTTTGATGATACTGTCAAAGAATTTGTCTTTATCAAGAATCCAGATGAGCCATGCATTTACAGTAAGATTGTAGAGAGAACTGTGGTATTCCTCGTCTTGTACGTGGATGACATTCTCCTAATAGGAAATGACATTCCTATGCTACAGTCAGTCAAAGGATTCTTGCCACAGAGGTTCTCCATGAAGGACCTGGGCGATGCCAACTACATTCTGAGGATCCAGATCTATCATGATAGATCTAAGAGGATGTTGGGACTTTCGCAGTCCAGGTACATCGACACCATACTGAAACGATTCAGTATGGATGATTCAAAGCGCGGTAATTTACCGGCTTGTCACGGAATCACCCTCTCCAATGAGATGTCCCCCAAGACTGATTTGGAAAGGGCACGCATGTCATCTATACCCTACGCATCTGCGGTAGGCTCTATAATAAATTCGATGTTGTGTACCAGACCAGATGTAGCATACGCATTAAGCGTTGTAAGCCGGTATCAGTCAGAACTATGGGAGAAACACTAGATAGCAGTAAAGAACATTCTCAAGTACCTGAGAATGACTAAGGAGATATTCTTTGTGTATGGAAGAAAAGACCTCCAGATCGAGGCCTTTGCTGACTCCAGCTTCCAGAGTGACAAGGATGACTCCAAGTCCATGTCGGGTTATGTCTTTACCCTCAATGGAGGGGCGGTTTGCTGGAAGAGCTCCAAGCAAAAAACCGTTGCTGACTCAACTATGGAAGCGGAGTGCATAGCTGCTTGCGATGCCCAAAGGAAGCTGTCTGAATGAAGAAGTTCCTCGCGGAGCTTCAGGTGGTTGTTACCATTGTTGATCCAATACCGCTGTATTGTGACAACAACGGCGCTATAGCTTTAATGAAGGAACCCAGGTCGCATCAGAAGTCCAGGCACATTTTGAGGCGGTACCGCCTGATCAGGGAGATCGTAGATCGCCGGGAGATCGAGGTGAAGAGAGTAGATTCAGAGAATAACACTGCAGATCCATTCACGAAGGCTATACCCCAGACTCAGTTCAAGCGGCGGATCGAGATGATAGGTCTTCGATACGCCAGTACATGGCCCTAGTGTAAGTGGGAGATTGCTAGTGTATATGCCCTAGAGGCCATTACTGTATCATACTAGTTTGTATATTACTTAATGGAAGCTTGGGATATTCACAGTTGTATAGACAATCTTGCTCAAAATGGTAGTATGCTACTTCGTTTGTTTCTACTTTAATGTGTGCATGTGTTTCTTTTAGCATATCACCTATACACATTACTGGAGCCCTTAGGATCTTTGCTTGACTACCAGAGTTATGATGGCAGTCACACTAGTGGGGGCTGGGTAATCTACAAGCACATCCTTATACAGATCCCTAGTCGTAGGATTATCGAGACGGGGCATCGATACTCCGGAGTAGACTAGCGTATGCGCTTCTCATCCCAGCAGGGGAGATGGTCTGTCCCAGAGCCATTAGTACGTCGTACTTGAGATAGTATGCAGGTGCTCGTTAGGTTACGAGTACACTAGACAGGTCTCGCTGGGAACTGTTGGTTGGTATTATGCCTATCGTCAGTTATTAGTTCCCAGGTGACATGAGTACTGCTTAGTTCGTTGACTTGACACTGTCACTTCGCCTCAAGTGTGTTCCCACTGTTCTTTGATTACTACCCTACCACGGCTCAAAGGAGTCGTGTAAATAGGTAGTAGTTGGGTGCAGTTCCGAAGCACTTGGAGGCAGTGACGGTTAGACAGGATTCGTCTCTCCCGGTATTGGGGATTGATATCGCGCTGTGTCTAGGAGGGCCATTACACAAAGTACCTGGCCATGGCAAGAAAGATATACTGGTTAGCGTTTCCAGTGTTATTTCAGGTTGTTTTGGGCTACACTACGACACGACTTGTACTGCTATTAGGGGACTGACGTTTACTGCCCCCTAGGCCCACCATGCGATACTCTCAGACGAACAGACCGGGCTGTATGGAGATTGTCACATTCAGGCTCAGTAGGAGTTCGGATAGGTTTACCTCATCGGCCTTCTTATCGACATCTACCTGGGGACCGTTACGTACAGCTTGTGACGCTTGCGGTCTGTGGTTAAACCCACTGCCAGCGTAGTGTCGAGTCTTTAGAGTCCTACACAGAGGGTTTCCCTGCACTGGGCGAAAGGTGTAGAGGCCGTATGGTTTTACGGCAGGGCTACGATCATTTACGTACACTTGTGCGCGCATGCTGTTCGGGCAGACAATGCTAGTGGGCTTTGGTTTAAGCCGGATCCTAGTATTGTATGGATGGATTAGTTTTGTCTTCTGTGCATTCGCATTCTACGGAATGCTGATGCGGGTGTGTATGCACAGTTGTTAGGAGCGAAGAAGGAGGAGGTGCATCATTAGGGTTTTGACCGTTGGTTCGGTCAAAACCGTTATGAGGTGAGGAAAATATGTACTAATCTTTTTAATGATAATTATGTTTTGGCTAATTGCTTTGACCTTTTGACCATTCTTGACCTTGTTGACATTTTGACCATTGTTGACTTGGATCTTTCATAAGAGCACTGGATTCTTCTTTTGCTTTTTGCTTTGGATTTGATTTGAGATGATAATGGTCCAATCAATGTAGCCATCAACTTTATCATGATAAGAGATTAGTAATTATTTGGTTTATTTTTTCATTATCTCTTGCTCAATCTCTCTCTTCAAGAGTGAGCTCCCATGGTTCCTCCTCCTTCTTCCTCTTCTTGATTTTTCTATATCTCTCATGTGTTGAGAAAAATAGAAAAAAAATAGCCAAACAAATCCACAACCATGTTCTACATCACCTAGGACATCAAGAGTAGCATACTTGTTGCCCTAGTTACCTCAGCTTGAGGTGGAGCTCGGATTACAAACTCTCGGGTGGATCGTCTTCGACTCAAGGAGGCCGTAGAGGTGACCAAGATCCGGATCGATCCTTGGAGCTTGCATGGACGAGGAGGAAAGCGGAGAGAAGACCCGAAGGACTGGGTTCGTGAGGTATAATCTCTTGAGCATAGTAGATAGAACCTATTGTAGTTTGTTAGCAATGGTTTGGCAATGATCCTCATGTTTTTAGTCCGTGTTACCTTGTGTTAAAAATTGTTTTTTTACCTATTCCGCCTCCCCGTAAGCACCGGGGTGGGTAACGTGGACTTACACATAACAGCTGCATAAGTGTCGAAGTGCTGGGCGCCGATTGCAAGGAATAACTGTGTGTCGAGTCCCTGCATAAACCTCTTTACCCTCTTCTCCTCGGTGTCTACCAAGTATGGAGCATATCAGGACAACTGCGTAAACTGGATATCATACTCGGACACTATCATCCCTGGAGTCTTGAGCAAAGCCTCAAAACTACGAGCTCGAGCATCGTGAACGCTCTCTGGAAGGAAACAGGCTAGAAATACTGCTGTGAACTCGTCCCAAGTCATAGGAGGTAGACCTGCAGCTCGACCTCTCTCGACCGACTCACACCACGTCTGCGCAAGGCCCTCTAGACGGAAACTCGTAAGCTCCACCCATCTATCGTCGAAACATCTGAGCAAATGGCAAATCCCAGCTAATTTGTCAAGGATTGTCTGCGGATCCTCCGCTACATCTGTGCCGGTGAAGACTAGGGGTCTCAGCCTCATAAAATCCTATAGTGATACTGGAATAGCCACGATAGTAGTAGGAGTAACTATCCGGGCAACAGGTACTATCGTAGTTTGTGTTGTGGTAGGTACGTCCTCCGATCTTGGTGCACGACTGGCCTCGACTAAGGATCCCACCATCTGTCGTAACTCCTGCATACCTCCTACCATCTGTCGTAGCTCCTGCATACCAGACTCTAGCCTATCCATGCGGCCTGGGGAAGGCGGATCAGTCTGTCCCTGAGGCGCAGGTACACCACCCTACTCGGTCCTCATCTCGGACGAGCCTGCTCGGATATCATCTCGGGCGGCCCTCTGCACTCTCGTAGCCTTCGGCAGCATAGTGGCTGGTATAGGAAACAGGATAATAAGAACAGTGCAATAGAATCATAGGATACACGGAATTGAAGAAGGAATTTCAAGCAAGTATATCCTAAAGTCACCTAGGTCGAGTACCTATCGCTAGTATGCCGCGGACATACACACACTACGTTACCCTACTTAAGTCACTTATTCCATCTACTAAGGGTCATCCTACACTCAGAAAGGTAAAACCTATCGCTCTGATACCAACTTTTTCACGACCTAAAAAGGTACGAAACGTGACTGGCACTTAAATTATGAAATGTCTCAAGGCGTACGTAATCTAAGTAAGCCAAAGCCCAGAAATCAAACCCATGTAAGCAATAGAGTGAAGGAAAACCATATAAGTTGCATCAAAATCTTTAAAAACAACACCATATTTTCTAAAAAATTCGGCAGTCTCCTTTATAAAAACTGGCCCCAAAATGGGTACAAATCACGAATAGGCATCTCCAAGCGGGAGCTAGCTTTTCGACGAAGCGGACACAAATCCCACGCAATGTAAAGCATCAATGTACAAAAAGCATAAAAGGCACAAGTAATAAGCGTCATGTTGGCTCAAGTGAGCTCGACCCAGAGAAACAACATAAATGTCAATAAATCTCACTGTCTCGTCTCTAGGTCAATATACATCAATATAAGTAGCAAGTACAGTAGATTGAGTACTCTAGATACAATGAATATACAAGGTGGAAACAAAATAATATCACAATCCACATACGAGCAAAACTCAGATCCAGGAAAAAGGAGCAAAAGGGTGAAGTACGTCCGCCACTACAGTACTGACGGAACGGACCTGTAAAAAGGCTGTAGGACAATGGGGGTGAGTTGCCAACTCGTGAGTAATATGTAACATCTATAAAGGCTATCGTAAGCATGCACGCAAAGTGTCATACTCAACAATACTGATATGACATGATATACTAGCAGATATGTATTCAATATGAATCAAATTTATAATACTAATCTGGCATGATGTACTAGCAGGTATGTATGCGACGTGCATCAAGTTTAACCCGTGATCTGAATATGTTGATATGAGAAAATCATTATTTTCATCTTAGAAAAACTCTTTTGAAATATCAGCATAATATCAATGGAATCAACAGAAATCCATGTCCAGCATCGGCACTTCGAACGACTATTTCAAATCTCAAGTACCGGTATCATAATATCTCGGGCCCCAGCCGTCCGGCTGGCCCATCTCGAAGTATCAATATCTCAATATCTCACGACCACGGTCGGTACCCTCTGGGTATCCTGTTGGAGATAGTGCCCTCAGAGTCAATTATTGGATCACATGCACGTGATTGCAATGATTGAGGGAGGACCTATCCCAGTAGGACAGTCTTACTCAATATGATAGTATGCTATCTGGTTTATCTTTATCATCGTGTACTGCTTTAGGTGACCTTACGGGTCACTATTGCGCGTTGATAGAGCCACTGAGATTCTTGCTTGACTACCAGCAGTATGAGGGCGATCATATACGTGGGAGCTGGGGTCTATAAGCATATCCTTAAAAGGTCCCTAGTCATGGGAGTTTTCGAGACAGGGCATCGATACTCCAGAGTAGACCAGTGTATACAGTCGAGACCTCGACGAGGGGCGGTGGCCGGTCTCACAAGCCACTGGTGTCAGTTGGTTCACCTAAGATGTACACAGATGCTCATTGGGTATGAGTACACCGGACAGGACTCGCCGGGAACATGCTAGTTGGTCTTATACCATACGTCAGATAGCAGTTCCCTGATGACATGTGTACAGGTTAGTTCATCGACCTGAGGATCGTCATTTGTCTCGTGTGAGTTCCCACTGTACTTTGATTACTACCCTACCACGCTCAAAGGAGACGTGCAAATAGGTTTTAGTTGGGTACAGTCCCGAGCCACATGGAGGCAGTGAGCAGATCTTCAGGGGTTCGTCTCTCCCGGTATTGAGGGTGAGGTCGCGTTGTGTCTAGGAGAGCCCTTACACGAAGTCCTTGGCCAAGGCAGGAGATTTACTGGTAGTTATTCCAGTAGTATCTCAGGGTGTTCTTGGCTACACTCCGACATGACTTGTACCGCTTTTAGGGGTCTGACTTTTACCAACCCCCTAGGCCCGCCATGCGATGCTCATAGACGAACGAACCGGACTGTACGGATATTGTCACTGACAGGCTCAGTAGGGTGTCAGGATAAGTTCGCTCATCGACGTCCCTTTTGGTCAATAGCTGGTGGCCCGTCACGTATGGCTAATACCTCTGACGTGGTAGTGGTTAAATGCACAGCCATAGTATTGACGAGTCTTTAGAGTCCCCCACAAACAGTTACTCAAGTTTCGGGCGAAACGCTGTAGAGGCCATACGGAGATATGGCAGGGTTCGATCAGATACGTGCGTAATTGCACGGATCATGATCGGACGGCTAATACTAGCGGGCTTTAGTTTAAACCGGATCTTAGTATTATACAGTGTAGATTTTGTCTCATTGGATTTGTATTCGGTTGGAATACAAATGCAGGTATGTATATACAGTAGCGGGGTTTTCCTGTAATTTATTACGGGATCAGTTTTCTGAAGTTGCCAATCCACTTTCCGTTTCGGCCATTTTCCATTGTATCTATCCTTGGCTGAAATTTGGTGGAGGAGGGCTTATTTGCAATTGTGCAAATTAGCAAAGAGGAGGGTTGTTTTTGCAAGTTGTGGTGTCATGATGGTTGCACCATCATTTGACTTTTTCATTCATCATGATTCACTTTTTGGAGATGGGATTTGATTAGGTTGTTGGAGTGTTGGTTTGGTTTGTGATCATTTTTTTTCACCATCATGTTTTCTCTCTCTCTCTCTCTTGGATGATAGCTTCCTCCCCCCTTGACTTTTCGCACACTCCAATTCTCATTCGTTCATGCATAGAGCCGGCCACCCTTGTGTGGGGGTTTGTCACAATTTTGTGTGTGGCATTTTTGTTTCTCACTTTGCTAAAAAAAATGGCTCTCTAGTTCATCTCCAAAAATTCCTCTCTTGACCTCCACCAATAAGGCAACTTCACAACCCCAAGAGACATAGTTCTACATTATTCTACAGCAATTCTTGGGCACGTCGACTCGCCAACTTCATGCCTGAGTTGCCTCGGTCCAGAGGTGGGAGCCCGTAAAAGAAGCCGGCGACGTGGTGCCCTTCCGGCGAGGAGGCGAAGACCGGAGATTCCGAGGGGAGATCGGGACGACGACGAGAAGACCGAAGGACACGGATTGCTCGGTATATCTCTCTACCCGTTCTTTAGTTAGCTAGGATTAGATTAGTGGCCCGATCCGAGATTTTTGTGCTCGGTGGTGCCCGTTCAAAGGTTAAAGTAAATTTTCGTTTCCGCATTCCAGCGTCGGATTGACGGCCCTGGCGCCTCCGTGCACTTACACTTGTATCAAAGCCACGCCATTAACCTAATCTAGCTTGCACTAGCGTGTTTAAATGTTCGATCGAACGGATTTTTCAAAAACCGGATATCAAGTGCATCAGTTTTTGTCAAATATATTTTTAGCTCCAAAATTTTTTCAGTACATTGCAGAGATATGCGCGGGGAATTCTAAGCACTCTGTGAAATTTTGGTCGTGTGACGTCATCATCCCACCGCGGAACCGCGGTCAACCCATGCTTGGGCCGCGGTTCCGCCGCCACTTATACTGTTCAGTGCACCAAACTTTTACAGAGAGCTTCTGAGTTAAAA
The DNA here is from genome assembly GCA_030015575.1 of Agapanthus africanus. NCBI lineage: Eukaryota > Viridiplantae > Streptophyta > Magnoliopsida > Asparagales > Amaryllidaceae > Agapanthus > Agapanthus africanus. The sequence continues at coordinate 233,958,445 of CM057337.1, forward strand.
ATGGGGTTTTTGGAATGTTCTTTTTGGGCCAAGATTTTCTGTGAGTGCTACAGTAGTGCTTGGGGCCCACTTGGGAATATTTGATCGATCGAAAATTTTAAACATGTTAGTTCGCAGTATTTACATTATATCTGCGACCGTGTATGTCACTTGATCGGTAAATCCTGTCTAACTGCTATATCACGGTTAGACGGATTTGCGAACGTGACATTCATGTTGATGTTCTGTGTTGTGCTGTGATGTTGCGGATTGGTCGTGGGGGATAGCCAGGATGCAATGGTAGTACAGTTTTGGTTGTATTATGTACATTTGATATTACGGGGTGAGTGTCCGACATGTGGACTGCCGTCACTGCCCGTTTGTATATTATTCTTTTGGGGCACGACCGGGGTGAGGTCGATGTACCCGTTGTATGTATATTTTACTTTCTGTACTAGGATTGCCCCGCGGAGGGGTGCACGGATAGCCGATTTCTAGAAGGCAACGGGCCCGCATCTCAAGGCATTGAGACGGAGGGGGCTTTACTCTAGAATTGGCGGGCTATTCGCCGCACTCGTATGGGATACAGGTTGACCCAGGAGGCGTGCCCAAGTTACCGGATTCCGTGAAGTGCTGGGTGGTCCATTCACGTTGCTGAAGGGGGCTGCCTCGCTTCAGGTTTTGACAGGTAACTTGCCGCGCCCGTAGGGGTCTAGGATTTCATTGCACAGGCTATCCACACGACCAGGGGAACGTCGAGTTTCCGTAGCGGCGCTGTGAAACCCGGGGATCCCAGATATCTGTATTGTTCTGTGATGCTTATTACATTTCTGTGATGTTGCATTTTATCACGCCTTGAGCGAATATTATATATTGATATATATACTAGTAGATGTTGTATATGTTTTGCATCCGTGCTAGTCCAGTCCCCGCTCTGTCGTTAGTTAACTAACCTAACGGGTAATGACGGGACCCAGTGGCGAATGCGGATGGCATATATGTACATCATTATTTTCGTTCTTTGTGGTGTGATCAATTGATGGGACTGCATTGATTCGGATCAATGCAAGCTAAACAAACCTATTCTGATGTTGTTGGAACTTTTTTCAAAAACCTGTTATTGCAAGGGCGTTCTCTTTTGTTTTGCACAGTGGTATTCGGTTATGAATATCCAGCACCTCAGTCGACGAGGCAAGGGCCGAGATTCCTTCACCGGGAGTGACCCCTTGGACAGAAGTTTGCGTCAGGGCAATAACTTTACTATAGCCGATTACTTTTGCTTTGCATCATGGTATTCAGTTGGAATATCCTGCACCTCATTCTACGGGGAAAGAGCCGAGATCTCTTCACCGGGAGTGACCTCTTTAGCAAAGGTTTTCGCCACTATATTTTTATAAAGCTATCCGGTTCCTTCAACGCTATCAAGTTCATTACGTTAAAGGTTATCGCCAGAAACCATTCGTAGCCCTCCATCATTTCGGTTAAATATTCGGTAGTATTCAAGCTATGTATTTTGACTTTACGCCAAGGCATAGTGATTGGTAGCTGCCGGGTATTTATCTGTTGCATAGATAGATGCGTTGGTTTGGGACAGTTATACTACTATTTTGGTCTACGTCAAGTGTATGTATGGGTGGATTCAAATTAACCTGGATAATGATGGGTAGAACTTGACATGTGACTTATGACATTTTGACCTCACGCCAAGGTCATAAGAGCATGGGGCAAAAATCACATCGGGAGTTTCTAAAGAAACTGAAACTTGCCAGATATGCGCATATCTTCTGGAGTGTGATAACGTGAGCGGATTCCGTCACGTTATCACGCGATGATAGTTGGATCCCGATTCCCACTGATGAGTTGGTTTACTCCTCGGGTGATCCCGACTAATTCTTCTTTCAGGTTTGGAGAAGAATTTGACGGTACAGTGGGAGGTTTCCTGATTAGATAAATTGACAACCATTCTGATCTAGGTTAGAGTGCATGCTGAGTGTTTCTTTTCTCTCTCTCTTTGGCAGCGACCATGACCCGACCCTAAGACTATGACTCAGTGACCAAAATTAACCGAACCTTCTTAAACACTGGCTTTTGGATTGTCAGAGTTGCATACCTCATTGCCACTCCTACTTTTACCCTTTTCTCCAGGACACCCGGTATTACTACGAACGTCCACTACCATTGGACAAAACCATCGTATGGTTATATACGAACTCGAAGGAATTTATTCGAGAATGGTTTCTGGTTCTGGAGAAAACGAATAAGACTATTCAGTTGTCTTTTCCTTTTACCTTCTCTCAGGTTGCGAGTACTCCTTGGTTTAGGAGATAGTACACCTATTACGCAAATTGAATAGTCTTTTTCCAAACCTTAGGCTGGTGCCGAACGGTGGGAAATGAAGAAAACTAATTAGCATAACGACGGTGTACAGAAGGTATTAAGTAAAGACATATCAAGGGAATAGTAAGAGGGCAAAGTAAATTGCGACCGCTATTTACGACAAAACCAAGTATTTCTTCGCCAATCCTAAATCACCTTTGTATTTCTCCAGAACACTCCGTATCACTACGAAGATCCACAGTTTATTGGATACTCCATCGTATGGTTATATACGAACTCGAAAGAAACTTGTTCCAGTTCGGGGATGGATTCTGGTTCAGGAGAAATAGGAATAAGCTTTATTCGGTTGTCTTTTATCTACACCTTCTCTCGCATTGCGATTGCTCTTAGGATTAGGACAGTACACCCATTATGCTTATTGGATAGTCTTCTTCCAAACCATAGGCTTGTGCCGAACGGTAGGGAAGGAAGAAAACCATTTGGCCTAAAGGGGTGTGCAGAAGGTAATGACTAAAAGACATATAAAGGGATTTGGAGAGATGGAAAAGAAACATACGGTTATAATTGTGAACCTGATAATGGAAGAGGCATTACTAGGAATACCAGGATACCCCATCGAAACATTTCAATGTTTCAGTTTCACTGTGTACTGTTAAATGAAAATTGATTTCCCAATTAGGCACCTGCTCCAGGGTATGTATTTACCAGGTATGATTCTTACCCCTGTATGGTTTTACAGATGATGAGTGGGAGTATATTATTGGGAATTAGGTGATCATCCTCATTATATCGGAATTCGTTGTAATTGGTGATATTTGAGGAAGTCACTTGGGTTGTTTGCTGGACGAAAAATATTTGGTTTTGAATATCCGTTATAATGCACCAATTTCAAATTGATATATCTGTACGTCTATTGTTATAGAGTGAGATATACCTTTTTAAAATTATTTCTATGACATTTACCTATATTAGTGGATGGTTAGGTAAGGAGCATTAAACAGCGGTGTAATTCTTCATAATCATAAGTACAGTTTTCAACCTACGATACACATGGAATGAGTTATTAGACTCAAGAGACTTATACATACTATTGTATGTTGTCCAGTGTCCATTAGGACACAGGGGTTGGTACTCGTACTAGATTCTGTTTACTTGTGACTTATCTAGTTCTTAGGCATGTGTTTCGTAGAAACACAAGGTCTGAGTTTTGAGAAGTTATAGGTATAAGAATAGAGTAGAGAACCAGGTGTTGCAAGTATCGGGATTCTTCAAGGTGATCGAAAATGTAGATACTTATGTATGGTATTCAGTTGATAGTAATGATTAAGAGAACTTGCTTCTCTTTCAGGTTACTCATAATTGGAAGCATTCCTAAGTTGAGTAACGCTGATTGGCCTCTTTCCATTTAGTTAACATGCACTGGAGATAGCTGCATGATTTGAATCTGGTTCAATTAAATCAGTGCCTCTGTTTCTGTATTGGATATAGAACAGTTCATATCTTGGCATTGTTAAGGTACGGGGAGTTGTCCGGCTTATGCTTAAAACCAGACTCTGGATACCTCAAGGCACGTTTCTGTAATGGTTGTTTGTGGGTTGACCCAGGCTATGATGAGGGTTGACTTTCTACCATCTGGACGATCAATAGTGATATTGTTCTTAACTCGCCACAGTTTTAATAAAAATGGATTTTTTTTTCAAAAAACAGAAGTGGGAGTATGGTAGAACTGGAAGTGATTCCAAAACCACAAACGATTACTGAAGATTTGATAAGAACCTAAAAATTCAATCTGATTTGACTTTCCATTGGCCATTCCGCAGATGTGGTGGGTAACCTCAGGCACCCGAGAGGTACTCCGGTAGCCTTAAGGGCGGTGACAGGGAGGTTCTTGTTTACCCAGAGTTTCCATTGCTGTTGTTCCAGACTGTGAGACCCGGCTGGAGGATGAGTATAGCATCGTCCTAAACTAGCTTTAGATGTGTACGTTTATATGACTCTGCCAGAGGGTTGCCATGGTCAGTGGGAGCAGCGGAAGCGTTAGTGGACAAGTGGCTTATGTCTATTTATAGACTAAAGCAGATATAGCGGAGATAGATCATCTATTTCTGATGTGACAGTCATAGGTTTGATTTCATCAGAATAGGGGATGGATCTGTTAAGAAGGTAGTAGGGTGTGATGTCCTGGTATTTGGATGACATATACATAGTAGGAAGCGATATTCCTATACTACGATCGGTTATACATTGGTTGTCACACAGTGGTTTCTCCACATGGGACATGAATATTATATCAGACATTCTGGTTACTGGATCAATGGTTTTAGATCTAGATTTGGGTAGTATTCCAATCTGGGTACTTAGACAGCATTCTAAGAGTATTTAGAATGGACGACTCCTGGCACGGTAGTATACCTGTAGGTGATGGAGTCACCCTCTCTAAAGGTGTCTTACAGACTAAAGGGGAGAGGGATGCACATGATTGGCAGATCACTTGCTTAGGCAATTGAGTCAAGTACCACACCAGATGTTGTTTTTGCATTAGATGCAATAAGTTGATATTGATCCAATCATGGAGAAGCAGTCGGAAGCAGTTTTAGAACATAAGTGGATGTTCTAGGGATATGATAACGACAGCCTCTTTTGGGAGATGGTTATCATTCCAGGCTTCCAAGGTGATCTGGATAACAGAGAGGTTGTCAGAGTTATAGTTTTCCCTCTGACGAGGGGCAGTATTTTGGACAGGTGATCCAGGCAGATACTGAGGGAGGCAAGGCGCTGGATACTGATTAAGTTCAGTTGACGATACAGTCTAAGAAGTTTGGATTTGGAGTTCATTTATGAGCTAAGTCCCATCAGATATCCAGACATACACTAAGACAGGTATTGCTCATTTCGGGAGATGACTTTCTCCGCGAACTTGAGATTAAGAGAGATATAGAAAGAAACATCAGGGCGAATCCACTCACTGAGGCTATTCCTCGAACACAATAGTTTCGCAAACGGGTTTTGTGAGACTGATTAGTAGAGGAGTTGGGTGTTCGGTATCACACGGGCTGTGAGTATACGACATCGCAATAATTAGCCTTGAGTGCAAGTAGGAGACTGTTGGAAATAGTGCCCTCAGAGTCAATTATTGGATCACAAGCACGTGATTGCAATGATTGAGGGAGGACCTATCCCAGTAGGACAGTCTTACTCAAGATGATAGTATGCTATCTGGTTTATCTTTAGCATCGTGTACTGCTTTAGATGACCTTACAGGTCACAATTGCACGTTGATAGAGCTCCTAGGATTCTTGCTTGACTACCAGCAGTATGAAGGCAATCATATATGTGGGAGCTGGGGTCTATAAGCATATCCTTAAAACGTCCTTAGTCATGGGAGTTTTCGAGACAGGGCATCGATACTCCAGAGTAGACTAGTGTATACAGTCGAGACCCCGACGAGGGGCGGTGGCCGGTCTCACAAGCCACTGGTGTCAGTTGGTTCACCTAAGATATATATAGGTGCTCATTGGGTTATGAGTACACCAGACAGGACTCGCCGGGAACATACTAGTTGGACTTATACAAGACGTCAGATAGCAGTTCCTTGATGACATGTGTACAGGTTAGTTCATCGACCTGAGGATCTTCATTTCTCTCGTGTGAATTCCCACTGTACTTTGATTACTACCCTACCACGCTCAAAGGAGACGTGCAAACAGGTTTTAGTTGGGTACAGTCCCGAGCCATATGGAGGCAGTGAGCGGATCTTCAGGGGTTCGTCTCTCCCGGTATTGGGGGTGAGGTCGCGCTGTGTCTAGGAGAGCCCTTACACGAAGTCCTTGGCCAAGGCAGGAGATTTACTGGTAGGTATTCCAGTAGTATCTCAGGATGTTCTGGGCTACACTCCGACACGACTTGTACCGCTTTTAGGGGTCTGACTTTTACCAACCCTCTAGGCCCGCCGTGCGATGCTCATAGACGAACGGACCGGACTGTACGGATATTGTCACTGACAGGCTCAGTAGGATGTCAGGATGAGTTCGCTCATCGACATCCTTTTTGTTCAACAGCTGGTGGTCCGTCACGTACGGCTAATACCTCTGACGTGCTAGTGGTTAAATCCACAGCCATAGTATTGATGAGTCTTTAGAGTCCCCTACAGACAGTTACTCAAGTTTCGAGCGAAACGTTGTAGAGGTCGTATGGAGATATGGCAGGGTTCGATCAGATACGTGCGGTATTGCACGGATCATGATTGCACGGTTAATACTAGCGGGGCTTTGGTTTAAGCCGGATCCTAGTATTATACAGTGTAGATTTTGTCTCATTGCATTTGTATCCGGTCGGAATACAAATGCAGGTATGTATATACAGTGGCGGGGTTTTCCTGTAATTTATTACGGGATCAGTTTTCTGAAGTTGCCAGTCTGCTTTCCGTTTCGGCCATTTTCCATTGTATCTATCCTTGGCTGAAATTTGGTGGAGGAGGGCTTATTTGCAATTGTGCAAATTAGCAAAGTGGAGGGTTATTTTTGCAAGTTGTGGTGTCATGATGGTTGCACCATCATTAGACTTTTTCATTCATCATGATTCACTTTTTGGAGATGGGATTTGATTAGGTTGTTGGAGTGTTGGTTTGGTTTGTGATTATTTTTTTTCACCATCATGTTTTTTCTCTCTCTCTCTCTTGGATGATAGCTTCCTCCCCCCTTGACTTTTCACTCACTCCAATTCTCATTCATTCATGCATAGGGCCGGCCACCCTTGTGTGGGGGTTTGTCACAATTTTGTGTGTGGCATTTTTGTTTCTCACTTTGCTAAAAAAAATGGCTCTCTAGTTCATCTCCAAAAATTACTCTCTTGACCTCCACCAATAAGGCAACTTCACAACCCTAAGAGACATAGTTCTACATTATTCTACAGCAATTCTTAGGCACGTCGACTCGCCAATTTCGTGCCCGAGTTGCCTCGGTCCAGAGGTGGGAGCCCGTAAAACAAGACGACGACGTGGTGCCCTTCCGGCGAGGAGGCGAAGACCAGAGATTCCGCGGGGAGATCGGGACGATGACGAGAAGACCAAAGGACACGGATCGCTCGGTATATCTCTCTACCCGTTCTTTAGTTAGCTAGGATTAGATTAATGGCCCGATCCGGGATTATTGTGCGCGGTGGTGCCGGTTCAAAAGTTAAAGTAAATTTTCGTTTCCGCATTCCGGCGTCGGATTGACGGCCGGGGCGCCGTCGTGCACTTACACATCCGCCGCTCCAACAATCACCGGTAGGTAGTCTGCCCCTGCCAGGCTCATCATCTACAACTCGAACTTCTTGCCCCGGGGTACCTTACCTGGCCCACCATGTACCCGAGACAGTTCATCCAACTCCTCGAAACGGGTCTTGAAAACTAACGGAAAACCCATGGTGGACGACACATGTATCATATCACGAGAAAAACCGCAACTCTCAATGTTTAAAATAATATCAAGTTTATTAAATCCTTGCGGCTTTTCCCCAATATCTCATAAATCTAAAGTGCTGAAATCCTCAAGAAAATCATCATAAGTGTATATGTCAGAGATAATGGATGCCTATAGTATCAACAAGTGGAACTGCAATGTATGACTAATAGGCTAGGCATGAACGAATGATGGAATGAGGTACATGCATATGACTAGCAATCCTACATGTTCATCCTGTGGAATTTAAATGCATCAGCACAGGTTTAAGCATCATATATGGTGAAATTGTTCTAGATTTCAGGTTATACAGGTTATCTAGTGTTTGTGGCATAGCAATTACCAAGGCGTGTGTGTCCACATGAATAGTGCTCGTGCTGCATAAAACCATGGTAATGGTGCAAGTGTCCTATAAGATGAGTTCGCACATGTATGTAAATATAAAGGATCGTGAATGAACCAAGATGATTAACTAGGCACTATACTCATAGATGCTAGTACTACTAGAATTTTTTTAAAATATCTAACAATCGGGCGTCTTGCGCCATCCAAACGATTTCCCCCATGGATGTTACATCTACTCACCCGTGATCTCGTGCTAGCCGGGTCCAACCACCACTTTTCCCTTCCGCGCCACGTCCGACGTCTCCGCGATCGATCTTAGAAACACACAAGCAAGACATAAGGCTAAATCTTGCTAAAAACACGATATCAAGATCAAAATGGACAACTAGTGTCGCGAGTTAAACACGTGTGCAATTGCCTGAAACCTCCACGACACGCTGTGACGCACAGAAACCACCAGACCCAACTCAAAACGTGCGTGTCGCGCAAGTCCAAAAGTGTAGAAAACAAGTTAATTGATCCCAGATTTCGACTCGGGTGGAAAAATAAAAAGTTGCATATACCAAACACCCTAAATGTACAACAGACACCCATAGCCCAAACCCCGACACCTGACACCACCATCTGGCTGCAAATTGCGGCCAGAACGAATAAAATTGCGGCCTAAAATTGGGCTAGGGGTCTCGTGTTCTGTGTGTGTGATCTAGGTCTAGTAAGTATGCTCCAGTAAACTCAAATTTTACCTGAAGCACCCGGGTCAAAAGCAGATCTCAAAATGGCTAAAAATCTAAACTAAAACGCTAAATAACACTAATTTGAAACAATATGGTATTTTAGTGAAATCTGAAACAAAACTTGGTTTAGATGACCTTAACAGCACTTAGTTAAGCTACTTTAGCCATAAAAATCCTAACTTGGTTTAATCTCCACTTAAATCACCCAAACTAGCACTAAAATCATATTAAATACTAAATTAAGTTAACTAACTACAAGTTTAGAAAAAGGAAGTTGAGTTTAGTTTTATACCTCAAGTTGAATCAAAATCCATATATGTGTCAAACAGGTGTGCAAAACAACATCTAGGTGCAACTGTTGTGCACGAAACATCTGTCGTAGGCAACGTGCGTGCCTGACAATAAAAATCAGGTGCATGTGACATGCACGAAGAATCCCGATTTAGTGCATCTGGCGTGCACCAATATCGTATATCAAAACACTAAAGGTGCATGAAAACTATGGTGGAAGTGTAAATCAAATCACTGTATAAGATAGGCGTGAAATCACAATCAATACCTCGAATGTAATAACTTATGCGCAAAACATAAATATCCAGTCGGTACATGAAACAATATCATGAAACTCAGTCATCAAAACTAAATCATGCAATAGAACGCCCAAAACACCAAAATCCAAGATGACGGATACGTGATAATCGAATCACAAAATCACAAATCATAAATACCGTCGTCGGTAGTGTTAGTTATATGTATGCCCTAGAGGCCATTACTATACATAGGATGTATATTGTAGTGGATGCTGGGACATATATAGTGAGGACTTTCTTGCTCGACATGATAGTATGCTATCTGGTTGAACTTTACCTTAACGTGTACACTGATTGTCTCTCTATTACATGTTGGTAAAGCCCTTAGGATGTGTACTTAACTACCTGGACTATGATGCGGATCATACTAGTGGGGACATGGTAGTCCATAAGTACATCCTTCAAAGTCCCTAGTCGAGGGTGTATCGAGACGGGGCAACGATATACCACAGTAGACTAGCGTGTACCTTCTCGACCCATACAGATGGGCGATGGATGATCCCATATCCATTGGTGTTTGACATCAGAGATGATATACGGGTGCTCAGTAGAGACTGGGTACACTGGACGGACTCGCCGAGAACTCCCAGATGGTATTATACCTCACGTCAGATGGCAGTTCTCTAGTGACACTGGTACAGAGTAGTCTGTTGACCCGAGATCGTCATAGAGTCTTGTGTGGTTCCCACTGTGCTTTGATTTCCATCTTACCACGTCCAAGAGGGCGTGCAAAACGGTGGTTTTTGGGTACAGTCCCGAGTCACATGGAGGCAATAAGCGATAGGAGGGGATTCGTCTCTCCCGGTATAGGGAGTTGATGTTGCGCTGTGTACGATTGGCTATAACAGGAAATCCCTGGCCAGGGTTGCTGAGATTTACTGGTAAGTGTTACCAGTAGTTTCTCGAACAGTTATAGATCTCATATCGACACGACTTATCGAGCTATTGGGGACTGACGTTTACCACCCCTAGGCGAGATATGCGACATATCAGACGATCAGACCGGACTGTACGGTAGTGTTACTGGTTGGATTCACTGGAGTGTGAGCAGGCTTGCTCGTCGATCTTCAGATCGCTCAATACCCGGGTGGCCGTTACGTTTAGCAGACCGCTTGCGGCTTGTGGGTGATTGATATGATCATCACCTGCTGCCGGCGTATTGACGAGTCTTTAGAGTCCTACACAGAGGTTTCCTGGCTCAAGCGAAACGAAATAGGAGAGCATATGAGATATGTGCGGGACCGAGAATAATGCGTGTATGTGATACCGTATTCCATTCTCGCGATAAATGTATCGATTGGTTGTATGCGATATAACCTAGTTATCGATACAAGCATTGATTCGATAAACCGATACATAGGATACTAGTCGGTTGTATGCGATATGACCGGATCGTTAAATCAAGTGTTGATTTAATGATTTAATGTATAATTATATATTTGATATATTACTTTGCATTAACTAGTATTGGTTCACTTTATATGGATTTTCTCACGTGGATTGCACAAGTTGTATATGTGATATACTTTTGTGCACTTGATTGTACCATGTTTGATGATACATGTTAACTTGGTTAAGTGTAAAGATTAAACCATGGTTAAATTGATCACTAGGGTTTTCTTTTTCTTAATCATTTATTTATTTGTTTATTTGGAAAAGATTAGAAATGAAATGGTTGCAAATTTTGTTTCTTTCTTTGAAGCTTCATGAAGCTTTGACTTTGTGACCATTTTGTTTCATGCTTAACCCAAACCCTTGCAATTAACCATGGTCTATTCTCTACACCTAATCATGGTTATTATTATGATAAGTTTCCTTTTTCTTTTCTTTTTAATTAACTTATCATAATAGATCATTATCTTCTTCTTCATCTTCTTCAATGAAGAAAGCTTCTCTTCATCAATGGTGGATTGATGAAAAGTGTGAGAAATCCAATTCTAAAGTCTACCCATTTCCTATTTCTTCATCCTCTACCTCTTGCCAAGTAGTAGAGTGTGTTTCCTTCATAAGTTATCATGGCTTGGTGAAGGTGGAGCTTGATCTAGCGATGCCTCAACGTAGATCATCTTCGGCACGAAGCCGACGACCTTGCCCGCTCGTTCTCCGATGAAGCCGACGCTAGAGCCCGGATTTGATTTGGACAGCGGAGAGGACCTCATCTCGGAGCCGTGGAGGTGGAGGACCGGATCTACAAAGGTTGTATTTCCATATTCTCTTAGTTAAGTGTTAACTAGTTTACTCTTTCGCCTAGTTTTCTAGTACACGATCCGCATTAGGGTTTCTCGGCACCCATAATTTTTGAAATTGGCATGATTGATGCCTTGTGAGACTTCATTAGAGTGCCTAGGAACCCTACAGTGGTATCAGAGCCTAGCTAGAGCCTTAGGCGAAGTCTAGACGCAATTTGAAGTCCGATCGAACCGAAATTTAGAACCCAAAATAGCTCTCTGTCCTTTTTTCAAAAACTGGGATTTTTCTAAATTAAAAATTGCTAAAAAATTCAGCAGGAAAATATAAGAATTACGGCGCAAAAATATTTTCATGAACAGTATAAACGGCGGCGGAACCGCGGCAGAAGCCTTGCTTCTGCGGCGGTTCCGCGGCAACATGGTGACGTCATCCTCCCCTTTCTGCACAGTAATTCATGTTTTCAGATGCTGATTTTTCTGGGAATTTTTAATATTTATTCAAGAGTTGAATTTTCTGGAGTTGTTTTGGGGATTCGGTGTTTTGATCAGAGTATCAAATTTTGTCTGTGTGGCTTTCCGGATAAATTTTAGAATATGTTAAAAAGTTCGACCGGATATAAATACCCAATTTTTCCCCTGTCGGGAAATTTCCAAGTGTTGGATTTTTCCGTAGTTTAACGACGTTCTAAGTAGTGCAAGTAACTCGATGGACCCTCTAGAAGACAACAAACCTTAACTCGATTATGTGACCGTCTTGAACTGCCCTTTGAACCTTCGGGTTTGGGGCAGTACGGCATGCCACATATGAGGCGTTGGCTTGACCCTTCTACGGATGGACCGTTGGTACTGAGGCACGAACTGAATGTTTTTAGACTTGTTTCATGTGTTGATCTGTATCGGGAAAACTTGGGTGTTCGATTGTTCGATCTGAAAGTTTGACATTTTCTATTTATCCGGAATGGGATACAATAATTGGAATTCACAAGAAGTTATGAGATAACTGAATGAATGTTATAAACATAGCAGTTTAGTCTCACTTGATCGGTTGCCACGGAATTTTGATGTGATCAAAAGTCTGTCGCAATCACGTAGCGTACGCGGATACTCGCCGGGTAAACTTAATAGACAGCCTCACCCCATAGCCCCGACCAAGTGACTGTAGGAGAACCCCGTCGCCGAAAGCATCTGTTCGGGTGCTCCCGGTAGCGGTGTTCCGCCTTGGTGCACTTCGTCGACGGTATCGGGGGTGCGGCCGCCTACTAAAGTTTGCGACGAGCATTCGATCAAAATGTCGGGAATCTTGTTGAATTACCCGACTTGGTATTGAAAAGTGTTTTCGATTTTGAGACTAAAATGCGGGGTTTATAATTGTTAGGCATGCGATGTCTAAGTAATTCATTTGGTCAGGCATGTGATGTCTGAGGTGGTTGCGGATTCCAACTGTTGTAGTTTTACACTTTCTTTTCTGTGACCGTAAGTGTAATATGTGATATCGCCGGTTTCGTTGCTATATGTCAACGACAATTGGAATGCGCATATTTACTTACGTTGATGACATGTGATGTTATGTGTTGCTGGATATGTTATATTGGATCGTCGTGTTTGAATAGCCGGGTTTTTTTTATGTGAGATGAGTGTTTTTCATTTTCATTCATGTAAAAACATGTATGTAATATTCTTTTATTGGGGCACTTCCAGGTTGCGGAAGTTGTCACCCTTTGTATATTATTTACTTTTCCGCACTAGGATAGACCCAAGGAGGAGGGCACAAGTAACCGGGTTCTGGAGTCCAGTGGGAGACCAACTCGAGGAGTCGAGTCCGGGTCTCCTAACTCCAGAATTGGTAGGGTTGCTTGCCGCTCTCGTAGGGGTCTAGGGGTGTTGGTTTGGCTATTCATCACGACCGTGGAATCCGTGTTTTATACTGGCTCGTATTGAAAACACGGACGTCCTAGTATATCCAATATTTCATATGATTCTTCTGCTGCGATATCTGTGACGTGATCATGTGATGTTCTGTGATAGATACAGTATATAATATATATGATATATTATATAGGCGTTACTTATGTTTTACACCCGCGCTAGCCCTGCCCCGCTCTGCCGTTAGTTACCTAACCTAACGGTGCACGAGGGGACATCGAGGCGAATGCGGATGGCATAAGTGTACGTCGTATTTATCTGTGATGTTTAGGTACTTAAATGATGGGACTTCATTAATGAGATTAATGAAATAAAAGAAACCTAAGATGTTGTAGAATCGAATTTCAAAATAAAACAGGTAGCTACAGTTCTTGCTTTGCACAGCGGTATATGTGATATATCCTGCACCTTATTCGATAAGGAAAGGACCGAGATCCCTTCACCGGGAGTGACTCTTTTAGCAATAACTGGCAGATGCTACACACTCGGTTTGTCTTTTGATAGTTTTTAAGTGTTTTTGCTTTGCACAGTGATATATATGATATATCCCGCACCTCATTCGACGAGGAAAGGACTGACGATCCCTTCACCGGGAGTGACTCCTTTAACAAAACTAGAAAAGCCTCAAAAGCACTCCATTTTAAAATCATTTGATTCTACAACGATATCAAGTTCATTACGCAATAGTTTTTCAGAAAAACCTGTCGTAGCCCTCCGTCATTTCAGATAAGTAGTAGTTAGTATTCGTGCTACGTTTGTTGGCCTGCGTCAAGGCGTATTGTGCGGTAGCTAACTGGTATTTATCTGCTTATGCATATGTTCATATCAGATTTTTGCATTTTCATACCGCCCAATTTTTATCACATTGCATATCCGTAGATACTCTTGAGCCGTGTTTGCTAGTCAATTACAGGATACAGGTTCTCGGTTCCAAAACGGTGAAATTCATGGAAAACACGACAAAATCCGGGTTCCTGCCAACCACAGATAAAACACGGTCTCCGCTCTTCATCCGTATGTTGCCAAATACCGGTTTAGGAAGACAAAAATGTCAAATCAATGTCACCTTCATGCACAAAGCACAAAGGCAACACCAAACCCAAGAGATCTACGCGCAGCTCGAGGAAATCAACCACAAAAAAGTCCACCTTTGCTTAATAGAAATTCTGGAAGAATTGGGAAAGAATTATCAGAAAATACACACACCAGACAAGAGGGGACAGGAGAACAGGAAACGTGCACAGAAGACCTAACCCTAAGTCGATAAGAGGGGCGCGGATCCGCGGCCATAGGGGGGTATAGGCGGCGGATCCGCGGCCGTACAGGCAGTTCAGGCAGAGACTTTTCAGGGGCAGTTTGGTCATTTCTTCAGGGTTCTGGTGGTTGCCCTAGGGTTTCATTTCTTGGCCTATAAATAGCCCAGAATTTTGTGAAGAAAGGGTCCAATTTTGTATTCTCATTTTGCCTAGTTTTAGTGTTGTTCTTCTTCCTCTTCTCACCTCTTCTCCATTAAACTTGTAGTGAGCTTTTGAGTGAAGAGTGATGAATAAAGAAGACCATTTTTATTATTATCATGCTTGTCTCTTTCTTTACTTGTTATAATTGTTGTAACTTTAAAGTCGTTAAGTAGTTGTTGTTATTTCTTTGTTGTTTCTTTCTTCTCTTTTTTCTTTATCCTTACATACGACAATGATACTTACGCTCGATCCTCGCCAAGGTGAGGTCGCAAACAGTTAGTCGTATTCTTCTAATCTCCTTCTTTCTATCTTCCTCTTTTGTGTTGTTTTGTTTTTCCTATCATGAAGTGTGAGTAGTTCTTTACTTGTTAGGGTAGGATAAGGGAAGTTTGAGAGAAGGAAATCTCTCTCACTCTTTCCTTGCCCAACAACTTGAATCGACTCCCGTTAATTGAACCACAATCCGCTCCTTACGGCACCCTATCCTACATGATAGCGGTGATTCCGTAGAGAGACCGGTTGTGGTTGAATTAACCGGAGGTTATGGATAAGAGCCAAGAACGGACGGACAAGCACCAAAAGGAAGACTTATGCGTTGGAAAGCCTAGCTTATACTTGCAAAGTCCTTCCTAGTCGTGCTAATCCCCGTTGTTGCCGATTACCGTAACACCGATATTAAGTGGGGCAACGAAAGATGAGGAGACTCCTAACTCAAACTAACCTAATCCTCACCCTAACAAGCTCTCTTTAAATATCAACTTACACTTAGATAACCACAACAAAATCTGAACAACCGGACTTAACTCGTCGAAAAACACATAGAAAAAGATTTCCATCTCCCTGCGGACGACCCGTACTCAACCGGCTAACTACGTGCGAAACCGTCTTGATTGCGGTATTTAAACTTAAACTTGAACACGCTCGTACTCTATCAATCAGCATATGATGCAGATTGGATTAGGGTAGTCGTGCGACTTTGTTGGCCTGCGTCAAGGGTCGTGCAGGTGGGTTTAATTCAATCAGGAAATGACGGGTTGAACTTGACTAGCGGACTATGGTTTGTTGGCCTGCGTCAAGGTCATAGGACGCTAGGGGCAAAATATTATCGGGAATTTCAAGTGTTGAAATTCGCAATGAGATTGCATACCTTCTATGAGATAGTTGGATCCCGATACCCGCTGCGAGTAAGTGTTACTCCTGGGAGAGTTTTATACATTACAATTAGCCGATCAAGTAGGTGTCTAGAAAGGTGTTAACGGGGTTACACCTCTGGGAAAACGAGGTTTACATTAATTAGGTTCGTGCGAATGCATGGGGGACCTCCCTCAAAGTACCGACACTGGCCTGGCTGAAAGATTGGCGAACTTGTAGTGTGTAATTAATCCCGGCTAGTCTTTCCTTTTAGGGTTTGAAGGAAGATTTGATAAAAAGCAGTGGGAGCCATCCTGATTAGATAAAATAATAACCAATCTGATCTTGCAAGAGCATACGCTGAGTGTTTTCTTCTCTCTCTCTCCAGGTAGCGACCATATCACGCCTTAATCAAGATAATAATACGGATTATTGACCGAACCCGCTTGTTATACTGAGCTGGGGAACGTTGGTCCCGCTCCACCTTATAATTGTTATAAGACAGAGCAGGAAATTGGGGATTACCAGAATTCCCGTGCCGCCCAAACGAAGAGAGTGCATGCTGATGCATCATCTTCGGGTGTGTTCATTATACAGAACTGTTTCTCAGTATCCTCCGCATCCTTGGTATATGATACCGGATCAGGATCCCAGATATGTAATCTGTTACATAGGGCTGCAAAAGGGTAGAAAAACTGAGAACGGGTGATAAGTTTCATGAGACAGAAAACGGGGCAAGTGTTGCAGCCAAGTCTGTTGGTCACTGTCACCCTGTATTACAAATACATTGATTCTGAACGAATGCTATTAGATACCGAACCTGATATACAAAATCATATCAGTCTCTTTAGTAGTAAAGAAATGATAAAATTTTATATTGTTGGATAATGTTTTGAACATTTCCTATATCAAAAGTTGATCGGTTCAGGCACGTTATCTAAAAGCATTGACGTTCTAAATCAAACTACAGTTCTTAGTATACGGATCACACACAAGAGGAAGAGTTCAAAATTGAACGATTCCTTCTTGAAGTATTGTAGACTAGGTCATATCAATGCGACCTGACTGGCTAAAGTTACATATAGATGCATATTTAAATAAGTTTGAATTTACATCTTATGAAACTTGCCAGTCATGTCACAAAGATAAAATGACCATAGACCTGTTTATTGGAAACAGAGAAGGAGTTAGTAAACTCTTGGGATGATACATGTTGATGTATGTAGGTCCCCTGTCTACACATGCCAGGACTGGTTCTTTATACTTCATTACGTTCTCTGATAATCTCTCAAGATTCAGTCATATGTTCCTGCTGAAACATGAGTCCGAACCTTTTGAGATATTCACAGAATATAAGCAAGAAGTAGAGAACCAAAATACGGGTATAAGTATTATGTCCTTTGATGAGATCGAGGAGGAGAATACTTGAGCACGGAAATCCTGGACTATTTTAAAGGAGAATGAGATTCTCTCTCGGCATTACTCCTCCGTATACACCATAGGACGATGGTATATCGGGGGCGGAGCAGATACACCCTATTTGATATGGTGTGCTCTATGATGAGTACTGCTGAGTTACCTATTTCCTTCTTGGGGGTTATGCACTTATGAAGTTGCATACCTATTGAACTAGGTTCCAATCAAATCAGTCGCCTACCATTTCATATGTGATATGGAAAGGGAAGAACCCATGTCTTAAGCTAGTTAAGATTTGGGGTTGACCGGCCTATGTCTGAAAGCAAAATCCGGACAAGCTCGAGGCAAAGTCTGTAATGTAGAACTGGAAAGGTTCCAGCTATACAAATTACAGCAGATGATTTGAAAGAACCAAAGGATTCAATAGTTACCAACGAACCTCAACCTCTCCGCCGATCTAGTAGGGTTCCTCACCCACCTGAGAGATACTTCGGTTTCTCTATGACAGTGGGAGTGAGGATTGCATCATTAGATGATGACCCAACTAGTTTCGAGCAGGCCATCGAGAGTGAAGACACTGTAAGAATGGCTGGATGCTTAGCGATCTGAGATGGAATCCTTATACACCAACAAAGTATGGACTTTGGTTGCTATATCTGAAGGGTTAAATCCCCATCAGGAGCAAGTATATCTTGAGAAGATTACTTGGTGTACATGGAAAAGTTGAGACTTTCAAAGCTAGACTTGTTAAAAGTTTGCATCATTGACCAGGTGTGGATAATGATGAAACCTTTTCAAGTACCTATGCTTAATTCCATCCAGATCCTACTTGTCACGGCTACATACCATGACTACGATATCTGGTGGTTGGGTGTCATGACTGCTTTTCTAAATGATGTTTTAGAAGAGAGCGTCTATAAGTACACAGCCAGAAGGCCTCGTAGACAGTGGGAGCAGCGGAAACGTGTGCAAGATGCTTTATAGGATAAAGCAGGCATCGCGGAGTTGGAACGTCTGTTTTGATGAAGTAGTCAAAGAGTTTGACATCATCAAAATGGTAGATGAACCTTGTATAAACAAAAAGGTAGTATGGAGTATGGTGACGATCCTCGTAGAGTACGTGGATGACATACTCTTGATAGGGAAGTAGTTTCCTATGCTACGCTCGATCGATCTCCGCTTATCACATGGATTCTCCATATAGGATCAAAATGATACCTCCTAAATCCTGGATTTTGGATCTATGAGATAGATCTAATTGGAAATTAGGATACTCACTAGTTGTAGTGAGAAGGTATCAATCGACCCTGGGGAGAATCACTGTAAGTGTTCCAGGGTGATAAAGACGACTGAATGTCAGTCACAGGCATTGTCTTTACCCTCAGTAAAGGGACGGTATGTTGGAAGAGTTCCAAGCTAGATACCGTGGCATACTAGACGATAAAGGCTGGATACATCGCTACTTAAGATGCTACCAAAGTGGCTGTCTGGGTGAATATTGGTTCATAAGATGAACTTAGTTCCTCCCATTGTGTGACAATGGAGTTGTGGCTTATGCCAAGGAACGTCTGTCCCATCAGTGATCCAGACATATTCTAAGGCAGTATCACCTGATCATGGAGATGGTTGATCTCCAGGGTGATCGAGGTTAGGAGAGTAGACTCAGAGGACAACACGACGGATCCACTCACGAAGGCCTATTCCCAGAGAGAGACTTTTATGGGATGGTTGAGTATGAGATACTTCAAACCACTGCTACAGATGGCCCTAGTGCAAGTGGGAGATTGTTAGTTATATGTATGCCCTAGAGGCCATTACTATACATAGGATGTATATTGTAGTGGATGCTGGGACATATATAGTGAGGACTTTCTTGCTCGACATGATAGTATGCTATCTGGTTGAACTTTACCTTAACGTGTACACTGATTGTCTCTCTATTACATGTTGGTAAAGCCCTTAGGATGTGTACTTAACTACCTGGACTATGATGCGGATCATACTAGTGGGGACATGGTAGTCCATAAGTACATCCTTCAAAGTCCCTAGTCGAGGGTGTATCGAGACGGGGCATCGATATACCAGAGTAGACTAGCGTGTACCTTCTCGACCCATACAGATGGGCGATGGATGATCCCATATCCATTGGTGTTTGACATCAGAGATGATATATGGGTGCTCAGTAGAGACTGGGTACACTGGACGGACTCGCCGAGAACTCCCAGATGGTATTATACCTCACGTCAGATGACAGTTCTCTGGTGACACTGGTACAGAGTAGTCTGTTGACCCGAGATCGTCATAGAGTCTTGTGTGGTTCCCACTGTGCTTTGATTTCAATCTTACCACGTCCAAGTGGGCGTGCAAAACGGTGGTTTTTGGGTACAGTCCCGAGTCACATGGAGGCAATGAGCGATAGGAGGGGATTCGTCTCTCCCGGTATAGGGAGTTGATGTTGCGCTGTGTACGATTGGCTATAACAGGAAATCCCTGGCCAGGGTTGCTGAGATTTACTGGTAAGTGTTACCAGTAGTTTCTCGAACAGTTATAGACCTCATATCGACACGACTTATCGAGCTATTGGGGTCTGACGTTTACCACCCCTAGGCGAGATATGCGACATATCAGACGATCAGACCGGACTGTACGGTAGTGTTACTGGTTGGATTCACTGGAGTGTGAGCAGACTTGATCGTCGATCTTCAGATCGCTCAATACCCGGGTGGCCGTTACGTTTAGCAGACCGCTTGCGGCTTGTGGGTGATTGATATGATCATCACCTGCTGCCGGCGTATTGACGAGTCTTTAGAGTCCTACACATAGGTTTCCTGGCTCAAGCGAAACGAAATAGGAGCGCATATGAGATATGTGCGGGACCGAGAATAATGCGTGTATGTGATTCCGTATTCCATTCTCGTGATGTATCGATTGGTTGTATGCGATATAACCTAGTTATCGATTCAAGCATTGATTCGATAAACCGATACATAGGATACTAGTCGGTTGTATGCGATATGACCGGATCGTTAAATCAAGTGTTGATTTAATAATTTAATGTATAATTATATATTTGATATATTACTTTGCATTAACTAGTATTGGTTCACTTTATATGGATTTTCTCACTTGGATTGCACAAGTTGTATATGTGATATACTTTTGTGCACTTGATTGTATCATGTTTGATGATACATGTTAACTTGGTTAAGTGTAAAGATTAAACCATGGTTAAATTGATCACTAGGGTTTTCTTTTTCTTAATCATTTATTTATTTGTTTATTTGGAAAAGATTAGAAATGAAATGGTTGCAAATTTTGTTTCTTTCTTTGAAGCTTCATGAAGCTTTGACTTTGTGACCATTTTGTCTCATGCTTAACCCAAACCCTTGCAATTAACCATGGTCTATTCTCTACACCTAATCATGGTTATTATTATGATAAGTTTCCTTTTTCTTTTCTTTTTAATTAACTTATCATAATAGATCATTATCTTCTTCTTCATCTTCTTCAATGAAGAAAGCTTCTCTTCATCAATGGTGGATTGATGAAAAGTGTGAGAAATCCAATTCTAAAGTCTACCCACTTCCTATTTCTTCATCCTCTACCTCTTGCCAAGTAGTAGAGTGAGTTTCCTTCACAAGTTATCATGGCTTGGTGAAGGTGGAGCTTGATCTAGCGATGCCTCAACGTAGATCATCTTCGGCACGAAGCCGACGACCTTGCCCGCTCGTTCTCCGATGAAGCCGACGCTAGCGCCCGGATTTGATTTGGACAGCGGAGAGGACCTCATCTCGGAGCCGTGGAGATGGAGGACCGGATCTAGAAAGGTTGTATTTCCATATTCTCTTAGTTAAGTGTTAACTAGTTTACTCATTCGCCTAGTTTTCTAGTACACGATCCGCATTAGGGTTTCTCGGCACCCATAATTTTTGAAATTGGCATGATTGATGCCTTGTGAGACTTCATTAGAGTGCCTAGGAACCCTACAGGTAGTCCCTCCTTCAAGGTCGAGAAGGAGTCGGTGCATCCACTGCTAGCAGCGCAAGATATCTACTTGCCTCTTTCTCACGGTCTGGCGTCCTCTGACTCTGGGTCATTATCTTCTCTGCGAATTACTTATCTCGCAGTCAATCGACTCATCGGCCCTGTCAGGTGTGCTAACGGGGATGATTCCGTTCTGGCACTTCTCTGGTCATCTCTCGGTCGATCCTCACAACCACTCATAAAGCAGCATATCACTGGCGTCGGCCTCTGGCTTTCTGAATGCACATCACGCATCTGATCCTGGGTGCAAACATCATTGCAGTAATGTCCTGGAAGGAATCCTGCTCAAGGTCTCTTCCGATCTTGCCTATGCCGAACTGTACGGAGGCTGTCTCTCTTGCATAATCTCTTCTCACTCGATGGACATATGTGTCCTCAGCACAACATTTTCTCGGAAATTGGTCGCATCCCAATGCCTCTGTAAGCATATCAGGTCTCTAGTCTCGACGGGAAGTAATGACAGCTCGTCAGCGTCTCGCACGAACCTCTGGTTCCACTTGTCTCTATCGTCGTCCACTATGGCGTCACTCCATGCTATCTACGCACTGCACTGTTCTCGGCCACAGTCAATCCGAAGTCTCTCGCACGGACTCGAAATCGCGTACTCTGTAGCTTCACCATTCTATATAAGATGTCTGGCCGAACAGTTCCTCGGGAACGCGTCCCAACCATCGTAGGAATACTCAATAGTCATCCGTCCTTGATCAATTCGCAATGCATCTGGGTAAGTTCCTTTATCCGAACCTGGTCACTACCCCGTCGACGATGCCGAACTCTGGCCTGCTGGGTGTGCGCAATATGACCACTCCTGGGTCTAGGTCTTCTCGTATCGTTTTCCAGAAAGGTCCTGTCGAGGTTTTTCTCTCAAATCTCATTCCTGCCGGATTGCCCGGAAGTCATCATCCATTGCTGAAGCAAATTCTTATTCCGGAACGGCTGCATACTTATCGCGCTTCTTTCTGGAAGATATATCCATATACAACGCCTCTGGATGCGTATCACATCTCTGATGTCAGCGGAGTGGGACGTCGTCTCGTCGAAATCTCTTGCGAACTCTTTTATTCACTCTGCTTCAATGTCGACTGATTCGGACTCGTCTCATCGTGGCTGCATGGACTATGCTCCAACGGCTATACTCGTATCTGGAGTCTTCCAAGCAAAGCATCCCATCACATGATATCCGAATGATGTCGAAACATTCGATCGACTCGTCAGAACCTTATAATCCCCCAAGAGATCAACATCTTGAGTACAGTTTAATATTATCGAGTACATGCCACAGCGTCGGTGGTCCAGCCGTAGAAGGGCAAACCCAAGCCTCACTAATGGCGCCGCGGAACTGCCGCAAACCCTAAGGTTCAAAGGCTTTCTCACGGTCATTAAGCCGAGTTAGGGTTTCATTCTTCTAGAAGGTCCATGGAATCACCTGCATGTCTTTCCGTATACTTTAAACTTGGAAAATGGGCTCCTGACATTCGATCGTCTCTGTCGACTGTCAACGAACCTGCGTGAAGTCGTCTCTAGCTGGAAACAATCTATCTGATGACCTCGCATCGGTAAACGGACGAACCACATGTCCTAGTCATTTATCCTCAGGTGACTAGCGACTCGCTATCATCTCTCTAAGTATGTACTCATGCTGCAGTAGCTCCAATCGTCTGGGCGATATCTCGTCATTTGCAGCAACGACTGGCTCATTCGCTTGCATGCCGAACATCGCCTCAATCCTCCAGGAAAGGCGATACATTGGCGGTCATCTCTGAATCGGTCTACTCTAGATCCAAGTAAGACTCTCCACACTGGAAATCTTCAACTAAACTGGGCCCGCTCCGGCGCATAAATCGGACGAATCACCATCGTCTCTCAAATCGGTTAGACTAGCTATCATCTGTCTCATATCTGCCTGGAAGCTCCGACAATCTCAACTCGTAAGCTCCGAGAGCGACATCCTGTCAATCTCAGCAACAGCTGGTCCATCTGTCTGCACGGTAGGCGACATCATAATCTCTGAGGTATGCTGTACATCAACAGTCCTCTCTCAACTGGCAGCTCTAACAATGGCCCGATCATCCGGTGCAAAACCAAGCACTCGCCTCCACTAGAGGTCACAGTCACCAATACTAACTCGAGACGTTCCCATGTCACCAGAAAACACAATGGTCAGCCCTCGTACCAGACGAGCTCGCACCGACCGTAACCCTAGCAGCAGCCCAAACTGCGCTCAAACATGGCGACAGGAACCTCAATAGAGTATCGAAGAGAGCAGATCAATGGCAAGAAAGAGAACAACAGATCCAAAGTGGATACATGATCATAAGAAGGAACAGCATCAATGAAGATATGATCATGAAACTAATAGTACCGAGGATCTCAAATGGATGTATAATCATGGATATGAAGAGAATCACTGATCTCGAAAATATGTACATCCTAAGGTTCCTTAAGCGGAGTGGCGTGTCGTAAGTATGCCACGGAACATACCCACGGTACGTCACTCTACTTTAGTCACCTATTCCATCAACCAAGGGTCATCCTATGCGACGAAAGTTCGGGTCTAATACCCCCTCGACTAAGTCTAAGTTCCGTAAGGTCAAGCCTAAGTTCCGTGTATACCACATAGTCAAACTTAGACTCGAACCAAGGTCAACCTAGCGCTTTGATACCAACTTTGTCACGACCCGAAAGAGCACGTGACTGGCCCTTGAACCATATGAAGTCTATAGGACTCCATCTGATCCAAGTAAGCCAAAAGCCCAGAAATCTAAAACCATTTCAAGAGTAAATAAAGAAAACTGGTTTTAAAGAAGTGAAGGAAAACATGTTTGAAGTCAAGGTTTTTAAATAACTAATCCGAATGTGCATTTTTAAAATGTAAAGTCTTTTCTAAAAATTTCGGCAGAGTTTCTTTTGTAAATACTGGCCCCGAACGGGGTACAACAAGAACAATATATATATACAATGAATAAAAGGCATCCCCAAGCGGGAGCTAGCTCTTCGTCAATCGACGGTCACAACCACGCAAGCAATATAATATACAACGCCGAATGGCGAGGGTCAAATCCAAAAGAAACTCAATAAGCATGAAAACCGCAATACTACTAAGCGCGACTCTAAGGTCGAATAATACATCACTAATGTCTAAGTCTGAAACAATATACAAGTTTTGGTTGATGGAAATTCTAGATACAATGAATAATACAAGTACAATGGTGGTTCTTGATGCAAAAGAATCCACCTACCAAATGCAATTCACCCGCAAGGAAGCAGTGTGCCAGAAATGCCGCAAAGAAACCTGTACGGCAAAACCTGCAAGAACTGTGGCACAACGGGGTGAGTTGCCAACTCGTGAATAGAGAATATCTACAAGCAGAAACCGAATGCAAGACATGATCCTAAGTCAATACGATCAGTATAAAAATAACCCACAAGAGTACGTCTGAAGCATGATAAGGTGGCAATGTAACATCTAAACATGTATGTAGTGCCACGTACTCAGGTAATAACATGTCATCAGTATAAGGTATGTCTGCATGAAGTAAATATGAATATCAATACATATATATTAGCGTCCCATACCACTAATATTGGTGTAAGGGTATATATAAAAGCGCCCTCATACCTTGTTATATATACAAATGAAGTATGATCAATGTAAATCCAGTCTGTATGTGATCAAGTCTGTATAAACGTGGAACCCGTCCACCCGTCACCCAATGACAATAAACGTGGAACCCGTCCACCAGTCACCCAATGACAATAAGCATCATGTATGCAAATATGAGGATATAAACAAAATCATGGAAAAACATCATGAAACCCGTGCCTAGCATCGACACGTAAATCCTCGTCCATATGGGGCTCCGTCTGCGGTATCGGCCCTCGTCCCCGGCAGTACGGGTCATCCCATAGCCTCATCCATATGGGGCTCCGTCGGCGGTATCGGCCCTCGGCCCCGGCAGTACGGGTCAGTACATATCCATCTCTCAGCTCCGGTCGGTATCCTCCAGATATCTGCCGAGCTCAAATACAATCACCGGTAGGTAGTAGTCCCTCTGCCAGGCTCACCGTCTACTACACAGCGAAACCGTTCTCGCCCCGGGGTACCATACCGGGTCCACCATGTACCCGCAATCGGCCTCATCCGCCTCCTCGAATCGGGTTTCACATGTCGCTCTCGGCACCGAGAAAACACATGGTGGACGCACTGAAATATCATATCAAGGGTAACCGGGTTTTTAACACAATTATATATTCTCTTTTGAAATACCCACGGTTCCTAAATCTAGAAATATCATGGAAACAACATATCTCAATGCGTATAATCAAAACATGATGTATGCGACATGTAAGAAAGGTAAGCATATCATGAGTCATGTAACATGGAATAGTAATGTGCACATGTCGAGGGAAACCGCTCTTTTAAAACGAATCAGTTTTGAAGAACATCATGCGGTTCCCAAATCTCTAATCAAGTCAGAATCATCTATGTTTGTGTACAGGTATAAGTGTACAATATGCCATGAAAGAATCATATCATGAATGCAACAGTACTACAGTGTAGTGGCATGGCAATTATCGAAGATGAAGTGTGTGAGCCGGCAAATAGTGTACGTGGAACATACGCATCATCGATAATGGTGCTGGTGTCCTAACAGCATGATAATAATATAGCAATAAACATATCCAAGCAATGTGAATAGCATGAATATGCGGAAATCAAATAATCAACACCACAGTGAAGAATCTTCATCAACAAGTATATATCATGCAGTTATGTCGTTTGAAATAAGACGAATCAAGATTTTTAGTTAAATAAAGGTTACAGTATATTTTAAGAAAGACGCGTCCTTTGAAAAATACCCGTAGAATCTCTTTACTTGTCTTTTAAGATATTCCTGATTCGTAGTTTTTGAAATAGGTATGACTCGGGTCTGTTCTAACATCTACTATGCAAACTACAGATCTAAGTATCAAGTAAATCGGGAGGGGTATGGAAACCACCTAAATCTGAATCGATATAAATATATAGATATAATAGTCGGTGATCCCGCCTCAATAGTATCGCGTACGATACAGTATATCATATGACATCCTCAAGTCATGAGTGCGGATCTATCATCAATGTAAAGCTCGTACAGTAAATCGTCGTACGGCATCCCAATAGCTGGGTACGGGTCAATATCACACTATCTCATCACATCTCAGGTATCACTATCATCATATCACATAATCTGGGGTACTTATCTAAGTCTAGTACAACTGATACCATCAATATACTGCGTGTGCATGCACACGTCCTAAGGCCCGCTAGAGATCACGTATCGTAACCCAAATACGAATCACATCAAATCACCGATCTCGCAGCACAAAGCCCAACATCAACGACTCATCTCCAATGTCATCCAATATCATCAACACTGTACAAGTATAATGAATATGCAAGGGTGTGCGTGTAGGTGTAAATCTATTCTATGGTTCGCGACTATGAACTACACTAGTCACTTCTAACTCTACACTATCCAATGTACACCTAACTATCATATATATAATATCACAACTACGGACTGCGGGGGTGCTATACGCCATCCACCCGACTTCCCCCTGTAGATATAATCTACTCACCTTGCGTCTTTATCTTTCGATGCCACCACGCGTTTGCTTGTCGTCCCGAAGTCTTCATGGGGTACCTACACATCAAAGCGTCGTATATGCGCATTAAAACCAATTCAAAGCTAACACGGCACACGAAACCCAAAACGATACGATAAGAGGCCTATAGGTTAGAACCTATGGCACGCCTTCAAAACCATCAATAAATCCTCTATATCGTCGTATAAACGCCAAATAGTCGAGGTAACACAAGACACAAATTCAGACTTAAAAATACGGAATACGGAAACACGAATCAAAAACAGCAACTTAGGAAATATGTTCCAGATTTCACCCTAGGTCCAATTAGACAAATCTATACATACCAAGGGCCTAATCTACAGATAAGGGAACACCAAAACCAAAACGAGAAAGTTTGGTGGGGTCCAAGCCGCAAATTGCGGCCAAACGGGATAAATCTGCGGCCAAGGTTGGGAGTTAGGGGCTGGGGTCTTGGTGGTATCTTTCTGGGTGCTTGCATATACCAATGTCCAATCAATTTTATTTTCAGGTGTCTCGGGTGAAAGCAGATTCAATAAAACCCTCACAGATTTCATAAATTCTCCGATATCGTATCCATAATTCCGTAATCTGGTTTCAACTCTCAAGTTTAGGTCTCAATTCATGCACTAGGGTGTTTATATAAACTCAACTGAGCTCAATTTCACAATACAACACAAGTTTCCCTCAAACCCTAACTTGGTTATCCTCAAATCCACAATATCAAACAATATCGGTTCTATCACAACATGGGGGTGAAAGTAATGCTAAAACTAAGCTAAGGGTTTAGTAAATACCTCATTTGGCAACTCAAGAAAATTCTTGAGTTGCCTCTAGTGGCCAAAATCCTTGCTTTCTTGGTCCAATGTATAGATCTTGAGCTTGTGCACACATTTAATGAAATGGAGATTGGGTTTTGGGGTTGTTTTAGAGGTGTTTTGAGGAGTTGAAGAGGGGAGGGAGGTGAGGAGCAGGAGTAGCAGCAGCAACAAGAGGGAGAGGGAGAAAAATGAGTGAAGGTTGAAGGGAAAATGGCTAAGTCTTTACTCAATGAAGCCCATACCTCTCTCTCTCACCAACTACCAATTTCTTTATTCCTTTCTCTTTTCTTTCCCTTTTCTTTTTTCTTAAAACCCTTCTCACTCAAATAGTAACCCCAAAACAAACCCTGTCAATAAAAATGTAACACAAGTGTGAAAAAGTGATATGTGCATGTTTTACACAAAATGCTAAAAAAAACCGATTAGCGATTTTTAATCGCGATTAGCACTAAATTAGCATATAACTAATAAATTAAACTTAGAAATGGCATAATTCTATAAAATAACCTATTTTTGAATTTTCCAAAATTTTCCCAAATTTTTCTGTATTTAATTATACCTAAATATTAAAATATTCATTAAAATAATATTAAATTATAAAAATTCCCAAAAATATTATTTTATTATTTTGGAAACGTTACAATCTACCCCCCTTAAATAAATTCGGTCCCCGAATTCAAATTTAAACCCCCAAATACCAAAACATTTCAGTAAAATCCAATTTGTCGGGGTTCCGAAAACATCAATACGTAGCGAAATATTATAAAAATGTACTGCCCTACTAGAAATCAATCCCCAAATTGTATATATAAGAATATCCTATGCGTCTGGTGCGCAAGGAATCAAAATCCATATATGTGTCAAACAGGTGTACAAAACAACATCTAGGTGCAACTGGTGTGCACGAAACATCTGTCGTAGGCAACGTGTGTGCCTGACAATAAAAATCAGGTGCATGTGACATGCACGAAGAATCCCGATTTAGTGCATCTGGCGTGCACCAATATCGTATATCAAAACACTAAAGGTGCATGAAAACTATGCTGGAAGTGTAAATCAAATCACTGTATAAGATAGGCGTGAAATCACAATCAATATCTCGAATGTAATAACTTATGCGCAAAACATAAATATCCAGTGGGTGCATGAAACAATATCATGAAACTCAGTTATCAAAACTAAATCGTGCAATAGAACGCCCAAAACACCAAAATCCAAGATGACGGATACGTGATAATCGAATCACAAAATCACAAATCATAAATACCGTCGTCGGTAGTCCCTCCTTCAAGGTCGAGAAGGAGTCGGTGCATCCACTGCTAGCAGCGCAAGATATCTACTTGCCTCATGCTCACGGTCTGGCATCCTGTGACTCCGGGTCATTATCTTCTCTGCGGATTACCTATCTCGCAGTCAATCGACTCATCGGCCCTGTCAGGTGTGCTAACGGGGACGATTCCGTTCTGGCACTTCACTGGTCATCTCTCGGTCGATCCTCACAACCACTCATAAAGCAGCATATCACTGGCGTCGGCCTCTGGCTTTCTGAATGCACATCACGCATCTGATCCTGGGTGCAAACATCATTGCAGCAATGTCCTGGAAGGAATCCTGCTCAAGGTCTCTTCCGATCTTGCCTATGCCGAACTGTACGGAGGCTGTCTCTCTTGCATAATCTCTTCTCACTCGATGGACATCTGTGTCCTCAGCACAACATTTTCTCGAAAATTGGTCACATCCCAACGCCTCTGTAAGCATATCAGGTCTCTAGTCTCGACGGGAAGTAATGACAGCTCGTTAGCGTCTCGCACGAACCTCTGGTTCCACTTGTCTCTATCGTTGTCCACTATGGCGTCACGCCATGCTATCTACGCACTGCACTGTTCTCGGCCACAGTCAATCCGAAGTCTCTCGTACGGACTCGAAATCGCGTACTCTGTAGCTTCACCATTCTATATAAGATGTCTGGCCGATCAGTTCCTCAGGAACGCGTCCCAACCATCGGAGGAATACTCAATACTCGTCCGTCCTTGATCAATTCGCAACGCATCTGGGTAAGTTCCTTTATCCGAACCTGGTCACTACCCCGTCGACGATGCCGAACTCTGGCCTGCTGGGTGTGCGCAATATGACCACTCCTGGGTCTAGGTCTTCTCGTATCATTTTCCAGAAAGGTCCTGTCGAGGTTTTTCTCTCAAATCTCATTCCTGCCGGATTGCCCGGAAGTCATCATCCATTGCTGAAGCAAATTCTTATTCCGGAACGGCTTCATACTTATCGCGCTTCTTTCTGTAAGATATATCCATATACAACGCCTCTGGATGCGTATCACATCTCTGATGTCAGCGGAGTGGGACGTCGTCTCGTCGAAATCTCTTGCGAACTCTTTTATTCACTCTGCTTCAATGTCGACTGATTCGGACTCGTCTCAACGTGGCTGCATGGACTGTGCTCCAACGGCTATACTCGTATCTGGAGTCTTCCAAGCAAAGCATCCCATCACATGATATCCGAATGATGTCGAAACATTCGATCGACTCGTCAGAACCTTATAATCCCCCAAGA
Organism: Agapanthus africanus; assembly: GCA_030015575.1. Taxonomy (NCBI): domain Eukaryota; kingdom Viridiplantae; phylum Streptophyta; class Magnoliopsida; order Asparagales; family Amaryllidaceae; genus Agapanthus; species Agapanthus africanus. The sequence goes on from CM057337.1 coordinate 233,989,066, forward strand.
AATCAACATCTTGAGTACAATTTAATAGTATCGAGTACATGCCACAGCGTCGGTGGTCCAGCCGTAGAAGGGCAAACCCAAGCCTCACTAATGGCGCCGCGGAACTGCCGTAAACCCTAAGGTTCAAAGGCTTTCACACGGTCATTAAGTCGAGTTAGGGTTTCATTCTTCTAGAGGGTCCATGGAATCACCTGCATGTCTTTCCGTATACTTTAAACTTGGAAAATGGGCTCCTGACATTCGATCGTCTCTGTCGACTCTCAACGAACCTGCGTGAAGTCGTCTCTAGCTGGAAACAATTTATCTGATGACCTCGCATCGGTAAACGGAAGAACCACATGTCCTAGTCATTTATCCTCAGGTGACTAGCGACTCGCTATCATCTCTCTAAGTATGTACTCATGCTGCAGTAGCTCCAATCGTCTGGGCGATATCTCGTCATTTGCAACAACGACTGGCTCATTCGCTTGCATGCCGAACAGCGCCTCAATCCTCCAGGAAAGGCGATAATTAGCGGTCATCTCTGAATCGGTCTGCTGTAGATCCGAGTAAGACTCTCCACACTGGAAATCTTCAACTCAACTGGGCCCGCTCCGGTGCATAAATCGGACGAATCACCATCGTCTCTCAAATCGGGTAGACTAGCTATCATCTGTCTCATATCTGCCTGGAAGCTCCGACAATCTCAGCTCGTAAGCTCCGAGAGCGACATCCTGTCAATCTCATCAACAGCTGGTCCATCTGTCTGCACGGTAGGCGACATCATAATCTCTGAGGTATGCTGTACATCAACAGTCCTCTCTCAACTGGCAGCTCTAACAATGGCCCGATCATCCGGTGCAAAACCAAGCACTCGCCTCCACTAGAGGTCACAGTCACCAATACTAACTCGAGACGTTCCCATGTCACCAGAAAACACAATGGTCGGCCCTCGTACCAGACGAGCTCGCATCGACCGTAACCCTAGCAGCAGCCCAAACTGCGCTCAAACATGGCGACAGGAACCTCAATCGAGTATCGAAGAGAGCATATCAATGGCAAGAAAGAGAACAACAGATCCAAAGTGGATACATGATCATAAGAAGGAACATCATCAATGAAGGTATGATCATGAAACTAATAGTATCGAGGATCTCAAATGGATGTATAATCATGGATATGAAGAGAATCACTGATCTCGAAAATATGTACATCTTAAGGTTCCTTAAGCGGAGTGGCGTGTCGTAAGTATGTCGCGGATCATACCCACGGTACGTCACTCTACTTTAGTCACCTATTCCATCAACCAAGGGTCATCCTATACGACGAAAGTTCGGGTCTAATACCCCCTCGACTAAGTCTATGTTCCGAAAGGTAAAGCCTAAGTTCCGTGTATATATAAACGCCCTAGGCTCCACATAGTCAAACTTAGACTCGAACCAAGGTCAACCTAGCGCTTTGATACCAACTTTGTCACGACCCGAAAGAGCACGTGACTGGTCCTTGATCCATATGAAGTCTATAGGACTCCATCTGATCCAAGTAAGCCAAAAGCCCAGAAATCTAAAACCATTTCAAGAGTAAATAAAGAAAACTGGTTTTAAAGAAGTGAAGGAAAACATGTTTGAAGTCAAGGTTTTTAAATAACTAATCCGAATGTGCATTTTTAAAATGTAAAGTCTTTTCTAAAAATTTCGGCAGAGTTTCTTTTGTAAATACTGGCCCCGAACGGGGTACAACAAGAACAATATATATATACAATGAATAAAAGGAATCCCCAAGCGGGGAGCTAGCTCTTCGTCAATCGACGGTCACAACCACGCAAGCAATATAATATACAACGCCGAATGGCGAGGGTCAAATCCAAAAGAAACTCAATAAGCATGAAAACCGCAATACTACTAAGCGCGACTCTAAGGTCGAATAATACATCACTAATGTCTAAGTCTGAAACAATATACAAGTTTTGGTTGATGGAAATTCTAGATACAATAAATAATACAAGTACAATGGTGATTCTTGATGCAAAAGAATCCACCTACCAAATGCAATTCACCCGCAAGGAAGCAGTGTGCCAGAAATGCCGCAAAGAAACCTGTACGGCAAAACCTGCAAGAACTGTGGCACAACGGGGTGAGTTGCCAACTCGTGAATAGAGAATATCTACAAGCAGAAACCGAATGCAAGACATGATCCTAAGTCAATACGATCAGTATAAAAATAACCCACAAGAGTACGTCTGAAGCATGATAAGGTGGCAATGTAACATCTAAACATGTATGTAGTGCCAAGTACTCTGGTAATAACATATCATCAGTATAAGGTATGTCTGCATGAAGTAAATATGAATATCAATACACATATATTAGCGTCCCATACCACTAATATTGGTGTAAGGGTATATATAACAGCGCCCTCATACCCTGTTATATATACAAATGAAGTATGATCAATGTAAATCCAGTCTGTATGTGATCAAGTCTGTATAAACGTGGAACCCGTCCACCCGTCACCCAATGACAAAAAACGTGGAACCTGTCCACCCGTCACCCAATGACAATAAGCAGCATGTATGCAAATATGAGGATATAAACAAAAGCATGGAAAAACATCATGAAACCCGTGCCTAGCATCGACACGTAAATCCTCGTCCATATGGGGCTCCGTCTGCGGTATCGGCCCTCGGCCCCGGCAGTACGGGTCATCCCATAGCCTCATCCATATGGGGCTCCGTCTGCGGTATCGGCCCTCGGCCCCGGCAGTACGGGTCAGTCCATATCCATCTCTCAGCTCCGGTCGGTATCCTCAAGATATACTCCGAGCTCAAATACAATCACCGGTAGGTAGTAGTCCCTCTGCCAGGCTCACCGTCTACTACACAGCGAAACCGTTCTCGCCCCGGGGTACCATACCGGGTCCACCTTGTACCCGCAATCGGCCTCATCCGCCTTCTCGAATCGGGTTTCACATGTCGCTCTCAGCACCGAGAAAACACATGGTGGACGCACTGAAATATCATATCAAGGGCAACCGGGTTTTTAACACAATTATATATTCTCTTTTGAAATACCCACGGTTCCCAAATCCAGAAATATCATGGAAACAACATATCTCAATGCGTATAATCAAAACATGATGTATGCGACATGTAAGAAAGGTAAGCATATCATGAGTCATGTAACATGGAATAGTAATGTGCACATGTCGAGGGAAACCGCTCTTTTAAAACGAATCAGTTTTGAAGAACAACATGCGGTTCCCAAATCTCTAATCAAGTCAGAATCATCTATATTTGTGTACAGGTATAAGTGTACAATATGCCATGCAAGAATCATATCATGAATGCAACAGTACTACAGTGTAGTGGCATGGCAATTATCGATGATGAAGTGTGTGAGCCGGCAAATAGTGTACGTGGAACATACGCATCATCGATAATGGTGCTGGTGTCCTAACAGCATGATAATAATATAGCAATAAACATATGCAGGCAATGTGAATAGCATAAATATGCGGAAATCAAATAATCAACATCACAGTGAAGAATCTACATCAACAAGTATATATCATGCAGTTATGTCGTTTGAAATAAGACGAATCAAGATTTTTACTAAAATAAAGGTTACGGTATATTTTAAGAAAGACACGTCCTTTGAAAAATACCCGTAGAATCTCTTTACTTGTCTTTTAAGATATTCCTGATTCGTAGTTTTTGAAATAGGTATGACTCGGGTCTGGTCTAACATCTACTATGCAAACTACAGATCTAAGTATCAAGTAAATCGGGAGGGGTATGGAAACCACCTAAATCTGAATCGATATATATATAGATATGATAGTCGGTGATCCCACCTCAATAGTATCGCGTACGATACAGTATATCATATGACATCCTCAAGTCATGAGTGCGGATCTATCATCAATGTAAAGCTCGTACGGTAAATCGTCGTACGGCATCCCAATAGCTGGATACGGGTCAATATCACACTATCTCATCACATCTCAGGTATCACTATCATCATATCACATAATCTGGGGTACTTATCTAAATCTAGTACAACTGATATCATCAATATACTGCGTGTGCAAGCACACGTCCTAAGGCCCGCTAGAGATCACGTATCGTAACCCAAATACGAATCACATCAAATCACCGATCTCGTGGCACAAAGCCCAACATCATCGACTCATCTCCAATGTCATCCAATATCATCAACACTGTGCAAGTATAATGAATATGCAAGGGTGTGCGTGTAGTTGTAAATCTATTCTAGGGTTCGCGACTATGAACTACACTAGTCACTTCTAACTCTACACTATCCAATGTACACCTAACTATCATATATATAATATCACAACTACGGACTGCGGGGGTGCTATACGCCATCCACCCGACTTCCCCCTGTAGATATAATCTACTCACCTTGCGTCTTTATCTTTCGATACCACCACGCGTTTGCTTGTCGTCCCGAAGTCTTCAAGGGGTACCTACACATCAAAGCGTCGTATATGCGCATTAAAACCAATTCAAAGCTAACACGGCACACAAAACCCAAAACGATACGATAAGAGGCCTATAGGTTAGAACCTATGGCACGCCTTCAAAACCATCAATAAATCCTCTATATCGTCGTATAAACGCCAAATAGTCGAGGTAACACAAGACACAAATTCAGACTTAAAAATACGGAATACAGAAACACGAATCCAAAACAGCAACTTAGGAAATATGTTCCAGATTTCACCCTAGGTCCAATTAGACAAATCTATACATACCAAGGGCCTAATCTACAGATAAGGGAACACCAAAACCAAAACGAGCAAGTTTGGTGGGGTCCAGGCCGCAAATTGCGGCCAAACGGGATAAATCTGCGGCCATGGTTGGGAGTTAGGGGCTGGGGTTTTGGTGGTATCTTTCTGGGTGCCTGCATATACCACTGTCCAATCAATTTTATTTTCAGGTGTCTCGGGTGAAAGCAGATTCAATAAAACCCTCACGGATTTCACAAATTCTCCGATATCGTATCCATAATTCCGTAATCTGGTTTCAACTCTCAAGTTTAGGTCTCAATTCATGCACTAGGGTGTTTATATAACCTCAACTGAGCTCAATTTCACAATACAACACAAGTTTCCCTCAAACCCTAACTTGGTTATCCTCAAATCCACAATATCAAACAATATCGGTTCTATCACAACATGGGGGTGAAAGTAATGCTAAAAATAAGCTAAGGGTTCAGTAAATACCTCATTTGGCAACTCAAGAAAATTCTTGAGTTGCCCCTAGTGGCCAAAATCCTTGCTTTCTTAGTCCAATGTATAGATCTTGAGCTTATGCACACATTTAATGAAATGGAGATTGGGTTTTGGTGTTGTTTTAGAGGTGTTTTGAGGAGTTGAAGAGGGGAGGGAGGTGAGGAGCAGGAGTAGCAGCAGCAACAAGAGGGAGAGGGAGAAAAATGAGTGAAGGTTGAAGGGAAAATGGCTAAGTCTTTAGTCAATGAAGCCCATACCTCTCTCTCTCACCAACTACCAATTTCTTTATTCCTTTCTCTTTTCTTTCCCTTTTCTGTTTTCTTAAAACCCTTCTCACTCAAATAGTAACCCCAAAACAAACCATGGCAATAAAAATGTAACACAAGTGTGAAAAAGTGATATGTGCATGTTTTACACAAAATGCTAAAAAAAACCGATTAGCGATTTTTAATCGCGATTAGCACTAAATTAGCATATAACTAATCAATTAAACTTAGAAATGGCATAATTCTATAAAATAACCTATTTTTGAATTTTCCAAAATTTTCCCAAATTTTTCTGTATTTAATTATACCTAAATATTAAAATATTCATTAAAATAATATTAAATTATAAAAATTCCCAAAAATATTATTTTATTATTTTGGAAACGTTACAGAATCCTAGGATGCAAGAAGAAGAAGAAGAAGAGAAGAAGAAGAGAAGAAGAAGGGGGGTTTCTGCTGCTGCTGCTGCTACTGAGCTGCTGTTGTTGCTACTGTTTTTGCTGCTGCTGCTTTGCTGTTGTTGTTGCTGCTTGTTGCTGCTGCTGCTTGCTGCTGCTGCTGCTGCTTCTGCTGCTGTGTGTGTATGAGAGAAAATGAGAGGGAGAGAGATGTGAGAATGTGTGAGAAAGAGTGTTTGAAGAAAAAAGAAATGAGATGTGACAGTCAACCCTCTCTCTCCTTATTAATTATCAAGCATGCTTCATGCCATCATGCCCTCTCTCTCTCTCCAAACTCAAGTCAACTCCCAAAACAAGTTAATTATATTTTAAAAGAAACTAATACACTTAATTACCTCATAATCCTAATAGAATGGGTCAGTTCACCATGGGTAACTAAACATGGTTTAACCCAAACATAGCCCTAGTTAACATGCATATGTGTGTGCAGTCCAAATAAAATTCTAATAAAATATTCATTAATTCAAATAAAATATTTGACAACCGTTTTGGTAAAATTTTCACTAAAACCCCCACATTAAAGCATAACTGACCACTAATCACATTCTAAGGTGTTACATACCACTTCATGTATTTGACTTAGAGACGAGTTGTGAGGATCGATGTTGTATATATGCTTGTGGTGGTTGTTTCCGCCGTTGGGCATGATTTGCTCCCATTTGGGGATGTTTTATTTATATTCTATGTTGTACCCGTTTTCGGGGCTAGTTTTTACAAAGGAGGTGCTGCCAAAATTTTTAGGAAAATAAACTTTAGTTTAAAGACTTTTACTTGAGATTTCCGAAGGTTTTTATCTATGTTTTCTCCACTTATCCCTTTTTGGGGTGATTTAGATTTCTGGGTTTCGGCTTACTTAAATTGCGTATGCCTGTTGACGTCACGTGGTTTAAGTGCCGATCACGTGCCTAAATTTGGGCCGTGATAACATGAAAGGACTAAGCAAAAGATTTTGTATTGATTTATGAATGAAGATACAAACTAATTGAGTTCAAGAATCTAAAACTTAAGCTTGTAAGTTAAATTAAGAAGTTACAAGGTCAAGAGAAAGGGAATGAACTCAAACTTACAACAAATGAAAATTACAACATAATATTTAACAAGTGGTCTAAAACTTGGACTCTTAGCTTGAAAACTCATATGCTATTTATAGCTAAGCCAAGTACAAAAATAGAATATACAATTGTGCTGACAAGACAAGGTGGTACCCACAGAAGAAAAACGATCCAGTTTGGAGGGGTTAGGGTCGCAATTTGCGGCCATATGGGATAAAATTGCTGCCATGGTTTGATTGGTGGGCACCGTCTTTTCATTGTAGTTTTCATTCATCAAGATCATCTCTCTGTACATGCAATTTCTTTTAATTATCAACTGAGTGATATCTTGAGATTTTTGGAAGGAAAATATTAATAACATCATAGCCTTTTTCAAACAATTATCACTTGTGCCCACTTGCCAGTCCACTTGTATGCCTGTTTGTCCACTTGATGGAGTGTTCACACCATAACATGGCTGGTTCATGCATCTATTCATTTACACTTGCATCATGTTGGACCATTTGACTAAAAATGTTGTGCACTTTTATTTTTTGCAAAAATCCTTTTATGTCTTGATCGGTTTTCAGTTCTGGTTTCCGTATCTGCTTACAAATGTTCTATCTGTACATTTTGAGTATGTTTGTTTTGTTCTTGTCATGAATACTTATATCCTGTTTTTATTAAGCAGACACGGGTTAATAATGTTAGTGATATATGCCCTAGAGGCCATTATTGTATCATACTGGATTGTATATTACATATTGGAAGCTTGGAATATTCACGGTTATAATAACAGTCTTGCTCAAACTGGTAGTATGCTACTTGGTTTGATCTACCTCAATATGTGCATATGTTTTTTTCAGTATATCGCTTATACATATTGGTAGAGCCCTTAGGATTTTTTCTTGACTATCAGCGTCGTGATGGCAGTCACACTAGTGGGGGCTAGGTAGTTTACAAGCACATCCTTATACAGGTCACTAGTCGTAGGATTATTGAGACGAGTATCGATACTCCGGAGTAGACTAGTGTATACGATTCTTATCCCAGCAGGGGAGATGGTGTAGGGTTGCTAGGCACGCGTACAAGGGTCTACGAGGCATCAACCATGCCCGATTAAAATTTTAGCCGTGCCGAACAACCCGAAGCCGGATCTTTAAACTAGGGTTTAGGCGAAAACAAGCATGTTAAACTCTTTAACACTAAGTGAGATGGATTACAACTTTTGTAGATCCGGTCCTTCACTTCTTAAGCTCCGTGTTGAGGTCCCTTCGCTGCGATCATCATGTTCTGGACTCTCGAGAGGTTTCACGAAGAGAATGATGCAACCTTGCTTCCGATCTTCGATAACATAGATGATCAACCTTGAAGTTTCGTTAACACAAGCTATCACTTATGAAATGATGTGAACACCCTCATCTAAATGGCAAGGATAGATGAGGATGATGAAGTAGGATTTTTGCTCTCATTTATAATCATTTTCTCACTCACTTTCATCACAAAAGAAAGCTTTTTCATAAAGGAACTCAAGGAAGAAGAAGATGAATGAAGATGATAACTTAATCCTTTTGTGATGAACAATGAATTATTGTAGTGGTTACAAATCTAACCAAGGGTTAAGAATGAAAGAGTTAACCCTTGTAGAGAGCTAACTAGAGTTAATGGTTTGGATTGGGTTAACATAATATCTCACAAAAATATCAAGCAAGCACAAAGTCAAAGCTTCATGGAAGCTTCATGCAAAAGCTAACCCTAATCCAAACCCTAACCAAGTTTAAACCCTAATCCATTGTTAAATTTGTAACCCTAACATATTACAATATTATATATCACATATACAATATATTTAGTAACAATAGAAAATAATACAATTAACATATATTGCATATATATCAATGTATTATCCCGTGAGAAAATGAATCTTTTAGAGAGCTAATTTTAGTTAATGTAATTTAATATATCATATATATTATTATACATTAAATTATTGAATCCATACTTGATCCGATAATCCGGTTATTTTACAAATAACCGACTAATTCGATGACCCGGCAATATCACATACACCCGGCCGATATCTCATATCGCGAGAATCCAATACGGTATCACATACCGCATTATCCTCGGTCCCGCACATATCACATATGTGCTCCTACTCCGTTTTTCCTGAACCAAGAAACCTCTGTGTAGAACTCTAAAGAATCGTCAATATGCCGGCAGTAGGTGATGATCATATCCAACACCCACAAGCTGCAAGCGGTCAGCTAAACGTAACAGCCACCCAGGTATTGAGCTTTCAGAAGATCAACAAGCAAGCCTATACATTCTCCTATGAATCCAATCAGTAACACTCCCGTACAGTCCGGTCTCGTTGTCTGATATGTCGCATATCTCGCCTAGGGGTGGTAAACGTCAGACCCCAGTAGCTCGATAAGTCGTGTCGATATGAGGTCTATAACAGTTCGAGAAACTACTGATAACACTTACCAGTAAATCTCAGCAACCCTAGCCAGGGATTTCTGGTTATAGCCAATCGAACACAGCACAACATCAACTCCCTATACCGGGAGAGACGAATCCCCTCTTATCGCTCATTGCCTCCATGTGATTCGGGACTGTACCCAAAAGCCACCTTTTTGCACGCCCTCTTGGACGTGGTATGATAGAAATCAAAGCACAGTGGGAATCACACAAGACTCTATGACGATCTCGGGTCAACAGACTACTCTGTACTAGTGTCACCGGAGAACTGCCATTTGACGTAAGGTATAATACCATCTGGGAGTTCTCGGCGAGTCCGACCAGTGTACCCAGTCTCCACTGAGCACCCGTACACCATCCTTGATGTCAAACACCGATGGATATGGGTTCATCCATCGCCTATCATATGGGCCAAGATGCGTATACGCTAGTCTACTCTGGTGCATCGATGCCCTGTCTCGATACACCCTCGACTAGGAACAGTTATAGGATGTACTCGTCGACTACCGTGGCCCCACTAGTATGATCTCATCATAGTCCCAGTAGTCGAGTACATATCCTAAGGGCTTTATCAATATGTAACATAGAGACAGTCAGAGTATATGTTAAGATAAAATACAACCAGACAGCATACTATCATGTCGAGCAAGAAAGTCCTCCCTATATATACCCAAGCATCCATTACAATATACATTGTATGTATAGTAATGGCCTCTAGGGCATACATATAACTAACAATCTCCCACTTCCACTAGGGCTATCTGTTGTGGTATCACATACCCAACAATTAGCTGCGGTTGAAGTATCTCATACTCAACCATCCCATAATAGTCTCTACTGGGAAAAAGGCCTTTGTGAGTGGATCCGCGCTGTTTTCCTCTGTGTCTACTCTCCTAACCTCCATCTCCCTGGAGATCAACCATCTCCATGATCAGGTGATACTGCCTAAGAATTATATCTGGATTTCAGATGGTACGGGGGTTCCTAGGCAAAATCCATAACTCCATTGTCACACAATGGTAGGAACCAAGTTCATCTCATGTACTTATATATCCAGACTGCCTCTTTGGTAGTATCTTTGGTAACGATGTATCTTGCCTTTAACCGTCTACTATGTCACGGTATCTAGGTTGGAACTCTTCCAACATACCGTCCCTCCACTGAGGGTAAAGACAATGCCTGCGACTGACATTCAGTTGTCCTTATCACCCTGGAACCTTTCCAGTGATTCTCCCCTGGATGGATTGATACCATCTCACTCCAACTAGTGAGGATCCTAACATCCAATTAGATCTATCTCATAGATCCAAAAACCCAGGATTTAGGAGGTATCACTTTGATCCTATATGGAGAATCCTTGTGATAAGTGGAGATTGACCGAGCGTAGCATAAGAAACTCCTTCCCTATCAAGAGTATGTCATCCACGTACTCTACGAGGATCACCACCATACTCCCTACTACCTTTTTGTATATACAAGGTTCATCTACCATTTTGATGAAGTCAAACTATTTGACTACCACATCAAAACAGATGTTCCAACTCCGCGATGCCTGTTTTATCATATAAAACATCTTGCACACGTTTCCGCTGCTCCCACTGTCTACGAAGCCCTCTGGCTGTGTACTTATAGACGCTCTCTTCCAAACCAACATTTAGAAAAGCAGTCATGACACCCAACCACAAGATATCATAGTCATGGTGTGTAGCTGTGGCAAGTAGGATCTGGATGGGCTTAAGCATAGCTTTGAAAGTCTCAACTTTTCCATGTACACCAAGTAATCTTCTCATGATATACTTGCTCCTGATGGGGATTTAACCCTTCAGATAAAGCAACCAAAGTCCATACTTTGTTGGTGTATAAGGATTCCATTTCAGATCGCTAAGCATCCAGCCATTCTTACAGAGTCCCACTCCTGATGGCCAGCTCGAAATAAGTTGGGTTACCATCTCATGATGCAATCCTCGCTCCCACTGTCATAGAGGAACCAAAGTAACTCTCAGGTGGGTGAGGAACCCTACTAGATCGGCGGAGAGGCTGAGATTCGTTGGTTACCATTGAATCCTTTGGTTCTACCAAATCATCTGCTATAGTTTGTATAGCTGGAACTCCTTCCAGTTCTACCTCATGACCACTAATTTCTTCACAAAAAATTCCCTTTCATAAAGGTGGCATGCTGAGAAACAAAATATCTTTTGTTCCTCGGTTTGGTAGAAGATATTCCATTGCGAATGCTTGGGATATCCAACAAACTTCCACAGAACTGACTTTGCCTCGAGCTTGTCCGGATTTTGCTTTTTAGACATAGGCTGGACAAACCCAAATCTTAACATATTTAAGATATGGGCTCTTCCCATTCCATATCACATATGAAGTGATAGGCAACTGATTTGATTTGAACCCTATTCAATAGGTATGCAGCTTCTCAAGTGCATAACTCCCAAAAGTTAATAGAAAACTCAGAAGTCCTCATCATAGAGCACACCATATCACATAAGGTGCTATTGCTCCGCCCCGATATACTATCGTGCTATGGTGTATACGGAGGAGTAATGCCGAGAGAGAATCTCATTCTCCTTTAGAATAGTCCATGAATTCCGTGCTTAAGTATTCTCCTCCTTGATCTCATCAAAGGACATAATACTTATACCCGTTGTTGGTTCTTTACTTTTAATTTATATTCTATGAATATCTCAAAAGCTTCGGACTTATGTTTCAACAGGAACATATGTCTGAATTTTGAGAGATCATCAGAGAATGTAATGAAGTACAAAGAACCGGTCTTGGCATGTGTAGACAGGGGACCTTCATACATCAGCATGTATCAATCCCAAGAGTTCACTAACTCGTTCTCTGTTTCCAATAAACAGAGCTATGGTCATCGTATCTTTGTGACAAGACCGACAAGTTTCACAAGATGTAAATTCAAACTAATTTAAATATGCATCTATATGTAACTTCAGCTAGTCGGGTCGCATTGATATGACCTAGTCTACAATGCCTCAAGAAGGATTCGTTCATTTCTGAACTCTTCCTCTTGTGTGTGTTCTGTATACTAAGAACTGTGGTTTGATTTAGAACGTCTATGCTTTTAGATAACGTGCCTGAACCGATCAACTCTTGATATAGGAAATGTTCAAAACATTATCCAACAATACAAAATTATATCCTTTCTTTACTAATAAAGAGACTGATATGATGTTGTACATCAGGTCCGGTATCTAATAACATTCATTCAGAATCAATGTATTCTGGTAATACAAGGTGATAGTGACCAACAGACTTGGCTGCAACACTTGCACCGTTTCTATCTCATGAAACTTATCACCCGTTCTCAGTTCTGTATTTATCTGTAGCCCATGTAACAGATTACATATGCGGGATCCTGATCTGGTATCTCATACCCTGGACGTAAAGGATACTGAGAAACAGTTCTATGTAATGAATACACCCGAAGATGATGCATCAGCATGCACTTTCTTCGTTTGGGCGGCACGGGAATTCTGGTATTCCCCAATTTCCTGATCTTTCATATAACAATTATAAGTTGGAGCGGGACCAACGTTCCCCAGCTTAGTATAACAAGCGGGTTCGGTCAATACATCCGTATTATTATCTTGATTAAGGCATGATATGGTCGCTACCTAGAGAGAGAGAGAAGAAAACACTCAGCGTATGCTCTTGCAAGATTAGATTGGTTATCTAATATATCTAATCAGGATGTCTCCCACTGTTTTAATCAAATCTTCCTTCAAACCCTAAAAGGAAAGACTAGCTGGGATTAATTACATGCTACAAGTTCGCCAATCTTTCAGCTAGGCCAGTGTCGGTACTTTGAGGGAGGTCCCCCGTGCTTTCGCACGAACCTAATTAAAGTAAATCTCGTTTTCCCAGAGTCGTAACCCCATTAACACCTTTCTAGACACCTACTTGATCGGCTAATTGTAATGTGTAAAACTCTCCCAGGAGTAACTCTTACTCGCAGCGGGTATCGGGATCCAACTATCTCATAGAAGGTATGCAATCTCATTGCAAATTTCAACACTTGAAATTCCCTAATAATCTTTTACCCCTAGCGTCCTATGACCTTGACAGAGGTCAACAAACCATAGGCTGCTAGTCAAGTTCAACCCGTCATTTCCTAATTGAAGTAAACCCACCCGCACGACCCTTGACAGAGGTCAACAAGATCGCACGACTACCCTAAATCAATCACATCATATGCTTATACAGATAAGCACTAATCAGCTACCGCACAATACGCCTTGACAGAGGTCAACAAACGCAGCACGAATACTAACTAGTACTTCACTACTACAAATAGGGGTTGCCCCTACGGATAAAGGAATCCGTAGGGGCAACGTTTTATTGCCCCTACGGATTAATCCGTAGGTGCCCACTGTTGTCCCTACGGTTTTCTATATTTTAATTTAAAAATATTTAATCATAATTTGTTGTTTGGCCCTACGGTGGCGCAAACAAAGAACCTACGGCTAAGTACGTAGGGGCATGTATACGGGTTAATAATAAAAAAAAAAGGCACAGAAAATCCCTCACCGTTCCCAAATTTTTCTTCTCTCTTATTCTTCCCGCGTCTCGATCCCGATCTCGTCGGCCATCGACGTCCTCATCCTGACCTCGCCACCGCAACCGTGCTTGACTCGTCGACTTCCACGTCGCAACCGTGCTTGACTCGTCGCCGATCGCATCGTCGACTACTGGCCTCCTCCGTCGTCTCCTCCACCGCGGTTAGTAAATTTCCAATTTTTACTTCTAATTTAATACTTTTATTTCCCTCTTTTGATGATGTTAGGGGTAGGGTTCAGGGATCTGGGTTCGGGTAGGGGTGGCATCGGGTCAGTTAGGGTTAGGGTTCGATTGGGGTTGGGGTTGGGGTTAGGGTAAGGGTTTGGTTGGGGCCGGTTGGGGTTGGGGTTGGGATTAGGGTTCGGTTGGGGTTGGGATTGGTGTTGGCCGGGTTGTGGTTAGGGTTAGGGTTCGATTGGGGTTGGGGTTGGGGTTAGGCTAAGGGTTTGGTTGGGGCCGGTTGGGGTTGGGGTTGGGATTAGGGTTCGGTTGGGGTTGGGATTGGTGTTGGCCGGGTTGTGGTTAGGGTTAAGGGTTAGGGTTAGGGTTATGGTATTTAGGGTTAGGGTTAGTGTTAGGGTTAGGGTCATGTTTAGGGTTAGAGGCTATGGTTAATTTGGGTTAATTGCAGTGTAGGGTTAATTTGGGTTAATTAGTGATAATTTTTAAAGGTTAGGGTGTTGATTAGGCTTAATTTGGTTAATTTGGGTAAATTTGGTTAAGTTTGGGTTGATTAGGGTTAATTAGGTTAATTTGGGTAAATTGGGTTAATTAGTGATAATTTATGTTTGGGTAACAATTATGGTTAATTGTGGTTAATTAGGTTAATTTGGGTTATTTAGGTTTATGGTGCACTAATTTATTTAGTAGGATACACTAGTTCATTACAATAGGATACTCGATGACAACATAAACGTACAACTTTACCACAAACGCAAGAAAAATTTACCCTAAACATGAAATTTCGAACTCTTAATAACGAAACGTAAACGTAAAACTTATTCACGTTAAATGTTCAAGTTAAAACCAATATATGATACTCGATGATGATATGAAACCTTCATATTCCCATCGATACCCGTATATGAAACTAAAAGCGCCACTTAGTCCCCGTCTATCGGTTAACATACGTGCGATGCTCGTCGTGACCTAGAACTATACGAAGGTTGTTAAATATCGGACAGTATAGCTCGATACTAACAACCGTCGTATAGTCTGCGCGACGAGAAAATTCAATCGTATGGTAACCCATAGATTTGTCCCGTGTGGACAAGTTAAGAATGTATAAAGCAAACGCCTTCATTCACTTGTGTTTTCATCCGTTTCGAGATATTTCGTCGGTACCTTTCCGCTGGTTCTCCGTGTACAAAGATAGATTAGATGTTCATTTCAACGTTGTTTCACAGCTTTGAAATGATTATCTATTCTATTACAGTGTACTCGGAGAACAGCGGGGAGGTGCTGCCGAAATTTACTCGAAACGGTTGAAAGCACAAGTGATGGGCGTTCGCTCTATACATTCTTAATGGGATAGAAGCCTACCCTCGACAGCCGGAACACATACATACAAACGCATAATTAGAGAGCGACTCGAGATGTTCGGGTTAAAACCAATATATGATACTCGATGATGATATGAAACCTTCATATTCCCATCGATACCCGTATATGAAACTAAAAGCGCCACTTAGTCCCCGTCTATCGGTTAACATACGTGCGATGCTCGTCGTGACCTAGAACTATACGAAGGTTGTTAAATATCGGACAGTATAGCTCGATACTAACAACCGTCGTATAGTCTGCGCGACGAGAAAATTCAATCGTATGGTAACCCATAGATTTGTCCCGTGTGGACAAATTAAGAATGTATAAAGCAAACGCCTTCATTCACTTGTGTTTTCATCCGTTTCGAGATATTTCGTCGGTACCTTTCCGCTGGTTCTCCGTGTACAAAGATAGATTAGATGTTCATTTCAACGTTGTTTCACAGCTTTGAAATGATTATCTATTCTATTACAGTGTACTCGGAGAACAGCGGGGAGGTGCTGCCGAAATTTACTTGAAACGGTTGAAAGCACAAGTGATGGGCGTTCGCTCTATACATTCTTAATGGGATAGAAGCCTACCCCCGACAGCCGGAACACATACATACAAACGCATAATCAGAGAGCGACTCGAGATGTTCGGGTTAAAACCAATATATGATAATATGAAACCTTCATATTCCCATCGATACCCATATATGAAACTAATTAAAAGCGCCACTTAGTCCCCGTCTATCGGTCAACATAACGTGCGATAATTTATTCTTTTCAACGACAAACGCACACACAAAGCATATACATGGATTTTCTCCTTTGTCAGTAACTATCCCGTTCTTATATTTCTCAATATAGTCAGCATAACCTACAATTTATATGTTATTCAGTCTAACATGGCCCATGAGTACGTCAGAGTTAAGGACTGGATGTATGTGGATTGGAAACAACGTATGCAACCTAAGTTTGTCGCAGGGGTTGCTGCTTTCCTTGAATTTGCACGAGCACATAATAAGATCATAATAGAGAAGAATCTCTGTCCGTGCGATAGATGTGGCAATAAGTACTGGCAGAAGGTAGAATTAGCAGAGCTTCATATTGTAAAACATGGGTTTACTAGACTTTATTCAATTTGGAAATATCACGGGGAAGGAGAAGAATGCAGTACTGCGGTAGAAGAAGGAGAACACGATAATGCGGCAGGAGAAGAAGAAGAATTCGGTAATACGGCAGGATACGGAAATTTATTTCCATCAGAAGAAATGGAGGATATGGTAGAGGCTGCCCTAGGTGAATCTATTCGTACCGAAGATGACATTCCTTCCGGTCAAGGACCGCGTGCGGATAAATATGAAAATTTCATGAATGATGCTAGGAAACCAATTTATGAGAATGCGAAGTATTCCACCCTCTCATGGTTCGTCCAACTTTTCCAAATTAAGTGCCTAAATGGATGGAGCAACAAGTCATTCACAATGCTTCTTTCGTTCTTGAAAGATTCTATGCCTCCGGGAAATAATGTGCCCGAAAGCTGGTACGAAGCCCAGAAAATGATGTCTGATTTGGGTCTAAAGTGCGAGAAGATTCAAGCATGTCCTAAAAATTGCGTGTTGTACCGGAAAGAGAATTCAGATTTGAAAGAGTGTCCAACATGCGGAGAGGCAAGGTATAAGCCGAAAGATTCTGATAAGAAGCCTGATATACCTGTGAAGATAGCACGATATTTTCCCATAACACAGAGGCTACAGAGGCTATTCAGGTGCAAGAAAACAGCCGAGGCAATGATTTGGCATCATCGTGCTCCTCCAAGCGAAAATGGAAAAATGAGCCATCCAAGAGATTCACCGGCATGGAAGGATTTCGATAGGAGGCACACAATATTCAGTAGCGATCCCCGCAATGTCCGGCTCGGACTGGCTGCCGATGGCTTCTGCCCATTCAACTATATGGCTGGAAGTCACAGTACATGGCCCGTTGTAATGATAATTTATAATCTGTCGCCTTGGTTGGCTATGGACCAATCATACTTTATGATGCCTCTTCTTATCGACGGACCAAACTCACCGGGGAACAATATCGACGTCTATCTCCGACCTCTGATTGAGGAGCTGAAAACTTTGTTTATTGATGGTGTAGAGACATATGATTCAAACACAAATACAACCTTCATACTGCGTGCGGCTTTAATGTGGACAATTAATGACTTTCCTGCATATGGAATGCTTTCAGGTTGGTCCGTACATGGTCACAAAGCATGTCCTCATTGCCATGAACACACAACATCAAATTTTTTGAATTTTAGCAGGAAGGTTTGTTATTGCGGCCATCGACGTTTTCTGCCTCCAGACCACCCCTACAGGTTAGACACGGTTCACTTTGATGGTCATCAGGAGCTTCTTGGGCCTCCATCCCCATTGTCCGGAGAGGACGTGACTGCTAAATGGGATGGTTACAATAACGTGACCTTCGGGATGGATCCGACGAGACAGGTCAAACCACAATATTGGAACAAGTTAAGCATTTTCTTCGAGCTTCCGTACTGGTCTACAAATTCAGTGCGTCATTGTCTGGACGTCATGCATATAGAAAAGGGAGTATCAGAGCACATACTTAACTTGCTTCTGTGTAAAGACGGGAAATCGAAAGACAACATGAATGCCCGGATGGATCTACAAGAGTGGGGAATAAGAAGTGAACTGCACCCTAAACCGGTAGCGGGTAAACCGGGCAAGTTTGTACTTCCCAATGCCGCTTATCATATGTCACAACCGGAGAAGAAAAGATTCCTGCAGGTGTTGCATGATTTGAAAGTCCCCACAGGTTTCTCAGAATCATTCAGCAAGAAAATAAAAATTGTGAAGGGCAAGATCGATGGGCTGAAAAGTCATGACCACCATGTTATCGTGGAGCACCTTCTTCCATTAGCCCTCAGGACTTCTCTCCCCGACTCGGTTGGTCTAGTAATCAACGACCTATGTTGTTTTTTCAGGGAGTTGTGTGCTAAAACGCCGAAGGTTGCGACGCTGGATAAACTAGAAAATTCTATTTCGTTGATACTTTGCAAGTTTGAGCGTATTTTCCCACCGTCATTCTTCGATATCATAATACACTTGACGGTTCATCTTGCAACTGAGGCGAAGTTAGCCGGACCGGTACAATATCGATGGATGTATCCCGTCGAGAGGTACGTGTAATTTTTCGTTTCGCGCAATTTATAAATTTATTTTTATCATGTATGCCCGTGTTTATTTATTCAATATATTCTCATTAGGTACCTTTACACTCTTAAGAAGTATATACGCAATAAAAATCGACCAGAGGGTTCTATCATGCAAGGTTATCTTCTTGATGAAGCAACCACATTTTGTTCCCGCTATCTGGACGAGAACATTGAGACAAGGCTTAACCGACCTCGAAGAATTCAAGACGAGCCATATGGTAAAGCCGAGTATAAGAGGGTAGACACTATGTTTATCAACAAGATATACCGGTTTATCTTGCTTAATTGCGAATGTCTTGAACAAATTAGAGAGTAAGTTCTTTTGGATTAATTGTTATATCTGTGTTTGTGTGTGTATGAAATGACATAATATTAATGTCACAATTATTTGTCGAAAACAGAACTCATTTTAACGAGGTACGTGAGGGGCATCCTGATTGGAACGAAGAGCGTTTGGAAAAATACCATCAGGATAATTTTTGTGATTGGGTCACAGAGCATGTAAGTTATTCGAATTACATTTTATTGCTATCAGTTTTAATCTAAACTTGTATCGTTATGTATTTATCGTAAAATTTGTTTTGTTAGATCCACGATCCGAACTTGTCTGCATCATTTGAGAGTGATTCAAGATGTTTAGCTCAATTTCCTAGTATGGAGGTTGCACATTACAAAGGATTTGGTGTCCTTGGATACAAATTCGAAATTAAGGACATAGAAACATCTAGAATCACTCAGAATAGTGGTATTGCGACGGTAGGATCGGACGGTGTGATTTACTATGGGTACTTAAATTGTATACTCGGCATCCACTATCCCGGACGATCAGAACCCTTTTATATATTCCACTGTACTTGGTACGATCCGCGAACCGATACAGACAGGTGGAGAAGCAGTCTTGGGACTTGGAAAGATGAATATGGATTGACCAGTGTGAACACACTTCGATTTTACGGTCAAGACGATCCGTTTATCTTTCCGAACCAAGCGTTCCAAGTATACTACTCACAGTGTTTGAAGCATCCGGGGTGGAGTGTTGTATGCAGATGGAAACCTAGAGATGTCTACGATGTCCCAGAATACGAGGACAGCGATGAGGACGAAGAAGAGAGAAGGCTTAAAGTGCTCCGACCGTCTGTTTCGAAGGACGGGTTGTCTTCGACCGATCATGAAGTTACGTGGGTTAGAAATGACATCGACGATGAAATCCAAGTAGATATGTATGATGCGCCCACGAAACGAAAAAGGTTATCAGTAATGTTATATTATTACTTCACATTTTACGCTCTAGATCATATATAGTCAATACTTTTAATGATTGTCTAATGCGTCCACGAACCGTTTATCTAGATTGGATGACGATGTCGGGAGCAGCGAGGGGCAGCAGGAGCTCCAGCCGCGGCAGAGGCAGAGGCAGAGGCAGAGCGGTTCTGCCGCCCGGAGAGCTCCGTAGGGAGCTTCAGAGGGCCGGTCTTGCACCCAGATCGGAGACCCCTTCGGATGCCTCCTTCCGTGTGGATTTTGCCACACCTCCAGGTATACTGCACGCATATCCATTTTCAATTTAATATTACAGATATTCATGCCTGTTTATGTCAAAATTACTTATATTGTCAATGTTTGATTGTCTAGTTGTTGGTCCTGCGTCCACATCTGGGACAGAGGCCACCCCCGCTCCTCCAGGTATGTTTATATATCATATAGTGCATGCATAATGATTTAGAACGTTATATTATTGATCTACACATTCTTTCTGCAATTACTTATCAAATCTATTTTTAATTGTCTAGTTGTTGGTCCTGCGTCCACATCTGGGACAGAGGCCACCCCCGCTCCTCCAGGTATGTTCATATATCATATAGTGTATGTATATTGATTTAGAATGCTATATCATAAATATACACATTCCTTTTGCTCTTACTTAGCAATTTTTATTATTGTCTAGCTGTAGGTGGTGACACCACCGCACCTGCGGGTATGTTTATATGTCCTATAGTTCATGCATATTGATTTAGAACGTTATATTATTGATCTACACATTCTTTTTGCAATTACTTATAAAATCTATTTTTAATTGTCTAATTATAGGTGGTGCGTCCACACCTTCCACAGGGGCCACTCCTGCCGCTTCCGTACCCTCCGCATCGTCTGCAGGTTAGTATGAATAAATTTAAAATATTTATTTATTTTACATATGCTCTATAGAATAAATATGAACTTCATGGAGATTTAGCGTCGATGTTTATTTTATAGTTGGAGGGGATGCGTCCGGGTCCGGGACCCCGGTTGTTCCTCACCGGAGGAACTATCGTCCCGCTCGTGCTGCTGCTCGGGCCCAGGCTCGTGCGTTATTCACCGGAGGTATATATCACACTTGAATTTTTGTTTAACCTTGATTTCTTAATAAAACTTTGTATTATTATTGATTGTCTTGATATTTCGTGCAGACGCAGGGCCTCTCCATCCCCAGAGGGGGACTCGAGGCCCGAATCAGTCCCATAGGCTGAGGCCTAATAGAGCTAGGGGGGAGGCAGCATTCCCCCTATTTTTTACCCTTGACTATCGCTATACCGGTCCTCATGCCGAGAGGTTCGGCCGGTATTTGGGGGACGAGAGCCGGATCGTGAAGAACTATCCACTTCACGTTGAGTGGGGCGAGCAGCACCAGCGCTCATTCGCCCTCTTCTTTGAACAGGCTCGGGTATGTATTAATATATATTTTCATTTGATCTATCCAATATATTTATTATTAACACTTGCAATCTAATAACAATGTTTTTTTTTGTATTTTCAGTTGGATTACGATTTTCAGCCTGTAGCCGACCCTGATCACTCGGGGAGGGTGCTCGACCTTCATGCTCTGTACAATGGCCTGATGAAGAACATGCAGGCCAAGGTCCGATACAACAGGAATGAGCTGAAGGCCGACTGCTACTCCCTGTGGATAGCGACCCCCGAGGCAGAGAGAGCGGCCCTCCTATCTACTCCGGCGTTTGCGAGAGTCGACGTAGAGACATGGCCTCTATTGTGCGCTTATTTCGACTCCGAACGCAAACAAGTATGTATTTTAAATTTAATTCATTATTTATGATATAATTTATTTCTTTGTGTTTCTTAATTAGAAAACTAAATGTTAATGCGTTGTGCAGAAACAGGCCGCTCAGAATACGGAGAACAGGAAGTCGGCGAAGAGGGGTCGCCCCACTTACACAGGTGGCTCGAGGAACATTACTCGAGCCATGGAGTTATCGGTAAATTAAGTGTTATTCTCTAATATTCTGCAATATTAAGAGTTATTCTCTAATATTTCTAATATTAAGAGTTACTTTCTAATATTGCAGACATCTCGGACTGTGGCGTCAGGTGGTACACCGAGCATGCTGTCCGCATATCTTGCCGTCCACGGCACCTCGACAGATCCCGCCACGGGCGAGCTTCGATGTCCCGACGTCGCTACCCAGGAGTACTGCGTAAGTGTTAATATTTTTTCTACCCAAATTTGAAATTTTAGTTTTGGAAGGTTCAAGTTTAAATTTTATACTTATACTTTACTGCTTAATGTGGGTGTAGGAGCGGGTGGTTGAGCAGGCCCAGGCCTCGGGGATCGATTTTACCGGACAGAACGATCCGAGGCTGCTGACCCCAGTTCTGGACGCCGCACACGGAGGGCACCACGGAGGTTGGGAGAGAGGCCGGGGATTGGGCCCTAGCAGGGCCCATATGAGGTTGGACTCCACCCCGGCGGTTACTTCCTCCGTCTCCAGTGGCCGGCATGTCCATCAGGAACTGGATAGCTTGAGGGCCACCGTTCAGGAGTTGAAGGAGATGCTGGTATGTATACTACTTTATAGTAAAATATCATTTCATATTATATACATATCAACACAACCCTTATTAGTACGCAAGTCTGATTAATCATACATACATATGTAATTAAAATAAACAACGCTTTTCCAAACTAGATATCCAAACAGGGTTTCGAAATAACTTAATAATGAAACGAATTCGAATAATACACAGTTCTTAGACGCTTCTTACACACGTTATGTCCAGACGCGACAGGGTAGATCGGCCGAGCCTCCACATGCATCTCCTTCGGCTGCGGCTCCGCAAGCCACTACATCGGCTGCGGTTCCGCAGACAGCTCCTGTAGCTCCACCGCCCACTCAGACTCCCGCAGCCGCGGCTCCGCAAGCGACTACCTCGACGGCGGCTGCGCAGACCACGACGCCAGCTCCACATGCCGCTCAGACTTCTTTATTTGCAGTAGTGGATAGTGTATTTACCGAGGAGCAGGCGCGCGTTATTCGAACGTTACTCGGAGGTGGAGCTGGACCGAACTAGGGTAGCTTTTTGGTTCTTATTTTTTGAAACATGTATTTATTTATATCACATTGTACTACATTTTGAAACGATATTGATATTGGTTTGAATTTATATCATATTCAGTTTTTGGGTTTCTTTTGTATATTATATATATGCGTGGGATGTGATTATGAATACTGCAATATATGATTTGATTGATGTATATAGTATTGTGCACAGGGCGGGAAAAAATCTAGCAGCCCTTTTTTAAAAAAAAATACAGAAAACATGTACCTACGGATTACTCCGTAGGTATATATATTGCCCCTACGGAGTTATCCGTAGGGGCAAACTATCAGGAAACCTGATATTTTCCCACCTGATATCAGTGCAGGGTGTTGGGGGTGCCCCTACGGATATATACGTAGGGGCCAATATTTATCCCCTACGTATATATCCGTAGGGGCAAAATATCAGGTTCCCTGATATTTTCCCCCCGATCTCAGTGCATTGTGTTGTGAGTGGCCCCTACGGAAACAGCCGTAGGGGCTACTTTATATCCCCTACGGCTGTATCCGTAGGGGACGAAATAGGACCTACGGATATATCCGTAGATATATACAATATATTCAAAAAAAAAATTTAAATATATGATTTTATTACCCCTACGGGGTACTCCGTAGGGGCTATAGCACCTACAGAGTTATCCGTAGGGGCTTCAATTTATCCGTAGGGCCAAGTTCAGGACCTCAACTTGCACCTGCGGCCTTTGCACCTACGGGGTCTTTTTTCGCCCCTACGTATATATCCGTAGGGGTAGTGGGTTGCCCCTACCGATAAATCCGTAGGGGCAACCCTTATTTGTAGTAGTGCTTATCTGAAATGACGGAGGGCTACGACGGGTTTTTCAGAAAAACCCTTTGCGTAATGAACTTGATATCGTTGTGGAATCGAGTGATTTTAAATGGAGTGTTTTTGAGTCTTTTCTAGTTTTGCTAAAGGGGTCACTCCCGGTGAAGGGATCGTCGGCCCTTTCCTCATCGAATAAGGTACAGGATATTTCACAAATATCACTATGCAAAGCAAGAACCATAGAAGCAATCAAAAGACAAACCGAGTTTGTAGCATCTGCTAGTTTCACTAAAGAGGTCACTCCCGGTGAAGGGATCTCGGCTCTTTTCTTATCGAATAAGGTGCTGGATGTTCTACAAGGAACACCGCTATGCAAAGCAAGAACTAGAGTTACCAGTTTTTAAACAAGTTTCTACAATATCATTAGGTTTCTTTTATTTTCATTAATCTCATTAATGAAGTCCCATTTTATTATGCTTCACAAGCATCACATTTGAAACGAAATCTGCAATATAACATATATCTCATATATATAATATAAACATTCGTCTCAGGCAGTAATATGATCTCATCACCGAACATTGCAGCAGAAGAACATATATGAAATATTGGATATACTAGGACGTCCGTGTTTTCAATACGAGCCTGTATAAAACACGGATTCCACGGTCGTGATGAATACCCAAACCCAAATCCCTTGACCCATACGAGAGCGACAAGTAACACTGACAATTCTAGGGTTAGGAGAATGATTAGTAAGGTTTTTTGCGTGCTTAGTTAATTACCGCAATCAAGACAGTTTCGCTTGTAGCTAGCCGGTTGAGTACGGGTCGTCCGCAGGGAGATGGGAATCTTTTTCTTTGTGCTTTAACGAGTTAAGTCCAAATGTCCAGGTTTGTTTTGAGATTAACTATGTGCTAAAATGATATGTAAAGAGAGCTTGTTAGGATTAGGTTAGTTTGAGTTAGGAGTCGCTCATTTCTTTCATTGCCACTCTTAATATCGGTGTTATGGTAATCGGCAACAACGGGGATTAGCACGACTAGGAAGGAACTTGCGAGTATAAGCTAGGCTTTCCAACGCTTAAGTTCTTCCTTTTGGTGCTTGTCCGTCCGTTCTTGGCTCTTAGCCTTAACCTCCGGTTAATTCAACCACAACCGGTCTCACTAAGGAATCACCTCTATCATGTAAGATAGGGTGCCGTAGGGAACGGGTTGTGGTTCAATTAACGGGAGTCCGAATTAAGAAGTTGGGCAAGGAAAGAGTGAGAGAGATTTCCTTCTCTCAAACTTTCCTTATCCTACCCTAACAAGTATTAAAACTACTCACCCATTAAATGGAAAATAAAACAAAGGAGAAAGATAGAAAGAAAGAGGTTAGAAGATTACAACTAGTTATTTGCGACCTCACCTCGGCAAGGATCAAGCGTAAGCATCATTGTTGTTTAAGGATAAAGAAAAAGAGAACAAGAAAGAAACAAACAACAAATAACAACAACTAGATTAGCAAAAGAAAAAATACAAGCAAATATAATTAACTATTACAACAAGATAAGCATGGTAAGAACAAGAACTCCTTTATTCATTCTTCACTCACAAAAGCTCACCATAAGTTTTTAATGGAGAAGAGATGAGAGGAGGAAGAAGAACAACAACATATAACCTAAAATCTAAATACAAGATTATGCACACTTGGTTTTGGCAAGTTCTGGACTATTTAAAGGCAGGGAAATGGAAACCTAGGGCAACAATCTGCCTCCATATAGAATGACCTAAATACCCCCAAAATATTTCATTCTGAAGAGGCCGTACGGCCGCTGTTTCGCGGCCTAAGCATGCTTATGCCGCGGAACCGCGGCCCTTTAGGAGGCTTAGGTCACGAAATTTTGTGGTTTTCCCTGGATTGTGGTCCTCTTCAGTGTCGTATAGTACTTTTCTCATAAGCTCTTCATGATTTTTCCAAAATTTCTGTTGATCAAAAGGTGATGTGTTGTGGATCTTTAGCCATGATTTTTCTTGAGCTCCACGTAGATATGTTGGATCTTGTGTTGACTTTGAGCTTTGTGCATGAAAATGACATCGATTTGCCATTTTGTCCCTTAAACTGATGTGCGGCAACATACCGATAGAGAGCGGAGACCCGTATTTTATCTGTGGTCGGAAGTAATCCGGAATTTGTCGTGCTTTTCCATGATTTTCATTGTTTAGAGCTGAGAACCTGTATCCTGCAATTAACTAGCAAATACGGCTCAAGAGTACCTACCGATAAGCAATGTGATAAAAATTGGGCGGTATAAAAATGCAAAAATCTGATATGAACAAGTACCCCCAAACTTATCATTTGCTCGTCCCGAGCAAAGCCAATTTTTTCACAAAAAATCCTAACCTCACTTTCGCAGGGAACGCGATTGCACTGAGCCTGTGCAACAAGCCGTTAAACCTCTAGGTGTCCCTAGTAGGAGGAGTGTTGTCTCCTGAGGGTTTTCAGCGGATACTACCCACAAAATCTGGTCAAGCTAGTTTTGCAAAATAACTATGATCCAAACCCAAGGGTTTTGTTTCAGAAAATAACAATTCTATTATCCTAAGTCTAGACTATCGAACCCTTATTTTTCACACCTCGCTTCTTATTTAACTACAGATTTTATATGACTTTACGTCCAGTGCAAATAGTGTCGTTAAGTTTCCAGAAGGATCGATTAAAGTCATCATGTCACAAAATAAAGCCCAGATAAAAATTTTAAAAGGATCACATAAGTTTTATAAAGAGTTAAGGATTTTTCAAGTTTCGTTTTCCAGTAAAATTTCAACTTCAGAATTTCTATCTTCCCTAACAGGAAACTAGGTCTTATTTTTCACTCCACCTTTTTCTTGTTTTCATTTCATACACACCTCTGTGAACGTGCAATAGTCTTTATCATAGAATAAAACCTTCATATCTCCGCTAATTTTTTTTTATAAAAGCCTGTCTTTTATCAAGATTATTCTCACACAAAGAACCGTTAGGAATTTTAACTCGGAGAGAACACTTGCTTGACTTCGTTTTCATCTGGACTTTCTAGGCTTCTTAGCGAGCTTTGGGCCAATGCACCCAAACCAGTTGGCTTTAGGGCATTAGGTGTAGATACACCCTAGCGGACTTAATTACTCAAGTTACCTAGGTCCAAAAACAAAAGACAATTTGGCGTAAAAATCATGACGATTTAATGCGAACGGAGATATAACCGACAGTTCAATTATTTTTTGGATAAAAGACGTGTTTAGTGGGTTTTGGTGTGTAATCATTCCAATCAAGTTCCAGATGGGTTATTTTTCAGACATAGTTCCAATTAAGGCATCAATAACATTCCTTCATATTCACTTTACTTCATAAACTATTCTTGATATTACTTATTTCAGAACAAACCTATTTGATGCTCAGAAAATCATTTATCCATTTAAAAGTTTTTAGACATAAAGGACTTGTCATCTAATTTCCAAAAACTTACGACACGTGTAGTGTGATGTAAAGACGTATATCAGCTATAGTTAACTTCAAAAGAGAGTTATCTTTCAGGTTTTCAAAATCTAAAAATAAGATTTAGTTATTCTTATTTTATCAAACAAATCCGTCGAAATATTGAATCAGAGTCCTCCCACTAGCTAACTTGACAAAAAGTTTTTATGTTTTAAGAAAATTTTCTGATTTTTATGGATTTTATGGATTTTAATATGCAGATGCAAAATATACATATGAATGTGAAGGTTAGAAATGCGTACCGAGCATACCCCCAAACTTAAACTGGACAGTGTCCTCACTGTCTTTGCATGAAGAGATCATTGAAGGGTCAAAATTGTCGGTTAGAGAAACACAATTTTATTTTGTTTTTATTTTTAAAGAAAAGAAAAAGAGCAAAAAATGGAAAAGAATATCCACAAATATATACAAAATGGTATATACATACCCCTAAACTTATTTGGAACAGTGTCCACTATTCTTGGCTGGATAACCGAAGTTTGGTGGTAGGCAGAGGAAGATTATGCAGGGTAAACCGGCTCCTGTAAGAACAGGAGCTCCTCTGTTGGTTTGGCGCTAAGGTACGGTTTGAGTCGGTGTCCATTTACTTTGAAAAATGAACAGCCCTTTGGATTCTCCAAATCCACAGCGCCATGCGGATACACATTCCGCACAAAATACGGCCCTTTCCAGCGAGATCTGAACTTTCCTGGATGGAAGTGTAGCCGGGTGTCGTAAAGCAATACCTGTTGACCAGGTACGAATGTCTTGCGCAAAAGGTGTTTATCGTGAAACACCTTCGTTCGGTTCTTAACGACAACCGCGTTATCGTAAGCCTCATCCCTAAGCTCGCTTAATTCGTTCAATTGCAGCTTCTGATGGCTGCCTGCATCTTCTAGAGACAGATTCAGCTCCTTTATCGCCCAAAATGCACGATGCTCTATTTCGACAGGGAGGTGGCAAGCCTTTCCGTACACAAGCCGATAGGGAGACATGCCAAGATCGGTCTTATAAGCGGTTCGAAATGCCCAAAGGGCATCAGTGAGTTTCATCGAGCAATCTTTTCGGTTCTTAGAAACCGTTTTCTCCAGTATCTGCTTGATTTTCCGATTTGAAACTTCGGCCTGCCCACAGGTTTGGGGGTGGTAGGGCGTGGATAGCTTATGATTAATGGAATATTTCCGCATCAAGGCTTCGAAAGTCTTATTGCAGAAATGAGTTCCATTGTCGCTAATGATCGCTCGGGGGTGCCCAAACCGGGAGAAAATGTTTTCTTTAAGAAACCTAACGACAACCTTGTTGTCGTTAGTCCGGCTGGGCACAGCCTCGACCCACTTAGAGACGTAATCAACAGCGAGAAGGATGTACAAGTTCCCAAAAGAGCTGGGAAACGGCCCCATGAAATCTATCCCCCAAACATCGAAAATCCCCACAACCAAGATTGATTGGAGCGGCATCTCGTTCCTCCGGGATATCCGGCCCAAGTGTTGGCACCGGGAGCAAGTCTTGCAATAGTCATGAGCGTCTTTGAACAGTTGTGGCCAGTAGAAACCACATTGCAAGATCTTCTCAGCTGTCTTTCTGGGGCCAAAATGCCCGCCACACGCTTGATCGTGGCAAAACGACAGCACACTCTTGAATTCATCGTTAGGGACACACCGACGAATAATCTGGTCGGGACAGTACTTGAACAAATAGGGTTCGTCCCAGTAAAAGTGTTTTACTTGGGATAAGAAGCGAAGTCTGTCCTGACTTGACCATTCAGTCGGTAGTAATCCTTTGGCCAAATAGTTCACAATATCTGCGAACCAGGGTTCGCAAGATATTGTCAAGAGCTGTTCATCCGGGAAAACGTCGTTGATCAGAATTGGAAGCGAAGGCGAAGAAGGAAGTTGTGAGAGATGGTCGGCAACTACGTTCTCACATCCTCTTTTGTCCTTGATGACAAGGTCAAACTCTTGAAGCAAGAGGATCCAACGTATTAGTCGAGATTTTGCATCTTTCTTCGCAAAAAGATGGCGCAGAGCAGAATGGTCTGTGTAGACAATGACCGGAGAGCCAATGAGGTAGGGCCTGAACTTTTCTAAAGCAAATACAACAGCCAAGAATTCCTTCTCAGTTGTTGTATAATTGAGTTGGGCGACGTTCAGGGTTCGGCTCGCATAATAGATTACGTGCGGTATCTTGTTGATGTGTTGTCCAAGGACAGCACCAATGGCAAAGTCGGATGCATCGCACATAATCTCAAATGGGTGCGTCCAGTCAGGTGAAGAAAGAACGGGAGCAGAAGTGAGTGAGCTTTTTAGTGACTCGAACGCAGTCACACAGCTCGAGTTGAAGTCGAATGGCGTGTCCTTGGCCAGCAAAAGAGTTAAGGGCCTAGCAATCTTGCTAAAGTCCTTGATGAACCGTCTATAGAAACCGGTATGGCCAAGGAAGGCTCGGATGTCTTGGACGCATCTGGGAGGAGGGAGATTGGAAATGACCTCAATCTTCGCTTTGTAAACCTCTATGCCATTTTGCGAGATGATATGTCCTAAGACAATACCTTCGCGCACCATGAAGTGGCACTTCTCCCAATTCAAAGTGAGGTTCTTGTCCTTACATCGGGTAAGGACAGCGTCGAGATGCAGCAAACACTCGTTGAAGGAATCGCCGAAGATGGAGAAATCATCCATGAAGATCTCCAGAAATTTTTCCACCATGTCTGAAAAGATTCCCATCATACACAGCTGGAAGGTAGCGGGCGCATTGCATAACCCAAAGGGCATGCGACGATATGCAAACGTGCCGAAAAGACAAGTGAATGTGGTCTTGTCCTGGTCTGTTTCGGCGATGGGAATTTGATTATAGCCGGAGTAGCCATCAAGAAAGCAGTAGTACTCGTGTCCGGCCAATCGTTCAAGCATTTGGTCAATGAAAGGTAGCGGAAAGTGGTCTTTCCTCCTTGCGGTGTTGAGTTTTCTGTAATCGATGCATACTCGCCACCCAGTTTGGGTGCGAGTAAGGATTAACTCGTTCGCCTCTTTAGTGATGACCGTTATGCCTGATTTCTTGGGGACAACGTGAATGGGGCTAACCCACTGGCCATCAGAGATAGGGTAAATGATACCACTATCCGGACATTTTACGATCTCCTTCTTCACAGCCTCCTTCATGACTGGGTTGAGTCGTCTCTGTGGATCCCTGGCTGGTTTGGCATCATCCATCAGATGAATGTGATGTTCAACGATCAGGGGAATAATCCCCTTGATGTCCGCCATGGACCAGCCAAAAGCTTGCCTATTGCTGTGCAAGACCGCAAGAAGGGCTTTCTCTTGCTCTGGAGCTAGAGAAGACGAGATGATAACCGGGAGGGTCTCGTTCTCACCCAAGTAAGCGTACTTAAGGTGAGACGGCAAAGGCTTGAGTTCGAGCGTTGGAGGTGAAACGATGGAAGGCAAGATTGGTAAAGAGGTCTCGAACTCAAAGGACTCCAGCAAAGGTTTAAAACGAGTGTAAGCGACCGAGTTAGATGGTTCAGGTAACTCATCCGGAAATTCGAAGGATTCAAACTCGGGTTGTGAGCGGCTAAGATCGTTCGAGAACGTGAAACACTCGTAGTCATTGTCGGGCGCAAAAACAGCAGCAGGTTCGAAGAGGAACGCACTAGTGGCGTTAAGGTTATCGTGATCGAACAAAAACTCCTCGAATTCACACTCTTCTGGAGTGATCTCCTGGATCGAGCAAACGTCCAGTATATGAGCATTAGGTTCGGAGGGCTGATTCCCCAACCTAAAAATGTTGAGTTCAATTGTCATGTTTCCAAAAGAGAGGTTCATCGAACCATTGCGACAATTGATCACAGCATTTGAGGTTGCAAGGAATGGGCGACCGAGTATCACCGGAATTTGATTCCGGGGTTTAGCTACAGGCTGTGTGTCTAATACAATGAAGTCAACGGGGAATATGAAGTCCCCGAATTTGATTAACACATCCTTTAGCTCACCCCTAGGATGGGTGATCGATCGGTCGGCCATTTGGAGAGTACAGTGTGTGGGTTTCAGCTCTCCTACGCATAATTGCTCGTATACTGAGTACGGAAGCAGGTTAACACTGGCACCAAGATCTAATAGTGCGCGGTTGATGTTCTTATCCCCAATGGTAATAAAATCGTAGGACAGCCAGGGTCCTTCCGTTTTTGCGGTAAAGATTGGGTAAGGGCATCACTCACAGCACTAGCCAAGAAAACTTTCTTGGGTACCTGAGACTTTCTCTTTTTCGTGCACAAGTCCTTTAAGATTTTCGCGTAGGACGGGACTTGTTGGACAGCATCTAAAAGGGGAATGTTTATGTTAACCAGCTTAAATAACTCCAGAATCTTCTCCATTTGTGGATTTTGTTTGGTGGACTTCAACCGGTTTGGAAATGGAACGTTTTTAAAATTGGTTGAGTCCAATGTTGGAGGAGGAGATTGTGGAGTTGGAACGGATCCCAGAACTGGTGTTTTCGTGGAGTGAGAATTGGGTCCGTTTAGAGCAGAAGAAGAGGAAGAGCCATTTGAAGAATGGAGAATAGGCTCAGAAGACGAAGACGAAGAAGAAGAAGAAGAAGAAGAACTGGTGGCCGGGGTGTCATTGTTGATCCGTGTGACGATGTTGTTTTGCAGCATCCTTCCCGATCTCAATGTGGTCACGGCACTCACATTATGATTCTGTTGTTCAAGAGCAACATGTACATTATGTGGGTGATCGGGATTAGGGAGTGGCTGGGACGGGAGCTTCCCCTTCTCTCTCTCGCTTAAGGCCGCATTCAGCTGTGCAATCTGGACCTCGATGGTCTTGATGCTTTGCCCGTGAGCGGCAGTGTATTGCACTAAGGACTGAATGGAAGACTGGATGTTGGCGGTGGATTGTGTCGATTGTTTAACGAACGCCTCCAGACTTCGTTCGAGCGAGAAAACCTTATCGTTGTTTGACGGAACAAAATTGTTTTGGGGAAAAGAATTGTTGGGTGCAAAGTTGTTCGTCTAATTTTGAAAAGGTTGGGGTTGGAAGGGCTGCTAAAATTGATGTTGAATTTGTTGTTGTGCTTGTTGTTGCGGCGGAGGGGGCCTTTGGAAATTGTTGCCTTGGAATTGATGCTGATTCTGATTCCAGGCGAAATTGGGGTGGTTCCTCCAACCGGGATTGTACGTGGAAGAGTATGGATCATTTCTTGGTCTTTGCTGAAATGCAGCATTAACCTGATCCTGTCCTTGAGATGGTGGATTGTAAGGACACTCTTCGGTTAAGTGAGAAGGATCGGAACAACAAGTGCAAATGGTACGAAGGGGAAGAACAGAGGTAGGAGCAGGAGAAGAAAATTTCCTCTCTATCGCTTCAAGCTTTCTCGTTATTGCATCCATTTCATCTTTTATCGCAATAGAGACATCAAGTTGGTGAATTCCTACCCTAGACTGACCGGTAGAAGTGGAGGTAGAAGAAGAAGAAGTCGGTCTGGTGCTCTCCCATTGTAGCGTTTGCTCTGCAAGGTCGTCGAAGAATTGCCACGCTTCCTCGTCAGATTTCGATAGGAAGTGGCCCTGACAAATGGTTTCCAACAACTGCTTGGTTGCTGGGTTCAGGCCCTCGTATAAGGTTTGGCAAAGTTGCCATTTCTCGATACCATGGCGAGGACACTGAACAAGAAGGTCTTTATACCGGTCAAAGCACTTCCAGAAGGGTTCAGAAGGAAGCTGAGAGAATTGGTTGATTTCGTTACGGATCCTTGCGGTTTTATGATTCGGATAAAATTTCTTGAGAAACGCTTTTACAAACTCGTCCCAACTGGTTATGGAGTGGGAAGCGGTGCTATACAGCCATTTTTCAGCAAGATCGCATAAAGTGAACGGAATGACCCGTAGCCGTATAGTATCGTCCGACAGCTGGGTGGTTTTCATCATGGCACAAACATTTTGAAATTTGTTGATGAAGATATAGGCATTTTCAGATTCAAGCCCATGAAATCGCGGAAGCATGTTAATGAAGTGGGGCTTAATTTCAAAGTTATCCCCATTGGCCAGTGGAAGGGAAAGACAAGTGGGAAGTGCAGAACGGGTGGGATAGAAACGATCCTGGAGCGCGATTCGCTGCGGCGCTACAACAGGCGGTGGTGGTGGGTTATTTGCCTCCATAGGAGGTGGAGTCAAACCTGGGGTAGTCAAAGAGATGTTTGGATTAAATCCTGACATCACGGAAGAAGAGGTTGGTGATGGCGAAGGTGAAGATGTATGAACAGAATTCCGGACAATGTCGGAGTTGGCCGGCAAAGGTAAGGGTGAAAGAGGAGTGGACGGAGTTTCGACGTCTGAGTCGATCGCGTAGTCGGTAGCGACTAACGAAACACGGACTAGGCGGGCGCTAGTGTCCCGAGTCCAAGCGGACATACACTAAACGAGTTTAGTATAGTCAAAGCGGAGAAGGTGAGGGTAAGAAAACGTCAATGGAGAAATACGATGGGTGGTGGATGAAAAATGGATTTTGGCGACAAAGAGCAAGTTTTTATAAAAGTTTTTGATTTTTTTTCCTTTTTTTTAGAAAGAGCTTTACAGAAATATGTACGGATTTACGGCTTCAAGCAATCACAAACAAGATATGCACAATTATACCTAGATCTAGGGTCACCTAGGTCAGCTAGACAGCTCCTAACTGTTCCAAAGGGCTAGAAACAGGACCTCAAACCGCCTCTTCTCCAACGATTGCGGCCAGGTATGTGCCAGATAAGTGGGAGGCTCCCCACTACGTAAGTAGTGGTCCTAATTAAGTAACGACTTGCCTTCGACACACTTGCCTAGACACCGCAAAAGTCAGGATAGGATAAACGGCCGATGCCTGTAACTAGTCCTCTGTCCTATTGAGCGCGAAGTCCTTAAGGCTGAGTCTAGTATTTTTTAATTAACAATGGTCAATGCATATGCTTTTTGTGATTTATGGGGTCCTGGGAAGGGTGATGAAATCCCCACCCAATTTGAATTGGTTTCAAGCCTCTTAAGTCCGTATTAATGAATGAAAAGTGGTAATAAATCAACTGCAATTAATTTTTAATTTTTTAGCGCGGCGCAAAGAATCCTGCACTAAAGCAATTTATCGGAAGGGGGAAGAGAATTTGCGCAAAGAATTCTGCAGAAAACACAGTTCAGTGGAGTCTAGAGGAGTGAGGGGGGAGAAGAGAAGAACTCACAAAAAATTTGGCACCCTGAAGGCTCCAAATGGCCACGGTCCCGCAGCCAAACACGTGCTTAGGCTGCGGTTCCGCGGCATAACAGAGAGATTAAGCTTCCAATTTTTTTGTGTGTGCTGTTCTGGGAGTCCTCTGCTTGTCTGGATTTCCTGAATCTTGATTTGCTCACAGGAACTGCTCCAGAATCTTTCAGTAGACCGTTTTATCCGTCTTGAATCTGTCGCGGTGTAGCCGCGAGATATGGGTCTATCTTCCCACGTCTTTGGCACTGAACTCGAACTTCGTATAATCCTGCACACTTGCACAAAAACTAATCAAAAATAACAAGATGTTTTTTTTTTACAATGTATAATTTTTTTTTTGTTTTTCGGTTAGCTTATATTCACAAATTAACCCGAAATTACACAAAGAAATAAACTACCGTCTCCCCGGCAACGGCGCCATTTGATTGTTAGTGTTTTTTGCGTGCTTAGTTAATTACCGCAGTCAAGACGGTTTCGCTTGTAGCTAGCCGGTTGAGTACGGGTCGTCCGCAGGGAGATGGGAATCTTTTTCTTTGTGCTTTAACGAGTTAAGTCCAAATGTCCAGGTTTGTTTTGAGATTAACTATGTGCAAAAATGATATGTAAAGAGAGCTTGTTAGGGTTAGGATTAGGTTAGTTTGAGTTAGGAGTCACTCACTTCTTTTATTGCCACTCTTAATATCGGTGTTATGGTAATCGGCAACAACGGGGATTAGCACGACTAGGAAGGAACTTGCGAGTATAAGCTAGGCTTTCCAACGCTTAAGTTCTTCCTTTTGGTGCTTGTCCGTCCGTTCTTGGCTTTTAGCCTTAACCTCCGGTTAATTCAACCACAACCGGTCTCACTAAGGAATCACCGCTATCATGTAAGATAGGGTGCCGTAGGGAGCGGATTGTGGTTCAATTAACGGGAATCCGAATTAAGATGTTGGGTAAGGAAAGAGTGAGAGAGATTTCCTTCTCTCAAACTTTCCTTATCCTACCCTAACAAGTATTAAAACTACTCACCCATTAAAAGGAAAATAAAACAAAGGAGAAAGATAGAAAGAAAGAGGTTAGAAGATTACAACTAGTTATTTGCGACCTCACCTCGGCAAGGATCAAGCGTAAGCATCATTGTTGTTTAAGGATAAAGAAAAAGAGAACAAGAAAGAAACAAACAACAAATAACAACAACTAGATTAGCAAAAGACAAAATACAAGCAAATATAATTAACAATTACAACAAGATAAGCATGGTAAGAACAAGAACTCCTTTATTCATTCTTCACTCACAAAAGCTCACTACAAGTTTTTAATGTAGAAGAGATGAGAGGAGGAAGAAGAACAACAACATATAATCTAAAATCTAAATACAAGAATAAGCACACTTGGTTTTGGCAAGTTCTGGACTGTTTATAGGCAGGGAAATGGAAACCTAGGGAAACAATCTGCCTCCATATAGAATGACCTAAATACCCCCAAAATATTTCATTCTGAAGAGGCCGTACGGCCGCGGTTCCGCGGCCTAAGCATGCTTATGCCGCGGAACCGCGGCCCTTTAGGAGGCTTAAGTCCCGAAATTTTGTGGTTTTCCCTAGATTGTGGTCCTCTTCAGTGTGTTATAGTACTTTTCTCATAAGCTCTTCACGATTTTTCCAGAATTTCTGTTGATCAAAAGGTGATGTGATGTGGATCTTTTGCCATGATTTTTCTTGAGCTCCGCGTAGATATGTTGGATCTTGTGTTGACTTTGAGCTTTGTGCATGAAAATGACATCGATTTGCCATTTTGTCCCTTAAACTGGTGTGCGACAACATACGGATAGAGAGCGGAGACCCGTGTTTTATCTGTGGTTGGAAGTAATCCGGAATTTGTCGTGTTTTTCCATGATTTTCATTGTTTAGAGCTGAGAACCTGTATTCTGCAATTAACTAGCAAACACGGCTCAAGAGTACCTACCGATAAGCAATGTGATAAAAATTGGGCGGTATAAAAATGCAAAAATCTGATATGAACAGAGACCCAGTCTCGACTCCTCGAGATGGTCTCCCACTGGACCTCAGAACCCGGTTACTTGTGCTCCCCGCCTTGGGTCTACCTAATGCGGAAAAGTAAATAATATACAATGGTGACATCATCCTCAGCCCGGAAGTGCCCCAATAAGAGAATATT
The DNA here is from genome assembly GCA_030015575.1 of Agapanthus africanus. NCBI lineage: Eukaryota > Viridiplantae > Streptophyta > Magnoliopsida > Asparagales > Amaryllidaceae > Agapanthus > Agapanthus africanus. The sequence goes on from CM057337.1 coordinate 234,025,914, forward strand.
ACCTATAAATGAATTTTACATGAATGAAAAAGAAAAACTCTCATCTCACATAAAACCCCCGGCTATTCAAACGCGACGATCCAATACAACATATCACAGCAACACATAATATCTCATATCATCAACGTAAGTAAGTATGCGTATCCCGATTGTCGTTGATGTATAGCAACGAAGCCGGCGATACACCACATACTACGCTTACGGTCACAGAAAAGAAAGTGTAAAACTACAACAGTTGGAATCCGCAACCTTCTTAGACATCGCATGCCTAACCAAATAAATTCCTTAGACATCGCATGCCTAACAATTATAAACCCCGCATTTTAGTCTCTTTATCGAAAACTCTTTTCAATATCAAGTCGGGCAATTCAACAAGATTCCCGACATCCTGATCAAATGCTCGTCGCAAAATTTAGTAGATGGCCGCACCCCCGGATGCCGTCGACGAAGTTTCAGGGACGGATGATATGAGAATAAAAAAATTCTGAAAACTCAACACTTGAGTGGAATAAAAAAATCCACAGAAAAAATAACAAGAAAGGACCTAAGAACAATTACATGAAATTTCAGGGACTAAGTCACAATTTCGGCCGCGGAACAGCCGCCAAACCCATGGTTTGGCCGCGGTTCCGTGGCCAAATAGTTGACACAGTGGACCGTATTTCACAATAATTCTTAGTTTTTCCTGCTTGTTTTTCTGAGCATTTTTAATTCTGAAAAAAATCATGTTTTTAGAAAATGTACAGAGAGGGGTTAATATCGGGTATTCGGAGTTCGATCCGACTTTAAATTTCGTCTAGACTTCGCCTAAAGCTCTAGCTTGGCTCTGATACCACTGTAGGGTTGCTAGGCACGCGCACAAGGGTCTACGAGGCATCAACCATGCCCGATTAAAATTTTAGCCGTGCCGAACAACCCGAAGCCGGATCTTTAAACTAGGGTTTAGGAGAAAACAAGCATGTTAAACTCTTTAACACTAAATGAGAGGGATTACAACCTTTGTAGATCCGTTCCTTCACTTCTTAAGCTCCGTGTTGAGGTCCCTTCGCTACGATCATCGTGTTCTGGACTCTCGAGACTCTTCACGAAGAGAATGATGCAACCTTGCTTCCGATCATCGATAACATAGATGATCTACCTTAAAGTTTCGTTAACACAAGCTATCACTCATGAAATGATGTCAACACCCTCATCTAAATGGCAAGGATAGATGAGGATGATGAAGTAGGATTTTTGATCTCATTTATAATCTTTTTCTCACTCACATTCATCACAAAAGAAAGCTTTTTCATGAAGGAACTCAAGGAAGAAGAAGATCAATGAAGATGATAACTTAATCCTTTTGTGATGAACAATGAATTATTGTAGTGGTTACAAGTCTAACCATGGGTTAAGAATGAAAGAGTTAACGCTTGTAGAGAGTTAACTAGAGTTAATATCTCACAAAAATATCAAGCAAGCACAAAGTCAAAGCTTCATGAAGCTTCATGGAAGCTTCATGCAAAAGCTAACCCTAATCCAAACCCTAACCAAGTTTAAACCCTAATCCATTGTTAAATTTGTAACCCTAACATGTTACAATATTATATATCACATATACAATATATTTTGTAACAATAGAAAATAATACAATTAACATATATCGCATATATATCAATGTATTATCCCGTGAGAAAATGAATCTTTTAGTGAGCTAATTTTAGTTAATGTAATTTAATATATCATATATATTATTATACATTAAATTATTGAATCAACACTTGATCTGATAATCCAGTTATTTTACAAATAACCGACTAATTCGATGACCCGGCTATATCACATATACCCGGCCGATATCTCATATCGCGAGAATCCAATACGGTATCACATACCGCATTATCCTCGGTCTCGCACATATCACATATGTGCTCCTACTCCGTTTTGCCTGAGCCAAGAAACCTCTGTGTAGGACTCTAAAGAATCGTCAATACGTCGGCAGTAGGTGATGATCATATCCAACACCCATAAGTTGCAAGCGGTCAGCTAAACGTAACAGCCACCCAGGTATTGAGTGCTCAGAAGATCAACAAGCATGCCTGTACATTCTCCTGTGAATCCAATCAGTAACACTCCCGTACAGTCCTGTCTTGTCGTCTGATATGTCGCATATCTCGCCTAGGGGTGGTAAAAGTCAGACCCCAGTAGCTCGATAAGTCATGTCGATATGAGGTCTATAACAGTTCGAGAAACTACTGATAATATTTACCAGTAAATCTCAGCAACCCTGGCCAGGGATTTCTGGTTATAGCCAATCGAACACAGCACAACATCAACTCCCTATACCGAGAGAGATGAATCCCCTTCTATCGCTCATTGCCTCCATGTGATTAGGGACTGTACCAAAAACCCACCTTTTGGCACTCCCACTTGGACGTGGTATGATGGAAATCAAAGCACAGTGGGAATCACACAAGACTCTATGACGATCTCGGGTCAACAGACTACTCTGTACCAGTGTCACCGGAGAACTGCCATCTGACGTAAGGTATAATACCATCTAGGAGTTCTCGGCGAGTCCGTCCAGTGTACCCAGTCTCCACTGAGCACCCGTACACCATCCTTAATGTCAAACACCGATGGATATGGGATCATCCATCGCCCATCATATGGGTCAAGATGCGTATATGCTAATCTACTCTGGTGCATCGATGCCCTGTCTCGATACACCCTCGACTAGGAACAGTTATAGGATGTACTCGTCGACTACCGTGGCCCCACTAGTATGTCTCATCATAGTCCCAGTAGTCGGGTACATATCCTAAGGGCTTTATCAACATGTAACATAGAGACAGTCAGAGTACATGTTAAGATAAAGTACAACCAGATAGCATACTATCATGTCGAGCAAGAAAGTCCTCCCTATATATGTCCAAGCATCCATTACAATATACATCGTATGTACAGTAATGGCCTCTAGGGAATACATATAACTAACAGATGGTCTGTCCCACAGTCATTGGTACGTCATTCCGGAGAGAGTATACAGGCGCTCATTGGGTTATGAGTTACACTGGACGGACTTGTTGGGAACTGCTGGTTGGTATTATACCTATCGTCAGGTAGTAGTTTCCGGGTAGAATGAGTACATGTTAGTCCATTGACCTTTTATCACTATTCGTCTCAAGTGTGTTCCCACTGCACTTAGATTACTACCCTACCACGGCTCAAAAGAGCCGTACAAATAGGTAGTAGTTTGGTGCAGTTCCGAAACACTTAGAGGCAGTAGCGGTTAGATAGGATTCGTCTCTCCTGATATTGGGGGTTGATATCGCGCTGTGTTCGGAAAACCATTACACAAAGTCCCTGTCCAGGGAAAGCGAGATTTACTGGTAGGTACTCCAGTAGTTTCTCAGAGTGTATTAGGTTCAACTCCGGCACGACTTACTGTGCTATTAGGGTTCTGACGGTTAGCATCCCCTAGGCCCGATATGCGAGTATCTTAGACGAACAGACCGGACTGTACGGATATTGTCATAGATAGGCTCAGTAGGAGTTCAGATATGTTGTTCGGACGGATAATACTAGTGGGCTTGGTTTAAGCTGGATCCTAGTATTATATTATTGGAATGTTATCATCTCATTGTATTCGTATTTTTCGGAATACGAATACAGGTATGTATATACGGTGAGGGCATTTTTGTAATTTCATAAGAGATGCTTCTAGAAGGGGACGCCTTATTATTTGGATTATTTATTTATGAAAATAGATTAATGAGGTGCAAATGGAGATATTTGAGGCATAGAGTCAAGCATGGCTCATTCATTTAATTTATTGGTTTGGCTACACTATTCAAGCTTGGTTGTTATTTCTTATTGAAATAATAATGCATGCTTGAGAAAAGAAAAGGGATGAGCCATTCTTTATTTGCCTCAAGACTTTATCATGTGCATTTTTCCTTTCTTTCTCCATTTTCTCCTCCTTCTTTCTCAAAGACCCTAACCCTCACATGAGTTGTGAACCCTAGGGCCTCATGAGATAAAATACTCCATTAGATACTCTACATCTTCTAGGCTACCTAGCTTAGCGAACTAGGTACCCTAGTTACCTCGGTTTAGAGGTTGGAGCTTGAGGTATAGACTCTCGGGTGGATCATCTTCGACATGAGGAGACCGACTATCAAGCACGACCTGGACCTTTGAGGAGCTCAAGGAGAGGAGGAGAAGAAGACCAGAAGGACATGGTTCAAGGAGGTATAAAACTCTTACCGAGTAGTTAAACCTCCAAGTAGATTTAGCTAGTTAAGGTTTCTGTTAAGATCCTGGAGTTTAGTTGGTGTTGCGAAGCTAAGAAAAATCGTTTTTTGTAAATTCCGCCTCCCCACGAACCCGTGGAATGCGCGGCATCGACTTACAGTGGTATCAAAGCCTACTCAAATCTTAACTAGTTAGATTGACGATGTTTAAAGTTACGAAACTAAAATAACTTCGAAACAGACGATACCATATCCAAGTTTATGTCGATTTTTAAAGAGGCTCTAAATTTTTTTAAACAATTGCAGAGTTCTCCTTTAGTTGTAACTTGAACACCACAGAAAAACGAGACAAAATTTCACAATTTTGGCTGGCTAAAAGTAAGATATTCCCGGCCTGGCCGGTTCTATATCGGTGTTTGGTCTTGAGTTTTTGGTGGTGTTCTGGAATTATGGATTTAGGGTTTCAGGTGTTATTTGTTTTTGCCCTGATTTCATATACTGTTATCTTTGTGTTGGGGCAATACAGAGTATTTCGAAGTCGCAGTTTTAACATCGTTTATTAGTTTCAGTTTGTATATGTGTTGCTAAACGTCCGCTAATTGCTATACGTCGATTATTGGGGGTTGCACATTATTTGTATGTTGATGTTAGTTTGTGTATATGAAGTATTGGATCGTCGTGGATGAATAGCCGTGGGATGTGAGAAGAGTATTTTCTTTTCTTTCATTCATGTAAATTTGTAAATGTGATGTAATATTATTTTGTAGGGCACATCCGGGTTGAGGTTGTAGCCACTGTTGTATTAATTCATTTGCTTTTTCTTGCACTTAGGATAGACCCACGTTGGAGTGCATAAATTACCGGGTTCTTGAAGTGCCGAGTGGCCTACTCATTTTACTGAGGGAGGTTGCTTCACTTCGGGAATTTGATGGGTAGTTTTGCACACCTGTACGGGTCTAGGCTAAAACGAAACACGAAATTCCTAGTATATCCATTATATTTATCTGTGATCTGGAATACCTATTATTGCGTGAGACGAATGGCTATATATATTATATATATAATAAACGTTTCTTATGTTTTGCACCCTCGCTAGTCCATTCCCCGCTCTTCCATTAATTAAGTAACCTAACGGTGCATGACGGGGCCCCGTGGTGAATGCGGATGGCATAAGCATACGTACTACTTTCGTTTCTATTCTGCAATGATAGGGTTAAATGATGGGACCGCATTAACATTGATTAATGTAAGGAAAACAAACCAAAGTTTAAATAGTTGGAACAATTTCAAAACTACTCGGTTTTCTTGAAAAACAACTTTTAAATGCGGAGCCTAAACCACTCGTTTTAAAAGCTATCATGGTTCTTTCGACTATATCAAGTTCATTACGTTCACGGTTTCACCAAAACCATCCTTATCCCTCCGTTATTTCAAATGGGTATTCAGTAGTATTCAAGCTATATATTTTGACCTTCGCCAACGCATAGTGATTGGTAGCTGCTGGGTATTCATCTGTAGCATAGATAGATGTGTTGATTTGGGACAGTCGTACAGCTATTTTGGCCTTCGTCAAGAGTTTGTATGGGTGGGTTCAAATTAACTTGGATAATGATGGGTAGAACTTAACTTGCGTCTTATGATATGTCGGCCTTCGTCAAGGTCATAAGCGCCTGGGCAAAAATCCACATCGGGAGTTTCTAAGGAAAATGAAACTTTCTATTGTTGCATACCATTTGGAGTGTGATGATTTTGGTAGGATTCCTACAAGATTGTCAAACGATGATATTTGGATCTCGATCCTAATGTGAGTATCCGCTACTCTTCGGGAGATTTTTCACTAAACAATCAATGCTATAAACCAAGTAGGTGCCTAGAACGGTGTTAGCGGGGCTACGCCTCTAGGGAAAAGTGGTTATATAATTAAGGAACTTCGCGAAAGCGTTGGAAAACCTCTCTCGAAGTACCAACACTAGCCTGGCCGAAAGGTTAAGTAAGAATTGTAAGGTGAGATTAATCCTGACTAATTCTTCTTTTATGGTATGAAGAAGAATTCGAGAAACAGTGGGAGCTATCCTATTTAGATAAATTAATAACCAATCTAATCTTGCAAGAGCATCATGCTGAGTATTTCTTCTCTCTCTCCTGACAGCAGCGACCAAAATGACCGGTCTTAAGTTACTGCTAGATAATAATAAATTGACTGGGCCAAATTATAAAGATTGGCTAAGGAATATCCAGATGGCCATTACCTATGACAACCTGGGCTACCTTCTTACTACCAAAGCCCCCGCCGTCCTAGGTCCAGATTCCACCATCATGGATGTTGAAATCCGTAAGACATGGGAAAAATACAGTGCGAGAGCCAAGTGACTCGTGTTAGCGTCAATGGATTATGAACACAAGAGGCGGCACGAGAAGATAGACTTAGTTTCTATCTTTCTCCATACCGAGGGTTTATATGGAGAGCAATCTCGTATCGCAAGATATGAGACCTCGAAAAAATTGTTTCCGACGAGGTTTGCTGTCCGGCCATCTGTAGGGGACCACGTCCTTATAATGATTAGCCATATTGAAGAGCTCGCGGACTTTAGGACCACGTTGGAGAACGAGTTATATACTGACTCGATTCTACAATTCCTCCCCTCCACCTACGCCCAGTTTATCTTGAATTTTAACATTCAATGGAAGGATGTTTCACTTCCAGAACTCATCAACATGTTGAGGAGCACAGAGGGCACCCTGAAGAAATCCAGGGAGACACCGGCTCTGCTTATTGGGAAATCTTCCTTTTCAAGATCCATGGCTAAAGCCAAGGGAGAGAAGAAGAAGGCCTCCACCAAGCCGATAGGCGGTGTCAGTAAGGTAGGGGGAAAGGGCAGGGAAAAAGTTTCGAGGATAACAGTCGGGAAGGAGGAATGATTCTATTGTCACAGGAAAGGGCATTGGCAGAAGGACTGCAGGGCTTGGAAAGACAGAAACCAGGATTCGAAGCACGTTGTGGCTTCGGCTTCAGGTGTGTTAATGATTGAAAACTGTCTGTCAATTAACTCTACTTCTTGGGTATAAGATACCGGATCAGGATCTCATATCTGTAATTCATTACAGGCTCTAAGAAACCGTAGAGTTATCAAGGCAGGTGATATGACTCTCAGGGTTGCTAACGGAATGAGCTTGGATGCTGTATCCGTAGGAGAATATCACCTAGGATTGACAAGTGGGCAGATTTTGATTTTGCGTAACTGTTTGTGTGTACCAAGTCTGGCTTCTAATATTATCTTTGTACATTTACTTTCTAAAGAAGGTTATGATTTTACATTTGTAAGCGATGTCGTCCACATCCACCTTAATCAAAGTTTGATTGGGCCAGGTACACTAAATAACGGTATTTACGTATTAAATCAAGCTCAGGTTTTCAACGTCCAGAACACACTCAAAAGAAAGTCTACAGAATTAAATCAGGCTTTCTTATGGTATTGTAGACTGGGTCATATCAATGAAACCCGGTTGATGAAGTTACATAAAGAGGGATATTTGGATCCGTTCGAATATCAGTCTTATGCAACTAGTCAATCATGTCTCAAAAGAAAGATGACAAAGTCTCTATTCATTATACACGGAGTAAGAGCCAACGAGCTCTTAGGACTCATATACAGTGACGTGTGTGGTCCAATGTCCACACATGCAAGAAGTGGTTATTTTTACTTAATTATTTTTACAAATGATTTGTCAAGGTATGGACATGTATTCTTGATGAAACATAAATTCGAGGCCTTTGAGAAATTCCGGGAATATAAGAATAAATTGGAAAAACAAACCGGCAAAACTATCAAGACGCTTAGATATGATCGAGGTGATGAATACTTAAGTGCCGAGTTCCTGATTACTTAAAAGAGAATGGAATTCTCTCCAAGCTTACTCCTCCATACACACCTCAACACAACGGAGTATCGGAAAAGAGGAACCAAACCTTATTGGATATGGTACGTTCCATGATGAGTAACGCTGAGTTGTCGCGATCCTTCTAGGGTTATGCACTAGAACCAGTTGCATATCTTTTGAACAAGATTTCTACTGAGTCAGTTCCTACCACACCATATCAGATGTGGAGTGGGAAGAAACCCTATCTTTAGAATCTAAAGATATGGGGATTTCCAGCTTTTGTAAAAAAGCAGCATGCAGACAAACTTGAGGCATGCTCAAGACTGTTTAAGTTTGTGGGATACCCAAAGAATACCAGGGGGTATCTTTTCTATTACGCGAAGAAACAAAAGATCTTTGTTTCTCGGCATGCCCACTTTTTGGAGACTCAATTTCTTGAAAAAGAAATAAGTGGAAGCACAATAGAACTGGAAGAAATTCCAGAACCACAAGCTATTACTGAATGCATGATGGAACCAGAAGTTTCGAAAGAACCGGACATCCCCGCGCCACTCCGCAGGACAAGTAGGCAGTTTCAACCGTCCGAGGGATATTATGGTTTTTTCATAGACGGGGATTGAGATGGTTGCATCATCGACGATGATGAGCCAACTAGCTTCCAGCAAGCCATTCCGAGATAAAACTCGGTAAAAAGGCTGGATGCAATGCGGACCGAAATGGAGTCCATGTTCACCAACAAAGTATGGACTTTGGACAATGCTTCAGAAGGGGTAAAACTCGTAGGCTACAAATGGATCTTCGGAAAGAAGATCGGTGTATATGGACAGGTTGAAACCTATAAGGCTAGACTTGTTGCAAAAGGTTAGCGTCAAAGACCTAGTTTGGGCTATGATGAAACATTTTCTCCAATAACTATGCTAAAATCAATTTGGATCTTTCTTGCCATTGCTGCCTTCCATGATTATGAAATTTTGCAGATGGACGTAAAGACCGCTTTTCTGAAAGGAAATTTTGAAGAGTGTGTCTATATGGATCTGTTGGGATTCCTTAGCACCATGCCTAGTGCTTGCTAGCATCACTCATGTCATAATAAAATTTTAGGGAGGTGCTAAGCAATCTAACCATGAATCTTAACTAGAATTTTTAGGGTAACAACAAAAGTATCACATACTACAAACTATTTATCACTAAGTGAAGAGAATACTGTTGGGCCACGGCGGCGCCCCGGCGGTCAAACCGACGCCAAATGAGGAACAAAAACTTTTTATGAAACCGGCGCTACCGCAACCCAAATTCCCGGATCGATCCATTAACCGTAAACTAGCTAAAAGTAAAAGGAGTTTGTAGGAATTATACCGATCGATCCGTGTCCTTTGGTCTTTAATCTCCACACCAAACTCCCGCTGCTGCGCCGATGAAGTCCGCTCCCCGATCATGCCCATCGAAGTGGTACCACGTCTATGAATCTTTATACGGGCTCCCGCCTCGAACCGAGGCAACTCGGACATGAAGTTTGCTAGCCGACATGTCCAAGAATGAAATAGAGAGAGTGTAGAATATTTTATCTCAAGATACCCAAGATATTGGATGGAGGGGAATTGGAGTTGCCAAATGAGATGATGAAGTGAACCAAGAATTTTAGCAAAGGAAAAAGAATCAGCTAGCATTCCCATGAGCTCGGCCAGAATCAATGGGGGGCTTAAAAGGCTTACTGGAAAAATGGTGTAGCTCAAAAATGTGAGTGTGTTAATTTGTCACTACAAAAAAACCCCTGCATTATCAAGCTTGCGAAAATTACAAGGGACTCCCCCCACAGAAAACCATCAGCCCTAGCCCCAAGCCCATCACCAAGCCATGCCTTTGCCCATGCTCATTAAATGCAGCATAGGCATCCCCAGAACAGTGCAAGAAGGTAAAGGTCAAGGTTAAGTTCAAGGTCATAGATCAATAGGTTTAAAGATGGAAAAGGGAACTGGCAACTCCGAAAGTAATCCTGTAACGAATTACGAGATTACCCTTCAGCTGTAAATACATACCCATATTTGTATTCCGACCGAATACGAAATTAAATGAGACAAAAATATTCCTACAATTTAATATTAGGATCCGGCTTAAACCAAAGCCCGCTAGTATTATCCGTCCGATCATGATCCGTACCCAAGTGCACGGATATGATCGAACCCCGCCATATAACCATACGACCTCTACAACGTTTCGCCCGAACTTAGAAAACTATCTGTGGGGGAATCTAACGACTCATCAATACACGGGCACTGGGTATAACCACTAGCACGTCAGAGGTACTAGCTGTACGTAACGGTTGCCCATGTATTGATCGGAAGGGAAGCTGACGAGCGAACTCATCCAGAAACCCTACTGAGCCTGACAGAGACAATATCCGTACAGTCCGCTCCGTTTGTCTATGAGTATCGTATATAGGGCCTAGGGGGCAGGTAAACGTCAGAACCCCAATAGTCGTATAAGTCGTGTCGGAGAGTAGCCTAGAACACCCTTAGATACTACTGGAATACCTACCAGTAAATCTCGATTATCCTGGCCAGGTATTTCGTGTAAGGGCTCTCCTAAACACAGTGCGATCTCACCCCCAATACCGGGAGAGACGAATCCCTGACGATCCACTCACTGACTCCATGTGGCTCGGGACTGTACCCAACTAAAACCAGTTTGCACGACTCCTTTGAGCCGTGGTAGGGTAGTAATCAAAGCACAGTGGAAACACACACAGGACAAATAACGATCTAAGGTCGACAGACTAACCTGTACACATGTCACCTGGGAACTTGTCTCTGATGATATGTATAATACCAACTAGCATGTTCCCGGCGAGTCATGTCCGATGTACCATAACCCAATGAGCACCGGTATATATCTTAGGTGAACCGACTGGAACTAATGGCTTGTGAGACCGGCCACCGCCCCTCGTCGGGGTCTCGACTGTATACACTAGTCTACTCTGGAGTATCGATGCCCTGTCTCGAAACTCCGTTGACTAGTGACCATTTAAGGATGTGCTTATAGACCCCAGCTCCCACGTATATGATCGCCATCATACTGCTGGCAGTCAAGCAAGAATCCTATGGGCTCTATCAACATGTAATAGTGAACTAAAGCATGTACACGATGATAAAGACAAACCAGATAACATACTATCATCTCGAGCAAGACGGTCCTACCAGTATAGGTCCTCCCTCAATCATTTCAATCACGTACCTACGATCCAATAATTGACTTTGAGGGCACTATATCCAACAATCTCCCACTTGCACTTAAAACTAATTATTGCGATGTCGCGTACTCACAGCTCGTATGATACCGAACATCCAACTTCTCTACTAATCAGTTTCACAAAGCTCGTTTGTAAAACTATTGTGTTCGAAAAATAGCCTCAGTGAGTGGATCCGCCCTGATGTTTCTTTCCATGTCTCTCTTTTTCCCAAGTTTTCGGAGAATGCCATCTCCCGAATTGAGTAATACCTGTCTTAGAACATGTCTGGACATCTGATGGGACCTAGCTCAAAAGTGAACTTCAAATTGAGCAGACTTCTTAAACTGTATCGTCAACTAAAATTAATCAGCATCCTGCGTCATGCCTTCCTCAGTATCCGTCTGGACTACCTGTCCAAACTACTGCCCCTCGTGAGAGGGAAAACTATAACTCTGACAGTCACTCTGTCATCCAGGTCACCTTAGAAGCCTGGAATGTTAACTGTCTCCCGAAGAAGGCTGTCATTATCAAATCCCTAGAACAACAACTTACGTTCTAAAACTGCTTCCGAATATTTCTCCAAGATTGGATTAATATCAACTTATTGTATCTACTTCAAAAACAACATCTGGTGTGGTACTCGACATCTCATGATCAACTCAATTGCCTAAGAAAGTGATCTGCCAATCATGTACATCCCTCTCCCCTTTAGTCTGTAAGACACCTTTAGAGAGGGTGACTCCATCACCTGCAGGTACACCACTATGCCAGGAGTCGTTAATTCTAAAATACCTTTAGAATGCTGTCAAAGTACCCAGATTGGGAAAACGACCCAAATCTAGATCTAAAACCATAGATCTAGTAACCAGAATGTCTGATATTATATCCATATCCTATGTGGAGAAACTACTGTGTGACAACCACAGTATAACCGATCGTAGTATAGGAATTTCACTTCCTACTCTGTCCATGTCATCCAAAAACCAGGACATCATACCCTACTACCTTCTTAATAGATCCATCCCCTAATATGATGAAATCAAAAGCTACGACTGTCACATCAAAAATAAATGATCTATCTCCGCTATATTTGCTTTAGTCTATAAATAGACATAAGCTACTTGTCCACTACGCTTCCGCTGCTCCCACTGACTGCGACAACTCTCTGGCAAAGTAATATACACGTGCACTTCTAAAGCTTGTTTAGAACGACGCTATACTCATCCTCCTGCCGGGTCTCATAGTCTGGAACAGCAGTAATGGCAGGTCTGGGTAAACAAGAACCTGCCTGTCACCGTCTTTGAGAATACCGAAGTACCTCCCGGGCGCTTGAGGTTACCCACCATATCTGCGGAGTGGCTAATGGAATGTCAATCCTGATTGAATCTTTATGTCCTATTAAATTTTCCGTAATCGTTTGCGGTTATGGAATCTCTTCCAGTTCTACCATACTCCTACTACTGTTTTCTGAAAAAATCCATTTTACTAAAACTGTGGCGAGTCAAGAACAATATCACTATTGAACTTCCAATTTGTAGAAAGTCAACCCTCGTCAAAGCCCGGGTTAACCCACAAACTGCCATTACAAAAACGTGCCTAGGGTTATCCAGAGTATGGTTTTAAGCATAAGCCAGACAACTCCTCTTACCTTAACATCGTTAAGATACGAACCATTCTATATAAAATATAGAAATAGAGGCACTAATTTAATTGGAACCAGATTCAATTCATGCAGCTGTCTCCAGTGCATGTCAACTAAATGGAGAGAGGCCGATCAGTATTACTCAACTTAGGAGTGTGTCCAATTATGAATAATCTGAAAGAGAAACAAGTTTCTCAAAACCATTACTATCAACTGAATACCTCATACAATTATCTACATCTTCGATCACCGTGAAGAATCCAGATACTTGCGACACCTGGTTCTCTACTTTATTCTTGTACCTATAATTTCTCAAACTTGGACCTTGTATTTCTACGAAACACTTGTCCAAAAACTTGAGAAGTCACAAGTAAGCAGAATATAGTACGAGGACCAACCCCTTTCTCCTAATGGACACTGGACAATATACAATAGTTTGTATAAGTCTCTTGAGTTGAATAACTCAAACTCTGTGAGTCGTAGGTTGAAAACTGTACCCAGGCGATTTCCTCAAATATCACCAATTGCAACGAATTCCGATATAATGATGATGATCACCTAATTCCCAATAACTTACTCCCACTCATCATCTGTAAAACCATACAGATGTGAGAATCATACCTGGTAAATACATACCCTGGAGCTAGAGCTAATTGGGAAATCAGTTTTCTATTAACAATATACCGTGAAATTGAAAAATAAAAATGTTTCGAACTGGTATCCGGGTATTCCTAATAACGCCTCTTCGGTTATCCAGATTCATGACTGTAACCATATATTTCCCTGCCAACTCTCCAATTCCCTTTATTTGTCTTTAGTCATTACCTTCTGTACACCATCGTTAGGCTTAATGGTTTTTTTCCTTCCCTACCGTTCGGCACCAGCCGTAGATTGGAAGAAGACTATCCAATAAGAATAATAGGTGTACTCTCCTAAACCTAGGAGCACTCGCAATCTGAGAGAAGGTAAGGATAAAAGAAAACCGAATAAACCTTAATCCTATTTCTCCTAAACCAGAATCCATCCTCGAAAAAGTTCCTTCGAGTTCGTATATAACCATACGATGAATTTATCCAATGGGATTGGATGTTCGTAGTGATATGGGGTGTTCTGGAGAAATACAAAGGTAAATTAGGAGTGGCGATGAAATACGTGGTTTGGTCGTGAATGTTAACAGTCGCAATTTATTTTTGCCCTATTTCTAATCCCTTTATTTGTATTTACTTATTACATTCTGTACACCCAACTTAGGCTAATTGGTTTTCTTCATTCCCTACCTTTCGGCACTTGCCTATGGTTTGGAAGAAGACTATCCAATAAGCGTAATAGGTGTACCCTCTCCTAATCCTAGGAGCCCTCACAACCTGAGAGAAGGAAAAAGGAAAAGGCAACTGAATAGTCCTATTCAATCTCTCCAGATCCAGAATCCATCCTCGAAGAAATTCCTTCGAGTTTGTATATAACCATACGGAAGATTTATCCAATGGAAGTGGATATTCGTAGTGATACGAGGTGTTATGGAGAAATGCAAAGGGTAAGAGAAGGAGTGGCAATAATGTCTGAAACTCAAACAATCCAAAATCCAGTGTTTTAAGAAAGTTCGGTCAACTGGGTCACTGAGTTATAGTCTAGGGTCGGGCCATGGTCACAGTCAAAGAGAGAGAGAGAAAAGAAACACTCTGCGTGCACTCAAACCTAGATCAGAATGGTTAATCACTTTATCAAATCTGGAAACCTCCCACTGTTTTCTCAAATTCTACTCCAACCTAAAAGAAGAATTAGTCGGAATCACCCGAGGAGTAATCCTACTCATCAGTAGGAATCGGGATCTAACTATCATCGCATGATAACTTGATGGAAGCCACTCAAGTCACCACAGTCCAGAAGGTATGCGCAAACCTGGCAAGTTTCCTGTATGTTTGAAACTCCCGATGTGTTTTTACCCCTAGGACCCAAGTGACCTTGAGTGAGCCAACATATTAAAGGATGCTAGTCAAGTTCAACCCGTCATTATCTTGATTGCATTAGACCTACCCGTACGAGTCCTTGACTGAGCCAAAATAACCGCACGACTGTCCTAACCAATCGCATATCCATGCAACAGAAAAGCACTACATAGCTACCGAACACTACTCCTCGGCTAAGCACGACATACGTAGCACGAATACCAAGCAATACTAATCTGAAATGACGGAGGGCTACGGCCGGTTTTTGTGGAAAAACCTTTAGCGTAATGAACTTGATATCATTGAAGGAACCGAGTGGTTTTACAAATATATAGTGGCGCAAACTTTTGCTAAAGAGGTCACTCCCGGTGTAGGGATCTCGGCTCTTTCCCCGTCGAATGAGGTGCAGGATATTCCAAACTGAATACCACGACGCAAAGCAAAAAGTAATCGACTATAGTGAATTTATTACCCTGATGCAAACCTCTGTCCAAGGGGTCACTCCCGGTGAAGGGATCTCGGCCCTTGCCTCATCGAATGAGGTGCTGGATATTCATAACCGAATACCACTGTGCAAAACAAAAGAGAACGCCCTTGTAATCTTGTAATAACAGCTTTTCAAAAATTGGTTCCAACAACATCATATATAGGTTTGTTTTTCTTGCATTGATAAAATCAAATGCAGTCCCATCAATTAATCACACCAGAAAAGAACGAAAATAAAATGTACCTATATTCCATCCGCATTCGCCACTGGGTCCCGTCATCACCCGTTAGGTTACTTAACTAACGACAGAGCGGGGACTGGACTAGTGCGGGTGTAAAATATATACAACATCTACTAGTATACATATCAATATATAATAATCGCACCGGGTATGGTAAATGCAACATCACAGAAAAGTAATAAGTATCACCGAACAATACAGATAATCTGGGAGCCCCGGGTTTCACAGAGTCGCAACTGAAACCCGACGTTCCCCTGGTCGTGTGGATAGCCTGTGCAATGAAAACCTAGACCTCTACGGGCGCGGCAAGTTACCCGCTAAAAACTGAAGCGAGGCAGCCCCTTTAGTAAAGTGATTGGACCACCAAGCACTTCACGGAATCCGGTAACTTGAGCACCCCTCCTTGGGTCAACCTGTACCAATACGAGTGCGGTGAATAGCCCGCCAACTCTAGGGTGAAGCCCCCTCCGTTTCAAAGCCATGTGATGCGGGCCCGTTGCCCTCTAGAACCCGGCTATCCGTGCACCCCACCGCGGGGTAATCCTAGTACAGAAAATAAAATATGTACAACGGGTACATCGACCTCAACCCGGACGTACCCCAAAAGAATAATATACAAACAGGAAGTGACGGCAGTCCACATGTCGGACGCTCGCCCCACAATATCAAATGTACAAATAAATCCAAACTGCACTACCATTGTACAGGATGTTGGGTATAATGCCCTCAGAGTCAATTATTGGACCACAGGCACGTGATTGCAATGATTGAGAGAGGACCTATGCCGGTAGGACAGTCTTACTCAAGATGATAGTATGCTATCTGGTTTATCTTTATCATCGTGTGCTATTTCAGGTGACCTTACAGGTCACTATTGCACATTGATAGAGCCCTTAGGATTCTTGCTTGACGGCCGGCAGTATGATGGTGATCATATACGTGGGAGCTGGGGTCTATAAGCGCATTCTTAAAAGGTCCCTAGTCATGGGAGTTTTCGAGACAGGGCATCGATACTCCAGACTAGACTAGTGTATACAGTCGAGACCCCGACGAGGGGCGGTGGCCGATCTCACAAGCCACTGGTGTCAGTTGGTTCACCTAAGATGTATACAGGTGCTCATTGGGTTATGAGTACACTGGACAGGACTCGTCGGGAACATGCTAGTTGGTCTTATACCAGACGTCAGATAGCAGTTCCCTGGTGACATGTGTACAGGTTAGTTCATCGACCTGATATCATCATTTGTCACGTGTGAGTTCCCACTGTACTTTGATTACTACCCTACCACGGCTCAAAGGAGTCGTGCAAACAGGTTTTAGTTGGGTACAGTCCCGAGCCACATGGAGGCAGTGAGCGGATCTTCAGGGGTTCGTCTCTCCCGGTATTGGGGGTGAGGTCGCGCTGTGTCTAGGAGAGCCATTACATGAAGTCCTTAGCCAAGGCAGGAGATTTACTGTTTGGTATTCCAGTATTATCTCAAAGTGTTCTGGGCTAAACTCCGACATGACTTGTACCGCTTTTGGGGGTCTGACTTTTACCAACCCCGTAAGCCCGCCATCCGATGCTCATAGACGAGCAGACCGGACTTTACGGATATTGTCACTGACAGGCTCAGTAGGGTGTCAGGATGAGTTCGCTCATCGACGTCCCTTTTGGTCAATACCTGGTAGCCCATTACGTATGGCTAATACCTCTGACGAGCTAGTGGTTAAATCCACAGCTAAAGTATTGATGAGTCTTTAGAATCCCCCACAGACAGTTTCTCAAGTTTCGGGCGAAACGCTGTAGAGGCCGTATGGAGATATGGCAGGGTTCGATTATATGCGTGCGGTATTGCACGGATCATGATCGGTCGGATAATACTAGCGGGCTTTGGTTTAAGCCGGATCCTAGTATTGTACAGTGTAGATTTTGTCTCATTGCATTTGTACTCGATCAGAATACAAATGCGGGTATGTATATACAGTCGCGGGGTTTTCCTGTAATTTATTACGGGATCAGTTTTTTGAAGTTGCCAATTTGCATTACGGTTTCGGCCATTTTCCTTTGTTTCTTTCTTTGGCTGAAATTTGTTGGAAGGGGGTTATTTGCAATTGTGCAATTTATAATGGAGAAGACTTTTTATGGTTCACGATGGTTCCACCATCCTTTGACTTCCTTATTTAATCATTGCTTGCTTTATGGTGATGTAACTTTGGTGTGACAAAATTTGATGATGATCACTCATTCTTCTCTTGCATGATTGACCTCCCTTCTCTCACTCCACATAGGCCGGCCACTACTAGTGTGGGGCTGTCCAAAATTTTATGATAGATTTTTCTATCTCATTTGGCTTGCAAAATGAGTGAGCACCATTTTTCAAAGCTCATCTTTATTCCCACTTCCAAATGGCAACTTCAACAACCCCATGAGACAAAACCATTCTACACTTAGCCTACAGCATTTTTGGACACGTCGACTCGCCGACTTCAAGTCCGAGTTGGCTCGGTCCAGAGGTGTGAGCCCGTAAAAGAACCCGGCGATTTGGTGCCCTTCTGATGAGGAGATGAAGACCGGAGATTCCGCGGGGAGATCGGGATGACGACGAGAAGACTGAAGGACACGGATCTCTCGGTATATCTCTCTACCCATCTCTAGTTAGCTAGGATTAGATTAATGGCCCGATCCGGGTTTCAAAGTCCGCGGTAGCGCCGTTTCTAGTTTAAAGAAAAGTTTTATATTCCACATTTTGGCCTCGTTCAGACGGCCGGGACGCTGCCGTGCACTTATACTGGTATGAGAGCCACGCCATTAACCTAGTCTAGCTTGCTGTAACGTGTTTACATTTTCGATCTAACAAAAATTCCAAAAACCGCGATTTCAAGAGCATCAGTTTCTGTCGATTTTATTTGTGCTCAAAAAATCATTTGGTGTATTTCAGAAACTTGTGCAGGCTGTTATATGAATACTGTAGAAATTTGGTTGCTTGAACTCACTGTGTAGCCGCGGAACCGCGGCCGTACCCACCTTTTGGCCGCGGTTCCGCCGCAGAACAGTGAATTCACTGCACCAAATTTCTTGCAGTGATTCCTGAGTTGAAAATGGGGTTTTTGGAATATTCTGTTTGGGCCCAGATTTATTTTGAGTGCTACAGTTGTGCTTGGGGCCCACTTCGGGAAATTTAGTCGATCGAAAATTTTAAACATGTTAGTTCACAGTATTTACATTATATCTGCGACCGTGAATGTCATTTGATCGGTAAATCCTGTCTAACTGCTATAGCCCTTTTAGACAGATTTGCAAACGTGACATTCACGTTGATGTTCTGTGTTGTGCTGTGATGTTGCGGATTTGTCGTGGGGGATAGCCTGGATGCAATGGTAGTACAGTTTGGCAGTATATGTACATTTTATATTGCGGGGCGAGCGTCCGACATGTGGACTGCCGTTACTGCCTGTTTGTATATTATTCTTTTGGGGCACGACCGGGCTGAGGTCGATGTACCCGTTGTATGTATATTTTACTTTCTGTACTAGGATTACCCCGCGGAGGGGTGTACGGGTAGCCGGGTTCTAGAGGGCAACGGGCCCGCATCTCATGGCGTTGAGACGGAGGGGGCTTCACTCTAGAATTGGCGGGCTATTTGCCGCACTCGTAGGGGGTATAGGTTGACCTAGGATGGGTGCCCAAGTTACCGGATTCCGTGAAGTGCTGGGTGGTCCATTCACATTGCTGAAGGGGGCTGCCTCGCTTCAGGTTTTGGCGAGAAACTTACCGCGTCCGTAAGGGTCTAGGATTTCATTGCACAAGCTATGCACACGACCAGGGGAACGTCGGGTTTCAGTAGCGGCTCTATGAAACCAGTGGATCCCAGATATCTGTATTGTTCTGTGATGCTTATTACATTTCTGTGATATTGCATTTTATTACGCTTTGAGCGAATATTATATATTGATATATATACTAATAGATGTTGTATATGTTTTGCATCCGCGCTAGTCCAGTCCCCGCTTTGTCGTTAGTTAAGTAACCTAACGGGTAATGACGGGACCCAGTGGCGAATGCGGATGGCATATATGTACATCATTATTTTCGTTCTTTATTGGTGTGATCAATTGATGGGACTGCATTGATTCGGATCAATGCAAGCTAAACAAACCTATTCTGATAATGTTGGAACAATTTTTCAAAAAGCTGTTATTGCAAGGACGTTCTCTTTTGTTTTGCACAGTGGTATTCGGTTATGAATATCCAGCACCTCAATCGACAAGGCAAGGGCCGAGATCCCTTCACCGGGAGTGACCCCATAGACAGAAGTTTGCGTCAGGGAAATAACTTCACTATAGCCGATTGACTTTTGCTTTGCATCGTGGTATTCAGTTGGAATATCCTGCACCTCATTCTACGGGGAAAGAGCCGAGATCCCTTCACCGGGAGTGACCTCTTTAGTAAAGTTTTTCGCCACTATATTTTTAAAAAAAGATATCCGGTTCCTTCAACGATATCAAGTTCATTATGTTAAAGTTTTTTCGCCAAAAACTATTCGTAGCCCTCCGTCATTTTAGACGGGTAGCACGTAGTATTCATGCTATGTTTATTGACCTTCGTCAAGGCACAGTGAATGGTAGCTTCTTGTTACCTTTTTGCTGCATAGATAGATGCGTTGGTTTGGGACAGTCGTATAGCCTTGTTAACCTTCGTCAAGGGCTTGTACGGGTGGGTTCAAATTAACCTGGACAATGATGGGTAGAACTTGACATGTGACTTATGATTTGTTGACCTTCGTCAAGGTCATAAGAGCATGGGGTAAAAATCACATCGGGAGTTTCTGAAGAAACTGAAACTTGCCAGTTATGCGCATGCCTTCTGGAGTGTGATAACGTTAGTGGATTCCATCACGTTATCATGCGATGACAGTTGGATCCCGATTCTTACTGATGAGTTGGTTTACTCCTCGGGTGATCCCGACTAATTCTTCTTTCAGGTTTGGAGGAGAATTCGACGTTACAGTGGGAGGTTTCCTGATTAGATAAATTGGTAACCATTCTGATCTTGGTTAGAGTGCACGCTGAGTGTTTCTTTTCTCTCTCTCTTTGGCAGCGACCATGACCCGACCCTAGACTATGACTCAGTGACCAAGTTGACCGAAACTTCTTAAACACTGGCTTTTGGATTGTCAGAGTTGCATACCTCATTGCCACTCCTACTTTTACCCTTTTCTCCAGGACACCCCTTATTACTACGAACGTCCACTTCCATTGGAAAAAACCATCATATGGTTATGTACGAACTCGAAGGAATTTATTCGAGGATGGTTTCCGGTTCTGGAGGAAACGAATAGGACTATTCAGTTGTCTTTTCCTTTTACCTTCTCTCAGGTTGCGAGTACTCCTTGGTTTAAGTGATAGTACACCCGTTACGCCTATTGGATAGTCTTCTTCCAAACCTTAGGCTGGTGCCAAACGGTAGGGAATGAAGAAAACCAATTAGCCTAACAATGGTGTACATAAGGTATTAAGTAAAAACAAATAAAGGGATTAGAAGGAGGGCAAAGTAAATTGCGACTGCTATTCACGACCAAACCAAGTATTTCATTACCCCTCCCACTTCACCTTTGTATTTCTCCAGAACACTCCGTATCACTACGAAGATCCACAGTTATTTGGATACTCCATCGTATGGTTATATACGAACTCGAAAGGAACTTGTTCCAGTTCGGGGATGGATTCTGGTTCAGGAGAAATAGGAATAAGGTTTATTCAGGTGTCTTTTATCTTTACTTTCTCTCGGGTTGCGAGTGCTCCTAGGATTAGGACAGTACACCCATTATGCCAATTGGATAGTCTTCTTCCAAACCATAGGCTGGTGCCGAACAGTAGGGAAGGAAGAAAACCATTTAGCCTAAGTGGGTGTACAGAAGGTAATGACTAAAGACATATGAAAATATTTGGAGAGATGGCAAAGAAATATACGGTTACAGTTGTGAATCTGATAATGGAAGAGGCATTACTAGGAATACCCGGATACCCCATCGAAACATTTCAATGTTTCAGTTTCACTGTGTATTGTTAAAAGAAAACTGATTTCCCAATTAGTCCTTACTCCAGGGTATGTATTTACCAGGTATGATTCTCACATCTGTATAGTTTTACAGATGATGAGTGGGAGTAAGTTATTGGGAATTAGGTGATCATCCTCATTATATCGGAATTCGTTGTAATTGGTGATATTTGAGGAAATCGCCTGGGTTGTTTGCCGGATGGCAAACATTTGATTTTGAATATCCGTCGTTATGCACCAATTTCAAATTGACATATCTGTACGTCTATTTTTATAGAGTGAGATATAACTTTTTGAAATTATGTCAGTGACATTTACCTATATCAGTGGATGGTTAGGTAAGGAGCATTAAACAGCGGTGTAATTCTTCTTAACCATAAGTACAATTTTCAACCTACGACACACAGGGAGTGAGTTATCAGACTCAAGGGACTTATACAGAGTATTGTATGTTGTCCAGTATCCTTTAAGACAGAGGGGATGGTCCTCGTACTATATTCGATTTACTTATGACTTCTCTAGTTTTTAGACAGGTGTTTCGTAGAAACACAGGGTCCAAGTTTTGAGAAGTTATTGGTATAAGAATAAAGTAGAGAACCAGGTATTGCAAGTATCAGGATTCTTCAAGGTGATGGAAGATGTAGATACTTGTGTATGGTATTCAGTTGATAGTAAATGATTAAGAGAACTTGCTTCACTTTCAGGTTACTCATAATTGGAAGCACTCCTAAGTTGAGTAATGCTGATCGACCTCTCTCCATTTAGTTGACATGCACTGGAGACAGTTGCATGATTTGAATCTGGTTCCAATTAAATCAGTGTCTCTGTTTCTATATTGGATATAGAATGGTTCGTATCATAATGATATTAAGGTACGGGGAGTTGTCCGGCTTATGCTTAAAACCAGACTCCGGATAACTCAATGCATGTTTCCGTAATGGCTGTTTGTGGGTTGACCCAGGCTATGACGAGGGTTGACTTTCTACCATCTGGAAGATCAATAGTGATATTGTTCTTGACTCGCCACAGTTTTAACAAAAATGGATTTTTTCAGAAAACAGTAGTGTGAGTATGGTAGAACTGGAAGTGATTCCAGAACTGCAAACGATTACTGAAAATTTGATAAGAACCTAAAGATTCAATCTGGTTTGACATTCCATTGCCCACTCCGCATATATGGTGGGTAACCTCAGGCACTCGAGAGGTACTTCGGTATGCTCAAAGACGGTGGCAGGGAGGTTCTTGTTTACCCAGACATTCCATTGCTGTTGTTCCAGACTGTGAGACCCGGCAGGAGGATGACTCTGCCAGAGGGTTGTCATGGTCAGTGGGAGTAGCGGAAGTTAAGTGGGGACTTGACACTACCGTTGTTCCAGGCTATGAGACCCGGCAGGAGGATGAGTATAGCGTCGTTCTAAACTAGGTTTAGAAGTGCACGTGTATATGACTCTACCAGAGGGTTGTCGTAGTCAGTGGGAGCAGCGGAAGCATAGTGGACAATTGGCATATATCTATTTATAGAGTAAAGCAGATATAGCGGAGATAGATCATCTATTTCTGATGTGACAGTCATAGGTTTGACTTCATCAGAATAGGGGATGGATCTGTTAAGAAGGTACTAGGGTGTGATGTCCTGGTATGTGGATGACATACACAGAGTAGGAAGTGAAATTCCTATACTATGATCGGTTATACTTTGGTTGTCACACAGTGGTTTCTCCACATGGGACTTGGATATTATATCAAACATTCTGGTTACTGGATCTATGGTTCTAGATCAAGATTTGGGTAGTATCCCAATCAGGGTACTTAGACAGCATTCTAAGAGTATTTAGAATGGACGACTCCAGACACGGTAGTGTACCTGCAGGTGATGGAGTCACCCTCTCTAAAGGAGTCTTACAGACTAAAGGGGAGAGGGATGTGCATAATTGGCAGATCACTTGCTTAGGCAATTGAGTCAATCATGAGATGTCAAGTACTACACCAGATGTTGTTTTTGCAGTAGGTGCAATAAGTTGATATTGATCCAATCTTGGAGAAACATTCGGAAGCGGTTTTAGAACATAAGTAGATGTTCTAGGGATATGATAACGACAGCCTCTTTTCGGAGACGGTTATCATTCCAGACTTCTAAGGTGACCTGGAGACAGAGTAGCTGTCAGAGTTATAGTTTTCCCTCTAACGAGGGGCAGTATTTTGGACAGGTGGTCCAGGTGGATACTGAGGGAGGCATGGCGCAGGATACTGATTTAGTTCAGTTGACGATACAGTCTAAGAAGTTTGGATTTGGAGTTCATTTATGGACTAGGTCCCATCAGATATCGAGACATATTCTAAGACAGGTATTGCTCATTTCGGGAGATGGGTTTCTCCGCGAACTTGAGATTAAGAGAGACATAGAAGGAAACATCAGGGCTGATCCACTCACTGAGGCTATTCCTCGAATGCATTAGTCTCGCAAACGGGTTTTGTGAGACTGATTAGTAGAGGAGTTGGGTGTTCGGTATCACACGGGCTGTGAGTATGCAACATCGCAATAATTAGTCTTGAGTGCAAGTGGGAGATTGTTGTGTATAATTCCCTCAGAGTCAATTATTGGATCACAGGCACGTGATTGCAATGATTGAGAGAGGACCTATGCCGGTAGGACAGTCTTACTCAAGATGATGGTATGCTATCTGGTTTATCTTTATCATCATGTACTGTTTCAGGTGACCTTACAGGTCACTATTGCACGTTGATAGAGCCCTTCGGATTCTTGCTTGACGGACAGCAGTATGATGGTGATCATATACATGGGAGCTGGGGTCTATAAGCGCATCCTTAAAAGGTCCCTAGTCGTGGGAGTTTTCGAGACAGGGCATCGATACTCCAGAGTACACTAGTGTATACAGTCGAGACCCCGACGAGGGGCGGTGGCCGGTCTCACAGGCCACTGGTATCAGTTGGTTCACCTAAGATGTATACAGGTGCTCATTGGGTTATGAGTACACCGGACAGGACTCGCCGGCAACATGCTAGTTGGTCTTATACCAGACGTCAGATAGCAGTTCCCTGGTGACATGTGTACAGGTTAGTTCATCGATATGAGATCGTCATTTGTCTCGTGTGAGTTCCTACTGTACTTTGATTACTACCCTACCACGGCTCAAAGGAGTCGGGCAAACAGGTTTTAGTTGGGTACAGTTCCGAGCCACATGGAGGCAGTGAGCGGATCTTCAGGGGTTCGTCTCTCTTGGTATTGGGGGTGAGGTCGCGCTGTGTCTAGGAGAGCCATTACACGAAGTCCTTGGCCAAGGCAGGAGATTTACTGGTAGGTATTCCAGTATTATCTCAGGGTGTTCTAGGCTACACTCCGACACGACTTGTACCGCTTTTGGGGGTCTGAATTTTACCAACCCCCTAGGCCCGCCATGCGATGCTCACAGACGAGCGAACCGGACTGTATGGATATTGTCACTGACAGGCTCAGTAGGGTGTCAGGATGAGTTCGCTCATCGACGTCCCTTCTGGTCAACACCTGGTAGCCCGTTATATATAGCTAATACCTCTGACGTGCTAGTGGTTAAATCCACAGCCAAAATATTACGAGTCTTTAGAGTCCCCTGCAGACAGTTTCTCAAGTTTCGGGCGAAACGCTGTAGAGGCCGTATGGAGATATGGCAGGGTTCGATCATATACGTGCGGTATTGCACGGATCATGATCGGACGGATAATACTAGCGGGCTTTGGTTTAAGCTGGATCCTAGTATTGTACAGTATAGATTTTGTCTCATTGCATTTGTATTCGGTCGGAATACAAATGCGGGTATGTATATACAATCACGGAGTTTTCTTGTAATTTATTACGGGATCAGTTTTTTGAAGTTGCGAGTTTGCATTCCGGTTTCGGCCATTTTCCTTTGTTTCTTTCTTTGGCTGAAATTTGTTAGAAGGGGGTTATTTGCAGTTGTGCAATTTATAATGGAGAAGACTTTTTATGGTTCATGATGGTTCCACCATTTATTGACTTCCTTGGTTAATCATTGCTTTCTTTATGGTGTGACAAAATTTTATGATGATCACTCATTCTTCTCTTGCATGATTGACCTCCCTTCTCTCACTCCACATGGGTCGGCCACTACTTGTGTGGGGCTGTCCAAAATTTTGTGATAGATTTTTCCATCTCATTTGGCTTGCAAAATGAGTGAGCACCATTTTTCAAAGCTCATCTCTTTTCCCACTTCCAATTGGCAACTTCAACAACCCCATGAGAAAAAACCATTCTACACTTAGCCTACAACATTCTTGGACACGTCGACTCGCCAACTTTGTGCCCGAGTTGCCTCGGTCCAGAGGTGGGAGCCCGTAAAAGAACACGGCGATGTGGTGCCCTTCCGACGAGGAGATGAAGACCGTAGATTCCGCGGGAGATCGGAATGACTAAGAGAAGACTGAAGGACATGGATCGCTCGGTATATCTCTCTACCCCTTCTCTAGTTAGCTAGGATTAGATAATGGCCCGATCCGGGTTTCAAAGTCCATGGTAGCTTCGTTTCTAGTTTAATGAAAAGTTTTATATTCCGCATTTTGGCCTCGTTCAGACGGCCGGGGCGCTGCCGTGCACTTACACAGGAGCTATCCACCACGACAAACCGCAACATCAAAGCACAACACAGAACATCAACGTGAATGTCACGTTCGCAAATCCGTCTAAACGGACTATAGCGATTAGATAAGATTTACCAATCAAATGACATTTACGGTCACAGATAAAAATGTAAGCACTGTGAACTAACTTGTTTAAATTTTCGATCGACAAAAATTTCCCGAAGTGGGCCCCAAGTACAAATCCAGCACTCAAAAATAATCTAGGTAAAAACTAATTGTTCCAGAAACCACATTTCCAAGTTGAAGTCCCCCAGAAGAAAATTAGTGCAGTGAACCCACCAATATGCCGCGCAACCGCGGCAAACATGAGCCTTTAGCCGTGGTTCCGCGGTCTAGTGGTAAGTTTGTGCTACCAAATTTCTTCCAGTGTCTTCAAAAAGCCTGCCTGATTTTCTGAAACACTAAAAATAATTTTTCGATCAGTTTAAAAATTCGACAGAAAATTTATCATTTAAAATGTGGTTTCGGAAATTTTGTTCGATCGATATTTTAAACATGTTAGAACAAGCTAGTAAAAGTTAATGGCGTGTCTCTGATACCATGTCGGACCACGGCGGCGCCCCGGCCGTCAAACCAGCGCCAAATGCGGAACAAAAACTTTTTATGAAAACGGCGCTACCGCAACCCAAATTCCCGGATCGATCCATTAACCGTAAATTAGCTAAAAGTAAAAGGAGTTTGTAGAAATTATACCGATCGATCCGTGTCCTTCGGTCTTTAATCTCCGCACCAAACTCCCGCTGCTGCGCCGACGAAGTCCGCTCCCCGATCACGCCCGTCGAAGTGGCAACACGTCTATGAATCTTTATATGGGCTCCCGCCTCGAACCGAGGAAACTCGGACATGAAGTTTTCTAGCCGACATGTCCAAGAATGAAATAGATAGAGTGTAGAATACTTTGTCTCAAGATACCCAAGCGATTGGATGGAGGGGAATTGGAGTTGCCAAATGAGATGATGAAGTGAACCAAGAATTTTAGCAAAGGAAAAGGAATCAGCTTGCATTCCCATGAGCTCGGCTAGAATCAATGGGGGGCTTAAAAGGCTCATTGGAAAAATGGTGTAGCTAAAAAATGTGAGTGCGTTAATTTGTCACCACAAAAAAAACCCTGCATTATCAAGCTTGCGAAAATTACAAGGAACCCCCCCTCCCCGCAGAAAACCATCAGCCACTAGCCCTAAAGCCCATCACCAAGCCATGCCCTTGCCCATGCTCATTAAATGCAGCATAGGCAGCCCCAGCACAGTGCAAGAAGGTCTAGGTCATGGTCAAGGTCATACATCAATAGGATTAAAGACGGAAAAGGAAAATGGCAATTCCGAATGTAATCCCGAAACGAATTACGAGATTGCCCCTCAGCTGTAAATACATACCCACATTTGTATTCGGACCGAATACGAAATGCAATGAGACAAAAATATTCCTACAATATAATACTAGGATCCGGCTTAAACCAAAGCCCGCTAATATTATCCGTCCGATAATGATCCATGCCCAAGTGCACGGATATGATCGAACCCCGCCATATAACCATACGACCTCTACAACGTTTCGCCTGAACTTGGGAAACTATCTGTGGGGGACTCTAATGACTCATCAATACACTGGCACTTGGTATAACCACTAGCACGTCAGAAGTAATAGCTGTACGTAACGGTTGCCCATGTATTGATCGGAAGGGAAGCTGGCGAGCAAACTCATCCAGAAACCCTACTGAGCCTGACAGTGACAATATCCGTACAGTCCGGTCCGTTCTTCTATGAGTATCGCATATAGGACGTAGGGGCTGGTAAACGTCAGACCCCCAATAGCCGTATAAGTCGTGTCGGAGAGTAGCCCAGAACACCCTGAGATACTACTGGAATACCTACCAGTAAATCTCGATTACCCTAGCCAGGGATTTCGTGCAATGGCTCTCCTAAACACAGCGCGATCTCACCCCCAATCCCGGGAGAGACGAATCCCCGACGATCCGCTCACTGCCTCCATGTGGCTTGGGACTGTACCCAAATAAAACCTGTTTGCACTATTCCTTTGAACCGTGGTAGGGTAGTAATCAAAGCACAGTGGGAACTCACACGAGACAAATGACGATCTCAGGTCGACAGAATAACCTGTACATATGTCACCTGGGAACTGCTATCTGACGATATGATAATACCAACTAGCATGTTCCCGGCGAGTCCTGTCCGGTGTACTCATAACCCAATGAGCTCCTGTATACATCTTAGGTGAACCAACTGACACCAATGGCTTGTGAGACCGGCCACCGCCCCTCGTCAGGGTCTCGACTGTATACACCAGTCTACTCTGGAGTATCGATACCCTGTCTCGAAACTCCCTTGACTAGGGACAATTTAAGGATGTGCTTATAGACCCCAGTCCCACATATATGATCGCCATCATAATGCTGACAGTCAAGAAAGAATCCTATGGGCTCTATCAACATGCAATAGTGAACTAAAGCATGTACACGATGATAAAGACAAACCAGATAGCATACTATCATCTCGAGCAAGACTGTCCTACCGGTATAGGTCCTCCCTCAATCATTGCATTCACGTACCTGCGATCCAATAATTGACTTTGAGGGCACTATATCCAACAAATACAACCTTTGTAGACTTGCTTTAGTTACTCCTTGGATCTTTATGAGTTTGAAACGGATCGCTTGAAACCTTTCTAGTCCACGATGATCCACCTGAAGTCCCTTTGCACAAATCTCCTTTCTTCACTTGATCAAGAATGATGATGAAGCAAACACTTTACACTAACGGGCTAGAGTAGTGTAGAATGGTGATGTGGATTCTTTTCTCTATTCAAAACCCTTTTTTTTACTAACTCACTCAAAAGAAATCTCAAGAGAGAGGAAGAAGAAGATGGCTTTGCTTGAGCTCAAGAGATATGATAAAGATAAAAGAAAATTGAGAATAGAAAATATATATATTTTCACACACTCATCACAAACCATGGTAAATTAATATCTAGATATTTTTGCATTGAGTTAAAAACCAAATGGTGATTTAAATCATGGTTAATAGTTAGGTGAAGTCAAGGTCAATGAAGAAGGGTGTAGAAACTCCTAACCATGAATTAATCCCATTTCATTTTCTCAAATACAAATATAAATAAATATTTATTTCCATGTGAGTCTTGCATTTCCATCACTAGCGTATCAACAACCATGATACAATGTATGCATGTATGTGTCCATACACATCAACATCTGCATACATGTATGCATACATCAATATAGAAATAGGTTTAATAAAGAAGTGAGCTAAAAGTCAATGATAAATAAACAATTGATTTAACAAACCGGTTATATCACATACGACCCGACCAATAGAAAAACACCCGATTAATACACGGTATCACATATACGCATTTATGAAGGGTTACGGGAGTGCCCCGGCCATCCAACCGTGGCCAAATGTGGAACAAAATTCCTCTAAAAGCCGGCGCTACCATTACCCTATTTCCAAGATCGAAACCATTAACCGTAATAACTAGAAAGCTAACAAAAGAGATAGGAATGGTTATACCTAATGAATCAAGTCCTTTGGGATTTCAACCATTTCTAAGCTCCTACTGATGCGGATCGACTTTGGTCGCCGGTCTTCCTTCATCTCCGATGATCCACCCGAGGGAAACGGCACACGCTCCAGGTTTGCTAAGCGGACCAACCAACTCTCTAGGATTGCTAGTAATAGAGAGTGGGGGGGTCTAAGATAGTGTCACTATAACTCTTTCTCTCAACCATGAGCTAAGTGAGCATCTCAAAAAGAAGATGAAGTGGAGGTGATCATCAAAGGCATGAGCTAAAAATGGCAAAGTTTCTTTTGGGTGTTTGAATGAATGAATGAAGAGAGAGTAAGAGAGTGAGATATACAAATGAGCAAGCCCCCACACCTCATATGGCTTCCCTTCTCTTTCCTCTCTCTCATTATTCACACAAAACACTTACCAAATTAAGCAATAAACAATTACCCATACCAATCTCTACATTGCCAAAGTTCATGCTTTGACCAAAAGACCCATGCCTAGCCATGTCACCTTTTCCAACTCATTATAAACAAAATGATTTTCAAAAGAAAATCAATAATGAGGTGGCATCTTCTAGAAGCCATTCCGTATAAAATACGGAATGCTTCCCGGTATATGTATCGAAATACACATACGTGTATTCGTACGAAAATACGAATAGCTAAGAGAGAAAATGAATAGTGACCAATAATACTAGAATACATATATATATATAAATACATATGTAAATTATTAAATCAAAACTTGATTTAACAATCTGGCTTAATCTTAAGCCTCTGGTATTATCAACCGTCCGATTAAAATCTGTAAAGCCTGTGAACATATTTATTCGGACACCTGTATGTATCAACATACGTCAACTACACCATATCTCCTGAACCGTGAAAACGCTCTGTGTAGGAATCTAAAGACTCGTCAATACTCTGGCAGTGGGTTTAACCATAAGAACGTCAGCGACACTAGCTGTACGTAACGGCTACCCAGGTATTGAGCGAAAGGAAGGCCGACGAGCAAACTCATCCAAACCCCTACTGAGCCCATCAGTGACAATATCCATACAGTCCGGTCTATTCGTCTATGAGTATCACATATTGAGTCTAGGGGGTGGATATAGTGAGACCCCTAACAATGCGATAATTCGTGTCGGTATGTAACCCATCACTACCATAGAAACTATCGATCCTGGATCGGTAATTCTCACAAAACCCGGCCGAGGATTTCTAGTGATGGCCACCCGTGCACTACGCGACATCAACACCCAATACCGGGAGAGACGAATCCCTGACGATCCACTCACTGCCTCCATGTGGCTCGGGACTGTACCCAACTAAAACCTGTTTGCACGACTCCTTTGAGCCATGGTAGGGTAGTAATCAAAGCGCAGTGGGAACTCATACGAGACAAATGACGATCTCAGGTCGTCAGATTAACCTGTACACATGTCACCAGGGAACTACTATCTGACTATAGGTATAATACCAACTAGCATGTTCCCGGCGAGTCCGTCCAGTGTACTCATAACCCAATGAGCACCTGTATACTATCTTGGGTGAACAACTAACACTAATGGCTTGTGAGACCGGCCACCTCCCCTCGTTAGGGTCTAGATAAGTATACACCAGTCTACACTAGAGTATCGATGCCCAGTCTCGATACTCCCACAACCAGGGACATTTAAGGATGTGCTTATAGACCCCTAGCTCCCACGTATGTGATCGCCATCACAATGCTGGTAGCCAAGCAAGAATCCTATGGGCTATATCAACATGTGCATGATGATAAAAACAAACCAGATAGCATACTATCATCTCGAGTAAGACTGTTTTATCGGTATAGGTCCTCCCTCAATCATCATGATCACCTGTTTGCGACTATGATAATTGCCTTGAGGGCACTATAGCCAACAATCTCCCACTTGCACTTAAGGCCAATTATTGCGATGTCGCATACTCACAGCCGTGTGATACCAACACCCAACCCCTCTACTAATCAGTTTCACAAACCTCGTTTGTAAAAGTATTGCGTTCGAGAAATAGCCTCAGTGAGTGGATCTGCGCCAGTGTTTCTTCCTATATCTATCCTTATTTCAACTTCTCGGAGAAAACTATCTCCCGAAATGAGCAATACCCGTCTTAGAATATTTTTGGATATCAGATGGGACCCAGTTCACAAATGAACTCCTAATCCAGCAAATTTCTTAGACTGTATCGTCTACTGAACTTAATCAGTATGCTGCGCCATGCTTTCCTCTGTATCCGTTTGGACCACCTATCCAAACTACTGCCCTTGTCAGAGGGAAAACTATGACTCTGACAGTCATTCTGTCATCCAGCTCACCTTGGAAGCCTGTAATGATAACCGTCTCCAGAAGGAGGCTGCCGTTGTCAAATCCCTGGAACATCCACTTATGTTCATAAACTTCTTCCAATCATTTTCTCCAGGTTTGGATTAATATATCAAATTATTGCATCAAGTGCAAAAACAACATCTAGTGTGGTACTTGACATGTCACGATTGACTCAATTGCCTAAGCAAGTGATATGTCATTCATGCACATCCCTCTCCCTTTAGTCTGTAAGACACCTTTAGAGAGGGTGACTCCTTCACCTGCAGGTTCACCACCATACCAGGAGCCGTCCATTCTAAAATACTTTTTGAATATTGTCTAAGTACTCAGATTGGGACACTTCCCAAATCTAGATCTAAAACCATGGATCTAGTAACCAGAATGTCTGATATAATATCCATAACCTATGTGGAGAAACTACTGTGTGACAAACAAAGTATAACCGATCGTAGTATAGGAATTTCACTTCCTATAAAGTGCATGTCATCCTAAATACCAGGACACACACCCTACTACCTTCTTAACAGATCCGTCTCCTATTCTGATGAAGTAAAAAACATATGACTGTCACATCAAAAATAGATGATCTATCTCCGCTATATCCGCTTTAGTCTATAAATAGACACAAGCTACTTGTCCACTACACTTTCGCTGCTCCCACTGACTACGACAACCCTCTGGCAGAGTCATATACACGTGCACATCTAAAGCTAGTTTAGAATGACGCTACACTCATCTTCCTGCCGGGTCTCATAGTCTGGAACAACAGTAGTGTCAAGTCCTGGTAAACAAGTACCTTCCTGTCACCGTTCTTGAGGCTACCGAAGTACCTCTCAGGTGCCTGAGGTAACCCACCAGATTTGCGGAGTGGCCAATGGAATGTCAAACCTGATTGAATCTTTAGGTTCTTATTAAATTTCCAGTAATCGTTTGTGGTTCTGGAATCACTTCCAGTTCTACCAAACTCCCACTAAGTTTTCTGAAAAAGTCCATTTTACTAAAACTGTGACGAGTCAAGAACAATATCACTATTGATCTTCAAGGTGGTAGAAAGTTAACCCTCGTCAAAGACCGGGTTAACCCACAAACTGCCATTACAGAAACGTGCCATGAGTTATCCAGATTCTGGTTTTAAGCATAAGCTGGACATCTCCCCGTACCTTAACATCGTTAAGACATGAACCTGTTAGTTATATATTTGCCCTAGAGGCTATTACTATACATAGGATGTATATTGTAGTGGATGCTTGGGCATATATAGGGAGAACTTTCTTGCTCGACATGACAGTATGCTATCTGGTTGCTCTTTATCTTAACGTGTACACTGATTGTCTCTCTGTTACATGTTGGTAAAGCCCTTAGGATGTGTACTTGACTACCTGGACTATGATGCGGATCATACTAGTGGGGACATGGTAGTCCATAAGTACATCCTTCAAGGTCCCTAGTCGTTGGTGTATCGAGACGGGGCATCGATATACCAGTGTAGACTAGCGTATACCTTCTCAACCCATTCAGATGGGCGATGGATGATCCCATATCCATTGGTGTTTGACATCAGAGATGATATACGGATGCTCAGTGGAGACTGGGTACACTGGACGGACTCGCCGAGAACTCCCAGATGGTATTATACCTTATGTCAGATGGCAGTTCTCTGGTAAAACTGGTACAGGTTAGTCTGTAGACCCGAGATCGTCATAGAGTCTTGTGTGATTCCTACTGTGCTTTGATTTCCACCTTACCACGTCCAAGAGAGCGTGCAAAATGGTGGTTTTTGGGTACAGTCCCGAATCACATGGAGGCAATGAGCGATAGGAGGGGATTCGTCTCTCCTGGTATAGGGAGTTGATGTTGCGCTATGTTCGATTGTCTATAACCGGAAATCCCTGGCCAGGGTTGCTGAGATTTACTGGTAAGTGTTACCAGTAGTTTCTCGAACTATTATAGACCTCATATCGACACGACTTATCGAGCTACTGGGATCTGACGTTTACCACCCCTAGGTGAGATATGC
This sequence comes from Agapanthus africanus, assembly GCA_030015575.1. NCBI lineage: Eukaryota > Viridiplantae > Streptophyta > Magnoliopsida > Asparagales > Amaryllidaceae > Agapanthus > Agapanthus africanus. The sequence continues at coordinate 234,060,173 of CM057337.1, forward strand.
GACATATCAGACGATCAGACCGGACTGTACGGTAAGTGTTACTGGTTGGATTCACAGGAGTGTGAGCGGGCTTGCTCGTCGATCTTTTGATAGCTCAATACCCGGGTGGCCGTTACGTTTAGCAGACCGCTTGATGCTTGTGGGTGTTTGATATGATCATCACCTACTGCTGGCGTATTGACGAGTGTTTAGAGTCCTACACAGAGCTTTTCTGGCCCAAGCGAAACAAAATAGGAGCGCATATGAGATATGTGCGGGACTGAGAATAATGCGTGTATGTAATACCGTATTCTATTCTCGCGATGAATGTATCGATTGGTTGTATATGATATAACCTAGTTATCGAATCGAGGATTGATTCGATAAGTCGATACATTGGATATTAGTCGGTCATATGCGATATGACCGGATTGTTAAATCAAGTGTTGATTTAATGATTTGATGTATAATTATATATTAGATATATTACTTTACATTAACTAGTATTTGTTCACTTAAAATGGATTTTCTCACTTGATGTGCACATTGTATATGTGATATATTTTTGTGCACTTGATTGTATCATGTTTAATGATACATGCATGTTTGGGTGTATGTTTACTTTAAACCATGTTTAAGTGAATGGTTAGGGTTTTGTTATCTTTTCTTAACTATTTATTTTATTTATTTATTTTTGGGCAAGAAAAGAAATGGTTGCTTCTTTTGTTTGTTTCTTTGAAGCTTCAAGAAGCTTTGACCATTCTTGTTTCTTTCCTAAACCTAACCATTCACCTAACCTTAGTTTATTCTCAACACTTAACCATGGTTGCTAAAATGATAAGAATGACTTTATTTCCATTTTATTCATTATTCTTATCATATTCTTTTTCTTCTTCTTCTTCTTCTTCTTCTTCAAGAAGAAAGAAGCTTGCTAGCTTAAATGGTGACTTGAGAAAAAGAGTGAGAAATCCAATTCTAAAGTGAACCCACTTCCTATTTCTTCATCCTCTACCACTTGCCAAGTAGTATAGGGTGTTTTTTTCACAAGTTTCATGACTTGGTGAAGTTGGAGCTTGATCTTGAGTTGCCTCGACGTAGATCATCTTTGGCATCAAAGTCGACGACCTAGCCCGATCATCTCTTCGACGAAAACATCGCTAGTGTCCGGGATCCGATGATCGCAGCGGAGAGATATCATCACGGAGCTAAGGAAGTAGAGGACCGGATCTACAAAGGTTGTAGTCTCTTTCACTTTAGAGTAAAGTTGTTTATTCGCATTTGTTTTCGCCTAAACTCTAGTTAACGATCTAGTTTGGGGTTTCTCGGCACCGAAAAATTTTGAATTTGGCATGGTTGATGCCATGTGAGACCTCTAGAGTGTGCCTAGGAACCCTACAGTGGTATCAGAGCCTAGCTAGAGCCTTAGGCGATGTGTAGGCGATGTTAGAAACCCGATCGAACCCGAAACCCTAATACGAGACCACTCTCTGTACATTTTTTGAAAGTGTGGTTTTTTCCTAATTAAAAATAGCCAAAAAATTCAGCAGGGTTTTGTAGGAATTACTGTGAAATTCGTGGGCCCAAATCCATTAAACCGCCGCGGAACCACGGCAGTACCCTACCTTGGGCGGCGGTTCCGCGGCAAAATAGTTGCTTTTTCCTACTTTGCTTGCACAGTAATCTCTATTTGTAGTTGCTGTATTTTATGGGAATTTTTAATCTATACTCAACAGTTGAGTTTTCTGGTATGTATTAGGGACTCGAAGATTCGACCGGATCATTTAACTTCGTCTATGTGCTTTTCCGGGAAATTTTAGAATATGTTAAAAAGTTCGATCGGATATAAATACCCACTTTTTCCCCTGTCGGGAAATTTCCAAGTGTCGGATCTTTCCGTAGTTTAAGAACGTTCGAAGTAGTGCAAGTAACGCGATGGACCCTCTAGAAGACAACAAACCTTAACTCGATTATGTGACCGTCTTGAACTGCCCTTTGAACCTTAGGGTTTGGGGCAGTACGGCGTGCCACATGTGAGGCGTTGACTTGACCCTTCTACGGCTGGACCGTTGGTACTGTGGCACGAAGTGAATGTTCTTGAACTTATTTCATGTGTTGAGCTGTTTCGGGAAAACATGGGTGTTTGACTGTTCGATCGGAAAGTTTAACATTTTCTATTTATCTGGAATGTGATACAATATTTGGAATCCACATGTAATTATGAGATAACTGAATGAATGTTATAAACATAGCAGTTCAGTCTCACCTGATTGGTTGCCACGGAATTTTGATTCGATCAAAAGTCCGTTGCAATCACGTAGCGTACGCGGATACTCGCCGGGTAAACTTAATAAACAGCTACATCCCTTAGCCCCGACCAAGTGACTGTAGGAGAACCCCGTCGCCGAAAGCATCCGTTCGGGTGTTCGCGGTAGCGGTGTTCCGCCTTGGTGCACTTCGTCGACGGTATCGGGGGTGCGGCCGTCTACTAAAGTTTGCGATGAGCATTCGATCAGAATGTCGGGAATCTTGTTGAATTGTCCTACATGATATTGAAAAGTGTTTTCGATAATGAGACTGAAATGCGGAGTTTATAATTGTTAGGCATGCGATGTCTAAGTAATTCGTTTGATTAGGCATGCGATGTCTGAGGAGATTGCGGATTCCAACTGTTGTAGTTTTACACTTTCTTTTCTGCGACCGTAAGTGTAATATGTGATATTGCCGGTTTCGTTGCTATATGTCAACGACAATTGGGATACGCATGTTTACTTACGTTGATGACATGTGATGTTATGTGTTGCTGGATATATTATATTGGATCGTCGTGTTTGAATAGCCGGGGTTTTTTTTATGTGAGATGAGTGTTTTTCATTTTCATTCATGTAAAAACTTGTATGTAATATTCTTTTATAGGGACACTTCCAGGTTGCGGAAGATGTCACCTTTTGTATATTATTTACTTTTCCGCACTAGGATAGACCCAAGGAGGAGGGCACAAGTAACCGGGTTCTGGAGTCCAGTGGGAGACCAACTCGAGGAGTCAAGTCCGGGTCTCCTAACTCTAAAATTGGTAGGGTTGCTTGCCGCTCTCGTAGGGGTCTAGGGATGTGGTTTTGGCTATTCATCGCGACCGTGGAATCCGTGTTTTATACTGGCTCGTATTGAAAACACGGACGTCCTACTATATCCAATGTTTCATATGATTCTTCTGTTGCGTTATCTGTGATGTGATCATTTGATATGTTGTGATAGATACTGTATATAGTATATATGATATATTATATAGACGTTACTTATGTTTTACACCCGTGCTAGCCCTACCCCGCTCTGCCGTTAGTTACCTAACCTAACGGTGCACGAGGGGACATCGAGGCGAATGCGGATGGCATAAGTTTACGTCGTATTTATCTGTGATGGTTAGGCAACTTAAATGATGGGACTTCATTAATGTGATCAATGAAAGTAAAAGAAACCTAAAGATGTTGTAGAATCGAATTTCAAAAATAAAACATGTAGCTACAGTTCTTGCTTTGCACAGCGGTATATATGATATATCCTGCACCTTATTCGATGAGGAAAGGGCCGGCGATCCCTTCACTGGGAGTGACCCCTTTAGCAATAACTGGCAGATGCTACACCCTCGGTTTGTCTTTTGATTGCTTGTATAGTTTTTGCTTTGCACAGCGATATATATGATATATCCCGCACCTCATTCAACGAGGAAAGGGCCGACGATCCCTTCACCGGGAGTGACCCCTTTAGCAAAACTAGAAAAAGCCTAAAAAACACTCCATTTTAAAATCATTTGATTCTACAACGATATCAAGTTCATTACGCAATAGGTTTTCAGAAAAACCTGTCGTAGCCCTCCGTCATTTCAGATAAGTACTAGTTAGTATTCGTGCTGCGGTAGTTTGGCCTCCGTCAAGGCATAGTGTACGGTAGCTAACTAGTGCTTATCTGCTAGCATATGATGCGATTGGATTAGAGTATTCGTACGGCGTTGTTTGGCCTCCGTCAAGGGTCGTGTGGGTGGGTTTAATTCAATCAAGAAATGACGGGTTGAACTTGACTAGCAGACTATGGGTAGTTTGGCCTCCGTCAAGGTTATAGGACGCTAGGGGCAAAATTATCGGGAATTTCAAGTGTTGAAATTTGCAATGAGATTGCATACCTTCTATGAGATAGTTGGATCCCGATACCCGCTGCGAGTAAGAGTTACTCCTGGGAGAGTTTTACACATTACAATTAGCCGATCAAGTAGGTGTCTAGAAAGGTGTCAACGGGGTTACACCTATGGGAAAACGAGGTTTATATTAATTAGGTCCGTACGAAAGCACGGGGCACCTCCCTCAAAGTACCGACACTGGCCTGGCTGAAAGATTGGCGAACTTGTACTGTGTAATTAATCTCAGCTAGTCTTTCCTTTTAGGGTTTGAAGGAAGATTTGATAAAAACAGTGGGAGCCATCCTGATTAGATAAAATAATAACCAATCTGATCTTGCAAGAGCGCACGCAGAGTGTTTTCTTCTCTCTCTCTCCAGGTAGCGACCATATCACGCCTTAATCAAGATAATAATACGGAATATTGACCGAACCCGCTTGTTATACTGAGCTGAGGAACGTTGGTCCCGCTCCAATTTATAATTGTTATAAGACAGAGCAGGAAATTGGGGATTACCAGAATTCCCGTGCCGCCCAAAACGAAGAGAGTGCATGCTGATGCATCATCTTCGGGTGTGTTTATTATACAGAACAGTTTCTCAGTATTCTTTACGTCCTGGATATGAGATACCGGATCAGGATCCCGCATATGTAATTTGTTACATGGGCTACAGATAGGTAAAGAACTGAGAACTGGTGATAGGTTTCATGAGACAGAAAACGGGACAAGTGTTGCTGCCAAGTCTATTGGTCATTGTCACCCTGTATTACCAGTACATTGATTCTGAACAAATACTATTAGATACCGTACCTGATATACAAAATCATATCAATCTCTTTATTTAGAAAAGAAAGGATATAATTTTGTATTGTTGGATAATGTTTTGAACATTTCCTATATCAAATGTTGATCGGTTCAGGCACGTTATCTAAAAGCATTGACGTTCTAAATCAAACTACAGTTCTTAGTATACGGAACACACACAAGAGGAAGAGTTCAGAAATGAACGGATCCTTCTTGAGGTATTGTAGACTAGGTCATATCAATGCGACCCGACTAGCTAAGTTACATATAGATGCATATTTAAACTAGTTTGAATTTACATCTTATGAAACTTGCCAGTCATGTCACAAAGATATAATGACCTCAGCTCTGTTTATTGGAAACAGAGACGGAGTTAGTAAACTCAAGGGACTGATACATGATGATATATGTAAGGTCCCCTGTCTACATATGCCAGGACCGGTTCTTTGTATTTCATTACATTCTCTAATGATCTCTCAAGATTCAGTCATATGTTCCTGTTGAAACACAAGTCCAAACCTTTTGAGATATTTAAAGAATATAAGTTAGAAGTAGAGAACCAATACGGTTATAAGTATTATGTTCTTTGATGAGATCAAGGAGGAAAATACTTGTGCATAGAATTCCTGGACTATTCTAAAGGAGAATGAGATTCTCTCTCAGCATTACTCCTCCGTATACACCATAGCACGATGGTACATCGGGGCGGAGCAATAGCACCCTATGTGATATGGTGTGCTCTATGATGAGTACTACAGAGTTTCCTATTTTTTCATTTTGGGAGTTATGCACTTGAGAAGCTGCATACCTATTGAATAGAGTTCAAATCAAATCAGTTGCCTACCACTTCATATGTGATATGGAAAGGGAAGAGCCCATATCTTAAGTTGGTTAAGATTTGGGGTTGTCTGGACTATGTCTAAAAGCAAAATTCGGACAAGATCGAGGCAAGGTCTGTTATGTAGAACTGGAAAGGTTCCAGCTATACAAACTACAGCAGATGATTTGGTAGAACCGAAGGATTCAATAGCAACCAACGAACCTCAGCCTCTCCGCCGATCTAGCAGGGTTCCTCACCCACCTGAAAGATACTTCGGTTTCTCAATAACAGTGGGAGCGAGGATTGCATCATGAGATGATGACCCAACTAGTTTCGAGTAGGCCATCGAGAGTGGGGACTCTGTAAGAATGGCTGGATGCTTAGCGATCTGAGATGGGATCCATATACAACAACAAAGTATGGACTTTGGTTGCTTTATCTGAAGGGTTAAATCCCCATCAGGAGCAAGTATATCTTGAGAAGATTACTTGGTGTACATGAAAAGTTGAGACTTTGAAAGCTAGACTTGTTAAAAGTTTGCATCATTGACCTGGTATGGATTATGATGAAACTTTTTCTAAGTAGCTATGCTTAAGTCCATCCAGATCCTACTTGCCACAGCTACATACCATGACTAAGATATCTGGTGGTTGGGTGTCATGACTGCTTTTCTAAAATGATGTTTTAGAAGAGAGCGTCTGTAAGTACACAGCCAGAGGGCTTCGTAAACAGTGGGAGCAGCGAAAACGTGTACAAGATGCTTTATAAGATTAAAGCAGGCATCGCAGAGTTGGAACATCTGTTTTGATGAAATAGTCAAAGAATTTGACATCATCAAAATACTTGATGAACCTTGTATATACAAAAAGGTAGTAGGGAGTATGGTGGTGATCCTCGTAGAGTACATGGATGACATACTCTTGATGGGGAAGGAGTTTCCTATGCTACGCTCGGTCAATCTCCGCTTATTACAAGAATTCTCCATATAGGATCAAAGTGATACCTCCTAAATCCTGAGTTTTGATCTATGAGATAGAAGTAATTGGATGTTAGGATTCTCACTAGTTGTAGTGAGATGGTATCAATCGTTCCTGGGGAGAATCTCTAGAAAGGTTCCAGGGTGATAAGGACGACTGAATGTCAATCACAGGCATTGTCTTTACCCTCAGTAAAGGGACGGTATGTTGGAAGAGTTCCAAGCTAGATACCGTGCATACTAGACGATAAAGGCTGGATACATCGCTACTTAAGATGCTACCAAAGAAGAAGTCTGGGTGTATATTGGTTCATGAGATGAACTTCGTTCCCACTATTGTGAGACAATGGAGTTGTGGCTTATGCCAAGGAACGCCCGTCCCGTCAGTGATCCAGACATATTCTAAGGCAGTATCACCTGATTATGGAGATGGTTGATCTCCAAGAAATCGAGGTTAGGAGAGTAGACTCAGAGGACAACACGGCGGATCCACTCACAAAGGCCTTTTCCCAGAGAGAGACTATTATGGGATGGTTGAGTATGAGATACTACTAGCACTGCTACAGATGGCCCTAGGGCAAGTGGGAGATTGTTAATTATATGTATGCCCTAGTGGCCATTACTATACATAGGATGTATATTGTAATGGATGCTTGGACATATATAGGGAGGACTTTCTTGCTCGACATGATAGTATGCTATCTGGTTGCTCTATATCTTAACGTGTACACTGATTGTCTCTCTGTTATATGTTGGTAAATCCCTTAGGATGTGTACTTGACTACCTGGACTATGATGCGGATCATACTAGTGGGGACATGGTAGTCCATAAGTACATCCTTCAAGGTCCCTAGTCATGGATGTATCGAGACGGGGCATCGATATACCAGTGTAGACTAGCGTATACCTTCTCGACCCATTCAGATGGGCGATGGATGATCACATATCCATTGGTGTTTGACATCAGAGATGATATACGGGTGCTCAGTGGAGACTGGGTACACTGGACGGACTCACCGAGAACTCCCAGATGATATTATACCTTACGTCAGATGGCAGTTCTCTAGTAACACTGGTACAGAATAGTCTGTAGACCCGAGATCGTCATAGAGTCTTGTGTGATTCCCACTGTGCTTTAATTTGCACCTTACCACGTCCAAGAGGGCGTGCAAAACGGTGGTTTTTGGGTACAGTCCCGAATCACATGGAGGAAATGAGCGATAGGAGGGGATTCGTCTCTCCCGGTATAGGGAGTTGATGTTGTGCTGTGTTCGATTGGCTATAACCGGAAATCCGTGGCCAGGGTTGCTGAGATTTACTGGTAAGTGTTACCAGTAGTTTCTTGAACTGTTATAGACCTCATATCGACACGACTTATCGAGCTACTGGGGTCTAACGTTTACCACCCCTATGCGAGATATGCGACATATCAGACGATCAGACCGGACTGTACGGTAAGTGTTACTGGTTGGATTCACAGAACTGTGAGCGGGCTTGCTCGTCGATCTTCTGATCGCTCAATACCCGGGTGGCCGTTACGTTTAGCAGACCGCTTGCGGCTAGTGGGTGTTTGATATGATCATCACCTACTGCCGGCGTATTGACGAGTCTTTAGAGTCCTACACAGAGGTTTCCTGGCTCAAGCGAAACGAAATAGGAGCGCATATGAGATATGTGCGGGACCGAGAATAATGCGTGTATGTGATACCGTATTCTATTCTCGCGATGAATGTATCGATTGGTTGTATGCGATATAACCTAGTTATCGAATCGAAAATTGATTCGATAAGTCGATACATTGGATATTAGTCGGTCATATGCGATATGACCGGATCGTTAAATCAAGTGTTGATTTAATGATTTGATGTATAATTATATATTAGATATATTACTTTACATTAACTAGTATTTTTTCACTTAAAATGGATTTTCTCACTTGATGTGCACATTGTATATGTGATATATTTTTGTGCACTTGATTGTATCATGTTTGATGATACATGCATGTTTGGGTGTATGTTTACTTTAAACTATGTTTAAGTGAATGATTAGGGTTTTGTTATCTTTTCTTAACTATTTATTTTATTTATTTATTTTTGGGCAAGAAAAGTAATGGTTGCTTCTTTTGTTTGTTTCTTTGAAGCTTCAAGAAGCTTTGACCATTCTTGTTTCTTTCCTAAACCTAACCATTCACCTAACCTTAGTTTATTCTATACACTTAACCATGGTTGCTAAAATGATAAGAATGACTTTATTTCCATTTTATTCATTATTCTTATCATATTCTTTTTCTTCTTCTTCTTCTTCAAGAAGAAAGAAGCTTGCTAGCTTCAATGGTGACTTGAGAAAAAGAGTGAGAAATCCTATTCTAAAGTGAACCCACTATCTATTTCTTCATCCTCTACCACTTGCAAAGTAGTATAGGGTGTTTTCTTCATAAGTTTCATGACTTGGTGAAGTTGGAGCTTGATCTTGACTTGCCTCGACGTAGATCATCTTCGGCATCGAAGTCGACGACCTAGCACGATCATTTCTTCGACGAAACCATCGCTAGAGTCCGGGATCCGATGATCGCAGCGGAGGGACATCATCACGGAGCTAAAGAAGTGGAGGACCGAATCTATAAAGGTTGTAGTCTCTTTTACTTTATAGTAAAGTTGTTTATTCGCATTTGTTTTCGCCTAAACTCTAGTTAACGATCTAGTTTAGGGTTTCTCGGCACCGGAAAATTTTGAATTTGGCATGGTTGATGCCATGTGAGACCTCTAGAGTGTGCCTAGGAACCCTACAGAACCATTCTATATACAATATAGAAATAGAGGCACTGATTTAATTGGAACCAGATTCAAATCTTGCAGCTGTCTCTAGTGCATGTCAACTAAATTGAGAGAGGGCGATCATCATTACTCAACTTAGGAGTGCATCCAATTATGAGTAACCTGAAAAAGAAACAAGTTTCTCAAAACCATTACTATCAACTGAATACCATACACAAGTATCTACATTTTCGATCACCTTGAAGAATCCCGATACATGCAACACCTGGTTCTATACTTTATTTGTGTACCTATAACTTCTCAAAGCTTAGACTTTGTATTTCTACGAAACACATGTCTAAAACTGGAGAAGTCACAAGTAAATAGAATATAGTACGAGTACCAACCCCTTTGTCCTAATGGACACTGGACAACATACAATACTTTGTATAAGTCCCCTCAGTTGAAAAACTCAAACCCTGTGCATCGTAGGTCGAAAAACTGTACTATGGTTATGAAAACTTACACCGCTGTTGAATGCTCTTTACCTAACCATCAACTGATGTAGGTAAATATCATGGATATAATTTTAAAATGTTATATCTCACTTTATAAAAATAAACTTACAGATATATCAGTTTGAAATTGGTGCATAACAACGGATATTCAAAACCAAATACTTGTCGTACGAAAAATAACCCAGGCGATTTCCTCAAATATTACCAATTACAAAGAATTCCGATATAATGAGGATGATCACCTAATTTCCAATAACTTCCTCCCACTCATAATCTTTAAAACCATACAGATGTGAGAATCAAATCTGGTAAATACATACCCTGGAGTAAATATCTAATTGGGAAATCAGTTTTCAATTAACAACGCATACTGAAACTAAAACATTAAAATGTTCTGTAAGGGTATCCTGGTATTCCTAATAATGCCTCTTCCATTATCCAGATTCATGACTGAAACCATATATTTCCTTGCCATCTCTCCAAATCCCTTTATTTGTCTTCAGTCGTTACCATCTGTATACCTTCGTTAGGCTTAAATGGTTTTCTTCCTTCCTTACCGTTCGGCACCAGCCTATGGTTTGGAAGAAGACTATCCAGTAAGCGTAATAGGTGTACTCTCCTAATCCTAGGAGTACTCGCAACCTGAGAGAAGGTAAAAATAAAAGACAACTGAATAAACCTTATTCCTATTTCTCCTGAACCAGAATCCATCCTCGAAAAAGGTTCCTTCGAGTTCGTATATAACCATACGATGGATTTATCCAATGGAATTGGATGTTCGTAGTGATACGGAGTGTTCTGGAAAAATACAAAGGTGAAGTAGGAGTGGCGTTGAAAGACTTGGTTTTGTCGTGAACAGCAGTCGCAATTTATTTTGCCCTCTTTCTAATCCCTTTATTTGTCTTTACTCATTACCTTCTGCACACCACACTTAAGATAATTGGTTTTCTTCATTCCTTACCTTTCGGCACCTGCCTATGGTTTGGAAGAAGACTATCCAATAAGAGTAATAAGTGTACCGTCTTCCAATCCGAGGAGCCCTCACAACCTGAGAGATGGTAAAATGGAAAAGACAACTGAATAATCCTATTCATTTTCTCCAGAACCGGAAACCATCCTCGAAGAAGTTCCTTCGAGTTTGTATATAACCATAAGATGGTTTTATCCAATAGAAGTGGATGTTCGTAGTGATACGGGGTGTTCTGGAGAAAAGCCAAGGATAAAAGAAGGAGTGGCAATGATGTATGCAACTTGGACAGTCCAAAAGTCAGTGTTTTTAAGAAAGTTCGGTTAACTTGGTCACCGAGTCACAGTCTAGGGTCGGGGCATGGTCGATCCCAAAGAGAGAGAGAAAAGAAACACCCAGCGTGCACTCTAACCTAGATTAGAATGGATAATCATTTTATCTAATCTGGATGGCTCCCACTATTTCCTCGAATTCTCCTCCAAACCTAAAAGGAGAATTCGTCGGAATCACCCGAGGTGTAATCCTACTCATCAGTGGTAATCAGGATCTAACTATCATTTTATGATATCCTGATAGAAGCCACTCAAGTTATCACACTGCAGAAGGTATGCGCATGCCTGGCAAGTTTCCTGTATGTTTGAAACTCCCGATATGATTTTTACCCCAAGCAGCTTATGACCTTGACAGATGCCAACAATTCATAAGTTGTATGTCAAGTTCTACCCGTCATTGTCCTAATTAATCTAGACCCATCCGTACTCGCCCTTGACGGATGCCAACAAGGCTGCACGACTTTCCTAGATTAATGCATATCCATACTTCAGAAAAGTAACACATAGCTACCGCACACTATGCCTTGACGGAAGCCAAAAAACATAGCACGAATACTAGGCGCTACTTTTCTGAAATGACGGAGGGCTACGGCTGGTTTTTGGCGAAAAACCTTTAACCTAATAAACTTGATATCGTTGAAGGAATCCAAGTGGTTTTTACGAATATATAGTGGCGAAAACTTTTGCTAAAGAGGTCACTCCCGGTAAAGGGATCTCGGCTCTTTCCCCGTCGAATGAGGTGCAGGATATTCCAAAATGAATACCACGATGCAAAGCAAAAAGTAAATGACTATAGTGAAGTTATTACGTTGACACAAACTTTTACTCAAGGGGTCACTCCTGATGAAGGGATCTCGGCCCTTGCCTCGTCGAATGAGGTGCGGGATATTCCAAACTGAATACCACTGTGCAAAGCAAAATCGTACGTCTGTAATGTCAGTTTTTAAAAACATGGTTCTAACAACATCAGAATAGGTTTGTTTTATCCTTGCATTGATAAGAATCAATGCAGTCCCATCAATTAATCATACCAGAAAAGAACAAAAATAAAAATGTACGTATATGCCATCCGCATTCGCCACTGGGTCCCGTCATCACCCGTTAGGTTACTTAACTAACGACAGAGCGGGGACTGGGCTAGCGCGGGTGCAAAACATATACAACATCTAGTAGTGTGTGTATGTGTGTGTGTGTGTGTGTGTCAATCGTCCCAGGCATGATAATGCAACATCACAGAAAAGTAATAAGCATCACAAAACAATACAGATAATCTGGGAGCCCCGGGTTTCCTTTGAGCCACAACTGAAAACCCGACGTTACCCTGGTCGTATGGATAGCCTGTGCAATGAACTCCTAGACCCCTACGAGCGTGGCAAGTTACCCGCAAAAACCAGAAGCGAGGAAGCCCCCTTCAGCATAGTGAATGGACCACCCAACACTTCACGGAGTCCGGTAACTTGAGCACCCCTCCTTTGGTCAACCTGTACCACCTACGAGTGCAGCGAATAGCCCGCCAATTCTATAGTGAAGACCCCTCCTTCTCAACGCCATAAGATGCGGGCACGTTGCCCTCTAGAATCCGGCTATCCGTGCACCCCACCTTAGGGTAATTCTAGTACAGAAAAGAAAATAATATACAAGGGTGACATTGACCTCAACCCGGTCGTGTCCCAAAAGAATAATATACAAACAGGAAGTGACGGCAGTCCACATGTCGGATGCGCCCCCCGCAATATCAAATATAAAAATATAACCAAACTGCACTACCATTGCACGCATGCTATCCACCACGACAATCCGCAACATCACAGCACAACACAGAACATCAATGTGAATGTCACGTTCTCAAATCCGTCTAAAAGAACTTTAGCGATTAGACAAGATTTACCGATCAATTGACATTCACGGTCACAGATAAAAATGTAATGTACTGCAAATTTTAAACAATATTAAAACTTATCGACTTCGAAATAACCCCCGAAAAGCCTCAAACAAACTGATAAAACCATATCCAAATTTGGCTAAAGAAACAATACCACTGCACAGAGATTCCAGAGACTAGATAACACCCTAGAAACCAAACCCTGGATCCCCAAGAAAACCAGCCTCCTCGGAAATTTAACCCATGTGCTCGGCCAAATTCCGGCGCCTTGCTCTGGTGTTTGGGGTGTGGTCTTGTGTTCATGTCAGTAGTCTTTTGCACTTGTTTAAATAATTTTTGACGACACTTTAAAATCGACAGAGAATCAGATGTGCAGGGCAGTGAACCGGGTTTTATTCGATTTTGATATGTTAACATTGTCTAAACAAGCTAGATTACGGGTTAATGGGCGGCTCTGATACCATGAAGGGTTATGGGAGTGCCCCGACCATCCAACCGTGGCCAAATGCGGAACAAAAATCTTCTAAAACCTAACGCTACCATTACCCGATTTCCAAGATCAAAACCATTAACCGTAATAACTAGCAAGCTAACAAAAGAGAGAGGAATGGTTATACCTAATGAATCAAGTCATTTGGGTCTTCAACCATTTCCAATCTCCTAGTGATGCAGATCGACTTTGGTTGCCGGTCTTCCTTCATCTCCGATGATCCACCCGAAGGAAACGACACAAGCTCCAGGTTCGCCAAGCGGACCAACCGAAACTCTAGGATTGCTAGTAGCGGATAGTGGGGAGTGTAAGATAGTGTCACTATAATTCTTTCTCTCAACCATGAGCTCAAGTGAGCATCTCGAGAAGAAGATGAAGAGGAGTGGATCATCAAAGGCATGAGCTAAAAATGGCTATGTTTCTTTTTGGTGTTAGAATGAATGAATGAAGAGAGAGCAAGAGAGTGAGATATACAAATGAGCAAGCCCCCACACCTCATGTGGCTGCCCCTCTCTCTCCTCTCTCTCATTATTCACAAAAAACACTTACTAAATTAAGCAATAAACATTTACCCATACTAATCTCTACATTGCCAAAGTCCATGCTTTGACCAAAATACCCATGCCTAGCCATGTCACCTTTTCCACCACATTATAAACAAAATGATTTTCAAAAGAAAATCAATAATGAGGTGGCATCTTCTAGAAGCCATTCCGTATAAAATACGGAATGCTTCCCGGTATATGTATCGAAATACACATACGCGTATTCGTACGAAAATACGAATAGCCAAGAGAGAAAATGAATAGTGAGCAATAATACTAGAATACATATATATAAATACATATGTGAATTATTAAATCAAAACTTGATTTAACAATCTGGCTTAATCCTAAGCGCTAGTATTATCAACCGTCCTATTAAAGTCCATGCAGCCAGTGCACATATTTAATCGGACACCTGTATGTATCAACATACGTCAACTAAACCATATCGCCTGAACCGTGAAAACCCTCTGTGTGGAACTCTAAAGACTCGTCAATACTCTGGCAGTGGGTTTAACCACAAGCACGTCAGCGGCACTAGCTGTACGTAACGGCTACCCAGGTATTGAGCGAAAGGAAGGCCAACGAGCAAACTCATCCAAACCCCTACTGAGCCTGTCAGTGACAAAATCCGTACAGTCCGGTCTGTTCGTCTAAGAGTATCGCATATCGAGTCTAGGGGGTGGATAATGTCAAACCCCTAACAATGCAATAATCCGTGTCGGTATGAAACCCATCACTACCTGAGAAACTATCGATCCTGGATCGGTAATTTTCATATACCCCGTCAAGGATTTCTAGTGATGGCCACCCGTGCACTGTGCGACATCAACCCCCAATACTGGGAGAGGCGAATCCCTGACGATCCACTCACTGCCTCCATATGGATCGAGACTGTACCCAACTAAAACCTGTTTGCACGACTCCTTTGAGCCGTGGTAGGGTAGTAATCAAAGCACAGTGGGAACTCACACGAGAAAAATGACTATCTCAGGTCGATAGACTAACCTGTACACATGTCACCAGGGAACTGCTATCTGACTATAGGTATAAAACCAACTAGCATGTTCCCGTCGAGTCCGTCCAGTGTACTCATAACCCAATGAGCACCTGTATACTATCTTAGGTGAACAACTCACACCAATGGCTTATGAGACCGGCCACCGCCCCTCGTCAGGGTCTAGATAAGTATACACCAGTCTACACTGGAGTATCGATGCCCAGTCTCGATACTCCCATGACCAGGGACATTTAAGGATGTGCTTATAGACCCCCAGCTCCAACGTATGTGATCTCTATCACAATGCAGGTAGTCAAGCAAGAATCCTATGGGCTCTATCAACATGTACATGATGATAAAGACAAACCAGATTGCATACTATCATCTCGAGCAAGACTGTTTTATCGGTATAGGTCCTCCCTCAATCATCATGATCACCTGTTTGCGACTATGATAATTTCCTCGAGGGCACTATAGCCAACAATTTAATCCGGCCTCCGCACATATCTCATATACACACCACATCGTTTCGCCTGAGCTAGGAAACTCCTGTGTGGGACTCTAAGACTCGTCAATACGCCGGTAGTAGGTGATGATCAAATCAAACACCCACAAGCCGCAAGCGGTCAGTTAAACGTAATGGCCACCCGGTTATTGAGCAATCAGAAGAAAAACAGGCGAAGCTGTCAAAAACTCCCGTCGAGCCAACTGGCAACACATACCGTACAGTCCGGTATCTTTGTCAGATATGCTGCATATCAAGTCTAGGGATGGTATCGTCGACCCCAATAACTCAATAACTCATGCTGGTGTACGGCTCATAACAGATCGAGAAACTACTGATAACACTTATCAGTAAATCTCAGCAGCCCTGGCCAGGGACTTCCTGTTTTAGCCAATCGAGCATAGCACAACATCAACCCCAAATACCGGGTGAGATGAAACCCCTCCTATCGCTCATTGCCACCATGTGCCTCGGGAATGTACCCCAAATCCACCTGTTTGCACGACTCAGTAGAGCCGTAGTAGGGTGAAGATCAAAGTACAGTGGGAGGACACACAAGACTTTATGATGATCTTGGGTCTACAGACTAACCAGTACCAGCGTCACCTGAGAATTGCTATCCGACGATAGATATATTACCACATAGGAGTTCTCGGCCAGTCCGTTCAGTGTACCCAGTCTCTACTGAGCACCCATATACAATCTTTGGTGTCACCACACCAGATGGATATGGGATCATCCATCTCCCATCACATGGGACAAGAATGGTATACGCTAGTCTACTCTGGAATATCGATGCCCCGTCTCGATACACCCACGACTAGAAATAGTTCAAGGATATGCTCATAAATTACACGTGTCCTAATAGTTTGATCCGCATCATAGTCGCAGTAGTCAAGCAAATATCCTATGGGCTTTATCAACATGTACCAAATGAGTAAGATGCATGATCAAATGAACATGTTAAGATAAAGTAAACCAGATAGCATACTATTATGTCGAGCAAGAAAGTCATTTGCATATATATATACATGTCCAAGCATCCACTATACATATAATGGCTTCTAGAGCATACATATATCCAACAATCTCCCACTTGCACTAAGGCCAATTATCGGCGTATTTCATACCCCAACATCTCAAAAAGACGCTCATGTTGCGGCTGTAGAAGGGCCTTGGTGATTGGATCCGTGGTATTATTCTTTATATCTACTCTCCGAATCTCGATCTCATGGCGATCTACTTTCTCCCGGATCAAATGATATCGGCTCAGAATGTGTCTGGAATTCTGATAGGACCTGGGTTCTTTGGCCAACGCCATAGCCCTATTATTATCATAATACAATGGTTGGAACTACACCTAGTTCCGCGATGAACTTTCTCATCCAGACGGCTTCCTTAGCAGCATCATTTGCAGCAATATACTCAGCTTCCATTGTGGAGTCTGCAACGGTATCCTGTTTGGAACTTTTCCAACTAACTGCCCCTCCATTGAGGGTAAATACAAACCCTGAGATAGATTTGCTATCATCCTTATCAATTTGGAAGATGGAATCGGTAAAGGCCTCCAGTTGGAGATCCCCATTACCATACACCAAGAACAATTCCTTTGTCCTTCACCAGTACTTAAGAATGTTCTTCACTGCTATCCAATGTTTCTCCCCTAGGTTGGATTGATACCTGCTTACTACAGCTAGCGCATAAGCTACATCAGGGTGAGCACATAACATCGCATACATTATAGATCCTACGGATGAAGCGTAGGGTATAATGCTCATGCCAGCTCTCTCTTCATCAGTCTTCGGACAGAAGTCCTTGGAGAGAGTGATTCTATGACAAGCAGGCAAGGCACCATGCTTGGAATCTTCCATACTAAACCATTTTAGGATGGTGTCTATGTACTTTGATTGGGACAATCCCAATAAGCTCTTGGATCTATCTCTATATATCCTAATGCCCAAAATGCAAGAGGCATCACCCAGGTCCTTCATGGAGAACCTTTGTGATAAGAATAGTTTGACCGATTGTAGCATAGGAATATCATTTCCTATCAAGAGAATGTCATCGACGTACAAAACGAGGAATGCGACAGTACTCCCTACAATCTTCTTATAAATGCATGGTTCATCTATATTTTTGACAAAATCAAACTCTTTGATTATATCATCAAAACAGATGTTCCAGCTCCGTGATGCCTGCTTTAATACATAAATAGATTTAAGAAACCTACATGCCTTCCTGCTGCTCCCACTATGAATGAAGCCCTCTGGCTGATCCATATAAACACATTCTTCTAAATCACTATTTAGAAATGCAGTTTTAACGTCCATCTGCCAGATTTCATAGTCGTAGTAAGCAGCAATGGCAAGTAGGATCCAAATGGATTTAAGCATTGCTACTGGAAAGAAAGTTGCATCATAGTCCAATCCTGGTCTTTGACGAAAACCATTCGCTACAAGCCTTTCTTTATAAGTCTCCACCTGTCTATCTACACCAATCTTTCTCTTAAAGATCCATTTGCACCCAATGGGTTTTATCCCAAGAGGTCCAACGTCCAAAGTCCGTACTTTGTTGGTGTACATGGACTCTATTTCGGATCTCATGGAATCCGGCCACTTCACCGAGTCACCACTCGTGATAGCTTGCTGAAAACTAGTAGGGTCATCATCATCCATGATGCAATCTTCTATATCACCATCAATGAGAAAACCATAGTATCTCTCCGGTGGGAGAGAAGTTCTACTAGATCTTCGGAGCGGTTGAGGTTCTTGAAGTTCTACTGCAATATCAGTTTCAACCAATTCGTCATGAGTAATTTGTGTCTCTAGAACCTCTTCTAGTTCTATCACATTACCATCAGTACTATTTGTAAAAATTTAATTTTCTAAAAATTTAGCATGTTGAGAAACAAACACCTTTTGTACCTCCTTGTGGTAGAATAGATATCCATATGAATGTTTTGGATATCCCACAAATTTACACATGACCGATCGTGTCTCGAGTTTGTCTGGATTCTGCTTTTTGACAAAGCCGGACAACCCCATATCCTAACTCTTTTAAGAGATGGTCTCTTTCTACACCATATCTCATATGGAGTGGTAGATATGGTCTTGGTTGGAACCCTGTTTAACAGATACATTGCTGTCTCCAATGCATGTCCCCATAAGGAAAGTGGTAACTCAGCATCACTCATTATGGACCGTACCATATCTAATTGGGTACGATTCCTCCATTCTGACACACCGTTGTGCTGTGGTGTGTAAGAGGGAGTGAGCTGAGAGAGAATCCCATTCTCTTTTAAGATGTCTGAAAACTCTATACTCAAATACTCTCCACCTCGATCCGATCGAAGTTTCTTGATGCTCAAGCTTGTTTGTTTTTCTACTTCAAGCTTGTACTCCTTCAATTTCTCGAAAGCTTTGGATTTATACTTTAACAAAAACACGTGTCCGAATCTTGAGAAATCATCAGTAAAAGTAATGAAGTATGAAAAACCGCCTCTAGCATGTGTAGACGTTGGTCCGCGTACATCACTATATATGAGGCTTAAGAGTTCTGCAGCTCTTTCTCCGTGTCTAGTAAACGGAGTTTTGGTCATTTTACCTTTGATATAGGACTGACAAGTCACATAAGATTTATATTCAAAAGGATTTAAATATCCATCTTTATGTAAGTTGTTTAGTCTTGTTTTATTAATATGACCAAGTCTACAATGCCAAAAAAAGCTTCATTTATATCTGAAAATTTTCTTTTATTTGTATGTTGTATATTTAAAACTGTTTGTTGGTTTAGGATGTATATATCGTTAATTAGTGTACCATACCCAATCAACTGTTGATTCAAGTTAATGTTCATAACATTATTTTGCAACACAAAATGATATCCTTCATTGTCCAACAAAGAAACGGATATTATATTACATAGCATACTAGGTATAAAATAACAAGGGTTCAAAACCAAAATAAATCCCGAAGGCAACCCCAGATGATACTCTCCTACGGATACAACATGTACATTGGAACCATTTCCAACCCGAAAAGTATGGTCACCAGTCTTCAAAACTCTACTATTTCACAATCCCTGCATACAATTGCAGATGTGATAACCAGAACCGGTATCCAATACCCAAAATGTAGAGTTTATAGAAAAACAGTTTTCAGTTACAAACACACCTGGAGCGGAAAAATCAGTATGCTTCTTCTTCTTAAGTTCAGCAAGATACAGAGCACAGTTGCGTTTCCAATGTCCCGACTTATGGCAGTAAAAATATGTTAGTGTATATGCCCTAGAGGCCATTACTTTATCATACTAGTTTGTATATTACTTGATGGAAGATTGGGATATTCACAGTTGTATAGACAATCTTGCTCGAAATGGTAGTATGCTACTTGGTTTGTTTCGACTTTAATGTGTGCATGTGTTTTTTTAGCATATCGCCTATACACATTAGTGGAGCCCTTAGGATCTTTGCTTGATTACCAGCGTTGTGATGGCAGTCACACTAGTGGGGGCTGGGTAATCTATAAGCACATCCTTATACAGGTCCCTAGTCGTTGGATTATCGAGACGGGGCATTGATACTCCGGAATAGACTAGCGTATGCGCTTCTCATCCCAGCAGGGGAGATGGTCTGTCCCACAGCCATTAGTACGTCGTACTTGAGATAGTATGTGGGTGTTCGTTAGATTACGAGTACACTTGACAGTACTCGTCGGGAACTGTTGGTTGGTACTATACCTATCGTCAGTTATCAGTTCCCGGGTGACATGAGTACAACATAGTCCGCTGACTTGACACTGCCACTTCGCCTCGAGTGTGTTCCCACTGTTCTTAGATTGCTACCCTACCACGGCTCAAATGAGTCGTGCAAACAGGTAGCAGTTGGGTGCAGTCCCGAAGCACTTGGAGGCAGTGACGGTTAAACAGGATTCGTCTCTCCCGGTATTGGGGGTTGAT
The DNA here is from genome assembly GCA_030015575.1 of Agapanthus africanus. Lineage (NCBI taxonomy): Eukaryota > Viridiplantae > Streptophyta > Magnoliopsida > Asparagales > Amaryllidaceae > Agapanthus > Agapanthus africanus. The sequence continues at coordinate 234,080,869 of CM057337.1, forward strand.
ATCGCGCTGTGTCTAGGAGAGCCATTACACGAAGTCCCTGGCCACTGCAAGCGAAATATACTGGTAGGTTTTCCAGTGTTATTTCTGGGTGTTCTGGGCTACACTCCGATACGACTTGTTCCGCTATTAGGGGACTGACGTTTACCGCCCCATAGGCCCGCCATGCGATATTCTCAGACGAACAGACCGGACTGTACGAAGATTATCATATTCAGGCTCAGTAGGAGTTCGGATGGGTTCACCTCATCAGTCTTCTTATCGGCATCTACCTGGGGACCATTACGTACAGCTAGTACCGCTTGCGGCCTGTGGTTAAACCCACTGCCAGCGTAGTATTGAGTCTTTAGAGTCCCACATAGAGGATTATTCGCCTTTGGGCAAAACAGAGTAGAGGTCGCATGGTTTTGCGACGGGGTTCGTTCACATCCGCGCACTTGTGCACGTTTGGTGTCCGAGTAGTTATTACTAGCGGGCTTTAGTTTAAGCCAGATCCTAGTATTTGTTTTGGGATTGGTTTTGTCTTAGTGTATTCGTGTTCCTCGGAACACGGATGCGGGGGTGTATGCACAGTTGACAGAGGCAGAGGCAGAGGATTCTCATTAGGGTTGTTGACCGTTGACTTTTTCCAAACCCCAATGAGAATGAGAAATACGATTAATGGTATTAATTAAGGATAATTGTGCCATGGTTAGGGTTGTTGACCATTTGACTTTGGTTGACTTGTTGACCTATGTAGACATATTGACCATTATCATTTCACATGGAAGTTGCTTCTTGATTCTTGCAAAATTCATTTAATGTGAAATGATAATGATCATTCCAAATGAACCATCACAATTTCTTTGATTATTATTATTTTTCATAATTCACTAATATGATAGTATGGTTGCTAAAATATCCTCATTTCTTTCATGCACTTTCTCTCTCATATGTTTAGCTCATCCTCTTCCTCTCTCTCAAAGTTCTCATCTCTCATGTGTTGAGAACTATGGGCTCTTGAGATAAAACCACCATAACTCCTCTCTACTCATTCTAGGGTTCTAGGTTTAGCAAGACAAGCACTTTAGTTACCTCTAGGTTGAGGTAGGAGCTTAAGGTAGAGGCCTTCGGGTGGATCCTTTTTCGGCAAATAGAAGACTACGAGAAGGAGCCGTTCAAACCACTCCAAGGAGCAAGAAGAGAAGTAGTTCAAGACCTACGTATAACCTTCTAACCGAGTAGCTAAACTTGTAGTTAGTTTGCTAGGTTTTTGTTTAGCAAAGATCCTCCTTTTCTAGTCCATGTTACCTTGCGTCAAAAATCGTTTTTTACCTATTCCGCCATCCCGAAAGAACTGGGGTGGGTAACGTGTACTTACAGTGGTATCAGAGCCTAGCTAAACAACAAATAGCATGTTAGAAAAGTGATTAGAACTTCGATCCGAAAAAAAATCGCGAAACATTTCAAAAAACTAAACTTTCTGCCGATTTTTAAAACTCCTCTAAAAATAATTCCACATACCTTAAAAATCGGCGCAAGGTTTTTTAGGAAAATGCAGAAAAAACGAGCCCACAACTCGGTCAAAGCGCCACGGAAGCACGACAAAACCACGCGTTTCACCGCGGATTCGCGGCCGAGATGACTCGGTCGTGACTCGGGTTTGCTGCAGTTTGTTCAGTGTACTGTTTTGGGATTTTTAACACATTTTGTTCCTGCCCAGAATTTCCAGAGAACAATGTTGTGTTTGGGGTAGTTACAAATTGGTGTTTTGATCGAAGTTGTAACATTTAAAAAAAAATTATTTTTGGGAATTTTTATAAATTAATATTATTTTATTGAATATTTTAATATTTCGGTATTATTAAATACAGATAAATGGGAAAAATTTTGGAAAAATTATGGAAAATTCTAAAATAGGGTATAGTATGGAATTATCCCCTTTTTAAGTTTTTATGGTTAATTATATACTAATTTAGTGCTAATCGCGATTAAAAATCGCTAATCGGTTTTTAGCATTTTTGTGCAAAACATGCACATATCATTTTTCTTACACTTGTGCATTTCTACCATGTTATTTTGGGATTACTATTTGAGTGAGAAGGAATTTGGGGAAATGAAAAAGAAAAGAAAAGAAAAAGAGAAAGGATTTTTATATTGAGGTATGGTGAGAGAGAGAAAGGTATGGTTTCTTTTGACCAAAGACTTAGCCATTTCCCACCATCCATTCACTCATCTCTCTCCCTCTTCAGCCCTTGCTTCTGCTGTTGCTTCCTTCATCTCCCTCCCCTCTTCAACTCCTCAAATCACCATGAAAACAACTGCAAAACCTCACTCTCATTTCACTAAAATTGTGCACAAGCTCAAGACCAACATATTGGACCAAGAAAGCAAGGATTTTGGCCACTATGGGCAACTTAAGAAAATTCTTGAGTTGCCAAATGAGGTATTTTTCTGGATCATTAGCTTAGTTTTAGCATTACTTATACCCCTATGCTAGTTTAGAACCTATATTGTTTGATTTGGTAGACTAAAGGAAAACCTAGTTAGGGTTATGAGGAATTTGGGTTATGAGGTGAAATTGAGCTCAGTAGAGGTTATACAAACACCTTAGTGATAGATTTGAGATCTAAATCTGAGACTTGAAACACGGAATACGGATTTAGAAACCGATATCGGAAAATTTAAGAAATCTGTGAAGGTTATATTGAATCTGCTTTCAACCCGAGACTCTGAAAATTATTTTGGTTGGATAGTGATATGTGCAGGCCCCCAGGAAGCTACCACCAAGACCCCAGCCCCTAACTCTAAGTCCTGGCCGCAAATTTATTCCAATTGGCCGCAAATTGCGGCCAGACCAGTAGGGAATTGTCTCGTTTTGGTTTTGGTGCCCCCTTATCAGTAGATTAAACCCCTGTCATGTGCAAAATTGACCAATTTGACCTAGAGTGAAATATGGGACCCTTTTCTCTAGTTGCTGTTTTGGATTAAGGTTTCTGTATTCCGTATTTTGAATTCTGGAATTGCGTATTGCGTTTTACCTCGAATACTTGGCGTTTATACCGTACGAGCTTTATACTGATGATAGATCTGCACTCATGACTTGAGGATTGTCATATGATATACTGTATCGTACGCGGTACTATTGAGGCCGGATCAACAACTATTATATTTATGTGTGTCTCTCTGTGTGTGTGTGTGTGTGTGTGTGTATTGACTCAGATTAAGGTGGTTTCCACACCTCTCCCGATTGACTTAATAGTTAGATCCGTAGTTTGCATGGTAAATGTTAGACTAGACCCGAGTCATACCTATTTCAAAAACTAACGAATCGGAAGTATTTTGAAGACAAGAAAAGGGAATCTACAGATAACTTCAAAAGACGCATCTTTTCTTAAAAACACCGTAGCCCTTATTTTTCTAAAAACCCCGATTCGTCTTATTTCAAATGGCAAAGCTGCATGATATGCATATATTGTTGTATATTTCTTTATTTATGCATTATTATTCATTTACCACTTATTCTACCGCTCACATTGCATTGCATGCTTATATGTTATTGATTCACATTTCTTGTGCATATGCCATTACATAGTTGCATGCTCAAATTAGTGTTTCACGTTGCATGTATTATAATTCATGAATTTCGCACTGTGATATGGTTGCATATGATGATTCTGGATTGTTTTACTCCTACGTATATATATCAGGGGTAGGGAACGCTGAAATATATACGTATACCAATAGTATATATATATTAATGGTATGGGACGCTGTTATATATATACACCTACTTAATATATCAACATGATGATCTATGCAAATTTACTTATGCATTATGATATGAGTGGGGCCTATGTGCTCGTTATGAGGGGCCCTATGTGGTCAATGTGTGGGGCCTTTATGGTCCATATGAGTGGGGCCTATGTGCTCGTTATGAGGGGCCTATGTGGTCGATGTGACGGGCCTTTATGGTCCATATGAGTGGGGCCTATGTGCTCGTTATAAGGGGCCCTATGTGGTCGATGTGAGGGGCCTTTATGGTCATATGAGTGGGGCCTATGTGCTCGTTATGAGGGGCCTTTATGGTCGATGGCATATTATATCTTCCCTACCTCACATTTTATTTTATATGCATTGCTTCATGTACTAGCAGTACCTGATAGAGTACCTTTCATGACTATTGCATATACACATCACCATTTATTGCTTCATGTATTAGTTGTACCTGATAGAGTACCTTCATGAATGTTGCATACATATCAGATACATGATATATGGGATTTACTTGATATTGAGTTATATATTTCGTGTCGATGCTTGATACTGATTTTCTGATGATTTCATTTATGATACATTCTGTTTTTATTTTTCCGAATACATACCTCATATTCATGATATGTATTACCTGAGGCACTGGCACGAGCACTTAGCACTACATACATGTTTAGATGTTATATTGCCACCTTATCATACTTCAGACTTATTCTTTTGAGTTTTATATTTTATCTGATCATATTGACCAAGGATTATGTCATGCATTCGATTTCTGCTTGTAGATATTTTCTATTCACGAGTTGGCAACTCACCCCCGTTGTGCCACAGTTCTTGCAGGTTTTTGCCGTACAGGTTCCATAGCGGCATTTCTGGCACACTGCTTACTTTGTGGGTGATTTGCCTTGGTAAGTGGGCACTTTTTTATCAGACCACCATTGTACATGTATTATTCATTGTGTCTAGAAATTCCATCAACCAAAACTTGTATATTTTTTCAGACTTTGAAACCAGTTATCTATTATTTCGACCTTAAAGTCGTGCGTAGTAGTACTACGGTTTTCATGTTATTTGAGTTTCTTTTTGAGTTTTGATCCTCGCCCTTCGGCGTTGTATATTATATTGCTTGCGTGGTTGTGACCGTCGATTGACGAAGAGCTAGCTCCCGCTTGGGGATGCCTTTTATCATTGCATATATATTATTATTGTTGTACCCCGTGCGGGGTTAGTATTTACAAAGCAAACTCTGCTGAAATTTTTAGAAAAGACTATACTTTTTTAAAAAAATGCATATTCGGCATACTTATTTAAAAACCTTGTTTTCAAAACATGTTTTCTTTACTTCTGAAAAATCAGTTTTCTTTAGTTACTCCTTAAAATGGTTTTAGATTTCTGGGATTTTGGCTTACTTGGATTAGATGGGGTCCTATAGACTTCATATGATTCAAGTGCAAGTCACGGGCTATTTCCGGTAGTGACAAAGTTGGTATCACAGCGCTAAGTTAACCTTGGTTCGAGTCTAAGTTTTACAATGTGAAGCCTAGGGCGTCTATATATATACGGAACTTAGGCTTGACCTTACAGAACTTAGACTTAGGCGAGAGGGTATTAGACCTGAACTTTCATCGGGTAGGATGACCCTTGGTTGATGGAGTAGGTGACTTCAGTAGAGTGACGTACCGTGTGTATGTTCTGCGGCATACTTACGACACGCCGCTCCGCTTAAGGAGCCTTAGGATGTACATTTCCTTGCACAGTATTATATTCATTCCTATGATTTATCCTCATCAATACTGGTTATGATTGTGTTACCACGATCACACGGGCAGAGAGCTACAGCTAGAGTTGCGTCAGCTTGAGATCGTCGCAGACGAGGACTGACCAGGTGCGATTCCAGAGACGTACGATTGCATAGAGGCTTCGTTTTATTGTGTTTCACGCCATGAGCGTTTGACAGATCGTTTGACCGATCAGTACCAGAGGATCAGGCTACTGCTAAAGGCCAGCCAGGATGTGATGACCTTTAATATATCGCTTATTCATGAGGATTGAGGCGCTGTTCAGCGTACAGACGAATGAGCCAGTTGCTGCTGCAAATGACGAGATATCGCCCAGATGATTGGAGCTACTGCAGCATGAGTATATACTTAGAGTTATGATGGAAGGTCGCTAGTCACTAAGGATGAAGGAATAGGATATGTGGTTCGTTTGCTTACCCCGATGCGAGGTCATCTGATAGATTGATTCTAGCTAGAGACGACTTCACGCTGGTTCGTTGAAAGTCGATAGAGACGATCGAATATCAGGAGCCCATTTTTCAAGTTTAAAGTATTCGGAAAGACATGCAAGCGATTCTATGGACCCTCTAGAAGAATGAAACCTTAACTCGACATAATGACCGTGTGAAAGCCTTTGAACCTTAGGGTTTGCGGCAGTTCCGAGGCGCCATTAGTGAGGCTTGGGTTTGCCCTTCTACGGCTGGACTACTGATGCTATGGAATGTACTCGATACTATTAAACCGTACCCAAGATGTTGATCTCTTGGGGGATTATGAGGTTCTGAAGAGTCGATCGGATGGTTCGACATCATTCGGATATCATGTGATAGGACACACTGCTTGGGAGACTCCAGATACGAGTATAGCCATTGGAGCGCAGTCCATGCAGCCATGAGAAGATAAGTCCGAAGCAGTCGACATCAGAGAAAAGTGGAGTAAGAGATTCGAGAAAGACCTTGACAGGACCTTTCTGGAATACTATACGGGAAGACCTGGACCCAGCAGTGGTCATATTGCGCACACCCAGCAGGCCAGAGTTCGGCATCGTCGATGAGATAGTTGACCAGGTTCGGATAAAGGACCTCACCCAGATGCGTTGTGAGTTGATCGTGGACGGACGAGTATTGAGTATTCCTCCGATGGTTGGGACGAGTTCCCGAGGACCTGTTCGGCCAGATATCTTCTACAGAGTGATGAAGCTACAGAGTACGCGATTTCGAGTCTGTGCGAGAGACTTCGGATTGACCGTGGCCGAGAAAAGTTGTAGTGTGTGGATAGCATGGCGTGACGTCATATTGGACGACGATACAGACAAGCGGGACAAGAGGTACGTGCGAGACACTGATGAGCTGTTGCTACTCCCCATTGAGATTTTAGTCGGATATGTCTACAGAGGCGTTGGGATGCGACCAGCTTCCGAGTAAATGTGTACCGAGGACGCAGATGTCCATCGAGCGAGAGAAGATTGTGCAAGAGCACCAGCCTCCGTACAGTTCAGCTTAGGCGAGATTGGAAAGGACCTTGAGCAGGATTCCTTCCAGGACACTGCTGCAATAAGGTTTGCACCCAGGAGCAAATATGTTATATGCATTCAGAGGATCAGAGGCCGATGCCAGTGACCTGCTGCTTTACGAGTGGTCGTGATGATTAACCGAGAGATGATCAGAGAAGTGCCAGAACGGAATCTTCCCCGTTAGCACACCTGACAGGGCCGATGAGCCGATAGATCGTGAGATTGGTAATTCACAAAGAAGATAAGAACCCAGAGAAAGAGGACGCCAGACGTGAGCAAGAGGCAAGTAGATATCTTGTGCTGCTAGCATTGGATGCACCGACACCTTCCCGACTTTGAAGGAGGATATACCGATGACGGTATGTATGATTTATGATTTTGTGATTCGATTATCATGTATCCGTCACCTTGGATTTCGGTATTTTGGGCGATCTATTCGCATGATTTAGTCTTGATGGCTGAGCTTCCTGATAATTTTTTTCATGCACCTACTGGGTATTTATACTTTGCGCATATTTATTACTCTTGAGGTATTGATTGTGATTTCATGCCTATTTTATGCCGGTGATTTGATAGTTTTCATGCACTTTTAGTGTTTTGATTTGATTTGTGCACGCTGATGCACACGGTTGTGAGATTATACACGCGGTATACCTGATCTTGATTGAGCTGCATTGTATACCGTCGAATTTGATTCTGATATTGGTGTTGATTTTCTTGCACTTCGTGCATTTGATTTGGATTATCGCGCGTGATGAGCGCATGTTTTGAGATACGATTTTGGTGCACACCAGATGCACTAAGTCAGGATTCTTCGTGCAGTCAGATGCACCTGATTTTGCTGTCAGGCACACAAGTTGCCTATGACAGATATTTCGTACACACCAGTTGCACCTAGATGTTGTTTTGTGCACATGTATGGCACATATATGGATTTTGATTTCCGTGCGCACCAGACGCACAGAGTATTCTTATATACATTTTAGGGATTGATTTCTTATGGAGCAGTACATTTTGATGATATTTGCTATGTGCTTTCGTACTGAGCGGGACTAGTCAGAGGACAGTACCCGCATACTTTTGCATGTATTTACTTTAGTTATTTACATATATAGCTTTCATATATACATGTATAATTTTGATGTACATCATATTAGTTTTAATTTGGATTTGACATTTGTGTCTTTACCATGACTCCGATGATTGCGGGATACTTGACGGAGTTTCGATTTTGAGTTATTGCTCATTACTTATGCGCATGCATTGCGCTATGATGCGTTTTATATATCGATGATTTCGGAGCACCGACGACTTGGATTTTTACTGAAATATTTTAGTATTTGGGGGTTTAAATTTAAATTCGGGGACCGAATTTCTTTAAGTGGAAAGATTGTAACATTTCAAAAAAATATATAAAATATTATTTTTGGGAATTTTTATAAATTAATATTATTTTATTGAATATTTTAATATTTCGGTATTATTAAATACAGATAAATGGGAAAAATTTTAGAAAAATTATGGAAAATTCAAAAATAGGGTATCTTATGGAATTATGCCATTTTTAAGTTTATATGATTAATTATATGCTAATTTAGTGCTAATCGCGATTAAAAATCGCTAATCGGTTTTTAGCATTTTTGTGCAAAACATGCACATATCATTTTTCTTACACTTGTGCATTTCTACCATGTTGTTTTGGGGTTACCATTTGAGTGAGAAGGAATTTGGAGAAAAGAATAAGAAAAGAAAAGAAAAGAAAAAGAAAAAGGATTTTTATATTGAGGTATGGTGAGAGAGAGAAAGGTATGGTTTCTTTTGACCAAAGACTTAGCCATTTCCCACCATCCCTTCACTCATCTCTCTCCCTTTTCAGCTCTTGCTGCTACTGCTGCTTCCTTCATCTCCCTCCCCTCTTCAGCTCCTCAAATTACCATGAAAACAACTCCAAAATCTCACTCTCATTTCACTAAAAATGTGCACAAGCTCAAGACCAACACATTGGACCAAGAAAGCAAGGATTTTGGTCACTAGGGGCAACTCAAGAAAATTATTGAGTTGCCAAATGAGGTATTTTTCTGGATCATTAGTTTATTTTTAGCATTACTTATACCCCTATGCTAGTTTAAAACCGATATTGTTTGATTTGGTGGATTTAAGGAAAACCTAGTTAGGGTTATGAGGAATTTAGGTTATGAGTTGAAATTGAGCTCAGTAGAGGTTATACAAACACCTTAGTGCTAGATTTGAGACCCAAACCTGAGACATGAAACCCAGAATACGGATTTAGAAACCGATATCGAAAAATTTAAGAAATCTGTGATGGTTATATTGAATCTGCTATCAACCCGAGACTCTGAAAATTATTTTGGTGGGATAATGATATGTGCAGGCACCCAGGAAGCTACCACCAAGACCCCAGCCCCTAACTCCCAGTCCTGGCCATAAATTTATTCCAATTGGCCGCAAATTGCGGCCAAACCAGTTGGGAATTGTCTCGTTTTGGTTTGGGTGCCCCCTTATCAGTAGATTAGACCCCTAGCATGTGCAAAATTGTCCAATTTGACCTAGGGTGAAATCTGGGACCCTTTTCTCTAGTTGCTGTTTTGGATTCAGGTTTCTGTATTCCGTATTTTGAATTCTGGATTTTCGTATTGCGTTTTACCTCGAATACTTGGCGTTTATACTACAATATCGATGATTGATTGATGGTTTTGAAAGCGTACCCATAGGTTCTAACCTATAGGCCCCTTAGAGTATCGTTTTGGTTTTCGTATGTCGTTTTAGTTCGGATTTGGTTTTAATACGCATTTACGATACGTTGATGTGTAGGTACCCCATGAAGAATTCGGGACGACAAGCAAACGCGTTGCGACGTCGACAAATGAAGACGCAAGGTGAGTAGATTATATCTACAGGGGAAGTCGGGGGGATGGCGTATAGCACCCCCGCAGTCCGTAGTTGGTATACCTTATATATTTATATATTATATATGATAGTTTATAGTGTGTTGTGGATATTGTGTTAGGTGTACTATGTATAGATTAGGGTTAGAAGTAAACTATTGTAGTTCCTAGTCGCGAACCCTAGAATAGGTTTACACCCACACGCACACACATGCTTATTTGCTATACTTATACTGTGATGATGATAGTGGATGACATTGGAGATGAGTCGATGATATTGGGCATAGTGCCGTGAGATCGGGGATATGATGTGATTCGTATTTGGGATCCGACATGTGATTCTTAGCGGGCTTTTGGACGTGTACTTCATACACGCATTCATACTTATATAGATGGTATCCGTTGTACTAGACTTAGATCAGTACCCCAGATTATTTGATATGATGATAAGGATACTAGATAATTGATGAGATAATGTGATATTGACCCGTACCCCGCTATTGGGATGCCGTACGACGATTTACCGTACGAGCTTTATATTGATGATAGATCCGCACTCATGACTTGAGGATTGTCATATGATATACTGTATCGTACACGGTACTATTGAGGCAGGATCAATGACTATATATATATATATATATATATATATATATATATATATCGACTCAGATTTAGGTGGTTTCCACACCTCTCCCGATTAACTTGATAGTTAGATCCGTAGTTTGCATAGTAGATGTTAGACTAGACCCGAGTCATACCTATTTCAAAAACTAATGAATTAGAAGTATTTTAAAGACAAGAAAAGGGAATCTACGGATAACTTCAAAAGACGCATCTTTTCTTAAAAACACCGTATCCCTTATTTTTCTAAAAACCCCGATTCGTCTTATTTCAAATGGCTAAGCTGCATGATATGCAAATATTGTTGTCTATTTCTTTTTTTATGCATTATTATTCATTTACCACTTATTCTACCGCTCGCATTGCATTGCATACTTATATGTTATTGATTCATATTCCTTATGCATATGCCCTTACATAGTTGCATGCTCATATTAGTGTTTCACGTTGCATGTATTATAATTCATGAATTTTGCACTGTGATATGGTTGCATATGATGATTCTGGATTGTTTTACTCCTACGTATATATATCAGTGGTATGGGACTCTGAAATATATACGTATACCCACAGTGTATATATATTAGTGGTATGGGACGCTGATATATATACACCTACTCAATATATCATCATGATGATCTATGCAAATTTACTTATGCATTATGATATGAGTGGGGCCTATGTGCTCGTTATGTGGGGCCGTATGTGGTCGATGTGAGGGGCCTTTATGATCCATCTGAGTGGGGCCTATGTGCTCGTTATGAGGGGCCCTATGTGGTCGATGTGAGGGGCCTTTATGGTCTATATGAGTGGGGCCTATGTGCTCGTTATGAGGGGCCCTATGTGGTCGATGTGAGGGGCCTTTATGGTCTATATGAGTGGGGCCTATGTGCTCGTTATAAGGGGCCTTTATGGTCGATGGCATATTATATCTCTCCTACCCCACATTTTATTTTATATGCATTGCTTCATGTACTAGTAATACCTGATAGAGTACCTTTCATGACTATTGCATATACACATCACCATTTATTGCTTCATGTATTAGTAGTACCTGATAGAGTACATTCATGAATGTTGCATACATATCGGATACATGATATATGGGATTTACTTGATATTGAGTTATACATTTTGTGTCGATACTTGACACTGATTTTCTGATGATTTCATTTATGATACCTTTTGTTTTCATTTTTCCGAATACATACCTCATATTCATGATATGTATTACTTGAGGCACTGGCACGAGCACTTAGCACTACATACATGTTTACATGTTACATTGCCACCTTATCATACTTTAGACTTATTCTTTTGAGGTTTATATTTTATCTGATCGTATTGACCTAGGATTATATCATGCATTCGATTTCTGCTTGTAAATATTTTCTATTCACGAGTTGGAAACTCACCCCCGTTGTGCCATGGTTCTTGCAGGTTTTTGCCGTATAGGTTCCATAGCGCCATTTCTGGCACACTGCTTCCTTTGTGGGTGATTTGCCTTGGTAGGTGGGCTCATTTGTATCAGAACCACCATTGTACATGTATCATTCATTGTATCTAGAAATTCCATCAACCAATACTTGTATATTTTTTCAGACTTAGAAACCAGTTATGTATTATTTCGACCTTAGAGTCGCGCGTTGCAGTACTACGGTTTTCATGTTGTTTGAGTTTCTTTTTGAGTTTTAATCCTCGCCCTTCGGCGTTGTATATTATATTGCTTGTGTAGGGTTCCTAGGCACACTAATGAAGTCTCACAAGTGATCAAACATGCACAAATCAAATTTTACGGGTGCCTACAAACCCTAATACGGATCGTTAACTAGATATATAGGCGAAGCAAGCATGTAATCGAATTAAATGCTAAGGGAAAATGACTACAACCTTTGTAGATCCGGTCCACCACCTCCTAGGCTCCGTGATGAAGTCCCCTCGCTGTCCAAATCGTATCTTGGGCTCTAGCGTCGACCTCATCGGAGGAAAAACGGGCTAGGTCATCGACGACGATGCCGAAGATGATCTACGTCGAGGCATCGCAAGATCAAGCTCCAACTTCACCAAGTCAAGAAAACTTGTGAAGGAAACACCCTATACCACTTGGCAAGAGGTAGAGGATGAAGAAATAGGAAGTGGGTAGACTTTAGTTTTGGATTTCCCACACTTTTTCATCAATCACCATTGATGTAGCAAGCTTTTTTCTCATGTTGAAGAAGAAGAAGATGATAAAGAATTATGATAAGTATATTTGTAAATGATAAATAAATCAATACTTATCATTTACTAACCCTTGGTTAGTTGTAGAGAATGGACCATGGTTAACTTGAATGGTTAGGGTTAAGGATGAGACAAGAATGGTGACTTAGTCAAAGTTTCAAGAAACTTCAACTACAAACAAATCAAGCCACCATTATATATTCTTTATCATTTTCTTTTTCCAAAATAAACAAAAAGAATAAATAAATGAATAAGTAAATAAAAAGAAAACCCTAATCATAAACTTAACCATGGTCTAATTCTTTACACTAACCCTAGCTTGCATGTATCATCAAACATGATACAATCATGTGCACAAAATATATCACATATACAATGTGCACAAACCAAGTGAGTAAATCCATTTAAAGTGAACCAATACTAGTTAATGCAAAGTAATATATCAAATATATAATTATACATTAAATCATTAAATCAACACTTGATTCAATGATCCGGTCATATCGCATATAACCGGCTAGTATCCAATGTATCGGCTTATCGAATCAATCCTTGATTCGATAACTAGGTTATATCGCATACAACCATTCGACACATTTATCGCGAGAATGAAATACGGTAACACATACACGCATTACTCTCGGTCCCGCACATATCTCATATGCGCTCCTATTTCGTTTCGTTTGAGCCAGGAAACCTCTGTGTAGGACTCTAAAGACTCGTCAATACGCCGGTAGCAGATGATGATCATATCAAACACCCACAAGCCGCAAGCGGTCTGCTAAACGTAACGGCCACCCGGGTATTGAGCGATCAGAAGATCGACGAGCAAGCCCGCTCACACTCCTGTGAATCAAACCAGTAACACTTACCGTACAGTCCGTTCTGTTCGTCTGATATGTCGCATATCTCGCCTAGGGGTGGTAAACGTCAGACCCCAGTAGCTCGATAAGTCATGCCGACTTGAGGTCCATAACATTCGTGAAACTACTGATAACTCTTACCAGTATATCACTGCAACCCTGGCCAGGGATTTCCTGTTATGGCCAGTCGAGCATACCACAACATCAACCCCCAATACCGAGAGAGACGAATCCCCTCCTATCGCTCATTGCCTCCATGTGAATCGGGACTGTACCCAAAAACCACCTGCTTGCACGCCTCAGTAGAGCCGTGGTAGGGTGGAAATCAAAGCACAGTGGGAGACACACAAGACTCTATGACGATCTCGGGTCAACAGACTAAGCTGTACCAGTGTCACCAGAGAACTACCATCTGACGTGAGGTATAATACCATCTGGGAGTTCTCGGCGAGTCCGTTCAGTGTACCCAGTCTCCACTGAGCACCCGTATACCATCTCTGATGTCAAACACCAATGGATATGGGATCATCCATCGCCCATCACATGGGTCGAGAAGATATACGCTAGTCTACTCTGGAATATCGATGCCCCGTCTCGATATTCCCACGACTAGGAACAATGAAGGATGTACTCATTGACTACCCAGGCCCCACTAGTATGATCTGCATCATAGTCCTGGAAGTCGAGTACTCATCCTAAGGGCTTTATCAACATGTAATCAGAGAGACAGAAAGTATACATGTTAAGACAAAGAGCAACCAGATAGCGTACTATCATGTCGAGCAAGAAAGTCCTATCTATATATGTCCCAGCATCCACTACAATATACATTCAATGTACAGTAATGGCCTCTAGGGCATACATATAACTAACAGCTTACGTGGTTGTGACCGTCGTTTGACGAAGAGCTAGCTCCCGCTTGGGGATGCCTTTTATCATTGCATATATATTATTCTTCTTGTACCCCGTTCGGGGTTAGTATTTACAAAGGAAACTCTGCCGAAATTTTTAGAAAAGACTATACATTTTTAAAAAAATGCATATTCGGCTTACTTATTTAAAAACTTTGTTTTCAAAACATGTTTTCTTTACTTCTTAAAAATCAGTTTTCTTTAGTTATTCCTTAAACTGGTTTTAGATTTCTGGGATTTTGGCTTACTTGGATTAGATGGGGTCCTATAGACTTCATATGATTCAAGTGCCAGTCACGGGCTATTTCGGGTCGTGACAGAAGTTCTACAAACTCATGCCAGTCACGGGCTATTTCTGTGATGTGATATATGCACTGAACATCGACTAATCGCTATACGTAGATTAGTGGGGGTTGTGCATATCTGTGATCTGTAATGTTGTTGGATTGTGTATATGAACTCGTTGGATTGTCGTAGATGAATAGCCGGGGTTTTGTGAGATGAGAGTTTCTTTTTCTTTCTTTTGATGTAATATGTAAATTGATGTAATATTATTTTTATGGCCGCACATCCGGGATGAGGTTGTAGCCGCCATTGTATATTATTTCTTTTACTGTTTTTGCTCCTTGGATAGACCCAAGGTGGCGTGCACAAACTACCGGGTACTTCGAAGTGCCGAGTGGCCTACTCACGTTGTTGAGGGAAGTTGCTTCACATCGGGTACTTGGTGGGTAGTTTGCCGCACCCGTAGGGGTCTAGGGTGGGGTTTGGCTATTCATCGCGACCGTGTAATCCGTCTTTCGTTGCAGGCTCGAACGAAACGCGGATTCCTAGCATATCCAATATGTTCATCTGTGATCTGGAATGGCTATCATTGCATCTGACGAATGTATATATCTATATATGATATCTAGTAGGCGTTGCATATGTTTTGCAGCCGCGCTAGTCCAGCCCTCGCTCTGTCGTTAGTTAAGTAACCTAACGGGTGATGATGAGGCCCCGTGGCGAATGCGGATGGCATAAGCGTACGTCATATTTTCATTGTTTTCTGCAATGGTAGGATTAATTGATGGGACGCATTAAATTAATGCAAGAAAATAAACCAAAGTTAAGTTGTTGGAACAATTTCAAAACCACTCGGTTTCTTTTCAAAACAGAAAACTTTTAAAATGCGGAGCTTGAACCACTCCTTTTAAAAGCTATCACGTTCCTTCGATTATATCAAGTTCACTACATTCACGGTTTCGCCAAAACCATTCGTAGCCCTCCGTCATTTCATATAGATAGTCAATAGTATTCAAGCTGCGTTTGTTGGCCAAAGTCAAGGCATAGTGATTGGTAGCTATTGGATATTCATAGTAGCATAGATCGATGCGTTGGTTTGGGACAGTCGTACTGCATTGTTGGCCAAATTCAAGGGTATGTACGGGTGGGTTCAAATTAACCTGGAAAATGACGGGTAGAACTTGACATGTGACTTATGATTTGTTGGCTAAAGTCAAAGTCATAAAAGCATGGGGCAAAAATCCACATCGGGAGTTTCTAAACTAAAACTTGCTAGTGCTGCATACCATTTGGAGTGTGATGATTCTGGTAGGATTCCTTTAGTTTTATCACACGATGATATTTGGATCCCGATCCTACTGTGAGTATATGCTACTCCTCGGGAAACTTTCTCACTTAACGATCAATGCTATAAACCAAGTAGGTGTTTAGAAAGGTGTTAGCGGGGCTACGCCCACAGGGAAAAGAGATTATTTAATTAAGGAACTTCGCGAAAGCGTCGTAAAACCTCCCTTGAAGTACCAACACTGGCCTGGCTGAACGGTTAAGCAAGTATTGTACGGTGAGATTGATCCCGACTAATTCTTCATTTTTGGTTTGAGGAAGGATTCGAGAAATAGTGGGAGCCATCCTGTTTAGACAAACTAAAAACCACTATAAACTTGCAAGAGCATCATGCTAAAGTGTTTCTTCTTTCTCTCCTAATTGCAGTGACCAAATATCATGACTGGACTTAAGTTACTACTAGATAAAAATATACTGACAGGGCCAAACTATAAAGATTGGCTCAAGAATGTCAAAATGGCAATTACTTATGACAAGTTGAGGTATCTCCTTACCACCAAAGCTCCCCCTGTCCCAGGTCCTCAATCCAGCGTCGCGGATAAGGAAATCCGTATGACCTGGGAGATTGATAGTGCGAAGGCCAAGTGCCTCGTGCTTGCCTCTATGGACAATGAACATCAGAGGAGGCACGAGGATATGGATCTTGAATCCATATTTCTCCACACAAAGGATCTGTATGGAGAACAATCCCGTATCTCAAGATACGAAGTCTCGAAAAAGTTGTTTTCGACGAGATTGGTCGTCGGATCATCTGTAGCGGAACACGTGCTTAAGATGATTGGCTACATTGAAGAGCTCGCGGACCTTAGGACCACGTTAGAGAACGAGCTATACACTGACTTGATTCTCCAGTCCCTTCCTTCCACTTACGCCCAGTTTATCCTGAACTTCAACATGCAAGGAAAAGAAGTTGAACTTTTGGAACTCCTCAACATGTTGAGGAGTGCAAAGGGAACCTTACAGAAAGTAAGGGAAACATCCACTTTGTCTGTTGGAGGACCTTCCTCTTCTAGGTTCAAGGCGAAAGCCAAAGGAAAGAAGAAGAAGACCCCCACCAAACCAAGGGGCAGTGTTAGTAAAGTGGAAACCAAGGGAAAGGCAAAGGTACCAAAGGTAGAGGGACAACTTGTGGGGAAGGAAGAGTGCTTTTACTGTCATAAGAAAGGACACTGGAAGAAAAATTGCAGGGCTTGGAAGGCCAAGAATCAGGACCCGAAGCAAGTTGTGGCTTCGGCTTCAGGTGTGTATGTTATTGAAAACTGTCAATCAGTAAACTCTACTTCCTGGGTATTGGATACCGGATCAGGATCTCATATCTGTAATTGTTTGCAGGCACTGAGAAAGCGTAGGGTTTTGAAGGCAGGTGATATGACCCTCAGAGTTGCAAACGGAACTGGTATGGATGCTGAGTCCGTGGGGGACTATCACTTGGGATTGTCAGATGACACGTTTTGGTTTTGCGTGACTGTTATTTTATACCCAGTGCGACTTGTAATATCATATCTGTATCTTTAATGTCTAAAGAAGGTTGTGATTTTGCATTTGTAAGCGATGTTGTAAACATTCACCTTAATCATGTTCTGATTGGGTCGGGTACATTAAGCAACGGTATATACGTTTTGAACCAACCACAGATTTTCAATGTCCAGAATACACACAAAAGAAAGTCTCCAGAAATAAATCCTACTTTCTTATGGCAATGTAGACTGCGTCACATCAATGAGACAAGGTTAACTAAGTTGCACAAAGAAGGATATTTGGATCCGTTCGAATATCAATCATATGAAACTTGTCAATCATGTCTCAAAGGAAAGATGACAAAGACTCCGTTCACTGGACACAGAGTAAGAGCGAGTGAGCTTTTAGGACTCGTACACAGCGATGTATGCGGTCCAATGTCTACAAATGCGCAAAGTGGTTATTCTTACTTCATTACTTTTACGGATGATTTTTCAAGGTACGGATATGTCTTCTTAATGAAACATAAATCTGAAGCCTTTGAAAAATTCCAGGAAAACAAGAATGAAGTAGAAAAACATATAGGCAAAAGTATCAAGACACTGAGATCTGTTCGAGATGGTGAATACTTGAGTGCCGAGTTCCTGGGTTACTTAAAAGAGAATGGAATTCTCTCTCAACTTACTCCTCCATACACCCCACAACATAATGGTGTATCGGAGAGACAGAACCGAACCCTATTGGATATGGTACGTTCCATGATGAGTAACGCTGAGTTGTCGTGATCATTCCGGGGATATGCACTAGAATCAGCTGCATACCTTTTGAACCGAGTTCCAACTAAGACAGTGCCTACCACACCATATCAGATGTGGAGTGGGAAGAAACCCTATCTTAAGCACATTAAGATATGGGGATGCCCAGCTTTTGTCAAAAAGCAGCATGCAGACAAACTCGAGGCACGCTCAGTACAGTGCAAGTTTGTAGGATATCCAAAGAACTCCAAGGGATATTTCTTCTATTGCGCAGAGGAATAAAAGGTTTTTATTTCTCGTCATGCCTGCTTCTTGGAAACTGAATTTTTGGAAAATCAGATAAGTAGGAGCGCAATAGAACTGGAAGAAATTCCAGAACCACAAGCTATTACTGAAGGCGTAGTAGAACCAGAGGGTTCGAAAGAACAGGACATTCCTGCGCTGCTCCGCAGGAGTAGTAGGCAGTCTCATCCGCCCGAGAGATACTACGGTTTTCTCATAAACGGGGATAGAGAAGATTGCATCATTGATAATGATGAGCCGACTAGCTTCCAGCAGGCCATTCAGAGCGCTGACTCGGTAAAATGGCTGGATGCAATGCGGACCGAATTGGAGTCTATGTACACCAACAAAGTATAGACTTTGGACGTTGCTCCAGAAGGGGTAAAACCCATAGGCTGCAAATGGATCTTCAAAAGGAAGATTGGTGTAGATGGACAGGTTGAAACCTATAAAACTAGACTTGTTGCAAAGGGTTTTCGTCAAAGACCTAGTTTGGACTATGACGAAACCTTTTCTCCAGTGGCTATGCTCAAATCCTTTTGGATCCTTCTTGCCATTGCTGCCTTCCACGATTATGAAATTTGGCAGATTCACGTAAAGACCGCTTTTCTAAATGGAAATTTGGAGGAGTGTGTCTATATGGACCAGCCAGAGGGTTTCATTCAGAGTGGGAGCAGCGGGAAAGTGTGCAAGTTGCTTAAGTCCATTTATAGACTAAAGCAAGCATCGCGGAGTTGGAACATCTGTTTTGATAAGACGGTCAAAGAATTTGGCTTTATCAAAAATCCAGATGAACCATGCATCTATAGTAAAATTGCAGCACGAACTGTTGTATTCCTCGTTTTATACGTGGATGACATTCTCTTGATAGGAAATGGCATTCCTATGCTACAATCTGTCAAAGGGTTCTTGTCACACAGGTTCTCCATGAAAGACCTGGATGATGCCTCTTACATTCTGGGGATCCGGATCCATCGTGATAGGTCCAAGTGGATATTAGGATTTTCACAGTCCAGGTAAATCGACACTAAACTGAAAAGATTCAGTATGGAAGATTCCAAGCGCGATAATTTACCGGCTTGTCAAGGGATCACCCTCTCCAAAGAGATGTCTCCCAAGACTGATTTGGAAAGGGATCGCATGTCTATCATACCCTACGCCTCTGTGGTGGGCTCTATAATGTATGCGATGTTGTGTACCAGACCAGATGTAGCTTATGCACTGAGTGTGGTAAGCCGGTATCAGTCAAACCCTGGGGAGAAGCACTGGATAGCGGTAAAGAACATTCTGAAGTACCTGAGAAGGAATAAGGACATGTTTTTGGTTTACGGCGGAAAAGACCTCCAAATGGAGGCCTTTGCTGACTCCAGCTTCCAGAGTGATAAGGATGACTCCAAATCCATGTCGGGTTATGTCTTTACCCTCAATGGTGGGGCGGTGTGTTGGAAGAGTTCCAAACAGGAAACCGTTGCTGACTCGACGATGGAAGCGGAATATATCGCTGCATCTGATGCCGCAAAAGAAGCCGTCTGGATGAGAAAGTTCTTGACAGAACTTTAGGTGGTTCCGTCAATTGTTGATCCAATACCTCTGTATTATGACAACAACGGGGCTATAGCTTTAGCGAAGGAACCCAGGTCCCATCAGAAGTCCAGACACATCTTGAGGCGGTATCACCTGATCAGGGAGACCGTGGATCGCCGGGAGATCGAGGTTCGGAGTGTTGCTACAGAAGATAACACTGCAGATCCATTCACGAAGGCCATACCCCAGACTCAGTTCGAGCGGCTGATCGAGATGATAGGTCTTCGATACACTAGTACATGGCCTTAGTGCAAGTGGGAGATTGTTAGTGTATATGCCCTAAAGGCAATTACTGTATCATACTAGTTTGTATATTACTTGATGGGAGCTTGGGATATTCATAGTTGTATAGACAATCTTGCTCGAAATGGTAGTATGCTACTTGGTTTGTTTCTACTTTAATGTGTGCATGTGTTTCTTTTAGCATATCGCCTATACACATTAGTGGAGCCCTTAGGATCTTTGCTTGATTACCAGCGTTGTGATAGCAGTCACACTAGTGGGGGCTGGGTAATCTACAAGCACATCCTTATACATGTCCCTAGTCGTTGGATTATTGAGACGGGGCATCGATACTCCGGAGTAGACTAGCGTATGCGCTTCTCATCCCAGTAGGGGAGATGGTCTATCTCACAGCCATCAGTACGTCGTACTTGAGATAATATGCGGGTGCTCGTTAGGTTACGAGTACACTGGACATGACTCGTCGGGAACAGTTGGTTGGTACTATACCTATCGTCAGTTATCAGTTCCCGAGTGACATGAGTACAGCTTAGTCCGCTGACTTGACACTGTCACTTCGCCTCGAGTGTGTTGCCACTGTTCTTAGATTGCTACCCTACCATGGCTCAAATGAGTCGTGCAAATAGGTAGCAGTTGGGTGTAGTCCCGAAGCACTTGGAGGCAGTGACGGTTAGACAGGATTCGCCTCTCCCGGTATTGGGGGTTGATATCGCGCTGTGTCTAGGAGAGCCATTACACGAAGTCCCTGGCCAGGGCAAGCGAGATATACTGGTAGGTTTTCCAGTGTTATCTCAGGGTGTTCTGGGCTACACTCCGACATGACTTGTACCGCTATTAGGGGACTGACGTTTACCACCCCCCTAGGCCCGCCGTGCGATATTCTCAGACGAACAGACCGGACTGTACGGAGATTGTCACATTCTAGCTCAGTAGGAGTTCGGATGGGTTCATCTCATCAGTCTTCTTATCGGCATCTATCTGGGGACCGTTACGTACAGCTAGTACCGCTTGCGGCCTATGGTTAAACCCACTACCAGTATAGTGTCGAGTCTTTAGAGTCCCACACAGAGCGTTATTCACCTTTCGGCAAAACAGAGTAGAGGTCGCATGGTTTTGCGACGGGATTCGTTCACATCCGCGCACTTGTGCACGTTTGGTGTCTGAGCAGTTATTACTAGCGGGCTTTGGTTTAATCCAGATCCTAGTATTTGTTATGGGATTGGTTTTGTCTGAGTGTATTCGTGTTCCTCGTAACACGGATGCGTGTGTGTATGCACAGTTGACAGAGACAGAAGCAGAGGATTCTCATTAGGGTCGTTGACCGTTGACTTTTTCCAAACCCCAATGAGAATGAGAAATATGATTAATGGTATTAATTAAGGATAATTGTGCCATGGTTAGGGTTGTTGACCATTTGACTTTGGTTGACTTGTTGACCTATGTTGACATATTGACCATCATCATTTCACATGGAAGATGCTTCTTGATTCTTGCAAAATTCATTTAATGTGAAATGATAATGGTCATTCCAAATGAACCATCACAATTTCTTTGATTATTATTATTTTTCATAATTCACTAATATGAGAGTATGGTTGCTAAAATATCCTCATTTCTTTTTTGCACTTTCTCTCTCATATGTTTAGCTTATCCTCTTCCTCTCTCTCAAAGCTCTCATCTCTCATGTGTTGAGAACCATGAGCTCTTGAGAAAAAACCACCATAACTCCTCTCTACTCATTCTAGGGTTCTAGGTTTAGCAAGCCAAGCACTTTAGTTACCTCTAGGTTGAGGTAGGAGCTCAAGGTAGAGGCCTTCGGGTGGATCCTTCTTCGGCAAAGAGAAGACTACGAGGAGGAGCCGTTCAAACCACTCCAAGGAGCAAGAAGAGAAGGAGTTCAAGACCTAGGTATAACCTTCTAACCGAGTAGGAAAACTTGTAGTTAGTTTGCTAGGTTTTTGTTTAGCAAAGATCCTCCTTTTCTAGTGCATGTTATCTTGCATCAAAAATCATTTTTTACCTATTCCGCCTACCCGAAAGAACCGTGGTGGGTAACGTGGACTTACAAAATATTCTCCTTTTCCACTTTCCGCGGCCCTGGATTTTGTCATTCCCCTTCGCCTTTTGAACTCCATCTCTCGGTTTGGTGGGTTCCTTCTTCTTCTTTCCCTTGGCCTTGGCTTTTGGGACGGAAGAGGAAGATGGCCCAGCAAGCAGAACGGGAGTTTTCGCCGTCTTAAGCGTGGTCTCTTCACTTCTCAACATATTGAGAAGTTCAGGCAGTAATTTCTCCAAATCGTTCATATTGAAATTCACAATGACCGGAGCAAAGGCAGGGGGAGAGACTGTAGAACAAGATCAATATATTTCTCATTGTCCATGGTCCATCCTAGGTCCTCAAGTTCTTTTATAAGACCAATCATCTTCAAGACAAGTTCACCTACTGATGTGCCAGGGGACATCCGCATCTGAAACAACTTTCGAGATGCCTCGTATCGTAAAGTCCGAGATTGCTCTCCGTACATATCCTGTGTATGAAGAAAGATGGATTGAACATCCATCTTCTCATGCTGCTTTTGATGTATATTGTCCATAGAAGCCAACGCGAGGTAGTTGGCTGTGTCACAATCAATATACCATGTTTTTCGGATCTCTATATCCGAAATATATGATTCAGGAACTGGGACGGGTGGGGCTTTCGCAGTGAGGACATATGATACTTTATCATATATGAGTGCAATGTACAGGTTCCTTAACCATTCTTTATAATTCGGTCCTGTCAGTTTGTTTTTCTCTAAAAGAAGATTAAGTCCCGTTATCTGGTATCTGCCATTAAGAGAGAGAAAAGAATACACTCAGCGAAATGCTCTTGCAAAGATTTAGATTGGCTATTATCTTATCTAATCGATGTCTCCCACTGCTTTTATCAAATTTTCTTTCAAAACCTAAAAAGAAAACTAGACAGGATTAATTACATTCTACAGTTTCGCTAATCAGTCAGCCAGGCCGGTGTCGGTAATTTGAGGGAGGTTCCCCGTGTTTTCGCACGGACCTAATTAAAATAAACCTTGTTTTCCCAGAGGTCAAACCCCGTTGACACCTTTCTAGACACCTACTGGATTAGCTAATTATAAAGTGCAAAACTCTCCTGGGAGTAACTTTTACTCACAGCGGGATCAGGATCCAACTATCATATAGATAGTATGCAATCTCATTGCAAATTTCAACTCTTGAAACTCCAGATATGGTTTTTATCCCTAGCTGCTTTTGACATTGGCTATGGTCAACATATCACAAGCACTAGTCAAGTTCTACCCGTTATTTCGTGATTAACCAGACCCACCTATATGACCCTTGACTATGATCAACATAATCACATGAATGTCCTAACTGATCGCATCATATTCTTTATAGGAAGACAACACTTAGCTACCGTATACTACGCCCTGACTATAATCAACATACGTAGCACGAATACTAAGTACTCTGCTTCCTAAAACGATAGAGGGTTGCGGATGGTTTTTTTATGAAAACATTTAATGCTTTGAACTTGATCTTGTTGTAGAATCTAAATAGTTTAGAAAAGGAGTGGCTTAAGCTCCGTATCTCTTGAAACTTGCATTTTTTTAATTAAAAAGCCGAGTGTGTTTCAAATCCGATTCTACAACATCTTTAGGTTTCTTTTTCTTTACATTAATCTTATTAATGTAGTCCTATCATTTAAGTTCCTAAGCCATCATAGAAAAGAAACGAAAATAGAACATACAATTATGCCATCCGCATTCGCCACAGTGTCTCTTCATGCACCGTTAGGTTACTTAACTAACGGCATAGCGGGGCGGGACTAGCGTGGGTGTAAAACATAAGCAATGTTTATTATATATCATATATATATAATAATAATAATCCATTTGTCTCAGATATTAAGTAATCACATCACGGAATATCAACAGCAGAAACACATATGAAAATATAGGATATTTAGAAGGTCCGTATTTTGTATTTAGCCAACAATAGAAAATACGGATTCCACGGTCGCGATGAATAGCCAAGCCCACACCCTTATACCCCTGTGAGAGAGGCTAGTGACCCTACCAATTCTAGAGTTTAGGAGACCCGGTCTCGACTCCTCGAGATGGCCTCTCACTGAACCCTAGAACCCGGTCACTTGTGCTCCCCTCCTTGGGTTTATCCTTAAGCGGAAAAGTAAATATTGTACAATATTGGTGACATCATCCTCAACCCAGAAGTGCCCCAAATAAAAGAATATTACATAAAATAGATTTTTACATGAATGAAATTAAAGACTCTCATCTCATATAAAACCCCCAGCTATTCAATCACGACAATCCTGCACAACATATCTCAGCAACACATAATATCACATACCATCAACGTAAGTAGGTATGCCCATCCCGATTGTCGTTGAAGTATAGCGACGAAACCGGCGATATATCACATACTACACTTACGGTCACAGAAAAGAAAGTGAAAAATTACAATAATTGGAATCGTAACTGCCCTTAGACAACACAAACCCATGATATCGCATATCCAAGATTTCATGCCCAACAATGTAAAGCTCGCATTTAGGTCTCATTCATGAATACACCTTTTCACGATAAGTCGGATAATTCAACAAGATTTCCGATTACGCCCGAGACCGAAATGTTAGATTTACACGCAACAAACAAATTTGTAGATTCCAATTATTGTATCACATTTTCATATACTAGGCGCGGTTAAAACGTTCGATCGAACGATCAATCACCCAAAGAATTCTCAGAAAGTTCAACACTTGATCAGATTTAAAATATACTAGAGACTGCTATTAGTACATATGGGCCAGCACAAGAAGGCACAGTTCAAGCCTCACCAACGGCGCCGCAGAACCGCCGCAAAAAGACCCTTTCGGCCGCGGTTCCGCGGTCGTTGTGTCGAGTTAGGGTTTCGTTCTTCTTGTGTGCCCATACAATACCCTGCACGATTTTCTGAGTATTTTTAATGTGAAAAAATCCAACTTCTTGAAAAAATTTCAGTGAGCATCATTCGGGTGTCGAGTTTCGTTCGTTCGAGGTTTTTAACGTCGTCTAGGTTACTCTAAAGCTCTACCTTGGCTTTGATACCACTGTTGGGATTCCTTAGCACCATGCCTAGTGCTTGCTAGAATCACTCATGCCACAATAAAATTTTGGGGAGGTGCTAAGCAATCTAACCATGAATCTTAACTAGAATTTTTAGGGTAACAGCAATAGTATCACATACTATAAACTATTTATCACTAAGTGAAGAGAATACAACCTTTTTCGACTTGCTTTAGTGACTCCTTGGATCTTTGAGAGTTTTAAACGGATCGCTTGAAACCTTCCTAGTCCACGATGATCAACCCGAAGTCCCATTGCACAAAGCTCCTTGCTTCACTTGATCAAGAATGATGATGAAGCAATAACTTTACACTAATGGGCTAGAGTGGTGTAGAATAGTGATGTGGTTTCTTTTCTCTATTCAAAAACCTTTCTTTTTTACTAACTCGCTCAAAAGAAATCTCAAGAGAGAGGAAGAAGAAGATGGCTTTGCTTGAGCTCAAGAGATATGATAAAGATAAAAGAAAAATGAGAATAAAAAATATATATATTTTCACACTCTCATCATATGCTATGGTAAATTAATATCTAGATATTTTTGCATTGAGTTAAAACCCAAATGGTGAATTAAATCATGGTTAATAGTTAGGTGAAGTCAAGGTCAATGAAGTAGGGTGTAGAAACTCTTAACCATGAATTAATCACATTTCATTTTCTCAAATACAAATATAAATAGATATTTACTTCCATGTGAGTCTTGCATTGCTATCACTAGTGTATCAATAAGCATGATACAATGTATGCATGTATGTGTCCATACACATCATCATGTGTATACATGCAAGCATACATCAATATATAAAAGAGTTTAATAAAGAAGTGAGCTAAAAGTCGATGATAAATCAACACTTGATTTAACAAATCGGTCATATCACATATGACCCGACCAATAGAAAAACGCCCGATTAATATACGGTATCACATATACGCATTTAATCGGGTCCCCGCATATATCTCATATGCACACCACATCATTTCGCCTAAGCTAGAAAACTCATGTGTGGGACTCTAAGACCCGTCAATACGCCGGCAGTAGCTGATGATCACATCAAACACCCTTAAGCTGCAAGCGGTCAGCTAAACGTAACGGCCACCCGGATATTGAGCGATCAGAAGAAAAGCAAGCAAAGCTGTCAAAAACTTCCATCGAACCAACTGGCAACACTTACCATACAGTCCGGTCTCTTCGTCAGATATGCTGCATATCGAGTCTAAGGATGGTATCGTCGACCCCAATAACTCAATAAGTAATGTCGGTGTGTAGCTCATAACAGATCGAGATACTACTGATAACACTTATCAGTAAATCTCAACAGTCCTGGCCAGGGACTTCCTGTTATAGCCAATCGAGAATAGCACAACATCAACCCCCAATACCGAGTGAGACGAAACCCCTCCTATCGCTCATTGCCTCCATGTGCCTCGGGACTGTACCCAAAATCCACCTGTTTGCACGACTCAGTAGAGCCGTGGTAGGGTGGAGATCAATGTACAGTGTGAGGACACACAAGACTCTATGACGATCTTGGGTCTACAGACTAACCTGTACCAGCGTCACCTGAGAATTGCTATCAAACGATAGATATAATACCACATAGAAGTTCTCGGGGAGTCTGTTCAGTGTACCCAGTCTCCACTGAGCACCCATATACAATCTTTGGTGTCACCACACCAGATGGATATGGGATCATCCATCGCCCATCACATGGGACAAGAATGGTATTCGCTAGTCTACTATGGAATATCAATGCCCCGTCTCGATACATCCATGACTAGGAACAGTTCAAGGATATGCTCATAAACTACACGTGTCCCACTAGTATGATCCGCATCATAGTCGCGGTAGTCAAGCAAATATCCTATGAGCTTTATCAACATGTACCAAATGAGTAAGATGCATGATCAAATGAACATGTTAAGATAAAGTAAACCAGATAGAATACTATCATGCTGTGCAAGAAAGTCATCTGCATATATATATATATATATATATATATATATATATACACACATGTCCAAGCATCCACTATACATATAATGGCCTCTAGGGCATACATATATCCAACAGGATCAGCCAGAGGGTTTCACAGAGAGTGGAAGCAGCGGAAGAGTGTGCAAGCTGCTTAAATCCATTTATGGATTAAAAAAGGTATCGTGGAGTTGGAACATCTGTTTTGAGGAGACGGTTAAGGAATTCGACTTTATCGAAATTCCAGATGAACCATGCATCTATAGTAAAATTGTAGTGAGAACTGTGGTATTCCTCGTCTTGTACGCGGATGACATTCTCCTGATAGGAAATGACATTCCTATGCTACAATCAGTCAGAGGATTCTTATCACAAAGGTTCCCCATGAAGGACCTGGGTGATGCCTCACATTTTGGGGATCCAGATCTATCGTGATAGATCTAAACATATGTTGGGACTTTCACAGTCAAGGTACATCGACACGATACTGAAAAGATTTTGTATGGAAGATTCAAAGCGCGGTAATCTACCAGCTTGTCATGGAATCACCCTCTCCAAAGAGATGTCTCCCAAGACTGATTTGGAAAGAGATCACATGAGTATTATACCATGCGCTTCTGCGGTAGGCTCTATAATGTATGCGATGTTGTGTACCAGACCAGATGTAGCTTATGCACTGAGTGTTTTAAGCAGGTATCAGTCAAACCCAGGGGAGAAGCATTGGACAGCAGTGAAGAACATTCTCAAGTATCTGAGAAGGACTAAAGAGATGTTCTAGGGATACGGCAGAGAAGATCTCCAGGTCGAGGCCTTCGCCGACTCCAGCTTCTAAAGTGATAAGGATAACTCCAGGTCAATGTCGGTTATGTCTTTACCCTTAATGGAAAAGCGGTCTGTTAGAAGAGCTCCAAGCAGGACACCATTGCTAACTAAACGATGGAAGAGAGGTATATCGCTGCATGTGACGCCATGAAAGATGCAGTTTAGATCAGGAAGTTTGTGACAGAGCTTCAGATGGTTGCGTCTATTGTTGATCCAATACCGTTGTATTTTGATAACAATGGCGCTATATCTTTAGTGAAGGAACCAAGGTCCCATCAGAAGTCCAGACACATCTTGATGCGGTTCCACCTGATCAGGGAGATCGTTGATCGCCAAGAGATCAAGGTGCGGAGAGTAGAGACAGAGAACAACACTGCAGATCCACTCACAAAGGCCATCCCTCAGACACAGTTCGAGAGGCTAATCGAGATGATAGGTCTGCGATATGCCAATACATGGCCATAATGCAAGTGGGAGATTGTTAGTGATATACGCCTTAGAGGCCATTATTGTATCATACTGGATTATATATTACATATTGGAAGCTTGGGATATTCACAGTTATAATAATGTCTTGCTCAAAATGGTAGTATGCTACTTGGTTTGATTCTAACTCAATATGTGCATATATTTCTTTTAGCATATCGCTTATACATATTGATAGAGCCCTTAGAATCTTTTCTTGACTACCAGTATCGTGATGGCAGTCACACTAGTGGGGGCTAGGTAATCTATAAGCACATCCTTATACAGGTCCCTAGTCATAGAATTATCGAGATGGGGCATCGATACTACGGAGTAGACTAGTGTATATGCTTCTCATCCCAGCAGGGGAGATGGTCTATCCCACAGCCATTGGTATGTCATACCTGAGATAGTATACAGGTGCTCATTGGGTTATGAGTTACACTGGACGGACTCATTAGGAATTGCTGGTTTGTATTATACCTATCGTCACGTAGCAGTTCCCGGGTGGCATGCGTACAGGTTAGTCCTTTGACTTGATATTATTATTCGTCTCTAGTGTGTTCCCACTGCACTTAGATTACTACCCTACCACGGCTCAAAGGAGTCATGCAAATATGTGGTAGTTGGGTGCAGTCCCGAAGCACTTGGAGGCAGTAGTTTCTCACGGTGTATTGGGCTCTACTCTGGCATAACTTATTGCACTATTAGGGGTCTGATGGTTACCATCCCCCTAAGCCCGATATGCGAGTATCTTAGATGAACAGACCAGACTGTACGAAGATTGTCACAAATAGGCTCAGTAGAAGTTCAGATGAGTTTGCTCATCGGCCTTCTTATCGACAGATACCTGGGTAGCCATTACGTGCAGCTAGTACCGCTGACAGAATTGTGATTAAACTCACTGCCAATATACTGTCGAGTCTTTAGAGTCCCACACAAAAGGTTTCCCTGCTTCGGGCGAAACGATATAGAGGCCTTATGGTTTTACGGCAGGATTCCCATCATATATGTGTACTGGCTACACGGATGTTGTTCGGACGGATAATACTAGTGTGGTTTGGTTTAAGCTGGATTCTAGTTTTATATTATTGGATTGTTATCATCTCATTGTATTCGTATTTTTCGGAATACGAATACAGGTATGTATATACGGTGAGGGCATTCTTGTAATTTCACAAGAGATGCTTCTAGAAGGGGACACCTCATTATTTGGATTATCTATTTATGAAAATGGATTAATGAGGTGTAAATGGAGATATTTGAGACATGGAGTCAAGCATGGCTCATTCATTTGATTTATTGGTTTGGCTACACAATTCAAGCATGGTGGTTATTTCTTATTGAAATAATAATTCATGCTTGAGAAAAGAAAAGGGATAAGCAATTCTTGACTAGCCTCAAGACATGATCATTTGCATTTTTCCTTTCTTTCTCCATTTTCTCCTCCTTCTTCCTCAAAGACCCTAACCCTCACATGAGTTGTGAACCCTAGGCTCTCATGAGATAAAATACTCCATTATAAACTCTACATCTTCTAGGCTACCTAGCTTAACGAACTAGGTACCCTACTTACCACTGTTTAGAAGGTGGAGCTTGAGATATAGACTCTTGGGTGGATCATCTTCGACATGAAAAAACGTTTTTTGTAAATTCCACCTCCCCGCGAACCAGCGGGATGCGCGACATCGACTTACAAATAACACCGATATTTTCAATATGATAATGAATGAGAGATATTAAAATGTAGCATTTCGTGATGAACAAATACCCCCAAACTTATATTTTGCTCGTCCCGAGCGAAACAAAAATCCTATCCTCACTTTCGCAGAGAACGTAATTGCACTGAGCCCGTGCAACAAGCTGTTAAAATCTCTTGGTGTCCCTAGGAGGAGGAATGTTGTTTCCTGAGGGTTTTCAGTGGATTACACCGACAAAATCCCGTCAAGCTAGTTTCGAAAAATCATGGTCAATTCTAATCCTAGGGTTTAGTATCAAAGCTAGAAATTCTATCATTCTATGTTAGAAATATCAAACCCTTATTTTTCACACCTCACTTCTTGTTTAACTTAAGATCATATACGTCTATGCGTGCGGTGCAAAATAGAGTCTTTACGTTTTAAAAACTTCGATTAGAATCATTTATGTCACAAAGCATGGGTCGGATAAAATTTCAAAAGGATCATGCGTGTTTGTAAAGAGTTAAGTTTTTATCTAGTCTTTTTTTCCAGCTGGGTTTCAAATTCAAAATTTCTATCGTCTTTAAAAAAAACTAGGTCTTATACTTCACTCCACATTTTACTTGTTTTCGTTCATACACACCTTCATGAACGTGCAATGGTCTTTATCATAGGATAAAATCTTTATGTCTCCGTTAAAATTATTTTTATAAAAAATTCTTCTTTAGCCAAGATTATTCTCACACAAAGAACTGTGATGAATTTTAACATGGAGAGAACACTTGTTTGACTTTATTTTAAAGTGGACTTTCTAGATTTCTTACTGAGTTTTGGACCAATGCATCCAAACCAGTTGGTTTTAGGATATTAGGTATAGAGACACCACAGCGGACTTAATTGCCCAAGTTACCTAGGCTCTAAAACAAAAGAGTTATTTTGCCATGAAAATCATAACAATTTGATGCAAACGGAGATATAGCCAGTTGTTTAATTTCTTTTTAAATAAAAGACGTGTTTGTGTAGATAAGTTTTGCACTCACTTTAATCAACTTTGTTTGGTTATATTTTAGACTTAGTTTCTACTAAAACATTAATACTATCCTTTCATTTCCACTTTGCTTTATAAACTATTTTTAATATTACTTATTTCAAAACAAACCTGTTTGATTATGAAGTTTATCAATTTTTAAAAGTTTTACAGACATATAATACTACTGTTAAACTTAAATGAAGGTTATCTTACAGGTTTTCTATATCTAAAAATAGGATTTAGTTATTCCTACCTTATCTAACTAAATTGTTGGTATTTTGAATCTAAGCTTTCTCACTAGCTAACTTGACGACAAAAGTTTTTATGTTTTTGGAATTTTATTTTTATTTTTATGAGTTTTTCAAATATGTATGCAAATGAAGAATATACAAATGAATGCAAAAGATAGAGATGCTTACCGAGCACACCCTAAACTTAAATCAGACAACGTCGTCGCTGTCATGTTATACAAATCAAAATCAAAGTTGTGGAGGTAACAAAAACTAGTCGGAATTTTTCTTTCTTTTTTTAATTATTTTTTTGAAGGGAATTTCACCAGACAAGAAATTTCCCACAGAAGAAAACAAATATTCATAAGAAAAGGATAACTATTTATAAAAAGATCTGTATATAAATACCCTCAAACTTATTTGAAATAGTGGTTCCACTGTTTAAGGCTGGATAACCGAAGTTTGGTTGTAAATGGATGAACATTATTCGTTATAAACCGGCTCCTGCAGTAATATGAGCTCCTACGATTGTTCTGCGGTAAAAAACGGTTTCAATCTATATCCGTTGATTTTGAAAACCGAATTGTCCCTTGGATTTTCCAAATCCACTGTATCGTGTGGGTATACACACCGCACAAGAAAGAGCCCCGTCCGGCAAGATTTGAGCTTACCGGGATAGAAATGGAACCTGGTGTCGTAAAGAAGTCCCTGCTGTTCAGGCGTGAAAGTTTTGCGCATAAGGTGTCTATCATGAAACACTTTCATTCGGTTCTTTACAACAACCGCGTTTTTGTAAGTTTCATTCCGAAATTCGTTCAATTCGTTAATTTGCACCTTCCGAAAGCTGTCTGCATGGTCAAGATTGAAATTCAGCTCTTTGATCGCCTACAATACACGGGACTCGATCTCAACAGGGAGTTGGCAAGCCTTTCCGTACACAAGCCGATATGGAAACAAGCCAAGATCAGTCTTGTAAGCAGTTCAGAATGCCCAAAGGGCATCGGTTAATTTCAAAGACCAATCTTCACGGTTTGTGGAAACCGTTTTCTCCAATATTTGCTTGATTTTCCGATTAAAAACTACAGCTTGACCATTTGTTTAGGGTTGATAGGGCATTGATAGCTTATGATTAATCCCGTATTTCTGCATCAAAGCCTCAAAAGACCTATCCTAGAAATGTGTCCCATTGTCGCTAAGGATAATGCGAGGATGCCCGATGTTAGGAATAGGTATGCCCTAGAGGCCATTATTGTATGATATAGTGGATGCTTGGACATATATACAGAAGACTTTCTTTCTCGACATGATAGTATGCTATCTGGTTGCTCATTATCTTAACATGTATACTCGTATTATTATACCGTCTCTCTGATACATGTTGATAAAGCTTTTAGGATGTTTGCTTGACTAACAGGACTATGATGCAGATCATACTACTGGGACTTGTGTAGTCTACAAGCACATCCTTTAATTGTTCCTAGTCGAGGGAGTATCGAGACAGGGCATCGATATTCCGGAGTAGACTAGTGTGTACGTTTCTTGACCCTGTATGGGGTGATCGTTGATCTCATAACCATTGGTGTTTGACATCAAAGATTGTACACAGGTGATCATTAGAGAATGGGTACACTGAACAGGACTCGCTGAGAACTCCTAGTTGGTACTATACCTATCGTCAGATAGCAGTTCTCTGGTGACACTGGTACAGGTTAGTCTGTAGACCCGAGATCGTCATAGAGTCTTGTGTGGTTCCTACTGTGCTTTGATTTCCTCGCTACCACGGCTCAAAGGAGTCATGCAAACAGGTGGATTTTGGGTACAGTCCCGAGTCACATGGAGACAATGAGCAATATGAGAGGTTTCTTCACTCCCGGTATTGGGAGTTGATGTTGCGCTATGCTCGATTGATTATAACAGTAAGTCTCTGGGCAGGGCTAATGAGATTTACTGGTAAGTATTATTAGTAGTTTCTCGAACCGTTATGAGCCATACATCAGCATGACTTATCGAGTTACTGGGGTCTGACGATTCTACCTCTAGACTCGATATGTGATATATCAGACGAAGAGACCGGATCGTATGGTTTGTGTTACTTATAGGCTTCATGGGAGTTTGGACAAGCTTGCTTGTCGATCTTCTATTCGCTCAATACCTGAATAGCTGTTACGTCCAGCTAGTACCGCTGACGGCTTGTAGATAACTGATGTGATCATTATCTACTGCTGGCGTATTGACAAGTCTTTAGAATCCCACACAGAGGTCACCCAGTTTAAGCGAAACGAAGTAGGGCACATATGCTGATATGTGCGGGGAGCCTGATTGAATATGAGTATGAGATACCGTATTCTAATATAGCAATAATCTAATATCGATTAAGTTATATGTGATATGGCCAGATTATTGAATCATGTGTTGATTTGATAATGTGATATACAGATAAATGATATTAGTAGGTTATATATAATATAACCGGATTATTGAATCAAGTGTTGATTTAATAATATGATATATATATTTATATTTAGTATAATTATATATTAACTAATAGTATTGCTCACTATTTATTTTCTTCTTAATATATATATGATATATGTATATATATATGATATATGTATATATATATATATATATATATATATTATGAAGCATGGTTGATTTTCTATTTTTTAGAAAATATAAAAAGAGGTGGAAAATAGGGAGGCTTTTGTGGAATTGTGAAGCATGGCTTTGATGATTATTATATTTGTCTTGACTCATTATTGAAACATGATTCCAATTGTTTATTTTGAAAGTGTGGATACTTCAATGAGTGAGGTATTTTGATGAGCCATTCTTCATTTTTTTCAGAACACTTGTTCTTTTTTCTTACATGAGCTCATTTGCTCTCTAGCTCTCCTTCTTCCTCCTCACCATCATCTCCAAGCTCAATCTCTCACATGAGTTGTGAAACCTTGAGCTTGTGAGAACCCTAGTGAGTTTAGAACCCCTACTTCACCATCCTACACTTGATTAGCAATTAAGTGTAGTGTGTTTTGTTCACTAAAGAGTTTAGTGAAAAGGTGGCTTGGATGAGCGGAGTATCGGGTGGATCATCTTCGGCATGAAGATCGCAACGTAAGCTTGATCCAACTTCAAGTGGAGCCTAGTGGAGTCGTGTGGACAACTGCATGGAGCTTTTGATGAGAAAGACACGGTCTACAAAGGTTGTAGCCTCATTCTCCTTATGTAGTTTTCTTGATATCAAGCTAAAACCCTAATCATCTAGTTTATATTCTAGGTTAGTGTTAATTAGCACACCAAATTTTTTTAAAAATGGCATGCTTGATACTAGTAAAACCCAGCGGTGGTGGTAATAAATACTTTAATTGTATCAAAGCCAAGCTAGAAGATTAGTCGATGTTAGCTAGAGTACGAAAACGAAATAACCCCGAAACTACAAACCTTAATCACCAAGTTTATGTCGATTTCAAAATGGTCTCTGAAATTTTTTTAAATATGTACAGATTGTTGCATTTGATGTAACTAGAACACCATAGAAATTTGAGACCAAAATTCCTTTATGCACCCGGCGAGAATTGGAATATGACCGGCGTCGCCGGCCGTACTTCATCTTTTTGGTCTCGTATTTTTTGGTGATCTACAAACTTGGGTTTTGGGTTTTCAGGTTATGTTTGATAACCCCAAATTTTCGTGTGATGTTAATTTTGTTAAGGGGATAATACGACGTGTTTCGTAGTCGTAATTTTTACATCGTTTACGTTTGATTTGTGATACAGTAGTTGGAATCCATATTAAATTAGTTTTGTGAAAACTAGTTTGTTTATAAATCTAGCATGTTAGTCTCTATTGATCGATTGCTCCATCCCAATCACGTATCGTACGTAAATACTCGCCAGATAACTTTACTAGACAGCCATGCCCCATAGCCCTGACCAAGTGACTTTAGGAGAACCGTGTTGCCAAAAGCATCCACTCGGGTGCTCACGACCACGGTGTTCCGCCTAAGTGCACTTTGTCGACAGCATCGAGGGTGCGACCATCTACTAAAGTTCTCGATGAGTATTCGATCGGGTAGTCGGTAATCTTGTTGAATTACCCGACTAAGTTATTGAAAAGTGTTTTTGATATGAGACTAAAATGCAAGGTTTATAGGTTAGGCATGAAATTCGGCATATGAGATATTTCGGGTTTAGGATGTCTAAGGAATTTTGGATTTTAATTATTGTAGTTTTTCTTTTCTTTTCTGCGACCGTAAGTGTAACATGTGGTGTATCCCCGATCTGGTTGCTATATGTCAACAGAATTTGGGATACACATATTTACTTACGTTGATAACATGTGATGTTATGTGTTGCTGTGATATATTATATTGGATCGTCGTCAATGAATAGCCGGGGTTTTTTGCGTGAGATGAGAGTTTTTCAATTTTCATTCAAGTAAAATTTGTATGTAATATTCTTTTATTGGGACACTTCCGAGTTGAGGATGATGTCACCTTTGATGTATATTATTTACTTTTCCACATTAGGATAGACCCAAGGCGGGGAGCCCAAGTAACCGGGTTCTAGAGTCCAGTGGGAGGCCATCCCGAGGAGTTGAGACCGGGTTTCCTAACTCTAGAATTGGCAGGGTTGCTTGCCGCTCTCGTAGGAGTCTAAGGATGTGGGTTTGGCTATTAATCACGACCGTGGAATCCGTGTTTTTCATTACTGGCTGAATTTAAAACACGGACCTCCTAGTATATCCAATATTTCATATATTGACTTCTGCTGCCGAGTTATGTGATGTGATCGTTTAACTACGTGAGACGAATGCTATATATATGCTATATATAATAAACGTTGCTTATATTTTGCACTCACGCTAGTCCAACCCCGGCTCTGCCTTTAGTTAAGTAACCTAACGGTGCATGACGGGGGCCCATGGCGAATGCGGATGGCATAAGAGTACATTCTATTTTTTGTTCTTTTCTGTGATGTTTAGGGAAATATAAATGATAGGACTTCATTAATGAGATTAATGGAAAGAAAGAAACTTAAAGATGTTGTAGAATCGAAATTTTAAAAAGGTAGATCTAGTTCTTGCTTTGAATTATGCTATTCCTTGATGAATATCCAGCACCTCATTCGATGAGAAAGAACCGAGATCCCTTCACCGGGAGTGACCTCTTTAGCAAAAATAGTAATTGCTACAACCCACTCGGTTTTTTATAGCTTCTCTAGTTCTTGCTTTGCATAGTGGTATTCTTTGATGAATATCCAGCATCTCATTCTATGAGGAAAAAGCCGAGGTCTCTTCTGTTAGTGTTTATGCCCTAGAAGGCCATTACTGTATCATACTAGTTTGTATATTACTTAATGGAAGCTTGGGATATTCACATGTATATATAACAGTCTTTCTAAACATAGTAGTATGCTACTTGGTTTTTCTATCTTAATATGTGAGTGTACGTATTGATAGAGCTCTTAGGATCTTGCTTGTCTACCAGCGTTGTGATGGCAGTCACACTAGTGGGGGCTGGGTAGTCTACAAGCACATCCTTATTCAGGTCCCTGGTCGTTGGATTATCGAGACAGAGCATCGATATCCGGAGTAGACTAGTGTGTACGCTTCTCATCCCAGTTGGGGAGATGGTCTGTCCCACAGCCATCAGTACGTCGTACTGGAGATAGTATGCAGGTGCTCGTTAGGTTACGGGTACACCGGACAGGACTCACAGGGAACTGTTAGTTGGTTTGATACCAGTCGTCAGTGAGCAGTTCCCAGGTGACATGAGTACAGCATAGTCCGCAGACTTGACACTGCTACTTCGCCTCGAGTGTGTCCCACTGTTCTTAGATTGCTACCCTACCACGGCTCAAAGGAATCGTGCAAACAGGTAGCAGTTGGGTGCAGTCCCGAGCACTTGGAGGCAGTGGCGGTTAGACAGGATTCGTCCCTCCCGGTATTGGGAGTAGATATCGTGCTGTGTCAGAGAGCCATTACGCAAAGTCCCTGGCCAGGGCAAGCGAGATTTACTGGTAGGTTCCAGTAGTTTCTTAGGGTGTAATGGGCTTCACTCCGACACGACTTATACCGCTATTAGGGGACTGACTCTTGCCGCCCCCCTAGGCCCGATATGCGATAGTCTTGGACGAACGGACCGAACTGTATGGAGATTGTCACATCTGACTCAGTAGGAGTTCGGATGGGTTTACTCATCGGCCTTCTTATCGACAACTACCTGGGGACCGTTACGTACAGCTAGTGCCGCTTGCGGTCTGTGGTTAAACCCACTGCCAGCGTAGTAGTCGAGTCTCTAGAGTCCCACACAGAGAGTTTCCTACTCCAGGCGAAACGATATAGAGGTCGTATGGTTTTACGACAAAGGGTTCGGACGCATACGTGCGTTTACACGCGTACGACTTTCGGACAGTTTTTACCAGTCGGCTTTGGTTTAAGCCAGTTACTGGTATCCGGTTATTGGATTTTTTCAGTCTAAAGTTTTTCCGTATTTTTGCGGATCGGAGGGGCGTTCTCGTAATTGTACGAGAAGCTTCTAGAAGATGGTGACTAAGGAGGGTTATGTGTCATATTCATTGAATGAGTTATATGAGTGATGGTGGTGATTCATTCATCTCATTAATGCACATTTATTGCTTAATGACTCATGCTAATGAATCACCACTAGATATTTTATAAAGCATGATTATTCATCACTCTTTATTCTTTTCTTCTTATTAGATAATGCTTCATATATATTATGATACTCATAACTTATTCATCATAATATTATTCACATTCTCTCTCCTCAAGCTCTCTCTCTTCAAAAGACTAATCCTCACCCTCATGTGTTGAGATCTAAGATTAGTTAGACTAATCAATCCATAACCATCACTCTATTTCATCTAGCTTCTTTGATTAGCAATCAAAGTAGATTAGTTGCCTCAAGTTAGAGGTGTAGCTTGGAGTTTTGCTCTCGGGTGGATCGTCTACTACCTAGAGAAGGCCGAGGAGAACAAGGAGATCGTAAAGACGAAGGACTAGTTTCATTTGGTATAATCCCTAAACACAATAGTTAAGAAACTCTTTGTGTACGGTTATTTATAGTTTAGCTTCGATTTAAGCGGTTAGTCGATGTTCGTTCACTAAACAAGATCGTTTTTGAAATTTCCGCCTCCCCACAAGTACTGGGGTGTACTACATCGACTTACAGTGGTATCAGAGCCTCGCTAAACACTAAATAACTTGATTGCAAATTTGTACGAATTTCGAACGGAAAAACGAAGCCGGAAACCCTAAATCTGTCAAGTTTCTGTCGAAGTTAAAATGATGTCCTAAAATTTTTCAGGTGAGTGCAGAGAGCTTGTAAAGAGTCCAGAAGAACACCCAAGAAATTCGAGCCCATGAATCGGCTAAAGAGCCGCGGAAGCGCGGCGGATCCCACCGATCCGCCGCGGTTCCGCGGCCGAGTTGCCGAGTCATGGACTCGTATTTCGTGGGTGGGTCCTCTCTGGTATTTGGGGTTTTCTGGAATATTTAATATTTGCTCAGGTTACTGTTTAACAGAGCAGATTTTGGAGCAATATTGATGTTGTTTAATCGATCGAAATTGTACAGTATTTGCATGTTGGATTATATCTGTGATTGTTTAATGTGTTCGTAAACCTCCCCTAACTGCTAGTATGTCGGTTGGCAGGGGGTTGCACATTTCTGTAATGGTTATATCTGTTTGTGCATATAAACTGTATTGGACTGTTGTGGTGTATAGCCGGGGTTTAGCAATGGGTTATTGTTTAATTCATTTGTTGTAAATGTAATTTGTTGTAATATTATTTTTGCGGGGCACTTCCAGGTTGCGGTTGTAGCCACCGTTGTATTATTTCATTTTACTGTTTTTGGTCCTAGGACTGACCCAAGGTGGG
This sequence comes from Agapanthus africanus, assembly GCA_030015575.1. NCBI lineage: Eukaryota > Viridiplantae > Streptophyta > Magnoliopsida > Asparagales > Amaryllidaceae > Agapanthus > Agapanthus africanus. The sequence goes on from CM057337.1 coordinate 234,120,628, forward strand.
GTACACAAACTGCCGGGCGGGTAGTTTGCCGTACCCGTAGGGGTCGAGGGTGGGGTATCGGCTATTCATCACAACTGTGTAATCTGTCTTTTCTTGCAGGCTCAAAAGAAATACAGATTGCTTGCAAATCCAATATTGTTTATCTGTGTTCTGGAATGAATATCATTGCGTCAGACGAATGTAAAATATCTATATTTATGATAGCTATTTAGACGTCATTTATGTTTTACACCCGCGCTAGCCCAGCCCCCGCTCTGTCGTTAGTTAAGTAACCTAACGGGTGATGACGGGACCCAGTGGCGAATGCGGATGGCATAAGAGGACGTTGTATTTTCGTTGTTTTCTGCAATGATAGGTTAATGATGGGATGCATTATCTATAATGCAAAGTAAAACAAACCAAAGTTTAAATCGTTGGAACAATTTAAAAGAAACCACTCGGTTATTTTTAAAACAGATATTTTTAAATGCGGAGACTTAACCACTCCTTTTAAAAGCTATCAGGTTCCTTCGGTTATATCAAGTTCACTACGTTCACGGTTTCGCCAAAACCAGTCGTAGCCCTCCGTCATTTCTTATGGATAGTCAGTAGTATTCAAGCTATGTTTGTTGGCTTTCGTCAAGACATAGTGTTTGGTAGCTGCTGGGGTATTCATTTGTTACATAGATAGATGTGTTGGTTTGGGACAGTCGCATTACCTTGTTGGCTTTCGTCAAGGGTATATACGGGTGGGTTCAAATTAACAAGATAATGATGGGCAGAACTTGACATGTGACTTATGATTTGTTGGCTTTCGTCAAGGTCATAAGAGCATGGGGCAAAAACTTATATCGGGAATTTCTAAAGAAACTGAAATTTGCAAAGAGATGCATACCATTTGGAGTTTGATGAATGTTGGTAGGATTCCTTCAACATTATCATACGATGATATTTGGATCCCGATCCTACTGTGAGTATATGCTACTTATCAGGATATTCGTCACTTAACGATCAATGCTATAAACCTAGTAGGTGTCCAGAAAGGTGTCAGCGGGGTTACGCCCCCAGAGAAAAGAGGTTATTTAATTAAGGAACTTCGCGAAAGCGTTGGAAAACCTCCCTCGAAGTATCGACACTGGCCTGGCTGAACGGTTAAGCAAGTATTGTACGGTGAGAATAGTCCTGGCTAATTCTTCTTTTATGGTTTGAGGAAGGATTCGAGAAACAGTGGGAGCCATCCAGTTTAGATAAACTAAAAACCACTCTAAACTTGCAAGAGCATCATGCTAAAGTGTTTTCTTCTCTCTCTCTTAATTGCAGCGACCCTGAAAATGACTTGACTTAAGTTACTTTTAGAAAAGAATATACTGACGGGGCCAAACTATAAAGATTGGCTGCGGAATGTCAAAATGGCTTTGACCTATGACAAACTGGGGTACGTCCTCACCGCTACGGCACCTGCTGTCCCTGATCCCAAATCCAGCAATGCGGATAAGGAAATCCGCAAAACCTGGGATTTAGATTGCGCGAGAGCCAAGTGCGTCGTGCTTGCCTCTATGGACAATGAACATCAGAGGAGGCACGAGGATATGTCCCTAGATGACATATTTCTCCATACAAAGGAACTTTATGGAGAGCAATCTCGTATAGCAAGATAAGAGACCTCGAAGAAATTATTTCGAGCGAGGTTGGCTGTCGGGTCATCGGTAGGTGAACATGTCCTACAGATGATCGGCTATATTGAGGAGCTCGTAGACCTTGGGACGACTTTGGATAATGAGCTCTATACAGACCTTATTCTCCAGTCCCTTCCTCCCACCTACGCCCAGTTTATCCTCAACTTCAATCTTCAAGGAAAAGAAGTTGAACTTGCAGAACTCCTGAACATGTTAAGGAGTGCAGAGGGCACCTTACAGAAGGTAAGGGAAACACCCGCTATGTTTGTTGGCGGTGCATCTTCTTCCGGGTCCAAGGCTAGGGCCAAAGGAAGGAAGAAGAAGGCCGCACCCAAACCTAGAGGAGGTGTTAGTAAGGTGGGAAAGAAGGGAAAGAAAAAGTTTGCAGCACCGGTAGTTGGCCTGGATGAGTGCTTCCATTGTCACAGGAAAGGGCATTGGAAGAAGGATTGCAAGGCGTGGAACGCCAAGAACCAGGAACCGAAGCAAGCTGTGGCTTCGACTTCAGGTGTGTTTGTAATTGAGAATTGTCTGTCGATCAACTCTACTTCCTGGGTATTGGATACCGGATCAGGATCTCATATTTGCAATTCATTGCAGGCACTGAGAAACCGTAGAGTGCTGAAGGAAGGTGATACGATCCTCAGGGTTGCTAACGGAGCTAGCGTGGGAGCTGCGTCCGTCGGGGATTATCACCTAGGATTGACGAGTGGACACATTTTGGTTTTACATAATTGTTATTTTGTACCAAGCTTAACGTGTAATATCATATCAGTTTCCTTGTTATCAAATAAAGGTTATGATTTCACGTTTGTAAGAGATGTTGTTAACATCCACCTTAATCATGGTTTGATTGGGTCCGGTACTCTAAATAACGGCATATATGTGTTAAACCAACTCCAAATTTTCAATGTCCAGAACACACTAAAAAGAAAGTCTCCAGATTTAAATAAAGCTTTCTTATGGCATTGTAGACTGGGTCACATCAATGAGAGAAGGTTGACTAAGTTGCATAGAGAAGGATATTTGGACACGTTCGAATATCAATCTTATGACACTTGTCAATCTTGTCTCAAAGGAAAGATGACAAAGACTCCATTTACTGGACAAGGAGTAAGAGCGAGCGAGCTCTTAGGACTCATACACAGTGATGTATGCGGTCCAATGTCTACACATGCAAGAGATGGTTATTCCTACTTCATTACTTTTACGGATGATTTCTCTAGGTATGGACATATCTTCTTGATGAAGCATAAATCCGAGGCCTTTGAGAAATTCAAGGAATACAAGAGTGAAGTGGAAAACCAAACAGGCAAAAGTATTAAGACACTGAGATCTGATCGAGGTGGAGAATACTTAAGTGCCGAGTTCCTAGGTTACCTAAAAGAGAAAGGAATTCTCTCTCTGCTTACTCCTCCATACACTCCACAGCATAACGGTGTATCGGAGAGACGGAATCGAACCCTATTGGATATGGTACGATCCATGATGAGTAATGCTGAGTTACCGCGATCTTTCTGGGGTTATGCGCTAGAATCGGCGGCATATCTTTTGAACAAAGTTCCAACCAAAACTGTGCCTACCACACCATATCAGATATGGAGTGGGAAGAAACCCTGTCTTCAGTACCTAAAGACATAGGGATGTCCAGCTTTTGTTAAAAAGCAGCATGTGGACAAGCTCGAGGCACGCTCAGTAGAGTGTAAGTTTGCGGGATATCCAAAGAACTCTATGGGATATTATTTCTATTACGCAGAGGAACAAAAGGTTTTTGTTTCTCGTCATGCCCGCTTCTTAGAAACTGAATTTTTAGAAAATCAGAAGAATGGGAGCGTAGTAGAACTGGAAGAAATTCCAGAACCACAAACTGCTACTGAAAGTTTGGTAGAACCAGAGGTTCAAGGAGAGCAGAACATTCCCGCACCCCTCCGCAGGAGTAGTAGGCCGTCTCATCCGCCTGAGAGATACTACGGTTTTCTCATAGATGGGGATAGAGAGGATTGCATCATAGATGATGATGAACCTACTGACTTCCGGCAGGCCATCCAGAGCGGCGACTCGGTACGATGGCTAGATGCAATGCGGACCGAGATGGAGTCCATGTACACCAACAAAGTATGGACTTTGGACTTTGCTCCAGATGGGGTAAAACCCATAGGATGCAAATGGATCTTCAAGAAAAAGATTGGTGTAGATGGACAGGTGGAAACCTATAAGGCTAGACTTGTTGCAAAGGGTTTTCGTCAAAGACCTGGTTTGGACTATGACGAAACTTTTTCTCCAGTGGCTATGCTCAAATCCATTCGGGTCCTTCTTGCTATTGCTGCCTTCCATGATTATGAAATCTGGCAGATGGACGTAAAGACGGCTTTTCTGAATGGAAATTTAGAAGAGAGCGTCTATATGGATCAGCCAGAGGGTTTCAATCAGAGTGGGAGCAGCGGGAAAGTATGCAAGCTGCTTAAGTCTATTTATGGACTAAAGCAGGCATCGCGGAGTTGGAACATCTGTTTTGATGAGACAGTCAAAGAGTATGACTTTATCAAAAATCCAGATGAACCGTGTATATATAGTAAAGTTGTGGCCAGAAGTGTCGTATTCCTCGTCTTGTACGTAGATGACATTCTATTGATAGGAAATGACGTTCCTATGCTACAATCTGTCAAAGGATTCTTGTCACACAGGTTCTCCATGAAAGACCTGGGTGATGCCTCGTACATTCTGGGGATCCGGATCTATCGTGATAGATCCAAGAGGATGTTGGGACTTTCGCAGTCCAGGTATATCGACACCGTACTGAAAAGATTCAATATGGAAGATTCTAAGCGCGGTAATTTACCGGCTTGTCACGGAATCACCCTCTCCAAAGAGATGTCTCCCAAGAATGATTTGGAAAGGTAACGCATGTCTATTATACCCTACGCTTCTGCGGTAGGCTCTATAATGTATGCGATGTTGTGTACCAGACCAGATGTAGCTTACGCACTGAGCGTGGTAAGCCGGTATCAGTCAGACCCAGGGGAGAAACACTGGATAGCAGTAAAGAACATTCTCAAGTACCTGAGGAGGACTAAGGAGATGTTCTTGGTTTACGGCGGAAAAGACCTCAGGTTGGAGGCCTTTGCTGATTCCGGCTTCTAGAGTGATAAGGACGATTCCAAGTCCATGTCGGGTTATGTCTTTACCCTCAATGGAGGGGCGGTGTGCTGGAAGAGCTCCAAGCAGGACACCGTTGCTGACTCGACGATGGAAGCGGAGTATATTGCTGCTTGCGATGCCGCAAAAGAAGCAGTCTGGATGAAGAAGTTCCTAACAGAACTTCAGGTGGTTCCTACCATAGTTGATCCAATACCTCTGTATTGCGACAACAACGGAGCTATAGCTTTAGTGAAGGAACCAAGGTCCCATCAGAAGTCCAGACACATCTTGAGGCGGTATCACCTGATCAGGGAGATCATTGATCGTCAGGAGATCGAGGTTCGGAGAGTTGCTTCTGAAGAGAACATTGCTGATCCATTCACGAAGGCCCTTCCTCAGATTCAGTTCGAGAGGCTACTCGAGATCATTGGTCTACGATATGCCAGTACATGGCCCTAGTGCAAGTGGGAGATTGTTAGTGTTTATGCCCTAGAAGGCCATTACTGTATCATACTAGTTTGTATATTACTTAATGGAAGCTTGGGATATTCACATGTATATATAACAGTCTTGCTAAACATAGTAGTATGCTACTTGGTTTTTCTATCTTAATATGTGAGTGTACGTATTGATAGAGCTCTTAGGATCTTGCTTGTCTACCAGCGTTGTGATGGCAGTCACACTAGTGGGGGCTGGGTAGTCTACAAGCACATCCTTATTCAGGTCCCTGGTCGTTGGATTATCGAGACAGAGCATCGATATCCGGAGTAGACTAGTGTGTACGCTTCTCATCCCAGTTGGGGAGATGGTCTATCCCACAGCCATCAGTACGTCGTACTGGAGATAGTATGCAGGTGCTCGTTAGGTTACGGGTACACCGGACAGGACTCACAGGGAACTGTTAGTTGGTTTGATACCAGTCGTCAGTGAGCAGTTCCCAGATGACATGAGTACAGCATAGTCCGCAGACTTGACACTGCTACTTCGCCTCGAGTGTGTCCCACTGTTCTTAGATTGCTACCCTACCACGGCTCAAAGGAGTCGTGCAAACAGGTAGCAGTTGGGTGCAGTCCCGAGCACTTGGAGGCAGTGGCGGTTAGACAGGATTCGTCTCTCCCGGTATTGGGAGTAGATATCGTGCTGTGTCAGAGAGCCATTACGCAAAGTCCCTGGCCAGGGCAAGCGAGATTTACTGGTCGGTTCCAGTAGTTTCTCAGGGTGTAATGGGCTTCACTCCGACACGACTTATACCGCTATTAGGGGACTGACGCTTGCCGCCCCCCTAGGCCCGATATGCGATAGTCTTGGACGAACGGACCGAACTGTATGGAGATTGTCACATCTGACTCAGTAGGAGTTCGGATGGGTTTACTCATCGGCCTTCTTATCGACAACTACCTGGGGACCGTTACGTACAGCTAGTGCCGCTTGCGGTCTGTGGTTAAACCCACTGCCAGCGTAGTAGTCGAGTCTCTAGAGTCCCACACAGAGAGTTTCCTACTCCAGGCGAAACGATATAGAGGTCGTATGGTTTTACGACAAAGGGTTCGGACGCATACGTGCGTTTACACGCGTATGACTTTCGGACAGTTTTTACCAGTCGGCTTTGGTTTAAGCCAGTTACTGGTATCCGGTTATTCGATTTTTTCAGTCTAAAGTTTTTCCGTATTTTTGCGGATCGGAGGGGCGTTCTCGTAATTGTACGAGAAGCTTCTAGAAGATGGTGACTAAGGAGGGTTATGTGTCATATTCATTGAATGAGTTATATGAGTGATGGTGGTGATTCATTCATCTCATTAATGCACATTTATTGCTTAATGACTCATGCTAATGAATCACCACTAGATATTTTATGAAGCATGATTATTCATCACTCTTTATTCTTTTCTTCTTATTAGATAATGCTTCATATATATTATGATACTCATAACTTATTCATCATAATATTATTCACATTCTCTCTCCTCAAGCTCTCTCTCTTCAAAAGACTAATCATCACCCTCATGTGTTGAGATCTAGGATTAGTTAGACTAATCAATCCATAACCATCACTCTATTTCATCTAGCTTCTTTGATTAGCAATCAAAGTAGATTAGTTGCCTCAAGTTAGAGGTGTAGCTTGGAGTTTTGCTCTCGGGTGGATCGTCTACTACCTAGAGAAGGCCGAGGAGAACAAGGAGATCGTAAAGACGAAGGACTAGTTTCATTTGGTATAATCCCTAAACACAATAGTTAAGAAACTTCTTGTGTACGGTTATTTATAGTTTAGCTTCGATTTAAGCGGTTAGTCGATGTTCGTTCACTAAACAAGATCGTTTTTGAAATTTCCGCCTCCCCACAAGTACTGGGGTGTACTACATCGACTTACACCTTCACTGGGAGTGACCTCTTTAGCAAAACTAGCAAAAGCTACAAAAAAAAACTCCTTTTCAAATCACTAGATTCTATAACGATATCAAGTTCATTACATTAAAGTTTTTCTTCAAAATCAGCCGTAGCCCTCCATCATTTCAGATAAGTACTATTTAGTATTCATGCTGTGTTTGTTGGCCTCCGTCAAGGCGTAGTGTACGATAGCCGAATAGTGTCTATCTGCAGTATATGATGCGATTGAGTTAGAATAGTCGTACGAACATGTTGGCCTCCGTCAAGGGTCATGCGGGTGGGTTTATTTCAATCAAGAAATGAACGGGTTGAACTTGACTAGTGGCCTATGGTTTGTTGGCCTCCGTCTAGGTCATAGGACGCTAGGGGTAAAAACAATTATTGGGAAATTCAAGTGTTGAAATTTGCAATGAGATTCCATACCTTCTATGAGATAGTTGGATCCCAATACCCACTTCGAATAAGTGTTACTCCTTGGAGAGTTTTCCACTTTACAATTAGCTAATCCATTAGGTATTTAAGAAAGGTGTTAACGGAGTGATTCCCCTGTGGAAACGAGGTTATTTAATTAGTTCCATGCGAAAGCATGGGGAGACTCCCTCGGAGTACCAATATCTGCCTGGCTGAACGATTAGCGAACTTAAAGGGTGTAATTAATCCCGGCTAATCTTACCTTTTTTCTGATTTGAAGGAAGATTCCATAAAAACAGTGGGAGCCATCCTGATTAGATAAGATAATAACCAATCTAATCTTGCAAAGAGCGCACGCTAAAGCGTTTCCTTCTCTCTCTCTCCAGGTAGCGACCAATGACACGCATTAATTAAGATAATCATATGGATTTATTGACCGAACCCACTTATTATACTGAGCTGGGGAACATTGATTCCGCTTTTTCTTATGATTGTCATAAGACTGAGCAAGGAATATGAGAATATCAGGATTCCCATGGAATCTGAACGAAGAATAAGCATGTTGATGCATCAACTTCGGGTGTCTTCGTGACCGAGAACTGTTTCTCAGTTTTCTCTATGTCCTGGTATTGGATACCCGATCAGGATCCCACATATGTAATTTTTTATATGGGCTAAAGAGAGGTAGAGAACTGGGAAAGGGTGATATGTCTCTAAAAGTAGGGAATGATGCAATTGTTGCAGCCAAAGCAGTTGGCGAATATCACCTAGTATTATCAAAGGGTAATGTGCTGATTCTGAATAACTGTTATTACGTACCGAATATGATGTGCAATATTATATCAGTTTCTTTGTTGCATAAAGAAGGATATAACTTTGCATTAGAGGATAATGTTATGAACATTTTCCTAAATTAAGTGTTGATTGGTTTTGGTACGTTATGTAATGGTATATACGTTCTAAATCAAACGACAGTTCTAAACATACAGAACACATACAAAAGGAAAAGTTCAGAAATGAACGAAGTCTTCGTGTGGCATTATAGACTAGGTCATATCAATGCGACAAGACTGGCTAAGTTGCATAAAGATGGATATTTGAATCCCTTTGAATTTACAACTTATGAAACTTGTCAGTAATGTCTCAAAGGAAAAATGAGCAAAACTCCATTTACTGGACACGGAGAAAGAGCTACTAAACTCTTGGATCTAATACATAGTGATGTATGCGGTCATATGTTTACACATGCCAGGAATGGTTCCTCATACTTTATTACATTCACCGATGATCTCTCAAGATACGGACATGTGTTCTTGATGAAACACAAATCTGAATCTTTTGAGAAATTCAAGGAATATAAGTACGAAGTTGAGAACCAAACAGGTAAAAGTATTAAAGTCCTACGATCTGATCGGGGAGGAGAATACTTGAGCACAGAATTCAGAGACTACTTAAAAGAGAATGGGATTCTCTCTCAGCTTACTCCTCCGTATACACCATAACACAATGGAGTTTCGCAGCGCAGGAATCGCACCCTATTAGATATAGTGCGCTCTATGATGAGTAATGCTGAGTTGCCTATTTCCTTTTGGGGTTATGCAGTTGAGACTGCTGCATACCTATTGAATAAGGTTCCGACCAAATCCGTGCCTACCATTCCATATGAGATAAGGAATGGGAAGAGATCATCTCTTAAATGAGTTAAGATATGGGGTTTTCCGGCCTATGTTAAAAGCAGAATCCGGACAAGCTCAGGGCAATGTCTGTTTTGTGCAAGTTTATGGGATATCCAAAGGATTCATATGGATATATCTTCTACCACACTGAGGAACAAAAGGTGTTTATTTATCAATATGCCACCTTTTTAGAAAAGGAATTTCTTATGAAAGAAATTAGTAGAAATAAGGTAGAACTGGAAGAAGTTCCATCTAAACAAACTATAACTGACAATTTGGTGGAACCGGAGGATTCAATAGTCCCCGACGAACCCCAGCCACTCCGCAGATCTAGTAGGGTTCTTCGTCTACCAGAGAGATACTACGATTTTCTCGTAGATGGTGGAAGCGAGGATTGCATCTTGGAAGATGATGACCCAACTAGTTTCGAGAAGGCCATCACAAGTGGAGACTCTGTGATATGGCTGGATGCTATGCGATCCGAGATGGAATCCATGTACACCAACAAAGTATGGACTTTGGAAGTTGCTTCTGAAGGGATAAAACCCATCGGGAGCAAGTGGATATCTAAGAAGAAACTTTGTGTAGATGGAAAAGTTGAGACTTTCAAAGCTAGACTTCTAACTAAAGGTTTTCATCAATGACCAGGTGTCGAATATGATGAAACCTTTTCTCCTGTCGCCATGCTTAAGTCCATCAGGATCCTACTTGCCATTGCTGCATACCATGTGTAGGGTTATTAATCACGACAGCAAGGTTTCGGGTGGCATCATCCATGCCAATTTTAAATTTTGTCATGTTTAAACAACCCTAAAAAAAGATCGTTAACTAGATAATGATACGGAATCGATAAAGTAAACAACATTACTACTAAGTGATAGGGATTACAACCTTTGTAGTCCGTTCCTTCGCTTCATAAGCTCCGAGTTGAGGTCCCTTCACTGCGATCATCAAGTTCTCGGATTCTCGAGAGGCTCCATAAGGTGAATGATGCATCTTGCTTGAAGTCTTCGAAATCCAAGACGATCTATCTTGAGAAAACACAAACCCAAGCTATCACTTCACTAGTTAGAGATTAGTGAAGCTAACACACTAATCTATATGGCTAGTATAGAAGAGGATGATGAAGTAGGAATTTTGCTCTCTTTAGTTTTCTTTATCTCGCTTTATTTCATCACAAAAGAAAAGGCTAGAAAGCTTTGTGGGGAAGATGAAGATGAAGTTGTGATGAATTGAATTATATTGTGTGAGATTAGAAATGCAACCATGGGTTAAGCATGGCATGCTTAACCCTTGTAGAGACTTAACCATTAGTTAGGGTTAAAGTTAGGTTAACAAATATCTTAAGGTAGACAAAGAGGCTGGACAAAATCAAAGAAGCGTAAAAGCTTCTTCCAAAATATCAACCATGACTAATTCCATAATTTTTGAATTTCCTTAATAATAATCATAAATTCTAATCTAACCCTAGCATGGTTCAAGTCTCATAAACACTAGTTGAATTTGTAACCTAGCATGTTACAATATCATATATCACATATATAATATTTTGTAACAAAAAAAAATAATACAATTAACATATATCACATATATATCAATGTATCATCAAGTGAGAAAAATTAATTCTTAAGTGAGCTAATACCAGTTAATGTAATTTAATATATCAAATATAATTATAAATTAAATTATTAAATCAACACTTGATTTAATAACCCGGCTATATTACATATAACCGACAAATATTAAATGTATCATTTTATCGAATCAACACTTGATCCGATAACCCGGCTATATCACATATACCCAGCTGATATCACATATCGCGATAATCGAATACGGTATCACATATCGTATTAATCTCGGTCCCGCACATATCACATATGTGCTCCTACTCCGTTTCGCCTAACCCAGGAAAGCTCTGTGTAGGACTCTAAAGACTCGTCAATACGTCGGCAATTGGTGATGATCATATCAAACACCCACAAGCTGCAAGCGGTCAGCTAAACGTAACAGCCATCCGGGTATTGAGCGATCAGAAGATCAACAAGCAAGCCTGCACACACTCCTGTGAATCCAATCAGTAACATTACCGTACAGTCCGGTCTCTTCGTCTGATATGTCGGATATCCAGTCTAGTGGTGGTAAATGTCAAACCCCAGTAAACGATAAGTCGTGTCGATGTGAGGCTCATAACGGGTCAAGAAACTACTGATAACACTTACCAGTAGATCTCCATATCAACCCTGGCCATGGACTTCCAGTTATAGCCAATCGAACACAGTGTTACATCAACCCCCAATACCGGGAGAGACGAAACCCCTCCTATCGCTCATTGCCTCCATGTGATTCGGTACTGTACCCAAAAGCCACCGTTTTGCACGTTCTCATAAACGTGGTGTTGGAGATAGTGCCCTCAGAGTCAATTATTAGGTCACAGGTACGTGATTGTAATGATTGAGGGAGGACCTATCCCTGTAGGACAGTCTTACTCGAGATGATAGTATGCTATCTGGTTTACCTTTATCATCGTGTACTGCTTTAGGTGACATGACACGTCGCTATTACACGTTGATAGAGCCCCTAGGATTCTTGCTTGACCACCAGCAGTATGAGGGCGATCATATAAGTGGGAGCTGGGGGTCTATAAGCTTATCCTTAAAAGGTCCCTAGTCGTGGGAGTTTCGAGACTGGGCATCGATACTCCATTAGTAGACTAGTGTATACAGTCGAGACCCCGACGAGGGGCGGTGGCCGGTCTCACAAGCCACTGGTGTCAGTTGGATCACCTAAGATGTGTACAGGTGCTCATTGGGTTATGAGTACACCGGACAGGACTCGCCGGGAACATGCTAGTTGGTCATATACCAGACGTCAGATGGCAGTTCCCTGGTGACATGTGTGCAGGTTAGTTCATCGACCTGGGGATCGTCATTTGTCTCGTGTGAGTTCCCACTGTACTTTGATTACTACCCTACCACGGCTCAAAGGAGTCGTGCAAACAGGTTTTAGTTAGGTACAGTCCCGAGCCACATGGAGGCAGTGAGCGTATCTTCAGGGGTTCGTCTCTCCCGGTATTGGGGGTGAGGTCGTGCTGTGTCTAGGAGAGCCATTACACAAAGTCCTTGGCCAAGGCAAGGAGATTTACTGGTAGGTATTCCAGTAGTATCTCAGGGTGTTCTGGGCTACACTCCGACACGACTTGTACCGCTTTTGGGGGTCTGACTTTTACCAACCCCCTAGGCCCGCCATGCGATACTCATAGACGAACGGACCGGACTGCACGGATATTGTCACTGACAGGCTCAGTTGGGTGTCGGGGTGAGCTTCCTCATCGACGTCCCATTTGGTCAGTACCTGGTAGCCCGTCACGTATTGGCTTATACCTCTGACGTGCTAGTGGTTAAATCCACAACCAAGGTGTTGATGAGTCTTTAGAGTCCCCCACATTCAGTTACTCAGCTTTCGGGCGAAAGGTTGTAGAGGCCGTATGGAGATATGGCAGGGTCCGATCAGATACGTGCGGTATTGCACGAATCAGGATCGGACAGTTTGTACTATAGGCCGTATGGTTATATGGCAGGGTTCGATCAGATACGTGCGGTATTGCACGGATCAGGATCGAACAGATATTACTGGCCGGCTTTGGTATAAGCCGGATCCTAGTATAGTACAGTGTAGATTTTGTCTCATTGCATTTGTATTTCGGTCGAAATACAGATGCGGGTGTGTATGCACAGTATCGGGGTTTTCCTGTAATTTATTACGGGACCAGTTTTCTGGAGTTGCCAGTTTGCTTTCCGTTTCGGCCGATTTCCATTGTTCCGTTCATTGGCCGAAGTTTGGTGGAGGAGGGCTTATTTGCATTGTTGCAAATAGGCATTTGTGGAGGGGGTCTTTGCATTTTTGTTGTATCATGATAGCCTCTCATTGACCTTGACTTCTAGCTATCATGATGGCTTGACTTTTAGTGGGCATGATGGTTGATGATGATGAGGGGTGAGGTTGGTTGAGTGTGGGTTATGGTAGTGATCATTGGATTCTTTCATCATCTCTTTTCATTATTGTTCCACCCACTCCCTTGACCTTGCTCTCTTTTCCCTCTCTCCAATCACACAAGAGAAATTGGGGGGGCCGGCCACTTTTCTTGCATGATGGATTGATTCATTTTGGGTGTGGCATTTTTGGTTCATATTGTGCAAAGAAAAGAGCTCTCTTGTTCCTCTCCAAAAATCCTCTCTCTTCCTCCACCAAAATGGCAAAGCTCCAAAACCCCAAATGAGACTTCTTCTCTAGATATTCTACAACGAATCTTGGGCACGTCGAGTAGCCGGCTTCGTGCCCGAGTTGCCTCGGCATTGAGGTGGGAGCCCGTAAACAAAGTAGGCGATGTGGTGCACTTCTGGCGACGAGGAGGAGACGGACGGAGATCCCGCGAGGAGATCGGAGTGGAGATGAAGACCGGAGGACTTGGATCGTCGGTATATCTCTAACCCATCTTCTAGTTAGCTTAGACTTGTTAATGGTTTCGATCCGGGTGTTTAGTGCGCGGTGGTGCCGGTTTGCTAAGTCCGCAAAATTTAAGTTTTTCACCGCTTCCGCATTCCGGCGTCGGATTGACGGCCGGGGCGCCGCCGTGCACTTACAGTGGTATCAGAGCCTCGCCATTAACTTAGTCTAGCTTTGTGTAATGTGTTTTTCTGTTCCGATCGATCGAAATGTCCGAAAACCCCAATACACCCACATCAGTTTTCTGTTAAGATTTTTTGGTGTCCAAAAATTTTTCAGGTGACAGAAAAGTGATCTACCAAAAAATATAAGAGTTCTGTAAAAATTCGACGATGTAAAGCTACAGTGTGAGCGCGGAACCGCCGCATAAACCCCATACATGCCGCCCTTCCGCGGCGCACTGTGCACGTCACATCACCAAATTTTTACAGATGCCTTCTGGGTTTATTTCAGGGGTTTTGGAACATTAAATTTGGGCCCATATTTTCTGTAACTGCTACAGTATTGTTTTGGGGCCCACTTGGTATAATTTGATCGGTCGGATATTTTAAACACATTTTTCACAGTATTTACATTATATCTGCGACCGTGAATGTCACTCGATCGGTAAATCCGGTCTAACTGCTATAGCCCGGTTAGACGGATTTGCGAACGTGACTTTCACGTTGATGTTCTATGTATTTGCTGTGATGTTGCGGATCGGTCGTGGGGGATAGCCTGGATGCAATGCTAGTATAGTTTTGTTGTATTATGTACATTTGATATTGCGGGGCGAGCGTCCGACATGTGGACTGCCGTCACTGCCTGATTGTATTATTATTTTGGGGCACGACCTGGTTGCGGTCGATGTACCCGGTGTATGTATATTTTACTTTCTGTACTAGGATTGCCCCGCGGAGGGGTGCACGGATAGCCGGGTTCTGGAGGGCAACAAGCCCGCATCTCATGGCATTGAGACGGAGGGGGCTTCGCTCTAGGATTGGCGGGCTATTCGCCGCACTCGTAGGGGGTACAGGTTGACCCAGGAGGGGTGCCCAAGTTGCCGGATTCCGTGAAGTGCTGGGTGGTCCATTCACGGCGCTGAAGGGGGCTGCCTCGCTTCAGGTTTTGGCGGGTGACTTGCCGCGCCCGTAGGGGTCTAGGATTTCATTGCACAGGCTATCCACACGACCAGGGGAACGTCGGGTTTCAGCAGTGGCTCTGTGAAACCCGGGGATCCCAGATATCTGTATTGTTTCTGTGATGCTGTTCATTTTCTGTGATGTTGCATTTTATTCACGCCTTGAGCGAAATATAATATATTGGTATATATATTAGTAGATGTTGTATATGTTTTGCATCCGCGCTAGTCCAGTCCCCGCTCTGCCGTTAGTAAGCTAACCTAACGGGTAATGACGGGACCCAGTGGCGAATGCGGATGGCATATACGTACATCAGTATATTTTCGTTCTTTGTGGTGTGATCAATTGATGGGACTGCATTGATTCGGATCAATGCAAGTTAAAAACAAACCTAATCTGATGTTGTTGGAACACTTTTCAAAAAGCTGTTATTGCAAGGACGTTTACTTTTGTTTTGCATCGTGGTATTCATTGGAATATCCTGCTCCTCAGTCGACGAGGCAAGGGCCGAGATCCCTTCACCGGGAGTGACCCCTTGGACAAAAGTTTGCGTCAGGGCAATGACTTCACTATAGCCGATTACTTTTGCTTTGCACCGTGGTATTCAGTTGAAATATCCTGCACCCCATTCTACGGGGAAAGAGCCGAGATCCCTTCACCGGGAGTGACCTCTTTAGCAACGGTTTTCGTCACTATATTTTCAAAAAGCTATCCGTTCCTTCGACGATATCAAGTTCATTACGTTAAAGGTTTTCGCCAGAAACCATTCGTAGCCCTCCGTCGTTTCATATGGGTAGTCAATAGTATTCAAGCTGTGTTTGTTGGCCTTAGTCAAGGCACAGTGTTTGGTAGCTATTGGGTATTCATATGCTGCATAGATAGATGCGTTGGTTTGGGACAGTCGTATAGCCTTGTTGGCCCTAGTCAAGGGCTTGTACGGGTGGATTCAAATTAACCTGGATAATGACGGGTAGAACTTGACATGTGACTTATGATTTGTTGGCCTTAGTCAAGGTCATAAGAGCATGGGGTAAAAATCACATCGGGAGTTTCAAAAGAACTGAAACTTGCCAGATATGCGCATACCTTCTGGAGTGTGATGACGTGAGCGGATTCCGTCACGTTATCATGCGATGATAGTTGGATCCCGATTCCCACTGATGAGTTAGTTTACTCCTCGGGTAACCCCGACTAATTCTTCTTTCAGGTTTGGAGGAGAATTTGAGGTACAGTGGGAGGATTCCAGATTAGATAAATTGTCACCATTCTGATCTAGGTTAGAGTGCACGCTGAGTGTTTCTTTTCTCTCTCTCTTTGGCAGCGACCATTGACCCGACCCTAAGACTTTGACTCAGTGACCAAGTTGACCGAACCTTCTTAAACACTGGCTTTTGGATTGTCAGAGTTGCAGACCTCATTGCCACTCCTACTTTTACCCTTTTCTCCAGGACACCCCGTATTGCTACGAACGTCCACTTCCATTGGACAAAACCATCGTATGGTTAGATACGAACTCGAAAGAATTTATTCGAGGATGGTTTCCGGTTCTGGAGAAAACGGATAGGATTATTCAGTTGTCTTTTCCTTTTACCCTCTCTCAGGTTACGAGTACTCCTTGGTTTAGGGGTAGTACACCTATTACGCAAATTGGATTGTCTTCTTCCAAACCATAGGCTGGTGCCGACCGGTAGGGAATGAAGAAAACCAATTAGCATAACGATGGTGTGCAGAAGGTATTAAGTTCAGACAAAGCAAGGGATTAGTAGGAGGGCAAAGTAAATTGCAACAGATATTCACGACCAAACCAAATATTTCGTTACCACTCCCACATCACCTTTGTATTTCTCCAGGACACTCCGTATCACTACGAAGATCCCATTTTATTGGATAATCCATCGTATGGTTATATACGAACTCGAAAGGAACTCGTTCCAGTTCGGGGATGGATTCTGGTCCAGGAGAAATAGGAATAAGATTTATTCAGGTGTCTTTTATCTTCACCCTCTCTCATTGCGAGTGTTCCTAGGATTGGGACAGTACACCCATTATGCTTATTGGATAGTCTTCTTCCAAACCATAGGCTGGTGCCGAACGGTAGGGAAGGAAGAAAACCATTTGGCCTAAAAGGGTGTGCAGAAGGTAAAGACTAAAGACATATGAAGGGATTTGGAGAGGTGGCAAAGAACTATACGGTTACAGTCGTGAATCTGGAAGAGGCATTACTAGGAATACCAGAATACCCCATCGGAACATTTCAATGTTTCAGTTTCACTGTGTAATGTTAAAGGAAAACTGATTTCCCGATTAGATACTTACTCCAGGGTATGTATTTACCAGGTACGATTCTCACATCTGTATGGTTTTACAGATGATGAGTGGGAGTAAGTTATTGGGAATTGGGTGATTATCCTCATTATATCGGGATTCGTTGTAATCGGTGATATTTGAGGAAATCACCTGGGCTGTTTGCCGGTCGGCAAATATTTGGTTTTGAATATTCGCTGTTATGCACCAATTTCAAATTGATATATCTGTACGTCTATTTTCATAGAGTGAGATATACCTTTCTGAAATTATGTCTACGACATTTACCTATATCAGTGGATGGTTAGGTAAGGAGCATTAAACAGCGGTGTAATTCTTCTTAACCATAAGTACAGTTTTCAACCTACGACACACAGTGAATGAGTTATCAGACTCAAGGGACTTATACAAAGGATTGTATGTTGTCCAGGGTCCATCAGGACAGAGGGGTTGGTCCTCATACTACATTCAGTTTACTTATGACTTCTCTGGTTTTTTTCAGACAAGTGTTTCGTGGAAACACAGGGTCCGAATTTGGAGAAGTCATTGGTATTTGAATAGAGTAGAGAACCAGGTATAGCAAGTATCGGGATTCTTCAAAGAGATCGAAGATGTAGATACTTGTGTATGGTATTCAGTTGATAGTAATGATAAAGAGATCTTGCTTCTCTTTCAGGTTACTCATAATTGGAAGTATTCCTAAGTTGAGTAACGCTGATCGGCCTCCTTCCATTTAGTTGACATGCGCTGGAGACAGCTGCATGATTTGAATCTGGTTCAATTAAATCAATGCCTCTGTTCCTATATGGGATATAGAACAGATCATATCTTAACATTGTTAAGGTACGGGGAGTTGTCCGGTTTATGATTAAAACCAGACACTGGACAACTCAAGGCACGTTTCTGTAATGGCTGTTTTTGGGTTGACCCAGGCTATGACGAGGGTTGACTTTCTACCATCTGGATGAACAATAGCGATATTGTTCTAGACTCGCCACAGTTTTAATAAAAATGGATTTTTTCAGAAAACAGTAGTGGGAGTATGGTAGAACTGGAAGTGATTCCAGAACCACAAACGATTACTGAAGATTTGATAAGGAACCTAAAGATTCAATCTGGATTGACATTCCATTGGCCACTCCGCAGATAAGATGGGTAACTTCAGGCACCCGAGAGGTACTACGGTAGCCTCAAGGACGGTGACAGGGAAGTTCTTGTTTACCCACAATTACCATTGCTGTTGTTCCAGGGTGCGAGACCCGGCAGGAGGATGAGTATAGCGTCGTTCTAAACCAGTTTTAGAAGTGTACGTCTATATGACTCTGCCAGAGGGTTGTCGTAGTCAGTGGGAGCAGCGGAAGCATTGGTGGACAGGTAGCTTATGTCTATTTATAGACTAGAGCAGATATAGCGGAGATAGATCATCTATTTCTGACGTGACAGTCATGGGTTTGACTTCATCAGAATAGGGGATGGATCTGTTGAGAAGGTAGTAGGGTGTGATATCCTGGTATTTGGATGATATACACAGAGTAGGAAAAGAAACTCCTACACTACGATCGGTTATACTTTGGTCGTCACACAGTTGTTTCTCCACAAAGGAAATGGATTTTATATCAGACATACTGGTTACTAGATCTATGGTTTTAGATCTAGATTTGGGTGGTTTCCCAATCAGGGTACTTGACAGCATTCTAAGAGTATTTAGGATGGACGACTCCTGGCACGGTAGTGTACCTGCAGGTAATGGAGTCACCCTCTCTAAAGGTGTCTTACAGACTAAAGGGGAGAGGGACGGGCATGATTGGCAGATCACTTGCTCAGGCAATTGAGTCAATCATGAGATGTCAAGTACCACACCAGATGTTGTTCTTGCACTAGATGCAATAACTTGACATTAATCCAATCCTGGAAAAACAGTCGGAAGCAGTTTTAGAACATAAGTGGATGTTCTAGGGAGATGATAACGACAGCCTCATTCAGGAGACAGTTATCATTCCAGGCTTCCAAGGTGACATGGACGACAAGAAGGTTGTCAGAGTTATAGTTTTCCTTCTGATGAGGGGCAGTATTTTGGACAGGTGGTCCAAGGCAATACTGAGGGAGGCATGGCGCGCAGGATACTGATTAAGTTCAGTTGACGATACAGTCTAAGAAGTTTGGATTTGAAGTTCATTTATGAGCTAGGTCCCATCAGACATCCAGACATATTCTGAGACAGGTATTGCTCTTTTCGGGAGATGGCTTTCTCCGCGAACTTGAGATTTTGAGAGAGACATAGAAAGAAACAACTAAGCGGATCCACTCACTGAGGCTATTCCTCGAACGCAATAGTTTCGCAAATGAGCTTTGTGAGACTGACTAGTAGAGGAGTTGGGTGTTCGATATCACACGGGCTGTGAGTATGCGACATCGCAATAATTAGCCTTGAGTGCAAGTGGGAGATTGTTGGAGATAGTGCCCTCAGAGTCAATTATTAGGTCACAGGTACGTGATTGTAATGATTGAGGGAGGACCTATCCCGGTAGGACAGTCTTACTCGAGATGATAGTATGCTATCTAGTTTACCTTTATCATCGTGTACTGCTTTAGGTGACATGACACGTCGCTATTACACGTTGATAGAGCCCCTAGGATTCTTGCTTGACCACCAGCAGTATGAGGGCGATCATATAAGTGGGAGCTGGGGGTCTATAAGCTTATCCTTAAAAGGTCCCTAGTCGTGGGAGTTTCGAGACTGGGCATCGATACTCCATTAGTAGACTAGTGTATACAGTCGAGACCCCGACGAGGGGCGGTGGCCGGTCTCACAAGCCACTGGTGTCAGTTGGATCACCTAAGATGTGTACAGGTGCTCATTGGGTTATGAGTACACCGGACAGGACTCGCCGGGAACATGCTAGTTGGTCATATACCAGACGTCAGATGGCAGTTCCCTGGTGACATGTGTGCAGGTTAGTTCATCGACCTGGGGATCGTCATTTGTCTCGTGTGAGTTCCCACTGTACTTTGATTACTACCCTACCACGGCTCAAAGGAGTCGTGCAAACAGGTTTTAGTTGGGTACAGTCCCGAGCCACATGGAGGCAGTGAGCGTATCTTCAGGGGTTCGTCTCTCCCGGTATTGGGGGTGAGGTCGTGCTGTGTCTAGGAGAGCCATTACACAAAGTCCTTGGCCAAGGCAAGGAGATTTACTGGTAGGTATTCCAGTAGTATCTCAGGGTGTTCTGGGCTACACTCCGACACGACTTGTACCGCTTTTGGGGGTCTGACTTTTACCAACCCCCTAGGCCCGCCATGCGATACTCATAGACGAACGGACCGGACTGCACGGATATTGTCACTGACAGGCTCAGTTGGGTGTCGGGGTGAGCTTCCTCATCGACGTCCCATTTGGTCAGTACCTGGTAGCCCGTCACGTATTGGCTTATACCTCTGACGTGCTAGTGGTTAAATCCACAACCAAGGTGTTGATGAGTCTTTAGAGTCCCCCACATTCAGTTACTCAGCTTTCGGGCGAAAGGTTGTAGAGGCCGTATGGAGATATGGCAGGGTCCGATCAAATACGTGCGGTATTGCACGAATCAGGATCGGACAGTTTGTACTATAGGCCGTATGGTTATATGGCAGGGTTCGATCAGATACGTGCGGTATTGCACGGATCAGGATCGAACAGATATTACTGGCCGGCTTTGGTATAAGCCGGATCCTAGTATAGTACAGTGTAGATTTTGTCTCATTGCATTTGTATTTCGGTCGAAATACAGATGCGGGTGTGTATGCACAGTATCGGGGTTTTCCTGTAATTTATTACGGGACCAGTTTTCTGGAGTTGCCAGTTTGCTTTCCGTTTCGGCCGATTTCCATTGTTCCGTTCATTGGCCGAAGTTTGGTGGAGGAGGGCTTATTTGCATTGTTGCAAATAGGCATTTGTGGAGGGGGTCTTTGCATTTTTGTTGTATCATGATAGCCTCTCATTGACCTTGACTTCTAGCTATCATGATGGCTTGACTTTTAGTGGGCATGATGGTTGATGATGATGAGGGGTGAGGTTGGTTGAGTGTGGGTTATGGTTGTGATCATTGGATTCTTTCATCATCTCTTTTCATTATTGTTCCACCCACTCCCTTGACCTTGCTCTCTTTTCCCTCTCTCCAATCACACAAGAGAAATTGGGGGGGCCGGCCACTTTTCTTGCATGATGGATTGATTCATTTTGGGTGTGGCATTTTTGGTTCATATTGTGCAAAGAAAAGAGCTCTCTTGTTCCTCTCCAAAAATCCTCTCTCTTCCTCCACCAAAATGGCAAAGCTCCAAAACCCCAAATGAGACTTCTTCTCTAGATATTCTACAACGAATCTTGGGCACGTCGAGTAGCCGGCTTCGTGCCCGAGTTGCCTCGGCATTGAGGTGGGAGCCCGTAAACAAAGTAGGCGATGTGGTGCACTTCCGGCGACGAGGAGGAGACGGACGGAGATCCCGCGAGGAGATCGGAGTGGAGATGAAGACCGGAGGACTTGGATCGTCGGTATATCTCTAACCCATCTTCTAGTTAGCTTAGACTTGTTAATGGTTTCGATCCGGGTGTTTAGTGCGCGGTGGTGCCGGTTTGCTAAGTCCGCAAAATTTAAGTTTTTCACCGCTTCCGCATTCCGGCGTCGGATTGACGGCCGGGGCGCCGCCGTGCACTTACACGTGGTAAGGTGGAAATCAAAGCACAGTGGGAATCACACAAGACTCAATGTTGATCTCGGGTCTACAGACTAACCTGTACCAGTGTCACCAGAGAACTGCTTTCTGACGATAGGTATAATACCATCTAGAAGTTCTCGCGAGTCCGTTCAGTGTACCCAGTCTCCAATGAGCACCCGTATACCTTCTCTAATGTCAAACACCAATGGATATGGGATCATCCATCGCCCATCATATGGGTCGAGAAGCGTATACGCTAGTCTACTCTAGAGTATCGATGCCCTGTCTCGATACTCCCTCGACTAGGAACAGTTATAGAATATACTCTTAGACTACCCTGGCCCCACTAGTATGATTTGCATCATAGTCCTAGTAGTCGAGTACATATCCTAAGGGCTTTATCAACATGTGAGAGCAAAATAGTAACCCAATACAAATCAACATGCTAAGACAAAGTGAATCCAGATAGCATACTATCATATCAAGAAAGAAAGTCCTCACTATATATATCCAAGCATCCACTATAATATACATCATATGTACAACAATGGCCTCTAGGGCATATACATAACTAACAATCTCCCACTTGCTCTAAGTCCAGCTGTTGTAGTATCTCATACCTAACATCCCGAAGAGTCTCTTAAATTGTATCTGGGGTATGGCCTTCATGATTGGATCTGCAGTGTTTTCCTTCGTGTCAACTCTCCTGACCTCGATCTCACGGCGATCAACTATCTCCCGGATCAGGTGATACCGCCTCAGAATATGCCTGGATCTATGATGGGACCTGGGTTCCTTGGCCAAAGCCAGAGCTCCATTGTAATCACAATACTCAATGGATGGAACCACTCCAAGTTCAGTGATGAACTTCTTGATCCAGACAGCTCTTTGGCAGCTGATTGATAAGTTTCGTGCGTGTTCAAGTTTAATTACCGCAATTAGGACGGTTTCGCTTTGCAGCTAGCCGATGAGTACGGGTCGATCCACAGAGAGATAGGAGTCTTTTTCTTTATGTTTTAACGAGTTAAGTCCAAATGTGTTCAGGTTTGTTTAAGATTAGCTAATTAGAAATGAATGATAAGAGAACTTGTTAAGGGTTAGGATTTGGTTGGTTTGAGTTAGGAGGTCGCTCACTTAATTCATTTGCCACTCTTAATATCGATGTTACGGTAATCGGCAACAACGGAGATTAGCACGACTAAGAAGGAAACTTGCGAGTATAAGCTAGGCTTTCCAACACTTAGTTTCCTCTTTTTGGTCCTTGTCCGTCCGTTCTTGGCTCTTAGTAGTAACCTCAGGTTGATTCAACCACAGCCAGTCTCACTAGGGTATCACCGCTATTATAAAGAATAGGGTGCCGTAGAGAACGGATTGTGGATCAATTAACGGGAGTTCGAATCAAAATGTTGGGCAAAGAGAAGAGTGAAGGAGATTTCATTCTCTCAAACTTTCCGTTTCCAACCCTGACAAGTGAGAAATTACTCACCCATTATAAAAGATAAATGAAATGGAACAAAGAAAGAAGGTAATAAGAATTGTGGTAGAAAATCACAACTAGCTATTTGGGACCTCACTTAGGCAAGGATCACACTAAGTATCATGGTTGTAAGGATAAAAGAAAGTAGAAGAGAATAAAACAACAAACAAATAACAACAACTACTTTTAGCAATTGAAATTACAAGCAAAATAAAAGAACTAAATTACAAGACATGCATGTAGAAAAAGAATACTTCTTGCATTCTTCGACACTCAATAAATCTCACACAAGCTTTAATGGAGGAAGATGGAGAAAATACTCTTTTATTAAAAACTAAACTAAAACTTAATACAAAAATTACACACAAAAATAAGCACACTTCTCTTGGCTCTGTTCTGGGCTATTTATAGGCATTTTTCTGAAACAATAGGAATAAATTATAAGCCTAAATACAATTACAGGAATAACTCCAACTTTTCATCAGTTGAGGACACGTGTCAACCGCGGAACCGCGGCCATAGTGGGCATTTGGGCGCGGAACCTCGATGGGTTGGTGGCCAAATCTTGTCGTCTTCCTCTCTCTGGTCTTGCCCTCATTTTTCCTTGTTTATGAAAACTTTAAACTGCAACAACTCTTCCAGAATATCTTCAGATTTCATAGTCCAAGATTGCTTCATTTTCTTCTCCTTTGACTTTTAACTCCCTTGACTTCTAACTTGATTTAGTCACAAATGACAACTAGTTTCGTCCCATCTTTTGAACTGGTACTGGAAGGATATTGGAACCCGGCTTTTATCTGTTTGTGACAGATGTTCTGGATTTTGGCGTAACTGTGGAGATTTCGTCGGATTTGTATTCTTTTGGACTGGAAACCTGTAATCTGTAAACATGCAGCAAATACGGATTAAAAGCACCTACCTATATGCAATGTGATCAAGAATGGGCGGTATAAAACACAAAATTCTGTGATGAACAAATACCCCCAAACTTATCTTTTGCTCGTCCCGAGCAAAGCCATTTTATTCACAAAAATTCCTTACCTCACTTTCGCAGGGAACGCGATTGCACTGAGCACGTGCAACAAGACGTTAAACCTCTAGGTGTCCCTAGTAGGAGGAGTGTTGTCTCCTGAGGGTTTTCAGCGGATTACACCCGCAAAATCCTATCAAATTGGCCGTCGACTCTAATCCTACATTTCAGCATTCTAGCCAGAAACTCTATTATCATTAACTTAGAAATCATTAACCCGTATTCTTCACACTTCCTTTTTATTAAACTTAAGATCCTATACGTCTAGCCATTTTACAAAGCTTTCAGCATCTCCTGAGTTTTCCTTCTTAAGCGCAATCTCGAATCCGGAATTTTTATCAACTCTACTGAAGAAATAAACCCTATTTTTCATTCCTATCTCTCCTCCAAACTCAGATTATATAACCCTACGTGTGTGTAATTATCACCCCTACACTTGGAAATTCAGTTCAAGCTATAATACCCTTGCCTTAATACCTAGCACTACTTATTTTCATTAATGATGGACGGTTTTGCTCATACATCTTTCATGCGACTATTAATGCTTCTTGAGGCACTAACATCCGATTACTAAATGTGTGAGCTTTAAACTGTAAATAGCAGTTTCCAGGTCTTGTATTTTATTCTCGTTTTTTTTTCTTTATTTTTCTTTTTCAAGACCGGATATATTTTTCAATGGTGCTCTTTTGTTGTTTAGCTTTAAATACCGTTTTTTCTTTCATACTAGGCTTTCAGGAAAGAGTATTTCTAGGTATCCTCTACTATTCCGAGCTTTAAGGTGGTGTATGTGCGATTTGTAGGGTATATATTTTCAGAAATTTAGACTTAAGATTCAGAATTATTTTTCAGACTTACTCTTCAAATAGAGCATCAATACTCTTCCATCATTTTGACTTAGCTTGAGAACTAGACTCAAAATTTGCTTATTTCAAAATAAACCGCTGGGACGTATATTTTCTATAGTTATATTTCAAGGAAGGTTATTTTTAGGGTTTATAATTAACTAAGTTTAAGATCTAGTTGTTTCTAACTAGTCCACTGTCATATCGGACTTGATTCAAAAATGGTCAATAAATTTTTCTCTCTCTTTTTTTTTTCTTTTAAAATTTTTGTTAGTTGTATGTATGCCCAAGAGGTCAGTATTGTACAGATGATGTATATTATATTGGATGCTTGGATATATATAGAGATGACTTTCTTGCTCGGTATGATAGTATGCTATCTGGTTACTCTTTATCTTAACATGTACACTTGTCTCTTTAAACTGTCTTATAGTTACATGTTGATAAAGCCCTTAGGATGTGTACTTGACTGCATGGAGTATGATGCAGATCATACTAGTGGGGACATGGTAGTCCATAAGTACATCCTTCAAGGTCCCTAGTCGTGGGTGTATCGAGACGGGGCATCAATATACCAGTGTAGACTAGCGTATACGCTTCTCGACCCATGAGATGGGCGATGGATGATCCCATATCCATTGGTGTTTGACATCAGAGATGGTATATGGGTGCTCAGTGGAGACTGGGTACACTGGACGGACTCGCCGAGAACTCCCAGATGGTATTATACCTCACGTCAGATGGCAGTTCTCAGGTGACACTTGTGCAGGTTAGTCTGCAGACCCGAGATCGTCATAGAGTCTTGTGTGATTCCCACTGTGCTTTGATCTCCACCTTACCACGTCCATGAGGGCGTGCGAAACGGTGGTCTTTGGGTACAGTCCCGAGTCACATGGAGGCAATGAGCGATAGGAGGGGTTTCGTCTCTCCCGGTATTGGGGGTTGATGTTGCGCTGTGCTCGATTGGCCGTAACTGGGAAGTCCCTGGCCAGGGCTGATGAGAGATTTGCTGGTAAGTGTTACCAGTAGTTTCTTGACCCGTTATGAGCCTCACATCGGCACGACTTATCGGTTATTGGGGTCTGACGTTTACCACCCCTAGACTTGATATGCGACATATCAGACGAACAGACCGGACTGTACGGTAAGTGTTACTGGTTGGATTCACAGGAGTGTGAGCGGGCTAGCTCATCGATCTTCTGATCGCTCAATACCCGGATGGCCGTTACGTTTAGCAGACCGCTTGCGGCTTGTGGGTGCTTGATATGATCATCATCTGCTACCGGCGTATTGACGAGTCTTTAGAGTCCTACACAGAGGTTTCCTGGCTCAAGCGAAACGAAATAGGAGCGCATATGAGATATGTGCAGGACCGAGAATAATGCGTGTATGTGATACCATATTTCATTCTCGCGATGAATGTTTCAATTGGTTGTATGCGATATGACCTAGTTATCGAATCATTGATTCGATAAATCGATACATTCGATACTAGTCGGTTATCTGCGACATGACCGGATCATTGAATTAAATGTTGATTTAATAATTTAAGGTATAACTATATTTGATATATTACCTTGCATTAACTAGTATTGGTTCACTTTAAATGGATTTTCTCACTTGAAGTTCACACATTGTATATGTGATATATTTTGTGTGCACTTGATTGTATCATGTTTGATGTTGCATGGTAACTTGTGTTTTGTGTAAAGATTAAACCATGGTTGTGTAATGATTAGGGTTTTGATTTATTCACTCATTTATTTATCCATTCTTTATTTATATTTAATTAGATGAAAGAAAACAAAATGGTTTTCTTTATCATGAAGCTTGTTGAAGCTCCATGAAGCTTTGACTAAAGAGACCATTTTGTCTTCATGCTTAACCCTAACCATTCCCACTTACCATGGTCTATTCTCTACACTTAACCTTAGTTAGGATATGATAAGTATTGATTTATTTTCTTTTATGGAGATACTTTATCATATTCTATCTTCATTCTCTCCTTCTTCTTCAAGAAAGAAAGCTTGATGCCATCAATGGCAACTAGAGTTCTAAAGTGAGAAATCCAATTCTAAAGTGAACCCACCTCCTATTTCTTCACCCTCTACCTCTTGCCAAGTTGTTTTGGGTGTTTTCTTAACAAGTTTCACAAATTTGTGAAGTCGGAGCTTGAACTTGTGATGCCTCGACGTAGATCATCTTCGGCACGAAGCCGACGACCAAGTCCGCCCATTTCTCCGATCAAGCCGACGATTGAGTACGGGATTCGAGATGGACAGCGAGAGGATGCCTACGTGGAGCCAAGGAAGTGGATATCCGGATCTACAAAGGTTGTAGCTTCTTATCTTTAGTTAATTTGTTAACTAGATTCGTATATCGCCTAAATTTCTAGTCAACGGTCCGTATTAGGGTTTCTCGGTACCCGTAAAATTTGAAATTGGCATGGTTGATGCCTTGTGAGACCTCTATAGTGTGTCTAGGAACCCTACAGTGGTATCAGAGCCTAGCTAGAGCCTTAGGCGAAGTCCAGACGGAGTTTGAAGCCCGATCGAACCGAAACCCTAATATCAAAGTTGCTCTCTGTACATTTTTAAAAAACTGGGTTTTCTCCCAATTAAAAATATGCAGAAAATTCAGCAGGACTTTCTAAGAATTACTGTGAAACACGATCACCCAATTCCTCCATAGTGCGGCGGAACCGCGGCAGAAGCCTGTGTGCGGCGGAACCGCGGCAGAAGCCTGGCTTCTGCGGCGGTTCCGCGGCCGTATGATGACGTCACCCACCCAATTTTGCACAGTAATTTCTTTTATTCAGTGCTGAGTTCTCTGGGAATTTTTAATATTTATTCAAGAGTTGAGTATTCTGGGTTGTATTGGGGACTCGGTATTTCGATCGGATTATCGAACTTTGTCTAAGTGCTTTCTGGATAATTTTTTGAATATGTTAAAAAGTCCGACCGGATATAAATACCCAACTTTTCCCCTGCCGGAAAATATCCAAGTGTTGGATTTTTGTGTGGTTTAAGGACATTCTGAGTAGTGCAAGTAACGCGATGGTCCCTCTAGAAGACAACAAACCTTAACTCGATTATGTGACCGTCTTGAACTGCCCTTTGAACCTTCGGGTTTGGGGCAGTACGGCGTGCCACATGTGAGGCGTTGGCTTGACCCTTCTACGGCTGGACCGTTGGTACTGAGGCATGAAGTGAATGACTTTGAACCTATTTCATGTGTTGAACGGTTTCGGGAAAACTTGGGTGTTCGAATGTTTGATCGGAAAGTTTAATATATTCTATTTATCCGGAATGGGATACAATAATTGGAATTCATAAACAGTTATAAGATAACTGAATGAATGTTATAAATCTAGCGGTTTAGTTTCACTTGATATTGAAAAGAGTTTTCGATAATGAGACTAAAATGCGGGGTTTATAACTGTTAGGCATGTGATGTCTAAGTATTTCATTTGATTAGGCATGTGATGTCTAAAGAGGTTGTGGATTCCAACTGTTGTAGTTTTACACTTTCTTTTCTGTGACCGTAAGTGTAATATGTGATATCGCCGGTTTCATTGCTATATGTCAACGACAATTGGGATGCGCATATTTACTTACGTTGATGACATGTGATGTTATGTGTTGCTGGATATGTTATATTGGATCGTCGTGTTTGAATAGCCGGGGGGTTTTATGTGAGATGAGTGTTTTTCATTTTCATTCATGTAAAAACTTGTATGTAATATTCTTTTATTTGGGGCACTTCCAGGTTGCGGAAGTCGTCACCTTTTGTATAGTATTTACTTTTCCGCATTAGGATAGACCCAAGGAGGGGAGCACAAGTAACCGGGTTCTGGGGTTCAGTGGGAGACCAACTCGAGGAGTCGAGTCCGGGTCTCCTAACCCAAGAATTGGCAGGGTTGCTTGCCGCTCTCGTAGGGGTCTAGGGGTGTGGGATTGGCTATTCATCACGACCGTGGAATCCGTGTTTTATACTGGCTCGTATTAAAAACACGGACGTCCTAGTATATCCAATGTTTCATATGTTTCTTCTGCTGCGATATCTGTGATGTGATCATGTGATGTTCTCTGATAGATACAGTATATAGTATATATGATATATTATATAGACGTTACTTATGTTTTGCACCCGCACTAGCCCTGCCCTGCTCTGTCGTTAGTTACCTAACCTAACGGTGCACGAGGGGACATCCAGGCGAATGCGGATGGTATAAGTGTACGTCGTATTTATCTGTGATGTTTAGGTGACTTAAATGATGGGATTTCATTAATGTGATTAATGAAAGAAAAGAAACCTAAGATGTTGTAGAATCAAATTTTAAATAAAACAGGTAGCTACAGTTCTTGCTTTGCACAACGGTATATGTGATATATCCTGCACCTTATTCGATGAGGAAAGGACCGAGATCCCTTCACCGGGAGTGACTCCTTTAGCAATAACTGGCAGATGCTACACACTTGGTTTGATTTTTGATTGCTTCTATAGTTTTTGCTTTGCACAGTGATATATATGATATATCCCGCACCTCATTCGACGAGGAAAGGGCCGACGATCCCTTCACCGGGAGTGACCCCTTTAGCAAAACTAGAAAAGCCTCAAAATCACTCCATTTCAAAACTTCATTTGATTCTACAATGATATCAAGTTCATTACGCAATAGGTTTTCAGAAAAACCTGTCGTAGCCCTCCGTCATTTCAGATAAGTACTAGTTAGTATTCGTGCTACGTTTGTTGACTATGTTAAGGCGTAGTGTGCGGTAGCTGACCAGTATTTATCTGCTTATGCATATGATGCAGATTGGATTAGGGTAGTCGTGCGACTTTGTTGACTATGTTAAGGGTCGTGCGGGTGGGTTTAATTCAATCAGGAAATGACGGGTTGAACTTGACTAGCACTTATGATTTGTTGACTATGTTAAGGTCATATAGCTGCTAGGGGCAAAATATTATCGGGAATTTCAAGTGTTGAAATTTGCAATGAGATTGCATACCTTCTATGAGATAGTTGGATCCCGATACCCACTGCGAGTAAGAGTTACTCCTGGGAGAGTTTTACACATTACAATTAGCCGATCAAGTAGGTGTCTAGAAAGGTGTCAACGGGGTTACGCCTCTGGGGAAACGAGGTTTACATTAATTAGGTTCGTGCGAAAGCACGGGGGACCTCCCTCAAAGTACCGACACTGGCCTGGCTGAAAGATTGGCGAACTTGTAGTGTGTAATTAATCCCGGCTAGTCTTTCCTTTTAGGGTTTGAAGAAAGATTTGATAAAAACCAGTGGGAGCCATCCTGATTAGATAAGATAATAACCAATCTGATCTTGCACGAGCATACGCTAAAGTGTTTTCTTCTCTCTCTCTCCAGGTAGCGACCATTTCATGCCTTAATCAAGATAATAATATGGATGTATTGGCCGAACCCGCATGTTATACTGTGCTGGGGAACGTTGGTTCCGTTCTTTCTTATAAGAGTTATAGGAATGAACAGGATATAGGGGAATACCAGGATTCCCATGCCACCCGATTGAAGAAAGTATATGTTGATGCATTTTCTTCGGGTGTGTTCGTTACAGAGAACTGTTTCTCCATTTGCCCTACGTCCTGGGTATTGGATACCGGGTCATTATCCCATATATGTAATCAGTTACATGGGCTTAGGAAAGGTAGAGAACTTAGAGAAGGTGATAAAGACATTAGAGTTGGAAATGGTGCAATTGTTGCAGCTAAGACTGTCGGGGAATATCACCTTGTATTACCAACTGGTAATACATTGGTTCTGAATGAATGCTATTACATGCCGAACCTGATATGCAACATTATATCGGTTTCTTTGCTCAGTAAAGAGGGATATAATTTTGTATTACAGGACAATGTTATGAACATATTCCGTAACCAAAAGTTGGTTGGATCAGGCACGTTGTGCAATGGTATTTATGTTCTAAATCAATCAACAGTTCTGAGCATAACAAACACACACAAGAGAAAGAGTTCAGAATTGAACGAATCCTTCTTGTGGCATTGTAGACTGGGTCACATCAATATGACACGACTGGCTAAGTTGTATAAGGATGGATATTTGAAACCTTTCGAATTTTCATCTTATGACACTTGCCAGTCATGTCTCAAAGGCAAGATGACCAAAACTCCGTTTACGGGACACGGAGAAAGAGTTACCGAACTCTTGGGACTGATACATAGTGATGTATGCGGTCCCATGTCTACACATGCCAGGGATGGTTCTTCGTACTTCATTACATTCACTAACGATCTCTCAAGATACGGACATATGTACTTGATAAGACACAAGTCTGAAGCTTTTGAGAAATTTAGAGAATATAAACAAGAAGTCGAGAACCAAACCGGAAAAAGTATTAAAATCCTTCGATCTGATCGAGGAGGTGAATACTTAAGCAATGAATTCCTGGACTTCCTAAAAGAGAATGGGATTCTCTCTCAGCTGACTCCTCCATATACACCACAGCACAACGGTATATCAGAACGGAGGGACCGCACCCTATTAGATATGGTGCGCTCTATGATGAGCGCAGCTAAGTTACCTATTTCCTTCTGGGGATATGCGCTGGAGACAGCAACATACCTATTGAATCAAGTTCCATCTAAATCTGTACCTACCACACCATATGAGATATGGAGTGGGAAAAGACCATATTTTAAACGAGTTAAGATATGGGGTTGTCCGGCCTATGTCAAAAGGCAAAATCCAGACAAACTCGAGGCACGGTCAGTTCTCTGCATGTTTGTGGGATATCCTAAGAATTCACAAGGATATTTTTTCTACCATGCTGAAGAATAAAAGGTGTTTGTTTCTCAATATGCCACCTTTTTAGAAAAGGAATTCCTTGAAAAAGAAATTAGTGGCAAGTGGTAGAGCTGGAAGAAGTTCCAGATACACAAACCGTAACTGAAGATTTGGTGGAACCAGAAGATTCAGTAGCTCCAAATGAACCTCAGCCTCTCCGCCGATCTAGTAGGGTTCCTCGCCAACCTGAGAGATACTATGGTTTTCTCATGGATGGTGGGAGCGAGGATTGCATCATGGAGGATGATGACCCAACTAGCTTCGAGCAGGCCATCATGAGTAGGGACTCAGTGAAATGGCTGGATGCTATGCGGTCCGAGATGGAATCCATGTACACCAACAAAGTATGGACTTTGGATGTTGCTCCTGAAGGGGTAAAACCCATCGGGAGCAAGTGGATCTTCAAGAAAAAACTTGGTGTAGATGGGAAAGTGGAGACTTTCAAAGCTAGACTTGTAGCAAAGGGTTTTCGTCAAAGACCAGGTGTGGACTATGACAAAACCTTTTCTCCAGTGGCTATGCTTAAATCCATCCGGATCATGCTTGCCATCGCTGCATATCATGATTACGAAATCTGGCAAATGGATGTTAAGACCGCCTTTCTAAATGGTGATTTAGACGAGTGCGTGTACATGACTCAGCCAGAAGGCTTCGTAGACAGTGGGAGCAGCGGGAAGCTGTGCAAGCTGCTTAAATCCATTTATCGATTAAAGCAAGCATCGCGGAGTTGGAACATCTGCTTTGACGTCGTTATCAAAGAGTTTGATTTCGTCAAAAACCCAGATGAACCTTGTATTTACAAGAAGGTGGCAGAGAGTAAGGTTGTCTTCCTCGTATTGTACATGGACGACATACTCTTGATAGGAAATGATATTCCTATGCTGCAATCGGTCAAGCTCTTCTTATCACAAATATTCTCCATGAAAGATCTTGGTGATGCCTCCTGCATATTGGGAATTAGGATCTATAGAGATAGATCCAAACGGATATTGGGATTGTCCCAATCCAGGTACATTGACACCATACTAAAGAGGTTTAGTATGGAAGAATCCAAGCGTGGGAACTTGCCCACGATCTCTGGAGTCACTCTCTCCAAAGAGATGTCTCCCAAGACTGATTTGGAGAGAGCTCGCATGCAAGGGATACCCTATGCTTCAGCTGTAGGCTCTATCATGTATGCGATGCTATGTACCAGACCCGATGTTGCATACTCACTAAGTATAGTGAGTAGGTATCAAGCTGATCCTGGAGAGAGTCACTGGACAGCTGTGAAGAGCATTCTCAAGTACTTACGAAGGACTAAAGAGATGCTCTTGGTGTATGGTAACGGAGAACTCCAAGTGTAGTCCTTTACCGATTCGAGCTTCCAGAGTGATAAGGACGACTCTAAGTCGCAGTCGGGCTTTGTCTTTACCCTTTACGGAGGGGCGGTTAGCAGGAAGAGTTCCAAGCAGGAAACCGTGGCAGACTCGACGATGGAGGCTGAATACATCGCTGCCAACGATGCTGCCAAAGAGGCTGTCTGGATCAAGAAGTTCATTACTGAAATTGGAGTGGTTCCATCCATTGAGCATCCAATACCTTTGTATTGCGATAACAATGGAGCGGTGGCTTTGCCCAAGGAACCTAGGTCCCATCAGCGATCCAGGCATATTCTGAGGCGGTATCACCTGATCCGGGAGATAGTTGATCGCCGGGAGATCGAGGTCAGGAGGGTTGACACGAAGAACAACACGGCGGATCCACTCACGAAGGCCATTCCCCAGATACAGTTTGAGAGACTCTTCGGGATGCTCGGTATGCGATACTACAGCAGCTGGCCCTAGTGCAAGTGGGAGATTGTTAGTTGTATGTATGCCCTAGAGGCCAGTATTGTACAGATGATGTATATTATATTGGATGCTTGGACATATATAGAGATGACTTTCTTGCTCGATATGATAGTATGCTATCTGGTTACTCTTTATCTTAACATGTACACTTGTCTCTTTAAACTGTCTTATAGTTACATGTTGATAAAGCCCTTAGGATGTGTACTTGACTGCCTGGACTATGATGCAGATCATACTAGTGGGGACATGGTAGTCCATAAGTACATCCTTCAAGGTCCCTAGTCATGGGTGTATCGAGACGGGGCATCGATATACCAGTGTAGACTAGCGTATACGCTTCTCGACCCATGAGATGGGCGATGGATGATCCCATATCCATTGGCGTTTGACATCAGAGATGGTATACGGGTGCTCAGTGGAGACTGGGTACACTGGACGGACTCACCGAGAACTCCCAGATGGTATTATACCTCACGTCAGATGGCAGTTCTCACGTGACACTTGTGCAGGTTAGTCTGCAGACCCGAGATCGTCATAGAGTCTTGTGTGATTCCCACTGTGCTTTGATCTCCACCTTACCACGTCTATGAGGGCGTGCAAAACGGTGGTCTTTGGGTACAGTCCCGAGTCACATGGAGGCAATGAGCGATAGGAGGGGTTTCGTCTCTCCCGGTATTGGGGGTTGATGTTGCGCTGTGCTCGATTGGCCGTAACTGGGAAGTCCCTGGCCAGGGCTGATCAGAGATTTGCTGGTAAGTGTTACCAGTAGTTTCTTGACCCGTTATGAGCCTCACATCGGCACGACTTATCGGTTATTGGGGTCTGACGTTTACCACCCCTAGACTTGATATGCGACATATCAGACGAACAGACCGAACTGTACGGTAAGTGTTACTGGTTGGATTCACAGGAGTGTGAGCGGGCTAGCTCGTCGATCTTCTGATCGCTCAATACCCGGATGGCCGTTACGTTTAGCAGACCGCTTGCGGCTTGTGGGTGCTTGATATGATCATCATCTGCTACCGACGTATTGACGAGTCTTTAGAGTCCTACACAGAGGTTTCCTGGCTCAAGCGAAACGAAATAGGTGCGCATATAAGATATGTGCAGGACCGAGAATAATGCGTGTATGTGATACCGTATTTCATTCTCGCGATGAATGTTTCGATTGGTTGTATGTGATATGACCTAGTTATCGAATCATTGATTCGATAAATCGATACATTCGATACTAGTCGGTTATGTGCGACATGACCGGATCATTGAATCAAATGTTGATTTAATGATTTAATGTATAATTATATTTGATATATTACCTTGCATTAACTAGTATTGGTTCACTTTAAATGAATTTTCTCACTTGAAGTTCACACATTGTATATGTGATATATTTTGTGTGCACTTGATTGTATCATGTTTGATGTTGCATGCTAACTTGTGTTTTGTGTAAAGATTAAACCATGGTTGTGTAATGATTAGGGTTTTGATTTATTCACTCATTTATTTATCCATTCTTTATTTATATTTAATTAGATAAAAGAAAACAAAATGGTTTTCTTTATCATGAAGCTTGTTGAAGCTTCATGAAGCTTTGACTAAAGAGACCATTTTGTCTTCATGCTTAACCCTAACCATTCCTACTTACTATGGTCTATTCTCTACACTTAACCTTAGTTAGGATATGATAAGTATTGATTTATTTTCTTTTATGGAGATACTTTTATCATATTCTATCTTCATTCTCTCCTTCTTCTTCAAGAAAGAAAGCTTGATGCCATCAATGGCAACTTGAGTTCTAAAGTGAGAAATCCAATTCTAAAGTGAACCCAACTCCTATTTCTTCACCCTCTACCTCTTGCCAAGTTGTTTTGGGTGTTTTCTTCACAAGTTTCACAAATTTGTGAAGTCGGAGCTTGAACTTGTGATGCCTCGACCTAGATCATCTTCGGCACGAAGCCGACGACCAAGTCCGCCCATTTCTCCGATCAAGCCGACGATTGAGTCCGGGATTCGAGATGGACAGCGAGAGGACGCCTACGTAGAGCCAAGGAAGTGGATATCCGGATCTACAAAGGTTGTAGCTTCTTATCTTTAGTTAAGTTGTTAACTAGATTCGTATATCGCCTAAATTTCTAGTCAACGATCCGTATTAGGGTTTCTCGGCACCCGTAAAATTTGAAATTGGTATGGTTGATGCCTTGTGAGACCTCTATAGTGTGCCTAGGAACCCTACAATTTTTGTTTTCATTTTCATTTTTTTTTAATTTTTATTTTTTTTATTTATTTTTCTAATTTTTATTCAAATTTTTATGATTTTTTTTATAGGGATGCAATGCAGAAATTAAATATGCAAAAGAAAAAGAAAAAAAAATATACAAAAAAAAAAAATAGAAAGGTATGCCATGCAAAGGATAACTATGTGCAACCCCCCCAATCCCACCCCCAAACTTATTGATAGCAGTGTCCTCACTGCTATCTGCGGCGTCTCCTAGTCGCTGCCTCGCTTGTCCCTGCCTCACTACTCTCTGCCCTAGGGTCCCTGGATCGTGATCTTGATCTTTCTTCTCTTGCCAATAGGGTGGCCATTCCGTGTTCCAGGTTCGTTAGACGCTGATCAAAGTTCGTCATCATCCCAATTACTCTCTCTACCCCCCTATGTGTTCGTCGAAGTAGGCACGCTTGCGCAGCGGGGCTG
Source organism: Agapanthus africanus (assembly GCA_030015575.1). NCBI lineage: Eukaryota > Viridiplantae > Streptophyta > Magnoliopsida > Asparagales > Amaryllidaceae > Agapanthus > Agapanthus africanus. The sequence continues at coordinate 234,157,232 of CM057337.1, forward strand.
AGCTCTTCGTCGCTCGCTGTTGAGCTCGAGCTAGATGTCCTGGCCATCACATTCTCGGCCGGCTCGGTGCGCGACCATATATCGTGGAGTCGAGTATAGAATGTGGAGACACCCTCAAGAAGGGGTCGAATGGGAGCCCCATTATGCATGTGAAATTCAAACTCGTCAACAAGGAGGAAATGGCGACACAGTTGTGTCACCAAAATTAGGCACGGATAATTGGTCGAACGTTTGCCGGCGTCAATCGATTGTAGTAACACAGTGCACATGTCATAACTTGGGTTTCTAGTCATTAACGTGTGCACGATGTGTAGTGAAGGTGTGAAAAATGTCGTATTGTGCGAACTGCCAAATATGTTATTTTCTGCCCATCGGCACACGGTCAACACATTCGTGTACAGTGTATGCACCTGAATCACATTTCTAGGCTCCCTATAACAATCGTTGCCCATCAATGGCGCGTAATCCTCAAATTGGAGGGGTTGGTCATGAGCGGGTATACGGGGTATCAATGTGATTTCATGAATGATGTCTCTGTCTATTCGAATCTCTCGATCACCCCAAAGTAAGCGAAGAAACCCGTATTTTTCAAAGCAACCCTCCTCCATGCTATCAAAGAACCGTACAACGAGATCCGGAAGCGCGAATACATTCGGATGGTTATACAATAGGTAATTCCATCCGCGTTTCCGGATTTCGTCGCCAAAATAGCTACCATACGTGTTATGGTCGAATAATTGTGAGAAATTTCTTTCAAATTGGAAATGTGGAGCCATAACAAGAATTTTACAGATCTTAAAATAGGGAAAAAAGAGATCAAACCTCCTCTGGAAAAATTCCAGAGGGCAAGTCGGTAAGACGGCGGCGCTTCCGCGGTGGGAGGGCTCTACAGCGGCGGTTCTGCGGTGGCGTGGAGGCGGCGTTCTGCTATCTTTCTTCAGATGAGTGACTGAGACGGCTAGGGATTGCTGTGAGGTTTTATTTGAGGCAGAAGAATTCTGAAATGGGTTAGAGAATTATTTATAGGGGTTTTGGTTATTTGCACTAAAACCCATATAAAAAGAATAATGAAATAAAAGAATTATGTAAAAAGAATATTCTATTGTAATTCTTTTTATGGGTCGAATATTGACAAAAAATTTTAAAATTTTTTTTTATTTTTTTTCATTTTATTTTATTTATTTATTTTTTTTTAAAATTTTTTTTATTGTTTATTTATTTTATTGTATTATTATAGGTGGAATTATACCAGGCACACAAAAAGAACAAAATTGTATATACATACCCCCAAACTTATTTGAAACAGTGTTTCCACTGTTTATGGCTGGATAATCGAAGTTCGGGTGTAATGGGAGGAAGATTAGTCGATGTAAACCGGCTCCTGCAATAGCAAGAGCTCCTCTGATGGGTCTGCGGTGTGGAATGGTTTCAACCCGTGTCCGTTCACTTTGAATAGTGAACCATCGTCTGGATTTTCCAGATCCACCGCACCGTACGGATATACAGTCCGTACTAAGAATGGTCCTTTCCAGCGAGATCTGAGATTCCCGGGATGGAAATGTAGTCTGGTGTCGTGAAGAAGAACCTGTTGGCCAGGTTTGAAAGTTTTGCGCAGTAGGTGTTTATCATGAAACACCTTCATTCGGTTCTTGATGACAACCGCATTCTCGTAAGCTTCATCCCGAAGCTCGTTCAATTCGTTCAGCTGCAGCTTCCGATAGCTGCCCGCATCGTCAAAGGTCAAGTTCAGCCCTTTGATCGCCCAAAATGCACGATGTTCGATTTCTACTGGAAAGTGGCAAGCCTTTCCGTAAACAAGCCGATAAGGAGACATGCCAAGATCGGTCTTATAAGTAGTTCGAAACGCCCAAAGGGCATCGGTGAGTTTCAAAGACCAGTCCTTACGGTTCTTTGAAACCGTTTTCTCCAAAATCTGTTTGATTTGCCGATTAGACACTTCGGCTTGCCCACTTGTTTGGGGGTGGTAGGACGTGGATAGCTTATGATTGATGTAGTATTTCCGCATCAAGGCCTCAAAAGTCCTATTACAGAAGTGCGTTCCATTGTCACTAATGATCGTTCGGGGTTGCCCAAACCGTGAGAAAATGTTTTCCTTAAGAAATCTAACGACAACCTTGTTGTCATTAGTCCGGCTTGGCACAGCCTCGACCCACTTAGAGACATAATCAACAGCGAGAAGGATGTACAAGTTCCCAAAAGAGCTTGGAAACGGCCCCATGAAATAAATCCCCCAAACATCGAAAATCTCCACAACCAAGATTGGTTTGAGCGGCATCTCATTTCTCCTGAATATCCGGCCCAAGTGTTGGCACCGGGAGAAAGTCTTGCAGTAGTCATGAGCGTCCTTGAAGAGTTGTGGCCAGTACAAGCCACATTAAAAGATTTTCTCAGCTGTCTTTCTTGGGCCAAATTGCCCGCCACATGCTTGATCGTGGCAAAACGACAGAATACTCTTGAACTTATCGTTAGGGACACACCGACGAATAATCTGGTCGGGACAGTACTTGAACAGATAGGGGTCATCCCAGTAAAAGTGTTTTACTTGGGATAAGAGTCAAAGTCTGTCTTGACTTGACCATTCAGTCGGTAGTAATCCTGTGGCCAAATAGTTCACAATATCTGCAAACCAGGGTTCGCAAGAAACTATCAAGAGCTGTTCATCCGGAAAAACGTCATTGATCGGAATTTGAAGCGACGGCGAAGAAGGAAGTCGTGAGAGATGGTCGGCGACTACGTTCTCACATCTTCTTTTTTCCTTGATGACAAGGTCAAACTCTTAAAGCAAGAGGATCCAACATATTAGCCGAGATTTTGCATCTTTCTTCGCAAAAAGATGGCGCAGAGCTGAATGGTCCATGTAGACAATGACTGGAGAGCTGATGAGGTAGGGCCTGAACTTTTCTAAATCAAATACAACAGCTAAGAATTTCATCTCAATTGTTGTATAATTCAGTTGGGCGTCGTTCAGGGTTCGGCTAGCGTAATAGATTACGTGCGGTATCTTGTTGATGTGTTGTCCAAAGACAGCACCGATGGCAAAGTCGGATGCATCGCCCATAATCTCATATGGGTGCGTCCAGTCAGGAGAAGAAAGAATGGGAGCAGAAGTGAGTGAGCTTTTTAATGACTCGAACGCAGTTACACAGCTCGAGTCGAAGTCGAATGTCGTGTCCTTGGCCAGCAAAAGAGTCAAGGGCCTAGCAATCTTGCTAAAGTCCTTGATGAACCGTCTATAGAAACCGGCAAGGCCAAGGAAGGCTCGGATGTCTCTGACGCATCGGGGAGGAGGGAGATTGGAAATGACTTCAATCTTTGCTTTATCTACCTCAATGCCTTTTTGCGAGATGATATGTCCTAAGACAATACCTTCGTGCACCATGAAGTGGCACTTCTCCCAGTTCAAAGTGAGATTCTTGTCCTTACACCAGGTAAGGACAGCGTCAAGATGCAGCAAACACTCATCAAAGGAATCGCCGAAAATGGAGAAATCGTCCATGAAGATCTCCAGGAATTTTTCCACCATGTCTGAGAAGATTCCCATCATACACCGCTGGAAGGTAGCAGGCGCATTGCATAACACAAAGGGCATGCGACGATATGCAAACGTGCCGAAAGGACATGTGAATGTGGTCTTGTCATGGTCTTTTTCGGCGATGGGAATTTGATTATAGCCGGAGTAGCCATCAAGAAAGCAGTAGTACTCGTGTCCGGCCAATCATTCAAGCATCTGGTCAATGAAAGGTAGCGGAAAGTGGTCCTTCCGCGTTGGGGCTTTGAGTTTTTTGTAATCGATGCATACTCGCCACCCAGTCTGGGTGCGAGTTGGGATTAACTCGTTCGCCTTGTTGGTAATAACCGTTATACCTAATTTCTTGGGGACAACGTGAATGGGGCTGACCCACTGGCTATCAGAGATAGGGTAAATGATACCACTATCTAGACATTTTACGATCTCCTTTTTTACAGCCTCCTTCATGACTGGGTTGAAACGATTTTGTGGATCCCTGGCTTGTTTGGCATCATCCATCAGATAAATATGATGTTCAACGATCAGGGGACTAATCCCCTTGATGTCCGCCATGGACCAGCCAAAAGCTTGCCTATTGCTGTGCAAGACCGCAAGAAGGGCTTTCTCTTGCTCGGGAGCTAGAGAAGCCGAGATGATAACAGGGAGGGTCTCGTTTTCACCCAAGTAAGCGTACTTAAGGTGAGACGGCAAAGACTTGAGTTCGAGCGTTGGAGGTGAAACGATTGAAGGCAAGATTGGTGAAAAGGTCTCGAACTCAAAGGATTCCAGCGAAGGTTCAAAATGAGTGTAAGCGACCGAGATGGATGGTTCAGGTAACTCATCCGGAAATTCGAAGGATTCAAACTCGGGTGGTGACTGGCTAAGATCGGTCGAGAAAGTGAAACACTCGTAGTCATTGTCGGGCGCAGAAGCAGCAGCAGGTTTGAAGAGGAATGCACTAGTGGCGTCAAGATTGTCGTGATCGAACAAAAACTCGAATTCACAGTCCTCCGAGGTGATCTCCTGGATTGAGCAAACGTCTAGTATATGAGCATTGGGTTCGGAGGGCTGATTCCCCAACCTAAAAATGTTGAGTTCAATTGTCATGTTTCCAAAAGATAGGTTTATCGAACCATTACGACAATTGATCACAGCATTTGAGGTTGCAAGGAATGGGCGACCGAGTATCACCGGAATTTGATTCCGGGGGTTAGCTACAGGCTGTGTGTCTAAAACAATGAAGTCAACGGGGAATATGAAGTCCCCAACCTTGATTAACACGTCCTCTAGCTCACCGCTAGGATGGGTGATCGATCGGTCGGCCATTTGGAGAGTGCAGTGTGTGGGTTTCAGCTCTCCTACACCTAGTTATTCATATACTGAGTACGGAAGCAGGTTAACACTGGCACCAAGATCCAAAAGTGTGCGGTTGATGTTCTTATCCTCAATGGTAATAGAAATCGTAGGACTGCCCGGGTCCTTCCGTTTTTGAGGTAAAGATTGGGTAAGAGCATCACTCACAGCACTAGCCAAGAATACTTTCTTGGGTACCTGAGATTTCCTCTTTTTCATGCACAAGTCCTTTAAGATTTTTGCGTAGGAAGAGACTTGTTGGATAGCATCTAAAAGGGGAATGTTGATGTTAACCTGCTTAAATAATTCCAGAATCTTCTCCATCTGTGGATTTTGTATATTGGACTTCAACCGGTTTGGAAATGGAACGTTTTTAAGATTGGTTGAGTCCAATGCTCGTGGAAGAGATTATGGAGTTGGAACGGATCCCAGAGCTGGAGTTTTCGTGGAGTGAGGTGTGGGTCCGTTCAGAGCAGAAGAAGAAGAAAGAGAGCCTTTAGATGAATGGAGAATAGGCTCTGAAGGTGAAGAAGAAGAAGAAGAGGCCGGGGTGTCATTATCCTCAATTGTTGTGCCGATGTTGTTATTCAGCATTCTTCCTGATCTCAATGTAGTCACGGCACTCACATTATGGTTCTGTTGTTCAAGAGCAACATGTACATTATGTGGGTGACCAGGATTTGGGAGCGGTTGAGATGGAAGCTTCCCTTTCTCTCGCTCGCTTAGAGCAGCATTCAGCTGTGCAATTTGGGCTTCAATAGTCTTGATGCTTTGCCCATGAGAAGCGGTGTGTTGCACTAGAGACTGAATAGAAGACTGGATGTTGGCGGTGGATTGTGTTGATTGTTTAACGAATGCCTCCAGACTTCGTTCTAACAAGAAAACCTTATCATTGTTAGACGGAACAAAGTTGTTTTGAGGAAAGGAATTGTTAGGCGCAAAATTGTTCATCGCATTTTGAAAAGGTTGGGATTGATAAAGCTGCTGAAACTGTTGTTGTGCTTGTTGTTGAGGAGGCCCCTTTTGAAAATTGTTCTGCCCTTGGAACTGATTTTGAATTTAGTTCCATACGAAGTTAGGGTGGTTTCTCCATCCAGGGTTGTACGTGGAAGAGTATGGATCATTTCTTGGTCTTTACTGAAATGCAGCATTAACCTGATCTTGTCCTTGAGTTGGTGAATTATAAGGACACTCTTCGGTTAGGTGAGATGGATCGGAACAACAAGTACAAATGGTACGAAGGGGAAGAATAGGGGCAGGAGCAGGAGATGAAAATTTGCTCTCTATCGCTTCAAGTTTTTTTGTTATTGCAGCCATTTCGCCTTTTATTGCAATAGAGACATCGAGTTGGTGAATGCCTGCCCTAGATTGACCAGTAGAAGTGGAGGAAGAAGAAGAAGTACTTGGTCTGGTGCTCTCCCATTGAAGCGTTTGTTCCACAAGGTCGTCGAAGAATTGCCATGCTTCCTCGTCAGATTTGGATAGGAAGTGGCCCTCACAAATGATTTCCAACAACTGCTTGGTTGCTGGATTCAGGCCCTCGTATAAAGTTTGGCAAAGTTGCCATCTCTCAATACCATGATGAGGGCACTGGACAAGAAGGTCTTTATACCGGTCAAAGCACTTCCAAAAGGGTTCAGTAGGAAGCTGGGAGAATTGGTTGATTTCGTTACGGATCCTCACAGTTTTGTGATTTGGATAGAATTTCTTGAGGAACGCTTTCACAAACTCGTCCCAACTGGTTATGGAGTGGGAAGCAGTGCTATATAGCCACTTTTCAGCAAGATCGCACATAATGAACGGAATAACCCATAGCCGTATAGCATCGTCTGACAGCTGGGTCGTTTTCATCATGGCACAAACATTCTGGAACTTGTTGATGAAGATATAGGCATCTTCAGATTCAAGCCCATGAAATTTCGAAAGCATGTTAATGAAGTGGGGCTTAATTTCGAAATTATCCCATTGGCCGGTGGAAGGGAAAGGCAGGTAGGGAGTGCAGCGCGAGTAGGATAGAATCGATCTTGGAGCGCAATTCGCTGTGGCCCTTCAACAAGAGGTGGTCGCGGGTTATTCGCACTTAATGGAGGTGGAATTGTTCCCGAAGGAGGTAAGGTGAAGTTATGAGGAAATCCCGACATCTCGTTAGAAGAGTGTGGGGAAGGGGAAGGTGAAGGTGAAGGTGAAGATGTATGGACAGAATCTCGGTCAACGTCGGAGTTGGCCGGTAAGGGTAAGGGTGAAAGAGGCGTGGAAGGAGTTTCGACGTCTGAGTCGATCGCGTAGTCGGTAGCGACTAACGTAACGCGGACTAGACGGGAGCTAGTGTCCCGAGTCCAAGCGTACATATACTAAACGAGTTTAGTATAGTTAAAGCGTAGATGTGAGGGTAAGAAAACGTCAGTGGAGAAATACGATGAGAGGTGGGTGAAAAAATGGATTCTGGCGACAAAGGGTAAGTTTTTATAAAAGTTTTTGGTTTTTGTGTTTTTTTTTTCTTTTCTTTTTAGAAAGAGCTTAACAGAAATATGTACGGACTTACGGCTTCAAGCAATCACAAAACAAGATATGCACAATCATACCTAGATCTAGGGTCACCTAGGTCAGCTAGACAGCTCTTAACTGTTCCAAAGGGCAAGAAATAGGACCTCAAACCGCCTCTTCTCCGCCAATCGCGGCCCGGTAAGTGCCAGGTAAGTGGGAGGCTCCCCACTAAATAAGTAGTGCTCCTAATTAAGTAACCACTTGCCTTCGACACACTTACCTAGACACCTCAAAGTCAGGATAGGATAAACGGCCGATGCCTACAACTAGTCCTCTGTCCTATTGAGCGCGAAGTCCTTAGGGCCGAGTCTAGTATTTTTTTTAATTAAACAATGGTCAATGCATAAGCTTTTTGTGATTTCTGGGGTCCTGTGAAGGGTGATGAAATCCCCACCCAATCTGGATTGGTTTCAAGCCCCTTAAAGTATGTATTAATATATGCAAAGCAGTAACAATCAACTGCAATCAATTTTTTTTTTATTTTTTTTTTAGCGCGGCACAAAGAATGCTGCAGAAAGAACAGTTCAGTGGAGTTAAAAGGAGTTGAGAAGAGGGTTGGGATACTCACAGAGGATTTTGGGTTTCGCCTTGATCCGCCGCGGTGTAACCGCGAGATATGGGTCTAACTCCCCACGACTTTGGCACTGAACTTGAACTTCTCCCTGTCCTGCACTCTTGCACAAAGAATAACAAGATGATTTTTACAGTATATTTTTTTTTTTGTTTTTGGTTATATTTATATTCACAAATTAACCCGAAATTATACAAAGAGATAAACTGCCGTCTCCCCGGCAACGGCGCCATTTGATTGATAAGTTTCGTGCGTGTTCATGTTTAATTACCGCAATCAGGACGGTTTCGCTTTGCAGCTAGCCGGATGAGTACGGGTCGATCCACAGAGAGACGGGAGTCTTTTTCTTTATGTTTTAACGAGTTAAGTCCAAATTTGTTCAGGTTTGTTTAAGATTAGCTAATTAGAAATGAATGATAAGAGAACTTGTTAAGGGTTAGGATTTGGTTGGTTTGAGTTAGGAGGTCGCTCACTTAATTCATTTGCCACTCTTAATATCGATGTTACGGTAATCGGCAACAACGGGGATTAGCACGACTAAGAAGGAAACTTGCGAGTATAAGTTAGGCTTTCCAACACATAGTTTCCTCTTTTTGGTCCTTGTCCGTCCGTTCTTGGCTCTTAGTAGTAACCTCAGGTTGATTCAACCACAGCCGGTCTCACTAGGGTATCACCACTATTATAAAGAATAGGGTGCCGTAGGGAGCGGATTGTGGATCAATTAACGGGAGTTCAATCAAGATGTTGGGCAAAGAGAAGAGTGAGGGAGATTTCCTTCTCTCAAAGATTCTGTTTCCTACCCTAACAAGTGAGAAATTACACACCCATTATAAGAGATAAATGAAATGAAACAAAGAAAGAAGGTAATAAGAATTATGGTAGAAAATCACAACTAGCTATTTGGGACCTCACTTAGGCAAGGATCACACTAATCATCATGGTTGTAAGGATAAAAGAAAATAGAAGAGAATAAAATAACAAACAAATAACAACAACTAATTTTAGCAATTGAAATTACAAGCAAAATAAAAGAACTAAATTACAAGACATACATGTAGAAAAAGAACACTTCTTCAATTCTTCAACACTCAATAAATCTCACACAAGCTTTAATGGAGGAAGATAGAGAAAATACTCTTTTATTAAAAACTAAACTAAAACTTAATACAAAAATTACACACAAAAATAAGCACACTTCTCTTGGCTCTGTTCTGGGCTATTTATAGGCATTTTTCTGAAACAATAGGAATAAATTATAAGCCCAAATACAATTACATGAATTATCCCAACTTTTCATCAGTTGAGGACACGTGTCAACCGCGGAACCGCGGCCAAAGTGGGCATTTGGCCGCGGAACCGCGGTGGGTTGGTGGCCAAATCTTGTCATCTTCCTCTCTCTGGTCTTGCCCTCATTTTTCCTTGTTTATAAAAACTTTAAACTGCAATAACTTTTCCAGAATATCTTCAGATTTCATAGTCCAAGATTGCTTCATTTTCTTCTCCTTTGACTTTTATCTCCCTTGACTTCTATCTTGATTTAGTCACAAATGACAACTAGTTTCGTCCCATCTTTTGAACCAGTACTGGACGGATACTGGAACCCGGCTTTTATCTGTTTGTGACAGATGTTCTGGATTTTGGCGTAACTGTGGAGATTTTGTCGGATTTGTACTCTTTTGGACTGGAAACCTGTAATATGTAAACATGCAGCAAATACGGATTAAAAGCACCTACTTATATGCAATGTGATCAAGAATGGGCGGTATAAAATACAAAATTCTGTGATGAACAGCAGCATCGTATTCAGCCTCCATCGTCGAGTCTGCCACCGTTTCCTGTTTGGAACTCTTCCAACAAACCGCCCCTCCATTTTGCGTAAAGACAAATCCCGAGTGCGACTTAGAGTCATCCTTATCACTTTAGAAGCTCGAATCGGCAGATGACTCTACCCAGAGTTCTCCGTTACCATACACCAAGAAAATCTCTTTAGTTCTTCTCAAGTACTTTAGAATGTCCTTCACAGCTGTCCAGTGACTCTCACCTGGATCTGCTTGATTCCTACTCACTGCACTTAGTGAGTATACTATATCGGGTCTGGTACATAGCATCGCGTACATGATAGAGCCTACTGCCGAAGTATAGGGTATCCCTTACATGCGAGCTCTCTCCAAATTAGTCTTGGGAGATATCTCTTTGGAGAGAGTGAGTTCAGAGATCGTGGGTAAATTCCCATACTTGGATTCTTCCATACTAAACCTCTTTAGTATGGTGTTAATGTACCTGGATTGGGACAATCCTAGTATCCGCTTAGATCTATCTCTATAGACCTTAATCCCCAAAATGCAGGAGGCATCAGCTAGATCTTTCATTGAGAATCTATATGATAAGAAGAGCTTGACGGAGTGCAGCATAGGAACATTATTTCCTATCAAGAGTTTGCCATCCACGTACAATACGAAGAATACAACCTTACTCTATGCAACATTCTTATAAATACAAGGTTCATCTACGTTCTTGATGAAGTCAAACTCTTTGACTACAACATCAAAACAAATGTTCCAACTCCGCGATACCTGCTTTAACCCGTAGATGTATTTAAGCACCTTGCATACCTTTGTGCTGCTCCCACTATCTACGAAGCCCTCTGGCTGAGTCATGTACACGCACTCCTCTAAATCACCATTTAGAAAGGCAGTCTTAACATCCATTTGCCAGATTTCATAGTCATGGTATGCAGCAATGGCAAGTAAGATCCGGATGGACTTAAGCATAGCCATTGGAGAAAAGGTTTCATCATAATCCACACCTGGACGTTGAGGAAAACCTTTGCAACAAGCCTAACTTTGAAAGTCTCAACTTTTCCATCTACACCAGGTTTCTTCTTAAAGATCCATTTGCTCCCAATGTGTTTTACCCCTTCAGGAGCAGCTGTTGGAGATAGTGCCCTCAGAGTCAATTATTGGATCACAGGCACGTGATTGCAATGATTGAGGAAGGGCCTATCCCAGTAGGACAGTCTTGCTCAAGATGATAGTATGCTATCTGGTTTATCTTTATCATCGTGTGCTGCTTTAGGTGACCTTACAGGTCACTATTGCCCGTTGATAGAGCCCTTAGGATTAATGCTTGACGGCCAGCAGTATGATGGTGATCATATACGTGGGAGCTGGGGTCTATAAGCACATCCTTAAAAGGTCCCTAGTCGTGGGAGTTTCGAGACAGGGCATCGATACTCCAGAGTAGACTAGTGTATACAGTCGAGACCCCAACGAGGGGCGGTGGCCGGTCTCACAAGCCACTGGTGATAGTTGGTTCACCTAAGATGTATACAGGTGCTCATTGGGTTATGAGTACACCGGACAGGACTCACCGGGAACATGCTAGTTGGTCTTATACCAGACGTCAGATAGCAGTTCCCTGGTGACATGTGTATAGGTTATTTCATCGACCTGAGATCGTCATTTGTCTCGTATGAGTTCCCACTGTACTTTGATTACTACCCTACCACGCTCAAAGGAGACGTGCAAACAGGTTTTAGTTGGGTACAGTCCCGAGCCACATGGAGGCAGTGAGCGGATCTGCAGGGGTTCGTCTCTACCGGTATTGGTGGTGAGGTCGCGCTGTGTCTAGGAGAGCCATTACACGAAGTCCTTGGCCAAGGCAGGAGATTTGCTGGTAGGTATTTCAGTAATATCTCAGGGTGTTCTAGGCTACACTCTGACACGACTTGTACCGCTTTTGGGGGTTTGACTTTTACCAATCCCCTAGAACCGCCATGCGATGCTCATAGACGAACAGACCGGACTGTACGGATATTGTCACTGACGGGATCAGTAGGGTGTCAGGATGAGTTCGCTCATCGACGTCCCTTTTTGTCAATACCTGTTAGCCCGTTACGTATGGCTAATACCTCTGACGTGCTAGTGGTTAAATCCACAACCAAAGTATTGACGAGTCTTTAGAGTCCCCCACAGACAGTTTCCCAAGTTTCGGGCGAAACGTTGTTGAGGCCGTATGGAGATATGGTAGGGTTCGATCAGATACGTGCGGTATTGCACGGATCATGATCGGACGGATAATACTAGCGGGCTTTGGTTTAAGCCGGATCCTAGTATTGTACAGTGTGGATTTTGTCTCATTGCATATGTATTCGGTCGGAATACAAATGCGGGTATGTATATACAGTAGCGGGGTTTCCTGTAATTTATTACGGGATCAGTTTTTTGAAGTTGCCAGTTTGCTTTCCGGTTTCGGCCATTTTCCTTTGTTTCTTTCTTTGGCTGAATTTTGGTGGAGGGGGTTATTTGCATTTGTGCATTTCATTATGGAGAGGACTTTTTGTGATAGCTTCATGATGGTTTAACCATCATTTGACTTTTGGTTCATAATGGTGTAGGGTGTTTTTCGTCACCCCATTGAGATGGGAATACGCGCGCGCTTGCCAGGCGTATACTACAGATTCCACCTGCCTAAGGTAGGCCGGGGTTTATTGATTGTGGGGAACCGAATCTCCGGCAATCTCGGACTAAGCTGCCGTTAATTACCTCTCGCCTTTGGGGTGAGGGAACCTCCGATTAACGGGTTAAACTGGTCATGCGAACTCAATGTTCAGTGTACGTGTGTTTTGTTTTGGAGGGGGTTTAAATATATCGGGAGCCACGCAAAGTTTTTACGGGGGTCCCTCTACCCGGATAGCGTCGTGGAGTATGTGTGTATGCACATATGTATATATAAGTGTATATATATATATGTGTGTATATATATAAGGAAAAAAAGGAAGAAAAGGCATCCAAAGGATGTATGGGGGCAGCACCTTGGGCGCTGTGCGCCTAGGTGCTGTGCGCTCAGGCGCTAGAGTGCCATGTGTCGGTACGTGGGTGCTCTGCGCTTGAGCGCTGGGAGCTTGAGCACAAGCGCGCCACGTGTCGGCACATGGGTACTTTGCGCTTCAGCGCCTGACGCTCGAGCGTAAGTGCGCCACGTGTCGGCACGGGGGCGACCTGCGCTTGAGCGCAGGGCGCTTGAGCACAAGTGCGCCACGTGTCGGCATAGGGGCGACTTGTGCCTGAGCACTTGCGCTTGAGCGCAAGCGCGCCACGTGTCGGCACCGGGGCGACTTGTGCTCGAGAGCAAGCGCGCCACGTGTCGGCATGCGGGCACTCTGCGCTTGAGCGCCAGCGAGAAAAGGAGACTTTTAGCCTAAAAAATTTCTCGGAAGAGAAATCAGAGAGGAGTTGGACTCCTGAGTGTGTGTTTTTTGGGTTTAGTGAAAAGGGTTCTTCTTCTTCCTCCTCTGTTAGCTGGATCTTGAAGATCAAGAGATGTGAGATCTCAAAATCTCTCCTTTTTGGGATCTAAAGACAGATCCAAATTCCTCTTTGTGGGTTTAGTGGTGAAAAACTATTTTGTTTTTGAAAAGGAAGAGTAAAACTCTTGATTTAATTCCGAAGAAAGAAGAAGGTTTGAGACTTTCAGAAAAGGGAAAGAAATACAAACCCTAGGTTTTTGAGAGAATGAAAGTATATCTTTTTTTATTCATCATCATTTTGCCTTATATAGGCTTACATATTTACATATAGCCCTCTTGGGCTTTGCAAAATGGCGTTTTGCCCATCTCATGGCTCATGTGCCATTTATTTTTTGCACATAAGCCATGGGCTTACAAAATATTGGTTTTATACCCATTTTGCATACATTCATGTATAAAAAATTTCATAAAAATTATTTATTACATGATTTTGTTGTTGGCATGGGGAGGCTGGCCGCGGGCTCGACTTGGGCATGGGCCCGCTTGACCTGAGCTTGGGCCCACCTAGCTTGGGGGTTGACTTTGACTTTGACTCGGTCAACCGGGGTGTAAATTTTTACCCCAACAAATTGCCCCCCATCAATGAATGCACACCGCACATGTGGGTCGTGTGCATGAAATTGATGGATCTTCTTTTGCGTAGAGGCGTCTTGCTTTGGTCCCCATTTTTTTGGGATGCACTGCCCTTTTTACGATGTGGACGATCGGTGCTTGACGCGTCTCCGAGACGGAGTGTCCGTGGTAGACGTTTCCCTGGCCCGGAGCGATCTGGTTCCTGCTTTGTAGGAAGCGTGCACTGCCCTTTTTGCGACATGGACGGTCGACGCTCTGATCCGGAGCGATTTGGTTCCCGATTTGTGGGGAGACTGCACTGCCCGTTTTGCGACATGGACGGTCGATGCTCTGATCCGGAGCGATTTGGTAGACGTGTCCCCGGCACGGAGTGTCGCTGTTCGACGTTTCCCCGAGGCGGAGTGTCGTTGTTGGACGTTTCCCTGATGCGGAGTGTCTGTGTTGGACGTTTCCCCGATGCAGAGTGTCGCTGGTTGACGTGTCCCCGGCACGGAGTGTCATCTTGACGTTTCCCCAGCATGGAGTGTCAGTGTTGGACGTTTCCCTGATGTGGAGTATCTGCGTTGGACGTTTCCCCGATGCAGAGTGTCGCTTATTGACATATCCCCGGCACGGAGTGTCAGCTTGACGTTTCCCTAGCATGGAGTGTCGTTGTTGGACGTTTCCCTGATGCGGAGTGTCTGTGTTGGACGTTTCCCCGATGCAGAGTGTCGCTTGTTGACGTGTCTCTGGCACGGAGTGTCTTCTTGACGTTTCCCCGGTACGGAGTGTCGGTGTTGGACGTTTCCCTGATGCGGAGTGTCTGTGTTAGACGTTTCCCCGATGCAGAGTGTCGCTGGTTGACGTGCCCCCGAGACGGAGTGTCTGTTGTCGATGTGCCCCCAGCACGAAGTGTCTGCTTGACGTTTCCCCGAGGCGGAGTATCGGCTAGCTGACGTATCCCCGAGACGGAGAGTCTGTTGTTGATGTACCCCCGGCATGGAGTGTCTGCTTGACGTTTCCCCAAGGCGGAGTACCGGCTGGTTGACGTATCCCCGAGACGGAGTGTCTGTTGTTCGACGCAGAGGTCGATGTTGGAATTAGTTAGTTGGATTTGTTTGATTTGAGCATCGCTATACTGGAATATGGTACTAGGAGCGAGTCATCATTTGTCTTTGAGAGGATTTGGGAATTAGTTTTCTGTCGGCATCTGCATTGCTGCACTGGAATAATGCCAGGAGAAACTCATCATTTGCCCCGGAAGGATTTGGGAATTGGTTTTTTTTTCGGCATCTGCATTGCTGCACTGGAATAATTCCAGGAGCAACTCATCATTTGCCCTGGAAGGATTTGAGAATTGGTTTTTTGTTTGGCATCTGCATTGCTGCACTGGAATAATGCCAGGAGCAACTCATCATTTGCCCCGGGAGGATTTGGGAATTGGTTTTTTTGTTTTGGCATCTGCATTGCTGCACTGGAATAATGCTAGGAGCAACTCATCATTTGCCACGGGAGGATTCGGGAAATTGTTTTTGCTTGGCATCAGTATCGCTACACTGGAATATGGGACCAGGAGCGAATCATCATTTGCGCTTGCTTATCAGGAAGCGATGGCTTAGGAGAAAGGTTTTAGGTCCCTATCACTTAAGACTTTTCAATTTTGTGAGCCGTAAGGGTCTCACAAAGCATTTTCTCCCTACGGGTCGTAAGGATCCCGTAGGTGTATTTTCTCCTCGGGAGTCGTGGAGACTCTTAAGTGTGTTGCTCCTTTGTGAGTCGAAAGGATCTCACGCGGGAATTTTCTCCTCACAAAGTCGAGAGGACTTTGCGAGTGCATTTCATCTCTTTTTCACAAGTTTGCGCCCTTTCGGGTTTTCACAAACTCGCCGGCAGTCCTGCTGTTTTTACTCACGGAGCCCTTTCGGGTTTTCATCCGTGCCTATTTTGCTTGTGGACATACCATTTTATTTATTTTATTTTATTTTTCATTATTTTTTTCATTTTTCATTAATTTTTTTGGACTTTGAATGTGGTCTCACCAGTAGGATTTGGGGGAGATTGGGGTTGTTTTACGCCCGTGGATTGTATACAGTTTTGCAGGATGTATGATCCAGACCGTAGGGCTATAAAAATTTCGGGACTTTGTTGGCGTCTGCATCGCTGCACTGGAATATGGTACCAAGAGCGACTCATCATTCGCCATTGGGATTTAATTTGGCTGGCGTCTGCATCGCTGAACTGGGATATGGTACCTGGAGCGACTCATCATTCGCCACTTGGGAATTGGGGAGCGATAGCTTAGGAGACAGGTTAAGATCCCTATCGCCTAAGGCTTTTCAATTTTATGGGCGTGAGGGTCCCATAAAAGCATCTTCTCGCTGCGAGTCGTAAGGATCCCGCAGGTGTATTTTCTCCTTAGGAGTCGTGAGGACTCCTAAGTGTGTTTTTCCTTTGTGAGTCGTAAGGATCCCACAAAGGTTTGTTGTCCTCATGTATCGTGAGGACACATGAGTGGATTTCCCTCGTTCCCAGTTTAATGACTTAAAGGTCGACTGTTTTCAGTTTAACGACTTAGCGGTCATCTGTTTCCAGTTTAAAGACTTAGGGGTCTGTGGTGCCCAGTTTAACGACTTGGTGGTCATCTGTTTCCAGTTTAACGACATAGAGGTCATCTGTTTCCAGTTTAGAGACTTAGAGGTCTACAGTTTCCAGTTTAACGACATAGAGGTCATCTATTTCCAGTTTAACGACTTGGTGGTCATCTGTTTCCAGTTTAACGACTTGGTGGTCATCTGTTTCCAGTTTAGAGACTTAGAGGTCTACTGTTTCCAGTTTAACGACTTAGAGGTCATATGTTTCCAGTTTAAAGACTTAGAGGTCATCTGTTTCCAGTTTAACTACTTGGTGGTCATCTGTTTCCAGTTTAACGACTTGTTGGTCATCAGTTTCCAATTTAGAGACTTAGAGGTCTACTGTTTCCAGTTTAACGACTTAGAGGTCATCTGTTTCTAGTTTAAAGACTTAGGGGTTTATTGTGCCCAGTTTAACGATTTAGCGGTCATCTGTTTCCAGTTTAAAGACTTAGAGGTCTTCTATTTCCAGTTTAAAGACTTAGAGGTCTAATGTTTCCAGTTTAACGACTTAGAGGTCATCTGTTTCCAGTTTAACGACTTGGTGGTCATCTGTTTCCAGTTTAACGACTTGGAGGTCATCTGTTTCCAGTTTAAAGACTTGGAGGTCTACTGTTTCCAGTTTAACGACTTAGAGATTATCTGTTTCCAGTTTAACGATATAGAGGTCATCTGTTTCCAGTTTAACGACATAGAGGTCATCTGTTTCCGGTCTAGAGACTTAGAGGTCTACTGTTTCCAGTTTAACGACTTAGAGGTCATCTGTTTCCAGTTTAAAGACTTAGGGGTCTATTGATGGTGAGCTTGGAAGTTTGGGGTAGGGGCCGGCATCAGCGTTGCTAGCACTGAAGCAGAGGTGCCAGGAGCAATTCATCATTTGCCTACTCTTGTTGGCGGAGCGATGGCTTAGGAGACGGGTTTAGGTCCCTATCGCCTAAGGCTTTTCAATTTTATGGGCCGTGAGTGTCCCATAAAAGCATTTTCTCTCTGCGAGTCGTGAGGATCTCGCAGGTGTATTTTCTCCTTAGGAGTCGTGAGGACTCGTAAGTGTGTTTTTCCTTTGTGAGTCGTAAGGATCCCACAAAGGTTTGTTCTCCTCATGTATCGTGAGGACACATGAGTGGGTCTTCTCAATGGAGCATAACTCCAAAGACGGAGACCAGCCGCGTAACTGGTGATTACGGTGGGGCATGGGTATGATGAGAATTATTTGAGTCCGTGGATTGTATACGGCAGTCAATTTAGGGACTGGCCGTAGGGCCGGAAGAATTTTGAAAAAAATGGATTTTTGTTGGCGTCTGCATCGCTGCACTGGAATATGGTACCAGGAGCAACTCATCATTCGCCAGTTGTTTTTTTTTGTTGTTGTTTTTTTTTACCGCGATTGCTCTATCATTTCAGCTTTTCTTATCGCGAAGGTCGCGATTGCCCTATCATTTCGGCTATTTATTCGCGATTGCCCTATCATTTCGTCTTTATTTTCATGTTTATCTTTACTCGCTGATTTTATTTTTTTTGCGAGTTGCCCTATCATTTCGGCTTTTCTTTATTTTTCCTTTATTTACACATTTTTTGTTTATTTACATACATATATATTTTTTTACATTCCCATTTTGATGACTTAGAGGTCGACGGTTCCCAGTTTAATGATGTGGGGGTCATCTTTGCTTATCCCAGCTCCTTGAACTTTGATCTTGGCGGAGCTGTGTTGATGACCTAGCTCCGTGGCTTGCCGATATATCCGAGGATTGTGAGTTTTTTCCAAGCATATATTGGTCCTCTGCCCAATCTTTTAAAATATAGCAGTCTTCGATGGTATGACCCACCACTCTATGATATGGGTAGTATACGGGATTGCCGGTCATGTTCATTTCCTATGGCCTCTTTGGAACAGGCAGTTGCAGACCGTTGTTCAAGGCGTCCATGAGTATTTTGCGGATTTCATCCCTCCTGAAGGAGTGTACCTTCTTCTTTCTCTCCATTGGAGTAGGTGCCTTTACTGATGCTGGTCCTAGAGACCGATCGGTCTTTGGTTCGCCCTTTTCAGATAATGGCACATGTCTGGGAGGATTAGGTTCCCGAAAGGCTCCGGTCTCCATTTGCATGAAATCGGCGGTCGTAGCTTGACTGTTTGCTAACGCGCCTTTAGACAGTTCTATCTCTCCCGTCTTGTATTGCCTTTCGACCCAATATTTGAAGACGAAGCAGTCCTCAATGGCATGACCTATCACCCTGTGGTAGGCAATATTTTGGGTCGTCGGTCATATTCTCTTCTTGCGGTCTCTATGATTCTGGTAGTTGTAGACCGTTTCTTAGGGCGTCCCTGAATATCTTGTGGACCTTTTCCCTCTTGAAGGAATAGACCTTTTCCAGCTTCTCTTTCAGAGGCGATTCCCCCCCGGCGTATGTATCGGAGGGACTGGAGGCTGATTGCGGCCGTTTTTCACGAAGGCGCTCCGCTTTTAGGTTGAAAAGGATAATAGTTGGCTGCCCCCGGGTATCAATCCCTGGCTCATGAGCCAAAATTTGATTTTGCTGTATTTGCAATCGGGCGACTTGGGTCGCGAGATCTACCACGACATTTGCCAGCTCGTCGACATTGGAATAGACCTCGGCCATCTTCTCATCCCTGTCCTGAAATTGCCTTTGAAGCCATTGGAATAATGCTCGTTCTGTAGTTCCGGCTATGACAACCGGGTAATCTTTATTGCCTGAGCTAAATTCCGTAGGAACCACGGGCTCCTCTGGTTTATCGGCCTAAGCGGGCTCTTCATCATTTAGATCAAGCCGATGCTGGGTAGCGTCGGAGACCATATCATCACCATGGCTGTGAAGAAGAGGAGGCTTCGTTTCTTCATGTCCGGCCATGTAGACAGTGTGGATAACACATTCAGCCATTCTTTCATTACTGGCAGCTGGTTTCGCGGAGCGGTCCGGGTTTTGGAAATTCATAAATTTTAACATGGCCAGAGCCCTAGCCCTTTTGTTGGCTCTATATCTGAGCCGCTTATGCCTTAAGCGCTTAGCAGGCTTCTGCTCTTCGGGAAGCCGCCATAGGCCGAGTGATGGGGATGCTTGAGAAGACACCTTCCCGCGTGTCCGTCGAAGGTATCGCCTGGGCTTGCCCACGACGTCTAGGAACTTCTTTTGTTCCGATGGCTTTGCCCCCAGTTGGGGCTATGGAAAGCCGTCCAGACACCGATTTGCGTTTGGGTTGCGATGCCTTCGAGACCACCACATTTGGCCTCTTGCCTTTCGAGGCCGGTTTGTCGGTCACCGGAGCTTGAGGAGCTGGGATGGCGTTAACTAACACGAACATAATAGAGCCAAATGGTAGCGGCTCCTCCTCCCATTGTCGCCCGAGAGTGGCCGGGAGGACCGTCCTGGCGTCCATCTTCATTGTGTAGAAGATGGGAGCTGAGTTCATCTTTGGAGACATTGTTGAAAGGTGATTGCTTGAAGACCTGCATGAAAGAGCATTATTTTAGTATAAATACAGATATGTACATTGATTGAGTTCGCATGAACGCTTAACCCGAAATATGGCAGGAGAGATTGGTCCCACCAGGCGTGCCAGAATCTGTAGGGTGTTTTTCATCACCCCATTGAGATGGGAATACACGCACGCTTGTCAGGTGTATACTACAGATTCCGCCTGCCTAGGATAGGCCGGGGTTTATTGATTGTGGGGATCCGAATCTCCGGCAGCCGCGGACTAAGCTGCCGTTAATTACCCCTCGCCTTTGGGGTGAGGGAACCTCCGATTAACGGGTTAAACTGGTCATGCGAACTCAATGTGCAGTGTGCGTGTGTTTTTTTTTGGAGGGGGTTTAAATATATCGGGAGCCACGTAAAGTCTTTACGGGGGTCCCGCTACCCGGACAGCGGGCTGAGGGTCAAGGGGGCTAGCAGCCCCCTTACGGGGTGCGGGGCAGCGCCCCGTTAGAAATTTTTTTCTAACAGGGACAGTGTCGTGTAGTATGTGTGTATGCACATATGTATACATAAGTGTATATATATATATGTATATATATAAGGAAAAAAAGGAAGAAAAGGCATCCAAAGGATGCGTGGGGGCAGCACCTTGGGCGCTGTGCTCCTAGGTGCTGTACGCTCAGGCGCTAGAGTGCCATGTGTCGGTACGTGGGCGCTCTGCGCTTGAGAGCCGGGAGCTTGAGCACAAGCGCGCCACGTGTCAGCACGTGGGTGCTTTGCGCTTCAGCGCCTGACGCTCGAGCGCAAGTGCGCCACGTGTCGGCACGGGGACGACTTGCGCTTGAGTGCAGAGTGCTTGAGCGCAAGCGCGCCACGTGTCGGCACAGGGGTGACTTGCGCCTGAGCGCTTGCGCTGGAGCGCAAGCGCGCCACGTGTCGGCACCGGGGCGACTTGTGCTCGTGCTCTTGCGCTTGAGCGCAAGCGCGCCACGTGTCGGCACCGGGGCGACTTGCGCTCGTGCGCTTGCGCTTGAGCGCAAGCGCGCCACGTGTCGGCACGTAGGCGCTCTGCGTTCGAACGCTGAGCGCTGGAGTGCAAGCGCGCCACGTGTCGGCACGCGGGCGCTCTGCGCTTGAGCGCCGGCGAGAAAAGGAGGCTTTTAGCCTAAAAATTTTCTCGGAAAAGAAATCAGAGAGGAGTTGGACTGCTGAGTGTGTTTTTTTTGGGTTTAGTGAAATGGGTTCTTTTTCTTCCTCCTCTGTTAGCTGGATCTTGATGATCAAGAGATGTGAGATCTCAAAATCTCTCCTTTTTGGGATCTAAAGACAGATCCAAGTTCCCCTTTGTGGGTTTAGTGGTGAAAAACTATTTTGTTTTTGAAAAGGAAGAGTAAAACTCTTGATTTAATTCTGAAGAAAGAAGAAGGTTTGAGACCTTCAGAAAAGGGAAAGAAATACAAACCCTAGGTTTTTGAGAGAATGAAAGTATATCTTTTTTTATTCATCAGCATTTTGCCTTATATAGGCTTACATATTGACATATAGCCCTCTTGGGCTTTACAAAATGGCGTTTTGCCCATCTCATGGCTCATGTGCCATTTCTTTTTTGCACGTAAGCCATGGGCTTACAAAATATTGGCTTTATGCCCATTTTGCATACATTCATGTATAAAAAATTACATAAAAATTATTTATTACATGATTTTGTTGTTGGCATGGGGAGGCTGGCCGCGGGCTCGACTTGGGCATGGGCCCGCTTGACCTGAGCTTGGGCCCACCTAGCTTAGGGGTTGACCTTGACTTTGACTCGGTCAACCGGGGTGTAAATTTTTACCCCAACAAATGGTTCTTGCCTCTCATGATTACCTTTTTGTTCATCATGGTTGTTGATGATAGGAGTTGATTTGGATTTGGTAGTGATCATTATTCATCATGATAACCCTTTCTCTCTCTTGCATTATGTTTAGGCTCACTCATTTTTCATTCTCATACTCTCCATTCTCTCATTCCTCAAGAAGAGGCCGGCC
The DNA here is from genome assembly GCA_030015575.1 of Agapanthus africanus. NCBI lineage: Eukaryota > Viridiplantae > Streptophyta > Magnoliopsida > Asparagales > Amaryllidaceae > Agapanthus > Agapanthus africanus. The sequence continues at coordinate 234,179,181 of CM057337.1, forward strand.
ACTTCTCTAAGGGGGCTGTCCAAAATTTTTTGTGGGGGATTTTGATCTCTTTTGGCTTGCACAAAATCCTCCAGCTCCACATAAAGCTTGCATCTCATTCCTCCACCAAAAATGGCAACTTCTAGTAACCCCATGAGACCCAGTATTCTACACTTAGCCTACAGCATTCTTGGACACGTCGACTCGCCAACTTCGTGCCCAAGTTGCCTCGGTCCAGAGGTGGGAGCGCGTAAAAGAACCCGGCGATGTGGTGCCCTTCCGACGAGGAGATGAAGACCGGAGATTCCGCGGGGAGATCGGGACGACGACAAGAAGACCGAAGGACACGGATCGCTCGGTATATCTCTCTACCCCTTCTCTAGTTTGCTAGGAGTAGGTTGATGGCCCGATCCGGGTTCAAAGTACGCGGTAGCGCCGGTTCTAGTTTATAGAAAAGTTTTTGATTCCGCATTTTGGCCTCGTTCAGACGGCCGGGGCTCTTGCGTGCACTTACACTGGTATCAGAGCCAATCCATTAACCTAGTGTAGCTTGCTATAGTGTGTTTAAAGCTTCAATCGAACAAATGTCCCAAAACTGCATTTCCAACGTGACAGTTTCTGTCGAAATTTTATAGTTGTCAAAAAATTATTTGGTGCATTTCAAAAAAACAGACAGGGATTTTTATGTAATCTGGGAAAATTTGGTAGGGTGTTGTTCCTGTTCAGCCGCGGAACCGCGGCCTTACCCCTGCTTTGGCCACGGTTCCGCCGCAGTAAGGAGGTATCACTGCACCAGATTTCTTCAGTTGGTTTATGGGTTGGAAATGGGGTTTTTGACATATTCTTTTTGGGTCCAGATTTATTTTAAGTTCTTCAGTAGTGCTTGGGGCCCACTTCGGGAAATTTAGTCGATCGAAAATTTTAAACATGCCCGTTGTATGTATATTTTACTTTCTGTAGTAGGATTACCCCGCGGTGGGGTGCACGGATAGCCAGATTCTAGAGGGCAACGGGCCCGCATCTCATGGCGTTGAGACGGAGGGGGCTTCTCTCTAGAATTGGCGGGCTATTTGCCACACTCGTAGGGGGTACAGGTTGACCCAAGGAGGGGTGCCCAAGTTACCGGATTCCGTGAAGTGCTGGGTGGTCCACTCACGTTGCTGAAGGGGGCTACCTCGCTTCAGGTTTTGGCGGGTAACTTGCCGCGCCCGTAGGGGTCTAGGATTTCATTGTATAAGCTATCCATACGACCAGGGGAACGTCGGGTTTCAGTAGCGGCTCTATGAAACCCGGGGATCCCAGATATCTGTATTGTTCTGTGATGCTTATTACATTTCTGTGATGTTGCATTTTATCACGCCTTGAGCGAATATTATATATTGATATATATACTAGTAGATGTTGTATATGTTTTGCATCCGCGCTAGTCCAGTCCCCGCTTTTTGTTAGTTAAGTAACCTAACGGGTGATGACGGGACCCAGTCGCGAATGCAGATGGCATATACGTACATCATTATTTTCGTTCTTTATTGGTGTGATCAATTGATGGGACTGCATTGATTCGGATCAATGCAAGCTAAACAAACCTATTCTGATGTTGTTGGAACATTTTTCAAAAAGCTGTTATTGCAAGGGCGTTCTCTTTTGTTTAACACAGTGGTATCGGTTATGAATATCAGCCCCTCAGTCGACGAGGCAAAGGCCGAGATCCCTTCACCGAGAGTGACCCCTCGGACAGAAGTTTGCGTCAGGGCAATAACTTCACTATAATCGATTACTTTTGCTTTGCATCGTGGTATTCAGTTGGATTATCCTGCATCTCTTTCTTCGGGGAAAGAGCCGAGATCCCTTCACCGGGAGTGACCTCTTTAGCAAAGGTTTTCGCCACTATATTTTTATAAAAGCTATCCGGTTCCTTCAACGATATCATGTTCATTACGTTAAAGGTTTTTCGCCGAAAACCGTTCGTAGCCCTCCGTCATTTCAGAAAGGTAGCACATAGTATTCATGCTATGTATGTTGGCCTTCGTCAAGGCATAGTGTATGGTAGCTATTTGTTACTTTTCTACTGTATAGATAGATGCGTTGGTTTGGGACAGTCGTATAGCCTTGTTGATCTTCGTCAAGGGCTTGTACGGGTGGGTTCAAATTAATCTGGACAATGACGGGTAGAACATGACATGTGACTTATGATTTGTTGACCTTCGTCAAGGTCATAAGAGCAGGGGGCAAAAATCACATCGGGAGTTTCTAAAGAAACTGAAACTTGCCAGATATTCGCATACCTTCTGGAGTGTGATAACGTGAGCGGATTCCGTCACGTTATCATGTGATGATAGTTGGATCCCGATTCCCACTGGTGAGTTGGTTTACTCCTCGGGTGATCCTGACTAATTCTTCTTTCTGGTTTGGGGAAGAATTTGACGTTACAGTGGGAGGTTTCCTGATTAGATAAAGTGATAACCATTCTGATCTAGGTTAGAGTGCACGCTGAGTGTTTCTGTTCTCTCTCTCTTTGGCAGCGACCATGACCCGACCCTAGACTATGGCTCAGTGACCAAAATTAACCGAACCTTCTTACACAGGCTTTTGGATTGTCGGAGTTGCATACCTCTTTGCCACTCCTACTTTTACCCTTTTCTCCAGGACACCCCGTATTACTACGAACGTCCACTTTCATTGGACAAAACCATCGTATGGTTATATATGAACTTGAAGGAATTTATTCGAGGATGGTTTCTGGTTCTGGAGAAAACGAATAGGACTATTAAGTTGCCTTTTGCTTTTTACCTTCTCTCAGGTTGCGAGTACTCCTTGGTTTAGAAAATAGTACACCTATTACGCAAATTGGATAGTCTTCTTCCAATCCTTAGGCTGGTGTCGAACGGTGGGGAATGAAGAAAACCAATTAGCATAACGATGGTGTGCAGAAGGTATTAAGTTAAGACAAATAAAGGGAGTAGTAAGAGGGCAAAGTAAACTGCGACTTCTATTCACGACCAAACCAAGTATTTCTTCGCCAATCCTATATCACCTTTGTATCTCTCCAGAGCACTCCGTATCACTACGAAGATCCATAGTTTATTTGAATACTCCATCGTATGGTTATATACGAACTCGAAAGGAACTTGTTCCATTTCGGGGATGGATTCTGGTTCAGGAGAAATATGAATAGGGTTTTATTCGGTTGTCTTTTATCTTTACCTTCTCTCGGGTAGCGAGTGCTCCTAGGATTAGGACAGTACACCCATTATGCTTATTGGATAGTCTTCTTCCAAACCATACGCTGGTGTCGAACGGTACGGAAGGAAGAAAACCATTTGGCCTAAAGGGGTGTACAGAAGGTAATGACTAAAGACATATGAAAGGATTTGGAGAGATGGCAAAGAAATATACGGTTACAGTTGTGAATCTGGATATTGGAAGAGGTATTACTAGGAATACCCGGATACCCCATCGAAACATTTCAATGTTTCAGTTTCACTGTGTACTGTTAAAAGAAAACAGATTTCCCAATTAGCCCTTGCTCCACGGTATGTATTTACCAGGTATGATTCTCACATCTGTATAGTTTTATAGATTATGAGTAGGTGTAAGCTATTGGGAATTGGGTGATTATTCTCATTATATCGGGATTCGTTGTAATTGGTGATATTTGAGAAAATCACCTGGGCTGTTTGCCGGACGGCAAATATTTGGTTTTGAATATCCGCGGTTATGCACCAATTTCAAATTGATATATCTGTACGTCTATTTTCATAGATTGAGATATACCTTTTTGAAATTATGTCTATGACATTTACCTATATCAGTGGATGGTTAAGTAAGGAGCATTAAACAGCGGTGTAATTCTTCATAACCATAAGTACAATTTTCAACCTACGACACATAGGGAGCGAGATATCAGACTCAAGGGACTTGTATAAAGTATTGTATAGTGTACAGTGTCCATTAGGACAAAGGAGTTGATCCTTGTACTATATTCGGTTTACTTATGACTTCTTTAGTTCTTAGACAGGTGTTTCGTAGAAACACAGGGTCTAAGTTTTGAGAAGTTATAGGTATAAGAGTAAAGTAGAGAACCGGGTGTTGCAAGTATCGGGATTCTTCAAGGTGATCGAAGATATAGATACTTGTATATGGTATTCAGTTGATAGTAATGATTAAGAGAACTTGCTTCTCTTTCAGGTTACTCATAATTGGAAGTACTCCTAAGTTGAGTAATGCTGATCGGCCTTTTTCCATTTAGTAAATATGCAGTGGAGACAGTTGCATGATTTGAACCTGGTTCAATTAAATTAGTGCCTCTGTTTCTATATTGGATATAGAACAGTTCATATCTTGACATTGTTAAGGTACGGGGAGTTGTCCGGCTTATGCTTAAAACCAGACTCCGAATAATTCAAGGCACGTTTCTGTAATGGTTGTTTGTGGGTTGGCCCAGGCTATGACGAGGGTTGACTTTCTACCATCAGGAAGATCAAAAGTGATATTTTTCTAGATTCGCCACAGTTTTAACAAAAATGGATTTTTTCAGAAAATTGTAGTGGGAGTATGGTAGAACCGAATGTGATTCCAGAACCGCAAACGATTACTGAAAATTTGATGAGAACCTAAAGATTCTATCTGACTTGATATTCCATTGGCCACTCCGCAGATATGGTGGGTAACCTCAGGCACCCGAGAGGTACTCCGGTAGCCTCAAGGACGGTGGCATGGAGGATCTTGTTTGCCCAGACTTACCATTGCTGTTGTTCCTGACTATGAGACCCGGCAGGAGGATGAGTATAGCGTCGTTCTGAACTGACTTTAGAAGCGTACGTGTATATGACTCTGCTAGAGGGTTGTCGTAGTCAGTGGGAGTAGCGAAAGCATTGGTGGACAAGTAGCTTATGTCTATTTATAGACTAAAGCAGATATAGCGGAGATAGATTATCTATTTCTGATCTGACAGTCATAGGTTTGACTTCATCAAAATAGGGGATGGATCTGTTAAGAAGGTAGTAGGGTGTGATGTCCTGGTATTTGGATAACACACACAGAGTAGGAAGTGAAATTCCTATACTACGATCGGTTATACTTTGGTTGTCACACAGTAGTTTCTCCACATGGGACTTGGATATTATATCAAGATATTCTGGTTACTGGATCTATGGTTTTTGATCTAGATTTGGGTGGTTTCCTAATCTGGGTACTTAGACAGCATTCTAAGAGTATTTAGAATGGAAGACTCCTTGTACGGTAGTGTACCTGCAGGTGATGGAGTCACCCTCTCTAAAGATGTTGTACAGACTAAAGGGGAGAGGGATGTGCATGATTGGAAGATCACTTGCTTAGGCAATTGAGTCAATCATGAGATGTCAAGTACCACACGAGATGTTGTTTTTGCAGTAGATGCAATAAGTTGATATTGATCCAATCCTGGAGAAACATTCGGAAGCAGTTTTAGAACATAAATGGATGTTCTAGGGATATGATAACGACAGCCTCATTCGGCAGACAGTTATCATTCCGGACTTCCAAGGTGACCTGGATGACAGAGTGACTATCAGAGTTATAGTTTTCCCTCTGACGAGGGGCAGTAGTTTGGACAGGTGGTCCAAGCGGATAATGAAGGAGGCATGGCGCAGGATACTGATTAAGTTCAGTTGACGATACAGTCTGAGAAGCTTGGATTTGGAGTTCATTTATGAATTAGGTCCCATCAGATATCTAGACATATTCTAAGAAAGGTATTGATCATTTCGGGAGATGGGTTTCTCCGCGAACTTGAGATTAACAGAGACATAGAAAGAAACATCAGAGCGGATCCACTCACTGAGGTTATTCCTCAAACGCACTAGTTTCGCAAACGGGTTTTGTGAGACTGATAAGTAGAGGAGTTGGGTGTTCGGTATCACTCGGGCTGTGAGTATGCGACAGCGCAATAATTAGCCTTGAGTGTAAGTGGGAGATTGTTGGAGATAGTGTCCTTAGAGTCAATTATTGGATCACAGGCACGTAATTGCAATGATTCAGGGAGAACCTATCCAAGTAGGACAGTCTTACTCAAGATGATAGTATGCTATCTGGTTTATCTTTATCATCATGTACTGCTTTAGGTGACCTTACAGGTCACTATTGCGCGTTGATAGAGCTCTTAGGATTCTTGCTTGACGGCCAACAGTATGATGGCGATCATAAACGTGGGAGCTGGGGTCTATAAGCACATCCTTAAAAGGTCCCTAGTCGTGGGAGTTTCGAGACAGGGCATCGATACTCCAGAGTAGACTAGTGTATACAGTCGAGACCCCGACGAGGGGCGGTGGCCGGTCTCACAAGCCACTGGTGTCAGTTGGTTCACCTAAGATGTATACAGGTGCTCATTGGGTTATGAGTACACCGGACAGGACTCGCCGGGAACATGCTAGTTGATCTTATACCAGACGTCAGATAGCAGTTCTCTGGTGACATGCGTAGAGGTTAGTTCATCGACCTGAGATCGTCATTTGTCTCATGTGAGTTCCCACTGTACTTTTATTACTACCCTACCACGCTCAAAGGAGACGTGCAAACAGGTTTTAGTTGGGTACAGTCCCGAGCCACATGGAGGCTGTGAGCGGATCTGCAGAGGTTCGTCTCTGCCGGTATTGGGGGTGAGGTCGCGCTGTGTCTAGGAGAGCCATTACACGAAGTCCTTGGCCAAGACAGGAGATTTACTGGTAGGTATTCCAGTAATATCTCAGGGTGTTCTGGGCTACACTCCGACACGACTTGTACCGCTTTTGGGGGTCTGACTTTTACCAACCCCCTAGGCCCGCCATGCGATGCTCATAGACGAACGGACCGGACTGTACGGATATTGTCACTAACAGGCTCAGTATGGTGTTAGGATGAGTTCGCTCATCGACGTCCCTTTTTGTCAATACCTGGTAGCCCGTTACGTATGGCTAATACCTCTGACGTGCTAGTGGTTAAATCCACAGCCAAAGTATTGACGAGTCTTTAGAGTCCCCCACAGACAGTTTCTCAAGTTTCGGGGGAAACGCTGTAGAGGCCGTATGGAGATATGGCAGGGTTCGATCAGATACGTGCGGTATTTCACGGATCATGATCGGACGGATAATACTAGCGGGCTTTGGTTTAAGCCGGATCCTAGTATTGTACAGTGTAGATTTTGTCTTATTGCATTTGTATTCGGTCGAAATATAATTGCGGGTATGTATATACAGTAGCAGGGTTTCCTGTAATTTATTACGGGATCAGTTTTTTGAAGTTTCCAGTTTTCTTTCCGGTTTCGGCCATTTTCCTTTGTTTCTTTCTTTGGCTAAATTTTGGTGGAGGGGGTTATTTGCATTTGTGCATTTTATTATGGAGAAGACTTTTTGTGATAGCTTCATGATGTTTAACCATCATTTCACTTTTGGTTCATCATGGTTTTTGCCTCTCGTGATTACCTTTTTGTTCATCATGGTTGTTGATGATGGGAGTAGATTTGGATTTGGTAGTGATCATTATTCATCATGATAACCCTTTCTCTCTCTTGCATTATGTCTGGGCTCACTCATTTTTCATTCTCATACTCTCCATTCTCTCATTCCTCAAGAAGAGGCCGGCCACTTCTCTAAGGGGGCTGTCCAAATTTTTTGTGTGGGATTTTGATCTCTTTTGGCTTGCACAAAATCCCCCAGCTCCAGAAAAAGCTTGCATCTCATTCCTCCACAAAAAATGGCAACTTCTAGTAACCCCATGAGACCCAGTATTCTACACTTAGCCTACAGCATCCTTGAACACGTCGACTCGCCAACTCCGTGCCCGAGTTGCCTCGGTCCAGACGTGGGAGCCCGTAAAAGAACCCGGCGATGTGGTGCCCTTCCGACGAGGAGATGAAGACCGGAGATTCCACGGGGAGATCGGGACGACGACGAGAAGACCAAAGGACACGGATCGCTCGGTATATCTCTCTACTCCTTCTCTAGTTAGCTAGGAGTAGATTAATGGCCCGATCCGGGTTCAAAGTACGCGGTAGCGCCGGTTCTAGTTTCTAGAAAAGTTTTTAATTCCGCAATTTGGCCTCGTTCAGACGGCCGGGGCGCTGCCGTGCACTTACAGCAGCTTCCAAAGTACATACTTTGTTGGTGTACATGGATTCCATCTCGGACCGCATTGCATCCAGCCATTTCACAGAGTCCCCACTCGTGATGGCCTGCTCGAAGCTAGTCGGGTCATCATCTTCCATGATGCATTCCTTGCTCCAACCGTCTATGAGAAAACCGTAGTATCTCTCAAGTGGATGAGGAACCCAACTAGATCGGCGGAGAGGCTGGGGTTCGTTAGGAACTACTGAATCCTCTGGTTCCACCAAATCTTCTGTTGCAGTTTGTGTAGCTGGAACTTCTTTCAGTTCTACCTTATTACCACTAATTTCTTTCATGAGAAAACCCTTTTCTAAAAAGATGTCATTTCGAGAAACAAACACCTTTTGTTTACTAGTGAGGAAGAAGAAGAAGAGCAAGTAAAACTTTTATTATGATAATTAGGATGGCTACATTGATTTGACCACAAGCTTTTCACAATAAATGCTAAGCATGAAAATATCTACTGCTTAACAAAAATATCTAAGTCAACAATAGTCAACCAAGACAAATGGTCAAACCAATTAGCCATGACACAATTATAATTAATAAAAGGATTAGTAAACAATATTCTCCACCTCATAATGGTTCTAATCAAGTCAATGGTCAAAACCCTAATAAGGCATCTCCTTCTTTGCTCCTCACACCCGTGCATACACACCCGCATCCGTATTCTGAAGAATACGAATACAAAGAGATAAAACCGATCCATCTTTATAATACTAGGATCCAGCTTAAACCAAAGGCCACTAGTATTATCTGCCCGAACATGATACACGCACAAGTGCACGTAGGTGATCGAAGCCCTGCCGTAAAACCATACGGCCTCTACACCTTTTGCCCAGTGCAGGGAAACTCTCTGTGTGGGACTCTAAAGACTCGACACTACGCTGGCAGTGGTTTTAACCACAGGCCGCAAGCGGTACTAGCTGTACATAACGGTCCCTAGGTAGATGTCGATAAGAAGGCCGATGAGGAAAACCCATCCGAACTCCTACTGAGCCTGAATGTGACAATCTCCGTACAGTCCGGTCTGTTCGTCTAAGAGTATCGCATATCGGGCCTAAGGGGTGGTAAACGTCAGACCCCTAATAGCGGTATAAGTCATGTCGGAGTGTAGCCCAGAACACCCTGAGAAATTACTGGAAATCCTACCAGAAAATCCAACTTTCCCTGGCCAGGGACTTTGTGTAATTGCTCCCCTAAACACAGCGCGATATCAACCGCCAATACCAGGAGAGATGAATCATGTCTAACCACCACTGCCTCAAAGTGCTTCGGGACTGCACCCAACTACTACCTATTTGCACGACTCAATAGAGTCGTGGTAGGGTAGCAATCAAAGAATAGTGGGAATACACTTGAGGCGAAGTAGCAGTGTCTAGTCAACGGACTAAGCTGTACTCATGTCACTTGGGAACAACTAACTGACGATAGGTATAATACTAACCAATAGTTCTCGGCGAGTCCTATCCAGTGTAACTCATAACCCAATGAGCACCTGCATACTATCTCCAGTACGACTTACTGATGGTTGTAGGACAGACCATCTCCCCTGCTGGGATGAGAAGCGTATACACTAGTCTACTCTGGATTATCGATGCCCTTTCTCGATAATCCTACGACTAGGGACCTGTGTAAGGATGCGCTTATAGACTACCCAGCCCCCACTAGTGTGATCGCCATCACAACGCTGGTAGTCAAGCAAAGATCTTAAGGGCTCCATCAACATGTATTAGCGATATGTTAAACGAAACATATACACATATTAAGATAGATACAAACCAAGTAGAATACTACTATATCGAACAAGACAGTCGTAAATCCGTGTATATATCCCAAGCTTCCAAAATGTATTATACAAACTAGTATTATACAATAAAGGCCTCTAGGGCATACATATCCAACAATCTCCCACTTGCACTAAAAGCCAGTAATTGGTGTACCGCATACCCAACGTCTGCACTAAGGTCAGCTGCATACCCAATAGCTTAAAAAGTCGCTCGAACAGTGTTTGAGGGAGGGCCTTTGTGAATGGATCCGCCGTGTTTTCTTTAGTGTCCACTCTCTGTACCTCGATCTCGTGGCGATCAATGATCTCTCTGATCAGGTGATACCGCCTTAAGATGTGTCTGGATTTCTGATGGGACCGAGGTTCCTTCGCTAAAACTATAGCCCCATTGTTATCGTAATACGAAGGTATTTGGTCAACAATGGACGGAACTATCTGAAGTTCACTAATGAACTTCTTTATCCAGACCGCCTCTTTTGCGGCATCGCTTGCAGCAATGTATTCAGCTTCCATCGTCGAGTCTGCGACGGTATCCTGTTTGGAACTCCTCCAACATACCGCCCCTCCGTTGAGGGTAAACACAAAACCCGAGACAGACTTGTTGTCGTCCTTGTCACTCTGGAAGCTTGAATCGGTAAAGAACTCGACCCTGAGGTCTCCATTACCGTAAACCAGGAACATCTCCTTAGTCCTTCTCAGATACTTGAGAAAGTTCTTTACAGCTGTCCAGTGGTTCTCACCTGGGTCTATATGATACCGGCTCACCACGCTTAGCGCGTAAACTACATCTGGTCTTGTACATAGCATCACATACATTATAGATCTTACCGCCGAAGCGTAGGGTATAGTGCTCATGCGAACCCTCTCCTCGTCAGTCTTGGGAGACTGTAAGTCAATGTGCAACACCCCATGAGTAGCGGGGAGGCGGAAATATGAAAAATCATCTTGTTCTTGAAATAAACATCGACTAACCGAAGATCTTTACTAAACGATAATTAACAACAACCATAGAAGTTCTTAGCTACTATGAAAAGAGATTATACCTAGTGAATCGTGTCCTTCGTCTTTTCGTTCTTTACATCCTCCTTGGCCTCCTCTAAGTGATAGATGATCTATCCGAGAACCCTAATCCAAGCTTCACCTCTAACCTTGAGGTAACATAGTTTCTCTAGTTGCTAATCAAAGGAACTAAGATGATATAGAGTTAGGTTATGGAGTGTTTAGTCGATTCTAATCCTTGGTCTCAACTCATGAGTGGTAGGATTAGGGTTTGAAGAGAGAGTGAGCTTGAGGAGAGAGAAGGTGAAGAAGATAATGAAATGATATTCTTTCTCACTTGAATATATGAAGCATAATGAATAAATCAATAAATGAATAAAAGAGATTATTCATCATGCTACATTGATTCATTTAAGTGATTTACTATGTGAGTCATTAAGCATTTAATAATGCATTAATGACATGATGAATCACACAAAATGAGTCAGAATATCATTTAATGATAATGCCACCTAAACCCTCAAGTCGCCATGCTTCTAGAAGCTTCCCGGAAAATTACGAGAACGCCCCTCCTATCCGTGAAAATACGGAAAAACTTTAGACTGCATAAATCCAATAACCTGATACTAGAATCTGGCTTAAACCAAAGCCGGCTAGTAAAAACTGTCCGAACGTCGTACGTGCATTTAAACACGTATGCGTCCGAACCCTTGTCGTAAAATCGTACGACCTCTATATCCTTTCGCCTGTAGTTGGGAAATCTCTGTGGGGGACTCGAAAGACTTGACTACTACGCTGGCAGTGGGTTTAACCAAAGACCGCAAGCAGCACTAGCTGTACGTAACGGTCCCCAGGTAGTTGTCGATAAGAAAGCCGATGATGAAACCCATCCGAAATCATACTGAGCCTGTCCGTGACAATATCCGTGCAGTCTGGTCTGTTCGTCTAAGAGTATCGCATGTATGGTCTAGGGGGGTGGTGAACGTCAGACCCCTAAGAACCGTACAAGTCGTGCCGGCATGGCTCAAGACCATCCGAGAATCTACTGATCAGTCCATCAGCAATTCTCAATCAGCCCTGGCCAGGGACTTATGGTAATGACCAACCGATCACTGTGCGATATCAACTCCCTATACCGGGAGAGGTGAATCCCTAACAGTCGCTCACTGCCTCCACATGGCTCGGGACTGTGCCCAACTAAAACCTGTTTGCACGACTCCTTTGAATCGTGGTAGGGTAGTAATCAAAGCACAGTGGGAACTCACACGAGACAAATGACGACCTTAAGTCAACGGACTATCTGCACACATGTCACCTGAGAACTACTATCTGACGTTAGGTATAAATACCATCCAGTCAGTTCTCGGCGAGTCTTGTCCGGTGTACTCACACCCAGTGAGCATCTGTATACAATCTTAGGTGCACTCCACCAATGGCTGCGGGACCAATCCATTGTCCCTCGTCAGGGTCTAGATATGTATACACTAGTCTACTCTGGAGCATCGATGCCCTGTCTCGATACTCCTGTGACCAGGGATATTTAAGGATGTGCCTATTGACTATCCAGCTCCTACAACTATGACTGCCATCACAACGCCGGTAGTCAGAGACATCTTCTTGGAGAGGGTGATTCCATGCAACGCGGGTCTATTACAGCGCTTGGAATCTTCCATACTAAATCTCTTTAGTACGGTCTCTATGTACCTGGACTGCGAAAGTCCCAGTAATCTCTTGGATCTATCTCTGTAGATCTTGATCCCCAGAATGCACGAGGCATCACCCAGGTCCTTCATGGAGAACCGTTGTGACAAGAATAGCTTGACTGATTATAGAATAAAAATGTCATTTCCTATCAAAAGAATGCCGTCTACGTAGAAGACTAGGAATACGACAGTTCGTCCTACAATTTTCTTATAAATACAAGGCTCATCCTCGTTCATGATGAAGTCAAATTCCTTGACTGTACCATCAAAACAGATGTTTGTTTATATCAGTTTTTTGCATTATTATATTCCCTATTCTTAATCATATTGCAAATAAATAGGTGCTTTTGATCCATGTCTGCTAAATAGTTGCAGGTTACAGGTTCTCGGAACAATGCAGTGAAAATGGTGAAAAGATGCTACAAAAGTGAGACTACGACCACAAATAGAAGAATCTTTATGATACCGCCTACAGTTTAAGGAACAAATGAAGATCAACAAACAGTTCAATATACAAAGTACAAGAGCAGCACAAAGATTCAAGACTTCAACGCTATGGGAACGGTAAAGGTCCACAACATTCTACACTGTGGAAATCTGGAAGAAACTAGAAAAGATTATGAAGAACCAAGTGAAGAAAACAGATGCAAAAAGCAACTTGAAACAACACAGAAGAAATGAGCCCAAGAGCCCATCAAACGGCCGCGGAACCGCGACTAAATAAGGCATTCCGCCGCGGATCCACGACTATGCTGTGCACGTGTCGGTGCGTGTCGGTGCATATCGGTAGGAGTCGGTGCGTTGACCAGGCTTCTCAGGGTAGTTTTGTAATTGTAGATATGGATCACATGTAAACCATAGGGTTTCTATTATCTATAAATATGAAGCCTACAGTTCTTTTTGAAGCATGCCTCTTTTAAATTCCTAGTTTAAATTTTTCATTCCTTGTAATCGTTCAAAGAGTGCATCAATAAAAAGTAAGTTTTTTTATCTTTAATTTCTTATCTGCAATTTTATTTCTCTGCAATTTTTATCTGCCGTAGTTATTTACCGCAAGTTAATTAGGTTATTAAAAGAAAAATAAAAAAATGAATTCTTTTGTTAATTCCCTAATGAGTGAGTTGTTCCTCACTTGTTAGGGTTAGGATTGGGTCGGTTTGAAAGATGAAATCCCTCACTCCTTTCTCGCCCGCATAACTTTATAAAATTAGGGCTCTATATAAAACAACCACCCACCGCTCACCACGGCACCCTATCCTACGAGATAGCGGTGATTCCTAGTTAGACCAGTCGTGGTTGATTTAGATAGAGGTTAGGGCTAAGAGTTAAGAAAGGACGGACAAGGGCTAAAAGGAAGAAATTTAGTTTCTTTCTGATCGCACTAATCCCCTTTGTTAATTATTACCTTAACACCTAAGATCTTAATTAGGGCAAAGAAAGCGGTGAGAAAATTAACTTTCCAAACTAAACCAAATCCTAACCCTAACAAGATTTTAATCCAAATCGAATTCAAATTCAGTTTTTATAAAAATTAAAATCTACCATAAATAGGAATTGACTCGTTAGAACATTAAGAAAAGACACGTTTTCCCTGTGGACCGACCTGTACTCAACTGGCTATCTACTAAGTGACACCGTCTTGATTGCGGTATATTCTTTATTTTGATTTCAAAACGCACGCACGCAAAACATCATCAATCAAATCGCGCCGTTGCCTGGGAGACGGTCGTCTTTTTCTTTGTGTAATTTCGGGTTAATAATTTTTTTTAAATTATAAAAATTTAAAAATTTTAAAAAAAAAAAAATATAAAATTATGTTTTTATTTTTTGAGGGGTGTTGTTTGAATTGTGTAGGAAAAGAAGACGGACAGATTCAGATCTGGAAAATCCCAGTGAACAAATGAAGAAACTGAGGATCTGAACACACAGGGGAGAATCCAAACAACACAGAGAAAAAATTTTGGAGATCTAAACCAACTAAACCGCCGCGGAACCGCGGCAGATTCAGGGGTTTTGACCACAGAACCGCGGTCAACCAGTGACGTCAGCATCTTAAAATTCTCTGTAAGTATTTTCTCTTCTCTTCTACCCCCTGATCTTTACTGAAATATTTCCTGCAGGGTTCTTTGTGCAAAATTCTTCTCCCTCTCCAATAAATTGTTTTTGTGCAGGATTCTTTGCGCTGCCAAATAAAAAAAAGTTTTGCAAGTGTTTTAGATTTTGTGTGTTAATTGCTTTGCATATTTCAAACGGAATCTAAAGGGGCTATAACACCAATCAAGATTGGGTGGGGATTTCATTACCCTTCCTAGGACCCCAAAAATCACAAAAAGCATATGCATCAACCCTCGAGTTAATTAAAAAATATTTAGACTCAGCCAATAAGGACTGTCGCGCTCAATAGAACAAAGAAAGGTTGTGGGCAATCGGTCGTTTGACATTGTGGTGCCTAGGCTAAACAAGTAGGAAAGGTAATTTTAAAAGGCCCGTCTCACGGTGATTCGTGAGCGGATCCCTCCTTTCTTTACTTGTGCTTACCCGGCCACAATTGGCGGTGAAGAGGTGATTTGACGGATATCTCACAACTTGTCGCTTTGGACAAGTTAGGAGCAGTCAAGTTGACTTAGGAGACCATAGCTCTAGGTTTGATTGTGCATGTTTAAACTGTGGTTGTTTGAAATTGTGTTATAGTTCCGTACAAATTTTTGCAAAAACTCTTTCAACACTTTCAAAAAAAAAATTTCAAAACTCCAAAAACAAACAATTTTTAAATATATATATATATATAAATTTAAAAACAAATTAAGAAAAAAAAATTCACATTCTTTTCCTTTCTTTCCTCAGATTATGGGTACCCCACCTCGCAAAACTCTTGCCGAACTTTGGTACTCTCAACCAGACATTACTTCCAACGCTCATTGTTTTGGTCGATTTTCGGACGACCCCTCCATGCCCAAAATTTCTTTGAAAGATCGAATAGACGCGTCTAGGGCATCGAGTTGGACTCTGCAATCCACGTTGTATCAACCATTTCAACCTTCACCACCTTCTTACGT
This sequence comes from Agapanthus africanus, assembly GCA_030015575.1. NCBI lineage: Eukaryota > Viridiplantae > Streptophyta > Magnoliopsida > Asparagales > Amaryllidaceae > Agapanthus > Agapanthus africanus. Next base: position 234,194,824 of record CM057337.1, read on the forward strand.
TGATACTCCTTTTTCGAGTCCTGTTGTAACCTCGAAAACCATGTCTATTGCTGAACATATTGCACAATCTCGTAACCGATCTTTCACTCCTTTGACCACTGCGAATTTTTTGGATTAACAATTCCATTCACCTTTTTCTCCATATGTTGATCCTACTCCTGTCCAACCATTCAATTCCTACCAGTCCTACCCGACTTTCACACCTTCCGTAGACATTGCTTCTACACAGTCATTTGGGAGTTTCCAGTATCCAAACAACATTAAACCTTTTACTGAAACACCGTCACAACCCATGTCTAGTCTGGAACAGTCGTTGGAAGATTTTATGGTAGCGTCAAGGCAACAGATTAAGGATTTGAATGCGTCCATGGCCGTCCTTATACAACCTAATGACCCGGTAGCTAGTTTCCAACTAGCACCAAATTTTCTAATGTATGATGAGGTGGTTGGACAGATTGAGAATTTGAGTGGAGAGAGTGTGCTGTGCACCCTTCCAAATCAAACCTACCCATCCCTAATTGAATCCCACAACTTCGGTTTTGAATGTCTATCAAGTGTCCCAAATGATTCTCCAGTTGAAAATAGAATGAGTAATGAGTTGTGTCACTTAGTAGTGTTTGATTTACCTGATTGTGAAGGGTCCCTTTCGAGTGAAACCATCACCAATCCTTTTGACCTTTACACCTCCACTCTAGAAACTGAATTGATTAATATCCATGCTTTTGATGAGATATTTGAAAATTTTGATTTTCACTTGATTGAAGATATCGACGCTGTGAATATTTTGGATGATGAACCCGCAGATTTGACTGAATTTTTTTCTCCAATTCATCAACCCGAATCATTAAATGTTTTTCCTGAACTTCATATGCGTCTTGATTTTTATGAGAATGGCATGGATAAGGTAAGTTTTGTGGATAATATTGAGGAAATTATTGAGGATAAACCAGTTTTCTTTGATGAGTCGGATTTTCCAATTCATCATGTTCCTTCAGCTGACAGTGTACACCCTGCTGAACCTTTAACAGTTACACTTCCTAAATCAATCCCCTTCATCCTTTCTGTCGTTCCGACCGCGCAAGAAACCGTATTCCTTTCATTTTCAATGTCTGGTTTACCAAGTTCGACTTACCCATGTTTGCTCACGATTCTTGAGGGATTTGACCTCATTTCTCAGTGGGTTGATAGATTAGCACAATCGCTTTTTACATATCGGTCATTACAAATTGTGCTAATTTATACACTCCATCTTCACCCTCAAGTTCGTATTCAACTTCTTTCTCCCACTTTCTCAGATTCCTCTTCTATTCTTCCGATAATTTCAGTGAGTGTTGATGAATCACAATCCTATAATTCAAGTTTGATCATTCTGGAAAGCCAACTTGATTTGGATACTTTTGAAAATGAGATAGATGAGTTTTTCGAGTCTCCTACCTCCATAATTTTTTGACAAATAAAGTATGATAAATTCTGGCAAAAAACTCACTGACAGCAAAATATTCAATTACATCGATGAGAGTTTTGAAGAACTTTTTGCTGACGAACTTGCATTCCTAAACGACACGGATTTTGTGATTAATCAACCTCCACCTGAAGAAATCGAAACACCACCATTTCTTTTTCCCTTCCACCATTCTTCTCCTCCACTGAGACCGTATACTGCTTCTATCACCACACGGTCTTGTGTGTTTCTCATTTTTTTCTCTACACTCCATTCTTTCACCACCCACACCATTATAACGATAAAACTTTTGAATGGTTGGTGCTAAGTTTTGGCCTGTGTAAGGCCTTATATAGCATGATACTGTGCTTTTCTCCTCCCTAACTCTGAACTTTAATGCTTCAACAGTGGAAACACTGTTTCACTTAAATTTGGGGGGAACCTTTTTGTGTATATATCTTTTGTTTTCTTTTTCTGTTAATAAAAAAAACAAGGGAGTACCTGCAATTTTGACCCTCTTGGTATAGCCTAACAGTGAGGGCACTGTCAAGTTTAAGTTTGGGGGTGTGCTCGGTAAGCTTTCTTCCTTCGCATTCATGTGTATATTTTTGCATTTGCATACTTATTTTAAAAACCATAAAAATAGAAAAATTTTAAAAAAAATTATAAAAATTGAAAAGTTAAATTTTGGCCATATTTGACTTAAGTTTGACATGGCGGTTGACTAGTTAGGAAAAAGTAGATCCTAAACTTGCTAAATTAAAAACCCTAAAAATAAACTTTGTTAAAGTTCAACTGTAGAAAATATATATCCTTGTAGATTATTTTGAAATAGGCAAATTTTGAGGTCAGTTCTTGGGTTAAGTCAAAATAAGGGAAGAGTATTGAATTTTTATTTAAAATGTAAGTCTGAAAAATAATTCTGAACCATAAATCTAAATTCTAAAAATATATAACCTACAATTAGCACATACACGCACCTTGAAACTTGGAATAGTGGAGGATACCTTGAAATGCTCTTGTCTAAAATCCTTAGTATGAAGGAAAATAAAATAAAAGTACAAAAGTGAATAAAGAGACATAAAAAAAATGAACACTGGTTTTGTAATTACTTAAGGCTGTGTAAAATAAAAAATATAGCGAGGGTGCTTTATCACCTAGTGCCTTAGACCAACTGGTTTGGGAGTCACCGATAAGCCTTAGGTATTGCAAGACGAGGAATTAGGCCTAAATCCGCAAGCACATTTTGTAATCGGTCAGTTAGTACCTCAAGAAGTATTAACGGACGCATGAAGGATGTGTTAGCAATTTAATCTAAAAATTCACCAACTAAAAGTATTTTGAACGATGGACAAGAGTTTGATAGCTTGAATTGAATTTCCAAGTGCAGGGGTGATAATTACACACACGTAGGGGTATATGATTGGGATTTGGATGAGAGATAGGAATGAAAAATAGGGCTTATACCTTCACCAGAGATGATAAAAATTCCTAAGTTGAGATGGAACCTTAGAAGGAAAATTCAAAAGATGCTAAAAGCTTAATAAATTTGCAGAACATATACGATCTTAAGTTAAATAATAAATTAGTGTGAAAAATATGGGTTGATGATTTCTAAGTTGAAGATAATAGAATTTCTTGCTAGAACACCGAATTGAAGAATAAAAGTCAATAGGCCAAATTGATCAGATTTTGTGGGTAGTATCTGTTGAAAACCCTCAGGAGACAACACTCCTCCTACTAGGGACACCTAGAGCTTTAACGGCTTATTGCACGAGCTTAGCGCAATCGCGTTTCACTACGAAAGTGAGGTTAGGTTTTTTCGAGAATAAATTGGTTTTGCTCGGGACGAGCAAATGATAAGTTTGGGGTTATTTGTTTATATCAGATTTTTGTATTATTATTGTTAGTTATATGTATGCCCTAGAGGCCATTACAGTATATTGGATGTATATTGTAGTGGATGCTGGGACATATATAGGGAGGACTTTCTTGCTCGACATGATAGTATGCTATCTGGTTACTCTTTACCTTAACGTGTACATTGATTGTCTCTCTGTTACATGTTGGTAAAGCCCTTAGGATGTGTACTTGACTACCTGGACTATGATGCGGATCATACTAGTGGGGACATGGTAGTCCATAAGTACATCCTTCAAGGTCCCTAGTCGTGGGTGTATCGAGACGGGGCATCGATATACCAGAGTAGACTAGCGTATACCTTCTCGACCCATACAGATGGGCGATGGATGATCCCATATCCATTGGTGTTTGGCATCGGAGATGATATACGGGTGCTCAGTGGAGACTGGGTACACTGGACGGACTCGCCGAGAACTCCCAGATGGTATTATACCTTACGTCAGATGGCAGTTCTCTGGTGACACTGGTACAGAGTAGTCTGTTGACCCGAGATTGTCATAGAGTCTTGTGTGATTCCCACTGTGCTTTGATTTCCACCTTACGACGTCCAAGAGGGCGTGCAAAACGGTGGCTTTTGGGTACAGTCCCGAATCACATGGAGGCAATGAGCGATAGGAGGGGATTCGTCTCTCCCGGTATAGGGAGTTGATGTTGCGCTGTGTTCGATTGGCTATAACCGGAAATCCCTGGCCAGGGTTGCTGAGATTTACTGGTAAGTGTTACCTGTAGTTTCTCGAACTATTATAGACCTCATATCGACACGACTTATCGAGCTATTGGGGTCTGACGTTTACCACCCCTAGGCGAGATATGCGACATATCAGACGACGAGACCGGACTGTACGGTAAGTGTTACTGGTTAGATTCACAGGAGTGTGAGCGGGCTTGCTCGTCGATCTTCTGATCGCTCAATACCCGGGTGGCCGTTACGTTTAGCAGACCGCTTGCGGCTTGTGGGTGTTTGATATGATCATCACCTGCTGCCGGTGTATTGACTAATCTTTAGAGTCCTACACAGAGGTTTCCTGGCTCAAGCGAAACGAAATAGGAGCGCATATGAGATATGTGCGGGACCGAGAATGATACCAGTATGTGATACTGTATTCGATTCTCGTGATTTGTGACATTGATCGGTTATATGCGATATAGCCGGGTTATCGGATCAAGTGTTGATTCGATAAGTTGTTACTGTTGATATTAGTCGGTTATATGCGATATAACCGGATCATTAAATCAAGTGTTGATTTAATGATTTAATGCATAATTATATATTTGATATATTGCTTTGCATTAACTAGTATCGGTTCACTTAAGATGGATTTTATCACTCGCATGTGCACATGGTATATATGATATAGTTTTGTGCACTTGATTGTATCATGTTTGATGATACATACTCACTTGGATTTGTGTAAAGACTTAAACCATGTTTAGTGAATGATTAGGGTTTCATTTCACTTAATTATTTATCTTTTCATTTTTGGTTAAAAGTGAAAAGAAAAACAAAATGGTTGCTTTTCAAACTTGAAGCTTGTTGAAGCTTCATGAAGCTTTGACCAAGTGACCACTTTGTCTTCTTCTACAAACCCTAACCATTCATCTAAACTCTAATTAACTCTATACACTTGACCAAGGTTAGGATATGATAAGTATTCATTTTATTCTTCTTTTTGGATAAGACTTATGATATTCTATCATCTTCTTCTTCAAGAAGAAAACCTTGTTTCCATCAATGGTGATTTGATGAAAAGAGTGAGAAATCCAATTCTAAAGTGAACCCACTTCCTATTTCTTCATCCTCTACCTCTTGCCAAGTAGTATAGGGTGTTTTCTTCACAAGTTTCATGACTTGGTGAAGTGGGAGCTTGATCTTGTGATGCCTCGACGTAGATCATCTTCGGCATCGTAGTCGATGACCTAGCCCGCCCATTTCTCCGATGAAGCCGAAGCTAGAGTCTGGGATCTGATTTGTACAGCGAGGGGACTTCATCACGGAGCTATGGAGGTGGAGTACCGGATCTACAAAGGTTGTATTTCCGTTCACTTAGTTAACTTGTTAACTAGTTGCATGTTTCGCCTCAAATCCAGTTAACGATCCGTATTAGGGTTTCTCGGCACTTGTAGTTTTTGAAATTGGCATGGTTGATGCCTTATGAGACCTCATTAGTGTGCCTAGGAACCCTACAGTGGTATCAGAGCCTAGCTAGAGCCTTAGGCGATATCTAGATGACGTTTGAAATCCGAACGAACATCGAAACCCTATTTTTTCATGCTCTCTGGACTTTTTTCAAAAACTGGGTTTTTTCCGGATTAAAAATGCTTAAAAAATTCAGCAGGGAATTTTAAGAATTACGGTGCAAAAATTACCTCATGATATGTTTAAAGCGCGGCGGAACCGCGGCAGAAGCCTGGCTTCTGCGGCGGTTCCGCGGCCAAATGATGGGATCAGCTTCCAATATTTGCACCGTAATTCATGTTTTCAGGTGCTGAGTTTTCTGGGAATTTTTAATATGCACTCAACAGTTGAGTTTTCTGGGGTGTTTTGGAGCTTAGATGATTCGATCGGATTATCAGACTTTGTCTTTGTGGCTTTCCGGATATTTTAGAATATGTTAAAAATTTCGACCGGATATAAATACCCACCTTTTCCCCTGTCGGAAAAATTCCAAGTGTTGGATTTTTCTGTGGTTTAAGGACGTTCTAAGTAGTGCAAGTAACGCGATGGACCCTCTAGAAGACAACAAACCTTAACTCGATTATGTGACCGTCTTGAACTGCCCTTTGAACCTTCGGGTTTGGGGCAGTACGGCGTGCCACATGTGAGGCGTTGGCTTGACCCTTCTACAGCTGGACCGTTGGTACTGAGGCACGAAGTGAATGTTTTTAAACTTATTTCATGTGTTGAGCTATTTCGGGAAAACTTGGGTGTTCGATTGTTCGATCGGAAAGTTTAACATTTTCTATTTATCCGGAATCTGATACAATAATTGGAATTCACAAGTTGTTATGAGATAACTGAATGAATGTTATAAACATAGCACTTTAGTCTCACTTGATCGGTTGCCACGGAATTTTGATGCGATCAAAAGTCCGTCTCAATCACGTAGCGTACGCGGATACTCGCCGGGTAAACTTAATAGACAGCCACGCCCCATAGCCCCGACCAAGTGACTGTAGGAGAACCCCGTCGCCGAAAGCGTCCGTTCGGGTGCTCGCGGCAGCGGTGTTCCGCCTTGGCGCACTTCGTCGACGGTATCGGGGGTGCGGCCGCCTACTAAAGTTTGCGACGAGTATTCGATCAGGATGTCAGGAATCCTGTTGAATTGCCCGACTTGATATTGAAAAGAGTTTTCGATAATGAGACTAAAATATGGGGTTTATAATTGTTAGGCATGCGATGTCTAAGTAATTCATTTGATTAGGCATGCGATGTCTATGGAGGTTGCGGATTCCAACTATTGTAGTTTTACACTTTCTTTTCTGCGACCGTAAGTGTAATATGTGATATCGCCGGTTTCGTTGCTATATGTCAACGACAATTGGGATGCGCATATTTACTTACGTTGATGACATGTGATGTTATGTGTTGCTGGATATGTTATATTGGATCGTCGTGTTTGAATAGCCGGGGGTTTTTATGTGAGAGTGTTTTTCATTTTAATTCATGTAAAAACTTGTATGTAATATTCTTTTATTGGGGCACTTCCAGGTTGCGGAAGATGTCACCTTTTGTATATTATTTACTTTTCCGCACTAGGATAGACCCAAGGAGGAGGGCACAAGTAACCGGGTTCTGGAGTCCAGTGGGAGACCAACTCGAGGAGTCGAGTCCGGGTCTCCTAACTCTAGAATTGGTAGGGTTGCTTGCCGCTCTCGTAGGGGTCTAGGGGTGTGAGTTTGGCTATTCATCACGACCGTGGAATCCGTGTTTTATACTGGCTCATATTGAAAACACGGACGTCCTAGTATATCCAATATTTCATATGATTCTTCTGCTGCGATATCTGTGATGTGATCATGTGATATGTTCTGTGATGGATACTGTATATAGTATATATGATATATTATATATAGGCGTTACTTATGTTTTACACCCGTGCTAGCCCTGCCCCGCTCTGTCGTTAGTTACCTAACCTAACGGTGCACGAGGGGACATCGAGGCGAATGCGGATGGCATAAGTGTACGTCGTATTTATCTGTGATGTTTAGGTACTTAAATGATGGGACTTCATTAATGTGATTAATGAAAGTAAAAGAAACCTAAAGATGTTTTAGAATTGAATTTCAAAAGTAAAACAGGTAGCTACAGTTATTGCTTTGCACAGCGGTATATATGATATATCCTGCACCTTATTCGATAAGGAAAGGACCGAGATCCCTTTACCGGGAGTGACTCCTTTAGCAATAACTAGAAGATGATACACACTCGGTTTGTCTTTTGATTGCTTTTAAGAGTTTTTGCTTTGCACAGTGATATATATGATATATCCCGCACCTCATTCGACGAGTAAAGGGCCGACGATCCCTTCACCGGGAGTGACCCCTTTAGCAAAACTAGAAAAGCATAAAAAACACTCCATTTCAAAAATCAATTGATTCTACAACGATATCAAGTTCATTACGCAATAGGTTTTCAGAAAAACCTGTCGTAGCCCTCCGTCATTTCAGATAAGTAGTAGTTAGTATTCGTGCTGCGTTTGTTGGCCTTTGTCAAGGCGTAGTGTGCGGTAGCTGACTGGTGCTTATCTGTTTATACATATGATGCAGATTGGGTTAGGGTAGTCGTGCGACCTTGTTGGCTTTTGTCAAGGGTCGTGTGGGTGGGTTTAATTCAATCAGGAAATGACGGGTTGAACTTGACTAGCATCCTATGGTTTGTTGGCCTTTGTCAAGGTCATAGGAGGTTAGGGGCAAAATATTATCGGGAATTTCAAGTGTTGAAATTTGCAATGAGATTGCATACCTTCTATGAGATAGTTGGATCCCGATACCCGCTGCGAGTAAGAGTTACTCCTGGGAGAGTTTTACACATTACAATTAGCTGTTCAAGTAGGTGTCTAGATGTAATTCCATATTGCGACCCCCGGTTCTTACGGGGAGGCGGAAACGGTATAAAAAACAAATTTTTATCGCAAGAGGCAACATGGACTAAACAAGGTCGGGATCGTGTCTAAACTAAACTAGCAAATACGCTAAAGGGAGTTAGCTACTATGGAAGATGGTTATACCTAAACTTGAACTCCTTCTTCTTTAAACCTTGTAGAGGTTGATGGTTCTCTTCTTGTCGCCTTCTTCCGTCGAAGATGGATCCACCTCGAAGGTTCGACCTTTGGGCTCTTCCTCGATCTTTGAGTGAACTAGGGTTTCCGGCTTGCTAAACCTTGAACCTAGAATGAGTAGAGAGTGACTAGGGGTTGCTTTTCTTTTTAAAGAGAAGGATTCTCAACACATGAGAAGGGTTCTCTTTTGCTAGAGGAAGAAGAAGATGAAGTGAGGAGAGAGAAGCTAAATGAGAAAATGAGCAATCTTTTTCTTTCTTGCAACCATAATGCCAAAAGAAAAGAATTATCTAAATAATAATAATTCAAAATAAGAATAGTTGATGGTAATTTGGAATGACCACTATCATACTTCTTTAAATGAAATGTAAGCATGAATCAAGGAGGATCTTTCAAAGCATGATGGTGGTCAACATTCAACCATGGTCAAAAAGTCAACCATGGTCAACAAGTCAACAAAATCAACCATAACAAAATTCTCATTTAATTACTATTATTAATAGATAATCCATAAATCCATTAGGGTTTGGAAAATGATGACTGTCAACTGTGCATACGCACCCGTTCCGAAACCCTAATGAAATACCTCATCCTCCGCCTCAAGCAACTATGCATACACACCTACATTCTCGTTCCGAGGAACAAGAATACCAAGATATAAAAGCAACCCCAAAACATAAACCAGTATCTGGCTCAAACCAGAGCCTGCCAGTATAATCCGTCCGGACTCCAAACGTGCACAAGTGCGCGGATGAGAACGAACCCTGTCGCAAAACCATGCGACCTCTACTCTGTTTTGCCCAGAGGCGAATACCCTCTGTGTGGGACTCTAAAGACTCGACACTACGCTGGCAGTGGGTTTAACCACAGACCGCAAGCGGCACTAGCTGTGCGTAACGGTCCCCAGGTAGATGTCGACAAGAAGGCTTACGAGGTGAAACCCCATCTGAACTCCTACTGAGTCTGAATGTGACATTCTCCGTACAGTCCGGTCTGTTCGTCTGATACATCGCATGTCGGGCCTAGGGGGCGGTAAAACGTCAGTCCCCCAATAGCGGTACAAGTCGTGTCGGAGTGAAGCCCAAAACACCCTGAGATAACACTGGAAACCTACCAGTATATCTCGCTTGCCCTGGCCAGGGACTACTCGTGTAATGGCTCTCCTAGACACAGCGCGATGTCAACCCCCAATACCGGGAGAGACGAATCCTGTCTAACCGTCACTGCCTCTAAGTGCTTCGGGACTGCACCCAACCACCACCTGTTTGCACGACTCCTTTGAGCCGTGGTGGGGTAGTGATCAAAGTGCAGTGGGAACACACTCGAGGCGAAGTGCCAGTGTCAAGTCAGCGGACTAAGCTGTACTCATGTCACCTGGGAACTGATAACTGACGATAGGTATAATACCAACCTGTCAGTTCCCGACGAGTCCTGTCCAGTGTACTCGTAACCCAACGAGCACCCGTATACTATCTCCAGTACGACGTACTGATGGCTGTGGGACAGACCATCTCCCATACTGGGATGAGAAGCGCATACGCTAGTCTACTCCGGAGTATCGATGCCCTGTCTCGATAGTCCTACGACTAGGGACCTGTATAAGGATGTGCCTATAGATTACCCAGCCCCCACTAGTGTGACTGCCATCACAACGCTGGTAATCAAGCAAAGATCCTAAGGGCTCCACTAATGCGTATAAGTGATATACTGAAATAAACACAAGTACACATTGAAGTAGAAACAAACCAAGTAGCATACTACTATATTGAGCAAGATTGTTTATACAAGGTGAATATCCCAAGCTTCCATTAAGTAATATACAAACTAGTATGATACAGTAATGGCCTCTAGGGCATATACACTAACAATCTCCCACTTGCACTAAGGCCATGAACTGGCGTACCGAAGACCTATCATCTCGATCAGCCGCTCGAACTGAGTCTGGGGTAAGGCCTTGGTGAATGGATCTGCAGTGTTCTCTTCTGAAGCAACCCTCCGAACCTCGATCTCCTTGCGATCCACGATCTCCCTGATCAGGTGATACCACCTCAAGATGTGCCTGGATCTCTGATGGGACCTGGGTTCCTTTGCTAAAGCTATAGCCCCGTTGTTGTCGCAATACAGAGGTACTGGGTCAACAATGGACGGAACCACCTGAAGTTCTTTTAAGAACTTCCTTATCCAGACAGCTTCTTTTGCGGCATCAGATGCAGCGATGTATTCCGCTTCCATAGTCGAGTCTGCAACGGTTTCCTGTTTGGAACTCTTCCAACACACCGCCCCTCCATTGAGGGTAAAGACAAAACCCGACATGGACTTGGAATCATCCTTGTCACTCTGGAAGCTGGAGTCAGCAAAGGCCTCGATCTGGAGGTCTTTTCCGCCATACACCAAGAACATCTCCTTAGTCCTCCTCAGGTACTTGAGAATGTTCTTTACTGCTATCCAGTGTTTCTCCCCAGGGTTTGACTGATATCGGCTTACTACACTCAGTGCATAAGCTACATCCGGTCTGGTACACAACATCGCATACATTATAGAGCCTACCGCAGAAGCGTAGGGTATAATAGACATGCGATCCCTCTCCAAATCAGTCTTGGGAGACATCTCTTTAGAGAGGGTGATCCCGTGACAAGCCGATAGGTTACCGCGCTTGGAATCTTCCATACTGAATCTTTTCAGTACGGTGTCGATGTACCTGGACTGTGAAAGTCCTAATATCCTCTTGGATCTATCACGATGGATACGGATCCCCAGGATGTAAGAGGCATCACCCAGGTCTTTCATGGAGAACCTGTGTGACAAGAAACCTTTGACAGATTGTAGCATAGGAATGTCATTTCCTATTAAGAGAATGTCATCCACGTATAAAACAAGGAATACTACAGTTCTCGCTACAAATCTACTATAGATGCATGGTTCATCTGGATTTTTGATAAAGTCAAATTCCTTGACCGTCTCATCAAAACAGATGTTCCAACTCCGCGATGCCTGCTTTAGTCCATAGATGGACTTAAGCAACTTGCACACCTTTCCGCTGCTCCCACTCTGAATGAAACCCTCTGGCTGATCCATATAGACACACTCCTCTAAACTTCCATTTAGAAAAGCGGTTTTTACGTCCATCTGCCAAATCTCATAATCGTGGAAGGCAGCAATGGCAAGAAGGATCCGAATGGATTTCAGCATAGCCACTGGAGAAAAGGTTTCGTCATAGTCCAAGCCAGGTCTTTGACAGAAACCCTTTGCTACAAGTCTAGCTTTATAGGTCTCAACCTGTCCATCTACACCAATCTTCCTTTTGAAGATCCACTTGCATCCTACGGGTTTTACCCCGTCTGGAGCAATGTCCAACGTCCATACTTTGTTGGTGTACATGGACTCCATTTCGGTCCGCATTGCATCCAGCCATTTTACCGAGTCTACGCTCTGAACGGCCTGCTGGAAGCTAGTAGGCTCATCATAGTCTATGATGCAATCCTCTCTATCCCCGTCTATGAGAAAACCGTAGTATCTCTCGGGCGGATGAGACTGCCTACTACTCCTGCGGAGCGGCGTAGGAATGTCCTGTTCATTTGAACCCTCTGGTTCCACTAAGCTTTCAGTAATAGTCTGTGGTTCTGGAATTTCTTCCAGTTCTACTGCGCTCCCACTTAATTCTTTTTCTAAGAACTGATGTTCTAGAAAGTGGGCATGACGAGAAACAAGAACTTTTTGTTCCTCTTCGTAGTAGAAGAGATATCCCTTGGAATTCTTTGGATATCCCACAAACTTACACAGTACTGAGCGCGCCTCGAGCTTGTCCGCATGCTGCTTTTTAACAAAAGCTGGACTTCCCCAAGTCTTAATGTGACTGAGATGGGGTCTCTTCCCACACCACATCTCATATGGTGTAGTAGGCACAGTCTTAGTAGGAACTCGGTTCAAAAGGTACGCAGCTGATTCTAGCGCATACCCCCAGAATGATCGCGGTAACTCAGTGTTACTCATCATGGACCGTACCATATCCAATAGGGTTCGGTTCCGTCTCTCCGATACACCGTTGTGTTGTGGAGTGTATGGAGGAGTAAGCTGAGAGAGAATCCCGTTCTCTTTTAAATAATTCAGGAACTCGGCACTTAAGTATTCTCCACCTCGATCCGATCTTAGAATCTTGATACTTTTGCCGGTTTGTTTTTCTACTTCATTCTTATATTCCTGGAATTTTTCAAAAGCTTCGGACTTATGTTTCATTAAGAAGACATAACCGTATCTTGAAAAATCATCCGTAAAAGTAATGAAGTAAGAATAACCGCTTCGCGCATGTGTAGACATTGGACCGCACACGTCGCTATGAACGAGTCCCAAGAGCTCGCTCGCTCTTACTCCGTGTCCAGTAAACGGAGTCTTTGTCATCTTTCCTTTGAGACAGGATTGACAAGTGGCATACGATTGATATTCGAACGGATCCAAATATCCTTCTGTATGTAACTTAGTCAACCTTCTCTCATTGATGTGACCCAGTCTACAATGCCATAAGAAAGTCTGATTGATATCTGGAGACTTTCTTTTGTGTGTATTCTGGACATTGAAAATCTGTGGTTGGTTTAATACGTATATACCATTGCTCAATGTACCTGACCCAATCAGAACTTGATTAAGGTGAATGTTTATAACATTACTTACAAACGCAAATTCATAACCTTCTTTAGAAACCAAAGATACAGAAATGATATTACAAGTTGCGTTGGGTACAAAAAAGCAATTACGCAAAACCAAAACATGCCCATCTGACATTCCCAGGTGATAGTCCCCCACGGCTTTAGCATCCATGCTAGCTCCGTTCGCAACTCTGAGGGTCATGTCACCTTCCTTCAAAAACCTACGGTTTCTCAACGCCTGCAAAGAATTACAGATATGAGATCCTGATCCGGTATCCAATACCCAGGAAGTAGAGTTTATAGAAAGACAGTTTTCAATAACATACACACCTGAAGCTGAAGCCGCAACCTGCTTCAGTTCCTGTGTCCTGGCTTTCCAAGCCCTGCAATCTTTCTTCCAGTGTCCACTCTTATGACAATAGAAGCATTCTTCCTTTCCAACAAGCTTCCCCGCAATCTTTGTTGCCTTTTCCTTTCCCTTCGTACCCACTTTACTAACACCGCCTCTTGGTTTGGCGGGGGCTTTCTTCCTCTTTCCCTTGGCTTTCGCCTTGGACCTAGAGGAAGAAGATCCTCCTACAAACAAAGCGGGTGTTTCCCTACCCTTCTGTAGGGTGCCCTCTGCACTCCTCAGCAGGTTGAGGAGTTCTGAAAGTTCAACTTCCTTTTCTTGCAAGTTGAAATTCAGTATGAACTGGGCGTAAGTGGATGGAAGGGACTGGAGAATTAAATCCGTATAGAGTTCACTGTCCAACGTGGTCCCAAGTTCCGCGAGCTCCTCAGTGTAGCCAATCATCTTAAGCACGTGGTCCGCTACCGATGATCCGACGGCCAACTTAGTCGAAAATAACTTCTTCGACACTTCGTATCTTGCGATACGAGACTGCTCTCCATACAGTTCTTTTGTATGGAGAAATATGGACTCGAGGTCCATATTCTCATGCCTCCTCTGATGTTCGTTGTCCATAGAGGCAAGCACGAGGCACCTGGCCTTCGCGCAATCAATCTCCCAAGTCTTACGGATTTCCTTATCCGCGACGCTGGAGGTGGGACCTGGGACGGGGGGAGCTTTGGTGGTAAGAAGATACCCCAGCTTGTCGTAAGCGATTGCTAATTTGACATTCCTGAGCCAATCTTTGTAGTTTGGCCCTGTCAGTATGTTTTTATCTAGAAGTAACTTAAGTCCAGTCATTTCGATTTGGTTGCTGCAGGGGGAGAGAAGAAACACTTAGCACGATGCTCTTGCAAGTTTAGAATGGTTTTTAATTTGTCTAAACAGGATGGCTCCCACTGTCTCTCGAATCCCTCCTCAAACCACAAAGGAAGAATTAGCCGGGATCAATCCCACCGTACAATTCTTGCTTAACCGTTCAGCCAGGCCAGTGTCGGTACTTCGAGGGAGGTTTTCCAACGCTTTCGCGAAGTTCCTTAATTTAAGAACCTCTTTTCCCTGGGGGCGTAGCCCCGCTAACACCTTTCTAGGCACCTACTAGGTTTATAGCATTGATCGTTTAGTGAGAAATTTCCCGAGGAGTAGCATATACTCACAGTAGGATCGGGATCCAAATATCATCGCGTGACGAAAATGAAGGAATCCTACCATAATCATCACACTCCAAATGGTATGCAAATCTAGCAAGTTTCAGTACTTATGAAACTCCCGATGTTGATTTTTTGCCCCATGCTCTTATGACCTTGACTTTGGCCAAAATATCATAAGTCACATGTCAAGTTCTACCCGTCACTTTCCAGGTTAATTTGGATCCATCCGTACATACCCTTGACTTTGGCCAAAATCGCAGCACGACTGTCCCAAACCAACGCATCTATCTATGCTACACATGAACACCCAATAGCTACCAATCACTGTGCCTTGACTTTGGCCAAAATACACAGCTTGAATACTATTGCCTATTCATGCGAAACGACGGAGGGCTACGAATGGTTTTGGTAAAACCGTGAACGTAGTGAACTTGATATAATCGATGGAACGAGATAGCTTTTAGAAGGAGTGGCTCAAGCTCCGCATTTAAAAGTTAGTTTTGAAAAGAACCGAGTGGTTTTTCGAAAGTGTTCCAACGATTTTAACTTGGTTTATTATCTTGCATTAGTTCTTTTAATGCGTGATATTCTTGCATTAGTTCTTTTAATGCTTCCCATCATTTAATCCTACCATTGCAGAAAACAACCAAAATATGACGTACGCTTATGCCATTCGCATTCGCCACGGGGTCCCGTCATCACTCGTTAGGTTACTTAACTAACGACAGAGCGGGGGCTGGGCTAGCGCGGCTGTAAAACATAAGCAACGCCTAAATAGAAAGCAATGATAGACATTACAGATCATAGATGAATACATTGGATATACTAGCAATCCGCAATCCTTTCGAGCCTGCAACGAAAAGCGGATTACACGGTCGCGGTGAATAGCAAATACCCCACCCAAGACCCCTACGGGTGCGGCAAACTACCCGCCAAGTACTCGGCAGTTTGTGCACCCCTCCATAGGTCTATCCTAGGAGCAAAAAAAGTAAAAAGAATTATACAATGACGGCTACAACCCCGACCCGGTTGTGCGGCCAAACAAATAATATTATTACATCAATTTACATTTACAATGAATGAAAGAAAAACAAAAGCTCATCTCACATCCACCCCGGCTATTCACCCGCGACAGTCCAACACATT
Organism: Agapanthus africanus; assembly: GCA_030015575.1. Classification (NCBI taxonomy): domain Eukaryota; kingdom Viridiplantae; phylum Streptophyta; class Magnoliopsida; order Asparagales; family Amaryllidaceae; genus Agapanthus; species Agapanthus africanus. The sequence continues at coordinate 234,210,795 of CM057337.1, forward strand.
CATATACACAATCCAATATCAAACACAGATCATGTATAACCCCGACTAATCGACTTATAGCGATTAGCCGACGTTCAATACATGCAAGCAACACAGATATAACCAACATAGCCAAAGTGTAGCGAAGTTCGAAAAAAATACGGATTTATAGGACCCCAAAAGTAAATTTCTGTTCTGGAAAATCTGGGCACATATAACATATTTGAAAAATCCCAAAACCCTACCAGAAGAACACTGCACAAAACACGATCTAATGAAGTGCCTAAACGGCGGCGGATCCGCGGCTTGATGAACAGGTGAGGCCGCGGATGGGCGGCGCTTTGAAGGAATCATGGTATCGTTTTTGGTGGGTGTTCTTAGAAAACCCTGAGCCGATTTTTGGAGTATAAAGTTTTTCATTTAGAGCAGAAAAAAATTCAACAGAAACTTAGGGTTTTGGTTTTTCCGGTTTTGCGATTTTTCGGTTTCGAACTTCCATACACTTCGCTACCAAGCTAGTTTAAGTTTAGTTAGTCTCTGATACCACTGTAATTCCATATTGCGACCCCCGGTTCTTACGGGGAGGCGGAAACGGTATAAAAAACAAATTTTTATCGCTAGAGGCAACATGGACTAAACAAGGTCGGGATCGTGTCTAAACTAAACTAGCAAATACGCTAAAGGGAGTTAGCTACTATGGAAGATGGTTATACCTAAACTTGAACTCCTTCTTCTTTAAACCTTGTAGAGGTTGATGGTTCTCTTCTTGTCGCCTTCTTCCGTCGAAGATGGATCCACCTCGAAGGTTCGACCTTTGGGCTCTTCCTCGATCTTTGAGTGAACTAGGGTTTCCGGCTTGCTAAACCTTGAACCTAGAATGAGTAGAGAGTGACTAGGGGTTGCTTTTCTTTTTAAAGAGAAGGATTTTCAACACATGAGAAGGGTTCTCTTTTACTAGAGGAAGAAGAAGATGAAGTGAGGAGAGAGAAGCTAAATGAGATAATGAGCAATCTTTTTCTTTCTTGCAACCATAATGCCAAAAGAAAAGAATTATCTAAATAATAATAATTCAAAATAAGAATAGTTGATGGTAATTTGGAATGACCACTATCATGCTTCTTTAAATGAAATGTAAGCATGAATCAAGGAGGATCTTTCAAAGCATGATGGTGGTCAACATTCAACCATGGTCAACAAGTCAACCATGGTCAACAAGTCAACAAAATCAACCATAACAAAATTCTCATTTAATTACTATTATTAATAGATAATCCACAAATCCATTAGGGTTTGGAAAACGATGACTGTCAACTGTGCATACGCACCCGTTCCGAAACCCTAATGAAATACCTCATCCTCCGCCTCAAGCAACTGTGCATACACACCTGCATTCTCGTTCCGAGGAACAAGAATACCAAGATATAAAAGCAACCCCAAAACATATACCAGTATCTGGCTCAAACCAGAGCCTGCCAGTATAATCCTTCCGGACTCCAAACGTGCACAAGTGCGCGGATGAGAACGAACCCTGTCGCAAAACCATGCGACCTCTACTCTGTTTTGCCTAGAGGCGAATACCCTCTGTGTGGGACTCTAAAGACTCGACACTACGCTGGCAGTGGGTTTAACCACAGACCGCAAGCGGCACTAGCTGTGCGTAACGGTCCCCAGGTAGATGTCGACAAGAAGGCTGACGAGGTGAAACCCCATCTGAACTCCTACTGAGTCTGAATGTGACATTCTCCGTACAGTCCGGTCTGTTCGTCTGATACATCGCATGTCGGGCCTAGGGGGCGGTAAAACGTCAGTCCCCCAATAGCGGTACAAGTTGTGTCGGAGTGAAGCCCAAAACACCCTGAGATAACACTGGAAACCTACCAGTATATCTCGCTTGCCCTGGCCAGGGACTACTCGTGTAATGGCTCTCCTAGACACAGCGCGATGTCAACCCCCAATACCGGGAGAGACGAATCCTGTCTAACCGTCACTGCCTCCAAGTGCTTCGGGACTGCACCCAACCACCACCTGTTTGCACGACTCCTTTGAGCCGTGGTAGGGTAGTGATCAAAGTGCAGTGGGAACACACTCGAGGCGAAGTGCCAGTGTCAAGTCAGCGGACTAAGCTGTACTCATGTCACCTGGGAACTGATAACTGACGATAGGTATAATACCAACCTGTCAGTTCCCGACGAGTCCTGTCCAGTGTACTCGTAACCCAACGAGCACCCGTATACTATCTCCAGTACGACGTACTGATGGCTGTGGGACAGACCATCTCCCACACTGGGATGAGAAGCGCATACGCTAGTCTACTCCGGAGTATCGATGCCCTGTCTCGATAGTCCTACGACTAGGGACCTGTATAAGGATGTGCCTATAGATTACCCAGCCCCCACTAGTGTGACTGCCATCACAACGCTGGTAATCAAGCAAAGATCCTAAGGGCTCCACTAATGCGTATAAGTGATATACTGAAATAAATACAAGTACACATTGAAGTATAAACAAACCAAGTAGCATACTACTATATTGAGCAAGATTGTTTATACAAGGTGAATATCCCAAGCTTCCATTAAGTAATATACAAACTAGTATGATACAGTAATGGCCTCTAGGGCATATACACTAACACTAGAAAGGTGTTAACGAGGTTACGCCTTTGGGAAAACGAGGTTTACATTAATTAGTTTCGTGCGAAAGCACGGGGGACCTCCCTCAAAGTACCGACACTGGTCTGGCTGAAAGATTGGCGAACTTGTAGCGTGTAATTAATCCCGGCTAGTCTTTCCTTTTAGGGTTTGAAGGAAGATTTGATAAAAACAGTGGGAGCCATCCTGATTAGATAAAATAATAACCAATCTTATCTTGCAAGAGCATACGCTAAGTGTTTTCTTCTCTCTCTCTCCTGGTAGCGACCATATCACGCCTTAATCAAGATAATAATACGGATATATTGACCGAACCCGCTTGTTATACTGAGCTGGGGAACGTTGGTCCCGCTCCAACTTATAATTGTTATAAGACAGAGCAGGAATTAGGGGAATACCAGAATTCCTATGCCGCCCAAACGAAGAAAGTGCATATGATGCATCTCCTTCGGGTGTGTTCATTACAAAGAACTGTTTCTCAGTATCCTCTGCATCCTGGGTATTTGATACCGGATCAGGATCCCAGATATGTAATCTGTTACATAGGGCTACAAAAAGGTAGAAGAACTGAGAACGGGTGATAAGTTTCATGAGGCAGAAAACGGGGCAAGTGTTGCAGCCAAGTCTGTTGGTCACTGTCACCTTGTATTACAAATACATTGATTCTGAACAAATGCTATTAGATATCGAACCTGATATACAAAATCATATCAGTCTCTTTATTAGTAAAGAAATGATAAAATTTTGTATTGTTGGATAATGTTTTGAACATTTCCTATATCAAAAGTTGATCGAATCAGGCACGTTATCTAAAAGCGTTAATGTTCTAAATCAAACTACAGTTCTTAGTATACAGAACACACTCAAGAGGATGAGTTCAGAAATGAACAAATTTTTCTTGAGGTATTGTAGACTGGGTCATATCAATGCGACCTGACTAGCTGAAGTTACATTTAGATGCATATTTAAAATCTGTTTGAATTTACATCTTATGAAACTTGCCAGTCATGTCACAAAGATACGATGACCATAGCTCTGTTTAAAAGGAAACAGAGAAAGAGTTAGTGAACCCTTGGGATGATACATGTTGATGTATGATAGGTCCCCTGTCTACATATGCCAGGACTGATTCTTTGTACTTCGTTACATTCTCTGATAATCTCTCAAGATTCAGACATATGTTCCTGTTGAAACACAAGTCCGAACCTTTTGAGATATTCACAGAATATGATTTAGAAGTAGAAAACCAAAACACGGGTATAAGTATTATGTCCTTTGATGAGATCGAGGAGGAGAATACTTGAGCACGGAAATCCAGGATTATTCTAAAGGAGAATGAGATTCTCTCTAAGCATTACTCCTCCGCATACACCATAGCACGATGGTATATCGGGGCGGAGCAGTAGCACCCTATGAGATAAGGTGTGCTCTATGATGAGTACTACTGTGTTTCCTATTTCTTTTTAGGAGTTATGCACTTGAGAAGCTGCATACTAATTGAATTGGGTTTCAATCAAATCAGTTGCCAACCGCTTCATATGTGATATGGAAAGGGAAGAGCCCATATCTTAAGTTGGTTAAGATTTGGGGTTGTCCGGGCTATGTCTAAAAGCAAAATCCGGACAAGCTCGAGGCCAGGTCTGTAATGTAGAACTGGAAATGTTCCAGCTATACAAACTGCAGCTGATGATTTGAAAGAACCAAACGATTCAATAGTTACCAACGAACCTCAGCCTCTCCGCCGATCTAGTAGGGTTCTTCACCTACCTAAGAGATACTACTGTTTCTCTATGACAGTGGGAGCGAGGATTGCATCATGAGATTATGACCCAACTAGTTTCGAGCTGGCCATCAGGAGTGAGACTCTGTAAGAATGGTTGGATGCTTAGCGATCTGAGATGGAATCCTTATACACCAACAAAGTATGGACTTTGGTTGCAATATCTGAAGGGTTAAATCCCCATCAGGAGCAAGTATATCTTGAGAAAATTACTTGGTGTATATGGAAAAGTTGAGACTTTCAAAGGTAGACTTGTTAAAGGTTTGCATCATTAACCAGGTATGGATCATGATGAAACCTTTTCTAAGGAGCTATGCTTAAGTCCATCCGGATCCTACTTGCCATGGCTACATACCATAACTACGATATCTGGCGGTTGGGTATCATGACTGCTTTTCTAAATGATGTTTTAGAAGAGAGAGTCTATAAGTACACAGTCAGAGGGCTTCGTAAACAGTGGGAGCAGCGGAAACGTGTACAAGATGCTTTATAGGATAAAGCAGGCATCACGGAGTTGGAACATCTGTTTTGATATAGTAGTCAAACAGTTTGACATCATCAAAATGGTAGATGAACCTTGTATAGACAAAATGGTAGTAGGGAGTATGGTGATGATCCTCGTAGAGTACGTGGATGACATACTCTTGATAGGGAAGGAGTTTCCTATGCTACGCTCGGTCAATCTCCGCTTATCACAATGATTCTCCATAAAGGATCAAAGTGATACCTCCTAGATCCTGGGGAGAATCAATGGAAGGGTTCCAGAGTGATAAGGACGACTGAAAGTCAGTCACAGGCATTGTCTTTACCCTCAGTAAAGGGACGGTATGTTGGAAGAGTTCCAAGCTAGATACCGTGGCTAACTAGAAGATAATGGCAGGATACATCGCTACTTAAGATGCTACCAAAGAGGATGTTTGGGTGTATATTGGTTCATGAGATGAACTACGTTCCAACCATTGTGAGACAATGGAGTTGTGGCTTATGCCAAGGAACGCCGGTCCCATCAGTGATCCAGACATATTCTAAGGCAGTGTCACCTGATCATGGAGATGGTTGATCTCCAGGGTGATCGAGGTTAGGAGAGTAGACTCAGAGGACAACATGGCGGATCCACTCACAAAGGCATTTTCCCAGAGAGAGACTTTTATGGGATGGTTGAGTATGAGATACTACAACCACTGCTATCAGATGGCCCTAGTGCAAGTGGGAGATTGTTAGTTATATGTATGCCCTAGAGGCCATTACTGTACATTGGATGTATATTGTAGTGGATGCTGGGACATATATAGGGAGGACTTTCTTGCTCGACATGATAGTATGCTATCTGGTTACTCTTTACCTTAACGTGTACATTGATTGTCTCTCTGTTACATGTTGGTAAAGCCCTTAGGATGTGTACTTGACTACCTGGACCATGATGCGGATCATACTAGTGAGGACATGGTAGTCCATAAGTACATCCTTCAAGGTTCCTAGTCGTGGGTGTATCGAGACGGGGCATCGATATACCAGAGTAGACTAGCGTATACCTTCTCGACCCATACAGATGGGCGATGGATGATCCCATATCCATTGGTGTTTGACATCGGAGATGATATACGGGTGCTCAGTGGAGACTGGGTACACTGGACGGACTCGCCGAGAACTCCCAGATGGTATTATACCTTACGTCAGATGGCAGTTCTCTGGTGACACTAGTACAGAGTAGTCTGTTGACCCGAGATCGTCATAGAGTCTTGTGTGATTCCCACTGTGCTTTGATTTCCACCTTACCACGTCCAAGAGGGCGTGAAAAACGGTGGCTTTTGGGTACAGTCCCGAATCACATGGAGGCAATGAGCGATAGGAGGGGATTCGTCTCTCCCGGTATAGGGAGTTGATGTTGCGCTGTGTTCGATTGGCTATAACCGGAAATCCCTGGCCAGGGTTGCTAAGATTTACTGGTAAGTGTTACCTGTAGTTTCTCGAACTATTATAGACCTTATATCGACACGACTTATCGAGCTATTGGGGTCTGACGTTTACCACCCCTAGGCGAGATATGCGACATATCAGACGACGAGACCGGACTGTACCGTAAGTGTTACTGGTTGGATTCACATGAGTGTGAGCGGGCTTGCTCGTCGATCTTCTGATAGCTCAATACCCGGGTGGCCGTTACGTTTAGCAGACCGCTTGCGGCTTGTGGGTGTTTGATATGATCATCACCTGCTGCCGGCGTATTGACGAGTCTTTAGAGTCCTACACAGAGCTTTCCTGGCTCAAGCGAAACGAAATAGGAGCGCATATGAGATATGTGAGGGACCGAGAATGATACCATTATGTGATACTGTATTCGATTCTCACGATTTGTGACATTGATCGGTTATATGCGATATAGCCGGGTTATCGGATCAAGTGTTGATTCGATAAGTTGTTACTGTTGATATTAGTCGTTTATATGCGATATAACCGGATCATTAAATCAAGTGTTGATTTAATGATTTAATGCATAATTATATATTTGATATATTACTTTGCATTAACTAGTATCGGTTCACTTAAGATGGATTTTATCACTCGCATGTGCACATGGTATATATGATATAGTTTTGTGCACTTGATTGTATCATGTTTGATGATACATACTCACTTGGATTTGTGTAAAGACTTAAACCATGTTTAGTGAATGATTAGGGTTTCATTTCACTTAATTATTTATCTTTTCATTTTTGGTTAAAAGTGAAAAGAAAAACAAAATGGTTGCTTTTCAAACTTGAAGCTTGTTGAAGCTTCATGAAGCTTTGACCAAGTGACCACTTTGTCTTCTTCTACAAACCCTAACCATTCATCTAAACTCTAATTAACTCTCTACACTTGACCAAGGTTAGGATATGATAAGTATTCATTTTATTATTCTTTTTGGATAAGACTTTTGATATTCTATCATCTTCTTATTCTTCTTCTTCAAGAAGAAAACCTTGCTTCCATGAATGGTGATTTGATGAAAAGAGTGAGAAATCCAATTCTAAAGTGAACCCACTTCCTATTTCTTCATCCTCTACCTCTTGCCAAGTAGTATAGGGTGTTTTCTTCACAAGTTTCATGAATTGGTGAAGTGGGAGCTTGATTTTGTGATTCCTCGACGTAGATCATCTTCGGCATCGTAGTCGATGACCTAGCCCGCCCATTTCTCCGATGAAGCCGAAGCTAGAGTCTGGGATCCGATTTGTACAGTGAGGGGACTTCATCACGAAGCTATGGAGGTGGAGTACCGGATCTACAAAGGTTGTATTTCCGTTCACTTAGTTAAGTTGTTAACTAGTTGCATGTTTCGCCTAAAATCTAGTTAACGATCCGTATTAGGCTTTCTCGGCACTTGTAGTTTTTGAAATTGGCATGGTTGATGCCTTGTGAGACCTCATTAGTGTGCCTAGGAACCCTACAATTATATTCCCCATTCTCAATCATATTGCAAATAAATAGGTGCTTTTGATCCATGTCTGCTAAATAGTTGCAGGTTACAGGTTCTCGTAACAATACAGTGAAAACGGTGAAAAGACGCTACAAAAGTGAGATTGCGACCAACAAATAGAAGAATCTTTATGATACCATCTACAGTTTAAGGAATAAATGAAGATCAACAAACAGTTCAATATACAAAGTGCAAGAGTAGCACAATTATTCAAGACTTCAACGCTAAGCGAACGGTAAAAGTCCACAACATTCTGCACTGTGGAAATCTGGAAGAAACTAGAAAAGATTATGAAGAACCAAGTGAAGAAAACAGATGCAAAAAGCAACTTGAAGCAACACTGAAGAAATAAGCCCAAGATCCCATCAAACGGCTGTGGAACCGCGGCCCAACAAGGCATTCCGCCGCGGATCCGCGGCCGTGCTGTGCACGTGTCGGTGCGTGTCGGTGGGAGTTAGTGCATTGACAAGGCTTCTCAGAGTAGTTTTGTAATGTAGATATGGATCAGATGTAAACCCTAGGGTTTCTATTATCTATAAATAGGAAGCCTACAGCTCTTTTTGGAGCATGCCTCTTTTAAATTCCTAGTTTAAATTTTTCATTCATTGTAATCGTTCAAAGAGTGCATTAATAAAAAGTATGTTTTTTTTATCTTGAATTTCTTTTCTACAATTTTATTTCTCTGCAATTTTTATCGGCCGTAGTTATTTTCCGCAAGTTAATTAGGTTATTAAAAGAAAAATAAAAAAATGAATTCCTTTGTTAATTCCCTAAAGAGTGAGTAGTTCCTCACTTGTTAGGGTTAGGATTGGGTCGGTTTGAGAGATGAAATCTCTCACTCCTTTCGCGCCCGCATAACTTTATAAAATTAGGGCTCTATGTAAAACAACCACCCACCGCTCACTACGTCACCCTATCTTACGAGATAGCGGTGATTCTCTTGTTAGACCGGTCGTGGTTGATTTAGATAGAGGTTAGGGCTAAGAGTTAAGAAAGGACGGGCAAGGGCCAATAGGAAGAAACTTAGTTTCTTCCTGATCACGCTAATCCCCTTTGTTAATTATTACCTTAACACCTAAGATCTTAATTAGGGCAAAGAAAGATGTGAGAAAATTAACTTTCCAAACTAAACCTAATCCTAACCTTAGCAAGATTTTAATCCAAATCGAATTCAAATTCAGTTTTTATAAAAATCAAAACCTACAACAAATAGGAATTGACTCGTTAGAATATAAAGAAAAGACACGTTTTCCCTGTGGACCGACCCGTACTCAACCGGCTAGCTACCAAGCGTCATCGTTCTTGATTGCGGTTAATTCTTTGATTTCAAAACGCATACCAAAAACCCACACCAATCAATGTTCCAGCTTTGCGATGCCTTCTTTAATCCATAAATGTATTTAAACAACTTACACACCTTCCCGCTGCTCCTACTGTCAACAAATCCTTCTGGCTGATCCATATAAACGCACACCTACAAAGTGCCGTTTAAAAAAGCCGTTTTTACGTCCATCTGCCAGATTTCATAGTCATGGAAGGCAGCAATGGTAAGTAGGATCCGAATGGATTTGAGCATAGCCACTGGAGAAAAAGTTTCGTCATAGTCCACACCTGGTCTTTGATGAAAACCTTTTGCAACGAGTTTAGCCTTATAGGTTTCCACCTGCCCATCTACACCAAGTTTCCTTTTGTAGATCCATTTGCATCCAACGGGTTTTACCCCAGGTGGAGCGATATCCAAGGTCTGCACTTTATTGGTATACATGGATTCAATTTCGGATCGCATAGCATCCAACCACTTATCAGAGTCCCTACTGATAATGGCCTGCCTGAAACTGGTAGGATCATCTTCTTCCAAGATGCAATCCTCTCGATCCCGTCTATGATAAAACCGTAGTATCTCTCGGGCGGATGAGAAATCCTACCAGATCTGTGGAGTGGCTGAGGTTCGTCTAGGACTATTGAATTTTCTGGTTCTACTAAATCCTCAGTTTGAGTTTGGGGTTCAGATATTTCATCCAGTTCTACCGTGCTCCCACTTTTTTTTGCAAGAAATTGCCACTCCAAAAAGGTGGCGCGACGAGCAACGAACACCTTCTATTCCTAAGTGTGGTAGAACAGATATCCCAGGGAACTTCTAGGATATCCCACAAACTTGCACAAAACTGATCATGCCTGAAGCTTGTCCGGATTTTGCTCCTTTACATAGGCCGGACAACCCTATATCTTAATACGTTCAAGATATGGTCTTTTACCACTCCATGTTTCATATAGAGATTTAGGCACAGATTTAGATGGAACCTGATTCAACAAGTACGCTGTTGTTTCAAGCGCAAGTCCTCAGAATGAAAGACATAACTCAGCACTACTCATCATGGAGAGAACCATGTCCAACAGGGTACGGTTCCTCCGCTCCGACACGCCGTTGTGCTGTGGTGTATACGGAGGAGTAAGCTGAGAGAGAATACCATTCCCTTTTAGAAAGTCCCTGAATTCAGTGCTTAAGTACTCCCCTCCTCTATCAGATTGGAGGATCTTGATACTTTTTCCAGTCTGGTTCTCTACTTCGTTTCTGAATTCATTGAATTTCTCAAAAGCTTCAGATTTGTGTTTCATAAGATACACATACCCGAACCTAGAGAGATCGTCAGTGAATGTGATGAAGTACGAGAACCCACCCCGTGCATGTATAGACATCGGACCACACACATCACTGTGTATGAGTCGCAAGAGCTATACTGCTCTTTCTCCATGTCCGGTGAACGGAGATTTGGTCATCTTTTCTTTGAGACAAAACTGACATGTTTCATAAGATGAAAATTCGAACGTATTCAAGAGTCCATCTTTATGTAACTTACTTACTCTTTTCCCTCCGATATGACCAAGTCTACAATGCCACAAGTAGGATTCGTTCGTATCTGAACTCTTCCTCTTGCGTGTACTTTGTATATTGAGAACTGTATTCTGATTTAGAACATAGATACCATTACACAGTGTACCTTCTGCAACCAGTACCTTATCAAGGTAAATGTTCATGATATTTCTATCAAAAAAAAGTTATATCCATCTTTATCAAGTAAAGAAACTGATATGATGTTGCAAACCATGGAAGGTACATAGTAGCAATTATTCAAAATCATAGTATTGCCACTTGGCAACACTAGGTGATATTCACCGACGGCTGCAGCATTAATTTATGCTCTGTTCCCTACCCCGAGGGACATATCACCAAGTGCAACTATCCTACTTTTTCTCAGTCCCTGCAATAAATTATAGATATGAGATCCTGATCCGGTATATAGTACCCAGGAGGTAGGACTGACCGAAAAGCAGTTCTCAATTACAAGAACACCTGAAGTAGATGCATTAGTATTCTTCTTCTTCAATGGGGTCTCCTTGGAATTCAAACAATCCTCTTTCCCCTGCTCATACTTACAATTGCCATCATAAGTTATAGCCAAACCGACGTTCCCTAGTCACGAATAAGAATTCGGATCGGTCAAACGATACATTTTATTTTCTTAATTAGGGCATGAAATGGTTGCTACCTGGAGAGAGAGAGAAAAGAAACACTCAGCCCGTGCTCTTGCAAGACTAGATTGGTTATTAATTTATCTAACCAGGATGGCTCCCACTGTTTCATCAAATTGTTCTTCAAACCCTAAAAGAAGAACTAGTCAGGGTTTAATCACACGTCACAATACTTGCTTAACCTTTCAGCCAGGCTAGTGTTGGTATTTCGAGGGAGGTTTTCCAACGCTTTCGCGAATTTCCTTAATTATATAATCTCTTTTCCATGGAGGCGTAGCCTCGCTAACACCGTTTTAGACACCTACTTGGTTTATAGCATTGATTGTTAAGTGAAATAATCTCCTGAGAGTGATCCAACTTATCAGTGGGATCGGGATCCAACTATCACTGTATAATGACCTAGATGGAATCCACTCTAGTCACTACACTCCAGACGGTATGCTAAATCTGCAAGTTTCCTGTATATTTGAAACTCCCGATGTGGTTTTTGCCCCTGACGGCTTTATGACCTTAACAATACCAACATATCATAAGCCGCTAGTCAAGTTCGGCCCGTCATAATCTTGATTAATTTAGACCCACCCGTATATCCCTTGACAATGCCAACATAGGTATGTGACTGTCCTAAATAATCGGAAATAAAGTTGCAAACAAGCAATACTCAGCTACCGATCACTATGCCTTGACAATGCAAAAATACGTAGCTTGAATACTAAGTAGTACTTGTAGGAAATGACGGAGGGCTACGGCTGGGCTTTTGGTGAAAAACCCGTTAACGTAATGAACTTGATATCGTTGAAGGAACCTAAGTGGTTTTACAAATATATAGTGGAGAAAATTTTTGCTAAAGAGGTCACTCCCTGTGAAGGGATCTCGGCTCTTTCCTCATCGAATGAGGTGCAGGATATTCCAAACCGAACACCACGATGCAAAGCAAAAATAATCGACTATAGTGAAGTTATTGCGTTGACGCAAACTTTTACTCTAGGGGTCATTCCCGATGAAGGGATCTCGGCCCTTGCCTCGTTGAATGAGGTGCTGGATATTCATAACCGAATACCACTGTGCAAAGCAAAGAGAACGTCTGTAATGTCAATTTTTAAAACTTGGTTCCAACAACATCTTTTAGGTTTATTTTTTTGCATTAATCAAAATTAATGCAGTCCCATCAATTTAACCTATCACACCAGAAAAGAACGAAAATATGATGTACGTATATGCCATCTGCATTCGCCACTGGGCCCCGTCATCACCCATTAGGTTATTTAACAAACGACAGAGCGAGGGCTGGACTAGCGCAGGTGTAAAACATATACAACATCTACTAGTATATATAACATTCATCCCAGGCATGATAATAAGCAACATCATAGAATCTCAGCTAATAATACAGAAAGGTGGATAATCTTGGAGTCTCGGGTTTCATTTGAGCAGCAAATAAAATCTGACCTTCCCGGTCGTGTGGATTGCCTGTGCAATGAAAACCTGGACCCCTACGAGCGCGGAAAGTTGCCCGCCAATCCCAGAAGTGAGGCAGCCCTCTTCAACAATGTGAATGGGCCACCCAGCACTTCACGAAATCCGTTAACTTGGGCGCCCCTCCGTGGGTCATCCTATACCCCCTACGAGTGCGGCGAATAGCCCGCCAATTCTAGAATGAAGCCCCCTCCGTCTCAATACCATGAGATGCGGTCTTGTTTCCTTCTAGAACCCGGCTATTCGTGCACTCCACAGCAGGGTAATCCTAGTATAGATAAAGAAAATAATATGTACAAATGGTGACATCGACCTCAATCCGGTCATGTCCCAAAATAATATACAACCCAGCAAAGACGAATGTCCACATGTCGGACGCTCGGCCCGCAATAGCAAATGTACAAATGAATATAAAATGCACTTCTAAGATTGCACCATATGCTATCCACCACGAAAATCCAACTACAATCTCAGCATAATCACAGAAATATCAACGTGAATGCCATGTTCGCAAATCCATCTAAAAGAACATATAGCAGATAGACAGGTTTACCGATCAAATGACATTCACGGCCCGTAGATGCTAAACTAAGTACTGATAACAAAATACGCATTTTAAAATTTTAATCGACTTAACCTTTCCAAGTGAGCCCCAAGTTCTAATCCAGTACTGAAACAAATCTGGGCCCAAAACATAAACATTCCAGAAACCATAATTCCAAATAAAAGAACCCCAGAAGAAATATTAAGCACAGAAGCCCTAATACCGCCGCAGAACAGCGGCCAATATGTGATTTGCGCGGCGGTTCGGCGGTGTGTTAGGGGGATCATAGGCCTAAATTTCTTGAGGGTTCTTAAAAAAGCCTGCACGATTTTCTGAGACCATAAAATTGATTTTTTGACCACTTTTAAAATTCGACAGAAACTATAAAAAATGGAATTTTGGTTTTGAAAATTTCGGTCGATCGATATACTAAACACGTTGAAAATAGATAGTATAGGTTTTATGGCTTGGCTTTGATACCATGAAGGGTTACACTAGCACCCCGGCCTATTTCGGTGGCCAAATGTGGAACAAAAGTTTTACTACGATCAAAACATGGCGCTAGGATAACACAAAAACCGGATCTTTACCATAAACCTAGCTAGCCAGTTAGGGTTCTATCTACTATGATATAATGTATACCTTAAGAAACCAAGTCCTTCGGGTCTTCTCCGCTATCCTCCTCATCTCCGTAGGCTCCGAGGGTCGATCCAGATTGCGGCTTCTTCAACGGCCTCCTTGAGTCGAAGACGATCCACCCGAGAGTCTATAGTCCGAGCCCCACCTCAAGACCGAGGTAACTAGGGCAACAAGCTTGCTAAGCTTGAAGTCCTAGGTGATTTAGTGTTTGAAGATGGATTTGTTTGTCTATTTAAACTCTAATTTTCTCAACACATGAATGCTTAAGAGTTTACTAGTGAGGAAGAAGAAGAAGAGCAAGTATGGGAGCTCTCTTGAGGAAAGAGAAAGTGAATGAGATAATCATCCATGAAAAAAAGAAAACTAAAACTTTTATTATGATAATTAGGATGGCTACATTGATTTGACCAAAATCTTGTCACAATTAATGTTAAGCTTGAAAATATCTAGTGCTTAACAAAAATATCTAAGTCAACAATAGTCAACCTAGTCAAATGGTCAAACCAATTAGCCATGACACAATTATCATTAATAAAAGGATTAGTAAACAACATCCTCCACCTCATAATGGTTCTAATCAAGTCAATGGTCCTAATGAGACATCTCCTTCTTTGCTCCTCATATCCGTGCATACACACCCGCATCCGCATTCCGAAGAATACGAATACAAAGAGACAAAACTGATCCATCTTTATAATACTAGGATCCAGCATAAACCAAAGCACACTATTATTATCTGCCCGAACATCATACGTGCATAAGTGCACGTAAGTGATCGAAGCCCTGCCGTAAAACCATACGGCCTCTACACCTTTTACCCAGTGAAGGGAAACTCTCTGTGTGGGACTCTAAAGACTCGACACTACGCTTGCAGTGGGTTTAACCACAGGCCGCAAGCGATACTAGTTGTACATAACGGTCCCCAGGTAGATGTCGATAAGAAGGCCGATGAGGAAAACCCATCCGAACTCCTACTGAGCCTGAATGTGACAATCTCCGTACAGTGCGGTCTGTTCGTTTAAGAGTATCGCATATCGGGCCTAGGGGGTGGTAAACATCAGATCCCTAATAGCGGTATTTGTCTTGTCGGAGTGTATCCCAGAACACCCTGAGAAACTACTGGAAACCCTACCAGTAAATCTCACTTGCCCTGGCAAGGAACTTTGTGTAATGGTTCTCCTAAACACAACGCGATATCAACCCCCAATACCGAGAGAGACTAATCCTATCGAACCACCCTTGCCTCCAAGTGCTTCGTTACTGCACCCAACTACTACCTGTTTGCACAACTCAATAGAGCCATGGTAGGGTAGCAATCAAATAACAGTGGGAACAAACTTGAGGCGAAGTAGCAGTGTCAAGTCAACGGACTAAGCTGTTCTCATGTCACCTGGGAACTGCTTACTGACGATAGGTATAATACCAACCATCAGTTCCCGGCGAGTCCTGTCCAGTGTAACTCATAACCCAATGAGCACCTGGATACTATCTCCAGTACGACGTACTGATGGCTATAGGATAGACCATCTCCCCTGCTGGGATGAGAAGCGTATACACTAGTCTACTCTGGAGTATCGATGCCCTGTCTCGATAATCCTACGACTAGGGACCTGTATAAGGATGTGCTTATAGACTATCCAGCCCCCACTAGTGTGATCGCCATCACAACACTGGTAGTTAAGTAAACATTATAAGGGCTCCATCAACATGTATTAGCGATATGTTAAAAGAAACATATACACATATTAAGATAGAAACAAACCAAGTAGCATACTACTATATCGAGCAAGACTGTCGTAAATCCGTGTATATCCCAAGCTTCCAAAATGTATTATACAAACTAGTACTATACAATAATGGCCTTTAGGGCATACATATCCAACATGAGGGAGGTTCCCCGAGCTTTCGTGCGGACCTAATTAAAATAAACCTCATTTTCTTAGAGGCATAACCCCGTTAACACTTTTGTAGACACCTACTTGATCGGCTAATTTTCATATTTAAAACTCTCCCAGGAGTAACTTTTACTCACAGTGGGTATCAGGATCCAACTATCTCATGGAAGGTATGCAATCTCATTGAAAATTTCAACACTTGAAATTCTCGATAATACTTTTACCCCTAGAGTCCTATGACCTTGGCGGAGGCCAAACTACCCATAGGGCGCTAGTCAAGTTCAACCCGTTAATTTCTTGATTGAATTAGACCCACCCGCACGACCCTTGACGGAGGCCAAACTACGCAGTATGAATACCGTAATCCAATCGCATTTTATGCTACAGATAAATACTAATCAGCAACCATACACTACGCCTTGACGGAGGCCAAGCTACCGTAGCACGAATACTAAATAATACTTATCTGAAATGACGGAGGGCTACGCAGGTTTTTCAGAAAACCATGAGCTTAATGAACTTGATATCGTTGTAGAAACAAGTGATTTTGAAAAGGAGTGTTTTTGAGACTTTTACTAGTTTCTCTAGAGAGGTCACTCCCGGTGAAGGGATCTCGGCTCTTTCCTTATCAAATAAGGTGCAGGATATTTCACAAATACCACTATGCAAAGAAAGAACGATAGAAGCAAACGAAAACATAACCGAGTGAGTTGTAGCATATGCTAGTTTCGCTAAAGAGGTCACTCCCGATGAAGGGATCTCGGCTCTTTCCTTATCGAATAAGGTGCTGGATATTCTATAAGGAATACCGCTATGCAAAGCAAAAATTAGAGCTACCCTTTTTTATAAATTTGATTCTACAACATCTTTTAGGTTTCTTTTCTTTCATTAATCTAATTAGTGAATCCCATCATTTATGCTTCCTAAGCATCACAGAAGAAACGAAAATACAACGTACTCTTATGCCATCCGCATTCGCTATAGTGTCCCATTAAGAACCGTAAGGTTACTTAACTAACAGCATACCGGGACGGGACTAGTGCGGGTGCAAAACATAAGCAACGTTTATTATATATCATATATACAATAATATAGCATTCTTCTCAGACATATAAAATGATCACATCATAGTTTATCAGCAGCAGAAGATAACATATAAAATATTGGATATACTAGGAGGTCCGTGTTTTATTTTGAGCCTGTATAAAACATGGATTCCACGGTCATGATGAATAGCCAAACCCACATCCCTAGACCCCTACGAGAGCGACATGCTACCCTACCAATTCTAGGGTTAGGAGACCCGGTCTCGACTGCTCGAGATGGCCTCCCACTGGACCCTAGAACCCGGTTACTTGTGCTCCCCACCTTGGGTCTATCCTAATGTGGAAAAGTAAATAATATACAATGGTAACATCATCCTCAACCCGGAAGTGCCCCAATAAAAGAATATTACATACAATGAATTTTACATGAATGAAAATAAAAGGCCTCATCTCACATAAAACCCCAGCTATTCAAAACACGACGATCCAATATAACATATCACAGCAACACATAACATCACATATCATCAACGTAAGTAAATATACGTATCCCAATTGTCGTTGATATACAGCAACGAAACCGACGATACACCACATATTACACTTACGGTCGCAGAAAATAAAATGAAAAACTACAACATTGGGAATCCACAATCGCCTTAGACATCGTAAACCCGAAAATCACATATTACGGATTTCTTGCCTAACTATATGAATTCCACATATTGTATCACATTACAGATAACTAGACAATGTTAAATTTTCCGATGGAATAAACAAACACCCAAAATTTCCCAATTAAGCTCAACACTTGAGCGAAGTTCAAAAAGTCCCATAACATGCCACAACTCCTATGAACCAGCCGTAGAATGGTCAACCATTGCCTCACATGTGGTACCGCTAAACTACCACAAACCCTAGGGTTTAGTGGCCGATTTGACGGTCACATAATCGAGTTAAGCTTTCGTTCTTCTAGAGGGTCCACATAATCGCTTGCATGATTTTCTGAAAGCTGTAAACTAAGGAAAAATCCAACACTTGAAAATTTACCGACAGGGGAAAAAGTGAGTTATTGATATCCGTTCTGTCACGACCCGAAAGTACGGAACGTGACCAGCACTTAGATTACGAAACGTCTAGAGGCGCCACGTGACCTAAGTAAGCCGAAGCCCAGAAATCTAAACCATAAAAGAAGAAAAAGAAGAAAAGAAAAGAAAACAAGTATAAGAACATCAGCAAATTTTACCAAAAATTCCGGCAGAGTCTCCTCTGTAAAAACTGGCCCCCAAACGGGTACAACAAGTATAATATACATAAACAATAAAAAGCATCCCCAAACGGGAGCTAGCATCAATGCCAACAGGCGGAAACAACCACAACAAGCACAATAATATACAACGCCAATAGGCGAGGCTCAAAACTCAAAAGAAAACAAAACCACCAGATCAGAATAATACATGCGCGACTCTAAGGTCGAAATAAAAGACTGGTCCTATAAACTTATCAAGTAATACAAATATGGTTGATGGAGCTTACTAGGTACAAATGAATGAATAAAAGTACAATGGTGGTTTGGATACAAGTGAACCAACCTACCGTGCAAATCACCCTGAAGAAAAGATGTGCCAACATGCTACCACGGAAACCTGTACATCGAACCTGTAATAAAATTTGGCACAACGGGGGTGAGTTGCCAACTCGTGAGTAGAAGACATCTACGAAAAGAAATCGAATGCACGACGCTATCCTAGGTCATAATAATACACTATTATATCCCAATCAACTAGTAATAGCAGGATAAAACTACGTGTAAGTGCAGATACTCCGTGCTCGTGTCAATGCCTCATATAATACTATGTCATATGAAATGAAATGCATGCACCATGAATGTAAAGTAACAAATCCTGAAATCCAGATATATATGTATAACAAATATTTAGCTATTATCATAGTAAAATGTGTATAAGAATCTGAAATCTCAACAATGAAATCCATGGAAATCCGTGTCAAGCATCGACACAACACATGTAATCTCAAGTCTCAATATCTCGGGCTCCGTCAGTCCGGATCGGCCCATATCATCAAATCACATGACAACGGTCGGTATCCTCCGGATATCCGCCGCGCCAGACATCACCGGTAGGTAGCCTTCCCCTGCCAGGCTCATCGTCTACAACTCGATCTTCTTGCCCCGGGGTACCATACCGGGCCCACCATGTACCCGAGACGGTTCATCCACTCCTCGAATCGGGTCTCGAAATCCATCAGAAAACATGAAATCTCATGGTGGACGACACATACATCACGAGAAAACCGCATCTTATGTTTTAGAAAAAGAGAGGAGGAGGAGAGAGAGAAGTGTTTACATATTCTTGCGGTTATCCCCAAAATCCCGAAATCTCATAGAAATCCAAATCTCAAAATCATGAGTAACTATATGATAAGTGTCGACATATGCCCATAATACTGCATGATAACATGAAAATATGAATGCATGTATGTCTAAGCAATGAATATCATGTCTGTACTAATGTCAGAGAATAATCACAATATTATATCTGTCTAGTTGTTAACTGATTCTATCCATAAAAGACAATATGATCTAAAGTGTACGTGACATAGCAATTACCGATGATGATGTGTGTGAGCCGGCAAATAAGTGTGCGTGGAATATGCGCATCATCGGTAATAGTGCTGGTGTCCTAACAGGTAAAGTTTATACTGATTATAGCAACATATAAAAGAAAATGCATCATGATGATTACAGTATGAATGTAAATACAGGTGTGCATTATCCACTCCTCTGCGAGATACGAGTACAACTACCACTATGTGAGTCGATCCTAAACTAGTGTCCATCTAACATCCTAAGGAACTAAACCTAATAGACTAGTCAGTAAGAAACTAGAGTCTACCTAAGGTCTGAATCAATATCTCTAATAGTCGGCGATCCCGCCTCAATAGCGTCACGTACGTAGTACGGCTTCCTCGAATCAAGAGTGCGGATCAATCATCAAATCTAAGTCTCGTACGGTAAAATCCATCGTACGGCATCCCAATATCGGGGTACGGTCAAGTATCTCCTAGGTGTCTCCTCATTCGTATAATGTCATCATCAACACATCTCATGATCAAGGTGCTAAACAGTGATCGCATACATCAATCATATATCATTGCCATCATGATAAGCATCATTAGTTTATCCACAGAAATATCATGTCATATGTGTAATATTGTGATTAAATCATACCGATATCTTATCGTCATCAAGTCACACCTATACGATATCGACATCAGGTCACACCTATATGATGTTGTAATCAAGTCATACATATATCATATCGTGATCAGTCACAAGCTACAGCCCAGGTACTATTTTAGCGTCCCATGTACCTCAATATCACCACCACCCTTTATAATTTATATGTTCATGTTCATTATCTCATTCTCTAATGATCCGCTAACACTTTAATACGACTGTATATTCAAGAATCACGGCATCAAGCCCAGTTATACTGTTTCATCATGCCTCAGATATCATATCACATCAATGAATCCCATATAAGTGTTGTGTATATATATACACCTATACCTAGTTTTATATATATACACGCATATACGTATACGCCATGTCAAGTTTTAGTGTGTGCGTGTGTGTTTCTATCAGAAACCTACGAACCTCTCCCAAAGTATTCATCCTCAGGTGTGGTTTTCCTAAATCAGTCTAGTCCGGCCTAGGGTCATTACCAGGGTCCTACTCAGTAAGAATCTAAGGTCACATCTGGTTTCCTAATGTCAATAAGTGCTATTCCTATTCTACGTTGCGGGGGTGCTAAACGCCATCCACCCGACTTCCCCCCGTAGATATGCATTTACTCACCTGGTCCATGTCTGCCGAAGACGGTGTCGCCATCCCCCTCTTCATCGCTCGCAGTCCACTTGAAGGGTACCTAAACGCAAACATATAAATAGCATCGTAAACCGAATCACATACAAAAGTCAAACGATATAAGGAACAAGCATAGGTTAAAACCTATGTCCCGTCCATGCAAAAGAACCAAATACCACTCGATATCGGCGTACAAACTCCGATGGATCGAGATAACATCATCAAACAACTTGTAGTTTTAAAACACATTACTTATACCATAAAACACGATTAAATCCATCGATACCCTAAAATCTATCAAACCGTCCAATTTCGCAAAAACCCGAAAATGGCGGTATACCGTTTTTCATCAAAACTTGACATTTAAATGAAACTAATGGTCATAAAACTCATTAAATAGCATTACTAGACTATACAAACCATTACTATATTTTTATTACACAATTTTGCATTTATTTGAAATTTCTAGTTTGCAACTTTTAACAATTTTAACATTTTTCAAGCAAAATACCACAATTCCACCACAAAACATGATTTTGCATAAATTAATGACTTAAACCACAATTCATGATGATAATGATATAATGAAACCATAATTATATTTTTAATCTCATTTATATAGGAATTTCTAAAATCTAGTTTACAAAATTAGCAATTTTATCACAATTTATCAATTAACCATAGAAACTAGCAATCAAACTAAGTTTTTCTTTCCATTAACATGCTAACATTTCCACTAAAACTATAATCCAATGATAACAACCCAAATTAGAATTTTATATTAACCACAAACACATTTTGCAAAAACCTAGTTAGCTAATTTCCTAATTTAAAACAATTTTAAATGAAAATTTTACAATTCAACAACCATGCAATATTTTCCAATTCTAAAAGTGTTAAACTAACTATTATAACCCTAAATAATTAACAAAAATCATATCTTGAATTTACAAACCCTAACTTGAATTTAAAAAAAAACATAAAATTAATTCATTAAATCTAATTAAGCTTAAATGAACATCTAAAACAATAAATCAAAAGAAAGAAATTATACCTCCCAAAATATGAAACCCAAACATGAAATAAGCCTTCAAAATGCAAGCTTTCCATCTCCAAAATCCATGCTAAATATGTCAAAGGAAAATGGTAGAGGTTGAATGTTGATTTTTGAGATTTATTTTTGGAATTTTTGATGAATTTTGATGATTTTTAATGCAAAAATGATGGGGGAAAAATTTTGGGGCTACCCATGGAGGGGAGGCCGGCCAAGGAGAGGGAGGAGGGTGGAGAGAGAGAAAAAATGTGTGGTATTGTGTAGAAAGTTCATAAATAATGCATTTTTTTCACTTAAACCCTTTATTATCTAACTTTTTCAATTTAACCCTTTTCCTAGAAATTTCTAGAACCATGGAGAGATTTTGGAAAAGATTTTGCATATTACACACTAATTTCTAATATGCCATGGTTCATTTTTGCAAATTAAAACCATTTAAATTTGTAATTTACACTAATTTAGTGTAAAAATAAAGCTTATGTTAATATTTAAAATAATTAATTTAGGAAAAATATTTTATTAAACTAAAAATTTATAAGTGGCTAAATAAACACTATTTACTAGTAATTACATAATTAAATAGGTATTTTTGAATTTATAATGAAAAACAATTGCGGTTTGGTTTTACGAAAAATACATTTTGCTTTACCGAAAATCATAAAATTTACTTAAATAATTTTATTCATTTAATTATTTATTTAATTAATTTTAAAACGTTACAATCTTCCCCCCTTTTAGAAATTCGGTCCCCGAATTTAAATTAAAACTCCCCCTCCAAATATTAAAACATTTAGCAAACACTCAAATCGTCGGGGCTCCGAAATCATTAATACATAAAAAAAAAATCAACTCCGTCAAGCATTACGCAATCATCGGAGTTATGACGAGAATAAAATTTCAAAACTCAATATGAAAACCATCATAATATACATCAATCTATAACTTATATATAGTTCACATCCTAGTAAAATCGCCGAATCATCATAATAAAGAAGCATACAAAAACCCCTCTTGAAAATCGCCGTGCAATGCATGTGTCACGGCATAAGTAGCGGACGTTTAATTTAAAAAAATAGCTATATATATATCTTTTATTTAACATACACGTCCCGCCTGGTTACTAAATCAAATAATAGTGATTATGGAAACATACTGCTCAAACTGAAATCAATCCCAATCACATCAATAAAATATCATGTGCGTCCGGTGCGCACTGAAATCGAAACAAAATACAGATACCACGAATACACACAACAACAAAACTAAGTGCAACAGGTGTGCACCAAAAACATCTGTCAAGTGCAACGGGCGTGCACGACTCAATATCAGGTGCATCTAATCTGCACAAAACCCCGATTTAGTACATCTGGTGTGCACAAAATCGCATCAAGTGCGCCAAGTATACGTAAGAATCCTAATCAGGTGCACATGGTGCACGAAAACATACATCGAATATCAAAATCGAAATCACAGCACAAAAATGCATGAAAACTAGGTCGAAACATATGTCAAAATCATGTGTAACCATATGCATGTAAGTGCACGGCGGCGCCCCGGCCGTCAACCCGACGCCGGATTGCGGAAGCGGTGAATAACTTAAATTTTTGCGGACTTTGCAAACCGGCGCCACCGCGCACTAAACTCTGGATCGTAACCATTAACAAGTCTAAGCTAACTAGAATACGGGTTAGAGATGTACCGACTGATCCGAGTCCTCCGGTCTTCATCTCCACTCCGATCTCCTCGCGGGATCTCCGTCCGTCTCCTCCTCGTCGGAAAGGGGGCACCACATCGCCTGTAGCTTTTACGGGCTCCCACCTCAATACCGAGGCAACTTGCGCATGAAGCCGGCAACTCGACATGCTCAAGATATGCTGTAGGAAGTGTAGTGTAGAGTGGATGTCTCACTTTAGGGTTTGTTGCCTTTTGAAAGATGATGGAGGAATCAAGAAGAAAAATGGTGCTTGCATTTTTCTAGCATCGAAAATGAGATCAAGAATGCTACTCTCTCAAAGATGAAGCTCTCATCTTCTTCTCACTCAACCATGGAAAAAACTTATTCCATCAAGTGAGAAAGATAATGTGAAGGAATGAATATATCAAAACATGAAGGGAGGTGAGTGTAGGATCAAAAAAATGGTGACCACATCCAAGGTCAAAGAAACAACAACCATGCTTGTTACTATTCAACCCATACCCTCACTTTATCACAATAAAAAGCAAGTCAATGTGCAAGATATGAAAGGTGTCATAATCAATCATTATGCAAGAAAACCCCTCCACAAAAGTAATTTGCAAAACTGCAAATTACCCCCTCCATCGGAAAAGTCCGGCCGGGAAAGAACCAAGGAAAACCGGCCGGAACGGAATGCAAACTGGCAACTCCAGAAAACTGGTCCCGTAATAAATTACAGGAAAACCCCAATACTGCGCATACACACCTGCATCTGTATTCCGTCCGGATACAAATGCAATGAGACAAAATCTACACTGTACTAAACTAGGACCGGCTTAAACCAAAGCCGGCTAGTAATATCCGTTCGATCCTGATCCGTGCAATACCGCACGTATCTGATCGAACCCTGCCATATACCTATACGGCTACTAGTACAAACCGTCCGATCCTGATCTGTGCAATACCGCACGTATCTGATCGGACCCTGCCATATCTCCATACGGCCTCTACAGTACAAAACTGTCCGATCCTGATCCGTGCAATACCGCACGTATCTGATCGGACCCTGCCATATCTCCATACGGCCTCTACAGTGTTTCGCCCGAAACTTGAGTAACTGAAACTGTGGTGGACTCTAAAGACTCGTCAATACTATGGCTGTGGATTTAACCACTAGCACGTCAGAGGTATAAGCCAATACGTGACGGGCCACCAGCTATTGACTAAAAGGGACGTCGATGAGCGAACTCATCCTGACACCCTACTGAGCCTGTCAGTGACAATATCCGTGCAGTCCGGTCCGTTCGTCTATGAGTATCGCATGGCGGGCCTAGGGGGTTGGTAAAATTCAGACCCCCAAAAGCGGTACAAGTTGTGTCGGAGTGTAGCCCAGAACACCCTGAGATACTACTGGAATACCTACCAGTAAATCTCCTTGCCTTGGCCAAGGACTTTGTGTAATGGCTCTCCTAGACACAGCACGACCTCACCCCCAATACCGGGAGAGACGAACCCCTGAAGATACGCTCACTGCCTCCATGTGGCTCGGGACTGTACCCAACTAAAACCTGTTTGCACGACTCCTTTGAGCCGTGGTAGGGTAGTAATCAAAGTACAGTGGGAACTCACACGAGACAAATGACGATCCTCAGGTCGATGAACTAACCTGCACACATGTCACCAGGGAACTGCCATCTGACGTCTGGTATATGACCAACTAGCATGTTCCCGGCGAGTCCTGTCCGGTGTACTCATAACCCAATGAGCACCTGTATACATCTTAGGTGATCCAACAGACACCAGTGGCTTGTGAGACCGGCCACCGCCCCTCGTCGGGGTCTCGACTGTATACACTAGTCTACTAATGGAGTATCGATGCCCGGTCTCGAAACTCCCACGACTAGGGACCTTTTAAGGATACGCTTGTAGACCCCCAGCTCCCACTTATATGATCGCCCTCATACTGCTGGTGGTCAAGCAAGAATCCTAGGGGCTCTATCAACGTGTAATAGCGACGTGTCAGGTCACCTAAAGCAGTACACGATGATAAAGGTAAACCAGATAGCATACTATCATCTCGAGTAAGACTGTCCTACCGGGATAGGTCCTCCCTCAATCATTACAATCACGTACCTGTGACCTAATAATTGACTCTGAGGGCACTATCTCTAACAATCTCCCACTTGCACTCAAGGCTAATTATTGCGATGTCGCATACTCACAGCCCATGTGATACCGAACATCCAACTCCTCTACTAGTCAGTCTCACAAAGCTCGTTTGCGGAACTATTGCGTTCGAGGAATAGCCTCAGTGAGTGGATCCGCTTAGTTGTTTCTTTCTATGTCTCTCTAAATCTCAAGTTCGCGGAGAAAACCATCTCCCGAAAAGAGCAATACCTGTCTCAGAATATGTCTGGATGTCTGATGGGACCTAGCTCATAAATGAACTCCAAATCCAAACTTCTTAGACTGTATCGTCAACTAAACTTAATCAGTATCCTGCGCGCCATGCCTCCCTCAGTATTGCCTTGGACCACCTGTCCAAAATACTGCCCCTCATCAGAAGGAAAACTATAACTCTGACAACCTCCTTGTCGTCCATGTCACCTTGGAAGCCTGGAGTGATAACCGTCTCTTAAAGGAGGAAGCCGTTATCATATCCCTAGAACATTCACTTATGTCCTAAAACTGCTTCCGACTGTTTCTCCAGGATTGGATTAATGTCAACTTATTGCATCTAGTGCAAGAACAACATCTGGTGTGGTACTTGATATCTCACGATTGACTCAATTGCCTGAGCAAGTGATCTGCCAATCATGCCCGTCCCTCTCCCCTTTAGTCTGTAAGACACCTTTGGAGAGGGTGACTCCATCACCTGCAGGTATACCACCGTGCCAGGAGTCGTCCATCCTAAATACTCTTAGAATGCTGTCAAGTACCCTAATTGGGAAACCACCCAAATCTAGATCTAAAACCATAGATCTAGTAACCAGTATGTTTGATATAATGTCCAAGTCCTTTGTGGAGAAACCACTGTGCGACGACCAAAGTATAACCGATCATAGTATAGGAATTTCTTTTCCTATTCTATGTATGTCATCCAAATACCAGGATATCACACCCTACTACCTTCTCAACAGATCCATCCCCTATTCTGATGATGTCAAACCCATGACTGTCACATCAGAAATAGATGATCTATCTCCGCTACATCTGCTTTAGTCTATAAATAGATATAAGCCTGATGTCCACCAATGCTTCCGCTGCTCCCACTGACTACGACAACCCTCTGCCAGAGTCATATAGACGTGCACTTCTAAAACTAGTTTAGAACGACGCTATACTCATCCTCCTGCCGGGTCTCGCAGCCTGGAACAACAACAATGGCAAGTGTGGGTAAACAAGAACTTCCCTGTCACCGTCCTTGAGGCTACCTGAGTACCTCTCGGGTGCCTGAAGTTACCCACTTTATTTGCGGAGTGGCAAATGGAATGTCAATCCAGATTGAATCTTTAGGTTCCTTATCAAATCTTCAGTAATCGTTTGTGGTTCTGGAATCACTTCCAGTTCTACCATACTCCCACTACTGTTTTCTGAAAAAATCCATTTTTATTAAAACTGTGGCGAGTCTAGAACAATATCGCTATTGTTCATCCAGATGGTAGAAAGTCAACCCTCGTCATAGCCTGGGTCAACCCACAAACAGCCATTACAGAAACGTGCCTTGAGTTGTCCAGTGTCTGGTTTTAATCATAAACCGGACAACTCCCCGTACCTTAACATCGTTAAGATATGAACTGTTCTATATCCAATATAGGACCAGAGGCACTGATTTAATTGAACCAGATCCAAATCATGCAACTTTCTCCAGTGCATGTCAACTAAATGGAAGGAGGCCAGATCAGCGTTACTCAACTTAGGAATACTTCCAATTATGAGTAACCTGAAAGAGAAGCAATTTCTCTTAATCATTACTATCAACTGAACACCATACACAAGTATCTACATCTTCGATCTCTTTGAAGAATCCCGATACTTGCTATACCTGGTTCTCTACTCTATTCAAATACATATAACTTCTCCAAATTCGGACCCTGTGTTTCCACGAAACACCTGTCTAAAAATTAGAGGAGTCATAAGTAAACCGAATATAGTACGAGGACCATCCCCTCTGTCCTGATGGACTCTGGACAACATACAATACTCTGTAAAAGTCCCTTGAGTCTGATTACTCATTCACTGTGTGTCGTAGGTTGAAAACTGTACTTATGGTTAAGAAGAATTACACCGCTGTTTAATGCTCCTTACCTAACCATCCACTGATATAGGTAAATGTCGTAGACATAATTTCAGAAAGGTATATCTCACTCTATGAAAATAGACGTACAGATATATCAATTTGAAATTGGTGCATAACAGCGGATATTCAAAACCAAATATTTGCCGACCGGCAAACAACCCAGGTGATTTCCTCAAATATCACCGATTACAACGAATCCCGATATAATGAGGATAATCACCCAATTCCCAATAACTTACTCCCACTCATCATCTGTAAAACCATACAGATGTGAGAATCGTATCTGGTAAATACATACCCTGGAGTAAGTATCTAATCGGGAAATCAGTTTTCTATTAACAGTACACAGTGAAACTGAAACATTGAAATGTTTCGATGGGGTATCCTGGTATTCCTAGTAATGCCTCTTCCAGATTCACGACTGTAACCGTATAGTTCTTTGCCACCTCTCCAAATCCCTTCATATGTCTTTAGTCTTTACCTTCTGCACACCCCTTTAGGCCAAATGGTTTTCTTCCTTCCCTACCGTTCGGCACCAGCCTATGGTTTGGAAGAAGACTATCCAATAAGCATAATGGGTGTACTGTCCCAATCCTAGGAACACTCGCAACACGAGAGAAGGTGAAGATAAAAGACACCTGAATGTACTTTATTCCTATTTCTCCTGAACCAGGATCCATCCCCGAACTGGAACAAGTTCCTTTCGAGTTCGTATATAACCATACGATGGAATATCCAAATAAACTGTGGATCTTCGTAGTGATACGGAGTGTCCTGGAGAAATACAAAGGTGATGTGGGAGTGGTAACGAAATATTTGGTTTGGTCGTGAATATCTGTTGCAATTTACTTTGCCCTCCTACTAATCCCTTGCTTTGTCTGAACTTAATACCTTCTGCACACCATCGTTATGCTAATTGGTTTTCTTCATTCCCTACCGGTCGGCACCAGCCTAAGGTTTGGAAGAAGACAATCCAATTTGCGTAATAGGTGTACTACCCCTAAACCAAGGAGTACTCGTAACCTGAGAGAGGGTAAAAGGAAAAGACAACTGAATAATCCTATCCGTTTTCTCCAGAACCGGAAACCATCCTCGAATTCCTTCGAGTTCGTACCTAACCATACGATGGTTTTGTCCAATGGAAGTGGACGTTCGCAGTAATACGGGGTGTCCTGGAGAAAAGGGTAAAAGTAGGAGTGGCAATGAGGTCTGCAACTCTGACAATCCAAAAGCCAGTGTTAAGTAAGTTCGGTCAACTTGGTCACGGAGTCATAGTCTAGGGTCGGGTCAATGGTCGCTGCCAGAGAGAGAGAGAGAAGAAACACTCAGCGTGCACTCTATCCTAGATCAGAATGGTTACCAATTTATCTAATCTGGAAACCTCCCACTGTACCTCAAATTCTCCTCCAAACCTGAAAGAAGAATTAGTCGGGGTCACCCGAGGAGTAAACCAACTCATCAGTAGGAATCGGGATCCAACTCTCATCGCATGATAACGTGACGGAATCCGCTCACGGTATCACACTCCAGAAGGTATGCGCATATCTGGCAAGTTTCAGTTCTTTTGAAACTCCCGATGTGATTTCTGCCCCATGCTCTTATGACCTTGACTTTGGCCAACATATCATAAGTCACATGTCAAGTTCTACCCGTCATTCTCCAGGTTAATTTGAGTCCACCCGTACATACCCTTGACTTTGGCCAAAATGGCAGTACGACTGTCCCAAACCAACGCATCTATCTATGCTGCATATGAATACCCCAATAGCTACCAATCACTGTGCCTTGACTTTGGCCAACATACACAGCTTGAATACTATTGACCACCCATATGAAACGACGGAGGGCTACGAATGGTTTCTGGCGAAAACCTTTAACGTAAAGAACTTGATATCGTCGAAGGAACGGATAGCTTTTAAGAAAATATAGTGACGAAAAGCTTTACTAAAGAGGTCACTCCCGGTGAAGGGATCTCGGCTCTTTCCCCGTAGAATGGGGTGCAGGATATTCCAACTGAATACCACGGTGCAAAGCAAAAGTAATCGGCTATAGTGAAGTTAATGCCCTGACGCAAACTTCTGTCCAAGGGGTCACTCCCGGTGAAGGGATCTCGGCCCTTGCCTCGTCGACTGAGGAGCAGGATATTCCAAATGAATACCACGATGCAAAACAAAAGTGAACGTCCTTGCAATAACAGCTTTTTGAAAAGTGTTCCAACAACATCAGAATAGGTTTGTTTTTAACTTGCATTGATCCGAATCAATGCAGTCCCATCAATTGATCACACCAAAAAGAACGAAAATATACTGATGTACGTATATGCCATCCGCATTCGCCACTGGGTCCCGTCATTACCCGTTAGGTTAGCTTACTAACGACAGAGCGGGGACTGGACTAGCGCGGATGCAAAACATATACAACATCTACTAATATATATACCAATATATTATATTTCGCTCAAGGCGTGAAAGAAATGCAACATCACAGAGAAGTGTACAGCATCACAGAAACAATACAGATATCTGGGATCCCCGGGTTTCACAGAGCCACTGCTGAAACCCGACGTTCCCCTGGTCGTGTGGATAGCCTGTGCAATGAAATCCTAGACCCCTACGGGCGCGGCAAGTCACCCGCCAAAACCTGAAGCGAGGCAGCCCCCTTCAGCCCCGTGAATGGACCACCCTTCACTTCACGGAATCCGGCAACTTGGGCACCCCTCCTGGGTCAACCTGTACCCCCTACGAGTGCGGCGAATAGCCCGCCAATCCTAGAGTGAAGCCCCCTCCGTCTCAATGCCATGAGATGCGGGCTTGTTGCCCTCTAGAACCCGGCTATCCGTGCACCCCTCCGCAGGGTAATCCTAGTACAGAAAGTAAAATATACATACACCGGGTACATCGACCGCAACCAGGTCGTGCCCCAAAAGAATAATACAATCCGGCAGTGACGGCAGTCCACAAGTCGGACGCTCGCCCCGCAATATCAAATGTACATAATACAACAAAAACTGAACTAGCATTGCATCCAGGCTATCCCCCACGACCGATCCGCAACATCACAGCATAAACATAGAACATCAACGTGAAAGTCACGTTCGCAAATCCGTCTAACCGGGCTATAGCAGTTAGACAGGATTTACCGATCGAGTGACATTCACGGTCGCAGATATAATGTAAATACTGTGAAAAATGTGTTTAAAATTTTCCGATTGATCAAACAATTAACAAGTGGGCCCCCAATCAAAACTGTAGCACTCTCAGAAATCCTGGGCCCAATTTTAATATTCCAAAACCCATATTTTAAGCCCAGAAGGCCTCTATAAAAAATTGGTGAAGTGATGTGAATAGTGCGCGGCGGAAGGGCCGCACAAATGGGGTTTTCGCGGCGGTTCCGCTCTCCAACTGTGGAGTTACTTCGTCAAATTTTTACAGAACTCTTAGATTTTCCAGTACATCAATATTTTATAACCTGAAAAATTTTTCGAGACCAAAAATTTTCAACAGAAACTGATGCGAACTAAAATGCAGTTTTGGAACTTTTTGATCGATCGGAAATGCAAACACATTACACAAAGCTAGACTAAGTTAATGGCGAGGCTCTGATACCACTGTAAGTGCACGGCGGCGCCCCGGCCGTCAACCCGACGCCGGAATGCGGAAGCGGTGAATAACTTAAATTTTTGCGGACTTTGCAAACCGGCGCCACCGCGCACTAATCTCCGGATCGTAACCATTAACAAGTCTAAGCTAACTAGAATACGGGTTAGAGATGTACCGACTGATCCGAGTCCTCCGGTCTTCATCTCCACTCCGATCTCCTCGCGGGATCTCCGTCCGTCTCCTCCTCGTCGGAAAGGGGGCACCACATCGCCTGTAGCTTTTACGGGCTCCCACCTCAATACCGAGGCAACTTGCGCATGAAGCCGGCAACTCGACATGCTCAAGATATGCTGTAGGAAGTGTAGTGTAGAGTGGATGTCTCACTTTAGGGTTTGTTGCCTTTTGAAAGATGATGGAGGAATCAAGAAGAAAAATGGTGCTTGCATTTTTCTAGCATCGAAAATGAGATCAAGAATGCTACTCTCTCAAAGATGAAGCTCTCATCTTCTTCTCACTCAACCATGGAAAAAACTTATTCCATCAAGTGAGAAAGATAATGTGAAGGAATGAATATATCAAAACATGAAGGGAGGTGAGTGTAGGATCAAAAAAATGGTGACCACATCCAAGGTCAAAGAAACAACAACCATGCTTGTTACTATTCAACCCATACCCTCACTTTATCACAATAAAAAGCAAGTCAATGTGCAAGATATGAAAGGTGTCATAATCAATCATTATGCAAGAAAACCCCTCCACAAAAGTAATTTGCAAAACTGCAAATTACCCCCTCCATCGGAAAAGTCCGGCCGGGAAAGAACAAAGGAAAACCGGCCGGAACGGAATGCAAACTGGCAACTCCAGAAAACTGGTCCCGTAATAAATTACAGGAAAACCCCAATACTGTGCATACACACCCGCATCTGTATTCCGTCCGGATACAAATGCAATGAGACAAAATCTACACTGTACTAAACTAGGACCGGCTTAAACCAAAGCCGGCTAGTAATATCCGTTCGATCCTGACCCGTGCAATACCGCACGTATCTGATCGAACCCTGCCATATACCTATACGGCTACTAGTACAAACCGTCCGATCCTGATCCGTGCAATACCGCACGTATCTGATCGGACCCTGCCATATCTCCATACGGCCTCTACAGTACAAAACTGTCCGATCCTGATCCGTGCAATACCGCACGTATCTGATCGGACCCTGCCATATCTCCATACGGCCTCTACAGTGTTTCGCCCGAAACTTGAGTAACTGAAACTGTGGTGGACTCTAAAGACTCGTCAATACTATGGCTGTGGATTTAACCACTAGCACGTCAGAGGTATAAGCCAATACGTGACGGGCCACCAGCTATTGACTAAAAGGGACGTCGATGAGCGAACTCATCCTGACACCCTACTGAGCCTGTCAGTGACAATATCCGTGCAGTCCGGTCCGTTCGTCTATGAGTATCGCATGGCGGGCCTAGGGGGTTGGTAAAATTCAGACCCCCAAAAGCGGTACAAGTCGTGTCGGAGTGTAGCCCAGAACACCCTGAGATACTACTGGAATACCTACCAGTAAATCTCCTTGCCTTGGCCAAGGACTTTGTGTAATGGCTCTCCTAGACACAGCACGACCTCACCCCCAATACCGGGAGAGACGAACCCCTGAAGATACGCTCACTGCCTCCATGTGGCTCGGGACTGTACCCAACTAAAACCTGTTTGCACGACTCCTTTGAGCCGTGGTAGGGTAGTAATCAAAGTACAGTGGGAACTCACACGAGACAAATGACGATCCTCAGGTCGATGAACTAACCTGCACACATGTCACTAGGGAACTGCCATCTGACGTCTGGTATATGACCAACTAGCATGTTCCCGGCGAGTCCTGTCCGGTGTACTCATAACCCAATGAGCACCTGTATACATCTTAGGTGATCCAAAAGACACCAGTGGCTTGTGAGACCGGCCACCGCCCCTCGTCGGGGTCTCGACTGTATACACTAGTCTACTAATGGAGTATCGATGCCCGGTCTCGAAACTCCCACGACTAGGGACCTTTTAAGGATACTCTTGTAGACCCCCAGCTCCCACTTATATGATCGCCCTCATACTGCTGGTGGTCAAGCAAGAATCCTAGGGGCTCTATCAACGTGTAATAGCGACGTGTCAGGTCACCTAAAGCAGTACACGATGATAAAGGTAAACCAGATAGCATACTATCATCTCGAGTAAGACTGTCCTACCGGGATAGGTCCTCCCTCAATCATTACAATCACGTACCTGTGACCTAATAATTGACTCTGAGGGCACTATCTCCAACAATGCACGAAATCAAATCAAAATCACAAAAGGTATTAAAACCAAATCAAGTGCACTGGGTATGTTCTAAACAACATCAATACAACTGATATATGAAACACAAATAGAATGAAATGAAGGTACACACATGAAATACCAATCGTAGAACAAAGTCCTCAAAATACCAAAATCCAATCAACGAAAATATGAAATTCAAATCACTAAATCACAATCGTAAACACTATCGTCAATGTGCGTCTCTTTCCTCTGATGTCGATTGCTTCGAATTCGTCTCTTCGTAGCTGTGCTGACTGCGCTACCAACGGCAATACTCATATCTAGAGTCTCCCACGTAGTCGATCCCTTCATATGATATCCGGACTACATTAAACTTTTTGATCAATCCATCAAAATCCCATAAGTCCCCGAGAGCTCAACACTCAAGTACATTTTAAAAATATCCGGTACATACCCCAGCATCGATGATCCAGCCGTAGAAGGGCAAACCCAAGCCTCACTAATGACACCGCGGAACTGCCGTAAACCCTAAGGTTCAAGGGCGTTCTCGTGGTCATTATGTCGAGTTAGGGTTTCATTCTTCTAGTGGGTCCATCGAAATACCTACATGTTCTTCCGAATACATTAAACTTGGGAAAATGGTTTTCTGATAATCGTTCGAACCCTTTAACTTCATCCGGACGGCATGTGAATACCCTTCGTTCGCACGCTAAGCAATGCTTCAATCCTCAAGAATAACCAATACTCTAATGGTTATCGCATTCGAGCCGCAGCTCCCTCTTCCAGTGCGCCCCGTGGTAACAGAAACCACTCTCCGACATCGACGAAGATAGATCAAAGGAACGAATGAAATACGGTGCAAACAAATGTACATCCAAAGGTTCCTTAAGCAGAGTAGCGTATCGTAAGTATGCCGCGGACCATACCCACGGTACGTTACCCTACCTAAATCGCCTACTCCATCAACCAAGGGTCACCTAGACTTATACAGGGTTAAACCTAGCGCTCTGATACCAACTTTGTCACGACCCGAAAGTACGGAACGTGACCGGCACTTAGATTACGAAACGTCTAGAGGCGCCACGTGACCTAAGTAAGCCGAAGCCCAGAAATCTAAACCATAAAAGAAGAAAAAGAAGAAAAGAAAAGAAAACAAGTATAAAAACATCAGCAAATTTTACCAAAAATTTCGGCAGAGTCTCCTCTGTAAAAACTGGCCCCCAAACGGGTACAACAAGTATAATATACATAAACAATAAAAAGCATCCCCAAACGGGAGCTAGCATCAACGCCAACAGGCGGAAACAACCACAACAAGCACAATAATATACAACGCCAATAGGCGTGGCTCAAAACTCAAAATAAAACAAAACCACCAGATCAGAATAATACATGCGCGACTCTAAGGTCGAAATAAAAGACTGGTCCTATAAACTTATCAAGTAATACAAATATGGTTGATGGAGCTTACTAGGTACAAATGAATGAATAAAAGTACAATGGTGGTTCGGATACAAGTGAACCAACCTACCGTGCAAATCACCCTGAAGAAAAGATATGCCAACAAGCTGCCACGGAAACCTGTACATCGAACCTGTAATAAAATTTGGCACAATGGGGGTGAGTTGCCAACTCGTGAGTAGAAGACATCTACGAAAAGAAATCGAATGCACGACGCTATCCTAGGTCATAATAATACACTATTATATCCCAATCAACTAGTAATAGCAGGGTAAAACTACGTGTAAGTGCAGATACTCCGTGCTCGTGTCAATGCCTCATATAATACTATGTCATATGAAATGAAATGCATGCACCATAAATGTAAAGTAACAAATCCTGAAATCCAGATATATATGTATAAGAAATCTTTAGCTATTATCATAGTAAAATGTGTATAAGAATCTGAAATCTCAACAATGAAATCCATAGAAATCTGTGTCAAGCATCGACACAACACATGTAATCTCAAGTCTCAATATCTCGGGCTCCGTCAGTCCGGATCGGCCCATATCCTCAAATCTCACGACAACGGTCGGTATCCTCCGGATATCCGCCGTGCCAGACATCACCGGTAGGTAGCCTTCCCCTGCCAGGCTCATTGTCTACAACTCGATCTTCTTGCCCCGGGGTACCATACCGGGCCCACCATGTACCCGAGACGGTTCATCCACTCCTCGAATCGGGTCTCGAAATCCATCAGAAAACATGAAATCTCATGGTGGACGACACATACATCACGAGAAAACCGCATCTTATGTTTTAAAAAAAGAGAAGAGGAGGAGAGAGAGAAGTGTTTACATATTCTTGCGGTTTTCCCCAAAATCCCGAAATCTCATAGAAATCCAAATCTCAAAATCATAAGTAACTATATGATAAGTGTCGGCATATGCCCATAATACTGCATGATAACATGAAAATATGAATGCATGTATGTCTAAGCAATGAATATCATGTCTGTACTAATGTCAGTGAATAATCACAATATTATATCTGTCTAGTTGTTAACTGATTCTATCCATAAAAGACAATATGATCTAAAGTGTACGTGACATAGCAATTACCGATGATGATGTGTGTGAGCCGGCAAATAAGTGTGCGTGGAATATGCGCATCATCGGTAATAGTGCTGGTGTCCTAACAGGTAAAGTTTATACTGATTATAGCAACATATAAAAGAACATGCATCATGATGATTACAGTATGAATGTAAATACAGGTGTGCATTATCCACTCCTCTGCGAGATACGAGTACAACTACCACTATGTGAGTCGAACCTAAACCAGTGTCCATCTAACATCCTAAGGAACTAAACCTAATAGACTAGTCAGTAAGAAACTAGAGTCTACCTAAGGTCTGAATCAATATCTCTAATAGTCGGCGATCCCGCCTCAATAGCGTCACGTACGTAGTACGGCTTCCTCGAATCAAGAGTGCGGATCAATCATCAAATCTAAGCCTCGTACGGTAAAATCCATCGTACGGCATCCCAATATCGGGGTACGGTCAAGTATCTCCTAGGTGTCTCCTCATTCGTATAATGTCATCATCAACACATCTCATGATCAAGGTGCTAAACTGTGATCGCATACATCAATCATATATCATTGCCATCATGATAAGCATCATTAGTTTATCCACAGAAATATCATGTCATATGTGTAATATTGTGATTAAATCATACCGATATCTTATCGTCATCAAGTCACACCTATACGATATCGACATCAGGTCACACCTATATGATGTCGTAATCAAGTCATACATATATCATATCGTGATCAGTCACAAGCTACAGCCCAGGTACTATTTTAGCGTCCCATGTACCTCAATATCACCACCACCCTTTATAATTTATTTGTTCATGTTCATTATCTCATTCTCTAATGATCCGCTAACACTTTAATACGATTGTATAGTCAAGAATCACGGCATCAAGCCCAGTTATACTGTTTCATCATGCCTCAGATATCATATCACATCAATGAATCCCATATAAGTGTTGTGTATATATATACACCTATACCTAGTTTATATATATACACGCATATACGTATACGCCATGTCAAGTTTTAGTGTGTGCGTGTGTGTTTCTATCAGAAACCTACGAACCTCTCCCAAAGTATTCATCCTCAGGTGTGGTTTTCCTAAATCAGTCTAGTCCGGCCTAGGGTCATTACCAGGGTCCTACTCAGTAAGAATCTAGGGTCACATCTGGTTTCCTAATGTCAATAAGTGCTATTCCTATTCTACGTTGCGGGGGTGCTAAACGCCATCCACCCGACTTCCCCCCGTAGATATGCATCTACTCACCTGGTCCATGTCTGCCGACGACGGTGTCGCCATCCCCCTCTTCATCGCCCGCAGTCCACTTGAAGGGTACCTAAACGCAAACTATAAATAGCATCGTAAACCGAATCACATACAAAAGTCAAACGATACAAGGAACAAGCATAGGTTAAAACCTATGTCCCGTCCACGCAAAAAAACCAAATACCGCTCGATATCGGCGTACAAACTCCGATGGATCGAGATAACATCATCAAACAACTTGTAGTTTTAAAACACATTACTTATACCATAAAACACGATTAAATCCATCGAAACCCTAAAATCTATCAAACCGTCCAATTTCGCAAAAACCCGAAAATGCCAGTATACCGTTTTTCATCAAAACTTGACATTTAAATGAAACTAATGGTCATAAAACTCATTAAATAGCATTACTAGACTATACAAACCATTAATATATTTTTATTACACAATTTTGCATTTATTTGAAATTTCTAGTTTGCAACTTTTAACAATTTTAACATTTTTCAAGCAAAATAGCACAATTCCACCACAAAACATGATTTTGCATAAATTAATGACTTAAACCACAATTCATGATGATAATGATATAATGAAACCATAATTATATTTTTAATCTCATTTATATAGGAATTTCTAAAATCTAGTTTACAAAATTAGCAATTTTATCACAATTTATCAATTAACCATAGAAACTAGCAATCAAACTAAGTTTTTCTTTCCATTAACATGCTAACATTTCCACTAAAACTATAATCCAATGATAACAACCCAAATTAGAATTTTATATTAACCACAAACACATTTTGCAAAAACCTAGTTAGCTAATTTCCTAATTTAAAACAATTTTAAATGAAAATTTTACAATTCAACAACCATGCAATATTTTCCAATTCTAAAAGTGTTAAACTAACTATTATAACCCTAAATAATTAACAAAAATCATAACTTGAATTTACAAACCCTAACTTGAATTTAAAAAAAAAAAATAATTAATTCATTAAATCTAATTAAGCTTAAATGAACATCTAAAACAATAAATCAAAAGAAAGAAATTATACCTCCCAAAATATGAAACCCAAACATGAAATAAGCCTCCAAAATGCATGCTTTCCATCTCCAAAATCCATGCTAAATAGGTCAAAGGAAAATGGTAGAGGTTGAATGTTGATTTTTGAGATTTATTTTTGGAATTTTTGATGAATTTTCATGATTTTTAATGCAAAAATGATGGGGGAAAAATTTTGGGGCTACCCATGGAGGGGAGGCCGGCCATGGAGAGGGAGGAGGGTGGAGA
This sequence comes from Agapanthus africanus, assembly GCA_030015575.1. Classification (NCBI taxonomy): domain Eukaryota; kingdom Viridiplantae; phylum Streptophyta; class Magnoliopsida; order Asparagales; family Amaryllidaceae; genus Agapanthus; species Agapanthus africanus. Next base: position 234,249,738 of record CM057337.1, read on the forward strand.
GAGAGAAAAAATGTGTGGTATTGTGTAGAAAGTTCATAAATAATGCATTTTTTCACTTAAACCCTTTATTATCTAACTTTTTCAATTTAACCCTTTTCCTAGAAATTTCTAGAACCATGGAGAGATTTTGGAAAACATTTTGCATATTACACACTAATTTCTAATATGCCATGGTTCATTTTTGCAAATTAAAACCATTTAAATTTGTAATTTACACTAATTTAGTGTAAAAATAAAGCTTATGTTAATATTTAAAATAATTAATTTAGGAAAAATATTTTATTAAACTAAAAATTTATAAGTGGCTAAATAAACACTATTTACTAGTAATTACATAATTAAATAGGTATTTTTGAATTTATAATGAAAAATAATTGCGGTTTGGTTTTACGAAAAATACATTTTGCTTTACCGAAAATCATAAAATTTACTTAAATAATTTTATTCATTTAATTATTTATTTAATTATTTTTAAAACGTTACACGTTCGAACCTTTTCACACGGTCTAAATAATCCGAAAATAAACTAGAATTACGAATACGAAACACTCCGAATTGCCTCTGTAAAAAGATAGCATCACATGCAAGTTTAGCAAAAACAAACAACACCTGAAGTACCAAACCCCAGAGACTGGAACACTGTGAAAAATTGAAATCCGAACTCCCAAACAAAACCGAACAGCTTGGAAAACCTAGCAGTCTGGCCGGCCATTTTCCGGCGGAGAGGGTTGAATTTTTCACTGTGTTCATATTGTATCACATACAACACTTTGCAACAGTTTAAAAAAAATTTTGACACCTGAAAAATTTCGACAGAAACTAGGGTTTCGATTCGGATGTTTCAGAGTTGTTTCGGTTTCGTAATCCTACACTTATCCGTTTAATTCTCTTGCTAGGCTCTGATACCACTGTAGGGTTATTAATCATGACAGTAAGGTTTCGGGTGGCATCATCCATGCCAATTTTAAATATTGTCATGTTTAAACAACCCTAAAACAAGATTGCTAGCTAGAGAATGATACGGAATCGATTAAGTAAACAACTTTACTACTAAGTGATAGGGATTACAACCTTTGTAGTTGGTTCCTTCGCTTCATAAGCTCCGAGTTGAGGTCCCTTCGTTGCGATCATCAAGTTCCCGGACTCTCGAGAGGCTCTATGAGTTGAATGATGTATCTTGCTTGAAGTCTTCGAAATCCATAATGATCTACCTTGAGAAAACACAAACCCAAGTTATCACTTTACTAATTAGAGTCTAGTGAAGCCAATACACTAATCTATATGGCTAGTATAGAAGAGGATGATGAAGTAGGAATTTTTCACTTATTAGTTTTCTTTATCTCACTTTATTTCATTACAAAAGAAAAGCTAGAAAGCTTTGTGAGGAAGAAGAAGATGAAGTTGTGATGAATTGAATTATATTGTGTGAGATTAGAAATGCAACCATAGGTTAAGCATGGCATGCTTAACACTTGTAGAGACTTAACCATTAGCTAAGGTTAAAGTTAGGTTAACAAATATCTTAAGGTAGACAAAAAGGGTGGAAAAAATCAAAGAAGCCTACAAGCTTCTTCCAAAATATCAACCATGACTAATTCCTCAATTTTTGAATTTCCTTAATAATAATCATAAACCCTAATCTAACCCTAGCATGGTTCAAGTCTCATAAACCCTAGTTGCTTTTGTAACCTAGCATGTTACAATATCATATATCATATATATAATATTTTGTAACAAAAGAAAATAATACAATTAACATATATCACATATATATCAATGTATCATCAAGTGAGAAAAAGTAATTCTTAAGTGAGCTAATATCAGTTAATGTAATATAATATATCAAATATAATTATACATTAAATTATTAAATCAACACTTGATTTAATAACCCGGCTATTACATATAACCGACTAATATTAAATGTATCATTTAATCGAATCAACACTTGATCTGATAACCCGGCTATATCACATATACCCAGCCGATATCATATATCGCGAGAATAGAATACGGTATCACATATTGTATTAATCTCGGTCCCATACATATCATATATGTGCTCCTACTCCGTTTCGCCTGAGCCAGGAAACCTCTGTGTAGGTGATTGATAATTCTTCGTGTGTATGGAAAATGTAAACGGTTCACAATAAAAGAAATTTATACCGCAATCAATTAACGGTGTCGATGTAGCGCGTTAATGAAAATGGATCATCCACCGAGAAAGTGTGATTTGTTCGTTATCGTTTTAGTTGAGTTGAAAATTAGAAGATAAAAGAATATGATTTAATTTGTGTGAAATTTAATTCCAAGTATCACGAATTAGGTCTAAATTCAAGAAATGTTAGAAATGAAGAAAATGTCTAAATCGTTTGAGTTATCAAGATATGAAGTATAGCTTGTAGGATCCGATTGATTTAATAGCTAGTGATGAATCTAATGATTCCTAATCTTATCTTTGGAATATTTGTAGCTAGGTTGATGATGATGATTGAAGATTTGGGACCAATTGAAGAAACTAGGGTTTCTTCTTCATTATCCCTTGTCTTTTCAAACATAATCATTCGGATCTAGCCTCTAATATAGAAAATCACCGATAATTTGATCCCTAATTTGCAACGAAATAATGAAGAAGATATTTCTCTCCAAATTAGGTCATCAACGATTCTTTTTGCTAAGGTTCACAAATCTCATAAGACTTAAGAATTAGTATAAGGATTTGATTATCACTAGATCTATCAATTCTCTCGGATCCTCCACAAGCGGAGAATTTACTCACGCATCATCATAAAAACAATCAAGAATGAAGAATATCATAATGCGAGAATGAATAGAAAGCAAGAATAAAGATCGTCACCTTTTTTATTCGATGTTCCGTTATAATACACTCAAAGACTACAAGAATTGAGGAGGAACAAAGATCATCAGACTAGCTTCACATCGATCTCTTGAGTCGCGGATCTTCGTGGATCTCTTGCTCGGATGAGAATCGGCGTTGCTTCAAAAAGGCTTGTGGATGCTTGCTTGATTCAGTACTCGATGGGTCTTGAATTGGCTTTTTGAGATGGATTTGGGGCTAGGGTTTTTAGTTGCAAGTTGTGTCAATCAACTTGAATTTTGAATTGTGGCTCTCTCTTCAAAAACAATCAACAACCTTGAAATGACGCCCTAGGGTCCCCTTTTATAGCCTTCTCCTTTAGCTTCCCCTAGAAGCTTGATCTAGCTTCCTTTAGAAGATAAGCTAGGTTTAGCTTCTCTTGTAAGCTTGGTAGTTATGAAGGAAGCTTCTAGATTAAGGTAGTTAGCTCGATTGCTTGAGAAGCTTGGTAGGTATTAGGCTTGTATGAGAAGACTTGCTGTTGGAGTGAAGCTTCTGGAGATTTCTAAGGACTTTAAATAAGCTTGGCTGTAAAATGATAAGCCTCGGGAAGAATTCTGCCGCCACTGAGTCAGATCGACCGCGGATCCGTGGCAGATCGGCCGATTCGGCCACGGATCCGCCGCCGTTTGATATGATCTCTCCGTGGAAATTTCAGGGTATTTTTGTGTTGGCTTTGTGACACTTTTCTGATTTCTGGAATATTTTTATACTTTCTTACTCACTGCAAGATTTCAAGTCTTGGACTTGGTGTATTTTCTCAGCATTTTTTAGCAGTTCCGGCTCTTTTACCTGGAGAATTTCCTGTACACAATCTCGAGACAAGTGATGCGATATAAAAAAGATCATGCGCAAAAAAAACACTCAATTTCCCTCAAAATGCCGGTTATATTGTATAACACAAGTTATTTGATATTTTACAGACAAATTGCTAATATGTGCTATATGTAAGGTTCCTAGGCACCCTAGTGAGGTCTCACAAGTCATCATCAATGCAAATTTCTAAAAAATACGGTGCCGAGAAACCCTAGAACGGATCGTCAACTAGATATATAGGCAAAGCGAGTAAGTAAACGGAAATATAGCTAAAGGGAAGGGGCTACAACTTTTGTAGATCCGGTCCACCACTTCCTAAGCTCCGCGATGATCTCCCTCCGCTGTCCAAATCGAACCCTTGACTCTAGCATTGGCATCATCGAAGAATGGGCGGGCTTGATCGTCGGTTCGATGCCGAAGATGATCTACGTCGAGGCATCACAAGAACAAGCTCCAACTTCACCAAGTTTTGAAAACTTTTGAAGTAAACACCCTATACAACTTGGCAAGAGGTAGATGATGAAGAAATAGGAAGTGGGTAGACTTTAGAATTGGATTTCTCACTTGATTTCACTAGTTGCCATTGATGGTCACTAGTTTTCTTCATGGAAGAAGAAGATGAAGAAGAAGAAGAAGATATGATAAGTTAATTAAAAAAGAAAATAAAAAGAATACTTATCATACTTTCAACCTTAGTTAAGTGTAGAGAAAAGACCATGGTTAATGGAATGGTTAGGGTTAAGGATAAGAACAAAAAAGGAGACTAAGTCAAAACTTCATGAATGTTCAACTAGCAAACAAATAATGCCACCATTTCATCATTTATCCTTTCCAAAATAAAAATAGAAATAAAGAAATAGATAAATAAGTAAATGACTAAACAAAACCCTAATCATTAGTTTAAACCATGGTTTGATTCTTTACACTTAACCAAGTAAGCATGTATCATCAAACATGATACAAACATGTGCACAAAAGTATATCACATATACAACTTGCACAAATCAAGTGAGAAAATCCATTTAAAGTGAACCAATACTAGTTAACGCAAAGTAATATATAAAATATATAAATATGCACTAAATCATTAAATCAACACTTGATTTAACGATCCGGTCATATCAGATATAACCGACTAGTATCATATGTATCGGCTTATCGAATCAATCCTTTATTCGATAACTAGGTTATATCGCATATAACCAATCGATACATAGATCGCGAGAATGTAATACGGTATCGCATACTCGAATTATTCTCGGTCCCGCACATATCTCATATGCGCTCCTATTTCGTTTCGCTTGAGCTAGGAAACCTCTGTGTAGGACTCTAAAGACTCGTCAATACGCCGGCAGCAGATGATGATCATATCAAGCACCCACAAGCCGCAAGCGGTCTGCTAAACGTAACGGCCACCCGGGTATTGAGCGATCAGAAGATCGACGAGCAAGCCCGCTCATACTCCTGTGAATCCAACCAGTAACACTTACCGTACAGTCCGGTCTGTTCGTCTGATATGTCGCATATCTCGCCTAGGGGTGGTAAACGTCAGACCCCAATAGCTCGATAAGTCATGCCGACTTGAGGTCCATAACATTCGTGAAACTACTGATAACTCTTACCAGTATATCACTGCAATCCTGGCCAGGGATTTCCTGTTATGGCCAGTCGTGCATTGCGCAACATCAACCCCCAATACCGGGAGAGACGAATCCCCTCCTATCGCTTATTGCCTCCATATGAATCGGGACTGTACCCAAAAACCACCTGTTTGCATGACTCAGTAGAGCCGTGGTAGGGTGGAAATCAAAGCACAGTGGGAGACACACAAGACTCTATGACGATCTCGGGTCAACAGACTAAGCTGTACCAGTGTCACCAGAGAACTGCCATCTGACGTGAGGTATAATACCATCTGGGAGTTCTCGGCGAGTCCGTTCAGTGTACCCAGTCTCTACTGAGCACCTGCATACCATCTCCGATGTCAAACACCAATGGATATGGGATCATCCATCGCCCATCGCATGGGTCGAGAAGATATACGCTAGTCTACTCTGGAATATCGATGCCCTGTCTCGATATTCCCTCGACTAGGAACATTTCAAGGATGTACTCATGGACTATCCAGGCCCCGCTAGTATGATCTGCAACATAGTCCTGGAAGTCGAGTACACATCCTAAGGGCTTTATCAACATGTAACAGAGAGACGGAAAGTATACACGTTAAGACAAAGAGCAACCAGATAGCGTACTATCATGTCGAGCAAGAAAGTCCTACCTATATATGTCCCAGCATCCACTACAATATACATCCAATGTACAGTAATGGCCTCTAAGGCATACATATAACTAACAATCTCCCACTTGCACTAGGGCCATCTGTAGCAGTTGTCGCAGTATCTAATACTCAACCATCCCATATGAGTCTCTCTTTGGGAAAAGGCCTTCGTGAGTGGATCCGCCGTGTTTTCCTCTGAGTCTTCTCTCCTAACCTCGATCACCCTGGAGATCAACTATCTCCATGATCAGGTGATACTGCCTCAGAATTTGTCTGGGTCACTGATGGGACTAGGGTTCCAGGGCCGAAGCCACACTTCCATTGTCATACAATGGCAGGAACCTAGTTCATCTTATGAACCAATATACACCCAAACTGCCTCTTTAGCAGTATCTTTAATAGCGATGTTACCAGCCTTTATCGTCTAGTTTGCCACGGTATCGAGCTTGGAACTCTTCCAACATACCGTCCCTTTACTGAGGGTAAAGACAGTGCCTGTGACTGACATTCAGTCGTCTTTATCACCCTGGAACACTTCCAGTGATTCTCCTCAGGATCGATTGATACCATCTCACTACAACTAGTGAGTATCCCAACATCCAATTAGATCTATCTCATAGATCCAAAGCTTAGGATTTAGTAGGTATCATTTTGATCCTATATGGAAAATCTTTGTGATAAGCGGAGATTGATCGAGCGTAGCATAGGAAACTCCTTCCCTAACAAGAGTATGTCATCCACGTACTCTACGAGGATCGTCACCATACTCCCTACTACCTTTTTGTTTATACAAGGTTCATCTACCATTTTGATGATGTCAACTTCTTTGACTAATCCATCAAAACAGATGTTCCAACTTCGCGATGCCTGCTTTATCCTATAAAGCATCTTGTATACGTTTCCGCTGCTCCCACTGTCTACGAGGCCCTCTGGCTGTGTACTTATAGACGTTCTCTTCTAAATCATTATTTAGAAAAGCTGTCATGGCACCCAACCACCAGATATCGTAGTCATGGTATGTAGCCGTAGCAAGTAGGATCTGGATGGACTTAAGCATAGTCCCTGGAAAAGGTTTCATCATTATCCGTGCCTGGTTGATGACGAAAACCTTTAACAAGTCTAGCTTTGAAAGTCTCAACTTGTCCATCTACACCAAGTAATCTTCTCAAGATATACTTGCTCCTGATGGGGATTTAACCCTTCAGATATCGCAACCAAAGTCCATACTTTGTTGGTGTATATGGATTCCATCTCAGATTGCTAAGCATCCAGCCATTCTTACAGAGTCCCTACTCTTGATGGCCTGCTCGAATCTAGTTGGGTCATCATCTCATGATGCAATCCTTGCTCCCACTGTCATCGAGAAACCGAGGTATCTCTCAGGTGGGTGAGGAACCCTACTAGATCGGCGGAGAGGCTGAGGTTCGTCGGAAACTATTGAATCCTTTGGTTTTGTCAAATCATTAGCAGTTTTGTACAGCTGGAACCTTTCCAGTTCTACAGAATTGATCTTGCCTCGATCTTTTCCGGATTTTGCTTTTGACATAGGCCAGACAATCCCAAATCTTAACTTACTTAAGAGATAGGCTCTTCCCATACCATATCTCATATGGAATGGTAGGCACTGATTTGATTCGAACCTAATTCAATAGGTATGCAGCTTCTCAAGCGCATAACTCCCAAAAGGAAATAGGTAACTCAGTAATACTCATCATAGAGCACACGATATCTAATATTGTGTGATTGCTCCGCCCCGTTACACCGTTGTGCTGTGGTGTATTCAGAGGAGTAATACTGAGAGAGAATCTCATTTTCCTTTAGAATAGTCCAAGGATTCCATGCACAAGTATTCTCCTCCCTGATCACATCATAGGACATAATACTTATACCTGTATTTTGGTTCTCTACTTCCTACTTATATTCTGTGAATACCTCAAAAGGTTCAGACTTATATTTCAACAGGAATATATGACTGAATCTTGAGAGATTATCAGAGAATATAATGAAGTATAAAGAACCGGTCCTGGCATGTGTAGACAGGAGACCTTACATACATCATCACGCATCAGTCCCAAGAGTTTACTAACTCTTTCTCAGTTTCCAGTAAACAGAGCTGGTGTCATTATATCTTTGTGACATGACTGGCAAGTTTCACAAGATGTAAATTCAAACTGATTTAAATATGCATCTAAATGTAACTTCAGCTAGTCGGGTCGCATTGATATGACCTAGTCTACAATACCTCAAGAAGAATTTGTTCATTTCTGAACTCTTCCTCTTGTGTGTGTTCAGTATACAAGGAACTGTAGTTTGATTTAGAACGTCAATGCTTTTAGATAACGTGCCTGAACCGATCAACTTTTGATATAGGAAATGTTCAAAACATTATCCATCAATACAAAATTATATCCTTTCTTTACTAATAAAGAGACTGATATGATTTTGTATATCAGGTTCGGTATCTAACAGCATTTGTTCAGAATCAATGTATTCGTAATACAGGGTGACAGTGACCAACAGACTTGGCTGCAACACTTGCCCCGTTTTCTGCCTCATGAAACTTATCACCCGTTCTCAGTTTTTCTACCTTTTTGTAGCCCTATGTAACAGATTATATATCTGGGATCCTGATCCGGTATCATATACCCAGGATGCAGAGGATACTGAGAAACAGTTCTTTGTAATGAACACACCCGAAGGAGATGCATCATATGCACTGTCTTCGTTTGGGCGGCATAGGAATTCTGGTATTCCCTATTTCCTGCTCTGTCTTATAACAATTATAAGTTGGAGCGGGACCAACGTTCCCCAGCTCAGAATAACAAGCGGGTTCGTTCAATACATCCATTTTATTATCTTGATTAAGGCGTGATATGGTCGCTACCTGGAGAGAGAGAGAAGAAAACACTCAGCGTGCGCTCTTGCAAGATCAGATTGGTTATATATTTTATCTAATCAGGATGGCTCCCACTTTTTTTATCAAATCTTCCTTCAAATCCTAAAAGGAAAGACTAGCCGGGATTAATTACACTCTACAAGTTCGCCAATCTTTCAGCCAGGCCAGTATCGGTACTTTGAGGGAGGTTCCCCGTGCTTTCGCACGGACCTAATTACAGTAAACCTCGTTTTCCCAGAGGCGTAACCCCGTTGACACCTTTCTAGACACCTACTTGATCGGCTAATTGTAAAGTGAAAAACTCTCCCATGAGTAACAATTACTCGCAGTGGGTATCGGGATCCAACTATCATATAGAAGGTATGCAATCTCATTGCAAATTTCAACACTTGAAACTCCCGATAAAGGTTTTTACCCCTAGCACCTATGACCTTATCTATGGTCAACAAATCATAAGTACTAGTCAAGTTCTACCCGTCATTTCGTGATTAATTAGACCCACCCACATGACCCTTAACTAAGGTCAACAAAGTCACGCGACTGTCCTAACTAATCGCATCATATGCGGTGTAGGAAGACATCACTTAGCTACCGTACACTGTGCCTTGACTATGGTCAACAAACACAGCACGAATACTAAGTACTCTACTTCATAAAATGACGGAGGGTTGCGGCTGGTTTTTGTGAAAACCTTTAACGCTTTGAACTTGATCTCGTTGCGGAATCAAATGGTTTTTAAATGGAATGTTTTTGAAGCTTTTCTAGTTTTGCTAAAGGGGTCACTCCCGGTGAAGGGATCGTCGGCCCTTTCCTCGTCGAATGAGGTGCGGGATATATCATATATATCACTGTGCAAAGCGGAAACTATAGAAGCGATCAAATGACAAACCGAGGGTTGTAGCATCTGCCAGTTATTGCTAAAGGAGTCACTCCCGGTGAAGGGATCTCGGTCCTTTCCTCATCGAATAAGGTGCAGGATGTTCTATAATGAACACCGCGATGCAAAGCAAGAACTGTAGCTACTTGTTTTATTTTGAAATTCGATTCCACAACATCAATTAGGTTTATTTTCTTTCATTAATCTTATTAATGAATATCCCATCATTTAAGTCCACCTAAACATCACAGATAAATATAACGTACGCTTATGCCATCCGCATTCGCCTCGATGTCCCGTCTGCACCGTTAGGTTAGGTAACTAACGCCAGAGCGAGGCAGGGCTAGCGCGGGTGTAAAACATAAGCAACGTCTATATAATATATCATATATACTATATATAAAATCTGTCACAGAACATCACATGATCACAGATAAATCACAGCAGAAGAAACATATGAAATATTGGATATACTAGGACGTCCGTGTTTTCAATACGAGCCAGTATAAAACACGGATTCCACGGTCGTGATGAATAGCCTATCCCACACCCTTAGACCCCTACGAGAGCGGCAAGCAACCCTACCAATTCTAGGGTTAGGAGACCCGGACTCGGCTCCTCGAGATGGTCTCCCTCTGGACCCTAGAACCCGGTTACTTGTGCTCCCCTCCTTGGGTCTATCCTAGTGCAGAAAAGTAAATAATATACATCAACGGTGACAACTTCCGCAACCTGGAAGTGCCCCAATAAAAGAATATTACATACAAGTTTTTACATGAATGAAAATGAAAAACACTCATCTCACTTAAAAACCCCCCGACTATTCAAACACGACGATCCAATATAACATATCCAGCAACGCATAACATCACATGTCATCAATGTAAGTAAATATGCGCATCCCAATTGTCGTTGACATATAGCAACGAAACCGGCGATATCACATATTACACTTACGGTCACAGAAAATAAAGTGTAAAACTACAACAGTTGGAATCCACAACCACCTCAGACATCGCATGCCTGACCAAATGAATTCTTTAGACATCGCATGCCTAACAATTACAAACCCCGCATTTTAGTCTCATTATCGAAAACACTTTTCAATATCAAGTCGGGCAATTCAACAAGATTCCCGACATTCTGATCGAATGCTCGTCGCAAACTTTAGTAGGCGGCCGCACCCCCGATGCCGTCGACGAAGTGCACCAAGGCGGAACACCGCTACCGCGAGCACCCGAATGGATGCTTTCGGCGACGGGGTTCTCCTACAGTCACTTGGTCGGGGCTATGGGGTGAAGCTGTCTATTAAGTTTACCCGGCGAGTATCCGCGTACGCTACGTGATTGCGACGGACTTTTGATCACATCAAAACTCCGTGGCAACCGATCAAGTGAGACTAAACTGCTATGTTTATAATATTCATTCCGTTATCTCATAACTATTTGTGAATTCCAATTATTGTATCATATTCCAGATAAAATAGAAAATGTTAAACTTTCCGATCGAACAATCGAACACCCAAGTTTTCCCGATACAGCTCAACACATGAAATAAGTCTAACAACATTCAGTTCGTGCCACAGTACCAACGGTCCAGCCGTAGAAGGGTCAAGCCAACGCCTCACATGTGGCATGCCGTACTGCCCCAAACCCGAAGGTTCAAAGGGCAGTTCAAGACGGTCACATAATCGAGTTAAGGTTTGTTGTCTTCTAGAGGGTCCATCGCGTTACTTGCACTACTTAGAACGTCGTCAAACTTCGGAAAAATCCAACACTTGGAAATTTCCCGGCAGGGGAAAAAGTGGGTATTTATATCCGGTCGAACTTTTTAACATATTCTAAAAATACCCGGAAAAGCACACCGACAAAATTAGACAGTCCGATCGAATACACCGAGTCCCCAATACAACTCAGAAAATACAACTCTGGAATAAAATATTAAAAATCCCCAGGAAAACCAGCACAGACAGCTAAGAACTACTGTGCAAAATTGGATGCACAAAACGACAAAAGGGCCGCGGATCCGCCGCATGAGCCTCCTGTATGGCCGCGGATCCGCGCCGCCTTTATGGAATCAAGCCCTCGAATTTTACAGTAACCCTTATATCTTCCTGCTGATTTTTCTGAATATTTTTAATCTACAAAAAACCACGTTTTACAGAAAAGTCCAGAGAGCATTTTTCAAGTCGGGTTTTGGGTCGATCGGACTTCTAATTCCGTCGGGACTTCGCCTAAGGCTCTAGCTAGGCTCTGATACTACTGTAAGGTTCCTAGGCACCCTAGTGAGGTCTCAGAAGTCATCATCCATGCAAATTTCTAAAAAATACGGTGCCGAGAAACCCTAGAACGGATCGTCAACTAGATATATAGGCAAAGCGAGTAAGTACACAGAAATATAGCTAAAGGGAAGGGGCTACAACCTTTGTAGATCAGGTCCACCACTTCCTAAGCTCCGCGATGATCTCCCTCCGCTGTCCAAATCGAACCCTTGACTCTAGCATTGGCATCATCGAAGAATGGGCGGGCTTGATCGTCGGTTCGATGCCGAAGATGATCTACGTCGAGGCATCACAAGAACAAGCTCCAACTTCACCAAGCTTTGAAAACTTGTGAAGTAAACACCCTATACAACTTTGCAAGAGGTAGAGGATGAAGAAATAGGAAGTGGGTAGACTTTAGAAGTGGATTTCTCACTTGATTTCACTAGTTGCCATTGATGGTCACTAGTTTTCTTCATGGAAGAAGAAGATGAAGAAGAAGAAGAAGATATGATAAGTTAATTAAAAAAGAAAATAAAAAGAATACTTATCATACTTTCAACCTTAGTTAAGTGTAGAGAAAAGACCATGGTTAATGGAATGGTTAGGGTTAAGGATAAGAACAAAAAAGGAGACTAAGTCAAAACTTCATGAATGTTCAACTAGCAAACAAATAATGCCACCATTTCATCATTTATCCTTTCCAAAATAAAAAGATAAATAAAGAAATAGATAAATAAGTAAATGACTAAACAAAACCCTAATCATTAGTTTAAACCATGGTTTGATTCTTTACACTTAACCAAGTAAGCATGTATCATCAAACATGATACAAACATGTGCACAAAAGTATATCACATATACAACTTGCACAAATCAAGTGAGAAAATCCATTTAAAGTGAACCAATACTAGTTAACGAAAAGTAATATATAAAATATATAAATATGCACTAAATCATTAAATCAACACTTGATTTAACGATCCGGTCATATCAGATATAACCGACTAGTATCATATGTATCGGCTTATCGAATCAATCCTTGATTCGATAACTAGGTTATATCGCATATAACCAATCGATACATAGATCACGAGAATGTAATACGGTATCGCATACTCGAATTATTCTCGGTCCCGCACATATCTCATATGCGCTCCTATTTCGTTTCGCTTGAGCTAGGAAACCTCTGTGTAGGACTCTAAAGACTCGTCAATACGCCGGCAGCAGATGATGATCATATCAAGCACCCACAAGCCGCAAGCGGTCTGCTAAACGTAACGGCCACCCGGGTATTGAGCGATCAGAAGATCGACGAGCAAGCCTGCTCATACTCCTGTGAATCCAACCAGTAACACTTACCGTACAGTCCGGTCTGTTCGTCTGATATGTCGCATATCTCGCCTAGGGGTGGTAAACGTCAGACCCCAATAGCTCGATAAGTCATGCCGACTTGAGGTCCATAACATTCGTGAAACTACTGATAACTCTTACCAGTATATCACTACAACCCTGGCCAGGGATTTCCTGTTATGGCCAGTCGTGCATTGCGCAACATCAACCCCCAATACCGGGAGAGACGAATCCCCTCCTATCGCTCATTGCCTCCATGTGAATCGGGACTGTACCCAAAAACCACCTGTTTGCACGACTCAGTAGAGCCGTGGTAGGGTGGAAATCAAAGCACAGTGGGAGACACACAAGACTCTATGACGATCTCGGGTCAACAGACTAAGCTGTACCAGTGTCACCAGAGAACTGCCATCTGACGTGAGGTATAATACCATCTGGGAGTTCTCGGCGAGTCCGTTCAGTGTACCCAGTCTCTACTGAGCACCCGCATACCATCTCCGATGTCAAACACCAATGGATATGGGATCATCCATCACCCATCGCATGGGTCGAGAAGATATACGCTAGTCTACTCTGGAATATCGATGCCCCGTCTCGATATTCCTTCGACTAGGAACATTTCAAGGATGTACTCATGGACTATCCAGGCCCCGCTAGTATGATCTGCATCATAGTCCAGGAAGTCGAGTACACATCCTAAGGGCTTTATCAACATGTAACAGAGAGACGGAAAGTATACATGTTAAGACAAAGAGCAACCAGATAGCGTACTATCATGTTGAGCAAGAAAGTCCTACCTATATATGTCCCAGCATCCACTACAATATACATCCAATGTACAGTAATGGCCTCTAGGGCATACATATAACTAACACTATATTCATACCGAACATCTTTAGATGATTGCAAATAGTAGGGAAATTGATGTGTTAAAAATACAATATTTTCGACTGATCAAATTCCCCCAAACATAATTTTGGTCATCTCGAGCAAACTTGTTTTATTAGAAAGAGAAGGAGAAAATAAAGAAAAAGAAAAACTAATTAGCACACTTTCGTAGGCAACACGATTGCACTGAGCACGTGCAACAAGCCTTTAAACCTCTAGGTGTCCCTAGTAGGCGGAGTGTTGTCTCCTGAGGGTTTTCAGCGGATTGCACCCACAAAATCCAATAATAAAAGGAAGACCGTTAAAGTTACATATGAAATAAGAATTGTAAAAGAAAGATTTTGAAAATTAGAGTAATACCAGCTTTTCGGTTCTCATGAGCCCTATCTTAATAGTTATGAAAAGCTGTTAGAAATCACATCATCCCTCAATAAAACATCATCTTTATTCTTCATTCCTATCTTTCTTCCAAGCATCGATCATACACCCCTACGTGTGTGTAAAAGACATCCCTACACTCGGAAAATTCAATTCAAGCTATCATACTCTTGTCCATCTGCCTCAGTACTTTTTAATTTGATGAATATTTAGTGGGATTGCTCACACATTTTTCATGCGACCGTTAATACTTCTTGAGGTACTAACCGACCGATTACTCATGTGCTTGCTTATTAGGCATATTACTATTCTTCCTCGTCTTGCACCACCTAAGGCTTAGCAGTGACTCCCAAACCAGTTGGTCTAAGGCACTAGGTGATGAAGCACCCTCGCTATATTTTTTTATTGCTGCCTTGGCGATGACAAAACCAGTGTTCATTTTTCTATACCATTTTATCTTTTATTCTCCATTTATTATTTCCTGCATACTTTGGCTTTTAGACAAGAGCATTTCAAGGTATCCTCTACTATCCCGAGTTTCAAGACGTGTGTAAGTGCGAATAGTAGAGTATCAACATTGAAATGTTTGGCTTCCAGAAGAGGAACTATTTTTCAGACTTATTTTTATCTTCAGATTAGTGACTTCTTTCATCTTACTAACCCTTTGGACAACGGCCCATAACTACTTATTACTAGTTTCGTTTAAGAAAACTTCTAATTTTCTTGGTTTTCTTAAATTTTTCCAATCTTTTGGATGTAATTTTTTTCACTATCTAGTCTTTTATTATAAAATTAAATATTAAATATTTTTATCTTTTGAAATTTTTAAATTTTGATATGTTTTAAATGTTTTGTGCTTATACAAAGTATGATGCAAATGATGCGCAAATAAGCACAAACCTTCCCCAAACTTGTTCTTAACAGTGTCCTCACTGTTGCTATCTTTTAAAGCTCAGAAGCCTGTAAACTTGGGAGGAAAAATTTGTTAAAGGGGACATTAAATATGATCGTGGAAAATCTCCCCCAAACTTATTTCTTTTTCATGTACAAAAACTTTTTATGATTTTGTTTTGCAATTTTTATATTTTTTTCTAAAATTTATTTACAAATTGACTCACCTCCATTCTAAAGATGTGACAAAATTACAAAATCATGGAGGTAAGGTGGAGGAAAATTAGTCATTATAAATCGGCTCCTATAAAAACAGGAGCTCTACCGAGGGGTCAGTGGAAAAATACGGCTTTAGTCTATGTCCATTCACTTCAAAAATTGTACCGTTTTCAATATTTTCTACCTCAACTGCCCCGTGCGGGTATACATACCGCACAACAAAAGGTCCTTTCCACCGAGATCGTAGCTTACCCGCATGAAGGTGGAGTCGTAAATCATAAAGAAGGACTTGTTGACCAGGTGTAAAAGTTTTTCTCAAAATGTTTTTATTGTGAAATACCTTAGTCCGGTTCTTTACAATTACGGCATTATCATAAGCTTCATCGCGAGTTCTCTTAGCTCGTTTAATTGCAGCTTCCGAAAGTTGCAGGCTTGATTTAAATCAAAGTTAAGTTCTCTAATGGCCCACATTGCTTTGTGCTCAATCTCGACCGGAAGGTGGCAAGCCTTTCCAAACACTAGTCTGTATGGAGACATACCTAGATCGGTTTTATATGCAGTTCGGAATGCCCAAAGAGCATCCGTCAATTTGGTCGACCAATCTTTTCGATTTTTAGAAACTGTTTTCTCCAAAATTTGTTTGATTTGTTTATTTGAAATCTAAGCTTGCCCGCTCATTTGGGGATGATAGGGTGTAGAAAATTTGTGGTTGATTGCATATTTCCGAATCAAAGTCTTGAAAGACCGATTGCAGAAATGCGTACCGTTATCGCTAATGATAGCGCGTGGGTGTCCAAATCGCGAAAAGATGTTCTCTTTTAAGAACCTAATGACAACCTTTTTGTCATTAGTGCGACAAGGAATAGCTTCAACCCATTTCGAGACGTAATCAACCGCAAGCAATATGTACAGATTCCCGAAAGAATTGTGAAAAGGACCCATGAAGTCTATACCCCAAACGTCAAAAATTTTAACCACTAAGATGGGTTGAAGTGGCATCTCATTTCTCCGGAAAATCCTACCCATGTGTTGACACTGTGCACAGGTTTTGCAATGATCAAATGAGTCTTTGAACAAAGTCGGCCAATAAAAACCGCATTGTAAAACTTTTTCCGCCGTCTTTCGAGATCCAAAGTGAGCCCCATATGCCTGATCATGCCAAAAAGATAGAACACTCTTGAATTCATCATTAGGAACACACCGGCGAATGATCTGGTTAGGACAATACTTAAACAGATACGTTTCATCCCAGTAAAAGTGTTTTACTTGGGATAGAAATCGATGTTTGTCCTGTTTCGACCATTCGCGGGGAATAAGTCCTGTGGAAAGATAATTCGCAATATCCCTGAACCAAGGTTCATCGGATACATTCAAGAAATGTTCGTCTGGAAAAGAATCATTGATCGGCAGGGTCACAGGTGAAGAAGAGATGCGCGAAAGATGGTCGGCTACAACATTTTCACATCCATTCTTATCTTTAATAACAAGATCAAACTCTTGTAATAGAATGATCCAACGTATTAGCCTACCTTTAGCATCCTTCTTCGCCAAAAGATGTTTCAAAGCGGAGTGGTCAGTGAACACAACAATTGGTGAGCCAATCAAGTAAGGCCTGAATTTTTCTAATGCAAATATAACTGCTAAAAGTTCTTTTTCGGTAGTTGTATAATTAATTTGAGCATCGTTCAGGGTCTTACTTGCATAATAGATCACGTGTGGCGTCTTTTCAATGTGCTGTCCTAAGACTGCACCAATTGCAAAATCTGAAGCATCACACATAAACTCAAAAGGGTGGTTCCAATCAGGAGATGATAAAATGGAGGCTGTAGTGAGAGAGTGTTTATGTGAGTCAAATGCTGGCTCACAATCCGAGTCAAAGTGGAAGGTTGTGTCCTTGGCCAAGAGAAGAGTTAAAGGTCTAGCAATTTTTCTAAAATCCTTAATGAATCTCCTATAAAAGCCTGCATGGCCAAGAAAGGATCGTATATCCTTGATGCATTTGGGATGAGGAAGGTTTCGAATGACATCTATTTTAGCTTTTTCAACCTCAATGCCTTTTCGTGAAATCACATGTCCAAGCAAAATTCCCTCGTTGACTATGAAATGGCATTTTTCTCAATTCAAAGTTAAGTGCTTCTCTTTGCAACGAGTAAGAACTGCGTCAAAATGTGATAAGCAGTCAGCAAAAGAATCTCCGAATATCAAGGAATCTCCCATGAAAATCTCCAAAAATTTCTCGACCATGTCCGAGAATATCCCTATCATACACCGCTGAAATATAGCGGGAGCATTGCATAACCCAAAGGGCATGCATCTATAAGCAAAAGTACCGAAAGGACAAGTAAATGTGGTTTTGTCTTGATCCTTTTTTGCCATAGGGACCTGGTTATAGCCAGAGTATCCATCCATGAAACATTAATAATCTCATCAAGTTAAGCGTTCTAGCATCTGGTCAATGAAATGTAGAGGAAAGTGGTCTTTCCTCGTTGCGGAATTGAGTTTTTTCATAATCAATACATACACGCCACCCAGTTTGAGTGCGTGTCTGGATTGACTCATTTGCCTCATTTGTTATAACCGTGATGCCAGCTTTCTTAGGGACGACAGGAATTGGACTTACCCATTGGCTATCGGAGATTAGGTAAATGATACCATTTTCAAGACATTTAACGATTTCTTTCTTCACCGCATCCTTCATGACGGGGCTTAACCGTCTCTGTGGTTCTCGGGTTAGCTTGGCTTCATCCATCAGATGTATATGATGTTCAACAATCAGTGGACTAATCCCTTTGATGTTAGCCATAGTCCAACCAAGCGCCTGTCTATTAGATCTCAATACCGTCAAAAGCGCATTCTCTTGCTCAGAGGCTAGAGAGACGGATATGATCATCGGTAAAGACTCATTCTCACCTAAATATGCATATTTAAGGCGAGAAGGTAAAAGTTTGAGATCTAATGCGGGCGGAGAAACTATAGAAGGTGGGATTATCAAATGATATTCAGAGTCAAGGAGAAGTTCATAGCCTGCATAGGATACGGACTCGGAAGGTGAAGAGTCAAGAGTTTCAGACTCGAGCGTGGGAAATGTGTCCTCACTAAGATGTGAAAGATCAAACATTGATATGCTGGTGTCGTCAAGATCATCAAAGAAAAGTTCATCAACTTCGTGGCTTTTGGGAGCAATCTCCAGGACAGAACAGACATCAAGTATATGAGAAGAGGGTTCAGATGGCTAACTTCCAATTTTATAGATGTTCAGTTCAATTGACATTTTTCCAAAAGATAGGTTCATTGAACCGTTTCGACAATTTAATCACCGGAATTTGGTTCTTTGGGTTTGCTACAGGTTGTGTATCGAGAACAATAAAGTCCACAGGGAATATGAATTCCCCGATTTTTATCAACACATCCTCAAGTTCACCCCTAGGTTTGGTGATTGATCGGTCTGCCATTTGGAGAGTGCAATGAGCTGGTTTCAACTCTCCAATACCTAACTGCTCGTAAACAGAGTATGGAAGCAGGTTAACACTTGCGCCAAGGTCAAGTAAAGCATGGTTGATGTTTTTATCCCCAATAGAAATCGATATTGTAGGACATCCTGGGTCCTTACGTTTCTTTGGAAACTGTGGGATAAAAGCAGTGCTAACATTATTAGTCATGAAAACCTTTTTGGGCATTTGAGTCTTCCTTTTCCTAGTACACAAGTCTTTGAGAATTTTCGCATAAGTGGGGACTTGTTGAATAGAATCTTGGAGAGGGATGTTGATGTTAATCTGTTTGAACATTTCCATAATCTTCACCATATGTGGACTCGATTTGTTACCCCTTAACCGGTTTGGATAAGGAGCTTTAGCAATTATCGCTGGGTCCAACATTGGAGAAGGTGGTGTGTGTGGAACTGATCCCAGAATAGAAGTGGGGATTGACTTTGGTGGAGTAGAAGAGGTTTGCTGAGGTGTCGAGCCTAGAGGAAAACGAAGAATATGCTCGCAAGAAGGTGGTGGGGTAGAAGAACAAGGATCAGAAGTAGAAGTGTGTGTGGAAGGAAAAGTCTCAACCAGGGTATTATTCATAAATTTTTCATTATCATCAATTTCTTCCCCAACTTGATTATTCAGCACTCTTTCAGATCCCAACGTTGTGATGGCATTCACATTGTAGTGTTGTGAATGTTCAAGAATCGGTAGGGGTTGAGACGGAAGTTTCCTTTTCTCTCTAGCACTCATCTCGGCTTTCAATTGAGCAATTTGAGCTTCCATCGATTTAATAATCTCGCTTTGGGACGCAGAGTTTTTCTTTATGTCATCGACGGAAGACTTCAAGTCAGCCGAAACTTGCATGAAATTTGTCAAAAGCAAATTCATGGATTGTCCGAGTGCAGAGGAGTTATCAGTACCGGTCAATTGCAAAGGTGCAGAATTGTTGACCGGATTTTAAAAGTTTGGTGATTGATAGTGGTGCTGAGTCAGTTGAAGTGGCTGCTGTTGTGGTGGAGGAGCCCTTTGAAAATTATTTTGATTTGGAACCGTGTTTTGATGTTGTTGTTGGTTCCAAGCAAAGTTAGGGTGATTCCTCCAACCCTGATTATAAGTGGAAGAATACGGATCGTTAGTAGGTCTTTGTTGGAAAGCGGTATTGGTATGCTCTTGACCTTGAAACGGAGAATTTAAAGGACATTCTTCTTTAAGATGAGATGGATCAGAACAACATCCACATATAGTTTTGGGAATTGACATCCGAATTAGGGAGGCTGCTAAAAATTTGTGTTCCATAGTTTCGAGCTTCTTTTGCATTGCTTCCATTTCAGCTCTAACTCCTATGGAAACATCAATTTGGTATATGCCACCCCTAGACGATGACTGGTTTACACTTTCCCACTGTAAAGATTTTTTAACGAAATCTTCTAAGAATCTCCAGGCTTCACCATCATCTTTAGTCATGAAGGTGCCTTGACACATGGATTCATGGTTCTGTTTAGAGGTAGAATTAATGCCCTCATTTATGATTCTGCACAGATCCCATCTAGGGATTCCGTGATGTGGACATTGAACTAACAGATCCTTGAAGCGCTCAAAACACTTCGAGAATGGTTCATTTGGAAGCTGAGTAAATTGATTTATTTCGCTACGGACTCGAGCTATTTTATTATTGGGGAGGAATTTCTTTAGGAATGCTGCGACGAATTCATCCCAGTTTGAAATAGAATGTGCGGCTGTATTATAAAGCCACTTCTTGGCTATATCGCACAAGGTAAATAGGAGAAGACGTAGACGCATAGCATCCACAAAAAGCTGTGAAGTACCCATCATTGCGCATACATTTTCAAATTTGATAATAAAGACATATGCGTCTTCAGACTCGAGACCGTGATATTTTGATAGAAGATTGATGTATTGGGGTTTTATTTCAAAATTGTCCCCATTGGCTGGTGGAATGGTGAGACAGGTCGAAAGAGGACCTCGCATAGGGTAACATCTCTCTTGGAGTGAGATGCGGGGTGGATTCTGCGCACCTGCGGACGGTGGCAGAGTAGTGTTAAAGAAGTTCGATGGAGAACCGTCCTTCGAAGTGGGTGTGGTGGGGGGTGTAGAAAAAGTAGACGTAGAAACACCGACTTCGGCGTCGATAGGAGGAACGCGGACAAGACGGGCACTAGAATTCCGTATCCAGCCGAGCATGCACTAAATGGTTTAGCACAAGTGGCAGCGTTGTGATAATTAAGGACAAGATTGGATTGGTGTTTGCTTTGAAAAATACGGATTTTTGAAAAATTCACACAAACAATGCACAAGCAATCCTAATTCTAGTGGTCACCTAGGTCAAGTCTCTAGACCGCTCCTAGACTTCCAGAAGACAAGTCGCAAGAGAGATCCTCTACTGCCTCTTTGCCTCTCCTGTAGCTAGGTAAGTGCCAGGTAAGTGGGAGGTTCTCCACTACATAAGTAGTGGGCCTAATTATGTAACCACTTGCCTTAGACACACTTGCCTAGACACCATAAAAGAAACGCGGATAAGCAATAGATTACCCATGACCTTCTTCTGTCCTAAGTGAGCGCGACGGTTCTTAGAGTCATGTCTAGATTTTTATTAGTTAATGAGGGTGATGCGGATACAAGTTTGTGATTTTCGAAGCTTAGGACGGGTAATGAAATCCCGACCTAATCTGAATTTGGTCTTTGCCCCTTAATTTCCTTATTAAAAATGCAAACAACCAAGATCAAACATGCTACAATTTTTCTTTTTGCGGCGCTGCGAATTTTTGCAACGAAACCTGCAGAAATTGGTTAATGGAGCAGAGCAGGGAGGAGATAAGAAAGACAGAGAGGACCAGAAATTTTTTCATGCACTGAAACCCTAAAGTCACCGCGGATCCACCGCAATAATGTTCAAACGACCGCGGTTCCGCAGCGATATGAAGAAATCCCTGCAGAAAATTTTCAGTAAATGTTCCTGTTGACTCTCTGGACTCCCTGAGATGCTCTAAAAATTTCTCCTCACTCCACAGATTTCAGATCTCCTTGCAACAAATCACAACAAATCGTTAAGCGCTTGTTACGAATTTTGATCTAAAAAACTGATGGAATAATAAATTTTCCAACTCAAATTACAAAAACGAACAAATTAGCACACGATTCCTGGCAACGGTGCCATTTGATTGATAATTCTTTGTGTGTATGGAAAATGTAAAGTGTTCACAATCAAAGAAAATTATACCGTAATCAATTAACGGTGTCGATGTATCGCGTTAATGAATACGGACCGTCCACTGAGAAAGTGTGATTTGTTCGTTATCGTTTTAGTTGAGTTGAAAATTAGAAGATAAAAGAATGTGATTTAATATGGGTGAAATTTAATTCCAAGAATCACGAATTAGGTCTAAATTCAAGAAATGGTAGAAATCAAGAAAATGTTTAAATCGTTTGAGTTATCAAGATATGAAGTATAGCTTGTAGGATCCGATTGTTTTAATAGCTAGTGAGAAATCTAATGATTTCTAATCTTATCTATTGAATATTTGTAGCTAGATTGATGATGATTATTAAAGATTAGGGATCAATTGAAGAAACTAGGGTTTCTTCTTCACTATCCCTTGCCTTTTCAATCATAATCATTCGGATCTAGCCTCTAGCATAGAAAATCACCAATAATTTGATCCCTAGTTTGCAACGAAGTAATCAAGAAGTTATATCGCTCCAAATTAGGTCATCAACGATTCTTTTTGTTAAGGTTCACAAATCTCATAAAACTTAAGAATTAGTATAAGGATTTGATCATCACTAGATCTATCAATTCTCTCGGATACTACACAAGATGAGAATTTACTCACGCATCATCATAAAACAATCAAGAATGAAGAATATCATAATGTGAGAATGAATAGAAAGCAAGAATAAAGATCGTCACCTTTTTTATTCGATGTTTCGTTACAATACACTCAAAGACTACAAGAATTGAGGAGGAACAAAAATCATCGAACTAGCTTCGCATCGATCTCTTGAGTCGCGGATCTTCGTGGATCTCTTGCTCGGATGAGGACCGGCGTTACTTCAAAAAGGCTTGTGGATGCTTGCTTGATTCGGTACTCGATGGATCTTTAATTGGCTTTTTGAGATGGATTTGGGGCTAGGGTTTTTAGTTGCAAGTTGTGTCACTCAACTTGAATTTTGAATTATTGCTCTCTCTTCAACAACAATCAACAACCATGAAATGATGCCCTAGGGTCCCCTTTTATAGCCTTCTCCTTTAGCTTCCCCTAAAACCTTGATCTAGCTTCCTTTAGAAGCTAAGCTAGGTTTAGCTTCTCTTATAAGCTTGGTAGTTATGAAGGAAGTTTCTAGATTAAGGTAGTTAGCTAGCTTGCTTGAGAAGCTTGGTAGGTATTAGGCTTGTATGAGAAGACTTGTTGTTGGAGTGAAGCTTTTAGAGATTTCAATGGACTTTAAATAAGCTCGGCTATAAAAAGATAAGCCTCGGGAAGAATGCTGCCGCCACTGATTCAGATCGGCCGCGGATCCACGGCAGATCAGCCGATTTGGCCACGGATCCACGGCCGTTTGGTATGATCTCTGCATAGAAATTTCAGGGTATTTTTGTGTTGGATTTGTAGCACTTTTCTGATGTCTGGAATATTTTTATACTTTCTTGTTCACTGCCAGATTTCAAGTCTTAGACTTCTTGTATTTTCTCAGCATTTTTGAGCAGTTCCGGCTCTTTTACCTGGAGAATTTCCTGCACACAATCTCGAGACAAGTGTTGCGATATACAAAAAATCATGCGCACAATAATAAACACTCAATTTCCCTCAAAATGCCGGTTATAATGTATAACACATGTTATTTGATATTTTACAGACAAATTGCTAATATGTGCTACATTCATACCGAACACCTTCAGATGATTGCAAATAGTAGGGAAATTGATGTGTTAAAAATGCAATATTTTCGACTGATCAGTAGGACTCTAAAGACTCGTCAATACGTCGGCAGTAGGTGATGATCATATCAAACACCCACAAGATGCAAGCAGTCAGCTAAACGTAACAGCCACCCGGGTATTGAGTGATCAGAAGATCAACAAGCATGCCTACACACACTCTTGTGAATCCAATCAGTAACACTACCGTACAGTCTGATCTCTTCGACTGATATGTCGCATATCCAGTGTAGGGGTGGTAAACGTCAGACCCTAGTAACCGATAAGTCGTGTCGATGTGAGGCTCATAACAGGTCGAGAAACTACTGATAACACTTACCAGTAGATCTCCATATCAGCCCTGGCCAGGGACTTCCAGTTATAGCCAATCGAACACAACGCAACATCAACCCCCAATACCGGGAGAGACGAAACCCTTCCTATCGCTCATTGCCTCCATGTGATTCGGGACTGTACCCAAAAGCCACCGTTTTGCATGTTCTTATGAACGTGGTAAGGTGGAAATCAAAGCACAGTGGGAATCACACAAGACTCTATGACGATCTCGGGTCTACAGACTAACCTATACCAGTTTCACCAGAGAACTACTATCTGACGATAGGTATAATACCATCTAGGAGTTCTCGACGAGTCCGTTCAGTGTACCTAGTCTCCACTGAGCACCCGTATACCTTCTCTGATGTCAAACACCAATGGATATGGGATCATCTATCGCCCGTCTTATGGGTCGAGAAGCGTATACGGTAGTCTACTCTAGAGTAGCGATGCCCTGTCTCGATACTCTCTCGACTAGGAACAGTTATAGGATGTACTCTTGGACTACCCTGACCCTACTAGTTTGATCTGCATCATAGTCCAAGTAGTTGAGTACACGTCCTAATGGCTTTATCAACATGTGAGAGCAAGACAGTAACCCAATACAAATCAATATGTTAAGACAAAGTGAAACCAGATAGCATACTATCATATCGAGTAAGAAAGTCCTCACTATATATATCCAAGCATCCACTATAATATACATCATATGTACAACAATGGCCTCTAGGGCATATACATAACTAACACCATGACTACGAAATCTGGCAGATGGACGTCAAGAACGCTTTTATAAATGATGATTTAGAAGACAGCATGTACATGACACAGCCAGAGGGCTTCGTAGAC
The DNA here is from genome assembly GCA_030015575.1 of Agapanthus africanus. Taxonomy (NCBI): domain Eukaryota; kingdom Viridiplantae; phylum Streptophyta; class Magnoliopsida; order Asparagales; family Amaryllidaceae; genus Agapanthus; species Agapanthus africanus. The sequence continues at coordinate 234,275,069 of CM057337.1, forward strand.
AGTGGGAGCAGCGGAAGCGTGTGCAAGCTGCTTAAATCAATCTACGGATTAAAACAGGCATCGCGGAGCTGGAACATCTGTTTTGATGAAGCTATCAAAGAGTTTGACTTCATCAAAAACGTAGATGAACCTTGTATATAAAATAAGGTTGTAGAGAGTAGATTGTCTTCCTCATATTGTACGTGGATGACATACTCTTGATAGGAAACGATGTTCCTATGCTACACTCGGTCAATCTCTTCTTATCACAAAAGTTCTCTATGAAAGATATAGGTGATGCCTCCTACATCCTGGGGATAAAGATTTATAGAGATAGATCTAAACGGATGTTAGGATTGTCCCAATCCAGGTACATTGACACCATACTAAAGAGTTTTAGTATGGAATATTCTAAGCGTGGTAATTTACCCTCTTATTTATGTAGGGTTCCTAGGCACGCTAATGAAGTCTCATAAGACATCAACCATGCCAATTTCAAATTTTACGAGTGCCTAGAAACCCTAATACGGATCGTTAACTAGAATTTTAAGCGAAACAATAAACTAGTTAACAACTTAACTAAAGGTAAGAAGCTACAAACTTTGTAGATCCGGTTATCCACTTCCTTAGCTCCACGTAGTCGTCCCCTCGCTGTCCATCTCGAATCCCGGACTCTTGCATCGGCTTCATCGGAGAAATGAGCGGACTAGTCATCGGCTACGATGCCGAAGATGATCTACGTCGAGGTTACACAAGATCAAGCTCCAACTTCACCAAGTTGTGAAACTTGTGAAGAAAACACCCTATACTACTTGGCAAGAGGTAGAGGGTGAAGAAATAGGAGGTGGGTTCACTTTAGAATTGGATTTCTCACACTTTTGCTCAAGTTTCCATTAATGAAGGCAAGTTTTTCTTCATCTCAAGAAGAAGAAGAAGATGAAGATGATTATGATAAGAATATTCAATCAAATAGAAAATAGATTATACTTATCATATAGCAACCATGGTCAAGATAACTTGTGTAGAGAATCAACTATGGTTCAAGTGAATGGTTAGGGTTAAGAAAAGAGACAAAATGGTCAAACCATTCAAAGCTTCATGAAGCTTCAAAAGAAAGTCCAAAATGAGCCACCATTTCATTTCTTTTCCAAATATAAATGAAAAGAAATAAATAAATAAATAAGTAAATCAAATAAACAACACCCTAATCATTAACTTAACCATGGTATAATTCTTTACACAAACCCAAGTGAGCATGCATCATCAAACATGATACAATCAAGTGCACAAAAGTATATCACATATACAACTTGTGAATTTCAAGTGAGAAAAAACTTTTAAAGTGAACCAATACTAGTTAATGCAAAGTAATATATCAAATATATAATTATACATTAAATTATTAAATCAACACTTGATTTAACGATCCGGTCATATCGCATATAACCGACTAGTATCCTATGTATCGGCTTATCGAATCAATCCTTGATTCGATATCTAGGTTATATCGCATATAACCAATCGATACATTCATCGCGAGAATGGAATACGGTATCACATACACGCATTATTCTCGGTCCTGCACATATCTCATATGTGCTCCTATTTCGTTTCGCTTGAGCCAGGAAACCTCTGTGTAGGACTCTAAAGACTCTTCAATACGCCGGCAGCAGATGATGATCATATCAAGCACCCACAAGCCGCAAGCAGTCTGCCAAACGTAACGGCCATCCGGGTATTGAGCGATCAGAAGATCGACGAGCCAGCCCGCTCACACTCCTGTGAATCCAACCAGTAACACTTACCGTACAGTCCGGTCTGTTCGTCTGATATGTCGCATATCAAGTCTAGGGGTGGTAAACGTCAGACCCCAATAACCGATAAGTCATGCCGATGTGAGGCTCATAACGGGTCGAGAAACTACTGGTAACACTTACCAGCAAATCTCTGATCAGCCCTGGCCAGGGACTTCCCTGTTACGGCCAATCGAGCACAGCGCAACATCAACCCCCAATACCGAGAGAGACGAAACCCCTCCTATCGCTCATTGCCTCCATATGACTCGGGACTGTATCCAAAGACCACCGTTTTGCATGCCCTCATGGACGTGGTAAGGTGGAGATCAAAGTACAGTGGGAATCACACAAGACTCTATGACGATCTCGGGTCTACAGACTAACCTGTACAAGTGTCACCTGAGAACTGCCATCTGACGTGAGGTATAATACCATCTGGGAGTTCTCGGCGAGTCCGTCCAGTGTACCCAGTCTCCACTGAGCACCCGTACACCATCTCTGATGTCAAACACCAATGGATATGGGATCATCCATCGCCCATCTCATGGGTCGAGAAGCGTATACGCTAGTCTATACTGGTATATCGATGCCCCGTCTCGATACACCCATGACTAGGGACCTTGAAGGATGTACTTATGGACTACTATGTCCCCACTAGTATGATCTGCATCATAGTCCAGGCAGTCAAGTACACATCCTAAGGGCTTTACAAACATGTAACTAGAAGACAGTTTAAAGAGACTAGTGTACATGTTAAGATAAAGAGCAACCAGATAGCGGACTATCATATCGAGCAAGAAAGTCATCTCTATATATGTCCAAGCATCCAATATGATATACATCATCTGAACAATACTGGCCTCTAGGGCATACATACAACTAACAATCTCCCACTTGCACTAGGGCCAGCTGCTGTAGTATCGCATACCGAGCATCCCGAAGAGTCTCTCAAACTGTATCTGGTGAATGGCCTTCGTGAGTGGATCCACCATGTTGTTCTTCGTGTCAACCCTCCTGACCTCGATCTCCCGGCGATCAACTATCTCCCGGATCAGGTGATACCGCCTCAGAATATGCCTGGATCGCTGATGGGACCTAGGTTCCTTGGCCAAAGCCACCGCTCCATTGTTATCGCAATACAAAGGTATTGGATGCTCAATGGATGGAACCACTCCAAGTTCATTAATGAACTTCTTGATCCAGACAGCCTCTTTAGCAGCATCGTTGGCAGCGATGTATTCAGCCTCCATCGTCGAGTCTGCCACAGTTTCCTGCTTGGAACTCATCCAGCTAACCGCCCCTCCGTAAAGGGTAAAGACAATCCCGACTGCGACTTAGAGTCGTCCTTATCACTCTGGAAGCTCGAATCGGTAAAGGACTCCACTTGGAGTTCTCCGTTACCATACACCAAGAGCATCTCTTTAGTCCTTCGTAAGTACTTGAGAATGCTCTTCACAGCTGTCCAGTGACTCTCTCCAGGATCAGCTTGATACCTGCTTACTACACTTAGTGAGTATGCTACATCGGGTCTGGTACATAACATCGCGTACATGATAGAGCCTACAGCCGAAACATAGGGTATCCCTTGCATGCGAGCTCTCTCCAAATCAGTCTTGGGAGACAACTCTTTGGAGAGAGTGACTCCAGAGATCGTGGGCAAGTTCCCACGCTTGGATTCTTCCATACTAAACCTCTTTAGTATGGTGTCAATGTACCTGGATTGGGACAATCCCAATATCCGTTTGGATCTATCTCTATAGATCCTAATTCCCAATATGCAGGAGGCATCACCAAGATCTTTCATCGAGAATCTTTGTGATAAGAAGAGCTTGACTGATTGCAGCATAGGAATTTCATTTCCTATCAAGAGTATGTCGTCCACGTACAATACGAGGAAGACAAACTTACTCTCTGCCACCTTCTTGTAGATACAAGGTTCATCTGGGTTTTTGACGAAATCAAACTCTTTGATAACAACGTCAAAGCAGATGTTCCAACTCCGCGATGCTTGCTTTAATCCATAAATGGATTTGAGCAGCTTGCACACCTTCCCGCTGCTCCCACTGTCTACGAAGCCCTATGGCTGAACCATGTACACGCTCTCTTCTAAATCACCATTTAGAAAGGCGGTCTTAACATCCATTTGCCAGATTTTGTAATCATGATATGCAGCGATAGCAAGCATGATCCGAATGGATTTAAGCATAGCCACTGGAGAAAAGGTTTCATCATAGTCCACACCTGGTCTTTGACGAAAACCCTTTGCAACAAGTCTAGCTTTGAAAGTCTCCACTTTCCCATCTACACCAAGTTTTTTCTTGAAGATCCATTTGCTCCCAATGGGTTTTACCCCTTCAGGAGCAACTTCCAAAGTCCATACTTTGTTGGTGTACATGGATTCCATCTCGGACCGCATTGCATCCAGCCATTTCACTGAGTCCCTACTCGTGATGGCCTGCTCGAAGCTAGTTGGGTCATCATCCTCCATGATGCAATCCTCGCTCCCACCATCCATGAGAATACCGTAGTATCTCTCAGGTTGGCGAGGAACCCTACTAGATCGTCGGAGAGGCTGGGGTTCGTCGGGTACTACTGAATCCTCTGGTTCTACCAAGTCTTCTGTTATAGATTGTGTCGCTGGAACCTCTTCCAGTTCTACCTCAATGCCACTTATCTATTTCATAAGAAAACTTTTTTCTAAGAAAGTGGCATGTCGAGAAACAAACACCTTTTGTTCCTCGGGATGGTAGAAGATATACCCTTGTGAATTTTTGGGATATCCTATAAACTTACATAAGACTGATCTTGCCTCGAGTTTATCCGGATTTTGTCTTTTAACATAGGCTGGACAACCCCATATCTTAATATAATTAAGATGTGGTCTCTTCCCTTTCCATATCTCATATGGAGTGGTAGGCACTGATTTGGTAGGAACTCTATTCAATAGGTCCATGGCTGTCACAAGCGCACATCCCCAGAAGGAAATAGGTAACTCAGCTGTACTCATCATTGAGCGCACCATATCTATTAGTGTGCGGTTTCTCCGTTCAGATACACCGTCGTGCTGTGGTGTATATGGAGGAGTCAGCTGAGAGAGAATCCTATTCTCTTTTAGGAAGTCCAGGAATTCATTGCTCAAGTATTCACCTCCTCGATCAGATCGAAGGATTTTAATACTTTTTCCGGTTTGGTTCTCGACTTCATGTTTATATTCTCTAAATTTCTCAAAAGCTTCTGATTTGTGTTTCATCAGGAACACATATCCGAATCTAGAGAGATCGTCAGTGAATGTAATGAAGTACGATGAACCATCCCTGGTGTAGGGTTCCTAGGCACTCCTAAGAGGTCTCACAAGGCATCAACCATGCCAATTTCAAATTTAAACGGTGCCGAGAAACCCTAGAACGGATCGTTGGCTAGATTTCTAGGCGAAACGATAAACTAGTTAACACTTAACTATAAGAATACGGAAATACAACCTTTGTAGATCCGGTCCTCTACCTCCACGGCTCCGTGATGAGGTCCTCTCCGCTGTCCAAATCAAATCCCGGGCTCTAGCGTCGGATTTATCGGAGAAAGAGCGGGCTAGGTCATCGACGACGTGCCGAAGATGATCTACGTCGAGGCATCGCTAAATCAAGCTCCAACTTCACCAAGTCAAGAAAACTTGTGAAGGAAACACACTCTACTACTTGGCAAGAGGTAGTGGATGAAGAAATAGGAAGTGGGTAGACTTTAGAATTGGATTTTTCACTTGTTTTCATCAATCACCATTGATGAAGTAAGGTTTCTTCATGTGTCAAGATGAAGAAGAAGATAGAAATGTGTTATGATAAGTATTTAGAAAATAGAAAATAAAAGAATACTTATCATAATCAACCATGGTCAAGTGTAGAGAATAAACTAGGGTTAGGTCAATGGTTAGGTTAGGCATGAAACAAAAATGGTGGACTTTTTCAATCCTTCATGAAGTTTCAATGTAAAACAAAGCAAGCCACCATTTCTTTTCTTTTGCCAAAATGAAATAAATAAATAAATGAGTAAGCAAATAAAATCATAACCCTAACCATCACATAACCATGGTTTAATCTTAACATACACTTAAACAATCATGTATCATCTAACATGATACAATCAAATGTACAAATGTATATCACATATACAATGTGCACAATCCAAGTGAGAAAATCCATATAAAGTGAACCAATACTAGTTAATGCAAAGTAATATATCAAATATATATAATTATACATTAAATCATTAAATCAACACTTGATTTAACGATCCGGTCATATCGCATATAACCGACTAGTATCCAATGTATCGGCTTATCGAATCAATCCTCGATTCGATAACTAGGTTATATCGCATACAACCATTCGAAACATTCATCGCGAGAATAGAATACGGTATCACATACACGCATTATTCTCGGTCCCGTACATATCTCATATGCGCTCCTATTTCGTTTTGCTTGAGCCAGGAAACCTCTGTGTAGGACTCTAAAGACTCGTCAATACGCCGGCAGCAGGTGATGATCATATCAAACACCCACAAGCCGCAAGCGGGCTGCTAAACGTAACGGCCACCCGGGTATTGAGCGATCAGAAGATCGACGAGCAAGCCCGCTCACACTCCAGTGAATCTAACCAGTAACACTACCGTACAATCCGGTATGTTCGTCTGATATGTCGCATATCTCGCCTAGGGGTGGTAAACATCAGACCCCAATAACTCGATAAGTCGTGTCGATATGAGGTCTATAACTGTTCGAGAAACTACAGGTAACACTTACCAGTAAATCTCAGCAACCCTGGCCAGGGATTTCCGGTTATAGCCAATCGAACACAGCGCAACATCAACCCCCTATACCGGGAGAGACGAATCCCCTCCTATCGCTCATTGCCTCTATGTGACTCGGGACTGTACCCAAAAACCACCATTTTGCACGCCCTCTTGGACGTGGTAAGATGGAAATCAAAGCACAGTGGGAACCACACAAGACTCTATGACGATCTCGGGTCAACAGACTACTCTGTACCAGTGTCACCAGAGAACTGCCATCTGACGTAAGGTATAATACCATCTGGGAGTTCTCGGCGAGTCCGTCCAGTGTACCCAGTCTACACTGAGCACCCGTATATCATCTCTGATGTCAAACACCGATGGATATGGGATCATCCATCGCCCATCTGTATGGGTCGAGAAGGTATGCGCTAGTCTACTCTGGTATATCGATGCCCCGTCTCGATACACCCACGACTAGGGATTTTGAAGGATGTACTTATGTACTACCTTGTCCCCACTAGTATGATTCGCATCATAGTCTAGGTAGTCAAGTACAGATCCTAAGGGCTTTACCAACATGTAACAGGGAGACAATCAGTGTACACGTTAAGGTAAAGATTAACCAGATAGCATACTATCATGTCGAGCAAGAAAGTCCTCCCTATATATGTCCTAGCATCCACTACAATATACATCCTATGTATAGTAATGGCCTCTAGGGAATACATATAACTAACAATCTCCCACTTGCACTAGGGCCATCTGATAGCAGTGGTTGCAGTATCTCATACTCAACCATCCCATAAAAGTCTCTCTCTGGGAACAGGCCTTTGTGAGTGGATCCGCTGTGTTGTCCTCTGAGTCTACTCTCCTAACCTCGATCTCCCTGGAGATCAACCATCTCCATGATCAGGTGACACTGTCTTAGAATATGTCTGGATCACTTATGGGACGGTCGTTCCTTGGCATAAGCCACAACTCCATTGTCTCACAATGGTTGGAACGTAGTTCATCTCATGAACCAATATACACCCAAACATCCTCTTTGGTAGCATCTTATGTAGCGATGTATCCTGCCTTTATCATCTAGTATGCCACGGTATCTAGCTTGGAACTCTTCCAACATACCGTCCCTTTACTGAGGGTAAAGACAATGCCTGCGACTGACATTCAGTCGTCTTTATCACTCTGGAACCTTTCCAGTGATTTTCCCCAGAATCGTTTGATATCATCTCACTACAACTAGTGAGAATCCTAACTTCCAATTGAATCTATCTCATAGATCCAAAACTCAGGATTTAGGAGGTATCATTTTGATCCTACACGGAGAATCTTTGTGATAAACGGAGATTGATCGAGCGTAGCATAAGAAACTCCTTTCTTATCAAGAGCATGACATCCACGTACTCTATGAGGATCATCACCATACTCCCTACTACCTTTTTATTTATACAAGGTTCATCTACCATTTTGATGATGTCAACTTCTTTGACTAATCCATCAAAACAGATGTTCCAACTCCGCTATGCCTGCTTTATCACATAAAACATCTTGCACACGTTTCCGCTGCTCCCACTGTCTACGAGGCACTCTGGCTGTGTACTTATAGACGCTCTATTCTAAAACATCATTTAGAAAAGCAGTCATGGCACCCAACCGCAAGATATCGTAGTCATGGTACGTAGCCGTGGCAAGTAGGATCTGGATGGACTTAAGCATAGCTACTTGAAAAGGTTTCATCATCATCCATACCTGGTCAATGATGTAGACCTTTAACAAGTCTAGCTTTGAAAGTCTTAACTTTTCCATGTACACCAAGTAATCTTCTCAAGATTTACTTGCTCTTGATGGGGATTTAACCCTTCAGATATAGCAACTAAAGTCCATACTTTGTTGGTGTATAAGGATTCCATCTCAGATCACTAAGCATCCAGCCATTCTTACAGAGTCTTACTCTCGATGGCCAGCTCGAAACTAGTTGGGTCATCATCTCATGATGCAATCCTCGCTCCCACTGTCATAGAGAAACCGAAGTATCTCTCAGGCGGGTGAGGAACCCTACTAGATCGGCGGAGAGGCTGAGGTTCGTTGGTATCTACTGAATCTTTTGGTTGTACCAAATCATCTACTGTTGTTTGTATAGATGTAACCTTTCCAGTTCTACATAACAGACTTTGCCTCGAGCTTGTCCGGATTTTGCTTTCAGACATAGGCCGGTCAACCCCAAATCTTAACTAGCTTAAGACATGGGCTCTTCCCTTTCTATATCACATATGAAGTAGTAGGCAATTGATTTGATTTGAACCCTATTCAATAGGTATGCAGCTTCTCAAGTGCATAATTCCCAAAGAGAAATAGGTAACTCAGTAGTACTCATCGTAGAGCACACCTTATCATATAGGGTATGATTGCTCCGCCCTGATATACCATCGTGCTATGGTGTATACAGATGAGTAATGCTGAGAGAGAATCTCATTCTCCTTTAGAATAGTCCAGGATTTCCGTGCTTATATATTCTCCTCCTTGATCTCATCATAGGACATAATACTTATACCCATATTTTGGTTCTCTACTTCTATCTTATATTCTGTGAATATCTCAAAAGGTTCGGACTCATGTTTCAACAGGAACATATGTCTGAATCTTGAGAGATTATCAGAGAATGTAACAAAGTACAAAGAACCAGTCCTGGCATATGTAGACAGGGGACCTTACATACATCAACATGTATCATCCCAAGAGTTTACTAACTCTTTCTCTGTTTCCAATAAACAGAGCTGGTGTCATTATATCTTTGTGACATGACTGGCAAGTTTCACAAGATGTAAATTCAAACTGATTTAAATATGCATCTACATGTAACTTCAGCTAGTCGGGTCGCATTGATATGACCTAGTCTACAATGCCTCAAGAAGAATTTGTTCATCTCTGAACTCTTCCTCTTGTGTGTGTTCAGTATACTAAAGAACTGTAGTTTGATTTAGAACATCAATGCTTTTAGATAACGTGCCTGAACCGATCAACTTTTGATATAGGAAATGTTCAAAACATTATCCAACAATACAAAATTTTATCATTTCTTTACTGATAAAGAGACTGATATGATTTTTTATATCAGGTTCGGTATCTAATAACATTCGTTCAGAATCAATGTATTGGTAATACAGGGTGACAGTCACCAACAGACTTGGCTGCAACACTTGCCCCGTTTTCTGCCTCATGAAACTTATCACCCGTTCTCAGTTCTTCTACCTTTCTGTAGCCCTATGTAACAGATTACATATCTGGGATCCTTTGCCGGTATCACATACCTAGGACGTAGAGGATACAGAGAAACAGTTCTGTGTAACGAACGCACCCGAAGATGATGCATCATCATATACTCTCCTCGTTTGGGCGGCACGGGAATTCTGGTAATCCCCAATTTCCTGCTCTGTCTTATAACAATTATAAGTTGGAGCGGGACCAACGTTCCCCAGCTCAGTATAACAAGCGGGTTCGGTCAATAATCCATTTTATTATCTTGATTAAGGCGTGACATTGTCGCTACCAGGAGAGAGAGAGAAGAAAACACTCAGCGTGCGCTCTTGCAAGAATAGATTGGTTATTATTTTATCTAATCAGGATGGCTCCCACTGCTTTTTATCAAATCTTCCTTCAAACCCTAAAAGGAAAGACTAGCCGGGATTAATTACACACTACAGGTTCGCCAATCTTTCAGCCAGGCCAGTGTCGGTACTTTGAGGGAGGTCCCCCGTGCTTTCGCACGAACCTAATTAATGTAAATCTCGTTTTCCCAGAGGCGTAACCCCGTTGACACCTTTCTAGACACCTACTTGATCGGCTAATTGTATTATGTAAAACTCTCCCAGGAGTAACTCTTACTCGCAGCGGGTATAGGGATCCAACTATCTCATAGAAGGTATGCAATCTCATTGCAAATTTCAACACTTGAAATTCCCGATAATATTTTGCCCCTAGCGTCCTATGACCTTGACGGAGGTCAACAAACCATAGGCTACTAGTCAAGTTCAACCCGTCATTTCTTGATCGAATTAAACCCACCCGCACGACCCTTGACGGAGGTCAACAAGGCCGCACGACTACCCTAACTCAATCTGCATCATATGCATAAACAGATAAATACTAGTTAGCTACCGCACACTACGCCTTGACGGAGGTCAACAAACGTAGCACGAATACTAAATCGGACTTATCTGAAATGACGGAGGGCTACGACAGGTTTTTTCTGAAAACCTATTGCGTAATGAACTTGATATCGTTGTAGAATCAAATGATTTTAAAATGGAGTGCTTTTGAGGCTTTTCCAGTTTTGCTAAAGGAGTCACTCCCGGTGAAGGGATCGTCGGTCCTTTCCTCGTCGAATGAGGTGCGGGATATATCATATATATCACTGTGCAAAGCAAAAACTCTTAAAAGCAATCAAAAGACAAACCGAATGTGTAGCATCTGCCAGTTATTGCTAAAGGAGTCACTCCCGGTGAAGGGATCTCGGTCCTTTCCTTATCGAATAAGGTGCAGGGTATATCATATATACCGCTATGCAAAGCAAGAACTGTAGCTACCTGTTTTATTTTGAAATTCGATTCTACAACATCTTAGGTTTCTTTTATTTCATTAATCTCATTAATGAAGTCCCATCAATTAAGTACCTAAACATCACAGATAAATACGACGTACACTTATGCCATCCGCATTCGCCTCGATGTCCCCTCGTGCACCGTTAGGTTAGGTGACTAACGGCAGAGCGGGGCAGGGCTAGCGCGGGTGTAAAACATAAGTAACGTCTATATAATATATCATATATACTATATACTGTATCTATCACAGAACATCACATGATCACATCACAGATATCGCAGCAGAAGAAACATATGAAATATTGGATATACTAGGACGTCCGTGTTTTCAATACGAGCCAGTATAAAACACGGATTCCACGGTCGTGATGAATAGCCAAACCCACACCCCTAGACCCCTACGAGAGCGGCAAGCAACCCTACCAATTCTGGAGTTAGGAGACCCAGACCCGACTCCTCGAGTTGGTCTCCCAGTGGACTCCAGAACCCGGTTACTTGTGCCCTCCTCCTTGGGTCTATCCTAGTGCGGAAAAGTAAATAATATACAAAGGGTGACAACTTCCGCTACCTGGAAGTGCCCCAAATAAAAGAATATTACATACAAGTTTTTACATGAATGAAAATGAAAAACACTCATCTCACATAAAAACCCCCGTCTATTCAAACACGACAATCCAATATAACATATCCAGCAACACATAACATCACATGTCATCAACGTAAGTAAATATGCGCATCGCAATTGTCGTTGACATATAGCAACGAAACCGGCGATATCACATATTACACTTACGGTCACAGAAAAGAAAGTGTAAAACTACAACAGTTGGAATCCGCAACCACCTCAGACATCGCATGCCTGACCAAATGAATTTCTTAGACATCGCATGCCTAACAATTATAAACCCCGCATTTTAGTCTCATTATCGAAAACACTTTTCAATATCAAGTCGGGCAATTCAACAAGATTCCCGACATCCTGATCGAATGCTCATCGCAAACTTCAGTAGATGGCCGCACCCCCGATACCGTCGACGAAGTGCACCAAGGCGGAACACCGCTGCCACGAGCACCCGAACGGATGCTTTCGGCGACGGGGTTCTCCTGCAGTCACTTGGTCGGGGTATGGAGTGAGGCTGTTTATTAAGTTTACCCGGCGAGTATCCGCGTACGCTACGTGATTGCGACGGACTTTTGATCACATCAAAATTCCGTGGCAACCGATCAAGTGAGACTAAACTGCTATGTTTATAACATTCATTCAGTTATCACATAACTTTTGTGAATTCCAATTATTGTATCCCATTCCGGATAATTAGAAAATGTTAAACTTTTCGATCGAACAGTCAAACACCCAAGTTTTCCCGATACAGCTCAACACATGAAATAAGTCTAACAACATTCAGTTCGTGCCTCAGTACCAACGGTCCAGCCGTAGAAGGGTCAAGCCAACGCCTCACATGTGGCACGCCGTACTGCCCTAAACCCTAAGGTTCAAAGGGCAGTTCAAGACGGTCACATAATCGAGTTAAGGTTTGTTGTCTTCTAGAGGGTCCATCGCGTTACTTGCACTACTTAGAACGTCGTTAAACTACGGAAAAATCCAACACTTGGAAATTTCCCGACAGGGGAAAAATTGGGTATTTATATCCGGTCGAACTTTTTAACATATTCAAAAAATTATCCGGAAAGCCACTTAGACAAAATCTGATACTCCGATCAAAACACCGAATCCCCAAAACAACTCCAGAAAATTCAACTCTTGAATAAATATTAAAATATTGCCAGGAAAACCAGCACTGGCTATTACTGATTATGGTGCAAATTTCGATGAGCAATACGACAAAACGGCCGCGGATCCGCCGCACAAGCCATGCTCGTGCCGCGGATCCGCGGCGTAATGATGGAATTAGGTCATCAAAATTCACTGTAACTCTTAGATATTCCTGCTGATTTTTCTGCATATTTTTAATGTTGAAAAATCCCAGATTTTAGAAAAAGGACAGAGAGCATGTTTGGAATTGGGTTTCGGGTTCGTTCGGACTTCAAATTGCGTCTAGACTTCGCCTAAGGCTCTAGCTAGGCTCTGATACCACTGTAGGGTTCCTAGGCACTCCTAAGAGGTCTCACAAGGCATCAACCATGCCAATTTCAAATTTAAACGGTGCCGAGAAACCCTAGAACGGATCGTTGGCTAGATTTCTAGGCGAAACGATAAACTAGTTAACACTTAACTATAAGAATAAGGAAATACAACCTTTGTAGATCCGGTCCTCCACCTCCACGGCTCCGTGATGAGGTCCTCTCCGCTGTCCAAATCAAATCCCGGGCTCTAGCGTCGGATTTATCGGAGAAAGAGCGGGCTAGGTCATCGACGATGTGCCGAAGATGATCTACATCGAGGCATCGCTAAATCAAGCTCCAACTTCACCAAGTCAAGAAAACTTGTGAAGGAAACACACTCTACTACTTGGCAAGAGGTAGAGGATGAAGAAATAGGAAGTGGGTAGAGTTTAGAATTGGATTTCTCACTTGTTTTCATCAATCACCATTGATGAAGTAAGGTTTCTTCATATGTCAAGATGAAGAAGAAGATAGAAATGTGTTATGATAAGTATTTAGAAAATAGAAAATAAAAGAATACTTATCATAATCAACCATGGTCAAGTGTAGAGAATAAACTAGGGTTAGGTCAATAGTTAGGTTAGGCATGAAACAAAAATGGTGGACTTTTTCAAACCTTCATGAAGTTTCAATGTAAAACAAAGCAAGCCACCATTTCTTTTCTTTTGCCAAAATGAAATAAATAAATAAATGAGTAAGCAAATAAAATCATAACCCTGACCATCACTTAACCATGGTTTAATCTTAACATACACTTAAACAATCATGTATCATCAAACATGATACAATCAAATGTACAAATGTATATCACATATACAATGTGCACAATCCAAGTGAGAAAATCCATATAAAGTGAACCAATACTAGTTAATGCAAAGTAATATATCAAATATATATAATTATACATTAAATCATTAAATCAACACTTGATTTAACGATCCGGTCATATCGCATATAACCGACTAGTATCCAATGTATCGGCTTATCGAATCAATCCTCGATTCGATAACTAGGTTATATCGCATACAACCATTTGACACATTCATCGCGAGAATAGAATACGGTATCACATACACGCATTATTCTCGGTCCCGCACATATCTCATATGCGCTCCTATTTCGTTTTGCTTGAGCCAGGAAACCTCTGTGTAGGACTCTAAAGACTCGTCAATACGCCGGCAGCAGGTGATGATCATATCAAACACCCACAAGCCGCAAGTGGTCTGCTAAACGTAACGGCCACCCGGGTATTGAGCGATCAGAAGATCGACGAGCAAGCCCGCTCACACTCCAGTGAATCCAACCAGTAACACTACCGTACAGTCCGGTCTGTTCGTCTGATATATCGCATATCTCGCCTAGGGGTGGTAAACGTCAGACCCCAATAGCTCGATAAGTCGTGTCGATATGAGGTCTATAACTGTTCGAGAAACTACAGGTAACACTTACCAGTAAATCTCAGCAACCCTGGCCAGGGATTTCCGGTTATAGCTAATCGAACACAGCGCAACATCAACCCCCTATACCGGGAGAGACGAATCCCCTCCTATCGCTCATTGCCTCCATGTGACTCGGGACTGTACCCAAAAACCACCGTTTTGCACGCCCTCTTGGACGTGGTAAGATGGAAATCAAAGCACAGTGGGAACCACACAAGACTCTATGACGATTTCGGGTCAACAGACTACTCTGTACCAGTGTCACCAGAGAACTGCCATCTGACGTAAGGTATAATACCATCTGGGAGTTCTCGGCGAGTCCGTCCAGTGTACCCAGTCTACACTGAGCACCCGTATATCATCTCTGATGTCAAACACCGATGGATATGGGATCATCCATCGCCCATCTGTATGGGTCGAGAAGGTATGCGCTAGTCTACTCTGGTATATCGATGCCCCGTCTCGATACACCCACGACTAGGGACTTTGAAGGATGTACTTATGTACTACCATGTCCCCACTAGTATGATCCGCATCATAGTCCAGGTAGTCAAGTACAGATCCTAAGGGCTTTACCAACATGTAACAGGGAGACAATCAGTGTACACGTTAAGGTAAAGATTAACCAGATAGCATACTATCATGTCGAGCAAGAAAGTCCTCCCTATATATATCCCAGCATCCACTACAATATACATCCTATGTATAGTAATGGCCTCTAGGGCATACATATAACTAACACCTGGCATGTAGACATGGGACCGCATACATCACTATGTATCAGTCCCAAGAGTTCAGTAACTCTTTCTCCGTGTCCCGTAAACGGAGTTTTGGTCATCTTTCCTTTGAGACATGACTGGCAAGTGTCATAAGATGAAAATTCAAACGGATTTAAATATCCATCCTTATGAAACTTTGCTAGTCGTGTCGCATTGATGTGACCCAGTCTACAATGCCACAAGAAGGATTCGTTCAGTTCAGAACTCTTCCTCTTATGTGTGTTTGTTATGCTCTGAACTGTTGATTGATTTAGAACATAAATGCCATTGCACAACGTGCCTGATCCAACCAACTTTTGGTTACGGAAAATGTTCATAACATTATGCTGTAATAAAAAATTATATCCCTCTTTACTCAATAAAGAAACTGATATATTGTTGCATATCAGGTTCGGCATGTAATAGCATTCGTTCAGAACCAATGTATTACCAGTTGGTAATACAAGGTGATATTCCCCGACAGTTTTAGCTGCAACAATTGCACCATTTCCAACTCTAATGTCTTTATCACCTTCTCCAAGTTCTCTACCTTTTCTAAGCCCATGTAACTGATTACATATATGGGATCCTGACCCGGTATCTAATACTTAGGACGTAGGGCAAATGGAGAAACAGTTCTCTGTAATGAACACACCCGAAGAAAATACATCATCATGTACTTTCTTCAATCGGGTGGCATGGGAATCCTGGTATTCCCCTATATCTTGTTCATTCCTATAACTGTTATAAGAAAGAACGGAACCAACGTTCCCCAGCATAGTATAACATGCGGGTTCAGTCAATACATCCATATTATTATCTTTATTAGGGCATGACATAGTCGCTACCTGGAGAGAGAGAGAAGAAAACACTTTAGCGTATGCTCTTGCAAGATCAGATTGGTTATTATCTTATCTAATCAGGATGGCTCCCACTGGTTTTTATCAAATCTTCCTTCAAACCCTAAAAGGAAAGACTAGCCAGGATTAATTACACACTACAAGTTCGCCAATCTTTCAGCCAGGCCAGTGTCGGTACTTTGAGGGAGGTCCCCCGTGCTTTCGCACGAACCTAATTAATGTAAACCTCATTTTCCCAGAGGCGTAACCCCGTTGACACCTTTCTAGACACCTACTTGATCAGCTAATTGTAATGTGTAAAACTCTCCCAGGAGTAACTCTTACTCGCAGTAGGTCTCGGGATCCAACTATCTTATAGAAGGTATGCAATCTCATTGCAAATTTCAACACTTGAAATTCCCGATAATATTTTGCCCCTAGCGTGCTATGACCTTGACGCATGCCAAACAACCCATAGTCCGCTAGTCAAGTTCAACCCGTACAATTCGTTATCGAATTAAACCCACCCGTACGACCCTTGACGCATGCCAAACAACGCCGTACGAATACCTTAATCCAATCGCATCTCATGCTAAAGATAAGTAATAATCAGCTACCGTACACTACGCCTTGACGCATGCCAAACAACCGTAGCACGAATACTGAATATTACATATCTGAATTGACGGAGGGCTTCGCAGGTTTTTCTGAAAACCATGAGCGTAATGAACTTGATATCGTTGTAGAATAAAAAGAAGTTTTGAAATGGAGTGATTTTGAGGCTTTTCTAGTTTTGCTAAAGGGGTCACTCCCGGTGAAGGGATCGTCGGCCCTTTCCTCATCGAATGAGGTGCGAGATATATCATATATATCACTGTGCAAAGCATAAACTATAGAAGCAATCAAAAGTCAAACCGAGTGTGTAGCATCTGCCAGTTATTGCTAAAGGAGTCACTCCCGGTGAAGGGATCTCGGTCCTTTCCTCATCGAATAAGGTGCAGGGTATATCATATATACCGCTATGCAAAGCAAGAACTGTAGCTACCTGTTTTGTTTAAAATTTGATTCTACAACATCTTAGGTTTCTTTTCTTTCATTAATCACATTAATGAAGCCCCATCATTTAAGTCACATAAACATCACAGATAAATACGACGTACACTTATGCCATCCGCATTCGCCTGGATGTCCCCTCGTGCAACGTTAGGTTAGGTAACTAACGACAGAGCAGGGCAGGGCTAGTGCGGGTGAAAAACATAAGTAACGTCTATATAATATATCATATATACTATATACTGTATCTATCACAGAACATCACATGATCACATCACAGATATCACAGCAGAAGAAACATATGAAACATTGGATATACTAGGACGTCCGTGTTTTCAATACGAGCCAGTATAAAACACGGATTCCACGGTCGTGAAGAATAGCCAATCCCACACCCCTAGACCCCTACGAGAGCGGCAAGAAACCCTACCAATTCTAGGGTTAGGAGACCCGGACTCGACTCCTCGAGATGCTCTCCCACTGGACCCTAGAACCCGGTTACTTGTGCTCCCCTCCTTGGTTCTATCCTAATGCGGAAAAGTAAATA
This sequence comes from Agapanthus africanus, assembly GCA_030015575.1. Classification (NCBI taxonomy): domain Eukaryota; kingdom Viridiplantae; phylum Streptophyta; class Magnoliopsida; order Asparagales; family Amaryllidaceae; genus Agapanthus; species Agapanthus africanus. Next base: position 234,292,993 of record CM057337.1, read on the forward strand.
ATATACAAAAGGTGACAACTTCCGCAACCTGGAAGTTCCCCAATAAAAGAATATTACATACAAGTTTTTACATGAATGAAAATGAAAAACACTCATCTCACATAAAAACCCCCGGCTATTCAAACACGACAATCCAATATAACATATCCAGCAGCACATAACATCACATGTCATCAACGTAAGTAAATATGCGCATCCCAATTGTCGTTGACATATAGCAACGAAACCGGCGATATCACATATTACACTTACGGTCACAGAAAAGAAATTGTAAAACTACAACAGTTGGAATCCGCAACCTCTTTAGATATCGCATGCCTAATCAAATGAAATACTTAGACATCACATGCCTAACAATTATAAACCCCGCATTTTAGTCCCATTATCGAAAACTCTTTTCAATATCAAGTGAGACTAAACCGCTAGATTTATAACATTCATTCAGCTATCTCATAACTGTTTGTGAATTCCAATTATTGTATCCCATTCCGGATAAATAGAAAATATTAAACTTTCCGATCGAACATTCGAACACCCAAGTTTTCCCGAAACCGTTCAACACATGAAATAAGTTCAAAGACGTTCACTTCATGCCTCAGTACCAACGGTCCAGCCGTAGAAGGGTCAAGCCAACGCCTCACATGTGGCACGCCGTACTGTCCTAAACCCGAAGGTTCAAAGGGCAGTTCAAGACGGTCACATAATCGAGTTAAGGTTTGTTGTCTTCTAGAGGGACCATCGCGTTACTTGCACTACTCAGAACGTCCTTAAACCACAGAAAAATCCAACACTTGGAAATTTTTCCGGCAGGGGAAAAGTTGGGTATTTATATCCGGTCGAACTTTTTAACATATTCTAAAGTTCTCCGGAAAAACACATTGACGAAGTTTAATAATCCGATCAAATCTACGATTCCCAATGCAACCCCAGAACACTCAACTCTTGAGTCAAATTAAAAATTCCCAGAAAACTCAGCACTGTGAAAGAGGAATTACTGTGCAAATGTGGAGGGCTGACGTCATCAGAGGGCCACGGAACCGCCGCAGAAGCTAAGCTTCTGCCGCGGTTCCGCCGTAGGTTTGAGGTATCATTGGTCAAATTTTGCACCGTAATTCTTATAATTCCCTGCTGAATTTTTTAAGCATTTTTAATCTGGAAAAAACCCAGTTTTTGGAAAAAGTCCAGAGAGTAATTTGGTTTGAAGGGTTTCGGTTCGATCGGGTTTCAAACGCCGTCTACACTTCGCCTAAGGCTCTAGCTAGGCTCTGATACCAGTGTAGGGTTCCTAGGCACGCTAATGAAGTCTCACAAGACATCAACCATGCCAATTTCAAATTTTACGAGTGCCTAGAAACCCTAATACGGATCGTTAACTAGAATTTTAGGCGAAACAATAAACTAGTTTACAACTTAACTAAAGGTAAGAAGCTACAACCTTTGTAGATCCGGTTATCCACTTCCTTAGCTCCACGTAGTCGTCCCCTCGCTGTCCATCTCGAATCCCGGACTCTTGCATCGGCTTCATCGGAGAAATGAGCGGACTAGTCGTCGGCTACGATGCCGAAGATGATCTACGTCGAGGTTACACAAGATCAAGCTCCAACTTCACCAAGTTGTGAAACTTGTGAAGAAAACACCCTATACTACTTGGCAAGAGGTAGAGGGTGAAGAAATAGGAGGTGGGTTCACTTTAGAATTGGATTTCTCACACTTTTGCTCAAGTTGCCATTGATGAAGGCAAGCTTTTCTTCATCTCAAGAAGAAGAAGAAGATGAAGATGATTATGATAAGAATAATCAATCAAATAGAAAATAGATTATAATGATCATATAGCAACCATGGTCAAGATAACTTGTGTAGAGAATCAACTATGGTTCAAGTGAATGGTTAGGGTTAAGAAAAGAGACAAAATGGTCAAACCATTCAAAGCTTCATGTAGCTTCAAAAGAAAGTCCAAAATGAGCCACCATTTCATTTCTTTTCCAAATATAAATGAAAAGAAATAAATAAATAAATAAGTAAATCAAATAAACAAAACCCTAATCATTAACTTAACCATGGTATAATTCTTTACACAAACCCAAGTGAGCATGCATCATCAAACATGATACAATCAAGTGCACAAAAGTATATCACATATACAACTTGTGAACTTCAAGTGAGAAAAACCTTTTAAAGTGAACCAATACTAGTTAATGCAAACTAATATATCAAATATATAATTATACATTAAATTATTAAATCAACACTTGATTTAACGATCCGGTCATATCGCATATAACCGACTAGTATCCTATGTATCGGCTTATCGAATCAATCCTTGATTCGATATCTAGGTTATATCGCATATAACCAATCGATACATTCATCACGAGAATGGAATACGGTATCACATACACGCATTATTCTCGGTCCTGCACATATCTCATATGCGCTCCTATTTCGTTTCGCTTGAGCCAGGAAACCTCTGTGTAGGACTCTAAAGACTCATCAATACGCCGGCAGCAGATGATGATCATATCAAGCACCCATAAGCCGCAAGCGGTCTGCCAAACGTAACGGCCATCCGGGTATTGAGCGATCAGAAGATCGACGAGCCAGCCCGCTCACACTCCTGTGAATCCAACCAGTAACACTTACCGTACAGTCCGGTCTGTTCGTCTGATATGTCGCATCTAAGGTCTAGGGGTGGTAAACGTCAGACCCCAATAACCGATAAGTCGTGCCGATGTGAGGCTCATAACGGGTTGAGAAACTACTGGATACACTTACCAGCAAATCTCTGATCAGCCCTGGCCAGGGACTTCCCTGTTATGGCCAATCGAGCACAGCGCAACATCAACCCCCAATACCGGGAGAGACGAAACCCCTCTTATCGCTCATTGCCTCCATGTGACTCGGGACTGTACCCAAAGACCACCATTTTGCACGCCCTCATGGACGTGGTAAGGTGGAGATCAAAGTACAGTGGGAATCACACAAGACTCTATGACGATCTCGGGTCTACAGACTAACCTGTACAAGTGTCACCTGAGAACTGCCATCTGACGTGAGGTATAATACCATCTGGGAGTTCTCGGCGAGTCCGTCCAGTGTACCCAGTCTCTACTGAGCACCCGTACACCATCTCTGATGTCAAACACCAATGGATATGGGATCATCCATCGCCCATCTCATGGGTCGAGAAGCGTATACGCTAGTCTATACTGGTATATCGATGGCCCGTCTCGATACACCCACGACTAGGGACCTTGAAGGATGTACTTATGGACTACCATGTCCCTACTAGTATGATCTGCATCATAGTCCAGGCAGTCAAGTACACATCCTAAGGGCTTTACCAACATGTAACTAAAAGACAGTTTAAAGAGACTAGTGTACATGTTAAGATAAAGAGCAACCAGATAGCATACTATCATATCGAGCAAGAAAGTCATCTCTATATATGTCCAAGCATCCAATATGATATACATCATCTGTACAATACTGGCCTCTAGGGCATACATACAACTAACAGTTTAGGAATCACTTTCTCCAAAGAGATGTCTCCTAAGACTTATTTGGAGAGGGCTTGCATGCAGAAGATACCCTATGCTTCGGCAGTCGTGTCAATAATGTATGCGATATTGTGTACCAGACCGGATGTTGCTTACTCGCTAGGTGTAGTGAGTAGGTATCAATCAGATCCTGGGGAAAAGCACTGGACAACTGTGAAGAACATTCTTAAGTACTTGAGAAGGACTAATGAAATGTTCTTGGTGTATGGTAATGGTGAAGTCCAGGTGGAGTCCTTTACCGATTCGAGCTTCCAGAGTGATAAGGACGACAATAAGTTGGTCTCGGGTTTTTTATTCACCCTCAATGGAGGGGCGATATGTTGGAAGAGTTCCAAGAAAGATACCGTAGCAGACTCGACGATGGAGGCTGAATACATCGCTGCCAACGATGCTGCCAAAGAGGCTGTTTGGATGAAGAAGTTCATTGTTGAACTTGGTGTAATTCCATCCATTGAGCATCTAATACCTGAGTATTGTGATACTACTGGAGTTGTGGCTTTAGCCAAGGAACCCCGGTCCCATCAGAGATCTAGACATATTCTTAGGCGGTATCACCTGATCCGGGAGATAATAGATCGACAGGAGATCGAGGTCAGGAGAGTTGACATGAAAGACAACGTAGCGGATCCACTCACGAAGACCCTCCCCCAGACGCAGTTTGAGAGACTTTTTAGGATGTTGGGTATGAGATACTATAGCACATGGATTTAATGCAAGTGGGAGATTGTTAGGAATATATATGCCCTATAGGCCGTTATTGTATGATATAGTAGATGCTTGGACATATATATAGAGGACATTCTTGTTCGACATGATAGTATGCTATCTGGTTGCTCTTTATCTTAACATGTACACTAGTATTATTATACTGTCTCTCTGATACATGTTGAAAAAGCCCTTAGGATGTTTACTTGACTACCAGGACTATGATGAAGATAATATTACCGGGACTTGTGTAGTCTACAAGCACATCCTTTAATTGTTCCTAGTCGAGGGAGTATCGAGACAAGGCATCGATATTCCAGAGTAGACTAGTGTGTATGTTTCTTGACCCTGTATGGGACGATGGTTGATCCCATAACTATTGGTGTTTGTCATCAAAGATTGTACACAGGTGCTCATTAGAGAATGGGTACACTGAACAGGATTCGCCGAGAACTCTTTAGTTAGTACTATACTAATCGTCAGATAGCAGTTATCTGGTTACACTGGTACAGATTAGTCTGAAGACCCGAGATCGTCGCAGAGTCTTGTGTGGTTCCCACTATGCTTTGATTTCCTACCTACCACGGCACAAAGGAGTCATGCAAACAGGTGGATTTGGGGTACAGTCCCGAGTCACATGGAGTCAACGAGCGATAGGAGGGGTTTCTTCTCTCCCGGTATTCGTAGTTGATGTTGCGCTTTACTCGATTGGCTATAACAGTAAGTCCCTGGCGATGCCTATTGAGATTTACTGGTAAGTGTTATTAGTAGTTTCTTGAACCGTTATGAGCCACACATCGGAATGACTTATCTAGTTACCGGGGTCTCATGATTCCACCCCTAGACTTGATATGCGACATATCAGACGAAGAGACCAGAATGTACGGTAAGTGTTACTTATAGGCTTCATGGGAGTTTGGACAAGCTTGCTTGTTGATTTTCTATTTGCTCAATACCTGGATAGCCGTTACGTCCAGCTAGTACTGCTGATGGCTTTTAGGTAACTGATGTGATCATTACTTACTGCTGGCGTATTGATGAGTCTTTAGAGTCCCATACAGAGCTTTCCTAGTTCAAGCAAAACGAAGTAGGACACATATGCTGATATGTGCGGGGGGCCTGATTGAATATGAGTACGAGATACCGTATTTTAGTCTGGCAATAATCTGATATCGATTAGGTTATATGTGATATGACCGGAATATTGAATCAAGTGATGATTTGATAATGTGATATACAGATAATGATATTAGTAGGTTATATGTGGTATAACCGGATTATTGAATCAAGTGTTGATTTAATAATATGATATATATTTATATTTGATATAATTATATATTAACTAATATTATTGCTCACTAATTATTTTCTTCTTAATATATATACATATATATATATATATTAATGTATATATTTATATATATTATGAAGCATAGTTGATTTTCTATTTTTTTAGAAAATAGAAAAAGAGGTGGAAATGAGGAGACTTTTGTGGAATGGTGAAGCATGGCTTTGATGATTATTATATTGGTCTTGACTCACTATTGAAGCATGGTTCCAATTGTTTATTTGGAAAGTGTGGGTGCTTCAATGAGTGAGGTATTTTGATGAGCCATTCTTCATATTTTCTTCACAACACTTTTTCTTTTCTCTTACATGAGCTCATTTTCTCTCTAGCTCTCCTTCTTTTCTTCACAACACTTGTTCTTTTCTCTTACATGAGCTCATTTTCTCTCTAGCTCTCCTTCTTCCTCCTCACCATCATCTCCAAGCTCAATCCCTTATATGAGTTGTGAAACCTTGAGCTTGTGAGAACCCAGTGAGTTTAGAACCCCTACTTCATCATCCTACACTTGATTGTCAATTAAGTGTAGTGTGTTTCCTTCACTAAAGTGTTTAGTGAAGAGGTAGCTTGGATTAACGGAGCTTCGGGTGGATCATCTTCGGCACGAAGATCGCAAAGGAAGCTTAATCCAACTTCAACTGGAGCCTAATGGAGTCGTGTGGACTACTACACGTAGTTTTTCAAAAGAAAGACACGGTCTACAAAGGTTGTAGCCTCATTCTCTATATGTTGTTTTCTTGATATCAAGCTAAAACCCTAATCATCTAGTTTAGATTCTAGGTTAGTGTTAATTAGCACCTCAAAAATTTAAAAATGGCATGGTTGATGCTAGTAAAACTCAGTGGTGGTGGTAATAAACACTTTCACCTGAGCGGGGAGAAAATCTTTTCTTTCAGGAATCTAACGACAACTTTTTTGTCGTTCGTCCGGCTCGGTATTGCCTCGTCCCATTTGGAGACAAAATCAACAATTAAAAGGATATACAAGTTCCCAAAAGAGTTGGAAAATGGGCTCATGAAATCAATCCTCCAAAGATCAAACATCTCAACAACCAAAATTGGTTGGAGTAACATTTCATTCCTGCTGGAGATCCGACCCAAATGTTGGCACCGGGAGAATGTTTTGCACTAATCATGTGCATCTTTGAAAAGTTTTGGCCAATAAAATCCACACTGCAAGACTTTTTCAGCTGTCTTTCTTGGGCCAAAATTCCCGCCACACGCTTGATCATGGAAGAATGACAACACACTCTTGAACTCATTGTCAGGGATACACCGGTGAATGATTTGGTTTAGACAATACTTGAACAAGTACGGTTCGTCCCAGTAAAAGTGTTTTATTTGGGATAAAAATCTATGTTTGTCATGACTCGACCATTCGCTTGGTATGAGTCCCGTCGCTAAATAGTTCACAATATCTGCAAACCAAGATTCATAAGATATGGTCAAGAGTTGTTCATCAGGAAAAGCATCATTTATTGGAAAAGGAAGCGTTGGCGAAGAAGGAAGTCTTGAAAGATGATCGGCCACTACGTTTTCACATCCGTTTTCGTCCTTAATGACAAAGTCAAATTCGGGAAGTAAGAGGATCCAACGTATCAGCCGAGATTTGGTATGCTTTTTTTGCGTAAAGTTGCCTCAAAGCAGAATGATCAGTGTAGACGACGACTGGAGAGTCAATGAAATATGGTCTGAATTTCTCCAAAGCGAACACAACTGCCAAGAACTCTTTCTTGGTTGTAGTGTAGTTCATTTGCGCGTCATTCAGGGTTCGGCTCGCATAGTAGATCACATGCGGCATCTTATCAATGTGATGTCCTAAGACCGCACCGATAGCAAAGTCTGATTCATCGCAATAATCTCAAAAGGATATGTCCATTCAGGAGAAGAGAGCACAGGAGCTGTAGTGAGAGAGCTTTGTAATGATTCAAAAGCAGTCAAACAATCCGAGTTGAAATTTAACGTTGTGTCTTTGGCTAGAAGATGGGTTAAGGGTCTAGCAATTTTGCTAAAATCCTTTATGAAATCGTCTATAGAAACCGACATGGCCAAGGAAAGAACTAATATTTCTGATGCATTTTGGACTGGGGGGGTTGGAAATGACATCAATCTTTGCTTTTTCAACCTCGATGCCGCTTTTTAAAATGATATGTCTTCAGACAATACCTTTTCGCACCATGAAGTGGCACTTCTCCTAGTTTAAGGTGAAATCTATCCCTACATCGGGTAAGGACAGTGTCAAGATGTTGTAAACACTCGTCAAAAGAGTCTCCAAAGATGGAGAAATCGTACATGAATATCTCCAGAAACATCTCGACCATGTCAGAGAATATTCTCATCATATACCGTTGAAATGTAGTTGGAGCATTGTGTAACCCAATGGGCATGCGGCGATATGCTAACGTGCTGAAAAGACAAGTGAAAGTGGTTTTGTCCTGGACTTTTTTGGCGATTGGAATCTGGTTGTAACCTGAGCAATCGTCCAGAAAACAGTAGAACATATGTCCAGCTAATCTTTTGAGCATTTGGTCAATGAATGGAAGCGTAAAGTGATCCTTCCGCGTTGCAGCGTTGAGTTTTCGATAATCAATGCATACTCGCCAATCGGTTTGGGTGTGAGTGGGGATTAACTCGTTTGCCTCATTTGTGATGACCGTAATGCCCGACTTCTTAGAGACAACGTGTATCAGACTGACCCATTGACTGTCGGATATAAGGTAAATGATACCACTATCGAGACATTTGATGATTTCCTTTTTAACAGCCTCCTTCATGACTGAATTTAATCGTCTCTATGGATCCCGAGCTAGTTTGGCAACATTTTGTAAGTCTACGGTAGCGCCCCGGCAGTCTGTCTGAGGCCAAAATGCGGAAACAAATTTTTTTCTAAACTAGAAACCGGCGCTATCGCAGACTTTAAATCCGGATCGAACCATTAACCTATAACTAGCAAACTAGAGAAAGGTTAGAAAGGCTAAACCGATCGATCCATGTCATTCGGTCTTTGGCCACCTTCCCAAGATCCCCGCGGCATCTCCGATCTCCGGTCTCCTCGTCGGAAAGGGCACCACATCTTCGAATCCTTTTATGGGCTCCCGCTTCGTCCGAAGCAACTCGGACACGAAGTTTGCTAGCCGACGTATCCAAGGTGATGAAAAAAATGTGTGTGATCTGTTTGTCTCAAGCATCCATTGATTCTCAACACATGAAAGTGTATGGATGGAGGTTGAAGATGATGCCATTAATGGAGATAGTGAGCTCAAGAAAGAAGGAGGAAGAAGAAGAGCTTTCTTTTGTGTTTTGTTGCAAATGATAAAATGAGAGAGTGTGTTCAAAAATACAAGAGCTAGCTCTCATATGGCTGCCCTTCTCTCTCTCCTTATTATTTCAACCAACAAATCAATCAAATAATGTGACACATGCACAAAGAAAGAGACCATGAGTCATCACTTATGCATGTGTCATAATTAACGCTCCTAATCATGACATTGAGCTCATTATTTCCATTTGTAAACATTAATCCAAATGTTTGGAACAATAAAAAGACACGGCATCATCTAAAATAAACTCGTGACGGATCACAAGGATACCCTAACCTGTATACGTTGGATATAGTGCCCTCAAAGCCAATTATTGGATCGCAGGTACGTGATTGCAATGATTGAGGCAGGACCTATACCGATATGACAGTCTTGCTCGTGATGATAGTATGCTATCTGGTTTGTCTTTATCATCGTATACATGCTTTAGTTCACTATTGCATGATGATAGAGCCCATAGGATTCTTGCTTGACTGCCAGCAGTATGATGGCGATCATATACATGGGAGCTGGGGTTTGTTTGCACATCCTTAAAGTGTCCCTAGTCATGGGAGTTTCGAGACAGGGCATCGATACTCCAGAGTAGACTAGTGTATATAGTCAAGACCCCGACGAGGGATGGTGGCCGGTCTCACAAGCTATTGGTGTCAGTAGGTTCACCTAAGATGTATACAGGTGCTCAATGGGTTATGAGTATACCGGAAAGGACTCGCCAGGAACATTCTAGTTGGTATTATACATATCGTCAGATAGCAGTTCCCAGGTGACATATGTAAAGGTTAGTTTGTCGACCTGAGATCGTCATTTTTCCCGTGTGAGTTCCCAATGTGCTTTGATTTCTACCATACCATGCTCAAAGGAGACGTGCAAACAGGTATTTTTTGGGTACAGTCCCGAGCCACATGGAGGCAGTGAGCGGATCGTCGAGGATTCGTCTCTCTCAGTATTAGGGGTTGATGTCGCACAGTGCACGGGTGGCCATCACTAGAAATCCTCGGCCGAGGTAGTGAAGAATTACTGATTTGGATCAGTAGTTTCTCAAGTGGTGATGGCCTTCATGCCGACACGATTTATCGCGTTATTAGGGGTCTGACTTTATCCATCCCCCTAGACACGATATGCGATTCTCTTTAGACGAACGGACCGGACTGTATGTATATTGTCACTGTTAGGCTCAGTAGGGTTTATGGATGAGTTCGCTCGTCAGCTTCCCTTCCAATCAATACATAGGCAACCGTTACGTACAGCTTGTACCTCTGACGTGCTAGAGGTTATACCCAGTACCAGTGTGTTGATGAGTCATTAGAGTCCCCCACAGACAGTTTCCAAAGTTCGGGCGAAACGTTGTAGAGGCCGTATGGTTTTATGGCAGGGTTCGGAAAATGCACGTGCGTTTTCGCACGTGTCATATTTCGGGCAGATAATACTGGTGGGCTTTGGTTTAAGCCGGATCCGAGTATTATACTGTATAGATATAATATCTTTGTCTCAGTTGCATTTGTATTTGGTCGTAATACAAATGCGGGTATATTTATACTGATACGGGGTTATCCTGAAATTCGTTTCAGGATCACTTTTGGAACTTTCCAGTTTTCCGTTTTCTATCGCCTGTATTTAACATTCGGTTAAATACAGATTTATCTTTTCTTCTCTTAGGTGAGTCATAGGGTGAGTCGTGCTTCTAGATGGTGACTAGGATGATGACAAGGCTAGTGAGTCATTAGTGCATTAATTATTCATTTAATGATGTGATGATGTATTGTTATGATTAATTGTTTGCATTGATTATTTGTGCAAGGTGGATAATTACTCATTAGTTCTTTTATGGTTATGGTTACCTCCTCCTTGCTCCTACACTCACCCCCCTTTCTTATAATGGTCGGGCCCTCTTCTCATTTGAGGATGGTTGTTGATTTGAAAAAAGATTGATATAGTTTTGGACTCATGGAAATTAGATAGCCTCATTTCTCATTTCACCCGATCCAAAAGGCAACTTCATTAACCGTTCGTCCATGGATTTGGACGAAGGAAGACAAAGTGTTCTACTCATTCTCTACATCATCTTGGTCGTCTCTTTTAGCAAACTTGATGACCGAGTTGCCTCGGTTCAGAGGCGGGAGCCCGTTTGAAGATCCGTCGACGTGGTGCCACCTGGACGAGAAGACTGGAGATTCAGGAGATCGGAGCAGCCGCAACGAAGCGTGGGATGATGGTTGAAGACCGAAGGACTCGGATCATTCGGTATAAAATTTCTACCCACTTTGTAGTTTGTTAGTTTAGCTTTAATGGAAGTTACGGGTTATAGTACAAGATAGCGCCAGTTGTAAAAGTTTTTGTTCCGCATTTGGCGTCTGTTAGACGGCCGGGGCGCTACCGTGGACTTACAGTGGTATCAGAGCCTCACCATTAAGCTTTACTAAATTGTGCTAACACGTTTAAAACATCGATCGAGCGAAATTTCAAAAACCATAATTTTCTGGATTAAAGTTTCTGTTGCTTTTAAATCAGGTCTAAAAATTTTTTTGACCATACCAGAAAATTCAGCATGCTTTTTAATGGAAACAGCAGAAAAACGATCCCCTAATTCGATCGTACGGCCGCGGATCCGTGGTCAATGCCTTGCTTTGACAGTGGAAGCACGGCCGTCTTGGTGAATTAGTGGGCCATTTTTCTTCTGGGCTTTCTTCTTGGGAAATTGTGGTTTCTGGTACTGTTCTTTTGGGCCCAGATTTTGTTACAGTACAGCAGATGTACGTGGGGCCCACTTTGGGAAGTTTTGTCGATCAAAATTTTAAACTTGTTAGTATACAGTACTTACTTTATATCTCCGACCGTGAATGTCATTCGAGCGGTAAACCGCGTCTAATTGCTATAGTCCTTTTAAACGGGTTTACGAACGTGACATTCGCGTTGATGTTCTGTGTTGTGCTGTGATGTTGCGGATATGTCGTGGTGGATAGCAGTGTGCAATGGTAGTGTTGTTTGGATTTATTTGTACATTTGATATTGTGGGGCGAGCGTCCAACATATGGACTTCCGTCACTGCATGTTTGTATAATATTCTTTTGGGGCACGACCGGGCTGAAGTCGATGTACCCGTTGTATATTTTATTTTCTTTTATGTACTAGGATTACCCCGCGACGGAGTGCACGGATAGACAGGTTCTGGAAGGTAACAGGTTCGTATCTCATGGCTTTGAGAGGCAAAGGGGCCTTACTCCAGAATTGGCAGACTATTCGCCGCACTCGTAAGGGGTACAGGTTGACCCAAGGAGGGGTGCTCAAGTTACCGGATTCCGTGGAGTGCCGGGTGGTCCATTCACTTTACTGTAGGGGGCTGCCTCGCTTCAGGTTTTGGCGGGTAACTTGCCGCACCCGTAGGGGTCTAGGTTTTATTGCACAGGCTATCCACATGACCAGGAGAACGTCGGGTTTCAGTAGCGGCTCTGTCAAACCCGGGGATCCCAGATTATCTGTATTGTTCTTTGATACTTATTACTTTTCCGTAATGTTGCATATTATCACACCTGGAGCGATTACTGTATATTGGTATATATACTATTAGATGTTGTATATGTTTTACACCCGCGCTAGTCCAGTCCCCGCTCTGTCGTTAGTTAAGTAACCTAACGGGTGATGACGGGACCCAGTGGCGAATGCGGATGGCATATACGTACATTATATTTTCGTTCTTTTCTGGTGTGATTAATTGATGGAAATGCGTTGATTCTTATCAATGCAAGTAAAACAAACCTATATTTGATGTTGTTGGAACAAATTTTAAAAGTGTTATTACAAAGACGTTTCTTTTTGTTTTGCATAGCGATATTTAGTTTAGAATATCCTGGACCTCATTCGACGAGGCAAGGGCTGAGATCCCTCCATCGGGAGTGACCTCTTAGGCAGAAATTTGCGTCAGGGTAATAACTTCACTATAGTCGATTACAAGTTGCTTTGCATCGCAGTATTCAGTTAGAATATCCTGCACCTCATTCCACGAGGAAAGAGCCGAGATCCCTTCACCGGGAGTGACCTCTTTAGCAAAAGGTTTTCGTCACAATATTTTTATAAAAAGCTATCAGGTTCCTTCAACGAGATCAAGTTCATTACGTTAAAGGTTTTTCGCCAAAAGCCAGCCGTAGCCCTCCGTCATTTCTTTTGGGTATTCAGTAGCATTCAAGCTATGTATTTTGACCAACGCCAAGGCATAGTGTTTGGTAGCTGCTGGGTATTCATCTGTTGCATAGATAGATGCATTGGTTTGGGACAGTCGTATTATCTTGTTGGCCAAAGTAAAGGGTATGTTGATTGTAAGAGATTCTGCGTGTTCAAGTCTAGTTAATTACCGCAATCAAGACGGTTTCGCTTGTAGCTAGCCGGTTGAGTACGGGTCGTCCTCAGGGAGATGGGAATCTTTTTCTAAGTGCTTTAACGAGTTAAGTCCAGATTTCTAGATTTTGTTGTGATTAATTAAGTGTTAAAGTGAAATGTAAAGAGAGCTTATTAGGGTTAGGATTAGGTTAGTTTGAGTTAGAAGTCCCTCACTTCTTTCATTGCCACTCTTAATATCGGTGTTACGGTAATCGGCAACAACGGGGATTAGCACGACTAGGAAGGAACTTGCGAGTATAAGCTAGGCTTTCCAACGCATAAGTTCTTCCTTTTGGTGCTTGTCCGTCCGTTCTTGGCTCTTAGCCATAACCTCCGGTTAATTCAACCACAACCGGTCTCACTACGGAATCACCGCTATCATGTAGGATAGGGTGCCGTAAGGAGCGGATTGTGGTTCAATTAACGGGAGTCGATTTTAAGATGTTGGGCAAGGAAAGAGTGAGAGAGATTTCCTTCTCTCAAGCTTCCCTTATCCTACCCTAACAAGTATGAAACTACTCACACATCATAATGGAAAGAAAACAAAACAAAAGAGGAAGATAGAAAGAAGGAGATTAGAAGATAACAACTAGCTATTTGCGACCTCCCTTGGCAAGGATCAAGCGTGAGCGTCATGGTTGTTTTAATGATAAAGGAAAAGAGAAAAGAAAGAAACAACAAGAAATAACAACAACTAAGTTAACAAATTAAAATTACAAGTAATTATAAAAGAACAAGACAAGCATGATAAGTAAAAGAATCTTCTTTATTCATCATTCTTCACTCACAAAGCTCACTACAAGTTTTAATGGAGAAGAGATGAGAAGAGGAAGAAGAAACAAGTATTCTAAACCTAGAAAAATACAAGATTATGCACCCTTGGCTTCACAAGGTTCTGGGGTATTTATAGGCTGGAAAATGAAAACCTAGGGCAATAATCAGAACACATATGAAAAGACCAATCTGCTCCCAAAAAGTCTTCAAGTGCGGCGCCAGTACGGCCGCGGAACCGCGGCCTTGACCCCCCTTTGGCCGCGGTTCCGCGGCGGTATGGAGGAGTTGGGCTCCCATTTTTTCTGTGCTTCCCTGGTTCTGTTTGTCCTTTACTCTGGTATATATATTTTTTCATATTTTCTTCACGATTTTTCCAGAATTTCTGTTGAGGGAAAGGTGATTTGATGTGGACTTTTTGTCATGATTTCCTCGAGCTCCGCGTAGATTTCTTGGATCTTGTGCTGCCATTGAGCCTTGTGCATGAAAACGACATTGATTTGACATTTTGTCTCTTAAACTGGTGTGTGGCAACAGACGGATAAAGAGCGGAGATCCGTGTTTTATCTGTGGTTGGCAGGAACCCGGATTTTGTCGTGTTTTCCATGAATTTCACCGTTTTTAGAACCGAGAACCTGTATCCTGCAATTGACTAGCAAACACGGCTCTAGAGTATCTACCGATATGCAATGTGATAAAAATTGGGCGGTATGAAAATGCAAAAATCTGATATGAACAAATACCCCCAAACTTATCATTTGCTCGTCCCGAGCAAAGCCAATTTATTCACAAAAAATTTCCTAACCTCACTTTCGCAGGGAACGCGATTGCACTGAGCATGTGCAACAAGCCGTTAAACCTCTAGGTGTCCCTAGTAGGAGGAGTGTTGTCTCCTGAGGGTTTTCAGCGGATACTACCCACAAAATCCGGTCAAGTTGGTTTTGTAAAATAACTAAGATTCAAATTCTAAAGTTTTGTTTCAGAAAATAACAATTCTATAATCCTAAGTCTAGACTATCGAACCTTTATTTTTCACACCTCGCTTCTTATTTAACTACAGATTTTATATGTCTTTACGTGCAGTGCAAATAGTGTCGTTAAGTTCCAGAAGGATCGATTAAAGTCATCATGTCGCACAATAAAGCCCAGATAACAATTTTAAAAGGATCACATAAGTTTTATAAAGAGTTAAGCATTTTTCAAGTTTCGTTTTCTAGTAAGGTTTCAACTTCAGAATTTCTATCTTCCTTAACAGGAAACTAAGTCGTATTTTTCACTCCACCTTTTTCTTGTTTTCATTTCATACACACCTCTGTGAACGTACAATAGTCTTTATCATAGAATAAAACCTTTATATCTCCGTTAATTTTTTTTTATAAAAGCCTGTCTTTTATCAAGATTATTCTCACACAAAGAACCGTTAGGAATTTTAACTCGGAGAGAACACTTGCTTGACTTTGTTTTAATCTGGACTTTCTAGGCTTCTTAGCGAGTTTTGGGCCAATGCACCCAAACCAGTTGGCTTTAGGGCATTAGGTGTAGAAACACCCCAGCGGACTTAATTACTCAAGTTACCTAGGTCCACAAACAAAAGACAGTTGGGCATGAAAATCATGATGATTTAATACGATCGGAGATATAGCCGGCAATTCAATTATTTTTTTGGATAAAAGACGTGTTTAGTGGGTTTTGGTGTGTAATCATTCCAATCAAGTTCCAGATGGGTTATTTTTCAGACTTAGTTCCAATTAAGGCATCAATAACATTCCTTCATATTCACTCACTTCATAAACTATTCTTGATATTACTTATTTCCGAACAAACCTATTTGATCCTCAGAAAATCATTTATCCATTTAAAAGTTTTTAGACATAAAAAGACTTGTCATTTAATTTCCAAAACTCACGACACGTGTAGTGTGATGTAAAAGACGTATATCAGCTATAGTTAACTTCAAAGGAGAATTATCTTTCAGGTTTTCAAAATCTAAACATAAGATTTAGTTATTCTTATCTTATCAAACAAAACCGTCGAAATGTTGAATCAGAGTCCTCCCACTAGCTAACTTGACAAAAAGTTTTTATGTTTTTAGAAAATTTTCAGATTTTTATGGATTTTATGGATTTAAATATGCAGATGCAAAATATACATATGAATGCGAAGGTAAGAAATGCGTACCGAGCGTACCCCCAAACTTAAACTGGACAGTGTCCTCACTGTCATTGCATGAAGAGATCATTGGAAGGGTCAAAATTGTCGGTTAGGTATACACACAAATTTTTATTTTTGTTTTTGGTTTTAAGAAAATGAAAAAGAAAAAGAAAATCCACAAAAATGTAAAAAATGGTATATACATACCCCAAACTTATTTGGAACAGTGTCCACTTGTTCTTGGCTGGATAACCGAAGTTTGGAGGTAGGCAGAGGAAGATCATGCAGGGTAAACCGGCTCCTGTAAGACCAGGAGCTCCTCTGTTGGTTAGGCGCTAAGGTACGGTTTAAGTCGGTGTCCGTTCACTTTGAAAAATGAACCGTCCTTTGGATTTTCCAAATCCACAGCGCCATGCGGATACACATTCCACACAAAATACGGCCCTTTCCAGCGAGATCTGAGCTTTCCTGGATGGAAGTGAAGTCGGGTGTCGTAAAGCAGTACCTGCTCACCAGGTACGAAAGTTTTGCGCAAAAGGTGTTTATCGTGAAACACCTTCGTTCGGTTCTTAACGACAACCGCGTTATCGTAAGCCTCATCCCTAAGCTCGCTTAGTTCGTTCAACTGCAGCTTCCGATGGCTGCCCGCATCTTCGAGAGACAGATTCAACTCCTTTATCGCCCAAAATGCGCGATGCTCTATTTCGACAGGTAGGTGGCAGGCTTTTCCATACACAAGCCGATAGGGAGACATGCCAAGGTCGGTCTTATAAGCGGTTCGAAATGCCTAAAGGGCATCAGTGAGTTTCAGCGACCAATCCTTACGGTTTTTGGAAACCGTCTTCTCCAGTATCTGCTTGATTTGCCGATTTGAAACTTCGGCCTGCCTGCAGGTTTGGGGGTGGTAGGGCGTGGATAGCTTATGATTAATGGAGTATTTTCGCATCAAGACCTCGAAAGTCTTATTGCAGAAATGGCTTCCATTGTCGCTAATGATCGCTCGGGGGTGCCCAAACCGGGAGAAAATGTTTTCTTTAAGGAACCTAACGACAACCTTGTTGTCGTTAGTCCGGCTGGGCACAGCCTCGACCCATTTAGAGACGTAATCAACAGCGAGAAGGATGTACAAGTTCCCAAAAGAGCTGGAAAACGGCCCCATGAAATCTATTCCCCAAACATCGAAAATCTCCACAACCAAGATCGGTTGGAGCGGCATCTCGTTCCTCCGGGATATCCGGCCCAAGTGTTGGCACCGGAAGCAAGTCTTGCAATAGTCATGAGCGTCTTTGAAGAGTTGTGGCCAGTAGAAACCACATTGCAAGATCTTCTCAGCTGTCTTTCTGGGGCCAAAATGCCCGCCACACGCTTGATCGTGGCAAAATGACAGCACACTCTTGAATTCCTCGTCAGGGACACACCGACGAATAATCTGGTCGGGACAGTACTTGAACAAATAGGGTTCGTCCCAGTAAAAGTGTTTTACTTGGGATAAGAAGCGAAGTCTGTCCTGGCTTGACCATTCAGTCGGTAGTAATCCCGTGGCCAAATAGTTCACAATATCTGCGAACCAGGGTTCACAAGATACTGTTAAGAGCTGTTCATCCGGGAAAACGTCGTTGATCGGAATTGGAAGCGAAGGAGAAGAAGGAAGTCGTGAGAGATGGTCGGCAACTACGTTTTCACATCCTCGTTTGTCCTTAATGACAAGGTCAAACTCTTGAAGAAAGAGGATCCAACGTATTAACCGATATTTTGCATCTTTCTTCGCAAAAAGATGGCGCAGAGCAGAATGGTCGGTGTAGACAATGACTGGAGAGCCGATGAGGTAGGGCCTGAACTTTTCTAAAGAAAATACAACAGCCAAGAATTCCTTCTCAGTTGTTGTATAATTGAGTTGGGCGTCGTTCAGGGTTCGGCTCGCATAATAGATTACGTGCGGCATCTTGTTGATGTGTTGTCCAAGGACAGCACCAATGGCAAAGTCGGATGCATCGCACATAATCCCAAATGGGTGCGTCGAGTCAGGGGAAGAAAGAACGGGAGCAGAAGTGAGTGAGCGTTTCAATGACTCGAATGCAGTCAGACAGCTCGAGTTGAAGTCGAATGGCGTATCCTTGGCCAGCAAAAGAGTCAAGGGCCTAGCAATCTTGCTAAAGTCCTTGATGAACCGTCTATAGAAACCGGCATGGCCAAGGAAGGCTCGGATATCTCTGACGCAACGGGGAGGAGGTAGATTGGAAATGACCTCAATCTTTGCTTTGTCAAACTCTATGCCATTTTACGAGATGATATGTCCTAAGACAATACCTTCGCGCACCATGAAGTGGCACTTCTCCCAATTCAAAGTGAGATTCTTGTCCTTACATCGGGTAAGGACAGCGTCAAGATGCAGCAAACACTCGTTGAAGGAATCGCTAAAGATGGAGAAATCATCCATGAAAATCTCCAGAAATTTTTCCACCATGTCTGAGAAAATTCCTATCATACACCGCTGGAAGGTAGCGGGCGCATTGCATAACCCAAAGGGCATGCGACGATATGCAAACGTGCCGAAAGGACAAGTGAAAGTGGTCTTGTCCTGGTCTTTTTCGGCGATGGGAATTTGATTATAGCCAGAGTAGCCATCAAGAAAGCAGTAGTACTCGTGTCCGGCCAATCGTTCAAGCATTTGGTCAATGAAAGGTAGCGGAAAGTGGTCTTCCGCGTTGCGGCGTTGAGTTTTCTGTAATCAATGCATACTCGCCACCCAGTTTGGGTGCGAGTATGGATTAACTCGTTCGCCTCGTTGGTTATGACCGTGATGCCCGACTTCTTGGGGACAACATGAATAGGGCTCACCCACTGGCTATCAGAGATAGGGTAAATGATACCACTATCTAGACATTTTACGATCTCCTTCTTCACAGCCTCTTTCATGACTGGATTGAGACGTCTTTGTGGATCCCGGGCTGGTTTGGCATCATCCATCAGATGAATGTGATGCTCAACGATCAGGGGACTAATCCCCTTGATGTCCGCCATAGACCAGCCAAAAGCTTGCCTGTTGCTGTGCAAGACCGTGAGAAAGGCTTTCTCTTGCTCTGGAGCTAGAGAAGCCGAGATGATGACAGGTAGGGTCTCGTTCTCACCCAAATAAGCGTACTTAAGGTGAGACGGCAAAGGCTTGAGTTCGAGCGTTGGAGGTGAAATGATGGAAGGCAAGATTGGTGAAACGGTCTCGAACTCAAAAGATTCCAGCAAAGGTTCGAAACGAGTGTAAGCGACCGAGTCGGATGGTTCAGGTAACTCATCCGGAAATTCGAAGGATTCAAACTCGGGTTGAGAGCGGCTATGATCGTTGGAGAACGTGAAACACTCATAGTCGTTGTCGGGCGTAAAAACAGCAGCAGGTTCAAGGAGGAACGCACTAGTGGCGTTAAGATTATCGTGATCAAACAGAAACTACTCGAATTCACATTCTTCTGGGGTGATCTCCTGGATCGAGCAGACGTCCAGTATATGAGCATTAGGTTCAGCGGGCTGATTCCCCAACCTAAAAATGTTGAGTTCAATTGTCATGTTTCCAAATGAGAGGTTCATCGAACCATTGCGACAATTGATCACAGCATTTGAGGTTGCAAGGAATGGGCGACCGAGTATCACCGGAATTTGATTCTGGGGGTTAGCTACAGGCTGTGTGTCTAATACAATGAAGTCAACGGGGAATATGAAGTCCCCGACTTTGATTAACACATCCTCTAGCTCACCCCTAGGATGGGTGATCGATCGGTCGGCCATTTGGAGAGTACAGTGTGTGGGTTTCAGCTCTCCTACGCCTAATTGCTCGTATACTGAGTACGGAAGCAGGTTAACACTGGCACCAAGATCTAATAGTGCGCGGTTGATGTTCTTATCCCCAATGGTAATAGAAATCGTAGGACAGCCAGGGTCCTTCCGTTTTTGTGGTAAAGATTGGGTAAGGGCATCACTCACAGCACTAGCCAAGAAAACTTTCTTTGGTACCTGAGACTTCCTCTTTTTCGTGCACAAGTCCTTTAAGATTTTCGCGTAGGACGGGACTTGTTGGACAGCATCTAAAAGAGGAATGTTAATGTTAACCTGCTTAAATAACTCCAGAATCTTCTCCATTTGAGGATTTTGTTTATTAGACCTCAACCGGTTTGGAAATGGGACATTTTTAAAATTGGTTGAGTCTAATGCTTGTGGAGGAGATTTTGGAGTTGGAATGGATCCCAGAACAGGTGTTTTCGTGGAGTGAGAAGTGGGTCCATTCAAAACAGAAGAAGAGGAAGAGAGCCTTGTGAAGAATGGAGAATAGGCTCAGAAGACGAAGAAGCAGGGGAAGAAGAAGAAGAAGAAGAAGAAGCGGCCGGGGTGTCATCGTTGATCCGTGTGCCAATGTTGTTTTGCAGCCTCCTTCCCGATCTCAATGTGGTCACGGCACTCACATTATGGTTCTGTTGTTCAAGAGCAACATGTACATTCTGTGGGTGACCGGGATTTGGGAGTGGCTGGGACGGGAGCTTCCCCTTCTCTCGCTCGCTTAAGGCCGCATTCAGTTGTGCAATCTGGGCCTCGATGGTTTTGATGCTTTGCCCGTGAGCGGCAGTGTGTTGCACTAAGGACTGAATGGAAGACTGGATGTTGGCAGTGGATTGAGTCGATTGTTTAACGAACGCCTCCAGACTTCGTTCGAGCGAGGAAACCTTATCGTTGTTTGACGGAACAAAGTTGTTTGGTGGAAAAGAATTGTTGAGTGCAAAGTTGTTCGTCTGATTTTGGAAAGGTTGGGGTTGGAAGGGTTGCTGAAACTGCTGTTGAGTTTGTTGTTGCGCTTGTTGTTGCGGCGGAGGGGCCCTTTGGAAATTGTTTCCTTGGAATTGATTCTGATTCTGATTCCAGGCGAAATTGGGGTGGTTCCTCCAACCGGGATTGTAGGTGGAAGAGTATGGATCATTCCTCGGTCTTTGCTGGAATGCAGCATTAACCTGATCCTGTCCTTGCGATGGTGGATTGTAAGGACACTCTTCGGTTAAGTGAGAAGGATCGGAACAACAAGCGCAGATGGTACGAAGGGGAAGAACAGGGGTAGGAGCAGGAGAAGAGAATTTGCTCTCTATCGCTTCAAGTTTTCTCGTTATTGCGGCCATTTCAGCTTTCATCGCAATGGAGACGTCAAGTTGGTGAATTCCTACCCTAGACTGACCGGTAGAAGTGGATGTAGAAGAAGAAGAAGTCGGTGTGGTGCTCTCCCATTGTAGCGTTTGCTCCGCAAGGTCATCAAAGAATTGTCACGCTTCCTCGTCAGATTTCGATAGGAAGTGGCCCTGACAGATGGTTTCCAACAACTGCTTCGTTGCTGGGTTCAGGCCCTCGTATAAGGTTTGGCAAAGTTGCCATTTCTCTATACCGTGGTGAGGACACTGAACAAGAAGGTCTTTGTACCGGTCAAAGCACTTCCAGAAGGGTTCAGAAGGAAGCTGAGAGAATTGGTTGATTTCATTGCGAATCCTTGCGGTTTTATGATTCGGATAAAATTTCTTTAGAAACGCTTTTACAAACTCGTCCCAACTGGTTATGGAACGGGAAGCGGTGCTATACAGCCATTTTTCAGCAAGATCGCATAAAGTGAACGGAATGACCCGTAGGCGTATAGCATCGTCCGACAGTTGGGTGGTTTTCATCATGGCACAAACGTTTTGAAATTTATTGATGAAGATATAGGCATCTTCAGATTCAAGCCCATGAAATCGTGGAAGTATGTTGATGAAGTGGGGCTTAATTTCAAAATTATCCCCATTGGCCGGTGGAAGAGAAAGGCAGGTGGGAAATGCAGAACGGGTGGGATAGAAACGATCCTGGAGTGCGATTCGCTGTGGCGCTACAACAGGCGGTGGTGGTGTGTTATTGGTCTCCGTAGGAGGTGGAGCCAATCCAGGGGTAGTCAAAGAGATGTTCGGATTAAATCCTGACATCACGGAAGAAGAGGTTGGTGAAGGTGAAGGTGAAGATGTATGAACAGAATTCCGGTCAACGTCGGAGTTGGCCGGCAAAGGTAAAGGTGAAAGAGGAGTGGACGGAGTTTCTACGTCTGAGTCGATCGCGTAGTCGGTAGCGACTAACGTAACGCGGACTAGGCGGTCGCTAGTGTCCCGAGTCCAAGCGGACATACACTAAACGAGTTTAGTATAGTCAAAGCGGAGAAGGTGAGGGTAAGAAAACGTCAATGGAGAAAGGCGAGGGGTGGTGTGTGAAAAATGGATTTTGGCGACAAAGGGCAAGTTTTTATAAAAGTTTTTGATTTTTTTCTTTTTTTTTAAATTTTTTAGAAAGAGATTTACAGAAATATGTACGGACTTACGGCTTTAAGTAATCACAAACAAGATATGCACAATCACACCTAGATCTAGGGTTACCTAGGTCTGCTAGACCTGCTCCAGAACTTGATTGTCGAAGTAAAACTGTGTCGAGAAACAGGCTCAAGATACACTGATCACGAGGCCAGGTAAGTGCAGAGATAAGGGGAGGTTTTCCAACGCTTTCGCGAAGTTCCTTAATTAAGTAACCCTTTCTCTTTTGGCGGTTGCGCCGTTAACACTTTCCTAGACACCCCGTAAACAATATACCGTTAAGCGAGGTTCTAAACACGGTTAACTTCTCCTAATGAGCGCGAAGTCCTTAGGGCTGAGTCTGGTATTTTTTAATTAACGATGGACAATGCATATGCTTTTTGTGATTTTTGGGGTCCTGGGAAGGGTGATGAAATCCCCACCCAATCTGAATTGGTTTCAAGCCCCTTAAGTACGTATTAAAGAATGCAAAGCGGTAACAAATCAACTGCAAACAATTTTTATTTTTAGCGCGGCGCAAAGAATCCTGCACAAGAACAGTTTATTGGAAGGGGGAAGAGAGTTTGCGCAAAGAATGCTGCAGAAAACACAGTTTATTGGAGTCTAGAGGAGTGGGGAGAAGGAAAGGAGGACTTACAGAGAATTTTGCACACTGACCACACCAAGTGGCCACGGTTCCGCGGCAATAAGGCCCTAATGCCGCGGTTCCGCGGCAGTAATGATGATTTGGTTCTTCATTTTTCTGGTGTGGGCTGTTTTGGGTGTCCTCTGCTGTTTTAAAGACCTTGAATCTTTATTTGCTCACTGTACCTGCTCCAGATCTTGATAGTAGACCGTTTGTTTCGTTTTGATCCGTCGCGGTGTAGCCGCGAAATGTGGGTCTATCTTCCCACGTCTTTGGCACTGAACTTGAACTTCGAATATCCCACGTCTTTGGCACTGAACTCGAACTCTGTATTATCCTGCACACTTGCACAAAAACTAATCAAAAATAACAAAATGAGTTTTTTACAACGTATATATATTTTTTTTGTTTTGGTTATATTTATATTCACAAGTTAACCAGAAATTACACAAAGAAATAAACTACCGTCTCCCCGGCAACGGCGCCATTTGATTGTTAGAGATTCTGCGTGTTCAAGTCTAGTTAATTACCGCAATCAAGACGGTTTCGCTTGTAGCTAGCCGGTTGAGTACGGGTCGTCCGCAGGGAGATGGGAATCTTTTTCTAAGTGCTTTAACGAGTTAAGTCCAGATTTCCAGATTTTGTTGTGATTAATTAAGTGTTAAAGTGATATGTAAAGAGAGCTTGTTAGGGTTAGGATTAGGTTAGTTTGAGTTAGGAGTCCCTCACTTCTTTCATTGCCACTCTTAATATCGGTATTACGGTAATCGGCAACAACGGGGATTAGCACGACTAGGAAGGAACTTGCGAGTATAAGCTAGGCTTTCCAACGCATAAGTTCTTCCTTTTGGTGCTTGTCCGTCCGTTCTTGGCTCTTAGCCATAACCTCCGGTTAATTCAACCACAACCGGTCTCACTACGGAATCACCGCTATCATGTAGGATAGGGTGCCGTAAGGAGCGGATTGTGGTTCAATTAACGGGAGTCGATTTTAAGATATTGGGTAAGGAAAGAGTGAGAGAGATTTCCTTCTCTCAAGCTTCCCTTATCCTACCCTAACAAGTATGAAACTACTCACACATCATAATGGAAAGAAAACAAAACAAAAGAGGAAGATAGAAAGAAGGAGATTAGAAGATAACAACTAGCTATTTGCGACCTCACCTTGGCAACGATCAAGCGTAAGCGTCATGGTTGTTTTAATGATAAAGGAAAAGAGAAAAGAAAGAAACAACAAGAAATAACAACAACTAAGTTAACAAATTAAAATTACAAGCAATTACAAAAGAACAAGACAAGCATGATAAGTAAAAGAATCTTCTTTATTCATCATTCTTCACTCACAAAACTCACTACAAGTTTTAATGGAGAAGAGATGAGAAGTGGAAGAAGAAACAAGTATTCTAAACCTAGAAAAATACAAGATTATGCACCCTTGGCTTCATAAGGTTCTGGGGTATTTATAGGCTGGAAAATGAAAACCTAGGGCAACAATCAGAACACATATGAAAAGACTAATCTTCCCCCAAAAAGTCTTCAAGTGCGGCGCCAGTACGGCCGCGGAACCGCGGCCTAGACCCCCCTTTAGCCGCGGTTCCGCGGCGGTATGGAGGAGTTGGGCTCCCATTTTTTCTGTGCTTCCCTGGTTCGTGTGTCCTTTACTCTGGTATATATATTTTTTTATATTTTCTTCACGATTTTTCCAGAATTTCTGTTGAGGGAAAGGTGATTTGATGTGGACTTTTTGTCATGATTTCCTCGAGCTCCGCGTAGATTTCTTGGATCTTGTGCTGCCATTGAGCCTTGTGCATGAAAACGACTTTGATTTGACATTTTGTCTCTTAAACTGGTGTGTGGCAACAGACGGATAAAGAGCGGAGATCCGTGTTTTATCTGTGGTTGGCAGGAACCCGGATTTTGTTGTGTTTTCCATGAATTTCACCGTTTTTAGAACCGAGAACCTGTATCCTGCAATTGACTAGCAAACACGGCTCAAGAGTATATACCGATATGCAATGTGATAAAAATTGGGCGGTATGAAAATGCAAAAATCTGATATGAACATATGTACTGGTGGGTTCAAATTGACCTGGATAGTGACGGATAGAACTTGGCATGTGACTTATGATATTTTGACCAACGCCAAGGTCATAAGAGCATGGGGGAAAAATAATATCGGGAGTTTCAAACATAAAGAAACTTGCCAAGTATGCGCATACCTTCTAGAGTGTCATAACGTGAGTGGATTCCGTCACATTATCATGCGATGAGAATTGGATCCCGATTCCCACTGATGAGTTAGTTTACTCTTCGGGTGATCCCGACTAATTCTTCTTTCAGGTTTGGAGGAGAATTTGAGAGAACAGTGGGAGGTTTCCTGATTGGATAAAGTGATAACCATTCTGATCTAAGTTAGAGTGCACGCAGAGTGTTTCTATTCTCTCTCTCTCTTTGGCAGCGACCTTTGACCGACCCTAGACTATGACTCAGTGATCAAGTTGACCGAACCTTCTTAAATTACTGGTTTTTGGATTGTCTATAGTTGCATAAGTCATTGCCGCTCCTTCTTTTACCCTTTGTATTCTCAGAACAGCCCGTATTATTACGGACATCCACTTCCATTGGATAGATCCATCGTATGGTTATATACGAACTCGAAGGGACTTCTTCGAGGATGGATCCCGATTCAGGAGAAATAGAATTGGTTTATTCATTTGTCTTTTACTATCACCTTCTCTGAGGTTGCGAGGGCTCCTTGGTTTAGGAGAGTACACCTATTATGCTTATTGGATAGTCTTATTCCAAACCATAGGCAGGTGCCGAAAGGTAGGGAATGAAGAAAACCAATTAGCCTAAGTAGGGTGTGCAGAAGGTAATAACTAAAGACAAAATAAAGGGATCGAAAAAGAGAGCAAACTAAACTGCGACTGTTATCGTTCACTTTCAAACCGTGTACTTCATCGCCACTCCTATTTCACTTTTAATAGAATAAGATATTATTCAGTTGTCTTTTATCATCACCTTCTTTCAAGTTTCGAGTACTCCTTGGTTTAGAAGAGTACACCTATTATGCTTACTGGATAGTCTTCTTCCAAACCATAGGCTGGTGTCGAACGGTAGGGAAGGAAGAAAACCACTTAGCCTAACGATGGTGTACAGAAGGTAATGAATAAAGAAAAATAAAGGGATTTGGAGAGGTGGCAAAGAAATATACGGTTATAGTTATGAATTGGTTTATGGAAGAGGCATTACTAGGAATACCAGGATACCCTGACGGAAAATTTTCATGTTTCAGTGCATTGTTAAAGGAAAACTGATTTCCCGATTAGATACTTACTCCAGGGTATGTATTTACCACATATGATTCTCACATCTGTATGGCTTTACAGATGATGAGTGGGAGTAAGTTATTGGGAATTAGGAGTTCATCCTCATTATATCGGAATTCGTTGTAATTGGTGATATTTGAGGAAATCGCCTGGGTACAGTTTTCAACCTACGGTGCACAGGTTTTTGAGTTATTCAACTCAGCAGACTTATACAGAGTATTGTATGTTGTCCAGTTTCCGTCAGGACAAAAGGGGTAGGTCCTCATACTATGTTCTGTTTACTTGCGACTTCTCTAGTTTTTAGACAAGTGTTTCGTAGAAATACAATGTCTAAGTTTTGAGAAGTTGTAGGTATAAGAATAAAGTAGAGAACCAGGTATCGCAAGTATCGGGATTCTTCAAAGAGATCGAAGATGTAGATTCTTGTGATTGGTATTCAGTTGAAAGTAATGGTTTTGAGAAACTTGTATCTCTTTCGGGTTACTCATAATTGGATGTATTCCTAAGTTGAGTAATGCTGATTAGCCTCTCTCCATTAAGTTGATATGCACTGGAGACCGTTGCATGGTTTGAATCTGGTTCCAGTTAAATTAGTGCCTCTATTTCTATATTGTATATAGAATGGTTCATATCTTAACGATGTTAAGATACGGGGAGTTGTCCAGCTTATGCTTAAAACCAGACACTGGAAAAATCAAGGCACGTTTCTGTAATAGCAGTTTGTGGGTTGACCCTGGCTTTGACGAGGGTTGATTATCTACCATCTGGAAGATCAATAGTGATATTGTTCTTAACTCGCCACAGTTTTAGTAAAATGGATTTTTTCGGAAAACAGTAGTGGGAGTATGGTAGAACTGGAAGTGATTCCACAACCGCAAACGATTACGGAAAATTTAATAGGACCTATATATTCAATCAAATTTGACATTCTAATAGCCACTCCGCAGATATGGTGGGTAACCTCAGACACCCGAGAGGTACTCCGGTACCCTCAAGAACGGTGACAGGGAGGTTCTTGTTTACCCAGACTTGACACTACGGTTATTCCAGGCTATGAGACCCGGCAAGAGAATAAGTATAGCGTCGTTCTAAACTAGCTTTAGAAGTGTACGTATATATTATTCTGCCAGAGGGTTATCGTAGTCAGTGGGAGCAGCGGAAGCATAGTGGGCAAGTAGCTTATATCTATTTATAGACTTCAGCAGTTATAAATAGATAGATCATCTAATTTTGATGAGACTGCCATGGCTTTGACTTCATCAGAATAAGGGATAGATCTGTTAAGAAGGTAGTAGGGTGTGATGTCCTGGCATTTGGATGACATACACAAAGTAGGAAGTAAAATTCCTATACTACAAGCGGTTATACTTTGGTCGTCACACAGTTGTTTCTCCACAAAGGATATGGATATAATATCAAACATTCTGCTTACTAGATCTATGGTTTTAGATCTAGATTTGGGTAGTTTCCCAATGTGGGTATTTTGACAGTATTCTAATGGTATTTTAGAATAGATAACTCCTGGCATGGTGGTATACCTGCAGGTGATGGAGTCACCCTCTCTAAAGGTGTCTTACAGACTAAAGGAAAGAGGGATATGCATGATTGGCAGATCACTTGCTTAGGCAATTGAGTAAATCATGAGATGTCAAGTACCACACCAGATGTTGTTTTTGCACTAGATGCGATAAGTTTATATTAATCTAATCCTGAAGAAACATAAGGAAGCAATTTTAGAACATAAGTGCATGTTCTACGGATTTGATGACGGCAGCCTCCTTCGGGAGACGGTTATCATTCCAGGCTTCCAAGGTGACATGGATGAAAGAGTGATTGTCAGAGTTATAGTTTTCCCTCTGACGAGGGACAATATTATGGACAGGTGGTCCAAGAGGATACTGTGGGAGGCATGGTGCTGGATACTGATTAGGTTCAGTTATCAATAAAGTCTAAGAAATTTGGATTTGGAGTTCATTTATGAACTAGGTCCCATTATATATTCAGACATATTCTAAGACAGGTATTACTCAATTCGGGAGATGGCTTTCTCCGTGAACTTGAGATTAATAGAGACATAGAAAGAAACATCAGGACGGATCCACTCATAGAGGTTATTCCTCGAACACAAGAGTTTTACAAACTAGCTTTATGAAAATGATTAGTAGAGGAGTTGGGTGTTCGGTATCACACGGGCTGTGAGTATACGACATCGCAATAATTAGCCTTAAGTGCAAGTGGGAGATTGTTGGATATAGTGCCCTCAAAGTCAATTATTGGATCGCAGGTACGTGATTGCAATGATTGAGGCAGGACCTATATCAATATGACAGTCTTGCTCGTGATGATAGTATGCTATCTGGTTTGTCTTTATCATCGTATACAAGCTTTAGTTCACTATTGCATGATGATAGAGCCCATAGGATTCTTGCTTGACTGCCAGCAGTATGATGGCGATCATATACGTGGGAGCTGGGGTCTGTAAGCACATCCTTAAAGTGTCCCTAGTCGTGGGAGTTTCAAGACAGGGCATTGATACTCCAGATTAGACTAGTGTATACAGTCAAGACCCCGACGAGGGGAGGTGGCCGGTCTCACAAGCCATTGGTGTCAGTAGGTTCACCTAAGATGTATACAGGTGCTCATTGGGTTATGAGTACACCGGACAGGACTCGCCGGGAACATGCTAGTTGGTATTATACATATCGTCAGATAGCAGTTCCCAGGTGACATGTGTACAGGTTGGTTTGTCGACCTGAGATCGTCATTTGTCTCGTGTGAGTTCCTACTGTGCTTTTATTTCTACCCTACCATGCTCAAAGGAGACGTGCAAACAGGTATTTTTTGGGTACAGTCCCTAGCCACATGGAGGCAGTGAGCGGATCGTCGGGGATTCGTCTCTCCCGGTATTGGGGGTTGATGTCGCACAGTGCACGCATGTCCATCACTAGAAATCCTCGGCCGAGGTAGTGGAGAATTACTGATTTGGATCGGTAGTTTCTCAGGTGGTGATGGGCTTCATGCCGACACGATTTATTGCGTTATTAGGGGTCTGACTTTATCCACCCCCTAGACTCGATATGCGATACTCTTTAGACGAATGGACCGGACTGTATATATATTGCCACTGTTAGGCTCTGTAGGGTTTATGGATGAGTTCGCTCGTCAGCTTCCCTTCCAATCAATACATAGGTAACCGTTACGTACAGCTTGTACCTCTGATGTGCTAGAGGTTATACCCAGTACCAGTGTGTTGATGAGTCATTAAAGTCCCCCACAGACAGTTTCCCAAGTTTGGGCGAAACGTTGTAGAGGCCATATAGTTTTATAGTAGGGTTTGGAAAATGCACGTGCGTTTTCGCACGTGTCATATTTCGGGCAGATAATACTGGTGGGCTTTGGTTTAAGCCGGATCCGAGTATTATACTGTGTAGATATAATATCTTTGTCTCGGTTACATTTGTATTCGGTCGTAATACAAATGCGGGTATGTTTATACTGATACGGGGATATCCTGAAATTCGTTTCAGGATCACTTTTGGAAGTTGTCAGTTTCCCGTTTTCTATCGCCCGTATTTAACATTCGGTTATATACGGATTTATCTTTTCTTCTCTTGGGTGAGTCATAGGGTGAGTCGTGCTTCTAGATGGTGACTAGGATGATGACAAGGCTAGTGAGTCATTAGTGCATTAATTATTCATTTAATGATGTGATGATATGTTGTTATGATTCATTGTTTGCATTGATTATTTGTGCATGATGGATAATGACTCATTAGTTCTTTTATGGTTATGGTTACCTCCTCCTTGCTCCTACACTCACCCCCCTTCCTTAAAATGGCCGGCCCCTCTTCTCATTTGAGGATGGTTGTTGATTTGAAAAAAGATTGATATAGTTTTGGACTCATGGAAATTAGATTGCCTCATTTCTCATTTCACCCGATCCAAAAAGCAACTTCATTAACCGTTCGTCCATGGATTTGGACAAAGCGAGACAAAGTGTTCTACTCATTCTCTACATCATCTTGGTCGTCTCTTTTAGCAAACTTGACGACCGAGTTGCCTCGGTTCAGAGGCGGGAGCCCGTTTAAAGATCGGTCGACGTGGTGCCACCTGGACGAGAAGACTGGAGATTCAGGAGATCGGAGCAGCCGCAACGAAGCGTGGGATGATGGTTGAAGACCGAAGGACTCGGATCATTCGGTATAAGATTTCTACCCACTTTGTAGTTTGTTAGTTTAGCTTTAATGGAAGATCCAGGTTATAGTACACGATAGCGCCGGTTGTAAAAGTTTATGTTCCGTATTTGGCGTCTGTTAGACGACCGGGGCGCTACCGTGGACTTACAGTATATACATACCTGCATCCGCATTCCGACTGAATGTGAATGCAATGAGACTAAAGTAATCCAACAAATCTAATACTAGGATCCGGCTTAAACCAAAGCCCACTAGTATGATCCGTCCGATCATGATCCGTGCATGACTGCACGTAAATGATCGAACCCTGCCATATATCTTACGGCCTCTACAACGTTTCATCCGAAACTTGAGAAGCTGTCTGTGGGGGACTCTAAAGACTCATCAATACTTTGGCTGTGAATTTAACCACTAGCCTGTCAGAGGTACTAGCCGTACGTAACGGGCTACCAGGTATTGATCAAAAGGGAGGTCGATGAGCGAACTCATCCTGAAACCCTACTGAGCCTGTCAATGACAATATCCATACAGTACGGTCCGTTCGTCTATGAGCATCGCTTGGCGGGCCTAGGGGGTTGGTAAAAGTCAGACCCCCAAAAGCGGTACAAGTCGTGTCGGAGTGTAGCCCAGAACACCCTGAGATACTACTGGAATACCTACCAGTAAATCTTTCGCCTTGGCTAAGGACTTCGTGTAATGGCTCTCCTAGACACAGCGCGATCTCACCCCCAATACCGCGAGAGACGAAACCCCTGCCGATCCGTTCACTGCCTCCATGTGGCTCTGGACTGTACCCAACTAAAACCTGTTTGCACGACTCCTCTGAGCCGTGGTAGGGTAGTAATCAAAGTACAATGGGAACTCACACGAGACAAATGACGATCTCAGGTCGATGAACTAACCTGTACACATGTCACCAGGGAACTGCTATCTGACGTCAGGTATAATACCAACTAGCATATTCCCGGCGAGTCCTGTCCGGTGTACTCATAACCCAATGAGCACCTGTATACATCTTAGGTGAACCAACTGACACCAATGGCTTGTGAGACCGGCCACCGCACCTCGTCGGGGTCTCGACTGTATACACTAGTCTACTAATGGAGTATCTATGCCCAGTCTCGAAACTCCCACGACTAGGGACCTTTTAAGGATGTGCTTATAGACCCCAGCTCCCACGTATATGATCGCCATCATACTGCTGGCCGTCAAGCAAGAATCCTATGGGCTCTATCAATGTGCAATAGTAGCCTGTAAGGTCACCTAATGCTGTACACGATGATAAAGACAAACCATGGTAGCGTACTAATCTCTATCAACGTGTAATAGTGAACTACAATGTCACCTTAAGCATGTACACGATGATAAAGACAAACCAGATAGTATACAATCCCCTCGAGTAAGTTTGTCCTACCGGTATAGGTCTTTCCTCAATCATTGCAATCACGTGCCTGCAATCCAATAATTGACTTTGAGGGCACTATATCCAACAATCTCCCACTTGGACTCAAGGCTAATTATTGCGGTGTCGCATACTCACAACCCGTGTGATACCGAACGCCCAACTCCTCTACTAATCAGCCTCACAAAGCCCATTTGCGAAACTATTGCGTTCGAGAAATAGCCTCAGCTAGTGGATCCGCCCAGATGTTTCTTTCTATGTCTCTCTTAATCTCAAGTTCACGGAGAAAGCCATATCCCGAAATGAGCAATACCTGTCTTAGAATATGTCTGGATATCTGATAGGACCTAGCTCATAAATGAACTCCAAATCTAAACTTCTTAGACTGTATCGTCAACTGAACTTATTCAGTATCCTGCACCATGCCTCCCTCAGTATCCGCTTGGACCACCTGTCCAAAATACTGCCCCTTGTCAGAGGGAAAACTATAACTCTGACAGTTACTCTGTCATCCAGGTCACCTTGGAAGCCTCTGAAATGATAACCGTCTCCTAAAAAAGGCTGTTGTTATCATATCCCTATAACATCCACTTATGTTCTAAAACTGCTTCCGAACGTTTCTCTAGGATAGGATTAATAACAATTTATTGCATCTAGTGCAAAAAAATAACGTCTGGTGTGGTGCTTGACATCTCATGATTGACTCAATTGCCTAAGCAAGTGATCTGCCAGTCATGCACATCTCTCTCCCCTTTAGTCTGTAAGACACCTTTAGAGAGGGTGACTCTATCACCAGCAGGTACACTACCATGCCTGGAGTCGTCCATTCTAAATCACCTTTAGAATGCTGTCTAAGTACCCAGATTGGGAAACTCATAGATCTAGTAACCAGAATGTCAGATATTATATCTTATCCTATGTGGAGAAACCACTTTGTGACAACCAAAGCACAACCGATTGTAGTGTAGGAACTCCACTTCCTACTCTGTGTATGTCATCCAAATACCTAGACATCACACCCTACTACCTTCTAAACAGATCCATCCCCTATTCTGATGAAATCAAATCTATGACTGTCACATCAGAAATAGATGATCTATCTTCGCTATATCTTCTTTAGTCCATAAATAGACATAAGCTACTTGTCCACTACGCTTCCGCTGCTCCCACTGACCACGACAACCCTCTGGCAGGGTCATATAGACGTGCATTTCTAAAGCTTTTTTAGAACGACGCTATAATCATCCTCCTGCCGGGTCTCATAGTTTGGAACAACAGTAATGTCAAGTCTGGGTAAACAAGAACCTCCCTGTCACCGTCTTTGAGGCTACCGGAGTACCTCTCGGGTGCTAGAAGTTACCCACCATATCTGCAGAGTGGCCAATGGAATGTCAACCCTGATTGAATCTTTAGGTTCTTACTAAATTTTCAGTAATCGTTTGTGGTTCTGGAATCACTTCCAGTTCTACCATACTCCCACTACTGTTTTCTGAAAAAAATCCATTTTTATTAAAATTGTGGCGAGTCAAGAACAATATTACTATTGATCTTCCAGATAGCAGAAAGTCAACCCTCGTCATAGCCCGGGTCAACCCACAAACAGCCATTACGGAAATGTGCATTGAGTTATCCAGAGTCTGGTTTTAAGCATAAGCCGGACAACTCCCCGTACCTTAACATCGTTAAGATATGAACCGTTCTATATCCAATATAGAAACAGATGCACTAATTTAATTGGAACCAGATTCAAATAATGCAGCTGTCTCCAGTGCATGTCAACTATATGGAGAGAGGCCGATTAGCATTACTCAACTTAAGAATACATCCAGATATGAGTATCCTGAAAGAGAAGCAAGTTCTCATAATCATTACTATCAACTAAATACCATACACAAGTATCCACATCTTCGATCACCTTGAAGAATCCTGATACTTGTAATACCTGGTTCTCTACTTTATTCATATACCTATAACTTCTCAAAACTTGGACCTTGTGCTTCTACGAAACACTTGCCTAAAAACCAGAGAAGTCATAAGTAAACCGAATATAGTACGAGTACCAACCCCTCTGTCCTAATGGACACTGGACAACATAAAATACTCTGTATAAGTCCCCTGAGTCTAATAACTCATTCTCTGTGTGTAGTTGGTTGAAAACTGCACTTATGGTTAAGAAGAATTACACCACAGTTTAATGCTCCTTACCTAACCATCCACTGATATAGGTAAATGTCATGGACATAATTTCAAAAAGTTATATCTCACTTTATAAAAATAAACGTACAAATATATCAATTTGAAATTAGTGCATAACGGATATTCAAAACCAAATATTTGCCGGTCCGGCAAACAACCCAGGCGATTTCCTCAAATGTCCACCAATTACAACGAATTCTGATATAATGAGGATAATCACATAATTCCCAATAACTTACTCCTACTCATCATCTGTAAAACCATACAGATGTGAGAATCATACCTGGTAAATACATATCCTGGAGCAAGTGTCTAATTGGGAAATCAGTTTTTCTTTTAACAATACACAGTGAAACTGAAACATGTAAATGTTTCGAAGGGGTATCCGGGTATTCCTAGTAATTCCACTTCCATTATCAGATTCACAACTGTAACCGTACATTTCTTTGACATCTCTCCAAATCCCTTTATTTGTCTTTACTCATTACTTCCTGTACACCACCTTTTAGGCCAAATGGTTTTCCTTCCTTCCCTACCGTTCGGCACCAGCCTATGGTTTGGAAGAAGACTATCCAATAAGCATAATGGGTGTACTCTCCTAATCCTAAGAGTATTCATAAACCTGAGAGAAGGTGAAGATAAAAGACAACTGAATAAAAACCTTTTTCCCTATTTCTCCACAACTAGAATCCGTCCCCGAACTGGAACAAGTTCCTTCGAGTTCGTATATAACCATACGATGGAGTATCCAATAAATTGTTGATCTTCGTAGTGATACGGAGTGTTCTGGAGAAATACAAAGGTGATGTAGGATTGGCGAGGAAATACTTGGTTTTGGTCGTGAGTAGCAGTCGCAATTTACTTTTACCCTCTTACTAATCCCTTTATTTGTCCTAACTTATTACACTCTGTACACCATCGTTAAGCTAATTGGTTTTCCTTCATTCCCCACCATTCGGCACCTGCCTATGGTTTGGAAGAAGACTATCCAATAAGCGTAATAGGTGTACTGTCCTAATCCAAGGAGCACTCGCAACCTGAGAGAAGGTAAAAGGAAACGACAATTGAATAGACCTATTCGTTTCCCCCTCCCTCCAGAAACCGGAAACCATACTCGAATCTAGAACAAGTTCCTTCAAGTTTGTTTATAACCATACGATGGTTTTAATCCAATGGAAGTGGATATTCGTAGTAATACGGGGGTGTTCTGGAGAAAAGGGTAAAAGTAGGGAGTGGCAATGAGGTATGCAACTCTGATAATCCAAAAAGCCAGTGTTTTAAGAAGGTTTCGGTTAACTTGGTCATTGAGTCATAGTTTATGGTCGGGCCATGGTCGATGCAAAAGAGAGAGAGAGAAAAGAAACACTCTGCGTGCACTCTAACCTAGATTAGAATGGTTATCACTTTATCTAATCAGGAAACCTCCCACTGTAACCTCAAATTCTCCTCCAAAACCTGAAAAGAAGAATTAGTCGGGATCACCCCGAGGAGTAAGCCAACTCATCAGTGGGAATCGGGATCCAACTATCATTGCATGATAACGTGATGGAATCCACTCACGTTATCACACTCCAGAAGGTATGCGCATGCCTGGCAAGTTTCAGTTTCTTTAGAAACTCCCGATGTGATTTTTTACCCCCATGCTCTTATGACCTTGACCTTTGGCCAACAAATCATAAGTCACATGTCAAGTTCTACCTGTCATTATCCAGGTTAATTTGAAAACCCGCCCGTACCTACGCTTGACTATGGCCAACAAAGAAGTATGACTGTCCCAAACCAATGCATCTATCTATGCAACAGAAAGGTAACAAATAGCTACCATACACTATGCCTTGACTTTGGCCAACAAACATAGCATGAATACTAAGTGCTACCCGTCTAAAATGGACGGAGGGCTATGAATGGTTTTTGGCGAAAAACCTTTAACGTAATGAACTTGATATCGTTGAAGGAACCGGATAGCTTTTTATAAAAATATATTGGCGAAAACCTTTGCTAAAGAGGTCACTCCCGGTGAAAGGATCTCGGTTCTTTCCCCGTAGAATGAGGTGCAGGATATTCCAACTTAATACTATGATGCAAAGCAAAAAGTAATCGACTATGGTGAAGTTATTACCCTGACGCAAACTTCTGTCCAAAGGGTCACTCCCGTTGAAGGGATCTCCGCCCTTGCCTCGTCGACTGAGGTGCTGGATATTCATAACCGAATACCACTATGCAAAACAAAAGAGAACGTCCTTGCAATAACAGCTTTTTGAAAAATGTTCCAACAACATCAAAGTGGTTTGTTTAGCTTGCATTGATCCGAATCATTGCACTCCCATCAATTGATCACACCAATAAAGAACGAAAATACGATGTAGGTATATGCCATCCGCATTCGCCACTGGGTCCCGTCATCACCCGTTAGGTTACTTAACTAACGACAGAGCGGGGACTGGACTAGCGCGGATGAAAAACATATACAACATCTACTAGTATATACATCAATATATAATAATCGCTCAAGGCATGATAAATGCAACATCACAGAAATATAATAAGTATCACAGAACAATACAGATAATCTGGGATCCCCGGGTTTCATAGAGCCGCTGTTGAAACCCGACATTCCCCTGGTCGTGTGGATAGCCTGTGCAATAAAATCCTAGACCCCTACGGGTGCGGCAAGTTACCCGCCAAAACCTGAAGCGAGGCAGCCCCCTTCAACAAAGTGAATGGACCACCAAGCACTTCACGGAATCCGGTAACTTGGGCACCCCTCCTTGGGTCAACCTATACCCCCTACGAGTGCGGCGAATAGCCCTGCCAATTCTAGAGTAAAGCCCCCTTCTTCTCAAAGCCATGAGATGCGGGCCCGTTTTCCTCTAGAACCCGGCTATCCGTGCACGCCACCGTGGGGTAATCCTAGTACAGAAAGTAAAATATACAACGGGTACATCGATCTCAGCCCGGTCGTGCCCCAAAAGAATAATATACAAACAGGCAGTGACGGCAGTCCATATGTCAGACGCTCGCCCTGCAATATCAAATGTACAAATAGAACCATACTGTACTACCATTGTATCCGGGCTATCCACCACGACAAATCCACAAAATCACAGCACAACACAGAACATCAACGTGAATGTCACGTTCGTAAATCCGTCTAAAAGGGCTATAGCAATTAGACAAGATTTACCGATCAAATGACATTCACGGTCGCAGATATAATGTAAGTACTGTAAACTAACATATTTAAAAATTTTGATCGACAAAATTTTCTGAAGTGGGCCCTAAGTACAACTGCAGCACTCAAAATAATCTGCACCCAAAATAAACATTCCAGAAACCCCAATTACAAGATATAAAAAACAGTAGAAATTTTGATGCAGTGTTGCTACAGTACGGCGGTGGAACCGCGACCAAAACGTGGGTACGGCCGCGGTTCCGCGGCACTACAGTGACATCATGCTACCAAATTTCTGCAGTGTTCTTAGAAAAGCCGGCCTGATTTTCTGCAATACTCAAAATAATTTTTCGACGACAAACAAAATTCGACAGAAACTCCTAAAACGGAATTGGGGTTTTGGAAAATTCGGCCGATTGATGTTCTAAATACATTAGAACAAGCTAGTAAAGGTTAATGGCGTGGCTCTGATACCATGTAAGTCTACGGTAGCGCCCCGGCCGTCTGTCCGAGGCCAAAATGCGGAAACAAAACTTTTTCTAAACTAGAAACCGGCGCTATCGTAGACATTAAATCCGGATCGAACCATTAACCTATAACTAGCTAACTAGAGAAATGTAAGAAAGGTTATACCGATCGATCCGTGTCCTTCGGTCTTTGGCCACTGATTAGTCGAAAATATTGCATATTTCAGCCGGCAATTTCCTCATCATTTGCACTCATTTAGAAGTGTACGGTATTCATATTTCACATATTAGCAAAACTGTCGCAAAATATCAGATTGCATGTGTTAGACTCTAAAACCGGCACTATAAAGGAAATTGACTGCATTTCATGGCATCGCATCATTCCTATATTGCGCAACACTTGTTTTAAGATCTGTGCAGGAAAATGCAGAAGAAAGGCCAAAATTTATACGGTACCGATCAAATATTACGCCAACTCAATGATTTCAGTTCTGGTACCAATCCAAAAGGCAAAGTAAAATTCAACATATCAAATTAAGCTCCAAATAGCAACCCAAGACAACTGCAAAGAGACCAAGCCCTAAGGAGCCTACTTGGCCGCGGAACCGCGGCCTAAGCCGCCTTGTGCCGCGGTTCCGCGGCGGCCTTGACAGATTATCACTCCAATTTTGCTGCAGAACTCCTAGCTCAGCTCCTACACTTCAAAAAGACACTCCAATTTCCAAAAGACTCTAGAGACTTCTGCCAGATCAGCAAACCCTTGTTCCTACACTAAACTAAGCCTTGTATTCTAGAAACTTCTTCTTAAACCTTAGCTTAAACCCTAAGCTAAGCCTAACAAACTCTTTCTAGAAGTCTTTCAACAAACTTTTGGAGGGAACTCAAAGACTTAGAGTTTGGGAGATCTATAAATAAGACCCTAGGCTCACTTGTAAAAGGAATCTAATCATCATTAGTTCAATTTTAGTAGCCAATCTAAATCCATTCACTCTCTTTTCTTCCACAAGTCTAGTGAGAGGGCTTGTGTGAAACCCTAACCCTAATTCCAATCAAAAGCCAAGATCCCGAGTACCCATCAAGCAAGAAGCCTTGCAACCTTTTATGAGCCGAGCCGATCTTCAACAGAGAAAGTGGTCCATGACGATCCGCGACTCACGGAGCTGAGCGTCGCCAATTCAACCATTAGTTCTTCCTCTTGTAGTTCTTGAGCGACTGTAATCAAATTGTTGATATAAATAAAAGGTGATATTCTTTTATCTTGTTTTCTTTAAATTCTTGCATCATGATATCTTTTCAATTCTTGAATGCTTTCTGTGTGATGATGTTTGAGTAATACTCCGCTCGTCGAGGAGTCGAGAAGATCAATAGAATGATGATGTAATATATCGTAAATCGATTCTTGAGTCCTACGAGTTTTGTAAACCCTAGCAAGTTCAAGAATCGACGACCCAATTTGTTGCGATGCTTTCTTGATTGATATCGCTCGAGATTGGGGAGTTACGATCGTTTCTTGAAATTGCTAGAGGCTGGAATATGAATGATATCTACGAAAGAACAAGGGTTAAACGATGAAACCCTAGTTTCATCAAGAAAGCCCTAACTCTCGTCGATCATCATCGATCTAGTATCAATCCTTCGAAGGACAAGAACACGAAATCTTGAGATTACATCATGTCTATAGATCCGATCGATTCCTACGAGCCTCATTTAGATTCTTGACATTTTGGTTGGAAATATCATCAGAACACCGATTCTTGATTTGTTTATCAGTTTCTTGATTCTTGATTAAACATCATGACACCTGAATCAATCGATAAATTCTTGAATCATGTTCTCTTTTCCTTTCGATTAACTTTTCAATTCAAACAAATTAAATACAGAAACGAATCGCACAATCCCTGTGGACGATCCGCACTCGCTTACGATTTACAATCGACACCGTAATTGATTGCGGTCAAATATAATTCTTTGATTGTGAACTTTATTCAATATTACCGACACATAGAAACTTATTCGCTTATTTCGATTTACACAAACAAGAAATCATTACAATCAAATGAAACCATTGCCGGGGATCATTTGAGTATTTGATTTGATAAGCAATCTTGAATTCTATAACAATCAAATGGCGCCGTTACCGGGGATCGCCAGATAGGAGTTGTGCCGAATATGGCATCGCATCATTCCTATATTGCCCAACACTTGTTTTAAGATCTGTGCAGGAAAATCCAGAAGAAAGGCAAAAATTTATACGGTACCGATCAAATATTACGCCAACTCAATGATTTCAGTTCTGGTACCAATCCAAAAGGAAAAGTAAAATTCAACATATCAAATTAAGCTCCAAATAGCAACCCAAGACAACTGCAAAGAGACCAAGCCCCAAGGAGCCTACTTGGCCGTGGAACATCGGCCTAAGCCGCCTTGTGCCACGGTTCCGCGGCGGCCTTGACAGATTATCACTCCAATTTTGCTGCAGAACTCCTAGCTCAGCTCCTACACATCAAAAAGACACTCCAATTTCCAGAAGACTCCAGAGACTTCTGCCAGATCAGCAAACCCTTGTTCCTACACTAAACTAAGCCTTGTATTCTAGAAACTTCTTCT
Source organism: Agapanthus africanus (assembly GCA_030015575.1). Lineage (NCBI taxonomy): Eukaryota > Viridiplantae > Streptophyta > Magnoliopsida > Asparagales > Amaryllidaceae > Agapanthus > Agapanthus africanus. Next base: position 234,333,556 of record CM057337.1, read on the forward strand.
TAAACCCTAGCTTAAACCCTAAGCTAAGCCTAACAAACTCTTTCTAGAAGTCTTTCAACAAACTTTTCGAGGGAACTCAAAGACTTAGGGTTTGGGAGATCTATAAATATGACCCTAGGCTAACTTGTAAAAGGAATCTAATCATCATTAGTTCAATTTTAGTAGCCAATCTAAATCCATTAACTCTCTTTTCTTCATCTTCTTCTTCCACAAGTCTGGTGAGAGGGCTTGTGTGAAACCCTAACCCTAATTCCAATCAAAAGCCAAGATCCCGAGTACCCATCAAGCAAGAAGCCTTGCAACCTTTTATGAGCCGAGCCGATCTTCAACAGAGCAAGTGGTCCAAGCCGATCCACGACTCACGGAGCCGAGCAACGCCAATTCAACAATTAGTTCTTCCTCTTGTAGTTCTTGAGCGACTGTAATCAAATTGTTGATATAAATAAAAGGTGATATTCTTTTATCTTGTTTTCTTTAAATTCTTGCATCATGATATCTTTTCAATTCTTGAATGCTTTCTGTGTGATGATGTTTGAGTAATACTCCGCTCGTCGAGGAGTCGAGAAGATCAATAGAATGATGATGTAATATATCTTAAATCGATTCTTGAATCCTACGAGTTTTGTAAACCCTAGCAAGTTCAAGAATCGACGACCCAATTCGTTGCGATGCTTTCTTGATTGATATCGCTCGAGATTGGGGAGTTACGATCGTTTCTTGAAGTTACTAGAGGCTAGAATATGAATGATATCTACGAAAGAACAAGGGTTAAACGATGAAACCCTAGTTTCATCAAGAAAGCCCTAACTCTCGTCGATCATCATCGATCAAGTATCAATCCTTCGAAGGACAAGAACACGAAATCTTGAGATTACATCATGTCTATAGATCCGATCGATTCCTACGAGCCTCATTTAGATTCTTGACATTTTGGTTGGAAATATCATCAAAACACCGATTCTTGATTTGTTTATCAGTTTCTTGATTCTTGATTAAATATCGTGACACCTGAATCAATCGATAAATTCTTGAATCATGTTTTCTTTTCCTTTTGATTAACTTTTCAATTCAAACAAATTAAATACAGAAACGAATCGCACAATCCCTATGGACGATCCGCACTCGCTTACGATCTACAATCGACACCGTAATTGATTGCGGTCAAGTATAATTCTTTGATTGTGAACTTTATTCAATATTACCGACACATAGAAACTTATTCGCTTATTTCGATTTACACAAACAAGAAATCATTACAATCAAATGAAACCGTTGCCGGGGATCATTTGAGTATTTGATTTGATAAGCAATCTAGAATTTTATAACAATCAAATGGCGCCGTTGCCGGGGATCACGCGCTAATTCGTTTCATATTATAGTTTGAATTGAAAGAATTATTCCATTGTTATTTTAAGATCAAAATTCGTGCAAACCCTAAACGATTTGTTGTGGTTCATTGCAAGGAAATATGGAGCTGTTTGGAAATTGAAGAAAATTTTTGGAATATACCAGAGAGCAGAGGGAGTCTACAGAAGCTCCCTGGTGAAATTTGGTGCAGTGTTCCCATTTTCAGACCGCTGAAGCGTGGCAATATGGCCCATTTGTAGCGGAACCGCGGCAGGCTTGGGGCTTCTCTGTGCAATTTTTCTTCAGGTGACTTCTTACCTTCTCCTCTCTCCTCTTTTTAGTTCCAACTAATAATTTGCTGCAGGATTCTTTGCAAATAATCGCAGCGCCGCAAAAGCAAAATTAAAATTGTGCGTGATTTTGTTTCTTGGTTGTTTGCATTCTAAATACGGAAATTAAGGGGCACGGCCAAATCCAAATTAGGTGGGGATTTCATTACCCATCCTAGGCCCCGAAAATCGCAAAACTTGCATCCGCATTGACCCACATTAACTAAAAGAAATCTAGAGATGACTCTAAGAACCGTCGCGCTCAATTAGGACAAGAGAAGGCCGTGGGTAATTCATTGCTTATCCGAGTTTTCTTGTGGTGCCTAAGGCGGGTGTGTCTAAGGCTAGTGGTTTTTAATTAGGCCCACTACTTACGTCATGGAGTACTTTCCTACTTACCTGGCACTTATCCGGCCACAGGGGGGCAAAGAAGCAGTAGGGGATTCTATCCTGCGACTTGTCTTTTGGCAGTTAGGAGCGGTCTAGAGCCGGACATAGGTGACCACTAGATTCTAGGGTTTGTGTGCTGCATTTGTTTTGTCGCATCATTTTTTCAAAAATCCGTCCCTTTTTCAAAGCAAGCACCGCATTCATTCATTACCCCTAATTATAAGTCAACGCTGCCACTTGTACTAACCCTTTTTAGTGCAAGATAGGCTGGACACGGGATTCTAGTGCCCGTTTAGTCCGCGTACCCTTTATCGACTCCGAAGTCGATATTTCTCCATTTACCTTTTCTTTACCCACTACCACACCCACACCGATGGATCCGAATCCATTAAACTTCTTTAATCCTAATCTGCCGCCGTCCGTTGGTGCGCAGAATCCATCCCGCATCTCTTCCCAGAAGAGGTGCTACCCTATTCGAGGTCCTCTTTCGACCTGCTTATCCACACCACCAGCCAACGGGGATAACTTTGAGATTAAGCCCCAGTATATCAATCTTTTACCCAAATTCCACGGACTCGAGACTGAGGACGCTTACGTTTTCATTACCAAATTTGAAAACGTATTCGCAATGATGAGTACGTCACAACTTTCAGTGGATGCTATGCGTCTACGACTTCTTCCGTTTACATTGTGCGATATAGCCGAGAAGTGGCTATATAACACTACCACACATTCTATCACGAATTAGGAAGAATTTGTCGCTGCATTCCTTAAGAAATTTTACCCAATACAAAAGACAGCTCGAATCCGTAGCGAACTGAATCAATTTGCCCAGCTCCCTACTGAACCATTTTCAAAATGCTTTGAACGTTTCAAGGATCTATTGGTTCAGTGTCCTCATCACGGCATCCCGAGATGGGAATTGTACCGCATCATTTATGAGGGCATTAACCCAAACACTAAACAGAGCCTTGAAAACATGTTTCAAGGTACTTTTATGACCAAAGATGATGGGGAAGCTTGGAAGTATTTAGAAGAGTTCGCTGAAAAATCACTACAGTGGGAGAGTGGAACCCAACCATTGAATAGGGGTGGCGTACACCAAATAGATGTGTCCATAGGTGTTCGAGCTGAAATGGCAGCAATGTAAAAGAAGCTCGACGCTATGGAACACAAATTTGCAGCAGCCTCCCTAAACCCAGGGTCGCTCCCCAAAACTGTTTGAGGGTGCTGTTCTGATCCGTCTCATTTAACGGAAGAATGTCCATTAAACTCTGCGTTTCAAGGTCACGAGCATTCTAATGCCGCATTTCAAAGACCTCGAAACGATCCATATTCTTCCACGTACAATCAGGGTTAGAGGAATCACTCGAATTTCGCTTGGAACCAAAACCAATCTCAAAACATGGTTCCAAACACGAATAATTTTCAAAGGGCTCTTCCTCCACCACAACAGCAACCCCTTCAACTCACTCAGCACCCCTATCAGTCAAAAAATTTCCAAAATCAGGTTAACACTCCTACACAGTCTAATCCTATGACCTGTTCTGACGAATTCTCTCAATTCACTCAAACCATGAATTCACTTTTGTCAAATTTCATAGAGGTTTCGGCTGAGGTTAGATCTTCCGTCAGTGAGATAAAGAAAAACTCAGCGTCACAAGCTGAGAGTATCAGAACGATGGAAGCTGAAATCGAACGACTTAAAGCCGAAATGGGTGCGAGAGAAAAAGGGAAACTTCCCTCTCAGCCCCTACAGAATCCTGGGCATTACAATGTAAATTCCGTCACAACGTTGAGATCGGGAAGAGTGCTAAAAAATCATGTCGGGGAAGGTAATGATGATATTGAAAATCATATCAACACCCCGGCTGAGACCTTTCCACACACACACACTTCTCCTTCTGATCCTACTTCTTCTACCACACCATTTTCTCGTGAGCCTATTCTCCATTTCCCACTAGGCTCGACACCTCAGTATAGCCCTTCTAGTTCTCCACAGACGGTCCCCACACCTCTTTTGGGACCTCGTCTACCCCCTCTTCCTTCTCCTGTGATGGACCCTGCGCTTATTGCGAAAGCTCCTTACCCAAATCGGTTAAGGGGTAATAGAACGAGTCCTCATATGGAGAAAATAATAGAAATGTTCAAACAGGTTAACATCAATATCTCTCTCCTAGATGTGATTCAGCAAGTCCCCGCTTATGCGAAAATTCTTAAGGACTTGTGCACTTGGAAGAGGAAGACTCAAGTGCCCAAGAAGGTCTTTATGTCTAATAATATCAGCACTGCTTTTATTCCCCAGCTACCAAAGAAACGTAAGGACCCAGGATGTCCTACGATATCGATTTCTATTGGGGGTAAAAACATAAATCGTGCTCTTTTAGACCTTGGCGCAAGTGTTAACCTACTTCCATATTCTGTCTATGAGCAACTAGGGATTGGAGAGCTAAAACCTGCTTACTGCACTCTCCAAATGGCATACCGTTCAATCACCAAACCAAGGGGTGAATTAGAGGATGTGTTAATAAAGGTCGGGGGATTTATTTTCCCTGTAGACTTCATTGTACTCGATACACAGCCTGTAGCAAACCCCCCGGGCCAAATTCCGGTGATTCTGGGTCGTCCTTTCTTTGCCACTTCCAACGCTGTTATAAACTATAGAAATGGTTCAAAACTTATCATTTGGAAATATGACCGTTGAACTAAATATCTACAAAGTTGGAAGTCAGCCATCAGAACCCTCTGCTCATATTTTAGATGTGTGCTCTGTCCACGAGATCGCTCCCGATAGTTGTGGAGCTGAGGATCTTTGCTTTCTAGATCTCGACGACATTAACACATCTCTTTTTGATTTCATACATGATCTTAGTGAGGACACTTTTCCTACACTTGAGTCCTGCACTCCTGACTTTACTCCACCAGAGTCTGTATCTTTCACAGGCTCTGAGCTTCTATGTAAATCCAAAAATCATTCAATGATCCCTCCTTCTATCATTTCTCTGCCCGAATTAGATCTCAAAATTTTACCTTCTCATCTTAAATATGCATATTTAGGTGAGAATGAGTCTTTACCGGTTTTCATTTCCGCATCTCTTGCATCAGAGCAAGAGAATGCACTTTTATCGGTATTGAGATCTAACAAAGAGGCGTTTGGTTGGAGTATAGCGGACATCAAAGGGATTAGTCCCTTGATAGTTGAATATCATATACATGTGATGGATGATGCCAGACCAACCCGAGAACCATAGAGACGGTTGAATCCCGTCATGAAGGAAGCGGGCATGAAAGAGATCGTCAAATGCTTAGATAATGGTATTATATACCCCATCTCCGATAGCCAATGGGTGAGTCCTATACATGTCATTCCGAAGAAATCCGGCATCACTGTTATAACCAATGAGGCAAATGAGTTGATTCAGACACGCGCCCAAACTGGGTGGCGTGTATGTATTGATTACCGAAAACTCAATGCTGCTACGAGGAAAGACCACTTTCCTCTACCATTCATTGATTAGATGCTGGAACGCTTAGCGGGACGAGAGTATTATTGCTTTATGGACGGATACTCAGGCTATAATCAGGTCCCCATCGCCAAAAAGGATCAAGATAAAACCACTTTTACTTGTCCTTTTGGTACCTTTGCTTACAGTCGCATGCCCTTTGGGTTATGCAATGCACCCGCTACCTTTCAGCGGTGTATGATGGGAATATTCTCTGATATGGTAGAGAATTTTCTGAAGATCTTTATGGACGATTTCTCGATTTTTGGAGACTCTTTTTCTGATTGCCTAGCGAATCTTGACGCTGTTCTTACTCGTTGCAAAGAGAAGAACTTGACATTGAACTGGGAAAAATGCCATTTTATGGTCCAAGAAGGAATTGTACTTGGACATGTTATTTCACAGAAAGGCATTGAGGTTGACAGAGCTAAGATAGATGTCATTCAAAACCTCCCTCATCCCAAAAGCGTCAAAGATATTCGATCTTTCCTTGGCCATGCGGGCTTTTATAGGAGATTCATTAAGGACATTAGCAAAATTGCTAGACCTTTAACTCTTCTTCTGGCCAAGGATACGACCTTCCATTTTGATTCGGACTGCGAGACAGCTTTCGACTCACTTAAACACTCACTCACTTCAGCCCCCGTGTTATCATCACCAAACTGGGACTACCCCTTTGAGCTGATGTGTGACGCATCTGATTTTGCAGTAGGTGCAGTTTTAGGACAGCACATCGAAAAGATGCCACACGTGATATACTATGCAAGTAAGACCCTGAATGATGCGCAAATCAATTATACAACTACAGAAAAAGAACTTTTAGCGGTTGTATTTCCATTAGAAAAATTCAGGCATTACTTAATTGGCTCACCTATAGTTGTATATACTGACCATTCCGCTTTAAAACATCTTCTGGCAAACAAAGATGCAAAAGGTCGACTAATACGTTGGATCCTTCTGTTACAAGAATTCGATCTTGTTATCAAAGATAAGAAAAGATGTGAAAACGTAGTAGCTGACCATCTTTCACGCATCATTTCTTCTCCTGTGACCCTGCCGATCAATGATTCATTCCCTGACGAACAACTCTTGAGCATATCCGCTGAACCATGGTTCAGGGATATTGTGAACTATCATGCCACGGGACTGATACCCAGCGATTGGTCAAAACAGGATATCGTTTTCTATCCCAAGTAAAACACTTTTACTGGGACGAGCCCTATTTGTTTAAATATTGTCCTGATCAAATCATTCGCCGGTGTGTCCCGAATGAAGAGTTCAAGAGTGTTCTTTCATTTTGTCATGATCAGGCCTGTGGGGGTCACTTTGGTCCTAGAAAGACAGCAGAGAAGGTTTTGCAATGTGGATTTTATTGGCCGACCTTATTCAAGGACGCATTTGAGTATTGCAAAACCTGTACACAATGTCAGTACACGGGTAGAATCTCGCAGAGGAATGAAATGCCTCGGCAACCCATTCTGGTTGTTGAAATATTCGATATTTGGGGCATTGATTTTATGGGTCCTTTTCCCAACTCCTTTGGGAATTTGTACATACTGCTGGCGGTTGATTATGTCTCAAAGTGGGTAAAAGCCATTCCATGTCGCACTAATGACAAGAAAGTTGTCATTAAGTTCTTAAAAGAGAATATCTTTCAGCGATTTGGACACCCACGCGCTATCATTAGCGATAATGGGACACATTTCTGCAACAGGTCTTTTGAGACTCTGATGCGAAAATACTCAATCAACCACCGACTTTCTACACCCTATCATCCCCAAACAAGAGGGCAAGTTGAGATCTCAAACAGACAAATCAAACTTATCCTGGAGAAAACTGTTGCTAAAAATAGAAAAGAATGGTCGACCAAACTGACGGATGCTCTTTGGGCATTTCGAACTGCATTTAAAACCGACCTAGGGATGTCTCCATATAGGATAGTGTTTGGGAAAGCATGTCATTTACCCGTCGAGATAGAGCATAAAGCATTGTGGGCTATAAAAGAAATAAATTTTGATCTAAACCTTGCTTGTAACTTTCGGAAGCTGCAACTTAATGAGCTAAGCGAACTCCGCGATGAAGCTTATGATAACGCTGTAATCATAAAGAATAGGACTAAGGTTTTTCATGATAAAAACATTTTGAGGAAAACATTTTCACCTGGTCAACAAGTCCTTCTTTATGATTCACGATTACACCTTCACGCGGGTAAGCTCCGATCTCGTTGGAAGGGACCTTTTGTTGTGCGGTCTGTATACCCGCACGGGGCAGTAGAAGTAGAAAATGTTAAAAACGGCACCTTTTTCAATGTAAATGGACATAGACTTAAGCCGTATTTTTCCACTGACCCCACGGAGGAGCTCTTGTTCTTACAAGAGCCAGTTTATTTTGATTAAAATTCCTCCGTCTCACCTTCATATCCAGTATATCATTGTATCATCTTTTGAATGAAGGTGAGTGAAAAGAGTAAGTTTGGGGGAAGTTCTTCACTTATATGTTTTGCCCCCACTAATAATTCCTCCCAGACTTACAGTTTTTAGGTATAGCGATTGGCAACAGTGAGGACACTGTTGAAAACAAGTTTGGGGGAGGTTTGTGCTTATTTTTGTATCATTTGCATATCATCTGCATAAGCACAAAACATTTCTTTAAAAATCTAAAAAAATTAAAAAAATTTCAAAACCGATAAAAATTTAAAAAAAATTTCAAGTATAAAAATAATTTTAATATTTACACTTTCTTGTATATAAATAAGATAATGAAAGTTTAGATAATGAACAATTACATCCATGAGATAAGAAAAGTTTAAGAAAACTAAGAAAATTAGAAGTTTTCTTATACGAACTAGTAATAAGTAGTTATGAGCCGTTGTCCCAAGGGTTAGTAAGATGAAGGACGTCACTAATCTGAGGATAAAAATAAGTCTGAAAAATAGTTTCTATTCTGGAAGCCAAACATTTTGAACGTTGCTACCCTGCTATTCGCACTTACACACGTCTTGAAGCCTGGGATAGTAGAGGATACCTTGAAATGCTCTTGTCTTAAAGCCGATGTATGAAGAAAATAAAAAGAAAAAGAAAAGTGAATAAAAAATATAAAGTGGTGAGAAAAATGGACACTGGTTTTGTTATCGCCGAAGGCAATAAAAAATATATAGCGAGAGTGCTTCTTCACCTAGTGCCCTAAGGCCAACTGGTCTGGGAGTCATTGCTATGCCTGAGGTGGTGCAAGACGAGGAAAATACACCAAGTAAGCAAGTACAGGAGTAATCGGTCGGTTAGTACCTCAAGAAGTATTAACGGTCGTATGAAAGTGTGTGAGCAATCTCATCTAAATATTCATTAATTAAAAAAGTACTGAGGCTGATGGGCAAGAGTATGATAGCTTGAATTGAATTCTCCGGGTGTAGGGATGTCTTTACACACACGCAGGGTGATATGATCGATGTTTGGAGGAAAGATAGGAATGAAGAATAAGATGATGTTTTATTGAGGGAGGACGTGATTTCTGACATTTTTTCATGACCATTAAGATAGGGCTCATGACAACCGAAAAGCTAAATTAGTTGGAAACCCTAATTTTCAAAGCCTTTCTTTTACAATTCTTTTCTTTAAATGTAATATTCATGATCTTTCTTTTATTATTGGATTTTGTGGGTGCAATCCGCTGAAAACCCTTAGGAGACAACACTCCTCCTACTAGGGACACCCAGAGGTTTAAAGGCTTGTTGCACATGCTCAGTGCAATCGTGTTGCCTACGAAAGTGTGCAAGTTAGTTTTTCTCTTTCTTTATTTTCTCCTTCTCTTTTTAATAAAAAAGTTCGCCCGAGACGATCGAAATTAAGTTTGGGGGAATTTGATTAGTCGAAAATATTGCATATTTCAGCCGGCAATTTCCTCATCATTTGCACTCATTTAGAAGTGTACGGTATTCATATTTCACATATTTGCAAAACTATCGCAAAATATCAGATTGCATGTGTTAGACTCTAAAACCGGCACTATAAAGGAAATTGACTGCATTTCATGGTATCGCATCATTCCTATATTGCGCAGCACTTGTTTTAAGATCTGTGCAGGAAAATCCAGAAGAAAGACCAAAATTTATACGGTACCGATCAAATATTACCCAAAGTCAATGATTTCAGTTCTGGTACCAATCCAAAAGGCAAAGTAAAATTCAACATATCAAATTAAGCTCCAAATAGCAACCCAAGACAACTGCAAAGAGACCAAGCCCCAAGGAGCCTGCTTGGCTGCGGAACCGCGGCCTAAGCCGCCTTGTGCCGCGGTTCCGCGGCGGCCTTGACAGATTATCACTCCAATTTTGCTGTAGAACTCCTAGCTCAGCTCCTACACTTCAAAAAGACACTCCAATTTCCAGAAGACTCCAGAGACTTCTGCCAGATCAGCAAACCCTTGTTCCTACACTAAACTAAGCCTTGTATTCTAGAAACTTCTTCTTAAACCCTTGCTTAAACCCTAAGCTAAGCCTAACAAACTCTTTCTAGAAGTCTTTCAACAAACTTTTCAAGGGAACTCAAAGACTTAGGGTTTGGGAGATATATAAATAAGAACCTAGGCTCACTTGTAAAAGGAATCTAATCATCATTAGTTCAATTTTAGTAGGCAATCTAAGTCCATTCACTCTCTTTTCTTCATCTTCTTCTTCCACAAGTCTAGTGAGAGGTCTTGTGTGAAACCCTAACCCTAATTCCAATCAAAAGCCAAGATCCCGAGTACCCATCAAGCAAGAAGCCTTGCAACAATTTATGAGCCGAGCCGATCTTCAACAGAGCAAGTGGTCCAAGCCGATCCGCGACTCACGGAGCCGAGCGACGCCAATTCAACAATTAGTTCTTCCTCTTGTAGTTCTTGAGCGACTGTAATCAAATTGTTGATATAAATAAAATGTGATATTCTTTTATCTTGTTTTCTTTAAATTCTTGCATCATGATATCTTTTCAATTCTTGAATACTTTCTGTGTGATGATGTTTGAGTAATACTCCGCTCGTCGAGGAGTCGAGAAGATCAATAGAATGATGATGTAATATATCTTAAATCGATTCTTGAATCCTACGAGTTTTGTAAACCCTAGCAAGTTCAAGAATCGACGACCCAATTCGTTGCGATGCTTTCTTGATTGATATCGCTCGAGATTGGGGAGTTACGATCGTTTCTTGAAATTGCTAGAGGCTAGAATGTGAATGATATCCACGAAAGAACAAGGGTTAAACGATGAAACCCTAGTTTCATCAAGAAAGCCCTAACTCTCGTCGATCATCATCGATCTAGTATCAATCCTTCGAAGGACAAGAACACGAAATCTTGAGATTACATCATGTCTATAGATCCGATCGATTCCTACGAGCCTCATTTAGATTCTTGACATTTTGGTTGGAAATATCATCAAAACACCGATTCTTGATTTGTTTATCAGTTTCTTGATTCTTGATTAAACATCGTGACACCTGAATCAATCGATAAATTCTTGAATCATGTTTTCTTTTCCTTTCGATTAACTTTTCAATTCAAACAAATTAAATACAGAAACGAATCGCACAATCCCTGTGGACGATCCGCACTCGCTTACGATCTACAATCGACACCGTAATTGATTGCGGTCAAATATAATTCTTTGATTGTGAACTTTATTCAATATTACCGACACATAGAAACTTATTCGCTTATTTCGATTTACACAAACAAGAAATCATTACAATCAAATGAAACCGTTGCCGGGGATCATTTGAGTATTTGATTTGATAAGCAATCTAGAATTTTATAACAATCAAATGGCGTCGTTGCCGGGGATCGCGCGCTAATTCGTTTCATATTATAGTTTGAATTGAAAGAATTATTCCATTTTTATTTTAAGATCAAAATTCGGGCAAACCCTAAACGATTTGTTGTGGTTCATTGCAAGGAAATATGGAGCTGTTTGGAAATTGAAGAAAATTTTTGGAATATATCAGAGAGCAGAGGGAGTCTAGAGAAGCTCCCTGGTGAAATTTGGTGCAGTGTTCCCATTTTCAGACCGCGGAAGCGCGGCAATAAGGCCTATTTGCGGCGGAACGGCGGCAGGCTTGGGGATTCTCTGTGCAATTTTTCTTCAGGTCCTCGCGGCATCTCCGATCTCCGGTCTCCTCGTCGGAAAGGGCACCACATCTTCGAATCCTTTTACGGGCTCCCGCTTCGTCCGAAGCAACTCGGATACGAAGTTTGGTAGCCGACGTGTCTAAGGTGATGTAAAGAATGTGTGTGATCTCTTTGTCTCAAGCATCCACCGATTCTCAACACATGAGAGTGTATGGATGGAGGTTGAAGAAGATGCCATTAATGGAGATAGTGAGCTCAAGAAAGAAGGAGGAAGAAGAGCTTTCTTTTGTGTTTTGTTGCAAATGATAAAATGAGAGAGTGTGCTCAAAAATACAAGAGCTAGCTGATTGATATGAAAAAGTTGTGTCTGTAGTTAACCGCAATCAATAACGGTGTCGCGTGTAGCTAGACCGAGAAGAGTACGGGTCGTCCTCTGGGAAACGTTGAATCTTATACTCTTACTTTAGATGTGTTGAGGAAAAGGAGGGATAAAGAATTTTGTGGAATGGTTTCTAAATCTACGTTAAGCACTCTTGCAAAAATATAGATCTAGATTATTTTAGGGTTGCAGTTAATATAATAAGGGGGCTTGTAGGGTTCGTTATGATTTAGTAGTTATGGATGATTAATTAAAAGTTACCCTTTTTATCCTTTAATAAATTTAAAACTAGAACGTCAGTGATGCATGTAGATTAGGGTTTCTGGAGGAAAAAGGAATCCCACTCTTAACCCTTATCTCGACACGGAACTCCGTTCATATCTACCCTTTACCAAAATAATCATTAATCTAATCTCTAATCGCGGTCGGGACTAACAATGAATTGTTAGCGCGCTCGATTAGGATGTTAATGATTCTTTTGATAAAGTTTATAAACTTTATAGTACTTAAAAAGAGTTTATAGATGTTCATCATCCATTAGCCTGCCCTAATCCTACGAACCCTAACAAGCGGAGAATTACTCGCGCATGTTGGGAGAAAAAGAGATGGAGAGAAAATGCAATAAACTACCTTTATTAATCAACAAGATCAAGTACACTTTGATTCCTTAGAAAATGATTACAAATATTAGTTTGCTTCTCGATCTTTTCTAAGGAGGTAGATGAACCGTTGATGATCAGCCTGGATGCGTGAGCCGTCTTGGACTTCGTGATCTCGTCGGCTTGATGATTTTTCCAAGAGGCTCTCGGTCTTTATTTATAGTCCCAAGGCTAGAAACTTAGCTTCCTAATTTGGAAGCAAGTACTATAGATTCTCCCACAAATTTCTGAGCTCCTAACTCCCTTACCCTGCCGCATATCCGCGGCCAACAAGGGGGTTTGGACCCGGATCCGCGGCCAAGGGTTGAGATCTTTTGATAAAGTTTCTGTGGGTCGATCCTTGTGACATGTGGCAATCTTTAGAAGCTTTGGACTTTGGAAATCTTCTAATACTTGCTGCCAGACTTGATTTCTATGTTTTGATTTCTTAATTAGGCAGGTTTGCTTTAACAACTTGATTTCCTTGATTTTAGACCTGAAAATTGTGCACAACAACTCAAATGATAATTAGTGGAGTTTGTTTTCTTAAGATTTGGTCAATGATATTTTTTGCATACATTTTCCTACCAAATGCTAATTATAATATATCAACACATGGAAAATAGTATTTTTACAGATAAGCCCTCATATATATGATATATTATAATAAAGACCTTTTTTAATATGGAATTAGTAGGAAAAAATGTAATAACAAATGTGCAGTTTTATCAACTGAACAAATACCCTCAAACTTATCTTTGATCGTCCCGAGCAAACTAGTTTATTCAAGAGAAGGAGAAAAGGAAAGGAGAAAACTTAGCACACTTTCATAGGCAAACACGATTGCACTGAGCACGTGCAACAAGCCGTTAAACCTCTAGGTGTCCCTAGTAGAAGGAGTGTTGTCTCTTGAGGGTTTTCAGCGGATTACACCCACAAAATCCTATAATAAAAGAATGATGGTGAAATTTACATATAAAGATAAGAACCATAAAAGAAATACTTTGAAAATTTAGAGTTTCCAACTACACTAGCTTTTCAGTTGTTATGAGCCCTATCTTAATAGTCATGAAAAGATGTTAAAAATCACATCATCCCTCAATAAAACATCGTCTTTATTCTTCATTCCTACCTTTCATCCAAACATCGATCATATAACCCTCCGTGTGTATAATGGACATCCCTACATTCGGAGAATTCAATTCAAGCTATCATACTCTTGTCCATCTACCTCAGTACTTTTTAATTTGATGAATATTTAAGGATTTGCTCACACATTTTCATGCGACCGTTAATACTTCTTGAGGTACTACCGACCGATTACTTATGTGTTTGCTGATTAGGTGATAGTATTTTCCTCGTCTTGCACCACCTAAGGCTTAGCAGTGACTCCCAAACCAGTTGGTCTAAGGCACTAGGTGATGAAGCACCCTTGCTATATTTTTTATTGCTGCCTTGGCGATAACAAAACCACTGTTTATTTTTTTCTTTTCACCATTTTTATATTTTCTTCATTTTTTCATTTTTTCCCTTCATACTTTGGCTTTTAGACAAGAGCATTTCAAGGTATCCTCTACTATCCCGAGTTTCAAGACGTGTGTAAGTGCATATAGTAGGGTATCCACATTCAAATGTTTGGCTTTCAGAATAGAAACTATTTTTTCAGACCTTTTTTTATCCTCAGATTAGTGACTTCCTTCATCTTACTAACCTTTGGGACAACAGCTCATGACTACTTATTACTAGTTCGTTTAAGAAAACTTCTAATTTTCTTGGTTTTCTTAAACTATTCCAATCTTTTCGATGTAATTTTTCACTTTCTACTCTTTTGTTATAAAAGAAAAAATTTTAAATTTTTTTAAAAAATGTTGTGCTTATGCAAAATATGATGCAAATTGATGTGTAAATAAGCACAAACCTCCCACAAACTTGTTTTCAACAGTGTCCTCACTGTTCCTATCTGCTGGATCACAAAAACCGGTAAGCTTGGGAGGACATTATTAATGGGGGCAAGAATATATGAAAGTGAAAATTCTCCCCCAAACTTTTTTTTTTGGCTCACAAATTTGAGGACAAAAGTTATGTTCAAGAGCCAAAAATATACGCCGCCACAAACATGAGTTAGACAATACGAAGCATTTTTAGAGGGGGTGAGTCATTTGGTCAAAGTAGAACTTTACAAAGACCAAAAGTTAACACCAACCATTTAAAGATTTTATTAGTATAGCGTATAGGTTGGTGGAAGAATGTGTTGTACCGAGTCAAGAAAAAATAGGGAAGGGATAAAAGGTGGTCTGGAAAAGGTTTGAATTTAGAGAAAAGAAAGAATGAGGATGAATGTGAATGATTAGGAAGAGGGAATGGTGACGGTTCAACCTCTATAGGTGGAGATTGATCAATCATAAAATCCGTATTGTTTAAAAATTCAAGTTCGTCAGCAAAAAGTTCTTCAAAACTTTTATCAATGGTGTGATTAAACATTTTGCTGTCAAAGAGTTTTGTGCCAGAATTAATCCTACTTGATTCATCAAATATCATTGAGGTAGAGAAGTCGAAAAACTCATCTACCTCATTTTTAAAAATATCCAAATCAAGTTGAATTTCTGGTATTATTGAACTTGAATTAACAGATTGTGATTCATCAAAACTCACTGAAACTATAGGAACAGAAGAAGAACAAGAGAAAATAGAAGGTGAAATGGTTAAACAAATTGGTGTGTCGAGTGTTGCTGTACCAGATGTGGAAGATGAAAGCTGTATTTCTTCAGGTATACCTTTATCATCAACTTCAAGACATATTTGGGGCTCGGGAAGAATTAAAGGCTCAAGATGATGACCACAGGGAAGTGAAAGGATTTGATGAATTGGTGGGACAAAATCATCCAAAATTTTGGGTTCATCAATCAATATATCCCCAACGTCAATCACCTCATTCAAGTGATGGTTAAAATTCTCAAACACCTCAACAAAAGTATGGTTTTCAATCAGTTTTGGTTCAAGAGTGGAGGTGTAGAGATCACAAGGGTTGGGTATGGTTTCACTTGAAATGGACCCTTCACAGTCGGGTAAATCAAACACTACAAAGTCACAAAACTTATCAGACATTCTATTTGGTGTACTTGATGAATCTATGAAACTGGAGTTGTGGATTTCAGTTTGGAATGGGGAGGTTTGATTAGGAAGGGTGTTCAGTTTTGTCTCACTACCCAAATTCTCATTTTGTCCTATGCCCGAATCATATACTGAAAATTTTTGGGCAGGTTTGAAATTCTTTGCTTGCATCCACTCTGTTGTTTCCTTCCTAATTTGGTTCGACAATTCCAGAAATTTTTCTAATATCTGCTCCAGACTAGACTTGGGTTGATAAGGGGTTTCAGTATAAGATTGAAATTCCTGTGGATAATTAAAACTCCCAAATGACTGATTAGAAGAACTGTCTAGAGAAGGTGGAAAAGTCGGATTGGATTGATAGGAATAGAATGGTTGCGAAAATTGGGTGGGAGTAGGATCAATATTATGATAAGAAGAATATTGATATGGGTTGGTTTGTTGGCTATTTTCAATAGACATCTTATATGCCACAAACCTCCTATCAAACTTTTCTTTGGACAGTGGTGGTGATGGTTGATATTGGTCCGGATTGAAACTTTGGCCTCTAGCCCTAGCTATATGCTCAGCAATGGACATTCGTCTACGGGCTTCCTCACTCTCGGTATGAACTGAAACCGGTGTAGGATTAGGATACGGTTGATAAGACCTAGACTGAGGTGGCCAACTGTTTCTTCCCTCTTGTTCTATATGATCTCTTAAGGACATGGAAGAGCCGGACGGTATACCGAAGGGATTACGAAAACAAGAAATATCTGGTTGCGGACAACAAAGCTCGGCAAGTGTTCTTCTGTTTAGGTCACCCATTATAAGAAGAGAAGAAGGGGGTAAGGGTAAAAAGGGGAGAAAATAATTGGTTTGTTTTGAAAAATGAAGGATTTAGACAAATCACACAAAAATGCACAAACAACCCTAGAACTATGGTTACCTAGGTCCAGTCTCTAGACCGCTCCTAGACTTCCAATGGACAAGCCACAGGATCAATCCTCTACCGCCTCTTTACTACCCTTGTAGCCAGATAAGTGCCAGGTAAATGGGAAGGTACTCCACTATGAAAGTAGTTGGCCTAATTAATAACCACTAGCCTTCGACACACTTGCCTAGACACTACAAAAGTAATATGGATAAGCGATAGATTACCCACGACCTTTCTCTGTCCTTATTAAGCGCGACCGTCCTTAGAGTCTGGTCTAGATATTTTTTAAATTAATGTAGGGTTGATGCCGATGCTCGGTTTGTGATTTGTGGGGCTTAGGAAGGGTGATGAAATCCCCACCTAATCTGGATTTTGTTCTTGCCCCTTAAAAATCCGTATTAAAATATGCAAAAACAAACCACAAAACAAAACTTTGCAAAAAGTCTTTTGAGCGGCGATATTTTGCTAAGAATCCTGCAGAAAAGATATTTTATTGGATTTCAGAGAAGACTGAAGCCCTAGATCTCCTAACCGGCCACGCTTCCGCCGCCGATGTGCACTTCCGGCCGCGGTTCCGCCGCCGACTTGAGGGATCAAGTGATGAGTTTTGCTATGTGGCCTCCTGTACTCTTCTGGATCTTGATGAATGTCTCTGTCTCTCTGTATCCTTAAGTATGTGACTTCAGATTCCCTCGCAAAATTCACACAATAATCGTTAAATATACAATTTGCAGTTTTGTTTTATTTGTGATATTGATTGTATAAGAATTCAACACAAATAGTAAGAACAAAAATTACGCACGTATCCCCGGCAACGACGCTATTTGATTGATGTGAAAAAGTTGTGTTTGTAGTTAACCGCAATCAATAACGGTGTCGCGTGTAGCTGGACCGAGATGAGTACGAGTCGTCCTTTGGGAAACGTTGAATCTTATACTCTTACTTTTGATGTGTTGAGAAAGAGAAGGGATAAAGAATTTTGTGGAATGGTTTCTAGATCTACGTTAAGCACTCATACAAAAATATAGATCTAGATTATTTTAGGGATGTAGTTAATATAATAAGGGGGCTTGTAGAGTTCGTTAGGATTTAGTAGTTATGGATGATTAATTAAAAGTTACCCTTTTTATCCATTAATAGATTTAAAACTAGAACGACAGTGATGCGTGTAGATTATGGTTTCTGGAGGAAAAAGGAATCCCACTCTTAACCCTTATCTCGACACGGAACTCCGTTCATATCTACCCTTTACCAAAATAATCATTAATCTAATCTCTAATCGCGGTCGGGACTAACAATGAATTGTTAGCGCGCCCGATTAAGATGTTAATGATTCTTTTGATAAAGTTTATAAACTTTATAGGACATAAAAAGATTTTATAGATGTTCATCATCCATTATCTTACCCTAATCCTACGAACCCTAACAAGCGGAGAATTACTCGCTCATGTTGGGAGAAAAAGAGATGGAGAGAAAATGCAATAAACTACCCTTATTAATCAACAAGATCAAGTACACTTTGATTTCTTAGAAAATGATTACAAATACTAGTTTGCATCTCGATCTCTTCTAAGGAGGTAGATGAACCGTTGATGATCAGCCTGGATGGGTGAGCCGTCTTGGACTTCGTGATCTCGTCGGCTTGATGATTTTTTCAAGAGGCTCTCGGTCTTTATTAATAGTCCAAAGGCCAGAAACTTAGCTTCCTAATTTGGAAGCAAGTAGTATAGATTCTCCCACAAATTTCTGAGCTCTTAACTCCCCTACCCTGCCGCGGATCCACGGCCAACAGGGGGGTTTGGCCGCGGATCCGCGGCCAAGGGTTGAGATCTTTTGATAAAGTTTCTGTGGGTCGATCCTTGTGAAATGTGGCAATCTTTGGAAGCTTTGGACTGTGGAAATCTTCTAATAGTTGCTGCCAGACTTGATTTCTAAGTTTTGATTTCTTAATTAGGCAGGTTTGCTTTAACAACTTGATTTCCTTGATTTTAGACCTGAAAATTCTGCACAACAACTCAAATGATAATTAGTAGAGTTTGTTTTCTTAAGATTTGGTCAATGATATTTTTTTGCATACATTTTCCTACCAAATGCTAATTATTATATATCAACACATGGAAAATAGTAGTTTTACAAATAAGCCCTCATATGTATGATATATTATAATAAAGACCTTTTTTTATTTGGAATTAGTAGGAAAAAATGTAATAACAAATGTGCAGTTTTATCAACTGAACACTAGCTCTCATATAGCTGCCCTTCTCTCTCTTCTTATCATTTCAACCCACAAATCAATCAAATAATGTGACACATACACAAAGAAAGAGACCATGAGTCATCACGTGTGCATGTGTCATAATTAATGCTCCTAATCAAGACCTTGAGCTCATTATTTCCATTTGTAAACATTAATCCAAATGTTTGCAACAATAAAAAGATACGGCAATATTTAAAGTAAACTCGTGACGGATCACAAGGATACCCCTCACCTGTATATACATACCTGCTGAAGGGTCCCGGCACCGTCCCGGCCATCGAAACGCGGCCAAAATGCCGTACAAAATTTTTCTAAACTGGTGCTACCGCTACCCGAATCCCGGATCGACCTTAAACCCTAAACTAGCAAACTAACTAAGAGTTAGAATCTTTATACCGAGTTGACCTGTTTCCTTCGGTATTCATTCCAAGCTCCTAGTGGTCCTTTGATGATGTCTGGTTGCCGGTCTTCCTCCATCTCCGATGATCCACCCGAGGGAAACGGCGTAAGCTCCAACCCCGTCGAACGAGATAACCGACGCTCCAAAGTCGCTAGCGATAGAGAGTCGAGGTGTATGGAAGTGTCACTACATTTTCTCTCATCCCTTGAGCTCAAGAGAGCATCCATGGAAGATGAATGAAGGTGATGATGAAGACTTGGCATGAGCAAGAATAATGCTATGTGCTTTGTGTGCATGAGAGTGAGAGAGTGAGGAGGCTTGCATAAATGTGTAATAATAAGGCCAAATGAAATTAACCCCATTCCTAAAAGATAGTGGCCTGCCCCCCTCTCTCTCTCCCATCATAGAAAAAATCATTTCCAAATAAACAAAGCCAATAAATCACAACCATACCATACACTATACTTGACTCATGCCCATGCCTTTAATCAAATCACATTTTCCACCTCATTAAAAAAAACAAATGAATTTCTATAAATGGAAAATCATATAAATGAGGTGGCATCTTCTACTAGAAGCTATTCCGTACAAAATATGGAATACTTCCCGGTACATGTACCGAAATACATATACGCGTATTCGTACCAAAATACGAATAGCCAAGAGAGAAAAAGAATAGTGAAAAATAATACTAGAATACGTATATACTAATACATATATAAATTATTAAATCAAAACCTGATTTAATAAACTGGCTTAATCCTAAGCCGCTAGTATTATCAACCGTCCAATTAAAGTCTGCGCAACAAGTGCACATATTTAATCGGACATCTGTATGTATCAACATACCTCATGTACACCATATCGCCTGAACCGCGAAAACCCTCTGTGTGGGACTCTAAAGAATCGTCAATATGCTAGCAGTGGTTTTAACCACAAGCACGTCAGCGGCACTAGCTGTACGTAACGGCTACCCAGGTATTGAGCGAAAGGGAGGCCGACGAGCTCAACCTGAACCCCTACAGAGCCTGTCAGTGACAATATCCTTACAGTCCGGTCTGTTCGTCTAAGAGCATTGCATATCGATTCTAGGGGGTGGATAAAGTCAGACCCCTAACAACGCGATATTTAGTATCGGCATGTAACCCATCACCACCTGAGAAACTATCGATCCTGGATCGGTAATTCTCGTTCACCATGGCCAAGGATTTCTGGTGATGGCCACCCGTACACAATGCGACATCAACCCCCAATACCGGGAGAGACGAATCCCCGACGATCCGATCACTGCCTCCATGTGGCTCGGGACTGTACCCAACTAAAACCTGTTTGCACGACTCCTTTGAGCCGTGGTAGGGTAGTAATCAAAGCACAGTAGGAACTCACACGAGACAAATGACGATCTCAGGTCGGCAGACTAACCTACACACATGTCATCTGGGAACTGCTATCTGACAATAGGTATAATACAAACTAGCAGGTTCCCGGCAAGTCCGTCCAGTGTACTCATAACCCAATGAGCACCTGCATACTATCTTAGGTAAACAAACTAACACCAGTAGCTTGTGAAACCTGGCCACCGCCCCTCGTCGGGGTCTCGATCAGTATACACTAGTCTACACTGGAGTATCGATGCCCGGTCTCGATACTCCTACGACTAGGGACATTTAAGGATGTGCTTATACACCCCAGCTCCCACATATATGATCGCCATCATACTGCTGGCAGTCAAGCAAGAATCCTAAGGGCTCTATCAACACGTACATGATGATAAAGACGAACCAGATAACATACTATCATCTTGAGTAAGACTGTTTTAATAGTATAGGTCCTACCTCAATCATCATAATCACAAGTCCGTGACTATGATAATTGCCTTGAGGGCACTATAGCCAACAATCTCCCACTTGCACTTAAGGCCAATTATTCCGATGTCGCATACTCACAGCCCGTGTGATACCGAACAACAAACTTCTCAACTAATCAGCTTTGCAAAGCCCGTTTGCGAAAAATTATTGCGTTCGAGAAATAACCTCAGTGAGTGGATCCGCTCCAATGTTTCTTTCTGTATCTCTCTTAATCTCAACTTCGCGGAGAAAACTATCTCCCGAAATGAGCAATACTTGTCTTAGAATTTGTCTGGATATCTGATGGGACCCAGTTCACAAATGAACTCCAAATCCAGCAAACTACTTAGACTGTATCGTCCACTGAATTTAATCAGTATCCTGCGCCATGCCTTTCCTCAGTATTTGCTTGGACCACCCGTCCAACATACTGCCTTCAAAAGAAGGAAAAACTATAACTCTGACTGTCACTCTGTCATCCAGGTAACCTTGGAAGCTTGAAATGATAACCGTCTCCTGAAGGAGGCTGCCGTTACCATATCTCAAGAACATTCACTTATGTTCATAAACTGCTTCTCAATGTTTCTCTAGGATTGGATTAATATATATTTATTACAGCTAGTGCAAAAACAATATCTGGTGTGGTACTTGACATTTCATGATTAGCTCAATTGCCTAAGTAAGTGATATGCTAATCATGCAGAACCCTCTCCCCTTTAGTCTGTAAGACACCTTTAGAGAGGGTGACTCCATCACCTGCAGGTACACCACCATGCTAGGAGTCGTCCATTTAATGTCAAAGTACCCAGATTAGGATACTTTCCAAATCTAGATCTAGTAATCAGAAACCTGATATTATATCCATATCTTATATGGAGAAACAGCTTTGTGACAACCACAGTATAACCGATTGTAGTATAGGAATATCTCTTCCTATCAAGTGCATATCATCCAAAATACCTGGACATCACTCTCTACTACCTTCTTACCAGATCCATCTTCTATTCTGATGAGGTCAAAGTCTATGACTGTCACATCAAAATTAGATGATCAATTTCCTCTATACCTGCTTTAGTCCATAAATAGACATAAGCTACTTGCCTATTATGCTTCCGCTGCTCCCACTGACTACAACAACCCTCTGGCAGAGTCATATATACGTACACTTCTAAAGCTAGTTTAGAACGAGCTATACTCATCCTCCTGCCGAGTCTTATAGTCTAGAACAGCAGCAATGGCAAGTTTGGGTAAACAAGAACCTCCCTGTCACCGTCTCTGAGAAGACCGAAGCACCTCTTGGGTGCCTGAGGTTACCCACCAAATCTGCGGAGTGGCTAATTGAACATCAAATCCAATTGAATCCTTAGGTTCTATTAAATTTTCAGTAATCGTTTGTGGTTCTGGAATTACTTCCAGTTCTACCATACTCGCACTTTTGTATTTCTGAAAAAGTCCATTTTACTAAAACTGTGGTGAGTCAAGAACAATATAAATATTGATCTTCCTGATGGTAGAAAGTTAACTCTCATCAAAGCCCGGGATAACCTACAAACAGCCATTACTGAAACGTGCCTTGAATTTATCCGTATTCTGGTTTTAAGCATCAGCCGGACAACTCCCTATACCTTAACATTGTTAAGATATAAATTGATTCTATATATATCTAATATAGAAACAAAAGAACTAATTCAATTGGAACCAGATTCAAAATCATGCAGCTGTCTCCAGTGCATATCAACCAAATGGAAGGAGGCCATTCAATATTACTCATCTAGGAGTGCATCCATATATGAGTAACCTAAAAAAGAATCAAGTTCTCAAAACCATTACTATCAACGAAATACCAAATACAAGTATCTACCTCTTCGACTTCCTCGAAGAATCCTGATACTTACAACAAATGGTTCTCTATTTTATTCTTATACCTATAACTTCTGAATATCTGGACCTTGCATTTCAACGAAATACATGTCCAGAACTGGAGAAGTCATAAGTAAACAGAATATAGTAAGAGTACCAACCCCTTTGTCCAAATGGACACTGGACAACATACAATACTTTGTACAAGTCCATTGAGTTCAACAACTCAAACCCTGTACGTCGTAGGTTGAAAAACTGAACTTTGGTTACGAGGAGTTACACCGCTGTTGAATGCACCTTACCTAATCACCAACTAATATAGGTAAATGTCATAAACACAATATCAAAAAGTTATATCTCACATTATAAAATAAATGTACAGATATATCAGTTTGAAATTGGTGCATAACAACGGATATTCAAAACCAAATATTTGCCATCCGGCAAAAACCAGATAATTTCCTCAAACATCACCAATTACTACGAATTCCGATATAATGAGGATCTAATCACCCAATTCCCAATATCTTACTCCCACTCACCATCTGTAATAACATACAGATGTGAGAATCTGATCTGGTAAATACATACCCAGGAGTTAGATTCCAATTGAGAAAACAATTTTCAATTAACATCGCACAGTGAAACTGAAACATGAAAATGTTTCCAAAAGTGGTTAACTGGTATTCCTAGTAACGCCTTTTCCACTATCCTGATTCACGACAATAACCATATACTTTCCTGCCCTCTCTACAATCCCTTTTATTATGTCTTTACTCATTACCTACTGTACACCTCCATTACGCTAATTGGTTTTCTTCATTCCCTACCTTTCGGCACCAGCCTAAGGTTTGGAAGAAGACTATCTAATAAGCGTAATAGGTGTACTCTCCTAATCCTAGGAGCCCTCGCAGCCTGAGAGAAGGTAATGGGAAAAGTCATCTGAATAATCCTATTCTTTTTCTCCTGAACCAGAATCCATCCTCGAAAAAGTTCCTTCGAGTTTGTATGTAACTATACGATGGATTTATCCAATGGAAGTGGATGTTCGTAGTGATACGAGGTGTTCTGGAGAAATGTAAAGTGGATGTAGGAGTGGCAAGGGTATACACGGTCTTTGTCGTGAATGATAGTGGTCGCAATTTCCTTTGCCATCATTCTAATCCCTTTATATGTCTTTACTTATTACCTTCTTACACCACACTTAAGCTTAATTGGTTTTCTTCATTCCCTACCGTTCGGCACCTGCTTATGGTTTGGAAGAAGACTATCAAATAAGCTCAATAGGTGTACCCTCTCCTAATCCTAGGAGCCCTCACAAGCTGAGAGAAGGTAAAGAGAAAAGACAACCGAATAATCCTATTCAATCTCTCCAGAACCAGAATCCATCCACGAAATAGATCCTTCGAGTTCGTATATAACCATACGATGGATTTATCTAATGGAAGTGGATGTTCATAGTAATACGGGGTATTTTGGAGAAATGAAAAGGTGATATAGAAGTGTCAATGATGTATGCGACACTGATCGCACGCTTTTGGCGTGTCGGATGTTCAAAGTTCTAAAGTTATAACCGCGATCAGGACGGTGTCGCAATACAGCTAGCCGGTTGAGCACGGGTCAATCCACAGGGAGATGGTTGTATGTCCGTTCTTGTCTTAGACGAGTTAATAAAGAATGAGTATATGTTTGTTCAATTCTATCCTAAGTGTTTTATATGCAAATATAAAGTTGTTAAGAAAAAGATACGAAAGTGTAAGCTAAAGAAATCCGCACTCAAAACCTTTGAGCCGAGACTTGACCAATTGAACCTAGAGCAATTGGCAAC
Organism: Agapanthus africanus; assembly: GCA_030015575.1. Lineage (NCBI taxonomy): Eukaryota > Viridiplantae > Streptophyta > Magnoliopsida > Asparagales > Amaryllidaceae > Agapanthus > Agapanthus africanus. Next base: position 234,358,458 of record CM057337.1, read on the forward strand.
AACGTGGATTAGGGGATTTAAGCACGGTATTCATGGAATCCGATTTATTTACCCTTGTCCTTCCGTTCTTGTCTCTTGATTTCGCCTCCGGCCAAACCGAACGCAACCGGTCGCGGTTAGGAATCACCGTTACCTTGGTAGGTTAGGGTGCCTAACGGAGCGCTTGCGTATCGTTTGGGCGGAGTTCAATGGAAAATAACGGGAAAAGGAAATGAGCAAAGAAACATTAACTTACAATATCGTATTTATTCTTAACAACAATAATTACAACCATTCACAAAACGAACCAAAAAGAGAGAACAAGAAGATAAACAAAGAAAAGAAAAGATTACAAGCAAGTAATTAAAGTGCATGGTAATAAATTGCAAGTAATAAAAGACAAGAATGAAAAATGCAAGAAAGAGATAAGTAAGAAAGTAACACTAAGAACCATAGAACTCAAGACAAGCCATGGGATCAATAGCCAACCCTTAAACTTGCAAGCTCAATCAAGTGGTTGCAAGATCAAGAGAAGGGTAAAGAACTCATATGAAATGAAACACAAAAAAGAGAACAAAATGATACAACCCCTTGAGATCAATGACCAAATCTTAAACTTGCAAGCTCACTTAAGAGGTTGCAAGATCAAGTTAAGGTAGAGAGCTCAAGGGGGAAGCTAAGCAAAAAAGAATGATACAAAAACCCTCATCTTCATTTATCATCCACTCAATGCTCTCGCTACATTTCCATGGAGGAAAGAATGAAGAAGAAGAAGAAGAAGACTAAAAACTAACAAAAAAGAGGCATAAGCATGAACTCTTGGCTCGGCAAGTTCTGGGGTATTTATAGGAAGGGAACTGGAAACCTAGGGCAAGAATTTGGCTCCACAAAAGATTACCAAACAGCCCCCAGAATACGACACAGAGAGGAGCCCACATGGCCGCGGTTCCGCGGCCTAAGCATGCTTGGGCCGCGGAACCGCGGCCATCTTGATGAATTAGGTGACGCTATTTTGTCGTTTTCCCTGGTTTGCTGTCTTGTGCTGTTCTACATGTACCAAACTGCAAATTGCTTCCACAATTGCTTCAGATCTGCAATGGTCCAAAATGGCATCAATAATAATACTTTTGACCTTTTCTCCCTCGAGCTCCGCACACCCATTGATTCTTGTGCTGCCCCCCTCGTGCTCTGTGCTTGTCCGAGACACGAATAACCACTGTCATATATCTTGTCTCAGAAACTAGTACGTGGCACTGGACATATACGGATGACCGGAACCCGGCTTTTATTTGCTGTCAACAGATGTTCTGTATTTTGGCGTAACTGTGGAGATTTTGTATCATTTGCGTTATTTTGGACTACGAACCTGTAGTCTGTAAATATATAGCAAACACAGATTAACAGTACCTACCTATAAACAAACGAGCGTAAGAATGGGCGGTAACAAATGCAATATTCTGGTATGAACAAATACCCCCAAACTTAAGTTTTGCTCGTCCCGAGCAAAACCAATTATTCATAAAAAAAGTCCTAACCGCACTTTCGCAGGGAACGCAATTGCACTGAGCACGTGCAACAAGCCGTTAAACCTCTAGGTGTCCCTAGTAGGAGGAGTGTTGTCACCTGAGGGTTTTCAGCGGATACTACCCATAAAATCCGGTCAAGCTAGTTTTGCAAAATTACTATGATTCAAACCCGAAAGTTTTGTTTCAGAAAATAACAATTCTATTATCCTAAGTCTAGACTATCAAACCTTTATTTTTCACATCTCGCTTCTTATTTAACTTAAGATTTTATATGTCTTTACGTGCAGTGCAAATAGTGTCGTTAAGTTCTAGAAGGGTCGAATAAAGTCATCATGTCATACAATAAAGCCCAGATAAAAATTTTAAAAGGATCACATAAGTTTTATAAAAAGTTAAGTATTTTTCAAATTTCGTTTTCCAGTAAGGTTTCAACTTCAGAATTTCTATCTTCCTTAATAGGAAACTAGGTCTTATTTTTCACTCCACATTTTTCTTGTTTTCATTTCATACACACCTCTGTGAACGTGCTATAGTCTTTATCATAGAATAAAACCTTCATATCTCCGCTAGAAATATTTTTTATAAATTCCTGTCTTTTGTCAAGATTATTCTCATACAAAGAACCGTTAGGAATTTTAACTCGGAGAGAACACTTGCTTGACTTTGTTTTAATCTGGACTTTCTAGGCTTCTTAACGAGCTTTGGGCCAATGCACCCAAACCAGTTGGTTTTAGGGCATTAGGTGTAGAGACACCCCATCGGACTTAATTACTCAAGTTACCTAAGCCCAAAAACAAAAGACAATTTAGCGTGAAAATCATGATGATTCAATACGAATGGAGATATAACCGGCAGTTCAGTTGTTTTTTTGGATAAAAGACGTGTTTTAGTAGGTTAGGTGTGTAATCATTCCAATCAAGTTTCAGATGGGTTATTCTTCAGACTTAGTTCCAATTAAGGTATCAATGACATTCCCTCATATTCACTTTACTTCTTAAACTATTCTTGATATTACTTATTTCAGAACAATCCTATTTGATCCTCAGAAAATCATTTATCCATTTAAAAGTTTTTAGACATAATAGACTTTTCATCTAATTTCCAAAACTCACGACACGTGTAGTGTGATGTAAAGACATATATCAGCTATAGTTAACTTCAAAGGAGGGTTATCTTTTAGGTTTTCAAAATCTAAAAATAAGATTTAGTTATTCTTATCTTATCAAACAAAACCGTCGAAATGTTGAATCAGAGTTCTCCCACTAGCTAACTTGACAAAACGTTTTTACGTTTTTAAAAAATTTTCTGATTTTTATGGATTTTTATTTTGGTATGCAAATGCAAAATATACAAATGAATGCGATGGAAGAAAGCTTACCGAGCACACCCCCAAACTTAAACTTAACAGTGCCCTCACTGTCAGGCTATACCAAGAAGGGTCAAAATTGTCGGCGCTCTCCCTAAAAACAAATTATATACAAAAGAAAAAGGAAAATAAAAAATATATACACAAAAAGGTCCCCCCTAAACTTAAGTAAAACAGTGTTTTCACTGTTAAGCGTTGAAGTTCAGGATTAGGGGGGATAGAGAACTGTATCAAGCTATACAAGGCCTTACACAGGCCAAAAGTGAGCACCAACCATTCAAAGATTTTATCGCTATAATGTACAGGTTGGTGGAAGAAGGCGTAGAGAAAAGAGAGGGAGAATACGCGAGACCGTATGGAGATAGAAGTGGTATACTGTCTAGGTATATAAGAAGAAGAATGGCGGAAGCGAGAAAGAAGTGGACTACGAACTTGAGGGTGGAAATGGATTGAATAAATTGGTACAATCTGTAATGATCGATATGAAAAGATGGATTGTACTAATCTATCAATATGGCGAGAAATTGGACCAAATCCCTCAAGATTAGTGAGAAACCATGGGTACGCCGAACTTTGTAAACCAGACACAGGAAGTGAAAATGATACGGTTTCTTGCAATGTCGGAACGATGGAAAGGATGGGGGGAAGTGATTGAGGAAGGGTATCGGTTAAGGGTTCTGGAGGGTGTACACAGTCAATGACAGGGACAGGATGAATTGGAAATTCTGACTCATCAAGCAAAACTGGTTCATCCTCAAAAATATCCTCAAAAGTTTCCTCAAAATTCAGCACATCCATGCATTTATCCTCAAAATCCAGACGCATATGGGGTTCGGGAAAAACATTTAATGACTCGGGATGATGAATTGGAGAGAAAAACTCATCCAAATCTGCGGGTTCATCATCCAAAATATTCCCAGCGTCAATATCCTCAATCAAGTGAAAATCTATATTCTTAGACACCTCAACAAAAGCATGGATATTAATCAATTCAGGTTCTAGAGTGGAGGTGTAGAGGTCAAAAGGATTGGGTGTGGTTTCACTTGAAAAGGACCCTTCACAATCGGGCAAATCAAACACTACAAAGTCACACAACTCATTATCTGTTCTATCTTTAATCAATGAATCGTTTGGAACCCTAGATAGTCATTCAAAACCGGAGTTGTAGGATTCAAGTTGAAACGGGTTGGCTTGATTCGGAAGGGGGTACATCTCACTCTCTCCACTTAAATTCTCAACCTGTCCTACCGCCTCTTCATACATTGGAAAATTTGGAGCTAGTTGAAAACTAGCTACCGGGTCACTAGGTTGTATGAGGGTGGCCATGGACGCATTCAAATCCATCATCTGTTGGTACGACGCTACCCTGAAATCTTCCAAAGACTGTTCCAGACTAGACATGGGTTGTGAATGGGTTTCAATAAAAGATTCAAAGTTGTTTGGATACTGAAAACTCCCAAATGGTGGTTCAGAAGCAATGTCTAGGGAAGGTACAAAAGTCGGGTAGGCCTGGTAGGAATTGAATGGCTGGACAAGGGTAGGATCAACATTTGGATATGAAGGTGAATGGAATTGTTGATCCCAAGAATTTGAAGTGGTGAAAGGAGTGAAAGATCGGCTATGAGATTGTTCAATACGTTCAGCGATGGACAAAGGACGACTTGCAAAAAGGGTATCAACATAAGCGGGTGCGGGAGGTTGAAAGGGTTGATACAAAGTGGAATGCGGAGGGCAAGTGTTTGTCCTAGACGCGTCTATGCGATCTTTCAATGACATTTTGGGCTTGGAGGGGTCTTCGATATTCGGCCAAAGCAAGAACCGTAAGAAGTAATGTCTGGTTGTGGGTACCAAAGTTCGGCAAGAGTTTTGCGAGGTGGGGTACCCATGATATGAAGAGAGAAAGAAAGAAAGGCAGAGAAAAGGAGGAGAAAAAGAATGTGATTTTTTTTAATTTTTTTAGTTAGTTATTAACAAAAGAATGAAATATACATACAAAAAGAAAAAAAATCACGACACAAAAATACCACACACCTAATCGTTCTAGGGTTCACCTAGGTCAACTAGACCTGCTCCAGAACTTGATTGTCGAAGTAAAACTGTGTCGAGAAACGGGCTTAAGACACACTGATCACGAGGCCAGGTAAGTGCAGAGATAAGGGGAGGTTTTCCGACGCTTTCGTGAAGGTCCTTAATTAATTAACCCTTTCTCTTTTGGCGATCTCGCCGTTAATGCTTTCCTAGACACCCCGTAAACAATGTACCGTTAAGCGAGGTTCTAAACACAGTTAACTTCTCCTAGTGAGCGCGAAGTCCTTAAGGCTTAAAGTCTAGTTTCTTTTAAAGTTTGTGCAGGTAAACGTTATGCTCAAGTTCGTGATTTGTGGGCCATGGAAAAGGTGATGAAATCCTTTACCGTATGTAGTGGGGTTCGCTTGCCCTTAAGTCCGTATTAATGTATGCAATGCGCAATTCAATAAAAATTCTATAAAGAATCAAACAATTTTTTTTAAGCACGGCACTTCAACAAATACGGGTTAGTCAATTTTTAGCGTTTGCTCGCAAACTTGCAAAGAATCCTGCAAAGAATAGTATATTGGATGCGTCGGATTTGAGAAGAAGGTGTTTTAAGAAATACGCATCGTTAAGTTTTTGGGTTAGGAAACCTCCGTTGAATCAATTCCGGTAAGCTTGAAAAAGTTCGCTTGCGCGGGTCAAACTACCCGGATCTGTGGCACTGTACTTCGTAATCACCTTAACCTTGAACGTACACTTTGCTCCCCACAATTGCAGTTTGCAAATCCGCAAAAATCTGCACACTTGCTCACAAAAATTATCAGAAAAAAAACAAAAAGATTTTTTTTATTTATAAATATATACAAAAAGAATATTAACCCGAATAACAAGAAAGAAAATACGCTACCGTTTCCCCGGCAACGGCGCCATTTGATCGCACGCTTTTGGCGTGCCGGATATTCAAAGTTCTAAAGTTATAACCGTGATCAGGACGGTGTCGCTATGCAGCTAGTCGGTTGAGCACGGGTCGATCCACAGGGAGATGGTTGTATGTCCGTTCTTGTCTTAGACGAGTCAATAAAGAATGAGTATATGTTTGTTCAATTCTATCCTAAGTGTTTTATATGCAAATATAAAGTTGTTAAGAAAAAGATACGAAAGTGTAAGCTAAAGAAATCCACACTTAAAACCTTTGAGCCGAGTTTTGACCAATTGAAGCTAGAGCAATTGGCAACAACGTGGATTAGGGGATTTAAGCACGGTATTCGTGGAATCCGACTTATTTACCCTTGTCCTTCGGTTCTTGTCTCTTGCTTTCGCCTCCGGCCAAACCGAACGCAACCGGTCGCGGTTAGGAATCACCGTTACCTTGGTAGGGTAGGGTGCCTAATGGAGCGCTTGCGTATCGTTTGGGCGGAGTTCAATGGAAAATAACGGGAAAAGGAAATGAGCAAAGAAACATTAACTTACAATATCGTATTTATTCTTAACCACAATAATTACAACCATTCACAAAACGAACCAAAAAGAGAGAACAAAAAGATAAACAAAGAAAAGAAAAGATTACAAGCAAGTAATTAAAGTGCATGGTAATAAATTGCAAGTAATAAAAGACAAGAATGAAAAATGCAAGAAAGAGATAAGCAAGAAAGTAACACTAAGAACCATAGAACTCCAGACAAGCCATGGGATCAATAGCCAACCCTTAAACTTGCAAGCTCAATCAAGAGATTGCAAGATCAAAAGAAGGGTAAAGAACTCATGTGAAATGAAACACAAAAGAGAGAACAAAATGATACAACCCCTTGAGATCAATGACCAAAGCTTAAACTTGCAATCTCACTTAAGAGGTTGCAAGATCAAGTTAAGGTAGAGAGCTCAAGGGGGAAGCTAAGAAAAAAAGAATGATACAAAAACCCTCATCTTCATTTATCATCCACTCAATGCTCTCACTACATTTCCATGGAGGAAAGAATGAAGAAGAAGAAGAAGAAAACTAAAAACTAACAAAAAAGAGGCATAAGCATGAACTTTTGGCATGGTAAGTTCTGGGGTATTTATAAGAAGGGAACTGGAAACTGTAACACCTTAGAATGTGTTTTGTAGCTAGTTATATTTTAATGTATAGTTTTTAATAAAAAGTTTACCAAATTAAGTTTTAAATATTTTATCCTATTTAATGAGTATTTTATTAGAATTTTGTTAGGCATACACACACTTGTGCATGATAACTAGGTTGTTTTTGGGGTTAAACATGATTAGCAATCATGGTTAACTAACCATTTGTCTTAAGTTAGTTTTATAATTAGTTTAAGAGTTATGGTTGTATTTATTCATGATGGTTTTAAAATGAAAATGAATTTGGAAATGGTTTTAATATTTATTTGAATGTTGACTTTGTGTGAGAGAGGGGGAATGGGAAGCATGGTGTGAGCCATGCCTTATTATGAGGGAAGAGAGAGAGGGGGGGTCTTGGCTTTGTTCTCTCATTTCTCCTCTCATTTTCTATTTCTCTCATTCTCTCTCACAAACACACACACACACTCAGCAGCAGAAGAAGCTTCAGCAGCAGCATCATCATCATCAGCAGCAACAGCAACATCATCATTATCATCATCAGCAGCAGGAGCAGCAGGAAGCAACAGCAGTAGCAGGAGCTCCAGCAACCTATAGAAGCTCTTCTCCACTTCTTCACCTGCTCTCTAGGGTCCTTTTAGGTATATTTCCTTAACCCAATTTCCTAGTTTGCTTAGCTTGTATGGTTTAGTGTCGGTTTGTATTAAATTGTTAGTTTAGTACTAGATTGTGGTGTTTATGTGGAACTTTGTTTAAGTATTGATTGAGTGGATAAACCTAGTCTATTTTAGTGTTAATAGGGTCACCTTAACTGAGTTTAACCCAGATTACACTAAAATACCATAAGGTTTCCAAATTGTGCAATTCGGCGTTTTTAAAGCGATATTTGTGACTTCTGAGATCTGCTTTTGACCCGGACCTTTCAGGGTAAAATTGAGGAAACTGGAGCATGCTTGTTAGGTCTAGACACCACCACCAAAACACGAGCCACCCATTCAAATCCCAGGCCGCCAATTAATTCAGTTTGGCCGCAATTTGCGGCCAGGAAGGGGTGTTAGGTCTTGGGGTTTTTGGTAGTGTTGTCTACTGTGTATTGTAGTGTTTTGGCATGTCTAGTTTTGTAAGAATTGACCTGTAGGAAAATCTGGGATCAAATACCGTTTTTCATGTCCGTTGTGTTTGCGCGATACGCGCGATACGTGAGAGGGTTCTGTGATCCAGCGTATCGCGGCGTGTCGCGATGGTTTTAGACGCGTACACACACGATTCAGCGTATCGTGCACAAGCGCGTTTAGTTCGCGACGTGAGTTTCTCGTTTTGGTTCGACATCGCGTTTCGCGGAATATTTGGCTTATATATATTTCCGTGTCTTATTTGCAGGTTTGCAGGCAGGGACTACCGACACTACTACAGAGGGAGCAGATGGTAGGATTCACCTAGCGTGGAGTGTAAGTGAGTAGATTTAACATCTATAGGGGAATCGCCCGCATGGCGTTATGCGTCTGGGCTTGGATTCAATACCTGTCGCATATTCTACGTCATTGTTAGAATTGCGCCTTTACCTTATTTCCTTGATATAGTTGTACGGTGACTAGCAGCCGTAGGACACTGCACATATTATTGACGATTCATGTTGCACGAGCACGGATTGTATGCTACACACACAACGTCAATAATTGCCATGTCACACACAACCCCTTATAGATACTATTGCCTGTCACACATGACATCTAGCTTACCGGTATACCTATAGTATATCATACCTTTAGTGATAGGTACATATGCACCTTGCGATACAGCTACAGGTATACCTTTTACATATTTTACTTATACCGGGGGGATATCTTACTCATATTCTTCTTATACCCGGGGGGTAAACGACATCAGTTCCTATAGGTAGATACCTATACATTGCTACACCTGTATGTTACACACATATTCAGTTGCAATCATATATTTTCCTTTACTGATGTTACTTAGTTGTACCTCATTGGTTTCGCATACATCTGGTTTTAGCTACACATTCTCATTTATATGCTCGCATTTCAGATATATCGCATATATTTATTCCTGGATTTGCGCATTGTTATTTGGATTTCACATGATGATTTCTGGATTTGGGAACCGTGGGAGTTCATGAAATTATGCATACATTGAAAAACCCGTTTTCCTTGATATGATATTTGCGCAGCCACCATGAGATTTATCGGTTCTGATTATATACTCCATACGAGATGTGGTTGCCGTATGAGGGTACATGGTGGGGCCCGGTATGGTTCCCCTCGGCAAGAAGATCGATGGATGTTGTCGATTGAGCCTGGAGGCGGGCTAGTACCTACCGGTGACAGTACTAATGACTCGGCGGGGGTCATGGAGACACCGTTGGGAGTCATGCAGCTATGCATACGCCGAAAGACGTGGGTCTGAGCTAGGCACTCGTGCTTTCGGGACAGCTTATGATACGTACCTATCAGGATTTCTGTGTCGATGCTTGGCACATTGTTTTCATGATATTTCTTTTAATACCTTTGTATATATAACAGGGGATTAGCCGTTGTTATATATACCCTTACACCAATATTAGTGGAATGGGACGCTAATATATGTGTATTGCCCCCATCATATTTATTTCTGCAAATATATATATATCTTTAGGATGTTAGAAACTTACTTGAAATTCGACTTTGGATATATGTGATTCGTTGAGATTGGATAATGGATATGAAAGAGATTGTTGATTTGTACATTCGAGATATAGAGGATTACCCGATATTGTACATTGAGGTGATGTGAGACTTATACGATGTGAGAGCCCAATTTGGGGGCTGATTTGAGGATTTGGGATTTGAGTGTCTTGATGGATTGTGATCCTACCACGATGTCAGGTTTCCGTGGAAAAGACATATTCCACCCTATACCTCACACTTATCTATTTTATGCACAGATTCATATATTGGTAGTACCTGTTAGTGTACCCTTATGATAGTTGCATATCTACATTCTCATATCCCTGTTGCATGGTTATTGCATATCATTGTCATGTTACTGTTGCTTCATATATTGGTAGTACCTATTAGTGTACCCTTATGATAGTTGCATATCTACATTCTCATATCCCTATTGCATGGTTATTGCATATTATTGTCATGTTACTGTTGCTTCATATATTGGTAGTACCTGTTAGTGTACCCTTATGATAGTTGCATATCTACATTCTCATACCCCTATTGCATAGTTATTGCATATCATTGATCATACTTCACATATTGATTGTACCTGCTAGTGTACTTATCTTTATTCAGCATTTGCATGACACGTTATTACTGTAATCGCATATCTTAGATTCATGCTGTACGTGCATTCCTGCGATTACCTGCATATGTTATCTACTATTCACGAGTTGGTAACTCACCCCCGTTGTGCTACAGGTGTTTCAGGTTGTTCCCCCGAGTAGTCGAGGCAGGCTATTCAGGCTATTCTGCTTTTCAGCTATCATCTTTTGCTACAGATACCGCATCAGCTCACAGTACTATTTTGCTTAGGTGGGTTTTTGGTGGTTATCTGTATTTTGTATTGGACGTTCGTTGTATCTTGTACTCTCCATCTACTATTGTATTGTTGACTTAGAGACTTGGTGAGGACGTTACTGTATATTATGTGTGGGTTTGTTGTCTTTTATATACAGCTTTCTCTCTATTGTCCTTATTTCTTCGCTATAGCTTCATATTTTTGTGTTGTATTCATCTTGGCTGGTTTTTACAAAAAGGGGTGTTGCTAAAATTTTAAAGAAATAAAATAGGACTTTTAAAGAATTTGGGTTGCGATTTGAAATGTTTCAAAATCTTATATTATCTTTTCCGTATTTTTATGGTTTAGATTTCTGGGTTTTGGCTTTCTTTTACTACGTTACGTCTTAGGGCGTTGCGTAGTACTAGGGCCGTCACGGGCCAATTTCGGGTCGTGACAAAGTTTGTATCAGAGCGCTAGGTTTTACCTTTCGGAGTGTAGGATGACCTTAGTATGATGGAGTAGGTAGCTTAAGCAGAGTAACGTAGTGTGTGTATGTCTGCAGCATACCACGGTGCGGTACTTTGCATTAAGTGACCTAAGTACAAATTGTTTGAAATTCCTTCCTTGATGATTCATATCCTTGAGATTCGATTTCCTTATTCTTATCGAATCTTATCTTATATCTTTTTATAGCCTTGCCGTCGATGACTATGGGGACTAAAAGTGATGCAGCGAGGGCCGAGGTCAGAGTTGGCTCGGGTGAGACGAGTACTGACCAGGATGGCACTCTAGTTGCACAGGTGCAGACGGATCAGCCTACGACTTATACTATTTATAGGCTTGTGGCAGAGATGCAGGACTTCCGCCAGACGATGAGTTCTTTGGTTGATATCGTTCGGGAGCTACGACAGGAGGTTGTCACCCCTGTCACTCAGTTATCGCTTACGGTCAGCATGCGACAGTCCATCACCTACATAGCACCAGTGGTTGCAGCTCCAGTTGACGAGGCACATATTCCAGAAGCTCAGAGAGTTCCACGACAGTGGAGGACTCGTACCAGTGTACCGGCCCAGAGACAGAGGTTTGGTCATCGAGACAGATTTCGTGGCCGTCGCGGGAGTAGCAGAGGCTTAGGACGAGGACAGTCGTTCAGCTCTCAGCCCCAGGATGGTCAGCAGTCAGCACGTGGATGTTTTCGATGCGGAAGCCTTCAATACTTAGTCAGGGATTGTTCCTCAGCACGGCGTCAGGATCGTACTCAGAGAGGCCATGGACGTGGAAGATTTGCTCAGAGGGTTCAGTCTACCAGAGGAGTTCATCCGGCTGCGAGTAGAGGGCAGACACAGGAGTTTGCTTCCACTCATCGGGACGCGCAGACGTCCAATGTGGAGTTTTCAGGTATCTTTTATTTATATGTTCTTTTGATGTATTCGTTTGTTTTTCATGCTTGTACTGTGGTTGGGTAGATTAGTCGTAGTTGTGTTAACTTCTGTCAGCGATTCTTTTGTTACGCGACACGTACTTCAGTTGTGTGCCAATCGGGTAGGAGATAGAGATTCGTCCGTCGTTTTGATCCTTCTAGAGATGTTGGATTTGACGTTCTCCTGGGCACGGACTGGTTAACTACGTGCTAGGCGTCTGTGGACTACCGCGAGGAGACAGTCAAGTTTGTTCTCCCGGCAGGTCAGTTCTTGTTATGCCGGCGGATAGTTGTGCCGCCTCTCACAGCTTGAATTCAGCCTTTTTTCGCTAGTCGGCTACTGAGGAGATGTCGTGGATTCTTGGCGTTCATTCGTGATACCGGAGCCACAGTGGGATTGTTGGACCGGGTTCCTTTCGTGCGAGAGTTTTTCCGACGTTGTTCCGGATGAGCCGGCGAAGCTTGGGAGCTAAAGGATCAGCTGCAGAGTTGTGGTTTGGGGAGTTTTATGCGTCTGAGTGTTTCACTTTTGGAAGCTCCTATTTCTGTTCGTCAAGGAGAAAGACGGCAGTTTAGGGTTGCATATCGACGGATCGTTAATTGAACCGGCTTACGGTGCGGATAGGTATCCTTTACCTCGCCGTGACGATTTCTTCGATCAGCTCCACAGTGCGAGACATTTCTAAGTTTGCTTGGGATCAGGTCATCATTATTGCGGATTCGAGGTGATGGCATTCCGAGGACTGCCTTATGCGTGCTATGGGCTTTGGGTGTTTTTGTGACTCGTTGGATTCACTGATGCCCTAGCGGCATTCGTAGATGTGATGAACCAGATTTCTACAGGCCGTTCCTCGACCAGTTTCTGTTGTGTTATTTATGACATTCCGATCTATCTAATATGTCTTGAGGGACAGTAGTAGCACTTGAGGATTTGTTATGCAGATACTGGGAGAGTACCAGCAGTTTGCTAAATTCTCAGAGTGTTTCTTCAGGCTTGTTTTGTGTTGACTCCTTGGTCTTATAGTCACGAGAGACGGTTTTGTATGGTTCCGAGGAAGATCGTGGCCGTACAGCTTAGTCCCAGACTTGTGTGCAGGACAGAGATCCGCAGATTGTTGGGGTTAGCAGGTTTTTACCGCCGTTTCATGCAGGATTGCAAGAGTAGTGTTGCACCGTCGACTGAATTGACCGGAAGGGAGGTTTCTTTTCCTGGGACTGAGGCATGTGTATGGAGTTTTCGGCAGTTGGAGATTCGGTTAACAACTGCATCAATTCTTTCTTTGCCTTTGGCTCGGGCGACTTTGTTGTTTAACTGTAATGTTTCTTGAGTGGGCTCGAGGGTGTACTGATGTGACACTACAGAGTCGTCGCTTTTGCTTCCCTACATTTGGAGGAAGTACGAGAAGGATATTCCACTCATGATCTAGAGATGGCCGAGGTGGTTTTGCGTTGGAGATTTGGGAACACTACTTGTTTGAGAGTCGTCTCAGATTTTCCACGGACCACTAGAGCTTAATGAACATCTTCCTGCAACGGATTTTAATTGTTGTGTTAGTCTTCTGCAGATTTATTGTTTTTGTGTGATCGTTGAGTATAGCTTAAGTTCGTTTCTACGGAGGGGACAGCTTGCTCATGTCCGCGCCCGACCACTTCCCTTAAATCGTTTTCGCGAGACACTGCCCGTCGATGCTCGTACGTCAGAGATACTTGAGCATATTCGGCTGGGTAATGATTCGGAGACCTTGATTGGTGACAATGACGTGCTAAGTTAGGGATACGTTTGTGTACCTGACACCGTCGGGTGGAGACGTGCAATCCTAGATCATGCACATCTGTCAACTCTCTACATGCATTCAAGTTCCACCAACATTTAACGTGACTTATGAGATAGTTACGGGTGGACAGGGATGTAAGGAGAAGTTTCAGGTTTCGTTTCAAGGTGTCTGTCTTGTTGTGTGGTTGGGTCGAGCATCTGAGGCCGGCTGGAGAGTTGCAATCTTTAACCGTTCTGAAGTAGGAGTGGGAGCAGATCTCCACAAATTTCGTTATGGTTTCTACCCAAGTTTAATCAGGGTGTGACTCCATTCGGATTCTTGTCGTCCGGTTATACTCAATGTGCTCAGTTGTTTTTGTTAAGTTGAGTGTTTGTTTGGATTGTTGTCAGCAGTTTGGGATCGTTACTCGCTATCGTTAGGGTTCTCCTTCGATAGCTGTTATCAGGAGACACTCCAATTGGCCACCTTTAGGTTTAGGGTTTAGGTCGTGTCGATCACCGGTCTGTTGTTTTTCTGACTCTGCGTAAGTAGGACTTTGGACCCCAGCTAGTCTTGAGACTTCGGAGATAGTCCAGCTGTGTTAGGTCAGGATGGGAATTGTCCATTGCGAACTGAGGTCTTATGCCGACTGTGTTAGCCATAGACTCAAGCCCGCAGGGACAGATCACGTATTCCTACGGACTTTCCGATGAATGACGTGTTGGATTTTGGGAAGTTTGTCCCAGGATTTTAGGTCCTTTCGAGATCCTATAAGCGAGTTAGTTTCGTTGCCTTTAATTTGGCTCTTCCGCCCAGATTATTGGATTTTCACCCCGTATTCCTTGTGATGATGCATTATAATTACCTTCTTGACCTTTCTCACATGATTTAGCACAAGACCATGTAGCTTGGACGCGATCTTTCGTTCACCAGCAGCCAATGGTATTAATGGCTCGGCAGGTGGAGGAACATCAGTCAAGGGTCTTGCTATCTGTGGAAGGTTTCCTTGGACGTAGCCGAATAGTGAGATAGTCACTTGCGAGACTGCGAGCGAGATTTGAGGATTTTAATCTTCTCTTTGAAGGTACGCGTATCGGTATATTTTTAAAATTCGGGGACGAATTTCTTTTAAGGGGGGAGATTGTAACACCTTAGAATGTGTTTTGTAGCTAGTTATATTTTAATGTATGGTTTTTAATAAAAAGTTTACCAAATTAAGTTTTAAATATTTTATCCTATTTAATGAGTATTTTATTAGAATTTTGTTAGGCACACACACACTTGTGCATGATAACTAGGGTTGTTTTTAGGGTTAAACATGATTAGCAATCATGGTTAACTAACCATTTGTCTTAAGTTAGTTTTATAATTAGTTTAAGAGTTATGGTTGTATTTATTCATGATGGTTTTAAAATGAAAATGAATTTGGAAAAAGTTTTAATATTTATTTGAATGTTGACTTTGTGTGAGAGAGGGGGCATGGGAAGCATGGTGTGAGCCATGCCTCATTATGAAGGAAGAGAGAGAGAAGGGGGTCTTGGCTTTGTTCTCTCATTTCTCCTCTCATTTTCTCTTTCTCTCATTATCTCTCACAAACACACACACACACTCAGCAGCAGAAGAAGCTTCAACAGCAGCAGCATCATCATTATCATCATCAGCAGCAGGAGCAGCAGGAAGCAACAACAATAGCAGGAGCTCCAGCAACCTATAGAAGCTCTTCTCCACTTCTTCACCTGCTCTCTAGGGTCCTTTTGGGTATATTTCCTTAACCCAATTTTCTAGTTTGCTTAGCTTGTATGGTTTAGTGTCGGTTTGTGTTAAATTGTTAGTTTAGTACTAGATTGTGGTGTTTATGTGGAACTTTGTTTAAGTATTGATTGAGTGGGTAAACCTAGTCTATTTTAGTGTTAATAGGGTCACCTTAACTGAGTTTAACCCAGATTACACTAAAATACCATAAGGTTTCCAAATTGTGCAATTCGGCGTTTTTAAAGCGATATTTGTGACTTCTGAGATCTGCTTTTGACCCGGATCTTTCAGGGTAAAATTGAGGAAACTGGAGCATGCTTGTTAGGTCTAGACACCACCACCAAAACACGAGCCACCCATTCAAATCCCAGGCTGCCAATTAATTCAGTTTGGCCGCAATTTGCGGCCAGGACGGGGTGTTAGGTCTTGGGGTTTTGGGTAGTGTTGTCTACTGTGTATTGTAGTGTTTTGGCATGTCTAGTTTTGTAAGATTTGACCTGTAGGAAAATCTGGGATCAAATACCGTTTTTCATGTCCGTTGTGTTTGCGCGATACGCGCGATACGTGAGAGGGTTCTGTGATCCAGCGTATCGCGGCGTGTCGCGATGGTTTTAGACGCGTACACACACGATTCAGCGTATCGTGCACAAGCGCGTTTAGTTCGCAACGTGAGTTTCTCGTTTTGGTTCGACATCGCGTTTCGCGGAATATTTGGCTTATATATATTTCCGTGTCTTATTTGCAGGTTTGCAGGCAGGAACTACGGACACTACTACAGAGGGAGCAGATAGTAGGATTCACCTAGCGTGGAGTGTAAGTGAGTAGCTTTAACATCTACAGGGGAATCGCCCGCATGGCGTTATGCGTCTGGGCTTGGATTCAATACCTGTCGCATATTCTACGTCATTGTTAGAATTGCGCCTTTACCTTATTTCCTTGATATAGTTGTACGGTGACTAGCAGTCGTAGGACACTGCACATATTATTGACGATTCATGTTGCACGAGCACGGATTGTATGCTACACACACACCGTCAATAATTGCCATGTCACACACAACCCCTTATAGATACTATTGCTTGTCACACATGACATCTAGCTTACCGGTATACCTATAGTGTATCATACCTTTAGTGATAAGTACATATGCACCTTGCGATACAGCTACAGGTATACCTTTTACATATTTTACTTATACCGGGGGGATATCTTAGTCATATTCTTCTTATACCCGGGGGGGTATACGACATCAGTTCCTATAGGTAGATACCTATACATTGCTACACCTGTATGTTACACACATATTCAGTTGCAATCATATATTTTCCTTTACTGATGTTACTTAGTTGTACCTCATTGGTTTCGCATACATCTGGTTTTAGCTACATATTCTTATTTATATGCTCGCATTTCAGATATATCGCATATATTTATTCCTGGATTTGCGCATTGTTATTTGGATTTCACATGATGATTTCTGGATTTAGGAACCGCGGGAGTTCATGAAATTATGCATACATTGAAAAACCCGGTTTCCTTGATATGATATTTGCGCAGCCAACATGAGATTTATCGGTTCTGATTATATACTCCATACGATGTGTGGTTGCCGTATGAGGGTACATGGTGGGGCCCGGTATGGTTCCCCTCGGCAAGAAGATCGATGGATGTTGTCGATTGAGCCTGGAGGCGGGCTAGTACGTACCGGTGACAGTACTAATGACTCGGCGGGGGTCATGGAGACACCGTTGGGAGTCATGCACGTATGCATACGCCGAAAGACGAGGGTCAGAGCTAGGCACTCGTGCTTTCAGGACAGCGTATGATACGTACCTATCAGGATTTCTGTGTCGATGCTTGACACATTGTTTTCATGATATTTCTTTTAATACCTTTGTATATATAACAGGGGATTAGCCGTGGTTATATATACCCTTACACCAATATTAGTGGAATGGGACGCTAATATATGTGTATTGCCCCCATCATATTTATTTCTGCAAATATATATATACCTTTAGGATGTTAGAAACTTACTTGAGATTCAACTTGGGATATATGTGATTCATTGAGATTGGGTAATGGATATGAACGAGATTGTTGATTTGTACATTCGAGATATAGAGGATTACCCGATATTGTACATTGAGGTGATGTGAGACTTATATGATGTGAGAGCCCAATTTGGGGGCTGATTTGAGGATTTGGGATTTGAGTGTCTTGATAGATTGTGATCCTACCACGATATCAGGTTTCCATGGAAATGACATATTCCACTCTATACCTCACACTTATCTATTTTATGCACAGATTCATATATTGGTAGTACCTGTTATTGTACCCTTATGATAGTTGCATATCTACATTCTCATATCCCTATTGCATGGTTATTGCATATCATTGTCATGTTACTGTTGCTTCATATATTGGTAGTACCTGTTAGTGTACCCTTATGATAGTTGCATATCTACATTCTCATATCCCTATTGCATGGTTATTGCATATTATTGTCATGTTACTGTTGCTTCATATATTGGTAGTACTTGTTAGTGTACCCGTATGACAGTTGCATATCTACATTCTCATACCCCTATTGCATAGTTATTGCATATCATTGATCATATTTCACATATTGATTGTACCTGCTAGTGTACTTACCTTTATTTAGCATTTGCATGACACGTTATTACTGTAATCGCATATCTTAGATTCATGTTGTACGTGCATTCCTGCGATTACCTGCATATGTTATCTACTATTCACGAGTTGGCAACTCACCCCCGTTGTGCCACAGGTGTTTCAGGTTGTTCCCCCGAGTATTCGAGGCAGGCTATTCAGGCTATTCCGCTTTTCAGCTATCATCTTTTGCTACAGATACCGCATCAGCTCACAGTACTATTTTGCTTAGGTGGGTTTTTGGTGGTTATCTGTATTTTGTATTGTACGTTCGTTTTATCTTGTACTCTCCATCTACTATTGTATAGTTGACTTAGAGACTTGGTGAGGACGTTACTGTATATTATGTGTGGGTTTGTTGTCTTTTATATACAGCTTTCTCTCTATTGTCCTTATTTCTTCGCTATAGCTTCATATTTTTGTGTTGTATTCATCTTGGCTGGTTTTTACAAAAAGGGGTGTTGCTAAAATTTTAAAGAAATAAAATAGGACTTTTAAAGAATTTAGGTTGCGATTTGAAATGTTTCAAAATCTTATATTATCTTTTCCGTATTTTTATGGTTTAGATTTCTGGGTTTTGGCTTTCTTTTACTACGTTACGTCTTAGGGCGTTGCGTAGTACTAGGGCCGTCACGGGCCAATTTCGGGTTGTGACAGAAACCTAGGGCAAGAATTTGGCTCCACATAAGATGACCAAACTGCTCCCAGAATACGACACAGAGAGGAGCCCACATGGCCGCGGTTCCGCGGCTAAAGCATGCTTAGGCCGCGGAACTGCGGCCGTCTTGGTGAATTAGGTGACTCTATTTTGTCGTTTTCCCTGGTTTGCTGTCTTGTGCTGTTTTACATATACCAAACTGCAAATTGCTTCCACAATTGCTTCAATCTGCAATGGTCCAAAATGGCATCAATAATAATACTTTTGACCTTTTCTCCCTCGAGCTCCGCACATCCATTGTTTCTTGTGCTGCCGCCCTCGTGCTCTGTGCATGTCCGAGACATGACTGACCGCTGTCATATGTCTTGTCTCAGGAACTGGTACGTGGCATTGGACGGATACGGATGACCGGAACCCGGCTTTTATCTGCTGTCAACAGATGTTCTGTATTTTGGCGTAACTGTGGAGATTTTGTATCATTTGCGTTATTTTGGACTAGGAACTTGTAGTCTGTAAATATGTAGCAAACACAGATTAACAGTACCTACCTATAAACAAACGAGCATAAGAATGGGCGGTAACAAGTGCAATATTCTGGTATGAACAGACATCGTGACATTCCAAAAGCCAAAGTGTTTTAGGAAAGTTCGGTTAACTTGGTTTCATGAGTTTTAGTCAAAAGTCGGTTCATAGTCGCAGCCAGAGAGAGAGAGAGAGAGAGAGAGAGAAGAAACACTCAGCGTGCACTCTAACCTGGATTAGAATGGTTGATCATTTTATCTAATCTGGATGGCTCCCACTGTTTCCTCGAATTCTACTCCAAACCTAAAAGGAGAATTTGTCAAAATCACCCGAGGAATAATCCTACACATCAGTGGGAATCAGGATCCAACTATCATCGCATGATAACTCGATGGAAGCCACTCAAGTCACCACACTCCAGAAGGTATGCGCAATCCTGGCAAGTTTCCTGTATGTTTGAAACTCCAGATGTGTGTTTTTACCCCAAGCGGCTTATGACCTTGACAGAGGTCAACATATCATAAGTCGCAAGTCAAGTTCAACCCGTCATTGTCCTGGATTAACTTAGACTCACCCGCACGAGCCCTTGACAGAGGTCAACATGACCGTACGACTGTCCTAAATAATCGCATATCTATGCAACAAACAAGCATTACCCAGCTACCAAGCACTGTGCCATGACAGAGGTCAACATACACATCATGAATACTAAGTAATACCTATAAGAAATGATGGAGGGCTACGGCTGGTTTTTGGCGAAAAACCATTAACGTAATGAACTTGATATCGTTGAAGGAATCCAAGTGGTTTTATAAATATATAGTGGCTAAAACGTTTGCTAAAGAGGTCACTCCCGGTGAAGGGATCTCGGCTCTTTCCCCGTCGAATGGGGTGCAGGATATCCCAAATTGAATATCACGATGCAAAGCAAAAGTAATCGACTATAGTAAAGTTATTACGTTGACGCAAGCTTTTACACAAGGGGTCACTCCCGATGAAGGGATCTCGGCCCTTGCCTCGTCGAATGAGGTGCAGGATATTCCAAACTGAATACCACTGTGCAAAGCAAAAGAGAACGTCTGTAATGTCATTTTTTTATAACTTGGTTCCAACAACATAATATATAGGTTTGTTTTATCCTTGTATTGATAAGAATCAATGTAGTCCCATCAATTAATCACACCAGAAACGAACGAAAATAAAATGTACGTATATGCCATCTGCAGTCGGCATTGGGTCCCATCATCACCGGTTAGGTTACTTAACTAACGACAGAGCGGGGACTGGGCTAGTGCGGGTGCAAAACATATACAACATCTACTAGTATATAAAAATATATATATAACATTTGTCCCAGGCATGATATAAAGCAACATCACCGTAACATCACAGAAGCAATACAGAATGGTGGATAATCTGGAGCCCCGAGTTTCACTTGAGCCGCAAGTGAGACCCGACGTTCCCTATCGTGTGGATAGCATGTGCAATGAAACCTAGACCCCTACGAGCGCGGTAAGTTACCCGCTAAAACCAGAAGTGAGGCTGCCCCCTTCAGCAACGTGAATGGACCACCCAACACTTCACAGAATCCGGTAACCTGAGCACCCCTCCCGGGTCACCTATACCCCCTACGAGTGTGGCGAATAGCCCGCCAATTCTAGAGTAAGGTGCTCTACGTCCCAACGCCATGAGATGCGGACCCATTGCCCTCTAGAATCCGGCTATTCGTGCACCCCACCGCGGGGTAATCCTAGTACAGAAAAGAAAATAATATATAAGGGTGACATCGACCTCAGCCCGGTCGTGCCCCAAAAGAATAATATACAAACTGAAAGTAACGGCAGTCCACATGTCGGACGCTTGCCCCGCAATATCAAATGTACAAATGAAATTAAACTGTACTAACATTGCACCACTGGCTATCCACCATGACAATCCAACCAACATCACAGCACAACACAGAACATCAACGTGAATGTCACGTTCGCAAATCCGTCTAAAAGACATATAGCAGTTAGACGAGTTTATCGATCAAATGACATTCACGGTCGCAGATTATAATGTATGTACTGATAAACGCACACTTAAAATATCGATCGACTAAGTTCCAAATTGCCCCAATAGCAAAACAACACTTCAACAAAACCTGGGCCAAAACAGAATATAACAAAAATCACATTTCTAAGTAAATGGGATATAGGAAAAATTTGGTCGCCCGTTGCTACTAAACCGCCGCGGAACCGCCGCCAATAGGGGCTTAGTGCGGCGGATACGCGACGCTTTTATGGAATCACGAGCCCAAATTTTTCCAGTACCCTTATAATTGCCTGCATGGATTTTTAAGATATAAGTTTTTGAACACTTTAGAAAATTGGCAGAAACTGTGAAAAATGGAATCGTGATTTCGTAAATTCCGTCGATCGATCTATTATGCACGTTTAAACAAGCTAGTAGGGTTTAAAGGGTGGCTCTGATACCATGAAGGGTCCCGGCAGCGCCCCAGCCATCGAAACGCGGCTAAAATTCGGAACAAGATATTTCTAAACTGGCGCTACCGCTACCCGAATCCCAGATCGACCTTAAACCCTTAACTAGCAAACTAACTAAGAGTTAGAATCTTTATACCGAGTTGATCCGTGTCCTTCGGTCTTCATTCTAAGCTCCTGGTGGTCCTTTGATGATATTTGGTTGCCGGTCTTCCTCCATCTCCGATGATCCACCCGAGGGAAACGGCGCAAGCTCCAACCCCGTCGAACGAGATAAACGACGCTCCAAAGTCGCTAGCGATGGAGAGTCGAAGTGTATGGAAGTGTCACTACATTTTCTCTTATCCCTTGAGCTGAAGAGAGTATCCATGGAAGATGAATGAAGGTGATGATGAAGACACGGCATGAGCAAGAATAATGCTAAGTGTTTTGTGTGCATGAGAGTGAGAGAGTGAGGAGGGTTGCATAAATGTGTAATAATAAGACCAAATGAAATTAACCCTATGCCCAAAAGATAGTAGCCGGCCCCCCTCTCTCTCCCATCATAGAAAAAATCATTTCTAAATAAACAAAGCCAATAAATCACAACCATACCATACACTATGCTTGACTCATGCCCATGCCTTTAATCAAATCACCTTTTCCACCTCATTAAAAAAAACAAATGAATTTCCATAAATGGAAAATCATATAAATGAGGTGGCATCTTCTACTAGAAGCTATTCCGTTAAAAATACGGAATACTTCCCGGTACATGTACCGAAATACATATACGCGTATTCGTACCAAAATACGAATAGCCGAGAGAGCAAAAGAATAGTGAACAATAATACTAGAATACGTATATACTAATACATATATAAATTATTAAATCAAAACCTGATTTAATAAACTAGCTTAATCCTAAGCCGCCAGTATTATCAACCGTCCAATTAAAGTCTGTGCAGTAAGTGCACATATTTAATCAGACATATTTATGTATCAACATACCTCATGTACACCATATCGCCTGAACCGCGAAAACCCTCTGTGTGGGACACTAAAGACTCGTCAATACGCTAGCAGTGGGTTTAACCACAAGCACGTCAGCGACACTAGCTGTACGTAACGGCTATCCAGGTATTGAGCGAAAGGGAGGCCGACGAGCAAAACCATCCTAAACCCCTACTGAGCCTGTCAGTGACAATATCCGTACAGTCCGGTCTGTTCGTCTAAGAACTTCGCATATCGAGTCTAGGGGGAGGATAAAGTCAGACCCCTAACAACGCGATATTTAGTGTCGGCATGTAACCCATCACCACCTGAGAAACTATCAATCCTGGATCGGTAATTCTCGTTCACCATGGCCATGGATTTCTGGTGATGGCCACCTATACACAATGCGACATCAACCCCCAATACCGGGAGAGACGAATCCCCGACGATCCGATCACTGCCTCCATATGGCTCGGGATTGTACCCAACTAAAACCTGTTTGCACGACTCATTTGAGCTGTGGTAGGTTAGTAACCAAAGCACAGTGGGAACTCACACGAGACAAATGACGATCTCAGGTCGGCAGACTAACCTGCACACATGTCATTTGGGAACTGCTATCTGGCAATAGGTATAATACCAACTAGCAGGTTCCCGGCGAGTCCGTCATGTGTACTCATAACCCAATGAGCACCTGCATACTATCATAGGTGAACAAACTAACACCAGTGGCTTATGAGACCTGGCCACCCTCTAGTCGGGGTTTCGATCAGTATACACTAATCTATACAGGAGTATCGATGCCCGGTCTCGATACTCCTACGACTAGGGACATTTAAGGATGTGCTTATAGACCCCAGCTCCCACATATATGATCGCCATCATACAGCTGGCAGTCAAGCAAGAATCCTAAGGGCTCTATCAACACGCACATAATGATAAAAACGAACCAGATAGCATACTATCATCTTGAGTAAGACTGTTTTAATAGTATAGATCCTACCTCAATCATCATAATCAAAAGTCCGTGACTATGATAATTGTCTTGAGGACACTATAGCCAACACCTGCATTTGCATTCTGACTGAATGCGAATGCAATGAGACTAAAGTAATCCAACAAATCTAATACTAGGATCCGGCTTAAACAAAAGCCCACTAGTATGATCCGTCCGATCATGATCCGTGCACGACTGCACGTATATGATCGAACCCTGCCATATATCATACGGCCTCTACAACGTTTCACCCGAAACTTGAGAAACTGTCTGTGGGGGACTCTAAAAACTCGTCAATACTTTGGCTGTGGATTTAACCACTAGCACGTCAGAGGTACTAGCCGTACGTAACGGGCTACCAGGTATTGACCAAAAGGGAGGTCGATGAGCGAACTCATCCTGACACCCTACTGAGCCTGTCAGTGACAATATCCATACAGTCTGGTCCGTTCGTCTATGAGCATCGCTTGGCGGGCCTAGGGGGTTGGTAAAAGTCAGACCCCCAAAATAGGTACAAGTCGTGTCGGAGTGTAGCCCAGAACACCCTGAGATACTACTGGAATACCTACCAGTAAATCTCCTGCCTTGGCCAAGGACTTCGTGTAATGGTTCTTCTAGACATAGCGTGATCTCATCCCCAATACCGGGAGAGATGAAACCTCTGCCGATCCGCTCACTGCCTCCATGTGGCTCGAGACTGTACCCAACTAAAACCTGTTTGCACGACTCCTCTGAGCCGTGGTAGGGTAGTAATCAAAGTACAGTGGGAACTCACACGAGACAAATGACGATCTCACGCCGATGAACTAACATGTACACTTGTCACCAGGGAACTGCTATCTGACGTCAGGTATAATACCAACTAGCATGTTCCCGGCGAGTCCTGTCCAGTGTACTCATAACCCAATGAGCATCTGTATACATCTTAGCTGAACCAACTGACACCAATGGCTTGTGAGACTGGCCACCGCCCCTCGTCGGGGTCTTGACTGTATACACTAGTCTACTAATAGAGTATCAATGCTCAGTCTCGAAACTCCCATGACTAGGACCTTTTAAGGATGTGCTTATAGACCCCAGCTCCCACGTATATGATCGCCATCATACTGCTGGCTGTCAAGCAAGAATCCTGTGGGCTCTATCAACATGCAGTAGTGACCTGTAAGGTCACCTAATGTTGTACACGATGATAAAGACAAACCATGGTAGCATACTATTCTCTATCAACGTGTAATAGTGAACTACAATGTCACCTTAAGCATGTACAAGATGATAAAGTCAAACCAGATAGTATACAATCCTCTTGAGTAAGGCTGTCCTACCGGTATAGGTCCTCCCTCAATCATTGCAATCACGTGCCTGCGATCCAATAATTGACTTTGAGGGCACTATATCCAACACATTCATCATATGAATGTGATGTTCAATGATCAGGGGACTAATCCCCTTGATGTCCACCATAATCCAGCCAAAAACTTACCAATTTGATCACAAGAATGAAAGAAAGGCTTTCACTTACAGTAGAGCTAGAGAAGCCGAAATGATTTCCGGGAGAGTCTCGTTTTCACCCATGTAAGCATACATGAGGTGAGACGAAAAAGGCTTGAGTTCAAGCGTCGGAGGAGAAACAACAGAATGTAAGATCGGAGAACGTGTCTCGAACTCAAAGGATTCCAAGAGGGGCTCAAAGTGAGTGTATGCAACAGAGTCGGATGGTTCAACGAACTCATTCGAAAATTCAAAAGATTCCAACTTGAGTGGTGACATATTAAAATCGTTCAAAAACATGAAGCACTCATATTCTTTGTCATAATCGGAAGCAGCAGGTTCAAAGAGGAACGCACTAGTGGCGTCAAGATCACCATGATCAAACAGAAATTCTTCAAATTCACAATCCTCTGGGGCGATCTCCTGAATGGAACAGATATCCAGTATATGAGCGTTCGATTCGGATGGTCGATTCCCTAAGCTTAAAATGTTTAGTTCAATTGTCATGTTACCATTTCAACAATTCATCGCCGCATTTGAGCTTGCAAGGAATGAGAGACCGTGACTCACCGGAATTTGATTCCGAGGGTTGGCTACAGATTGTGTATCTAAAATAATGAAGCCAATGGGGAATATGAAGTCCCAAACCTTAATCAACACATCCTTTAACTCACCCTTAGGATGGGTGATAGATCGGTCAGCCATTTGGAGAGTACAATGTGTAGGTTTCAGTTCTCTTACACCGAGTTGCTCCTAAACTGAATAAGAAAGAAGGTTAACAGTGGCACCGAGATCTTAAAGAGCGTGATTGATGTTCTTATCCCCAATGGTAATTGAAATTGTAGGAAATCCAGGGTCTTTCCATTTTTGTGGTAAATCTTGGGTAAGAGCATCATTCACATTACTAGCCAAGAAAACTTTCTTCGGTACCTAGGATTTTCTCTTCTTAGCGTACAAGTCTTTTAAGATTTTCGCATAAGAGGGGATTTGCTGGATTGCATCTAAGAGGGGAATGCTTATGTTAACCTGTTTGAACAACTCCACAACCTTCTCCATTTATGGACTTTGTTTATTGGATCTCAACCGATTTGGAAATAGAGCTTTGTTTAAATTGTTTGAGTCCAATATTTTTGGAGGAGATTGTAAAGATGGAACGGACCCAAAATTGTAGTTTGAGTGGAGTGAGATGTGGGTCCGTTCAAAGCAGCAGTTTTTGAAGAAGAGTCTTGTGAAGAATGGAGAATGTGATCAGAAGATGAAGAAGAAGAAGCCGGAGTGTCATCATCATCATCATCATTTTGTGCGCCAATGTTGTTGTTTAGTATTCTTCCTGATCTCAATGTAGTCACGACACTCACATTATGGTTCTGTTGTTCGAGAGCTGTTAGTTATGTATATGCCCTAGAGGTCATTATTGTACATGGGATGTACATTATAGTGGATTCTTGGATATATAAAGAGAGGGCTTTCTTGCTCGACATTATAGTATGCTATCCGGTTTCTCTTTGTCTTAACATGTAGATTAGTATTGTGATACTGTCTTGCTCTCACATGTTGATAAAGCCCTTAAGATGTGTACTTGACTACCATGAATATGATGGAGATCATACTATTGGGGCCAAGGGTAGTCCACAAGTACATCCTATAATTGTTCCTAGTCGAGGGTGTATCAAGACAGGGCATCGATACTCCAGAGTAGACTAGCGTATGCGCATCTTAACACATATGATGGGCGATGGATGATCCCACATCCATTGGTGTTTGACATCAAAGATGGACTACGGGTGCTCAGTGGAGACTGGGTATACTGAACGGACTCGCCGAGAACTCCTAATTGGTATTATACCTATCGTCAAATAGCAGTTCTCTGGTGACTCTGGTACATGTCAGTCTGTAGACCCGAGATCGTCATAGACTCTTGTGTGATTCCCACCGTGCTTTTATTTCCTCCTTACCACGTTTATGAGAACGTGAAAAACGGTGGCTTTTGGGTACAATCCCGAATCGCATGGAGGCAATGAGCGATAGGAGGAAATTCGTCTCTCCCGGTATTGGGGGTTGATGTTGCGATGTGCTCAATTGGCCATAACGATAAGTCCATGGCCAGGGCTGCTACGGAGACTGATAAGTGTTATCAGTAGTTTCTCGACCCGTTATGAGCCTCACGTCGGCACGACTTATCAGTTACCGGGGTCTGACGTTTACCACCCTAGACCATATATGCAACATATCAGACGGACGGACCGGACTGTACGGTAGTTTTACTGACAGTCTTTACAGGAGCTAGAGCGGGCTTGCTTGTTGATCTTCTGATCTCTCAATACCCTAGCAGCCGTTACGTTCAGCTAGTACCACTGACGGCTGGTGGGTGCATGATATGATCATCACCTACTGCCGGCGTATTGACGAGTCTTTAGAGTCCTACACAAAGGTTTACTGGCTCAGCCAAAACCAAGTAGGAGCACTTATGTGATATGTGCGGGACCAAGAATAATAGAGTATGTGGTACCGTATTCTATTCTCGCGATTTATTTGTATTGGTCGGTTATATATGATATAGCCGGGTTATCGAATCAAGTGTTGATTCGATAAGTTGATACATACAATATTAGTCGGTTATATGTGATATAGCCGGATTATTAAATCAAGTGTTGATTTGATAATTTAGTGTATAATTGAATATTTGATATACTAGTTTACATTAACTAATATTTGCTCACTTAAATGTTTCTTTTTCTCACTTGTGTGCATAACTATATATGTGATATATATTAATGTACATTTTTAGTGTCATGCTTGATGATACACACTACATGGGTGTATGAGACTTACACCATGCTTATGATAATTGTGAGGATTATTTGTTTTAAGTAAATCCAAAATTAGTTGGAAATTAGTCACATGCATGAAGCTTGTGGAAGCTTGTAGATTCATTGACTTAGTCCACTAATTTTGTTTTACCTAAGATATTTATTAACCTAACCATTATCAATTAGCCATGGTTATGTCTCTACATGAGTTAGTATATGATACAAACTCACCCATGGTTGCCATTTTACTCTTTCATCCACTATTTCTTCATCTTCTTGAAGCTCAAGAAAAAAGCCCTCTAGGTTTTTGAGAGAAGAAGAAAAAGAGTGAAAAAATTAATTCTAAAGTGAGCAAAAATCCTACTTCATCATCCTCTACTAGATTAGCTATTTAGTTTTGGGTATTAGCTTCACTAATCCCACATTAGTGAAGAGGTAACTTCGGTTAGTGTCTCCTCGACATAGATCATCTTCGGCTTCGAAGACTCATGCAAGCTCGTTCCTTTCTTCTTGTGAAGCCATGCTAGAGTCCGGAATATCACTACTTGGAGCGAAGGCAAGAAGAACCGGTCTACAAAGGTTGTATTCCTAGTTCGCATAGTTGTAAAGTTGTTTACATTATGTTTTCGTATGATTCTCTAGTTAAACATCCTAGGTTAGGGTTCTTTTAGCATGGTAAAATTTTAATTTGGCATGGACGATACCACCCGAAACCTTGCTATCGTGCTTAGGAACCCTACAAGAGAAACATGTGCATTATGTGGGTGACCAGGATTGGGTAATGCTTGAGATGGAAGTTTTTCTCTTTCTCATTCGCTCAATACGTCGTTCAGCTATGCAATTTAGGTCTCGATGGTTTTGTTGCTCTGTCCATGAGAAGTTGTGTGTTGCACAAGTGATTGAATGGAAGATTGGATGTTCGCGGTAGATTGAGTTGATTGCTTCATAAAAGTATCAAGACTCCATTCTAGTGAGGAAACCTTATAATTACTGGATGGAACAAAGTTGTTGTTTTGAGGAAAAAATTGTTGTAAGGTGCAAAGTTGTTCGTTGGATTATGAAAAGGTTAGGATTGGACAGGTTGCTGAAATTTCTGCTGAGCTTGTTTTTGTTGTGGAGGGGCCCTCTAAAAGATGTTATGCCCTTAGAACTGGTAAAGGTTTTGGTTCTGGCTCCAGGAAAAATTAGGACGGTTCCTCCAACCAGGGTTTTATGTAGAAGAGTATGGACCATTTCTCGATCTTTGCTAAAATGCAATATTAACCTGATCCTGTCCTTGAGATGGTGGATCGTAAGGACACTCTTCGGTCAAATGAGATGGATCTGAACAACAAGCACAAACGGTGTGAAGGGGAGCAACAAGGCTAGGGGAAGAAGATGAAAATTTTCTCTAAATCGCCTCAAGTTTTTACGTGATTGCAACCATCTCGGATTTCATTACAATTGAGATATCAAGCTGGTGAACGCCTGCCCTAAATTGACTGGTAGAAGAAGTCGAAGAAGTTGAAGCGTTCGGTCTGGTGCTCTCTCATTGTAGCGTCTGTTCCGCAAGATCATCGAAGAATTTCCAAGCCTCCTTGTCGGATTTGGATTGGAAGTGGCTTTGATAAATGGTTTCCATCAACTGCTTAGTCTATAAGGGCTTGAATCCAGAGTTGGGCAAAACACTTCCAAAAAGGTTCTGTTGGAAGCTGGGTGAATTGATTTATCTCATTTCGGATTCTAGCGGTTTTGTGATTTGAGTAGAATTTCATCAGAAATGCTTTGACAAATTCTTCATAACTGGTTATCGAATATGATGTGGTGCTTTACATCTACTTTTCAACAAGATCACAAAGAGTGAAAGGTATAACATATAGCCGTTTAGTATCATCAGACTGTTGGATTGTCTTCATCATCGTGCAAACATTTTGGAATTTGTTTTTGAAGATATAGGCATCTTTAGATTCAAGACCGTGAAACTTGGGCAGCATATTGATGATGTGTGGCTTAATTTCGGAATTGTACCCATTGGCTGGTGGAAGAGAAAAACAAGTGGGAAGCACAGCGCGTGTTGGATAGAAACAATCTTGAAGCGCGATTTGTGTGGCGCTGCAACAGGTGGTGGTTGTTTATTCGCACCATGTGGCAGTGGAATGATTCCTATAGTAAGTAAAGTAATGTTAGGTGGAAATTCTGACATCCCGGAAGAAGAGTTTGGTGAATGTGAAGGTGAAGAAATATGAACAGAATCACGGTCAACATCGGAGTTGGTCGGCAAAGGTAAAGGTGAAAGGGGTGTGGAAGAAGTTTTGACTTCGGATTCGATTGCGAAGCCGGTAACGACTAACGATACATGGAATAAACGGGCACTAGGATCCCGAGTCCAAACGGATATACACTAAACGAGTTTAGTGTAGTCAAAGTATAGAAGGTGAGAGTAAGAAAACATCAATGGAGAAAAGTGTTTGGTAAAGGTGAAAATGTGGCAAAAATGGCGAATTTTTGTTTTTTTAGAAAGAATATAGAAATGAAGGGTTCAAAACAAACACAATCACAAATGCACAGTCACAAATGCACAATCAATACCTAGAACTAGGGTCTTTTGAAGTCCAACTAGACTTGCACCTAACTGTTCCAATGTGACAAGTTGTGAGATAACTCTTAAATCGTCTCTTCACTGTCAATTATGGACAGGTAAGTACAAGTGAGTTAAGGAGAGTTCCGCTCATGAATCACTGTGAGATGGGCCTTTTACAGTCACCTCCTCACTTGTCTAGCCTAGCACTACAAAAGTCAAGTTTAGATAAACGACTGAATACCCACAACCTTTCTCTGTCTTATCGAGCGCGACAAGTCTTTAGTTGGCCGAGTCTAGATATTTTGTTAATTAAGCTCAAGGTGATGCTTATGCAATTAGTGATTTCTGGGGTCTTAGGAAGGGTGATGAAATCCCCACCCAATATGAATTGGTGTTATAGCCCCTTAAAGTCTGTATTAACAATGCAATGAAAAATTCAAATCAAAGGTTTGGTCACAATCATCAAACAATCATTTTTTAATTTTAATTTAAGCGCGGCACTGCAACAAATACAGTTAGTTTTCCTTTAGCTATTGGCGGAAATTTGCAAAGAATCCTGCAAAAATATGGAATATAGGAGCGTCGGATTTGAGAAAAAAGGTGTTTGAAAAAATACGTACCGAGATATTTCGGGTTAAGAAACCCCCATTGAAGTAGTCCCCGAGTGCTTGAATGGTTCGCTTGCTCGGGTCAAACTAGCAGGATCGTTGGCACCAAAGTTTTCTATCGCCTTGAACTTGAAAATGCACTTTGCTCCGCATGATCGCTATTCGCCGATCCGTCAAAATCTGCAAATGTCGGAAAATACGGATATTTTAGCAAGAAAACGATATAGATAGCTAAAGTTCTGCACACACAAAATTATGAAATTTAGCGTATGAGAATAGGGTACAAAAAGAACCAGAGACCACCATAAGAAAAAATGGAGGCAAGCCAGGAAAGTCTGGCCGCACTTTGCGGCCAGGAAAGTCTGGCCGCACTTAACGGCGGTCGACTTTAGTAATTGGGTCTCCAATTTTCTATTGTGCTCTTACTGCTCTATAAGTATCTTATTTTTATATGCTAAATTTTTCTGTGAATCTCCAAGTGATAGAAGGTCAAATTTCAAGAGAACAAAAAGTTAAAAACGTTAAATTTTTTATACATAAAATATTCCCAAATTAACCCGAGACTACAAGTATAAAAGCGTTACCGGTTCTCCGGCAACGGCGCCATATGATCGGTAAGGTTTTATCGTATTGTTTTAAATTTTAAAGTACAACAATCAAAATGGAGTCGCGTGTAGAGAGCCGCAATGAATACAGGTCGTCCGCAGGGAGATGGTGTCACGACCCGAAAGGTACGGAACGTGACCCGAAAGGTACGGAACGTGACTGACACTTAAATTACGAACGTCTCAAGGCGGACGTAATCTAAGTAAGCCAAAGCCTAGAAATCAAAACCAAATAAGCAGTAGAGTGAAAGAAAACCAATTTATTGAAAGCGATTTTAAACCAAAACGAGCTGCATTAAACATTTTATTAAAGCAACAAATTTTTTCGAAAATTTCGGCAGAGTCTCCTTTGTAAATACTGGTCCCCAAATGAGTACAAAACAGAAATATATCAATAACATGAAATAAGGCATCCCCAAACGGAATCTAGCACTTCGCCCCAAGGCGGACACAAATCCCACGCAATATAAATCAGCAGTTTGCAAAATAAGCATAAAAAGGCACAAATAATAAGCAACATGTCGGCTCAAGTGAGCGCGACCCAAAAACAATATACATGCCCACAAATCTCACTATCTCGCCTCTAAGTCAAAATACAACAGTACTGGTAGATGATACAGTAGTTGGAGTACACTAGATACAATGAATATACAAGCTGGAAAAACAAAATGAACACATAACATACGTACGAGCAAAAATCCTCAAATCCACACAAAAGGAGGAAGTGCGTCCGTCACAATAGTACTGACGGATCGGACCTGCAAAAAGTCTGTGGCACAACGGGGGTGAGTTGCCAACTCGTGAGTAATATGTATCATCTATAAAGACTATCGTAAGCATCTACGCAAAGTGTCACAATTCTACAATATTGCTATAGTAAGAAGTACTAGCATGAATGCAATGAATACGTGATCTGAATATGCTAATATGAGGAAATCATTATTTTCATCTTAGGAAAATTTCTGTGAAATATCTGAGGAAATATCATATGAAATCAACAGAAATCCGTGTCAAGTATCGACACCCCAAATGAATAACTCAATGTCCCAAAGTATCTGTATCCAATCACTCGGCCCTAGTCGTCCGGCTGGTCCATCTCAAAATATCAATATCTCAACATCTCACGGCCACGGTCGGTATCCTCTGGATATCTGCCGCACCAACAATCACCGGTAGGTATTCTTCCACTGCTAGGCTCATCGTCTACTACTCGAACTTCTTGCCTCGGGGTACCTTACCGGGCCCACCATGTACCCGAGACGGTTCATCCAACTCCTCGAAACGGGTCTCGAAAACCAACAAAAAACTCATGGTGGACGACACGTGTATCATGTCACGAGAAAAATCGCAACTTTCAATATTTAAAATAATATCTGGTTTATTAAATCCTTGCGGCTTTTCCCCAAAATCTCATAAATCTCAAATACTGAAATACTCCACAAGAAAGTACCATAAGTATGCATGTCAATGATGATGAATGCCTATGGTATCAACAGTGCGACTACAATATATGACATAAAGACTATGTATGACCGAATGATGTAATGAGGTACATGCATATGACTAGCAATTCTACATGTTCATCTTGCGGAATTTACTATATTAGTACTGGTTTATATGTCTTATATGGTGAAAGTAGTCTAAATTCCGGTTTAAGCAAGTTATCTAGTGTTTGTGGCATAGCAATTACCAAGGCGTGTGTGTTTGCATGAATAATGCCCGTGCAGCATAAAACCCTGGTAATGGTGCAAGTGTCCTATGAGATGAAGTTGCATAATTATATATAATGAATTAAGCAAGCCAATTATTTATTATGTCGCATATCTCATTTAATAGTTTCAATGGTTTTTATACGATGAATTTAACATAAATATGGATATGCAGATAATGCAGTGCCGTAAAATAGGTAACTAAGAACTACATGCAACAAGCTGGTATTACTAGAAATTCTAAATTATCGGACGCCTCGCGCCATCCAAACGATTCTCCCCGTAGATGTATGCATCTACTCACCAGAAATCCACAGCTAGCTTGATCCAATCACCGCTTTCCCTTTTCGTGCCGCGTCCGAAGTCTCCGCGACCAATCCTGGAATTTGCACAACACAAAATATAAGATTACATATCCTGAAATGACCCTAAATCACAAAATGAAAGGGTCAACGTTAACGAGTTGGGCACAAGATGCACTTGGTGCGCGGAAGACACACGAAAAACAGTACAACCTTAACTAAAATTGTCGTTTCGGACCAACCGCCAAAACCAAACCCTATCAAACCAAGTTTCGCATTCTCACAACCTAAATGTCGTAGGAGATGCCAAAAATATCATCAAGATATCACAAATAATTCCTCACATAATTTTAGAAAAAAAAACCAGTAAGCGCTAACATTCAAAATCCGGTGTAAACATCGCGGATTTGCGACAAAAGACTACTATCAAGCATAAACACCCAAGTCAAACAATTAGATAGCCACTACACTAAACTAACCCATTTATCATGCTTCAAAACCCATTTTCCATAAACAAACCCATTCTATAATTTCATAACTAGCAATCTAAATGCAAACTATACATGAAAAACACTAAATTAACATCATTTAAAACCTACTTAAGCAAATTAACCTCTTAGATTAGGTTAGCAAAACAACTAGATAGAAAAATAGAATTAATTAACTTAGTAATGGTTTCTAAAACCCTAGTTTAAACTCAAACCATTCACTTTAAAAAAACCAAGATTAGAAATTAGCAATAATATTAACACTAAAACAATTTCAAAGTTTTAATTCAACACACTTAAGCTACAAATTAACCATTGATTAGAAATTATACCTCATAAGTTCCAACCCTAGCTTGCTCTTAACCTCCAAAGATGCCTCCTTTCATCAAGTTTTAAACCAATTTGGGCTTGAGAAGAGATAGAATAGGGTTTTGTGTTGAATTTGTGAAAAAAATTATGGATTTAGGTGGACTTTTGGATGAAATTGAAGCAAAAGGAGATGGAGAATTTGGGGAAAAAGAATGGGGAGCTGTTGCTGGTTGCTCTCGGCCAAGTGGGAAGGGAGTGGGGGAGAATGGTGTGGGATTGTGGAATTTTCTCCAAGTCAAAGCCCATTCCATTCATAAGTACACCATACTCTAATTAATATATTTTATTCCTTTTCATACCATTTCTTTCACATGAGTTAAAGAAAATTTTGTCGGGGATTTCCAACAGTGAAGCTTGGCCAAGATGGAGGGGTGAGGGTGTGAGTGATTGCCAAAAAAATTCTATTCAAAAAGACCCCCCATAAGCTCAAAATTGCAAGTTTTTGTTTAATTTAGTTAAAATTTTAATTTCCTTTGATTATAACTAATAACATACTAAAAATTATATTACAAATTAGATTTTAGTTGTCATGGTTCAAAAGCAAGTAATTAGCCCATTCAAATTTTTATTTATCGCTTATTTAATATATTTTTAACAGCTTAAAATAATATTAAAAGTAGTAAAATAGGGAAAAAATTTTAAATGACCAGAAATTTAAAAGTGACTCATTATCTACTAAAAACTAGCAATTACCTATCCAAATTAGGTATAAATAGGCCTATATTGCAAAATAATTATAATTACAATTTACGGAAAAGTACCAAATATTTATCGATTTTCGGGAAAACACCAAAACAACTTTTCAAGGCGTTACAATCTTCCCCCCTTAAAAAAATTTGGTCCCCGAATTTAAAAATCTAGCTATGCGTACCTTTAAAGAGATGGAGATATTTCTTCCTCATCTTGCCCTCGGTCTCCCAGGTGACCTCCTTGCTGCTCGGGCCACGCCAAAGGACCTTGATGGTCGGTATAACCTTCGATCTCAGTTTCATCACTTGTCGATCCAGGATGACCACCGGCTGCTCTGCAAAAGAAAGGTCGTGCTCCAGCTGGATCATCGGGTACTGAATCACATGAGAAGGGGCGTGAAGGTACTTGCGGAGCATCGAAACGTGGAAGACGGGGTGAACATCAGGAAAGCTGGGTGGAAGAGCAAAACGATACACAACTGCGCCGACACACTCGAGAATCTCGAAGGAACCCACAAATCTGGGACTAATCATTCCTTTTCACCCAAATCGCATCACGCCCTTTATCGGAGAGACCCTCAGAAAAACATGATCGCCAACTGCGAACTCTAGTTGCGACGGCGTCTGTCCGCATACGATTTCTGCCTGCTCTGGGCCGCTCTCATCCGGTCTCGAAAATACTGTATCTTCATGGTCGTCTCCTCAACAATCTGCGTCCTCAAAATACTGCTCTCGCTGAGCTCTGTCCAACAGACAGGCGATCTGCATCTCCTCCCATACAATGCCTCGAAAGGTGCCATCTGAATAGTATCCTGGAAACTGTTGTTGTAGGAGAACTCCACTAAGGGTAAATGATGATCCCAGCTACCTCCGATGTTTAAAACGCACGCTCGGAGCATGTCCTCAAGAGTCTGAATAGTTCGCTCTGACTGGCCGTCGGTCTGCGGATGAAATGCTGTGCAGAAACTCTATCGGGTGCCCAACGCCTCCTGAAGTCTCTACCATAGTCGGCTGGTAAACTAGGTGCCTCGGTCTGATACAATCTACGTCGGGACGCCATGCAACCGTATGATCTCGTCGATGTAAATCTGGGCATACTGAGCAAAACCGAAAGTGGTCTTCACTGGCAGAAAGTGAGCCGCTTTCGTCAATCGATCCACGATCACCCAAATGGAGTTATACCCTCGACTGGTCCTGGGTAGACCTACGATGAAGTCCATAGAAATCTGCTCCCATTTCCACTCCGGAATGGGTAAAGGCTGCAACTCTCCCATGGGCCTCTGGTGCTTGGCCTTGACTTGCTGACAAGTCAGGCATCTCGACACGAAATCAGTGACGTCCCTCTTCATTCCGTCCCACCAATAAACATCTCACAAATCGTGGTACATCTTGGTGGAATCGGGATGAACGCTATACCTTGCTCTATGGGCCTCCTCAAGAATCTTACGCCGCAGACCCTCAGAATCTAGTACGCACAATCGAGTCCCAAATCGCAGTAACCCCTGATCATCCATCACGAACTCAGAAACACTGCCCTGTCGAACCGGCTCTATGATCTCTCAAAGACGGTCATCACTTGGCCGTGCCTCTCGAATAGGGTCAAGCAACCGTCAACGTGCACGAACATGCGCAAGCTGTCCCTCTGTCGGAGTGAACTCAAACTCAACTCGGTTGTCGCATAAAATTTTCCAATCTGCTAACGACTGCCTCTGTACGGCGCTCAAACAAGATAAACTACCTCCGGGCCTCCTACTCAAAGCATCAGCCACTACGTTCGCCTTTCCCGGATGGTAAAGGATCTCGCAATCAAAGTCTTTCACCAGCTCCATCAAACGACGCTGTTTCAGATTCAGGTCTCGCTGCTGAAATATGTACTTCAAGCTCTTGTGGTCCGTAAATATCTGGCACGACTCGCCGTATAGGTGATGTCTCCAGATCTTAAGTGCAAACACCACTGCAGCCATCTCTAAATCGTGCGTAAGATAGTTCTGTTCATGTGTCTTCAGCTGCCGAGAAGCATACGCAATAACCCTGTCGTGCTGCATCAACACGCAACCTAGTCCCACTCGAGAAGCGTCGCAATAAACCATGAATCCGTCCGATCCCGAAGGCAATGACAACACAGGTGCAGTAGTTAGACGAGTCTTCAACTACTGGAAACTATGCTCGCACGCCTCGGTCCAATCACAAGGAACTCCCTTCCGGGTCAACCCGGTCAACGGTGCAACGCTACGGGAGAAGTCCTGAACGAATCGTCGGTAGTAGCCATCCAGGCCCAGGAAGCTACGGATCTCTGTAACTGATGCCGGTCTGGGCCAATGCTGAATGGCCTCAATCTTCTTCGAGTCCACATATATACCATCTCTCGTAATCACGTGACCCAAGAAATCAACGCTGTCAAGCCAAAACGCGCACTTGGAGAATTTCGCGAACAGCTGATGCTCCCTCAAAGTCTGTAACGTGATCCGCAAGTGCTGCTCGTGCTCCTCTCGGCTCCGGGAATACACCAAAATGTAGTCAATAAACACGATGATGAACAGATCTAGATACGGCCTGAAAATGCGGTTCATCAAGTCCATAAACGCGGCAGGTGCATTGGTGAGTCCGAACGACATCACCAAAAACTTATAGTGCCCGTAACGTGTGCGAAAAGCCGTCCTCAGATTATCCTCCTGCCGCACCCGCAACTGATGGTAACCCGATCGCAACTCAATCCTCAAAAAGTATTCCGGACCCTGAAGCTGGTCAAACAAATCATCGATACGTGGTAAGGGATATCTATTCCGTACGGTAACCCTGTTCAGCCGGCGGTAATCAATGCACAAGCGAAAACTGCCATCTTTCTTCTTGACGAACAGGACAGGAGCACCTTACGGAGACACACTAGGTCGAATAAGCCCTTTATCTAACAAATCCTGCAACTAATCCTTCAACTCTCTAAGCTCCGCCGGAGCCATCCGATAAGGCGGTATGGAAATAGGCCCCGAGCCAGGAATCAAGTCAATGCAGAACCCAACATCGCGGTCAGGCGGTAACCCAGGCAGCTCATCAGGAAAAATATCAGGGAACTCACAAACAATCTGGACCCTGTCCATAGGAACCTCTGCAGCTCGAGTATCACAAACATAAGCTAAGAATCCCTGACATCCCTTCCGCAATAGCTGACCAGCGCGAAGAGACGAAATCAAGCTGGGAAGGGTGACGCTGCGGTCTCCCTGAATAACAAGGACTGGCTCTCCTGGAAAGCTAAATCTGACTGCCTTCTAACGGCAGTCCACAGATGCATAACAAGTGGCCAGCCAATCCATGCCTAGAAGCACATCAAAGTCCAACATATCGAGGAGAATCAAATCAACCGACGAATCCCTCTCCCCGATACGAACGGAACACAATCGAAACACAAAACGAGCGACAAACGACTCGCTTACCGGAGTAATAACAACAAGCGGCTGATCTAACGACGATGACTCATGGCCCAATATCGGTGCAAAGTGTGTAGATACATACGAATGTGTGGAACCTGGGTCGAATAATACTCGCGCGTCGAAAGAACATACTGGCAAGGTACCTGTCACAATGGCATTGGATGCCTGGGCATCCTGCGGAGTCAAAGCGAACACTCGGGCCTGTCTTCCACCAATAGCTGGCTGTCATCGGCCTCGACCTCGGCCTCCTCATCCTCTCTGAATAGGACCGCCACATCCACGGCCTCTGGGGCCGCCTAACTGACGTGGAGCATCACCGCGGGCAGGAAGTAGAGCTCTCTGAGGAGGTGGTGAAGGTGGTAAAGTCACGTGTGGAACTGTCGCCGCTCCCTGTCGGCTCACCTGACAGTCTCTGATACGATGGTGGGGACTCCCGCACCCAAAACATCCTGGCGACGCCTGCTGTCCCTGCGGATAAGAACCAAATAGCTGACCCCGTCCAAATCCTCTGCCGCCATCTCTCGGGAAGAATCTGGCACGATGCCTCTGAGCCGGCATATCGGTACGAATCCTCTTCGGCTCAGAA
The DNA here is from genome assembly GCA_030015575.1 of Agapanthus africanus. NCBI lineage: Eukaryota > Viridiplantae > Streptophyta > Magnoliopsida > Asparagales > Amaryllidaceae > Agapanthus > Agapanthus africanus. The sequence continues at coordinate 234,397,807 of CM057337.1, forward strand.
ACGACCGAAGTCCCTCAAATGCACGCCTCCACCCGTAAGGCTATGTCCATAGCAGCTGCATAAGTGTCAAAGTGCTGGGCGCCGATGGTAAGAAATAACTGTGTGTCGAGTCCTTGCATAAACCTATTTATCCTCTTCTCTTCAGTGTCTACCAAGTACAGATCATATTTGGACAACTGCGTAAACTGGATAACATACTCGGACACTGTCATCCTTGGAGTCTTGCGCAAAGCCTCAAAACTAAGAGCTCGAGCATCACGAACGCTCTCTGGAAGGAAACGAGCTAGAAATACTGCTGTGAACTCTTCCCAGGTCATAGGAGGTAGACCTGCAGCTCGACCTTTCTCGACGGACTCACACCACGTCTGCGCAAGGCCCTCTAGACGTTAATTCGCAAGCTCCACCCATCGATCGTCAGAACATCTGAGCGAACGGCAAATCCTGGCTAATCTGTCAAGGAATGTCTGCGGATCCTCTGCTACATCTGTGCCGGTGAAGACTGGAGGTCTCAGCCTCATGAACTCCTGTAGTAATACTGGAATAGCCACTGTAGTAGTAGGAGCAACTGCCTGGGCAGCAGGTACTATCGTAGTCTGTGATGTGGTAGGTACGTCCTCCGATCTCGGTGCACGACTAGCCTCTACTAAGGATCCCACCATCTGTCGTAACTCCTGCATACCTTCCATCATCTGTCTTAACTCCTTCATACCTGAATCTAGCCTATCAATGCGGCCTGTGGAAGGCGGATCAGTCTTTCCCTGAGTCATAGGTACGCCACCCTGCTCGGTCCTCGTCTCGGATGAGCCTGCTCGGATCTCATCTCGGGCGGCAGCCCTCTGCGCTCTCGTAGCTTTCGGTGGCATGTTGGCTCGTACAGGAAACATGATGATAAGAAAAGTGCAATAGAATCATAGGATATACGGAATTGAAGAAGGAATTTCAAGCAAGTATATCCTAAAGTCACCTAGGCGGAGTGCCGTATCGCGAGTATGCCGCAGACATACACACGCTACGTTACCCTGCTTAAGTCACTTACTCCATCTACCAAAGGTCATCCTGCACTCAGAAGGGTAAAACCTATCACTCCGATACCAACTTTGTCATGACCCGAAAGCTACGGAACGTGACTGACACTTAAATTACGTGCGTCTCAAGGCGGATGTAATCTAAGTAAGCCAAAACCCAGAAATCAAAACAAAATAAGCAGTAGAGTGAAGGAAAACCAATTTATTGAAATCCATTTTAAACCAAAATGAGTCTCATTAAACATTTTATTGAAGCAAAAAAAAAATTCGAAAATTTCGGCGGAGTCTCCTTTGTAAATACTGGCCCCCAAATAGGTACAAAACAGGAATATATCAATAACTTGAAATAAGACATCCCCAAGCGGGAGCTAGCTCTTCGTCCCAAGGCGGACACAAATCCCACACAATATAAATCAGCAGTGTGCAAAATAAGCATAAAAAGGCATAAGTAATAAGCAACATGTCGGCTCAAGTGAGCACGACCCAAAAACAATATACATGCCCACAAATCTCACTATCTCGCCTCTAAGTCAAAATACAACATTACTGGTAGATGATACAGTAGATGGAATACACTAGATACAATGAATATACAGGGTGGAAAAACAAAATGAACACATAACCGACCTACGAGCAAAAATCCGCAACTCCATGCAAAAGGAGGAAGTGCGTCCGCCGCAACAGTATTGACGAATCGGACCTGCAAAAAGTCTGTGGCACAACGAGGGTGAGTTGCCAACTCGTGAGTAATATGTATTATCTGTAAAAACTATCGTAAGCATGTATGCAGAGTGTCATAATTCTACAATATTGCTATGGTATGGAGTACTAGCATGTATGCGACATGAATGCAATGTAACACGTGATCTGAATATGCTGATATGAGGAAATCATTATTTTCATCTTAGGAAAATTTCTGTGAAATATCTGTGGAAATATCATATGAAATCAACAGAAATCCGTGTTAAGCATCGACACCCCAAATGAATAACTCAATGTCCCAAAGTATCTGTATCCAATCTCCCGGCCCCAGTCGTCCGGCTGGTCCATCTCAAAATATCAATATCTTAACATCTCACGGCCACGGTCGGTATCCTCTGGATATCCTCCGCACCAACAATCACCGGTAGGTATTCTTCCCCTGCCAGGCTCATCGTCTAATACTCGAACTTCTTACCCCGGGGTACCTTACCGGGCCCACCATGTACCCGAGGCGGTTCATCCAACTCCTCGAAACGGGTCTCGAAAACCAACAGAAAACTCATGGTGGACGATACATGTATCATGTCACGAGAAAAATCGCAACTTTCAATGTTTAAAATAATATCATGTTTATTAAATCCTTGCGGCTTTTCCCCATAATCTCGTAAATCTCAAATACTGAAATCCTCCAGAAGAAAGTACCATAAGTATGCATGTCAATGATGATGAATGCCTATGGTATCAACAGTGCGACTGCAATATATGACGTAAAGACAATGTATGACCGAATGATGAAATGAGGTACCTGCATATGACTAGCAATTCTACATGTTTATCTTACGGAATTTACTATATTAGTACTGATTTATATGTCTTATATGGTAAAATTTGTCTAAATTCCAGTTTAGGCAAGTTATCTAGTGTTTGTGGCATAGCAATTACCAAGGCGTGTGTGTTCCCATGAATAGTGCTCGTGCAGCATAAAACCCTGGTAAAGGTGCAAGTGTCCTATGAGATGAAGTTGCACAATTATATATAATGAATTAAGCAAGCCAATTATTTACCATGTCGTATATCTCATTTAATGGTTTCAATGGTTTTTATACGATGAATTTAACATAAATATGGATATGCAGGTCATGCGGGGCCGTATAATAAGTAACTAGGAACTACATGCGACAAGCTGGTATTACTAGAAATTCTAAATTATCGGGCGCCTCACACCATCCAAACGATTCTCCCCGTAGATTTATACATCTACTCACCAGAAATCCCCAGGTAGCTTGATCCAATCACCGCTTTTCCTTTTCGTGCCGCGTCAGAAGTCTCCGCGAACGATCCTGGAATTTGCACAACACAAAATATAAGATTACATATCCTGAAATGATGCCAAGTCACAAAATGAAAGGTTCAACGTCAATGAGTTCGGCACAAGGTGCACTTGGTGCGCGGCACACACACGAAAAACAGTACAACCTTAACTAAAATTGTCGTTTCTGACCAACCGCCTAAACCAAACCCGATCAAACCAAGTTTCGCATTCACACATCCTAAATATCGTAGGAGATGCCAAAAATATCATGAAGATATCACAAATAATTCCTCACATATGTTCAGAAAAAACTAGTAAGCGCTAACATTCCAAATCCGGTGCAAACATCGCGGATTTGCGACAAAAGACAACTATCAAGCATAAACACCCAAGTCAAACCATTAGATAGCCACTACACTAAATTAACCCATTTACCATGCTTCAAAACCCATTTTCCATAAACAAACCCTTTCTATAATTTCATAACTAGCAATCTAAATCCAAACTATACATGAAAAACACTAAATTAACATCAATTAAAACCCACTCAAGCAAATTAACCTCTTAGATTAGGTTAGCCAAACAACTAGATAGCAAAATAGAATTAATTAACTTAGCAATGGTTTCTAAAACCCTAGTTTAAACTCAAACCATTCACTTAAAAAAAACTAGATTAGAAATTAGCAATAATTTTAACACTAAAACAATTTCAAAGTTCTAATTTAGCACTCTTAAGCTACAAATTAACCATTGATTAGAAATTATACCTCACAAGTTCCAACCCTAGCTTTCTCTTAACCTCCAAAGATGCCTCCTTTCATAAAGTTTTAAACCAATTTGGGCTTGAGAAGAGATAGAATAGAGTTTTGTGTTGAATTTGTGAAGAAAATTGTGGATTTCGGTGGATTTTTAGATGAAATTGAAGCAAAAGGAGATGGAGAATTTGGGGAAAAAGAATGGGGGGCTGCTGCTGGTTGCTCTCTGCCATATGGGAAGGGAGTGGGGGAGAATGGTGTGGGATTGTGGAATTTTCTCCAAGTCAAAGCCCATTCCATTCACAAGTACACCATACTCTAATTAATATATTTTATTCCTTTTCATACCATTTCATTCACATGAGTTAAAGAAAATTTTGAGGGGTATTTCCAGCAGTGAGGCTTGGTCAAGATGGAGGGGTGAGGGTGTGAATGATTGCACAAAAAATTCTATGCAAAAAGACCCCCCACAAGCTCAAAATTGCAAGTTTTAGTTTAATTTATTTAAAAATTTATTTTCCTTTGATTATAACTGATTAGAACTTGGAAATAACATACTAAAAATTATATTACAAACTAGATTTTAGTTTTCATGGTTCTAAATCAAGTAATTAGCCCATTCAAATTTGTATTTATCGCTAATTTAATGTATTTATAACAGCTTAGAATAATATTTAAAAAAGTAAAATAGGGAAAAAATTTTGAATGACCAGAAATTTATAAGTGACTCATTAGCTACTAAAAACTAGAAATTACCTATCCAAATTAGGTATAAATAGTCCTATATTGAAAAATAATTATAATGACAATTTACGGAAAAATACCAAATATTTATCGATTTTCGGGAAAACACCAAAACGTCTTATCAAGACGTAACAGATGGTAGGTTTTTAAGTTTGTTTTTGTAAGTCAAAATTTTATGCTCTACAAGGTTTGTAGAGAAGAGGAATTTCAAAGAAAAAATCTATTTTGAACCATGCAATCAAGACTTTAACCGAAGATCTACCACAAAAGCTAACTAGTAAGACTACAAAGGTAATTATTCTACTGTGTTAGAATCATATAAATATCGGATTCGTGTCCTATGGGTCTTCATTCCTCTTCTTAAGCTCCTTTTGGGGTCCTCAGCGTAGCTCGGTTTCCGGTCTCCTGGATCCTAGATGATCCACCCGAAGGTCCTGGGTTCAAGCTTTAACTTTAAAAGGAAAGTAACTTAACTAGCTAGTTTGCTAATGTAGCAAGTCAAGAATGAGTGGAGAAGATTAGTGGTGACTTTTCTATCTGAAAAACCTTGTTTCTTAACTCGTGAGAATGGTAGGGTTTTATGAAGAGAAGAAGGCAAAAGAGCAAGAGAGAAAATGGCAACTCAAAAAATGAGCTCAAGAAAAAACTTTATCCGCCATGAAGAATGGCTACATCAAGATAATATCAAGTATTTTTTCTTTTCTTTAAAACCAAGCCATACTTCAATAGTGATAGCAATAAATTTCCAAACCATTCTTCATTCCATGCCTCCTTTACACTTTATTTTCTATTTATCAATAAATAGAAAAATACATATTATGAGGTGACCCTTCTAGAATGTAATTTTTATAAATACAAAATACTTTCTACCGTATATACATACCCGTATTTGTATCAAAATACGAATACCCAAGAGATAGAATAATATCACGAAAAATAATACTAGCATTAAATCAAAATCTGATTTAATGAACCAGCTTAATCCTAAGCCCGCTAATATTAAAAATCGTCCGATTAAATTCCGCGCAACTGGTACACGCAATCAATCAGAACCCTGCACGTATAAACATACGGCCTCCACATCGTTTCGCCTGAACCAGAAAAACCTTCTGTGTGGAACTCTAAAGACTTGATAGTATGCTGGTAGTGGGTTAAACCACAAGCACGTTAGTGGTACTTATTGTACGTAACGGCTACCCAGGTACCTGTCGAAAAGAAGACCGACGAGCAAACTCATCTGAACCCCTACTGAGCCAAACCATGACAATATCCGTACAGTCTGGTCTGTTAGTCTGAGAGTATCGTATACCAGGTCTAAGGGGGGGTTAACGTAAGACCCTTACTAATCCTGATAAGTCGTGCTGGTGTGGCTCAAGACCATCCGAGAAATTACTGATCTAACTACCAGTTTCTCTCAACTGCCTTGGCCAATGGCTTATAGCGTTGACCAACCAAACACAATGCGATATCGATTCCCTATATCGGGATAGAAGAATCCTAAAAATCACTCACTGCCTCCATATGGCTCGAGACTGTGCCCAACTAAAACCTATTTGCACGACTCCTTTGAGCCATGGTAGGGTAGTAATCAAACAACATTGGGAACTCACACGAGACAAATGATGATCTTAGGTCTACAGACTACCTATAAACATGCCACACGAGAACTGCCATCTAACTCTAGGTATAATACCATCCAGCAGTTCTCGGCGAATCCGTCCAGTGTACCCACCCAAAGTGAGCACCTGTATACAATCTTAGGTGAAAAACACCAATAGCTGTGAGACTAACCATCGCTTCTCGTCGGGGTCTAGAAACGTATACACTAGTCTACTCTGGAATATCGATGCCCTGTCTCGATATTCCTACGACTGGGGATACTTTTAAGGATATGCTTATAAACTACCCAGCTCTCACAAGTATGACCACCATCACAACGCTTGTAGTCAAGCATATTCTACGGGCTTTATCAAAACGTATGAGCAATATGTAATAAAATGTAGAACATATGTACATGTTAAGATAAACTCAAACCAGATAGCATACTATCATTTTGAGAAAGATTGTTCTATATATATCCATAGTATCCATCACAAATAATGGCCTCTAGGGCATATATATATCCTGATATATACATATGCATAGTACCCATTACAAATAATGGCTTTTAGGTCATATATATCCTACAATCTCCCACTTGCACCAGGGCAAAATATTTGCATAACGCATCACCAATATCTCGAACAGCCGCTCGAACTGTGCTTGAGGTAAGGCTTTCATGAATAGATCCGTTGTATTGTCTTTTGTGTCCACTCTCCGAATCTCGATCTCCTTGCGATTCTCTATCTCCCTAATCAGGTGATACCGCCTCAAGATATGTCTGGAATTTTTATGGGACCTCTGTTCCTTTGCTAAAGCTACAGCCTCATTGTTATCTTAATACAAGGGTATTGGATTAATAATGGACGGAACCACCTGAAGTTCAGAAATAAACTTTTTCATCTAGACCACCTCTTTTGCGGCATCGTTAGCAGCTATATACTCAGCTTCCATTGTTGAGTCTGCGACGGTGTTTTTTTGGAACTTTTCCAACACACTGCCCCTCCATTGAGGGTAAACATATAACCTGAGATGGATTTAGAGTCATCCTTGTCACTTAGGAAGCTTGAGTCGGTAAAAACCTTGATTTGGTGGTCCCCATTACTGTTCACCAAGAACATCTCTTTAGTCCTTCACAGCTATTCGAGAATGTTCTTTACTGCTATCTAATACTTCTTTCCTGGGTTTTACCGATACCAACTTACCATACTAAGTGTGTAAACTACATCTGGTCTGGTACATAACTGTTGGAGTTAGTGCCCTCAGAGTCAATTATTAGATCACAGGCATGTGATTGCAATGATTGAGGGAGGACCTATACCGGTAGGACAGTCTTACTCAAGATGATAGTATGTTATCTGGTTTATCTTTATCATCGTGTACTGTTTCAGGTGACCTTACAGGTCACTATTGCACGTTGATAAAGCCCTTAGGATTCTTGCTTGACGGCCAGCAGTATGATGACGATCATATACATGGGTGCTGTGGTCTATAAGCGCATCCTTAAAAGGTCCCTAGTCGTTGGAGTTTTCGAGACAGGGCATCGATACTCCAGAGTAGACTAGTGTATACAGTCGAGACCCCGACGAGGGGCGGTGGCTGGTCTCACAAGCTACTGGTGTCAGTTGGTTCACCTAAGATGTATACAGGTGCTCATTGGGTTATGAGTACACCGGACAGGACTCGCCGGGAACATACTGGTTGGTCTTATACCAGACGTCAGATAGCAGTTCCCTGGTGACATGCGTACAGGTTAGTTCATCGACCTGAGATCGTCATTTGTCTCATGTGAGTTCTCACTGTACTTTGATTACTACCCTACCACAGCTCAAAGGAGTCATGCAAACAGGTTTTAGTTGGGTACAGTCCCGAGCCACATGGAGGCAGCGAGCGGATCTTCAGGAGTTCGTCTCTCCCGGTATTGGGGGTGAGGTCGCGCTGTGTCTAGGAGAGCCATTACACGAAGTCCTTGGCCAAGGCAGGAAATTTACTGGTAGGTATTCCAGTAATATCTCAGGGTGTTCTGGGTTACACTCCGACACGACTTGTACCGCTTTTGGGGGTCTGACTTTTACCAACCCCCTAGGCCCGCCATGCGATGCTCATAGACGAACGGACCGGACTGTATGGATATTGTCACTGACAGGCTCAGTAGGGTGTCAGGATGAGTTCGCTCATCGACGTCCCTTTTGGTCAATACCTGGTAGCCCGTTACGTATGGCTAATACCTCTGACGTGCTAGTGGTTAAATCCACAACCAAAGTATTGACGAGTCTTTAGAGTCCCCCATAGACAGTTTCTCAAGTTTTCAGGCGAAACGCTGTAGAGGCCGTATGGAGATATGGCAGGGTTCAATCATATACGTGCGGTATTGCACGGATCATGATCTGACGGATAATACTAGCGGGCTTTGGTTTAAGCCGGATCCTAGTATTGTACAGTGTAGATTTTGTCTCATTGCATTTGTATTCGGTTGGAATACAAATGCGGGTATGTATATACAGTCGCGGGGTTTTCCTGTAATTTATTACGGGATCGTTTTTCTGAAGTTGCCAGTTTGCTTTCCGGTTTCGGCCATTCTCCTTTGTTTCTTTCTTTGGCTGAATTTTGGTGGAGGGGGTTATTTGCAATTGTACATTTTATTATGGAGAAGACTTTTTGTGATAGCTTCATGATGGTTTAACCATCATTTGACTTTTGGTTCATCATGGTTCTTGCCTCTAATGATTACCTTTTTGTTCATCATGGTTGTTGATTATGGGAGTTGATTTGGATTTGGTAGTGATCATTATTCATCATGATAACCCTTTCTCTCTCTTGCATTATGTTTGGTCTCACTCATTTTTCATTCTCACTCTCTCCATTCTTTCATTCCGGCCACACTTGTAGGGGGGCTGTCCAAAAATATGAGGGGGATTTTGATCTCTTTTGGCTTGCACAAAATCCCCTTGCTTATCACAAAAGTTCACATTTTTATTCCTCCACCAAAATGGCAACTTCTAGTAACCTCATGAGACCCTACACTTAGCCTACAGCATCCTTGGACACATCGACTCGCCAACTTCGTGCCCGAGTTGCCTCAGTCCAGAGGTGGGAGTCCGTAAAAGAACCCGGCGATGTGGTGCCCTTCCGACGTGGAGATGAAGACCGGAGATTCCGCGGGGAGATCGGGATGACGACGAGAAGACCGAAGGACACGGATCGCTCGGTATGTCTTTCAACCCATTCTTTAGTTAGCTAGGAGTAGGTTAATGGCCCGATCCGAGTTTTAAAGTCCGCGGTAGCACCGGTTCTAGTTTATAGAAAAGTTTTTGATTCCGCATTTTGGTCTCATTCAGACGGCCGGGGCGCTGCCGTGCACTTATACTGGTATCAGAGCCACACCATTAATCTTGTCTAGCTTGCTCTAACGTGTTTATAAGTTCGATCGAATGGATTTTCCAAAAACCGCGTTTCCATGTCTAGTTTCTGTCGAATTTTTCCAGTGCTCTAAAAATTATTTGGTACATTGTAAAAATATGTACAGGGTTTTTTATGCATTCTGTGAAAATTTGGTCAGCTGATATTACTGTAGCGCGGCGGATCAGCGGCCAAAACCACGTTTTGGCCGCGGATCCGCCGCCATTCTGTGGCCAAACATCACCAAATTGCTACAGTGGCTTTATGACATGGAAATAGGGTTTTTGGTATATTCGTTTTGGGCCCAGATTTATTTTAAGTGCTACAGTAGTGCTTGGGGCCCACTTCGGGAAATTTAGTCGATTGAAAATTTTAAACATGTTAGTTCACAGTATTTACATTATATCTCCGACCGTGAATGTTAATTGATCTGTAAATCCTGTCTAACTGCTATAGCCCTTTTAGACGGATTTGCGAATGTGACATTCACGTTGATGTTCTGTGTTGTGCTGTGATGTTGCGGATTTCTCGTGGTGGATAGCCTGGATGCAATGTTAGTACAGTTTGGTTATTTATGTACATTTGATATTACGGGGCGAGCGTCCGACATGTGGACGGCCGTTACTTCCTGTTTGTATATTATTCTTTTGGGGCACGACCGGGCTGAGGTCGATGTACCCGTTGTATGTATATTTTACTTTCTGTACTAGGATTACCCCGCGGAGGGGTGCAGGGGTAGCCGGGTTCTAGAGGGCAAAGGGCCCGCATCTCATGGCGTTGAGACGGAGGGGGCCCCACTCTAGAATTGGCGGGCTATTCGCCGCACTGGTAGGGGGTATAAGTTGATCCAGGAGGAGTGCCCAAGTTACCGGATTCCGTGAAGTGCTGGGTGCTCCATTCACGTTGCTGAAGGGGGCTGCCTCGCTTCAGGTTTTGGCGGGTAACTTTCCGCACCCGTCGGGGTCTAGGATTTCATTGCACAAGCTATCCACACGACCAGGGGAACGTCGGGTTTCAGTAGCGACTCTATGAAACCCGGGGATCCCAGATATCTGTATTGTTCTGTGATGCTTATTACATTTTTGTGATGTTTCATTTTATCACGCCATGAACGAATATTATAAATTGATATATATACTAGTAGATGTTGTATATGTTTTGCATCCGTGCTAGTCTAGTCCCCGCTCTGTCATTAGTTAAGTAACCTAACGGGTGATGACGGGAACCAGTGGCGAATGCGGATGGCATATACGTACATCATTATTTTCGTTCTTCATTGGTGTGATCAATTGTTGGGACTGCGTTGATTCAGATTAATGCAAGCTAAACAAACCTATTCTGATGTTGTTGGAACAATTTTTCAAAAAGCTGTTATTGCAAGGACGTTCTCTTTTGTTTTGCATAGTGGTATTCAGTTTTGAATATCCAGCACCTCAGTCGACGAGGCAAGGGCTGAGATCCCTTCACCGGGAGTGACCCCTTGGATAGAAGTTTGCGTCAGGGCAATAACTTCACTATAGTCGTTTACTTTTGCTTTGCACCGTGGTATTCAGTTGGAATATCCTGCACCTCATTCTACGGGGAAAGAGCCGAGATCCCTTCACTGGGAGTGACCTCTTTAGAAAATGTTTTCGTCACTATATTTTTCTAAAAAGCGATCCGTTTCCTTCAACGATATCAAGTTCATTACGTTAAAGGTTTTTCGCCAAAAACCATTCGTAGCCCTCCGTCATTTCAGAAAGATAGCACTTAGTATTCATGCTATATATGTTGGCCTTCGTCAAGGCATAGTGTATGGTAGCTATTTGTTACTTTTCTGCAGTATAGATAGATGCGTTAGTTTGGGACAGTCGTACTACTATTTTGGCCTTCGTCAAGGGTTTGTACGGGTGGGTTCAAATTAACCTGGATAATGACGGGTAGAACTTGACATGTGACTCATGATATGTTGGCCTTCGTCAAGGTCATAAGAGCATGGGGCAAAAATCACATCGGGTGTTTCTAAAGAAACTGAAACTTGCCAGATATGCGCATACCTTCTGGAGTGTGATAGCGTGAGTGGATTCCATCACGTTAGCATGCGATGATAGTTGGATCCCGATTCCCAGTGATGAGTTGATTTACTCCTCGGGTGATCCCGACTAATTCTTCTTTCAAGTTTGGAGGAGAATTTGACGTTACAGTGGGAGGTTTCCTGATTAGATAAAATGATAACCATTCTGATCTAGGTTAGAGTGCACGCTGAGTGTTTCTTTTCTCTCTCTCTTTGGCAGCGACCATGACCTGACCCTTGACTATGACTCAGTGACCAAGTTGACCGAACCTTTTTAAAACACTGGCTTTTGGATTGTCAGAGTTGCATACCTCATTGCCACTCCTACTCTTACCCTCTTCTCCAGAACACACCGTATTACTACGAACGTCAACTTCCATTGGATAAAACCATCGTATGGTTATATACGAACTCGAAGGAATTTATTCGAGGATGGTTTCCGGTTCTGGAGAAAACGAATAGGACTATTCAATTGTCTTTTCCTTTTACCTTCTCTCAGGTTGCGAGTGCTCCTTGGATTAAGGGACAGTACACCTATTACGCAAATTGGATAGTCTTCTTCCAAACCATAGGCAGGTGCTGATCGGTAGGGAATGAAGAAAACCAATTAGCCTAACGATTGTGTACAGAAGGTATTATGTAAAGACAAATAAACGGATTAGTAAGAGGGCAAAGTAAACTGTGACTGCTGTTCACGACCAAACCAACTATTTCTTCGACAATCCTATATCACCTTTGTATTTCTCTAGAACACTCCGTATCACTACAAAGATCCACAGTTTATTGGATACTCTATAGTATGGTTATATACGAACTCGAAAGGAACTTGTTCCAGTTCGGGGATGGATTCTGGTTCAGGTGAAATAGGAATAAGGTTTATTCAGGTGTCTTTGATCTTTACCTTCTCTCGGGTTGCGAGTGCTCCTAATATTACAACAGTACACCCATTATGCTTATTGGATAGTCTTCTACCAAACCAAAGGCTGGTGCCGAACGGTAGGAAAGGAAGAAAACCATTTGGCCTAAAGGGGTGTACAGAAGGCAATGACTAAAGACATATAAAGGGATTTGGAGTGATGGCAAAGAAATATATGGTTTCAGTTGTGAATCTGATAATGGAAGAGGCATTACTAGGAATACCCGGATACCCCTACGAAACATTTCAATGTTTCAGTTTCGATGTGTACTGTTAAAAGAAAACTGATTTCCCAATTAGACACTTGCTCCAGGGTATGTATTTACCAGGTATGATTCTCACATCTGTATGGTTTTACAGATGATGAGTGGAAGTAAATTAATGGGAATTAGGTGATCATCCTCACTATATCGGAATTCGTTGTAATTGGTGATTTTTGAGGAAGTCACCTGGGTTGTTTGCCGGACGACAAATATTTCGTTTTGAATATCCGCTGTTATGCAACAATTTAAAATTGATATATCTGTACATCTATTTTTATAGAGTGAGATATACCTTTTTGAAATTATGTCTATGACATTTACCTATACAAGTGGATGGTTAGGTAAGGAGTATTAAACAGCGGTGTAATTCTTCTTAACCATAGGTACAGTTTTCAACCTACGACACACAGGGAATGAGTTATTAGACACAAGGGACTTATACAGAGTATTGTATGTTGTCCAGCGTCCATAAGGATAGAGGGGTTGGTTTTCGTACTATATTCGGTTTACTTATGACTTCTCTAGTTTTTAGACAGGTGTTTCGTAGAAACACAGGGTCCATGTTTTGAGAAGCTATAGGTATGTGGATAAAGTAGAGAACCAGGTGTTGCAAGTATCGGGATCTTTCAAGGTGATCGAAGATGTAGATACTTGTGTATGGTATTCAGTTGATAGTAATGGTTAAGAGAACTTGCTTCTCTTTCAGGTTACTCATAACTGGAAGTACTCCTAAGTTGAGTAATGCTGATCGGCCTCTTTCCATTTAGTTAACATGCACTGGAGACAGTCGCATGATTTGAATCTGGTTCAATTAAATTAGTGCCTCTGTTTCTGTATTGGATATAGAACAGTTCATATCTTGACATTGTTAAGGTACGGGGAGTTGTCCGGCTTATGCTTAAAACCAGACTCTGGATAACTCAAGGCACGTTTCTGTAATGGCTGTTTGTGGGCTGACCCAGGCTATGGCGAGGGTTGACTTTCTACCATCTGGAAGATCAATAGTGATATTGTTCTTGACTCGCCACAGTTTTAAAGGAAATGGATTTTTTTTCAGAAAACAGTAGTGGGAGTATGGTAGAACTGGAAGTGATTCCAGAACCGCAAACGATTACTGAAAATTTGATAAGAACCTAAAGATTCAATCTGGTTTGACTTTCCATTGGCCACTCCGCAGATATGGTGGGTAAGCTCAGGCACCCGAGAGGTACTCCGGTAGCCTCAAGGAAGGTGACAGGGAGGTTCTTGTTTACCCAGACTTGACACTACTGTTGTTCCAGACTATGAGACCCAGCAGGAGGATGAGTATAGCGTCGTTCTGAACTGGCTTTAGATATGTACGTTTATATGACTCTGCCAGAGGGTTGTCGTAGTCAGTGGGAGCAGCAGAAGCATAGTGGACAAGTGGCTTATGTCTATTTATAGACTAAAACAGATATAGCGGAGATAGATCATCTATTTCTGATGTGACAGTCATAGGTTTGACTTCATCAGAATAGGGGATGGATCTGTTAAGAAGGTAGTAGCGTGTGATGTCCTGGTATTTGGATGACATACACAGAATAGGAAGTGAAGTTTCGATACTACGATCGGTTATATTTCGGTTGTCACATAATGGTTTCTCCACAAAGGATATGGAGATTATATCAGACATGCTGGTTACTAGATCTATGGTTTTGGATCTAGATTTGGGTAGTTTCCCAATCTGGGTATTTTGACAGCATTCTAAAGGTGTTTTAGAATGGACGACTCCTGGCACGGTAGTTTACCTGCAGGTAATGGAGTCACCCTCTCTAAAGGTGTCTTACAGACTAAAGGGGAGAGGGATGTGCATGATTGGCAGATCACTTGCTTAGGCAATTGAGTCAATCATGATATGTCAAGTACCACACCAGATGTTGTTTTTGCACGAGATGCAATAAGTTGATATTCATCCAGTCCTAGAGAAACGATCGGAAACAGTTTTAGAACATAAGTGGATGTTCTAAGGATATGATAGCAACAGCCTCTTTTAGGAGACAGTTATCATTCCAGGCTTCCAAGGTGACTTGGATGACAGGGTGGCTGTCAGAGTTATAGTTTTCCCTCTGACAAGGGGCAGTGTTTTGGACAAGTGATCCAAGTGGACACTGAGGGAGGTATGACGCAGGATACTGATTAAGTTTATTTGACGATAAAGTCTAAGAAGTTTGGATTATGAGTTCATTTATGAACTAGGTCCCATCAGATATCCAGACATATTCTAAGATAGGTATTGCTCATTTCGGAAGATGGCTTTCTCCGCGAAGTTGAGATAAAGAGAGACATAGAAAGAAACATCAAAGCGGATCCACTCACTTAGGCTATTCCTCGAATGCAATAGTTTCGCAAACGGGTTTTGTGAGACTGATTAGTAGAGGAGTTGGGTGTTCGGTATCACACGGGCTGTGAGCATGCGACATCGCAATAATTAGCCTTGAGTGCAAGTGGGAGAGCGTTGGAGATAGTTCTCTCAGAGTCAATTATTGGATCACAGGCACGCGATTTGAATGATTGAGGGAGGACCTATACCGGTAGGACAGTCTTACTCAAGATGATAGTATGCTATCTGGTTTATCATTATCATCGTGTACTGTTGGAAATAGCGCCCTCAGAGTCAATTATTGGATCACAGGCACGTGATTGCAATGATTGAGGGAGGACCTATCCCAGTAGGACAGTCTTACTCAAGATGATAGTATGCTATATGGTTTATTTTTATCATTGTGTACTGCTTTAGTTGACCATACGAGTCGCTATTACACGTTGATAGAGCCCCTAGTATTCTTGCTTGACTACCAGCAGTATGAGGGCGATCATATACGTGGGAGCTGGGGTCTATAAGCACATCCTTAAAAGGTCCCTAGTCGTGGGAGTTTCGAGACAGGGCATCGATACTCTGGAGTAGACTAGTGTATACAGTCGAGACCCCAACGAGGGGCGGTGGCCGGTCTCACAAGCTACTGGTGTCAGTTGGTTCACCTAAGATGTATACAGGTGCTCATTGGGTTATGAGTACACTGGACAGGACTCGCCGGGAACATACTGGTTGGTCTTATACCAAACGTCAAATAGCAGTTCCCTGGTGACATGTGTACAGGTTAGTTCATCGATTTGAGATCGTCATTTGTCTCGTGTGAGTTCCCACTGTGCTTTCATTACTACCCTACCACGCTCAAAGGAGACGTGCAAACAGGTTTTAGTTGGGTACAGTCCCGAGCCACATGGAGGCAGTGAGCGGATCTGCAGGGGTTCGTCTCTCCCGGTATTGGAGGTGAGGTCGCGCTGTGTCTAGGAGAGCCAGTACATGAAAAGTCCATGGCCAAGGCGGGAGATTTGCTGGTAGGTATTCCAGTAGTATCTCAGGGTGTTCTGGGCTACACTCCAACACGACTTGTACCGCTTTTGGGGGTCTGACTTTTACCAACCACCTAGGCCCGCCATGCGATGCTCATAGACGAACGGACCGGACTGTACGGATATTATCACTGACAGGCTCAGTAGGGTGTTAGGATGAGTTCGCTCATCGACGTCCCTTTTGGTCAATAGCTGGTAGCCCGTCACGTATGGCTAATACCTCTGACGTGCTAGTGGTTAAATCCACAGCCATAGTATTGACGAGACTTAGAGTCCACCACACACAGTTATTCAAGTTTCGGGAGAAACGCTGTAAGGGCCATATGGAGATATGGCAAGGTTCAATCAGATACGTGCGGTATTGCACGGATCGTGATCGGACGGTTTTTACTAGCCGGTTTTGGCTTAAGCCGGATCCTAGTATTAGACAGTGTAGTTTTTGTCTCTTTGCATTTGTGTTCAGTGGGAATAAAAATGCAGGCATGTATATGTAGTCGCGGGGTTTTCCTGTAATTTATTACGGGATCAGTTTTCTGAATTTTCCAGTTTGCATTCCGTTCCGGTCGGTTTTCTTTTGTTCCTTTACGGCCGGACTTTATCGATGGAGGGGGTTATTTGCAGTTTGCAAATAACTTATTTATGGAGGGGTTTCTTGCATTTGTGCCTTCATAATCATGAGATTCCTTTTGAATCAATCCTAGCATTTATGAGATTAGAAATGGAAAAGATGAGGAGTTGATTTGGATTAGAAATATGGTGACCATTTTTCTGTTCTTTTATCTCTTTTTCTTCTCTTGAAATTAAGATTCCTTTTAGACCCTCCACCATTCTCAAGATAGAGGACGGCCACATTAGGAGGGAGAGGGTGAGGGAATTCATTTTGGTATAGGAAAATTATCATCTCCCTTTTTAGCTTGCTACCAAAATTCCCATGCACATCTCTCCATTGTTCATTCTCTACTCCACCTCCATCATGGCAACTTCTATAACCCCAAGAGACATAGTATTCTACACTAGTCTACAGCAAACCTTGGACGCGTCGGCTAGCTAACTTCGCGCCCGAGTTGCCTCGGTCCACAGGTGGGTGCCCGTAAAAGAATCCGGCTACGTGGTGCCCTTTCCGACGAGGAGGTGACGGACTATGATTCCGCGGAAGATCGGAGTGGAGACGAAGACCGAAGGACATGGATCGCTTGGTATAACTCTCTACCCATATTTTAGTTTGCTAGTAGCTAGGTTAATAGCCCGAACCGGGATTTTTGTGCGCGGTGGTGCCGGTTTGCTAGTTTGCAAAGTTTTTCGTTTCCGCGTTTCCGGCGTCGGATCGACGGCCGGGGCGCCGCCGTGCACTTACATTGGTATCAGAGCCACGCCATTAACCTAGTCTAGTTTGCTCTAGCGTGTTTAAATGTTCGATCGAACGGATTTTCCGTAAACCCGATAAGACATGCACAGTTTCTGTCGAAATTTTTTTTGGGCTCTAAAAATTTTTCAGGGTGTTTCAGAAATGTGTGCAGGGTATATGGATAACACTGTAGAAAATTGGTCACGTGATTCCACTATATAGCCGCGGAACCGTGGCCTTAACCCCTTTTTGGCCGCGGTTCCTCCGCCGAAAAGTGTCATTATTGCTCCAGATTTCTACAGTAGTTCTTTGACTTGAACATGGGGCTTTTGGAATATTCTTTTTGGGCCCAGATTTTCTGTGAGTGCTGCAGTAATGCTTGGGGCCCACTTCGATAAATTTGTTCGATCGGATATTTTAAACATGTTGGTTCACAGTATTTACATTATATCTGCGACCGTGAATGTCATTCGATCGGTAAATCCAGTCTATGTGCTATAGCCCTTTTAGACGGATTTGCGAACATGACATTCACGT
Organism: Agapanthus africanus; assembly: GCA_030015575.1. NCBI lineage: Eukaryota > Viridiplantae > Streptophyta > Magnoliopsida > Asparagales > Amaryllidaceae > Agapanthus > Agapanthus africanus. The sequence continues at coordinate 234,415,832 of CM057337.1, forward strand.
TGATGTTCTGTGTTGTGCTGTGATGTTATGGATTGGTCGTAGGGGTAAGCCTGGATGCAATGGTAGTACAGTTTTGTTTTATATGTACATTTGATTGCGGGGCGAGCGTCCGACATGTGGACTGCCGTCACTGCCTGTTTGTATTATTCTTTTGGGACACGACCGGGTCGAGGTCGATGTACCCGTTGTATGTATATTTTACTTTCTGTACTAGGATTACCCCGCGGAGGGGTGCACGGATAGCCAGGTTCTAGAGGGCAACGAGCCCGCATCTCATGGCTTTAAGACGGAGGGGGCTTTAATCCAGAATTGGCGGGCTATTCGCTGCACTCGTAGGGGGTACAGGTTGACCCAAAGAGGGGTGCCCAAGTTACTGGATTCCGTGAAGTGCTGGGTGGTCCATTCACGTTGCTGAAGGGGGCTGCCTCACTTCAGGTTTTGGCGGGTAACTTGCCGTGCCCGTAGGGGTCTAGGATTTCATTGCACAGGCTATCCACACGACCAGGGGAACGTCGGGTTTCAGTAGCGGCTCTATGAAACCCGGGGATCCCAGATATCTGTGTGATACTGTACATATCTGTGATGTTGCATTTTATCACGCCTTGAGCGAAATATTATATATTTATATATATACTACTAGATGTTCTATATGTTTTGCATCCGCGCTAGTCCAGTCCCCGCTTTGTCGTTAGTTAAGTAACCTAACGGGTGATGACGGGTTCCAGTGGCGAATGCGGATGGCATATACGTACATCATTATTTTCGTTCTTTTGTGGTGTGATCAATTGATGGGACTGTGTTGATTCGGATCAATGCAAGCTAAACAAACCTATTCTGATGTTGTTGGAACACTTTTCAAAAAGCTGTTATTGCTAGGGCGTTCTTTTTTATTTTGCACAGTGGTATTCAGTTGGAATATCCTGCTCCTCAGTCGACGACGCAAGGGCCGAGATCCCATCACCGGGAGTGACCCCTTGGACAAAAGTTTGCGTCAGGGCAATAACTTCACTATAGCCGATTACTTTTGCTTTGCATCGTGGTATTCAGTTGGAATATCCTGCACCTCATTCTAAGGGGAAAGAGTCGAGATCCCTTCACCGGGAGTGACCTCTTTAGCAAAGGTTTTCGTCACTATATTTTTAAAAGCTATCCGGTTCCTTCAACGATATCAAGTTCATTTCGTTAAAGGTTTTCGCCAGAAACCATTCGTAGCCCTCTGTCGTTTCAGACGGGTAGCAAGTAGTATTCATGCTATGTTTGTTAGCCTTCGTCAAGGCATAGTGTATGGTAGCAGCTTGTAACCTTTCTGCTGCATAGATAGATGCGTTGGTTTGGGACAGTCGTATAGCTTTGTTGGCCTTCGTAAAGGGCTTGAACGGGTGGGTTCAAATTAACCTGGACAATGACGGGTAGCACTTGACATGTGACTTATGATTTGTTGGCCTTCGTCAAGGTCATAAGAGCATGGGGCAAAAATCCACATCGGGAGTTTCAAAAGAAACTGAAACTTGCCAGATATGCGCATACCTTCTGGAGTGTGATAACGTGAGCGGATTCCGTCACGTTATCATGCGATGATAGTTAGATCCCGATTCCCACTGATGAGTTGGTTTACTCCTCGGGTGATCCCAGCTAATTCTTCTTTCAGGTTTGGGGAAGAATTTGACGTTACAGTGGGAGGTTTCCAGATTAGATAAAGTGATAACCATTTCTGATCTAGGTTAGAGTGCACGCTGAGTGTTTTTTTTCTCTCTCTCTTTGGCAGCGACCATGACCCGACCCTTGACTATGACTCAGTGACCAAAATTAACCGAACCTTCTTAACACTGGCTTTTGGATTGTTAGAGTTGCAAACCTCATTGCCACTCCTACTTTTACCCTTTTCTCCAGGACACCCCGTATTACTACGAACGTCCACTTCCATTGGACAAAACCATCGTATGGTTATATACGAACTCGAAGGAATTTGAGGATGGTTTCCGGTTCTGGAGAAAACAAATAGGACTATTCAGTTGTCTTTTCCTTTTACCTTCTCTCAGATTGCGAGTACTCCTTGGTTTAGGAGATAGTACACCTATTATGCAAATTGGATAGTCTTCTTCCAAACCTGAGGCTGGTGCCGAATGGTGGGGAATGAAGAAAACCAATTAGCATAACGATGGTGTGCAGAAGGTATTAAGTAAAGACAAAGCAATGGATTAGTAAGAGGGCAAAGTAAATTGCGACTGCTATTCACGACCAAACCATGTATTTCTTCGCCAATCCTAAATCACCTTTGTATTTCTCCAGGACACTCCGTATCACTACGAAGATCCACAGTTTATTGGATACTCCATCGTATGGTTATATACGAACTCGAAAGGAACTTGTTCCATTTCGGGGATGGATTCTGGTTCAGGAGAAATAGGAATAAGGTTTATTCGGATGTCTTTTATCTTCACCTTCTCTCGCATTGCGAGTTCTCCTAGGATTAGGACAGTATACCCATTATGCTTATTGGATAGTCTTCTTCGAAACCATAGGCTGGTGCCGAACGGTAGGGAAGGAAGAAAACCATTTGGCCTAAAGGGGTGTGCAGAAGGTAATGACTAAAGACATATAAAGGGATTTGGAGAGGTGGCAAAGAAATATACGGTTACAGTTATGAATATGGATAATGGAAGAGGCATTACTAGGAATACCAGGATACCCCATCGAAACATTTCAATATTTCAGTTTCACTGTGTACCGTTAAAAGAAAACTGATTTCCTAATTAGACACTTGCTCCAGGGTATGTATTTACCAGGTATGATTCTCACATCTGTATTGTCTTACAGATGATGGGTGGGAGTAAGTTATTGGGAATTAGGTGATCATCCTCATTATATCGGGATTCGTTGTAATTGGTGATATTTGAGGAAGTCACCTGGGTTATTTGCCGGACGACAAATATTTGGTTTTGAATATCCGTTGTTATGCGCCAATTTAAAATTGATATATCTGTACGTCTATTTTTTATAGAGTGAGATATACCTTTTTGAAATTATGTCTATGACATTTACCTATACCAGTGGATGGTTAGGTAAAGAGCATTAAACAGCGGTGTAATTCTTCTTAACCATAAGTACAGTTTTCAACCTACGACACACAGTGAATGAGTCATTTGACTCAAGGGACTTATACAGAGTATTGTATGTTGTCCAGTGTCCATTAGGACAGAGGGGTAGGTCCTCGTACTATATTCTGTTTACTTGTGACTTCTCTAGTTCTTAGACAGGTGTTTCGTAGAAACACAGGGTCTGAGTTTTGAGAAGTTATTGGTGTATGAGTAAAGTAGAGAACCAGGTATTGCAAGTATCGGGATTCTTCAAGGTGATAAAAAATGTAGATACTTGTGAATGGTATTCAGTTGATAGTAATGATTAAGAGAACTAGCTTCTCTTTCAGGTTACTCATAATTGGTAGTACTCCTAAGTTGAGTAACGCTGATCGGCCTCCTTCCATTTAGTTGACATGCACTGGAGACAGCTGCATGATTTGAATCTGGTTCAATTAAATCAGTGCCTCTGTTTCTGTATTGGATATAGAACAGTTCATATCTTAACGATGTTAAGATACGGGGAGTTGTCCGGCTTATGCTTAAAACCAGACTCCGGATAACTCAAGGCACGTTTCCGTAATGGCTGTTTGTGGGTTGACTCGGGCTATGACGAGGGTTGATATTCTACCATCTGGAAGATCAATAGTGATACTGTTCTAGACTCGCCACAGTTTTAACAAAAGTGGATTTTTTCAGAAAACAGTAGTGGGAGTATGGTAGAACTGGAAGTGATTCCAGAACCGCAAACGATTACTGAACATTTGATCAGAACCAAAAGATTCAATCTGGTTTGACATTCCATTGGCAACTCCACAGATATGGTGGGTAACCTCAGGCACAGAAGAGGTACTTCGGTATTCTCAAGGACGGTGGCATGGAGGTTCTTGTTTACCCAGACTTTCCATTGCTGTTGTTCCAGACTGTGAGACCCGGCAGGAGGATGAGTATAGCATCGTTCTAAACTAGATTTAGAAGTGCACGTGTATATGACTCTGCCAGAGGGTTGTCGTGGTCAGTGGGAGCAGCGGAAGCATGGTGGACAAGTGGCTTATGTCTATTTATAGACTAAAGCGGATATAGCGGAGATAGATCATCTATTCTGATGTGACAGTCACAGGTTTGATTTCATCAGAATAGGGGATGGATCTGTTAAGAAGGTAGTAGGGTGTGATGTCCTGGTATTTGGATGACATACACAGAGTAGGAAGTGATATTCCTATACTACGATCGGTTATACTTTGGTCGTCACACAGTAGTTTCTCCACACAAGACTTGGATATTATATCAGACATTCTGGCCACTAGATCTATGGTTTTAGATCTAGATTTGGGTGGTTTCCCAATCTGGGTACTTAGACAGCATTCTATGAGTATTTAGAATGGACGACTCCTGGCACGGTAGTATACCTGCAGGTGATGGAGTCACCCTCTCTAAAGGTGTCTTACATATATGGTTCCTAGGCACTCTCAAGAGGTCTCACAAGGCATCAACCATGCCAATTTAAAAATTTAACGGTGCCGAGAAACCCTAATACGGATCGTTGGCTAGAAGTTTAGGCGAAAAACAAACTAGTTAACACTTAACTACAAGAATACGGAAATACAACCTTTGTAGATCCGGTCCTCCACCTCCACGGCTCCGTGATGAAGTCCTCTCCGCTGTCCAAATCAAAATCCAGGCTCTAGCGTCGGCTTCATCGGAGAAATGGGCGGGCAAGGTCGTCGTCTTCGTGCCGAAGATGATCTACGTCGAGGCATCGCTAGATCAAGCTCCAACTTCACCAAGTCATGAAACTTGTGAAGGAAACACACTCTACTACTTGGCAAGAGGTAGAGGATGAAGAAATAGGAAGTGGGTAGACTTTAGAATTGGATTTCTCACTCATTTTCATCAATCACCATTGATGAAGAAAGGTTTTCTTCAAGTGAAGAAGAAGAAGAAGATGAAGATAATATTATGATAAGTTATTTAAAAATGGAAAAGAAAATCAATACTTATCATAATTTTAACTATAGTTATCTGTAGAGAATTGACCAAGGTTAAAGGAATGGTTAGGGTTAAGGATGAGATAAGAATGGTGGACTAGGTCAAAGCTTCATGAAGTTTCAACTAAACTACAAATAAAGCCACCATTCTTTTCTTATCATTTCTCCAAAAAGAATAAATAGACAAATAAATGAAAAAGAAAACAAAACCCTAATCATAAGTTTAACCATGGTTTAATTCTTTACACTTAACCAAGTAAACATGCATCATCAAACATGATACAATCATTTGCACAAAAAGTATATCACATATACAACTTGTACATCCAAGTGAGAAAATCCTTTAAAGTGAACCAATACTAGTTAATGCAAAGTAATATATCAAATATATAATTATGCATTAAATCATTAAATCAACACTTGATTCAATGATCCGGTCATGTCGCACACAACCGAGTAGTATACAATATATCGATTTATCGAATCAATCCTTGATTCGATAACTAGGTTATATCGCATACAACCATTCGACACATTCATCACGAGAATGAAATACGGTATCACATACACGCATTATTCTCGGTCCCGCACATATCTCATATGCGCTCCTATTTCGTTTCGCTTGAGCCAGGAAACCTCTGTGTAGGACTCTAAAGACTCGTCAATACGCCGGCAACAGATGATGATCATATCAAACATCCACAAGCCGCAAGCGGTCTGCTAAACGTAACGGCCACCCGGGTATTGAGCGATCAGAAGATCGACGAGCAAGCCCGCTCACACACCAGTGAATCCAACCAGTAACACTACCGTACAGTCCGGTCTGATCGTCTGATATGTCGCATATCTCGCCTAGGGGTGGTAAACGTCAGACCCCAATAGCTCGATAAGTCGTGTCGATATGAGGTCTATAACAATTTGAGAAACTACAGGTAACACTTACCAGTAAATCTCAGCAACCCTGGCCAGGGATTTCCTGTTATAGCCAATCGAACACAGCGCAACATCAACTCCCTATACCGGGAGAGATGAATCCCCTCCTATCGCTCATTGCCTCCATGTGACTCGGGACTGTACCCAAAAACCACCGTTTTGCACGCCCTCTTGGACGTGGTAAGATGGAAATCAAAGCACAGTAGGAACCACACAAGACTCTATGACGATCTCGGGTCAACAGACTACTCTGTACCAGTGTCACCAGAGAACTGCCATCTGACGTGAGGTATAATACCATCTGGGAGTTCTCGGCGAGTCCGTCCAGTGTACCCAGTCTCTACTGAGCACCCGTATATCATCTCTGATGTCAAACACCAATGGATATGGGATCATCCATCGCCCATCTTTATCGGTCGAGAAGGTACACGCTAGTCTACTCTGGTATATCGATGCCCCGTCTCGATACACCCTCGACTAGGGACTTTGAAGGATGTACTTATGGACTACCATGTCCCCACTATTATGATCTGCATCATAGTCCAGATAGTCAAGTACAGATCCTAAGGGCTTTACCAACATGTAACAGGGAGACAATCAGTGTACACGTTAAGGTAAAGATCAACCAGATAGCATACTATCATGTCGAGCAAGAAAGTCCTCCCTATATATGTCCCAGCATCCACTACAATATACATCCTATGTATAGTAATGGCCTCTAGGGCATACATATAACGAACAATCTCCCACTTGCACTAGGGCCATCTGATAGCAGTGGTTGCAGTATCTCATACTCAACCATCCCATAAAAGTCTCTCTCTGGGAACAGGCCTTTGTGAGTGGATCCGCTGTGTTGTCCTCTGAGTGTACTCTCCTAATCTCGATCTCCCTGGAGATCAACCATCTCCATGATCAGATGACACTGCCTTAGAATATGTCTGGATCACTGATGGGACGGACGTTCCTTGGCATAAGCCACAACTCCATTGTCACACAATGGGAGGAACATAGTTCATCTCATGAACCAATATACACCCAAACAGCCTATTTGGTAGCATCTTAAGTAGCGATGTATCCTGCCTTTATCGTCTAGTATGTCACGGTATCTAGCTTGGAACTCTTCCAACATACCGTCCCTTTACTGAGGGTAAAGACAATGCCTGTGACTGATATTCAGTCGTCTTTATCACCCTGGAACACTTCCAGTGATTCTCCCCAGGGTCGATTGATACCTTCTCACTACAACTAGTGAGAATCCTAACATCCATTTAGATCTATCTCACAGATCCAAAACCTAGGATTTAGGAGGTATCACTTTGATCCTTTGTGGAGAATCATTGTGATAAGCGGAGATTGACGGAGCGTAGCATAGGAAACTCCTTTCCTATCAAGAGTATGTCATCCACGTTCTCTACGAGGATTACCACCATACTCCCTACTACCTTTTTGTTTATACAAGGTTCATCTACCATTTTGATGAGGTCAAACTTTTTGACAACTACATCAAAACAGACGTTCCAACTCCGCGATGTCTGCTTTATCCTATAAAGCATCTTGCACACGTTTCCGCTGCTCCCACTGTCTACGAGGCCTTCTGGCTGTGTACTTATAGACGCTCTCTTCTAAAACATCATTTAGAAAAGCTGTCATGACACCCAACCACCAGATATCGTAGTCATGGTATGTAGCCGTGGCAAGTAGGATCCGAATGGACTTAAGCATAGCCACTGGAAAAGGTTTCATCATTATCCACGCCTGGTCGATGACGAAAACCTTTAACAAGTCTAGCTTTGAAAGTCTTAACTTTTCCATGTACACCAAGTAATCTTCTCAAGATTTACTTGCTCCTGATGGGGATTTAACCCTTCAGATATAGCAACTAAAGTCCATACTTTGTCGGTGTATAAGGATTCCATCTCAGATCACTAAGCATCCAGCCATTCTTATAGAGTCTTACTCCTGATGGCCAGCTCGAAACTAGTTGGGTCATCATCTCATGATCCAATCCTCGCTCCCACTGTCATAGAGAAACCGAAGTATCTCTCAGGTGGGTAAGGAACCCTACTAGATCGGCGGAGAGGCTGAGGTTCGTTGGTAATTATTGAATCCTTTGGTTCTGTCAAATCTTCAGCTGCAGTTTTGTATAGCTGGAACATTTCCAGTTCTACATAACTGACCTTGCCTCGAGCTTGTCCGGATTTTGCTTTTCAGACATAGGCCGGACAACCCCAAATCTTAACTAACTTAAGAAATGGGCTCTTCCCTTTCCATATCACATATGAAGTGGTAGGCAACTGATTTGATTTGAACCCTATTCAATAGGTATGCAGCTTCTCAAGCGCATAACACCCAAAAGGAAATAGGTAACTCAGTTTTACTCATCATAGAGCACACCTTATCACATAGGGTGTAATTGCTCCACCCCGATATACCAGCGTGCTATGGTGTATACAGAGGAGTAATGCTGAGAGAGAATCTAATTCTCCTTTAGAATAGTCCAGGAATTTCATGCACAAGTATTCTCCTCCCTGATCTCATCATAGGACATAATACTTATACCCGTATTTTGGTTCTCTACTTCTCGCTTATATTCTGTGAATATCTCAAAAGGCTCGGACTCATGTTTCAACAGGAACATCTGTCTGAATCTTGAGAGATTATCAGAGAATGTAATGAAGTACAAAGAACCAGTCCTGGCATGTGTAGACAGGGGACCTTACATACATCAACATGTATCATCCCAAGAGTTTACTAACTCTTTCTCTGTTTCCAATAAACAGAGCTGTGGTCATGTTATCTTTGTGACATGACTGGCGAGTTTCACAAGATGTAAATTCAAACTGATTTAAATATGCATCTAAATGTAACTTCAGCTAGTCGGGTCACATTGATATGACCTAGTCTACAATGCCTCAAGAAGGATTCGTTCATTTCTGAACTCTTCCTCTTGTGTGTGTTCCGTATACTAAGAACTGTAGTTTGATTTAGAACATCAACGCTTTTAGATAACGTGCCTGAACCGATCAACTTTTGATATAGGAAATGTTCAAAACATTATCCAACAATACAAAATTATATCCTTTCTTTACTAATAAAGAGACTGATATGATTTTGTATATCAGGTTCGGTATCTAATAACATTCGTTCAGAATCAATGTATTTGTAATACAGGGTGACAGTGACCAACAGACTTGGCTGCAACACTTGCCCCGTTTTCTGCCTCATGAAACTTATCACCCGTTCTCAGTTCTTCTACCTTTCTGTAGCCCTATGTAACAGATTACATATCTGGGATCCTGATCTGGTATCACATACCTAGGACGTAGAGGATACAGAGAAACAGTTCTGTGTAACGAACACACCCGAAGATGATGCATCAGCATGCACTCTCTTCGTTTGGGCGGCACGGAAATTCTGGTAATCCCCAATTTCCTGCTCTGTCTTATAACAATTGTAAGTTGGAGCGGGACCAACGTTCCCCAGCTCAGTATAACAAGCGAGTTCGGTCAAATATCCGTATTATTATCTTTATTAAGGCGTGATATGGTCGCTACCTGGAGAGAGAGAGAAGAAAACACTCAGCGTGTGCTCTTCCAAGAATAGATTGGTTATTATTTTATCTAATCAGGATGGCTCCAACTGCCTTTTATCAAATCTTCCTTCAAACCCTAAAAGGAAAGACTAGCCGGGATTAATTACACACTACAAGTTCGCCAATCTTTCAGCCAGGCCAGTGTCGGTACTTTGAGGGAGGTCCCCCGTGCTTTCGCACGAACCTAATTAATGTAAACCTCGTTTTCCCAGAGGCGTAACCCCGTTGACACCTTTCTAGACACCTACTTGATCGGCTAATTGTAATATGTAAAACTCTCCCAGGAGTAACTCTTACTCACAGCGGGTATCGGGATCCAACTATCTCATAGAAGGTATGCAATCTCATTGCAAATTTCAACACTTGAAATTCCCGATAATATTTTGCCCCTAGCACCCTATGACCTTGACGGAGGCCAACAAACCATAGGCTACTAGTCAAGTTCAACCCATCATTTCTTGATTGAATCAAACCCACCCGCACGACCCTTGACGGAGGCCAACAAGGTCGCACGACTACCCTAACTCAATCTGCATCATATGCATAAGCAGATAAATACTGGTTAGCTACCGCACACTGCGCCTTGACGGAGGCCAACAAACGCAGCACGAATACTAAACAACACTTATCTGAAATGACGGAGGGCTACGACAGGTTTTTCTGAAAACCTATTGCGTAATGAACTTGATATCGTTGTAGGATCGAATGAATTTTGAAATGGAGTGTTTTTTAGGCTTTTCTAGTTTTGCTAAAGGAGTCACTCCCGGTGAAGGGATCGTCGGTCCTTTCCTCGTCGAATGAGGTGCGGGATATATCATATATATCACTGTGCAAAGCAAAAACTCTTAAAACCAATCAAAAGACAAATCGAGTGTGTAGCATCTGCCAGTTATTGCTAAAGGAGTCACTCCCGGTGAAGGGATCTCGGTCCTTTCCTCATCGAATAAGGTGCAGGATATATCATATATACCGCTGTGCAAAGCAAGAACTGTAGCTACCTGTTTTATTTTGAAATTCGATTCTACAACATCTTAGGTTTCTTTTATATTCATTAATCACATTAATGAAATCCCATCATTTAAGTACCTAAACATCTCAGATAAATACGACGTACACTTATGCCATCCGCATTCGCCTCGATGTCCCCTCGTGCACCGTTAGGTTAGGTAACTAACGGCAGAGCGGGGCAGGGCTAGCGCGAGTGCAAAACATAAGTAACGTCTATATAATATATCATATATACTATATAAAGTATCTATCACAGAACATCACATGATGACATCACAGATATCGCAGCAGAAGAAACATATGAAATATTGGATATACTAGGACGTCCGTGTTTTCAATACGAGCCAGTATAAAACACGGATTCCACGGTCGTGATGAATAGCCAAACCCACACCCCTAGACCCCTACGAGAGCGGCAAGCAACCCTACCAATTCTAGAGTTAGGAGACCCGGACTCGACTCCTCGAGTTGGTCTCCCACTGGACTCCAGATCCCGGTTACTTGTGCCCTCATCCTTGGGTCTATCCTAGTGCGGAAAAGTAAATAATATACAAAAGGTGACAACTTCCGCAACCTGGAAGTGTCCCAATAAAAGAATATTACATACAAGTTTTTACATGAATGAAAATGAAAAACACTCATCTGACATAAAAACCCCCGGCTATTCAAACACGACGATCCAATATAACATATCCAGCAACACATAACATCACATGTCATCAACGTAAGTAAATATGCGCACCCCAATTCTCGTTGACATATAGCAACAAAACCGGCGATATCACATATTACACTTACGGTCACAGAAAAGAAAGTGTAAAACTACAACAGTTGGAATCCGCAACCACCTCAGACATCGCATGCCTGACCAAATGAATTACTTAGACATCGCATGCCTAACAATTATAAACCCCGCATTTTAGTCTCAAAATCGAAAACTCTTTTCAATATCAAGTCGGGCAATTCAACAAGATTCCGGACATCCTGATCGAATGCTCGTCGTAAACTTCAGTAGACGGCCGCACCCCCGATACCGTCGACGAAGTGCACCAAGGCGGAACACCGCCACCGCGAGCACCCGAACGGATGCTTTCGGCGACGGGGTTCTCCTACAGTCACTTGGTCGGGGCTATGGGGCGAGGCTGTCTATTAAGTTTACTCGGCGAGTATCCGCGTACGCTACGTGATTGCGACGGACTTTTGATCTCATCAAAATTCCGTGGCAACCGATCAAGTGAGACTAAAGTGCTATGTTTATAACATTCATTCAGTTATCTCATAACTACTTGTGAATTCCAATTATTGTATCACATTCCAGATAATTAGAAAATGTTAAACTTTCCGATCGAACATTCAAACACCCAAGTTTTCCCAATATTGATCAACGCATGAAACAAGTCTAAAAACATTCAGTTCGTGCCTCAGTACCAATGGTCCAGCCGTAGAAGGGTCAAGCCAACGCCTCACATGTGGCACGCCGTACTGCCCCAAACCCGAAGGTTCAAAGGGCAGTTCAAGACGGTCACATAATCGAGTTAAGATTTGTTGTCTTCTAGAGGGACCATCGCGTTACTTGCACTACTTAGAACGTCTTTAAACCACGGAAAAATCCAACATTTGGAAATTTCCCGACAGGGGAAAAGTTGGGTATTTATATCCGGTCGAACTTTTTAACATATTCAAAAAAATTATCCGGAAAGCCACACAGACAAAATTTGATAATCCGATCGAACCACCGAATCCCCAAAACAACCCCAGAAAATTCAACTCTTGAATTCAAATTAGAAATACCCAGAAAATACAGAACAAGAATTTAAGAATTACTGTGCATAAGTCAACTGGAGAAAAGTCAAAGTAGCCGCGGAACCGCCGCATTAGCATGCTAATGTCGCGGTTCCGCCGCACTACAATGGAATCATGTTGTCGAACTTCACAGTTATTCTTAGATATTCCTGCTTTCTTTTCTGCATATTTTTAATTTTGAAAAATCCACAATTTTCAAAAAAGGATAGAGAGCATGTTTGGAATTGGGGTTTCGGGTCGATCGGACTTCAAACTCCGTCTAGACTTCGCCTAAGGCTCTAGCTAGGCTCTGATACCACTGTAGGGTTCCTAGGCACTCTCAAGAGGTCTCACAAGGCATCAACCATGCCAATTTAAAAATTTAACGGTGCCGAGAAACCCTAATACGGATCGTTGGCTAGAAGTTTAGGCGAAAAACAAACTAGTTAACACTTAACTACAAGAATACGGAAATACAACCTTTGTAGATCCGGTCCTCCACCTCCACGGCTCCGTGATGAAGTCCTCTCCGCTGTCCAAATCAAAATCCGGGCTCTAGCGTCGGCTTCATCGGAGAAATGGGCGGGCAAGGTCGTCGGCTTCGTGCCGAAGATGATCTACGTCGAGGCATCGCTAGATCAAGCTCCAACTTCACCAAGTCATGAAACTTGTGAAGGAAACACACTCTACTACTTGGCAAGAGGTAGAGGATGAAGAAATAGGAAGTGGGTAGACTTTAGAATTGGATTTCTCACTCATTTTCATCAATCACCATTGATGAAGAAAGGTTTTCTTCAAGTGAAGAAGAAGAAGAAGATGAAGATAATATTATGATAAGTTATTTAAAAATGGAAAAGAAAATCAATACTTATCATAATTTTAACTATAGTTATGTGTAGAGAATTGACCAAGGTTAAAGGAATGGTTAGGGTTAAGGATGAGATAAGAATGGTGGACTAGGTCAAAGCTTCATGAAGTTTCAACTAAACTACAAATAAAGCCACCATTCTTTTCTTATCATTTCTCCAAAAAGAATAAATAGACAAATAAATGAAAAAGAAAACAAAACCCTAATCATAAGTTTAACCTGTAAGTGCACGGCGGCGCCCCGGCCGTCAATCCGACGACCAAATGCGGAAGCGGTGATAAACTTTAATTTTGCGAACTTTGCAAACCGGCACCACCGCGCACTAAACCCCGTATCGGGCCATTAAACTAGTTCTAGCTAACTAAAAGAAGGGGAAGAGATATACCGAATGATCCGAGTCCTCCGGTCTTCTCCTCGTCGTCCCGATCTCCTGCAGAAACTCCGGTCGTCGCCTCCTCGCCGGAAGGGCACCACATCGCCTGTATCTTTTACGGGCTCCCACCTCAATACCGAGGCAACTCGGGTGCGAAGTAGGCTAGCCGACGCGTCCAAGATTTGCTGTAGAATGTGTAGGGTTGAAGCTATGTCTCATTTGGGGTTTGTTGCCATTGAAGAGGATGGAGGAATCAAGATAAGAAAATTGGTGCTTGCATTTTTCTAGCATGAAATGAGATGAACAAATTTTTCCTCTTGAAAATCATCCTCTCTTCTTCTTTCAAGTATGAAAAACTTCTCATCTTACAAAATGGTGGAGGAAAGAATATGAAGCATGAAGGGAGGTGATGGTAGGAGCACAAGTGGTAACCACATCCAAAACATCATCATAACAAACTCACATCAAACTCTAATCACTTCTAATCAAAAAAAAGCAAGTGATGATGATAGAAAAGAATGGTATCAAAAGATGCTTTCATAATTAATACATTTGCAAGAAACTCCGTCCACAAATGTTATTTGCACAACTTGCAAATAACCCCCTCCATCGGAAAAGTCCGGCCGGGAAAGAACAAAGGAAAACCGGCCGGAACGGAATGCAAACTGGCAACTCCAGAAAACTGGTCCCGTAATAAATTACAGGAAAACCCCGAAACTGTGCATACACACCCGCATCTGTATTCCGACCGGATACAAATGCAATGAGAAAAAATCTACACTGTACTATACTAGAATCCGGCTTAAACCAAAGCCGGCTAGTATTATCCGTTCGATCCTGATCCGTGCAATACCGCACGTATCCGATCGAACCTTGCCATATATCTATACGGCCTCTAGTACTAACCGTCCGATCCTGATCCGTGCAATACCGCACGTATCTGATCGGACCCTGCCATATCTCCATACGGCCTCTACAGCGTTTCGCCCGAAAGCTGAGTAACTGAATGTGTGGTGGACTCTAAAGACTCGTCAATACTATGGCTGTGGATTTAACCACTAGCACGTCAGAGGTATAAGCCAATACGTAACGGGCCACCAGCTATTGACCAAAAGGTACGTCGATGAGCGAGCTCATCCCGACACCCTACTGAGCCTGTCAGTGACAATATCCGTACAGTCCGGTCCGTTCGTCTATGAGCATCGCATGTCGGGCCTAGGGGGTGGGTAAAAGTCAGACCCCCAAAAGCGGTACATGTCGTGTCGGAGTGTAGCCCAGAACACCCTGAGATACTACTGGAATACCTACCAGTAAATCTCCTGCCTTGGCCAAGGACTTCGTGTAATGGCTCTCCTAGACACAGCACGACCTCATCCCCAATACCGGGAGAGACGAACCCCCGAAGATCCGCTCACTGCCTCCATGTGGCTCGGGACTGTACCCAACTAAAAACTGTTTGCACGACTCCTTTGAGCCGTGGTAGGGTAGTAATCAAAGCACAGTGGGAACTCACACGAGACAAATGACGATCCCCAGGTCGATGAACTAACCTGTACACATGTCACCTGGGAACTGCTATCTGACGTCAGGTATAAGACCAACTAGCATGTTCCCGGCGAGTCCTGTCCGGTGTACTCATAACCCAATGAGCACCTGTATACATCTCAGGTGAACCAACTGACACCAGTGGCCTGTGAGACCGGCCACCGCCCCTCGTCGGGGTCTCGACTGTATACACTAGTCTACTCTGGAGTATCGATGCCCTGTCTCGAAACTCCCACGACTAGGGACCTTTTAAGGATGCGCTTATAGACTCCAGCTCTCACTTATATGATCGCCCTCATACTGCTGGCAGTCAAGCAAGAATCCTAGGGGCTCTATCAACATGCAATAGCGACTTGTCAGGTCACCTAAAGCAGTACACGATGATAAAGGTAAACCAGATAGCATACTATCATCTCGAGTAAGACTGTCCTACCGGGATAGGTCCTCCCTCAATCATTGCAATCACGTGCCTGTGATCCAATAATTGACTCTGAGGGCACTATCTCCAACAATCTCCCACTTGCACTCAAGGCTAATTATTGCGATGTCGCATACTCACAGCCCGTGTGATACCGAACACCCAACTCCTCTACTAGTCAGTCGCACAAAGCTTGTTTGCGAAACTATTGCGTTCGAGGAATAGCCTCAGTTAGTGGATCCGCTTAGATGTTTCTTTCTATGTCTCTCTATATCTCAAGTTCACGGAGAAAGCCATCTCCCGAAATGAGCAATACCTGTCTTAGAATGTCTGGATGTCTGATGGGACCTAGCTCATAAATGAACTCCAAATCCAAACTTCTTAGACTGTATCGTCAACTGAACTTAATCAGTATCCTGCGCCATACCTTCCCTCAGTATCTACCTGGACCATCTGTCCAAAATACTGCCCCTCGTCAGAGGGAAAACTATAACTCTGACAACCTCCTTGTCGTCGATGTCACCTTGGAAGCCTGGAATGATAATTGTCTCCCAAATGAGGCTGTCGTTATCATATCCCTAGAACAGCCACTTATGTTCTAAAACTGCTTCCGACTGTTTCTCCAGGATTGGATCAATGTCAACTTATTGCATCTAGTGCAAGAACAACATCTGGTGTGGTACTTGACATCTCATGATTGACTCAATTACCTAAGCAGGTGATCTGCCAATCATGCACATCCCTCTCTACTTTAGTCTATAAGACACCTTTAGAGAGGGTGACTCCATCACCTGCAGGTACACTACCGTGCCAGGAGTCGTCCATTCTAAATACTCTTAGAATGCTGTCAAAGTACCCTGATTGGGAAACCACCCAAATCTAGATCTAAAACCATAGATCTAGTAACCAGTATGTCTTATACAAAATCCATTTCCTTTGTGGAGAAACCACTGTGTGACGACCAAAATATAACCGATCGTAGTATAGGAATATCACTTCGTACTCTGTGTATGTCATCAAATACCAGGACATCACACCCTACTACCTTCTCAACAGATCCATCCCCTATTCTGATGACGTCAAACCTATGACTGTCGCATCAGAAATAGATGATCTATCTCCGCTATATCTGCTTTAGTCTATAAATAGACATAAGCCTGATGTCCACCAATGCTTCCGCTGCTCCCACTGACCACGACAACCCTCTGGCAGAGTCATATAGACGTGCACTTCTAAAGCTAGTTTAGAACGACGCTATACTCATCCTCCTGCCGGGCCTCGCAGCCTGGAACAACAACAATGGCAAGTGTGGGTAAACAAGAACTTCCCTGTCACCGTCCTTGAGGCTACCGGAGTACCTCTCGGGTGCCTGAAGTTACCCACCTTATCTGCGGAGTGGCCAATGGAATGTCAAATCAGATTGAATCTTTAGGTTCCTTATCAAATCTTCAGTAATCGTTTGCGGTTCTGGAATCACTTCCAGTTCTACCATACTCCCACTACTGTTTTTTTTGAAAAAATCCATTTTTAATAAAACTGTGGCGAGTCTAGAACAATATTTCTATTGATCTCCCAGATGGTAGAAAGTCAACCCTCGTCATAGCTGGGTCAACCCACAAACAGCCATTACAGAAACTTGCCTTGAGTTGTCCAGTGTCTGGTTTTAATCATAAGCCGGACAACTCCACGTACCTTAACAACGTTAAGATATGAACTGTTCTATATCCAATATAGAATCAGAGACACTGATTTAATTGAACCAGATTCAAATCATGCAGCTATCTCCAGTGCATGTCAACTAAATGGAAGGAGGCCGATCAGCGTTACTCAACTTGGGAATGCTTCCAATTATGAGTAACCTGAAAGAGAAGCAATTTCTCTTTATCATTACTATCAACTGAATACCATACACAAGTATCTACATCTTCGATCACTTTGAAGAATCCCGATACTTGCTACACCTGGTTCTCTACTCTATTCAAATACCTATAACTCCTCAAAACTTAGACTCTGTGTTTCTACGAAACACATGTCTAAGAACTAGAGAAGTTAAAAGTAAACAGAATATAGTATGAGGACCAACCCCTCTGTCCTAATGGACACTGGACAACATACAATACTCTGTATAAGTCCGCTGAGTCTAACAACTCTTTCACTGTGTGTCGTAGGTTAAAAACTGTACTTATGGTTAAGAAGAATTACACCGCTGTTTAATGCTCCTTGCCTAACCATCCACTGATATAGGTAAATGTCATCGACATAATATCAAAAGGTATATCTCACTCTATGAAAATAGACGTACAGATATATCAATTTGAAATTGGTGCACAACAACGGATATTCAAAACCAAATATTTGCCGACCGGCAAACAGTCCAGATGATTTCCTTAAATATCACTGATTACAACGAATCCCGATATAATGAGGATGATCACCCAATTCCCAATAACCTACTCCCACTCATCATCTGTAAAACCATACAGATGTGAGAATCGAACCTGGTAAATACATACCCTGGAGTAAGTATCTAATCGGGAAATCAGTTTTCTTTTAACATTACACAGTGAGACTGAAACATTGAAATGTTTCGATGGGGTATCCCGGTATTCCTAGTAATGCCTCTTCCAGATTCACGACTGTAACCATATAATTCTTTGCCACCTCTCCAAATCCCTTCATATGTCTTTAGTCTTTACCTTCTGCACACCCCTTAGGCCAAATGGTTTTCTTCCTTCCCTACCGTTCGGCACCAGCCTATGGTTTGGAAGAAGACTATCCAATAAGCATAATGGGTGTACTGTCCTAATCCTAGGAGCACTCGCAATGCGAGAGAAGGTGAAGATAAAAGACAACCTGAATAATTCTTATTCCTATTTCTCCTGAACCAGAATCCATCCCCGAACTGGAACAAGTTCCTTTCGAGTTCGTATATAACCATACGATGGAATATCCAAATAACTGTGGATCTTCGTAGTGATACGGAGTGTCCTGGAGAAATACATAGGTGATGTGGGAGTGGTAATGAAATACTTGGTTTGGTCGTGAATATCAGTCGCAATTTACTTTGCCCTCCTTCTAATCCCTTGCTTTGTCTTAACTTAATACCTTCTGTACACCGTATAGGCTAATTGGGTTTTCTTCATTCCCTACCGGTCAGCACCAGCCTATGGTTTGGAAGAAGACTATCCAATTTGCGTAATAGGTGTACTATCTCCTAAACCAAGGAGTACTCGCAACCTGAGAGAAGGTAAAAGGAAAAGACAACTGAATAGTCCTATCCGTTTTCTCCAGAACCGGAAACCATCCTCGAATAAATCCCTTCGAGTTCGTATATAACCATACGATGGTTTTGTCCAATGGAAGTGGACGTTCGCAGTAATACGGGGTGTCCTGGAGAAAAGGGTAAAAGTAGGAGTGGCAATGAGGTCTGCAACTCTGACGATCCAAAAGCCAGTGTTAAGAAGGTTCGGTCAACTTGGTCACTGAGTCATAGTCTTAGGGTCGGGTCAATGGTCGCTGCCAGAGAGAGAGAGAAAGGAAACACTCAGCGTGCACTCTAACCTAGATCAGAATGGTTATCACTTTATCTAATCTGGAAACCTCCCACTGTACCTCAAATTCTCCTCCAAACCTGAAAGAAGAATTAGTCGGGGTCACCCGAGGAGTAAACCAACTCATCAGTGGGAATCGGGATCCAACTATCATCGCATGATAATGTGACGGAATCCGCTCACGGTATAACACTCCAGAAGGTATGCGCATATCTGGCAAGTTTCAGTTCTTTTGAAACTCCCGATGTGATTTCTGCCCCATGCTCTTATGACCTTGACGAAGGTCAACAAATCATAAGTCACATGTCAAGTTCCACCCGTCATTGTCCAGGTTAATTTGAACCCACCCGTATAAGCCCTTGACGAAGGTCAACAAGGCTATACGACTGTCCCAAACCAACGCATCTATCTATGCTGCAGAAAAGCAACAAGCAGCTACCATGCACTATGCCTTGACGAAGGTCAACAAACATAGTATGAATACTACGTGCTACCTGTCTGAAACGACGGAGGGCTACGAATGGTTTCTGGCGAAAACCTTTAACGTAATGAACTTGATATCGTTGAAGGAACGGATAGCTTTTTAGAAAATATAGTGACGAAAACCTTTACTAAAGAGGTCACTCCCGGTGAAGGGATCTCGGCTCTTTCCCCGTAGAATGGGGTGCAGGATATTCCAAATGAATACCGCGATGCAAAGCAAAAGTAATCGGCTATAGTGAAGTTAATGCCCTGACGCAAACTTCTGTCCAAGGGGTCACTCCCGGTGAAGGAATCTCGGCCCTTGCCTCGTCGACTGAGGAGCAGGATATTCCAAATGAATACCACGATGCAAAACAAAAGTGAACGTCCTTGCAATAACAGCTTTTTGAAAAGTGTTCCAACAACATCAGAATAGGTTTGTTTTAACTTGCATTGATCCGAATCAACGCAGTCCCATCAATTGATCACACCACAAAGAACGAAAATATACTGACGTACGTATATGCCATCTGCATTCGCCACTGGGTCCCATCAACACCCGTTAGGTTAGCTAACTAACGGCAGAGCGGGGACTGGACTAGCGCGGATGAAAAACATATACAACATCTACTAATATATATACCAATATATTATATTCGCTCAAGGCGTGAATAATAATGCAACATCACAGAGATGTACAGCATCACAGAACAATACAGATATCTGGGATATCCGGGTTTCACAGAGCCACTACTGAAACCCGACGTTCCCCTGGTCTTGTGGATAGCATGTGCAATGAAATCCTAGACCCCTACGGTCGCGGCAAGTCACCCGCCAAAACCTGAAGCGAGGCAGCCCCCTTCAGCGCCGTGAATGGACCACCCAGCACTTCACGGAATCCGGTAACTTGGGCACCCCTCCTGGGTCAACCTGTACCCCCTACGAGTGCGGCGAATAGCCCGCCAATTCCAGACTGAAGCCCCCTCCGTCTCAATGCCCTGAGATGCGGGCTCGTTGCCCTCTAGAACCCGGCTATCCGTGCACCCCTCCGCGGGGTAACCCTAGTACAGAAAGTAAAATATACATACACCGGGTACATCGACCGCAACCTGGTCGTGCCCCAAAAGAATAATACAATCAGGCAGTGACGGCAGTCTACATGTCGGACGCTCGCCCCGCAATATCAAATGTACATAATACAATAAAACTGTACTAGCATTGCATCCAGGCTATCCCCCACGACCGATCCGCAACATCACAGCAAAACATAGAACATCAACGTGAAAGTCACGTTCGCAAATCCGTCTAACCGGGCTATAGCAGTTACACAGGATTTACCGATCGAGTGACATTCACGGTCGCAGATATAATGTAAATACTGTGAAATAATGTGTTTAAAATATCCGATCAATCAAATTTTAACTAGTGGGCCCCCAAGCAATACTGCAGCACTTACAGAAAATCTGGGCCCAATATTAATATCCCAAAACCCCCAAAATAAGCCCACAAGGCCACTGGAAAATTTGGACACAGTGAAGACACAAATGTGCGGCGGAACCGCGGCCCAAGGGGGGGTTTGGCCGCGGTTCCGCGCTTGAGGTGTCGACTGACTGCGTCGAATTTTTACAGAAGTCTTAGAATTTCTTGCACAGTACTTTTATACAACCGAAAAATTTTTTGGAGACCAAAAAATTTCAACAGAAAACTGTCGTGAGCTAAAAATGGATTTTTGGAATTTTGGTCGATCGGAACTGAAAAACACATCAAACGAAGCTAGACGAAGTTAATGGCGAGGCTCTGATACCACTGTAAGTGCACGGCGGCGCCCCGGCCGTCAATCCGATGGCCAAATGCGGAAGCGGTGATAAACTTTAATTTTGCGAACTTTGCAAACCGGCACCACCGCGCACTAAACCCCAGATCGGGCCATTAAACTAGTTCTAGCTAACTAAAAGAAGGGGAAGAGATATACCGAATGATCCGAGTCCTCCGGTCTTCTCCTCGTCGTCCCGATCTCCTGCGGAAACTCCGGTCGTCGCCTCCTCGCCGGAAGGGCACCACATCGCCTGTATCTTTTACAGGCTCCCACCTCAATACCGAGGCAACTCGGGCGCGAAGTAGGCTAGCCGACGCGTCCAAGATTTGCTGTAGAATGTGTAGGGTTGAAGCTATGTCTCATTTGGGGTTTGTTGCCATTGAAGAGGATGGAGGAATCAAGATAAGAAAAATGGTGCTTGCATTTTTCTAGCATGAAATGAGATGAACAAATTTTTCCTCTTGAAAATCATCCTCTCTTCTTCTTTCAAGTATGAAAAACTTCTCATCTTAGAAAATGGTGGAGGAAAGAATATGAAGCATGAAGGGAGGTGATGGTAGGAGCACAAGTGGTGACCACATCCAAAATATCATCATAACAAATTCACATCAAACTCTAATCACTTCTAATCAACAAAAAGCAAGTGATGATGATAGAAAAGAATGGTATCAAAAGATGCTTTCATAATTAATACATTTGCAAGAAACTCCCTCCACAAATGTTATTTGCACAACTTGCAAATAACCCCCTCCATCGGAAAAGTCTGGCCGGGAAAGAACAAAGGAAAACCGGCCGGAACGGAATGCAAACTGGCAACTCCAGAAAACTGGTCCCGTAATAAATTACAGGAAAACCCCGAAACTGTGCATACACACCCGCATCTGTATTCCGACCGGATACAAATGCAATGAGATAAAATCTACACTGTACTATACTAGAATCCGGCTTAAACCAAAGCCGGCTAGTATTATCCGTTCGATCCTGATCCGTGCAATACCGCACGTATCCGATCGAACCTTGCCATATATCTATACGGCCTCTAGTACTAACCGTCCGATCCTGATCCGTGCAATACCGCACGTATCTGATCGGACCCTGCCATATCTCCATACGGCCTCTACAGCGTTTCGCCCGAAAGCTGAGTAACTGAATGTGTGGTGGACTCTAAAGACTCGTCAATACTATGGCTGTGGATTTAACCACTAGCACGTCAGAGGTATAAGCCAATACGTAATGGGCCACCATCTATTGACCAAAAGGGACGTCGATGAGCGAGCTCATCCCGACACCCTACTGAGCCTGTCAGTGACAATATCCGTACAGTCCGGTCCGTTCGTCTATGAGCATCGCATGTCGGGCCTAGGGGGTGGGTAAAAGTCAGACCCCCAAAAGCGGTACAAGTCGTGTCGGAGTGTAGCCCAGAACACCCTGAGATACTACTGGAATACCTACCAGTAAATCTCCTGCCTTGGCCAAGGACTTCGTGTAATGGCTCTCCTAGACACAGCGCGACTTCACCCCCAATACCGGGAGAGACGAACCCCCGAAGATCCGCTCACTGCCTCCATGTGGCTCGGGACTGTACCCAACTAAAACCTGTTTGCACGACTCCTTTGAGCCGTGGTAGGGTAGTAATCAAAGCACAGTGGGAACTCACACGAGACAAATGACGATCCCCAGGTCGATGAACTAACCTGTACACATGTCACCTGGGAACTGCTATCTGACGTCAGGTATAAGACCAACTAGCATGTTCCCAGCGAGTCCTGTCCGGTGTACTCATAACCCAATGAGCATCTGTATACATCTCAGGTGAACCAACTGACACCAGTGGCCTGTGAGACCGGCCACCGCCCCTCGTCGGGGTCTCGACTGTATACACTAGTCTACTCTGGAGTATCGATGCCCTGTCTCGAAACTCCCACGACTAGGGACCTTTTAAGGATGCGCTTATAGACTCCAGCTCTCACTTATATGATCGCCCTCATACTGCTGGCAGTCAAGCAAGAATCCTAGGGGCTCTATCAACGTGCAATAGCGACTTGTCAGGTCACCTAAAGCAGTACACGATGATAAAGGCAAACCAGATAGCATACTATCATCTCGAGTAAGACTGTCCTACCGGGATAGGTCCTCCCTCAATCATTGCAATCACGTGCCTGTGATCCAATAATTGACTCTGAGGGCACTATCTCCAACATAACCATGGTTTAATTCTTTACACTTAACCAAGTAAACATGCATCATCAAACATGATACAATCATTTGCACAAAAAGTATATCACATATACAACATGTACATCCAAGTGAGAAAATCCTTTAAAGTGAACCAATACTAGTTAATGCAAAGTAATATATCAAATATATAATTATGCATTAAATCATTAAATCAACACTTGATTCAATGATCCGGTCATGTCGCACACAACCGACTAGTATACAATGTATCGATTTATCGAATCAATCCTTGATTCGATAACTAGGTTATATCGCATAAAACCATTCGACACATTCATCGCGAGAATGAAATACGGTATCACATACACGCATTATTCTCGGTCCCGCACATATCTCATATGCGCTCCTATTTCGTTTCGCTTGAGCCAGGAAACCTCTGTGTAGGACTCTAAAGACTCGTCAATACGCCGGCAGCAGATGATGATCATATCAAACATCCACAAGCCGCAAGAGGTCTGCTAAACGTAACGGACACCCGAGTATTGAGCGATCAGAAGATCGACGAGCAAGCCCGCTCACACTCCAGTGAATCCAACCAGTAACACTACCGTACAGTCCGGTCTGATCGTCTGATATGTCGCATATCTCGCCTAGGGGTGGTAAACGTCAGACCCCAATAGCTCGATAAGTCGTGTCGATATGAGGTCTATAACAATTCGAGAAACTACAGGTAACACTTATCAGTAAATCTCAGCAACCCTGGCCAGGGATTTCCTGTTATAGCCAATCGAACACAGCGCAACATCAACTCCCTATACCGGGAGAGACGAATCCCCTCCTATCGCTCATTGCCTCCATGTGACTCGGGACTGTACCTAAAAACCACCGTTTTGCACGCCCTCTTGGACGTGGTAAGATAGAAATCAAAGCACAGTGGGAACCACACAAGACTCTATGACGATCTCGGGTCAACAGACTACTCTGTACCAGTGTCACCAGAGAACTGCCATCTGACGTGAGGTATAATACCATCTGGGAGTTCTCGGCGAGTCCGTCCAGTGTTCCCAGTCTCTACTGAGCACCCGTATATCATCTCTGATGTCAAACACCAATGGATATGGGATCATCCATCGCCCATCTTTATAGGTCGAGAAGGTACACGCTAGTCTACTCTAGTATATCGATGCCCCGTCTCGATACACCCTCGACTAGGGACTTTGAAGGATGTACTTATGGACTACCATGTCCCCACTAGTATGATCCGCATCATAGTCCAGGTAGTCAAGTACAGATCCTAAGGGCTTTACCAACATGTAACAGGGAGACAATCAGTGTACACGTTAAGGTAAAGATCAACCAGATAGCATACTATCATGTCGAGCAAGAAAGTCCTACCTATATATGTCCCAGCATCCACTACAATATACATCCTATGTATAGTAATGGCCTCTAGGGCATACATATAACTAACATTACAGACTAAAGGGGAGAGGGATGTGCATGATTGGCAGATCACTTGCTTAGGCAATTGAGTTGATCATGAGATGTCAAGTACCATACCAGATGTTGTTTTTGCTGTAGATGCAATAAGTTGATATTGATCCAATCCGGGAGAAATAGTCGGAAGCAGTTTTAGAACATAAGTTGATGTTCTAGGGATATGATGACGGCATCCTCCTTCGGGAGACAGTTATCATTCCAGGCTTCCAAGGTGACCTGGATGACAGAGTGGCTGTCAGAGTTATAGTTTTCCCTCTGACAAGGGGCAGTATTTTGGACAGGTGGTCCAGGTGAATACAGAGGGAAGGCATGGCGCAGGATACTGATTAAGTTCAGTTGACGATACAGTCTAAGAAGTTTGGATTTGGAGTTCATTTATGAGCTAGGTCCCATCAGACATCCAGACATATTCTAAGACAGGTATTGCTCATTTCGGGAGATGGGTTTCTCCGCGAACTTGAGATAAAGAGAGACATAGAAAGAAACACCACAGCGGATCCACTTATCGAGGCTATTCCTCGAACGCAATAGTCTTGCAAACGAGCTTTGTGAGACTGACAAGTAGAGGAGTTGGGTGTTCGGTATCACATCGCAATAATTAGCCTTGAGTGCAAGTGGGAGATTGTTGGAGATAGTGCCCTCAGAGTCAATTATTGGATCACAGGCACGTGATTGCAATGATTAAGGGAGGACCTATCCCAGTAGGACAGTCTTACTCAAGATGATAGTATGCTATCTGGTTTATCTTTATCAACGTGTACTGCTTTAGGTGACCTTACGAGTCGCTATTACACGTTGATAGAGCCCCTAGGATTCTTGCTTGAATACCAGCAGTATGAGGGCGATCATATACGTGGGAGCTGGGGTCTATAAGCACATCCTTAAATGGTCCCTAGTCGTGGGAGTTTCGAGACAGGGTATCGATACTCCGGAGTAGACTAGTGTATACAGTCGAGACCCCGACGAGGGGCGGTGGCCGGTCTCACAAGCCACTGGTGTCAGTTGGTTCACCTAAGATGTATACAGGTGCTCATTGGATTATAAGTACATCGGACAGGACTCGCCGGGAACCTGCTAGTTGGTATTATACCTGACGTCAGATAGCAGTTCCCTGGTGTCATGTGTACAGGTTAGTTCATCGACCTGAGATCGTCATTTGTCTCGTTTGAGTTCCCACTGTGCTTTGATTACTACCCTACCACGCTCAAAGGAGACGTGCAAACTGGTTTTAGTTGGGTACAGTCCCGAGCCACATGGAGGCAGTGAGCGGATCTGCAGGGGTTCGTCTCTCCCGGTATTGGAGGTGAGGTCGCGCTGTGTCTAGGAGAGCTAGTATATGAAAACTCCTTGGCCAAGGCAGGAGATTTGCTGGTAGGTATTCCAGTAGTATCTCAGGGTGTTCTGTGCTACACTCCGACACGACTTATACCGCTTTTGGGAGTCTGACTTTTACCAACCCCCTAGGCCCGCCATGCGATGCTCATAGACGAACGGACCGGACTGTACAGATATTGTCACTGACAGGCTCAGTAGGGTGTCAGGATGAGTTCGTGTAGGGTTCCTAGGCATTCTAATGAGGTCTCACAAGGCATCAACCATGCCAATTTCAAAATTTTACAAGTGCCGAGAAACCCTAATACGGATCGTTAACTAGATTTTAGGCGAAACAAAGAAACTAGTTAACAACTTAACTAAAAGAACGGAAATACAACCTTTGTAGATCCGGTCCTCCACCTACATAGCTCCGTGATGAAGTCTCCTCGCTATCCAAATAGAACCCCGGGCTCTAGCGTCGGTTTCATCGGAGAAATGGGCGGGCTTGGTCGTCGGCTCCGATGCCGATGATGATCTACGTCGAGGCAACACTAGATCAAGCTCCCACTTCACCAAGTCATGAAACTTGTGAAGAAAACACCCTTTACTACTTGGCAAGAGGTAGAGGATGAAGAAATATGAGGTGGGTTCACTTTAGAATTGGATTTCTCACTCATTTCAACAAATCACCATTGATGGAATCAAGCTTCTTCATCTTGAAGAAGAAGAAGAAGAAGAAAGAATATGATAAAGTGTTAAAGAATAATTGATAAAGAATTGATTCTTATCATATTCTAAACTTAGTTAAGTGTAGAGAATAGACCATGGTTAGTTATGATGGTTAGGGTTAAGCAAGAGACAAGAATGGTGGACTAGGTCAAAGCTTCATGAAGCTTCAACAAAACTACAAATAAAGCCACCATTCTTTTCTTATCTTTTCCAAAATGAATAAACAAATAAATAAAGGAATAAATAAGCAAAACCCTAATCATCAATTTAACCATGGTTTAGTTCTTTACACTTAACCAAATAAGCATGTATCATCAAACATGATACAATCATGTGCACAAAAGTATATCACATATACAACTTGCACAATTCAAATGAGAAAATCCATTTAAAGTGAACCAATACTAGTTAATGCAAAGTAATATATCAAATATATAATTATACATCAAATCATTAAATCAACACTTGATTTAACGATCCGGTCATATCGCATATAACCGACTAGTATCCTATGTATCGGCTTACCGAATCAATCCTTGATTCGATAACTAGGTTATATCGCATACAACCTTTCGATACATTCATCGCGAGAATGGAATACGGTATCATATACACGCATTATTCTCGGTCCTGCACATATCTCATATGCGCTCCTAATTCATTTCGCTTGAGCCAGGAAACCTCTGTGTAGGACTCTAAAGACTCGTCAATACGCCGGCAGCAGATGATGATCATATCAATCACCCACAAGCCGCAAGCGGTCTGCTAAACGTAACGGCCACCCGGGTATTGATCGATCAGAAGATCGACGAGCAAGCCCGCTCACACTCCTGTGAATCCAACCAGTAACACTTACCGTACAGTCTGGTCTGATCGTCTGATATGTCGCATATCTCGCCTAAGGGTGGTAAACGTCAGACCCCAATAGCTTGATAAGTCGTGTCGATATGAGGTCTATAACAGTTTGAGAAACTACTGGTAACACTTACCAGTAAATCTCAGCAACCCTGGCCAGGGATTTCCGGTTATAGCCAATCGAACACAGCGCAACATCAACTCCCTATACCGGGAGAGACGAATCCCCTCCTATCGCTCATTGCCTCAATGTGACTCGGGACTGTACCCAAAAACCACCGTTTTGCATGCCCTCTTGGACGTGGTAAGATGGAAATCAAAGCACAGTGGGAACCACACAAGACTCTATGACGATCTCGGGTCAACAGACTACTCTGTACTAGTGTCACCAGAGAACTGCCATCTGACGTAAGGTATAATACCATCTGGGAGTTCTCGTTGAGTCCGTCCAGTGTACCCAGTCTCCACTGAGCACCCGTATATCATCTCTGATGTCAAACACCAATGGATATGGGATCATCCATCGCCCATCTGTATGGGTCGAGAAGGTATACGCTAGTCCACTCTGGTATATCGATGCCCCGTCTCGATACACCCACGACTAGGGACCTTGAAGGATGTACTTATGGACTACCATGTCCCCACTAGTATGATCTGCATCATAGTCCAGGTAGTCAAGTACACATCCTAAGGGCTTTACCAACATGCAACAGAGAGATAATCAATGTACACGTTAAGGTAAAGAGTAACCAGATAGCATACTATCATGTCTCGCAAGAAAGTCCTCCCTATATATGTCCCAGCATCCACTACAATATACATCCAATGTACAGTAATGGCCTCTAGGGCATACATATAACTAACAATCTCCCACTTGCACTAGGGCCATCTGATAGCAGTGGTTGTAGTATCTCATACTCAACCATCTCATAAAAGTCTCTCTCTGGGAAAAGGCCTTTGTGAGTGGATCCGCCGTGTTGTCCTCTGAGTCTACTCTCCTAACCTCGATCACCCTGGAGATCAACCATCTCCAAGATCAGGTGACACTGCCTTAGAATATGTCTGGATCACTGATGGGACCGGCGTTCCTTGGCACAAGCCACAACTCCATTTTCACACAATGGGAGGAACAAAGTTCATCTCATGAACTAATATACACCCAGACAGCCTCTTTGGTAGCATCTTAAGTAGCGATGTATCCAGCCTTTATCGTCTAGTATGCCACGGTATCTAGCTTGGAACTCTTCCAACATACCGTCCCTTTACTGAGGGTAAAGACAATGCCTGTGACTGACATTCAGTCGTCTTTATCACCCTGGAACCCTTCCAGTGATTCTCCTCAGGATCGATTGATACCATCTTACTACTACTAGTGAGATTCCTAGCATCCAATTACATCTATCTCATAGATGATAACTCAGGATTTAGGAGGTATCACTTTGATCCTATATGGAGAATCCTTGTGATAAACGGAGATTGACCGAGCGTAGCATAGGAAACTCCTTCCCTATCAAGAGTATGTCATCCACGTACTCTACGAGGATCATTACCATACTCCCTACTACCTTCTTGTATATACAAGGTTCATCTACCATTTTGATGAAGTCAAACTCTTTGACTTCCACATCAAAACAGATGTTCCAGCTCCGCGATGTCTGTTTTATCCTATAAAGCATCTTGCACACGTTTCCGCTGCTCCCACTGTCTACGAAGCCCTCTAGCTGTGTACTTATAGACGCTCTCTTCTAAAACATCATTTAGAAAAGCTGTCATGACACCCAACCGCCAGATATTGTTGTCATGGTACGTAGCCGTGGCAAATAGGATCCGGATGGACTTAAGCATAGCCACTAGAAAAGGTTTCATCATTATCCATGCCTGGTTGATGACGAAAGCCTTTAACAAGTCTTGCTTTGAAAGTCTCAACTTTTCCACCAACACCAAGTAATCTTCTCAAGATATACTTGCTCCTGATGGGGATTTAACCCTTCAGATACAGCAACCAAAGTCCATACTTTGTTGGTGTATAAGGATTCCATCTCAGATCACTAAGCATCTAGCCATTCTTACAGAGTCCCACTCCTGATGGCCAGCTCGAAACTAGTTGGGTCATTATCTCATGATGCAATCCTCGCTCCCACTGTCATAGAGAAACTGAAGTATCTCTCAGGCGGGTGAGGAACCTTACTAGATCGGCGGAGAGGCTAAGGTTCGTTGGTAACTATTGAATCCTTTGGTTCTTTCAAATCGTCAGCTGCAGTTTGTATAGCTGAAACCATTCCAGTTCTACATAACTGATCTTGCCTCGAGCTTGTCCGGATTATGCTTTTCAGACATAGGCTGGACAACCCCAAATCTTAACTAACTTAAGAGATGGGCTCTTCCCTTATCATATCAAATATGAAGTCGTAGGCAACTGATTTGATTTGAACCCTATTCTATAGGTATGCAGCTTCTCAAGTGCATAAGTCCCAAAAAGGAAATAGGTAACTCAGTAGTACTCATCATAGAGTACACCTTATCATATAGGGTGTGATTGCTCCGCCCCGATATACCATCGTGCTATGGTGTATATGGAGGAGTAATACTGAGAGAGAATCTCATTCTCCTTTAGAAAAGTTCATAGAATTTCGTGCTCAACTATTCTCCTCCTTGATCTCATCAAAGGA
Organism: Agapanthus africanus; assembly: GCA_030015575.1. Taxonomy (NCBI): domain Eukaryota; kingdom Viridiplantae; phylum Streptophyta; class Magnoliopsida; order Asparagales; family Amaryllidaceae; genus Agapanthus; species Agapanthus africanus. The sequence continues at coordinate 234,446,490 of CM057337.1, forward strand.
CATAATACTTATACCCGTATTGGTTCTCTACTTCTAACTTATATTCTGTGAATATCTCAAAAGGTTCTGACTTGTGTTTCAATAGGAACATATGTCTGAATCAAATGAGATCATCAGAGAATTTAATAAAGTATGAAGAACCGGTCTTGGCAAGTGTAGACAGGGGACCTACATACATCAACATGTATCATCCCAAGAGTTCACTAACTCTTTCTCTGTTTCCAGTAAACGGAGCTATGGTCATCTTATCTCTGTGACATGACTGGCAAGTTTCACAAGATGTAGATTCAAACTGATTTAAATATGCATCTTCATGTAACTTCGGCTAGTCGGGTCGCATTGATATGACCTAGTCTACAATGCCTCAAGAAGGATTCGTTCATTTCTGAACTCTTCCTCTTTTGTGTGTTCAGTATACTAAAGAACTGTAGTTTGATTTAGAACATCAATGCTTTTAGATAACGTGCTTGAACCGATCAACTTTTGATATAGGAAATGTTCAAAACATTATCCGACAATACAAAATTATATCCTTTCTTTACTAATAAAGAGACTGATATGATTTTGTATATCAGGTTCGGTATCTAATAACATTCGTTCAGAATCAATGTATTTGGAATACAGGGTGACAGTGACCAACAGACTTGGCTGCAACACTTGCCCCATTTTCTGCCTCATGAAACTTATCACCCGTTCTCAGTTCTCTACCTTTCTGTAGCCCTATGTAACAAATTACATATCTGGGATCCTGATCTGGTATCATATACCCAGGACGTAGAGGATACAGAGAAACAGTTCTTTGTAATGAACACACCTGAAGATGATGCATCAGCATGCACTCTCTTCGTTTGGGTGGCACGGGAATTCTGGTATTCCCCTATATCCTGCTCTGTCTAATAACAATTATAAGTTAGAGCGGGACCAACGTTCTCCAGCTCAGTATAACAAGCGGGTTCGGTCAAATATCCGTATTATTATCTTGATTATGGCGTGATATGGTCGCTACCTGGAGAGAGAGAGAAGAAAACACTCAGCGTGCGCTCTTGCAAGATCATATTGGTTATTATTTTATCTAATCAGGATGGCTCCCACTGTTTTTATCAAATCTTCCTTCAAGCCTTAAAAGGAAAGACTAGCCGGGATTAATTACACACTACAAGTTCGCCAATCTTTCAGCCAGGCCAGTGTCGGTACTTTGAGGGAGGTGCCCCGTGCTTTCGCACGGACCTAATTAATGTAAACCTCATTTTCCCAGAGGCGTAACCTCGTTAACACCTTTCTAGACACCTACTTGATCGGCTAATTGTAATGTGTAAAACTCTCCCAGGAGTAACTCTTACTCGCAGCGGTTATCGGGATCCAACTATCTCATAGAAGGTATGCAATCTCATTGCAAATTTCAACACTTGAAATTCCCGATAATATTTTGCCCCTAGCGTGCTATGACCTTGACGCATGCCAAACAACCCATAGTCCGCTAGTCAAGTTCAACCCGTACATTTCTTGATTGAATTAAACCCACCCGCACGACCCTTGACGCATGCCAAACAACGCCGTACGAATACCCTAATCCAATTGCATCGTATGCTAGCAGATAAGCACTAGTTAGCTACCGTACACTACGCCTTGACGCATGCCAAACAACCGCAGCACGAATACTAACTAATACTTATTTGAAATGACGGAGGGCTACGACAGGTTTTTCTGAAAACCTATTGCGTAATGAACTTGATATCGTTGTAGAATCAAATGATTTTAAAATGGAGTGCTTTTGAGGCTTTTCAAGTTTTACTAAAGGAGTCACTCCCGGTGAAGGGATCGTCGGTCCTTTCCTCGTCGAATGAGGTGCGGGATATATCATATATATCACTGTGCAAAGCAAAAACTCTTAAAAACAATCAGAAAACAAACCGAGTGTGTAGCATCTGCCAGTTATTGCTAAAGGAGTCACTCCCGGTGAAGGGATCTCGGTCCTTTCCTCATCGAATAGGGTGTAGGATATATCACATATACCGCTGTGCAAAGCAAGAACTGTAGCTACCTGTTTTATTTTGAAATTCGATTCTACAACATCTTTAGGTTCCTTTTCTTTCATTAATCACATTAATGAAGTCCCATCATTTAAATACCTAAACATCACAGATAAATACGACGTACACTTATGCCATCCGCATTCGCCTCAATGTCCTCTCGTGCACCATTAGGTTAGGTAACTAACGGCAGAGCGGGGCAGGGCTAGCGCGGGTGTAAAATATAAGTAACGCCTATATAATATATCATATATACTATATACAGTATCCATCACAGAACATATCACATGATCACATCACAGATATCGCAGCAGAAGAATCATATGAAATATTGGATATACTAGGACGTCCGTGTTTTCAATACGAGCCAGTATAAAACATGGATTCCACGGTCGCGATGAATAGCCAAACCCACACCCCTAGACCCCTACGAGAGCGGCAAGCAACCCTACCAATTCTAGAGTTAGGAGACCCGGACTCGACTCTTCGAGTTGGTCTCCCACTGGACTCCAGAACCCGGTTACTTATGCTCCCTTCCTTGGGTTTATCCTAGTGCGGAAAAGTAAATAACATACAAAGGGTGACATCTTCCGCAACCTGGAAGTGCCCCAATAAAAGAATATTACATACAAGTTTTTACATGAATGAAAATGGAAAAACACTCATCTCACATAAAAACCCCCGGCTATTCAAACACGACGATCCAATATAACATATTCAGCAACACATAACATCACATGTCATCAACGTAAGTAAATATGCGCATCCCAATTGTCGTTGACATATAGCAACGAAACCGGCGATATCACATATTACACTTACGGTCATAGAAAAGAAAGTGTAAAACTACAACAGTTGGAATCCGCAACCTCTTTAGACATCGAATGCCTAATCAAATGAATACCTTAGACATCACATGCCTAACAATTATAAACCCCGCATTTTAGTTTCATTATCGAAAACATTTTTCAATATCAAGTCAGGTAATTCAACAAGATTCCCGACATCCTGATCGAATGCTCGTCGCAAGCTTTAGTAGGCGGCCGCACCCCCGATACCATCGACGAAGTGCACCAAGGCGGAACACCGCTACCGCGAGCACCCGAACGGATGCTTTCGGCGACGGGGTTCTCCTACAGTCACTTGGTCGGGGCTATGGAGCGAGGCTGTCTATTAAGTTTACCCGGCGAGTATCCGCATACGCTACATGATTGCGACGGACTTTTGATCACATCAAAATTCCGTGGCAACCGATCAAGTGAGACTAAACTGCTATGTTTATAACATTCATTCAGTTATCTGATAACTTATTGTGAATTCCAATTATTGTATCACATTCCGGATAAATAGAAAATGTTAAACTTTCCGATCGAACATGCAAACACCCAAGTTTTCCCAAAACAGCTCATCACATGAAACTAGTTTAAAAACATTCACTTCGTGCCTCAGTACCAACGGTCCAGCCGTAGAAGGGTCAAGCCAACGCCTCACATGTGGCACGCCGTACCGCCCCAAACCCTAAAGTTTAAAGGGCAGTTCAAGACGGTCACATAATCGAGTTAAGGTTTGTTGTCTTCTAGAGGGACCATCGCGTTACTTGCACTACTTAGAACGTCATTAAACTTCAGAAAAATCCAACACTTGGAAATTTTCTGGCAGGGGAAAAGTTGGGTATTTATATCCGGTCGAACTTTTTAACATATTCAAAAATTATCCGGAAGCCACATAGACAAAATCAGATAATCCGATCGAATAATCGAATCCCCAAAACAACCCCAGAAAATTCAACTCTTGAATAAATATTAAAAATTCACAGAAAACTCAACAACTGAAAACATGAATTACTGTGCAAAAATTAAACAGTGATCACATTTATTGGCCGCGGAACCGCCGCAGAAGCCAAGCTTCTGCCGCGGTTCCGCCGCACTGTAGCATCATCACTCGATAAATTTTGCATCGTAATTCTTAGTTTTTCCTGCTGAATTTTTGAAGAATTTTTAATCTCGAAAAAACCCAGTTTTTGAAAAAAGTCCAGAGAGCATTTTCCGGGTTAGGTTTTGGTTCGATCGGACTTCTAACTCCGTCTACGCGTCGCCTAAGGCTCTAGCTAGGCTTTGATACCACTGTAGGGTTCCTAGGCATTCTAATGAGGTCTCACAAGGCATCAACCATGCCAATTTCAAAATTTTACAAGTGCCGAGAAACCCTAATACGGATCGTTAACTAGATTTTAGGCGAAACAAAGAAACTAGTTAACAACTTAACTAAAAGAACGGAAATACAACCTTTGTAGATCCGGTCCTCTACCTACATAGCTCCGTGATGAAGTCTCCTCGCTGTCCAAATAGAATCCCGGGCTCTAGCTTCGGTTTCATCGGAGAAATGGGCGGGCTTGGCCGTCGGCTCCGATGCCGAAGATGATCTACGTCGAGGCAACACTAGATCAAGCTCCCACTTCACCAAGTCATGAAACTTGTGAAGAAAACACCCTTTACTACTTGGCAAGAGGTAGAGGATGAAGAAATAGGAGGTGGGTTCACTTTAGAATTGGATTTCTCACTCATTTCATCAAATCACCATTGATGGAATCAAGCTTCTTCATCTTGAAGAAGAAGAAGAAGAAAAAAGAATATGATAAAGTGTTAAAGAATAATTGAAAAAGAATTGATTCTTATCATATTCTAACCTTAGTTAAGTGTAGAGAATAGACCATGGTTAGTTATGATGGTTAGGGTTAAGCAAGAGACAAGAATGGTGGACTAGGTCAAAGCTTCATGAAGCTTCAACAAAACTACAAATAAAGCCACCATTCTTTTCTTATCTTTTCCAAAATGAAAAAACAAATAAATAAAGGAATAAATAAGCAAAACCCTAATCATCAATTTAACCATGGTTTAGTTCTTTACACTTAATCAAATAAGCATGTATCATCAAACATGATACAATCATGTGCACAAAAGTATATCACATATACAACTTGCACAATTCAAATGAGAAAATCCATTTAAAGTGAACCAATACTAGTTAATGTAAAGTAATATATCAAATATATAATTATATATTAAATCATTAAATCAACACTTGATTTAACGATCCGGTCATATCGCATATAACCGACTAGTATCCTATGTATCGGCTTACCGAATCAATCCTTGATTCGATAACTAGGTTATATCGCATACAACCTTTCGATACATTCATCGCGAGAATGGAATACGGTATCACATACACGCATTATTCTCGGTCCTGCACATATCTCATATGCGCTCCTAATTCGTTTCGCTTGAGCCAGGAAACCTCTGTGTAGGACTCTAAAGACTCGTCAATACGCCGGCAGCAGATGATGATCATATCAATCGCCCACAAGCCGCAAGCGGTCTGCTAAACGTAACGGCCACCCGGGTATTGAGCGATCAGAAGATCGACGAGCAAGCCCGCTCACACTCCTGTGAATCCAACCAGTAACACTTACCGTACAGTCCGGTCTGATCGTCTGATATGTCGCATATCTCGCCTAGGGGTGGTAAACGTCAGACCCCAATAGCTTGATAAGTCGTGTCGATATGAGGTCTATAACAGTTTGAGAAACTACTGGTAACACTTACTAGTAAATCTCAGCAACCCTGGCCAGGGATTTCCGGTTATAGCCAATCGAACACAGCGCAACATCAACTCCCTATACCTGGAGAGACGAATCCCCTCCTATCGCTCATTGCCTCCATGTGACTCGGGACTGTACCCAAAAACCACCGTTTTGCACGCCCTCTTGGACATGGTAAGGTGGAAATCAAAGCACAGTGGGAACCACACAAGACTCTATGAAGAGCTCGGGTCAACAGACTACTCTGTACCAGTGTCACCAGAGAACTGCCATCTGACGTAAGGTATAATACCATCTGGAAGTTCTCGGCGAGTCCGTCCTGTGTACCCAGTCTCCACTGAGCACCCGTATATCATCTCTGATGTCAAACACCAATGGATATGGGATCATCCATCGCCCATCTGTATGGGTCGAGAAGGTATACGCTAGTCTACTCTGGTATATCGATGCCCCGTCTCGATACACCCACGACTAGGGACCTTGAAGGATGTACTTATGGACTACCATGTCCCCACTAGTATGATCTGCATCATAGTCCAGGTAGTCAAGTACACATCCTAAGGGCTTTACCAACATGCAACAGAGAGACAATCAATGTACACGTTAAGGTAAAGAGTAACCAGATAGCATAATATCATGTCGAGCAAGAAAGTCCTCCCTATATATGTCCCAGCATCCACTACAATATACATCCAATGTACAGTAATGGCCTCTAGGGCATACATATAACTAACAGTTCGGTCATCGACGTCCCTTTTGGTCAATAGCTGGTAGCCCGTCACGTATGGCTAATACCTCTGACGTGCTAGTGGTTAAATCCACAGCCATAGTATTGACGAGTCTTTAGAGTCCACTACACACAGTTACTCAAGCTTCGGGCGAAATGCTGTAGAGGTCGTATGGAGATATGGCAGGGTTCGATCAGATACGTGCGGTATTGCACGGATCGTGATCGGACGGTTTTTACTAGCCGGCTTTGGATTAAGCCGGATCCTAGTATTAGCAGTGTAGTTTTTGTCTTTTTGCATTTGTGTTCAGTGGGAATACAAATGCGGGCATGTATACGCAGTCGTGGGGTTTTCCTGTAATTTATTACGGGATCAGTTTTCTGAAGTTTCCAGTTTGCATTCCGTTCCGGCCGGTTTTCCTTTGTTCCTTCACGGCCGGACTTTATCGATGGAGGGGGTTATTTGCTGTTTGCAAATAACTTATTTGTGGTGGGGTTTCTTGCATTTGTGCCTTCATAATCATGAGATTCCTTTTGAATCAATCCTAGCATTTATGAGATTAGAAATGGAAAAGATGAGGAGTTGATTTGGATTAGAAATATGGTGACCATTTTTCTTTTCTTTTATCTCTTTTTCTTCTCTTGAAATTAAGATTCCTTTTGACCCTTCACCATTCTCAAGAGAGAGGTCGGCCACATTAGGAGGGAGAGGGTGAGGGAATTCATTTTGGTATAGGAAATTTATCATCTCTCCCTTTTTAGCTTGCTACCAAAATTCCCATACACATCACTCCATTGTTCATTCTCTACTCCACCTCCATCATGGCAACTTCTATAACCCCAAGAGACATAGTATTCTACACTAGTCTACAGCAAACCTTGGACGCGTCGGCTAGCCAACTTCGCGCCCGAGTTGCCTCGGTCCAGAGGTAGGAGCCCATAAAAGAATCCGGCTACGTGGTGCCCTTTCCGACGAGGAGGTGACGGACGGAGATTCCGCGGATGATCGGAGTGGAGACGAAGACTGAAGGATACGGATCGCTTGGTATAACTCTCTACCCGTATTTTAGTTTGCTAGTACCTAGGTTAATGGCCCGATCCGGGATTTTTGTGCGCGGTGGTGCCGGTTTGCTAGTTTGCAAAGTTTTTCGTTTCCGCGTTTCTGGCGTCGGATCGACAGCCGGGGCGCCGCCGTGCACTTACATGTACTGTTTCAAGTGACCTTATAGGTCACTATTGCACGTTGATAGAGCCCTTAGGATTCTTGCTTGGCGTCCAGCAGTATGATGGCGATCATATACGTGGGAGCTGGGGTCTATAAGTGCATCATTAAAAGGTCCTTAGTCGTGGGAGTTTTCGAGAAAGGGCATCGATACTCCAGCGTAGACGAGTGTATACAGTCGAGACCCCGACGAGGGGCGGTGGCCGGTCTTACAAGCCACTGGTGTCAGTTGGTTCATCTAAGATGTATACTGGTGCTCATTGGGTTATGAGTACACCGGACAGGACTCGCCGGGAACATGCTGGTTGGTCTTATACCAGACGTCAGATAGCAGTTCCCTGGTGACATGTGTACATGTTAGTTCATCGACCTGAGATCGTCATTTGTCTCGTGTGAGTTCCTACTGTACTTTGATTACTACCCTACCACAGCTCAAAGGAGTCATGCAAACAGGTTTTAGTTGGGTACAGTCCCGAGCCAGATAGAGACAGTGAGCGGATCTTCAGGGGTTCGTCTCTCCCGGTTTTAGGGGTGAGGTCGAGCTGTGTCTTGGAGAGCCATTACACGAAGTCCTTGGCCAAGGCAGGAGATTTACTGGTAGGTATTCCAGTAATATCTCAGGGTGTTCTGGGCTACACTCCGACACGACTTGTACCGCTTTTGGGGGTCTGACTTTTACCAACCCCTAGGCCCGGCATGCGATGCTCATTGACGAACGGACCGGACTGTACAGATATTGTCACTGACAGGCTCAGTAGGGTGTCAGGATGAGTTCGCTCATCGACGTTCCTTTTGGTCAATACCTGGTAGCCTGTTACGTATGGCTAATACCTCTGACGTACTAGTGGTTAAATCCACAACCAAAATATTGACGAGTCTTTAGAGTCCCCCACAGACAGTTTCTCAAGTTTTCGGGCGAAACGCTGTAGAGGCCGTATGGAGATATGGCAGGGTTCAATCATATACGTGCGGTAATGCACGGATCATGATCGGACGGATAATACTAGCTGGCTTTGGTTTAAGCCGGATCCTAGTATTGTACAGTGTATATTTTGTCTCATTGCATTTGTATTCGGTCGGAATACAAATGCGGGTATGTATATACAGTTGCGGGGTTTTCCTGTAATTTATTATGGGATAGTTTTTCTGAAGTTGCCAGTTTGATTTCCGGTTTCGGCCTTGTTTCTTTCTTTGGCTGAATTTTGGTGGAGGGGGTTATTTGCAATTGTGCATTTTATTATGGAGAAGTCATTTTGTGATAGCTTCATGATGGTTTAACCATCATTTGACTTTTGGTTCGTCATGGTTCTTGCCTCTCATGATTACCTTTTTGTTCATCATGGTTGTTGATGATGGGAGTTGATTTGGATTTGGTAGTGATCATTATTCATCATGATAACCCTTTCTCTCTCTTGCATTATGTTTGGGCTCAATCATTTTTCATTCTCACTCTCTCCATTCTTTCAGTCCTCAAGAGTGGGCCGGTCACACTTGTAGGGGGGCTGTCCAAAAATATGGGGGGGATTTTGATCTCTTTTGGCTTGAACAAAATCCCCTTGCTTATCACAAAAGTTCACATTTTCATTCCTCCACCAAATGGCAACTTCTAGTAACCTCATGAGACCCTACACTTAGCCTACAGTACCCTTGGACACGTCGACTCGCTAAGTTCGTGCCCGAGTTGCCTCGGTCCAGAGGTGGGAGCCCGTAAAAGAACCCGGCGATGTGGTGCCCTTCTGACGTGGAGATGAAGACCGGAGATTCCGCGGGGAGATCAGGATGACGACAAGAAGACCGAAGGACACGGATCGCTCGGTATATCTCTCTAACCATTCTCTAGTTAGTTAGGAGTAGGTTTATGGCTCGATCCGGGTTTTAAAGTCCGTGGTAGCACAGGTTCTAGTTTATAGAAAAGTTTTTGATTCCGCATTTTGGCCTCATTCAGACGGCCGGAGCCCTGCCGTGCACTTACAATAACATCGCATACATTATAGATCCTACGCCAAAGTGTAGGTTATAATGCTCATGCGAGCCCTCTCTTCATCATTCTTTAGATACATCTCTTTGGAGAGGGTGATTCCGTGACAAGCGGCTAAATTACCACGCTTGGAATCTTCCGTACTAAACCTCTTCAGTATGGGGTCAATGTATCTGGACTGTGAAAATACCAACATTATTTTAGACCTATCGCGATAGATCTTAATTCTCAGAAGGAGGCATCACCCATGTCTTTCATAGAGAACCTCTATGACAAGAAGAGCTTGACTGATTGTAGCATAGTGATATTATTCCCTATCAGGAGTTTGTTATCCACGTACAGTACGAGGAAGACTACTGCTCCTTTTACAATCTTCCTATAAATACATGGTTCATCTATATTTTTTATAAAGTCAAATTCTTTGACCGTCTCATCAAAGCAGATGATCTAACTCCGCGATACTTGCTTTAATCCATAAATGGATTTAAGTAACTTGCATACCATTCCGCTGCTCCCAATACCTAAGAAACCCTCTAGCTGATCCATGTAAACACTCTCTTCTAAATTTCCATTTATAAAAGCTATGTTCACGTCTATCTGCCAGATGTCATAGTCATGGAAGGAAACAATAGCAAGCAGGATCCGAATGGATTTACGCATAGCCACTGGAGAAAAGGTTTCATTATAGTCCAATCCTGGTCTTTGACGAAAACCTTTTTCAATAAGTCCAGCATTATAGGTTTCTATTTGTCCATCTATACCAATCTTCTTCTTGAAGATCCATTTGCATCTAACGGGTTTTACCCAAGGAGGAGCAACATCAAAAGTCCATACTTTGTTGGTGTACATGGATTTCGTTTCGGATCTCATAGCATCCAGCCACTTCACCGAGTCTTTACTCGTGATAGCCTGCTAAAAATTTGTAGGCTCATCATCATTGATAATGCAATCCCCTCGATCCCCGTCTACGAGAAACCCATAGTATCTCTCAAGCAGATGAGAATGCCTACTTGATCTGCGGAGCGGCGTCGGTTCGTCCGATTCTATTGAAACCTGAGCTTCTATTAAGTCCTCAGTAGTAGTTTGGGGTTCTGGAATTTCTTCCAGTTTTACCGCGTTCTCACTAATTTCTTTTGCAAGAAATTCGCTCTCTAAAAAGACTATGTGGTGAGCGACAGACACCTTTTTTTCTTCAGTGTGGTATGCAAGATATCCCCATGAATTTTTGGGGTATCCCACAAACTTGCATATAACCGATCGTGCCTCGAGCTTGTCCAGATTTTTCTTTTTGACAAAAGATGGACATTCCCATATTTTAAGATACTTAAGACATGGTCTCTTCCCACTCCACATCTCATATGGGGTAGTAGGTACAGACTTAGTTGGAACCCTATTCAACAGGTATGCAGCTGATTCCAGCGCAAACCTCCAGAAGGAAAGTGGCAACTCAGCACTGCTCATCATGGAACGCACCATATCGAGCAACGTGCGACTCCTTCTCTATGATATTATGCTGTAGTGTATATGGAGGAGTAAGCTAAGAGATAATTCCATTCCCTTTTAACTATTCAAGGAAACTAGTATTTAAGTATTCTCCACCCCGATCAGATCGAAATGTCTTAATACTTTTACCTGTTTCTCCACTTCATTCTTATACTCCTTGAATTTCTCACAGACCTCGGATTTATATTTCATTAAGAATGCATGTCCATACTTTGAGAAATTATCAGTAAAAGTGATGAAGTAGTTTTAGTTGTATGTATGCCCTAGAGGCCATTATTGTACATGAGATGTATATTATAGTGGATGCTGGGACATATATAGGGAGTACTTTCTTGCTCGACATGATAGTACGCTGTCTGGTTGCTCTTTATCTTAACATGTATACTTACTGTCTCTCTGTTACATGTTGATAAAGCCCTTTGGATGTGTACTTGACTTCTAGGATTATGATGCAGATCATACTAGTGGGGCCTCGGTAGTCCATGTGTTCATCCTTCAATGTTCCTAGTCGTGGGAATATCGAGACGGGGCATCGATATTCCAGAGAAGACTAGTGTATATCTTCTCGACCCATGTGATGGGCGATGGATGATCCCATATCCATTGGTGTTTAACATCAGAGATGGTAGACGAGTGCTCAGTGGAGACAGGGTACACTGAACGGACTCGCCGAGAACTCCTAGATGGTATTATACCTCACGTCAGATAGCAGTTCTCTGGTGACACTGGTGCAGGTTAGTCTGCTGACCCGAGATCGTCATAGAGTCTTGTGTGGCTCCCACTGTGCTTTGATTCCACCCTACCGCAGCTCTACTGAGTCGTGCAAACAGGTGGTTTTTGGGTACAGTCCCGAGTCACATGGAGTCAATGAGCGATAGGAGGGGATTCGTCTCTCCCGGTATTGGTGGTTGATGTTACGCTATGCTCGATTGGCCATAACTGAAATCCCTGGCCAGGGTAGATAAGATTTACTGGTAAGTGTTACCAGTAGTTTCTCCCCCGTTATGGACCTTATATCGGCATGGCTTATCAAGCTACTTGGGTCTGACGTTTACCACCACTAGGAGAGATATGCGACATATCAGACAAACAGATCGGACTGTGCGGTAGTGTTACTGATTGGATTCGCAGGAGTGTGAGGAGGCTTTCTTGTTGATCTTCTGATCGCTCAATACCCGGGTGGCCGTTACATTCAGCAGACCTCTTGTGGCTTGTGGGTGTTTAATATAATCATCACCTACTGCCGGCGTATTGACAAGTCTTTAGAGTCCTACACAGAGGTTTCCTGGCTCAGGCAAAATGGAGTAGGAGCACATATGAGATATGTGCGGGACCGAGATTAATACGCTTATGTGATACCGTATTCTATTCTTGTGATTTGCATCATCGGTCGGTTATACGCGATATAGCCGGGTTATAGAATCAAGTGTTTATTCGATAGATTGGTACATATGATATTAGTCGGTTATATGTGATATGACCGGATCATTAAATCAAGTGTTGATTTAATGATTTAATGTATAATTATATATTTGATATATTACTTTACATTAACTAGTATTGGCTCAGTTAAGATTGTTTTTCTCACTTGATGTGCACATAGTGTATATGTGTTATATGTTTGTGTACATGTTTGTATCATGCTTGATGATACATGCAAACATGGGTGTGTGTATGACTTACACCATACTTAAGATAATGGTTAGGGTTTTTATTTATTTTGTAGTTCGAAATTAGTGGCATTTTGTCATGGCATGAAGCTTTATGAAGATTAGTGATAACCATTGATCAAGTCCACTTGTTTTGTTTTACTAAATATATTTATTGACCAAACCATTAGCTTAAACCATGGTTATGTCTCTACAATGGTTAGTATATGATACTAACTCACTCATGGTTGCATAACTCATTCATTCACCTTGGTTTATTTTCTTGAGTTGCTTTCTTTATCTTCTTCCTCTTGCTCTCTAGCTCTATAGAAATGGTGAAAAATGAGTGAGAAAATAAAATCTAAAGTGAGCCCACTTCCTGCTTCATCATCCTATACACTTGCTTAGGGTAGTAAAGGGTGTTCTCCTCACAAAGTTCTTGACCGAGTGAAGAGATAGCTTGGGTTTGATTCTCCTCGATGTAGATCATCTTCGGCAGTCTCCTCGACGTAGATCATCTTCGGCTTCGAAGACATCGAGCAAGCCCGTTCATTTTTCCGAGGGAACCATTCTAGAGTTCGGGAAATCTACACTTACAGCGATCGCAACGAAGGGACGACTGCACGGAGCTTTAGAAGTGAAGGACCGGGTCTACAAAGGTTGTACTCTTGTTCACTTCTTATGTAATGTTTGATTACATGTTATGTTTTGTCTATTTACTCTAGCATGATCCTAGCTTAGGATTGATTAGCACCTTAGAAATTTTTAATTTGGCATGGTAGTTGCTGTGAAAACCGAGTAGGGTGCTAAGGAATCCCAACAAGTAAGAGTGACCACTTCGTGCATGTGTAAACATCGGACTACATACATCACTGTGTATGAGCCCCAAGAGCTCAGTGGCCCATTCTCCGTATACTGTGAGCGAAGATTTGGTCATCTTTCCTTTGATACATGATTAACAAGTTTCATATGATACATATTCGAACGGATCTAAATATCCATCTTTGTATAACTTAGTCAATCTTGTTTCATTAATATGACCAAGTCTACAATGCCATAAGAAGGCTTGGTTTGAATCTGGAGCCTTTCTTTTGAGTGTGTTTTGGATGTTGAAAACTTGATATTGATTGAGTGCGTATATGTCATTATCTAGTGTGCCAGACCCAATCAGTTCTTGATCTAGGTGATTGTTCATGACATTTCTTTTAAGTGCAAAATTATATCCTTCATTAGATAACAAAGATACCGATTTTTCTAAATTTAACGTATTCGGAAAAACATGCAAGTAATTCTGTGGACCCTCTAGAAGAATGAAACCCTAACTCGACTTTTTGGATCGCGGAACCGCGGTCATACCCTAGGGTTTGCCGCAGTTCCATGGCGACATGAGTGAGGCTTGGGTTTGCCCTTCTACGGTTGGTCCATAGGTACTGTGGTATGTTCCAGGTATTATTAAAACTGTGCTCAAGTGTTGAGCTGTCAGGAAATTGTAGGACTTTGATGAATCGATCGAAAAGATTAACGTTGTCTGGATATTTGTGATGGGATACAATACTTGGAATCAACAATATTTGAATTTTATAAATCTAGCAATTTAGTCTTTTTTGATCGGTTGCCACGGGATTTTGATGTGATCAAAAGTCCGTCGCAATCTCGTTGTGTATGCGGATACTCGCCGGGTAACATTACTAGATAGCCATGCCCCATAACCCCGACCAAGTGATTATAGGAGAACTCCGTTGCCAAAAGCATCCTTCCGGGTGCTCGCGGACGCGGTGTTCCGCCTAAGTGCACATCGTTGTCGGTATCGGGGGGTGCGGCCGTCTACTAAAGTTTCCGACGAGCATTCGACTGGGATGTCGGGAATCTTGTTTAATTGCTCGACTTGTTATTGAAAAGTGTATTCAATATTGAGACGAAAATGCGGGGTTTATAATTGTTAGGCAAGCGATGTCTAAGGAATTCATATTGTTAGGCATGAAATCCTCAATATGAGATATTACGGGTTAATGGTGTCTAAGGTGGTTGCGGATTCTAACTGTTGTAGTTTTCACTTTCTTTTCTGCGACCGTAAGTGTAATATGTGGAGTATCGTCGGTTTCGTTGCTATACGTCAACGACAATTGGGATACGCATATTTACTTACGCTGATGACATGTGATGTTATGTGTTGCTGTGATATGTTATATTGGATCATCGTGTTTGAATAGCCGGGGGTTTTATGTGAGATGAGAGTTTTTCATTTTCATTCATGTAAAAAACTTGTATGTAATATTCTTTTATTGGGGAACTTCTGGGTTGAGGAGGATGTCACCGTTGATGTATATTATTTACTTTTCCGCATTAGGATAGACCCAAGGAGGGGAACACAAGTAACCGAGTTCTAGAGTCCAGTGGGAGACCATCTCCAGGCGTCGAGATTGGGTCTCCTAAATTTAGAATTGGTAAGGTTGCTTGCCGGTCTTGTAGGGGACTAGGGGTGTGGGATTGGCTATTCATCACGACCGTAGAATCCATGTTTTATAAAAGGCTTAATATAAAACCCGAAAATCCTAGTATATCCAATATTTCATATGTTGTTTTCTGCTGCGATATTTGTGATGTGATCATTTGATATGGTGAGATAGATACTGTATATAGTATATATGATATATTATATAGACGTTGCTTATGTTTTACACCCGCGCTAGCCCTGCCCCGCTCTGCCGTTAGTTACCTAACCTGACGGGGCATGACGGGGCATCGAGGCGAATGCGGATGGAATAAGCGTACGTTGTATTTATCTGTGATGTTTAGGTAACTTAAAATGATGGGACATCATTAATGAGATTAATGAAAGAAAATAAACCTAATGATGTTGTGGAATCGAATTTGCAAAATCAGGTAGCTCGAGTTGTTGCTTCGCATAGCGGTATTCTCTGCAGAATATCCAGCACCTTATTCGATAAGGAAAGAGCCGAGATCCCTTCACCGGGAGTGACCTCTTTAGCAATAGCTGGCAGATGCTACAACCCTCGATTTGTCTTTTGATTGCTTTTCTAGTTCTTGCTTTGCATAGTGGTATTGTGAATATCCTGCACCTCATTCGACAAGGAAAGAGCCGAGATCCCTTCACCGGGAGTGACCTCTTTAGCGAAACTAGCAAAAGCATAAAAAACACTCCATTTAAAACCATTTGATTCTGCAACGATATCAAGTTCAAAGCGTTAAAGGTTTTCTTAAAAACCATCTGCAACCCTCCGTCATTTTAGGAAGTAGAGTACTTAGTATTCGTGCTGCGTATGTTGATTATAGTCAGGGTGTAGTGTACGGTAGCTAAGTGATGTCTTCCTACAAAATGTATGATGTGATTAATAAGGACAGTCATGTGATTATGTTGATTATAGTCAAGGGTCATATGGGTGGGTCTAATTAATCAAGAAATGACGGGTAGAACTTGACTAGTACTTATGATATGTTGATCATAGTCAAGGTCATAAGTGCTAGGGGTATAAAACATTATCGGGAGTTTCAAGTGTTGAAATTTACAGTGAGATTGCATTCCTTCTATGAGATAGTTGGATCCTGATACCCACTACGAGTAATTGTTACTCCTGGAAGAGTTTTGCACTTTACAATTAGCCAATCAAGTAGGTGTCTAGAAAGGTGTCAACGGGATTACGTCCCTGGGAAAATGAGCTTTGTTTTAATTAGGTCCGTACGAAAGCACGGGGAACCTCCTTCAAAGTACTGGCACTGGCCTGGCTGAATGATTGGCGAACTTGTAGGGTGTAATTAATCCCAGCTAGTCTTTCCTTTTAAGGTTTGAAGGAAGATTTGAAAAAAAAAGTGGGAGCCATCCTGATTTGATAAAATATATAACCAATCTAATCTTGCAAGAGTGCACGCAGAGTGTTTTCTTCTCTCTCTCTCTCTCCAGGTAGCGACTATGTCACGCCTTATTCAAGATAATAATATAGATGTATTGACCGAACCCGCTTGTTATACTGTGCTGGGGAACGTTGGTCCCGCTCCAACTTATAACTGTTATAAGTCCGAGCAGGAAATAGGGGAACACAAAGATTCCCATACCGCCCAAATGAAGAAAGTGCATAATGGTGCATCTTCTTCGGGTGTGTTCGTTACAAAGAACTGTTTCTCAGTATCCTCTACGTCCTGGGTATGTGATACGGGATCAGGATCCCGCATATGTAATCTGTTACATGGGCTACAGATTGGTAGAGAACTGAGAATAGGGTGATATGTCTCTGAGTATAGAGATTGGTGCAATTGTTGCAGCCAAATCAGTTGGCAGATATCACCCTATATTACCAAATACATTGATTCTGAATGAATGTTATTAGATACCGAACCTGATATACAACATCATATCAGTCTCTTTATTTTGTAAAGAACGATATAATTTTGTATTGTGGGATAATGTTTTGAACATTTCCTATATCAAAGTGTTGATCGGCTCAGGCACGTTATCTAAAAGCATATATGTTCTAAATCAAACCAAAGTTCTTAACATACTGAACACACACAAGTGGAAGAGTTCAGAAATGAACGAATCCTTCTTGAGACATTGTAGACTAGGTCATATCAATGCGACCCGACGAGCTAAGTTATATTTAGATGCATATTTAAATCAGTTTGAATTTACATCTTGTGAAACCTGCCAGTCATGTCACAAAGATAAAATGACCATAGCACCGTTTATTAGAAACAGAGAAAGAGTTAGTGAACTCTTGGGACTGATACATAGTGATGTATGTAGGTCCCCAGTCTACATATGCCAGGACTGGTTCTTTGTACTTCCTTACATTCACTGATTATCTCTCAGGATTCGGACATGTGTTCCTGTTGAAACGTAAGTTTGAAGCTTTTAAGAAATTCATAGAATATAAGTCAGAAGTAAAGAACCAAAAACCGTGTATAAGTATTCAGTCCTATAATGTGATCAGGGAGGAGAATACTTGGGCATGGAGATCCTGGAATATTCTAAAAAGAATGAGATTCTCTCTCAGCATTACTCCTCCGTATACACCACAGCACAACGGTGTGTCAGGGCGGAGCAATCTTACCCTATTTGATATGGTCGCTCTATGATGAATACTACTGAGTTACCTGTTTCCTTTTAGGAGTTATGCACTTGAGAAGCTGCATACCTATTGAATTGGGTTCCAACCAAATCTGGTGCCTGCCACTCCATATGAGATATGGTATGGGAAGAGCCCATCTCTTAAGCATATTATGATTTGGGGTTGTCCGGCCAATGTCAAAAAGTAAAATCCGGACAAGCTCGATGCAAGGTCAGTTCTGTGGAAGTTTGTTGGATATTTCAAGCATTCGCAAAGGAATATCATCTACCGCACCGAGAAAAAAAAGGTGTTTTATTTCTCGGCATGTCACCTTTCTAGAAAAAGGAATTTTTTATGGAAGAAATTTGTGGTCATGAGGTAGAACTGGAAGGAGTTCCAGCTATACAAACTACAGCTGATGATTTGGTAGAACCAGAGGATTCAATAGTTCCCGACGAACCTCAGCCTCTCCGTCGATCTGGTAGGGTTCCTCATCCGCCTAAGAGATACTTTGGTTTCTCGATGACAGTGGGATCGAGGATTGCATCATGGAGATGATGACCCAACTAGTTTCGAGCAGTCCATCGAGAGTAGGGACTCTGTAAGAATGGTTGAATGCTAAGCGATCTGAGATGGAATCCATATACACCAACAAAGTATGGACTTTTGTTGCTATAGGGTTAAATTCCCATCAGGAGAAAGTATATCTTGAGAAGATTACTTGGTGTAGATGAAAAAGTTGAGATTTTCAAAGATAGACTTGTTGCAAAAGGTTCTCGTCATTGACCAGGCGTGGATAATGATGAAACCTTTTCTCCTGTGGCTATGCTTAATTCCATCCGGATACAACTTGCCATTTCTACATACCATGGCTACGATATCTGGTGATTGGGTGTCATGACTGCTTTTCTGAATACTGATTTAGAAGAAAGCGTCTATAAGTACATAGCCAGAGGGCTTCGTAAACAGTGGGAGCAGCAGAAACGTGTGCAAGTTGCTTTATGCGTTGAAGCAGTCATCGCGGAGTTGGAACATCTGTTTTGATGTGGTAGTCAAAGTGTTTGACTTCATCAAGATGGTAGATGAACCTTGTATATACAAAAAGGCAGTAGAGAGTATGATGGTCTTCCTCGTATTGTACGTGGACAACATACTCTTCATAGGAAAGGAGTTTCCTATGCTACAATCGTTCAATCTCCTCATATCACATTGATTGTCCATATAGGATCAAGGTGATACCTCCTAAATCTTGGGTTTTGGATCTATGAGATAGATCTAAGTGGATGATAGGATTCTCACTAGGTGTAGTGAGATGGTATTAATCGATCCTGGGGAGAATCATTAGATAGCTTCCAAGGTGGTAAGAACGACTTAAAGTCAGTCACGGGCACTGTTTTTACCCTCAGTGGAGGGACGGTATGTTAGAAGAGTTCCAAAGAAGATACCGGGGAAGACTAGACGATAAAGGCTGGATATATCGCTATCAAAGATACTACCAAAGTGGCAGTCTGGGTGTATATTTGTTGATGAGATGAACTAGGTTCCCACCATTGTATGACAATGGAGGTGTGGCTTTGACCTAGGAACCCCGGTCCCATCAGTGACCCAGACATATTCTAAGGCAGTATCACCTGATCATGGAGATGGTTGATCTCCAAGAGATCGAGGTTAGGAGGGTAAACTAAGAGGTTAACACGGCGGATCTACTCACTGAGGCCTTTCCTGCGAGAGTCTTTTATAGGGTGTTGGGTATGCTATACTACGACAACTGGCCTTAGTGCAAGTGGAAGATTGTTAGTTTTATGTATGCCCTAGAGGCCATTATTGTAGATGAGATGTGTATTATAGTGGATGCTGGGACATATATAGGGAGGACTTGTTGCTCGACATGATAATACTCTATCCGGTTGCTCTTTATCTTAATATGTATACTTACTGTCTCTCTGTTACATGTTGATAAAGCTCTATGGATGTGTACTTGACTTCCAAGATTATGATGCAGATCATACTAATGGGGCCTAGGTACTCCATGAGTTCATCTTTCAATGTTCCTAGTCATGGGAATATCGAGACGAGGCATCGATATTCCAGAGTAGACTAGCGTATATCTTCTCGACCCATATGATGGGCGATGGATGATCCCATATCCATTAGTGTTTGAAATCAGAGATGGTATACGGATGCTCAGTGGAGACTGGGTACACTGAACGGATTCACCGAGAACTCCTAGATGGTATTATACCTCGCATCAGATACCAGTTCTTTGGTGACACTGGTGCAGGTTAGTCTTCTGACCCGAGATCGTCAAAGATTCTTGTGTGGCTCCCAATGTGCTTTAATTTCCACCCTACCACGGCTCTACTGAGTCGTGCAAACAGGTGGTTTTTGGGTACAGTCCTGAGTCACATGGAGGCAATGAGCGATAGGAGGGGATTCGTCTCTCCCGGTATTGGCGGTTGATGTTGCGCTATGCTCAATTGTCCATAACTGAAATCCCTGGCCAGGGTAGATGAGATTTACTGGTAAGTGTTACCAGTTGTTTCTCACCCGTTATGGACCTTACATCGGCATGACTTATCAAGTTACTGGGGTCTGACGTTCACCACCCCTATGCGAGATATGCGACATATCTGACGAACAGACCGGACTGTGCGGTAGTGTTACTGATTGGATTCGCATGAGTGTGAGCAGGCTTGCTTTTTGATCTTCTAATTGCTCAATACCCGGGTGGCCGTTACGTTTAGCAGACCTCTTGCGTCTTGTGGGTGTTTGATATGATCATCACCTACTGCCGGTGTATTGACGAGTCTTCAGAGTTCTACACAGAGGTTTCCTGGCTCAGGCGAAATGGAGTAGTAGCACATATGAGATATTTACGGGACCGAGATTAATACGCGTATTTGATACCGTATTCTGTTCTCGCGATTTGTATCATCGGTCGGTTATATGCGATATAGCCTGGTTATCGAATCAAGTGTTGATTCGATAGATTGATACATATGATATTAGTCATTTATATGTGATATGACCGGATCATTAAATCAAGTGTTGATTTAATAATTTAATGTATAGTTATATATTTGATATATTACTTTACATTAAGTAGTATTGGCTCACTTAAGATTGTTTTTCTCACTTGATGTGCACATAGTGTATATATGTTATATGTTTGTGTACATGTTTGTATCATGCTTGATGATACATGCAAACATGGGTGTGTGTATGACTTACACCATACTTAAGATAATGGTTAGGGTTTTTATTTATTTTGTAATTCAAAATTAGTGGCATTTTGTAATGGCATGAAGCTTCATGAAGCTTAGTGATAACCATTGACCAAGTCCACTTGTTTTGTTTTACTAAACATATTTATTGACCAAACCATTAGCTTAAACCATGGTTATGTCTCTTCAATGGTTCGTATATGATACTAACTCACCCATGGATGCATAACTCATTCATTCACCTTGTAGGGATGCTAGACATACGCACAAGGGTCTACGAGGCATCAGCCATGCCCGAATTAAAATTTGGATGTGCCGAACAACCCTAAACTGTAGGGTTCCTAGGCACACTATAGAGGTCTCACAAGGCATCAACCATGCCAATTTCAAATTTTATGGGTGCCGAGAAACCTTAATACGGATCGTCGACTAGACTTCTAGGCGAAATACGAATCTAGTTAACAACTTAACTAAAGATAAGAAACTACAACCTTTGTAGATCCGGATATCCACTTCCTTAGCTCCACGTAGACGTCCTCTCGCTGTCCGTCTCGAATCCCGAACTCAAGCATCGGCTTCATCGGAGAAATGGGCGGGCAAGGTCGTCGGCTTCGTGCCGAAGATGATCTACGTCGAGGTTTCACAAGATCTAGCTCCGACTTCACCAAGTTGTGAAACTTGTGAAGAAAACACCCAAAACAACTTGGCAAGAGGTAGAGGGTGAAGAAATAGGATGTGGGTTCACTTTAGAATTGGATTTCTCACACTTTTGCTCAAGATGCCATTGTTGAAGACAAGGATTTTCTTGAAGAAGAAGAAGGAGAAGCTTAAGAATATGATAAGTTTCTTATTTTAAAATGAAACTAATATGAATACTTATCATATACTAACCATGGTCAAGTGTAGAGATTAAACTAAGGTTAGTTGGAATGGTTAGGGTTAAGGATGAGATAAGAATGGTGGACTTTGTCAAAGCTTCAAGAAGCTTCAACATAGAAACAAAATAAGCCACCATTCTTAATAATATCCAAAATGAATAAATAAATAAATAACTAAGTAAATAATCAAAACCCTAACCAAGGTTTAATCTTTACATAAACCTAAGTGAGCAAGTATCATCAAACATGATACAAACAAGTGCACAAAAAATATATCACATATACAATGTGCATCAAGTGAGAAAATCCTTTTAAAATGAACCAATACTAGTTAATGCAAAGCAATATATCAAATATATAATTATACATTAAATCATTAAATCAACACTTGATTTAACGATCCGGTCATATCGCATATAACCGACTAGTATCCTATGTATCGGCTTATCGAATCAATCCTTGATTCGATATCTAGGTTATATCGCATATAACCAATCGATACATTCATCACGAGAATGAAATACGGTATCACATACACGCATTATTCTCGCTCCCGCACATATCTCATATGCGCTCCTATTTCGTTTCGCTTGAGCCAGGAAACCTTTGTGTAGGACTCAAAAGACTCGTCAATACGCCGGCAGCAGGTGATGATCATATCAAACACCCACAAGCCGCAAGCGGTCTGCTAAACGTAACGGCCACCCGGGTATTGAGCGATCAGAAGATCGACGAGCAAGCCCGCTCACACTCCTGTGAATCCAACCAGTAACACTTACCGTACAGTCCGGTCTGTTCGTCTGATATGTCGCATATCAAGTCTAGGGGTGGTAAACGTCAGACCTCAATAACCGATAAGTCGTGCCGTTGTGAGGCTCATAACGGGTCGAGAAACTACTGTAACACTTACCAGCAAATCTCATATCAGCCCTGGCCAGGGACTTCCCTGTTACGGCCAATCGAGCACAGCGCAACATCAACCCCTAATACCGTGAGAGACGAAACCCCTCCTATCGCTCATTGCCTCCATGTGACTCGGGACTGTACCCAAAGACCACCGTTTTGCATGCCCTCATGGACGTGGTAAGGTGGAGATCAAAGCACAGTGGGAATCACACAAGACTCTATGACGATCTCGGGTCTACAGACTAACCTGTACAAGTGTCACTTGAGAACTGCCATCTGACGTGAGGTATAATACCATCTGGGAGTTCTCGGCGAGTCCGTCCTGTGTACCCAGTCTCCACTGAGCACCCGTATGCCATCTCTGATGTCAAACACCAATGGATATGGGTTCATCCATCGCCCATCTCATGGGTCGAGAAGCGTATATGCTAGTCTACACTGGTATATCGATGCCCCGTCTCGATACACCTACGACTAGGGACCTTGAAGGATGTACCTATGGACTACCATGTCCCCATTAGTATGATCTGTATCATAGTCCAGATAGTCAAGTACACATCCTAAGGGCTTTACCAACATGTAACTATAAGAAAGTATAAAGAGACAAGTGTACATGTTAAGATAAAGAGTAACCAGATTGCATACTATCATATCGAGCAAGAAATTCATCTCTATATATGTCCAAGCATCCAATATAATATACATCATCTGTACAATACTGGCTTCTAGGGCATACATACAACTAACAATCTCCCACTTGCACTAGGGCCAGCTGCTGTAGTATCGTATACCGAGCATCCCGAAGAGTCTCTCAAACTGTATCTGGGGAATGGCCTTCGTGAGTGGATCCGCCGTGTTGTTCTTCTTGTCAACTCTCCTGACCTCGATCTCCCGGCGATCAACTATCTCCCGGATCAGGTGATACCGCCTCAGAATATGCCTGGATCGCTGATGGGACCTGTGTTCCTTGGCTAAAGTCACCGCTCCATTGTTATCGCAATACAAAGGTATTGGATGCTCAATGGATGGAACCACTCCAAGTTCAGTAATGAACTTCTTGATCCAGACAGCCTCTTTGGCAGCATCGTTGGCAGCGATGTATTCAGCCTCCATCGTCGAGTCTGCCACGGTTTCCTGCTTGGAACTCTTCCAGCTAACCGCCCCTCCGTAAAGGGTAAAGACAAAGCCCGACTGTGACTTAGAGTCGTCCTTATCACTCTGGAAGCTCGAATCGGTAAAGGACTCCACTTGGAGTTCTCCGTTACCATACACCAAGAGCATCTCTTTAGTCCTTCGCAAGTACTTGAGAATGCTCTTCACAGCTGTCCAGTGATTCTCTCCAGGATCGGCTTGATACCTGCTCACTACACTTAGTGAGTATACTACATCGGGTCTGGTACATAGCATCGCGTACATGATAGTGCCTACTGCCGAAGCATAGGGTATCCCTTGCTAGCGAGCTCTCTCCAAATCAGTCTTGGGAGACATATCTTTGGAGAGAGTGACTCCAGAGATCGTGGGCAAGTTCCCACGCTTGGATTCTTCCATACTAAACCTCTTTACTATGGTGTCAATGTACCTGGATTGGGACAATCCCAGTATCCGTTTGGATCTATCTCTATAGATCCTGATCCCCAATATGCAGGAGGCATCACCAAGATCTTTCATTGAGAATCTTTGTGATAAGAAGAGCTTGACCGATTGCAGCATAGGAATATCATTTCCTATCAAGAGTATGTCGTCCACGTACAATACGAGGAAGACAACCTTACTCTCTGCCACCTTCTTGTATATACAAGGTTCGTCTGGGTTTTTGACGAAATCAAACTCTTTGATAACGACGTCAAAGAAGATGTTCCAACTCCGCGATGCTTGCTTTAATCCATAAATGGATTTAAGCAGCTTGCACACCTTCCCGCTGCTCCCACTGTCTACGAAGCCCTCTGGCTGAGTCATGTACACGCACTCTTCTAAATCACCATTTAGAAAGGCGGTCTTAACATCCATTTGCCAGATTTCGTAATCATGATATGCAGCGATGGCAAGCATGATCCGGATGGATTTAAGCATAGCCACTGGAGAAAAGGTTTCGTCATAGTCCACACCTGGTCTTTGGCGAAAACCTTTTGCAACAAGTCTAGCTTTGAAAGTCTCCACTTTCCCATCTACACCAAGTTTCTTCTTGAAGATCCACTTGCTCCCAATGGGTTTTACCCCTTCAGGAGCCACTTCCAAAGTCCATACTTTGTTGGTGTACATGGATTCCATCTCGGACCGCATAGCATCCAGCCATTTCACTGAGTCCCTACTCGTGATGGCCTGCTCGAAGCTAGTTGGGTCATCATCCTCCATGATGCAATCCTCGATCCCTCCATCCATGAGAAAACCGTAGTATCTCTCAGGTTGGCGAGGAACCCTACTAGATCGGCGGAGTGGCTGGGGTTCATCGGGAACTACGGAATCCTCTGGTTCCACCAGATTTTCTGTTGTAGCTTCTGCAGCTGGAACCTCTTCCAGTTCTACCTCATGATCACTAATCTCTTTTTCAAGAAATTCCTTTTCTAAAAAGGTGGCATGCTGAGAAACAAACACTCTTTGTTTCTCAGGGTGGTAGAAGATATACCCTTGAGAATTCTTGGGATATCCTACAAATTTGCATAGAACAGACCGTGCCTCGAGTTTGTCCGGATTTTGTCGTTTGACATAGGCTGGACAACCCCATATCTTAACGTAGTTAAGACTTGGTCTCTTTCCTTTCCATATCTCATATGGAGTAGTAGGCACAGATTTATTTGGGACCATATTCAATAGATGTATGGCTGTCTCAAGCGCATACCCCCAGAAGGAAATAGGTAACTCAGCTGTGCTCATCATAGAGCCCACCATATCTAATAGGGTGCGGTTCCTCCGTTCTGATACACCGTTGTGCTGTGGTGTATATGGAGGAGTCAGCTGAGAGAGAATCCCATTCTCTTTTAGGAAGTCCAGGAATTCATTGCTCAAGTATTCACCTCCTCGATCAGATCGAAGGATTTTAATACTTTTTCCGGTTTGGTTCTCGACTTCTTGTTTATATTCTCTAAATTTCTCAAAAGCTTCAGACTTGTGTCTTATTAAGTACACATGTCCGTATCTTGAGAGATCGTCAGTGAATGTAATGAAGTACGAAGAACCATCCCTGGCATGTGTAGACATTGGACCACATACATCAGTATGTACTAGTCCTAAGAGTTCAGTAACTCTTTCTCCGTGTCCCGTAAACGGAGTTTTGGTCATCTTGCTTTTGAGACATGACTGGCAAGTGTCATAAGATGAAAATTCGAATGGTTTCAAATATCCATCCTTATGCAACTTAGCCAATCTTGTCGTATTGATGTGACCCAGTCTACAATGCCACAAGAAGGATTCGTTCAGTTCTGAACTCTTCCTCTTGTGTGTGTTTGTTATGCTCAGAACTGTTGATTGATTTAGAACATAAATACCATTGCACAACGTGCCTGATCCAACCAACTTTTGGTTACGGAAAATGTTCATAACATTGTCCTGTAATACAAAATTATATCCCTCTTTACTTAATAAAGAAACTGATATAATGTTGCATATCAGGTTTGGCATGTAATAGCATTCGTTCAGAACCAATGTATTACCAGTTGGTAACACAAGGTGATATTCCCCTACAGTCTTAGCTGCAACAATTGCACCATTTCCAACTCTAATGTCTTTGTCACCTTCTCCAAGTTCTCTACCTTTTCTAAGCCCATGTAACTGATTACATATATGGGATCCTGACCCGGTATCTAATACCCAGGACGTAGAGCAAATGGAGAAACAGTTCTCTGTAACGAACACACCCGAAGAAAATGCATCATCATGTACTTTCTTCATTCGGGTGGCATGGGAATCCTGGTATTCCCCTATATCCTGTTCATTCCTATAACTCTTATAGGAAAGAACGGAGCCAACGTTCCCCAGCACAGTATAACATGCGGGTTTGGTCAATACATCCATATTATTATCTTTGTTAGGGCATGAAATGGTCGCTACCTGGAGAGAGAGAGAAGAAAACACTTTAGCGTATGCTCTTGCAAGATCAGATTGGTTATTATCTTATCTAATCAGGATGGCTCCCACTGGTTTTTATCAAATCTTCCTTCAAACCCTAAAAGGAAAGACTAGCCGGGATTAATTACACACTACAAGTTTGCCAATCTTTCAGCCAGGCCAGTGTCGGTACTTTGAGGGAGGTCCCCCGTGCTTTCGCACGAACCTAATTAATGTAAACCTCGTTTTCCCAGAGGCGTAACCCCGTTGACACCTTTCTAGACACCTACTCGATCAGCTAATTGCAATGTGTAAAACTCTCCCAGGAGTAACTCTTACTCGCAGTGGGTATCGGGATCCAACTATCTCATAGAAGGTATGCAATCTCATTGCAAATTTCAACACTTGAAATTCCCGATAATACTTTTGCTCCTAGCGTGCTATGACCTTGATGAAAGCCAACAAACCACAGCCCGCTAGTCAAGTTCAACCCGTACATTTCTTGACTGAATTAAACCCACCCGCACGACCCTTGACGAAAGCCAACAAAGCCGTACGACTACCCTAATCCAGTCGCATCATATGCAGCAGATAAGCAGCATATAGCTACCGCACACTACACCTTGACGAAAGCCAACAAATATAGCACGAATACTACATGCAACTTATCTGAAATGACGGAGGGCTATGACAGGTTTTTCTGAAAACCTGTTGCATAATGAACTTGATATCGTTGTAGAATCAAATAAAGTTTTGAAATGGAGTGATTTTGAGGCTTTTCTAGTTTTGCTAAAGGGGTCACTCCCGGTGAAGAGATCGTCGGCCCTTTCCTCGTCGAATGAGGTGCGAGATATATCATATATATCACTGTGCAAAGCAGAAACTATAGAAGCAATCAAAAGTCAAACCGAGTGTGTAGCATCTGCCAGTTATTGCTAAAGGAGTCACTCCCGGTGAAGGGATCTCGGTCCTTTCCTCATCGAATAAGGTGCAGGGTATATCATATATACCGCTATGCAAAGCAAGAACTGTAGCTACCTGTTTTATTTAAAATTTAATTCTACAACATCTTAGGTTTCTTTTCTTTCATTAATCACATTAATGAAGTCCCATCATTTAAGTACCTAAACATCACAGATAAATACGACGTACACTTATGCCATCCGCATTCGCCTCGATGTCCCCTCGTGCATCGTTAGGTTAGGTAACTAACGACAGAGCAGGGCAGGGCTAGTGCGGGTGCAAAACATAAGTAACGTCTATATAATATATCATATATACTATATACTGTATCTATCAGAGAACATCACATGATCACATCACAGATATCGCAGCAGAAGAAACATATGAAACATTGGATATACTAGGACGTCCGTGTTTTCAATACGAGCCAGTATAAAACACGGATTCCACGGTCGTGATGAATAGCCAATCCCACACCCCTAGACCCCTACGAGAGCGGCAAGCAACCCTACCAATTCTAGGGTTAGGAGACCCGGACTCGACTCCTCGAGTTGGTCTCCCACTGGACCCCAGAACCCGGTTACTTGTGCTCCCCTCCTTGGGTCTATCCTAATGCGGAAAAGAAAATAATATACAAAAGGTGACAACTTCCGCAACCTGGAAGTGCCCCAAATAAAAGAATATTACATACAAGTTTTTACATGAATGAAAATGAAAAAACGCTCATCTCACATATAAACCCCCGGCTATTCGAACACGACGATCCAATATAACATATCCAGCAACACATAACATCACATGTCATCAACGTAAGTAAATATGGGCATCCCAATTGTCGTTGACATATAGCAACGAAACCGGCGATATCACAGATTACACTTACGGTCACAGAAAAGAAAGTGTAAAACTACAACAGTTGGAATCCGCAACCCTTTTAGACATCACATGCCTAATCAAATGAAATACTTAGACATCACATGCCTAACAGTTATAAACCCCGCATTTTAGTCCCATTATCGAAAACTCTTTTCAATATCAAATGAGACTAAACCGCTAGATTTATAACATTCATTTAGTTATCTCATAACTGTTTGTGAATTCCAATTATTGTATCCCATTCCGGATAAATAGAATATATTAAACTTTCCGATCGAACATTCGAACACCCAAGTTTTCCCGAAACCGATCAACACATGAAATAAGTTCAAAGACATTCACTTCATGCCTCAGTACCAACGGTCCAGCCGTAGAAGGGTCAAGCCAACGCCTCACATGTGGCATGCCGTACTACCCCCAACCCGAAGGTTCAAAGGGCAGTTCAAGACGGTCACATAATCGAGTTAAGGTTTGTTGTCTTCTAGAGGGACCATCACGTTACTTGCACTACTCAGAACGTCCTTAAACCACACAGAAATCCAACACTTGGATATTTTCCGGCAGGGGAAAAGTTGGGTATTTATATCCGGTCGAACTTTTTAACATATTCTAAAGTCATCCGGAAATACACAAAGACAAGGTTTGATAATCCGATCGAATCGTCGATTCCCAATACAACCCCAGAACACTCAACTTTTGAGTAAAATTAAAAATTCCCAGAAAACTCAGCATAATTAAATAGGAGTTACTGTGCAAAAAGGGGATGATGACGTCATCATATTGCCGCGGAACCGCGGCAGAATCCAGGCTTCTGCCGCGGTTCCGCCGCACTCTCTACTGTTCATTTGAAATATTTTGCACCGTAATTCTTAGAATTCCCTGCTGAATTTTTTAAGCATTTTTAATATGGAAAAATCCCAGATTTAAGAAAAAGTCCAGAGAGCACTTGGGGTTTAGAGTTTCGGGTTCGTTCGGGTTTCAAACGTCGTCTAAACTTCGCCTAAGGCTCTAGCTAGGCTCTGATACCACTGTAGGGTTCCTAGACACACTATAGAGGTCTCACAAGGCATCAACCATGCCAATTTCAAATTTTATGGGTACCGAGAAACCCTAATACGGATCGTCGACTAGACTTCTAGGCGAAATACGAATCTAGTTAACAACTTAACTAAAGATAAGAAACTACAACCTTTGTAGATCCGGATATCCACTTCCTTAGCTCCACGTAGACGTCCTCTCACTGTCCGTCTCGAATCCCGAACTCAAGCATCGGCTTCATCGGAGAAATGGGCGGGCAAGGTCGTCGGCTTCGTGCCGAAGATGATCTACGTCGAGGTTTCACAAGATCTAGCTCCGACTTCACCAAGTTGTGAAACTTGTGAATAAAACACCCAAAACAACATGGCAAGAGGTAGAGCGTGAAGAAATAGGAGGTGGGTTCACTTTAGAATTGGATTTCTCACACTTTTGCTCAAGATGCCATTGTTGAAGACAAGGTTTTTCTTGAACAAGAAGAAGGAGAAGCTTAAGAATATGATAAGTTTCTTATTTTAAAATGAAACTAATATGAATACTTATCATATACTAACCATGGTCATGTGTAGAGATTAAACTAAGGTTAGTTGGAATGGTTAGGGTTAAGGATGAGATAAGAATGGTGGACTTTGTCAAAGCTTCAAGAAGCTTCAACATAGAAATAAAATAAGCCACCATTCTTAATAATATCCAAAATGAATAAATAAATAAATAATTAAGTAAATAATCAAAACCCTAACCATTCATATAACCATGGTTTAATCTTTACATAAACCCAAGTGAGCAAGTATCATCAAACATGATACAAACAAGTGCACAAAAAATATATCACATATACAATGTGCATCAAGTGAGAAAATCCTTTTAAAATGAACCAATACTAGTTAATGCAAAGCAATATATCAAATATATAATTATACATTAAATCATTAAATCAACACTTGATTTAACGATCCGGTCATATCGCATATAACCGACTAGTATCCTATGTATCGGCTTATCGAATCAATCCTTGATTCGATATCTAGGTTATATCGCATATAACCTATCGATACATTCATCGCGAGAAGGAAATACGGTATCACATACACGCATTATTCTCGCTCCCGCACATATCTCATATGCGCTCCTATTTCGTTTCGCTTGAGCCAGGAAACCTTTGTGTAGGACTCAAAAGACTCGTCAATACGCCGGCAGCAGGTGATGATCATATCAAACACCCACAAGCCGCAAGCAGTCTGCTAAACGTAACGGCCACACGGGTATTGAGCGATCAGAAGATCGACGAGCAAGCCCGCTCACACTCCTGTGAATCCAACCAGTAACACTTACCTACAGTCCGGTCTATTCGTCTGATATGTCGCATATCAAGTCTAGGGGTGGTAAACGTCAGACCCCAATAACCGATAAGTCGTGCCGATGTGAGGCTCATAACGGGTCGAGAAACTACTGGTAACACTTACCAGCAAATCTCAGATTAGCCCTGGCCAGGGACTTCCCTGTTATGGCCAATCGAGCACAGCGCAACATCAACCCCCAATACCGGGAGAGACGAAACCCCTCCTATCGCTCATTGCCTCCATGTGACTCGGGACTGTACCCAAAGACCACCGTTTTGCATGCCCTCATGGACGTCGTAAGGTGGAGATCAATGCACAGTAGGAATCACACAAGACTCTATGACGATATCGGGTCTACAGACTAACCTGTACAAGTGTCACCTGAGAATTGCCATCTGACGTGAGGTATAATACCATCTGGGAGTTCTCGGCGAGTTCGTCCAGTATACCCAGTCTCCACTGAGCACCCGTATACCATCTCTGATGTCAAACACCAATGGATATGGGATCATCCATCGCCCATCTCATGGGTCGAGAAGCGTATACGCTAGTCTACACTGGTATATCGATGCCCCCTCTCGATACACCTACGACTAGGGACCTTGAAGGATGTACCTATGGACTACCATGTCCCCATTAGTATGATCTGTATCATAGTCCAGGTAGTCAAGTACACATCCTAAGGGCTTTACCAACATGTAACTATAAGACAGTATAAAGAGACAAGTGTACATGTTAAGATAAAGAGTAACCAGATAGCATACTATCCTATCGAGCAAGAAAGTTATCCCTATATATGTCCAAGCATCCAATATAATATACATCATATGTACAATACTGGCCTCTAGGGCATACATACAACTAACATAAACTAGATCTTTAAACTAGAGATTAGGCGAAAACTAGCATGTTAAACACTTTAACACTAAGTGAGAGAGATTACCACCTTTATAGATCTGGTCCTTCACTTCATAAGCTCCGTATTGAAGTCCCTTCGCTGCGATCATCGTGTTCCGGACTCTCGAGAGGCTCCACGAAGAGAAAGATGCAAGCTTGCTTCCGATCTTCGATAACAAAGATGATCTACCTTAAAGTTTCATTAACACAAGCTCTCACTCACTAAATGAAGTGAACACTCTCATCTAAAGGGCAAGGGTAGATGAGGCTAATGAAGTAGGATTTTAGCTCTCAATTGTTTTCTATTTCTTACTCATTTTCATCACATAAGAAAACCTAGAAAGCTTTCATGAAGCTCAAAGATGAAGAAGAAGAATAGTGAATCTTTTTGTGATGAATAATGAAAAGAAGATAATGATTAATCATGCAACCATGGTCAAGGATGACTCATGTAGAGATTTAACTTGGGCTAGGGTTTGGGTTGGGTTAAGAATGAGTCACACAAAAAATATCAAGCATAATATCTCTTTCAAGACAAAAAGAAACCTTCTAGAATGTTCATGAAAGAACTAACCCAATTCAAACCCTAACCTTGTTTAATCTCCACTAAACATATTGCATTAGTAATCATATCATGTTACAATATTATATATCACATATATAATATTTATTGTAACAAAATAAAATAATACATTTAACATATATCGCATATATATCAATGTATTACCTGAGTGAGAAAAAGAATCTCTTAGTGAGCTAATATTAGTTAATGTAATTTAATATATAATATATATTATTATACATTAAATTATCGAATCAACACTTGATCCAACAATCCGGCTATATCGCATATAACCGACTAATATCTCATTTACCGATTCATCGAATCTACATTTGATCCAATGACCCGGCTGATATCAATATCGCGAGAATAGAATACGGTATCTCATATCGCATTATCCTCGGTCCTGCACATATCACATATGTGCTCCTACTCCGTTTTGCCTGAGCCAAGAAACCTCTATGTAGGACTCTAAAGAATCGTCAATACACCGGCAGTAGCTGATGATCATATCAAACACCCACAAGCTGCAAGCGGTCAGCTAAACATAACAGCTACCCAGTTATTGACCGATCAGAAGATCAACAAGCAAGCCTGTACATTCTCCTATGAATCCAATCAGTATCACTTCCGTACAGTCCGGTCTCGTCGTCTGATATGTCTCATATCTCGCCTAGGGGTGGTATACGTCAGACCCCAGTAGCTCGATGAGTCATGTCGATATGAGGTCTATAACAGTTCGAGAAACTACTGATAACACTTACCAGTAAATCTCAGCAACCCTGGCCAGGGATTTCCAGTTATAGCCAATCGAACACAGCACAACATCAACTACCTATACCGGGAGAGACGAATCCCTTTCTATCACTCATTGCCTCCATGTGATTCGGGACTGTACCCAAAAGCCACCTTTTTGCACACCCTCTTGAACGTGGTATGATGGAAATCAAAGCACAGAGGGAATCACACAAGACTCTATGACGATCTCGGGTCAACAGACTACTCTGTACCAGTGTCACCGGAGAATTGCCATCTGACGTGAGGTATTATACCATCTGGGAGTTCTCGGCGAGTCCGTCCAGTGTACCCAGTCTTTACTGAGCACCCGTACACCATCCTTGATGTCAAACACATATGGATATGGGATCATCCATCGCCCATCATATGGGTCAAGATGCGTATACGCTAGTCTACTCTGGTGCATTGATGCTCTGTCTCGATACACCCTCGACTAGAAACAGTTATAGGATGTACTCGTCGACTACCGTGGCCCCACTAGTATGATCTCATCATAGTCCCAGTAGTCGAGTACATATCCTTAGGGCTTTATCAACATGTAACATAGAGACAATCAGAGAACATGTTAAGATAAAGAGCAACCAGATAGCGTACTATCATGTCGAGCAAGAAAGTCCTCCCTATATATGTCCAAGCATCCTTTACAATATACATCGTATGTATAGTAATGGACTCTAGGGCATAAATATAACTAACAATCTCCCACTTGCACTAGGGCCTTCTGTTGTGGTATCGCATACCCAACAATTAGCTGCGGTTGAAGTATCTCATACTCAACTATCCCATAAAAGTCTCTACTGGGAAAAAGGCCTTTGTGATTGGATCCGCGCTCTTGTCCTCTGTGTCTACTCTCCTAACCTCGATCGCCCTAGAGATCAACCATCTCCATGATCAGGTGATACTGCCTAAGAATTATATCTGGATTTCTGATGGGACGGGGATTCCTTGGCAAAAGCCAGAACTCCATTGTCACACAATGGTTGGAACGAAGTTCATCTCATGAACTTATATATATCCAGACCGCCTCTTTGGTAGCATCCTTAGTAACGATGTATCTTGCCTTTAATCGTCTAGTAAGTCATGGAATCTAGATTGGAACTCTTCCAACATACCGTCCCTCCACTGAGGGTATAGACAATGCCTGCGACTGACATTCAGTCATCCTTATCACCTTGGAACCTTTCCAGTGATTCTCCCCAGGATCGATTGATACCATCTCACTACAACTAGTGAGAATCCTAACATCCAATTAGATCTATCTCATAGATCCAAAACCTAGGATTCAGGAGGTATCACCTTGATCCTATATGGAGAATCTTTGTGATAAGCGGAGATTGACCGAGCGTAGCATAGGAAACTCCTTCCCTTATCAAGAGTATGTCATCCACGTACTCTACGAGGATCACCACCATACTCCTTACTACCTTTTTGTATATACAAGGTTCATCTACCATTTTGATGAAGTCAAACTCTTTGACTATCACATCAAAACAGATGTTCCAACTCCGCGATGCCTGCTTTATCCTATAAAACATCTTGCACACGTTTCCGCTGCTCCCACTTTCTACGAAGACCTCTGGCTGTGTACTTATAGACGCTCTCTTCCAAATCAACATTTAGAAAAGCAGTCATGACACCCAACCGCCAGATATCGTAGTCATGGTATGTAGCCGTGGCAAGTAGGATCTGGATGGACTTAAGCATAGCTTTGAAAGTCTCAACTTTTCTATGTACACCAAGCAATCTTCCCAAGATATACTTGCTCTTGATGGGGATTTAACCCTTCAGATAAAGCAACCAAAGTCCATACTTTGTTCGTGTATATGGATTCCATCTCAGATCATTAAGCATCCCGCAATTCTTACAGAGTCCCACTCCTAATGGCCTGCTCGAAACTAGTTGGGTCATCATCTGATGATGCAATCCTCGCTTCCACTGTCATAGAGAAAACCGAATTATCTCTCAGGTGGGTTAGGAACCCTACTAGATCGGCGGAGAGGCTGACGTTCGTTGGAAACTATTGAATTCTTTGGTTCTACCAAATCATCACCTGCAGTTTGTAGAGCTGGAACTCTTTCCAGCTGTACAGAACTAACTTTGCCTCGAGCTTATCCGGATTATGCTTTTAGACATAGGCTGGGAAGCCCCAAATCTTAACAAACTTAAGATATGGGCTCTTCCCATTCTATATCACATTTGAAGTGGTAGGCAACTGATTTGATTGGAACCCTATTCAATAGGTATGCAGTTTCTCAAGTGCATAACTCCCAAAAGGAAATAGGAAACTTAGTAGTACTCATCATAGAGCACACCATATCACATAAGGTGTAATTGCTCCGCCCCGATATACCATCGTGCTATGGTGTATACGGAGGAGTAATGCTGAGAGAGAATCTCATTCTCCTTTAGAAAAGTCCAGGAATTCCGTGCTCAAGTATTCTCCTCCTTGATCTCATCAAAGGACATAATACTTTTACCCGTTTTTGGTTCTCTACTTTAACTTATATTCATTGAATTTCTCAATAGTTCCAGACCTTTGTTTCTACAGGAACATATGTCTAGATCTTGAGATATAATCAGTGAATGTAATGAAATACAAAGAATCGGTCTTGGCATGTGTAGACAGGGGACCTTCATACATCAGCATGTATCAATCCCAAGAGTTCAGTAACTCTTTCTCTGTTTCCAATAAACGGAGTTGTGGTCATCTTATCTCTGTGACATGACCGGAAAGTTTCACAAGATGTAAATCCAAACTAATTTAAATATGCATCTTTATATAACTTTAGCTAGTCGGGTCGCATTGATATGACCTAGTCTACAATGCCTCAAGAAGGATTCATTCATTTCTGAACTCTTCCTCTTGTGTGTGTTCTGTAAACTAAGAACTATAGTTTGATTTAGAACGTCAATGCTTTTAGATAACGTGCCTTAACTGATCAACTCTTGATATAGGAAATTTTCAAAAAATTATCCAACAATACAAAATTATATCCTTTCTTTACTAATAAAGAGACTTATATGATGTTGTACAT
Source organism: Agapanthus africanus (assembly GCA_030015575.1). Classification (NCBI taxonomy): domain Eukaryota; kingdom Viridiplantae; phylum Streptophyta; class Magnoliopsida; order Asparagales; family Amaryllidaceae; genus Agapanthus; species Agapanthus africanus. Next base: position 234,482,818 of record CM057337.1, read on the forward strand.
CAGATTCGGTATCTAACAACATTCGTTCAGAATCAATGTATTCTGGTAATACAGGGTGATAGTGACCAACAGACTTGGCTGCAACACTTGCACCGTTTCTATCTCATGAAATTTATCACCCGTTCTCAGTTCTCTACCTATCTGTAGCCCATGTAACATATTACATATCTGGGATCCTGATCCGGAATCTCATACCAGGACATAAAGGATACTGAGAAACAGTTCTCTGTAATGAACACACCTGAAGAAGATGCATCAGCATGCACTTTCTTCATTTGGGCGGCACGGGAAATCTGGTATTCCCCAATTTCCTGCTCTGTCTTATAACAATTATAAGTTGGAGCGGGACCAACGTTCTTCAGCTCAGTATAACAAGAGGGTTCGGTCAATACATCCGTATTATTATCTTGATTAAGGCGTGACATAGTCGTAACCAGGAGAGAGAGAAGAAAACACTCAGCGTACGCTTTTACAAGATTAAACTGGTTATCAATTTATCTAATCAGGATGTCTCCCACTGTTTTAGTCAAATCTTCCTTCAAACCCTAAAAAGTAAGACTAGCCGGGATTAATTACACTCTACAAGTTCGCCAATCTTTCAGCCAGGCCAGTGCCGGTACTTTGAGGGAGGTTCCCCGTGCTTTCGCACGGACCTAATTAAAGTAAACCTCGGTTTCCCAGGGGCGTAACCCCGTTAACACCTTTCTAGACACCTACTTGATCGGCTAATTATAATGTGTAAAACTCTCCCAGGAGTAACTCTTACTCGCAGCGGGTATTGGGATCCAACCATCTCATAGACGGTTTGCAATCTCATTGAAAATTTCAACACTTGAAATTCCCAATAATAAAATTTTTTTACCCCTAGCGTGCTATGACCTTGACGCATGCCAAACAACCCATAGTCCGCTAGTCAAGTTCAACCCGTGTATTTCTTGATTGAATTAAACCCACCCGCACGACCCTTGACGCATGCCAAACAATGCCGTACGAATACCCTAATCCAATCGCATCGTATGCTAGCAGATAAGCACTAGTTAGCTACCGTGCAATACGCCTTGACGCATACCAAACTACCGTAGCACGAATACGAAGTAGCACTTATCTGAAATGATGGAGGGTTACGCAGGTTCTTAAGAAAACCATGAGCGTATTGAACTTGATATCGTTGTAGAATCGAGTGATTTTAAGTAGAATGTTTTTGAGGCCTTTTCTAGTTTCGCTAAAGAGGTCACTCCCGGTGACGGGATCGTCGGCTCTTTCCTCATCGAATAAGGTGCAGGATATTTCACAAACACCACTATGCAAAGCAAGAACTATAAAAGCAATCAAAAGACAAACCGAGTTTGTAGCATCTGCTAATTTCACTAAAGAGGTCAGTCCCGGTGAAGGGATCTCGGCTCTTTCCTTATCGAATAAGGTGCTGGATGTTCTACAAGGAACACCGCTATGCAAAGCAAGAACTAGAGCTACCAGTTTATAAACAAGTTTCTACAACATCTTTAGATTTCTTTTAGTTTCATTAATCTCATTAATAAAATCCCATTTTATTATGCTTCACAAGCATCACTTTTGAAACGAAATCTGCAAAACAACATATATCTCATATATATAATATAAACATTCGTCTCAGCCAGTAATATGATCTCATCACAGAACATTGCAGCAGAAGAACATATATGAAATATTGGATATACTAGGACGCCCGTGTTTTAATACGAGTCTGTATAAAACACGGATTCCACGGTTGCGATGAATAGCCAAACCCACATCCCTAGACCCCTACGAGAGCGGCAAGCAACACTACTAATTCTAGGGTTAGGAGACCCGGTCTTGACTCCTCGAGATGGTCTCCCACTGGACCCTAGAACCCGGTTACTTGTGCTCCCCGCCTTGGGTTTACCTAATGCGGAAAAGTAAATAATATACAATGGTGACATCATCCTCAGCCCGGAAGTGCCCCAATAAAAGAATATTACATACAAATGAATTTTACATGATTGAAAAAGAAAAACACTCATCTCACATAAAACCCCCGGCTATTCAGAACGCGACTATCCAATATAAAATATCACAGCAACACATAATATCTCCTTTCATCAACGTAAGCAAGTATGCGTATCCCGATAGTCGTTAATGTATAGAAACGAAGCCGGCGATACACCACATACTATGCTTACGGTCACAGAAAAGAAAGTGTAAAACTACAACAATTGGAATCCCCAACCTCCTTAGACATCGCATGCCTAACCAAATGAATTCCTTAGATATTGCATGCCTAACAATTATAAACCCCGCATTTTAGTCTCATTATCGAAAACTCCTATCAATATCAAGTCGGGCAATTCAAAATGATTCCCAACATCCTGATCGAATGCTCGTCGCAAACTGTAGGGTTCCTAGGCACTCTAATGAAGTCTCACAAGGCATCTAGCATGCCAATTTCAAATTTTACGGGTGCCGAGAAACCCTAATACGGATCGTTGACTAGAAGTTTAGGCGAAAAACGAATCTAGTTAACAACTTAACTAAAGATAAGAAGCTACAACCTTTGTAGATCCGGTTATCCACTTCCTTAGCTCCACGTAGACGTCCTCTCGCTGTCCGTCTCGAATCCCGAACTCAAGCATCGGCTTCATCGGAGAAATGGGCGGGCAAGGTCGTCGGCTTCGTGCCGAAGATGATCTACGTCGAGGCTTCACAAGATCAAGCTCCGACTTCACCAAGTTGTGAAACTTATGAAGAAAACACCCTATACTACTTGGCAAGAGGTAGAGGGTGAAGAAATAGGAGGTGGGTTCACTTTAGATTTGGATTTCTCTCACTTTTGCTCAAGTTGCCATTGATGGACTTTAAGCTTTTTCTTGAAGAAGAAGATGTAGATGAAAATAGAATATGATAAGTGTTGGATTTAAAATGAAAATAAATCAATACTTATCATAATCTAATCATGGTAAAGTGTAGAGAATGAAGTAGGGTTAGTTCAAATGGTTAGGGTTAAGCATGAGACGAGAATGGTTACAAAGTCAAAGCTTCATGAAGCTTCAACTAGAAACAAAGAAAGCCACCATTCTTATCATTATCTTTTCCAAATAAATAAATAAACAAATAAATAAATAAATGAAAAAGCAAAACCCTAATCATCAACTTAACCATGGTTTAATTCCATACACTTAACCAAATGAGCAAGCATGATCAAACATGATACAAACATGTGCACAAAAGTATATCACATATACAACTTGCACATCAAGTGAGAAAATCCATTTAAAGTGAACTAATACTAGCTAATGCAAAGTAATATATCAAATATATAATTATACATTAAATCATTAAATCAACACTTGATTTAACGATCCGGTCATATCGCATATAACCGACTAGTATCCTATGTATCGGCTTATCGAATCAATCCTTGATTCGATATCTAGGTTATATCGAATATAACCAATCGATACATCCATCGCGAGAATGAAATACGGTATCACATACACGCATTATTCTCGGTCCTGCACATATCTCATATGCGCTCCTATTTCGTTTCGCTTGAGCCAGGAAACCTTTGTGTAGGACTCTAAAGACTCGTCAGTACGCCGGTAGCAGATGATGATCATATCAAGCACCTACAAGCCGCAAGCAGTCTGCTAAACGTAACGGCCATCCGGGTATTGAGCGATCAGATGATCGACGAGCTAGCCCGCTCACACTCCTGTGAATCCAACCAGTAACGCTTACCGTACAGTCCGGTCTGTTCGTCTGATATGTCGCATATCAAGTCTAGGGGTGGTAAACGTCAGACCCCAATAACCGATAAGTCGTGCCGATGTGAGGATCATAACGGGTCGAGAAACTACTGGTAACACTTACCAGCAAATCTCTGATCAGCCCTGGCCAGGGACTTCCCTGTTACGGCCAATCGAGCACAGCGCAACATCAACCCCCAATACCGGGAGAGACGAAACCCCTCCTATCGCTTATTGCCTCCATGTGACTCGGGACTGTACCCAAAGACCACTGTTTTGCACGCCCTCATGGACGTGGTAAGGTGGAGATCAAAGCACAGTGGGAATCACACAAGACTATATGACGATCTCGGGTCTACAGACTAACCTGTACAAGTGTCACCTGAGAACTGTCATCTGACGTGAGGTATAATACCATCTGGGAGTTCTCGGCGAGTCCGTCCAGCGTACCCAGTCTCCACTGAGCACCCGTACACCATCTCTAATGTCAAACACCAATGGATATGGGATCATCCATCGCCCATCTCATGGGTCGAGAAGCGTATACACTAGTCTACACTGGTATATCGATGCCCTGTCTCGATACACCCACGACTAGGGACCTTGAAGGATGTACTTATGGACTACCATGTCCCCACTAGTATGATCTGCATCATAGTCCAGGCAGTCTAGTACACATCCTAAGGGCTTTATCAACATGTAACTATAAGACAGTTTAAAGAGACAAGTGTACATGTTAAGATAAAGAGCAACCAGATAGCATACTATCATATCGAGCAAGAAAGTCATCTCTATATATGTCCAAGCATCCAATATAATATACATCATCTGTACAATACTGGCCTCTAGGGCATACATACAACTAACAATCTCCCACTTGCACTAGGGCCAGCTGCTGTAGTATCGCATACCGAGCATCCCGAAGAGTCTCTCAAACTGTATCTGGGGAATGGCCTTCGTGAGTGGATCCTCCGTGTTGTTCTTCGTGTCAACCCTCCTGACCTCGATCTCCCGGCGATCAACTATCTCCCGGATCAGGTGATACCGCCTCAGAATATGCCTGGATCGCTGATGGGACCTGGTTTCCTTGGCCAAAGCCACCGCTCCATTGTTATCGCAATACAAAGGTATTGGATGCTCAATGGATGGAACCACACCAAGTTCAGTAATGAACTTGTTGATCCAGACAGCCTCTTTAGCAGCATCGTTGGCAGCGATGTATTCAGCCTCCATCGTCGAGTCTGCCACGGTTTCCTGCTTGGAACTCTTCCAGCTAACCGCCCCTCCGTAAAGGGTAAAGACAAATCCCGACTGCGACTTAGAGTCGTCCTTATCACTCTGGAAGCTCGAATCGGTAAAGGACTCCACTTGGAGTTCTCCATTACCATACACCAAGAGCATCTCTTTAGTCCTTCGTAAGTACTTGAGAATGCTCTTCACAGCTGTCCAGTGACTCTCTCCAGGATCAGCTTGATACCTGCTCACTATACTTAGTGAGTATGCAACATCGGGTCTGGTACATAGCATCGCATACATGATAGAGCCTACAGCTGAAGCATAAGGTATCCCTTGCATACGAGCTCTCTCCAAATCAGTCTTGGGAGACATTTCTTTGGAGAGAGTGACTCCAGAGATCGTGGGTAAGTTCCCACGCTTGGATTCTTCCATACTAAACCTCTTTAGTATGGTGTCAATGTACCTGGATTGGGACAATCCCAATATCCGTTTGGATCTATCTCTATAGATCCTTATTCCCAATATGCAGGAGGCATCACCAAGATCTTTCATTGAGAATCTTTGTGATAAGAAGAGCTTGACCGATTGCAGCATAGGTTTATCATTTCCTATCAAGAGTATGTCGTCCACGTACAATACGAGGAAGACTACCTTACTCTCTGCCACCTTCTTGTAGATACAAGGTTCATCTGGGTTTTTGACGAAATCAAACTCTTTGATAACGACGTCAAAGCAGATGTTCCAACTCCGCGATGCATGCTTTAATCCATAAATGGATTTAAGCAGCTTGCACACCTTCCCGCTGCTCCCACTGTCTACGAAGCCCTCTGGCTGAGTCATGTACACGCACTCTTCTAAATCACCATTTAGAAAGGCGGTCTTAACATCCATTTGCCAGATTTCGTAATCATGATATGCAGCGATGGCAAGCATGATCCGGATGGATTTAAGCATAGCTACTGGAGAAAAGGTTTCGTCATAGTCCACACCTGGTCTTTGACGAAAACCCTTTGCTACAAGTCTAGCTTTGAAAGTCTCCACTTTCCCATCTACACCAAGTTTTTTCTTGAAGATCCACTTGCTCCCGATGGGTTTTACCCCTTCAGGAGCAACTTCCAAAGTCCATACTTTGTTGGTGTACATGGATTCCATCTCGGACCGCATAGCATCCAGCCATTTCACTGAGTCCCTACTCATGATGGCCTGCTCGAAGCTAGTTGGGTCATCATCATCCATGATGCAATCATCGCTCCCTCCATCCATGAGAAAACCGTAGTATCTCTCAGGTTGGCGAGGAACCCTACTAGATCGGCGGAGAGGCTGGGGTTCGTCGAGTACTACTGAATCCTCTGGTTCTACCAAGTCTTCTGTTATAGTTTGTGCCGCTAGAAGCTCTTCCAGTTCTACCTCAATACCACTTGTCTGTTTCATAAGAAAACTTTTTTCTAAGAAAGTAGCATGTCGAGAAAAAAACACCTTTTGTTCCTCGGGATGGTAGAAGATATACCCTTGTGAATTTTTGGGATATCCTACAAACTTACATAAGACTGATCTTGCCTCGAGTTTGTCCGGATTTTGTCTTTTGACATAGGCTGGACAACCCCATATCTTAATGTAATTAAGATGTGGTCTCTTCCCTTTCCATATCTCATATGGAGTGGTAGGCACTGATTTGGTAGGAACTCTATTCAATAGGTCCATGGCTGTCTCAAGCGCATATCCCCAGAAGGAAATAGGTAACTCAGCTGTGCTCATCATAGAGCGCACCATATCTAATAGGGTGCGGTTCCTCCGTTCTGATACACCGTTGTGCTGTGGTGTATAGGGAGGAGTCAACTGAGAGAGAATCCTATTCTCTTTTAGGAAGTCCAGGAATTCATTGCTCAAGTATTCACCTCCTCGATCAGATCAAAGGATTTTAATACTTTTTCCGGTTTGGTTTTCGACTTCTTGTTTATATTCTCTAAATTTCTCAAAAGCTTCTGATTTGTGTTTCATCAGGAACACATATCCGAATCTAGAGAGATCGTCAGTGAATGTAATGAAGTATGAAGAACCATCCCTGGCATGTGTAGACATAGGACCGCATACATCACTATGTATCAGTCCTAAGAGTTCAGTAACTCTTTCTCCGTGTCCCGTAAACGGAGTTTTGGTCATCTTGCCTTTGAAACATGACTGGCAAGTGTCATAAGATGAAAATTCAAACGGATTCAAATATCCATCCTTATGCAACTTAGCCAGTCGTGTCGCATTGATATGACCCAGTCTACAATGCCACAAGAAGGATTCGTTCAGTTCAGAACTCTTCCTCTTGTGTGTGTTTGTTATGCTCAGAACTGTTGATTGATTTAGAACATAAATGCCATTGCACAACGTGCCTGATCCAACTAACTTTTGGTTACGGAAAATGTTCATAACATTGTCCTGTAATACAAAATTATATCCCTCTTTACTTAATAAAGAAACTGATATAATGTTGCTTATCAGGTTCGGCATGTAATAGCATTCGTTCAGAACCAATGTATTACCAGTTGGTAACACAAGGTGATATTCCCCTACAGTCTTAGCTGCAACAATTGCACCATTTCCAACTCTAATGTCTTTGTCACCTTCTCCAAGTTCTCTACCTTTTCTAAGCCCATGTAACTGATTACATATATGGGATCCTGACCCGGTATCTAATACCCAGGACGTAGAGCAAATGGAGAAACAGTTCTCTGTAACGAATACACCCGAAGAAAATGCATCATCATGTACTTTCTTCATTCGGGTGGCATGGGAATCCTGGTATTCCCCTATATCCTGTTCATTCCTATAACTCTTATAGGAAAGAACGGAGCCAACGTTCCCCAGCACAGTATAACATGCGGGTTTGGTCAATACATCCATATTATTATCTTTGTTAGGGCATGAAATGGTCGCTACCTGGAGAGAGAGAGAAGAAAACACTTTAGCGTATGCTCTTGCAAGATCAGATTGGTTATTATCTTATCTAATCAGGATGGCTCCCACTGGTTTTTATCAAATCTTCCTTCAAACCCTAAAAGGAAAGACTAGCCGGGATTAATTACACACTACAAGTTTGCCAATCTTTCAGCCAGGCCAGTGTCGGTACTTTGAGGAGGTCCCCCGTGCTTTCGCACGAACCTAATTAATGTAAACCTCGTTTTCCCAGAGGCGTAACCCCGTTGACACCTTTCTAGACACCTACTTGATCGGCTAATTGTAATGTGTAAAACTCTCCCAGGAGTAACTCTTACTCGCAGCGGGTATCGGGATCCAACTATCTCATAGAAGGTATGCAATCTCATTGCAAATTTCAACACTTGAAATTCCCGATAATATTTTGCCCCTAGCGTGCTATGACCTTGACGCATGCCAAACAACCCATAGTCCACTAGTCAAGTTCAACCCGTACAATTCGTGATCGAATCAAACCCACCCGTACGACCCTTGACGCATGCCAAACAACGCCGTACGAATACCTTAATCCAATCGCATCTCGTGCTACAGATAAGTAATAATCAGCTACCGTACACTACGCCTTGACGCATGCCAAATAACCGTAGCACGAATACTGAATATTACATATCTGAATTGACGGAGGGCTACGCAGGTTTTTCTGAAAACCATAAGCGTAATGAACTTGATATCGTTGTAGAATCAAATGAAGTTTTAAAATGGAGTGAATTTGAGGCTTTTTCTAGTTTTGCTAAAGGGGTCACTCCCGGTGAAGGGATCGTCGGCCCTTTCCTCGTCGAATGAGGTGCGGGATATATCATATATATAACTGTGCAAAGCAGAAACTATAGAAGCAATCAAAAACAAACCGAGTGTGTAGCATCTGCCAGTTATTGCTAAAGGAGTCACTCCCGGTGAAGGGATCTCGGTCCTTTCCTCATCGAATAAGGTGCAGGATATATCACATATACCGCTGTGCAAAGCAAGAACTGTAGCTACCTGTTTTGTTTAAAATTTGATTCTACAACATCTTAGGTTTCTTTTCTTTCATTAATCACATTAATGAAGTCCCATCATTTAAATACCTAAACATCACAGATAAATACGACGTACACTTATGCCATCCGCATTCGCCTCGATGTCTCCTCGTGCACCGTTAGGTTAGGTAACTAACGACAGAGCAGGGCAGGGCTAGTGCGGGTGCAAAACATAAGTAACGTCTATATAATATATCATATATACTATATACTGTATCTATCACAGAACATCACATGATCACATCACAGATATCGCAGCAGAAGAAACATATGAAACATTGGATATACTAGGACGTCCGTGTTTTCAATACGAGCCAGTATAAAACACGGATTCCACGGTCGTGATGAATAGACAATCCCACATCCCTAGACCCCTACGAGAACGGCAAGCAACCCTACCAATTCTAGGGTTAGGAGACCCGGACTCGACTCCTCGAGATGGTCTCCCACTGGACCCTAGAACCCGGTTACTCGTGCTCCCCTCCTTGGGTCTATCCTAATGCGGAAAAGTAAATAATATACAAAAGGTGACAACTTCCGCAACCTGGAAGTGCCCCAATAAAAGAATATTACATACAAGTTTTTACATGAATGAAAATGAAAAACACTCATCTCACGGAAAAACCCCCGGCTATTCAATCACGACAATCCAATATAACATATCGAGCAACACATAACATCACATGTCATCAACGTAAGTAAATATGCCCATCCCAATTGTCGTTGACATATAGCAACGAAACCGGCGATATCACATATTACACTTACGGTCACAGAAAAGAAAGTGTAAAACTACAACAGTTGGAATCCGCAACCTCTTTAGACATCACATGCCTAATCAAATGAAATACTTAGACATCACATGCCTAACAGTTATAAACCCCGCATTTTAGTCTCATTATCGAAAACTCTTTTCAATATAAAATAAGACTAAACCGCTTGATTTATAACATTCATTCAGTTATCTCATAACTGTATGTGAATTCCAATTATTGTATCCCATTCTGGATAAATAGAAAATATTAAACTTTCCGATCGAACATTCGAACACCCAAGTTTTCCCGAAACCGTTCAACACATGAAATAAGTTCAAAGACATTCACTTCATGCCTCAGTACCAACGGTCCAGCCGTAGAAGGGTTAAGCCAACGCCTCACATGTGGCACGCCGTACTGTCCCAAACCCGAAGGTTCAAAGGGCAGTTCAAGACGGTCACATAATCGAGTTAAGGTTTGTTGTCTTCTAGAGGGACCATCGCGTTACTTGCACTACTCAGAACGTCCTTAAACCACAGAAAAATCCAACACTTGGAAATTTTCCGACAGGGGAAAAGTTGGGTATTTATATCCGGTCGAACTTTTTAACATATTCAAAAAATTATCCGGAAAAACACATAGACCAAACTTGATAATCCGATCGAATCTTCGATTCCCAATGCAACCCCAGAACACTCAACTCTTGAGTCAATTTAAAAATTCCCAGAAAACTCAGCACTGTGAAATAGGAATTACTGTGCAAAGTAGGAGGGCTGACGTCATCATTAGGCCGGGGAACCGCCGCAGAAGCCATGCTTCTGTCGCGGTTCCGCCGCACACTATACTGTTCATTTGAAAAAATTTGCACCGTAATTCTTAGAATTCCCTGCTGAATTTTTTAAGCATTTTTAATCTGGAAAAATCCCAGTTTTTGAAAAAAGTCCAGAGAGCACATCGGGAATTAGGGTTTCGGTTCGATCGGGTTTCAAGCGCCGTCTACACTTCGCCTAAGGCTCTAGCTAGGCTCTGATACCACTGTAGGGTTCCTAGGCACTCTAATGAAGTCTCACAAGGCATCTACCATGCCAATTTCAAATTTTACGGGTGCCGAGAAACCCTAATACGGATCGTTGACTAGAAGTTTAGGCGAAAAACGAATCTAGTTAACAACTTAACTAAAGATAAGAAGCTACAACCTTTGTAGATCCGGTTATCCACTTCCTTAGCTCCACGTAGACGTCCTCTCGCTGTCCGTCTCGAATCCCGAACTCAAGCATCGGCTTCATCGGAGAAATGGGCGGGCAAGGTCGTCGGCTTCGTGCCGAAGATGATCTACGTCGAGGCTTCACAAGATCAAGCTCCGACTTCACCAAGTTGTGCAACATGTGAAGAAAACACCCTATACTACTTGGCAAGAGGTAGAGGGTGAAGAAATAGGAGGTGGGTTCACTTTAGATTTGGATTTCTCTCACTTTTGCTCAAGTTGCCATTGATGGACTTAAGCTTTTTCTTGAAGAAGAAGATGAAGATGAAAATAGAATATGATAGTGTTGGATTTAAAATGAAAATAAATCAATACTTATCATAAGCTAATCATGGTAAAGTGTAGAGAATGAACTAGGGTTAGTTCAAATGGTTAGGGTTAAGCATGAGACAAGAATGGTTACAAAGTCAAAGCTTCATGAAGCTTCAACTAGAAACAAAGAAAGCCACCATTCTTATCATTATCTTTTCCAAATAAATAAATAAACAAATAAAAAAATAAATGAAAAAGAAAAACCCTAATCATCAACTTAACCATGGTTTAATTCTATACACTTAACCAAATGAGCAAGCATCATCAAACATGATACAAACCTGTGCACAAAAGTATATCACATATACAACTTGCACATCAAGTGAGAAAATCCATTTAAAGTGAACTAATACTAGCTAATGCAAAGTAATATATCAAATATATAATTATACATTAAATCATTAAATCAACACTTGATTTAACGATCCGGTCATATCGCATATAACCGACTAGTATCCTATGTATCGGCTTATCGAATCAATCCTTGTTTCGATATCTAGGTTATTTCGAATATAACCAATCGATACATCCATCGCGAGAATGAAATACGGTATCACATACACGCATTATTCTCGGTCCTGCACATATCTCATATGCGCTCCTATTTCGTTTCGCTTGAGCCAGGAAACCTCTGTGTAGGACTCTAAAGACTCGTCAATACGCCGGTAGCAGATGATGATCATATCAAGCACCTACAAGCCGCAAGCGGTCTGCTAAACGTAACGGCCATCCGGGTATTGAGCGATCAGAAGATCGACGAGCTAGCCCGCTCACACTCCTGTGAATCCAACCAGTAACACTTACCGTACAGTCCGGTCTGTTCGTCTGATATGTCGCATATCAAGTCTAGGGGTGGTAAACGTCAGACCCCAATAACCGATAAGTCGTGCCGATGTGAGGCTCATAACGGGTCGAGAAACTACTGGTAACACTTACCAGCAAATCTCTGATCAGCCCTGGCCAGGGACTTCCCTGTTACGGCCAATCGAGCGCAGCGCAACATCATCCCCAAATACCGGGAGAGACGAAACCCCTCCTATCGCTCATTGCCTCCATGTGACTCGGGACTGTACCCAAAGACCACCGTTTTGCACGCCCTCATGGATGTGGTAAGGTGGAGATCAAAGCACAGTGGGAATCACACAAGACTCTATGACGATCTCGGGTTTACAGACTAACCTGTACAAGTGTCACCTGAGAACTGTCATCTGATGTGAGGTATAATACCATCTGGGAGTTCTCGGCGAGTCCTTCCAGTGTACCCAGTCTCCACTGAGCACCCGTACACCATCTTTGATGTCAAACACCAATGGATATGGGATCATCCATCGCCCATCTCATGGGTCGAGAAGCGTATACGCTAGTCTACACTGGTATATCGATGCCCCGTCTCGATACACCCACGACTAGGGACCTTGAAGGATGTACTTATGGACTACCATGTCCCCACTAGTATGATCTGCATCATAGTCCAGGCAATCAAGTACACATCCTAAGGGCTTTATCAACATGTAACTATAAGACAGTTTAAAGAGACAAGTGTACATGTTAAGATAAAGAGCAACCAGATAGCATACTATCATATCGAGCAAGAAAGTCATCTCTATATATGTCCAAGCATCCAATATAATATACATCATCTGTACAATACTGGCCTCTAGGGCATACATACAACTAACACAAACTTTAGTAGACGGCTGCACCCCCGGATGCCGTCGACGAAGTGCACTAAGGCGGAACACCACTGCCGCAAGCACCCGAACGAATGCTTTTGGCGACGGGGTTCTTCTACAGTCACTTGGTCAGGGCTATGGGGCGTGGCTGTCTGTTAAGTTTACCCGGTGAGTATCCGCGTACGCAACGTGATTGCGACGGACTTTTGATCACATCAAAATCCCGTCGCAACCGATCAACTGAGACTGAACTGCTAGATTTATAACATTCAAATTAGTTATCTCATAACTACTTGTGGATTCCAAATATTGTATCACATTCCAGATAATTAGACAATGTTAAATTTTTCGATCGAATAATCAAACACCCATATTTTCCCAAATAGTTCTCAACACTTGAAATTAGTTTAAAACATCCACCACATGCTACAATACTAATGGTCCAGCCGTAGAAGGGTCAAGCCAACGCCTCACATGTGGCACGCCGTACTGCCACAAACCCTAAGTTTTAGAGGCAGTTCAAGACGGTCACATAATCGAGTTAAGATTTGTTGTCTTCTAGAGGGTCCACCGCGTTACTTACATGACTTAGAATGTTTTAAATTACGGAAAAATCCAACGCTTGGAAATTTTCCGGCAGGGGAAAAAGTGAGTTATTGATATCTGTTGAAACTTTTTAACACGTTCTAAAAATTATCCGGACAAACTAAACGAAGTTAAATTATCCGATTGAATCAACGAGTCCCAATACAACCCAGAAAACTCAACACTTGAGTATAATTAAAAATTCCCAGAATTATCAGGAAGTACTGTACGGATTTACTGTGCAAAAATGAAACAATAATTCAACTGTAGCGCCGCGGAACCGCCGCGTAAGGCAAGTTCCTGCCGCGGTTCCGCGGCACTTTAAGCGTATTAGAGTCTCATTTTTCACGTAAATTCCTAAAATACTCTGCTGAATTTTTTGAGTATTTTTAATATGAAATAATAAACAGTTTTGAAAAATTTCCAGAAACTAGGGTTAAATGGGGTTACGGGGTTCGATCGGACTTTAAACTTCACCTAGGCTTCGCCTAAAGCTCTAGCTTGGCTCTGATACCACTGTAGGGATGCTGGGCATACGCACAAAGGTCTACGAAGCATCAACCATGCCCGGATAAAAATTTAGCCGTGCCGAACAACCCTAAACTAGATCTTTAAACTAGAGATTAGGCGAAAACTAGCATGTTAAACACTTTAACAATAAGTGAGAGAGATTCCAACCTTTGTAGATCCGGTCCTTCACTTTATAAGCTCCGTATTGAAGTCCCTTCACTGCGATCATCGTGTTCCGGACTCTCGAGAGGCTCCACGAAAAGAAAGATGCAAGCTTGCTTCTGATCTTCGATAACAAAGATGATCTACCTTGAAGTTTCATTAACACAGGCTCTCACTTACGAAATGAAGTGAACACTCTCATCTAAAGGGCAAGGGTAGATGAGAATGATGAAGTAGGATTTTAGCTCTCAATTATTTTCTATTTCTCACTCATTTTCATCACATAAGAAAACCTAGAAAGCATTAATGAAGATCAAAGATGAAGAAGAAGAATAGTGAATCCTTTTGTGATGAATAATGAGAAGAAGATAATGATTAATCATGCAACCATGGTCAAGGATAACTCATGTAGAGATTTAACTAGGGCTTGGGTTTGGGTTGGGTTAAGAATGAGTCACACAAAAAATATCAAGCATAATATCTCTTTCATGACAAAAAGAAACCTTCTAGAATGTTCATGGAAGAACTAACCCAATTCAAACCCCAAGCTTGTTTAATCTCCACTAAACATGTTGCATTAGTAATCATATCATGTTACAATATTATATATCACATATATAATATTTATTGTAACAAAATAAAATAATATATTTAACATATATCGCATATATATCAATATATTACCGGAGTGAGAAAAAGAATCTTTTAGTGATCTAATATTAGTTAATGTAATTTAATATACCATATATATTATTATACATTAAATTATCGAATCAACACTTGATCCGACAATCCGGCTATATCGCATATAACCGACTAATATCTCATTTACCAATTCATCGAATCAACATTTGATCCGATGATCCGGCTCATATCAAATATCGCGAGAATAGAATACGGTATCTCATATCGCATTATCCTCGGTCCTGCACATATCACATATGTGCCCCTACTCCGTTTTGCCAGAGCCAAGAAACCTCTGTGTTGGACTCTAAAGAATCGTCAATACGCCGGCAGTAAGTGATGATCATATCAAACACCCACAAGCTGCAAGCTGTCAGCTAAACGTAACAGCTACCCAGGTATTGAGCTCTCAGAAGATCAACAAGCAAGCCTGTACATTCTCCTGTGAATCCAATCATTAGCACTTCCTTACAGTCCGGTCTTGTCGTCTAATATGTCGCATATCTCGCCTAGGGGTGGTATACGTCAGACCCCAGTAGCTCGATAAGTCGTGTCGATATGAGCTCTATAACAGTTCGAGAAACTACTGATAACACTTACCAGTAAATCTCAGCAACCCTGGCCAGGGATTTCCAGTTATAGCCAATTGAACACAGCACAGCATCAACTCCTTATACCGGGAGAGACGAATCCCTTCCTATCACTTATTGCCTCCATGTGATTCGGGACTGTACCCAAAAGCCACCTTTTTGCATGCCCTCTTGGACATGGTATGATGGAAATTAAAGCACAGTAAGAATCACACAAGACTATATGACGATCTTGAGTCAACAGACTACTCTGTACCAGTGTCACCGGAGAACTACCATCTGACATGAGGTATTATACCATCTGGCAGTTCTCGGCGAGTCCGTCCAGTATACCCAGTCTCTACTGAGCACCCGTACACCATCCTTGATGTCAAACACCGATGGATATGGGATCATCCATCGCCCATCATATGGGTCAAGATGCGTATACTCTAGTCTACTCTATTGCATCGATGCCCTGTCTCGATACACCCTCGACTAGGAACAGTTATAGGATGTACTCATCGACTACCGTGGCCCCACTAGTATAATCTCATCATAGTCCCAATAGTCGAGTACATATCCTAAGGGCTTTATCAACATGTAACATAGAGACAATCAGAGTACATGCTAAGATAAAGAGCAACCAGATAGCGTACTATCATGTCGAGCAAGAAAGTCCTCCCTATATATGTCCAAGCATCCATTACAATATACATCGTATGTACAGTAATGGCCTCTAGGGCATACATATAACTAACATCTTCATCTTCTTCCTCTTGCTCTCTAGCTCCATGGTAATGGTGAAAAATGAGTGAGAAAATAAAATCTAAAGTGAGCCCACTTCCTACTTCATCATCCTATACACTTGCTTAGGTAGTAAAGGGTGTTCTCTTCACAAAGTTCATGACCTAGTGAAGAGGTAGCTTGGGTTTGAGTCTCCTCGACCTAGATCAATTTTGGCTTCGAAGGCATCGAGCAAGCCCGTTCATTTTTCCGAGGGAACCATTCTTGAGTTCCGAAAATCTTCACTTGCAGCGATCGCAGCGAAGGGACGACTACACGGATCTTTAGAAGTAAAGGACCGGGTCTACAAAGGTTGTATTCTTGTTCACTTCTTATGTAATATTTGATTACATGTTATGTTTTGTCTATTTACTCTAGCATGATCCTAGCTTAGGATTGATTAGCACCTTAGAAATTTTAAATTTGGCATGGCAGTTGCTGTTAAAAACTCAGTAGGGTGCTAAGGAATCCCAACAAGTAGGAGTGACCACTTCGTGCATGTGTAGACATCGGACTTCATACATCGCATTGTATGAGCCCCAAGAGCTCAGTGGCTCTTTCTCCGTATCCTGTGAACGGAGATTTGGTCATCTTTCTTTTGATACATGATTGACAAGTTGCATATGATACATATTCGAACGGATCTAAATATCCATCTTTGTATAAATTAGTCAATCTTGTTTCATTAATATGACCAAGTCTACAATGTCCTAAGAAGGCTTGGTTTGAATCTAGAGCCTTTCTTTTGAGTGTGTTTTGGATGTTGAAAACATGATATTGATTGAGTACGTATATGCCGTTATCTAGTGTGCCAGACCCAAGCAGTTCTTGATTTAGGTGAATGTTCATGTCATTTCTTTCAAGTGCAAAATTATATCCTTCATTAGATAACAAAGATACTGATATAATATTATATAGCATATTGGGTACACAAAAATAGCTGTACAACACCAAAATGTGTCCACTTGTCAACCCCAGGTGATAATATCCTACCGCAACAGCATCCACTTTTGCTCCGTTGCAACTCTGAGGGTCATATCACATGCCTTCAGTATTCTACGGTTTCACTGCGCCTCCAAAGAATTATAGATATGAGAACGAGAACTGGTGTCTAGTACCCATGATATAGAGTTTACTGAAAAACAGTTTTCAATTACGAACACACCTGAATCAGAAGCATTAGCTTGCTTCGTGTCCTTGCCCTTGCCTTTGAAAGCCTTGCAATTTTTCTTCCAGTACCCTTTCTTCTGACAGTAGTAGCACTCAACCTTTTCTGCTTTTACTTTCCCCGATTTGTTCGTTCCTTGCACCTTTTTGACCTCTCCTTTCGGCTTGGTGGTGGTGGTCTTCTTCTTCCCCTTAGCTTTCTCTTTGGCTTTAGAAGAGGAAGATTCCTCAATAATAAGAATAGGTGTCTTCTCCTTTTTTAAGGAGCTTTCCGCTACCCTCAACATGTTGAGGAGCTTTGGAAGATCGGCTTCTATTCCGTGCATGTTAAAGTTCAACACGAATTGAGAGAAGGTGTGAGGAAGGAACTGTAAAATCAAGTCAATGTATAACTCGTTCTCTAACACGCATCCTAGGTTCGCGAGTTCCTCAATAAGACTGATCATCTTTAAGACATGCTCTCCTACAGGTGATCCGGGAGCTAACCTCATCTGGATAATTTCGATGGGGTCTCATACCTTATGATATGAGAGTGCTCTCCATACAAATCCTTGCAATGGAGAAAAATGGATTTGATGTCCATATTCTTATGCTGCTTCGGGAGTTCATTATTCATGGACGCCAGCATGATGCACTTAGCTTTCTCGCAATCTAGGTCCCATGTTTTGCAAACCTCGATTTCCACAACCGAGGAGTCTGGTCCTGGGACAGGGAGAGCAGTACTGGTGAGGACGTATGCTACTTTTTCATAAGTAAGTGCAATATTGACGTTCCTCAGCCAATTTTTATAGTTTGGCGCAGTCAGTGTATTTTTTTCCAGTAGTAGTTTATGTCCTGTCATGGTTGCTACCAGAGAGAGAGAGAGAGAGAGAAAGAAAACACACAGCGTATGCTCTAACAAGATTATTTTGGTTTATTATCTTATCTAATCAGGATGGCTCCCACTGTTTCCTTCGATTCTCCATCAAACCTTAAAAGGAGAACTGGTCAGGATCATTTACACTTTACAAGTTCGCTAACCATTCAGCTAGGTGGGTGTTGGTACTCCGAGGGAGGTTCCCCGTTCTCTTGCACGGACCTAATTAAAATAAACCTCGTTTCCGCAGAGGCGTAGCCCGTTAACACTTTCTAGACACCTAATAGGTTAGCTAATTGTGAAGTGAAAAGTATTTCCCAAAAGCAATACTACTCATCGGTGGGATCGGGATCCATCCATCATTGTGTGATGACTTAGATGGAATCCACTCTAGTCACCACACTCCATAAGGTATGCCAAATCTGTAAGTTTCCTTTGTGTTTGAAAATCCCGATATGATTTTTGCCCCAAGTTTTTATGACCTTGACGAAGGCCAACAAATCATAAGATGCAAGTCAAGTTCTTCCCGTCGCTGTCCTGATTAATTTAGTCCCACCCATACTCGTCCTTGACGAAGGCCAATAAGGCTGCACGACTGTCCTAAACCAATGCATCTATCTATGCTACAAACAAGCAACACACCACTACCATTCACTATGCCTTGATAAAGGCCAAAAACATAGCATGAATATGATGTGCCACTCATTTGAAACGATAGAGGGCTACGGCTAGTTTTTGGCGAAAAACTTGAGCCTAGTGTACTTGATATCGTTGAAGGAACGATAGCTTTGAAAAGGAGTGGTTCAAGCTCCGCCTTTTAAACAAGTTTTTTTAAAAGAACCGAGTGGGTTTTCAAAATGTTCCAACAATATCTTTTTAGGCTTCTTATTATGCATTAATGAGGATTAATGTGGTCCCATCAATTAATTTCTATCACATCAGAAAAGAACAAAAATAAAATGTACTTATATGCCATCCGCATTCGCCATGGGGCCCCGTCATGCATCGTTAGGTTACTTAACTAACGGCAGAGCGGGGGAAAGACTAGCGCGGATGCAAAATATAAACACCACCTACTAGTGTGTGTGGGTAACCATTTGTCCGAGGCATGATATAAGCAACATCACAGAAAACTAATAAGCAAAAAGGAATAGCGGATAATTTTGGAGCCCCGAGTTTCATATGAGCCATAAATGAAACTCGACGTTCCCGGTCGTGTGGATAGCCTGTTCAATGAAGAACCTAAACCCTTACGAGCGCGACAAGTTACCCGCTAATCCCAGAATCGAGGCAACCCCAATCAACAAAGTGAATGGGCCGCCCAGCACTTCACGGAATCCGGTAACTTGAGCACCCCACCATGGGTCATCATATACCCCCTATGAGTACGGCGAGTAGCCCGCCAATTCTAGAGTAAGGCACCCCGGTCTCAACGCCATGAGATGGGGCCCCGTTGCCCTCTAGATCCCGGCTACTTGAGCACTCCTCCGCGGGGTAATCTTAGTACAGAAAAAGAAAAATATATACAGCGGTGACATCAACCTCAACCCGGCCATGCTCCAATAAAAGAATATACAAACGGGCGGAAACGACAGTTCACATGTCGGACGCTTGCCCTGCAATAATGAATATACAAATGATTCAACAATGTACTATAACCATTGCACTATAGGCTATCCACCATGACAAACTATCCATAACATCAGTGCAACACAGAACATCAACGCGAATATCTTGTTCGTAAACCCGTCTGATTATACATATAACAATCAGTCGGGTTATACCGCGCACTGATATTCACGATCGCAGAAACAAATACACAGAAAATCAAGAATTTAGAATTTCGATTGATTAAAGCTTTCCGCATTTACCCCCATGTACAAACTAGTACACAAACAAATCTGGGCCGAAACCAAATATACCAAAAATCGCATTTACATGAACTTGAACCCCAGAAAAAATTTGGAGCACCGTAGTCACAATTGGGCCGCGGATCCGTGGCCAAATGACCTATTTGATGGCAGATTAGCGGTCCAATTTGGTGATCAGGAGCTCAATTTTTTTTTGTTCTAATATTGTCAACACATAATTTTAATATGACTTAAAATATTTTTTGAACAACTTTAAATTCGAACGCGAGCAAGTTTTGGAGATGCGATTCGGATAATTTTGTCGAACGAAATTCTAAATTTGTGTAAACTAGCTAGTTAAGGCTTATGGACCGGCTCTGATACCATAAAAGTCAAAATTGCATGCTCTACAAGATTTGTAGAGAAGCAGGATTTTAAAAAATATCTATTTCGAAGCATGCAATCAAGACTTTAATCCAAGATCCACCACAAAACCTTAACTAGCAAGTGTTGGCTATAGTGCCCTCAAAGTCAATTATTGGATCGCAGGCACATGATTGCAATAATTGAGGGAGGACCTATACCGGTAGGACAGTCTTACTCTTGATGATAGTATGCTATCTGGTTTGTCTTTATTATCGTGTACATGCTTCAGGTGACATTACAGTTCACTATTACATATTGATAGAGCCCATAGGATTCTTGCTTAACTACCAACAGTATGATGGCGATCATATACGTGAGAGTTGGGTAGTCTATAAGTACATCCTTAAAGTGGCCCTAGTCGTGGGAGTTTCGAGACTGGGCATCGTTACTCCGATAGTAGACTAGTGTATACGGATCGAGACCCTGACGGGAGGCGGTGGCTGGTCTCACAAGCCATTGGTGTCTGTTGGTTCACCTAAGATAGTATACAGGTGCTCATTGGGTTATGAGTACATCGGACGGACTCACAGGGGCACTGCTGATTCATACTATACCTATCATCAGGAGCCGTTCCCAGGTGATATGAGTACAGCTTAGTCCGTTGACTTGACACTGCTACATTGCCACAAGTGTGTTCCTACTATTCTCTGATTGCTACCTTACCATGGCTCAAAGGAGTCGTGCAAACATGTAGTAGTTGGGTGCAGTCCCGAAGCACTTCTAGGCAGTGGCGGTTAGACAGGATTCGTCTCTCCCAGTATTGTGGGTTGATATCGCGCTGTGTCTGGAGAGCCATTACACAAAGTCCTTGGCCAAGGCAAGTGAGATTTACCGGTAGTTATTCCAGTAGTTTCTCAAGATGTTATGAGCTACACTCGGACACGACTTATACCGCTATTGGGGATCTGACGTTTAACATCCCCCTGGTCCCGATATGCGATACTCATAGACGAACAGACCAGACTGTATGGAGTTTGTCACAGACAGGCTCAGTAGAGTTTCAGGATGAGTTCGCTCATCAGCTTCCCTTTTGCTCAATACATGGGTAGCCGTTACGTATAGCTAGTACCACAGACGTACTTATGGTTAAACCTACTGCCAGCGTATTGATGAGTCTTTAGAGTTCCCCAAAGAAAGTTTCCCAAGTTCGGGCGAAACGTTGTATAGGTCGTATGGTTTTATGGTAGGGTTCGATCATATACGTGCACTTGTGCACGGATCATGATCGGACGGATCATACTAGTGGGCTTTGGTTTAAGCCGGATCCTAGGATTAGATTTGTTAGATTACTTTAGTCTCATTGCATTCACATTCAGTCGGAATGCGGATGCAGGTATGTATATACAGGTGAGGGGTATCCTTATGATCTGTCATGAGTTTAGTTTAGATGTTGCCATTCTCTTTTTGGATTAAAAATTTTGTTTAAATGTTTTGTGGTGGAAATTGTGAGTGGAAATCATCATGAAGTGCATTTTTTATGGCATGTGCATGGGTGATGACTCATGGTCTTTTTATTTATGCAAATGTCAGCTTTTGATTGATTGGTGTGTTGAAACGATATGAGGAGAGAGAGAGGGAAGCCATAAGGCAAAAGGGTTGGTCTTGAGATTATTCTTGCACTTTCTAATTATCATTCTAACACAATAACAATAAAAAGTTCTTCTTCTTCTTCCTATTTCTTCTTGAGCTCACAATCTCCATTAATGGAATAATCTTCAACCTCTATCCATACAATCTCATGTGTTGAGAACCAATGGATTTTTAGAGACAAAGATATTACAGACATTCTCTACTTCACCTTGGACATGTCGGCTAGCAAACTTCATGTCCGAGTTGCTTCGGTTTGAAGCGAGAGCCCGCAAAAGGATTTCGTGACGTGGTGCTACTTCGACGTGGAGACAGGAGATCGAGCAAGATCGGAGATGCCGGGAGGAGATAAAGATGGTGGCTAAAGACCGAAGTACACGGATCGATCGGTATAGACATTCTATCATTTTCGTAGTTAGCTAGTTTAGCGTTAATGGTTCGATCCGGGTTATTGGTTGTGGTAGCGCCATGTTTTGAAAAGTTTTTGTTCCGCATTTGGTCTCGGATTGACGGCCGGGGCGCTGCCGTAACCCAACATTGTATCAGAGCCATGCCATTAACCCTTTGCTAACTTGTTTAGACAATATTAATTTATCAAAATCGAAACAAACCCAAACACTGCCCCTAAACTTTGCAGTTTCTGTTGTTTTTTAAAGTGTCCAGAAAAATTATTTAAACATGTGCAGAAGACTGCTGAAGAGACTACAAGACCACACCCCAAAGACGACCCCCATCCCTCGGATTTGGGCCGAGCACATGCTCCCAAAATCCGAGGAGGCCGGCCTGTTTTGGGCTTCTGGGGTTCATTTTTTAGGTGTTGTCTGGTCTCTGGTAAGTTGGTTCAGTGGTGTTGTTTGTTTAGCCCAATTTGGATATGGTTCTATCAGGTTGTTTGGGCTATTTGGTGGTTATTTCGAATTCGATATTTTCTAACATTGTTTAAAGTTAGCAGTACATTACATTTCTATCTGCGACCGTGAATGTCATTCGAATGGTAAATCTTGTCTAAGCTCTATAGTTCCTTTAGACGGGTTTGCGAACGTGACATTCACGTTGATGTTCTGTGTTGTGCTGTGATGTTGCGGATTTGTCGTGGTGGATAGCTTGGTGCAATGTTAGTATAGTTTAGTTTTATTTGTACATTTGATATCACGGGGCGAGCGTCCGACATGTGGACTGCCGTCACTGCCTATTTGTATATTATTCTTTTGGGGCACGACCGGGTTGAGGTCGATGTACCCGTTGTACATATTTTCTGTTCTGTACTAGGATTACCCTGCGGTGGAGTGCACGGATAACCAGGTTCTAGAGTGAAATGGGCTCGCATCTCACTGCTTTGAGATGGAGGGGGCTTCACTCTATAATTGGCGGGCTATTCGCCGTATTCGTAGGGGGTACAGGTTGACCCAAGGAGGGGTGCCCAAGTTATCGGATTCCGTGAAGTGCTGGGTGGCCGATTCACTTTGTTGAAGGGGGCTGCCTCACTTCTGGTTTTGGCGGGTAACTTGCCGCGCTCGTAGGGGTCCAGGTTTTCATTGGACAGGCTATCCACACGACCAGGGGAACGTCGGGTTTCATTTGCGGCTCAAAGGAAACCCGGGGCTCCCAGATTATCTTTATTGTTCTGGGATGCTTATTACATTTCTGTGATGTTGCATTTATCACGCCTGGATCGATTATTACATATTGATATATATTCCAGTAGATGTTGTATATGTTTTACATACGCGCTAGTCCAGTCCCCGCTCTGTCGTTAGTTAAGTAACCTAACGGGCGATGACGGGACCCAGTGGCGAATGCGGATGGCATATACGTACATTATATTTTCGTTCTTTTGTGGTGTGATTAATTGATGGGACTGCATTGATTCGGATCAATGCAAGAAAAACAAACCTATTCGATATTGTTGGAACAATTTTCAAAAAGCTGTTATTATAAGGACGCTCTCTTTTGTTTTGCACAGTGGTATTCGGTTATGAATATGCAGATTACAGGTATCCGTGACAAAATACTAGAAATATATCCAGAATCACGGATATTACATTTGTGAAATGACACTGCAACCAGATCTACAAACCGATCAAGAATCAAAGAGTTTTTGTAAATAAACTAGTTTACACACATTTTGGTCCAACACATGACAAAGTGTGCACTAGATCTTTGATAGCATAGACCATGATGGGGCAGCCATGAATCATGGAGCAAGTGGCATAGTGTGATGTGCATTAATGGTGCATTCAATGTATAAAGATGTGATGTGATTTGTATCATCAAGTTTCCTTCCAAAACCCTGGGTGCATACCAAGTCCAATTTTGCCATACATTGTACCATTCTTTTCATTTTGTTTTCTCTCTCTTGTAAATAGCTTAGCTTCCCCTTAAGATCCTTGCCTTCTCTTGATCTTTCATCCTCTTCATTGAGCTTCAAGGTTTAAGGGTTGGTATTTGATCTCAAGGGTTGTATCTTCTTGAAGATTAATAAAGTTCTCTCTTTTGTGCTTCATTTTCCCTTGGTTTCTTTATCTTCACTTGATCTTTCAACCACTTAATTGAGCTTGCAAGTTTAAGTTTAGGTATTTGAATCCATGGCTTGTATTGTGCTCTTTGGTTCCATGGTTCTTAATCTTTCTTTCTTGCCCTCTTTATTACTTGCTCATTCATTACTTGTTCTTTACTTTCTTGTACTTTTAATACTTGCTTTACTTATTTGCACTTAAATTCCATGCACTTACTTACTTGTAATGTTTTCTTTTCTTTTCTTTGTTCTTTTTTTCACTCTTTTTGGTTTGTATTGTGAATGGTTGTTAATATGGTGTTGTTAGGAATAAATACGATATTGTAAGTTAAGGTTTCTTTGCTCATTTCCTTTTCCCGTATTTTCCATTGAACTCTGTCGAAACGTTACACAAGCGCTTCGTTAGGCACCCTACCCTAACAAGTTAACGGTGATTCCTAACCGCGACCGGTTGCGTTCGGTTTGGCCGGAGGCGAAAGCAAGAGACAAGAACGGACGGACAAGGGTCAATAAGCCGGATTCCATGAATACCATACTTAAGCACCCTAATCCACGTTGTTACCGATTGTTCTAGATTCAATCGTTAAGTTCGGCTCAAAGGACTTGAATACAGATTTCCATAACTTACACTATCCTATCTAATCCGAACAAACGGTTACTTTGCATATAACGCATAGGCTAGATAAAGAACTTTCCGCCCACGCGCATTAACTCGTGAGAACAAGAACGTAAAACACTCCGTCTCCCTGTGGATCGACCCATACTCATCGCGGCTAGCTACAAAGCGACACCGTCTTGATTGCGGTTAACTTTAATTCTAACAATTAAATGGTGCCGTTGCCGGGGAGACGGTAACGTTTTTATTTTTTTTATTTCGGGTTAATCTTGTGAATATCCAACTAACACTTCTTTTCAAAACAACATAAAAATTTCAAAAACCAAAAGCAAAACAAAAAAATAACAAACTAACATATTTTGTTCTCTGGATTTTGTCCTGCTTGCACTCTGTAACTAAACTGAAAAGATAAACAGTACCAGTGAGATATTACTTGAACAGTGTGATCACAGAAGAAGTTTCGAGCCCAATCACCAAAGTTGAACTGGCGACATACTGTTAGATATATGTAAGCCCTAGAGGCCATTATATGTATAGTGGATGCTTGGACATGTATATATGAATATAAATGACTTCCACGCTCAACATGATAGTATGCTATCGGGTTTACATTATCTTGACATGTTGATTTGATCATGCTTTTATTCATTTGCACATCTTGATAAAGCCCTCAGGTTATTTTCTTGACTACTGTGACTATGATGCGGATCATACTAGTGGGGCATGTGTAGTTTATAAGCATATCCTTGAACTATTCCTAGTCGTGGGTGTATCGAGACGGGGCATCGATATTCCAGAGTAGACTAGCGTATACTATTCTTGTCCCATATGATGGGCGATGGATGATCCCATATCCATCTGGTGAGGTGACACCAAAGATTGTATGCGGGTGCTCAGTGGAGACTGGGTACACTGAACTGTAAGTGCACGGCGGCGCCCGGCCGTCATTCCGAGGCCAAAATGCGGAAACGATGATTTACTTTAAACTTTATAACCGGCACCACCGCGCACAAAAATCCCGGATCGGGCCATTAATTTAATTCTAGCTAACTAAAGAAGGGGGTAGAGAGATATACCGAGCGATCCATGTCCTTCGGTCTTCTCGTCGTCGTCCCGATCTCCCGCGGAATCTACGGTCTTCACCTCCTCGCCGGAAGGGCACCACGTAACCGGCATCTTTTACGGGCTCCCACATCTGGACCGAGGCAACTCGGGCACGTAGTTAGCGAGTCGACGTGCCCAATGATACTGTAGATTAACTGTAGAACTCATGTCTCATTTGGGGTATTAGAAGTTGCCCTTTTTGGTGGAGGTAGTGAAGTATACTTTTGGAGATGGAACTATGGAATTTTTGTGAAGCAAAAAGACCAAAAATCCCCTACCAAATTTTGGGACAGCCCTCATTTAGAGCATGGCCGGCCATGAAGGAATAGAGAGGAGAGAAAATGAGAGATGGAGTGAGTGGCCAAATGAAAAATAATTCAGCCCCCAATTATCAAGAGAGAGAGAGGATTATCATTATCAAAAGAAATGATCACAAACAAAAACCCACACTCCATCAACCATAATCATAACTCAAAAAGTCAAGCCATCATGAAGTCATGGAGTCAATGTGATGGTGGAACCATCATGACACAACAACATGCAAAAACAACCCTCCAAAATGCTTATTTGCACAAATGCAAATAAGCCCTCCTCCACCATTTTTCGGCCAAAGAAAGATACAAAGAAAAATGGCCGAAACCGGAAAGGAAACTGGCAACTTCATAAAACTGATCCCGTAATAAATTACAGGAAAACACCGCTACTGTATATACATACCCGCATTTTTATTCCGACCGAAATGCAAATGCAATGAGACAAAATCTACACTGTACAATACTAGGATCCAGTTTAAACCAAAGCCTGCTAGTATTAACCGTCCGATCATGATCCGTGCAATAACGCACGTATCTGATCGAACCCTGCCATATCTCCATACGGCCTCTACAGCGTTTCACCCGAAACATGAGTAACAGTTTTGTGGGGGACTCTAAAGACTCGTCAATACTATGGCTGTGGATTTAACCACTAGCACGTCAGAGGTATTAGCCATACGTGACGGGCTACCAGCTATTGACCAAAAGGGACGTCGATGAGCGAACTCATCCTGACACCCTACTGAGCCTGTCAGTGACAATATCCGTACAGTCCGGTCCGTTCGTCTACGAGCATCGCATGGCGGGCCTAGGGGGATGGTAAAAGTCAGACCCCCAAAAGCGGTACAAGTCGTGTCGGAGATCAGCCCAGAACACCCTGAGATACTACTGGAATACCTTCCAGTAAATCTCCTACCTTAGCCTAGGACTTTCAAGTACTGGCTCTCCTAGACACAGCGCGACCTCACCCCCAATACCGGGAGAGACGAACCCCTGAAGATCCGCTCACTGTCTCTATGTGGCTCAGGACTGTACCCAACTAAAACCTGTTTGCACGTCTTCTTTGAGCGTGGTAGGGTAGTAATCAAAGTATAGTGGGAACTCACACGAGACAAATGACGATCCTCAGGTCAATGAACAAACCTGTACACATGTCACCAGGGAATTGCTATCTGACGTCAGGTATAAGACCAACTAGCATGTTCCCGACGAGTCCTGTCCGGTGTACTCATAACCCAATGATCACCTGTAAACATCTTAGGTTAACCAAATGACACCAGTGGCTTGTGAGACCGGCCACTGCCGCTCATCGGGGTCTCGACTGTATACACTAGTCTACTCTGGAGTATCGATGCCCTATCTCGAAACTCCCACGACTAGGGACCTTTTAAGGATGTGCTTATAGACTACCAGCTCTCACGTATATGATCGCCCTCATACTGCTGGCAGTCAAGCAAGAATCCTAGGGGCTCTATCAACGTATAATAGCGACCTGTAAGGTCACTTAAAGCAGTACACGATAATAAAGATAAACCAGATAGCATACTATCATCTTGAGTAAGACTGTCCTACAGGAATAGGACCTCCCTCAATCATTGCAACCACGTGCCTGTGATCCAATAATTGACTCTGAGGGCACTATCTCCAACAATCTCCCACTTGCACTCAAGGCTAATTATTGTGATGTCGCATACTCACAGCTCGTGTGATACCGAACCCCCAATTCCTCTACTTGTCAATCTCACAAAGCTCGTTTGCGAAACTATTGCGTTCGAGGAATAGCCTCAGTGAGTGGATCTGCTCTGATGTTTCTTTCTATGTCTCTCTATATCTCAAGTTCGCGGAGAAAGCCATCTCTCGAAATGAGCAATACCTGTCTTAGAGTATGTCTGGATATCTGATGGGGCCTAGTTCATAAATGAACTCCAAATCCAAACTTCTTAGACTGTATCATCAACTGAACTTAATCAGTATCCTGCGCCATGCCTCCCTCAGTGTCCGCCTGGACCACCTGTCCAAAACACTGCCGCTCGTTAGAGGGAAAACTATAACTCTGATAACCTCTCTGTCATCCAGGTCACCTTGGAAGCCTGGAATGATAACTGTCTCCTAAATGAGGCTCTCGTTATCATATCCCTAGAACATCCACTTATGTTCTAAAGCTGCTTCCTAATGTTCCTCCAGGATTGGATCAATATTGGCTTATTGCATCCACTGCAAAAACAACATCTGGTGTGGTACTTGACATCTCATGATTGACTCAATTGCCTGAGCAAGTGATCTGCCAATCATGCACATCCCTCTCCACTTTAGTCTGTAAGACACCTTTAGAGAGGGTGACTCCATCACCTGTAGGTACACTACCATGCCTGAAGTCGTCCATTCTAAATACTTTTAGAATGCTGTCTAAGTACCCAGATTGGGAAACTACCCAAATCTAGATCTAAAACCATAGATCTAGTAACCAGAATGTCTGATATAATGTCCAAGTCCCATGTGGAGAAACCACTATGTGACAACCAAAGCATAACCGATTGTAGTATAGGAATTTCATTTCTTACTCTGTGTATGTCATCCAAATACCAGGAAATCACACTCTACTACCTCCTCAACAGATCCATCCCCTATTCTGATGAAGTCAAACCTATGTCTGTCACATCAGAAATAGATGATCTATCTCCGCTATATTTGCTTTAGTCTATAAATAGACATAAGCCACTTATCCACCATGCTTCCGCTACTCCCACTGACCACGACAACCCTCTGGCAGAGTCATATAGACGTACACTTCTAAATCCAGTTTAGAACGACGCTATACGCATCCTCCTGCCAGGTCTCACAGTCTGGAACAACAGCAATGGCAAGTCTGGGTAAACAAGAACCTCCCTGTCACCGTCCTTGAGGCTACCGGAGTACCTCTCGGGTGCCTGAGGTTACCCACCGTATCTGTGGAGTGGCCAATGGAATCTCAAGCTAGATTGAATCTT
Organism: Agapanthus africanus; assembly: GCA_030015575.1. Classification (NCBI taxonomy): domain Eukaryota; kingdom Viridiplantae; phylum Streptophyta; class Magnoliopsida; order Asparagales; family Amaryllidaceae; genus Agapanthus; species Agapanthus africanus. The sequence continues at coordinate 234,512,520 of CM057337.1, forward strand.
TAGGTTCTTATCAAATCTTCAGTAATCGTTTGCGGTTCTGTAATCACTTCCAGTTCTACCATACTCCCACTACTGTTTTCTGAAAAAATCTATTTTTGTTAAAACTGTGGCGAGTCAAGAACAATATCACTATTGATCTTCCAGATGGTAGAAAGTCAACCCTCGTCATAGCCTGGGTCAACCTACAAACAGCCATTACAGAAACGTGCCTTGAGTTATCTAGAGTCTGGTTTTAAGCATAAGCCGGACAACTCCCCGTACCTTAATAATGTCAAGATATGAACTGTTCTATATCCAATACAGAAACAGAGGCACTTATTTAATTGAACCAGATTCAAATCATGCAGCTGTCTCCAATGCATGTCAATTAAATGGAAAGAGGCCGATCAGCGTTACTCAACTTACGAGTACTCCCAATTATGAGTAATCTGAAAGAGAAGCAAGTTCTCTTAATCATCACTATCAACTGAATACCATACACAAGTATCTACATCTTCGATCACTTTGAAGAATCCCGATACTTGCCACACCTGGTTCTCTACTTTATTCATAAACCTATAACTTCTCAAAATTCGGACCCTGTGTTTCTACGAAACACCTGTCTAAAAACTAGAGAAGTCATAAGTAAACCGAATATAGTACGAGAACCAACCCCTCTGTCCTGATGGACTCTGGATAACATACAATACTCTGTAGAAGTCCTTTGAGTCTAATAACTCATTCCCTGTCTGTCGTAGGTTGAAAACTGTACTTATGGTTAAGAAGAATTACACCGCTGTTTAATGCTCCTTACCTAACCATCCACTGATATAGGTAAATGTCATGGACATAATTTCAAAAAGGTATATCTCATTCTATAAAAATAGACGTACAGATGTATCAATTTGAAATTGGTGCATAACAGCGGATATTCAAAACCAAATATTTGTCGTCCGGCAAACAATCCAGGTGACTTCCTCAAATATCACCAATTACAACGAATTCCGATATAATGAGGACAATCACCTAATTCCCAATGACTTAATCCCACTTATCATCTGTAAAACCATACAAATGTGAGAATCAAACCTGGTAAATACATACCCTGGAGCAAGTGTCTAATTGGGAAATTAGTTTTCTTTTAACAGTACATTGTGAAATATTGAAATGTTTCGTAGGGGTATCCAGGTATTCCTAGAATGCCTCTTCCATTATCCAGATTCACAACTGTAACCGTATTATTCTTTGCTATCTCTCCAAATCCCTTTATATGTCTTCAGTCATTACGTTCTGCACACCCCTTTAGGCCAACTGGTTTTCTTCCTTTCCTACCGTTCGGCACCAGCCTATGGTTTGGAAGAAGACTATCCAATAAACATAATGGGTGTACTGTCCTAATCCTAGGAGCACTCGCAATGCGAGAGGAGGTGAAGATAAAAGAAAACCGAATAAACCTTATTCCTATTTCTCCTGAACCAGAATCCATCCCCGAACTGAAACAAGTTCCTTTTGAGTTCGTATATAACCATACGATGGAGTATCTAATAAACTGTGGATCTTCGTAGTGATACAGAGTGTCCTGGAGAAATACGAAGGTGATTTGGGATTGGCAAAGAAATACTTGGTTTGGTCGTGAATAGCAGTCGCAATTTACTTTGCCCTCTTACTAACCCCTTGATATGTCTTTTCTTAATACCTTCTGTACACCATCGTTATGCTAATTGGTTTTCCTCATTCCCCACCGTTCGGCACCAGCCTAAGGTTTGGTAGAAGACTATCCAATTTGCGTAATAGGTGTACTATCTCCTAAACCAAGGAGTACTCGCAACCTGAGAGAAGGTAAAAGAAAAAGACAACTGAATAGTCCTATTCGTTTTCTCCAGAACCGGAAACCATCCTCGAATAAATTCCTTCGAGTTCGTATATAACCATACGATGGTTTTGTCGAATGGAAGTGGACGTTCGTAGTAATACGGGGTGTCCTGGAGAAAAGGGTAAAAGTAGGAGTGGCAATGAGGTTTCCAACTCTGACAATCCAAAAGCCAGTGTTTAAGATGGTTCGGTCAACTTGGTCACTGAGTCATAGTCTAGGGTCGGGTCAATGGTCGCTGCCAAAGAGAGAGAGAAGAGAAACACTCAGCGTGCAGTCTAACCTAGATCAGAATGGTTACCAATTTATCTAATCTGGAAACCTGCCACTGTACCGTCAAATTCTCCTCCAAACCTGAAAGAAGAATTAGTCGGGATCACCCGAGGAGTAAACCAACTCATCAGTGGGAATTGGGATCCAACTATCATCGCATGATAACGTGACGGAATCCGCTCACGTTATCACACTCCAGAAGGTATGCGCATATCTGGCAAGTTTCAGTTTCTTTAGAAACTCCCGATGTGATTTTTGCCCCATGCTCTTATGACCTTGACGAAGGCCAACATATCATAAGTCACATGTCAAGTTCTGCCCGTCATTATCCAGGTTAATTTGAACCCACCCGTACATACCTTTAACGAAGGCCAAAATAGTAGTACGACTGTCCCAAACCAACGCATCTATCTATGCCGCAGAAAAGTAACAAGTAGCTACCATACACTAAGCCTTGACGAAGGCCAACATACATGGCATGAATACTAAGTGCTACATTTCTGAAATGATGGAGGGCTATGAATGGTTTCTGTCGAAAACCTTTAACGTAATGAACTTGATATCGTTGAAGGAACTGGATAGCTTTTTTGAAAATATGGCGAAAAGCTTTGCTAAAGAGGTCACTCCCGGTGAAGGGATCTCGGCTCTTTCCCCGTAGAATGAGGTGCAGGATATTCCAACTGAATACCACGATGCAAAGCAAAAGTAATCGGCTATAGTGAAGTTATTTCCCTGACGCAAACTTCTGTCTAAGGGGTCACTCCCGATGAAGGGATCTCGGCCCTTGCCACGTCGACTGAGGTGCTGGATATTCATAACCGAATACCACTGTGCAAAGCAAAAGTAATCGGCTATAGTGAAGTTATTGCCCTGACGCAAACTTCTGTCCAAGGGGTCACTCCCGGTGAAGGGATCTCGGCCCTTGCCTCCTCGACTGAGGTGTTGGATATTCATAACCGAATACCACTGTGCAAAACAAAATAGAACGCCCTTGCAATAACAGCTTTTTTGAAAAATTGTTCCAACAACATCAGAATAGGTTTGTTTAGCTTGCATTGATCTGAATCAACGCAGTCCCATCAATTGATCACACCACAAAGAACGAAAATAATGACGTACGTATATGCCATCCGCATTCGCCACTGGGTCCCGTCATTACCCGTTAGGTTGGTTAACTAACGACAGAGCGGGGACTGGACTAGCGCGGATGCAAAACATATACAACATCTACTATTATATATATATCAATATATAATATTTCGCTCAAGGCGTGATAAAATGCAACATCACAGAAAAGTAATAAGCATCACAGAACAATACAGATATCTGGGATCCCCGGGTTTCACAGAGCCGCTACTGAAACCCGACGTTCCCCTGGTCGTGTGGATAGCCTGTGCAATGAAATCCTAGACCCCTACGGGCACGGCAAGTTACCCGCCAAAACCTGAAGCGAGGCAGCCCCCTTCAGCAACGTGAATGGACCACCCAGCACTTCACGGAATACGGTAACTTGGGCACCCCTCCTGGGTCAACCAGTACCCCCTACGAGTGCGGTGAATAGCCCGCCAATTTTAGAGTGAAGCCCCCTCCGTCTCAACGCCATGAGATGCGGGCTCGTTGCCCCCTAGAACCCTGCTATCCGTGCACCCCACCACGGGCTAATCCTAGTACAGAAAGTAAAATATACATACAACGGGTATATCGACCTCGACCCGGTCGTGCCCCAAAAGAATAATATACAAACAGGCAGTGACGGCAGTCCACATGTCGGACCCTCGCCCCACAATATCAAATGTACAAAATACAATCAAAACTGTACTACCATTGCATCTAGGGTATCCCCCACGACCAATCCGCAACATCACAGCACAACACAGAACAACAACGTGAATGTCACGTTCGCAAATCTGTCTAACCGGGCTATAGCAGTTAGACAGGATTTACCGATCAAGTGACATTCACGGTCGCAGATATAATGTAAATACTATGAACTAATGTGTTTAAAATTTTCGATCGATCAAATTTACCCAAGTGGGCCCCCAAGCACTACTGTAGCACTTACAGAAAATGTGGGCCCAAAAAGAATGTTCCAAAAACCCTATTTTCAAGTCAAAAGCTCTCTATGAAAATTTGGTCCAATGAACAGTCAACCCTGCGGCGGAACCGCGGCCAATGCGTGGGTTTGGCCGCGGTTCCGCGGTGATAAGGTGACGTCACGCGACCAATTTTTCTCAGACTGCTTAGAATTCCCTGCACATGTTTCTGCAACGTACTGAAAAATTTTTGGAGCTAAAAAAATTTCGACAGAAACCTGATGCATTTGAAAATACGGTTTTGGAATTTTGTTCGATCGGAAATGTAAACACATTAGACCAAGCTAGACTAGGTTAATGGCGTGGGTCTGATACCAGTGTAAGTGCACGGCGGCGCCCCGGCCGTCATTCCGAGGCCAAAATGCGGAAACGATGATTTACTTTAAACTTTATAACCGGCACCACCGCGCACAAAAATCCCGGATCGGGCCATTAATCTAATTCTAGCTAACTAAAGAACGGGGTAGAGAGATATACTAAGCGATCCGTGTCTTTCGGTCTTCTCGTCGTCGTCCCGATCTCCCGCGGAATCTCCGGTCTTCACCTCCTCGCCGGATGGGCACCACGTCGCCGGCTTCTTTTACGGGCTCCCACCTCTGGACCGAGGCAACTCGGGCACGAAGTTGGCGAGTCCACGTACCCAAGGATACTGTAGGTTAACTGTAGAACTCATGTCTCATGTGGGGTATTAGAAGTTGCCCTTTTTGGTGGAGGTAATGAAGTTAACTTTTGGAGATGGAACTTTGGGATTTTTGTGAAGCCAAAAGACCAAAAATCACCTACCAAATTTTGGGATAGCCCCCTTTAGAGCATGGCCGGCCATGAAGGAATAGAGAGGAGAGAAAATGAGAGAGGGAGTGAGTGGCCAAATGAAAAATAATTCAGCCCCCAATTATCAAGAGAGAGAGAGGATTATCATTATCAAAAGAAATGATCACAAACAAAAACCCACACTCCATCAACCATAATCATAACTCAAAAAGTCACTCATGAAGTCATGGAGTCAATGTGATGGTGGAACCATCATGACACAACAACATGCAAAAACAACCCTCCAAAATGCTTATTTGCACAAATGCAAATAAGCTCTCCTCCACCATTTTTCGGCCAAAGAAAGATACAAAGGAAAATGGCCGAAACCGGAAAGCAAACTGGCAACTTCATAAAACTGATCCCGTAATAAATTACAGGAAAACCCCGCTACTGTATATACATATTCGGATTTGTATTCCGTCCGAAATACAAATGCAATGAGACAAAATCTACACTGTACAATACTAGGATCCGGCTTAAACCAAAGTCGGCTAGTATTAACCATCCGATCATGATCCGTGCAATACCGCACGTATCTGATCGAACCCTGCCATATCTCCATACGGCCTCTACAGCGTTTCGTCCGAAACTTGAGTAACTGTTTTGTGGGGGACTCTAAAGACTTGTCAATACTATGGTTGTGGATTTAACCACTAGCACGTCAGAGGTATTAGCCATACGTGACGGGCTACCAGCTATTGACCAAAAGGGACGTCGATGAGCGAACTCATCCTGACACCCTACTGAGCCTGTCAGTGACAATATCCGTACAGTCCGGTCCGTTCGTCTATGAGCATCGCATGGCGGGTCTAGAGGGTTGGTAAAAGTTAGACCTCCAAAAGCGGTACAAGTCATGTCGGAGATCATTCCAGAACACCCTGAGATACTACTGGAATACCTACCAGTAAATCTCCTGCCTTGGCCAAGGACTTTCATGTACTGGCTCTCCTAGACACAGCGCGACCTCACCCCCAATACCGGGAGAGACGAATCCCTGAAGATCCGCTCACTGCCCCCATGTGGCTCGGGACTGTACCCAACTAAAACCTGTTTGCACGTCTCCTTTGATCGTGGTAGGGTAGTAATCAAAGTACTGTGGGAACTCACACGAGACGAATGACAATCCTCAGGTCGATGAACTAACCTGTACACATGTCACCAGGGAACTGCTATCTGACGTCAGGTATAAGACCAACTAGCATGTTCCCGGCGAGTCCTGTCCGGTGTACTCATAACCCAATGAGCACCTGTATACTTCTTAGGTGAACCAACTGACACCAGTGGCTTGTGAGACCGGCCACCGCCCCTCATCGGGGTCTCGACTGTATACACTAGTCTACTCTGGAGTATCGATGCCCTATCTCGAAATTCCCACAACTGGGGTCCTTTTAAGGATGTGCTTATAGACTACCAGCTCTCACGTATATGATCGCCCTCATACTGCTGGCAGTCAATCAAGAATCCTAGGGCCTCTATCAACGTGTAATAGCGACCTGTAAGGTCACCTAAAGCAGTACACGATGATAAAGATAAACCAGATAGCATACTATCATCTTGAATAAGACTGTCCTACCGGAATAGGTCCTCCCTCAATCATTAGAACCGCGTGCCTGTGATCCAATAATTGACTCTGAGGGCACTATCTCCAATATGAACGGACTCACAGAGAACTCCTATGTGGTATTATATCTATCGTCAGATAGCAGTTCTCAGGTGACACTAGTACAGGTTAGTCTGTAGACCCAAGATCGTCATAGAGTCTTGTGTGTCCTCCCACTGTACTTTGATATCCACCCTACCACGGCTCTACTGAGTCGTGCAAACAGGTGGACTTTGGGTACAGTCCCGAGGCACATGGAGGCGATGAGCGATAGGAGGGGTTCCGCCTCTCCCAGTATTGGGAGTTGATGTTGTGCTATACTCGATTGGCTATAACAGGAAGTCCTTGGCCAGGGCTACTGAGATTTACCGATAAGCGTTATCAGTAGTTTCTCGATCTCTTATGAGCCATACACCAGCATGACTTATTGAGTTATTGGGGTCGACGATTCCATCCCTAGACTCGATATGCAACATATCTGACGAGGAGACCGGACTGTACAGTAAGTGTTGCCAGTTGGCTCGATGGGAGTTTTGACAGCTTCGCTGGTTTTCTTCTGATCGCTCAATACCTGGGTGGCCCTTACGTTTAGCTGACCGCTTGCGGCTTGTAGGTATTTGATATGATCACCACCTACTGCCGCGTATTGACAAGTCTTAGAGTCCCACAATGAAGTTTCCTGGCTCAGGCGAAAAGATGTGGTGTGCATATGAGATATGCGTGGGTACCCGATTAAATATGGATATGTGATACCGTATATTAATCGGGCATTTTCTATTAGTCGGGTCGTATGTGATATGACCGGTTTGCAAAATCAAGTGTTGATTTAACAAATGACTTTTAGATTAATTCTTTAATTAAACCCTTTTTCTATTTTTGTATGCATGCATGTATGCACATGATGATGTGCATGGACATATACATACATACATTGTATCATGGTTGTTGATACATATTTGGTGGCAATGCAAGACTCATATTGTAGTAATTATTTATTTATTTATTTATCATTTTGAATTAAAAGAAAGGATAATTCACTCATGGTTAATGTTTATCATCTTTGACCATACTTCAACTACTTTTTAACTTTGAGTTAACTATCCTTTTGCTTTATTAACTCATTGATAAAGATATAGATAATTACTAACTATGGTTGAAGTGAGAAGGATATAATATAGATTATTCATTCTCATCTCAATAATTCATGATATTATCCTTTGAGCTCAAGCTTATCCACCATTATCTTCTTCTTCCTCTCTTGAGATTTTTCTTTGAGTGAAGTTGATAAAGAGAAAGGGTTTTGATTATAGAATACAAACCACATCATCCTACTACACACATCTAGCCCATTTGTGTAGGATGTTTGCCCTACTTCATTCACATATCAAGTAAAGCATGGAGCTTTGGGCAAAGGGACTTCGGGTGGATCTTCGTGGACCAGGAAGGCTTCCATCGATCCGTTCCAAACCCTCATAGTGCCAAGGAGTCACCAAGGGAGGTCTACAAAGGTTGTAATCTCTACCCTTAGTGACAGTTTTTCATTTGCGTATGATACTTAGTTGAAAAGAAACCCTAAATTTCTAGTTATGATTCTTGTCAAGTTCACTTAGCACCATTAAAATTTGATTATGGCATATGTGATGCTTCTAAACCCTTGACGAGATGCTAGGTAAACCCAACAATGGCATCAGAGCCAGGTTAAAGCTTTAGGCGATATTTAGGCGAAGTTAAAAATCCGATCGAACCACGAAACACCAATTTAGACCCTTCTCTGGAAATTTTCTAAAAATGTGATTTTTTGTGCATTAAAAATACTCAAAAAAAAAATAACAGGGAATTCTAGGAGTTACTGTGAAAAACGACACCCAAATTCCACTAAAGCGCCGCGGAACCGCGGAAGAACCATGCCTTGCGCGGCGGTTCCGCGGCGGTACTGTAGAATTAGGGTTAGCTTTTTGGCACAATACATCCGTAGGTACTTATACATGATTTTGGGTATTTTTAATCTTACTCAAGTGTTGTGTGTTCTGGAGATTATATTGTATTTGTTGATTCGATCGGAAAATTTAATTTCGTTTTGTTTTCCGGATAATTTAGAAAGTATTAAAATGTTCGAACGGATATCATTAACTCACTTTTTCCTGGCACGAAAAACTTTCAAGTGTTGAATTTTTCTTGAGTTTAAATATTTCGGAAAAACGTGCAAGTAACGCGGTAGACCCTCTAGAGGAACACAAAGCTTAACTCGATTATGTGACCGTCTGAACCGCCTCTAAATCTTAGGGTTTGGGACAGTACGGCATGCCACATGTGAGGCATTGGCTTGACCCTTCTACGGCTGGACCATTGGTACTGTGACATATTCTTGGATTATTTGAACTCCGCTCAAGTGTTGAGCTATTTAGGAAATCTTGGGTATTTGATCATTCGATCGGAAAGTTTAATATTGTCTATTTATCTGGAATGTGATACAATATGTGGAATTCATATAGTTAGGCATGAAATGCGAAGTATGTGATATTTCGAATTTATGATGTCTAAAGTGATTGTGGATTCCAAATGTTGTGGTTTTACAATTTCTTTTCTGTGAACATAAGTGTAGTATGTAGTTGTATTGCCGGTTTTCGTTGCTATACATCAACGATGATCGGTGTATGCATACTTACTTACGTTGATGATATGAGATATTATGTGTTGCTGAGATATGAAGTGCAGGATTGTCGCGATTGAATAGCCGGGGGTTTTATGTGAGATGAGAGTTTTATTTTCATTCATGTATAAATCCATTGTATGTAATATTCTTTTATTTGGGGCACTTCCGGGATGAGGAAGATGTTTCCATCATTGTATATTATTTACTTTTCCGCATTAGGATAGACCCAAGGAGGGGAGCATAAGTGACCGGGTTCTAGGGTTCAGCGGGATGCAATCTCGAGGAGTCGAGACCGGGTCTCCAAAACTCTAGAATTGGCAGGATCACTTGCCGCTCTCGTATGGGTCTAGGGGTGTAGGCTTGGCTATTCATCGCGACCGTGGAATCCGTATTTTCTATTGTTGGCTAAATACAAAATACGGACATCCTTGATATCCTTTTATTTTCACATGTGCTTTTGCTGTTGATATTCTGTAATGTGATTACTTAGTATCTGAGACGAATGGATTATTATTATATATATGATATATAATAAACGTTACTTATGTTTTACACCCGCACTAGTCCTGCTCTACTATGCTGTTAGTTAAGTAACCTAACGGTGGATAACGGGACACTGTGGCGAATGCGGATGGCATAAGTGTACGTTCTATTTTCGTTTCTTTTCTGTGATAGCTTAGGAACTTAAATGATGGGATTACATTAATGAGATTAATGTAAAGAAAAAGAAACCTAAAATTTGTTGTAGAATCAGATTTGAAACCCACTCGGCTTTTTTATGAAAAATGCAACTTTCAAAACATGCGGAGCTTAAGCCACTCCTTTTCTAAATTATTTTGATTCTACAACGAGATCAAGTTCAAAGCGTTAAACGTTTTCATAAAAACCATACGCAACCCTCCATCATTTTAGGAAGCAGAGTACTTAATATTCATGCTGCGTATTTTGATCATAGTCAAGGCGTAGTGTATGGTAACTAAGTGATGTCTTCCTACAAAGCATATGATGCGATCAGTTAGGACATTCATGTGATTATGTTGATCATAGTCAAGGGTCATATGGGTGGGTCTAGTTAATCTCGAATTGACGGGTAGAACTTGACTAGTGCTTATGATATTTTGACCATAGCCAAGGGCATAAGCAACTAGGGGAAAAAACCATATCGGGAGTTTCAAGAGTTGAAATTTGCAATGAGATTGCATACCATCTATATAATAGTTGGATCCCGATCCCACTGTAAGTAAGTGTTACTTCCAGGAGAATTTTGCATTTTACAATTAGATAATCCAGTAGGTGTCTAGAAAGGTGTTAACGGGGTTTGACCTCTGGGAAAACGAGGTTTATTTTAATTAGGTCCGTGCGAAAGCACGGGGAACCTCCCTCAAAGTACCGACACTGGCCTGGCTGACCGGTTAGCGAAACTGTAGAATGTAATTAATCCTGGCTAGTTTTCTTTTCAGGTTTTGAAAGAAAATTTGATTAAAACAGTGGGAGACATCGATTAGAAAAGATAATAACCAATCCAATTCTTTGCAAGAGCATTTCGCTGAATGTATTCTTTTCTCTCTCCTAATGGCAGATACCGATGACGGGAGTTAAGCTTCTACTGGAGAAAAATAAACTGACAGGACCGAACTATAAAGAATGGTCGAGGAACTTGAACATTGCACTTACATATGATAAAGTATCATATGTCCTCACAATCAAAGCCCCACCCATCGCAGGACCTGAATCATCTGTCTCGGATAGGGAGATCCGAAAAACTTGGGATATTGATTGTAACACGGCCAAGTGCCTCACGCTTGCTTCTATGAACAGTATTCATCAGAAGCAACACGAGAATATGGATGTAAAATCCATCTTTCTTCACACAAAGGACTTGTATGAAGAGCAATCTCGTACTTTGAGATACGACGCATCTCGAAAGCTGTTTCAGATGCGAATGGCCCCTGGTACATCAGTAGGGGACCATGTTTTGAAGATGATTGGTCTTATAGAAAAACTTGAGGAACTGGGATGGACCATGGATAATGAGCAATATACGGATATTGTTCAGTCTCTCCCCCCTGCCTTTGCTCCGTTCATAGTGAATTTCAATATGAACGATTTAGAGAAATCATTGCCTGAACTTCTCAATATGTTGAGAAGTGCAGAGAGCACGTTCAAAACAATGAGGACTCCCGCTCTGCTTGCTGGGCCATCTTTCTCTTCAGTCCCAAAAGCCAAGGCCAAGGGAAAGAAAAAGAAGAAGTCCATCAAACAGAAAGGTGGAGTTAAAAAGGCAAAGGGGAAAGACAAATCCGGGACTGCGGGAGGCGGGAAAGGAGAATGTTTTTACTGCCACAAGTCGGGACGTTGGAAACGCAACTGTGTTGTGTATCTTACTGATCTCAAGAAGAAGAAGCATGCTGATACTTCCACTTCAGGTGTGTATGTAACTGAAAACTGTTTTTCTTTAAACTCTGCATCTTGGGTATTAGATACCGGTTCTGGTTTTCAAATCTGCAATTGTATGCAGGGATTGAGATACAATAGAGTTTTGAAGACAGGTGACCATACTCTGCGGGTTGGAAATGGTTCCAATGTACATGCTGTATCCGTAAGAGAGTATCATCTTGGGTTGCCTTCGGGTTGTATTTTGGTTTTGAACCCGTGTTATTTTGTACCTAGTATGCTATGTAATATAATATCCGTTTCTTTGTTGGACAATGAAGCATATAATTTTTTATTGTAAAATAATGTTATGAACATTAACTTGAATCAAGAGTTGATTGGGTATGGTACACTAAATAACGGTATTTACGTCTTGAACCAACACACAGTTTTCAATATACAACATACTAATAAAAGATAGTTTTCAGATATAAATGAAGCTTTTCTTTGGCATTGTAGACTTGGTCATATTAATGAAACAAGACTAAACAAACTACATAAAGATGGTATTTAAATCCTTTTGAATATAAATCTTATGCGACTTGCCAGTCTTGTATCAAAGGTAAAATGACCAAAACTCCATTTACTTGATACGGAGAAAGAGCTGTGGAACTCTTAAGCCTCATACATAGTGATGTATGCGAACCAATGTCTACACATGCTAGAGGTGGTTTATCATACTTCATTACTTTTACTGATGATTTCTCAAGATTCGGACACGTGTTTTTGATAAAGCACAAATCCGAAGCTTTCCAGAAATTCAAGGAGTACAAACTTGAAATAGAAAAACAAACAGGCTTGAGCATCAACAAACTTCGATCAGATCGAGGTGGAGAATATTTAAGTACAGAGTTTTTAGACTTCTTAAAAGTGAATGGGATTCTCTCTCAGCTCACTCCTCCTTACACACCACAGCACAATGGTGTGTCGGAATGTAGGAATCGTACCCTATTAGATATGGTACGGTCCATGATGTGTGATGCTGAGTTACCGCTTTCCTTTTAGGGGCATGCATTAGAGACAGCGATGTATCTGTTAAACAGGGTTCCAACTAAGGCCGTGTCTACCACTCCATGTGAGATATGGAGTGGAAAGAGACCATCTCTTAAAAGAGTTAGGATTTGAGGTTGTCCGTCTTTTGTTAAAAAGCAGAATCCAGACAAACTCGAGACACGATCGGTAATGTGTAAATTTGTGGGGTATCCAAAACATTCGTATGGATATCTATTCTACCACAAGGAAGAACAAAAGGTGTTTGTTGCTCAGCATGCCACATTTTTGGAAAATGAAATCTTTACAGACAGTACTGATGGCAATGCGGTTGATCTAGAAGAGGTTCTAGAGACAAAAATTACTCAGGACGAATTGGTTGAAACTGATGTTGCAGTAGAACTTCAAGAACCTCAGCCACTCCGGAGATCTAGTAGAACTTCTCGCCCACCAGAGAGATACTATAGGTTTCTCATTGATGGTGATAGAGAAGATTAAATCATGGATGATGATGACCCTACTAGTTTTCAGCAAGCTATCACGAGTGGTGACTCAGTGAAGTGGCTGGAAGCCATGAGATCCGAAATAGAGTCCATGTATACTAACAAAGTATGGACTTTGGATGTTGCGCCTCCTGGAATAAAATCCGTTGGGTGCAAATGGATCTTTAAAAGAAAGATTGGTATAGATGGATAAGTATAGACCTTTAAAGCAAGGATAGTAGCGAATGGTTTTCGTCAAAGACCAGGATTGGACTATGATGAAACTTTCTCTCCAGTAGCAATGCTTAGATCCATTAGGATCCTACTTGCTATTGCTGCTCACTATGATTATGAAATCTGGCAGATGGACGTTAAAACTGTATTTCTAAATGTTGATTTAGAAGAATGCGTTTTTATGGATCAGCCAGAGGGCTTCATTGACAGTGGGAGCAGCGGGAAAGCATGTAGATTACTTAAATCCATTTATGGATTAAAGTAGGCCTCACGGAGCTGGAGCATCTGCTTTGATGATACAATCAAAGAGTTTGATTTTATCAAAAATATAGATGAACCATGCATTTATAAGAAGATTATAGGGAATACTGTCACATTTCTAGTATTGTATGCAGATGACATTCTCCTGATAGGAAATGATATTCCTATGCTATTATCGGTCAAACTATTCTTATCACAAAGGTTCTCCATGAAGGACCTGGGTGATGCCTCATGCATTTTGAGCATAAGGATCTATAGAGATAGATCCAAGAGGTTATTGGGATTGTCCCAATCAAAGTACGTAGACACCATCCTAAAAAGGTTTAGTAAGGAAGATTCCAACCGTGGTGCCTTGCCTGCTTGTCATGGAATCACTCTCTCTAAAGACTTCTGTTCGAAGACTGATGAAGAGAGAGCTCACATGAGCGTTATATCCAACGCTTCAGCCGTAGAATCTATAATGTATGCGATGTTATGTACTCGCCCTGATGTAACTTATGCACTAGCTGTAGTAAGAAGGTATCAATCCAATCCAGGGGAGAAACATTGGATAGCAGTGAAGAACATTCTTAAATACTTGCGAAGGACTAAAGAATTGTTCTTGGTGTATGGTAATGGGGATCTCCAGATGGAGGCCTTTACCGATTCCAGCTTCCAAAGTGATAAGGATGATAGCAAATCTATCTCAGGGTATGTATTTACCCTCAACGGGGGGAAGGGGGGTTAGTTGGATGAGTTCCAAACAGGATACCATTGCAGACTCTACGATAGAAGCTGAGTATATTGCTGCAAATGATGCTGCCAAGGAAGCCGTCTGGATGAGGAAGTTCATCGCGGAACTTGGAGTAGTTCCAACCATTGTTGATCCAATACTATTATATTGTGATAATAATGGAGCTATGGCGTTAGCCAAAGAACCAAGGTCCCATCAGAAATCCAGACACATCCTGAGGCGATATCATTTGATCCGGGAGATAGTAGATCGCCAGGATATCGAGATTCGGAGAGTAGATACAAAGGATAACACAGCGGATCCACTCACCAAGGCCCTTCCACTGCCGCAGCATGAGCGACTTTTTGAGATGTTGGGTATGAGATACGCCAATAATTGGCCTTAGTGCAAGTGGGAGATTGTTAGATATATGTATGCCCTATAGGCCATTATATGTATAGTGGATGCTTGGACATGTATATATGAATATAGATGACTTTCTCGCTCAACATGATAGTATGCTATCTGGTTTACTTTATCTTGACATGTTGATTTGATCATGCTTTTATTCATTTGCACATGTTGATAAAGCCCTCAGAATATTTTCTTGACTACTCTGACTATGATGCGGATCATACTGGTGGGGCATGTGTAGTTTATAAGCATATCCTTGAACTGTTCCTAGTCGTAGGTGTATCGAGACGGGGCAACGATATTCCAAAGTAAACTAGCGTATACTATTCTTGTCCCATATGATGGGCGATGGATGATCCCATATCCATATGGTGAGGTGACATCAAAGATTGTATGCGGGTGCTCAGTGGAGACTGGGTACACTGAACGGACTCACAGAGAACTCCTATGTGGTATTATATCTATCGTCGGATAGCAGTTCTCAGGTGACACTGGTACAGGTTAGTCTGTAGACCCAAGATCATCATAGAGTCTTGTGTGTCCTCCCACTGTACATTGATATCCACCCTACCACGGCTCTACTGAGGCGTGCGAACAGGTGGAGTTTGGGTACGGTCCCGAAGCACATGGAGGCGATGAGCGATGGTAGGGGTTTCGCCTCTTCCGGTATTGGGAGTTGATGTTGTGCTATGCTCGATTGGCTATAATAGGAAGTCCCTGGCCAGGGCTACTGAGATTTACTGATAAAGGTTATCAGTAGTTTCTCGATCTGTTATAATCCATACACCAGCATAACTTATTGAGTTATTGGGGTCGACGATTCCATCCCTAGACTCGATATGCAACATATCTGACGAGGAGACCGGACTGTGCGGTAAGTGTTGCCAGTTGGCTCGACGGGAGTTTTGACAGCTTCGCAGGTTTTCTTCTGATCGCTCAATACCTGGGTGGCCCTTACGTTTAGCTGACCGCTTGCGGCTTGTAGGTATTTGATATGATCATCACCTACTGCCGGCGTATTGACGAGTCTTAAAGTCCCACAATGAAGTTTCCTGGCTCAGACGAAAAGATGTGGTGTGCATATGAGATATGCGCAGGGACCCGATTAAATACGGATATGTGATACCGTAAATTAATCGTGCATTTTCCATTGGTCGGGTCGTATGTGATATGACCGGTTTGCAAAATCAAGTGTTGATTTAACAAATGACTTTTAGATTAATTCTTTAATTAAACCGTTTTTTCTATTTTTGTATGCATGCATGTATGCACATGATGATGTGCATGGACACATACATACATACATACATACATTGTATCATGGTTGTTGATACATATTTGGTGGCAATACAAGACTCATATTGTAGTAATTATTTATTTATTTATCATTTTGAATTAAAAGAAAGGATAATTCACTCATGGTTAATGTTTATCATCTTTGACCATACTTCAACTACTTTTTAACCTTGAGTTAATTATCCTTTTTCTTTATTAACTCATTGATAAAGATCTAGATAATTACTAACCATGGTTGAAGTGAGAAGGATATAATATAGATTATACGTTCTCATCTCAATAATTCATGATATTATCCTTTGAGCTCAAGCTTAGCCACCATTATCTTCTTCTTCCTCTCTTGAGATTTTTCTTTGAGTGAAGTTGATAAAAAGAAAGGGTTTTGAATATAGAATACAAACTACATCATCATACTACACACATCTAGCCCATTTGTGTAGGGTGTTTACTCTATTTCATTCACATATCAAGTAAAGCAAGGAGCTTTGGGCAAAGGGACTTCGGGTGGATCTTCGTGGACTAGGAAGGCTTCCATCGATCCTTTCCAAACACTCATAGTGCCAAGGAGTCACCAAGGGAGGTCTACAAAGGTTGTAATCTTTACCCTTGGTGATAGTTTTTCATTTGCATATCATGCTTAGTTTAAAAGAAACCCTAAATTTCTAGTTATGATTTTTGTCAAGTTCACTTAGCACCTTTAAAATTTGATTATGGCATATGTGGTGCTTCTAAACCCTTGATGAGGTGCTAGGTAAACCCAACACATACCAAGGGATTCCGAGCTCCAGTGTTCTGTTTTTGTCCCATTTTTATTGTTTGTTTTTTATAATTTTTAGTGTGCAGGTATTTGGGCAATCGTATCGCTTTTCCGCACTATTATCCGTTTTTTCCGACATTGTAGATTTTGTGGATTTGCGAACAGCGAGCATGTGGAGCAAAGTGTACATACCAAGCTAAGGTGATTGCGAAGTACAGTGCCAAAGTTCCGGGTAGTTTGACCCGCGCAAACGAACTTTTCAACCTTACCGGATTTGATTCAACTGGGGTTTCTTAACCCGAAAACTTATCGGTACGTTTTTCTTAAACACCTTCTTCTCAAATCCGACGCATCCAATATAATATCTTTGCAGGATTATTTGCAAGTTCGCTTTCAAACGCCAAAATTGACTAACCCGTATTTGTTGCAGTGGCGAGCTAAAACGTAAAAAATGATTGTTTAATTCTTTGAATAATTCTTTTTCATTTATTTGCGCATTGCATACATTAATACGGACTTAAGGGCAAGCGAACCCCACAACATACGGTAAAGGATTTCATCAACTTTTCCGTGGCCCACAAATCACGAAACTGTGCATAAATGTTTACCCGCACAAATTTTAAAAGAAACTAGACTTTAAGCCTTAAGGACTTCGCACTCACTAGGTGAAGTTAACTGTGTTTCGAACACTGCTTAACGGCATATTGTTTACGGGGTGTCTAGGAAAGTGTTCACGGCGAAACCGCCAAAAGAGAAAGAGCTATTTAATTAGGACCTTCGCAAAAGCGTCGGAAATCCTACCCTTATCTCTGCACTTACTGTTGGAGATAGTGCCCTCAGAGTCAATTATTGGATCACAGGCACGTGATTGCAATGATTGAGGGAGGACCTGTCCCAGTAGGACAGTCTTACTCAAGATGATAGTATGCTATCTGGTTTATCTTTATCATCGTGTACTGCTTTAGGTGACCTTACGAGTCGCTATTACACGTTGATAGAGCCCCTAGGATTCTTGCTTGACTACCAGCAGTATGAGGGCGTATGAAGGCGATCATATACATGAGAGCTGGAATCTATAAGCACGTCCTTAAATGGTCCCTAGTCATGGGAGTTTCGAGACTGGGCATCGATACTCCATTAGTAGACTAGTGTATACAGTAGAGACCCCGACGAGGGGCGGTGGCCGGTGTCACAAGCCATTGGTGTCAGTTGGTTCACCTAAGATGCATACAGGTGCTCATTGGGTTATGAGTACACCGGACAGGACTCGCTGGGAACTTGCTAGTTGGGACTATACCAGACGTCAGATAGCAGTTCCCTGGTGACATGTGTACAGGTTAGTTCATTGACCTGAGATCGTCATTTGTCTCATGTGAGTTCCCACTGTGCTTTGATTACTACCCTACCACGGCTCAAAGGAGTCGTGCAAACAGGTTTTAGTTGGGTACAGTCCCGAGCCACATGGAGGCAGTGAGCGGATCTGCAGGGTTTCGTCTCTCCCGGTATTGGGGGTGAGGTCGCGCTGTGTCTAGGAGAGTCATTACACAAAGCCCTCGGCCGAGGCAGGAGATTTACTGGTAGGTATTCCAGTAGTATCTCAGGGTGTTCTGGGCTTCACTCCGACACGACTTGTACCGCTTTTGGGGGTCTGACTTTTACCAACCCCCTAGTCCCGCCATACGATAGTCATAGACGAACGGACCAGACTGTACGGATATTGTCACTGACAGGCTCAGTAGGGTGTCAGGATGAGTTCGCTCATCGACGTCCCTTTTGGTCAATAGCTGATAGCCCGTCACGTATGGCTAATACCTCTGACGTGCTAGTGGTTAAATCCACAGGCATAGTATTGACGAGTTTTTAGAGTCCACCACACTCAATTACTCAAGTTTCGGGCGAAACGCTGTAGAGGCCGTATGGAGATATGGCAGGGTTCGATCAGATATGTGCGGTATTGCACGGATCGTGATCTGACGGATTTTACTGGCCGGCATTGGTTTAAGCCGGATCCTAGTATTTGACAGTGTAGATTTTGTCTCTTTGCATTTGTGTTCAGTGGGAATACAAATGCGAGCATGTATTTGCAGTAGTGGGGTTTTCCTGTAATTTATTACGGGATCAGTTTTTTGAAGTTACCAGTTTGCATTCCGTTTCGGCCGGTTTTCCATTGTTCCTTCGCGGCCGGACTTTTCTGGTGGAGGGGGTTATTTGCATGTTTGCAAATAACTTATTGTGGAGGGGGTTTCTTGCATTTGTGGATTCTATCATCATGAGATGATTTATACATCATTTCTTTGTGATTAGAGTTGATCTTGATTTAGATTTGACCTTGTTATCATTGCCCATGGATGTGGTCACCCTCTTCTTTTCCTACCATTACCTCCCTTCATGGTTTTGGGTTTTTCACTCCTCATTCTATGATATGGGGGCCGGCCACTTTTGAGTGAGGGTGAGGTTCATTTTATTGAGAGAGGGAAATTGATACATCTCATTTTTGGCTTGCTCACAAAACCCTTCTCACCTCTCCAAAGTTTATTCCTTTTATCCCTCCATCAAGGCAACTTCATATACCCCAAAAGAGACAACGATTCTACACTAGTCTACAGCAAATCTTGGACGCGTCGGCTAGCCAACTTCGCGCCCAAGTTGCCTCGGTCCAGAGGTGGGAGCCCGTAAAAGAATCCGGCTACGTGGTGCCCTTTTCGACGAGGAGGTGACGGACGGAGTTTCCGTGGGTGATCGGAGTGGGGACGAAGACCGTAGGACACAGATCGCTTGGTATAACTCTCTACCCACTCTCTTGATTGCTAGGATTAGGTTAATAGTCACAATCCGGGTTTATTGTCCGCGGTAGCGCCGGTTTAAAGTTAAGAAATTTTTTGATTCCGCATTTTGGCCTCGAGTAGAAGGCCGGGGCGCTGCCGTGGCGCAACACTTACCTTGCCTTGTGATCAGTGTATCTTGAGCCCGTTTCTCGATACAGTTTTACTTCGACAATCAAGTTCTGGAGCAGGTCTAGTTGACCTAGGTGAACCCTAGACCGATTAGGTGCGTGGTATTTTTGTGTCGTGGTTGTTTTTGTCTAGATTCCTTTTGTGTGTACATTTCATTCTTTTGTTAATAACTAACTTATAAAAAAAATCACATTCTTTTTCTTCTCCTTTTCTCTCATCATATCATGGCACTACTACAATATGGGGTTGCCCTTACGGATAATGTAATCCATAGGGGCAGCTTTTTTCTTTCCCCTACGGACTAATCCGTAGGGCCTAATGGTTGGCCCTACGGTGCCCGACGTTTTAATTTAAAAATATTAAATCGTAATTTGTTGTTTGGCCCTACGGAGCCGCAAACCAATGATCTACGGTTAAGTCCGTAGGGGCATCTAAATGGGAATTTAATAAAAAAAAGGCACAGAAATGACAACGCCTTGATCACTTTCACGTTCGTTCCCGAAATTCTCTCTCGTTCCCGCGTCTCCAATTTTCTCTTCGTCGCCACTGCTCTCCGTTTGCGGCCCACCACCGCCTTCGTTCTTCCTCGTCGAGTTCCTCGCCGCCAATTGCGTGCGTCGTCGACCGCCAAGCGTCTCCGTTGTCTCCTCCACCGCCTACAGGTAAGTAAATCTCCAATTAAACATAATTTTGATGATGTTAGGGCAATGGTTTGTAGGGTTGCTGGGCACTGCCATAAGGGTCTACGAGGTATCAACCATGCCCGATTAAAATTTTAGTGTGCCGAACAACCCAAAGCCGGATTTTTAAGCTAGAGTTTATGCGAAAACAAACATGTTAAACACTTTAACACTAAGTGAGTGGGATTACAACTTTTGTAGATCCGGTCCTTCACTTCTTAAGCTCCGTGTTAAGGTCCCTTCACTACGATCATCGTGTTCCGGACTCTCTAGAGGCTCCACGAAGAGAAAGATGCAGTCTTGCTTCCGATCTTCGATAACATAGATGATCTACCTTGAAGTTTCATTAACACAAGCCAACACTTACTAAATGTAGTGAACACCCTCATCTAAAGGGAAAGGATAGATGAGGATGATGAAGTAGGATTTTTGCTCTCATTTATAATCTTTTTCTCATACTCATTCATCACTTGGAAAAAAGCTAGTAAGCTTTTTCCATGAAAGAAAGAAGAAGGAAGAAGAAGAAGAATATCATGAATCCTTTTGTGATGAATAAAGCAAAGATAAACATGATGAATAATGCAACCATGGTCAACTTAACCCATGTAGAAATTTAACTAGGGCTAGGGTTTGGGTTGGTTTAAAAGTGAGTCACTTGAAAATATCAAGCAGAATATCTTTTCCAAGACAAAAGAAAACCTTCTAGAATCTACTAGAAGTCTTAACCCTAATCCAAACCCTAATCATGTTTAAACTCCACAAAACATGTTGCATGAATAACCATATCATGTTACAATATTATATATCACATATATAATATTTATCGTAACAAAATAAAATAATACAATTAACATATATCGCATATATATCAATGTATTATCCGAGTGAGAAAAAGAATCTTTTAGTGAGCTAATATTAGTTAATGTAATTTAATATATCATATATATTATTGTACATTAAATAATCGAATCAACACTTGATCCGACAATCCGGCTATATCACATATAACCGACTAATATGATGACCCGGCTATATCACATATACTCGGCCGATATCTCATATCGTGAGAATCCAATACGGTATCACATACCGCATTATCCTCGGTCCCGCACATATCACATATGTGCTCCTACTCCGTTTTGCCTGAGCCAAGAAACCTCTGTGTAGGACTCTAAAGAATCGTCAATACGCCAGCAGTAGGTGACGATCATATCAAACACCCACAAGCTGCAAGCGGTCAGCTAAACGTAAGAGCCACCCAGGTATTGAGCGCTTAGAAGATCAACAAGCAAGCCTGTACATTCTCTTGTGAATCCAATCAGTAACACTCCCGTACAGTCCGGTCTCGTCGTCTGATATGTCGCATATCTCGCTTAGGGATGGTAAACGTCAGACCCCAGTAGCTCGATAAGTCGTGTCGATATGAGGTCTATAACAGTTCGAGAAACTACTGATAACACTTACCGGTAAATCTCAGCAACCCTAACCAGGGATTTCCGGTTATAGCCAATCGAACACGGCACAACATCAATTCCCTATACCGGGAGAGACGAATCCCCTCCTATCGCTCATTGCCTCCATGTGATTCGGGACTGTACCCAAAAGCCACCTTTTTGCACGCCCTTTTGGACGTGGTATGATGGAAATCAAAGCACAGAGGAAATCACACAAGACTCTATAACGATCTCGGGTCAAAAGACTACTCTGCACCAGTGTCACCGGGGAACTGCCATCTGACGTGAGGTATAATACCATCTGGGAGTTCTCGGCGAGTCCGTCCAGTATACCCAGTCTCTACTGAGCACCCGTACACCATCCTTGATGTCAAACACCGATGAATATGGGATCATCCATCACCCATCATATGGGTCAAGATGCGTATATGCTAGTCTACTCTGGTGTATCGATGCCCTGTCTCGATACACCCTCGACTAGGAACAGTTATAGGATGTACTCGTCGACTACCGTGGCCCCACTAGTATGATCTCATCATAGTCCCAGTAGTTGAGTATATATCCTAAGGGCTTTATCAACATGTAACATAGAGACAATCAGAGTACTTGTTAAGATAAAGTACAACCAGATAGCGTACTATCATGTCGAGTAAGAAAGTCCTCCCTATATATGTCCAAGCATCCATTACAATATGCATCATTTTACAGTAATGACCTCTAGGGCATACATATAACTAACAATCTCCCACTTGCACTAGGATCATCTGTCGGGGTATCACATACTCAACAATTAGTTGTGGTTGAAGTATCTCATACTCAACCATCCCATAAAAGTCTCTGCTGGGAAAAAGGCCTTTGTGAGTGGATCCGCGCTGTTGTCCTCTGTGTCCACTCTCCTAATCTCGATCTCCCTGGAGATCAACCATCTCCATGATCAGGTGATACTGCCTAAGAATTATATCCGGATTTCTGATGGGACGGGGGTTCCTTGGCATAAGCCACAACTCCATTGTCACACAATGGTAGGAACGAAGTTCATCTCATGATTTAATATATCCAGACTGCCTCTTTTGTAGTATCCTTGGTAACGATGTATCTTGCCTTTAATCGTCTAGTAAGTCACAGTATCTAGCTTGGAACTCTTCCAACATACTGTCCCTCCACTGAGGGTAAAGACAATGCCTGCGACTGACATTCAGTCGTCCTTATCACTCTGGAACCTTTCCAGTGATTCTCCCCAGGATCGATTGATACCATCTCACTATAACTAGTGAGTATCCTAACATCCAATTAGATCTATATCATAGATCCAAAACCCAGGATTTAGGAGGTATCACTTTGATCCTATATGGAGAATCCTTGTGATAAGCGGAGATTGACCGAGCTTACCATAGGAAACTCCTTCCCTATCAAGAGTATGTCATCCGCGTACTCTACGAGGATTACCACCATACTCCCTACTACCTTTTTGTATATACAAGGTTCATCTACCATTTCGATGAAGTCAAACTCTTTGACTACCACATCAAAACAGACGTTCCAACTCCGCAATACCTGCTTTATCACATAAAACATCTTGCACATGTTTCCGCTGCTCCCACTGTCTACGAAGCCCTCTGGTTGTGTACTTATAGACGCTCTCTTCTAAATCATCATTTAGAAAAGCAGTCATGACACCCAACCGCTAGATATCGTAGTCATGGTATGTAGCCATTGTAGGGTTCCTAGACACTCTAATGAAGTCTCACAAGGCATCAACCATGCCAATTTCAAAAATTATGGGTGCCGAGAAACCCTAATACGGATCGCTGACTAGAAGTTTAGGAGAAAAGATAATCTAGTTAACTACTTAACTAAAAGTTAGATGCTACAACCTTTGTAGATCCGGTTCTCCACTTCCTTAGCTCCACGTGAGTGTCCTCTCGCTGTCCATCATGAATCCCGAACTCAATCGTCGGCTTCATCGGAGAAACGGGCGAGCTAGGTCGTCGGCTTCGTGTCAAAGATGATCTACGTCGAGGCATCACAAGTACAAGCTCCGACTTCACAAAGTTGTGAAACTTGTGAAGAAAACACCCAAAACAACTTGGCAAGAGGTAAAGGGTGAAGAAATAGGAGGTGGGTTCACTTTAGAATTGGATTTCTCTCACTAGAACTCAAGTTGCCATTGATGGCATCAAGGTTTCTATCTTGAAGAAGAAGGAGAAGATGAAGCTAGTTTTTATGATAAGTTGTTATAAAATGAAAAGAAAAACCAAACTTATCATAATGTGAACCATAGTTAAGTATAGAGAATTGACTAAGGTTAGAAGAATGGTTAGGGTTTAGTGTGAAGACAAAATGGTCACAAAGTCAAAGCTTCATGAAACTTCAACAATGTTCAAGAATGAAAGCAACCATTTTGTATTCTTATCCCATTCTTTTTCCAAAAATGAATAAATAAAAGAATGGATAAATAAAAACCCTAATCACTTTCTTAACCTAGGTTTAATTCTATACACTTAACCGAATGAGCAAGCATCATCAAACATGATACAAACATGTGCACAAAAGTATATCACATATACAATTTGCACATCAAGTGAGAAAATCCATTTAAAGTTAACCAATACTAGTTAATGTAAAGTAATATATCAAATATATAATTATACATTAAATCATTAAATCAACACTTGATTCAATGATCCGGTCATGTCGCACATAACCGACTAGAATCCAATGTATCGATTTATCGAATCAATGATTCGATAACTAGGTCATATCGAATATAACCAATCGAAACATATATCGCGAGAATGAAATGCGGTATCACATACACGCATTATTCTCGGTCCTGCACATAACTCATATGCGCTCCTATTTCGTTTCGCTTGAGCCAGGAAACCTCTGTGTAGGACTCTAAAGACTCGTCAATACGCCGGTAGCAGATGATGATCATATCAAGCACCCACAAGCCGCAAGCGGTCTTCTAAACGTAACGGCCATCCGGGTATTGAGCGATCAGAAGATCGACGAGCTAGCCCGCTCACACTCCTGTGAATCCAACCAGTAACACTTACCGTACAGTCCGGTCTGTTCGTCTGATATGTCGCATATCAAGTCTAGGGGTGGTATACGTCAGACACCAATAACCAATAAGTCATGCCGATGTGAGGCTCATAAAGGGTCGAGAAACTACTGGTAACACTTACCAGCAAATCTCTGATCAGCCCTGGCCAGGGACTTCCCTGTTACGGCCAATCGAGCACTGCGCAACATCAACCCCCAATACCGGGAGAGACGAAACCCCTCCTATCGCTCATTGCCTCCATGTGACTCGGGACTGTACCCAAAGACCACCGTTTTGCACGCCCTCATGGACGTGGTAAGGTGGAGATCAAAGCACAGTGGGAATCACACAAGACTCTATGACGATCTCGGGTCTACAGACTAACCTGCACAAGTGTCACCTGAGAACAGCCATCTGACGTGAGGTATAATACCATCTGCGAGTTCTCGGCGAGTCCGTCCAGTGTACCCAGTCTCCACTGAGCACCCGTATACCATCTCTGATGTCAAACATCAATGGATATGGGATCATCCATCGCCCATCTCATGGGTCGAGAAGCGTATACGCTAGTCTACACTGGTATATCGATGCCCTGTCTCGATACACCCATGACTAGGGACCTTGAAGGATGTACTTATGGACTACCATGTCCCCACTAGTATGATCTGCATCATAGTCCAGGTAGTCAAGTACACATCCTAAGGGCTTTACCAACATGTAACTATAAGACAGTTTAAAGAGACAAGTGTACATGTTAAGATAAAGAGTAACCAGATAGCATACTATCATATCGAGCAAGAAAGTCATCTCTATATATGTCCAAGCATCCAATATAATATACATCATCTGTACAATACTGGCCTCTAGGGCATACATACAACTAACAATCTCCCACTTGCACTAAGGCCAGCTGCTGTAGTATCGCATACCGAGCATCCCGAAGAGTCTCTCAAACTGTATCTGGGGAATGGCCTTCATGAGTGGATCCGCCGTGTTGTTCTTCGTGTCAACCCTCCTGACCTCGATCTCCCGGCGATCAACTATCTCCCGGATCAGGTGATACCGCCTCAGAATATGCCTGGATCGCTGATGGGACCTGGGTTCCTTGGCCAAAGCCACCGCTCCATTGTTATCGCAATACAAAGGTATTGGATGCTCAATGGATGGAACCACTCCAAGTTCAGTAATGAACTTCTTGATCCAGACAGCCTCTTTAGCAGCATCGTTGGCAGCGATGTATTCAGCCTCCATCGTCGAGTCTGCCACGGTTTCCTGCTTGGAACTCTTCCAGCTAACCGCCCCTCCGTAAAGGGTAAAGACAAATCCCGACTGCAACTTAGAGTCGTCCTTATCACTCTGGAAGCTCGAATCGGTAAAGGATTCCACTTGGAGTTCTCCGTTACCATACACCAAGAGCATCTCTTTAGTCCTACGCAAGTACTTGAGAATGCTCTTCACAGCTGTCCAGTGACTCTCTCCAGGATCAGCTTGATACCTGCTCACTACACTTAGTGAGTATGCTACATCGGGTCTGGTACATAGCATCGCATACATGATAGAGCCTGCAGCCGAAGCATAGGGTATCCCTTGCATGCGAGCTCTCTCCAAATCAGTCTTGGGAGACATCTCTTTGGAGAGAGTGACTCCAGAGATCGTGGGTAAGTTCCCACGCTTGGATTCTTCCATACTAAACCTCTTTAGTATGGTGTCAATGTACCTGGATTGGGACAATCCCAATATCCGTTTGGATCTATCTCTATAGATCCTGATTCCCAATATGCAGGAGGCATCACCAAGATCTTTCATTAAGAATCTCTGTGATAAGAAGAGCTTGACCGATTGCAGCATAGGAATATCATTTCCTATCAAGAGTATGTCGTCCACGTACAATACGAGGAAGACAACCTTACTCCCTGCCACCTTCTTGTAGATACAAGGTTCATCTGGGTTTTTGACGAAATCAAACTCTTTGATAACGACGTCAAAGCAGATGTTCCAACTCCGCGATGCTTGCTTTAATCCATAAATGGATTTAAGCAGCTTGCACACCTTCCCGCTGCTCCCACTATCTACGAAGCCCTCTGGCTGAGTCATGTACACACACTCTTCTAAATCACCATTTAGAAAGGCGGTCTTAACATCCATTTGCCAGATTTCGTAGTCATGATATGCAGCGATGGCAACCATGATCCGGATGGATTTAAGCATAGCCACTGGAGAAAAGGTTTCGTCGTAGTCCACACCTGGTCTTTGACGAAAACCTTTTGCTACAAGTTTAGCTTTGAAAGTCTCCACTTTCCCATGTACACCAAGTTTCTTCTTGAAGATCCACTTGCTCCCAATGGGTTTTACCCCTTCAGGAGCAACTTCCAAAGTCCATACTTTGTTGGTGTACATGGATTCCATCTCGGACCGCATTGCATCCAGCCATTTCACTGAGTCCCTACTCGTGATGGCCTGCTCGAAGCTAGTTGGGTCATCATCCTCCATGATGCAATCCTCGCTCCCACCATCCATAAGAAAACCGTAGTATCTCTCAGGTTGGAGAGGAACCCTACTAGATCGACGGAGAGGCTGAGGTTCATTGGGAGCTACTGAATCTTCTGGTTCCACTAGATCTTCAGTTACTGTTTGTGTATCTGGAACCTCTTCCAGTTCTACCTCAGAGCCACTAATCTCTTTTGCAAGAAATTCCTTTTCTAAAAAGGTGGCATGTTGAGCAACAAATACTCTTTGTTCCTCACTGTGGTAGAAGATATACCCTCACGAATGTTTGGGATATCCAACAAATTTACACAAAACAGACCTTGCCTCGAGTTTGTCCGGTTTTTGTCTTTTGACATAGGCCGGGCAACCCCATATCTTAATAAAATTAAGATATGGTCTCTTCCCTTCCCATATCTCATATGGTGTGGTAGGCACAGATTTGGTGGGAACCCTATTCAGTAGGTATGCTGCTGTTTCCAGTGCATATCCCCAGAAGGAAACAGGTAACTCAGCTACACTCAAAATAGAGCGCACCATATCCAATAGGGTGCGGTTCCTCCGTTCTGATACACCGTTGTGCTGTGGTGTATATGGAGGAGTTAGCTGAGAGAGAATCCCATTCTCTTTTAGGAAGTCCAGGAATTCAATGCTCAAGTATTCACCTCCTCGATCAGATCGTAGGATTTTAATACTTTTTCCGGTTTGGTTCTCGACTTCTTGTTTATATTCTCTAAATTTCTCAAAAGCTTCTGATTTGTGTTTCATCAGGAACACATATCCGAATCTAGAGAGATCGTCAGTGAATGTAATGAAGTACGAAGAACCATCCCTGGCATGTGTAGACATGGGACCGCATACATTACTATGTATCAGTCCCAAGAGTTCGGTAACTCTTTCTCCGTGTCCCGTAAACGGAATTTTGGTCATCTTGCCTTTGAGACATGACTGGAAAGTGTCATAAGATGAAAATTCGAACGGTTTCAAATATCCATCCTTATGCAACTTAGCTAGTCGTGTCGCATTGATGTGACCCAGTCTACAATGCCACAAGAAGGATTCGTTCAGTTCTAAACTCTTCCTCTTGTGTGTGTTTGTTATGCTCAGAACTGTTGATTGATTTAGAACATAAATGCCATTGCACATCGTGCCTGATCCAACCAACTTTTGGTTTAGAAAAATGTTCATAACAATATCCTGTAACACAAAATTATATCCTTCTTTACTCAATAAAGAAACCGATATAATGTTGCATATCAGGTTCGGCATGTAATAACATTCGTTCAGAAACAATGTATTACCAGTTGGTAATACAAGGTGATATTCCCCGACAGTCTTAGCTGCAACAATTGCACCATTTCCAACTCTAATGTCTTTATCACCTTCTCCAAGTTCTCTACCTTTCCTAAGCCCATGTAACTGATTACATATATGGGATCCTGACCCAGTATCTAATACCCAGGATGTGGAGCAAATGGAGAAACAGTTCTCTGTAACGAACACACCCGAAGAAAATGCATCAACATGTACTTTCTTCATTCGGGTGGCATGGGAATCCTGGTATTCCCCTATATCCTGTTCAGTCCTATAACTCTTATAGGAAAGAACGGAACCAACGTTCCCCAGCACAGTATAACATGCGGGTTCGGTCAATACATCCATATTATTATCTTTATTAAGGCATGAAATGGTCGCTACCTGGAGAGAGAGAGAAGAAAACACTTTAGCGTAAGCTCGTGCAAGATCAGATTGGTTATTATCTTATCTAATCAGGATGGCTCCCACTGTTTTTATCAAATCTTCCTTCAAACCCTAAAAGGAAAGACTAGCCGGGATTAATTACACACTACAAGTTCGCCAATCTTTCAGCCAGGCCAGTGTCGATACTTTGAGGGAGGTCCCCCGTGCTTTCGCACGAACCTAATTACTGTAAACCTCGTTTTCCCAGAGGCGTAACCTCGTTAACACCTTTCTAGACACCTACTTGATCGGCTAATTGTAATGTGTAAAACTCTCCCAGGAGTAACTCTTACTCGCAGTGGGTATCGGGATCCAACTATCTCATAGAAGGTATGCAATCTCATTGCAAATTTCAACACTTGAAATTCCCGATAATATTTTGCCCCTAGCACCCTATGACCTTGACGGAGGTCAACAAACCATAGGCTACTAGTCAAGTTCAACCCGTCATTTCTTGATCGAATTAAACCCACCCGCACGACCCTTGACGGAGGTCAACAAGGCCGCACGACTACCCTAATCCAATCTGCATCATATGCATAAACAGATAAATACTAGTTAGCTACCGCACACTACGCCTTGACGGAGGTCAACAAACGTAGCACGAATACTAAATAGGACTTATCTGAAATGACGGAGGGCTACGACAGGTTTTTCTGAAAACCTATTGCGTAATAAACTTGATATCGTTGTAGAATCAAATGAAGTTTTGAAATGGAATGATTTTGAGGCTTTTCTAGTTTTGCTAAAGGGGTCACTCCCGGTGAAGGGATCGTCGGCCCTTTCCTCGTCGAATGAGGTGCGGGATATATCATATATATCACTGTGCAAAGCAGAAACTATAGAAGCTATCAAAAGCAAACCGAGTGTGTAGCATCTGCCAGTTATTGCTAAAGGAGTCACTCCCGGTGAAGGGATCTCGGTCCTTTCCTCATCGAATAAGGTGCAGGATATATCACATATACCGCTGTGCAAAGCAAGAACTGTTGCTACCTGTTTTATTTAAAATTTGATTCTACAACATCTTAGGTTTCTTTTCTTTCATTAATCACATTAATGAAGTCCCATCATTTAAATACCTAAACATCACAGATAAATACGACATACACTTATGCCATCCGCATTCGCCTCGATGTCCCCTCGTGCACCGTTAGGTTAGGTGACTAACGACAGAGCAGGGCAGGGCTAGTGCGGGTGCAAAACATAAGTAACGTCTATATAATATATCATATATACTATATACTGTATCTATCACAGAACATCACATGATCACATCACAGATATCGCAGCAGAAGAAACATATGAAATATTGGATATACTAGGACGTCCGTGTTTTTAATACGAGCAAGTATAAAACACGGATTCCACGGTCGTGATGAATAGCCATTCCCACACCCCTAGACCCCTACGAGAGCGGCAAGCAACCCTACCAATTCTAGGGTTAGGAGACCCGGACTCGACTCCTCGAGTTGGTCTCCCACTGGACCCCAGAACCCGGTTACTTGTGCTCCCCTCCTTGGGTCTATCCTAATGCGGAAAAGTAAATAATATACAAAAGGTGACAACTTCCGCTACCTGGAAGTGCCCCAAATAAAAGAATATTACATACAAGTTTTTACATGAATGAAAATGAAAAACACTCATCTCACATAAAAACCCCCGGCTATTCAAACACGACAATCCAATATAACATATCCAGCAACACATAACATCACATGTCATCAACGTAAGTAAGTATGCATAACCCAATTGTCGTTGACATATAGCAACGAAACCGGCGATATGAACATACTACACTTACGGTCACAGAAAAGAAAGTGTAAAACTACAACAGTTGGAATCCGCAACCTCTTTAGACATCACATGCCTAATCAAATGAAATACTTAGACATCACATGCCTAATATTTATAAACCCCGCATTTTAGTCTCATTATCGAAAACTCTTTTCAATATCAAATGAAACTAAACCGCTAGATTTATAACATTCATTCAGTTATCTCATAACAGTTTGTGAATTCCAATTATTGTATCACATTCCAGATAAACAGAAAATGTTAAACTTTCCGATCGAACAGTCGAATACCCAAGTTTTCCCGATACAGCTCAACACATGAAATAAGTCTAACAACATTCAGTTCGTGCCTCAGTACCAACGGTCCAGC
This sequence comes from Agapanthus africanus, assembly GCA_030015575.1. Lineage (NCBI taxonomy): Eukaryota > Viridiplantae > Streptophyta > Magnoliopsida > Asparagales > Amaryllidaceae > Agapanthus > Agapanthus africanus. Next base: position 234,543,904 of record CM057337.1, read on the forward strand.
CGTAGAAGGGTCAAGCCAACGCCTCACATGTGGCACGCCGTACTGCCCCAAACCCGAAGGTTCAAAGGGCAGTTCAAGACGGTCACATAATCGAGTTAAGGTTTGTTGTCTTCTAGAGGGTCCATCGCGTTACTTGCACTACTTAGAACGTCGTTAAACTACGGAAAAATCCAACACTTGGAAATTTCCCGACAGGGGAAAAATTGGGTATTTGTATCCGGTCGAACTTTTTAACATATTCTAAAAATTATCCGGAAATACACAAAGACGAAATTTGATAATCCGATCGAAACAACGAAGCTCTAAAACACCCCAGAAAATTCAACTCTTGAATAATTATTAAAAATACCCATAAAACTCAGCTGCAGAAAATAAGAATTACTGTGCAAACAATGTTGCGCAATGTGAACAGTAGGCGGCGGAACCGCGGCAGAAGCCATGCTTCTGCCGCATTTCCGCGGCTGCTTAGATGAATCATGAGCTCGTGTTTCACCATAATTCTTAGATCTTCCTGCTGAATTTTTTAGGCATTTTTAATCTGGAAAAATCCCAGATTTTAGAAAAAGTCCAGAGAGCACTCGGGTTTTAGGGTTTCGGGTTCGTTCGGGTTTCAAACGTCGTCTAGACTTCGCCTAAGGCTCTAGCTAGGCTCTGATACCATTGTAGGGTTCCTAGGCACTCTAATGAAGTCTCACAAGGCATCAACCATGCCAATTTCAAAAATTATGGGTGCCGAGAAACCCTAATACGGATCGTTGACTAGAAGTTTAGGCGAAAAGATAATCTAGTTAACTACTTAGCTAAAAGTTAGATGCTACAACCTTTGTAGATCCGGTTCTCCACTTCCTTAGCTCCACGTGGGTGTCCTCTCGCTGTCCATCATGAATCCCGAACTCAATCGTCGGCTTCATCGGAGAAACGGGCGAGCTAGGTCGTCGGCTTCGTGTCAAAGACGATCTATGTCGAGGCATCACAAGTACAAGCTCCGACTTCACAAAGTTGTGAAACTTGTGAAGAAAACACCCAAAACAACTTGGCAAGAGGTAGAGGGTGAAGAAATAGGAGGTGGGTTCACTTTAAAATTGGATTTCTCTCACTAGAACTCAAGTTGCCATTGATGGCATCAAGGTTTCTAGCTTGAAGAAGAAGGAGAAGATGAAGTTAGTTTTTATGATAAGTTGTTATAAAATGAATAGAAAAACCAAACTTATCATAATGTGAAACATAATTAAGTGTAGAGAATTGACTAAGGTTAGAAGAATGGTTAGGGTTTAGTGTGAAGACAAAATGGTCACAAAGTCAAAGCTTCATGAAGCTTAAACAATGTTCAAGAATGAAAGCAACCATTTTGTATTCTTATCCCATTCTTTTTCCAAAAATGAATAAATAAAAGAATGGATAAATAAAAACCCTAATCACTTTCTTAACCTAGGTTTAATTCTATACACTTAACCAAATGAGCAAGCATCATCAAACATGATACAATCATGTGCACAAAAGTATATCACATATACAATTTGCACATCAAGTGAGAAAATCCATTTAAAGTGAACCAATACTAGTTAATGTAAAGTAATATATCAAATATATAATTATACATTAAATCATTAAATCAACACTTGATTCAATGATCCGGTCATGTCGCACATAACCGACTAGAATCCAGTGTATCGATTTATCGAATCAATGATTCAATAACTAGGTCATATCGAATATAACCAATCGAAACATATATCGCGAGAATGAAATGCGGTATCACATACACGCATTATTCTCGGTCCTGCACATAACTCATATGCGCTCCTATTTCGTTTCGCTTGAGCCAGGAAACCTCTGTGTAGGACTCTAAAGACTCGTCAATACGCCGGTAGCAGATGATGATCATATCAAGCACTCACAAGCCGCAAGCGGTCTGCTAAACGTAACGGCCATTCGGGTATTGAGCGATCAGAAGATCGACGAGCTAGCCCGCTCACACTCCTGTGAATCCAACCAGTAACACTTACCGTACAGTCCGGTCTGTTCGTCTGATATGTCGCATATCAAGTCTAGGGGTGGTATACGTCAGACCCCAATAACCGATAAGTCGTGCCGATGTTGCAGGGTTCCTAGGCACTCTAGTGAGGTCTCCCAAGCCATCAACCATGGCAATTTCAAAAATTATAGTGCCTACAAACCCTAAAGTACGGATCGTTTGCTAGATGTCTAGGCGAACAAGCTAACTAGTTAACACTTAACTAAAAGATACGGAAATACAACCTTTGTAGATCAGGTGCTCCACCTCCACGGCTCCGCAACGAGGTCCTCTCCGCTGTCCAAATCAAATCCGGGCTCTAGGATCGGCTTCGTCGGAGAATGGGCAAGCTAGGTCGTCGATGTCCATGCCGAAGATGATCTACGTCGAAGCATCGATGAATCAAGCTCCACCTTCACCAAGTCATGAAACTTGTGAAGGAAACACACTCTACTACTTGGCAAGAGGTAGAGGATGAAGAAATAGGAAGTGGGTAGACTTTAGAATTGGATTTCTCACTCATTTCCAACAATCACCATTGATGGACCTTGCTTTTCTTCACTTGAAGAATAAAGAAGAAGAAGAAAGATATTATGATAAGTTAATAGAAAATGAAAAGAAAATGAATTCTTATCATAATTTTAACTAGAGTTAAGTGTAGAGAATGAATCATGGTTAGTGGGAATGGTTAGGGTTAAGGATGAGATAAGTATGGTTGACTTTATCAAAGCTTCATGAAGCTTCAACTAAACTCCAAATCTAGCAACCATTCTTTTCTCTTTTCTTTTATTCATTTATCAAAAATAAATGGATAACAAAATAAGATAAATGAATAACAAATAATAAACCCTAACCATTTCATTAACCAAGGTTTAATCTTTACACTTGAACCCTAGCATGACTTGTATCATCAAACATGATACAATCAAGTGCACAAAAACATATCGCATATGCAATGCGCACGAACCAAGTGAGAAAATCCGTCTAAAGTGAACCGATACTAGTTAATGCAAAGTAATATATCAAATATATAATTATACATTAAATCATTAAATCAACACTTGATTCAATGACTCGGTTATGTCGCACACAACCAACTAGTATTCAATATATCGGCTTATCGAATCAACGCTTGAATCGATAACTAGGTTATATCGCATACAACCATTCGATATATTTATCGCGAGAATAGAATACGGTATCACATACACGCATTATTCTCGGTCCCGCACATATCTCATATGCGCTCCTATTTCGTTTCGCTTGAGCCAGGAAACCTCTGTGTAGGACTCTAAAGACTCGTCAATACGCCGGCAGCGGATGATGATCATATCAAACATCCACAAGCCGCAAGCGGTCTGCTAAACGTAACGGCCACCCGGGTATTGAGCGATCTGAAGATCGACGAGCAAGCCCGCTCACACTCCAGTGAATCCGACCAGTAACACTACCGTACAGTCCGGTCTGATCGTCTGATATGTCGCATATCTTGCCTAGGGGTGGTAAACGTCAGACCCCAATAGCTCAATAAGTCGTGTCGATATGAGGTCTATAACTGTTCGAGAAACTACTGGTAACACTTACCAGTAAATCTCAGCAACCCTGGCCAGGGATTTCCTGTTATAGCCAATCGAACACAGCGCAACATCAACCCCCATATACCGGGAGAGACGAATCCCCTCCTATCGCTCATTGCCTCCATGTGACTCGGGACTGTACCCAAAAACCACCGTTTTGCACGCCCTCTTGGACGTGGTAAGATGGAAATCAAAGCACAGTGGGAACCACACAAGACTCTATGACGATCTCGGGTCAACAGACTACTCTGTACCAGTGTCACCAGAGAACTGCCATCTGACGTGAGGTATAATACCATCTGGGAGTTCTCGGCGAGTCCGTCCAGTGTACCCAGTCTCTACTGAGCACCCGTATATCATCTCTGATGTCAAACACCAATGGATATGGGATCATCCATCGCCCATCTACATGGGTCAAGAAGGTATACGCTAGTCTACTCTGGTATATCGATGCCCCGTCTCGATACACCCTCGACTAGGGACCTTGAAGGATGTACTTATGGACTACCATGTCCCCACTAGTATGATCCGCATCATAGTCCAGGTAGTCAAGTACAGATCCTAAGGGCTTTACCAACATGTAACAGAGAGACAAACAGTAAACACGTTAAGGTAAAGTGTAACCAGATAGCATACTATCATGTCGAGCAAGAAAGTCCTCCCTATATATGTCCCAGCATCCACTACAATATACATCCTATGTATAGTAATGGCCTCTAGGGCATACATATAACTAACAGATGTGAGGCTCATAGCGGGTCGAGAAACTACAGGTAACACTTACCAGCAAATCTCTGATCAGCCCTGGCCAGGGACTTCCCTGTTACGGCCAATCGAGCACTGCGCAACATCAACCCCCAATACCGGGAGAGACGAAACCCCTCCTATCGCTCATTGCCTCCATGTGACTCGGGACTGTACCCAAAGACCACCGTTTTGCACGCCCTCATGGACGTGGTAAGGTGGAGATCAAAGCACAGTGGGAATCACACAAGACTCTATGACGATCTCGGGTCTACAGACTAACCTGCACAAGTGTCACCTGAGAACTGCCATCTGACGTGAGGTATAATACCATCTGGGAGTTCTCGGCGAGTCCGTCCAGTGTACCCAGTCTCCACTGAGCACCCGTATACCATCTCTGATGTCAAACATCAATGGATATGGGATCATCCATCGCCCATCTCATGGGTCGAGAAGCGTATACGCTAGTCTACACTGGTATATCGATGCCCTGTCTCGATACACCCACGACTAGGGACCTTGAAGGATGTACTTATGGACTACCATGTCCCTACTAGTATGATCTGCATCATAGTCCAGGTAGTCAAGTACACATCCTAAGGGCTTTACCAACATGTAACTATAAGACAGTTTAAAGAGACAAGTGTACATGTTAAGATAAAGAGTAACCAGATAGCATACTATCATATCGAGCAAGAAAGTCATCTCTATATATGTCCAAGCATCCAATATGATATACATCATCTGTACAATACTGGCCTCTAGGGCATACATACAACTAACAGCCGTGGCAAGTAGGATCTGAATGGACTTAAGCATAGCTTTGAAAGTCTCAACTTTTCCATGTACACCAAGTAATCTTCTCAAGATATACTTGCTCCTAATGGGGATTTAACCCTTCATATAAAGCAACCAAAGTCCATACTTTGTTGGTGTATAAGGATTCCATCTCAGATCGCTAAGCATCCAGCCATTCTTACAGAATCCCACTCCTGATGGCCAGCTCGAAACAAGTTGGGTCATCATCTCATGATGCATATCCTCGCTCCCACTATCATAGAGGAACCGAAGTATCTCTCAGGTGGATGAGGAACCCTACTAGATCGGTAGAGAGGCTGAGGTTCGTTGGAAACTATTGAATCCACATTCAATAGGTATGCAGCTTCTCAAGTGCATAACTCCCAAAAGGAAATAGGAAACTCAGTAGTACTCCTCATAGAGCACACCATAACACATAGGGTGCTATTGCTCCACCCCGATATAGCATCGTGCTATGGTGTATACGGAGGAGTAATGCTGAAAAAGAATCTTATTCTCCTTTAGAATAGTCCAGGAATCCCGTTTTGGTTCTCTGCTTCTAACATATATTCTACGAATATCTCAAAAGCTCGGACTTGTATTTTATCAGGAACATATGTCTGAATCTTGAGAGATCATCAGTGAATGTAATGAAGTACAAAGAACCGGTCCTGGCATGTGTAGACTGGGGACCTTACATACATCATCATGTATCAATCCCAAGAGTTCACTAACTCTTTCTCTGTTTCAAATAAACAGAGCTGTGGTCATCTTATCTTTGTGACATGACCGGAAAGTTTCATAAGATGTAAATTCAAACAAATTTAAATATGCATCTTAATGTAACTTCAGCCAGTCGGGTAGCATTGATATGACCTAGTCTACAATGCCTCAAGAAGGATTCGGTCATTTCTGAACTCTTCCTCTTGTGTGTGTTTCTTATACTGAGAACTGTAGTTCGATTTAGAACGTCAATGCTTTTAGATAACGTGCCTGAACCGATCTACTCTTGATATAGGAAATGTTCAAAAAATTATACAAAATTATATCCTTTCTTTACTAATAAAGAGACCGATATGATTTTGTATATCAGGTTCGGTATCTAATAACATTCGTTCAGAATCAATGTATTCTAGTAATACAGGGTGATAGTGACCAACAGACTTGGCGGCAACACCTGCACCATTTCTATCTCATGAAACTTATCACTCGTTCTCAGTTCTCTACCTATCTGTAGCCTATGTAACAAATTACATATGTGGGATCCTGATCCGGTATGAAATACCTAGGACGTAATGGATACTGAGAAACAGTTCTTTGTAATGAACACACCCGAAGAAGATACATCAGCATGCACTTTCTTCGTTTGGACGGCACGGGAATTCTGGTAATCCCCTATTTCCTGCTCTGTCTTATAATAATTATAAGTTGGAGCGGGACCAATGTTCTCCAGATCAGTAAAACAAGCGAGTTCGGTCAATATATCCGGATTATTATCTTGATTAAGGCGTGATATGGTCGCTATCTGGAGAGAGAGAGAAGAAAACACTCAGCGTATGATCTTGCAAGATTAGATTGGTTATCTAATATATCTAATCAGGATGTCTCCCACTGTTTTAGTCAAATCTTCCTTCAAGCCCTAAAAGGAAAGACTAGCCGGGATTAATTACACGCTACAAGTTCGCCAATCTTTCAGCCAAGCCAGTGCCGGTACTTTGAGGGAGGTCCCCCGTGCTTTCGCACGAACTTAATTAAAGTAAACCTCATTTTCCCAGGGGCGTAACCCGTTGACATCTTTCTAGACATCTACTTGATCGGATAATTGTAATGTATAAAACTCTCCTAGGTGTAATGATTCAGTGTAATTCTCGGATGTGTTTGTAAAAAGCAAGTATCGAATCAATTATTTCCTGATAACGGTTTCATTTGATCGATAATAGTATCTTGTATCGGTATTTAGAAAATTGTATAAAGAACTCACTATCAAAGAATTATATTTGACCGCAATCAACTACGGTGTCTGTTGTAGATCGTAAGCGAGTGCGGATCGTCCACAGGGATTGTGCGATTCGTTTCTATGTTTAATTTTTTTGAATTGAAAAGTTAATCGAAAGGAAAAGAAAACATGATTCAAGAGTTTATCGATTGATTCAGGTGTCACGATGTTTAATCAAAAATCAAGAACTGATAAACAAATCAAGAATCGGTGTTTCGATGATATTTCCAACCAAAACGTCAAGAATCTAAATGAGGCTCGTAGGAATCAATCGGATCTAAAGACGTAATGTAATCTCAAGATTTCGTGTTCTTGTCCTTCGAAGGATTGATACTAGATCGATGATGATCGAGGAGAGTTAGGGCTTTCTTGATGAAACTAGGGTTTCATCGTTTAACCCTTGTTCTTTCGTAGATATCATTCATATTCTAGCCTCTAGCAATTTCAAGAAACGATCGTAACTCCCCAATCTCGAGCGATATCAATCAAGAAAACATCGCAACGAATTGGGTCGTCGATTCTTGAACTTGCTAGGGTTTACAAAACTCGTAGGATTCAAGAATCGATTTAAGATATATTACATCATCATTCTATTGATCGTCTCGACTCCTCGACGAGCGGAGTATTACTCAAACATCACCACACAGGAAGCATTCAAGAATTGAAAAGATATCATGATGCGAGAATTTAAAGAAAACAAGATAAAAGAATATAACCTTTTATTTATATCAACAATTTGATTACAGTCGCTCAGGAACTACAAGAGGAAGAACTAAATTGTTGAATTGGCGTCGCTCGGCTCCGTGAGTCGTGGATCAGCTTGGACCACTTGCTCCGTTGAAGATCGGCTCGGCTCATAAAAGGTTGCAAGGCTTCTTGCTTGATGGGTACTCAGGATCTTGGCTTTTGATTGGAATTAGGGTTAGGGTTTTACACAAGTCCTCTTACTAGACTTGTGGAAGAAGAAGATGAAGAAAGAGAGTGAATGGATCAATCAATTTCAATGAATGAATTCTTTCCTCCACAGGTGAGCCTAGCGTCCAATTTATAGATTTCCCAAACCTTAGGCCTTGAGTTTCAAATAGAAGTTCCCTCCAAAAGTTTGTTGAAAGACTTCTAGAAGTAGTTAGTTAGGCTTAGCTTAGGGTTTAAGCTAGGGTTTAGGGAGAAGATTCTAGAATACAAGGCTTAGCTTAGGGTTTAAGCTAGGGTTTAGGGAGAAGATTCTAGAATACAAGGCTAGTTTAGTGTTGGTCCCAAAGCTTGCTGATCTGGCAGAAGTCTCTGGAGTTTTCTGGAAATTGGAGTGTCTTTTTGAAGTGTAGGAGCTGAGCTATGAGTTCTGCAGCAAAATTGGAGTGATGATCTGTCTAGGCCGCTGTGGAACCGTGGCGCAAGCAGGCTACGGCCGCGGTTCCGCGGCCATGTAAGAGGCTTGGAGCTTGGTTCTTCTGGTGTAGTCTTGGAATACCATTTGGAGCTTAATTTGATATGTTGAATTTTACTTTGCCTTTTGGATTGGTACCAGAACTGAAATCATTGAGTTGGCGTAATATTTGATCGGTACCGTATAGATTGTGGGCCTTTCTTCTGGATTTTCCTGCATAGATCTCAAAACAAGTGTTGCGCAATATAGGGATGATGCGATGCCATGAAATGCGGTCAATTTCCTTTATAGTGTCGGTTTCAAAGTCTAATACATGCAATCTGATATTTTGCGACAGTTTTGCTAATATGTAAAATATGAATACCGTACACTTCTAAATGAATGCAAATGATGAGGAAATTGCCGGCTAAAATATGCAATATTTTCGACTAATCAAATTCCCCCAAACTTAATTTCGATTGTCTCGAGCGAACTGTTTTATTAAAAAGAGAAGGAGAAAATAAAGAAAGAGAAAAAACTATCTAGCAAACTTTCGTAGGCAACACGATTGCACTGAGCACGTGCAACAAGCCTTTAAACCTCTAGGTGTCCCTAGTAGGAGGAGTGTTGTCTCCTGAGGGTTTTCAGCGGATTGCACCCACAAAATCCGATAATAAAAGAAAGATCATGAATATTATATTTAAAGAAAAGAATTGTAAAAGAAAAGCCTTGAAAATTAGGGTTTTCAACTAAGCTAGCTTTTCGGTTGTCATGAGCCCTATCTTAATGGTCATGACAAGATGTCAGAAATCACGTCCTCCCTCAATAAAATATCGTCTTATTCTTCATTCCTATCTTTATTCCAAACATCGATCATATAACCCTGCGTGTGTGCAAAGACATCCCTACACCCGGAGAATTCAATTCAAGCTATCATACTCTTGCCCATCAGCCTCAGTACTTTTTAATTAATGAATATTTAGATGAGATTGCTAACACACATTCATGCGACCGTTAATACTTCTTGAGGTACTAACCGACCGATTACTCATGTGCTTGCTTACTTGGTGTACTTTCCTCGTCTTGCACCACCTCATGCATAGCAGTGACTCCAAGACCAGTTGGCCTTAGGGCACTAGGTGAAGAAGCACCCTCGCTATACATTTTTATTGCCCTCGGTGATAACAAAACCAGTGTCCATTTTTCTCACCACTTTATATTTTTTATTCACTTTTTCTTTTTCTTTTTATTTCCTTCATACATCGACTTTAAGACAAGAGCATTTCAAGGTATCCTCTACTATCCCAGGCTTCAAGACGTGTGTAAGTGCGAATAGCAGGGTAGCAACGTTCAAAATGTTTGGCTTCCAGAATAGAAACTATTTTTCAGACTTATTTTTATCCTTAGATTAGTGACGTCCTTCATCTTACTAACCCATGGGACAACAGCTCATAACTACTTATTACTAGTTCGTATATGAAAACTTCTAATTTTCTTAGTTTTCTTAAATTTTTCTAATCTCATGGATGTAATTGTTCACTATCTAAACTTTCATTATCTTATTTATATACAAAAAAGTGTAAATATTAAAATTATTTTTATACTTGAAAATTTTTAAATTTTTATCGGTTTTGAAATTTTTTCAATTTTTTATAGATTTTTAAAGAAATGTTTTGTGCTTATGCAGATTATATGCAAATGATGCAAAAATAAGCACAAACCTCCCCCAAACTTGTTTTCAACAGTGTCATCACTGTTGCCAATCGCTATATCTACAAAAACTGTAAGCCTGGGGGAATTATTAGTGGGGGCAAAATATATAAGTGAAGAACTTCCCCTAAACTTACTCTTTTCACTCACCTCCTTTCAAAAGATGATGCAATAATATACTGGACATGAAGGTGAGACGGAGGAATTTTAATCAAAATAAACTGGCTCTTGTAAGAACAAGAGCTCCTCCGTGGGGTCAGTGGAAAAATACGGCTTAAGTCTATGTCCATTTACTTTAAAAAAGGTGCCGTTTTTAACATTTTCTACTTCTACTGCCCCGTGCGGATATACAGACCGCATAACAAAAGGTCCCTTCCATCGAGATCGGAGCTTACCCGCGTGAAGGTGTAATCGTGAATCATAAAGAAGGACTTGTTGACCAGGTGAAAATGTTTTCCTCAAAATATTTTTATCATGAAAAAGCTTAGTCCTATTCTTTGTGATTACAGCATTATCATAAGCTTCATCGCGGAGTTCGCTTAGCTCATTTATTTGCAGCTTCCGAAAGTTGCAAGTAAGGTTTAGATCAAAATTTATTTCTTTTATAGCCCACAATGCTTTATGCTCTATCTCGACGGGTAAATGACATGCTTTTCCAAACACTATCCTATATGGAGACATCCCTAGGTCGGTTTTAAATGCAGTTCGGAATGCCCAAAGAGCATCCGTCAGTTTGGTCGACCAATCTTTTCTATTTTTAGCAACAGTTTTCTCCAGGATAAGTTTGATTTGTCTGTTTGAGATTTCAGCCTGCCCGCTTGTTTGGGGATGATAGGGTGTAGAAAGTCGGTGGTTGATTGAGTATTTCCGCATCAGAGTCTCGAAAGATCTGTTGCAGAAATGTGTCCCATTATCGCTAATAATAGCGCGTGGGTGTCCAAATCGCGAAAAGATATTCTCTTTTAAGAACTTAATGACAACTTTCTTGTCATTAGTGCGACATGGAATGGCTTCAACCCACTTTGAGACATAATCAACCGCCAGCAGTATGTACAAATTCCCAAAGGAGTTGGGAAAAGGACCCATAAAATCAATGCCCCAAACATCCAATATTTCAACAACCAAGATGGGTTGCTGAGGCATTTCATTCCTCTGGGAGATTCTACCCGTATACTGACATTGTGTACAGGTTTTGCAATACTCAAATGCGTCCTTGAATAAGGTCGGCCAATAAAATCCACATTGCAAAACCTTCTCCGCTGTCTTTCTAGGACCAAAGTGACTCCCACAGGCCTGATCATGACAAAATGAAAGAACACTCTTGAACTTTTCATTCGGGACACACCGGCGAATGATCTGATCAGGACAATATTTAAACAAATAGGGCTCGTCCCAATAAAAGTGTTTTACTTGGGAAAGAAAACGTTATTTGTCCTGTTTTGACCAATCGCTCGGTATTAGTCCCGTGGCATGATAGTTCACAATATCCCTGAACCATGGTTCAGCGGATACGTTCAAGAGTTGTTCATCAGGGAACGAATCATTAATCGGCAGGGTCACAGGGGAAGAAATGATGCGTGAAAGATGGTCAGCTACTACATTTTCACATCCTTTCTTATCTTTGATAACAAGATCGAATTCTTGTAACAGAAGCATCCAACGTATTAGTCGACCTTTTGCATCTTTCTTTGCCAGAAGATGTTTTAACGCGGCAAGGTCAGTATACACAACTATAGGTGAGCCAATTAGGTAAGGCCTGAATTTTTCTAATGCAAATACAACCGCTAAGAGTTCTTTTTCTGTGGTTGTATAATTGATTTGCGCATCATTCAGGGTCTTACTTGCATAGTATATCACGTGTGGCATCTTATCAATGTGCTGTCCTAAGACTGCACCTACTGCAAAATCAGATGCGTCACACATCAGCTCAAAGGGGTAGTCCCAGTTTGGTGATGATAACACGGGGGCTGAAGTGAGTGAGTGTTTATGTGAGTCGAAAGCTGTCTCGCAGTCCGAGTCAAAATGGAAGGTCGTATCCTTGGTCAGGAGAAGAGTTAAAGGTCTAGCAATTTTGCTAAAGTCCTTAATGAATCTCCTATAAAGCCCGCATGGCCAAGGAAAGATCGAATATCTTTGACGCTTTTGGGATGAGGGAGGTTTTGGATGATATCTATCTTAGCTCTGTCAACCTCAATACCTTTCTGTGAAATAACATGTCCAAGTACTATTCCTTCTTGGACCATAAAATGGCATTTTTCCCAGTTCGAAGTCAAGTTCTTCTCTTTGCAACGAGTAAGAACAGCGTCAAGATTCGCTAGGCAATCAGAAAAAGAGTCTCCAAAAATCGAGAAATCGTCCATAAAGATCTCCAGAAAATTCTCTACCATATCATAGAATATCCCCATCATACACCGCTGAAAGGTAGCGGGAGCAATGCATAACCCAAAGGGCATGCGACTGTAAGCAAAGGTACCAAAAGGACAAGTAAAAGTTGTTTTATCTTGATCCTTTTTGGCGATGGGGACCTGATTATAGCCTGAGTATCCGTCCATAAAGCAATAATACTCTCGTCCCGCTAAGCGTTCCAGCATCTGATCAATGAATGGTAGAGGAAAGTGGTCTTTCTTCGTGGCAGCATTGAGTTTTCTATAATCAATACATACAAGCCACCCAGTTTGGGCGTGTGTCTGAATCAACTCATTTGCCTCATTGGTTATAACAGTGATGCCGGATTTCTTAGGAACGACATGTATAGGACTCACCCACTGGCTATCGGAGATGGGGTATATAATACCATTATCTAAGCATTTGACGATCTCTTTCATGACCGCTTCCTTCTTGACGGGATTTAACCGTCTCTGTGGTTCTCGGGTTGGTCTGGCATCATCCATCACATGTATATGATGTTCAACTATCAAGGGACTAATCCCTTTGATGTCCGCCATACTCCAACCAAACGCCTCTTTGTTACATTTCAATACCGATAAAAGGGCATTCTCTTGCTCTGATGCAAGAGAAGCGGATATGATAACCGGTAAAGACTCATTCTCACCTAGATATGCATATTTGAAGTGAGAAGGTAAAATTTTAAGATCTAACTCAGGCGGAGAAATGATAGAAGGTGGGATCATTGAGTGATTTTTGGATTTACAAAGAAGCTCAGAGCCTGTGAAAGATACAGACTCGGGTGGAGAAAAGTCAAGAGTGCAGGACTCAAGTGTAGAGAAAGTGTCATCACTAAGATCATGTGTGAAATCAAACAGTGATGTGTTAATGTCATTGAGATCAGTAAAGCAAAGTTCCTCAGCTCCACAACTATCGGGAGCGATCTCATGGACAGAGCACACATCTAAAATATGAGCAGAGGGTTCTGATGGCTGACTTCCAACTTTGTAGATATTTAGTTCAATGGTCATATTTCGAAATGATAAGTTCATTGAACCATTTCTACAGTTTATAACAGCGTTGGAAGTGGCAAGGAAAGGACGACCCAGAATCACCGGAATTTGGCCCCGGGGGTTTGCTACAGGATGTGTGTCAAGTACAATGAAGTCTACAGGGAAAACAAATTCCCCGACCTTTATCAACACATCCTCTAATTCACCCCTTGGTTTGGTGATAGATCGGTCTGCCATCTGGAGAGTGCAGTGAGAAGGTTTCAGCTCTCCAATCCCTAATTGCTCATAGACAGAATAAGGGAGTAGGTTAACACTTGCGCCAAGGTCTAAAAGAGCACGATTTATGTTTTTACCCCCAATAGAAATCGATATTGTAGGACATCCTGGGTCCTTACGTTTCTTTGGTAGCTGGGGTATAAAAGCAGTGCTAATATTATTAGACATGAAGACCTTCTTCGGCACTTGAGTCTTCCTCTTCCTAGTGCACAAGTCCTTAAGAATTTTCGCATAAGCGGGGACTTGTTAAATCGCATCTAGGAGAGGGATATTGATATTAACCTGTTTGAACATTTCCATTATTTTCTCCATATGAGGACTCGTTCTATTAGCCCTTAACCGGTTCGGGTAAGGAGCTTTCGCAATAAGAGCAGGGTCCATTACAGGAGAAGGAAGAGGGGGTAGACGCGGTCCCGAAAGAGGTGTGGGGACCGTCTGTGGAGAACTATAAGGGTTGGGAGAAGGTGTCGAGCCTAGTGGGAAATGGAGAATAGGCTCGCGAGAAGATGGTGTGGTAGAAGAAGAAGGATCAGAAGGAGAAGTGTGTATGTGTGGAAAGGTCTCAGCCGGGGTGCTGATATGATTTTCAGTATCATCAATACCTTCCCCGACATGATTGTTCAGCACTCTTCCCGATCTCAACGTTGTGACGGCATTTACATTGTAATGCCCAGGATTATGTAGGGGTTGAGAGGGAAGTTTCCCTTTTTCTCTCGCACTCATTTCAGCTTTTAGTCGTGCGATTTCAGCTTCCATCGTTTTGATACTCTCAGCTTGGGACGCTGAGTTTTTCTTTATCTCACCGAAGGAAGATCTAAGCTCAGCCGAAACCTCTATGAAATTTGACAAAAGTGATTTCATGGTTTGAGTGAATTGAGAGAACTCGTCAGAACAGGTCATAGGATTAGACTGTGCAGGAGTGTTGACCTGATTTTGGAAGTTTTGTGACTGGTAGGGGTGCTGAGTGAGTTGAAGGGGTTGCTGTTGTGGTGGAGGAAGAGCCCTTTGAAAATTATTCGTGTTTGGAACAGTGTTTTGAGATTGGTTTTGGTTCCAAGCAAAATTCGGGTGATTCCTCCAACCCTGATTGTACGTGGAAGAATATGGATCGTTTCTAGGTCTTTGAAATGCGGCATTTGAATGCTCGTGACCTTGGAACGCAGAGTTTAATGGACATTCTTCCGTTAAATGAGACGGATCAGAACAGCACCCACAAACAGTTTTAGGGTGCGACATTGGGTTTAGGGAGGCTGCTGCAAATTTGTGTTCCATAGCGTCGAGCTTCTTTTGCATTGCTGCCATCTCAGCTCGAACACCTATGGACACATCTATTTGGTGTACACCACCCCTATTCAATGGTTGGGTTCCACTCTCCCACTGTAGTGATTTTTCAGCGAACTCTTCTAAATACTTCCAAGCTTCCCCATCATCTTTGGTCATAAAAGTACCTTGACACATGTTTTCAAGGCTCTGTTTAGTGTTTGGGTTAATGCCCTCATAAATGATTCGGCACAATTCCCATCTCGGGATGCCGTGATGACACTGAACCAATAGATCCTTGAAACGTTCAAAGCACTTAGAAAATTGTTCGATAGGGAGCTGGGCAAATTGATTCACTTCGCTACGGATTCGAGCTGTCTTTTGTATTGGGTAAAATTTCTTAAGGAATGCAGCGGCGAATTCATCCCAATTCATGATAGAATGTGCGGTAGTGTTATACAGCCACTTCTCGGCTATATCGCACAATGTAAATGGAAGAAGTCGTAGACGCATAGCATCCACTGAAAGTTGTGACGTACCCATCATTGCGCATACGTTTTCAAATTTGGTAAAGAAAACGTAAGCGTCCTCAGTCTTGAGTCCGTGGAATTTGTGTAAAAGATTGATATACTGGGGCTTAATCTCAAAGTTATCCCCATTGGCTGGTGGTATGGATAAGCAGGTCGAAAGAGGACCTCGAATAGGGTAGCACCTCTCCTGGAGAGAGATGCGGGGTGAATTTTGCGCACCAACGGATGGCGGCAGATTAGGGTTAAAGAAGTTCGATGGATTTGGATCCATCGGTGTGGGTGTGGTAGTGGGTAAAGAAAAGATAAATGGAGAAATATCGACTTCGGAGTCGATAAAGGGTACGCGGACTAAACGGGCACTAGAATCCCGTGTCCAGCCTATCTTGCACTAAAAAGGGTTAGTACAAGTGGCAGCGTTGACTTATAATTAGGGGTATGGATGAATGCGGTGCTTGCTTTGAAAAAGGGACGGATTTTTGAAAAAAAATGATGCGACAAAACAAATGCAGCACACAAACCGTAGAATCTAGTGGTCACCTAGGTCCGGCTCTAGACCGCTCCTAACTGCCAAAAGACAAGTCGCAGGATAGAATCCTCCACTGCCTCTTTGTCCCCCTGTGGCCGGATAAGTGCCAGGTAAGTAGGAAGGTACTCCACTATGTAAGTAGTGGGCCTAATTAAAAACCACTAGCCTTAGACACACTCACCTTAGGCACCACAAGAAAACGCGGATAAGCAATGAATTACCCATGGCCTTCTCTTGTCCTAATTGAGCGCGACAGTCCTTAGAGTCATCTCTAGATTTCTTTTAGTTAATGTGGGTCAATGTGGATGCAAGTTTTGTGGTTTTCGGGGCCTAGGAAGGGTAGTGAAATCCCCACCTAATTTGGATTTGGCCGTGCCCCTTAATTTCCGTATTTAGAATGCAAACAACCAAGAAATCAAAATCACGCACAAATTTAATTTGCTTTTTGCGGCGCTGCGATTATTTGCATAGAAACCTGCATAATTTGTTAGTTGGAGCTAAAAAGATGAGAGAGGAGAAGGTAAGAAATCACCTGAGAGAAAAATTTTGCAGAGAACCCTCAAGGCCACCGCGGTTCCGCCACAATAGGCTTCAAATGCCGCGCTTCCGCGGTCTCTTGATGAGATCACTGAACCAAAATTCACCAGGGAGCTTCTGTAGACTCCCTCTACTCTCTGGTATATTCCAAAAATTTTCTTCAATTGCCAAACAGCTCCAGATTTCCTTGCAATGAACAACAACAAATCGTTTAGGGTTTGCACGAATTTTGATCTCAAAATAACAATGGAATAATTCTTTCAATTCAAACTATAATACGAAACGAATTAGCGCGCGATCCCTGGCAACGGCGCCATTTGATTGTTAAGATTTTCTTGGATGTGTGTATCAAATCAAATAGTCCCCGGCAACGGCGCCATTTTGATTCTGTGTAATTCTCGGATGTGTTTGTAAAAAGCAAGTATCGAATCAATTGTTTCCCGATAACGGTTTCATTTGATCGATAATAGTATCTTGTATCGGTATTTAGAAAATTGTATAAAGAACTCACTATCAAAGAATTATATTTGACCGCAATCAACTACCGTGTCAGTTGTAGATCGTAAGCGAGTGCAGATCGTCCAAAGGGATTGTGCGATTCGTTTCTATGTTTAATTTGTTTGAATTGAAAAGTTAATCGAAAGGAAAAGAAAACATGATTCAAGAGTTTATCGATTGATTCAGGTGTCACGATGTTTAATCAAGAATCAAGAACTGATAAACAAATCAAGAATCGGTGTTTCGATGATATTTCCAACCAAAATGTCAAGAATCTAAATGAGGCTCGTAGGAATCGATCGGATCTATAGACGTAATGTAATCTCAAGATTTCGTGTTCTTGTCCTTCGAAGGATTGATACTAGATCGATGATGATCGGCGAGAGTTAGGGCTTTCTTGATGAAACTAGGGTTTTATCGTTTAACCCTTGTTCTTTCATAGATATCATTCACATTCTAGCCTCTAGCAATTTCAAGAAACGATCGTAACTCCCCAATCTCGAGCGATATCAATCAAGAAAGTATCGCAACAAATTGGGTCGTCGATTCTTGAACTTGCTAGGGTTTACAAAACTCGTAGGATTTAAGATATATTACATCATCATTCTATTGATCGTCTCGACTCCTCGACGAGTGGAGTATTACTCAAACATCACCACACAGGAAGCATTCAAGAATTGAAAAGATATCATGATGCGAGAATTTAAAGAAAACAAGATAAAAGAATATAACCTTTTATTTATATCAACAATTTGATTACAGTCGCTCAAGAACTACAAGAGGAAGAACTAAATTGTTGAATTGGCGTCGCTCGGCTCCGTGAGTCGTGGATCAGCTTGGACCACTTGCTCCGTTGAAGATCAGCTTGGCTCATAAAAGGTTGCAAGGCTTCTTGCTTGATGGGTACTCGGGATCTTGGCTTTTGATTGGAATTAGGGTTAGGGTTTTACACAAGTCCTCTTACTAGACTTGTGGAAGAAGAAGATGAAGAAAGAGAGTGAATGGATCAATCAATTTCAATGAATGAATTCTTTCCTCCACAGGTGAGCCTAGGGTCCTATTTATAGATTTCCCAAACCTTAGGCCTTGAGTTTGAAATAGAAGTTCCCTCCAAAAGTTTGTTGAAAGACTTCTAGAAGTAGTTAGTTAGGCTTAGCTTAGCGTTTAAGCTAGGGTTTAGGGAGAAGTTTCTAGAATACAAGGTTAGTTTAGTGTTGGTCCCAAAGCTTGCTGATCTGGCAGAAGTCTCTGGAGTTTTCTGGAAATTGGAGTGTCTTTTTGAAGTGTAGGAGCTGAGCTAGGAGTTCTGCAGCAAAATTGGAGTGATGATCTGTCAAGGCCGCCGCGGAACCGCGGCGCAAGCAGGCTACGGCCGCGGTTCCGCGGCCATGTAGGAGGCTTGGAGCTTGGTTCTTCTGGTGTAGTCTTGGAATACCGTTTGGAGCTTAATTTGATATGTTGAATTTTACTTTGCCTTTTGGATTGGTACCAGAACTGAAATCATTGAGTTGGCGTAATATTTGATCGGTACCGTATAGATTGTGAGCCTTTCTTCTGGATTTTCCTGCATAGATCTCAAAACAAGTGTTGCGCAATATAGGGATGATGCGATGCCATGAAATGCGGTCAATTTCCTTTATAGTGTCGATTTCAGAGTCTAATACATGCAATCTGATATTTTGCGACAGTTTTGCTAATATGTAAAATATGAATACCGTACACTTCTAAATGAATGCAAATGATGAGGAAATTGCCGGCTAAAATATGCAATATTTTCGACTAATCATGTAACTCTTACTCGCAGCGGGTATCGGGATCCAACTATCTCATAGAAGGTATACAATCTCATTGCAAATTTCAACACTTGAAATTCCCAATAATATTTTACCCCTAGCACTTATGACCTTAACTAAGGTCATCATATCATAAGCACTAGTCAAGTTCTACCCGTCATTTCATGATTAATCAGACACACCCTACATGACCCCTCAAATATGGTCGACATAATCACATGAATGTCCTAACTAATCGCATCATATGCAGTGTAGGAAAACATCACTTAGCAACCGTACACTACGCCTCAACTAAAGTCGACATACGCAGCACGAATACTAAGTACTCTACTTCCTAAAATGACGGAGGGCTACGGCAGGTTTTAAAGAAAACCCTTTGCGTAATGAACTTGATATCGTTGTAGAATCGAGTGATTTTAAATGGAATGTTTTTGAGGCTTTTCTAGTTTTGCTAAAGGGGTCACTCCCGGTGAAGGGATCGTCGGCCCTTTCCTCATCGAATAAGATGCAGGATATTTCATAAATATCACTATGCAAAGCAAGAACTATAGAAGCAATCAAAACAAAAACCGAGTTTGTAGTATCTGCTAGTTTCACTAAAGAGGTCACTCCCGGTTAAGAGATCTCGGCTCTTTCCTTATCGAATAAGGTGCTGGATATTCTATAAGGAACACCGCTATGCAAAGCAAGAACTAGAGCTACAAGTTTTTAAACAAGTTTCTACAACATCTTTAGGTTTCTTTTATTTCATTAATCTCATTAATGAAGTCTCATTTTAATATACTTCACAAGCATCAGATATGAAACGAAATCAACAATATATATAATATATATATCTCATATATATAATATAAGCATTCGTCTCAGGCAGTAATATGATCTCATCACAGAACATTGCAACAGAAGAACATATATGAAATATTGGATATACTAGGACGTCCGTGTTTTTAATACGAGCCTGTATAAAACACGGATTCCACGGTCGCAATGAATAGCCAAACCCACATCTCTAGACCCCTAGGAGAGCGGCAAGCAACACTGCCAATTCTAGGGTTAGGAGACCCTGTCTCGACTCATCGAGATGGTCTCCCACTGGACCCCAGAACCCGGTTACTTGTGCTCCCCGCCTTGGGTCTACCTAATGCGGAAAAGTAAATAATATACAATGGTGACATCATCCTCAGCCCGGAAGTGCCCCAATAAAAGAATATTACATACAAATGAATTTTACATGAATGAAAAAGAAAAAACTCTCATCTCACATAAAACCCCTGGCTATTCAAACATGACGATCCAATATAACATATCACAGCAACACTTAACATCACATGTCATCAACGTAAGTAAGTATGCATGCACCGATTGTCGTCGATGTATAGCAACGAAAACCGGCGATACAACTACATACTACACTTACGGTCACAAAAAAGAAAGTGTAAAACTACAACAGTTGGAATCCGCAACCTCCTTAGACATCACATGCCTAACCAAACGAATTCCTTAGACATCTCATGCCTAACAATTATAAACCCCACAATTTAGTCTCATTATCGAAAACTCTTTTCAATATCAAGTCGGGTAATTCAACAAGATTCCCGACATCCTGATCGAATGCTCGTCGCAAACTTTAGTAGATGGCTGCACCCCCGATGCCGTCGACGAAGTGCACTAAGGCGGAACACCGTTGCCGTGAACACCCAAACGGATGCTTTTGGCGACGGGGTTCTCCTACAGTCACTTAGTCGGGGCTATGGGGCATGGCTGTCTATTAAGTTTACCCGGCGAGTATCCGCGTACGCTACGTGATTGCGACGGACTTTTGATCACATCAAAATTCCATGGCAACCGATCATCTGAGACTGAACTGCTAGATTTATAACATTCAAATTAGTTATCTCATAACTACTTGTGGATTCCAAATTTTGTATCACATTCCAGATAAATAGACAATGTTAAACTTTCCGATCGAATAATCAAACACCCAAGTTTTCCCAAATAATTCTCAACACTTGAAATTAGTTTTAAAACATCCATCACATGCTACAGTACCAATGGTCCAGCCGTAGAAGGGTCAAGCCAACGCCTCACATGTGGCACGCCGTACTGCCATAAACCCTAAGGTTCAGAGGCAGTTCAAGACGGTCATATAATCGAGTTAGGGTTTGTTGTCTTCTAGAGGGTCCACCGCGTCACTTGCACGACTTAGAACGTCCTTTAACCTATGGAAAAATCCAACACATGGAAATTTTCCGGCAGGGGAAAAATTGAGTTATTGATATCCGTTCGAATTTTTTAACAGTTTCTAAAATTTACCCGGACAAACTAAATAAAGTTAAATTATCCGATCGAATCAACGAGTCCCCAATACAACCTAAGAAAACTCAACACTTGAGTGGAATTAAAAAATTTCCAGAAAAAAATGACAAAAAAGGACCTAAGAATAAATATATGAAATATGAGGGACTAAGTCAAAATTTTGGCTGCGGAACCGCCGCCAAACCCTTGGTTTGGCCGCAGTTCCGTGGTACTGTGAGCGACATAGTGGACCGTACTTCAGAGTAATTCTTAGTTTTTCCTGCTTGTTTTTCTGAGCATTTTTAATTAGAAAAAAATCAACATTTTTGAAAATGTACAGAGAGGGGTAAAATCGGGGTTTTCTGGGTTCGATCGGACTTTAAACTCCGCTCAGACTTCGCCTAAAGCTCTAGCTTGGCTCTGATACCACTGTAGGGTTGCTGGGCACTGCCATAAGGGTTTACGAGGCATCAACCATACCCGATTAAAATTTTAGCCGTGCCGAACAACCTAAAGCCGGATCTTTAAACTAGAGTTTAGGCGAAAACAAACTTGTTAAACACTTTAACACTAAGTGAGAGGGATTACAACTTTTGTAGATCCGGCCCTTCACTTCTTAAGCTCCGTGTTGAGGTCCCTTCACTGCGATCATCATGTTCCGGACTCTCGAGAGGCTCCACGAAGAGAAAGATGCAGTCTTTCTTCCGATCTTCGATAACATAGATGATCTACCTTGAAATTTCATTAACACAAGCTAACACTTACTAAATGAAGTGAACACCCTCATCTAAAGGGTAAGGATAGATGAGGATGATGAAATAGGATTTTTGCTCTCATTTATAATCTTTTTCTCACACTCATTCATCACTTGGAAAAAAGCTAGTAAGCTTTTTGCATGAAAGAAAGAAGAAGGAAGAAGAAGAAGAATATCATGAATCCTTTTGTGATGAATAAAGCAAAGATAAACATGATGAATAATGCAACCATGGACAACTTAACCCATGTAGAGATTTAACTAGCGCTAGGGTTTGGGTTGGGTTAAAAGTGAGTCACTTGAAAATATCAAGCATAATATCTTTTCCAAGACAAAAGAAAAGCTTATAGAATCTACTAGAAGTCTTAACCCTAATCCAAACCCTAATCATATTTAAACTCCAAAAAACATGTTGCATTAATAACCATATCATGTTACAATATATATATGACATATATAATATTTATCGTAACAAAATAAAATAATACAATTAACAAATATCGCATATATATCAATGTATTAACCGAGTGAGAAAAAGAATCTTTTAGTGAGCTAATATTAGTTAATGTAATTTAATATATTATTATACATTAAATTATAGAATCAACACTTGATCCGACAATCCGGCTATATCGAATATAACCGACTAATACGATGACCCGGCTATATCACATATACCCGGCCGATATCTCATATCGCGAGAATCTAATACGGTATCACATACCGCATTATCCTCGGTCTCGCACATATCACATATGTGCTCCTACTCCGTTTTGCCTGAGCCAAGAAAGCTCTGTGTAGGACTCTAAAGAATCGTCAATACGCCGGCAGTAGGTAACGATCATATCAAACACCCACAAGCTGCAAGCGTTCAGCTAAACGTAACAGCCACCCAGGTATTGAGCGCTCAGAAGATCAACAAGCAAGCCTGTACATTCTCCTGTGAATCCAATCAGTAACACTCCCATACAGTCCGGTCTCGTTGTCTGATATGTCGCATATCTCGTCTAGGGGTGGTAAACGTCAGACCCTAGTAGCTCGATAAGTCGTGTCGATATGAGGTCTATAAGAGTTCGAAAAACTACTGATAACACTTACAAGTAAATCTCAGCAACCCTGGCCAGGGATTTCCGGTTATAGCTAATCGAACACGGCACAACATCAACTCCCTATACCGGGAGAGACGAATCCCCTCTTATCGCTCATTGCCTCCATGTGATTCGGGACTGTACCCAAAAGCCACCTTTTCGCACGCCCTCTTGGACGTGGTATGATGGAAATCAAATCAAAGTGGGAATCACACAAGACTTTATGACGATCTCGGGTCAACAGACTACTCTGTACCAGTGTCACCGGAGAACTGCCATCTGACGTGAGGTATAATACCATCTGGGAGTTCTCGGCGAGTCCGTCCAGTGTTCCCAGTCTCTACTGAGCACCCGTACACCATCCTTGATGTCAAACACCGATGGATATGGGATCATCTATGGCCCATCATATGGGTCAAGATGCATATACACTAGTCTACTCTGGTGTATCGATGCCCTGTCTCGATACACCCTCGACTAGGAATAGTTATAGGATGTACTCGTCGACTACCGTGGCCCCACTAGTATGATCTCATCATAGTCCCAGTAGTCGAGTACATATCCTAAGGGCTTTATCAACATGCAACATAGAGACAATCAGAGTACATGTTAAGATAAAGTACAACCAGATAGCATACTATCATGTCGAGCAAGAAAGTCCTCCCTATATATGTCCAAGCATCCATTACAATATACATCATATGGACAGTAATGGCCTCTAGGGCATACATATAACTAACAGGGTTCAGGGATCGGGTAGGGATGGGAGTTAGGGTTAGGCATCGGGTTCAGTTTATGTTAGGGTTAGGGTTAGGGTTAGGGTTCGGTTGGTGTTGGGGTTGGGGTTGGGGTTGGGGTTCGGTTGGGGTTAGGGTTAGGGTTAGGGTTTGGTTGGGGTTTGGTGTTGGGGTTAGGGTTCGGCTGGGGTTGGGGTTGGGGTTAGGGTTAGGGTTCGGTTGGGGTTTGGTGTTGGGGTTGGGGTTCGGCTTGGGCTGAGGCTGGGGTTCGGCTGGGGTTTGGTATGACACATTTAAACATAATTTTCTCTCTAACTTAATAGTTAAATGTTACGATCATAAATATCTTTTATTTGATACACAAAGGATTAGAAATAAAAGCAATATCAGGTTTTTGTTTCAACTTATGATTTTTCATTTTAGATGTTTCTCGGTATGTTTCTAAACCTCCATATAACATGTCTCTAAATTTGAAGTAAATGTCAATATATAAGGTTCAAAATGGAATTCACACCCCAAGTTCATCATGACATTTATATTATTTATTTTATGGGGTTGAGGCTCTAGCATTTCATTAGCACAGGGCATTTTCATCTTTAACATATTCTTTGTGAACAATAGTGGGTGCTTAAGGCTTTGCAAGAATGTAAAATTTGAAGCCGTAATCAAAAGTGAGCTCATATTAATACTAGTTAGATTGCCAAGTTAAAACCATGTAAGGTCATTAGATCAATAGATTTTTACATTGTTTGCATAGGCATCTTCCGCATAGGGTTAGATTAATTCGTTTTTACAAGCATATACATGTACTTGCGTGAAGACCGTTGACTTCCATGACTTACATATTAAATCACTCCGTCCATGTCTAATTTAGATGGTAAATACTTGAGCACCGATTTAATTGTCATAGATGAGAATTAAATCTTTGTTGTTTTCTTTATGGTCCTTTTAATTTGCTGGTTGTAATGATACACTTTTGTTTGTTTTTCATTAGTGATTAATTTTTAGTTTGCTATTTATTCTTTTTCAGTCTGGATACTTGATAGAATTACAATTGCTTTACTATTGTTTTCCTTTTTCCTTTTGTGTGGAAAATATATCCATTGCGTCATATGGACACTATTAATTTCACATCGATTCAAGGGAAAAATTGAGGAAGGTTGTATTTGTTATATAAAAAACCTTTTTGTTGAACCCAACAGGTGAAAGTTTAGAGTTGTTATAGATAGCTCTTACATGTTGTTTAATGCATGTACCATTGTTAAGAGTGTGCAAGGTGGAGAATAATAATTTGTTTCAACGACGCGTTTTTCAAGTTAAAACCAATATATGATACTCGATGATAATATGAAACTTTCATCTTCTCATCGATACTCATATATGAAACTCAAAGCGCCACTTAGTCCCCGTCTATCGGTTAACATACGTTCGATGTTCATCTTGACATAGAACTATACGAAGGTAGTTAAATATCGGACGGTATAGCTCGATACTAACAACCGTCGTGTAGTCTATGTGACGAGAAGATTCAATCGTATGATAACCGATAGACTTGTCCTGTGTGGACAAGTTAGGAATGTATAAAGCAAACACCTTCATTCACTTGTGTTTTCATCCGCTTCGAGATATTTCGTCGGTACCTTTCCGCTGGTTCTCCGTGTACAAAGATAGATTAGATGTTCATTTCAACGTTGTTTCACAGCTTTGAAATGATTATCTATTCTATTACAGTGTACTCAGAGAACAGCGGGGAGGTGCTGCCGAAATTTGCTCGAAACGGTTGAAAGCACAAGCGAATGGGTGTTCACTCTATACATTCTTTATGGGATAGAAGCCTTACCCCCGACAGCCGAAACACACACATACAACAAGAATACACAACAAACGCATCATTAGAGAGTGATTCAAGACGTTCAAGTTAAAACCAATATATGATACTCGATGATAATATGAAACTATCATATTCTCATCGATACTCATATATGAAACTCAAAGCGCCACTTAGTCTCCGTCTATCGGTTAACATACGTTCGATGTTCATCGTGACATAGAACTATACGAAGGTTGTTAAATATCGGACGGTATAGCTCGATACTAACAACCGTCGTGTGGTCTATGTGACGAGAAGATTCAATTGTATGATAACCGATAGATTTTCCCCGTGTAGACAAGTTAGGAATGTATAAAGCAAACACCTTCATTCACTTGTGTTTTCATCCGTTTTGAGATATTTCGTCGGTACCATTCTGCTAGTTCTCCGTGTACAAAGATAGATTAGATGTTCATTTCAACGTTGTTTCACAGCTTTGAAATGATTATCTATTCTATTACAGTGTACTCAGAGAACAGCGGGGAGGTGCTGCCAAAATTTACTCGAAACGGTTGAAAGCACAAGCGAATGGGTGTTCACTCTATACATTCTTAATGGGATAGAAGCCTTACCCCCGACAGTCGAATGACACACATATAACTAGAATACACAACAAACGCATCATTAGAGAGTGATTCAAGATGTCAAGTTAAAACCAATATATGATACTCGATCATAATATGAAACTTTCATATTCTTATCGATACTCATATATGAAACTCAAAGCGCCACTTAGTACCTGTCTATCGGTTAACATACCTTCGATGTTCGTCGTGACATAGAACTATACGAAGGTTGTTAAATATCGGACGGTATAGCTCGATACTAACAACCGTCGTGTAGTCTATGTGACGAGAAGATTCAATCGTATGATAACCGATAGACTTGTCCTGTGTGGAAAAGTTAGGAATCTATAACGTAAACACCTTCATTCACTTGTGTTTTCATCCGTTTCGATACATTTCGTTGGTACCTTTCCGCTGGTTCTCAGTGTACAAAGATAGATTAGATGTTCATTTTAACGTTGTTTCACAGCATTGAAATGATTATCTATTCTATTACAGTGTACTTGGAGAACAGCGGGGAGTTGCTGCCGAAATTTACTCGAAACGGTTGAAAGCACAAGCGAATGGGTGTTCGCTTTATACATTTTTAATAGGATAGAAACCTTACCCCCGACAGCCGAAACACACACATACAACAAGAATACACAACAAATGCATCATTAGAGTGTGATTCAAGATGTTTAAGTTTAAACCAATATATGATACTCGATGATAATATGAAACTTTCATATTCTCATCGATACTCATATATGAAACTCAAAGCGCCACTTAGTCCCCGTCAATCGGTTAACATACGTTCGATGTTCGTCGTGACATAGAACTATACGAAGGTTGTTAAATATCGGACGGTATAGCGCGATACTAACAACCGTCATAGTATATGTGACAAGAAGATTTAATCGTATGATAACCGATAGATTTGTCCCGTGTGGACAAGTTAGGAATGTATAAAGAAAACACCTTCATTCACTTGTGTTTTCATCCGCTTAGATATATTTCGTCGGTACTTTTCCGCTGGTTCTCCGTATACAAAGATAGATTAGATGTTCATTTCAACGTTGTTTCACAGCCTTGAAATGATTATCTATTCTATTACAGTGTACTCGGAGAACAGTGGGGAGGTGCTGCCGAAATTTACTCGAAACGGTTGAAAGCACAAGCGAATGGGTGTTCGCTCTATACATTCTTAATAGGATAGAAGCCTTACACCCGACAGCCGAAACACACACATACAACAAGAATACACAACAAACACATCATTAGAGAGTGATTCAAGATGTTCAAGTTAAAACAAATATATGATATTCGAAGATAATATGAAACTTTCATATTCTCATACATGAGTATCCTCAAATCTAACTTTGATTATTGATAATTTATTCTTTTCAATGACAAACGCACACACAAAGCATATACACAGATTTTCTCCTTTGTCAGTAACCATCCCGTTCTTAGATTTCTCAATATAGTCATCATAACCTACAATTTATATGTTATACAGTGTAACATGGCCTATGAGTACGTCAGAGTTAAGGACTTGATGTATGTGGATTGGCAACAACGTATGCAGCCTAAGTTTGTCGCAGGAGTTGCTGCTTTTATTGAATTTGCACACGCACATAATAAGATCGTGATAGAGAAGATTCTCTGTATAAGTCCATGTTACCTCTCACGGTTCTTTCGGGCTTACGGAAATGGAAGAAAACGATTTTTAGGGTTTAGGTAACAAGGACTACAAAATACGGATCTTGGCTAAACTACACACAAGCAACCTAACTAGTGAGTTGTCTACTCGGTTAGGGGTTAAACCTCAACTTGAACTCCTTCTTCTTGGACTCTTTGTAGTGGTCGGATCGTGCTTTCCTCGTCGCCTTCTCTTTTCGAAGATGGATCCACCTGAGGGTTTCTTCCTTGAGTTCCTTTCTCGAACTTTGAGAAAACTAAAGTTTCCGGCTTGCTAGACCTTCAACCTTAGGAAGAGTAGAGAGTTGCTTTGGGTGTTTTATCTCCAAGGAGAGGTTTCTCAACTCATGAGAATGATTCTCCTTGAACTAGAGGAGGAGGAAGAAGAGAAGAAGAGAGAGAATTGTTATGATAGAATGAGAATAGTTTTTACATATATGTGAATTATCTAATTAATAATATTAATCCAAAATGAAAAAGGTGATGGTTGGTTTGATGAGACCATTATCATATCACATTCAATATTTTTTGCAAAGATCAAAGAGCATCTTGAAAAGTAATGATAATGGTCAATGTTTCAACCATGGTCAACAAGTCAACCAAGGTCAACAAGTCAACAACCCTAACCATGGCACAATTTCATTTAATTAATATTATTAATTGATATTCCACATATTCATTAGGGTTTGGAAAAAGACAACTGTCAACTGTGCATACACACCTGTTCTGAAACCCTAATGAAAAAGCTCTTCCTCCGCCTCAATCAACTGTGCATACACACCCGCATTCGTGTTCCGAGGAACCTGAATACAATGAGAAAAAACTAACCCCAAAACATATACTAGGATCCGGCTCAAACCAGAGCCCGCTAGTAATGAATGTCCGAACACCAAACGTGCACAACTGCACGGATGTGAACGAACCCTGCTGCAAAACCATGCGACCTCTACTCTGTTTTGCCCAAAGGCGAATAACCCTCTGTGTGGGACTCTAAAGACTCGACACTACGCTGGCAGTGGGTTTAACCACAGACCGCAAGCGGCACTAGCTGTATGTAACGTTCCCCAGGAAGATGCCGATAAGAAGACTGACGAGGTAAACCCATCTGAACTTCTACTGAGCCTGAATGTGACAGTCTCCGTACAGTCCCGTCTGTTCGTCTGATAACATCGCATGGCGGGCCTAGGGGGGCGGTAAACGTCAGTCCCCTACTAGCGGTACAAGTCATGTGGGAGTATAGCCCAGAACACCAGAGATAACACTGGAAACCAACTAGTCTATCTTGCTTGCCCTGGTCAGGGACTTTGTGTAATGGCTCTCCTACACACAGCGCGATATCAACCCCCAATACCGGGAGAGACGAATCCTGTCTAACCGTCACTGCCTCCAAGTGCTTCGGGACTGCACCCAAAAACTACCTGTTTGCACGACTCCTTTGAGCCGTGGAAGGGTAGTAATCAAAGTACAGTGGGAACACACTCAAGGCGAAGTGACAGTGTCAAGTCAACGGACTAAGCTGTACTCATGTCACCTGGGAACTGATAATTGACAATAGGTATAATACCAACCAACAGTTCCTGATGAGTCCTGTCCAGTGTACTCGTAACCTAACGAGCATCCGCATACTATCTCAAGTACGACGTACTGACGGCTGTGGGACAGACCGTCTCCCGAGCTGGGATGAGAAGCGCATACGCTAGTCTACTCCGGAGTATCGATGCCCTATCTTGATAGTCCTACGACTAGGGACCTGCATAAGGATGTTCTTGTGGATTACCCAGCCCCCACGAGTGTGATGTTGGAGATAGTGCCCTCAAAGTCAATTATTGGATCACAGGCACGTGATTGCAATGATTGAGGGAGGACCTATTCCGGTAGGACAGTCTTACTCGAGATGATAGTATGCTATCTGGTTTATCTTTATCATCGTGTACTGCTTTAGGTGACCTGACAGGTCGCTATTACACGTTGATAGAGCCCCTAGGATTCTTGCTTGACTGCCAGCAGTATGAGGGCGATCATATACGTGGGAGCTGGTAGTCTATAAGCATATCCTTAAATGGTCCTTAGTCGTGGGAGTTTCGAGACAGGGCATCGATACTCCAGAGTAGACTAGTGTATACAGTCGAGACCCCGACGTGGGGCGGTGGCCGGTCTCACGAGCCACTGGTGTCAGTTGGTTCACCTAAGATGTATACAGGTGCTCATTGGATTATGAGTACACCGGACAGGACGCACCGGGAACCTGCTAGTTGGTATTATACCTGACGTCAGATAGAAGTTCCCTGGTGACATGTGTACAGGTTAGTTCATCGACCTGAGGATCGTCATTTGTCTCGTGTGAGTTCCCACTGTACTTTGATTACTACCCTACCACGCTCAAAGGAGACATGCAAACAGGTTTTAGTTGGGTACAGTCCCGAGCCACATGGAGGCAGTGAGCGGATCTTCAGGGGTTCGTCTCTCCCGGTATTGGGGGTGAGGTCGCGCTGTGTCTAGGAGAGCCATTACACGAAGTCCTTGGCCAAGGCAGGAGATTTACTGGACGGTATTCCAGTAGTATCTCAGGGTGTTCTGGGCAGATCTCTGACACGACTTGTACCGCTTTTGGGGGTCTAACTTTTACCAACCCCCTAGGTCCGCCATGCGATGCTCATAGACGAACGGACCGGAATGTACGGATATTGTCACTGACGGGCTCAGTAGGGTGTCAGGATGAGTTCGCTCACAGACGTCCCTTTTGGTCAATAGCTGGTGGCCCGTCACGTATGGATAATACCTCTGGCGTGCTAGTGGTTAAATCCACAGCCATTGTATTGACGAGTCTTTAGAGTCCCCCACATTCAGTTGCTCAAGTTTCGGGCGAAACGCTGTAGAGGCCGTATGGAGATATGGCAGGGTTCGATCAGATACGTGCGCTATTGCACGGATCAGGATCAGACGGATAATACTAGCCGGCTTTGGTTTAAGCCAGATCCTAGTATTGTATAGTGTAGATTTTGTCTCATTGCATTTGTATTCGGTCGGAATACAAATGCGAGTATGTATATACAGTAGCGGGGTTTTCCTATAATTTATTACGCGATCAGGTTTTTGGAGTTGCCAGTTTGTTTTCCGGTTTCGGCCTTATTTCTTTGTATCTTTCATTGGCCGAAGATTGGTGGAGGAGGGCTTATTTGCATTTGTGCAAATAAGCATTTTGGAAGGGGGTCTTTGCATATTGATGTATCATGATAATTCCTCCACCATTTGACTTTTTCTTTGTTCATGATGGCATGACTTTTATGATGGTGATGGGTTATGATGAGGTTGGTGGAGTGTTGGTTTTGTCTTGTGATCATTTCTTTACATCATCACCTTTACTCTCTCTTGGATTATGAATGACTCTCATTCTTTTGATACTCACTCCCTCTCTCATATTCTCTCACTTCCTTGACCATGCCATGGCCGGCCAAGCATGAGGGTGGGGCTGCCCATTATTTTGGTGTGGGAATTTTTGCTCTTTACATGCTACAAAATTCCCAAGTTCATCCACAAAAAGCTTTGCTCTATTTTCCTCCACCAAAAGGCAACTTCTACAAACCCCAAAATGAGACATGAGATCTACATTATTCTACAGCAAACCTTGGGCACGTCGGCTCGCCAACTTCGTGCCCGAGTTGCTTCGGTATAGAGGTGGGAGCCCGTAAAAGAAGCCGGCGACGTGGTGCCCTTCCGGCGAGGAGGTGGAGACCGGACATTCCGTGGGAGATCGGGACGACGACGAGAAGACCGAAGGACACGGATCGCTCGGTATATCTCTCTACCCCCTTCTTGTTAGCTAGGACTAGTTTAATGGCACGATCCGGGTTTATAGTGTGCGGTGGTGCCGGTTTGAAAAGTTAAAGTAAATCATCGCTTCCGCATTCCGGCGTCGGATTGACGGCCGGGGCGCCGCTGTGCACACACAGTGGTATCAGAGCCTCGCCATTAACCTAGTCTAGCTTTGTCTAATGTGTTTTACATTTCCGATCGAACAAAATTCCAAAACCGCATTTTCGAATACCATCAGTTTCTGTCGAAATTTTTTGGGCTCCAAAAATTTTTCAGTATGTTGCAGAATGATGTGCAGGCAAATCTAAGAATTCTGGAGAAATTCGATGCATTGATTCCTTAAGGGGAGCGCGGAACTGCGGCCAAACCCCACTTGCTGCCGCGGTTCCGCGGCAGTAAGGAGTGATCAATGCATCAAATCTCTTCAGTGGGCTTTTGGGCTGAAAATAGGAGTTTTGGAATATTATTTTTAGGCCCAGAATTTCTTTAAGTGCTACAGTAATCCTTGGGGCCCACTTGGTAATTTTTGATCGATCGAATATTTTAAACACATTAGTTCACAGTATTTACATTATATCTGCGACCGTGAATGTGACTTGATCGGTAAATCCTGTCTAACTGCTATAGCCCGGTTAGACGGATTTGCGAACGTGACATTCACGTTAATATTCTGTGTTGTGCTGTGATGTTGCGGATTGGTCATGGAGGATAGCCTGGATGCAATGCTAGTAAAGATTTTGTTGTATTATGTACATTTGATATTGCGGGGCGAGCGTCCGACATGTGGACTGCCGTCACTGCCTGTTTGTATATTATTCTTTTGGGGCACGACCAGGTTGCGGTCGATGTACCCATTGTATGTATATTTTACTTTCTGTACTAGGATTACCCCGCGGAGGGGTGCACGGATAACCGGATTCTAGAGGGCAACAAGCCCGCATCTCATGGCATTGAGACGGAGGGGGCTTTACTCCAGAATTGGCGGGCTATTCGCCGCACTCGTAGGGGGAACATGTTGACCCAGGAGGGGTGCCTAAGTTACCGGATTCCGTGAAGTGCTGGGTGGTCCATTCACGGTGCTGAAAGGGGCTACCTCGCTTCAGGTTTTGGCGGGTAACTTGCCGCGCCCGTAGGGGTCTAGGATTTCATTGCACAGGCTATCCACACGAGCAGGGGAACGTCGGGTTTCAGTAGCGGCTCTGTGAAACCCGGGGATCCTAGATATCTGTATTGTTCTGTAATGCTGTACATTTCTGTGATGTTGCATTTTATCACGCCTTGAGCGAAATATTATATATTGATATATATATATACTAGTAGATGTTGTATATATTTTGCATCCGTGCTAGTCCAGTCCCCGCTCTGTCGTTAGTTAGCTAACCAAACGGGTAATGACGGGACCCAGTGGCGAATGCGGATGGCATATACGTACATCATTATATTTTCGTTCTTTGTGGTGTGATCAATTGATGGGACTGCATTGATTCGGATCAATGCAAGTAAAACAAACCTAATCTGATGTTGTTGGAACACTTTTCAAAAAGTTGTTATTGCAAGGACGTTCTCTTTTGTTTAGCATCGTGGTATTCAGTTGGAATACCCTGCTCCTCAGTCGACGAGGCAAGTGCCGAGATCCCTTCACCGGGAGTGACCCCTTGGACAAAAAGTTTGCGTCAGGGCAATACCTTCACTATAGCCGATTACTTTTGTTTTGCATCGTGGTATTCAGTTGGAATATCCTGCACCTAATTCTATGGGGAAAGAGCCGAGTTCCCTTCACCGGGAGTGACCTCTTTAGCAAAGGTTTTCGTCACTATATTTTTAAAAGCTATCCGGTTCCTTCAACGATATCAAGTTCTTTACGTTAAAGGTTTTCACCAGAAACTATTCGTATCCCTCCGTCATTTCATATAGGTAGTCAATAGTATTCAAGCTGTGTTTGTTGGCCAAAGTCAAGGCACAGTGTTTGGTAGCTGTTGGGTATTCATATGCAGCATAGATAGATGCGTTGGTTTGGGACAGTCGTATAGCCTTATTGGCCAAAGTCAAGGGCTTGTGCGGGTGGGCTCAAATTAACCTGGGGAATGACGGGTAGAACTTGACATGTGACTTATGATTTGTCGGCCAAAGTCAAGGTCATAAGAGCATGGGGCAAAAATCACATCGGGAGTTTCTAAAGAAACTGAAACTTGCCAGATATGCGCATACCTTCTGGAGTATGATGACGTGAGCGGATTCCGTCACGTTATCATGCGATGATAGTTGGATCCCGATTACCACTGATGAGTTGGTTTACTCCTCGGGTGACCACGACTAATTCTTCTTTTAGGTATGGAGGGGAATTTGAGGTTACAGTGGGAGGTTTTCAGATTAGATAAATTGGTAACCAATCTGATCTAGGTTAGAGTGCACGCTGAGTGTTTCTTTTCTCTCTCTCTTTGGCAGCGACCATGACCCGACCCTAAGACTATGACTCAGAGACCAAAATTAACCGAACCTTCTTAACACTGGCTTTTGGATTGTCAGAGTTGCAGACCTCATTGCCACTCCTACTTTTACCCTTTTCTCCAGGACACCCCGTATTACTACGAACGTCCACTTCCATTGGACAAAACCATCGTATGGTTATATACGAACTCGAAGGGATTTATTCGCGGATGGTTTCCGGTTCTGGAGAAAACGGATAGGATTATTCAGTTGTCTTTTCCTTTTACCTTCTCTCAGGTTGCGAGTACTCCTTGATTTAGGAGATAGTACACCTATTACACAAATTGGATTGGCTTCTTCGAAACCGTAGGTAGGTGCCGACCGGTAGGGAATGAAGAAAACCAATTAGCCTAACGATGGTGTACAGAAGGTATTATGTAAAGACAAAGAAAGGGATTAGAAGGAGGGCAAAGTAAATTGCGACTGATATTCACGACCAAACCAGGTATTTCATTACCACTCCCACTTCACCTTTGTATTTCTCCAGGACACTCCGTATTACTACGAAGATCCACAGTTTATTGGATACTCCATCGTATGGTTATATACGAACTCGAAAGGAACTTGTTCCAGTTCGGGGATGAATTCTGCTTCAGGAGAAATAGGAATAAGGTTTATTCGGTTGTCTTTTATCCTCACCTTCTCTCGCATTGTGAGTGCTCCTAGGATTAGGACAGTACACCCATTATGCTTATTGGATAGTCTTCTTTCAAACCATAGGCTGGTGCCGAACGGTAGGGAAGGAAGAAAACCATTTGGCCTAAAGGGGTATGCAGAAGGTAATGACTAAAGACATATAAAGGGATTTGGAGAGGTGGCAAAGAGATATACGGTTACAGTTGTGAATCTGGATAATGGAAGAGGCATTACTTGGAATACCAGGATACCCCATCGAAACATTTCAATGTTTCAGTTTTACTGTGTACTGTTAAAGGAAAACTGATTTCCCGATTAGATACTTACTCCAGGGTATGTATTTACCAGGTATAATTCTCACATCTGTATGGTTTTACAGATGATGAGTGGGAGTAAGTTATTAGGAATTAGGTGACTATCTTCATTATATCGGAATTCGTTGTAATTGGTGATATTTGAGGAAATCGCCTGGGTTGTTTGCCGGACGGCAAATATTTGGTTTTGAATATCCGCTGTTATGCACCAATTTCAAATTGATATATCTGTACGTCTATTTTTTATAGAGTGAGATGTACCTTTTTGAAATTATGTCTATGACATTTACCTATATCAGTGGATGGTTAGGTAAGGAGTATTAAACAGCGGTGTAATTCTTCTTAACCATAAGTACAGTTTTCAACCTACGACACACAGGGAATGAGTTATTAGACTCAAGGGACTTATACAAAGTATTGTATGTTGTCCAGTGTCCATTAGGACAAAGGGGTTGGTCCTCGTACTATATTCGGTTTACTTATGACTTCTCTAGTTTTTAGACAGGTGTTTCGTAGAAACACAGGGTCCGAATTTTAAGAAGTTATAGGTATATGAATATAGTAGAGAAACAGGTGTAGCAAATAGCGGGATTCTTCAAGGTGATCAAAGATGTAGATACTTGGGTACGGTATTCAGTTAATAGTAATGATTAAGAGAACTTACTTCTCTTTCAGGTTACTCATAATTGGAAGCATTCCTAAGTTTAGTAACGCTGATCGGCCTCCTTCCATTTAGTTGACATGCACTGGAGACAGGTGCATGATTTGAATCTGGTTCAATTAAATCAGTGCCTCTGGTTCTATATTGGATATAGAACAGTTTATATCTTAACGATGTTAAGGTACAGGGAGTTGTCCGGCTTATGCTTAAAACAAGACGCTGGATAACTCAAGGCACGTTTCTATAATGGCTGTTTGTGGGTTGACCCAGGCTATGACGAGGGTTGATTTTCTACCATCTGGAAGATCAATAGTGATATTGTTCTTGACTCGCCACAGTTTTAATAAAAATAGATTTTTTCAGAAAATAGTAGTGGGAGTATGGTAGAACTTGAAGTGATTCCAGAACCACAAACGATTACTGATGATTTGATAGGAACCTAAAGATTCAATCTGGTTTGACATTCCATTGGCCACTCCGCAGATACGGTGGGTAACCTCAGGCACCTGAGAGGTACTTCGGTATGCTCAAGGACGGTGGCAGGGAGGTTCTTGTTTACCCAGACTTGCCATTGATGTTTTTCCAGACTGTGAGACCCGGCAGGAGGATGAGTATAGCGTCGTTCTAAACTGGCTTTAGAAGTGTACGTCTATATGACTCTGCCAGAGGGTTGTCATAGTCAGTGGGAGCAGCGGAAGCATTAGTGGACAAGTGGCTTATGTCTATTTATAGACTAAAACAGATGTAGCGGAGATAGATCATCTATTTCTGATGTGACAGTCATAGGTTTGACTTCATCAGAATAGGGGATGGATCTGTTGAGAAGGTAGTAGGGTGTGATGTCATGGTATTTGGATGACATACACAGAGTAGGAAGTAATATTCTTATACTATGATCGGTTATACTTTGGTCGTCACACAGTGGTTTCTCCACATGGGACTTGGACATTATATCATACATTCTGGTTACTGGATCTATGGTTTTAGATCTAGATTTGGGTAGTTTCCCAATCAGGGTATTTAGACGGCATTCTAGAGGTGCTTTAGAATGGAAGACTCCTGGCATGGTGGTGTACCTGCAGGTGATGGAGTCACCCTCTCTAAAGGTGTCTTACAGACTAAAGGGGAGAGGGATGTGCACGATTGGCAGATCACTTGCTTAGGCAATTGAGTCAATCATGAGATGTCAAGTACCACACCAGATGTTGTTCTTGCAGTAGGTGGAATAAGTTGATATTCATCCAATCCTGGAGAAACAATCGGAAGCAGTTTTAGAACATAAGTGTATGTTCTAGGGATATGATAACGACAGACTCATTCGGGAGACAGTTATCATTCCAGGCTTCCAAGGTGACCTGGACGACAGGGAGGTTGTCAGAGTTATAGTTTTCCTTCTGACGAGAGGCAGTATTTTGGACAGGTGGTCCAGGAGGATACTGAGGTAGGCATGGCGCAGGATACTGATTAAGTTCAGTTGACGATACGGTCTAAGAAGTTTGGATTTGGAGTTTATTTATGAGCTAGGTCCCATCAGACATCCAGACACATTCTAAGACAGGTATTGCTCATTTCGGGAGATGGCTTTCTCCACGAACTTTAGATTAAGAGAGACATAGAAAGGAACAACAGAGCGGATCCACTAGCTGAGGCTATTTCTCGAACGCAATAGTTTCGCAAACGAGCTTTGTGAGACTGACTAGTAGAGGAGTTGGGTGTTCGGTATCACACGGGATGTGAGTATGCGACATCGCAATAATTAGCCTTGAGTGCAAGTGGGAGATTGTTGGAGACAGTGCCCTCAAAGTCAATTATTGGATCACAGGCACGTGATTGCAATGATTGAGGGAGGACCTATTCCGGTAGGACAGTCTTACTCGAGATGATAGTATGCTATATGGTTTATCTTTATCATCGTGTACTGCTTTAGGTGACCTAACAGGTCGCTATTACACGTTGATAGAGCCCCTAGGATTCTTGCTTGACTGCCAGCAGTATGAGGGCGATCATATACGTGGGAGCTGGTAGTCTATAAGCACATCCTTAAAAGGCCCCTAGTCGTGGGAGTTTCGAGACTGGGCATTGATACTCCAGAGTAGACTAGTGTATACAGTCGAGACCCCGATGTGGGGCGGTGGCCGGTCTCATAAGCCACTGGTGTCAGTTGGTTCACCTAAGATGTATACAGGTGCTCATTGGGTTATGAGTACACCGGACAGGACTCGCCGGGAACCTGCTAGTTGGTATTATACCTGATTTCAGATAGCAGTTCCCTGGTGACATGTGTACAGGTTAGTTCATCGACCTGAGGATCTTCATTTGTCTCGTGTGAGTTCCACCTGTACTTTGATTACTACCCTACCAAGCTCAAAGGAGACGTGCAAACAGGTTTTAGTTGGGTACAGTCCCGAGCCACATGGAGGCAGTGAGCGGATCTTTAGGGGTTCGTCTCTCCCGGTATTGGGGGTGAGGTCGCGTTGTGTCTAGGAGAACCATTACACGAAGTCTTTGGCCAAGGCAGGAGATTTACTCGTAGGTATTCCAGTAGTATCTCAGGGTGTTCTGGGCTGATCTCTGACACGACTTGTACCACTTTTGGGGGTCTGACTTTTACCAATCCCCTAGGCCCGCCATGCGATGCTCATAGACGAACGGACCGGACTGTACTGTAAGTCGATGTACAACACCCCAATACTTGTGGGGAGGCGGAATTTTCAAAAACGAACTTGTTTAGTGAACAAACATCGACTAACCGCTTGAATCGAAGCTAAACGATAACTAACTTAAAACATAGAGTTTCTATGCTACTATGTTTAGGGATTATACCTAACGAATCATGTCCTTCGTCTTTGCGAACTCCACCTCCTCCTCGGCCTTCTCGAAGTAGTAGACGATCCACCCGAGAGCTTTACTCCAAGCTTAGCCTCTAAACTTGAGGCAACTAACCTTCTTTAAGTGCTAATCAAAGAAGCTAGGTGATATAGAGTGAAGGTTATGGTTTAATTAGTCTAACTAATCCTTGTACTCAACACATGAGAGGGGAGGATTAGGGTTTGAAGAGGGAGAGCTTGAGGAGAGAGAAGGTGAAGATAATAGTGAAGTGAGAAGAATGAGTTATCATAATATATATCAAGCATTTCTTTTTAACAAGAAAAGAAAAGAAATCATTTTACAACCATGCTTGATAAATATCTTGTGGTGATTCATCTCCATGAGTCATTAAGCAATTATGAAGCATTAATGGCATGGATGAATCATCCATATGACTCACTAATCTCATTCAATGTATATGCCACCTAAACCTCCTTAGTCACCATCTTCTAGAAGCTTCTCGCGTAATTACGAGAATGCCCCTCCTTTCCGCAAAAATACGGAAAAACTTTAGACTGTATAAATCCAATAACCGGATACCAGTAACTGGCTTAAACCAAAGCCGACTGGTAAAAACTGTTCGAAAGTCGTACGTGCGAAAACACACGTATGCGTCCGAACCCTTGTCGTAAAACCATACGACCTCAATATCGTTTCGCCTGGAGTAGGGAAACTCTCTGTGTGGGACTCTAGAGACTCGACTACTACGCTGGCAATGGGTTTAACCATAGACCGCAAGCGGCACTAGCTGTACGTAACGGTCCCCAAGTAGATGTCGATAAGAAGGCCGATGAGGGAACCCATCCGAACTCCTATTGAGTCTGATGTGACAATCTCCGTACAGTCCGGTCCGTTCGTCTTAGACTATCGCATATCGCGCCTAGGGGGGCGACAAGCGTCAGTCCCCTAATAGCGGTATAAGTCGTGTTGGAGCGAAGCCCATTACACCCTGAGAAACTACTGGAACCTACCAGCAAATCTCGCTTGCCCTGGCCAGAGACTTTGCATAATGGCTCTCTGACACAGCGCGATATCAACTCCCAATACCGGGAGAGACGAATCCTGTCTAATCGCCACTGCCTCCAAGTGCTCGGGACTGCACCCAACTGCTACCTGTTTGCACGACTCCTTTGAGCTGTGGTAGGGTAGCAATGTAAGAACGGTGGGACACACTCGAGGCGAAGTAGCAGTGTCAAGTCTGCGGACTATGCTGTACTCATGTCACCTGGGAACTGTTCACTGACGACTGGTATAAAACCAACCAACAGTCCCTTGTGAGTCCTGTCCGGTGTACCCATAACCTAACGAGCACCTACATACTATCTCCAGTACGACGTACTGACGGCTGTGGGACAGACCATCTCCCCAACTGGGATGAGAAGCATACACACTAGTCTACTCCGGAGTATCAATGCTCTGTCTCGATAATCCAACGACCAGGGACCTGAATAAGGATGTGCTTGTAGACTACCCAGCTCCCACTAGTGTGACTGCCATCACAATGCTGGTAGTCAAGCAAGATCCTAAGAGCTCTATCAATACGTATACTCACATATTAAGATAGAAAAACCAAGTAGCATACTACCATGTTTAGCAAGACTGTTATATACATGTGAATATCCCAAGCTTCCATTAAGTAATATACAAACTAGTATGATACAGTAATGGCCTTCTAGGGCATAAACACTAACAATCTCCCACTTGCACTAGGGCCATGTACTGGCGTATCGAAGACCGATGATCTCGAGTAGCCTCTCGAACTGAATCTGAGGTAGGGCCTTTGTGAATGGATCAGCAATGTTCTCTTCAGAAGCAACTCTCCGAACCTCGATCTCCTGACGATCAATGATCTCCCTGATCAGGTGATACCGCCTTAAGATGTGTCTGGACTTCTGATGGGACCTTGGTTCCTTCGCTAAAGCTATAGCTCCGTTGTTGTCGCAATACAGAGGTATTGGATCAACTATGGTAGGAACCACCTGATGTTCTGTTAGGAACTTCTTCATCCAGACTGCTTCTTTTGCGGCATCGCAAGCAGCTATATACTCCGCTTCCATCGTTGAGTCAGCAACGGTGTCCTGCTTGGAGCTCTTCCAGCACACCGCCCCTCCATTGAGGGTAAAGACATAACCCGACATGGACTTGGAATCGTCCTTATCACTCTGGATGCCGGAATCAGCAAAGGCCTCCAACCTGAGGTCTTTTCCGCCGTAAACCAAGAACATCTCCTTAGTCCTTCTCAGGTACTTGAGAATGTTCTTTACTGCTATCCAGTGCTTCTCCCCTCGGTCTGACTGATACCGGCTTACTACGCTCAGTGCTTAAGCTACATCTGGTCTGGTACACAACATCTCATACATTATAGAGCCTACCGCAGAAGCGTAGGGTATAATAGACATGCGTTCCCTTTCCAAATCAGTCTTGGGAGACATCTCTTTGGAGAGGGTGATTCCGTGACAAGCCGGTAGATTACCGCGCTTAGAATCTTCCATACTAAATCTTTTCAGTACAGTGTCGATATACCTGGACTGCGAAAGTCCCAACATCCTCTTGGATCTATCACGATAGATCCGGATCCCCAGAATGTAAGAGGCATCACCCAGGTCTTTCATGGAGAACCTGTGTGACAAGAATCCTTTGACAGATTGTAGCATAGGAATGTCATTTCCTATCAATAGAATGTCATCCACGTATAAGACGAGGAATACGACACTTCTGTCTACAACTTTACTATATATGCACGGTTCATCTGGATTTTTGATAAAGTCATATTCTTTGACTGTCTCATCAAAACAGATGTTCCAACTCCGCGATGCCTGCTTTAGTCCATAAATGGACTTAAGCAGCTTGCATACTTTCCCGCTGCTCCCACTCTGATTGAAACCCTCTGGCTGATCCATATAGACGCATTCTTCTAAATTTCCATTCAGAAAAGCCGTCTTTACGTCCATCTGCCAGATTTCATAATCATGGAAGGCAGCAATAGCAAGAAGGACCCGAATGGATTTGAGCATAGCCACTGGAGAAAAAGTTTCGTCATAGTCCAAACCAGGTCTTTGACGAAAACCCTTTGCAACAAGTCTAGCCTTATAGGTTTCCACCTGTCCATCTACACCAATCTTTTTCTTGAAGATCCATTTGCATCCTATGGGTTTTACCCCATCTGGAGCAAAGTCCAAAGTCCATACTTTGTTGGTGTACATGGACTCCATTTCGGTCCGCATTGCATCTAGCCATCGTACTGAGTCGCCGCTCTGGATGGCCTGCTGGAAGTCAGTAGGTTCATCATCATCTATGATGCAATCCTCTCTATCCCCATCTATGAGAAAACCGTAGTATCTCTCAGGCGGACGAGACGGCCTACTACTCCTGCGGAGGGGTGCGGGAATGTCCTGTTCTTCTTGAACTCCTGGTTCTACCAAACTTTCAGTAGCAGTTTGTGGTTCTGGAATTTCTTCCAGTTCTATTTCGCTCCCACTTATTTCCTTTTCTAAAAACTGATTTTCCAGAAAATGGGCATTACGAGAAACAAAAACCTTTTGTTCCTCTGCGTAATAGAAATAATATCCCTTGGAGTTCTTTGGATATCCCACAAACATACATTTTACTGACCGTGCCTCGAGCTTGTCCACATGCTGCTTTTTAACAAAAGCTGGACATCCCCAAATCATCATATGTTGAAGATGGGGTTTCTTCCCAGTCCACATCTGATATGGAGTGGTAGGCACAGTCTTGGTAGGAACCCTGTTCAAAAGATATGCCGCTGATTCTAGCGCATAACCCCAGAAAGATTGCGGTAACTCAGCATTACTCATCATGGATCGTACCATATCCAATAGGGTTCGATTCCGTCTCTCCGATACACCGTTGTGCTGTGGAGTGTATGGAGGAGTAAGCTGAAAGAGAATTCCTTTCTCTTTTAGGTAACCTAGGAACTCGGCACTTAAGTATTCTCCACCTCGATCAGATCTCAGTGTCTTAATACTTTTGCCGGTTTGGTTTTCTACTTCATTCTTATACTCTTGGAAAAAGCCTCGGATTTATGTTTCATCAGATAAATGAATCCGTACCTTGAGTAATCATCCGTGAAAGTAATGAAATAGGAAAAACCACCTCTTGCATGTGTAGACATTGGACCGCATACATCGCTGTGTATGAGTCGTAAGAGCGAGCTCGCTCTTACTCCTTGTCCAGTAAATGGAGTCTTTGTCATCTTTCCTTTGAGACAAGATTGACAAGTGTCATAAGTTTGATATTCGAACGAGTCCAAATATCCTTCTCTATGCAACTTAGTCAACCTTCTCTCATTGATGTGACCCAGTCTACAATGCCATAAGAAAGCTTTATTTAAATCTGGAGACTTTCTTTTTAGTGTGTTCTGGACGTTGAAAATTTGGAGTTGGTTTAAAACATATATACCGTTATTTAGTGTACCTGACCCAACCAAACCATGATTAAGGTGGATGTTAACAACATCTCTTACAAACGTGAAATCATAACCTTTATTTGATAACAAGGAAACTGATATGATATTACACGTTAAGCTTGGTACAAAATAACAGTTATGTAAAACCAAAATGTGTCCACTCGTCAATCCTAGGTGATAATCCCCGACGGACGCAGCTCCCACGCTAGCTCCGTTAGCAACCTTTAGGGTCATATCACCTTCCTTCAATACTCTACGGTTTCTCAGTGCCTGCAAGGAATTGCAAATATGAGATCCTGATCCGGTATCCAATACCCAGGAAGTAGAGTTGATCGACAGACAATTCTCAATTACAAACACACCTGAAGTCGAAGCCATAGCTTGCATCGGTTCCTGGTTCTTGGCGTTCCACGCCTTGCAATCCTTCTTCCAGTGCCCTTTCCTGTGACAATGGAAGCACTCATCCTGGCCCACTACCGGTACCGCAAACTTTTTCTTTCCCTTCCCTCCCACCTTACTAACACCTCCTCTAGGTCTGGGGACGGCCTTCTTCTTCCTTCCTTTGGCCCTTGCCTTGGACCCGGAAGAAGATGCACCGCCAACAAACATAGCGGGTGTTTCCCTTGCCTTCTGCAAGGTGCCCTCTGCACTCTTTAACATGTTCAGGAGTTCCGGAAGTTCAACTTCTTTTCTTTGAAGGTTGAAGTTCAGGATAAACTGGGCGTAGGTGGGAGGAAAGGACTGGAGAATAAGGTCTGTATAGAGCTCATTGTCCAAAGTCGTCCCAAGGTCTGCGAGCTCTTCAATATAGCCGATAATCTTTAGGACATGTTCTCCTACTGATGACCCGACAGCCAACCTTGCTCGAAACAAGTTCTTAGAGGTCTCGTATCTTGCTATACGAGATTGCTCTCCATAAAGTTCCTTTGTATG
Source organism: Agapanthus africanus (assembly GCA_030015575.1). NCBI lineage: Eukaryota > Viridiplantae > Streptophyta > Magnoliopsida > Asparagales > Amaryllidaceae > Agapanthus > Agapanthus africanus. The sequence goes on from CM057337.1 coordinate 234,588,058, forward strand.
GAGAAATATGCCATCTAGGTTCATATCCTCGTGCCTCCTCTGATGTTCATTGTTCATAGAGGCAAGCACGATGCACTTGGCTTTCGCGCAATCTAAATCCCAGGTTTTGCGGATTTCCTTATCCGCATTGCTGGATTTGGGACCAGGGACAGCAGGTGCCGTAGCGGTGAGGACGTACCCCAGTTTGTCATAGGTCAAAGCCATTTTGACATTCCGCAGCCAATCTTTATAGTTTGGCCCTGTCAGTATATTTTTCTCTAAAAGTAACTTAAGTCCAGTCATTTTCAGGGTCGCTGCAATTAGGAGAGAGAGAAGAAAACTCTTTAGCATGATGCTCTTGCAAGTTTAGAGTGGTTTTTAGTTTATCTAAACTGGATGGCTCCCACTGTTTTTCGAATCCTTCCTCAAACCATAAAAGAAGAATTAGCCAGGACTATTCTTATTGTACAATTCTTGCTTAACCGTTCAGCCAGGCCAGTGTCGATACTTCGAGGGAGGTTTTCCAACGCTTTCGCGAAGTTCCTTAATTAAATAACCTCTTTTCTCTGGGGGCGTAACCCCGCTGACACCTTTCTGGACACCTACTAGGTTTATAGCATTGATCGTTAAGTGACGAATATCCTGATAAGTAGCATATACTCACAGTAGGATCGCGATCCAAATATCATCGTATGATAATGTTGAAGGAATCCTACCAACATTCATCAAACTCCAAATGGTATGCATCTCTTTGCAAATTTCAGTTTCTTTAGAAATTCCCGATATATATATATATATTTTTTTTTTTGCCCCATGCTCTTATGACCTTGGCTTTGGTCAAAATGTCATAAGTCACATGTCAAGTTCTACCCGTCATTATCTTGTCAATTTGAACCCATCCGTATATACCCCTGACTTTGGTCAAATGATAATATGACTGTCCCAAAATAACTCATCTATCATATGCAACAAATGAAAACCCAGCAGCTACCAAACACTATGCCTTGACTTTGGCCAAAATGCATAGCTTGAATACTACTGAATACCCAAATGAAATGACGGAGGGCTACGAATGGTTTTGGCGAAACCGTGAACGTAGTGAACTTGATATAACCGAAGGAACCTGATAGCTTTTAAAAGGAGTGGTTAAAGCTCCGCATTTAAAAATATCTGTTTTTAAAATTAACCGAGTGGTTTCTTTTAAATTGTTCCAACGATTAACTTTTGGTTTATTTTCTTTGCATTATAAATAATGCGTCCCATCATTAACCTATCATTGCAGAAAACAACGAAAATACAACGTCCTCTTATGCCATCCGCATTCGCCACGGGGTCCCGTCATCACCCGTTAGGTTACTTAACTAACGACAGAGCGGGGGCTGGGCTAGCGCGGGTGTAAAACATAAGTGACGTCTAAATAGCTATCATATATAGATATTGTACATTCGTCAGACGCAATAATAGGCATTCCAGATCACAGATGAACTTTATTGGATTTGCAAGTAATCCGTGTTTGTTTTGAGCCTGCAACAAAAGACGGATTACACAGTTGTGATGAATAGCCATTACCCCACCCAAGATCCCAATGGGTACGGCAAACTACCCGCCCGGCAGTTTGTGCACCCCACCTTGGGTCTGTCCTAGGAGCAAAAACAGTAAAATGAAATAATACAACGGTGGCTACAACCGCAACCTGGATGTGCCCCGCAAAATAATATTATAACAAATTACATTTACATCAAATGAATTAAATAATAACCCATCACATAACCCCGGCTATACATCACAACAGTCCAACACAGTTCATATGCACAAACAGATAAAAAACCATTACAGAAATGTGCAACCCCCTGCCAACCGACATACTAGCAGTTAGGGGAGGTTTACGAACACATTACACAAACACAGATATAATCCAATAAGCAAATACTGTATTAATTCGATCGATTAAACATATTTAATATTGCTCCAATACTTCTCTGTAAACTTGAAACCTGAGCAAAATTAAAAAATACCAGAAAATCCTAAATATCACAGAGAACCATCACAAGAAAAATGGGTCCCTGAATCGTCAACTCGGCGGCGGAAGCGCGGCGGATCGGTGCTATCAGCCGCGGTTCCGCGGCGCCGTAGGCGATTCAGGGGACCAAATTTTTTGTGTGTTCTACTACTGTCATTTTAAGCTTTCTGAACATCCCTGAAAAATTTTTGGACTTCATTTATAAATCGACAGAAACTTGATATTTTAGGGTTTTCCGGTTTCGTTTTTTCCGTTCGAAATTCATACAAATTTGCAAAAAAGTTATTTATTGTTTAGCGAGGCTCTGATACCACTGTAAGTCGATGTACAACACCCCAATACTTGTGGGGAGGCGGAATTTTCAAAAACGAACTTGTTTAGTGAACAAATATCGACTAACCGCTTGAATCGAAGTTAAACGATAACTAACTTAAAACATAGAGTTTCTATGCTACTATGTTTAGGGATTATACCTAACGAATCGTGTCCTTCGTCTTTGCGAACTCCACCTCCTCCTCGGCCTTCTCGAAGTAGTAGACGATCCACCCGAGAGCTTTACTCCAAGCTTAGCCTCTAAACTTGAGGCAACTAACCTTCTTTAAGTGCTAATCAAAGAAGCTAGGTGATATAGAGTGAAGGTTATGGTTTAATTAGTCTAACTAATCCTTGTACTCAACATATGAGAGGGGAGGATTAGGGTTTGAAGAGGGAGAGCTTGAGGAGAGAGAAGGTGAAGATAATAGTGAAGTGAGAAGAATGAGTTATCATAATATATATCAAGCATTTCTTTTTAACAAGAAAAGAAAAAAAATCATTTTACAACCATGCTTGATAAATATCTTGTGGTGATTCATCTCCATGAGTCATTAAGCAATTATGAAGCATTAATGACATGGATGAATCATCCATATGACTCACTAATCTCATTTAATGTATATGCCACCTAAACCTCCTTAGTCACCATCTTCTAGAAGCTTCTCGCGTAATTACGAGAACGCCCCTCCTTTCCGCAAAAATACGGAAAAAATTTAGACTGTATAAATCCAATAACCGGATACCAGTAACTGGCTTAAACCAAAGCCGACTGGTAAAAACTGTCCGAAAGTCGTACGTGCGAAAACACACGTATGCGTCCGAACCCTTGTCGTAAAACCATACGACCTCTATATCGTTTCTCCTGGAGTAGGGAAACTCTCTGTGTGGGACTCTAGAGACTCGACTACTACGCTGGCAGTGGGTTTAACCACAGACCACAAGCGGCACTAGCTGTACGTAACGGTCCCCAGGTAGATGTCGATAAGAAGGCCGATGAGGGAACCCATCCGAACTCCTACTGAATCTGATGTGACAATCTCCGTACAGTCCGGTCCGTTCGTCTTAGACTATCGCATATCGAGCCTAGGGGGCGGCAAGCGTCAGTCCCCTAATAGCGGTATAAGTCGTGTCGGAGCGAAGCCCATTACACCCTGAGAAACTACTGGAACCTACCAGCAAATCTCGCTTGCCCTGGCCAGGGACTTTGCGTAATGGCTCTCTGACACAGCGCGATATCAACTCCCAATACCGGGAGAGACGAATCCTGTCTAACCGCCACTGCCTCCAAGTGCTCGGGACTGCACCCAACTGCTACCTGTTTGCACGACTCCTTTGAGCCGTGGTAGGGTAGCAATCTAAGAACAGTGGGACACACTCGAGGCGAAGTAGCAGTGTCAAGTCTGCGGACTATGCTGTATTCATGTCACCTGGGAACTGTTCACTGACGACTGGTATAAAACCAACCAACAGTCCCCTGTGAGTCTTGTCCGGTGTACCCGTAACCTAACGAGCACCTGCATACTATCTCCAGTACGACGTACTGACGGCTGTGGGACAGACCATCTCCCCAACTGGGATTTGAAGCGTACACACTAGTCTACTCCGGAGTATCGATGCTCTATCTCGATAATCCAACGACCAGGGACCTGAATAAGGATGTGCTTGTAGACTACCCAGCCCCCACTAGTGTGACTGCCATCACAACGCTGGTAGTCAAGCAAGATCCTAAGAGCTCTATCAATACGTATACTCACATATTAAGATAGAAAAACCAAGTAGCATACTACCATGTTTAGCAAGACTGTTATATACATGTGAATATCCCAAGCTTCCATTAAGTAATATACAAACTAGTATGATACAGTAATGGCCTTCTAGGGCATAAACACTAACATGTACGGATATTATCACTGAGAGGCTCAGTAGGGTGTCAGGATGAGTTCGCTCACAAACGTCCCCTTTGGTCAATAACTGGTAGCCCGTCACGTATGGCTAATACCTCTAACGTGCTAGTAGTTAAATCCACAGCCATTGTATTGACGAGTCTTTAGAGTCCCCCACATTCAGTTGCTCAAGTTTCGGGCGAAATGCTGTAGAGGCCGTATGGAGATATGGCAGGGTTCTATCAGATACGTGCGGTATTGCACAGATCAGTATCGGATGGATAATACTAGCCGGCTTTGGTTTAAGCCGGATCCTAGTATTGTATAGTGTAGATTTTGTCTCATTGCATTTGTATTCGGTCGGAATACAAATGCGGGTATGTATATACAGTAGCGGGGTTTTCCTGTAATTTATTACGGGATCGGGTTTTTGGAGTTGCCAGTTTGTTTTCCGGTTTCGGCCATATTTCTTTGTATCTTTCATTGGCCGAAGATTGGTAGAGGAGGGCTTATTTGCATTTCTGCAAATACGCATTTTGGAAGGGGGTCTTTGCATATTGATGTATCATGATAATTCCTCCACCATTTGACTTTTTCTTTGTTCATGATGGCATGACTTTTGTGATGGTGATGGGTTATGATGAGGTTGGTGGAGTGTTGGTTTTGTCTTGTGATCATTTCTTTACATCATCACCTTTTCTCTATCTTGGATTATGAAAGACTCTCATTCTTTTGATACTCACTCCCTCTCTCAGATTCTCTCACTTCCTTGACCATGCCATGGCCGGCCAAGCATGAGGGTGGGGCTGCCCATTATTTTGGTGTGGGAATTTTTTCTCTTTACATGCTACAAAATTCCTAAGTTCATCCACAAAAAGCTTTGATCTATTTTCCTCCACCAAAAGGCAACTTCTACAAACCCCAAAATGGGACATGAGTTCTACATTATTCTACAGCAAACCTTGGGCACGTCGGCTCGCCAACTTCGTGCCCGAGTTGCCTCGGTATAGAGGTAGGAGCACGTAAAAGAAGCCGGCGACGTGGTGCCCTTCCGGCGAGGAGGTGGAGACCGGACATTCCGCGGGAGATCGGGACGACGACGAGAAGACCGATGGACACGGATCGCTCGGTATATATCTCTACCCCCTTCTTGTTAGCTAGGACTAGTTTAATGGCACGATCCGGGTTTATTGTGCACGGTGGTGCCGGTTTGAACAGTTAAAGTAAATCATCGCTTCCGCATTCCGGCGTCGGATTGACGGCCGGGGCACCGACGTGCACTTACATGTGACTGCCATCACAACGCTGGTAATCAAGCAAAGATCCTAAGGGCTCCACTAATGTATAAAGGAGATATGCTAAAAGAAACACATACACACATTAAAGCAGAAACAAACCAAGTAGCATACTACTATTTTGAGCAAGAATGTCAATACAAGGTGAATATCCCAAGCTTCCATTAAGTAATATACATACTAGTATGATACAGTAATGGCCTCTAGGGCATATACACTAACAATCTCCCACTTGCACTAAGGCCATGTACTGGCGTATCGAAGACCTATCATCTCGATCAGCCGCTCGAACTGAGTCTGGGGTAAGGCCTTCGTTAATGGATCAGCAGTGTTATCTTCCATAGCAACTCTCCGAACCTCGATCTCCTGTCGACCCACGATCTCCCTGATCAGGTGATACCGCCTCAAGATGTGCCTTGACTTCTGATGGGACCTGGATTCCTTCGCTAAAGCTATAGCCCCGTTGTTGTCGCAATACAGAGGTACTGGATCAACAATGGACGGAACCACCTGATGTTCTGTTAGGAACTTCCTTATCCAGACAGCTTCTTTTGCGGCATCTGCAGCAGCGATATATTCCGCTTCCATCGTCGAGTCAGCAACGGTTTCCTGTTTGGAACTCTTCCAACACACCGCCCCTCCATAGAGGGTAAAGACAAAACCCGATATGGACTTGGAATCATCCTTGTCACTCTAGAAGCTGGAGTCAGCAAAGGCCTCGATCTGGAGGTCTTTTCCGCCATAAACCAAGAACATCTCCTTAGTACTTCTCACGTACTTGAGAATGTTCTTTACCGCTATCCAGTATTTCTCCCCAGGGTTTTACTGATACCGGCTTACCACACTCAGTGCATAAGCTACATCTGGTCTGGTACACAACATCGCTTACATTATAGAGCCTACCGCAGAAGCGTAGGGTATAATAGACATGCGATCCCTTTCCAAATCAGTCTTGGGAAACATCTCTTTGGAGAGGGTGATCCCATGACAAGCCGGTAGATTACCGCGCTTGGAATCTTCCATACTGAATTTTTTCAGTATCGTGTCGATGTACCTGGACTGTGAGAGTCCTAATATCCTCTTGGATCTGTCACGATAGATCCGGATCCCCAGAATGTATGAGGCATCACCCAGGTCTTTCATGGAGAACCTGTGTGACAAGAACCATTTGACAGATTGTAGCATAGGAATGTCATTTCCTATCAAGAGAATGTCATCCACGTATAATACGAGGAGTACAACAGTTCTTGCTACAAATCTACTATAGATGCATGGTTCATCTGGATTTTTGATAAAGCCAAATTCTTTGACCGTCTCATCAAAACAGATGTTCCAACTCCGTAATGCCTGCTTTAGTCCATAGATGGACTTAAGCAACTTGCACAACTTTCCGCTGCTCCCACTCTGAATGAAACCCTCTAGCTGGTCCATATACACACACTCCTCTAAATTTCCATTTAGAAAAGCGGTCTTTACGTCCATCTGCCAGATCTCATAATCGTGGAAGCCAGCAATGGCAAGAAGGATCCGAATGGATTTCAGCATAGCCACTGGAGAAAAGGTTTCGTCATAGTCCAAGCCAGGTCTTTGACGGAAACCCTTTACAACAAGTCTAGCTTTACTGGTCTCAACCTGTCCATCTACACCAATCTTCCTTTTGAAGATCCACTTGCATCGTACTGGTTTTACCCCATCTGGAGCAATGTCCAACGTCCATACTTTGTTGGTGTACATGGACTCCATTTCGGTCCGCATTGCATCCAGCCATTTAACCGAGTCGACGCTCCGAATGGCTTGCTGAAAGCTAGTCGGCTCATCACTATCAATGATGCAATCCTCTCTATCCCCATCTATGAGAAAACCGCAGTATCTCTCGGGCGGATGAGACTGCCTACTACTTCTGCGGAGCGGCGTAGGAATGTCTAGATCTTTTGAACCCTCTGGTTCTACTAAGCTTTCAGTAATAGCTAGTGGTTCTGGAATTTCTTCCAGTTCTACTGCGCTCCCACTTATCTGATTTTCCAAAAACTCAGTTTCCAAGAAGTGGGCATGACGAGAAACAAAAACCTTTTGTTCCTCTTCTCAATAAAAGAAATATCCCTTGGAGTTCTTTGGATATCCCACAAACTTGCACTGTACTGAGCATGCCTCGAGCTTGTCCGCATGCTACTTTTTGACAAAAGCTGGACATCCCCATGTCTTAATGTGATTATGATAGGGTCTCTTCCCACACCACATCTGATATAGTGTAGTAGGCACAGTCTTAGTTGGAACTCGATTCAAAAGGTATGCAGCTGATTCTAGTGCATATCCCCAGAATGATCGCGGTAACTCAGCGTTACTCATCATGGACCATACCAAATCCAATAGGGTTCGGTTCCGTCTCTCCGATACACCGTTATGTTGCGGAGTGTATGGAGGAGTAAGCTGAGAGAGAATTCCATTCTCTTTTAAGTAATACAGGAACTCGGCACTCAAGTATTCACCACCTCGATCAGATCTCAGTGTCTTGATACTTTTGCCTGTTTGTTTTTCTACTTCATTCTTATATTCCTGGAATTTTCCAAAGGCATCAGATTTATGTTTCATTAAGAAAACATATCCGTACCTTGAAAAGTCATCCGTAAAAGTAATGAAATAAGAATAACCGCTTCGTGCATGCGTAGACATTGGACCGCACACTTCGCTTTGTACGAGTCCCAAGAGCTCGCTCGCTTTTACTCCGTGTCCAGTGAACGGAGTCTTTGTCATCTTTCCTTTAAGACAGGATTGAAAAGTTCCATATGATTGATATTCGAACGGATCCAAATATCCTTCTGTATGTAACTTCGTCAACCTTCTCTCATTGATGTGACCCAGTCTACAATACCATAAGAAAGTCTGATTTGTTTCCGGAGACTTTCTTTTGTGTGTATTCTGGACATTGAAAATCTGTGGTTGGTTTAATACGTATATACCATTGCTCAATGTACCTGACGCAATCAGAACTTGATTAAGGTGAATGTTTACATCATTACTTACAAACCCAAATTCATAACCTTCTTTAGAAATCAAAGATGCAGAAATGATATTACAAGTTGCATTGGGTACAAAAAAGCAATTACGTAAAACCAAAACATGTCCATCTGACATTCCTAGGTGATAGTCCCCCACGGCCTCAGCATCCATGCTATCTCCGTTTGCAACTTTGAGGGTCATGTCACCTGCCTTCAAAAACCTACGCTTTCTCAACGGCTGCAAAGAATTACAGATATAAGATCCTGATCCGGTATCCAATACCCAGTACGTAGAGTTTATTAATAGACAGTTTTCAATAACATACATACCTGAAGCTGAAGCCGCAACTTGCTTCAGATCCTGTGTACTGGCCATCCAAGCCCTGCAATCTTTCTTCCAGTGTCCACTCTTGTAACAGTAAAAGCATACTTCCTTATCCACAAGCTTCCCCGCTACCTTTGTTGCTTTTGCCTTTCCCTTCGTATCCACTTTACTAACACCGCCCCTTGGTTTGGCGGGGGTTTTCTTCTTCTTTCCCTTGGCTTTCGCCTTAGACCTAGAAGAGGAAGATCCTCCTACAAACAAAGTGGATGTTTTCCTACCTTTCTGTAGGGTGCCCTCTGCACTCCTCAGCATGTTGAGGAGTTCTGATAGTTCAACTTCCTTTTCCTGTAAGTTGAAGTTCAGAATGAACTGGGAGTAAGTGGAAGGAAGGGACTGGAGAATCAAATCCGTATAGAGCACATTTTCCAACGTGGTCCCAAGGTCCGCGAGCTCCTCTATGTAGCCAATCATCTTAAGCACGTGTTCCGCTACCGATGATCCGACGGCCAATCTTGCCGAAAATAACTTCTTCGACACTTCGTATCTGGCGATACGAGATTGCTCTCCATACAGTTCTTTTGTATGGAGAAATATGGATTTCAGGTCCATATTCTCGTGCCTCCTCTGATGTTCGTTGTCCATAGAGGCAAGCACGAGGTACTTGGCCTTCGTGCAGTCGATTTCCCAGGTCTTACGGATTTCCTTATCCGCGACGCTGGATTTGGGACCTGGGACAGGGGGAGATTTGGTGGTAAGAAGATACCCCAACTTGTCATAAGTGATTGCCATTTTGACATTCCTGAGCCAATCTTTGTAGTTTGGCCCTGTCAGTATGTTTTTATCTAGAAGTAACTTAAGTCCAGTCATGATATTTGGTCGCTGCGATTAGGAGAGAGAGAAGAAACACTTTAGCATACGCTCTTGCAAGTTTAGAGTGGTTTTTAATTTTTCTAAACAGGATGGCTCCCACTGTCTCTCGAATCCCTCCTCAAACCATAAAGGAAGAGTTAGTCGGGATTAGTCTCACCGCACAATACTTGCTTAACCATTCAGCCAGGACAGTGTCGGTACTTCGAGGGAGGTTTTCCAACGCTTTCGCGAAGTTCCTTAATTAAGTAACCTCTTTTTGCTGTGGGCGTAGCCCCGCTAACACCTTTCTAGACACCTACTTGTTTATAGCATTGATCGTTAAGTGAGAAAGTTCCGGAGGAGTAGCATATACTCACAGTAGGATCGGGATCCAAATATCATCGCGTGACAAAACTGAAGGAATCCTACCAGAATCATCACACTCTAAATGGTATGCAGCGCTAGCAAGTTTCAGTTCTTTTGAAACTCCCGATGTGGATTTTTGCCCCATGCTCTTATGATCTTGACTTTGGCTAACAAATCATAAGTCACATGTCAAGTTCTATCCGTCATTCTCCAGGTTGATTTGAGCCCACCCGCACATACCCTTGACTTTGGCCAACAAGGTAGAACGACGGCCCCAAACCAATACATCTATCTATGCTACACATGAATACCCAATAGCGACCAATTACTATGCCTTGACTTTGGCCAACAAACATAGCTTGAATACTTATTGACCATTCATGTGAAACGACGGAGGGCTACGAATGGTTTCGGCAAAACCGTGAACGTAGTGAACTTGATATAATCGAAGGAACGAGATAGCTTTCAAAAGGAGTGGTTCAACCTCCGCATTTAAAAGTATGGTTTTGAAAAGAACCGAGTGGTTTTCAAAGTGTTCCAACGACTTTTACTTGGTTTATTTTTTTTCTTGCATTAATTCCAATGCGACCCATCATTTAATCATACCATTGCAGAAAACAACGAAAATATGACGTACGCCTATGCCATCCGCATTCGCCACGGGGTCCCGTCATCACCCGTTAGGTTACTTAACTAACGACAGAGCGGGGGCTGGACTAGCGCGAATGCAAAACATAAGCAACGCTTAAATAGATATCATATAGATATATATAAACATTCGTCACATGCAATGATAACCATTCCAGATCACAGATGAATACATTGGATATACTAGGAATCCGCAATTTATACAAGCCTGTAAAGAAGAACAGATTACACGGTCGTGATGAATAGCCAAACCCCACCCTAGACCCCTACGGGTGCGGCAAACTACCCGCCAAGTACCCGAAGCGAAGCAACCTCCCTCAACTCGTGAGTAGGCCACTCGGCACTTCGAGATACCCGGTAGTTTGTGCACCCCACCATGGGTCTATCCTAGGAGCAAAAACAGTAAAAAGAAATTATACAATGACGGCTACAACCTCACCCCGGTTGTGCGGCCAAACAAATAATATTACATCAATTTACATATTAGCAGAATTGAAAGATAAACAAAATTCTTACCTCACAACCCCCCGGCTATTCATCCGTGACAATCCAACAAATTCATATACACATACCATCAACATCACAGATCACAGATATGTATAACCCCCACTAATCGACGTATAGCGATTAGCAGACGTTCAATACATATATAACATTACAGATACAACCCATTAGCCAATGTCTACAGAAAATCGACCAAAAATACAGATTTGTAACCACCCCAAAAACGAACTTGTTCTCTGGAAATTCTGAGCAGAAACAAACCATCTCAAAAATCATAAAACACCACCAAACGCAAACTGCAAGAGAAACGATCCACGGCCGAGTCAACTCGGCCGCGGAACCGCGGTGAGTTGGTCGGTTCACTGGATCGTTTTTCTTGCCTGTTCATAAAAAAGCCTGAGCCGATTTTTAGTACATGATTTATTATTTTTAGAGCAGAAATAAAAATCGGCAGAAACTTGGATTTTCCAGGGCGTTTTGCGGTTTTTCATTCGGTCGAAATTCTAAATACTTTGCTAACATGCTAGGGTGTGTTTAGTTAGGCTCTGATACCACTGTAAGTCCACGTTATCTCTCCCGGTTCTTTCGGGCTTGCGGAAACGGTAAAAAACGATTTTTAGGGTTTAGGTAACATGGAGTACAAAATACGGATCTTGGCTAAACTACACACTAGCAACCTAACTAGAGAGTTGTCTACTCGGTTAGGGGTTATACCTCAACTTGAACTCCTTCTTCTTGGACTCTTTGTAGTGGTTGGATCGTGCTTTCCTCGTCGCCTTCTCTTGTCGAAGATGGATCCACCTGAGGGTTTCTTCCTTGAGCTCCTTTCTCGAACTTTGAGGAAACTAAAGTCTCCGGCTTGCTAGACCTTCAACCTTAGGAAGAGTAGAGAGTGGCTTTGGGTGTTTTATCTCCAAGGAGAGGTTTCTCAACTCATGAGAATGATTCTCCTTGAACTAAAGGAGGAGGAAGAAGAGAGGAAGAGACAGAATGGTTATGATAGAATGAGAATAGTTTTTACAACCATAACAATATATGTGAATTATCTAATTAATAATATTAATCCAAAATGAAAAAGGTAATGGTTGGTTTGATGAGACCATTATCATATCACATTAAATGTTTTTTGCAAAGATCAAAGAGCATCCTGAAAAGTAATGATGATGGTCAATGCTTCAACCATGGTCAACAAGTCAACCAAGGTCAACAAGTCAACAACCCTAACCATGACACAATTTCATTTAATTAATATTATTAATTGATATTCCACATATTCATTAGGGTTTGGAAAAAGACAACTGTCAACTGTGCATACACACCTGTTCCGAAACCCTAATGAAAAAACTCTTCCTCCGCCACAATCAACTGTGCATACACACCCGCATTCGTCTTCCGAGGAACCTGAATACAATGAGATAAAACTAGCCCCAAAACATATACTAGGATCCGGCTCAAACCAGAGCCCGCTAATAATGACTAACAGGACACCAAACGTGCACAACTGAGCGGATGTGAACGAACCCTGTCGCAAAACCATGCGACCTCTACTCTGTTTTGCCCAAAGGCGAATAACCCTCTATGTGGGACTCTAAAGACTCGACACTACGCTGGCAGTGGGTTTAACCACAGACCGCAAGCAGCACTAGCTGTACGTAACGGTCCCCAGGCAGATGCCGATAAGAAGACTGACGAGGTAAACCCATGTGAACTCCTACTAAGCCTGAATGTGACAGTCTCCGTATAGTTCGTTCTGTTCGTCTGATAACATCGCATGGCGGGCCTAGGGGACGGTAAACGTCAGTCCCCTACTAGCGGTACAAGTCGTGTCGGAGTGTAGCCCAGAACACCTGAGATAACACTGGAAACCAACCAGTCTATCTCGCTTGCCCTGGCCAGGGACTTTGTGTAATGGCTCTTCTAGACACAGCGCGATATCAACCCCCAATACCGGGAGAGAGGATTCTTGTCTAACCGTCACTGCCTTCAAGTGCTTCAGGACTGCACCCAAAAACTACCTGTTTGCATGACTCCTTTGAGCCGTGGTAGGGTAGTAATCAAAGTACAGTGGGAACACACTCGAGGCGAAGTGACAGTGTCAAGTCAACAGACTAAGCTGTACTCATGTCACCTGGGAACTGATAACTGACGATAGGTATAATACCAACCAACAGTTCCCGACGAGTCCTGTCTAGTGTACTCTAACCTAATGAGTACCCGCATACTATCTCAAGTACGACGTACTGACGGCTGTGGGACAGACCGTCTCCCGAGCTGGGATGAGAAGCGCATACGCTAGTCTACTCCGGAGTATCGATGCCCTGTCTCGATAGTCCTACGACTAGGGACCTGCATAAGGATGTGCTTGTGGATTACCCAGCCCCCACGAGTGTGACTACCATCACAACGCTGATAATTAAGCAAAGATCGTAAGGGCTCCACTAATGTGTAAAGGCGATATGCTAAAAGAAACACATACACACATTAAAGCAAAAACAAACCAAGTAGCATACTACTATTTTGAGAAAGAATGTCAATACAAGGTGAATATCCCAAGCTTCCATTAAGTAATATACATACTAGTATGATACAGTAATGGCCTCTAGGGCATATACACTAACACTTAGCCCGTGCGGTAGATGTGGGAATAAGTACTGGAAGAAGGTAGAATTGGAAGAGCTTCATATCGTAAAATATGGTTTTACTAGAATTTATACAACTTGGAAATATCACGGGGAAGGAGAAGAACACAGTAATGCGGCAGAAGAAGAAGGAGAAGACGATAATGCGGCAGGAGAAGAAGGAGAAGACGGTAATGCGGCAGAAGAAGGAGACGGTAATTTCTTTCCATCAGAAGAAATAGAGGATATGGTAGAGCCTGCCCTAAGTGAATCTATTTGTACCGAAGATGACATTCCTTCCGGTCAAGGACCGCGTGCGGATAAATATGAAAATTTCATGAATGATGCTAGAAAACCAATTTATGAGAATGCAAAGTATTCCACCCTCTCATGGTTCGTCCAACTTTTCCTGATTAAGTGCCTAAATGGATGGAGCAACAAGTCATTCACAATGCTTCTTTCGTTCTTGAAAGATTCTATGCCCCCGGGAAATAACGTGCCTGACAGCTGGTACGGAGCCCACAAGATGATGTCTGATTTGGGTCTGAAGTGTTAGAAGATTCAAGTATGTCCTAAAAATTGCGTGTTGTACCGGAAAGAGAATTCAGATTTGAAAAAGTGTCCAACATGCGGAGAGGCCAGGTATAAACCGAAAGATTCTAATAAGAGGCCCGAATCAGTCCCACAGGCTGAGGCCCGACAGAGCTAGGGGGAGGCAGCATTCCCCCTCTTTTTTACCCCTGATTATCTTTTACGCCCCGCTTCCCAGAGTACGCTAAGTTGGGCACGTGACATAGCCAACCATGCTACCTGTGGGTAGGAAGTATCCAGCCACAGTCACATTACGACCGTAGAGATATCAAGAACAAATATAACTATCTAATACATGTCCATAAGCCAAGATAAAATGAGTCAAGAATAATAAAAATGCGGAAGCAAAAGATCCAATATAAAATAACTGGAATGTATGTCCCATAATGCGGGCTCACATCAGGAATAAAATGCAGAAATTAAAAGAACTAACTACTACTGAATCCTCATTGCTCAGCCTGCTGGCTGAAGTACTCCTGCTCGAACTGCAGCAAAAGTACGGAATCTGGGCCATGAAAAACCCAAACATCAGCGCATCATGTCATCAAGTAATAAAATATAAACAGGGTAACAAGCAATGCAAATATAATCATGAATGGTAAAGCAGGTGTAATATCAATATAAATCAGGGTAGTGCAGGGTAGTGTGCAATGAGTAAACTAAACTGGTCTACTGGGTTCTCTACTCTCAAGTCTTTGAAATCAATTTGATGAATCACCGATGTAACTCAATAGTATCCCGTGCATGCCCGGGACCACGGTATAAGACTCTCGGGCTGAAACCGAGACGTGCCGCTAGGCACTAAAAGGAAAAAGTTAAAGACCAACGATGTCAGCAGCATCGTCACGAGGCGAGCCTGGCCTCAAAAAACTGATCAGTATAAGCAAGCAACTGTCGAGTTATAAGTCAGGATTTCATCATTGATTTCTCCCTACGCCCAAGTTATATGTGTCAAGTCAGGTATTCCGTAATCAAGAACTAATACCATCACAGGATCAGGTATGCGCAGGTTTGTCTGGATAGACAACAGGAACGGTCCGTAAGGACTACATTTCAGGTTTGTTGGCATTAGACACAAGATCAGGTGACAGGTAAAGCCATGGTACATCAGGTCAAGTCGAGTAGTGTATTTAAATGTCATGTCATGTGTACGGTACCATGTCAGGTCAAGTAATATGTGTAGAAAGTCACGTCAGGGTGTACAAGATAACATATGGATGCTCATAATCGACTAGCATAATTATGGTTATGAATAAACAAGCATGGTACTATCAGAACAATAAACATGCACAGTAACATGATAGCAATAGGTGCATAATAAACTATTTAGTTGTACGGTTATCAGTTTGGTTTAAGCAATAGTTTTAACATTTCAGGAATGCAGTATTACACATGTGGATGATAAAAATCATATTAATATGTATTAAAACCATCTAGAGATGCAATTGAATGTGAATAAGGCTAAATATATGCAATCGGTCGTCCGATAGGGTAAAACTACAAAAAGGGTAATATGGCTAGAAAACAATTGTGATTATGTGATCTAACATATAAATGTGATAACTAGTTATAATCAACTAGATGTAACAATTAAGTTTCAAGTTCTAGATCAGAAAATATGTAAACGGAACGATATGCGGTTAACTTGAAATTCAAGACTTTCGATTCTATCTAGAGATTTAATAAGAAAATAGATAAATTAGTATAAGAATATTTTGAATAGCATGTAGCAAGTTTCACACGCCTCAACGGGTCGCGATACGGAAAACGGAATGTTACGCGTCGGCGGGGAAAAGTCGTGACGCACGCACGGTATACGTAATGAGCCCAAACGATGAACAGTGGAATCACACGGGTCAGGGGTCCTCGCTGGGTCGTCGGGGATCGTCGCCGGCATGGTCGGATTCCGGCCACCAAGAAAAACAGTAAACAACAGTGATCTTCTTTGATGGTACAAGAATGCATGGACTAGAAACAAAGAAAAATGAAAGAGATCAAAGGATATTGAGGAAAGAACTTACTCACTGGATTGTAGAGGGATGGATGCATCGTCGGTGAGGGTCGTCGGCGCTCCGGCGAGGGTGTAGGTGCTCGGGTAAGAGGTTAGGGTTGTGCAAGGGTTTGGTTTGGTTGCAGGGTTAGGTGCTCGGGAAAAAGCAGAAGGAAAGAACAGAGGGAGGGGGAGGTGGTGACGACGAGAAGAGGGAGTCGGCGGCGATGGAAGGCAAAGCTGGGTTCTTGGTCACAGGGAAGGCCTCGGGTGCTCGGGTGCTAAGGTTTGTGGGGAAGGAGAGGAGAGGAAGGAGATGAGGGTGATGAGGAGATGTAGAGTGGGACGACGAGGGTTTAGGAGCGGGGAGAAATAGGGTTAGGGTTTTCTTTCCTGTTCTCGTGCATGGGTTTTCAAGAACACAGAAGAAGAAGGTGAAGAGATAAAGAAGGAAGGTGAGCAGAAGAGAGGGAGCGGTGACGGGATTCTCACGCACCGCGAGTGGAGAGAGAAGCTGGCGCGAGAGGAGAGAGAGGGAGAAACGAGAGGAGAGAGGGAATTGTCTGGTAGCGGGGTAAGCGAGAACGAGGAGGAGAGAGAAGGGAAAAGAGAGAGAGAGAAGAAGGTGGGGCCCGGGTCGAAGGAAACAAAGATTTTGATTGGGTGAGGGGAGTTAAAGTTGGTTTTGGGGAAAATATGAAAAGATTTGGTAAGGAAATTTTATTAAAGATTTTAAAGATAGAATCGTTCTGTATGCTGGGGAAAGAAATAATAGGTTGGAAAAATATAAAAGATTTTCTGGGTTAAGGAAAATAATTTGGTTATGGGGAAAAATTTATTGTAGGTAGAAGAAAAATATTTTTAAACTGATTTAATAATTTAAAATAGGATTCGGCGGGATACAAAATGCTGGATATAATGCCCTCAAAGTCAATTATTGGATCGCAGGCACGCGATTGCAATGATTGCGGAGGACCTATACCGGTAGTACAGTCTTACATGAGATGATAGTATGCTATCTGGTTTACCTTTATCAGTCATGTACAGGTTCAGGTGACTGATCACTGTTACACTTTGATAGAGCCCTCAGGATCTTGCTTCACTACCAACTGTATGATGGCGATCATATACGTGAGAGTTTAGTAGTCTATAAGCATATCCTCAATTGTGGTCCCTAGTCGTGGGAGTTTCGAGACAGGGCATCGATACTCCGGAGTAGACTAGTGTATACAGTTGTGACCCCGACGAGGGGCAGTGGCCGGTCTCACAAGCCACTGGTGTTAGTTGGATCACCTAAGATGTATACAGGTGCTCATTGGGTTATGAGTACACCGGACAGGACTCGTCTGGAACCTGCTAGTTGGTATTATACCTATCGTAAGATAGCAGTTCCCTGGTGACATGTGTACAGGTTAGTTCATCGACCTAAGGTCGTCATTTATCTCATGTGAGTTCCCACTGTGCTTTGATTTCTACCCTACCACGGCTCAAAGGAGTCGTGCAAACAGGTATTTTTTGGGTACAGTCCCGAGCCACATGGAGGCAAGTGAGCGGATCGGCAGGGGATTCGTCTCTCCCGGTATTGGGGTGAGATCGCGCTGTGTCTAGGAGAGCCATTACACAAAGCCCACGGCCGTGGCAGGAGATTTACTAGTAGGTACTCCAGTAGTATCTCAGGGTGTTTTGGGGCTACACTCCGACACGACTTATACTGCTATTGGGGGTCTGACGTTACCAGCCCCTAGGCAGATATGCGATACTCATAGGCGAACGGACCGGACTGTATATACATTGTCACTGTTAGGCTCAGTATGGTTTCCGGATGTGTTCGCTCATCGGCCTCCCTTGAAGTCAGTCCATGGGCAGCCGTTACGCACAG
Source organism: Agapanthus africanus (assembly GCA_030015575.1). NCBI lineage: Eukaryota > Viridiplantae > Streptophyta > Magnoliopsida > Asparagales > Amaryllidaceae > Agapanthus > Agapanthus africanus. The sequence continues at coordinate 234,606,316 of CM057337.1, forward strand.
CAAGTGCCGCTGACGGCTTGTGGTTAAACCCACTACCAGGGTACTGACGAGTCATTAGAGTCCCCCATAGATAGTTTCCTAAGTTCGGGCGAAACATTGTAGAGGCCGTATGGTTTTATGGCAGGGTTCGGAAAATGCACGTGCGTTTACGTACGCGTCATATTTCGGGCAGATAATACTGGTGGGCTTTGGTTTAAGACGGATCCGAGTATTATACTGTGTAGATATAATTTCTTTGTCTCAGTTGCATTTGTATTCGGTAGTAATACAAATGCGGGTATGTTTATACTGTTACAGGGTTATCCTGAAATTCGTTTCGGGATCACTTTTGGAAGTTGCCAGTTTCCAGTTTTTTATCGCCCGTCTTTAACATTCGGTTAAATGTGGATTTATCTTTTCTTGAGGGTGAGTCATGAGTGTGGAAGGTTTTAGAAGTTTCTAGATGGTGACTAGGCTTCATGACTCATTAGTGGATTGATTGTGCATTTAATAAAAAGGATGACTAGGGTTTATGATTCAATGTATGCAATTAATGATATGCAAGGTGTTTAGATGACTCATTCTTTTCTTGATTGATCTTTATCTTATGGTTACCCTTCTCTTGTTCCTGCACTCTCCTCCCTTCTCCTTTAAAGTGGTCGGCCCTTGCTTATGAGGGATAATGGTTGTTGTTTTAAAAAAGATGATAGTTTTTGTTGTATGGAAATTTCATAGCTACTTTTATTCCATCACCCGATTCAAATGGCAACATCATTAACCGTTCGTCCATGGCTTTGGACGAAGGGAGACAAAGTGTTCTACTCATTCTCTACATCAATCTTGGTCATCTCTTTTAGCAAACTTTATGATCGAGTTGCCTCGGGTCACAGGGGGGAGCCCGTTTAAAGATCCGTTGACGTGGTGCCACCTGGACGAGCAGATCGGAGATCGACGAGACCGGAGCAGCCATAACAAAGTGTGGGATGATGGTTAAAGAACGAAGGACTCGGATCGTTCGGTATAACCTTTCTACCCTCTTTGTAGTTTGTTAGTTTAGCAATAATGGCAGATCCGGGTTATAGTATATGATAGCGCCAGTTAAAAAGTTTTTGTTCCGCATTTGGGGTATGCTAGACGGCCGGGGCGCTACCGTAGACTTACAGTGGTATCAGAGCCTTGCTATTAAGCTTTACTAACTTGTGCTAACTCGTTTAAAACATCGATCGAACGGATTTTCGAAAATCACAATTTTCAGTTTTGAAGTTTCTGTCGATTTTAGAAGGGGTCTAAAAATCATTTTGACCATACCAGAAAATCAAGCAGGCTTTTATAAGAATACAGACGAAAAACGATCAAGTCATTCGACCGTACCGCCGTGGAAACACGGTCAAAGCCTTGCTTTGACCGCGGAAACGCGGCAGTCTTGGTGACTCACTTGGCCATTTTTCTTCTGGTGTTTCTTTGTTGGAAATTGTGGTTTCTGGTACTGTTCTTTTGGGCCCAGATTTTTTACTGTACTGCAGATGTACGTGGGGCCCACTTCAGGAAATTTTGTCGATCGAAATTTAAACATGTTAGTTTACAGTACTTACATTATATCTCCGACCGTGAATGTCATTTGAGCGGTAAACTGCGTCTGATTGCTATAAGTTCTTTTAGACGGGTTTGCGAACGTGACATTCGCGTTGATGTTCTGTGTTGGGTTGTGATGTTGCGGATTTGTCGTGGTGGATAGCAGTGTGCAATGGTAGTGCAGTTTGGATTTATTTGTACATATGATATTGCGGGGCAAGCGTCCAACATGTGGACTGCCGTCACTGCCTGTTTGTATAATATTCTTTTAGGGCACGACCGGGCTGAGGTCGATGTACCCGTTGTACATATTTTTCATTTCTGTACTAGGTTTTACCCCACGACGGAGTGCACGGATAGCCGGGTTCTGGAGGGCAACGGGTCCGCATCTCATGGCTTTGAGAGGCAGAGGGGATTCACTCTAGAATTGGCAGACTATTCGCCACACTCATAGGGATACAGGTTGACCTAAGGAGGGGTGCTCAAGTTACCGGATTCCGTGAAGTGCAGGGTGGTCCATTCACTTTGCTGTAGGGGGATGCCTCACTTCAGGTTTTGGCGGGTAACTTGCCGCATCCATAGGGGTCTAGATTTCATTGCACAGGCTATCCACACGACCAGGGGAACGTCGGGTTTCAGCAGCGGCTCTGTGAAACCCGGGGATCCCAGATTATCTGTATTTTTCTGTGATGCTTATTACTTTTCTGTAATGTTGCATATTATCACGCCTGGAGCGATTATTATATATTGGTATATATAATATTAGATGTTGTATATGTTTTGCACCCGCGCTAGTCCAATCCCCGCTCTGTCGTTAGTTAAGTAACCTAACGGATGATGACGGGACCCAGTGACGAATGCGGATAGCATTTACGTACATTTTATTTTGGTTCTTTTCCAGTGTGATTAATTGATGGGACTGCGTTGATTCTGATCAATGAAAAGGAAAACAAACCTGTTTGTATGTTGTTAGAACAGTTTTAAAAAGTGTTATTACAAAGACGTTTCCTTTTGTTTTGCATAGCGGTATTCGATTGGAATATCCTGCACCTCATTCGACGAGGCAAGGGCCGATATCCCTTCACCAGGAATGACCCCTTGGGCAGAAGTTTGCATCAGGGTAATAACTTCACTATAGTCGATTACAAGTTGCTATGCATCGCGGTATTCAGTTGGAATATCCTGCACCTCATTCTATGAGGAAAGAGCCGAGATCCCTTCACCGGGAATGACCTCTTCAACAAAGGTTTTCGCCACTATATTTTTATAAAAAGCTATCAGGTTCCTTCAGCGATACCAAGTTCATTACGTTAAAGGTTTTTTGCCAAAAACCAGCCGTAGCCCTCCGTCATTTCTTTTGGGTATTCAGTTGTATTCAAGCTATGTAATTTGACCAACGCCAAGGCATAGTGTTTGATAGCTGCTGGGTATTCATTTGTTGCGTAGATAGATGAGTTGGTTTGGGACAGCCATTCTGCCATTTTGGCCAACGTCAAGGGCATGTGCGGGTGGGTTCAAATTGACAAGATAGTGACGGGAAGAACTTGGCATGTGACTTATGACATTTTGACCAACGCCAAGGTCATAAGAGCATGGGGTAAAAATTATATCGGGAGTTTCTAAAGAAACTGAAACTTGCCAAGTATGCGTATACCTTCTGGAGTGTGATAACGTGGGTGGATTCCGTCACGTTATCATGCGATGAGAGTTGGATCCCGATTCCCACTGATGAGTTGGTTTACTCTTCGGGTGATCCCGATTGATTCTTCTTTCAGGTTTGGAGAAGAATTTGACAGTACAGTGGAAGGTTTCCAGATTAGACAAAGTGATAACCATTCTAATCTAGGTTAGAGTGCACGCAGAGTGTTTCTTTTCTCTCTCTCTTTGGTAGCGACCTTTGACCGACCCTAGAATATGACTCAGTGACCAAGTTGACCGAACCTTCTTAAAATACTGGATTTTGGATTGTCCGAGTTGCATAAGTCATTGCCTCTCCTTCTTTTACCCTTTGCATTTCTCAGAACACCTCGTATCACTACGAGTATCCACTTCCATTGGATAGATCTATCGTATGGTTATATACGAACTCGAAGGAACTTCTTCGAGGATGGATCATGGTTCAGGAGAAAAGGAATTGGTTTATTCAGTTGTCTTTTATTATCACCTTCTCTCAGGTTGCGAGGGCTCCTTAGTTTAGGAGAGTACACCTGTTACGCTTATTGGATAGTCTTATTCCGAACCATAGGAAGGTGCCGAAAGGTAGGGAATGAAGAAAACCAATTTGCCTAAGTAGGGTGTACAGAAGGTAATAACTAAAGACAAAATAAAGGGATTGGAAAGAGGGCAAAGTAAATTGCGACTGCTATCATTCACGACCAAACCGCGTACTTCATCGCCACTCCTATTTCACCTTTGCTTTTTTCCCCAGTTCGGGAGAAATTGAATAAGGTATTATTCGGTTGTCTTTTATCATCACCTTCTCTCAAGTTGCGAGTACTCCTTGGTTTAGGAGGGTACACCTATTATGCTTACTGGATAGTCTTCTTTCAAAACATAGGCTGGTGCCAAACGGTAGGGAAGGAAGAAAACCATTTAGCCTAACGATGGTGTACAGAAGGTAACGACTAAAGACAAATAAAGGGATTTGGAGAGATGGCAAAGAAATATACGGTTATAGTCATGAATTGGATTATGGAAGAGGCATTACTAATGAATTGGATTATGGAAGAGGCATTACTATGAATACCAGGATACCCCTACGAATCATTTTCATGTTTCAGTGCATTGTTAAAGCAAAATTGTTTTCCCGATTAGATACTTACTCCAGGGTATGTATTTACCAGGTATGATTCTCACATCTGTATGGTTTTACAGATGATGAGTCGGAGTGAGTTATTAGTAATTAGGTGATCATCCTCATTATATCGGAATTCGTTGTAATTGGTGATATTTGAGGAAATCGCCTGGGTACAGTTTTCAACCTACGATGCACAGCTTTTGAGTTATTCAACTCAGAGGACTTATACAGAGTATTGTATGTTGTCCAGTGTCCATCAGGACAATAGGGTTGGTCCTCGTACTATGTTCTATTTACTTTTGACTTCTCTAGTTTTTAGACAAGTGTTTCGTAGAAATACAAGGTCTATGTTTTGTGGGTATAAGAATAAAGTAGAGAACCAGGTGTCGCAAGTTTCGGGATTCTTCAAAGAGATCGAAGATGTAGATTCTTGTGATTGGTATTCAGATAATAGTAATGGTTTTGCGAAACTTGTTTCTCTTTCAGATTGCTCATAATTGGATGGATTCCTAAGTTGAGTAATATTGATTAGCCTCTTTCCATTAAGTTGATATTCACTTGAGACAGTTGCATGATTTGAATCTGGTTCCAATTAAATAAGTGCCAAAGTTTCTATATTGGATATAGAATGGTTCATATCTTAACGATGTTAAGGTACGGGGAGTTGTCCGGTTTATGCTTAAAACCAGACTCTGGATAACTCAGGACACGTTTCTGTAATGGCTGTTTGTGGGTTGGCCCAGGCTATGACGAGGGTTGACTTTCTACCATCTGGATGATCAATAGTGATATTGTTCTTAACTCGCCACAGTTTTAGTAAAATGGATTTTTTTAGAAAACAGTAGTGGGAGTATGGTAGAACTGGAAGTGATTCCAGAACCGCAAACGATTACGGAAAATTTAATAGGACCTAAAAATTCAATCAGGTTTGACATTCTATTAGCCACTCCGCAGATATGGTGGGTAACCTCAGACACACGAGTGGTACTCCGGTAGCCTCAAGGACGGTGACAGGGAGGTTCTTATCTACCCAGACTTGACACTACTATTGTTCCAGGCTATGAGACCCGGCAGGAGGTTAAGTATAATGTCGTTCTAAACTCGCTTTAGAAATGCACGTATATATTATTCTGCCAGAGGGTTGTTGTGGTCAGTGGGAGCAGCGGAAGCATAGTGGGCAAGTAGCTTATGTCTATTTATAAACTTGAGCAGTTATAGCGGAGATAGATCATCTAATTTTGATGATACAGTCATGGGTTTGACTTCATCAGAATAGGGGATGGATCTGTTAAGAAGACAGTAGGCTGTGATGTCCTGGTATTTGGATGACATACACAGAGTAGGAAGTAAAATTCCTATACTACGATCGGTTGTACTGTGGTTGTCACACAGTTATTTCTCCAGACAGGATACGGATATAATATCTGACATTCTGGTTTCTAGATCTATGATTTTAGATATAGATTTGGGTAGTTCCCCAATGTGGGTACTTTGACAGTATTCTGATGGTTTTTGGAATAGATGACTCCTGGCATGGTGGTGTACCTGCAGGTGATGGAGTCACCCTCTCTAAAGGTGTCTTACAGACTAAAGGGGAGAGGGATGTGCATGATTGGAAGATCACTTGCTTAGGCAATTGAGTCAATCGTGAGATGTCAAGTACCACACCAGATGTTCTTTTTTTCACTAGATGCAATCAGTTTGTATTAATCCAATCTTGGAGAAACATATGGAGGCAGTTTTAGAACATAAATGGATGTTCTACGGATTTGATGACGGCAGCCTCCTTCGGGAGACGGTTATCATTCAAGGCTTCAAAGGTGACATGGTTGACAGAGTGATTGTCATAGTTATAGTTTTCCCTCTGACGAGGGACAGTATTATGGACAGGTGGTCCACGAGGATACTGTGGGAGGCATGGTGCAGGATACTGATTAGGTTCAGTGATCGATACAGTCTATGAAGTTTAGATTTGGAGTTCATTTATGAACTAGGTCCCATCAGATATCCAGACATATTCTAAGATAGGTATTACTCAATTCGGGAGATGGCTTTCTCCGCGAACTTGAGATTAAGAGAGATATAGAAAGAAACATCAGGGCGGATCCACTCACCGAGGCTATTTCTCAAACACAATAGTTTTACAAACGGGCTTTGTGAAACTGATTAGCAGAGGAGTCGGATGTTCGGTTTCACACGGGCTGTGAGTATGCGACATCGCAATAATTAGCCTTAAGTGCAAGTGGAAGATTGTTGGATATAGTACCCTCAAAGTCAATTATTGGATCGCAGGCACGTAATTGCAATGATTGCGGAGGACCTATACCGGTAGGACAGTCTTACTCGAGATGATAGTATGCTATCTGGTTTACCTTTATCAGTAGTGTACAGGTTTAGGTGACTGATCACTGATCAGTCGAAAATACTGCATTCTTAACACGGCAATTTCCCTATCATTTGCACTCATCTAGAAGTGTTCGGCATTCATATTTCACATATTAGCAAATCAGTCGTTAAATATCAGATTGCATGTGTTAGATTCTAAAACCGACATTTCTAAGGAAATTGACCGCATTTCATGGCATCGCATCATCTCTGTATTTGCGCAACACTTGTCTCGAGATTTGTGCAAGAAATTGCAGGAGCAAAGTCAAAAGAAGCTGATAAAAAATACACCAACTCCATGTTTTCAGATCTGGTAGCAATCCAAAGGGAGAAATACAATTCAACATATCAAAGAAAGGCCCACAACTTAAGCCCAACAAGCACCAGAAGTACCTAGCCCTAAAGCCCCCAAAGCACCGCGGAACCGCGACGGGAGCCAGCTTATGCCGCGGAACCGCGGCTCTTTTGCTACATCATCACTTGAATTTTGGTGCAGATTGCTTCTCTCAGGGCCCACATTCATTTCTGATATGTCAAATTCCAGAATTCTCGCGAAGCTACTGCCAGATCAGCAAAGATCATTAAGCAAAGCTAATCCTAATTAAGATCCTAACTAACCTCTTCTAGAAGCTCCCTCCTAACTAATCACATCTAGAAGCTTCTCCTCTAACTAACTTTTGGAGGGAAATTCAAATTTCATCTAACTTTTGGAGGGAAACTTAAAATTCAAATCCTAGATCTAGGGTTTTGATGGCTATAAATAGGAACCTAGATCTAGGGGTTCTAAAGAGAGTTCAATCTTAGTTCATCATTAGTTGTTAATCTTTTAGTTAGCTAGTTCATTCTCTCTTACATCATCTTCTTCCACAAGTCTAGTGACAAGACTTGTGCGAAACCCTAACCCTAATTCCACTCCAAATTCAAGATCTTGAGTACCAATCAAGCAAGAAGCCCTTCAACCTTTTAGAAGCCGAGCCGATCTTCAATCGGGCAAGTGATCCAAGCCGATCCGCGACTCAAGGAGACGAGCGAAGCCAAATCGACGATCGAGTTCTTTCTCTTGTAGTTCTTGAGCGAATGTAACGAAATTGTTGATATAAATAAAAGGTGAAATTCTTTAATCTTGCTTTCTTTTAATTCTTGCATCATGATTAGATCTCAATTTGTGATTGTGGTTCTTGTTGTGATGTTTGAGTAAAACTCCGCTCGTTAAGGAGTCGAGACGATCAATAGAATGATGATGTAACAAATCTTAATACGATTCTTGAGTCTTACGAGCTTTGTAAACCCTAGCAAGTTCAAGAATCGATGACCTAGTTTCATTGCGATACTTTCTTGAATGTGATCGCTCGAAATTAGGGATCTACGATCGTTTCTTGAATTTACTAGAGGCTAGAATGTGAATGATATCGACGAAAGAATAAGGGATAAGATGAAACCCTAGTTTCATAAGAAATCCCTAATTCTCGATCGATCATCATCGATCTAGTATCAATTCATCGAAGGATAAGAATACGTAATTATAAGATTACATCACATCTATAGATCCGATCGATTTCTACGAGCCTCATTTCGATTCTTGATATTTGGTTTGGAAAAATCATCAAACTATCAATTCTTGATTCTATCTTTTTCTTGTTATTAGATCTATATTTTCTAATTCTTGAACTTCAAATATAAATCATGAATTGTTTGTTTTCTTTTCTTTAAAGTTTCAATTCATCTAAATCGAAAGACGAACTATTACACTGTCCCTGTGGACGATCCGCACTCACTTACAATCTACATTCGACACCGTAGTTGATTGCGGTCAAATAATTTTTGGTTGTGATTTCTTTACAATTTCCAACTACACAATAAGAAATCTTTTCAATCAATCACTGTTACACTTTGATAGAGCCCTTAGGATCTTGCTTCACTACCAACAGTATGATGGCGATCATATACGTGAGAGTTGGGTAGTCTATAAGCATATCCTCAATTGTGGTCCTTAGTCTTAGGAGTTTCGAGACAGGGCATCGATACTCCGGAGTAGACTAGTGTATACAGTCGAGACCCCGACGAGGTGCGGTGGCCGGTCTCACAAGCCACTGGTGTCAGTTGGATCACCTAAGATGTATACAGGTGCTCATTGGGTTATGAGTACACCGGACAGGACTCGCCAGGAACCTGCTAGTTGGTATTATACCTATCGTCAGATAGGAGTTCCCTGGTGACATATGTACAGGTTAGTTCATCGACCTGAGGTCATCATTTGTCTCGTGTGAGTTCCCACTATGCTTTGATTTCTACCCTACCACGGCTCAAAGGAGTCGAGCAAACAGGTATTTTTTGGGTACAGTCCCGAGCCACTTGGAGGCAAGTGAGTTGATCGGCAAGGGATTCGTCTCTCCCGGTATTGTGGGTGAGATCGCGCTGTGTCTAGGAGAGCCATTACATAAAGCCTACGGCCGTGGAAGGAGATTTACTGGTAGGTACTCCAGTAGTATCTCAGGGTGTTTTTGGGCTACACTCTGACACGACTTATACTGCTATTGGGGGTCTAACGTTACCAGCCCCCTAGGCAGATATGCGATACTCATAGGCGAACGGACCGGACTGTATATACATTGTCACCGTTAGGCTCAGTAGGCTTTCCGGATGAGTTTGCTCATCGGCCTCCCTTGAGGTCAGTCCATGGGCAGCCGTTACGTACAGCTAATGCCGCTGACGGCTTGTGGTTAAACCCACTGCCAGGGTACTGACGAGTCATTAGAGTCCCCCACAGATAGTTTCCCAAGATCGGGCGAAACGGTGTAGAGGCCGTATTATTTTATGGCAGGGTTCGGAAAATGCACGTGCGTTTACGCACGTGTCATATTTCGGGCAGGTAATACTGGTGGTCTTTGGTTTAAGCCGGATCCGAGTATTATACTGTGTAGATATAATATTTTTGTCTCAGTTGCATTTGTATTCGATAGTAATAAAAATGCGGCTATGTTTATACTGTTATGGGGTTATCCTGAAATTCGTTTCGGGATAACTTTTGGAAGTTGCCAGTTTTCAGTTTTCTATCGCCCGTCTTTAACATTCGGTTAAATGTGGATTTATCTTTTCTTGAGGGTGAGTCATGAGTGTGGAAGGTTATAGAAGTTTCTAGATGGTGACTAGGCTTCATGACTCATTAGTGCGTTGATTGTGCATTTAATAAAAAGGATGACTAGGGTTTATGATTCAATGTATGCAATTAATGACATGCAAGGTGTTTAGATGACTCATTCTTTTCATGATTGATCTTTATCTTATGGTTACCCTTCTCTTGTTCCTACACCCACCTCCCTCCTCATTTAAAGTGGCCAGCCCTTGCTTGTGAGGGATAATGGTTGTTGTTTTAAAAAATAAGATAGTTTTTGGTGTATGGAAATTTCATAGCTACTTTTATTCCATCACCCGATTCAAATGGCAACTTCATTGACCGTTCGTCCATGGCTTTGGACGAAGCGAGAAAAAGTGTTCTACTCATTCTCTACATCAATCTTGGTCATCTCTTTTAGCAAACTTGATGACCGAGTTGCCTCGGGTCAGAGGCGGGAGCCCGTTTAAAGATCCGTTGACGTGGTGCCACCTGGACGAGCAGATCGGAGATCGATGAGTCCGGAGCAGCCGCAACAAAGCGTGGGATGATGGTTAAAGAACGAAGGACTCGGATCGTTCGGTATAACCTTTCTACCCTCTTTGTAGTTTGTTAGTTTGGCAATAATGGCAGATCCGGATTATAGTATACGATAGCGCCAGTTAAAAAGTTTTTGTTCCGCATTTGGCGTCTGTTAGACGGCCGGGGCGCTACCGTAGACTTACACAAAATATTTCAGAATTGCGCCCGGGTCGGGTCCAACAATTTGGATTTGAAATATAAAAATTATTGGCAAGTTCCAAAAATTAAAATGAAAGATTTTGTACTGAAAAAGCATACCCCCAAGAACGGACGCACGTACGTGCGCGTAGTCGTCCTAACACGTCCGTTTCACTGAACGGGACGACAACACGATACAAGGACGCTACCACAGGGTTAGGGATAATAAGCAGGCCATGACAAGTATTTTTAATTTATTTTAAATGACTTAAATTGTAATATGCAAACATATGTAATGTCGGGGTAAATTATAACTTTTAACAGTCAAAGCATGATCAATGAAATAAATACCACACACCACACATACGGCAACTGGAATTTGTATATCTGGACTCGGTTGTTACATTATACCCAACTACAAAAAGAATTTCGTTCTCGAAATTCTAAGAACACAAAAGGATAAACGACCGATAACTTCAAGAAAAGATGGGGAACCTTCTGCCGGATTTCATCTTCTCGTTCCCAAGTTGATTCTCCATGTGAGCGACTACCCCAAGAATAAGTACAAGAGGGATAACCTTGTTCTTAAGAACCTTTTCCCTTATATCCACAATCGCAACCGGTCGCTCCTCAAAAGTCAAGTCTTCTCGTACAGTCAGCTCCGAATGATCCAACACATATGCCTCATCACGAACATACTTACGGAGTTGTGAAACGTGAAACACATCTTGAACACTCGCCAAGGATTGCATTAACTTTCTCAACTGCCTGCACAACCAAATCTGGTCCCAACAACCTTCGTTCACCGACATCGTCCCAACAACAGGGGAACGACACTTGCGACCATATAAAGCTTCGAATGGAGCCATCTGAATTGTCGCCTGGAAACTGTTGTTGTAAGAAAACTCCATCAAATGCAGATGATCCTCCCATGAACCCTTGAAGTCCAACATGCAAGCTTTTAACATATCTTCAAGAGTTTGGATCGTTCTCTCCAACTGGCCATCTGTTTGAGGATGATAAGTTGTGCTAAACTTCAATCGTGTCCCCAAACTTTCCTGTAAACTCCTCCAAAAGTGTATTAGAATCGAGTGTCACGGTCGGACACGATGCTCACCGGTACTCCATGCAATCTTACAATCTCCTGCCTGTACCGTTCTGCCAAACCTTCTGTTGATTGACCAACCCGAAAAGGAATGAAATGAGCTGCCTTGGTCAAACGATCGACAATCACCCATACTGCATTGGTGCCTTTTGGACTCCGCGGTAGAGCTGTCACGAAATCCATGGTTATATGTTCCCACTTCCACTGAGGAATCGGAAGTGGTTGTAATAAACCAGCAAACCTTTAATGTACAGCCTTAACTTGCTGACACACCAAGCAATTTGCCACAAAGCGGGCAATCTCCCGTTTCATGCCTTCCGACCAGAAATGCTGTCGTATATCTCGGTACATCTTCGTGCCTCTTGGATGTACGGAATAAGCTGAACTGTGTGCCTCCTTCATAAGTTCTTCACGAATATCTCCCTTTGGCACACACAAACGGCTACCATATCTCAACGAACCATCTTCATGGATCAGTAAGTCAGTTCGAAGTCCAGCTTCAACCTGTTCTCGAAACTTTCGCAATCTAGGGTCCTGCGGTTGTGCTGCTTTAGTATTCTCGATCAACGACGAATGTACTTGCAGCTGCATCAACTGTCCCGAAGAATGCGGTACCACAACCTCCAAATCAAATCTTCGAAATTCTTCAACGAGTTCCTTCTGCGTAGTCAACATCTGAATAGCTGGTAACCGACTAAGCGCAACCGGCACGACATTAACCTTCCCCGGATGGTACTTAAGATCAAGATCGTAGTCAGCCATTAGCTCCAACCATCTATGTTGCCTCATATTAAGCTCCTTATGCGTGAACACATACTTCAAGCTCTTATGATCAGTGAACACCTCGACCCTTTCGTCCAAAAGGTAGTGTCTCCAAATCTTCAAAGCGAATATCACAGCCGCAAGCTCCAAGTCATGAGTTGGGTAATTCTTCTCATGGGTCTTCAACTGTCTCGATGCGTATGCTACAACCTTCCCATGCTGCATCAAAACATATCCCAATCCTTTTCCAGATGCGTCGCTGTGAAACACCAATCCTCCGAAACTGTCCGGGGCGGTTATCAACCTTTGCTTCAACGTCTCAAAAGCTGACGCACACCTATCCATCTACACAAAAGGTACCTCCTTGCGCGTAAGCTTGGTCAACGGCTCCGCCAGACGAGCAAGGTTCTCCACGAATCTTCTCTAATACCCGGCGAGTCCAAGAAACTTCTTATCTCCACAACATTCTTCGGAATCGGCCAATCTCGAACTGCTGCAATCTTTTCAGAATCAACGGCGATTCCATCGCCAAACACGACATGCCCCAAAACTTTACTTGTTCCAGACAAAACTCGCAATTGCTCATCTTCGCACATAACTTCTCTTGTCTCAACGTCCGCAGTGCGATCTTCAAATGTTCTGCATGCTCTTCAATACTCTTCGAATAGACCAGAATATCATCAATGAACACCACAATAAACTGGTCCACGAATGGTGGAAAGATTCGGTTCGTCAAGTCCATGAATATCGCCGGTGCATCCGTTACATCGAAGGGCATCACTAATACTTGTAATGTCCATACTGAGTCCGGAACGCGGTCTTGCAAATATCTTCTGATTTAACTCGGACCTGATGATGTCCGAACCGCAAATCCAGCTTCGAGAATACCCTAGCGCTACTAAGCTGCTCAAATAGTTCGCCAATGCGAGTGATCGGGTACTTGTTCTTAATAGTCACCCGGTTTAATTCTCGATAGACAATGCACATCCTTCTTGTGCCATCCTTCTTCTTAACTAGAAGAACTACAGCTCCCCAAGGCGAGTTACTGCTGTGAATCCAACCCTTCTTAAGCAATTCAGTAACCTGCTTCTTAATTTCTTCCAATTCCACAGGTGCCATTGGATAGTACTCTTTAGATATTGGCGCTGCACCAGGAATAAGATCAAATGCGAACTCCACGTCTCGCCTCGGCGGTAAACCTGATATGTCTTCGAACACATCCATGAAATCTCGAACAACAGCTGGTGCTTCACTTTTATCAACCTCCATTGACGAAAGATCATTAATTATCAGCCTAGACCTAACCTCGACTGGTCCTACAGAACTGCTTCTTCTAGACAACCTCTGGGTGTCCGGGAATCTGGAAATTTGCTTTCTTCACTCTACACTTTGTTGGATATAGTGCCCTCAGAGTCAATTATTGGATCACAGGCACGTGATTGCAATGATTGAGGGAGGACCTATACCGGTAGGACAGTCTTACTCGAGATGATAGTATGCTATCTGGTTTATCTTTATCATCGTGTACTGATTTAGGTGGCCTTATGAGTCGCTATTACACATTGATAGAGCCCCTAGGATTCTTGCTTGAGTACCAGCAGTATGAGGGCGATCATATACGTGAGAGCTGGAGTCTATAAGCACATCCTTAAAAGGTCCCTAGTCATGGGAGTTTCGAGACAGGGCATCGATTCTCCAGAGTAGACTAGTTTATACAGTCGAGACCCCGACGAGGGGCGGTGGCCGGTCTCACAAGCCACTGGTGTCAGTTGGTTCACCTAAGATGTATACAGGTGCTCATTGGGTTATGAGTACACCGGACAGGACTCACCGGGAACCTGCTAGTTGGGATTATACCAGACGTCAGATAGCAGTTCCCTGGTGACATGTGTATAGATTAGTTCATCGACCTGAGATCGTCATTTGTCTCGTGTGAGTTCCCACTGTGCTTTGATTACTACCCTACCACGGCTCAAAGGAGTCGTGCAAACAGGTTTTAGTTGGGTACAGTCCCGAGCCACATGGAGGCAGTGAGCGGATCTACAGGGGTTCGTCTCTCCCGGTATTGAGGGTGAGGTCGCGCTGTGTCTAGGAGAGCCATTACACAAAGCCCTCGGCCGAGGCAGGAGATTTACTGGTAGGTATTCCAATAGTATCTCAGGGTGTTCTAGGCTACACTCCGACACGACTTGTACCGCTTTTGGGGGTCTGACTTTTACCAACCCCCTAGGCCCGCCATGCGATACTCATAGACGAACGGACCGGACTGCACGGATATTGTCACTGACAGGCTCAGTAGGGTGTCAGGATGAGTTCGCTCATCAACGTCCCTTTTGGTCAATAGCTGGTAGCCCGTCACGTATGGCTAATATCTCTGACGTGCTCGTGGTTAAATCCACAGCCATAGTATTGACGAGTCTTTAGAGTCCACCACACACAGTTACTCAAGTTTCGGGCGAAACGCTGTAGAGGTCGTATGGAGATATGGCAGTGTTCGATCAGATACGTGCGGTATTGCACGGATCATGATCGGACGGTTTTTACTGGCCGGCTTTGGTTTAAGCCGGATCCTAGTATTAGACAGTGTAGATTTTGTCTCTTTGCATTTGTATTCAGTGGGAATACAAATGCGGGAATGTATATGCAGTAGCGGGGTTTTCCTGTAATTTATTACGGGATCAGTTTTCTGAAGTTGCCAGTTTGCATTCCGTTCCGGCCGGTTTTCCTTTGTTCCTTTGCGGCCGGACTTTCTGATGGAGGGGGTTATTTGCAAGTTTGCAAATAACTCTTTGTGAAGGTGTTATTTGTGAAATAGGAGATTATGAAAGCATCTTTTGATACCATTCTTTTTTATCATCATTTCTTGCTTTATTGTGATTAGAATTTGATTTGATATGGTTATCATTTCCTTTTCATGTGGTCACCTCTTTGAGTTTCCTACACTCACCTACCTTGTTGGATTATTGTTTTGCTCTCCACCATTTCCTTGAGGGGGGGCCGACCACATTTTTTGAGGGGAGAGGATGAGAGAGGTTCATTTGGTGGTGTGGCAAAAATGTTCATCTCATATCGTGTTTGCTACACCAAAATTCTAAGCTCATTTCCATTCTTCACCTCCGTCATCAAAGGCGACTTCAACCCCATTGAGACAATGTTTTCTACACTACAACCTACAGTGCCCTTGGACGCGTCGGCTAGCCAACTTCGCGCCCGAGTTGCCTTGGTCCAGAGGTGGGAGCCCGTAAAAGAATCCGTCTACGTGGTGCCCTTTCCGGAGAGGAGATGAAGACCGGAGATTCCGCGGGAGATCGGGACGACGACGAGAAGACCGGAGGACACGGATCACTCGGTATATCTCTCACCCCTTCTCTTGATAGCTAGGATTAGGTTAATGGTTACGATCCGGGTATATTGTCCGCGGTAGCGCCAGTTTAAAGTTAAGAAAATTTTTGATTCTGCATTTTGGCCTCGAGTAGACGGCCGGGGCGCTGCATGGTATCAGAGCCACGCCATTAATCTTGCCTAGCTTGTTCTAGTGTGTTTACATCTTCGATCGAACAAAATTCCAAAAACCCGCGTTTTCAAATACACAGTTTCTATCGAAAATTTTTTGGCTCCAAAAATTTTTCAGGGTGTTGCAGAATACTGTGCATGGAAATACAAGCAATCTGTGAAAATTTGATCGTGAGATCTCACCAAACCGCCGCGGAACCGCGGCAAAACCCATGCTTGGGCCGCGGTTCCGCCACGCTTTTGACTTGTCAACGCACCAAATTTTTGCAGTGGGCTTTTGGGCCGGAAATAGGGGTTTTGGTATATTCTTTTTGGGCCCAGATTTTCTTTATGTGCTACAGTAATGCTTGGGGGCCCACTTGATAAAATTTGTTCGGTCGGATATTTTAAACACGCTAGTTCACAGTATTTACATTATATCTGGGACCGTGAATGTCATTTGATCGTTAAATCCTGTCTAACTGCTATAGCCCGGTTAGACGGATTTGCGAACATGACATTCATGTTGATGTTCTGTGATTATGTTGTGTTGTTGCGGATCGGTCGTGGGGGATAGCCTGGTTACAGTGGTAGTACAGTTTTGTTTTATATGTACATTTGATATTGCGGGGCGAGCGTCCGACATGTGGACTGCCGTCACTGCCTGTTTATATATTATTCTTTTGGGGCACGACCAGGTTGCGGTCGATGTACCCGTTGTATATATATTTTACTTTCTGTACTAGGATTACCCCGCGGAGGGGTGCACTGATAGCCGGGTTCTAGAGGGCAACGAGCCCGCTTCTCATGGCATTGAGACGGAGGGGGCTTCACTCTAGAATTTGCAGGCTATTCGCCGCACTCGTAGAGGGTATAGGTTGGCCCAGGAGGGGTGCCTAAGTTACCGGATTCCGTGAAGTGCTGGGTGGTCCATTCACGTTGCTGAAGGGGGCTGCCTCGCTTCAGGTTTTGGCGGGTAACTTGTCGTGCCCGTAGGGGTCTAGGATTTTCATTGCACAGGCTATCCACACGACCAGGGGAACGTCGGGTTTCAGTAGCGGCTCTATGAAACCCGAGGATCGCAGATATCTGTATTGTTCTGTGATGCTGGTTACATTTCTGTGATGTTGCATTTTATCACGCCTTGAGCGAAAATTATATATTATATATATACTAGTAGATGTTGAATATGTTTTGCATCCGCGCTAGTCCAGTCCCCGCTCTGTCGTTAGTTAAGTAACCTAACGGGTGATGACGGGACCCAGTGGCGAATGCGGATAGCATATACGTACATCATTATTTTCGTTCTTTTGTGGTGTGATCAATTGATGGGACTGCGTTGATTCGGATCAATACAAGATAAACAAACCTATTCTGATGTTGTTGGAATATTTTTCAAAAGCTGTTATTGCAAGGGCATTCTCTTTTGTTTTGCATCGTGGTATTCAATTAGAATATCCTGCTCCTCAGTCGATAAGGCAAGGGCCGAGATCCCTTCTCCGGGAGTGACCCCTTGGACAGAAGTTTGCGTCAGGGCAATAACTTCACTATAGTCATTTACTTTTGCTTTGCATCGTGGTATTCAGTTGGAATATCCTGCACCTCATTCTACGGGAAAAAGCCGAGATCCCTTCACCGAGAGTGACCTCTTTAGCAAAGGTCTTCGTCACTATATTTTTATAAAAAGTTATCCGGTTCCTTCAATGATATCAAGTTCATTACGTTAAAGGTTTTTCGCCAAAAACCAGCCATAGCCCTCCGTCATTTCAGATTGGTATTGCTTAGTATTCGTGCTACGTATGTCGTGCTCAGCCGAGGCGTAGTGTGCGGTAGCTCTATAATGCTTTTCTGTCTTATGGATATGTGATTGGTTAGGACAGTCGTACGGTCATTTTGGCTCAGTCAAGGACTCGTGCGGGTGGGTCTAATGCAATCAAGATAATGACGGGTTGAACTTGACTAGGATCCTTTGATATGTTGGCTCAGTCAAGGTCACTTGGGTCCTAGGGGTAAAAACACACATCGGGAGTTTCTAAAGAAACTGAAACTTGCCAGGCATGCGCATACCTTCTGGAGTGTGGTGACTTGAGTGGATTCCGTCAAGTTATCATGCGATGATAGTTGGATCCCGATTTCCATTGATGAGTTGGTTTACTCCTCGGGTGATCCCGACTAATTCTTCTTTTAGGTTTGGAGAATAATTTGAGGTTACAGTGGGAGGTTTCCAGATTAGATAAAGTGATAACCATTCTGATCTAGGTTAGAGTGCATGCTGAGTGTTTCTTTTCTTTCTCTCTTTGGCAGCGACCATTGACCCGACCCTAGACTATGACTCAGTGACCAAGTTGACCGAACCTTCTTAACACTGGCTTTTGGATTGTCAGAGTTGCAAACCTCATTGCCACTCCTACTTTTACCCTTTTCTCCCGGACACCCCGTATTACTACGAACGTCCACTTCCATTGGACAAAACCATCGTATGGTTATATACGAACTCGAAGGAATTCGAGGATGGTTTCCGGTTCTGGAGAAAACGAATAGGACAATTCGGTTGTCTTTTCCTTTCACCTTCTCTCATTGCGGGTACTCCTTGGTTTAGGAGATAGTACACCTATTACGTAAATTGGATAGTCCTCTTCCAAACCATAGGCAGGTGCCGACCGGTAGGGAATGAAGAAAACCAATTAGCCTAAATGGTGTACAGAAGGTATTAAGTTAAGACAAAGCAAGGGATTAGTAAGAGGGCAAAGTAAACTGCGACTGCTATTCACGACCAAACCAAGTATTTCTTCGCCAATCCTAAATCAACTTTGTATTTCTCCACGACACTCCGTATCACTACGAAGATCCCACGTTTATTGGATACTCCATCGTATGGTTATATACGAACTCGAAAGGAACTTGTTCCAGTTCGGGGATGGATCCTGGTTCAGGAGAAATAGGAATAAGGTTTATTCGGTTGTCTTTTATCTTCACCTTCTCTCGCATTGCGAGTGCTCCTAGGATTAGGACAGTACACCCATTATGCTTATTGGATAGTCTTCTTCCAAACCATAGGCTGGTGCCGAACGGTAGGGAAGGAAGAAAACCATTTGGCCTAAAGGGGTGTGCAGAAGGTAATGACTAAAGACATAAAAAGGGATTTGGAGAAGTGGCAAAGAGATATACGGTTACAGTTGTGAATCTGGATAATGGAAGACACATTACTAGGAATGCCCGGATACCCCATCGAAACATTTCAATGTTTCAGTTTCACTGTGTACTGTTAAAAGAAAACTGATTTCCCAATTAGACACTTGCTCCAGGGTATGTATTTACCAGGTATGATTCTCACATCTGTATGGTTTTACAGATGATGAGTGGGAGTAAGTTATTGGGAATTAGGTGATCATCCTCATTATATCGGGATTCGTTGTAATTGGTGATATTTGAGGAAGTCGCCTGGGTTATTTGCCGGACGACAAATGTTTGGTTTTGAATATCCGTTGTTGTGCACCAATTTCAAATATATATATCTGTACGTCTATTTTTATAGAGTGAGATATACATTTTTGAAATTATGTCTATGACATTTACCTATATCAGTGGATGGTTAGGTAAGGAGCATTGAACAGCGGTGTAATTCTTCATAACCATAGTACAGTTTTCAACCTACGACACACAGTGAATGAGTTGTTAGACTCAGGGACTTATACAGAGTATTGTATATTGTCCAGTGTCCATAAGGACAGAGGGGTTGGTCCTCGTACTATATTCTGTTTACTTTTAACTTCTCTAGTTCTTAGACATGTGTTTCGTAGAAACACAGAGTCTGAGTTTTGAGGAGTTATTGGTATAAGAATAGAGTAGAGAACCAGGTATTGCAAGTATCGGGATTCTTCAAGGTGATCGAAGATGTAGATACTTGTGTATGGTATTCAGTTGATAGTAATGAGAACTTGCTTCTCTTTCAGGTTACTCATAATTGGAAGCATTCCTAAGTTGAGTAACGCTGATCGGCCTCCTTCCATTTAGTTGACATGCACTGGTGACAGCTGCATGATTTGAATCTGGTTCAATTAAATCAGTGCCTATGTTGGATATAGAACAGTTCATATCTTGACATTGTTAAGATACGGGGAGTTGTCCGGCTTATGCTTAAAACCAGACTCCGGATAACTCAAGGCACGTTTCTGCAATGGATGTTTGTGGGTTGACCCGGGCTATGACGAGGGTTGACTTTCTACCATCTGGAAGATCAATAGTGATATTGTTCTTGACTCACCGCAATTTTAAAAGAAATGGATTTTTTAGAAAACTGTAGTGGGATTATGGTAGAACTGGAAGCGATTCCAGAACCGCAAACGATTACTGAAGATTTGATAAGAACCTAAATATTCAATCTGGTTTGACATTCTATTGGCCACTCCGCAGATATGGTGGGTAACCTCTGGCACCCGAGAGGTACTTCGGTAGCCTCAAGGACGGTGACAGGGAGGTTCTTATTTACCCAGACTTGCCATTGCTGTTGTTCCAGACTGTGAGACCCGAAAGGAGGATCAGTATAGCGTCGTTCTGAACTAGCTTTAGAAGTGTACGTCTATATGACTCTGCCAGAGGGCTGTCATGGTCAGTGGGAGCAGCGGAAGTATTGGTGGACAGGTAGCTTATGTCTATTTATAGACTAAAGCAGATATAGCGGAGATAGATCATCTATTTCTGATGTGAATTCATAGGTTTGACTTCATCAGAATAAGGGATGGATCTATTAAGAAGGTAGTAGGGTGTAATGTCCTGGTATTTGGATGACATACACAGAGTAGGAAGTGATATTCCTATACTACGGTCGGTTATACTTTGGTTGTCACACAGTGGTTTCTCCACATGGGACTTGGATATAATGTCAAGATATTCTGGTTACTAGATCTATGGTTTTAGATCTAGATTTGGGTGGTTTCCCAATCTGGGTACTTAGACAGCATTCTATGAGTATTTAGAATGGACGACTCCTGACATGGTAGTATACCTGCAGGTAATGGAGTCACCCTCTCTAAAGGTGTCTTATAGACTAAAGAGGAGAGGGATGTGCATGAGTGGCAGATCACTTGCTTAGGCAATTGAGTCAATCATGAGATGTCAAGTACCACACCAGATATTGTTTTTGCAGTAGATGCAATAAGTTGATATTGATCCAATCCGGGAGAAACAGTCGGAAGCAGTTTTAGAATATAAGTGGATGTTCTAGGGATATGATAACGACAGCCTCCTTTAGGAGACGGTTATCATTTCAGGCTTCCAAGGTGACCTGGACGGCAGAGTGGCCGTCAGAGTTTTAGTTTTCCCTCTGACGAGGGGCAGTATTTTGGACAGGTGGTCCAGACGGATACTGAGGGAGGCATGGAGCAGGATACTGATTAAGTTCAGTTGACGATACAGTCTAAGAAGTTTGGATTTGGAGTTCATTTATGAACTAGGTCCCATCAGACATCCAGACATTCTAAGACAGGTATTGCTCATTTCGGGAGATGGCTTTCTCCGCGAACTTGAGATATAGAGAGACATAGAAAGAAACATCAAAGCGGATCCACTCACTGAGGCTATTCCTCGAACGTAATAGTTTCGCAAACGAGCTTTGTGAGACTGACTAGTAGAGGAGTTGGGTATTCGGTATCACACGGGCTGTGAGCATGCGACATCGCAATAATTAGCCTTGAGTGCAAGTGGGAGATTGTTGGATTTAGTGCCCTCAGAGTCAATTATTGGATCACAGGCACGTGATTGCAATGATTGAGGGAGGACCTATACCGGTAGGACAGTCTTACTCGAGATGATAGTATGCTATCTGGTTTATCTTTATCATCGTGTACTGCTTTAGGTGACCTTACGAGTCGCTATTACACGTTGATAGAGCCCCTAGGATTCTTGCTTGACTACCAGCAGTATGAGGGCGATCATATACGTGAGAGCTGGAGTCTATAAGCACATCCATAAAAGGTCCCTAGTCGTGGGAGTTTCGAGACAGGGCATCGATTCTCCAGATTAGACTAGTGTATACAGTCGAGACCCCGACGAGGGGCGGTGGCCGGTCTCACAAGCCACTGGTGTCAGTTGGTTCACCTGAGATGTATACAGGTACTAATTGGGTTATGAGTACACCGGACAGGACTCGCCGGGAACCTTCTAGTTAGGATTATACCAGACGTCAGATAGCAGTTCCCTGGTGACATGTGTACAGGTTAGTTCATCGACCTGAGATCGTCATTTGTCTCTTATGAGTTCCCACTTTGCTTTGATTACTACCCTACCACAGCTCAAAGGAGTCGTGCAAACAGGTTTTAGTTGGGTACAGTCCCGAGCCACATGGAGGCAGTGAGCGAATCTGCAGGGGTTCGTCTCTCCCGGTATTGGGGGTGAGGTCGCGCTGTGTCTAGGAGAGCCATTACACAAAGCCCTCGGCCGAGGCAGGAGATTTACTGGTAGGTGATCCAGTAGTATCTCAGGGTGTTCTGGGCTACACTGCTACACGACTTGTACCGCTTTTGAGGGTCTGACTTTTACCAACCCCCTAGGCCCGCCATGCGATACTCATAGACGAACGGACCGGACTGTACGGATATTGTCACTGACAGGCTCAGTAGGGTGTCAGGATGAGTTCGCTCATCGACGTCCCTTTTGGTCAATATCTGGTAGCCCGTCACGTATGGCTAATACCTCTGACGTACTCGTGGTTAAATCCACAGCCATAGTATTGACGAGTCTTTAGAGTCCACCACACACAGTTACTCAAGTTTCGGGCGAAACGCTGTAGAGCCCGTATGGAGATATGGTAGGGTTCGATCAGATACGTGCGGTATTGCACGGATCGTGATCGGACGGTTTTTACTGGCCGGCTTTGGTTTAGGCCGGATCCTAGTATTAGACAGTGTAGATTTTGTCTCTTTGCATTTGTATTCAGTAGGAATACAAATGCGGGCATGTATATGCAGTAGCGGGGTTTTCCTGTAATTTATTACGGGATCAGTTTTCTGAAGTTGCCAGTTTGCATTCCGTTCCGGCCGGTTTTCCTTAGTTCCTTTGCGGCCGGACTTTCTGATGGAGGGGGTTATTTGCAAGTTTGCAAATAACTCTTTGTGAAGGTGTTATTTATGAAATGGGAGATTATGAAAGCATCTTTTGATACCATTCTTTTTTATCATCATTTCTTGCTTTATTGTGATTAGAATTTGATTTGATATGGTTATCATTTCCTTTTGATGTGGTCACCTCTTTGAGTTTCCTACACTCACCTCCCTTGTTGGATTATTGTTTTGCTCTCCACCATTTCCTTGAGGGGGGGCCGTCCACATTTTTTGAGGGGAGAGGATGAGAGAGGTTCATTTTGTGGTGTGGCAAAAATGTTCATCTCATATCATTTTTGCTACACCAAAATTCTAAGCTCATTTCCATTCTTCACCTCCATCATCAAAGGCGACTTCAACCCCATTGAGACAATGTTTTCTATACTACAACCTACGGTGCCCTTGGACGCGTCGGCTAGCCAACTTCGCGCCCGAGTTTCTTGGTCCAGAGGTGGGAGCCCGTAAAAGAATCCGGCTACAAGGTGCCCTTTCCGGAGAGAAGATGAAGACCGGAGATTCCGCGGGAGATCGGGACGACGACGAGAAAACCGGAGGACACGGAGCACTCGGTATATCTCCCACCCCTTCTCTTGATAGCTAGGATTAGGTTAATGGTTACGATCCGGGTATATTGTCCGCGGTAGCGCCAGTTTAAAGTTAAGAAAATTTTTGATTCCGCATTTTGGCCTCGAGTAGACGGCCGGGGCGCTGCCGTGGCGCAACACACTTAATGTAAGCGGGGAAAGTGCCGAGAAATTCCATTCCCATGACTACATCAATACTACCAGTAACAACTTCCAAGATCTCTGCAATAGCTCCCGTCCGCAAACCATGACGAAACCAACCTTACACCCTGTAGTAGTTATGATTTTCCCCAATCCCAGTGTGTATGTCGCAAAATTAAACAGGGTCGTGGAAGTCATCGAGTGAACATCAATAAACTTGGATGACATAAATCAATGGGATGCACTAGAATTGAATAACGCTAATGCGAGAAAACCATGAACAATAGGGTACCTGAAATGACTTCCTCTGAAGGTTTAGCCTCTTCAGCCATCAGGGAAAAAGTCTGAGCCTGATTAGCTCCCCAAATAAACTGCTCCTGATCTGGAAGCTGCTCTTGCGGCGGTTCCCGAGTATCTTCCTTCAGTCTTAGCCTTGACGGACAATTAACAATGGTGTGATCCTCTGATCCACAAATCAGACAAAGTCCAAGCCTCTTACGACAAACTCTTCGATAATGACCCGGTCGTTGGCAGAAGTCGCACAACATCTTTCCCCTTTTCTTGGGTAACACTGGCCTCCGAATATTCTCTTCCATATGATGTTCCGACGGACAAACACAGATAGAATGATACGCCGATCCACAAACCAAACAGTGTCCCCGTTTCCTTCGGCAATCCCTTTGCACATGTCCGTGTACATGGCAATAGCCAAAAATCACGCTCCTCTTCCGATCAACCACAATTGTTTTCTTCATTGATGCTACGCTGCGTCTGTTCACCGGAACACTTCTACGTACGAACGTTTGGTCGAGTGCAAACGCCGGCTTCAGCTCAGTCTGCTGCTTGTGGTCCTCAAGCAAGTCACGAATTACTCCAAGCAAAGTAGCATCATCCATACACCTCTGGTACGATTGTAGGTCTCAGGCTTCCATGATACTGCAACCAAGATAACAAATAGGATTAGTATGATACAAATTCAAAATGTAGATCAAGGATATGAATCAAGGCTAGAACTCCAAGTTACTTAAATAGAGTACCGCGTTGTAACTATGCCGCGGTATCATAGTCACAATCGCATAACTCCACTCAAGTCGCCTAAGCTCTAGAGATAAACAAAGGAGACCAGGTTTTCGAGTCGATATGCAAAGGAGGTTTGCACATCGCAAAAGTAGAATCAGGAGGAGGTTAAGATTCAAGAATGGTAAGCCGGTAAGGCGGCAGGACATGTTTCCTAATCACGGGTATTCTAATTCATGTATTGGGTCCAATACCCAACTACAAAAGAATCAAACCCGATTAACCTATGGCTCTGATACCAAAAGAACCATATCACGCCCCGCTTCCCAGAGTACGCTAAGTTGGGCACATGACATAGCCAACCATGCTACCTGTGGGTAGGAAATATCCATCCACAGTCACATTACGGCCGTAGAGATATCAAGAACAAATATAACTATCTAATACATGTCCATAAGCCAAGATAAAATGAGTAAAGAGTAATAAAAATGAGGAAGCAAAAGATCCAATAAAAATTAACTGGAATGTATGTCCTATAATGCGTGCTCACATCAGGAATAAAATGTCGAAAGTAAAAGAACTAACTACTACCGAATCCTCACTGCTCAGCCTGCTGGCTGAAGTACTGTTGCTCGGACTGCAGCAAAGGTACGGAATCTGGGCCATGCAAAACCCAGACGTCAGCGTGTCATGTCATCAAGTAATAAAATATAAACAGGGTAAGAAGCAATGCAAATATAATCATGAATGGTAAAGCAGGTGTAACATCAACAGAAATCAGGGTAGTGCAGGGTAGTGTGCAATGAGTAAACTAAAATAGTCTACTGGGTTATCCACTCTCAAGTCTTTGAAATCAATTTGATGAATCATCGATGTAACTCAATAGTATCCCGTGCATGCCCGAGACCACGGTCTAAGACTCTCGGGCTGAAACTGAGACGTGCCGCTAGGCACTAAAAAGAAAAAGGGTAAAGACCAACGATGTCAGCGACATCGTCTTGAGGCGGGCCTGGCCTCAAAAAACTGATCAGTATAAGCAAGCAACTGTCGAGTTACAAGTCAGGATTTCATCATTTGATTTCCCCATACCCCCAAGTTATATGTGTCAAGTCAGGTATTCCGTAATCAAGAACTAATGCCAACACTGGATCAGGTAGGTGTAGGTTTGTCTGGATAGACAACAGGAACGGTCCGTAAGGACTACATATCAGGTTTGTTGGCATTAGACACAAGATCAGGTGACGGGTAAAACCATGGTATATCAAGTCAAGTCGAGTAGTGTATTTAGATGTCATGTCATGTGTACGGTACCATGTCAGGTCAAGTAATATGTGTAGCAAGTCACGTCAGGGTGTACAAGATAACATATGGGTGCTCATAATCGACTAACATAATCATGGTTATGAATAAACAAGCATGGTACTATCAGAACAATAAACATGCACAGTGACATGATAGCAATAGGTGCAAAATAAACTATTTAGTTGTACGGTTATCAGTTTGGTTTAAGGAATAGTTTTAACATTTCAGGAATGCAGTATTACACATGTGGATGATAAAAATCATATTAATATGTATTAAAACCATCTAGAGATGCAATTGAATGTGAATAAGGCTAAATATATGCAATCGGTCGTCCGATTGGGTAAAACTACAAAAATGGTAATATGGCTACAAAACAATTGTGATTATGTGATCTAACATATAAATGTGATAACTAGTTATAATCAACTAGATGTAACAATTAAGTTTCAAGTTCTAGATCAGAAAATATGTAAATGGAACGATATGCGGTTAACTTGAAATTCAAGACTTTCGATTCTATCTAGAGATTTAATAAGAAAATAGATAAATTAGTATAAGAATAGTTTGAATAGCATGTAGCGAGTTTCATTTGCCTCGACGGGTCGCAATACAGAAAACGGAACGTTACGCGTCGGCGGGGAAAAGTCACGACGCGCGCACGGTTCACGGAATGAGCCCAAACGACGAACAGTGGAATCACACGGGTCAGGGGTCCTCGCTGGATCGTCGGGGATTGTCGCCGGCACGGTCGGATTCCGGCCACCAAGAAAAACAGTAAACATCAGTGATCTTCTTTGGTGGTACAAGAATGCATGGACTGGAAACAAGGAAAAATGACAGAGATCAAAGGATATTGAGGAAAGAACTTACTCACTGGATTGTAGAGAGATGGCTGCGTCGTCGGTGAGGGTCGGCGGCGCTCCGGCGAGGGTGTAGATGCTCGGGTAAAAGGTTAGGGTTGTGCTAGGGTTTGGTTTGGTTGTAGGGTTAGGTGCTCGGGAAAGAGCAGAGGGAAAGAACAGAGGGAGAGGGAGGTGGTGACGACGAGAAGAGGGAGTCGGCGGCGATGGAAGGCAAAGCTGGGTTCTTGGTCGCAGGGAAGGCCTCGGGTGCTCGGGTGCTCGGGTGGTAGGGTTTGGTGGGGAAGGATAGGAGAGGAAGGAGATGAGAGTGACTAGGAGATGTAGAGTGGGTCGACGAGGGTTTAGGAGCGGGGAGTAATAGGGTTAGGGTTTTCTTTCCTGTTCTCGTGCATGGGTTTTCAAGAACACAGAAGAAGAAGGAGAAGAGATAAAGAAGGAAGGTGAGCAGAAGAGAGGGAGCGGTGACGGGATTCTCGCGCACCTCGAAAGGAGAGAGAAGCGGGCGCGAGAGGAGAGAGAGAGGGAGAAACGAGAGGAGAGGGAGGAACGAGAGGAGAGAGAGAGAGAGAAGAAGGTGGGGCCCGGGTCGAAGGAAACAAAGATTTTGATTGGGTGAGGGGAGTTAAAGTTGATTTTGGGGAAAATATGAAAAGATTTGTTAAGGAAATTTTATTAAAGATTTTAAAGATAGAATCGTTCTGTTTGCTGGGGAAAGAAATAATAGGTTGGAAAAATATAAAAGATTTTCTGGGTTAAGGAAAATAATTTGGTTATGGGGAAAAATTTATTGTAGGTAGTAGAAAAATATTTTTAAACTGATTTAATAATTTAAAATAGGATTTGGCGGGATACAAAATATTTCAGAATTGCGCCCGGGTCGGGTCCAAAAATTTGGATTTGAAATATAAAAATTATTGGCTGGTTCCAAAAATTAAAATGAAGGATTTTGTACTGAAAAAGCATACCCCCATGAACGGACGCACGTACGTGCGCGTAGTTGTCCAAACACGTCCGTTTCACTGAACGGGACGAGAACACGATACAAGGACGCTACCATAGGGTTAGGGATAACAAGCAGGCCATGACAAGTATTTTTAATTTATTTTAAATGATTTAAATTGTAATATGCAAACATATGTAATGTCTGGGTAAATTATAACTATTAACAGTCAACGCATGATCAATGAAATAAATACCACACACCACACATACGGTAACTGGAATTTGTATATCTAGACTCGGTTGTTACATTATCGCTATACCGGCGATCATACCGAGAGGTTCGTCCGGTATATGGGGGATGAGAGCCGGCTAATGAAGAACTATCCACTTCACGTTGAGTGGGGAGACTAGCACCGGCGCTCATTCGCCCTCTTCTGGGATCTGGCTCAGGTATTAATATATATTTTCATTTGATTTATCCGATATATTTATTATTAACACTTGCAATCTAATAACAATGTTTTTTTTGTATTTTCAGTTGGATTACGATTTTCAGCCTATACCCGACCCTGATCACCCTGGGTGGGTGCTCGATCTCACGCTCTGTACAATGGCCTGATGAAGAACGTGCAGACGAAGGTCCGATACAACAGGAATGAGCCGAAGACTGACTGCTATTCCCTGTGGATGGCGACCCCCGAGGCAGAGAGAGCGGTCCTCCTATCTACTCTGGCCTTTACGAGAGTCGACGTAGATACATAGCCTCTATTGTGCGAATATTTCGACTCTCATCGCAAACAAGTATGTATTTTAAATATAAATCATTGTTTAGTATATAATTTATTCTCTTGTTTTGCTTAATTAGAAAACTAAATGTGAATGTGTTTTGCAGAAACAGGCCGATCAAAATAAAGAGAATAAGAAGTCGGCGAAGAGCGGTCGCCCCACTTATACAGGTGGCTCGAGGAATATTACTCGTGCCATGAAGTTATCGGTAAATTACAATAGACCAGCCTTTGTGATATAATGTAATATTAAGGTTATTTTCTAATATATCTAATATTAAGAGTTATTTTCTAATATTGCAGATAGCTCAGACCCTGGCGCAGGGTGGTACACCGAGCGTGCTGTCCGCGTATCTTGCCATTCACGGCACCTCGACAGATCCCGCCACGGGCGAGCTCCGATACCCCGACGCCGCTACCCAGGAGTATTGCGTAAGAGTTAATATTTATTCAACCCCTATTCGAAATTTTAGTTTTGAAAGGTTCAAATTTAAATGATATACTTATATTTTACTGGTTAATGTGGGTGTAGGAGCGGGTGGTTGAGCAGGCCGAGGCATCGGGGATCGATTTTATTAGACAGAACGATCCGATGCTGCTGACCCCAGTCCTGGACACCGCACATGGAGGGCACCACGGAGGTTAAGAGAGGAGCCGGGGACTGGGCCCTAGCAGGGCCCATATGAGGTTGGACTCCACTCCGGCGGTTACTTCCTCCGTCTCCAGTGAGCGACATTTCCAGCAAGAACTGGACAGCTTGAAGGCCACCGTTCAGGAGTTGAAGGAGATGTTGGAATGTATACTACTTAATAGTAAAATATTATGTCATATTATAGATAGCAACATATCCAATATTAGTACGTAGCCTGAGCTTATTTGGTTGTAGACTTAGCTTTGATTAATCATACATAGATATCTAATTAAAATAAACTATGGTTTTCCAAACTAGATATCCAAACGTGGCCTAAGTCCCTAAGTATACATAGATTGGGGTTTCACAATAACTTGATAATGATACGAATTCGACTAATACGCGGTTCTTACTCGTTTATTACACACGTAGGTCCAGACGCGACAGGGTACATCGGCCGAGCCGCCACATGCATCTCCTTCGGCTGCGGCTCCGTAAGCCACTACCTCGGCTGCGGTTCCGTAGACAGCTCCTATAGCTCCACTGCCCGCTCAGACTCCCGCAGCTGCGGCTCCGCAAGCCACTACCTCGGCGGCGGTTGCGCAGACCGCTCCTACAGCTCTACAACCCGCTCAAACTCCTTCACACTCCGCATTGCATGATTTATAGACTCAGGGTATATCCGAGAAGCAGGCGCGCCAGATTATAGCGTTTATCAGAGGTGGAGCTGGACCGAGCTAGGGTAACTTTTTGATTCTTATATTTTAAACATGTATTTATTTATATGATACATATTGTATATATTTTGGACGATATTGATATTGGTGGTGTTTGCGTGTTTATATCGATATCATATTCTGCTTGTTGATTTCTTTTGTATATTATGCGTGAGATGTGATTATGAATACTGCAATATAATTTCTGCGTGTTGATTAATTTTATATATGATGTATAAATTATTGTGCACAGGGCGAGAAAAAAATAGGCAGCCCTTTTTTAAAAAAAACCTGATATTATGTACCTACGGATTAATCCGTAGGGCCCAACATTGCCCCTACCGATTAATCCGTAGGGACCTTCTTTGTCCTTACTGATTTATCCGTAGGGGCAAAATATCAGGATACCTGATATTTTTCCCCTATGATCTCAGTAGTAGGGGTTATAGTTGTCCCTACGAAGTTGTCCGTAGGAGCAAATAAATGCCCCTACACAGGTATCCGTAGGGACAAAATATCATGATACCTGATATTTTGTCCCTACACATCAGGACCTACGCACGTAACCGTAGGGGCACATATTTGGCCCTACGGATACATCCGAAGGGACAACTAATTTATTTTATAAACTGATAAATTAAATAAGTTATTTGTCATTACAGCCTAATCCGTAAGGAGAACTGGACCTACACATTACGCCGTAGGGGCATGTTTTTGACCGTATGTGCATGTTCAAGGCTAAGACTTGCACTTACGGCGTTTGCACCTACAGGGTAATTTCTTGCCACTACGGATATATTCGTAGGGGCAGTGGTTTGCTACTACGGATAAATCCGTAGGGGCAACCCCTATGTGTAGTAGTATGGGTACCCCATCTAGAAAAACTCTTGCCGAACTTTGGTACCCACAACCAGACATAACTTCCTACGGTGCTTGCTTAGGTGGAATTTCGAACGACCCCTTCATGCCCAAAATATCTTTGAAAGATCGGATAGACGCGTTTAGGAAAAAAAATTGGACTCAGCAATCCACTTTGTATCAATCATTTCAACCTACCCTACCTTCTTACGTTGATACCCCTTTTGAGAGTCCTGTTGTAACCCCAAAACCTATGTCTCTTGCTGAACGTATTGAACAATCTCGTAACCGATCTTTCACTCCTTTCACCACTGCGAATTCTTTGGATCAACAATTCCATTCACCTTCTTATCCATATGTTGATCCTACCGCTGTCCAACCATTCAATTCCTATTCATCCTACCCAACTTTTGCACCTTCCATAGACATTGCTTCTGAACAGACTATTGGGAGTTTCCAGTATCCAAACAACTTCAAATCTTTTACGGAAACCCCTTCACAACCCATGTCTAGTCTGGAACAGTCATTGGAAGACTTTCGGGTAGCGTCATACCAACAGATGATGGATTTGAATGCGTCCATAGCCGCCCTCATACAACCTAGTGACCCGGTAGCTAGTTTTCAACTAGCTCCACATTTTCCAATGTATGAAGAGGCGGTAAAATAGGCTGTGAATTTTAGTGGAGAGAGTGAGCTGTAAACCCTTCCAAATCAAACCTACCCATCCCCAATTGAATCCCACAACTCCAGTTTTGAAAGTCTATCTTGTGTCCCAAATGACTTATCAATTGAAGATAGAATTTTTAATGAGTTGTGCGACTTTGTAGTGTTTGATTTACCCGATTGTCAAGGGTCCTTTTCGAGTGAAACCGCACCCAAACTTTTTGACCTCTACACCTCCATCATAGAACCAAAATCGATTGAAATCCATGCTTTTGATGAAGTATCTGAGTAGATTGATTTTCACTTGATCGAGGATATCGACGCAGGGAATATTTTGGATGATGAACCCGCTGCTTTGGATGAGTTTTTCTCTCCAATTTATCATCCGGAGTCATTAAATGTTTTTCCCAAACTTTATATGCGTCTTGATTTTGATGAGAATTGCATGGATCAGCTGTTTTTTGAGGAGAATTTTGAGAATATTTTTCAGGATGAACCAGTTTTGCTTGATGAGTCAGATTTTCCAATTCATCCTATCCCTTCCATTGACTAAGTACACCCTCCAGAACCTTTAACTGATAACCTTCCTCAATCACTCCCCTCCATCCTTTCCATCGTTCCGACCTTGAAACACACTGTATCACTTTCATTTCTTGTGTCTGGTTTACCAAGTTTGGCGTACCCAGGTTTTCTCGCGAATCTTGAGGGATTTGACCTCATTTCTCGACGGGTTGATAGATTGACACAATCACTTTTTACATATCAGTCATCACAAATTATACTAATTTATTCACCCCATTTTCACCCTCATGTTCGTACTCCATTTCTTTTTCCCTTCCGCCATTCTTCTCCTCATATACCGAGACCGTATACCACTTCAATCCCCATACGGTCTCACGTATTCTCCATTTCATTCCTCTCCACATTCTTTCACCAACCGTTTCATTATAGCGATAAATTTTTTGAATGGTTGGTGTTAACCTTTGGCCTGTGTAAAGGCCTTGTATAGATTGAAACTATTTTCTTTCCCCTAGTCCTAAACTTCACCGCTTAATAGTGGAAATACTGTTTCACTTAAGTTTAGGGGGAACCTTTTTGTGTATATATTTTTGTATTGCTTTTTGTTTTGTATAAAATTTTCTTTTGGGGAGCGCCGACAATTTTGACCCTCTTGGTGTAGCTTGACAGTAAGGATACTGTCAAGTTTAAATTTGGGGGTGTTCTCGGTAAGCTTTCTTTCTTTCGCATTCATTTGTATATTTTGCATTTGCATACCTATTTAAAAACCCACAAAATCGAAAAATTTTACAAAAATATAAAAACTTTGTCATCAAGTTAGCTAATAAGGTAACTGTGATTTTTATTCTGATAGCTTAGATAATATGTTAGAAGTAACTAAATCCTAGGCTTAGGAATTGAAAGCCCTAAAAATAACCCTCATTCTGTTAAATCTTGGTGATTATACGTCCTTACAGTTTTTTTGAGAAATAGGTAATCTTGAGTTCAGTTCTTTAGTTAAGTCGAGATGAAGGGAAAATATTGATGCTTTACTGAAAGATAAGTTTGAAAAATAGTTTCTATTCTTGAGTCCAAATTTAGAAAGTATATACCCTACAACCTGCACATACACGCACCTTGAAACTTAGGATAGTAGAGAATACCTAGAAATACTCTTGCCTGAAAACCTAGTATGAAAGAAAAAACGATATTTAAAGCTGAACACCTAAAGAGTATCATTGAAAAATATATCCGGTCTTGAAAAAGAAAAATAAAGAAAAAAGAAAAAAAATAAAGTCAAGACCTGGAAGCTGCTATTTACGCTTTAAGCTTGCACATTTAGTAATCGGCCGTTAGTGCCTCAAGAAGCATTAATAGTCGCATGAAAGGTGTGTGAGCAACACCGTCCATCCATTAATGAAAAGAAGTAGTATTAGGTATTAAGGCAAGGGTACTATAGCTTGAATTGAATTCTTGAGTGTAGGGGTGAAATAAAACATACATGTAGCGGTATACAATCGATGTTTAAATAAAAGATAGAAATGAATAATAAGACTTATGTTTTCTGTAAAGTTGATAAAAACCCCTGATTTAAGACCGCACTTTTAGAAGGAAAACTCAGGAGATACCAACATCTTTCTAAACTTTTTTGGAACATATAAGATGTGAGGATAAATAGATAGGAGGTATGAAAAATAAGGATTGGAAATTTCTAACTTAGGCTGATAGAGTTTCTAGCGTAGATACTAAACTATAGGAGTAGAATCGATGTTAACTTATGAACTAACTTGACGGGATTTTGTGGGTAGTATCCGCTGAAAACCCTCAGGAGACAACACACCTCCTACTAGGGACACCTAGAGGTTTAACGTCTTGTTGCACGTGCTCAGTGCAATCGCGTTCCCTACGAAAGTGAGGCTAGGATTTTGTTTTGCTCGGGACGAGCAAAAGATAAGTTTGGGGGTATTTGTTCAGACCAAAATATTGCATTTTAATACCGCACATTCATTATCTTTTTTTTGTATATATCGGTACTATTAACCGGTGTTTTCTCAGTAATACAGATTACAGGTATCCGTGACAAAATACTAGAAATACATCCAGAATCACGGATATTACATTTGTGAGATGACACTGCAACCAGAACTGCAAACCGATCAAGAATCAAAGAGTTTTTGTAAATAAACTTGTGTACACACATTTTGGTCCACCACATAACAAGTTGTGCACTAGCTCTTTATAGCATAGACCATGATGGGGCAGCCATGAATCATGGAGCAAGTGGCATGGTGTGATGTGCATTAATGGTGCATTCAATGCATAAAGGCGTGATGTGATTTGTATCATCAAGTTTCCCTCCAAAACCCTGGGTGCATACCAAGTCCAATTTTGCCATACATTGTACCATTCTTTTCATTTTGTTTTCTCTCTCTTGTAAATAGCTTAGCTTCCCCTTGAGATCCTTTCCTTCTCTTGATATTTCAACCTCTTTATTGAGCTTGAAGGTTTAAGGGTTGGTATTTGATCTCAAGGGTTGTATCTTCTTGAAGATTAATAAAGTTCTCTCTTTTGTGCTTCATTTTTCCTTGGGTTCTTTATCTTCACTTGATCTTGCAACCTCTTAATTGAGCTTGAATTTTAAATTTAGGTATTTTAATCCATGGCTTGTATTGTGCTCTTTGGTTCCATGGTTCTTAATCTTTATTTCTTGCCCTTTTTATTACTTGCTCTTTCATTACTTATTCTTTACTTTCTTGCACTTTTAATACTTGCTTTACTTACTTGCACTTAAATTCCATGCACTTACTTACTTGTAATGTTTTCTTTTCTTTTCTTTGTTCTTTTGTTCTCTCTTTTTGGTTTGTATTGTGAATGGTTGTTAATATGGTGTTGTTAGGAATAAATACGATATTGTAAGTTAAGGTTTCTTTGCTCATTTCCTTTTTCCCGTATTTTCCATTGAACTTCGTCCAAACGTTACGCAAGCGCTCCGTTAGGCACCTTACCCTACCAATGTAACGGTGATTCCTAACCGCGACCGGTTGCGTTCGGTTTGGCCGTAGGCGGAAGCAAGAGACAAGAACGGACGGATAAGGGTCAATAAGCCGAATTCCATGAATACCGTGCGTAGGCACCCTAATCCATGTTGTTGCCGATTGTTCTAGCTTCAATCATTAAGTTCTGCTCAAAGGAATTGAATACGGATTTCCATAACTTACACTATCCTATCTAATCCTAACAAACGGTTACTTTGCATATAACACATAGGCTAGATAAAGAACTTTCCGCCCACGCGCATTAACTCGTGATAACAAGAACATAAAACACTCTGTCTCCCTGTGGATCGACCCGTGCTCATCGCGGCTAGCTACAAAGTGACACCGTCCTGATTGCGGTTAACTTTAATTCTAACAATCAGTGACCAAGTTAACCGAACTTTCTTAAAACACTGGCTTTTGGATTGTCTGAGTTGCATACAACATTGGCACTCCTTCTTTTACCCTTTGCTTTTCTCTAGAACACCCCGTATCATTACGAACATCCACTTCCATTGGATAAATCCATCGTATGATTATATACGAACTCGAAGAAACTTATTCCAGATTCGAGAATGGATTCTGGTTCTGGAGAAAATGAATAGGACTATTCAGTTGTCTTTTCCTTTTACCTTCTCTCAGGTTGTGAGGGCTCCTAGGATTATGAGAGGGTACATCTATTACGCTTATCGAATAGTCTTCTTCCAAACTATAGGCAGGTGCCGAAAGGTAGGGAAAGGAGAAAACCAATTAGCCTAAATTGGGTGTACAGAAGGTAATAAGTAAAGACAAAATAAAAGGGATTAGAAAGAGGGCAAAGCAAATTGCGGCTGCTATCATTCACGACCAAACTGCGTATTTCATCGCCGCTCCTACTTCACCTTTGCTTTTCTCCGGTTCAGGAGAAATAGAATAAGGTTTATTCAGTTGTCTTTTATCTTCACCTTCTTTCTGGTTGCGAGTACTCCTAGGATTAGGAGAGTACACTTATTATACTTATTGGATAGTCTTCTTCCAAACCATAGGCTGGTGCCGAACGGTAGGGAAGGAAGAAAACCACTTAGCCTAATGGGGTGTACAGAAGGTAATGAATAAAGACATATAAAGGGATTTGGAGAGATGGTAAGGAAGTATACGGTTACAGTCATGAATCTGGATAGTGGAAGAGGCATTACTAGGAATATCCGGATACCCCTTCGAAACATTTACTTGTTTCAGTTTCACTATGTATTGTTAATAGAAACATTATTTCCCAATTACCCCTTGCTCCATGGTATGTATTTACCAGGTATGATTCTCACATCTGTATGGGTTTACAGATGATGAGTGGGAGTAAGTTATTGAGAATTAGGTGATCATCCTCATTATATCAGAATTCGTTGTAATTGGTGATATTTGAGGAAATCACCTAGCTTTTTGCCGGACGGCAAACATTTGGTTTTGAATATCTGTTGTTATGCACCAATTTCAAACTGATATATCTGTATGTTTATTTTATAAAATGAGATATAACTTTTTGAAATTATGTCCATTACATTTACCTATATCAGTTGATGGTTGGGTAAAGAGCATTCAACAGCGGTGTAATTCTTCATAACCATAGTACAGTTTTCAACTTACGACACACAAGGTTTGAGTTATTCAATTCAGGGGACTTATACAAAGTATTGTATGTTGTCCAGTGTCCATTAGGACAGAGGGATTGGTACTCGTACTATATTCTGTTTACTTATGACTACTCCTGTTTTAGACACGTGTTTCGTAGAAATAAAATGTCTAAGTTTTGAGAAGTTATAGGTATAAGAATAAAGTAGAGAACCACGTGATGCAAGTATAAGGATCCTTCAAGGTGATTGATGATGTAGATACTTGTGTTTGGTATTCAGTTTATAGTAATGGTTTTAAGAAACTTGTTTCTCTTTCAGGTTACTCATATCTTGATGCATTCCTAAGTTGAGTAACGCTGATCGGCCTCCTTCTATTTAGTTGACATACACTGGAGACAGCTGCATGATTTGAATCTGGTTCCAAATTAAATCTGTGCCTCTGTTTCTATATTATATATATAGAATGGATCATGTCTTAACGATGTTAAGGTATATGGAGTTGTCCGGCTTATGCTTAAAACCAGACTCTGGACAACTCATAGTGCGTTTCTGTAATGGAAGTTTGTGGGTTTTCCCAGGCTATAACAAGAGGTGACTTTCTACCATCTGGAAGATCAATAATGATATTGTTCTTGACTCGCCACAGTTTTGGTAAAATGGACTTTTTCAGAAAACAGTAATGGGAGTATGGTAGAACTGGAAGTGATTCCAAAACCGCAAATGATTACTGAAAATTTAATAGGACCTGTTGATTCAATCGTGTTTGACATTCCATTGGCCACTCCGCAGATATGGTGGGTAACCTCAGGCATCCGGGAGGTACTCTGGTAGCCTCAAAGACGGTGATAGGGAGGTTCTTGCTGTAGGGTTCCAAGGCACTCTCAAGAGGTCTCACAAGGCATCAACCATGCCAATTTCAAAAATTACGGTGCCGAGAAACCCTAGACTGGATCGTTAACTAGATATTTTAGGCGAAAGATGCAACTAGTAAACTACTTTACTAAGAGAACGGAAATACAACCTTTGTAGATCCGGTCCTCCACCTCCATAGCTCCGCAATGAAGTCTCCTCGCTGTCCAAATGGAAACTCGGGCTCTAGCATCGGCTTCATTGGAGAAATGGGCGGGCAAGGTCGTCGGCTTCATACCGAAGATGATCTACGTCGAGGCATCACTAGATCAAGCTCCCACTTCACCAAGTCATGAAACTTGTGAAGAGAACACCCTATACTACTTGGCAAGAGGTAGAGGATGAAGAAATAGGAAGTGGGTTCACTTTAGAATTGGATTTCTCACTCTTTTCATCAAGTTGCCATTGATGGAGGCAAGCTTCTTCATGTGAAGAAGAAGAAGAAGAAGATGAAAATGTTATGATAAGTTTATTAGAATAGAAAAGAAAAAGAATACTTATCATAATATTAACTATAGTTATGTGTAGAGAATTGACCAAGGTTAAAGGAATGGTTAGGGTTAAGGAGAAGAAGACAAAATGGTTACTTTGGTCAAAACCTTCATGAAGCTTCAACAAGCTTCTCCATTGAAAGCAACCATTTTGTATTATTCTTTTATCTTTTCAAATAAATAAAAAGATAAAGGAATGAATAAATAAATAGAAACATTAACCATTTACTTAACCTAGGTTTAATTCTTTACACAAACCAATTTTGAATGCATCATCAAACATGATACAATCAAGTGCACAAAAATATATCGCATATACAATGCGCACATCCGAGTGAGAAAATCCATCTTAAGTGAACCGATACTAGTTAATGCAAAGTAATATATCAAATATATAATTATGCATTAAATCATTAAATCAACACTTGATTTAATGATCCGGTCATATCGCATATAACCGACTATTATCAACAGTAACAACTTATCGAATCAACACTTGATCCGATAACCCGGCTATATCGCATATAACCGATCAATGTCACATATCGCAAGAATCGAATACAGTATCACATACTGGTATCATTCTCGGTCCCGTACATATCTCATATGCGCTCCTATTTCGTTTCGCTTGAGCCAGGAAACCTCTGTGTAGGACTCTAAAGACTCGTCAATACGCCGGCAGCAGGTGATGATCATATCAAACACCCACAAGCCGCAAGCGGTCTGCTAAACGTAACGGCCACCCGAGTATTGAGCGATCAGAAGATCGACGAGCAAGCCCGCTCACACTCCTGTGAATCCAACCAGTAACACTTACCGTACAGTCCGGTCTGATCATCTGATATGTCGCATATCTCGCCTAGGGGTGGTAAACGTCAGACCCCAATAGCTCGATAAGTTGTGTCGATATGAGGTCTATAACAGTTCGAGAAACTACTGGTAACACTTACCAGTAAATCTCAGCAACCCTGGCCAGGGATTTCCGGTTATAGCCAATCGAACACAGCGCAACATCGACTCCCTATACCGGGAGAGACGAATCCCCTCCTATCGCTCATTGCCTCCATGTGACTCGGGACTGTACCCAAAAACCACCGTTTTGCACGCCCTCTTGGACGTGGTAAGGTGGAAATCAAAGCACAGTGGGAACCACACAAGACTCTATGACGATCTCGGGTCAACAGACTACTCTGTACCAGTGTCACCAGAGAACTGCCATCTGACGTAAGGTATAATACCATCTGGGAGTTCTCGGCGAGTCCGTCCAGTATACCCAGTCTCCACTGAGCACCCGTATATCATCTTGGATGTCAAACACCAATAGATATGGGATCATCCATCGCCCATCTGTATGGGTCGAGAAGGTATACGCTAGTCTACTCTGGTATATCGATGCCCCGTCTCGATATAACCACGACTAGGGACTTTGAAGGATGTACTTATGGACTACCATGTCCCCACTAGTATGATCCGCATCATAGTCCAGGTAGTTAAGTACACATCCTAAGGGCTTTACCAACATGTAACAGAGAGACAATCAGTGTACACGTTAAGGTAAAGAGTAACCAGATAGCATACTATCATGTCGAGCAAGAAAGTCCTCCCTATATATGTCCCAGCATCCACTACAATATACATCCTATGTATAGCAATGGCCTCTAGGGCATACATATAACTAACAATCTCCCACTTGCACTAGGGCCATCTGATAGCAGTGGTTGTAGTATCTCATACTCAACCATCCCATAAAAATCTCTCTCTGGGAACAGGCCTTTATGAGTGGATCCGCTGTGTTGTCCTCTGAGTCTACTCTCCAAACCTCGATCTCCTTGGAGATCAACCATCTCCATGATCAGGTGATACTGCCTTAGAATATGTCTGGATCACTGATGGGACGGACGTTCCTTGGCATAAGCCATAACTCCATTGTCTCACAATGGGAGGAACTAAGTTCATCTCATGAACCAATATACACCCAGACTGCCTCTTTGGTAGCATCTTAAGTAGCGATGTATCCTGCCTTTATCGTCTAGTTAGCCACGGTATCTAGCTTGGAACCTTTCCAACATACCGTCCCTTTACTGAGGGTAAAGACAATGCCTGTGACTGACTTTCAGTCGTCCTTATCACCCTGGAACCCTTCCAGTGATTCTCCCCGGGATCGACTGATACCATCTCACTACAACTAGTGAGTATTCCAATATCCAATTAGATCTATCTCATAGATCCAAAATCCAGGATTTAGGAGGTATCATTTTGATCCTATATGGAGAATCATTATGATAAGCGGAGATTGATCGAGCGTAGCATAGGAAACTCCTTTCCTATCAAGAGTATGTTATCCACGTACTCTACGAGGATCGTCACCATACTCCCTACTACCGTTTTGTTTATACAAGGTTCATCTACCATTTTGATGATGTCAAACTCTTTGACTACTTCATCAAAACAGACGTTCCAACTCCGCGATAACTGCTTTATCCTATAAAGAAACTTTTACACGTTTCCGCTACTCCCAGTGTCTACGAAGCCCTCTGGCTGTGTACTTATAGACGCCCTTTTCTAAAACATCATTTAGAAAAGCAGTCATGACACCCAACCGCCAGATATCGTAGTCATGGTATGTAGCCGTGGCAAGTAGGATCCGGATGGACTTAAGCATAGCCACTTGAAAAGGATTCATCATTATCTACGCCTGGTCATGACGAAAACCTTTTAACAAGTCTAGCTTTGAAAGTCTCAACTTTTCCATCTACACCAAGTAATCTTCTCAAGATATACTTGCTCCTGATGGGGATTTAACCCTTCAGATATAGTAACCAAAGTCCATACTTTGTTGGTGTATAAGGATTCCATCTCAGATCGCTAAGCATCCAGCCATTCTTATAGAGTCTTACTCCTGATGGCCAGCTCGAAACTAGTTGGGTCATCATCTCATGATGCAATCCTCGCTCCCTCTGTCATAGAGAAACCGAAGTATCTCTCAGGTGGGTGAGGAACCCTACTAGATCGGCGGAGAGGCTGAGGTTCGTTGGTAACTATTGAATCCTTTGGTTTTATCAAATCATCTGTTGTAGTTTGTATAGCTGGAACCTTTCCAGTTTTACATAACTGACCTTACCTCGAGCTTGTCCGGATTTTGCTTTTCAGACATAGGCCGGACAACCCCAAATCTTAACTAGCTTAAGAGATGGGCTCTACCCTTTCCATATCACATATGAGGTGGTAGGCAACTGATTTGATTTGAACCCTATTCAATAGGTATGCAACTTCATAAGTGCATAACTCCCAAAAGGAAAAATGTAACTCAGCAGTACTCATCATAGAGCACACCATATCAAATAGGGTGTATCTGCTCCGCCCGATATACCATCGTATGGTGTATCCGGAGGAGTAATCCTGAGAGAGAATCTCATTCTCCTATAGAATAGTCCAGGATTTCCATGCTCAAGTATTCTCCTCCTTGATCACATCAAAGGACATAATACTTATACCCGTATTGGTTCTCTACTTCTAACTTATATTCTGTGAATATCTCAAAAGGTTCGGACTTGTGTTTTAATAGGAACATAGGTCTGAATCTTGAAAGATCATCAGAGAATGTAATGAAGTATAAAGAACCGGTCTTGGCAAGTGTAGACAGGGGACCTACATACATCAACATGTATCATCCCAAGAGTTCACTAACTCTTTCTCTGTTTCCAGTAAACGGAGTTATGGTCATCTTATCTCTGTGACATGACTGGCAAGTTTCATAAGATGTAAATTCAAACTGATTTAAATATGCATCGAATATGTAACTTCAGCTAGTCGGGTCATATTGACATGACCTAGTCTACAATACCTCAAGAAGGATTCGTTCATTTCTGAACTCTTCCTCTTGTGTGTGTTCCGTATACTTAGAACTGTAGTTTGATTTAGAACATCAACGCTTTTAGATAACGTGCCTGAACCGATCAACTTTTGATATAGGAAATGTTCAAAACATTATCCAACAATACAAAATTTTATCATTTCTTTGCTGATAAAGAGACTGATATGATTTTGTATATCAGGTTCGGTATCTAATAACATTCGTTCAGAATCATTGTATTAGTAATACAGGGTGACAGTGACCAACAGACTTGGCTGCAACACTTGCCCCGTTTTCTGCCTCATGAAACTTATCACCCGTTCTCAGTTCTCTACCTTTCTGTAGCCCTATGTAACAGATTACATATCTGAGATCCTGATCCGGTATCATATACCCAGAACGTAAAGGACACTGAGAAACAGTTCTGTATAAAGAACACACACGAAGATGATGCATCAGTATGCACTTTCTTCGTTTGGGCGGCTCGGGAAATCTGGTATTCCCCAATTACTTGCTCTGTCTTATAACAATTATAAGTTGGAGCGGGACCAACGTTCCCCAACTCAGTATAACAAGCGGGTTCGGTCAAAACATCCGTATATTATCTTGATTAAGGCATGATATGGTCACTACCTGGAGAGAGAGAGAAGAAAACACTCAGCGTGCGCTCTTGCAAGATCAGATTGGTTATTATTTTATCTAATCAGGATGGCTCCCACTGTTTTTATCAAATCTTCCTTCAAACCCTAAAAGGAAAGACTAGCCGGGATTAATTACACGCTACAGGTTCGCCAATCTTTCAGCCAGGCCAGTGTCGGTACTTTGAGGGAGGTCCCCCGTGCTTTCGCACGAACCTAATTAATGTAAACCTCGTTTTCCCAGAGGCGTAACCTCGTTAACACCTTTCTAGACACCTACTTGATCGGCTAATTGTAATGTGTAAAACTCTCCCAGGAGTAACTCTTACTCGCAGCGGGTATCGGGATCCAACTATCTCATAGAAGGTATGCAATCTCATTGCAAATTTCAATACTTGAAATTCCCGATAATATTTTGCCCCTAGCAGCTATATGACCTTAACATAGTCAACAAATCATAAGTGCTAGTCAAGTTCAACCCGTCATTTCCCAATTGAATTAAACCCACCCGCACGACCCTTAACATAGTCAACAAAGTCGCACGACTACCCTAATCCAATCACATCATATGCTTATGCAGATAAGCACTAATTAGCTACCGCACACTACGCCTTAACATAGTCAACAAACGTAGCACGAATACTAACTA
Organism: Agapanthus africanus; assembly: GCA_030015575.1. Taxonomy (NCBI): domain Eukaryota; kingdom Viridiplantae; phylum Streptophyta; class Magnoliopsida; order Asparagales; family Amaryllidaceae; genus Agapanthus; species Agapanthus africanus. The sequence goes on from CM057337.1 coordinate 234,649,522, forward strand.
GTACTTATCTGAAATGATGGAGGGCTACGACAGGTTTTTCTGAAAACCTATTGCGTAATGAACTTGATATCGTTGTAGAATCAAATGATTTTAAAAATGGAGTGCTTTTGAGGCTTTCCTAGTTTTGCTAAAGGAGTCACTCCCGGTGAAAGGATCGTCGGTCCTTTCCTCGTCGAATGAGGTGCGGGATATATCATATATATCACTGTGCAAAGCAAAAACTCTTAAAAGCAATCAAAAGACAAACCGAGTGTGTAGCATCTGCCAGTTATTGCTAAAGGAGTCACTCCCTGTGAAGGGATCTCGGTCCTTTCCTCATCGAATAAGGTGCAGGATATATCATATATACCGCTGTGCAAAGCAAGAACTGTAGCTACCTGTTTTATCTTTGAAATTCGATTCTACAACATCTTAGGTTTCTTTTATTTCATTAATCTCATTAATGAAGTCCCATCATTTAAGTTACCTAAACATCACAGATAAATACGACGTACACTTATGCCATCCGCATTCGCCTCGATGTCCCCTCGTGCACCGTTAGGTTAGGTAACTAACGGCAGAGCAGAGCAGGGCTAGCGCGGGTGTAAAACATAAGTAACGCCTATATAATATATCATATATACTATATAAAGTATCCATCACAGAACATATCACATGATCACATCACAGATATCGCAGCAGAAAAAATATATGAAATATTGGATATACTAGAACGTCCGTGTTTTCAATACGAGCAAGTATAAAACACGGATTCCACGGTCGCGATGAATAGCCAAACCCACACCCCTAGACCCCTATGAGAGCGGCAAGCAACCCTACCAATTCTAGAGTTAGGAGACCCGGACTCGACTCCTCGAGTTGGTCTCCTACTGGACCCTAGAACCCGGTCACTTGTGCCCTCCTCCTTGGGTCTATCCTAGTGCAGAAAAGTAAATAATATACAAAGGGTGATATCTTCCGCAACCTGGAAGTGCCCCAATAAAAGAAAGTTACATACAAGTTTTTACATGAATGAAAAAGAAAACACTCATCTCACATAAAAACCCCCGGCTATTCAAACACGACGATCCAATATAACATATCCAGCAACACATAACATCACATGTCATCAACGTAAGTAAACATGCGTATCCCAATTGTCGTTGACATATAGCAACGAAACCGGCGATATCACATATTACACTTACGGTCACAGAAAAGAAAGTGTAAAACTACAACAGTTGGAATCCGCAACCTACATAGACATCGCATGCCTAATCAAATGAATTCCTTAGACATCGCATGCCTAACAATTATAAACCCCGCATTTTAGTCTCATTATCGAAAACACTTTTCAATATCAAGTCGGGTAATTCAACAAGATTCCCGACATCCTGATCAAATGCTCGTCGCAAACTTTAGTAGGCGGTCGCACCCCCGATGCCATCGGCGAAGTGCACCAAGGCGGAACACCGCTGCCGCGAGCACCCGAACGGATGCTTTCGGCGATAGGGTCCTCCTACAGTCACTTGGTCGGGGCTATGGGGCGAGGCTGTCTATTAAGTTTACCCGGCGAGTATCCGCGTACGCTACGTAATTGCGACGGACTTTTGATCACATCAAAATTCCATGGCAACCGATCAAGTGAGACTAAAGTGCTATGTTTATAACATTCATATCAGTTATCTCATAACTACTTGTGGATTCCAAGTATTATATCACATTCCAGATAACTAGAAAATTTTAAACTTTCCGATCGAACATTCAAACACCCAAGTTTTCCCGAAACAGCTCAACACATGAAACAAGTTTAAAAACATCCAGTTCATGCCTCAGTACCGACGGTCCAGCCGTAGAAGGGTCAAGCCAACGCCTCACATGTGGCACGCCGTACTGCCCTAAACCCTAAGGTTCAAAGGGCAGTTCAAGACGGTCACATAATCGAGTTAAGGTTTGTTGTCTTCTAGAGGGACCATCGCGTTACTTGCACTACTTAGAACGTCTTTAAACCACGGAAAAATCCAACACTTGGAAATTTCCCGACAGGGGAAAAGGTGGGTATTTATATCCGGTCGAACTTTTTAACAGTTTCTAAAAATACCCGGAAAGCATAAACGAAGTTAAATTATCCGATCAAATTAATGAATCCCCAATAAAACCCTAGAAAACTCAACACTTGAGTGGAATTAAAAAATTCACATAAAAAATTGCCAAGAAAGGACCTAAGAATAAATATATGAAATTTGAGAGACTAAGTCCAAATTTGTGCCGCGGAAGCGCCGCCAAACCCCTGGTTTGGCCGCGGTTCCGCGGTCGAATTATGGAATTAGGGGACCAAACTTCACAGTAATTCTTAGTTTTTCCTGCTTACTTTTCTGCATATTTTTAATTCACAAAAATCCACGAATTTCAAAAATGTACAGAGAGCATTTTAGGGTTTGGGTTTCGGTTCGATCGGACTTCTAATTCCGTCTACGCATCGCCTAAGGCTCTAGCTAGGCTCTGATACCACTGTAGAGTTCCTAGGCACTCTCAAGAGGTCTCACAAGGCATCAACCATGCCAATTTCAAAAATTACGGTGCCGAGAAATCCTAGACTGGATCGTTAACTAGATATTTTAGGCGAAAGATGCAACTAGTAAACTACTTTACTAAGAGAACGGAAATACAACCTTTGTAGATCCGGTCCTCCACCTCCATAGCTCCGCAATGAAGTCTCCTCGCTGTCCAAATGGAAACTCGGGCTCTAGCGTCGGCTTCATCGGAGAAATGGGGGCGCAAGGTCGTCGGCTTCATACCGAAGATGATCTACGTCGAGGCATCACTAGATCAAGCTCCCACTTCACCAAGTCATGAAACTTGTGAAGAGAACACCCTATACTACTTGGCAAGAGGTAGAGGATGAAGAAATAGGAAGTGGGTTCACTTTAGAATTGGATTTCTCACTCTTTTCATCAAGTTGCCATTGATGGAGGCAAGCTTCTTCATGTGAAGAAGAAGAAGAAGAAGATGAAAATGTTATGATAAGTTTATTAGAATAGAAAAGAAAAAGAATACTTATCATAATATTAACTATAGTTATGTGTAGAGAATTGACCAAGGTTAAAGGAATGGTTAGGGTTAAGGAGAAGAAGACAAAATGGTTACTTTGGTCAAAACCTTCATGAAGCTTCAACAAGCTTCTCCATTGAAAGCAACCATTTTGTATTATTCTTTTATCTTTTCAAATAAATAAAAAGATAAAGGAATGAATAAATAAATAGAAACCTTAACCATTTACTTAACCTAGGTTTAATTCTTTACACAAACCAATTTTGAATGCATCATCAAACATGATACAATCAAGTGCACAAAAGTATATCGCATATACAATGCGCACATCCGAGTGAGAAAATCCATCTTAAGTGAACCGATACTAGTTAATGCAAAGTAATATATCAAATATATAATTATGCATTAAATCATTAAATCAACACTTGATTTAATGATCCGGTCATATCGCATATAACCGACTATTATCAACAGTAACAACTTATCGAATCAACACTTGATCCGATAACCCGGCTATATCGCATATAAACGATCAATGTCACATATCGCAAGAATCGAATACAGTATCACATACTGGTATCATTCTCGGTCCCGTACATATCTCATATGCGCTCCTATTTCGTTTCGCTTGAGCCAGGAAACCTCTGTGTAGGACTCTAAAGACTCGTCAATACGCCGGCAGCAGGTGATGATCATATCAAACACCCACAAGCCGCAAGCGGTCTGCTAAACGTAACGGCCACCCGGGTATTGAGCGATCAGAAGATCGACAAGCAAGCCCGCTCACACTCCTGTGAATCCAACCAGTAACACTTACCGTACAGTCCGGTCTGATCGTCTGATATGTCGCATATCTCGCCTAGGGGTGGTAAACGTCAGACCCCAATAGCTCGATAAGTTGTGTCGATATGAGGTCTATAACAGTTCGAGAAACTACTGGTAACACTTACCAGTAAATCTCAGCAACCCTGGCCAGGGATTTCCGGTTATAGCCAATCGAACACAGCGCAATATCGACTCCCTATACCGGGAGAGACGAATCCCCTCCTATCGCTCATTGCCTCCATGTGACTCGGGACTGTACCCAAAAACCACCGTTTTGCACGCCCTCTTGGACGTGGTAAGGTGGAAATCAAAGCATAGTGGGAACCACACAAGACTCTATGACGATCTCGGGTCAACAGACTACTCTGTACCAGTGTCACCAGAGAACTGCCATCTGACGTAAGGTATAATACCATCTGGGAGTTCTCGGCGAGTCCGTCCAGTATACCCAGTCTCCACTGAGCACCCGTATATCATCTCGGATGTCAAACACCAATGGATATGGGATCATCCATCGCCCATCTGTATGGGTCGAGAAGGTATATGCTAGTCTACTCTGGTATATCGATGCCCCGTCTCGATATAACCACGACTAGGGACTTTGAAGGATGTACTTATGGACTACCATGTCCCCACTAGTATGATCCGCATCATAGTCCAGGTAGTTAAGTACACATCCTAAGGGCTTTACCAACATGTAACAGAGAGACAATCAGTGTACACGTTAAGGTAAAAAGTAACCAGATAGCATACTATCATGTCGAGCAAGAAAGTCCTCCCTATATATGTCCCAGCATCCACTACAATAGACATCCTATGTATAGCAATGGCCTCTAGGGCATACATATAACTAACACTTGTTTACCCAGACTTGACACTACTGTTGTTTCAGACTATGAGACTCGGCAGGAGGATGAGTATAGCGTCGTTCTAAAATAGCTTTAGAAGTGCACGTTTATATGACAGGGTTGCTGTAGTCAGTGGGAGCAGCGGAAGCATAGTGGACAAGTTGCTTATGTCAATTTATAGCCTAAAGCAAATATACCGGAGATAGGTCATCTATTTTTGATATGACAGTCATAGGTTTTGACATCATCAGAATAGGAGATGGATCTATTAAGAAGGTAGTAGGTTGTGATATCCTGGTATTTGGATGACATGCACGTTGTAGGAAGTGAAATTCCTATATTACAATCGGTTATACTGTGATTGTCACACAGTGGTTTCTCCATAAAGGACATGGATATAATATCAAGCATTCTGGTTACTAGATCTATTATGTTAGATCTAGATTTGGGTAGTATCCCAATCAGGGTACTTAGACAGTATTCTAAAGGTATTTTAGAATGGACGACTCCTGGCACGGTAGTGTACCTGCAGATGATGGAGCCACCCTCTCTGAAGGTTTCTTAAAGACTAAAGGGGAGAGGGATGTGCATGATTAGCATATCACTTTCTTTGGTAATTAAGTTAATCATGAGATACCAAGTACCACACCAGATGTTGTTTTTCACTAGATGCAATAAGTTGTGATATTAATCCAATCCTGGAGAATCGTTCGGAAGCAGTTTTAGAACATAAGTGGATGTTTTAGGGATTTGATAACGGCAGCCTCCTTCGGGAGACAGTTATTATTCGAGGCTTCCAAGGTGACCTGGATGACAAATTGACTGTTAGAGTTATAGTTTTCCATCTAACGAAGGACAGTAGTTTAGACAGGTGGTCCAAGTGGATACTGAGGGAGGTATAGCGCAGGATACTGATTAAATTCTGTTGAGGATACAGCCTAAGAAGTTTGCGGGATTTGGAGTTCATTTAAGAATTAGGTCCCATCGGATATCCAGACAAATTCTAAGACAGGTATTGCTCAATTCGGAAGATGGCTTTCTCCGCGAACTTGAGATTAAGAGAGACATAGAAAGAAATATTAGAGCGGATCCACTCACTGAGGCTATTTCTCGAACGCAGTAGTTTCACAAACGAGCTTTGTGAAACTGATTACTAGAGGAGTTGGGTGTTCGGTATCACACGGGCTGTGAGTATGCGACATCATAATAATTAGCCTTAAGTGCAAGTGGGAGATTTTTGGCTATAGTGCCCTCAAAGTCAATTATTGGATCGCAGGCACGTGATTGCGATGATTAAGGGAGGACCTATACCGGTAGGACAGTCTTACTTGAGATGATAGTATGCTATCTAGTTTGTCTTTATCATCGTATATATGTTTCAGGTGAGATTATAGTTGACTATTATATATTGATAGAGCCCATAGGATTCTTGCTTAACTACCAATAGTATGATGGCAATCATATACGTGAGAGTTGGGTAGTCTATAAGCACATCTTTAAAGTGTCCCTAGTCGTGGAAGTTTCGAGACTAGGCATCGATACTCCGATAGTAGACTAGTGTATATTGATCGAGACCCCAACGAGGGGCGGTGGCTGGTCTCATAAGCCATTGATGTCAGTTGGTTCACCTAATATAGTATACAGGTGCTTATTGGGTTATGAGTACACCGGACGGACTCGCAGGGGCACTGTTGAATGGTACTATACCTATCGTCAGGAGCAGTTCCAAGGTGACATGAGTACAGCTTACTCCGTTGGCTTGACACTGCTACATTTCCTCAAGTGTGCTCCCATTGTTCTTTGATTGTTACCCTACTACAGCTCAAACGAGTCGTGCAAACAAGTAGAAGTTGGGTGCTGTCCCAAAGCACTTGGAGGCAGTGGCAGTTAGACAGGACTCGTCTCTCCCGGTATTGGGGGTTGATATCACGGTGTGTCCATTACACAAAGTCCTTGGCCAAGGCAAGTGAGATTTACTGGTAGGTATTCCAGTAGTTTCTCAAGGTGTTCTGGGCTACACTCCGACACGACTTATACCGCTGTTGGGGGTATGAAGTTTACCATCCCCCTAGGCCCGATATGCGATACTCATAGACGAACAGACCAAACTGTACGGAGATTGTCACAGATAGGCTCAGTAGGGTTTCAGGATGAGTTCGCTCATCAGCTTCCCTTTTGCTCAATACATGGGCAGCCATTACATACAGCTAGTACCACTGACGTGCTTGTGGTTAAACCCACTGCCAGCGTATTGATGAGTCTTTAGAGTCCCCAACAGAAAGTTTCTCAAGTTCGGGTGAAATGTTGTAGAGGTCGTATGGTTTAGGGTTCGATCATATACGTGAACTTTTGCACGGATCATGATCGGACGGATCATACTAGTGGGCTTTGGTTTAAGCCGGATCATAGTATTAGATTTGTTAGATTACTTTAATCTCATTGCATTCGCATTCTGTCGGAATGCGGATGCAGGTATGTATATATAGCTGAGGGGTATCCTTGTGATCCGTCACGAGTTTACTTTAGATGTTGCCATTCTCTTTTTGGATAAAACATTTTGGTTTAAATGTTTTGTGGTGAAAATTGTGAGTGGAAATCATCATGAAGAGCATTTATTGTGGCATGTGCATGGGTGATGACTCATGGTCTTTTAATTTGTGGAAATGTCACTTTTTTGATTGATTAGTGTGTTGAAATGATATGAGGAGAGAGAGAGGGCAGCCATGAGGCAAAAGGGTTGGTCTTTAGATTATTCTAGTACTCTCTGATTATCATTCTAACACAATAACAATAAAAGTTCTTCTTCTTCCAATTTCTTCTTGAGCTCACAATCTCCATTAATGGCATCATCTTCACCCTCCATCCATACAATCTCATGTGTTGATTATCAATGGATATTTAGAGACAAAGATATCACACACATTCTCTACTTCACCTTGGACATGTCTGCTAGCAAATTTCATGTCCGAGTTGCTTCGTTTTGAAGCGGGATCCCGTAAAAAGATTTCTTGACGTGGTGCCACTTCGACGAGGAGACCGGAGATCGAGCGAGATCGGAGATGCCGCAAGGAGCTAAAGATGGTGGCTAAAGACGAAAGGACACGGATCGATTGGTATAGCCATTCTATCATTTTATTAGTTAGCTAGTTTAGCGTTAATTGTTCGACCCGGGTTATTGGTTGCTGTAGCGCCAAGTTTTTAAAATGTTTTTATTCCGCATTTAGCCTCGGATGGACGGCCGGGGCGCTGCCGTAACCCAACAGCAAGACTACATAGGTAATTATTCTGCTGTGTTAGAATCTTATACCTATCGGATTCGTATCCTTCGGGTCTTGATTCCTCTTCTTAAGCTCTATTTAGGATCCTTGGTGTAACTTGGTTGCCGGTCTCCTGGATCCTACATGATCCACCCGAAGGTCCTAGGTTCAACTTTCAAAGGAAAGTAACTTAACTAGCTAGTTTGCTAATCTAGCTAGTCTGCTAATCTAGCTAGTCAAGGATGAATAGAGAAAATTAGTGGTGAGTTTTCTATCTCAAAACCTTTGTTTCTCTACTCATGAGAATGGTAGGGTTTTGTGAAGAGGAGAAGGCAAAGGAGCAAGAGATAAAATGGCATTTAAAAAAATGAGCTCAAGAAAAAACTCTATTCACCATAAAGAATGGCTACATCAAGATAATATCAAGTATTATTTCTTTTCTTTAAAACCAAGCCATACTTCAATAGTGATAGCAATAAATGTCCAAACCATGCTTTATGCCATGCCTCCTTTACACCTCATTTTCTATTTATCAATAAATATAAAAATGCACATTATGAGGTGTCCCCTTCTAGAATGTATTTTGTATAAATACAAAATACTTTCTAACGTATATAGATACCCGTATTCGTATCAAAATACGAATATCCAAGAGATAGAATAATACCACTAAAAATAATACTAGCAATAAATCAATATGTGATTTAATGAACTGGCTTAATCCTAAGACCGCTTGTATTAAAAACCGTCCGATTAAATTCCGCGCAACTGGTACAAGCAATCAATCGGAACCCTGCACGTATAAACATACGGCCTCCACATCGTTTCGCCTGAACCAGAGAAACCTTCTGTATGGGACTCTAAAGAATCTATAGTACGCTGTCAGTGGGTTTAACCACAAGCGCATTAGAGGTACTAGCGGTACGTAACGGCTACTCGGTACCTGTCGAAAAGAAGGCCGACGAGCAAACTTATCTGAACCCCTACTGAGCCTAACCGAGACAATATTCGTATAGTCCGGTATGTTCGTCTGAGAGTATTGCATACTGGGTCTAAGGGCGGTTAACGTCAGACCCCTACTAACCCTGATAAGTCGGGCTGGTGTGGCTCAAGACCATCCGAGAAATTAATGATCTAATTATCGGTAATTCTCAACTATCCTGTCCAGGGGCTTATGGCGTTGACCAACCAAACACAGTGCGATATCGACTCCCTATACCGGGAGAGACGAATCCCTAACAATCACTCACTGCCTCCATATGGCATGGGACTGTGCCCAACTAAAACCTGTTTGCACGACTCCTTTGAGCCATTGTAGGGTAGTAATTAAAGCACGGTAGGAACTCACACGAGATAAATGATGATTTTAGGTCTACAGACTACCAGTATACATGCCACACGAGAACTTCCATCTAACGCTAGGTATAATACTATCTAGCAGTTCTCGGCGAGTATGTCCAGTGTACCCACCCACAGTGAGCATATGTATACAATCTTAGGTGAAACACATCAATGGCTATAAGACTAACCATCGCCCCTCGTCAGGGTCTAAAAATGTATACACCAGTCTACTCTTGAATATCAATGCCCTATCTCGATATCCTACGACTGGGGACACTTTGAAGGATATGCTTTTAGACTACCCAGCCCTCACAAGTATGACCACCGTCACAACGCTGGTAGTCAAGCACATTCTATGAGCTTTATCAACATGTATAAGTAGTACGTAATAACAAGTAGAACATACGTTTATATTAAGATAAAGTCAAACCATATAGAATACTATCATTTCGAGTAAGATTGTCCTATATATATCTATAGTATCCATCACAAATAATGGCTTTTAGGGCACATATATATCCTGATATATACATATCCATAGTATCCATTACAAATAATGGCCTCTAGGGCATATATATCCTACAATTAATGAGTTAAATTCAAAAGGTTAGATTTGATTGTTATACTAAATTTCGCAAACTATATGTCCAAAAGAAGAAACTTGTTAGGGGTAGGTTTGGAATAGGTTAAACTAGGATAGTGTTTGCAATTTTCATATGAACCTAACTTGTTGTTTCATGCTAAAGTAATCAGCAACAACGTGGATTAGGGTGCTTAAGTGCGGTATTTGCGATTGTGTGCTAACTCCGTACTTTTCGGCCCTTGTCCTTCCGTTCTTATCTCTTAACCCTTGTCTTCGGCAAACCAATCGCAACCGGTCACAATTAGGAATCACTGCTATCATGATAGGATAGATTACCTAACGGAGTGGAGTGTGATTCGTTTGGTCAGAGTTCAAACTATAAGTTATCAGTTTTAAGGGAGATTAGCAAAACATTTTTCCTAGTTAAACTCTCTCTCTCTCCTACCCTTAACAAGTGTTTTAACTACTCATTCATATTTACAAATATAAAGAAAGCAAAAGAGAAAGAAAAATACATAATAAATAGCAAGAAAAGTAATGCAAGAGTTGAGAAATACTAAGAACTAATAAGTGCAAAATGAAGTCTTCAATTATCCTTAGAGTCTAAATATCACTATTAAATAAAATACTAAACTTTAAACTTGCAAGCTCATTTAGGAGATTGCAAGATTAAAGAAAAGCAAAAGATCTCACTATATCACAAGCAGCAAAATATGACATGAAAGGACTAAGCAAAAGATTTTGTACTGATTTGTGAATGAATATACAAACTAATTGAGTTTAAGAAGCTAAAACTTAAATTTGTAAGTTCGATTAAGAAGTTATAAGGTCAAGAGAAAGAGCAAAAACTCAAACTTACAACAAATAAAAATTACAACATAATATTTAACAAGATGTCTAAAACTTTGATTCTTGGCTTGAAAACTCATCTGCCATTTATAGCCAAGCCAAGTGAAAAAATAGAATATACAATTATGCTGACAAGACAAGGTGGGACCCACATAAAAAAACGAGCCAGTTCGGAGGGGTTAGGGCTGTAATTTGCGGCCATATGGGATAAAATTGCGGCCATGGTTTGAGTGGTGAGCCCTTCTTCTTCATTCATCAAGATCATCTCTCTGTGCTTGCAATTTCTTTTAAATATCAACCGATTGCCTTACCCTGTGTCACGACCCGAAAGAGCACGTGACTGGCCCTTAAACCATATGAAGTCTATAGGACTCCATCTGATCCAAGTAAGCCAAAATCCCAGAAATATAAAACCATTTTAAGGATAAATAAAGAAAACTGGTTTAAAGAAGTGAAGAAAAACATGTTTGAAGTCAAGGTTTTTAAATAACTAAGCCGAATATGCATTTTAAAAATGTACGGTCTTTTCTAAAAATTTCGGCAGAGTTTCGTTTGTAAATACTGGCCCCGAACGGGGTACAACAAGAACAATATATGCAATGATAAATGGCATCCCCAAGCGGGAGCTAGCTCTTCGTCAATCGACGGTCACAACCACACAAGCAATATAATATACAACGCCGAATGGCGAGGATCAAAACTCAAAATAACAGAAAACCGTAATACTACTACACGCGACTCTAAGGTCAAAATAATACATCACTGGTGTCTAAGTCTGAAACAATATACATGTTTTGGTTGATGGAATTTCTAGATACAAGGAATAATATATATACAATGGCGGTTCTGATGCAAAAGAACCCACCTACCCAAGCAAGTCACCCATATAGAAGCAGTGTGCCAGAAATGCCGCTACGGAACCTGTACGACAAAACCCTGCAAGAACTGTGGCACAACGGGGGTGAGTTGCCAACTCGTGAATAGAGAATATCTACAAGCAGAAACCGAATGCAAGACATAATCCTAGGTCAATACGATCAGTATAATATAAACCACAAGAGTACGTCTGAAGCATGATAAGGTGGCAATGTAACATCTAAACATGTATGTAATGCAAAGTACTCAGGTAATAACATGTCATAAGTATAAGGTATGTCTGCATAAAGTAAATATGATGAAGTATCAAATGGATATCAATACACATATATTAGCATCCCATTCCACTAATATTGGTGTAAGGGTATATATAACAGCGCCTTCATACCCTGTTATATATACAAATGAAGTATGATCAATGTAATCAAAGTCTGTATGTGATCAATGTCTGCATATAAATGTGGATCCCGTCCACCTGTCACCCAATGACAATAAGCATCATGCATGCAAATATGAGGATATAATCAAAATCATGGAAATCATCATGAAAGCTGTGCCTAGCATCGGCACGTAAATCCTCATCTATCAGGAACTGTCCCCAAGACTAGCCCTGATAGGTATGTATCATACACTCCCTCGAAACCCGAGTGCCCAGCTTCGACCCTCGAATTTTGCCGTATCATACGTACATACTCTGGTCGGTATCCCCACGATAACCGCCGAGTCCAATACTATCACCAGTAGGTAGTGCTCCCCTGCCAGGCTCACCATCTAACATATACGAGTCTTCTTGCCCCGGGGTACCTTACCGGGTCCACCATGTACCCGCAGACGGTGCCTACAGCTCCTAGAATCAGGTTCCATATGCTACTCTCAGAACCGAGAAAACACATGGTGGATGCACTGAAATATCATACCAAGGGAAACCTGGTTTTAAAGACAAAACATATTCTCAGTTGAAATAGCCACGGTTCCCAAATCCAGAAATATCATGGAAACAACATATCTCAATGCGTATAATCAGAAAGCATGACGTATGCAACATATAAAAGAATGTAAGCATATCGATGTATCATGCAACAAGGAATCGTGATATGCACATATTGGGGAAAGCAGCTCTTTTAAAATGAATCAGTTTTAAAGAGTTTCTTGCGGTTCCCAATCTAGAAATATCATCTATGTATGTGCAAACAAGTATGTGTACAAGTATGGGTATACAGTAAGTATGTGCACAAATATAAGTGTACAATGAGTATGTGTACAAGTATGCCATGCAAGGATCGTATCCTGAATGCAACAGTACTACAGTATAGTGGCATGGTAATTATCGATGATGAAATGTGTGAGCCGGCAAGCAAGTGTACGTGGAACATACGCTTCATCGGTAATGGTGCTGGTATCCTAACAGCATGATGGTAATATAGCAATAACCCATGAAATGCAATGCGAATAGTACTGAAAATGCGGAATCGAATAAATCAACGCAATAGTGAAGTGTCTACATCAATATGTATATGTCATGCGAATGTGCCATTTGAAATAAGACGAATCAGGGTTTTTAGTAAAATAAGGGCTACGGTGCTTTTAAGAAAAATACGCCCTTTGAAAAATACCCGTAGAATCCCTTTACTTGTCTTTAAGACATTCCTGATTCGTAGTTTTTGAAATAGGTATGACTCGGGTCTAGTCTAACATCTACAATGCAAACTACAGATCCAAGTATCAAGTTAATCGGGAGGGGTATGGAAACCACCTAAAGCTGAGTCGATATGTATAAATATAAGTATAAGAGTCGGTGATCCGCCTCAATAGTATCGCGTACGATACAGCATAACATATGACATCCTCAGATCGTGAGTGCGGATCTATCATCAATATAAAGCTCGTACGATAAATCGTCGTACGGCATCTCAATAGCTGGATACGGGTCAATATCACATTCCTCTCATCCAATATCAGGTATCACGATCATCAAATCACATAATATGGGGTACTGATCTAAGTCTAGTACAACCGATACCATCTATAAAGTATGAATGCGGGGTAACACACATCCAAAGCCCGCAAAAATCACATGTCGTATCCCAAATACGAATCATATCAAAACACCGTTCTTGCGGTACAATGCCCAAATTCATCGACTCAACTCGAATGTCATCCAATATCATCATCAACACAGTGTAAGTAAAATGAAAATGCAAAGGTGTGCGTGTAGGTGCAAAGCTATTCTAGGGTTCGCGATTATGAACTACACTAGTTACTTTTAACCCTAAACTATCCATAATACACCTAACACAATATCCACAACACACTATAAACTAACATTTATAATATACATAGTATACTATCTACGGACTGCGGGGGTGCTATATGCCATCCATCCAACTTCCCCCTGTAGATATAATCTACTCACCTTGCGTCTTCATTTGTCACCGTCGCCACGCGCTTGCTTGTCGTCCCGAAGTCTTCATGGGGTACCTACACGTCAAAGTATCGTAATGCGCATTAAAACCAAACCAAGCTAAAACGGCACACGAAACCCAAAACGATACGATAAGAGGCCTATAAGTTAGAACCTATGGGCACGCCTTCAAAACCATCAATCAATCCTCGATATCGTCGGATAAACGCCAAATAGTTGAGGTAAACACAAAACGTGAATTCAGAATTAAAAATACGGAATACGGAAACACGAATCCAAAACAGCAACTAAGGAAATAGGCTCCAGATTCCACCCTAGGTCAATTTAGACAAATCTATACATACCAGGGGTCTAATCTATACATGTAAGAGCAGCAGAACCAAAACGAGGCAAAATGGGGCAGGTATGGCCGCAAATTGCGGCCAATAGGAATAAATCTGCGGCCGGGTTGATGAGTTAGGGGTTGGGGTCTTGTGTGGTGGTTCTAGGGTGCCTGCACAACTTACTGTCCAATCAATTTTATTTTAGGATATCTCGGGTGAAAGCAGATTCAGTACAACCTTTACAGATTTTACAATTTCTCCGATATCGGTTTCTAAATCCGTATTCCGGGTTTCAACTCTCAAGTTTTGGGTCTCCATTCATGCACTAGGGTGTTTATATAACCTCAACTGAGCTCAATTTCATATTACAACACAAAATTTCCTCAAACCCTAACTAGGTTTTCCTTAACTCCACAATATCAAACAATATCGGTTCAATCTAAACATGGGGGCATAAGTAACGCTAAAACTAAGCAAATGGTTCAGCAAATACCTCATTTCGCAACTCAAGAATTTTCTTGAGTTGCCCCTAGTGGCCAAAATCCATACTTTCTTGGTCGCATGTGTAGATCTTGAGCTTGTGCACACTTTTAATGAAATGGGGATAGGGTTTTAGTGTTTTTTTCATGGTGATTTGAGGAGTTGAAGAGGGGAGGGAGAATGAGGTGCAGGAGCAGCAGCAGCAAGCAAAGAAGAGGGAGAGAGAAATGGTGAAGATAATGGAGGAATGGTTAAGTCTTGGTCAAAGAAGCCCATACCTCTCTCTCTCACCAAACCTCATATAATATTCCCCTTTTCCATTTTCTTTTTCTTTTGTTATTCTCTCAAAATCCTTCTCCCAAGAATCGTAAACCCAAAGTGAACCATGGCAAGAAAATGCACAAGTGTGATCAAAATGATATGTGCATGTTTTGCACAAAAATACTAAAAAACCGATTAGCGATTTTTAATCGCGATTAAAACTAAATTAGCATATAACTAATCATAAAAACTTTAAAATGGCATAATTCTATAAAATACCCTATTATATAATTTTCCATAATTTTTCCAAAATTTTTCCCATTTATTTGTATTTAATAATACCGAAATATTAAAATATTCAATAAAATAATATTAAATTATAAAAAATCCCAAAAATAATATTTTATTTTTTTGAAATGTTACAATCTTCCCCCCTTAAATAAATTCGGTCCCCGAATTTAAATTTAAACCCCCAATACTAAAACATTTCAGCAAAAATCCAAATTGTCAGGGCTCCGAAAACAACAATGCATAGCGAATATCATAAAAATGTACTGCTCTACTAGAAATCAATCCCTAAAATGTATATATAAGAATATCCTATGCGTCTAGTGCGCAAGGAATCAAAATCCATGTATGTGCCATACATGGGCACAAAACAGCATCTAGGTGCAACGGGTGTGCACGGAACATCTGTCATAGGCAACGCGTATGCCTGACAGCAAAATCAGGTGCATATGACATGCATGAAGAATCCCGATTTAGTGCATCTGGCATGCACCAAAATAGTATATCAAAACACTAAAGGTGCATGAAAACTATGCTGGAAGTGTAAATCAAATCACTGCATAAGATAGGCGTGAAATCACAATCAATAGCTCAAATGTAATAACTATACGCAAAATATAAATACCCAGTGGGTGCATGAAACAAATATCATGAAACTTAGTCATCAAAACTAAATCATGCAAACAGAACGTCCAAAATACCGAAATCCAAGATGACGGATACGTTATAATCGAATCACAAAATCACAAATCATAAATACCGTCGTCGGTCGTTCCTCCTTCAAGGTCGAGAAGGAGTCGGTGCATCCAATGCTAGCAGTGCAAGATATCTACTTGCCTCTTGCTCACGGTCTAGCGTCCTCTGACTCTGGGTCCTTATCTTCTCTGCGGATTACCTATCTCGCAGTCAATCGGCTCATTGGCCCTGTCAGGTGTGCTAACGGGGACGATTCCATTCTGGCACTTCTCTGGTCATCTCTCGGTCAATCCTCATGACCAATCATAAAGCTGCATATTACTGGCGTCGGCCTCTGGCTCTCTGAATGCACGTCACACATCTGATCCTGGGTGCAAACATCATTGCAGCAGTGTCCTCGAAGGAATCCTGCTCAAGATCTCTTCCAATCATGCCTATGCCGATCTGTACGGAGGCTGGTACTCTTGCATAATCTCTTCTCGCTCAATGGACATCTATGTCCTCAGCACAACATTTCTCAGAATCTGGTTGCATCCCAACGCCTCTGTAAGCATATCTGACCTCTGGTCTCGACGGGAAGTAATGACAGCTCGTCAGCGTCTCGTACGAACCTCTTGTCCGCTTGTCTGTATTTCCGTCCACTTCGACGTCACGTCTCAATCTGCGCACAGCAATGCTCTCGGCTACGGTCGATCCGAAGTCTCTCGCATATCTCTTTTCTGCCGAATTGCCCGGAAGTCATCGTCCAATGCTGAAGCTAATTCTTGTTCCGGAATGGCTGCATACTCATCGCGCCTCTTTCTGGAAGGTATATCCATATACAATGCCTCCGCGTGCGTATCGCATCTTTGATGTCAGCGGAGGGGAACGTCATCTCGTCGAAATCTCTAGCGAACTCTTTACTTCACCCTGCTTCAATGTCGATTGATTCGAACTCGTCTCATCGTGGCTGCATGGACCGTGCTCCAACGGCTATACTTGTATCTGAAGTCTCCCAAGCAATGCATCCCATCACATGATATCCGAATGATGTCGAATCATTCAATCGACTCATCAGAACCTTATAATCCCCCAAGAGATCAACATCTTGAGTACAGTTTAATAGTATCGAGTACATGCCACAGTGTCGGTGGTGCAGCCGTAGAAGGGCAAACCCAAGCCTCACTAATGGCGCCGCAAAACAGCCGCAAACCCTAAGGTTCAAAGGCTTTCACACGGTCATTAAGTCGAGTTAGGGTTTCATTCTTCGAGAGGGTCCATAGAATCGCCTGCATGTCTTTCCGAATACTTTAAACTTGGAATAATAGGTTTCCGACATTCGATCGTCTCCGTCGACACTCAACGAACCTACGTGAAGTCATCTCTAGCTGGAAGCAATCAAACTGATGACCTCGCATTGGTAAGCGAACGAACCACATGTCCTAGTCATTCATCCTCGGGTGACCAGCGACCGTCCATCATATCTCTAAGTATAAACTCATGCTGCAGTAGCTCCAATCATCTGGGCTATATCTCGTTATTTGCAGCAACAACTGGCTCATTCGTCTGTACGCCGAACAACGCCTCAATCCTCAAGGAAAGGCAATACATTGGCGGTCATCTCTAAATCGGTCTGCTCTAGATCTGAGTAAGACTCTCCGCACTAGAAATCTTCAACTCAACTAGGCCTGCTCTAGCGCATAAATCGAACGAATGACCTTCGTCTCTCAAATCGGGTAGACTAGCTATCATCTGTCTCATATCCGCCTGGAAGCTCCAGCAATCTCAGCTCGTAAACTCCGGAAGCGACATCCTGTCAATCTCAGCAACAGCTGGTCTATCTGTCTGCACGGTAGGCGACATCATAATCTCTGAGGTATGCTGTACATCAACAGTCCTCTCTCAACTGGCAGCTCTAACAATGGCCCGATCATCCGGCGCAAAACCAAGCACTTGCTTCCACTAGAGGTCACAATCATCAATACTAACTTGAGACGTTCCTATGTCACCAGAAAACACAATGGTCGGCCCTCGTACCAGACGAGCTCGTCCTGACCGTAACCCTAGCAGCAGCCCAAACTGCGCTCAAACATGGCGACAGGGACCTCAATCGAGTATCAAAGAGAGCAGATCAATGGCAAGAAAGAAAACAACAGATCCAGAGTGGATACATGATGATAAGAAGGAACAACATCAATGAAGGTATGATCATGAAACTAATAGAATCGGGGATCTCAAATGGATGTATAATCATGGATATGAAGAGAATCACTGATCTCGAAAATATGTACATCCTAGGTTTCCTTAAGCGGAGTGGCGTGTCGTAAGTATGCTGCGGAACATACCCACGGTGCGTCACTCTACTTTAGTCACCTATTCTATCAACCAAGGGTCATCCTACGCGACGAAAGTTCGGGTCTAATACCCCCTCGACTAAGTCTAAGTTCCGTAAGGTCAAGCCTAAGTTCCGTATATAGATAAACGCCCTAGGCTCCACATAGTGAAACATAGACTCGAACCAAGGTCATCCTATGCTCTGATACCAACTTTGTCACGACCCGAAAGAGCACGTGACTAGCCCTTGAACAATATGAAGTCTATAGGACTCCATCTGATCCAAGTAAGCCAAAAGCCCAGAAATCTAAAACCATTTTAAGGATAAATAAAGAAAACTGGTTTAAAGAAGTGAAGAAAAACATGTTTGAAGTCAAGGTTTTTAAATAACTAAGCCGAATATGCATTTTAAAAATGTACGATCTTTTCTAAAAATTTCGGCAGAGTTTCTTTTGTAAATACTAGCCCCGAACGGGGTACAACAAGAACAATATATGCAATAATAAATGGCATCCCCAAGCGGGAGCTAGCTCTTCGTCAATCGACGGTCACAACCACACAAGAAATATAATATACAACGCCGAATGGCGAGGATCAAAACTCAAAATAACAGAAAACCGTAATACTACTACACGCGACTCTAAGGTCAAAATATTACATCGGTAGTGTTTAAGTCTGAAAAAATATACAAGTTTTGGTTGATGGAATTTCTAGATACAAGGAATAATATATATATAATGGCGGTTCTGAAGCAAAAGAACCCACCTACCCAAGCAAGTCACCCATATAGAAGCAGTGTGCCAGAAATGCCGCTACGGAACCTGTACGGCAAAACCCTGCAAGAACTGTGGCACAACGGGGGTGAGTTGCCAACTCGTGAATAGAGAATATCTACAAGTAGAAACCGAATGCAAGACATAATCCTAGGTCAATACGATCAGTATAATATAAACCATAAGAGTACGTCTGAAGCATGATAAGGTGGCAATGTAACATCTAAACATGTATGTAAGGCCAAGTACTCAGGTAATAACATGTCATAAGTATAAGGTATGTCTGCATGAAGTAAATATGATGAAGTATCAAATGGATATCAATACACATATATTAGCGTCTCATTCCACTAATATTGGTGTAAGAGTATATATAACAGCGCCCTCATACCTTGTTATATATACAAATGAAGTATGATCAATGTAATCAAAGTCTGTATGTGATCAATGTCTGCATATAAATATGGATCCCGTCCACCTGTCACCCGATGACAATAAGCATCATGTATGCAAATATGAGGATATAATCAAAATCATGGAAATCATCATGAAACCTGTGCCTCGTATCGGCACGTAAATCCTCATCTATCAGGCACTGTCCCCAAGACTAGCCCTGATAGGTACGTATCATACGCTCCCTCGAAACCCGAGTGCCCGGCTTCGACCCTCTAATTTCGCCGTGTCATACATACATACTCCGGTCGATATCCCCACAATAACCGCTGAGTCCAATACTATCACCGGTAGGTAGTGCTCCCATGCCAGGCTCACCGTCTAACATATACGTGTCTTCTTGCCCCGGGGTACCTTACCGGGTCCACCATGTACCCGCAGACGGTGCCTACCGCTCCTCGAATCGGGTTTCATATGCCACTCTCAGAACCGAGAAAACACATGGTGGACGCGCTGAAATATCATATCAAGGAAAACCGGGTTTTAAAGACAATACATATTCTCAGTTAAAATAACCACAGTTCCCAAATCCAGAAATATCATGGAAACAACATATCTCAATGCGTACAATCAGAAAGCATGACGTATGCCACATATAAAAGAATGTAAGCATATTGATGTATCATGCAACAAGGAATCGTGATATGCACATATTGGGGAAAGCCGCTCTTTTAAAATGAATCAGTTTTAAAGAGTATCTTGCGGTTCCCAATCTAGAAATATCATCTATGTATGTGCAAACAAGTATGTGTACAAGTATGGGTATACAGTAAGTATGTGCACAAATATAAGTGTACAATGAGTATATGTACAAGTATGCCATGCAAGGATCGTATCCTGAATGCAACAGTACTACAGTGTAGTGGCATGGCAATTATCGATGATGAAGTGTGTGAGCCGGCAAGCAAGTGTACGTGGAACATACGCATCATCTATAATGGTGCTGGTGTCCTAACAGCATGATGGTAATATAGCAATAACCCATGAAATGCAATGCGAATAATACTGAAAATGCGGAATCGAATAAATCAACGCAATAGTGAAGTGTCTACATCAATATGTATATGTCATGCGAATGTGCCATTTGAAATAAGACGAATCAGTGGTTTTAGTAAAATAAGGGCTACGGTGTTTTTAAGAAAGATACGCCCTTTGAAAAATACCCGTAGAATCCCTTAACTTGTCTTTAAGACATTCCTGATTCGTAGTTTTTGAAATAGGTATGACTCGGGTCTAGTCTAACATCTATAATGCAAACTACAGATCCAAATATCAAGTCAATCGGGAGGGGTATGGAAACCACCTAAAGCTGAGTCGATATGTATAAATATAAGTATAAGAGTCGGTGATCCGCCTCAATAGTATCGCGTACGATACAGCATAACTTATGACATCCTCAAGTCATGAGTGCGGATCTATCATCAATATAAAGCTCGTACGGTAAATCGTCGTACGGCATCCCAATAGCTGTGTACGGGTTAATATCACATTTCTCTCATCCAATATCAGGTATCACGATCATCAAATCACATAATATGGGGTACTGATCTAAGTCTAGTACAACCGATACCATCTATAAAGTATGAATGCGGGGGTAACACACATCCAAAGCCCGCAAAAATCACATGTCGTATCCCAAATACGAATCATATCAAAACACCGATCTCATGGCACAATGCCCAAAATCATCGACTCAACTCCAATGTCATCCAATATCATCATCAACACAGTGTAAGTATAATGAATATGCAAGGGTGTTGTTCATATCAGATTTTTGCATTTTCATACCACCCAATTTTTATCACATTGCATATCGGTAGGTACTCTTGAGCCGTGTTTGCTAGTCAATTACAGGATACAGGTTCTTAGCTCTAAACGGTGAAATTCATGGAAAAACACGACAAAATCCGGGTTCCTGCCAACCACAGATAAAACACGGATCTCCGCTCTTTATCCGTCTGTTTCCACACACCAGTTTAAGAGACAAAATGGCAAATCAATGTCATTTTCATGCACAAGGCTCAATGGCAACACAAGATCCAAGAAATTTACACGGAGCTCGAGGAAATCATGACAAAAAGATCCACATCAAATCACCTTTTGCTCAACAGAAATTGTGGAAAAATCGTGAAGAAAATCTGAGAAAACACATATACCAGAATAAAGTACAGAGAAAACCAGGGAAGCACAGAAAGTTGGAGGGCCCAACTCCTCCATACGGCCGCGGAACCGCGGCCAATGGGGGGTCTAGGCCGCGGTTCCGAGCCATACTGCCGCCGCAGTCGGCCAAACTTCAGGGTTATATTTGTCTTTTCGTGAAGGGTCAGAATTTTGCCCTAGGTTTCCATCCCCCTGCCTATAAATAGTCCAGAACCTTGTGAAGCCAAGGGTGCTTAATCTTGTATTTTTTAGGGTTTAGAATACTTGTTCTTCTTCCTCTTCTCAGCTCTTCTCCATTGAAAAACTTGTAGTGAGCTTTTGTGAGTGAAGAATGATGAATAAAGAAGTTCATTTTGTTATTATACTTGTCTTGCTCTTTTTATGTTAATCGCTTGTAATCGTTAATTGATAAGTAGTTGTTGTTATTTATTGTTGTTTCTTTCTTTTCTCTTTTTCTTTATCCTTAAAACAACCATGATGCTTACGCTTAATCCTTGCCAAGGTGAGGACGCAAATAGCTAGTTGTTATCTTCTAATCTCTTTCTTTCTATCTTTCTCTTTGTTTTATTTTCTTTTCATTATGATGTGTGAGTAGTTTCCATACTTGTTAGGGTAGGATAAGGGAAGTTTGAGAGAAGAAAATCTCTCTCACTCTTTCCTTGCCCAACATCTTAAATCAACTCCCGTTAATTGAACCACAATCCGCTCCCTACGGCACCCTATCCTACATGATAGCGGTGATTCCGTAGTGAGACCGGTTGTGGTTGAATTAACCGGAGGTTATGGCTAAGAGACAAGAACGAACGGACAAGCACCAAAAAGAAGAACTTAAGCGTTGGAAAGCCTAGCTTATACTCGCAAGTTCCTTCCTAGTTGTGCTAATCCCCATTGTTGCCGATTACCGTAACACCGTTATTAAGAGTGGCAACGAAAGAAGTGAGCGACTCCTAACTCAAACTAACCTAATCCTAACCCTAACAAGCTCTCTTTACATCTCATTTTAACACTTAGATAATCACAAACAGATCTGGAAAATTGGACTTAACTCGTTAAAGCACATAGAAAAAGATTCCCATCTCCCCGGCAACGGCGCCATTTGATTGGTAGAGATTCTGCGTGTTTAAGTTTAGTTAATTACCGCAATCAAAAAGGTTTCGCTTGTAGCTAGCCGGTTGAGTACGGGTCATATCAGATTTTTGCATTTTCATACCATCCAATTTTTATCACATTGCATATCGGTAGGTACTCTTGAGCCGTGTTTGCTAGTCAATTACAGGATACAGGTTCTTGGCTCTAAACGGTGAAATTCATGGAAAAACACGACAAAACTCGGTTATCCAGCCAAGAACAAGTGGACACTGTTCCAAATAAGTTTGGGGGTATGTATATACCATTTTGTACATTTTTGTGGATATTCTTTTTCTTTTTCTTTTTCTTAAAACCAAAAACACAAAAAAATAAAAATAAAAATTTTGTGTATATCTAACCGACAATTTTGACCCTTCAAATGATCTCTTCATGCAATGACAGTGAGGACACTGTCCAGTTTAAGTTTGGGGGTATGCTCGGTACGCATTTCTAACCTTCGCATTCATATGTAAATTTTGCATCTGCATGTTAAAATCCATAAAAATCTGAAAATTTTCTAAAAAAACATAAAAACTTTTCTGTCAAGTTAGCTAGTGGGAGGACTCTGATTCAACATTTCGACGGTTTTGTTTGATAAGATAAGAATAACTAAATCTTATGTTTAGATTTTGAAAATCTGAAAGATAACTCTCCTTTGAAGTTAACTATAGCTGATATACGTCTTTACATCACACTACACGTGTCGTGAGTTTTGGAAATTAGATGACAAGTCTTTTATGTCTAAAAACTTTTAAATGGATCAATGATTTTCTGAGGATCAAATAGCTTTGTTCTGAAATAAGTAATATCAAGAATAGTTTATGAAGTGAAGTGAATATGAAGGAATGTTATTGATGCCTTAATTAGAACTAAGTCTGAAAAATAACCCATCTGAAACTTGATTGGAATGATTACACACCGAACCCACTAAACACGTCTTTTATTCAAAAAAATAATTGAACTGCCGGTTATGTCTCCGTTCGTATTGAATCATCATGATTTTCACGCCAAACTGTCTTTTGTTTTTGGACCATGTAACTTGAGTAATTAAGTCCGCTGGGGTGTTTCTACACCGAATGCCCTAAAGCCAACTGGTTTGGGTGCATTGGCCCAAAGCTCGCTAAGAAGCCTAGAAAGTCCAGATTAAAACAAAATCAAGCAAGTGTTCTCTCCGAGTTAAAATTCCTAACGGTTCTTTGTGTGAGAATAATCTTGATAAAAGACAAGCTTTTATAAAAAAAATTTAGCGGAGATATGAAGGTTTTATTCTATGATAAAGACTATTGCACGTTCACAGAGGTGTGTATGAAATGAAAACAAGAAAAATGTGGAGTGAAAAATAAGACCTAGTTTCATGTTAAGGAAGATAGAAATTCTAAAGTTGAAACTTTACTGGAAAACGAAACTTGAAAAATGCTTAACTCTTTATATAAATTATGTGATCCTTTCAAAAAAATTTATCTGGGCTTTATTGTGTGACATGATGACGTAGATCGATCCTTCTGGAAACTTAACGACACTATTTGCACTGCACGTAAAGACATATAAAATCTGTAGTTAAATAAGAAGCGAGGTGTGAAAAATAAAGGTTCGATAGTCTAGACTTAGGATAATAGAATTGTTATTTTCTGAAACAAAACTTTAGGGTTTGAATCTTAGTTATTTTACAAAACCAACTTGAGAGGATTTTGTGGGTAGTATCCGCTGAAAACCCTCAGGAGACAACACTCCTTCTACTAGGGACACCTAGAGGTTTAATGGCTTGTTGCACATGCTCAGTGCAATCGCGTTCCCTGCGAAAGTGAGGTTAGGAAATTTTTTGTGAATAAATTGGCTTTGCTCGGGACGACCAAATGATAAGTTTGGGGGTATTTGTTCATATCAGATTTTTGCATTTTCATACCACCCAATTTTTATCACATTGCATATCGGTAGGTACTCTTGAGCCGTGTTTGCTAGTCAATTACAGGATACGGGTTCTTGGCTCTAAACGGTGAAATTCATGGAAAAACACGACAAAACCCGGGTTCCTGCCAACCACAGATAAAACACGGATCTCCGCTCTTTATCCGTCTGTTGCCATACACCGGTGTAAGAGACAAAATGGCAAATCAATGTCATTTTCATGCACAAGGCTCAATGGCAACACAAGATCCAAGAAATGTACGCGGAGCTCGAGAAAATCATGAAAAAAAGATCCACATCAAATCACCTTTTGCTCAACAGAAATTCTGGAAAAATCGTGAAGAAAATCTGAGAAAACACATATACCAGAATAAAGTACAGAGAAAACCAGGGAAGCACAGAAAGTTGGAGGGCCCAACTCCTCCATACGGCCGCGGAACCGCGGCCAATGGGGGGTCTAGGCCGCGGTTCCGCGGCCATACTAGCGCCGCAGTCGGCCAAACTTCAGGTGTATATTTGTCTTTTCGTGAAGGGTCAGAATTTTGCCCTAGGTTTCCATCCCCCTGCCTATAAATAGTCCAGAACCTTGTAAAACCAAGGGTGCTTAATCTTGTATTTTTTAGGGTTTAGAATACTTGTTCTTCTTCCTCTTCTCATCTCTTCTCCATTGAAAAACTTGTAGTGAGCTTTTGTGAGTGAAGAATGATGAATAAAGAAGTTCATTTTGTTATTATACTTGTCTTGCTCTTTTTATGTTAATCGCTTGTAATCGTTAATTGATAAGTAGTTGTTGTTATTTATTGTTGTTTCTTTCTTTTCTCTTTTTCTTTATCCTTAAAACAACCATGATGCTTACGCTTGATCCTTACCAAGGTGAGGACGCAAATAGCTAGTTGTTATCTTCTAATCTCTTTCTTTCTATCTTCCTCTTTGTTTTATTTTCTTTTCATTATGATGTGTGAGTAGTTTCCATACTTGTTAGGGTAGGATAAGGGAAGTTTGAGAGAAGGAAATCTCTCTCACTCTTTCCTTGCCCAACATCTTAAATCAACTCCCGTTAATTGAACCACAATCCGCTCCCTACGGCACCCTATCCTACATGATAGCGGTGATTCCGTAGTGAGACCAGTTGTGGTTGAATTAACCGGAGATTATGGCTAAGAGCTAAGAACGGACGGACAAGCACCAAAAGGAAGAACTTAAGCGTTGGAAAGCCTAGCTTATACTCGCAAGTTCCTTCCTAGTCGTGCTAATCCCCGTTGTTGCCGATTACCGTAACACCGATATTAAGAGTGGCAACGAAAGAAATGAGCGACTCCTTACTCAAACTAACATAATCCTAACCCTAACAAGCTCTCTTTACATATCATTTTAACACTTAGATAATCACAAACAAATCTGGAAAATTGGACTTAACTCGTTAAAGCACATAGAAAAAGATTCCCATCTCCCTGCGGACGACCCGTACTCAACCGGCTAGCTACAAGCGAAACCGTTTTGATTGCGGTAATTAACTAAACTTAAACACGCAGAATCTCTACCAATCAGGTGTGCGTGTAGGTGTAAAGCTATTCTAGGGTTCGCGACTATGAACTACACTAGTTACTTTTAACCCTAAACTATCCATAATACACCTAACACAATATCCACAACACACTATAAACTAACATATATAATATACATAGGATACTATCTACGGACTGTAGGGGTGCTATATGCCATCCACCCGACTTCCCCCTGTAGATATAATCTACTCACCTTGCGTCTTCATTTTTCGCCATCGCCACGCGCTTGCTTGTCGTCCCGAAATCTTCATGGGGTACCTACACGTCAAAGTATCGTAATGCGCATTAAAACCAAACCAAGCTAAAACGGCACACGAAACCCAAAACGATACGATAAAGGGCCTATAGGTTAGAACCTATGGGCACGCCTTCAAAACCATCAATCAATCCTCTATATCGTCGTATAAACGCCAAATAGTCGAGGTAAACACAAAACGTGAATTCAGAATTAAAAATACGGAATACGGAAACACGAATCCAAAACAGCAACTAAGGAAATAGGCTCCAGATTCCACCCTATGTCAATTTAGACAAATCTATACATACCAGGGGTCTAATTTATACATGTAAGAGCAGCAGAACCAACACGAGGCAAAATGGGGCAGGTATGGCCGCAAATTGCGGCCAATAGGAATAAATCTGCGGTCGGGTTGATGAGTTAGGGGTTGGGGTCTTGTGTGGTTGTTCTAGGGTGCCTGCACATCTCACTGTCCAATCTATTTTATTTTAGGATATCTCGGGTGAAAGCAGATTCAATACAACCTTCACAGATTTCACAATTTCTCCGATATCGGTTTCTAAATCCGTATTCCGGGTTTCAACTCTCAGGTTTTGGGTCTCCATTCATGCACTAGGGTGTTTATATAACCTCAACTGAGCTCAATTTTATATTACAACACAAAATTTCCTCAAACCCTAACTAGATTTTCCTTAACTCCACAATATCGAACAATATCGGTTCCATCTAAACATGGGGGCATAAGTAACGCTAAAACTAAGCAAATGATTCAGCAAATACCTCATTTGGAAACTCAAGAATTTTCTTGAGTTGCCCCTAGTGGCCAAAATCCTTGCTTTCTTGGTCTCATGTGTAGATTTTGAGCTTGTGCACACTTTTAATGAAATGGGGATAGGATTTTAGTGTTGTTTTCATGGTGATTTGAGGAGTTGAAGAGAGGAGGGAGAATGAGGTGCAGGAGCAGCAGCAGCAAGCAAAGAAGAGGGAGAGAGAAATGGTGAAGATAATGGAGGAATGGTTAAGTCTTGGTCAAAGAAGCCCATACCTCTCTCTCTCACCGAACCTCATATAATATTCCCCTTTTCCATTTTCTTTTTCTTTTCTTATTCTCTCAAAATCCTTCTCCCAAGAATCGTAAACCCAAAGTGAACCATGGCAAGAAAATGCACAAGTGTGATCAAAATGATATGTGCATGTTTTGCACAAAACTGCTAAAAAACGGATAAGCGATTTTTAATCGCGATTAAAACTAAATTAGCATATAACTAATCATAAAAACTTAAAAATAGCATAATTCTATAAATTACCCTATTTTATAATTTTCCATAATTTTTTCCAAAATTTTTCCCATTTATTTGTATTTAATAATACCGAAATATTAAAATATTCAATAAAATAATATTAAATTATAAAAAATCCCAAAAATAATATTTTATTTTTTGAAATGTTACACCCTGAAACTCAACCAATCTTTCGGTGATATCTTGAGATTTTTAGAAGAAAAATGTCAATCACATCATTGCTTTTTTCAAACAATTATCACTTGTGCCTACTTGCTAGCCCACTTGTATGCCTATTTGTCCACTTGATGGATTGTTCACACTATGACATGGCTATTTCACGTATCTACTCATATACATTTGCATCACGTTGGATCATTTGACTAAAAATGTTTGGCAATTTTATTTTTTGCAAAAATCTTTTTGTTTCTTGATCAGTTTTCTGTTCTGGTTTCCGTATTGGCTCAGAAATGTTGTATCCGTGTATTTTGAGTATGTTTTTCCAGTGTTCTTGTCACGAATACATATATCATGTACTTATTGAGCAGATACGGGTTAATAGCACCGATATTTATAAAAATGATAATGAATGAGCGGTATTAAAATGCAGTTTTTCGTGATGAACATCTGCCAAGTTCTTCTTCAGACGTCTGCCATCGTCTTGGGCCGAATATTTGCAGTTTCGAAAAATTTGGGAAATTAGTTATTTATTCATATTTCTAGCATATTTTATATATTGTAGTATTTTGTAACTCTAGAGATTGATGGCTTTTGAGATATTTGAACCCTCTGTATTTGTGAGAGGAGGCTACGGTTTTGTGAAAGGGATTTGTTTAATTTCATCCACTATTTGTAACACTCCATATTTGTTTGAGTAGTAAAGTTTCTCTTTCGCTCATGATTTTTCCCGTAAGGGTTTTACATGCAAAATCCGGTGTCTTGTTTGGTTAGCACTCTTATTCCTATCGCGTTTGTTTATTTGATTGCTTCTCTATATCGTTTATTATTACTTCGAGATCGTATTTGCCGCAACAGTCTCAAAGATTCATTTTCTTCAACAATAACAGAAAAGCTCTCAGCACTAAACTTTCCATTGTTCTCTTCGATGGCTGTTTAGTTGCCAAGATTTGGCATGAAATCATGGGATTTGAAGAGGAAAATTATTGTTGTAGGATCAATTTCTAAGTATATAAGACTTTTCGTATGGTTGTTGGAGTTAGGAGAATACAAGAATAGGTAAAACATCACCATAGCATTAGCAAACTGCGATTTCCGATCCAAAATAGAGCTTAGATTTAGCGGAATACATGTCGCGGCTATCGTCACATCGCTGGAAAAAAATGAGCTTCACAAAGGTGGCCATTTTTCTTAATCTTTTCTCCTTTTACTCTCTCTCACTCTCTTGCTAGCTTGCAAATATTCCCAAATCAATATCCAACCAAATAAAAAAAAATTATAGTTCTTATGTGACAACATTTTAAGTAGCAGGAAGCCTCCATCAACAAACAGAGCCTAATTGGCAATTTGCATATGCATTTGAAAGGAGGAAAGGAACACACATGGCACCTATAAGATACGGACAAATTCTGGTACAAATCTAACAGCATACATAAACAACAAGGCATAGGGCACTCTCTGAGTAAACAGGTAAAAACAAAACACTAGTAAAAGCAGAGCAACAACCCCTCAGATGCTTTAAAAGCGGCAGCAGAGCCCAAGGACCTTCGACCTCTTCCATTTGTACCAAGGACAAGTGCCCCCATATTAACCAACTGCCTATAAAGAAAGCAACAGCAAATAAAGTGAAACCATGGTCAGGTTCCAGATTGTCTCCGGTTATTGGGAAACCCCGTTGACTAATTAACCTTTTTGCTGTAGCCACAATATAAAAATGGTTATTTTTGTTAGGATGATGGAGAAACCAATGCACGGAACAATGTCCGTGAAAATACAATCACGCAATCAATGCAACCACACAATTAATCGGCAAAAAATAAAACGATAAACGATACGAGAATAAGTAAGAAATCAAACACAAACAAGAGAGAATTTGTTAACGAGATTCACCCACCGTATGACCGGTCCCGGACAGAGCGGAATCTGCAAATGTCCATTAGAATTCTTGAATCAATTATAAGCATGAGCAATCCTAGGAAATTTCTCTCAAATCTAATAAACCCTAGCCGTCACCCTCTCAATACAATGAGATCTCTTTATATTAGTTTAGGCAGTATCTAATACATGTATTAGAGGTCCCCTTATATAGGCAAGCCCTAAAGCTATCCAAAATTGAGATAAATCTCAATTTAGCAAATAAAAATTTGTTGTAGTTTCGCTGTCGACAGATGTTTGATCCATGTTTGAACAGACGTCTCCCACTGATCAGCACATATTGATTTCCCTTGTGCAGATGTTTGGTTTGTCCCTAGACGTCTGGTCTCAAGTCTCGGGTTGAGCTTCATCTCTTTACCAGACGTCTGAACCACACTTGGTCAAACGTCTGGTCTTAAGTCTCTAGCCTTGGGTTTTCTTCTACAGACGTATGCTGTGCTGGTCTTCAGACGTCTGCCGCTACTCTGTTGTTCTGACATGCTTCTCATGTGCATGTCTAGACCTCTACTGTTGTCCAAGACAGACGTCTGACCTAAAGGAAACTCCAAAATTTCTAACAATCTCTCTGTCACGACCCGAAATGGCATGTGACTGGCACTTGAATCATATGAAGTCTATATGACCACATCTAATTCAAGTAAGGCAAAAGCCTAGATATCTAAACCATTTTAAAGAGAAAGTGAAGGAAAACTTGTTTAAAGAAAGTGCTTTAAATAAAATAAATGGCATTAAACATTTAAAACCAACATCATATTTTCCCGAAAATTTCGGCAGAGTCTCCTTTGTAAAAACTGGCCCCAAACGGATACAAACATGAATAATATACATAATGAATAAAGGCATCCCCAAGCGGGAGCTAGCTCTTCGCCAATTGGCGGACACAACCATGCAAGAAATATAATATACAACGCCGAAGGACGAGAATCAAAATGCAGAATAAAACCAATAGTCTCACGAAAACCAGAGAAAAAATCATAATAATACAAGCGCGCGACTCTAAAGTCGAAAGAATATACATACTGGTCTTCTAAGTCTATAAAATATACAAGTCTGTTTGAAAGAGTTTACTAGATACAACTGAATATAAATACAGATACTACGGTGGTCACGATACAAGTGAACCCACCTACCAAAGCAATTACCCGGAAGGAAGTAGTGTGCCAGCAAACCGCAACGAAACCTGTACGGTAAAACCTGCAAGAAATTGTGGCACAATAGGGGTGAGTTGCCAACTCGTGAGTAGAAGACATCACCGAGCACAAATCGTATGCATGACTCTATCTTAGGTCATACCATAATATCCTCATAATAAATACATAACCTGAAGCATCTAATAGTGGCAAAGTAATCATATATACATAAGTGTAATACCAAATGCTCATGTCAGTGCCTCAGGTTACAACATATCATATATATGATGTATGAATGCATGAAAACAGAATACATTTTGAATGAGAAAACCGTTTTCATATCTCAGTGATATTTCTGTATAAAAACTGAAGTATCATCAATGAAATCAACAGTGAATCCGTATCAAGCATCGACACAAAACATATATCTCAATATTTCAATGTCTCGGGCTCCGGCAATCCGGACTGACCCATATAATCAATCTCAATATCTCGGGCTCCGGCAATCCGGAATTACCCCAATCATCATATCTCACGACTGCGTCGGTATCCTCCGGATATCCGCCGTGTCACAAATAACCAGTCGGTAGTGCTCCCCTGCCAGGCTCAACGCCATCATCTGCGACCATCTTGCCCCGGGGTACCGCACCGGGTCAACCATGCACCCGCAGACGGTTCCTCCTCCTTCTCGAATCGGGTGTATGATACTGCTCAAGGGCCGAGAAAACTCATGGTGGACATATCTCATATCATATCACGAGAAAACCGCAATTTCTATCTTTTGAAAATGGTAACGAGTTTATAAAATCCTTGCGGTTTCTCTAAATCCATAAATCTCATGGAAAATCCGAATCCCGTAATCAAAAGTCAATAAACAGTGAATACCGGCATAAAACCTCATAATAATGCATGACAAATGAAAATAAAAATGCATGAGATATCTCAGTAATAAATGCAATGTCTAAGCTATCATATAAAACCAAGCGCACTAGTATCATGTCGAAGCTATCAGCTAACAATTTAAACTAATGAAGTAGTGCTTTCTGTAGGGTTCTTAGGCACTCTCAAGAGGTCTCACAAGGCATCAACCATGCCAATTTCAAATTTTACGGTGCCGAGAAACCCTAGACTAGATCGTTGACTAGAAATTTAGGCGAAATACGAAACTAGTTAACATCTTAACTAAAGGAGAGAGGCTATAACCTTTGTAGATCCGGTTCTCCACTTCCTTAGCTCCACGTAGGAGTCCTCTCGCTGTCCATCTCGAATCCCGAACTCAAACGTCGGCTTCATCGGAGAATTGGGCGGACTAGGTCGTCGGCTTCGTGCCGAAGATGATCTACGTCGAGGCATCACAAGTTCAAGCTCCGACTTCACAAAGTTGTGAAACTTGTGAAGAAAACACCCAAAACAACTTGGCAAGAGGTAGAGGGTGAAGAAATAGGAGGTGGGTTCACTTTAGAATTGGATTTCTCTCACTTTAGCTCAAGTTGCCATTGATGGACTTAAGCTTTTCTTGAAGAAGAAGATGATGAAGAAGAAGAAAGAATATGATAAGTGTTTAATTAAAATGAAAAATAAATCAATACTTATCATAAGCAAACTAAGGTTAAGTGTAGAGAATAGACCATGGTTACTTGGATGGGTTAGGGTTAAGCATGAAGAAAAGAATGGTTAAGAAGTCAAAGCTTCATGAAGCTTCAACTAGAAACAAACATAGCCACCATTCTTATCTAAATCTTTTCCAAATAAATAAACAAATAAATAAATGAAAAAGCAAAACCCTAATCATCTCTTAACCATGGTTTAATCCTTCACACTTAACCATAGGATCAAGTATCATCAAACATGATACAAATATGTGCACAAAAATATATCATATATACCACTTGCACATCAAGTGAGAAAATCCATTTAAAGTGAACCAATACTAGTTAATGCAAAGTAATATATCAAATATATAATTATACATTAAATCATTAAATCAACACTTGATTTAACGATCCGGTCATATCGCATATAACCGACTAGTATCCTATGTATCGGCTTATCGAATCAATCCTTGATTCGATATCTAGGTTATATCGAATATAACCAATCGATACATTCATCGCGAGAATGGAATACGGTATCACATACACGCATTATTCTCGGTCCTGCACATATCTCATATGCGCTCCTATTTCGTTTCGCTTGAGCCAGGAAACCTCTGTGTAGGACTCTAAAGACTCGTCAATACGCCGGTAGCAGATGATGATCATATCAAGCACCCACAAGCCGCAAGCGGTCTTCTAAACGTAACGGCCATCCGGGTATTGAGCGATCAGAAGATCGACGAGCCAGCCCGCTCACACTCCTGTGAATCCAACCAGTAACACTTACCGTAGAGTCCGGTCTGTTCGTCTGATATGTCGCATATCAAGTCTAGGGGTGGTAAACGTCAGACCCCAATAACCGATAAGTCGTGCCGATGTGAGGCTCATAACGGGTCGAGAAACTACTGGTAACACTTACCAGCAAATCTCTGATCAGCCCTGGCCAGGGACTTCCCTGTTACGGCCAATCGAGCACAGCGCAACATCAACCCCCAATACCGGGAGAGACGAAACCCCTCCTATCGCTCATTGCCTCCATGTGACTCGGGACTGTACCCAAAGACCACCGTTTTGCACGCCCTCATGGACGTGGTAAGGTGGAGATCAAAGCACAGTGGGAATCACACAAGACTCTATGACGATCTCGGGTCTACAGACTAACCTGTACAAGTGTCACCTGAGAACTGCCATCTGACTTGAGGTATAATACCATCTGGGAGTTCTCGGCGAGTCCGTCTAGTGTACCCATTCTCCACTGAGCACCCGTATACCATCTCTGATGTCAAACACCAATGGATATGGGATCATCCATCGCCCATCTCATGGGTCGAGAAGCGTATACGCTAGTCTACACTGGTATATCGATGCCCTGTCTCGATACACCCACGACTAGGGACCTTGAAGGATGTACTTATAGACTACCATGTCCCCACTAGTATGATCTGCATCATAGTCCAGGTAGTCAAGTACACATCCTAGGGGCTTTATCAACATGTAACTATAAGACAGTTTAAAGAGACAAGTGTACATGTTAAGATAAAGAGTAACCAGATAGCACACTATCATATCGAGCAAGAAAGTCATCTCTATATATGTCCAAGAATCCAATATAATATACATCATCTGTACAATACTGGCCTCTAGGGCATACATACAACTAACAATCTCCCACTTGCACTAGGGCCAGCTGCTGTAGTATCGCATACCGGGCATCCCGAAGAGTCTCTCAAACTGTATCTGGGGAATGGCCTTCGTGAGTGGATCCGCCGTGTTGTTCTTCGTATCGACTCTCCTGACCTCGATCTCCCGGCGATCAACTATCTCCCGGATCAGGTGATACCGCCTCAGAATATGCCTAGATCGCTGATGGGACCTGGGTTCCTTGGCCAAAGCCACCGCTCCATTGTTATCGCAATACAATGGTATTGGATGCTCAATGGATGGAACCACTCCAAGTTCAGTAATGAACTTCTTGATCCAGACAGCATCGTTGGCAGCGATGTATTCAGCCTCCATCGTCGAGTCTGCCACGGTTTCCTGCTTGGAACTCTTCCAGCTAACCGCCCCTCCGTAAAGGGTAAAGAAAAAGCCCGACTGCGACTTAGAGTTGTCCTTATCACTCTGGAAGCTCGAATCGGTAAAGGACTCCACTTGGAGTTCTCCGTTACCATACACCAAGAGCATCTCTTTAGTCCTTCGTAAGTACTTGAGAATGCTCTTCACAGCTGTCCAGTGATTCTCTCCAGGATCGGCTTGATACCTGCTCACTACACTTAGTGAGTATGCTACATCGGGTCTGGTACATAGCATCGCGTACATGATAGAGCCTACTGCCGAAGCATAGGGTATCCCTTGCATGCGAGCTCTCTCCAAATCAGTCTTGGGAGACATCTCTTTGGAGAGAGTGACTGCAGAGATCGTGGGCAAGTTCCCACGCTTGGATTCTTCCATACTAAACCTCTTTAGTATGGTGTCAATGTACCTGGATTGGGACAATCCCAGTATCCGTTTGGATCTATCTCTATAGATCCTGATTCCCAATATGCAGGAGGCATCACCAAGATCTTTCATTG
This sequence comes from Agapanthus africanus, assembly GCA_030015575.1. Taxonomy (NCBI): domain Eukaryota; kingdom Viridiplantae; phylum Streptophyta; class Magnoliopsida; order Asparagales; family Amaryllidaceae; genus Agapanthus; species Agapanthus africanus. The sequence continues at coordinate 234,684,826 of CM057337.1, forward strand.
AGAATCTTTGTGATAAGAAGAGCTTGACCGATTGCAGCATAGGAATATCATTTCCTATTAAGAGTATGTCGTCCACGTACAATACGAGGAAGACAACCTTACTCCCTGCCACCTTCTTGTAAATACAAGGTTCATCTGGGTTTTTGACGAAATCAAACTCTTTGATAACGACATCAAAGTAGATGTTCCAACTCCGCAATGCTTGCTTTAATCCATAAATGGATTTAAGCAGCTTGCACACCTTGCCGCTGCTCCCACTGTCTACGAAGCCCTCTGGCTATGTCATGTACACGCACTCTTCTAAATCACCATTTAAAAAGGCGGTCTTAACATCCATTTGCCAGATTTCGTAATCATGGTATGCAGCGATGGCAAGCATGATCCGGATGGATTTAAGCATAGCCACTGGAGAAAAGGTTTCGTCATAGTCCTCACCTGGTCTTTGACGAAAACCCTTTGCTACAAGTCTAGCTTTGAAAGTCTCCACTTTCCCATCTACACTAAGTTTCTTCATGAAGATCCACTTGCTCCCGATGGGTTTTACCCCTTCAGGAGCAACTTCCAAAGTCCATACTTTGTTGGTGTACATGGATTCCATCTCGGACCGCATAGCATCCAGCCATTTCACTGAGTCCCTACTCGTGATGGCCTGCTCGAAGCTAGTTGGGTCTGTAAGTCCATATTGCGACCCCCGGTTCTTACGGGGAGGCGGAAACGGTATAAAAAACGAATTTTTATCGCAAGAGGCAACATGGACTAAACTATGGTCGGGATCGTTGTCTAAACTAAAACTAGCAAACTATGTTAAAGAGAGTTAGCTACTCGGATGAAGATGGTTATACCTAAACTTGAACTCCTTCTCTTCAAGCTCCGATGGTGGTTCGATGGCTCCTTCTCGTTGTCTCCGTACGCCGAAGATAGATCCACTTGAAAGCTCCAACCTTTAGCTCCTTCTTCGTTCTTTGAAGAAACTAGTTCACTTGGTTTGCTAAACCTAGTGAACTAGAATGAGTAGAGATGATTTAGAATGGGATTTTATCTATGGTTATTGATTCTCAACTCATGAGACAAGAGAACCATAGATCAAGAGAGGGAGCAAGAGGTTGAGGATGAGAGCAAGAGGAAAGCTCAAGAACAAGAGAGAGAATGAGCAAGAAAGAATGAGCAAGTATTTTGTCTCTCACCCTCTCATAATCCAAAGCAATGATAACTCATCATATCAACAAAAGTCTTATGTGATGGTTGAAGTAACCATAACCTTATCATGTCATGCACTCATTTTACTCAAATGAACAAGCAAGAAAAAGTCTTTGGCATGAAATGATAACCATGGTTATCATGATGGTCAACTAGTCAAGCCTAGTCAACCGGTCAACAAGTCAACAAAAGTCAACAAGTCACCAAAGTCAACAAGTCAACAAAAGTCAACAAGTCAACAACCATATCACCATAATACTTAATTAATATAATAGTTAATCACATATCATATTCTCATTAGGGTTGAGCATAAAGTCAAAAAGTCAACGGTCAACTGTCAACAACCCTAATGAGAATCCGCTGCCTCTGCCTCCCTGTCAACTGTGCATACACACCCGCATCCGCGTTCCGAGGAACACGAATGCAAACTGGATAAATCCAATCCCATAAGGTACACTAGGATCTGGCTTAAACCAAAGTCCGCTAGTGTAAACTGTCCGGACACTGTACGTGCACAAGTGCACGGATGTGACCGAACCCTGTCGCAAAACCATGCGACCTGTCGCAATACCATGCGACCTCTACTCTTTTGCCTAAAGGCGAAAAGCTTTCTGTGTGGGACTCTAAAGACTCAACACTACGCTGGCAGTGGGTTTAACCACAGACCGCAAGCGGCACTAGCTGTGCGTAACGGTCCCCAGGTAATGCCGACAAGAAGACCGACGAGGCGAAACCCATCTGAACTCCTACTGAGCCTGAGCGTGACATTCTCCGTACAGTCCGGTCTGTTCGTCTGATACATCGCATGGCGGGCCTAGGGGGCGGTAAACGTCAGTCCCCCAATAGCGGTACAAGTCGTGCCGGAGTGAAGCCCAATACACCCTGAGATAACACTGGAAACCTACCAGTATATCTCGTTTGCCCTGGCCAGGGACTACTCGTGTAATGGCTCTCCTAGACACAGCGCGATGTCAACCCCCAATACCGGGAGAGACGAATCCTGTCTAACCGTCACTGCCTCCAAGTGCTTCGGGACTGCACCCAACTACCACCTGTTTGCACGACTCCTTTGAGCCGTGGTAGGGTAGTGATCAAAGTACAGTGGGAACACACCCGAGGCGAAGTGACAGTGTCAAGTCAGCGGACTAAGCTGTACTCATGTCACCTGGGAACTGATAACTGACGATAGGTATAATACCAACTAGTCAGTTCCCGACGAGTCCTGTCCAGTGTACCCGTAACCTAACGAGCACCCGCATACTATCTCAAGTACGACGTACTGACGGCTGTGGGACAGACCGTCTCCCACACTGGGATGAGAAGCGCATGCGCTGGTCTACTCCGGAGTATCGATGCCCTGTCTCGATAGTCCTGCGACCAGGGACCTGAATAAGGATGTGCTTATAGATTACCCAGCCCCTACTAGTGTGACTGCCATCACAACGCTGGTAATCAAGCAAAGATCCTAAGGGCTCCACTAATGCGTATAAGTGATATACTGAAATAAACACAAGTACACATTGAAGTAGAAACAAACCAAGTAGCATACTACTATTTTGAGCAAGATTGTATATACAAGGTGAATATCCCAAGCATCCATTAAGTAATATACAAACTAGTATGATACAGTAATGGCCTCTAGGGCATATACACTAACAATCTCCCACTTGCACTAAGGCCATGTACTGGCGTATCGAAGACCTATCATCTCGATCAGCCGCTCGAACTGAGTCTGGGGCAAGGCCTTGGTGAATGGATCTGCAGTGTTATCTTCTGAAGCGACTCTCCGAACCTCGATCTCTTGGCGATCCACGATCTCCCTGATCAGGTGATACCGCCTCAAGATGTGCCTGGATTTCTGATGGGACCTGGGTTCCTTCGCTAAAGCTATAGCCCCGTTGTTGTCGCAATACAGAGGTATTGGATCAACAATGGACGGAACCACCTGAAGTTCTTTCAAGAACTTCCTCATCCAGACAGCTTCTTTTGCGGCATCAGATGCAGCGATGTATTCCGCTTCCATCGTCGAGTCTGCAACGGTTTCCTGTTTGGAACTCTTCCAACACACCGCCCCTCCATTGAGGGTAAAGACAAAACCCGACATGGACTTGGAATCATCCTTGTCACTCTGGAAGCTGGAGTCAGCAAAGGCCTCGATCTGGAGGTCCTTTCCGCCATACACCAAGAACATCTCCTTAGTCCTTCTCAGGTACTTGAGAATGTTCTTTACCGCTATCCAGTGTTTCTCCCCAGGGTTAGACTGATACCGGCTTACCACACTCAGTGCATAAGCTACATCCGGTCTGGTACACAACATCGCATACATTATAGAGCCTACCGCAGAAGCGTAGGGTATAATAGACATGCGATCCCTCTCCAAATCAGTCTTGGGAGACATCTCTTTAGAGAGGGTGATCCCGTGACAAGCCGGTAGGTTACCGCGCTTGGAATCTTCCATACTGAATCTCTTCAGTATGGTGTCGATGTACCTGGACTGTGAAAGTCCTAATATCCTCTTGGATCTGTCACGGTAGATCCGGATACCCAGAATGTACGAGGCATCACCCAGGTCTTTCATGGAGAACCTGTGTGACAAGAACCCCTTGACAGATTGTAGCATAGGAATGTCATTTCCTATTAAGAGAATGTCATCCACGTATAAAACGAGGAATACTACAGTTCTCGCTACAAATCTACTATAGATGCATGGTTCATCTAGATTTTTGATAAAGCCAAATTCTTTGACCGTCTCATCAAAGCAGATGTTCCAACTCCGCGATGCCTGCTTTAGTCCATAGATGGACTTAAGCAACTTGCACACCTTTCCGCTGCTCCCACTCTGAATGAAACCCTCTGGCTGATCCATATAGACACACTCCTCTAAATTTCCATTTAGAAAAGCGGTTTTTACGTCCATCTGCCAAATCTCATAATCGTGGAAGGCAGCAATGGCAAGAAGGATCCGAATGGATTTCAGCATGGCTACTGGAGAAAAGGTTTCGTCGTAGTCCAAGCCAGGTCTTTGACGAAAACCCTTTGCTACCAGCCTAGCTTTATAGGTCTCAACCTGTCCATCTACACCAATCTTCCTTTTGAAGATCCACTTGCATCCTACGGGTTTTACCCCGTCTGGAGCAATGTCCAACGTCCATACCTTGTTGGTGTACATGGACTCCATTTCGGTCCGCATTGCATCCAGCCATTTCACTGAGTCAACGCTCTGAACGGCCTGCTGGAAGCTAGTAGGCTCATCATAATCTATGATGCAATCCTCTCTATCCCCGTCTATAAGAAAACCGCAGTATCTCTCGGGCGGATGAGACTGCCTACTACTCCTGCGGAGCGGCGTAGGAATGTCCTGTTCTGTTGAACCCTCTGGTTCCACTAAGCTTTCAGTAACAGTCTGTGGTTCTGGAATTTCTTCCAGTTCTATTGTGTTCCCACTTATCTGGGTTTCCAAAAACTCAGTTTCCAAGAAGCGGGCATGCTGAGAAACAAAAACCTTTTGTTCCTCAGCGGAATAGAAAAGATACCCCCTGGAGTTCCTTGGGTATCCCACAAACTTACACTGTACTGAACGTGCCTCAAGCTTGTCCGCATGCTGCTTTTTTACAAAAGCTGGACATCCCCATACCTTAAGATAATTAAGACAGGGTTTCTTCCCAGTCCACATCTCATATGGGGTGGTGGGCACAGTCTTGGTAGGAGCCTTGTTCAAGAGATACGCAGCTGCTTCTAGTGCATATCCCCAAAATGATCGCGGTAACTTAGCGTTACTCATCATGGACCGAACCATATCCAATAGGGTTCGGTTCCGTCTCTCCGATACACCGTTATGTTGCGGAGTGTATGGAGGAGTAAGCTGAGAGAGAATACCATTCTCTTTTAAGTAATTCAGGAATTCGGCACTTAAGTATTCTCCACCTCGATCCGATCTTAGAATCTTAATACTTTTGCCGGTCTGTTTCTCTACTTCATTCTTATACTCCTGGAATTTTCCAAAGGCCTCGGACTTATGTTTCATTAAGAAGACATAACCGTACCTTGAGAAGTCATCCGTAAAAGTAATGAAGTAAGAATGTCCGCTTCGGGCATGTGTAGACATTGGACCGCACACGTCACTGTGTACGAGTCCTAAGAGCTCGCTCGCTCTTACTCCTTGTCCAGTAAACGGAGTCTTTGTCATCTTTCCTTTGAGACAAGATTGACAAGTGGCATACGATTGATATTCGAACGCATTCAAATATCCTTCTGTATGTAACTTAGTCAACCTTCTCTCATTGATGTGACCCAATCTACAATGCCATAAGAAAGTCTGATTCATTTCCAGAGACTTTCTTTTGTGTGTATTCTGGACGTTGAAAATCTGTGGTTGGTTTAACACGTATATACCATTACTCAATGTACCTGACCCAATCAAAACTTGATTAAGGTGAATGTTTACAACATTACTTACAAACGCAAATTCATAACCTTCTTTAGAAACTAAAGATACAGAAATGATATTACAAGTTGCGTTGGGTACAAAAAAGCAATTACGCAAAACCAAAACATGTCCATCTGACATTCCCAGGTGATAGTCCCCCACGGCTTTAGCATCCATGCTAGCTCCGTTCGCAACTTTGAGGGTCATGTCACCTGCCTTCAAAACACTACGGTTTCTCAACGCCTGCAAAGAATTACAGATATGAGATCCTGATCCGGTATCCAATACCCAGGAAGTAGAGTTTATTGAAAGACAGTTTTCAATAACATACACACCTGAAGCTGAAGCTGCAACCTGCTTCAATTCCTGTGTTCTGGCCTTCCAGGCCCTGCAATCATTCTTCCAGTGTCCTTTCTTATGACAATAGAAGCATTCTTCCTTATCCACAAGCTTCCCCGCTATCTTTGTTGCTTTGCATTTTCCCTTCGTATCCACTTTACCAACACCGCCCCTTGGTTTGGCGGGGGCCTTCTTCTTCTTTCCCTTGGCTTTCGCCTTGGACCTAGAAGAAGATGATCCTCCTACAAACAAAGTGGATGTTTCCCTACCTTTCTGTAGGGTGCCCTCTGCGCTCCTCAGCATGTTGAGGAGCTCTGATAGTTCAACCTCTTTTTCTTGTAGGTTGAAGTTCAGTATAAACTGGGCGTAAGTGGAAGGAAGGGACTGGAGAACTATATCCGTATATAGCTCACTCTCCAATGTGATCCCTAGGTCAGCGAGCTCCTCAATGAAGCCGATCATCTTTAGCACATGCTCGGCTACTGATGATCCGACGGCCATTCTTGTCGAAAATAACTTTTTCGACGCTTCGTATCTTGCGATACGTGATTACTCTCCATACAGTTCTTTTGTATGGAGCAATATGGACTCCATGTCCATATTCTCATGCCTCCTCTGATGTTCGTTGTCCATCGAGGCAAGCAGGAGGCACTTGGCCTTCGCGCTATCAATCTCCCAAGTCTTGCGGATTTCCTTATCCGCGACACTGGAAGTTGGACCAGGGACAGGGGGAGCTTTGGTGGTAAGAAGATACCCCAGCTTGTCATAAGTGATTGCTATCGTGACATTCCTGAGCCAATCTTTGTAGTTTGGCCCTGTCAGTTTGTTTTTATCTAGGAGTAACTTAAGTCCAGTCATATTGATTGGTCGCTGCAATTAGGAGAGAGAAGAAGAAACACTCAGCATGATGCTCTTGCAAGTTTAGAGTGGTTTTTAGTTTGTCTAAACAGGATGGCTCCCACTGTTTCTCGAATCCCTCCTCAAACCATAAAGGAAGAATTAGTCAGGATCAATCCCACCGTACAATACTTGCTTAACCGTTCAGCCAGGCCGGTGTCGGTACTTCGAGGGAGGTTTTCCAACGCTTTCGCGAAGTTCCTTAATTAGAGAACCTCTTTTCCCTGGGGGCGTAGCCCCGCTAACACCTTTCTAGGCACCTACTAGGTTTATAGCATTGATCGTTAAGTGAGAAATTTCCCGAGGAGTAGCATATACTCACAGTAGGATCGGGATCCAAATATCATCGCGTGACGAAACTGAAGGAATCCTACCAGAATCATCACACTCCAAATGGTATGCAAATCTAGCAAGTTTCAGTACTTATGAAACTCCCGATGTGGATTTTTGCCCCATGCTCTTATGACCTTGACGAAGGTCAACAAATCATAAGTCACATGTCAAGTTCTGCCCGTCATTATCCAGGTTAATTTGAATCCACCCGTATGTACCCTTGACGAAGGTCAACAAGGTAATGCGAATGTCCCAAACCAACGCATCTATCTATGCTACATATGAATACCCAATAGCTACCAATCACTATGCTTTGACGAAGGTCAACAAACACAGCTTGAATACTTATTGAATATTCATACGAAACGACGGAGGGCTACGAATGGTTTTGGCGAAACCGTGAACGTAGTGAACTTGATTTAATCGATGGAACGAGATAGCTTTTAGAAGGAGTGGCTCAAGCTCCGCATTTAAAAGTTATTTTGAAAAGAACCGAGTGGTTTTTCGAAAGTGTTCCAACGACTTTAACTTGGTTTATTATCTTGCATTAGTTCTTTTAATGCGTGATATTCTTGCATTAGTACTTTTAATGCGTCCCATCATTTAACCCTACCATTGCAGAAAACAACCAAAATATGACGTACGCTTATGCCATTCGCATTCGCCACTGGGCCCCGTCATTACCCGTTAGGTTACTTAACTAACGACAGAGCGGGGGCTGGGCTAGCGCGTCTGTAAAACATAAGCAACGCCTAAATAGTAAGCAATGATAGACATTACAGATCACAGATGAATGCATTGGATATACTAGCAATCCGCAATCCTTTCGAGCCTGAAACGAAAAGCGGATAACACGGTCGCGGTGAATAGCCAAATACCCCACCCAAGACCCCTACGGGTGCGGCAAACTACCCGCCAAGTACTCGGTAGTTTGTGCACCCCTCCATGGGTCTATCTTAGGAGCAAAAACAGTAAAAAGAATTATACAATGACGGCTATAACCCCGACCCGGTTGTGCGGCCAAACAAATAATATTATTACATCAATTTACATTTACAATGAATGAAAGAAAAACAAAAGCTCATCTCACATCCACCCCGGCTATTCACCCGAGACAGTCCAACACATTCATATACACATTCCAGCACATTACAGATCATGTATAACCCCGACTAATCGACTTATAGCGATTAGCCGACGTTCAATACATGCAAGCATCACAGATATAACCATCATAGTCAAAGTGCAGTGAAGTTCGGAAAAAATACGGAATTATAGGACCCCAAAAGGAAATTTCTTTTCTGGAAAATCTGGGCACATATAATATATTTTAAAAATCCCAAAACCAACACACAAACACACTGCACGAAAAACGATGCAGAGAAGACACCAAGTCGCGGCGGTTCCGCGGCGGCTAAGAAGGATCACGCGGCGGAAGCGCGGCACTTTAGGCGAATCACTGTATCGTTTTTCTTGGGTGTTCACACAAAACCCTGAGCCGAATTTACAAGTATAAAGTTTTTCATTTTGAGCAGAAAAAATTTCAACAGAAACTCAGTTTTTGTGATTATCCGGTTTTGTGATTTTTTTCGGTTCCGAACTTCGTTACACTTCACTACCAAGCTAGTTTAAGTTTAGTTAGGCTCTGATACCACTGTAAGTCCATATTGCGACCCCCGGTTCTTACGGGGAGGCGGAAACGGTATAAAAAACGAATTTTTATCGCAAGAGGCAACATGGACTAAACTATGGTCGGGATCGTTGTCTAAACTAAAACTAGCAAACTATGTTAAAGAGAGTTAGCTACTCGGATGAAGATGGTTATACCTAAACTTGAACTCCTTCTCTTCAAGCTCCGATGGTGGTTCGATGGCTCCTTCTCGTTGTCTCCGTACGCCGAAGATAGATCCACTTGAAAGCTCCAACCTTTAGCTCCTTCTTCGTTCTTTGAAGAAACTAGTTCACTTGGTTTGCTAAACCTAGTGAACTAGAATGAGTAGAGATGATTTAGAATGGGATTTTATCTATGGTTCTTGATTCTCAACTCATGAGACAAGAGAACCATAGATCAAGAGAGGGAGCAAGAGGTTGAGGATGAGAGCAAGAGGAGAGCTCAAGAACAAGAGAGAGAATGAGCAAGAAAGAATGAGCAAGTATTTTGTCTCTCACCCTCTCATAATCCAAAGCAATGATAACTCATCATATCAACAAAAGTCTTATGTGATGGTTGAAGTAACCATAACCTTATCATGTCATGCACTCATTTTACTCAAATGAACAAGCAAGAAAAAGTCTTTGGCATGAAATGATAACCATGGTTATCATGATGGTCAACTAGTCAAGCCTAGTCAACCGGTCAACAAGTCAACAAAAGTCAACAAGTCACCAAAGTCAACAAGTCAACAAAAGTCAACAAGTCAACAACCATATCACCATAATACTTAATTAATATAATAGTTAATCACATATCATATTCTCATTAGGGTTGAGCATAAAGTCAAAAAGTCAACGGTCAACTGTCAACAACCCTAATGAGAATCCGCTGCCTCTGCCTCCCTGTCAACTGTGCATACACACCCGCATCCGCGTTCCGAGGAACACGAATGCAAACTGGATAAATCCAATCCCATAAGGTACACTAGGATCTGGCTTAAACCAAAGCCCGCTAGTGTAAACTGTCCGGACACTGTACGTGCACAAGTGCACGGATGTGACCGAACCCTGTCGCAAAACCATGCGACCTGTCGCAATACCATGCGACCTCTACTCTTTTGCCTAAAGGCGAAAAGCTTTCTGTGTGGGACTCTAAAGACTCAACACTACGCTGGCAGTGGGTTTAACCACAGACCGCAAGCGGCACTAGCTGTGCGTAATGGTCCCCAGGTAATGCCGACAAGAAGACCGACGAGGCGAAACCCATCTGAACTCCTACTGAGCCTGAGCGTGACATTCTCCGTACAGTCCGGTCTGTTCGTCTGATACATCGCATGGCGGGCCTAGGGGGCGGTAAACGTCAGTCCCCCAATAGCGGTACAAGTCGTGCCGGAGTGAAGCCCAATACACCCTGAGATAACACTGGAAACCTACCAGTATATCTCGTTTGCCCTGGCCAGGGACTACTCGTATAATGGCTCTCCTAGACACAGCGCGATGTCAACCCCCAATACCGGGAGAGACGAATCCTGTCTAACCGTCACTGCCTCCAAGTGCTTCGGGACTGCACCCAACTACCACTTGTTTGCACGACTCCTTTGAGCCGTGGTAGGGTAGTGATCAAAGTACAGTGGGAACACACCCGAGGCGAAGTGACAGTGTCAAGTCAGCGGACTAAGCTGTACTCATGTCACCTGGGAACTGATAACTGACGATAGGTATAATACCAACTAGTCAGTTCCCGACGAGTCCTGTCCAGTGTACCCGTAACCTAACGAGCACCCGCATACTATCTCAAGTACGACGTACTGACGGCTGTGGGACAGACCGTCTCCCACACTGGGATGAGAAGCGCATGCGCTGGTCTACTCCGGAGTATCGATGCCCTGTCTCGATAGTCCTGCGACCAGGGACCTGAATAAGGATGTGCTTATAGATTACCCAGCCCCCACTAGTGTGACTGCCATCACAACGCTGGTAATCAAGCAAAGATCCTAAGGGCTCCACTAATGCGTATAAGTGATATACTGAAATAAACACAAGTACACATTTAAGTAGAAACAAACCAAGTAGCATACTACTATTTTGAGCAAGATTGTATATACAAGGTGAATATCCCAAGCATCCATTAAGTAATATACAAACTAGTATGATACAGTAATGGCCTCTAGGGCATATACACTAACAGGGTCATCATCCTCCATGATGCAATCCTCGCTCCCACCATCCATGAGAAAACCGTAGTATCTCTCAGGTGGGCGAGGAACCCTACTCGATCGGCGGAGAGGCTGAGGTTCATTGGGAACTACTGAATCCTCTGGTTCAACCAAATCTTCTGTTGTAGTCTGTATTGCTGGAACCTCTTCCAGTTCTACCTCCTTGCCACTAATCTCTTTTTCAAGAAATTCCTTTTCTAAAAAGGTGGCATGTCGAGAAACAAACACCTTTTGTTCCTCGGTGTGGTAGAAGATATACCCGCGCGAATGTTTGGGATATCCAATAAACTTACACAGAATGGACCTTGCCGCGAGTTTGTCCGGATTTTGCGTTTTTACATATGCCGGACAACCCCATATCTTAACATAATTAAGACATGGTCTCTTTCCTTTCCATATCTCATATGGAGTGGTTGGCACGGTTTTGGTGGGAACCATATTCAATAGATCTGCAGCTGTTTCCAGTGCATATCCCCAGAAGGAAATAGGTAACTCAGCTGTGCTCATCATAGAGCGCACCATATCCAATAGGGTGCGGTTCCTCCGTTCTGATACACCGTTGTGCTGTGGTGTGTATGGAAGAGTCAGCTGAGAGAGAATCCCATTCTCTTTTAGGAAGTCCAGAAATTCATTGCTTAAGTATTCTCCTCCTCGATCAGATCGAAGGATTTTAATACTTTTTCCGGTTTGGTTCTCAACTTCTTGTTTATATTCTCTAAATTTCTCAAAGCTTCTGATTTGTGTTTCATCAGGAACACATACCCGAACCTAGAGAGATCGTCAGTGAATGTAATGAAGTATGAAGAACCATCCCTGGCATGTGTAGACATAGGACCGCATACATCACTATGTATCAGTCCTAAGAGTTCAGTAACTCTTTCTCCGTGTCCCGTAAACGGAGTTTTGGTCATCTTGCCTTTGAGACATGATTGGCAAGTGTCATAAGATGAAAATTCAAACGGATTTAAATATCCATCTTTATGCAACTTAGCTAGTCGTGTCGCATTGATGTGACCCAGTCTACAATGCCACAAGAAAGATTCGTTCAGTTCAGAACTCTTCCTTTAGTGTGTGTTTGTTATGCTCAGAACTGTTGATTGATTTAGAACATAAATGCCATTGCACAACGTGCCTGATCCAACCAACTTTTGGTTACGGAAAATGTTCATAACATTGTCCTGTAATACAAAATTATATCCCTCTTTACTTAATAAAGAAACTGATATAATGTTGCATATCAGGTTCGGCATGTAATAGCATTCGTTCAGAACCAATGTATTCCCAGTTGGTAACACAAGGTGATATTCCCCGACAGTCTTAGCTGCAACAATTGCACCATTTCCAACTCTAATGTCTTTATCACCTTCTCCAATTTCTCTACCTTTCCTAAGCCCATGTAACTGATTACATATATGGGATCCTGATCCGGTATCTAATACCCAGGACGTAGGGAAAATGGAGAAACAGTTCTCTGCAACGAACACACCCGAAGAAAATGCATCAACATGTACTTTCTTCATTCGGGTGGCATGGGAATCCTGGTATTCCCCTATATCCTGTTCAGTCCTATAACTCTTATAGGAAAGAACGGATCCAAAGTTCCCCAGCACAGTATAACATGCGGGTTCGGTCAATACATCCATATTATTATCTTTATTAGGGCATGAAATGGTCGCTACCTGGAGAGAGAGAGAAGAAAACACTTTAGCGTATGCTCGTGCAAGATCAGATTGGTTATTATCTTATCTAATCAGGATGGCTCCCACTGCTTTTTATCAAATCTTCCTTCAAACCCTAAAAGGAAAGACTAGCCGGGATTAATTACACACTACAAGTTCGCCAATCTTTCAGCCAGGCCAGTATCGGTACTTTGAGGGAGGTCCCCCGTGCTTTCGCACGAACCTAATTAATGTAAACCTCGTTTTCCCAGAGGCGTAACCTCGTTAACACCTTTCTAGACACCTACTTGATCGGCTAATTGTAATATGTAAAACTCTCCCAGGAGTAACTCTTACTCGCAGCGGGTATCGGGATCCAACTATCTCATAGAAGGTATGCAATCTCATTGCAAATTTCAACACTTGAAATTCCCGATAATATTTTGCCCCTAGCGTCCTATGACCTTGACGCAGGCCAACAAACCATAGTGCGCTAGTCAAGTTCAACCCGTCATTTCTTGATTGAATTAAACCCACCCGTACGACCCTTGACGCAGGCCAACAAAGTCGCACGACTACCCTAATCCAATCTGCATCATATGCATAAGCAGGTAAATACTAGTTAGCTACCGCACACTACGCCTTGACGCAGGCCAACAAACGTAGCACGAATACTAACTACTACTTATCTGAAATGACGGAAGGCTACGACAGGTTTTTCTGAAAACCTATTGCGTAATGAACTTGATTTCGTTGTAGAATCAAATGAAGTTTTGAAATGGAGTGATTTTGAGGCTTTTCTAGTTTTGCTAAAGGGGTCACTCCCGGTGAAGGGATCGTCGGCCCTTTCCTCGTCGAATGAGGTGCGGGATATATCATATATATCACTGTGCAAAGCAAAACTCAAAAACAATCAAAAGCAAACCGAGTATGTAACATCTGCCAGTTATTGCTAAAGGAGTCACTCCCGGTGAAGGGATCTCGGTCCTTTCCTCATCGAATAAGGTGCAGGGTATATCATATATACCGCTATGCAAAGCAAGAACTGTAGCTACCCCCTTTTTTTATTAAAAATTTGATTCTACAACATCTTAGCTTTCTTTTCCTTCATTAATCACATTAATGAAGTCCCATCATTTAAATACCTAAACATCACAGATAGATATGACGTACACTTATGCCATCCGCATTCGCCTCGATGTCCCCTCATGCACCGTTAGGTTAGGTAACTAACGACAGGGCAGGGCTAGTGCGGGTGCAAAACATAAGTAACGTCTATATAATATATCATATATACTATATACTGTATCTATCACAGAACATCACATGATCACATCACAGATATCGCAGCAGAAGAAACATATGAAACATTGGATATACTAGGACGTCCGTGTTTTCAATACGAGCCAGTATAAAACACGGATTCCACGGTCGTGATGAATAGCCAATCCCACACTCCTAGACCCCTACGAGAGCGGCAAGCAACCCTACCAATTCTAGGGTTAGGAGACCCGGACTCGACTCCTCGAGATGGTCTCCCACTGGACCCTAGAACCCGGTTACTTGTGCTCCCCTTCTTGGGTCTATCCTAATGCTGAAATGTAAACAATATACAAAAGGTGACAACTTCCGCAACCTGGAAGTGCCCCAAATAAAAAGAATATTACATACAAGTTTTTACATGAATGAAAATGAAAAACACTCATCTCACATAAAAACCCCCGGCTATTCAAACACGACGATCCAATATAACATATCCAGCAACACATAACATCACATGTCATCAACGTAAGTAAGTATGCATACCCCAATTGTCGTTGATGTATAGCAACGAAACCGGCGATATGAACATACTACACTTACGGTCACAGAAAAGAAAGTGTAAAACTACAACAGTTGGAATCCTCAACCTCTTTAGACATCACATGCCTAATCAAATGAAATACTTAGACATCTCATGCCTAACAGTTATAAACCCCGCATTTTAGTCTCATCATCGAAAACTCTTTTCAATATCAAGTGAAACTAAACCGCTAGATTTATAACATTCATTCAGTTATCTCATAACTGTTTGTGAATTCCAATTATTGTATCACATTCCAGATAAACAGAAAATGTTAAACTTTCCGATCGAACAGTCGAATACCCAAGTTTTCCCGATACAGCTCAACACATGAAATAAGTCTAACAACATTCAGTTCGTGCCTCAGTACCAACGGTCCAGCAGTAGAAGGTTCAAGCCAACGCCTCACATGTGGCACGCCATACTGCCCCAAACCCGAAGGTTCAAAGGGCAGTTCAAGACGGTCACATAATCGAGTTAAGGTTTGTTGTCTTCTAGAGGGTCCATCGCGTTACTTGCACTACTTAGAACGTCGTTAAACTACGGAAAAATCCAACACTTGGAAATTTCCCGACAGGGGAAAAATTGGGTATTTATATCCGGTCGAACTTTTTAACATATTCTAAAATTTATCCGGAAAGCCACATAGACAAAATCTGATATTCCGATCGAAACATCGAATCCCCAAAACAATCCCAGAAAATTCAACTCTTGAATAAATATTAAAAATTCCCATAAAACTCAGCACCAGAAAAGAGGAATTACTGTGCAAAAATTATTGCGCATTTTGAACAGTAGGCGGCGGAACCGCGGCAGAAGCCATGCTTCTGCCGCGTTTCCGCGGCGGTTTAGACGCATCATGAGCTCGTTTTGCACCATAATTCTTATATCTTCATGCTGATATTTTTAAGAATTTTTAATATGGAAAAATCCCATTTTTTAGAAAAAGTCCAGAGAGCAATATTTGAGTTGGGGTTTCGGATCGATCGGACTTCAAACTCCGTCTAGACTTCGCCTAAGGCTCTAGCTAGGCTCTGATACCACTGTAGGGTTCCTAGGCACTCTCAAGAGGTCTCACAAGGCATCAACCATGCCAATTTCAAATTTTACGGTGCCGAGAAACCCTAGACTAGATCGTTGACTAGAAATTTAGGCGAAATACGAAACTAGTTAGCATCTTAACTAAAGGAGAGAGGCTACAACCTTTGTAAATCCGGTTCTCCACTTCCTTAGCTCCACGTAGGCGTCCTCTCACTGTCCATCTCGAATCCCGAACTCAAACGTCGGCTTCATCGGAGAATTGGGCGGACTAGGTCGTCGGCTTCGTGCCGAAGATGATCTACGTCGAGGCATCACAAGTTCAAGCTCCGACTTCACAAAGTTGTGAAACTTGTGAAGAAAACACCCAAAACAACTTGGCAAGAGGTAGAGGGTGAAGAAATAGGAGGTGGGTTCACTTTAGAATTGGATTTCTCTCACTTTAGCTCAAGTTGCCATTGATGGACTTAAGCTTTTCTTGAAGAAGAAGATGATGAAGAAGAAGAAAGAATATGATAAGTGTTTAATTAAAATGAAAAATAAATCAATACTTATCATAAGCAAACTAAGGTTAAGTGTAGAGAATAGACCATGGTTACTTGGATGGGTTAGGGTTAAGCATGAAGACAAGAATGGTTAAGAAGTCAAAGCTTCATGAAGCTTCAACTAGAAACAAACATAGCCACCATTCTTATCTAAATCTTTTCCAAATAAATAAACAAATAAATAAATGAAAAAGCAAAACCCTAATCATCTCTTAACCATGGTTTAATCCTTTACACTTAACCATAGGATCAAGTATCATCAAACATGATACAAATATGTGCATAAAAATATATCACATATACCACTTGCACATCAAGTGAGAAAATCCATTTAAAGTGAACCAATACTAGTTAATGCAAAGTAATATATCAAATATATAATTATACATTAAATCATTAAATCAACACTTGATTTAACGATCCGGTCATATCGCATATAACCGACTAGTATCCTATGTATCGGCTTATCGAATCAATCCTTGATTGGATATCTAGGTTATATCGAATATAACCAATCGATACATTCATCGCGAGAATGGAATACGGTATCACATACACGCATTATTCTTGGTCCTGCACATATCTCATATGCGCTCCTATTTCATTTCGCTTGAGCCAGGAAACCTCTGTGTAGGACTCTAAAGACTCGTCAATACGCCGGTAGCAGATGATGATCATATCAAGCACCCACAAGCCGCAAGCGGTCTGCTAAACGTAACGGCCATCCGGGTATTGAGCGATCAGAAGATCGACGAGCCATCCCGCTCACACTCCTGTGAATCCAACCAGTAACACTTACCGTAGAGTCCGGTCTGTTCGTCTGATATGTCGCATATCAAGTCTAGGGGTAGTAAACGTCAGACCCCAATAACCGATAAGTCGTGCCGATGTGAGGCTCATAACGGGTCGAGAAACTACTGGTAACACTTACCAGCAAATCTCTGATCAGCCCTGGCCAGGGACTTCCCTGTTACGGCCAATTGAGCACAGCGCAACATCAACCCCCAATACCGGGAGAGACGAAACCCCTCCTATCGCTCATTGCCTCCATGTGACTCGGGACTGTACCCAAAGACCACCGTTTTGCACGCCCTCATGGACGTGGTAAGGTGGAGATCAAAGCACAGTGGGAATCACACAAGACTCTATGACGATCTCGGGTCTACAGACTAACCTGTACAAGTGTCACCTGACAACTGCCATCTGACGTGAGGTATAATACCATCTGGGAGTTCTCGGCGAGTCCGTCCAGTGTACCCAGTCTCCACTGAGCACCCGTATACCATCTCTGATGTCAAACACCAATGGATATGGGATCATCCATCGCCCATCTCATGGGTCGAGAAGCGTATACGCTAGTCTACACTGGTATATCGATGCCCTGTCTCGATACACCCACGACTAGGGACCTTGAAGGATGTACTTATAGATTACCATGTCCCCAATAGTATGATCTGCATCATAGTCCAGGTAGTCAAGTACACATCCTAAGGGCTTTATCAACATGTAACTATAAGACAGTTTAAAGAGACAAGTGTACATGTTAAGATAAAGAGTAACCAGATAGCACACTATCATATCGAGCAAGAAAGTCATCTCTATATATGTCCAAGCATCCAATATAATATACATCATCTGTACAATACTGGCCTCTATGGCATACATACAACTAACATTTTCTAATGTGTACGTGACATAAAAATTACCGATGATGATATGTGTGAGTCAGCGAGAAGGTGTACGTGGAGCATACGCATCATCGGTAATGGTGCGGGTGTCCTGACAGTATGGATTCATAATAACTAAAGAAAACACATTTACAAGCATGCGATGCGATGAGAACATGAATATAACGGAAAATAAATAGTAAACGCAATATTGGAGAATATACATTTCTAGGTACGAGTCATACAATTTTGGCATTTTAAATAGCACGAATCGTGCTTTTTAGAAAATAGGGCCTTTCTTTAAAATACCCACGATTTGTCAGATTTGAAAATACGTACGACTCGAGTCCAGTCTAACATCTACCTGATAAACTACGGGACTAAACTAAGAGACCAATCGAAAGGGTAAGGAAATCCACCTAAGTCTGAGTCGATATATATATCTAGTAGTCGGTGATCTCGCCTCAATAATGTCACGTACGATAAAAAATATTGTACGACATCCTCGAATCATGAGTGCGGATCTATCAAATCTCGTACGTTAAATCCCTCGTACGTCATCCCAAAATCGGGGTACGGGTCGAATATCACATATAACACATTATTCATACGGTATCATTATCATAATATCATAAACTAGAGTACTGATCTAAAGTCTAGTACAAACCGATACCATCCAACATATATTCGCGTGTGAATAAAATCACATCGCCCATTCGATCCGCTAATATAACATGTCGTATCTCATAACACGACCCAAATCACATCACCGATCTCACGGCATCATACCAATCACATCGACTCATCTCTAAGTATCATATACTATCCTCATCATCCGTGTATACATATATGTATATGTGTGTGTGTGTGTGTCTGTGTATGTATATATCATATATATATACGTACCAACGCAATCCACACACACACACACATATATATGTACATATAAACATGTACACCCAAACATAACCCGTGTGTGCATGTGTGTGTGTACACCTATACTCTAGGGTTCGCGACTAAGAAACTATACAATAAGCGCTATATTCAAATTACACTAAAACTAACCCGTGAACACCTAAAGCCTATCATGATAATCATCCACGCTTCACCAAAACACATATAAATATATAACATATCATATGCTACATTACGAACTGTGGGGGTGCTATATGCCATCCATCCGACTTCCCCCGTAGATATACATCTACTCACCTTGATCCTTACTTGCCGAAGACGATGTCGCCATCCTCTTCTTCATCATCCGGAGTCTACGTGACGGTACCTATATATCACGTATATCGTATCGCATCAAAACGTCCAATTCAAAACCAAAACGACCCGTGAATCACACATAGGTTAAAACCTATGGTCTACTCACGCAAATCAACCAAACAATACCGGATATCGACGTACAAACGTCAAGTGACCGATACAAAACACAAATATCAAAACTTAAGTCATTAAAATCCACAAAACATAAACAGCAACTTAGAAAACTTGTCCCAGATTTTAGTTCAGGTGAAATCAAGCTAAACTAGCAGTACTAGGGTGTAGTATATAGGGTATATGAGCTACATAAGCAACCTTGACCCCAAATTCCATAACGTGGCTGGCCACATGCCCATGAAAACCGGCCTGCTCGGTTTGGAATGCTCAGAATGGGTTCATCTTTGCAAGGTGGCCTCCTAGTGCTCAATCTAGGTTAATGGTGTTGCTTGTTTTTCTTTTAAAGGTCTCGGTTCATCCCAGATTCCCTGTAGGCACTAAATTAACACCAAACCGACACGGAAGTTTCTAAATCCAGTTTTTTGGTTTTGTTTCTGTTTTGGTCTAAAAGATTATCACTAAAGGGGTTTGTAGTCACCAAATACTCTCAATTGTACCCTCACAACTCAAGAAAAACCCTAACCCTCATCTTGGAATTTTCCAAGTTCACTAAACCTCACTAAATGGATTCTAAACTAGTTTAGAGGCTATAGAAATTCAAGTACTAAGCTAAGGGTGAAAGAATTATCTCATTTGGCAACTCAAGAATTTTCTTGAGTTGCCCCAAGTGCTCAAAATATTATCTTTCTTGGTCCCCCATGCTTGTAGTGAGCTTGTGCATGCTTTTAATGAAGGGAAAACATGATTTTGATGTGGTTTTGGGGTTGATATGAGGGGGTAGAGGATGTGGGGAGAAGATGGCAGCCATGGTGAGAGGGAGGGAAATGATGATGATGATGATGAAAATGGAACATAATGAGCCAAGGGTCAAAGGAACCCCTCACCCTTTCTCTCTCTTCTCTCTTTTGCCCATACCCCTTTCTTTATTCATTACCTTTTCTTTATCTTTTCTTTTCTTTTCCTTTGTTTTTCCTTTTTCTTTTTAAAACCAAAAACAAATAAAACCATATACATATAAACGAAACACAAGATGCTATGGTTCATACATGTTAACAAAAATGTGTTTTGAAACATGTCATGGTGCATGTCATATGCACATAAACCGGATTAACATAAGATTAGTGCAAATTAATCGAGTTTAGCACTTAACCCTTTTACAAATGAGTATTTAAAAATCTATAAATTTTCATATCATATAAAACACCTTCATTTTAGTAATTCTTATAAATTTCCAAATATTTCCCAATTTATCAGTATATAATTATACCATATCATTAAAACCAATCTCTACACATTAAAATATTCGTAATATTTATTATTTAATTATATAAACTCCCAAAAATAATATTTTATTTTTCTGAAATGTTACAGTCTTCCCCCCTTACATAAATTCAGTCCCCGATTTTAAATTTAAACTTCTCAAATACTAAAATATTTCGGTAAAATGATCAAGTCGTCGAGGCTCTGAAATCATATATACATAAAACATATCGTAGCGCAATACATGCGTGTGGAAAGCGAGTATATAACACAAAATCAAAACTCCGTCAAGTATCCCGCAATCATCGGAGTTATGGTGAAGACACCAATGTCAAAGTCCAATACGAAAACCAACATGATATACATCAAAACTATAACATGTACATAGTACGCATCGTTGTAAACTCATCAAAACATCCGAAAGAAATGCATGCCAAACCTTTTTCAAGTCGATGTGCGATGCGCGTATCACGGCACAGTAGCGGACGTTTATTATAAGAAAATAACTATATATATATATATATATATATATATATATATATCTTTTGTTTAACATACATGTCCCGCCGTTTTGAAATAATTTAGAAGGGTTTCTTTTGTAAAAAAGTTTCGTGTCATCGCGGACACGTAGGTAAATACTGAGACTATAACTCCTTTTTTTTCTTTAGAAATCTCTTCGGTAACTATCGATGCATGCAAAAATATATCCAGGTATTGGACCCGAAATGGCACGTGACTAGCACTTGAATCATATGAAGTCTATAGAACCCCATCTAATGCAAGCAAGCCAAAAGCCTAGAAATCTAAACTATTTTAAAGAGAAAGTGAAGGAAAACTTGTTTAAAGCAAGTGGTTTAAATAAAATAAATGGCAATAAACATTTAAAAGCAACATAATATTTTCTCAAAAATTTCGGCAGAGTCTCCTTTGTAAAAACTGGCCCCAAACGAGTACAAACATGAATAATATACATAATGAATAAAGGCATCCCCAAGCGGGAGCTAGCTCTTCACCAATTGGTGGACACAACCACGCAAGAAATATAATATACAACACCGAAGGGCGAGGATCAAAACTCAGAATAAAACCAATAGTCTCACGAAAACCAGAGAAAGAATCTTAATAATACAAGCGCGCGATTCTAAGGTCGAAAGAATATACATACTGGTCTTCTAAGTCTATAAATTATACAAGTCTGTTTGAAAGAGTTTACTAGATACAACTGAATATAAATACAGATACTACGGTGGTCACGATACAAGTGAACCCACCAACCAAAGCAATTACCCGGAAGGAAGAAGTGTGCCAGCAAGCCGCAACGAAACCTGTATGGCAAAACCTGTAAGAAACTGTGGCACAACGGGATGAGTTGCCAACTCGTGAGTAGAAGACATCACCGAGCAGAAATCGTATGTATGACTCTATCCTAGGTCATACCGTAATATCCTCATAATAAATACATAACCTGAAGCATCTAATAGTGGCAAGGTAATCATCTATACATAAGTGTAATACCAAGTGCTTTTGTCAGTGCCTCAGGTAACAACATATCATATATATGATGTATGAATGCATGAAAATATAATACATTTTGAAGGAGAAAACTGTTTTCATATCTCGGTGAGATTTCTGTATAAAAACTGAAGTATCATCAATGAAATCAACAGTGAATCTGTATCAAGCATCGACATAAAATATATATCTCAATATCTCAATGTCTCGGGCTCCGGCAATCCGGACTGGCCCATATAATCAATCTCGATATCTCGGGCTCCGGCAATCTGGACTGGCCCCAATCATCATATCTCACGACTACGTCGGTATCCTCCGGATAGCCGCCGCATCACAAATAACCGGTCGGTAGTGCTCCCCTGCCAGGCTCAACGCCATCATCTGTGACCATCTTGCCCCGGGATACCGCACCGGGTCAACCATGCACCCGCAGACGGTTCCTCCTCCGCCTCGACTCGGGTGTATGATACTGCTCAAGGGCCGAGAAAACTCATGGTGGACATATCTCACATCATATCACAAGAAAACCGCAATTTCTACCTTTTGAAAATGGTAATGAGTTTATAAAATCCTTGCGGTTTCTCCTGATCCATAGATCTCATGGAACATCCGAATCCCATAATCAAAAGTCAATAAATAGTGAATACCAGTCTAAAGCCTCATAATATTGCATAACAAATGAAAATACATATGCGTGAGATATCACAGTAATGAATGCAATGTCTAAGCTGTCATATAAAAGCAAGCGCACTAGTGCCATATCGAAACTATCAGCTAACAATTTATACTAATGAAGTAGTGTTTTCTAATGTGTACGTGACATGAAAATTACCGATGATGATGTGTGTGAGCCGGCGAGCAGGTGTACGTGGAGTATATGCATCATCGGTAATGGTGCCGGTGTCCTGAAAGCATGGGTTCATAGTAACTAAAGAAAACACATTTACAAGCATGCGATGCAATGAGAACATGAATATAACGGAAAATGAATAGTAAACGCAATATTCGAGAATATACATTTCTAGGTACGAGTCATACAATTTTGGCATTTGAAATAGCACGAATCGTGGTTTTTAGAAAATAGGGCCTGTCTTTAAAATACCCACGATTCGTCAGTTTTGAAAATAAGTACGACTCGAGTCCAGTCTAACATCTACCGGATAAATTACAGGACTAAACTAAGAGACCAATTGAAAGGGTAAGGAAATCCACCCAAGTCTGAGTCGATATATATATCTAGTAGTCGGTGATCCCGCCTCAATAACGTCACGTACGATACAAAATATAGCACGACATCCTCGAATCATGAGTGCGGATTTATCATAATTTTTATATCTTGTATGGTAAATCCCTCACACGGCATCCCAAAATCAGGGTACGGGTCGAATATTACATATAACACATTATTCATATGGTATCATTATCATAAAATCATAAAATAGGGTACTGATCTAAAGTCTAATACAAATCGATACCATCCAACATATATCCGCGTGCGAATAAAATCACATCGCCCATTCGATCCACTAATATAACATGTCGTATCTCATTACACGACCCAAATCACATCACCGATCTCACGGAATCATGCCAATCACATCGACTCATCTCCAAGTATCATATACCATCCTCATCATCCATGTATATGTATATGTATGTGTGTGTGTGTGTGTGTATATATATATATATATATATATATATATATATATATACGTACCAACGCAATCCACATACACACACACACATACATACATATAAACATATACACCCAAAAATAACCCGTGTATGCATGTGTATGTGTGTACACCTATACTCTAGGGTTCGCGACTAAGAAACTATACAATAAGCGCTATATTCAAATTACACTAAAACTAACCCATGAACACCTAAAGCCTATCTTGATAATCATCCACGCTTCACCAAAACACATATAAATATATAACATATCATATGCTACACTACGAACTGTGGGGGTACTATACGCCATCCACCCGACTTCTCCCGTTGATATACATCTACTCACCTAGATTCTAAACTAGTTTAAAGGCTATAGAAATTCAAGTACTAAGCTAAGGGTGAATGAATTATCTCATTTGGCAACTCAAGAATTTTCTTGAGTTGCCCCAAGTGCTCAAAATACTATCTTTCTTGGTTCCCCATGTTTGTAGTGAGCTTGTGCATGCTTTTAATGAAGAGAAAAAATGGTTTTGATGTGGTTTTGGGGTTGATATGAGGTGGTAAAGGAGGTGGGGAGAAGAGGGCAGCCATGGTGAGAGGGAGGGAAATGAAGAAGATGATGAAGATGGAACACAATGAGCCAAGGGTCAAAGGAACCCCTCACCCTCTCGCTCTCTTCTCTCTTTTGCCAATACTCCTTTCTTTATTCATTTCCTTTTCTTTATCTTTTCTTTTCTTTTCCTTTTTTTTTCCTTTTTCTTTTTAAAACCAAAAACAAATAAAACCATATACATATAAAAGAAACACAAGATGCTATGGTTCATACAAGTTAACAAAAATGTATTTTGAAACATGTCATGGTGCATGTCATATGCACATAAACCGGATTAACGCAAAATTAGTGAAAATTAATCGAGTTTAGCACTTAATCCTTTTACAAATGAGTATTTAAAAATCTATAAATGTTCATATCATATAAAACACCCTCATTTCAGTAATTTTTATAAATTTACAAATATTTACCAATTTATCGTATATAATTATACCATATCATTAAAACCAATTTCTACACATTAAAATATTCGTAATATTTATTATTTAATTATATAAATTCCCATAAATAATATTTTATTTTTCTGTAAAGATATACTCCCACTTAGAGATCTTTCAGCCTTGATTCCCAACGCTAGTTGACATTACACGACTCCGCTCTACTCTTTTGTAATACTTTAGAATGCGATTAGTATAAATTAAGTGATAATGCGGGTTTTAAATAAAAAGTTTACCAAAATATTTTTCAAAAATTTTATAAAAATTAATTGATATTTTATTATAATTTATTTTGGGCTTGCACACACATGTGCATGTTAACCTAGGGTTAATTTAGGGGTTAAACCATGCTTAAGTAGCCATGGTATGTTAACCCATTCATTTAAGTATGTAACGTTTTAAAAATAATTAAATAAATAATTAAATAAATAAAATTGTTTAAGTGAATTTTATGATTTTCGGTAAAGTAAAACGTATTTTTCGTAAAACAAAACCGTAATTATTTTTCAGTATAAATTTAAAAATATCTATTTTAATTATATTATTACTAGTAAATGGTGTTTATTTAGTCACTTATAAATTTTTAGTTTAATTAAATATTTTTCCTAAATTAATTATTTTAAATATTAACATAAGCTTTATTTATACACTAAATTAGTGTAAATTACAAATTTAAATGGGATTAATTTGTAAAAATGAACCATTGCATATTAGAATTTAGTGTGTATCATGCAAAATTTATTTGCAAATTTTTCCATGATTCAAGAGTTTTCTTGACTTGTTTTTGAAAAAGAAATGAATGAAATTTAATAAATTAATGAAAAGACATAAGAAGTGATAGTTTTGGAGGAAACTTCTACATTATTTTTCACTCTCTTCTTTCTCTCCCTCACCTCCTAATTTGGCCGGCCTCACCCCCATGGCAGCCCTCCCCATTTTCCAATTTTATTTTACCTCCAAAATATCATCAAAAATCCTCCAAAAATTCAATAAAAAATGCACAAAATCTTAATAAAATTCCTACCTTCTATTCTTTGCTCATCTTTACATGGATTTTGGAGAGGGAAAGCATTCATTTTGGAGGCTCATTTTCATGTTTGGATTTCATATTTTGGAAGTATAAATCTTCTCCTTTTTATTTATGGTTATTAGATGTTTCATTTAAGCTTAATTAGATTTAATATATTAATTCTATTTACTACTTTTAAAAATTCAAGTTAGGGTTTGTAAAATTAAGTTGTGGTTTTATTAATTCATTAGGGTTATAATAACTAGTTTAACACTTTTACAAATGGAAAATCATGCATAGTTGATATATTGCAAATTGTGATCCAAATTTCTTAAATTAAACCATTTTTAATAAACTAGATTTCTATTTATGGTCTATATAGGTGGAATAAAATTCCAATTAATGTTTATAACACTAGAGTGTGGTTTTTCAAATATTTTATAAAAATTAATTGATATTTTATTATAATTTATTTTGGGCTTGCACACACATGTGCATGTTAACCTAGGGTTAATTTAGGGGTTAAACCATGCTTAAGTAGCCATGGTATGTTAACCCATTCATTTAAGTATGTAACGTTTTAAAAATAATTAAATAAATAATTAAATAAATAAAATTGTTTAAGTGAATTTTATGATTTTCGTTAAAGTAAAACGTATTTTTCGTAAAACAAAACCGTAATTATTTTTCACTATAAATTTTCAGAGTTCCCAAGTAGTACCAGATTTCATTTGATTCTCTAGTCTCAAAGAAAAACCGATATCGGAAAATTCCCAACGCTAGTTGACATTACACGACTCCGCTCTACTCTTTTGTAATACTTTAGAATGCGATTAGTATAAATTAAGTGATAATGCGGGTTTTAAATAAAAAGTTTACCAAAATATTTTTCAAATATTTTATAAAAATTAATTGATATTTTATTATAATTTATTTTGGGCTTGCACACACATGTGCATGTTAACCTAGGGTTAATTTAGGGGGTAAACCATGCTTAAGTAGCCATGGTATGTTAACCCATTCATTTAAGTATGTAACGTTTTAAAAATAATTAAATAAATAAAATTGTTTAAGTGAATTTTATGATTTTCGGTAAAGTAAAACGTATTTTTCGTAAAACAAAACCGTAATTATTTTTCACTATAAATTTAAAAATATCTATTTTAATTATATTATTACTAGTAAATGGTGTTTATTTAGTCACTTATAAATTTTTAGTTTAATTAAATATTTTTCCTAAATTAATTATTTTAAATATTAACATAAGCTTTATTTATACACTAAATTAGTGTAAATTACAAATTTAAATGGGATTAATTTGTAAAAATGAACCATTGCATATTAGAATTTAGTGTGTATCATGCAAAATTTATTTGCAAATTTTTCCATGATTCAAGAGTTTTCTTGACTTGTTTTTGAAAAAGAAATGAATGAAATTTAATAAATTAATGAAAAGACATAAGAAGTGATAGTTTTGGAGGAAACTTCTACATTATTCTTCACTCTCTTCTTTCTCTCCCTCACCTCCTAATTTGGCCGGCCTCACCCCCATGGCAGCCCTCCCCATTTTCCAATTTTATTTTACCTCCAAAATATCATCAAAAATCCTCCAAAAATTAAATAAAAAATGCACAAAATCTTAATAAAATTCCTACCTTCTATTCTTTGCTCATCTTTACATGGATTTTGGAGAGGAAAGCATTCATTTTGGAGGCTCATTTTCATGTTTGGATTTCATATTTTGGAAGTATAAATCTTCTCCTTTTTATTTATGGTTATTAGATGTTTCATTTAAGCTTAATTAGATTTAATATATTAATTCTATTTACTACTTTTAAAAATTCAAGTTAGGGTTTGTAAAATTAAGTTGTGGTTTTATTAATTCATTAGGTTATAATAACTAGTTTAACACTTTTACAAATGGAAAATCATGCATAGTTGATATATTGCAAATTATGATCCAAATTTCTTAAATTAAACCATTTTTAATAAACTAGATTTCTATTTATGGTATATATAGGTGGAATAAAATTCCATTAATGTTTATAACACTAGAGTGTGGTTTTAAAGAGGATATTAACTTGTTGGTGGAATGAAAAACTCAAATTTGTTACTAGTTTTTATTGATGATTGATAAATTGTGAGAAAAATGAAATTTGGTTAAGTAGATTTTAGAAATTCTTAAATAAATGAGATTAAAAATATAATTTATGGTTTCATTATATCATTATCATCATGAATTGTGGTTTAATACATTAATTCATGCAAAATCAAGTTTTGTTGTGGAATTGGGGAATTTTGCTTGAAAGAGGTTGAAAATTTATAAAGGTTGCAAACTAGAAATTATGTTAAAATACAAATTAGTGTGAGAAAAATATAGTGATGGTTTATATAGTCTAGTTATGCTATTTAATGAGTTTTATGATCATTAGTTTCAATTAAATGCCAAGTTTTGAAGTAAAAAGGTAATTTGGCGTTTCGGGTTTTTCGAAATCGGAAGATTTGATTGATTTTAGGGTTTTGATGGATTAAATCATGCTTTATATTATAATTAATGAGTTTTCTAAACTACAAGTTGTTTGTTGATGTCTATCTCGATCCATCGGAGTTTGTACGCCGATATCGAGCGATATTTGGTTCTTTTGCGTGAACGGGACATAGGTTTTAACCTATGCGCGTTCCGTACGTCGTTTTGATTTTGTCTGTGATTCAGTTTACGATACTATATATGTTTACGTATAGGTACCCCTCATGTGGACTACGGACGATGATGTAGAGGATGGCGACACCGTCTTCGGCAGATAAGGACCAGGTGAGTAGATGTATATCTACGGGGGGAAGTCGGGTGGATAGCGTTTAGCACCCCCGCAAACGTAGAATAGGAATAAGTACTTATTGTCAATAGGAAGCCAGACATGACCTTAGCATTTCGGAAAGTAGGACCCTAGTAGTGACCTTAGGTTGGACTAGATTGATTTAGAAAGACCCTAACCGAGGATGAATATCTTGGAGGAGATTTCGTAGGTTTTAGGTGGATACGCACACGCGTACACACTGAGACTCGATGTGGTGTATACGTGTATGTGTATATATATATATAGGACTAGGTGTAGGTATATATATATATATATATATATATATACACACACACACACACACACAATACATATGTGTGATACAAGGATGTGATATAATACACGGGAATGAAACAGTATAGTTGGGCTTGATGCCGTGATTCTTGACTACGGTCGTATTATGATGTTAGCGGATCATTACAAAAATGATATAATGAATAGGTATACATAGATAATAAAGGGTGATGATGATATAGAGGTATATGGGACTCTAAGATAGCACCCGGACCGTAACATGTGATTGATATTCTGATATGTTATATGTGTGACTTGATTACGACATCATATAGATGTAACTTGATTGCGATATCATAAAGGTGTAACTTGATTTCGATATCTTATAGGCGACTTAATCACGACCTGACATATGTGACTTGATCAAGATATGATATATATGATATGACATTTCTGAGGATAAATTAACCATGTATATTTATGCTGACAATGATATAGGATTGATGTATGCGATTACAGTATAACACCTTGATCATGACATGGGTAGATGATGATATTATACGAATGATGAGACACATAGATGATACTTGATCTGTACCCTGATATTGGGATGCCGTACGATGGATTTACCGTACGAGGCATAGATGTGATGATTGATCCGCACTCTTGTTTCGAGAAAGACGTACTACGTACGTGACGCTATTGAGCCTGGATCGCCGACTATTAGAGATATGGATTCAGACCTTAGATGGACTCTTATTTCTTATTACTAGTTTCTTAGGTTTAGTTCCTTAGGAGGCTTGATGGACACTAGTTTAGTCTCGAGTCGTAGAGCTATAGTTATTCTTGTATATCACATATGAGTGGTTATTACACTTCCGTCTTTACATTCATACCATAATCATAAAGTGCATGTTCATACATATGTTTATATAATCAGTATAAAACTTTGCCTATTAGGACACCAGCACCATTACCGATAATACGCATATTCCACGTACACTTATTTGCCGGCTCACACACATCATCATCGGTAATTGACATGTCACGTACACTTTAGATCATATTATTTTTTCTTATTGATAGAATCAGCAAACAGCTAGATCGGTATAATATTGTGATTACTCTCTGGTGTTAGTATAGACATGGTATTGATTAATTAGACATTTCATACATTCATATTTCCATGTTATCATGCAGTATTATGGGCATATGCCGACACTTATCATATACTTACTCATGATTTTGGGATTCTGGTTTTCTGTGAGATTTCTGGATTTTGGGGAAAACCGCAAGAATATATAAAAACTTCTCTCTCTCTCCTCCTCTCTTTTTAAAAACATAAGATGCGGTTTTCTCGTGATGTATGTGTCGTCCACCATGAGATTTCATGTTTTCTGTTGGATTTCGAGACCCGATTCGAGCAGTGGATGAACCGTCTCGGGTACATGGTGGGCCCGGTATGGTACCCCGGGGCAAGAAGATCGAGTTATAGACGATGAGCCTGGCAGGGGAAGGCTACCTACCGGTGATGTCTGGCGCGGCGGATATCCGGAGGATTTCGACCGTTGTCGTGAGATTTAATGATATGGGCCGATCCGGATTGACGGAGCCCGAGATATTGAGACTATGAGACATTGAGATTATGAGGTATTGAGACTTGAGATTTACATGTTTTGTGTCGATGCTTGACACGGATTTCTATGGATTTCATTGTTGCTATTTCAGATTTCTATACACATTTTACATGGTAAAAGCTAAAGATTTCTTATGCAGATATATCTAGATTTCAGCATTGGTTATGTTACATTCATGGTGCATGCATACTCATTCTTATGATATAGTATTATATGAGGCACTGACACGAGCACAGAGTATTTGCATTTACACGTAGTATTACCCTGCCATTACCAGATGATTGGGACTTAGTAGTGTATCATTATGACCTAGGATAGCGTCGTGCATTCGATTTCGTTTCGTAGATGTCTTCTACTCATGAGTTGGCAACTCACCCCCATTGTGCCAAATTTTATTACAGGTTGACGTATATGGTTCCTTGGCAGATTGCTGGCACATGATTTCTTTCCGGGTGACTTGCACCGTAGGTTGGTTCTTTTGTATCTGGACCGCCGTTGTATTTTTATTATTT
This sequence comes from Agapanthus africanus, assembly GCA_030015575.1. Taxonomy (NCBI): domain Eukaryota; kingdom Viridiplantae; phylum Streptophyta; class Magnoliopsida; order Asparagales; family Amaryllidaceae; genus Agapanthus; species Agapanthus africanus. Next base: position 234,715,770 of record CM057337.1, read on the forward strand.
CATTTGTATCTAGAATGCTCCATCAACCAAACTTGTATTATTTGATAGATTACTGGACCATTTATTTATTTCGACTTTAGAGTCGCGTCTATTATTCTGATTTGGTGGATTTGTTTTCTTTTGAGTTTTAAGCCTCGCCCTTTGGCGTTGTATATTATTGTGTTTGTTGGGGTTGTTTCTGCCTGTTGGCGTTGAGCTATCTTCCGTTTGGGGATGCTTTTTATTGTTTATGTATATTGTACTTGTTGCACCCGTTTGGGGCCAGTTTTTACAGAGGAGACTCTGCCGAAATTTTTGGGAAAATTTGCTGATACTTTTAAACTTGTTTTTCTTCATGTTTTCTTTTACTTCTTCTTCTTTTATATGGTTTAGATTTCTGGGCTTCGGCTTACTTACGTTACGTTGCGCCTCTAGACGTTTCGTAATCTAAGTGCCGGTCACGTTCCGTACATTCGGGTCGTGACAAAGTTGGTATCAGAGCGCTAGGTTTAACCTTGTATAAGTCTAGATGACCCTTGGTTGATGGAGTAGGCGATTTAGGTAGAGTAACGTACCGTGGGTATGGTCCGCGGCATACTTACGATACGCTACCATGATTAACGAGTCTTAGGATGTACATTTGTTTGCACCGTATTTAATTCGTTCTTTGATCTATCTTCGTCGATGTCGGATGGTAGCTTCTGTTACCACGGGCGCACTGGCAGAGGGAGCTACGGCTCGAATGCGATAACCATTAGGGTATCGTTTATTCTTGAGGTTTGGAGCATTGTTTAGCGTACGGACGAAAGGTATTCACATGCCGTCCAGAAGAAGTTAAAGGATTCGAACGATTATCAGAAAACCATTTTCCCAAGTTTAAGGTATTCGGAAGAACATGCAGGTATTTCGATGGACCCTCTAGAAGAATGAAACCCTAACTCGACATAATGACCACGAGAACGCCCTTGAACCTTAGGGTTTATGGCAGTTCCGTGGTGCCATTAGTGAGGCTTGGGTTTGCCCTTCTACAGCTGGATCATCGATACTGGGGTATGTACCGGATATTTTTAAACTGTACTTGAGTGTTGAGCTCTCGGGGAATTATGGGATTTTGATGGATCGATCGAAAAGTTTAATGTAGTCCGGATATCAGGTGAAGGGATCGACTATGTGGGAGACTCTAGACATGAGTGTTGCCGTTGGTAGCGCAGTCAGCACACCTATGAAAAGACGAGTTCGAAGCAGTCGACATCAGAGGAAAGAGGCGCACATTGACGATAGTGTTTACGATTGCAACTTGGTGATTTGAATTTCATATTTCCGTTGGTTGGATTTTGGTATTTGAGGATTTTGTTCTACGATCGGTATTTCTTGTCTACTTTCATTATATTCTATGCATGTTTCGTATATCGGTTGTATTGATGTTGTTTAGTACATACCCAATGCACTTGATTTGGTTTTAATACATTTTGTGATTTTGATTTGATTTCTTGCATATAGTTACACATGATTTTGACATATGCTTCGACCTAGTTTTTATGCATTTTCGTACTGTGATTTCGATTTTGATATTCGGTGTATGTTTTCGTGCACCATGTACACCTGATTGAGATTCTTGCGCACATTCGGTGCACTTGATGCGAAGGAGACTCGCTTTTGGGGACGCTCTTTGGCAGTGCACACCAGATGCACTAAATCGTGGTTTTGTGCAGATTAGATGCACCTGATATTGAGTCGTGCACGCCCGTTGCACTTGACAGATGTTTTTGGTGCACACCTGTTGCACTTAGTTTTGTTTTTGTGGGTATTCGTGGTATCTATATTTAGTTTCGATTTCAGTGCGCACCGGACGCACATGATATTTTTATGATGTGATTGGGATTGATTTCAGTTTGAGCAGTATGTTTTCATAACCATTATTATTTGATTTAGTAACCAGGCGGGACGTGTATGTTAAATAAAATATATATATATATATATATATATATATATATAGCTATTTTTAAAAATAAACGTCCGCTACTTATGCCGTGACACGTGCATCGCACGGCGATTTTCAAGAGGGGTTTTTGTATGTTTCTTTATTAAGATGTTTAGGCGATTTTACTATGATGCGCACTATATATAAGTTATAGATTGATGTATATTATGATGGTTTTCGTATTGGGTTTTGATATTTTATCTTTACCATAACTCCGATGATTGCGTTATGCTTGACGGAGTTGATTTTAGTTATGTATTGATGATTTCGGAGCCCCGACGATTTGAGTGCTTTGCTAAATGTTTTGGTATTTGGAGGGGGAGTTTTAATTTAAATTCGGGGACCGAATTTCTTAAAGGAGGGAAGATTGTAACGTTTTAAAAATAATTAAATAAATAATTAAATAAATAAAATTGTTTAAGTGAATTTTATGATTTTCGGTAAAGTAAAACGTATTTTTCGTAAAACAAAACCGTAATTATTTTTCAGTATAAATTTAAAAATACCTATTTTAATTATATTATTTCTAGTAAATGGTGTTTATTTAGTCACTTATAAATTTTTAGTTTAATTAAATATTTTTCCTAAATTAATTATTTTAAATATTAACATAAGCTTTATTTATACACTAAATTAGTGTAAATTACAAATTTAAATGGGATTAATTTGTAAAAATGAACCATTGCATATTAGAATTTAGTGTGTATCATGAAAAATTTATTTGCAAATTTTTCCATGATTCTAGAGTTTTCTTGACTTGTTTTTGAAAAAAAAATGAACGAAATTTAATAAATTAATGAAAAGTCATAAGAAGTGATAGTTTTGGGGGAAACTTCTACATTATTCTTCACTCTCTTCTTTCTCTCCCTCATCTCCTAATTTGGCCGGCCTCACCCCCATGGCAGTCCCCCTATTTTCCAATTTTATTTTACCTCCCAAATATCATCAAAAATCCTCCAAAATTCAATAAAAAATGCACAAAATCTTAATAAAATTCCTACCCTCTATTCTTTGCTCATCTTTACATGGATTTTGGAGAGGGAAAGCATTCATTTTGGAGGCTCATTTTCATGTTTGGATTTCATATTTTGGAGGTATAAATCTTCTCCTTTTTATTTATGGTTATTAGATGTTTCATTTAAACTTAATTAGATTTAATATATTAATTCTATTTACTACTTTTAAAAATTCAAGTTAGGGTTTGTAAAATTAAGTTGTGGTTTTATTAATTCATTAGGGTTATAATAACTAGTTTAACACTTTTACAAATGGAAAATCATGTATAGTTGATATATTGCAAATTGTGATCCAAATTTCTTAAATTAAACCATTTTTAATAAACTAGATTTCTATTTATGGTATATATAGGTGGAATAAAATTCCAATTAATGTTTATAACACTAGAGTGTGGTTTTAAAGAGGATATTAACTTGTTGGTGGAATGAAAAACTCAAATTTGTTACTAGTTTTTATTGATAATTGATAAATTGTGAGAAAAATGAAATTTTGTTAAGTAGATTTTAGAAATTCTTAAATAAATGAGATTAAAAATATAATTTATGGTTTCATTATATCATTATCATCATGAATTGTGGTTTAATACATTAATTCATGCAAAATCAAGTTTTGTTGTGGAATTGGGGAATTTTGCTTGAAAGATATTGAAAATTTATAAAGGTTGCAAACTAGAAATTATGTTAAAATACAAATTAGTGTGAGAAAAATATAGTGATGGTTTATATAGTCTAGTTATGCTATTTAATGAGTTTTATGACCATTAGTTTCAATTAAATGCCAAGTTTTGAAGTAAAAAGGTAATTTGGCGTTTCGGGTTTTTCGAAATCGGAAGATTTGATTGATTTTAGGGTTTTGATGGATTAAATCATGCTTTATATTATAATTAATGAGTTTTCTAAACTACAAGTTGTTTGTTGATGTTTATCTCGATCCATCGGAGTTTGTATGCCGATATCGAGCGATATTTGGTTCTTTTGTGTGAACGGGACATAGGTTTTAACATATGCGCGTTCCGTACGTCGTTTTGATTTTGTCTGTGATTCAGTTTACGATACTATATATGTTTACGTATAGGTACCCCTCATGTGGACTACGGACGATGATGTAGAGGATGGAGACACCGTCTTCGGCAGATAAGGACCAGGTGAGTAGATGTATATCTAAGGGGGGAAGTCGGGTGGATGGCGTTTAGCACCCCCGCAAACGTAGAATAGGAATAAGTACTTATTGTCATTAGGAAGCCAGACATGACCTTAGCATTTCGGCAAGTAGGACCCTAGTAGTGACCTTAGGTTGGACTAGATTGATTTAGAAAGACCCTAACCGAGGATGAATATCTTTGAGGAGATTTCGTAGGTTTTAGGTGGATACGCACACGCGCACACACTGAGACTCGATGTGGTGTATACGTGTATGTGTATATATATATATAGGACTAGATGTAGGTATATATATATATACACACACACACAATACGTATGTGTGATACAAGGATGTGATATGATACACGGGAATGAAACAGTATAGTTGGGCTTGATGCCGTGATTCTTGACTACGGTCGTATTATGATGTTAGCGGATCATTACAAAAATGATATAATGAATAGGTATACATAGATAATAAAGGGTGATGATGATATAGAGGTATATGGGACTCTAAGATAGCACCCGGACCGTAACATGTGATTGATATTCTGATATGTTATATGTGTGACTTGATTACGACATCATATAGATGTAACTTGATTGCGATATCATAAAGGTGTAACTTGATTTCGATATCTTATAGGCGACTTAATCATGACCTGACATATGTGACTTGATCAAGATATGATATATATGACATGACATTTCTGAGGATAAATTAACGATGTATATTTATGCTGACAATGATATAGAATTGATGTATGCGATTACAGTATAGAACCTTGATCATGACATGGGTAGATGATGATATTATATGAATGATGAGACACGTAGGTGATACTTGACCCGTACCCTGATATTAGGATGCCGTACGATGGATTTACCGTACGAGGCATAGATGTGATGATTGATCCGCGCTCTTGTTTCGAGGAAGATGTACTACGTACGTGACGCTATTGAGGCTGGATCGCCGACTATTAGAGATATGGATTCAGACCTTAGATGGACTCTTATTTCTTATTTACTAGTTTCTTAGGTTTAGTTCCTTAGGATGCTTGATTGACACTAGTTTAGTCTCGAGTCGTATAGCTGTAGTTATTCTTGTATATCACATATGAGTGGTTATTACACTTCCGTCTTTACATTCATACCATAATCATAAAGTGCATGTTCATACATATGTTTATATAATCAGTATAAAACTTTGCCTGTTAGGACACCAGCATCATTACCGATGATGCGCATATTCCACGCACACTTATTTGCCGGCTCACACACATCATCATCGGTAATTGCCATGTCACGTACACTTTAGATCATATTATTTTTACTTATTGATAGAATCAGCAAACAGCTAGATCGGTATAATATTATGATTACTCTCTGGTGTTAGTATAGCATGGCATTGATTAATTAGACATTTCATGCATTCATATTTCCATGTTATCATGCAGTATTATGGGCATATGCCAACACTTATCATATACTTACTCATGATTTTGGGATTCTGGTTTTCTGTGAGATTTCTGGATTTTGGGGAAAACCGCAAGAATATATAAAAACTTCTCTCTCTCCTCTTCTCTTTTTAAAAACATAAGATGCGGTTTTCTCGTGATGTATGTGTCGTCCACCATGAGATTTCATGTTATCTGTTGGATTTCGAGACCCGATTCGAGGAGTGGATGAACCGTCTCGGGTACATGGTGGGCCCGGTATGGTATCCCGGGGCAAGAAGATCGAGTTGTAGACGATGAGCCTGGTAGGGGAAGGCTACCTACCGGTGATGTCTGACGCGGCGGATATCCGGAGGATACCGGCCGTTGTTGTTAGATTTGATGATATGGGCCGACCCGGACTGACGGAGCCCGAGATATTGAGACTATGAGACATTGAGATTATGAGGTATTGAGACTTGAGATTTACATGTTTTGTGTCGATGCTTGACACGGATTTCTGTGGATTTCATTGTTGCTATTTCAGATTTCTATATACATTTTACATGGTAAAAGCTAAAGATTTCTTATGCAGATATATCTAGATTTCAGGATTGGTTATGTTACATTCATGGTGCATGCATACTCATTCTTATGATATAGTATTATATGAGGCACTGACACGAGCACAGAGTATTTGCATTTACACGTAGTATTACCCTGCCATTACCAGATGATTGGGACTTAGTAGTGTATCATTATGACCTAGGATAGCGTCGTGCATTCGATTTCGTTTCGTAGATGTCTTCTACTCACGAGTTGGCAACTCACCCCCGTTGTGCCAAATTTTATAACAGGTTGACGTACATGGTTCCTTAGCAGATTGCTGGCACATGATTTCTTTCCGGGTGACTTGCACGGTAGGTTGGTTCATTTGTATCTGGACCGCCGTTGTATTTTTATTATTTCATTTGTATCTAGAAGGCTCCATCAACCAAACTTATATTATTTGATAGATTACTGGACCGTTTATTTATTTCGACCTTAGAGTCGCGTGTATTATTCTGATTTGGTGGATTTGTTTTCTTTTGAGTTTTAAGCCTCGCCCTTTGGCGTTGTATATTATTGTGCTTGTTGGGGTTGTTTCTGCCTGTTGGCGTTGAGCTAGCTTCCGTTTGGGGATGCTTTTTATTGTTTATGTATATTGTACTTGTTGTACCCGTTTGGGGCCAGTTTTTACAGAGGAGACTCTGCCGAAATTTTTGGGAAAATTTGCTGATACTTTTAAACTTGTTTTTCTTTATGTTTTCTTTTACTTCTTCTTCTTTTATATGGTTTAGATTTCTGGGCTTCGGCTTACTTAGGTTACGTTGCGCCTCTAGACGTTTCGTAATCTAAGTGCCGGTCACGTTCCGTACATTCGGGTCGTGACAAAGTATTTGGTAATTACTTAATTAAATTTAGTTTTCAAAATAAAATAAGTAGGGTTTTTGAATTTTTGGGTTGACTTGAGTGAGAGGGAGAGAGAGAGGGCATGATGAGGCATGGCAAGCATGCCATGCATTTAATGAGGAGAGAGGAGAGGGAGGCATGCTTGTGCTAAACTCACCCTTAATTCCCACACCCCTCACTCTCACACATACACCCTCATTCCTTCACTCTCACTCACATTCATTTTTCTTCACTCTCATATTTTTCTCCTCATCTCACCCTCACTCCTCAAACTGAAAAACTTCTTTGTTCTTCACTAAACCCTAACCCAAATTCTCATAAATCCTCACTACACTTCACAAAACTCACCACTCTCTTCATTAAACTTGATCCTAAACCCCAATTGATCACTTGGAGCTAGGAAAGTTTGGTTTTTGAGCAAGTGTGGATAGGTATAAATCCCTAACTGTTAATTAGGTTCTTATTATGTGGTATTGCTAATTAGTTTCAGTTTAAAACACTTAAAGTTTAGGTTTTGTGCAAATGTCGTTTTTTGTGTAGTTTTGGGTGTCCTGTTGAATCAGCTATCAACTTGGATTGTTATTTTGAAAGTTGCCATTACTGAGAGGTGTTTGTGAGACATAGAACCCATCACCAAAACCTAAGACCATCCCTCCCTAACTGGGCCGCAAATTTATAGTTTCTGACCGCAAATTGCGGCCAGACTGGTGACTGAAGGGTTGTATTTTGGTCGTGGGGTCTCTGGGGTTGTGTGTAGGCTCGTGGAACTTGCAACTTTCAAAAAGTGTTTGTGTAGCAAAATCTGGGACCAGTTACCTAGTTTTAGGCGTTTCGGCGACGTGCGATGCGGATTATCCGATATTTGTTTAAGTGCTTCGTACGATGTGTAGCCGTAGGGCCGGTCTAGGAAGTTGCTGCACGCGTTTAGCCGCTAAGAGAACACTTGGGAGCTTATGGGAGTCGGTTTATTGTTGCCATTGTTTGCGTGTGTTATCGAAACGTTTCTAATGTGCACTTGTTATGTTGTTGTTGTATGATTTTAGGATCGCAGGCGGGGACTTCGGACGCCGCGAAGAAGGGGAAGTAGGTGGTTGGACATACCTAGCTCGAGATCACCGGTGAGTAGATTTAACATCTACGGGGAATTCGTCCGTTTGGCGTTATGCGTCAAAGCTTGATAAGATATTGGATCCGCATGTTTATACCCATATACATTGATTGTGCATGTGTACTATTGTTGCATACGCCATTCCTATTGCATAGGGACATAGTATTAATGAGACACAACACTGTTACTAACGGTTCCTGTTGCACGAGCACTAAACTGTATGCCACATACACACCGTTAGTAATTGCCATGACACTCACACTATATAATTGCCATGGATAATACGTTGATTAGCTTACCTTATTATTGATATTGACATAGGGATTATTGTTCTATTGCGTATATGAGATACATCGTGCATACCTACTTACTTGTATACACCAATACTTGCTATAGCTACCTGTGCATCTTTAGATAATGTTGGATTTGATTTTGGAGAATTGGGAACCGCATGATATATTTTAAAATTGGATTCATTTAAAAGAGCGGTTTTCCCTTGATATACTCATATTACGGTTTCATGGTTGCATATATCATATTGCATGGATTTACGCAATGAGATACGGATTTCATGTGATTTATGAATTTGAGAACCGGGGTATTTTTAATGAAGTATGCATTGTTTTGAAAACCCGGTTCTCTTGTTATGATATTTCAGTGCATCCACCATGCGTTTTCTCGGTTCTGAGACGTGTGCTGGAAACCCGATTCGAGGAGTTAGATGATCCGTTTGCAGGTTCATGGTGGACCCGGTATGGTACCCCGAGGCGAGAATGGATGGTTGTGCAGTAGACGATGAGCCTGGCAGAGGGACTATTACCTACCGGTGATTGGTTGGACCTGGCGGTTATCCGGAGGATACTGACCAGAGTCGAGAGATGGATATGGGCCGACCCGTACTGCCGGAGCCCGAGGGCCGATCCCGCAGAAGGAGCCCGTGGACCGATCCGGACTGACGGAGCCCGATATATGTGGATTTGCAAGTCGATGATGGGCATGAGTATTTCATGATATTTTCGGGTGCCGATGTTGGGCACTCAGGTTCCATAAGATTTACAGAATATGAGGGCCGGTTAGAGTGACAGCGCCTGAGTTATTAGGGTTTGGGGTGTCGTTGATGGATACCGGGTTTTTCCACGATGATGATTCATGATGATGATATGTTTTATCCTATACTCAGCATTTATTGATATGCATTGCATCATGTATTTGTAGTATCTGATGGAGTACCTTTCATAATTGTTGCATACCCAGATTACCATATTGATACTATCAGATTGCATATGATAGGGTATCGCAGTACATGCATACCTGCGATTACCTGTATGATGTTATTTACTATTCACGAGTTGGCAACTTACCCCCGTTGTGCCACAGTGTTTTGCAGGTTGACCCTCATTGTATTCACGGCAGGGGGTATCTTATTGTATTTTTTTGCAGCGGATACCGCTACGGTTGGCTGTGAGCCATTTTGGTGTAGGTGGGTTGCGGTTATCCGACTTTATATTTCATTGTACATCTATTATTGTATCTAGTACTCTCCATCTACCATTTTATGTATTGACTAAGAGACCAGTTGTGAGGACGATATTGTATATTTTATGATATTGGGTGTCGAGCTCGTGTGAGCCGGCTTTTATTATGCAATTTTATTTTTTATACTGTTTTTCACTTATATTGTCTGTTTCTTCGCTACGGCGTCGTATATATGCTTGTTGTGGTTGTTTCTGCCTTTGGGCATGATTTGCTCCCGTTTGGGGATGCATTATTTATGTCACATGTTGCTTTACCTACATCTTATATTTGTTCCTGTTTCGGGGCTAGTTTTTACAAAGGAGGTGCTGCCGAAATTTTTAAGAAAATAACTTAAACTTTAAAGATTTTTACTAGAGATTTCAAAATGTTTTTAACAATGTTTTCAACACTTACTACTTTTGATGGTTTAGATTTCTGGGTTCTCGGCTTACTTAAATTGCGTTACGCCTGTAGATGTTACGTGGTTTGAGTGCCGGCCACGTAGCAAATTTTGGGTCGTGACAAAGTTGGTATCAGAGCGCTAGGTTTTACCTTTCGGAGTGTAGGATGACCTTGGTATGATGGAGTAGGTAGCTTAAGCAGAGTGACGTAGCGTATGTATGTTCCGCGGCATACTTACGACACGGTACTCCGCCTAAGTGACCTTAGGACTTGTTGGTTGAAATTCATTCCGTCATTATATACATTCTTGTGATTCGATTTCCGTGTTCTTATCGAATCCTGTTTTTCATTTCCAGCCATTATGCCGCCGAAGACTACGAGGGCGCAGAGTGCGGCCGCGAGAGCCGAGGTCAGAGTTGGCTCGTCTGAGACGAGGACTGACCAGGGCGGTATGCCCGTTGTACAGGAGCAGATTGATCCACCTTCGCTCGACCATATTACTAGTCTAGAGGCCGGCATGCAGGATTTACGCCAGATGATGGGATCATTAGTCAAGGTCAGCAGAGCGTAGCGACAGGAGGTTGTCCCACCTGTTGCGGGCACCGCGATGGTGCCTACTGTTCAGGCAGCCGTACCTGCAGCCATAGAGGTGATCACCGTATCGTTATCTGAGTTCATGAGGCTGAAGCCTCCGGTTTTCACAGGCACTGATGCAGCTGAGGATCCACAGTCATTTATCGATCAGATGTCCAGGATATGTCGTTTGCTGAGATGCTCTAACGCGAGATGTGTAGAGTTCGCGAGCTTTCGTATGGAAGGTCTTGTCCAGAAGTGGTGCGAGTCCTTAGAGAGGGGCAGAGCCGCAGGTCTTTCTCCTATGACCTGGGCTGAGTTGGTGACGGTGTTTCTTGGCCGTTTTCTTCCACAGAGCGGTAGGGATGCTCGAGCGTGCAGATTCGAGTCTTTACGCCAGACTCCGGGTATGACGGTGGCAGAGTACGATGTGCAGTTTACCGAGCTATCTGTGTATGCTCCGTATTTAGTAGCTACTGAGGAGATGCGGATCAAGAGGTTTTTTCGAGTCTTGCTTACCCAGTTGTTCTTCGCTATCAGCGCCCAGCATTGTGACACATATGCAGTAGCATTAGATGCAGCCCTATTTGTCGAGGAGCGTCTTTCCGAGAAGTCGGTCATTCCCGAACCGAAGAGGGTCCGTACTGGTGTATCAGCACGGAGACAGCTGTTTAGGCGTCACGACAGATTTCGTGTAGGTAGCAGAGGCTTGGGACGAGGACGGTTGTTTAGCTCTTACCCCTAGGAGGGTCAGCAGTAATCGTCTGGATGTTTCCGGTGCTGGAGTTTCTATCATCGTGTTCGAGATTGTACTGAACCACGTGAGGACGAGGCGGCCATATCGCATGTTACCTTACCACCTTCTCCACCTCAGAGATCATTACCTCTTGCACCTGTTGTTGCTCCGCGTCAGACTTATGCACAGAGAGGTCGTGGTCGCAGAGGATTTGTTCAAAAAGGACGGGGTGACAGAGGCAGAGGACATCCAGTTGCAGGTAGAGGGCACAGTCGGCTTTAGAGGAGGGAATGTCAAGGATTCTTAGCTTTCATTCGTGATACCGGAGCCGCAGTAGGTTCGTTGGACTAGGTTCCTATCGTGCGAGAGTTTCCAGAAGTTTTTCCTGATGAGCTACCTGGATTGCCGCCAGAGCATAAGATTGAGTTTTGCATTGATCTGATTCCCGGCACGGGGCCTATTTCTGTAACGCCTTATCGGATGGCCCCGGCGGAGATTAGAGAGCTTAAGGGTCAGTTGTAAGAGTTGCTTGACTGGGGACTTGTACGTCCGAGTGTTTTGCCTTGGGGAGCTCCTGTTCTGTTCGTCAAGAAGAAGGATGGCAGTTTGAGGTTGTGCATTAATTATCGTTAATTGAACCGAGTTATGGTGCGGAATAGGAATCCTTTACCTCGTATTGACGGTTTGTTTGATCAGCTCCAGGGTGCGGGAAATTTTTCTAAGATTGATTTGAGATCAGGTTATCATCAGCTGCGGGTTCGGAATGATGATATTCTGAAGACTACTTTTTGTACGCGCTATGGGAATTATGAGTTTTTGGTGATGTCGTTCGGACTCACCAATGCCCCCGCAGCGTCCATGGATTTGATGAACCGGATTTTCAAGCCGTCCCTCGACCGGTTTATTATTGTGTTTATTGATGACATTCTGGTTTATTTCAAGAGCCGTGAGGAGCATGAGCAGCACTTTGTAGGGTTCCTAGGCACGCTAATGAGGTCTCACAAGGCATCAACCATGCCAATTTCAAATTTTACAGGTGCCGAGAAACCCTAATACGGATCGTTAACTAGAATTTTAGGCGAAAACGAAAACTAGTTAACTACTTAACTGAAAAAGAAACGGAAATACAACCTTTGTAGATCCGGTTCTCCACCTCCATAGCTCCATGATGAAGTCCCCTCGCTGTACAAATCGCATCCCGGACCCTAGCGTCGGCTTCATCGGAGAAATGGGCGGGCAAGGTCGTCGGCTTCGTGCCGAAGATGATCTACGTCGAGGCATCACAAGATCAAGCTCCCACTTCACCAACTTATGAAACTTGTGAAGAAAACACCCTATACTACTTGGCAAGAGGTAGAGGATGAAGAAATAGGAAGTGGGTTCACTTTAGAATTGGATTTCTCACTCATTTGCTCAAGTTGCCATTGATGGAGCAAGGTTTCTTCATGAAGAAGAAGAAGAGGAAGAAGATGATAGAATATGATAAGTTATTCCAAAAAGAAATTAAAATGAATACTTATCATAATCAAACCATGGTCAAGTGTAGAGAATAAACTAGGGTTAGGTCAATGGTTAGGGTTAAGCATGAAGACAAAAATGGTGACTTAGTCAAAGCTTCATGAAGCTTCAACATGCATCCATATAAAGCCACCATTTTTCTTTTCTTTTGCCAAAAAGAAATAAATAAATAAATGAATAAATAGATATGAAAAACAAAACCCTAACCATTTAAATAACCATGGTTTAATCTTTACACAAACTCAAGTAAGCATGTATCATCAAACATGATACAATCAAGTGCACAAAAGTATATCACATACACAACTTGTGAACTTCAAGTGAGAAAATCCATTTAAAGTGAACCAATACTAGTTAATGCAAAGTAATATATCAAATATATATAATTATGCATTAAATCATTAAATCAACATTTGATTTAACGATCCGGTCATATCGCATATGACCGGCTAATATCCAATGTATCGATTTATCGAATCAATCCTTGATTCGATAACTAGGTTATATCGCATACAACCTTTCGATACATTCATCGCGAGAATGAAATACGGTATCACATACACGCATTATTCTCGGTCCCGCACATATCTCATATGCGCTCCTATTTCGTTTCGCTTGAGCCAGGAAACCTCTGTGTAGGACTCTAAAGACTCGTCAATACGCCGGCAGCAGGTGATGATCATATCAAACACCCACAAGCCGCAAGCGGTCTGCTAAACGTAACGGCCACCCGGGTATTGAGCGATCAGAAGATCGACGAGCAAGCCCGCTCACACTCCTGTGAATCCAACCAGTAACACCTTACCGTACAGTTTGGTCTGATCGTCTGATATGTCGCATATCTCGCCTAGGGGTGGTAAACGTCAGACCCCAATAGCTTGATAAGTCGTGTCGATTTGAGGTCTATAACAGTTCGAGAAACTACAGGTAACACTTACCAGTAAATCTCAGCAACCCTGGCCAGGGATTTCCGGTTATAGCCAATCGAACACAGCGCAACATCAACTCCCTATACCGGGAGAGACGAATCCCCTCCTATCGCTCATTGCCTCCATGTGATTCGGGAATGTACCCAAAAGCCACCGTTTTGCACGCCCTCTTGGACGTGGTAAGGTGGAAATCAAAGCACAGTGGGAACCACACAAGACTCTATGACGATCTCGGGTCAACAGACTACTCTGTACCAGTGTCACCAGAGACTTGCCATCTGACGTAAGGTATAATACCATCTGGGAGTTCTCGGCGAGTCCGTCAAGTGTACCCAGTCTCCACTGAGCACCCGTACATCATCTCTGATGTCAAACACCAATGGATATGGGATCATCCATCGCCCATCTGTATGGGTGGAGAAGGTATACGCTATTCTACTCTGGTATATCGATGCCCCGTCTCGATATACCCACGACTAGGGACTTTGAAGGATGTACTTATGGACTACCATGTCCCCACTAGTATGATCCGCATCATAGTCCAGGTAGTCAAGTACACATCCTAAGGGCTTTACCAATATGTAACAGAGAGACAATCAGTGTACATGTTAAGGTAAAGATCAACCAGATAGCATACTATCATGTCGAGCAAGAAAGTCCTCCCTATATATGTCCAAGCACCCACTACAATATACATCCTATGTATAGTAATGGCCTCTAGGGCATACATATAACTAACAATCTCCCACTTGCACTAGAGCTATCTGATAGCAGTGGTTGTAGTATCTCATACTCAACCATCCCATAAAAGTCTCTCTCTGGGAAAAGGCCTTTGTGAGTGGATCCGCCGTGTTGTCCTCTGAGTCTACTCTCCTAACCTCGATCACCCTGGAGATCAACTATCTCCATGATCAGGTGATACTGCCTTAGAATATGTCTGGATCACTGATGGGACGGACGTTCCTTGGCATAAGCCACAACTCCATTGTCTCACAATGGGAGGAACGTAGTTCATCTCATGAACCAATATACACCCAAACAGGCTGTTCGGTAGCATCTTAAGTAGCGATGTATGCAGCCTTTATCGTCTAGTATGCCACGGTATCTAGCTTGGAACTCTTCCAACATACCGTCCCTTTACTGAGGGTAAAGACAATGCCTGTGACTGACATTCAGTCGTCCTTATCACCCTGGAACACTTCCAGTGATTCTCCCCAGGATCAATTGATACCATCTCACTACAACTAGTGAGAATCCTAACATCCAATTAGATCTATCTCATAGATCCAAAACCCAGGATTTAGGAGGTATCACTTTGATCCTTTATGGAGAATCATTGTGATAAACGGAGATTGACAGAGCGTAGCATAGGAAACTCCTTCCCTATCAAGAGTATGTCATCCACGTACTCTACGAGGATCATCACCATACTCCCTACTACCTTTTTGTTTATACAAGGTTCATCTACTATTTTGATGACGTCAAACTGTTTGACTAACTCATCAAAACAGATGTTCCAACTCCGTGATGCCTGCTTTATCCTATAAAGCATCTTGTACACGTTTCCGCTGCTCCCACTGTCTATGAAGCCCTCTGGCTGTGTACTTATAGACGCTCTCTTCTAAAACATCATTTAGAATAGCAGTCATGGCACCCAACCACCAGATATCATAGTCATGGTATGTAGCCATGGCAAGTAGGATCTGGATGGACTTAAGCATAGCCACTTGAAAAGGTTTCATCATTATCCACGCCTGGTCGATGACGAAAAGATTTAACAAGTCTAGCTTTGAAAGTCTCAACTTTTCCATCTACACCAAGTAATCTTCTCAAGATCTACTTGCTCCTGATGGGGATTAAACCCTTCAGATATAGCAACCAAAGTCCATACTTTGTTGGTGTATGAGGATTCCATCTCAGATCACTAAGCATCCAGCCATTCTTACAGAGTCTTACTCCTGATGGCCAGCTCGAAACTAGTTGGGCCATCATCTTATGATGCAATCCTCGCTCCCACTGTCATAGAGAAACCGAAGTATCTCTCAGGTGGGTGAGGAACCCTACTAGATCGGCGGAGAGTCTGAGGTTCGTTGGTAACTATTGAATCCTTTGGTTCTGTCAAATCATCAGCTGCAGTTTTGTATGGCTGGAACCTTTCCAGTTCTACATAACAGATCTTGCCTCGAGCTTGTCCGGATTTTGCTTTTCAGACATAGGCTGGACAACCCCAAATCTTAACTAACTTAAGAGATGGGCTCTTCCCTTATCATATCAAATATGAAGTGGTAGGCAACTGATTTGGTTTGAACCTAATTCAATAGGTATGCAGCTTCTCAAGTGCATAACTCCCAAAAGGAAATAGGTAACTCAGTAGTACTCATCATAGAGCACACCTTATCATATAGGGTGTGATTGCTCCGCCACGATATACCATTATGATATGGTGTATACGGAGGAGTAATGCTGAAAGAGAATCTCATTCTCCTTTAGAATAATCCAGGATTTCCGTGCTCAAGTATTCTCCTCCTCGATCACATCTAAGGACATAATACTTATACCCGTATTTTGGTTCTCTACTTCTAACTTATATTCTGTGAATATCTCAAAAGGTTCGGACTTGTGTTTCAACAGGAACATATGTCTGAATCTTGAGAGATTATCAGAGAATGTAACGAAGTACAAAGAACCGTACTTGGCATGTGTAGACAGGGGACTTTACATACATCAACATGTATCATCCCAAGAGTTTACTAACTCTTTCTCTATTTCCAATAAACAGAGCTTGTGTCATTATATCTTTGTGACATGACTGGCAAGTTTCACAAGATGTAGATTCAAACTGATTTAAATATGCATCTATGTGCAACTTAGCTAGTCGGGTCGCATTGATATGACCTAGTCTACAATACCTCAAGAAGGATTCGTTCATTTCTGGACTCTTCCTCTTGTGTGTGTTCTGTATACTAAGAACTGTAGTTTGATTTAGAACATCAATGCTTTTAGATAACGTGCCTGAATCGATCAACTTTTGATATAGGAAATGTTCAAAACATTATCCAACAATACAAAATTTTATCATTTCTTTACTAATAAAGAGACTGATATGATTTTGTATATCAGGTTCAGTATCTAATAACATTCGTTCAGAATCAATGTATTGGTAATACAAGGTGACAGTGACCAACAGACTTGGCTGCAACTCTTGCCCCGTTTTCTGCCTCATGAAACTTATCACCCGTTCTCAGTCCTCTACCTTTCTGTAGCCCTATGTAACAGATTACATATCTGGGATCCTGATCTGGTATCACATACTCAGGACGTAAAGGATACTGAGAAACAGTTCTCTGTAACGAACACACCCGAAGATGATGCATCAGTATGCACTCTCTTCGTTTGGGCGGCACGGGAATTCTGGTAATCCCCAATTTTTTGCTCTGTCTTATAACAATTATAAGTTGGAGCGGGACCAACGTTCCCCAGCTCAGTATAACAAGCGGGTTCGGTCAATAATCCGTATTATTATCTTGATTAAGGCGTGATATGGTCGCTACCTAGAGAGAGAGAGAAGAAAACACTCAGCGTGCGCTCTTTCAAGAATAGATTGGTTATTATTTTATCTAATCAGGATGGCTCCCACTGCTTTTGATCAAATCTTCCTTCAAACCCTAAAAGGAAAGACCAGCCGGGATTAATTACAAACTACAAGTTCGACAATCTTTCAGCCAGGCCAGTGTCGGTACTTTGAGGGAGGTCCCCCATGCTTTCGCACGAACCTAATTAATGTAAACCTTGTTTTCCCGGAGGCGTAACCCCGTTGACACCTTTCTAGACACCTACTAGATCGGCTAATTGTAATGTGTAAAACTCTCCCAGGAGTAACTCTTACTCGCAGCGGGTATCGGGATCCAACTATCTCATAGAAGGTATGCAATCTCATTGCAAATTTCAACACTTGAAATCCCCGATAATATTTTGCCCCTAACGTGCTATGACCTTGACGAAAGCCAACAAACCATAGCCCGCTAGTCAAGTTCAACCCGTACATTTCTTGATTGAATTAAACCCACCCGCACGACCCTTGACGAAAGCCAACAAAGCCGCACGACTACCCTAATCCAATCGCATCGTATGCAGCAGATAAGCAGCATATAGCTACCGCACACTGCACCTTGACGAAAGCCAACAAATGCAGCACGAATACTATATACAACTTATCTGAAATGACGGAGGGCTACGACAAGTTTTTCTGAAAACCTATTGCGTAATGAACTTGATATCGTTGTAGGATCGAATGAATTTTGAAATGGAGTGTTTTCGAGGCTTTTCTAGTTTTGCTAAAGGAGTCACTCCCGGTGAAGGGATCGTCGGTCCTTTCCTCGTCGAATGAGGTGCGGGATATATCATATATATCACTGTGCAAAGCAAAAACTCTTAAAAGTAATCAAAAGACAAACCGAGTGTGTAGCATCTGCCAGTTATTGCTAAAGGAGTCACTCCCGGTGAAGAGATCTCGGTCCTTTCCTTATCGAATAAGGTGCAGGATATATCACATATACCTCTGTGCCAAGCAAGAACTGTAGCTACCTATTTTATTTTTGAAATTCGATTCTACAACATCTTAGGTTTCTTTTTATTTCATTAATCACATTAATGAAGTCCCATCATTTAAGTACCTAAACATCACAGATAAATAGGACGTACACTTATGCCATCCGCATTCGCCTCTATGTCCCCTCGTGCACCGTTAGGTTAGGTAACTAACGGCAGAGCGGGACAGGGCTAGCGCGGGTGTAAAACATAAGTAACGCCTATATAATATATCATATATACTATATACTGTATCTATCACAGAACATCACATGATCACATCACAGATATCGCAGCAGAAGAAACATATGAAATATTGGATATACTAGGACGTCCGTGTTTTCAATACGAGCCAGTATAAAACACGGATTCCACGGTCGTGATGAATAGCCAATCCCACACCCCTAGACCCCTACGAGAGCGGCAAGAAACCCTGCCAATTCTAGGGTTAGGAGACCCGGACTCGACTCCTCGAGTTGGTCTCCCACCGGACTCCAGAACCCGGTTACTTGTGCTCCCCTCCTTGGGTCTATCCTAGTGCAGAAAAGTAAATAATATACAAAGGGTGACATCTTCCGCAACCTGGAAGTGCCTCAATAAAAGAATATTACATACAAGTTTTTACATGAATGAAAATGAAAAACACTCATCTCACATAAAAACCCCCGGCTATTCTAACACGACGATCCAATATAACATATCCAGCAACACATAACATCACATGTCATCAACGTAAGTAAATATGCGCATCCCAATTGTCGTTGACATATAGCAACGAAACCGGCGATATCACATATTACACTTACGGTCACAGAAAAGAAAGTGTAAAACTACAATAGTTGGAATCCGCAACCTCTTTAGACATCGCATGCCTAATCAAATGAATTCCTTAGACATCGCATGCCTAACAATTATAAACCCCGCATTTTAGTCTCATAATCGAAAACACTTTTCAATATCAAGTCGGGCAATTCAACAGGATTCCCGACATCCTGATCGAATGCTCGTCGCAAACTTCTGTAGACGGCCGCACACCCGACGCCGTCGACGAAGTGCACCAAGGAGGAACACCGCTGCCGCGAGCATTCGAACGGATGCTTTCGGCGACGGGGTTCTCCTACAGTCACTTGGTCGGGGCTATGGAGCGAGGCTGTCTATTAAGTTTACTCGGCGAGTATCCACGTACGCTACGTGATTGCGACGGACTTTTGATCACATCAAAATTCCGTGGCAACCGATCAAGTGAGACTAAAGTGCTATGTTTATAACATTCATTCAGTTATCTCATAACTAATTGTGAATTCCAATTATTGTATCCCATTCCAGATAAATAGAAAATGTTAAACTTTCCGATCGAACAATCAAACTCCCAAGTTTTCCCGAAACAGATCAACACATGAAATAAGTCCAAAAACATTCAGTTCGTGCCTCAGTACCAACGGTCCAGCCGTAGAAGGGTCAAGCCAACGCCTTACATATGGCACGCCGTACTGCCCCAAACCCGAAGGTTCAAAGGGCAGTTCAAGACGGTCACATAATCGAGTTAAGGTTTGTTGTCTTCTAGAGGGACCATCGCGTTACTTGCACTACTTAGAACGTCTTTAAACCTCGGAAAAATCCAACACTTGGAAATTTTCCGGCAGGGGAAAAGTTGGGTATTTATATCCGGTCGAACTTTTTAACATATTCAATATATCCGGAAAGCCACATAGACAAAGTCTGATAATCCGATCGAATCAACTAAGCTCCAAAACACCCTGCAATATTCAACTCTTGAATAAATATTAAAAATTCCCAGAAAATCCAGTACCTGAAAATAGGAATTACTGTGCAAAACGTATTGGGCACTGTGACAATACGGCCGCGGAACCGCCGCAGAAGCCTTGCTTCTGCCGCGTTTCCGTTGCACCCTTGTTGAATCATGGACACGTGTTGCACAGTAATTCTTAGGATTCCCTGCTGATTTTTCTGCATATTTTTAATATAGAAAAATCCACATTTTACAAAATTGTCCAGAGAGCATGTTCAGGGTTAGGGTTTCGGTCCGATCGGATTTCTAACTCCGTCTACGCATCGCCTAAGGCTCTAGCTAGGCTCTGATACGACTGTAGGGTTCCTAGGCACGCTAATGAGGTCTCACAAGGTATCAACCATGCCAATTTCAAATTTTACAGGTGCCGAGAAACCCTAATACGGATCGTTAACTAGAATTTTAGGCGAAAACGAAAACTAGTTAACTACTTAACTGAAAACGAAACGGAAATACAACCTTTGTAGATCCGGTTCTCCACCTCCATAGCTCCATGATGAAGTCCCCTCGCTGTACAAATCGCATCCCGGACCCTAGCGTTGGCTTCATCGGAGAAATGGGCGGGCAAGGTCGTCGGCTTCGTGCCGAAGATGATCTACGTCGAGGCATCACAAGATCAAGCTCCCACTTCACCAAGTCATGAAACTTGTGAAGAAAACACCCTATACTACTTGGAAAGAGGTAGAGGATGAAGAAATAGGAAGTGGGTTCACTTTAGAATTGTATTTCTCACTCATTTGCTCAAGTTGCCATTGATGGAGCAAGGTTTCTTCATGAAGAAGAAGAAGAGGAAGAAGATGATAGAATATGATAAGTTATTCGAAAAAGAAATTAAAATGAATACTTATCATAATCAAACCATGGTCAAGTGTAGAGAATAAACTAGGGTTAGGTCAATGGTTAGGGTTAAGCATGAAGACAAAAATGGTGACTTAGTCAAAACTTCATGAAGCTTCAACATGCATCCATATAAAGCCACCATTTTTCTTTTCTTTTGCCAAAAAGAAAGAAAGAAATAAATGAATAAATAGATATGAAAAACAAAACCCTAACCATTTAAATAACCATGGTTTAATCTTTACACAAACTCAAGTAAGCATGTATCATCAAACATGATACAATCAAGTGCACAAAAGTATATCACATACACAACTTATGAACTTCAAGTGAGAAAATCCATTTAAAGTGAACCAATACTAGTTAATGCAAAGTAATATATCAAATATATATAATTATGCATTAAATCATTAAATCAACATTTGATTTAACGATCCGGTCATATCGCATATGACCGACTAATATCCAATGTATCGATTTATCGAATCAATCCTTGATTCGATAACTAGGTTATATCGCATACAACCTTTCGATACATTCATCGCGAGAATGAAATACGGTATCATATACACGCATTATTCTCGGTCCCGCACATATCTCATACGCGCTCCTATTTCGTTTCGCTTGAGCCAGGAAACCTCTGTGTAGGACTCTAAAGACTCGTCAATACGCCGGCAGCAGGTGATGATCATATCAAACACCCACAAGCCGCAAGCGGTCTGCTAAACGTAACGGCCACCTGGGTATTGAGCGATCAGAAGATCGACGAGCAAGCCCGCTCACACTCCTGTGAATCCAACCAGTAACACTTACCGTACAGTCCGGTCTGATCGTATGATATGTCGCATATCTCGTCTAGGGGTGGTAAACGTCAGACCCCAATAGCTTGATAAGTCGTGTCGATATGAGGTCTATAACATTTCGAGAAACTACAGGTAACACTTACCAGTAAATCTCAGCAACCCTGGCCAGGGATTTCCGGTTATAGCCAATCGAACACAGCGCAACATCAACTCCCTATACCGGGAGAGACGAATCCCCTCCCATGTGATTCGGGACTGTACCCAAAAGCCACCGTTTTGCACGCCCTCCTGGACGTGGTAAGGTGGAAATCAAAGCACAGTGGGAACCACACAAGACTCTATGACGATCTCGGGTCAACAGACTACTCTGTACCAGTGTCACCAGAAAACTGCCATCTGACGTAAGGTATAATACCATCTAGGAGTTCTTGGCGAGTCCGTTCAGTGTACCCAGTCTCCACTGAGCACCCGTACATCATCTCTGATGTCAAACACCAATGGATATGGGATCATCCATCACCCATCTGTATGGGTCGATAAGGTATACGCTATTCTACTCTGGTATATCGATGCCCCGTCTCGATATACCCACGACTAGGGACTTTGAAGGATGTACTTATGGACTGCCATGTCCCCACTAGTATGATCCGCATCATAGTCCAGGTAGTCAAGTACACATCCTAAGGGCTTTACCAATATGTAACAGAGAGACAATCAGTGTACATGTTAAGGTAAAGATCAACCAGATAGCATACTATCATGTCGAGCAAGAAAGTCCTCCCTATATATGTCCAAGCACCCACTACAATATACATCCTATGTATAGTAATGGCCTCTAGGGCATACATATAACTAACACACTTGAGGATTGCTTTGCAGACATTGAGAGAGCACCGCCTGTTTGCTAAATTCTCGAGGTGTGTGTTCTGGCTTGATAGTATTGACTTCCTTGGTCATGTGGTTACGGGAAACGGTATTTGTGTGGACCTGAGGAAGATTGAGGCCGTGCAGCTTTGTCCCAGACCTGTATCAGTGACAGAGGTCCGCATCTTTTTGGGCGTAGCCGGTTATTATCGACGTTTTGTTCAGGATTTCTCCCGTATCGCTGCACTGTTGACCGGATTGACCCGGAAGGGGGTTCCTTTTCTTTGGATTGAGGCATGCGAGTAGAGTTTTCAGCAGTTGAAGACTCGATTGACGACTGCACCAGTTTTAACTTTGCCTTCTGGATCGGGCTGCTTTGCCGTTTACTGTGATGCTTCTCAAGTGGGGCTCGGTTGTGTATTGATGCAGAATGATAGAGTTATCGCTCATGCTTCCCGGTAGTTGAAGAAGCACGAGTAAAATTATCCCACTCATGATCTTGAGATGGCCGCGGTGGTCTTTGCGCTTAAGATTTGGAGACACTACTTGTACGGGTAGTCATATCAGATTTTCACGGACCACCAGAGCTTAAAGTACATCTTCCAGCAGCGAGATCTGAATTTGAGACAGCGCAGTTGGATGGAGCTTGTGAAGGATTATGATTATGAGATCCTTTACCACCCGGGCAGGGCGAATGTGGTAGCCGATGGTTTGAGTCGTAGGCCCGGGGGTAGTTTGTCCCAGTTGAGCGCAGTTCAGATACAATCTTTTACAAATTGGCAGATCTTGTGCGACAGCAGAGTACAATTTGAGTTCACTTCCACTGGGGGACAGCTTGCTCATGTCCCCGCCCGTCCACTTCTTCTAGATCGTATTCGTGAGGCATAGCCCGCCGATACCCTTTTGTCTGAGATTCTTGAGTATATTCGGTAGGGTGGAGATTCAGAGTTCTTGATTGATGACCAGGGTGTGCTATGTTTTGGGGCTCGGTTATGTGTACCTGATACCGATGGGTTGAGACGCGAGATCCTAGAGCAGGCACATCAGTCAGCTTTTAATGTTCACCCAGGTTCCACCAAGATGTACCATGACTTGAGAGATATCTACTAGTGGGCAGGGATTAAGAATGATGTTTCGGATTTCGTTTCGAGGTGGCTGACTTGTCAGCAAGTCAAGGCTGAGCATCAGAGACCGGCAGGAGAGTTGCAGCCTTTACCCATTCTGGAGTGGAAATGGGAGCAAATTTCCATGGACTTTGTTCTGGGCCTACCCAGGTCTAGTCAAGGGTATGACTCCATTTAGGTGATTGTAGACCGGTTGACGAAAGCGGCTCACTTCCTTCCAGTGAAGACCACTTTCAGTTATGCTCAGTATGCTCAGTTGTACATTGATGAGATTGTGCGTTTCTACAGAGTTCCTTCATGCATTGTATCCGATAGGGGCACCCAGTTCACTAGCCGTCTTTGGCAGAAGCTTCAGGAAGCCTTGGGTATCTGTTTGAGCTTTAGCACCACTTTCCATCCGTAGACCGATGGTCAGTCAGAGCGGACCATACAGACTCTGGAGGATATTCTTCGTGCGTGCGTGCTTGATTTTGGTGGCAGTTGGGATCGTCACTTGTCATTGATAGAGTTCTCCTACAATAACTGTTATCAGGAGACGTTTCAGATGGCACATTTTGAGACTTTGTATGGTAGAAAGTGTCGATCGCCAGTCTGTTGGACCGAACTTAGTGAGAGAAGGATTTTGGGACCCCAGCTAGTCCAAGAGACCATGGAGAAGATCCAGTTGATTCAGGATAGGATGAGAGCAGCCGAGTGCAGACAGAAGTCTTATGCCGACCGTCGTCGTCGCAGGCTCAGGTTCACAGTGGGGGATCATGTATTCCTACGGATTTCTCCGATGAAGGGCGTGATGAGTTTGGGAAGAAAAGAAAGCTCAGTTCCAGATTTGTATGTCCTTTTGAGATCCTTGAGCGAGTTGGTACCGTTGCCTATCGTTTGGCACTTCCACCCAGTTTTCCGGATGTTCACCCCGTATTCCATGTGTCGATGCTTCGCAAATACCTTCATGACCCTTCTCATATGATTCAGCACCAGACCGTTCAACTAGAGCGCGATTTTTCATTCACCGAGCAGCCGGTAGTTATATTGGATCGGCAGGTGAAGAAACTTCGGTCAAAGGTCTTACCATCTGTGAAGGTTCTTTGGCATAGACCGAATGTGTAGGGTTCCTAGGCACTCTTATGAAGGTCTATAAGGCATCAACCATGCCCGAATAAAAATTTAGACGTGCCGAAACAACCCAAAGCCGGGATCTTTGCTAGATTATTAGGGTTTAAAATGCATGTAAACATCTTTACAACTAAAAGTGAGGGATTACAACCTTTGTATTCCGCTCCTTCGCTTCATAAGCTCCGAGTAGAAGTCCCTTCGCCGTGATCCACGATCACCCGGGCTCAAGAGAGGCTCCACGACGCGAACGATCATGCTAGCTTGTAGTGTTCCTTTTCTCCGATGATCAACGTCGAAATTTCTATAACTCAAGCTCTCTCACTCTAATGAGGTGAACACCCTAATCTAATTTCCTAGATTAGATGAGGATGATGGAGTAGTATTTATACTTTCTTTTTATATCAAATTCTCACACTTAAACATCACAAAATGAAAAGTAAGCTTTCTCAAAGCTCAAGGTTGAAGAAGAAGAAGAAAAATGAATTAATCCTTTTGTGATGAATAATGAAATGATATATGATTAATAATGTAACCATGGTCAAGGATGACAACGATAACTCATGTATAGAATTAACTAGAGCTAGGGTTTGGGTTGGGTTAAACAATGAGTCACTAGAAAATATCAACCATAATATCTTAACCATGACAAAAGAAAATCCTTCTAGAAGCATCAAGAAAAAGCTAACCCAAATCAAACCCTAACCTTGTTTAATCTCCACTAAACATGTTTCATTATTAATCATATCATGTTACAATAATATATATCACATATATATTATATATTTGTAACAAAAGAAAATAATACAATTAATATATATCGCATATATATCAATGTATTATCCGGTGAGAAAATGAAATAATAAAGTGAGCCAATATTAGATAATGTAATGCATTATATCATATATATTATTATACATTAAATTATCGAATCAACACTTGATCCGACAATCCGGCTATATCGAATATAACCGACTAATATATCATGTACCGATTCATCGAATCAACACTTGATCCGATGACCCGGCTCATATCTAAATATCGTGAGAATATAATACGGTATCTCATATCGCATTATCCTCGGTCGTGCACATATCACATATGTGCCCCCTACTCCGTTTTTCCTGAGTCAAGAAACCTCTGTGTAGGACTCTAAAGAATCGTCAATACGCCGGTAGCAGGTGATGATCATATCAAACACCCACAAGCTGCAAGCGGTCAGCTAAACGTAACAGCCACCCAGGTATTGAGCGATTAGAAGATCAACAAGCTAGCCTGTACATTCTCCTGTGAATCCAATCAGTAACACTCCCGTACAGTCCGGTCTCTTCGTCTGATATGTTGAATATCTAGTCTAGGGGTGGTATACGTCAGAACCCAGTAACCGATAAGTCGTGTCGATGTGAGGCTCATAACAGGTTGAGAAACTACTGGTAACACTTACCAGTAAATCTCATATCCGCCCTGGCCAGGGACTTCCAGTTATAGCCAATCGATCACAACACAACATCAACTCCCTATACCGGGAGAGACGAATCCCCTCCTATCGCTCATTGCCTCCATGTGATTCGGGACTGCACCCAAAATCCACCGTTTTGCATGCCCTCTTGGACGTGGTAAGGTGGAAATTAAAGCATAGTGGGAATCACACAAGACTTTATGACGATCTCGGGTCTACAGACTACCCTGTACCAGTGTCACCGGAGAACAGCCATCTGACGTGTGGTATATCACCATCTGGGAGTTCTCGGCGAGTCCGTCCAGTGTATCCAGTCTCCACTGAGCACCCATACACCATCCTTGATGTCATAACACCGATGGATATGGGATTATCCATCGCCCATCATATGGGTCAAGATGCATATACGCTAGTCTACTCTGGTGTATCGATGCCCTGTCCCGATATACCCTCGAATAGGAACAGTTATAAGATGTACTCATCGACTATCATGGCCCCACTAGTATGATCTCATCATAGTCCCAATTGTCGAGTACAGATCCTAAGGGCTTTATCAACATGTGAGAGTAAGACAGTAAACATATACAAGTCAACATGTTAAGATAAAGTGAAACCAAATAGCATACTATCAAGATGAGCAAGAAATTCCTCTCTATATATATCCAAGCATCCATTATAATATACATTATATGTACAACAACGGCCTCTAGGGCATATACATAACTAACAATCTCCCGCTTGCACTAAAGCCAGCTGCTGTAGTATCTCATACCTAGCATCCCGAATAATCTCTCAAACTGTATCTGGGGAATGGCCTTCGTGAGTGGATCCGCAGTGTTGTCCTTCGTATCTTCTCTCCTGACCTCGATCTCCCGGCGATCAATTATCTCCCTGATCAGGTGATACCGCCTCAGAATATGTCTGGACTTTTGATGAGACCTGGGTTCCTTGGCTAAAGCCACAGCTCCATTGTTATCGCAATACAGAGGTATTGGATGCTCAATGGATGGAACCACACTAAGTTCACTAATGAACTTCTTTATCCAGACAGCCTCTTTGGCAGCATCGTTGGCAGCGATGTATTCAGCCTCCATCGTCGAGTCTGCAACGGTATCCTGTTTGGAACACTTCCAACATACCGCCCCTCCATTGAGGGTAAAGACAAAACCCGAGTGCGACTTAGAGTCGTCCTTATCACTTTGGAAGCTGGAATCAGTAAAGGACTCCACCCGGAGTTCTCCGTTACCATACACCAAGAACATGTCTCTAGTCCTTCGCAATTACTTGAGAATGTTCTTCACAGCTGTCCAGTGACTCTCTCCAGGATCTGCTTGATACCTACTCACTACACTTAGTGAGTATGCTACATCGGGTCTGGTACATAGCATCACATATATGATAGAGCCTACTGTCGAAGCATAGGGTATCCCTTGCATGCGAGCTCTCTCCAAATCAGTCTTGGGAGACATCTCTTTGGAGAGAGTGAGTCCAGAGATCGTGGGTAAGTTCCCACGCTTGGATTCTTCCATACTAAACCTCTTTAGTATGGTGTCAATGTACCTGGATTGGGACAATCCCAGTATCCGTTTAGATCTATCTCTATAGATCATAATTCCCAGTATGCAGGAGGCATCACCTAGATCTTTCATTGAGAATCTTTGTGATAAGAAGAGCTTGACTGATTGCAGCATAGGAACATCATTTCCTATCAAGAGTATGACATCCACGTACAATACGAGGAATACTACCTTACTTTCTGCAACCTTCTTATTGATGAATTCAAACTCTTTGACTACAACATCAAAACAGATGTTCCAACTCCGCGATACTTGCTTTAACCCATAAATAGATTTAAGCAGTTTGCACACCTTTCCGCTGCTCCCACTATCTATGAAGCCCTCTGGCTGAGTCATGTACACGCTCTTTTCTAAATCACCATTTAGAAAGGCGGTCTTAACATCCATTTGCCAGATTTCGTAATCTTGGTATGCAGCAATGGCAAGTAAGATCCAGATGGACTTAAGCATAGCTACTGGGGAAAAGGTTTCGTCATAATCCACACCTGGTCGTTGACGAAAACCCTTTGCAACAAGTTTAGCTTTGAAAGTCTCAACTTTTCCATCTACACCAATTTTCTTTTTAAAGATCCACTTGCTCCCAATGTGTTTTATCCTTTCAGGAGCATTTTCCAAAGTCCATAGTTTGTTGGTGTACATGGATTCCATCTCAGATCGCATTGCATCCAGCCATTTCATAGAGTCCTGCTCGAAACTAGTCAGGTCATCATCTACCATGATGCAATCCTCGCTTCTACCATCAATGAGAAAAGCATAGTATCTCTCAGGTGGATGAGAAACCCTACTAGATCGGTGTAGAGGCTGGGTTTTTTTGGGTACTACTGAATCCTCTGGTTCCACTAAATCCTCAGTTGCAGTTTGTGTTGCTGGAACTTCTTCCAGTTCTACCTCTTCGCCACTAATTTCTTTTGCAAGAAATTCCTTTTCCAAAAAGGTGGCATGTCGAGAAACAAACACCTTTTGTTCCTCGCGATGGTAGAAAAGATATCCATGTGAATGTTTGGGATATCCCACAAACTTGCATAGAACTGACCGTGCCTCGAGTTTGTCTGGATTTTGCCTTTTGACATAGGCCAGACAACCCCATATCTTAACTCGTTTAAGACATGGTCTCCTCCCACTCCATATCTCATATGGTGTAGTAGGTACAGAATTAGTTGGAACTTGATTCAATAGGTATGCTGCTGACTCCAGTGCATACCCCCAGAAGGAAATAGGTAACTCAGCTGTACTCATCATCGAGCGCACCATATCTAATAGGGTGCGATTCCTCCGTTCCGATACACCGTTGTGCTGTGGTGTATAAGGAGGA
Source organism: Agapanthus africanus (assembly GCA_030015575.1). Taxonomy (NCBI): domain Eukaryota; kingdom Viridiplantae; phylum Streptophyta; class Magnoliopsida; order Asparagales; family Amaryllidaceae; genus Agapanthus; species Agapanthus africanus. Next base: position 234,745,038 of record CM057337.1, read on the forward strand.
GTAAGCTGAGAGAGAATCCCATTCTCTTTTAGACAATCTAGGAAATCATTGCTTAAGTATTCACCTCCTCGATCAGATCGAAGAATCTTAATACTTTTGCCCATTTGGTTCTCTACTTCGTGCTTATATTCTCTGAATTTCTCAAAAGCTTCAGACTTGTGTTTCATCAGGAACACATATTCGAATTTTGAGAGATCGTCAGTGAATGTAATGAAGTTGGAAGAACCGTTCCTGGCGTGTGTAGACATGGGACCGCATACATCACTATGTACCAGTCCTAAGAGTTCCGTAACTCTTTCTCTGTGTCCACTAAACGAAGTTTTGGTCATTTTGCCTTTGAGACATGAATGGCAAGTATCATAAGATGATAATTCGAACGGATTCAAATATCCATCCTTATGTAACTTAGCTAGTCGTGTCTCATTGATATGACCAAGTCTACAATGACACAAGAAGAATTCGTTCATTTCTGAACTCTTCCTCTTATGTGTGTTTTGTATATTAAGGACTGTATTTTGATTGAGAATGAATATGCCATTATGGAACGAGCCTGATCCTATCAACTTTTGATTTAGAAATATGTTCATAACATTATCCTTTACTACAAAATTATATCCTTCTTTACTTAATAAAGAAACTGATATAATGTTGCACATCATGTTCGGTATATAATAGCATTCATTCAAAATCAGTGTATTACTACTTGGTAATACAAGGTGATATTCGCCAACTGCTTTGGCTGCAATACTTGCACCATTCCCTTCTTGTATGGAATGATCACCCTTTCCCAGTTCTCTACCTTTACGTAGCTCACGTAACAATTTACATATGTGGGATCCCGATCCGGTATCTAATACCTAGGACGTAGGGTGAACTGAGAAACAATTCTCAATAACTAACATACCCGAAGAAGATGCATCAGCATGCCTATCCTTCGTTTGGGCGGCGTGAGAATCCAGATTTTCTCCTGTTTCCTGCTCAGTCTTATAACTCTTATAAGAAAGAACGTGACCAACGATCCCCTGCTCAGTATAATAAGCAGGTTCAGTCAATATATCCATATTATTATCTTGATTAAGTCTTGACACGGTCGCTACCTGGAGAAAGAGAGAAGGAAACACTTTAGCGTATGCTCTTGCAAGATTAGATTGGTTATTATCTTATCTAATCAGGATGTCTCCCACTATTTTGATCAAATCTTCCTTCAAGCCCTAAAAGATAAGATTAGCCGGGATTAATTACACCCTACAATTTTGTCAATCTTTCAGCCAGATCAGTGTCGGTACTTGAGGGAGGTTCCCCGTGCTTTCGCACGGACCTAATTAAAATAAACCTCGTCTTCTCCGAGGCATAACCCCATTAACACCTTTCTAGACACCTACTTGATCGGCTAATTGTCCTGTGTAAAATTCTCCCAGGAGAAACTCTTACTCGTAGTGGGTATCAGGATCCATCTATCTTATAGAAGGTATGCAATCTCATTGCAAATTTCAACAGTTGAAATTCCCGATAATGCTTTTACCCCTAACCCCTATGACCTTGACTAAGGCCAACAAACCATAGGAAGCTAGTCAAGTTCAACCCGTCATTTCTTGATTGAAATAAACCCATCCGCACGACCCTTGACAATGGCCAACAAGGTCGTACGAATACCCTAATCCAATCACATCACATGCTTAAACAGATAAGTATCAGTCAGCTACCGTACACTACGCCTTGACAAAGGCCAACAAACGCAACACGAATACTAAATAGTCTTTATCTGAAATGACGGAGGGCTACGCAGATTTTTCAGAAAACCATGAGAGTAATGAACTTGATATCGTTGTAGAAACAAGTGATTTTTGAAAAGGAGTGTTTTTGAGGCTTCTAGTTTCGCTAAAGAGGTCACTCCCGGTGAAGGGATCTCGGCTCTTTCCCCGTCGAATAAGGTGCAGGGTATATCATATATATCGCTGTGCAAAGCAAGGACTATATAAGCTGTCAAAAACTAAACCGTGAGTTTGTAGCATCTGCCAGTTTTGCTAAGGAGGTCACTCCGGTGAAGGGATCTTGGCTCTTTCTTCATCGAATAAGGTGCAGGGTATATCATATATACCGCTATGCAAAGCAAGATTGTAGCTACCCTTTTTATAAAGTTTTGATTCTACAACATCTTTTAGGTTTCTTTTCTTTTATTAATCTCATTAATATATCCCATCAGCTTATGCTTCCTAAGCATCACAGAAGAAACGAAAGCAGTAATATTTAAATATCAGCATATATATATAGTATAAGCATTCGTCTCAGACAGTAATATGATCTCATCACAGAACATTGCAGCAGAAGAACATATATAAAATATTGGATATACTAGGATGTCCGTGTTTTTAATACGAGCCTGTATAAAACACGGATTACACGGTCGCGATGAATAGCCAAACCCACATCCTTAGACCCCTATGAGAGCGGCAAGTAACACTGCCAATTCTAGGGTTAGGAGACCCGGTCTCGACTCCTTAAGATGGCCTCCCACTGGACCCTAGAACCTGGTTACTTGTGCTCCCCTCCTTGGGTCTACCTAATGCGGAAAAGTAAATAATATATACTGGTGACATCAACCTCATCCCGGAAGTGCCCCAATAAAAGAATATTACATACAAATGAATTTTACATGAATGAAAATAAAAACCCTCATCTCACATAAAACCCCCGGCTATTCAGAACACGACGATCCAATATAACATATCACAGCAACACATAAAATGTCATATCATCAACGTAAGTAAGTATGCATACACCGATCGTCGTTGATGTATAGCAACGAAAACCGGCAATACAACTACATACTACACTTACAGTCACAGAAAAGAAATTGTAAAACTACAACATTTGGAATCCACAATCACTTTAGACATCGTAAATCCGAAATATCATATACTTCGCATTTCATACCTAACTATATGAATTCCACATATTGTATCACATTCCAGATAAATAGACAGTATTAAACTTTCCGATTGAATAATCAAATACCCAAGATTTCCTAAATAGCTCAACACTTGATCGGAGTTCAAATAATCCCAGAATATGTCACAGTACCAATGGTCCAGCCGTAGAAGGGTCAAGTCAACATCTCACATGTGGCTCGCCGTACTGCCCCAAGCCCTAAGGTTTAGAAGCGGTTCAGACGGTCACATAATCGAGTTAAGGTTTGTGTTCTTGTAGAGGGACCACCGCGTTACTTGCACGTTTTCCGAAAGATTTAAACCCAAGAAAAATTCAACACTTGAAAGTTTTTCGTGCCGGGAAAAGGTGAGTTAATGATATCCGTTCGAACATTTTAACAGTTTCTAAATTATCCCGAAAAAGAACGAAATTAAATTTTCCGATCGAATCAACGAATTCAAAATAATCCCCAGAACACTCAATACTTGAGTCAGATTAAAAATACCCAGAAATATGCAGGATCAGCTACGGACATTACTGTATAAAACCCTGTCCCCAATGCACTGTTCCTACCGCGGAACCGCCGCTACAAGTAGCTTCTTACCGCGGTTCCGCGGCTATATGAGAGCTTTGGGGGCACGTTTTTCATGGTAATTCTTAGAATTCCAAGCTGATTTTTTAAGTATTTTTAATGCAGAAAAAATCACATTTTAAAAAAATTTCCAGAGAGGGGGTCTTTTCCGATGTTGCGGGGTTCGAGCGGAGTTTTAATTTCGTATACACGTCGTCTAATGCTCTAGCTAGGCTCTGATACCACTGTAGGGTTCCTAGGCACTCTTATGAATGTCTATAAGGCATCAACCATGCCCGAATAAAAATTTAGACGTGCCGAAACAACCCAAAGCCGGGATCTTTGCTAGATTATTAGGGTTTAACATGCAAGTAAACATCTTTACAACTAAAAGTGAGGGATTACAACCTTTGTAGTCCGCTCCTTCGCTTCATAAGCTCCGAGTAGAAGTCCCTTCGCCGCGATCCACGATCTCCCGGACTCAAGAGATACTCCACGACTCGAACGATCCATGCTAGCTTGTAGTGTTCCTTTTCTCCGATGATCTACGTCGAAGTTTCTATAACTCAAGCTCTCTCACTCTAATGAAGTGAACATCCTAATCTAATTGGCTAGATTAGATGAGGATGATGGAGTAGTATTTATACTTTCTTTTTATATGAAATTCTCACAGTTAAACATCACAAAATGAAAATCTAGTAAGCTTTCTCAAAGCTCAAGCTTGAAGAAGAAGAAGAAAAATGAATTAATCCTTTTGTGATGAATAATGAAATGATATATGATTAATAATGTAACCATGGTCAAGGATGACAACGATAACTCATGTAGAGAATTAACAAGGGCTAGTGTTTGGGTTGGGTTAAACAATGAGACACTAGAAAATATCAACCATAATATCTTAACCATGACAAAAGAAAATCTTTCTAGAAGCATCAAGAAAAAACTAACCCAAATCAAACCCTAACCTTGTTTAATCTCCACTAAACATGTTTCATTATTAATCATATCATGTTACAATAATATATATCACATATATATTATATATTTGTAACAAAAGAAAATAATACAATTAATATATATCACATATATATGAATGTATTATCCGGTGAGAAAATGAAATAATAAAGCGAGCAAATATTAGATAATGTAATGCAATATATCATATATATTATTATACATTAAATCATCGAATCAACACTTGATCCGACAATCCGGCTATATCGAATATAACCGACTAATATATCATGTATCGATTTATCGAATCAACACTTGATCCGATGACCCGACACATATCTAAATATCGCGAGAATATAATACGGTATCTCATATCGCATTATCCTCGGTCGTACACATATCACATATATGCCTCCTGTCGGGTTCCTAGGCACTCTTGTGAAGGTTCATAAGGCATCAAACATGCCCGAATAAAATTTTATACGTGCCGAACAACCCAAAGTCGGGATCTTTGATAGATTATTAGGGTTTAACATGCAAGTAAACATCTTTACTACTAAGTGTGAGGGATTACAACCTTAGAAGTCCGCTCCTTCACTTCATAAGCTCCGAGTAGAAGTCCTTTTGCCGCGATCCGCGATCTCCCAGACTCAAGAGAGGCTCCACGACTCGAACGATCCATGCTAGCTTGTAGTGTTCCGTTTCTCCGATGATCTTCGTCGAAGTTGCTATAACTCAAGCTCTCTCACTCAAAAGAGGTGAACACCCTAATCTAATAGGCTAGATTAGATGAGGATGATAGAGTAGTATTTATGCTTTCTTTTTATATCATAATCTCACATGAAATCATCACAAACGGAAATTCTAGTAAGCTTTCTCAAAGCTAAAGAGAGAAGAAGATGATGAATAATGAGATAAAATCCTTTTGTCATGAATAATGAAATGTATATATGAATTAATAATGTAACTATAGTTTACTATGATAAGGATAACCCTTGTAGAGAATAAACTAGAGCTAGGGTTTGCTTAGGTTAAAAATGAGTCATGGATAAATATCAACCATAATATCTTAACCAAGATAAAAGAGAAAGCTTCTAGATGTTGCAAGAAGAAGCTAACCCTAATCAAACCCTAACCTTGTTTAATCTTCACTAAACATGTTGCATTATTAACCATATCATGTCACAATAATATATATCACATATATATTATATTTGTAACAAAAGAAAATAATACAATTAACATATATCGCATATATATCAATGTATTATCCGGTGAGAAAATGAAATAATAAAGCGAGCCAATATTAGATAATGTAAGACAATATATCATATATATTATTATACATTAAATCATCGAATCAACACTTGATCCGACAATCCGGCTATATCGAATATAACCGACTAATATATCATGTACCGATTCATCGAATCAACACTTGATCCGATGTCCCGGTTCATATCTAAATATCGCGAGAATACAATACGGTATCTCATATCGCATTATCCTCGGTCCTGCGCATATCACATATGTGCGTCTACTCCGTTTTGCCTGAGTCAAGAAACCTCTGTGTAGGACTCTAAAGAATCGTTAATACGCCGGTAGCAGGTGATGATCATATCAAACACCCACAAGCTGCAATCGATCAGCTAAACGTAACAGCCACCCAGTTATTGAGCGATCAGAAGATCAACAAGCTAGCCTGCGCGTTCTCCTGTGAATCCAATCAGTAACACTCCCTTACAGTCCGGTCTGTTCGTCTGATATGTTGCATATCAAGTCTAGGGGTGGTATACGTCAGACCCTAGTAACCGATAAGTCGTGTTGATGTGAGGCTCATAACGGGTCGAGAAACTACTAGTAACACTTACCAGTAAATCTCTATATCAGCCCCAGCTAGGGACTTCCAGTTATAGCCAATCGAACACAGCACAACATCAACTCCCTATACCGGGAGAGACGAATCCCCTCCTATCGCTCATTGCCTCCATGTGATTCGGGACTGTACCCAAAAGCCACCGTTTTTCACGCCCTCTTGGACGTGGTAAGGTGGAAATCAAAGCACAGTAGGAATCACACAAGACTCTATGACGATCTCGCGTCTACAGACTACCCTGTACCAGTGTCACCGGAGAACTTCCATCTGACGTGTGGTATATCACCATCTGGGAGTTCTCGGCGAGTCCGTCCAGTGTACCCAGTCTCCACTGAGCACCCGTACACCATCCTTGATGTCAAACACCGATGGATATGGGATCATTCATCGCCCATCATATGGGTCAAGATGCGTATACGTTAGTCTACTCTGGTGTATCGATGCCCTGTCTCGATACACCCTCGACCAGAAACATTTATAGGATGTACTCATCGACTACCGTGGCCCCACTAGTTTGATCTCATCATAATCCCAGTAGTCGAGTACAGATCCTAAGGGCGTTATCAACATGTGAGAGAAAGACAGTAAACCAATACAAGTCAACATGTTAAGCTAAAGTGAAACCAAATGGCATACTATCATTAAGAGAAAGAAAGTCCTCTCTGTATATATCCAAGCATCCATCATAATATACATCATATGTACAACAATGGCCTCTAGGGCATATACATAACTAACAATCTCCCACTCGCACTAAGGCCAGCTGCTGTAGTATCTCATACCTAGCATCCCGAATAATCTCTCAAACTGTATCTGGGGAATGGCCTTCGTGAGTGGATCCGCAGTGTTGTCCTTCGTATCTACTCTCCTGACCTCGATCTCCCGGCGATCAACTATCTCCCTGATCAGGTGATACCGCCTCAGAATATGTCTGGACTTCTGATGGGACCTGGGTTCCTTGGCCAAAGCCACAGCTCCATTGTTATCGCAATACAGAGGTATTGGATGCTCAATGGATGGAACCACACCAAGTTCACTAATGAACTTCTCAATCCAGACAGCCTCTTTGGCAGCATCGTTGGCAGCGATGTATTCAGCCTCCATCGTCGAGTCTGCAACGGTATCCTGTTTGGAACACTTCCAACATACCGCCCCTCCATTGAGGGTAAAGACAAAACCCGAGTGCGACTTAGAGTCGTCCTTATCACTTTGGAAGCTGGAATCGGTAAAGGACTCCACCCGGAGTTCTCCGTTACCATACACCAAGAACATGTCTCTAGTCCTTCACAATTACTTGAGAATGTTCTTCACAGCTGTCCAGTGACTCTCTCCAGGATCTGCTTGATACCGACTCACTACACTTAGTGAGTATGCTACATCGGGTCTGGTACATAGCGTCGCATACATGATAGAGCCAACTGCCGAAGCATAGGGTATCCCTTGCATGCGAGCTCTCTCTAAATCAGTCTTGGGAGACATCTCTTTGGAGAGAGTGAGTCCAGAGATCGTGGGTTGATTCCCACGCTTGGATTCTTCAATACTAAACCTTTTTAGTATGGTGTCAATGTACCTGGATTGGGACAATCCTAGTATCCGTTTAGATCTATCTTTATAGATCATGATTCCCAATATGCAGGAGGTATCATCTAGATCTTTCATTAAGAATCTTTGTGATAAGAAGAGCTTGACTGATTGCGGCATAGGAATATCATTTCCTATCAAGAGTATGTCATCCACGTACAATACGAGGAAGACAACCTTACTCTCTGCTACCTTCTTATAGATACAAGGTTCATCTATATTTTTGATGAAGTCAAACTCTTTGACTACAACATCAAAACAGATGTTCCAACTCCGCGATGCTTGCTTTAACCCATAGATCGATTTAAGCAGCTTGCACACTTTTCCGCTGCTCCCACTATCTACGAAGCCCTCTGGTTGAGTCATGTACACACACTCTTCTAAATCACCGTTTAGAAAGGCGGTCTTAACACCCGTTTGCCAGATTTCGTAGTCATGGTATGCAGCAATGGCAAGTAAGATCCGGATGGACTTAAGCATAGCCACTGGAGAAAAGGTTTCGTCATAATCCATACCTGGTCTTTGACGAAAACCCTTTGCTACAAGTCTAGCTTTGAAAGTCTCAACTTTTCCATCTACACCGAATTTCTTCTTAAAGATCCACTTGCTCCCAATGGGTTTTACCCCTTCAGGAGCATTTTCCAAAGTCCATACTTTGTTGGTGTACATGGATTCCATCTCAGATCGCATTGCATCCAGCCACTTCACAGAGTCACCACTCGTGATGGCCTGCTAGAAACTAGTTGGGTCATCATCTTCCATGATGCAATCCTCACTTCCACCATCAATAAGAAAACTGTAGTATCTCTCAGGTGGATGAGAAACCCTGCTAGATCGACGGAGAGGCCGGGGTTCGTCGGGTACTACTGAATCCTCTGGTTCTACCAAGTCTTCTGTTATAGTTTGTGTCGCTGGAATCTCTTCCAGTTCTACCTCAATGCCACTAATCTGTTTCATAAGAAAACCTTTTTCTAAGAAAGTGGCATGTCGAGAAACAAACACCTTTTGTTCCTCGGGGTGGTAGAAGATATACCCTTGTGAATTTTTGGGACATCCTACAAACTTACATAAGACAGATCTTGCCTCGAGTTTGTCCGGATTTTGTCTTTTGACATAGGCTGGACAACCCCATATCTTAACATACTTAAGAGATGGTCTCTTCCCTTTCCATATCTCATATGGGGTGGTAGGCACTGATTTGGTAGGAACCATATTCAATAGGTGTATGGCTGTCTCAAGCGCATACCCCCAGAAGGAAATATGTAACTCAGCAGTGCTCATCATAGAGTGCACCATATCTAATAGGGTGCGATTCCTCCGTTCCGATACACCGTTGTGCTGTGGTGTATAAGGTGGAGTAAGCTGAGAGAGAATCCCATTCTCATTTAGATAATCTAAGAACTCATTGCTTAAGTATTCTCCTACTCGATCAGATCGAAGGATCTTAATACTTTTGCCCGTTTGGGTCTCTACTTCGTGCTTATATTCTCTGAATTTCTCAAAAGCTTCAGACTTGTGTTTCAACATGAACACATGCCCGTATCTAGAGAGATCGTCAGTGAATGTAATGAAGTAGGAAGAACCGTTCCTGGCGTGTGTAGACATGGGACCACATACATCACTATGTACCAGTCCTAAGAGTTCCGTAACTCTTTCTCCGTGTCCACTAAACAGAGCTTTGGTCATTGTTCCTTTGAGACATGAATGGCAAGTATCATAAGATGATAATTCGAACGGATTCAAATATCCATCCTTATGTAACTTAGCCAGTCGTGTCGCATTGATATGACCAAGTCTACAATGCCACAAGAAAGATTCGTTCATTTCTGAACTCTTCCACTTGTGTGTGTTTTGTATATTGAGAACTGTATTTTGATTGAGAATGAATATGCCATTATGTAACGAGCCTGATGCAATCAACTTTTGATTTAAGAATATGTTCATAACATTATCCTGTACTACAAAATTATATCCTTCTTTACTTAATAAAGAAACTGATATAATATTGCACATCATGTTCGGTATATAATAGCACTCATTCAGAATCAGTGTATTACGACTTGGTAATACAAGGTGATATTCGCCAACTGCTTTGGCTGCAATATTTGCCCCATTCCCTACTTGAACGGAATGATCACCATTTCCCAGTTCTCTACCTTTACGTAGCCCATGTAACAATTTACATATGTGGGATCCTGATCCGATATTTAATACTCAGGACGTAGGGTGAACTGAGAAACCGTTCTTAATAACTAACACACCCGAAGAAGATGCATCAACATGCATGTTCTTTTGGGCAGCTTGAGAATCCAGATATTCTCCTATTCCCTGTTCAGTCTTATAACTCTTATAAGAAAGAACGGGTCCAACGTTCCCCTGCTCAGTATAATAAGCGGGTTCAGTCAATACATCCATATTATTATCTTGATTATGGCCTGACATGGTCGCTACCTGGAGAGAGAGAGAAGAAAACACTTTAGCGTATGCTCTTGCAAGATTAGATTGGTTATTATCTTATCTAATCAGAATATCTCCTACTGTTTTTATCAAATCTTCCTTCAAACCCTAAAAGGTAAGATTAGCCGGGATTAATTACACCCTACAATTTCGTCAATCTTTCAGCCAGATCAGTGTCGGTACTTTGAGGGAGGTTCCCTGTGCTTTCGTATGGACCTAATTAAAGTAAACCTCGTTTTCCCAGAGGCATAACCCCGTTAACACTTTTCTAGACACCTACTTGATTGGCTAATTGTCCTGTGTAAAACTCTCTCAGGAGTAACTCTTACTTGCAGTGGGTATCGGGATCAAACTATCTCATAGGAGGTATGCAATCTCATTGCAAATTTCAACACTTGAAATCCCCGATAATGCTTTTGCCCCTAACGTGCTATGACATTGAAGAATGCCAAACAACTCATAGTCCGCTAGTCAAGTTCAACCCGTATATTTCTTGATTGAATTAAACCTACCCGCACGACCCTTGACGAATGCCAAACAACGCCGTACGAATACCCTAATCCAATCGCATTATATGCTACAGATAAATAGTAAATAGCTACCGTACACTACGCCTTGACGAATGCCAAACAACCGTAGCACGAATACTAAGTAATATCTATCTGAAATGTCGTAGGGCTACGACAGGTTTTTCTGAAAACCTATTGCGTAATGAACTTGATATCGTTGTAGAATCAAGTGAAATTTTGAAATGGAGTTAGTTTGAGGGTTTCATTAGTTTTGCTAAAGAGGTCACTCCCGGTGAAGGGATCTCGGCTCTTTCCTCATCGAATAAGGTGCAGGACATATCATATATATCACTGTGCAAAGCAAAACTCTAAAAGCAATCAAAAGACAAACCGAGTTTTGTAGCATCTGCCAGTTTCGCTAAAGAGGTCACTCCCGGTGAAGGGATCTCGGCTCTTTCCTTATCGAATAAGGTGCAGGGTATATCATATATACCGCTGTGCAAAGCAAAACTGTAGCTACCCTTTTTATAAAGTTTTGATTTTACAACATCTTTTAGGTTTCTTTTCTTTTTATTAATCTCATTAATAAAATCCCATCAGCTTATGCTTCCTAAGCATCACAGAAGAAACGAAAGCAGTAATATTTATATATCAGCATATATATATAGTATAAGCATTCGTCTCAGGCAGTAATATGATCTCATCACAGAACATTGCAGCAGAAGAACATATATGAAATATTGGATATACTAGGACGTCCGTATTTTCAATACGAGCCTGTATAAAACACGGATTCCACGGTCGCGATGAATAGCCAAACTCACATCCCAAGACCCCTACGAGAGCGGCAAGTAACACTGCCAATTCTAGAGTTAGGAGACCCGGTCTCGACTCCTCGAGATGGCCTCCCACTGGACCCTAGAACCCGGTTACTTGTGCTCCCCTCCTTGGGTCTACCTAATGCGGAAAAGTAAATAATATACAATGGTGACATCAACCTCATCCCGGAAGTGCCCCAATAAAAGAATATTACATACAAATTAATTTTACATGAATGAAAATAAAAACCCTCATCTCACATAAAACCCCCGGCTATTCAGAACACGACGATCCAATATAACATATCACAGCAACACATAATATCACATATCATCAACGTAAGTAAGTATGCATACACCGATTGTCGTTGACGTATAGCAACGAAAACCTGCAATACAATTACATACTACACTTACGGTCATAGAAAAGAAATTGTAAAACTACAATATTTGGAATCCACAATCACTTTAGATATCGTAAATCCGAAATATCACATACTTCGCATTTCATGCCTAAATATATGAATTCCACATATTGTATCATATTCCAGATAAATAGACAGTATTAAACTTTCCGAACAGATAATCAAATACCCAAGATTTCCTAAATAGCTCAACACTTGAGCGGAGTTCAAATAATCCCAGAATATGTCACAGTACCGGTGATCCAGCCGTAGAAAGGTCAAGCCAATGCCTCACATGTGGCACGCCGTACTGCCCCAAACCCTAAGATTTAGAGGCAGTTCAAGACGGTCACATAACCGAATTAAGGTTTGTTGTCTTTTAGAGGGTCCACCGCGTTACTTGCACAATTTTCCGAAAGATTTAAACCCGATAAAAATTCAACCCTTGAAAGTTTTTCGTGCCGGGAAAAAGTGAGCTAATGATATCCGCTCGAACTTTTTAACAGTTTCTAAATATCCGAAAAACATAAAAAAATTAAATTTTCCAATCGAATCAATCGATTACAAAATAAACCCCAGAACACTCAATACTTGAGTCAGAATAAAAAATACCCTGAAAGTATACAAGCAGCAAAAGGAATTACTATGAAAACAGAAGTGTCCAATCAAACAGTAGTGCCGCGGATCCGCGGCCCAAGCAAGGTACGACCGTGGTTCCGCGGTGCTCTGTAGGGATGACGTCATCGCTTTTCACAATTATTCTTGAATTTACCTCCTGATTTTTTTAGGTATTTTTAATTCAGAAAAATCCCAGTTTTTAAAAAATATCCAGAGAGGGGTTCATTTCGTAGTTTCGGGGTTCGTTTGGAGTTTTAACTTTGTATACACGTCGCCTAATGCTCTAGCTAGGCTCTGATACCACTGTAGGGTTCCTAGGCACTCTTGTGAAGGTTCATAAGGCATCAAACATGCCCGAATAAAATTTTAGACGTGCCGAACAACCCAAACCCGGGATCTTTGCTAGATTATTAGGGTTTAACATGCAAGTAAACATCTTTACTACTAAGTGTGAGAGATTACAACCTTTGTAGTCCGCTCCTTCGCTTCATAAGCTCCGAGTAGAAGTCCCTTTGCCGCGATCTACGATCTTCCGGACTCAAGAGAGGCTCCACGACTCGAACGATCCATGCTAGTTTGTAGTGTTCCGTTTCTCCAATGATCTACGTCGAAGTTGCTATAACTCAAGCTCTCTCATTCTAAAGAGGTGAACACCCAAATCTAATGGGCTAGATTAGATGAGGATGATAGAGCAGTATTTATGCTTTCTTTTTATATCATAATCTCACATGAAATCATCACAAAAGGAAATTCTAGTAAGCTTTCTCAAAGCTAAAGAGAGAAGAAGATGATGAATAATGAGATAAAATCCTTTTGTCATGAATAATGAAATGTATATATGAATTAATAATGTAACCATAGTTAGTATGACAAGGATAACCCTTGTAGAGAATAAACTAGAGCTAGGATTTGGTTAGGCTAAAAATGAGTCATGGATAAATATCAACCATAATATCTTAACCAAGACAAAAGAGAAAGCTTCCAGATGGTGCAAGAAGAAACTAACCCTAATCAAACCCTAACCTTGTTTAATCTTCACTAAACATGTTCCATTATTAATCATATCATGTCACAATAATATATATCACATATATATTATATTTGCAACAAAAGAAAATAATACAATTAACATATATCGCATATATATCAATGTATTATCCGGTGAGAAAATGAAATAATAAAGCGATCCAATATTAGATAATGTAATACAATATATCATATATATTATTATACATTAAATCATCGAATCAACACTTGATCCGACAATCCGGCAATATCGAATATAACCGACTAATATATCATGTACCGATTCATCGAATCAACACTTGATCCGATGACCCGGTTCATATCTAAATATCACGAGAATATAATACGGTATCTCATATCGCATTATCCTCGGTCCTGCGCATATCACATATGTGCCTCTACTCCGTTTTGCCTGAGTCAAGAAATCTCTGTGTAGGACTCTAAAGAATCGTTAATACGCCGGTAGCAGGTGATGATCATATCAAACACCCACAAGCTGCAAGCGGACAGCTAAACGTAACAGCCGCCCAGGTATTGAGCGATCAGAAGATCAACAAGCTAGCCTGTGCGTTCTCCTGTGAATCCAATCAGTAACACTCCCGTACAGTCCGATCTGTTCGTCTGATATGTCGCATATCAAGTCTAGGGGTGGTATACGTCAGACCCCAGTAACCGATAAGTCGTGTCGATTTGAGGCTCATAACGGGTCGAGAAACTACTAGTAACACTTACCAGTAAATCTCTATATCAGCCCTGGCCAGGGACTTCCAGTTATAGCCAATCGAACACAGCACAACATCAACTCCCTATACCGGGAGAGGCGAATCCCCTCCTATCGCTCATTGCCTCCATGTGATTCAGGACTATACCCAAAAGACACCGTTTTGCACGCCCTCTTGGACGTGGTAAGGTGGAAATCAAAGCACAGTGGGAATCACATAAGACTCTATGACGATCTCGGGTCGACAGACTACCCTGTACCAGTGTCACCGGAGAACTGCCATCTGACGTGTGGTATATTACCATCTAGGAGTTTTCGGCGAGTCCGTCCAGTGTACCCAATCTCTACTGAGCACCCGTACACCATCCTTGATGTCAAATACCGATGGATATGGGATCATCCATCGCCCATCATATGGGTCAAGATGCGTATACGTTAGTCTACTCTTGTGTATCGATGCCCTGTCTCGATACACCCTCGACTAGGAACATTTATAGGATGTACTCATCGACTACCGTGGCCCCACTAGTATGATCTCATCATAATCCCAGTAGTCGAGTATAGATCCTAAGGGCTTTATCAACATGTGAGAGAAAGACAGTAAACCAATACAAGTCAACATGTTAAGATAAAGTGAAACCAAATAGCATACTATCATGACGAGCAAGAAAGTCCTCTCTGTATATATCCAAGCATCCATCATAATATACATCATATGTACAATGGCCTCTACGGCATATACATAACTAACACCCCCTACTTCGTTTTGCCTGAGTCAAGAAACCTCTGTGTAGGACTCTAAAGAATCGTCAACACGCCGGTAGCAGGTGATGATCATATCAAACACCCACAAGCTGCAAGCGGTTAGCTAAACATAACAGCCACCCAGGTATTGAGCGATTAGAAGATCAACAAGCTAGCCTGTACATTGTCCTGTGAATCCAATCAGTAACACTCCCGTACAGTCCGGTCTCTTCGTCTGATATGTTGCATATCTAGTCTAGGGGTGGTATACGTCAGACCCCAGTAACCGATAAGTCGTGTCGATGTGAGGCTCATAACAGGTCGAGAAACTACTGGTAACACTTACCAGTAAATCTCTATATCCTCCCTGGCCAGGGACTTCCAGTTATAGCCAATCGATCACAGCACAATATCAACTCCCTATACCGGGAGAGACGAATCCCCTCCTATCGCTCATTGCCTTCATGTGATTCGGGACTGCACCCAAAAGCCACCATTTTGCACGCCCTCTTGGACGTGGTAAGGTAGAAATCAAATCATAGTGGGAATCATACAAGACTCTATGACGATCTTGGGTCTACAGACTACCCTGTACCAGTGTCACCGGAGAACTGCCATCTGACGTGTGGTATATCACCATCTGGGAGTTCTCGGCGAGTCCATCCAGTGTACCCAGTCTCCACTGAGCACCTGTACACCATCCTTGATGTCATAACACCGATGGATATGGGATCATCCATCGCCCATCATATGGGGCAAGATGCGTATACGCTAGTCTACTCTTGTGTATCGATGCCCTATCTCGATATACCCTCGACTAGGAACAGTTATAGGATGTACTCATCACTATCATGGCCCCACTAGTATGATCTCATCATAGTCCCAATAGTCGAGTACAGATCCTAAGGGCTTTATCAACATGTGAGAGTAAGACAGTAAACATGTTAAGATAAAGTGAAACCAAATAGCATACTATCATGACGAGCAAGAAAGTCCTCTCTATATATATCCAAGCATCCATTATAATATACATCATATGTACAACAATGGCCTCTAAGGTATATACATAACTAACAGAATGGAGAAGAGATCACTTAGGAGGCCGAGAGCGAGATGCGGAAGAAATTCCCTTATCTCTTTGAAGGTACGCATAGTAAATTTTTAAAATTCGGGAACGAATTTCTTTAAGGGGGAAGATTGTAACACCTTAGAATGCGATCAATGTAAATTAAGCGATAATGCGGGTTTTTAATAAAAAGTTTACCAAAATAGTTTTTAAATATTTTATAAAAATTAATTGATATTTTATTATAATTTATTTTGGGCTTGCACACACATGTGCATGTTAACCTAGGGTTAATTTGGGGGTTAAACCATGCTTAAGTAGCCATGGCATGTTAACCCATTCCTTTAAGTATTAGGTAATTAGTTAATTAAATTTAGTTTTCAAAATAAATTAATTAGGGTTTTTGAATTTTGGGGTTGACTTGAGAGAGAGGGAGAGAGAGAGAGGGGGGCATGATGAGGCATGGCAAGCATGCCATGCAATTAATGAGGAGAGAGGAGAGGGAGGCATGCTTATGCTAAACCCACCCTCAATTCCCACACTCCTCACCCTCACACATACACCCTCATTCGCTCACTCTCACTCTCATTCATTTTTCTTCACTCTCATATTTTTCTCTTTATCTCACCCTCACTTCTCAAACTGAAACACTTCTTTGTTCTTCACTAAACCCTAACCCAAATCCTCATAAATCCTCACTACACTTCACAAAACTCACCACTCCCTTCAATAAACTTGATCATAAACCCCAATTGATCACTTGGAGCAAGGAAAGCTTGGATGTTGAGCAAGTGTGGATATGTATAAATCCTTAACTGTTAATTAGGTTCTTATTATGTGGTATTGCTAATTAGTTTTAGTTTAGAACACTTAAAGTTTAGTTTTTATGCAAATGCCGTATTTTGGTGTAGTTTTGGGTGTCCTGTTGAATCTGCTATCAACACGGGTTGTTATTTTGAAAGTTGCCATTACTGAGAGGTGTTTGTGAGACATAGAACCCATCACCAAAACCTGAGACCATCCCTCCCTAACTGGGCCGCAAATTAATAGATTCTGGCCGCAAATTGTGGCCAGACTGGTTACTGAGGAGTTGTGTTTTGGTCGTAGGGTCTCTAGGGTTGTGTGTAGGCTCATGGAACTTGCATCTTTGATAAAGTGTTTGTGTAGCAAAATCTGGGACCGGTTACCTAGTTTTAGGCGTTTCGGTAACGTGCGATGCGGATTATCCGATATTTGTTTATGTGTTTCGTACGATGTGTAGCCGTAGGGCCGGTCTAGGAAGTTGCTGCACGCGTTTAGCCGCTAAGAGAACACTTAGGAGCTTGTGGGAGTCGGTTTATTGTTCCCGTTGTTTGCGTGTGTTATCGAAAGTTTTCTAATGTGCACTTGTTATGTTGTTGTTGTATGATTTTAGGATCGCAGGCGGGGACTTCGGACGCAGCGAAGAAGGGGAAGCATGTGGTTGGATATACTTAGCTCGAGATCACCGGTAAGTAGATTTAAGATCTACGGGGAAATCGCCCGTATGACGTTATGCGTCAGGGATTGATAGAATATTGTAGCTGCATGTTTATACCCATACACATTGATTGTGCATGTGTACCATTGTTTCATACCCCATTCCTGTTGCATAGGGACATAGTATTAATGAGACACAGCACTGTTACTAACGGTTCCTGTTGCACGAGCACTAAACTGTATGCCACACACACACAGTTAGTAATTGCCATGACACTCACACTATAGATTGCCAAGGTTAATATGTTGATTAGCTTACCTTATTATTGATATTGACATAGGAATTATTGTTCTATTGCGCATATGAGATACATCGTGCATACCTACTTACTTGTATACACCCATACTTGCTATAGCTACCTATGCATCTTTAAATAATGTTGGATTTGATTTTGGAGAATTGAGAACCGCATGATATATTTTAAAACTGGATTCATTTAAAAGAGCGGTTTTCCCTTGATATGCTCATAATACAGTTTCATGGTTGCATATATCATATTGCATGGATTTACGCATTGAGATACGGATTTCATATGATTTATAGATTTGAGAACCGTTGTATTTTTCAAAAAGTATGTAGAATTTTGAAAACCCGGTTCTCTTGTTATGATATTTCAGTGCGTCCACCATGCGTTTTCTCGGTTCTGAGACGTGTGCTGGAAACCCGATTCGAAGAGTTGGATGATCCGTTTGCGGGTTCATGGTGGACTCGGTATGGTACCCCGGAGCGAGAGTGGATGGTTGTGCAGTAGACGATGAGCCTGGCAGAGGGACTGCTACCTACCGTTGATTGGTTGGACCTGGCGGTTATCCGGAGGATACCGACCAGAGTCGAGAGATGGATATGGGCCGACCCGTACTGCCGGAGCCCGAGGGCCGATCCTACAGACAGAGCCCGTGGGCCGATCCGGACCAATGGACCTTGATATTTATGGATTTGCGTGTCGATGATGGGCAAAAGTATTTCATGATGTTTTCGGGTGCCAATAATAGGCACTCAGGTTCCATGAGATTTGTAGGATATGAGGGCCGGTTAGAGTGGCAGCGCCTGAGTTATTGGGGTTTGGGGTGTCATTGATGGACATCGGGTTTTTCCACGATGATGATTCGTGATGATGATATGTTTTATCCCATACTCAGCATTTATTGATATACATTCCATCATGTATTTGTAGTACCTGATAGAGTACCTTTCATGATTATTGCATACCCAGATTACCATATTATCAGATTGCACGTGATAGGGTATCGCAGTACGTACATACCTGCGATTACCTGTATGATGTTATTTACTATTTACGAGTTGGCAACTCACCCCCGTTGTGCCGACAGTGTTTTGCAGGTTTACCCTCAGAGTAGTCGCGGCAGTGGGCTATCATATTGTATCTTTTAGCAGCGGATACTGCTACGGTTGGCTGTGAGCTGTTTTGGTGTAGGTGGGTTGCGGTTATCCGACTTTATATTTCATTGTACATCTATTATTGTATCTAGTACCCTCCATCTACCATTTTATGTATTGACTTAGAGACCAGTTGTGAGGACGATATTATATATTTTGTGACACTTGGGTGTCGAGGTCGTGTGAGCCGGCTTTTATTATGCAGTTTTATCTTTTATGCTGTTTTTCACTTATATTGTCTATTTCTTCGCTACGGCGTCGTATATATGCTTGTGGTGGTTGTTTCCGTCTTTGGGTGTGATTTGCTCCCGTTTGGGGATGCTTTATTTATGTCACATGTTGCTTTACCTACATCTTATGTTTGTACCCGTTTCGGGGTTAGTTTTTACAAAGGAGGTGCTATCGAAATTTTTAAGAAAATAACTTAAACTTTAAAAAATTTTACTTGAGATTTCCAAATATTTTTAACAATGTTTTCAACACTTACTACTTTTGATAGTTTAGATTTCTGGGTTTTTGGCTTACTTAAATTGCGTTACGCCTGTAGACGTTACGTGTGTTTGAGTGCCGGTCACGTGCCAAATTTTGGGTCGTGACAATTTTCCTCATCAGATTTTTATGGAGAGGTTCACCAACTCGCAACAGAGCTCCAGCTTGTTTCTGTCTATGACATTGGTGAGCATATTCGCCGGATTCTTTTCTCCTGCGATCTTTTGCAATGTCAACTCGTCTTCTTCCACCGCAATGAGAATGAAATGATATCGCACCCTGATGTGCTTCGTCTTCGAGTGATAAGCCGAGTTCTTTGCCAAATGTATCACACTTTTGTTGTCGTTCCCCAAGGTATTGAACTCTTTCTTTTTGTCTAATTCTTGAAGTAACCCTTGCAACCATATCATTTCCTTGCTGGATTCCGTTATCGGTCACCTATTCAACTTCCGTTGTTAACAATGCCACTACCTTTTGTAATTGAGAGACCAAACTCACCGCTGTTCCCCAACCATAAATATGTACTCTATTGTGCTCTTCCCGCTATCTCGATCACCAGAGTATTCCGCATCAATATAACCTTGCACCTTTAGAAAGCCACCCCCTAAAGCAGAAGCAGTGACTTGATATACCCCTTAGATACCTCAATATCCACTTCACCTCATTCCAATGCTCCTTACCCGGGTTCTTCATGTACCTGCTAACAATTCTTGCTACATGTGCAATATCAGGTCTTGTACTCACCATCGCATGTATCAACCACCCCACCGCAGATGCATAAGACACTCTCGTCATCTCATCTTTCTGCTCTTGAGTTGTCGGGCACAACTCCTTACTGAGTTTAAAATGCTTCGCTAAGGGCGTACTTACTGGCATTGATTTATCCATATCGAACCGCTTCAAAAACTTCTCGATGTAGTCCCTTTGCGATAACCACATTTTCTGCTGCTTCCTATTTCTTATGATCTTCATGTCCAAGATTTACTTTGCCTCTCCTACATCCTTCATAGAGAATTTTTCAGTCATCGTCTTCTTTAGATTTTGAATCTTCTCAAAATTTGGACCCTCTACTAGCATATCATCCACGTACAGTGATTGAATAATGTAGTCACCATCCTTAAAATTCTGAATGTAGACACAGTGATCGGATTCACATCTCACAAATCCCATCTCTAACATGAGCTGATGAAATTTGAGATACCACTGCCTAAGAGCTTGCTTGAGGCCGTACAAGCTCTTTCGTAGTTTACACATCATAGCTTCTTTCCTCTTCATCTCGTATCCCGGTGGTTGTATCATATAGATCTCCTCCTCCAAGTCTCTATGAAGGAACGTTGTCTTGACATCCAACTGCTCTAAGTATAAGTCCTCCACCACCGCGATACTAATAATCACCCGATAGATGTCATCTTTACAACTGGGAAAAATATTTCTTGATAGTCAATACCTTACTTTTGTGCGTTACCCTTGACTACCAAATGAGCCTTGTACCGCTTCACACCATTAGTCTCATTTTTAATTCTGTACACACACCTATTTAGCAACGCTTTCTGACCCTTGGGTAGGTTCACTAGATCCCACGTACGGTTCTTCTTCAAAGAGTCCATCTCTTCATTCATAGCTTGCTCCCACTTCTTGCTAGCACCATCGCTTGTTTCTTCTTCAAGAGATTCAGGCTCCCCCGAATCTGTGTACAATACGAAGTCAGTCATAAGTTTTTCAGGTAGCCGCCTATCCCGCGTAGATCTCCTCAGAACTGGTATATCTGGTTGCGGAACATGGTAACCATCCTGATCTTGAACCTGATTCTGCACTATAGCTTCCTCGACGTTTTGATCTCCATCTGTAGATACCTAAATGCTCTCTTGAGTTCCGTCCAACTCGACAAACTCCGATACTGCACCATCTTTGACTTGCATCTCTTCTTTGTACAAGTGCTGCTCATCAAAGACAATGTTCCGGTTTCGTATTACTTTCTTACCTGTGTAATCCCACAGCCGATATCCAAACTCGTCTCCACCATACCCGATGAAAGCACACTTCCTAGACTTGAAGTCAAACTTACACTTTTCTGCCTTATCAACCAAAGAATATGTAATACAACCAAATATTTTTAAGTGCGCGTAATTAACCGGTTTACCTGACCAAATTTCTTCCGGAATACCTCCATTAAGCGCACTTGCTGGGCTTCTGTTTAACAAGTACACAGCAGCATCGATCGCCGCTGCCAATGGAAACTTTGGCATATTCCAATGTCATGCTCCACACCCGCTCTAGGATCGTCATGTTCATCCTTTCAGCGATGTCCTTCTGCCGTGGCATCTCAAGTACCGTCTTCAGCTAACGAATAATCTTCTGGGAGAAAAACATCTCGAACTCCTGTGTGCAGTATTCCACTATAATATCGGACTTAAGGCATTTTACTTTAGCCCATGTTTAGTTCTCCACCTGCGCAATCCAGTGTTTGAAGATACCAAACACATCGGACTTCTTGTTCATCGCATACACCCAAGTCTTCCGGCTTTCATCGTTGATAAACATCATGAAGTACTGATTCCCTGGATAAGACTCCACTGGGGCCTGACCCCATACGTCCGTATGCACCATATCCAGCTTCTTGGTTTTCTTTGCTATGCCTCCAATTTGAAATCTGAGCGTGCATTGCTTCCCACAAACACAATTCTCGCAAAGCTCCAACTCCACCTTTTTCAACCTTGAAAGAAGCTCCCTACCCTGAAGAATTTTCATATTTGTAATACCCCAGAGCAGAACGGTCTTCGGACTGTTAGTGATATATGCCCTAAAGGCCATTATTGTATAGTAAAGGATAGTATATTACATTTTAGAATCTTGAGATATATGCAAATATATAACAGTCTTTCTCAATATGATAGTTTTCTAGAGGTTTGTTTCTGTCTTAATATGTGTATATATTTCTTTTAACGTATCGCTAATACATATTGATACAGCCCGTAGGATCTTTTGCTTGACTACCAGCGTTGTGATGACATTCACACTAATGGGGGCTGGTAGTCTATAAGCATATCTTCAAACTTATCCATAGTCATAGGATTATTGAGACTGGGCATCGATGCTCCAGAGTAGACTAGTGTATAAGTTTCTTATCCTCATCAAGGGAGATGGCCTGTCCCACAGCCATTGGTATACGGTACTAAAGATAGTATACATGTGCTCATTAGATTCTGAGTTACATTAGACAGACTCGCTGGGAACTGCTGGTTAGTATTATACCTATCGTCGGATAGCAGTTCTCTTATGACATGAGTACATGTTAGTTTGATGACTTGACATCACTATTAGTCTTGAGTGTGTTTCCACTGTACTTAGATTACTACCCTACCACGGTTTTAAAGAGTCGTGCAAACAGGTAGTAGTTGGGTGTAGTCTTGAACCACTTGGAGATAGTAAGTGATAGAAAAGTTTCGTCTCTCCCGGTATTGGGAGTTGATATCGCTATGTGTGTTAGGATTCTTAACGCCCTAGCCGCTAACTGGGGCCGTTTCGGAATGAAAAACTTTGACTTTTAAAACTTTGGCGCTAGAAAACACAACCTAGAATCTAACCAAATATCGAAACTAGAAAGCTTTAGGAGTTCTAGCTACTGTGATAAAGTTTTACACCTAAAGTCCGTGTCTTTCGGGTCTTCACTCCTCTACTTAAGCTCCTCGAGGTCTCCTAAATCAAGCTTGTTTGATGGCCTTCTTGATCCTAGATGATCCACCCGGGAGTTTATAATCCAAATTTAGCTTCACTAATGAAGCAACTTAGTAACCTAGTTTGCTAATCTAGGTTACTAAGGAGATGTGGTGACTTTTCTAGTGTATTTCTATCTCTCTTCCCTCTTGATTCTCAACACATAAGACGGTAGGGAGGAAGATGAAGAAGGAGGAGGAACTCAAGAAAGGCAAGCGAGGAGAGAGAAGCTCATGGTGAGAATGAGATAAAACTCGTATGAAAAATGATGAACTATGGTTTTGTACTTCTCATTTTTCAATATAAAAACACAACCATACTTGAATAGTTTGCAGAATGAATATTCAATTCATTTGTCAACACTATTGAGGCATGGTTCTCACTATTCTCACCTCACCACCTTTACACCTCATTTCCATTTAAAAGAATAAATGGATAAATCAAAAATGAGGTGTCCACCTTCTAGAATGTTTTACGTATAAATACGGAATACATTCTACCATATATACATAACCATATTCATACCAAAATACGAATGCTCAAGAGATAGAACAACACTACTAATATAATACTAGCATTAAATCAATATCCGATTTAACAAACCGGCTTACTCCTAAGCCTGCTAGTATTATCAACCGTCCGATCGAAAACTTGGATAACACTAGAATATACATATCGAAATATGTATATGTAAATTATTAAATCAGTACCTGATTTAATAATCCGTCTTAATCCTAAGCCGGCTAGTAATATCATTCGATTAAAACCCTGCACATATAAACATACGGCCACCACATCGTTTCGCCTGAATCAGAGAAACTCTCTGTGTGGGACTCTAAAGACTCGACAGCATGGTGGCAGTTGGTTTAACCATAAGCACGTCAGCGGCACTAGCTGTACGTAACGGCTACCCAGATACCTGTTGAAAAGAAGGCCGACGAGCAAGCTCATCCGGACCCCTACCGAGCCTATTCGTGACAATCTCCGTACAGTCCTATCTTTTCATCTAAGAGTATCGCATACCGGGTCTAGGGGGTGGTAAACGTCAGACCCCTTAATGACCCGATAAGTCGTGTCGATTTGGCTCAGGACCAATCCGAGAAACTATTGATCTAACTATCAGTAAATCTCAACTGCCTTGACCAAAGTCTTATGGTTCTAGCCATCCGGACACAGTGCGATATCGACTCCCAATACCGGGAGAGACGAATCCCTGACAATCACTCACATCCTCCATGTGGCTTGGCAGTGTACCCAACCAAAATTTGTTTGCACGACTCAGTAGAGTCGTGGTAGGGTAGTGATTAAAGCACAGCGGGAACTCACATGAGACAAATGATAATCTCAGGTCCAAAGACTAACCCGTACTCATGTCACCTGAGAACCGCTATTTGACGATTGGTATAATACTATCCAGAGGTTCTCGGCGAGTCCGTCTAGTGTACTTACCTCCAGTTAGCGCCTGTATACAATCTTAGGTGATCACGCCAATGGCTGTGGGACCAACCACTGCCCCTCGTCGGGGTCTAGAAACGTATACACAAGTCTACTCTAGAGTATCGATACCCGGTCTCGATACTCTTGCGACTTAGGACCTTTAAGGATATACTTATTGACTACCCAGCTCCGACAAGTATGATCGCCATCATAATGATGGTAGTCAAGCAAGATCCTACAGGCTTTATCAACATATATCCACCATATGTGATATCGAGTATAACATATGCACATGTTAAGATAAAGTCAAATCATAATAGTATACTACTGTATCGAGTCTTTATCAATATGCGTAAGCCATAAAAAGAAACAAGAGAAAGAAATACACATATTAAGACAGAGACATCTCAAATAATATACTATATACAACTGAGCAAAATTGTCCTGTACAAACATATCCCCAGCATCCTATACAATACATGCCTCTGGGGCATACATATCCAACAATCTCCCACTTGCACTAAGGCCTATAATTGGCGTACCGAATACCCAACGTTTTCTCTAGGACCAGTTGTTAGCGTACCACATACCTAACATCTTAAAAGTCGCTCGAACTGCGCTTGAGGGAGGGCCTTGGTAAATGGATACGCCGTGTTGTCTTTTGTATCTTCTCTCTGGACCTTGATCTCCCGGCGATCTATGATTTCTCTGATTAGGTGATACCGCCTCAAGATGTATCTGGATTTTTGATCGTACTGTGGTTCCTTCGCTAAAGTTATATCCCCATAGTTATCACAATACAAAGGTATTGGATTAACAATGGATGAAAGCACCTCAAGTTCAGTAATGAACTTTTTTATCCAGACCGCTTTTTTTACGGTATCGTTGGTAGCAATGTTTTCAGCCTCCATCATTGTGTCTGCGACGGTGTCCTATTTGGAGCTCATCCAATACACCGCCCCTTCATTGAGGGTAAACACAAAACCTGAGATAGACTTGTTGTCATCCTTTTCACTTTGGAAGCTTGAGTTGGTAAAGGACTCGACCTGAAGGTCTCCATTACCGTATACCAAGAACATCTCCTTAGTCGTTCTCAGGTACTTGAGCATGTTCTTCACAACCGTCCAATGATTCTCACCCGGGTTTGACTGATACCGTCTCACCACGCTAAACACGTATGCTACATCTGGTCTGGTACACAGCATCACATACATTATAAATCCTACCACCAAAGCGTAGGATATAATGCTCATGCGAACCCTCTCCTTATCAGACTTGGGAGACATCTTTTTGGAGATGGTGATTCCGTGTAATGCGGGTATATTACCGCGCCTGAAATCTTCCATACTAAATCTCTTTAGTATGGTCTCTATATACCTGGACTGTGAAAGTTCCAACAATCTCTTAGATCTATCCCTGTAGATTTTAATCCCCAGAGTGTACGAGGTATCACCCAGATCTTTCATGGAGAATTTTTGTGATAAGAACAGCTTGATCGATTGCAGCATAGGAATATCATTTCCTATTAAGAGAATGTCATCCACCTACAGGACGAGAAATACAACAGTTCTCCCTACAATTTTCTTGTAGATATAAGGCTCATCCTCATTTTTGATGAATTCAAATTCCTTGACTGTCTCATCAAAACAGATGTTCCAGCTCCGCGATGCTTGCTTTAATCCATAAACGGATTTAAGCAACTTGCACACCTTTCCGCTGTTCCCACCGTGTACGAATCCCTCCGGCTGATCCATATAAACGCACTCTTCTAAACTTCCATTTAGAAAAGCCATTTTAATGTCCATTTGTCAGATATCATAGTCATGGTAGGCAGCAATGGCAGGTAAGATCCGAATGGATTTCAGTATAGCCACTGGAGAAAAGGTTACATTATAGTCCACTCCTGGTCTTTGACGAAAACCTTTTGCAATAAGTCTAGTTTTATAGGTTTCCACCTATCCATCTGCACCAATCTTCTTTTTGAAGATCCACTTGCATCCAACGGATTATACCCTAGAAGGAGCAAAATCCAAAGTCTAAACTTTGTTGGTGAATATGGACTCCATTTCGAATTTTATAGCATCAAGCCATTTACAGAGTCCCTACTGTTAATGGCCTGCTTATAACTAGTAGGATTATCTTCTTCCAAGTTGTAATCCTCTCGATCCCCATCTATGAGAAAACTTTAGTATCTCTCGGGCGGACGAGAAATCCTACTAGATCTGCGGAGTGGCTGAGGTTCATCCGGGATTATTGAATCATCTGGTTCTATCAAATCTTCAGTTATAGTTTGTGTTTCTGGAACTTCATCCAGTTCTACCTTGCTCCCACTAATTTTTTTTTAAGAAATATCCTTTCAAGAAAGGTGGCGTGTCATGAAACAAATACCTTTTGTTCTTCGACATTGTAGAATAGATATCCATTCGAATGCCTGGGATATCTCTCAAACTTACATAAAACTGATCGTGCTCGAAATTTGTCCGGATTCTGATTTTTAACATAGGCCGGACAACCCCATATCTTAACTCGTTTAAGACATGGTTTTTTACCACTCCATATTTCATATGGAGTCTTAGGCACTGATTTAGACGAAACCTGATTCAATAGGTACGCTGCTGTTTCAAGCGCAAGTCCCCCATAGTGAAAGAGGCAATTCAATATTACTTATCATGGGGCAAACCATATCCAACAGAGTACGGTTCCTCTACTTCGATATACCGTTCTGTTATGGTGTATACGGAGGAGTAAGCTGAGAGTGAATACCATTCTCTTTTAGAAATTCCCGGAATTCCGTACTCAAGTACTCCCCTGCTCGATCAGATCGAAGGATCTTGATAGCTTTTCCTGTCTAATTCTCTACTTCGCTTTTAAACTCTTCGAACTTCTCAAAAGCATCAGATTTATGTTTCATGAGAAATACATATCCGAACCTAGAGAGATCATCAGTGAAAATAATGAAGTATGAGAACCCACTCCTTGTATGTATAGATATTGGACCACATACATCACTGTATGAGCCTTAAGAGCTCTTTAGCTCTTTCTCCGTGTCCGGTAAATGGAGTTTTGGTCATCTTACTTTTGAGACAAGGCTGACAAGTTTCGTAGGATGAAAATTCGAACGAATTCAGATATCCATCCTTATGCAACTTACTTAGTATTTTCTCACCGATATGACCAAGTCTACAATGCCACAAGTAGGTTTCGTTCATATCTGAACTCTTCTTTTTGTGTGTGTTTTGTATATTGAAGACCGTGTTTTGATTTAGAACGTAGATACTATTACATAGTGTAACTTCTGCAACCAATACTTGATTAAGATAAATGTTCATGTTATTTCTGTCTAGAACAAAGTTATATCCATCTTTATCAAGTAAAGAAACTGATATGATGTTGCAGAGCATGGAAGGTACCTAGTAGCAGTTGTTCAAAATCATAGTATTGCTGGTTGGCAATACAAGGTGATATTCACCGACGGCAGCAGTGTCAACTTGCACTCCGTTCCCTACTCCGAGAGAAATATCACTCAGTCCAACCATTCTACTTTTTCTCAGTCCTTATAATAAATTACATATATGAGATTCTGATCCGGTATCTAGTACTAAGGAGGTAGGATTGACCGAAATATAGTTTTCAATAACAAATACACCCGAAGAAGATGCATTAGATTGCTTCTCCTTCAATAGGATTATCTGGAATTCCTCATAGTCCTCTTTCCCTTACCCATACTCGTGACAGTTGTCACAAGTTTGAGCCAGACCGTCGTTCCCCAGCCCAGTGTAATAATCTGGTTCAGTCAAGTTAAACATTTTATTATCTTAATTAGGGCGTGACATGGTTGCTACCTGGAGAGAGAGAGAGAGAGAGAGAAAAGAAACACTGAGCGTGCGCTCTTGCAAGATTAGATTGGTTATTAGTTTATTTAATTAGGATGGCTCCCACTTTTTTCTCGAATTTTCCTTTAAACCTTTAAAAGGAAAACTAGTCGGGATCATTCGCACCATACAAGTTCGCTAACCGTTCAGCCAGGTGAGTGTTGGTATTCCGAGGGAGGTTCCCCGTTCTCTCGCACAGACTTAATTAAAATAAAGCTCGTTTCCACAGAAGCGTAGTCCCATTAACACTTTTCTAGGCAACTAATAGGTTAGCTAATTATGAAGTGAAAAATATCTTCCAAGAGTAATCCCACTCATTAGTGGAATCGGGATCCAACTATCATTGTATGATAACCTAGATGGAATCCACTATAGTTACCACACTCCAGAAGGTATGCAACACTAGCAAGTTTCCTGTATATTTGAAACTCCCGATATAGTTTTTGCCCAAAGCATCATATTGTCTTGATAGAGACCAACGTACCATAAGTCACAAGTCAAGTTCAACCCGTCATTATGGTTCAGTCGAAAATATCGCACATTTGATATAATATTTTCCTTACTTTTGATAAATATTTAAAGGTGTTTATTATAAATATGAAACATATGAGGGTTTATCTGCAAAATATCTATTGTCATATGTTTATATATTATAATTAATATTATGAAGGAAAATATATGCATATAATATTTTGGTAATTAAAATATGCATATCATATCAAATATTCTAATCAACATTCTTAACATATAATAACATATAAAATGGTTAGAATAATATATCTAATTTAAAAAATATTACTAATATTATTCTTGGAGATATTGTGTAGATTTATCTCAGGTCAGGAAATCGGGATATCGAGATGTCAGAATCAAAATTATGCCGATAAAGTTAAATAAAATCATAGAATCAATACTGGCAGAGACTCAGAGAAGATATGAAGATTCCAGATATCACAACAATCTCAATATGTCAATTGTTGGATATAGTGCCCTCTAAGTCAATTATTGGATCACAGGTACGTGATTGCAATGATTGAGGAGGACCTATACCGGTAGGACAGTCTTACTCGAGATGATAGTATGCTATCTGGTTTGCCTTTATCAGTCGTGTACAGGTTCAGGTGACTGATCACTGTTACACGTTGATAGAGCCCTTAGGATCTTGCTTGACTACCAACAGTATGATGGCGATCATATACGTAAGAGTTGGGTAGTCTATAAGCACATCCTTAAAAGTGGTCCCTAGTCGTGGGAGTTTCGAGACAGGGCATCGATACTCCGGAGTAGACTAGTGTATACAGTCGAGACCACGACGAGGGGCGGTGGCCGGTCTCACAAGCCACCGGTGTCAGTTGGATCACCTAAGATGTATACAGGTGCTCATTAGGTTATGAGTACACCGGACAGGACTCGCCGGAAACCTGTTAGTTGGTATTTATACCTATCGTCGGATAGCAGTTCCCTGGTGATATGTGTACAGGTTAGTTCATCGACCTGAGGTCGTCATTTGTCTCGTGTGAGTTCCCACTGTGCTTTGATTTCTACCCTACCACGGCTCAAAGGAGTCATGCAAACAGGTCTTTTTTGGGTACAGTCCCGAGCCACATGGAGGCAAGTGAGCGGATCGGCAGGGGATTCGTCTCTCCCGGTATTGGGGGTGAGATCGCGCTGTGTCTAGGAGAGCCATTACACAAAATCCTCGGCCGAGGCAGGAGATTTACTGGTAGGTACTTCAGTAGTATATCAGGGTGTTCTGGGCTACACTCCGACATGACTTATACCGCTATTGGGGGTCTGACGTTACCAGCCCCTAGGCCCGATATGAGATACTCATAGACGAACGGACCAGACTGTATGTATATTGTCACTGTTAGGCTCAGTAGGGTTTCAGGATGAGTTCGCTCATCGGCTACCCTTGAGGTCAGTACATGGGCAGCCGTTACACACTGCTAGTGCTGCTGACGGCTTGTGGTTAAACCCACTGCCAGGGTACTGATGAGTCATTAGAGTCCCCCACAGATAGTTTCCCAAGTTCGGGCGAAACGTTGTAGAGGCCGTATGGTTTTTTGGCAGGGTTCGGAAAATGCACGTGCGTTTACGCATGTGTCATATTTCGGGCAGATAATACTGGTGGGCTTTGGTTTAAGCCGGATCCATTTATTATATTGTGTAGATATAATATCTTTGTATCAGTTGCATTTGTATTCGGTCGTAATACAAATGCGGTTATGTTTATACTGTTACGGGGTTATCCTGAAATTCGTTTCAGGATCGCTTTTCGAAGTTGCCAGTTTTCTATCATCCGTCTTAAACATTCGGTTTAATGTGGAATTATCTTTTCTTCATTTGGGTGAGTCATGAGGAAGCTTCTAGAATTGGTGACTAGGTTGATGGGGGTGTTTAGTGACTTATTGTTTGCATTAAATGGTTAGTGAGGTGTTATATGACCTATTCTTTCCATTAATGTTGTGATAAGTTATGATAAGCTTCACTTATGGTCACTCTTCCACCTACACTCACCCCCTCCTCTCCTATATGTGGCCAGCCCTTTTGGAAGCCCCGTGGACTTCTTCCACTCTCTCACTTTGTAGAAAAGATATGATTCATATTTGATAAATTTCCTAGTTCAATTGATCATGAAAACGACAACTTCATTAACCGTTCATCCATGGTTTTGGATGAAACAAGACAAAGTGTTCTACTCATTCTCTACTTCATCTTGGTCATTTCTTTTGGCAGACTTGATGACCGAGTTGCCTCGGTATAGAGGCGGGAGCCCGTTTAAAGATCCGTAGATGTGGTGCCACCTTGACGAGGAGCCAGGAGATCGGAGCAGCCGCAACGGAGCGTGGGATGATGGTTAAAGACCGAAGGACTTGGATCGTTCGGTATAGCTTTTCTACCCACTTTGTAGTTTGTTAGTTTAGCGTTAATGGCAGATCCGGATTATAGTATGCGATAGCGCCAGTTAAGATTGACGGCCGGGGCGCTACCGTAGACTTACATGGTATCAGAGCCACGCCATTAACCTTTGCTAACTTACTCTAACGTGTTTAAAATAACGATCGAACGGAATTTCGAAAACCACATTTTTCATGTTAAAGTTTCTGTCGAATTTTTAAACAGGTCTAAAAATCATTTTGAGCATCTCAGAAAATCGTGCAGGCTTTTTTAAGAATTCTGGTGAAATTTTGTTCTGTGACTCCACAGTCCAGCCGCAGAACCGCCGCACAAACCAGGGTTTGGCCGCGGTTCCGCCGCAGGTTTGGAACATCAGGGTGCCATTTTTCTACAGTAACCTCCTGCATAGAAAATTGTGGTTTCTGGAATATTTCTTTTGGGCCCAGATTTTATTACTGTACTGTAGATGTACATGGGACCCACTTCGGGAAGTCTTGTCGATCGAAATTTTAAACTTGTTAGTTTGCAGTACTTACATTATATCTCCGACCGTGAATGTCATTCGAGCGGTAAATTGCGTCTAATTGCTATAGCTCTTTTAGACGGATTTGCGAACGTGACATTCGCGTTGATGTTCTGTGTTGTGCTGTGATGTTTCGGATTTGTCGTGGTGGATAGTAATGTGCAATGGTAGTGGAGTTTGGATTTATTTGTACATTTGATATTGCGGGGCGAGCGTCCAACATGTGGACTGCCGTTACTGCCTGTTTGTATAATATTCTTTTGGGGCACGACCGGGCTGAGGTCGATGTACCCGTTGTACATATTTTTCATTTCTGTACTGGGTTTTACCCCGTGATGGAGTGCACCGATAGCCGGGTTCTGGAGGGCAACGGGTCCGCATCTCATGGCTTTGAGTGGCAGAGGGGCCTCACTCTAGAATTGGAAGACTATCGCCGCACTCGTATGGGGTACAGGTTGACCCAAGGAGGGATGCTCAAGTTACCGGATTCCGTGAAGTGCAGGGTGGTCCATTCACTTTGCTGTAGGGGGCTGCCTCACTTCAGGTTTTGGCGGGTAACTTGCCACACCCGTAGGGGTCTAGGTTTCATTGCACAGGCTATCCACACGACCAGGGAAACGTGGGTTTCAGCAGCGGCTCTGTGAAACCCGGGGATCCTAGTTATCTGTATTGTTCTGTGATGCTTATTACTTTTCTGTAATGTTGCATATTATCACGCCTGGAGCGATTATTGTATATTGGTATATATACTAGTAGATGCTGTATATGTTTTACACCCGCGCTAGTCCAGTCCCCGCTCTGTCGTTAGTTAAGTAACCTAACGGGTGATGACGGGACCCAGTGACGAATGTGGATGACATATACGTACATTTTATTTTCGTTCTTTTCTGGTGTGATTAATTGATGGGACTGCGTTGATTTTGATCAATGCAAAGGAAAACAAACCTGTTTGGATGTTGTTGGAACAGTTTTAAAAAGTGTTATTACAAAGACGTTTCCTTTTGTTTTGCATCGCGGTATTCAGTTGGAATATCCTGCACCTCATTCGACGAGGCAAGGGCCGAGATCCCTTCACCGGGAGTGACTCCTTGGGCAGAAGTTTACATCAGGGTAATAACTTCACTATAATCGATTACAAGTTGCTTTGCATCGTGGTATTCAGTTGGAATATCCTGCACCTCATTCCATGAGGAAAGAGCCGAGATCTCTTCACCGGGAGTGACCTCTTCAGCAAAGGTTTCGCCACTATATTTTTATAAAAATCTATCAGGTTCCTTCAGCGAGATAAAGTTCATTACGTTAAAGGTTTTTCGCCAAAAACCAGCCGTAGCCCTCCGTCATTTCATATGAATGGTCAGTAGTTTTCAAGCTATGTTGGTCTGGCCCTTAGCCAGGACATAGTGATTGGTAGTTGCTGGGGTGTTCACATGTTGCATAGATAGATGCGTTGGTTTGGGACAGTCGTACAACCTTGTTGGCCCTTAGTCAAGGGCGAGTATGGGTGGGTTCAAATTAACAAGAAAATGATGGGAAGAACTTGACATGCGACTTATGATGGGTTGGCCCTTAGTCACGATCATAAGAGCATGGGGTAAAAATCATATCGGGAGTTTCTAAAGAAACTAAAACTTGCCAGGCATGCGCGTACCTTCTAGAGTGTGATAACGTGAGTGGATTCCGTTACGTTATAATGCGATGAGAGTTGGATCCCGATTCCCACTGATGAGTTGGTTTACTCTTCGGGTGATCCCGATTGATTCTTCTTTCAGGTTTGGAGGAGAATTTGACAGTACAGTGGGAGGTTTCCGGATTATATAAAGTAATAACCATTCTGATCTAGGTTAGAGTGCACGCAGAGTGTTTCTTTTCTCTCTCTCTTTGGCAGCGACTTTTGACCGACCCTAGACTATGACTCAGTGACCAAGTTGACCGAACCTTCTTAAAATACTGGCTTTTGGATTTTCTAAGTTGCATAAGTCATTGCCACTCCTTCTTCTACCCTTTGAATTTCTCAGAACACCCCGTATTACTACGGACATCCACTTCCATTGGGTAGATCCATCATATGGTTATATACGAACTCGAAGGGACTTCTTCGAGGATGGATCCAGGTTTAGGAGAAATAGAATTGGTTTATTCAGTTGTCTTTTATTATCACCTTCTCTCAGGTTGCTAGAGCTCCTTGGTTTAGGAGAGTACACCTATTACGCTTATTGGATAGTCTTCTTCTAAACCATAGGCAGGTGCCGAAAATTAGGGAATGAAGAAAACCAATTAGCCTAAATAGGGTGTACAGAAGGTAATATGTAAAGACAAAATAAAGGGATTAGAAAGAGGAAAAAGTAAATTGCGACTGCAATCATTCACGACCAAACTGCGTACTTCATCACCACTCCTATTTCACCTTTGCCTTTTCCCCCAGTTCGGGAGAAATAGAATATGGTATTATTCAGTTGTCTTTTATCATCACCTTCTCTCAAGTTGCGAGTACTCCTTGGTTTAGGAGGGTACACCTATTACACTTATTGGATAGTCTTCTTCCAAACCATAGGCTGTTGCCGAACGGTAGGGAAAGAAGAAAACCACTTAGCCTAAAGGGGGTGTACAGAAGGAAATGAATAAAGAAAAATAAAGGGATTTGGAGAGATGGTAAATAAATATACGGTTACAGTCATGAATTGGATTATGGAAGAGGCATTACTAGGAATACCAGGATACCCCTACGAAACATTTTCATGTTTCAGTTTCACTGTGCATTGTTAAAGAAAAACTGATTTCCCGATTAGATACTTACTCCAGGGTATGTATTTACCAGGTATGATTCTCACATCTGTATGGTTTTACAGATGATGAGTGGGAGGAAGTTATTGGGAATTATGTGATCATCCTCATTATATCGGAATTCGTTGTAATTGGTGATATTTGAGAAAATCGCCTGGGTTATTGCCGGCAGGCATGTATTTGGTTTTGAGTATCCGTTGTTGTTCACCAATTTCAAAATGATATATCTGTACGTTTATTTTTATAAAGTGAGATATAACTTTTTGATATTATGTCGATAACATTTACTTATATCAGTTGGCGATTGGGTAAGGAGCATTGAACAGCAGAGTAGTTATTTACCATAAGTACAGTTTTCAACCTAAGATGCACAGGTTTTGAGTTATTCAACTCAACGGACTTATACAGAGTATTGTATGTTGTCCAATGTCCATTAGGACAAAGGGGTTGGTCCTCGTACTATGTTCTGTTTACATATGACTTCTCTATTTTTTAGACAAGTGTTTCGTAGAAATACAAGGTCTAAATTTTGAGAAGTTGTGGGTATAAGAATAAAGTAGAGAACCAGGTGTCGCAAGTATCAGGATTCTTCAAAGGGATCGAAGATGTAGATACTTGTGATTGGTATTCAGTTGATAGTAATGGTTATGAGAAACTTGTTTCTCTTTCAGATTACTCATAAATGGATGGATTCCTAAGTTGAGTAATGATGATTAGCCTCTCTCCATTAAGTTGATATGCACTGGAGACAGCTGCATGATTAGAATCTGGTTCCAATTAAATAAGTGCCAAAGTTTCTATATTGGATATAGAATGGTTCATATCTTAACGATATTAAGGTACGGGGAGTTGTCCGGCTTATGCTTAAAACCAGACTCTGGATAACTCAGGGCACGTTTCTGTAATGGCAGTTTGTGGGTTGGCCCGGGCTATGTCGAGGGTTGACTTTCTACCATCTGGAAGATCAATGGTGATATTGTTCTTGACTCGCCACGGTTTTAGTAAAAATGGATTTTTTCAGAAAACAGTAGTGGGAGTATAGTAGAACTGGAAGTGATTCCAGAACCGCAAATGATTACGTAAAATTTAATAGGACCTAAAGATTCAATCAGATTTGACATTCCATTAGCCACTCCGCAGATATGGTAAGTAACCTCAGACACCCGAGAGGTACTCTGGTAGCCTCAAGGACAGTGACAGGGAGGTTCTTGTTTACCCAGACTTGACACTACTGTTATTCCAGACTATAAGACCAGGCAGGAGGTTAAGTATAGTGTCGTTCTAAACTAGCTTTAGAAGTGCACGTATATATTATTCTGCCAGAGGGTTGTTGTGGTCAGTGGGAGCAGCGGAAGCATAGTGGGCAAGAAGCTTATGTCTATTTATAGACTTGAGCAGATATAGCGAAGATAGATCATCTAATTTTGATGTGACAGTCATAGGTTTGACTTCATCAAAATAGGGGATAGATCTGTTAAGAAGGTAGCAGGGTGTGATGTCCTGGAATTTGGATGACATACACAGAGTAGGAAGTAAAATTCATATACTACGATCGGTTGTACTGTGGTCGTCACACAGTTGTTTCTCCAAACAGGATATGGATATAATATCAGACATTCTGGTTACTAGATCTATGGCTTTAGATATAGATTTGGGTAGTTTCCCAATATAGGTACTTTGACAGTATTCTAATAGTTTTTAGAATAGATGACTCCTGGCATGGTGGTGTACCTGCAGGTGATGGAGTCACCCTCTCTAAAGGTGTCTTACAGATTAAAGGGGAGAGGGATGTGCATGATTGGCAGATCACTTGCTTAGGCAATTGAGTCAATCATGAGATGTCAAGTACCACACCAGATGTTGTTTTTGCACTAGATGCGATAAGTTTATATTAATCCAATCCTGAAGAAACATAAGGAAGCAGTTTTAGAACATAAGTGCATGCTACGGATTTGATGACGGCAGTCTCCTTCGGGAGACGGTTATCATTCCACGCTTCAAAGGTGACATGGATGACAGAGTGATTGTCAGAGTTATAGTTTTCCCTCTGATGAAGGGGGCAGTATTATGGACATGTGGTCCAAGAGGATACTGTGGAAGGCATGGTGCAGGATACTGATTTGGTTCAGTTATCGATACAGTCTAAGAAGTTTGGATTTGGAGTTCATTTATGAACTAGGTCCCATCAGATATCCAGACATATTCTAAGACAGGTATTGCTCAATTCGGGAGATGGCTTTCTCCGCAAATTTGAGATTAAGAGAGACATAGAAAGAAACATCAGAGCGGATCCACTTACTGAGGCTATTTCTCGAACACAATAGTTTTACAAACAGGCTTTGTGAAACTGATTAGTAGAGGAGTTGGATGTTCGGTATCACACGGGCTGTGAGTATGCGATATCGCAATAATTAGCCTTAAGTACAAGAGGGAGATTGTTGGATATAGTGCCCTCTAAGTCAATTATTGGATCGCAGGTACGTGATTGCAATGATTGAGGAGGACCTATACCTGTAGGACAGTCTTACTCAAGATGATATTATGCTATCTGGTTTGCCTTTATCAGTCGTGTACAGGTTCAGGTGACTGATCACTGTTACACGTTGATAGAGCCTTTAGGATCTTGCTTGACTACCAACAGTATGATGGCGATCATATACGTGAGAGTTGGGTAGTCTATAAGCACATCCTTAAATGTGGTCCCTAGTCATGGGAGTTTCCAGATAGGGCATCGATACTCCGGAGTAGACTAGTGTATACAGTCGAGACCCCGACGAGGGGCGGTGGCCGGTCTCACAAGCTACTGGTGTCAGTTGGATCACCTAAGATGTATACAGATGCTCATTTGGTTTTGAGTACACCGGACAGGACTCGTCGGGAACCTGCTAGTTGTTATTTATACCTATCGTCAGATAGTAGTTCCCTGGTGACATGTGTACAGGTTAGTTCATCGACATGAGGTCGTCATTTGTCTCGTGTGAGTTCCCACTGTGCTTTGATTTCTATCCTACCACGGCTCAAAGGAGTCGTGCAAACAGGTCTTTTTTAGGTACAGTCCCGAGCCACATGGAGGCAAGTGAGCGGATCGGCAGGGGATTCGTCTCTCCCGGTATTAGAGGTGAGATCGCGCTGTGTCTAGGAGAGCCATTACACAAAGCCCTCGGCCGAGGCATGAGATTTACTGGTAGGTACTCCAGTAGTATCTCAGGGTGTTCTGGGCTACACTCCGACACGACTTATACCGCTATTGGTGGTCTGACGTTACCAGCCCCTAGGCCCGATATGCGATACTCATAGACGAACGGACCAGACTGTATGACTATTGTCACTGTTGGGCTCAGTAGGGTTTCAGGATGAGTTCGCTCTTCGGCTACCCTTGAGGTCAGTACATGGGCAGCCGTTACGCACTGCTAGTGCTGCTGACGGCTTGTGGTTAAACCCACTGCCAGGGTACTGATGAGTCATTAGAGTCCCCTACAGATAGTTTCCCAAGTTCGGGCGAAACGTTGTAGAGGCCGTATGGTTTTATAGCAGGGTTCGGAAAATGCACGTGCATTTATGCATGTGTCATATTTCGGGCAGATAATACTGGTGGGCTTTGGTTTAAGTCGGATCCATGTATTATAACTCAGTTGCATTTGTATTCGGTCGTAATACAAATGTGGGTATGTTTATACTGTTACGGGTTTATCCTGAAATTCGTTTCAGGATCGCTTTTCGAAGTTGCCAGTTTTCTATCACCCGTCTTAAACATTCGGTTTAATGCGGAATTATCTTTTCTTCATTTGGGTGAGTCATGAGGGTGAGTCATGAAGAAGCTTCTAGAATTGGTGACTAGGTTGATAAGGTGTTTAGTGACTCATTGTTTGCATTAAATGGTTAGTGAGGTGTTATACGACTCATTCTTTCCATTAATGTTGTGATAAGTTATGATAAGCTTCACTTATGGTCAACCTTCCACCTACACTCACCCCCTCCTCTCCTATATGTGGCCGGCCCTTTTGGAAGCCCCATGGACTTCTTCCACTCTCTCACTTTGTAGAAAAGATATGATTCATATTTGATAAATTTCCTAGTTCAATTGATCATGAAAAAGGCAATTTCATTAACCGTTCATCCATGGTTTTGGATGAAACGAGAAAAAATGTTCTACGCATTCTCTACTTCATCTTGGTCATCTCTTTTGGCAGACTTGATGACCGAGTTGCCTCGGTATAGAGGCGGGAGCCCGTTTAAAGATCCGTAGATGTGGTGCCACCTCGACGACGAGCCAGGAGATCGGAGCAGCCGCAACGGAGCGTGGGATGATGGTTAAAGACCGATGGACTCGGATCGTTCGGTATAGCCTTTCTACCCACTTTGTAGTTTGTTAGTTTAGCGTTAATGGCAGATCCAGGTTATTGTATGCGATAGCGCCGGTTATAAAAGTTTTTGTTTCGCGTTTGGCGTCAGATTGACGGTCGGGGCACTACCGTAGACTTACATCAATATGTTGCTACAGAAGAATTTTCATCAACTGATCCCACTAACCCACCGCCTAACCGCGGCAAATACCCCATAAAAGCGGCGGATCCGCGGCCGTTCTGAGGAATTAGGGTTTGGGATTTTATGGGTAGGATCTTCTCAACAAACCATCACATATGACATCTAGGATTTGTATCTTCTGTGACTATAAATAAGACCGAGAGCTTCACTTGGAAAGGATCAAACCGAAGAGATCACGTGGTCACAGACGATCCACGCATCCAGGTTGATCATCAGCTGTTCATCTACCTCCTTCAAGAGAAATCGAGAAGCAAACTAGAGTTTTGTATTCCATTTTCTAAAGGATCAAAAAGTGTAATTGATTTAGCTGATTAATAAAGGTAGTTGTTTTATTCTTATCGCATTTTTACTTTATGCATTTTACAATATGATCTCCTTCTTTATCCTTACTTTTTCTTCCCAAAATATGCGTGAGTAATTCTCCGCTTGTTCATAGGATTAGGATAGATTAATGGATGATGGAAATTCTTAACTCCTTTTACGTCTTATAAAGTTTATAAACTTTACCAAAATAATTACTAACATCTTTATCGGGCGCGCTACCAAATTATTGATAGTATCGACCGTGATTTGAGGTTAAATTAACAATTGTTTTGGTAAAAGGTTAGACATGAATAGAGATCGATGAAATGATTAGGGTTAAGAGTGTGAACCCTATTCCCTCCAAAAACCCCAGTCTTCATTCATCGCTATCGATCTAGTTTTAAATCTATTAAAAGATAAAAGGAGTAATCTTTTATATTCATCCATGGCTACTAAATCCGAAGAACCCTATATGCCTTTTTCCATATAAATTCTATATCCGTGTTTAACATAGATCTAGAATCTATTCTCCAATCTCCTTTCTTTTAATCAACTCGTCTAAAACAAGATTAAAAGTTTCACGCATCCCTGCGGATGACCCGTACTCATCTCGGCTAGCTACACGCGACACCGTTATTAATTGCGGTTACTACAAACATACTTTTTTCACATCAATCAATTGTCCTGGATTAACTTAGACCCACTCGCATAAGCCCTTGATAGAGACCAACGTGGTTATGCAACTGTCATAACTAATCGTATCAAAATGCAATAGATAAGCAACATTTAGCTACCGTACACTATGCTTTGATAGAGATCAACGGACATAACTTGGATACTAACTGCTACTTATCTGAAACGATGGAGGGATACTGCTGGGTTTTTGGCGAAAAACCCTAATGAACTTGATATTATTGAAGGAACCGAGTAGTTTTGAAACGGAGTGGCTTAGGCTCCGCTTTTGAAAACTAGTGGTTTTTAAAGAAAACCGAGTAATTTACAGTAATATAAACTTTTGCTCAAAAGGTCACTCCCTTGAAGGGATCTAGGCTCTTGCCTCCTCGAATGAGGTGCTG
The DNA here is from genome assembly GCA_030015575.1 of Agapanthus africanus. Classification (NCBI taxonomy): domain Eukaryota; kingdom Viridiplantae; phylum Streptophyta; class Magnoliopsida; order Asparagales; family Amaryllidaceae; genus Agapanthus; species Agapanthus africanus. Next base: position 234,785,869 of record CM057337.1, read on the forward strand.
GATATTCCTAACTGAATACTACTATGCAAAGAGAAAGAGTATGACTATAGTTTTTTGAAAAGTGGTTCTGACAACATCTTATTAGGTTTCTTTTCTTGCATTAATTAAAATTAACACGGTCCCATCAATTAATTCCTATCACACTAGAAAAGAACGAAAATAAAATGTACGTATATGCCATTCGCATTCGCCACGAGGCCCCATCATGCACCGTTAGGTTACTTAACTACCGGCAGAGCGGGGGCATGACTAGCGCGGATGCAAAACATATACAAAATCTACTAGTATATATAAATATATATAACCGTTTGTCCCAGGTATGATATATATGTAACATCATAGAACGGCAATAAGCAACACAGAATAACGGATAATCTAGAAGCCCCGGGTTTCATTTGAGACGCAAATGAAACCCGACTTTTCCCGGTCGTATGGATAGCTCGCACAATGAAAAACCTAGACCCCTACGAGTGTGGCAAGTTACCCGCCAATCCCGAAAGTGAGGCAACCCCAATCAACAAAGTGAATGGGCCACCCAACACTTCACGAAATCCGGTAACTTGAGCACCCCTCCGTGGGTCATCCTATACCCCATTACGAGAATGGCGAATAGCCCGCCAATTCTAGAGTAAGGCCCCCTTCATCTCAACGCCATGAGATGCGGGCCCGTTGCTCTCTAGATCCGGCTATTCGAGCACTCCTCCGCGGGGTAATCCTAGAATAGAAAAGAAAAAAATATATACAAACGGTGACATCGACCTCAGCCCGGCTGTTCCCCAATAAAAGAATATACAAACTGGCAGAGACGGCAGTCTACATGTCGGACGCTCGCCCCGCAATAATGAATATACAAATAAATCTAAACTGTATGGCTACCATTGCACTAGGGGCTATCCAACACGACAATCCGAACAAGTCATCACAGATATAAACATCAAAATAAGATAAACAAGTATGTACAACCCCATCTAAATGACATATAGCAAATGGACGACATTTGAAAACATATACACAGTATCACAGAAAACAACGATGCAAAAGTTTCAAGCTTTAAACTTTCGGAGTTGCCCCAAAGCAAAGATAACACGAGGTGAAATCTGGGGAAAATCAAACAAGACAAAAAATCCTAATTTTCAAAACCCAAGACACTGGATGAAAACGAGAATTTAAAGTGAACAGTAAACCGCCAGGGGCAGGATTTTGGAAAAAACGGGCGGTTTTAGTTAGGTGGTTTCGCATCATTTTCATCGTGTGTCATATACATGTTAATAGCAAGCCTCTGCACTTATTTAAAAAAAATTCAGAGACCAAAAAATTTTCAGGACAGAGAGTGGGTTTTCGAAATCGGAATTTTTCGGTTTTGAAACTTATGCATCGTCTAGTACTAGTTTCTAATGTTTGGGTGGCTCTGATACCATATTGGGATTCCTAGTGCCCTGGCCGCTAACCGTGACCGTTGCGGAATGAAAAACTTTGATATTTAAAAACTTTGGCGTTAGAAAACACATCCTAGAATCTAACCAAATATCGAAACTAGCAACCTATAGGAGTTCTAGCTATTGTGATAGAGTTTTATACCTAAGGTCTGTGTCCTTCGAGTCTTCACTCCTCTTCTTAAGCTCCTCGAGCTCTTCTAGATAAAGCTTGTTGATGGCATTCTTGATCCTAGATGATCCACCCGAGAGTTTATAATCCAAGTTTAGCATCACTAATGAAGCAACTTAGTAACCCAGTTTGCTAATCTAGGTTACTAAGGAGATGCAGTGAGTTTTCTAGTGTATTTCTATCTCTCTTCTCCCTTGATTCTCAACACATGAGATGGCAAGGAGGAAGATGAAGAAGGAGAAGGAACTCAAGAAAGGCAAGTGAGGAGAGAGAAGCTCATGGGGAGAATGAGATAAAACTTGTGTGAAAAATGATGAACCATGGTTTTGTACATCTCCTTTTTTCAATATAAAATCACAACCATGCTTGAATAGTTTGCACAAATGAATATTCAATTCATTTGTCAACACTATTGAAGTATGGTTCTCACCATTCTCACATCACCACCTTTAAACCACAATTCCATTTAAAAGAATAAATGGATAAATCAAAAATGAGGTGTCTACCTTCTAGAATGTTTTCCGTATAAATACGGAATATATTCTACCGTATATACATACCCGTATTCATACCAAAATACGAATACCCAAGAGATAGAATAACACCACTAATATAATACTAGTATTAAATCAATATCCGATTTAACAAACCGGCTTAATCCTAAACCCGCTAGTATTATCAACCGTCTGATCGAAAACCTGGATAACACTGGAATATATATATTGAAATATGTATATGTAAATTATTAAATCAGCACCTGATTTAATAATCCGGCTTACCGGTATTATCATTCGATCGACACCCTGCACATATAAACATACGGCCACCACATCGTTTCGCCTGAATCAAAGAAACCCTATGTGTGCGACTCTAAAGACTCGACAGTACGCCGATAGTGGGTTTGACCACAAGCTTGGCAGCTGCACTAGCTGTACGTAACAGCTACCCAGGTACCTGTCGAAAAGAAGGCCGATGAGCAAGCTCATCCGGATCCCTACTTAGCCTATCCGTGACAATCTCCGTATAGTCCGGTCTCTTCGTCTAAGAGTATCGCATACCGTGTCTAGAGAGGTGGTAAATGGCAGACCCCTACTGACCCGATAAGTCGTATTGATTTGGATCAGGACCAATCTAAGAAACTACTGATCTAACTATCAGTAAATCTCAACTGCCTTGGCCAAGGTCTTATGGTTCTAGCCATCCGGACACAGTATGATATCGACTTCTAATTCCTAGAGAGATGAATCCCTGACAATTACTCACTTCCTCCATGTGGCTCGGGACTGTACCCAATCAAAACCTGTTTCCACGACTCAGTAAAACCGTGGTAGGGTAGTGATCAAAGCATAGTGGGAACTCACACGAGACAAATGATGATCTCAGGTCCAAAGAATAACCTATACTCATGTCACCAGAGAACCGCTATCTGACGATAGGTATAAAACCATCCAGAGGTTCTCGGCGAGTCCATCTAGTGTACTCACCTCCAGTGAGCACCTGTATACAATCTTAGGTGATCACACCAATGGCTGTGGGACCAACCACCACCCCTTGTCGGGGTCTCTAAACGTATACACAAGTCTACTTTGGAGAATCGATGTTCGATCTCGATACTCCTGCGACTTGAGACCTTTAAGGATGTGCTTATTTACTACCCAGTTCCCACAAGTATAATCGGCATCACAACGCTGGTAGTCAAGCAAGATCCTATGGTCTTTATCAACATGTATCCACCATATGTTATATCGAGTATAATATATGCACATGTTAAGATAAAGTCAAACCATAATAGTATACTACTATGTCGAGTCTTTATCAATATGTGTAAGCAATAAAAGTAACAAGAAAGAGAAATACACTTATTAAGACAGATACATCTCAAATAATATACTATATACAACTGAGCAAGATTGTTCTGTACATACATATCCCTAGCATCCTTTACAATATAGGCCTCTAGGGCATACATATCCAACACTGTATACGGTTGGCCGATACTTAAGTCTCTGGTCAGGGCAAGTGAGATTTACTGGTAGGTACACCAGTAGTTTCTCAAGCTGTATTGGGTTCCACACTGACATGACTTGTCGCGCTATTAGGGGACTGACGTTTACCATCCTTAGGCCCGATATGCGATACTCTTAGACGACCGGACTGTACAGAGAATGCTACCAATAGGCTCGGTAGGGTTTTCGAATGAGTTATCTTGTCGATTTTCCTTTCGACTGATACCTGGGTAGCCGTTATACAGCTAGTGCCCTTGATATTCTTGTGGTTAATCCTACTGCCACCGTATTATCGAGTCTTTAGAGTCCCACACAGAGGGTTTTCCGGTTCAGGCGAAACAGTGTAGTTTGCGTATTACGATACGCTCGGGTGTTCGATTGAACATGTGTATTTATACACGTGCTTTAATCGAACTATTTAGTAGTACTAGCAGGTTTGAAAGACAGCCAGTTTTGATACTAGTATTATATTTCTCTCTTTTGGGTATTTGTATTTTAACACGAATATGGTATTTATAAGAATACGAGTATTTGTATGAATACGGGTATTTGTGTTTTTATACAAATACATGTATTTCTTTCTAAATATGAATACACGTATTTTGTATTTTCGGTACAAATACGGTATTCATATTTTGGTATAAATAAGGTATACGTATTTATTATAAATACGAGTTTTGGTATACTTGTTTTTATACATACATTTATATATATGTGTATGTGCGCGCGCGCGCGCACCAAATGAGGTGGCTTCTTTCTCTTTCTCATTTCTTCATAGATGATTAGAGAAGTGTGTGGGCTTGTGACTCACACCAGTGAGTCACTAGCCCACCTACTTGTTTGTATTTTAGCATGAAGGGATAAGAGAAAGAGTTTGTGAGAGATTATCAAGGGTTTATATTTTCTCAAGTTGCCATCTTCTCCTCTTCATCTTCTTCTTCCTCTTTTGCTCACTGGAGATCTTGAGAAAGAAAAGAGAGCATCTTGTTTCATAAACTACACCCCTAAGCATCTTGTCCTAGCAAAACTCGATCTTTAGTTGCTTCGTGGAAGCTGTCGCTTGAATCAGCATTCTCGGGTGGATCATCTTCGACGCGAGAGATCGACTTCAAGAGCTCATTCTATCAATCTTAGGAGCTCGAAGAGTGAACCATTTAAGACCCGATGAACCGTCTACAAAAGTTGTTATACTAACCTAGTAGCTAAAACTCTAGTTAGTATTGTTTAGTTTAGTGTTTGGGGTTGTATTATAGGGTTTCATGTGTGTAATGGTCAAGTTTTTTAAAGTTTTTGATTCCGCAAAACCGTAGTAGTCACGGTAAGGAGAACCATGCACTTATACTGGTATCAGAACCAACCTAACCACTATAACTAATTGTAGAAGATGTTTAGAGTTTCGAAACCAAAATAACTCCGTATCGTTAAAACCTATATCCATGTTTCTGTCGAATTTTTCTGAGCATCCAAATTTTTTAAAACAATTAAAGAATGCTCTTTGTATTGTAATTAGAACACCAGAGAAAAATGAGGCACTAACTCCAAGAAAAAATTTCTAGTTTTCCCACTTTCCCCGCTATGGGCGGTTTTTCTGTGGACTTGGGTCTCGTGCTTTTTGTGGTGTTTTATACACTTGGATTTAGTGTTTATGGTATTGTTTGATTTTTCCAAGATTTCATATTGTGTTGTCTTTGTGATTGGGCTATACGGAGTATTTCTAAATCGAAATTTTTAACATCGTTGCTTGTTTTTTGTTCATATATGTGTTTCTAAACGTCGACTAATTGGTATATGTCGATTAGTAGGGGTTGCACATATCTTGTATCTGCTGTGTTGTGGATATGAAGTATTAGATCGTCTTGTTGAATAGCCAGGGATGTGAGAAGAGTGTTCTTTTCTTTTCATTCATGTATTTGTAAAGTGATGTAATATTCTTTTGCGGGGCATATTCGGATTGAGATTGTAGCCACCGTTGTATTATTCATTTACTTTTTATGCACTTAGGATAGACCCAAGGTGGGGTGCACAAATTACCGGGTTCTTGAAGTGCCGAGTGGCCTACTCATCTCATTGAGAGAGGTTGCTTCACTTCGAGAATTTGGCGGGTAGTTTGCCGCACTCATAGGGGTCTATGTTGAGGGTTTTGGCTATTCATCATGACCATGGAATCCGTTTTTCGTTAGAGGCTAAAACGAAACACAGAAATCTTAGCATATACAATATTTTCATCTGTGTTGCTTCTGCTGTGATCTGTGATGACTATTATTGTGTGACACAAATGGCTATATATAGATTATATTTAACAAACATTGCTTATGTTTTGCACCCGCGCTAGCCCTGCCCCCGCTATGCCGTAAGTTAAGCAACGTTTCGGTGAAAACCCGGGGCCCCGTGGCGAATGCGGATGGCATAAACATACATTGTATTTTCGTTTCTTCTGCAATGATAGGGTTAATTGATAGGACCACATTAATTCTAATTAGTGGAAAGAAAATAAACCAAAAATAATAAAGTCATTGGAACAATTTAAAAACCACTCGGTTTTCTTTATAAAATTTTTTTAAATGCGGAGCCTAAACCACTCCTTTTAAAAGCTATTCAGGTTTCTTCGACTATATCAAGTTCATTACGTTCACGGTTTTAGCCAAAACCAGCCGTAGTCCTCCATCATTTTAGATGGGTATCCACTAGTATTCAAGCTATATATTTTGACCTTCGCCAAGGAATAGTGATTGGTAGCTATTTGGATATTTGTCTGTGGTATAGATAGATGTGTTAATCTAGGACAGATGTACAACCATTTTGGCCTTCTCAAGGGTTTGTATGAATGAGCCTAGGTTAGCCTAGACAATAACGGGTAGAACTTGACTTACTTCCTATGATATTTTGGCCTTCGTCAAGGACATAAGCGCCTGGGGCAAAAATCCACATCAGGAGTTTCAAAGGAAAAGGAAACTTGTTAGTTTTGCATACTATCTGAGGTGTGATGATTTTGGTAGGATTCCTTCAAAGTTATCACACAATGATAGTTGGATCCCGATCCCACTGTGAGTAATTATTATTATTATTCAGGAGAGTTTTTCACTTTACGATCAATGCAACAACCCGTAGGTGTCTAGAAAGGTGTGAGTGAGGCAACGCCTCTAGGGAAAAAATGTTATTTAATTAAGGAATATCGTGAAAGCATTATAGAACCTCCCTCAAAGTACTGACACTCGCATGGACAAAAGGTTAAAGCAAGTATTATAGGGTGCGATTAAGCCTGATTAATTCTTCTTTTATGGTTTGAAGGAGAATTCAAGGAAACAGTGGGAGCCATCCTGTTTGGATAAACTAAAAATCAATCTAAACTTGCAAGAGTATCATGCTAAGTGTTTTTTCCTCTATATCACTCTCTCCCCTTTTTGCAGCGACCAAGATGACCGGGCTTAATTTACTACTGGATAAACATATATTGACGGGGCCAAAATATAAAGATTGGCTAAGGAATGTTAAGATGACCATTACTTATGACAAGCTGGGTTACCTCCTTACTACTAAAACCCCCTACCGTCCCAGGTTCAGATTCCACCGTCGCGGACAATAAGATCCGTAAGGCATGGGAAATAGACAGTGCGAAAACCAAGTGTCTCTTGCTGGCCTCTATGGTTAATGAACACTAGAGGTGGCACGAGAAGATGGACTTAGCTTCCATCTTTCTCCATACTAAGGATTTATATGGAGAGCAATCTCGTATCGTAAGATACGAGACCTCAGGGAAATTATTTCAGGCGAGATTGGCTGTCGGGTCATCTGTAGGGAACTACGTCCTTAAGATGATCAGCTTTATTGAAGAGCTCGTGGAACTTAGGACCACGTTGGAGAACGAGTTATACACAGACTTGATTCTAAAGCCCTCCCCTCTACCTATGCCCAGTTTCTATTGAATTTCAATATTCAAGAGAATAAAGTTACATTTCCAGAGCTCCCTGACATGTTGAGGAGTGCAGAGGGCACCCTAAAGAAAACCAGGAAGACACCCACTCTGCTTATTGGGGAATCTTCCTCCTCTAAATCTAAGGCGAAATCCAAAGGGAAGAAGAAGGCCCCCACCAGGCTGAAAGGCGGTGTCGCTAAGGTACAGGGTAAGAGCAAGACGATGGTTGGGGGGCCAATAGTGACAAAGGAGGAATGCTTCAATTATCACAAGAAAAGTCATTGGAAGAAAAACTGCAGGGCTTGGAAAGCTAGGAACCAGGATTCGAAGCAACTTATGGTTTCGGCTTCAGGTGTGTTTATGATTGAGAACTGTTTATCAATAAACTCTACTTCCTGGGTATTGAATACCGGTTCAGGATCTTGTATCTATAATTAATTGCAGACACTGAGAAGCCATAGTGTTTTAAAGGAAGGTGATATTACCCTCAGGGTTGCTAACGGAGCAAGCGTAGATGCTGTTTCCGTAGGGGAATATTACTTAGGATTGAAAACTGGAAACTTTTTGATTTTGCGTAACTGTTTTTGTGTACCAAATTTGACATGTAATATCATCTATGTATCTTTAGTATCTAAACAAGGTTATGATTTTACATTTGTAAGCGATGTTGTAAACATTCACCTTAATCATAGCTTGATTAGGTCTTGTACACTAGATAACGGTATATATGTATTAAATCAACATCAAGTTTTCAATGTTCAAAACACACTCAAAAGAAAGAATCCAGAAATAAATCAAGCTTTCTTATGGTATTATAGACTAGATCATATCAATGAAACACGGTTGAGGAAGTATAAAGAGGGATATTTGGATCCGTTTGAATATCTATCTTATGCAACTTGTCGATCATGTATCAAAGAAAAGATGACAAAGACTCTATTCACCGGACACAGAGTAAGAGCTTCCGAGCTCTTGGGACTCATACACAGCGACGTGTGTGGTCCAATATTTACACATGCAAGAAGTGGTTATTCCTACTTCATTACTTTTATAGATAATTTCTCAAGGAATGGACATGGATTCATGATGAAACATAAATCCTAGGCCTTTGAGAAATTCCAGGAGTATAAGAATGAAGTGGAAAAAAATAGGTAAAAGTATCAAGACACTTCGATCTGATCGGGGGTGGTGAATACTTGAGTGCCGAGTTCCTGGGGTATTTAAAAGAGAATGGAATTCTCTCTCAGCTTACTCCTCCATACACACCTCAACACAACGGTGTATCGGAAAGGCGGAACCGCACCTTACTAGATATGGTGCGTTCCATGATGAGTAATGCTGAGTTACCACGATCATTCTGGGGTTATGCACTAGAATCTGCTGCATATCTTTTTGAACAAAGTTCCGACTAAGTCTGTGCCTACCACTCTATATGAAATGTGGAGTGGGAAGAAACCCCATCTTAGGTATCTTAACATATGGGGATTTTGTTGGAGATAGTGCCCTCAGAGTCAATTATTGGATCGCAGGTACGTGATTGCAATGATTGCGGAGGACCTATACCGGTAGGACAGTCTTACTCGAGATGATAGTATGCTATCTGGTTTGCCTTTATCAGTCGTGTACATGTTCAGGTGACTGATTACATGTTACACTTTGATAGAGCCCTTAGAATCTTGCTTTACTACCAACAGTATGATGGCGATCATATACGTGAGAGTTGGGTAGTTTATATGCATATCCTTAATTGTGGTCCCTAGTCGTGGGAGTTTCGAGACAGGGCATCGATACTCCGGAGTAGACTAGTGTATACAGTCGAGACCCCGACGAGGGGCGGTGGCCGGTCTCACAAGCCACTGGTGTCATTTGGATCACCTAAGATGTATACAGGTGCTCATTGGGTTATGAGTACACCGGACATGACTCGCCGGGAATCTGCTAGTTGGTATTATACATATCGTCAGATAGCAGTTCCCTGGTGACATGTGTACAGGTTAGTTCATCGACCTGAGGTCGTCATTTGTCTCGTGTGAGTTCCCACTGTGCTTTGATTTCTACCCTACCACGGCTCAAAGGAGTCGTGCAAACAGGTAGTTTTTGGGTACAGTCCCGAGCCACATGGAGGCACGTGAGCGGATCGGCAGAGGATTCGTCTCTCCCGGTATTGGGGGCAAGATCGTGCTGTGTCTAGGAGAGCCATTACACAAAGCCCACGGCCGTGGCAGGAGATTTACTGGTAGGTATTCCAGTAGTATCTCAGGGTGTTATTGGGCTACACTCCGACATGACTTATACTGCTATTGGGGGTCTGACGTTACTAGCCCCCTAGGCTGATATGCGATACTCATAGACGAACGGACCGGACTGTATATATATTATCACTGTTAGGCTCAGTAGGGTTTCCGGGTGAGTTCGCTCATCGGCCTCCCTAGAGGTCAGTCCATGGGCAGCCGTTATGCATAGCTAGTGCCGCTGACGGTTTGTGGTTAAACCCACTGCCAGGGTACTGACGAGTCATTAGAGTCCCCCACAGACAGTTTCCCAAGTTCGGGCGAAACGTTGTAGAGGCCGTATTGTTTTATGGCAGGGTTCGGAAAATGCACGCGCGTTTACGCACGTGTCAGATTTCGGACAGATGATACTGGTCGGCTTTGGTTTAAGCCAGATCCGAGTATTATATTGAGTAGATATAATATCTTTGTCTCAGTTGCATTTGTATTCGGTCGTAATACAAATGCGGGTATATTTATACAGTTACGGGGTTATCCTGAAATTCGTTTTGGGATCACTTTTGGAAGTTGCCAGTTTCCAGTTTTCTATCAGCCGTATTTAACATTTGGTTAAATACGGATTTTGTCTTTTCTTGAGAAGAGTGTGGATGCTTCTAGAAGGTTCTAGAAGTGGTGATTAGGCTTATGACTCATATGTTGCATTAATGGTTTTGGTGACTAGGATTAGTGATTCATTAGTTTCATTTATTGTGTTCACACTTTGTGTTCACACTAGATATTTTCTTATTGTCACCTCCCCCCTCTCCTACACTTACCCCCTCCTATATATGGCCGGCCCCTCTCTTCTCTCTCACACACACTTGATAATTCATTTGGAAAAAGATTATGATAGTTTTGGGGTGCATGGAAATTTCATAGCTCATTTCATTCCATCACCCGATTCGAGTGGCAACTTCATTAACCGTTCGTCCATAGTCTTGGACGTAACGAGATAAAATATTCTACTCATTCTCTACATCAATCTTGGTCGTCTCTTTTAGCAAACTTGACGACCGAGTTGCCTCGAGTCAGAGGCGGGAGCCCGTTTAAAGAATCGTTGACGTGGTGCCACCTGGACGAGCAGATCGGAGATCGACGAGATCGGAGCAGCCGCAACGGAGCGTGGGATGATGGTTAAAGAACGAAGGACTCGGATCGTTCGGTGTAACCTTTCTACACTCTTTATAGTTTGTTAGTTTAGCAATAATGGCAGATCCGGGTGAAAGTATACGATAGCGCCAGTTAAAAAATTTTTGTTCCGCATTTGGCGTCTATAGACGGCCGGGGCGCTACCGTAGACTTACAGATTTCCAGCTTTTTTCAAAAAGCAGCATGCGGACAAGTTCAAGACACAATCAGTATTGTGTAAATTTGTGGGATACCCAAGGAATTCCAGGAGGTATCTTTTCTATTGCGCAGAGGAACAAAATGTTTTTGTTTCTCGACATTCCCACCTTCTGGAGACTCAATTTCTTGAAAAAGAAATAAGTGGGAGCACAATAGAACTGGAAGAAATTCCAAAACCACAATCTATTACTGAAAGCTTAGTAGAACCCGAAGTTTCAAAAGAATGGGACGTCCTTGCGCCATTCCGCAGATCTAGTAGGCAGTCTCATCCGCCTGAGAGATACTACGGTTTTCTCATAGACAGGGATAGAGAGGATTGCATCATCGTTGATGATGAGCCAACTAGTTTCCAGCAGGCCATTATGAGCAGAGACTCTGTAAAGCGGCTGGATGCAATGCGATCCGAGATAGAATCTAGGTACACCAACAATGTTTGGACTTTGGACGTTGCACCTCTATGGGTAAAACCCGTAGGCTGCAAATGGATCTTCAAAATAAAGATTGGCGCAGATGGACAGGTTGAAACTTATAAAGCTAGACTTGTAGTACAAGGTTTTCGTCAAAAAACTTGGCTTGGACTATGATGAAACTTTTTATCCAGTGTCTATGCTTAAATTCATTCGGATTCTATTTGCCATTGCTCCTTCTATGATTATGAAATTTAGAAGATGGATGTAAAGAACGCTTTTCTGAATGGAAATTTGGAAGAGTGTTTATATGGATCAGCCAGAAGGCCTCATAGAGAGTGGGAGCAGCGGAAGAGTGCAAGTTGATTAAATCCATTTATGGATTAAAACGGTATCATGGAGTTGGAACATCTGCTTTAATGAGACGGTCAAAGAATTTGACTTTATCAAAAATGTAGATGAACCATGCATTTATAGTAAGATTGTAGCGAGAACTGTGGTATTTCTCGTTTTGTACGTGCATGACATTCTCTTGATAGGAAATGACATTTTTTTGCTACAATCGGTCAAAAGCTACTTATCACAGTAGTTCTCCATAAAAGACATGGGTGATGCCTCCTACATTCTGGGGATCAAGATCTATAATGATAGATCTAAGAGAATGTTGGGACTTTCACAGTCCAGGTACATTGACACCATACTGAAAAGATTTAGTATGGAAGATTTCAAGCGCGGTAATTTACCCGCTTGTCATGGAATCACCCTATCCAAAGAGATAACTCTCAAGACTGATTTGGAAAGGGATCGCATAAGTATTATACCCTACGTTTCGGCGGTAAGATCTATAATGTATGTGTTGTTGTATACCAGACCAGATGTTTCTTACGCACTGAGCGTGGTAAGCAGGTATCAGTCGAATCCAGAGGAGAAGCAGGGGATAGCAGTAAAGAACATTCTCAAGTACCTGAGAAAAGGAGATGTTCTTAGTATACGACAGTAAATACCTCCAGATCAAGACCTTCGCTGACTTCAGCTTCCAGAGTGACAAGGATGACTCTAAATCCGTATCGGGTTATGTCTTCACCCTTAATGGAGGGACGGTCTGTTGGAAGAGCACCAAATAAGATACCGTTACTGACTCAACGATGGAGACAGAGTATATCACTGCTTGTGACGCCGAAAAAGAAGCAGTCTGGATGAGGAAGTTCATTACAGAACTTCAGGTGGTTCAGCACATTGTTGACCCATTAACTTTGTATTGTGACAACAATGGGGCTATTGCTTTAACGAAGGAACCATGGTCAAATCAGAGATCCAGATATATCTTAAGGCGGTATCACCTTATCAAGGAGATTGTGGATTGCCAGGAGATCGAGGTGTGGAGAGTAGACCTGGAGAACAACACAGCAGATCCACTCACAAAGGTCATCCCTCAGACGTAATTCGAGAGCCTATTCGAGATGATAGGTCTGCGATACGCCAATACATGGCCTTAGTGCAATGATATATGCCATAGAAACCATTATTGTATAGTACATGATTGTATATTACATTTTGGAAGTTTGGGTTATATACAGATATATAATAGTCTTGCTCAATATGATAGTTTGATATCTGGTTTGTTTCTATCTTAACATGTGTATATGTTTCTTTTAACGTATCGCTAATATATGTTGATAGAGCCCGTAGGATCTTTTGCTTGACTGCCAGCGTTGTGATGACATTTACATTAGTAGGGGCTGGGTAGTCTATAAGCACATTCTTAAACTTATCCCTAGTCATAGGATTATCGAGACTAGGTATCGATACTTCATAGTAGACTAGTGTATGTTTCTTATCCCTGTCAAGGGAGATGGCATATCCTGCAGCTATTGGTATACGATACCTAAGATAGTATACAGGTGCTCATTAGGTTATGAGTTATACTGGACCGACTTGTTAGGAACTGCTGGTTGGTATTATACCTATCGTCGGATAACAGTTCTCTGGTGACATGAGTATAGGTTAGTCCGATGAATTGACATTACTATTAGTCTCGAGTGTGTTCCCACTGTACTTAGATTACTACCATACCACGACTTTAAAGAGTTGTACAAACAGATATTAGTTGGGTGCAGTCTCGAAACACTTGGAGACAGTAGGTGATAGAAGGGATTCGTCTCTCCCGGTATTGGGAGTGGATATCGCGTTATGTACGGTTGGACGATACTATAAGTCCCTGGCCAGGGAAAGTGAGATTTACTACTAGGTACACCAATAGTTTCTCAGGTTGTACAGGTTCCACACCGACACTACTTGTCGCGCTATTAGGGGACATCCGTTTATCACCCTTTAGGCCTGATATGCGATACTCTTAGACGAACAGACCAGACTGTATGGAGAATGTTACCTATAGGCTCAGTAGGTTTTTGGACGGGTTATCTTGTCGATCTTCCTTTAGACAGATACCTGGGTAGCCGTTACGTACAGCTAGTGCCACTGACGTGCTTATGGTTAAACCAACTGCCAGCGTATTATCGAGTCTTTAGAGTCCCACATAGTGGGTTTCCCAGTTCAGGCGAAACAGTGTAGTTTGCGTATTACGATATGCTCGGGTGTTCGATTGAACACATGTATTTATATACGTGCTTTAATCGGACTCTTTAGTAGTATTACCAGGTTTGAAAGACAGCCAGTTTTGATGCTAGTATTATATTGCTCTGTTTTGGGTATTTGTATTTTAACACGAATACGGTATTTATAAGAATACGAGTATTTGTATGAATACGGGAATTTGTGTCTTTATACAAATACATGTATTTCTTTCTGAATATGAATAAGCGTATTTTCGGTACAAATACGGTATTCATATTTTGGTAGAAATACGGTATACGTATTTATTATAAATACGGGTTTTGGTATATTTGTTTTTATACATACATTTATATATATGTATGTGTGTATGTACCAAATGAGGTGGCTACTCTCTCTCTCTCTCTCATTTCTTCATAGATGATTGGAGAAGTGTATGGGCTTGTGACTCACACTAGTGAGTCACTAGCCCACCTATTTGTTTGTATTTTAGCATGAAAGGATAAGAGAAAGAGTTTGTGAGAGATTACCAAGGGTTGATATTTTCTCAAGTTGTCATCTTCTCCTCTTCATCTTCTTCTTTCTCTTTTGCTCACTAGAGTTCTTGAGAAATAAAAGAGAGCAATTTGTTTCATAAACTACACCCCTAAGCATCTTGTCCTAGCAAGACTCGATGTTTAGTTGCTTCGTGGAAGCTATCGCTTGAATCGGCATTCTCGGGTGGATCGTCATCGACGCGGGAGATCGACTTCGAGAGCTCTTTCTATCAATCTTAGGAGCTCAAGAAGTGAACCATTCAAGACCCGAAGGACCATCTACAAAATTTGTTGCATTAACCTAGTAGTTAAAACTCTAGTTAGTGCTGTTTAATTTAGTGTTTGGGCTTGTATTCTAAGGTTTCAAATGAGTAGTGCTGAAGGTTTTTAAAGTTTTTGATTCCACAAAACTGTAGTAGTCACGGCAAGGAGCGCCATGCACTTACACGGATATCATGGTGATCTGCTCTGTCCACACTGAGTGCAGTTTGTTTCGGACACATGGTGATCTGAGTGTGGAGCCGCTTTAGAACAATGGGATCGGATCCCTGAAGCATATTCCGAAAGAGGACCGAACTACATTATAAATGTAAGGATGCTACCCTAAATTACAGAGGTGCCTTTTGGATGAACAGGCACTTCGGAGTTTGAAGAACTCTGTAGTTAAGTGTGCTCGGGCTAGGGAAATCTTAGGATGGGTGACCTTCTAGAAAGTGGCCCCTTCTCGAGTCCGGTTCGGTCTAAAGGACAAAACCGTGCGGGTGCGGCCGGAGTGGACAATACTATCTATACTGGGACGTGGGACGTAACATTTATAGCGGCCCATGCAGTTCCCTCAGTAGTAGGTCTGTGGTTCGAGGACGAACCATTATTCTTAAGTGGGGGGAATGTAATACTCCAGAGCAGTGCGGTCTTCGGACATAATGGTGACATGCTTTATCCACACTTAGTGCGGTCTGTTGTGGACACATGGTGATCTGAGTATGGAGCCGCTTCAGAACAATATGATCGAGTCCCTGAAGTATATTCCGAAAGAGGACCGAACTGCATTATAAATGTAATGACGCCCCCCTCATTTTCGGAGGTGCCTTTTGTATGAACTGACACTCCGGCGTTTGAATAACTTCGTAGTTAAGCTTGTTCGGGTTAGGGAAATCATATAATGGAGCGGACCCTTTTCGAGTTCGGTTCGCTCCAAAGGACAATACCATAGGTACGGGGGTATGGGGCGTGACATTTATAGGTTCGAAGGTTATGTCTTGCAATTAATTGTAACATCTGTGTTCTTTATATACCTTAATAAGGTCTTCGTATAATCATCCTTCGTGCCTTTGTACTTATTTCTTTTGATGGAAAAAGTTTAGAAAAAGATAATTTTGAGTTTAAAAATAGTTAATATATTTTTGGGAGAAAGAAAAGAATTATTTTTGAGGTGAAAATGGTTTAAAACGATAAAATATTTATTTAGAATTTTTCTAGAAATTTTCTATAATTTTCCGATAATTAAAAGTATTTTAAAATTAATTTTAGAAAGAAAATCGATTTTAAAAAATAAATATTTAATTAAAAAAATTCTTTTATTTTTTTTAAACCCAAAAAAAATTCCCAGGCCTAAACCCAAACCTGGCCTAAGCTCGCAAGCCTAAGCCCGACTCGCCTCTTGCACACGCCAGCGTGTGGGCCGCACCCACTAGCGAGTGCGGGCACGCGCTTACGTGTGCAAGCGCTTGGCGGCGCACATGGCCACATGGCCGCATCTGGGTCATTAGATGCGACAATCCGACGGCCAGCGAGCCGGCGCGTGTAATGGCCGCATGACTGGCGGCGGTGGTCAGCCTAATTTCCAGCTTGGTTTGATCTTTTAACCCTATAAATATCGATACATCTCCCCTCATTTTCTCCCAAATTCCTCCTCACAAAATCCGAAAAAATACTTATTTCTTCGTTTCGACATGCCGACGTTGTGATGTTGTCCGATCATCTGGAAAAAATTTGAGCGCGCAGCTATTAGCACTTCCGTATGAGGTGACGTTCCGACATCCTTTTCGATAATCCTCTCCAGGTTGGATCGCGTCTCTCTATCCTGGGTCTCATCGCCCCTTCTACATATGTATTATCTATTTCAATAATTTCTTCAGCTTCTTAATCCTATATGAATTTTGGACATGTTAAACACGACAAACCCGATACGTACGCACACTCTATAATGACACTTTTCACGGGATAGCGACCTATTCCTTTACTTTCTGTTACCTTGTATGCTGCAAAATATTTTTATATTTAAATACTTTTGGAACCGTTTTTAAGTTTTACTATTAATCATACTTACATTATATATATCAAACTGTGTGATGTTAAACAAATATTTGTAATAAATGAATTATAATATAACACTCATTACAATTATTCATTTAATCATGACATGAATAATTGTACTTAATAATACATACCGCAATCTCTTATGCATGATAATTAATATACCAATATATCTAAAATTTTACTTTTAAACTTTTAATAAAAATAATTGATTATAGATCACTTTTACAGAAAACACCCTTAAGAATTTAAACAGGGTGTTTACTTTTGTAAAACACCCCTCGAGTTTCTAAAATACCCTAAAGTTTCAAATGTAGTATTTTTACATAAATACCCTGAATTTCGGAAACCCGTTATCTCTCGAGCCTTGAGGAGCTGGAGATAAGGCATCATTTAAATACCTTGAACTTTTAGAAAACCTTTCTACATTACAATACCTCGAGATTTCCTAAGTTCCATGTTTTACAATAAAATACCATATACCTTCCTTTCGACTAGACTTTGTGAAACACCGTTATACTTGATGTGGCTTGCATAACCCAGCTGGACTCGAAATCATAACTTGTTTCACTTGATTGGTTATGCGTGAGTACATAGGACGCTGGACTTGGGGTATAAATGAATGGCTCGATTTGGAAAGTGAAACGTGTTTTCTATGTCGTGTTGGTTTCGTGTGATAACCGATAATTTAAATTTAAATTCACATTTACACGGGGACGAGTAATTGGGATAGTAAGGTCGTACAACGTGTCACGAGAATGCCCTTTGTCGTGTTGTCGTGATTACGGGCATATACAGAATACTAATTGTCGTGGACGTTATCTTGTCGTGTTACCGTGATTCTAGAAATATACGGAATACTAATTTTCGTGGACATGAACTTGTCATGTTTACGGGATTCCGGGAATATGCGGAATGCTAACTGTCGTAGACGTGATCATGTTGTGTTATCGTGATTCCGGGAATATACGAAATGCTAACTGTTGTGGATGTGATCTTGTCGTGTTACCGTGATTCCGGGTATATACGGAATACTCTCAAAATGTGGGTACCCTTACGAAACAAAACTAAAAAAAACTGATATACGAAAAGTAGTCATTAGGTGACACCTTAACTACATGTAAGTCATATACCTGTGACCTTTGTAGTTATTTATTGTTACCTTACCTACCTTTGACTCATATACTTATTTCATGTACTCTTTTTTCTACACATTATAACACTAGTTCATCTACATGTTATACCTGTTGCACATAACCCTCTTGAGAATTCTACTCGAGTTTAACTCGCTGACGGACATTCTTTTTCCTTTTCCCCTAAAATGTCCATTAGAGATAGGAAAAGAGCGGGACAGGACGACTGAGATTGAAGCTACGGAAGAAGATTATGCTCCCCTTTCGACTCACTATTAGGGTATTTTTAGTCCTCCTTATTTTCTTTTTTGCCTACCTGTTTAGGGGTTTGCTTTATTTCCTGTCTTGGTCTAATGATGTAATAAACCTTGTTGATATCGTTGTAATAAATAAAGTTTTTTTATATTTATCTTGCTTTTGTGAACTTCTGTATTACTAAACGCTTAGCGTAACTGTATGTAACACCTTAGAATGCGATTAGTGTTAATTAAACGATAATACGGGTTTTTAAGGAAAAGTTTGCCAAATTGGTTTCATCACATTTTATAACAATTAATTAATATTTTATTATTATTTGTTATGGCTTGCACACACTTGTGCATGTTAGTGTGGGGGTTAGTTAGTGTTAATCTTGTTAAGTAGCCATGACACCTTAAGCTAATCCATGCCATGATTTAACCTTGCCCTTAGATATTTTGTGTGAGAGATATCTTATTGTTATGGAATGAGGGAGGTGGCTAGGTGAGTCATGGAGGCATTAATGCAGGCATTGATGAGGAGAGGGAGAGAGTAAGTGTAAGGCTAAAACTCACCCTACACTCGCCCTCTCATCATTATCTTCCCTCACTCT
This sequence comes from Agapanthus africanus, assembly GCA_030015575.1. Taxonomy (NCBI): domain Eukaryota; kingdom Viridiplantae; phylum Streptophyta; class Magnoliopsida; order Asparagales; family Amaryllidaceae; genus Agapanthus; species Agapanthus africanus. The sequence goes on from CM057337.1 coordinate 234,804,823, forward strand.
CTCATTCTTATCTCTTTCTCAATTAATCTTCATCTCCTCTAACCCTCAACTGAACCCTCACCACTTCATCACTTAAACCTTGCAAAAACTTCATTAAACACCATGAAAACCCTTCTCAAGTCTTTATTTAGCCACTAAGTTGCCTTGGAGCTTAGAAAGATTGGATTTTTGAGCAAGAGTGGCTAAGTAATGACCTCTAACTGATAATTAGGTGTTTATATTGTTGTGTTGCCTTGTAGTTATGGTTTAGAACACTAAAGGTAGTGTTTTGTGAATATATCGTATTTTTAGTGACAAATTGGAGTCTCTATGAATCTGCTGTAGAACAAGGTGTTTGTTGGAAAAGTTGCCATCACAGCGACCTAGTGTTGTGACCTAAAACCCACCATAAAAACCATAGACCATTTCCTTCCTTAATGCCCGCAATTTTATTGCTTCTGACTTCAATTTGCGGCCAGAGTGGGGACTGGGGTTTTGAGTTTTGGTCGTAGGGTCTCTGGGGTTGTATGTGGTCTCGTGGAACTTGCAACTTTCACTAATTTTCTGTGTATCAAAATCTGGGATCACTTTGCTATAATCTAGTTTTTTGACTACGCGTGTTACGTTATCCGACACGGTTCGTGATCTTATGTAACTGTTGCACTTGGGTTGGTTTCGGGACATCGCTACACACGTTAGCCACTAGACGGACACTTGAGAGTTTGATTGAAGTTGGTGCGTTGGTCAAATGTAGTTTGTTCGAGATATTGGTCGATTTCTGAGACTGCACTTATTGTGTTTTGTGTTAATAGGATCGCAGGTGGGGACTTCGAACGCTGCGAAGAAAGAGAAGCAGGTGATTGGATCTACGTAGTTCGAGATCGTTGGTGAGTAGATTTAATATCGACAGGGAAATCGCCCGTATGGCGTTAAGTGTCAGGGCTAGATATGATATGATATTAGCCACATGTTTATATGCACATATAGAGATTGTGCATGAACTTCATTGCATATTATTACTTGTTGTTCCTGGACTTGTACCCATTGGACACTGCACTATTAATGACAGTTCTTGTTGCACGAGCACTAATTGTATGCTACACACACACTATCGGTAATTGCCATGACACGCACAACACATATACATGTGATATGGTATTTATTTGTGACATTGATGCATTGATTCTTGTGCGGTTGCGCATATGAAATATAGTTTGCATGCATACCTACATGGTTATACATATACCTTGCTATAACCACATGTTCACCTTTATATGATGTTGCATTGGTTTTGGAGAAATAGGAACCGTACGATATATTTAACAACTTGATGCATTTAAATAGCGGATTTTCCCTTGATTTGCTCATATTACTATTCTATGTTGCATATATCATATTACATGGATTCACGCATTGAGATATGGATTTCATGTGATTTTCTGGATTTGATAACCACGAGGATATTTCAAGAAATGTGTAGTGTCTTGAAAACCCGGTTTCTCTTGATATGATATTTTAGTGCGTCCACCATGAGTTTCTCGGTTCTAAGGCTTGTGTTAGATACCTGATTCGAGGAGAGGTAGGCACCGTCTTTGGGTACATGGTGGACCCGGTTAGGTATCCCGGATCAAGAAGACTCGTATTGTTAGGCGGTGAGCCCGGCGGAGGGAGTACTACCTACTGGTGATAGTATTTGGACTCGGCGGAGATCTGGAAGATACCGACCGGAGTTATGAGATGGACATGGACCGACCGTTCTGCCGTAGCCCGCGGACCGATCCGGGCAGACGGAGCCCATGATATGAGTATTTACGTGTCGATCTTGGACACTGGTTTTCATGATGTTTTCGAGTGTTGATGTTGGACACTCAGGTTTCCATGAGACTTACAAGATATGAGGGCCGATCTGAGGATGCGGTGCCTGAGGATTTTGGGATTTGAGGTGTCGTTGATAGACACCAGGGTTTTTCCATTCCGATGATTGTGCATGAGGTTTATATTTATCCCACACTTAGAATTTATTTGATATGCATTTGATTCATGTAGATGTAGTACCCTGGTGGTGTACCTTGATCAAGATTGTTGCATATCCATATTGCCATACTTATGCTATTAGATTACATGTGATAGATTATAGCTGTTCGTGCATACTTGCTATTATAATATGATGTTATTTACTATTCACGAGTTGGCAACTCACCCCCGTTGTGCCACAGTGTTTTGCGGGTCTGACCCTCAGAGTAGTCGCGGCAGGGTGCCTAATTATCTCTACTTTTGCGGATACCGCTACGGTTGGCTGTGAGGCCTTTTGCTATAGGTGGATTGCGGTTATCCGATGATGTTCATTGTATATCTTTTGTATCTAGTACTCTCCATCTACCACCTTCATGTTTTGACTTAGAGACGAGTTGTGAGGATCGATGTTTTATATTCTTATGACTCTGGTTTTCGTGCTCGTGTGAGCCGGCCTTTATTATGTTGATTATTGTCTTTTCCTTCGCTACGGCATCGTATATCTATTGTGGTGGTTGTTTCCGCCTTTGGGCGAGATTTGCTCCCGTTTGGGGATACTTTACTTATATCTTATGTTTGTATCCGTTTCGGGGCTAGTTTTTACAAAGAAGGTGCTGCCGAAATTTTTAAGAAAACAAACTTAAGCTTTAAGTTTTGGTTAAGATTTCCAAATATTTCTATCTTTTCCTTCTTGTAATGGTTTAGATTGCTGGGTGATCGGCTTACTTAAATTGCGTTACGCCTGTTGACGTACGTAGTCTAAGTGTCGGTCATGTGCCTAACTTGGGTCGTGACACTGTATCGGGGAGAGTCTATTTCTCGGTATAGCTACGTTGCGGGTCTTATTACGTCTCCGTTCCTGTATTTTAGGAAACGAGGCGTGACAATATTCTTCACATTGAAGTGTCCTAATCATCTATGCCACAACGAAGTCTCCGAATTTATCTCTGAACATGCCGCCATCACAACTGAACCTTCGCTGCTCCCACTGAATGAGTAAAATTCAACTTGCCCCTTACGACCACCAATGACCCTTTGGAAATCATCTATTGAGAATTTCCAAACATCGTAATATATCTTTCGTTGTCAAGCTAACTTATGGAATAATACTTTTCTTCAAATCTGAAATATGTCTCGCGTTCTTCAGTCTTAATTGACCTCCTCCTAACGGTTGCAAGATGATCGTCTTTTTACCAATGATCTTTCATTGCTGACTGTTCCCAACTTTACTTGTCCAAGATTATCTTGAACATACTCGCTGAAGTGATGCCGAGCTGATGAGCAATGGAAAGATGCCCCCGAATCTAAGAACTAAGTATCCACATTTGTGCTCTCGTTCGCCGATAGACAAAGCCCTTATTCCCCTTAATCTTGTATAAACACCACATTCGCTTTCTTTCCATCCGCCTTCTCATCTGACCTTTTCCTTAGAGATTTGCAGCCACTTTTTCAGTGACCCTTCTTCCCACAATTCCAACATGCGCCTTAGATTTTTTCTTGAGATTTTTCTCGGCATTTAGACTTTCCCCTCTTCATCGTTCTACCGTGATTCTCCACTGCAAGCGTAGAAGTTTCCAAACTCCCACTCATAGCTTTTCTTCTCATCTCATTACTTAATATGCTGCTAACAGAATCATTAAACGTGAGAGTCCTTAAGATAGAGTTGCTAACTGCCATCACGAGATTTTCCCAACTCTCCGACAACGAACAGAGAAACAGCAGGGCTCGAATCTCGTCTTCAAACGTAATTGAAATGGATTCTAATTGGCTCTTCATGTTGAAATTTTTTAGGTGTTCTGTCACCGAACCACTTTCTTCCATGTTGAAAAGTTTCTTCATCAGGAAGAATTTGTTTGATGTAGAATGCTTCTCATACAACTTGGCTAATATCGTCATTAGCCCCATGGTTGTCTTTTCCTTCGAGATATTAAAGGCCACCTGCGGAGTTAACGACAACATGATTGTCGCCATGGCTTTCCTATCTAAAAGGTTCCACGCCTCATTGGCCATCTTCTCGGTCTTCTCACCTATCAACGAAAGATACAGATCCTTTTGATATAGATAGTCTTCCATCTACATGCGCCACCAAACATAATTGTGTCCATTAAATTTTTCGATCCTTATATTATCTTCTGCCATTTTTTTCTCTACAGTCGCAACAAACACAACTTCTCCTTTAGATCTGAATCAACGCCTCCAAAATGACGATCTAAGAAGTTGTGGAAGATGACGTAGTTGTCATTACCACCGTTGACCTAGATCGTAGAATTGAAGAATCATACGTTCCTTAACCAAGCTCTGATACCATTTGTTGGACAAGAAGGAGAAGCCGTTGCACGGAACAATGCACGCGACAACAAAAACAACGCAATCAACACAACCACACAATCAATCGATGAAAGATAAAAGGATAAACTTTAACGTCTTGAAAATTTATTAATGTTATTTAATTATTTTATAAACTAATTAGTGATATAAAAGTTTTATTAAATAAATGATATTGTAATGTTTCAAAAATAAATAAATAAATAAATAAATAAAATCCTTCACGTGAATTTTCTGATAATCGGTAAAATAAACTATATTTTCCGTAAAACCCAACTATAATTATTTTTCAATATAGATTTAAATACACCTATTTTAACTATATAATTACTAGTATTTGGTATTTATTTGGTCACTTATAAATTATTAGTCTACTAAAATATTTTCCGTAATTAATTAATTTTCAATATTTACATAAGCTTTTAATTATACATTAAATTGGTGTAAATTACAAATTAGAAATGGGTTAATTACAAAATGGTGCACCATGACACTCTAAAACAAAATGTAAAATGTTATTTTGATATGAATTGGAGTTGTCATGAGGGTTCTAGAAAATCATAGAATGAGTTATTAGAAAAAAGGAAAATAAAGAAATTATTGAAAAGACTTAAAAGATGTGTTTAATATGGAAATTTCTACACACTCCTCCACCAATTTCTCTCTCTCCCCACTCCCAAAAATACCTGGCCGAGCCTCCCCCCATGCTGCCCCAAAAATTCCCCACTTCATTCCAACTCAAAACACTTCCAAAAATCCATCAAAAATCCAAAATAAAACCTCAAAATCCAAATCCAATCTCTACCCATTATTCTTTGGCCTATCTAGCATGGATCTTGGAGCAAAATTAGCATTTTAGAGATCAAATTGCATGTTTGAACTCATGTTTTTGAGGTATAATCTTAAACCAATTGTCACTTGATGTTTAATTACTTCAATTTAATGAATTTCGGTATTTAATTAGGGTTCAAATTGCTAACTTGAAAATTCAAGAAAGGGTTTTTAAATCAAATTAGGGTTTTTACTTTATCATTAAGTACGCAATGTGTATTTTAACATGTTACGTAATGCTAAACCTAATATAGAAGCTAAATTGTAAATTGTTATAATTAATTTGTCCAAATTGCTTAATTTTGCTAACTAGGTTTTTGTAAAAGATATATATAGGTGAGATAAAATTCTAGTGAGAATTTTTATCAATTACTCATGGTTTTAATGAGTGGATTAACATGTTAGAGGAATGCAAAATCTAATCTAGTTACTAGTTGCTAATTTGTTAGTTAAAATTGTGATAATCATGCTATTTTGCAAACTAGCTTTTAGAAATTGATTAAATAATTGAGATTAAAATCTAATTATAGTTTTCATGACATTATTAACATTTTAGTTTGTTATTTAGCAACTTAGATCATGCAAAACTTAGTTTAGTTAATGGTTTGTGAAATTTTGCTTTAAAGGTGTTGAAATTGGATAAATTTACAAACTAGAATTTTTGGACATATAAAAATTAGTGTGATAAAAATATAGTAATGATTTGTATGACTTAGTTATGATATTTAGTGAATATTATGGCCATTAGTTTCGTTAAAACATTAAGTTTTGAATTAAAACGGTTATTTGAGGCTTTCTGGGTTTTCGGAAATAAATCGAATTGATTTATTTTGAGGTTTTTATGAGTTACAACTTATTTCATATTTTAATTAGTGAGTTTTGAAATCACAATTGGTGTGTTTGGGTTTTTCTCGATCAATCGGCATTTGTACGCCGATGTCGAGAGTTATTTGGTTATTTTGCATCAGCGGGTCATAGGTTTTAACCTATGCGCGTTTCGTGCGCCGTTTTGGTTTTTTCCACGATTTCAGTTTACGATATTATATATGTTTGTGTATAGGTACCCCTCACGTGGACTTCGGACGATGAAGAAGAGGATGGCGGCATCGACTTTGGCAGACAAGGACCAAGTGAGTAGATGTATATCTATGGGGGAAGTCGGGTGGATGGCGTATAGCACCCCCGCAAACATAGAATAAGGATATTACATATTATTATTAGGAAGTCGGACGTGACCTTAGATTCTTGGCGAGTATGTGTCATGACCCGAAATTGGCACGTGACGGCCCTAATACTACGTAACGTCTACAGGCGTAATGCAGTAAAAGAAAGCCAAAACCCTGAAATCTAAACCATCAAAAGTAATAAGAAATAATAGCATTTTTCAAAACCATTGAAATCTCAACCCAAAGTCTTTAAAAGTCCAACTTATTTCTTTTAAAATTTTGACAGCACGTCCATTGTAAAACAATCCCCCAAAATGGGCACAACATAAATATAAAGTAAAGCATCCCCAACGGGAGCAAATCCACGCCAAAAGGCGGAAAACAACCACCACAACAGATATACGACGCCGTAGCGAAGAAAGAGACGATATAAATAAAACTGCATAAAAACCTTCAGGTCACAAAATAATATTCAATATCGTCCTCACATCAAGTCTCTAAGTCAAACAATATAATGGTAGATGGAGAGTACATGATACAACGAATACACAACAAGCAACATTGGATAACCGCAAAACCTACCTAAGTAAAACTGCACACTGTCAGGCGAAGCGGTATCCGCAGCAAAGATGATATGAGGGATGAAAATAGCTCTGCCTCTGACTATCCTGAGGAACACCTGCAAAACACTGTGGCACAATGGGGGTGAGTTGCCAACTCGTGAATAGTAAATAACATATGCAGGTAATCGTGAGTATGCACGTACAATGCGAATCTAACATAAGCATCTAATAGCAATGAATAGTCATATGTAATGCAAGAATCGTGAAAAGTATACTAGCAGGTACAATTAATACATGAAACAATAATATGACAATATATATGTAACAGTCATGTAAGGTACTCTATCAGGTACTACAAGTACATGAAGTAATGATATGACAGTCGGTATGCAATGATCATGCAATAATGATATGAAAAGGTATATATGCAACAGTCATGAAAGGCACTCTAACAGGTACTACTAATACATGAAGCAGTGCATAAAAAATAAATGTGGAGTATGAAATGAAATATGTCATTTCCACGGAATCCTGACATCGTGGTAGGATCAAAATCCATCAAGACAATCCAAATCCCAATTCCTCAAGTCAGCCCCCAAATTGGGTGTCATATCAAGTAAGTCTCATATATCCTGAATGTACAATATCAAGTATATCTCGTATATCCCGAATGTACAACATCAAGTAGATCTCACATATCCCGTATGTACAATATCAAGTATGTCTCGTATATCCCGAATGTACAACTTCAAGTAGATCTCACATATCCCGTATGTACAATATCAAGTATATCTCGTATAACCCGAATGTACAACATCAAGTAGATCTCACATGTACCCTGTATTCCATATCAAGTATTTCTCAAATGTCGTAAATCCAAGATCAAGTGCATCTCTCAATATCCTTGGTATATTTGCATTAATAAATATGATGATGTATATCTAAATTGATATCAATACGCATATATTAGCGTCCCATTCCACTAATATTGGTGTAAAGGCATATATAACAGCGTCTCATTCCACTGTTATATATACTTAGGAGTAAAGGAAATATCATGAAACCAATGTGTCAAGTATCGACACAGAAATGCTGATCTATCAGGTGCTGTCTCCATGACTGGCCCCCTGATAGGTACGTATCATATACTCTCTCGAAAGCTCGAGTGCCTAGCTCTGACCCTCGCCTCTCGACGTATCCATACTCACATGACTCCCGTCGGTATCCCCATGATAACCGCCGAGCCATTGGTAATGTCACCGGAAAGTATGGTTCCCCACTAACTCATCTCCTCACTGAGATTCTTGTCCCGGGGTACCTCCGGGCTTCACCATGTACCCGCACACGGATCCCTCCTTTCCTCGCGTGGGGTATATATATATCCAAACCGATAAATCTCATGGTGGCTGCTGAAATATCATATCAAGGGAAACCGGGTTTTTCAAATAATGCATAATTTCATGAAACTCCCACGGTCCCCAATTCCAGAAAACATCATGAAAAAATCCATATCTCAATACGAAAATCCATGAATATAATATACGCATCATAAATCTGAAATGCGAGCATATAAAGGAAAAGCCGCAATTAACTGCAACAAGTTAATATATAAAACATGCGGTTCCTAATTTCTCCAATTCTAAAAGATATCAAGTAAAGGTAAACAAGTAGCTATAACCAGGTATATGTGTAAACATAAGGTATAGCACGATATAGCCATCTACCTATCAGTAACGATGTAATATACCCCCTGGGTATAAATGAAATATGTGTGCAAGGTATACCTGTAGCTATGTCATGAAGTGTGTATATATACCTATCGCTAATGGTACAATACTCTATAGGTATACAGGTAACTAACACGTAAGTATGTCAAGGCATATGTGTAAGCATATAGGTATACAGGTATGCTATAAGTCATATGCATAAAAAAATATGAATCAATATCGCAATATCCCTAACCAAACAACATCATATCTATAAGTGGGTTGTGCGTGACATGACAGTTATTGACGGTGTGTGTGGCATACAATCAGTGCTCCTGCAACATGAGCCGTCAATAATAGTGCAGTGTCCTAAGGATACTAGTCCAAGCACAACGATTTACTAAGCAGTATGGTAAATACGCAATTCTAAATATGACATAGAATATGCGACAAGTTAAGTCATTTCTAGCCCAGACGCATAACGCCATACGGGCGATTCCCCTGTAGATGTTAAATCTATTCACACTCCTGGCTAAGTGAAGCCAACCACTCGTTCTCCCCTTGTAGCAGTGTCCGAAGTCCCTGCTTGCGAACTTACAACATTCAAAATATAAAGCAAGTATATATTAATAATAGACCCAAAACACGCACAAACTACATTCAACCGACATAACAACACAAAGCTTACTCTCAAGTGTCCGTATTGTGGCTAACGTGCGTAGCGACACAATAAAAACAACTTAAGAGCAAAACCACACAAAGTGCACGATCCGTGTCGTATAACGTATCGCGCGGACACAAAACACTAGATTATAGGAAAATGATCCCAGATTTTTCATACAGTAATACTAAAAAAGTAAACAGTGCCAAACATCCCTAACCAACAGCAGACAACTACCCACAAAATCCAAATCCAAGCACATCCCTCCATAGCCGGCATCGCCGGAAATCCTTCTTAGGTCGCCGGCGCAGGCCGGTGGGGTGGGTCTCGTGTCTCAGGTAGTGCTCCAGGGTCACTAGTATATCACTACAATTTTGTTTGGTTTTCTAGTAAACTTTCCGGGTCACAGCAGATTACATATATCACAAATCGACACTAAAATACGATATTGCACACTAATCCTAACTTTACACTATCTAAACTGAAATAAAAAGGCTACACATCACTATCACAACATAATGAACAAATAGAGATCATACCTATCCTCAAGAACACAAAGATCCAAGCTTTCCTAGCTCTAAGATGTTAAATCAAGACTTGGGTATTTTGTGAGATTAAAAATGGAATTTTGGAGATTTATTGTGCTTGAATTTGTTGCAAGAGATAAAAGAAAGATCAAGGGCAGAATGGAGGAAGAAGAGCTCGGCCAAGTGAGGAAGGGGAGGGTTTTGTGTGGATTGTTCTAGTAATTGCAAGTGAGAATGCAATAAATGCACACACAAATGCATTCACATGCACATTCATGCACATGCCACATCTCCAAATCTAATTCTTTTCATTAAAAACTTAATTCTATTAGCACAAAAGATCTAGATATTAAGAGGAAAGTTTAATTAACTCAAACTTATAGTTGAAAAGATCACTAAGAGAAATTTCCCCAAAATGTAAATACCATATTAAAATAATATTTAAATTGGGAAAAAATCAAATTGAACCAAAACGTCCCACATACCCCTAAAGCTTGCGCACTATCTTTTTTTAGCTAAATTAGGTGCTGGCAAGTCTATATGGTCATTTGATCACAGTCGGGTTAAAATCGAAAATACCGACAACTTTACCCTAAAACGGAAAAATTCGCATAACGATTTTCTAAAACGTTACAATCTCCCCCCTTATAAAAATTTGTTCCCTAATTTAAAATTCTCATTAAGCATACCTTTAAGGAAAAGAGTACAAAACTCCCAAATCTCGCTCGCAGCCTCCCAAGTGATTACCTCACTATACGGCTACGTCCAAGAAAACTCTCCACATATGGCAAGACCCTTGACCGAAGTTTCTCCACCTACCGAGCCACTAACATAATTGCCTGCCGGTGAAGGAAAAGATCGCGTCAAAGCTAATGGTTTGATGCCGAATCATGTGAGAAAGATCATGAAGGTATTTGCAAAGTATCGACACAAGGAATACGGGGTGAAAACTCAATAATCTGGGTGGAAGTGCCAAATTAAAGGAAACAAATCTGGGTGGAAGTGCCAAATTAAAGGAAACAAAACTAACTCGCTTTAAGGATCTTAAAAGGACCTACAATCCTGGGATAAGCTCCCCAAAACTCAACATGTCATTCATCGGAAAAATCCGTAGGAATACATGATCTCCTAATGTGAACTCAAGTCTGCGACCACTATGGTCGGTATAAGACCTCTGTCCGCACAGGACTGTCATCATCCTGACCTGAACCAACTGGATCATCTCCGAAGTCTCTAGACTAGCTGGAGTCAAAAATCCTATTTACGCAGAGCCAGAAAAACAGAATGGTGATCGACACGACCTAACAACTAAACCTAAAGGTTACCAATTAGAGTAACTCCTGATAACAGCTATCGAAGGAGAACCCTAACAATGGCGAGTGACGATCCCCAACTGCCGACAACAATTAGTACGTACGCACAAGCATATCCTCTAGAGTCGGTATAGCCCGCTCTCACAAAACCATCATCCTGCGGATGGAAAAGCGGAGCTAAAGCTCAACTAGCACCCAAGACTTCCTGAAGTTCTGCCAGCTACGGCTAGCGAAAAGGGTGCCCCTATTGTATACAACACATGAACGAACTCCGTGCAACGCACAAATCTAACAAAGAACAACTGGGCAAACTGAGAATAACCGGACAACAAACACCCAAATGGAGTCACATTCTGACTAAACCTGGATAAACACCATAACGAAATTCATGGAGATCTGCTCCCATTCCCACATCGGAACGGTTAAAGGTTGCAACTCTCCAGCCGGTCTCAGATGATCAACCTAAGCACACAACAAGACAGACACCTCAAAACGAAATCCGAAACTTCATTCTTCATTCCTGCCCACCCGTAACTACCTCACGAGTCACGTCACACAATGGTGGAACTCGAATGAACACTGAAAGCTGATTGATATGCCTGTTCTAGGATTGAAAGGTTCCTAGGCACCCTATAGTGTTCTCACAAGGCATCAACCATGCCAATTTACAAAAATTATGGTGCCGAGAAACCCTAATACGGATCGTCGGCTAGAATCCTAGGCGAAAAACGAATCTAGTTAACATATTAACTAAAGGAGAGAGGCTACAACCTTTGTAGATCCGGTTACCCTCTTCCTTGGCTCCACGAAGGCATCCTCTCGCTGTCCATCTCGAATCTCGGACTCTCGCGACGGCTTCATCGGAGAAGTGAGCGGAATAGGTCGTCGGCTTCGTGCCGAAGATGATCTACGTCGAGGTTGCACAAGTTCAAGCTCCAACTTCACCAAGTTGTGAAACTTGTGAAGAAAACACCCAAAACAACTTGGCAAGGGGTAGAGGGTGAAGAAATAGGAGGTGGGTACACTTTAGAATTGGATTTCTCACTTTAGATCTCAAGTTACCATTGATGGCATCAAGTTTTCTCTCTTGAAGAAGAAGGTCAAGAAGAAGAAAGAATATGATAAGTGTTGAATTAAAATAAAAATAATTCAATACTTATCATAAGCAAACCATAGTTTAGTGTAGAGAATAGAACATGGTTAGTTGGATAGGTTAGGGTTAAGCATGAAGAAAAGAATGGTTAAGAAGTCAAAGCTTCATGAAGCTTCAACTAAAAACAAACTTCTCCACCATTCTTATCTCAATCCTTTCTAAATAAATAAATGAACAAATAAATAAATAAATGAATATGCAAAACCCTAATTATCAAATTAACCATGGTTTAATTCTATATACTTAACTAAATTATCAAGTATCATCAAACATGATACAAATATGTGCACAAAAGTACATCATATATACTTCTTGCACATCGAGTGAGAAAATCCATATAAAGTGAACCAATACCAGTTAATGCAAAGTAATATATCAAATATATAATTATACATTAAATCATTAAATCAACACTTGATTCAATGATCCGGTCATGTCGCACATAACCGACTAGTATCCAATGTATCGACTTATCGAATCAATCTACGATTCGATAACTAGGTCATATCGAATATAACCTATCGAAATATTTATCGCAAGAATGAAATGCGGTATCACATACACGCATTATTCTCGCTCCCGCACATATCTCATATGCGCTCCTATTTCGTTTCGCTTGAGCCAGGAAACCTCTGTGTAGGACTCTAAAGACTCGTCAATACGCCGGTAGCAGATGATGATCATATCAAGCACCTACAAGCCGCAAGCGGTCTGCTAAACGTAACGGCCATCCGGGTATTGAGCGATCAGAAGATCGACGAGCTAACCCGCTCACACTCCTGTGAATCCAACCAGTAACACTTACCGTATAGTCCGGTCTGTTCGTCTGATACGTCGTATATCAAGTCTAGGGGTGGTAAACGTCAGAAACCAATAACCGATAAGTCGTGCCGATGTGAGGCTCATAACGGGTCGAGAAACTACTGGTAACACTTACCAGCAAATCTCTGATCAGCCCTGGCCAGGGACTTCCCTGTTGACCAATCGAGCACAGCGCAACATCAACCCCCAATACCGGGAGAGACGAAACCCCTCCTATCGCTCATTGCCTCCATGTGACTCGGGACTGTACCCAAAGACCACCGTTTTGCATGCCCTCATGGACGTGGTAAGGTGGAGATCAAAGCACAGTGGGAATCACACAAGACTCTATGACGATCTCGGGTCTACAGACTAACCTGTACAAGTGTCACCTGAGAACTGCCATCTGACGTGAGGTATAATACCATCTGGGAGTTCTCGGCGAGTCCGTCCAGTGTACCCAGTCTCCACTGAGCACCCGTATACCATCTCTGACGTCAAACACCAATGGATATGGGATCATCCATCGCCCATCTCATGGGTCGAGAGGCGTATACGCTAGTCTACTCTGGTATATCGATGCCCCGTCTCGATACACCCATGACTAGGGACCTTGAAGGATGTACTTATGGACTACCATGTCCCCACTAGTATGATCTGCATCATAGTCCAGGTAGTCAAGTACACATCCTAAGGGCTTTACCAACATGTAACTATAAGACAGTTTAAAGAGACAAGTGTACATGTTAAGATAAAGAGTAACCAGATAGCATACTATCATATCGAGCAAGAAAAGTCATCTCTATATATGTCCAAGCATCCAATATAATATACATCATCTGTACAATACTGGCCTCTAGGGCATACATACAACTAACAATCTCCCACTTGCACTAGGGCCAGCTGCTGTAGTATCGCATACCAAGCTTCCCGAAGAGTCTCTCAAACTGTATCTGGGGAATGGCCTTCGTGAGTGGATCCGCCGTGTTGTTCTTCGTGTCAACCCTCCTGACCTCGATCTCCCGGCGATCAACTATCTCCCGGGTTAGGTGATACCGCCTCAGAATATGCCTGGACCGCTGATGGGACCTGGGTTCCTTGGCCAAAGCCACCGCTCCATTGTTATCGCAATACAAAGGTATTGGATGCTCAATGGATGGAACCACTCCTAGTTCAGTAATGAACTTCTTGATCCAGACAGCCTCTTTGGCAGTATCGTTGGCAGCGATGTATTCAACCTCCATCGTCGAGTCTGCCACGGTTTCCTGCTTGGAACTCTTCCAGCTAACCGCCCCTCCGTAAAGGGTAAAGACAAAGCCCGACTGCGACTTAGAGTCGTCCTTATCACTCTGGAAGCTCGAATCGGTAAAGGACTCCACTTGGAGTTCTACGTTACCATACACCAAGAACATATCTCTAGTCCTTCGCAAGTACTTGAGAATGCTCTTCACAGCTGTCCAGTGACTCTCTCCAGGATCAGCTTGATACCTGCTCACTACACTTAGTGAGTATGCTACATCGGGTTTGGTACATAGCATCGCATACATGATAGAGCCTACTGCCGAAGCATAGGGTATCCCTTGCATGCGAGCTCTCTCCAAATCATTCTTAGGAGACATCTCTTTGGAGAGAGTGACTCCAGAGATCGTGGGTAAGTTCCCACGCTTGGACTTTTCCATACTAAACCTCTTTAGTATGGTGTCAATGTACCTGGATTGGGACAATCCCAAAATCCGTTTGGATCTATCTCTATAGATCCTAATTCCCAATATGCAGGAGGCATCACCAAGATCTTTCATTGAGAATCTTTGTGATAAGAAGAGCTTGACCGATTGCAGCATAGGAATATCATTTCCTATCAAGAGTATATCGTCCACGTACAATACGAGGAAGACAACCTTACTCTCTGCGACCTTCCTATAGATACAAGGTTCATCTGGGTTTTTGACGAAATCAAACTCTTTGATAACGACGTCAAAGCAGATGTTCCAACTCCGCGATGCTTTCTTTAATCCATAAATGGATTTAAGCAGCTTGCATACCTTCCCGCTGCTCCCACTATCTACGAAGCCCTCTGGCTGAGTCATGTACACGCACTCTTCTAAATCACCATTTAGAAAGGCGGTCTTAACATCCATTTGCCAGATTTCGTAATCATGATATGCAGCGATGGCAAGCATGATCCAGATGGATTTAAGCATAGCCACTGGAGAAAAGGTTTCGTCATAGTCCACACCTGGTCTTTGACGAAAACCCTTTGCTACAAGTCTAGCTTTGAAAGTCTCCACTTTCCCATCTACACCAAGTTTTTTCTTGAAGATCCACTTGCTCCCAATGGGTTTTACCCCTTCAGGAGCAACTTCCAAAGTCCATACTTTGTTGGTGTACATGGAATCCATCTCAGATCGCATAGCATCCAGCCATTTCACTGAGTCCCCACTCGTGATGGCCTGCTCGAAGCTAGTTGGGTCATCATCCTCCATGATGCAATCCTCGCTCCCACCATCCATGAGAAAACTGTAGTATCTCTCAGGTGGGCGAGGAACCCTACTAGATCGGCGGAGAGGCTGAGGTTCATCGGGAGCTACTGAATCCTCTGGTTCAACCAAATCTTCTGTTGTAGTCTGTATTGCTGGAACCTCTTCCAGTTCTACCTCCTTGCCACTAATCTCTTTTTCAAGAAATTCCTTTTCTAAAAAGGTGGCATGTCGAGAAACAAACACTTTTTGTTCCTCGGTATGGTAAAAGATATACCCTCGCGAATGTTTGGGATATCCAATAAACTTACACAGAATAGACCTTGCCGCGAGTTTGTCCGGATTTTGTGTTTTTACATAGGCCGGACAACCCCATATCTTAACATAATTAAGACATGGTCTCTTTCCTTTCCATATCTCATATGGAGTGGTCGGCACGGTTTTGGTGGGAACCATATTCAATAGGTCTGCAGCTGTTTCCAGTGAATATCCCCAGAAGGAAATAGGTAACTCAGCTGTGCTCATCATAGAGCGCACCATATCTAATAGGGTGCGGTTCCTCCGTTCTGATACAACGTTGTGCTGTGGTGTATATGGAGGAGTCAGTTGAGAGAGAATCCCATTCTCTTTTAGGAAGTCCAGGAATTCATTGCTCAAGTATTCACCTCCTCGATCAGATCGTAGGATTTTAATACTTTTTCCGGTTTGGTTCTCAACTTCTTGTTTATATTCCCTAAATTTCTCAAAAGCTTCTGATTTGTGTTTCATCAGGAACACATACCCGAACCTAGAGAGATCGTCAGTGAATGTAATGAAGTATGAAGAACCATCCCTGGCATGTGTAGACATGGGACCGCATACATCACTATGTATCAGTCCCAAGAGTTCGGTAACTCTTTCTCCGTGTCCCGTAAACGGAGTTTTGGTCATCTTGCCTTTGAGACATGACTGGCAAGTGTCATAAGATGAAAATTCAAACGGATTTAAAAATCCATCTTTATGCAACTTGGCTAGTCGTGTCGCATTGATGTGACCCAGTCTACAATGCCACAAGAAGGATTCGTTGAGTTCAGAACTCTTCCTCTTGTGTGTGTTTGTTATGCTCAGAACTGTTGATTGATTTAGAACATAAATGTCATTGCATAACGTGCCTGATCCAACCAACTTTTGGTTACGGAAAATGTTCATAACATTGTCCTGTAATACAAAATTATATCCCTCTTTACTTAATAAAGAAACTGATATAATATTGCATATCAGGTTCGGCATGTAATAGCATTCGTTCAGAACCAATGTATTACCAGTTGGTAATACAAGGTGATATTCCCCGACAGTTTTAGCTGCAACAATTGCACCATTTCCAACTCTAATGTATTTATCACCTTCTCCAAGTTCTATACCTTTCCTTAGCCCATGTAACTGATTACATATATGGGATCCTGACCCGGTATCTAATACCCAGGACGTAGAGAAAATAGAGAAACAGTTCTCAGTAACGAACACACCCGAAGAAAATGCATCATCATGTACTTTCTTCATTCGGGTGGCATGGGAATCCTGGTATTCCCCTATATCCTGTTCATTCCTATAACTCTTATAAGAAAGAATGGAACCAACGTTCCCCAGTACTGTATAACATGCGGGTTCGGTCAATACATCCATATTATTATCTTGATTAAGGCATGAAATGGTCGCTACCTGGAGAGAGAGAGAAGAAAACACTTTAGCGTATGCTCGTGCAAGATCAGATTGGTTATTATCTTATCTAATCAGGATGGCTCCCACTGCTTTTTATCAAATCTTCCTTCAAACCCTAAAAGGAAAGACTAGCCGGGATTAATTACACACTACAAGTTCGCCAATCTTTCAGCCAGGGCAGTGTCGGTACTTTGAGGGAGGTCCCCCGTGCTTTCGCACGAACCTAATTAATGTAAACCTCGTTTTCCCAAAGGCGTAACCTCGTTAACACCTTTCTAGACACCTACTTGATCAGCTAATTGCAATGTGTAAAACTCTCCCAGGAGTAACTCTTACTCGCAGTGGGTATCAGGATCCAACTATCTCATAGAAGGTATGCAATCTCATTGCAAATTTCAACACTTGAAATTCCCGATAAAATTTTGCCCCTAGCGTCCTATGACCTTGACGCAGGCCAACAAACCATAGTGCGCTAGTCAAGTTCAACCCGTCATTTCCTGATCGAATTAAACCGACCCGTACGACCCTTGACGCAGGCCAACAAAGTCGCACGACTACCCTAATCCAATCTGCATCATATGCATAAGCAGATAAATACTAGTTAGCTACCGCACACTACGCCTTGACGCAGGCCAACAAACGTAGCACGAATACTAACTACTACTCATCTGAAATGACGGAGGGCTACGCCAGGTTTTTCTGAAAACCATGAGCGTAATGAACTTGATATCGTTGTAGAATCAAATGAAGTTTTGAAATGGAGTGATTTTGAGGCTTTTCTAGTTTTGCTAAAGGAGTCACTCCCGGTGAAGGGATCTCGGTCCTTTCCTCGTTGAATGAGGTGCGGGATATATCATATATATCGCTGTGCAAAGCAAAAACCCAAAAGCAGTCAAAAGCAAACCGAGTGTGTAGCATCTGCCAGTTATTGCTAAAGGAGTCACTCCCGGTGAAGGGATCTCGGTCCTTTCCTCGTCGAATGAGGTGCGGGATATATCATATATATCGCTGTGCAAAGCAAAAACTGTAGCTACCTGTTTTTATTTTGAAATTCGATTCCACAACATCTTAGGTTTCTTATCTTTCATTAATCACATTAATGAAGTCCCATCATTTAAATACCTAAACATCACAGATAGATATGACGTACACTTATGCCATCCGCATTCGCCTCGATGTCCCCTCGTGCACCATTAGGTTAGGTAACTAACGACAGAGCAGGGCAGGGCTAGCACGGGTGTAAAACATAAGTAACGTCTATATAATATATCATATATACTATATACTATATCCATCACAGAATATCACATGATCACATCACAGATATCGCAGCAGAAGAAACATATGAAACATTGGATATACTAGGACATCCGTGTTTTCAATACGAGCCAGTATAAAACACGGATTCCACGGTCGTGATGAATAGCCAATCCCACACCCCTAGACCCCTACGAGAGCGGCAAGCAACCCTTCCAATTCTAGGGTTAGGAGACCCGGACTCGACTCCTCGAGTTGGTCTCCCACTGGACCCCAGAACCCGGTTACTTGTGCTCCCCTCCTTGGGTCTATCCTAATGCGGAAAAGTAAATAATATACAAAAGGTGACAACTTCCGCTACCTGGAAGTGCCCCAAATAAAAGAATATTACATACAAGTTTTTACATGAATGAAAATGAAAAACACTCATCTCACATAAAAAACCCCGGCTATTCGAACACGACGATCCAATGTAACATATCCAGCAACACATAACATCACATGTCATCAACGTAAGTAAGTATGCATACCCCAATTGTCGTTGACGTATAGCAACGAAACCGGCGATATGAACATACTACACTTACGGTCACAGAAAAGAAAGTGTAAAACTACAACAGTTGGAATCCGCAACCTCTTTAGACATCACATGCCTAATCAGATGAAATACTTAGACATCACATGCCTAACAGTTATAAACCCTGCATTTTAGTCTCATTATTGAAAACTCTTTTCAATATCAAGTGAAACTAAACCGCTAGATTTATAACATTCATTCAGTTATCTCATAACTTTTTGTGAATTCCAATTATTGTATCACATTCCAGATAAACAGAAAATGTTAAACTTTCCGATCGAACAGTCGAATACCCAAGTTTTCCCGATACAGCTCAACACATGAAATAAGTCTAACAACATTCAGTTCGTGCCTCAGTACCAACGGTCCAGCCGTAGAAGGGTCAAGCCAACGCCTCACATGTGGCACGCCGTACTGCCCCAAACCCGAAGGTTCAAAGGGCAGTTCAAGACGGTCACATAATCGAGTTAAGGTTTTTTGTCTTCTAGAGGGTCCATCGCGTTACTTGCACTACTTAGAACGTCGTTAGACTACGGAAAAATCCAACACTTGGAAATTTCCCGACAGGGGAAAAGTTGGGTATTTATATCCGGTCGAACTTTTTAACATATTCTTAAATTTATCCGGAAAGCCACATAGACAAAATTTGATAATCCGATCGAACATTCGAATCGCCAAAATAACCCTGAAAATTAAAACTCTGGAAAAAATATTAAAAATTCCCAGGAAAATCACCACTGGAAACTAAGAGTTACTGTGTAAAGAACTTTACATACTGTGGCCGTACGGCCGCAGAACCGCCGCATGAGCCTTGCTCATGCCGCGGAACCGCGGTGATATAGTGGAATTAGGCTCATGAATTTTACAGTAAACCTTAGAATTTCCTGCTGATTTTTCTGCATATTTTTAATATCGAAAAACTCCAGATTTTTGAAAAAGTCCAGAGAGCATGTTTGTATTAGGGTTTCGGGTTCGTTCGGGTTTGAAACTTCGTCTAGACTTAAGGCTCTAGCTTGGCTCTGATACCAGTGAAAGGTTACTAGGCACCCTATAGTGTTCTCACAAGGCATCAACCATGCCAATTTACAAAAATTATGGTGCCGAGAAACCCTAATACGGATCGTCGGCTAGAATCCTAGGCGAAAAACGAATCTAGTTAACATATTAACTAAAGGAGAGAGGCTACAACCTTTGTAGATCCGGTTACCCTCTTCCTTGGCTCCACGAAGGCATCCTCTCGCTGTCCATCTCGAATCTCGGACTCTCACGACGGCTTCATCGGAGAAGTGAGCGGAATAGGTCGTCGGCTTCGTGCCGAAGATGATCTACGTCGAGGTTGCACAAGTTCAAGCTCCAACTTCACCAAGTTGTGAAACTTGTGAAGAAAACACCCAAAACAACTTGCCAAGGGGTAGAGGGTGAAGAAATAGGAGGTGGGTACACTTTAGAATTGGATTTCTCACTTTAGATCTCAAGTTGCCATTGATGGCATCAAGTTTTCTCTCTTGAAGAAGAAGGTCATGAAGAAGAAAGAATATGATAAGTGTTGAATTAAAATGAAAATAATTCAATACTTATCATAAGCAAACCATAGTTGAGTGTAGAGAATAGACCATGGTTAGTTGGATAGGTTAGGGTTAAGCATGAAGACAAGAATGGTTAAGAAGTCAAAGCTTCATGAAGCTTCAACTAAAAACAAACTTCTCCACCATTCTTATCTCAATCCTTTCTAAATAAATAAATGAACAAATAAATAAATAAATGAATATGCAAAACCCTAATTATCAAATTAACCATGGTTTAATTCTATATACTTAACTAAATTATCAAGTATCATCAAACATGATACAAATATGTGCACAAAAGTACATCATATATACTTCTTGCACATCGAGTGAGAAAATCCATATAAAGTGAACCAATACCAGTTAATGCAAAGTAATATATCAAATATATAATTATATATTAAATCATTAAATCAACACTTGATTCAATGATCCGGTCATGTCGCACATAACCGACTAGTATCCAATGTATCGACTTATCGAATCAATCTACGATTCGATAACTAGGTCATATCGAATATAACCTATCGAAACATTTATCGCGAGAATGAAATGCGGTATCACATACACGCATTATTCTCGCTCCCGCACATATCTCATATGCGCTCCTATTTCGTTTCGCTTGAGCCAGGAAACCTCTGTGTAGGACTCTAAAGATTCGTCAATACGCCGGTAGCAGATGATGATCATATCAAGCACCTACAAGCCGCAAGCGGTCTGCTAAACGTAACGGCCATCCGGGTATTGAGCGAACAGAAGATCGATGAGCTAGCCCGCTCACACTCCTGTGAATCCAACCAGTAACACTTACCGTATAGTCCGGTCTGTTCGTCTGATACGTCGCATATCAAGTCTAGGGGTGGTAAACGTCAGACCCCAATAACCGATAAGTCGTGCCGATGTAAGGCTCATAACGGGTCGAGAAACTATTGGTAACACTTACCAGCAAATCTCTGATCAGCCCTGGGCAGGGACTTCCCTGTTACGGCCAATCGAGCACAGCGCAACATCAACCCCCAATACCGGGAGAGACGAAACCCCTCCTATCGCTCATTGCCTCCATGTGACTCGGGACTGTACCCAAAGACCACCGTTTTGCACGCCCTCATGGACGTGGTAAGGTGGAGATCAAAGCACAGTGGGAATCACACAAGACTCTATGACGATCTCGGGTCTACAGACTAACCTGTACAAGTGTCACCTGAGAACTGCCATCTGACGTGAGGTATAATACCATCTGGGAGTTCTCGGCGAGTCCGTCCAGTGTACCCAGTCTCCACTGAGCACCCGTATACCATCTCTGATGTCAAACACCAATGGATATGGGATCATCCATCGCCCATCTCATGGGTCGAGAGGCGTATACGCTAGTCTACTCTGGTATATCGATGCCTCGTCTCGATACACCCACGATTAGGGACCTTGAAGGATGTACTTATGGACTACCATGTCCCCACTAGTATGATCTGCATCATAGTCCAGGTAGTCAAGTACACATCCTAAGGGCTTTACCAACATGTAACTATAAGACAGTTTAAAGAGACAAGTGTACATGTTAAGATAAAGAGTAACCAGATAGCATACTATCATATCGAGCAAGAAAAGTCATCTCTATATATGTCCAAGTATCCAATATAATATACATCATCTGTACAATACTGGCCTCTAGGGCATACATACAACTAACAAGGATTTCGCATCTCTGCCTATCGGCAACATGTACACAAACGCGTCCCCAAATGTAGCACATCCGGTCACAAATTAAGGACTCCGAATCATTACCCGGCCGAGTATACTCAAGTATCTCTGACGAACGAGCATCGGCGGGCTGTGCCTCGCAAAAGCGATTAAGGAAAATGGTCGGGCGCGGACATGAGCAAGCTGTCCCCTCAGTAGAGGCGAACCTAGCTGTACTCAACGATCGCACAAGAATTGTAAATCTGCAGAAGACTATCTCAACAATCAAAACCCGCTGTAGGAAGATATACATTAAGCTTTGGTGGTCCGTGAAAATCTGACATGACTTTCCACACAAGTGTTGTTCTCGGATCTTCAATGCACGACCACCTCGGCCATCTCCAGATCATGAGTGGGATGTCCTGCTCGTACTTCCTCCAAATGTAGGGAAGCAAAAGCGATAACTCTATAGTGTCACCTCAGTACACAATCGAGCCCTACTCGCGAAACATCACAGTTAAACAACAAAGTCGCCCGAACCAGAAAGCAAAGAAAGAACCGATGCAGTTGTTAACCGAGTCTTCAACTGCTGAAAATCTCCGCACGCACGTCTCGGTCCAAATAAAATCAACCTCCTTTCTGGTCAGTCCAGTCAACGGTGCAGCACTACACCAGCAACCCTTCACGAAACGGCGGTAAAAACCTGCTAAGCCCAAAAATCTGCGGACCTCCGTCCTGTACACAACTCTGGGCCTAAGCTGTACGGCTTCGATCTTCCTCGGAACCATAGGAAAACCGTCTCCCGTAACTAAAAGACCTAGGAGTCGACACAAACAAGCATGAAGGAACACTCCGAGAATCTAGCAAACTGCTGGCACTCTCCCAATGTCTGCAAAACAAATCCTCAAGTGCTACTCCTGTCCCTCACGACACATTGAATAGACCAGAATGTCGTCAATAACACAACAATAACTGGTCGAGGAACGGCCTGAAGAAATCTGGTTCATCATATCTACGAATGCTTCTAGGGAATTGGTGAGTCCAATGACACCAACAAAACACACAAAGCCAGTAGCACGTACAAGGCAGTCTTCGGAATGTCATCACTTCGAACCCGCAACAATGATGAGCTGATCCCAAACAAACTTAGAAAATGTCTCGCACTCTGGAGCTGATCGAAGAAATCGTCAATGCGAGATAAAGGATACCTATCCGCACCGTAAGCCGGTTCAATTGACGATCAATCAATACACAACCTCAAACTGCCATCTTTCTCCTTGACGAACAGAAATAGGAGCTCCTCAAAGCGAAACACTCAGACGTACAAGCCCCCCAACAAACAACTCTACAGCCGATCCTTAAGCTCCCTAAGCTTCGCCGGCTCATCTGGAACAACGTCGGAAAACTCTCGCATGAAAGAAACCCGGTCCAACAAACCCACTGTGGCTCCGGTATCATGAATGAACGCCAAGAATTCTCGACATCCTCTTCTCAAAAGCCGACAAGCGAAAAAGGCTGAATTCAAGCTATGAGAGACGGCACTACTGTCCCCCTACACAACGAGAACTGACTTACCGGGAAAACAAACCTGACTGTTTTCTCGCGGTAGTCCACAGAAGCCTAGCACGTAACTAACCAATCCGTGCCCAGGAGAACGTCAAATCCAACATCTTTAGAAGGATCAAGTGACGGACGAATCTCTATCTCCTAACCGATTGGCACACGACTGAAATACGTATTGCGTAACAAAAGAATTGCTGACAGAAGTTAACACAATTAACGGCTGATCTAGCTAACACGACTCTCCTCGTCCCAAACCTCTGCTACTCCCGCCACGGTCACGAAAGCTGTTTCGATAACTAAGCCTCTGTCACTAGGCTGGTACACCGGTACGAGTCCTCCACGGTTCCGGAACTCCCAAAGTCTCTGGAATACGTGCCTCGTCAACTGGGGCTGCATCCACCGGTGCTATGTAGGTGACGGAATACTGTGTGCTGATCGCAAGGAACAACTGGGTAACAGGGATGACAACCTCCTGTCGCTGCGCTCGAATGGCCTCAACCAAAGAATTCATCGTCTGACGCATGTCCTGCATCTTTGCCACAAGCCTAGCGATACTATCTGTCAAAAGCGGATCCGTCTGCTCTTGTACAACGAGCGTGCCATCCTGGTCAGTTCTCGTCCTACCCGAGTCAATTCTGACCTCGGCCCTCGCTGCACCTTTCTGAGTCCCTATAGTTATCGGCAGCAAAGGCTATAAATAGAGATAGGATTCGATATGAACACGGAAATCGAATCACAAGGATATGAATCATCAAGGAAGGAATTTCAACCAATTTGTACTTAGGTCACATTAGGCGGAGTACCGCATCGTGAGTATGCTGCAGACATACACACACTACGTAATCTGCTTAAGCTACCTACTCCATCATACCAAGGTTATCCTACACTCCGAAAGGTAAAACCTAGTGCTCTGATACCAACTTTGTCACGACCCGAAATTGGCATGTGACGACCCTAACACTACACAACGTCTACAGGGGTAACACAGTAAAAGAAAGCCAAAACCCAGAAATCTAAACCGTCAAACGTAATAAGAAATAATAGCATATTTCAAAACCTTTGAAATCTCAACCCAAATTCCTTAAAAGTCCAACTTATTTCCTTTAAAATTTTGACAGCACCTCCTTTGTGAAACAAGCCCCCAAAATGGGTACAACATAAATATAAAGTAAAGCATCCCCAACGGGAGCAAATCCACGCCAAAAGGTAGAAAACAACCACCACAACAGATATACGACGCCGTAGCGAAGAAAGAGACGATATAAATAAAACTACATAAAAACCTCCAAGTCACAAAATAATATTCAATATCGTCCTCACATCAAGTCTCTAAGTCATACAATATAATGATAGATGGAGAGTACATGATACAACGAATACACAACAAGAAATATTGGATAACCGCAAAACCTACCTAAGCAAAACTGCACACTGTCAGGCGAAGCGGTATCCGCAGCAAAGATGATATGAGGGATGAAAATAGCTCTGCCTCTGACAATCCTGAGGAACACCTGCAAAACACTGTGGCACAACGAGGGTGAGTTGCCTACTCGTGAATTGTAAATAACATATGCAGGTAATCGTGAGTATGCACATACAACGCGAATCTAACATAAGCATCTAATAGCCATGAATAGTCATATGTAATGCAAGAATCATGAAAAGTACACTAGCAGGTACAATTAATACATGAAACAATAATATGACAATATATATGTAACAGTCATGTAAGGTACTCTATCAGGTACTACAAGTACATGAAGTAATGATATGACAATCGGTATGCAATAATCATGCAATAATGATATGAAAAGGTATATATGCAACAGTCATGAAAGGTACTCTAACAGGTACTACAAATACATGAAGCAGTGCATAAAAAATAAATGTGGAGTATGGAATGAAATATGTCATTTCCACGGAATCCTGAAATCGTGGTAGGATCAAAATCCATCAAGACAATCCAAATCCCAATTCCTCAAATCAGCCCCCAAATTGGGTGTCATATCAAGTAAGTCTCATATATCCCGAATGTACAATATCAAGTATATCTCGTATATCCCGAATGTACAAGATCAAGTAGATCTCACATATCCTGTATGTACAATATCAAGTATGTCTCGTATATCCCGAATGTACAACATCAAGTAGATCTCACATATCCCGTATGTACAATATCAAGTGCAAGAATAAAACATTAAACCATGATAACAATTTCCATTTCCATTTTTCTTTTCCAAAAATAATATCCATATATTTTATAAAGGGTGTGAGTCTTATATTGACACCATCCACTATATCAACAACCGTGATAGAATGATGTATGCATGTATGTGTTCATGCACATCCATATGTGCATGAATAAGAATAAATGCATACATGCATGCATACAAGAAAAAAAAACAAGAAAGGATTTAAAGTGAAAAACTAATGGTCAATGATAAATCAACACTTGATTTAGCAACCCGGTCATAACACATACGACCCGACCAAAAGCAAACCGCCCGATTAATATACGGTATCTCATACATGCATTTTAACCAGGTCCACGTGCATATCTCATATGCGCACCACATCGTTTCGCCTGGACTAGGCAACTCTATTGTGGCACTCTAAGACTCGTCAATACGCCGGCAGTGGGTGATGATCATATCAAGCACCCCCAAGCCGCAAGCGGTCAGCTAAACGTAATGGCCACCCGGGTATTGAGCGATCAGAAGAAAACAAGCGAACTTGTCACAACTCCCGTCGAGCCAACCGGCAACACTACCATACAGTCCGGTCTCTTCGTCAGATATGCTGCATATCGAGTTTAGGGATGGTAACGTCGACCACAATAACTCAATAAGTCGTGCCGATAAGTGGTCTACAACAGATCGAGAAACTACTGATAACACTTATCAGTAAATCTCAACAGCCCTGGCCAGGGACTTACTGATATAGCCAGTCGAGCACAGCACAACATCAACTCCCAATACCGGGAGAGACGAAACCCCTCCTATCGCTCATCGCCTTCGTATGTCTCGGGACTGTACCCAACGGCCACCTGTTTGCACGCCTCAGTAGAGCCGTGTTAGGGTAGTAATCAAAGTACAGTGGGAGAACACACAAGACTCTATGACGATCTCGGGTCTACAGACTAACCTGCACCAGTGTCACTTGAGAACTGTTATCCGACGATAGACATAATTCCATATAGGAGTTCTCGGTGAGTCCGTCCAGTGTACCCAGTCACCACTGAGCACCCGTATACGATCTCGATGTCAAACATCGATGAATGTGGGAACATCCATCGCCCATCATATGGGTCTAGTATCATATACGCTAGTCTACTCTGGTATATCGATGCCCCATCTCGATATACCTACGACTAGGGACATTTCAGGATATGCTTATAAACTATAGATGTCCCACTAGTATGATCTCCATCATAATCACAGTAGTCAAGCCTATATCCTCAGGGCTTTATCAACATTTGTGAATGAATAAAAGCATGATCAAATCAACATGTCAGATAAAGAAGAACCAGATAGCATACTATCATGTCGAGCAAGAATGTACACTGAATATATATATATATATACATACATGTATAAATACATCCACTATCATATAATGGCCTCTAGGGCATACATATATCCAACAATCTCCCACTTGCACTAAGGCCAGTTATTGGCGTATCTCATACCCAACATCTCAAAAAGTCGCTCATGCTGCGGCTGAGGGAGGGCCTTGGTCAGTGGATCCGCGGCGTTATTCTTTGTGTCTACTCTCCTAATCTCGATCTCGCGGTGATCTACAATCTCCCGGATCAAATGAAAGCGCCTCAGGATGTGTCTGGATCGCTGATGGGACCTGGGCTCATTGGCTAACGCCATAGCCCCATTATTATCACAATATAATGGTATTGGATCAATAATGGTAGGAACTACTCCTAGTTCCAAGACGAACTTCCTCATCCAGACGGCTTCCTTGGTGGCATCATTCGCAGCAATGTACTCAGCCTCCATCGTAGAGTCTGCAACGGTATCCTGTTTGGAACTCTTCCAACTTACCGCCCCTCCATTGAGGGTAAATACAAACCCGGAGATAGATTTGCTATCGTCCTTATCGTTCTGGAAGCTCGAATCAGTAAAGGCCTCCATTTGGAGATCTCCATTACCATACACCAAGAACAATTCTTTAGTCTTTCGCAAGTACTTAAGAATGTTCTTCACAGCTATCCAGTGATTCTCTCCTTGGTTGGATTGATACCTGCTTACAACACTAAGTGCATAAGGTACATCTGGGCGTGTACATAACATCGCATACATTATAGATCCTACTGCCGAAGTATAGGGTATAATGCTCATGCAAGCTCTCTCTTCATCGGTCTTTGGGCAAGAGTCCTTAGAGAGAGTGACCCCATGGCAAGTGGGTAAGGCACCCCGCTTGGAGTCTTCCATACTAAATCCTTTTAGGATGGTGTTGATGTACCTGGTTTGGGACAATCCCAATAACCTCTTGGATCTATCCTTATAGATCCTAATGCCCAGAATGTATGTGGCATCACCCAGGTCCTTCATGAAGAACCTTAGTGATAAGAAAGATTTGACCGACTGTAGCATAGGAATATCATTTCCTATCAGAAGAATGTCATCCACGTACAATACGAGGAATGTGACAGCTCTCCCTACAGCCTTCTTATAAACACAAGGTTCATCTGGATTTTTGATGAAATCAAACTCTTTGATAACATCATCGAAACAGATGTTCCAACTCCGTGATGCCTGCTTTAACCCATATATGGATTTAAGCAATCTACATGCTTTCCCGCTGCTCCCACTGTCAATGAAGCCTTCTAGCTGATCCATATAAACACATTCTTCTAAATCTCCATTTAGAAATGTCATTTTAACGTCCATCTGCCAGATTTCATAGTCGTAGTGAGCAACAATAGCAAGTAGGATCCGAATGGATTTAAGCATAGCTACGGGAGAAAAAGTCTCGTCATAGTCCAAACCTGGTCTTTGACGAAAACCCTTTGCCACAAGTCTTGCCTTATAGGTCTCTACCTGCCCATCTATACCAATCTTTCTTTTAAAGATCCATTTGCACCCCACAGGTTTTACCCCAGGGGGTACAACGTCCAAAGTCCATATTTTGTTGGTGTACATAGACTCCATTTCGGATCTCATGGCATCCAGCCACTTCACAGAGTCTCCACTCGTGATAGCTTGCTGAAAACTGGTAGGATCATCATCTTCCATAATGCAGTCTTCTCTGTCACCATCAATGAGGAAACCGTAGTACCTCTCCGGTGGGCGAGAAGTCCTACCAGACCTTCGGAGTGGTCGAGCTTCCTCAGTTTTTATTGCAACAGCCGGTTCAACCAAGTCGTCATTTGTAATTTGTGTCTCTAGAAGCTCTTCTAGATCCACCACATTGCCATCATCTTATCTGTGAAAAACTCTTTTTCCAAGAATGTGGCATACTGAGAAACAAACATCTTTTGTTCTTGCTTGTGGTAGAATAGATATCCATAAGAGTTCTTTAGATACCCCACAAAATTACACATGACCGATTGTGTCCCGAGTTTGTTCGGATTCTGCTTTTTAACATAGACCGGGCAACCCCAAATCTTAATTCTCTAAAGAGACGGTCTCTTCCCATGCCATATCTCATATGGCGTGGTAGACACGGTTTTGGTTGGAACCCTGTTCAGTAGAAACGCTGCAGTCTCCAATGCATGCCCCCAAAATGAGACGGATAACTCAGCATCACTCATCATGGATTGGACCATATCTAATAGGGTCCGATTCCGTCGTTCAGACACACCGTTGTGTTGTGGTGTGTAAGGAGGAGTGAGCTGAGAGAGAATCTCATTCTCTTTTTGGAAGTTTACAAATTCTGTACTGAGGTACTCCCCACCTCGATCTGATCAAAGCATTTTGATACTTAAGCCGGTTTGTTTTTCTACTTCGAGTTTATATTTAGTGAATTTCTCGAAAGCTTCGGATTTGTGCTTTAATAAAAATACATGACCGAATCTTGAGAAATCGTCAGTGAAAGTAATGAAGTAAGAAAAACCGCCTCTAGCCTGTGTAGACATTGGCCCACATACATCACTATGTATGAGGCCTAGGAGCTCGGTAGCTCTTTCTCCGTGTCCGGTAAACGGAGTTTTGGTCATTTAACCCTTGATACAAGACTGGCAAGCCGCATAAGATTTATATTCAAAAGGGTTTAAATATCCATCTTTGTGTAACTTGTTTAGTCTTGTTTCGTTAATATGACCAAGTCTACAGTGCCAAAGAAAAGCTTCATTTATTTCTGAAAGTTTTCTTTTATTAGTGTGTTGTATGCTGAAAACTGTGTGTTGATTTAGGACGTATATCCCGTTATTAAGCGTACCATACCCAACCATCATTTGATTCAGGTGAATGTTCATAACATTGTTCTACAATACAAAATTATATCCTTCATTGTCTAACAAAAAAACGGATATTATATTACAAAGCATACTAGGTACAAAATAACATGGGTTCAAAACCAATATACACCCAGATGACAACCCCAAATGATACACTCCCACTGCAACTGTATGTACATTGGAACCATTTCCAACGCGGAGAGTATGGTCAGCTGTCTTCAAAACCTTGCTATTTCTCAGCCCCTGCATAGAATTGCAAATGTGAGAACCTGAACCGGTATCTAATACCCAGGAAGCAGAGTTTATTGAAAAACAGTTTTCTGTCACAAACACACCTGAAGCGGAAGCATCCCTATGCTTCTTCTTGAGATTTAAGTACTCCGTGCAGTTGCGCTTCCAGTGTCCTGTTTTGTGGCAGTGATAACATTCCCCTTTCCCCGATTCTCCAGCTTTGGACTTGTCCTTCCTCTTAACCTTTTTAACTCCATCCTAAGCTTGGTGGGCTTCTTCTTCATCTTTCCCTTAGCCTTAGCCTTTGGGCGAGAAGAGGAGGATTGCACAACACTCAAAACGGGAGTTTTTACTGATTTTAGTGTGCTCTCTGCACTCCTTAACATATTAAGGAGTTCAGGTAGTTCCTTTTCCATGTTGTGCATGTTGAAGTTAACTATAATTTGAGCAAAGGTGGAGGGGAGGGACTGCCGAATAATATCCGTATATTGTTCATTGTCCATAGTCCATCCAAGGTCCTCAAGCTCTTCTATGAGAGCTATCATCTTCAGAACATGGTCTCCTACTGTGTGCCAGGGGCCATTCGCATCTGAAACAATTTCTTTGATACTTTGTATCGTAATACGCGGGATTGCTCTCCATACAACTCCTTTGTATGGAGGAATATGGCGTGAATGTCCATATTCTCGTGCTGATTTTGATGTGTGTTATCCATCGATGCAAGCGCGAGGCATTTGGCCATAGCACAGTCAGCGTCCCATGTCTTGCGGACTTCAATATCCGCAACTGAGGATTTTGGACCTGGGACGGGCGGGACTGGAGCCGTGAGGACATATGATACTTTATCATAAGTCAAGGCAATGTTCAGATTCCTCAGCCAGTCATTATAATTGGTCCCATTCAGTTTATTTTTTTCTAGTAGAAGCTTGAGTCCTGTCATTGGTATCTGCCATTAAGAGAGAGAAAAGAATACACTTAGCGAAAGCTCTTGCAAAGATCTGATTAGTTATTATCTTATTTAATCGATGTCTCCCACTGCTTTAATCAAGTTTTTCTTTCAAACCTTAAAAAGAAAACTAGTCAGGATTAATTACAGTCTACAACTTCACTAACCGTTCAGCCAGGCCAGTGTCGGTACTTGAGGGAGGTTCCCCGTGCTTTCGCACGGACCTAATTAAAGTAAACCTCGTCTTCCCAGAGGCGTAGCCCCGTTAACACCTTTCTAGACACCTAATGGGTTAGCTAATTGTAAACTGCAAAACTCTCCTGGGAGCAACTATTGCCCACAGTGGGATCGGGATCCAACCATCATATGGAAGGTATGCAATCTCATTGCAAATTTCAACTATTGAAAGTCCCGATGTGGTTTTTACCCCTAGTACCTATGACCTTAACTATGGTCAACAAATCATAAGTACTAGTCAAGTTCTACCCGTCATTTCTTGATTAATTAGACCCACTCACATGACCCTTCACTATGGTCAACAAAGTCGCATGAATGTCCTAATTAATCTGCATCATATGCAGTGTAGGAAGACATCACTTAGCTACCGTACACTACGCCTTAACTATAGTCAACAAACGTAGCACGAATACTAAGTACTCTACTTCCTAAAATAATGGAGGGTTGCGGATGATTTTTAAGAAAATCTTTAACGCTTTGAACTTGATATCGTCATAGAATCAAATGGTTTTCAAAAGGAGTGGCTTGAGCTCCGCAGTTTTGAAATGTAGCTTTTTCATAAAGAGCCGAGTGGTTTTCAAATCTGATTCTACAACATTGTTTTAGGTTTATTTTCTTTACATTAATCATATTAATGTAGCCCCATCATTTAAGTCCTTAAGCTAATCACAGAAAAGAAACGAAAATACAACGTACGCTTATGCCATCCGCATTCGCCGCAATGTTCCGTTATGCACCGTTAGGTTACTTAACTAACGGCATACCGGGACGGGACTAGCGCGGGTGTAAAACATAAGCAACGTCTACTATATATCTCATATATCATATATCATTCGTCTCAGATATCACATCACAGTATACAGGCAGCAGAAACACAGATATGATAATATAGGATATACTAGGACGTCCGTATTTAGTATTTAGCCAATAATAGAAAATACGGATTCCAGAGTCGCGATGAATAGCCAAGCCCACACCCCTAGACCCCTACGAGAGCGGCAAGCGACCCTACCAATTCTGGAGTTTAGGAGACCTGGTCTCGACTCCTCGAGATGGCCTCCCACTGAACCCTAGAACCCGGTCACTTGTGCTCCCCTCCTTGGGTCTATCTTAATGCGGAATAGTAAATAATATACAACACTGGTGGCATCAACCTCAACCAGGAAGTGCCCCAAATAAAAGAATATTACATTACATTTGAATTTTAAATAAATGAAAAGAAAGCTCTCATTTCACATAAGAAAAACCCGGCTATTCAATCGCGACAATCCTGCACATCATATCTCAGCAACACATTATATCATATATCATCAACGTAAGTAAGTATGCGTACCCCGATTGTCATTGATGTATAGCAACGAAAACGGCGATATGCGACATACTACAGTTACGGTCACAGAAAAGAAAGTGTAAAACTACAACATTTGGAATCCACAATCACTTTAGACATCGTAAATCCGAAATATCACATACTTCGCATTTCATGCCTAACTATATGAATTCCACATATTGTATCACATTCCAGATAAATAGACAGTATTAAACTTTCTGATCGAATAATCAAATACCCAAGATTTCCTTAATAGCTCAACACTTGAGTGGAGTTAAAAAAATCCCGGAACATGTCACAGTAGCAGCGGTCCAGCCGTAGAAGGGTCAAGCCAACGCCTCACATGTGGCACGCCGTATTGCCCCAAACCCTAAGGTTTAGAGGCAGTTCAGACGGTCACATAATCGAGTTAAGGTTTGTGTTCTTCTAGAGGGTCCACCACGTTACTTGCACGTATTTCCGAAAGATTTAAACTCGAGAAAAATTCAA
Source organism: Agapanthus africanus (assembly GCA_030015575.1). Taxonomy (NCBI): domain Eukaryota; kingdom Viridiplantae; phylum Streptophyta; class Magnoliopsida; order Asparagales; family Amaryllidaceae; genus Agapanthus; species Agapanthus africanus. Next base: position 234,838,320 of record CM057337.1, read on the forward strand.
CATTTGAAAGTTTTTCGTGCCGGGAAAAAGTGAGTTAATGATATCCGTTCGAACTTTTTAATACTTTCTAAATTACCCGAAAACAGCACGAAATTAAATATTCCGATCGAATCAACGAATCCAGAATAATCCCCAGAACACTCAACACTTAAGTCAGATTAAATATACCCAAAAATATGTACAAGCAGATAAGAACATTACTGTACAAAAACGAGGCTATATTACTTCTGTACGGCCGTGGTTCTACGGCCCGAGCGAGGTATGGCCGCGGTTCCGCGGCGGTATGTACGGATTATGGCATCGGTTTTTACAGTATTTCTTATATTTTCCTGCTAAATTTTTTAAGTATTTTTAATTCTGAAAAAACACAGTTTTAAAAAAATGTCCAGAGAAGGGTCTAATTCCGTATTTCGGGGTTCAATCGGAGTTTTAACTTCGCCTAAACGTCGCCTAAGGCTCTAGCTTGGCTCTGATACCATGAATGGTTTCCTACAGCACCACTACAAGGGTTTGGAGGCAACACACATGCCATATTTAAAATTTATATGGTGCTAAAGAAACTTTCTTAAGGATCATGCTAGAAAAATTAGGGCAACATAAACACAAGTAGTAAAAGCTAGGGTTTTGAGAGTACAACCTTTGTAGCTCCCTACGCTAGACTCCTTGGCTACTTGAGGGTTGGGAAAAAGGTTCGCTTGAGATCCTCTAGGTCCACGACGATCCACCCGAAGTCCTCTTTGTCCAAGCTTGAAGTTCCACTAGATCAAGAGAAGAAATGGAAGCTAACACTCTACACTAATGGGCAAGACTAGTGTAGAATGGTGATGTGGTTTGTTTTCTCGCTTCAAAATCCTAACTTGGTGACTCTTTTGCTCACTTGAGAAAACTAGAGAGCAAGAGAGAAATGAGGAAGAAGATGATGGCTTGTTAAGAGCTCAAGATAATGATAAGCTTGTGAATAAAAATGAGAAATGAAAATATATATATTTTCACTCTCTCATTCTTAACCATAGTTATAAAATATCTAGATATTTTAGTTTGGAACAAAAATGACCATGGAAAATGAATCATGGTTAAAACAAAGGGTTAGTGCAAGAATAAAACATTAAACCAAGATAACAATTTCCATTTCCATTTTTCTTTTCCAAAAATAATATCCATATATTTTATAAAGGGTGTGAGTCTTATATTGCCACCATCCACTATATCAACAACCATGATAGAATGATGTATGCATGTATGTGTGCATGCACATCTATATGTGCATGGATAAGAATAAATGCATACATGCATGCATACAACAAAAAAAACAAGAAAGGATTTAAGGTGAGAAACTAATGGTCAATGATTAATCAACACTTGATTTAGCAACCCGGTTATATCACATATGACCCGACCAAAAGCAAAACGCCCGATTAATATATGGTATCTCATACACGCATTTTAACCGGGTCCACGCGCATATCTCATATGCGTACCACATCGTTTCGTCTGGACTAGGCAACTCCATTATGGGACTCTAAGACTCGTCAATACGCCGGCAGTGGGTGATGATCATATCAAGCACCCACAAGCCGCAAGCGGTCAGCTAAATGAAATGGCCACCCGGGTATTGAGCGATCAGAAGAAAACAAGCGAACCTATCACAACTCCCGTCGAGCCAACCGGCAACACTACCGTACAGTCCGGTCTCTTCGTCAGATATGCTGCATATCGAGTCTAGGGATAGTAACGTCGACCACAATAACTCAATAAGTCGTTCCGATGAGTGGTCTACAACAGATCGAGAAAATACTGATAACACTTATCAGTAAATCTCAACAGCCCTGGCCAGGGACTTACTGATATAGCCAGTCAAGCACAACATAGCATCAACTCCCAATACCGGGAGAGACGAAACACCTCCTATCGCTCATCGTCTTCTTGTGTCTCGGGACTGTACCCAACGGCCACATGTTTGTACGACTCAGTAGAGCCGTGGTAGGGTGGTAATCAAAGTACAGTGGGAGAACACACAAGACTCTATGACGATCTCGGGTTTACAGACTAACCTGCACCAGTGTCACCTGAGAACTGCTATCCGACGATAGATATAATTTCATTTAGGAGTTCTCGGTGAGTCCGTCCAGTGTACCCAGTCACTACTGAGCACCCGTATACGATCTCGATGTCAAACATCGATGAATGTGAGAACATCCATCGCTCATCATATGGGTCTAGTATCATATACGCTAGTCTACTCTGGTATATCGATGCCCCGTTTCGATATACCTACGACTAGGGACATTTCAGGATATGCTTATAAACTACAGATGTCCCACTAGTTTGATCTCCATCATAATCACAGTAGTCAAGCCTATATCCTCAGGGCTTTATCAACATGTGTGAATGAATAAAAGCATGATCAAATCAACATGTCAAATAAAGAAGAACCAGATAGCATACTATCATGTCGAGCAAGAATGTACATTGAATATATATATATATACATGTATAAATACATCCACTATCATATAATGGCCTCTAAGGCATACATATATCCAACATCAAGTATATCTCGTATATCCTGAATGTACAACATCAAGTAGATCTCACATATCCCGTATGTACAATATCAAGTATATCTCGTATAACCCGAATGTACAACATCAAGTAGATCTCACATGTATCCTGTATTCCATATCAAGTATATCTCAAATGTTCTAAATCCAAAATCAAGTGCATCTCTTAATATCCTAGGTATATTTGCATGAATAAATATGATGATGTATATCTAAATTGATATCAATACACATATATTAGCGCCCTATTCCACTAATATTGGTGTAAAGGCATATATAACAGCGTCCTATTCCACTGTTATATATATTTAGGAGTAAAGGAAATATCTTGAAACCAATGTGTCAAGTATCAACACAGAAATGCTGATCTATCAGGTGCTGTCTCCATGACTGGCTCCCTGATAGGTACGTATCATACGTTATCCCGAAAGCTTGAGTGCCTAGCTTTGACCCTCGCCTCTCGACGTATCCATACGCACATGACTCCCGTCGGTATCACCATGATAACCGCCGAGCAATTGGTAATGTCACAGTAAAGTATGGTTCCCCCACTAACTCATCTCCTCACTAAGATTCTTGCCCCGGGTACCTCCGGGCCCCACCATGTACCCGCACACGGCTCCCTCCTTTCCTCACGTGGGGTATATATATATCCAAACCGATAAATCTCATGGTGGCTGCTGAAATATCATATCAAGGGAAACCGGGGTTTTTCAAATAATGCATAATTTCATGAAACTCCCACGGTCCCCAAATCCAGAAAACATCATGAAAAAATCCATATCTCAATGCGAAAATCCATGAATATAATATACGCATCATAAATCTTAAATGCGAGCTTATAAAGGAAAAGCCGTAATTAACTGCAACAAGTTAATATATAAAACATGCGGTTCCTAATTTCTCCAATTCTAAAAGACATCAAGTAAAGGTAAACGGGTAGCTATAACCAGGTATATGTATAAACATAAGGTATAGCAAGATATAGCCATCTACCTATCAGTAACGATGTAATATACCCCTGGGTATAAGTGAAATATGTGTGCAAGGTATACCTGTAGCTATGTCATGAAGTGTGTATGTACCTATCGCTAATGGTACAACACTCTATAGGCATATAGGTAACTAACACGTAAGTATGTCAAGGCATATGTGTAAGCATATAGGTATACAGGTATGCTATAAGTCATATGCATAAAAAAAATATGAATCAATGTCGCAATGTCCCTAACCAAACAACATCATATCTATAAGTGGATTGTGTGTGACATAGCAGTTATTGACGGTGTGTGGCATACAATCAGTGCTCGTGCAACATGAGCCGTCAATCATAGTGCAGTGTCCTAAGGATACTAGTCCAAGCACAACGATTTACTAAGCAGTATGGTAAATGCGTAATTCTAAATATGACATAGAATATGCGACAAGTTAAGTCATTTCTAGTCCAGACGCATAACGTCGTGCGGGCGATTCCCTTGTAGATGTCAAATCTATTCACACTCCTGGCTAAGTGAAGCCAACCACTCGTTTTCCCCTTGTAGCAGTGTCCGAAGTTCCCGCTTGCGAACTTACAACATTCAAACATTAAAGCAAGTATATATTAATAATAGATCCAAAACACGCACAAACTACATTCAACCGACGCAACAACACAAAGCTTACTCTCAAGTGTCCGTATTGTGGCTAACATGCGTAGCGACACGACGAAAACAACTTAAGAGCAAAACCACAAAAATTGCATGATCCGTGTCGTATAACGTATCGCGCGGACACAAAACACTAGATTATAGGAAAACGATCCCAGATTTTTTATACAGTAAATACTAAAAAAGTAAAAAGTACTAAACACCCCTAACCAACAGCAGACAACTACCCACAAAAACCAAATCCCAGCACATCCCTCCATAGTCGGCGTTGCCGGAAATACTTCTTGGGTCGCCGGTCCAGGCCGGTGGGGTGGGTCTCGTGTCTCAGGTGGTGCTCCAGGGTCACTAGTACATCACTACAATTTTGTTTGGTTTTCTAGTAAACTTTCCGGGTCACTGCAGATTACATATATCACAAATCGACACTAAAATACGATATTGCACACCAATCCTAACTTTACACTATCTAAACTGAAATAAAAAGGCTACACATCACTACCACAACATAATGAACAAATAGAGATCATACCTATCCTCAAGAACACAAAGATCTAAGCTTTCCTAGCTCCAAGATGTTAAATCAAGACTTAGGGTATTTTTTGAGATTAAAAATGGAATTTTGGAGATTTATTGTGCTTGAATTTGTTGCAAGAGATAAAAGAAAGATCAAGGGCAGAAAGGGGGAAGAAGAGCTCGACCAAGTGAGGAAGGGGAGGGTTTTGTGTGGATTGTTCTAGCAATTGCAACTGAGAATGCAATAAATGCACACATAAATGCATTCACATGCACATTCATGCACATGCCACCTCTCCAAATCTAATTCTTTTCATTAAAAACTTAATTCTATTAGCACAAAAGATCTAGATATTAAGAGGAAAGTTTAATTAACTCAAACTTATAGTTGAAAAGATCACTAAGAGAAATTTCCCCAAAATGTAAATACCATATTAAAATAATATTTAAATTGGGAAAAAATCAAATTGAACCAAAACGTCCCACATACCCCCAAACCTTGTGCACTAGCTTTATTTTAGCTAAACTAGGTGCTGACAAGTCTATATGGTCGTTTGATCACAGTCGGGTTAAAACAGAAAATACTGACAAATTTTACCCTAAAACGGAAAAATTCGCATAACGATTTTCTAAAATGTTACAGTAGGGGACCATTGAAGACTTTAGGTTGGTTTAGACTAATCTAGAAAGACTTAACCAGAGGATGATTGCCCTAGAGGGAATTCGTAGGTTTCATGTAGACACACGCACACGCACACACATAAACTTGACTTGGTATGTGTGTGTGTGTGTGTATGTGTGTATAGGAATGCATGTAGGTATATATATATATATACGGAGGTTATATGATACACGGGGATGAGTCGATATGACTAGGCTTGATGCCGTGATTTATTGGATATATAATCGAGTTATGACATGAGATGTGTTATGATAGGAGTGGATCGTTGGGCAATGAGGTTATATAAAGTATATTTATATAAACGATAATATGTGTTGATGATATTGGAATGAACGAGACTCTAAAATAGAACCCGGATTGTAATATGTGACTTAATCACGATATGATATATGACATGATATTTTAGTGGATCATTTGACGATGGATATTTACACAGACGATGATATATGTTTGATGATATTGGGATGTATGCGATTATAGTACAGTACCCTTGATCATGATATTGTTTGATGATGATACTATACGAACGATGGTGTATATGTGTGATAGTTGACCCGTACCCCAATTTTGGGGTGCCGTACGATGGATTTTACCGTACGGGGCATAGATGTGATGATTGATCCGCACTCTTGACTCAAGGAACTCGTACTACGTATGTGATGCTATTGAGGCTAGATCGCCGACTACTAGAAATATCGACTCAGAATTTAGGAGGATTTTTCTTACCTTTCGATTAGTTTCTTTAGTTAGTCCCTTAGCTGGTTAGGTAGATATTAGTTTAGGCTCGAATCATGCTTATTTTCAAAACTAACAAATCGTGCGTATTTTTAAAGATAGCCTGAGGGATACTACGGATTTTTTAAAGGACATATCTTTTCTTAAAAACTTTATAGCCCCCAATTTTCTAAAAACCACGATTCGTGCTTTTTCAAACAACAAACTGCATGACTCGTAATTGATATGTATTCTCTAGTTGTGCGTTTACTACACATTCACTGTTATATTCATGTTTTATTCATCGCATTGCATGTTCATACCTATGTTTCTTTAGATAATATGAAACTCTGCCTGTTAGGACACCAGCACCATTATCGATGATGCGCATGTTCCACGTACACTTATTTGCCAGCTCACACACATCATCATCGGTAATTGCCATGTCACGTACACTTTAGAACATATTATCTTTTATTGATAGAATCAGCTAAAAGCTAGATCAATATAATATTGTGTGATTACTCTCATGTGCTGGTTTAGACATTGCATTTATTACTTAGACACTTCATGCATTCACATATTCATATTATCATGCAGTATTGTGGGGGCATATGCCGATACTCATTAATTACTTACTCATGATTTTGAGATTTTGGATTTCTATGAGATTTCTGGATTTTGGGGAAAACCGCAAGAATATATATAAAAACATCTCTCTCTCTCTCTCATTTTAAATACAAGTTGCGGTTTTTTCGTGATGTATGTGTCGTCCACCATGAGATTTCATGTTTTCTGTTGGATTTCGAGACCCGATACGAAGAGTGGATGAACCGTCTCGGGTACATGGTGGGCCGTGTATGGTACCCCGGGGCAAGAAGCTTGAGTTGTAGACGATGAGCCTGGAAGGCGAAGACTACCTACCGGTGATGTCTGGCGCAGTGGATATCCGGAGGATACCGACCGTTGTCGTGAGATGTGATGATATGAGCCGATCCGGACTGACGGAGCTTGAGATATTGAGACTATAAGATATTGAGACAATGAGGTATTGAGACCTTGAGATTTACATGTTTTGTGTCGATGCTTGACACAGATTTCCATGGATTTCATTGATGATGTTTCAGATTTCCATACAAAATTTTACTATGATAAAAGTTAAAGATTTCTTATACAGATATATCCAGATTTCATGGTTGATTGTTTTACATTCATGGTGCATGCATACTCATACACATGGCATGTTACTATTTGAGGCACTGACACGAGCACTGAGCATTGCACTTACGCATAGATTATTATTCTGCCACTACTAGATGACTAGTGTTATATTAACTATATTATTATGACCTAGGAGATCGTCGTGCATGCAATTTCTACTCGCGTCTTCTACTCACGAGTTGGCAACTCACCCCCGTTGTGCCAAATTTTCTTACAGGTTTCGATGTACAGGTTTTCTTGGCAGCTTGCTGGCATATCATTTCATTCAGGATGATTTGCTTGGTAGGTTGGTTCATTGTATCGGGACCGCCGTTGTAATTTTATTATTTCAGTTGTATCTAGTAATCTCCATCAACCAGACTTGTATTACTTGATAGATTTAGAAGACCAGTTGTTTTTATTTCGACCTTAAAGTCGCGCTTGTATTATTATGGTTTTTGGTGGATTTGGTTTTCTTTTGAGTTTTAAGCCTCGCCCTTCGGCGTTGTATATTATAGTGTATTGTGTGGTTGTTTCCGCCTTTTGGCGTTGAGCTAGCTCCTGCTTGGGGATTCCTTTTTATTGCATATGTATATATCTTCTTGCTTGTACCCATTTGGGGCCAGTTTTTACAAAGGAGACTCTGCCGAAATTTCTGAGAAAATTTGATTTTGCTTTTAAACTTATTTTCCTACACTTCTTCTTTTAAATGGTTTAGATTTCTGGGCTTCGGCTTACTTAGATTACGTTACGCTTTTAGACGTTTCGTAATTTAAGTGCCGGTCACGTTCCGTACCTTCGGGTCGTGACAGATATTTACTAATTAGGCTTTATAAATTTATATATATATATATGTATGTATGTATGTATGTATGTATGTATGTATATATATGTATGTATGCCTTTTTAACCATAAGGCTATTAGTGTTTTACTTTACCTAAATAAAATTTGTCATGACAAGTTAATCTAGTATTAATATTTTCATTTATATTTATTTATTCATTTAATTTTAAAATATTTTGTTAGGAAATATCTTGGAGTGGGGAGACAAAGAGGTATGGTGTGTGTATGACAACTTTTAAATAATGGAAGAGAGAGAGAGAGAGAGAGAGTTATGAGACTCTACACCATTATTTCTCCTATTCATCATTCTTCATCTTCTCCTTCTCTTTCTTCTTCTTATTTTCCAACTATAAACTCCCCTTACACACTCGCACAAACATACACTAATTTTCATCCTCTCTAAGAAATCCTACACTAAAACCTTGGATTTTTGTTCAAGCCTCTTCATGTATAGTCACTTAAGTACCCTACAAGCCTCTTCAATCTTGGAACTTCCCTTTTTCCACTGATTAAGGTAAAGATTCGATCTTTGTTAAGTTTCTAACTTGATTTACATGAGAAACTAAGAGTTTTGATGAAGTTTTAATGTTCAAATCAAATCTGGAGTGAACCGGAGTTTCTATAAAAAAAATTTAGATTCCAGGGGTTCAATATAAGATTTTGGATGCATGCACGAAATTCGAGGTTGGACCATGGTGTTATGGCCGGTAATTACGGCTTAGTAAGCGGCCCCCATATGGATTTAGGTGCTGGGGTTTCACGTAGGGTTCATGTATATGATATTTAAGATATTGGCATATGCTAAATTTTCTTAGAATTCCTGAGTCAAAATCTTGAGGTGTTTTACTTATTTTTTGGCGATGTTTTAAGATTTTCAAGCTTGCGAGTCTGTATTTTGAATTTTTGATGCGCTATTTTGTTTTAGAACAGCGAGTCCAGGGGTAATTCATGGTAGTTAACACTCGGATGACTCATGTTGGTCATAGGTTGTCACTGTTGGCTATAATGCCCTCAAGTCAATTATTGAATCGCAGGCACGCGATTGTGATAATTGAGAGAGGACCTATACCGGTAGAACAATATTACTCGAGATGATAATATGCTATCTGGTTCGTCTTTAACATCATGTGCATGCTTCAGGTGGTATTACAGATCACTAGTACATGTTGATAGAACCCATAGGATTCTTACTTGACTATCAGCATTATGATGACGATCATATACGTGGGAGCTGGGTGGTCTATAAGCACATCCTTAAATGTCCCTAGTCGTGGGAGTATCGAGACTGGGCATCAGTACTCCGGAGTAGACTAGTGTATACTGATCGAGACCCCGACGAGGTGCGGTGGCTAGGTCTCACATGCCATTGGTGTTAGTTTGTTCACCTAAGATAGTATACAGGTGCTCATTGGGTTATTAGTACACTGGACGGACTCACCGGGAACCTGCTAGATGGTATTATACCTATTTTCAGATGACAGTTACCTTGTGACATGTGTACAGGTTAGTCTGTCGACCTAAGATCGTCATTTGTCTCGTGCGAGTTCCCACTGTGCTTTGATTACTACCCTACCACGGCTTAAAGGAGTCGTGCAAACAGATTTTAGTTGGGTATAGTCCCGAGCCACATAGAGATAGCGAGCGGATCGTCGGGGATTCGTCTCTCCCGGTATTGGGTGTCACGACCCGAAATTGGCACGTGACGGCCCTAATATTACGCAACGTCTACAGGCGTAATGCAACAAAAGAAAGCCAAAACCCAGAAATCTAAACCAACGAAAGATAAGAAAAGATAAGAAACATTTTTAAAAGTCTTTGAAATCACAACCCAAATTCTTTAAAAGTCCAACTTTATTTCCTTTAAAATTTTAGCAGCACCTCCTTTGTAAAAACTAGCCCCAAAAATGGGTACAACATAAATATAAATAAAGCATTTCCAAACGGGAGAAAATACAAGTCCAAAGGCGGAAAACAACCACCACAACAAATATACGACGCCGAAACGAAGAAATAAAAGACGATAGAAAGGAAACTGTATAAAAGACAACAAGTCACAAAATAATATACAATATCGTCCTCACCAAGTCTCTAAGTCAACAAGAATATATAGTAGATGGAGAGTACAGGGATACAACGAATATACAATACAACAATACGGATAACCACAAACCCACCTAAGCAAAACTGCACACTATGAGCTGAAGCGGTATCCGTAACAAAAGATGATCAGATAGATGAATAGCCTGCCTCGACTACTCTGGGGAACACCCTGCAAAACAACTGTGGCACAACGGGGGTGAGTTGCCAACTCGTGAATAGTAAATAATATATGCAGGTAATCGCAAGTATGCACGTACAGCGCGAATCTAACATATGAAATTAATAGCAATATAAGGTAATAAGAATGCAATAATCATGAAAGGTACACTAGCAGGTACAACTAATACATGAAGCAATAATAATATGACAGTCGGTACGAAAAAATCATGCAATAATGATATGAAAATGTATATATGCAACAGTCATGAAAGGTACACTAACAGGTACAACTAACACATGAAGTAATGCATATAAATAAAGGTATGTAAATGCAACAGTCATGAAAGGTACACTAACAGGTACAACTAATACATGAAACAGTGCATAAATAATAAATGTGGAGTATGGAAAGAAATATGTCATTTCTTCGGAATCCTGACATCGTGGTATGATCACAATCCATCAAGACAATCCAAATCCCAATTGCTCAAATCAGCCTCCAAATTGGCTCTCATATCATATAAGTCTCACAAATCCCGAATGTACAATATCGAATAAATCTCATATATCCTGAATGTACAAAATCAGCAATCTCATATATATATCTTGTATCAAATCTCAAATAATTCTCCTATATCCCAAATCCAATTATCAAGTAAAATTCTAACATCCTAAATATATTTGCATAAATAAATATGATGATATATATAAATTGATATCAATACACATATATTAGCGTCCCATTCCACTAATATTGGTGTAAAGGCATATATAACAGCGTCCTATTCTACTGTTATATATACAAAGAAGTAAAATATCATGAAAACAATGTGTCAAGTATGGACACAGAAATGCTGATCTATCAGGTGTTGTCACCAAGACTGGCATCCTGATAGGTACGTATAATACGCTATACCGAAAGCACGAGTGCCTAGCTCTGCCCCTCGCCTCTCGATGTATCTATACGTAACCGCTGAGTCATTGGTAATGTCACCGGATGGTATGGTTCCCCCACTAACCCATCTCCTCACTGAGATTCTTGCCTCGGGGTACCTTCGGGCCCCACCATGTACCCGCACACCGACTGCTCCTTTCCTCACGTGGAGTATATATATATCAGAACCGATAAATCTCATGGTGGCTGCTGAAATATCAAATCAAGGGAAACCGGGTTTTTCAAATAATGCATAATTTCATGAACTCCCACGGTCCCCAAATCCAGAAAACATCTTGAAAAATCCATATCACAATGCGAAAATCCATGAATATAATATATGCAACATAACCTGAAATGTAAGCATATAAAGGAAAAGCCGCTAATTAACTGCAACAATTTAATATAAATATCATGCGGTTCCTAATTTTCTCCAATTCTAAAATAACATCAAGTAAAGGTAAACATGTAGCTATGACCAGATGTAAGTGTAAACATAAAGGTATAACAAGATATATGTATCTACCTATGAGTAATGATGTAGTATACCTCCTGGGTATAAGTGAAATATGTGTGCAAGGTATACCTGTAGCTATGTCATAAAGTGTGTATGTACCTATCACTAATGGTACAATACCCTATAGGTAAACAGGTATCTAGCATGTAAGTATGTGAAGGCATATGTGTAAGTGTAGGGTTGCTAGGCACGCGCATAAGGGTCTACGAGGCATCAACCATACCCGATTAAAATTTAGTCATGCCGAACAACCCAAAGCCGGATCTTTAAACTAGGGTTTAGGCGAAAACTAGCATGTTAAACACTTTAACACTAAGTGAGAGAGATTACAACCTTTGTAGATCCGGTCCTTCATTTCTTAAGCTCCGTGTTGAGGTCCATTCGCTGCGATCATCGTGTTCTGGACTCTCGAGAGGCTTCACGAAGAGAATGATGCAACCTTGCTTCCGATCTTCGATAACATAGATGATCAACATTGAAGTTTCATTAACACAAGCTAACACTCACTAAATGAAGTGAACGCCCTTATCTAAATGGCAATGGTAGATGATGATGATGAAGTAGGATTTTTGCTCTCATTTATATTCTTTTTCTCACTCACTTTCATCACAAAAGCAAAACTAGAAAGCTTTTTCAAGAAGGAACTCAAGGAAGAAGAAGAATGAATCCTTTTGTGATGAATAATGAATTATTGTAGTGGTTACAAATCTAACCAAGGGTTAAGCATGAAGGAGTTAACCTATGTGGAGAATTGACTAGAGTTAATGGTTTGAATTGGGTTGACAAAATATCTCGAGAGGCTTCACGAAGAGAATGATGCAACCTTACTTCCGATCTTCGATAAGATAGATGACCAACATTGAAGTTTCATTAACACAAGCTAACACTCACTAAATGAAGTGAACACCCTCATCTAAATGGCAATGGTAGATGAGAATGATGAAGTAGGATTTTTGCTCTCATTTATATTCTTTTTCTCACTCACTTTCATCACAAAAGCAAAACTAGAAAGCTTTTTCAAGAAGGAACTCAAGGAAGAAGAAGAATGAATCCTTTTGTGATGAATAATGAATTATTGTAGTGGTTACAAATCTAACCAAGGGTTAAGCATGAAGGAGTTAACCTATGTAGAGAATTGACTAGAGTTAATGGTTTGAATTGGGTTGACAAAATATCTAGCTAAAAACAAAGTCAAAGTTTCATGAAGCTTCATGGAAGCTTCATGCAAAAGCTAACCCTAATCCAAACCTTAACCAAGTTTAAATCCTAAATCATTGTTAAATTTGTAACCCTAACATGTTACAATATTATATATCACATATACAATATATTTTGTAACAATAGAAAATAATACAATTAACATATATCGCATATATATCAATGTATTATCCCATGAGAAAATGAATCTTTTAGTGAGCTAATATTAGTTAATGTAATTTAATATATCATATATATTATTATACATTAAATTATCGAATCAACACTTGATCCGATAATCAGGCTATATCGCATATAACCGACTAATACGATGACCCGGGTATATCACATATACCCGGCCGATATCTCATATCGCGAGAATCCAATACGGTATCATGTACCGCATTATCCTCGGTCCCGCACATATCACATATGTGCTCCTACTCCATTTTGCCTGAGCCAAGAAACCTCTGTGTAGGACTCTAAAGAATCGTCAATACGCCGGCAGTAGGTGATGATCATATCAAACACCCACAAGCTGTAAGCGGTCAGCTAAACGTAACAGCCACCCAGGTATTGAGCGCTCAGAAGATCAACAAGCAAGCCTGTACATTCTCCTGTGAATCCAATCAGTAACATTCCCGTACAGTCCGGTCTCGTCATCTGATATATCGTATATCTCGCCTAGGGGTGGTAAACGTCAGCCCCAGTAGCTTGATAAGTCGTGTCGATATGAGGTCTATAACAGTTCGAGAAACTACTGATAACACTTACCAGTAAATCTCAGCAACCCTGACCAGGGATTTCCGGTTATAGCCAATCGAACACAGCGCAACATCAACTCCCTATACCGGGAGAGACGAATCCCCTCCTATCGCTCATTGCCTCCATGTGATTCGGGACTGTACCCAAAAGCCACCTTTTTCCACGCCCTCTTGGACGTGTTATGATGGAAATCAAAGCATAGTGGGAATCACACAAGACTCTATGACGATCTCGGGTCAACAAACTACTCTGTACCAGTGTCACCGGAGAACTGCCATCTGACGTAAGGTATAATACCATCTGGGAGTTCTCGGCGAGTCCGTCCAGTGCACCCAGTCTCCACTGAGCACCCGTACACCATCCTTGATGTCAAACACCGATGGATATGGGATCATCCATCGCCCATCATATGGGTCAAGATGCGTATACGCTAGTCTACTCTGGTGCATCGATGCCCTGTCTCGATATACCTTCGACTAGGAACAATTATAGGAAGTACTCGTCGACTACCGTGGACCCACTAGTACGATCTCATCATAGTCCCAGTAGTCGAGTACATATCCTAAGGGCTTTATCAACATGTAACATAGAGACAATCATTGTACATGTTAAGATAAAATACAACCAGATAGCGTACTATCATGTCAAGCAAGAAAGTCCTCCCTATATATGTCCTAGCATCCACTACAATATACATCGTATGTACAGTAATGGCCTCTAGGGCATACATATAACTAACAATCTCCCACTTGCACTAGGGCCATCTGTTGTGGTATCACATACCCAACAATTAGCTGTGGTTAAAGTATCTCATACTCAACCATCCTATAAAAGTCTCTACTGGGAAAAAGGCCTTCGTGAGTGGATCCGCGCTGTTGTCCTCTGTGTCTACTCTCCTAACCTTGATCTCCCTGGAGATCAACCATCTCTATGATCAGGTGATACTGCCTAAGAATTATATCTGGATTTCTGATGGGACGGGGGTTCCTTGGCATAAGCCACAACTCTATTGTCACAAAATGGTAGGAACGAAGTTCATCTCATGAACTTATATATATCCAGACTGCCTCTTTGGTAGCATCTTTGGTAAAGATGTATCATGCCTTTAATCGTCTAGTATGTCATGGTATCTAGCTTGGAACTCTTCCAACATACCGTCCTTCCACTGAGGGTAAAGACAATTCCTGCGACTGACATTCAGTCGACCTTACCACCCTGGAACCATTCCAGTGATTCTCCCCAGGATCGATTGATACCATCTCACTACAACTAGTGAGTATCCTAACATCCAATTAGATCTATCTCATAGATCCAAAACCCAGGATTTAGGAGGTATCACTTTGATCCTATATGGAGAATCCTTGTGATAAGCGGAGATTGATCGAGCGTAGCATAGGAAACTCCTTCCCTATCAAAAGTATGTCATCCACGTACTCTACGAGGATCACCACCATACTTTCTACTATCTTTTTGTATATACAAAGTTCATCTACCATTTTGATGAAGTCAAACTCTTTGACTACCACATCAAAACAGATGTTCCAACTCTGCGATGCCTATTTTATCACATAAAACATCTTGCACATGTTTCCGCTGCTCCCACTGTCTACGAAACCCTCTGGCTGTGTACTTATAGACACTCTCTTCCAAAACATCATTTTAGAAAAACAGTCATGACACCCAACCACCAGATATCATAGTCATGGTATGTAGCCGTGGCAAGTAGGATCTTGATGGACTTAAGCATAGTTTTGAAAGTCTCAACTTTTCCATGTATACCAAGTAATCTTCTCAAGATATACTTGCTCCTGATGGGGATTTAACCCTTCAGATAAAGCAACCAAAGTCCATACTTTGTTGGTGTATAAGGATTCCATCTCAGATCACTACGCATCCAGCCATTCTTACAGAGTCCCACTCCTGATGGCCAGCTCAAAACTAGTTGGGTCATCATCTCATGATGCAATCCTCGCTCCCACTGTCATAGAGAAACCGAAGTATCTCTCAGGTTGGTGAGGAACCCTACTAGATCGGCAGAGAGGCTGAGGTTCGTTGGTTACTATTGAATCCTTTGGTTCTACCAAATCATCAGCTGCAGTTTGTATAACTGGAACTTTTTCCAGTTCTACCTCATGATCAATAATTTCCTCACAAGAAATTCCCTTTCATAAAGGTGGCATGCTGAGAAACAAAACATCTTTTGTTCCTCGGTTAGGTAGAAGATATTCCCTTACGAATACTTGGGATATCCAACAAACTTCCACAGATCTGACTTTGCCTCGAGCTTGTCCGGATTTTGCTTTTCAGACATAGGCCGGACAACCCCAAATCTTAACAAACTTAAGATATGGGCTCTTCCCTTTCCATATCACATATGAAGTGGTAGGCAACTGATTTGATTTGAACCCTATTCAATAGGTATGCAACTTCTCAAGTGCATAACTCCCAAAAGGAAATAGTAACTCAGTAGCACTCATCATAGAGCACACCATATCACATACGGTGTAAATGCTCCGCCCCGATACACCGACGTGCTGTGGTGTATACGGAGGAGTAATGCTGAGAGAGAATCTCATTCTCCTTTAGAATAATCCAGGAATTCCGTGCTCAAGTATTCTCCTCCCTGATCTCATCAAAGGACATAATACTTATACCCGTTTTTGGTTCTCTACTTCTAACTTATATTCTGTGAATATCTCAAAAGGTTCGGACTTGTGTTTCAACAGGAACATATGTCTGAATCTTGAGAGATCATCAGAGAATGTAATGAAGTACAAAGAACTAGTATTGGCATGTGTAGACAGGGGACCATCATACATCATCATGTATCAATCACAAGAGTTCACTAACTCTTTCTCTGTTTCCAATAAACGGAGCTGTGGTCATCTTATCTTTGTGACATGACCGGCAAGTTTCACAAGATGTAAATTCAAACAAATTTAAATATGCATCTAAATGTAACTTTGCTAGTCGGGTCGCATTGATATGACCTAGTCTACAATGCCTCAAGAAGGATCCGTTCATTTCTGAACTCTTCCTCTTGTGTGTGTTCTGTATACTAAGAACTGTGGTTTGATTTAGAACGTCAATGCTTTTAGATAACGTGCCTGAACCGATCAACTCTTGATATAGGAAATGTTCAAAACATTATCCAACAAAACAAAATTATATCATTTCTTTACTAATAAAGAGACTGATATGATGTTGTATATCAGGTTCGGTATCTAATAACATTCATTCAGAATCAATGTATTCTGGTAATACAGGGTGATAGTGACCAAAAGACTTGGCTGCAACACTTGCACCGTTTTCTGTCTTATGAAACTTATTACCCATTCTCAGTTCTCTACCTTTCTGTAGCCCATGTAACAGATTACATATGCGGGATCCTGATCCGATATCTCATACCCAGGACGTAAAGGATACTGAGAAACAGTTCTATGTAATGAACACACCCGAAGATGATGCATCAGCATGCATTTTCTTCGTTTGGGCGGCACGAGAATTCTGGTAATCCCCAATTTCCTGCTCTGTCTTATAACAATTATAAGTTGGAGCGGGACCAACGTTCCCCAGCTCAGTATAATAAGCGGAATCGGTCAATACATCCGTATTATTATCTTGATTAAGGCGTGACTTGGTCGCTACTAGGAGAGAGAGAGAAGAAAACACTCAGCATATGCTCTTGCAAGATTAAATTGGTTATTTAATATATCTAATCAGGATGTCTCCCTCTGTTTTAATCAAATCTTCCTTCAAACCGTAAAAGGAAAGACTAGCGGGGATTAATTACACGCTAAAAGTTCGCCAATCTTTCAGCCAGGCCAGTGTCGGCACTTTGAGGGAGGTCCCCCGTGCTTTCGCACGAACCTAATTAAAGTAAACCTCGTTTTCCCAGAGGCGTAACCCCGTTAACACCTTTCTAGACACCTACTTGATCGGCTAATTGTAATGTGTAGAACTCTCCCAGGAGTAACTCTTACTTGCAGCGGGTATCGGGATCCAACTATCTCATAGAAGGTATGTAATCTCATTGCAAATTTCAACACTTGAAATTCCCAATAATATTTTACCCCTAGCGTGCTATGACCTTGACGCATGCCAAACAACCCATAGTCCGCTAGTAAAGTTCAACCCGTACATTTCTTGATTGAATTAAACCCACCCGCACGACCCTTAACGCATGCTAAACAACGCCGTACGAATACCCTAATCCAATCGCATCGTATGCTAGCAGATAAGCACTAGTCAGCTACCGTACACTACGCCTTGACGCATGCCAAACTACCGCAGCACGAATACTAAGTAGTACTTATCTGAAGTGACGGAGGGCTACGACAGGTTTTTAAGAAAACCCTTTGCGTAATGAACTTGATATCGTTGTAGAATCGAGTGATTTTAAATGGAGTGTTTTTGAGGCTTTTCTAGTTTTGCTAAAGGGGTCACTCCCGGTGAAGGGATCGTCGGCCCTTTCCTCATCGAATAAGGTACAGGGTATATCATATATACCGTTGTGCAAAGCAAAAACTATAGAAGCAATCAAAAGACAAACCGAGTTTGTAGCATCTGCTAGTTTCACTAAAGAGGTCACTTCCGGTGAAGGGATCTCGGCTCTTTCCTTATCGAATAAGGTGTTGGATGTTCTACAAGGAACACCGCTATGCAAAGCAAGAACTAGAGCTACCAGTTTTTATACAAGTTTCTACAACATCTTTAGGTTTCTTTTATTTCATTAATCTCATAAATGAAGTCCCATTTTAATATGCTTCACAAGCATCAGATATGAAACGAAATCAACAATATATATAATATATATCTTATATATATAATATAAACATTCGTCTCAGGCAGTAATATGATCTCATCACGGAACATTGCAGCAGAAGAAACATATATGAAATATTGGATATACTAGGACGTCCGTGTTTTCAATACGAGCCTGTATAAAACACGGATTCCATGGTCGCGATGAATAGCCAAACCCACATCCCAAGACCCCTACGAGAGCGGCAAGCAATACTGCCAATTCTAGGGTTAGGAGACCCGGTCTCGACTCCTCGAGATGGTCTCCCACTAGACCCTAGAACCCGGTTACTTGTGCTCCCCGCCTTGGGTCTACCTAATGCGGAAAATTAAATAATATACAATGGTGACATCATCCTCAGCCCGGAAGTGCCCCAATAAAAGAATATTACATACAAATGAATTTTACATGAATGAAAAAGAAAAAACTCTTATTTCACATAAAACCCCCGGCTATTCAAAACGCGACGATCCAATATAACATATCACAGCAACACATAATATCTCATATCATCAACGTAAGCAAGTATGCGTATCCCGATTGTCGTTGATGTATAGCAACGAAGCCGGCGATACACCACATACTACGCTTACGGTCACAGAAAAGAAAGTGTAAAACTACAACAGTTGGAATCCGCAACCTCTTTAGACATCACATGCCTAATCAAATGAATTCCTTAGACATCGCATGCCTAACAATTATAAACTCCGCATTTTAGTCTCATTATCGAAAACACTTTTCAATATTAAGTCGGGCAATTCAACAAGATTCCCGATATCCTGATCGAATGCTCGTCGCAAACTTTAGTAGACGGCCGCACCCCCAGATGCCGTCGACGAAGTTCATTAAAGCGGAACACCGCTGCCGCGAGCACCCGAACGGATGCTTTTGGCCACGGGGTTCTCCCACAGTCACTTGGTCGAGGCTATGGGGCATGGCTGTCTATTAAGTTTACCCGGCGAGTATCCGCGTACGCTACGCGATTGCGACGGACTTTTGATCATATCAAAATCCTGTGGCAACCGATCATCTGAGACTAAACTGCTATGTTTATAACATTCAAATTAGTTATCTCATAACTTTTTGTGGATTCCAAATATTGTATCACATTCCAGATAAATAGACAACGTTAAACTTTCCGATCGAATAATCAAACACCTAAGTTTTCCCAAATAGTTCTCAACACTTGAAATTAGTTTAAAAACATCCATCACATGCCACAGTACCAATGGTCCAGCCGTAGAAGGGTCAAGCCAACGCATCACATGTGGCACGCCGTACTGCCCCAAACCCTAAGGTTAAGAGGCAGTTCAAGACGGTCACATAATCGAGTTAAGGTTTGCTGTCTTCTAGAGGGTCCACCGCGTTACATGCACGACTTAGAACGTTCCTAAACTACGAAAAAATCCAACGCTCGGAAATTTTCCGGCAGGGGAAAAAGTGAGTTATTGATATCCATTCGAACTTTTTAACACGATCTAAAAAATTATCTGGACAAAATAAACAAAGTTAAATTATCCGATCGAATCAACGAGTCCCCAATACAACCCTAGAAAACTTAACACTTGAGTGGAATTAAAAAATTCCCAGAAAAAATTGCCAAGAAAGGACCTAAGAATAAATATATGAAATTACAGGGACTAATTCAAAATTTTGGCCGCTGAACCGCCGCCAAAACCCTTGGTTTGGCCGCGGTTCCGTGGTCATGTGAGCGAATTAGTGGGCCGTACTTCACAGTAATTCTTAGTTTTTCCTGATTATTTTTTTGAGCATTTTTAATTCATAATAAGTCACATTTTTGGAAAATGTCCCGAGAAGGGTTCGTGTCGGGGTTCCCGGGTTCGATCGGACTTTAAACTTCGCTCAGACTTCGCTTAAAGCTCTAGCTTGGCTCTGATACCACTATAGAGTTGCTAGCCACGTGCAAAAGGGTCTACGAGGTATCAACCTTGCCCGATTAAAATTTAGCCGTGCCGAACAACCCAAAGCCGGATCTTTAAACTAGGGTTTAGGCGAAAACTAGCATGTTAAACACTTTAACACTAAGTGAGAGGGATTACAACCTTTGTAGATCCGGTCCTTCACTTCTTAAGCTCCGTGTTGTGGTCCCTTCGCTGCGATCATCGTGTTCCGGACTCTCGAGAGGCTTCACGAAGAGAATGATGCAACCTTGCTTCCGATCTTCGATAACATAGATGATCTACCTTGAAGTTTCATTAACACAAGCTAACACTCACTAAATGAAGTGAACACCCTCATCTAAATGGCAAGGGTAGATGAGGATGATGAACTAGGATTTTTGCTCTCATTTATAATCTTTTTCTCACTCACTTTCATCACAAAAGCAAAACTAGAAAGCTTTTTCAAGAAGGAACTCAAGGAAGAAGAAGAATGAATCCTTTTGTGATGAATAATGAATTATTGTAGTGGTTACAAATCTAACCAAGGGTTAAGCATGAAGGAGTTAACTCATGTAGAGAATTGACTAGAGTTAATGGTTTGGATTGGGTTAACAAAATATCTAGCTAAAAACAAAGTCAAAGCTTTATGAAGCATCATGGAAGCTTCATGCAAAAGCTAACCCTAATCCAATTCCTAACCAAGTTTAAACCCTAAACCATTGTTAAATTAGTAACCCTAACATGTTACATTATTATATATCACATATACAATATATTTTGTAACAATAGAAAATAATACAATTAACATATATCGCATATATATCAATATATTGTCCCGTGAGAAAATGAATTTTTTAGTGAGCTAATATTAGTTAATGTAATTTAATATATCATATATATTATTATACATTAAATTATCGAATCAACACTTGATCCGATAATCCGGCTATATCGCATATAACCGACTAATACGATGACCCGGGTATATCACATATACCCGGCCGATATCTCATATCGCGAGAATCCAATACGGTATCACATACCGCATTATCCTCGGTCCCGCACATATCACATATGTGCTCCTACTCCGTTTTGCCTGAGCCAAGAAACCTCTGTGTAGGACTCTAAAGAATCGTTAATACGCCGACCGTAGGTGATGATCATATCAAACACCCACAAGCTGCAAGCGGTCAGCTAAACGTAACAGCCATCCAGATATTAAGCGCTCAGAAGATCAACAAGAAAGCCTGTACATTCTCCTGTGACTCCAATCAGTAACACTCCCGTACAGTCCGGTCTCATCGTCTGATATGTCGCATATCTCGCCTAAGGGTGGTAAACGTCAGACCCCAGTAGCTTGATAAGTCGTGTCGATATGAGGTCTATAACAGTTCGAGAAACTGCTGATAACACTTACTAGTAAATCTCAGCAACCCTGGCCAGGGATTTCCAGTTATAGCCAATCGAACACAGCGCAACATCAACTCCCTATACCGGGAGAGACGAATCCCCACCTATCGCTCATTGCCTCCATGTGATTCGGGACTGTACCCAAAAGCCACCTTCTTGCACACCCACTTGGACGTGTTATGATGGAAATCAAAGCACAGTGGGAATCACACAAGACTCTATGACGATCTCAGGTCAACAGACTACTCTGTACCAGTGTCACCGGAGAACTGCCATCTGACGTAAGGTATAATACCATCTGGGAGTTCTCGACGAGTCCGTCCAGTGTACCCAGTCTCCACTGAGCACCCGTACACCATCCTTGATGTCAAACACCGATGGATATGGGATCATCCATCGCCCATCATATGGGTCAAGATGCGTATACGCTAGTCTACTCTGGTGCATCGATGCCCTGTCTCGATATACCCTCGACTAGGAACAATTATAGGATTTACTCATCGACTACCGTAGCCCCACCAGTATGATCTCATCATAGTCCCAGTAGTCGAGTACATATCCTAAGGGCTTTATCAACATGTAACATAGAGACAATCAGAGTGCATGTTAAGATAAAGTACAACCAGATAGCGTACTATCATGTCGAGCAAGAAAGTCCTCCCTATATATGTCTTAACATCCACTACAATATATATCGTATGTACAGTAATGGCCTCTAGGGCATACATATAACTAACAGTAAGCATGTGGATATACAGGTATGCTATATGTCATATGCGATAAGAAATATGAATTAAAGTTCCAATGTCCCTAACCAAGCAATATCATATCTATAAGTGGGTTATGCATGACATGGAAATTATTGACTGTGTGTGTGACATACAATCAGTGCTTATGCAACATGAATCGTCAATAATAGTGCAGTGTCCTAAGGATACTAGTCCAAGCACAACACTAACTAAGCAGTAGGGTGAATTCGCAATTCTAAATATGACATAGAATATGCGACAGAAATAACATCTCTAGCCTAGACGCAAAACGCCATGCGGGCGATTCCCCTGTAGATGTTAAATCTACTCACCAACGCTCCAAGCTAGGTGAAGTCTACCACCTGTTTTCCCCTTGTAGCAGTGTCCGAAGTCCCCTCCTGCAAACCTGCAACATTAGAACAACAAAGCAAATATATATCAATAATAGACCCAAAACACGTACAAACTACATTAGAATGATGCAACAACACAAAACATACTCTCAAGTGTTCGTATTGTGGCTAACGTGCATAGCGACACGACGAAACTAACCCAAGAGCAAAACCACACAAAGTGCACGATCCGTGTCGTATAACGTATCGCGCTTAAACGAAACACAAGAATCTACCTAGGCGATCCCAGATTTTGCATACAGAGAAAACTAAACAAACAAACAGAACCAAAAGCACCCAAACCACATAATAGAACTACCCTAAAAAACCCACACCCCAACTCCTCTCAAAAACCGGGGTCACCGGATCGCTCTTCAGACGTCGCCGACCGTGGTCTGAGCAGGGGGTCTCGTTCTTCTGGTGATGCCCTATGGTCTCAGGTACTACAAAACTACATTGTTTGGTTTTCTAGTAAACTCTCCAGGTCACAGCAGATCACATATGTCACAAAAAGGCACTAAAAATACGATATTATGCACAAACGACACCAAACACTATCTAAACTGAAACTAACGAGCTAAGCTACACAATAAACACCTAAACAACAAAAAGAGAACATTACCTACACAAAACAACTCAAAAATCCAAGCTTTGCATGCTCCAAGGCATCCAAGAGGCAAAAAGTGATCAAAGATGTGATTTTTGTGAAGATTTGAAGTTTTGTGATGGATTTTGTGTGAAGAAGCTCAAGTGTTCAGTTGATGAGAGAGGAATGAGAGAATAAATAAGTTAGAGAAATGAGAGAGAGGGAGGTGAGTGTAGGGTGTGAGATGAGGGTGGGTGTATCACATCATTAATGCGCCATTAATGTTTTCACACACCTCACCACTTCACACAAATATCTCTCTCTTCTCACATAGAAATATCTAGGAATGGTTAAGGGTTGGATAAGATAAAGCAAAGAGATTAGGTTAAGGTTAAGAGTCATGGTTGCTAAAACTAGATTAGCACAAACAAATCCTCACATTTACGTGCACACGTGCGTGCATGTTTATAACAAATAATAATAAATTATTAATTAAATGTTATAAAATGTGAGGAACACGAATTGGTAAACTTTTTTACACCAAACCCGCATTAACGTCTAAACGAACACTAACCGAAATCTAAGGCGTTACATTGGGGGTTGATGTCGCCTTGTGTATGGGTGGCCATAACCAGAAATCCTCGGCCGCGGTGGACGAGAATTACCGATCTATGATCGATAATTTCTCAGGTGGTGATGGGTTTTATACCGACATGAATTATCGTGTTATTAGGGGTCTGACTTTATCCACCCCCTAGACTCGATATGCGATACTCTTAGACGAACAGACCAAACTGTACGGATATTGTCACTGTCAAGCTCAGTAGGGGTTTGGATGAGTTTTCTCGTCGGCCTTCCTTTTGCTCAATATCTGGGTAGCCGTTATGTACAGCTAGTGCCGCTGACGTGCTTGTGGTTAAACTAACTGCCAGCGTATTGACGAGTCTTTAGAGTCCCACACAGAGGGTTTTCACTGTTCAGGCGATATGGTGTAGATGACGTATGTTGGTACATCCAGGTATCCGATTAAATATGTGTACAGGCTGCACAGACTTTAATCGGACGGTTGATAATACTAGAGGCTTAGGATTAAGCCGGATTATTAAATCAGGTTTTGATTTAATAATTTATATGTATGCGTTTATATATATGTATTCTAGTATTTTTGTTCACTATTCATTTTCTCTCTTGGCTATTCGTATTTTTGTACGAATACGCGTCTACGTATTTCGATACATGTACCGGGTTGTATTCCGTATTTATATGGAATAGCTTCCAGAAGATTTGGCACCTCATTATTTGATTTTATTTTTAGAAAATCAATTTGGGAAATAAGGTGGAAGGTGAGTTGGAATGAGAATGGGCTTGAGCATGTAGAGAGGTATGACATGGATTTGTTTATTGGAAAATTGAGATGAAATATTTTTTTTGTATGTATGATTGAGAGAGAGAGAGGGGGGGCAGCCACTTCTTGACATGACTCGCTCATTTGTTTTCTAGACTTGCTTCATTACTCTTACTCATTCTCATTCTCACTTGGAAAAAGTTTAGCCATTCTTGAGTTGCTCATGCCATTGGTTTCCTCACCTCTTTTTGATCTTCTTGAGTTGCTTCTTCATCACAGAAAACTGCATTTTATTACTGCTCATTCGTTATCTATTTTGTGATATATCGGTACTTATTACCAGTGTCTACTCAGTAATTACAGATTACAGATGTTCGTGACAAAATACTGGAAACACATCTAGAATCACGGATACAGCGTTTGGGAGCCGACACTACAAACAGAACAGGAAACCGACCGATATCCAAAGAGTTCTTTTGGAAATAAATGTGTACGCACTTTTTGTCTAGAATGGTCCAACACAATACAAGCGTACACAATTCTTTGGCATGGACCATGACATGGTGGGGCTGCCCATGGCAAATAAGAAATGATGGATTGTGCAACTAGCGGGCACATGGGTGTGATGTGCATTGAATGGGCATTGAATGCTAAAAGTTTTGATTTGATATATGGCATCTTGTTCCCTCCAATTCTCTGCATGCAAACCAGGCTAAAACAGCTAAATCTAGCAGCACCAGAGTCATATGGGGAAGCACACATGACCACCACTTCAATACGAGCAAGTTTCCTTCGGAAAGTGGCCGGCCATATTGCCTATTTGACCGAGCAGGCCGGCCCCTGCCTCCAATAATCCCCAGTTTTCTTTGGTCCCTCCCTTGCTGCCACGTCACCTTATTTTTATTGTTGGTTTATTTTTCTTTTGTGCCATTAAAAGCAGAACCAGTGAGCAAAGGAAGGGTCCTCTCTCATTCTCATAGATTCACATATAGTTTTTGTTAGTTTCTTTTGTTTTTGTTTAGGCTTGAGAGTGAGTGGGCTTCAACTTGGATTCTTCTTCTTCTTCCCTCTTGAAGCTTTTTTTGGAGAGCTTCATTAAAGAGGTTGAACAAGTAACCAAAATCTTGTATCTATTTTCTCAAATGTTAATAATATTTGTGTTACTTTGTTTAATTGCTTCTTTTCTTTACTTGCTTTTCTTTTTATGATGCATAACTAATATTTCCTTGGTTGTGGTTATGGTAAGAAAGTGAGATGAAAGGCTTTGCCTCCTCCTCCTCCTGTTAATGATTAATGTGCTTAATTTTGATATAAACTAGGTATTGTAACTTGGAAGGGTTAATATGGTATGTTGATTCCATGGTTACTTTGTAACCTCATCACATACTATATTCTCCCCACAAACCCTATCTTGCAAGCTTAAGATTAGAATCAATTTGGTATTAAGTTTGCTAAGCTTGGATGTGGTATTTTGTGATTAATTGACTTGAAAAATCCTTTTGTTTCATATACCATATACCATCACAATCTCTTAGCACACTTAGCACCAAAATCATTTGCTCTCACTCACTACTTTGTGTTTCTATTGTTGTGGTATGCTTGCTAACCCTTGTGTTTAGTGTTGATACCCCAAACTCGGACATACAAACGGTAAGTGATCAAAACGGACTCGTTTCGTGCTTTACGGAGAATATCGGAATTTGACGACTTGTGCCTCGCAACCGGTTTGACAAGTCGTGCTTTATGCCGGGATCGAGATAAGGGCGGACAACTCATGATCAAGGGAGCGTTGAGGGAATCGTCGCGATTCGACCTTCCAAGCCACAGCCACAACCATTTCTTACTTGCTTGTTTTCTTGCTTTTCCTTGTTTTCTTATTTTCTATTTTTTTGTGACAACCAACCCAATTCGTTAATTTGTTGAACCTTAAATCACAACACCCAATACACAACTCTCTACGGATCGACCCGTACTTACCGGCTTGCTACAACGCGCCATACACTTGTGGTTTATAAATATTTAAAATGAGAAGATCTTGCGTGCGCATTCCGTTTCCTTAATTCCATATCCGTTTCCATAACATACGCGTTTGCGCGCGCGGTTGAATTCCCAACATGTTTTTGGTGCCATTGCTGGGGAGTTGGTAGTTATTAGGAATTTTTATTTCTAGTTCGTACCAACTCACTAAAATCTAATTCAAATTTTTTTCAAAACTAACAATACGAAATTTTTTTCATAATTGTTCTATGTCCTTCTGACCTACTAGCACTATGTGATTCAAATAAAAAAATCAAGTTAGACCATTAGAATACTAATATAGCCTAGAGAACTCACACAAATTTAATCTCCCACCCTCAGATTTTAGCCGGCTACATTACTGTTAAATCCGACGAGCTCGGCCCTTTGAGGGTGTTCTTGATTTTTTGTTTTTGTGTGATCTCCAGTGCAGTGTTTGCATTCTATTGGTATTGTTTGATTTTTCTAATTTTCAGTGTGCAGGAATTGGGTCACATATATCGCTTTTTTACACTAAATATCGTATTTTCCAACATTTCAGGTTTTTAAGGAATTGCGACCAGCGATCGTGCGGAGCGAGGCTCAAATTCAATTGCAAGACGTTAGTGAAGTATGGTGCCAATGATCTGGGTAGTTTGACCCACGCAAGCGAACAATGAAAGACTCGGATCACTTTCATGGATTTTTTTAACCCAAATCATTTTGGTACGTAATTTCCTAACACACTCTTCTCGAATCCGACGCATTCCAATATTTCTATCTTATACAGGATTCTTCGCACAAATTTGCCTCCAATTGCACAGAGAACTAACCGGTATTTGTTGCAGCGCTAAAATTTAAACAGAAAAAGAATTGCTTAAATTGCTTGATTGTTTGAATTCTTTTATTGATTGTGCATTTGCATCTTAATACGGATTTAAGGGCAAAAAGAGCAAACACGATACGGTAAAGGATTTCATCACCTTTTCTCCGTAGCCCACAAATCACAAAACCGCATTCTTGCATACACACAGTAATTTAAAATCAACTAGAACTCTGACTTTAAGGACTTCGCGTTCATTAGGAGAAATTGACAGTGTTTAGAACACCGCTTAACAGTATATCGTTCACGGGGTATCTAGGAAAGTGTTCAAGAGAAAGGTTTATCTAATTAACGAACTTCGCGAAAGCATTGGAAAACCATCCCTTCTCTTTTGCACTTACCTGGCTTCGCGATCCGTATATCTTGAGCCCGCTTCTCGACACAGTTTTATTTCGACAATCAGGTTCTTGAGCAGGTCTAGTTGACTAGCATACCGTAGACTTCTAGGGGTGTGATATTCTTTATGTTTGTGATATTTGTGAATTCTTGTTAATATGGGTCATACACAATTTACTTCAATTTCTTACTATTCTTATTCTTTTGTTTATACTCATTCCCAATTCTTTTGTTCAAACTGTCACGATTCTTCCCACATTCATGAAAACTGTCCTTTTACAGGGGGTGACCAACCGTCCCAAAGTTTTTCTAACGGTCACCCACTTAACACTCTTGAACCCAGTCCCACTTCAATCAGAGACCTAATGATTCAGGATTTAGAGAAAGAGGACGACAAATTGACTGCTTTAGCATCACCACCGTCACAACCCTCCTTACCTGAAACAACTGATACATCCTTAGGTAATGATGGTGAGATAGATGCTAGGTTGACCGCTTTAGAAAAAGGTATTGAAGTGATGATTGCGGTCGAGAATCAAACAGCAGCAACGCTAGCCCTGTGTATACAGCAGTCTGAGCAATTGTTTCATGCTCACGCTTAATTTTTGACTAGAATTGAAGAGCAAGTAGCTGTTACGATCAATTCTAATCAAAAATTGAATTGACAATGCAATTGAATTGACTGAGTGTTACCAGGACACACAAGAAAGTCCACCTACTGATTTTTGCATTCCAATTTTTGAGGAGGAATCTTGTGATTTTGACGGGTATGGTTTGGAAGAATTGTCAGAAAAGATCAATGATCAGGAACCCATAATTTTTTTATCACCTAGTGATATTGTTTTAGAAGAAATGTTAGTGTGGGAACCTACTTTTTTGGATGATATATACCTATCCATTTGTGAATGTGATGAGGGAGAAATTGTATTGGGAGAGTCTGTGAGCTATAGTGATAAGAATAGAATTGTGAAAAATCATAGGGAGGAAGACAGCTTTGAAAAATATTCTTTCATATCGAGTTTTGAGGAAATTTTTGCGAATGAACTTGATATTCTGGGTGAGTTTGAGTCAGGATTAATTTGGGAACATCCTAAGAACCTTTCTTTTGCCGAACTTTTTGTGGATGAACACCAGTTTTTAAACGAACCTGACTTAGGAACTCAACATGCGCTTCTTGAACATTCAATTCATTCAGAATACAATTTTTTGACCTCTTCAAAACTTCATCTTCATCTTCAGCGTCTTCTGATCCCTACTTTTACACGCCCATGCCCTTCACTAACATCTAACATATACCTTTTCTTTTTCTTTTTCTTTTGTATATACATATTCTTTTACCAGCTATTATACTATATAGACAAAATCTTTAAATGGCTGGTATTAATTTCTGGACTAATCCAGTCTTTTAACATGTAAATATTGTAATTAGTCTTAGGTTTTTTCTTTTTCTTTGAATAAAATTCTTACCCTGGTGTCTAAATCTAGCTACCGGAGACGGGGGCAATCACTAGTAAAATAGGGGGTTGCCCCTACGGATGGCAATATCCGTAAGGGCATATTTAACTTGGCCCTACGGATTAATCCGTAGGGCTAAAAGGTTGCCCCTACGGGCACTGACGTCCAAGAATAAAAATATTAATTCTTAATTTGGTGTTTGCCCCTACGGAGCCGCAAACAAAAGACCTACGGGTATGTCCGTAGGGGCAAGTAAATATCGTTTTAAAATAAAGCCAGATCGATTGCCTACGCTCACTTTCTCTCTCTCCCTCAAACGCGCGAGAAAAAACCCCAAATCGCCTAGCCGTCGTTGCCACCGTCACCACCGTCGTCGCCACCGCCGATTTCGTCGCCACCGTCGTCGCCACCGCCGGTTTCGTCGACAAATCGCCACCGTCGTCGCTCCGGCCCACCAGCAGCCGTTCAGGTATAAATCTCGAGGTAAATTAAAGCATTTTTGGATTATTCATGGCTGGGTCTGGGTTGTGCGCGCGAGAGTTGGGTTTGGGCAGGGGTTACGCGCGCGAGAGTTGGGTTTGGGCAGGGGTCGCGGTGGCGGTCGGGGTCGGGGTCGGGGTAGGGTTAGGGTTGGGGTTCGGCTGCTGCTGGGGTGGGGCTGGGGTTAGGGTTACGGTGGGGCTGGGGTTAGGGTTACTGTGGGGCTGGGGTTAGGGTTACGGTGGGCTGGGGTTAGGGTTACTGTGGGGCTGGGGTTAGGGTTACTGTTGGGTTGGGGTTAGGGTTACGGCACCTGTTCTTCATTTTGTGCTCTATTTGCATGAGATATGGTCCCTTGTGAAGTGAAAGTAAAACGCTTAATTCATTCGAGATATTAATTGAATATCTTTTGTAAGATTTCTATCTAAGATTTTATGGTAATTCGTATCGCGTCCATTTTCCTATATCTTGTGAATCCAATCCACACATTAGTATATACTATGATGGTCCCTTTTCTATCGGAAAATACATAAAGTTAAAAAAGAAGAAAAACGGGAAAAAAATAATAATGATAACTGATATGTCAATAAATATTTAAGACATAGGTCAGCCCGCAGAAAGAATCTCCAAATTGGATTGGAGGTAGCTACTAATTCGACCCTCTAGCCCTAAGGAGTTCACCAAGATGGTTTTTTCCCAAAGGCCGTAAAGATAGTTACTTTTATTTATTGTCTTATGAATTTTGGATGCCTCCTTCCGTGTGGATTTTGCCACACATCCAGGTATACTGCACGCATATCCATTTTCAATTTAATATTACAGATATTCATGCCTGTTTATGTCAAAATTACTTATATTGTCAATGTTTGATTGTCTAGTTGTTGGTGATGCGTCCACATCTGGGACAGAGGCCACCCCCGCTCCTCCAGGTATGTTTATATATCATATAGTGTATGTATATTGATTTAGAATGCTATATCATAAATATACGCATTCCTTTTGCTCTTACTTAGCAATTTTTATTATTGTCTAGCTGTAGGTGGTGACACCACCGCACCTGCGGGTATGTTTATATGTCCTATAGTTCATGCATATTGATTTAGAACGTTATATTATTGATCTACACATTCTTTTTGCAATTACTTATAAAATCTATTTTTAATTGTCTAATTATAGGTGGTGCGTCCACACCTTCCACAGGGGCCACTCCTGCCGCTTCCGTACCCTCCGCATCGTCTGCAGGTTAGTATGAATAAATTTAAAATAATTATTTATTTTACATATGCTATATAGAATAAATATGAACTTCATGGAGATTTAGCGTCGATGTTTATTTTATAGTTGGAGGGGATGCGTCCGGGTCCGGGACCCCGGTTGTTCCTCACCGGAGGAACTATCGTCCCGCTCGTGCTGCTGCTCGGGCCCAGGCTCGTGCGCTAATCACCGGAGGTATATATCACACTTGAATTTTTGTTTAACCTTGATTTCTTAATACAACTTTGTCTTATTATTGATTGTCTTGATATTTCGTGCAGACGCAGGGCCTCTCCATCCCCAGAGGGGGACTCGAGGCCCGAATCAGTCCCATAGGCTGAGGCCTGATAGAGCTAGGGGGGAGGCAGCATTCCCCCTATTTTTTACCCTTGACTATCGCTATACCGGTCCTCATGCCGAGAGGTTCGGCCGGTATTTGGGAGACGAGAGCCGGATCGTGAAGAACTATCCACTTCACGTTGAGTGGGGCGAGCAGCACCAGCGCTCATTCGCCCTCTTCTTTGATCAGGCTCGGGTATGTATTAATATATATTTTCATTTGATCTATCCAATATATTTATTATTAACACTTGCAATCTAATAACAATGTTTTTTTTTGTATTTTCAGTTGGATTACGATTTTCAGCCTGTAGCCGACCCTGATCACTCGGGGAAGGTGCTCGACCTTCATGCTCTGTACAATGGCCTGATGAAGAACATGCAGGCCAAGGTCCGATACAACAGGAATGAGCTGAAGGCCGACTGCTACTCCCTGTAGATAGCGACCCCCGAGGCAGAGAGAGCGGCCCTCCTATCTACTCCGACGTTTGCGAGAGTCGACGTAGAGACATGGCCTCTATTGTGCGCTTATTTCGACTCCGAACGCAAACAAGTATGTATTTTAAATTTAATTCATTATTTATGATATAATTTATTTCTTTGTGTTTCTTAATTAGAAAACTAAATGTTAATGCGTTGTGCAGAAACAGGCCGCTCAGAATACGGAGAACAGGAAGTCGGCGAAGAGGGGTCGCCCCACTTACACAGGTGGCTCGAGGAACATTACTCGAGCCATGGAGTTATCGGTAAATTAAGAGTTATTCTCTAATATTCTGCAATATTAAGAGTTATTCTCTAATATTTCTAATATTAAGAGTTACTTTCTAATATTGCAGACATCTCGGACCGTGGCGTCAGGTGGTACACCGAGCGTGCTGTCCGCATATCTTGCCGTCCACGGCACCTCGACAGATCCCGCCACGGGCGAGCTTCGATGTCCCGACGTCGCTACCCAGGAGTACTGCGTAAGTGTTAATATTTTTTCTACCCAAATTTGAAATTTTAGTTTTGGAAGGTTCAAGTTTAAATTTTATACTTATACTTTACTGCTTAATGTGGGTGTAGGAGCGGGTGGTTGAGCAGGCCCAGGCCTCGGGGATCGATTTTACCGGACAGAACGATCCGAGGCTGCTGACCCCAGTTCTGGACGCCGCACACGGAGGGCACCACGGAGGTTGGGAGAGAGGCCGTGGATTGGGCCCTAGCAGGGCCCATATGAGGTTGGACTCCACCCCGGCGGTTACTTCCTCCGTCTCCAGTGACCGGCATGTCCATCAGGAACTGGATAGCTTGAGGGCCACCGTTCAGGAGTTGAAGGAGATGCTGGTATGTATACTACTTTATAGTAAAATATCATTTCATATTATATACATATCAACATATCCATAATTAGTACATAGCTTGAGCTTATTTGGTTTTAGACTTAAGTTTGATTAATCATACATACATATGTAATTAAAATAAACAACGCTTTTTCAAACTAGATATCCAAACAGGGTTTTGAAATAACTTAATAATGAAACGAATTCGAATAATACACAGTTCTTACACGCTTCTTACACACGTTATGTCCAGACGCGACAGGGTAGATCGGCCGAGCCTCCACATGCATCTCCTTCGGCTGCGGCTCCGTAAGCTACTACATCGGCTGCGGTTCCGCAGACAGCTCCTGTAGCTCCACCGCCCACTCAGACTCCCGCAGCCGCGGCTCCGCAAGTGACTACCTCGACGGCGGCTGCGCAGACCACATCGCCAGCTCCACATGCCGCTCAGACTCCCTTATATGTAGCATTGGCGAGTGTATTTACCGAGGAGCAGGCGCGCGTTATTCGAACGTTATTCGGAGGTGGAGCTGGACCGAACTAGGGTAGCTTTTTGGTTCTTATTTTTTGAAACATGTATTTATTTATATCACATTGTACTACATTTTGAAACGATATTGATATTGGTTTGTATTTATATCTTAATCAGTTTTTGGGTTTCTTTTGTATATTATATATATGCGTGAGATGTGATTATGAATACTGCAATATATGATTTGATTGATGTATATAGTATTGTGCACAGGGCGGGAAAAAATCTAGCAGCCCATTTTTTAAAAAAAAATACAGACAATATGTACCTACGGATTAAGCCGTAGGTATATATGTTGCCCCTACGGAGTTGTCCGTAGGGGCAAACTATCAGGAAACCTGATATTTTCCCACCTGATATCAGTGCAGGGTGTTGTGGGTGCCCCTACGGATATGTCCGTAGGGGCCACTGTTTATCCCCTACGAATTTATCCGTAGGGGCAAAATATCAGGTTTCCTGATATTTTTTCCCCCGATCTCAGTGCAGTGTGTTGGGAGTGGCCCCTACGGATTGAACCGTAGGGGCTACTTTATATCCCCTACGGAGGTATCCGTAGGGGTATAAAAAGGACCTACGGATATATCCGTAGGTATATACAATACATTCAAAAAAAAAAATTACATATATGATTTTATTACCCCTACGGGGTACTCCGTAGGGGCTACAGCACCTACTGATATATCCGTAGGGGCATAAATTTGTCCGTAGGGGCAAGTTCAGGGCCTCAACTTGCACCTGCGGCCTTTGCACCTACGGGGTCTTTTTTCGCCCCTACGTATATATCCGTAGGGGCAGTGGGTTGCCCCTACGGATAAATCCGTAGGGGCAACCCTTATTTGTAGTAGTGAATGATGAGGACATCGTAAAACTTAGGTTTGGGGGTGAGCACTGCATATTTTGCTGCATCATGTGTATATTGTATATTCTACATTGCATACATATTAAAAAAAACCCATAAAAATTGAAAAGTTTTCCTAAAAATATAAAATCTTTGTCATGTTAGCTAGCGGGGGAACTTAGATTCGAAGTCTGACGGTTTGGTTGATAAGTTAGAAATAACTAAATCCTTGTTGTGAGATTGATGACCCGAAAGATAACCCTCCCTTGTGTTTAACCTTTGCTAATATGCGTCTTTTATATCACTTACACGTGTCGTATGTTTTTGAGAATTTGATGAAATTCACACATGTCTATAAAATTTTTAAATTGATAAACATCTTTAGAATCAAACAGGTTTGTTCTGAGTTAAATAATAACAAGAATAGTTCATACAGTGAAGTAGATATGAAGAAATTTTATAGAGGTTTTAACAGAAGCTATAAGTCTGAAAAATAACCCGTCGGAAACCTTGTTGGAGTAAGTACACACCATATTCACATGTAACGTATTCGGATTTGAAAGAAAAAGCAGGCTATATCTCCGTTTTCACTGAGTGCAGAATTATTTAAAATAAAACGAGTCTTTTGTTTTGTGGCCTTAGTAACTTGGGTAATTAAGTCCTTAGGGTGTCTTCACACCTAATGCCCTAAAACCATCTGGATTGGGAGTCATTGACCCAAAATTCGCTAAGTTTCCAATCGCCAGATAAAACAAGCTAAGCAAGTGTTCTTTTCTAGTTAAAAGTCCTAACGGTTCTTTGTGGGAGAATAATCTTGGCGGAGACGAATTTTCTATTAAAACAGTTTTTTCGCGGAGATATGAAGGTTTCTATTTATTAAGACTTTTTGCACGATAACGAAGGGTGTGTATGACCAAAAACATGTGAAAGGGTGGAGTGAAGTATAAGACTTAAGTTCTCTGTTAAAATTGATATATATTCTGACTTGAAATCTAGCTGGAGAATAAAACTTGAGAAAATCGTAACTCCTTTCAAACTCGTGTGATCCTTCAGAAGTTTATCCTGGTCTGTAATTATGACATGATAACCCTAATCAAAGTTCTTAAAACCTTATGGACACTATCCGCACAATCACGTAATGACGCGTATAAGCTTATGTTAAACAAATTGCAAGGTGTGAAAAATAGGGTTTAACGTTTCTGACTTGGGTAATAGAACTTCTAACTTTGTTCTCTAACCTTAAGATTAGAATCAACAGTTTTCCGCATCGCTAACTTGACTGGATTTTGTGGGTGTAATCTGCTAAAAATCCTCAGGAGACAACACTCCTCCTTTAGGGACACCTAGAGTTTTAACGGCTTGTTGCACATGATGAGTGCAATCGCGTTCCCTGCAAAAGTGAGGCTATAATTTTTTGTATTGCTCGGGACGAACAATAGATAAGTTTGGGGGTATTTGTTCATCACAGAAAACTGTATTTTAATACCGCTCATTCGTTATCTATTTTGTGATATATGTGTACTTTTTACCAGTGTCTGCTCAGTAATTACAGATTATAGGTGTTCGTGACAAAATACTGGAAACACATCTAGAATCACGGATACAGCGTTTGGGAGCCGACACTGCAAAAAGAACAGGAAACCGACCGATATCAAAAGAGTTCTTTTGGAAATAAATGTGTACACACTTTTTGTCCAGAATGGTCCAACACAATACAAGTATACACAACTCTTTGGCATGGACCATGATATGGTGGGGCTGCCCATGGCACACAAGAAATGATGGATTGTGCAACTAGTGGGCACATTGGTGTGATGTGCATTGAATGCTAAAAGTTTTGATTTGATATATGGCATCTTGTTCCCTCCAATTCTCTGCATGCAAACCAGGCTAAAACAGCTAAATCTAGCAGCACCAGAGTCATATGGGGAAGCACACATGACCACCACTTCAATACGAGCAAGTTCCTTCAGAATGTGGCAGGCCACATTACCTATTTGACCGAGCAGGCCGTCCCCCCTGCCTCCAATGAGCCCCGGTTTTCTGTGGTCCCTCCCATGCTACCACGTCACCTTATTTTTATTGCTGCTTTATTTTTCGTTTATGCCTATTAAAGCAGAACCAGTGAGCAAGGGAAGGGTCCTCTCTCATTCTCATAGATTCACATATAGTTTTTGTTAGTTTCTTTTGTTTTTGTTTAGGCTTGAGAGTGAGTGGGCTTCAACTTGGTTTCTTCTTCTTCTTCCATCTTGGAACTTTCTTTGGAGAGCTTCATTAAAGAGGTTGAACAAGTAACCAAAATCTTGTATCTCTTTTCACAAGTGTTAATAATATTTGTGTTGCTTTGTTTAATTGCTTCTTTTCCTTACTTGCTTTTCTTTTTATGATGCATAACTAATATTTCCTTGGTTGTGGTTATGGTAAGGAAGTGAGATGAAAGGCTTTGACTCCTCCTCCTCTTGTTAATGTTTAATGTGCTTAATTTTGATATAAACTTGGTATTGTAACTTGGAAGGGTTGATATGGTATGTTGATTCCATGGTTACTTTGTAACCTCATCACATACCATATTCTCCCCACATACCCCATCTTGCAAGCCTAAGGTTAGAATCAATTTTGTATTATGTTTGCTAAGCTTGGATGTGGTATTTTGTGATTAATTGACTTGACAAATCCTTTTGTTTCATATACCATATACCATCACAAACTCTTAGCACACTTAGCACCAAAATCATTTGCTCTCACTCACTACTTTGTGTTTCTATTGTTGTAGTATGCTTGCTAACCCTTGTATTTAGTGTTGATACCCTAAGCTCGGACATAAAAATGGTAAGTGATCAAAACGGACTCGTTTTGTGCTTTACGGAGAATATCGGAATTTGATGACTTGTGCCTCGCAACCGCTTTGACAAGTCGTGCTTCATGCCGGGATTAAGGTAAGGGCAGACAACTCATGATCAAGGGTGCGTCGAGGGAATCGTCATGATTCGATCTTCAAAGCCACAGCCACAACCATTTCTTACTTTCTTGTTTTCTTGCTTTTCCTTGTTTTCGTATTTTCTATTTTTTAGTGACAACCAACCCAATTCGTTAATTTGTTGAATCTTAAATCACAACACCCAATACACAATTCCCTACGGATTGATCCGTACTTGCCGGCTTGGTACAACGCGCCGTGCACTTGCGGTTCATAAATATTTAAAATGAGAACGTTCTCGCTTGCGCATTCCGTTTCCTTAATTTCATATTCGTTTCCATAACATACGCGTTTGAGCGCGCGGGTGAATTCCCAACATTGCTCTTGGAGTATTTTGATGAGAGAAAAACAATAGCGAGATAATCCTACACCTCCACTCTTCATTTCTAGCAACCTTGGAGCGTCGGTTGCCTCGCTTGGCGAGGTTGAAGCTTGCGCGTTTCTCTCGGGTGGATCATCGTAGATGGAAGAAGACCGGCAACCAAACTCGATCCGCGACCACTAGAAGCCGGGGATGATGGTTGAAGACCCGAAGGACTTGGTTCATTCGGTATAACCACTCCTAACTCATTTTATAGCTTGCTAGTATAGGGTTTAGAGTAGATCCGAGCATCGGGTTGTGGTAGCGGCAGTTTAGAAAAATTTTGTTCCGCATTTGGTCACGGCTTGATGGCCGGGACACTGCCGTAACCCAACATAGTATCAGAGCCAACCCTTAAACCCTTAGCTAGTTTGTTTAGACGATGTTAAAGTGTCAAAACCGAAACAACTACGAAACAATACCATGCAGATTCCGGTCTCTGTCGATTTTTCAGAGTCTACAATTTTTTTTAAACAACCGCAGAATGCCATTTTGGTGACAACTAGAACACCCTAAAAATACGAGCCTAAACAGCCAGATTTGACCCAGTGAAATATGCAAAATAACGGGTGTCGCGGGTTTTATTTTGGAGTTTGGACTTGAATTTTGTACGGTTGTCTAGTCTCTGGAATATTGGTTCAATGGTATTATTTGTTTTTCCCATTTTGGATATAGTGTTATCTTTTGTTCAGGGGCAATTCAGGGTGCTTCGAAGTCGATATTTTAACACCGTTTAAAAGTTTACAGAGCATACATTACTATCTACGCCGTGAATGTCATTAGAGCGGTACAACTCGTCTAATTGCTATGTGTTCTTTTAGATGCATTTGCGAACGTCACATTCACGTTGATGTTCTGTGTTGTGTCGTGTTGTGTCTGGATCATCGTGGTGGATAGCTTGGGTGCAATGTTAGTACAGTTCAGATTCATTTGTAAATTTGATATTGCAGGGATAGCTTCTGACATGTAGACTTCCGTCACTGCCAGTTTGTATATTATTTGTTTGGGGCACGACCGGGTTGAGGTCGATGTCACCCTTGTACATTTTTTTCCTTTTTTGTACTAGAATTACCCCGCGGTGGAGTGCACGAATAGCCGGGTTCTAGAGGGCAATGGGTCCGCATCTTATGGAGTTGAGACAGAGTGGACTTTAGACTAGAATTTGCGTGCTATTCCCCGCACTCGTAAGGGGTATAGGTTGACCCACGGAGGGGTGCCCAAGTTACCGGATTACATGAAGTGTTGGGTGGCCTATTTACGTTGTTGATTGGGGTTGCCTCACTTCTAGGTTTGGCGGGTGAATTGCCGCGCTTGTAGGGGTCTAGGTTTTCATTGCACAGGCTATCCACATGACCAGGGGAATGCCGGGTTTCACTTGCGGCTCAAAGGAAACCCGGGGCTCCTAGATTATCTGTTTGTTCTGTGATGCTTATTGCTATTCTGTGATGTTGCTTATATCATGCTTAGGACGATTGTTATATATATATATATTTATATATAAACTAGTAGATATTGTATATGTTTTGCACCCGCGTTTGTCCAGCCCCCGCTCTGTCGTTAGTTAAGTAACATAACTGGTGATGATGGGGCCCAGTGGGGAATGCGGATGGCATATACGTACATCATATATTTTCGTTCTTTTCTTGTGTGATTAATTGATGGGAATGCGTTGATTCTGATCAATGCATGGAAAAGCAAACCTATATATGATGTTGTTGGAACTAAGTTTTTAAAAACTGACATTACAGACGTTCTCTTTTGCTTTGCACAGTGGTATTTGATTATAAATATCCTGCACCTCATTCGACGAGGCAAGAGCCGAGATCCCTTCATCGGGAGTGACTCCTTGGGCATAAGTTTGCGCCATCGTAATAACTGTACTATAATCGATTCTTTTGCTTTGCATCGTGGTATTCAGTTTGGAATATCCTGCACCTCATTCTACGTAGAAAGTGCCGAGATCCCTTCAGCGGGAGTGACCTCTTTAGCAAAAGTTTGCGCCACTATATATTTGTGAAACCATTTGGTTCCTTCAACAATATCAAGTTCATTACGTTAAAGGTTTTTCATCAGAAACCAGC
Organism: Agapanthus africanus; assembly: GCA_030015575.1. Taxonomy (NCBI): domain Eukaryota; kingdom Viridiplantae; phylum Streptophyta; class Magnoliopsida; order Asparagales; family Amaryllidaceae; genus Agapanthus; species Agapanthus africanus. Next base: position 234,878,192 of record CM057337.1, read on the forward strand.
CATAGCCCTCAGTCATTTCGGATTGGTAGTGCTTAGTATGTTAGTTATATGTATGCCCTAGAGGCCATTACTGTACATAGGATGTATATTGTAGTGGATGCTGGGACATATATAGGGAGGACTTTCTTGCTCGACATGATAGTATGCTATCTGGTTACACTTTACCTTAACGTGTATGCTGATTGTCTCTCTGTTACATGTTGGTAAAGCCCTTAGGATCTGTACTTGACTACCTGGACTATGATGCGGATCATACTAGTGGGGACATGGTAGTCCATAAGTACATCCTTCAAAGTCCCTAGTCGAGGGTGTATCGAGACGGGGCATCGATATACCAGAGTAGACTAGCGTATACCTTCTCGACCCATATAGATGGGCGATGGATGATCCCATATCCATCGGTGTTTGACATCAGAGATGATATACGGCTGCTCAGTAGAGACTGGGTACAATGGACGGACTCGCCGAGAACTCCCAGATGGTATTATACCTCACGTCAGATGTGTAAGTCCACGTTGCGACCCCCGGTTCTTACGGGGAGGCGGAAACGGTATAAAAATCAAATTTTTAGCGCAAGGGGCAACATGGACTAAGCAAAGTCGGGATCTTTAACTAAACTAAAACTAGCAAACTTTGCTAAAGAGAGTTAGCTACTCGGATGGAGATGGTTATACCTAAACTTGAACTCCTTCGTCTTCAAGCTCCGATGGTGGTTCGATGGCTCCTTCTCGTTGTCTCCGTACGCCGAAGATAGATCCACTTGAAAGCTCCAACCTTTAGCTCCTTCTTCGTTCTTTGAAGAAACTAGTTCACTTGGTTTGCTAAACCTAGTGAACTAGAATGAGTAGAGAAGAAATAGAATGGGATTTTATCTATGGTTCTTGATTCTCAACTCATGAGACAAGAGAACCATAGATCAAGAGAGGGAGCAAGAGGTTGAGGGTGAGAGCAAGAGGAGAGCTCAAGAACAAGAGAGAGAATGAGCAAGAAAGAATATGAGCAAGTATTTTGTCTCTCACCCTCTCATAATCCAAAGCAATCATAACTCATCATATCAATAAAAGTCTTATGTGATGGTTGAAGCAACCATAACCTTATCATGTCATGCACTCATTTTACTCAAATGAACAAGCAAGTAAAAGTCTTTGGCATGAAATGATAACCATGGTTATCATGATGGTCAACTAGTCAAGCCTAGTCAACCGGTCAACAAGTCAACAAAAGTCAACAAGTCAACAAAGTCAACAAAAGTCAACAACCAAGTCACCATAATACTTAATTAATATAATAGTTAATCGCATATCATATTCTCATTAGGGTTGAGCAAAAAGTCAAAAAGTCAACGGTCAACTGTCAACAACCCTAATGAGAATCCGCTGTCTGTGCCTCCCTGTCAACTGTGCATACACACCCGCATCCGCGTTCCGAGGAACACGAATGCAAACTGGATAAATCCAATCCCATAAGATACACTAGGATCTGGCTTAAACCAAAGCCCGCTAGTGTAAACTGTCCGGACACTGTACGTGCACAAGTGCACGGATGTGACCGAACCCTGTCGCAAAACCATGCGACCTGTCGCAATACCATGCGACCTCTACTCTTTTGCCTAAAGGCGAAAAGCTTTCTGTGTGGGACTCTAAAGACTCGACACTACGCTGGCAGTGGGTTTAACCACAGACCGCAAGCGGCACTAGCTGTGCGTAACGGTCCCCAGGTAATGCCGACAAGAAGACCGACGAGGCGAAACCCATCTGAACTCCTACTGAGCCTGAGTGTGACATTCTCCGTACAGTCCGGTCTGTTCGTCTGATACATCGCATGGCGGGCCTAGGGGGCGGTAAACGTCAGTCCCCCAATAGCGGTACAAGTCGTGCCGGAGCGAAGCCCAAAACACCCTGAGATAACACTGGAAACCTACCAGTATATCTCGTTTGCCCTGGCCAGGGACTACTCGTGTAATGGCTCTCCTAGACACAGCGCGATGTCAACCCCCAATACCGGGAGAGACGAATCCTGTCTAACCGTCACTGCCTCCAAGTGCTTCAGGACTGCACCCAACCACCACCTGTTTGCACGACTCCTTTGAGCCGTGGTAGGGTAGTGATCAAAGTACAGTGGGAACACACCCGAGGCGAAGTGACAGTGTCAAGTCAGCGGACTAAGCTGTACTCATGTCACCTGGGAACTGATAACTGACGATAGGTATAATACCAACTAGTCAGTTCCCGACGAGTCCTGTCCAGTGTACCCGTAACCTAACGAGCATCCGCATACTATCTCAAGTACGACGTACTGACGGCTGTGGGAAAGACCGTCTCCCACACTGGGATGAGAAGCGCATGCGCTGGTCTACTCCGGAGTATCGATGCCCTGTCTCGATAGTCCTGCGACCAGGGACCTGCATAAGGATGTGCTTATAGATTACCCAGCCCCACTAGTGTGACGGCCATCACATCGCTGGTAATCAAGCAAAGATCCTAAGGGCTCTACTAATGTGTATAGGCGATATACAAAAATAAACACATGTACACATTGAAGTAGAAACAAACCAAGTAGCATACTACTATTTTGAGCAAGATTGTATATACAAGGTGAATATCCCAAGCATCCATTAAGTAATATACAAACTAGTATGATACAGTAATGGCCTCTAGGGCATATACACTAACAATCTCCCACTTGCACTAAGGCCATGTACTGGCGTATCGAAGACCTATCATCTCGATCAGCCGCTCGAACTGAGTCTGGGGCAGGGCCTTGGTGAATGGATCAGCAGTGTTATCTTCTGAAGCGACTCTCCGAACCTCGATCTCCTGGCGATCTACGATCTCCCTGATCAGGTGATACCGCCTCAAGATGTGCCTGGATCTCTGATGGGACCTGGGTTCCTTCGCTAAAGCTATAGCCCCGTTGTTGTCGCAATACAGAGGTATTGGATCAACAATGGACGGAACCACCTGAAGTTCTTTCAAGAACTTCCTCATCCAGACAGCTTCTTTTGCGGCATCAGATGCAGCGATGTATTCCGCTTCCATCGTTGAGTCTGCAACGGTTTCCTGTTTGGAACTCTTCCAACACACCGCCCCTCCATTGAGGATAAAGACAAAACCCGACATGGACTTGGAATCATCCTTGTCACTCTGGAAGCTGGAGTCAGCAAAGGCCTCGATCTGGAGGTCTTTTCCGCCATACACCAAGAACATCTCCTTAGTCCTTCTCAGGTACTTGAGAATGTTCTTTACCGCTATCCAGTGTTTCTCCCCAGGGTTTGACCGATACCGGCTTACCACATTCAGTGCATAAGCTACATCCGGTCTGGTACACAACATCGCATACATTATAGAGCCTACCGCAGAAGCGTAGGGTATAATAGACATGCGATCCCTCTCCAAATTAGTCTTGGGAGACATCTCTTTAGAGAGGGTGATCCCGTGACAAGCCGGTAGGTTACCGCGCTTGGAATCTTCCATACTGAATCTCTTCAGTATGGTGTCGATGTACCTGGACTGTGAAAGTCCTAGTATCCTCTTGGATCTGTCACGGTAGATCCGGATACCCAGAATGTATGAGGCATCACCCAGGTCTTTCATGGAGAACCTGTGTGACAAGAACCCCTTGACAGATTGTAGCATAGGAATGTCATTTCCTATTAAGAGAATGTCATCCACGTATAAAACGAGGAATACTACAGTTCTCGCTACAAATCTACTATAGATGCATGGTTCATCTGGATTTTTGATAAAGCCAAATTCTTTGACCGTCTCATCAAAGCAGATGTTCCAACTCCGCGACGCCTGCTTTAGTCCATAGATGGACTTAAGCAACTTGCACACCTTTCCGCTGCTCCCACTCTGAATGAAACCCTCCGGCTGGTCCATATAGACACACTCCTCTAAATTTCCATTTAGAAAAGCTGTCTTTACGTCCATTTGCCAGATCTCATAATCGTGGAAGGCAGCAATGGCAAGAAGGATCCGAATGGATTTCAGCATGGCTACTGGAGAAAAGGTTTCGTCATAGTCCAAGCCAGGTCTTTGACGAAAACCCTTTGCTACCAGCCTAGCTTTATAGGTCTCAACCTGTCCATCTACACCAATCTTCCTTTTGAAGATCCACTTGCATCCTACGGGTTTTACCCCGTCTGGAGCAATGTCCAACGTCCATACCTTGTTGGTGTACATGGACTCCATTTCGGTCCGCATTGCATCCAGCCATTTCACTGAGTCAACGCTCTGAACGGCCTGCTGGAAGCTAGTAGGCTCATCATAATCTATGATGCAATCCTCTCTATCCCCGTCTATGAGAAAACCGTAGTATCTCTCGGGCGGATGAGACTGCCTACTACTCCTGCGGAGCGGCGTAAGAATGTCCTGTTCTTCCGAACCCTCTGGTTCCACTAAACTTTCAGTAATAGTCCGTGGTTCTGGAATTTCTTCCAGTTCTACTGCGCTCCCACTTATTTCTTTTTCTATGAACTGGTGTTCTAGAAAGTGGGCATGACGAGAAACAAGAACTTTTTGCTCCTCTTCACAGTAGAAGAAATATCCCTTGGAATTCTTTGGATATCCCACAAACTTGCACAGTACTGAGCGTGCCTCGAGCTTGTCTGCATGCTGCTTTTTGACAAAAGCTGGACTTCCCCATGTCTTAATGTGATTAAGATGGGGTCTCTTCCCACACCACATCTCAAATGGCGTAGTAGGCACAGTCTTAGTGGGAACTCGGTTCAAAAGGTATGCGGCTGATTCTAGCGCATATCCCCAGAATGATCGCGGCAACTCAGCGTTACTCATCATGGACCGCACCATATCCAATAGGGTGCGGTTCCGTCTCTCCGATACACCGTTATGTTGCGGGGTGTATGGAGGAGTAAGCTGAGAGAGAATTCCATTCTCTTTTAAATAGTCCAGGAACTCGGCACTTAAGTATTCTCCACCTCGATCCGATCTTAGAATCTTAATACTTTTGCCGGTCTGTTTCTCCACTTCATTCTTATACTCCTGGAATTTTCCAAAGGCCTCGGACTTATGTTTCATTAAGAAGACATAACCGTACCTTGAGAAGTCATCCGTAAAAGTAATGAAGTAAGAATGTCCGCTTCGGGCATGTGTAGTCATTGGACCGCACACGTCACTGTGTACGAGTCCCAAGAGCTCGCTCGCTCTTACTCCATGTCCAGTAAACGGAGTCTTTGTCATCTTTCCTTTGAGACAAGATTGACAAGTGGCATACGATTGATATTCGAACGCATTCAAATATCCTTCTGTATGTAACTTAGTCAACCTTCTCTCATTGATGTGACCCAATCTACAATGCCATAAGAAAGTCTGATTCATTTCCGGAGACTTTCTTTTGTGTGTATTCTGGACGTTGAAAATCTGTGGTTGGTTTAACACGTATATACCATTACTCAATGTACCTGACCCAATCAAAACTTGATTAAGGTGAATGTTTACAACATTACTTACAAACGGAAATTCATAACCTTCTTTAGAAACTAAAGATACAGAAATGATATTACAAGTTGCGTTGGGTACAAAAAAGCAATTACGCAAAACCAAAACATGTCCATCTGACATTCCCAGGTGATAGTCCTCCACGGCTTTAGCATCCATGCTAGCTCCGTTTGCAACTCTGAGGGTCATGTCACCTGCCTTCAAAACCCTACGGTTTCTCAACGCCTGCAAAGAATTACAGATATGAGATCCTGATCCGGTATCCAATACCCAGGAAGTAGAGTTTATTGAAAGACAGTTTTCAATAACATACACACCTGAAGCTGAAGCTGCAACTTGCTTCAATTCCTGTGTTCTGGCCTTCCAGGCCCTGCAATCATTCTTCCAGTGTCCTTTCTTATGACAATAGAAGCATTCTTCCTTATCCACAAGCTTCCCCGCTATCTTTGTTGCTTTACCTTTTCCCTTCGTATCCACTTTACTAACACCGCCCCTTGGTTTGGCAGGGGCCTTCTTCTTCTTTCCCTTGGCTTTCGCCTTGGACCTAGAAGAAGATGATCCTCCTACAAACAAAGTGGATGTATCCCTACCTTTCTGTAGGGTGCCCTCTGCGCTCCTCAGCATGTTGAGGAGCTCTGAAAGTTCAACCTCTTTTTCTTGTAAGTTGAAGTTCAGTATAAACTGGGCGTAAGTGGAAGGAAGGGACTGGAGAACTATATCCGTATATAGCTCACTCTCCAATGTGATCCCTAGGTCAGCGAGCTCCTCAATGAAGCCGATCATCTTTAGCACGTGCTCGGCTACTGATGATCCGACGGCCATTCTTGTCGAAAATAACTCTTTCGACGCTTCGTATCTTGCGATACGAGATTGCTCTCCATACAGTTCTTTTGTATGAAGCAATATGGATTCCATGTCCATATTCTCATGCCTCCTCTGATGTTCGTTGTCCAACGAGGCAAGCAGGAGGCATTTGGCGTTCACGCTATCAATCTCCCAAGTCTTACGGATTTCCTTATCCGCGACGCTGGAAGTTGGACCGGGGACAGGGGGAGCTTTGGTGGTAAGAAGATACCCCAGCTTGTCATAAGTGATTGCTATCTTGACATTCCTGAGCCAATCTTTGTAGTTTGGCCCTGTCAGTTTGTTTTTATCTAGGAGTAACTTAAGTCCAGTCATGTTGATTGGTCGCTGCAATTAGGAGAGAGAAGAAGAAACACTCAGCATGATGCTCTTGCAAGTTTAGAGTGGTTTTTAGTTTGTCTAAACAGGATGGCTCCCACTGTTTCTCGAATCCCTCCTCAAACCATAAAGGAAGAATTAGTCGGGATCAATCCCACCGCACAATACTTGCTTAACCGTTCAGCCAGGCCGGTGTCGGTACTTCGAGGGAGGTTTTCCAACGCTTTCGCGAAGTTCCTTAATTATAGAACCTCTTTTTCCTGGGGGCGTAGCCCCGCTAACACCTTTCTAGGCACCTACTAGGTTTGTAGCATTGATCGATAAGTGAGAAATTTCCCGAGGAGTAGCATATACTCACAGTAGGATCGGGATCCAAATATCATCGCGTGACGAAACTGAAGGAATCCTACCAGAATCATCACACTCCAAATGGTATGCAAATCTAGCAAGTTTCAGTACTTATGAAACTCCCGATGTGGATTTTTTGCCCCATGCTCTTATGACCTTGGCGTGAGATCAAAATGTCATAAGTCACATGTCAAGTTCGTCCCATCATTATCCAGGTTAATTTGAACCCACCCGTACATACCCTTGACGTAGGCCAAAATGGCAGTACGACTGTCTCAAACCAACGTATTCTATCTATGCAACAGATAAATATCCGGCAGCTACCAATCACTATGCCTTGGCGTGAGGTCAAAATACATAGCTTGAATACTACCGAATATTTAACTGAAATGATGGAGGGCTACGGATGGTTTTGGCAAAACCGTGAACGTAGTGAACTTGATTTGGTCGATGGAACGAGATAGCTTTTAAATGGAGTGGCTCAAACTCCGTATTTTAAAAGTTTGTTTTGAAAAGAACCGAGTGTTTTTCGAAAGTGTTCCAACGACTTTAACTTGGTTTATTATCTTGCATTAGTTCTTTTAATGCGTGATATTCTTGCATTAGTTCTTTTAATGCGTCCCATCAATTAAACCTACCATTGCAGAAAACAACCAAAATATGACGTACGCTTATGCCATTCGCATTCGCCACTGGGCCCCGTCATTACCCGTTAGGTTACTTAACTAACGACAGAGCGGGGGTTGGGCTAGCGCGTCTGTAAAACATAAGCAACGCCTAAATAATATCATTTATAGATATACTGCAATGATAAACATTTCAGATCACAGATAAATACATTGGATATACTAGCAATCTGTAATTTGTACGAGCCTGTAACAAAAACAGATAACACGGTCGCGGTGAATAGCCAATACCCCACCCAAGACCCCTACGGGTGCGGCAAACTACCCGCCAAGTACCCGAAGCGTAGCAACCTCCCTCATCTCCATGAGTAGGCCACTCGACACTTCGGCATACCCGGTAGTTTGTGCACCCCTCCATGGGTCTATCCTAGGAGCAAAAACAGTAAAAAGAAATTATACAATGACGGCTACAACCCCGACCCGGTTGTGCGGCCATACAAATAATTATTACATCAATTTACAAATTTACATGAATTGCAAGAAAAGAAAACTCTCGTCTCACAACCCCCGGCTATTCACCCGCGACAATCCAACATATTTATATACACATTCCAATATCAAACACAGATCATGTATAACCCCGACCAATCGACTTATAGCGATTAGCCGACGTTCAATACATGCAAGCATCACAGATATAACCATCATAGTCAAAGTGCAGTGAAGTTCGGAAAAAATACGGAATTATAGGACCCCAAAAGGAAATTTCTTTTCTGGAAAATCTGGGGACATATAATATATTTCAAAAATCCCAAAACCAACACAGACACACACTGCACGAAAAACGATGCAGAGAAGACGACAAACCGCGGCGTTTCCGCGGCACATGCCTACCTCGTGCGGCGGAAGCGCGGTGGTTTGAACGAAACAGTGGACCGTTTTTCATAGGTGTTCACACAAAACCCTGAGCCGAATTTAGGAGTATAAAGTTTTTCATTTTGACCAGAAAACATTTCAACAGAAACTCAGGTTTTGTAAAAGTTAGGTTTTTTTGATTTTTCCGGTTCCGAACTTCGTTACACTTCACTACCAAGCTAGTTTAAGTTTAGTTAGGCTCTGATACCAATGTAAGTCCACGTTGCGACCCCCGGTTCTTACGGGGAGGCGGAAACGGTATAAAAATGAAATTTTTAGCGCAAGGGGCAACATGGACTAAGCAAAGTCGGGATCTTTAACTAAACTAAAACTAGCAAACTTTGCTAAAGAGAGTTAGCTACTCGGATGGAGATGGTTATACCTAAACTTGAAATCCTTCGTCTTCAAGCTCCGATGGTGGTTCGATGGCTCCTTCTCGTTGTCTCCGTACGCCGAAGATAGATCCACTTGAAAGCTCCAACCTTTAGCTCCTTCTTCGTTCTTTGAAGAAACTAGTTCACTTGGTTTGCTAAACCTAGTGAACTAGAATGAGTAGAGAAGAAATAGAATGGGATTTTATCTATGGTTCTTGATTCTCAACTCATGAGACAAGAGAACCATAGATCAAGAGAGGGAGCAAGAGGTTGAGGGTGAGAGCAAGAGGAGAGCTCAAGAACAAGAGAGAGAATGAGCAAGAAAGAATATGAGCAAGTATTTTGTCTCTCACCCTCTCATAATCCAAAGCAATCATAACTCATCATATCAATAAAAGTCTTATGTGATGGTTGAAGCAACCATAACCTTATCATGTCATGCACTCATTTTACTCAAATGAACAAGCAAGTAAAAGACTTTGGCATGAAATGATAACCATGGTTATCATGATGGTCAACTAGTCAAGCCTAGTCAACCGGTCAACAAAGTCAACAAGTCAACAAAAGTCAACAAGTCAACAAAAGTCAACAACCAAGTCACCATAATACTTAATTAATATAATAGTTAATCGCATATCATATTCTCATTAGGGTTGAGCAAAAAGTCAAAAAGTCAACGGTCAACTGTCAACAACCCTAATGAGAATCCGCTGTCTGTGCCTCCCTGTCAACTGTGCATACACACCCGCATCCGCGTTCCGAGGAACACGAATGCAAACTGGATAAATCCAATCCCATAAGATACACTAGGATCTGGCTTAAACCAAAGCCCGCTAGTGTAAACTGTCCGGACACTGTACGTGCACAAGTGCACGGATGTGACCGAACCCTGTCGCAAAACCATGCGACCTGTCGCAATACCATGCGACCTCTACTCTTTTGCCTAAAGGCGAAAAGCTTTCTGTGTGGGACTCTAAAGACTCGACATTACGCTGGCAGTGGGTTTAACCACAGACCGCAAGCGGCACTAGCTGTGCGTAACGGTCCCCAGGTAATGCCGACAAGAAGACCGACTAGGCGAAACCCATCTGAACTCCTACTGAGCCTGAGTGTGACATTCTCCGTACAGTCCGGTCTGTTCGTCTGATACATCGCATGGCGGGCCTAGGGGGCGGTAAACGTCAGTCCCCCAATAGCGGTACAAGTCGTGCCGGAGCGAAGCCCAACACCCTGAGATAACACTGGAAACCTACCAGTATATCTCGTTTGCCCTGGCCAGGGACTACTCGTGTAATGGCTCTCCTAGACACAGCGCGATGTCAACCCCCAATACCGGGAGAGACGAATCCTGTCTAACCGTCACTGCCTCCAAGTGCTTCGGGACTGCACCCAACCACCACCTGTTTGCACGACTCCTTTGAGCCGTGGTAGGGTAGTGATCAAATTACAGTGGGAACACACCCGAGGCGAAGTGACAGTGTCAAGTCAGCGGACTAAGCTGTACTCATGTCACCTGGGAACTGATAACTGACGATAGGTATAATACCAACTAGTCAGTTCCCGACGAGTCCTGTCCAGTGTACCCGTAACCTAACGAGCACCCGCATACTATCTCAAGTACGACGTACTGACGGCTGTGGGACAGACCGTCTCCCACACTGGGATGAGAAGCGCATGCGCTGGTCTACTCCGGAGTATCGATGCCCTGTCTCGATAGTGCTGCGACCAGGGACCTGCATAAGGATGTGCTTATAGATTACCCAGCCCCACTAGTGTGACGGCCATCACATCGCTGGTAATCAAGCAAAGATCCTAAGGGCTCTACTAATGTGTATAGGCGATATACAAAAATAAACACATGTACACATTGAAGTAGAAACAAACCAAGTAGCATACTACTATTTTGAGCAAGATTGTATATACAAGGTGAATATCCCAAGCATCCATTAAGTAATATACAAACTAGTATGATACAGTAATGGCCTCTAGGGCATATACACTAACAAGATGGCAGTTCTCTGGTGACACTGGTACAGAGTAGTCTGTTGACCCGAGATCGTCATAGAGTCTTGTGTGGTTCCCACTGTGCTTTGATTTCCATCTTACCACGTCCAAGAGGGCGTGCAAAACGGTGGTTTTTGGGTACAGTCCCGAGTCACATGGAGGCAATGAGCGATAGGAGGGGATTCGTCTCTCCCGGTATAGGGGGTTGATGTTGTGCTGTGTTCGATTGGCTATAACAGGAAATCCCTGGCCAGGGTTGCTGAGATTTACTGGTAAGTGTTACCAGTAGTTTCTCGAACAGTTATAGACCTCATATCGACACGACTTATTGAGCTATTGGGGTCTGACGTTTACCACCCCTAGGCGAGATATGCGACATATCAGACGATCAGACCGGACTGTACGGTAGTGTTACTGGTCGGATTCACTGGAGTGTGAGCGGGCTTGCTCGTCGATCTTCAGATCGCTCAATACCCGGGTGGCCGTTACGTTTAGCAGACCGCTTGCGGCTTGTGGATGTTTGATATGATCATCATCCGCTGCCGGCGTATTGACGAGTCTTTAGAGTCCTACACAGAGGTTTCCTGGCTCAAGCGAAACGAAATAGGAGCGCATATGAGATATGTGCGGGACCGAGAATAATGCGTGTATGTGATACCGTATTCCATTCTCGCGATGAATGTGTCGAAAGGTTGTATGCGATATAACCTAGTTATCGATTCAAGCGTTGATTCGATAAACCGATACATTGAATACTAGTCGGTTGTGTGCGACATGACCGGATCATTGAATCAAGTGTTGATTTAATGATTTAATGCGTAATTTTATATTTGATATATTACTTTGCATTAACTAGTATTGGTTCACTTTAAAATGGATTTTCTCACTCGAGTGTGCGCATTGCATATGCGATATGATTTTGTGCACTTGCTTGTATCATGTTTGATGATGCATGCCAAACTTGGTTAAGTGTAAAGAATGAACCATGGTAATGAATGGGTTAGGGTTTTGATTTTTATTTATTCATTTATCTTTCTTATTTATTCTTTTTTTGGAAAAAGGAAAAGAAAGATAAATGGTGGCTTTTTTTGGATTTAGTTGAAGTTTCTTGAAACTTTGACTAAGTCTTCATTCTTATCATATTCTTAACCCTAACCAATTTAACTAACCTAAGTTAATTCTCTACACTTAACTAGAGTTAAAAGTATGATAAGTATTGTTTTTTTTTAATTTTAATTCAAGACTTATCATAACATTCTTCTTCTTCCTCCATTTCTTCAAGTGAAGAAAGCTTGCCCCATCAATGGCAAGTGATGGAAATGAGTGAGAAATCCGATTCTAAAGTTAACCCAACTCCTATTTCTTCATCCTCTACCTCTTGCCAAGTAGTAGAGTGTGTTTACTTCACAAGTTTCATGACTTGGTGAAGTTGTGAGCTTGATCTAGCGATGCCTCGACGTAGATCATCTTCGGCATGGACATCGACGACCTAGCTCACTTTTTCTCCGACGAAGCCGACTCTAGAGCCCGGATTTGTTTTGGACAGCGGAGACGACTTCGTTGCGGAGCTATGGATGTGGAGCACCGGATCTACAAAGGTTGTATTTCCGTATTCCCAATAGTTAAGTGTTAACTAGTTCATTGTTCGCCTAGACATCTAGTTATCGATCCGTTGTTTAGGGTTTCTCGGCACCATAATTTTTGAAATTGCCATGGTTGATGGCTTAGGAGACCTCACTAGCGTGCCTAGGAACCCTACAGTGGTATCAGAGCCTAGCTAGAGCCTTAGGCGAAGTCCAGACGGAAATTGAAGTCCGATCGAACCGAAACCCTACCCGGAAAATTGCTCTCTGTACTTTTTTCAAAAACAGTGATTTTTCATGATTAAAAATATGCAGAGAAATAAGCAGGAAAATATAAGAATTACGGTGCAAAATTGGGGCCATGAACAGTGAACCTTGGCGCGGATCCGCGGCATAATGCTGGTTTAGGCGGCGGTTTAGCGGCATGTTGGTGACGTCAGCCCTAAATTCTTACACAGTAATTCATTGTTTCAGCTTCTGAGTTCTCTGGATATTTTTAAATGTTATTCAAGAGTTGAATTTTCTGGAGTTGTTTTGGGAATTCGGTGTTTCGATCGGGATATCAAATTTTGTCTGTGTGGCTTTCCGGATAAATTTTAGAATATGTTAAAAAGTTCGACCGGATATAAATACCCAATTTTTCCCCTGTCGGGAAATTTCCAAGTGTTGGATTTTTCCGTAGTTTGACGACGTTCTAAGTAGTGCAAGTAACGCGATGGTCCCTCTAGAAGACACAAACCTTAACTCGATTATGTGACCGTCTTGAACTGCCCTTTGAACCTTTGGGTTTGGGGCAGTACGGCGTGCCACATGTGAGGCGTTGGCTTGACCCTTCTACGGCTGGACCGTTGGTACTGAGGCACGAACGGAATGTTGTTAGACCTATTTCATGTGTTGATCTATATTGGGAAAACTTGGGTGTTCGATTGTTCGATCGGAAAGTTTAACATTTTCTGTTTATCTGGAATGGGATACAATAATTGGAATTCACAAGTAGTTATGTGATAACTAAATGAATGTTATAAACGTAGCAGTTTAGTCTCACTTGATCGGTTGCCACGGAATTTTGATGTGATCAAAAGTCCGTCGCAATCACGTAGCGTACACGGATACTCGCCGGGTAAACTTAATAGACAGCCTCGCTCCATTGCCCCGACCAAGTGACTGTAGGAGAACCCCGTCGCCGAAAGCATCCGTTCGGGTGCTCGCGGCAGCGGTGTTCCGCCTTGGTGCACTTCGTCGACGGCATCGGGGGTGCGGCCGTCTACTGAAGTTTGCGACGAGCATTCGATCAGTTTTTCGGGAATCTTGTTGAATTACCCGACTTGATATTGAAAAGTGTTTTCGATTTTGAGACTAAAATGCGGGGTTTATAATTGTTAGGCATACGATGTCTAAGTAATTCATTTGGTCAGGCATGCGATGTCTGAGGTGGTTGCGGATTCCAACTGTTGTAGTTTTACACTTTCTTTTCTGTGACCGTAAGTGTAATGTGTGATATCGCCGGTTTCGTTGCTATATGTCAACGACAATTGGAATGCGCATATTTACTTACGTTGATGACATGTGATGTTATGTGTTGCTGGATATGTTATATTGGATCGTCGTGTTTGAATAGCCGGGGGTTTTTATGTGAGATGAGTGTTTTTCATTTTCATTCATGTAAAAACTTATATGTAATATTCTTTTTTTTGGGTCGCTTCCAGGTTGCGGGAGTTGTCACCTGTTGTATATTATTTACTTTTCCGCACTAGGATAGACCCAAGGAGGAGGGCACAAGTAACCGGGTTCTGGAGTCCAGTGGGAGACCAACTCGAGGAGTCGAGTCCGGGTCTCCTAACTCTAGAATTGGTAGGGTTGCTTGCCGCTCTCGTAGGGGTCTAGGGGTGTGGGTTTGGCTATTCATCGCGACCGTGGAATCCTTGTTTTATACTGGCTCGTATTGAAAACACGGACGTCCTAGTATATCCAATATTTCATATATTTCTTCTGCAGCGATATCTGTGATGAGATCATGTGATGTTTCTGTGATGGATACAGTATATAGTATATATGATATATTATATAGGCGTTACTTATGTTTTACACCCGCGCTAGCCCTGCCCTGCTCTGCCGTTAGTTACCTAACCTAACGGTGCACGAGGGGACATCGAGGCGAATGCGGATGGCATAAGTGTACGTCGTATTTATCTGTGATGATTAGGTACATAAATGATGGGACTTCATTAATGTGATTAATGAAATAAAAGAAACCTAAGATGTTGTAGAATCGATTTTCAAAATAAAACAGGTAGCTACAGTTCTTGCTTTGCACAGAGGTATATGTGATATATCCTGCACCTCATCCGACGAGGAAAGGACCGAGATCCCTTCACCGGGAGTGACTCCTTTAGCGATAACTGGCAGATGCTACACACTCAGTTTGTCTTTTGATTGCTTTTAAGAGTTTTTGCTTTGCACAGCGATATATGTGATATATCCCGCACCTCATTCGACGAGGAAAGGACCGACGATCCCTTCACCGGGAGTGACTCCTTTAGCAAAACTGGAAAAGCCTCAAAAGCACTCCATTTTAAAACCATTCGATCCTACAACGATATCAAGTTCATTACGCAATAGGTTTTCAGAAAAACCTGTCGTAGCCCTCCGTCATTTCAGATAAATCCTGTTTAGTATTCGTGCTGCGTTTGTTGACCTTGTCAAGGCGCAGTGTGCGGTAGCTAACCAGTATTTATCTGCTTATGCATATGATGCAGATTGGGTTAGGGTAGTCGTGCGGCCTTGTTGACCTTGTCAAGGGTCGTGCGGGTGGGTTTAATTCAATCAAGAAATGACGGGTTGAACTTGACTTGCGGTCTATGGTTTGTTGACCTTGTCAAGGTCATAGATCGTTCGGGGCAAAATATTATCGGGAATTTCAAGTGTTGAAATTTGCAATGAGATTGCATACCTTCTATGAGATAGTTGGATCCCGATACCCGCTGCGGGTAAGTGTTACTCCTGGGAGAGTTTTATACATTACAATTAGCCGATCAAGTAGGTGTCTAGAAAGGTGTCAACGGGGTTACGCCTCTGGGAAAACGAGGTTTACATTAATTAGGTTCGTGCGAAAGCACGGGGGACCTCCCTCAAAGTACCGACACTGGCCTGGCTGAAAGATTGGCGAACTTGTAGTGTGTAATTAATCCCGGCTAGTCTTTCCTTTTAGGGTTTGAAGGAAGATTTGATAAAAAGCAGTGGGAGCCATCCTGATTAGATAAAATAATAACCAATCTATTCTTGACAGAGCGCACGCTGAGTGTTTTCTTCTCTCTCTCTCCAGATAGCGACCATATCACGCCTTAATCAAGATAATAATACGGATTATTGACCGAACCCGCTTGTTATACTGAGCTGGGGAACGTTGGTCCCGCTCCAACTTATAATTGTTATAAGACAGAGCAGGAAATTGGGGAATACCAGATTTCCCGTGCCGCCCAAACGAAGAGAGTGCATGTTGATGCATCATCTTCGGGTTTGTTCATTATACAGAACTGTTTCTCAGTATCCTTTACGTCCTGGGTATATGATACCGGATCAGGATCCCAGATATGTAATCTGTTACATAGGGCTACAGAAAGGTAGAGAACTGAGAACGGGTGATAAGTTTCATGAGGCAGAAAACGGGGCAAATGTTGCAGCCAAGTCTGTTGGTCACTGTCACCCTGTATTACCGATACATTGATTCTGAATGAATGTTGTTAGATACCGAACCTGATATACAAAATCATATCAGTCTCTTTATTAGTAAAGAAAGGATATAATTTTGTATTGTTGGATAATGTTTTGAACATTTCCTATATCAAAAGTTGATCGGTTCAGGCACGTTATCTAAAAGCGTTGATGTTCTAAATCAAACTACAGTTCTTACTATATGGAACACACACAAGAGGAAGAGTTCAGAAATGAACGAATTCTTCTTGAGGTATTGTAGACTAGGTCAGATCAATGTGACCCGACTAGCTAAAGTTACATGTAGATGCATATTTAAATCAGTTTGAATCTACATCTTGTGAAACTTGCCAGTCATGTCACAAAGATATAATGACACTAGCTCTGTTTATTGGAACAGAGAAAGAGTTAGTAAACTCTTGGGATGATACATGTTGATGTATGTAGGTCCCCAGTCTACACATGCCAGGAATGGTTCTTTATACTTCATTACATTCTCTGATAATCTCTCAAGATTCAGACATATGTTCCTGTTGAAACACAAGTCCGAACCTTTTGAGATATTCATAGAATACAAGTTAGAAGTAGAGAACCGATACGGGTATAAGTATTATGTCCTTTGATGAGATCAAGGAGGAGAATACTTGAGCACGGAATTCCTGGACTATTCTAAAGGAGAATGAGATTCTCTCTCAGCATTACTCCTCCGTATACACCATAGCACGATGGTATATCGGGGCGGAGCAGAAACACCCTATTTGATATGGTGTGCTCTATGATGAGTACTACTGAGTTACCTATTTCCTTTTAGGAGTTATGCACTTGAGAAGCTGCATACCTATTGAATAGGGTTCCAATCAAATCAGTTGCCTACCACTCCATATGAGATATGGAAAGGAAAGAGCCCATGTCTTAAGCTAGTTAAGATTTGGGGTTGACCGGCCTATGTCTGAAAGCAAAATCCGGACAAACTCGAGGCAAGATCTGTTATGTAGAACTGTAAGTGTTCCAGCTATACAAACTGCAGCTGATGATTTGAAAGAACCAAAGGATTCGATAGTTACCAACGAACCTCAGCCTCTCCGCCGATCTAGTAGGGTTCCTTACCCACCTGAGAGATACTTCGGTTTCTCTATGACAGTGGGAGCGAG
The DNA here is from genome assembly GCA_030015575.1 of Agapanthus africanus. Classification (NCBI taxonomy): domain Eukaryota; kingdom Viridiplantae; phylum Streptophyta; class Magnoliopsida; order Asparagales; family Amaryllidaceae; genus Agapanthus; species Agapanthus africanus. The sequence continues at coordinate 234,895,545 of CM057337.1, forward strand.
GATTGCATCATGAGATGATGACCCAACTAGCTTCGAGCTGGCCATCAGGAGTAAGACTCTGTAAGAATGGCTGGATGTTTAGCGATCTGAGATGGAATCCATGTACACCAACAAAGTATGGACTTTGGTTGCTATATCTGAAGGGTTAAATTCCCATCAGGAGCAAGTATATCTTGAGAAGATTACTTGGTGTAGATGGAAAAGTTGAGACTTTCAAAGCTAGACTTGTTAAAGCTTTTCGTCATCGACCAGGCGTGGATAATGATGAAACCTTTTCAAGTAGCTATGCTTAAGTCCATCCAGATCCTACTTGCCACGGCTACATACCATGACTACGATATCTGGTGGTTGTGTGTCTTGACTGCTTTTCTAAATGATGATTTAGAAGAGAGCGTCTATAAGTACACAGCCAGAGGGCCTCGTAGACAGTGGGAGCAGCGGAAACGTATGCAAGATGTTTTATATGATAAAGCAGGCATCGCGGAGTTGGAACATCTGTTTTGATGAATTAGTCAAAGAAGTTTGACATCATCAAAATGGTAGATGAACCTCGTATATACAAAAAGGTAGTAGGGAGTATGGTGACGATCCTCGTAGAGTACGTGGATGACATACTCTTGATAGGGAAGGAGTTTCCTATGCTACGCACGATCAATCTCCGCTTATCACCATAATTCTCCATATAGGATCAAAGTGATACCTCATAAATCCTGGATTTTGGATCTATGAGATAGATCTAAATGGATGTTAGGATACTCACTAGCTGTAGTGAGATGGTATCAATCGATCCTGGGGAGAATCACTGGAAGGGTTCCAGGGTGATAAGGACGACTGAATGTCAGTCACAGGCTTTGTCTTTACCCTCAGTAAAGGGACGGTATGTTGGAAGAGTTCCAAGCTAGATACCGTGACATACTAGACGATAAAGGCTGGATACATCGCTACTTAAGATGCTACCAAAGAGGCTGTTTGGGTGTATATTGGTTCATGAGATGAACTATGTTCCTCCCATTGTGTGACAATGGAGTTGTGGCTTATGCCAAGGAACGCCGGTCCCATCAGTGATCCAGACATATTCTAAAGCAGTATCACTTGATCATGGAGATGGTTGATCTCCAGGGTGATCGAGGTTTGGAGAGTAGACTCAGAGGACAACACAGCGGATCCACTCACAAAGGCCTGTTCCCAGAGAGAGACTTTTAATGGGATGGTTGAGTATGAGATACTGCAACCACTGCTACAGATGGCCCTAGTGCAAGTGGGAGATTGTTAGTTATATGTATGCCCTAGAGGCCATTACTGTACATAGGATGTATATTGTAGTGGATGCTGGGACATATATAGGGAGGACTTTCTTGCTCGACATGATAGTATGCTATCTGGTTACACTTTACCTTAACGTGTATGCTGATTGTCTCTCTGTTACATGTTGGTAAAACCCTTAGGATCTGTACTTGACTACCTGGACTATGATGCGGATCATACTAGTGGGGACATGGTAGTCCATAAGTACATCCTTCAAAGTCCCTAGTCGAGGGTGTATCGAGACGGGGCATCGATATACCAGAGTAGACTAGCGTATACCTTCTCGACCCATATAGATGGGCGATGGATGATCCCATATCCATCGGTGTTTGACATCAGAGATGATATACGGGTGCTCAGTAGAGACTGGATACACTGGACGGACTCGCCGAGAACTCCCAGATGGTATTATACCTCACGTCAGATGGCAGTTCTCTGGTGACACTGGTACAGAGTAGTCTGTTGACCCGAGATCGTCATAGAGTCTTGTGTGGTTCCCACTGTGCTTTGATTTCCATCTTACCACGTCCAAGAGGGCGTGAAAAACGGTGGTTTTTGGGTACAGTCCCGAGTCACATGGAGGCAATGAGCGATAGGAGGGGATTCGTCTCTCCCGGTATAGGGGGTTGATGTTGTGCTGTGTTCGATTGGCTATAACAGGAAATCCCTGGCCAGGGTTGCTGAGATTTACTGGTAAGTGTTACCAGTAGTTTCTCGAACAGTTATAGACCTCATATCGACACGACTTATTGAGCTATTGGGGTCTGACGTTTACCACCCCTAGGCGAGATATGCGACATATCAGACGATCAGACCGGACTGTACGGTAGTGTTACTGGTCGGATTCACTGGAGTGTGAGCGGGCTTGCTCGTCGATCTTCAGATCGCTCAATACCCGGGTGGCCGTTACGTTTAGCAGACCGCTTGCGGCTTGTGGATGTTTGATATGATCATCATCCGCTGCCGGCGTATTGACGAGTCTTTAGAGTCCTACACAGAGGTTTCCTGGCTCAAGCGAAACGAAATAGGAGCGCATATGAGATATGTGCGGGACCGAGAATAATGCGTGTATGTGATACCGTATTCCATTCTCGCGATGAATGTGTCGAAAGGTTGTATGCGATATAACCTAGTTATCGATTCAAGCGTTGATTCGATAAACCGATACATTGAATACTAGTCGGTTGTGTGCGACATGACCGGATCATTGAATCAAGTGTTGATTTAATGATTTAATTCGTAATTGTATATTTGATATATTACTTTGCATTAACTAGTATTGGTTCACTTTAAAATGGATTTTCTCACTCGAGTGTGCGCAATGCATATGCGATATGATTTTGTGCACTTGCTTGTATCATGTTTGATGATGCATGCCAAACTTGGTTAAGTGTAAAGAATGAACCATGGTAATGAATGGGTTAGGGTTTTGATTTTTATTTATTCATTTATCTTTCTTATTTATTCTTTTTTTGGAAAAAGGAAAAGAAAGATAAATGGTGGCTTTTTTTGGATTTAGTTGAAGTTTCTTGAAACTTTGACTAAGTCTTCATTCTTATCATATTCTTAACCCTAACCAATTTAACTAACCTAAGTTAATTCTCTACACTTAACTAGAGTTAAAAGTATGATAAGTATTGTTTTTGTTTTATTTTAATTCAAGACTTATCATAACATTCTTCTTCTTCCTCCATTTCTTCATGTGAAGAAAGCTTGCCCCATCAATGGCAAGTGATGGAAATGAGTGAGAAATCCGATTCTAAAGTTAACCCAACTCCTATTTCTTCATCCTCTACCTCTTGCCAAGTAGTAGAGTGTGTTTACTTCACAAGTTTCATGACTTGGTGAAGTTGTGAGCTTGATCTAGCGATGCCTCGACGTAGATCATCTTCGGCATGGACATCGACGACCTAGCTCACTTTTTCTCCGACGAAGCCGACTCTAGAGCCCGGATTTGTTTTGGACAGCGGAGACGACTTCGTTGCGGAGCTATGGAGGTGGAGCACCGGATCTACAAAGGTTGTATTTCCGTATTCCCAATAGTTAAGTGTTAACTAGTTCATTGTTCGCCTAGACATCTAGTTATCGATCCGTAGTTTAGGGTTTCTCGGCACCATAATTTTTGAAATTGCCATGGTTGATGGCTTAGGAGACCTCACTAGCGTGCCTAGGAACCCTACATAGTATTCGTGCTACGTATTTCGATCTTTAGTCGAGGCCTAGTGTTCGGTAGCTATGTAATGCTTTTCCGTTGCATGGATATGCGATTGATTAGGACATTCATGCGATCATTTTGATCTTTAGTCCAGGCTCATACGAGTGGGTCTAATGCAATCAAAATAATGAAGGGTAGAACTTAATTAGGAACTTTTGATATTTTGATCTTTAGTTATGGTCACTTGGGTCCTAAGGGTAAAAATCACATCGGGAGTTTCAATCATACATGAAACTTTCCAGGCTTGCGCATACCTTCTGGAGTGTGGTAACTTGAGTGGATTCCATCAAGTAATCATGCGATGATAGTTGGATCCCGATTCCCACTGATGATTAGGATTACTCCTCGGGTGATTTTAGATGATCCTGACTAATTCTCCTTTTGTGTTTGGAGGAGAATTCGAAGAAACAGTGGGAGCCATTCTTATTAGATAAAGTGATTAACCATTCTGATCTAGGTTAGAGTGCACGCTGAGTGTTTCTTTTCTCCCTCTCTTTGGCAGCAACCATGGCCCGATCCTATACTAAAACTCATGAACCAAGTTAACCGAACCTTCTTAAAAGACTTCTACTTTCCCTTTGCATTTCTCCGGAACATTCCGTATCACAACGGAGATCTACATTTATAGGATATGCCATCGTATAGTTACATACAAACTCGATGGAACTTGTTCCAGTTTGAGGATGGTTTCCGGTTCTGGATAAATTGAATAGAATTATTCGGTTGTCATTTCTTTTTACCTTCTCTCAGATTGCGAGAGCTCTTAGGATTAGGAGAGTACACCTATTATGCTTATTGGATAGTCTTCTTCCAAACCATAGGCAGGTGCCGAAAGGTAGGGATGGAAGAAAACCAATTAGCCTAAGTGTGGTGTACAGAAGGTAACGAGTAAAGACATATAAAGGGATTAGAAAGAGGGCAAAGGAAATTGTGACTGCTATCATTTACATCGAAACCACGTATACCCCTACTACTCCTACATCCACTTTGCATTTCTCCGGAACAGTCCGTATCATTATGAAGATCCATATTTATTGGATATGCCATCGTATAGTTACGTACGAACTTGAAGGAACTTGTTCCAGTTTGAGGATGGTTTCTGGTTCAGGTGAAATAGAATAAGGATTATTCAGTTGTATTTTCCCTTTACCTTCTCTCAGAATGCGATGGCTTCTGGTATAAGGAGAGTACACCTATTACGCTTATTGGATAGTCTTCTTCCAAACCTTAGGCTGGTGCCAAAAGATAGAGAAGGAAGAAAATCAATTAGCCTAAGTGTGGTGTACAGAAGGTAATGAGTAAAGACAAATAAAGGGATTTGAGAGATGGCAAGGAAATATACAGTTATTGTAATGAATCTGGATAGTAGAAGAGGCATTACTAGGAATACCCGGATACCCTTTCGAAACATTTTCATGTTTCAGATTTACTGTGCAATATTAATTGAAAACTGTTTTTCCAATTGGGTTCTAACTCCAGAGTATGTATTTACCAGATTCGTTTCTCACATCTGTATAGTATTACAGATGGTGAGTAGGAGTAAGATATTGGGAATTAGGTGATTATATTCTCATTATATCAGAATTCGTTGTAATCGGTGATATTTGAGGAAATCATCTGGGTTTTGCCGGATGGCAAATTTTTTGTTTTGAATATCCGTAGTTATGCACCAGTTTCAAACTGATATATCTGTACGTTTATTTTATAAAGAGAGATATAACTTTTTAAAATTATGTTTATGACATTTACCTATATCAGTTGATGGTTAGGTAAGGTGCATTCAACATCGGTGTAATTCTTCTTAACCATAGTACAGTTTTCAACCTACAATGCACAAGGTTTGAATTATTGAACTCAGGCGACTTATACAAAGTATTGTATGTTGTCCATGTTAGTTATATGTATGCCTTAGAGGCCATTATTGCACATGTGATGTATATTATAGTGGATTCTTGGATATATATAGAGAGGACTTTCTTCCTCGTCATGATAGTATGCTAAATGGTTGCACTTTATCTTAACATCTTGACTTATATCAGAATATTGTCTTATTATCACATGTTGATAAAGCCCTTAGGATGACTACTTGACTACTGGGACTATGATGGAGATCATACTAGTAGGGCCAGGGTGGTCTACAAGTACATCATATAATTGTTCCTAGTCGAGCGTGTATCGAGACAGGGCATCAATACTCCAGAGTAGACTAGCGTATACGTATCTTGACCTATATGATGGGCGATGGATGATCCCACATCCATTGGTGTTTGACATCAAGGATAGTATACGGGTGCTCAGTGGAGACTGGGTACACTGAACGGACTCGCCGAGAACTCCTTGTTGGTATTATACCTATCGTCAAATAGCAGTTCTCTGGTGACACTGGTACAAGTTAGTCTATAAACCCGAGATCGTCATAGAGTCTTGTGTGATTCCCATTGTGCTTTGATTTCCACCTTACCACGTTCAAAAGGACGTGCAAAACGGTGGCTTTTGGGTACAGTCCCGAATCACATGGAGGCAATGAGCGATAGGAGGGGTTTCGTCTCTCCCGGTATAGGGGGTTGATGTTGCGCTGTGCTCGATTGGACATAACTGGAAATCCCTGGCCAGGGTTGCTGAGATTTACTGGTAAGTGTTATCAGTAGTTTCTCAAACCTTTATGGATCTCACATCGGCACGACTTATCGGTTACTGGGGTCTGACGTTTACCACCCCTAGACTGGATATGCGACATATCAGACGAAAATACCGGACTGTACGGTGGTGTTACTGATTGGATTTACAAGAGTTAGAGCAGACTTGCTTGTTGATCTTCTGATCGCTCAATACCCGGGTGACCGTTACGTTTAGCTGACCGCTTGCGGCTTGTTGGTATTTGATGTGATCATCACCTACTGCAGGAGTATTGACGAGTATTTAGAGTCCTTCATAGAAGTTTGCTGGCTCAGGCAAAACGGAGTAGGAGCACATATGCGATATGTGCGAGAACGAGATTGATACGAGTATGTGATGCCGTATTCTATTCTCGCGATATGTGATATCGGCCGGTTATATGTGATATAGCCGGGTTATCGGATGTCACGACCCTAAATAGCACGTGACTGGCATTTGAATAATATGAAGTCTATAGGACCCTATCTAATTCAAATAAGCAAGAAGCCTAGAAATCTAAACCATTTTTAAAAGAGAAGTGAAGGAAAACTTATTTAAAATTTAACATATAAATCACTTGAAGGTCGTAGTAAGCATCTTTAAAAACATCAAATCTTTTCCGAAAATTTCGGCAAAGTTTCCTTTCTAAATACTGGCCCCAAACGGATACAAACATGCATAATATAATGGCATCCCCAAGCGGGATCTACTCTTCGCTAATTGGCGGACACAACCACGCAATGCAATATAATATACAATGCCGAAGGGCGAGAATCAAAACTCAGAAGAAAACCAAAGGAAAACCATAATAATACAACGCACGACTCTAAGGTCGAAAGAATATACAATTGGTCATCTAAGGCTATAAAATAATACAAGTCTAGTTGATGGAGTTACTAGATACAACTGAATATAAATAAATACAATGGTGGTCACGATACGAGTGAACCCACCTACCAAAGCAATCACCCGGAAGGAACAATGTGCCAGCAAGCCGCAACGAAACCTGTACGACAAAACCTGCAAAAAACTGTGGCACAATGGAGGTGCGTTGCCAACTCGTGAGTAGAAAACATCACCGAGCAGAAATCGCATGTATTACTCTATCCTAGGTCATACCATAATAATAATATCCTTAATATAAAACCCTGAAACATCTACACATAAGTGTAATATCAAGTGCTCGTGTCAGTGCCTCAAGTACCAACATGTCACATATATGATGTATGAATGCAATAAGAATTAAAACATAATACATCTTAAATACGAAAACTGTTTTCCTGTCTCAATGAGATTTCTTTTTTAAAACCGATGTATCATCAATGAAATCACATAGAATCCGTGTCAAGCATCGACACAAAACAGATGTCCAAATATCTCAAATCTCGGGCTCCGGCAATCCGGACTGGCCCATATCATAAAATATCAATATCTCACCGTCTCATATCTTAGGTTCAGGCAATCCGATCTGGCCCCTGGGCTCCGGCAATCCGGAATGGCCTAAATATCAATCTCACAACTACGTCGGTATCCACCGCGTCACAAATAACCGGTCGGTAGTGCTCCCCTATCAGGCTCAACGCCTTCATCTGCGACCATCTTGCCCCGGGGTAGCGCACCGGGTCCACCATGCACCCACAGACGGTTCCTCCTCCTCCTTGAATCGGGTGTATGATACTGCTCAAGAGCCGAGAAAACTCATGGTGGACATCTCATATTATATCACGAGAAAACCGCAACATGAATTTTAAAATGATAATCAGTCTTAATAAAATCCTTGCGGTTTCTCTAAATCCAGAAATATCATGGAAAATCCGAAATCTCGAAATGAAAGGTCAATAATAGTGAATATCGGGCTCCGGCAATCCAGACTGGCCCAAAATATCTCATGGAAAATGAATATATAAATACACATGAAAGTTCACAGTAAATAAATGCAATATATAAATTAGCATATAAAGGCATGCACACTAGTACTATGTCGAAACTATCAGCTAGCAATTTATACTAATGAAGTAGTATTTTCTAATGTGTACGTGGCATAACAATTACCGATGCTGATGTGTGTGAGCCGGTAAGCAGTTGTACGTGTAGCATACGCATCATCGGTAATGGTGCTGGTGTCCTGACAGCATAGTTTCATAATAACAATAAAGGTACATTTAAGCATGCAATGCGATGCGAACAATAAGAATATACGGAAAATGAACAGTAAACGCAACAATAAGGAAATATACATTCCTATATACGAGTCATACAGTTTTTGTGTCTAAAATCACACAAATCGTGGTTTTTAGAAAATAGGGGTACGGTGTTATTGAGAAAAGGTACATCCTTTGAAATCCGTAATATCCTTAGGCCTGCCTTTAAAATACGCACGATTCGTTATGTTTGAAAATAAGTATGACTCACGCCCAGTCTAACATCTACTATGTAAACTACATGACTAAACTAACAGACTAATCGAAAGGGTAAGGAAAACCACCTAAGTCTGAGTCGATATTTATATCTAGTAGTCGGTGATCCCGCCTCAATAGCGTCACGTACAATAAAACGTACAATATGACATCCTCAAGTCCAGAGCGTGGATCTATTATCATAATTATATCTCGTACGGTAAATCCATCATACGGTATCCAAAAATCTGGGTACGGGTCAACTATCACATCATCTCATTATTTATCTGGTATCATTATCATCACATCCTGAATTAGGGTACTGATCTACAGTCTAGTACATTACGATACCATCAAACATATATATCCGCGTGTGTATGAAAACACATCACTCAACGATCCGCTATAATATAATGTCGTATCTCATAATATGACCCAGGTCACATCACCGATCTCACGGTATCATGCCCAATCACATCGACTCATCTCCAAGTATCATATACTATCCTCATCGTACGTGTAAATGTATATGTATATGTATATATATAGCGAAACACACACATATATATACATAAATCACATACACCAATACATATCACGTGTGTGCATGTGTGTGTGTGTATACCTTAACACTAGGGTTCCGCAACTAGGAAACTAAACTAAAATACTAACTTTCAATTACGCTACACTAACCCATGATTTCCTAAAGCCTATCTTGTTAATTATCTACGTATCACACTACACATAATATATAAATAACATATCAATGCTATACTATGAACTGCGGGGGTGCTATACGTCATCCACCCGACTTCCCCTGTAGATATATATCTACTCACCTTGATCTTTACTTGTCGAAGTCGATGATGCCACACTCATCTTTGTTGTTCAAGTCCACTTGAGAGTACCTACATATATACACACATAGCATCGTAAATAGAAATCATGCACGAAAACCAAACCAGCACTCGAATAGCACATAGATTAAAACCTATGGTCTACTCATGCAAAAGAGCCAAACAACACCCGATATCGACGTACGAACGTCAAGTGACCGAGACAAAACACAAAATCCTATTTTCATGTCATGGATATCAAGGAATTCAAAGCAGCAACTCAAGAAAATGGTCCCAGATTTTGGTTCAAGTGAAATAGGGATAAACAAACAGTACTGGGGTGTTGTATATAAGGTATATGAGCTACAGAAGCAATTCCAATACCAATACTCAAAATTTTCCCGATGACATTACCCCAAAAACCGGTGAGCTCGGCCATAGTAGGGAGTTGGGGTTTCGTTTCTTCAGGGTGGTCTCATAGTGGTCCATCTAGGTTAGTGGAGTTGTTTATTTTTCCAGTAATGGCCTCAGATCACTCCAAATTCCCTGTAGGCCTCAAATTGCACACAAAACCGATATTGAGACGTCTAATTCAATTGTATTGTCTAGGCTCTATTTGATTTGGTTTCTAAAGACTAAGGGGGTTTAAGGTCACCACTAAAGCTCAGTTATACCATCTCAATTCATGAAACCCTTAAAACCCCATCTTGGAATTTTCCAAGCTCTCTAACCTACACTAAATGAATTCTAAACTAAACTAGAGGTTAAAGAAACTTGATTACTATAATAATTGTGAAAGAATTACCTCATTTGGCAACTCAAGAATTTTCTTGAGTTGCCCCAAGTGCTAAAAATCCAGTTTTTTCTTGATCTCCCATGCTTTTAGTTAGCTTGTGCACATTTTTAGTGAAGTGAATGCTAGGTTTTGATATAGTTTTGGAGTTGTAGTGAAAAGGTAGAGGTGATGGAGGAGGGAGGCAGCCATGGAGGTGAAGGGGAGAGAGATGATGAGGCTGATGAGGTGAAGAAAAAATGGCCAAGGTCAAAGGAAACCCCTCTCCTTCTCTCTCTTGCCCATACCTCTCACTATGCCACTATTTAAATCCTTTTTCTTCTTTTCTTTTCTTTAAAACAAAATTCAGAATCCCATTTCTTGCAAATGAAACCATGGTCACATAGAAAAAATGTAATACGGTTTGTAACATGCAATGGTGCATGTCAAAATTCATAGTCAAGCTTAAATGCAAGATTGGTGGAATTTAATCGCGTTTAGCACTTAACCCTATTTTAAATGAGTATTTAAAAATCTATAAATACTCATATCATATAAAACACCATCATTTCAGTAATTCTTATAAAATTTCCAAATATTTCCAAATTATCGGTATATAATTATATCGCATCATTAAAATATTCATAATATTTATTATTTAATTATATAAATTCCCAAAAATAATATTTTATTTTTCTGAAATATTACAGTCTTCCCCCCAAAAATAAATTCGGTCCCTGAATTTAAATTTAAACCTCTCAAATATTAAAACATTTCAGTAAAATGCTCAAGTCATGGTGGTTCTGAAATCATACATACACAAAACATATCGTAACACAACGCATGCGCATGAGAAACTAGTATATAAACCAAAATCAAAACTCCGTCAAGTATCCCGCAATCATCGGAGTTTTAGTGAAGACACCAATATCAAAGCCCAATACGAAAACCAACATGATATACATCAAACTATACATGTAAATATCGTTGTAAATTCGTCAAAACATCTGAAAGAAATGCATGCCAAACCTTTTCAAGTCGCTGTACAATGCGCGTATCACGGCACAGTGGCGAACGTCTATTGTAAGAAAATAACTATGTATATATACACCCTTTGTTTAACATACACGTCCCGCCGTTTGAAAATAATTTAGAAGGGTTTGCTTTGTTAATGTTTCGTGTCACCTCGGACACGTAGGTAAATACTGAGACAATAGCTCCTTTTTGGATATCCCTGCGATAACTATCAATGCATACAAAAATATATTCAGGTGCTGTCCTCGGACTAGTCCTTCTCATCTACTATACCAAATAGTAAATATCATAAAACATACTACTCTAAAAGAAATCTATCCCAAAAAGTGTATAAGGATGCCATGTGCGTATGGTGCGCACAGAAATCGAAATCAACAAATGTGCCATACATGTTCACAGAAATAAAATCTAAGTGCAACAGGTGTGAACGAAAACACCTGTCAAGGGAAACGGTGTGTGCCTGACAACAATATCAGGTGCATCTGATATGCACGAAGAATCCCGATTTAGTGCATCTGGCGTGCACCAAAATCGCATCAAGCGCGTCAAGTATGCGCAAGAATCCAAATCAAGTGCACAAGGTGCACGAAAGCAAATATCGAGTATCACAATCGAAATTGACGGTATACAACACATCTCAATCCAAATCAGGTATACCGTGGTATATAATCTCACAATCATGTGCATCAGCATGCACAAAATCGAATCAAAATACTAAAAGTGCATGGAAACTACACCGCAAGCACAAGTCAAATCACATGCATACCATAGGCATGAAATCAAAATCAACATCCCGAATGACATCAAATCGAAGTCAAGTGAAACTGTAGTGCACAAAATCTTAATCATGCAAATAAATCTCCTAAATTATCGAAATCAAAGATGAAGGAAATAGTCCCGCTCTGGCACATCCTCTAAAGATCTTTGGCCAACTATCATGGTCACTCATAACATGTCTCGTCGATGATGCTGAACTCTGGCCTACTGGGTGTGCGTAGTACGACTGATCCTGAGTCCAAGTCTTCTCATTTAATATTTCCAGAAAGATCTTGTCGGGGTCTCTCCAAATCTCGTTTCTGCTGAACTGTCCAGAAGTCATCACCCTTTACTAAATATGTTTCTTGTTCCGGAACGGCTGCATACTCATCACGACTCCTTCTGGAAGATATATCCATATATAACGCCTCTGCATGCGTATCACATCTCTGATGTCAACTGAGTGGAACGTCATCTCGTTGAAAGCTCGTACTAATCTCTTACTCCACTTTTTTCTAATGTCGACTGATTCGGACTCGTCTCTTCGTGGCTGCATGGACTGCGCTCCAACGGCTATACTCATATCTGGAGTCTCCCAAGCAATGTATCCCATCACATGATATCCGAACGACGTCGAACTTTTCGATCGATTCGTCAAAGTCCCATAATTCCCCGAGAGCTCAACTCTTAAGTACAATTTAATAATATCCAGCACATGCCACAGTACCTGTGGACCAACCGTAGAAGGGAAAACCCAAGCCCCATTAATGGCACCGCGGAACTGCCGCAAACCCTAAGGTTCAAAAGCATTCTTATGGTCATTATATCGAGTTAGGGTTTAATTCTTCTAGAGGGTCCATAGAATTACATACATGTTTTTTCGAATATCTTAAATTTGGAAAAATGGGTTTCTGACATTCGATCATTTTCTTTCGACTCTCAACGTACCTGCGTGAAGTCTTCTCTAGCTGGAATCAATCAATCTGATGACCTCGCATCGGGGTATGCAACGAACCACATGTCCTAGTCGTTCCTCTTTGGGTGACTAGTGATCTTCTATCATATCTTTAAGTATAAACTCGTACTGCAATAGCTTCAAACATCAGGGGCGATATCTTGTCAGTCGCAACAACAACTGAATTATTCATCCGCACGCTGAACAGTGCCTCAATCATCAAGAATAATCGGTGCATTGACGGTCATCACATTCTGGCTAGCCTCTAGCAGTGGCCCAATCCTCTAGTGCTGATCTGTACGTTTGAGAAATTTTGTAAACCAATCCATCAAACGCTCATGGCACGAAAACATAATAAAATGATACATCTATGCAATCGTGTGTCCCTAGAATCATGCCTTGGTCAGTCCTCGTCAAAGACGGGCTCATGTTGACTGCAACTCTAACCGCAGCTCTCTCTGTCTATATAATCGTGGTAGCAAAAACCATAAACTGATATAGATGAGGATAGATCATAGGAATGAATATAATACTGTGTAAGGAAATGTACATCCTAAGGCTTCTTAAGGGTAGTAGCGTATCGTAAGTATGCCGCGGACATACACACGGTACGTCACTCTACTTAAGTCACCTACTCCATCAACCAAGTTAAACCTATGCGACAAAATTTCGGGTCTAATACTCCCTCGACCAAGTCTAAGTTCCGTAAGGTCAAGCCAAGGTTCCGAATATATATAAATGCCCTAGACTCCGCATAGTCAAAAATAGACTCGAACCAAGGATAAACCTAGCGCTCTGATACCAACTTTGTCACGACCCGAAATGGTATGTGACTGGCACTTGAATCATATGAAGTCTATAGGACCCCATCTAATTCAAGTAGGCCAAAAGCCCAGAAATCTAAATCATTTTTAAAAGAGAAGTGAAGGAAAACTTATTTAAAAGTTAACATATAAATCACTTGAAGGTCGTAGTAAGCATCTTTAAAAACATCAAAACTTTTCCGAAAATTTCGACAATGTTTCCTTTGTAAATACTGGCCCCAAACGGGTACAAACATGCATAATATAAAGGTATCCCCAAGCAGGAGCTAGCTCTTTGCCAATTGGCGGACACAACCATGCAATGCAATATAATATACAACGCCGAAGGGCGAGAATCAAAACTCAGAAGAAAACCAAAGGAAGACCATAATAATATAGTGCGCGACTCTAACATCGAAAGAATATACAACTGGTCTTCTAAAGCTATAAAATAATACAAGTCTGGTTGATGGAGTTACTAGATACAACTGAATATAAATAAATATAATGGTGGTCACGATGCGAGTGAACCCACCTACCAAAGTAATCACCCGGAAGGAACAATGTGCCAGCAAGCCGCAACGAAACCTATACGGCAAAACCTGCAAGAAACTGTAGCACAACAGGGGTGAGTTGCCAACTCGTGAGTAGAAAACATCACCGAGCAGAAATCGCATGTATGACTCTATCCTAGGTCATACCATAATAATAATATCCTTAATATAAAACCCTGAAACATCTACACATAAGTGTAATATCAAGTGCTCGTGTCAGTGCCTCAGCTAGCAACATGTCACATAAATGATGTATGAATGCAATAAGAATGAAAACATAAAACATCTTAAATATGAAAACTGTTTTCCTTTCTCAGTGAGATTTCTGTATAAAAACCGATGTATCATCAATGAAATCACATAGAATCCGTGTCAAGTATCAACATAAAACAGATCCAAATATCTCAAATCTCGGGCTCCGGCAATACGGACTGGCCCATATCATAAAATATCAATATCTCACTATCTCATATCTCGGGCTCCGGCAATCCGGACTTGCCCCTTGGCTCCGGCAATCTGGACTAGCCCAAATATCAATCTCACGACTATGTCGGTATCCTCCGGATATCCGCCGCGTCATAAATAACCGGTCGGTAGTGCTCCCCTGCAAGGCTCAACGCCATCATCTACGACCATTTTGCCCTGGGGTACCACACCGGATCCACCATGCACCCACAGACGGTTTCTCCTCCTCCTCAAATCGAGTGTATGATACCGCTCAAGAGCCGAGAAAACTCATGGTGGACATCTCTTATCATATCACGAGAAAACAGCAACTTGCATTTTAAAATTATAATCAGTCTTTATAAAATCCTTGCGGTTTCTATAAATCAAGAAATCTCGTGGAAAATCCGAAATCTCAAAATGAAAGGTCAATAATAGTGAATACAGGGCTCCGGCAATCCGGAATGGCCCAAAGTATTACATGGCAAATGAATATATAAATACACATGAAAGATCACAGTAAATAAATGCAATATATAAATTAGCATATAAAGGCATGCGCACTAGTACTATGCCGAAACTATCAGCTAGCAATTTATACTAATGAAGTAGTATTTTCTAATGTGTACGTGACATAACAATTATCGATGATCATGTGTGTGAGCCGGAAAGCAGGTGTACGTGTAGCATACACATCATCGGTAATGGTGCTAGTGTCCTGACAGCACGGTTTCATAATAACAATAAAGGTACATTTAAGCATGCAATGCAATGCGAACAGTAAGAATATACAGAAAATGAACAGTAAACGCAACAATAGGAAAATATACATTCCTATATACGAGTCATACAGTTTTTGTGTCTGAAATAACACGAATCGTGGATTTTAGAAAATAGGGGTACGGTGCTTTTGAGAAAAGGTACATCCTTTGAAATCCGTAGATCCCGAGGCCTGTCTTTAAAATA
Source organism: Agapanthus africanus (assembly GCA_030015575.1). NCBI lineage: Eukaryota > Viridiplantae > Streptophyta > Magnoliopsida > Asparagales > Amaryllidaceae > Agapanthus > Agapanthus africanus. Next base: position 234,911,237 of record CM057337.1, read on the forward strand.
CTCATGATTCGTTAAGTTTGAAAATAAGTATGACTCGCGCCCAGTCTAACATCTACTAAGTAAACTACAGGACTAAACTAACAGACTAATCGAAAGGGTAAGGAAAACCACCTAAGTCTGAGTCGATATTTATATCTAGTAGTCGGTGATCCCGCCTCAATAGCGTCACGTATGATAAAACGTACAATACGACATCCTCGAGTCCAGAGTATGGATCTATTATCATAATTATATCTCGTACAGTAAATCCATCGTACGGCATCCCAGAATCTGGGTACGGGTCAACTATCACATCATCTCATTATTTATCAGGTATCATTATCATCACATCATGAATTAGGGTACTGATCTACAATCTAGTACATTACGATACCATCAAACATATATATCCGCGTGTGTATGAAAACACATCGCTCAACGATCCGCTATAATATCGTGTCGTATATCATAATACGACCCAAGTCACATCACCGATCTCACGGCATCATGCCCAATCACATCGACTCGTCTCCAAGTATCATATACTATTCTCATCATATATGTATATGTATATGTATATATATATATAGCAACACACACATATATATATATAAATCACATACACCAATACATATCACGTGTGTGCATGTGTGTGTGTGTGTGTGTACACCTTAACACTAGGGTTCCGCAACTAGGAAACTAAACTAAAATACTAACTTTCAATTACGCTACACTAACCCATGATTTCCTAAAGCCTATCTTGCTAACTATCCACATATCACACTACACATAATATATAAATAACATATCAATGCTACACTACGAACTGCGGGGGTGCTATACGCCATCCACCCGACTTCCCCCGTAGATATATATCTACTCACCTTGATCTTTGCTTGTCGAAGTCGATGCCGCCATGCTCATCTTTGTTGTTCAAGTCTACTTGAGGGTGTTAGTGTATATGCACTATGGGCCATTATTGTATCATACTAGTTTGTATATTACTTAATGGAAGCTTGGGATATTCACATGTATATAACAGTCTTGCTAAACATGGTAATATGCTACTTGGTTTTTCTATCTTAATATGTGAGTATACGTATTGATAGAGCTCTTAGGATCTTGCTTGACTACAGCGTTGTGATGGCAGTCACACTAGTGGGGGCTGGGTAGTCTATAAGCACATCCTTATTCAGGTCCCTAGTCGTAGGATTATCGAGACAGGGCATCGATACTCCGGAGTAGACTAGTGTGTACGCTTCTCATCCCAGTTGGGGAGATGGTCTGTCCCACAGCCGTCAGTACGTCGTACTGGAGATAGTATACAGGTGCTCATTGGGTTACGGGTACACCGGACAGGACTCGCAGGGAACTGTTGGTTGGGTTTTATACCAGTCGTCAGTTAACAGTTCCCAGGTGACATGAGTACAGCATAGTCCGCAGACTTGACACTGCTACTTCGCCTCGAGTGTGTCCCACTGTTCTTAGATTGCTACCCTACCACGGCTCAAAAGAGTCATGCAAACAGGTAGCGGTTGGGTGCAGTCCCGAGCACTTGGAGGCAGTGGCGGTTAGACAGGATTCGTCTCTCCCGGTATTGGGAGTTGATATCGCGCTGTGTCAGAGAGCCATTACGCAAACTCCCTGGCCAGGGCAAGCGAGATTTACTGGCAGGTTCCAGTAGTTTCTCAGGGTGTAATGGGCTTCGTTCCGACACGACTTATACCGCTATTAGGGGACTGACGCTTGCCGCCCCTAGGCCCGATATGCGATAGTCTTAGACGAACAGACCGGACTATACGGAGATTGTCACATCAGACTCAGTAGGAGTTCGGATGGGTTTCCTCATCGGCCTTCTTATCGACATCTACCTGGGGACCGTTACGTACAGCTACTGCCGCTTGCGGTCTGTGCTTAAACCCACTGCCAGCGTAGTAGTCGAGTCATTAGATTCCCACACAAAGAGTTTCCCTGCTCCAGAAGAAACGATATAGAGGTCGTATGGTTTTAAGACAAGGGTTCGGACGCATACGTGTGTTTACGCACGTACGACTTTTGGACAGTTTTTTACTAGTCGGCTTTGGTTTAAGCCAGATTCTAGTATTGGGATATTGGATTTATACAGTCTAAAGTTTTTCCATGTTTTCACGGATAGGAGGGGCGTTCTCGTAATTTCAGGAGAAGCTTCTAGAAGATGATGACTTGGGGGTTATGGTGGCATATGCATTAAATGAGATTAGTGAGTCATATGGGTGATTCATCCTTGTTATTAATGCATCATAAATGCTTAATGACTCATGGAGATGAATCACCCTTTGATATTTATGAAGCATGGTTGTAAATCCTTTATTTTCTTTTATTGGATAAATGATAATGCTTGATACATATTATGATAGATCATTATCTCATCTCATTCTCATGCTCACCTTCTCTCTCCTCAAGCTCTCTCTCTTCAAACCCTAATCCTCCCCTCTCATGTGTTGAGATCAAGGATTAGATTAGACTACTTAATCCATAACCCAACTCTATATCACCTAGGTTACTTGGATTAGAACTTTAAGAAACCTAGTTACCTCTAGTTTGAGGTGAAGCTTGATGTATAGCTCTCGGGTGGATCTTCTACTACATAGAGAAGGCCGGAGAGGACGTGGAGAACGACAAGACGAAGGACTCGGTTCTTTAGGTATAATCACTTAACATAGTAGTTTAGAACTTCTATGGTTTCTTGTTAGTTATAGTTTAGCTTCGATTCTTTCGGTTAGTCGATGTTTAAGCAAAGAAAAAGATCACTTTTCATATTTCCGCCTCCCCGCAAGTCGTGGGGTGTTGCACATCGACTTACAGTGGTATTAGAGCCTCGCTAAACAATAATTAACTCATTAGCAAAGTCGTAAGAATTTCGAACGCAAAAAGAACCGAAAAAATCATCGATTTAACACAGTTTCTGTCGATTTTTAAACAGGCCCTAAAATTTTTTCAGGGACCTTCAGAATAACAAGCAGGAAATTATAGGGCTACTGCAGAAATTTGGACCTGTAACTCGGCTAACTCACCGCGGATCCGCGGCCGAGTTAGGCCCGAGTCAGCCCAAATTTCTCAGTAACTCCTATGTGTTAATAATGATATTTCTGGGATATTTTATTTTCTGCTAGGATCTTAGGTGCACAGAGAAGTATTGGAGTAGAATCTAAAGTGATTGCTTGATCGAAATTATACGATGTTTGCTAATTTGATTATATCTGTGTTTGTATAATGTGTTCGTAAACCTCCCCTAACTGCTAGTATGTCGGTTGGCAGGGGGTTGCACATTTCTGTAATTGATTTTACTGTTTGTGATTATGAACTGTATTGGATTGTTGTGATGATTAGCCGGGGTTTTGTGATGGGTTATTGTATTAATTCATTCAATGTAAATGTAATTTGTTGCAATATTATTTTGCGGGGCACATCCAGGTTGCGGTTGTAGCAACCGTTGTATTATTTCATTTTACTGTTTTTTGTTCCTAGGATAGACCCAAGGTGGGGTACACAAACTACCGGGTACTTTGAAGTGTTTAGTGGCCTACTCACTTTGTTGAGGGAGACCGCTTCACTTCGGGTACTTGGCGGGTAGTTTGCCGTACCCGTAGGGGTCCAGGGTGGGGTAATAGCTATTCATCATAACTGTGTAATCCGTCTTTTGTTGCAGGCTCAAAACAAACACGGATTGCTTGCATATCCAATAATGTTCATCTGAGATCTGGAATGCCTATTATTGCGTCTGACGAATGTACAATATCTATATATGATAGCTATTTAGACGTCACTTATGTTTTACACCCGCGCTCGCCCAGTCCCCGCTCTGTCGTTAGTTAAGTAACCTAACGGGTGATGACGGGACCCAGTGGCGAATGCAGATGGCATAAGAGGACGTTGTATTTTCGTTGTTTTCTGCAATGATAGGTTAATGATGGGACATATTATTATTAATGCAAAGAAAATAAACCAAAAGTTTAATCGTTGGAACAATTTAAAAGAAACCGCTCAGTTAATTTTAAACAGAAGATATTTTTTTTAATTGCGGAGCTTTAACCACTCCTTTTAAAAAGCTATCCGGTTCCTTCGGTTATATCAAGTTCACTACGTTTACGGTTTCGCCAAAACCATTCGTAGCCCTCCGTCATTTCTTATGGATGGTCAGTAGTATTCAAGCTATGTTTGTTGGCTTTCATCAAGGCATAGTGTTTGGTAGCTGCTGGGGTATTCATTTGTTGCATAGATAGATGAGCTGGTTTGGGATAGTCGTATTACCTTGTTGGCTTTCGTCAAGGGTATGTACGGGTGGGTTCAAATTAACAAGATAATGATGGGCAGAACTTGACATGTAACTTATGATTTGTTGTCTTTCGTCAAGGTCATAAGAACATGGGGCAAAAATCCACATCGGGAGTTTCTGAAGAAACTGAAACTTGCTAGTGTTGCATAGCATTTGGAGTTTGATGAATGTTGGTAGGATTCCTTCAACATTATCATACGATGATATTTGGATCCCGATCCTACTGTGAGTATATGCTACTTATCAGAAGATTCGTTACTTAACGATCAATGCTATAAACCAAGTAGGTGTCTAGAAAGGTGTCAGCGGGGTTACGCCCCAAGAGAAAAGAGGTTATTTAATTAAGGAACTTTGCGAAAGCGTTGGAAAACCGCCCTCGAAGTATCGACACTGGCCTGACCGATCGGTTAAGCAAGTATTATACGGTAAGAATGGTCCTGGCTAATTCTTCTTTTATGGTTTGATGAAGGATTCGAGAAACGGTGGGAGCCATCCAGTTTAGATAAATTAAAAACCACTCTAAACTTGGAAGAGCATCATGCTAAAGTGTTTTCTTCTCTCTCTCTCTTTACTGCAACCTTGTGACCATGACTAAGTTACATCTAGATAACATGTTGACTAAATCTAACTTATTTGACTGGCAAAGGTCTGTCCAGATGTCCATTGCCTATGACAAGCTGGACCACCCTATTACTACTCAAGATCCCGCCGTCCCAGGTCCAGTTTCCACCGTCGCGGATATTGATATCCGTCAGACAAGGGAAAAGGTTAAAGCGAAAGCCAAGTGTCTCGTGTTGGCTTCAGTTGATGGTGTATACCAGAAGCAGCACGAGAAGATGGACTCAGTTTCCATCTTTCTCCATAACAAAGATTTATATGGAGAGCAATCTCATATCGCAAGATATGAGGCCTCGAACGAATTAATTCAAGCGAGGTCGGCTGACGGGTCATCTATAGGGGACGACGTCCTTACGATGACTAGCTATATTGATAAGCTCAAGGACCTGGAGACCATGTTGGGAAACAGGTCATATGCTGACTTATTTCCACAGTCCCAACCCTCTACTTACACCCTGAAAGAAACCAGGGAGACACAAGCTATGCTTAATAGGGGACCTTCTTCTTCTTCTTCCAAAGCGAAAGCAAAGGGTGAAAAGAAGAAGACCTCTACAAAGCCGATATACGGTGTCCGTAAAGTAGGAGGAAAGGGAAGAGCACAAGTTTCGGGACTTGGTGTAGGTAAGGAGGGATGTTCCTATTGTTATGGGAACGGGCATTGGAAGAAGGATTGCAGGGCTTTGGAAGCCAGTAGCCAGGATACGAAGCATGTTGTGGCTTCAGCCTCAAGTGTGTTTGTAATTGAGAACTGTTTGTCAATTAACTCTACTTCCTAGGTACTAGATACCGGAGCAGGATCTCATATCAGTAATTCGTTACATGCTTTGAGAAACCGTAAAGTTATAAGGGTAGGTGATTTGTCTCTCAGAGTTGCTAACGGAATGAGCGTGGACGCTGAATCCGTGGGAGAATATCGCCTAGGTTTGACAAGTGGGAAGATATTGATTCTACGTAACTGTCTGTATGTACCTAGTTTGACTTGTAATATCATATCAGTGTCCTCACTTTTGAGAGAGGGATATGACTTTACATTCGTAAGCGATGTAGTTCACATCCACCTAAATCAAGTTCTGATTGGGTCCGGTACATTAGATGACGGTATATACGTATTGAATCAAGCTCAGGTTTTCAATGTCCAGAACACACTTAAAAGAAAGTCTCCAGAAATAAATCAGGCTTTCTTATGGCATTGTAGACTAGGTCACATCAATGAAACACGATTAATGAAGATACATAGAGAAGGATATTTGAATCCATTCGAATATCAATCTTATGCCACTTGTGAATCTTGTCTCATGGGAAAGATGACAAAGACTCCGTTTATTGGACACGGAGTAAGAGAGAGCGAGCTCTTAGGACTCGTACACAGTGACTTGTGCGGTCCAATGTCTACACATGCGCGAGATGGTTATTCCTACTTCATTACTTTTACGGATGATTTCTCTAGGTATGGACATATCTTCTTGATGAAGCATAAATCCGAGGCCTTTGAGAAATTCCAGGAATACAAGAATGAAGTGGAAAACCAAACAGGCAAAAGTATTAAGACACTGAGATCTGATCGAGGTGGTGAATACTTAAGTGCCGAGTTCCTGGGTTACTTAAAAGAGAATGGAATTCTCTCTCAGCTTACTCCTCTATACACACCACAACGCAACGGTGTATCGGAAAGGTGGAATCGAACCCTATTGGATATGGTTCGTTCCATGATGAGTAAGGCTGAGTTACCTCGATCATTCTGGGGTTATGCGCTAGAATCAGCGGCATATCTTTTGAACAAGGTTCCAACCAAGACTGTGCCTACCACACCATATCAGATGTGGAGTGGGAAGAAACCCTATCTTCAGTACCTGAAGACATGGGGATGTACAGCTTTTGTTAAAAAGCAGCATCCGGACAAGCTCGAGGCACGCTCAGTAGATTGTAAGTTTGTAGGATATCCAAAGAACTCCATGGGATATTGCTTCTATTACGCAGAGGAACAAAAGGTTTTTGTTTCTTGTCATGCCCGCTTCTTAGAAACTGAATTTTTAGAAAGTCAGAAGAGTGGGAGCGCAGTAGAACTGGAAGAAATTCCAAAACCACAAGCTGTTACTGAAAGTTTGGTAGAACAAGAAGTTTCAGAAGAAAGGGACATACCAGCGCCTATCCGCAGAAGTAGTAGGCAGTCTCATCCGCCCGAGAGATACTACGGTTTTCTCATAGACGGGGATCGAGAAGATTGCGTCATTGATAATGACGACCCTACTAGCTTCCAGCAAGCCATTCAGAGCGGCGACTCGGTAAAATGGCTGGATGCAATGCGGACCGAAATGGAGTCCATGTACACTAACAAAGTATGGACTTTGGACGTTGCTCCAGATGGGGTAAAACCCGTAGGATGCAAGTGGATCTTCAGAAAGAAGATTGGTGTAGATAGACAGGTTGAAACTTATAAGGCTAGACTTGTAGCCAGGGGTTTCCGTCAAAGACCTGGTTTGGAATATGACGAAACCTTTTCTCCAGTGGCTATGCTAAAATCCATTCGGGTCCTTCTTGCTATTGCTGCCTTCCATGATTATGAGATCTGGCAGATGGACGTAAAGACGGCCTTTCTAAATGGAAATTTGGAAGAGAGCGTCTATATGGATCAGCCAGAGGGATTCATTCAGTGTGGGAGCAGCGGTAAAGTATGCAAGCTGCTTAAGTCCAACTATGGACTAAAGCAGGCATCGTGGAGTTGGAACATCTGCTTTGATGATACTGTCAAAGAATTCGACTTTATCAAAAATCCAGATGAACCATGCATATACAGTAAGATTGTAGGGAGAGTTGTTGTATTCCTCGTCTTGTACGTGGATGACATTCTCCTAATAGGAAATGATATTCCTATGCAACAGTCAGTCAAAGGATTCTTGTCACAGAAATTCTCCATGAAGGACCTGGGTGATGCCACCTACATTCTGGGGATCCAGATCTATCGTGATAGATCAAAGAGGATGTTGGGACTTTCACAGTCCAGGTACATAGACACCATATTGAAAAGATTCAGTATGGAAGATTCTAAGAGCGGTAACCTACCGGCTTGTCACGGAATCACCCTCTCCAAAGAGATGTCTCCCAAGACTGATTTGGAAAAGGATCGCATGTCGATTATACCCTACGCTTCTGCGGTAGGCTCTATAATGTATGCGATGTTATGTACCAGACCAGATGTAGCATACGCATTGAGCGTTGTAAGCCGGTATCAGGCAAACCAAGGGGAGAATCACTGGATAGCAGTAAAGAACATTCTCAAGTACCTGAGAAGGACTAAGAAGATGTTCTTGGTGTATGGCGGAAAAGACCTCCAGATCGAGGCCTTTACTGACTCTGGCTTCCAGAGTGACAAGGATGACTCCAAGTCCATGTTGGGTTATGTCTTTACCCTTAATGGAGGGGCGGTCTGTTGGAAGAGTTCCAAGCAGGAGACCGTTGCTGACTCAACGATGGAAGCAGAGTACATAGCTGCTTGCGATGCCGCAAAAAAAGCTATCTGGATGAAGAAGTTCCTCACAGAACTTCAGGTGGTTCCTACCAGTGTTGGTCCAATACCTCTGTATTGCGACAACAACGGCGCTATAGCTTTAGCGAAGGAATCCAGGTTCCATCAGAACTCCAGACACATCTTAAGGCGGTATCACCTGATCAGGGAGATCGAGGTAAAGAGAGTAAAATCAGAGGATAACACTGCTGATCCATTCACGAAGGCCCTACCTCAGATTCAGTTCGAGAGGCTACTCGAGATCATCGGTCTTCGATACGCCAGTACATGGCCCTAGTGCAAGTGGGAGATTGTTAGTGTATATGCCCTAGGGGCCATTATTGTATCATACTAGTTTGTATATTACTTAATAAAAGCTTGGGATATTCAAATGTATATAACAATCTTGCTAAATATGGTAGTATGCTACTTGGTTTTTCTATCTTAATATGTGAGTATACGTATTGATAGAGCTCTTAGGATCTTGCTTGACTACCAGCGTTGTGATGGCAGTCACACTAGTAGGAGTTGGGTAGTCTATAAGCACATCCTTATTCAGGTCCCTAGTCGTAGGATTATCGAGACAGGGCATCGATACTCCGGAGTAGACTAGTGTGTACGCTTCCCATCCCAGTTGGGGAGATGGTCTGTCCCACAGCCGTCAGTACGTCGTACTGGAGATAGTATACAGGTACTCGTTGGGTTACGGTTACACCGGACAGGACTCGTAGGTAACTGTTGGTTGGGTTTTATACCAGTCGTCAGTTAACAGTTCCCAGGTGACATGAGTACAGCATAGTCCGCAAACTTGACACTGCTACTTCGTCTCGAGTGTGTCCCACTGTTCTTAGATTGCTACCCTACCACGGCTCAAAGGAGTCATGCAAACAGGTAGCAGTTAGGTGCAGTCCCGAGCACTTGGAGGCAGTGGCGGTTAGACAGGATTCGTCTCTCCCGGTATTGGGAGTTGATATCGCGCTGTGTCAGAGAGCCATTACGCAAAGTCCCTGGCCAGGGCAAACGAGATTTACTGGTAGGTTCCAGTAGTTTCTCAGGGTGTAATGGGCTTCGCTCCGACACGACTTATACCGCTATTAGGGGACTGACACTTGCCGCCCCCTGGGCCCGATATGAGATAGTCTTAGACGAACAGACCGGACTATACGGAGATTTTCACATCAGACTCAGTAGGAGTTCGGATGGGTTTCCTCATCGGCCTTCTTATCGACATCTACCTGGGGACCGTTACGTACAGCTAGTGCCGCTTGCGGTCTGTGCTTAAACCCACTGCCAGCATAGTAGTCGAGTCATTAGAGTCTCACACAGAGAGTTTCCCTGCTCCAGACGAAACGATATAGAGGTCGTATGGTTTTACGAGAAGGGTTCGGACGCATACGTGTGTTTACGCACGTACGACTTTCGGACAGTTTTTTACTAGTCGGCTTTGGTTTAAGCCAGATTCTAGTATCAGGATACTGGATTTATACAGTCTAAAGTTTTTCCGTGTTTTCACGGATAGGAGGGGCGTTCTCGTAATTTCATGAGAAGCTTCTAGAAGATGATAACTTGGGGGTTAAGGTGGCATATGCATTAAATAAGATTAGTGAGTCATATGGGTGATTCATCCATGTCATTAATGCATCATAAATGCTTAATAACTCATGGAGATGAATCACCCTTTGATATTTATGAAGCATGGTTGTAAATCCTTTATTTTCTTTTATTGGATAAATGATAATGCTTGATATATATTATGATAGATCATTATCTCATCTCATTCTCGTGCTCACCTTCTCTCTCCTCAAGCTCTCTCTCTTCAAACCCTAATCCTCCCCTCCCATGTGTTGAGATCAAGGATTAGATTAGACTATTTAATCCATAACCCAACTCTATATCACCTAGGTTACTTAGATTAGCACTTTAAGAAACCTAGTTACCTCTAGTTTGAGGTGAAGCTTGAAGTATAGCTCTCGGGTGGATCTTCTACAACATAGAGAAGGCCGGAGAGGACGTGGAGAATGACAAGACGAATGACTCGGTTCTTTAAGTATAATCACTTAACATAGTAGTTTAGAACTTCTATGGTTTCTTGTTAGTTATAGTTTAGCTTCGATTCTTGCGGTTAGTCGATGTTTAAGCAAAGAACAAGATCGTTTTTCATATTTCCGCCTCCCCGCAAGTCATGGGGTGTTGCACATCGACTTACAGAGGGTACCTACATATATACACACATTGCATCGTAAACAGAAATCACGCACGAAAACCAAAACAGCACACAAATCGCACATAGATTAAAACCTATGGTCTACTCATGCAAAAGAGCCAAACAACACCAGATATCGACGTACGGACATCTAGTGACCGAGACAAAACACAAAATCACAATTTCAAGGCATGGAAATCAAGGAATTTAAAGCAACAACTCATGAAAATGGTCCCAGATTTTGGTTCAGATGAAATGGGGATAAACAAACAGTATTGGGGTGTTGTATATAGGGTATATGAGCTACAGAACCAATTCCAACACCAACACTCATAATTTGCCCGAAGACATTACCCCAAAAATCGGTGAGCTCGGCTAAAGTAGGGAGTTGAGGTCTCGTTTGTTCAGGGTGGTCTCGTAGTGGTCCATCTAGGTTGGTGGAGTTGTTTATTTTTCCAGTAATGGCCTCGGATCACTCCAGATTCCCTGTAGTCCTCAAATTGCACACAAAACCGATATTGAGACGTTTAATTCAATTGTATGGTCTAGGCTCTATTTGATTTGGTTTCTAAACACTAAGGGGGGGTTATAAGTCACCACTAAAGCTCAATTATACCATCTCAATTCATGAAACCCTCAAAACCCCATCTTGGAATTTTCCAAGCTCTCTAAACTACACTAAATGAATTCTAAAATAAACTAGAGGCTAAAAAAACTTGATTACAATACTAATGGTGAAAGAATTATCTCATTTGGCAACTCAAGAATTTTCTTGAGTTGCCCCAAGTGCTAAAAATCCAATTTTTCTTGATCTCTCATGCTTGTAGTGAGCTTGTCACTACTACAAATAAGGGTTGCCCCTACGGATTTATCGGTAGGGGCAACCCACTATCCCTACGGATATATACGTAGGGGCGAAAAAAGACCCCGTAGGTGCAAAGGCCGCAGGTGCAAGTTGAGGTCCTGAACTTGGCCCTACGGATAAATTGAAGCCCCTACGGATAACTCTGTAGGTGCTATAGCCCCTACGGAGTACCCCGTAGGGGTAATAAAATCATATATTTAAATTTTTTTTTTGAATATATTGTATATACCTACGGATATATCCGTAGGTCCTATTTCGTCCCCTACGGATACAGCCGTAGGGGATATAAAGTAGCCCCTACGGCTGTTTCCGTAGGGGCCACTCACAACACAATGCACTGAGATCGGGGGGAAAATATCAGGGAACCTGATATTTTGCCCCTACGGATATATACGTAGGGGATAAATATTGGCCCCTACGTATATATCCATAGGGGCACCCCCAACACCCTGCACTGATATCAGGTGGGAAAATATCAGGTTTCCTGATAGTTTGCCCCTACGGATAACTCCGTAGGGGCAATATATATACCTACGGAGTAATCCGTAGGTACATGTTTTCTGTATTTTTTTTTAAAAAAGGGCTGCTAGATTTTTTCCCGCCCTGTGCACAATACTATATACATCAATCAAATCATATATTGCAGTATTCATAATCACATCCCACGCATATATATAATATACAAAAGAAACCCAAAAACTGAATATGATATAAATTCAAACCAATATCAATATCGTTTCAAAATGTAGTACAATGTGATATAAATAAATACATGTTTCAAAAAATAAGAACCAAAAAGCTACCCTAGTTCGGTCCAGCTCCACCTCCGAGTAACGTTCGAATAACGCGCGCCTGCTCCTCGGTAAATACACTATCCAATACTGCAAATAAAGAAGTCTGAGCGGCATGTGGAGCTGGCGTCGTGGTCTGCGCAGCCGCCGTCGAGGTAGTCGCTTGCGGAGCCGCGGCTGCGGGAGTCTGAGTGGGCGGTGGAGCTACAGGAGCTGTCTGCGGAACCGCAGCCGATGTAGTGGCTTGCGGAGCCGCAGCCGAAGGAGATGCATGTGGAGGCTCGGCCGATCTACCCTGTCGCGTCTGGACATAACGTGTGTAAGAAGCGTCTAAGAACTGTGTATTATTCGAATTCGTTTCATTATTAAGTTATTTCGAAACCCTGTTTGGATATCTAGTTTGGAAAAGCGTTGTTTATTTTAATTACATAAGTATGTATGATTAATCAGACTTGCGTACTAATAAGGGTTGTGTTGATATGTATATAATATGAAATGATATTTTACTATAAAGTAGTATACATACCAGCATCTCCTTCAACTCCTGAACGGTGGCCCTCAAGCTATCCAGTTCCTGATGGACATGCCGGCCACTGGAGACGGAGGAAGTAACCGCCGGGGTGGAGTCCAACCTCATATGGGCCCTGCTAGGGCCCAATCCTCGGCCTCTCTCCCAACCTCCGTGGTGCCCTCCGTGTGCGGCGTCCAGAACTGGGGTCAGCAGCCTCGGATCGTTCTGTCCGGTAAAATCGATCCCCGAGGCCTGGGCCTGCTCAACCACCCGCTCCTACACCCACATTAAGCAGTAAAGTATAAGTATAAAATTTAAACTTGAACCTTCCAAAACTAAAATTTCAAATTTGGGTAGAAAAAATATTAACACTTACGCAGTACTCCTGGGTAGCGATGTCGGGACATCGAAGCTCGCCCGTGGCGGGATCTGTCGAGGTGCCGTGGACGGCAAGATATGCGGACAGCACGCTCGGTGTACCACCTGACGCCACGGTCCGAGATGTCTGCAATATTAGAAAGTAACTCTTAATATTAGAAATATTAGAGAATAACTCTTAATATTGCAGAATATTAGAGAATAACACTTAATTTACCGATAACTCCATGGCTCGAGTAATGTTCCTCGAGCCACCTGTGTAAGTGGGGCGACCCCTCTTCGCCGACTTCCTGTTCTCCGTATTCTGAGCGGCCTGTTTCTGCACAACGCATTAACATTTAGTTTTCTAATTAAGAAACACAAAGAAATAAATTATATCATAAATAATGAATTAAATTTAAAATACATACTTGTTTGCGTTCGGAGTCGAAATAAGCGCACAATAGAGGCCATGTCTCTACGTCGACTCTCGCAAACGCCGGAGTAGATAGGAGGGCCGCTCTCTCTGCCTCGGGGGTCGCTATCCACAGGGAGTAGCAGTCGGCCTTCAGCTCATTCCTGTTGTATCGGACCTTGGCCTGCATGTTCTTCATCAGGCCATTGTACAGAGCATGAAGGTCGAGCACCCTCCCCGAGTGATCAGGGTCGGCTACAGGCTGAAAATCGTAATCCAACTGAAAATACAAAAAAAAACATTGTTATTAGATTGCAAGTGTTAATAATAAATATATTGGATAGATCAAATGAAAATATATATTAATACATACCCGAGCCTATTCAAAGAAGAGGGCGAATGAGCGCTGGTGCTGCTCGCCCCACTCAACGTGAAGTGGATAGTTCTTCACGATCCGGCTCTCGTCCCCCAAATACCGGCCGAACCACTCGGCATGAGGACCGGTATAGCGATAGTCAAGGGTTAAAAATAGGGGGAATGCTGCCTCCCCCCTAGCTCTATTAGGCCTCAGCCTATGGGACTGATTCGGGCCTCGAGTCCCCCTCTGGGGATGGAGAGGCCCTGCGTCTGCACGAAATATCAAGACAATCAATAATAATACAAAGTTGTATTAAGAAATCAAGGTTAAACAAAAATTCAAGTGTGATATATACCTCCGGTGAATAACGCACGAGCCTGGGCCCGAGCAGCAGCACGAGCGGGACGATAGTTCCTCCGGTGAGGAACAACCGGGGTCCCGGACCCGGACGCATCCCCTCCAACTATAAAATAAACATCGACGCTAAATCTCCATGAAGTTCATATTTATTCTATAGAGCATATGTAAAATAAATAAATATTTTAAATTTATTCATACTAACCTGCAGACGATGCGGAGGGTACGGAAGCGGCAGGAGTGGCCCCTGTGGAAGGTGTGGACGCACCACCTATAATTAGACAATTAAAAATAGATTTTATAAGTAATTGCAAAAAGAATGTGTAGATCAATAATATAACGTTCTAAATCAATATGCATGAACTATAGGACATATAAACATACCCGCAGGTGCGGTGGTGTCACCACCTACAGCTAGACAATAATAAAAATTGCTAAGTAAGAGCAAAAGGAATGTGTATATTTATGATATAGCATTCTAAATCAATATACATACACTATATGATATATGAACATACCTGGAGGAGCGGGGGTGGCCTCTGTCCCAGATGTGGACGCAGGACCAACAACTAGACAATTAAAAATAGATTTGATAAGTAATTGCAAAAAGAATGTGTAGATCAATAATATAACGTTCTAAATCATTATGCATGCACTATATGATATATAAACATACCTGGAGGAGCGGGGGTGGCCTCTGTCCCAGATGTGGACGCAGGACCAACAACTAGACAATCAAACATTGACAATATAAGTAATTTTGACATAAACAGGCATGAATATCTGTAATATTAAATTGAAAATGGATATGCGTGCAGTATACCTGGAGGTGTGGCAAAATCCACACGGAAGGAGGCATCCGAAGGGGTCTCCGATCTGGGTGCAAGACCGGCCCTCTGAAGCTCCCTACGGAGCTCTCCGGGCGGCAGAACCGCTCTGCCTCTGCCTCTGCCTCTGCCGCGGCTGGAGCTCCTGCCGCCCCTCGCTGCTCCCGACATCGTCATCCAATCTAGATAAACGGTTCGTGGACGCATTAGACAATCATTAAAAGTATTGACTATATATGATCTAGAGCGTAAAATGTGAAGTAATAATATAACATTACTGATAACCTTTTTCGTTTCGTGGGCGCATCATACATATCTACTTGGATTTCATCGTCGATGTCATTTCTAACCCACGTAACTTCATGATCGGTCGAAGACAACCCGTCCTTCGAAACAGACGGTCGGAGCACTTTAAGCCTTCTCTCTTCTTCGTCCTCATCGCTGTCCTCGTATTCTGGGACATCGTAGACATCTCTAGGTTTCCATCTGCATACAACACTCCACCCCGGATGCTTCAAACACTGTGAGTAGTATACTTGGAACGCTTGGTTCGGAAAGATAAACGGATCGTCTTGACCGTAAAATCGAAGTGTGTTCACACTGGTCAATCCATATTCATCTTTCCAAGTCCCAAGACTGCTTCTCCACCTATCTGTATCGGTTCGCGGATCGTACCAAGTACAGTGGAATATATAAAAGGGTTCTGATCGTCCGGGATAGTGGATGCCGAGTATACAATTTAAGTACCCATAGTAAATCACACCGTCCGATCCTACCGTCGCAATACCACTATTCTGAGTGATTCTAGATGTTTCTATGTCCTTAATTTCGAATTTGTATCCAAGGACACCAAATCCTTTGTAATGTGCAACCTCCATACTAGGAAATTGAGCTAAACATCTTGAATCACTCTCAAATGATGCAGACAAGTTCGGATCGTGGATCTAACAAAACAAATTTTACGATAAATACATAACGATACAAGTTTAGATTAAAACTGATAGCAATAAAATGTAATTCGAATAACTTACATGCTCTGTGACCCAATCACAAAAATTATCCTGATGGTATTTTTCCAAACGCTCTTCGTTCCAATCAGGATGCCCCTCACGTACCTCGTTAAAATGAGTTCTGTTTTCGACAAATAATTGTGACATTAATATTATGTCATTTCATACACACACAAACACAGATATAACAATTAATCCAAAAGAACTTACTCTCTAATTTGTTCAAGACATTCGCAATTAAGCAAGATAAACCGGTATATCTTGTTGATAAACATAGTGTCTACCCTCTTATACTCGGCTTTACCATATGGCCCGTCTTGAATTCTTCGAGGTCGGTTAAGCCTTGTCTCAATGTTCTCGTCCAGATAGCGGGAACAAATTGTGGTTGCTTCATCAAGAAGATAACCTTGCATGATAGAACCCTCTGGTCGATTTTTATTGCGTATATACTTCTTAAGAGTGTAAAGGTACCTAATGAGAATATATTGAATAAATAAACACGGGCATACATGACAAAAATAAATTTATAAATATCTCGAAATGAACATCTAATCTATCTTTGTACACGGAGAACCAGCGGAAAGGTACCGACGAAATATCTCGAAACGGATGAAAACACAAGTGAATGAAGGCGTTTGCTTTATACATTCTTAATTTGTCCACACGGGACAAATCTATGGGTTACCATACGATTGAATTTTCTCGTCGCGCAGACTATACGACGGTTGTTAGTATCGAGCTATACTGTCCGATATTTAACAACCTTCGTATAGTTCTAGGTCACGACGAGCATCGCACGTATGTTAACCGATAGACGGGGACTAAGTGGCGCTTTTAGTTTCATATACGGGTATCGATGGGAATATGAAGGTTTCATATCATCATCGAGTATCATATATTGGTTTTAACCCGAACATCTCGAGTCGCTCTCTAATTATGCGTTTGTATGTATGTGTTCCGGCTGTCGAGGGTAGGCTTCTATCCCATTAAGAATGTATAGAGC
The DNA here is from genome assembly GCA_030015575.1 of Agapanthus africanus. Classification (NCBI taxonomy): domain Eukaryota; kingdom Viridiplantae; phylum Streptophyta; class Magnoliopsida; order Asparagales; family Amaryllidaceae; genus Agapanthus; species Agapanthus africanus. The sequence continues at coordinate 234,928,348 of CM057337.1, forward strand.
GAACGCCCATCACTTGTGCTTTCAACCGTTTCGAGTAAATTTCGGCAGCACCTCCCCGCTGTTCTCCGAGTACACTGTAATAGAATAGATAATCATTTCAAAGCTGTGAAACAACGTTGAAATGAACATCTAATCTATCTTTGTACACGGAGAACCAGCGGAAAGGTACCGACGAAATATCTCGAAACGGATGAAAACACAAGTGAATGAAGGCGTTTGCTTTATACATTCTTAACTTGTCCACACGGGACAAATCTATGGGTTACCATATGATTGAATTTTCTCGTCGCGTAGACTATACGACGGTTGTTAGTATCGAGCTATACTGTCCGATATTTAACAACCTTCGTATAGTTCTAGGTCACGACGAGCATCGCACGTATGTTAACCGATAGACGGGGACTAAGTGGCGCTTTTAGTTTCATATACGGGTATCGATGGGAATATGAAGGTTTCATATCATCATCGAGTATCATATATTGGTTTTAACTTGAACATTTAACGTGAATAAGTTTTACGTTTACGTTTCGTTATTAAGAGTTCGAAATTTCATGTTTAGGGTAAATTTTTCTTGCGTTTGTGGTAAAGTTGTACGTTTATGTTGTCATCGAGTATCCTATTGTAATGAACTAGTGTATCCTACTAAATAAATTAGTGCACCATAAACCTAAATAACCCAAATTAACCTAATTAACCACAATTAACCATAATTGTTACCCTAACACAAATTATCACTAATTAACCCAATTTACCCAAATTAACCTAATTAACCCTAATCAACCCAAACTTAACCAAATTTACCCAAATTAACCAAATTAAGCCTAATCAACACCCTAACCTTTTCAAATTATCACTAATTAACCCAAATTAACCCTACACTGCAATTAACCCAAATTAACCATAGCCTCTAACCCTAAACATGACCCTAACCCTAACACTAACCCTAACCCTAAATACCATAACCCTAACCCTAACCCTTAACCCTAACCACAACCCGGCCAACACCAATCCCAACCCCAACCGAACCCTAATCCCAACCCCAACCCCAACCGGCCCCAACCAAACCCTTACCCTAACCCCAACCCCAACCCCAATCGAACCCTAACCCTAACCACAACCCGGCCAACACCAATCCCAACCCCAACCGAACCCTAATCCCAACCCCAACCCCAACCGGCCCCAACCAAACCCTTACCCTAACCCCAACCCCAACCCCAATCGAACCCTAACCCTAACTGACCCGATGCCACCCCTACCCGAACCCAGATCCCTGAACCCTACCCCTAACATCATCAAAAGAGGGAAATAAAAGTATTAAATTAGAAGTAAAAATTGGAAATTTACTAACCGCGGTGGAGGAGACGACGGAGGAGGCCAGTAGTCGACGATGCGATCGGCGACGAGTCAAGCACGGTTGCGACGTGGAAGTCGACGAGTCAAGCACGGTTGCGGTGGCGAGGTCAGGATGAGGACGTCGATGGCCGACGAGATCGGGATCGAGACGCGGGAAGAATAAGAGAGAAGAAAAATTTGGGAACGGTGAGGGATTTTCTGTGCCTTTTTTTTTATTATTAACCCGTATACATGCCCCTACGTACTTAGCCGTAGGTTCTTTGTTTGCGCCACCGTAGGGCCAAACAACAAATTATGATTAAATATTTTTAAATTAAAATATAGAAAACCGTAGGGACAACAGTGGGCACCTACGGATTAATCCGTAGGGGCAATAAAACGTTGCCCCTACGGATTCCTTTATCCGTAGGGGCAACCCCTATTTGTAGTAGTGTGTGCACATTTTTAGTGAAGTGATTGCAAGGTTTTGATGTAGTTTTTGGGTTGTAGTAAAAAGGTATAGGTGATGGAGGAGGGAGGCAGCCATAGAGGGGAAGGGTAGAGAGATGACGAGGGTGATGAGGTGAAGAAAGAATGGCCAAGGTCAAAGGAAACCCCTCTCCTTCTCTCTCTTGACCATACCTCTCACTATGCCACATTTTAAATCCTTTTCCTTTTTTTCTTTTCTTTAAAACAAAATTCAAAAACCCATTTCATTCAAATGAAACCATGGTCACATAGAAAAAATGTAATACGGTTTGTAACATGCAATGGTGCTTGTCAAAATGCATAACCAAGCTTAAATGCAAGATTAGTGGAATTTAATCGCGTTTAGCACTTAACCCTATTTTAAATGAGTATTTAAAAATCTATAAATGCTCATATCATATAAAACACCCTCATTTCAGCAATTCTTATAAAATTTCCAAATATTTCCCAATTTATCGGTATTTAATTATACCGCATCATTAATATATTCATAATATTTATTATTTAATTATATAAATTACCAAAAATAATATTTTATTTTTCTGAAATGTTACATCGGATGAAGTGTTGATTCGATGAAATAATATATATATATATATGTGTATATATATATATATTATGCTCACTTAAATATTTATTATTCTCACTTATGATACATTTAACATATATATGATATATGTTTATTGTATTGTTTTCTATTGTTACATAAATATTATATATGTGATATATAATATTCTGACATGCTAGGTTATACATGCAACAAGGATGTATGAGAATTATACCATGCTACATATAATGTTTGGGTTTAAATTCTTAAGTAATTCAAAAATGTGGAAATGTGTCATGGTGGATGCTTCATGAAGCTTGTTGATAACCATTGACAATGTCCACCCTTTTTGTTTTGCTTAAGATATTTTCTAACCCAACTATGACACATAGTCATGGTTAACTCTCTACATGGGTTAGAGTTTGATATATACTAACCTATGGTTGCATTTCTAACTTTATCTCATTCATTCATCTTCTTCTTCCTTATCTCATTTTTGCTCTCTAGATTTTGAGATTAAGAAGAATAATAGTAAGAAATTAAATACTAAAGTGAGCCAAATTCCTACTTCATCATCCTCTTCTATACTAGCCATATAGATTAGTGTGTTAGCTTCACTAATTCCGTATTATTGAAGAGTGACCTTGAGTCCGTATTTTCTCGACGTAGATCATCACAGACTTTGAAGACTTCAAGCAAGGATGGATCGTATATCTTGTGGAGCCTCTCAAGAGTTCGGGAGCTCGTTGATCGCAGCGAAGGGACCACTACTTGGAGCTTGTGAAGTGAAGGAGCGGACTACAAAGGTTGTAATCCCTAATCACTTAGTTGTAAAGTTGTTTACATAGTTGTTAACCCTAACTCTCTAGTTAAGATCTTGCTTATGGTTTCATAGCACCCCAAATTTTTATAAAAATGCATGGTTGATGCCTTCCTAAACCTTGTTGTCGTGCTATACAACCCTAAAGTGGTATCAGAGCCAAGCTAGAGCATTAGAGGTTGTCTAGACGAAGTTAGAATTCAGATCGAACCAAGAAAACCCATTTTGGACCCCCTCTCTAGAAATTTTTCAAAATGTTGGATTTTTCCAATTTAAAAATATTCAGAAAAACATGCAGGGAATTCTATGGACACACCTGAAGAACGAAACCCTAACTCGTCTATGTGACAAGCGGATCCACGGTCAAAACATGGTTTTGGCGACGGATCCGCGGCGCCGCTTGAGAGGCTTGGATCGGGCCTTCAGCTGTAGGTCCGTAGGAACTGTGGTATGTTTCTGGTTAACTTTAACTGTGCTCAATTGTTGAGCTCTCTGGAAAATTCGGGAATTCGTTGATTCGATCGAATTGTTTAAACTTCGCCTAGATTTCTGTGATTGTGATACAATATTTGGAATTCATATTGTTAGGCATGAAATCCGAAGTATGTGATATTTCGGGTTTATGATGTCTAGGGTGATTGTGGATTCCAAATGTTGTAGTTTGACATTTTCTTTTCAGCTACCGTAAGTGTAATATGTGGTGTATCGCCGGTTTCGGTGCTATATGTCAACGATAATTGGGATACGCATATTTACTTACGTTGATGACATGTGTTGTTATGTGTTGCTGTGATATGTTTTATTGGATCGTCGTGTTTGAATAGCCGGGGGTTTTATGTGAGATGAGAGTTTTTTTCATTTTCATTCATGTAAAATTCATTGTATGTAATATTCTATTATTGGGGAACTTCCAGGTTGAGGATGATGTCACCATTGTTGTATATTATTTACTTTTCCGCATTAGGATAGACCTAAGGAGGAGAGCACAAGCAACCGGGTTCTAGGGTCCAGTGGGAGGCCATCTCGAGGAGTCGAGACCGGGTCTCCTAACCCTAGGATTGGGAGGGTTACTTGCTGCTCTCGTAGGGGTCTAGGAATGTGGGTTTAGCTATTCATCACGACCGTGGAATCGGTGTTTTATACAGGCTCAAAATAAAACACGGAAATCCTAGTATATCTAATATTTCATATTTTATCATCTGCTGCAATGTTCTGTGATGAGATCATATTACTGCCTGAGACGAATGTTTTATTATTATATATATGATATATAATAGACGCTGCTTATGTTTTGCTCCCGCACTAGTCCCGTCCTGGTATGCTGTTAGTTAAGTAACCTAACGGTGCATAACGGAACATTGTGGCGAATGCGGATGGCATAAGCGTACGTTGTATTTTCGTTTCTTCTGTGATGCTTAGGAAGCAAAAATTATGGGATTTTGTTAATGAGATTAATGAAAGAAAAAGAAACCTAAAAGATGTTGTAGAATCGAATTTTCAGAAAGGGTAGCTCTAGATTTTGCTTTGCATAGCGGTATTCCTTATAGAATATCCAGCACCTTATTCGATAAGGAAAGAGCCGAGATCCCTTCACCGGGAGTGACCTCTTTTGCGAAACTAGCAGATGCTACAACTCACTCAGTTTTGTTTTTGATTGCTTCTTTAGTTCTTGCTTTGCATAGAGGTATTCCTTGTAGAATATCCAACATCTTATTCGATAAGGAAAGAGCCGAGATCCCTTCACCGGGAGTGACCTCTTTAGCGAAACTAGTAAAAGCCTCAAAAACACTCCTTTTCAAAATCACTTATTTCTACAACGATATCATGTTCATTACGCAAAAGGTATTCTGAAAAACCTGCGTAGCCTTTCGTCATTTCAGATAAGTACTACTTAGTATTCGTGCTACGTTTGTTGGCCTGCGTTAAGGCGTAGTGTGCGGTAGCTAACCAGTGCTTAACTGCAACATAAGATGAGATTGGATTAGGGTAGTGGTGCGACTTTGTTGGCCTGCGTCAAGGGTCGTGCGGGTGGGTTTAATTAAATCAGGAATGAAGGGTTGAACTTGACTAGCGGACTATAGTTTGTTGGCCTGCATTAAGGTCATAGCACGCTAGGGGCAAAAGCATTATCGAGAATTTCAACTGTTGAAATTTGCAATGAGATTGCATACCTTCTATGAGATAGTTGGATCCTGATACCTACTGCGAGTAAGAGTTACTCCTGGGAGAGTATTACACATAACAATTAGCCGATCAAGTAGGTGTCTAGAAAAGTGTTAACGGGGTTATGCCTCTTGGAAAAAAAGGTTTATTTTAATTAGGTCCGTGCGAAAGCACGTGGAACCTGCTCAAAGTACCAACACTGGCCTGCTGAAAGATTGACGAACTTATAGGTGTAATTAATCCCGTCTTGTCTTACCTTTTAGGGTTTTAAGGAAGATTTGATGGAAACAGTGGAAGCCATCCTGATTAGATAAGATAATAACCAATCTAATCTTGCAAGAGCATACACAAGTGTTCCCTTCTCTCTCTCTCCAGGTAGCAACCATGTCACGCCTTAATCAAGATAATAATATTCAGGTATTGACCAAACCCACTTATTATTTTGAGCAGGGGAACGTTGGTTCCGTTCTTTCTTATAATTGTCATAAGACCGAGCAGGGAATAGAAACATATCCGGATCCCTACGCCACCCAAACGAAGAATAAGCATGTTGATGCATCTTCTTCAGGTGTGTTAGTTATCGAGAAATGTTTCTCAGTTCATTCTACGTCCTGGGTATTAGATACCGGATCGGGATCCCACATATGTAATATGTTACATGGGCTAAGGAAAGGTAGGGAATTGGGAACGGGTGATCATTCCATAAAATAGGGAATGGTGCAAATGTTGCAGCCAAAGCAGTTGGCGAATATCACCTTGTATTGCCAAGTGGTAATACATTGATTCTGAACGAATGCTATTACATTCCGACCCTGATATGCAACATTATATCAGTTTTTTTATTAAGTAAAGAAGGATATAATTTTGTAGTAGAGGATAATGTTATGAACATCTTCCTGAATCAAAAGTTGATTAGATCAGGCTGGTTAAATAATGGCATATACGTTCTAAACCAAACCACGGTTCTTAACGTACAAAATATACACAAGTGGAAGAGTTCAGAAATGAATGAATCCTTCTTGTGGCATTGTAGACTAGGTCATATCAATGTGACATGATTAGCTATGTTATATAAGGATGGATATTTGAATCCATTCGAATTTTCATCTTATGACACTTGCCATTCATGTCTCAAAGGCAAAATGACCAAAACTCCATTTATTGGACACGGAGAAAGAGCTACGGAACTCTTGGGACAGATACATAGTGATGTATGTGGTCCCATGTCTACACATGCCAGGAATGGTTCTTCGTACTTCATTACATTCACCGACGATCTCTCAAGATACGGACATGTGTTCCTGTTGAAACACAAGTTTGAATCTTTTGAGAAATTCAAAGAATATAAGAACGAAGTCGAAAACCAAACGCGTAAAAGTATTAAGATCATTCGATCTGATCGAGGAGGAGAATACTTGAGCAATGAGTTTCGGGACTATCTAATAGAGAATGGGATTCTCTCTCAGCTTACTCTTACGTATACACCACAGCACAACGGTGTATCGGAACGGAGGAATCGCACCCTATTAGATATGGTGCGCTCTATGATGAGTACCTGTTCACACCATAATATTGCATTATTATATTCCCCATCCTTATTCGTTTTATAAATAAACAGGTGCTTTTGACGCATGACTGCTACATATTACAGGTTACACGTTCTTGAACAGAAAACAGTGAAAATGATGAAAAGACGATGCGAAAGTGGACTTTGACCAACAAACAGAAGACTCTTGATCAAGCCTATATCAAAGATAAAATTCACAAAGTACAAGGCAATGCAATGTCCAAGATTACAAAGCGAACGGTTAAAAGTCCACTGCAATTATTCACTGGAGATCTGGAAGAAACATAGAAGCTATTTTTAATAAAAGAACCAAATAATAAGGATGCCTAAAGACAGAAGAGCCAACAAAGGAAATTTCAAGGCCCAATACTTCATTTCAAAGAGACAGAGACATAAAATTTTACCAAAGCTTGGAGTCTACTTTGACTAGGTCTTCCTAAAGATATTTTGGTAAATGTAGACGTGCGAATCAATTGTAACCTAGGGTTTCCTATCCTCTATAAATAGGAACTCTAAATCATTCTAAAGGCTATGCCTCCCTATGTCTCCCTGTTCCTCCCTTCATTAATAAATTTCAGAATTCTTTTGGAGAGCATCGATGCCTCTTTTCATTTCAGAAATTCAGATCTGACAAGTCTTATGTTGATATTTGGAGAGAGCCATCTGTAAAGTAAGTAATTAATTTCAATTCTTGCCCTAGGTAATTTTTCATTCTCTGCCCTAGTATAAATTTAATTCCTTGCCCTAATTAGATAGTTAGATCTTTAATTCAATTGCCCTAAATTAATTTAGTTTTTAGATTTAATTAATCCATTCACACCGTTCGTAATTAACTCATAAGAGCGACTAGGAAATTCACAACATCCCTGTGGACCGACCCGTACTCACCGGCTAGCTACATGCGACGCCGTTCTTGATTGCGGTTACTAGATAGTTTTTGAGATCAATCAAATGGCGCCGTTGTCGGGTGATTGTAAAAGATTTTTCCGTTGTGTTTGTATGTAGAAAATTTGTAAAGAACTTCACAACCAAAAAAATATTTTGACCGCAATCAAACTACGGTGTCAATTGTAGTTCATGAATGAGTGCGGATCGTCCACAGGGATTGCACGATTCGTTGTATTGATATGCTTGAATTGAAAAGTTAAGCTAAGATAAACGAAAACATGATTCAAGAGTATTGATTTTCAAGTGTCACTATTCTATTCAAGAATCAAGAAAAAGATAAACAGTCAAGAATCGGTGTATCGATGATATTTCCAATCAACAATCAAGAATCTAAAAGAGGCTCGTAGGAATCGATAGGATCAATAGACGTGATGTAATCTAAAGATATCGTGTTCTTGTCCTTCGAAGGATTGATACTAGATCGATGATCATCGACGAGAGTTAGGTCTTTCTTGATGAAACTAGGGTTCATCTTTTAACCCTTGTTCTTTCGTCGATATCATTCCTTTTCTAGCCTCTACCAAATTCAAGAAACGATCATGACTCCCCAATTTCGATCGATGTCAATCAAGAAAGCATCGAAACGAAATGGGTCGTCGTTTCTTGAACTTGCTAGGGTTTACAAAACTCGTAGGACTCAAGAATCGATTAAAGCTATGTTACATCATCATTCTATTAACCGTCTCGACTCCTCGACGAGCGGAGTTTTATTCACACATCACCACACAGAAAAGATTCACAAATTGTAAAGATATCATGATGCAGAATTTAAAGAAAACAAGATAAAAGAATATCACCTTTATTTATCTCAACAATTTTGATTACATTCGCTTCAAGAACTACAAGAGGAAGAATCTAAATCGTTGATCGGGCGTCGCTCGGCTTTGTGAGTCGTGGATCTGCTCGGATCGCTTGCTTCGTTGAAGATCGGCTCCGCTCTTAAAGGTTATAAGGCTTCTTGCTTAATGGGTACTCGGGATTTTGATCTTTAATTGGAATTAGGGTTAGGGTTTCCCACAAGCCCTCTCACTAGACTTGAGGAGGAAGGAGATGAAGAAGGAGATTGGCTAAAAAACTATAAAATGGGTTGATTCTATCTATCTCCACGCTATGATGATTATTATTTTCACCCTAGGTCTAGGCTTCTATTTATAGACTTCCCAAACTCTAGGTTTAGGTTTGAAATGGTAGTTCCCTCCAAAAGTTTGTTGAGAGAGTTTGTTAGACTTAGCTTAGGGTTTAAGCTAGGGTTTAGGGGGAAAGTTCTAGAATGATAGGCTAATTTTAGTGTAGATCAAAGTGTTTGCTGATCTGGTAGAAGTCCTTGGAGTCTTCTGGAAGTTGTCATGCTTTTCTGAACTGTAGGCCATGAATGAAGAACTGTAGACCAAAATTCAGGAGATGAAGTCATCAAGTAGCCGCGGATTCGCGGCCTAAGCCGGCTCTGGCCGCGGATCCGCGGCTCTTTAAGGGGCTTGGGCCTTGGTCTTTTAGGTGTTGTTTTGGACTGCTATTTGTAGCTTTCTTTGATATGTTGATTTGTGATTGCTCCTTTGGGTTAATACCAGATCTGAAATTAGTGAGTTGACGTATCTTTTGAGCGGTGTAAATTTGAGCGAGCTTTCCTTTTCCTGCACAGACTTTGAAACACGGGTTGCGACATATAGAAATATTGCGATGCCATGCAATGCAGTCAATTTCCTAGAAATGCCGGTTTTAAGGTCTAATACATGTAATCTTATAATCTATGATAGATTTGCTAATATGTGAAATACGGATACCAAACACTTCTATATGAATGCAAATGATGAGGAAATTGCCGGCTAAAATATACAATATTTTCGACTGATCAAATACCCCCAAACTTAATTTCGATCGTCTCGAGCGAATGTTTTATTAAAAAGAGAAGGAGAAAATAAAGAAAGAGAAAAACTAACTAGCACACTTTCGTAGGCAACACGATTGCACTGAGCACGTGCAACAAGCCTTTAAACCTCTAGGTGTCCCTAGTAGGAGGAGTGTTGTCTCCTGAGGGTTTTCAGCGGATTGCACCCACAAAATCCAATAATAAAAGGAAGATCATGAAATTTACATTTAAAGAAAAGAATTGTAAAAGAAAAGCTTTGAAAATTAGGGTTTCCAACTAAGCTAGCTTTTCGGTTGTCATGAGCCCTATCTTAATGGTCATGAAAAGATGTCGGAAATCACGTCCTCCCTCAATAAAACATCGTCTTATTCTTCATTCCTATCTTTCTTCCAAAACATCGATCATATCACCCTGCGTGTGTGTAAAGACATCCCTACACCTGGAGAATTCAATTCAAGCTATCATACTCTTGTCCGTCAGCCTCAGTACTTTTTAATTAATGAATATTTAGATGAGATTGCTCACACACTTTCATGCGACCGTTAATACTTCTTGAGGTACTAACCGACCGATTACTCCTGTGCTTGCTTACTTGGTGTATTTTCCTCGTCTTGCACCACCTCAGGCATAGCAGTGACTCCCAGACCAGTTGGCCTTAGGGCACTAGGTGAAGAAGCACCCTCGCTATACATTTTTATTGCCCTCGGTGATAACAAAACCAATGTCCATTTTTCTCACCACTTTATATTTTTATTCATTTTTTTTCTTTTCTTTTTTTTATTTCCTTCATACTTTTGGCTTTAAGACAAGAGCATTTCAAGGTATCCTCTACTATCCCAGGCTTCAAGACGTGTGTAAGTGCGAATAGCAGGGTATCAACGTTCAAAATGTTTGGCTTCCAGAATAGAAACTATTTTTCAGACTTAGTTTTATCCTCAGATTAGTGACGTCTTTCATCTTACTAACCCTTGGGACAACGGCTCATAACTACTTATTACTAGTTCGTATAAGAAAACTTCTAATTTTCTTAGTTTTCTTAAATTTTTCTAATCTCATGGATGTAATTTTTCACTATCTAAACTTTTATTATCTTATTTATATACAGAAAAGTGTAAATATTAAAATTATTTTTATACTTGAAAATTTTTAAATTTTTATGGGTTTTGAAAATTTTTCAATTTTTATAGATTTTTAAAGAAATGTTTTGTGCTTATGCAGATGATATGCAAATGATGCGAAAATAAGCACAAACCTCCCCCAAACTTGTTTTCAACAGTGTCCTCACTGTTGCCAACTGCTATACCTACAAACTGTAAGCCTGGGGGGAATTATTAGCGGGGGCAAAATATATAAGTGAAGAACTTCCCCCAAACTTACTCTTTTCACTCACCTTCATTCAAAAAATGATGAAATGATATACTGGACATGAAGGTGAGACGGAGGAATTTTAATCCAAATAAACTGGCTCTTGTAAGAACAAGAGCTCCTCCGTGGGGTCAGTGGAAAAATACGGCTTAAGTCTATGTCCATTTACTTTGAAAACAGTGCCGTTTTTAATATTTTCAACTTCTACTGCCCCGTGCGGGTATTGTAACATTTTAAAAATAATTAAATAAATAATTAAATGAATAAAAGTGTTTAAGTGAATTTTAGGATTTTCGGTAAAGTAAAATGTATTTTTCGTAAAACCAAACCGTGATTGTTTTTCACTATAAATTTAAAAATATCTATTTTAATTATGAAATTTCTAGTAAATAGTGTTTATTTAGCCACTTATAAATTTTTGGTTTAATAAAATATTTTTTCTAAATTAATTATTTTAAATATTAACATAAGCTTTATTTTTACACTAAATTAGTGTGAATTACAAATTTAAATGGTTTTAATTTGTAAAAATGAACCATGGCATATTATAATTTAGTGTGTATCATGCAAAATTTATTTGCAAATTTTTCCTTGTTTCTAGATCTTTCTTGAGTTATTTTAGAAAAGAATTAAAAGAAAATGAATAAAGCATGAAAAGACATTAAGATGATGACATTTTGGAGAAGTTTCTACACCATTTCTCATGTGTTTCTCCCTCTTCCCCTTATTGTGGCCGGCCTCCCCATCACCATGGCTGCCCCCCCCATTTTTCACCTCGTTTTTATTCAAAAATCATCAAAAATACTACAAAAATCCAATTTAAATTCCACAAAAACCTAATTATTTCATACCCTTTATTCTCTACTCTTCTCTACATGGATTTTGGAGTGGGAAAGCATGTATTTTTGAGGCTCATTTTCAAGTTTGGACATGAGGTCGTGAGGTATAAATCCTTCTCTTTTGTTTTATTTCTATTAGATATTTCCTTTAAAGCATAATTAGATTAATTAGATTAATTCTTGTTGCAAATTCTAAAATTCAAGTTAGGGTTTGAAAATTCAAGAGGTGGTTTTTGTTAATTAATTAGGGTTATAATAGCTAGTTTAACATCTTTTAGAGTGGAAAATTCTTGCATGGTGGTGGTATAATAAATTGTTGATCGAAATTGTTTAATTTAAACTATTTAGCTAACTAGATTTTTTCTAAAATGTGTTGTGGGTAAAATAAAATTCTTATTAAGGGTGTTATCAATAGATGGTAATTTTAGTGAGAATATTAGCATATTAATTGAATGAAAAACCTAGTTTGATCACTAGATTATTTTGATAATTGGAAAAATAGTAATAAAATGCTATTATTTTGTAAACTAGATTTTAGGAATTTCTAAATAAATGTGATTAAAAATATAATTATAGTTTCATTGCATCATTATCATCATAAATTGTGGTTTAAGTGATTAAATTATGCAAAATCATGTTTTGAGGTGGAATTGTGGTATTTTGCTTGGAAAATGTTAAAATTGTTAAAAGTTGCAAACTAGAAATTTCAAATAAATGCAAAATTGTGTAATAAAAATATAGTAATGGTTTGTATAGTCTAGTAATGCTATTTAATGAGTTTTATGACCATTGGTTTCATTTAAATGTCAAGTTTCGATGAAAAACGGTAAATTGGCATTTTCGGGTTTTTCGAAAACGGACGATTTGATCGATTTTAGTGTTTCGATGAATTTGATCATGTTTTACAATATAAGTAATGTGTTTTAAAACTACAAGTTGTTTGATGATGTTATCTCGATCCATCGGAGTTTGTACGCCGATATCGAGCGGTATTTGGTTATTTTGCGTGGACGGGACATAGGTTTTAACCTGTGCTTGCTCTTCGTGTCGTTTGACTTTTGTATGTGATTCGGTTTACGATGCTATTTATATGTTTGCGTCTAGGTACCCTCACGTGGACTGCGGGCGATGAAGAGGAGGATGGCGACACTGTCTTCGGCAGATATGGACCAGGTGAGTAGATGCATATCTACGGGGGGAAGTCGGGTGGATGGCGTTTAGCACCCCCGCAACGTAGAATAGGAATAGTACTTATTGACATTAGGAAACCAGACGTGACCTTAATAGGACCCTAGTATTGACCCTAGGCTGGACTAGACCGATTTAGGAAAACTATATCAGAGGATGAGTACCTTGGAAGAGGTTCGTAGGTTTCAGATAGAAACACACCAGCGCACACACTGAAAATCGACATGGGGTACGTGTATGTGTATATATATAGAACTAGGTATAGGTATATACATATATATACAACACATATAGGTGATTCAGTGATGTGATATGATATCCGAGGTATGATGAAATAGTATAACTGGGCTTGATGCCGTGATTTTTGACTATACAGTCGTAATAAAGTGTTAGCGGATCATTAGGGAATGAGATAATGAACTTGAATATATAAATTACAAAGAGTGGTGGTGATATTGATGTACATGGGACGCTAGAATAGTACTCAGACTGTAACTTGTGACTTATTACGATATGATATATGTATAACTTGATTTCGACATTATATTGGTGTGACCTGATGCCGATATCATATGAGTATGACTTAATCACAATATGATACATACGACATTATACGAATGAGGAGACACCTAGGAGATACTTGACCGTACCCCGACATTGGGATGCCGTACGATGGATTTTACCGTACGAGGCTTAGATTTGATGATTGATCCGCACTCTTGATTCAAGAAAGCCGTACTACGTACGTGACGCTGTTGAGGCGGGATCGCCGACTATTAGAGATATTGATTCAGACCTTAGGTAGACTCTTATTTCTATTGACTAGTTCTTAGGTTTAGTTTTCCTTAGGAGGTTAGATGGACACTAGGTTAGGTTCGAGTCATATAGTGGTAGCAGTATTAGTATATTAAATGAGTAGGTAATATACATTCGTCTTTACTTTCACACTGTAATCATAATGTTGCATGTTCATACATATGTTGCTATAAATAGTATAAACCTTACCTGTTAGGACACCAGCACCATTACCGATGATGCGCATATTCCACGCACACTTATTTGCCGGCTCACACACATCATCATCGGTAATTGCTATGTCACGTACACTTTAGATCATATTATCTTTTATTGATAGAATCAGTTAACAACTAAACCGATGTAGTATTGTGATCACTCTCTGATGTTAAGTATAAGACATGACATTCATTACTTAGACATTCATGCATTCATATTTTCGTGTTATCATGCAGTATTATGGGCATATGCCGACACTTATCATATAGTACTCATGATTTTGAGATTTGGATTTCTATGAGATTTCTGGATTTTTGGGGAAAACCGCAAAAATATATAAAAACTTCTCTCTCTCTCCTCTTCTCTTTTTTTTAAAATAAGATGCGGTTTTCTCGTGATGTATGTGTCGTCCACCATGAGTATTTCATGTTTTCTGATGGATTTCGAGACCCGATTCGAGGAGTGGATGAACCGTCTCGGGTACATGGTGGGCCCGGTATGGTACCCCGGGGCAAGAAGATCGAGTTGTAGACGATGAGCCTGGCAGGGGAAGGCTACCTACCGGTGATGTCTGGCGCGGCGGATATCCGGAGGATACCGACCGTTGTCGTGGGATTTGATGATATGGGCCGATCCGGACTGACGGAGCCCGACATATTGATACTTGAGGTTACATGTGTTGTGTCGATACTTGACACGGATTTCCATGGATTTCATTGTTGAGATTTCAGATGCTTATACACACTTTACTATGATAACGGATAAAGGTTCTCATACATATATATCTGGATTTCAGGATTTGTGACTTTACATTCATGGTGCATGCATTTCATTTCATATGACTTAGTACTATATGAGGCACTGACACGACACGGAGTATTTGCACTTACACGTAGTATTACCCTGCTATTACTAGATGTTTGGGATATAGTAGTGTATTATTATGACCTAGGATAGCGTCGTGCATTCGATTTCTTTTCGTAGATGTCTTCTACTCACGAGTTGGCAACTCACCCCCGTTGTGCCAAATTCTTTACAGATTCGATGTACAGGTTTCCCGTGGCAGCTTGTTGGCACATCTTTTCTTCAGGGCGATTGGCACGGTAGGTTGGTTCACTTGTATCCGAACCACCATTGTACTTTTATTCATTCATTTGTATCTAGTAAGCTCCATCAACCATATTTGTATTACTTGATAAGTTATTGGACCAGTCTTTTACTTCGACCTTAGAGTCGCGCCTGTATTATTCTGATCTGGTGGTTTTGCTTTCTTTTGAGTTTTGAGCCTCGCCCTCTGGCGTTGTATATTATTGTGCTTGTTGTGGTTGTTTCCGCCTGTTGGCGTTGATGCTAGCACCCGTTTGGGGATGCTTTTTATTGTTTATTCATATTATACTTGTTGTACCCGTTTGGGGGCCAGTTTTTACAGAGGAGACTCTGCCGAAATTTTTGGTAAAATTTGCTGATGTTTTTTTTTTACTTGTTTTCTTTTCTTTTCTTCTTTTTCTTCTTTTATGGTTTAGATCTCTGGGCTTCGGCTTACTTAGGTCACGTAGCGCCTCTAGACGCTTCGTAATCTAAGTGCCGGTCACGTTCCGTACTTTCGGGTCGTGACAAAGTTGGTATCAGAGCGCTAGGTTTAACCTTGTATAAGTCTAGGTGACCCTTGGTTGATGGAGTAGGCGAGTTAGGTAGAGTAACGTACCGTGGGTATGGTCCGCGGCATACTTACGATACGCTACTCTGCTTAAGGAGCCCTAGGATTTACATTGTTTGCACCGTATTTCATTCGTTCCTTTGATCTATCTTCGTCAATGTCGGATGGTGGTTTCTGTTACCACGGGCAGAGGGAGATGCGGCTCGAATGCAGTAACCATTAGAGTATTGGTTATTCTTGAGGACTGAAGCATTGCTTAGCGTGCGGACGAAGGGTATTCACATGCCGTCCGGATGAAGTTAAAGGGTTCGGACGATTATCAGAAAACCATTTCCTAAGTTTAAAGTATTCGGATGAACATGTAGGTATTTCGATGGACCCTCTAGAAGAATGAAACCCTAACTTGACATAATGACCACGAGAACGCCCTTGAACCTTAGGGTTTACGGCAGTTCCGCTGTGCCATTAGTGAGGCTTGGGTTTGCCCTTCTACAGCTGGATCATCGATGCTGGGGTATGTACCGGATATTTTTAAACTGTACTTGAGTGTTGAGCTCTCGGGGAATTATGGGATTTTGATGGATCGATCGAGAAGTTTAATGTAGTCCGGATATCAAGTGAAGGGATCGACTATGTGGGAGACTCTAGACATGAGTATTGCCGTTGGTAGCGCAGTCAGCACACCTATGAAAGAACGAGTTCGAAGCGGTCGACATCAGAGGAAAGAGGCACACATTGACGATAGTATTTACGATTGTGATTTAGTGATTTGAATTTCCTATTTTCGTTGATTGGATTTTTGTATTTTGAGGACTTGTTCTACGATTGGTATTTCCTGTGTGTACCTTCATTCTATCTGTGTTTCCTATGTCAGTTGTATTGATGTGGTTTAGTACGCACCCAGTACACTTGATTTGGTTTTATATATTTTTTTGAGATTTTTGATTTGATTTCGTGCATAGGGGTTACACATGATTTTGACATATGTTCGACCTAATTTTCATGCATTTTTGTGCTGTGATTTCGATTTTGATATTCAATGTATGTTTTCGTGCTCCATGTGCACCTGATTAGGATTCTTGCGCATACTTGGCGCACTTGATGCGATTTTGTGCACACCAGATGCACTAAATCGGGGTTTTGTGCAGATTAGATGCACCTGATAGTGCGTCGTGCACGCCCGTTGCACTTGACAGATATTTTTGGTGCACACCTGTTGCACTTAGTTTTGTTTTGTGGGTATTCATGGTTTCTGCATTTGGTTTCGATTTCAGTGCGCACCGGACGCACATGACATTTTATTGATGTGATTGGGATTGATTTTAGTTTGAGCAGTATGTTTTAATGATCATTATTATTTGAGTTAGTAACCAGGCGGGACGTGTATGTTAAATAAAAGATATATATGTAGCTATATTTTTAAAAAAATTAAACTTCCGCTACTTAGACCGTGACACGTGCATTGCACGGCGATTTTCAAGAAGGGGTTTTTGTATGCTGCTTTATTATAATGATTCGGCGATTTTACTAGGATGCGAACTATATATAAGTTATAGATTGATGTATATTATGATGGTTTTCACATTGGCTTATGATATTTCATTATCGCTATAACTCCGATGATTGCGTCATGCTTGACGGAGTTGATTTTCGTTATGTATTAATGATTTCGGAGCTCGACGATTTGAGTATTTTGCTAAATGTTTTAGTATTTGGAAGGGGAGTGTTAATTTAAATTCGGGGACCGAATTTCTTAAAGGGGGGAAGATTGTAACATTTTAAAAATAATTAAATAAATAATTAAATGAATAAAAGTGTTTAAGTGAATTTTAGGATTTTCGGTAAAGTAAAATGTATTTTTCGTAAAACCAAACCGTGATTGTTTTTCACTATAAATTTAAAAATATCTATTTTAATTATGAAATTACTAGTAAATAGTGTTTATTTAGCCACTTATAAATTTTTGGTTTAATAAAATATTTTTCCTAAATTAATTATTTTAAATATTAACATAAGCTTTATTTTTACACTAAATTAGTGTAAATTACAAATTTAAATGGTTTTAATTTGTAAAAATGAACCATGGCATATTAGAATTTAGTTTGTATCATGCAAAATTTATTTGAAAATTTTTCCTTGTTTCTAGATCTTTCTTGAGTTATTTTAGAAAAGAATTAAAAGAAAATGAATAAAGCATGAAAAGACATTAAGATGATGACATTTTGGAGAAGTTTCTACACCATTTCTCATGTGTTTCTCCCTCTTCCCCTTATTGTGGCCGGCCTCCCCATCACCATGGCTGCCCCCCCCCATTTTCCACCTCATTTTTATTCAAAAATCATCAAAAATACTACAAAAATCCAATTTAAATTCCACAAAAACCTAATTATTTCATACCCTTTATTCTCTACTCTTCTCTACATGGATTTTGGAGTGGGAAAGCATGTATTTTTGAGGCTCATTTTCAAGTTTGGACATGAGGTTGTGGAGGTATAAATCCTTCTCTTTTGTTTTATTTCTATTAGATATTTCCTTTAAAGCATAATTAGATTAATTAGATTAATTCTTGTTGCAAATTCTAAAATTCAAGTTAGGGTTTGAAAATTAAAGAGGTGGTTTTTGTTAATTAATTAGGGTTATAATAGCTAGTTTAACATCTTTTAGAGTGGAAAATTCTTGCATGGTGGTGGTATAATAAATTGTTGATCGAAATTGTTTAATTTAAACTATTTAGCTAACTAGATTTTTTCTAAAATGTGTTGTGGGTAAAATAAAATTCTTATTAAGGGTGTTATCATTAGATGGTAATTTTAGTGAGAATATTAGCATATTAATTGAATGAAAAACCTAGTTTGATCACTAGATTATTTTGATAATTCGAAAAATAGTAATAAAATGCTATTATTTTATAAACTAGATTTTAGGAATTTCTAAATAAATGTGATTAAAAATATAATTATAGTTTCATTGCATCATTATCATCATAAATTGTGGTTTAAGTGATTAAATTATGCAAAATCATGTTTTGAGGTGGAATTGTGGTATTTTGCTTGGAAAATGTTAAAATTGTTAAAAGTTGCAAACTAGAAATTTCAAATAAATGCAAAATTGTGTAATAAAAATATAGTAATGGTTTGTATAGTCTAGTAATGCTATTTAATGAGTTTTATGACCATTGGTTTCATTTAAATGTCAAGTTTCGATGAAAAACGGTAAATTGGCATTTTCGGGTTTTTCGAAAACGGACGATTTGATCGATTTTAGTGTTTCGATGAATTTGATCATGTTTTACAATATAAGTAATGTGTTTTAAAACTACAAGTTGTTTGATGATGTTATCTCGATCCATCGGAGTTTGTACGCCGATATCGAGCGGTATTTGGTTCTTTTGCGTGGACGGGACATAGGTTTTAACCTGTGCTTGCTCTTCGTATCGTTTGACTTTTGTATGTGATTCGGTTTACGATGCTATTTATATGTTTGCGTCTAGGTACCCTCACGTGGACTGCGGGCGATGAAGAGGAGGATGGCGACACTGTCTTCGGCAGACATGGACCAGGTGAGTAGATGCATATCTACGGGGGGAAGTCGGGTGGATGGCGTTTAGCACCCCCGCAACGTAGAATAGGAATAGTACTTATTGACATTAGGAAACCAGACGTGACCTTAGTAGGACCCTAGTATTGACCCTAGGCTGGACTAGACCGATTTAGGAAAACTATATCAGAGGATGAGTACCTTGGAAGAGGTTCGTAGGTTTCAGATAGAAACACACCAGCGCACACACTGAAAATCGACATGGGGTACGTGTATGTGTATATATATAGAACTAGGTATAGGTATATACATATATATACAATACATATAGGTGATTCAGTGATGTGATATGATATCCGAGGTATGATGAAATAGTATAACTGGGCTTGATGCCGTGATTTTTGACTATACAGTCGTAATAAAGTGTTAGCGGATCATTAGGGAATGAGATAATGAACTTGAATATATAAATTACAAAGAGTGGTGGTGATATTGATGTACATGGGACGCTAGAATAGTACTCGGACTGTAACTTGTGACTTATTACGATATGATATATGTATAACTTGATTTCGACATTATATTGGTGTGACCTGATGCCGATATCATATGAGTATGACTTAATCACAATATGATACATACGACATTATACGAATGAGGAGACACCTAGGAGATACTTGACCGTACCCCGACATTGGGATGCCGTACGATGGATTTTACCGTACGAGGCTTAGATTTGATGATTGATCCGCACTCTTGATTCAAGGAAGCCGTACTACGTACGTGACGCTGTTGAGGCGGGATCGCCGACTATTAGAGATATTGATTCAGACCTTAGGTAGACTCTTATTTCTATTGACTAGTTCTTAGGTTTAGTTTTCCTTAGGAGGTTAGATGGACACTAGGTTAGGTTCGAGTCATATAGTGGTAGCAGTATTAGTATATTAAATGAGTAGGTAATATACATTCGTCTTTACTTTCACACTGTAATCATAATGTTGCATGTTCATACATATGTTGCTATAAATAGTATAAACCTTACCTGTTAGGACACCAGCACCATTACCGATGATGCGCATATTCCACGCACACTTATTTGCCGGCTCACACACATCATCATCGGTAATTTCTATGTCACGTACACTTTAGATCATATTATCTTTTATTGATAGAATCAGTTAACAACTAAACCGATGTAGTATTGTGATCACTCTCTGATGTTAAGTATAAGACATGACATTCATTACTTAGACATTCATGCATTCATATTTTCGTGTTATCATGCAGTATTATGGGCATATGCCGACACTTATCATATAGTACTCATGATTTTGAGATTTGGATTTCTATGAGATTTCTGGATTTTTGGGGAAAACCGCAAAAATATATAAAAACTTCTCTCTCTCTCCTCTTCTCTTTTTTTAAAAATAAGATGCGGTTTTCTCGTGATGTATGTGTCGTCCACCATGAGTATTTCATGTTTTCTGATGGATTTCGAGACCCGATTCGAGGAGTGGATGAACCGTCTCGGGTACATGGTGGGCCCGGTATGGTACCCCGGGGCAAGAAGATCGAGTTGTAGACGATGAGCCGGGCAGGGGAAGGCTACCTACCGGTGATGTCTGGCGCGGCGGATATCCGAAGGATACCGACCGTTGTCGTGGGATTTGATGATATGGGCCGATCCGGACTGACGGAGCCCGACATATTGATACTTGAGGTTACATGTGTTGTGTCGATGCTTGACACGGATTTCCCTGGATTTCATTGTTGAGATTTCAGATGCTTATACACACTTTACTATGATAACGGCTAAAGGTTCTCATACATATATATCTGGATTTCAGGATTTGTGACTTTACATTCATGGTGCATGCATTTCATTTCATATGACTTAGTACTATATGAGGCACTGACACGACACGGAGTATTTGCACTTACACGTAGTATTACCCTGCTATTACTAGATGTTTGGGATATAGTAGTGTATTATTATGACCTAGGATAGCGTCGTGCATTCGATTTCTTTTCGTAGATGTCTTCTACTCACGAGTTGGCAACTCACCCCCGTTGTGCCAAATTCTTTACAGATTCGATGTACAGGTTTCCCGTGGCAGCTTGTTGGCACATCTTTTCTTCAGGGCGATTGGCACGGTAGGTTGGTTCACTTGTATCCGAACCACCATTGTACTTTTATTCATTCATTTGTATCTAGTAAGCTCCATCAACCATATTTGTATTACTTGATAAGTTATTGGACCAGTCTTTTACTTCGACCTTAGAGTCGCGCCTGTATTATTCTGATCTGGTGGTTTTGCTTTCTTTTGAGTTTTGAGCCTCGCCCTCTGGCGTTGTATATTATTGTGCTTGTTGTGGTTGTTTCCGCCTGTTGGCGTTGATGCTAGCACCCGTTTGGGGATGCTTTTTATTGTTTATTCATATTATACTTGTTGTACCCGTTTGGGGGCCAGTTTTTACAGAGGAGACTCTGCCGAAATTTTTGGTAAAATTTGCTGATGTTTTGTTTTTACTTGTTTTCTTTTCTTTTCTTCTTTTTCTTCTTTTATGGTTTAAATCTCTAGGCTTCGGCTTACTTAGGTCACGTGGCGCCTCTAGACGCTTCATAATCTAAGTGCCGGTCACGTTCCGTACTTTCGGGTCGTGACAGGTATACAGACCGCACAACAAAAGGTCCGTTCCATCGAGATCGGAGCTTACCCGCATGAAGGTGTAATCGTGAATCATAAAGAAGGACTTGTTGACCAGGTGAAAATGTTTTCCTCAAATTGTTTTTATCGTGAAAAACCTTAGTCCTATTCTTTGTGATTACAGCATTATCATAAGCTTCATCGCGGAGTTCGCTTAGCTCATTAAGTTGCAGCTTACGAAAATTGCAAGCAAGGTTTAAATCAAGATTTATTTCCTTTATAGCCCACAATGCTTTATGCTCTATCTCGACGAGTAAATGACATGCTTTTCCAAACACTATCCTATATGGAGACATTTCTAGGTCGGTCTTATATGCAGTCCTGAATGCCCAAAGAGCATCCGTCAATTTGGTCGACCAGTCTTTTCTATTTTTAGCAACAGTCTTCTCCAGGATAAGTTTGATTTGTCTGTTTGAGATTTCAGCCTGCCCGCTTGTTTGGGGATGATAGGGTGTAGAAAGTCGGTGGTTGATTGAGTATTTCCGCATCAGAGTCTCGAAAGACCTGTTGCAGAAGTGTGTCCCATTATCGCTAATAATAGCGCGTGGGTGTCCAAATCGCGAGAAGATATTCTCTTTTAAGAACTTAATGACAACTTTCCTGTCATTAGTGCGACATGGAATGGCTTCTACCCACTTTGAGACATAATCAACCGCCAGGAATATGTACAGATTCCCAAAGGAGTTGGGAAAAGGACCCATAAAATCAATGCCCCAAACATCGAATATTTCAACAACCAGAATGGGTTGCTGAGGCATTTCATTCCTCTGGGATATTCTACCCGTATACTGACATTGTGTACAGGTTTTGCAATACTCAAATGCGTCCTTGAATAAGGTCGGCCAATAAAATCCACATTGCAAAACCTTTTCCGCTGTCTTTCTAGGACCAAAGTGACCCCCACAGGCCTGATCATGACAAAAAGAAAGAACACTCTTGAACTCTTCATTTGGGACGCACCGGCGAATGATCTGATCAGGACAATATTTAAACAAATAGGGCTCGTCCCAGTAAAAGTGTTTTACTTGGGATAAAAAACGGTATTTGTCCTGTTTTGACCATTCGCTCGGTATTAGTCCCGTGGCATGATAGTTCACAATATCCCTGAACCATGGTTCAGTGGATACGCTCAAGAGTTGTTCGTCAAGGAACGAGTCATTGATCGGCAGGGTCACAGGGGAAGAAATGATGCGTGAAAGGTGGTCAGCTACTACGTTTTCACATCCTTTCTTATCTTTGATAACAA
This sequence comes from Agapanthus africanus, assembly GCA_030015575.1. Taxonomy (NCBI): domain Eukaryota; kingdom Viridiplantae; phylum Streptophyta; class Magnoliopsida; order Asparagales; family Amaryllidaceae; genus Agapanthus; species Agapanthus africanus. Next base: position 234,951,635 of record CM057337.1, read on the forward strand.
GATCGAATTCTTGTAACAGAAGGATCCAACGTATTAGTCGACCTTTTGCATCTTTCTTCGCCAGAAGATGTTTCAAAGCGGAATGGTCAGTATACACAACTATAGGTGAGCCGATTAAGTAAGGCCTGAATTTTTCTAATGCAAACACAACCGCTAAAAGCTCTTTCTCGGTGGTTGTATAATTGATTTGCGCATCATTCAGGGTCTTACTTGCATAGTATATCACGTGTGGCATCTTTTCGATGTGCTGTCCTAAAACTGCACCTACTGCAAAATCAGATGCGTCACACATCAGCTCAAAGGGGTAGTCCCAATTTGGTGATGATAAAACGGGGGCTGAAGTGAGTGAGTGTTTAAGTGAGTCGAAAGCTGTCTCGCAATCCGAGTCAAAATGGAAGGTCGTATCCTTGGCCAGGAGAAGAGTTAAAGGTCTAGCAATTTTGCTAAAGTCCTTAATGAATCTCCTATAAAAGCCCGCATGGCCAAGGAAAGAGCGAATATCTTTGACGCTTTTGGGATGAGGGAGGTTTTGAATGACATCTACTTTAGCTCTGTCAACCTCAATGCCTTTCTGTGAAATGACATGTCCAAGGACTATTCCTTCTTGGACCATAAAATGGCATTTTTCCCAGTTCAAAGTCAAATTCTTCTCTTTGCAACGAGTAAGAACAGCGTTAAGATTCTCTAGGCAATCTGAAAAAGAGTCTCCAAAAATCGAGAAGTCGTCCATAAAGATCTCCAAAAAATTCTCTACCATATCAGAGAATATCCCCATCATACACCGCTGAAAGGTAGCGGGAGCATTGCATAACCCGAAGGGCATGCGACTGTAAGCAAAGGTACCAAAAGGACAAGTAAAAGTGGTTTTATCTTGATCCTTTTTGGCGATGGGGACCTGATTATAGCCTGAGTATCCGTCCATAAAACAATAGTACTCTCGTCCTGCTAAGCGTTCCAGCATCTTATCAATGAATGGTAGAGAAAAATGGTCTTTCCTCGTGGCAGCGTTGAGTTTTCTATAATCGATGCATACACGCCACCCAGTTTGGGCGCGTGTCTGAATCAATTCATTCGCCTCATTTGTGATAACTGTGATGCCGGATTTCTTAGGAACGACATGTATAGGACTCACCCACTGGCTATCGGAGATGGGGTATATAATACCATTATCTAAGCATTTGACGATTTCTTTCATGACCGCTTCCTTCATGACGGGATTCAACCGTCTCTGTGGTTCTCGGGTCGGTCTGGCATCATCCATCATATGTATATGATGTTCAACTATCAAGGGACTAATCCCTTTGATGTCCGCCATACTCCAACCAAACGCCTCTTTGTTAGATCTCAATACCGATAAAAGGGCATTCTCTTGCTCTGATGCAAGAGAAGCAGATATGATAACCGGTAAAGAATCATTCTCACCTAGATATGCATATTTCAGGTGAGAAGGTAAAATTTTGAGATCTAACTCAGGCGGAGAAATGATAGAAGGAGGGATCATTGAGTGATTTTTGGATCTACAAAGAAGCTCAGAGCCTGTGAAAGATACAGACTCGGGTGGAGAAAAGTCAGAAGTGCAGGACTCAAGTGTAGAGAAAGTGTCATCACTAAGATCATGTGTAAGATCAAGCAGAGATGTGGTAATGTCATCGAGATTAGTAAAGCAAAGATCCTCAGCTCCACAACTATCGGGAGCGATCTCATGGACAGAGCACACATCTAAAATATGAGCAGAGGGTTCTGATGGCTGACTTCCAACTTTATAGATGTTTAGTTCAATGGTCATATTTCCAAATGATAAGTTCATTGAACCATTTCTACAGTTTATAACAGCGTTGGAAGTGGCAAGGAAAGGACGACCCAAAATCACCGGAATTTGGCCCCGGGGGTTTGCTACAGGATGTGTGTCGAGCACAATGAAGTCTACAGGGAAAACAAATTCCCCGACCTTTATCAACACATCCTCTAATTCACCCCTTGGTTTGGTGATAGATCGGTCTGCCATCTGGAGAGTGCAGTGAGCAGGTTTCAGCTCTCCAATCCCTAATTGCTCTTAGACAGAATAAGGGAGCAGGTTAACACTTGCGCCAAGGTCTAAAAGAGCACGATTTATGTTTTTACCCCCAATCGAAATCGATATTGTAGGACATCCTGGGTCCTTTCGTTTCTTTGGTAGCTGGGGGATAAAAGCAGTGCTGATATTATTAGACATAAAGACCTTCTTCGGCACTTGAGTCTTCCTCTTCCTAGTGCACAAGTCCTTAAGAATTTTCGCGTAAGCGGGGACTTGTTGAATCGCATCTAGGAGAGGGATATTGATGTTAACCTGTTTGAACATTTCTATAATTTTCTCCATATGAGGACTCGTTCTGTTAGCCCTTAGCCGGTTCGGGTAAGGAGCTTTCGCAATAAGCGCAGGGTCCATCATAGGAGAAGGAAAAGGGGGTAGACGAGGTCCCAAAGGAGGTGTGGGGACCGTCTGTGGAGAACTATAAGGATTGGGAGAAGGTGTTGAGCCTAATGGGAAATGGAGAATAGGCTCGCTAGAAGGTGGTTTGGTAGAAGAAGAAGGATCAGAAGGAGAAGTGTGTGTGTGTGGAAAGGTCTCAGCCGGGGTGTTGACATGATTTTCAGTATTATCAATATCTTCCCCGACATTATTATTCAGCACTCTTCCCGATCTCAACGTTGTAATGGCATTTACATTGTAATGCCTAGGATTCTGTAGGGGTTGAGAGGGAAGTTTCCCTTTTTCTCTCGCACTCATTTTGGCTTTAAGTCGTGCGATTTCAGCTTCCATCGTTCTGATACTCTCAGCTTGGGACGCTGAGTTTTTCTTTATCTCACCGACGGAAGATCTAACCTCAGCCGAAACCTCTATGAAATTTAACAAAAGTGATTTCATGGTTTGAGTGAATTGAGAGAACTCGTCAGAACAGGACTGCATAGGATTAGACTGTGCAGGAGTGTTGCCCTGGTTTTGGAAATTTTGTGACTGATAGGGGTGCTGAGTGAGTTGAAGGGGTTGCTGTTGTGGTGGAGGAAGAGCCCTTTGAAAATTATTCGTGTTTGGAACCGTGTTTTGAGATTGGTTTTGGTTCCAAGCAAAATTCGGGTGATTCCTCCAACCCTGATTGTACGTGGAAGAATATGGATCGTTTCTAGGTCGTTGAAATGCGGCATTAGAATGCTCGTGACCTTGGAACGCAGAGTTTAATGGACATTCTTCCGTTAAATGTGACGGATCAGAACAGCACCCACAAACAGTTTTGAGGAGTGACACTGGGTTTAGGGAGGCTGCTGCAAATTTGTGTTCCATAGCGTCGAGCTTCTTTTGCATTGCTGCCATTTCAGCTCGAACACCTATGGACACATCTATTTGGTGTACGCCACCCCTATTCAATGGTTGGGTTCCACTCTCCCACTGTAGTGATTTTTCAGCGAACTCTTCTAAGTACTTCCAAGCTTCCCCATCATCCTTAGTCATAAATGTACCTTGACACATGTTTTCAAGGCTCTGTTTAGTGTTAGGGTTACTGCCCTCATATATGATTCGGCAAAGCTCCCATCTCGGGATGCCGTGATGAGGACATTGAACCAATAGATCCTTGAAACGTTCAAAGTATTTAGAGAATGGTTCAGTAGGGAGCTGGGCAAATTGGTTCAGTTCGCTACGGATTCGAGCTGTCTTTTGGTGTGGGTAGAATTTCTTAAGGAATGCAGCGACGAATTCTTCCCAATTTGTAATAGAATGTGCGGTAGTGTTATATAGCCACTTCTCCGCTATATCGCACAATGTAAATGGAAGAAGACGTAGACGCATCGCATCCACTGAAAGTTGTGACGTACCCATCATTGCGCATACGTTTTCAAATTTGGTAATGAAAACGTAAGCGTCCTCGGTCTTGAGTCCGTGGTATTTGGGTAAAAGATTGATATACTGGGGCTTAATTTCAAAGTTATCCCCATTGGCTGGTGGTGTGGATAAGCAGGTCGAAAGAGGACCTCTATATGGATAGCATCTTTCCTGGATAGAAATGTGGGGTGGATTCTGCGCACCAACGGACGGCGGCAGATTAGGGTTAAAGAAGTTCGATGGATTCGGATCCATTGGTGTGGGTGTGGTAGTAGGTAAAGAAAAGGTAAATGGATAAATATCGACTTCGGAGTCGATAAGGGGTACACGGACTAAACGGGCACTAGAATCCCGTGTCCAGCCTATCTTGTACTAAAAAGGGTTAGTACAAGTGGCAGCGTTGGCTTATAATTAGGGGTAAATGAATGCGGTGTTTGCTTTTGAAAAAGGGACGGATTTTTTTTTTTTGAAAAAATGATGCGACAAAACAAATGCAGCACACAAACCCTAGAATCTAGTGGTCACCTAGGTCCGGTTCTAGACCGCTCCTAACTGCCAAAAGACAAGTCGCTGGATAGAATCCTCCACTGCCTCTTTGTCCCCCTGTGGCCGGATAAGTGCCAGGTAAGTGGGAAGGTACTCCACTACGTAAGTAGTAGGCCTAATTAAAAACCACTAGCCTTAGACACACTCGCCTTAGGCACCACAAGAAAACGCAGATAAGCAATGAATTACCCACGGCCCTCTTCTGTCCTAATTGAGCGCGACAGTCCTTAGAGTCATCTTTAGATTTCTTTTAGTTAATGTGGGTCAATGCGGATGCAAGTTTGGTGGTTTTCGGGGCCTAGGAAGGGTAATGAAATCCCCACCTAATTTGGATTTGGCCGTGCCCCTTAATTTCCGTATTTATAATGCAAACAACCAAGAAACAAAATCACGCACAAATTTAATTTTGCAATTTGCGAGCTGCGATTATTTGCAAAGAATCCTGCAGCAAAGTGTTAGTTGGAGCTAAAAGAGGAGAGGGGAGAGAGCAAGAAGTCACCTGCAGAAAGTTGGTACAGAGAACCCTCTGTGGGACCGCGGTTCCGCCGCAATTACCACCTATATGCCGCGCTTCCGCGGCTTCTTGATGGGTTCACTTCACAAGATTTCAACAGCTGCTTTCTGTTGCTTCCCTCTATTCTCTGGTACTCTCCAAAAATTTTTCTCAATTCCCAGCAAGCTCCAGATCTCCTTGCAATGAAACACGACAAATTGTTTAGGGTTTGCACGAATTTTGATCTCAAAATAACAATGGAATAATTCTTTCAATTCAAACTATAAAATGTAAACGAATTAGCGCGCGATCCCCGGCAACGGCGCCATTTTGATTGTTATAAAATTCTAGGATGTGCTTATCAAATCAAATAGTCCCCGGCAACGGCGCCATTTTGATTGTAAAAGATTTTTCCGTTGTGTTTGTATGTAGAAAATTTGTAAAGAACTTCATAACCAAAAAAATATTTTGACTGCAATCAAACTACGGTGTCAATTGTAGTTCATGAATGAGTGCGGATCGTCCACAGGGATTGCACGATTCGTTGTATTGATATGCTTGAATTGAAAAGTTAAGCTAAGATAAACGAAAACATGATTCAAGAGTATTGATTTTCAAGTGTCACTATTCTATTCATGAATCAAGAAAAAGATAAACAGTCAAGAATCGGTGTATCGATGATATTTCCAATCAACAATCAAGAATCTAAAAGAGGCTCGTAGGAATCGATAGGATCAATAGACGTGATGTAATCTAAAGATATCGTGTTCTTGTCCTTCGAAGGATTGATACTAGATCGATGATCATCGACGAGAGTTAGGGCTTTCTTGATGAAACTAGGGTTCATCTTTTAACCCTTGTTCTTTCGTCGATATCATTCCTTTTCTAGCCTCTACCAAATTCAAGAAACGATCATGACTCCCCAATTTCGATCGATGTCAATCAAGAAAGTATCGAAACGAAATGGGTCGTCGTTTCTTGAACTTGCTAGGGTTTACAAAACTCGTAGGACTCAAGAATCGATTAAAGCTATGTTACATCATCATTCTATTAACCGTCTCGACTCCTCGACGAGCGGAGTTTTATTCACACATCACCACACAGAAAAGATTCACAAATTGTAAAGATATCATGATGCAGAATTTAAAGAAAACAAGACAAAAGAATATCACCTTTATTTATCTCAACAATTTTGATTACATTCTCTTCAAGAACTACAAGAGGAAGAATCTAAATCGTTGATCGGGCGTCGCTCGGCTTCGTGAGTCGTGGATCGGCTTGGATCGCTTGCTCCGTTGAAGATCGGCTCCGCTCTTAAAGGTTGTAAGGCTTCTTGCTTAATGGGTACTCGGGATCTTGATCTTTAATTGGAATTAGGGTTAGGGTTTCCCACAAGCCCTCTCACTAGACTTGAGGAGGAAGGAGATGAAGAAGGAGATTGGCTAAAAAACTATAAAATGGGTTGATTCTATCTATCTCCACACTATGATGATTATTATTTTCACCCTAGGTCTAGGCTTCTATTTATAGACTTCCTAAACCCTAGGTTTAGGTTTGAAATGGTAGTTCCCTCCAAAAGTTTGTTGAGAGAGTTTGTTAGACTTAGCTTAGGGTTTAAGCTAGGGTTTAGGGGGAATGTTCTAGAATGATAGGCTAGTTTTAGTGTAGATCAAAGTGTTTGCTGATCTGGTAGAAGTCCCTGGAGTCTTCTGGAAGTTGTCATGCTTTTCTGAACTGTAGGCCATGAATGAAGAACTGTAGACCAAAATTCAGGAGATGAAGTCATCAAGTAGCCGCGGATCCGCGGCTCTTTAAGGGGCTTGGGCCTTGGTCTTTTAGGTGTTGTTTTGGACTGCTATTTGTAGCTTTCTTTGATATGTTGATTTGTGATTGCTCCTTTGGGTTAATACCAGATCTGAAATTAGTGAGTTGACGTATCTTTTGAGCGGTGTAAATTTGAGCGAGCTTTCCTTTTCCTGCACAAACTTTGAAACACGGGTTGCGACATATAGAAATATTGCGATGCCATGCAATGCAGTCAATTTCCCTAGAAATGCCGGTTTTAAGGTCTAATACACGTAATCTTATAATCTATGATAGATTTGCTAATATGTGAAATACGGATACCAAACACTTCTATATGAATGCAAATGATGAGGAAATTGCCGGCTAAAATATACAATATTTTCGACTGATCATCGGGGATGGCGTGTTATTTCCTTTTTGCAATTTCGGGTTAATCAAAATAAAAAAAAAATCATAAAAATCTGAAAAATCAAAAAAATATAAAAATATATCATCTGTTATTTTTGGGAAGAGTATTTTTGTGTGAATTTTGCAGGATCTACGAACAAATTCTGATCTGGAAATCTACAGAGATCAAAACAGAAAATATCAAATCCGAACAAACAGAGGAATATCATAATAAAAAACAGAAGAAATTTGGATGACCGAGTCAACAAGAAGAACCGCGGTGATCTGGTCCCAAAAAAAAAATTCGCCTGCTGACGTCATCGCCTTGCGGCGGATCCGCGGTCGTTGGTGGCTTCGGGCGGCGGTTCCGCGGTCATCTCAGCGGATCACATCCCCAAACTTCCTCTGCGGTTCATAAAAAAAACTGTAAGTCTTCTGATCTCTTCCTCTGCAAATCTCTGATATCTCCTCTGAAAAATCTCCTGCAGGATTGTTTGCGCTTAAAAAAATCTTTCCCCTTTCAAATAACAATCTTGTGCAGGATTGTTTGCACCGCGCATAAAATAAAAAGATTTGATTGCAAGTGATTTTTCTGTTTTGCATATCTTTAAAACTGACTTTAAGGGGCTTTTGACCAATTCAAATTGGGTGGGGATTTCTTCACCCTTCCCAGGACCCCAAAAATCACATAAAGCATTTGCATTGACCAATCTTTAATTAAAAAATACTAGACTCAGCCTTAAGGACTTCGAGCTCAATAGGACAGAGGACTAGTTATAGGTATCGGCCGTTAATCATAACCTGACTTTACGGTGCCTAGACAAGTGTGTCTAAGGCGAGTGGTTACTTAATTAGGACCGCTACTTGTAGCGGGGAGCCTCCCACTTACCTGGCACTTACCTGGCCGCAATTGGCGGTGAAGAGGCGGTTTGAGGTCCTATTTCTAGCCTTTTGGAATAGTTAGGAGCCGTCTAGCTGACCTAGGTGACCCTAGATCTAGGCCTCATTGTGCATTTTTGGTTGATCGAAAGTGTGTCTTAGCCTTTTATCGAAAAAAAATTTTTTGCAAAAAGTTCCAAACAAATAAAAAAAAGGAAAAAGGAAAAATCTTTTATAAAAACTTGCAAAATTTTGCCGCTAAGAAATCCTTGCACCACCTACCTTCTTTCTCTTCTCTTTCTTCTATCATGGGTACCCCACATCATAAATCTCTTGCCGAACTTTGGTATCCCGAACCTAAGTTTGCCTCGTACGTCAATTGTTTCGGTCGATTTAAAGAAAATCCCTCCATGCCAAAAATTTCTTTGAAAGATCAAATAGAAGCGTCTAGGAGAAACAGCTCGATTTTTCAACCCACTTTGTGTCAACCATGTCCACCTTCACCACCTTCGTACGTTGACAACACTTTTCCAAGTCTTGCTGTAACTCCTAAACCGATGTCCATTACTGAGCATATTGCTCAATCTCGGAGCCGATCTTTCACTCCTCTCCACACATCCAGTTATAGGGATCAACAAGTCCATTCACCTTTTTATCCACATATTGATCCTATTCCTGTCCAACCATCCACTTCCTACCAGTCCTACCCGACTTTCCCGCCGTCACCAGACATTGCTTCTACACAGACTTTTGGGAGTTTCACGTATCCAAACAATTTCGAATCTTTTACCGAAACCCCTTCACAACCCATGTCTAGTTTGGAACAGTCGTTGGAAGCTTATGTTTCAGCAACAAACAAAATGGTTAGGAATGTGGATGCGTCCATTGCCGCCCTTATGCAACCTAGTGAACCGGCAGCTAGTTTCCAAATAACTCCAAATTTTCCAATGTATGAGGAGACGGTTGGACAGAGTGAGAATTTGAGAGGACAGAATGAGTTCTACACATTCCCAAATCAGACCTACCCATACCCAATTGAATTCCACAACTCCGGTTTTCCATCGATTGTCCCAAATAGTTTACAAGTTGAAAATAAAACATCTAGCGAGTTGTGTGACTTTGTAGTTCTTGATTTGCCTGATTGTGAAGAATCCCTTTCGAGTGAAACCACACCTAATCCTTTTAACTTTTACACCTCCACTCTAGAACCTGAATTGATAAATATCCATGCTTTTGAGGAGGTGTCAGAAAAAATTGATTTTCACTTGATTGAGGATATAGACGCCGGGAATATTTCGGATGATGAACCTATCGATTTGATTGAAATTTTATGTCCAATTCATCATCCCGAGTCATTAATTGTTTCTCCCGAACTTTATATGCGTCTTGATTTTGATGATAATGGCATGGATAGGCTAAATATTGAGGAGAATTATGAGGATAGTATTAAGGATAATATTGAGGATAATATTGAGGTTGAACCATTTTTGTTTGATGTGTCGGATTTTCCAATTCATCCTCCTACTGTTACACTTCCTAAATCAAACACCCTCCTTTCCATCGTTCCGACCACGCAAAAGATCACGCTTGAAGACTGTGAGTTTGAAAAATTTCCCTTTGAATATGACACAGTTCTCACAGCCGATGACACTTATGAATGTTTCACTTTATCGGATGATGTTGAAGTCTCACCGTCTAAGTTTGAGTCCTTTGAATTTTCAGATAAGTTAGTTGAACCATCAGACTCGGTTGCTTACAGTCGTTTCGAACCATTGATGGAATCTTTCCAGTTCGAGACAGTTTACTACGGTGAGAATGAGACTATCCCTAATTCACTCCCTTTCGTCCTTCCTATCGTTCCGACCGTGCAAGTGACCGTTACGCTTTCATCTCCTATACCAAGTTCGACGTACCCATACGTTCTTGCGAATCTTGAGGGATTTGACCCCATTTCACGACGAGTTGATAGATTAGCACAATCGTTTTTAAAACATCGGTCATCATAAATTGTGCTAATTTATTCACTCGATTTACACCCTCATGATCGCGCGACCCTTCTTTCTCTTTTCCGCCCTTCTTCTCCTCCACCGAGACCATATTCCACCCTTCTTCCAATTCGGTCTCGTGTGCTTCTCATTTCTTTCCTTTACATCCCATTCTTTCACCAACCCTAACATTACCACGATAAGATCTTTGAATGGTTGGTGCTAACCTTTGGTTTATGTAAGGCCAAGCTTAAGTTTGGGGGGAACCGTGTTGTATATATGTATATATTTTTTTGTTTTCTTTTTCTATAAAAAAAATTTCAAAACATTAAAAAAAATATTTTGTAAATAAATAAACAAGGGAGTGTCGACATTTTGACCCTCTTGGTGTAGCATGACAGTGATGACACTGTCAAATTTAAGTTTGGGGATATGCTCGGTAAGTCTTCTTCCTTCACATTCATATGTATATTTTTGCATTTGCATATTTATTTGAAAACCCATAAAAATTGAAAATTTTTGAAAAATTATAAAAATTATTGTATTCAATTTTGGCTTATTTGACTACAGTTTGACAGATAGGTTAACTAGCTAGGAACAACTAGATCTTAGACTTAGTAAATTAAAAACCCTAAAAATAATCTTCCTTAAAGTTTAACGGTAGAAAGTATATGCCTTTGTTGTTTATTTAGGAATAGGCAAATTTTGGGTTCACTTCTTGGGCTAAGTCGAAACAAAGAAAAAGTATTGATGTTTTTATTAAAGTATAAGTTTAAAAAATAACTCCTAGCTTAAGTCTAGATTCTGAAAATGTATACCCTACAATTTGCATAATCACGCACCTTGAAACTTGGAATAGTAGAAGAGACCTTGAAATGCTCTTGTCTAAAGTCCTTATTACAAAGAAAATAAAAATAGAAATACAAGTGTGAATAAAGAAAAAAAACGAACACTGGTTTTTGTTATTACTTAAGGCTGTAAAAATAGAAAAATATTTAGCGAGGGTGCTTCATCACCTAGTGCCTTAGACCAACTGGTTTGGGAGTCACTGCTAAAAGCCTTGGGTGTTACAAGACTAGAAATTACGCTTTAAAGTGCAAACGCATCTTGTAATCGGTCGTTGGTACCTCAAGAAGTATTAACGGTCGCCTGAAAGATGTGTAAGCAAAATTCAATTAAAAATTCACCAATTAAAAAGTGCTTTGGACAACGCACAAGAGTATAATTGCTTGATTTGAATTTCCAAGTGTAGGGGTGATATATACACACACGTGGGGATATATGATTAGAGTTTAGATAAGAGATAGGAGTGAAGAATAGAACTTGTATCTTTAGTAAGAGTTGATAAAAATTCCTTAGTGGAGATGGAACCCTAGAAAGAAAACTTAAGAAATGCCGAAAGCTAAGTAAGTCTATAGAACATATATAAACTTAAGTTAAATGATGAGGAAGTGTGAAGAATATGGGTGGATAATTTACGAGTCGACGATAATAGAATTCCTTATTAGAAAACCTAATTGGAGAACAAAAGTCGATAGGCCGAATTGATAGGAGTTTGTGGGTAGTATCCGCTGAAAACCCTCAGGAGACAACACTCCTCCTACTAGGGCCACCTAGAGGTTTAACGGCTTGTTGCACGAGCTCAGTGCAATCGTGTTTCCCTGCAAAAGTGCGGTTAGGTTTTTGCCGAGAATAAAAAACAAGTTTGCTCGAGGACGAGCAAAAGATAAGTTTGGGGGTATTTTGTTCACACCATAATATTGCATTATTATATTCCCCATCCTTATTCGTTTTATAAATAAATAGGTGTTTTTGACGCATGACTGCTACATATTACAGGTTACAGGTTCTTGAACAGAAAACAGTGAAAACGATGAAAAGACGATGCGAAAGTGGACTTTGACCAACAAACAGAAGACTCTTGATCATGCCTACATCAAAGATAAAATTCACAAAGTACAAGGCAATGCAAGGTCCAAGATTACAAAGCGAACGGTTAAAAGTCCACCTTCACTGGAGATCTGGAAGAAACATAGAAGCTATTTTTAATAAAAGAACCAAATAATAAGGAAGCTTAAAGACAGAAGAGCCAATAAAGGAAATTTCAAGGCCCAATACTTCTTTTTAAAGAGACAGAGACATAAAATTTTACCAAAACTTGGAGTCTACTTTGACTAGGTCTTCCTAAGGATATTTTGGTAAATGTAGACGTGCGAATCAATTGTAACCTAGGGTTTCATATCCTCTATAAATAGGAACTCTAAATCATCGTAAAGGCTATGCCTCCCTATGCCTCCCTGTGACTCTTTTTTTCAATAAAATTTAGATTTCTTTTGGAGAGCATCGATGTCTCTTTTCATTTCAGAAATTCAGATCTGACAAGTCTTGTGTTGATGTTTGGAGAGAGCCATCTGTAAAGTAAGTAATTAATTTCAATTCTTGCCCTAGGTAATTTTTCATTCTCTGCCCTAGTATAAATTTAATTCCTTGCCCTAATTAGATAGTTAGATCTTTAATTCAATTGCCCTAAATTAATTTAGTTTTTAGATTTAATTAATCCATTCACACCGTTCGTAATTAACTCATAAGAGCGACTAGGAAATTCACAACATCCCTGTAGACCGACCCGTACTCACCGGCTAGCCACATGCGACGCCGTTTTTGATTGCGGTTACTAGATAGTTTTTGAGATCAATCAGCACCGCTGAATTACCTATTTCCTTTTAGGGATATGCACTGGAGACAGCTGCTGACCTATTCAATATGGTTCCCACCAAATCCATGCCAACCAATCCATATGAGATATGGAAAGGAAAGAGACCATATCTTAATTATGTTAAGATATAGGGTTGTCCGGCATATGTGAAAACACAGAATCCGGATAAGATCGAGGCAAGGTCCTTTTTGTGTAAGTTTATTGGATATCCCAAACATTCGCGCGGGTATATCTTCTACCACACCGAGAAACAAAAGGTGTTTGTTTCTCGACATGCTACCTTTTTAGAAAAGGAATTTCTTGAAAAAGAAATTAGTGGCGAAGAGGTAGAACCGGAAGAAATTCTAGCTACACAAACTGCAACAGAAGATTTGGAGGAACCAAAGGATTCAATAGTTCCCAACGAACCCAAGCCTCCCCGCCGATCTAGTAGGGTTCCTCATCCACTTAAGAGATAATACGGTTTTCTCATTGATGGTGGGAGCGATGATTGCATCATGGAAGATGATGACCCGACTAGCTTTGAGTAGGCCATCATGAGTGGTGACTCTGTGGAATGGCTCGATGCAATGCGATCTGAGATGGAATCCATGTACACCAACAAAGTATGTACTTTAGAAGTTGCTCCTGGAGGGGTAAAACCCATTGGGAGCAAATGGATCTTTAAGAAGAAACTTGGTGTAGATGGAAAAGTTGAGACTTTCAAAACTAAACTTGTTGCAAAAGGTTTTCGTCAACGACCAGGTATGAATTATGATGAAACCTTTTCTCCAGTGGCTATGTTTAAGTCCATCCGGATCCTACTTGCCATTACTGCATACCATGACTATGAAATCTGGCTAATGGATGTTAAGACCGCATTTCTAAATGGTGATTTAGAGGAGTACGTGCACATGACTCAGCTAGAGGGCTTCGTAGGCAGTGGGAGCAGCGGAAAGGTGTGCAAGCTGCTTAAATCCATCTACTGGTTAAAGCAGGCATCGCGGAGTTGGAACATCTGTTTTGATGTTGTAGTCCAAGAGTTTGACTTCATCAAAAACGTAGATGAACCTTGTATATACAAGAAGGTGGCAGAGAGTAAGGTTGTCTTCCTCGTATTGTACGTGGATGACATACTCTTGACGGGAAATGATGTTCCTATGCAGCACTAGGTCAAACTCTTCTTATCACAAAGATTCTCCATGAATGATCTTGGTGATGCCTCCTGCATCATGAGGATTAAGATCTATAGAGATAGATCTAAAAGGATACTGGGATTATCCCAATCCAGGTACATTGACACCAAACTAAAGAGGTTTAGTATGGAAGAATCCAAGCGTGGGAATTTACCCATGATCTATGGAATCACTCTCTCCATAGAGATGTTTCCTAAAACTGATTTGGAAAGAGCTCACATGCAAGGGATAACCTATACTTCGACAGTAGGCTCTATCATGTACGCGATGCTATGTACCAGACCCGATGTAGCATACTCACTAAGTGTAGTGAGTAAGTATCAAGCAAATCCATGAGAGAATCACTGGACAACTGTGAAGAACATTCTCAAGTACTTGAGAAGGACTAAAAAGATGTTCTTGGTGTATGGTGACGGAGAACTCCAAGTGGAGTCCTTTACCGATTCGAGCTTCCAAAGTGATAAGGACGACTCTAAGTCGCACTTGGGATTTGTCTTTACCCTCAATGGAGGAGCAGTTTGTTAGAAGATTTCCAAACAGAAAACCGTGGCAGACTCGATGTTGGAGGCTGAATACATCGCTGCCAACGATGCTGCCAAAGAGGCTGTCTGGATAAAGAAGTTCATAAACGAACTTGGAGTGGTTCCGTCCATTGAGCATCCAATACCTTTGTATTGTGATAACAGTGGAGCTGTGGCTTTGGCCCAGGAACCCAGGTCCCATCAGAGATCCAGGCATATTCTGAGGCAGTATCACCTGATCTAAGAGATAGTTGATCGCCGGGAGATCGAGGTTAGGAGAGTAGACACAAAGGACAACACTGTGGATCCATTCACGAAGGCCATTCTCCAGATACAGTTTGAGAGACTTTTCGGGATGTTGGGTATGAGATACTACAACAACCGGCCTTAGTGCAAGTGGGAGATTGTTAATTATATGTATGCCCTATAGGCCATGATTATACATGTGATGTATATTATAGTGGACGCTTGGACATATATAAAGAGGACTTTCTTTCTCGTCATGATAGTATGCTATCTGGTTGCACTTTATCTTAACATATTAACTTATATCAGAATACTGTCTTATTATCACATGTTGATAAAGCCCTTAGGATGACTACTTGACTACCAGGACTATGATGGAGATCATTCTTGTAGGGCCAGGGTAGTCTACAAGTACATCCTATAATTTTTCCTAGTCGAGGGTATATCGAGACAGGGAATCGATACTCCAGAGTAGACTAGCGTATACGTATCTTGACCCATATGATGGGCGATGGATGATCCCACATCCATTGGTGTTTGACATCAAGGATAGTATACGGGTGCTCAATGGAGACTGGGT
Source organism: Agapanthus africanus (assembly GCA_030015575.1). Taxonomy (NCBI): domain Eukaryota; kingdom Viridiplantae; phylum Streptophyta; class Magnoliopsida; order Asparagales; family Amaryllidaceae; genus Agapanthus; species Agapanthus africanus. Next base: position 234,966,825 of record CM057337.1, read on the forward strand.
ACACTGAACGGACTCGCCGAGAACTCCTTGTTGGTATTATACCTATCGTTAGATAGCAGTTCTCTGGTGACACTGGTACAAGTTAGTCTGTAGACCCAAGATCGTCATAGAGTCTTGTTTGATTCCCACTGTGCTAGGATTTCCACCTTACCACGTTCAAGAGGACGTGCAAAACAGTGGCTTTTGGGACAGTCCCGAATCACATGGAGGCAATGAGCGATAGTAGGGGTTTCGTCTCTCTCAGTATTAGGGGTTGATGTTGCGCTGTGCTCGATTGGCCATAACTGGAAATCCCTGGCCAGGGTTGCTGAGATTTACTGGTAAGTGTTATCAGTAGTTTCTCAAACCGTTATGGACCTCACATCGGCACGACTTATCGGTTTTTGGGGTCTGACATTTACCACCCCTCGACTGGATTTGCGACATATCAGACGAAGAGACCGGACTATACGGTAGTGTTACTGATTGGATTTACAGGAGTTAGAGCAGATTTGCTTGTTGATCTTCTGATCGCTCAATACCCGGGTGGCCGTTCCGTTTAGCTGACCGCTTGCGGCTTGTTGGTGTTTGATGTGATCATCACCTACTGCCGGAGTATTGACGAATCTTTAGAGTCCTACATAGAGATTTCCTGGCTCAGGCAAAATGGAGTAGGAGCACATATGTGATATGTGCGGGAACGAGATTGATATGAGTATGTGATGCCGTATTCTATTCTCGCGATATGTGATATCGGCCCGGTTATATGTGATATAGCCGGGTTATCGGATCAAGTGTTGATTCGATGAAATAATATATATATATATATATATATATATATTATGCTCACTTAAATATTTATTATTCTCACATATGATACATTTAACATATATGTGATATATGTTTATTGTGTTGTTTTCTATTGTTACATAAATATTATATATGTGATATATAATATTGTGACATGCTAGGTTATACATGCAACAAGGATGTATGAGAATTATACCATGCTACATATAATGTTTGGGTTTAAATTCTTAAGTAATTCAAAAATGTGGAAATGAGTCATGGTGGAAGCTTCTTGATTCTTCTTGATAACCATTTGACAAAGTCTACCCTTTTTGTTTTGCTTAAGATATTTTCTAACCCTACCATGACACATAGCCATGGTTAACTCTCTACATGGGTTAGGGTTTGACATATACTAACCCATGGTTTCATTTCTAACTTTATCTCATTCATTCATCTTCTTCTTCCTCATCTTATTTTTGCTCTCTAGATTTTGAGATCAAGAAGAATAATAGTGAGAAATTAAATACTAAAGTGAGCCAAATTCCTACTTCATCATCCTCTTCTATACTAGTCATATAGATTAGTGTGTTAGCTTCACTAATTTTGTATTAGTGAAGAGTGAGCTTGAGTCTGTGTTTCCTCGACGTAGATCATAACAGACTTTGAAGAATTCAAGCAAGGATGCATCATACATCTTGTGTAGCCTCTCAAGAGTTCAGGAGCTCATTGATCGCAGTGAAGGGACCACTACTTGGAGCTTGTGAAGTGAAGGAGCGGACTACAAAGGTTGTAATCCCTAATCACTTAGTTGTAAAGTTGTTTACATACTTGTTAACCCTAACTCTCTAGTTAAGATCTTGGTTATGGTTTCATAGCACCCCAAATTTTTATAAAAAGGCATGGTTGATGCCTTTCTAAACCTCATTGTCATGCTATACAGCCCTACAGTCCAGTATCCATTAGGACAATGGGGTTGGTACTCATACTATATTCTGTTTACTCATGACTTCTCTAGTTCTAGACAAGCATTTCGTTGAAATACAAGGTCCATATTTTGAGAAGTTATAGGTATAAGAATAAAGAAGATAACCATTTATTGGAAGTATCAGGATTCTTCGTGGTAGTCCAAGATGTAGATACTTGTGTTTGGTATTCCGTTGATAGTAACGGTTTTGAGAAATTGCTTCTCTTTCAGATTACTCATATATGGATGCGCTCCTAGATAAGTAATGTTGATTGGCCTTTTTCCATTTGGTTGATATGCACTGGAGACTGCTGCATGATTTTAAATCTGGTTCCAATTTAATTAGTGCTTTTTTCTATATTGTATATAGAATGGTTCATATCTTAACGATGTTAAGGTAAATGGAGTTGTCCGGCTTATGCTTTCTACCATCAGGAAGATCAATAGTGATATTGTTTATGACTCACCACAGCTTTAACAAAATGGACTTTTTCAGAAAACAGTATTGGGAGTATGGTATAACTGGAAGTGGTTCCAGAACCACAAACGATTACTGAAAATTTAATAGAACCTAAAGATTCAATCGGGTTTGACATTCCATTAGCTACTCCGCAGATTTGGTGGGTAACCTCAAGCACCCGAGAGGTACTTCGGTCTTCTCATGGACGGTGACAGCGAGGTTCTTGTTTACCCAGACATGCCATTGCTGCTGTTCTAGAATATGAGACCAGGGATTAGGATGAGTATATCGTCGTTTTAATCTATCTTTAGAAGTGCACGTTTATATGACTCTGCCAGAGTGTTGTTGTAGTCAGTGGGAGCAGCGGAAGCATAGAGGGCAAGTAGCTTATGTCTATTTCTAGACTAAAGCAGGTATAGCGGAAATAAATCATCTATTTTTGATGTGACAGTCATAGGTTTTGACTTCATCAGAATAGGAGATGGATCTGGTAAGAAGGCAGTAGGGAGTGATGTCCTGATATTTGGATGACATACTCTTGATAGGAAGAGATCTTCCTATACTACGATTGGTTATACAGTGGTTGTCACAAGGTTTTTCTCCACACAGGATATGGATAAAATATCAGGTTTCTGGTCACTAGATCTATAGTTTTAGATCTAGATTTGGGAAATTTCCCAATTTAGGTGCTTTGATACTATTCTAAAGGTGTTTTAGAATGGACGACTCCTGGAATGGTGGTGTACCTGCAGGTGATGGTGTCACCCTCTCGAAAGGATGCCTTACAGACTAAAGGGGAGAGGAATTTACATGATTGGCATATCACTTGCTTAGGCAATTGAGTCAATCATGTAATATCAAGTACCACGCCAGATATTGCTTTTGCACTAGCTGCAATAAGTATATATTAATCCAATCTTGGAGAAACATTGGGAAGCGGTTATGAACATAAGTGGATGTTCTTGGGATATGGTAATGGCAGCCTCCTTCAGGAGACGGTTATCATTTCAGGCTTCCAAGGTGACTTGGATGACAGAGTGACTGTCAGAGTTTTATTTTTCCCTCTTTTGAGTGACAGTATGTTGGACAGGTGGTCCAAGAGGATACTAAGAAAGGCATGGCGCAGTATACTGATTAAGTTCAGTGGACGATATAGTCTAAGAAGTTTGCTGGATTTGGAGTTCATTTATGAACTCGGTCCCATCAGATATCCAGACATATTCTAAGACAGGTATTGCTCATTTCGGGAGATAGCTTTCTCGATATAGAGAGATACAGAAAGAAACACTGGAGCGGATCTACTCACTGAGGCTATTTCTCGAACGCAATAGTTTTGCAAACGGGCTTTGCGAGACTGATTAGTAGAGGAGTTGGGTGTTCGGTATCACACGAGCTGTGAGTATGCGACACCGCACTAATTAGCCTTAAGTGCAAGTAGGAGATTGTTGGATATAGTGCCCTCAAGTCAATTATTGAATCGCAGGCACGCGATTGTGATGATTGAGGGAGGATCTATACCGGTAGAACAGTCTTACTCGAGATGATAGTATGCTATCTGGTTCGTCTTTCTCATCATGTACATGCTTCGGGTGGTATTACAGATCACTATTACATTTTGATAGAACCCATAGGATTCTTGCTTGGCTGCCAGCATTATGATGGTGATCATATACGTGGGAGATGGGTGGTCTATAAGCACATCCTTAATTGTCCCTAGTCGTGGGAGTATCAAGACTGGGAATCAGTACTCCGGAGTAGACTAGTGTATACTGATCGAGACCCCGACGAGAGGCGGTGGCCAGGTATCACAAGCCATTCGTGTTAGTTTGTTCACCTAAGATAGTATACAGATGCTCATTGGGTTATGAGTACACTGGACAGACTCGCCGGGAACCTGCTAGATGGTATTATACCTATTGTTAGATGGCAGTTCCTTGGTGACATGTGTACAGGTTAGTCTGTTGACTTGAGATTGTCATTTGTCTTGTGTGAGTTCCCACTGTGCTTTGATTACTACCCTACCACGGCTTAAGGGAGTCGTGCAAACAGGTTTTAGTTGGATACAGTCCTGAGCCACATAGAGGCAGTGAGCGGATCGTCGGGAATTCGTCTCTCCTGGTATTGGGGGATGATGTCGCGTTGTGTACGGGTGGCCATCACCAGAAATCCTCGGTGGGGGTGGACGAGAATTACCGATTTAGGATCGATAGTTTTTCAGGTGGTGATAGGTTTCAAACCGACACGAATTATAGCGTTATTAGGGGTCTGATTTTATCCATCCGCTATACTCGATATGCGATACTCTTAGACGAATAGACCGGACTGTACGGATATTGTCACTGTCAGGCTCAGTAGGGTTTGGATGAGTTTGCTCGTCGGCCTTCCTTTCGCTCAATACCTGGGTATCCATTACGTACAGCTAGTGCCGCTGACGTGCTTGTGGTTAAACCCACTACCAGCGTATTGACGAATCTTTAGAGTTCCATACAGAGGGTTTTCACGGTTCAGGCGATATGTTGTAGATGACGTATGTTGGTACATACAGGTGTCCGATTAAATATATGCACAGGCTGCACAAACTTTAATCGGACGGTTGATAAAACTAGCGGCTTAGGATTAAGCCAGATTATTAAATCAGGTTTTGATTTAATAATTTATATATATGTATACTAGTATTATTATTCATTATTCATTTTCTCTCTTGGCTATTCGTATTTTTATACGAATACGCGTATATGTATTTCGATACGTGTATCGGGTTGTATTCCGTATTTATACGGAATTGCTTCTAGAAGATTTGACACCTCATTATTTGATTTTATTTTTAGAAAATCAATTTGGGAAATGAGGTGGAGCGTGAGTTGGCATGAGCATGGGATTGAGCATGTAAAGAGGTATGGCATGGATTTGTTTATTGGAAAATTGAGATGAGATATTTTTTGTGTGTGCATGATTGAGAGAGAGAGAGGGGCAGCCACTTCTTGACATGCCTTGCTCATTTGTTTTCTAGACTTGCTTCATTACTCATTCTCATTCTCATTCTCACTTGGAAAAAGTTTAGCCATTCTTGAGTTGCTCATGCCATTGGTTTTCTCACCTCCTTTTGATCTTCTTGAGTTGCTCTTGGAGCATTTTGATGAGAGAAAAACAACAGTGAGATAATCCTACACCTCCACTCTCCATTGCTAGCAACCTTGGAGCTTCGGTTGCCTGGCTTGACGAGATTGAAGCTTGCGCTGTATCCCTCGGGTGGATCAACGTAGATGGAGGAAGACCGGCAACCAAACTCGATCCGCGATCACTAGGAGCTTGGGATGATGGTCCAAGACCCGAAGGACTTGGTTCATTCGGTATAACCACTCCTAACTCATTTTATAGCTTGCTAGTATAGGGTTTAGGGTAGATCCTGTAGGGTTCCTAGGCACTCTAATGAAGTCTCACAAGGCATCAACCATGCCAATTTATAAAAATTATGGTGCCGAGAAACCCTAATACGGATCGTCGGCTAGAATCCGAGGCGAAAAACGAATCTAGTTAACAAATTAACTAAAGGAGAGAGGCTACAACCTTTGTAGATCCGGTTATCCACATCCTTAGCTCCACGTGGTCATCTCCTCGCTGTCCATCTCGAATCTCGGACTCTCGTGACGGCTTTATCGGAGAAGTGAGCGGAATAGGTCGTCGGCTTCGTGCAGAAGATGATCTACGTCGAGGTTGCACAAGTTCAAGCTCCAACTTCACCAAGTTGTGAAACTTGTGAAGAAAACACCCAAAACAACTTGGCAAGAGGTAGAGGGTGAAGAAATAGGAGGTGGGTTCACTTTAGAATTGGATTTCACTCACTTTTGCTCAAGTTGCCATTGATGGCATCTAGTTTTCTCTCTTGAAAAAGAAGGAGAAGATGAAGCTAGAATATGATAAGTATTGTGAAAAAAGAATAATAAAATCAACACTTATCATCTTCTAACCTAGGTTATGTGTAGAGAATAAACCATGGTCAAATGAGAATGGTTAGGGTTAAGGATGATGGCAAAATAGTCACTTTAGTCAAAGCTTCATGAAGCTTCATCAAGCTTCATGAAAGAAACCATTTTGTTATCATATATATTTATTTATCAAAAAGAATAGATAAATAAATAAGTAAATAAATAAAAACCCTAACTATTATCATAACCATGGTTTAAGTCTTAACACAACACCTAACTACATGTATCATCAAACATGACACAAAAGTATATCATATATACTTCTTGCACATCGAGTGAGAAAATCCATATAAAGTGAACCAATACTAGCTAATGCAAAGTAATATATCAAATATATAATTATACATTAAATCATTAAATCAACATTTGATTCAATGATCCGGTCATGTCGCAAATAACCGACTAGTATCCAATGTATCGACTTATCGAATCAATGATTCGATAACTAGGTCATATCGAATATAACAAATCGAAACATTTATCGCGAGAATGAATGCGGTATCACATACACGCATTATTCTCGGTCCCGCACATATCTCATATGCGCTCCTATTTCGTTTCGCTCGAGCCAGGAAACCTCTGTGTAGGACTCTAAAGACTCGTCAATACGCCGGTAGCAGATGATGATCATATCAAGCACCCACAAGCCGCAAGCGGTCTGCTAAACGTAACGGCCATCCAGGTATTGAGCGATCAGAAGATCGACGAGCTAGTCCGCTCACACTCCTGTGAATCCAACCAGTAACACTTACCGTACAGTCCGGTCTGTTCGTCTGATACGTCGCATATCAAGCCTAGGGGTGGTAAACGTCAGACACCAATAACCGATAAGTCATGCCGATGTGAGGCTCATAACGGGTCGAGAAACTACTGGTAACACTTACCAGCAAATCTCTGATCAGCCCTGGCCAGGGACTTCCCTGTTACGGCCAATCGAGCACAGCGCAACATCAACCCCCAATACCGGGAGAGACGAAACCCCTCCTATCGCTCATTGCCTCCATGTGACTCGGGACTGTACCCAAAGACCACCGTTTTGCACGCCCTCATGGACGTGGTAAGGTGGAGATCAAAGCACAGTGGGAATCACACAAGACTCTATGACGATCTCGGGTCTACAGACTAACTTGTACAAGTGTCACCTGAGAACTGCCATCTGACGTGAGGTATAATACCATCTGGAAGTTCTCGGCGAGTCCGTTCAGTGTACCCAGTCACCACTGAGCACCCGTATACCATCTATGATGTCAAACACCAATGGATATGGGATCATCCATCGCCCATCTCATGGGTCGAGAAGTGTATACGTTAGTCTACACTGGTATATCGATGCCCTGTCTCGATACACCCACGACTAGGGACCTTGAAGGATGTACTTATGGACTACCATGTCCCCACTATTATGATCTGCATCATAGTCCAGGTAGTCAAGTACACATCCTAAGGGCTTTATCAACATGTAACTATAAGGCAGTTTAAAGAGACAAGTGTACATGTTAAGATAAAGAGTAACCAGATAGCATACTATCATATCGAGCAAGAAAGTCATCTCTATATATGTCCAAGCATCCAATATAATATACATCATCTGTACAATACTGGCCTCTAGGGCATACATACAACTAACAATCTCCCACTTGCACTAGGGCCAGCTGCTGTAGTATCGCATACCGAGCATCCCGAAGAGTCTCTCAAACTGTATCTGGGGAATGGCCTTCGTGAGTGGATCCGCCGTGTTGTTCTTCGTGTCAACCCACCTGACCTCGATCTCCCGGCGATCAACTATCTCCCGGATCAGGTGATACCGCTTCAGAATATGCCTGGACCGCTGATGGGACCTGGGTTCCTTGGCCAAAGCCACCGCTCTATTGTTATCGCAATACAAAGGTATTGGATGCTCAATGGATGGAACCACTCCAAGTTCAGTAATGAACTTCTTGATCCAGACAGCCTCTTTGGCAGCATCGTTGGCAGCGATTTATTCAGCCTCCATCGTCGAGTCTGCCACGGTTTCCTGCTTGGAACTCTTCCAGCTAACCGCCCCTCCGTAAAGGGTAAAGACAAAGCCCGACTGCGACTTAGAGTCGTCCTTATCACTCTGGAAGCTCGAATCGGTAAAGGACTCCACTTGGAGTTCTCCGTTACCATACACCAAGAACATATCTCTAGTCCTTCGTAAGTACTTGAGAATGCTCTTCACAGCTGTCCAGTGACTCTCTCCAGGATCAGCTTGATACCTGCTCACTACACTTAGTGAGTATGCAACATCGGGTATGGTACATAGCATCGCATACATGATAGAGCCTACAGCTGAAGCATAGGGTATCCCTTGCATGCGAGCTCTCTCCAAATCAGTCTTAGGAGACATCTCTTTGGAGAGAGTGACTCCAGAGATCGTGGGTAAGTTCCCACGGTTGGATTCTTCCATACTAAACCACTTTAGTATGGTGTCAATGTACCTAGATTGGGACAATCCCAGTATCCGTTTGGATCTATCTCTATAGATCCTGATCCCTAATATGCAGGAGGCATCACCAAGATCTTTCATTGAGAATCTTTATGATAAGAAGAGCTTGACCGATTGCAGCATAGGAATATCATTTCCTATCAAGAGTATGTCATCCACGTACAATACGAGGAAGACAACCTTACTCCCTGCCACCTTCTTGTAAATACAAGGTTCATCTGGGTTTTTGACGAAATCAAACTCTTTGATAACGACATCAAAGCAGATGTTCCAACTCCGCGATGCTTACTTTAATCCATAAATGGATTTAAGCAGCTTGCACACCTTCCCGCTGCTCCCACTGTCTACGAAGCCCTCTGGCTGAGTCATGTACACGCACTCTTCTAAATCACCGTTTAGAAAGGCGGTCTTAACATCCATTTGCCAGATTTCGTAATCATGATATGCAGCGTTGGCAAGCATGATCCGGATGGATTTAAGCATAGCCACTGGAGAAAAGGTCTCGTCATAGTCCACACCTGGTCTTTGACGAAAACCCTTTGCTACAAGTCTAGCTTTGAAAGTCTCCACTTTCCCATCTACACCAAGTTTCTTCTTGAAGATCCACTTGCTCCCAATGGGTTTTACCCCTTCAGGAGCAATTTCCAAAGTCCATACTTTGTTGGTGTACATGGATTCCATCTCGGACCGCATAGCATCCAGCCATTGCACTGAGTCCCTACTCGTGATGGCCTGCTCGAAGCTAGTTGGGTCATCATCCTCCATAATGCAGTCCTCGCTTCCACCGTCAATGAGAAAACTGTAGTATCTCTCAGGTGGGCGAGGAACCCTACTAGATCGGCGGAGAGGCTGAGGTTCATTGGGAACTACTGAATCCTCTGGTTCAACCAAATCTTCTGTTGTAGTCTGTATTGCTGGAACCTCTTCCAGTTCTACCTCCTTGCCACTAATTTCTTTTTCAAGAAATTCCTTTTCTAAAAAGGTGGCATGTCGAGAAACAAACACCTTTTGTTCCTCGGTGTGGTAGAAGATATACCCGCGCGAATGTTTGGGATATCCAATAAACTTACACAGAATGGACCTTGCCGTGAGTTTGTCCGGATTTTGCGTTTTTACATATGCCGGACAACCCTATATCTTAACATAATTAAGACATGGTCTCTTTCTTTTCCATATCTCATATGGAGTGGTTGGCACGGTTTTGGTGGGAACCATATTCAATAGATCTGCGGCTGTTTCTAGTGCATATCCCCAGAAGGAAATAGGTAACTCAGCTGTGCTCATCATAGAGCGCACCATATCCAATAGGGTGCGGTTCTTCCGTTCTGATACACCGTTGTGCTGTGGTGTATATGGAGGAGTCAGCTGAGAGAGAATCCCATTCTCTTTTAGGAAGTCCAGGAATTCATTGCTCAAGTATTCACCTCCTCGATCAGATCGTAGGATTTTAATACTTTTTCCGGTTTGGTTCTCAACTTCTTGTTTATATTCTCTAAATTTCTCAAAAGCTTCTGATTTGTGTTTCATCAGGAACACATATCCGAATCTAGAGAGATCGTCAGTGAATGTAATGAAGTATGAAGAACCATCCCTGGCATGTGTAGACATAGGACCGCATACATCACTATGTATCAGTCCTAAGAGTTCGGTAACTCTTTCTCCGTGTCCTGTAAACGGAGATTTGGTCATCTTGCCTTTGAGACATGATTGGCAAGTGTCATAAGATGAAAATTCAAACAGATTTAAATATCCATCCTTATGCAACTTAGCTAATCGTGTCGCATTGATGTGACCCAGTCTACAATGCCATAAGAAGGATTCGTTCAGTTCTGAACTCTTCCTCTTGTGTGTGTTTGTTATACTTAGAACTGTTGATTGATTTAGAACATAAATGCCATTGCACAACGTGCCTGATCCAACCAACTTTTGGTTACGGAAAATGTTCATAACATTATCCTGTAATACAAAATGATATCCCTCTTTACTCAATAAAGAAACCGATATAATGTTGCATATCAGGTTCGGCATGTAATAGCATTCGTTCAGAACCAATGTATTACCAGTTGGTAATACAAGGTGATATTCCCCGACAGTCTTAGCTGCAACAATTGCACCATTTCCAACTCTAATGTCTTTATCACCTTCTCCAAGTTCTCTACCTTTTCTAAGCCCATGTAACTGATTACATATATGGGATCCTGACCCGGTATCTAATACCCAGGACGTAGGGCAAATGGAGAAACAGTTCTCTGTAACGAACACACCTGAAGAAAATGCATCATCATGTACTTTCTTCAATCGGGTGGCATGGGAATCCTGGTATTCCCCTATATCCTGTTCAGTCCTATAACTCTTATAGGAAAGAACGGAACCAACGTTCCCCAGCACAGTATAACTGTTAGTTATATGTATGCCCTAGAGTCCATTACTGTACATAGGATGTATATTGTAGTGGATGCTGGGACATATATAGGGAGGACTCTCTTGCTCGACATGATAGTATGCTATCTGGTTGAACTTTACCTTAACGTGTATACTGATTGTCTCTCTGTTACATGTTGGTAAAGCCCTTAGGATGTGTGCTTGACTACCTGGACTATGATGCGGATCATACTAGTGGGGACATGGTAGTCCATAAGTACATCCTTCAAAGTCCCTAGTCGAGGGTGTGTCGAGACGGGGCATCGATATACCAGAGTAGACTAGCGTGTACCTTCTCGACCCATACAGATGGGCGATGGATGATCCCATATCCATTGGTGTTTGACATCAGAGATGATATACGGGTGCTCAGTAGAGACTGGGTACACTGGACGGACTCGCCGAGAACTCCCAGATGGTATTATACCTCACGTCAGATGGCAGTTCTCTGGTGACACTGGTACAGAGTAGTCTGTTGACCCGAGATCGTCATAGAGTCTTGTGTGGTTCCCACTGTGCTTTGATTTCCATCTTACCACGTCCAAGAGGGCGTGCAAAACGGTGGTTTTTGGGTACAGTCCCGAGTCACATGGAGGCAATGAGCGATAGGAGGGGATTCGTCTCTCCCGGTATAGGGGGTTGATGTTGCGCTGTGTTCGATTGGCTATAACAGGAAATCCCTGGCCAGGGTTGCTGAGATTTACTGGTAAGTGTTACCAGTAGTTTCTCGAACAGTTATAGACCTCATATCGACATGACTTATCGAGCTATTGGGGTCTGACGTATACAACCCCTAGGCGAGATATGCGACAGATCAGACGATCAGACCGGACTGTACGGTAGTGTTACTGGTCGGATTCACTGGAGTGTGAGCGGGCTTGCTCGTCGATCTTCAGATCGCTCAATACCCGGGTGGCCGTTACGTTTAGCAGACCGCTTGCGGCTTGTGGGTGTTTGATATGATCATCATCTGCTGCCGGCGTATTGACGAGTCTTTAGAGTCCTACAAAGAGGTTTCCTGGCTCAAGCGAAACGAAATAGGAGCGCATATGAGATATGTGCGGGACCGAGAATAATACGTGTATGTGATACCGTATTCCATTCTCGCGATGAATGTATCGAATGGTTGTATGCGATATAACCTAGTTATCGATTCAAGCGTTGATTCGATAAGATGATACATTGTATACTAGTCGGTTGTGTGCAACATGACCGGATCATTGAATCAAGTGTTGATTTAATGATTTAATGCATATTTATATATTTGATATATTACTTTGCATCAACTAGTATCGGTTTACTTAAGATGGATTTTCTCACTCGGATGTGCACATTGTATATTCGATATAGTTTTGTGCACTTGATTGTATCATGTTTGATGATACATGTTTAACTATAGTTAAGTGTAATGGATTAAGCCATGGTTAAACTAATGATTAGGGTTTTCTATTCTTATTTATTTATTTATTTATTTTGGATAGATAAGAAAAGAATGGTTGCTAATTTTGGAGTTTAGTTGAAGCTTCATGAAGCTTTGACTTTGTAACCATTCTTGTCTTCATCTTTAACCCTAACCATTAATCTAACCTTAGTTAATTCTCTACACTTGACCATGGTTCTAATATGATAAGTATTCCTTTTCTTTTCCAATTATATTAATCTTATCATATTATTCTTCTTCTTCTTCCTTGCTTCAAGTGAGGAAAAGCTTGTAGTCATCAATGGTGATTGATGATAAAGAGTGAGAAATCCAATTCTAAAGTCTACCCACTTCCTATTTCTTCATCCTCTACCTCTTGCCAAGTAGTAGAGTGTGTTTACTTCACATGTTTCTTGACTTGGTGAAGTCGGAGCTTGATCTTGCGATGCTTCGACGTAGATCATCTTCGGCATGGACATCGACGACCTAGCTTGCCCATTCTCCGATGAAGCCGACGCTAGAGCCCGGATTCGTTTTGGACAGCGGAGAGGACTTCGTTGCGGAGCTATGGAGGTGGAGCACCGGATCTACAAAGGTTGTATATCCGTATCCCTTAGTTAAGTGTTAACTAGTTAGCTTTTTCGCCTAGTTTTCTAGCAAACGATCCGTAGTCGGGTCTCTCGGCACCCATAAATTTTTATATTGGCATGTTCGATGCCTTGTGAGACCTCACTAGGGTGCTTAGGAACCCTATAGTGGTATCAGAGTTTAGCTAGAGCCTTAGGCGAAGTCTAGATGGAATTTGAAGTCCGAACGACCCAAAACCCATCTCTAAATATGCTCTCTGTACATTTTCTAATTTCTGGGATTTTTCCAGATTAAAAATTGCTAAAAAAATCAGCAGGGAAATATAAGAGTTACGGTGAATTTTGATGACGTAATTCAATGGTAAAGGCGCGGATCCGCGGCACGAGCATGGCTCGTGCGGCGGATCCGCGGCGGATTTGTCCTATTGTTCATCAAAATTTGCACCATAATCAATATTAGTCAGTGCTGGTTTTTCTGGGAATTTTTAATATTTAATCCAGAGTTGATTTTTCTGCAGTTGTTTTGGGGATTCGGTGTTTCGATCGGGATATCAGATTTTGTCTGTGTGGCTTTCCGGATAAATTTTTAGAATATGTTAAAAAGTTCGACCGGATATAAATATCCAATTTTTCCCCTGTTGGGAAATTTCCAAGTGTTGGATTTTTCCGTAGTTTAACGACGTTCTAAGTAGTGCAAGTAACGCGATGGTCCCTCTAGAAGACAACAAACCTTAACTCGATTATGTGACCGTCTTGAACTGCCCTTTGAACCTTCGGGTTTGGGACAGTACGGCGTGCCACATGTAAGGCGTTGGCTTGACCCTTCTACGGCTGGACCGTTGGTACTGAGGTACGAACTGAATGTTGTTAGACTAGTTTCATGTGTTGATCTGTATCGGGAAAACTTGGGTGTTAGATTGTTCGATCGGAAAGTTTAACATTTTCTATTTATCTGGAATGGGATACAATAATTGGAATTCACAATAAGTTATGAGATAACTGAATGAATGTTATAAACATAGCAATTTAGTCTCACTTGATCGGTTGCCACGGAATTTTGATGTGATCAAAAGTCCGTCGCAATCATGTAGCGTACGCGGATACTCGCCGGGTCAACTTAATTGACAGCCTCACCCCATAGCCCCGACTAAGTGACTGTAGGAGAACCCCGTCGCCGAAAGCATCCGTTCGGGTGCTCGCGGTAGCGGTGTTCCGCCTTGGTGCACTTCGTCGACGGTATCGGGGGTGCAGCCGTCTACTGAAGTTTGCGACGAGTATTCGATCAGACTGTCGGGAATCCTGTTGAATTGCCCGACTTGGTATTGAAAAGTGTTTTCGATAAAGAGACTAAAATGCGGGGTTTATAATTGTTAGGCATGTGATGTCAAAGTAATTCATTTGGTCAGGCATGCGATGTCTGAGGTGGTTGCGGATTCCAACTGTTGTAGTTTTACACTTTCTTTTCTGTGACCGTAAGTGTAATATGTGATATCGCCGGTTTCGTTGCTATATGCCAACGACAATTGGGATGGACATATTTACTTACGTTGATAACATGTGATGTTATGTGTTGCTGGATATGTTATATTGGATCGTCGTGTTTGAATAGCCGGGGGTTTTTATGTGAGATGAGTGTTTTTCATTTTCATTCATGTAAAAACTTGTATGTAATATTCTTTTATTTGGGGCGCTTCCAGGTTGCGGAAGTAGTCACCTTTTGTATATTATTTACTTTTCCGCACTAGGATAGACCCAAGGAGGGGAGCACAAGTAACCGGGTTCTGGAGTCCAGTGGGAGACCAACTCGAGGAGTCGAGGTCGGGTCTCCTAACTCCAGAATTGGTAGGGTTGCTTGCCGCTCTCGTAGGGGTCTAGGGGTGTGGGTTTGGCTATTCATCACGACCGTGGAATCCGTGTTTTATACTGGCTCGTATTGAAAACACGGACGTCCTAGTATATCCAATATTTCATATGATTCTTCTGCTGCGATATCTGTGATGTGATCATGTGATGTTCTATGATAGATACAGTATATAGTATATATGATATATTATATAGGCGTTACTTATGTTTTACATCCGTGCTAGCCCTGCCCCACTCTGCCGTTAGTTACCTAACCTAACGGTGCACGAGGGGACATCGAGGCGAATGCGGATGGCATAAGTGTACGTCGTATTTATCTGTGATGTTTAGGTACTTAAATGATGGGACTTCATTAATGTGATTAATGAAATAAAAGAAACCTAAGATGTTGTAGAATCGAATTTCAAAATAAAACAGGTAGCTACAGTTCTTGCTTTGCATAGCGGTATATGTGATATATCCTGCACCTTATTCGATGAGGAAAGGACCGAGATCCCTTCACCGGGAGTGACTCCTTTAGCAATAACTGGCAGATGCTACACACTCGGTTTGTCTTTTGATTGCTTTTAAGTGTTTTGCTTTGCACAGTGATATATACGATATATCCCGCACCTCATTCGACGAGGAAAGGACCGACGATCCCTTCACCGGGAGTGACTCCTTTAGCAAAACTAGAAAAGCCTCAAAAACACTCCATTTCAAAATTCATTCGATCCTACAACGATATCAAGTTCATTACGCAATAGGTTTTCATAAAAACCTGTCGTAGCCCTCCGTCATTTCAGATAAGTAGTAGTTAGTATTCGTGCTGCGTTTGTTGGCCTTTGTCAAGGCGCAGTGTGCGGTAGCTAACTGGTGCTTATCTGCTTATGCATATGATGCAGATTGGATTAGGGTAGTCGTGCGACCTTGTTGGCCTTTGTCAAGGGCCGTGCGGGTGGGTTTATTTCGATCAAGAAATGACGGGTTGAACTTGACTAGCATCCTATGGTTTGTTGGCCTTTGTCAAGGTCATAGGAGGTTAGGGGCAAAATATTATCGGGAATTTCAAGTGTTGAAATTTGCAATGAGATTGCATACCATCTATGAGATAGTTGGATCCCGATACCCGCTGCCAGTAAGAGTTACTCCTGGGAGAGTTTTATACATTACAATTAGCCGATCAAGTAGGTGTCTAGAAAGGTGTCAACGGGGTTACGCCTCTGGGAAAACGAGGTTTACTGTAATTAGGTTCGTGCGAAAGCACGGGGGACCTCCCTCAAAGTACCGACACTGGCCTGGCTGAAAGATTGGCGAACTTGTAGTGTGTAATTAATCCCGGCTAGTCTTTCCTTTTAGGGTTTGAAGGAAGATTTGATAAAAAGCAGTGGGAGCCATCCTGATTAGATAAAATAATAACCAATCTATTCTTGACAGAGCGCACGCTGAGTGTTTTCTTCTCTCTCTCTCCAGGTAGCGACCATATCACGCCTTAATCAAGATAAAAATACGGATTATTGACCGAACCCGCTTGTTATACTGTGCTGGGGAACGTTGGTCCCGCTCTAACTTATAATTGTTATAAAACAGAGCAGGAAATTGGGGAATACCAGATTTCCCGTGCCGCCCAAACGAAGAGAGTGCATGCTGATGCATCATCTTCGGGTGTGTTCATTACAGAGAACTGTTTCTCAGTATCCTTTACGTCCTGGGTATGTGATACCAGATCAGGATCCCAGATATGTAATCTGTTACATAGGGCTACAGAAAGGTAGAGAACTGAGAACGGGTGATAAGTTTCATGAGACAGAAAACGGGGCAAGTGTTGCAGCCAAGTCTGTTGGTCACTGTCACCCTGTATTAAGAATACATTGATTCTGAACAAATGTTATTAGATACCGAACCTGATATACAAAATCATATCTATCTCTTTATTAGTAAAGAAATGATAAAATTTTGTATAGTTGGATAATGTTTTGAACATTTCTTATATCAAAAGTTGATCGGTTCAGGCACGTTATCTAAAAGCATTGATGTTCTAAATCAAACTACAGTTCTTTGTATACGGAACACACAGAAGAGGAAGAGTTCAGATATGAACGAATCCTTCTTGAGGCATTGTAGACTAGGTCATATCAATGCGACCCGACTAGCTGGAGTTACATATAGATGCATATTTAAATCAGTTTGAATTTACATCTTGTGAAACTCGCCAGTCATGTCACAAAGATAAGATGACCATAGCTCCGTTTACTGGAAACAGAGAAAGAGTTAATGAACTCTTGGGATGATACATGTTGATGTATGTAAGTCCCCTGTCTACACATGCCAGGACTGGTTCTTTATACTTCATTACATTCTCTGATAATCTCTCAAGATTCAGTCATATGTTCCTGTTGAAACACAAGTCCGAACCTTTTGAGATATTCACAGAATATAAGCTAGAAGTAGAGAACCAAAATACGGGTAAAAGTATTATGTCCTTTGATGTGATCAAGGAGGAGAATACTTGAGCACGGAAATCCTGGACTATTCTAAAGGAGAATGAGATTCTCTCTCAGAATTACTCCTCCGTATACACCATAGCACGATGGTATATCGGGGCGGAGCAATCACACCCTATATGATAAGGTGTGCTCTATGATGAGTAATACTGAGTTACCTGTTTCCTTTTGGGTGTTATGCACTTGAGAAGTTGCATACCTATTGAATAGGGTTCGAATCAAATCAATGCCTGCCACTTCATATGTGATATGGAAAGGGAAGAGCCCATGTCTTAAGTTAGTTAAGATTTGGGGCTGTCCGGCCTATGTCTAAAAGCAAAATCCGGACAAACTCGAGGCAAGGTCTGTTATGTAGAACTGGAAGTGTTCCAGCTATACAAACTACAGCAGATGATTTGATAGAACCAAAGGATTCAGTAGAAACCAACGAACCTCAGCCTCTCCGCCGATCTAGTAGGGTTCCTCACCCACCTGAGAGATACTTCGATTTCTCTATGACAGTGGGAGCGAGGATTGCATCATAAGATGATGACCCAACTAGTTTCGAGCAGGCCATCGAGAGTAAGACTCTTTAAGAATGGCTGGATGCTTAGCGATCTGAGATGGAATCCATGTACACCAACAAAGTATGGACTTTGGTTGCAATATCTGAAGGGTTAAATCCCCATCAGGAGCAAGTATATCTTGAGAAGATTACTTGGTGTAGATGGAAAAGTTGAGACTTTCAAAGCTAGACTTGTTAAAAGTTTGCATCATTGACCAGGTGTGGATAATGATGAAACCTTTTCAAGTAGCTATGCTTAAGTCCATCCAGATCCTACTTGTCATGGCTACATACCATGACTACGATATCTGGTGGTTGGGTGTCATGACTGCTTTTCTAAATGATGTTTTAGAAGAGTGCGTCTATAAGTACACAGCCAGAGGGCTTCGTAAACAGTGGGAGCAGCGGAAACGTGTGCAAGATGCTTTATAGGATAAAGCAGGCATCGCGGAGTTGGAACATCTGTTTTGATGAAGTAGTCAAACAGCTTGACATCATCAAAATGGTAGATGAACCTTGTATATACAAAAAGGTAGTAGGAAGTATGGTGATGATCCTCGTAGAGTACGTGGATGACATACTCCTGATAGGGAAGGAGTTTCCTATGCTACGCTCGATCAATCTCCGCTTATCACAATGATTCTCCATATAGGATCAAAGTGATACCTCCTAAATCCTGGGTTTTTGGATCTATGAGATAGATCTAATTGGATGTTAGGACTCTCACTAGTTGTAGTGAGACGGTATCAACCGATCCTGGGGAGAATCACTGGAAGGGTTCCAGGGTGATAAAGACGACTGAATGTCAGTCGCAGGCATTGTCTTTACCCTCAATCGAGGGACGGTATGTTGGAAGAGTTCCAAGCTAGATACCGTGACATACTAGACGATAAAGGCAGGATACATCGCTACTTAAGATGCTACCAAAGAGGCTGTTTGGGTGTATATTGGTTCATGAGATGAACTATGTTCCTTCCATTGTGTGACAATGGAGTTGTGGCTTATGCCAAGGAACGCCGGTCCCATCAGTGATCCAGACATATTCTAAAGGCAGTATCACTTGATCATGGAGATGGTTGATCTCCAGGGAGATCGAGGTTAGGAGAGTAGACTCAGAGGACAAACACAGCGGATCCACTCACGAAAGGCCTTTTCCCAGAGAGAGACTTTTATGGGATGGTTGAGTATGAGATACTGCAACCACTGCTACAGATGGCCCTAGTGCAAGTAGGAGATTGTTAGTTATATGTATGCCCTAGAGGCCATTACTGTACATAGGATGTATATTGTAGTGGATGCTGGGACATATATAAGGAGGACTCTCTTGCTCGACATGATAGTATGCTATCTTGTTGAACTTTACCTTAACGTGTATACTGATTGTCTCTCTGTTACATGTTGGTAAAGCCCTTAGGATGTGTGCTTGACTACCTGGACTATGATGCGGATCATACTAGTGGGGACATGGTAGTCCATAAGTACATCCTTCAAAGTCCCTAGTCGAGGGTGTGTCGAGACGGGGCATCGATATACCAGAGTAGACTAGCGTGTACCTTCTCGACCCATACAGATGGGCGATGGATGATCCCATATCCATTGGTGTTTGACATCAGAGATGATATACGGGTGCTCAGTAGAGACTGGGTACACTGGACGGACTCGCCGAGAACTCCCAGATGGTATTATACCTCACGTCAGATGGCAGTTCTCTGGTGACACTGGTACAGAGTAGTCTGTTGACCCGAGATCGTCATAGAGTCTTGTGTGGTTCCCACTGTGCTTTGATTTCCATCTTACCACGTCCAAGAGGGCGTGCAAAACGGTGGTTTTTGGGTACAGTCCCGAGTCACATGGAGGCAATGAGCGATAGGAGGGGATTCGTCTCTCCCGGTATAGGGGGTTGATGTTGCGCTGTGTTCGATTGGCTATAACAGGAAATCCCTGGCCAGGGTTGCTGAGATTTACTGGTAAGTGTTACCAGTAGTTTCTCGAACAGTTATAGACCTCATATCGACACGACTTATCGAGCTATTGGGGTCTGACGTATACCACCCCTAGGCGAGATATGCGACAGATCAGACGATCAGACCGGACTGTACGGTAGTGTTACTGGTCGGATTCACTGGAGTGTGAGCGGGCTTGCTCGTCGATCTTCAGATCGCTCAATACCCGGGTGGCCGTTACGTTTAGCAGACCGCTTGCGGCTTGTGGGTGTTTGATATGATCATCATCTGCTGCCGGCGTATTGACGAGTCTTTAGAGTCCTACACAGTGGTTTCCTGGCTCAAGCGAAACGAAATAGGAGCGCATATGAGATATGTGCGGGACCGAGAATAATACGTGTATGTGATACCGTATTCCATTCTCGCGATGAATGTATCGAATGGTTGTATGCGATATAACCTAGTTATCGATTCAAGCGTTGATTCGATAAGATGATACATTGTATACTAGTCGGTTGTGTGCAACATGACCGGATCATTGAATCAAGTGTTGATTTAATGATTTAATGCATATTTATATATTTGATATATTACTTTGCATCAACTAGTATCGGTTTACTTAAGATGGATTTTCTCACTCGGATGTGCACATTGTATATTCGATATAGTTTTGTGCACTTGATTGTATTATGTTTGATGATACATGTTTAACTATAGTTAAGTGTAATGGATTAAGCCATGGTTAAACTAATGATTAGGGTTTTCTATTCTTATTTATTTATTTATTTATTTTTAATAGATAAGAAAAGAATGGTTGCTAATTTTGGAGTTTAGTTGAAGCTTCATGAAACTTTGACTTTGTAACCATTCTTGTCTTCATCTTTAACCTTAACCATTAATCTAACCTTAGTTAATTCTCTACACTTGACCATGGTTCTAATATGATAAGTATTCCTTTTCTTTTCCAATTATATTAATCTTATCATATTATTCTTCTTCTTCTTCCTTGCTTCAAGTGAGGAAAAGCTTGTAGTCATCAATGGTGATTGATGATAAAGAGTGAGAAATCCAATTCTAAAGTCTACCCACTTCCTATTTCTTCATCCTCTACCTCTTGCCAAGTAGTAGAGTGTGTTTACTTCACAAGTTTCTTGACTTGGTGAAGTCGGAGCTTGATCTTGCGATACTTCGACGTAGATCATCTTCGGCATGGACATCGACGACCTAGCTTGCCCATTCTCCGATGAAGCCGACGCTAGAGCCCGGATTCGTTTTGGACAGCGGAGAGGACTTCGTTGCGGAGCTATGGAGGTGGAGCACCGGATCTACAAAGGTTGTATATCCGTATCCCTTAGTTAAGTGTTAACTAGTTTGCTTTTTCGCCTAGTTTTCTAGCAAACGATCCGTAGTCGGGTCTCTCGGCACCCATAAATTTTCATATTGGCATGTTCGATGCCTTGTGAGACCTCACTAGGGTGCCTAGGAACCCTACAATAACATGCGGGTTCGGTCAATACATCCATATTATTATCTTTATTAGGGCATGAAATGGTCGCTACCTGGAGAGAGAGAGAAGAAAACACTTTAGCGTATGCTCGTGCAAGATCAGATTGGTTATTATCTTATCTAATCAGGATGGCTCCTACTGCTTTTTATCAAATCTTCCTTCAAACCTTAAAAGGAAAGACTAGCCGGGATTAATTACACACTACAAGTTCGCCAATCTTTCAGCCAGGCCAGTGTCGGTACTTTGAGGGAGGTCCCCCGTGCTTTCGCACAAACCTAATTAATGTAAACCTCGTTTTCCCAGAGGCGTAACCTCATTAACACCTTTCTAGACACCTACTTGATCGGCTAATTGTAATGTGTAAAACTCTCCCAGGAGTAACTCTTACTCACAGTGGGTATCGGGATCCAACTATCTCTTAGAAGGTATGCAATCTCATTGCAAATTTCAACACTTGAAATTCCCGATAATATTTTGCCCCTAGCGTCCTATGACCTTGACGCAGGCCAACAAATCACAGCACGCTAGTCAAGTTCAACCCGTCATTTCCTGATTGAATTAAACCCACCCGCACGACCCTTGACGCAGGCCAACAAAGTCGTACGACTACCCTAATCCAATCTGCATCATATGCATAAGCAGATAAATATAGTTAGCTATCGCACACTACGCCTTGACGCAGGCCAACAAACGTAGCACGAATACTAACTACTACTTATCTGAAATGACGGAGGGCTACGACAGGTTTTTTTGAAAACCTATTGCGTAATGAACTTGATATCGTTGTAGAATCAAATGAAGTTTTAAAATGGAGTGATTTTGAGGCTTTTCTAGTTTTGCTAAAGGGGTCACTCCCGGTGAAGGGATCGTCGGCCCTTTCCTCGTCGAATGAGGTGCGGGATATATCATATATATCACTGTGCAAAGCAAAAACTCTTAAAAGCAATCAAAGCCAAACCGAATGTGTAGCATCTGTCGGTTACTGCTAAAGGAGTCACTCCCGGTGAAGGGATCTCGGTCCTTTCCTCATCGAATAAGGTGCAGGGTATATCATATATACCGCTATGCAAAGCAAGAACTGTAGCTACCTGTTTTATTTTAAAATTCGATTCCACAACATCTTAGGTTTCTTATCTTTCATTAATCACATTAATGAAGTCCCATCATTTAAATACCTAAACATCACAGATAAATACGACGTACACTTATGCCATCCGCATTCGCCTCGATGTCCCCTCGTGCACCGTTAGGTTAGGTAACTAACGACAGAGCAGGGCAGGGCTAGCACGGGTGTAAAACATAAGTAACGTCTATATAATATATCATATATACTATATACTGTATCCATCACAGAACATCACATGATCACATCACAGATATCGCAGCAGAAGAAACATATGAAATATTGGATATACTAGGACGTCCGTGTTTTCAATACGAGCCAGTATAAAACACGGATTCCACGGTCGTGATGAATAGCCAATCCCACACCCCTAGACCCCTACGAGAGCGGTAAGCAACCCTGCCAATTCTAGGGTTAGGAGACCCGGACTCGACTCCTCGAGTTGGTCTCCCACTGGACCCCAGAACCCGGTTACTTGTGCTCCCTTCCTTGGGTCTATCCTAATGCGGAAAAGTAAATAATATACAAAAGGTGACAACTTCCGCAACCTGGAAGTGCCCCAAATAAAAAGAATATTACATACAAGTTTTTACATGAATGAAAATGAAAAACACTCATCTCACATAAAACCCCCCGGCTATTCAAACACGAAGATCCAATATAACATATCCAGCAACACATAACATCACATGTCATCAACGTAAGTAAGTATGCATACCCAAATTGTCGTTGACGTATAGCAACGAAACCGGCGATATGAACATACTACACTTACGGTCACAGAAAAGAAAGTGTAAAACTACAACATTTGGAATCCGCAACCTCTTTAGACATCATATGCCTAACAGTTATAAACCCCGCATTTTAGTCCCATTATCGAAAACTCTTTTCGATATCAAGTGAAACTAAACCGCTAGATTTATAACATTCATTCAGTTATCTCATAACTGTTTGTGAATTCCAATTATTGTATCACATTCCAGATAAACAGAAAATGTTAAACTTTCCGATCGAACATTCGAATACCCAAGTTTTCCCGATACAACTCAACACATGAAATAAGTCTAACAACATTCAGTTCGTGCCTCAGTACCAACGGTCCAGCCGTAGAAGGGTCAAGCCAACGCCTCACATGTGGCACGCCGTACTGCCCCAAACCCGAAGGTTCAAAGGGCAGTTCAAGACGGTCACATAATCGAGTTAAGGTTTGTTGTCTTCTAGAGGGTCCATCGCATTACTTGCACTACTTAGAACGTCGTTAAACTACGGAAAAATCCAACACTTGGAAATTTCCCGACAGGGGAAAAGTTGGGTATTTATATCCGGTCGAACTTTTTAACAAATTCAAAAATTATCCGGAAAAACACTTAGACAAGGTTCGATAATCCGATCGAAACATAGTTTCCCAATTTAACCCCAGAACACTCAACTTAAGAGCCAATTTAAAAATTCCCAGAAAACTCAGAATAATTAATCAGGAATTACTGTGCAAAGACTTAGGACTGACGTCACCAAAGAGCCGCGGAACCGCCGCAGAAGCTAGGCTTCTGCCGCTGTTCCGCCGCACAAAGTACTGTTCATGGGAAACTTTTTGCAACGTAATTCTTAGATTTCATTGCTGAATTTTTTAAGCATTTTTAATTGACAAAAAACCACAAATTTGGAAAAAGTCCAGAGAGCATTATCGGGTTAGGGTTTCAGGTTCGTTCGGACTTCAAACTCCGTCTAGACTTCGCCTAAGGATTTATCTAGGCTCTGATACCATTGTAGGGTTCCTAGGCATTCTAATGAAGTCTCACAAGGCATCAACCATGCCAATTTATAAAAATTATGGTGCCGAGAAACCCTAATACGGATCGTCGGCTAGAATCCTAGGCGAAAAACGAATCTAGTTAACAAATTAACTAAAGGAGAGAGGCTGCAACCTTTGTAGATCCGGTTATCCACTTCCTTAGCTCCACGTGGTCATCTCCTCCCTGTCCATCTCGAATCTCGGACTCTCGCGACGGCTTCATCGGAGAAGTGAGCGGAATAGGTCGTTGGTTTCGTGCCGAAGATGATCTACGTCGAGGTTGCACAAGTTCAAGCTCCAACTTCACCAAGTTGTGAAACTTGTGAAGAAAACACCCAAAACAACTTGGCAAGAGGTGGAGGGTGAAGAAATAGGAGGTGTGTTCACTTTAGAATTGGATTTCACTCACTTTTGCTCAAGTTGCCATTGATGGCATCTAGTTTTCTCTCTTGAAGAAGAAGGAGAAGATGAAGCTAGAATATGATAAGTATTGTGAAAAAAGAATAATAAAATCAACACTTATCATCTTCTAACCTAGGTTAAGTGTAGAGAATAAACCATGGCCAAATGAGAATGGTTAGGGTTAAGGATGTTGACAAAATAGTCACTTTAGTCAAAGCTTCATGAAGCTTCATCAAGCTTCATGAAAGAAACTATTTTGTTATCATATATATTTATTTATCAAAAAGAATAGATAAATAAATAATTAAATAAATAAAAACCCTATCTATTATCATAACCATGGTTTAAGTCTTAACACAACACCTAACTACATGTATCATCAAACATGACATAAAGTAGTGCACAAAAGTATATCATATATACTTCTTGCACATCGAGTGAGAAAATCCATATAAAGTGAACCAATACTAGCTAATGCAAAGTAATATATCAAATATATAATTATACATTAAATCATTAAATCAACATTTGATTCAATGATCCGGTCATGTCGCACATAACCGACTAGTATCCAATGTATCGACTTATCGAATCAACGATTCGATAACTAGGTCATATCGAATATAACAAATCGAAACATTTATCACGAGAATGAAATGCGGTATCACATACACGCATTATTCTCGGTCCCGCACATATCTCAAATGCGCTCCTATTTCGTTTCGCTTGAGCCAGGAAACCTCTGTGTAGGACTCTAAAGACTCGTCAATACGCCGGTAGCAGATGATGATCATATCAAGCACCCACAAGCCGCAAGAGGTCTGCTAAACGTAACGGCCATCCAGGTATTGAGCGATCATAAGATCGACGAGCTAGCCCGCTCACACTCCTGTGAATCCAACCAGTAACACTTACCGTACAGTCCGGTCTGTTTGTCTGATACGTCGCATATCAAGTCTAGGGGTGGTAAACGTCAGACCCCAATAACCGATAAGTCGTGCCGATGTGAGGCTCATAACGGGTCGAGAAACTACTGGTAACACTTACCAGCAAATCTCTGATCAGCCCTGGCCAGGGACTTCCCTGTTACGGCCAATCGAGCACAGCGCAACATCAACCCCCAATACCGGGAGAGACGAAACCCCTCCTATCGCTCATTGCCTCCATGTGACTCGGGACTGTACCCAAAGACCACCATTTTGCACGCCCTCATGGACGTGGTAAGGTGGAGATCAAAGCACAGTGGGAATCACACAAGACTCTATGACGATCTCGGGTCTACAGACTAACCTGTACAAGTGTCACCTGAGAACTGCCATCTGACGTGAGGTATAATACCATCTGGGAGTTCTCGGCGAGTCCGTCCAGTGTACCCAGTCTCCACTGAGCACCCGTATACCATCTCTGATGTCAAACACCAATGGATATAGGATCATCCATCGCCCATCTCATGGGTCGAGAAGCGTATACGCTAGTCTACACTGGTATATCGATGCCCTGTCTCGATACACCCACGACTAGGGACCTTGAAGGATGTACTTATGGACTACCATGTCCCCACTATTATGATCAGCATCATAGTCCAGGTAGTCAAGTACACATCCTAAGGGCTTTATCAACATGTAACTATAAGGCAGATTAAAGAGACAAGTGTACATGTTAAGATAAAGAGTAACCAGATAGCATACTATCATATCGAGCAAGAAAGTCATCTCTATATATGTCCAAGCATCCAATATAATATACATCATCTGTACAATACTGGCCTCTAGGGCATACATACAACTAACAGATCCGGGTATCGAGTTGTTGTCGCGCCAGTTTAGAAAATTTTTGTTCCGCATTTGGTCACAGTTTGATGGCCGGGGCACTGCCGTAACCTAACAGTCACGACCCAATTTAGAAACGCGACCGACACTTAATTCACGCAACGTCTAAAGGCGTAACGTAATTCAAGTAAGCCGAAACCCAGAATCTAAACCATGAAATTCAGTAGAGTGGTAAAACATTTGTTTCAAAATATCAACCTTTTTAAAATCTCAAGTTGTTACTAAAAATTTCGACAGCATCTCTTTTGTAAAAACTGATCCAAAATGGATACAAAACATAATATATAAAACATCCCCTTTTTGGGAGCAATCTCATGATAGTATGCTATCTGGAAGGAAGTTGAAGAGACTCTAAGAAACCAAGTGGATAAATCAGAAGATAAAAGCAACTTGGAGAAGCCCTGAAAAGATGGGCCCACAATTCCACCAAATGGTCGCGGAACCGCAGACAAACAGGCACTTCTGCCGCGGTTTCGCGGCCGCATATACACATTGTTGGTGGCAGTGTCGGTGCGTTGACTCGGCTCTTTTGGGATAGTTTTGTAAATTCGTGATTGGATCAGAATGTAAACCTAGGGTTTTTCTATCTATAAATAGGAGAGCTCAAAGCCAGATTAAGGGTGCCTCTTTTTATTAGATCTAGGATTTAAATTCTGTAATTCTTTTTTCTTTCTCTATGAAAATTTGTAGTGAGTTTTGAGAGGTTATCAATAAAAATAAAGAGAGTTCTTTTATTTATCTTGCATGCCTATTTATTTTCTACAATTTATTATCGCTTGTTATTATTTGCTAATCTAGTCATAATATTTAATTGTGTTTTTCTTTTGTTTTTCTCTTTTCTCTTTTTCTTTATCATTAAACAATGATGATGCTTGAGTAAGATCCTTGCCTATGTGAGGTCTCAAATAACTAGTTGTAAATTTCTCTTAACCTAAATCCTTTCTACCTTCCCTCTTGTTTTATTTTTATCTTTTTAATGGGTGAGTAATTTCTCACTTGTTAGGGCAGGAGAAGGAAGGTCTGAGAAAAGGAAATCTCTCTCACTCCTTTCTTTGCCCAACACCTTAAGTCGGACTCCCTTTCATTGAACTACAATCCGCTCGCTACGGCACCCTATCCTACATGATAGCGGTGATTCCCTAGTTAGACCGGTTGTGGTTGAATTAACCGGAGGTTAGGGCTAAGAGACAAGAACGGAATGACAGGGACCAAAAGGAAGAAACTAAGCATGGAAAGCCTAGCTTATAGTTGCAAGTTCCTTCCTAGTCGTGCTAATCCCCGTTGTTGCCGATTACCTTAACACCGATATTAAAAAGGGCATTGAAAGAGGTGAGATATTCCTAACTTGAACTAACCTAATTTTAACCCTAGCAAGCTTTTTATCATCTTTTATCTCATCAGTAGAACTTAAAACAAATCTCAAAATATTTGGATTTAACTCGTTAAAGAATAAAGAAAAATATTCCATCTCCCTGTGGATCGACCCGTACTCAACCGGCTAGCTACCAAGCGAAACCGTCTTGATTGCGGTAATTAAAAATACGCAAAAACGTAACAATCAATCGGCACTTAAATCATGCAACGTCTAAAGACATATCGTAATTCAAGTAAGCCGAAACACAGAATCTAAACTGTGAAATACAGTAGAGTGGTAAAACATTTGTTTTAAAATATCAACCTTTTTAAAATCTCATGTTGTTACTAAAAATTTCGGCAGCATCTCTTTTGTAAAAACTGATCCAAAACGAATACAAAACATAATATATAAAACATCCCCTTTTTAGGAGCAATCTCACGCCTAAGGGCAGAACACAACCACACAACAGATATACGACGCCTAAGGCGAAGAAATACGTGAATGAGAAAGGAAACAACATTGCAACATAGCACAAAAGTCGGCTCACACGAGCACGACACCCAGAGTCACATATAATACAAATATCAAGTTCTCAGTCTCGTCTCTAAGTCAATACATACATCTGGTAGATAGAGTATACTAGATACAAGGATAATAGTATAAGTAGAAAGCGCATGAATACTCACAACCCACCTATAAAATATATCATGCCTAAAAGTAGCGATAGACACAGAAGTAGAAGAAGTAGAGTGCCCCGCCGCGACTACAATGAGGATCTGCCCTACAAGACGCTGTGGCACAACGGGGTAAGTTGCCAGCTCGTGAGTAGTAAATAACATCATACGTGGTAATCGCGGGTATACACAAAATAGCGACAATTCCTAAGTATGAGGTTATGATGGCATATGTATAACAGTGTGGATGCAGCATAATCATGAGCAAGGTACAACATTAGGGTGCAACAACTATATGAACATAGCATGTCATAATAAGTCCTGAATGTGGAATAAAACAGCTGTACCATCGATAAATCATCATAAAACCGGTGTCAATCAACGACACAAAATCCTAATATCTCAGGCGTCATCATTCTGACCGGCCTTCATATCCATCTCATCATATAATTCCGGTCGGTATCCTCCGGATATCTTCCGAGTTTCCATACAATCACCGGTAGGTAGTGCTCCCCTGCCGGGCTCAACGCTTTCTATACGATCTTCTTGCCTCGGGGTACCGTACCGGGCCCACTATGTACCCGCAGACGGTTCCTCCTCACTCCACGAATCAGGTATACTCATCATTAAGATCCGAGAAAACCCATGGTTGACATCAAATATCTTATCAAGGGAAAACCGCCTCTTTCAATAATCCAAGTTTTGAAAATGTATCCTGCGGTTTCCCAAATCCACGAAAAACCGAAATATCATGAAACATCATATGAGAATATAGTACTATAGCAATATATGTATTATGCTGACATGATGCGTACTAGTACAATAAATGAGAATATACTACCAATTAAGAATGTAATACAATGTAGTTATTTATGGACAATTCTATAGTGTGCATGTCATGGCAATTACCAACGGGGTGTGTGGGCATATGAATCAGTGCTCGTGCGACATAAAACATTGGTAATGGTGCAGTGTCCT
Source organism: Agapanthus africanus (assembly GCA_030015575.1). Classification (NCBI taxonomy): domain Eukaryota; kingdom Viridiplantae; phylum Streptophyta; class Magnoliopsida; order Asparagales; family Amaryllidaceae; genus Agapanthus; species Agapanthus africanus. Next base: position 234,996,396 of record CM057337.1, read on the forward strand.
ACTGAGGATATGTCAATGCATAATAGGTAATAGGATGCACACTATGATACTCATGCACAATCACAAATGTATAAGTATATAGTATAGGGTTTTGTAACTAGAATCTCTCCATTGGCGCATAACGCCATACAGGCGATTCCCCCGTTGATGTTAAATCTACTCACCGGAACGGTTTCGAGCTATATGAATCCAACTACCTCCTTCCCTTTCCTAGCCGCGTCCTAAGTCCCCGCAAACGATCCTAGCATCGCACAAAACCAAAACATATGAGGCTAATAAAATCTCCGATAAAACACGGACACATACGCAAAACGAACGAACCAACTACCACAAGGTATCATGTCTGAGCTTAGCGTGCTAACTGTGTGCAGCAACATCCAAGACTACCCATAAGGGCTACTGGCCACACAATAAACCTAAACTAGAGTCAAAAAAATCCGCATCGCACGTTAACGAAACGCCTAAAATATGGTAAAACGGTCCCAGATTTTCCTATACCAGCAATTAAATAAAGTCACACAAACTAAAGGCCTACATGGAGTTCCAGAGAGCACTCGACAAAGACACACACCCAACGTCCCAAAGCAGGCCGCAAATTGCGGCCAGAAGCAATAAAATTGCGGCCAGAAAAAGAGAGGGAGGGCTTAGGTTTTGGGGTTGTGTTCGTGGCTCTAAGACTAGCTCTCAGTAATGGCGACTTCTTAAAAAGGTCTCTGGGTCGATAGCAGATTCAAACTGAAAACAAAACTTAACTAAATACGATATTTAACACTAAACCCAAAACATTAAGGTAGTTTAGTGACACTTGGTGTTCTAAAAAGGCTAATTAGTTACCAAAGCATCCTCTTTAACCTAGATTAGGTCATGATTGACCTAGGAACTTCATAGCCCCGAGAACTAAACTCAAGTCTAAATATCATTAACCATAACACTAGTTAGGATTAGGGGTTTGATTAGCAAAACTAGTTAACATGAAGGCTTCACTAGAGTATATATAAGAGTTTAGACCCTTACCTTAACAAAACTTGAAGGAAACCCTAACCTTGCAAGCTTCAAGACTCTCAAGAGAGGTTCAACATGATTGATTGAGGATTTAGTGAGGGTTTTGTGGTGATTAGGCTTTCATGGTATGTGGTGGAAATTTTCAAGAGAAGGGATTGGAAGAATGAAGAATAAGAAGAAAGGAAGAAGAATGAGAAAGAGATTAGAGAAATGAGGGGAGAGGGATGGCTCATGAGAGCCATGCCCACCTCTCTCTTCATTTAATGCCCCTTACCCCTTTGTCTCCCCCATCCCTTCTTTTCTTTTAAAAAAAACCTTTTTATATAGTTAAAATATATAAGAAACCTAATAATTAAAATTAGTTTGCCATGGCTAGAAAAAAATGTTTAACATAAATTAGCATATTTTTAAAACTAGATTAGCATGCACATATGTGTGCATAATTATAACAAGTACATAATTAATTAATTAAATTAAATAGGGGAAGAAATTGTTAGTTATATGTATGCCCTAGAGGCCATTACTGTACATACGATGTATATTGTAGTGGATGCTTGGACATATAGGGAGGACTTTCTTGATCGACATGATAGTATGCTATCTGGTTACACTTTATCTTAACATGTACTCTGATTGTCTCTATGTTACATGTTGATAAAGCCCTTAGGATATGTACTCGACTACTAGGACTATGATGAAATCATACTAGTGGGCCTACGGTAGTCGACGAGTACATCCTATAACTGTTCCTAGTCGAGAGTGTAACGAGACAGGGCATAGATACACCCGAGTAGACTAGCGTATACGCATCTTGACCCATATGATGGGCGATGGATGATCCCATATCCATCGGTGTTTGACATCAAGGATGGTGTACAGGTGCTCAGTGGAGACTGGGTACACTGGACGGACTCACCGAGAACTCCCAGATGGTATTATACCTCACGTCAGATGGCAGTTCTCTGGTGACACTGGTGCAGGTTAGTCTGTAGACCCGAGATCGTCATAGAATGTTGTGTGATTCCCACTGTTCTTTGATTTCCATCATACCACGTCCAAGAGGGCGTGCAAAAAGGTTGCTTTTGGGTACAGTCCCGAATCACATGGAGGCAATGAGCGATAGGAAGGGATTCGTCTCTCCCGGTATAGGGAGTTGATGTAGCGCTGTGTTCGATTGGCTATAACTAGAAATCCCTGGCCAGGGTTGCTAAGATTTACTAGTAACTGTTATCAGTAGTTTCTCGAACTGTTATAGACCTCATATCGACATGACTTATCAAGCTACTGGGGTCTGACGTTTACCACCCCTATGCGAGATATGCGACATATCAGACGAAGAGACCGGACTGTACGGGAGTGTTACTGATTGGATTCACAGGAGAATGTACAGGCTTACTTGTTGATCTTCTGATCGCTCAATACCTGGGTGGCTGTTACGTTTAGCTGACCGCTTGCAGCTTGTGGGTGTTTCATATGATCATCATGTACTGCCGGCGTATTAACGATTCTTTAGAGTTCTACACAGAGGTTTCTTGACTCAGGCAAAACGGAGTAGAAGCACATATATGATATGTGCAGGACAGAGAATAATACGTGTATGTGATATCGTATTAGATTCTCGCGATATGAGATATCGGCCGGGTATATGTGATATAGCCGGGTCATCGGATCAAGTGTTGATTCGATGAACTGATACAGATTATATTAGTCGGTTATTTGTGAAATAGCCGGATTATCGGATCAAGTGTTGATTCGATAATTTAATGTATAATTATATATTTGATATATTAAATTACATTAACTAATATAAGCTCTCTAAAAGATTCTTTTTCTCACTCGGGCAATACATTGACATATATGCGATATATGTTAATTGTATTTTTTTTTTTTACAATAAATATTGTATATGTGATATATAATATTGTAACATATTAGGGTTATTAATGCAACATGTTTAGTGGAGATTAAACATAGTTAGGGTTTGATCTGGGTTAATCTTTTCTAGAAGTTTCTAGAAGCTTTGTTTTTTGTTTCATGCAAAGATATTTTCTAAAGATATTTGTTATGATATTTGTTAACCCAACCCAACCCTTGACCATGGTGAAATCTCTACATGGGTTAAGTTATCATACTTAATCCATGGTTGCATTTCTAACCACACTACACTTTCATTATTCATCACAAAAGAAATGGTTCTTCTTCTTCCTTCTCTTTTTCAATAGAAAAGCTTTCTAGCTTTTTCATTTGTGATGATTTTGAGTGAGATTAAGAAAACAAATGAGGGCTAAAATCCTACTTCATCATCCTAATCTATCCTAGCCATTTAGATTATAGTGTTCACTTCATTTATAAGTGACAGCTTGTGTTAATGAAACTTCAAGGTAGATCATCTTTGTTATCGATGATCGGAAGCAAGCATGCATCTTTCTCTTCGTGGAACCTCTCTAGAGTCCGGGAAATCGATGATCGCAGCGAAGGAACCTCAACACGGAGCTTATGAAGTGAAGGACCGGACTATAAAGGTTGTAATCTCAAATTCTTAGATGTTAAAGAGTTTAACATGCTTTGTTTCGCCTAATCTCTAGTTTAAAGATCTTGGTTATGTTTGTTCGGCCCGGCTAAAATTTAAATCTGGCATGGTTGATGCCTTGTAGAACCTTATTAGAGTGCCTAGTAACCCTACAGTGGTATCAAAGCCAAGCTAGAGCTTTAGGCGAAGTCTAGACGAAGTCTAAAGTCCGATCGAACTCCGAAAACCCGTAAAACCCTAGTTTCTAGAAATTTTTCAAAAAGTTGACTTTCAAAAAGTTGACATTTTTCATATTAAAAATGCTCAGAAAATTCAGCAGGTAATTGTATGGGTTACTGTAAAAAACGACCCCAAAATACCTTTATTGCGCCGCGGAACCGCGGCCGTACCCTTGCTTGCGCGGCGGTTCCGCGGCGCTACAGTGGAATTAGGGTTGCATTTTTGTACAGTAATGTCCGTATGTATTTCCTGATGTTTCTAGGACTTTTTTATTTTACTCAAGTGTTGAGTTTTCTGGGTTGTATTGGGAGCTCGTTGATTCGATCGGAAAGTTTAACTTCGTTTAAGTTTTTTCCGGGTAATTTAGAACGTGTTAAAAAGTTCGAACGGATATCAATAACTCACTTTTTCCCCTGTCGGAAAATTTTCAAAAGTTGGATTTTTTCTCGAGTTTGAAACTTCCGGAAAATCGTGCAAGTAACGCGGTGGACCCTCTAGAAGAACACAAACCTTAACTCGATTATGTGACCGTCTGAACCGACTCTAAACCTTAAGGTTTGGGGCTGTACGGCATTGCCACATGTGAGGCGTTGGCTTGACCCTTCTACGGCTGGACCATTGGTACTGTAGCATGTGATGGATACTTTTTGAACTCCGCTCAAGTGTTGAGCTATTTGGGAAATCTTGGGTGTTTGTTTATTCGATCGGAAAGTTTAACATTGTATATTTATCTGGAATGTGATACAATATTTGGAATCCACAAGTAGTAATGAGATAACTAATTTGAATGTTATAAATCTAGCAGTTCAGTCTCAGATGATTGGTTGCCACAGGATTTTGATGCGATCAAAAGTCCGTCGCAATCACGTAGCGTACGCGGATACTCGCCGGGTAAACTTAATAGATAGCCACACCCCATAGCCCCAACCAAGTAACTGTAGGAGAACCCCGTCGCCAAAAGCATCCGTTCGGGTGCTCGCGGCAGCGGTGTTCCGCCTTAGTGCACTTCGTCGACGGCATCCAGGGGTGTGGCCGTCTACTAAAGTTTGCGACGAGCATTCGATCGGGATGTCGGGAATCTTGTTGAATTGCCCGACTAGATATTAAAAAGTGTTTTCGAGATTGAGACTAAAATGCGGGGTTTATAATTGTTAGGCATGCGATGTCTAAGGAATTCATTTAGTTAGGCATGCGATGTCTAAGGAGGTTGCGGATTCCAATTGTTGTATTTTTACACTTTCTTTTCTATGACCGTAAGCGTAGTATGTGGTGTATCGCCGGCTTCGTTGCTATACATCAACGACAATCGGGATACGCATACTTGCTTACGTTGATGATATGAGATATTATGTGTTGCTGTGATATGTTATATTGGATCGTCGCGTTTTGAATAGCTGCGGGTTTTATGTGAGATGAGTGTTTTTATTTTCATTCATGTAAATTCATTTGTATGTAATATTCTTTTATTGGAGCACTTTCGGGCTGAGGATGATGTCACCAATGTATATTATTTACTTTTCCGCATTAGGTAGATCCAAGGCGGGGAGCACAAGTAACCGGGTTCTAGGGTCCAGTAGGCCATCTCGAGGAGTCGAGACCGGGTCTCCTAACACTAGAATTGGCAGTGTTGCTTGCCGCTCTCGTAGGGGTCTAGGGATGTGGGTTTGGCTATTCATCGCGACCGTAGAATCCGTGTTTTATACAGGCTCGTACTAAAACACAGACCTCTTAGTATATCCAATATTTCATATATGTTTCTTCTGCTGCAATGTTCTGTGATGAGATCATATTACTGCCTGAGATGAATGTTTATATTATATATATGAGATATATGTTATATTGCAGATTTTTTTTCAAATGTGATACTTGTGAAGCATAATAAAATAGGACTTCATTAATGAGATTAATGAAACTAAAAGAAACCTAAAGATGTTGTAGAAATTTGTTTAAAAACTGGTAGCTCTAGTTCTTGCTTTGCATAGCGGTGTCCCTTGTAGAGCATCCAGCACCTTATTCGATAAGGAAAGAGCCGAGATCCCTTCACCGGGAGTGACCTCTTTAGCGAAACTAGCAGATACTACAAACTCGGTTTGTCCTTTGATTGTTTCTATAGTTTTTTCTTTGCATAGTGATATTTGTGAAATATCCAGCACCTTATTCGATAAGGAAAGAGTCGACGATCCCTTCACCGGGAGTGACCTCTTTAGCAAAACTAGAAAAGGCCTAAAAAACATTCCATTCAAAATCACTCGATTCTACAACGATATCAAGTTCATTACGCAAAGGGTTTTCTTAAAAACCTGTCATAGCCCTCCGTCATTTCAGATAAGTACTTCATAGTATTTGTACTATGTTTGTTGGCTTTCGTCAAGGCGTAGTATGCGGTAGCTATTTATGCATATCTGTATAAGCATATGATGCGATTGAGTTAGGGTAGTCGTGCGACTTTGTTAGCTTTCGTCAAAAGTCGTGCGGGTGGATTTAATTCAATCGGGAAATGACGGGTTGAACTTGACTAGTAGCCTATGGTTTGTTGGCTTTCGTCAAGGTCATAGGATACTAGGGGTAAAATATTTATTGGGAATTTCAAGAGTTGAAATTTGCAATGAGATTGCATACCTTCTATGAGATAGTTGGATCCCGATACCCGCTGCGAGTAAAAGTTACTCCTGAGAGAGTTTTACACATTACAATTAGCCGATCAAGTAGGTGTCTAGAAAGGTGTTAACGGGGTTACGCTCCTAGGAAAAACGAGGTTTATTTTAATTAGGTCCGTGCGAAAGCACGGGGAACCTCTCTCAAAGTACCAGCACTGGCCTAGCTGAAAGATTGGTGAACTTGTAGGGTGTAATTAATCCCGGCTAGTCTTTCCTTTTAGGGTTTGAAGGAAGATTTGATTAAAACAGTGGGAGACATCCTGATTAGATATATTGATAACCAATCTAATCTTGTAAAAGCGCACGCTAAGTGTTTTCTACTCTCTCTCTCCTGGTTACGACTATATCACGCCTTAATCAAGATAATAATACGGATGTATTGACCGAACCCGCTTATTATACTACGCTAGGGAACGTTGGTCCCGCTCCAATTTATAATTGTTATAAGACGGAGCAGGAAATTGGGGATTACCAGAATTCCCGTGCCACCCAAACAAAGAAAGTGCATGTTGATGCATCTTCTTCGGGTGTGTTCATTACACAGAACTGTTTCTCAATATCCATTACGTCCTGGGTATTTGATACCGGATCAGGATCCCAAATATGTAATTTGTTAGATGGAGAACTGAGAACGGGTGATAAGTTTCATGAGATAATTATAGATTAAGCTTTTCAAAACCCCATGTTATAGTGCCTAGTAACCCTACAGAAATAATTATTGATTAAGCTTTTCAAAACCCCATGTTATATGCTTAATTAACTATAATCACGTTTTTAAAGAGTTACAATCTTCCCCCTTAAAGAAATTTTGTCCCCGAATTGAAAATCTAACCACGCGTATTTTCGAAGAGATGGGAAAATTTCTTCTGCATCTCGCTCTTGGCTTCCCATGTGACCTCTTCGCTGTTCTGGCCATGCCAAAGAACCTTCACGGATGGTAAAACCCTTGATCGTAGTTTTTTCACCTGCCCGTCCAGAATAACTACCAGCTGCTCGGCGAAAGAGAGATCGCACTCCAGCTGGATCGTCTGGTGCTGAATCGCATGAGAAGGATCATGAAGGTACTTACGAAGCATCAATACATGAAAAACGGGGTGTCATCCGGAAAACTGGACGAAAGTGCCAAACGATAGGCAACAGTATCGACTCACTCAAGGATCTCGAAAGGACCCACATATTTAGGACTAAGCTTCCCTTTCTTTCCGAACTTCATCACATCCTGCATCAGAGAGATCCATTAGAAAACACGATCACCCACAGCGAACTCGAGTCTTTGACGACGACGGTCGGCATAAGACTTCTGCCTGCTCTGGGCTGCTCTAATTCTGTCTTGGATCAACTTGATCTTCTCCGTAGTATCCTGAACTAGCTGCGGTCCCAAAATCCTGCTCTCGCTGAGTTCGGTCCAGCAGACTGGTGATCGACACTTTCTCCTATACAAGGCCTCAAAAGGTGCCATCTAAATCGTCTCCTGAAAACTGTTGTTGTAGGAGAACTCTATCAAGGGCAAGTGACGATCCCAACTGCCACCAAAATCAAGTACGCACGCTCGGAGCATATTCTCGAGAGTCTGTGTAGTCCGCTCTGACTGACCATTGATCTGCGGATGGAAAGTGGAGCTGAAACACAAACAGGTACCCAAAGCCTCCTGAAGTTTCTGCCGAAGACGGCTGGTAAACTGGGTGCCTCTGTCGGACAAAATGCATGTCGGCACGCTGTGCAACCGCACAATCTCATCAATGTATATCTAAGCATACTGATCAAACCCGTAAGTGGTCTTCACTGGAAGGAAGTAAGCCGTCTTTGTCAACCAGTCTACAATCACCCAAATAGAGTTATACCCTCGACGGGACCTAGGTAGACCCACAACGAAATCCATGGAGATCTGCTCCCATTTCCACTCAGGAATGGGCAAAGGCTGTAACTCTTCCGCTGGTCTCTGGTGCTCGGCTTTGACTTGTTGGCAAGTCAGGCATCTCGAAACGAAATCTGAAACATCTCTCTTCATCCCTTCCCACCAGTAGATATCTCTCAAATCACCATATATCTTGGTGGAACCCGGATGAACGCTGTATGCTGACTGATGAGTCTCCTCTAGGATCTCACGTCTCAGCTCCCCAGAAACTAGTACACATAGATAAGTCCCAAATCGTAGCAGTCTCTGGCCATCAATCACAAACTCCGAATCTCTTCCCTGCCGAACATGCTCCATAATATCATACAAATGAGCGTCGTCGGACTGTGCCCTTCGGATGTGATCGAGTAGAAGTGGACAGGCACGGACATGAGCAAGCTGTCCTCTGGTGGTAGTGAACTCAAACTGTACTTTGCTATCGCATAAGATCTGCTAATCTTCAGAAGACTGTCTTAAAACTTCGCTCAAATAGGACAAACTACCTCCGAGCCTCCGATTCAAAGCATCGGCTACCACATTCGCCTTTCCCGGGTGATAAAGGATCTCACAATCATAGTCCTTCACAAGCTCCATCTAACGGCGCTGCCTCAAATTTCGATCCCGATGCTGGAAGATGTACTTTAAGCTTTTGTGGTCCGTAAAGATCTGACACGACTCGCCGTACAATTAATGTCTCCAAATCTTGAGCGCAAAGACCACTGCGGCCATCTCTAGATCAAGAGTAGGATAGTTCTGCTCGTGCCTCTTCAACTGCCAAGAAGTATAAGCGATGACTCTGCCGTGCTGCATCAACACGCAACCTAGACCCACTCGAGAGGCATCATAATAAACAACATAGCCGCCTGATCATGAAGGCAAGGATAGAACTGGTGCAGTCATCAGACGAGTCTTCAACTGCTGAAAACTCTGCTCACATGCCTTAGTCTAAAGAAATGGAACTCCCTTCCGGGTCAGTCCGGTCAGCGGTGCAGCGATACTAGAGAAATCCCGCACGAAACGGCGGTAATAACCTGTTAATGATATGTATGCCCTGGAGGCCATTATTGTATGATATAGTGGATGCTAGGACATATATTTGGAGGACTTTCTTGCTCGACATGATAGTATGCTATCTGGTTTACTTTATCTTAACATGTTCACTGGTATTATTATACCGTCTCTCATATACATATTGATAAAGCCCTTAAGATGAAGGCTTGACTACCAGAACTATGATGCAGATCATACTACTGGGACCTGGGTAGTTCATAAGTACATCCTTCAATTGTTCCTAGTTGAGGGAATATCGAGACAGGGCATTGATGTTCCAGAGTTGACTGGTATGTACGTTTCTTGACCTTGTATAGGGCGATGGTTGATCCCATATCCATTGGTGTTTGACATCAAAGATTGTATACAGGTGCTCATTAGAGAATGGGTACACCGAACAGGACTCACCGAGAACTCCTAGATGGTACTATACCTATCGACAGATAGCAGTTCTCTGGTGACACTGGTACAGGTTAGTCTGTAGACCCGAGATCATCATAGAGTCTTGTGTGGTTAACACTGTGCTTTGATTTCCTCCCTACCATAGCTCAAAAGTGGATACAGTCCTGAGTAACATGGAGGCAATGAGGATAGGAGGGGTTTCGTCTCTCCCGGTATAGGGAGTTGATGTTACGCTATGCGCGATTGGTTATAACAATAAGTCCCTGGCCAGGGCTGTTGATGAGATTTACTGGTAAGTGTTATCAGTAGTTTCTCATACTGTTATAGGCCTTACATCGGCATGACTTACCAAGTTATTGGGGTGTGACGATTCCACCCCCAGACTCGATATGCGACATATCAGACGAAGAGACCGGACTGTACGGTAAGTGTTATATATAGGCTTCATGGGAGTTTGGACAAGCTTGCTTGTTGATCTTTTATTCGCTCAATACATGGGTAGCCGTTACATCCAGCTAGTACCGCTGACGGCTTGTGGGTGATTGATGTGATCATCACCTATTGCTGGCGGATTGACGAGTCTTTAGAGTCCCACATAGAAGTTTTCTGGTTCAAGCAAAACGAAGTAGAGCACATATGTTGATATGTGCGAGGGCCAAATTAAATACGAGTACGAGATACCGTATTCTAATCTGGTGGTTATTTATTATTGGTTAGGTTATATGTGATATAATCGGATTATCGAGTCAAATGTTGATTTGATAATGTGATATAAAGATAAATGATATTAGTCGGTTATATGTGATATAACCGGATTATTAAATCAAGTGTTGATTTAATAATTTGATATATATTTATATTTGATATAAATATATACTAACTAATATTATTAGCTCGCTAATTATTCTTCATAATATATATATAATGAAGCATGGTTGATTTTCTATTTTTTTAGAAATTAGGAAATAAGGTGTAAAATGGGGAGATATTTTAAGTATGGGTGAAGCATGGCTTTTGCAATATATTATTTCCTCTTGACTCACTATACAAGCATGGCTCTATATTTCAATTTGACAAATAATGGATGCTTGAATAAGTGAAGGGTTTTTTGGGTGGAGCCATGATTCATTCTATGTTTTGGAGCCTTAGCCATTTTCTTGAGCTCATCCTCTCTAGCTCTCTCCATCTTCTTCCTCTTCTTGCTTGAGCCATAAACCCTCACATATGATGTGAATCATATGGCTTAAGACAAATCCTAGTGAGCAAACAAAACCCCTACTTCACCATCCTACACTTAATTAGCGATTATGTGTAGCATGTTTCATTCTCTAAAATGTTTAGTGAAGAGATAGCTTGGATTGCGGAGCTTCGGGTGGATCATCTTCAGCACGAAGATCACAGAGGAGATTCTTTTAAACTTGAAGTGGAGCCTAGAGGAATCACGTGGACTACAACCCGGAGCTTTAGAAGAGAAAGACACGGCCATCAAAGGTTGTAGCCTCCTTCCTTTCTATTAGTTTTGTCTTATCATTATAGGAAAACCTAATTATTCTAGTTAAGATCTTGGTTAGTGTTCGATAGCACCCGAAATTTTTTAAATTGCATGTGTGATGCCCATTTAAACCCCGTCGCGGTGCTAGCGTACACTTTCATGGTATCAGAGCCAACCTAAAACATTTGGGTAGGTCTTTACGATATTAAAGTGTTCAATCGAGTTTCGAAACCCGTGATTTATCATGTTTCTGTCGAATTTTCAAAAGTTGGAATTTTGGTGATTAAAAATATGCAGAAAATCGTACAGGCTTTTTAATGGATCCACAAGAAACTTGACGACCTAACTCCCTCAAACGGTTACGGAACTGAGGCCAAACCCTATGTTTAGCCGCAGTTCCGCTGCATGTTAGTCGAGTTATGGTGTCATTTCTCTTGTGCTACTCCATTTGGTGATCATGCACCCTCTTGATGTTTTTAATGATTCTCAAGTTGTTGAGGTCTCTGGATTTTGTGGATATTCGATAAATCGATCAAAATGTTTAACGTTGTATAGACTTTGATGATATGTGATACAATTGTTAGAATCTGGAATAATTAATTTTGTGGAAACTAGTTAGTATATTGTAAATCTAGTATTTTAGTCTCGGTTAATCGGTTGCCACGGAGTTTTGATTCGGATCAAAACTCCGTCGCAATCACGTATTGTATGCGAAAATCCGCTAGGTAACTATAGTAGACAACCACGCCCCATAGCCCCGACCAAGTGACTGTAGGAGAACCCCATTGCCAAAAGCACCCACTCGGATGCTTACGGCCTCGGTGTTCCGCCTTAGTGCACTTCGTCGACGACATCGGGAGTGCGGCCATCTACTAAAGTTTCCAACGAGCATTGGATAAGTAAGTCGGGAATCTTGTTGAATTACCCGACTAAACGATTGAAAAGTGTTTTCAATTTGAGACTAAAGTATAAGATTTATAGGTTAGGAATGAAATCCGGAATATGAGATATTCCGGGTTTATAATGTCTAAGGATATATGTGGATTCTAATTGTTGTAGTTTTTCATTTCTTTTCTGTGACTGTAAGTGTAATATGTGGGGTATCCCGATCTCATTGCTATATGTCAATGGAATTTGGGATACGCATATTTACTTACGTTGATGACATGTGATGTTATGTGTTGTTGTGATATGTTATATTGGATCATCGTGAATGAATAGCCCGGGGTTTTATGTGAGATGACGGTTTTTTCAATTTTCATTCATGTAAAATTTGTATGTAATATTCATTTATTGTGACACCTCCGGGTTGAGGATGATATCACCATTGATGTATATTATTTACTTTTCCGCATTAGGATAGACCCAAGGCGGGGAGCACAAGTAACCGGGTTCTACAGTCTAGTGGGAGACCATCTCGAGGAGTCAAGACCAGGTCTCCTAACTCTAGAATTAGCAGGGTTGCTTGCCGCTCTCGTAGGGGTCTAGGGATTTGGGTTTGGCCATTCATCACGACCGTGGAATCCGTATTTTTCATTATTGGCTTAATTTAAAACACGGACTTCCTAGTATATCCAATATTTCATATGTTGACTTCTGCTGTTTGGTTCTGTGATGTGATCATATAACTGCGTGAGATGAATGCTATATATATGTGATATATATAATAAGCGTTGCTTATGTTTTGCACTCATGCTAGTCCAGCCCCCGCTCTACCGTTAGTTAAGTAACCTGACGGTGCATGACGGGGCCCCATGGCGAATGCGGATGGCATAAGCATATGTTCTATTTTCGTTTCATTTTCTGTGATGTTTATAGAAACATTAAAAGATGCGACATCATTAATGAGATTAATGAAAAGAAAATAAACCTAAAGATGTTGTAGAATCAAAAGTTTTCAAAAAGATAGTTCTAGTTCTTGCTTTGCATTGTGGTATTCCTTGATGAATATCCAGCACCTCATTCGATGAGGAAAGAGCCGAGATTCATTCACCGGGAGTGATCTCTTTAGCAAAACTAGCAAATACTACAACCCACTCGGTTTATCATCATAGCTTCTTTAGTTCTTTCTTTGCACAGTGGTATTCCTTGATGGATATCCAGCACCTCATTCGATGAGGAAAGAGCCGAGGTCCTTTCACCGGGAGTGACCTCTTTAGCAAAAGCTAGTAAAAGCTATTCGGTTTGTTTTTGAAAACCACTCGATTTTAAAAGCGGAGCTTAAACCACTCCTTTTCAAAATCACTAGATTCTACAACGATATCAAGTTCATTAGTTAAAGGTTTTCTTAAAAACCAACGTAGCCCTCCGTCATTTCAGATAAGTGCTATTTAGTATTCATGGTACGTTTGTTGACCTTGCCAAGGCGTAGTGTTCGGTAGCTGATTAGTGCTTATCTGCCGCATGTGATGCGATTGGATTAGGTTAGTCTTGCGGTCCTGTTGACCTTTTCAAGGGTCGTGCGGTTGGGTTTAATTCAATCAAGAAATGAATGGGTTGAACTTGACTTGCGGTTTATGGTTTGTTGGCCTTGTCATGGTCATAAATCGCATTGGGTAAAAACAATATTGGGAATTTCAAGTCTTGGAATTTGCAATGAGATTGCATACCTTCTATATGATAGTTGGATCCCGATACTTACTCCGAGTAAGAGTTATTCCTGGGAGAGTTTTCCACTTTACTATTAGCTGATCCATTAAGTGTCTAAGAAAGGTGTTAACGGGGTGATGCCCCTGCGGAAATGAGATTATTTAATTAGTTCCATGTGAAATCATGGGGAGACTCACTCGGAGTACCAATACCTGCCTGGCCGAACGATTGGCGAACTTGTTGGGTGTAATTAATCCCGGTTAATCTTACCTTTTAGGGTTTGAAGGAAGATTTGATAAAAATAGTGGGAGCCATCCTGATTAGATAAAATAATAACCAATCTAATCTTACAAAGAGCACACGCAAAGTGATTATCCTTCTCTCTCTCTCCTGGTAGCGACCAATGACACGCCTTAATCAAGATAATAATATGGATGTATTGACCGAACCCACTTATTATAATGGGCTAGGTTCCGCTCTATCTTATGATTGTCATAAGTCTGAGTAAGGAATAGTGGAATATCCGGATTCCTAAGCTACCCGAATGAAGAATAAGCATGTTGATGCATCGTTTTCGGGTGTGTTCGTTACCGAGAATTGTTTCTCAGTTAACTCTACTTCCTGGGTATTAGATACCGGATCAGGATCCCATATATGTAATTTGTTACATGGTCTAAAGAGAGGTAGAGAACTGGGAAAGGGTGATATGTCTTTAGTTGTAGGGAATGGTGCAATTGTTGCTGCCAAATCAGTTGGCGAATATCACCTAGTGTTACCAACTGGTAACACAATGATTCTGAGCGACTGTTATTTCATTCCAAAAATATTGTGAATGTTTTCCTAAATCAAGTGTTGATTGGGTATGGTACTTTGTATAACGGTATATATGTTCTAAATCACAAAACAATTCTAAGTATACAGAACACACACAAGCGGAACAGTGCATAAATGAACGAAGACTTCTTGTGGCATTGTAGACTAGTTCATATCAATGCGACAAGACTGGCTGAGTTGCATAAGGATGCATATTTGAATTCATTCGAATTTACATCTTATGAAACTTGCCAGTCATGTCTCAAAAGCTAGATGACCAAATCTCCATTTACTGGAAACGGTGAAAGAGCTACTGAACTCTTGGGATAAATATATAGTGATGTATGCGGTCCTATGTCAACACATGCTAGGATTGGTTCCTCGTACTTTATTATATTCACCGATGATCTCTCAAGATACAGACATGTGTTCCTGTTGAAACACAAATCTAAATCTTTTGAGAAATTCAAGGAATATAAGTACGAAATCGAGAACAGACAGGTAAGAGTATTAAAATTCTTCGATATGATCGAGGAAGAGAATACTTGAGCACGGAATTCAGAGACTACTTAAAAGAGAATGGGATTATCTATCAGCTTACTCCTCCGTATACACCTCAGCGCAATGAAGTTTCGGAGTGGAGAAATCGCACTCTATTAGATATAGTACGCTCTACGATGAGTAATGCCGAGTTCCCTATTTCTTTTTGGGATTAGGCACTTGAGATAGCTACATACCTATTGAATAGAGTTCCGACCAAATTCGTTGCCTGCCACTCCATATGAGTTATGGAATGGGAAGAGACTATCTCTTAAACGAGTTAAGATATGGGGTTGTCCGGCCTATTTTAAAAAGCAAAATCCGGACAAGCTCAAGGCAAGGTCAGTTCTGTGCATGATTGCAGGATATCCCAAACAAACGCCAGGGAATATCTTCTACCACACCGAGGAACAAAAGGTGTTTGTTTCTCGACATGCCACACTTTTAGAAAAGGAATTTTTTGTGAAAGAAATCAATGGCAATGAGATAGAACTGGAAGAAGTTCCAGCAACACAAACTATAATTGACAATTTGGTAGAACCAGAGGATTCGATAGTCCCCAACGAACCTTAGCCACACCGCAGATCTAGTAGGGTTACTCATCCACCTGAGAGATACTACGAATTTCTCATAGACGGTGGGAGCGAGAATTGCATCATGGAAGATGATGACCCAACTAGTTTCGAGCAGGCCATCACAAGTGGAGACTCTGTGAAATGGCTGTATGCTATGCGATCTGAGATGGAATCCATGTACAACAACAAAGCATGGACTTTGAATGTTTCTCGTGAAGGGGTAAAACCCATCGCGAGGAAGTGGATCTTGATAAGATAATTGGTGTAGATGGAAAAGTTAAGACTTTCAAAGCTAGACTTGTAGTAAAAGGTTTTCGTCAATGACCAGGTGTTGATTATGATGAAACATTTTCTCCAGAAGCTATGCTTAAGTCCATCAGGATCCTACTTGCCATTGTTGCATACCATAACTACGAAATCTGGCAGATTGCACGTCAAGACCACTTTTCTAAATGGTGATTTAGAAGAGAGCGTGTACATGACACAACCATAGGGCTTCGTAGACAGTGGGAGCAGCGGAAGCGTGTACAAGCTGCTTAATTTACGGATCAAAGCAGGCATCGCGGAGATGGAACAACTGTTTTAATAAAACTGTCAAAGAGTTTGACTTCATCAAAAACGTAGATGAACCATATATATATAAGAAGGTAGTAGAGAGTAAGGTTGTCTTTCTCCTATTGTATGCGGATGACAGATTCTTGATAGGAAACGTTGTTCCTATGCTACACTCGGTCAAGTTCTTCTTATCACACATGTTCTCCATGAAAGATCTAAGTGATGCCTCTTACATCCTGGGGATAAAGATCTATAGAGATAGATCTAAGCAGACATTGGGATTGTCCCATCTAGGTACATTGACACCATACTAAAAAGGTTTAGTATGGAAGATTCTAAGCATGGTAATATACCCACTTGTTCAAACTCTCCAAAGAGATGTCTCCCAAGACTGATTTGGAGAAGGCTCGCATGCAAGGGATACCCTATGTTTCGGCAGTCGGGTCAATCATGTATGTGATGTTATGTACCAGACCAGATATAACTTACTCACTAGGTGTAGTGAGTAGGTATCAATCAGATCTAGGGGAGAAATACTGGACAGCTGTGAAGAACATTCTTAAGTACTTGATAAGGACTAAAGAGATGTTCTTGGTGTATGGTAACAGTGAACTCCAGGTGGAGTCCTTTACCGATTCGAGCTTCCAGAGTGATAAGGACGACAGTAAGTCGGTCTTGGGTTTGGTCTTCACCCTCAGTAGAGGGACAATATGTTGGAAGAGTTCCAAGCTAGATACCGTAACAGACTCGACGATGAACGTTGAATACATCGCTACCAACGATGCTGCCATAGAGGCTATCTTGATGAAGAAGTTCATGAGATGAACTTGGTGTGGTTCCTACCATTCAGTATCCAATACATATATATTATGATAACAATGGAGCTGTGGCTTTGGCCTAGGAACCCCGGTCCCATCAGCGATCCAGACATATTCTTAGACGATATTACCTGATCAGGAAGATAGTAGATCTCCGGGAGATCGAGGTCAGGAGAGTTGACATTGAGGATAACACAGCGGATCCACTCACTAAGGCCCTCCCCCAGATGCTAATCGAGAGACTTTCTGGGATGTTGGGTATGAGATACTACAACAACTGGCCTTAGTGCAAGTGGGAGATTGTTAGTGATATGTATGTCCTAGAGGCCATTATTGTTTGATACAGTGGATGCTTGGACATATATATGGAGGACTTTCTTGCTCGACATGATAGTATGCTATCTGGTTTCCTTTATCCTAACATGTTCATAGGTATTATTATACCGTCTCTCATATACATGTTGATAAAGCCCTTAGGATGTAGGCTTGACTACCAGGACTATAATGCGGATCATACTACTAGGACCTGGGTAGTCCACAAGCACATCCTTCAATTGTTCCTAGTCGAGGGAATATCGAGACTGGGTATTGATATTCCAGAGTTGACTGGTGTGTATGTTTCTTGACCCTGTATGGGGCGATGGTTGATCCCATATCCATTAGTGTTTGACATCAATGATTGTACACAGGTGCCCATTAGAGAATGGGTACACCGAACAGGACTCGCCGAGAACTCCTAGATGGTACTATACATATCGTCAGATAGCAGTTCTCTGGTGATACTGGTACAGGTTAGTCTGTAGACCCTAGATCATCATAGAGTCTTGTGTGGTTCCCACTGTGCTTTGATTTCCTCCCTACCACGGTTCAAAGGAGTCGTGCAAACAGGTGGATTTTGGATACAGTCCTGAGTCACATGGAGGCAATGAGCGATAGGAGGGGTTTCTTCTCTCCCGGTATAGGGAGTTGATGTTGCGCTGTGCTCGATTGGCTATAACGGTAATTCCCTGGCCAGGGCTGTTGATGACAATTACTGGTAAGTGTTATCAGTAGTTTCTCATACCGTTATAGGCCTTACATCGGCATGACTTATCAAGTTATTGGGGTCTGACGATTCCACACCCAGAATCGATACGCGACATATCAGACGAAAAGACCGGATTGTATGGTAGGTGTTACCTATAGGCTTCATAGGAGTTTGGACAAGCTTTCTTGTTGATCTTCTATTAGCTCAATACCTGGGTAGCCGTTACGTCCAGCTAGTACCGCTGACGGCTTGTTGGTGATTGATGTGAGTATTATTTACTGCCGGCGTATTGACGAGCCTTTAGCGTCCCATATAGAAGTTTCCTGGTTCAAGCAAAACGAAGTAAGGCACATATGTTGATATGTGCGGGGGGGCTGATTAAATACGAGTATGAGATACCATATTCTAATCTGGCGGTTATTTGTTATCAGTTATGTTATATGTGATATAACCGGATTAGAGAGTCAAGTGTTGATTTGATAATGTGATATACAGATAAATGATATTAGTCGGTTATATGTGATATAACCGGATTATTAAATTAAGTGTTGATTTAATAATTTGATATATATTTATATTTGATATAATTATATACTAACTGATATTATTAGCTCACCAATTATTCTTCATAATATATATTTGATATATATATATATATATATATATATATGCATGGTTGATTTTCTATTTTTTTTAGAAAATAAGAAATGAGGTGTAAAATAGAGAGATATTTGAAGTATGGGTGAAGCATGACTTTTGCAATATTTTATTTTCTCTTGACTCACTATTCAAGCATGGCTATATTTTTTAATTTGAAAAATAATGGATGCTTGAATAAGTAAAGGGCTTTTTGGGTGGAGCCATGATTCATTCTATGCTTTGGAGCCTTAGCCATTTTCTTTAGCTTATCCTCTCTAGCTCTCTCCATCTTCTTCCTCTTCTTTCTTGATCCATAAACCCTCACATGTGATTTGAATCATATGGCTTAAGACAAATCCTAGTGAGCAAACAAAACCCCTACTTCACCATCCTACACTTGATTAGCGATCAAGTGTAGCGTGTTTCCTTCTCTAAAAAGTTTAGTGAAGAGATAGCTTGGATTGCGGAGCTTCGGGTGGATCATCTTTGGCACGAAGATCAAGGAAGAGGCTCATTCAAACTTGAAGTGGAGCGTAGTGGAGTCGAGTGGACTACAACCCGGAGCTTTAGAAGAGAAGGACACGGTCATCGATGGTTGTAACCTCCTTCCTTTCTACTAGTTTTGTCATATCATCATAGGAAACCTTAATTATTCTAGTTAAGATCTTGGTTAGTGTTCGTTAGCACCCAAAATTTTTAAAATTTCATGTGTGATGCCCGTTTAAACCCTATCGCGGTGCTAGCGTGCACTTTCATAACGGCTAAACCCAAAAAGATGCGGACCTCCATCACGAAAACTGGTCTGGGCCAAAGCTATACGGCCTCGATCTTCTTCGGGTCCATATTTATACTGTCTCTCGTAATCACATGACCCAAGAAATCAACACTGTCAAGCCAGAAAGTACAATTCGAGAATTTAGCAAACAGCTGGTTCCTTCTCAATGTCTGCAAAGTAATCCTCAAGTGCTGCTCATCCTCCTCTCGACTCCTGGAGTAGACTAGAATGTCATCAATGAATACAATAATAAATTGGTCGAGAAATGGCCTGAAGATCCGGTTCATCAAATCCATGAACGCTGCCAGGGCATTGGTGAGCCCGAACGACATTACCAAGAACTTGTAATGCCCGTAGCGCGTCCGAAAAGCAGTCTTCGGAATGTCATCATTCCGGACCCGCAACTGATGATAACCTGACCGCAAATCAATCTTTGAAAAGTATCCTGCTCCCTGGAGCCGATCGAACAAATCGTCAATACGAGGTAAAGGATACCTATTCCGCACCGTAGCTCGGTTCAATTGACGATAGTCGATACACAATCTCATACTGTCATCCTTCTTCTTGAAAAACAGGACAGGAGCTCCCCAAGGAGACATACTCTGTCGAATAAGTCCCTTGTCAAGCAAATCTTGCAAATATCCTTAAGATTTTTGAGCTTCGCCGGGGCCATCCGATAAGGCGGTACAGAAATAGGCCCCGTGTCGGGGCTCAAGTCGATGCAAAACTCAACATCGCGCTCTGGCGGATATCCAGGTAACTCATTAAGAAATATATCGGGGAACTCTCTCATAATCGGAACCTGGTCCAATGGATCCGCTATGGCTCCAGTATTATGAATATAAGCTAAGAATCCCTGACATCCTTTCCTCAAGAGTCGACTAGCGCAAAGGGTAGAAATCAAACTGTGAGGGGCGACACTGCGGTCCCCCTGCACAACAAGAACTTACACTTCCGGAAAACAAAACCTGACCGCCTTCTCACGGCAGTCCACAGACGCATAGCAAGTGGCTAACCTTTCCATGCCGAGGAGAACGTCGAAGTCTAACATATCAAGAAGGATCAAATCGACGGAAGAATCTCTATCCCCAATACGAACGGTACACAACCGAAACACAAGTCGAGCAATAAAAGACTCTCCAACAGGAGTAATCACTACGAGTGGCTGATCTAACAAGGATGAATCTTGGCCTAATCTCGGTACGAAGTGTATGGATACATAAGAGTATGTAGAACTAGGGTCGAACAATATGCACGCGTTGAAAGAACACACTGAAAGAGTACTTGTCATAGCTGCATTCGATGCCTGCGCATCCGGAGGAGTCGAAGCAAAAACTCGGGCCTCTCCTCCGCCTCTGCCACTACGTCCCCTCTGAACAGGACCGCCACGACCACGGCCTCTCTGAGCATCGATCTGGCATGAAGTAACGACAGGCGTAGGATGCAATGCTCTCGGAGGAGGAGGTGAAGGGGGTAAGGTGACTTATGGAACTGCTGCTTCGTCCTGGCGTCTCTCCGTACAATACTTAAAGTGGTGATGTGGACTCCCATGCTGAATACATCCCAATGACGGCTGCTGACCCTGTAGGTAAGAGCTATATAACTGGCCCCGTCTCAAGCCTCTGCTACCACCATGGCCTAGAAAGAATATTCTGTGGCCTCTGCCTGCCATACCTCTGCTATACTGCCTGGGAGATGATACACCAGTACGAATCCCCTTCGGTCCCAGAACAGCCATAGTCTCGGCAATACGCTGCTCTACTAGCAGGGCTGCGTCCATCGCTGCTGCATAGGTATCAAAGTGCTGGGCGCCAATAGAGAGGAACAACTGTGTATCAAGACCTTGCATGAATCTCTTGACATGCTTCTCTTCGGTGTCGACCAAATATGGAGCATATATGAACAGCTGGGTAAACTGGATATCGTACTCGGCCACTGTCATACCGAAAGTGGGTGCAAAGACTTAAAACTATGAGCTCGGGCATTTCTAACGCTATGCAGAATGAAACGAGCAAGAAAAACTGCCACGAACTCATCCCAAGTCATAGGAGGAAGACATGCGGCTCGGCATCTCTCAATAGTCTCACACCAAGTCTGGGCAAGACCCTCCAGACGGAAACTAGTAAGCTCGACCGATCTCACATCGGAATATCTCAGGGAACGACAAATCCGGGCCATCCTGTCGAGGAACGACTGTGGGTCCTCTGCTGCGTCTTTGCAAGTGAAAATCGGAGGTTTTAGTCTTATAAACTCCGATAGAGATACTACGATTGTCTCGGTAGCGGTAGGTACAACCGTCTGAGCAGTAGGAACTATCAAGGTCTCCGTAGTAGGAGGAATATCATCTGATCTCTGTGCTCGGCTGGTCTCAACCAAAGATCCAATCATCTGACGCAAGTCCTGAATACTCGCCTCCAGCCTAGCAATCTGGCCTGGAGAAGGTGGATCAATATGCTCCTGAGGGGTAGGCATACCTCCCTGGTCGGCCCTCGTCTCAGACGAGCCTACCCTGACCTCATCTCTAGCGACAAGCCTCTGGTGAAAGGTTCCTAGGCACCCTATAGAGGTCTCACAAGGCATCGAACATGCCATTTTTCAAAAATTATGGTGCCGAGAAACCCTAACACGGATCTTAGACTAGAATTCTAGGCGAAAAACTAAACTAGTTAACATATTAACTAAAGGTTAGATGCTACAACCTTTGTAGATCCGGTTACCCTCTTCCTTGGCTCCACGAAGGCATCCTCTCGCTGTCCATCTCGATTCCCAAACTCGAACGTTGGCTTCATCGGAGAAACGGGCAAGCTAGGTCGTCGGCTTTGTGTCAAAGACGATCTACCTCGAGGCATCGCAAGTTCAAGCTCCGACTTCACAAACTTGTGAAACTTGTGAAGAAAACACCCAAAACAACTTGGCAAGAGGTAGAGGGTGAAGAAATAGGAGGTGGGTTCACTTTAGAATTGGATTTCTCTCACTTATGCTCAAGTTGCCATTGATGGCATCTTGTTTTCTCTCTTGAAGAAGAAGGAGATGAACAAGAAAGAATATGATAAGTAGTGTGAAAAAGAATAATAAAATCAAATACTTATCATGTTCTAACCTAGGTTAAGTGTAGATAATAAACCATGGTCACTTGAGAGGGTTAGGGTTAAGCATGAAGATAAGGATGGTTACAAAAGTCAAGGCTTCATGAAGCTTCAACTTAAAACCAAAAAAAAGCCACCATTCTTATCATAATCCTTTTCAAATAAATAAACAAATAAATAAATAAAAAGGCAAAACCCTAATCATCTCTTAACCATGGTTTAATACTTCACACTTAACCTAATGAGCAAGCATCATCAAACATGATACAGAGATGTACACAAAAGTATATCACATATACAACATGTACATCAGGTGAGAAAATCCATTTAAAGTGAACCAATACTAGTTAATGCAATGCCATATATCAAATATATAATTATGCATTAAATCATTAAATCAACATTTGATTCAATGATCCGGTCATGTCGCACATAACCGACTAGAATCCAATGTATCGATTTATTGAATCAATGATTCGATAACTAGGTCATATCGAATATAACCAATCGAAACATATATCGCGAGAATGAAATGCGGTATCACATACACGCATTATTCTCGGTCCTGCACATATCTCATATGCGCTCCTATTTCGTTTCGCTTGAACCAGGAAACCTCTGTGTAGGACTCTAAAGACTCGTCAATACGCCGGTAGTAGATGATGATCATATCAAGCACCCACAAGCCGCAAGCGGTCTGCTAAACGTAACGGCCATCCGGGTATTGAGCGATCAGAAGATCGACGAGCTAGCCCGCTCACACTCCTGTGAATCCAACCAGTAACACTTACCGTACAGTCCGGTCTCTTCGTCTGATATGTCGCATATCAAGTCTAGGGGTGGTAAACGTCAGACCCCAATAACCCGATAAGTCATGCCGATGTGAGGCTCATAACGGGTCGAGAAACTACTGGTAACACTTACCAGCAAATCTCTGATCAGCCCTGGCCAGGGACTTCCCTGCTACGGCCAATCGAGCACTGCGCAACATCAACTCCCAATACCGGGAGAGACGAAACCCCTCCTATCGCTCATTGCCTCCATGTGACTCGGGACTGTGCCCAAAGACCACCGTTTTGCACGCCCTCATGGACGTGGTAAGGTGGAGATCAAAGCACAGTGGGAATCACACAAGACTCTATGACGATCTCGGGTCTACAGACTAACCTGTACAAGTGTCACCTGAGAACTGCCATCTGACGTGAGGTATAATACCATCTGGGAGTTCTCGGCGAGTCCGTCCAGTGTACCCAGTCTCCACTGAGCACCCGTATACCATCTCTGATGTCAAACACCAATGGATATGGGATCATCCATCGCCCATCACATGGGTCGAGAAGCGTATACGCTAGTCTACACTGGTATATCGATGCCCCGTCTCGATACACCCACGACTAGGGACCTTGAAGGATGTACTTATGGACTACCATGTCCCCACTAGTATGATCTGCATCATAGTCCAGGTAGTCAAGTACACATCGTAAGGGCTTTACCAACATGTAACAATAAGACAGTTTAAAGAGACAAGTGTACATGTTAAGATAAAGAGTAACCAGATAGCATACTATCATGTCGAGCAAGAAAGTCATCTCTATATATGTCCAAGCATCCAATATAATATACATCATCTGTACAATACTGGCCTCTAGGGCATACATACTACTAACAATCTCCCACTTGCACTAGGGCCAGCTGCTGTAGTATCGCATACCGAGCATCCCGAAGAGTCTCTCAAACTATATCTGGGGAATGGCCTTCGTGAGTGGATCCGCCGTGTTTTTCTTCGTGTCAACCCTCCTGACCTCGATCTCCCGGCGATCAACTATCTTCCGGATCAGGTGATACCGCCTCAGAATATGCCTGGATCGCTGATGGGACCTGGGTTCCTTGGCCAAAGCCACCGCTCCATTGTTATCGCAATACAAAGGTATTGGATGCTCAATGGATGGAACCACTCCAAGTTCAGAAATGAACTTCTTGATCCAGACAGCTTCTTTAGCAGCATCGTTGGCAGTGATGTATTCAGCCTCCATCGTCGAGTCTGCCACGGTTTCCTGCTTGGAACTCTTCCAGCTAACCGCCTCTCCGTAAAGGGTAAAGACAAAGCCCGACTGCGACTTAGAGTCGTCCTTATCACTCTAGAAGCTCGAATCGGTAAAGGACTCCACTTGGAGCTCTCCGTTACCATACACCAAGAACATATGTCTAGTCCTTCGCAAGTACTTGAGAATGCTCTTCACAGCTGTCCAGTGACTCTCTCCAGGATCAGCTTGATACGTGCTCACTATACTTAGTGAGTATGCTACATCGGGTCTGGTACATAGCATCGCATACATGATAGAGCCTACTGCCGAAGCATAGGGTATCCCTTGCATGCGAGCTCTCTCCAAATCAGTCTTAGGAGACATCTCTTTGGAGAGAGTGACTCCAGAGATCGTGGGTAAGTTCCCATGCTTGGACTCTTCCATACTAAACCTCTTTAGTATGGTGTCAATGTACCTGGATTGGGACAATCCCAAAATCCGTTTGGATCTATCTCTATAGATCCTAATTCCCAATATGCAGGAGGCATCACCAAGATCTTTCATTGAGAATCTTTGTGATAAGAAGAGCTTGACCGATTGCAGCATAGGAATATCATTTCCTATCAAGAGTATGTCGTCCACGTACAATACGAGGAATACAACCTTACTCTCTGCCACCTTCTTGTAGATACAAGGTTCATCTGGATTTTTGACGAAATCAAACTCTTTGATAACGACGTCAAAGCAGATGTTCTAACTCCGCGATGCTTGCTTTAATCCATAAATGGATTTAAGCAGCTTGCACACCTTCCCGCTGCTCCCACTGTCTACGAAGCCCTCTGGCTGAGTCATGTACACGCACTCTTCTAAATCACCATTTAGAAAGGCGGTCTTAACATCCATTTGCCAGATTTCGTAGTCATGATATGCAGCGATGGCAAGCATGATCCGGATGGATTTAAGCATAGCCACTGGAGAAAAGGTTTCGTCATAGTCCACACCTGGTCTTTGACGAAAACCCTTTGCTACAAGTCTAGCTTTGAAAGTCTCCACTTTCCCATCTACACCAAGTTTCTTCTTGAAGATCCACTTGCTCCCAATGGGTTTTACCCCTTCAGGAGCAACTTCCAAAGTCCATACTTTGTTGGTGTACATGGATTCCATCTCGGACCGCATAGCATCCAGCCATTTCACTGAGTCCCCACTCGTGATGGCCTGCTCGAAGCTAGTTGGGTCATCATCCTCCATGATGCAATCCTCGCTTCCACCATCAATGAGAAAACCGTAGTATCTCTCAGGTGGACGAGAAACCCTACCAGATCGGCGGAGAGGCTGAGGTTCGTCGGGTACTACCGAATCTTCTGGTTCCACTAAATCGTCAGTTATAGTTTGTGTTTCTGGAACTTCTTCCAGTTCTACCTCAGAGCCACTAATTTCTTTTGCAAGAAATTCCTTTTCTAAAAAGGTGGCATGTTGAGCAATAAACACTTTTTGTTGTTCACTGTGGTAGAAGAGATATACATTTGAATGTTTAGGATATCCCACAAACTTACATAGAACTGACCGTGCCTCGAGTTTGTCTGGATTTTGCCTTTTGACATAGGCCAGACAACCCCATATCTTAACTCGTTTAAGACATGGTCTCTTCCCACTCCATATCTCATATGGTGTGGTAGGTACAGATTTAGTTGGAACTTGATTCAATAGGTATGCCGCTGTTTCAAGCGCATACCCCCAGAAGGAAATAGGTAACTCAGCTGTACTCATCATAGAGCGCACCATATCTAATAGGGTGCGATTCCTCCGCTCCGATACACCGTTGTGCTGTGGTGTATAAGGAGGAGTAAGCTGAGAGAGAATCCCATTCTCTTTTAGGAAGTCCAGGAATTCATTGCTCAAGTATTCACCTCCTCAATCAGATCGAAGGATTTTAATACTTTTTCCGGTTTGTTTCTCGACTTCTTGTTTATATTCTCTAAATTTCTCAAAAGCTTCAGACTTGTGTCTTATCAAGTACACATGTCCGTATCTTGAGAGATCGTCAGTGAATGTAATGAAGTACGAAGAACCATCCCTGGCATGTGTAGACATGGGACCGCATACATCACTATGTATTAGTCCCAAGAGTTCGGTAACTCTTTCTCCGTGTCCCGTAAACGGAGTTTTGGTCATCTTGCCTTTGAGACATGACTGGCAAGTGTCATAAGATGAAAATTCGAATGGTTTCAAATACCCATCCTTATGCAACTTAGCCAGTCGTGTCGCATTGATGTGACCCAGTCTACAATGCCACAAGAAGGATTCGTTGAGTTCAGAACTCTTCCTCTTGTGTGTGTTTGTTATGCTCAGAACTGTTGATTGATTTAGAACATAAATGCCATTGCATAACGTGCCTGATCCAACCAACTTTTGGTTATGGAAAATGTTCATAACATTGTCCTGTAATACAAAATTATATCCCTCTTTACTTAATAAAGAAACTGATATAATGTTGCATATCAGGTTCGGCTTGTAATAGCATTCGTTCAGAACCAATGTATTACCAGTTGGTAATACAAGGTGATATTCCCCGACAGTCTTAGCTGCAACAATTGCACCATTTCCAACTCTTATGTCTTTATCACCTTCTCCAAGTTCTCTACCTTTTCTAAGCCCATGTAACTGATTACATATATGGGATCCTGACCCGGTATCTAATACCCAGGACGTAGAGCAAATGGAGAAACAGTTCTCAGTAACGAACACACCCGAAGAAAATGCATCAACATGTACTTTCTTCATTCGGGTGGCATGGGAATCCTGGTATTCCCCTATATCCTGTTCATTCCTATAACTCTTATAAGAATGAACGGAACCAACGTTCCCCAGCACAGTATAACATGCGGGTTCGGTTAATACATCCATATTATTATCTTGATTAAGGCATGAAATGGTCGCTACCTGGAGAGAGAGAGAAGAAAACACTTTAGCGTAAGCTCGTGCAAGATCAGATTGGTTATTATCTTATCTAATCAGGATGGCTCCCACTGCTTTTTATCAAATCTTCCTTCAAACCCTAAAAGGAAAGACTAGCCGGGATTAATTACACACTACAAGTTCGCCAATCTTTCAGCCAGGCCAGTGTCGGTACTTTGAGGGAGGTCCCCCGTGCTTTCGCACGAACCTAATTAATGTAAACCTCGTTTTCCCAGAGGCGTAACCTCGTTAACACCTTTCTAGACACCTACTTGATCGGCTAATTGTAATGTGTAAAACTCTCCCAGGAGTAACTCTTACTCGCAGTGGGTATCGGGATCCAACTATCTCATAGAAGGTATGCAATCTCATTGCAAATTTCAACACTTGAAATTCCCGATAATATTTTTCCCCTAGTGTGCCATGACCTTGACAGAGGTCAACAAATCATAGTGCACTAGTCAAGTTCAACCCGTCATTTCTTGATTGAATCAAATCCACTCGCACGACCCTTGACAGAGGTCAACAAGGTCGTACGACTACCCTAATCCAATCACATCACATGCTTTGCAGATAATTACTAGTTAGCTACCGCACACTACGCCTTGACAGAGGTCAACAAACGCAGCACGAATACTAAATAGTCTTTATCTGAAATGACGGAGGGCTACGACAGGTTTTTCTGAAAACCTATTGCGTAATGAACTTGATATCGTTGTAGAATCAAATGAAGTTTTGAAATGGAGTGATTTTGAGGCTTTTCCAGTTTCGCTAAAGGGGTCACTCCCGGTGAAGGGATCGTCGGCCCTTTCTTCGTCGAATGAGGTGCGGGATATATCATATATATCACTGTGCAAAGCAAAACTCAAAAACAATCAAAAGAAAACCGAGTGTGTAGCATCTGCCAGTTATTGCTAAAGGAGTCACTCCCGGTGAAGGGATCTCGGTCCTTTCCTCGTCGAATGAGGTGCGGGATATATCATATATATCGCTGTGCAAAGCAAGAACTGTAGCTACTTGTTTTGTTTAAAATCTGATTCTACAACATCTTAGGTTTGTTTTCTTTCATTAATCACATTAATGAAGTCCCATCATTTAAATACCTAAACATCACAGATAGATATGACGTACACTTATGCCATCCGCATTCGCCTCGATGTCCCCTCGTGCACCGTTAGGTTAGGTAACTAACGACAGAGCAGGGCAGGGCTAGCGCGGGTGTAAAACATAAGTAACGTCTATATAATATATCATATATACCATATACAATATCCATCACAGAATCACAACACAGATATCGCAGCAGAAGAAACATATGAAATATTGGATATACTAGGACGTCCGTGTTTTCTATACGAGCCAGTATAAAACACGGATTCCACGGTCGTGATGAATAGCCAATCCCACACCCCTAGACCCCTATGAGAGCTGCAAGCAACCCTGCCAATTCTAGGGTTAGGAGACCCGGACTCGACTCCTCGAGTTGGTCTCCCACTGGACCCCAGAACCCGGTTACTTGTGCTCCCCACCTTGGGTCTATCCTAATGCGGAAAAGTAAATAATATACAAAGGGTGACATCTTCCGCTACCTGGAAGTGCCCCAAATAAAAGAATATTACATACAAGTTTTTACATGAATGAAAATGAAAAAACACTCATCTCACATAAAACCCCCCGGCTATTCAAACACGACGATCCAATATAACATATCCAGCAACACATAACATCACATGTCATCAACGTAAGTAAATATGCGCATCCCAATTGTCGTTGACATATAGCAACGAAACCGGCGATATCACATATTACACTTACGGTCACAGAAAAGAAAGTGTAAAACTACAACAATTGGAATCCGCAACCTCTTTAGACATCACATGCCTAATCAGATGAAATACTTAGACATCACATGCCTAACAGTTATAAACCCCGCATTTTAGTCTCATTATCGAAAACTCTTTTCAATATCAAGTGAAACTAAACCGCTAGATTTATAACATTCATTCAGTTATCTCATAACTGTTTGTGAATTCCAATTATTGTATCACATTTCAGATAAACAGAAAATGTTAAATTTTTCGATCGAACAGTCGAATACCCAAGTTTTCCCGATACTGCTCAACACATGAAATAAGTCTAACAACATTCAGTTCGTGCCTCAGTACCAACGGTCCAGCCGTAGAAGGGTCAAGCCAACGCCTCACATGTGGCACGCCGTACTGCCCTAAACCCGAAGGTTCAAAGGGCAGTTCAAGACGGTCACATAATCGAGTTAAGGTTTGTTGTCTTCTAGAGGGTCCATCGCGTTACTTGCACTACTTAGAACGTCGTTAAACTACGGAAAAATCCAACACTTGGAAATTTCCTGACAGGGGAAAAATTGGGTATTTATATCCGGTCGAACTTTTTAACATATTCTAAAAATTATCCGGAAAAACACAAAGACGAAATTTAATACCCCGATCGAAACACCGAATCCCCAAATCAACCCCAGAAAATTCAACTCTTGAATAATTATTAAAAATACCCAGGAAAATCACCACTGGAAATTAAGGATTACTGTGTAAAATCCTTTAAATAATTAGGCCGTACGACCGCTGATCCGCCGCATGAGCCATGCTCATGCCGCGGATCCGCGCCGTATTAGTGGAATTACGCTCATGAATTTCACAGTAAACCTTATAATTTCCTGCTGATTTTTCTGCATATTTTTAATATCGAAAAATCTCTGATTTTAGAAAAAGTCCAGAGAGCTCATGGGTTTTGGGGTTTCGGGTTCGTTCGGACTTCAAAATCCGTCTAGACTTCGCCTTAGGCTCTAGCTAGGCTCTGATACCACTGAAAGGTTCCTAGGCACCCTATAGAGGTCTCACAAGGCATCGAACATGCCATTTTTCAAAAATTATGGTGCCGAGAAACCCTAACACGGATCTTAGACTAGAATTCTAGGCGAAAAACTAAACTAGTTAACATATTAACTAAAGGTTAGATGCTACAACCTTTGTAGATCCGGTTACCCTCTTCCTTGGCTCCACGAAGGCATCCTCTCGCTGTCCATCTCGATTCCCAAACTCGAACGTTGGCTTCATCGGAGAAACGGGCAAGCTAGGTCGTCGGCTTTGTGTCAAAGACGATCTACCTCGAGGCATCGCAAGTTCAAGCTCCGACTTCACAAACTTGTGAAACTTGTGAAGAAAACACCCAAAACAACTTGGCAAGAGGTAGAGGGTGAAGAAATAGGAGGTGGGTTCACTTTAAAATTGGATTTCTCTCACTTATGCTCAAGTTGCCATTGATGGCATCTTGTTTTCTCTCTTGAAGAAGAAGGAGATGAAGAAGAAAGAATATGATAAGTATTGTGAAAAAGAATAATAAAATCAAATACTTATCATGTTCTAACCTAGGTTAAGTGTAGAGAATAAACAATGGTCACTTGAGAGGGTTAGGGTTAAGCATGAAGATAAGGATGGTTACAAAAGTCAAAGCTTCATGAAGCTTCAACTTAAAACCAAAAAAAAGCCACCATTCTTATCATAATCCTTTTCAAATAAATAAACAAATAAATAAATAAAAAGGCAAAACCCTAATCATCTCTTAACCATGGTTTAATACTTCACACTTAACCTAATGAGCAAGCATCATCAAACATGATACAAAAATGTGCACAAAAGTATATCACATATACAACATGTACATCAAGTGAGAAAATCCATTTAAAGTGAACCAATACTAGTTAATGCAATGCCATATATCAAATATATAATTATGCATTAAATCATTAAATCAACATTTGATTCAATGATCCGGTCATGTCGCACATAACCGACTAGAATCCAATGTATCGATTTATCGAATCAATGATTCGATAACTAGGTCATATCGAATATAACCAATCGAAACATATATCGCGAGAATGAAATGCGGTATCACATACACGCATTATTCTCGGTCCTGCACATATCTCATATGCGCTCCTATTTCGTTTCGCATGAACCAGGAAACCTCTGTGTAGGACTCTAAAGACTCGTCAATACGCCGGTAGCAGATGATGATCATATCAAGCACCCACAAGCCGCAAGCGGTCTGCTAAACGTAACGGCCATCCGGGTATTGAGCGATCAGAAGATCGACGAGCTAGCCCGCTCACACTCCTGTGAATCCAACCAGTAACACTTACCGTACAGTCCGGTCTCTTCGCCTGATATGTCGCATATCAAGTCTAGGGGTGGTAAACGTCAGACCCCAATAACCCGATAAGTCGTGCCGATGTGAGGCTCATAACGGGTCGAGAAACTACTGGTAACACTTACCAGCAAATCTCTGATCAGCCCTGGCCAGGGACTTCCCTGCTACGGCCAATCGAGCACTGCGCAACATCAACTCCCAATACCGGGAGAGACGAAACCCCTCCTATCGCTCATTGCCTCCATGTGACTCGGGACTGTGCCCAAAGACCACCGTTTTGCACGCCCTCATGGACGTGGTAAGGTGGAGATCAAAGCACAGTGGGAATCACACAAGACTCTATGACGATCTCGGGTCTACAGACTAACCTGTACAAGTGTCACCTGAGAACTGCCATCTGACGTGAGGTATAATACCATCTGGGAGTTCTCGGCGAGTCCGTCCAGTGTACCCAGTCTCCACTGAGCACCCGTATACCATCTCTGATGTCAAACACCAATGGATATGGGATCATCCATCGCCCATCACATGGGTCGAGAAGCGTATACGCTAGTCTACACTGGTATATCGATGCCCCGTCTCGATACACCCACGACTAGGGACCTTGAAGGATGTACTTATGGACTACCATGTCCCCACTAGTATGATCTGCATCATAGTCCAGGTAGTCAAGTACACATCCTAAGGGCTTTAATAACATATAACAATAAGACAGTTTAAAGAGACAAGTGTACATGTTAAGATAAAGAGTAACCAGATAGCATACTATCATGTCGAGCAAGAAAGTCATCTCTATATATGTCCAAGCATCCAATATAATATACATCATCTGTACAATACTGGCCTCTAGGGCATACATACAACTAACATCTGGGCCCTCGTAGTCTTTGGCGGTATAGTGGCTAGAACAAGAAACGTGATGTGGTAAGAATATTGCAATAGAAACAAAAGAATACATGGAATCAAGGAAGGAAATACAAGACATATTTCCTAAGGTCACTTAGGCGGAGTATCGTGTCGTGAGTATGCCGTGGAACATACACACGCTACGTCACTCTTCTTAAGTCACCTAGTCCATCATACCAAGGGTCATCCTACATTCCGAAAGGTAAAACCTAACGCTCTGATACCAACTTTGTCACGACCCAATTTAGGAACGCGACCGGAGTTCATATCAGATTTTTGCATTTTTATATCGCCCATTCTTAATCATATTGCATATAAGTAGGTACTTTTGATCTATGTCTGCTAAATAGTTGGATTTAACTCGTTAAAGCATAAAGAAAAATATTCCATCTCCCTATGGATCGACCGGTACTCAACCGGCTAGTTACCAAGCGAAACCGTCTTGATTGCGGTAATTAAAAATATGTAAAAACATAACAATCAAATGGCGCCGTTGCCGAGGAGACGGTAGTTTAATTCTTTGTGTAATTTCGGGTTAATTAAAAAAATATTTAAAAATATAGAAATTGAAAAGCAAAAACAAAATTAAAAAAATTATCTTCTTATTTTTGATTAGTTTTTGTGCAAGTATGCAGGCTTGGAGCAAACTCTGTTTCAGTTCTGGAGCAAACTTAGTGAACAAATAAAAATTCAGGGGATCTAAACAGAAAAAGGAGAACCAACTAAGCACAGGGACCAAATTTGAAGATCTAAACCAATTGTTCAGCCGCGGAACCACGGCAGAAGCAAGGGTTTGACCGCGGAACCGCGGTCAACGGGTGACGTCAGCAACTAAAAACTCTCTGTGAGTATCTCTTTTCTCCTCTCCTCTCCTCTGCACTCTACTAAAATATTTTTTCCTGTAAGATTCTTTGCACAGATTCTCTTCCCTTCTCCAATAAACTGATTTTTGTGCAAGATTCTTTGAGCCACAGCCAAAATAAAAAAAAATTTGAAAGTGCTTTAGATTTTTTGTTGTTCCTGCTTTGCATAATTAAAACGGAATTTAAGGGGCTATAACACCAATTCATATTGGGTGGGGATTTCATTACCCTTCCTAAGATCTTAAAAATCACTAAAAGCGTATGCATCACCCTTGAGCTTAATTAAAAAATATCTAGACTCCGCCAACTAAGGACTGTCGTGCTCATTAGGACAGAGGAAGGTTGTGGGCATTCAATCGTTTATCTAAACTTGACTTTGTGGTGCCTAGGCTAGACAAGTGAGAAAGGTAATTTTAAAAGGCCCGTCTTACGGTGATTCGTGAGCGGAACCCTCCTTTCTTCATTTATGCTTACCTGACCACAATTAGCTGTGAAGAGACGATTTGAGAGTTATCTCACAACTTGTCACTTTGGAACAGTTAGGAGCAGTCTAGTGGACTTAGAAGACCGTAGCTCTAGGTTTGATTGTGCATGTTTTACACTATGATTGTTTGAAGTAAGTCCGTACACATTCTTGCAAAACTTGTTTAGTGTATGTCCTGTTGGACTT
Source organism: Agapanthus africanus (assembly GCA_030015575.1). NCBI lineage: Eukaryota > Viridiplantae > Streptophyta > Magnoliopsida > Asparagales > Amaryllidaceae > Agapanthus > Agapanthus africanus. Next base: position 235,030,662 of record CM057337.1, read on the forward strand.
GGGACAATAGTGCCCGCCTAGTCCGTGTTTCGTTAGTCGCGACCAACTATGCGATCGACTCCGACGTCGAAACTCCCTCCACACCTCTTTCACCTTTACCTTTGCCGGCCAGCTCAGATGTTGACCGAAATTCCGTTCATACATCTTCATCTTGATTTTCATCACCACCAAATTCTTCTAGCATGTCAGGATTTCCTCCTATCATCCCTTTACCTCCTTCGGGACTGATTCCACCTCATCTGGGTGCAAATAACCTGCAACCACCTCATGTTGAAGCGCCACAGAGAATCGCGCTCCAGGATCGTTTCTATCCTACCCGCTCCGTACTTCCTACCTGTCTTTCACTTCCGCCGGCTAATGGGGATAATTTCCAAATTAAGCCCCACTTCATCAACATGTTGCCCAAATTTCACGGGCTGGAATCCGAAGATACTTATATCTTCATTAACATGTTCCAGAATGATTGTGCAATGATGAAGACCATCCAACTATCCGACGAGGCTATACGGCTATGAGTCATTCCATTCACCTTGTGTGACCTAGCTGAAAAGTGGTTGTATAGCACCGCATCACATTCTATAAACAGTTGGGAAGAGTTTGTAAAAGCGTTTCTAAAAAAATTCTACCCAAATCACAAGACCGCGAGAATACGAAATGAAATTAATCAATTTCCCAGCTTCCTGCCGAACCTTTTTGGAAGTGCTTTGACCGATACAAAGACCTTCTAGTTCAGTGCCCTTATCACGGTATTGAGAGATGGCAACTTTGCCAGACCTTATACGAAGGACTGAACCCAGCAACTAAGCAGTTGTTGGAAACCATATGTCAAGGCCACTTCCTATCCAATTCTGACGAGAAAGCTTGGCAATTTCTCGACGATCTCGCGGAGCAAACGCTTCAGTGGGAAAGCACAAGACCAAACACTTCATCCACTTCTTCTACTTCTTCCAGTCCATCTAGGGCAGGCGTTCATCAACTTGATCTCTCGATTGCAATGAAGGACGAAATGGCTGCGATCATGAGAAAACTAGAAGCGATTGAGGGCAAATTCTCATCGTCTTCTCCTGCCCCTGCTCTTCTCACTCGTACCATCTGCGCTTGTAGTTCAGACCCATCACATTTGACCGGAGAGTTTCCTTACAACCCACCTGCACAAGGACAGGATCAAGTCAATGCTGCATTTCAGCAAAGACAGAGAAATGATCCATATTCTACTTACAATCTTGATTAGAGGAACTACTCCAATTTCGTCTGGAATCAAAATCAGCAACAATTCCAAGGCAACAACTTTCGGAGGCCTCCTCCTCCTCAACAACAAGCTCAGCCACAAACTCAACATCAATATCAGCAGCCCTTCCAACCCCAACCTTATCAAAATCCACCGAACAATTTTGCACCCAGCAATTCTTTTTCTCAAAACAATTTTGTTCCGCCAAATAACGATATGGTTTCCTCGTTAGAACGAAGTCTGGAAGCGTTTTTAAAGCCATCAACTCAATTCCCCGCCAACACCCAGTCTTCCATTCAATCTTTGGTGCAACACACTGCTACACACGGGCAAAGCATCAAAACCATTGAAGCCCAGATTGCACAACTGAATGCAGCTTTAAGCGAACGAGAGAAGGGGAAACTTCCATCTCAACCAATCCCAAATCCTGATCACCCACAGAATGCACATGTTGCTCTTGAACAACAAAACCATAATGTGAGTGCCGTGACTACATTGAGATCTGGAAGGGTGCTGCAAAACAACGTTGGTACAGATGATGACACCCCGGCCGCTTCTTCTTTTTCTTCTTCTTCTGAGCCTGTTCTCCATTCTTCAAAAGGCTCAACATCTTCTGCTACTCCGAATGGACCCACACCTCACTTCACGAAAACACGAGTTCTGGGATCCGTTCCAGCTCCACAATCTCCTCCACAAGCATTGGACTCAACCAATTTTCAAAATGTTCCATTTTCAAACCAGTTGAGACCCAATAAACAAAATCCATAAATGGAGAAGATTGTGGAGTTATTTAAATAGGTTAACATTAACATTCCCTCTTGGATGCAATCCAACAAGTCCCTTCCTATGCAAAAATCTTGAAGGACTTATGCACTAAGAAGAGGAAATCTTACGTACCCAAGAAAGTTTTCTTAGCTAGTACCGTAAGCGATGCTCTTACCCAAGCTTTACCGCGAAAACAAAAGGACCCTGGCTGTCCTACGATTTCAATAACCAATGGGGATAAGAACATCAACTGCGCTCTTTTGGATCATAGAGCCAGTGTTAACCTGCTTCCTTATTCTGTATATGAGCAACTAGGTGTAGGAGAACCGAAACTTACAGATTGCACTCTTCAAATGGCCGACCGATCTATCACCTATCCTAGGGGTGAGCTAGAGGATGTGTTAATAAAGGTAGGGGATTTCATCTTGTTAGTTATATGTATGCCCTAGAGGCCATTACTGTACATAGGATGTATATTGTAATAGATGCTGGGACATATATAGGTAGGACTTTCTCGCTCGACATGATAGTACGCTATCTGGTTGCTCTTTATCTTAACATGTATACTTGCAGTCTCTCTATTACATGTTGATAAAGCCTTTAGGATGTGTACTCGACTTCCAGGACCATGATGTAGATCATACTAGTGGGGCCTTGGTAGTCCATGAGTACATCCTTCAATGTTCCTAGTCGTGGGAATATCGAGACGGGGCATCGATATTCCAGAGTAGACTAGCATATATCTTCTCGACCCATGTGATGGGCGATGGATGATCCCATATCCATTGGTGTTTGACATCAGAGATGGTATGAGGGTGCTCAGTGGAGATTGGGTACACTGAACGGACTCGCCGAGAACTCCCAGATGGTATTATACCTCACGTCAGATGGCAGTTCTCTGGTGACACTGGTATAGCTTAGTCTGTTGACCCGAGATCGTCATAGAGTCTTGTGTGTCTCCCACTGTGCTTTGATTTCCACCCTACCACGGCTCTACTGAGTCGTGCAAACAGGTGGTTTTTGGGTACAGTCCCGATTCATATGGAGGCAATGAGCGATAGGAGGGGATTCGTCTCTCCCGGTATTGGGGGTTGATGTTGCGCTATGCTCGAATGGCCATAAATGGAAATCCCTGGCCAGGGTTGCAGTAATATACTGGTAAGAGTTATCAGTAGTTTCACGCTTGTTATGGAACTTACATCAGCATGACTTATCAAGCTATTGGGGTCTGACGTTTACCACCCCTAGGCGAGATATGCGACATATCAGACGAACAGACCGGACTGTACGGTAAGTGTTACTGATTGGATTCACAGGAGTGTGAGCGGGCTTGCTCGTTGATCTTCTGATCGCTCAATACCCGGGTGGCCGTTACGTTTAGCAGACCGCTTGCGGCTTGTGCGTGATTGATATGATCATCACCTACTGCCGGCGTATTGACGAGTCTTTAGAGTCCTACACAGAGGTTTCCTGGCTCAAGCGAAATGAAATAGGAGCGCATATGAGATATGTACGGGACCGAGAATAATACCATTATGTGATACTAAAATCTATTCTCGCGATTTGTATCATCGGACGGTTATATAAGATATAGCCGGGTTACCGAATCAATTGTTGATTCGATATATTGATACACTTGATATTAGTCGGTTATATGCAGTATGACCGGATCATTAAATCAAGTGTTGATTTAATGATTTAATGTATAATTATATATTTGATATATTACTTTACATTAACTAGTATTTGTTCACTTAAGATTGATTTTCTCACTTGATGTGCACAAGTTATATATGTGATATATGTTTGTGCACTAGTTTGTATCATGATTGATGATACATGCAAACTTGGGTGTGTGTATGCTATACACCATGTTTAAGTTAATGGTTAGGTTTTATTTATTCTTTTTATTTATTTTGGTAAAAAACTAAATGGTGGCTTTTTGTTGCTTTGCTAGAAGCTTCATGATGCATCATGCATCTTTGAAAAAGTCTTGACCATTTTGTTTTGTTCCTTAACCTAACCATTCACCTAGACCCTAGTTTATTCTCTACAAAAGAAACACTCATCCGTAGTTGCAATATGATAAGGCTTCACTTGATTTTCTATTATTCATAATTCATTTTCTTTTCTTCTTCTTCTTCTTCTTCTTCATGAAGTGAAGAAACTTTTCTTGAAAATTTTCAAGTGATGAAATCAAATGAGAAATACAAATCCAAAGTGAACCCACTTCCTATTTCTTCATCCTCTACCACTTGCCATGTTGTATAGGGTGTTTTCTTCACAAGGTTCATGATCAAGTGAAGATTGAGCTTGAGTTAGAGTCGCCTCGACGTAGATCATCTTCGGCACCGAAGTCAACGACCTAGCCCGCTTATTTCTCCGACGAAACCATTGCTAGAGTCCGGGATCCCGATGATCGCAGCGGAGGGACGTCATCACGGAGCTAAAGAAGTGGAGGACCGGATCTACAAACGTTGTAATCCCTTTCACTTGTAGTTAAAGTAGTTAACTTGCTATGTTTCGCCTTACCTCTAGTTAACGATCTAGCATTAGGGTTCTTAGGGACATGGAAAATTTGATTTTGGCTTGGTTGATCAGTTGAAGAACCTCATGGGTGTGCCTAGAAACCCTACAGTAGTATCAAAGCCTAGCTAGAGCTTTAGGCGAAGTGTAGACGAAGTTAGAAGTCCGATCGAACCCGAAACCCTAATCGAATACCCCTCTCTGTATATTTTTTGAAATCGTGGATTTTTGTGAATTAAAAATTGTCAAAAAATTTAGCTGGGTTTTCTAGAAGTTACTGTGCAACACGTGACCCCAACTCGACCAATGCTCCGCGGAACCGCGGCCCCACCCTGGCTTACGCGGCGGTTCCGCGGCCATAGTGGTGAATCTTGCCACGTGGTTTGCACAGTAATTCCTATCTGTAAGTGCTGTGTTTTCTGGGAATTTTTAACTTCTACTCAACAGTTGAGTTTTCTGGGTTGTATTGGGATTTCGTTAATTCGATCGGAAAGTTTAACTTTGTCTGTATTTTTCCGGATATTTTAGAACATGTTAAAAGGTTCGACCGGATATGAATGACCCACGTTTTCCCCTGACGGGAAATTTCCAGGTGTTGGATCTTTCTGTAGTTTAAGAACATTCTAAGTAGTGCAAGTAACGCGATGGACCCTCTAGAAGACAACAAACCTTAACTCAATTATATGACCTTCTTGAACTGCCCTTTGAACCTTAGGGTTTGGGGCAGTACGGCGTGCCACATGTGAGGCGTTGGCTTGACCCTTCTATGGCTGGACCGTTGGTACTGTGTCATGAAATGGATGTTTTTAAATTTATTTCAAGTGTTGAGCTGTTTGGGAAAACATGGGTGTTTGATTGATCGATCGGAAAGCTTAACATTGTCTATTTATCTGGAATGTGATACAATAATTGGAATCCACAAATAGTTATGAGATAACTGATTTGAATGTTATAAATCTAGTAGTTTAGTCTCACTTGATCGGTTGCCATGAGATTTTGATGTGATCAAAAGTCCGTCGCAATCACGTTGCATACGCGGATACTCGCCGGGTAAACTTAATAGACAGCTACACCCCATAGCCCCGACCAAGTGACTGTAGGAGAACCCCATCACTAAAAAGCATCCGTTCGGGTGCTCGCGGCAGCGGTGTTCCGCCTTAGTGCACTTCGTCGACGGTATAAGGGGTGCGGCCGTCTACGAATGTTTGCGATGAGCATTCGTTCAAGATGTCGGGAATCTTGTTAAATTGCCCGACTTGATATTGAAAAGTGTTTTCGATAATGAGACTAAAATGCGGGGTTTATAATTGTTAGGCATGCGATGTCTAAGGAATTCATTTGGTTTGGCATGCGATGTCTATGCTGGTTGCGGATTCCAACTGTTGTAGTTTTACACTTTCTTTTCTGCGACTGTAAGTGTAATATGTAATATCGCCGGTTTCGTTGCTATATGTCAACGGTAATTGTGATGCGCATATTTACTTACGTTGATGACATGTGATGTTATGTGTTGCTGGATATGTTATATTGGATCGTCGTGTTTGAATAGCCGGGGGGATTTTATGTGAGATGAGTGTTTTTCCATTTTCATTCATGTAAAAACTTGTATGTAATATTCTTTTATTGGGGCACTTCCAGGTTGCGGAAGATGTCACCACTGATGTATATTATTTACTTTTCCGCATTAGGATATACCCAAGGAGGGGAGCATAAGTAACCGGGTTCTAGGGTCCAGTGGGAGACCATCTCCAGGAGTCGAGTCCGGGTCTCCTAACCCTAGAATTGGTAGGGTTGCTTGCCGCTCTCGTAAAGGTCTAGGGGTGTAGGATTGGCTATTCATCACGACCGTGGAATCCGTGTTTTATTCAGGCTCAAAACAAAACACGGACGTCCTAGTATATCCAATATTTCATATGATATTTTCTGCTGCGTTATCTGTGATGTGATCATGTGATATGTTCAAATTGATACTGTATATAGTATATATGATATATTATATAGATGTTGCTTATGTTTTACACCCGCACTAGCCCTGCCTCGCTCTGCCGTTAGTTACCTAACCCAACGGTGCAGACGGGACATCGAGGCGAATGCGGATGGCATAAGCGTACGTTATATTTATCTGTGATGTTTAGGTGGACTTAAATGATGGGACATTCATTAATGAGATTAATGAAAGAAAATAAACCTAAAAGAAGTTGTGGAATTGAATTTCAAAAATAAATCAGGTAGCTACAGTTCTTGCTTTGCACAGCGGTATATATGATATATCCTGCACCTTATTCGATGAGGAAAGGGCCGACGATCCCTTCACCGGGAGTGACCCCTTTAGGAATAACTGGCAGATGCTACAACCCTCGGTTTGTCTTTTGATTGCTTCTATAGTTTTTGCTTTGCACAGCGGTATATATGATATATCATGCACCTTATTCGATGAGGAAAGGGCCGACGATCCCTTCACCGGGAGTGACCCCTTTAGCAAAACTAGAAAAGCCTCAAAAACACTCCATTTAAAAACCATTTGATTCCGCAACGAGATCAAGTTCAAAGCGTTAAAGGTTTTCTTAAAAACCATCCGCAACCCTCCGTCATTTTAGGAAGTAGAGTACTTAGTATTCGTGTTGTGTTTGTTGACCATAGTCAAGACACAGTGTACGGTAGCTAAGTGATGTCTTCCTACACCGCATATGATGCGATTAGTTAGAACAGTCGCGTGACTTTGTAGACCTTAGTTAACGGTCATGCGGGTGGGTCTAATTAATCACGAAATGACGTGTAGAGCTTGACTAGTGCTTATGATTTGTTGACCATAGTTAAGGTCATAAGTGCTAGGGGTAAAAATCATTATCGGGAGTTTCAAGTGTTGAAATTTGCAATGAGATTGCATACCTTCTATATGATAGTTGGATCCCGATACCCACTGCGAGTAATTGTTACTCCTGAGAGAGTTTTGCACTTTACAATTAGCCGATCAAGTAGGTGTCTAGAAAGGTGTCAACGGGGTTACACCCCTGGGAAAACGGGGTTTATTTTTATTAGGTCCGTGCGAAAGCACGGGGAACCTCCCTCAAAGTACCGACACTGGCCTGGCTGAAAAATTGGCGAACTTGTAGAGTGTAATTAATCCCGGCTAGTCTTTCCTTTTAGGGTTTGAAGAAAGATTTGATAAAAACAGTGGGAGCCATCCTGATTAGATAAAATATATAACCAATCTAATCTTGAAAGAGCGCACGCAGAGTGTTTTCTTCTCTCTCTCTCCCCTGGTAGCGACCATATCACGCCTTAATAAAGATAATAATATGGATGTATTGACCGAACCCGCTTGTTTTACTGAGCTGGGGAACGTTGGTCCCGGTCCAACTTATAATTGTTATAAGACCGACCAGGAAATTGGGGAATACCAGAATTCCTATGCCGCCCAAACGAAAAAAGTGCATATGATGCATCTCCTTCGGGTGAGTTCATTATAAAGTAATGTTTCTCAGTGTTCTCTACGTCCTAGGTATTAGATACCGGATCAGGATCCCGCAAATGTAATCCGTTACATGGGCTACATAAAGTTAGAGAACTAAGAACGAGTGATAAGTTTCATAAGACAGAAAACGGTGCAAGTGTTGCAGCCAAGTCTGTTGGTCACTGTCACCCTGTATTACAAATACATTGATTCTGAACAAATGTTATTAGATACCGAACCTGACATACAAAATCATATCAGTCTCTTTATTAGTAAAGAAATGATAAAATTTTGTATTGTTGGATAATGTTTTGAACATTTCCTATTTCAAAAGTTGATCGGTTCAGGAACGTTATCTAAAAACATTGACGTTCTAAATCATACTAAGTTTCTAGTATACAGAACACACACAAGAGGAAGAGTTCAGAAATGAACGGATCCTTCTTGCAGTATTGTAGACTAGGTCATATCAATGCGACCCGATTGGCTAAAGTTGCATTTAGATGCATATTTAAATCAGTTTGAATTTACATCTTGTGAAACTTGCCAGTCATGTCACAAAGATTAGATGACCATAGCTCTGTTTATTAGAAACAGAGAAAAAGTTAGTAAACTCTTGGGACTGATACATGATGATGTATGTAAGGTCCCCTGTCTGCACATGCCAGGACCGGTTCTTTGTACTTCATTACATTCTCTGATAATCTCTCAAGATTCAGCCATATGTTCCTGTTGAAACATAAGTCCAAAGCTTTTGAGATATTCACAGAATATAAGTTAGAAGTAGAGAACCAAAATACGGGTATAAGTATTATGTCCTATGATAAGATCAGGGAGGAGAATACTTGTGCATGGAATTCCTGGACTATTCTAAAGGAGAATGAGATTCTCTCTCAGCATTACTCTTTCGTATACACCATAGCACAACGGTATATCGGGGCAGAGCAATAGCACCCTATGAGATATGGTGTGCTCTATGATGAGTATTACTGAGTTACCTGTTTCTTTTAGGGGGTTGTGCGCTTGAGAAGTTGCATACCTATTGAATTGGATTCGAATCAAATCAGTGCCTACCACTCCATATGAGATATGGTATGGGAAGAGCCTATCTCTTAAGTAAGTTAAGATTTGGGATTGTCCGGCCTATGTCAAAAGCAAAATCCGGACAAGATCGAGGCAATGTCAGTTCTGTAGAACTGGAAAGGTTCCAGCTATACAAACTGCAGTTGATGATTTGACAGAACCAAAGGATTCTATAGTACCCGACGAACCTCAGCCTCTCCGCCGATCTGGTAGGGTTCCTCATCTGCCTGAGAGATACTTCGGTTTCTTGATGACAGTGGGAGGGAGGAATGCATCATGAGATGATGACCCAACTAGTTTCGAGCAGGCCATCGAGAGCAGGGACTCTGTAAGAATAGCTGGATGCTTAGCTATCTGAGATGGAATCCATATACACCAACAAAGTATGGACTTTGGTTGCTATATCTGAAGGGTTAAATCCCCATCAGGAGCAAGTATATCTTGAGAAGATTACTTGGTGTAGATGGAAAAGTTGAGACTTTCAAAGCTAGACTTGTTGAAGGTTTTCGTCATCGACCAGGCGTGGATAATGATGAAACCTTTTCCAGTGGCTATGCTTAAGTCCATCCGAATCCTACTTGCCATTGCTACATACCATGACTACGATATCTGGTGGTTGGGTGCCATGACTGCTTTTCTAAAATGATTTAGAAGAGAACGTCTATAAGAACACAGCCAGAGGGCTTCATAAACAGTGGGAGCAGCGGAAACGTGTGCAAGTTGCTTTACAGATTAAAGCAGGCATCTCGGAGTTGGAACGTCTGTTTTGATGTGGCAGTCAAAGTGTTTGACTTCATCAAAATGGTAGATGAACCTTGTATATACAAAACGGTAGTAGAGAGTAAGGTGGTCATCCTCGTATTGTACATGGACAACATACTCCTGATAGAAAAAGAGTTTCCTATACTACACACGGTCAATCTCCTCTTATCACAAGGATTCTCTAAATAGGATAAAGATGATACCTCCTAAATCCTTGGATTTGGATCTATGAGATAGATCTAAATGGATGTTAGGGTTCTCACTAGGTGTTGTGTGATGGTATCAATCGATCCTGGGGAGAATCACTGGAAAAGTTCCAGGTTGATAAGGACGACTGAATGTCAGTTGCAGGCATTGTCTTTACCCTCAGTAGAGGAACGGTATGTTAGAAGAGTTCCAAGCTAGATACCGTAGCAAACTAGACGATAAAGGCTGGTGACATCGCTATCAAAGATACTACCAAAGAGGCAGTTTGGGTGTATATTGGTTCATGAGATGAACTAGGTTCCTACCATTGTGTGACAATGGAAGTGTGGCTTTGGCCCAGGAACCCTGGTCCCATCAGTGACCCAGACATATTCTGAGGCAGCATCACCTGATCATGGAGATAGTTGATCTCCAGGGTGATCGAGGTTAGGAGAGTAGACTTAGATGACAACGTGGCGGATCCACTCACAAAGGCTTTTTCCCAGAGAGAGACTTATATGGAATGGTTGGGTATTAGATACTGCAACCACTGCTATAGATGGCCCTAGTGCAAGTGGGAGATTATTAGTTATATGTATGCCGTAGAGGCCATTACTGTACATAGGATGTACATTGTAGTGGATGCTGGGACATATATAGGTAGGACTTTCTCGCTCGACATGATAGTACGCTATCTGGTTGCTATTTATCTTAACATGTATACTTGCAGTCCCTCTATTACATGTTGATTAAGCCCTTAGGATGTGTACTCGACTTCCAGGACTATGATGTAGATCATACTAGTAGGGCCTGGGTAGTCCATGAGTACATCCTTCAATGTTCCTAGTCGTGGGAATATCGAGACGGGGCATCGATATTCCAGAGTAGACTAGCGTATATCTTCTCGACCCATGTGATGGGCGATGGATGATCCCATATCCATTGGTGTTTGACATCAGAGATGGTATGCGGGTGCTCAGTGGAGAATGGGTACACTGAACGGACTCGCCGAGAACTCCCAGATGGTATTATTCCTCAAGTCAGATGGCAGTTCTCTGGTGACACTGGTACAGCTTAGTCTGTTGACCCGAGATCGTCATATAGTCTTGTGTGTCTCCCACTGTGCTTTGATTTCCACCCTACCACGGCTCTACTGAGTCGTGAAAATAGGTGGTTTTGGGGTACAGTCCCGATTCACATGGAGGCAATGAGCGATAGGAGGGGATTCGTCTCTCCCGGTATTGGGGGTTGATGTTGCGCTATGCTCGACTGGCCATAACTGGAAATCCCTAGCCAAGGTTGCAGTGATATACTGGTAAGAGTTATCAGTAGTTTCACGCTTGTTATGGACCTTACATCGGCATGACTTATCAAGCAATTGGGGTCTGACGTTTACCACCCCTAGGCGAGATATGCGACATATCAGACGAACAGACCGGACTGTACGGTAAGTGTTACTAGTTGGATTCACAGGAGTGTGAGCGGGCTTGCTCGTTGATCTTCTGATCGCTCAATACCCAGGTGGACGTTACATTTAGTAGACCGCTTGCGGCTTGTAGGTGATTGATATGATCATCACCTACTGCCGGCGTATTGACGAGTCTTTAGAGTCCTACACGGAGATTTCTTGACTCAAGCGAAACGAAATAGGAGCACATATGAGATATGTGCGGGACCGAGAATAATACCATTATGTGATACTGAATTCTATTCTCGCGATTTTTATCATCGGTCGGTTATATAAGATATAGCCGGGTTACTGAATCAAATGTTGATTCGATATATTGATACACTTGATATTAGTCAGTTATATGCAGTATGACCGGATCATTAAATCAAGTGTTGATTTAATGATTTAATGTATAATTATATATTCGATATATTACTTTACATTAACTAGTATTTTTTGTTGGATATAGTGCCCTCAGAGTCAATTATTGGATCACAGGCACGTGATTGCAATGATTGAGGAGGACCTATGCCGGTAGGACAGTCTTACTCGAGATGATAGTATGCTATCTGGTTTATCTTTATCATCGTGTACTGCTTTAGGTGACCTTACGAGTCGCTATTACACGTTGATAGAGCCCCTAGGATTCTTGCTTGACTACCAGCAGTATGAGGGCGATCATAAACGTGAGAGCTGGAGTCTATAAGCACATCCTTAAAAGGTCCCTAGTCGTGGGAGTTTCGAGACAGGGAAACAATTCTACAGAGTAGACTAGTGTATACAGCCGAGACCCCGACGAAGGGCGGTGGCCGGTCTCACAAGCCACTGGTGTCAGTTGGTTCACCTAAGATCTGTACAGGTGCTCATTGGGTTATGAGTACACCGGACAGGACTCGCCGGGAGCCTGCTAGTTGGTATTATACCTGACGTCAGATAGCAGTTCCCTGGTGACATGTGTACAGGTTAGTTCATCGACCTGGGATCGTCATTTGTCTCGTGTGAGTTCCCACTGTACTTAGATTACTACCCTACCACGCTCAAAGGAGACGTGCAAACAGGTTTTAGTTGGGTACAGTCCCGAGCCACATGGAGGCAGTGAGCGTATCTGCAGGGGTTCGTCTCTCCCGGTATTGGGGGTGAGGTCGCGCTATGTCTAGGAGAGCCAGTACATAAAAAGTCCTTGGCCAAGGCAGGAGATTTACTGGTAAGTATTCCAGTAGTATCTCAGGGTGTTCTGGGCTACACTCCGACACGACTTGTACCGCTATTGGGGGTCTGACTTTTACCAACCCCCTAGGCCCGCCATGCGATGCTCATAGACGAACGGATCGGACTGTAAGGATATTGTCACTGACAGGCTCAGTAGGATGTCAGGATGAGTTCGCTCATCGACGTCCCTTTTGGTCAATAGCTGGTGGCCCGTCACGTATGGCTGATACCTCTGACATGCTAGTAATTAAATCCACAGCCATAGTATTGACGAGTCTTTAGAGTCCACCACACACTCAGTTACTCAGGTTTCGGGCGAAACACTGTAGAGACCATATGGAGATATGGCAGGGTTCGATCAGATACGTGCGGTATTACACGGATCGTGATCGGACGGATTTTACTAGCCAGCTTTGGTTTAAGCCAGATCCTAATATTAGACATTGTAGTTTTGTCTCTTTGCATTTGTGTTCAGTGGGAATACAAATGCAGGCATGTATATGCAGTAGCGGGGTTTTCTTGTAATTTATTACGGGATCGGTTTTCTGAAGTTGCCAGTTTGCATTCCGTTCCGGCCGGTTTTCCTTTGTTTCTTCGCGGCCGGACTTTTCGATGGAGGGTTTTTTTGCACGTTTGCAAATAACTTATTGTGGAGGGTTTTCTTACACTTTGTGGCTTCATGATTGTTCTCTCATGATGAGATTCTTTTTGAGTCCATTCCTTTGCTTTCATGTGATGGTCTTGTGATTTGATGAGATGAGAAATTGGTGTGACCTTTTTCTCACATATTCATTCCCTTTTTCTTCTCTTGATTATTCCATTCCTTTTCCCCATCATCACAAGTTTGAGACCGGCCACTTTTTGAGGGAGTGAGATGAGTGATTTCTTTTTCGGTGAAGTAGGAAAATATGATCTCACTTCTTGGTACACCAAAGTCATCTCGAAAGTTCATTATTCTTGATTCCTCCATCACCATGGCAACCTCAAAACCCCAAGAGACAAAGTTTCTACACTAGTCTACAGCACTCCTTGGACGCGTCGGCTAGCCAACTTCGCGCCCGAGTTTCCTCAGTCAAGAGGTGGGAGCCCGTAAAAGTATTCGGCTACGTGGTGCCCTTTCCGACGAGGACGTGACGGACGGAGATTCCGCGGGAGATCGGAGTGGAGACGAAGACCGAAGGACACGGATCGCTTGGTATACTTCTCTACTCATCTTTTAGTTTGCTAGAATCTAGGTTAATGGCCCGATCCGGGTTAAAAGTGCGCGGTGGTGCCGGTTTGCTAGTTTGCAAAGTTTTTCGTTTCCGCGTTTCCGGCATCGGATCGACGGCCGGGGTGCCGCCGCGGACTTACATTGGTATCAGAGCCACGCCATTAACTTAGCCTAGCTTGCTCTAGCATGTTTAGAACTCGATCGAACAAAAATCCCCAAAAACCGTTTTTTCCAATGCTTCATGTTTCTGTCGAAATTTTTTCAGCTCCAAAATTTTTTTCACGTTGTTGCAGAATACTGCGCATAGAATTCTAAGCAATCTATGAAAAATTGGTCAAGTGATCTCACCATATCGCCGCGGAACCGCGGCCAAACCCATGCTTGGGCCGCGGTTCCGCCGCGCTTTAGACTGATCATTTGACCAAAATTTTGCATATAGCTTCTGAGTTGAAAATGGGGGTTTTGGGACATTCTTTTTGGGCCTAGATTTTCTGTGAGTGCTACAGTAGTGCTTGGGGCCCACTTTGATAAATTTGTTCGATCGGATATTTTGAAAATACTAGTTCACAGTATTTACATCATATCTGCGACCGTGAATGTCACTTGATCGATAAATCCTGTCTAACTGCTTTAGCCCTTTTAGACGGATTTGCGAACGTGACATTCATGTTGATGTTCTGTGTTGTGCTGTGATGTTGTGGATCGGTCGTGGGGGATAGCCTGATTGCAATATTAGTACAGTTTTGTTTTATATATACATTTGATATTGCGGGGCGAGCGTCCGACATGTGGACTGCCGTCACTGCCTGTTTGTATTATTCTTTTGGGGCACGACCGGGTCGAGGTTGATGTACCCGTTGTATGTATATTTTACTTTCTGTACTAGGATTACCCCGCGGAGGGGTGCACGGATAGCCGGGTTCTAGAGGGCAACGGGCCCGCATCTCATGGCGTTGAGACGGAGGGGGCTTCACTCTAGAATTGGCGGGCTATTCGCCGCACTCGTAGGGGGTATAGGTTGACCCAGGAGGGGTGCCCAAGTTACCGGATTCCGTGAAGTGCTGGGTGGTCCATTCACGTTGCTGAAGGGGGCTGCCTCGCTTCAGGTTTTGACGGGTAACTTGTCGCGCCCGTAGGGGTCTAGGATTTTCATTGCACAGGCTATCCACACGACCAGGGGAACGTCGGGTTTCAGTAGCGGCTCTATGAAACCCGGGGTCCCAGATATCTGTATTGTTCTGTGATGCTGTACATTTCTGTGCTACTGCATTTTTTATCACGCCTTGAGCAAAAATTATATATTATATATATACTAGTAGATGTTGTATATGTTTTGCATCCGTGCTAGTCCAGTCCCCGCTCTGTCGTTAGTTAGCTAACCTAATGGGTGATGACAGGACCCAGTGGCGAATGCGGATGGCATATACGTACGTCATTATTTTCGTTCTTTTTTGGTGTGATCAATTGATGGGACTGCGTTGATTCGGATCAATGCAAGATAAACGAACCTATTCTGATGTTGTTGGAACACTTTTTCAAAAAGCTGTTATTACAAGGGCGTTCTCTTTTGTTTTGCATCGTGGTATTCAGTTGGAATATCCTGCTCCTCAGTCGACGAGGCAAGGGCCGAGATCCCTTCACCGGGAGTGACCCCTTGGACAGAAGTTTGCGTCAGGGCAATAACTTCACTATAGCCGTTTACTTTTGCTTTGCATCGTGGTATTCAGTTGGAATATTCTGCACCCCATCCTACGGGGAAAGAGCCGAGATCCCTTCACCGGGAGTGACCTCTTTAGCAAAGGTTTTCGTCACTATATTTTTGAAAGCTATCCGTTCCTTCAACGATATCAAGTTCATTACGTTAATGGTTTTGGCCAGAAACCATTCGTAGCCCTCCGTCGTTTCATATGGATAGTCAATAGTATTCAAGCTGTGTTTGTTGGCCATAGTCAAGGCACAATGTTTGGTAGCTATTGGGTGTTCATATGCTGCATAGATAGATGCGTTGGTTTGGGACAGTCGTATAGCCTTGTTGGCCCGAGTCAAGGGCTTGTATGGGTGGGTTCAAATCAACCTGGACAATGACGGGTAGAACTTGACATGTGACTTATGATTTGTTGGACTTAGTCAAGGTCATAAGAGCATGGGGCAAAAATCCACATCGGGAGTTTCTAAAGAAACTGAAACTTACCAGATATGCACATACCTTCTGGAGTGTGATAACATGAGCGGATTCCGTCACGTTATCATGCGATGATAATTAGATCCCGATTCCCACTGATGAGTTGGTTTACTCCTCGGGTGATCCCGGCTAATTCTTCTTTCAGGTTTGGGGAAGAATTTGACGTTACAGTGGGAGGTTTCCAGATTAGATAAAGTGATAACCATTCTGATCTAGGTTAGAGTGCACGCTGAGTGTTTCTTTTCTCTCTCTCTTTGGCAGCAACCATTGACCCGACCCTAGACTATGACTCAGTGACCAAGTTGACCGAACCTTCTCAACACTGGCTTTTGGATTGTCAAAGTTGCAGACCTCATTGCCACTCCTACTTTTACCCTTTTCTCCAGGACACCCCGTATTACTACGAACGTCCACTTCCATTGGAAAAAACCATCGTATGGTTATATACGAACTCGAAGCAATTCGAGGATGGTTTCTGGTTCTGGAGAAAACGAATAGGACTATTCAGTAGTATTTTCCTTTTACCTTCTCTCAGGTTGCGAGAACTCCTTGGTTTAGGAGATAGTACACCTATTATGCAAATTGGATAGTCTTCTCCCAAACTATAGGCAGGTGCCGACCGGTAGGGAATGAAGAAAAGCAATTAGCCTAAACGGTGTACAGAAGGTATTAAGTTAAGACAAAGAAAGGGATTAATAAGAGGGCAAAGTAAATTGCAACTGCTATTCACGACCAAACCAAGTATTTCTTCGCTAATCCTAAATCATCTTTGTATTTCTCCAGGACACTCCGTATCACTACGAAGATCCCAAGTTTATTGGATAATCCATCGTATGGTTATATACGAACTCGAAAGGAACTTGTTCCAGTTCGGGGATGGATCCTGGTTCAGGAGAAATAGGAATAAGGTTCATTCGGTTGTCTTTTATCTTCACCTTCTCTCGCATTGCGAGTGCTCCTAGGATTAGGACAGTACACCCATTATGCTTATTGGATAGTCTTCTTCCAAATCATAGGCTGGTGCTGAACGGTAGGGAAGGAAGAAAACCATTTGGCCTAAAGGGGTGTACAGAAGGTAATGACTAAAGACAAATAAAGGGATTTGGAGAGATGGCAAAGAATTATACGGTTACAGTTGTGAATCTGGATAATGGAAGAGTCATTACTAGGAATACCAGGATACCCCATCGAAACATTTTAATGTTTCAGTTTCACTGTGTACTGTTAAAAGAAAACTGATTTCCCAATTAGACACTTACTCCACGGTATGTATTTACCAGTTTTGATTCTCTCATCTGTATGGTTTTACAGATGATGAGTGGGAGTAAGTTATTGGGGATTAGGTGACCATCCTCATTATATCGGGATTTGTTGTAATTGGTGATATTTGAGGAAGTCACCTGGGTTGTTTGCCGGTCGGCAAATATTTGGTTTTGAATATCCGTTGTTATGCACCAATTTCAAATTGATATATCTGTACGTCTATTTTTATAGAGTGAGATATACCTTTTTGAAATTATGTGTATGACATTTATCTATATTAGTGGATGGTTATGTAAGGAGTATTGAACAGCGGTGTAATTCTTCTTAACCATAAGTACAGTTTTCAACCTACGACACACAGTGAATGAGTTATTAGACTCAGGGGACTTATACAGAGTATTGTATATTGTCCAGTGTCCATTAGGACAGAGGGGTTGGTCCTCGTACTATATTCTGTTTACTTGTGACTTCTCTAGTTCTTAGACAGGTGTTTCATAGAAACACAGGGTCTGAGTTTTGAGAAGTTATAGGTATATGAGTAAAGTAGGGAACCAGGTATTGCAAGTATCGGGATTCTTCAAGGTGATCGAAGATATAGATACTTGTGTATGGTATTCAGTTGACAGTAATGATTAAGAGAACTTGCTTCTCTTTCAGGTTACTCATAATTGGAAGTATTCCTAAGTTGAGTAACGCTGATCGGCCTCCTTCCATTTAGTTGACATGCACTGGAGACAGCTGCATGATTTGAATCTGGTTCAATTAAATCAGTGCCACTGTTTCTATATTGGATATAGAACAGTTCATATCTTGACATTGTTAAGATACGGGGAGTTGTCCGGCTTATGCTTAAAACCAGACTCTAGACAACTCAAGGCACGTTTCTGTAATGGCTGTTTGTGGATTGACCCGGGCTATGACGAGGGTTGATTTTCTACCATCTGGAAGATCAATAGTGATATTGTTCTTGCCTCGCCACAGTTTTAATAAAAATGGATTTTTTCAGAAAACAGTAGTGGGAGTATGGTAGAACTGGAAGTGATTCCTGAACCGCAAACGATTACTGAAGATTTGATAAAGAACCTAAAGATTCAATCTGGTTTGACATTCCATTGGCCACTCCGCAGATATGGTGGGTAACCTCAGGCACTCGAGAGGTACTTCGGTATGCTCAAGGACGGTAGCAGGGAGGTTCTTGTTTACCCAGACTTGCCATTGCTGTTGTTCCAGACTGTGAGACCCGGCAGGAGGATCGTTCTAAACTAGCTTTAGAAGTGTACGTCTATATGACTTTGCCGGAGGGTTGCCGTGGTCAGTGGGAGCAGCGGAAGCATTGGTGGACAAGTGGCTTATGCTTATTTATAGACTAAAGCAGATATAGCGGAGATAGATCATCTATTTCTGATGCGATAGTCATAGGTTTGACTTCATCAGAATAGGGGATGGATCTGTTAAGAAGGGAGTAGGGTGTGATGTCCTGGTATTTGATGACATACACAGAGTAGGAAGTGATATTCCTATACTACGATCGGTTAAACTTTGGTTGTCACACAGTGGTTTCTCCACATAGGACTTGGATATTATATCAGACATTCTGGTTAGTAGATCTATAGATCTAGATTTGGGTGGTTTCCCAATCTGGGTACTTAGACAGCATTCTATGAGTATTTAGAATGGACGACTCCTGGCACGGTAGTGTACCTGCAGGTGATGGAGTCACCCTCTCTAAAGGTGTCTTATAGACTAAAGTAGAGAGGGATGCGCATGATTGGCAGATCACTTGCTTAGGCAATTGAGTCAATCATGAGATGTCAAGTACCACACCAGATGTTGTTCTTGCAGTAGATGCAATAAGTTGATATTGATCCAATCCTGGGGAAACAGTCGGAAGCAGTTTTAGAACATAAGTGGATGTTCTAGGGATATGATAACGACAGCCTCTTTTAAGAGACGGTTATCATTCCAGGCTTCCAAAGTGACCTGGATGACAGAGTGGCTGTCAGAGTTATAGTTTTCCCTCTGACGAAGGGCAGTATTTTGGACAGGTGGTCCAGGTGGATACTGAGAGAAGGATGGCGCAGGATACTGATTAAGTTCAGTTGACGATACAGTCTAAGAAGTTTGGATTTGGAGTTCATTTATGAGCTAGGTCCCATCAGACATCCAGACATTCTAAGACAGGTATTGCTCATTTCGGGAGATGGCTTTCTCCGTGAACATGGGATATAGAGAGACATAGATAGAAACATCACAGCGGATCCACTCACTGAGGCTATTCCTCGAACGCAATAGTTTCGCAAACCAGCTTTGTGAGACTGACTAGTAGAGGAGTTGGGTGTTCAGTATCACACGGGCTGTGAGTATGCGACATCGCAATAATTAGCCTTGAGTGCAAGTGGGAGATTGTTGGATATAGTGCCCTCAGAGTCAATTGTTGGATCGCAGGCATGCGATTGCAATGATTGAGGAAGACCTATGCCGGTAGGACAGTCTTACTCGAGATGATAGTATGCTATCTGGTTTATCTTTATCATCGTGTACTGCTTTAGGTGACCTTACGAGTCGCTATTACACGTTGATAGAGTCCCTAGGATTCTTGGTTGACTACCAGCAGTATGAGGGCGATCATATATGTGAGAGCTGGAGTCTATAAGCACATCCTTAAAAGGTCCCTAGTAGTGGGAGTTTCGAGACAGGCCATCGATTCTCCAGAGTAGACTAGTGTATACAGTCGAGACCCAGACGAGGGGCGGTGGCCAGTGTCACAAGCCACTGGTGTCAGTTGGTTCACCTAAGATGTATACAGGTGCTCATTGGGTTATGAGTACACCGGACAGGACTCGCCGGGAGCCTGCTAGTTGGTATTATACCTGACGTCAGATAGCAGTTCCCTGGTGACATGTGTACAGGTTAGTTCATCGACCTGAGATCGTCATTAATCTCATGTGAGTTCCCACTGTACTTAGATTACTACCCTACCACGCTCAAAGGAGACGTGCAAACAGGTTTTAGTTGGGTACAGTCCCGAGCTACATGGAGGCAGTGAGCGTACCTGCAGGGGTTCGTCTCTCCTGGTATTGGGGGTGAGGTCGCGCTGTTTCTAGGAGAGCCAGTACTTGAAAAGTCCTTGGCCAAGGCAGGAGATTTACTGGTCGGTATTCCAGTAGTATCTCAGGGTGTTCTGGGCTACACTCCGACACGACTTGTACCGCTATTGGGGGTCTGACTTTTACAACCCCCTAAGCCCGCCATGCGATGCTCATAGACGAACGGACCAGACTGTACGGATATTGTCACTGACAGTCTCTGTAGGGTGTCAGGATGAGTTCGCTCATCGACGTCCCTTTTGGTCAATAGCTGGTGGCCCATCACGTATGGCTGATACCTCTGACGTGCTAGTGGTTAAATCCACAGCCATAGTATTGACGAGTCTTTAGAGTCCACCACACACTCAGTTACTCTGGTCTCGGGCGAAACACTGTAGAGGCTGTATGGAGATATGGCAGGGTTCGATCAGATACGTGCGGTATTGCACGGATCGTGATCGGACGGATTTTACTAGCCGGCTTTGATTTAAGACGGATCCTAGTATTAGACAGTGTAGTTTTGTCTCTTTGCATTTGTGTTCAGTGGGAATACAAATGCGGGCATGTATATGCAGTAGCGGGGTTTTCCTGTAATTTATTACGGGATCGGTTTTCTGAAGTTGCCAGTTTGCATTCCGTTCCGGCCGGTTTTCCTTTGTTCCTTCGCGGCCGGACTATTCGATGGAGGGGGTTATTTGCAAGTTTGCAAATAACTTATTGTGGAGGGTTTTCTAACACTTTGTGGCTTCATGATTGTTCTCTCATGATGAGATTCTTTTTGAGTCCATACCTTTGCTTTCATGTGATGGTTTTGTGATTTGATGAGATGAGAAATTGGTGTGACCTTTTTCTCACATATTCATTCCCTTTTTCTTCTCTTGATTATTCCATTCTTTTTCCCTATCATCACAAGTTTGAGGGCGGCCACTTTTTGAGGGAGTGAGATGAGTGATTTCTTTTTGGGTGAAGTGGGAAAATATGATCTCACTTCTTGGTACACCAAAGTCATCTCCAAAGTTCATTATTCTTGATTCCTCCATCACAATGGCAACCTCAAAACCCCAAGAGACAAAGTTTCTACACTAGTCTACAGCACTCCTTGGACGCGTCGGCTAGCCAACTTCACGCCCGAGTTGCCTCGGTCAAGAGGTGGGAGCCCGTAAATGTATTCGGCTACGTTGTGCCCTTTCCGACGAGGACGTGACGGACGGAGATTCCGTGGGAGATCGGAGTAAAGACGAAAACCGAAGGACACGGATCGCTTGGTATACTTCTCTACTCATCTTTTAGTTTGCTAGAAGCTAGGTTAATCGCCCGATCCGGGTTAAAAGTGCACGGTGGTGCCGGTTTGCTAGTTTGCAAAGTTTTTCGTTTCCACGTTTCCGGCGTCGGATCGACGGCCGGGGCGCCGCCGCGGACTTACATATGTTCACTTAAGATTGATTTTCTCACTTGATGTGCACAAGTTGTATACGTGATATATGTTTGTGCACTAGTTTGTATCATGATTGATGATACATGCAAACTTGGGTGTGTGTATGCTATACACCATGTTTAGGTTAATGGTTAGGTTTTATTTATTCTTTTTATTTATTTTGGTAAAAAACTAAATGGTGGCTTTTTGTTGCTTTGCTAGAAGCTTCATAATACTTCATGCATCTTTGAAAAAGTCTTGACCATTTTGTTTTGTTCCTTAACCTAACCATTCACCTAAACCCTAGTTTATTCTCTACAAAAGAAACACTCACCCATTGTTGCAATATGATAAGGCTTCACTTGATTTTCTATTATTCATAATTCATTTTCTTTTCTTCTTCTTCTTCTTCTTCTTCATGAAGTGAAGAAACCTTTATCGAAAATTTTCAAGTGATGAAATCAAGTGAGAAATCCAAATCCAAAGTGAACCCACTTCCTATTTCTTCATCCTTTACCACTTGCTATGTTGTATAGGGTGTTTTCTTCACAAGGTTCATGACCAAGTGAAGATGGAGCTTGAGTTAGAGTCGCCTCGACGTAGATCGTCTTCGGCACCGAAGTCAACGACCTAGCCCGCTTATTTCTCCGACGAAACCATTGCTAGAGTCTGGGATCCCGATGATCGCAGCGGAGGGACGTCATCACGGAGCTAAAGAAGTGGAGGACCGGATCTACAAAGGTTGTAATCCCTTTCACTTATAGTTAAAGTAGTTAACTTGCTATGTTTCGCCTTACCTCTAGTTAATGATCTAGCATTAGGGTTTTTTGGCACATGGAAAATTTGATTTTGGTATGGTTGATCAGTTGTAGAACCTCATGGGTGTGCCTAAGAACCCTATACATATTCCCCATTGATTTCATTGTTTTAGACACACAACCTGTAGCTAACCCCCGGAATCAAATTCCGGTGATACTCGGTCGTCTATTCCTAGCGACCTCGAATGTTGTGATCAATTGTCGAAATGGTTCGATGAACCTATCTTTTGGAAACATGACAATTGAACTCAACATTTTTAGGTTGGGGAATCAACCCTTCGAACCTAATGCTCACATACTAGACATTTGTTCGGTCCAGGAGATCATCCCTGAGGACTGTGAGTTCAAAAAAATTTATTCGATCACAGCATTCTTGACGCCACTAATGTGGTCCTCATTGAATCTGATGCTGCTCCCGGCAGTTATTATGAGTGTTTCACTTTCTCGAACGATCTTGACTTGTCGCCACCAGAGCTTGAATCCTTTGAATTTTCGGATGCGTTAGCTGAACTATCCGACTCGGTCGCGTACACTCGTTTTGAGCCGTAGTTAGAATCTTTCGAGTTCGAGACATTTTCGCCGATCCTACCTTCAATCGTTTCACCTCCGGCACTCGAACTCAAGCCGTTGCCTTCTCACATCAAGTATGCTTACTTAGGTGAGAACGAGACCCTCCCTATTATCATCTCGGCTTCTCTTGCTTCAGAGCAAGAGAAAGCCCTTCTGACGGTCTTGCAGAGCAATCAGCAAGCTTTTGGCTGGACTATAGCGGACATCAAGGGGATTAGTCCCTTGATCGTTGAACATCACATTCATATGATGGATGATGCCAAGCTAGCTAGGGATCCACAAAGGCGACTCAATCCAGTCATGAAGGAGGCTGTGAAAAAAGAGATCGTAAAATGTCTTGATAGTGGTATCATTTACCCTATTTCCGATTGCCAATGGGTCGGTCCGATACATGTTGTCCCCAAAAAGTCGGGCATAACGGTCATCACGAATCAGGCATATGAGTTAATCCCTACTCGCACTCAAACTGGGTGGCAAGTGTGCATAGATTACAGAAAACTCAACGCCACAACGTGGAAAAATCACTTTCCGTTACCTTTTATTGACCAAATTCTTGAACGATTGGCTGGACACGAGTACTACTGCTTTTTGGATGGTTACTCCGGCTATAACCAGATTCCCATCGCTGAAAAGGACCAAGACAAAACAACGTTCACCTGTCCATTCGGTACGTTTGCTTATCGCCTCATGCCCTTTGGGTTATACAATGCACTCGCTACCTTCCAGCGGTGTATGATAGGAATTTTCCCAGACATGGTGGAAAAATTCTTGGAGATATTCATGGATGATTTCTCCATTTTCGGTGATTCCTTCGACGAGTGTTTACATCATCTCGACGCTGTCTTTACCCGGTGTAAGGATAAAAATGTAACTTTAAACTGGGAGAAGAGACACTTCATGGTGCGCGAAAGTATTGTCTTAGGACATATCATCTCGCAAAATGGCATTGAGGTGGATAAAGCTAAGATTGAGGTCATTTCCAATCTTCCTCCTCCCAAGTGCGTTAGAGACATCCGAGCTTTTCTTGGCCATGCCGGTTTCTATAGATGATTTATCAAGGATTTTTGCAAAATTGCTAAATCCTTGACTCTTCTGTTGGCAAAGGACACGACATTCGATTTCAACTCGAGCTGTGTGACTGCATTTGAATCACTTAAAAGCTCACTCAATTCTGCTCCCGTACTTTCTTCTCCTAACTGGACGTATCCCTTTGAGATTATGTGCGATGCGTCTGACTTTGCTATTGGTGCGGTCCTAGGACAACACATTGATAAAAGGACGCACGTAATCTATTATGCTAGCCGAACCCTGAACGATGCCCAACTGAATTACACAAAAACCGAGAAGGAATTCTTGGCTGTTGTATTTGCATTGGAAAAATTTAGGCCTTACTTAATCGGCTCTCCAGTCATTGTTTACACAGACCATTCTGCTCTAGCCATCTTTTTGCAAAGAAGGACACAAAATCTCGGCTGATACGTTGGATTCTCTTACTCCAAGAGTTTGACCTTGTCATCAAAGACAAAAGAAGGTGTGAAAACGTAGTGGCCGATCATCTTTTACGACTTCCTACTTCGCCGACCCTTTCACTTCCAATAAACGACGTTTTTCCGGATGAACAGCTCTTGACCGTATTATGCGAACCCTGGTTCACAGATATTGTAAATTATTTAGCAACAGGATTACTACCAAATGAGTGGTCAAGTCAGGACAGACTTTGATTCTTATCCCAAGTAAAACACTTTTACAAGGATGAACCATATCTGTTCAAGTACCGTCCCGATCAGATTATTCATCGGTGTGTTCCTAACAATGAATTTAAGAGTGTGCTGTCATTTTGCCACAATCAAGCGTGTGGCGGGCATTTTGGCCCAAGAAAGACAGCCGAGAAGATCTTGCAGTGTGGCTTCTACTGGCCACAACTCTTCAAAGATGCTTATGATTACTGCAAGAATTGCTCCCGGTGGCAACACTTGGCCCGGATATCCAGGAGAAACGAGATGCCGCTCCAACCAATCTTGGTTGTCGAGATTTTCGATGTTTGGGGGATTGATTTTATGGGGCCGTTTCCCAGCTCTTTTGGGAATCTGTATATTCTGCTAGCTGTTGATTATATTTCTAAATATGTCGAGGCCGTGCCCAACTGGACTAACTGTAGGGTTCCTAGGCACACTAATGAGGTCTCACAAGGCATCAACCATGCCAATTTCAAATTTTACAAGTGCCGAGAAACCCTAATACGGATCGTTAACTAGAATTTTAGGCGAAAGAATGAAACTAGTTAACAACTTAACTACAAGAACGGAAATACAACCTTTGTAGATCCGGTCCTCTACCACCATAGCTCCGCAATGAAGTCTCCTCGCTGTCCATAACAAATCCCGGGCTCTAGCGTTGGCTTCATCGGAGAAATGGGCGGGCTAGGTCGTCGACTTCGATGCCGAAGATGATCTACGTCGAGGCATCACAAGATCAAGCTCCCACTTCACCAAGTCATGAAACTTGTGAAGAAAACACCCTATACTACTTGGCAAGAGGTAGAGGATGAAGAAATAGGAGGTGGGTTCACTTTAGAATTCGATTTCTCACACTTTTTCTCAAATCACCATTGATCAAGCAAGCTTTTCTTCTTGTGAAGAAGAAGAAGAAGAAGATGATAATGTTATGATAAGTTATCTAAAATAGAAAAAGAAAAACAATACTTATCATAATACAACCATGGTCAAGTGTAGAGAATGAACTAGGGTTAAGTGGAATGGTTAGGGTTAAGCATGAGACAAAATGGTCACTTAGTCAAAGCTTCAAGAAGCTTCAAAGAAAACCAAAACTAGCAACCATTTCATTTCTTATCTTTTCCAAAATAAATAAGAAGAAAAAGAAAACCCTAATTATTAACTTAACCAAGGTTTATTTCTTTACACTTATCCAAGTAAACATGTATCATCAAACATGATACAATCAAGTGCACAAAAGTATATCACATATACAACTTGTGCAATGCAAGTGAGAAAATCCATTTAAAGTGAACCAATACTAGTTAATGCAAAGTAATATATCAAATATATAATTATACATTAAATCATTAAATCAACACTTGATTTAACGATCCGGTCATATCGCATA
Source organism: Agapanthus africanus (assembly GCA_030015575.1). Taxonomy (NCBI): domain Eukaryota; kingdom Viridiplantae; phylum Streptophyta; class Magnoliopsida; order Asparagales; family Amaryllidaceae; genus Agapanthus; species Agapanthus africanus. The sequence goes on from CM057337.1 coordinate 235,056,994, forward strand.
TAACCGACTAGTATCCTATGTATCGGCTTATCGAATCAATCCTTGATTCGATAACTAGGTTATATTTCATACAACCAATTAATACATTCATCGCGAGAATGAAATACGATATCACATACACGCATTATTCTCGGTCCCGCACATATTTCATATGCGCTCCTATTTCGTTTCGCTTGAGCCAGGAAACCTCTGTGTAGGACTCTAAAGACTCGTCAATACGCCGGCAGCAGGTGATGATCATATCAAACACCCACATGCCGCAAGCGGTCTGCTAAACATAATGGCCACCTGGGTATTGAGCGATCAGAAGATCAACGAGCAAGCCCGCTCACACTCCTGTGAATCCAACCAATAACACTTGCCGTACAGTCCGGTCTGTTCGTCTGATATGTCGCATATCTCGCCTAGGGGTGGTAAACGTCATACCCCAATAGCTTGATAAGTCGTGTCGATATGAGGTCTATAACAGTTCAATAAAGTACTGGTAACACTTACCATTAAATCTCAGCAACCCTGGCCAAGGATTTCCGGTTATAGCCAATCGAACACAGCGCAACATCAACCCCTATACCGGGAGAGACGAATCCCCTCCTATCGCTCATTGCCTCCATGTGACTCGGGACTGTACCCAAAAACCACCATTTTGCACGCCCTCTTGGACGTGGTAAGGTGGAAATCAAAGCACAGTGGGAACCACACAAGACTCTATGACGATCTCGGGTCAACAGACTACTCTGTACCAGTGTCACCAGAGAACTGCCATCTGACGTAAGGTATAATACCATCTGGGAGTTCTCGGCGAGTCCGTCCAGTGTACCCAGTCTCCACTGAGCACCCGTATATCATCTCTGATGTCAAACACCAATGGATATGGGATCATCCATCGCCCATCTGTATGGGTCGAGAAGGTATACGCTAGTCTACTCTGGTATATCGATGCCCCATCTCGATACACCCATGCGTAGGGACCTTGAAGGATGTACTTATGGACTAACATGTCCCCACTAGTATGATCTGCATCATAGTCCAGGTAGTCAAGTACACATCCTAAGGGCTTTACCAACATGTAACAGTGAGACAATCAGTATACACGTTAAGGTAAAGAGCAACCAGATAGCATACTATCATGTCGAGCAAGAAAGTCCTCCCTATATATGTCCAAGCATCCACTACAATATACATCCTATGTATAGTAATGGCCTCTAGGGCATACATATAACTAACAATCTCCCACTTGCACTAGGGCTATCTGATAGCAGTGGTCGCAGTATCTCATACTCAACCATCCCATAAAAGTCTCTCTCTGGTAAAAGGCCTTTGTGAGTGGATCCGCCGTGCTGTCCTCTGAGTCTACTCTCCTTACCTCGATCACCCTGGAGATCAACCATCTCCATGATCAGGTGATACTGCCTTAGAATATGTCTGGATCACTGATGGGACGGACGTTCCTTGGCATAAGCCACAACTCCATTGTCTCACAATGGGAGGAACGTAGTTCATCTCATTAACCAATATACACCCAAACAACCTCTTTGGTGGTATCTTAAGTAGCGATGTATCGAGCCTTTATCGTCTAGTATGCCACGGTATCTAGCTTGGAACTCTTCCAACATACCGTCCCTTTACTGAGTGTAAAGACAATGCCTGCGACTGACTCTCAGTCGTCCTTATCACCCTGGAACCCTTCCAGTGATTCTCCCCAGGATCGGTTGATACCATCTCACTACAACTAGTGAGAATTCTAACATCCATTTAGATCTATCTCATAGATCCAAAACCCAGGATTTAGGAGGTATCACTTTGATCCTATATGGAGAATCCTTGTGATAAGCGGAGATTGACCGGGCGTAGCATAGGAAACTCCTTCCCTATCAAGAGCATGTCATCCACGTACTCTACGAGGATCGTCACTATACTCCCTACTACCATTTTTGTTTATACAAGGTTTATCTACCATTTTGATGATATCAAACTCTTTGACTAACATATCAAAACAGATGTTCCAACTCCGCGATACCTGCTTTAACCTATAAAGCATCTTGTACACGTTTCCGCTGCTCCCACTGTCTACGAAGCCCTCTGGCTATGTACTTATAGACGTCCTCATCTAAAACATCATTTTAGAAAAGCTGTCATGACACCCAACCACCAGATATCGTAGTCATGGTATGTAGCCGTGGCAAGTAGGATCTGGATGGACTTAAGCACAGCTCCTTAGAAAAGGTTTCATCATGATCCATATCTGGTCTATAATGCAAACCTTTAACAAGTCTACCTTTGAAAGTCTCAACTTTTCCATGTACACCAAGTAATCTTCTCAAGATATACTTGCTCCTGATGGGGATTTAACCCTTCAGATATAGCAACCAAAGTCCATACTTTGTTGGTGTTCATGGATTCCATCTCAGATCGCTAAGCATCCAGCCATTCTTACAGAGTCCCACTCCTGATGGCCAGTTCGAAACTAGTTGGGTCATCATCTCATGATGCAATCCTTGCTCCCACTGTCATCGAGAAACCGAAGTATCTCTCAGGTGGGTGAGGAACCCTACTAGATCGGCGGAGAGGCTGAGGTTCGTTGGTAACTATTGAATCCTTTGGTTCTTTCAAATCATCAGCTGCAGTTTGTATAGCTGGAACGTTTCCAGTTCTTCATAACTGACCTTGCCTCGAGCTTGTCCGGATTTTGCTTTTCAGACATAGGCTGGACAACCCCAAATCTTAACTAACTTAAGATATGGGCTCTTCCCTTTCCATATCACATATGAAACGGTAGGCATAGATTTGATTCGAATCCAATTCAATAGGTATGCAGCTTCTCAAGTGCATAACTCCCAAAAAGGAAACAGGTAACTCAGTAGTACTCATCGTAGAGCACACCTTATCATATAGGGTGTGATTGCTCCGCCCTGATATACCATCGTGCTATGGTGTATACGGAGGAGTAATGCTGAGAGAGAATCTCATTCTCCTTTAGAATAATCCAGGAATTCCGTGCTCAAGTATTCTCCTCCTTGATCACATCAAAGGACATAATACTTATACCCGTATTGGTTCTCTACTTCTAACTTATATTCTGTGAATATCTCAAAAGGTTCTGACTTGTGTTTCAACAGGAACATAGGTCTGAATCTCGAAAGATCATTAGAGAATTTAATGAAGTACTAAGAACCGGTCTTGGTATATGTAGACAGGGGACCTTATATACATCATCATGTATCATCCCAAGAGTTCACTAACTCTTTCTCTGTTTCCAGTAAACGGAGCTATGGTCATCTTATCTCTGTGACATGACTGGCAAGTTTTACAAGATGTAAATTCAAACTGATTTAAATATGCATCTATGTGCAACTTAGCTAGTCGGGTCGCATTGATATGACCTAGTCTACAATACCTCAAGAAGGATTCGTTCATTTCTGAACTCTTCCTCTTGTGTGTGTTCTGTATACTATGAACTGTAGTTTGATTTAGAACATCAATGCTTTTAGATAACGTGCCTGAACCGATCAACTTTTGATATAGGAAATGTTCAAAACATTATCCAACAATACAAAATTTTATCATTTCTTTACTAATAAAGAGATAGATATGATTTTGTATATCAGGTTCGGTATCTAATAACATTCGTTCAGAATCAATGTATTTGGAATACAGGGTGACAGTGACCAACAGACTTGGCTGCAACACTTGCCCCGTTTTCTGCCTCATGAAACTTATCACCCGTTCTCAGTTCTCTACCTTCCTGTAGCCCTATGTAACATATTACATATGCGGGATCCTAATCCGGTATCATATACCCAGGACGTAAAGGACACTGAGAAACAGTTCTGCATAATGAACACACCCGAAGATGATGCATCAGCATGCACTCTCTTCGTTTAGGCGGCATGGGAATTCTGGTAATCCCCAATTTCCTGCTCTGTCTTATAACAATTATAAGTTGGAGCGGGACCAACGTTCCCCAGCTCAGTATAACAAGTGGGTTCAGTCAAAACTTCCGTATTATTATCTTGATTAAGGCGTGATATGGTCGCTACCTGGAGAGAGAGAGAAGAAAACACTCAGCGTGCGCTCTTGCAAGAATAGATTGGTTATTATTTTATCTAATCAGGATGGCTCCCACTGCTTTTTATCAAATCTTCCTTCAAACCCTAAAAGGAAAGACTAGCCAGGATTAATTACACACTACAAGTTCGCCAATCTTTCAGCCAGGCCAGTGTCGGTAATTTGAGAGAGGTCCCCCGTGCTTTCGCACGAACCTAATTAATGTAAACCTCGTTTTCCCAGAGGCGTAACCTCGTTAACACCTTTCTAGACACCTACTTGATCGGCTAATTGTAATGTGTAAAACTCTCCTAGGAGTAACTCTTACTCGCAGCGGGTATCGGGATCCAACTATCTCATAGAAGGTATGCAATCTCATTGCAAATTTCAACACTTGAAATTCCCGATAATATTTTGCCCCTAACGTGCTATGACCTTGACGAAAGCCAACAAACCATAGCCCGCTAGTCAAGTTCAACCCGTACATTTCTTGATTGAATTAAACCCACCCGCACGACCCTTGACGAAAGCCAACAAAGCCGCACGACTACGCTAATCCAATCGCATCGTATGCAGCAGATAAGCAGCATATAGCTACCGCACACTGCACCTTGACGAAAGCCAACAAATGCAGCACGAATACTATATATAACTTATCTGAAATGACGGAGGGCTACGACAGGTTTTTCTAAAAACCTATTGCGTAATGAACTTGATATCGTTGTAGAATCAAATGATTTTAAAATGGAGTGTTTTTTAGGCTTTTCTAGTTTTGCTAAAGGAGTCACTCCCGGTGAAGGGATCGTCGGTCCTTTCCTCGTCGAATGAGGTGCGGGATATATCATATATATCACTGTGCAAAGCAAAAACTCTTAAAAGCAATCAAAAGACAAATCGAGTGTGTAGCATTTGCCAGTTATTGCTAAAGGAGTCACTCCCGGTGAAGGGATCTCGGTCCTTTCCTCATCGAATAAGGTGCAGGATATATCATATATACCGCTGTGCAAAGCAAGAACTGTAGCTACCTGTTTTATTTTTGAAATTCGATTCCACAACTTCTCTTAGGTTTCTTTTATTTCATTAATCTTATTAATGAAGTCCCATCATTTATGTACCTAAACATCACAGATAAATACGACGTACACTTATGCCATCCGCATTCGCCTCGATGTCCCCTCGTGCACCGTTAGGTTAGGTAACTAACGGCAGAGCGAGGCAGGGCTAGCGCGGGTGTAAAACATAAGTAATGCTTATATATAATATATCATATATACTATATACAGTATCCATCACATAACATATCACATGATCACATCACAGATATCGCAGCAGAAAATATCATATGAAATATTGGATATACTAGGACGTCCGTGTTTTCAATACGAGCCAGTATAAAACACGGATTCCATGGTCGTGATGAATAGCCAAACCCACACCCCTAGACCCCTAGGAGAGCGACAAGCAACCCTACCAATTCTAGAGTTAGGAGACCCGGACTCGACTCCTCGAGTTGGTCTCCCACTGGACTCCAGAACCCGGTTACTTGTGCTCTCCTCCTTGGGTTTATCCTAGTGCGGAAAATGAAATAATATACAAATGGTGACATCATCCGCAACCTGGAAGTGCCCCAATAAAAGAATATTACATACAAGTTTTTACATGAATGAAAATGAAAAACACTCATCTCACATAAAAAACCCCGGCTATTCAAACACGACGATCCAATATAACATATCCAGCAACACATAACATCACATGTCATCAACGTAAGTAAATATGCGCATCCCAATTGTCGTTGACATATAGCAACGAAACCGGCGATATCACATATTACACTTACGGTCACAGAAAAGAAAGTGTAAAACTACAACAGTTGGAATCCACAACCTACATAGACATCGCATGCCTAATCAAAAGAATTCCTTAGACATCGCATGCCTAACAATTATAAACCCCGCATTTTAGTCTCATTATCGAAAATACTTTTCAATATCAAGTCGGGCAATTCAACAGGATTCCCGGCATCCTGATCGAATGCTCGTCACAAACTTCAGTAGGCGGCCGCACCCCCGACGCCGTCGACAAAGTGCACCAAGGCGGAACACCGCTGCTGCGAGCACCCGAACGGATGCTTTCGGCGACGGGGTTCTCCTACAGTCACTTGGTCGGGGCTATGGAGTGAGGCTGTCTATTAAGTTTACCCGACGAGTATCCGCGTACGCTACGTGATTGCGACGGACTTTTGATCACATCGAAATTCCGTGGCAACCGATCAAGTGAGACTAAACTGCTAGATTTATAACATTCATTCAGTTATCTTATAACAACTTGTGAATTCCAAATATTGTATCCCATTCCATATAAATAGAAAATGTTAAACTTTCCGATCGAACAATCAAACCCCCAAGTTTTCCCGAAACAGATCAACACATGAAATAAGTCTAAAAACATTCAGTTCGTGCCTCGGTACCAACGGTCCAGCCGTAGAAGGGTCAAGCCAACGCCTCACATGTGGCACGCCGTACTGCCCCAAACCCGAAGGTTCAAAGGGCAGTTCAAGACGGTCACATAATCGAGTTAAGGTTTGTTGTCTTCTAGAGGGACCATCGCGTTACTTGCACTACTTAGAACGTTATTAAACCTCGGAAAAATCCAACATTTGGAAATTTTCCGGCAGGGGAAAAGTTGGGTATTTACATCCGGTCGAACTTTTTAACATATTCAAAAATATCCGGAAAGCCACATAGACAAAGTCTGATAATCCGATCGAATCTACGATTCCCAATACAACCCCAGACCACTCAACTCTTGAGTCAAATTAAAAATTCCCAGAAAATACAGCAATAAAATTTAAGAGTTACTGTGCAAAAATTACTGGGAGAAGGGACAAAGTTGCCGCGGAACCGCCGCATTAGCCAAGCTAATGCCGCGGTTCCGCCGCAATGTTGTGGAATCTTGGGTACGGGCTTCACAGTAATTCTTACAGTTCCCTGCTGAATTTTCTGCATATTTTAATGTGGAAAAATCCCCGAAATTGAAAAATGTACAGAGAGCAATTTTGGGTTTAGGGTTTCGGTTCGATCGGGTTTCAAACATCGTCTAAGCATCGCCTAAGGCTCTAGCTAGGCTCTGATACCACTGTAGGGTTCCTAGGCACACTAATGAGGTATCACAAGGCATCAACCATGCCAATTTCAAATTTTACAAGTGCCGAGAAACCCTAATACAGATCGTTAACTAGAATTTTAGGCGAAAGAATGAAACTAGTTAACAACTTAACTACAAGAACGGAAATACAACCTTTGTAGATCCGGTCCTCCACCTCCATAGCTCCGCAATGAAGTCTCCTCGCTGTCCATAACAAATCCCGGGCTCTAGCGTTGGCTTCATCGGAGAAATGGGCGGGCTAGGTCGTCGACTTCGATGCCGAAGATGATCTACGTCGAGGCATCACAAGATCAAGCTCCCACTTCACCAAGTCATGAAACTTGTGAAGAAAACACCCTATACTATTTGGCAAGAGGTAGAGGATGAAGAAATAGGAGGTGGGTTCACTTTAGAATTGGATTTCTCACACTTTTGCTCAAATCACCATTGATCAAGCAAGCTTTTCTTCTTGTGAAGAAGAAGAAGAAGAAGATGATAATGTTATGATAAGTTATCTAAAATAGAAAAATAAAAACAATACTTATCATAATACAACCATGGTCAAGTGTAGAGAATGAACTAGGGTTAAGTTGAATGGTTAGGGTTAAGCATGAGACAAAATGGTCACTTAGTCAAAGCTTCAAGAAGCTTCAAAGAAAAACAAAACTAGCAACCATTTCATTTCTTATCTTTTCCAAAATAAATAAGAAGAAAAAGAAAACCCTAATCATTAACTTAACCAAGGTTTATTTCTTTACACTTATCCAAGTAAACATGTATCATCAAACATGATACAATCAAGTGCACAAAAGTATATCACATATACAACTTGTGCAATGCAAGTGAGAAAATCCATTTAAAGTGAACCAATACTAGTTAATGCAAAGTAATATATCAAATATATAATTATACATTAAATCATTAAATCAACACTTGATTTAACGATCCGGTCATATCGCATATAACCGACTAGTATCCTATGTATCGGCTTATCGAATCAATCCTTGATTCGGTAACTAGGTTATATCGCATATAACCAATCAATACATTCATCGCGAGAATGAAATACGGTATCACATACACGCATTATTCTCGGTCCCGCACATATCTCATATGCGCTCCTATTTCGTTTCGCTTGAGCCAGGTGTTAGTGTATATGCCCTAGAGGCCATTACTGTATCATACTAGTATGTATATTACTTAATGGAAGCTTGGGATATTCACCTTGTATTGACAATCTTGCTCAAAATAGTAGTATGCTACTTGGTTTGTTTCTACTTCAATGTGTACATGTGTTTATTTTTGTATATCGCCTATACACATTAGTAGAGCCCTTAGGATCTTTGCTTGATTACCAGCGATGTGATGGCCGTCACACTAGTGGGGCTGGGTAATCTATAAGCACATCCTTATGCAGGTCCCTGGTCGCAGGACTATCGAGACAGGGCATCGATACTCCGGAGTAGACCAGCGCATGCGCTTCTCATCCCAGTGTGGGAGACGGTCTGTCCCACAGCCGTCAGTACGTCGTACTTGAGATAGTATGCGGGTGCTCGTTAGGTTACGGGTACACTGGACAGGACTCGTCGGGAACTGACTAGTTGGTATTATACCTATCGTCAGTTATCAGTTCCCAGGTGACATGAGTACAGCTTAGTCCGCTGACTTGACACTGTCACTCCGCCTCGAGTGTGTTCCCACTGTACTTTGATCACTACCCTACCACGGCTCAAAGGAGTCGTGCAAACAGGTAGTGGTTGGGTGCAGTCCCGAAGCACTTGGAGGCAGTGACGGTTAGACAGGATTCGTCTCTCCCGGTATTGGGGGTTGACATCGCGCTGTGTCTAGGAGAGCCATTACACGAGTAGTCCCTGGCCAGGGCAAACGAGATATACTGGTAGGTTTCCAGTGTTATCTCAGGGTGTATTGGGCTTCACTCCGGCACGACTTGTACCGCTGTTGGGGGACTGACGTTTACCGCCCCCTAGGCCCGCCATGCGATGTATCAGACGAACAGACCGGACTGTATGGAGAATGTCACACTCAGGCTCAGTAGGAGTTCAGATGGGTTTCGCCTCGTCGGTCTTCTTGTCGGCATTACCTGGGGACCGTTACGCACAGCTAGTGCCGCTTGCGGTCTGTGGTTAAACCCACTGCCAGCGTAGTGTCGAGTCTTTAGAGTCCCACACAGAAAGCTTTTCGCCTTTAGGCAAAAGAGTAGAGGTCGCATGGTATTGCGACAGGTCGCATGGTTTTGCGACAGGGTTCGGTCACATCCGTGCACTTGTGCACGTACAGTGTCCGGGCAGTTTACACTAGCGGGCTTTGGTTTAAGCCAGATCCTAGTGTACCTTATGGGATTGGATTTATCCAGTTTGCATTCGTGTTCCTCGGAACGCGGATGCGGGTGTGTATGCACAAATGACAGGGAGGCAGAGGCAGCGGATTCTCATTAGGGTTGTTGACAGTTGACCGTTGACTTTTTGACTTTATGCTCAACCCTAATGAGAATATGATATGTGATTAACTATTATATTAATTAAGTATTATGGTGATATGGTTGTTGACTTGTTGACTTTTGTTGACTTGTTGACTTTGGTGACTTGTTGACTTTTGTTGACTTGTTGACCGGTTGACTAGGCTTGACTAGTTGACCATCATGATAACCATGGTTATCATTTCATGCCAAAGACTTTTTCTTGCTTGTTCATTTGAGTAAAATGAGTGCATGACATGATAAGGTTATGGTTACTTCAACCATCACATAAGACTTTTGTTGATATGATGAGTTATCATTGCTTTGGATTATGAGAGGGTGAAAGACAAAAGAGTTGCTCATTCTTTCTTGCTCATTCTCTCTCTTGTTCTTGAGCTCTCCTCTTGCTCTCACCCTCAACCTCTTGCTCCCTCTCTTGATCTATGGTTCTCTTGTCTCATGAGTTGAGAATCAAGAACCATAGATAAAATCCCATTCTATTTCATCTCTACTCATTCTAGTTCACTAGGTTTGGCAAACCAAGTGAACTAGTTTTCTTCAAAGAACGAAGAAGGAGCTAAAGGTTGGAGCTTTCAAGTGGATCTATCTTCGGCGTACGGAGACAACGAGAAGGAGCCATCGAACCACCATCGGAGCTTGAAGAGAAGGAGTTCAAGTTTAGGTATAACCATCTTCATCCGAGTAGCTAAATATCTTTAGCTTAGTTTGCTAGTTTTAGTTTAGGTAAAGATCCCGACCTTGCTTAGTCCATGTTGCCTCTTGCGTTAAAATTTTGATTTTATACCGTTTCCGCCTCCCCGTAAGAACCGGGGGTCGCAACGTGGACTTACAGTGGTATCAGAGCCTAACTAAACTTAAACTAGCTTGGTAGTGAAGTGTAACGAAGTTCGGAACCGGAAAAATCCAAAAACCAAACTTTACAAAAACCTGAGTTTCTGTTGAAATATTTTCTGGTCAAAATGAAAAAATTTATACTTGTAAATTCGGCTCAGGGTTTTGTGTGAACACCCAAGAAAAACGATACAGTGATTCGTCTAAACTGCCGCCCTTCCGCCGCGTGAGCCTTCTTAGCCGCCGCGGAACCGCCGCGAGTTGTTGTCTTCTCTGCATCGTTTTTCGTGCAGTGTGTGTCTGTGTTGGTTTTGGGATTTTTGGAATATATTATATGTGCCCAGATTTTCCAGAAAAGAAATTTCCTTTTGGGGTCCTATAATTCCGTATTTTTTCCGAACTTCACTGCACTTTGACTATGATGGTTATATCTGTAATGTTTGCATGTATTGAACGTCGGCTTATCGCTATAAGTCGATTGGTCGGGGTTATACATGATCTGTAATGTGCTGGAATGTGTATATAAATATGTTGGATTGTCGCGGGTGAATAGCCGGGGGTTGTGAGACGAGAGTTTTCTTTTCTTGCAATTCATGTAAATTTGTAAATTGATGTAATAATTATTTGTATGGCCGCACAACCGGGAAGGGGTTGTAGCCGTCATTGTATAATTTCTTTTTACTATTTTTTCTCCTAGGATAGACCCATGGAGGGGTGCACAAACTACCGGGTATGCCGAAGTGTCGAGTGGCCTACTCATGGAGTTGAGGGAGGTTGCTACGCTTCGGGTACTTGGCGGGTAGTTTGCCGCACCCGTAGGGGTCTTGGGTGGGGTTTTGGCTATTCACCGCGACCGTGTTATCTGTTTTTGTTACAGGCTCGTACAAATTACAGATTGCTAGTATATCCAATGTATTTATCTGTGATCTGAAATGTTTATCATTGCAGTATATCTATATATGATATTATTTAGGCGTTGCTTATGTTTTACAGACGCGCTAGCCCAGCCCCCGCTCTGTCGTTAGTTAAGTAACCTAACGGGTAATGACGGGGCCCCGTGGCGAATGCGAATGGCATAAGCGTACGTCATATTTTGGTTGTTTTCTGCAATGGTAGGATTAAATGATGGGACGCATTAAAAGAACTAATGCAAGAATATCACGCATTAAAAGAACTAATGCAAGCAAAACATGCATTAAAAGAACTAATGCAAGAAAATAAACCAAGTATAAGTCGTTGGAACATTTTCGAAAAACCACTCGGTTCTTTTCAAAACAAACTTTTAAAATGCGGAGTTTGAGCCACTCCATTTAAAAGCTATCTCGTTCCATCGACTAAATCAAGTTCACTACGTTCACGGTTTCGCCAAAACCATTCGTAGCCCTCCGTCGTTTCATATGAATATTCAACAGTATTCAAGCTGTGTTTGTTGGCCTTAGTCAAGGCACAGTGTTTGGTAGCTGGTGGGTATTCATATGTAGCATAGATAGAATGCGTTGGTTTGGGACAGTCGTATTACCTTGTTGGCCTTAGTCAAGGGTATATACGGGTGGATTCAAATTAACCTGGACAACGACGGGTAGAACTTGACATGTGACTTATGATTTGTTGGCCTTAGTCAAGGTCATAAGAGCATGGGGCAAAAATATACATCGGGAGTTTCATAAGTACTGAAACTTGCTAGATTTGCATACCATTTGGAGTGTGATGATTCTGGTAGGATTCCTTCAGTTTCTTCACGCGATGATATTTGGATCCCGATCCTACTGTGAGTATATGCTACTCCTCGGAAAATTTCTCACTAAACGATCAATGCTATAAACCTAGTAGGTGCCTAGAAAGGTGTTAGCGGGGCTACGCCCCCAGGGAAAAGAGGTTCTTTAATTAAGGAACTTCGCGAAAGCGTTGGAAAACCTCCCTCGAAGTACCGACACCGGCCTGGCTGAACGGTTAAGCAAGTATTGTGCGGTGGGATTGATCCCGACTAATTCTTCCTTTATGGTTTGAGGAGGGATTCGAGAAACAGTGGGAGCCATCCTGTTTAGACAAACTAAAAACCACTCTAAACTTGCAAGAGCATCATGCTGAGTGTTTCTTCTTCTCTCTCTTAATTGCAGCGACCCTGTGACCGCACCTAGGTTACATCTAGATAAAAATATGACTGAACCTGACTGTTATGACTGGCAAAGGTCTGTCTAGATGTCCATTGCCCATGACAAGCTGGGACACCTCTTAACTAATCAAATCCCTGCTGTCTCAGGTCCAGTTTCCCCTGTCACGGATGTTCACATCCGCAGGACACCGGAAAAGGATTGTGCGAAAGCCAAGTGCCTCGTGTTAGCCTCAGTTAATGGTGCAAACCAGAGGCAGCACGAGAAGATGGACTCAGTTTCTATCTTCCTCCATAACAAAGTTTTATATGGAGAGCAATCTCGTATCGCAAGATATGAGACCTCGAACGAATTGCTTCAAGCGAGGTTGGCTGTCGGGTCATCTGTAGGGGGCAACGTCCTTACAGAGACCAGCTATTTTAAGCTCACGGACCTGGAGACCACGTTGGAGAATGGGTCAAGTACTGACCTAATTCTACAGTCCCTACCCTCTGCTTATACCCTGAAAGAAACCAGGGAAGAAAAAGGAAAAACAAGGGCAAAAGTTTCGGGACTGGATATGATTAAAGAGGGACGTTCCTATTGTAACGGGAATGAACTATGGCAGAGAGATTGCAGGGCTTGTAAAGCCAGTAGCCAGAATTCGAAGCATGTTGTGGCTTCGGCTTCGAGTGTGTTTGTAATTGAGAACTGTTTGTCAGTTAACCCTACTTCCTGGGTATTGGATACCGGATCAGGATCTCACATCTGTAATTCGTTACAGGGTCTGAGAAACCGTAGGGTTATCAGGAAAGGTGATATGACTCTCAGGGTTGCTAACGGAATGAGCATGGATGCTGTATCCGTAGGGGAATATCACCTAGGACTGACAACTGGGCAGATATTGATTCTGCATGACTGTTTGTATGTACCAGGTGCGACTTGCAATATCATATCTGTATCCTTACTTTCTAAGGAAGGATATGATTTTGCTTTTGTAAGCGATGTAGTAAACATCCACCTAAATCAAGCACTGATTGGGTCAGGTACATTAAATAACGGTATATACGTATTGAATCAAGCTCAGATATTCAGTGTCCAGAACACACTTAAAAGAAAGTCTCCAGAATTAAATCAGGCTTTCTTATGGCATTGTAGACTGGGTCACATCAATGAGACACGGTTGACTAAGTTACATAAAGAAGGATACTTGGATCCGTTCGAGTACCAGTCTTATGCCACTTGTGAATCTTGTCTCATGGGAAAGATGACAAAGACTCCGTTCACTGGACACGGAGTAAGAGCGAGCGAGCTCTTGGGACTTATACACAGTGACGTGTGTGGTCCAATGTCTACACATGCGCGAAGCGGTTATTCATACTTCATTACTTTCACAGATGATTTCTCTAGGTTTGGACATGTCTTCTTAATGAAGCACAAATCCGAGGCCTTTGAGAAATTTCGAGAATATAAGAATGAAGTAGAAAAACAAACAGGCAAAAGTATCAAGATCCTAAGATCGGATCGAGGTGGTGAATACTTGAGTGCCGAGTTTCTGGACTACTTAAAAGAGAATGGAATTCTCTCTCAGCGTACTCCTCCATACACACCACAACACAATGGTGTATCGGAAAGAAGGAATCGAACCCTACTAGATATGGTTCGTTCCATGATGAGTAAGGCTGAGTTACCGCGATCTTTCTGGGGTTATGCACTGGAAACAGCTGCACATCTCTTGAACCAAGTTCCTACTAAGACAGTGCCTACCACACCATACCAGATGTGGAGTGGGAAGAAACCCTGTCTTAAATCCTTTAAGACATGGGGATGTCCGGCTTTTGTAAAAAAGCAGCATGCGGACAAGCTCGAGGCACGCTCAGTACAGTGCAAGTTTGTGGGATACCCAAAGAACTCCAAGGGGTATCTTTTCTATTACGCAGAGGAGCAAAAAGTCCTTGTTTCTCGTCATGCCCGCTTCATGGAAACTGAGTTTTTAGAAAATCAGATAAGTGGGAGCGCAATAGAACTGGAAGAAATTCCAGAACCACAAGCTATTACTGAAACCTTAGTAGAACCAGAAGGTTCAGGGGAACCGGACATTCCTACGCCGCTCCGCAGGAGTAGTAGGCAGTCTCATCCGCCCGAGAGATACTACGGTTTTCTCATAGACGGGGATAGAGAGGATTGCATCATAGATTATGATGAGCCTACTAGCTTCCAGCAAGCCATTCAGAGCGGTGACTCGGTAAAATGGCTGGATGCAATGCGGACCGAGATGGAGTCCATGTACACCAACAAAGTTTGGACTTTGGACTTTGCTCCAGAAGGGGTAAAACCCGTAGGCTGCAAATGGATCTTCAGAAAGAAGATTGGTGTAGATGGGCAGGTTGAAACCTATAAGGCTAGGCTCGTTGCAAAGGGTTTTCGTCAAAGACCTGGTTTGGACTATGACGAGACTTTTTCTCCGGTAGCCATGCTTAAATCCATTCGGATCCTTCTTGCCATTGCTGCCTTCCACGATTATGAGATCTGGCAGATGGACGTTAAGACGGCTTTCCTAAATGGAAATTTAGAAGAGTGCGTCTATATGGATCAGCCAGAGGGATTCAATCAGAGTGGGAGCAGCGGTAAAGTGTGCAAGTTGCTCAAGTCCATCTATGGACTCAAGCAGGCATCGCGGAGTTGGAACATCTGCTTTGATGATACTGTCAAAGAATTCGACTTTGTCAAAAACCCAGATGAACCATGCATTTACAGTAAGATTGTAGGGAGAAATGTGGTATTCCTCGTCTTGTACGTCGATGACATTCTCCTAATAGGAAATGATATTCCTATGCTACAGTCAGTCAAAGGATTCTTGTCACAGAGGTTCTCCATGAAGGACCTGGGCGATGCCAACTACATTCTGGGGATCCAGATCTATCGTGATAGATCTAAAAGGATGTTGGGACTTTCACAGTCAAGGTACATCGACACCATACTGAAACGATTCAGTATGGAAGATTCCAAGCACGGTAATCTACCGGCTTGTCACGGAATCACCCTCTCCAAAGAGATGTCTCCCAAGACTGATTTGGAAAGGGCTCGCATGTCATCAATACCCTACGCATCTGCGGTAGGCTCTATTATGTATGCGATGTTATGTACCAGACCAGATGTAGCATACGCATTGAGCGTTGTAAGCCGGTATCAGTCAGACCCAGGGGAGAAACACTGGATAGCAGTAAAGAACATTCTCAAGTACCTGAGAAGGACTAAGGAGATGTTCTTGGTGTATGGCGGAAAAGACCTCCAGATTGAGGCCTTTGCTGACTCCAGCTTCCAGAGTGACAAGGATGACTCCAAGTCCATGTCGGGTTATGTCTTTACCCTCAATGGAGGGGCGGTTTGCTGGAAGAGTTCCAAGCAGGAAACCGTTGCTGACTCAACCATGGAAGCGGAGTACATAGCTGCTTGCGATGCCGCAAAGGAAGCTGTCTGGATGAAGAAGTTCCTCACGGAACTTCAGGTGGTTCCTACCAGTGTTGATCCAATACCGCTGTATTGTGACAACAACGGCGCTATAGCTTTAGCGAAGGAACCAAGGTCCCATCAGAAGTCCAGGCACATTTTGAGGCGGTTCCACCTGATCAGGGAGATCATTGATCGCCAGGAGATCGAGGTAAAGAGAGTAAAATCAGAAGATAACACTGCAGATCCATTCACCAAGGCCTTGCCCCAGACTCAGTTCGAGCGGCTGATCGAGATGATAGGTCTTCGATACGCCAGTACATGGCCTTAGTGCAAGTGGGAGATTGTTAGTGTATATGCCCTAGAGGCCATTACTGTATCATACTAGTATGTATATTACTTAATGGAAGCTTGGGATATTCACCTTGTATTGACAATCTTGCTCAAAATAGTAGTATGCTACTTGGTTTGTTTCTACTTCAATGTGTACATGTGTTTATTTTTGTATATCGCCTATACACATTAGTAGAGCCCTTAGGATCTTTGCTTGATTACCAGCGATGTGATGGCCGTCACACTAGTGGGGCTGGGTAATCTATAAGCACATCCTTATGCAGGTCCCTGGTCGCAGGACTATCGAGACAGGGCATCGATACTCCGGAGTAGACCAGCGCATGCGCTTCTCATCCCAGTGTGGGAGACGGTCTGTCCCACAGCCGTCAGTACGTCGTACTTGAGATAGTATGCGGGTGCTCGTTAGGTTACGGGTACACTGGACAGGACTCGTCGGGAACTGACTAGTTGGTATTATACCTATCGTCAGTTATCAGTTCCCAGGTGACATGAGTACAGCTTAGTCCGCTGACTTGACACTGTCACTCCGCCTCGAGTGTGTTCCCACTGTACTTTGATCACTACCCTACCACGGCTCAAAGGAGTCGTGCAAACAGGTAGTGGTTGGGTGCAGTCCCGAAGCACTTGGAGGCAGTGACGGTTAGACAGGATTCGTCTCTCCCGGTATTGGGGGTTGACATCGCGCTGTGTCTAGGAGAGCCATTACACGAGTAGTCCCTGGCCAGGGCAAACGAGATATACTGGTAGGTTTCCAGTGTTATCTCAGGGTGTATTAGGCTTCACTCCGGCACGACTTGTACCGCTATTGGGGGACTGACGTTTACCGCCCCCTAGGCCCGCCATGCGATGTATCAGACGAACAGACCGGACTGTATGGAGAATGTCACACTCAGGCTCAGTAGGAGTTCAGATGGGTTTCGCCTCGTCGGTCTTCTTGTCGGCATTACCTGGGGACCGTTACGCACAGCTAGTGCCGCTTGCGGTCTGTGGTTAAACCCACTGCCAGCGTAGTGTCGAGTCTTTAGAGTCCCACACAGAAAGCTTTTCGCCTTTAGGCAAAAGAGTAGAGGTCGCATGGTATTGCGACAGGTCGCATGGTTTTGCGACAGGGTTCGGTCACATCCGTGCACTTGTGCACGTACAGTGTCCGGGCAGTTTACACTAGCGGGCTTTGGTTTAAGCCAGATCCTAGTGTACCTTATGGGATTGGATTTATCCAGTTTGCATTCGTGTTCCTCGGAACGCGGATGCGGGTGTGTATGCACAAATGACAGGGAGGCAGAGGCAGCGGATTCTCATTAGGGTTGTTGACAGTTGACCGTTGACTTTTTGACTTTATGCTCAACCCTAATGAGAATATGATATGTGATTAACTATTATATTAATTAAGTATTATGGTGATATGGTTGTTGACTTGTTGACTTTTGTTGACTTGTTGACTTTGGTGACTTGTTGACTTTTGTTGACTTGTTGACCGGTTGACTAGGCTTGACTAGTTGACCATCATGATAACCATGGTTATCATTTCATGCCAAAGACTTTTTCTTGCTTGTTCATTTGAGTAAAATGAGTGCATGACATGATAAGGTTATGGTTACTTCAACCATCACATAAGACTTTTGTTGATATGATGAGTTATCATTGCTTTGGATTATGAGAGGGTGAAAGACAAAAGAGTTGCTCATTCTTTCTTGCTCATTCTCTCTCTTGTTCTTGAGCTCTCCTCTTGCTCTCACCCTCAACCTCTTGCTCCCTCTCTTGATCTATGGTTCTCTTGTCTCATGAGTTGAGAATCAAGAACCATAGATAAAATCCCATTCTATTTCATCTCTACTCATTCTAGTTCACTAGGTTTGGCAAACCAAGTGAACTAGTTTTCTTCAAAGAACGAAGAAGGAGCTAAAGGTTGGAGCTTTCAAGTGGATCTATCTTCGGCGTACGGAGACAACGAGAAGGAGCCATCGAACCACCATCGGAGCTTGAAGAGAAGGAGTTCAAGTTTAGGTATAACCATCTTCATCCGAGTAGCTAAATATCTTTAGCTTAGTTTGCTAGTTTTAGTTTAGGTAAAGATCCCGACCTTGCTTAGTCCATGTTGCCTCTTGCGTTAAAATTTTGATTTTATACCGTTTCCGCCTCCCCGTAAGAACCGGGGGTCGCAACGTGGACTTACACCAGGAAACCTCTGTGTAGGACTCTAAAGACTCGTCAATACGCCGGCAGCAGGTAATGATCATATCAAACACCCACAAGCCGCAAGCGGTCTGCTCAACGTAACGGCCACCCGGGTATTGAGCGATCAGAAGATCGACGAGCAAGCCCGCTCACACTCCTGTGAATCCAACCAGTAACACTTACCGTACAGTCCGGTCTGTTCGTCTGATATGTCGCATATCTCGCCTAGGGGTGGTAAACGTCAGACCCCAATAGCTTGATAAGTCGTGTCGATATAAGGTCTATAACAGTTCAAGAAAGTACTGGTAACACTTACCAGTAAATCTCAGCAACCCTGGCCAGGGATTTCCGGTTATAGCCAATCGAACACAGCGCAACATCAACCCCCTATAGCGGGAGAGACGAATCCCCTCCTATCGCTCATTGCCTCCATGTGACTCGGGACTGTACCCAAAAACCACCGTTTTGCACGCCCTCTTGGACGTGGTAAGGTGGAAATCAAACCACAGTGGGAACCACACAAGACTCTATGACGATCTCGGGTCAACAGACTACTCTGTACTAGTGTCACCAGAGAACTGCCATCTGACGTAAGGTATAATACCATTTGGGAGTTCTCGGCGAGTCCGTCCAGTGTACCCAGTCTCCACTGAGCACCCGTATATCATCTCTGATGTCAAACACCAATGGATATGGGATCATCCATCGCCCATCTGTATGGGTCGAGAAGGTATACGCTAGTCTACTCTGGTATATCGATGCCCCGTCTCGATACACCCATGACTAGGGACCTTGAAGGATGTACTTATGGACTACCATGTCCCCACTAGTATGATCTGCATCATAGTCCAGGTAGTCAAATACACATCCTAAGGGCTTTACCAACATGTAACAGTGAGACAATCAGTATACACGTTAAGGTAAAGAGCAACCAGATAGCATACTATCATGTCGAGCAAGAAAGTCCTCCCTATATATGTCCAAGCATCCACTACAATATACATCCTATGTATAGTAATGGCCTCTAGGGCATACATATAACTAACACTAACAACAACAAGGTTGTCGTTAGATTCCTTAAAGAAAACATCTTTTCCCGGTTTGGACACCCCCGTGCAATCATTAGTGACAATGGAACACATTTCTGTAATAGGACTTTCGAAGCCTTAATGCAGAAATACTCCATTAATCATAAGCTATCCACGCCCTATCACACCCAAACATGTGGGCATGCCTAAGTGTCTAATCGTCAAATCAAACAGATTTTGGAGAAAACGGTTTCTAAGAACCGTAAGGATTGGTCTTTAAAACTCACTGATACCCTTTGGGCATTTCGAACTACATATAAAACTGATCTTGGCATATCTCCTTATCGGATTTTTTATGGAAAGGCTTGCCACCTTGCAGTGGAAATCGATCATAGAGCATTTTGGGCAATTAAGGAGCTGAATCTATCTCTTGATAATGCGGGCAGCCATCGGAAGCTGCAGATCAACGAACTAACCGAGCTTTGGGATGAAGCATATGAGAACGCGGTTGTCGTTAATAACCAAACGAAAGTGTTTTACGATAAACACTTTACGCGCAAAACTTTCACACCTGATCAACAGGTCCTTCTTTACGACACCCGGTTACATTTCCATTCCGGTAAGCTCAGATCTCGATGGAAAGGACCATTCTTTGTGCGGACTGTATATCCACACGGTGAGGTGGATTTGGAAAATCCAGAGGACGGTTCACTATTCAAAGTGAACGAACATAGGTTAAAACCGTTCATCACCGCTGACCTATCGGAGGAGCTCCTGATGTTGCAGGAGCCGGTTTACATCGACTAATCTTCCTCCGCTTACCACCAAACTTCGGTTATCCAGCCATAAACAGTAGACACACTGTTTCAAATAAGTTTGAGGGTACGTACCACTTGTAATTATATAAAAAATAAAAAAATAAAAAAATAAAAAATATATATTTTCAAATTTTCGAGGGGTATTTTTGTAAATATTCAGTTCTATTAAATAAATAAATAAATAATACAATTTTTCCTTCACAAAATAAATTCCTCTTTTCAAGGGATCTTTTGTACAAATAATCAATAACCCCTATAAAAACACCCCAAACCCTCTTCTGCATTTACAGAACCCTAAATTTCACCCTCTGAAAAACCCTAGCCGCCGCTTCTGAAATCGCAGCAAGATCGCACCAAGCCGCCGCCCAACCGCCGCCGAAGCCCCCGTTCGACCGTGCTTCCGCCGCCTCTCTGCTGCATCGCCCTCTGAAAATTTCAGAGGAGGTTTGCAATATGCCAAATTCCTACTTTCAGTATTTTCTCTCTGTAATGGCCCCTACTCTGCAGTTTGAAAGGGATTTTTCCCATTTGTTCGCACATAATATTTATGGTAGCTATTTCAGCGACGAGATCCGAAAGCGTGGATGGAACTTTTTGTTGTTTAACCATCCGAATGCTTTCGCGCTTCAGGATCTAGTTGCCCGTTTTTATGAATGTATGGAGGAGGGTTGTCTTGCACAAAACGGGTACATTAGATTATTGTGGGGGGATAGGAAAATTTTAATTGATAGGGACTTCATTCACGAAGTCACCTTAATACCATGACTCCCCATTCACGATCAATCCCTCCGATTTGAAGACTACCTACCCTTAATGGGAAACGACTGTTCTAGGGAGCCCCGAAAGGGTATTCAGACTCGCACGCTTTTTGCGAACGTTTTAACTGTGTGTTGTTGGGCACAAAACAATATTTTTGAAAGTTCACACAACACATCACTTTTCACACCATCCCTACATATAGTGCACACATTGATGACACGAAACCCTTACTACAATATGTGCACCATTTTGCTTCACTCGATTGGCGCCGGAAAACGGGCGGCCAATTATCCATGCCCAATATTGGTGACACAACTATGCAGCCATTTCCTCCCTGTTGAGGAATTTGAATTTTATATGCATGGTGGGATTCCCATTAGACCTCTTCTTGAGGGTGTCTCCACGTTTACATGATTTATGGTCGCGC
Organism: Agapanthus africanus; assembly: GCA_030015575.1. NCBI lineage: Eukaryota > Viridiplantae > Streptophyta > Magnoliopsida > Asparagales > Amaryllidaceae > Agapanthus > Agapanthus africanus. The sequence goes on from CM057337.1 coordinate 235,078,614, forward strand.
ACCGAGCCGGCTGAGGACGTGATGGCCAAGAGCCCTAGCTCGAGCTCCACAACAAGTGATGAAGAGCTTACCCAAGTTGCGCAAGCGCGCTTGATGCGACGAACCCATGGGGGGTAGAACGATTGATTGGGATGATGACCAACATTGATCAGCGAGTGACGGGTCTGGAACAAGGAATGGCCACCCTATTGGCCAGAGAGGAACGATCACGCTCACGATCGAGGGGATGGGGAGATTATAGGGGAGAGGCTGGGAATAGTGAGGCCGCGTCTAGTAGACGCCGCAGGGAGCAGTGAGGACACTGCTATTAATAAGTTTGGGGGTGAGGGTATTGTAAATAGTTATCTTTGCATTGCATCTGCATATTTTTTTTTGTACATAATTGTTTTTTCTTTAGATATTTAATTCCGCATTGCATCTTTATAAAAAATTAAAAAATTAAAATAAAAAAATATATAAAAAATTATAAAAATTATAAAAATTGAAAATTTCAATTTTGGCCATATTTGACTCAAGTTCAACATGACGGTTGACTAGTTAGGAAAAACTAGATCCTAAGCTTAGTAAATTAGAAACCCTAAAAATAACCTTTCTTAAAGTTTAACTGTAGAAAATATACGTCCTTGTAGTTTATTTAGAAATAGGCAAAATTTTGAGTTCAGTTCTTGGGCTAAATTGAAATAAGGGAAGAGTATTGAATGTTTTGTTTTAAATATAAGTCTGAAAAATAATTTTGAACCTTAAGTCCAAATTCTGAAAATATATACCCTACTTTACGCACTCACACACATCTTGAAACTTGGGATAGTAGATGATACCTTGAAATGCTCTTGTCTGAAATCCTTAATATGAATGAAAAATAAAATAAAAGTATAAATGGTGAATAAAGAGATAAAAAAAAAATGAACATTGGTTTTTAAATTGCTTAAGGCAGTATAAATAAAAAATATAGCGAGGGTGCTTTATCACCTAGTGCCTTAGACCAACTGGTTTGGGAGTCACTGTTAAGCCTTAGGTGTTGCAAGACGAGGAATTACGCCTAAATGCGCAATCACATTTTGTAATCGATCGTTTAGTACCTCAAGAAGTATTAACGGTCGCATGAAGGATGTGTGGGCAATTTCATCTAGAATTCACCAACTAAAAAGTATTTTGGAAGATGGACAAGAGTATGATAGCTTGAATTGAATTTACAAGTGTAGGGGTGATAATTACATATACGTAGGGGTATATGATTGGTGTTTAGAGGAGAGATATAAATAAAAGATAGGGCTTATATCTTTAATAAAGATGATAAAAATTCCTGAGTTAAGATTGCGCCTTAGAAAGAAAACTTAGGAGATGTTGAAAGCTTTATAAACTGGCAAATCATATATGATCTTAAGTTAAAAGAAAAGGAAGTGTGAAAAATAAGGGTTGATGATTTCTAAGCTGAAGATGATAGAATTTCTTGCTAGAATACTGAATTGAAGAATTTGAGTCAACGGCCAAATTGATCGGATTTTGTGGGTAGTATCCGCTGAAAACCCTCAGGAGACAACACTCCTCCTACTAGGGACGCCTAGAGGTTTAACGGCTTGTTGCAAGAGCTCAGTGCAATCGCGTTCCCTGCGAAAGTGAGGTTAGGACTTTTTGTGAATAAAATTGGCTTTGCTCGGGACGAGCAAAAGATAAGTTTGGGGGTATTTGTTCATATCAGATTTTTGCATTTTTATATCGCCCATTCTTAATCATATTGCATATAAGTAGGTACTTTTGATCCATGTCTGCTAAATAGTTGCAGGTTACAGATTCTCAGCTCTCTACAGTGAAATTCATGAAAAGTCGCAACAAATGCAGGACTACGGCCAAAAACAGATAAATACGGGTTTCCGCGCACTATCTGTATGATGCCGCCTACTAGTTCAAGAGACAAAATGGAAAATCTTTGGTCACTTCAATGCACAAAGCACAAGGGTAACAAAAGATCCAAGACTTCAACGCGGAGCTCAAGGCAAAAGTCCACATCATTTTTGCACTGTTGAAAATCTGGAAGGAAGTTGAAGAGACTCTAAGAAACCAAGTGGATAAATCAGAAGATAAAAGCAACTTGGAGAAGCCCTGAAAAGATGGGCCCACAATTCCACCAAATGGCCGCGGAACCGCGGCCAAACAGGCACTTCTGCCGCGGTTCCGCGGCCGCATATACACATTGTCGGTGGCAGTGTCGGTGCGTTGACTCGGCTCTTTTGGGGTAGTTTTGTAAATTCGTGATTGGATCAGAATGTAAACCTAGGGTTTTCCTATCTATAAATAGGAGAGCTCAAAGCCAGATTAAGGGTGCCTCTTTTTATAAGATCTCGGATTTAAATTCTGTAATTCTTTTTTATTTCTCTATGAAAATTTGTAGTGAGTTTTGAGAGGTTATCAATAAAAATAAAGAGAGTTCTTTTATTTATCTTGCATGCCTATTTATTTTCTACAATTTATTATCGCTTGTTATTATTTGCTAATCTAGTCATAATATTTAATTGTGTTTTTCTTTTGTTTTTCTCTTTTCTATTTTTCTTTATCATTAAACAATGATGATGCTTGAGTAAGATCCTTGCCTATGTGAGGTCTCAAATAGCTAGTTGTAAATTCCTCTTAACCTAAATTCTTTCTACCTTTCCTGTTGTTTTATTTTTATCTTTTTAATAGGTGAGTAATTTCTCACTTGTTAGGGCAGGAGAAGAAAGGTTTGAGAAAAGGAAATCTCTCTCACTCCTTTCTTTGCCCAATACCTTAAGTCGGACTCCCTTTCATTGAACCACAATCCGCTCACTACGGCACCCTATCCTACATGATAGCGGTGATTCCCTAGTTAGACCGATTTTGGTTGAATTAACCGGAGGTTAGGGCTAAGAGACAAGAACGGAAGGACAGGGACCAAAAGGAAGAAACTAAGCATGGAAAGCCTAGCTTATAGTTGCAAGTTCCTTCCTAGTCGTGCTAATCCCCATTGTTGCTGATTACCTTAACACCGATATTAAAAAGGGCATTGAAAGAGGTGAGATATTCCTAACTCGAACAAACATAATTCTAACCCTAGCAAGCTTTTTATCATCTTTTATCTCTTTAGTAGAACTTAAAACAAATCTCAAAATATTTGGATTTAACTCGTTAAAGAATAAAGAAAAATATTCCATCTCCTTGTGGATCGACCCGTACTCAACCGGCTAGCTACCAAACGAAACCGTCTTGATTACGGTAATTAAAAATACGCAAAAACGTAACAATCAATCGGCACTTAAATCATGCAACGTCTAAAGACATATCGTAATTCAAGTAAGCCGAAACCTAGAATCTAAACTGTAAAATGTTAGTTATATGTATGCCCTAGAGGCCATTACTGTACATATGATGTATATTGTAGTGGATGCTTGGACGTATATAGGGAGGACTTTCTTGCTCGACATGATAGTATGCTATCTGGTTGAACTTTACCTTAACGTGTATACTAATTGTCTCTCTGTTACATGTTGGTAAAGCCCTTAGGATGTGTACTTGACTACCTGGACTATGATGCGGATCATACTAGTGGGGACATGGTAGTCCATAAGTACATCCTTCAAAGTCCCTAGTCATGGGTGTATCGAGACGGGGCATCGATATACCAGAGTAGACTAGCGTATACCTTCTCGACCCATACAGATGGGCGATGGATGATCCCATATCCATTGGTGTTTGACATCAGAGATGATATACGGGTGCTCAGTAGAGACTGGGTACACTGGACGGACTCGCCGAGAACTCCCAGATGGTATTATACCTTACGTCAGATGGCAGTTCTCTGGTGACACTGGTACAGAGTAGTCTGTTGACCCGAGATCGTCATAGAGTCTTGTGTGGTTCCCACTGTGCTTTGATTTCCATCTTACCACGTCCAAGAGGGCGTGCAAAACGGTGGTTTTTGGGTACAGTCCCGAGTCACATGGAGGCAATGAGCGATAGGAGGGGATTCGTCTCTCCCGGTATAGGGGGTTGATGTTGCGCTGTGTTCGATTGGCTATAACAGGAAATCCCTGGCCAGGGTTTCTGAGATATACTGGTAAGTGTTACCAGTAGTTTCTCGAATGTTATAGACCTCATATCGACACGACTTATCCAGCTATTGGAGTCTGACGTTTACCACCCCTAGGCGAGATATGCGACATATCAGACGATCAGACCGGACTGTACGGTAGTGTTACTGGTTGGATTCACTGGAGTGTGAGCGGGCTTGCTTGTCGATCTTCTGATCGCTCAATACCCGGGTGGTCGTTACGTTTAGCAGACCACTTGCGGCTTGTGGGTGTTTGATATGATCATCACTTGCTGCCGGCGTATTGACGAGTCTTTAGAGTCCTACACAGAGGTTTCCTGGCTCAAGCGAAACGAAATAGGAGCGCATATGAGATATGTGCAGGACCGAGAATAATGCGTGTATGTGATACCGTATTCTATTCTCGCGATGAATGTATCGAATGGTTATATGCGATATAACCTAGTTATCGAATCAAGGGTTGATTCGGTAAGCCGATACATAGGATACTAGTCGGTTATATGCGATATGACCGGATCGTTAAATCAAGTGTTGATTTAATGATTTAATGTATGATTATATATTTGATATATTACTTTGCATTAACTAGTATTGGTTCACTTTAAATGGATTTTCTCACTTGGATTGCACAAGTTGTATATGTGATATACTTTTGTGCACTTGATTGTGTCATGTTTGATGATACATGTTAACTTGGATTTGTGTAAAGATTAAACCATGGTTGTGAGAGTGGTTAGGGTTTTGTTTATTCACTTATTATCTATTTATTCATTTATTCATTCATTTTGGCAAAAGAAAAGAAATGGTGGCTTGCTTTGTTTTATATTGAAGCTTCATGAAGCTTTGAAAAAGTCCACCATTTTTGTTTCATGCCTAACCTAACCATTCACATAACCTTGGTTCATTCTCTACACTTAACCATGGTAACTATTATGATAAGAATGAATGGGATTATCTTTTCAAGTTAATCTTTTTATTCTATCATAATATTAGCTTCTTCTTCTTCATCTTCTTTCATGAAGAAAGCTTCACTTCATCAATGGTGATTGATGAAAATGAGTGAGAAATCCAATTCTAAAGTGAACCCACTTCCTATTTCTTCATCTTATACCTCTTGCCAAGTAGTAGAGTGTGTTTCCTTCACAAGTTTTCTTGACTTGGTGAAGTTGGAGCTTGATCTAGCGATGCCTCGACGTAGATCATTTTCGGCACGTCGTCGATGACCTAGCCCGCTTCTTCTCCGATGAAGCCGACGCTAGAGCCCGGGATTGCATGAGGACAGCGAGGAGACTTCATTGCAGAGCTATGAAGGTGGAGGACCGGATCTACAAAGGTTGTATTTCCATATTCTCGTAGTTAAATGTTAACTAGTTTGTTTTTCGCCTAAACTTCTAGCCAACGATCCGTAGTCTAGGGTTTCTCGGCACCGTAAAATTTGAAATTGCCATGGTTGATGCCTTGTGAGACCTCCTTGGGGTGCCTAGGAACCCTACAGTGGTATCAGAGCCTAGCTAGAGCCTTAGGCGAAGTCTAGACGATGTTTGAAACCCGATCGAACCGAAAACCGAACCCGGAAAATGCTCTCTGTACTTTTTCTAAAATCGTGGTTTTTTCCAAATTAAAAATATGCAGAAAAACCAGCAGGGATATCTAAGAGTTACGGTGAATTTTGATGACCTAATTCCATCATTACGCCGCGGATCCGCGGCACGAGCATGGCTCGTGCGGCTGATCCGCGGCCGTTTTGTCGTATTGTTCATCGAAATTTGTACCATAATCAATAATAGTCAGTGCTGGTTTTCCTGGGAATATTTTAATATTTATTATAGAGATGAGTGTTTTGGGGTTGTTTAGGGGATTCGGTGTTTCGATCGGAGTATCAGATTTTGTCTAAGTGGCTTTCCGGATAAATTTTAGAATATGTTAAAAAGTTCGACCGGATATAAATACCCACCTTTTCCCCTGTCAGGAAATTTCCAAGTGTTGGATTTTTCCGAGGTTTAAAGACGTTCTAAGTAGTGCAAGTAACGCGATGGTCCCTCTAGAAGACAACAAACCTTAACTCGATTATGTGACCGTCTTGAACTGCCCTTTGAACCTTCGGGTTTGGGGCAGTACGGCGTGCCACATGTGAGGCGTTGGCTTGACCCTTCTACGGCTGGACCGTTGGTACTGAGGCACGAACTGAATGTTTTTAGACTTGTTTCATGTGTTGATCTCTATCGGGAAAACTTAGGTGTTTGAATGTTCGATCGGAAAGTTTAACATTTTCTAATTATCTGGAACGGGATACAATAATTGGAATTCACAAGAAGTTATGAGATAACTGAATGAATGTTATAAACATAGCACTTTAGTCTCACTTGATCGGTTGCCACGGAATTTTGATGTGATCAAAAGTCCGTCGCAATCACGTAGCGTACGCGGATACTCGCCGAGTAAACTTAATAGACAGCCTCACTCCTTAGCCCCGACCAAGTGACTGTAGGAGAACCCCGTCGCCGAAAGCATCCGTTCGGGTGCTCGCGGTAGCGGTGTTCCATCTTGGTGCACTTCGTCGACGGTATCAGGGGTGCAGCCGTCTACTGAAGTTTGCGACGAGCATTCGATCAGGATGTCGGGAATCTTGTTGAATTGCCCGACTTGGTATTGAAAAGTGTTTTCGATAATGAGACTAAAATGCGGGGTTTATAATTGTTAGGCATACGATGTCTAAGTAATTCATTTGGTCAGGCATGCGATGTCTGAGGAGGTTGCGGATTCCAACTGTTGTAGTTTTACACTTTCTTTTCTGTGACCGTAAGTGTAATATGTGATATCGCCGGTTTCGTTGCTATATGTCAATGACAATTGGGATGTGCATATTTACTTACGTTGATGACATGTGATGTTATGTGTTGCTGGATATGTTATATTGGATCGTCGTGTTTGAATAGCCGCGGGTTTTTATGTGAGATGAGTGTTTTTCATTTTCATTCATGTAAAAACTTGTATGTAATATTCTTTTATTGGGGCACTTCCAGGTTGCGGAAGATGTCACCGTTTGTATATTATTTACTTTTCCGCACTAGGATAGACCCAAGGAGGAGGGCATAAGTAACCGGGTTCTGGAGTCCAGTGGGAGACCAACTCGAGGAGTCGGGTTCGGGTCTTCTAACTCCAGAATTGGTAGGGTTGCTTGCCGCTCTCGTAGGGGTCTAGGGGTGTGGGTTTGGCTATTCATCGCGACCGTGGAATCCGTGTTTTATACTGGCTCGTATTGAAAACACGGACGTCCTAGTATATCCAATATTTCATATGATTCTTCTGCTGTGATATCTGTGATGTGATCATGTGATGTTCTTTGATAGATACAGTATATAGTATATATGATATATTATATAGACGTTACTTATGTTTTACACCCGCGCTAGCCCTGCCCCGCTCTGCCGTTAGTTACCTAACCTAACGGTGCATGAGGGGACATCGAGGCGAATGCGGATGGCATAAGTGTACGTCGTATTTATCTGTGATGTTTAGGTACTTAAATGATGGGACTTCATTAATGAGATTAATGAAATAAAAGAAACCTAAGATGTTGCAGAATCGAATTTCAAAATAAAACAGGTAGCTACAGTTCTTGCTTTGCACAGCGGTATATATGATATATCCTGCACCTTATTCGATGAGGAAAGGACCGAGATCCCTTCACCGGGAGTGACTCCTTTAGCAATAACTGGCGGATGCTACACACTCGGTTTGTCTTTTGATTGCTTTTAAGAGTTTTTGCTTTGCACAGTGATATATATGATATATCCCGCACCTCATTCGATGAGGAAAGGGCCGACGATCCCTTCACCGGGAGTGACCCCTTTAGCAAAACTAGAAAAGCCTCAAAAACACTCCATTTTTAAAATCATTTGATTCTACAACGATATAAAGTTCATTACGCAAAAGGTTTTCTTAAAAACCTGTCGTAGCCCTCCGTCATTTCAGATAGGTAATAGTTAGTATTCGTGCTGCGTTTGTTGACTCAGTCAAGGCGTAGTGTGCGGTAGCTGATTATTGCTTATCTGCAAAGCATATGATGCGATTGGATTAGGGTAGTCGTGCGGCCTTGTTGACTCAGTCAAGGGTCGTGCGGGTGGGTTTAATTCAATCGAGAAATGACGGGTTGAACATTACTTGCGGTCTATGGTTTGTTGACTCAGTCAAGGTCATAGATCGCATGGGGCAAAATATTATCGGGAATTTCAAGTGTTGAAATTTGCAATGAGATTGCATACCTTCTATGAGATAGTTGGATCCCGATACCCGCTGCGAGTAAGAGTTACTCCTGGGAGAGTTTTACACATTACAATTAGCCGATCAAGTAGCTGTCTAGAAAGGTGTCAACGGAGTTACGCCTCTGGGAAAACGAGGTTTACATTAATTAGGTTCGTGCGAAAGCACGGGGGACCTCCCTCAAAGTACCGACACTGGCCTGGCTGAAAGATTGGCGAACTTGTAGTGTGTAATTAATCCCGGCTAGTCTTTCCTTTTAGGGTTTGAAGGAAGATTTGATAAAAAGCAGTGGGAGCCATCCTGATTAGATAAAATAATAACCAATCTATTCTTGAAAGAGCGCACGCTGAGTGTTTTCTTCTCTCTCTCTCCAGGTAGCAACCATATCACGCCTTAATCAAGATAATAATACGGATTATTGACCGAACCCGCTTGTTATACTGAGCTGGGGAACGTTGGTCCCGCTCCAACTTATAATTGTTATAAGACAGAGCAGGAAATTGGGGATTACCAGAATTCCCGTGCCGCCCAACCGAAGAGAGTGCATGCTGATGCATCATCTTCGGGTGTGTTCGTTACAGAGAACTGTTTCTCAGTATCCTTTACGTCCTGAGTATGTGATTCCAGATCAGGATCCCAGATATGTAATCTGTTACATAGGGCTACAGAAAGGTAGAGGACTGAGAACGGGTGATAAGTTTCATAAGGCAGAAAACGGGGCAAGAGTTGCAGCCAAGTCTGTTGGTCACTGTCACCCTGTATTACCAATACATTGATTCTGAACGAATGTTATTAGATACCGAACCTGATATAAAAAATCATATCTGTCTCTTTATTAGTAAAGAAACGATAAAATTTTGTATTGTTGGATAATGTTTTGAACATTTCCTATATCAAAAGTTGATCGGTTCGGGCACGTTATCTAAAAGCATTAATGTTCTAAATCAAACTACAGTTCTTTGTATACGGAACACACAGAAGAGGAAGAGTTCAGAAATGAACGGATCCTTCTTCAGGCATTGTAGACTAGGTCATATCAATGCGATCCGACTGGCAGAAGTTACATATTAGATGCATACTTAAATCAGTTTGAATATACATCTTATGAAACTTGCCAGTCATGTCACAGAGATAAGATGACCATAGCTCTGTTAACTGGAAACAGAGAAAGAGTTAGTGAACTCTTGGGATGATACATGTTGATGTATGTAGGTCCCCTGTCTACACTTGCCAAGACCGGTTCTTTATACTTCATTACATTCTCTGATAATCTCTCAAGATTCAGATATATGTTCCTGTTGAAACACAAGTCAGAACCTTTTGAGATATTCACAGAATATAAGTTAGAATTAGAGAACCAATATACGGGTATAAGTATTATGTCCATTGATGTGATCAAGGAGGAGAATACTTGAGCACGGAAATCCTGGGCTTTTCTAAAGGAGAATGAGATTCTCTCTCAGCATTACTCCTCCGTATACACCATAGCACGATGGTATATCGGGGCGGAACAATCACACCCTAAATGATAAGGTGTGCTCGATGATGAGTAATACTGAGTTACCTGTTTCCTTTTGGGAGTTATGCACTTGAGAAGCTGCATACCTATTGAATAGGGTTCCAATCAAATCAGTTGCCTACCACTCCATATGAGATATGATATGGAAAGAGCCCATGTCTTAAGCTAGTTAAGATTTGGGGTTGTCCGGCCTATGTCTAAAAACAAAATCCGGACAAACTCAAGGCAAGGTCTGTTATGTAGAACTGGAAATGTTCCAGCCATACAAACTATAGCAGATGATTTGATAAAACCAAAGGATTCAATAGTTACCAACGAACCTCAGCCTCTCCGCCGATCTAGTAGGGTTTCTCACCCACCTGAGAGATACTTTGGTTTCTCTATGACAGTGGGAGCGAGGATTGAATCATGAGATGATGACCCAACTAGTTTCGAACTGGCCATCAGGAGTGGGACTCTGTAAGAATGGCTGGATGCTTAGTGATCTGAGATGGAATCCTTATACACCAACAAAGTATGGACTTTGGTTGCTATATCTGAAGGGTTAAATCCCCATCAGGAGCAAGTATATCTTGAGAAGATTACTTGGTGTAGATGGAAAAGTTGAGACTTTCAAAGCTAGACTTGTTAAAGGTTTTCGTCATCGACCAGGCGTGGATAATGATGAAACCTTTTCCAGTACCTATGCTTAAGTCCATCCAGATCCTACTTGTCACGGCTACATACCATGACAACGATATCTGGTAGTTGGGTGTCATGACTGCTTTTCTAAATGATGTTTTAGAAGAGTGCGTCTATAAGTACACAGCCAGAGGGCTTCGTAGACAGTGAGAGCAGCGGAAACGTGTGCAAGATGCTTTATAGGATTAAAGCAGGCATCGCGGAGTTGGAACATCTGTTTTGATGGATTAGTCAAAGAGTTTGACATCATCAAAATGGTAAATGAACCTTGTATAAACAAAAAGGTAGTAGGGAGTATGGTGGTGATCCTCGTAGAGTACGTGGATGACATACTCTTGATAAGAAAGGAGTTTCTTATGCTACGCTCGATCAGTCTCCGTTTATCACAATGATTCTCCACATAGGATCAAAGTGATACCTACTAAATCCTGGATTTTGGATCTATGACATAGATCTAATTGGATGTTAAGATTCTCACTAGTTGTAGCGAGATGGTATCAATCGATCCTGGGGAGAATCACTGGAAGGGTTCCAGGGTGATACAGACGACTGAATGTGAGTCACAGGCATTGTCTTTACCCTCAGTAAAGGGACGGTATGTTGGAAGAGTTCCAAGCTAGATACCGTGGCATACTAGACGATAAAGGCTGGATACATCGCTACTAAAGATGCTACCAAAGAGGCAGTCTGGATGTATATTTGTTCATGAGATGAACTTAGTTCCTCCTATTGTGTGACAATGGGGTTGTGGCTTATGCCAAGGAACGTCCGTCCCATCAGTGATCCAGACATATTCTAAGGCAGTGTCACCTGATTATGGAGATGTTTGATCTCAAAGGGATCGAGGTTAGGAGAGTAGACTCAGAGGACAACACGGCGGATCCACTCACGAAGGCCTATTCCCAGAGAGAGACTTTTATGGGATGGTTGAGTATGAGATACTACAACCACTGCTACAGATGGCCCTAGTGCAAGTGGGAGATTGTTAGTTATATGTATGCCCTAGAGGCCATTACTGTACATATGATGTATATTGTAGTGGATGCTTGGACGTATATAGAGAGGACTTTCTTGCTCGACATGATAGTATGCTATCTGGTTGAACTTTACCTTAACGTGTATACTAATTGTCTCTCTGTTACATGTTGGTAAAGCCCTTAGGATGTGTACTTGACTACCTGGACTATGATGCGGATCATACTAGTGGGGACATGGTAGTCCATAAGTACATCCTTCAAAGTCCCTAGTCGTGGGTGTATCGAGACGGGGCATCGATATACCAGAGTAGACTAGCGTATACCTTCTCGACCCATACAGATGGGCGATGGATGATCCCATATCCATTGGTGTTTGACATCAGAGATGATATACGGGTGCTCAGTAGAGACTGGATACACTGGACGGACTCGCCGAGAACTCCCAGATGGTATTATACCTTACGTCAGATGGCAGTTCTCTGGTGACACTGGTAAAGAGTAGTCTGTTGACCCGAGATCGTTATAGAGTCTTGTGTGGTTCCCACTGTGCTTTGATTTCCATCTTACCACATCCAAGAGGGCGTGCAAAACGGTGGTTTTTGGGTACAGTCCCGAGTCACATGGAGGCAATGAGCGATAGGAGGGGATTCGTCTCTCCCGGTATAGGGAGTTGATGTTGCGCTGTGTTCGATTGGCTATAACAGGAAATCCCTGGCCAGGGTTGCTGAGATATACTGGTAAGTGTTACCAGTAGTTTCTCGAATGTTATAGACCTCATATCGACACGACTTATCGAGCTATTGGGGTCTGACGTTTACCACCCCTAGGCGAGATATGCGACATATCAGATGATCAGACCGGACTGTACGGTAGTGTTACTGGTTGGATTCACTGGAGTGTGAGCGGGCTTGCTCGTCGATCTTCTTATCGTTCAATACCCGGGTGGCCGTTACGTTTAGCAGACCGCTTGCGGCTTGTGGGTGTTTGATATGATCATCACCTGCTGCCGGCGTATTGACGAGTCTTTAGAGTCCTACACAGAGGTTTCCTGGCTCAAGCGAAACGAAATAGGAGCGCATATGAGATATGTGCAGGACCGAGAATAATGCATGTATGTGATACCGTATTCTATTCTCGCGATGAATGTATCGAATGGTTATATGCGATATAACCTAGTTATCGAATCAAGGGTTGATTCGGTAAGCCGATACATAGGATACTAGTCGGTTATATGCGATATGACCGGATCGTTAAATCAAGTGTTGATTTAATGATTTAATGTATGATTATATATTTGATATATTACTTTGCATTAACTAGTATTGGTTCACTTTAAATGGATTTTCTCACTTGGATTGCACAAGTTGTATATGTGATATACTTTTGTGCACTTGATTGTGTCATGTTTGATGATACATGTTAACTTGGATTTGTGTAAAGATTAAACCATGGTTGTGAGAGTGGTTAGGGTTTTGTTTATTCACTTATTATCTATTTATTCATTTATTCATTCATTTTGGCAAAAGAAAAGAAATGGTGGCTTTCTTTGTCTTACATTGAAGCTTCATGAAGCTTTGAAAAAGTCCACCATTTTTGTTTCATGCCTAACCTAACCATTCACTTAACCTTGGTTCATTCTCTACACTTAACCATGGTAACTATTATGATAAGAATGAATGGGATTATCTTTTCAAGTTAATCTTTTTATTCTATCATAATATTAGCTTCTTCTTCTTCATCTTCTTTCATGAAGAAAGCTTCACTTCATCAATGGTGATTGATGAAAATGAGTGAGAAATCCAATTCTAAAGTGAACCCACTTCCTATTTCTTCATCTTCTACCTCTTGCCAAGTAGTAGAGTGTGTTTCCTTCACAAGTTTTCTTGACTTGGTGAAGTTGGAGCTTGATCTAGCGATGCCTCGACGTAGATCATTTTCGGCACGTCGTCGATGACCTAGCCCGCTTCTTCTCCGATGAAGCCGACGCTAGAGCCCGGGATTGCATGAGGACAGCGAGGAGACTTCATTGCAGAGCTATGGAGGTGGAGGACCGGATCTACAAAGGTTGTATTTCCGTATTCTCGTAGTTAAGTGTTAACTAGTTTGTTTTTCGCCTAAACTTCTAGCCAACGATCCGTAGTCTAGGGTTTCTCGGCACCGTAAAATTTGAAATTGGCATGGTTGATGCCTTGTGAGACCTCCTTGGGGTGCCTAGGAACCCTACATAAAATACAGTAGAGTGGTAAAACATTTGTTTTAAAATATCAACCTTTTTAAAATCTCATGTTGTTACTAAAAATTTCGGCAGCATCTCTTTAGTAAAAACTGATCCAAAACGAATACAAAACATAATATATAAAACATCCCCTTTTTAGGAGCAATCTTACGCCTAAGGGCAGAACACAACCACACAACAGATATAGGACGCCTAAGGCGAAGAAATAAGCGAATGATAAAGGAAACAGCATCGCAACATAGCACAAAAGTCGGCTTACACGAGCCCGACACCCAGAGTCATATATAATACAAATATCAAGCTCCCTGTCTCGTCTCTAAGTCAATACATACATGTGGTAGCCCACCGCGACCACATGAATACTAGATACAAGAATACAAGTAGAAAGCAGATGAATACTCGCAACCCACCTAAAAAATATATCATGCCCAAAAGTAGCGATAGCCGCAGAAGTAGAAGAAGTAAAGTGCCCCGCCACGACTACACTGAGGATCTTCCCTAAAAGACACTGTGGCACAACGGGGGTGAGTTTCCAGCTCGTGAGTAGTAAATAACGTCATACGTGGTAATCGCAAGCATGCATGAAATAGCGACAATTCCTAAGTATGAGGTTATGATATCATATGTATAACAGTGTGGATGCAGCATAATCATGAGTAAGGTATAACATCGAGGTGCAACAAATATATGATCAGAGCATGTCATAATAAGTCCTGAATGTGGAATAAAACAACGGTACCATCAATAAATCATCACAAAACCGATGTCAATCAACGACACAAAATCCCAATATCTCAGGCGCCGTCACTCTGACCGGCCCTCATATACATCTCATCATATAACTCTGTTCGGTATCCTCCCGAGTTTCCATACAATCAACAGTAGGTAGTGCTCCCCTGCCAGGCTCAACGCCTTTCTATACGATCTTCTTGCCCCGGGGTACCATACCGGGCCCACCATGTAGCCGCAGACGGTTCCTCTCAACTCCTCAAATCGGCTATACTCATCATTCAGAACCAAGCAAATCCATGGTGGATATCAAATATCATATCAAGGGAAAACCGCCTCTTTCAATTATCTAAGTTTTGAAAATGTATCTTGCGATTTCCCAAATCCATGAAAAACCGAAATCTCATGAAACATCATATGAGAATATGGTACTGTAGCAATGTATGGATGATGCTGACATGATGCGTACTAGTATAATAAACGAGAATATAACTACCAATTAAGAATGTAATACAATGTAGTTATTCATGGCCAATTCTATAGTGTGCGTGTCATGGCAATTACCAATGGGGTGTGTAGGCATATGAATTAGTGCTCGTGCGACATAAACCGTTGGTAATGGTGCAGTGTCCTACTGAGGATATGTCAATGTATAACAGGTAAAAGGATGCACACTATGATTCTCATGCACAATCACAAATGTATAAGCATATAGTATAGGGTTTTGTAACTAGAATTTCGCCATCGACGCTTAACGCTATACAGGCGATTCCTCCGTAGATGTTAAATCTACTCACAGGAACGGTCTCGAGCTATATGAATCCGACAACCACCTTCCCTTTCCTAGCCGCATCCGAAGTCCCCGTAAACGATCCTAGCATCGAACAAAACCAAAACACGTGAGGCTAATAAAATCTCCGATAAAACACGGACACATACGCAAAACGAATGAACTAACCCCCACAAGCTATCATGTGTGAGCTTAGAGTGCTAACCGTGTGTAACAACATCCAAGACTACCCCTAAGGGCTGCTAACCACAGAAGATAACTAAACGAGTGTCGGAAAAATCCACATCGCACGTTAAGGAAACACCAAAAATATGGTAAAACGGTCCCAGATTTTCCTATATAAATAATTAGAGAAAGTTGCACATACCAAAGGCCTACATGTAGTTCCCGATAACACTCGACAAAGACTCACACCCAACGTCCCAAAACGGGCCGCAAATTGCGGCCAGATGCAATAAAATTATGGCTAGAAAATGAAGGGGAGGGCTCAGATTTTGGGGTTGTGTTCGTGGCTTTAAGACCAACTCTCAGTAATGGAAACTTCTCAAAAAGGTCTCTGGGTCAATAGCAGATTCGAACAGAAGCCAAAACATAACTAAATACAATATTTAACACTAAACCTAAAACATTAAGGTAGTATAGTGACACTTGGTGTTCTAACAAGGTTAATTAGTTACCAAAACATCCTCCTTAACCTAGATTAGGTAATAATTAACCTAGGAACATCATAACCCCAAGAACTAAACTCAAGTCGAAATATCATTAACCATAACACTAGTTAGGATTAGGGGTTTGATTAGCAAAACTAGTTAACATGAAGGCTTCACTAGAGTATACATAAGATTTTAGACCCTTACCTCACTAAAATTTGAAGGAAACCCTAACCCTGCAAGCTCCATGACTCTCAAGAGAGCTTAAACATGATTAATTGAGGGTTTAGTGAGGGTTTTGTGGTGATTAAGCTTTCATGGTTTGTGGTGGAAATTTTCAAGAGAAGG
The DNA here is from genome assembly GCA_030015575.1 of Agapanthus africanus. Lineage (NCBI taxonomy): Eukaryota > Viridiplantae > Streptophyta > Magnoliopsida > Asparagales > Amaryllidaceae > Agapanthus > Agapanthus africanus. Next base: position 235,094,870 of record CM057337.1, read on the forward strand.
AATTGGAAGAATGAAGAATAAGAAGAAAGGAAGAAGAATGAGAGAGAGGTGAGAGAAATGAGGGGAGAGGGATGGCTCATGAGAGCCATGCCCACCTCTCTCTTCATTTAATGCCCCTTACCCCTTTTGTCTCCCCCATCCCTTCTTTTCATTTAAAAAAAACCTTTTTATATACTTAAAATATATAAGAAACCTAATAATTAAAATTAGTTTGCCATGGCTAGAAAACATGTATAACATAAATTAGCATATTTTTAAAACTAGATTAGCATGCACATGTGTGTGCATAATTATAACAAGTACATAATTAATTAAATAAAATATTAATTAATTAAATAAAATAGGTGAAGAAATAATTATTAATTAAGCTTGTCAAAACCCCATGTTATATCTCTTAGTTAACTATAATTGCGTTTTTAAGGTGTTACATAAGTTATAACCTATGGGTGTTTGTTCCTTATATCGATGTCAATTTGAATTCTTATATGTGTATGTGGTTATATGAATGTCAGGTTTGATTGCAGAGACCTCCGAGGCGGCGATGAAGCGCGAGACGGTCGTAGGATACGACTAGCGTGATCGCAAACTGTGAATAGATTATATCTACGAGTTGAGAATCAGGTGGATGGCGTATAGCGCCCCCATGAAACATATTGTCTATTATATCATTAAATGTGCTTAGGATGCATGCCACATATGTTTAGACTTGTTCGTAATTAGCAAATTTCATTAGTATCACTTAGGAGGCTTATTATAGATACACTTGGTAGAACACTAGCACAAATACTAATGATTTCCATGTTGCATCATCATAGACTCGCATGTACACTACACATCATTAGTACTTCCATATCATGTAGAACTTGCCATGCTTATGTATCACAGTAAGATTGACGTTACAGTAGGATGATATTATATACGATTATTATTAGGTGCGTGTACAAGAATTGAAGTCTGTACTGATTGTTGGGTGAGTACGCGACTGGAGATCCGTACCATTCGCCGTGCGTGTACGTGACATAGGGTGTCCGTATCGATTGTTGAGCGGGTGCGCGAACAAGTTGTCTACACTAGTGCTATGTTTGTACGTGACTTGACATACGCACTTTTGATATTCCATTTCTATGTTTGTATATAGACTTGATGTCCGTACTAATTAGCTATGTGTTCGAGTGCGTGGATTAGATATCCGTACCGATCATCATTATGATATGATATAATGGAATATTCGATGGTTATCGTACGAGGTGAGATTCTGTACGGGATCATATGATGACGATTAGCCGGATATGGCCCCATTTTTACTTGACTCGCGGAGTCCTACTATTTTATCCGTTTGGGAGATTTTACTGATATGATGGTATTATCCACTTTCTAAAAACAACGATTCATTTCATATTTTAAAAAAATGATAATGAAAGGATGTGATACATGGATTTCAAAAGGGGTAAATGAAAGTATGTCTTAGCATCTCTATTAGGTTTCAATGAGCATCAAGTATGCAATTTAAAAAATCTAAAGGTCTAAGCATAATAAATAAGAATCGAACTAGAGAATTAAGGTTTCAAAATTAAGCAAACAAGTTCTAAACCTCCAAGTAGTAGTCCCTAGAACTCTTCTTTGACTCCACTTGAAGAATGGAACGAGCTTGCTTGTAGTCTTCGTCGTAGAAGATGATCCACATTGAGGCAAATCACACTCAAGCTCACACTTCACTAATCAAGGTATTAGTGAAGATAACAACTTATACTAATTAGCTAGAGTGGTGTAGATTGATGAAATAGGAATTTTTGTCACTAATTTTTTTTTCTTTTTTTTCTTAACCCTAGAAAATAACTAGAGAGGTGATGAAGAAGATGATCATTGAAGTGAGAGAGTGTCAACCATTAGGCAAAAGATGAGATAAATGATAATGACAAATATCTATGAATAAAACAAGAATTGAAGATGAGTCATGGCTTCTCAATACTTCTCCAAGCATCCAAATCTATGACTCATTCTACTTTTCTTCTTAATTCAAGAATGTTTATCATTTTCTTACTCAAATGTGATTCTCACACATCCTAATTCTATGTATCATCAACCATGATACAAATGAGTGTGTGTGTGTGTGTGTGTGTATAAAGAGAAGAAAATCTTAAGTGAGCTTAATATTAGTTTATATATATATATATATATATCATATATATAAATATATATCAAATTATTAAATCAATACTTGATTCAATAATCCGGTTAGATCATATATAACCCGGCTAATATCAAATATATATATATATATATATGTATATCAAATCATTAAATCAACACTTGATTCAATAATCTGGTTATATCACATATAACTGGCTAATATTAAATATTAGTTTATATATATATATATACACACACACACTGTAAGTCCATATTGCGACCCCCGGTGCTTACGGGGAGGCGGAAACGGTATAAAAAACAAATTTTTATCGCAAGAGGCAACATGGACTAAACAAGGTCGGGATCGTGTCTAAACTAAACTAGCAAAAACGCTAAAGGGAGTTAGCTACTCGGATGAAGGTTATACCTAAACTTGAACTCCTTCTTCTTGAAATCTTGTAGAGGTTGATGGTTCTCTTTTCGTCGCCTTCTTCCGTCGAAGATGGATCCACCTCGAAGGTTCGACCTTTGGGCTCTTCCTCGATCTTTGAGTGAACTAGGGTTTCCGGCTTGCTAAACCTTGAACCTAGAATGAGTAGAGAGTGACTAGGGTTTGCTTTTCTTTTTAAAGAGAAGGATTCTCAACACATGAGAAGGTTTCTCTTTGCTAGAGGAAGAAGAAGATGAAGAGAGGAGAGAGAAGCTAAATGAGATAATGAGCTATGTTTTTCTTTCTTGCAACCATAATACCAAAAGAAAAACAATTATCTAAATAATAATAATTCAAAATGAGAATAGTTGATGGCAATTTGGAATGACCACTACCATGCTTCATTTAATGAAATGTAAGCATGAATCAAGGAGGACTTTTTAAAGCATGATGGTGGTCAACATTCAACCATGGTCAACAAGTCAACCATGGTCAACAAGTCAACAAAATCAACCATAACATAATTCTCATTTAATTACTATTATTAATAGATAATTGATAAATCCATTAGGGTTTGGAAAATGATAACTGTCAACTGTGCATACGCACCTGTTCCGAAACCCTAATGAAATACCTCATCCTCCGCCTCAAGCAACTGTGCATACACACCTGCATTCTCGTTCCGAGGAGCAAGAATACCAAGATATAAAAGCAACCCCAAATATATATACCAATATCTGGCTCAAACCAGAGCCTGCCAGTATAATCCGTCCGGACTCCAAACGTGCACAAGTGCGCGGATGAGAACGAACCCTGTCGCAAAACCATGCGACCTCTACTCTGTTTTTCCCAGAGGCGAATACCCTCTGTGTGGGACTCTAAAGACTCGACACTACGCTGGCAGTGGGTTTAACCACAGACCGCAAGCGGCACTAGCTGTGCGTAACGGTCCCCAGGTAGATGCCGACAAGAAGGCTGACGAGGTGAAACCCCATCTGAACTCCTACTGAGTCTGAATGTGACATTCTCCGTACAGTCCGGTCTGTTGGTCTGATACATCGCATGTTGGGCCTAGGGGGCGGTAAAACGTCAGTCCCCCAATAGCGGTACAAGTCGTGTCGGAGTGAAGCCCAAAACACCCTGAGATAACACGGGAAACCTACCAGTATATCTCTCTTGCCCTGGCCAGGGACTACTCGTGTAATGGCTCTCCTAGACACAGCGCGATGTCAACCCCCAATACCGGAAGAGACGAATCCTGTCTAACCGTCACTGCCTCCAAGTGCTTCGGGACTGCACCCAACCACCACCTGTTTGCACGACTCCTTTGAGCCGTGGTAGGGTAGTGATCAAAGTGCAGTGGGAACACACTCGAGGCGAAGTGCCAGTGTCAAGTCAGCGGACTAAGCTGTACTCATGTCACCTGGGAACTGATAACTGACGATAGGTATAATACCAAACTGTCAGTTCCCGACGAGTCCTGTCCAGTGTACTCGTAACCCAACGAGCACCCGTATACTATCTCCAGTACGACGTACTGATGGCTGTGGGACAGACCATCTCCCACACTGGGATGAGAAGCGCATACGCTAGTCTACTCCGGAGTATCGATGCCGTGTCTCGATAGTCCTACGACTAGGGACCTGTATAAGGATGTGCCTATAGATTACCCAGCCCCCACTAGTGTGACTGCCATCACAACGCTGGTAATCAAGCAAAGATCCTAAGGGCTCCACTAATGCGTATAAGTGATATACTGAAATAAACACAAGTACACATTGAAGTAGAAACAAACCAAGTAGCATACTACTATATTGAGCAAGATTGTTTATACAAGGTGAATATCCCAAGCTTCCATCAAGTAATATACAAACTAGTATGATACAGTAATGGCCTCTAGGGCATATACACTAACAATCTCCCACTTGCACTAAGGCCATGAACTGGCGTATCGAAGACCTATCATCTCGATCAGCCGCTCGAACTGAGTCTGGGGTAAGGCCTTGGTGAATGGATCTGCAGTGTTCTCTTCTGAAGCAACCCTCCGAACCTCGATCTCCTTGCGATCCACGATCTCTCTGATCAGGTGATACCGCCTCAAGATGTGCCTGGATCTCTGATGGGACCTGGGTTCCTTTGCTAAAGCTATAGCCCCGTTGTTGTCGCAATACAGAGGTACTGGGTCAACAATGGACGGAACCACCTGAAGTTCTTTTAAGAACTTCCTTATCCAGACAGCTTCTTTTGCGGCATCAGATGCAGCGATGTATTCCGCTTCCATAGTCGAGTCTGCAACGGTTTCCTGTTTGGAACTCTTCCAACACACCGCCCCTCCATTGAGGGTAAAGACAAAACCCGACATGGACTTAGAATCATCCTTGTCACTCTGGAAGCTGGAGTCAGCAAAGGCCTCAATCTGGAGGTCTTTTCCGCCATACACCAAGAACATCTCCTTAGTCCTTCTCAGGTACTTGAGAATGTTCTTTACTGCTATCCAATGTTTCTCCCCAAGGTTTGACTGATACCGGCTTACTACACTCAGTGCATAAGCTACATCCGGTCTGGTACACAACATCGCATACATTATAGAGCCTACCGCAGAAGCGTAGGGTATAATAGACATGCGATCCCTCTCCAAATCAGTCTTGGGAGACATCTCTTTAGAGAGGGTGATCCCGTGACAAGCCGGTAGGTTACCGCGCTTGGAATCTTCCATACTGAATTTTTTCAGTACGGTGTCGATGTACCTGGACTGTGAAAGTCCTAATATCCTCTTGGATCTATCACGATGGATCCGGATCCCCAGGATGTAAGAGGCATCACCCAGGTCTTTCATGGAGAACCTGTGTGACAAGAAACCCTTGACAGATTGTAGCATAGGAATGTCATTTCCTATTAAGAGAATGTCATCCACGTATAAAACAAGGAATACCACAGTTCTCGCTACAAATCTACTGTAGATGCACGGTTCATCTGGATTTTTGATAAAGTCAAATTCCTTGACCGTCTCATCAAAACAGATGTTCCAACTCCGCGATGCCTGCTTTAGTCCATAGATGGACTTAAGCAACTTGCACACCTTTCCGCTGCTCCCACTCTGAATGAAACCCTCTGGCTGATCCATATAGACACACTCCTCTAAATTTCCATTTAGAAAAGCGGTCTTTACGTCCATCTGCCAAATCTCATAATCGTGGAAGGCAGCAATGGCAAGAAGGATCCGAATGGATTTCAGCATAGCCACTGGAGAAAAGGTTTCGTCATAGTCCAAGCCAGGTCTTTGACAGAAACCTTTTGCTACAAGTCTAGCTTTATAGGTCTCAACCTGTCCATCTACACCAATCTTCCTTTTGAAGATCCACTTGCATCCTACGGGTTTTACCCCGTCTGGAGCAATGTCCAACGTCCATACTTTGTTGGTGTACATGGACTCCATTTCGGTCCGCATTGCATCCAGCCATTTTACCGAGTCAACTCTCTGAATGGCCTGCTGGAAGCTAGTTGGCACATCATAATCTATGATGCAATCCTCTCTATCCCCGTCTATGAGAAAACCGCAGTATCTCTCGGGCGGATGAGACTGCCTACTACTCCTACGGAGCGGCATAGGAATGTCCTGTTCTTTTGAACCCTCTGGTTCCACTAAGCTTTCAGTAATAGTCTGAGGTTCTGCAATTTCATCCAGTTCTACTGCGCTCCCACTTATCTGATTTTCCAAAAACTCAGTTTCCAAGAAGTGGGCATGACGAGAAATAAGGACTTTTTGCTCCTCTGCGTAATAGAATAGATACCCCTTGGAGTTCTTTGGGTATCCCACAAACTTGCACTGTACTGAGCGCGCCTCGAGCTTGTCCGCATGCTGCTTTTTTACAAAAGCCGGACATCCCCATGTCTTAAAGGCTTTAAGACAGGGTTTCTTCCCACTCCATATCTGATATGGTGTGGTAGGCACAGTCTTAGTAGGAACTTGGTTCAAGAGATGTGCAGCTGTTTCTAGTGCATATCCCCAGAAAGATCGCGGTAACTCAGCCTTACTCATCATGGAACGAACCATATCCAATAGGGTTCGATTCCTCCTTTCTGATACATCGTTATGTTGCGGAGTGTATGGAGGAGTACGCTGAGAGAGAATACCATTCTCTTTTAAATAGTCTAAGAACTCGGTACTCAAGTATTCACCACCTCGATCCGATCTTAGGATCTTGATACTTTTGCCTGTTTGTTTTTCAACTTCATTCTTGTAATCCCGAAATTTCTCAAAGGCCTCGGATTTGTGCTTCATTAAGAAGACATGTCCATACCTAGAGAAATCGTCTGTGAAAGTAATGAAGTATGAATAACCGCTTCGCGCATATGTAGACATTGGACCACACACGTCACTGTGTATGAGTCCTAAGAGCTCGCTCGCTCTTTCTCCGTGTCCAGTGAACGGAGTCTTTGTCATCTTTCCCATGAGACAAGATTCACAAGTGGCATAAGACTGATACTCGAACGGATCCAAGTATCCTTCTTTATGTAACTTAGTCAACCGTGTCTCATTGATGTGACCTAGTCTACAATGCCATAAGAAAGCCTGATTGATATCTGGAGACTTTCTTTTGTGTGTATTCTGGATATTGAAAATCTGTGGTTGGTTTAATACGTATATACCATTGCTCAGTGTACCTGACCCAATCAGAACTTGATTAAGGTGAATGTTTACAACATTACTTACAAACGCAAATTCATAACCTTCTTTAGAAACCAAAGATACAGAAATGATATTACAAGTTGCGTTGGGTACAAAAAAGCAATTACGCAAAACCAAAACATGCCCATCTGTCATTCCCAGGTGATAGTCCCCCACGGCTTTAGCATCCATGCTAGCTCCGTTCGCAACTCTGAGGGTCATGTCACCTGCCTTCAAAAACCTACGGTTTCTCAACGCCTGCAAAGAATTACAGATATGAGATCCTGATCCGGTATCCAATACCCAGGAAGTAGAGTTTATAGAAAGATAGTTTTCAATAACATACACACCTGAAGCTGAAGCCGCAACCTGCTTCAGTTCCTGTGTCCTGGCTTTCCAAGCCCTGCAATCTTTCTTCCAGTGTCCGCTCTTATGACAATAGAAGCATTCTTCCTTTCCAATAAGCTTCCCCGCAATCTTTGTTTCCTTTTCCTTTCCCTTCGTACCCACTTTACTAACACCGCCTCTTGGTTTGGCGAGGGCTTTCTTCCTCTTTCCCTTGGCTTTCGCCTTGGACCTAGAGGAAGAAGATCCTCCTACAAACAAAGCGGGTGTATCCCTACCCTTCTGTAGGGTGCCCTCTGCGCTCCTCAACAGGTTGAGGAGTTCTGAAAGTTCAACTTCCTTTTCTTGCAAGTTGAAATTCAGTATGAACTGGGCGTAAGTGGATGGAAGGGACTGGAGAATTATATCCGTATAGAGTTCACTGTCCAACGTGGTCCCAAGTTCCGCGAGCTCCTCAGTGTAGCCAATCATCTTAAGCACGTGGTCCGCTACCGATGATCCGACGGCCAATTTTGTCGAAAATAACTTCTTCGACACTTCGTATCTTGCGATACGAGACTGCTCTCCATACAGTTCTTTTGTATGAAGAAATATGGATTCCAAATCCATATTCTCGTGCCTCCTCTGATGGTCGTTGTCCATCGAGGCAAGTACGAGGCACCTGGCCTTCGCGCTGTCAATCTCCCAAGTCGTACGGATTTCCTTATCCGCGACGCTGGAGGTGGGACCTGGGATGGGGGAGCTTTGGTGGTAAGAAGATACCCCAGCTTGTCGTAAGCGATTGCCAATTTGACATTCCTGAGCCAATCTTTGTAGTTTGGCCCTGTCAGTATGTTTTTATCTAGAAGTAACTTAAGTCCAGTCATTTCGATTTGGTCGCTGCAGGGGGAGAGAAGAAACACTTAGCACGATGCTCTTGCAAGTTTAGAATGGTTTTTAATTTGTCTAAACAGGATGGCTCCCACTGTCTCTCGAATCCCTCCTCAAACCACAAAGGAAGAATTAGCCGGGATCAATCCCACCGTACAATACTTGCTTAACCGTTCAGCCAGGCCAGTGTCGGTACTTCGAGGGAGGTTTTCCAACGCTTTCGCGAAGTTCCTTAATTAAATAACCACTTTTCCCTGGGGGCGTAGCCCCGCTAACACCTTTCTAGGCACCTACTAGGTTTATAGCATTGATCGTTTAGTGAGAAATTTCCCGAGGAGTAGCATATACTCACAGTAGGATCGGGATCCAAATATCATCGCTTGACGAAAATGAAGGAATCCTACCATAATCATCACACTCCAAATGGTATGCAAATCTAGCAAGTTTCAGTACTTATGAAACTCCCGATGTGGATTTTTTTTTTTTTGCCCCATGCTCTTATGACCTTGACTAAGGCCAACAAATCATAAGTCACATGTCAAGTTCTTCCCGTCGTTATCCAGGTTAATTTGAACCCACCCGTATATACCCTTGACTATGGCCAACAAGGCAATACGACTGTCCCAAACCAACGCATTCTATCTATGCAACATATGAATACCCACCAGCTACCAAACACTGTGTCTTGACTAAGGCCAACAAACACAGCTTGAATACTGTTGAATATTCATATGAAACGACGGAGGGCTACGGATGGTTTTGGTAAAACCGTGAACGTAGTGAACTTGATATAATCGATGGAACGAGATAGCTTTTAGAAGGAGTGGCTCAAGCTCCGCATTTAAAAGTTAGTTTTGAAAAGAACCGAGTGGTTTTTCGAAAGTGTTCCAACGATTTTAGCTTGGTTTATTATCTTGCATTAGTTCTTTTAATGCGTGATATTCTTGCATTAGTTCTTTTAATGCGTCCCATCATTTAATCCTACCATTGCAGAAAACAACCAAAATATGACGTACGCTTATGCCATTCGCATTCGCCACGGGGTCCCGTCATCACTCGTTAGGTTACTTAACTAACGACAGAGCGGGGGCTGGGCTAGCGCGGCTGTAAAACATAAGCAACGCCTAAATAGAAAGCAATGATAGACATTACAGATCACAGATGAATACATTGGATATACTAGCAATCCGCAATCCTTTCGAGCCTGCAACGAAAAACGGATTACACGGTCGCGGTGAATAGCCAAATACCCCACCCAAGACCCCTACGGGTGCGGCAAACTACCCGCCAAGTACTCGGCAGTTTGTGCACCCCTCCATGGGTCTATCCTAGGAGCAAAAACAGTAAAAAGAATTATACAATGACGGCTACAACCCCGACCCGGTTGTGCGGCCAAACAAATAATATTATTACATCAATTTACATTTACAATGAATGAAAGAAAAAACAAAAAGCTCATCTCACATCCACCCCGGCTATTCACCCGCGACAGTCCAACACATTCATATACACAATCCAACATCAAACACAGATCATGTATAACCCCGACTAATCGACTTATAGCGATTAGCCGACGTTCAATACATGCAAATATCACAGATATAACCAACATAGCCAAAGTGCAGTGAAGTTCGAAAAAAAAATACGGAATTATAGGACCCCAAAAGTGAATTTCTGTTCTGGAAAAAATGGGTACATATAATACATCTGAAAAATCCCAAAATCCCACCAGAAGAACACTGCACGAAAAACGATGCAGAGAGGAAACTAAACTGCGGCTCTTCCGCGGCACATGCCTACCTTGTGCCACGGAAGCGCGGCGGTTTAAGTGAATTAGTGCATCGTTTTTCTTGGCTGTTCAAACAAAACCCTGAGCCGAATTTAAAAGTATAAAGTTTTTCATTTAGAGCAGAAAAAATTTCAACAGAAACTTAGGGTTTTGGTTTTTCCGGTTTTGCGATTTTTCGGTCTCGAACTTCCATACACTTCGCTACCAAACTAGTTTAAGTTTAGTTAGGCTCTGATACCACTGTAAGTCCATATTGCGACCCCCGGTGCTTACGGGGAGGCGGAAACGGTATAAAAAACAAATTTTTATCGCAAGAGGCAACATGGACTAAACAAGGTCGGGATCGTGTCTAAACTAAACTAGCAAAAACGCTAAAGGGAGTTAGCTACTCGGATGAAGGTTATACCTAAACTTGAACTCCTTCTTCTTGAAATCTTGTAGAGGTTGATGGTTCTCTTTTCGTCGCCTTCTTCCGTCGAAGATGGATCCACCTCGAAGGTTCGACCTTTGGGCTCTTCCTCGATCTTTGAGTGAACTAGGGTTTCCGGCTTGCTAAACCTTGAACCTAGAATGAGTAGAGAGTGACTAGGGTTTGCTTTTCTTTTTAAAGAGAAGGATTCTCAACACATGAGAAGGTTTCTCTTTGCTAGAGGAAGAAGAAGATGAAAAGAGGAGAGAGAAGCTAAATGAGATAATGAGCTATGTTTTTCTTTCTTGCAACCATAATGCCAAAAGAAAAACAATTATCTAAATAATAATAATTCAAAATGAGAATAGTTGATGGCAATTTGGAATGACCACTACCATGCTTCATTTAATGAAATGTAAGCATGAATCAAGGAGGACTTTTTAAAGCATGATGGTGGTCAACATTCAACCATGGTCAACAAGTCAACCATGGTCAACAAGTCAACAAAATCAACCATAACATAATTCTCATTTAATTACTATTATTAATAGATAATTGATAAATCCATTAGGGTTTGGAAAATGATAACTGTCAACTGTGCATACGCACCTGTTCCGAAACCCTAATGAAATACCTCATCCTCCGCCTCAAGCAACTGTGCATACACACCTGGATTCTCGTTCCGAGGAACAAGAATACCAAGATATAAAAGCAACCCCAAATATATATACCAATATCTGGCTCAAACCAGAGCCTGCCAGTATAATCCGTCCGGACTCCAAACGTGCACAAGTGCGCGGATGAGAACGAACCCTGTCACAAAACCATGCGACCTCTACTCTGTTTTGCCCAGAGGCGAATACCCTCTGTGTGGGACTCTAAAGACTCGACACTACGCTGGCAGTGGGTTTAACCACAGACCGCAAGCGGCACTAGCTGTGCGTAACGGTCCCCAGGTAGATGCCGACAAGAAGGCTGACGAGGTGAAACCCCATCTGAACTCCTTCTGAGTCTGAATGTGACATTCTCCGTACAGTCCGGTCTGTTGGTCTGATACATCGCATGTTGGGCCTAGGGGGCGGTAAAACGTCAGTCCCCCAATAGCGGTACAAGTCGTGTCGGAGTGAAGCCCAAAACACCCTGAGATAACACTGGAAACCTACCAGTATATCTCGCTTGCCCTGGCCAGGGACTACTCGTGTAATGGCTCTCCTAGACACAGCGCGATGTCAACCCCCAATACCGGAAGAGACGAATCCTGTCTAACCGTCACTGCCTCCAAGTGCTTCGGGACTGCACCCAACCACCACCTGTTTGCACGACTCCTTTGAGCCGTGGTAGGGTAGTGATCAAAGTGCAGTGGGAACACACTCGAGGCGAAGTGCCAGTGTCAAGTCAGCGGACTAATCTGTACTCATGTCACCTGGGAACTGATAACTGACGATAGGTATAATACCAAACTGTCAGTACCCGACGAGTCCTGTCCAGTGTACTCGTAACCCAACGAGCACCCGTATACTATCTCCAGTACGACGTACTGATGGCTGTGGGACAGACCATCTCCCACACTGGGATGAGAAGCGCATACGCTAGTCTACTCCGGAGTATCGATGCCCTGTCTCGATAGTCCTACGACTAGGGACCTGTATAAGGATGTGCCTATAGATTACCCAGCCCCCACTAGTGTGACTGCCATCACAACGCTGGTAATCAAGCAAAGATCCTAAGGGCTCCACTAATGCGTATAAGTGATTTACTGAAATAAACACAAGTACACATTGAAGTAGAAACAAACCAAGTAGCATACTACTATATTGAGCAAGATTGTTTATACAAGGTGAATATCCCAAGCTTCCATCAAGTAATATACAAACTAGTATGATACAGTAATGGCCTCTAGGGCATATACACTAACACACACATACAAACACACACACACCAAATTATTAAATCAACACATGATTCAATAATCTGGTGATATCATATATAACCCGGCTAATATCAAATATATATATATATATATAAATCAAATCATTAAATCAACACTTGATTCAATAATCTGGTTATATCATATATAACCCGGCTGATATCAAAAACACTAGATTAGAATACGGTATCATATACTCGTATTTAATCAAGCCCCGCACATATCTCCATAGTGCCCTATTTCATTTCGCTTGAGCTAGAAAACCTCTATGTGAGAATCTAAAGACTCGTCAATACGCTAGCGGTATGTAATGATCACATCAAAGACCAAAAAGCTGTCAGCGGTACTAGCTGGATGTAACGGCTACCCAGGTATTGAATGAATAGAAGATCAACAAGCAAACATGTACAAACTCCCGTAGAGCCTATAAGAAACACTTACTGTACAGTCCGGTATCTTCGTCTTATATGTCGCATATCGAGTCTGGGGGATGGAATCGTCAGACCCCGATAACTATATAAGTCATGCTGATGTGTAGCCTATAATCTTTCGAGAAACTACTGATAACACTTATCAGTAAATCTCATCAGCCCTGCCCAGGGAATTGCTGTTATAGCCAGTCGAGCATAGCGCAACATCAACTCCCAATACCGGGAGAGACGAGACCCCTCCTATCGCTCACTACCTCCATATGACTCGGGACTGTACCCAAAAACTACCTGTTTGCACGACTCCTTTGAGCCGTGGTAAGGAGAAAATCAAAGCACAGTGGGAACCACACAAGACATTATGAAGATATCGGGTCTACAAACTATCCTCTACAAGTGTCACTAGAGAACTGTTATCTGACAATAGATATGGTACCATCTAGGAGTTCTCGGCTAGTCCTGTTCGGTGTACCCATTCTCCAATGAGCACATGTGTACAATCTTTGATGTCAAACACCAATGGCTGTGGGATCAACCATCGTCCCATATAGGGTCAAGAAATATACACACTAGTCTACTCTGGAATATCGATGCTATATCTCGATACTCCCTCGACTAGGAAAGGATGTGCTTGTGGACTACTCAGCCCCAACTAATATGATCTGCATCATAGTCTTGGTAGTCAAGCCAACATCCTAACGGCTTTATCAACTTGTATGAATGAGACGGTAAATCAAAACAAGTGCATATGTTAAGATAAAGATCAACCAGATAGCAAACTGTTATGTCGAGCAAGAAAGTCATACGTGTGTGTGTGTCCAAGCATTATAATATACAATAATGGCCTCTAGGGCATACATATTTCTAACAATAAATATATATGTTTTAAAAATATTTTAGCCTCCTTATTTTCAAACAACGTTTCGTTCAACTTTAAAAACATATAAGTGGGAATATTCGAAATAATTACCTATTTACCATTCTTTTACTCTACGCTTACTTTACATGTTATCCACTCACGCTTTATTTATCTTATTTAGTTATGATTTCCGCTACGCATCATACATTGTTGATGTTATACCTCAGTGGTATGGGATACTGATATATATATATATATATATATATATATATATATATAAATATATTGGGACACTAATATTACTGGCTTATGCTATGATATGTTACACGTCTATGCTATGCCTAGTTCACAAAGACTAAAAGAGTACAAGCTTGATGAGATTTATATTACTGTGGATATGATGTGATATGGTACCAATCTTAAGAGATTGAATATATATAAAAGAATAAAAGAAAATAAAGATGATTCGGACACGGTGGATATAGTAGGGGATCCATGAAGTGTGTGTGTAAGCACACGCGCGCGCGTGCATCAATCCATGAGAGATTGAGGCAGAGAGAGACAACATGTCACCCGGTGATATATGTGTAATCAACCCATGAGTAATTGAGGGTAGTTGACAAATGATGTCTTTACAAATATATATGTGAGGGATCGATATAGATGCTCCGCACTGAGATGGATATTATATATGTAAGGGATCAATATAGATGCCCTAAACTAAGATGGATATTATATATGCGAGAGAACAATATAGATGCCCTGCACTGATGGGATATATTATGCTATATATAGTAGCAGGACAGGACTGGTCCACTACTTGAATATTATTTTCATATATCGATGTATTCTAAAATGGTTTTCAAAAGAGCTATAGTCTCACTATTTTCCACGTGTATAGGATTGACACAGACTTTTACAAAAGAAAACCATTTTTTAAATAAATCATTTTCAAAAGGTGGGACATATACTTTAAACAAGATCCATACCTTTCTTTATAAAACAACATCCGCAACATGTGCTGCGATATATATATCACACGGTTATTTTGAAGGGATTTCATATACATACATTTTTCCGCCTACTTTTATATGATTGCATATGGATGGGTGCTATATATGTATTATAGCCTTGATTGTGTTATGGTTTGTCATGTGCTATAGATATTGCACTACGACTGTGGTGATTGTGATTTGACACCATTGAATATGCACGCACACACACATATATATGCAATGAGTTATCAACGATTGATAATTGTTAGCGTTTCATTTCGCAATATTGAATTTACTTCTTAAACTCACATGCTTTCAGATACTTGTGGTTATGTTGTGCCCATATGTTCGATATCTCACGGTGTCATGCTTTTTGTCGAGTTTTGTTGTTATTAAGATATGTCGGTTTCATTGGTGAAAAAGATGCATGAGGTGAGTCTCGAGTTTTAAAATACCGCAAGTGCACGGTGCGTTGAAGCAAGCAGACAAGTACGGGTCGAACCATAAGGAGTGGATATCATGACATCAATTTGAGTTATAAGCAAAAGGTTGGAATATGAGTTTGTCACAAATTGCAAGAAATTAAAAGAAGAAAGGTTTTAGGGAAACTTAGTCTAAGGTTTAGTATTAGTGAAATACGACTTTTACCTCCGACTCTCCGTTTTGATTCAAGGTTCAAGTTTTTAGTTTTCATTCGAATTGCGAAAGAATACTGCATCTATCCGAACATGCGTCGAGTTAGAATACGATATCAAGGTTAAGTAAAACTGAAACTAAGAACTTGAGTTTAAGAATGAAATAAATATGGAGTTAGTTAAGTGAAATTAGCAAGTATAGAATATATGCACTTGTGTTATATATCCTATCTAGCTAAGTGTGACACTTAACATAATTCCGTATTCATTTCAATTTCAATTCATAATATAGTAAAAATAAAATGTAAAGAAGAAATAGGATATATGTTTAGGTTGATTTGCAACCATTGAAAACGATATATCCTATCAAGCAAAACATAATAAAATTGCATATTTAAGAAAAGAAATGTAAAATGCATGAATCAAAAAGGGGGGGTTGGAAGTAAGTCATTCCACAACTTACCTCACCATAGCCTAAGAACAACTACTCACACATCATAAATTTAAATGACAAATAAAAAGAAAAGAGCAAAAAGAGAAGATATACAAGAAATACTTTATATAAATGAAGCTTGATTACAAATGGTTCTAAGTACAAAACAAGTGAATTCAAATACCAAAATCTAATCTTGTTAGCTCAAAATGAGGTTGCAAGACCAGAGAAAGGCAAGGAATTCACCCTACTATCACTAGTTACAATCTCACAATTTTTTCTCTCATAAAAAAGTAGTACCCCCATACTTGCCCAATGTCCTGGTATTTATAGGCTCAAAAAAAATTAAACAAACAATAAAAATAAGCCTACGTGGCAGCAAGGGAGGGACAGAGAAAATATGGGGCCTATTGGGCTTGAACGGACCGAGCTCCCCGGATTTCATTGAAGTCTCGCCAGCCAAAAACCGAGCAATGGGGCTCGTCTTTGCAGTGGGGTCATGTGTGCTCTCCATAATCACAATGATGCTGTTTGTTTGGTCTAAAATAACATGATTTATATGCAGAGATTTGGAAGGAAAACTTGTTGCTTGAAATCACATCAATACTTTTAGAATTAAATGCACATGTTCCCTATTTGCACCAATTCAACATGTTATGTAGCCTAGGAAGCCCACCTTGGTCCATGTGCACACTTGTTATGTGTTGGACCAAAATGTGTGTATACAATATTGTTTACACAAGATCTCCGTGGATATTGATCGATTTTCTGTTCCGTTTGCAGTGTTAGCTCCCAAATGTGATATCCGTGATTTTGAGTGTGTTTCCAGTCTTTTATCATGAACACCTGTAATCATAATTACTGAGCAGACACTGGTTAATAGTACCGATATATACAAAAATGGATAACGAATGAGTGGTATTAAAATGCAGTTTTCTGTGATGAACAAATACCCCCAAACTTATCTATTGCTCGTCCCGAGCAATACAAAAAAATCCTAGCCTCACTTTCACATGGAACGCGATTTCACTGAGCATGTGCAACAAGCCGTTAAACCACTAGGTGTCCCTAGTAGGAGGAGCGTTGTCTTCTGAGGGTTTTCAGTGGATTACACCCACAAAATCCAGTCAAGTTAGTTTCATAAGTTAAAGCCGATTCTACTCCTAAAGTTTAGTATCTAAGTTAGAAATTCTATCATCCTAAGATAGAAATATTCAACCCTTATGTTTCACGCCTCTTATTTATTTAACATCAGATCCTATACGTTTTATAGTTTTTAGAAAGATCTCGGTATCTCCTGAGTTTTCCTTCTAAAGCGCGGTCTCCAATCAGGGATTTTAATCATCATTACAGAAAACATAAGTTTTATTCTTCATCCCTATCTTTCCTCCAAACATCGATTGCATACCTCTACGTGTGTGTAAATTTTCACCCCTACACTTAAGAATTCAATTCAAGCTATAGTACCCTTGCCTTAATACCTAATACTACTTCTTTTCATTAATGGATGGATGGTTGTGCTCACTCATCTTTCATATGCTTCTTGAGGCACTAACAGCCGATTACTGAATGTATGAGTTTAAAGCGTAAATAGCAGTTTTCAGGTCTTGACTTTATATATATATATTTACAAGAAATACTTTTTCTTTTCAAGACCGGATATATTTTTCAATGATGCTCTTATGGTGGTTAGCTTTAAATACCATTTTTTCTTTCATATTAGGATATCAGGCAAGAGTATTTCTAGGTATCCTCTACCATCCCAAGTTTCAAGGTGCGTGTATGTGCAGTTTGTAAGATATATATTTTCTAAATTTGGACTCAAGAATAGAAACTATTTTTCAGAGTTATCTTTCAGTAAAGTTTCAATACTTTCCTTTCATCTCGACTTAACTCAAGAACTAAACTCAAGATTACCTATTTCTATCAAAAAACTGTAAGGACGTATATTTACAAGATTACCTATTTCTATCAAAAAACTGTAAGGACGTATATTTACCAAGATTAAATAGAAGGAAGGTTATTTTTAGTATTTTCAATTCCTAAGCCTAGAATTTAGTTATTTCTAATGTGTCAACTAAATTTTCGGAATGAAAATCTAAGTCACCCTATTAGCTAACTTGACAACAAAGTTTTTATATTTTGACAAAAAAGTTTTTATATTTTGAAATATTATTTTTTTTCGATTTTTATGGGTTTTTTAATAAGTATGCACATGCAAAAAAATATACAAATGAATGTGAAGGAAAGAAAGCTTACCGAGTACACCCCCAAACTTGAACTTGACAATGTCCTCATTGTTACGCTATACATAAGAGTCGACAAAATGTTTGAGGGGAAAACAAAAACAAAATGTATGTACAAGATTTTGTAGGGGAAGTGATTTAATCAAAATAATGCGGCTCATGTAAAAACATGAGCTCCCCAGTTTCCGCAGGCAACTCTAAGAATGGCTTGAGACGTTGGCCATTGACCTTGAAAGTATTGCCCGATTACTGATCTTCAATGTCGACTGCACCGTGCGGAAAGACGGTGCGCACAAGAAACGGACCTGTCCAGTGTGATTTCAACTTTCCTGGAAACAAATGAAGTTAGGAGTCGTAGAGCAGAACCTTTTGCCCCATGATGAATGTCTTTCGGTGAATCATCCTGTCATGAAAACTTTCGTTCTATACTTGTAAAGTTTGGCGTTCTCATACGCATCATTGCATATCTTGTCAAGTTCGTTCAGTTGAAATCTTCTTGCCTCACCGGCTTGTTCTAGGTTGACATTGAGCTGTTTGATTGCCCGGAACGCACGGTGTTCCAAATCAACATGCAAATGACACGTTTTTCCAAAGATGAGGCGGTACGGGGACATACCTAGGTTTGTTTTGAAGGCTGTTCGAAATGCCCAAAGCGTGTCATTCAATTTCAACGACCAATCCTTGCGGTTATGGCTGACAGTCTTTTCCAAAATCTGTTTAATTTGTCTATTAGAGCCTTCAACCTGAACGCAAGTTTGAGGATGGTAGGCTGTTGACAATTTGTGGCTGATGGAGTACTTCTTCATCAGTGATTCAAAAGATCGGTTGCAAAAATGCGTTCCATTATCACTAATGATGGTGTGTGGTGTACCGAACCGAGAAAAGATGTTTTCTTTCAAGAATTTTACGAGCATCTTATTGTCGTTGGTTCGACATGGGATAGCCTCCACCTATTTGGACACATAGTCCACACCCAGCAAAATGTATAAATTCCTAAAAGAGTTTGGGAATGGCCCTATGAAATCAATGCCCCGGACATCGAAAATTTCTACAATCAGAATGGGCTGTAGGGGCATCTGATTCCGTTTTCCAATCTTGCCCATGTGTTGGCATCAGTTGTAGGTTTTGCAGTATTCAAAAGCATCCTTAAAAAGCGTCGGCCAGTAGAAGCCGCTTTGCAAAACCTTTTCAGCCGTTTTTCTGGGTCCAAAGTGGCCCCCACAAGCTTGGTCATGGCAGAAGGACAGAACACTTCTTATCTCAGAGTTAGAGATGCACCGTCTAATAATCTGATCAGGCCAGTATTTGAACAAGTATGGTTCATCCCAGTAAAAGAATTTGACCTGGGAGAGAAATTTTGACTTGTCCTGATTCGACCAAAAAGAAGGTGTTTCTCCGGTGACTATAAAGTTCACGATATCAGCGAACCAGGGTTCGATTGATACGGAGAGAATCTTTTCGTCAGGGAACTGCTCATTGATTAGAATTTCCTCGGTTAATGCATTTGGCAAGCGAGACAAATAATCGGCCACAACATTGTCGGTTCCCTTCTTATCTTTGATGGTTAAGTCAAATTCTTGAAGAAGGAGAATCCAACATATCAATCTGGCCTTGGCATCCTTTTTTGCAAAGAGGTGCTTAAGCGCAGAGTGATCAGTGTAAATCGTGACGTGGGTTCCGATCAAGTAAGGACGGATTTTCTCAAGCGCGTACACAACAACTAAGAATTCTTTCTCTATGGTGGTGTAATTTAGTTGTGCGTCATTCAATATCCTACTCGCATAATGGATAACATGCGGCTTCTTTTCAAATCGCTGTCCTAAGACAGCACATATCGCAAAGTCAGAAGCGTCGCACATTAGCTCAAACGGTTCATGCCAGTCTGGTGCACTTAAAATCAGAGCAGAAGTGAGTTCCAACTTCAGAAGCTTGAACGCATGAAGGCACTAAGAGTTGAAATCAAAGGGAGTTTCTTTATCCAGCAAAGAAGTCAAGGGTCTACCTGGTTTGCAAAAATCCTTGATGAAACGCCTGTAAAAAACGGCGTGGCCTAAGAATGCCCTTATGTCACGGACTGTCCGTGGAGGTAGGAGGCTTGAAATGACGTTGATTTTTGCCTTATCGACATCAATACCTTTTTCAGAAATGATATGGCCTAACACGATGTCGTGTTTGACCATGAAATGACACTTCTCCCAGTTGAGTGTGAGGTGTTTTTCTTTACATCGTAACAGGACTAACTCAAGATGCCTCAAACACTCGGAAAATGAATCTCCAAAGACAAAGAAATCATCCATGAAAACTTTTAAGAATCGCTCTAGCATATCAGAAAATATGCTCATCATGCACCGCTGAAATGTTGCAGGTGCATTGCATAGCCCAAAGGGCATGCGACGGTAGGCGAAGGTACCAAAAGGACAAGTGAAGGTTGTTTTGTATGATCCTCCGGATCAATCGGGATTTGATTGTAGCCGGAATACCCATATAAGAAACAATAGTAGGCATGTCCGTCTAGGCGTTCAAGCATTTGATCAATGAAGGGTAGCGGGAAATAATCCTTGCGAGTGGGTGCGTTGAGCTTTCTGTAGTCAATACAGACTCTCCATCCCGTTTATGTGCGGGTTGGGATTAGCTCGTTTGCTTCATTCGTGATTACAGTGAGTCTCGATTTCTTTGGTACCACGTGAATGGGGCTTACCCATTTGCTATCAGATATGGGATAGATGATCCCATTGTCCAGACACTTCAACATTTCATTCCGTACCGCTTCTTTCATCACCGGGTTAAGCCGTCGTTGAGGATCTTTGAAGGGTTTGGAATCATCAGTCATATGAATTCTGTGCTGGCAGATAGCAGGGCTGATTCCTTTGATATGAGCCACTGACCACCTAATCGCTTCCATGTTCTTCCTCAGAATGTCCATGAAGGCCGACTCTTGCTCAGGCGCAGGGTCGGTTGCGATTATTACTGGAAGCGTTTTGTTATTTCCCAAGTACGCATACTTGAGGTGGTCAGGAAGAACCTTGAGGTCAAGTTGTGGTACCTCCTCAACAGATGGTCTCACTTCAGGGGCCGGTTTGTTTCGGAGTGGTTCAAATTGGGGCCCCCAATGTGCGTAGGATGCCTGTTCAGGACTTAGCTTCTTAAGAAAAAGAAGCTCCTCAAAGAACAGTTCTTCAAATGTTTCGTTAAGACACTCATTTTTGAAGTCAAATGTCCCCTCCTCAGACATATTGTATACATCGTTGACTTCAAAGGTGTCGTCGTGTTTCTCGCTCGCTTGGTTTCCTAGCGTGAAAATGTTGAGGTCAACTGTCATGTTTCCAAATGAGAGTTTCATGGATCCATTACGACAGTTGATCAACGCGTTGGATGTGGCTAGGAAAGGCCATCCCAATATGACCGGAATCTGACCGCTGGGATTGGCGATGGGTTCTGTCTCCAATATAATGAAATCTACGGGGAATATGAATTCCTTGACCTTGATTAGAACATCATCGATTTCTCCCCTCAATACCTTTGTTGTTCGATCTGCCAGTTGCAGGGTCACTTTGGTTGGCTTCAGTTCTCCCAATCCCATTTGTTCGTAAACTGAGTAGGGGAGAAGGTTCACACTGGCCCCTAAGTCTAACAAGGCACGGTTGATTTTCTTGTCCCCGATAGTGCAAGAAATATTCGGACAGTCAGGGTCCTTATATTTCACCGGAATGGATTTGGACAAGACATCGCTTAGTGTGGCGGCCAGTGTTGGGATTCCTTAACACCCTAATGGGTTTTCACAGCAACTACCATGATGAATTTTCAAATTTCTAGAGTGCTAATGAACCCTAACCCTAGGATCAAGCAAAAGTAACTAGACAATATAACATGTAATCTACAATAACACTAAGTGAATGAAGAATACAACCTTTAAAGACTGGTCCTTCACTTCTAAAGCTCCGTGTAGAAGTATCTTCGCTGCGATCGCTGAGCTCCCGAACTCTACTATGGGTTCCCTTGGAGAAATGAACAACCTTGCTCGAAGTCTTCGAGGCCGAAGATGATCTACGTCGAGGAGACTCAAACCCAAGCTACCTCTTCACTAGGTGATGAACTTTGTGAAGAGAACACCCTGAACTAAATGGAAAGTAGTAGAGCATGATGAAGTAGGAAGTGGGCTCACTTTAGATTTTATTTTCTCATAATATTTCTTCATGTTTCATGGAGCTAGAAAGCTAGAAGAAAGAGATGAAGAAAACCACCATGAAAAATGAAGCAACTCGAGAATGAAAACTAATGAGGTGAGAATAGCAACCATGGGTGAGTTAGTGTCATATACTAACCCTTGTTGAGACTTAACCATGTGTTAGGATAGTGGTTAGCTTAGTAAATATCTTAAGCAAGACAAATTAGTGAACTTAGTCAATGGATTCTACAAGCTTCTCCAAGCTTCATCCATAAACTAATTTCCAACTAATTTGATTAAATTAAAATAAATAAAACCCTCCATTATCATATAACATGGTGTGAGTTTCATACACCCATGTTGCATATGCCATCATGCATGACACAAACTATGTACACATGTATATATCACATATACACTTAATGCACAATCAAGTGAGAAAAAGTAATCTTAAGTGAGCCAATACTAGTTAATGTAAAGTAATATATCAAATATATAATTATACATTAAATTATTAAATCAACTCTTGATTTAATGATCCGGTCATATCGCATATAACCGATTAATATCATGTGTATCAATTTATCGAATCAACACTTGATTCGATAACCCGGCTATATCGCATATAACCGACCGATGATACAAATCACAAGAATAGAATATGGTATCACATAGACGTTTTAATCTTGGTCCCGCACATATCTCATATGTGCTCTTACTTCATTTCGCCTGAGCCAGGAAACCTCTGTGTAGGACTCTAAAGACTCGTCAATACGCCGGCAGTAGGTGATGATCATATCAAACACCCACAAGCCGCAAGAGGCGTGCTAAACGTAACGGCCACCCGGGGATTCAGCGATTAGAAGATAAACAAACAAGCCTACTCATACTCCTGCGAATCTAATCAGTAACACCACCGTACAGTCCGGTCTCTTCGTCTGATATGTCGCATATCTCGCTTAGGGGTGGTAAACGTTAGACCCCAGTAACTTGATAAGTCATGCCGATGTAAGGTCCATAACGGGTATGAAACTACTGATAACACTTACCAGTAAGTCACATCTACCCTGGCCAGGGATTTCAGTTATGGCCAATCGAGCATAGAGCAACATCAACCCCCAATACCGAGAGAGATGAATCCCCTCCTATAGCTTATTGCCTCCATGTGACTCGGGACTGTACCCAAAAACCACCTGTTTGCACGACTCAGTAGAGCCATGGTAGGGTGGAAATCAAAGCATAGTAGGAGACACACAAGACTCTATGACGATCTCGGGTCGACAGACTAACCTGTACCAGTGTCACCAGAGAACTGCTATCTGATGTGAGGTATAATACCATCTAGGAGTTCTCGGCGAGTCCGTTCAGTGTACCCAGTCTTCACTGAGCACCCGTATACCATCTCTGATGTCAAACACCAATTCATATGGGATCATCCATCGCCCATCACATGGGTCGAGAAGATATACGCTAGTCTACTCTGAAATATCGATGCCCCGTCTCGATATTCTCACGACTAGGAACATTGAAGGAGGAACTGATGGACTACCCAGGCCCCACTAGTATGATCTGCATTATAATCCTGGAAGTCAAGTACACATCCTAAGGACTTTATCAACATGCAACAGAGAGATAGTAAGTATACATGTTAAGATAAAGAGCAACCAGATAGCGTACTATCATGTCGAGCAAGAAAGTCCTCCTTTTATATGTCTAAGCATCCACTATAATATACTTCTTATGTACAATAATGGCCTCCAGGGCATACAAAAAACTAATAATCTCCTACTTGTACTAAGGCCATTTGTTATAGTATAGCATACCCAACGTCCTATAAAATTCTCTCGCAGGAAAGGCCTCTGTGAGTGGATCCTCCATGTTAACCTCTGCGTCTACTCTCCTTACCTCGATCTCTTGGAGATCAACCATCTCCATGATCAGGTGATACTGCTTTAGAATATGTATGGGTCACTGATGGGACCGTGGTTCCTAGGCCACAGCCACACCTCCATTGTCACACATTGGTAGGAACCTAGTTCATCTCATGAACAAATATACACCCAGACTGCCTCTTTGGTAATATCTTTGATAGCGATGTATCCAGTCTTTATTGTCTAGTTTTCCCCATTATCTAGCTTGGAACTCTTCCAGCATACCGTCCCTCCACTGAGGATAAAGACAGTGCCTGTGACTGACATTCAGTCGTCCTTACCACCCTGGAAGCTATCCGGTGATTCTCTCCAGGATCGATTGATACCATCTCACTACACCTAGTGAGAATCCTAACATCCACTTAGATCTATCTCATAGACCCAAAAGCCAGGATTTAAGAGGTATCACCTTGATCCTATATGAAGAATCAATGTGATAATAGGAGATCGACCGAGTGTAGCATAGGAAACACCTTTCCTATCAAGAGTATGGCATCTACGTATAATATAAGGATGACCACCTTACTCTCTACTACCCTTTTGTATATACAAGGTTCATCTACTGTTTCAATGAAATCAAATGCTTTGACTATCACATCAAAACAGATGTTCTAACCCCGCGATGCCTGCTTTAACGCATAAAGCAACTTGCACATGTTTCTGCTACTCCCACTGTCTACGAAGCCCTCTGACTGTGTACTTATAGATGCTTTCTTTTAAATTATTATTCAGAAAAGCAGTCATGACACCCAACCGCTAGATATCGTAGTCATGGTATGTAGCAATGGCAAGTAGGATCTGGATGGACTTAAGCATAGCTATTGGAGAAAAAGTTTGGTCATAATCCACACCTGGTCGATGACGAGAACCTTTTACAACAAGTTTAGCTTTGAAAATCTCAACTTTTCCATCTACACCAAGTAATCTTCTCAAGATATACTTGCTTTTGATGGGGATTTAACCCTTCAGATATAGCAATCAAAGTCTATACTTTGTTGGTGTACATAGATTCCATCTCAGATCGCTTAGCATCCAGCCATTCTTACAGAGTCCCTACTCTTGATGGCCTGCTCGAAACTAATTGGGTCATCATCTTATGATGCAATCCTCGCTCCCACTTTCATCGAGAAAATGAAGTATCTCTCAGGCCGATGAGGAACCTTACCAGATCGGCGGAGAGGCTGAGGTTCGTCGGGAACTATTGAATCCTCCGGTTCCACCAAAACATCAGCTGCAGTTTAAGATATTCCCTTACGAATGCTTGGGATATCCAACAAACTTCCACATAACATACCCTGCCTTGAGCTTGTCCGGATTTTTCTTTTAGACATAGGCCGAACAACCCCAAATCTTAACTCGCTTAAGACACCCCAAATCTTAGCTCGCTTAAGACATGGAGTCTTCCCATACCATATCATATATGGATGGGTAGGCATTGATTTGATTGGAACCCAATTCAATAGGTATGCAGCTTCTCAAGTGCATAACTCCCAAAAGAAATTAGGCAACTCAGTAGTACTCATCATAGAGCACACCATATCAAATAGGGTGCGATTGCTCCGCCCCGATACACCGTTGTGCTGTGGTATATACGAATGAGTAATGCTGAGAGAGAATCTCATTCTCCTTTTGAATGGTCCAGGATCTCTATGCTTAAGTATTCTCCTCCCGGATCTCATCAAAGGACATAATACTTATACCCGTTTTGGTTCTCTACTTCTAACTTATATTCTTTGAATTTCTCAAAAGCTTCAGACTTGCGTTTCAACAGAAACACATGTCCGAATCTTGAGAGATCATTAGTGAATATAATGAAGTACAAAGAACCAGTCCTGGCATGTACAGACAGGGGACCACATACATCACTATGTATCGGTCCCAAGACTTCACTAACTCTATCTCTGTTTTTAGTAAACGGAGCTATGGTCATTTTATCTTTGTGACATGACTGGCAAGTTTCACAAGATGTAAATTCAAAATGATTTAAATATGCATCTAAAATGTAACTTAGCTAGTCGGGTAGCATTGATATGACCTAGTCTACAATACCTCAAGAATGATTCGTTCATATCTGAACTCTTCCTCTTGTGTGTGTTCTGTACGTTAAGAACTGTGGTTTGATTTAGAACTTATATGTCATTAGATAACATGCCTGAATCGATCAACACTTGATATAGGAAGTGTTCAAAACATTACGCAACAATACAAAACTATATCCTTCTTTAGTAAATAAAGATACTGATATAATGTTGCATATCAGGTTCGGTATCTAATAACATTTGTTCAGAATCAATGTATTTGGTAATACAAGGTGATATCCGCCAACTGATTTGGCTGCAAAAATTGCACCATTCTCTATACTTAGAGACATATCACCCACTCCAGTTCTCTACTTTTCAGTAGCCCATGTAACAGATTACATATATGGGATCCTGTTCCGGTATCAAATAGCCAGGACGTAGAGAATACTGAGAAACAGTTCTCTGTAATGAACACACCCGAAGAAGATGCATCATCATGCACTTTCTTCGTTTGGGCGGCATGGGAATCCTGGTATTCCCCTATTTCCTACTCGGTCTTATAACAATTATAAGTTGGAGCGGGACCAATATTCCCCAGCTCAGTATAACAAGCAGGTTCGGTCAATACATCCATATTATTTATCTTGGTTAAGGCGTGACATGGTCTCTACCTCTAGAGAGAGATAAGAAAACACTCTGCGTGCGCTCTTGCAAGATTAGATTGGTTATATATTTTATCTAATCAGGATGGCTCCCACTGTTTTTACCAAATTTTCCTTCAAACCCTAAAAGGAAAGACTAGCTGGGATTAATTACACCTTACAAGTTCGCCAATCTTTCAGCCAGGCCAGTGCCGATACTTTGAGGGAGGTTCCCCGTGCTTTCGCACAGACCTAATTAAAATAAAACACGTTTTCCCACGGGCTTACACCTTTCTAGACACCTACTTGATCGGCTAAATGTAAAGTGCAAAACTCTCCCAAGAGTAACAATTACTCGCAATGGGTATCAGGATCCAACTATCTCATAGAAAGTATGCAATCTCATTGCAAATTTCTACACTTGAAACTCCCGATAATGGTTTTTACCTCTAGTGACTTATGACCTTAACTATGGTCAACAAATCATAAGCACTAATCAAGCTCTAACCGTCATTTCGTGATTAATTAGACCCACCCACATGACCCTTAACTATGGTCAACAAAGTCATATGACTGTCCTAACTAATCGCATCATATGCTGTGTAGGAAGACATCACTTAGCTACCGTACACTGTGCCTTAATTAAGGTCAATAAACACCGCATGAATACTAAGTACTCTACTTCCTAAAATGACGGAGGCTTGCGAATGGTTTTTATGATAACCTTTAACGCTTTGAACTTGATCTCGTTGCAGAATCAAATGGTTTTAAAAGGAGTGTATTTTAGGCTTTTGCTAGTTTCGCTAAAAAGGTCACTCCCGGTGAAGGGATCTCGGCTCTTTCCTCGTCGAATGAGGTGCAGGATATTCACATTACCACTATGCAAAGCAAAAACTAGAAAATCAATCAAATGACCAAATCGAGGGCTGTAGCATCTGCCGGTTATTGCTAAAGAGATCACTCCCGGTGAAGAGATCTTAGCTCTTTCCTTATCGAATAAGGTGCTGGATATTCTACAAGGAATACCTCTATACAAAGCAACAAATAGAGCTACCTGTTTTTGAAAATTCGATTCCACAACATCTTTAGGTTTTTTTTCTTTCATTAATCTCATTAATGAATGTCCCATCATTTAAGTTATATAAACATCACAGATAAATACAACGTACGCTTATGCCATCTGCATTCTCCTCGATGTCCTGTCATGCACCATTAGGTTAGGTAACTAACGGCAGAGCGGGGCAGGGCTAGCGCGGGTGTAAAACATAAGCAACGTCTATATAATATATCACATATACTATATACAGTATATATCTCAACATATCAAATGATCAAATCACAGATATCGCAGCAGAAAACAACATATGAAATATTGGATATACTAGGATTTCCGGGTTTTATATTAAGCCTGTATAAAATACGGATTCCACGGTCGTGATGAATAGCCAAACCCACATCCCTAAACCCCTACGAGAGCGGCAAGCAACCCTACCAATTCTAGAGTTAGGTGACCCGGACTCGACGCCTCGAGATGGTCTCCCACTGGACTCTAGAACCCGGTTACTTGTGTTTCCCTCCTTTGGTCTATCCTAATGCGGAAAAGTAAATAATATACATCAACGGTGAAATCTTCCTCAACCCGGAAGTGCCCCAATAAAAGAATATTACATACAAGTTTTTACATTAATGAAAATGAAAAACTCTCATCTATCATAAAAAAAACCCGGCTATTCAAACACGACGATCCAATATAATATATCACAGCAACACATAACAACACATGTCATCAACGTAAGTAAATATGCGTATCGTAATTTTCATTGATGTATAGCAACGAAACCGGCGATACTCCATATATTACACTTACGGTCGCAGAAAAGAAAGTGAAAAGTACAACAGTTGGAATCCGCAATCACCTTAGACGTCATAAACCCGAAATATCTCATCTTCTGGATTTCAAGCCTAACAATATGAATTCCTTAGACATCGCATGCCTAACAATTATAAACCTTGCATTTTAATCTTGATATTGAAAACACTTTCCAATAACAAGTCGTGTAATTCAACAAGATTCCCGACATCCCGGTCGAATGCTCGTCGGAAACTTTAGTAAACGGCCGCACCCCACCAGCCCCGATACCGACGACGAAGTGCATTTAGGCGAAACACCACAGCCGCGGGAACCCAGACGGATGCTTTTGGCAACGGAGTTCTCCAACAGTCACTTGGTCGAGGTTATGGGGCGTGGCTATCTAGTAATGTTACCCGGCGAGTATTCACGTACACTACGAGATTGCAACGGACTTTTGATCTCATCAAAATCCCGTGGCAACCGATCAAATGAGACTAAATTGCTAGATTTATAAAATTCAAATATTGTGTATTCCAAGTATTGTATCCCATCACAAATATCCGGACGACGTTAAACTTTTCGATCGATTAATCAAAGTCCCACAATTTCTCGAAAGCTCAACACTTGAGCACAGTTCAAAAATACCCAGAATCACGCCACAGCACCCATGGACCAGCCGTAGAAGGGCAAACCCAAGTCTCATTAATGGCACCGCGGAACTGCCCCAAACCCTAAGGTTCGAAAACGTTTCCATGGTCATTAATTCGAGTTAGGGTTTCATTCTTCTAGAGGATGCATAGAATCTCTTGGATGATTACCGAATATCCTAAACTTGGAAAAATGGGTTTTTGACATTCGATCGAACTTTTTAACTTCGCCTAGATAACATGTGAAAATCCGAAAACAATGTTAAACTACGAATACGAAACACTCCGAGTTGTCTACACAATAAGAATACATCACATGTAATTTTAGAAAAAACAAACAACACCTAAAACACCAAAACCCAGACCCTGGAACACACTAAAAGTTTTAGCCCTGAAATACACTGTTCACCCATTCTGGCCGGTCCTAAGCTCAATGTGGCCGGTCCAAATGTGAGGAAATGGGCTAAATTTTCTTGTGTGTTCATGCCATATCCCATAAAACATTCTGTACTTGTTAAAAAAAATTTCGAGACCATATAAAATTCAACAGAACCTAGGTTTCGATGTGTCAAGTTTCGGAGTAGTTTCGGTTTCGTAATCTAACAAACATCGTCTAATACTCTAGCCAGCTCTGATACCACTGTTGGGATTCCTTAGTACCCCACTGGGTTTTCACAGCAACTACCATGATGAATTTTAAAATTTCTAGAGTGCTAATGAACCCTAACCCTAGGATCAAGCTAAAGTAACTAGACAATATAGTATGTAATCTGCAATTACACTAAGTGAATAAGGAATACAACCTTTGTAGACCAGTCCTTCACTTCTAAAGCTTCGAGTAGAATTCCCTTCGTTGCGATCGTCGAACTCCTAAACTCTAGTATGGGTTCTCTTGAAGAAATGAACAACCTTGCTCGAAGTCTTCGATGCCGAAGATGATCTGCGTCGAGGAGACTCAAACCCAAGCTACCTCTTCACTAGGTGATGAACTTTGGGAAGAGAACAACCTGAACTAAATGGCAAGAAGTAGAGGATGGTGAAGTAGGAAGTGGGACCATTTTAGATTTTATTTTCTCACAATATTTCTTCATGTTTCATGGAGCTAGAAAGCTAGAAGAAAGAGATGAAGAAAACCACCATGAAAAATGAAGCAACTCAAGAATGAAAACTAATGAGGTGAGAATAGAAACCATGGGTGAGTTAGTGTCATATACTAACCCTTGTAGAGACTTAACCATGTGTTAGGAGAGTGGTTAAGTTAGTAAATATCTTAAGCAAGACAAATTAGTGGACTTAGTCAATGGATTGTACAAGTTTCTCCAAGCTTCATCCAAAAACTAATTTCCAACTAATTTGATTAACTTAAAATAAATAAAACCCTCCATTATCATATAACATGGTGTGATTCTCATACACCCATGTTGCATGTGGCATCAAGCATGACACAAACTATGTAACATAAGTATATATCACATATATACTTAATGCACAATCAAGTGAGAAAAAGTAATCTTAAGTGAGCCAATACTAGTTAATATAAAGTAATATATCAAATATATAATTATACATTAAATCAACACTTGATTTAATGATCCGCTCATATCGCATATAACCGACTAATATCATGTGTATTAATTTATCGAATCAACACTTGATTCGATAACCCGGCTATATCGCATATAACCAACCGATGATAAAAATCGTGAGAATAGAATACGGTATCACATATACATATTAATCTCGATCCCGCACATATCTCACATGTGCTCCTACTTCGTTTCGCGTGAGCCAGGAAACCTCTGTGTAGAACTCTAATGACTCGTCAATACGCCGACAGTAGATGATGATCATATCAAACACCCACAAGCCGCAAGAGGCGTGCTAAACGTAACGGCCACCCGAGTATTGAGCGATCAAAAGATCAACAAGCAAGCCTGCTCATACTCCTGCGAATCCAATCAGTAACACTATCGTACAGTCCGGTCTCTTCATCTGATTTGTCGCATATCTCGCCTAGGGATGGTAAACGTCAGACCCCAGTAGCTTGATAAGTCATGCCGATGTAAGGTCCATAACGGGCATGAAATTACTGATAACACTTACCAGTAAGTCACATCTACCCAGGCCAGGGTTTTCGGTTATGGCTGTAAGTCCACGGTAGCGCCCCGGCCGTCTAGCAGACGTCAAATGCGGAACAAAATTTTTTACAACTGGCGCTATCGCGTACTATAACCTGGATCTGCCATTAAAGTTAAACTAACAAACTACAAAGTGGGTAGAAATGTTATACCGAACGATCCGAGTCCTTCGGTCTTCAACCATCATCCCACGCTTTGTTGCGGCTGCTCCAATCTCCTAAATCTCCAGTCTTGTCGTCCAGGTGGCACCACGTCGACGGATCTTTAAACGGGCTCCCGCCTCTGAACCTAGGCAACTCGATCATCAAGTTTGCTAAAAGAGATGACCAAGATTGATGTAGAGAATGAGTAGAACACTTTGTCTCACTTCGTCCAAAGCTATGGACGAACGGTTAATGAAGTTGGCTTTTGGATCGGGTGAAATGAGAAATGAGGCTATCTAATTTCCATGAATCTAAAACCTATTCTTTTCTTTTGCAAAATCAATCATACCCTCACAAGAGGGGAGGGACCGGCCATAATATAGGAGAGGGGGTGAGTGTAGGAGCAGGGAGGGTGACACTAAGCAAAGCTTATCACTTCATTAAAGAATGAATGACTCACAAATGACACCTTGTATAAACACAATAATTGCAAGAGTGAGTCATAACCTTAGTCACCATTCTATTAATGCAAATGAATGAATCACTATCCTAGTCACCAATTTAGAAAATTCTGGAACCATGACTCACCCAATGAAGAAAAGATAAATCCGTATTTAACCGAATATTAAATACGGATGATAGAAAACTGGAAACTGGCAACTTCCAAAAGCGATCCCGAAACGAATTTCACGATAACCCCGTATCAGTACAAACATACCCGCATTTGTATTATGACCGAATACAAATGCAACTAAGACAAAGATATTATATCTACACAGTATAATACTCGGATCCGGCATAAACCAAAACCTACCAGTATTATCTGCCCGAAATATGATACGTGCATAAACGCACGTGCATTTTCCGAACCCTACCATAAAACCATACGGCCTCTACAACTTTTCGCTCGAACTTGGGAAACTGTCTATGAGGGACTCTAATGACTCATCAACACACTGGTACTGGGTATAACCTCTAGCACGTCAGAGGTACAAGCTGTACGTAACGTTTGCCTATGTATTGATTGGAAGGGAAGCTGATGAGCAAACTCGTCCAGAAACCCTACTGAGCCTAACAGTGACAATAGCCGTACAGTCCGTTCCGTTCGTCTAAGAGTATCACATATCGAGTCTAGGGGGGTGGATAAAGTCAGACCCCTAATAACACGATAATTCGTGTCGGTATGAAGCCCATCACCACCTGAGAAACTACTGATCCAAATCAGTAATTCTCCACTACCTCGGCCGAGGATTTCTAGTGATTTCCACCCGTGCACTGTGCGACATCAACCCCCAATACCGGGAGAGACGAATCCCCGACGATCCGCTCACTACCTCCATGTGGCTCAGGACTGTACCCAAAAAATACCTGTTTGCACGTCTCCTTTGAGCGTGGTAGGGTAGAAATCAAAGCACAGTGGGAACTCACACGAGACAAATGACGATCTCAGGTCGACAAACTAACATGTACACATGCCACCAGGGAACTGCTATCTGACGATATATATATCAACTAGCATGTTCCTGGTGAGTCCTATCCGGTGTACTCATAACGAGATGAGCACCGGTATACATCTTAGGTGAATCAACTGACACCAATGGCTTGTGAGACCGGCCATCGCCCCTCGTTGGGGTCTCGACTGTATACACTAGTCTACTCTGGAGTATCGATGCCCTGTCTCAAAACTCCTACGACTAGGGACACTTTAAGGATGTGCTTACAGACCGCAGCTCCCACGTATATGATCGCCATCATATTGCTGGTAGTCAAGCAAGAATCTTATGGGCTCTATCAACATGCAATAGTGAACTAAAGCATGTATACGATGATAAAGACAAACCAGATACCATACTATCATCTCAAGTAAGACACATATATCGGTATAGGTCCTCCCTCAATCATTGCAATTACGTACTTGCGATCCAATAATTGACTTAGAGGGCACTATATCCAACAATCTCCCACTTGCACTTAAGGCTATTATTGCGATATCGCATACTCATAGCTTCAGTGAGTGGATCCGCCCTGATGTTTCTTTCTATGTCACTCTTAATCTCAAGTTCGTGGAGAAAGCCATCTCCCGAATTGAGCAATACATGTCTTAGAATATGTCTGGATATCTGATGGGACCTAGTTCATAAATGAGCTCCAAATCCAAAATTCTTAGACTGTATTGATAACAGAACCTAATCAGTATCCAGCACCATGCCTTCCACAGTATCCTCTTGGACTACCTGTCCATAATACTGTCCCTCATCAGAGGGAAAACTATAACTCTGACAATCACTCTGTCATCCATGTCAACTTGGAAGCCTGGAATGATAACCGTCTCCACATGGAGGCTCCCATTATCAAATCCATAGAACAACCATTCATGTTCTAAAACTGCTTCCTAATGTTTCTCCAGGATTGGATTAATATAAACTTATCGCATCTAGTGCAAAAACAACATCTGGTGTGGTACTTGACTTCTCACGATTGACTCAATTGCCTAAGCAAGTGATCTGCCAATGATGCACATCCCTCTCCCCTTTAGTCTGTAAGACACCTTTAGAGAGGGTGACTCCATCACCTGCAGGTACACCACCATGCCAGGAGTCATCTATTCTAAAATATTATTAGAATACTGTCAAAGTACCCACATTGGGAAGCTACCCAAATCTAGATCTAAAACCATAGATCTAGTTACCAGAATGCCTGATATTATACCCATGTCCTTTGCGGAGAAACAACTGTGTGACGACCACAGTACAACCGATCGTAGTATAGGAATTTTACTTCCTACTCAGTGTATGTCATCCAAATACCAGGACATCACACTCTACTACCTTCTTAACAGATCCATCCCCTATTCTGATGAAGTCAAAGCCATGACTGTCACATCAAAATTAGATGATTTTTCTCTGCTATATCTACTCAAGTCTATAAATAGACATAAGCTACTTGCCCACTATGCTTCCGCTGCTCCCACTGACCACAACAACCCTCTGGCAGAATAATATATACGTGGACTTCTAAAGCTAGTTTAGAACGACCCTATACTTATCCTCCTGCTGGGTCTCATAGTCTGGAACAATAGTAGTGTCAAGTCTGGGTAAACAAGACCTCCCTGTCACCGTCCTTGAGGCTACCGGAGTACCTCTCGGGTGTCTGAGGTTACCCACCATATCTGCGGAGTGGCTAATAGAATGTCAAACCTGATTGAATATATATGTCCTATTAAATTTTCCGTAATCGTTTGCGGTTCTGGAATCACTTCCAGTTCTG
Source organism: Agapanthus africanus (assembly GCA_030015575.1). Taxonomy (NCBI): domain Eukaryota; kingdom Viridiplantae; phylum Streptophyta; class Magnoliopsida; order Asparagales; family Amaryllidaceae; genus Agapanthus; species Agapanthus africanus. Next base: position 235,129,840 of record CM057337.1, read on the forward strand.
CCATACTCCCACTACTGTTTTCTGAAAAAATCCATTTTACTAAAACTGTGGCGAGTCAAGAACAATATCACTATTGATCTTCCAGATGGTAGAAAATCAACCCTCGACATAGCCCGGGTCAACCCATAAACTGCCATTACAGAAACGTGCCTTGAGTTATCCAGAGTCTGGTTTTGAGCATAAGCTGGACAACTCCCCGTACCTTAACATCGTTAAGATATGATCCATTCTATATCCAATTTTGAAACCTTGGCACTTATTTAATTGGAACCAGATTCTAATCCATGCAACTTTCTCCAGTGCATATCAACTTAATGGAGAGAGGTTAATCAGCATTACTCAACTTAGGAATCCTTCCATATCTGAGTAACCTGAAAGAGAAACTAGTTTCTCCAAACCATTAATATCAACTGAATACCAATCATAAGTATCTACATTTTTGATATCTTTGAAGAATCCCGATACTTGTGATACCTGGTTCTCTACTTTATTCTTATACCCACAACTTCTCAAAACTTAGACATTGTATTTCTACGAAACACTTATCTAAAAACTTAGAGAAATCATAAGTAAATAGAACATGGTACGAGGACCAACCCCTTTGTCCTAACGGGCACTGGACAACATACAATACTCTGTATAAGTCCGCTGAGTTGAATAACTCAAAACCTGTGCGTCGCAGGTTGAAAACTGTACTTATGGTTAAGAACTGTTGGAGATAGTGCCCTCAGAGTCAATTATTAGGTCACAGGTACGTGATTGTAATGATTGAGGGAGGACCTATCCCGGTAGGACAGTCTTACTCGAGATGATAGTATGCTATCTGGTTTACCTTTATCATCGTGTACTGCTTTAGGTGACATGACACGTCGCTATTACACGTTGATAGAGCCCCTAGGATTCTTGCTTGGCCACCAGCAGTATGAGGGCGATCATATAAGTGGGAGCTGGGGGTCTACAAGCATATCCTTAAAAGGTCCCTAGTCGTGGGAGTTTCGAGACCGGGCATCGATACTCCATTAGTAGACTAGTGTATACAGTCGAGACCCCGACGAGGGGCGGTGGCCGGTCTCACAAGCCACTGGTGTCAGTTGGATCACCTAAGATGTATACAGGTGCTCATTGGGTTATGAGTACACCGGACAGGACTCGCCGGGAACATGCTAGTTGGTCATATACCAGACGTCAGATGGCAGTTCCCTGGTGACATGTGTGCAGGTTAGTTCATCGACCTGGGGATCGTCATTTGTCTCGTGTGAGTTCCCACTGTACTTTGATTACTACCCTACCACGGCTCAAAGGAGTCGTGCAAACAGGTTTTAGTTGGGTACAGTCCCGAGCCACATGGAGGCAGTGAGCGTATCTTCAGGGGTTCGTCTCTCCCGGTATTGGGGGTGAGGTCGTGCTGTGTCTAGGAGAGCTATTACACAAAGTCCTTGGCCAAGGCAAGGAGATTTACTGGTAGGTATTCCAGTAGTATCTCAGGGTGTTCTGGGCTACACTCCGACACGACTTGTACCGCTTTTGGGGGTCTGACTTTTACCAACCCCCTAGGCCCGCCATGCGATACTCATAGACGAACGGACCGGACTGCACGGATATTGTCACTGACAGGCTCAGTAGGGTGTCAGGATGAGTTCGCTCATCGACGTCCCTTTTAGTCAATAGCTGGTGGCCCGTTACGTATTGGCTTATACCTCTGACATGCTAGTGGTTAAATCCACAGCCATAGTATTGACGAGTCTTTAGAGTCCACCACACTTTCAGTTACTCAGCTTTCGGGCGAAACGCTGTAGAGGCCGTATGGAGATATGGCAGGGTCCGATCAGATACGTGCGGTATTGCACGGATCAGGATCGGACAGTTTGTACTAGTAGCCGTATAGGTATATGGCAGGGTTCGATCAGATACGTGCGGTATTGCACGGATCAGGATCGAACGGATATTACTAGCCGGCTTTGGTTTAAGCCGGTCCTAGTTTAGTACAGTGTAGATTTTGTCTCATTGCTTTTGTATCCGGACGGAATACAGATGCGGGTGTGTATGCACAGTGTTGGGGTTTTCCTGTAATTTATTACGGGACCAGTTTTCTGGAGTTGCCAGTTTGCATTCCGTTCCGGCCGGTTTTCCTTTGTTCTTTCCCGGCCGGACTTTTCCGATGGAGGGTGTTATTTGCAATTGTGCAAATAACATTTGTGGAGGGGGTTTATTGTAATAGATTGATTATGATAGCTTTCATTTCTTTTCAACCATGCTTTTGCTTTATGAGATTTGAGTGACATGAAAGGGTATGGTTTGAAAAAGGGTGAAGCATGGTTGTATGTTTCTTTGTCCCTTGGATGTGGTCACCTCTTCTTCACTCCTACACTCACCTCCCTTAAGGCTTCATATTCTTTCCTTCTACATTTCCAAGTTCATAAGTTTTTCCATGGTTGAGTGAGAAGAAAAAAAGAGAAGGAGAGAGCTTCATCCTTGAGAGTGTTTTTCATTCTTGATCTCTTTTCATGCCAAGAAAAATGAAAGCACCATTTTTCATACCTTCATTCCTCCATCTTCAAAAGGCAACCAAAACCCCAATGAGACATAGACCCTACACATCCTACAGCAAACCTTGGGCATGTCGAGTTGCCGGCTTCATGCCCGAGTTGCCTCGGTATTGAGGTGGGAGCCCGTAAAAGTACCCGGCTTCGTGGTGCCCTTTCCGACGAGGAGGAGACGGACGGAGATCCCGCGAGGAGATCGGAGTGGAGATGAAGACCGGAGGACTCGGATCAGTCGGTATATCTCTATTCCCTTTACTTGTAGTCTGCTAGGACTAGTTAATGGTTCGATCCGGAGTTTAGTGCGCGGTGGTGCCGGTTTGCAAAGTCCGCAAAATTTAAGTTTTTCACCGCTTCCGCATTCCGGCGTCGGATTGACGGCCGGGGCGCCGCCGTGCACTTACATTGGTATCAGAGCCTCCCCATTAACTTCGTCTAGCTTTTGTGTAATGTGTTTTACGTTTCCGATCGAACAAAATCCCGAAAACCCGTATTTCTTTGCACATCAGTTTCTGTCGAATTTTTTTTGAGTCCAAAAATTTTTCAAGTTGTCTCAGAGTGCTGTGCAGGGAATTCTAAGCATACTGTAAAAATTTGGTACCATGAACCCACTATACCACCGCGGAAGGGCGGCCAAAACCCTACTTTGGCCGCGCTTCCGCGGCAAGTTTCACTGTTCATGCTCCCAAAAGTTTGCAGAATGTTCCTGAGTTGAAAATGGGCTTTCTGGAATATTAAAGTTGGGCCAATTATTTCTGTGAGTGCTACAGTTTTCTTTGGGGCCCACTTGTTAATTGTTTGATCAATCGGAAAATCTTAAACACATTTTTCACAGTATTTACATTATATCTGCGACCGTGAATGTCACTCGATCGGTAAATCCGGTCTAACTGCTATAGCCCGGTTAGACGGATTTGCGAACGTGACTTTCACGTTGATGTTCTGTTTTTGCTGTGTTGTTGCGGATCGGTCGTGGGGATAGCTTGGATGCAATGCTAGTACTGTGCTGTTGTATTATGTACTTTTGATACTGCGGGGCGAGCGTCCGACATGTGGACTGCCGTCACTGCCTGCTTGTATTATTATTTTGGGGCACGACCTGGTTGCGGTCGATGTACCCGGTGTATGTATATTTTACTTTCTGTACTAGGATTACCCCGCGGAGGGGTGCACGGATAGCCGGGTTCTAGAGGGCAGCAAGCCCGCATCTCATGGCATTGGGACGGAGGGGGCTTCACTCTAGAATTGGCGGGCTATTCGCCGCACTCGTAGGGGGTAAAGGTTTGACCCAGGAGGGGTGCCCAAGTTACCGGATTCCGTGAAGTGCTGGGTGGTCCATTCACGGCGATGAAGGGGGCTGCCTCGCTTCAGGTTTTGGCGGGTGACTTGCCGCGCCCGTAGGGGTCTAGGATTTCATTGCACAGGCTATCCACACGACCAGGGGAACGTCGGGTTTCAGCGGCTCTGTGAAACCCGGGGATCCCAGATATCTGTATTGTTTCTGTGATGCTGTACATTTCTGTGATGTTGCATTTTATTCACGCCTTGAGCGAATACTATATATTGGTATATATATTAGTAGATGTTGTATATGTTTTTCATCCGCGCTAGTCCAGTCCCCGCTCTGCCGTTAGTTAGCTAACCTAACGGGTGATGACGGGACCCAGTGGCGAATGCGGATGGCATATACGTACGTCAGTATATTTTCGTTCTTTTTGGTGTGATCAATTGATGGGACTGCGTTGATTCGGATCAATGCAACTTAAAACAAACCTAATCTGATGTTGTTGGAACACTTTTCAAAAAGCTGTTATTGCAAGGACGTTCACTTTTGTTTTGCATCGCGGTATTCATTTAGAATATCCTGCTCCTCAGTCGACGAGGCAAGGGCCGAGATCCCTTCACCGGGAGTGACCCCTTGGACAAAAAGTTTGCGTCAGGGCATTAACTTCACTATAGCCGATTACTTTTGCTTTGCACCGTGGTGTTCATTTGGAATATCCTGCACCCCATTCTACGGGGAAAGAGCCGAGATCCCTTCACCGGGAGTGACCTCTTTAGCAACGGTTTTCGTCACTATATTTTCAAAAAGCTATCCGTTCCTTCAACGATATCAAGTTCATTACGTTAAAGGTTTTCGCCAGAAACCATTCGTAGCCCTCCGTCGTTTCATATGGTTGGTCAATAGTATTCAAGCTGTGTATGTTGGCCAAAGTCAAGGCACAGTGATTGGTAGCTATTGGGGTATTCATATGCAGCATAGATAGATGCGTTGGTTTGGGACAGTCGTACTGCCATTTTGGCCAAAGTCAAGGGTATGTACGGGTGGATTCAAATTAACCTGGAGAATGACGGGTAGAACTTGACATGTGACTTATGATATGTTGGCCAAAGTCAAGGTCATAAGAGCATGGGGTAAAAATCACATCGGGAGTTTCAAAAGTACTGAAACTTGCCAGATATGCGCATACCTTCTGGAGTGTGATAGCGTGAGCGGATTCCGTCACGTTATCATGCGATGAGAGTTGGATCCCGATTCCCACTGATGAGTTAGTTTACTCCTCGGGTGACCCCGACTAATTCTTCTTTCAGGTTTGGAGGAGAATTTGAGGTACAGTGGGAGGTTTCCAGATTAGATAAATTGGTGACCATTCTGATCTAGGTTAGAGTGCACGCTGAGTGTTTTCTTTTCTCTCTCTCTTTGGCAGCGACCATTGACCCGACCCTAAGACTATGACTCAGAGACCAGGTTAACCGAACCTTCTTTACACCGGCTTTTGGATTGTCAGAGTTGCGAACCTCATTGCCACTCCTACTTTTACCCTTTTCTCCAGGACACCCCGTTTTGCTACGAACGTCCACTTTCATTGGACAAAACCATCGTATGGTTAGATACGAACTCGAAGGAATTCGAGGATGGTTTCCGGTTCTGGAGAAAACGGATAGGATTATTCAGTTGTCTTTTCCTTTTACCCTCTCTCAGGTTACGAGTACTCCTTGGTTTAGGGGTAGTACACCTATTACGCAAATTGGATTGTCTTCTTCCAAACCTTAGGCTGGTGCCGACCGGTAGGGAATGAAGAAAACCAATTAGCATAACGATGGTGTGCAGAAGGTATTAAGTTTAGACAAAGCAAGGGATTAGTAAGAGGGCAAAGTAAATTGCAACAGATATTCACGACCAAACCAAATATTTCGTTACCACTCCCACATCACCTTTGTATTTCTCCAGGACACTCCGTATCACTACGAAGATCCACAGTTTATTTGGATAATCCATCGTATGGTTATATACGAACTCGAAAGGAACTTGTTCCAGTTCGGGGATGGATCCTGGTTCAGGAGAAATAGGAATAAAGTACATTCAGGTGTCTTTTATCTTCACCTTCTCTCGCATTGCGAGTGTTCCTAGGATTGGGACAGTACACCCATTATGCTTATTGGATAGTCTTCTTCCAAACCATAGGCTGGTGCTGAACGGTAGGGAAGGAAGAAAACCATTTGGCCTAAAAGGGTGTGCAGAAGGTAAAGACTAAAGACATATGAAGGGATTTGGAGAGGTGGCAAAGAACTATACGGTTACAGTCGTGAATCTGGAAGAGGCATTACTAGGAATACCAGGATACCCCAACGAAACATTTCAATGTTTCAGTTTCACTGTGTACTATTAAAAGAAAACTGATTTCCCAATTAGACACTTACTCCAGGGTATGTATTTACCAGGTACGATTCTCACATCTGTATGGTTTTACAGATGATGAGTGGGAGTAGGTTATTGGGAATTGGGTGATTATCCTCATTATATCGGGATTCGTTGTAATCGGTGATATTTGAGGAAATCACCTGGCCTGTTTGCCGGTCGGCAAATATTTGGTTTTGAATATCCGCTGTTATGCACCAATTTCAAATTGATATATCTGTACGTCTATTTTCATAGAGTGAGATATACCTTTCTGAAATTATGTCTACGACATTTACCTATATCAGTGGATGGTTAGGTAAGGAGCATTAAACAGCGGTGTAATTCTTCTTAACCATAAGTACAGTTTTCAACCTACGACACACAGTAAATGAGTTACAAGACTCAAGGGACTTATACAAAGGATTGTATGTTGTCCAGGGTCCATCAGGACAGAGGGCTTGGTCCTCGTACTATATTCGGTTTACTTATGACTTCTCTAGTTTTTAGACAGGTGTTTCGTGGAAACACAGGGTCCGAATTTTGAGAAGTTATAGGTATTTGAATAGAGTAGAGAACCAGGTATAGTAAGTATCGGGATTCTTCAAAGAGATCGAAGATGTAGATACTTGTGTATGGTATTCAGTTGATAGTAATGATAAAGAGATCTTGCTTCTCTTTCAGGTTACTCATAATTGGAAGTATTCCTAAGTTGAGTAACGCTGATCGGCCTCCTTCCATTTAGTTGACATGCGCTGGGGACAGCTGCATGATTTGAATCTGGTTCAATTAAATCAGTGCCTCTGTTTCTATATTGGATATAGAACAGTTCATATCTTAACGATGTTAAGGTACGGGGAGTTGTCCGGTTCATGATTAAAACCAGACACTGGACAACTCAAGGCACGTTTCTGTAATGGCTGTTTGTGGGTTGACCCAGGCTATGACGAGGGTTGACTTTCTACCATCTGGATGAACAATAGCGATATTGTTCTAGACTCGCCACAGTTTTATTAAAAATGGATTTTTTCAGAAAACAGTAGTGGGAGTATGGTAGAACTGGAAGTGATTCCGGAACCACAAACGATTACTGAAGATTTGATAAGGAACCTAAAGATTCAATCTGGATTGACATTCCATTGGCCACTCCGCAGATAAGGTGGGTAACTTCAGGCACCCGAGAGGTACTACGGTAGCCTCAAGGACGGTGACAGGGAAGTTCTTGTTTTCCCACAATTGCCATTGTTGTTGTTCCAGGTTACGAGACCCGGCGGGAGGATGAGTATAGCGTCGTTCTAAACCAGTTTTAGAAGTGTGCGTCTATATGACTCTGCCAGAGGGTTGTCGTAGTCAGTGGGAGCAGCGGAAGCATTGGTGGACAGGTTGCTTATGTCTATTTATAGACTAGAGCAGATGTAGCGGAGATAGATCATCTATTTCTGACGTGACAGTCATGGGTTTGACTTCATCAGAATAGGGGATGGATCTGTTGAGAAGGTAGTAGGGTGTGATATCCTGGTATTTGGATGATATACACAGAGTAGGAAAGGAAACTCCTATACTACAATCGGTTATACTTTGGTCATCACACAGTTTCTCCACAAAGGAAATGGATTTTATATCAGGCATACTGGTTACTAGATCTATGGTTTTAGATCTAGATTTGGGTGGTTTCCCAATCAGGGTACTTGACAGCATTCTAAGAGTATTTAGGATGGACGACTCCTGGCACGGTAGTGTACCTGCAGGTAATGGAGTCACCCTCTCCAAAGGTGTCTTACAGACTAAAGGGGAGAGGGACGGGCATGATTGGCAGATCACTTGCTCAGGCAATTGAGTCAATCGTGAGATGTCAAGTACCACACCAGATGTTGTTCTTGCACTAGATGCAATAAGTTGACATTAATCCAATCCTGGAGAAACAGTCGGAAGCAGTTTTAGAACATAAGTGGATGTTCTAGGGAGATGATAACGACAGCCTCATTCAGGAGACAGTTATCATTCCAGGCTTCCAAGGTGACATGGACGACAAGGAGGTTGTCAGAGTTATAGTTTTCCTTCTGATGAGGGGCAGTATTTTGGACAGGTGGTCCAAGGCAATACTGAGGGAGGCATGGCGCGCAGGACACTGATTAAGTTCAGTTGTCAATACAGTCTAAGAAGTTTGGATTTGGAGTTCATTATGAGCTAGGTCCCATCAGACATTCAGACATATTCTGAGACAGGTATTGCTCTTTTCGGGAGATGGCTTTCTCCGCGAACTTGAGATATAGAGAGACATAGAAAGAAACTACTAAGCGGATCCACTCACTGAGGCTATTCCTCGAACGCAATAGTTCCGCAAACGAGCTTTGTGAGACTGACTAGTAGAGGAGTTGGATGTTCGGTATCACACGGGCTGTAAGTATGCGACATCGCAATAATTAGCCTTGAGTGCAAGTGGGAGATTGTTGGAGATAGTGCCCTCAGAGTCAATTATTAGGTCACAGGTACGTGATTGTAATGATTGAGGGAGGACCTATCCCGGTAGGACAGTCTTACTCGAGATGATAGTATGCTATCTGGTTTACCTTTATCATCGTGTACTGCTTTAGGTAACATGACACGTCGCTATTACACGTTGATAGAGCCCCTAGGATTCTTGCTTGACCACCAGCAGTATAAGGGCGATCATATAAGTGGGAGCTGGGGGTCTACAAGCATATCCTTAAAAGGTCCCTAGTCGTGGGAGTTTCGAGACCGGGCATCGATACTCCATTAGTAGACTAGTGTATACAGTCGAGACCCCGACGAGGGGCGGTGGCCGGTCTCACAAGCCACTGGTGTCAGTTGGATCACCTAAGATGTATACAGGTGCTCATTGGGTTATGAGTACACCGGACAGGACTCGCCGGGAACATGCTAGTTGGTCATATACCAGACGTCAGATGGCAGTTCCCTGGTGACATGTGTGCAGGTTAGTTCATCGACCTGGGGATCGTCATTTGTCTCGTGTGAGTTCCCACTGTACTTTGATTACTACCCTACCACGGCTCAAAGGAGTCGTGCAAACAGGTTTTAGTTGGGTACAGTCCCGAGCCACATGGAGGCAGTGAGCGTATCTTCAGGGGTTCGTCTCTCCCGGTATTGGGGGTGAGGTCGTGCTGTGTCTAGGAGAGCTATTACACAAAGTCCTTGGCCAAGGCAAGGAGATTTACTGGTAGGTATTCCAGTAGTATCTCAGGGTGTTCTGGGCTACACTCCGACACGACTTGTACCGCTTTTGGGGGTCTGACTTTTACCAACCCCCTAGGCCCGCCATGCGATACTCATAGACGAACGGACCGGACTGCACGGATATTGTCACTGACAGGCTCAGTAGGGTGTCAGGATGAGTTCGCTCATCGACGTCCCTTTTAGTCAATAGCTGGTGGCCCGTTACGTATTGGCTTATACCTCTGACATGCTAGTGGTTAAATCCACAGCCATAGTATTGACGAGTCTTTAGAGTCCACCACACTTTCAGTTACTCAGCTTTCGGGCGAAACGCTGTAGAGGCCGTATGGAGATATGGCAGGGTCCGATCAGATACGTGCGGTATTGCACGGATCAGGATCGGACAGTTTGTACTAGTAGCCGTATAGGTATATGGCAGGGTTCGATCAGATACGTGCGGTATTGCACGGATCAGGATCGAACGGATATTACTAGCCGGCTTTGGTTTAAGCCGGTCCTAGTTTAGTACAGTGTAGATTTTGTCTCATTGCTTTTGTATCCGGACGGAATACAGATGCGGGTGTGTATGCACAGTGTTGGGGTTTTCCTGTAATTTATTACGGGACCAGTTTTCTGGAGTTGCCAGTTTGCATTCCGTTCCGGCCGGTTTTCCTTTGTTCTTTCCCGGCCGGACTTTTCCGATGGAGGGTGTTATTTGCAATTGTGCAAATAACATTTGTGGAGGGGGTTTATTGTAATAGATTGATTATGATAGCTTTCATTTCTTTTCAACCATGCTTTTGCTTTATGAGATTTGAGTGACATGAAAGGGTATGGTTTGAAAAAGGGTGAAGCATGGTTGTATGTTTCTTTGTCCCTTGGATGTGGTCACCTCTTCTTCACTCCTACACTCACCTCCCTTAAGGCTTCATATTCTTTCCTTCTACATTTCCAAGTTCATAAGTTTTTCCATGGTTGAGTGAGAAGAAAAAAAGAGAAGGAGAGAGCTTCATCCTTGAGAGTATTTTTCATTCTTGATCTCTTTTCATGCCAAGAAAAATGAAAGCACCATTTTTCATACCTTCATTCCTCCATCTTCAAAAGGCAACCAAAACCCCAATGAGACATAGACCCTACACATCCTACAGCAAACCTTGGGCATGTCGAGTTGCCGGCTTTATGCCCGAGTTGCCTCGGTATTGAGGTGGGAGCCCGTAAAAGTACCCGGCTTCGTGGTGCCCTTTCCGACGAGGAGGAGACGGACGGAGATCCCGCGAGGAGATCGGAGTGGAGATGAAGACCGGAGGACTCGGATCAGTCGGTATATCTCTATTCCCTTTACTTGTAGTCTGCTAGGACTAGTTAATGGTTCGATCCGGAGTTTAGTGCGCGGTGGTGCCGGTTTGCAAAGTCCGCAAAATTTAAGTTTTTCACCGCTTCCGCATTCCGGCGTCGGATTGACGGCCGGGGCGCCGCCGTGCACTTACAAGAACTACTCCGTTGTTCAATGTTCCTTACCCAATCGTCAACTGATATAGGTAAATGTCACGGATATAATCTCAAAAAGTTGTATCTCACTTTATAAAAATAAACGTACAGATATATCATTTTGAAATTGGTGCACAACAACGGATATTCAAAACCAAATATATGCCGTCTGGCAAACACTCAGGCGACTTCCTCAAATATCACCAATTACAACGAATTCCGATATAATGAGGATGATCACCATATTCCCAATAACTTCCTCCCTCTCATCATCTATAAAACCATACGGATGTGAGAATCATACCTGGTAAATACATACCCTGGAGTAAGTATCTACTCGGGAAATCAGTTTTCCTTTAACAATGCACAGTGTAACTGAAACATAAAAATGTTTCGTAGGGGTATCCTGGTATTCCTAGTAATACCTCTTCCATAATCCAATTCATGACTGTAACCGTATAATTCTTTGCCATCTCTCCAAATCGCTTTATTTGTCTTTAGTCATTTTCTTCTGTACACCCCTTTTAGGCTAAGTGGTTTTCTTCCTTCCCTACCGTTCGGCACCAGCCTATGGTTTGGAAGAAGACTATCCAATAAGCCTAATAGGTGTAACCTCCTAAACAAACGAGTACTCGTAACCTGAGAGAAGGTGATGATAAAAGACAACTGAATAATACCTTATTCTATTTCTTCCGAACTGGGAAAAAAGCAAAAGTGAAATAGGAGTGGCGATGAAGTACGCGGTTTGGTCATGAATGATAGCAGTCGCAATTTACTTTGCCCTCTTTCTAATCCCTTTATTTTGTCTTTACATATTACCTTCTGCACACCCTACTTAGGCTAATTGGTTTTCTTCATTCCCTACCTTTTGGCACCTGCCTATGGTTTGGAAGAAGACTATCCAATAAGCGTAATAGGTGTACTCTCCTAAACCAAGGAGCCCTCGCAACCTGAGAGAAGGTGATAATAAAAGACAACTGAATAAACCAATTCAATTTCTCCTGAATCTGGATCCATCCTCGAAATAGTATCTTCGAGTTCGTATATAACCATACGACGGATCTATCCAATGGAAGTGGATGTCCGTAGTAATACGGGGTGTTCTGTGAAATACAAAGGGTAAAAGAAGGAGCGGCAATGACTTATGCAACTTTAGACAATCCAAAAGCCAGTATTTTAAGAAGGTTCGGTCAACTTGGTCACTGAGTCATAGTTTAGGGTCGGTCAAAGGTAGCTGCCAAAGAGAGAGAGAAAAGAAACACTCTGTGTGCACTGTAACCTAGATCAGAATGGTTATCAATTTATCTAATCAGGAAACCTCCCACTGTTATCTCAAATTCTCCTCCAAACCTGAAAGAAGAATTAGTCGGGATCACCCGAAGAGTAAACTAACTCATCAGTGGGAATCGGGATCCAACTCTCATCGCATGATAACTCGATGGAAGATACTCAAGTTATCACACTCCAGAAGGTATGCGCATGCCTGGCAAGTTTCCTGTATGTTTGAAACTCCCGATGTTATTTTTGCCCCATGCTCTTATGACCTTGACTAAGGGCCAAAATGTCATAAGTCACATGTCAAGTTCTATCCATCATTATCCAGGTCAATTTGAACCCACCCGTACATACTCTTGACTAAGGGCCAAAACAGTAATACGACTATCCCAAACCAACGCATCTATCTATGCAACATGTGAACACCCCAGCAGCTACCAATCACTATGTCTTGACTAAGGGCCAAGTATACATAGCTTGAATACTACTGACCATCCATAAGAAATGAAGGAGGGCTACGGCTGGTTTTTGGCGAAAAACCTTTAACGTAATGAACTTGATCTCATTGAAGGAACCTGATAGCTTTTTATAAAGATATATTGGCGAAAACCTTTTGCTAAAGAGGTCACTCCCAGTGAAGGGATCTCGGCTCTTTTCTCATGGAATGAGGTGCAGGATATTCCAACTGAATACCGCGATGCAAAGCAACTTGTAATCGACTATAGTGAATTTATTACCCTGACGCAAACTTCTGCCCAAGGGGTCACTCCCGGTGAAGGGATATCAGCCCCTGCCTCGTCGAGTGAGGTGCAGGATATTCCAACTGAATACCGCTATGCAAAACAAAAGGAAACATCTTTGTAATAACACTTTTTAAATTGGTTCCAACAACATCAAATATAGGTTTGTTTTATCCTTGAATTGATAAGAATCAATGCAGTCCCATCAATCAATCACACCAGAAAAGAACGAAAAATAAAATGTACGTATATGCCATCCGCATTCGTCACAGGGTCCCGTCACCACCCGTTAGGTTACTTAACTAATGACAGAGCGGGGACTGGACTAGCGCGGGTGTAAAACATATGCAACATCTAATAGTATATATACCAATATACAATAATCGCTCAAGGCGTGATAATATGCAACATTACAGAAAAGTAATAAGCATCACAGAACAATACAGATAATCTGGGATCCCCGGGTTTCACAGAGCCGCTACTGAAACCCGACGTTCCCCTGGTCGTGTGGATAGCCTGTACAATGAAACCTAGACCCCTACGGGTGCGGCAAGTTACCCACCAAAACCTGAAGCGAGGCAGCCTCCTACAGCAAAATGAATGGACCACTCGGCACTTCACGGAATCCGGTAACTTGAGCACCCCTCCTTGGGTCAACCTGTACCCCTACGAGTGCGGCGAATAGTCGGCCAATTCTAGAGTGAGGCCCCTCTGCCTCTCAAAGCCATGAGATACAGACCCGTTGCCCTCCAGAACCTGGCTATCCGTGCACTCCGTCGCGGGGTAAACCTAGTACAGAAATAAAAATATGTACAACGGGTACATCGACCTCAGCCCGGTCGTGCCCCAAAAGAATATTATACAAACAGGCAGTGATGGCAGTCCACATGTTGGACGCTCGCCCCGCAATATCAAATGTATAAATAAATCCAAACTGCACTACTATTGCACTCTGCTATCCACCACGACAAATCCGCAACATCACAGCAAAACACAGAACATCAACGCGAATGTCACGTTCGCAAATCCGTCTAAAAGAGCTATAGCAATTAGACGCAATTTACAGCTTGAATGACATTCCCGGTCGGAGATAAAATATAAGTACTGCAAACTAACAAGTTTAAAATTTCGATCGACAAAACTTCCCGAAGTGGGCCCCACGCACATCTGCTGTACAGTAACAAAATCTGGGCCCAAAAGAACAGATCCAAAAACCACAATTTTCCATGTAGAACATACTGTAAAAGTTTTACCCTGTGAAGCGCCAAGACGACCGCGGATCCGCGGCCAAAGCATAGCTTTGGCGGCGGTTCCGCGGCCGTACGGTCGAGACAGAAGATCGAATTTCTGCAGTTTTCTTCAAAAAGCCTGCTTAATTTTCTGGTATACTCAAAATAATTTTTAGACCAAGTTTAAAATCGACAGAAACTTTACACATAGAAATTGCAGTTTTGGAAATTCCGTTCGATCGATGTTTAAAACGCGTTAGCACAAGTTAGTAAAACTGAATGGTGAGGCTTTGATACCACTGTAAGTCCACGGTAGTGCCCCGACCGTCTAACAGACGCTAAATGCGGAACAAAAACTTTTACAACTGGCGCTATCGCGTACTATAACCCGGATCTACCATTAAAGCTAAATTAACAAACTACATAGTGGGTAGAAATGTTATACCGAACGATCCGAGGCCTTCGGTCTTCAACCATCATCCCACGCTTTGTTGCGGCTACTCCGATCTCCTGAATCTCCAGTCTTCTCGTCCAAGTGGCACCACGTCGACGGATCTTTAAACGGGCTCCCGCCTCTGAACCGAGACAACTCGATCATCAAGTTTGCTAAAAGAGATGACCAAGATTGATGTAGAGAATGAGTAGAACACTTTGTCTCACTTCGTCCAAAGCTATGGACGAACAGTTAATGAAGTTGCCTTTTGGATCGGGTGAAATGAGAAATGAGGCTATCTAATTTCCATGAATCCAAAACCTATTCTTTTCTTTTGCAAAATCAATCATACCCTCACAAGAGGGGAGGGGCCGGCCATAATATAGGAGAGGGGTGAGTGTAGGAGCAAGGGGGTGACACTAAGCAAAGCTTATCACTTCATTAAAGAATGAATGACTCACAAATGACACCTTGTATAAACACAATAAATGCAAGAGTGAGTCATAACCTTAGTCACCATTCTATTAATGCAAATGAATGAATCACTATCCTAGTCACCAATCAAGAAACTTCTAGAACCATGACTCACCCAATGAAGAAAAGATAAATCCGTATTTAACCGAATGTTAAATACGGGTGATAGAAAACTGGAAACTGGCAACTTCCGAAAGCAATCCCGAAACGAATTTCAGGATAACCCCGTATCAGTATAAACATACCCGCATTTGTATTACGACCGAATACAAATGCAACTGAGACAAAGATATTATATCTACACAGTATAATACTCGGATCCGGCTTACCTACCAGTATTATCTGCCCGAAATATGACACGTGCGTAAACGCATGTGCATTTTCCGAACCCTGCCATAAAACCATACGGCCTCTACAACGTTTCGCCCGAACTTGGAAAACTGTCTGTGGGGGACTCTAGTGACCCATCAACACACTGGCACTGGGTATAACCTCTAGGACGTCAGAGGTATAAGCTGTACGTAACGTTTCCCTATATATTGATTGGAAGGGAAGCTGATGAGCGAACTCGTCCAGAAACCCTACTGAGCCTAACAGTGACAATATCCGTCCATTCCGGTCCATTCGTTTAAGAGTATCGCATATCGAGTCTAGGGGGTGGATAAAGTCAGACCCCTAATAACGCGATATTCGTGTCGGTATGAAGCCCATCATCACCTGAGAAACTACTGATCCAAATCAGTAATTCTCCACTACCTCGGCCGAGGATTTCTAGTGATGGCCACCCGTGCACTGTACGACATCATCCCCCAATACCTGGAGAGACGAATCCCTGACGATCCGCTCACTGCCTCCATGTGGCTCGGGACTGTACCCAAAAAATACCTGTTTGCACGTCTCCTTTGAGCGTGGAAGGGTTGAAATCAAAGCACAGTGGGAATTCACACGAGACAAATGACGATCTCAGGTCGACAAACTAACCTGTACACATGTCACCAGGGAACTGCTATCTGACGATATATATAATACCAACTAGTATGTTCCCGGCGAGTCCTATCCGGTGTACTCATAACGAGATGAGCACCTGTATACATCTTAGGTGATTCAACTGACACCAATGGCTTGTGAGATCGGCCATCGCCCCTCGTCGGGTTCTCGACTGTATACACTAGTCTACTCTGGAGTATCGATGCCCTGTCTCGAAACTCCTACGACTAGGGACACTTTAAGGATATGCTTACTGTTGGGTTAACCTAGCACCTCATGAAGGGTTTGGAAGCATCATATGTACTAAAGATTGAATTTTTAGGGTGCTAAGTTAACAAACAAAGAATCGTTCCTAGAAAAAATAGGGTTTCAAAATATGCATATCATCTCATGAAAGAAAAGCTTGGGTTTTGGGAGTACAACCTTTGTAGCTCCCTACACTAGACTCCTTGGCTACTTGGGGTTTGGAAAAGCTCCGCTTGAACTCCTCTAGGTCACCGATGATCCACCAGGGGTCCGCTTTGTCCAAGCTAGCAACTTCGCAAGATCAAGAATGAAAATCGAAGCTAACACTCTAAACAAGTGGGCTAGACTTTTGTAGAATGGTGTTGTGGTTCTCTTTCTCACTTCAAAATCCTATCTTGTTGAGTATTTTGCTCACTTGAAAATTCTAGAGAGCAAAAGATCAAGGTTGAAGAAGATGATGGCTATTTTTAGAAGAAGAGAAGAATAACTCACATGAGAAAAAGAAAAATATAAGTATATATATTTTTCTTCTTCATCTCAAACCATTGTTATCTTTTATGGATATTTAATTTTACTTTAGTTAAAATACAAGAGAAAGATTAAACCATGGTCAAAAGGTAGGTGAATATGGTTAGGTCAAAAGAAGAGTGTAGAAACTTTTCCATGATTTAATCTTATCTCTTTTCTTTTGTTTTAGAATAAATAGAAATAAAAATCCATAATATAAACCATGGTGTGAGTCTTTTATTGCCACCATTTTCTATGTATAAACAACCATGATAGATGTTGTATGTATGTATGTATGCACATCCATATGTGCAAGAATCTATAAAGAAAGCATACATGCATGCATACATTCATCAAACACAAGAAAGGATTTCTAGTGAGAAACTAATGGTTAAATGATAAATCAACACTTGATTTATCAATCCGGCCATATCACATATGACCCCACCAAAAGCAAGCCGCCCGATCAATATACGGTATCCTATACGCGCATTTTAATCGGGTCCATGCGCATATCGCATACGCGCACCACAACGTTTCGCCTGGACTAGGTAACTCCTTTGTGGGACACTAAGACTCGTCAATACGCCGGCAGTGAGTGATGATCATATCAAGCACCCCCAAGCCGCAAGCGGTCAGCTAAACGTAATGGCCACCCGGGTATTGAACGATCAGAAGAGAACAAGCGAACCTGTTACAACTCCCGTCGAGCCAACCGGCAACACTACCGTGCAGTCCGGTCTCTTCGTCTGATATGTCGCATATCAAGTCTAGGGGTGGTAAACGTCAGACCCCAATAACTGATAAGTCGTGCCGATGTGAGGCTCATAACGGGTCGAGAAACTACTGGTAACACTTACCAGTAAATCTCTAATCAGCCCTGGCCAGGGACTTCCCTGTTACGGCCAATCGAGCACAGCGCAACATCAACCCCCAATACCGGGAGAGACGAAACCCCTCCTATCGCTCATTGCCTCCATGTGACTCGGGATTGTACCCAAAAACAACCGGTTTGCATGCCCTCATGGTCGTGGTAAGGTGGAAACCAAAGCACAGTGGGAATCACACAAGACTCTATGACGATCTTGGGTCTACAGACTAACCTGCACAAGTGTCACCTGAGAACTGCCATCTGACTTGAGGTATAATACCATCTGGGAGTTCTCGGCAAGTCCGTCCAGTGTACCCAGTCTCCACTGAGCACCCGTATACCATCTCTGATGTCAAACACCAATGGATATAGGATCATCCATCGCCCATCTCATGGGTCGAGAAGCGTATACGCTAGTCTACACTGGTATATCGATGCCACGTCTCGATACACCCACGACTAGGGACCTTGAAGGATGTACTTATGGACTACCATGTCCCAACTAGTATGATCCGCATCATAGTCCAGGTAGTCAAGTACACAACCTAAGGGCTTTACCAACATGTAACCATAAGACAGTATAAAGAGACAAGTATACATGTTAAGATAAAGAGCAACCAGATAGCATACTATCATATCGAGCAATAAAGTCATCTCTATATATGTCCAAGCATCCAATATAATATACATCATCTGTACAATACTGGCCTCTAGGGCATACATACAACTAACAATCTCCCACTTGCACTAGGGCCAGCTGCTGTAGTATCGCATACCGAGCATCCCGAAGAATCTCTCAAACTGTATCTGGGGAATGGCCTTCGTGAGTGGATCCGCTGTGTTGTTCTTCGTGTCAACCCTCCTGACCTCGATCTCGCGGCGAACAACTATCTCCCGGATCAGGTGATACCGCCTCAGAATATGGCTGGATCGCTGATGGGACCTGGGTTTCTTGGCCAAAGCCATCGCTCCATTGTTATCGCAATACAAAGGTATTGGATGCTCAATGGATGGAACCACTCCAAGTTCAGTAATGAACTTCTTGATCCAGACAGCCTCTTTGGCAGCGTCGTTGGCAGCGATGTATTCAGCTTCCAT
This sequence comes from Agapanthus africanus, assembly GCA_030015575.1. Classification (NCBI taxonomy): domain Eukaryota; kingdom Viridiplantae; phylum Streptophyta; class Magnoliopsida; order Asparagales; family Amaryllidaceae; genus Agapanthus; species Agapanthus africanus. Next base: position 235,148,602 of record CM057337.1, read on the forward strand.
CGTCGAGTCTGCCACGGTTTCCTGCTTGGAACTCTTCCAGCTAACCGCCCCTCCGTAAAGGGTAAAGACAAATCCCGACTGCGATTTAGAGTCGTCCTTATCACTCTGGAAGCTCGAATCGATAAAGTACTCCACTTGGAGTTCCCCGTTACCATACACCAAGAGCATCTCTTTAGTCCTTCGTAAGTACTTGAGAATGCTCTTCACAGCTGTCCAGTGACTCTCTCCAAGATCAGCTTGATACCTACTCACTATACTTAGTGAGTATGCTACATCGGGTCTGGTACATAGCATCGCGTACATGATAGAGCCTACAGCCGAAGCATAGGGTATCCCTTGCATGCGAGCTCTCTCCAAATCAGTCTTGGGAGACATCTCTTTGGAGAGAGTGACTCCAGAGACCGTGGGTAAGTTCCCACGTTTGGATTCTTCTATACTAAACCTCTTTAGTATGGTGTCAATGTACCTGGACTGGGACAATCCCAATATCCTTTTAGATATATCTTTATAGATCCTGATTCCTAATATGCAGGAGGCATCACCAAGATCTTTTATTGAGAATCTTTGTGATAAGAAGAGCTTGACCGATTGCAGCATAGGAATGTCATTTCCTATCAAGAGTATGTCATCCACGTATAATACGAGGAAGACAATCTTACTCTCTGCCACCTTCTTGTAGATACAAGGTTCATCCATGTTTTTGACGAAATCAAACTCTATGATAACGACGTCAAAGCAGATGTTCCAACTCCGCGACGCTTGCTTTAATCTATAAATGGATTTAAGCAGCTTGCACACCTTCCCGCTGCTCCCACTATCTACGAAGCCCTCTGGCTGAGTCATGTACACGCACTCTTCTAAATCACCGTTTAGAAAGGCGGTCTTAATATCCATTTGCCATATTTCGTAATCATGATATGCAGCGATGGCAAGCATGATCCGGATGGATTTAAGCATAGCCACTGGAGAAAAGGTTTCGTCATAGTCCACACCTGGTCTTTGACAAAAACCCTTTGCAACAAGTCTAGCTTTGAAAGTCTCCACTTTCCCATCTACACCTAGTTTTTTCTTGAAGATCCACTTGCTCCCAATGGGTTTTACCCCTTCAGGAGCAACTTCCAAAGTCCATACTTTGTTGGTGTACATGGATTCCATCTCGGACCGCATAGCATCCAGCCATTTCACTGAGTCCCCACTCGTGATGGCCTGCTCGAAGCTAGTTGGGTCATCATCCTCCATGATGCAATCCTCCCTCCCACCATCAATGAGAAAACCGTAGTATCTCTCAGGTGGGTGAGAAACCCTGCTAGATCGGCGGAGTGGCTGGGGTTCGTCAGGTACTACTGAATCCTCTGGTTCTACCAAGTCTTCTGTTATAGTTTGTGTCGCTGGAAGCTCTTCCAGTTCTACCTCAATGCCACTGATCTGTTTCATAAGAAAACCTTTTTCTAAGAAAGTGACATGTCGAGAAACAAACACCTTTTGTTCCTCGGGGTGGTAGAAGATATACCTTTGTGAATTTTTGGGATATCATACAAACTTACATAAGACAGATCTTGCCTCGAGTTCGTCCGGATTTTGTCTTTTGACATAGGCCGGACAACCCCATATCTTAACATACTTAAGAGATGGTCTCTTCCCTTTCTATATCTCATATGGAGTAGTAGGCACTGATTTGGTAGGAACTATATTCAATAGGTGCATGGCTGTCTCAAGCGCATACCCCCAGAAGGAAATAGGCAACTCAGCAGTGCTCATCATGGAGCGCACCATATCTAATAGCGTGTGATTCCTCCATTCCGATACACCGTTGTGCTATGGTGTATAAAGAGGAGTGAGCTGAGAGAGAATCCCATTCTCTTTTAAATAATCCAGAAAATCATTGCTCAAGTATTCTCCTCCTCGATCAGATCGAAGGATCTTAATACTTTTGCCCGTTAGGTTCTCTACTTCGTGCTTATATTCTCTGAATTTCTCAAAAGCTTCAGACTTGTGTTTTATCAGGAACACATGTCCATATCTAGAGAGATCGTCAGTGAATGTAATGAAGTAGGAAGAACCGTTCCTGGTATCTGTAGACATGGGACCGCATACATCACTATGTATCAGCCCTAAGAGTTCCATAACTCTTTCTCCATGCCCCGTAAACGGAGTTTTGGTCATTTTGCCTTTGAGACATGACTGGAAAGTGTCATAAGATGAAAATTCAAACGGATTCTAACATCCATCCTTATGCAACTTAGCTAGTCGTGTCGCATTTATGTGACCCAGTCTACAATGCCACAAGAAGGATTCGTTCAGTTCTGAACTCTTCCTCTTGTGTGTGTTTTGTAAATTGAGAACTGTATTTTGATTGAGAATGAATATGCCATTATGTAACGAGCCTGATGTAATCAACTTTTGATCTAGGAAGATGTTCATAACATTATCCTGTATTACAAAATTATATCCTTCTTTACTCAGTAAAGAAACTGATATAATGTTGCACATCATGTTCGGTATATAATAGCACTCATTCAGAACTAGTGTATTACGACTTGGTAATATAGGTGATATTCGCCAACTGCTTTGGCTGCAACACTTGCACCATTCCTTACTTGAACGGAATGATCACCCTTTTCCAGTTCTCTACCTTTCCGTAGACCATGTAATTGTTTACATACGTGGGATCCTGATCCGGTATCTAATACCCAGGATGTAGGGTGAACTGAAAAACAGTTCTCAATGACAAACACACCCGAAGAAGGTGCATCAATATGCATGTTCTCCGTTTGGGCGGCGTGAGAATCCAGATATTCCCCTGTTTCCTGTTCAGTCTTATAACACTTATAAGATAGAACGGGTCCAACGTTCCCCTGCATAGTATAACATGCGGGTTCGGTCAATACATCCATATTATTATCTTGATTAAGGCATGATATGGTTGCTACCTGGAGAGTGAGAGAAGAAAACACTTTAGCGTATGCTCTTGCAAGATCAGATTGGTTATTATTTTATCTAATCAGGATGGCTCCCACTGTTTTTTTTATCAAATCTTCCTTCAAACCCTAAAAGGAAAGACTAGCCGGGATTAATTACACCTTACAATTTCGCCAATCTTTCAGCCAGGCCAGTGTCGGTACTTTGAAGGAGGTTCCCCGTGCTTTCGTACGGACCTAATTAGAGTAAACCTCGTTTTCCCAGAGGCGTAACCCCGTTGACACCTTTCTAGACACCTACTTGATCGGCTAATTGTCTTGTGTAAAACTCTCCCAGGAGTAAAAATTACTCGCAGTGGGTATCGGGATCCAACTATCTCATAGAAGGTATGCAATCTCATTGCAAATTTCAACTCTTGAAATTCCCGATAATGCTTTTGCCCTAACGTACTATGACCTTGACGAATGCCAAACAACCCATAGTGCGTTAGTCAAGTTCAACCCGTACATTTCTTGATTGAATTAAACCCACCCGCACGACCCTTGACGAATGCCAAACAACGCCGTACGAATACCCTAATCCAATCGCATCATATGGAACAGATAAATAGTAAATAGCTACCGTACACTACACCTTGACAAATGCCAAACTACCGTAGCACGAATAGGGCTACGTAGATTTTTCAGAAAACCATGAGCGTAATGAACTTGATATCGTTGTAGAATCGAATGAATTTTGAAATGGAGTGATTTTGAGGCTTTTATTAGTTTTGCTAAAGAGGTCACTCCCGGTGAAGGGATCTCGGCTCTTTCCTCATCGAATAAGGTGCGGGATATATCATATATATCACTATGCAAAGCAAAACTCCAAAAGCAGTCAAAAGTCAAACCGAGTATTGTAGCATCTGCAGTTTTGCTAAAGAGGTCACTCCCGGTGAAGGGATCTCGACTCTTTCCCCATCGAATAAGGTGCAGGGTATATCATATATACCGCTATGCAAAGCAAAACTGTAGCTACCATTTTATTTGAAAATTTGATTCTACAACATCTTTTAGGTTTCTTTTCTTTCATTAATCACATTAATGAAGTCCCATCATTTAAGTCACCTAAAACATCACAGATAAATAGGACGTACACTTATACCATCCGCATTCGCCTCGATGTCCCCTCGTGCACCGTTAGATTAGGTAACTAACGACAGAGCAGGGCAGGGCTAGTGCGGGTGTAAAACATAAGTAACGTCTATATAATATATCATATATACTATATACAGTATCTATCACAGCACATCACATGATCATATCACAGATATTGCAGCAGAAACATAGATATAATGTGGGATATATTAGGACGTCCGTATTTAGTATTTAGCCAACAATAGAAATTACGGATTCCACAGTAGTGATGAATAGCCAAGCCCACACCCTGGACCCCTACGAAAGCGGCAAGCGACCCTACCAACTCTAGAGTTTAGGAGACCCGGTCTCGACTCCTCGAGATGGCCTCCCACTGAACCCCAGAACCCGGTCACCTGTGCTCCCCTCCTTGGGTCCATCCTAATGCGGAAAAAGAAATAATATACAACACTGGTGGCATCAACCTCAACCCGAAAGTGCCCTAAATAAAAGAATATTACATTACATTTGAATTTACATGAATGAAAATATAAAACTCTTATCTCACAAAAAACGCCACGGCTATTCAATCGTGACAATCCTGCACATCATATCTCAGCAACATATAATATCTCTGTTCCTCTCCGAACGGCGGCCGACGGCGGACGTCTTGCCTGAGGCTCGGGGCAAATGCTAATTGGGGCTATCCGTCCACCTCTCCGAAGATGCCAAGTTGATTTATGGCACCATGTATCGAAGGTTTAAACGGATGCGTCCGATGTAGCAGACTTCGTCAGATTCCCCCTCGCTTGAGGGGTTTTTTGATTGTGGGGACGCTCTTCCCTGCAGGCGCAAGCCCCTGCAGTTAATTACGCTACCGCATTGCGGTAACAACTTTCTCCTTCTCCATATGGTCACTTCGTGTCGTGTGTGTTCGATTTGTGTTTGGTTGCCCGTGGATTGTATACGGAGACTTAGTTATGTCATCGCCCGTAGGGCGTGGACTAGTCCAAATCCATATTATCTTAGATTTCGGTTTGGGGGTTTTGGTTTAAGGATACGTTAGCCTCGTTTGAGACTAAGATCGACTTAAACGTTTGTTAAGGACACGTTAGTCTAGTTTTTAGACTAAGATCGACTTAACGGGATCGTTTAAATCCAACAAAAGAGCATTTGGGCTCTATTGTTCCAGTTTAGGGACATAGTGGTCCACTGCATGCATGGCCGTTGGGACCCATCACCTTTCTGACGACGTTGAAAGATTACAACGACAGATGTCAGAGGAGTTCAGAGATGTACCCTTAAGCCAAAATTGATTGGGGGATCTAGAGTCCAACTTAGGACTAAAGTCTGTTTGAAGGTTTAAGGATGCGTTAGCCATATTTGAGGCTAAGATCAACATAAACGGGATCGTTTAGATCCGACAAAAGAGCATTTGGGGGCTCTATTGTTCCAGTTTAGGGACATGGTGGTCCAACATTCCCATTTTGGGGACGGATGTTAGTTTAAGGACACGTTAGCCATATTTGAGGCTAAGATCAACTTAAACGTTTGTTAAGGATACATTAGCCTAATTGCCAGACTAAGATCAACTTAACAGGATCGTTTAGATCTGACAAAAGAGCATTTGGGGGCTCTATTATTCCAGTTTAAGGACATGGTGGTCCACTGCCAGTTTAGGGACATGGTGGTCCACTGCCAGTTTAGGGACATGGTGGTCCAAGTTCCAGTTTAGGGACGTGGTGGTCCATTAAAATGTGTGGCTGTCAGGACCCATCACCTCTCTGAAGACGTTAAAGGATTACAACGACAAATATCAGAGGGGCTCAGAGATGTACCCTTGAACCAATGAGTTGGTTGAAAGAGCAGATGTGCTCAGTTCAAGATGATTTGAGGACTTATGGCCAATTTGGGCTATGTCCAATTGTGTTTGAAATATTGGCCCTCTGTTGGTCCATTGAAGGAGAGGCTTTGCCTCTAGAAACTTAGCCAATTGGGTTAAAGCTAGTGTTAAACACTAGAAGTCAACAGTGTTGAACACTGGGAATAAGATTAACAAGTTAGTGTTAAACACTAAAAGATAATTAGTGTTAAACACTAGCAACAGGGCTTTCAAATTAGTGTTAAACACTAAAGCAAATCAGTGTTAAACACTGGTAATCAGAGATTTCAAATTAGTGTTAAACACTAAAGAAAATAAGTGTTAAACACTGGGAACAAAGTCTTCAGATTAGTGTTAAACACTAAGGAGAGAGGAGTCACGTGTGGACACGTGAGAGCGCCCTGATTTCCCTTATTTTATTCTGTAGATCGGTGTTTAACTCTTTTAATTCTGACGGCCATCATGTGTGAGCACGTGATGGAGGCCCTCGCTCTGATCTGTTAGAATGCTCATTAGGGGTCACGTGGTGACACGTGAAGGCGCTCTAAATGTGGAGCCAGATCTCCTTTGTTTTATCCTCAAATCTGCGAATAGGTCTTAAACACTTTTCATCTTTATTTTAGAGAATCACGTGTTGGCACATGATGGGTATTTATGCATCGATAATTACAGCACTTGCTGAGGGGTCGCATGGGGACACGTGAGAGCGCCCAAAGCTTCTTTTCTTTTGTTTTTTCTTTCTGCATTTTGGGAGTCACATGGGAGCACGTGAGGCATTGCTTCAAAGCTTCTTTTCTTCAGGGATCTTTTCAAGGGTCACGTGGGGGCACGCGACCCTAGTTCTTTGCATGTTTGAAGATCTCTTTATCTTTTTAAGAGTTAAATCCTTCATAGGGTTAAACCCTAGCAATAACTTTAAAGGAATTAAATTCCTACTTTTCTTTTGAAGAATTATATTCTTAGATAGGGTTAAATCCTAATTTCTTTTCTGTAGGAATTAAATTCCCCATATATGTAAAGAATTAAATTCTGGCATAGGGTGAAACCCTGATTTCTGTTTTAAGGGAATTAAATTCCTGTGAGTTTGAGATGATTAAGTTGTTAATTAGGGTTAAACCCTAGTTCTGTCCATTTTGAAGGAATTAAATTCCTATAATATAGGGTTAAACCCTAATTTTATCTCAAAGGAATTAAATTCCTATAACTCTTGTGAGAATTAAATTCTCAAAACTCAATTCCTTCTCTATGTTTTAGATCTGCATGGCAGGATCTCAACCCAATGAGAATTAAATTCTCAATTGATGGGGAGATGTGCACTTTGCAGATCTTCAACCAGAAAAAGAACTAAGTTCTTTTCATTATAGAAGAGTTAAACTCTTTTGAGAATTAAATTCTCTTTTTGAAGTTTTGATTCCCTTTCTTTTCTCACCTAGGGTTTTCTTTATGGAGAATTAAATTCTTCTCCCTTTTCTTCCTTCTTGAGAATTAAATTCTCCTCTCTCTGTTTTTCTCTCCAAAAAAAAGTAGATCCCTCTTCTCTTCTCTTGGCTCCTATTTATAGGAGGAGGAAGAGAATCAATTTGTTTTGTCAATCTTTCATTGAAAGATTTTAATTGATTTCATGATTAATATGATCCTTTAGATGATTCAGTGAATTTTATTCACCGTTGGATTTTAAATCCAAAGATATTATGTTTGCTATTCTCGGTGAGATTTAGGGGAAATCTTTCCTTGTCTAAGATTTTTTCTATAAATTGGTGATTTTTAATCACTCTTGGATCTTTAATCCAACGGTCCCCATAATCTTTTTCCATTTGGAAAAATTTAGAAGCTTTTAGAATTTTATTTCTATTTCCAAAGATTTTAGAAAAATTTAGAATTTTAATTCTATTAAACTGTAAGGCTTTCAAAGCCTGTCACGTGCTGGCACGCGACCCTTGGTCACGTATGAGCACGTGACCCCCAAATTGGTTCTTTTAACAGCCGCTTGTTTATGTTGTTGTTTTAACCATCACGTGTCAACACGTGACCATTGGTCACGTGTGAGCACTTGATACCTCATTGAGGTAACTTCTGATTTTTAATCAGGGAACAGATTTTAGGATTTAATTCTATTCATTATTTTAAAGGCCTTAAGAGCCCATCACGTGTCTGCACGTGGCCCATGGTCACGTGTGAGCACGTGATGCCCTATTGGGGTCTTCTCTGAGTTTTTATTATATCTTTTAATTCCTCCAGCGGGCTCTTAAAGGTCCATCACGTGTGGACACGTGATACCTCATAACTTTTGATCCCGGATGAATTATGAGGCCCATAATATATCAAATCGTAGGGTTTTTCGAGATGCTTCCAATACCATCAGAATTTAATAGTTCCTCCTTCAGGAGTTTATCAAAATATAGGCCGAAAGATACTGGTTCGCATTTCTTTAAGCGTATCACTGCCATTTGATACCTTGGACTCCTTTGCGTAGAAATTTTTGGCGGGAACAAATGCCCCCCACTACTTGGCCCACGTAAGTATGTACGTGGGTGAAGTAGTGCAGAGTTATGCATAGCGTATGACCAGTTTTGGGTTGGTGTATCACTTTCAGAATCTTGATCTGAGAAGATAACGAGCGGACACAAGCGTCGTCATTTATCATTGACTCAAATCTTGACTCTTAAGAGATATAGTTCCAAACTCTCAACTCCATGAGCCGCACCCTTCCATTTCTTTATGTCTTACTCTGGCGTGAAGTAGTTTATATGCTCATGAGTAGCTTCTCCATTTCAGTGGCATGTAGCTTTGGCAAGTGTGGCTCATAGATGGTCCATCTTGACCTCTTTGCAGGGCAGTGATGGCTTAGGAGACAGGGGTAGGATCTGCCACATAAGACTTTTCAACTTTACGAGCCGTGAGGGTCTCATAAATACTTTTCTCCCTACGAGTCGTGAGGATCCCGTAGGTGTATTTTCTCCTTAGGAGTTGTGAGAATTCCTAAGTGTGTTTTCTCTTATAAGTCGTAAGAATCATATAAGAGAGTTTTCCCTCTTACGAGTCGAGAGGACCCGTAAGCGGTTGTTTCCCTCCTTGTCGAGATTCGACTTTGGAGAGTGTGACCCGTGGATAGTATGCAAGAGACCGTTTTGGGCCGACTTGCAGGATCCCTATGCTTAGGAAACAGGTTTTTTTAATCCCCACTACCTAAGGCTTTATCTCACGAGTCGAGACGAATCGAGAAGTTCTCGCAAAGACATCAATTTCCTCATGAGTCGAAACGGATCGAGCAGATCTCGCAAGAATATCCTAACGTCACAGTTAACCTCTGCTCTTTACGACAGAAGTCCCTTAGGGTCTGTGGTACTTAGGGTTTTGGCCGTCGTACCGTCGCATTGGCTAATGTATCCCTCGATAGGCAATCGTGCTGTTCGAGTAGCCCTGCGACTGCTATGTCTCTGATCCCTTCGGGGGCTGGACAAGACGTCTTCAAGCAATCCTCCTAGGCAGTTTGACCGTCGGAAGAGCAAGCGTTAGGAATTTGCCATGCCGCTTTTTACTTGAGGTTAGGCTCATTTTGGAGAGCCCCGATGAGTCATAACCAATCCGCGCTGGTGTGGGATAATCTCCGATAGTCTTTCAGGCTTTATATGACTTGCCGTTAAGACCCTGAAGCTAGGAATTTGGCCTTTTCTTCGTTTGCTGGCATCGCGTCTGCTGTATCGAGACGAATGTCGTGGTTGTCTCTAGGTTGCTGGTGAACCGTCGAGGGTTGGAACCAGGGATTTTGCCATGACTCCTTTTGGCGATGTTGCGTCTGCTATATCGAGACGAACGTCGAGGTGGTGACAACTCTACACTGGTGCGAGATAATCTCCGATTATTTTCAGGCTTTATATGACTTGCCGTTAAGACCCTGAAGCTAGAAATTTGGCCTTTGCTTCGTTTGGCGGCATTGCGTCTGCTGTATCGAGACGAATGTCGTGGTTGTCTCTAGGTTGCCGGTGAACCGTCGAGGTTTGGAACTAGGGATTTTGCCGTGGCTCCTTTTGGTGATGTTGCGTCTGCTGTGTCGAGACTAACGTCGAGGTGGTGACCACTCCGTGCTGATGTGGGATGATCTCCGATTGTCTTTCAGGCTTTATATGACTTGCCGTCAAGACCCTGAAGCTAGGAATTTGGCCTTTTGCTTCATTTGCTTTGGCGCATTCGAATCCTGCTGGGGGAAGAACGCTGGGGTGACATTTCATCTGCTGTATCAAGACGAACGTCGAGGTGGTGACCACTCCGTGCTGGTGCGAGATGATCTCCGATTGTCTTTCAGGCTTTATATGACTTGCCGTCAAGACCCTGAAGCTAGGAATTTGGCCTTTTGCTTCATTTGCTTTGGCGCGTCTGAATCCTGCTGGGGGAAGAACGCTGGGGTGACATTTCATCTGCTGTATCGAGACGAACGTCGAGGTGGTGACCACTCCGTGCTGGTGCGAGATGATCTCCGATTGTCTTTCAGGTTTTATATGAGTCACCGTCAAGACCCTGAAGCTAGGAATTTGGCCTTTTGCTTCATTCGCTTTGGTGCGTTTGAATCCTGCTGGGGGAAGAACGCTGGGGTGAAATTTCATCTGCTGTATCGAGACGAACGTCGAGGTGGTGACCACTCCGTGCTGGTGCGAGATGATCTCCAATTGTCTTTCAGGCTTTATATGACTTGCCGTCAAGACCCTGAAGCTAGGAATTTGGCCTTTTGCTTTATTTGCTTTGGCGCGTCCGAATCCTGCTGGGGGAAGAACGCTGGGGTGACATTTCATCTGCTGTATCGAGACGATTGTCGAGGTGGTGACCACTCCGCGCTGGTGCGAGATGATCTCCGATTGCCTTTCAGGCTTTATATGACTTGCCGTCAAGACCTTGAAGCTAGGAATTTCGCCTTTGCTTCATTTGCTGGCATTGCGTCTGCTGTAACGAGACGAATGTCGAGGTGGAGCTGGGATTTTTCCGTCACTTTGCTTTATTTCGACCAAGAGGTCTTTTGTTGACGTTGTTTCTACATCCTGCTGGACTGCGAAGGAACGCCGTTGTTGACATTGCGTCTGCTGTAACGAGACGAATGCCGAGGTGGAGCTGGGATTTTGCCGTCACTCCGCTTTACCGACCATGGGGTCTTTTGTTGACGTTGCATCTACATCCTGCTGGACTGCGAAGAAACGCCGTTGTTGATTCTTTGGCTGTAGATATTGCCGTTAAGATTTGGAACTAGGGACTATGCTGTGGTTCCGTTTCGTTGCAACTCTGAGGTCGACTATTGACGTCATGTCTGCATCTAGTTGGAGTGAGGAGAAACGCCGTTGGTGATCTTTAAGTTGTCGATGTTGACGTCGAGACCCTGAAGCTATGGATCTTCCTTTACTTCATTTGTTGACATTGTGTCTGCAATATTGCGACAAATATCGAGGTTGTCTCTAGGTTGTCTATAAACCGTCGAGACTTGGCTTCGCTTTCTAGTGGAGCCTGTTGGGAAGGTATGGTTCTCTCTTTGTTCGTGCCCATGGATTGTATACAGGGGTCAATGTTGTAAGTCGATGTACAACACCCCACAACTTGCGGGGAGGCGGAAATATGAAAAACGATCTTGTTCTTTGCTTAAACATCGACTAACCGCAAGAATCGAAGCTAAACGATAACTAACATCAAACATAGAAGTTAACAACTACTATGTAAATGGATTATACCTAAAGAACCGTGTCCTTCGTCTTTACGAACTCCACCTCCTCCTCGGCCTTCTCGAAGTAGTAGAAGATCCACCCGAGAGCTTTACTCCAAGCTAAGCCTCTAAACTTGAGGCAACTAACTTTCTTTAAGTACTAATCAAAGAAGCTAGGTGATATAGAGTGAGGGTTATGGTTTAATTAGTCTAACTAATCCTTGTACTCAACACATGAGAGGGGAGGATTAGGGTTTGAAGAGGGAGAGCTTGAGGAGAGAGAAGGTGAAGATAATAATGAAGTGAGAATAATGAGTTATGATAATATATATCAAGCATTTCTTTTATCAAGAAAAGAAAATAAAACAATTTAACAACCATGCTTGATAATATCTAGTGATGATTCATCTCCATGAGTCATTAAGCATTTATGATGCATTAATGACATGGATGAATCATCCATATGACTTACTAATCACATTCATTGTATATGCCACCTAAACCTCCTTAGTCACCATCTTCTAGAAGCTTCTCGCGCAATTACGAGAACGCCCCTCCTTTCCGCAAAAATACGGAAAAACTTTAGACTGTATAAATCCAATAACCGGATACCAGTAACTGGCTTAAACCAAAGCCGACTGGTAAAAACTGTCTGAAAGTCGTACGTGTGTAAACACACGTATGCGTCCGAACCCTTGTCGTAAAACCATACGACCTCTATATCGTTTCGCCTGGAGTAGGGAAACTCTCTGTGTTGGACTCTAGAGACTCGACTACTACGCTGGCAGTGGGTTTAACCACAGACCGCAAGCGGCACTAGCTGTACGTAACGGTCCCTAGGTAGATGTCGATAAGAAGGCCGATGAGGAAACCCATCCGAACTCCTACTGAGTCTGATGTGACAATCTCCGTACAGTCCGGTCCATTCGTCTAAGACTATCGCATATCGGGCCTAGGGGGCGGCAAGCATCAGTCCCCTAATAGCGGTATAAGTCGTGTCAGAGCGAAGCCCATTACACTCTGAGAAACTACTGGAACCTACCAGCAAATCTCGCTTGCCCTGGCCAGGGACTTTGCGTAATGGCTCTCTGACACAGCGCGATATCAACCCCCAATACCGGGAGAGACGAATCCTGTCTAACTGCCACTGCCTCCAAGTGCTCGGGACTGCACCCAACTGCTACCTGTTTGCACGACTCCTTTGAGTCGTGGTAGGGTAGCAATCTAAGAACAGTGGGACACACTCGAGGCCAAGTAGCAGTGTCAAGTCTGCGGACTATGCTGTATCATGTCACCTGGGAACTGTTCACTGACGACTGGTATAAAACCAACAAACAGTTCCCTGTGAGTCCTGTCCGGTGTATCCGTAAGCTAACGAGCACCTGCATACTATCTCCAGTACGACGTACTGACGGCTGTGGGATAGACCATCTCCCCAACTGGGATGAGAAGCGTACACACTAGTCTACTCCGGAGTATCGATGCCCTGTCTCGATAATCCAACGACTAGGGACCTGAATAAGGATGTGCTTGTAGACTACCCAGCCCCCACTAGTGTGACTGCCATCACAACGCTGGTAGTCAAGCAAGATCCTAAGAGCTCTATCAATACGTATACTCACATATTAAGATAGAAAAAACCAAGTAGCATACTACCATATTTAGCAAGACTGTTATATACATGTGAATATCCCAAGCTTCCATTAAGTAATATACAAACTAGTATGATACAATAATGGCCCCTAGGGCATATACACTAACAATCTCCCCCTTGCACTAGGGCCATGTACTGGCATATCGAAGACCGATGATCTCGAGTAGCCTCTCGAACTGAATCTGAGGTAGGGCCTTTGTGAATGGATCAGCAATGTTCTCTTCAGATGCAACTTCCGAACTTCGATCTCCTGACGATCAATGATCTCCCTGATCAGGTGATACCGCCTTAAGATGTGTCTGGACTTCTAATGGGACCTTGGTTCCTTTGCTAAAGCTATAGCTCCGTTGTTGTCGCAATACAGAGGTATTGGATCAACTATGGTAGGAACCACCTGAAGTTCTGTTAGGAACTTCTTCATCCAGACTGCTTCTTTTGCGGCATCGCAAGCAGCTATATACTCCGCTTCCATCGTCGAGTCAGCAACGGTGTCCTGCTTGGAGCTCTTCCAGCACACCGCCCCTCCATTGAGGGTAAAGACATATCCCGACATGGACTTGGAATCGTCCTTATCACTCTGGAAGCCGGAATCAGCAAAGGCCTCCAACCTGAGGTCTTTTCTGCCGTAAACCAAGAACATCTCCTTAGTCCTTCTCAGGTACTTGAGAATGTTCTTTACTGCTATCCAGTGCTTCTCCCCTGGGTCTGACTGATACCGGCTTACCACGCTCAGTGCGTAAGCTACATCTGGTCTGGTACACAACATCGCATACATTATAGAGCCTACCGCAGAAGCGTAGGGTATAATAGACATGCGTTTCCTTTCCAAATCAGTCTTGGGAGACATCTCTTTGGAGAGGGTGATTCCGTGACAAGCCGGTAGATTACCGCGCTTAGAATCTTCCATACTAAATCTTTTCAGTACAGTGTCGATATACCTGGACTGCGAAAGTCCCAACATCCTCTTAGATCTATCACGATAGATCCAGATCCCCAGAATGTAAGAGGCATCACCCAGGTCTTTCATGGAGAACTTGTGTGACAAGAATCCTTTGACAGATTGTAGCATAGGAATGTCATTTCCTATCAATAGAATGTCATCCACGTACAAGACGAGGAATACGACACTTCTGGCTACAACTTTACTATATATACACGGTTCATCTGGATTTTTGATAAAGTCATATTCTTTGACTGTCTCATCAAAACAGATGTTCCAACTCCGCGATGCCTGCTTTAGTCCATAAATGGACTTAAGCAGCTTGCATACTTTCCCGCTGCTCCCACTCTGATTGAAACCCTCTGGCTGATCCATAGAGACGCATTCTTCTAAATTTCCATTCAGAAAATCCGTCTTTACGTCCATCTGCCAGATTTCATAATCATGGAAGGCAGCAATAGCAAGAAGGACCCGAATGGATTTGAGCATAGCCACTGGAGAAAAAGTTTCGTCATAGTCCAAACCAGGTCTTTGACGAAAACCCTTTGCAACAAGTCTAGCCTTATAGGTTTCTACCTGTCCATCTACACCAATCTTTTTCTTGAAGATCCATTTGCATCCTTTGGGTTTTACCCCATCTGGAGCAAAGTCCAAAGTCCATACTTTGTTGGTGTACATAGACTCCATTTCGGTCCGCATTGCATCTAGCCATCGTACCGAGTCGCCGCTCTGGATGGCCTGCTGGAAGTCAGTAGGTTCATCATCATTTATGATGCAATCCTCTCTATCCCCATCTATGAGAAAACTGTAGTATCTCTCAGGCGGATGAGACGGCCTACTACTCCTGCGGAGGGGTGCAGGAATCTCCTGTTCTTCTTGAACTACCGGTTCAACCAAACTTTCAGTAGCAGTTTGTGGTTCTGGAATTTCTTCCAGTTCTATTTCGCTCCCACTTATTTCCTTTTCTAAAAACTGATATTCTAGAAAATGGGCATTACGAGAAACAAACACCTTTTGTTCCTCTGCGTAATAGAATAGATACCCCTTGGAGTTCTTTGGATATCCCACAAACTGACACTTTACTGATCGTGCCTCGAGCTTGTCCACATGCTGCTTTTTAACAAAAGCTGGACATCCCCATATTTTCAGATACTGAAGATAGGGTTTCTTCCCACTCCACATCTGATATGGCGTGGTAGGCACAGTCTTGGTAGGAACCATGTTCAAAAGATATGCCGCTGATTCTAGCGCATAACCCCAGAAAGATCGCGGTAACTCAGCATTACTCATCATGGATCGTACCATATCCAATAGGGTTCGATTCCGTCTCTCCGATACACCATTATGCTGTGGAGTGTATGGAGGAGTAAGCTGAGAGAGAATCCCTTTCTCTTTTAGGTAACCTAGGAACTCGGCACTCAAGTATTCACCACCTCGATCAGATCTAAGTGTCTTGATACTTTTGCCGGTTTGGTTTTCTACTTCATTCTTATACTCTTGGAATTTCTCAAAAGCCTCGGATTTATGTTTCATCAGATAAATGAATCCGTACCTTGAGTAATCATCCGTGAAAGTAATGAAATAGGAAAAACCACCTCTTGCATGTGTAGACATTGGACCGCATACATCGCTGTGTATGAGTCTTAAGAGCTCGCTTGCTCTTACTCCATTTCCAGTAAATGGAGTCTTTGTCATCTTTCCTTTGAGACAAGATTGACAAGTGTCATAAGTTTGATATTCGAACGAGTCCAAATATCCTTCTCTATGCAACTTAGTCAACCTTCTCTCATTGATGTGACCCAGTCTACAATGCCATAAGAAAGATTTATTTAAATGTGGAGACTTTCTTTTTAGTGTGTTCTGGACGTTGAAAATTTGGAGTTGGTTTAAAACATATATACCGTTATTTAGTGTACCGGACCCAATCAAACCATGATTAAGGTGGATGTTAACAACATCTCTTACAAACGTGAAATCATAACCTTTATTTGATAACAAGGAAACTGATATGATATTACACATTAAGCTTGGTACAAAAAAACAGTTATGTAAAACCAAAATGTGTCCACTCGTCAATCCTAGGTGATAATCCCCGACGGACGCAGCTCCCACGCTAGCTCCGTTAGCAACCTTTAGGGTCATATCACCTTCCTTCAGCACTCTACGGTTTCTCAGTGCCTGCAATGAATTGCAAATATGAGATCCTGATCCGGTATCCAATACCCAGGAAGTAGAGTTGATCGACAGACAATTCTCAATTACAAACACACCTGAAGTCGAAGCCACAGCTTTCTTCGGTTCCTGGTTCTTGGCGTTCCATGCCTTGCAATCCTTCTTCCAGTGCCCTTTCCTGTGACAATGGAAGCACTCATCCTGGCCAACTACCGGTACCGCAAACTTTTTCTTTCCCTTCCCTCCAACCTTACTAACACCTCCTCTAGGTTTGGTGGCGGCTTTCTTCTTCCTTCCTTTGGCCCTAGCCCTGGACCCGGAAGAAGATGCACCGCTAACAAACATAGCGGGTGTTTCCCTTGCTTTCTGCAAGGTGCCCTCTGCACTCCTTAACATGTTCAGGAGTTCCGGAAGTTCAACTTCTTTTCTTTGAAGGTTGAAGTTCAGGATAAACTGGGCGTAGGTGGGAGGAAGGGACTGGAGAATAAGGTCTGTATAGAGCTCATTATCCAAAGTCATCCCAAGGTCTACGAACTCTTTAATATAGCCGATCATCTTTAGGACATGTTCTCCTACCGATGACCCGACAGCCAACCTCGCTCGAAACAAGTTCTTAGAGGTCTCGTATCTTGCTATACGAGATTGCTCTCCATAAAGTTCCTTTGTATGGAGAAATATGCCATCTAGGTTCATATCCTCGTGCCTCCTCTGATGTTCATTGTTCAATGAGGCAAGCACGATGCACTTGGCTTTCGCGCAATCTAAATCCCAGGTTTTGCGGATTTCCTTATCCGCATTGCTGGATTTGGGACCAGGGACAGCAGGTGCCGTAGCGGTGAGGACGTACCCCAATTTGTCATAGGTCAAAGCCATTTTGACATTCCGCAGCCAATCTTTATAGTTTGGCCCTGTCAGTATATTTTTCTCTAAAAGTAACTTAAGTCCAGTCATTTTCAGGGTCGCTGCATTTAGGAGAGAGAGAAGAAAACTCTTTAGCATGATGCTCTTGCAAGTTTAGAGTGGTTTTTAGTTTATCTAAACTGGATGGCTCCCACTGTTTCTCGAATCCTTCCTCAAACCATAAAAGAAGAATTAGCCAGGACTATTCTCACCGTACAATACTTGCTTAACCGTTCAGCCAGGCCAGTGTCGATACTTCGAGGGAGGTTTTCCAACGCTTTCGCGAAGTTCCTTAATTAAATAACCTCTTTTCTCTGGGGGCGTAACCCCGCTGACACCTTTCTTGACACCTACTTGGTTTATAGCATTGATCGTTAAGTGACGAATCTCCTGATAAGTAGCATATACTCACAGTAGGATCGGGAACCAAATATCATCGTATGATAATGTTGAAGGAATCCTACCAACATTCATCAAACTCCAAATGGTATGCATCTCTTTGCAAATTTCAGTTTCTTTAGAAATTCCCGATATATATTTTTGCCCCATGCTCTTATGACCTTGGCGTTGGTCAAAATATCATGTCACATGTCAAGTTCTACCCATCATTATCTTGTTAATTTGAACCCATCCGTACATATCCTTGACGTTGGCCAAAATGATCATACGACTGTCCCAAACTAACTCATCTATCTATGCAACAAATGAATACCCAGCAGCTACCAAACACTATGCCTTGGCGTTGGTCAAAATACATAGCTTGAATACTACTGAATACCCAGATGAAATGACGGAGGGCTACGAATGGTTTTGGCGAAACCGTGAATGTAGTGAACTTGATATAACCGAAAGAACCTGATAGCTTTTAAAAGGAGTGGTTAAAGCTCCGCATTTAAAAATATCTGTTTTTAAAATTAACCGAGTGGTTTCTTTTAAATTGTTCCAACGATTAAACTTTTGGTTTATTTTCTTTGCATTATAAATAATGCGTCCCATCATTAACCTATCATTGCAGAAAACAACGAAAATACAACGTCCTCTTATGCCAACCGCATTCGCCACGGGGTCCCGTCATCACCCGTTAGGTTACTTAACTAACGACAGAGCGGGGGCTGGGCTAGCGCGGGTGTAAAACATAAGTGACGTCTAAATAGCTATCATATATAGATATTGTAATTCGTCAGACGCAATAATAGGCATTCCAGATCACAGATGAACTTTATTGGATTTGCAAGTAATTCGTGTTTGTTTTGAGCCTGCAACAAAAGACGGATTACACAGTTGTGATGAATAGCCATTACCCCACCCAAGACCCCAACGGGTACAGCAAACTACCCGCCCGGCAGTTTGTGCACCCCACCTTGGGTCTATCCTAGGAGCAAAAACAGTAAAATGAAATAATACAACAGTGGCTACAACCGCAACCTGGATGTGCCCCGCAAAATAATATTACAACAAATTACATTTACATCAAATGAATTAAATAATAACCCATCACATAACCCCGGCTATACATCACAACAGTCCAACACAGTTCATATCCACAAACAGTAAAAACCATTACAGAAATGTGCAACCCCCTGCCAACCGACATACTAGCAGTTAGGGGAGGTTTACGAACACATTATACAAACACAGATATAATCCAACAAGCAAATACTGTATAATTTCGATCGATTAAACACTTTTAATTTTGCTCCAATACTTCTCTGTAAATCTAAAACCTGAGCAAAAATAAAAACTTCCAGAAAATACCAAATATCACAGAGAAGCAACACAGGAAATTTGGGTTCCTGAATCGCCAACTCGGCGGCGGAAGCGCGGCAGATCGGTGCGATCCGCCGCGGTTCCGCGGCTCTTTAGGCGATTCAGGGGCCCAAATTTCTTGGGTGTTCTTATACTGTCTTTTTAAGCTTTCTGAACCTCCCTGAAAAATTTTAGGACTTCATTTAAAATTCGACAGAAACTTATGATTTCGGGGTTTTCCGGTTTCGTTTTTTCCGTTCGAAATTCATACAAATTTGCAAGTAAGTTATTTATTGTTTAGCGAGGCTCTGATACCACTGTAAGTCGATGTACAACAGCCCACGACTTGCGGGGAGGCAGAAATATGAAAAACGATCTTGTTCTTTGCTTAAACATCGACTAACCGCAAGAATCGAAGCTAAACGATAACTAACATCAAACATAGAAGTTAACAACTACTATGTAAAGGGATTATACCTAAAGAACCGTGTCCTTCGTCTCTACGAACTCCACCTCCTCCTCGGCCTTCTCGAAGTAGTAGACGATCCACCCGAGAGCTTTACTCCAAGCTAAGCCTCTAAACTTGAGGCAACTAACTTTCTTTAAGTGCTAATCAAAGAAGCTAGGTGATATAGAGTGAGGGTTATGGTTTAATTAGTCTAACTAATCCTTGTACTCAACACATGAAAGGGGAGGATTAGGGTTTGAAGAGGGAGAGCTTGAGGAGAGAGAAGGTGAAGATAATAATGAAGTGAGAATAATGAGTTATGATAATATATATCAAGCATTTCTTTTATCAAGAAAAGAAAATAAAACAATTTAACAACCATGCTTGATAATATCTAGTGATGATTCATCTTCATGAGTCATTAAGCATTTATGATGCATTAATGACATGGATGAATCATCCATATGACTCACTAATCACATTCATTGTATATGCCACCTAAACCTCCTTAGTCACCATCTTCTAGAAGCTTCTCGCGCAATTACGAGAACGCCCCTCCTTTCCGCAAAAATACGGAAAAACTTTAGACTGTATAAATCCAATAACCGGATACCAGTAACTGGCTTAAACCAAAGCCGACTGGTAAAAAGTGTCCGAAAGTCGTACGTGTGTAAACACACGTATGCGTCCGAACCCTAGTCGTAAAATCATACGACCTCTATATCGTTTCGCCTGGAGTAGGGAAACTCTCTATGTGGGACTCTAGAGACTCGACTACTACGCTGGCAGTGGGTTTAACCACAGACCGCAAGCAGCACTAGCTTTACGTAACGGTTCCCAGGTAGATGTCGATAAGAAGGCCGATGAGGAAACCCATCCGAACTCCTACTGAGTCTGATGTGACAATCTCCGTACAGTCCGGTCCGTTCGTCTAAGACTATCGCATATCGGGCCTAGGGGGCGGCAAGCGTCAGTCCCCTAATAGCGGTATAAGTCGTGTCGGAGCGAAGCCCATTACACCCTGAGAAACTACTGGAACCTACCAGCAAATCTCGCTTGCCCTGGCCAGGGACTTTGCGTAATGGCTCTCTGACACAGCGCGATATCAACCCCCAATACCGGGAGAGACGAATCCTGTCTAACCGCCACTGCCTCCAAGTGCTCGGGACTGCACCCAACTGCTATCTGTTTGCACGACTTCTTTGAGTCGTGGTAGGGTAGCAATCTAAGAACAGTGGGACACACTCGAGGCCAAGTAGCAGTGTCAAGTCTGCTGACTATGCTGTACTCATGTCACCTGGGAACTGTTCACTGACGACTGGTATAAAACCAACCAACAGTTCCCTGTAAGTCCTGTCCGGTGTACCCGTAACCTAACCAGCACCTGCATACTATCTCCAGTACGACGTACTGACGGCTGTGGGACAAACCATCTCCCCAACTGGGATGAGAAGCGTACACACTAGTCTACTCCGGAGTATCGATGCCCTGTCTCGATAATCCAACGACTAGGGACCTGAATAAGGATGTGCTTGTAGACTACCCAGCCCCCACTAGTGTGACTGCCATCACAACACTGGTAGTCAAGCAAGATCCTAAGAGCTCTATCAATACGTATACTCATATATTAAGATAGAAAAAACCAAGTAGCATACTACCATGTTTAGCAAGACTGTTATATACATGTGAATATCCCAAGCTTCCATTAAGTAATATACAAACTAGTATGATACAATAATGGCCCCTAGGGTATATACACTAACAAATGTGACCTCACCTGCAGGGCAAAAAGTTTCATTCTTTCATCATTTTTTTATTCTTTCCGCGATGCTCTATCATTTCAGCTTTTACATCGCGAAGGTCGCGATTGCCCAATCATTTCGGCTATTTTTCGCGGTGCCCAATCATTTCGGCTATTTATTTTATTTTTACTCGCTCCTTTTTATTGCGAGTTGCCCAATCATTTCGGCTGTCTTTGTATGCATACATTTTTACTTGCTGATTTCGTTGCAAGTTGCCCCATCATTTCGGCTATTTCATATGCATTTTTGGCTCGCTGATTTTTTTTATCGCGAGTGTGTAACTTGGAATCTGATGCCAATCTTAGCATTAGCATCGCTACGACTGGAATATTGCCAGGAGCGAATTATCATTTGCCATGAAAGGACTTGGAATTTGATACCGGTTTAGGCATCAGCATCGCTACAACTGGGATATTGCCAGGAGCGAATCATCATTTGCCATGACAGGACTTGGAATTTGATACCGGTTTAGGCATCAGCATCGCTACAACTGGGATATTGCCAGGAGCGAATCATCATTTGCCTCTGTCGATGTTGAACAAAGGTAGCTTAGTAAACAGGGTTAGGATCCTGTCGACTAAGGCTTTTGACTTCATGAGCCGTAAGGGTCTCACAAAGGTATTTCTCCCTACGAGTCATGAGGATCTCGTAGGTGTGTTTTCTCCTTAAAAATCGTGAGGATTCCTAAGTGTATGTTCCCCTGTAAGTCGTAAGGATCTTACAAAAGGGTTTTCTCCGTACAAGTCGAGAGGACTTATAAGGGTTGTTCACCGTATGGACATATCCCTAGTCACGGGTGTGACTTGGTTAGGGAAATGTTTGTTCGCGCCTGTGGATTGTATACAATGGTCAGTATTGAGCCACTTGTAGGGCAATAACGAAGGTTGAGGGGGGTTGCTTAAGAACAGGTTCAGGTCTCTGTAACTTAAGACTTTCAAATCTTATGAGCCGTGAGGGTCCCATACGAGAGTTCTCCTTACGAGTCGTGAGGATCTCGCAAGTGTAATTTCTCCTTAGGAATCATGAGGATCCCTAATTGTGTTGCTACCTTGTGAGTCGTAAGGATCTCACACGGGTGGTTTCTCCTTACAAGGTCGAGAGAACCCTATAAGTGTCTTTTAACGAGGTTGCGCCCTTTCGGGTTTTCACAAACACTCGCCGGTAGCCCTGTTGTTTTTACATACGGAGCCCTTTCGGGTTTTCATCCGTGCCCCCTTTGCTTATGGACATACCGTTCTTTTTAATTTTTTAATTTTTTTTATTTTTTAAATTTTTTTAACGAGGTCGCGCCCTTTCGGGTTTTCACGAACACTCGCTGGTAGCCCTGCTGTTTTTACTCACGGAGCCCTTTCGGGTTTTCATCCGTGCCCATTTTGCTTGTGGACGTACCGTTTTTTTAAATTTTTTTTAATTTTTAATTTTTTTTAACGAGATCACGCCCTTTCGGGTTTTCACGAACACTCGCCGGTAGCCCTGCTGTTTTTACTCATGGAGCCCTTTCGGCTTTTCATCCGTGCCCATTTTGCTTATAGACGTACCGTTTTTTTTTTACGTCAGCCTGAAGATGCTGCGGGTTGGGAGTAGTTTAACGACGTTTCGGTCATTTGTAAGTTTTAGGACATTGCGGTCCGCCGTTAGTTTAAGGACGTTTCGGTCCACCGTCGCCGTATTTGAGACGCATCTCTAGTTTACTGACTTTTCGGTCTATGGGGCTTTCTCTATGACTGAGCATGATGCCCCCGACATATCCATCTTTCTCAGAGCATATGGTTGTGGCGGGTTTACTTTCCACTTTTCAGGCAGCGCGAACTTGCCCTGTTGGTATTGGTCTTCAACCCAGTTTTTGAAGACGTAGCAATTTTCGAGTGGGTGACCCATTACTCTGTGGTAGGGACAATAGTTAGGATTGTTAACGTCACCTGGTTGCAATGGACGTTATGGATCTGGCAGAGTGATGAGCCCGCTGCGCACTGCTAGCTCGAACAATTTCTTTGTTTTATCTTTGGGAAACGAGTAAGGACGTTTCAACTTCTCATTGAGGTATCGCGGCTTGTTGTTTTGACGACAAAACGGTCTCGGGTTACTCGGCTGTTGTTGAGTGTTGGCAACAAAGACCGTTTTTTCCTTTTCTTTTCTCATTTCGTTTGCTCCGTCGTTTGCGGGTCCGAGATTCTTTCCGGGTAGCGTGAGATTGTACGGTTGAACGTTCTCGCAACTCTCCAATTCTTTTGTTTTAGAAATGAATTCCTTAAAGAGAGGGTTGAGGGCGGCTTCTTCGTCAGAATCGCTTCCAAAGGTGAGAACTCGTGATCCCCCGGGCTCGTCCCTATGACAATTACCGGCAACTCTTTTATGCTCATCTGCCGTATTTTTTCGCTGTCTACGAGCTTCCCGCTTTATTCTATTGACGTGTTGTCTATGAGCGACATATCCTTGCCACCAACACTTAAAGGAGTTGCAGTCATCAGTAGAATGTGCGATCCTCTGATGATATAAGCAAAAGTTAGGGTGTACATCCGTTTCATCAAAATGTATACCACCAGGAGAATTTTCTCTGAAAGAGGGCGGCCTCATCCCCATTGATATGGCTTTGGCAAATCGTTTCCTTGTCTTGATCCTGCTTTCATTTGTGGCGGATGTACTTTGATCTGGTGGGAGTGTTTCGACCCTTTTGTCCAGTCGCCGGCGTTTGGCCTTTTCAAATATGGCCATCTCACGCTCCCGATCAACTTTACTTCTTAGACGAATCTCATCTAGAAAAGCGTCGATCATTTCGTCTGACGGACACACGAATTCCGGCTCAGGCTCTGCCCGCAGTTTCTCAGTGCAAGGAGTTTTTTCATCGTCCGTAAATGAGTGGGAGATCACATGACAACTCGCCACGTATCCTTCGGATTCATCCGACGAGCTTTCTCCATCATCTTCCTCCTGAAAGACGTGGTTGAGGAACTCTTGGAGTGTGATGGGAGTCTGCGCCTTTTGATTGTACTCTTCCAGCACATCAATTTGTTTCTGTAAGTCCGTACGCTTGTCGCAAGGCTTCACGGGCTTTTTGGACCTCTTCTTCTTCTTCTTTGAAGATTTCGACGGCTGGGTGTCAGTACTTGGGCCATCACCACCGATCTTTGGAGTTCGGCGCGACTTCCACATCCTTTCAATAATTTAGGGTTTCAGCAGGTTCTTCCACCTGATCGCCGGGCATGTCTGAAGCTCATTCAGCGTTCTTTTGGTCTTTGCTGAAAGCACGATTTCCCACGGAGCTTCTTCAATGAAAGAACAAGTTGCCCCCGGTGTGTCCGTCTTCTTTGGACAGTGCGGCTGTGGTGGGTTTACTTTCCACTTTTCAGACTGCGTGAACTTTCCTTATAGGTACTGATCCTCGATCCACCCCTTAAAGACGAAACAATCTTCGATCGGGTGACTTACCGTTTGGAGGTAAGGGCAATAATTGGGATCGTTGACATCGCCTGGTTGCAACGGACGTTTTGGACTCGGCAGATTGATGAGTCTGTTGCGCACTGCCAGCTCGAACAGTTTCTCGTTTTATCCTGAGGAAACGAGTAAGGACGTCCCAGTCTCTCCTCGAGGGATGGGCGAGGATGCATATTGTTTTGACGGACAACCGGCTTTAAGTTGCTTGACCGTTGTTGAGTATTGGCAACAAAGGTTGCTTTCCCTTTGCCCTTTTCATTCCAAAGCTCTATCTTTGAAGAAGATGGTTCATGGCCCACCTGGTCCATTTAGGCCAGCTTGTCAATCAAGACCTGGAAGGTGGTCGGCTTAAAAAACATCATGAATTGGGAGATGGTCGCTTGAGGGTCGAGAGTACCCATGAACATGCCCACGGCAGGAGCTTCTTCGATGCGCTGCTCGCACTTTGACCATAGATTACGCCACCGTATCGCATACTGGACCCAAGTTTCTGCAGGCCTCACCCTGGCATTGATCAATGTCGTGATTGGGGTGCGTTCGCTAGCGCTTGCAAAACGCTGGGTGAATAGCAACTCCATCTCTGCGAATGTCTTGATAGAGTCATTTGGGAGTTTAGAGTACCACTCGAACGCCGCCTCCGATAAGCTGCCGACAAACTGGCGAAGCAAAAGCTTGTCATCACCGCCGGTGTTGCCGCAGAGTGCCCTGAACTGGGCAACATGCTGGTGAGGATTGCCCGTTCCTTTGTAAACATGGAACTTGGTAATTGTGTAACCCGGCAGGTACTTGATTTGGTCGTACCAGCTTGGATATGGCCGCCCCGTTCTTACGACCTGGCCGGCTGCTTCAATCGCATGATAAACCCGTATTTGCTGGGCTATGTACTCGTCCAAATCAGTTTTAGAGATTGTATCCTCTTTAGCCGTTGACAAAGCCGGCGGGGGATTTGATGTCTCTCCCCTATCGTCTCCGAGGACGATCCGGGGCTCTTCAGCCGGAAGATCTTGTTGTATCATCATCCCTATCATATCTTGGAAGAGAAGGCCTATACGCTGTATGTTGGCTTCTTGTTCAGCAGCTTCTTTGTCCTTCTTCTCCAATATTCGGCGAAGGAATTCGGCGTCGGTTTCTTCCTCCTGGCATTCATCCGAGGACGTTTCTGGGTTTTTGTCACGTCCCGAAAGTACGGAACATGACCGGCACTTAAACTACGAAACGTCTCGAGGCGTACTTAATCTAAGTAAACCGAAAACCCAGAAATACAAACCAAGAAAAGAAGTAGAGTGAAGGAAAACCAATTTAAAACAAGTAGTTTTAATAGCATAAGCCGAATTATGCGGTTTTTAAGAACATCAAAATTTACTGAAAATTTCGGCAGAGTCTCCTTTGTAAATACTGGCTCCCAAACGGGATACAACATGAATAGTATACGAAATCAATAAAAAGGCATCCCCAAGCGGGAGCTAGCTCTTCGTCAATCGACGGTCACAACCACACAAGCAATATAATATACAACGCCAACGGCGAGAATCAAAACTCAAAAGGAAACTCAAAACCACTAGAAATATAACGAGCGACTCTAAGGTCGAAAGAGTAAACAACACTGGTCTCTATCTCAATAAATACATGTTTGGTTGATGGAATTTAATAGATACAACGGAATAATATTATACAAGGTAATATGATGGGTACGATACAAGAAAAACCCACCTACTAGCAAGTCACCCGAATGAAACTGAGCCCGCAAAGCCGTAATGAAACCTGTACGGCAAACCTGCAAGAAACTGGGGCACAACGGGGGTGAGTTGTCCACTCGTGAATAGAAAAATATCTACGCACAGAAATCGCATAAATAACGCAACCTAGGTCAATGATCATAATATATCTTCAAATATATGAATAACACGTAGCCTATAACAAGGCTAGGGTAAATATCTAACCCGAGTGTAATCTCATGTGCCCGTGTCAGTGCCTCAGGTAGCAATATATCATATGGATGATGTATGAATGCATAAAACAGAATGCATGTACTGAATAAAACTGGTTTCATAAATCAGTGAGATTTCTGTATTTTAAAAGAAATGAGGTACCATATATGAAATTAGCATAAATCAGTGCCCAGCATCGACACAAAACAAGTGTCCAAATACCTCGATATCTCTGTGTCACAATCTATGTACCTCAAGTCTCAATATCTAGGGCGCCGTCAGTCCAGACCGGCCCCTACCATCCATCTCAAGACCACGACGGTATCCTCCGGATATCCGACGCGTCGGGTAATATCACCGGTAGGTAGTGCTCCCCTGCCAGGCTCACATCGTCATCATCACACGCTTCTTGCCCCGGGGTACCATACCGGGTCCACCATGTACCCGAAACGGTTCATCCGTCTCCTCGAATCGGGTCTCGAAATCCATCAGCAAACTCATGGTGGACGACTCATACATCATGGGAAAACCGCACTTTTTATTTTAAAAGAGGAAAAAGGTTTATTTATGTTTTTACGGTTTTCCTCCAAATCCAGAAAATCTCATGGAAATCCGAATCCAAAACCTCAATAACACTAAAAATGGTGAATATATGCATGAAAATCCAAGAATGCGGCATAACAATGAATAACAGTATGCATGAAGTAGCAGGTAATAACTACAATGTCTAAACTAACATATAAAGCAAGTACACTAATATCATGTCTAACTATTAGCTAACAGGCTATGTCAAGCAATAATATTTTCTAAGATGTACGTGAAATGGCAATTACCGATGAAGATGTGTGTGAGCCGGCAATTAAGTGTACGTGGTACATACGCATCATCGGTAATGGTGCTGGTGTCCTAACAGCATGATATCAATAATGGAGTATGAAACATAAAATAAGCATGCGATGCGAAGCGGACCACAAAAATGAGCGGGAGCTGAAAACTAGACGCAACTATAACTAATCTGCATTAATCTAATATCAGTCCTACAAATGGTGCCTTTTGAAATAACACGAATCATGGGGTTTTGAAAATAGGGGCTACGGTGTTTTTATGAAAAGATAAGTCTTTTGAAATATCCGTAGGATCCCTTGGGCTGTCTTTAAAAATGCCCACGATTCGTTGGTTTTTGAAATAGGTAAGAAGTCTAATCTAATCTAACAACTACACTAAACTATACGGCTGAACTAACAAGCTGAACTACAGGTAAGGGAACCGCCTATCATCTGAGTCGATACATATACATACCTGTATATGTATAGTCGGTGATCCCGCCTCAATAATATTATATCCGATACCATATCTATAATCAGGCATCCCAAGTCAAGAGTGCGGATCAATCATCAATATAGCTCGTACGTAAATCCGTCGTACGGCATCCCAATTTGGGTACGGGTCAATATCACATTCATCATACTATTCACCTGGTATCCTCTTTATCAAATATCATGATCGGGATACTGATCTACGTCTAGTACCATACTGATACCGCCTACGTATGCATGGACGTGTGTGAAACACTACGTCAAGGACCCGCTACAACGTCATGTCGTATCTCAAATACGAACCCTGCTATATCACCGATCTTACGGCCTCAAATCAAATCTCATCGACTCAGCTCAATCCCAAGTATCATCCTCAAATCCGTATGTGAACACATAGTCCCATACCCATGTGAACCCATAACTATAAAGAATCCTATGAGCACATATCAATAGGAATGTATGCAAGTATGTATGTGTGTATGTGTAGTGCAACACTACCCTAGGGTTCGCAACACTAAGGTAATCCAACACACCAATATCCATCCTAAGCAACGTTATTAATCCCAAATAACATATAATAAATGTTGGTGTGTATACGCATCCGTATACACCACCACGGACTGCGGGGGTGCTATACGCCATCCACCCGACTTCTCCCCGTAGATATAAATCTACTCACCTGGTCCTCGCTAGCCGGTGCCGACGTCGCCACGCGCTTGCTTGTCGTCTCGAAGTCCGCATGGGGTACCTACATATCATAACGCACCGTATCGCATTAAAACTAAATTCGAAATCGAAACGGCATACGAAAATCAAATCGGCACGCGTATCACGCATAGGTCCAAACCTATCTCCTACGCATGCAAGAATAGTCAAACCAACCCTCGATGTCGATGTACAAACGTCAAACCATGGAGAAAAATCCAATCACACTCATTTGCACATTCACGAACACTAATTTTAATATAAACAAGGTTAAAACTCACAAAAACCCCACTTTACTTAAAAAGTCATTTTTCCGAAAATCTAGCATGCACAATTCGCCGTTTTTGTACAAAACAGGATGTTTAAATGAATGTAGCGGCCAATATATTTATTAAATATCTTAAATAAGACATAGAAAAAATTTCCGGAATTTAATCTCATTAAATTCCAAAAACCCTAATATTCTAGTTTACAAAATACCCTTTTTTTTAACAATTTCATAGCAAAAAAAAATGCGCAAACTACAATTTAGGTTGGATTTCCATGAACTAAAGTGTTAAACTACACTTAATAAAGTTAATAATATGATAAAAATCCTAACCATATTTTTAATCTCACATATAAATGCATTTCATAAAACCCTAGTTTGCACAAAAAAGCTTAATTTGGACATTTTTCAAGTAACAACATGTAATATGCAACTAGATAAATTTTAACAATTTTTCAAGATGTTAGCTCACATCACAAACCATGCACAAGTGATCACAACCCAATTTCAAAACAAAACCCTAACTAGAATTCCTTAATCATACAATTGAACCCACATAAAACCAAATTAATACTTAATTAAGCTAACTACAAGCAATTAACAACAATTTAAGCAAAAGGGTTAGAATTTACCCAAACAAATTGAAGATCCCACAAGCACACATAGCCCTCTAAAATGCTCCCTTGTCACCAAAATCCATGCTATACGGGCTAAGCTAAAATGGGTAGGAGTCGGATTTTGATTTGGATTTTTGCTTGATTTTTTGTGGATTTTTCTTTGGATTTTCTTTGATGGAACAAAGAGAGGAGAAGAGGAAAAGTGGGCTGTTCAGGGGTTGCTGGTTTCGGCCAGATTGTGGGGGGGTTGGGTGAGGGAGGAGAGAGAGTGAGGTGGAGAAAGTTAGTTCAAGTCAAAGTCAACTCAAATTATATCATTTTCTACTCTTTTTTTTTCTTTTCTTTCATTTCATTTCCTTTGAAATCCAAGTGGGGACAAAAGAGGGGGCTGCTGAATTCTTCAAGGGGATAAGTGAATGGGGGTGTGTGGGTGTGGGTACGGGTGTGGGGTGATGAAAAATGATAAATAAAATACCACAAATATCCATTTACGCTAAAAAAAAGCCTTTTTTCTTCAATAATTTATAAACCGTTTTGGCAAATGATTTCGTTCCAAAAACCATATGATAAAATTTTATTTAATGTTTTATGATGCACAAAATTTGTTTCAACTCATTCCAATTTGTAATTTTCCCTAATTAAATGTATTAGTGACGGCTTAAAATAATAATAAAATAATTTTTTTCAGAAAATTTGAAATTTCACCAGCGGCTCAATAAACACCAAATAATAGCAATTACATAGCTAGAATATGTATATTTAAATTTTATAATAAGATATTTGTATTTTGGCTTTTTACAGAAAACCCCCTTATTTTACCGATTTTTCGAAATTTCACCGAAACGATTTTCAAAACGTTACAATCTTCCCCCCTTAAAGAAATTCGGTCCCCGAATTTAAATTAAAACTCCCCCCATATACTAAAATATCTAAGCGAAACCATCAAGTCGTCGGGGCTCCGAAATCATAAATACATAAAGCAAATCGTAGCGCAGCGCATGCGCGTGAAAAATAAGCATATAACTCAAATCAAAACTCCATCCAGCATCCCGCAATCATCGGAGTCATGGTGAAGACACAATGTCCAAATCCAAAAATGAAAATCAGTATGATATAACTCGAAACTATACATGTAAATATCGAATATATATATGTAAGTATCTGAAGGAAATGCATGCCAAATCTCTTTAAGTCGCTGTGCGACGCGTATAATACTGCACAGTGGCAGACGTCTATCATAAGAAAATAACTATATACATATATACCTTCGTTTGAAATGTACGTTCCGCCTTTTTGGAACAATTTAGAAGGTCTCCTTGTTTTAAACATTTCGTGTCGTATCAGACACGTAGGTAAATACTGAGGCTATAGCTCGCCTTTTGGAAATCCCTTCAACAACTATTAATGCATGCAAAATATATTCAGGTACTGTCCTCTGACTAGTCCTGCTCAGTACGAAAATACATAGCAATATCATAAAAATGCACTGCTCTATACGAAATCAATCCCAAAATATGCACATGAATGCTACGTGCGTCTGGTGCGCACGGAAATCAAAATCCATGAATGTGCCATACATGCGCACAGAAACAACATCTAAGTGCATCGGGTGTGCACGAAACATCTGTCGTAGGCAACATGTGTGCCTGACAGCAAAATCAGGTGCATCTATCGTGCACAAAATCATGAAATCCAATATCAAGCGCCGAACGTGCGGAAAATCAATCAGGTGCACAAAACAAATATCGAGTATCACAATCGAAATCGAAGTCCATTGCACACTGCAAGCATATAATAACTATACAGAGTGCAGGAACCAATTCGTATGCGTGCATACGCACAAAATCAACTCAAATGTCTAAAACCGTAAAATCACAAACATGTGAAACCCAAGCACGAAAACGATATCAAGTGCAACACTGTGCAAAGATCGTAAATCCTCAATCATCAAAATCAAATCATGCGAATAAATCACCCAAAACATCGAAATCAATAATGGCGGAATAGTATCGCTCAAGTGCATCCTCTAAGAATCTCGGGCCAACTGTCGCGGTCACTAATGGGACGTCTCGTCGATGATCATGAACTCTGGCCTGCTGGTGTGCATAACAATGACCACTCCTGGGTCAAGGTCTTCACTGTGAATTACCAATCTCTCGGTCCATTGGCTCATCGGCCCTGTCAGGTGTGCTAACGGGGATGATCCAGTTCTGGCACGTCTCTTGTCATCTCCCGGTCAATCATCATGACCACTCGTAAGATAGCATATCACTGGCGTCGGCCTCTGGCTCTCTGAATGTACGTGACACCTCTGATCCTGGGTGCAAGTATCATTGCAGCAGTGTCCTGGAAGGAATCCTGCTCACGGTCTCTTCCATGTCTCGTCTCTGCCAACTGTCCGGAAGTCATTGTCCTTTCCTATATCTACATCTTGCTCTGGAACGACTGCATACTCATCGCGACTCCTTCTGGAAGGTAAGTCCAAGTACCATGCCTCGGCATGCGCATCGCCTCTCTGATGTCGGCGGAGTGGAACGTCATCTCATCTAGATCTGGTGCGAACCTCTTACTCCACTTTTCTCTAATGTCGTCTGCTTTGGACTCGTCTCGTCGCGGCTACATGGACTGAGCACCAACGACTATCCTCGTATCTGGAGTCTCCCAAGAAATGCATCTCACCACCTAGCATCCGAATTAAGTCGAGCCATCCGATCGAGTCGTCAAAACCTCATAATCCCCCAAGAGCTCAACATCTTGGGCACAGTTTAATAGTATCGAGTACATACCACAGCATCGGTGGTCCAGCCGTAGAAGGGCAAACCCAAGCCTCACTAATGGCGCCGTAGAACAATCGCAAACCCGAAGGTTCAAAGGCTTTCACACGGTCATTAAGTCGAGTTAGGGTTTCATTCTTCTACAGGGACCATAGAATTGCCTGCATGTCTTTCCGACTACTTTAAACTTGGAATAATAGGTTTCTGACATTCGATCGTCTCTTTCGACTCCCAACGTCTCCGCGTGAAGTCGTCTCTAGCTGGAATCAATCTATCTGATGACCTCGCATCGGGGTAGGCGAACGATCCACATGTCCTAGTCATTCATCCTAGATGACTAGCGACCTCCTATCATCTCTTAGTACAACTCGTCCTGCACGAATTCCACCATCTGGGGCAATATCTCGTCGTTCGCAGCAATAACTGGCTCGCTCGCCTGCACGCTGAACAGTGCCTCGATCGTCATGAATAAGCAACACACCAACGGTCATCAAGATCTGGCTGACCTCTATCATTGGCTCAATCCTCTAGTGTCGATCAGCACATCCGAGTAACCTCATAAAGGCGATCCGCCAAACGCTCGTGGCGCGGAAACACAGTAAAAAGACACATCTCTGCAATCGTGTGTCGCCGGAATTTCGCCATGGTCAGTCCTCGTTCGTAACGAGCTCATGCTGACCGCAACTCTAGCCGTAGCTCTCCCTGCCGTAACCGTAGCAGCAAAACCAAACTGGTACCGATGTGGCTAGATCAGGAAGGAATATAATACTGAACAAGGAAATGTACATCCTAAGGCTTCATAAGTGGAGTGGCGTGTCGTAAATATGCCGCGGAACATACCAACGGTACGTCATTCTACTTTAGTCACCTATTCCATCAACCAAGGGTCATCCTACGCTCTGAAGGTTAAAACCTAACGCTCTGATACCAACTTTGTCACGTCCCGAAAGTACGGAACATGACCGGCACTTAAACTACGAAACGTCTCGAGGCGTACGTAATCTAAGTAAACCGAAAACCCAGAAATCCAAACCAAGAAAAGAAGTAGAGTGAAGGAAAACCAATTTAAAACAAGTAGTTTTAATAGCATAAGCCGAATTATGCGGTTTTTAAGAACATCAAAATTTACTGAAAATTTCGGCAGAGTCTCCTTTGTAAATACTGGCTCCCAAACGGGATACAACATGAATAGTATACGAAATCAATAAGAAGGCATCCCCAAGCGGGAGCTAGCTCTTCGTCAATCGACAGTCACAACCACACAAGCAATATAATATACAACACCAACGGCGAGGATCAAAACTCAAAAGGAAACTCAAAACCACTAGAAATATAACGAGCGACTCTAAGGTCGAAAGAATAAACAACACTGGTCTCTATCTCAATAAATACATGTTTGGTTGATGGAATTTACTAGATACAACGGAATAATATTATACAAGGTAATATGATGGGTACGATACAAGAAAAACCCACCTACTAGCAAGTCACCCGAATGAAACTGAGCCCGCAAAGCCGTAATGAAACCTGTACGGCAAACCTGCAAGAAACTGGGGCACAACGGGGGTGAGTTGCCAACTCGTGAATAGAAAAATATCTACGCACAGAAATCGCATAAATAACGCAACCTAGGTCAATGATCATAATATATCCTCAAATATATGAATAACACGTAGCCTATAACAAGGCTAGGGTAAATATCTAACCCGAGTGTAATCTCATGTGCCCGTGTCAGTGCCTCAGGTAGCAATATATCATATGGATGATGTATGAATGCATAAAACAGAATGCATGTACTGAATAAAACTGGTTTCATAAATCAGTGAGATTTCTGTATTTTAAAAGAAATGAGGTACCATATATGAAATTAGCATAAAACAGTGCCCAGCATCGACACAAAACAAGTGTCCAAATACCTCGATATCTCTGTGTCACAATCTATGTACCTCAAGTCTCAATATCTAGGGCGCCGTCAGTCCAGACCGGCCCCTACCATCCATCTCAAGACCACGACGGTATCCTCCGGATATCCAACGCGTCGGGTAATATCACCGGTAGGTAGTGCTCCCCTGCCAGGCTCACATCGTCATCATCACGCGCTTCTTGCCCCGGGGTACCTTACCGGGTCCACCATGTACCCGAAACGGTTCATCCGTCTCCTCGAATCGGGTCTCGAAATCCATCAGCAAACTCATGGTGGACGACTCATACATCATGGGAAAACCGCACTTTTTATTTTAAAAGAGGAAAAAGGTTTATTTATGTTTTTGCGGTTTTCCTCCAAATCCCGAAAATCTCATGGAAATCCGAATCCCAAACCTCAATAACACGTAAAATGGTGAATATATGCATGAAAATCCATGAATGCGGCATAACAATGAATAACAGTATGCATGAAGTAGCAGGTAATAACTACAATGTCTAAACTAACATATAAGGAAAGTACACTAATATCATGTCTAACTATTAGCTAACAGGCTATGTCAAGCAATAATATTTTCTAAGGTGTACGTGACATGGCAATTACCGATGAAGATGTGTGTGAGCCGGCAATTAAGTGTACGTGGTACATACGCATCATCGGTAATGGTGCTGGTGTCCTAACAGCATGATATCAATAATGGAGTATGAAACATAAAATAAGCATGCGATGCGAAGCGGACCACAAAAATGAGCGGGAGCTGAAAACTAGACACAACTATAACTAATCTGCATTAATCTAATTTCAGTCCTACAAATGGTGCCTTTTGAAATAACACGAATCATGGGGTTTTGAAAATAGGGGCTACGGTGTTTTTATGAAAAGATAAGTCTTTTGAAATATCCGTAGGATCCCTTGGGCTGTCTTTAAAAATGCCCACGATTCGTTGGTTTTTGAAATAGGTAAGAAGTCTAATCTAATCTAACAACTACACTAAACTATACGGCTGAACTAACCAGCTGAACTACAGGTAAGGGAACCGCCTATCATCTGAGTCGATACATATACATACCTGTATATGTATAGTCGGTGATCTCGCCTCAATAATATCATATCCGATACCATATCTATAATCAGGCATCCCAAGTCAAGAGTGCGGATCAATCATCAATATAGCTCGTACGTAAATCCGTCGTACGGCATCCCAATTTGGGTACGGGTCAATATCACATTCATCATACTATTCACCTGGTATCCTCTTTATCAAATATCATGATCGGGGTACTGATCTACGTCTAGTACCATACTGATACCGCCTACGTATGCATGGACGTGTGTGAAACACTACGTCAAGGACCCGCTACAACGTCATGTCGTATCTCAAATACGAACCCTGCTATATCACCGATCTCACGGCCTCAAATCAAATCTCATCGACTCAGCTCAATCCCAAGTATCATCCTCAAATCCGTATGTGAACACATAGTCCCATACCCATGTGAACCCATAACTATAAAGAATCCCATGAGCACATATCAATAGGAATGTATGCAAGTATGTATGTGTGTATGTGTAGTGCAACACTACCCTAGGGTTCGCAACACTAAAGTAATCCAACACACCAATATCCATCCTAAGCAACGTTATTAATCCTAAATAACATATAATAAATGTTGGTGTGTATACGCATCCGTATACACCACCACGGACTGCGGGGGTGCTATACACCATCCACCCGACTTCTCCCCGTAGATATAAATCTACTCACCTGGTCCTCGCTAGCCGGTGCCGACGTCGCCACGCGCTTGTTTGTCGTCTCGAAGTCCGCATGGGGTACCTACATATCATAACGCACCGCATCGCATTAAAACTAAATTCGAAATCGAAACGGCATACGAAAATCAAATCGGCACGCGTATCACGCATAGGTCCAAACCTATCGCCTACGCATGCAAGAATAGTCAAACCAACCCTCGATGTCGATGTACAAACGTCAAACCATCGAGAAAAATCCAATCACACTCATTTGCACATTCACGAACACTAATTTTAATATAAACTAGATTAAAACTCACAAAAACCCAACTTTACTTAAAAAGTCACTTTTCCGAAAATCTAGCATGCACAATTCGCCGTTTTTGTACAAAACAGGATGTTTAAATGAATGTAGCGGCCAATATATTTATTAAATATCTTAAATAAGTCATAGAAAAAAATTTCCAGAATTTAATCTCATTAAATTTTAAAACCCCTAATATTCTAGTTTACAAAATACCCTTTTTTTTAACAATTTCATAGCAAAAAAAAATGCGCAAACTACAATTTAGATTGGATTTCCATGAACTAAAGTGTTAAACTACACTTAATAAAGTTAATAATATGATAAAAACCCTAACCATATTTTTAATCTCACATATAAATGCATTTCATAAAACCCTAGTTTGCACAAAAAAGCTTAATTTGGACATTTTTCAAGTAACAACTTGTAATATGCAACTAGATAAATTTTAACAATTTTTCAAGATGTTAGCTCACATAGCAAACCATGCACAAGTGATCACAACCCAATTTCAAAACAAAACCCTAATTAGAATTCCTTAATCATACAATTGAACCCACATAAAACCAAATTAACACTTAATTAAGCTAACTACAAGCAATTAACAACAATTTAAGCAAAAGGGTTAGAATTTACCCAAACAAATTGAAGATCCCACAAGCACACATAGCCCTCTAAAATGCTCCCTTGTCACCAAAATCCATGCTATACGGGCTAAGCTAAAATGGGTAGGAGTCGGATTTTGATTTGGATTTTTGCTTGATTTTTTGTGGATTTTTCTTTGGATTTTCTTTGATGGAACAAAGAGAGGAGAAGAGGAAAAGTGGGTTGTTGAGGGGTTGCTGGTTTTGGCCAGATTGTGGGGGGGTTGGGTGAGGGAGGAGATAGAGTGAGGTGGAGAAAGTTAATTCAAGTCAAAGTCAACTCAAATTATATCATTTTCTACTCTTTTCTTTTCTTTTCTTTTCTTTCATTTCATTTCCTTTGAAATCCAAGTGGGGATAAAAGAGGGGGCTGCTGAATTCTTCAAGGGGATAAGTGAATGGGGGTGTGTGGGTGTGGGTACGGGTGTGGGATGATGAAAAATGATAAATACAATACCCCAAACATCTATTTACTCTAAAAAAAAGCCTTTTTTCTTCAATAATTTCTAAACCTTTTTGGCAAATGATTTCGTTCCAAAAATCACATGATAAAATTTTATTTAATGTTTTATAATGCACAAAATTTGTTTCAACTCATTCCAATTTGTAATTTTCCCTAATTAAATGTATTAGTGACGGCTTAAAATAATAATAAAATAATTTTTTTCAGAAAATTTGAAATTTCACCAGCGGCTCAATAAACACCAAATAATAGCAA
Source organism: Agapanthus africanus (assembly GCA_030015575.1). Classification (NCBI taxonomy): domain Eukaryota; kingdom Viridiplantae; phylum Streptophyta; class Magnoliopsida; order Asparagales; family Amaryllidaceae; genus Agapanthus; species Agapanthus africanus. The sequence goes on from CM057337.1 coordinate 235,186,242, forward strand.
TTACATAGCTAGAATATGTATATTTAATTTTTATAATAAGATATTTGTAATTTGACTTTTTACAGAAAACCCCCTTATTTTACCGATTTTTCGAAATTTCACCGAAACGATTTTCAAAACGTTACATTTTTCTTTTGGCCCGGTAAGTGCGGCCATAGCATTCATCATCTCTTGGAGCTTCTGTTGCTGCTCCTGCGCCTTGGTCACTGACCGTGTAAGCGGTCTATGACCTGTAGACGCACGGCTGTCTTTCTTTCTTGACGCCATGTATACGGTATGGACCATCATGCCCCCAGACTTAAGGCGTCTGGGCTTAGTGCCTTTAGCTCTCATTGCAGGCTAGGGGATCTTCTTTCGATTCCTCTTTTTATGAGCAGTGGAAATTGGAGGGGCCGTTGAGGTGGGCACCCAGACAGGTTTTCGTGGCTTAGCCTGGCGACTGACTTCCTGTTGGATTTTCAGCTTCTTGTGCTGGCGGGAGAAATTTGGATCGATCATCGAGTCTCGGGTCTGCCGCCAGACTTTATAGATTCGGGAGGACAGCCGTTGAGAAGATTGGAGCTGTTCTGGCTTCACTTCTATAGCCCTTTTCAGCGGAAGGGGGAGACCTCTTTAGCACCGCGGTAGGAGAATTCCTACGCACCTTATTTAGCATCTCAATGCTGTTCCCAATTGGAACAGCAACATTAACTTCTGTCGTCGGGGCTGGAGGAGTTAGCCCAGAAGGGGAGTTGCCTCCGGCCTTTCTCACTCGGTGCCAGTAACGACGTCGAGCGTGTCGTGCTGATGGCATCGGCTTGGTGATAGCGATAGCCTCGTCTTGCCCCCTGTGTATGTGAGGGGTCACTGCTGGTGTCAGCCTGTTAAAGACTGATGTCCTTTGGGTAGCAGGAGCGGGAGCTGGAACAGTCAATCTTGTAATGACCAACTTTTTGGCAGGGGAAGCCGCCTTGACGACTTCAGGAGCAGGACAGGTTATTTTCTCAGGAGAAGCCTTCTCTAGGATTGCAGGCCCCATTGCGGTTTCACAGGAGCTCTGGCCTAGTCTAGAGAAGACCGAGGCGCTGGTGTTGGGCGACCTGTTGAGAGGGGCCGCAGCAGGAGCAAGCCGATCAAAGACCGACTTCTTGGGAGCTTCCGTTGTCAGCACAGGAGCGGTGAAGCTTGTTGGCGGGAGCATGGTCCCAAAAAACAACCCTGTGGTAGCTTGAGTGACCTGTTCCACGGGGATTGTGAACAGCGAAGCTGCTTGGGGTCCATAGGCTATACCTCCTGGCGAGGCAGAGCGTTGGTTGCAATTGCAGTTGGAGCACGTCGCATAAGTGGAAGCCATTGATTCTTTGCTTTCTGCAATAAGCAAGACGCCGAATCTTAGTACCTTGAAACCCAAGGGCAACTATTAGCAAACCGTGTTTGGTTCACGAACACGACACACGAAGTGTGGAGTGGAAAGAGAAAAAGGTCCCACCGGGCGTGTCAGAATCTGTTCCCCTCCGAACGGCGACCGACGGTGGACGTCTTGCCTGAGGCTCGGGGAAGATGCTAATTAGGGCTATCCGTCCACCTCTCCAAAGATGCCAAGTTGATTTATGGCACCAAGTATCGAAGGTTTAAACGGATGCGTCTGATGTAGCAGACTTCGTCAGATTCACCTTCGCTTGAGGGGTTTTTTGATTGTGGGGACGCTCTTCCCTGCAGGCGCAAGCCCCTGCAGTTAATTACACTACCGCATTGCGGTAACAACTTTCTCCTTCTCCATATGGTCACTTCGTGTCGTGTGTGTTTGATTTGTGTTTGGTTGCCCGTGGATTGTATACGGAGACTGAGTTATGTCGTCGCCCGTAGGGCGTGGACTAGTCCAAATCCGTATTATCTTAGATTTGGGTTTGGGGGTTTGGGTTTAAGGATACGTTAGCCTCGTTTGAGACTAAGATCGACTTAAACGTTTGTTAAAGACACGTTAGTCTAGTTTTTAGACTAAGATCGACTTAACGGGATTGTTTAGATCCAACAAAAGAGCATTTGGGCTCTATTGTTCCAGTTTAGGGACATAGTAGTCCATTGCATGCATGGCCGTCGGGACCCATCACCTCTCTAACGACGTTGAAGGATTACAACGACAGATGTCAGAGGAGTTCAGAGATGTACCCTTGAGCCAAAATTGATTGGGGGATCTAGAGTCCAACTTGGGACTAAAGTCTGTTTAAAGGTTTAAGGATGTGTTAGCCATATTTGAAGCTAAGATCAACTTAAACGGGATCGTTTAGATCCGACAAAAGAGCATTTGGGGGCTCTATTGTTCCAGTTTAGGAACATGGTGGTCCAACATTCCCATTTTGGGGACGGATGATAGTTTAAGGACACGTTAGCCATATTTGAGGCTAAGATCAACTTAAACGTTTGTTAAGGATACATTAGCCTAATTGCCAGACTAAGATCAACTTAACAGGATCGTTTAGATCCGACAAAAGAGCATTTGGGGGCTCTATTGTTCCAGTTTAGGGACATGGTGGTCCATTGCCAGTTTAGGGACATGGTGGTCCATTGCCAGTTTAGGGACATGGTGGTCCAAGTTCCAGTTTAGGGACGTGGTGGTCCATTAAAATGTATGGCTGTCGGGACCAATCACCTCTCTGAAGACGTTGAAGGATTACAACGACAAATATCAGAGGAGCTCAGAGATGTACCCTTGAACCAATGAGTTGGTTGAAAGAGCATATGTGCTCAGTTCAAGATGATTTGAGGACTTATGGCCAATTTGGGCTAAGTCCAATTGTGTTTGAAATATTAGCCCTCTGTTGGTCCATTGAAGGAGAGGCTTTGCCTTTAGAAACTTAGCCAATTGGGTTAAATCTAGTGTTAAACACTAGAGGTCAACAGTGATGAACACTGGGAATAAGATTAACAAGTTAGTGTTAAATACTAAAAGATAATCAGTGTTAAACACTAGCAACAGGGCTTTCAAATTAGTGTTAAACACTAAAGCAAATTAGTGTTAAACACTGGGAACAAAGACTTCAAATAAGTGCTAAACACTAAGGAGAGAGGGGTCACGTGTGGACACGTGAGAGCGCCCTGATTTCCCTTATTTTATTCTGTAGATCGGTGTTTAACTCTTTTAATTCTGACGGCCATCACGTGTGAGCACGTGATGGAGGCCCCCGCTCTGGTCTGTTAGAATGCTCAATAGGGGTCATGTGGTGACACGTGAGGGCGCCCTAAATGTGGAGCCAGATCTCCTTTGTTTTATCCTCAAATCTGCGAATAAGTCTTAAACACTTTTCATCTTTATTTTAGAGCATCACGTGTTGGCACGTGATGGGGATTTATGCATCGATAGTTACAGCACTTGCTGAGGGGTCACGTTGGGACACGTGAGAGCGCACAAAACTTCTTTTCTTTTGTTTTTTCTTTCTGCATTTTGGGAGTCACGTGGGAGCACGTGAGGCATTGCTTCAAAGCTTCTTTTCTTCAGGGATCTTTTCAAGGGTCACTTGGGGGCACGTGACCCTAGTTCTTTGCATGTTTGAAGATCTCTTTTTCTTTTTAAGAGTCAAATCCTTCATAGGGTTAAACCCTAGCAATAACTTTAAAGCAATTAAATTCCCGCTTTTCTTTTGAAGAATTATATTCTTAGATAGGGTTAAACCCTAATTTCTTTTCTGTAGGAATTAAATTCCCCATATATGTAAAGAGTTAAATTCTGGCATAGGGTGAAACCCTGATTTCTTTTTAAGGGAATTAAATTCCTGTGAATTTGAGATAATTAAGTTCTTAATCAGGGTTAAACCCTAGTTCTGTCCATTTTGAAGGAATTAAATTTCTATAATATAGGGTTAAACCCTAATTTTATCTCAAAGGAATTAAATTCCTATAACTCTTGTGAGAATTAAATTCTCAAAACTCAATTCCTCCTCTATGTTTTAGATCTGTATGGCAGGATCTCAACCCAATGAGAATTAAATTCTCAATTGATGGGGAGATGTGCACATTGCAGATCTTCAACTAGAGAAAGAACTAATTTCTTTTCTTTATAGAAGAGTTAAACTCTTTTGAGAATTAAATTCTCTTTTTGAAGTTTTGATTCCCTTTCTTTTCTCACCTAGGGTTTTCTTTATGGAGAATTAAATTCCTCTCTCTTTTCTTCCCTCTTGAGAATTAAATTCTCCTTTCTCTGTTTTTCTCTCCAAAAAAAAGTAGATCCCTTTTCTCTTCTCTTGGCTCCTATTTATAGGAGGAGGAAGAGAATCAATTTGTTTTGTGAATCTTTCAATGAAAATTTTTAATTGATTTCATTATTAATATGATCATTTAGATGATTCAGTGAATTTTATTCACCGTTGGATTTTAAATCCAAAGATATTATGTTTCTTATTCTCGGTGAGATTTAGGGGAAATCTTTCCTTGTCTAAGATTTTTTTCCATAAATTGGTGATTTTTAATCACTCTTGGATCTTTAATCCAACGGTCCCCATAATCTTTTTCCATTTGGAAAGATTTAGAAGTTTTTAGAATTTTAATTCTATTTCGAAAGATTTTAGAGAAATTTAGAATTTTAATTCTATTAAACTGTAAGGCTTTCAAAGGCTGTCACGTGCTGGCACGTGACCCTTGCTCACGTGTGAGCACGTGACCCCCAAATTGGTTCTTTTAACAGCCGCCTGTTTATGTTGTTGTTTTAACCATCACGTGTCAATACGTGACCATTGGTCACATGTGAGCACGTGATACCTCATTAAGGTAACTTCTGATTTTTAATCAGGGAACAGATTTTAGAATTTAATTCTATTCATTATTTTAGAGGCCTTTAGAGCCCATCACGTGTCTGCACGTGGCCTATGGTCACGTGTGAGCACGTGATGCCCCATTGGGGTCTTTTCTGAGTTTTTATTATATCTTTTAATTCCTCCAGCGGGCTCTTAAAGGTTCATCACGTGTGGACACGTGATACCTCATAACTTTTGATCCCGGATGAATTATGAGGCCCATAATATATCAAATCGAATGGTTTTTCGAGATGCTTACAATACCATCAGAATTTAATAGTTCCTCATTCGGGAGTTTATCAAAATATAGGCCGGAAGATACTGGTTCGCATTTCTTTAAGCGTATCATTGCCATTTGATACCTTGGACTCCTTTGCGTAGAAATTTTTGGCGGGAACAATCTCATATCATCAACGTAAGTAAGTATGCGTACCCTAATTGTCGTTGATGTATAGCAACGAAACTGGCGATACCGACATACTACACTTACGGTCATAGAAAAAAAAGTGTAAAACTACAATATTTGGAATCCACATTCTCTTTAGACATCGTAAATGCAAAATATCACATACTTCGTATTTCATGCCTAACGATATGAATTCCACATATTGTATCACATTCCAGATAAATAGACAGTATTAAAGTTTTCGACCGAATGGTCAAATAACCAAAATTCCCTAAAGCTCAACACTTGAGCGGAGTTCAAAAATCCGGAGTGTGACACAGTATTAACGGTCTAGCCGTAGAAGGGTCAAGCCAACGACTCACATGTGGCACGCCGTACTGCCCCAAACCCTAAGGTTTAAAGGGCAGTTCAAGACGGTCACATAATCGAGTTAAGGTTTGTTGTCTTCTAGAGGGTCCACCACAAAACTTGCACGTATCTCCAAAATATTTAAACCCCGTGAATAGTGAGCAAATGATACTCGTTCGAACAATTCAATACTTTCTAATTTACCCAGAAAAGCAACGAAATGAAAATTCTGATCGAATCTTCGAGTCCAAAACCATCTCCACAATTTACAGTTCTAAATTCAGATTAAAAATACTCCAAAACAATATACAAGCAGATATATTGGTTACTGTACAAAAATGACACGATGAAGCAACAGAACGGCCGCGGAACCGCAGCCTAAGCAGGCTATTTCCGCGGTTCCGCAGTGGAATTAACTGTTCATGGCATCGTTTTTCGCAGTAATTCTTACATTTACCTGCTGAATTTTTTTGCATATTTTTAATTCTGAAAATAACCAGATTTTAAAAAATGTCCAGAGAGCGTTCTAAAAAGCCGTATTTCGGTTCGTTCGGAGTTTTCACTTCTTTAATGTGTCGCCTAATGTTCTAGGTCGGCTCTGTTACCAATGTTGGGTTAACCTAGCACCTCATGAAGGATTTGGAAGCATCACATGTACCAAAGATTGAATTTTTAGGGTGCTAAGTTAACAAACAAAGAATCGTTCCTAGAAAAAATAGGGTTTCAAAATATGCATATCATCTCATGAAAGAAAAGCTATGGTTTTGGGAGTACAACCTTTGTAGCTCCCTACGCTAGACTCCTTGGCTACTTGGGGTTTGGAAAAGCTCCGCTTGAACTCCTCTAGGTCAACGATGATCCACCCGGAGTCCGCTTTGTCCAAGCTAGCAACTTCGCAAGATCAAGAATGAAAATCGAAGCTAACACTCTAAACAAGTGGGCTAGACTTGTGTAGAATGGTGTTGTGGTTCTTTTTCTCACTTCAAAATCTTATCTTGTTGAGTATTTTGCTCAATTGAAAATTCTAGAGAGCAAGAGATTAAGGTTGAAGAAGATGATGGCTATTTTTAGAAGAAGAGAAGAATAACTCACATGAGAAAAAGAAAAATATAAGTATATATATTTTTCTTCTTCATCTCAAACCATGGTTATCTTTTATGGATATTTAATTTTACTTTAGTTAAAACACAAGAGAAAGATTAAACCATGGTCAAAAGGTAGGTGAACATGGTTAGGTCAAAAGAAGAGTGTAGAAACTTTTCCATGATTTAATCTTATCTCTTTTCTTTTGTTTTAGCATAAATAGAAATAAAAATCCATAATATAAACCATGGTGTGAGTCTTTTATTGCCACCATTTTCTATGTATAAACAACCATGATAGATGTTGTATGTATGTATGTATGTATGCACATCCATATATGCATGAATCTATAAAGAAAGCATACATGCATGCATACATTCATCAAACACAAGAAAGGATTTCTAGTGAGAAACTAATGGATAAATGACAAATCAACACTTGATTTATCAATCCGGCCATATCACATACGACCCCACCAAAAGCAAGCCGCCCGATCAATATACGCTATCCTATACGCGCATTTTAATCGGGTCCATGCGCATATCGCATACGCGCACCACAACGTTTCGCCTGAACTAGGTAACTCCTTTGTGGGACTCTAAGACTCGTCAATACGCCGGCAGTGAGTGATGATCATATCAAGCACCCCCAAGCCGCAAGCGGTCAGCTAAACGTAACGGCCACCCGGGTATTGAACGATCAGAAGAGAACAAGTGAACCTGCTACAACTCCCGTCGAGCCAACCGGCAACACTACCGTGCAGTCCGGTCTCTTCGTCTGATATGTCGCATATCAAGTCTAGGGGTGGTAAACGTCAGACCCCAATAACTGATAAGTCATGCCGATGTGAGGCTCATAACGGGTCGAGAAACTACTGGTAACACTTACCAGTAAATCTCTAATCAGCCCTGGCCAGGGATTACCCTGTTACGGCCAATCGAGCACAGCGCAACATCAACCCCCAATACCGAGAAAGACGAAACCCCTCCTATCGCTCATTGCCTCCATGTGACTCGGGAATATACCCAAAAACCACCGTTTTGCACGCCCTCATGGTCGTGGTAAGGTGGAAATCAAAGCATAGTGGGAATCACACAAGACTCTATGACGATCTCGGGTCTACAGACTAACCTGCACAAGTGTCACCTGAGAACTGCCATCTGACGTGAGGTATAATTCCATCTGGGAGTTCTCGACGAGTCCGTCCAGTGTACCCAGTCTCCACTGAGCACCCGTATACCATCTCTGATGTCAAACACCAATGGATATGGGATCATCCATCGCCCATCTCATGGGGCGAGAAGCGTATACGCTAGTCTACACTGGTATATCGATGCCCCGTCTCGATACACCCACGACTAGGGACCTTGAAGGATGTACTTATGGACTACCATGCCCCCACTAGTATGATCCGCATCAAAGCCCAGGTAGTCAAGTACGCATCCTAAGGGCTTTACCAACATGTAACCATAAGACAGTATAAAGAGATAAGTATACATGTTAAGATAAAGAGCAACCCGATAGCATACTATCATATCGAGCAAGAAAGTCATCTCTATATATGTCCAAGCATCCAATATAATATACATCATCTGTACAATACTGGCCTCTAGGTCATACATACAACTAACACTTACAGACCCCAGCTCCCACGTATATGATCGCCATCATACTGCTGGTAGTCAAGCAAGAATCTTATGGGCTCTATCAACATGCAATAGTGAACTAAAGCATGTATACGATGATAAAGACAAACCAGATAGCATACTATCATCTCGAGTAAGACCGCATATATCGGTATAGGTCCTCCCTCAATCATTGCAATCACGTACCTGCGATCCAATAATTGACTTAGAGGGCACTATATCCAACAATGGCCAATCGAGCATAGTGCAACATCAACCCCCAATACCGGGAGAGACGAATCCTCTCCTATCGCTCATTGCCTCCATGTGACTCGGGACTTACCTAAAACCACCTGTTTGCACGGCTCTGTAGAGCCGTGGTAGGGTGGAAATCAAAGCACGGTGGGAGACACACAAGACTCTATGACGATCTCGGGTCGACAGACTAACATGTACCAGTGTCACCAGAGAACTGCTATCTGACGTGAGGTATAATACCATCTAGGAGTTCTCGGGGTGTCCGTTCAGTATAACCAGTCTCCACTGAGCACCTGTATACCATCTCTGATGTTAAACACCAATGGATATGAGATCATCCATCGCCCATCACATGGGTCAAGAAGATATACGCTAGTCTACTCTGGAATATTGATGCCCCGTCTCGATATTCCCATGACTAGGAACATTGAAGGATGAACTGATGGACTACCCAGGACCCACTAGTATGATCTGCATCATAATCCTAGAAGTTATGTACACATCCTAAGGGCTTTATCAACATGCAAAAGAGAGACGGTAAGTATACATGTTAAGATAAAGAGCAACCAGATAGCGTACTATCATGTCGAGCAAGAAAGTCCTCCCTATATATGTCCAAGCATCCACTATAATATACATCGTATGTACAATAATGGCCTCTAGGGCATACATACAACTAACACCAAGAATACAGTTTTGGGCACATTTGTTTGTTGTTTTTGTGTGCACAGGTCCTTCAGAAATTTCGCATATGCTGGAACTTGTTGGACCACGTCCAACAAAGGAATGTTGACTTCACAGCGTTTGAAAACTTCTAACACATTTTCCATATTTGCAGAAGGCTTCTTCGATTTCAACCTACTAGGATAGGGAGCCTTGGGCCCAATCACTAAGTTTAGAGAAGCTGCAGATAGAATAGGTGCAGAAGGCGGGAATGTTCTTGCTGGATCATCAAGGTGGTCTTGTGGCGAATTCTAAAGCTGCTTTGAAGGAGGTGTAGCAGACAACGACGAAAAAGAAGAAGAAGAAGAAGAAGAAGAAGGTGATGAAGTCGACGACAGATCACAATGAGGAACAGAAGATGAGACACGTGCTGGTAAACTGACAACCGCACGTTTGGATGAATCGTTGGGGTTGATAACCTTGTTGTTAATCGTACGTCCTGATCTAAGGACGGTTACGGCGTTCGCATTCTCAATGTTGTTTTGCTGAACAACATGAGCGTTGTTGTTTCTCTGCTCTTTAGGATTCATCATGGGTTGAGAGGGAAATGCTCCCTTTTCACGTTCATTAACTGCGGCAGCCAGTTGAATGATTTGGATTTCTAGTTTGGCATTCGCTTGAGTGTTAGCGCTATGCAACTGACCTGATTTTTGCATAAAAGTAGCCAGACTAGATGAAGTCTGCGCAGAAGTTTTAATCAAAGCTTCCAACCTTTTTTCAATTGATGACACCCTCTTGTCGTCTTGGGTGAACCCAGGGGGTGTAAAGGTTAGGTTGTGCTGATTCGGCTGTTGGGGCTGGTTGGTTGAGTATCCCAATGTCTGGTTTTGAAAATTTCAATTTTGAAATTGTTGGAAAGGTGGGTTTGAATTGTTGTTTTGAAAAGGTGCCTGATTCCAAGCAAAATAGGAATGATTCTTCCAACCAGGGTTGTACGTTTGAGCGAAGGGGTCGTTCATGGGACGCCGGTTTTGATACAGCGCATTAACATTTTCAGGTCCCTGGGACCCAATGAGAAACGGACATTCTTCCGTTATGTGGTTAGGATGCTGACAGTTAGCGCACAAAGTCGGAGAAATTTGATTGACCGGTAGCGGTGAATTTTTGCCCTCTAAAGCTTCCATTCGTCGTACAAGAGCGGCGATTTTTGCTTCAGTTGCTATAGAGGTGTCAACTATGTGCGGACCGCTCCTAGTCACAGATGGTTTCTCACTCACACTCTCCCACTAAATGGTTTTGTCAGCCAGTTCTTCTAAAATGTTCCATGCGTCCTTAGCACCATAGCTCAGGAATTTGCACTGACACGTGGATTCTAACATCATGCGTGAACTGGAGTCTAAACCTTCATAGACAATCTGAGACAACCTCCACTTTTCTAACCCGTGATGGTGACACTTGATTAAGATGTCTTTGAACCTTTCTAAGCATTTCCAAAAAATTTCACCCTCCTTTTGTTTAAAATTGTGGATTTCATTACGAATTCACACGATTTTATGAATAGGGTAAAAAAAATTTAGAAAAACTTTCACAAAGTCATCCCATGTCGTGATTGATCTAGCTGGAAAACTGTTTAATCAGCTTTTCACATTGTCCTTAAACGCAAAAAGAATGAATTTGAGCTTAACGACATCCTCACCAACTCCGTGAATTTTCATCATAGCACACACTCCTTCAAATTCAATGATTAGAAGGTAAGCATCCTCGGACTCGAGCCCGTGGAATTTTGGCAGTAGTGGTATGAATTGCGGCTTGATTTCATAGTTGTTTGCCGCAATGGTAGGCAACACTATGCAAGAAAGAAGGGATGAACGTTGTGGGTAGCATCTGTCCTGTAACACCGCCTCCTGTTGCTCAACGATCATTTGTTTCGTTATTGTCGGTGGTGTTGGGGAAGGACGTGAGGGAGGAAGAAATGTAGGATCGGACGGATCCGATGAAGCAGAAGGTAAGAAGGTATCAGAAGGTTCCGAGGACCAAGAAGGTGTAGAAGAGTCGGAAGATACAGTCATAAATCTGACTAATCGAGATTGTGAATCTCTAGTCCAAGCTAACATGCACTATCCGGAAGTGGTATGGGATGAATGAGGAAATGGAGGAAAAAGCGTGTTGCAAAAAAAAATATTCACAACAACAAATATCACACAAAAAGGTACAACATGACACACTGCATACACCTAAACAGCCTAGGGTCACCTAGGTCAACTAGACCTGCTCGAAAACTTGCTTTGTGAAGTAAAAATGTATCGCGAGACGGGCCCAAGATAGACTGATCGAAAATCCAGGTAAGTGCAGAGAGGAAGGGAGGTTTTCCCTCGCTTTCGTGAGGTTCCTTAATTACAAAACCTTCTCTCTTTCGGCGGTTGCGCCTTTCACATTTTCCTAGACACTTCTTGAACAATGTACTGATAGAAGGGTATCGAAATACACTTAACTTTCTCTATTGAGCGCGAAGTCCTTAGAGGCTGAAAGTCTAATTTCTTTTAATGTTAATGGGGGTGTGAAAAATGCTCGTTCTTTATGGTTTGTGGGCCACGGAGAAGGGTGATGAAATCCCTTACCGTATTTTATTGGGGTTCTTTGCCCTTAAGTCCGTATTAAAGGTATGCAATGCGCAATACAATGAAAAAGTTGTTCAAAACATCAAACAATCATTTTTGTATTTTATGTTCAAAATGCGGCACTGGAAAAAAAATATGGGTTATTTCTTTTGGTGCTTGGCATTGTGTTGGCAAAGAATCCTGCAAAGATAGAGTAGTGGACGCGTCGGGATTTGAGAAGAAGGTGTTTAGGAATACGTACCGGTGGATTTTTGGGTTAAGAAACCCCCGTTGAATTGAATCCGTTTGGGTTGAAAGGTTCGCTTGCGCGGGTCAATCTACCCGGATCTTTGGCACTGTATGTCGTTATTACCTTGGCCTTGAGCGCACCCCTTCCTTTGCACAATCAATATTCGCAAATTCTTCAAATCTGAAAAAGTCGCAAAAACGGAAACTTTAGTGCGAAAAGCGATATATGTGGCCAAATACCTGCACACTAAAAATTATAAAAAGCAAACAATACCAACAGAATACAAACAGTGCAATAGAGATACCACCACAAAAAATTTCAAAAAATTCCTAAAAAAGGCCGGCGAGCTCGGGTTTTACATGAATGTCGCCGGTCGATTTGTTGAGATAGATGCTCGTATTTTTGGTGGCTTCTCTAGGATAGTTTATTGTTCTTCTGGTATTCTTTGATTTTTTAATTTTATCACAGAGTGATAGCAGGTTGCAAAAACAGAGAGCAAAATGTCAAAAAGATATACAATGTAAAAGAAAATTTTTTGTTTTGGTTTTGGTTTTGGAGTTTATCTACAAAGATAACTCAAAAAGCTTAATGATGTTGCCACTCCCCGGCAACGGTGCCAAAAACTTGTTCGATATCTCACGGTGTCGTGCTTTTTGTTGGGTTTTGTTGTTATTAAGATATGTTAGTTTCGTTGGTGAAAAAGATGCACGAGGTGAGTCTCGAGTTTTAAAATACCGCAAGTGCACGGTGCGTTGAAGCAAGCCGGCAAGTACGGGTCGAACCACAAGGAGTGGATATCAGAACATCAATTTGAGTTATAAGCAAAAAGTTGGAAGATGAGTTTGTCACGAATTGCATGAAATTAAAAGAAGAAAGGTTTTAGGGAAACTTAGGCTAAGGTTTAGTATTAGTGAAATACGACTTTCACCTCCGACTCTCCATTTTGATTCAAAGTTCAAATTTTTAGTTTCCATTCGAATTGCGAAAGCATACCGCATCTATCCGAACATGCGTCGGGTTAGAATACGATATCAAGGTTAAGTAAAACAGAAATTAAGAACTTGAGTTTGAGAATGAAATAAATATGGAGTTAGTTAAGTAAAGTTAGCAAGTATAGAATATATGCACTTGTGCTATATATCCTATCTAGCTAAGTGCGACACTTAAACATAATTCCGAATTCATTTCAATTTCAATTCATAATATAGCAACAATAAAATGTAAAGAACAAATAGGATATATGTTTAGGTTGATTTGCAACCATTGAAAACGATATATCCTATCAAGCAAAACATAATAAAATTGCATAATTAAGAAAAGAAATGTAAAATGCAAGAATCAAAAAGGGGGGTTGGAAGTAAAGTCATTCCACAACCTACCTCACCATAGCCCAAGAACAACTACTCACACATCATAAATTTAAATGACAAATAAAAAGAAAAGAGAAAAAAGAGAAGATATTCAAGAAATACTTTATATAAATGAAGCTTGATTACAAATGGTTCCAAGTACAAAACAAGTGAATTCAAATACCAAAATCTAATCTTGTAAGCTCAAAAAGAGGTTGCAAGACCAGAGAAAGGCAAGGAATTCACACTAATATCACTAGTTACAATCTCACAATTTTTTCTCTCACAAAAAGTAGTACCCCCATACTTGCCCAATGGCCTGGTATTTATAAGCTCGAAACAAAATTAAACAAACAATAAAAATAAGCCTACGTGGCAGCAAGGGAGGGACAGAGAAAATATGGGGCCTATTGGGCTTGAACGGACCGAGCTCACCTGATTTCATTGAAGTCTCGCCAGCCAAAAACCGAGCAATGCGGCTCGTGTTTGCAGTGGGGTCATGTGTGCTCTCCATAATCACAATGATGCTGTTCGTTTAGTCTAAAATAACCTGATTTGTATGCAGAGATTTGGAGGGAAAACTTGTTGCTTGAAATCACATCAATACTTTTAGCATTAAATGCACATGTTCCCTACTTGCACCAATTCATCATATTATGTAGCCTAGGCAGCCCACCATGGTCCATGTGCACACTTGCTATGTGTTGGACCAAAATATGTGTACACAATATTGTTTACACAAGATCTCCATGGATATTGATCGGTTTTCTATTCCGTTTGCAGTGTTAGCTCCCAAATGTGATATTTGTGATTTTGAGTGTGTTTCCAGTCTTTTATCACGAACACCTGTAATCTGTAATTACTGAGCAGACAATGGTTATTAGTACCGATATATACAAAAATGGATAACGAATGAGTGGTATTAAAATGCAGTTTTCTGTGATGAACACCATACCGAGCCAGATATTGATTACTTGATGTTAACATGATAACCACACACAGATTCATATTTTACATGTTAGGATAGCGGTACACGAGTTGTCCATAAGGGTTTACTATCTTTATATTCCATCACTCGAACTCTAGTTTTGACGCGTGTTTATTTACCCTCTGTTCTCCGTCGAAAACAGAGTCAAAACCGCGTAGGTCGTCTTGCCTGAATTTGGGGGCAGATACTATTTGGTTTTTGTTGGAGATAGTGCCCTCAGAGTTAATTATTGGATCACAGGCACGTGATTGCAATGATTGAGGGAGGACCTGTCCCAGTAGGACAGTCTTACTCGAGATGATAGTATGCTATCTGGTTTACCTTTATCATCGTGTACTGCTTTAGGTGACCTGACATGTCGCTATTAGACGTTGAAAAAGCCCCTAGGATTCTTGCTTGACCACCAGCAGTATGAGGGCGATCATATAAGTGAGAGCTGGGGTCTATAAGCACATCCTTAAAAGGTCCCTAGTCGTGGGAGTTTCGAAACAGGGCATCGATACTCCAGAGTAGACTAGTGTATACAGTCGAGAGCCCGACGAGGGGCGGTGGCCGGTCTCACAAGCCACTGGTGTCAGTTGGTTCACCTAAGATGTATACAGGGGCTCATTGGGTTATGAGTACACCGGACAGGACTCCCCGGGAACATGCTAGTTGGTCTTATACCTGACGTCAGATGGCAGTTCCCTGGTGACATGTGTACAGGTTAGTTCATCGACCTGAGGATCGTCATTTGTATCGTGTGAGTTCCCACTGTACTTTGATTACTACCCAACCACGCTCAAAGGAGACATGCAAACAGGTTTTAGTTGGGTACAGTCCCGAGCCACATGGAGGTAGTGAGCGGATCTTCAGGGGTTCGTCTCTCCCGGTATTGGGGGTGAGGTCACGCTATGTCTAGGAGAGCCATTCCACAAAGCCCTCGGCCGAGGCAGGAGATTTACTGGTAGGAATTCCAGTAGTATCTCAGGGTGTTCTGGGCTACAGTCCGACACGACTTGTACCGCTTTGGGGGGTCTGACTTTTACCAACCCCCTAGGCCCGCCATGCGATGCTTATAGACGAATGGATCGGACTGTACGGATATTGTCACTGACAGGCTCAGTACGGTGTCAGGATGAGTTCGCTCATCGACGTCCCTTTTGGTTAATACCTGGTAGCCCGTTACGTATTGGCTTATACCTCTGATGTGCTAGTGGTTAAATCCACAACCAAGGTGTTGACGAGTCTTCAGAGTCCCCTACATTCAATTGCTCAAGTTTTCGGGCGAAACGCTGTAGAGGCCGTATGGAGATATGGCAGGGTTCGATCAGATACGTGCGGTATTGCACGGATCAGGATCGGACGGATAATACTAGCCGGCTTTGGTTTAAGCCGGATCCTAGTATAGTACAGTGTAGATTTGTCTCATTGCATTTGTATTTCGGTCCGAGTACAAATGCGGGTGTGTATGCACAGTAGCGGGGTTTTTCCTGTAATTTATTACGGGACCAGTTTTCTGGAGTTGCCAGTTTGCTTTCCGTTTCGGCCATATTTCTTTGTATCTTTCAATGGCCGAAGTTTGGTGGAGGAGGGCTTATTTGCATTTGTGCAAATAAGCATTTGTGGAAGGTGTTCTTTGCATACTTTTGTGTCATGATGGTTTCATGATGGAGCCCCATCCTTTGACCTTCCATGGTTCATGATTGCTTGACTTTTTGTAGCAATCATGGTTGTTGATTAGTTGGTGGAGTGTGGATTTGTTAGTGATCATTGCTTGACTTTGGAGTCATCATGCTTTTGATGATGGTTGAATATGATAACCATTTCCTTTCACTTGATTATTGTTGTGGCTATCCTTTTTCACTCCCTCACTCTCTCTCATTCTCTCCTCTCCAATATGCATGGCCGGCCAAGCTCCTTGGGGGCTGTCCAAAATTCTAAAGGTGGGGTTTTTGTGCTTTTGCTTTGATAAAAATCCCACAAGATCAATCTCCATTAGCTTGTATCATCCCTCCACCAATAGGCAACCTCCATGAACCCCAAAATGAGACATGAGCACTACACGCATTCTACAGCAAACCTTGGGCACGTCGGCTCGCCAACTTCGTGCCCGAGTTGCCTCGGTATAGAGGTGGGAGCCCGTAAAAGAAGCCGGCAACGTGGTGCCCTTCCGGCGACGAGGTGGAGACCGGAGCTTCCGCGGGAGATCGGGACGACGACGAGAAGACCGGAGGACACGGATCAGTCGGTATATCTCTCTTCCCCATCTTGTACTTAGCTAGGACTAGTTAATGGCCCGATCCGGGTTTTAGTGTGCGGTGGTGCCGATTTGAAAAATTAAAGTTAACCATCGCTTCCGCATTTGGCCTCGGGATGGAGGCCGGGGCGCCGCCGTGCACTTACAGTGGTATCAGAGCCTCGCCATTAAGACAGTCTAGCTTTGTCTAATGTGTTTTACATTTCCGATCGAACAATTTTCCAAAAACCGTATTTTTCTTCACATCAGTTTCTGTCGAAATTTTTTCAAGTCCAAAAAAAATTTTCAGGTTGTTTCAGAATGATGTGTAGGACATTCTAAGAGTTCTGTGAAAAATTGGGCTCGTGAACAGTCCAAACGACCGTGGAACCGCGGCCAAACCCATGCTTGGGCCGCGGTTCCGCCGTGACTTGAACTGTTCAGTCCCCCAAAATTCTACAGAATGCTCCTGAGTGGAAAATAGGTTTTCTGGAATGTTAATTTTTGGGCCCAGATTTCTTGATGTGCTACAGTAGTACTTGGGGGCCCACTTGGTAAATTTGATCGATCGGATATTTAAAACACATTATTTCACAGTATTTACTGTTGGATATATATGCCCTAGAGGCCTACATTGTATAGGATGCTTGGGATATGTATGTACATGACAGTCTTTCTTGATATGATAGTACGCTATTTGGTTTGACTTTGTCTTAACGTATGATATATTTTACTTGGTATTTATATATATAAGTTGATAAAGCCCATAGGGTGTTTGTCTGACTACCGGCGTTGTGATGGCAGTCATACTAGTGGGAGCTGGATAGTCAATAAGCACACCCTTAGATGTCCCTGGTCGCAGGAGTATCGAGATTGGGCATCGATACTCCGGAGTAGACTAGTGTATACATATCTAGACCCTGACGAGGGGCGATGGATTGGTCCCGCAACCATTGGTGGTGTTCACCTAAGATTGTATACAGATGCTCACTAGGTGTGAGTACACCGGACAGGACTCGCCGAGAACTGACTGGATGGTATTATACCTAACGTCAGATAGCAATTCTCAGGTGACATGTGTGCAGATAGTCCGTTGACTTAAGGTCATCATTTGTCTCGTGTGAGTTCCTACTGTGCTTTGATTATTACCCTACCACGGCTCAAAGGAGTCGTGCAAACAGGTTTTAGTTGGGCACAGTCTCGAGCCATGTCGAGGCATTGAGCGACTGTTAGGGATTCGTCTCTCCCGGTATAGGGAGTTGATATCGCACTATGGTCGGTTGGTCATTACCATAAGTCCCTGGCCAAGGCTGATTGAGAATTACTGATGGACTGATCAGTAGATTCTCGGGTGGTTGAGCCATACCGACACGACTTGTACGGTTATTAGGGGTCTGACGTCCACCACCTCCCTAGACTATACATGCGATACTCTTAGACGAACAGACCGGACTGCACGGATATTGTCATGGACAGGCTCAGTAGGATTTCAGATAGGTTACCTCATCGGCTTTCTTATCGACAACTACCTGGGGACCGTTACGTACAGCTAGTGCCGCTTGCGGTCTGTGGTTAAACCCACTGCCAGCGTAGTAGTTGAGTCTTTAGAGTCCCACACAGAGATTTCCCAAATCCAGGCAAAAAGATATAGAGGTCATATGGTTTTACGACAAAGGTTCGGACGCGTACGTGTTTAAACACACGTACGACATTCGGACAGTTTTTACTAGCCGGTTTTGGTTTAAGCCAGATTCTAGTATCAGGTTATTGGATTTATACAGTCTAAAGTTTTTCCGTGTTTTCATGGATGAGAGGGGCGTTCTCGTAATTTTCCGAGAAGCTTCTAGAAGGATGTGACTTGGAGGGAGAGGTGGTATTTTCATTTAATGATTTAGTGACTCATTGTGAGTGATTCATCATGTCATTAATGCATTATTAAATGCTTAATGACTCACATAATGAATCACCCACTTGCATTAATGAAACATGATGAATAATCTCATATTATTCATTTCTTTTGATTTATTATGTTTCATATATCAAGTGAGAAGCTATTTCATTATTATTATTATTATCATTATCATCTTCTCACTCTCTCTCTTCAAGCTCTCTCTCCTTCACCAAAGCCTAATCCTACCCCTCATGAGTTGAGAACAAGGATTAGGAAAGTCTAATTACTCCATAACCCATCTCTACATCACCTTAGCTACTCTATTTAGCAACTAGAGAAACTAAGTAACCTCAAGTTTAGAGGTTATAGCTTGGATTAGGGTTCTCGGGTGGATCGTCTATCACGGAAGGAAGCCGAGGAGGACGTGGAGATCCAAAGAGGCCATAGATAACATAAAGACGAAGGACTAGAAAAGTTTGGTATAATCTCTTAACATAGTAGTTTAGAACTCTATAGGTTTTGTTAAGTATTGTTTAGCAAACGATTCATGCGGTTAGTTGATGTTTAACCATAGAACAAGATCGTTTTTCATATTTCCGCCTCCCCACATGTACTGGGGTGTTGTATATCGAATTACAGTAGTATCAGAGCCTAGCTAAACAATATTTAACACACTTGCAAATTTGTATGAATTTCTAACGGAAAAACAAACCGGAAAAACCCCGATATCATGTACTTTCTGTCGAATTTTAAATGAGGTCCAAAAATTTTTCAGGGACCTTCAGAATGACCTAAATGAATGTATTAGAACACCCAAGAAAATTGGGCTCATGAATCGGCCATAGCGCCGCGGAACCGCGGCCGATCCCACCGATCCGCCGCGATTCCGCCGCGCTTTGGACGACTCATCGGCCCAAGTTTCTTGTGTTGATTCTCTGTGATATTTGGTATTTTCTGGTAATTTTTATTTTTGCTCAGGTTTCAAATTTACAGAGAAGTATTGGAGCAAAATTAAAAGTGTTTAATCGATCGAAATTATACGGTGTTCGCATGTTTGATTATATTTGTGAAATGTTTTATGTGTTCGTAAACCTCCCCTAACTGCTAGTATGTCGGTTGGCAGGGGGTTGCACATATCTGTGATGTTATATATAACTGTTTGTGTATATAACTGTATTGGACTGTTGTGGTGATTAGCTGGGTTTTGTGATGGGTTATTGTATTAATTCATTTGATGTAAATGTAATAAGTTGTAATATTATTTTGCGGGGCACATCCAGGTTGCGGTTGTAGCCACCGTTGTATTATTTCTTTTTACTGTTTTTGCTCCTAGGATAGACCCAAGGTGGGGTGCACAAACTACCGGGTATTTTGAAGTGTTGAGGCAGACCGCTTCACTTCTGGTACTTGGCGGGTAGTTTGCCGTACCCGTAGGGGTCTGGGGTGGGAAAATGGCTATTCATCACAACTGTGTAATCCGTCTTTCATTGCAGGCTCAAAAGAAATGCGGATTGCTTGCAAATCCAATATTGTTTATCTGTGATCTGGAATGCCTATTATTGCGTCTGACGAATGTACAATATCTATATATGATAGATATTTAGACGTCGCTTATGTTTTACACCCGCGCTAGCCCAGCCCCCGCTCTGTCGTTAGTTAAGTAACCTAACGGGTGATGACGGGACCCCGTGGCGAATGCGGATGGCATAAGAGGACGTTGTATTTTATTTGTCATCTGTAATGATAGGTTAAAGATGGGACGCATTATTATTAATGCAAAGAAAATAAAACCTAAACTGAATCGTTGGAACAATTTCTAAAAACCACTCGGTTTTCTTGAAAAAGCAAATTTTAAATGCGGAGTTTAAACCACTCCTTTTAATAAAACCTATCTTAGTTCCTTCGATCAAATCAAGTTCACTACGTTAACGGTTTTTTGCCAAAAACCAGCCGTAGCCCTCCGTCGTTTCAGATAGACAGCACATCGTCTTCATGCTATGCTTGTTAGCCTACGTCAAGGCATAGTGTATGGTAGTAGTGTGTGTGCCTATTTGTTGCATAGATAGATGCATTAGTTTAATACAGACGTACACCTTGTTGGCCTACGTCAAGGGCTTGTACGATGTATTTAAATTGATCAGGACAACGACGGGTAGAACTTGACTTGCGTCTTATGACTTGTTGGCCTACGTCAAGGTCTATAAGAGCTTGGGGTAAAAATCACATCGGGAGTTTCAAACATAAAGGAAACTTGCAGATTTAGCATACCTTCTGGAGTATGGTGACTAGAGTGGCTTCCATCTAGGACATCATGCAATGATAATTGGATCCCGATCCCACGGATGAGTAGGATTACTCTCGGGAATTTCTCTCACTTAACAATCAATGCTATAAACCAAGTAGGTGCCTAGAAAGGTGTTAGAGGGCTACGCCTCCAGGGAAAAAGAGGTTCTTTAATTAAAGAACTTCGCGTAAGCGTTGGAAAACCTCCCTCGAAGTACCAACACCAGCCTGGCTGAAAGGTTAAGCAAGAATTGTGACGTGTGATTAAATCCTGACTAGTTCTTCTTTTAGGTTTTGAGGAAACAGTGGGAGCCATCCTGTTTAGATAAATTAATAACCAATCTAAACTTGCAAGAGCATATGCTGAGTGTTTCTTTTCTCTCTCTCTGGCAGCTACCATGACTGGACTTAAACTATTACTTGAAAAGAATATACTGACCGGGCAGAACTATAAAGATTGGCTAAGGAACGTCAATATTGCGCTGACTTATGACAAAGTTGCATATGTTACCACCGCTGTTCCTCCCCTTATCCCAGGACCAGATTCCTCAGTTGCGGACAAGGAAGTTCGCAAAACCTGGGATCTAGACTGTGAGCGAGCTAAGTGTATCGTGCTGGCGTCCATGAATAATGAACTCCAGAAACAGCACGAGAGTATGGATATTGTATCCATATTCCTCCATTCCAAGGAATTGTATGGTGAACACTCCCGTATCGCGAGGTACGAAACCTCAAGAAAACTCTTCCAGATGAGGTTAGCTCCAGGATCGCCTGTTGGAGAGCACGTCCTCAAAATGATCACCCTCATTGAGAAACTCGCAAACCTGGGATGCGTGCTAGAGAATGATTTGTATATCGACTTGATTTTGCAGTCCCTTCCCCACACCTTCTCTCAGTTCGTGCTGAACTTCAATATGCACGAGATGGAAGCTGATCTTCCAAAGCTCCTCAACATGTTGAGGGTAGCAGAGACCTCCTTGAAAAAGGAGAAGACCCCGTTCTGTATGTCGGCCAATCATCCTCTTCTAAATCTAAAGCGAAAGCTAAAGGGAAGAAGAAGATGAAAGCCACCAAACCGAAGGGTGGGGTCAAGAAGGTGCAGGGAACGAACAAGGCAGGAAGGGTGAAAGTGTAAGTCCATGCTACCTCTCCCGGTACTTTCGGGCATGCGGAATTTGGTGAAAAACAATTTTCTAGATGCGGTAACATGGACTCAAAATCGGATCTTTGTTAAACATCTAACTAACAACCTAACTAGGAGTTGTTAACTACTCGGTTAGGGGGTTATACCTTTCTTTCTTGAACTCCTTCGTCTTCAAGCCTCGATGGTTGTCCGGATCGGCTTCACCCCGTCGTCTTCTTGCGCCGAAGATCGATCCACCCGAAAGCTTCTTCCTTCGGCTTCTTCTTCGAACTTTGAAGAAACTAGATCACTTAGCTTGCTAGGCCTTGTGAACTAGAATGAGTAGAGGAATGTTTTGGTGTCTTTTTATCTCTAAGGCAATGAGTCTCAACACATGAGAATGGTTTGCCTTGAGGTAGAGAGAGCAAGAGGAAAAGGGAGAGCTTGAGAATGAGAGAGCTCAAGAGAGAGAAAGAAAATGATAGAATGAACCATACTCCTCTCATTCTCACCTCTCATAATCCAAAAGCCATCATAACAAAAATAGTAATCAAGTATTGTGTAAATGGTTTAAGTCAAAATGGCTGTATCATTTCATGCACTCATTTTACATAAATAAACAAGCAAGCAAAAGTCTTTGCCATGGAATGATAGCCATTGTCATGATGATGGTCAACTAGTCCAACCTAGTCAACCGGTCAACAAAGTCAACAAGTCAACAAAGTCAACCCCTCAACAACCATGTCACTACAATACTTAATTAATATTAATGTTAATCATATATCTTATCTTATTAGGGTTAAGCAAAAGTCAATGGTCAACAGTCAACTGTCAACAGTCAACAGTTAACAACCCCAATGAGAATACTCTGCCTCTGTCTCTCTGTCAACTGTGCATACACACCCGCATCCGCGTTCCGAGGAACACGAACATAAATGAGATAAAACCAATCCCAAAACGTACACTAGGATCTGGCTTAAACCAAAGCCCGCTAGTGTTAACTGTCCGGACACTGTACGTGCACAAGTGCACGGATGTGACCGAACCCTGTCGCAAAACCATGCGACCTGTCGCAAAACCATGCGACCTCTACTCTTTTGCCTAAAGGCGAATAGCTTTCTGTGTGGGACTCTAAAGACTCGACACTACGCTGGCAGTGGGTTTAACCACAGACCGCAAGCGGCACTAGCTGTGCGTAACGGTCCCCAGGTAGATGCCGACAAGAAGACTGACGAGGTGAAACCCATCTGAACTCCTACTGAGCCTGAATGTGACAATCTCTGTACAGTCCGGTCTTTTCGTCTGATACATCGCATGGCGGGCCTAGGGGGCGGTAAACGTCAGTCCCCTAATAGCGGTACAAGTCGTGTCGGAGTGAAGCCCAATACACCCTGAGATAACACTGGAAGCCTACCAGTATATCTCGCTTGCCCTAGCCAGGGACTACTCGTGTAATGGCTCTCCTAGACACAGCGCGATGTCAACCCCCAATACCGGGAGAGACGAATCCTGTCTAACCGTCACTGCCTCCAAGTGCTTCGGGACTGCACCCAACTACTACCTGTTTGCACGACTCCTTTGAGCCGTGGTAGGGTAGTAATCAAAGTACAGTGGGAACACACTCGAGGCGAACTGACAGTGTCAAGTCAGTGGACTAAGCTGTACTCATGTCACCTGGGAACTGATAACTGACGATAGGTATAATACCAACCGATCAGTTCCCGACGAGTCATGTCCAGTGTACTCGTAACCCAACGAGCACCCGCATACTATCTCCAGTACGACGTACTGATGGCTGTGGGACAGACCATCTCCCACTCTGGGATGAGAAGCGCATGCGCTAGTCTACTCCGGAGTATCGATGCCCTGTCTCGATAGTCCTACGACTAGGGACCTGCATAAGGATGTGCTTATAGATTACCCAGCCCCACTAGTGTGACTGCCATCACAACGCTGGTAATCAAGCAAAGATCCTAAGGGCTCCACTAATGTGTATAGGCGATATACTAAAATAAACACATGTACACTTTGAAGTAGAAACAAACCAAGTAGCATACTACTATTTTGAGCAAGATTGTATATACAAGGTGAATATCCCAAGCTTCCATTAAGTAATATACAAATTAGTATGATACAGTAATGGCCTCTAGGGCATATACACTAACAATCTCCCACTTGCACTAAGGCCATGTGCTGGCGTATCGAAGACCTATCATCTCGATCAGCCGCTCGAACTGAGTCTGGGGCAAGGCCTTGGTGAATGGATCTGCAGTATTATCTTCTGAAGCAACCCTCCGAACCTCGATCTCCTGGCGATCCACGATCTTCCTGATCAGGTGATACCGCCTCAAGATGTGTCTGGATCTCTGATGGGATCTGGGTTCCTTCGCTAAAGCTATAGCGCCGTTGTTGTCGCAATACAGAGGTATTGGATCAACAATGGACGGAACCACCTGAAGTTCTTTCAAGAACTTCCTCATCCAGACAGCTTCTTTTGCGGCATCAGATGCAGCGATGTATTCCGCTTCCATCGTCGAGTCTGCAACGGTTTCCTGTTTGGAACTCTTCCAACACACCGCCTCTCCATTGAGGGTAAAGATAAAACCCGACATGGACTTGGAATCATCCTTGTCACTCTGGAAGCTGGAGTCAGCAAAGGCCTCGATCTGGAGGTTTTTTCCGCCATACACCAAGAACATCTCCTTAGTCCTTCTCAGGTACTTGAGAATGTTCTTTACCGCTATCCAGTGTTTCTCCCCAGGGTTTGACAGATACCGGCTTACCACACTCAGTGCATAAGCTACATCCGGTCTGGTACACAACATCGCATACATTATAGAGCCTACCGCAGAAGCGTAGAGTATAATAGACATGCGATCCCTCTCCAAATCAGTCTTGGGAGACATCTCTTTAGAGAGGGTGATCCCGTGACAAGCCGGTAGGTTACCGCGCTTGGAATCTTCCATACTGAATCTTTTCTGTATGGTGTCGATATACCTGGACTGTGAAAGTCCTAATATCCTCTTGGATCTATCACGATGGATCCGGATCCCCAGGATGTATGAGGCATCACCCAGGTCTTTCATGGAGAACCTGTGTGACAAGAACCCCTTGACAGATTGTAGCATAGGAATGTCATTTCCTATTAAGAGAATGTCATCCACATATAAAACGAGGAATACTACAGTTCTCGCTACAAATCTACTATAGATGCATGGTTCATCTGGATTTTTGATAAAGCCAAATTCTTTGACCGTCTCATCAAAGCAGATGTTCCAACTCCGCGACGCCTGCTTTAGTCCATAGATGGACTTAAGCAACTTGCACACCTTTCCGCTGCTCCCACTCTGAATGAAACCCTCCGGCTGGTCCATATAGACACACTCCTCTAAATTTCCATTTAGAAAAGCTGTCTTTACGTCCATTTGCCAGATCTCATAATCGTGGAAGGCAGCAATGGCAAGAAGGATCCGAATGGATTTCAGCATGGCTACTGGAGAAAAGGTTTCGTCATAGTCCAAGCCAGGTCTTTGACGGAAACCCTTTGCAAAAATTCTAGCTTTATAGGTCTCAACCTGTCCATCTACACCAATCTTCCTTTTGAAGATCCACTTGCATCCTACGGGTTTTACCCCGTCTGGAGCAATGTCCAACGTCCATACTTTGTTGGTGTACATGGACTCCATTTCGGTCCGCATTGCATCCAGCCATTTTAACGAGTCAACGCTCTGAACGGCCTGCTAGAAGCTAGTAGGCTCATCATAATCTATGATGCAATCCTCTCTATCCCCGTCTATGAGAAAACCGTAGTATCTCTCGGGCGGATGAGACTTCCTACTACTCCTGCGGAGCGGCGTAGGAATGTCTTGTTCTTTTGAACCCTCTGGTTCCACTAAGCTTTCAGTAATAGTCTGTGGTTCTGGAATATCTTCCAGTTCTACTGCGCTCCCACTAATTTCCTTTTCTAAGAACCGGTGTTCTAGAAAGTGGGCATGACGAGAAACAAAAACCTTTTGTTCCTCTTCGCAGTAGAAGAAATATCCCTTGGAGTTCTTTGGATATCCCACAAACTTGCACTATACTGAGCGTGCCTCGAGCTTGTCTACATGCTGCTTTTTGACAAAAGCTGGACTTCCCCATGTCTTAATGTGATTGAGATGGGGCCTCTTCCCACACCACATCTCATATGGTGTAGTAGGCACAGTTTTAGTGGGAACTCGGTTCAAAAGGTATGCTGCTGATTCTAGCGCATACCCCCAGAATGATCGCGGTAACTCAGCGTTACTCATCATGGACCGTACCATATCCAATAGGGTTCGGTTCCGTCTCTCCGATACACCGTTATGTTGCGGAGTGTATGGAGGAGTAAGCTGAGAGAGAATTCCGTTCTCTTTTAAATAGTCCAGGAACTCGGCACTCAAGTATTCACCACCTCGATCCGATCTTAGAATCTTGATACTTTTGCCGGTTTGTTTTTCTACTTCATTCTTATATTCCTGGAATCTTCCAAAGGCTTCGGACTTATGTTTCATTAAGAAGACATAACCGTACCTTGAAAAGTCATCCGTAAAAGTAATGAAGTAAGAATAACCGCTTCGCGCATGTGTAGACATTGGACCGCACACGTCGCTGTGTACGAGTCCCAAGAGCTCGCTCGCTCTTACTCCGTGTCCAGTGAATGGAGTCTTTGTCATCTTTCCTTTGAGACAGGATTGACAAGTGGCATACGATTGATATTCGAACGCATTAAAATATCCTTTTGTATGTAACTTCGTCAACCTTCTCTCATTGATGTGACCCAGTCTACAATGCCACAAGAAAGTCTGATTTATTTCCGGAGACTTTCTTTTGTGTGTATTCTGGACATTGAAAATCTGCGGTTGGTTTAATACGTATATACCATTGCTTAATGTACCTGACCCAATCAGAACTTGATTAAGATGAATGTTTACAACATTGCTTACAAACGCAAATTCATAACCTTCTTTAGAAACCAAAGATACAGAAATGATATTACAAGTTGCGTTGGGTACAAAAAAGCAATTACGCAAAACCAAAACATGTCCATCTGACATTCCCAGGTGATAGTCCCCCACGACCTTAGCATCCATGCTAGCTCCGTTTGCAACTTTGAGGGTCATGTCACCTACCTTCAAAACCCTACGGTTTCTCAACGCCTGCAAAGAATTACAGATATGAGATCCTGATCCGGTATCCAATACCCAGGAAGTAGAGTTTATTGAAAGACAGTTTTCAATAACATACACACCTGAAGCTGAAGCCGCAACCTGCTTTAGATCCTGTGTTCTGGCTTTCCAAGCCCTGCAATCATTCTTCTAGTGTCCCTTCTTATGACAATAGAAGCATTCTTCCTTATCCACAAGCTTTCCCACTTTCTTTGTTGCTTTTGCCTTTCCCTTCCTATCCACTTTACTAACACCGC
Organism: Agapanthus africanus; assembly: GCA_030015575.1. Taxonomy (NCBI): domain Eukaryota; kingdom Viridiplantae; phylum Streptophyta; class Magnoliopsida; order Asparagales; family Amaryllidaceae; genus Agapanthus; species Agapanthus africanus. Next base: position 235,213,533 of record CM057337.1, read on the forward strand.
CCCTTGGTTTGGCGGGGGCTTTCTTCTTCTTTCCCTTGGCTTTCACCTTGGACCTAGAAGAGAAAGATCCTCCTACAAACAAAGTGGATGTTTCCCTACCTTTCTGTAGGGTGCCCTCTGCGCTCCTCAGCATGTTGAGGAGTTCTGAAAGTTCAACTTCTTTTTCTTGTAAGTTGAAGTTAAGGATAAACTGGGCGTAAGTGGAAGGAAGGGACTGGAGAATCAAGTCCGTATAGAGCTCATTCTCCAACGTGGTCCCAAGGTCTGCGAGCTCTTCTATGTAGCCAATCATCTTAAGCACGTGTTCCGCTACCGATGATCCGACGGCCAAGCTTGCCGAAAATAACTTCTTCGACACTTCGTATCTAGCGATACGAGACTGCTCTCCATACAGTTCTTTTGTATGGAGAAATATGGATTCGAGGTCCATATTCTCGTGCCTCCTCTGATGTTCGTTGTCCATAGAGGCAAGCACGAGGCACTTGGCCTTCGCGCAATCGATTTCCCAGGTCTTAAGGATTTCCTTATCCGCGACGCTGGTTTTGGGACCTGGGACAGGGGGAGCTTTGGGGGTAAGAAGATACCCCAGCTTGTCGTAAGTGATTGCCATCTTCACATTCCTGAGCCAATCTTTGTAGTTTGGCCCTGTCAGTATGTTTTTATCTAGGAGTAACTTAAGTCCAGTCATGTCGATTGGTCGCTGCAATTAGGAGAGAGAAGAAACACTCAGCATGATGCTCTTCCAAGTTTAGAATGGTTTTTAGTTTGTCTAAACAGGATGGCTCCCACTGTTTCTCGAATCCCTCCTCAAACCAAAAAAGGAAGAATTAGTCAGGATCAATCTCACCGTACAATACTTGCTTAACCGTTCAGCCAGGCCAGTGTCGGTACATCGAGGGAGGTTTTCCAACGCTTTCGCGAAGTTCCTTAATTAAATAACCTCTTTTCCCTGGGGGCGTAGCCCCGCTAACACCTTTGTAGACACCAACTTCGTTTATAGCATTGATCGTTAAGTGAGAAATTTCCCGAGGAGTAGCATATACTCACAGTAGGATCGGGATCCAAATATCATCGCGTGACGAAACTGAAGGAATCCTACCAGAATCATCACACTCCAAATGGTATGCAACACTAGCAAGTTCCAGTTCTTTTGAAACTCCCGATGTGGATTTTTGCCCCATGCTCTTATGACCTTGACTTTGGCCAAAATATCATAAGTCACATGTCAAGTTCTACCCGTCATTCTCCAGGTTAATTTGGATCCACCCGTACCTACCCTTGACTTTGGCCAAAATCGTAGTACGACTGTCCCAAACCAACGCATCTATCTATGCTACACATGAATACCCAAGAGCTACCAATCACTATGCCTTGACTTTGGCCAACATACATAGCTTGAATACTATTGACTATTCATGTGAAACGACGGAGGGCTACGAATGGTTTTGGCAAAACCGTGAACGTAGTGAACTTGATATAATCGATGGAACGAGATAGCTTTTAAAAGGAGTGGCTCAAGCTCCGCATTTAAAAGTTAGTTTTGAAAAGAACCGAGTGGTTTTTCGAAAGTGTTCCAACGACTTTTACTTGGTTTATTTTCCTGCATTAGTTCTTTTAATGCGTGATATTCTTGCATTAGTTCTTTTAATGCGTCCCATCATTTAATCCTACCATTGCAGAAAACAACCAAAATATGACGTACGCTTATGCCATTCGCATTCGCCACGGGGCCCCGTCATTACCCGTTAGGTTACTTAACTAACGACAGAGCGGGGGCTGGGCTAGCGCGGCTGTAAAACATAAGCAACGCCTAAATAATATCATATATAGATATATTGCAATGATAGCCATTTCAGATCACAGATGAACACATTGGATATACTAGGAATCCGCAATTCGCACGAGCCTGTAACGAAAAGCAGATTACACGGTCGCGGTGAATAGCCAATACCCCACCCAAGACCCTTACGGGTGCGGCAAACTACCCGCCAAATATCCGAAGCGGAGCAACCTCCCTCAACGACGTGAGTAGGCCACTCGGCACTTCGAGATACCCGGTAGTTTGTGCACCCCCTCCATGGGTCTATCCTAGGAGCAAAAACAGTAAAAAGAAATTATACAATGACGGCTACAACCCCGACCCGGTTGTGCGGCCATACAAATAATTATTACATCAATTTACAAATTTACATGAATTGAAAGAAAAGAAAACTCTCGTCTCACAACCCCCCGGCTATTCACCCGCGACAATCCAATGAATTCATATACACATTCCAGCAACATTACAGATCACAAATTTATATAACCCCCACTAATCGACATATAGCGATTAGTAGACGTTCAATACAAATATCACATCACAGATAAAAACCCGTCAGCTTAAGTCTTTAGAAGTTCGATCAAAAATACGGATTTTTAGGCCCCAAACACAAAATTTTCGTTCTGGAAAATCTGGGCTGAAAAGACATATTCCAAAAATCCCAAAACAACCCCAGAAATACACTGCACTAAATTTGGACCTCGGCCGAGTCAACTCGGCCGCGGAACCGCGGTGGGAGCGTGCTCCCGCCGCGTTTCCGCGGTGATTTGAACAGTTCGTGGGACCAAATTTTGTGGTTATTCAATAAAAAGCCTGAGCCGATTTTTAAGATGAAATTTTTCAAATTTTGAACAGAAAAAAAATCGGCAGAAACTTGACAAATCGGGTTCGTTTCGTGACTTTTTCTTTGATCGATCTTCTAATTACTTTGCTAACATGTTAGATAGAGTTTAACTAGGCTCTGATACCACTGTAAGTCCATGCAACCTCTCCCGGTACTTTCGGGCATCCGGAATTTGGTGAAAAAGCAATTTTCTAGAGGCGGTAACATGGACTCAAAACCGGATCTTTGTTAAACATCTAACTAACAACCTAACTAGGAGTTGTTAACTACTCGGTTAGGGGGTTATACCATTCTTTCTTGAACTCCTTCGTCTTCAAGCCTCGATGGTTGTCCGGATCGGCTTCACCCCGTCGTCTCCTTGCGCCGAAGATCAATCCACCCGAAAGCTTCTATCTTTGGCTTCTTCTTCGAACTTTGAAGAAACTAGATCACTTGGCTTGCTAGGCCTTGTGAACTAGAATGAGTAGAGGAATGTTTTGGTGTCTTTTTATCTCTAAGGCAATGAGTCCCAACACATGAGAATGGTTTGCCTTGAGGTAGAGAGAGCAAGAGGAAGAGGGAGAGCTTGAGAATGAGAGAGCTCAAGAGAGAGAAAGCAAATGATAGAATGAACCATACTCCTCTCATTCTCACCTCTCATAATCCAAAAGCCATCATAACAAAAATAGTAATCAAGTATTGTGTAAATGGTTTAAGTCAAAATGGCTATATCATTTCAAGCACTCATTTTGCATAAATAAACAAGCAAGCAAAAGTCTTTGCCATGGAATGATAGCCATTGTCATGATGATGGTCAACTAGTCCAACCTAGTCAACCGGTCAACAAAGTCAACAAGTCAACAAAGTCAACCCCTCAACAACCATGTCACTACAATACTTAATTAATATTAATGTTAATCATATATCTTATTCTTATTAGGGTTAAGCAAAAGTCAATGGTCAACAGTCAACTGTCAACAGTCAACAGTCAACAACCACAATGAGAATACTCTGCCTCTGTCTCTCTGTCAACTGTGCATACACACCCACATCCACGTTCCGAGGAACACGAACACAAATGAGATAATACCAATCCCAAAACGTACACTAGGATCTGGCTTAAACCAAAGCCCGCTAGTGTTAACTGTCCGGACACTGTACGTGCACAAGTGCACGGATGTGACCGAACCCTGTCGCAAAACCATGCGACCTGTCGCAAAACCATGCGACCTCTACTCTTTTGCCTAAAGGAGAATAGCTTTCTGTGTGGGACTCTAAAGACTCGACACTACGCTGGCAGTGCGTTTAACCACAGACCGCAAGCGGCACTAGCTGTGCGTAACGGTCCCCAGGTAGATGCCAACAAGAAGACTGACGAGCTGAAACCCATCTGAACTCCTACTGAGCCTGAATGTGACAATCTCCGTACAGTCCGGTCTGTTCGTCTGATACATCGCATGGCGGGCCAAGGGGGAGGTAAACGTCAGTCCCCTAATAGCGGTACAAGTCGTGTCGGAGTGAAGCCCAATACACCCTGAGATAACACTGGAAGCCTACCAGTATATCTCGCTTGCCCTGGCCAGGGACTACTCGTGTAATGGCTCTCCTAGACACAGCGCGATGTCAACCCCCAATACCGGGAGAGACGAATCCTGTCTAACCGTCACTGCCTCCAAGTGCTTCGGGACTGCACCCAACTACTACCTGTTTGCACGACTCCTTTGAGCCGTGGTAGGGTAGTAATCAAAGTACAGTGGGAACACACTCGAGGCGAAGTGACAGTGTCAAGTCAGCGGACTAAGCTGTACTCATGTCACCTGGGAACTGATAACTGATGATAGGTATAATACCAACCAGTCAGTTCCCGACGAGTCATGTCCAGTGTACTCGTAACCCAACGAGCACCCTCATACTATCTCCAGTACGACGTACTGATGGCTGTGGGACAGACCATCTCCCACTCTGGGATGAGAAGCGCATTCGCTAGTCTACTCCGGAGTATCGATGCCCTGTCTCAATAGTCCTGCGACTAGGGACCTGCATAAGGATGTGCTTATAGATTACCCAGCCCCACTAGTGTGACTGCCATCACAAAGCTGGTAGTCAAGCAAAGATCCTAAGGGCTTCACTAATGTGTATAGGCGATATACTAAAATAAACACATGTACACTTTGAAATAGAAACAAACCAAGTAGCATACTACTATTTTGAGCAAGATTGTATATACAAGGTGAATATCCCAAGCTTCCATTAAGTAATATACAAACTAGTATGATACAGTAATGGCCTCTAGGGCATATACACTAACAGAAGGCAGAAAAGAACGAGTGCTTCTATTTTCACAAGCAAGGGCACTGGAAGAAGGACTGTTTGGCCTTTAAAGCCAAGGACATGAAGCAAGCTGTTGCTTCTGCTTCAGGTGTGTTCGTAATCGAAAATTGTCTTTCAGTAAACTCTACTTCATGGGTACTTGATACCGGTTCTGGTTCTCACATCTGTAATTCTTTGTAGGATCTGAGAAATAGTAGAGTACTAGAGGCAGGTGATATGACTCTCCGGATGGGCAATGGAAGGCATGTAGATGCAGTTGCAATAGGGGAGTATCACCTAGGGTTGAATAGTGGACACATTTTGGTATTGTACAGCTGTTTTTGTATTCCCAGTATGTTGTGTAATATTATATCAGTATCTTTGTTGTCTAATAAAGGATATAATTTTGTGCTTGAAACAAATGTCATGAACATTCTCCTAAATCAAGAACTGATTTGGTTTGGCACACTGGAAAACGGCATATACATACTTAATCAACCTCAAATTTTCAATATTCAAAACACGCGTAAAAGAAAGGCTCCAGATTCGAATCAAGCCTTCCTATGGCATTGTAGACTTGGTCATATAAATGAAACAAGGTTGACTAAGTTACATAAAGATGGATATCTAGATTCGTTTGAATATTCATCATATGCAACTTGTCAATCATGTATCAAAGGAAAAATGACCAAATCTCCGTTCACCGGATACGGAGAAAGAGCCACACAACTCTTGGGACTTATACACAGTGATGTATGTGGTCCAATGTCAACACATGCACGAAGCGGTCACTCCTACTTCATAACTTTTACTGATGACTTCTCTAGGTATGGACATATATTCTTAATGAAACATAAATCCGAGGCCTTTGAGAAGTTTTAGGAGTATAAAAATGAAGTAGAGAAACAAACTGGTAAAAGCATCAAGACACTTCGATCTGATCGAGGTGGAGAATACTTAAGTACCAGTTTCCTTGAATACTTAAAAGAGAATGGATTTCTCTCTCAGCTTACTCCACCTTATACACCTCAGCATAATGGTGTATCAGAAAGGAGGAATCGCACGCTATTAGATATGGTGCGTTCAATGATGAGTAGTGCTGAGTTGCCACTTTCCTTCTGGGGATTTGCTCTAGAATCAGCCGCATACCTATTGAATAGAGTTCCAACTAAGTCTGTACCTACCACTCCATATGAAATGTGGTGTGGGAAGAGACCATATCTCAAGTATATCAAGATATGGGGGTGTCCGGTATATGTTAAAAAGCATAATCCGGACAAGCTCGAGGCACGATCGGTTTTATGCAAATTTGTAGGATACCCCAAGCATTCAAGGGGGTACATGGTCTACCACACTGGAAAAAAAAAGGTGTTTGTCGCTCGTCACATAGTCTTCTTAGAAAGCGAATTTCTTCCAAAAGAAATAAGTGAGAGCGCGGTAGAACTGGAAGAAATTCCAGAACCTCAAACTGCTACCGAGAACTTAGAAGAATCTCAGATTTCAATAGAACATGACGAACCAACGCCACTCCGCAGATCTAGTAGGCTTTCTCATCCTCTTGAAAGATACTATGGTTTTCTTCTTGATGGGGATCGTGAGGATTGCATCATCGATGATGATGAGTCTATTAGTTTTCAGCAGGCTATTACGAGTAGTGACTCGATGAAATGGCTGGATGCTATGAGATCCGAAATGGAATCCATGTACACCAATAAAGTATGGACTTTAGAAGTTGCTCCTCCTGGGGTAAAACCAGTTGGGTGCAAATGGATCTTCAAAAAGAAGATTGGTGCATTCGGACAAGTGGAAACCTACAAAGCTAGACTTGTTGCAAAAGGTTTTCGTCAAAGACCAGGATTGGACTATGATGAAACTTTTTCACCTGTAGCTATGCTTAAATCCATTCGGATCATTCTTGCCATTGCTGCCTTCCATGACTATGAAATCTGGCAAATGGATGTAAAAACAGCTTTTCTAAATGGCCATTTAGAAGAGAGTGTTTACATGGATCAACCAGAAGGTTTCTTAGACAGTGGGAGCAGCGGAAGAGTGTGCAAATTGCTTAAATCCATTTATGGGTTAAAGTAAGCATCGCGGAGTTGGAACATCTGCTTTGATGAGACAGTCAAGGAATTTGACTTTATCAAAAATGTAGATGAACTATGTATTTATAGGAAGATTGTAGAAGGAGCAGTAGTCTTCCTCGTTTTGTACGTCGACGACATACTACTGATAGGGAATGATATCCCTATGCTACAATTAGTAAATCTATTCTTGTCACAGAAATTCTCCGTGAAAGACTTGGGAGATGTATCATACATTTTGGGCATTAAAATCTATCGTGATAGATCTAATAGAACGTTGGGACTTTCACAGTCCAGGTATATAGACACTATACTAAAGAGATTTAGTATGGAAGATTCCAAGCGCGGCAATATGCCCGCTTGTCACGGAATCACCCTCTCAAAAGAGATGTCTCCTAAGACTGATGAAGAGAGGGCTCGCATGGGCATTATACCCTACGCTTCGGCGGTAGGATCTATAATGTATGCGATGTTATGTACCAGGCCGAATGTAGCTTACGCACTTAGTGTGGTAAGCAGGTATCAGTCGGACCCAGGTGAAAAACATTGGATAGCGGTAAAGAACATTCTCAAGTACCTGAGAAGGACTAAGGAGATGTTCTTGATTTACGGTAATGGGGACCTCCAGGTAGAGGCTTTTACCGACTCCGGTTTCCATAGCGACAAAGATGATTCTAAATCCATTTCGGGTTTTGTGTTTACCCTCAATGGAGGGGCGGTTTGTTGGAGGAGTTCCAAACAGGATACCGTCGCAGACTCAACTATGGAGGCTGAGTATATAGGTGTTAGTGAAGCCGCAAAAGAGGCTGTCTGGATGAGGAAGTTCATTTCTGAACTTCAGGTGGTTCCGTCCATTGCCAATCCAATACCTTTGTATTGCGATAACAATGGCGCTGTAGCTTTAGCGAAGGAACCAAGGTCCCATCAGAAATCCAGGCATATCTTAAGGCGGTTTCACCTGATCAGGGAGATCGTGGATCGTCGGGAGATCGAGATTCGGAGAGTGGACACAAAAGATAACACGGCAGATCCATTCACCAAGGCCATTCCTCAAGTACAGTTCGAGAGGCTATTTGAGATGTTGGGCATGCGGTACGCCAGCAACTGGATCTGGTAGAAACAGTGGGTACTCATTGAACCAATTATAGGCCTTAGTGCAAGTGGGAGATTGTTGGATACATATGCCCTAGAGGCCTACATTGTATAGGATGCTTGGGATATGTATATACATGACAGTCTTGCTTGATATGATAGTACGCTATTTGGTTTGACTTTGTCTTAACGTATGATATATTTTACTTGGTATTTATATATATATATATATGTTGATAAAGCCCATAGGGTGTTTGTCTGACTACCGGCGTTGTGATGGCAGTCATACTAGTGGGAGCTGGATAGTCATTAGGCACACCCTTAGATGTCCCTGGTCGCAGGAGTATCGAGATTGGGCATCGATACTCCGGAGTAGACTAGTGTATACATATCTAGACCCTGACGAGGGACGATGGATTGGTCCCGCAACCATTGGTGGTGTTCACCTAAGATTGTATACAGATGCTCACTGGGTGTGAGTACACCGGACAGGACTCGCCGAGAACTGACTGGATGGTATTATACCTAACGTCAGATAGCAGTTCTCAGGTGACATGTGTGCAGATAGTCCGTTGACTTAAGGTCATCATTTGTCTCGTGTGAGTTCCCACTGTGCTTTGATTATTACCCTACCACGGCTCAAAGGAGTCGTGCAAACAGGTTTTAGTTGGGCACAGTCCGGAGCCATGTGGAGGCAATGAGCGACTGTTAGGGATTCGTCTCTCCCGGTATAGGGAGTTGATATCGCACTGTGGTCGGTTGGTCATTACCATAAGTCCCTGGCCAGGGCTGATTGAGAATTACTGATGGACTGATCAGTAGATTCTCGGGTGGTCTTAAGCCATACCGACATGACTTGTACGGTTATTAGGGGTCTGACGTCCACCACCTCCCTAGACCATACATGCGATACTCTTAGACGAACAGACCGGACTGCACGGATATTGTCACGGACAGGCTCAGTAGGATTTCAGATGGGTTACCTGATCGGCTTTCTTATCAACAACTACCTGGGGACTGTTACGTATAGCTACTGCCGCTTGCGGTCTGTGGTTAAACCCACTGCCAGCATAGTAGTTGAGTCTTTAGAGTCCCACACAGAGATTTCCCAAACCCAGGCAAAAAGATATAGAGGTCGTATGGTTTTACGACAAAGGTTCGGACGCGTACGTGTTCAAACACACGTACGACATTCGGACAGTTTTTACTAGCCGGCTTAGGTTTAAGCCAGATTCTAGTATCGGGTTATTGGATTTATACAGTCTAAAGTTTTTCCGTGTTTTCACGGATGAGAGGGGCGTTCTCGTAATTTTCCGAGAAGCTTCTAGAAGAATGTGACTTGGAGGGAGAGGTGGCATTTTCATTTAATGATTTAGTGACTCATTGTGAGTGATTCATCATGTCATTAATGCATTATTAAATGCTTAATGACTCACATAATGAATCACCCACTTGCATTAATGAAACATGATGAATAATCTCATATTATTCATTTCTTTTGATTCATTATGTTTCATATATCAAGTGAGAAGCTATTTCATTATTATTATTATTATCATTATCATCTTCTCACTCTCTCTCTTCAAGCTCTCTCTCCTTCACCAAAGCCTAATCATATCCCTCATGAGTTGAGAACAAGGATTAGGAAAGACTAATTACTCCATAACCCATCTCTACATCACCTTAGCTACTCTATTTAGCAACTAGAGAAACTAAGTAACCTCAAGTTTAGAGGTTATAGCTTGGATTAGGGTTCTCGGGTGGATCGTCTATCATGGAAGGAAGCCGAGGAGGACGTGGAGATCCTAAGAGGCCATAGATAACATAAAGACGAAGGACTAGAAACGTTTGGTATAATCTCTTACCATAGTAGTTTAGAACTCTATAGGTTTTGTTAAGTATTGTTTAGTAAACGATTCATGCGGTTAGTCGATGTTTAACCATAGAACAAGATCGTTTTTCATGTTTCCGCCTCCCCACATGTACTGGGGTGTTGTATATCGACTTACATTTACATTATATCTAGGACCGTCAATGTCACTTGATCGGTAAATCCTGTCTAACTGCTATAACCCGGTTAGACGGATTTGCGAACGTGACTTTCACGTTGATGTTCTGTGTATTGCTGTGAAGTTGCGGATCGGTCGTGGGGGATAGCCTGGATGGAATGCTAGTACAGTTTTTATAGTATTATGTACATTTGATATTGCGGGGCGAGCGTCCGATATGTGGACTGTCGTCACTACCTGTTTGTATTATTATTTTGGGGCACGGCCAGGTTGCGGTCGATGTACCCGTTGTATGTATATTTTACTTTCTGTACTAGGATTACCCCGCGAAGGGGTGCACGGATAGCCGGGTTCTAGAGGGCAACGGGCCCGCATCTCATGGAATTGAGACGGAGGGGGCTTCACTCTAGAATTGGTGGGCTATTCACCGCACTCGTAGGGGGTACAGGTTGACCCAGGAAGGGTGCCCAAGTTACCGGATTCCGTGAAGTGCTGGGTGGTCCATTCACGTTGTTGAAGGGGGCTGCCTCGCTTCAGGTTTTGGCGGGTAACATGCCGCGCCCGTAGGGGTCTAGGATTTCATTGCACAGGCTATCCACACGACCAGGGGAACGTCGGGTTTCAGTAGCGGCTCTGTGAAACCCGGGGATCCCAAATATCTGTATTGTTCTGTGATGCTGTACATTTCTGTGATGTTGCATTTTATCACGCCTTGAGCGAATATAATATATTGGTATATATATTAATAGATGTTGTATATGTTTTGCATCCGCGCTAGTCCAGTCCCCGCTCTGTCTTTAGTTATCTAACCTAACGGGTAATGACGGGACCCAGTGGCGAATGCGGATGGCATATACGTACATCGGTATATTTTCGTTCTTTGTGGTGTGATCAATTGATGGGACTGCGTTGATTCGGATCAATGCAAGTTAAAAACAAACCTAATCTGATGTTGTTGGAACACTTTTCAAAAAGCTGTTATTGCAAGGACGTTCTCTTTTGTTTTGCATCGTGGTATTCAGTTGGAATATCCTGCTCCTCAGTCGACGAGGCAAGGGCCGAGATCCCTTCACCGGGAATGACCCCTTGGACAAAAAGTTTGCGTCAGGGCAATAACTTAACTATAGCCGATTACTTTTGCTTTGCACCATGGTATTCAGTTGGAATATCCTGCACCTCATTCTATGGGGAAAGAGCCGAGATCCCTTCACCGGGAGTGACCTCTTTAGCAAAGGTTTTCGTCACTATATTTTTCTAAAAAGCTATCCGTTCCTTCAACGATATCAAGTTCATTACGTTAAAGGTTTTTGCCAGAAACCATTCGTAGCCCTCCGTCGTTTCATATGGGCGGTCAATAGTATTCAAGCTGTGTTTGTTGGCCAAAGTCAAGGCACAGTGTTTGGTAGCTATTGGGGTATTCATATGCAGCATAGATAGATGCGTTGGTTTGGGGCAGTCGTATAGCCTTGTTGGCCAAAGTCAAGGGCTTGTACGGGTGGGCTCAAATTAACCTGGAGAATGACGGGTAGAACTTGACATGTGACTTATGATTTGTTAGCCAAAGTCAAGGTCATAAGAGCATGGGGTAAAAATCACATCGGGAGTTTCAAAAGAATTGAAACTTGCCAGATATGCGCATACCTTCTGGAGTGTGACACCGTGAGCGGATTCCATCACGTTATCATGCGATGATAGTTGGATCCCGATTCCCGCTGATGAGTTGGTTTACTCCTCGGGTGATCCCGACTAATTCTTCTTTTGGGTTTGGAGAAGAATTTGACGGTACAGTGGGAGGTTTCCAGATTAGATAAATTGGTAACCATTCTGATCTAGGTTAGAGTGCACGCTGAGTGTTTATTTTCTCTCTCTCTTCGGCAGCGACCATTGACCTGACCCTAAGACTATGACTCAGTGACCAAGTTGACCGAACCTTCTAAAACACTGGCTTTTGGATTGTCAGAGTTGCAAACCTCATTGCCACTCCTAATTTTACCCTTTTCTCCAGGACACCCCGTATTACTACGAACGTCCACTTCCATTGGACAAAACCATCGTATGGTTATATACGAACTCGAAGGGATTTATTCGAGGATGTTTTCCGGTTCTGGAGAAAACGAATAGGACTATTCAGTTGTCTTTTCCTTTTACCTTCTCTCAGGTTGCGAGTACTCCTTGGTTTAAGAGATAGTACACCTATTACGCAAATTGGATTGTCTTCTTCCAAACCATAAGCAGGTGCCGACCGGTAGGGAATGAAGAAAACCAATTAGCCTAACGATGGTGTACATAAGGTATTGTGTAAAGACAAAGAAAGGGATTAGAAGGAGGGCAAAGTAAATTGCGACTGATATTCATGACCAAACCAAGTATTTCATTACCACTCCCACTTCACCTTTGTATTTCTCCAGGACACTCCGTATAACTATGATGATCCACAGTTTATTGGATACTCCATCGTATGGTTATATACGAACTCGAAAGGAACTTGTTCCAGTTCGGGGATGGATTCTGGTCCAGGAGAAATAGGAATAAGGTATATTCGGTTGTCTTTTATCTTCACATTCTCTCGCATTGCGAGTTCTCCTAGGATTAGGACAGTACACCCATTATGCTTATTGGATAGTCTTCTTCCAAACCATAGGCTGGTGCCGAACGGTAGGGAAGGAAGAAAACCATTTGGCCTAAGGGGTGTGCAGAAGGTAATGACTAAAGACATATAAAGGGATCTGGAGAGGTGGCAAAGAATTATACGGTTACAGTCGTGAATCTGGAAGAGGCATTACTAGGAATACCGGGATACCCCATCGAAACATTTCAATGTTTCAGCTTTACTGTGTACTGTTAAAAGAAAACTGATTTTCCGATTAGACACTTGCTCCAGGGTATGTATTTACCAAGTCTGATTCTCACATCTGTATGGTTTTACAGATGTTGAGTGGGAGTAAGTTATTGGGAATTGGGTGATCACCCTCATTATATCGGGATTCGTTGTAATCGGTGATATTTGAGGAGGTCACCTGGGTTGTTTGCCGGACGGCAAATATTTGGTTTTGAATATCCGCTGTTATGCACCAATTTCAAATTGATATATCTGTACGTCTATTTTTATAGAGTGAGATATACCTTTTTGTAATTATGTCCATGACATTTACCTATATCAGTTGATGGTTAGGTAAGGAGCATTAAACAGCGGTGTAATTCTTCTTAACCATAAGTACAGTTTTTAACCTACGACACACAGTGAATGAGTTATCAGACTCAAGGGACTTATACAGAGTATTGTATGTTGTCCAGGGTCCATCAGGACAGAGGGGTTGGTCCTCGTACTATATTTGATTTACTTATGACTTCTCTAGTTTTTAGACAGGTGTTTCGTGGAAACACAGGGTCCGAATTTTGAGAAGTTATAGGTATTTGAATAAAGTAGAGAACCAGGTGTTGCAAGTATCGGGATTCCTCAGGGAGATCGAAGATGTAGATACTTGTGTATGGTATTCAGTTGATAGTAATGATTAAGAGAACTTGCTTCTCTTTCAGGTTACTCATAATTGGAAGCATTCCTAAGTTGAGTAACGCTGATCAGCCTCCTTCCATTTAGTTGACATACACTGGAGACAGCTGCATGATTTGAATCTGGTTCAATTAAATCAGTGCCTCTGTTTCTGTATTAGATATAGAACAGTTCATATCTTAACGATGTTAGGGTACAGGGAGTTGTCCGGCTTATGATTAAAACCAGACTCTGGATAACTCAAGGCACGTTTCTGTAATGGCTGTTTGTGGGTTGACCCAGGCTATGACGAGGGTTGACTTTCTACCATCTGGAAGATCAATAGTGATATTGTTCTTAACTCGCCACAGTTTTAACAAAAATGGATTTTTTCAGAAAACAGTAGTGGGAGTATGGTAGAACTGGAAGTGATTCCAGAACCACAAACGATTACTGAAGATTTTGAAAGGAACCTAAAGATTCAATCTGGTTGGACATTCCATTGGCCACTCCGCAGATAAGGTGGGTAACTTCAGGCACCCGAGAGGTACTCCGGTAGTCTCAAGGACGGTGACAGAGAAGTTCTTGTTTACCCAGATTTGCCATTGCTGTTGTTCCAGACTGTGAGACCCGGCAGGAGGATGAGTATAGCGTCGTTCTAAACTAGTTTTAGAAGTATACGTGTATATGACTCTGCCAGAAGGTTGTCGTGGTCAGTAGGAGCAGCGGAAGCATTGGTGGACAGGTGGCTTATGTCTATCTATAGACTAAAGCACATATAGAGGAGATAGATCATCTATTTCTGATGTGACAGTCATAGGTTTGACTTCATCAGAATAGGGGATGGATCTGTTGAGAAGGTAGTAGGGTGTGATGTCATGGTATTTGGATGACATACACAGAGTAGGAAGTGATATTCCTATACTACAATCGGTTACACTTTGGTCGTCACACAATATTTTCTCCACATGAGACTTGGACATTATATCAGACATACTGGTTACTAGATCTATGGTTTTAGATCTAGATTTGGGTGGTTTCCCAATTAAGGGTACTTAGACAGCATTCTAAGAGTATTTAGAATGGACGACTCCTGGCATGGTAGTGTACCTGCAGGTGATGGAGTCACCCTTTCTAAAGGTGTCTTACAGACTAAAGGGGAGAGGGATGTGCATGATTGGCAGATCACTTACTCAGGCAATTGAGTCAATCATGAGATGTCAAGTACCACACCAGATGTTGCTCTTGCACTAGATGCAATAAGTTGACATTGATCCAATCCTGGAGAAACAGTTGGAAGCAGTTTTAGAACATAAGTGGATGTTCTAGGGATATGATAACGACAGCCTCATTCGGGAGACAGTTATCATTCCAGGCTTCCAAGGTGACCTGGACGACAGGGTGGTTGTCAGAGTTATAGTTTTCCTTCTGACGAGGGGCAGTATTTTGGACAGGTGGTCCAAGGCAATACTGAGGGAGGCATGGTGCAGGATACTGATTAAGTTCAGTTGACGATACAGTCTAAGAAGTTTGGATTTGAAGTTCATTTATGAGCTAGGTCCCATCAGACATCCAGACACATTCGAAGACAGGTATTGCTCATTTCGGGAGATGGGTTTCTCCGCGAACTTGAGATATAGAGAGACATAGAAAGAAACATCAAAGCGGATCCACTCACTAAGGCTATTCCTCGAACGCAATAGTTTCGCAAACGGGCTTTGTAAGACTGACTAGTAGAGGAGTTGGGTGTTCGGTATCACACGGGCTGTGAGTATGCGACATCGCAATAATTAGCCTTGAGTGCAAGTGGGAGATTGTTGGAGATAGTGCCCTCAGAGTCAATTATTGGATCACAGGCACGTGATTGCAATGATTGAGGGAAGACCTGTCCCAGTAGGACAGTCTTACTCGAGATGATAGTATGCTATCTGGTTTACCTTTATCATCGTGTACTGCTTTGGGTGACCTGACATGTCGCTATTACACGTTGATAGAGCCCCTAGGATTCTTGCTTGACCACCAGCAGTATGAGGGCGATCATATAAGTGAGAGCTGGGGTCTATAAGCACATCCTTAAAAGGTCCCTAGTCGTGGGAGTTTCGAGACAGGGCATCGATACTCCAGAGTAGACTAGTGTATATAGTCAAGACCCCGACGAGGGGCGGTGGCCGGTCTCACAAGCCACTGGTGTCAGTTGGTTCACCTAAGATGTATACAGGTGCTCATTGGGTTATGAGTACACCGGACATAACTCGCCGAGAACATGCTAGTTGGTCTTATACCAGACGTCAGATGGCAGTTCCCTGGTGACATGTGTACAGGTTAGTTCATCGACCTGAGGATCGTCATTTGTATCGTGTGAGTTCCCACTGTACTTTGATTACTACCCTACCACGCTCAAAGGAGACATGCAAACAGGTTTTAGTTGGGTACAGTCCCGAGCCACATGGAGGCAGTGAGCGGATCTTCAGGGGTTCTTCTCTCTCGGTATTAGGGGTGAGGTCGCGTTGTGTCTAGGAGAGCCATTACACAAAGCCCTCGGCCGAGGCAGGAGATTTACTGGTAGGTATTCCAGTAGTATCTCAGGGTGTTCTGGGCTACACTCCGACACGACTTGTACCGCTTTTGGGGGTCTGACTTTTACCAACCCCCTAGGCCCACCATGCGATGCTCATAGACGAACGGACCGGACTGTACGGATATCGTCACTGACAGGCTCAGTAGGGTGTCAGGATGAGTTCGCTCATCGACGTCCCTTTTGGTCAATACCTGGTAGCCCGTTATGTATTGGCTTATACCTCTGACGTGCTAGTGGTTAAATCCACAACCAAGGTGTTGACGAGTCTTTAGAGTCCCCCACATTCAGTTGCTCAAGTTTTCGGGCGAAACGCTGTAGAGGCCGTATGGAGATATGGCAGGGTTCGATCAGATACGTGCGGTATTGCACGGATCAGGATCGGACGGATAATACTAGCCGGCTTTGGTTTAAGCCGGATCCTAGTATAGTACAGTGTAGATTTGTCTCATTGCATTTGTATTTCGGTCGGAGTACAAATGCGGGTGTGTATGCACAGTAGCGGGGGTTTTCCTGTAATTTATTACGGGACCAGTTTTCTGGATTTGCCAGTTTTCTTTCCGTTTCGGCCATATTTCTTTGTATCTTTCAATGGCCGAAGTTTGGTGGAGGAGGGCTTATTTGCATTTGTGCAAATAAGCATTTGTGGAAGGTGTTCTTTGCATACTTTTGTGTCATGATGGTTTCATGATGGAGCCCCATCCTTTGACCTTCCATGGTTCATGATTGCTTGACTTTTTGTAGCAATCATGGTTGTTGATTAGTTGGTGGAGTGTGGATTTGTTAGTGATCATTGCTTGACTTTGGAGTCATCATGCTTTTGATGATTGTTGAATATGATAACCATTTCCTTTCACTTGATTATTAGTGTGGCTATCCTTTTTCACTCCCTCACTCTCTCTCATTCTCTCCTCTCCAATATGCATGGCCGGCCAAGCTCCTTGGGGGCTGTCCAAAATTCTAGAGGTGGGGTTTTTGTGCTTTTGCTTTGATAAAAATCCCACAAGATCAATCTCCATTAGCTTGTATCATTCCTCCACCAAAAGGCAACCTCCATGAACCCCAAAATGAGACATGAGCACTACACGCATTCTACAGCAAACCTTGGGCACGTCGGCTCGCCAACTTCGTGCCCGAGTTGCCTCGGTATAGAGGTGGGAGCCCGTAAAAGAAGCCGGCGACGTGGTGCCCTTCCGGCGACGAGGTGGAGACCGGAGCTTCCGCGGGAGATCGGGACGACGACGAGAAGACCGGAGGACACGGATCAGTCGGTATATCTCTCTTCCCCATCTTGTAGTTAGCTAGGACTAGTTAATGGCCCGATCCGGGTTTTAGTGCGCGGTGGTGCCGGTTTGAAAAATTAAAGTTAACCATCGCTTCCGCATTTGGCCTCGGGATGGAGGCCGGGGCGCCGCCGTGCACTTACAGTTTTATCCGTCCACCTCTCCGAAGATGCCAAGTTGATTTATGGTATCGTGTATCGGAGGTTTAGACGGATGCGGCCGTTGTAGCAAATTTCGTCAGATTCCCCTCATTGTGAGGGATTTTTTATTGTGGGGATGCTCTTCCCTACAGGCGCAAGCCCCGGCAGTTAATTACGTTACCGTATCGCGGTAACTACTTTCTCCTGCTCAAGAAGGTCACTTCGTATCGTGTGTGTTTGTTTTATTTTTGGTTGCCCGTGGATTGTATACGGAGATTAATTTATGTTATCGCCCGTAGGGCGTGGATTAGTCCAAATCCGTATTTTCTTAAATTTGGGTTTGGGCTGGTTTAAGGACCGTTAGTCTTGTTTTAGACTAAGATCAACTCAAACGTTTGTTGAGGATACGTTAGTCTAATTTTAGACTATGATCTACTCAACAGAATGTTGGGATCATTTAGATCCAACGAAAGAGTATTTGCACTCTATCGTTTTAGTTTAGGGACGATGCGGTCCATAAGTTTAAGGATATCATAGTCCGTGAAGTTTAAGGGCATTATAGTCTATGAGTTTAAGGACCTCATAGTCCGGTTTAAAGACATCATAGTCTGTGTGGGTTTAGTTTAGGGACGTTGCGGTCCATGGACATCATAGTCCATGAGTTTAAGGAACTCATAGTCCATAGAGTTTAGTTTAGGGACGTTGCGGTCCGTTGTTAGTTTAAAGACATTACGGTCCATAGTTAGTTTAAGGACATTGCGGTCCATTGGGTTTCTGGTTGTCAGGACCCGCCACCTCTCTGAAAACGTTGAAGAATTACAACGACACATATTAGAGGTGTGAAGAGATGTACCCTTGAATCAATGTTGGTTGGGAGATCCATAGTCATGTTTTGGACCAAGATCAATTAAGAGATTATGAGCACATGGGCTCAGTTAATCTGAATTAAGGATTTGTGAGAAACTTGGGCTCAACCCACTCAGTTTTGAATTGAATGTTGAACATTCATTTGGGCTCAGTCCCTTTTTATTTAACAATGCTTGAACATTGACTTGGGTTCTGACACCCTTTTTCTTTTTGTCTTTTGCTGAGCGTTGAACACTTTTTTATGGCACTGAGGCTTTTATTTAAAGAACACTTTGTGTTCTTTCAGAGCCCACGTGAGGAGCACGTGGTGCGCTTGACGCTGAGCGCCAGGCTTGGAGCGCTGAAGTGCTTCCTTTGAAACAGCGCACACGTGAGGGGCACGTGGTGCGCTTGGCGCTGAGCGCCAGCCTTGAAGCGCTGAGGCACTTCTTATGAAATAGCGTACATGTGAGGAGCACGTGGTGCGCTTAGCGGTGAGTGCCAAATTTGGAGCGTTGGGCATTTCTTTATAAAAATAGTGCTCGGAGCGCTGGGCGCTGAGCGCCAGCCTGTAGCGCTGGGCGCTGAGCGTCAGCCTTGGAGCGCTGAAGCGCTTCCTATGAAATAGCGCACACGTGAGGGGCATATGGTGCGCTTGGCGCTGACCACCATCCTTGAAGCGCTGAGGCGCTTCTTTTTTAAAAATAGCGCTTGGAGTGCTGGGCGCTGAGCGCCAGCCTTAGAGCGCTAAAGCGCTTATTCTTAATTTGGAGCGCTAAGGCTCTTTTATAACATAGCACTTAGAGCACTGGGCGCTGAGCGCCAGACCTGGAGTGCCGAGGCGCTTCTTTTTAATTGGAGCGTTGAGGCTCTTTTTAGGCAGCTCTGATCAGTTTTGTGCTCTGAGAATTAAATTCTCGGTTTATAAGAGATTTTGTCTCATGGATCTAAGAACTACGTTCTTCTCCTTTTGATGAGATGCTATGATCTCTTATTTTTTTATGAAAGACCTAGTCTTATGGATCTGTGGTCTACATAAAAAACCGAGTTCTTATGATGTGAGAATTAAACTCTTAAAAATTCAGGAGATGTTATGATCTCTCTTCTTTTATTTACCTTGAAGAAAATTTCTTCTTCCGAGGGCTTGCTCTTCTCTTTGAAATTTCTCAAAATTTGTCGGGGGATTTCTCTGTGTAAGACTTGAAGTCTTGGGTCCTTTATATAGTGGAGGTTGATTTGTTGAATTAGTTAATGAGTTCTTTTCTCCAATTGATTTGGGGATGTTTTCCACCGTTGGATCTTTGATCCTAGCGCTTCTATTTTATAGAAAACAATCTTCTTATTTTTAACAAGATTGGGAAATATTTTCCTATACAGAGCTTAATCTGTATCTTGGTGATTTTTAATCACCATTGGATCATTGATCCAATGATACTCTGATTTACAGAGCACAATCTTTCCTGTTTGGGAAGATTCTGAGGAGTATTTCCTTAACAGAATTTTATTCTGCTAATTTTATGATTTATCGTCTTCATTGGATCTTTGATCCAACGGTGGAGAACATTTAGTTCTAGCGCTTGGCGCTCTCGTGCCTTGCACCTGAGCACTGCTTCAGAGTCTTTGACTCTTAACGTTGGCGCACTTGGCGCTAGCGCTCTCGTGCTTTGCACGTGAGCGCTGCTTCAGAGTTTTTGACTCTTAGCGCTGGCGGTCTTGGCGCCAGCGCTCTCGTGCTTTGCACGTGAGTGCTACCTCAGAGTCTTTGACTCTTAGCACTGGCGCACTTGGCACTAGTGTTCTCGTGCTCTGCACGTGAGCGATCCCTCAGAGTCTTTGACTCTTAGCGCTGGCGCTCTTGGCGCCAGCGCTTTCATGCTCTGCACGTGAGCGCTGCCTCAGAGTCATTGACTCTCAGTGCTGGCGCTCTTGGCCCTAGCGCTTTTATGAAGCGCTGCTTTATTTTAAATTTCAAAATTTGAACAGAGCTTTGCTCTGATTGGGGGAAACAAATGCCCCCCCACCGCTGCGCTCAAGTGGTTCACACGCGAGTGCAGCGGGGACAGCTTTTCCATCGTTGGATTGTCTTGGAAGTTGGATCGACTTTCAGAGCCTATAAATAGGGCCTTTGACCCCTTTGAGATGACCTCTGTTCATCTTCTTGCTTTCTTGTTTTCTGAGCATTTTATTCTCTTTCAGAGCCAAGCTCTCTGCCCCTAAGAAATTTCTCAGAGTCGAAACTTTACCCAAATTCTGTAAGAATTGAACTTATTAACAGAGCTTTGCTCTTCTCAGATCGCAGATCTTAAAAAATATTTTAGGGTTTTACCCATTAATAGAGCCTTGCTCTTCTCAGATCATAGATCTGTTCAGCTTCCATGAAGAACCCTTTAGAGTTTGTTCATAGATCTTGAAGATCTTGGAGTTTTTAACTCAATAAAAGTTTTACTTTTTAGGGTTTTTGATGGATTACTCCTTCATCTTCACAGAGCATAACTCTTCAGAATTTTTAGGGGAACTTTTATTCCCTCATAATTAGAGTCCTGTCTGTAGAGCGTTGCTCTCGAGGAGTCTAACTCCTTGGCCCGAGGAGTCTCTCATTAAATGAGAATCTTTTTAGGATTCCCTCCTTAATTGCACAAATTTGAATTTGTTGGGTTTCTTAATCAGCACTTGTTTTCTTCATGCGGATATCAAGAGTTGTCTAAATTCTCGTGTCTTGATCAGTCTGTCAACTAAATTCTCACTGATTTTCATTTTCAGGCTTTATGGCCGCTCATCTGTACTGTCTTGACTAAATCATTTCTTATGAGGGCATTCGTGCACAAGGCCGTTGTCAAAACCAGGAGTTCACAAACGCCCAATGCGCTGAAATTATGAATCGTTTCAATGCACACAACGGTTGACTACTTCCTTATCGCTCCGCTCTCTTAAAGATTATAGTGAGAGCAATTTAGGGAGAACTTCCTGGCTTTTATGAATCCATGCCGCTTAATGCACTGGATGACGTTGAAGATAAGGTGCACTCAGTGTATCTGACGGGCCTGGTCTCATAGAAGCGACGAGATAGTCTCAATGATATTTTGCATCAAACTTTCCAACAGACGATAATCGCTGCTTATCAGAGGGTGGAGGACATCACCGAAGATCCTGACGCTTGCGATCGTGAGAGGATGCACACGAGAATGGTCAGAGAGGCCAGAAACATTTTAGACGACCTCACTTTCGAATTTCTTAATCCGTGTCCCGGATTCAATGTTTTTCCATTGTAAACATTTTAATGATGCTTTTGTTTACTATTTTCATCTATGTAAGAACTTTCTGAGGTATGAATAACAAATTTTTCCTTTCCATGCGTTTATTTTATCCTTTTCGCACATACATGAGCGGGTATGCTTCGGACACTCAATTGGATGTAAATCAAATGTTCTCCTTATTACCTTGCATAATATGTGATTGACGTCCGTGGGTTATGGCTTTTTGTTTTGACTTGGCGCAAAGAAGTTTACGTACTCTTGAACAGCACCTCGATTTCGATGGTATGTAATTTTGGCAAGTGTGCCTTGTAGATAATAAGTAACAGTTCGTCTTGAACTCTTTGTAGGGTAGCGATGGCTTAGGAGACAGTGTTAGGATCTGCCATCTAAGACTTTCCAACTTTCTGAGCCGTGGGGGTCTCATAAAGAATTTTCTCCCTATGAGTCATGAGGATCTCGTATGTGCATTTTCTCTTTAGGAGTCGTGAGGATTCCGTAGTGTGCTTTCTCTTGAGAGTCGTAAGGATCTCGCAAGAGAATTTTCTCCCTTACAAGTCGAGAGGACTTGTAAGTGATTGGTGAGTTGACTTATCTCCGAGTCGAAGCATTGCTTTACAACAGGGAGATCATGGGTTGACATGTATCCGTGTCGACGCGTTGCTTGACGACAAGGAGGTCAGGGTTGACATGTATTCGTGTCGAAGCGTTGCTTGATGACAAAGAGGTCAGGGGTTGACATGTATCTGTGTCGAAGCGTTGCTTGACGACAAGGAGGTCAGGGTTGATATGTATTTGTGTCGAAGCGTTGCTTGACGACAGGGAGCTCAAGGTTTGACATATATCCGAGTCGAAGCGTTGCTTTACGACAAGGAGGTCAGGGTTGACATGTATCCGTGTCGAAGCGTTGCTTGATGACAGGGAGGTCAGGGGTTGACATGTATCCGTGTCGAAGCGTTGCTTGACGATAGGGAGGTCAGGGGTTGGCATGTATCCGTGTCGAAGCATTGCTTGACGATAGGGAGGTCAGGAGTTGGCATGAATCTGTGTCGAAGCGTTGCTTGACGATAAGGAGGTCAGGGGTTGGCATGTATCCGTATCGAAGCGTTGCTTGACGATAAGGAGGTCAAGGGTTGACATGTATCCGTGTCAAAGCGTTGCTTGACGACAAGGAGGTCAAGGTTGACATGTATCCATGTCGAAGCGTTGCTTGACGACAGGGAGTTCAAGGGTTGACTTTATCCATTTTCTACGGTGTCAGGATCGACTTTCTCCATTTTCTACGGTGTCGGGATCGACTTTCTCCATTTTCTACGGTGTCGGGAATGACTTTCTCCGTTTTCTACGGTGTCGGGATCGACTTTCTTCGTTTTCTACGGTGTCAAAGTTGACTTTCTTCATTTTCTACGGTGTCGGGATCGACGTTCACTGTTTTCTACGGTGTCAGGGTTGACTTTCTCCATTTTCTACGGTGTTAGGATCGACTTTCTCCATTTTCTACGGTGTCAGGGTTGATTTTCTGCATCTTCTACGGTGTCGGGATCGATTTTCTCCATTTTCTACGATGTCGGAATCGACTTTTTCCGTTTTCTACAGTTTCGGGATCGACATTCTCCGTTTTCTACAGTGTCAGGGTTGACTTTCTCCGTTTTCTACGGTGTCGGGATCGACTTTCTCCGTTTTCTATGGTGTCAGGGTTGACTTTCTCCGTTTTCTACATGGTTGACTTTCGGTTGTCTGTGAACCGCAGAGTCTTGGAACTGGGGACTTTGTCGTGGCTCTGATTGGTAGTATCACGTCCGTATCCTGCTGGAATGAGGAGGAACGTCGTTGACCATCTCTAGGCTGTAGATGTCGCCGTCGAGATCTGGAACTAGGGACTTTGCCATGGCTCCGTTTGGTGGATGTCACGTCCGTATCCTACTGGAATGAGGAGGAACGCCGTTGTGAGTCTCCAAGCTGTAGATGTCGTTGTCAAGATCTGGAACTAGGGACTTTTCTATGGCTCTGTTTGGTGGATGTCGCGTCCGTATCCTGCTGGAATGAGAAGGAACGCCGTTCTGAGTCTCAGGCTGTAGATGTCGCCGTCGAGATCTGGAACTAGGGACTTTTCCATGGCTCCGTTTGGTGGAAGTCGCGTCTGTATCCTGCTGGAATGAGAAGGAACGCCGTTGTGAGTCTCCAGGCTGTAGATGTCGCCGTCGAGATTTGACTCTCCGTTTGAAAGAGCCTGGTGGGGAAATGTGGTTCCCTTTTTGTTTATGCCCATAGATTGTATACAGGGGTCGGTATGGACTCGCCTGTAAGGCAAAAGTTTCATTTCATACGTATTTTTTGTTTTCTTTCCGCGATGCTCTATCATTTCAGCTTTTATATCGCGAAAGTCACGATTGCCCAATCATTTCGGCTATTTTTTATGGAGCCCAATCATTTCGGCTATTTTTATTTTTTACTCGCTGCTTTTTATTGCGAGTTGCCCAATCATTTCGGCTATTTTCGTGTGCATATATTTTACTTGCGGATTTTGTTGCAAGTTTCCTTATCTGTTCGGCTATTTCATATGCATTTATGGTTCGTTGACCTTTTGCCGTGAGTAAGGGACTTGGGATCTGATACCGATTTAGGCATCATCATCGCTACAACTGGGATATTTCTAGGAGCGAATCATCATTTTCCTTCGTTGGTTCGAACAAAGGTGGCTTAGCAAACAGGGTTAAGGTCCTGTCGACTAAGGCTTTTGACTTCATAAGCCGTAAAGAGTCTCATAAAGGTATTTCTCCCTACAAGTCGTGAGGATCTTATAGGTGCGTTTTCTCCTTAGGGGTCGTGAGGACCCCTAAGTGCGTTTTTTCTTGAGAGTCGTAAGGATCTCCCAAGAGTGTTTTCTCTTTATTAGTCGAGAGGACTTACTAGTGTTGTTCACCGTATAAGGGTATCCCTTATTGCTGGTGGGACTCTGTTGGGGGGATGTTTGTTTGTGCCCGTGGATTGTATACAAGGGTCAATATTGAAACGCTTGTAGGGCAATATTGTGGTGTATTATAGCTTAAGAACAGGTTCAAATCCCTGTAGCTTAAGGCTTTTGAATCCTATGAGCCGTGAGGGTCTCATAGGGGAATTCTCCTTACGAGTCATGAGGATCTCGTAAGTGTAACTTCTCCTTAGGAGTCGTGGGGATCCCTAAGTGTGTTGCTCCCTTGTGAGTCGTAAGGATCTCACGTAGGTATTTTCTCCTTACAAGGTCGAGATGACCTTGTAAGTGTCTTTTAACGAGATTGCGCCCTTTCGGGTTTTCACAAACTCGCCGGTAGCCCCGCTGTTTTTACTCACGGAGCCCTTTCCGGTTTTCATCCGTGCCCATTTCGCTTATGGACGTAACTTTTTTTTTTGTTTTTCTTTGTTTTTTTTTTGCGGCAGCCCTAGGATGCTACGGTTTGTAGTAGTTTACAAATGTTTCGGTCAGTAGTTTTCCATGATGGGGTATCGTTGGATACTATTTTTAGAGTCTGGACTCAAGGAAGATATCGAGCAGACATAGGAGTCATCATCTATCATTAACATGGTTCGTGACTCGTCAAGCATAGTACTTCTTAAGGAATCGGCCACTTATTGGTCGAAAGGGTCTTTCGCCATGCATATCCATGAGCAAGTAAGCCCCACCTTGATAGACTTTGTCTATGATGTACGGGCCTTCATGGTTCGGCTCGAATTTTCCCCGTTTGGCACGATTGGGGATCATAGGTCTCTTGACCACTAGCACGAGTTCGCCTTGGCAGAATGTTCTCGGCCTAGTCAATCTCTCGTATGAGCGCGTGCTTTGTAAGTCTCCAAGTTTTGCTGTGCCATGAGCCGGGTTTCGTCAAGGGCATCGAGTTCCTCAAGCCGAAGATGAGCATTCTCTTCGTCTGTTAGCTCGTAATGAATCGCCACTCGTAGAGAGGGTAGCTCTATCTCCAAGGGGAGTACTGCTTCAGTGCCGAATACCGAAGCATACGGCGTTGTGTTGGTGGCCGTTTTGAACGTGGTCCGATACACCTAGAGAGCTCCATGCAGTCTCTCGTGCCAGTCCTTTTTATTTCTGGACACCGTCTTCTTTATGATCTTCGTCAAAGTCTTGTTGAAAGCCTCAGCTAGACCATTAGCTCGGGGATTATAGACCATAGAGTATCTCCAGTCTATGCTATGCTGTTGTGTGAAGCGGCTGATTTTGTGACTTCTGTAGGCTAGCCCGTTATCGGAAATAATCCGTCACAGAGTGCCGAACTGATAGACGACGTGTGTTTTGAAGAAATGGAGAATATTCGCCGTCTTCACTTCTCTTAGCGGTATTGCTTCTGCCCACTTGGAGAAGTAATCAGTTTTTGCCAATATGAACCGATGTCCTTTGGATGATGCTGGTTCTATAGGCCCAATTATGTCGGTTCCCTACATTTCGAACGGCCAAATAGCCACCGTTAGGTGTAGCGGGTTTGGATGCTGGTGGATGAAGTCTCCAAGAATTTGGCACGCATGGCATTGCTTCGCGTATTCAAGGCAGTCTTGAATCATCATGGGCCAGTAATAGCTCATCCTTTTGATCTTGAGCTTCATCATCAGGCCGGCTTGATGAGAACCGCAGAGTCCGTCATGAGTTTCTTAGACGACTCTCTTTACTTCGTCCGGTCCCAGAAATCTTAGCCATAGAGAGTCGAACGATCTCTTATACAGAGTATCGTTGATGAAGGCGAAAGACAGAGCTCGTTTCATGAGCTGATGTCTTGAGGATGCATCTTCGTGTGCTCGACGGGATTCGAAGTAGTCTATAAAAACTTCTCTCCAATCCATAGCATTTTCCTAGTCTTTTATTTGTAGGGCCATTTGCTTGGTCGCTCCCTTTTCTTCGGACGAATCTGGAGATATTTCTGCCGATGCAAGAATCCGACGGCTTTGCACAACGATCCTTACGTTATCGAGGTTTCCGTCAGCCGGTTCTTTAGCGTGTTTGGCCAACGTATCCGCTTTGCTATTTTCCGTACGCGGTATGCTTTCCAAAACGTAGGAAGGAATTTGAGTCAGCAATTGTTGTACTCTCTCTCCATATTTTACCAACTCTGGTTTGCATGTTTGATAGTCGCCGTTTACTTGATTAACGACCAGCTGAGAGTCTCCGTATAAGAGGAGGTTTTCGATTCCCATATCGGCAGCGATCTCTAGACCTGCTATCAAAGCTTTATATTCGGCTTCATTTTTCGTCCTCGGCTCTGTTAAGGAGAAGGCAAAGCGCATTATCCCTCTTTGTGGAGTCACGAAGATAAGGCCTACCCCCAATTTGATTATAGGGGTGCTGTGCTTTTGCTTCTTCATTAAAGATGCTCCAACGAAGTAGAGTTCCCATCGGGTATCACACCCTCCTCTCTCCCTGTCAATCGTGTCAAACGCGTGCTCGTCAGGCAATTCACAATTTAGGGGGGAATCAGCGGGTATCGGATGTTCAGCGAGGAAGTCGGCGATAGCCTGGCCTTTCACTGCCTTGAGGGGTCGATATGTTATCGAGAATTCCATCAGGAGGAGGGCCCATTTAGCGAGTCGTCCCGTTAGTATGGCTCTTGACATCAAATATTTGAGAGGATCGACTTTTGATATTAGGTAGACCTCATGCGCCAACGCATAGTGTCTGAGCTTCGTTATCGTGAATATTAATGCCAGGCAGTATTTTTTGATGGAGGAATAGTTGTTTTTTGCCCCCAGGAGAACTCGACTCAAATAGTAGAGGGCTCTCTCCTTCCCTTAGTCATTTTCCTGTGCCCATAGTGCGCTTAAGGAACCTTCAAGGGCAGTTGTATACAGGATGAGGGGTTTTCCCTTGACCGGAGCGGTTAGTATCGGCGGATTCTGCACGCATTGCTTGATTTCGTCGAGTGCACTCTGGCATTTACGATCCCAGACGAACGGGTTCCCCTTCTTCATTAGGTGACTGTAGGGGCAGAATTTGCCGGAGAGCTTAGCTATGAACCATCGGATATACGCGAGCTTTCCTTGGAGAGACCGCAGTTGTTTCAGAGTCCTTGGCAGAGGCATTTCCATAATCGCCTTGATCTTTGACGGGTCTATTTCGATGCCCCGATGTCGAACGATGAATCCTAGGAATTTGCCGGAGGAAACTCCGAACACGCATTTGAGAGGGTTCATCTTCATATTGTATTTCCTAAGACGTTGGAACACTATCTTCAGATGCTCCCAATGCTCCTCGTGCGATTTGGTTTTTACCACGAGGTCGTCAATATAGCATTCGATGATTTTGTGTATGGGGTCATCGAAAATCTTCATCATGGCCCTCTGATAGGTGGCGCCGGCGTTCTTCAGACGTAAAGGCATCACTTTGTAGCAGAATATGCCCAGCGGGGTCCGAAAAGCCGTATGCTTCTGGTCTTCGGGATGCATCTTTATTTGATTGTACCCTGATGATCCGTTCATGAAGGAGAAGACTTCGTGAGTGGACGTGTTGTCTATCATCAGCTCGGTAACCGGTACGGGAAAATCATCTTTCGGGCAAGTTTTATTGAGATCCCGAAATTCCATGCATATTCTGTAATATTTCAGAAAAATAAAATATTATTTTTGGGAATTTATATAATGGAATAATAAATATTAGAAATATTTTAAAGTATGGAGACTGGTTTTAAATAATATGGTATAATTATATACCGATAAATTAGGAAATATTTGGGAATTATGTTAATTATTGAATTTGAAAGAGATTATAAGATTTGAGCATTCATAGATTTTTATATAATTAATTATATCCCATTTTAGTGCTAAACTTGATTTATTTTCGCTAATCTTGCATTAAGCGTGATTATGCATATGCCATGAACACATTTTTAACACTTGTTACATTTTATTCTCCATGAATTCGTTTGTGCATGGTTTCTTTTTTTTAAAATGAAAAGAAAAGAAAAGAAAAGATAAAGAAAAGGATAAACAATATGGCATGGGGTGACAAGGAAGGATGGGTGAGAGAGAAAGAGATGGTGAGGGGTCAACTTGACATGGCTCATTGTGTTTACTTCTTTCCCCTTCACCATTTTCTTCTCCTTCTTCATACATGGCTGCCCTCTCCCTCCACCTCCTCAACCTCCTCAAAACACCCACATTTCCACCTCAAAACATATCATTCCCTTCACTAAAAACAGGCATAAGCTCACTACAAGCATTTTGGACCAAGAAAGCTAGAATTTAGAGCACTTGGGGTAACTCAAGGAAATTCTTGAGTTGCAAAATGAGGTAATTCCTTCACACTTAGTATAGTATTTCATTTCCTTTGGCTTCCATGTTAGTTTAGAATCGTTTTAGTGAGGTTTTGTGATGTTTGAAAATTCCAAGTTAAGGTTAGGGTTTGAATTGAATCCAAAAGTGTAATTGAGATTAGTACAAGCCACAAACCCCCTTTAATGATAGTATATTGGATCTAAACCTGAGACTTAACCCCAATACACAAACTTAAAAAATCCCCGATATCATATTTTTGTGGAAATTAGGATGGTAATTAGAGAACTGCTATGACCCGGGAACCCTAAAAATTATATAGCGATTACTGGGAGTCGTGCAGGCAACCTGGAGTATACCTTGAAGACCCGAGCCCCAAACCCTTCACAGTGGCTACAAATTTAATCTTTCTGGCCATAAATTGCGGCCAAGGTGGGGTTGAATGCATCCGTGTTTGGTCCATGGCTTTATTTTCAGTAAACTAGACCCTTCCCATGAGCAAAATTGGTTAATTCAACCTAGGGTAAAATCTGGAAGTGTTTTACAAAGTTTCTGATTTCGTATTGCGACTTTTAATGAATTGGGATTTAGTATTTAATATTGTGTTTCGGCGTCTGATATTTGTACGTTAGCAATGGGGGTTGTTTGGTGGTTGTGCAGGCGTAGACCATAGGTTTTAACCTATGTGCGTTTCGTGTGTCGCTTTGGTTTTGAATTGGATTTTAATGCGACACGATATGTTATGACATGTAGGTACCTCCGCGTGAACTTTGGGACGACAAGCGAGAGCGTGGCGACATCGACTTCGGCAAGCAAGGATCAAGGTGAGTAGATATATATCTACGGGGGAAATCGGGTAGATGGCGTATAGCACCCCCGCAGTTCGTAGTGTAGCCTATAATATATTATATTTTTTTATATCAATATGTGTTATGTGAAACATGGATAGTTAGCAAGTAAGACCTTAGGAGATAATGGGTTAAATTTTAATGTAATTGGATGTTAGTGTCGTTAGCTAGTTTTTAGTCGCGAAACCCTAGAATAAGGTACACACACACGCACACACACATTCATTTTACTTTCTTGTGCGTATATGGGGATATATATATATATATACATATATGTATGTGAGTATGTATGTATATATATATATATGTATATATGTATATATATACATGGATAATGAGGATAGTATATAATACTTGGAGATGAGTCGATGTGATTGGGTATGATGCCACGAGATCGGTGATGTGACTTGGTTCATATTTTGAGACACGACATGATATTATAGCGGATCTTTAGGCGACGTGTTTTTATACACACGCATATATATATGTTGATGGTATCAGAATGTACTAGATTTTAGATCAGCACCTCTAATTCAGGATATGATGATAAGGATACCAGATGAATAATGAGATAAATGTGATATTCGACCCGTACCCAGATTTGGGATGCCGTATGATATATAATTAGGATGATAGATCCGCACTCATGACTCGAGGTTGTCATATGATATATTGTATCGTACATGATACTATTGAGGCGGGATCACCGACTACTAGATATGGATATCGACTCAGATTTAGGTGGTTTTCCTTACCCTTTCGATTAGTCTGTTAGTTTAGTCCTGTAGTTTACTTAGTAGATGTTAGACTGAGTTCGAGTCATACTTATTTCCAAAACTAACGAATCTTGAGTATTTTAAAGACAGACCAAGAGATACTACGGATATTTCAAAGGAGATACATTTTCTTAAAAACACCGTAGCCCCTATTTTCTAAACACACGATTCGTGTTATTTCAAATGTCAAAATTGTATGACTCATATATATTATGTACATTCTTTATTGTTGCATTTACTATTCATTTGCCATATATTCCTGTTGTTCGTATCGCATTGCATGCTTATATATGTTTTCGTTAGTTATTATGAAACCTGTTGTCAAGACACCAACACTATTACCGATGATGCGTATGCTCCACGTACACCTGCTTGCTGGCTCACACACATAATCATCGGTAATTTCCATGTCACATACACTTTAGAGAATATTACTTTACTGATATCTCTTGTTAGCTGATAGTTTCGATATGTCATTATTGTGTTAGTTTAGATATTGCATTTATTACTGTGATATTTCATGCATATGTATATTCATTTGTTATGCAATACTATGAGGCTTTATGCCAGTATCAACTGTTTATTGACATCGTGATTTGAGATTTCGGATTTCCATTAGATTTATGGATTTAGAGGAACCGCAAGGATTTTATAAACTCATTATCATTTTCAAAAGATAGAAATTGCGGTTTTCTCATGATATGATTTGAGAGGTGTCCACCATGAGTTTTCTCGGCTCTTGAGCGATATCATACACCCGATTCGAGGAGGAGGAGGAACCGTCTGTGGGTGCATGGTGGACCCGGTGCGTAACCCCGGGGCAAGATGGTCGCAGATGATGGCGTTGAGCCTGGCAGGGGAGCACTAACGACCGGTTATTGTGATGCGCCGGATATCCGGAGGATACCGACGTGGTCTTGAGATTTGATGATATGAGCCAGTCCGGATTGCCGGAGCCTTAGATATTGAGATTTGATGATGCGGGCCAGTCCGGATTCCTGGAACCTAAGATATTGAGATATTGGGATATATATTTTCTGTCGATGCTTGAAACTGATTCACTGATGATTTCATTGATGATACTTCGATTTTTATATACAGAAATCTCACTAAATAAAGAAAATAGTTTCTCTTTCATGATGTATTCTGTTTTCATTTTAACGCATTCATACATCATATATGTATTATGTTACTACCTGAGGCACTGACACGAGCACTTGATATTATACTTATGTGTAGATGGTATTGGTTTATATTTCGAGGATATATATTATCGTATTACCTTGGATTGAGTCATACATGCGATTTCTGCTCGGTGATGTTTTCTACTCACGAGTTGGCAACCCACCCCCGTTGTGCCACAGTTTCTTGCAGGTTTTTCCGTACAGGTGTAACGTTTTAAAAATAATTAAATGAATAAAAGTGTTTAAGTGAATTTTAGGATTTTCGGTAAAGTAAAATGTATTTTTCGTAAAACCAAACCGTGATTGTTTTCATTATAATTTTTAAAATATCTATTTTAATTATGAAATTACTAGTAAATGGTGTTTATTTAGCCACTTATAAATTTTTAGTTTAATAAAATATTTTTCCTAAATTAATTATTTTAAATATTAACATAAGTTTTATTTTTACACTAAATTAGAGTAAATTACAAATTTAAATGGTTTTAATTTGTAAAAATGAACCATGGCATATTAGAAATTAGTGTGTAATACGCAAAATCTTTTCCAAAATCTCTCCATGGTTCTAGAAATTTCTAGGAAAAGGGTTAAATTGAAAAAGTTAAATAATAAAGGGTTTAAGTGAAAAAAATGCATTATTTATGAACTTTCTACATAATACCACACATTTTTTCTCTCTCTCCACCCTCCTCCCTCTCCATGGCCGGCTTCCCCTCCATGGGTAGCCCCAAAATTTTTCCCCCATCATTTTTGCAATAAAAATCATCAAAATTCATCAAAATTTCCAAAAATAAATCTCAAAAATCAACATTCAACCTCTACCATTTTCCTTTGACCTATTTAGCATGGATTTTGGAGATGGAAAGCATGCATTTTGGAGGCTCATTTTCATGTTTGGGTTTCATATTTTGAAGGTATAAATTTCCTTCTTTTGTTTTATTTCTATTAGATGTTTCTTTTAAAGCATAATTAGATTTAATATATTAATTCTATGTTTTTTTTTAAAATTCAAGTTAGGGTTTGTAAATTCAAGTTATGATTTTTTTTAATTATTTAGGGTTATAATAGTTAGTTTAACACTTTTAGAATTGGAAAATATTGCATGGTTGTTGAATTGTAAAATTTTCATTTAAAATTGTTTTAAATTAGGAATTTAGTTAACTAGGTTTTTGCAAAATGTGTTTGTGGTTAATATAAAATTCTAATTTGGGTTGTTATCATTGGATTATAGTTTTAGTGGAAATGTTAGCATGTTAATGGAAAGAAAAACTTAGTTTGATTGCTAGTTTCAATGGATAATTGATAAATTGTGATAAAAAAATTGCTAATTTTGTCAACTAGATTTTAGAAATTCCTATATAAATGAGATTAAAAATATAATTATGGTTTCATTATATCATTATCATCATGAATTGTAGTTTAGTATATTAATTCATGCAAAATCATGTTTTGTGGTGGAATTTAGATATTTTGCTTGAAAAATGTTGAAAATTGTTAAAGGTTGCAAACTAGAAATTTCAAATTAATACAAATTTGTGTAATAAAAATATAGTAATGGTTTGTATAGTCTAGTTATGCTATTTAATGAGTTTTATGACCATTGGTTTCATTTAAATGTCAAGTTTTGATGAAAACCGGTAAATTGGTATTTTCGGGTTTTACGAAATTGGACGGTTTGATGGATTTTAGGGTTTTGATGGATTTAATCATGTTTTATAATATAAGTAAGGTGTTTTAAAACTACGAGTTATTTGTTGATGTTTATCTCGATCCATCGGAGTTTGTACACCGATATCGAGCAATATTTGGTTCTTTTGCGTGGACAGGACATAGGTTTTAACCTATGCTTGTTCCTTGCATCGTTTTGGCTTTTGTATATGATTCAGTTTACGATACTATTTATATGTTTGCATTTAGGTACCCCTCACATGGACTGCGGGCGATGAAGAGGATGATGGCGACACCGTTTTCGGCAGACATGGCCCAGGTGAGTAGATGCATATTTACGGGGGGAAGTCGGGTGGATGGCGTTTAGCACCCCCGCAACGTAGAATAGGAATAGTACTTATTGATATTAGGAAACCAGATGTGACCCTAGATTCTTAATGAGTAGGACCCTAGTAATGACCCTAGACTGGACTAGACTGATTTAGGAAGACCATACCAGAGGATGAATACCCTGGAAGAGGTTCGTAGGTTTCAGGTAGAAACACACACACGCACATACTGAAACTCGACATGGTGTATACGGGTATGTGTATATATATATATAGGAGTAGGTATAGGTATATATATAGATATATACAACACGTATGTGGGATACATTGATACACGGGAATGAAACAGGATAACTGGGCTTGATGCCGTGATTCTTGACTATACAGTCGTATTAAAGTGTTAGCGGATCATTAGAGAATGAGATAATGAACAGGTATACCTAAATTATAATGGGTAGTGATGATATTATGGTACATGGGACTCTAAAATAGAACCCAAACTGTAACTTGTGACTGATCACGATATGATATATGTATGACTTGATTACGACATCATATAGGTGTGACCTGATGTCGATATCATATAGGTGTGACTTGATGACGATATGATATCAGTATGACTCGATCACAACATGATTCATATGACATGCTATTTCTGAGGATAAATTAATGAGGTATATTTATGATGGCAATGTTATATAATTGATGTATGCGATTACAGCATAGCACCACGATCATGACATGTGTTGATGATGATATTATACGAATAATGAGACACGTAGGAGATATTTGACCCGTACCCCGATATTGGGATGCCGTACGATGGATTTTACCGTACGAGGCATAGATGTGATGATTGATCCGCACTCTTGATTTGAGGAAGTCGTACTATGTACGTGACGCTATCGAGGCAGGATCGCCGACTTTTAGAGATATGGACTCAGGCTTTAGGTATACTTCTATCGACCAGTTCTTAGGTTTAGTTTTCCTTAGGGGGGGTTAGATGGACACTACGTTAGGTTCGAGTCGTATAGTGGTAGTGGTAATTGTATATCAAATGAGTGGATAACACACATCCGTCTTTACTTTCACATTGTAATCATAATGTTGCATGTTCTTACATATGTTGCTATAATCAGTATAAACTTTACCTATTAGGACACAAGCACCATTACCGATGATGCGCATATTCCACGCACACTTATTTGCCGGCTCACACACGTCATCATCGGTAATTGCTATGTCACGTACACTTTAGATCATATTGTCTTTTATGGATAGAATCAGTTAACAACTAGACCGATATAATATTGTGATTATTCTCTGATGTTAGTATAGACATGATATTTATTACTTAGACATTCATGCATTCATATTTTCATATTATCATGCAGTATTATGGGCATATGCCGACACATATCATATAGTTACTCATGATTTTGAGATTTGGATTTCTATGAGATTTCTGGATTTTGGGGAAAACCGCAAGAATATGTAAAAAACTTCTCTCTCTCCTCCTCCTCTCTTTTTAAAAACATAAGATGCGGTTTTCTCGTGATGTATGTGTCGTCCACCATGAGATTTCATGTTTTCTGTTGGATTTCGAGACCCGATTCGAGGAGTGGATGAACCGTCTCGGGTACATGGTGGGCCCGGTATGGTACCCCGGGGCAAGAAGATCGAGTTGTAGACGATGAGCCTGGCAGGGGAAGGCTACCTACCGGTGATGTCTGGCGCGGCGGATATCCGGAGGATACCGACCGTTGTCGTGAGATTTGATGATATGGGCCGATCCGGACTGACGGAGCCCGAGATATTGAGACTTGAGATTACATGTGTTGTGTCGACGCTTGACACGGATTTCCATGGATTTCATTGTTGAGATTTCAGATTCTTATACACATTTTACTATGATAACAGCTAAAGATTTCTTATACATATATATCTGGATTTCAGGATTTGTTACTTTACATTCATGGTGCATGCATTTCATTTCATATGACATAGTATTATATGAGGCACTGACACAAGCACGGAGTATCTGCACTTACACGTAGTTTTACCCTGCTATTACTAGATGATTGGGATATTATAGTGTATTATTATGACCTAGGATAGCGTCGTGCATTCGATTTCTTTTCGTAGATGTCTTCTACTCACGAGTTGGCAACTCACCCCCGTTGTGCCAAATTTTATTTCAGGTTCGATGTACAGGTTTCCGTGGCAGCTTGTTGGCACATCTTTTCTTCAGGGTGATTTGCACGGTAGGTTGGTTCACTTGTATCCGAACCACCATTGTACTTTTATTCATTCATTTGTATCTAGTAAGCTCCATCAACCATACTTGTATTACTTGATAAGTTTATTGGACCAGTCTTTTATTTCGACCTTAGAGTCGCGCATGTATTATTCTGATCTGGTGGTTTTGTTTTCTTTTGAGTTTTGAGCCTCGCCCTTTGGCGTTGTATATTATTGTGTTTGTTGTGGTTGTTTCCTCCTGTTGGCGTTGAGCTAGCACCCGTTTGGGGATGCTTTTTATTCTTTATTTATATTATACTTGTTGTACCCGTTTGGGGGCCAGTTTTTACAGAGGAGACTCTGCCGAAATTTTTGAGAAAATTTGCTGATGCTTTTAAACTTGTTTTCTTTTTTCTTCTTCTTCTTCTTTTATGGTTTATATTTCTGGGCTTCGGCTTACTTAGGTTACGTGGTGCCTCTAGACGCTTCGTAATCTAAGTGCCGGTCACGTTCCGTACTTTCGGGTCGTGACAAAGTTGGTATCAGAGCGCTAGGTTTAACCCTGTATAAGTCTAGGTGACCCTTGGTTGATGGAGTAGGCGATTTAGGTAGAGTAACGTACCGTGGGTATGGTCCGCGGCATACTTACGATACGCTACTCTGCTTAAAGAGCCTTAGGATGTACATTTGTTTGCACCGTATTTCATTCGTTCCTTTGATCTATCTTCGTCGATGTCGGAGGGTGGTTCTGTAACCACGGGCGCACGGGCAGAAGGAGCTGCGGCTCGAATGCGATAACCATTAGAGTATTGGTTATTCTTGAGGATTGAAGCATTGCTTAGCGTGCGGATAAAGGGTATTCATATGCCGTCCGGATGAAGTTAAAGGGTTCGAACGATTATCAGAAAACCATTTTCCTAAGTTTAAGATATTCGGAAGAACATGCAGGTATTTCGATGGACCCTCTAGAAGAATGAAACCCTAACTCGACATAATGGCCACGAGAACGCCCTTGAACCTTAGGGTTTACGGCAGTTCCGCGGTGCCATTAGTGAGGCTTGGGTTTGCCCTTCTACGGCTGGATCATCGATGCTGGGGTATGTACCGGATATTTTAAACTGTACTTGAGTGTTGAGCTCTCGGGGAATTATGGGATTTGATGGATCGATCGAAAGGTTTAATGTAGTCCGGATATCAAGTGAAGGGATCGACTACGTGGGAGACTCTAGATATGAGTATTGCCGTTGGTAGCACAGTCAGCACACTTATGAAGAGATAAGTTTGAAGCAATCGACATCAGAGGAAAGAGGCGCACATTGACGATAGTGATTACGATGTGACTAGGTGATTTGAATTTCATATTTCTGTTATTGGATTTTGGTATTTTGAGGATTTTGTTCTACGATTGGTATTTCTTATGTGTGCCTTCATTGCATTCTATCCGTGTTTCACATATCAGCTGTATTGATGTTGCTTAGTATACACCCGGTACACTTGATTTGGTTTTATATATTTTGAGATTTTTTTTTTATTTTTTGATTTCGTGCATAAGGGTTACACATGATTTTGATATATGCTTCGACCTAGTTTTTATCCATTTTCGTATTGTGATTTCGATTCTGATATTCGATGTATGTTTTCGTGCACCATGTGCACCTGATTAGGATTCTTGCGCATACTTGGCGCACTTGATGCGATTTTGTGCACACCAGATGCACTAAATCGGGGTTTTGTGCAGATTAGATGCACCTGATAGTGAGTCGTGCACGCCCGTTGCACTTGACAGATGTTTTGGTGCACACCTGTTGCACTTATTTTGTTTTTGTGTGTATTCATGGTATCTGTATTTGGTTTCGATTTCAGTGCGCACCGGACGCACATGATATTTTATTGATGTGATTGGGATTGATTTCAGTTTGAGCAGTATGTTTCATAATCATTATTATTTGATTTAGTAACCAGGCGGGACGTGTATGTTAAATAAAAAATATATATATATATATAGTTATTTTTTTTTAAATAAACGTCCGCTACTTATGCCATGACACGTGCATTGCACGGCGATTTTCAAGAGGGGTTTTCGTATGCTTCTTTATTATGATATTTAGGTGATTTCACTATGATGCACACTATATATAAGTTGTAGATTGATGTATATTATGTTGGTTTTCATATTGGGTTTTGATATTTTATTCTCGCCATAACTCCGATGATTGCGTTATGCTTGACGGAGTTGATTTTTGTTATGTATTGATGATTTCGGAGCCCCGACGATTTGAGTGTTTTGCTAAATGTTTTAGTATTTGGAGGAGGGGTTTTAATTTAAATTCGGGGACCGAATTTCTTAAAGGGGGGAAGATTGTAACGTTTTAAAAATAATTAAATAAATAATTAAATGAATAAAAGTGTTTAAGTGAATTTTAGGATTTTCGGTAAAGTAAAATGTATTTTTCGTAAAACCAAACCGTGATTGTTTTCATTATAATTTTTAAAATAACTATTTTAATTATGAAATTACTAGTAAATGGTGTTTATTTAGCCAATTATAAATTTTTAGTTTAATAAAATATTTTTCCTAAATTAATTATTTTAAATATTAACATAAGTTTTATTTTTATACTAAATTAGTGTAAATTACAAATTTAAATGGTTTTAATTTGTAAAAATGAACCATGGCATATTAGAAATTAGTGTGTAATATGCAAAATCTTTTCCAAAATCTCTCCATGGTTCTAGAAATTTCCAGAAAAAGGGTTAAATTGAAAAAGTTAGATAATAAAGGGTTTAAGTGAAAAAAAATGCATTATTTATGAACTTTCTACATAATACCACACATTTTTTCTCTCTCTCCACCCTCCTCCCTCTCCATGGCCGGCCTCCCCTCCATGGGTAGCCCCAAAATTTTCCCCCATCATTTTTGCAATAAAAAACATCAAAATTCATCAAAATTTCCAAAAATAAATCTCAAAAATCAACATTCAACCTCTACCATTTTCCTTTGACCTATTTAGCATGGATTTTGGAGATGGAAAGCATGCATTTTGGAGGCTTATTTTCATGTTTGGGTTTCATATTTTGAAGGTATAAATTTCCTTCTTTTGTTTTATTTCTAGTAGATGTTTCTTTTAAAGCATAATTAGATTTAATATATTAATTCTATGTTTATTTTTAAAATTCAAGTTAGGGTTTGTAAATTCAAGTTATGATTTTTGTTAATTATTTAGGGTTATAATAGTTAGTTTAACACTTTTAGAATTGGAAAATATTGCATGGTTGTTGAATTGTAAAATTTTCATTTAAAATTGTTTTAAATTAGGAATTTAGTTAACTAGGTTTTTGCAAAATGTGTTTGTGGTTAATATAAAATTCTAATTTGGGTTGTTATCATTGGATTATAGTTTTAGTGGAAATGTTAGCATGTTAATGGAAAGAAAAACTTAGTTTGATTGCTAGTTTCAATGGATAATTGATAAATTGTGATAAAAAAATTGCTAATTTTGTAAACTAGATTTTAGAAATTCCTATATAAATGAGATTAAAAATATAATTATGGTTTCATTATATCATTATCATCATGAATTGTAGTTTAGTATATTAATTCATGCAAAATCATGTTTTGTGGTGGAATTTAGGTATTTTGCTTGAAATATGTTGAAAATTGTTAAAGGTTGCAAACTAGAAATTTCAAATTAATACAAATTTGTGTAATAAAAATATAGTAATGGTTTGTATAGTCTAGTTATGCTATTTAATGAGTTTTATGACCATTGGTTTCATTTAAATGTCAAGTTTTGAAGAAAAATGGTAAATTGGTATTTTCGGGTTTTACGAAATTGGACGGTTTGATGGATTTTAGGGTTTCGATAGATTTAATCATGTTTTATAATATAAGTAAGGTGTTTTAAAACTACGAGTTATTTGTTGATGTTTATCTCGATCCATCGGAGTTTGTACGCCGATATCGAGCAATATTTGGTTCTTTTGCGTGGACGGGACATAGGTTTTAACCTATGCTTGTTCCTTGCGTCGTTTTGGCTTTTTTTATATGATTCAGTTTACGATACTATTTATATGTTTTCGTTTAGGTACCCCTCACGTGGACTGCGGGCGATGAAGAGGATGATGGCGACACCGTCTTCGGCAGACATGGACCAGGTGAGTAGATGCATATTTACGGGGGGAAGTCGGGTGGATGGCGTTTAGCACCCCCGCAACGTAGAATAGGAATAGTACTTATTGACATTAGGAAACCAGATGTGACCCTAGATTCTTAATGAGTAGGACCCTAGTAATGACCCTAGGCTGGACCAGACTGATTAAGGAAGACCATACCAGAGGATGAATACCCTGGAAGAGGTTCGTAGGTTTCAGGTTGAAACACACACACGCACACACTGAAACTCGACATGGTGTATACGGGTATGTGTATATATATATAGGAGTAGGTATAGGTATATATATAGATATATACAACACGTATGTGGGATACATTGATACACGGGAATGAAACAGGATAACTGGGCTTGATGCCGTGATTCTTGACTATACAGTCGTATTAAAATGTTAGCGGATCATTAGAGAATGAGATAATGAACAGGTATACCTAAATTATAATGGGTAGTGATGATATTGAGGTACATGGGACTCTAAAATAGAACCCAAACTGTAACTTGTGACTGATCACGATATGATATATGTATGACTTGATTACGACATCATATAGGTGTGACCTGATGTCGATATTATATAGGTGTGACTTGATGACGATATGATATCAGTATGACTCGATCACAACATGATTCATATGACATGCTATTTCTGAGGATAAATTAATGAGGTATATTTATGATGGCAATGTTATATAATTGATGTATGCGATTACAGCATAGCACCTCGATCATGACATGTGTTGATGATGATATTATATGAATAATGAGACACGTAGGTGATATTTGACCCGTACCCCGATATTGGGATGTCGTACGATGGATTTTACCGTACGAGGCATAGATGTGATGATTGATCCGCACTCTTGATTTGAGGAAGTCGTACTATGTACGTGACGCTATTGAGGCAGGATCGCCGACTATTAGAGATATGGACTCAGGCTTTAGGTATACTTCTATCGACCAGTTCTTAGGTTTAGTTTTCCTTAGGGGGGTTAGATGGACACTACGTTAGGTTCGAGCCGTATAGTGGTAGTGGTAATTGTATATCAAATGAGTGGATAACACACATCCGTCTTTACTTTCACATTGTAATCATAATGTTGCATGTTCTTA
This sequence comes from Agapanthus africanus, assembly GCA_030015575.1. Classification (NCBI taxonomy): domain Eukaryota; kingdom Viridiplantae; phylum Streptophyta; class Magnoliopsida; order Asparagales; family Amaryllidaceae; genus Agapanthus; species Agapanthus africanus. The sequence goes on from CM057337.1 coordinate 235,254,825, forward strand.
CATATGTTGCTATAATCAGTATAAACTTTACCTATTAGGACACAAGCACCATTACCGATGATGCGCATATTCCACGCACACTTATTTGTCGGCTCACACACGCCATCATCGGTAATTGCTATGTCACGTACACTTTAGATCATATTGTCTTTTATGGATAGAATCAGTTAACAACTAGACCGATATAATATTGTGATTATTCTCTGATGTTAGTATAGACATGATATTTATTACTTAGACATTCATGCATTCATATTTTCATGTTATCATGCAGTATTATGGGCATATGCCGACACTTATCATATAGTTACTCATGATTTTGAGATTTGGATTTCTATGAGATTTCTGGATTTTGGGGAAAACCGCAAGAATATGTAAAAAACTTCTCTCTCTCCTCCTCCTCTCTTTTTAAAAACATAAGATGCGGTTTTCTCGTGATGTATGTGTCGTCCACCATGAGATTTCATGTTTTCTGTTGGATTTCGAGACCCGATTCGAGAAGTGGATGAACCGTCTCGGGTACATGGTGGGCCCGGTATGGTACCCCGGGGTAAGAAGATCGAGTTGTAGACGATGAGCCTGGCAGGGGAAGGCTACCTACCGGTGATGTCTGGCGCGGCGGATATCCGGAGGATACCGACCGTTGTCGTGAGATTTGATGATATGGGCCGATCCGGACTGACGGAGCCCGAGATATTGAGACTTGAGATTACATGTGTTGTGTCGACGCTTGACATGGATTTCCATGGATTTTATTGTTGAGATTTCAGATTCTTATGCACATTTTACTATGATAACAACTAAAGATTTCTTATACATATATATCTGGATTTCAGGATTTGTTACTTTACATTCATGGTGCATGCATTTCATTTCATATGACATAGTATTATATGAGGCACTGACACAAGCACGGAGTATCTGCACTTACACGTAGTTTTACCCTGCTATTACTAGATGATTGGGATATTATATTGTATTATTATGACCTAGGATAGCGTCGTGCATTCGATTTCTTTTCGTAGATGTCTTCTACTCACGAGTTGGCAACTCACCCCCGTTGTGCCAAATTTTATTTCAGGTTCGATTACAGGTTTCCGTGGCAGCTTGTTGGCACATCTTTTCTTCAGTATGATTTGCACGGTAGGTTGGTTCACTTGTATCCGAACCACCATTGTACTTTTATTCATTCATTTGTATCTAGTAAGCTCCATCAACCATACTTGAATTACTTGATAAGTTTATTGGACCAGTCTTTTATTTCGACCTTAGAGTCGCGCATGTATTATTCTGATCTGGTGGTTTTGTTTTCTTTTGAGTTTTGAGCCTCGCCCTTTGGCGTTGTATATTATTGTGTTTGTTGTGGTTGTTTCCGCCTGTTGGCGTTGAGCTAGCACCCGTTTGGGGATGCTTTTTATTGTTTATTTATATTATACTTGTTGTACCCGTTTGGGGGCCAGTTTTTACAGAGGAGACTCTGCCGAAATTTTTGAGAAAATTTGCTGATGCTTTTAAACTTGTTTTCTTTTTTCTTCTTCTTCTTCTTTTATGGTTTAGATTTCTGGGCTTCGGCTTACTTAGGTTACGTGGCGCCTCTAGACGCTTCGTAATCTAAGTGCCGGTCACGTTCCGTACTTTCGGGTCGTGACAACAGGTTTCGTTGCGGCTTTCCTGGCACACTGCTCCTTTTCGGGTGATTGCTTTGGTAGGTGGGTTCACTCGCATCGTGACCACCATTATGCTTTATTTACATTCAGTTGTATCTAGTAAACTCCATCAACCAGACTTGTATATTGTTAGACTTAGAAGACCCGTATGTATATTCTTTCGACCTTAGATTCGCGCGCTTGTATTTATGATTCTTTTCTGGTTTTCTTGAGGATATTGGGTTTCATTCTGAGTTTTGATCCCCGCCCTTCGGCGTTATATATTATAGTGCTTGCATGGTTGTGTCCGCCAATTTGCGAAGAGCTAGCTCCCGCTTGGGGATGCCTTTATTCATTATGTATATTATTCATGTTTGTACCCGTTTGGGGCAGTTTTTACAAAGGAGACTCTGCCGAAATTTTCGAGAAAATATGATGTTGCTTTTAAATGTTTAAGGCTATTTATTTTATTTAAACCACTTGCTTTAAACATGTTTTCCTTCACTTCTTATTTAAATTGGTTTAGATTTCTGGGCTTTTGGCTTACTTGAATTAGGTGTGGTCCTATAGACTTCACCTGACTCAAGGGCCAATCACGTGCTATTTCGGGTCGTGACATATGCGTACCGTCCCATTTTTCTTCATCATTGGGATGATGTTGGCAATCCAGTCAGGGTACTGAACCTCTTGGATGAAGCCGGAGTCGATTAGCTTCTTGACCTCGGCGTTGATGCTCATTTCAAGTTCGAGCCGCATTCTTCTTGGCGCTTGTTTGATTGGCTTGACGTCCGGAGATATCGTCAATTTATGCACCGCTATTTATGGATCTAGCCCAGGCATCTCGGAATAGTTCCATGCGAAGCAGTCTTAATACTGCATGAGAACGTCTTTTAGCGTAGTTACCTGTTCTTTAGACAGCAGCTCGCTGACGAACGTTGGCCACATGTCGCTTGCCGTCCCCAAATCGATTTTCCTTAGGTTGTCCGCAGTAGTATGTATTTCGTCTTCCAACTCCTTTGGCGCCGATGGAAATTCTGAGATCAATTCCTCTTCATCCTCGTTTTCGAAGCAGCAGGATAGGTCATCTATATTCTCGCGCTCTCCTTCATCCGACATCGTTATCACGTGACAGGTGCGAGATCGCTTCCAAGACCGATGTTGATCCGATTCTACTCTCGCTGTATACGTGGCTTTCGGTACATGCTTATGTGGTGGGGTTACCCTCCAACTGCTGGATAGAGCGAACCTGCCTTACTGATACTGGTCTTCTTCCCAGTTTTTTAATGTGAAGCAATTTTCGAGAGGATCTATTATCGCTCGGTGATAGGAGCAATAATCTGGGTGAGAGACCTCGTCTGCTTGTTCGGGGTGTTTGGACTCCGGGAGCGTAATCATTGATGTTTCATGACAAGATCGAATATCTTCCTTGTCTTGTCTTGGGGAAAAGAATATACTCGACCCATCTTCTTTATAAGAGATGGATCCCGGCTGCTCAATTCTCGATCACATGGCTTCTTGGACCTACTTTGCCGCCGTCGAACGTTTTTTCCATTCTTTAGTTTGTTTTTACCTCCGCGTCGGGTCTTTTGTATGACGGGCTGGCGACGAAGGGCGTCGTTATTCTCCGTAGCCTGCTGAAGGAGGCGCTGCGTCGTGGCTTTCTCGTAAATGGCCATTTCACGGTTGTGGACCTTTTGACCAGCTTCCCTTATTAGGTTGTTCATCTGTTCTTCAAACTACGGGCTTGGTACTTTTACGGCCGGATCTCGTTTTGGTTTGATTGCAGCGTCTTCTAACAGAGCGTCACCTTCTTCATTTAAGTCATGTATAACGTAGCAGCCATAGAATCGCTCCCGTTTCTTGGATGGAACATATCCAAGTCCGATCGTTTCCATTCTCCCGTTGGGCAATTTTCGCTGTGTTCCAGGGACTTTTCAGATCCTGTTGTAGAACTGAACTGTAAGTGCACGGCGGCGTCCCGAACGTCTGAACGAGGCCAAAATGCGGAAACGATACTTTTCTTTAACTTTTAAAACTGGTGCTCCCGCGTACTAAAAACCCGGATCGGGCCATTAACCTACTCCTAGCAACAAGAGAAAGGGTAGAGAGCTATACCAAGCGATCCGTGTCCTTCGGTCTTCGGCCTCCATCCCGATCTCCTCGTGGAATCTCAGGTCTTCAACTCCTCGTCGGAAAGGGCACCATATCGCCGAGTTCTTTTACGGGCTCCCACCTCTGGACCGAGGCAACTTGGGCACGAAGTTGGCGAGTCGACGTGTCCAAAGATGCTGTAGGCTAAGTGTAGAACACTGGGTCTCATGGGTTTATTGGAAGTTGCCATTTTGTGAAGGTGGAGGAATAGACTTTTAGAGATGGAGCTGTAGGATTTTTGCAAGCAAAATGAGAGCAATTCCCCGCTCCAAAATTTGGGATAGCCCTTCTACAAGTGTGGCCGGCCATAGCATAATAGAGGGGAGAGAAAAAAAATGTCATCATGAGCAAAAAGGAAATGAATGATAACCATGATAATGATTCACAACCAAGTCCAATCAAAGACCCATCACTAAGCCCATCATATCTCAAAAGTCAAGTGATGATGAACATAGAAGTCAAATGATGGTTGAACCATCATGAAGAAACAACTTACAAAGACCACCCTCCACAATGCTAATTTGCACATTTGCAAATTAGCCCCTCCACACCAATTTTCAGCCAAAGAAAGAAACAAAGGAAAATGGCCGAAATGGAATGCAAACTGGTAACTTCAAAAAACTGATCCCGTAATAAATTACAGGAAAACCCCGCGACTGTATATACATACCCACATTTGTATTCCGACCGAATACAAATGCAATGAGACAAAATCTACACCGTACAATACTAGAATCCGGCTTAAACCAAAGCCCGCTAGTCCGATCATGATCCGTGCAATACCGCACGCATATGATCGAACCCAGCCATATATCCATACGGCCTCTACAGCGTTTCGCCCGAAACTTGAGAAACTGTCTGTGGGGGACTCTAAAGACTCGTCAATACTTTGGCTGTGGATTTAACCACTAACACGTCAGAGATATTAGCCATACGTAACGGGCTACCAGGTATTGACCAAAAGGGACGTCGATGAGCGAACTCATCCTGACACCCTACTGAGCCTGTCAGTGATCATATCCGTACTGTCCGGTCCGTTCGTCTATAAGCATCGCATGGTGGGCCTAGGGGGTTGGTAAAAGTCAGACACCCAAAAGCGGTACAAGTCGTGTCGGAGTGTAGCCCAGAACACCCTGAGATACTACTGGAATACCTACCAGTAAATCTCCTTCCTTGGCCAAGGACTTCGTGTAATGGCTCTCTTAGACACAGCGCGACCTCACCCCCAATACCGGGAGAGACGAACCCCTGCAGATCCGCTCACTGCCTCCATATGGCTTGGGACTGTACCCAACTAAAACCTATTTGCACAACTCCTTTGATCCGTGGCAGGGTACTAATCAAAGTACAGTGGGAACTCACACGAGACAAATGACGATCTCAGGTCGATGAACTAACCTGTACACATGTCACCAGGGAACTGCCATCTGACGTCAGGTACAAGACCAACTAGCAGGTTCCCGGCGAGTCCTGTCCGGTGTACTAATAACCCAATGAGCACCTGTATACATCTTAGGTGAACCAACTGACACCAGTGGCTTGTGAGACTGGCCACCGCCCCTCGTCGGGGTCTCGACTGAATACACTAGTGTACTCTGGAGTATCGATGCCCTCTCTCGAAAACTCCCACGACTAGGGACCTTTTAAGGATGTGCTTATAGACCCCAGCTCCCACGTATATGATCGCGATCATACTGCTGGCCGTCAAGCAAGAATCCTAAGGGCTTTATCAACGTGCAATAGTGACCTGTAAGGTCACCTGAAACAGTACACGATGATAAAGATAAACCAGATAGCATACTATCATCTTGAGTAAGACTGTTCTAACGGTGTAGGTCCTCTCTCAATCATTGCAATCACGTGCCTGTGATCCAATAATTGACTCTGAGGGCACTATCTCCAACAATCTCCCACTTGCACTCAAGGCTAATTATTGCGATGTCGCATACTCACAGCCCGTGTGATACCGAACACCCAACTCATCTACTAATCAGTCTCACAAAACCCGCTTACGAAACTAATGCGTTCGAGAAATAGCCTCAGTGAGTGGATCCGCTCTAATGTTTCTTTCTATGTCTCTCTTTATCTCAAGTTCACGGAGAAAGCCATCTCCCGAAATGAGCAATACCTGTCTTAGAATGTGTCTGGATATCTGATGGGACCTAGTTCATAAATGAACTCCAAATCCAAACATCTTAGACTGTATCATCAACTGAACTTAATCAGTATCCTGTGCCATACCTCCCTCAGTATCCGCCTAGACCACCTGTCCGTAGTACCGCCCCTCATCAGAGGGAAAACTATAACTCTGACAGTCACTTTGCTGTCCAGATCACCTTGGAAGCCTGGAATGATAACCGTCTCCTGAATGAGGCTAATGTTATCATATCCCTAGAACATCCACTTATGTTCTAAAACTGCTTCCGAATGTTTCTCCAGGATAGGATCAATATCAACTTATTACATCTACTGCAAAAACAACATCTAGTGTGGTACTTGACATCTCATGATTGACTCAATTGCCCAAGCAAGTGATCTGCCAATCATGCACATCCCTCTCCCCTTTAGTCTGTAAGACACCTTTAGAGAGGGTGACTCCATCACCTGCAGGTATACTAGCGTGCCAGGAGTCATCCATTCTAAAACACCTTTAGAATGCTGTCTAAGTACCCAGATTGGGAAACTACCCAAATCTAGATTTAAAAACATAAATCTAGTAACCGGAATGTCTGATATTATATCTATATCCTTTGTGGAGAAACCACTGTGTGACAACCAAAGTATAACCGACCATAGTATAGGAATTTCACTTCCTACTCTGTGTATGTCATCCACATACCAGGACATAACACCCTACTACCTTCTTAACAGATCCATCCCCTATTCGGATGAAGTCAAACCTATGACTGTGACATCAGAAATAGATGATCTATCTCCGCTATATCTGCTTTAGTCTATAAATAGACATAAGCTACTTGTCCACTATACTTCCGCTGCACCCACTGACTACGACAACCCTCTGGCAGAGTCATATAGGCGTGCACTTCTAAAGCTAGTTCAGAACGACGCTATACTCATCCTCCTGCCGGGTCTCATAGTCTGGAACAACAGCAATGGCAAGTCTGGGTAAACAAGAACCTCCCTGCCACCGTCCTTGAGTCTACTGGAGTACCTCTCGGGTGCCTAAGGTTACCCACCATATCTGCGGAGTGGCCAATGGAATGTCAAACAAGATTGAATCTTTAGGTTCTTATCAAATTTTCAGTAATCGTTTGCGGTTCTGGAATCACTTCCAGTTCTACCATACTCCCACTACTGTTTTCTGAAAAAAAATCCATTTTTATTAAAACTGTGGCGAGTCAAGAACAACATCACTATTGATCTTCCAGATGATAGAATGTCAACCCTCGTCATAGCCCGGGTCAACCCACAAACAGCCATTACAGAAACGTGCCTTGAGTTATCCAGAGTCTGGTTTTAAGCATAAGCCGGACAACTCCCCGTACCTTAACATCGTTAAGATATGAACTGTTCTATATCCAATACAGAAACAAAAGCACCGATTTAATTGAACCAGATTCAAATCATGCAGCTGTCTCCAGTGCATGTCAACTAAATGGAAAGAGGTCGATCAGCATTGCTCAACTTAGGAGTGCTTCCAATTATGAGTAACCTGAAAGAGAAGCAAGTTCTCTCAATCATTACTATCAACTGAACACCATACACAAGTATCTATATCTTCGATCACCTTGAAGAATCCCGATACTTGCAACACCTGGTTCTCTACTCTATTCTTATACCTATAACTTCTCAAAACTTGGACCTTGTATTTCTACGAAATACATGTCTAAGAACTAGAGAAGTCACAAGTAAACAGAATACAGTCCGAGCACCAACCCCTCTGTCCTCATGGACGCTGGACAATATACAATACTCTGTATAAGTCCACTGAGTCTAATAACTCATTCCCTGTGTGTCGTAGGTTGAAAACTTTACTTATGCTTAAGAAGAATTACACCGTTGTTTAATGCTCCTTACCTAACTATCCACTGATATAGGTAAATGTCATAGACATAATTTCAAAAAGTTATATCTCACTCTATAAAAATAGACGTACAGATATATCAATTTGAAATTGGTGGACAACAATGGATATTCAAAACCAAATATTTGCCGTCCGGCAAACTACCCAGATGATTTCCTCAAATATCACCAATTACAACGAATTCCGATATAATGAGGATGATCACCTAATTCCCAATAACTTACTCCCACTCATCATCTATAAAACCATACAGATGTGAGAATCATATCTGGTAAATACATATCCTGGAGCAAGTGTCAAATTGGGAAATCAGTTTTCTTTTAACAATACATAGTGAAACTAAAACATTGAAATGTTTCGAAGGGGTATCCGGGTATTCTTAGTAGTGCCTCTTCCATTATCCAGATTCACAACTGTAACCGTATATTTCTTTGCCATCTCTCCAAATCCCTTCATATGTCTTTAGTCATTACCTTCTGTACACCCTCTTAGGCTAAATGGTTTTCTTCCTTCCCTACCGTTCGGCACCAGCCTATGGTTTGGAAGAAGACTATCCAATAAGCATAATGGGTGTACTGTCCTAATCCTAGGAGCACTCGCAATGCGAGAGAAGGTGAAGATAAAAGACAACCGAATAAAACCTTATTCTTATTTCTCCTGAACCAGAATCCATCCCCGAACTGGAACAAGTTCCTTTCGAGTTCGTATATAACCATACGATGGAGTATCTAAATAACTGTGGATCTTCGTAGTGATATGGAGTGTTCAGGATAAATACAAAGGTGATGTAGGATTGGCGAAGGAATACTTGGTTTGGTCGTGAATAGCAGTCGCAGTTTACTTTGCCCTCTTACTAATCCCTTTATTTGTCTTTACTTAATATCCTCTGTACACCTTTTAGGATAAATGGTTTTCTTCATTCCCTACCGTTCGGTACCTGCCTATGGTTTGGAAGAAGACTATCCAATTTGTGTAATAGGTGTACCGTCCTAATCCAAGGAACACTCGCAATCTGAGAGAAGGTAAAAGGAAAAGACAACTGAATAGTCATATTCGTTTTCTCCATAACCGGAAACCATCCTCGAATAAATTCCTTCGAGTTCGTATATAACCATACGATGGTTTTATCCAATGGAAGTGGGCGTTCGTAGTAATACGGGGTGTCTTGGAGAAAAGGGTAAAAGTAGGAGTGGCAATGAGGTATGCAACTCTGACAATCCAAAAGCCAGTGTTTAAGAAGGTTCGGTTAATTTGGTCACTGAGTCATAGTCAAGGGTCGGGTCATGGTCGCTACCGAAGAGAGAGAGAAAAGAAACACTCAGCGTGCACTCTAACCTAGATCAGAATGGTTATCACTTTATCTAATCAGGAAACCTCCCACTGTAACCTCAAATTCTCCTCCAAACCTTAAAAAAGAATTAGTCGGGATCACCCGAGGAGTAAACCAACTCATCAATGGGAATCGTGATCCAACTATCATCGCATGATAATGTGATGAAATCCACTCACGTTATCACACTCCAGAAGGTATGCGCATATCTGGCAAGTTTCAGTTTCTTTAGAAACTCCCGATGTGATTTTTACCCCATGCTCTTATGACCTTGACGAAGGTCAACAAATCATAAGTCACATGTCAAGTTCTACCCGTCATTGTCCAGGTTAATTTGAACCCATCCGTACAAGCTCTTGACGAAGGTCAACAAGGCTATAGACTGTCCTAAACCAACGCATCTATCTATGCAGCAGAAAGGTAACAAGCAGCTACCATTCACTATGCCTTAATGAAGGCCAACAAACCTAGCATGAATACTACGTGCTACCCTTCTGAAATGAAAGAGGGCTACGAATGGTTTTTGGCAAAAAATCTTTAACGTAATGAACTTGATATCGTTGAAGGAACCGGATAGCTTTTTATACAAATATAGTGACGAAAACCTTTGCTAAAGAGGTCACTCCCGGTGAAGGGATCTCGGCTCTTTCCCCGTAGAATGAGGTGCAGGATATTCCAACTGAATACCACGATGCAAAGCAAAAGTAATCGACTATAGTGAAGTTATTTCCCTGATGCAAACTTCTGTCCAAGGGGTCACTCCCGGTGAAGGGATCTCGGCCCTTGTCTCGTCGACTGAGGTGCTAGATATTCATAACCGAATACCTCTGTGCAAAACAAAAGAAAACGTCCTTGCAGTAACAGCTTTTTGAAAATTGTTCCAACAACATAAGAATAGGTTTGTTTAGCTTGCATTGATCCGAATCAATGCATTCCCATCAATTGATCACACCAATAAAGAACGAAAATACGATGTACGTATATGCCGTCCGCATTCGCCACTCGGTCTCGTCATCACCCGTTAGGTTACTTAACTAACGACAGAGCGGGGACTGGACTAGCGCGGATGCAAAACATATACAACATCTACTAGTATATATATCAATATATAATATTCGCTCAAGGCGTGATAAAATGCAACATCACAGAAATGTAATAAGTATCATAGAACAATACAGATATCTAGGATCCCCGGGTTTCATAGAGCCGCTACTGAAACCCGACGTTCCCCTGGTCGTGTGGATAGCCTGTGCAATGAAATCCTAGACCCCTACGGGCGCGGCAAGTTACCCACCAAAACCTGAAGCGAGGCAGCCCCCTTCAACAACGTGAATGGACCACCTAGCACTTCACGGAATCCGGTAACTTGAGCATTCTTCCTTGGGTCAACCTGTACCCCCTACGAGTGCGGCGAATAGCCCGCCAATTCTATAGTGAAGCCCCATCCGTCTCAATGCCATGAGAGGCGGGCCCCTTGCCTTCTAGAACCCGGCTATCCGTGCACCCCTCCGCGAGGTAATCCTAGTACAGAAAGTAAAATATACATACAACGGGTACATCGACCTCAGACCAGTCGTGCCCCAAAAGAATAATATACAAAAAGGCAGTGACGGTAGTCCACATGTCGGACGCTCGCCCCGCAATATCAAATGTACATAATAAACCAAACTGTACTACCATTGCATCCAGGCTATCCACCACGACAATCCGCAACATCACAGCACAACACAGAACATCAACGTGAATGTCACGTTTGCAAATCCGTCTAAAAGGGCTATAGTAGTTAGACAGGATTTACCGATCAAGTGACATTCACGGTCGCAGATATAATATAAATACTGTGAACTAACATGTTTAAAATTTTCGATCGACTAAATTTCCCGAAGTGGGCCCCAAGCACAACTATAGCACTCAAAATAAATCTGGGCCCAAACAGAATATACCAAAAACCCTATTTCCATGTCAGAAGCCCACTGTAAAAATTTGGTGCTGTGAAAAGTTTAAATGGCGGCGGAACCGCGGCCAATGCGTGGGTTTGGCCGCGGTTCCGCGGTGGAACAGTGCCATCAAGCTACCAAATTTTCACAGAAAGCATAAAAAAACCCTGCACATATTTTTACAATGTATCAAATAATTTTTAGAGCACTGGAAATATTCGACAGAAACAGATGCATGGAAACACGGTTTTTGGAAAATCCGTTTGATCGAACTTGTAAACACGTTAGAGCAAGCTAGACTAGGTTAATGGCGTGGCTCTGATACCAGTGTAAGTGCACGGCAGCGCCCCGGCCGTCTGAACGATGCCAAAATGCGGAAACGATACTTTTCTTTAACTTTTAAAACTGGCGCTCCCGCGTACTAAAAACCCGGATCAGGCCATTAACCTACTCCTAGCAACAAAAGAAAGGGTAGAGAGCAATACCGAGCGATCCGTGTCCTTCGGTCTTCGGCCTCCATCCCGATCTCCTCGCGGAATCTCAGGTCTTCATCTCCTCGTCGGAAAGGGCACCACATCGCCGGGTTCTTTTACGGGCTCCCACCTCTGGACCGAGGCAACTCGGGTATGAAGTTGGCGATTCGACATGTCCAAGGATGCTGTAGGCTAAGTGTAGAACACTGGGTCTCATGGGGTTATTGGAAGTTGCCATTTTGTGAAGGTGGAGGAATAGACTTTTGGAGATGGAGCTATAGGATTTTTGCAAGCAAAATGAGAGCAATTCCCCTCTCCAAAAATTAGGACAGCCCCTCTAAAAGTGTGGCCGGCCATAGCATAATAGAGGGGAGAGAAAGAAAATGTCATCATGAGCAAAAAGGAAATGAATGATAACCATGATAATGATTCACAACCAAGTCCAATCAAAGACCCATCACTAAGCCCATCATATCTCAAAAGTCAAGTGATGATGAACATAGAAGTCAAATGATGGTTGAACCATCATGAAGCAACAACTTACAAAGACCACCCTCCACAATGCTAATTTGCACATTTGCAAATTAGCACCTCCACACCAATTTTCAGCCAAAGAAAGAAACAAAGGAAAATGGCCGGAACGGAATGCAAACTGGCAACTTCAAAAAACTGATCCCGTAATAAATTACAGGAAAACCCCGCGACTGTATATACATACCCGCATTTGTATTTTGACCGAATACAAATGCAATGAGACAAAATCTATACCGTACAATACTAGGATCCGGCTTAAACCAAAGCCCGCTAGTATTATCCGTCCGATCATGATCCATGCAATACCGCACACATATGATCGAACCCTGCCATATATCCATACGGCCTCTACAGCGTTTCGCCCGAAACTTGGGAAACTGTCTGTGGGGGACTCTAAAGACTCGTCAATACTTTGGCTGTGGAATTAACCACTAGCACGTCAGAGGTATTAGCCATACGTAATGGGCTACCAGGTATTGACCAAAAGGGACGTCGATGAGCGAACTCATCCTGACACCCTACTGAGCCTGTCAATGACAATATCCATATAGTCCGGTCCGTTCGTCTATGAGCATCGCATGGTGTGCCTAGAGGGTTGGTAAAAGTCAGACCCCCAAAAGCGGTACAAGTCGTGTCGGAGTGTAGCCCAGAACACCCTGAGATACTACTGGAATACCTACCAGTAAATCTTCTGCCTTAGCCAAGGACTTCGTGTAATGGCTCTCCTAGACACAGCGCGACCTCACCCTCAATACCGGGAGAGACGAACCCCTGCAGATCCGCTCACTGCCTCCATGTGGCTCGGGACTGTACCCAACTAAAACATGTTTACACGACTCCTTTGAGCCGTGGTAGGGTAGTAATCAAAGTACAGTGGGAACTCATACGAGACAAATAACGATCTCAGGTCGATGAACTAACCTGTACACATGTCACCAGGGAACTGCCATCTGACGTCAGGTATAAGACCAACTAGCAGGTTCCCGGCGAGTCCTGTCCGTTGTACTCATAACCCAATGAGTACCTGTATACATCTTAGGTGAACCAACTGACACCAGTGGCTTTTGTGACCGGCCACCGCCGCTCGTCGGGTCATCGACTGTATACACTAGTCTACTCTGGAGTATCGATGCCCTGTCTCGAAAACTCCCACGACTAGGGACCTTTTAAAGATGTGCTTATAGACCCCAGCTCCCACGTATATGATCGCCATCATACTGCTGGCCGTCAAGCAAGAATCCTAAGGGCTCTATCAACATGCAATAGTGACCTGTAAGGTCACCTGAAACAGTACACGATGATAAAGATAAACCAGATAGCATACTATCATCTTGAGTAAGACTGTTCTAACGGTGTAGGTCCTCTCTCAATCATTGCAATCACGTGCCTGTGATCCAATAATTGACTCTGAGGGCACTATCTCCAATATGAGCTTGTCGAGCAGTCTGTTTGAAGGGTACGCCTTGGCGCCTCAACAGCCTTTTTAATCCTTCTGTGTAGTATCTGGGCAAACGGATGGGCTGGAGCCTGTCAGGTGCAGAATCAGCACCATGCCAGATTTCTTTCTCCACTTTTGTTTCTGTGGATCGATAAAAGAGGATCGCCTTTTCATCTTTTCGCCTGGGAGGAACGTAGAGCGTCTGCAGTTCTTGCGCATTATAGGTATCAAGTGCGTCGAGCTCTTTGTAGTGCTGCCGCGGAACCATAGCGATTTGCAAACTCCGTTCGTCTCCTGGCACGACTTGTATGGATGGTCGAACAGAAAATACTGCATTGACCTCATCTTCAGAGTCACTGCCGAAGATCAACATAAGGGTAGACGGTCCGGACTTGTTGTATTAGAGCGGACCCGAATAGACTATTTCTTCTTCCTCCTCGGTATCACTCCCGAAGACTGGAATAGTGGTGATAGCTTTTTTCTTGTCCTCCGGTTTATGGCATCTTTCCGTGTCTTCGATGTCTGGTAAGAAGTACTTGGCGTCTTCATATTTACGGACTTCATTTACGGAGAATGGGTTCAGTTCCCCCATCACGGTATACTCGAGACCATCCTTGAAATATTTCATACACTGATGTTGTGTAGAAGGGATGATCTTGTACTGGTGCAATTAAGGCCTGCTGAGCAAAGCATTGTAGCAAGTCTTGGCGTCAATGAAGTGAAACTTGATGTCAGTGACGAGCAGCCCAAAGCGTAACGTCAGTATCACAGACCCGAGCGTCCGTGATGATTGGGAATCGAACCCGGAGATGGTGATTTTATCCCGAACGAGGTGTTGAACGCTCATGCAAATCTCCTTCAACACTCTTACATTGAGAAGGTTGACAGAGGACCCATTGTCGATCAGGATCTTGCCTATCTTGATGTCATGACAGTATCCGGTAATATACAGGGGACGGTTGTGCTTGCACGTCCCGAGGAGGAGGTCTTCATCGCCGAAAGTGACGTTAGCAGTGCGCACTTCTTCCAGCTCGTCCTTCATCTTTTCTTCGGCAAGGAAAGCTTGAAACTATTCGGGCTCTTGTAGTGCCTTGATCAGAGAATCTCTTGCCTCTTTAGATAGCATATGGGCATCGAGAATGCTTAATTGCGAGGGTATCTTCCTTAGGTGTTCCAGAATGTTGTAATCCACCTTGTTTTTCTTTGGCGGGTCCTTGGCTGCTAGCTCTTCGACGACTCGGTCATTGAGGGCGATATCTTCAGGGACCTTTTCTTTTCCCTTATCTTTTTTGTTCGCTCCCTTGTTTGTAGGTCCGAGATTCTTTTTGGGTAACGTGCGATTACGTAGCTGAATGTTCTCGCAGGTCTTCGTCTCTTCTGCTTCAGAGATGGATTCCTTGAAGAGAGGGCCGAGGGCTATTTCTTCATCAGAATCGCTCCCGAAGGTGAGAACTTGCGATCTCCCGAAATCAACCATGTAGCAGTCGCCGGCAGTTCTTTTGTGCTCATCTATCGTGCTTCTCTCCTCTCGACGAGTTTTGCGCTTCATCCGGTTGAAATGCTGTCGATGAGCAACGTATCCCTGCCACCAGTTTTTAAAGGCATTGCATTCTTCGGTAGGGTGTATGATCCTCCGATGATACAAGCAGCAGTTTGGATGTGCATCTAGTTCGTTGGGGAACGTATTTTCTGAAGTGTCTTCTTTGGAAGGTGGCAACTTAATTCCTATCGACAGGGCTTTAACGAATTGCTTCCTTGTTTAAAACCTGCTTTTGTTGGCAGCAGAAGTGCTTCTATCCAGTTGGGGTACTCTATGGCTTCTCAATACCGGAGTTTCTTCAACGTGACGCCGACGTTTGGCCCTTTCATATATGGCCGTTTCACCCTCTCGGTCAGATTTGCTTTTCTGACGGGCCTCGTTCAGCAACATGTCAATCATCTCATCTGACAGTTTTAGGAGTTCCGGTTCAGGATCTGCCCCCCAGTTTCTTTGCATCAGGAGCTTTTTCACCATCTATTGACAAGTGAGAGATCATGTGGCATCTCGCCACATAATTCTCAGGTTCATCTGACGAGTCTTCTCCCTCATCATTGTCATCATTTCCGTCCTCAAGGATGTGGTTGAGAAACTTTTGGAGTGTGACCGGGATTTGCGCCTTCTGGTTATATTCTTCCAGCGCGTCAATATATTTTTGCAGGTCTGTGCACTTATCATCAGGCTTCACGGGCTTTTTGGTCTTCTTATTCTTCTTTGAAGACTTTGACACCCGCACATGGGCGTTTTGACTATCACTACCAATTCTTGGCATTGGGCGCGGCTTCAGCATTCCCTCGATGATCTCGGGTTCCAGCGGACTTTTCCACCTGATCGCCGGGCATGTTTGGAGATCCTTTAGCATTCTTTTTTTTAGCTGAAAGAGCGACCTCCCATGGAGCTTCTTCTATAAAAGAGCACGATGCCCCCAGCGTGTCTACCTTTTTAATAGCGTGCGGCTGGGGAAGGTTTACCCTCCAGTTTTCAGACAACGCAAATTTGCCTTGCTGGTACTGGTCCATAATCCAGTTTTTGAAGACAAAGCAATTTTCGATTGGATGGCCCTTTATTCGATGGTAAGGGCAATAGTTGGGACTGTTGACGTCACCGGGCTGCAGTGGGCGTTTTAGATCCGGTAAGGTGATTAGCTTGTTGCGCACCGCCGGCTCAAACAGTCTCCTTGTTTTATCCCGTGAAAACGAATAAGGGCGTTTTAGCTTCTCGTTAAAGAATCGCTGTCTATCGTCCTGGCGATCAGCTGGTTTTGGACCACTGGGCTGCTGCTGAGCATTGGCGACGAAGGTCGCTTTCCCTTTCCCCTTTTCGTTTCGAGGCTCCATCTTCGAAGAAGACGGTCTATGACCCATCTGATCCATTTGGGCCAGCTTCTCAATCAAGGCCTGGAAGGTAGTCGGCTTGAAAAACATCATGAACTAGGATATGGTCGCTTGCGGATCAAGGGTACCCACGAACATGCCTACTGCAGGAGCTTCTTCGATGCGTTGTTCGCATTTCTACCATAGGTTCCGCCACCGGATTACATACTGAACCCATGTTTCTCCCGGCTTCACCCTGGCATTGATCAATGTCGTGATTGGGGTGCGTTCGCTAGTGCTTGCGAACCTTTAAGTAAACAGTAACTCCATTTCTGCAAATGTCTTAACAGAGTCATTCGAGAGTTTAGAGTACCATTCAAACACTGTCTCCGACAAGTTGCCAACAAACTGGCGAAGCAGCTGTTTGTCGTCACCCCTAGTATTACCGCACAAGGCTCTGAATTGAGCAACGTGCTGGTGTGGATTCCCCATCCCCTTATATACATGGAATTTAGGGATCGTATATCCCGGCGGGTACTCTATTTGGTCGTACTAACCCGGATAGGGTCGTCGAGTCTTAACAATTTGGCCGGACGCTTCGCTCGCCTGATGAGCTCGTATCTGTTGAGCGATATAGTCATCCTGGGCATCTTTGGAGATCGTCTCCTCTTTGGCTGCTGATAGAGCCGGAAGAGGGTTCGATGTCTCCCCTCTGTCGTCTTCAAGAATAATCGGGGGGTCTTCAGCTGGAGGATCCGGCTGTATCATCATCCCGACAATATCTTGGAATAAAAGCGCCATTTGTTTTATGTTGGCCGCTTGTTCCGCGGCCTCTTTGTCTTTCCTCTCGAGCATTCTTCGGAGGAATTCGGCATCAGTTTCCTGTTCTTGACGCAGTTCCGACGATGTTTCCGGGCTTTCTTTTGGCCCAGTGAGTGTGGCCGTCTTCGTTAGCATCTCTTGGAGCTTTTATTATTCTTGCTCCTGAGCCTTTGTTACTGATCGGGTGAGCGGTCGATGACCCGTAGAAGCGCGGCTTTTCTCTTTTCCGGAAGCCATATAAGCAGTATGCACTACCATTCCCCCAGACTTAGGGCGTTTGGATTCAATGCCCTTGCGATTCATCGAAGACGCAGGGATCTTCTCCGGCCTTCTCCTTTTGTGAGCGGTCAAAGTTGAGGGGGCCATTGCAGCGGGCACCCAAGTAGACGACAGCTTCTGTGGCACGACAGAGTGGTCCTTCTCTTGCCTAACTTTCATCTTCTTCGGTCGGCGGGAGTAGTCTTGGTTAACCACAGAGTCTTGTACCACTCGCCAGACCCTATGAATTTTGGAGGACAGCCGCTGAGGTGGCTGCTCTAGCTTTGCCTTTGTAGCGTTCTCCACAGGTGGAGGAGATCTTTTCAATACAGCAGTTAGAGAGTTTTTGCGCACTCTCCTAAGTGGTTCAAAACTGTTCCCAGTTGGAACAGCAGCATCAATTTCCACCGTTGGTGCTGGTAGGGTAATACCAAAAGGGGAACTGTCCCCAGCTTTCATCACTCGGCACCAGTGGCGATGTCGAGCATGTCGAGCGGCCGGGACCACCTTTGCTGTTGGGGTAGCCGCATCATGCTTCATGCTTTGATGAGAAACTATTGTTGGTGTCAGCCAATCAAAGACCGACGTCCCTTGAGAAGGGACGGTTAACCTGTCGAAGGCAGACTTTCGAGCAGGGGTAGCACCCTTGGTGAATTTACCTGGAGCGGGAGTTAGAATGACCAGTCTTGTGAAGACCGACCCCTTAGTAAGTGAAGCCTCTGTGACGATTTCCTCTACCTGAGCCAGAATGGCTATCCGCTTTAGGATAACCCCTTCGGGTATTGCAGGCTTTTTCATGGGACTGTTGGAGCTTTGGCCTAGTCTATTAAAGACCGAGGCGTTCGATTTAGGCGACCCGTTGAGAGGGGTCGCGGTAGTTGCAAGCCGATCAAAGACCGACTTCTTCGGAGCTTCTTGCAACGGCAGTGGGGCGTTGAAGCTCATTGGTGGGAGCATGGTCCCAAAGAACAGCCCAGTGGTGGCTTGCGTCACCTGTTCCATTGGCATCACGAAAATGGAGGCCGCTTGAGGCCCGTAAGTCACTCCTCCTGCGAGGACGGAGCGGGAGTTCTTGCAATTGTTGCAGCTGGAGCAGTTAGAAGCCATTGATCTTCTTTTTCTGCACAGAGCAAAACACTAAATCTTAGTACCTCGAATCCATGGGCAACCACATTAAACCGTGTTTCGTTTACGAACACGACACACGAAGTGTGGAGTGGAAAGAGGAAAAGGCCCCACCGGGCGTGCCATAATTTGTTCTCTGCTAAAAACAGAGACGAAACCGCGTTGGTCGTCTTGCCTGAATTTAGCGGCAGATCCAATTTGGTTTTATCCGTCCACCTCTCCGAAGATGCCAAGTTGATTTATGGCATCGTGTATCAGAGGTTTAGATGGATGCGGCCGTTGTAGCAGACTTCGTCAGATTCCCCCTCATTGTGAGGGGTTTTTGATTGTGGGGACGCTCTTCCCTGCGGGCGCAAGCCCCTGCAGTTAATTACGTTACCGTATCGCGGTAACCACTTTCTCCTGCTCCAGAAGGTCACTTTGTATCGTGTGTTTGTTTCACTTTTGGTTGTCGGTGGATTGTATACGGTGACTAATTTATGTTATCGCCCGTAGGGCATGGATTAGTCCAAATCCGTATTTTCTTAGATTTGGGTTTGGGCTGGTTTAAGAACCGTTAGTCTTGTTTTAGACTAAGATCAACTCAAATGTTTGTTTAGGATACGTTAGTCTAATTTTAGACTATGATCTACTCAACAGAATGTTGGGATCATTTAGATCCAACGAAAGAGTATTTGGACTCTATTGTTTTAGTTTAGGGACGTTACAGTCCATAAGTTTAAGGACATCATAGTCCGTGAAGTTTAAGGACATCATAGTCCGTGAAGTTTAAGGATCTCATAGTCCGGTTTAAAGACATCATAGTCTGTGGGGGTTTAGTTTAGGGACGTTGTGGTCCATGGACATCATAGTCCATGAGTGTAAGGAACTCATAGTCCATAGAGTTTAGTTTAGGGACGTTGCGGTCCGTAGTTAGTTTAAGGACAATACGGTTCATAGTTAGTTTAAGGACGTTGTGGTCCATTGTGTTTCTGGTTGTCGGGACCCGCCACCTCTCTGAAGATGTTGAAGAATTACAACGACATATATCAGAGGTGTGAAGAGATGTACCCTTGAACCAATATTGGTTGGGAGATCCATAGTCAGGTTTTGGACCAAGATCAATTTAGAGATTATGAGCACATAAGCTCAGTTAATCTGAATTAAGGATTTGTGAGAAATTTGGGCTCAACCCACTCAGTTTTGAATAGAATGTTGAACATTCATTTGGGCGCAATCCCTTTTTATTTAACAATGCTTGATCATTGACTTGGGTTCTGACACCCTTTTTATTTTTTTCTTTTGCTGAGTGTTGAACACTTTTTATGGCACTGCGGCTTTTACTTAAAGAACACTTTTTGTTTCTTCAGCGCCCATCTGAGGAGCACGTGGTGCGCTTGGCGCAGAGCGCCAGGCGCAGAGCGCTGAAGCGCTTCCTATGAACTAGCGCACACGTGAGGAGCACGTGGTGCGCTTGGCGCTGAGCGCCAGGCTTGGAGCGCTGAAGCACTTCCTATGAAATAGCGCACACATGAGGGGCACGTGGTGTGCTTGGCGCTGAGCTTCATACGTGAAGCGCTGAGGCGCTTCTTATGAAATAGTGCACACATGAAGAGCACGTGGTGCGCTTAGCGCTGAGCACCAAATTTGGAGCGTTGGGCATTTCTTTTTAAAAATAGCACTTGGAGCATTGGGCGCTGAGCGCCAGCCTTGGAGCACTGAAGCGCTTCCTATGAAATAGCGCACACATGAGGGGCACGTGGTCCGCTTGGCGCTGAGCGCCAGCCTTGAAGCACTGAGGTGCTTATTTTTTAAAAATAGCGCTTGGAGCGCTGGGCGCTGAGCGCCAGCCTTGAAGCGCTAAGGCGCTTCTTTTTAATT
Source organism: Agapanthus africanus (assembly GCA_030015575.1). Classification (NCBI taxonomy): domain Eukaryota; kingdom Viridiplantae; phylum Streptophyta; class Magnoliopsida; order Asparagales; family Amaryllidaceae; genus Agapanthus; species Agapanthus africanus. The sequence continues at coordinate 235,275,294 of CM057337.1, forward strand.
TGGAGCGCTAAGGCTCTTTTATAACATAGCGCTTAGAGCATTGGGCGCTGAGCGCCAGACCTGGAGCGCCGAGGCGCTTCTAATTAATTGGAGCGGTAATGCTCTTTTTAGGCAGCTCTGATCAATTCTGTGCTCTGAGAATTAAATTCTCGGTTTATAAGAGAGTTTGTCTCTTGGATCTAAGAACTGTGTTCTTCTCTTTTTGATGAGATGCTATGATCTCTTCATTTTTTTTTATGAAAGACCTAGTCTTATGGATCTGTGGTCTATATAATGAACTGAGTTCTTATGATGTGAGAGTTAAACTCTTAAAAATTCAGGAAATGTTATGATCTCTCTTCTTTTATTTACCTTGAAGAAAATTTCTTCTTCCGAGAGCTTGCTCTTCTCTTTGAAATTTCTCAAAATTTGTGGGGGGATTTCTCTGTGTACGACTTGAAGTCTTAGGTATTTTATATAGTGGATGCTGATTTGTTGAATCAATTAAGGAGATCTTTTCTCCAATTGATTTGGGGATGTTTCCCACCGTTGGATCTTTGATCCTAGGGTTTCTGCTTTACAGAAGACAATTTTCTTGTTTTTAACAAGATTGGGAAATATTTTCCCATACAGAGCTTATTCTTTATCTTGGTTATTTTTAATCACCATTGGACCATTGATCCAACGATGCTCTAATTTACAGAGCACAATCTTTCCTGTTTGGAAAGATTCTGAGAAGTATTTTCTTAACAGAATTTTATTCTGGTAATTTAATGATTTATCGTCTTCATTAGATCTTTGATCCAATGATGGAGAACATTTAGTTCTAGCGCTTGGCGCTCTCGTGCCTTACACGTGAGCGCTGCTTCAGAGTCTTTGACTCTTAGCACTGACACACTTGACCCTAGTGCTTTCGTGCTTTGCACGTGAGCACTGCTTCAGAGTCTTTAACTCTTAGTGTTAGTTATATGTATGCCCTAGAGGCCATTACTATACATAGGATGTATATTGTAGTGGATGCTGGGACATATATGGGGAGGACTTTCTTGCTCGACATGATAGTATGCTATCTGGTTGCTCTTTACCTTAACGTGTACACTGATTGTCTCTCTGTTACATGTTGGTAAAGCCCTTAGGATGTGTACTTGACTACCTGGACTATGATGCGGATCATACTAGTGGGGACGTGGTAGTCCATAAGTACATCCTTGAAAGTCCCTAGTCGTGGGTGTATCGAGATGGGGCATCGATATACCAGAGTAGACTAGCGTGTACCTTCTCGACCCATATAGATGGGCGATGGATGATCCCATATCCATTGGTGTTTGACATCAGAGATGATATACGGGTGCTCAGTAGAGACTGGGTACACTGGACGGACTCGCCGAGAACTCCCAGATGGTATTATACCTTACGTCAGATGGCAGTTCTCTGGTGACACTGGTACAGAGTAGTCTGTTGACCCGAGATCGTCATAGAGTCTTGTGTGGTTCCCACTGTGCTTTGATTTCCATCTTACCACGTCCAAGAGGGCGTGCAAAACGGTGGTTTTTGGGTACAGTCCCGAGTCACATGGAGGCAATGAGCGATAGGAGGGGATTCGTCTCTCCCGGTATAGGGGGTTGATGTTGCGCTGTGTTCGATTGGCTATAACAGGAAATCCCTGGCCAGGGTTGCTGAGATTTACTGGTAAGTGTTACCAGTAGTTTCTCGAATTGTTATAGACCTCATATCGACACGACTTATCGAGCTATTGGGGTCTGACGTTTACCACCCCTAGGCAAGATATGCGACATATCAGACGATCAGACCGGACTGTACAGTAGTGTTACTGGTTGGATTCACAGGAGTGTGAGCGGGCTTGCTCGTCGATCTTCTGATCGCTCAATACCCGGGTGGCCGTTACGTTTAGCAGACCGCTTGCGGCTTGTGGGTGCTTGATATGATCATCATCTGCTGCCGGCGTATTGACGAGTCTTTAGAGTCCTACACAGAGGTTTCCTGGCTCAAGCGAAACGAAATAGGAGTGCATATGAGATATGTGCGGGACCGAGAATAATGCGTGTATGTGATACCGTATTCTATTCTCGCGATGAATGTGTCGAATGGTTGTATGCGATATAACCTAGTTATCGAATCATGGATTGATTCGATAAATCGATACATTGTATATTAGTCGGTTATATGCGATATGACCGGATCGTTAAATCAAGTGTTGATTTAATGATTTAATGTATAATTATATATTTGATATATTATTTTGCATTAACTAATATTGGTTCACTTTAAATGGATTTTCTCACTTGGTTTGTGCACATTGTATATATGATATATTTTTTGTGCACAAGATTGTATCATGTTTGATGATACATGTTCGTTTGGGTTTGTGTAAAGAATTAAACCATGGTTACTTAAGTGGTTAGGGTTTCATTTCTTTTTCTCATTTATTTATCCATTTATTATTTTTGGAAAAATATTAAGCATAAAGAAATGAAATGGTGGCTCATTTTGGACTTATATGTTGAAGCTTCATGAAGCTTTGACTAAGTCACCATTTTGTCTCATGCTTAACCCTAACCACTCCACTTAACCCTAGTTGATTCTCTACACTTCACCATGGTTACATTATGATAAGTATTCTTATTATTTCCTTTTTGAAAAGATCTTATGATATTCATTATCTTCTTCTTCTTCATCACATGAAGAAGCTTGCTTCATCAATGGTGATTGATGAAAACAAGTGAGAAATCCAATTCTAAAGTCTACCCACTTCCTATTTCTTCATCCTCTACCTCTTGCCAAGTAGTAGAGTGTGTTTCCTTCACAAGTTTTCTTGACTTGGTGAAGTTGGAGCTTGATCTAGCGATGCTTCGACGTAGATCATCTTCGGCATGGACATCGACGACCTAGCTCGCCTATTCTCCGATGAAGCCGATGCTAGAGCCCGGAATTTGTTTTGGACAGCAAGAGGACTTCATTGCGGAGCTATGGAGGTGGGGCACCGGATCTACAAAGGTTGTATTTCCGTATTCTCTTAGTAAAGTAGTTTACTAGTTGCTTTTTCGCCTAGATTTCTAGTTAACGATCTTGTTAGGGTTTCTCGGCACCGTTAAAATTTGAAATTGGCATGGTTGATGCCTTGTGAGACCTCTTGAGAGTGCCTAGGAACCCTACACTTAGCACTGGCGCTCTTGGCGCAGAGCTCTCGTGCTTTGCACATGAGCGCTACCTCAGAGTCTTTGACACTTAGCGCTGGTGCACTTGGCGCGAGCACTATCGTGCTCTGCACGTGAGCGCTCCCTCAGAGTTTTTGACTCTTAGCGCTGGCGCTCTTGGCGCCAGCGCTCTCGTGCTCTGCACGTGAGCGCTGCCTCAGAGTCTTTGACTCTCAGTATTGGTTCTCTTGGCGCTAGCGCTTTTATGAAGCGCTGCTTTATTTTAAATTTCAAAATTTGAACAGAGCTTTTCTCTGATTGGGGGGAAACACCCTCCTTGATGTAAACAGTATCCATGCTCTAGTTGTTTCACCACTTATCCATGTAACTTCTACCTTGTTATATAATAATACTCACGAGTTTGCAACTCACCCCCATTGTACCATAGTTCTTTGCAGACCGTTTGGATCCGTAGCGACTTATTTGGCACGTTTGCTATCTTTTGAACGTGGTTGCGCATATCTTGAGTTGGTAGGTCATATTTTGTATCTGCATTTTACTTGTACTTATTTGTATCTAGAAGTACTCCATCAAAAACCAAGTTTAATATTGTTGAGACCTTAGAATTGTATATTTAGTTGTTGTCAGACTCGTATGGAGTCGACCTGATGTATATTTATGTTGCTGCTTTCTTCATTATTGATCTTTCACTTTTTGGCGTCGTATATTACCGCGTGGTTGTGATTCCGCCGTTAGGGTGTTGATTTAGCTTCCGTATGTGGGGATGCATGATTTATACTTATCATTGTACCTATTTTATTTAAAATTTACAAAGGAGGTGCTATTCGTTTTTCAAACAATCTTTCGAAACAAGCTTTAATTTTTACAAAACTTCTTTAAAACTTCATCTCTACCTTTTTTAAATCTATTTTCCACGGATATATGGTTTAGATTCCTGATTTTGGCTTACTTGGGTTACGATGGGGTCTACTTGATTTCCTGTAATCCTTGTGCCGGTCATATACCCTTTTCGGGTCATGACATAAACGCTGCAAGAATAAATAAGAAATCAAATACCAACAAGAGAGGATTTGTTAACGAGGTTCACCCACAGTATGGTTACTCTACGGCAGAGCGGAATCTGCAAACGTCCACTAGAATCCTTAAACCAATTACAAGCACGAGCAACCCCAGAAGATTTCTCTCAGATCTCTCTAGATCTCACGAACCCTAGCCGTCACCCTTTCAATACAATGATATTTCTCTATATTAATTTAGGCAGCATTTAATACATATATAAGAGGTCCTCTTATATAGGCAAGCCCTAAACCTAACCAAAATTGAGATAAATCTCAATATACCAAATAAAGATTCGCTGCAGTTTTGCCGTTGGCAGACGTCTGACCCACGTTGGGGCAGACGTCTGCCTCTAATTTGCACATCTTGATTTCCTTTGTATAGACTTCTGGCTTGTTCCCAGACGTCTGGTCTCAAGTCTCGGGTTAGGCTTCATCTCTTCACCAGACGTTTGAACCACACTTGGTCAGGCATCTGTCCTTCAGCCTCTGGTCTTGGGTTTGTCTTCTGTAGATATCTGCCGTGCTGTCCTTCAGACGTCTGCCATTACTCTGTTGTTCTGACATACTTCTCATGTGCACGTCCAGACGTTTGCTGTTGTCCCAAACAGACGTCTGACCTGAAGGAAACTCCACAATTTCTAATAATTTTGATATTTTATTTTTTTAATTATTATATTGAACAATGTGTCCGGTATATCTGTAATAAGGTGAGGTTGATGGTAAGAAAAATTCAGGTTGCTATAGAAGAGAGATCATGTATAGAGTGGCGCATTGGCGCATTGGGATTAGCAACTCTATGACTTGGTGGACACTAAAATTGCTTCAAAACGATGTCAAGTACCTGACACGTAAAATCATAAGGTTTAATTCTATTAGTTGGTTTCAAGAATTTGGGCCAATGGTAGACTTGATTGTACAAGATAATCTCAAAAGACCAATCAGACATAAGATGGAGTGTAAGGTTAAACTCGTGCGTCTTTAAAGTTGAAGTTGAGGATACAGTTAATGAATTGACCAGGTAATATAGCTATGCAGGTTTATCTCTAAGGTATTCGGTTTAAGGAAATATGTCAAGGTGAAGGTTCGTAAGTTTGTAGCTAGCATAAATTTAAAGACATCTTGAAGAACTTTGAAAATATCTGTAGTTGCATAAGATCAGTTTGTGACGGGTGCATGTTGTTGCAGGTATTAGGGTGAATTTGCATAGGGCTTGTATCTTCATAAGGTGTAATATTGAGTTCCGATGGGCTCTTAGTAGGGAGCGTATAAAGATAACGAAAGTACATATGAGTGCATTATTTAAATTTAGGTTTTTTTTATATAGGCCCTCTAAAACTTGATATTTGTATATACACCCTCTAAAACATCTCTATTTGTATATACACCCTCTAAAACATCTCTATTAACCAAAAACATCCTTTTAATTATGTTACTTACGATTACTAATTGGATTAGAACTAATATCACTACTACAAATAAGAGTTGCCCCTACGGATTTATCGGTAAGGGCAACCCACTGCCCCTACGGATATGTGCGTAGGGGCCAAAAAAGACCCCTTAGGTGTAAAGGCCGCAGGTGCAAGTTGAAGCCATGAACTTGCCCCTACGGGTTAATTCTTGCCCCTACGGATTTTTGTGTAGGTCCTGTTGCCCCTACGGAATAGACCGTAGGGTAAAAAAATTTATATTATTTACGGTTTTTTTTAATATATTAAGTGTACCTACGGACATGACCGTAGGTCCAAGTAAAACCCCCTACGGATATCAACGTAGGTACCTATCCGTAGGGGCAAAATATCAGAAATCCTGATATGTTGCCCCTACGGATAACTCCGTAGGGGCGAAGCAGTGCCCCTACGGATATGTCCGTAGGGACACTCCCAACCCCCTAGTACTGAAATCAGGGGGGAAATATCAGTTACTGCTGATATTTTGCCCCTACGGACATAGCCGTAACGGCAATATGTGTACCTACGGAGTAATCCGTAGGTACATATTATCTGTATTTTTTTTTTAAAAATGGGCCGCCTAATTTTTCCCCGCCCTGTGCACAATAATATATACATCACACAACATATATCGCAGTATTCATAATCACATCTCACGCATATATATAATATACAAAAGAAACCCAAAAACTGAATATGATATAAATATAAACCAATATCAATATCGTTTCAAAATGTAGTACAATGTGTATGATATAAATAAATACATGTTTCAAAAAATAAGAACCAAAAAGCTACCCTAGTTCGGTCCAGCTCCACCTCTGAATAACGATAGAATAACGCGCGCCTGCTCCTCGGTCAATAAACTTTGCAATTCGGCGCGAGCGGGAGTCTGAGTGGCATGTGGAGCTGGCGATGTGGTCTGCGCAGCCGCCGTCGAGGTAGTCGCTTGCAGAGCCGCGGCTGCGGGAGTCTGAGTGGGCGGTGGAGCTACAGGAGCTGTCTGCGGAACCGCAGCCGATGTAGTGGCTTGCGGAGCCGCAGCCGAAGGAGATGCATATGGAGGCTCGGCCGATGTACCCTGTCGCGTCTGGACCTAACGTGTGTAATAAGCGTGTAAGAACTGTGTATTATTCGAATTCGTATCATTATTAAGTTATTTCGAAACCCCGTTTGGATATTTAGTTTGTTGTTTATCTTAATTACATCTGTATGTATGATTAATCAAACTTAAGTCTAAAACCAAATAAGCTCAAGCTACGTACTAATTATGGATATGTTGATATCTATATAATATGACATGATATTTTACTATAAAGCAGCATACATACCAGCATCTCCTTCAACTCCTGAACGGTGGCCCTCAAGCTCTCCAGTTCCTGATGGACACGTCGGTCACTGGAGACGGAGGAAGTAACCGCCGGGGTGGAGTCCAACCTCATATGGGCCCTGCTAGGGCCCAGTCCCCGGCCTCTCTCCCAACCTCCGTAGTGCCCTCCGTGTGCGGCGTCCAGAACTGGGGTCAGCAGCCTCAGATCGCTCTGTCCGGTAAAATCGATCCCCGAGGCCTGGGCCTGCTCAACCACCCGCTCCTAGACCCACATTAAGCAGAAAAGTATAAGTATAAAATTTAAACTTGAACCTTCCAAAACTAAAATTTCAAATTTGGTTAGAAAAAATATTAACACTTACGTAGTACTCCTGGGTAGCGACGTCGGGATATCGAAGCTCGCCCGTGGCGAGATCTGTCGAGGTGCCATGGACGGCAAGATATGCGGACAGCACGCTCGGTGTACCACCTGACGCCACGGTCCGAGATGTCTGCAATATTAGAAAGTAACTCTTAATATTAGAAATATTAGAAAATAACTCTTAATATTGCAGAATATCACAAAGGTCGGTCTATTGTGATTTACCGATAACTCCATGGCTCGAGTGATGTTCCTCGAGCCACCTGTGTAAGTGGGGCGACTCCTCTTCGCCGACTTCCTGTTCTCTGTATTCTGAGCGGCCTGTTTCTGCACAACGCATTAACATTTAGTTTTCTAATTAAGAAACACAAAGAAATAAATTATATCATAAATAATGAATTACATTTAAAATACATACCTTTTTGCGTTGGGAGTCGAAATAAGCGTACAATAGAGGCCATGTCTCTACGTCGACTCTCGCAAACGCCGCAGTAGATAGGAGGGCCGCTCTCTCTGCCTCGGGGGTCGCCATCTACAGGGAGTAGCAGTCGGCCTTCAGCTCATTCCTGTTGTATCGGAACTTGGCCTGCATGTTCTTCATCATGCCATTGTACAGAGCATGAAGGTCGAGCACCCTCCCCGGGTGATCAGGGTCGGCTACAGGCTGAAAATCGTAATCAAGCTGAAAATACAAAAAAAACATTGTTATTAGATTGCAAGTGTTAATAATAAATATATTGGATAGATCAAATGAATATATATATATATATTAATACATACCCGAGCCTGATCAAAGAAGAGGGCGAATGAGCGCTGGTGCTGCTCGCCCCACTCAACGTGAAGTGGATAGTTCTTCACGAGCCGGCTCTCATCCTCCAAATACCGGCCGAACCTCTCGGCATGAGAACCGGTATAGCGATAGTCAAGGGTAAAAAAAAGGGGGAATGCTGCCTCCCCCTAGCTCTGTCAGGCCTCAGCCTATGGGACTGATTCGGGCCTCGAGTCCCCTTCTGGGATGGGGAGGCCCTGCGTCTGCACGAAATATCAAGACAATCAATAATAAAACATAGTTGTATTAAGAAATCAAGGTTAAACGAAAATTCAAGTGTAATATATACCTCCGGTGACTATCGCACGAGCCTGGTCCCGGACAGCAGCACGAGCGGGACGATAGTTCCTCCGGTGAGGAACAACCGGGGTCCCGGATGCGGACGCATCGCCTCCAACTAGAAAATAAACATCGACGCTAAATTTCCATGAAGTTCATATTTATTCTATAGAGCATATGTAAAATGAATAAGTATTTTAAAATTATTCATACTAACCTGCAGACGATGCGGAGGGTATGGAAGCGGCAGGAGTGGCCCCTGCGGAAGATGTGGACGCATCACCTATAATTAGACAATTAAAAATAGATTATATAGGTAATTGCAAAAAGAATGTGTAGATCAATAATATAACGTTCTAAATCAATATGCATCCACTATAGGATATATAAACATACCCGCAGGTGCGGTGGTGTCACCTCCTACAGCTAAACAATAATAAAAATTGCTAAGTAAGAGCAAAAGGAATGTGTGTATTTATGATATAGCATTCTAAATCAATATATATACACTATATGATATATAAACATACCTGGAGGAGCGGGGGTGGCCTCTGTCCCAGATGTGGACGGATCACCAACAACTAGACAATCAAATATTGACAATATAAGTAATTTTGACATAAATAGGCATGAATATCTATAATTTTAAATTCAAAATGGATATGCGTACAGTATACCTGGAGATGTGGCAAAATCTACACGGAAGGAGGCATCCGAAGGGGTCTCCGATCTGGGTGCAAGACTGGCCCTCTGAAGATCCTTACGGAGCTCTCCGGGCAGCAGAACCGCTCTGCCTCTGCCTCTGCCGTGGCTGGAGCTCCTGCCGCCCCTCGCTGCTCCCGACATCGTCATCAAATCTAAATAAACGGTTTGTGGACGCATTAGACAATCATTAAAAGTACTAACTATATATGTATAGAGCGTAAAATGTGAAGTAATAATATAACATTACTGATAACCTTTTTCGTTTCGTAGGCGCATTATACATATCTACTTGGATTTCATCGTCGATGTCATTTCTAACCCATGTAACTTCCTGATCGGTCGAAGACAACCCGTCCTTCGCAACAGACGGTCGGAGCACTTTACGCCTTCTCTTTTCTTCGTCCTCATTGCTGTCCTCGTATTCTGGGACATCGTACACATCTCTGGGTTTTCATCGGCATACAACACTCCACCCCGGATGCTTCAAACACTGTGAGTAGTATACTTGGAACGCTTGGTTCAGAAAGATAAACGGATCGTCCTGACCGTAAAATCGAAGTGTGTTCACACTGGTCAATCCATATTCATCTTTCCAAGTCCTAAGACAGCTTCTCCACCTGTCCGTATCGGTTCGCGGATCATACCAAGTACACTGGAATATATAAAAGGGTTCTGATCGTCCGGGATAGTGGATGCCGAGTATACAATTTAAGTACCCATAGTAAATCACACCGTCCGATCCTACCGTCGCAATCCCACTATTCTGAGTGGTTCTAGATGTTTCTATGTCCTTAACTTCGAATTTGTATCCAAGGACACCAAATCCTTTGTAATATGCAACCTCCATACTAGGAAATTGAGCTAAACATCTTGAATCACTCTCAAATGATGCAGACAAGTTCGGATCGTGGATCTAACAAAATAAATTTTACGACAAATACATAATGATACAAGTTTAGATTAAAACTGATAGCAATAAAATGTTATTCGAATAACTTACATAATCTGTGACCCAATCACAAAAATTATCCTGATGGTATTTTTCCAAACGTTCTTCGTTCCAATCAGGATGCCCCTCACGTACCTCGTTAAATGAATCCTGTTTTCGAAAAATAATTGTGACATTAATATTATATCATTTCATACACACACAAACACAGATATAACAATTAATCCAAAAGAACTTACTCTCTAATTTGTTCAAGACATGCGCAATTAAGTAAGATAAACCGTTATATCTTGTTGATAAACATAGTGTCTACCCTCTTATACTCGGCTTTACCATATGGCCCGTCTTGAATTCTTCGTGGTCGGTTAAGCCTTGTCTCAATGTTCTCATCCAGATAGCGGGAACAAAATGTGGTTACTTCATCAAGAAGATAACCTTGCATGATAGAACCCTCTGGTCGATTTTTATTGCGTATATACTTCTTAAGAGTGTAGAGGTACCTAATGAGAATATGTTGAATAAATAAATACGGTATACAGGACAACAATAAATTTACAAGCAATGAGGACATGCTTTGTGACCATGTACGGACCAACCTGATAGCATTCCATACGCAGGAAAGTCGTTAATTGTCGACATTAAAGCCGCACGCAGTATGAAGGTTGTATTTGTGTTTGAATCATATGTCTCTACACCATCAATGAACAAAGATTTCAACTCCTCGATCAGAGGTCGGAGATAGACGTCGATATTATTCCCCGGTGAGTTTGGTCCGTCGATAAGAAGAGGCATCATAAAGTATGATTGGTCCATAGCCAACCAAGGCGACAGATTATAAATTATCATTACAACGGGCCATGTGTTGTGACTTCCAGCCATATAGTTGAATGGGCAGAAGCCATCAGTAGCCAGTCCGAGCCGGACATTGCAAGGATCGCTATTGAATATTGCGTGCCTCCTATCGAAATTCTTCCATGCCGGTGAATCTCTTGGATGGCTCATTTTTCCATTTTCGCTTGGAGGAGCACGGTGATGCCAAATCATTGCCTCGGCAGTTTTCTTGCACCTGAATAGCCTCTATAGCCTATATGTTATGGGAAAGTATCGTGCTATCTTCACAGGTATATCAGGCTTCTTATCAGAATCTTTCGGCTTATACCTGGCCTCTCCGCATGTTGGACACTCTTTCAAATCTGAATTCTCTTTCCGGTACAACACGCAATTTTTAGGACATGCTTGAATCTTCTCACACTTTAGACCCAAATAAGACATCATCTTCTGGGCTTCGTACCAGCTTTCGGGCACATTATTTCCCGGAGGCATAGAATCTTTCAAGAACGAAAGAAACATTGTGAATGACTTGTTACTCCATCCATTTAGGCACTTAATCTGGAAAAGTTGGACGAACCATGAGAGGGTGGAATACTTCGCATTCTCATAAATTGTTTTCTAGCATCATTCATGAAATTTTCATATTTATCCGCACGCGGTCCTTGACCAGAAAGAATGTCATCTTCGGTATGAATAAATTCACCTAGGGCAGACTCTACCATATCCTCCATTTCTTCTGATGGAAATAAATTTCCATCTCCTGCCGCATTACCGAATTCTTTTTCTTCTCCTGCCGCATTATCGTGTTCTCCTTCTTCTTCTGCCGCAGTACTGCATTCTTCTCCTTCCCCATGATATTTCCAAGTTGTATAAAGTCTAGTAAACCCATGTTTTACAATATGAAGCTCTGCCAATTCTACCTTCTGCCAGTACTTATTGCCACATCTATCGCACGGACAGAGAATCTTCTCTATTATGATCTTATTATGTGCGCGTGCAAATTCAAGGAAAGAAGCAACTCCTGCGACAAACTTAGGTTGTATACGTTGTTTCCAATCCACATACATCCAGTCCTTAACTCTGACGTACTCATGGGCCATGTTAGACTTTATAACACATAAATTGTAGGTTATGCTGACTATATTGAGAAATATAAGAACGGGATGGTTACTGACAAAGGTGAAAATCCGTATATATGCTTTGTGTATGCGTTTGTTGTTGAAAAGAATAAATTATCGCACGTATGTTAACCGATAGACGGGGACTAAATGGCGCTTTTAGTTTCATATATGAGTATCGATGGGAATATGAAGGTTTCATATTATCATATATTGGTTTTAACACGAATATCTCGAATCGCTCTCTAATTATGCGTTTGTTGTGTATTCTTGTTGTATGTGTGTGTTCCGGCTGTCGGGGGTAGGCTTCTATCCCATAAAGAATGTATAGAGCGAACGCCCATCACTTGTGCTTTCAACCGTTTCGAGTAAATTTCGGCAGCACCTTCCCGCTGTTCTCCGAGTACACTGTAATAGAATAGATAATCATTTCAAAGCCATGAAACAACGTTGAAATGAACATCTAATCTATCTTTGTACACGGAGAACCAGCGGAAAGGTACCGACGAAATATCTCGAAACGGATGAAAACACAAGTGAATGAAGGCGTTTGCTTTATACATTCTTAACTTGTCCACACGGGACAAATCTATGGGTTACCATACGATTGAATTTTCTCGTCGCGTAGACTATACGACGGTTGTTAGTATCGAGCTATACTGTCCGATATTTAACAACCTTCGTATAGTTCTAGATCACGACGAGCATCGCACGTATGTTAACCGATAGACGGGGACTAAGTGGCGCTTTTAGTTTCATATATGAGTATCGATGAGAATATGAAGGTTTCATATTATCATCGAATATCATATATTGGTTTTAACCCGAACATCTCGAATCGCTCTCTAATTATGCGTTTGTTGTGTATTCTTGTTGTATGTGTGTGTTCCGGCTGTCGGGGGTAGGCTTCTATCCCATTAAGAATGTATAGAGCGAACGCCCATCACTTGTGCTTTCAACCGTTTCGAGTAAATTTCGGCAGCACCTCCCCGCTGTTCTCCGAGTACACTGTAATAGAATAGATAATCATTTCAAAGCCGTGAAACAACGTTGAAATGAACATCTAATCTATCTTTGTACACGGAGAACCAGCGGAAAGGTACCGACGAAATATCTTGAAACGGATGAAAACACAAGTGAATGAAGGCGTTTGCTTTATACATTCTTAACTTGTCCACACGGGACAAATCTATGGGTTACTATACGATTGAATTTTCTCGTCGCGTATACTATACGATAGTTGTTAGTATCGAGCTATACCGTCCGATATTTAACAATATTCGTATAGTTCTAGGTCACGACGAGCATCGCACGTATGTTAACCGATAGACGGGGACTAAGTGGCGCTATTAGTTTCATATATGAGTATCGATGAGAATATGAAGGTTTCATATTATCATCGAATATCATATATTGGTTATAACTTGAAAAACGTGCCGTTGAAACAAATTATTGTTCTCCACCTTGCACTCTCTTAACAATGGTACATGCATTAAACATGTAAGAGCTATCTATAACAACTCTAAAGTTTCACCTGTTGGGTTCAACAAAAAGGTTTTTGATATAACAAACACAATCTTCCTCAATTTTTCCCTTGAATCGATGTTAAATTAATAGTGTCCATATGACACAATGGATATATTTTCTACACAAAACGAAAATGGCAAACAATAGTAAAGCAATTGTAATTCTATCAAGTATCCATACTGAAAAAGAATAATTAGCAAACTAAAAATTAATCACTAATGAAAAACAAACAAAAGTGCTTATTATTATACTTCAGAGGTTATAAGTGCTTGACCCCCATAGTACATAGGCTGTATCCGCAATTAACCCTTTTCTATATACTTAGGTGTATAGAATTTCTAAAAGTTACACACGGTTTTTCTAAATCCAATTATTTCCTTTCACTACAAAACCCTTTATATTTTCTAATAGGTACCAAGAACTTTCAAAGTTTTTGGATATGCACAAAAAGAAAGCATCGCCAATAAGATTGCATAACCCAAATGACTTTGACCCATTACATATAAATGTCATGGTCTTTCAATATTTTTCAAACAAATACCATAGACTTTGTTTGTTACAAATAAATACCATGAAATTTTAACGTTTTCACATAATTTCCATAGACTTTGTTGTTTACAAATACATACCATTGACTTCCAACGTTTTCCAGATAAATAACATGAACTTTGTTGTTTACAAATAAATACATGAACTTTCAGCGTTTTTTAGATAAATCCCATAGACTTTCATGGACCTTTTTCTCATATAAAAACCATGGACTATGTTATTCACAAATAAACAGTATCGACTTTTACTATTTTCCAGATCAATCCCCTAAAATTTCACCTTTTTAACCCTAACCCAGCCCCAGCCGAACCCCAACCCAACACCAAACCCTAACCCGGCCTAACCCTAACCCCAACCCAGCCCCAGCCGAACCCCAACCCAACACCAAACCCTAACCCGGCCTAACCCTAACCCCAATCCAGCCCCAGTCGAACCCCAACCCCAACACCAAACCCTAACCCGGCCTAACCCTAACCCCAACCCAGCCCCAGCCGAACCCCAACCCCAACACCAAACCCTAACCCGGCCTAACCCTAACCCCAACCCAGCCCCAGCCGAACCCCAACCCCAACACCAAACCCCAACCGAACCCTAACCCTAACCCTAACCCCAACACCAGCCGAACCCCAATCGATCGAACCCGTACCCTAACCCTAATCCTAACCCTAACCACAACCGATACCTAATCCTAACCCTCATCGCTACCCTAACATCATTAAAATAATGTTTAACTAACCTGTAGGTGATGACGGAGACGCAATCGGCGACGACGAGGGCGGTGGCGACAACGAGAACGGAGGGCGGTGGCGACGACGAGATCACTGCAGGCGGTGGCGACGACGATTCGTCTTGGATTCGGCAACGACGAGATCACTGCAGGGCGGTGGCGACGACGATCTCGGTTTGGGGATTAGGATTCGCGTGAACGATAAAAAGAATAAGAAATAATCAGCGTAGGGATCGATCTCTTAAATCCCTATTTATATGCCCCTACGGATATACCCGTAGGTGCTTGGTTTGCGGCTCCGTAGGGGCAAGCAACACTTTAAGATTTAATAATTTTTAAATAAATATTGAAGGACCGTAGGGGCAACCGTTTGGCCCTACGGATTAATCCATAGGGCCAAACTTTATCTGCCCCTATGGATGTTGTTATCCTTAGGGGCAACCCCTTATTTTACTAGTGTATGATGCATTGTGAGATAAAAAATCTCATGTAACATCAAAACTCTCATCTTTTTTTCATTTTTGTGCAAATCCATTAGTCTTACTCTTCTAAACTCTCATCTTCAAATTATCATTTTAATTTCTTAATGGAGATTTCTAACGATGTAAGAGATGTTAACTAAGTATAGGGGTCAATTTAGTTTAATTAAGAGTTTTGGAGATGTATTTTTGAAATATGAAGTTTTAGGAGTGTTTTACAAAATAACAATGTTTTAAAGGGGCCTATATCAAAAAAGCCCTTAGATTTAAATTAAGTTGGAGATAGTTGAATTTTTATTTTAAATTTAGATTATGAAGTTACAGGGATAAATAAGCGAGGCTTATTTAAAAAAAAAGCTAATGATCTTATATTTTGGTAAGAATAAAGAATTTATTTGAATATGAATGCATCTTATTTTAAGCTATAAATAAAGATGGCTCTATCTCAAAGTTTTTAATTCCCTCGCCGTTGACCCGCGGCCAATGCGGAATACAAAAACGAAAATTTTGATGGCACTAGAAACCTGTAACCAAGAATCTAAACCAAACACCTAAACTAGCAAACACTAAAAGATAGAAATCACAACCTTTGTAGCGTCTTCATTTGCTCTAATTGGGTTGGACCCTAGCATACTCTCAAGAGCTCTGAATCGCACTTGCAATATGGTACTTCTTGGCCGAAGATGATCCACCCGAGAGAACCAAGTTCAAGTTTCAATTTCATCCATGAAGTAACTAAAGATCTTAGGATGCTAATCTAGCATGCTTAGTGATATGTGTGAGTGTTATAATGATTTTTCTTTCCCTTTATTTTCATGATTCTCAACTCATGAGAGTGTTGAAGATGAAGAAGAAGACGGAGAAGCCATGGAAGAAAGAGAAGCTAATAGTAGAATGAATGAAATCCTTCACAAATTCAAGCATTCTTCAACACTTTTGTAAAAAGAATTTTTCCATTTTAAAACTACAACCATGCTTGAATAGTATTTGCAAATGAATTTATAATTCGTTTGCCCATACCCTCCACCATTTCTCTTTTCTATCTCATTTCATATTTTCTTCATAAAGAAAATCCTAGAAATGAGGTGTCCTTCTTGTAGAAATATTCTTGAATGATTACAAGAATACGTCCCCGCAAATATATGCTCGTATTCGTATCAAAATACGAATACACAAGAGATAAAAATACAATGAACATAATACTAGAATATACATATTGAAATATATATATGTAAATTATTAAATCAAAACTCCTTCTTAATCCTAAGCTGTCTAGTATTATCATCCGTCCGATTAAAATTTGAAATGATGGAGGGCTACGGCTTGTTTTTGGCGAAAAACCTTTAACGTAATGAACTTGATATTGTTGAAAGAATTTGAGCAGTTGTAAAAAGGAGTGGTTTAGGCTCTATATTTAAAACTAGTAACATAAACCTTTGGTCAAGAGTGAACTCCCCATGAAGGGATCAAGGCTCTTCCCTTATAGAATGGGGTGCAGAATATTCCTAACTGAATAACTCAATGCAAAGCTAAAGAATATGACTATGGTTTCGAAGAAAACCGAGTTGTTTTAAAAATTGGTTCCGACAACATCATTTAGCTTTATTTTCCATGCATTAATCAGAATTAATGCAATCCCATCAATTAATCATATCATGCCAGAAAAGAAACGAAAATAGGCATGCATATATATGTCATCTGCATTCGCCACAGGGTCCTGGGTCTTCACCAGAAAATTACTTAACTTACGGCAGGGCGGGGACAGGACTAGCGTAGATGCAAAACATATATAGCGTTTACTAAATATATAATATATATAGCAACATTCATCTCACGCATGATATCAAGTAACATCATAGAAGTATCACAGCAGAAGCAAACACAGTATGGAAATGCGGATAATCTAGGAAAAGTACATTTCAATGGAGCCAAATATGAAATGTAATTTTCCCGGTCATGTGGATAGCCCATAGTATCGGAACCTAGACCTTTACGAGTGCGGCAAGCAACCCGCCAATCTCAGAAGCGAGGCAACTCCAATCAATGAAGTGAATGGGCCATCCAGCACTTCCAAAATCCGCTGACTTGGGCATCGCTCAGCGGGTCAATCCAATACCCCCTACGAGTATAGCGAATAGCTCGCCAATTCTAGAGTAAGGCACCCCGGTCTTAACACTATAAGATGGAGGCCCGTTGCCCTTTAGAACCAGGCTACTCGAGTACTTCACCGCGAGTTAATCCTAGTGCATGTAAAGAAAAAACTGAATATACAATGGTGACTACGTCCGCTTCCTGGACACACTCCAAAGAATAATATAAGCCGCAGTGACAGCAGTCCACATGTCGGACGCTCGCCCCGCAATATAAATATACAATGCATCACAGATAATTACATCTAATACTACGTACACCGGGCTATCCATCGCGACAAATCCAACACAACCATAACATATATATATATATATATATATATATATATATGAGAATAATGGAGGAAAGATGCCATGGAAGGGAATTTCCTTTTATGGCGTCGAAAGAATACACCCTTCCTCATTTTTTCCGCCGATTGGCACCCACCATCTTCATCATTATCATCTAAGATGTGAGTACACCAAATTTCATGTTATTCTATAACCTTTTCACCGTTGATTTAGCATTGTAAAAAGTTCTATTGTCGGTAAACCGTTAATTTTGAACCCACTAAATCAACGGTGAAAAAGTTGTAGAATCACATAAAATTTGGTGTACCGGCATCTTAGATGATAATGATGATGATGGCAGGTGTCGATCATCGGCAAAAATAAGGGAGGATGTATTTTTTCGACACCATAGGATGAATTCCCTCCTATGGCCTCTTTCCTCCATTAACCTCTCTCTCTCTCTCTCTATATATATATATATATATATATATAATTCACAGAAACAAGTAAAACAAAACAGTGTGCCATCCCGTCTAAATGAACATAAAGCAATTAGACGACATTTAACAACACACATACAAACTACGAATCAATAAACAATGTCAAAATTTCGATCGAATGTTTTTCCGTGATTGCCAAATTGAAAAACATCACAAAACAAAACTGGGCAAAATCAAAAAAGACTAAAATTCCTAATTCCACGTATCCAAGTGACTGAAAAAAAATGGGGCCAAACAAAAGTTAAAATACTACCAGTCTCGGGGAAAATCACAATTCCAGCGGTTTTTCTGTGTTGGTTTGGTCACGTTTTTGTTCTGGGTAATTTAAACATCATGAGGAGACTTCTGCACTTGTTTAAAATTTTTTAAACGACTTTGAAAATCCCAACAGAAACTTGGATTTATGGAATTAGTTACGGAAAAAAATTGATTTCGAAACTATCGCATTGTCTAAACTAGTTCTAGTACTTGGTTTGGCTCTGATACCATTGAAATTTCCTAGTGCCCTCGCCGCTAACTAGCAGCCAATGCTGAATACGAAAACAAAAATTTTGATGGCACTAAAAACTTGTAACCAAGAATCTAAACCAAATACCCAAACTAGCAAACACTTAAGAATAGAAATCAAAACCTTTGTGGCGTTTTCATTTGCTCCAATTGGATTGGATTTTAGCATGCTATCAAGAGCTCCGTATTGTGCTTGCAAGCCGGTCCTCCTTCGCCGAATATGATCCACCCGTGGAAACCAAGTTCAAGCTTCAATTTCATCCATGAAGTAACTAAAGATCATAGAATGCTAATCTAAGATATTTAGTGATGTGTGTGAGTGTTCTAATAATTTTTCTTTCCCTTTATCTTCATGATTCTCAACTCATGAGAGTGTTGAAGATGAAGAAGAAGAAGGAGGAGCCATGAAAGAGAGAGAAGCTAAATGGTAGAATGAATGAAATCCTTCACAAATTCAAGCATGCTTCAACACTTTTATAAAACGAATTTTTCCATTTTAAAACTACAACTATACTTGAATAGTATTTGTAAATGAATTTATAATTCATTTGCCCATACCCTCCACCATTTCACTTTTCCATCTCATTTCATATTTTCTTTATAAAGAAAATCCTAGAAATGAGGTGTCCTTCTTCTAAAAGTATTCTTGTATGAATACAAGAATACGTCCCCACAAATATATGCCCGTATTCGTATCAAAATACGAATACACAAGAGATATAAAAATATAATGAACATAATACTAGAATATACATATTGAAATATATTTATGTATATTATTAAATCAAAACTTGAATTAATAATCCAGCTTAATTCTAAACCAGCAAGTATTATCATCTGCCCGATTCAAGTCTGTGTGGTTAGCACACATGCCTAATCAGAACCCTGCACGTATCAATATACGGTCACTACATCATTTTGCCTGAACTGGGAAAACCCTTTGTGTGGGACTCTAAAGACTCATCAATATGCTGGCAGTGGGTTTAACTACAAGCACGTCAGCGGCACTGGCTGTACGTAACGGCTGCCTAGGTGTTGTGCAAAAGGAAGGCCAACGGGCATACTCATCCGTACCCCTATTGAGTCTGTCTATGACAATCTCCATATAGTCCGGTCTCTTCTTTTGAGATAATCGCATACCGGGTCTAGGGGTGGATAACGTCAGACCCCTATTAACCTGATAAGTCGTGCCAGTCTGAAGCTCGTCACACACTGAGAAACTACTGACATCACATCAGTAATTCTCATCCACCTTGGCCAAGGATTTTGGTGATGGCTGACCCAACACAGCGCGACATCGACTCCTAATACTGGGAGAGATGAATCCCTGACTATTGTTCACTGCCTCCATGCGGCTTGGGACTGTACCTAATTAAAACCTGTTTCCATAACTCCTTTGAGCCGTGGTAGGGTAGTAATCTAAATACAGCGGGAACTCACACGAGACAAATGAAAATCTCAGGTCTAAGGACTAACTTGTACTCATGCCATAAGAGAACTTCCATCTGACGATAGGTATAATACCATCTAGAAGTTTTTGGCGAGTCCGTCCGGTGTACTCACCTCCAGTGAGCACCTGTATACTATCTTAGGTGGCTCAACACCAATGGCTTATGAGACTGGCTACCGCCCCTCGTCAGGGTCTCGAAAAATATATACTGGTCTACTCCAGAGTATCGATACCCAGTTTCGATACTCTCTCGATTAGGGACATTTAAGGATGTGCTTATGGACCACCCATCTCCCACATATATGATCGTCATCATAATGATGGTTGTCAAGCAATAATTGTAAGTCCACGGTAGCACCCCGGCCGTCTAACAGACGCTAAATGCGGAACAAAAACTTTTTACAACTGGCGCTATCGCGTACTATAACCCGGATCTGCCATTAAAGCTAAACTAACAAAATACAAAGTGGGAAGAAAAGTTATACCTAACGATCCGAGTCCTTCAGTCTTCAACCATCATCCCACGCTTTGTTGCGGCTGCTCCAATCTCCTGAATCTCCAATCTTCTCGTCCAGGTGGCACCACGTCGACGGATCTTTAAACGGGCTCCCGCTTCTGAACCGAGGCAACTCGGTCATCAAGTTTGCTAAAAGAGACGACCAAGATGATGTAGAGAATGAGTAGAACACTTTGTCTCATTACGTCCAAGGCTATGGACGAACGGTTAATGAAGTTGCCTTTTGGATCGAATGGAAAAGAGAAATACATCACATCTAATTTCTATGCACCAAAACTTATATCTTTTTTCCAAATAACAACCATGCTCTCCACCAAATGAATGGCCGGCAATGATATAGGCAAGGGGGGTGAGTGTAGGAGCTAGGAGGTGACCACAACAATGAAGCTTGTCATGACTCACTAATGACACCAAGTATGAACACATTAAAAGCAAAGGATGAATCATTAAGCTTAGTCACACTTGCATTAAATGAACATTAAATACAACCATGAGTCACTAACCTTGTCATCACTTCTAGAACCTTCTTGAAGCATGACTCACCCAAGAAGAAAAGATAAATCCGCATTTAACCGAATGTTAAATACGGATGATAGAAAACTTGAAACTGGCAACTTCCAAAAGTGATCCTGAAACGAATTTCAGGATAACCTCGTATCAGTATAAACATACCCGTATTTGTATTACGACCGAATACAAATGCAACTGAGACAAAGATATTATATCTACACAGTATAATACTCCGATCCGGCTTAAACCAAAGCCGACCAGTATTATCTTCCCGAAAAATGACATGTGCGAAAACGCACGTGCATTTTCCGAACCTTGCCATAAAACCATACAGCCTCTACAACGTTTCGCCCGAACTTGCTGTCTGTGGGGGACTCTAATGACTCATCAACATACTGGCACTGGGTATAACCACTAGCACGTCAGAGATACGAGCTGTATGTAACGTTTGCCTATGTATTGATTGGAAGGGAAGCTGACGAGCGAACTCATCTCATAAACCCTACTGAGCCTAACAGTAACAATATACATACAGTCTGGTCCGTTCGTCTATGAGTATCGCATATCTGCCTAGGGCTGGTAACATCAGACCCCCATTAGCGGTATAAGTCGTGTCAGAGAGTGGCCCAGAACACCCTGAGATACTACTGGAGTACCTACCAGTAAATCTCCTGCCTCGGCCGACGGTTTTTTGTAATGGCTCTTCTAGACACAACGCGATCTCACCCCCAATACCGGAAGAGACGAATCCCCGACGATCCGCTCACTGCCTCTATGTGGCTCGGGACTGTACCCAACTAAAACCTGTTTGCACAACTCCTTTGAGCATGGTAGGGTAGTAATCTACGCACAGTGGGAACTCACACGAGACAAATGACGATCTCAGGTCGAAAAACTAACCTGTACACATGTCACCAGGGAACTGCTATTTGACGATATGTATAATACCAACTAGCATGTTCCCAGCGAGTCCTGTCCGGTGTACTCATAACCTAATGAGCACCTGTATACATCTTAGGTGATCCAACTGACACCAGTGGCTTGTGAGACCGGCCACCGCCCCTCGTCGGGGTCTCGACTGTATACACTAGTCTACTCTGGAGTATCGATACCCTGTCTTGAAACTCCCACGACTAGGGACACTTTTAAGGGTGTGCTTACAGACCCCAGCTCCCACGTATATGATCGCCATCATATTGCTGGTAGTTAAGCAAGAATCTATGGGCTCTATCATCATGCAATAGAGAACTAAAGTATGTATACGATGATAAAGACAAACCAGATAGCATACTATCATCTCGAGCAAGACTGTTATATCGGTATAGGTCGTGTCTCAATCATTGCAATCACGTACCTGCGATCCAATAATTGACTTTGAGGGCACTATCTCCAACAATCTCCCACTTGCAC
Organism: Agapanthus africanus; assembly: GCA_030015575.1. Taxonomy (NCBI): domain Eukaryota; kingdom Viridiplantae; phylum Streptophyta; class Magnoliopsida; order Asparagales; family Amaryllidaceae; genus Agapanthus; species Agapanthus africanus. Next base: position 235,297,953 of record CM057337.1, read on the forward strand.
TTAAGGCTAATTATTGCGATGTCGCATACTCACAGCCCGTGTGATACCGAACATCCAACTCCTCTACTAATCAGTTTCACAAAGCTAGTTTGTAAAACTTTTGTGTTCGAGAAATAGCCTCAGTGAGTGGATCCGCCCTGATGTTTCTTTCTATGTCTCTCTAAATCTCAAGTTCGCGGAGAAAGTCATCTCCCGAATCGAGTAATACCTGTCTTAGAATATATCTGGATATCTGATGGGACCTAGTTCATAAATGAACTCCAAATCCAAACTTCTTAGACTGTATCGATAACTGAATCTAATCAGTATCCAGCACCATGTCTCCCACAGCATCCTCTTGGACCACCTGTTCATAATACTGTCCCTCGTCAGAGGGAAAACTATAACTCTGACAATCACTCTGTCATTCATGTCATCTTTGAAGCCTGGAATGATAACCGTCTCCCGAAGGAGGCTGCGTCATCAAATCCTTAGAATATGCACTAATATTCTAAAACTGCTTCCTTATGTTTCTTCAGGATTGGATTAATAAAAACTTACCGCATCAAGTGCAATAACAACATCTGGTGTGGTACTTAACATCTCATGATCGACTCAATTTCCTAAGCAAGTGATCTGCCAATCATGCACTTCCCTCTCTCCTTTAGTCTCTAAGACAACTTTAGAGAGGGTGACTCCATCACCTGCAGGTACACCACCATGCCAGGTGTCATCTATTCTAAAATACCATTAGAATACTGTCAAAGTACCCATATTGGGAAACTACCCAAATCTAGATCTAAAACCATAAATCTAGTAACCAGAATGTCTGATATTATATCCATATTCTTTCTAGAGAAACAACTGTGTGACGACCACTGTACAACCGATCGTAGTATAGGAATTTTACTTCCTACTCTGTGTATGTCATCCAAATACCAGGACATCACACCCTACTACCTTCTTAACAGATCCACCCGTATTCTGATGAAGTCAAAGCCATGACTATCACAGCAAAATTAGATGATCTATCTTCGCTATAACTGCTTAAGTCTATAAATAGACATAAGCTACTTATCCACTATTCTTCCGCTGCTCCCACTGACTATGACAACCCTCTGGCAGAATAATATATACGTTCCCTTCTAAATCAAGTTTAGAACGATACTATACTTATCCTCTTGCCGGGTCTGATAGTCTGGAACATCAGTAGTGTTAAGTCTGGATAAACAAGAACCTCCCTGTCACCGTCCTTGAGGGTACCGGAGTACCTCTCAGGTGTCTGAGGTTACCCACCATGTCTGCGGAGTGGCTATTGGAATGTCAAACCTGATAGAATATATTGGTCCTATTAAATTTTCCGTAATCGTTTGCGGTTCTGGAATCACTTCCAGTTCTACCATACTCCCACTACTGTTTTCTGAAAAAAATCCATTTTAATAAAACTGTGACGAGTTAAGAACAATATCACTATTGATCTTCCAGATGGTAGAAAATCAACCCTCGTCAAAGCCAGGGTCAACCAACAAACTGCCATTACAGAAACGTGCCTTGAGTTATCCAGTGTCTGGTTTTAAGCATAAGCTGGACAACTCCCCGTATCTTAACATCGTTAAGATATGAACCATTCTATATAATATATAGAAATAGAGGCACTAATTTAATTGGAACCAGATTCAAACCATGCAACTGTCTCCAGTGCATATCAACTTAATGGAGAAAGGCTAATCAACATTACTCAACTTAGGAATCCATCCAATTATGAGTAACCTGAAAGAGAAACGAGTTTCTCAAAACCATTACTTTCATCTGAATACGAATCACAAGAATCTACATCTTCGATCTCTTTGAAGAATCCTGATACTTGTGACAACTGGTTCTCTACTTTATTCTTATACCCACAACTTCTCAAAACTTAGACATTGTATTTCTACGAAACACTTGTCTAAAAACTAGAGAAGTCACAAGTAAACAGAACATAGTACGAGGACCTACCCCTCTGTCCCGACGGACACTGGACAACATACAATACTCTGTATAAGTCCGCTGAGTTGAATAACTCAAAACCTTATGCGTCGTTGGTTGAAAACTGTACCCAGGCGATTTCCTCAAATATCACCAATTACAACGAATTCCGATATAATAAGGATGATCACCTAATTCCCAATAACTTACTCCCACTCATCATCTGTAAAATCCATACAGATATGAGAATGAAACCTGGTAAATTCATACCCTGGAGTAAGTATCTAATCGGGAAAACAGTTTTCTTTTAACAATGCGCAGTGAAACTGAAACATTAAAATGTCTCTTAGGGGTATCCTGGTATTCCTAGTAACGCCTCTTCCATAATCCAATTCATGATTTTAACCGTATATTTCTTTGCCTTCTCTCCAAATCCCTTTATTTGTCTTTAGTCGTTACCTTCTGTACACCTTCGTTAGGCTAAATGGTTTTCATCCTTCCCTACCGTTCGGCACCAGCCTATGGTTTGGAAGAAGACTATCCAGTAAGCATAATAGGTGTGCCCTCCTAATCCTAGGAGTACTCGCAACTTAAGAGAAGGTGATGATAAAAGACTACTGAATAATACATTATTCTATTTCTCCCGAACTGGGAAAAAAGCAAAGGTGAAAATAGGAGTGGTGATGAAGTACGCGGTTTGGTCGTGAATGATAATAGTCGCAATTTACTTTGCCCTCTTTCTAATCTCTTTATTTTTGTCTTTAAATATTACCTTCTGCACACCCTACTTATGCTAATTAGTTTTCTTCATTCCCTACCTTTCGGCACCAGCCTATGGTTTGGAATAAGACTATCCAATAAGCGTAATAGGTGTACTCTCCTAAACTAAGGAGCCCTCACAACCGGAGAGAAGGTGATAATAAAAGACAACTGAATAAACCAATTCTATTTCTTCTGAACCTGGATTCATCTTCGAAGTAGTACCTTCGAGTTCGTATATAACTATACGATGGATCTATCCAATGGAAGTGGATGTCCGTAGTAATACGGGGTGTTCTGAGAAATACAAAGGGTAAAAGAAGGAGCGGCAATGACTTATGCAACTATAGACAATCCAAAAGCCAGTATTTTAAGAAGGTTCGGTCAACTTGGTCACTGAGTCAAAGTCTAGGGCCAGTCAAAGGTTGCTGCCAAAGAGAGAGAAAAGAAACACTCTGCGTGTACTCTAACCTAGATCAGAATGGTTATCACTTTATCTAATTAGGAAACCTCCCACTGTAATCTCAAATTCTCCTTCAAACCTGAAAGAAGAATTAGTCGGGATCACCCGAAGAGTAAATCAACTCATCAGTGAGAATAGGGATCCAACTATCATCGCATGATAATTTGATGGAAGCCACTCAAGTTATCATACTCCAGAAGGTATGCGCATGCCTGACAAGTTTCTTGTATGTTTGAAACTCCCGATGTTAATTTTTACCACATGCTCTTATAACCTTGGCTTTGGTCAAAATGTCATAAGTCACATGCCAAGAGTTAGGTTTTTGAAGTGAAAAAAGCCACCACAACATCATTCTACACAACTTTAGCCCACTTGTTTAGAGTGTTATCTTCATTTCTTCTCTTGAAAAGTGAAGTTGCAAGATTGGACTAGGAGCTTCGGATGGATCGTCGTGGATACTAGAAGACTTCAAGAGAACCTTCCTCCAACACTCAAGAGGCCAAAGAGTCTAGCGAAGGGAGCTACAAAGGTTGTACTCTCGAAACCCTAGTCATTGTTGCCTTTAATGTTTAGAAACCCTAATTTTCTAGGATAGATCCTTTGTATGCTTACTTAGCACCACAAAAATTTGATCTTTGTGACATGTGATGCTTCTAAACTCTACACAGGGTGCTAGGTAAACCTAACATTGGTATCAGAGACGACCTAGAACATTAGGCGACACTTTTACGAAGTAAAAACTCCGATCGAACCAAAATACGACATTTCGGGACCCTCTCTGGACATTTTTCAAAATCTGTCATTTTTCAGAATTAAAAATACTTAAAAAATACAGCAGGAAAAACTAAGAAACACTGTGAAATACGAACCCATGATCCGTACAAACCGCCGCGGAACCGCGGCAAATCCTTGCTTAGGCCGCGGCTCCGCGGCCGTACAGAGGCTTCATTGATTCCTATTTGCACAGTAATTCTTATAACCGCTTGTATATTGTTTTAGGTATGTTTAATCTAAATCTATTACTGTATATTCTGGAGATGGTTTTGGACTCGACGATTCGATCGGAATTTTCATTTCGTTGCTTTTCCGGGTAAATTAGAAAGTATTGAAGTGTTCGAACGAGTATCATTTGCTCACTATTCACGGGGTTTAAATATTTTGGAGATACATGCAAGTTTTGTGGTGGACCCTCTAGAAGACAACAAACCTTAACTCGATTATATGACCGTCTTGAACTGCCCTTTGAACCTTAGGGTTTGGGGCAGTACAGCGTGCCACATGTGAGGCATTGGCTTGACCCTTCTACGGCTGGACCGCTACTACTGTGTCACACTCCGGGTTTTTTGAACTCCGCTCAAGTGTTGAGCTTTAGGGAATTTTGGGTATTTGATCATTCATTCGAAAACTTTAATTCTGTCTAATTATCTGGAATGTGATAAAATAAGTGGAATTCCTATAGTTTAGGCATGAAATACGAAGTATGTGATATTTCGCATTTATGATGTCTAAAGAGAATGTGGATTCCAAATATTGTAGTTTTACACTTTCTTTTCTGCGACCATAAGTGTAGTATGTTCGATATCACCGGTTTCGTTGCTATACATCAACGACAATTGGGGTACGCATACTTACTTACGTTGATGATATATGATATTATGTGTTGCTGAGATATGATGTGCAGGATTGTCGCGATCGAATAGCTGGGGGGTTTTTATGTGAGATGACAGTTTTATATTTTCATTCATGTAAATTCAAATGTAATGTAATATTCTTTTATTTGGGGCACTTCCGGGTTGAGGTTGATGCCACCAGTGTTGTATATTATTTACTTTTCCGCATTAGGATGGACCCAAGGAGGGGAGCACAGGTGACCGGGTTCTGGCGTTCAGTGGGAGGCCATCTCGAGGAGTCGAGACCAGGTCTCCTAAACTCCAGAATTGGTAGGGTCACTTGCCGCTCTCGTAGGGGTCCAGGGTGTGGGCTTGGCTATTCATCGCGACTGTGGAATCTGTATTTTCTATTCTGGCTAAATACTAAATACGGACGCCCTAGTATATCCCATATTATATCTATGTTTCTGCTGCCTGTGTTCTGTGATATCTGAGACGAATGACATATTATATATATATGATATATAGTAGACATTGCTTATGTTTTACACCCGCGCTAGTCCCGTCCCGGTATGCCGTTAGTTAAGTAACCTAACGGTGCATAACAGAACATTGCGGCGAATGCGGATGGCATAAGCGTATGTGTTATTTTCGTTTCTTTTCTGTGATTGGCTTAAGGAATTAAATGATGGGATTACATTAATGTGATTAATGTAAAGAAAATAAACCTAAAAAGATGTTGTAGAATCGGATTTGAAAACCACTCGGCTATTTATGAAAAAACTATATTTCAAAACTGCGGAGCCTAAGCCACTCCTTTTGAAAACCATTTGATTCTACAACGATATCAAGTTTAAAGCGTTAAGGATTTTCTTAAAAATCATCTGCAACCCTCCGTCATTTTAGGAAGTATAGTACTTAGTATTCATGCTATGTTTGTTGACTATAGTTAAGGCGTAGTGTACGGTAGCTAAGTGATGTCTTCCTACATTGCATATGATGCAGATTAATTAGGACATTCTTATGACTTTGTTGACCATAGTTAAGGGTCATATGAGTGGGTCTAATTAATCAAGAAATGACGGGTAGAACTTGACTGGTACTTATGATTTGTTGACCATAGTTAAGGTCATAAGTACTAGGGGTAAAAATCACATCGGGAATTTCAAGTGTTGAGATTTGCAATGAGATTGCATACCTTCCATATGATGGTTGGATCCCGATCCCACTGTGGGCAATAGTTTCTCCTAGGAGAGTTTTGCAGTTTACAATTAGCTAACTCATTAGGTGTCTAGAAAGGTGTTAACGGGGCTACGCCTCTGGGAAAATGAGGTTTACTTTAATTAGGTCCGTGCGAAAGCACGGGGAACCTCCCTCAAGTACCGACACTGGCCTGGCTGAACGGTTAGCGAAGTTGTAGACTGTAATTAATCCTGGCTAGTTTTCTTTTTAAGGTTTGAAAGAAAAACTTGATTAAACCAGTGGGAGACATCGATTAGACAAGATGATAACTAATCTGATCTATGCAAGAGCTTTCGCTGAGTGTATTCTTTTCTCTCTCTTAATGGCAGATACCAATAACTGGACTAAAGCTTCTACTAGATAAAAACAAACTGAATGGGATCAATTATAAAGACTGGTTGAGGAATCTGAAAATAGCCTTGACTTATGATAAAGTATCATATGTCCTCACGGCTTCAGCCCCGCCCGTCCCAGGTCCAAAATCCTCAGTTGCGGACGAAGAAGTCCGCAAGACATGGGACGCTGATTGTGCCACGGCCAAATGCCCCGTGCTTGCATCGATGGACAATACACATCAAAAGCAGCACGAGAATATGGACATTCAAACCATATTGCTCCATACAAAGGAGTTGTATGGAGAGCAATCCCGCGTATTGCGATACGAAGCATCAAAGAAATTGTTTCAGATGCGAATGGCCCCCGGCATACCAGTAGGAGACCATGTACTAAAGATGATAGCTCTTATAGAAGAGCTTGAGGACCTTGGGTGGACTATGGACAATGAACAATATATAGATATTATTCTGCAGTCCCTCCCCCTCCACCTTTGCTCAATTCATAATTAACTTCAACATGCATGGCATGGAGAAGGAGCTACCTGAACTCCTTAATATGTTCAGGAGTGCAGAGAGCACTATGATGTCAGTAAAAACTCCCGTTATGACTGTTGGACAGTCTTCCTCTTCTAGCCCGAAAGCTAAGGCCAAGGGAAAGAAAAAGAAGAAGCCCACCAATCCTAAGGGTGGAGTTAAAAAGGGGGGTGTGCTCGGTAAGCTTTCCTCCTTCGCATTCATGTGTATATTTTTGCATTTGCATACTTATTTTAAAATCCATAAAAATCAAAAACTTTAAAAAATTATTAAAAAAATAGAAAAATTCAATTTTGGCCATACTTGACTTAAGTTCAACATGACGGTTGAATAGAAGGGAATAACTAGATCCTAAACTTAGTAAATTAAAAAAAAACCCTAAAAATAAGCTTTCTTAAATTTTAACCGTAGAAAATATATGTCCTTGTAGATTATTTAGAAATAGGCAATTTTTGAGTTTAGTTCTTAGGCTAAGTCAAAATAAGGGAAGAGTATTGAAATTTTTATTTGAATTGTAAGTTTGAAAAATAATTCTGGACCTTTAGTCTAAATCCGGAAAATATATACCCTACTACATGGACAGACACGCACCTTGAAACTTGGAATAGTAGAGGATACCTTGAAATGCTCTTGTCTAAAATCCTTAGTATGAAAGAAAATAAAATAAAAGTACAAGTGTGAATAAAGAAATATAAAAAAATGAACACTGGTTTTGTAATATCTTGAGGCTGCATAAATAAAAAATATATATATAGCAAGGGTGCTTTATCACCTAGTGCCTTAGACCAACTGGTTTGGGAGTCACTTCTAAAGCCTTTGGTATTACAAAACGAGGAATTACGACTTAATGCGCGAACACATTTTGTAATCGGTCATTAGTACCTCAAGAAGTATTAACGGTCGCATGAAGGATGTGTGAGCAATTTAATCTAAAAATTCACCAACTAAAAGTATTTTGGACGATGGACAAGAGTATGATAGCTAGAATTGAATTTCCAAGTGTAGGGGTGATACATACACACACGTAGGGGTATATGATTTGGGTTTGGATGAGAGATGGGAATGAAAGATAGGACTTATATCTTCAATAAAAATGATAAAAATTCCTAAGTTGAGATGGAACCTTAGAAGGAAAATTCAAAAGTTGTTGAAAGCTTAATAAATTTGCAAAACATATATGATCTTAAGTTAAATGATAAATGAGTGTGAAAAATATGGGTTGATGATTTCTAAATTAAACATAATAGAATTTCTTGCTAGAATACCTAATTGAAGAATGAAAGTCAACATGCCAAATTGATCGGATTTTATGGATAGTATCCGCTGAAAACCCTCAGGAGACAACACTCCTCCTACTAGGACACCTAGAGGTTTAAGGGCTTATTGCACGAGCTCAGTGCAATCGCGATTCCCTGCGAAAGTGAGGTTAGGATTTTGTTGAGAATAAAATTGGCTTTGCTCGGGACGAGCAAAAGATAATTTTGGGGGTATTTGTTCATATCAGAATATTGCATTATTATATCACCCATTCTTAAACATATTACAAATAAATAGGTGCTTTTGATCCATGTCTGCTAAATAGTTGCAGGTTACAGGTTCTCAGAACAATACAGTGAATTTGATGAAAAGACGCTACAAATGTGAGACTACGACATACAAAAGATGAATCCGTATGATGCCGCCTAACAGTTCAAGGAACAAATAAAGATCAGTAAACAGTTCAATTGCACAAAGCACAAGGGCAGCACAAGATTCAAGACTTCAACGCGAAGCTTACAGTAAAAGTCCACAGAATTCTGCACTGTCGGAAATCTGGAAGAAAGTAGAAAAAATTCTGAGGAACCAAGTGAAAAAAACAGAAGGAAAAGGCAACTTGAAGCATCCCTAAAGAACTGAGTCCAAGAGCTCATCATATGGCCGAAGAACCGCGGCCAAATAGGGCATTCTGCCTCGGATCCGCGGCCGTGCAGTGCATGTGTCGGTGCACGTGTCGGTGCTTTGACCAGACTTTCTTAGGGCAGTCTTGTAATTTCAAATATGGATCAGATGTAACCCTAGGGTTTTTTCCTATCCATAAATAGGAGGGCTCAAAGCCAAATAAGGCGTTCCTCTTTTGGGTGCCTCTTTTGCGTGCCTCTTTTGAGATACCTCTTTTTAATTGCTAGATTAAATTCCATTGTAATCGTTGAGAGGTCATCAATAAAGGTATTTTTAATTTTTATCGTGCATTCTTTTATCTGAATTTAATTCCTGCAAGTTTTATCTGTCTTTTCTTATTTGCAACTTAAATAGTCTTTTAAAATTATAAAAATGAATCTTATCATAACTTCCCTAATGAGTGAGTAATTCCTCACTTGTTAGGGTTAGGATTGGGATGGTTTGAGAGAAGTAAATCTCTCTCTCTCCTTTTTTTACCCATATAATTTTTATAATAGGACTCTATTTAAATTAACCACACACCGCTCACTACTGCACCCTATCCTATAAGATAGCGGTGATTCCTTAGTTAGACCGGTTGTGATTGATTTAAATAGAGGTTAGGGCTAAGAGTTAAGAAAGGACGGACAAGGACCAAAAGGAAGAAACTAAGTTTCTTCCTAGTCGTGCTAATCCCCTTTGTTGACTATTACCCTAACACCTATATTCTTAACTAGGGCATTGAAAGCAGTGAGTAAAATCCATATTCCAAACTAACCTAATCCTAGCCCTAGAAAGCCTTTAAATTTATTTAATCTCATTCTTATATCTTAAAACAAAAACCGACTTTATCCGATTAACTCATTAGAACATAAAGAAAAAGAATCCATCTCCCTGTGGACCGACCTGTACCCAACCGGCTAGCTATCAAGCGACACCGTCTTGATTGCGGTATTCTTTAATTTTAAAACGCACGCACAAAATTTCTCTACCAATCAGGTACCAGCAGTGAATCGAGGTCCTCGAAAAGAAGGTTGAGGAAATGCGGCTCGCCACCCATTTGCCGACGAAATACTCCACGGGTTCTCTCACAAAACCCTTCATAGAGCAGTAACTATGTGAGCGCATCTCGTCTCGAAACTAGCCACCCAAGGTAGCCTTCTTCAAACGAAATTCCGGCCCAAAGGACCACTTAGACGCGTTCACAACGAGTATGAGCTTCCAGAACAACTCGGACGCAGCTCAATGCCGAGCAATTCACACCACCCTCACCCGGGCCGGACGGAATTGATTCCGTGGCCTTGCTCCACGTTCAATCTCAACCTTTGACGAGCTGGCTACTTAGTTCCTCGGTCATTTCTTCGGCAACCGATGGCAGAAGAGGATGTTGGATACAGTGCCCTCAAGTCAATTATTGTAATTGCTGGCACGCGATTGTGATGATTGTGGGAGGACCTATACGAGTAGAACAGTCTTACTCAAAACGATAGTATTCTATCTGGTTTGTCTTTATCATCATGTACATGCATTATGTGGTATTACTGATCACTATTACATGTTGATAGAGCCCATAGGATTCTTGCTTGACTACCAACATTATGATGGAGATCATATACGTGGGAGCTGGGTAGTCTATAAGTACATCCTTAAATGTCCCTGGTCGAGAGAGTATCGAGACTGGGCATCAATACTCCGGAATAGACTAGTGTTTACTTTTCGAGACCCCGACGAAGGAAGGTAGCCGGTCTCACAAGTCATTGGTATCAATTAGTCACCTAAGATAGTATACAGGTGCCCATTGGGTTATGAGTTACATTGGACGGACTCGCCGGGAACATGCTAGATGGTATTATACCTATTGTGAGATAGCAGTTCTCAGGTGACATGAGTACAGGTTAGTCTGTCGGCTTGAGATCGTCATTTTTCTCGTGTGAGTTCCCACCGTGCTTTGATTACTACCCTACCATGGCTCAAAGAAGTCATGCAAATAGGTTTTAGTTAGGTACAGTCCTGAGCCACTTGGAAGCAGTGAGCAGATTGTCGGGGATTCGTCTCTCCCGGTATTGGGGGTTGATGTCGCGCTGTGCATGGGTGGCCATCACCAGAAATCCTTGGCCAATGTGGACGAGAATTACTGATTTGGATCAGTAGTTTCTCAGTGGGTGATGGGCTTCACACCGACACGAACTATCGCGTTATTAGAGGTCTGACTTTATCCACCCCTAGACCCGATATGTGTACTCTTAGACGAACAGATCGGACTGTACAGAGATTGTCACAGACAGGTTCAGTATGGGTACGGATGAGTTTTCTCGTATTTCTTTTGCTCAATACCTGGGTAGCCATTACGTAGTGCCGCTGACGTGCTTATGGTTAAACCTACTGCCAGCGTATTGACGAGTCATTAGAGTCCCAAAAAGAGGGTTTTTCCGGTTCAAGCGATATGATGTAGATGGCGTATATTGGTACATACAGGTGTTCGATTAAATATGTGTACATGCTACACAGACTTTAATCGGACGGTTGATAGTACTAGCGGCTTAGGATTAAGCCGAATTATTAAATCAAGTTTTGATTTAATAATCTATATATATATATATATATTTAATATATGTATTTTAGTATTATTGTTCACTATTTATTTTCTCTCTTGGCTATTCTTATTTTTATATGAATACGCATATATGTATTTAAATACATATACCGGGTTGTATTCCGTATTTATACAGAATATCTTCTAGAAGTTGGACAACTCATTATATGATTTTCATTTTAGAAAATCATTTGGAAATGAGGTGGAGGGTGAGGTGGCATGAGCATGGTTGGAGGTATGTAGAGAGGTATGGCCTTTGATTGTTTATTGTAAAAATGTGAGATATTTTTTGCATGGTTAAAAAATGAGGAGCCATTCTTTCTACATGCTATCATAAACTCTTTATTCTATCATGCTTGATTGTTCTTCTACACTTAGCTCATTTCTTTCATGAGTTGCTCAAGTCTTGGTTTTTTCCTCACCTCCTCCTCCTTCTTCATTAGTTGCTCACTTGAGCTTAAGAAATGAGAGAAAAGAATAGTGAAAAATTCCTACATCCCCACTCTCCATTGCTAGCGACCTTGGAGCGTTAATTGCTTCGCTAGGCGATGCTAGAGCCTGCATCGTTTCCCTCAGATGGATCATCTTCAGCAAAGGAGGACCGGCTTGCAACCACGATCCGGTGCACTTGAAGAAAGCTTGAGTATGTGAGTATTCTAGATATAGTAGATTAGTTTAGCTCACTAGGTTTTTGTATATAACTTCTAGCTATTTAGTTCGATTCTTGGTTTGGGAATTTTGGAAAACTAGAAAAATTTTGAAATCCATGTTGCCATCTTCGAAAACTAGTTTGCTAGTGTGCCAAGGTTCCCAACAGAGGATGGTCGACTACCTGTTCACCATCAAAAGCGAAGACCGGGAATCTTTCAAAAGTTATGTCACCCGGTTCTATAATACCCTTCTGGAAGTGCCCGAGCACCGTGATGAAACGGTCATCACCGCCTTAAGGTTGGATCTTAGGCATAAAGAATAGCTCCGCTCTTTTCCAGCGCAACTTATGACCATGGCCAAGGTAAAAGTTTGGACCAAGCGGGAGATCCAACTCGAGTCTAAAGTGAACGCCAGTGTACCCTGCGGGGACCGGACAGACCGAAAAAAATGGGACCGGGAGGAGAAGAAAAAGACCGATCATCCAAAATCATATTCCCCGAGGATTCACGAGTACACCACTCTGAAGGTCTCTCAGACCGAGCTGCTAGAAGAGGCAAAGAGCGAGAGATTCTTCAAACTCCCGCCAATGATATAAAGGCCGGGTGAGCGACTCTGCGGCCTATATTGCGTCTTTCATCAGTCTCAGGGGCTCCCAACTGAGAACTGCAAAGAACTCCGTGATTATATTGAGGAGCTGATCTACTCCGGTCACCTAGCAAAGTATCTACGAGACAAACGTTAAGCAGAATGGGAGCAAACAGACCAGCCTCCACCCGGAGAGTTGACGGTCGGGCAGATCATGGGTCTCTGTTGAATCGGCTCCACAGCAAGGACACCCACCGTATCCGGCAGGTCATGACCTTAGATGATCCCCACCCTAAGAAATACAAGAATGTTGCTCCCATCACCTTCGCCAATGAAGAGCTTCATGCCATATCCCTCCCGCACAATGATCCCCTGGTGATCATGACTCGAGTAAATTAGTATGAAGTCCGGAGAATCCTAGTTGACTCTGGAAACTCGGAGGACATCTTATTTTACGAATGTTTCCAGGTATGAGATTAAACCAGTCCGATCTCCAACCAACCTCGCTCGTCCTCTCAAAGTTTACAAACCACTCTATCTGAGCTTGAGACCCAAAAGGATGTTATAAGACGAAGGAACCCAGGAGACGAGAAAACTCACCGACATGGTTCGGGTTCTTCCGGCCTCCCAGATGTTAAAAGGGAGAGTGATTGTTCCCTCAGCTCAGATCTTGACCTACCACCTCACTCTCAAGTTCCATCTGGGTGATGGGGGAATAGGTCGAGCCTACGGAGAACAACAAACCGCTAGGGTTTGTCTCGCCTAAACTCTTTTCGAGGACAATGAAGTTGATTCCGAGGGGCCGTGCGATCCTCGGGAATTTCTGGATACACGTGATGACATAAAAGAGATTCGGGGTTCCCCTGTGGAGGCCTTGTCCGAAGTTCCACTCAAGGAGGGAGATAACAGCCGAACTGTCCAGATCGGCTCCCTCTTGACCGAGAAAACTCGAGACAACCTTATACAGTTTCTCCGAAACAACTCTGACATGTTTTCTTGGACTCCCGAGAGCATTCCGAGGATCGACCCCAAGGTGATCTCCCAACAGCTTGGTGTCGACTCAGAGGTTCGGCCTGTCCGACAAAAGAAAAGAAGCTTCGCGCCTGTCAAACAGAAGGCAATCGAGGAGGAAGTGGACCGACTACTCATGGCTGGCTTCATCAAGAACCTGAACTATTCAGCTTGGCTTGCCAACGTAGTCATGGTCAAGAAAGCAAATGGAAAGTGGCGCATGTGCGTCGATTTTACCAACCTGAACAAGGCCTACCTTAAAGACAACTACCCGCTCCACGGATAGAACAGTTAGTTGATAGCTCGGCCGAACATGAGCTGTTGAGCTTCATGGATGCCTTCTTCGGTTATAATCATATCCGGATGATCCCGGCTGACGTAGAGCTCACCGCCTTTACCTCCGATCAAAGAGTCTACTGCTACAAGGCAATTCCATTCGGCCTCAAAAATGCTGGGGCAACGTATCAGCGGCTGGTCAACAAGCTGTTCAAGCCACAAATAGGAAGAAATATAGAAGTCTATGTCGATGACATGCTCGTGAAATCCACCCTATCAGCCGGGCATACCACGGATCTCAGCGATACCTTTGAGGTCCTGCGTAAGTACAAAATGAAGCTAAATCCAGCCAAGTGTGCTCTCGGCGGCGCGGGCGGAAAGTTCCTCGGATTCGTGGTCGCACATCGAGGAATCAAGGCAAACCCGGAGAAGATCAGGGTCATCATTGACATGGCGACACCAAAAAACAACATTGAAATCATGCAACTCAGGAGCAGGGTGGCCAGTTTCAGTTGGTTCATGTCCAAGTCTGGCGAAAAGTGCCTGCCTTTCTTCAGAGCCTTGAGAAAAATCCTTAGGTTTGAGTGGTCCGAAAAATATCAGGTAACCTTTGAGAAGCTCAAGAAGCAACTTACAACGCCACCGCTTCTCACCCGGCCAGTTGTAGGAGACGAGCTGATGCTGTACCTGACCGTCTCCGACCAAACCGCCAGCCCCGTTGTAACATTTCAGAAAATATAAATTTTTTTAGAATTTAATATTAAAATAATATATTTCGCGAAAACTACATGAATTCTAAATTTGGGGTTTTCGTAAAATGGTATAAATATATACCAATAAATGGAAAATAATTGGAGATTAAAATGATTTATTCATTTAAATATATATTTATCGGATTTGGTATTTTTATAATTAATTATATGCAGTTTGAATAAAAATTGATTAGTGCACTACTAATCGCGATTAGGCCAAATCTGTGTTCCTACATTTTTCCATGGTTAGTGCACCATGACATGTTGCATTTGGTTGTATATTGTTTCATTGGTATTTGTTGATATTTGGTTTCAAAAAGAAAAGATATGAGAGTGTATTATTGAGGAGAGAGAGAGAGAGCGGACCAAATGATGACATGGCGCATGGCATGAGAGAGAGTGAGGGTGAGAATAAGAGAGAGAGAGAGGGCTGCCCATTTCCTCACCCCCATTGTTCTTCTTTCATCTTCTTTAACTCATACTCCCTCCACTTCTAACTCTAGGTATCATCTCTAAATTCTTTCCAAAACCATATACTCCCTTCATTAAAAATGATCCCCACCTCTTTACAAACCCATTGGATCAATCAAAGTTGGATTTTGAAGACATTGAGCAACTCAAGAAAATTCTTGAGTTTCCAAATGAGTTATTTCTTTCACCATTGGTGTAGTATTTGATTACCTTTAGCTTCTATTTTAGTTTAGAATTGATTTAGTGAGGTTTAGTGATCTTGGAAAAATTCAAGAGAGGATTTGGGTGATTGTGTGGACTTGTGATGAATAGTGAGTGTTGCAAGAACTGAGAGATGTCTTTTCTGTCCTAGAACACGGAATGGAAACCAAAATACGAACTTAGAAATTTCCCCATGTCGGTTTTGTGACATTTTATTGGCCTACAGGGAATCTGAACCAACCTGGGACGTTTACGAGGAAAAGTAGCAACAATATTAACCTAAATTGAGTACTAGGAGACCACCCAGAGGAGACAAACCTAAACAGAGCACCCAAGGTCGAGCAGGCCGGATTTTAGGGTAGTGTCGCCGGCCAATTGGTGGGTGATGGTGTTAGAATTGGTTCTGTAGCTCAAATTCCTTGTAACCTATCCCCTGTATTTGCTAGTTTAGTCCTAATTTAACCTGAGACAAATCTGGGAGCATATTGGGTTGGATTTGGATATGTTTTCTGATATTGGGATTATTAGTTTTGATATTTGATATTGTATTGGGTCGTTGGATGTTTGTACGTCAACGACGAGGGTTGTTTGGTTGTTTTTGCATGCGTAGACTATAGGTTCTAACCTATGAGCGCACCGTGTGCCATATCGGTTTTCCGGACATTGATTTTAATAGCATTGTGTTCATATCATAATATTGCAGTTTGTATTCCCCAATTCTTATTCATTTTATAAATAAACAGGTGCTTTTGACGCATATCTGCTGCATATTACAGGATACAGGTTCTTGGAGCGAATACAGTGAAAAAGACCAAAGTTGATACAAAAGAGTGACTTTTGACCAGCAAGTAGAAGGGTCCTAGTCAAGCCTAGACAGAGAACAATTCACAAGTGTACAAGGCAACGCATGGTCCGAAATGTCAAAGGAAACAGTCAAAAGATCATTACAAGTTTTCACTGAAGATCTGGAGGAGACCCAGAAGTCAAAAGGAGAAAAGAAGTGGAAAAATAGAAAGCCCATGAAGCATATAAGGAAGCCCAGAAATTTGGTGAGCCAAGCCCACCAAAGGGCCGCGGAACCGCGGCCCAAGCCCATCATTGCCGCGGTTCCGCAGCCGTATAGTGCCCGTGTCGGTGGAATTTTTTGGTGTCGGTGCGTCGGTGCGGGTGTTGGGATTTTCCGTGGGCAAATCTGTAATTGCACATCTGCGAGAGTCTGTAACCCTAGTTTTCATATTTTCCTATAAATTGTAATCACAGATCTGTAAAACTCATGCCTCTTTTCAATAAACAAAATTCAGATCTGTTCTGTATTCTTGCTTGGAGGGAGCCATCAATACAATTAGTAAGTTATTTTTCACAGCTTTGTTTTAATTCTCTTTTAATTTAGAATGATTATTAATCCCTTAATGAGCGAGTAATCTCCTCGCTTGTTAGGGTTAGCCTTAGGGAAAGGTTTGAGAGATGAGATCTCCCACCCCTTTCATGCCATTCACACATAATAATTAGAACTCCATGCATACGCGCACAACCGCTCCCTACGGCACCCTACCTCTCGAGGTAACGGTGAACCGTAGTATAAAGGGCCAGTTGCGCGTGTTTTCCATGGAGGTTAGGGTAATTATCGATAAAGGAAGGACAAGAATCTAGAGGAAGAAATATCTTCCCAAAAGATTCTTATCCACTTTATTGATAATTACTATAACATCTAAGAGATCTAAAATAAGGCATTGAAAGCGGTGAGGAAAGCTTTAATCTCCAAACTTCCCCTAAACTTAACCCTAACAAGACTTTAATTTAGATTAATTTAGTTTATCGATAGATCTAGTTTTTTTTAGAAATAATAAATCAAAACAAACAACATTTGGAATCAACTCGTAAAAACATATTAAGAAAATTACCCATCTCTGTGGATCGACCCGTACTCACCGGTTAGCTGTAAAGCGACGCCGTTTCTGATTACGGTAAATACAAATTTTTGGACTAATCAAATGGCGCCGTTGCCGGGGATGGCGTAAAAATCCTTTTGTGTAATTTCGGGTTGATATAAATCTTAAAAATCTGAAAATATAAAAAGTACAAAAATTTTTTTTCATTATTTTTATCTGTTTGAAGGGTTTCTCGTTTGAATCTTGCAGGAACAGCGAAGAATCGCGAATCTGGAATTTTACAGAGGGCAAACCAGGAAAAATCATATCAGAACAGAGGAGAATTGGTGAACAGGAGCGACACAAATTTTTTCAGAGTCTGAACCCACTACCAGACCGCGGAACCGCGGCCAAGGAGCACCCCCGATCGCGGAACCGCAGCCCTTTTGCATCTTCAGCACCTCAAATTTAGCTGGTTTGTTTTCTGTACCCCTCCTCTGCAACCTCCATATATCTTTCTGTGAAAATTTTCTGCAGGAATTCTTTGCGGTAAAAATTCTTCCTCCCCCTTCTAAATAACAGATTTTCTGCAGGTTTCTTTGCGCCGTGCTAAAAATTTGATTGCAAGTGAATTTATTGTTTTGCATAATTTAATCAGACTTTAAGGGGCTAATTGACCAAACTCGGATTGGGTGGGGATTTCATCACCCTTCCCAGGACCCCAGAAAACACTTAAAGCATTTGCATTGACCACAATTAATAAAAAATACTAGACTCAGCCCTTAGGACATCGAGCTCAATAGGAAAAGGACTAGTATAGGCATCGACCGTTTATCCTAACTGACTTTGCGGTGTCTAGGCAAGTGTGTCTAGGCTAGTGGTTATTAATTAGGCCCACTATTGTGGTTCCTTCCCACTTACCTGGCACTTACCTAACAGCAATTGTCGGTGAAGAGGCGGTTTGAGGTCCTATTTCTAGCCCTAGTTAGGAGCTGTCTAGCAGACCTAGGTGACCCTAGATCTAGGCCTGATTATGCATGTGTGGTTGATACATTTGTATCATAAGTCTCTTTTCAAAAACCTCCTTGCAAAACTCTCACATAAAAAAAAAAGAAAAATCTTTTCAAAACTTGCAACTTGTCGCTAAGAAAACTTGCAACTCACTTCCACCACTTCTTCTCATTGACGTTATCTTACCTCCACATTCTGTCTTTCATTTTTTCTGACTGCACTACCCCTTTAGTGTATGTCACTTTGGACTAGGGATACTAACGCCCGATTAGTCCGTGTTTCGTTGGTACCGACCGACGAACCTTTCGACACCGAAGTCGAAATTCCCTCCATTTTCTTACCTCCACCTTCAAATTCTTCTTTCGAAGGTATGTCGGGACACGACCCCAACAATACCTTACCGACGGCAATGATTCCACCTCCGTTAGGTGCGAATAACCCGAATCACCCGCCTGTTGTAGCGTACGCACGAGTCGCGCTCCAGGATCTCTTCTACCCCGTCCGCACTTCTTTACCTACATGTCTTTCACCCCCACCGGCAAATGGGGACAATTTTGAAATAAATCCACATTTCATCAATATGCTGCCAAAATTTCATGGTTTGGAATCCGAAGATGCATATATCTTTATCAATAAATTCCAAAACGTTTGCGCTATGATGAAAACGACCCAATTAAGTGATGACGCTATAAGGCTAAGGGTCATTCCTTTTACCTTATGTGACCTAGCCGAGAAGTGGCTATACAGCACCGCATCACATTCCATTAGAAATTGGGACGAGTTTGTGAAAGCTTTTCTAAAAAAGTTCTATCCTCATCACAAAATTGCTAGAATCCGTAACGAGATTATACAATTTTCACAGCTTCCTTCCGAACCATTTTGGAAGTGCTTCGAGAGATTTAAAGACCTACTCGTTCAATGCCCTCATCATGGGATCGAAAGTTGGCAACTTTGCTAAACATTATACGAGGGATTGAACTCGGCAACGAAGCAGTTGCTAGAAACCATATATCAAGGTCATTTTCTCTCCAAGTCTAGCGACGAAGCGTGGCAGTTTCTTGAGGATCTTAGTGAGCAAACAATTCAGTGGGAGAGTACCAAGACCACATCTTCTTCTTCTGTTGGTCAATCTAGGGCAGTCATACATCAAGTAGATATGTCGATTGCTATGAAGGCCAAGATGGCCGCACTTATGAAAAAGCTAGAAGCCATTGAGACCAAAATCCCATCGTCTTCTCCTGCCCCTGTTATGCCTCCACGAACTGTTTGTGCTTGTTGTACGGATCCATCGCATCTAACCGAAGAGTGTCCTTATAATGCATCTACTCAAGGACAGGATCAAGTCAATACTGCATTTCAGCAACGACAGAGAAACGATCCGTACTCTTCGACATACAATCCGGGGTGGAGGAGTCACCCAAATTTCGCTTGGAACCAAAATCAACAATTCCAAGGAAATAACAATTTTCAAAGACCTCCTCCTCCACAACAACAACAAGCACTCCAACAAACTCAAAACCAGCAGCCTTTCCAACAACAACCTTATACAAATCAAACGAACAATTTGGTCCAACCAAATGATGATAAGGTTATCTCGCTAGAAAAAAGTCTAGATGCATTTCTCAAGCAATCTACAGAATCCGCAGCAAGATTTGAAAATTGTGTTCAGTCTTTGATGCATAGCAATGCTTCACACGATCAAAGTATCAAATCTATTGAGGCACAAATTGCACAATTAACTGCTGCGTTGAGCGAGAGAGAAAAAGGAAAGCTTCCATCTCAACCATTGCCAAATCCCGGTCACACACAAAATGCATATCACAATCACAATGTTAATGCGGTGACCACGTTGAGATCCGGAAGAGTATTGCAGAATAATATGGGTACTAGTGATGACATCCCCGCCGGTGGTTCTTCTTCTTCTCCATCGTTATCTTCCCCTTCTTTATTTTCTTCACCTTCTTCTTCACCTTTTTCTTTAGAGCCTATTCTCCACCCTTCACATGGCTCTACTTCTTCTAACTCGAACGGACCCATTTCTCACAACACGAACACATCCACACTGGGATCCGTTCCTACTCCACAGACATTTGACTCAACAAATTTTCAAAATGCTCCATTTCCAAACAGGTTGAGTCCCAATAAACCAACTGCACAAGTGGAGAAGATTGTGGAATTATTTAAGAAGGTTAGCATAAATATACCTCTCTTGGATGCTATCCAACAAGTCCCTTCATACGCGAAAATCTTAAAGGGCTTATGCACCTCGAAGAGAAAGGCATCTCAAGTACCCAAGAAAGTGCTAGTGGCTAGTGTAGTGAGCAATGCTATTAACCACACTCAAATCTTACCCCAAAAACGAAAGGACCCCGGTTGTCCTACGATTTCAATCACAATTGGGGATAAGAAAATTAATCGAGCACTTTTAGATCTTGGGTCTAGTATTAACCTGCTTCCCTACTC
Organism: Agapanthus africanus; assembly: GCA_030015575.1. Taxonomy (NCBI): domain Eukaryota; kingdom Viridiplantae; phylum Streptophyta; class Magnoliopsida; order Asparagales; family Amaryllidaceae; genus Agapanthus; species Agapanthus africanus. The sequence goes on from CM057337.1 coordinate 235,318,639, forward strand.
CGTGTGCGAACAATTAGGGGTTGGAGAGTTGAAACCCACTCGTTGTACTCTCCAAATGGCTGATCGATCAATCACCCATCCAAGGGGTGAGCTAGAGGATGTGTTGATGAGAGTTGGGGAGTTCATATTCCCCGTTGATTTTATTGTTGTGGATACACAACCTGTTGCTAACCCACAGAACCAAATTCCGGTGATCCTCGGTCAACCATTTTTGTCCACTTCCAATGCTGTAATAAACTGTCGCAATGGCTCCATGATTCTATCCTTTGGGAAGATGTCTAGTGAGTTCAATATTTATAAGATGGGAAGTCTGCCCCCTGTACCTAAAACTAGTACACGAGAAGTTTGCTCTGTTCATGAAATCACGCAGGAGGACTGCGAGCTTGAAAGATTCTTGTTTGATGAAAACAGTTTTGACGCCACTAGTGCGTCTCTCCTTGAGCCTACTACCGTTGACACAACCGATATGGATTATGAATGTTTCACTTTTCCGGATGATGACGACTCACAGCTCGAATATGAGTCTTTTGAATTTGTGGATGAGTTAGTTGAACCATCCGAATCGGTTGTTTGCAGTGATTTCGAACCTGTGTTGGAGTCCTTTGAGTTCGAGGTAGATTCCGCAATGATTCTTTCGCCTCCGAAACTCGAACTCATGTCCTTACCGTCTCACCTTAAATATGCTTACATTGGTGAGAATGAGACCTTTCCCGTTATCATATCGGCCTCTCTAGCTCTCGAGCAAGAGAACGCCCTTTTAATGGTCTTACAAGATAGGCGGCAAGTTTTCGGTTGGACTATGGCGGACATCGAGGAGATCAGTTCCCTTATAATTGAATATCATATGAAATTGATGGATGATGCCAAGTCAATAGAGGACCCACAGGAACATTTTGGGGGTATTGTGGTTAGTCAACCTCCTCCATTAGAAGTTGAACCACCCCCATTTCTTTTAAGAAGCTACGAGAATGCCAACATTCCACTGATTGCTGATCATTCGCATTCTCGTTTTGATTCATCACCACCTCCTGTCTATTCACCTCCATACCTTCCATACCACCACTTCTATCTTCCCCAATTCTTTATGGATCGCTACGACTTATTCTTCCACCAACTGATACTCTTTACTGATAAATTTTTCAACTGGTTGGTGTTAACGTTTGGTCTATGCAAGGTTTGGCAGTAATGTCTAACATAGTTTAAATGAAGTTTGGGGGAGGGCCTTTCAGTATATATTTTTGTTTTCCTTAACAATAAAAAATTATAAATAAATAAACAGGGAAGTGCCGGTATTTTGACCCTCTTGGTTTAGCATGACAGTGAGGACACTGTCAAGTTCAAGTTTGGGGGTATGCTCGGTACGTTTTTTTCCCTTCGCATTCATTTGTACATATTTTTGCATTTGCATACTTATTTGAAAACCCATAAAAAAATTGAAAAATTTCAAAAAATTATAAAATTATTGTAGTCAATTTTGGCTCATTGACTAGAGTTTGACAAATAGGTTAACTAGCTAGGAAAAACTAGATCTTAGACTTAGTAAATTAAAAACCCTAAAAATAACCTTCCTTAAAGTTTAACGGTAGAAAGTATATGCCTTGTAGTTTATTTAGAAATAGGCAAATTTTGGGTTCACTTCTTGGGCTAAGTCAAAATGAGGGAAGAGTATTGATGTTCTTATTAGAGTATAAGTTTGAAAAATAGTTCCTAGCTTAAGTCTAGATTCTGAAAATGTTTACCCTATAAAATGCACAATCACGCATCTTGAAATTTGGAATAGTAGAAGAGACCTTGAAATGCTCTTGTCTAAAGTCCTTAGTACGATGGAAAAAAAATTGTGAATGAAGAATAAAAAAAATGGACACTGGTTTTTTCTGATTACTTAAGGCTGCAAAAATAGAAAAATACTTAGCGAGGGTGCTTCATCACCTAGTGCCTTAGACCAACTGGTTTGGGAGTCACTGCTAAAGCCTTGGGTGTTGCAAAACTAGGAAGTACGCTTTAAAGTGCTAACGCATCTTGTAATCGGTTGTTGGTACCTCAAGAAGTATTAACGGTCGCATGAAGGATCTGGAAGCAAAATTCTATAAAAAAATTCACTAATTAATAAGTGCTTTGGACAATGGACGAGAGTACGATTGCTTAATTTGAATTTCCAAGTGTGAGGGTGATCTATACACACACGTGGGGATATGTGATTAGAGTTTAGATAAGAGAAAGGAATAAAGAATAGAACCTGTATCTCTAGTAGAGTTGATAGAAATTCCTAAGTAGAGATGAAACCCTAGAAAGAAGACTTAAGAGATGTCGAAAGCTAAGTAGGTCTACATAACATATATAATCTTAAGTTAAATAATGAGGAAGTGTGAAGAATGTGGGTGGATAATTTGCGAGTCAAAAGATAATAGAATTCCTTGTTAGAAAACCTAATTGGAGAACAAAAGTCAATGGCCGAGTTGATAGGATTTTGTGGGTGTAATCCGCTGAAAACTCTCAGGAGACAACACTCCTCCTACTAAGGACACCTAGAGGTTTAACGGCTTGTTGCACGTGCTCAGTGCAATCGCGTTTCCCTGCGAAAGTGTGGTTAGGATTTTAGTGAATAAAAAAATAAGTTTGCTCGAGGACGAGCAAAAGATAAGTTTGGGGGTATTTGTTCATATCATAATATTGCAGTTTGTATTCCCCAATTCTTATTCATTTTATAAATAAACATGTGCTTTTGACGCATATCTGCTGCATATTACATGATACAGGTTCTTGGAGCGAATACAGTGAAAAAGACCAAAGTTGATACAAAAGAGTGACTTTTGACCAGCAAGTAGAAGGGTCCTAGTCAAGCCTAGACAGAGAACAATTCACAAGTGTACAAGGCAACGCATGGTCCGAAATGTCAAAGGAAACAGTCAAAAGATCATTACATGTTTTCACTGAAGATCTGGAGGAGACCCAGAAGTCAAAAGGAGAAAAGAAGTGGAAAAATAGAAAGCTCATGAAGCATATAAGGAAGCCCAGAAGTTTGGTGAGCCAAGCCCACTAAAGGGCCGCGGAACCGCGGCCTAAGCCCATCATTGCCGCGGTTCCGCGGCCGTATAGTGCCCGTGTCGGTGGAATTTTTTGGTGTCGGTGCGTCGGTGCGGGTGTTGGGATTTTCCGTGGGCAAATCTGTAATTGCACATCTGCGAGATTCTGTAACCCTAGTTTTCATGTTTTCCTATAAATTATAATCACAGATCTGTAAAACTCATGCCTCTTTTCAATAAACAAAATTCAGATCTGTTCTGTATTCTTGCTTGGAGGGAGCCATCAATACAATTAGTAAGTTATTTTTCACAGCTTTGTTTTAATTCTCTTTTAATTTACAATGTTTATTAATCCCCTAATGAGCGAGTAATCTCCTCGCTAGTTAGGGTTAGCCTTAGGGAAAGGTTTGAGAGATGAGATCTCTCACCCCCTTTTTTTTTTTGGAGCCATCAATATAATTAGTAAGTTATTTTTCACAGCTTTGTTTTAATTCTCTTTTAATTTAGAATGTTTATTAATCCCCTAATGAGCGAGTAATCTCCTCGCTTGTTAGGGTTAGCCTTAGGGAAATGTTTGAGAGATGAGATCTCTCACCCCTTTCATGCCATTCACACATAATAATTAGAACTCCATGCATACGCGCACAACCGCTCCCTACGGCACCCTACCCCTCGAGGTAACGGTGAACCGTAGTATAAAGGGCCGGTTGCGTGCGTTTTCCATGGAGGTTAGGGTAATTATCAATAAAGGAAGGATAAGAATCTAGAGGAAGAAACATCTTCCCAAAAGATTCTTATCCACTTTATTGATAATTACTATAACATCTAAGAGATCTAAAGTAAGGCATTGAAAGCGGTGAGGAAAGCTTTAATCTCCAAACTTCCCCTAAACCTAACCCTAGCAAGACTTTAATTTAGATTAATTTAGTTTATCGATAGATCTAGTTTTTTTTTAGAAATAATAAATCAAAACAAACAACATTTGGAATGAACTCGTAAAAACACATTAAGAAAATTACCCATCTCTGTGGATCGACCCGTACTCACCGGCTAGCTGCAAAGCAACGCCGTTTCTGATTATGGTAAATACAAATTTTTGGACTAATCACATTGCGATTGTATACTGATTGTAGGTACCTTCACGTGGATTCAGAGATGACGAAGCACATCGACTACGGCTGAACAAGGAGTTCCGCCGGTGATTAGATTTATATATACGGGGGAAGTCGGGTGGATGGCGTATAGCACCCCCGCAATTATTGATATGTGATTTGTAATTTGGAGACAAGATATGCCACGACTTAGGTTATAGTTAATGGCTTTAGTGTGAAATGATATGATAGAATGGATGTCTCGATTTGATATATAAGGATGTGAAACGTAAATGTGAATCACGATAAATGAATATATATGTAGTTGCAAGAGAAAAAGTGATATGAGATTATAGTGGCATTGTATACGTCGATAAATACGACATGAGATTTATAAGATGACTTTATATGAGATATTGATGTGATGAAAAGAGTATACGATGAGATATGATGACTTGGTTTGATATGTCGTTATACGGATGCGAGTCGATATGAGATAATGGATACCTTTGTTAGTCCCATGAGATGAGATTGATACGGATGTTACTAAGGATATAGGTATATAGATATATATAATGTTGTGAATCATGAGTGATATACCGTACGAGAAGTTCGGTCCGTACCCTCATTGTCACATAGGTTGATAAAATCCCTGATTGTTCAATGCCGCCGTACGATGAGTTACCGTATGTGATGAGTGATGCTGGATGCCGATTGATAGATTCACCGACTCGGTTATGTTATAGATACGTATACCTTATAGCATTTCGCTTACGATGTACTTTATGCTACGTTCATGACATTCTTATTGCATTACATATACCTGTGATAGTACACCTACACAATTATCGATGATGCGTATGTTACAGTTACACAGATTGCCGGCTCACACATATTCATCATCGATAATGGCTATGTCACTTACACAGTAGAATTGCTATATCATGCTATGATATATTGTTATGCTCAAATCATTATGCTATATTGCATGATATACTTGCTATGTTCACATCACTATACTATGTCGCATGATATACTTGATATACTCACATTTCTGTTCTATGTTTGCATACATCATGCTTTATGATTATACGCATTGAGATGCTGTTTTCATGAGATTCTGGATTTGAGAACTGTAGTTATATTTCAAAGGAAATTATGTATTATTTTAAAAACACGGTTTCTCTTGATATGATATTTCGAGATGTCCACCATGTGTTTTCTCGGTTATGGGTTATGTGATACCCGATTCGAGGAGCTGGATGAGGCTGTTTGCGGGTACATGGTGGACTCAGTATGGTACCCCAGAAAAAGAAAGGTATGTTGTGCAGTAGACGATGAGCCTGGAAGAGGGACCACTACCTACCGATGATAGTATTTAGGCTCGACGGTTATTCGTGTTGGATATATATGCCCTAGAGGCCTACATTGTATAGGATGCTTGGGATATGTATGTACATGACAGTCTTGCTTGATATGATAGTACGCTATTTGGTTTGAATTTGTCTTAACGTATGATATATTTTACTTGGTATTTATATATATATGTTGATAAAGCCCATAGGGTGTTTGTCTGACTACCGGCGTTGTGATGGCAGTCATACTAGTGGGAGCTGGATAGTCAATAGGCACACCTTTAGATGTCCCTGATCGCAGGAGTATCGAGATTGGGCATCGATACTCCGGAGTAGACTAGTGTATACATATCTAGACCCTGACGAGGGGCGATGGATTGGTCCCGCAACCATTGGTGGTGTTCACCTAAGATTGTATACAGATGCTCACTGGGTGTGAGTACACCGGACATGACTCGCCGAGAACTGACTGGATGGTATTATACCTAACGTCAGATAGCAGTTCTCAGGTGACATGTGTGCAGATAGTCCGTTGACTTAAGGTCATCATTTGTCTCGTGTGAGTTCCCACTGTGCTTTGATTATTACCCTACCACGGCTCAAAGGAGTCGTGCAAACAGGTTTCAGTTGGGCACAGTCCCGAGCCACGTGGAGGCAGTGAGTGACTGTTAGGGATTCGTCTCTCCCGGTATAGGAAGTTGATATCGCACTGTGGTCGGTTGGTCATTACCATAAGTCCCTGGCCAGGGCTGATTGAGAATTACTGATGGAATGATCAGTAGATTCTCGGGTGGTCTTGAACCATACCGACACGACTTGTACGGTTATTAGGGGTCTGACGTCCACCACCTCCCTAGACCATACATGCGATACTCTTAGACGAACAGACCGGACTGCGCGGATATTGTCACAGACAGGCTCAGTAGGATTTCAGATGGGTTACCTCATCAGCTTTCTTATCGACAACTACCTGGGGACCGTTACGTACAGCTAGTGCCGCTTGCGGTCTGTGGTTAAACCCACTGCCAGCGTAGTAGTTGAGTCTTTAGAGTCCCACATAGAGATTTCCCAAACCCAGGCGAAAAGATATAGAGGTCGTATGGTTTTACGACAAAGGTTCGGACGCATACGTGTTTGAACGCACGTACGACATTCGGACAGTTTTTACTAGCAGGCTTTGGTTTAAGCCAGATTCTAGTATCAGGTTATTGGATTTATACAGTGTAAAGTTTTTCCGTGTTTTCACGGATGAGAGGGGAGTTCTCGTAATTTTCCGAGAAGCTTCTAGAAGGATGTGACATGGAGGGAGAGGTGGCATTTTCATTTAATGATTTAGTGACTCATTGTGAGTGATTCATCATGTCATTAATGCATTATTAAATGCTTAATGACTCACATAATGAATCACCCACTTGCATTAATGACACATGATGAATAATCTCATATTATTCATTTCTTTTTATTCATTATGTTTCATATATCAAGTGAGAAGCTATTTCATTATTATTACTATTATCATTATCATCTTCTCACTCTCTCTCTTCAAGTTCTCTCTCCTTCACCAAACCTAATCCTACCCTCATGAGTTGAGAACAAGGATTAGGAAAGACTAATTACTCCATAACCTATCTCTACATCACCTTAGCTACTCTATTTAGCAACTAGAGAAACTAAGTAACCTCAAGTTTAGAGGTTATAGCTTGGATTAGGGTTCTCGGGTGGATCGTCTATCACGGAAGAAAGCCGAAGAGGACGTGGAGATCCGAAGAGGCCGTAGATAACATTAAGACGAAGGACTAGAACCGTTTGGTATAATCTCTTAACATAGTAGTTTAGAACTCTATAGCTTTTGTTAAAACTTGTTTAGCAAACGATTCATACGGTTATTCGATGTTTAATCATAGAAAAAGATTGTTATTCATATTTCCGCCTCCCCATAATTATTGGGGTGTTGAACATCGACTTACAGTGGTATCAGAGCCTAGCTAAACAGTATTTAACACACTTGCAAATTTGTATGAATTTCGAACGGAAAAACAAACCGGAAAAACCCCGATATCATGTACTTTCTGTCGAATTTTAAATGAGGTCCAAAAATTTTTCAGGGACCCTCAGTATGACCTAAATGAATATATTAGAACACCCAAGAAAATTGGGCTCATGAATCGGCCATAGCGCCGCGGAACCGCGGCCGATCCTACCGATCCGCCGCGATTCCGCCGCGCTTTGGACGATTCATCATCCCAAGTTTCTTGTGTTGTTTCTCTATGATATTTGGTGTTTTCTTGTAATTTTTATTTTTGCTCAGGTTTCAGATTTACAGAGAAGTATTGGAGTAAAATTAAATGTGTTTAATCGATCGAAATTATATGGTATTTGCTTGTTTGATTATATCTGTGAAATGTTTTATGTGTTCGTAAACCTCCCCTAACTGCAAGTATGTCGGTTGGTAGGGGGTTGCACATATCTGTGATGTTATATATAACTGTTTGTGTATATAAACTGTATTGGACTGTTGTGGTGATTAGCCGGGTTTTGTGATGGGTTATTGTATTAATTCATTTGATGTAAATGTAATAAGTTGTAATATTATTTTGCGGGGCACATCCAGGTTGCGGTTGTAGCCACCGTTGTATTATTTTTATTTACTGTTTTTGCTCCTAGGATAGACCCAAAGTGGGGTGCACAAACTACCGGGTATTTTGAAGTGTTGGGGCAGACCGCTTCACTTCTGGTACTTGGCGGGTAGTTTGCCGTACCAGTAGGGGTCTGGGGTGGGAAAATGGCTATTCATCACAACTGTGTAATCCGTCTTTCATTGCAGGCTCAAACGAAATGTGGATTGCTTGCAAATCCAATATTGTTTATCTGTGATCTGGAATGCCTATTATTGCGTCTGACGAATGTACAATATCTATATATGATAGCTATTTAGACGTCGCTTATGTTTTACACCCGCGCTAGCCCAGCCCCCGCTCTGTCGTTAGTTAAGTAACCTAACGGGTGATGACGGGACCCCGTGGCGAATGCGGATGGCATAAGAGGACGTTGTATTTTCGTTGTTATCTGTAATGATAGGTTAAAGATGGGACGCATTATTATTAATGCAAAGAAAATAAAACCTAAACTGAATCGTTGGAACAATTTCTAAAAACCACTCGGTTTTCTTGAAAAAACAAATTTTAAATGCAGAGCTTAAACCACTCCTTTTAATAAAAGCTATCTTAGTTCCTTCGATCAAATCAAGTTCACTACGTTAACAGTTTTTTGCCAAAAACCAGCCGTAACCCTCCGTCGTTTCAAATAGACAGCACATCGTATTCATGCTATGCTTGTTGGCCTACGTCAAGGCATAGTGAATGGTAGCAGTGTGTGTGCCTATTTGTTGCATAGATAGATGCATTAGTTTAATACAGACGTACACCTTGTTGGCCTACGTCAAGGGCTTGTACGATGTATTTAAATTAATCAGGACAACAAAAGGTAGAACTTGACTTGCGTCTTATGACTTGTTGGCCTACGTCAAGGTTTATAAGAGCTTGGGGTAAAAATCACATCGGGAGTTTCAAACATAAAGGAAACTTGCAGATTTAGCTTACCTTCTGGAGTGTGGTGATTAGAGTGGTTTCCATCTAGGGCATCATGCAATGATAGTTGGATCCCGATCCCACTGATGAGTAGGATTACTCTCGGGAATTTCTCTCACTTAACAATCAATGCTATAAACCAAGTAGGTGCCTAGAAAGGTGTTAGAGGGGCTACGCCTCCAGGGAAAAGAGGTTCTTTAATTAAGGAACTTCGCGAAAGTGTTGGAAAACCTCCCTCGAAGTACCAACACCAGCCTGGCTGAAAGGTGAAGCAAGAATTGTAACGTGTGATTAAATCCTGACTAGTTCTTCTTTTAGGTTTTGAAGAAGAATTTGAGAAAATAGTGGGAGCCATCCTGCTTAGATAAAATAATAACCACTCTAAACTTGCAAGATCATATGCTGAGTGTTTTCTTTTCTCTCTCTCTGGCAGCTACCATGACTGGACTAAAACTATTACTTGAAAAGAATATACTGACCGGGCAGAACTATAAAGATTGGCTAAGGAACGTCAATATTGCGCTGACTTATGACAAAGTTGCATATGTTACCACCGCTGTTCCTCCCCTTATCCCAGGACCAGATTCCTCAGTTGCGGACAAGGAAGTTCGTAAAACCTGGGATCTAGACTGTGAGCGAGCTAAGTGTATCGTGCTGGCGTCCATGAATAATGAACTCCAGAAACAGCACGAGAGTATGGATATTGTATCCATATTCCTCTATTGCAAGGAATTGTATGGTGAACACTCTCGTATCGCGAGGTACGAAACCTCAAGGAAACTCTTCCAGATGAGGTTAGCTCCAGGATCGCCTATTGGAGAGCACGTCCTCAAAATGATCACCCTCATTGAGGAACTCGCAAACCTGGGATGCGTGCTAGAGAATGATTTGTATATCGACTTAATTTTGCAGTCCTTTCCCCACACCTTCTCTCAGTTCGTGCTGAACTTCAACATGCACGAAATGGAAGCGGATCTTCCAAAGCTCCTCAATATGTTAAGGGTAGCAGAGACCTCCTTGAAAAAGGAGAAGACCCCCGTTCTGTATGTTGGTCAATCATCTTCTTCTAAATCTAAAGCGAAAGCTAAAGGGAAGAAGAAGATGAAAGCCACCAAACCGAAGGGTTGGGTCAAGAAGGTGCAGGGAACGAACAAGGCAGGAAGGGTGAAGGCCGAAAAGAACGAGTGCTTCTATTGTCACAAGCAAGGGCACTGGAAGAAGGACTGTATGGCCTTTAAAGCCAAGGACATGAAGCAAGCCGTTGCTTCTGCTTCAGGTGTGTTCGTAATCGAAAATTGTCTTTCAGTAAACTCTACTTCATGGGTACTTGATACCGGTTCTGGTTCTCACATCTGTAATTCTTTGCAGGATCTGAGAAATAGTAGAGTACTGGGGGCAGGTGATATGACTCTCCGGATGGGCAATGGAATGCATGTAGATGCAGTTGCAATAGGGGAATATCACCTAGGGTTGAATAGTGGACACATTTTGGTATTGTACAACTGTTTTTGTATTCCCAGTATGTTGTGTAATATTATATCAGTATCTTTGTTGTCTAATAAAGGATATAATTTTGCGCTTGAAAGAAATGTCATCAACATTCTCCTAAATCAAGAACTGATTGGGTTTGGCACACTGGAAAACGGCATATATATACTTAATCAACCTCAAATTTTCAATATTCAAAACACGCGTAAACAAAATGCTCCAGATTCGAATCAAGCCTTCCTATGGCATTGTAGACTTGGTCATATAAATGAAACAAGGTTGACTAAGTTACATAAAGATGGCTATCTAGATCCGTTTGAATATTCATCATATGCAACTTGTCAATCATGTATCAAAGGAAAAATGACCAAATCTCCGTTCACCGGACACGGAGAAAGAGCCACTGAACTCTTGGGACTAGTACACAGTGATGTATGTGGTCCGATGTCTACGCATGCACGAAGCGGTCACTCCTACTTCATAACTTTTACTGATGACTTCTCTAGGTATGGACATATATTCTTAATGAAACATAAATCCGAGGCCTTTGAGAAGTTTAAGGAGTATAAAAATGAAGTAGAGAAACAGACTGGTAAAAGCATCAAGACACTTCGATCTGATCGAGGTGGAGAATACTTAAGTACCGGTTTCCTTGAATACTTAAAAGAGAATGGAATTCTCTCTCAGCTTACTCCGCCTTATACACCTCAGCATAATGGTGTATCAGAAAGGAGGAATCGCACGCTATTAGATATGGTGCATTCAATGATGAGTAGTGCTGAGTTGCCACTTTCCTTCTAGGGATTTGCTTTAGAATCAGCCGCATACCTATTGAATAGAGTTCCAACTAAGTCTGTACCTACCACTCCAAATGAAATGTGGTGTGGGAAGAGGCCATATCTCAAATATATCAAGATATGGGGGTGTCCGGTATATGTTAAAAAGCATAATCCGGACAAGCTCGAAGCACGATCGGTTTTATGCAAGTTTGTAGGATACCCCAAGCATTCAAGGGGGTACATGGTCTACCACACTGAAGAACAAAAGGTGTTTGTCGCTCGTCACAATGTCTTCTTAGAAAGCGAATTTCTTGCAAAAGAAATTAGTGGGAGCACGGTAGAACTGGAAGAAATTCCAAAACCTCAAACTGCAACCGAAGACTTAGAAGAATCTCAGATTTCAATAGAACATGACGAACCAACGCCACTCCGCAGATCTAGTATGCTTTCTCATCCTCCTGAAAGATACTATGGTTTTTTTCTTGATGGGGATCGAGAGGATTGCATCATCGATGATGAGCCTACTAGTTTTCAGCAGGCTATCATGAGTAGCGACTCAGTGAAGTGGCTGGATGCAATGAGATCCGAAATGGAATCCATGTACACCAATAAAGTATGGACTTTAGAAGTTGCTCCTCCTGGGGTAAAACCAGTTGGGTGCAAATGGATCTTCAAAAGGAAGATTGGTACATTTGGACAAGTGGAAACCTACAAAGCTAGACTAGTAGCAAAAGGTTTTCGTCAAAGACCAGGATTGGACTATGATGAAACTTTTTCACCAGTAGCTATGCTTAAATCCATTCGGATCATGCTTGCCATTGCTGCCTTCCATGACTATGAAATCTGGCAAATGGATATAAAAATAGCTTTTCTAAATGGACATCTAGATGAGAGTGTTTACATGGATCAACAAGAAGGTTCCTTAGACAGTGGGAGCAGCGGAAGAGTGTGCAAATTGCTTAAATCCATTTATGGGTTAAAGCAAGCATCGCGGAGTTGGAACATCTGCTTTGATGAAACAGTCAAGGAATTTGACTTTATCAAAAATATAGATGAACCATGTATTTATAGGAAGATTGTAGAAGGAGCAGTAGTCTTCCTCGTTTTGTACGTCCACGACATACTACTGATAGGGAATGATATCCCTATACTACAATCAGTAAAGCTCTTCTTATCACAGAAATTCTCCATGAAAGACTTGGGAGATGCATCATACATTCTGGGCATTAAGATCTATCGAGATAGATCTAATAGAATATTGGGACTTTCACAGTCCAGGTATATAGACACTATACTAAAGAGATTTAGTATGGAAGATTCCAAGCGCGGCAATATGCCCGCTTGTCACGGAATCACCCTCTCCAAGGAGATGTCTCCAAAGACTGATGAAGAGAGGGCTCGCATGGGCATTATACCCTACGCTTCGGCGATAGGATCAATAATGTATGCGATGTTATGTACCAGACCGGATGTAGCTTACGCACTTAGTGTGGTAAGTAGGTATCAGTCTGACCCAGGTGAGAAACATTGGAGAGCGGTGAAGAACATTCTCAAGTACCTAAGAAGGACTAAGGAGATGTTCTTGATTTACGGTAATGTGGACCTCCAAGTAGAGGCTTTTACCGACTCCGGCTTCCAAAGCGACAAGGATGATTCTAAATCCATTTCGGGTTTTGTGTTTACCCTCAATGGAGGGGCGGTATGTAGGAAGATTTCCAAACAAGATACCGTCGCAGACTCAACTATGGAGGCTGAGTATATAGCTGCTAGTGAAGCCGCAAAAGAGGCTGTCTGGATGAGTAAGTTCATTTCTGAACTTCAGGTGGTTCCGTCCATTGCCAATCCAATACCTTTGTATTGCGATAACAATGGCGTTGTAGCTTTAGCGAAGGAACCAAGGTCCCATCAGAAATCCAGGCATATCTTAAGGCGGTTTCACCTGATCAGGTAGATCGTAGATCGTTGGGAGATCGAGATACGGAGAGTGGACACAAAAGACAACACGGCAGATCCATTCACCAAGGCCATTCCTCAAGTACAGTTCGAGAGGTTATTTGAGATGTTGGGCATGCGGTACGCTAGCAACTGGATCTGGTAGAGACAGTGGGTACTCATTGCAGCAATTATAGGCCTTAGTGCAAGTGGGAGATTGTTGGATATATATGCCCTAGAGGCCTACATTGTATAGGATGCTTAGGATATGTATGTACATGACAGTCTTTCTTGATATCATAGTACGCTATTTGGTTTGACTTTGTCTTAACGTATGATATATTTTACTTGGTATTTATATATATATGTTGATAAAGCCCATAGGGTGTTTGTCTAACTACCGGCGTTGTGATGGCAGTCATACTAGTGGGAGCTGGATAGTCAATAGGCACACCTTTAGATGTCCCTGGTCGCAGGAGTATCGAGATTGGGCATCGATACTCCGGAGTAGACTAGTGTATACATATCTAGACCCTGACGAGGGGCGATGGATTGGTCCCGCAACCATTGGTGGTGTTCACCTAAGATTGTATACAGATGCTCACTAGGTGTGAGTACACCGGACAGGACTCGCCGAGAACTGACTGGATAGTATTATACCTAACGTCAGATAGCAGTTCTCAGGTGACATGTGTGCAGATAGTCCGTTGACTTAAGGTCATTATTTGTCTCGTGTGAGTTCCCACTGTGCTTTGATTATTACCCTACCACGGCTCAAAGGAGTCGTGCAAACAGGTTTCAGTTGGGCACAGTCCCGAGCTACGTGGAGGCAGTGAGCGACTGTTAGGGATTCGTCTCTCCCGTTATAGGGAGTTGATATCGCACTGTGGTCGGTTGGTCATTACCATAAGTCCCTGGCCAGGGCTGATTGAGAATTACTGATGGAATGATCAGTAGATTCTCGGGGGGTCTTGAACCATACCGACACGACTTGTACGGTTATTAGGGGTCTGACGTCCACCACCTCCCTAGACCATACATGCGATACTCTTAGACGAACAGACCGGACTGCGCGGATATTGTCACAGACAGGCTCAGTAGGATTTCAGATGGGTTACCTCATCAGCTTTCTTATCGACAACTACCTGGGGACCGTTACGTACAGCTAGTGCCGCTTGCGGTCTGTGGTTAAACCCACTGCCAGCGTAGTAGTTGAGTCTTTAGAGTCCCATATAGAGATTTCCCAAACCCAGGCGAAAAGATATAGAGGTCGTATGGTTTTACGACAAAGGTTCGGACGCATACGTGTTTGAACGCACGTACGATATTCGGACAGTTTTTACTAGCAGGCTTTGGTTTAAGCCAGATTCTAGTATCAGGTTATTGGATTTATACAGTCTAAAGTTTTTCCGTGTTTTCACGGATGAGAGGGGCGTTCTCGTAATTGTCCGAGAAGCTTCTAGAAGGATGTGACATGGAGGGAGAGGTGGCATTTTCATTTAATGATTTAGTGACTCATTGTGAGTGATTCATCATGTCATTAATGCATTATTAAATGCTTAATGACTCACATAATGAATCACCCACTTGCATTAATGAAACATGATGAATAATCTCATATTATTCATTTCTTTTTATTCATTATGTTTCATATATCAAGTGAGAAGCTATTTCATTATTATTACTATTATCATTATCATCTTCTCACTCTCTCTCTTCAAGTTTTCTCTCCTTCACCAAACCTAATCCTACCCTCATAAGTTGAGAACAAGGATTAGGAAAGACTAATTACTCCATAACCTATCTCTACATTACCTTATCTACTCTATTTAGCAACTAGAGAAACTAAGTAACCTCAAGTTTAGAGGTTATAGCTTGGATTAGGGTTCTCGGGTGGATCGTCTATCACGGAAGAACGCCGAAGAGGACGTGGAGATCCGAAGAGGCCGTAGATAACATTAAGACGAAGGACTAGAACCGTTTGGTATAATCTCTTAACATAGTAGTTTAGAACTCTCTAGCTTTTGTTAAAACTTGTTTAGCAAACGATTCATACGGTTATTCGATATTTAATCATAGAACAAGATTGTTATTCATATTTCCGCCTCCCCATAAGTATTGGGGTGTTGAACATCGACTTACAATTCGGAGGATACCCACCGGAGTCGTGAGATGATATGGGCCGATCCGGACTGACGGAGCCCGTGGGCCGTTCCGGACTGACGGAGCCCGAGATATAAGGATTTACGTGTCGATATTGGACACGGGTTTCATGATGTTTCGAGTGTCGATGTTGGACACTAAGATTCTATGATTTTGATGTGTCGTTGATGGACACACGTTGATTGATATCCTCATATTTACATGCATATGCTTTCATGATATTTACATGTATGATGTTGCTGTGTCATAGATGGACACATAAATGTTATCCACATACAGATAGGCATTGATTATATTGTTGGCACATATGCAGATACGGTCATCCTAGATATCATAGTATTACCTTTATAATATAGTTGACCTAGGAATCGTTGTTTTATTCGATTTCTACCTGATGATGTTTTCTACTCATGAGTTGAAAACTCACCCCCCTTGTGCCACAGTTCTTGCAGGTTGACCGCACGGATCTGTAGCGGCATCGCTGGCATACAGCTTACATTCGGGTGATTTGCTTTAGTAGGTGGTACATAATGGATCGTGCCACTCTTGTATTATTATTCCTATTGTATCTAGTCAACTCCATCAATCAGAAACTAGTATTTGTATAAGTAGTAAGACTTAGAAGGACTTGTGGTTGCGAGACTTAAAGCGATGGGTTATATAGTCGCTTGGTGGGTTGATGTCTTGCTCATTTCATTATCCTTTGTGTTGATCTTTGCCGTTGGGCGTCGTATACATATATTTATGACTTGCGTGGTTGTGATTCCGCTGATTGGCGAAGAGCTATCTCCCTCTTGGGGATGCCTTTATTGTTATCATGTATATGAGGTTTTGGATCAAAATATACAAGGGAGGTGCTGCCCAAATTTCTAAAAGACGAAACATGTTTTTCAACTAGTAAAATCCACTTGCATTTTTCATGTTCCATTATCTATGCATTTAAGAAAACTTTTGATTTCATTATACCTTTATTTCAAAACTTTACCTCTTTTATTTTATTTAAAAAGGTTTAGATTTCTGGGCATCGGCTTACTTGAATTACGTTACACCTGTAGACGTGGCATGATTTAATTGCCGATCGCGAGCCAATATTTTCGGGTCGTGACACCCGTACTCATCAGAGAATCCGAGGGGATACAAAGACCAGTCTACTATGTCAGCCACGTTTTCAAAGACGCGGAGACCTGTTACCCAGCCATTGAAAAGATAGTCCTAGCACTCGTCGTCACATCTCGGAAACTTCAGTATTTTTTCCAGGCTTATACTGTCATCGTTCTCACCAACAGACCCCTAGGGAACATCCTTGGTTCCCCCAAGTCATCGGGCCTCTTGGAGAAGTGGAGATGGGGGTTGTCGCAGTTTGACATCCGGTATCGACCAAGGCAAGAAATCAAAGCCCAAGCCCTTGCCGATTTCATGGTTGAGTGCACCATTCCCAACAGAGAGGAAGCGCCGGTGCAAGATCCCAACCCGCAACACTCAATCGAAGAAAAGCTCGGTCTGATTCTGGACTGGGTACTCTATGTGGACAGTTCCTATACAGAGGAAGGGAGTGGGGCTGGACTGGTCATCCGTGGCCCCGATAAAGCCGAGATGGAATACTTTCTTTGTCTCGACTTCAAGGCCTCCAACAATATCGCAGAATATGAGGCCTTATTGGCCGGTCTACGAATCGCCTCGGGAGTAGGACTAAAGAGAATTAGAATTCATAGAGACTCTGCGTTGGTCGTTGGTCAGGTGACCGGACGATTTAAAGCCTAGGAACCCTTGATGATGAAATATTTAGCCGAGGTAAAAAGGCTCTGGAGAAATTTCGACGAAGTCTAAGTGGAACAGATTCCCCGGAGCATGAACGTCGAGGCGGATGCGTTGAAAAAAATCGCCTCCTTCTATTCGGCTAATCACAAGAGGAACATCCTCTTCGAAGTCCTACCGCGACCCAGCGTCAGAGACAAGGAAGTAATATACTGAATTTACACCACTCAGGGAAATCTCCCAGATTAGAGGAAACCCATAGTAGAATTGCTCAAGGACCGAAAGGAACCATGTCGGCTCTGCATGATAGCTCGCCACTTCATATGGAGCAAAGAGAACTTATACAAAAAGTCGTACACCCAACCTTTACTGAGATACGTTGATTCCGACGAAGCAGAGTACATTCTCCAAGAGATACACGAAGGGGTGGGAGCGGCGCATCAAGGAGCCCGCAGCCTAGTTCAAAAGACATTTCTACAGAGGTATTACTGGCCAACTATCCACCAAGACGCAGAAAATATAGTCAGGAAGTGCAATACAAGTCAACTTCACACGACCCGGAATTGGCATGTGACCGGCACTTGAATCACGTGAAGTCTATAAAACCCCACCGTAACCCAAGTAAGCTGAAACCCAGAAATCTAAACCTTTTTCGGAAAATAATGGAGGTGCAGTTTTGAAATATCGGCATAATGAATTCAAATTCTTCTTTTAAAGGTATAAGTAGTATTATATGAAAATCCAAGTGAGTTGTATACTATAGCTAGAAACATTTGCGTCATTTGAAAATTGGACAGCACCTCCTAAATTTTGATCCAAAACCAATACACCACAGCAATAATATAGGCATCCCCAAGCAGGAGCTAGCTCTTCGCCAATTGGTGGAATCATAATCACGCAATTAATATATACGACGTCCCAAGATGAAGATCAATCATAGAAAGAAAATAAAGAAGACCAAAACACCATCAAGCTCAAATAAAGAACAATACACCCATCTCGCTCAAAGTCTCAAAGAATATACAAGTCTGGTGTCTAGGTCTACCAAATATACATAGTCTAGTTGATGGAGCTTTTAACTAGATTACAACTGAAAATAATATATATAAATGGTGGTCACGATCCAAAGTGTACCACACCTACCAATGAAATCACCCAAAAGAAAGCTGTGTGCTAGCAAACCGGTACTGATTAGAGCGGTCGACCTTGCAAGAAAACTATGGCACAACGGGGGTGAGTTGCCAACTCGTGAGTAGAAAATATCAGCAGGTAGAAATCAAATGTATAATGATCTCCTAGGTCATACTGTAACAAAAAAAATAATACTGTGTGGTATCTAGGGTGATCGTGTATACATATGTGTAATGATAACAATGTTGTGCCAGAATCAGTATATCGTACCAAGTCATCTATGTCAGACGTAAGAATATACGTGCATCATCCAACGTGTGTCCATCAACGACACATCAAATCATCATGAAACCTGAGTGCCCAGTATCGACACTCGAAATCATCATAAAACACGTATCCGGTATTGACACGTAAATCCTCATATCTCAGGCAGCGTCTCATTGGATCGGCCCTCATATTCATCTGTCCCAATCGCTCCGGTCGGTATCCTCCGGATATCCGCCGAGTCCAATACAATCACCGGTAGGTAGTGTTCCCCTGTCGGGCTCAACGCTTTTCAATACGATCTTCTTGCCCCGGGATACCGTACTGGGTCCACCATGTACCCGCAGACGGTGCCTCCTCACTCTTTGAATCGGGTAATATCATAGCTCAGAACTAAGAAATCTCATGGTGGACGTCAAATTATCATATCAAGAGAAACCGCGTTTTTAAAACAATCATAAGACTTTAAAAATGTATCTGCGGTTCTCAAATTTGGAGGTGGTTTTGGGGGTGTTTGTGGGGTGGTAGTGGAGGTGGAGGAGGTGATGAAACATTTGGAAGATGGAGGAGATGAAGGAAATAAGAGATTAAGGGGATAATAAGGGGTGAAGGTGGTAGCCATGGTTCATTCTCACTCTCCCTCTCTCATGCCCATGCTTCCATGGCACATTGTCCCCTCTCAATATCATTTCTTTTCTCTTTTCTTTAAAACAAAATAACCACAAACAAAGAAAAATGTAACCATGCATGAAAAAAATACAATGTGTCATGGCACATTAGTCATGGTTACCAAAAATAGATTTGGCTTAATGCATAATTAGTAATGCAATAATCAAGTTTAACATAACTTGTATGTAAATAATTGTATAACAATTTATAAAATGCCCAAAGACAATAAATGCCTTCAAAATCAATAATTCATATTAATTTCCAAATATTTTCCAAGATATTGGTATATAATTATACCATCCTACGAAAACTCAAATCCATACTCGTATAGTTTTCGTGTAATTTATTATTTTATTATTTAAATTCCAAAAATTATATTTTATATTTCTGAAATGTTACAATCTTCCCCCCTTAAATAAATTCGGTCCCCGAATTTAAATTTAAACCCCCAGATATTTAAACATTTAAGTAAATCAATCAAATCAACACGTCTCCGAAATCATGAATAAGCTAAACATATCACCACGCAACGTGTGTGCATGAAAACGAATGCAAAACTCAAAAATCGAAACTCCGGCAAGCGTCATGCAATCATGGGAGTTATGATGAAGATGCATGTTTCGAAATCCATCGTTAACATCAAATATACTATAATCAAGACTATAATACATATATAGTACTCATCCTCGTGAAATCATCTAAATAACTGAAATAAATGCATGCAAAATTCTTTTCAAATCGCCATGTGATGCGTATATCAAGGCACAAGTAGCGGATGTTCATTTTGTAAAAAAATAGATATGTTTCTATATATGTTTTGCTCAAGATATACGTCCCGCCTTTCGAAAAATATCTCAGAAGGTTTTCCTGGTAAAAATTCGTGTCACTCACGGACACATAGGAAAATAGTAAGACTATAGATACTTTTGAAAACCTCTTCGGTAAATGTCGATGCATGCAAAAATACTCAGGTACTGTCCTCAGATCAGTCCTGCTCGGCTACTATATAATATAGTATGTATATAATAGAAGCATGGTGCTCGAAAAAAGAAATCAATCTCAATAGGCACATATGGAATACCACGTGCATCTGGTGCGCACGGAAATTAAAGCAAATCCAAGTGCCCCAAATGTGCATGAAAGAAAAAGCTGCATGCAACCGGTGTGCACGGAAGCAAAAACTGTGTGCAACCGGTGTGCATGACCACAATATCAAGTGCATCTAAAGTGCACGAAAATCTCAATCAAGTGCAACTAATATGCACGAAAAATCTCGATTAAGTGCATCTGGTTTGCACAAAATCGCATCAAGTGCAGCAAGTGTGTGCAAGAATTTAAATCATGTGCATCAGGTCCGCACAAAAGCATCTAGTGCAATATGGTGCACGAAAACGAACATCAAGTTCACACGGTGCAAGAAAACTCATCAATGCATCGAAACTGCATAGAAACAATATCGAGTGTATGAATCAAAATCCACGGTATATAACCTGCACGAGACCAAAATCAAGTATACCGAGGTGTATGAAATCCAAAACATGTGCAACTACGTGCACAAAACCCGTATCAATACACTGAAAGCACATGTAAACTACACCGAATGCATAAGTCAAAATCAAGTACATACTATATGCACGAAATCATGCATAAAATCAAAATCGAGTGCAATGGGTATGCACGAAAACAAAAATCAGTACAACTGATATATAAAAACATGAATCAAGTGCAACTATGGTACATATAGGAAATATTTGTCATGTGCAACTATAGTGCATGAAAATATCAATCATAAAACTAAATCATCAATACTCAAAAGCCTAAAAAGATATAAGCGTGATACTTGGATCACTAAACGCAAATCAAAATAAATGACATAGAAATACACCTCTTTCAATATCAAAATGTGTCGGTGCACCCAAGGTTGGTAGAGCAAGAATATCTACTTGCCTCCTACCCACGGTCCGGCGTCTTCTTTCCTGGGTCCTCGTTTCCCCGTGGATCACCTATACTATGACCTCCCAGCTCAACGGCCTGATTAGGAGTAGCAATGGAAACAATCCCGCTCTGATACCTCTCTGAACAACTCCTAGCAAACTAACATGGCCATTCACAACGCAACATGTCAACTATGGCGGCCTCTGGCCCTCTGAATATGCATGATACAGCCGATCCTGGGTTTGGAACCTTATCGCTGAAGTATTTTGGAAAGAACCTGCCACGGTCTCTTTCGATCTCACCCATGTCGAACTGTACGGAAGTTAGCACTCTTTACTAAATTAGTTTCCGTTCCAGGACAGTAGCGATCTCAGCACGGCTTTCCCCTGGAATGTGGTCGTATCCAACGCCTCAGCGTACGTATCAATTCTCTGGCTTCAACGTAGAAGAATGACTTTAAGAGCTCACACGAATCTCTTATCCACTTTTCTTCAATATCGACCAATTCGGAGTCATCTCTTGGTAGATGTGTAGACCGCAATTCAATTTGGCTATAGTCATATCCAGAGTCTCTCGTAAGGACTCGAAGTTACGAACTCGGGCATCTTCACCACTCTGTGAAAGATATATAGCTGATTTCGTCCTCGGGAACTCGTCCAAGTTATCGGAGGAATACACATTATTCGTCTTCTCTCGATCGACTCACTCCGGGTCTAAGCAAGACCCTTCAAATTGAACCTGGTCACTCGACTGATCTTGCATCGGGGTATCCAAACGAACAAAATATCCTAGTCATCTTATCCAAGTGTGACTAGCGATATTTTGTCACATCCTTGCCAGTAAACTCATATGACTTCAGCTTATAAACTCTGGAGACGACGTCCCGTCAATCTCAGCATCAGATGGTTCATCTGTCTGCACGGTAGATAACACATTGATTTCTGGAGTAGACTGTACCTCAATGGTCCTGTTAATCTGGCTGGTCTCAAGCGATGACCCGATCGTCTAGTGCACATCCCGAATGCTCGTGTCAAATGAGAAATACTAATAAATAGTAAATCGATACATTTCTACGTCACCGGAAGGATATCATGGTCAATCCTCGTCCCTGACGAGCTCACTCTGACCGCATCTCTAACCGCAGCTCTCTCTGCTTTCGTAGCTATGGTGACAGGAACCGCAAGCAAACATCAATGAGGATAGATTATAAGAACGAATAGAATAACTGATCTTAAGAAATATACATCCTAAGGTCACTTAAGTTGAGCAGCGTATCGTAAGTATGCCGCGGAACATACACAAGATGTGTCACTCTACTTAAGTTACCTACTCCATCAACCAAGATCAACCTACGTAACGAAAATTCGGGTCTAATACCCCCCAGTCAAGTCTAAGTTCCGTAAGGTCAAGCCTAAGTTCCGAAATATATATACGCCGTAGACTCCGTATAGTCAAACCTAGACTCGAAGCAAGGTTAAACCTAACGCTCTGATACCAACTTTGTGACGACCAGGAATTGGCACATGACCGGCACTTAAATCACGTGAAGTCTATAGGACCCCACCATAACCCAAGTAAGCCGAAGCCCAGAAATCTAAACCTTTTTTGGAAAATAATGGAGATGTAGTTTTGAAATATCGGCATAATGAATTCAAATTCTTCTTTTAAAGGTATAAGTAGTATTATATAAAATCCAAGTGAGTTGTATACTATAGCTAGAAACATTTGCGTCATTTGAAATTTGGGCAGCACCTCCTTTGTAAATTTTAATCCAAAACCAATACACCACAGCAATAATATAGGCATCCCCAAGCAAGAACTAGCTCTTCGCCAATTGGCGGAATCATAACCACGCAATAAATATATACGACACCCCAAGGTGAAGATCAATCACAGAAAGAAAATAAAGAAGACCAAGACATCATTAAGCTCAAATAAAGAACAATACACCTATCTCGCTCTAAGTCTCAAAGAATATACAAGTCTGGTGTCTAGGTCTACCAAATATACATAGCCTGGTTGATGGAGCTTTTAACTATATTACAACTGAAAATAATATATACAAATGGTGGTCACGATCCAAAGTGTACCATACCTACCAATGCAATCAGCCAGAAGAAAGATGTGTGCCAACAAACCGCTACTGATCTGAGCGGTCGATCCTGCAAGAAAACTATGGCACAACGGGGGTGAGTTGCCAACTCATGAGTATAAAATATCAGCAGGTAGAAATCGAATGTATAACGATCTCCTAGGTCATACTGTAACATAAAAAATAATACTGTGTGGTATGTACGGTGATCGTGTATACATATGTGTAATGATAACAATGTCGTGCCAGAATCAATATATAGTACCAAGTCATCTGTGTTATACGTAAATATATACGTGCATCATCCAACGTGTGTCCATCAACGACGCATCAAATCATCATGAAACCTGAGTGCCCAGCATCGACACTCGAAATCATCATAAAACCCATGTCCAGCATCGACACGTAAATCCTCATATCTCAGGCGGTGTCTCATCGGATCGGCCCTCATATCCATCTATCTCAATCGCTCCGGTCGGTATCCTCCGGATATCCGCTGAGTCCAATACAATCACCGGCAGGTAGTGTTCCCCTGCTGGGCTCAACGTCTTTCTATACGATCTTCTTGCCCCGGGGTACCGTACCGGGTCCACCATGTACCGGCAGACAGCGCCTCCTCACTCCTCGAATCAGGTAATATCATAGCTTGGAACCGAGAAATATCATGGTGGACGTCAAAATATCATATCAAGAGAAACCGCGTTTTTAAAACAATCATAGGACTTTAAAAATGTATCTGCGGTTCTCAAATCCATAAATCTTATGAAAATAGAATCGCATATGCATGTAACCACGATGGAACTGTAACTACAAGCACAGAACAGTACTGTAAGGTATAGCCAGTATTTTCATATAAGCATGTCGTGTAACTAGGTAAGGAAGTTCAATGTCTAAACTACCATGTGCGGTAATGAATACTAAACAAATAAGTGTAATTCTACAATTTAAGGAACAATACAGCGATATAACGGTTTCTAATGTGTACGTGGCATGACAATTACCGATGATGTGTGTGTGAGCCAGCATGTCTGTGTACGTGCAACATGCACATCATCGGTAATAGTGTGTGTCCTAGCAGACGAAGTCATACCAGATAAATACCGGGAACGTAGTACGTATGTCACAAGGAAAATAATTCAGCGTAAACATGAACTGTATAAAATACATAACTACATATGAACTATACTGTCATAGTTTAAATAATATGAATCATAGTTTTCGAAAATGGGGCTACGGTGTTTTTTAAAAAGAGATACCATTTAAAAATCCATAGCGTTCCTTGAAGTTGTCATTTAAAGCGCCTAACGCTTCATTAGTTTGAAATAGGTATGGTTCAAAATATATCCTGTTATCTACTTAAGTAGTCTAATATCATATCTCTCGAGTCGATATATATATATATATATATATATATATATATATATTTATATATATATATATATCTGTGTGTGTGTGTGTGTTGGCGATTCATCATCATCATATCACGTACGGTATAATACATCATTCAATATCATCTAATCAGAGTAAGGATCTATTGTCCTGCACATCATATCACATACGGTATAATCCATGGTACAATATCATCAAATCAAAGTTCGGATCTACGGTCACATACATCATATTATCTCATATTCTCATATATATCATCTCATATCATATTTTAGTATATGTATATATATATTGCCTCGCATCCTCATATAAAACCTATCGACTCCTGTCATTTTATTCCATCACATTCTCATCTCATCATATCATCTCGTAACTATCCTTATGGTTATATCTGTATGTATATAAGCGTATGTATCTATTTATATACTATATCTCTGATCTCCTAGTACTATGGTTGCGGGGGTGCTATACGCAATCCACCCAACTTTCCCGATAGATATACATCTACTCACTTACTATTCTCGCTCTATCCGAAGTCGATGAACGCCTTGCTCTCCTTCGTCATCCCGGAAGTCCACGCGAAGGTATATACAATTCAATGCATATCGTAAAGGAATCAAAATCAAATCCGAAAACCGATATGGCACGCGAAGTGCGCATAGGTTAGAACCTATGGTCCACGCATGCAAAAACAACCAAAGAACTCCCGACGTTGACGTACGAACGTCAGATGACCGAGTCAAAACACAAATATCCAAAAATCAAATTTCAAAAGTCGCAAAACATCGCCAAAGATAAAGTAAAACGACTCTAGATTTTTCTTAAAGTGAAATTAGACTTTTTTTTGCATACAGGGTAGGTCTAGTTATCTAATGAGTGAGCTACAGACCAAGTTTCACACCCTAATTCCAAAATTGGGCCGCAAATTGCGGCCATAACGAATAAAACGGCGGCCAGAAAAAGAGGGATTGGGCTCAGGTTTCTAGGGTAGCTTCCTATGGGTCTGCACATCTCACTATATCTGCTAATTAATTTTCAGAGTCCCCGAGTCATCTAAGATTCTATTTGATCACCGCAATTCAACAAAAACCTGATATTGGAATATTCTAAGTTCGTGTTTGGGACTTCTAAGCTCATTTTAAATAAGGCTACCCTCATTACTAGGCCAAGGGACACTCAGTACTAGGCGAAGGGACATTCACTACAAAGAAAAATTTAGGAAGGTGATCCCTAATCTCTACATTCACTACATTCACCACACCTCCACTAATCTCTACTACAAGTTTCAACCACTAAACCACATCCTAGAATTTTCCTAGATCACAAAGCTAAACCTTTTTAACTCTAAACTAACACTTAAGCTTAGGAAATTTAAAATATTGAAGGAAGGTGAATGTTTTACCTCATCGAGCAACTCTAGAAAATTCATAGATGATCCAAAATGCTCAAAACTTCCACTTGATTCCGTCATGGTGCTTGTAATGAGCTTAGGAATAATTTTTGTGAAGCTTGTGTGAGATTTGGAGGTGGTTTTGAGTGTGTTTGTAAGGTGGTAGTGGAGATGGAGGAGGTGATGAAGCATGAGGAAGATGGAGGAGATGAAGGAAATAAGAGATGAATGGGGTAATAAGGTGCCTTGGTTCATTCTCTCTCTCTCTCTCCCTCTCTCATACCCATACTTCCATGTCACCTTGTCCCCTCTCAATATCTTTTCTTTTTCATTTCTTTTTCTCTTTTCTTTAAAACAAAATAACTACAAACAAAGAAAAATGAAACCATGCATGAAACAAAATACAATGTGCCATGGCACATTAGTCATGGTTAACAAAAATGGATTTGGCTTAATACATAATTAGTAATGCACTAATCAAGTTTAACATAACTTGTATCTAAATAATTGTATAATAATTTATAAAATGCCCAAAGACAATAAATTCCTTCATAATCAATAATTCATATTAATTTCCAAATATTTTCCAAAATATTGGTATATAATTATACCATCCTACGAAAACTCAAATCCATATTCGTATAGTTTTCGTGAAATTTATTTTTTTATTATTTAAATTCCAAAAAAAAATATTTTATATTTCTGAAATGTTACACAACTCTTCGGTAGCTCCTCTCGGTTACCCACCACCGAGTTAACACCACTGAGTTCCCATTGTTCATTCATGCAATGGGGGATGGACATGATTGGCCAACTCCCCACTAGCACGAGTAGCCACAAATACATTCTTGTCGCCGTGGACTACTTTACGAAATGGGTCAAAACCACGCCGAACAGGAAACTGGATGCCGCCTCCACGATGAAGTTGTTGCAAAACAATGTAATTGCCCGATTTGGAATTCCGATGTGCATCATTACCGACCAGGAAACCAACTTTGATACTGACAAAGTTAGAGTATTCTACAGCGACTATCACATATTGATGAAGTTCTCCATGGTCGCACATCCCCAGTGCAACGGGCAAGCCGAGATAGAGAACCAAGGCATCATCCGGGGCCTCAGAGCCCGCCTGGAAGGAAGAATAGGCAAATGGGTTGATGAACTGCCACGGGTGTTGTGGGCATTGCGAACATCAAAGAAAACACCCATGGGAGAAACCCCGTTCAGTCTCTGTTACGGCACTGAGGCAGCAGTCCCCGCAGAAATCGGCCTTCCCAGTTATTAAGTCGAGCACTTTGACGACGAGGCCAATGACTTGTCCCTTCGAAGAAATTTGGACTTCCTATTGGAGAAGAGAGACCGTGCGAAAATAAGAATGACCGTATATCAGCAACAGATCACCCGATATTATAATGCCCACATCAAACACCGTTGCCTGGAGGAGCCTACCACCTCCAAGATTCCTTGGGGCATAACTTTCCACAGCCATATAACTCCGAAATACTAAATTGTATAAATGAACTTGTACCTTCTTGAATAATAAGACTCCTCTTTTTATATCAATAAAATTTATTTTCCGAGCTAAGCCCTTACGCAGGTAGATTCCTGCTCGGTTCCAAGGACCGGCAGACAACACCTTGTTCATTGGCTTCATTCACGACGGGTAGTTCCCCGCTCGACCAAACAGAAGTTCTACACCTTTCTCTCGAGCCCACGAGCTGAGAGAAGGGAGTTACCCCTAGCCAAATCTTGCTTAAATGAATGAAAGCCTGGGTGCACCTGTATGCAGCCGACATAAGCTTCGCTCTGCCAATCTTACCTAGGCTCCGGGGTGAAGAAGGAGTTCATGGACAATGGAATGGTTATTAATGGACAAAAACAAAAAAGAGACGAAAATTTCCTTAAGCAAAAAAAAACACTTTTATTGGTAAGGGGTATTCTCAGCTCCTCAGCTTTATAAAAATGCCCGGGGACTCGCAAAATAAAAGCTATTATAACAAAGGGGAAGGGGGTCCAGAAAGCATTGATCGTGGTATTTAAAGCATTGATCTTCCAATGAGCCCAGGCGGCATCCCATCGCTCTCTCCACCGACACCCGTGTGTAGGGTTCCTAGGCACTCTCAAGAGGTCTCACAAGGCATCAACCATGCCAATTTCAAATTTTAACGGTGCCGAAAAACCCTAACAAGATCGTTAACTAGAAATCTAGGCGAAAAAGCAACTAGTAAACTACTTTACTAAGAGAATACGGAAATACAACCTTTGTAGATCCGGTGCTCCACCTCCATAGCTCCGCAATGAAGTCCTCTTGCTGTCCAAAACAAATTCCGGGCTCTAGCATCGGCTTCATCGGAGAATAGGCGAGCTAGGTCGTCGATGTCCATGCCGAAGATGATCTACGTCGAAGCATCGCTAGATCAAGCTCCAACTTAACCAAATCAAGAAAACTTGTGAAGGAAACACACTCTACTATTTGGCAAGAGGTAGAGGATGAAGAAATAGGAAGTGGGTAGACTTTAGAATTGGATTTCTCACTTGTTTTCATCAATCACCATTGATGAAGCAAGCTTCTTCATGTGATGAAGAAGAAGAAGATAATGAATATGATAAGATCTTTTCAAAAAGGAAATAATAAGAATACTTATCATAATGTAACCATGGTGAAGTGTAGAGAATCAACTAGGGTTAAGTGGAGTGGTTAGGGTTAAGCATGAGACAAAATGGTGACTTAGTCAAAGCTTCATGAAGCTTCAACATACAAGTCCAAAATGAGCCACCATTTCATTTCTTTATGCTTAATATTTTTCCAAAAATAATAAATGGATAAATAAATGAGAAAAAGAAATGAAACCCTAACCACTTAAGTAACCATGGTTTAATTCTTTACACAAACCCAAACTAGCATGTATCATCAAACATGATACAATCTTGTGCACAAAAAATATATCATATATACAATGTGCACAAACCAAGTGAGAAAATCCATTTAAAGTGAACCAATATTAGTTAATGCAAAGTAATATATCAAATATATAATTATACATTAAATCATTAAATCAACACTTGATTTAACGATCCGGTCATATCGCATATAACCGACTAATATACAATGTATCGATTTATCGAATCAATCCATGATTCGATAACTAGGTTATATCGCATACAACCATTTGACACATTCATCGCGAGAATAGAATACGGTATCGCATACACGCATTATTCTCGGTCCCGCACATATCTCATATGCGCTCCTATTTCGTTTCGCTTGAGCCAGGAAACCTCTGTGTAGGACTCTAAAGACTCGTCAATACGCCGGCAGCAGATGATGATCATATCAAGCACCCACAAGCCGCAAGCGGTCTGCTAAACGTAACGGCCACCCGGGTATTGAGCGATCAGAAGATCGACGAGCAACCCGCTCACACTCCTGTGAATCCAACCAGTAACACTACCGTACAGTCCGGTCTGATCATCTGATATGTCGCATATCTTGCCTAGGGGTGGTAAACGTCAGACCCCAATAGCTCGATAAGTCGTGTCGATATGAGGTCTATAACAATTCGAGAAACTACTGGTAACACTTGCCAGTAAATCTCAGCAACCCTAGCCAGGGATTTCCTGTTATAGCCAATCGAACACAGCGCAACATCAACCCCCTATACCGGGAGAGACGAATCCCCTCCTATCGCTCATTGCCTCCATGTGACTCGGGACTGTACCCAAAAACCACCATTTTGCACGCCCTCTTGGACGTGGTAAGATGGAAATCAAAGCACAGTGGGAACCACACAAGACTCTATGACGATCTCGGGTCAACAGACTACTCTGTACCAGTGTCACCAGAGAACTGCCATCTGACGTAAGGTATAATACAATCTGGGAGTTCTCGGCGAGTCCGTCCAGTGTACCCAGTCTCTACTGAGCACCCATATATCATCTCTGATGTCAAACACCAATGGATATGGGATCATCCATCGCCCATCTATATGGGTCGAGAAGGTACACGCTAGTCTACTCTGGTATATCGATGCCCCATCTCGATACACCCACGACTAGGGACTTTCAAGGATGTACTTATGGACTACCACGTCCCCACTAGTATGATCCGCATCATAGTCCAGGTAGTCAAGTACACATCCTAAGGGCTTTACCAACATGTAACAGAGAGACAATCAGTGTACACGTTAAGGTAAAGAGTAACCAGATAGCATACTATCATGTCAAGCAAGAAAGTCCTCCCCATAGATGTCCCAGCATCCACTACAATATACATCCTATGTATAGTAATGGCCTCTAGGGCATACATATAACTAACAATCTCCCACTTGCACTAGGGCCATCTGATAGCAGTGGTTGTAGTATCTCATACTCAACCATCCCATAAAAGTCTCTCTCTGGGAACAGGCCTTTGTGAGTGGATCTGCCGTGTTATCCTCTGAGTCTACTCTCCTAACCTCGATCCTTTAGAGATCAACCATCTCCATTATCAGGTGATACTGCCTTAGAATATGTCTGGATCACTGATGGGACCTGCGTTCCTCGGCATAAGCCACAACTCCATTGTCACACAATGGGAGGAACATAGTTCATCTCATGAACCAATATACACCCAAACAGCCTCTTTGGTAGCATCTTAAGTAGCGATGTATCCATCCTTTATCGTCTAGTCTGCCACGGTATCTAGCTTGGAACTCTTCCAACATACCGTCCCTCGATAGAGGGTAAAGACAATGCCTGTGACTGACATTCAGTCGTCTTTATCACCCTGGAACCCTTCCAGTGATTTTTCCCAGGATCGGTTGATACCATCTCACTACAACTAGTGAGAATCCTAACATCCAATTAGATCTATCTCATAGATCCAAAATCCAGGATTTAGGAGGTATCACTTTGATCCTATTTGGAGAATCATTGTGATAAGCGGAGATTGACTGAGCGTAGCATAGGAAACTCCTTCCCTATCATGAGCATAATATCCACGTACTCTACGAGGATCACCACCATACTCCCTACTACCTTTTTGTTTATACAAGGTTCATCTACCATTTTGATGATGTCAAACTCTTTGACTTAGCCATCAAAACAGATGTTCCAACTCCGCGATGCCTGCTTTATCACATAAACCATCTTGCACACGTTTCCGCTGCTCCCACTGTCTACGAAGCCCTCTGGCTGTGTACTTATAGACGCACTCTTCTAAATCATCATTTAGAAAAGCAGTCAAGACACCCAACCACCAGATATCGTAGTCATGGTATGTAGCCGTGGCAAGTAGGATCTGGATGGACTTAAGCATAGCCACTGGAAAAAGGTTTCATCATTATCCACGCCTGGTCAATGACGAAAAGCTTTAACAAGTCTAGCTTTGAAAGTCTCAACTTTTCCAAGTACACCAAGCAATCTTCTCAAGATATACTTGCTCCTGATGGGGATTTAACCCTTCAGATATAGCAACCAAAGTCCATACTTTGTTGGTGTACATGGATTCCATCTCAGATCACTAAGCATCCAGCCATTCTTACAGAGTCTTACTCCTGATGGACAGCTCGAATCTAGTTGGGTCATCATCTCATGATGCAATCCTCGCTCCCACTGTCATAGAGAAACCGAAGTATCTCTCAGGTGGGTGAGGAACCCTACTGGATCGGCGGAGAGGCTGAGGTTCGTTGGTAACTATTGAATCCTTTGGTTCTTTCAAATCATCTGCTGTAGCTTGTATAGCTGGAACCTTTCCAGTTCTACATTACAGACTTTGCCTCGAGCTTGTCCGGATTTTGCTTTTAGACATAGGCCGGACAACCCCAAATCTTAACTAACTTAAGATATGGGTTCTTCCCTTATCATATCAAATATGAAGCTGTAGGCAACTGATTTGATTGGAACCCTATTCAATAGGTATGCAGCTTCTCAAGTGCATAACCCCTAAAAGGAAATAGGTAACTCAGTAGTACTCATCATAGAGCACACCATATCAAATAGGGTGTATCTGCTCCGCCCCGATATACCATCGTGCTATGGTGTATACAGAGGAGTAATGCTGAGAGAGAATCTCATTCTCCTTTAGAATAGTCCAGGAATTCCATGCACAAGTATTCTCCTCCCTGATCTCATCATAGGACATAATACTTATACCCGTATTGGTTCCCTATTTCTCGCTTATATTCTGTGAATATCTTGTTGGTTATATGTATGCCCTAGAGGCCATTACTATACATAGGATATATATTGTAGTGGATGCTGGGACATATATAGTGAGGACTTTCTTGCTCGACATGATAGTATGCTATCTGGTTGAACTTTACCTTAACGTGTACACTGATTGTCTCTCTATTACATGTTGGTAAAGCCCTTAGGATGTGTACTTAACTACCTGGACTATGATGCGGATCATACTAGTGGGGACATGGTAGTCTATAAGTACATCCATCAAAGTCCCTAGTCGAGGGTGTATCGAGACGGGGCATCGATATACCAGAGTAGACTAGCGTGTACCTTCTCGACCCATACAGATGGGCGATGGATGATCCCATATCCATTGGTGTTTGACATCAGAGATGATATACGGGTGCTCAGTAGAGACTGGGTACACTGGACGGACTCGCCGAGAACTCCCAGATGGTATTATACCTCACGTCAGATGGCAGTTCTCTGGTGACACTGGTACAGAGTAGTCTGTTGACCCGAGATCGTCATAGAGTCTTGTGTGGTTCCCACTGTGCTTTGATTTCCATCTTACCACGTCCAAGAGGGCATGCAAAACGGTGGTTTTTAGGTACAGTCCCGAGTCACATGGAGGCAATGAGCGATAGGAGGGGATTCGTCTCTCCCAGTATAGGGGGTTGATGTTGCGCTGTGTTCGATTGGCTATAACAGGAAATTCCTGGCCAGGGTTGTTGAGATTTACTGGTAAGTGTTACCAGTAGTTTCTCGAATTGTTATAGACCTCATATCGACACGACTTATCGAGCTATTGGGGTCTGACGTTTACCACCCCTAGGCAAGATATGCGACATATCAGACGATCAGACCGGACTGTACGGTAGTGTTACTGGTTGGATTCACAGGAGTGTGAGCGGGCTTGCTCGTCGATCTTCTGATTTCTCAATACCCGGGTAGCCGTTACGTTTAGCAGACCGCTTGCGGCTTGTGGGTGTTTGATATGATCATCATCTGCTGCCGGCGTATTGACGAGTCTTTAGAGTCCTACACAGAGGTTTCCTGGCTCAAGCGAAACGAAATAGGAGCGCATATGAGATATGTGCGGGACCGAGAATAATGCGTGTATGTGATACCGTATTCCATTCTCGCGATAAATGTATCGATTGGTTGTATGCGATATAACCTAGTTATCGATTCAAGGATTGATTCGATAAGCCGATACATTGGATACTAGTCGGTTATGTGCGACATGACCGGATCATTGAATCAAGTGTTGATTTAATGATTTAATGTATAATTATATATTTGATATATTACTTTGCATTAACTAGTATTGGTTCACTTTAAATGGATTTTCTCACTTGAAGTTCACATGTTGTATATGTGATATACTTTTGTGCACTTGATTGTATCATGTTTGATGATACATGTTTACTTGAGTTTGTGTAAAGATTAAACCATGGTTATTTAAATGGTTAGGGTTTTGTTTTTCATATCTATTTATTCATTTATTTATTTATTTTCTTTTTGGAAAAAGAAATGAGAAGAATGGTGGCTTTCTTTGTTTGTATTTGAAGATTCATGAAGCTTTGACTTTGTCCACCATTCTTATCTCATGCTTAACCCTAACCATTTGATTTAACCCTAGTTTATTCTCTACACTTGACCATGGTTGTATGATGATAAGTTTGGAATTTCTTTTCTTTTTAAATAAGAACTTATCATATTCAACCTCTTCTTCTTCTTCATCTTGATGAAGAAAAACCTTCCTCCATCAATGGCAACTCTTGAAAAAGAGTGAGAAATACAATTCTAAAGTGAACCCACTTCCTATTTCTTCATCCTCTACCTCTTGCCAAGTAGTAGAGTGTGTTTCCTTCACAAGTTTTCTTGACTTGGTGAAGTTGGAGCTCGATCTAGCGATGCCTCGACGTAGATCATCTTCGGCACGTCGTCGATGACCTAGCCCGCTTCTTCTCCGATGAAGGCGACGCTAGAGCCCGGGATTGTATGAGGACAGCGAGGAGACTTCATTGCGGAGCTATGGAGGTGGAGCACCGGATCTACAAAGGTTGTATTTCCGTTTCCTTATAGTTAAGTGTTAACTAGTTACTTTTTTCGCCTAAACATCTAGCCGACGATCCGTAGTTTAGGGTTTCTCGGCACGTTAAAATTTGAAATTGGCATGGTTGATGCCTTGTGAGACCTCATTAGGGTGCCTAGGAACCCTACAGTGGTATTAGAGCCTAGCTAGAGCCTTAGGCGAAGTCTAGACGGAGTTTGAAGTCCGAACGAAACCGAAACCCCAAAATTTCCACGCTCTCTGGACTTTTTCTGAAAACGTGGATTTTTCCAAATTAAAAATTGCTAAAAAATTCAGCAGGGAAATATATGAGTTACGGCGCAAAATTGGACCCATGATTCATCCAAAACGGCGCGGAACCGCGGCAGAAGCCCAGCTTCTGCGGCGGTTCCGCGGCAGAAGCCCAGCTTCTGCGGCGGTTCCGCGGCTAGGTGATGGCGTCACCTTTCCATTGTTGCACAGTAATTCCTATTTTAATATGCTGGGTTTTCTGGGAATTTTTAATATTTATTCAAGAGTTGAATTTTCTGGGGTTGTTTTGGGGATTCGGTGTTTCGATCGGAGTATCAAATTTTGTCTATGTGGCTTTCCGGATAAATATTAGAATATGTTAAAAAGTTCGACCGGATATAAATACCCAATTTTTCCCCTGTCGGGAAATTTCCAAGTGTTGGATTTTTCCGTAGTTTGACGACGTTCTAAGTAGTGAAAGTAACGCGATGGACTCTCTAGAAGACAACAAACCTTAACTCGATTATGTGACCGTCTTGAACTGCCCTTTGAACCTTAGGGTTTGGGGCAGTACGGCGTGCCACATGTGAGGCGTTGGCTTGACCCTTCTACGGCTGGACCGTTGGTACTGAGGCACGAACGGAATGTTGTTAGACTTATTTCATGTGTTGAGCTGTATCGGGAAAACTTGGGTATTCGATTGCTCGATCGGAAAGTTTAAAATTTTCTATTTTATCTGGAATGTGATACAATAATTGGAATTCACAAGGAGTTATGAGATAACTGAATGAATGTTATAAACATAGCAGTTTAGTCTCACTTGATCGGTTGCCACGGAATTTTGATGTGATCAAAAGTCCGTCGCAATCACGTAGCGTACGCGGATACTCGCCGGGTAAACTTAATAGACAGCCTCACTCCATAGCCCCGACCAAGTGACTGTAGGAGAACCCCGTCGCCGAAAGCATCCGTTCGGGTGCTCGCGGCAGCGGTGTTCCGCCTTGGTGCACTTCGTCGATGGTAACGGGGGTGCGGCCGTCTACTGAAGTTTGCGACGAGCATTCGATCAGGATGTCGGGAATCTTGTTGAATTGCCCGACTTGATATTGAAAAGTGTTTTCGATTCTGAGACTAAAATGCGGGGTTTATAATTGTTAGGCATGCAATGTCTAAGGAATTCATTTGGTCAGGCATGCGATGTCTGAGGTGGTTGCGGATTCCAACTGTTGTAGTTTTACACTTTCTTTTCTGTGACCGTAAGTGTAATATGTGATATCACCGGTTTTGTTGCTATATGTCAACGACAATTGGGATGCGCATGTTTACTTACGTTGATGACATGTGATGTTATGTGTTGCTGGATATGTTATATTAGATCGTCGTGTTTGAATAGCCGGGGATTTTTATGTGAGATGAGTGTTTTTCATTTTCATTCATGTAAAAACTTGTATGTAATATTCTTTTATTGGGGCGCTTCCAAGTAGCGGAAGTTGTCACCGTTTGTATATTATTTACTTTTCTGCACTAGGATAGACCCAAGGAGGGGAGCACAAGTAACCGGGTTCTGGAGTCCAGTGGGAGACCAACTCGAGGGATCGAGTCCGGGTCTCCTAACTCCAGAATTGGTAGGGTTGCTTGCCGCTCTCGTAGGGGTCTAGGGGTGTGGGTTTGGCTATTCATCGCGACCGTGGAATCCGTGTTTTATACTGGCTCGTATTGAAAACACGGACGTCCTAGTATATCCAATATTTCATATGATTCTTCTGCTGCGATATCTGTGATGTGATCATGTGATGTTCTGTGATAGATACAATATATAGTATATATGATATATTATATAGACGTTACTTATGTTTTACACCCGCGCTAGCCCTGCCCTGCTCTGCCGTTAGTTACCAAACCTAACTGTGAACGAGGGGACATCGACGCGAATGCGGATGGCATAAGTGTATGTCGTATTTATCTGTGATGTTTAGGTACTTAAATGATGGGACTTCATTAATGTGATTAATGAAATAAAAGAAACCTAAGATGTTGTAGAATCGAATTTCAAAATTAAAACAGGTAGCTACAGTTCTTGCTTTGCACAGAGGTATATGTGATATATCCTGTACCTTATTCGATGAGGAAAGGACCGAGATCCCTTCACCGGGAGTGACTCCTTTAGCAATAACTGGCAGATGCTACACACTCGGTTTGTCTTTTGATTGCTTTTAAGAGTTTTTGCTTTGCACAGTGATATATATGATATATCCAGCACCTCATTCGACGAGGAAAGGACCGACGATCCCTTCACCGGGAGTGACTTCTTTAGCAAAACTAGAAAAGCCTCAAAAGCACTCCATTTTTAAAATCATTTGATTCTACAACGATATCAAGTTCATTACGCAATAGGTTTTCAGAAAATCCTGTCGTAGCCCTCCGTCATTTCAGATAAGTAGTAGTTAGTATTCGTGCTGCGTTTGTTGGCCTTTGTCAAGGCGCAGTGTGCAGTAGCTAACTGGTGCTTATCTGCTTATGCATATGATGCAGATTGGATTAGGGTAGTCGTGCGACCTTGTTGGCCTTTGTCAAGGGCCGTGCGGGTGGGTTTATTTCGATCAAGAAATGACGTGTTGAACTTGACTAGCATCCTTTGGTTTGTTGGCCTTTGTCAAGGTCATAGGAGGTTAGGGGCAAAATATTATCAGGAATTTCAAGTGTTGAAATTTGCAATGAGATTGCATACCTTCTATGAGATAGTTGGATCCCTATACCCGCTGCGAGTAAGAGTTACTCCTGAGAGAGTTTTACACGTTACAATTAGCCGATCAAGTAGGTGTCTAAAAAGGTGTCAACGGGGTTACGCCTCTGGGAAAACGAGGTTTACATTAATTAGGTTCGTGCGAAAGCTGTTGGAGATAGTGCCCTCAGAGTCAATTATTGGATCATAGGCACGTGATTGCAATGATTGAGGGAGGACCTGTCCCAGTAGGACAGTCTTACTCGAGATGATAGTATGCTATCTGGTTTACCTTTATCATCGTGTACTGCTTTAGGTGACCTGACAAGTCGCTATTACACGTTGATAGAGCCCCTAGGATTCTTGCTTGACCACCAGCAGTATGAGGGCGATCATATAAGTGGGAGCTGGGGTCTATAAGCATATCCTTAAATGGTCCCTAGTCGTGTGAGTTTCGAGACAGGGCATCGATACTCCAGAGTAGACTAGTGTATACAGTCGAGACCCCAACGAGGGGCGGTGGCCGGTCTCACAAGCCACTGGTGTCAGTTGGATCACCTAAGATGTATACAGGTGCTCATTGGGTTATGAGTACACCGGACAGGACTCGCCGGGAACATGCTAGTTGGTCATATACCAGACGTCAGATGGCAGTTCCCTGGTGACATGTGTACAGGTTAGTTCATCGACCTGGGGATCGTCATTTGTCTCGTGTGAGTTCCCACTGTACTTTGATTACTACCCTACCACGGCTCAAAGGAGTCGTGCAAACAGGTTTTAGTTGGGTACAGTCCCGAGCCACATGGAGGCAGTGAGCGTATCTTCAGGGGTTCGTCTCTCCCGGTATTGGGGGTGAGGTCGTGCTGTGTCTAGGAGAGCCATTACACGAAGCCCTCGGCCGAGGCAAGGAGATTTACTGGTAGGTATTCCAGTAGTATCTCAGGGTGTTCTGGGCTACACTCCGACACGACTTGTACCGCTTTTGGGGGTCTGACTTTTACCAACCCCCTAGGCCCGCCACGCGATGCTCATAGACGAACGGACCGGACTGTACGGATATTGTCACTGACAGGCTCAGTAGGGTTGTCAGGCTGAGTTCGCTCACAGACGTCCCTTTTAGTCAATACCTGGTAGCCCGTTACGTTTTGGCTTATACCTCTGACGTGCTAGTGGTTAAATCCACAACCAAGGTGTTGACGAGTCTTTAGAGTCCCCCACATTCAGTTACTCAAGCTTTCGGGCGAAAGGTTGTAGAGACCGTATGGAGATATGGCAAGGTCCGATCAGATAAGTGCGGTATTGCACGGATCAGGATCGGACAGTTTGTACTATAGGCGTATGGATATATGGCAGGGTTTGATCAGATACGTGCGGTATTGCACGGATCAGGATCGAACAGATTTTACTAGCCGGTTTTGGTATAAGCCGGATCCTAGTATAGTACAGTGTAGATTTTGTCTCATTGCATTTGTATTTCGGTCGGAATACAAATGCGGGTGTGTATGCACAGTATCGGGGTTTTCCTGTAATTTATTACAGGACCAGTTTTCTGGAGTTGCCAGTTTGCTTTCCGTTTCGGCCAATTTCCTTTGTATCGTTCATTGGCCGAAGATTGGTGGAGGAGGGCTTATTTGCATTGTTGCAAATAAGTATTTGTGGAGGGGGTCTTTGCCTATTATCATATCATGATAATTCCTCCACCATTTGACTTCATCTTCTTCTCATCATGGCTTGACTTTTGAGTCATCATGGTTTTTGTTGATTAGTTGGTGGAGTATGGATTTGGTTGTGATGATTGTTGTTGATGATGGATGATCATTGGTGTTGGAGTGTTGGACTTTCCTTGCTATCATTTCTTTTCATATGATAACCATTCCTCTCTCTCTCACCATGTCCATGGCCGGCCACTCCTTGTGGGGGCTGTCCAAATTTCCTATGTAGGGTTTTTGGTGCTTTTGCTTTGGTAAAAATCCCACAAGAACAACCTCCAAAAGCTTGTATCATCCCTCCACCAAAAATGCAATTCCTACAACCCCAAAAAGGAGACACAAGTTCTACACAACATTCTACAGCAAATCTTGGGCACGTCGACTAGCCAGCTTCGTGCCCGAGTTGCCTCGGCATTGAGGTGGGAGCCCGTAAAAGAAGTAGGCGATGTGGTGCACTTCCAGCGACGAGGAGGAGACGGGACATTCCGCAGGAGATCGGGACGACGACGAGAAGACCGGAGGACTTGGATCAGTCGGTATATCTCTCTTCCCCATCTTGTAGTTAGTTAGGACTAATTAATGGTTCGATCCGGATATTAGTGCGCGGCGGTTTGCCAGTTCAAGAAAAATTAAAGTTTATCACCGCTTCCGCATTTGGCCGTCCGATTGACGGCCGGGGCGCCGCCGTGCACTTACAGTGGTATCAGAGCCTCGCCATTAACTTAGTCTAGCTTTGTGTAATGTGTTTGCAATTCGGATCGATCAAAAATCCCAAAACCCGCATTTCCTTCAGCATCAGTTTCTGTTGAAATTTTTCAGTCTCGAAAATTTTTTCAGGTTGTATAAAAGTACTATACAGGAAGATATAAGGCCACTGGAAAAGTTCGGCAAAGTGATCTCTTAAGTGGAGCACGGAACCGCGGCCAAACCCTACCTTGGGCCGCGGTTCCGCGGCAGTTCAGAGAGATCAATGGGCCAAAGTTCTCCAGTGGGCTTCTGGGGTTAAATTGGGGTTTTTGGAATATTAATATTGGGCCCATAATTTCTTTAACTGCTACAGTATTCTTTTGGGGCCCACTTGTTAAAATTTGATCGGTCGGATATTTTAAACACATTTTTCACAGTATTTACATTATATCTGCGACCGTGAATGTCACTCGATCGGTAAATCCTGTCTAACTGCTATAGCCCGGTTAGACGGATTTGCGAACGTGACATTCACGTTGATGTTCTGTTTTTACTGTGATGTTGCGGATCGGTCGTGGGGGATAGCCTGGATGCAATGCTAGTACTGTTGTGGTTGTATTATGTACATTTGATATTGCGGGGCGAGCGTCCGACATGTGGACTGCCGTCACTGCCTGATTGTATTATTATTTTGGGGCACGGACAGGTTGCGGTCGATGTACCCGTTGTATGTATATTTTACTTTCTGTACTAGGATTGCCCCGCGGAGGGGTGCACGGATAGCCGGGTTCTAGAGGGCAACAAGCCCGCATCTCATGGCATTGAGAGGGAGGGGGCTTCACTCTAGGATTGGCGGGCTATTCACCGCACTCGTAGGGGGTACAGGTTGACCCAGGAGGGGTGCCCAAGTTACCGGATTCCGTGAAGTGCTGGGTGGTCCATTCACGGAGCTGAAGGGGGCTGCCTCGCTTCAGGTTTTGGCGGGTGACTTGCCGCGCCCGTAAGGGTCTAGGATTTCATTGCACAGGCTATCCACACGACCAGGGGAACGTCGGGTTTCAGCGGCTCTGTGAAACCCGGGGATCCCAGATATCTGTATTGTTTCTGTGATGCTGTACATATCTGTGATGTTGCATTTTATTCACGCCTTGAGCGAATATAATATATTGGTATATATATTAGTAGATGTTGTATATGTTTTGCATCCACTCTAGTCCAGTCCCCGCTCTGTCGTTAGTTAGCTAACCTAACGGGTAATGACGGGACCCAGTGGCGAATGCGGATGGCATCTACGTGCATCAGTATATTTTCGTTCTTTTTGGTGTGATCAATTGATGGGACTGCGTTGATTCGGATCAATGCAAGTTAAAAACAAACCTAATCTGATGCTGTTGGAACATTTTTCAAAAAGCTGTTATTGCAAGGACGTTCACTTTTGTTTTGCATCGCGGTATTCATTTGGAATATCCTGCTCCTCAGTCGACGAGGCAAGGGCCGAGATCCCTTCACCGGGAGTGACCCCTTGGACAGAAGTTTGCGTCAGGGCATTAACTTCATTATAGCCGACTACTTTTGCTTTGCACCGTGGTATTCGGTTGCAATATCCTGCACCCCATTCTACGGGGAAAGAGCCGAGATCCCTTCACCGGGAGTGACCTCTTTAGCGGAAGTTGTCGTCACTATATTTCTAAAAAGCTATCTGTTCCTTCGACGATATCAAGTTCATTACGTTAAAGGTTTTCGCCAGAAACCATTCGTAGCCCTCCGTCGTTTCAGACGGGTAGCACGTAGTATTCATGCTATGTTTGTTGACCTTCGTCAAGGCATAGTGTATGGTAGCTGCTTGTTACCTTTCTGCTGCATAGATAGATGCGTTGGTTTGGGACAGTCGTATAGCCTTGTTGACCTTCGTCAAGGGCTTGTACGGGTGGATTCAAATTAACCTGGATAATGACGGGTAGAACTTGACATGTGACTTATGATTTGTTGACCTTCGCCAAGGTCATAAGAGCATGGGGCAGAAATCACATCGGGAGTTTCAAAAGAACTGAAACTTGCCAGATATGCGCATACCATCTGGAGTATGATGATGTGAGCGGATTCCGTCACGTTATCATGCGATGATAGTTGGATCCCGATTCCCACTGATGAGTTAGTTTACTCCTCGGGTGACCCCGACTAATTCTTCTTTCAGGTTTGGAGGAGAATTTGAGGTACAGTGGGAGGATTCCAGATTAGATAAATTGGTAACCATTCTGATCTAGGTTAGAGTGCACGCTGAGTGTTTCTTTTCTCTCTCTCTTTGGCAGCGACCATTGACCCGACCCTAAGACTATGACTCAGTGACCAAGTTGACCGAACCTTCTTAACACCGGCTTTTGGATTATCAGAGTTGCAAACCTCATTGCCACTCCTACTTTTACCCTTTTCTCCAGGACACCCCGTTTTACTACGAACGTCCACTTCCATTGGACAAAACCATCGTATGGTTAGATACGAACTCGAAGGAATTTATTCGAGGATGGTTTCAGGTTCTGGAGGAAACGGATAGGACTATTCAGTTGTCTTTTCCTTTTACCCTCTCTCAGGTTACGAGTACTCCTTGGTTTAGGGGTAGTACACCTATTACGCAAATTGGATTGTCTTCTTCCAAACCTTAGGCTGGTGCCGACCGGTAGGGAATGAAGAAAACCAATTAGCCTAACGATGGTGTACAGAAGGTATTAAGTTCAGACAAAGCAAGGGATTAGTAAGAGGGCAAGGTAAATTGCAACAGATATTCACGATCAAACCAAGTATTCCTTCGCCAATCCTAAAATCACCTTTGTATTTCTCCAGGACACTCCGTATCACTACGAAGATCCACAGTTTATTGGATACTCCATCGTATGGTTATATACAAACTCGAAAGGAATTTGTTCCAGTTCGGGGATGGATTCTGGTCCAGGAGAAATAGGAATAAGGTTTATTCGGT
Source organism: Agapanthus africanus (assembly GCA_030015575.1). Lineage (NCBI taxonomy): Eukaryota > Viridiplantae > Streptophyta > Magnoliopsida > Asparagales > Amaryllidaceae > Agapanthus > Agapanthus africanus. Next base: position 235,361,247 of record CM057337.1, read on the forward strand.
TGTCTTTTATCTTCACCCTCTCTCATTGCGAGTGTTCCTAGGATTGGGACAGTACACCCATTATGCTTATTGGATAGTCTTGTTCCAAACCATAGGCTGGTGCCGAACGGTAGGGAAGGAAGAAAACCATTTGGCCTAAAGGGGTGTGCAGAAGGTAAAGACTAAAGACATATGAAGGGATTTGGAGAGGTGGCAAAGAATTATACGGTTACAGTCGTGAATCTGGAAGAGGCATTACTAGGAATACCGGGATACCCCATCGAAACATTTCAATGTTTCAGTTTCACTGTGTACTGTTAAAGGAAAACTGATTTCCCTATTAGATACTTACTCCAGGGTATGTATTTACCAGGTACGATTCTCACATCTGTATGGTTTTACAGATGATGAGTGGGAGTAAGTTATTGGGAATTGGGTGATCATCCTCATTATATCGGGATTCGTTGTAATCGGTGATATTTGAGGAAATCACCTGGGCCGTTTGCCGGTCGGCAAATATTTGGTTTTGAATATCCGCTGTCATGCACCAATTTCAAATTGATATATCTGTACGTCTATTTTCATAGAGTGAGATATACCTTTTTGAAATTATGTCTACGACATTTACCTATATCAGTGGATGGTTAAGTAAGGAGCATTAAACAGCGGTGTAATTCTTCTTAACCATAAGTACAGTTTTCAACCTACGACACACAGTGAATGAGTTATCAGACTCAAGGGACTTATACAGAGTATTGTATGTTGTCCAGGGTCCATCAGGACAGAGGGGTTGGTCCTCGTACTATATTCGGTTTACTTATGACTTCTCTAGTTTTTAGACAGGTGTTTCGTAGAAACACAGGGTCCGAATTTTGAGAAGTTATAGGTGTTTGAATAGAGTAGAGAACCAGGTGTAGCAAGTATCGGGATTCTTCAAAGAGATCGAAGATGTAGATACTTTTGTATGGTATTCAGTCGATAGTAGTGATTAAGAGAACTTGCTTCTCTTTCAGGTTACTCATAATTGGAAGCATTCCTAAGTTGAGTAACGCTGATCGGCCTCTTTCCATTAAGTTGACATGCACTGGAGACAGCTGCATGATTTGGATCTGGTTCAGTTAAATCAGTGCCTCTGGTCCTATATGAGATATAGAACAGTTCGTATCTTAACGTTGTTAAGGTATGGGGAGTTGTCCGGCTTATGATTAAAACCAGACTCTGGATAACTCAAGGCACGTTTCTGTAATGGCTGTTTGTGGGTTGACCCAGGCTATGACGAGGGTTGACTTTCTACCATCTGGATGAACAATAGCAATATTGTTCTAGACTCGCCACAGTTTTATTAAAAATGGATTTTTTCAGAAAACAGTAGTGGGAGTATGGTAGAACTGGAGGTGATTCCAGAACCACGAACGATTACTGAAGATTTAATAAGGAACCTAAAGATTTAATCTGGATTGACATTCCATTGGCCACTCCGCAGATACGGTGGGTAACTTCAGGCACCCGAGAGGTACTACGGTAGCCTCAAGGACGGTGACAGGGAAGTTCTTGCTTACCCACAATTACCATTGCTGTTGTTCCAGGCTGCGAGACCCGGCGGGAGGATGAGTATAGCGTCGTTCTAAACTAGTTTTAGAAGTGTACGTGTATATGACTCTGCCAGAGGGTTGTCATAGTCAGTGGGAGCAGCGGAAGCATTGGTGGACAGGTAGCTTATGTCTATTTACAGACTGAAGCACCAGTAGCGGAGATAGATCATCTATTTCTGACATGACAGTCATGGGTTTGACTTCATCAGAATAGGGGATGGATCTGTTGAGAAGGTAGTAGGGTGTGATATCCTGGTATTTGGATGACATACACAGAGTAGGAAAAGAAACTCCTATACTACGATCGGTTATACTTTGGTCGTCATACAGTGGTTTCTCCACAAAGGAAATGGATTTTATATCAGACTTAATGGCCACTAGATCTATGGTTTTAGATCTAGATTTGGGTAGTTTCCCAATCTGGGTACTTAGACAGCATTCTAAGGGTATTTAGAATGAACGACTCCTGGCACGGTAGTGTACCTACAGGTGATGGAGTCACCCTCTCTAAAGGTGTCTTACAGACTAAAAGGGAGAGGGATGTGCATGATTGGCAGATCACTTGCTCAGGCAATTGAGTCAATCATGAGTTGTCAAGTACCACACCAGATGTTGTTCTTGCACTAGATGCAATAAGTTGACATTGATCCAATCCTGGAGAAACAGTCGGAAGCAGTTTTAGAACATAAGTGGATGTTCTAGGGATATGATAACGACAGCCTCATTCGGGAGACAGTTATCATTCCAGGCTTCCAAGGTGACCTGGACGACAGGGAGGTTGTCAGAGTTATAGTTTTCCTTCTGACGAGGGGCAGTATTTTGGACAGGTGGTCCAAGGCAATACTGAGGGAGGCATGGCGTAGGATACTGATTAAGTTCAGTTGACGATACAGTCTAAGAAGTTTGGATTTGGAGTTCATTTATGAGCTATGTCCCATCAGACATCCAGACACATTCTAAGACAGGTATTGCTCATTTCGGGAGATGGGTTTCTCCGCGAACTTGAGATATAGAGAGATATGGAAAGAGACAACTAAGCGGATCCACTCACTGAGGCTATTCCTCGAACGCAATAGTTTCGCAAACGAGTTTTGTGAGACTGACTAGTAGAGGAGTTGGGTGTTCGGTATCACACGGGCTGTGAGTATGCGACATCGCAATAATTAGCCTTGAGTGCAAGTGGGAGATTGTTGGAGATAGTGCCCTCAGAGTCAATTATTGGATCACAGGCACGTGATTGCAATGATTGAGGGAGGACCTGTCCCAGTAGGACAGTCTTACTCGAGATGATAGTATGCTATCTGGTTTACCTTTATCATCGTGTACTGCTTTAGGTGACCTGACAAGTCGCTATTACACGTTGATAGAGCCCCTAGGATTCTTGCTTGACCACCAGCAGTATGAGGGCGATCATATAAGTGGGAGCTGGGGTCTATAAGCATATCCTTAAATGGTCCCTAGTCGTGTGAGTTTCGAGACAGGGCATCGATACTCCAGAGTAGACTAGTGTATACAGTCGAGACCCCGACGAGGGGCGGTGGCCGGTCTCATAAGCCACTGGTGTCAGTTGGATCACCTAAGATGTATACAGGTGCTCATTGGGTTATGAGTACACCGGACAGGACTCGCCGGGAACATGCTAGTTGGTCATATACCAGACGTCAGATGGCAGTTCCCTGGTGACATGTGTACAGGTTAGTTCATCGACCTGGGGATCGTCATTTGTCTCGTGTGAGTTCCCACTGTACTTTGATTACTACCCTACCACGGCTCAAAGGAGTCGTGCAAACAGGTTTTAGTTGGGTACAGTCCCGAGCCACATGGAGGCAGTGAGCGTATCTTCAGGGGTTCGTCTCTCCCGGTATTGGGGGTGAGGTCGTGCTGTGTCTAGGAGAGCCATTACACGAAGCCCTCGGCCGAGGCAAGGAGATTTACTGGTAGGTATTCCAGTAGTATCTCAGGGTGTTCTGGGCTACACTCCGACACGACTTGTACCGCTTTTGGGGGTCTGACTTTTACCAACCCCCTAGGCCCGCCATGCGATGCTCATAGACGAACGGACCGGACTGTACGGATATTGTCACTGACAGGCTCAGTAGGGTTGTCAGGCTGAGTTCGCTCACAGACGTCCCTTTTAGTCAATACCTGGTAGCCCGTTACGTATTGGCTTATACCTCTGACGTGCTAGTGGTTAAATCCACAACCAAGGTGTTGACGAGTCTTTAGAGTCCCCCACATTCAGTTACTCAAGCTTTCGGGCGAAAGGTTGTAGAGACCGTATGGAGATATGGCAAGGTCCGATCAGATACGTGCGGTATTGCACGGATCAGGATCGGACAGTTTGTACTATAGGCGTATGGATATATGGCAGGGTTCGATCAGATACGTGCGGTATTGCACGGATCAGGATCGAACAGATTTTACTAGCCGGTTTTGGTATAAGCCGGATCCTAGTATAGTACAGTGTAGATTTTGTCTCATTGCATTTGTATTTCGGTCGGAATACAAATGCGGGTGTGTATGCACAGTATCGGGGTTTTCCTGTAATTTATTACAGGACCAGTTTTCTGGAGTTGCCAGTTTTCCTTTCCGTTTCGGCCAATTTCCTTTGTATCGTTCATTGGCCGAAGATTGGTGGAGGAGGGCTTATTTGCATTGTTGCAAATAAGTATTTGTGGAGGGGGTCTTTGCCTATTATCATATCATGATAATTCCTCCACCATTTGACTTCATCTTCTTCTCATCATGGCTTGACTTTTGAGTCATCATGGTTTTTGTTGATTAGTTGGTGGAGTATGGATTTGGTTGTGATGATTGTTGTTGATGATGGATGATCATTGGTGTTGGAGTGTTGGACTTTCCTTGCTATCATTTCTTTTCATATGATAACCATTCCTCTCTCTCTCACCATGTCCATGGCCGGCCACTCCTTGTGGGGGCTGTCCAAATTTCCTATGTGGGGTTTTTGGTGCTTTTGCTTTGGTAAAAATCCCACAAGAACAACCTCCAAAAGCTTGTATCATCCCTCCACCAAAAAGGCAATTCCTACAACCCCAAAAAGGAGACACAAGTTCTACACAACATTCTACAGCAAATCTTGGGCACGTCGACTAGCCAGCTTCGTGCCCGAGTTGCCTCAGTATTGAGGTGGGAGCCCGTAAAAGAAGTAGGCGATGTGGTGCACTTCCGGCGACGAGGAGGAGACGGGACATTCCGCAGGAGATCGGGATGACGACGAGAAGACCGGAGGACTTGGATCAGTCGGTATATCTCTCTTCCCCATCTTGTAGTTAGTTAGGACTAATTAATGGTTCGATCCGGGTATTAGTGCGCGGCGGTTTGCCAGTTCAAGAAAAATTAAAGTTTATCACCGCTTCCGCATTTGGCCGTCGGATTGACGGCCGGGGCGCCGCCGTGCACTTACAAAAGCACGGGGGACCTCCCTCAAAGTACCGACACTGGCCTGGCTGAAAGATTGGCGAACTTGTAGTGTGTAATTAATCCCGGCTGGTCTTTCCTTTTAGGGTTTGAAGGAAGATTTGATAAAAAGCAGTGGGAGCCATCCTGATTAGATAAAATAATAACCAATCTATTCTTGCAAGAGCGCACGCTGAGTGTTTTCTTCTCTCTCTCTCCAGGTAGCGACCATATCACGCCTTAATCAAGATAATAATACGGATTATTGACCGAACCCGCTTGTTATACTGAGCTGGGGAACGTTGGTCCCGCTCCAACTTATAATTGTTATAAGACAGAGCAGGAAATTGGGGAATACCATAATTCCCGTGCCGCCCAAACGAAGAGAGTGCATGCTGATGCATCATCTTCGGGTGTGTTCATTATACAGAACTGTTTCACAGTATCCTCCGCATCCTTGGTATATGATACCGGATCAGGATCCCAGATATGTAATCTGTTACATAGGGCTACAAAAGGGTAGAAAAACTGAGAACGGGTGATAAGTTTCATGAGGCAGAAAACGGGGCAAGAGTTGCAGCCAAGTCTGTCGGTCACTGTCACCCTGTATTACCAATACATTGATTCTGAACGAATGTTATTAGATACCGAACCTGATATACCAAATCATATCACTCTCTTTGTTAGAAAAGAAAGGATATAATTTTGTATTGTTGGATAATGTTTTGAACATTTCCTATATCAAAAGTTGATCGATTCAGGCACGTTATCTAAAAGCATTGATGTTCTAGATCAAACTACAGTTTTTAAGTATACAGAACACACACAAGAAGAAAAGTTCAGAAATGAACGAATCCTTCTTGTGGTATTGTAGACTAGGTCAGATCAATGTGACCCGACTAGCTAGAGTTATATATAGATGCATATTTAAATCAGTTTGAATTTATATCTTGTGAAACTCTCCAGTCATGTCACAAAGATAAGATGACCATAGCTCCGTTTACTGGAAACAGAGAAAGAGTTAGTGAACTCTTGGGATGATACATGATGATGTATGTAGGTCCCCAGTCTACACATGCCAGGACCGGTTTTTTATACTTCATTACGTTCTCTGATAATCTCTCAAGATTCAGACATATGTTCCTGTTGAAACACAAGTCTGAACCTTTTGAGATATTCACAGAATATAAGTTAGAAGTAGAGAACCAAAATACGGGTATAAGTATTATGTCCTTTGATGTGATCAGGGAGGAGAATACTTGAGCACGGAATTCCTGAACTATTCTAAAGGAGAATGAGATTCTCTCTCAGCATTACTCCTCCGAATACACCATAGCACGATGGTATATCGGGGTGGAGCAATTACACCCTATGTGATAAGGTGTGCTCTATGATGAGTAATACTGAGTTACCTATTTTCTTTTGGGTGTTATGCGCTTGAAAAGCTGCATACCTATTGAATAGGGTTCAAATCAAATCAGTTGCCTACCACTTCATATGTGATATGGAAAAGGAAGAGCCCATTTCTTAAGTTAGTTAAGATTTGGGGTTGTCCGGCCTATGTCTGAAAAGCAAAATCCGGACAAGCTCGAGGTAAGGTCAGTCATGTAGAACTGGAAATGTTCCAGCTATACAAAACTGCAGCTGAAGATTTGACAGAACTAAAGGATTCAATAATTACCAATGAACCTCAGCCTCTCCGCCGATCTAGTAGGGTTCCTCACCCACCTGAGAGATACTTCGGTTTCTCTATGACAGTGGGAGCGAGGATTGCATCATGAGATGACGACCCAACTAGTTTCGAGCTGGCCATCAGGAGTAGGACTCTGTGAGAATGGCTGGATGTTTATCGATCTGAGATGGAATCCTTATACACCAACAAAGTATGGACTTTGGTTGCTATATCTGAAGGGTTAAATTCCCATCAGGAGCAAGTATATCTTGAGAAGATTACTTGGTGTACATGGAAAAGTTGAGACTTTCAAAGCTAGACTTGTTAAAATTTTGCATCATTGACCAGGTGTGGATAATGATGAAACCTTTTTAAGTAGCTATGCTTAAGTCCATCCAGATCCTACTTGTCACGGCTACATACCATGACTGCGATATCTGGTGGTTGAGTGTCTTGACTGCTTTTCTAAATGATGATTTAGAAGAGAGTGTCTATAAGTACACAGCCAGAGGGCTTCGTAGACAGTGGGAGCAGCGGAAACATGTGCAAGATGCTTTATTTGATAAAGCAGGCATCGCGGAGTTGGAACATCTGTTTTGATGAATTAGTCAAAGAGTTTGACATCATCAAAATGGTAGATGAACCTTGTATAAACAAAAAGGTAGTAGGGAGTATGGTAATGATCCTCGTAGAGTACGTGGATGACATACTCTTGATAAGAAAAGAGTTTCTTATGCTACGCTCGGTCAATCTCCGCTTATCACTAGGATTCTCCATATAGGATCAAAGTGATACCTACTAAATCCTGGATTTTGGATCTATGAGATAGATTTAATTGGATGTTAGGATTCTCACTAGTTGTAGTGAGATGATATCAATTGATCCTGAGGAGAATCGCTGGAAGTGTTCCAGAGTGATAAGAACGACTGAATGTCAGTCACAGGCATTGTCTTTGCCCTCAAAAGGGACGGTATGTTGGAAGAGTTCCAAGCTAGATACCGTGGCATACTAGACGATAAAGGCTGGATACATCGCTACTTCAGATGCTACCAAAGAGGCTGTTTGGGTGTATATTGGTTCATGAGATGAACTACGTTCCTACCATTGTGAGACAATGGAGTTGTGGCTTATGCCGAGGAACGCCGGTCCCATCAGTGATGCAGACATATTCTAAGGCAGTATCACCTGATCATGGAGATGGTTGATCTCCAGGGGATCGAGGTCAGGAGAGTAGACTCAGAAGACAACACAACGGATCCACTCACAAAGGCCTGTTCCCAGAGAGAGGCTTTTATGGGATGGTTGAGTATGAGATACTTCAAACCACTGCTACAGATGGCCCTAGTGCAAGTGGGAGATTGTTAGTTATATGTATGCCCTAGAGGCCATTACTATACATAGGATGTATATTGTAGTGGATGCTGGGACATATATAGTGAGGACTTTCTTGCTCGACATGATAGTATGCTATCTGGTTGAACTTTACCTTAACGTGTACACTGATTGTCTCTCTATTACATGTTGGTAAAGCCCTTAGGATGTGTACTTAACTACCTGGACTATGATGCGGATCATACTAGTGGGGACATGGTAGTCCATAAGTACATCCTTCAAAGTCCCTAGTCGAGGGTGTATCGAGACGGGGCATCGATATACCAGAGTAGACTAGCGTGTACCTTCTCGACCCATACAGATGGGCGATGGATGATCCCATATCCATTGGTGTTTGACATAAGAGATGATATACGGGTGCTCAGTAGAGACTGGGTACACTGGACGGACTCGCCGAGAACTCCCAGATGGTATTATACCTCACGTCAGATGGCAGTTCTCTGGTGACACTGGTACAGAGTAGTCTGTTGACCCGAGATCGTCATAGAGTCTTGTGTGGTTCCCACTGTGCTTTGATTTCCATCTTACCACGTCCAAGAGGGCATGCAAAACGGTGGTTTTTGGGTACAGTCCCGAGTCACATGGAGGCAATGAGCGATAGGAGGGGATTCGTCTCTCCCGGTATAGGGAGTTGATGTTGCGCTGTGTTCGATTGGCTATAACAGGAAATCCCTGGCCAGGGTTGTTGAGATTTACTGGTAAGTGTTACCAGTAGTTTCTTGAATTATTATAGACCTCATATCGACACGACTTATCGAGCTATTGGGGTCTGACGTTTACCACCCCTAGGCAAGATATGCGACATATCAGACGATCAGACCGGACTGTACGGTAGTGTTACTGGTTGGATTCACAGGAGTGTGAGCGGGCTTGCTCGTCGATCTTCTGATCGCTCAATACCCGGGTGGCCGTTACGTTTAGCAAACCGCTTGCGGCTTGTGGGTGTTTGATATGATCATCATATGCTGCCGGCGTATTGACGAGTCTTTAGAGTCCTACACAGAGGTTTCCTGGCTCAAGCGAAACGAAATAGGAGCGCATATGCGATATGTGCGGGACCGAGAATAATGCGTGTATGTGATACCGTATTCCATTCTCGCGATAAATGTATCGATTGGTTGTATGCGATATAACCTAGTTATCGATTCAACGATTGATTCGATAAGCCGATACATTGGATACTAGTCGGTTATGTGCGACATGACCGGATCATTGAATCAAGTGTTGATTTAATGATTTAATGTATAATTATATATTTGATATATTACTTTGCATTAACTAGTATTGGTTCACTTTAAATGGATTTTCTCACTTGAAGTTCACATGTTGTATATGTGATATACTTTTGTGCACTTGATTGTATCATGTTTGATGATACATGTTTACTTGAGTTTGTGTAAAGATTAAACCATGGTTATTTAAATGGTTAGGGTTTTGTTTTTCATATCTATTTATTCATTTATTTATTTATTTTCTTTTTGGAAAAAGAAATGAGAAGAATGGTGGCTTTCTTTGTTTGTATTTGAAGATTCATGAAGCTTTGACTTTGTCCACCATTCTTATCTCATGCTTAACCCTAACCATTTGATTTAACCCTAGTTTATTCTCTACACTTGACCATGGTTGTATGATGATAAGTTTGGAATTTCTTTTCTTTTTAAATAAGAACTTATCATATTCAACCTCTTCTTCTTCTTCATCTTGATGAAGAAAAACCTTCCTCCATCAATGGCAACTCTTGAAAAAGAGTGAGAAATACAATTCTAAAGTGAACCCACTTCCTATTTCTTCATCCTCTACCTCTTGCCAAGTAGTAGAGTGTGTTTCCTTCACAAGTTTTCTTGACTTGGTGAAGTTGGAGCTCGATCTAGCGATGCCTCGACGTAGATCATCTTCGGCACGTCGTCGATGACCTAGCCCGCTTCTTCTCCGATGAAGGCGACGCTAGAGCCCGGGATTGTATGAGGACAGCGAGGAGACTTCATTGCCGAGCTATGGAGGTGGAGCACCGGATCTACAAAGGTTGTATTTCCGTTTCCTTATAGTTAAGTGTTAACTAGTTACTTTTTTCGCCTAAACATCTAGCCGACGATCCGTAGTTTAGGGTTTCTCGGCACGTTAAAATTTGAAATTGGCATGGTTGATGCCTTGTGAGACCTCATTAGGGTGCCTAGGAACCCTACATATCTCAAAAGGCTCGGACTCATGTTTCAACAGGAACATATGTCTGAATCTTGAGAGATTATCAAAGAATGTAATGAAGTACAAAGAACCAGTCCTGGCATGTGTAGACAGGGGACCTTACATACATCAACATGTATCATCCCAAGAGTTTACTAACTCTTTCTCTGTTTCCAATAAACAGAGCTGTGGTCATCTTATCTTTGTGACATGACTGGCTAGTTTCACAAGATGTAAATTCAAACTGATTTAAATATGCATCTACAAGTAACTTCAGCTAGTCGGGTCGCATTGATATGACCTAGTCTACAATGCCTCAAGAAGGATTCGTTCATTTCTGAACTCTTCCTCTTGTGTGTGTTCCGTATACTAAGAACTGTAGTTTGATTTAGAACATCAATGCTTTTAGATAACGTGCCTGATCCGATCAACTTTTGATATAGGAAATGTTCAAAATATTATCCAACAATACAAATTTTATCATTTCTTTACTGATAAAGAGACTGATATGATTTTGTATATCAGGTTCGGTATCTAATAACATTCGTTCAGAATCAATGTATTGGTAATACAGGGTGACAGTGACCAACAAACTTGGCTGCAACTCTTGCCCCGTTTTCTGCCTCATGAAACTTATCACCCGTTCTCAGTTCTCTACCTTTCTGTAGCCCTATGTAACATATTACATATCTGGGATCCTGATCTGGTATCACATACCCAGGACGTAAAGGATACTGAGAAACAGTTCTCTGTAATGAACACACCGGAAGATGATGCATCAGCATGCACTTTCTTCGTTTGGGCGGCAAGGGAATTCTGGTAATCCCTAATTTCCTGCTCTGTCTTACAACAATTATAAGTTGGAGTGGGACCAACGTTCCCCAGCTCAGTATAACAAGCGGGTTCGATCAATAATCCGTATTATTATCTTGATTAAGGCGTGATATGGTCGCTACCTGGAGAGAGAGAGAAGAAAACACTCAGTGTGCGCTCTTGGAAGAATAGATTGGTTATTGCTTTATCTAATCAGGATGGCTCCCACTGCTTTTTATCAAATCTTCCTTCAAACCCTAAAAGGAAAGACTAGCCGGGATTAGTTACACACTACAAGTTCGCCAATCTTTCAGCCAGGCCAGTGTCGGTACTTTGAGGGAGGTCCCCCGTGCTTTCGCACGAACCTAATTAATGTAAACCTCGTTTTCCCAGAGGCGTAACCTCGTTAACACCTTTCTAGACACCTACTTGATCGGCTAATTGTAATGTGCAAAACTCTCCCAGGAGTAACTCTTACTCGCAGCGGGTATCGGGATCCAACTATCTCATAGAAGGTATGCAATGTCATTGCAAATTTCAACACTTGAAATTCCCGATAATATTTTGCCCCTAGCAGCTATATGACCTTAACATAGTCAACAAATCATAAGTGCTAGTCAAGTTCAACCCGTCATTTCCCGATTGAATTAAACCCACCCGCACGACCCTTAACATAGTCAACAAAGTCGCACGACTACCCTAATCCAATCACATCATATGCTTATACAGATAAGCACTAATTAGCTACCGCACACTACGCCTTAACATAGTCAACAAACGTAGCACGAATACTAACCAGTACTTATCTGAAATGACGGAGGGCTACGACAGGTTTTTCTGAAAACCTATTGCGTATTGAACTTGATATCGTTGTAGGATCGAATAAATTTTGAAATGGAGTGTTTTTGAGGCTTTTCTAGTTTTGCTAAAGGAGTCACTCCCGGTGAAGGGATCGTCGGTCCTTTCCTCGTCGAATGAGGTGCGGGATATATCATATATATCACTGTGCAAAGCAAAAACACTTAAAAGCAATCAAAAGACAAACCGAGTGTGTAGCATCTGCCAGTTATTGCTAAAGGAGTCACTCCCGGTGAAGGGATCTCGGTCCTTTCCTCATCGAATAAGGTGCAGGATATATCACACCGCTGTGCAAAGCAAGAACTGTAGCTACCTGTTTTATTTTGAAATTCGATTCTACAACATCTTAGGTTTCTTTTTATTTCATTAATCACATTAATGAAGTCCCATCATTTAAGTACCTAAACATCACAGATAAATACGACGTACACTTATGCCATCCGCATTCGCCTCGATGTCCCCTCATGCACCGTTAGATTAGGTAACTAACGGCAGAGCAGGGCAGGGCTAGCGCGGGTGTAAAACATAAGTAGCGTCTATATAATATATCATATATACTATATACAGTATCCATCACAGAACATCTCATGATCACATCACAAATAACGCAACAGAAGAATCATATGAAATATTGGATATACTAGGACATCCGTGTTTTCAATACGAGCCAGTATAAAACACGGATTCCACAGTCGTGATGAATATCCAAACCCACACCCCTAGACCCCTACGAGAGCGGCAAGCAACCCTGCCAATTCTAGAGTTAGGAGACCCGGACTCGACTCCTCGCGTTGGTCTCCCACTGGACTCCAGAACCCGGTTACTTGTGCTCTCCTCCTTGGGTCTATCCTAGTGCGGAAAAGTAAATAATATACAAAAGGTGACAACTTCCGCACCTGGAAGTGTCCCAATAAAAGAATATTACATACAAGTTTTTACATGAATGAAAATAAAAAACACTCATCTCACATAAACCCCCCCCCCCGCGGCTATTCAAACACGACGATCCAATATAACATATCCAGCATCACATAACATCACATGTCATCAACGTAAGTAAATATGCACATCCCAATTGTCGTTGACATATAGCAAAGAAACCGGCGATATCACATATTACACTTACGGTCACAGAAAAGAAAGTGTAAAACTACAACAGTTGGAATCCGCAACCTGCATAGACATCGCATGCCTAATCAAATGAATTCCTTAGACATCGTATGCCTAACAATTATAAACCCCGCATTTTAGTCTTAAAATCGAAAACTCTTTTCAATATTAAGTCGGGCAATTCAACAAGATTCCCGACATCCTGATCGAATACTCGTCGCAAACTTTAGTAGGCGGCTGCACCCCTGATACCGTCGACGAAGTGCACCAAGGCGGAACACCGCTGCCGCGAGCACCCGAACGGATGCTTTCGGCGACGGGGTTCTCCTACAGTCACTTGGTCGGGGCTATGGATCGAGGCTGTCTATTAAGTTTACCCGGCGAGTATCCGCGTACGCTACGTGATTGCGACTGACTTTTGATCACATCAAAATTCCGTAGCAACCGATCAAATGAGACTAAAGTGCTATGTTTATAATATTCATTCAGTTATCACATAACTGTTCCCCCAATCTGAGCAAGGCTCATTTGAATTTTGAAAATTCAAATTTTCTGAAGCAACGCTTCAAATTCCGTGCGTTGCGCAGTGCGCAAGCTGTCCACAGTGCGACACGTGTCTGCGCAGTTGCGCAAGCGCACCGCTGCGCGACACGTGTCTGCGCAGTTGCGCAAGCACCGTCGCGCAAGGGCACAGCTGCGAGACACGTGTCTGCGCAGTTGCGCAAGCACCGTCGCGCAAGTGCACAGCTGCGCGACACGTGTCTGTGCAGTTGCGCAAGCACCGTCGCGCAAGCGCACATCTGCGCGACACGTGTCTGCGCAGTTGCGCAAGCACCGTTGCGCAAGCCTTCCACTGCGTGACACGTGTCATTCATTGGGGAGTTGCGTGTCATTCATTGGGGAGTTGCGCAGAAACAGAATGAAAATTTGATGAAATCTTTTCTGTTCTTTCCAAAACCAGAAGATTTTCTTCTGCCTTTGGATCAAAGATCCAATGGTGGGAGAATTCCCAAAATCATTCAGGAAAGATTTGGTTAACAAATTCAACAAATTTGTGAGCACTATAAATAGGATCCCAGACCTCATTCAAAGGCATGAGAAAGAAGAATTAACTTCTGGCAAAAAAAAAAGAAGAGACAGAACTCTTGAAGATTAATCAAGAACAAAAAAAAAAAGAAAAAGGTAAAAATCTCTGAAGAACAGAAGATTAAAAAAGTGAATAATAAAAAGAGATAAATAGTGCCTTGCACTTGATATGAACCCTTGGTTCTGTAAAATCAGGGAAAACAAGAAGAAAAACTTGTTTTCCTTTGATCCAAATTTAGATCAAAAGTGCTATGCACTTTTGTTCTTAAATCTGGAAAATTCTTGAGTTTCTGCACAAGCGCAACTCATTATTTAAAAGGGCCTGGCCCAAATCAAATCACAAAAATAATAAAAGGGCAGAGCCCTGTTTGGAAAATTCTTAAGGGCCTGGCCCAAATCAAATCACAAAAATAATAAAAGGGCAGAGCCCTGTTTGGAAAATTCTTGAGGGCCTGGCCCAAATCAAATTGCAAAAATAATAAAGGGGCAGAGCCCTGTTTGGATTGATTCTTTTAGTCAGGCAAAGCCTAAAATAAATAAAAAAAATTGGACTTAACCCAATCCTGGCTGTAAGTCCTTAAAATTAAATTGATTGAGCAAAATGGCTCTCCTAAACCAATTCACGACCGGTTCGAGGGTACATCTCCGAACTCCTTTGACATCTCTCGTTGTAATTCCTCAACGACGTCAAAGAGGTGACGGGTCCCAACGACCACTTATCTAATCGGACCGAAACGTCCCTAAACTAATATCGGACCGAAACGTCCCTAAACTAATGTTGGACCGAAACGTCCCTAAACTAATATGGACCACTACGTCCTTAAACTGGCGACGGACCGAAACGTCCCTAAACTAATAATGGACCACCACGTCCCTAAACTGGCGATGGACCACCACGTCCTTAAACTGGCGCAATAGAGCCCGAACGCTCTTTTGCCGGATCTAAACGGTCCCGTCTAAGTTGATCTTAGCCCCAGCTACGGTTAATGTGTCCTTAGATCTTTAAATAAACAATAAAACCCCAAATCAACTTTGGTTCAAGGGTACATCTCTGAACTCCTCAGACGCTTGTCATTGTAATCCCTCAACGACGTCGGAGAGGTGACGAGTCCCAATGGCCAGATAATTAAATCAATCACTACGTTAAGTTGATTTTAGTCTAAAACAAGACTAACGTATCCTTAACGAACGTTTAAGTTGATCTTAGCCGCAACGTGACTAATGCATCCTTAAACTAAAAACACCAAACCCAAATCTAAGTAAATACGGATTTGGACTAATCCACGTCCTACGGGCGACGACATCACTAAGTCTCCGTATACAATCCACGGGCAACCACAAACAAAACAAACATACACGACACGAAGTGAAATTCTGGAGAAGGAGAAAGTTGTTATCGCAACGCGGTAGCGTAATTAACTGCAGGGGTTTGCGCCTGCAGGGAAGAGCGTCCCCACAATCAAAATCCCCTCACCCTGAGGGGGAATCTGACGAAGTCTGCTACATCGGCCGCATCCGTCTAAACCTCCGATACACGGTGCCATAAATCAACTTGGCATCTTCGGAGAGATAGACGGATAAAACCAAATAGCATCTGCCCCGAACCTCAGGCAACGGACGCAAAGTCCGGGCCGCCGTTCGGAGGGGAACAGATTCTGGCACGCCCGGTGGGACCTTTTCCTCTTTCCACTCCACACTTCGTGTGTCGTCTTCGCGAACCAATCGCGGTTTGTTAAGTGGTTGCCTACGGATTTCAAGTTGCTGAGATTTGGTCTTTTGTCTGGTGCAGAACTCAAGCATCCATGGATTCTAACTGCACCAAATGCGCGAAGCACCACTGCAACGGACGCTCCACCTCACCGAGAGGTGTAACATATGGGCCCCAAGCGGCCTCCTTCCTCGCTTTACCGGTTGAACAGGTGACCCAGGCCACCACCGGCCTATTTTTCGGGACCATGGTCCCACCTACAAGCTTCTCTATGCCGATATCCGCACCGGAAGCGAACAAGAAGTCGGTGTTCGACCGGCTCACTGCTACCACGACCCCTGTCAACGGGTCGCCCGCTACTAAGCCGACAGCCTCCGTTTTTACCAGGCTAGGTCAGAACTATAAAGTGGTCGTCCCAAAGAGGGCAACGGCCGCTGCCTCGGAAGTCGTTGAAGCGGCTTCTCCTATCAGAGAGTCGGTCTTCACAAGATTGACGGTTCCCACTCCTCCCCCAGCTGGTCAAAAAGCATCAGTCTTCGATAGGCTGACGTCGACAGTTACCCCACACCCAAACAGGGGGCAACAAGAAACTATCTCGATTTCCGAGCCAGTCCCAACGGCTCGTCGTGCGCGACGTCGCCATTGGCAGCGAGAAGGAAAGCAGGGGGCAACTCCCCCTCAGGGTTAACCCCACCTGCTCCAGTGGTGGAGGTCAATGCTGCTGTTCCAACTGGGAACAGCTTTGAATTGCTGAGGAAGGTGAGAAAGAACTCTCCGGTTGCTACATTGAAAAGGTCTCCTCCGCCCATGGAAAAAGCTCCGGAGACGAAGCAGGAACAGCCCCCTCAACGGCTGTCGTCAAAAATTTATAAAGTTTGGCGGAAGGTTCAAGACTCCGTGATTGACTCAGACCACTTCCGTCGCCAGAAAAGGGCAAAGGTGGAAAAAGACAAGAACCGCCCCATTAAACAGCAGGGGGCAACAAATGCTAGAATGCCCGCTTCAATGGCTCCTTCAACCTCAAAGGTCCATAAAAGGAAGAGGCCAGAAAAAGCTCCCGTGACACTGGCAAAGTTTAAAAGCGGTGAACCTAAACGCCCCAAGTCAGGGGGCATAACAGTTCATACGGTCTATATGGCTTCGGGAAAGGAAGAAAGTCGTACTTCTACGGGTCACCGACCGCTTACCCGGTCAGTGACCAAGTCTCAGGAGCAGCAACAAAAGCTCCAGGAGATGATGACTACAATGGCTGCACTCACGAGGCCAAAAGAGAATCCTGAGACGTCCTTAGATGAACGCCAAGAGGAAGAGACCGACGCGGAGTTCCTCCGCCGAGTACTGGAAAAGAGAGACAAAGAGGCTGCTGAACAAGCAGCCAATATACAGCGTATGGGCCTCCTCTTCCAGGACATGATAGGGATGATGATACAACCAGATCCCCCAACTGAAGAACCCCCGATCGTCCTTGGAGATGATAGGGGAGAGACATCAAACCCTCAGCCCGTTCTATCAACAGCTAAAGAGGATACAATCTCTAAGACTGATCTGGACGAATACATAGCCCAGCAAATAAGGGTTCATCATGCGGCAGAAGCAGCCGGACACGTCGTGAAAACGGGGCGACCGTATCCAGGCAGGTATGACCAAATCAGGTACCCGCCGGGCTACACAATCCCCAAGTTTCATGTCTACAAAGGGACCGGCAATCCCCATCAACATGTGGCCCAATTCAAGGCTCTTTGCGGTAATACCGGCGGCGACGACAAGCTTTTGCTTCTCCAGTTTGTTGGAAGCTTATCAGATACGGCATTTGAATGGTATTCTGAGCTTCCCAACGACTCTATAAAAACCTTTGCGGAGATGGAGCTACTCTTCACCCAACGCTTTGCAAGTGCCAGTGAGCGTACCCCGATGACGGCGCTGATCAATGCCAGGGTAAAACCCGGCGAGACATGGGTTCAGTACGCTATACGGTGGCGTAATCTATGGTCGAAGTGCGAACAGCGCATAGAAGAAGCCCCGGCGGTGGGAATGTTTGTTGGAACCCTTGATCCACAAGCAACCATCTCACAGTTCATGATGTTCTTCAAGCCGACTTCCTTCCAGGCTTTGATCGACAAATTAGCGCAGATGGACCAGATGGGCCATAAACCCCCTCTCCCGAAACCAGACTCCCGAAACGATAAAGGAAAGGGAAAAGCGATCATTGTCGCTAATGCCCAACAACAACCGAGCGACTCGAAGCCGGTCGCTCGTCCAAACAATACACGCCCATACGTACCCCTTGAGGACAGGATGGGACGCCCTTACTCTTTCCCCCGTGATAAAACGAGGAGGCTATTCGAGCTGGCGCTGCGCAACAGACTCATAAATCTGCCAGATCCGAAACGTCCGCTGTAACCGAACGACACCAACGAGCCCAATTACTGCCCTTATCATCGAGTGCTAGGCCATCCGATTGAGGATTGCTACGTTTTCAAGAATTGGCTTGAGAACCAGTACCGTCAGGGCAAATTTGCGCTATCTGACAAATGGAAGGTGAATCCTCCGCAGCCCCACACCTCTAAAGGGACGAATACGCCGGGGGAAACATGCTCCGTTATTGAAGAAACTCCCTGGGAGGTTGTATTATCAGCCAAAACGTGGAGAATGCTAAATGATCTTCAGACCTGTCCAGCGATCAAGTGGAAGAACCCCTTGGAACCGCAGGTTATTGAGAGGATGTTGAAGCCACGACCGACTCCGAAGACCGATGGTGGTAGTTCAAGCGCTCATAGTCAGCCGTCAAAATCTTCGAAAAAGAAGAAGAAGAAATCTAAGAAGCCCGTGAAGCCTGGCGACAAGCGCACGGACCTACAAAAGCAGATCGACGCGCTGGATGAATATAACCAAAAGGCGCGAACTCCCATTACGCTCCAAGAGTTCCTCAATCACGTCTTTCAAAAGGAAGATGAGGGAGAGAGTTCATCGGACGAATCCGAGGAGTATGTGGCGAGCTGTCATATGATCTCTCATTCGGTCACGAATGATGAAGAGACCTCTGGCACTGAAACGCTGGGGGCAAATGCCGAATCAGGAGCCCCAGGGTTACCAGTTGAAATGATTAGCGCGTTTCTTAATGAAGCTCGGTTGAAAAGCAAGGCTGATCGAGAACGCGAAACGGCTATATTCGAAAGGGCCAAGCGTCAGCGACTTGAGGAAGGAGCTGAAATGATCCCGCTGGAGCAAAATGCCTCCACCGCTGACAAAAGCCAATTCAAGATAAAAAAGAGGTTTGCTAAGGCCATATCAATGGGCATGAAGCTACCATCCTCTGAAGGAAAAATTACTGGTGCGGTAGAAAGGCACCCCTCTTATTGCTTATATCATCAGAAGGTCTCGCATCCTACACAAGAGTGCAAGGCTTTCAATGGATGGTGGCAAGGATACGTCGCTAATCGACAACGCTTTAAACGGGAAAAACGTAAAATTCGTCGGGAACAAAGAAACACGACCAAAGAGCTTGAAAGAACTGCCAACAATTGTCACATGGTTAACGCCGCCGGGTCACAAGTGCCTACATTTGGGAGCGATTCCGATGAGGAGCTAGAGCTTGGCCCCCTCTTCAAAGAATCCACTTCGGGAAAAGAAGAAGAACCGAAGGCTTGCGAAAATATACAGCTACGCAATCGAACATTACCCGAAAAGAACCTCGGACCCTTGAATAAGAAAAACAAAGGGAAAGAGAAGGTCTCTGAAGACATCGCTTTGGATGACCAAGTTGCGGAAGAGTTAACCGCCAAGAATCCCCCGAAGAGGAATAAAGTAGATTACAATGTCTTGGCGCATCTGAGGAAGCTACCCTCACAACTCAGCATTCTCGATGCCCTATTGCTATCAAAAGAGGCGAGGGATTCTCTGATTAAGGCCCTACAAGATCCGGACCAGTTCCAAGCCTTCCTAGCCGAACAAAAGATGAAGGATGAATTGGAAGAGGTGCACACAGCCGACGTTGCTTTTGGTGATGAAGACCTTCTCCTCGGGACGTGTGAACACAATCGCCCCCTTTATGTCTCAGGATACTGCCATGACATAAAGATAGGAAAAATCTTGGTCGATAACGGATCGTCTGTCAATTTACTCAATGTGCGAGTGTTAAAGGAGATTTGCATGAGTGTCCAACACCTCGCCCGGGACAAAATCACCATCTCCGGTTTCGACTCTCAATCCTCAAAGACTCTTGGATCTGTGATATTGACGCTACGCTTCGGGTTGCTCGTCACAGACATCAAATTCCATGTTATAGACGCCAAGACGTGCTACAATGCTCTGCTCGGCCGACCATGGCTACACGAGTACAATATCATCCCTTCTACACAGCATCAGTGCATGAAGTATTCTAGGGATGGCCTCGAGTACACAGTAGCAGGAGAGTTGAATCCGTTTTCCATAAACGAAGTTCGCAAGTATGAAGATGCCAAATACTTCTTACCGAGTTTCGAAGACACGGAAAGGTGTCACAAACCGGAGAACAAAACTAACGCAACCATCCCTGTCTTCGGCAGTGACACCGAGGAGGAGGAGGATATAATTTATTCAGGTCCATCCCAATCAACCAGGCCAGGACCATCCGTTCCTTCAATAATCTTCGGCAGTGATTCAGAGGATGAAGTTCATGCTGTATTCCCTGCTCGGCCTGCAATACGGGTTTCCGCTGATGAAGAGCGAAGTCTGCAGATAACCATGGTGCCGCTTAAACATTACAAAGAACTGGATGCACTCAACGCCAACAGCGTAGAAGAATTGCATACATTCTATATTCCTCCCGGACGAAAAGGCGAGAAGGCAATCCTATTCTACCGTTCTGAAGAAAACAAGGTGGAAAAAGAAATTTGGCATGGCGCGGATCCCACGCTCGACGGGCATCAGCCTATCCGTCTTTCCAGATATTATACCGAAGGTTTGAAGAAACTGCTGAAACGCCAGGGGATGTCCTTCTCACAGACCGTTAGAAAAGCCAAATTCTATAACAAGGTCTGGAACGTTCCCGGGACTCAATGCAAACTGCCTAACGGGAGAACGGAAACAAAAGGGCTTGGGTACATCCAGCCAAAGAAACGGGAGCTAGTAAACAGCTGTTATGCCATGTATGACTTCGATGAAGAGGCGGACGCTCAATGGGAGGACGCTAATCCTGGATCAGCAAAAGTTCCTGATACAAAACCGCCCAGTCCATCGTCTGAAGACCAGATGAGCAAACTTATAAAGGATGCGAGTCAAAAAGCTCGAGATGATCACCATCGTGAAATGGCAATCTATGAGAAAGCCAAGACACAGCGTCTCCTTCAACAGGCAGTAAAGAACGAAGATGCTGCCCCACGTCAGCCTGCTACAAAAAGGGGTCGACGCGAAAGCAAAAACAAGTCGAAGGGCCGAAAAGGTGCTCGACAACCACAAAGCAGAGCTAAGAAGCCACGCATCCAAGAGTCGAGCGTTATTGACTTAGCCCTCATGAAGAAAATGGGTCGAGCATACTCGTTTCCTAGGAACAAAACAAGGAAAATACTTGATCTTGCTCTAAAACATCAAATGCTTACTCTGCCAGAGTCTAAACACCCTGAGCAAGCGGGCGAAGTCTCCAACCCAAATTATTGCTCTTACCATCAAGTAGTAGGGCATCCGCTTGAAGATTGCTTCACCTTTAAGAATTGGGTTGAGGACCAATATCAGCTTGGCAAGTTCGCGTTGTCTGACAACTGGAGGGTAGCACCGCCGCAAAAGCACGAACCCGAAAACACAAGGATAGAACCAACTCCGCATTGGGGTTGGCAGAAGATTCGCACTTGCCACGTGATAACAATATTAAAAGAAGAGTCCGAGGACATGAACAGCCTTCCTCGGTGCTTTGAAAACAGCAACGATGAGGTAATCTCAGAATTTCCCCCAGCTCCAAAAGAACTAGAGGATGGAATACATACTACTGCAGATAACCTCAGGAAAATCGAATTGGGGACGGCAAATGATCCGCGACCGACATTCGTCAGCGAGCTGCTGTCTGAAGAGAGGGTGGCTGCGTTAAAAGACGTCCTTGTGCAGCATAAAGATTGCTTCGCATGGAACTATTCCGAGATGCCGGGACTAGATCCAGAAGTTGCTGTACATAGACTAGCAATATCCCCAAACGTCAAACCAGTCAAACAGGCACCGAGAAGAATGCGGCTCGAGCTCGAAATGAGCATCAATGCCGAAGTCGAAAAGCTGATAGACTCTGGCTTTATCCAGGAAGTTCAATACCCTGAATGGATCGCCAACATAGTCCCAGTGATGAAGAAAAATGGGACAGTGCGCATATGCGTAGACTTCCAGGATCTTAATAAAGCTTGCCCGAAGGATGATTTCCCAATGCCAGTCACTGAAATAATGATAGACAATACATCCACTCATGAGGTTTTCTCCTTCATGGACGGCTCATCGGGGTATAACCAGATAAAGATGCATCCAGAAGACCAGAAGCACACAGCTTTCAGGACCCCTCTTGGTATATTTTGTTATAAAGTAATGCCCTTCGGTTTGAAGAACGCCGGTGCTACTTATCAGAGGGCCATGACAAAGATCTTTGACGACCTTATACACGAAATCGTCGAATGCTATATCGACGATCTCGTGGTTAAAAGCAAATCATACGAGGAACATCTCGAGCATATGAAGACTGTATTTCAACGCCTTCGGCAGTACAACTTGAAGATGAATCCTCTTAAATGTGCGTTCGGGATTTCCTCGGGCAAGTTCCTGGGATTCGTTGTTCGACACCGAGGTATTGAAATAGACCCGTCAAAGATTAAAGCGATCATGGAAATGCCTCCGCCGAGGACTCTCAAACAGCTGCGGTCTCTCCAAGGGAAACTCGCATACATACGGCGATTTATAGCCAACCTTTCAGGAAAGTGCCGTCCTTATAGTCACCTGATGAAGAAGGGAACCCCATTCGTTTGGGATCAAAAATGCCAAGGCGCACTGGATGAGATCAAGCAATACCTGCAGAACCCGCCGGTGTTGGCTGCTCCGGTTAAGGGGAAGCCTCTCATTCTTTATACAACCGCCCTCGAAGGTTCCTTAGGCGCATTATGGGCGCAAGAGAACGATCAAGGGAAAGAAAGAGCACTCTACTACTTAAGTCGAGTTCTGCTGGGGGCAGAAAGCAACTACTCTCCCATTGAAAAACACTGCCTGGCGTTGATCTTCGCAATAACAAAGCTTAGACATTACGCATTAGCACACGAAGTCCATCTCATTTCAAAAGTGGACCCTCTCAAATATTTAATGTCAAAAGCCATCCTGACAGGACGACTCGCTAAATGGGCTCTGCTCTTAATGGAGTTCTCGATAACATATCGACCCCTCAAGGCAGTAAAGGGTCAGGCCATAACCGACTTCCTTGCTGAGCACCCGATACCTGCCGATTCTCCTCTGAATTGCGATTTGCCAGACAAACATGCGTTTGACGCAATCGACAGTGGTGATAGTCGGTGGGAGCTTTATTTCGATGGGGCGTCTTCCATGAAAAAGCACAAACAAAATACGTCAATGACCAAATCGGGAGTAGGCCTTATCTTCGTAACCCCACAAGGAGGAATAATGCGCTTCGCCTTCTCCTTAACAGAGCCGAGAACGAATAACGAAGCTGAATACGAAGCTTTGATAGCAGGCTTGGAGATCGCCATTAATATGGGAATCGAAAGCCTCCTCATATATGGGGACTCCCAGCTAGTCGTCAGTCAAGTGAACAGCGACTACCAAACATGCAAACCGGAATTGATAAAATACGGTGAAAAGGTGCAGCAACTGCTAACCCAAATTCCCTCCTATATTTTGGAAAGCATACCGCGCGCGGAAAACAGCAAGGCGGACGCACTGGCCAAACTTGCTAAAGAATTGGCTGACGAGAACCTCGATGACGTTAGAATCGTGGTACAAAGCCGTCGAGTGCTCGCCCCGGCAGAAATACCTCCGGAATTATATAAGGAAAAGGGAGCGACTGAGCAGACGACTCTACAAATAAAAGACCATGATAAGGCCGAAGACTGGAGGGAAGTCTTCATAGATTACTTCAAGTTTCACCGAATGCCTGAAGAAGCGTCCATAAGGCATCAGCTCGTGAAACGAGCTCTGTCCTTCGCCTTCGTCAACGATACTCTATACAAGAGGTCATTTGATTCTCTGTGGCTGAGATGCCTAGGACCTGACGAAGCGAGAAAGGACGTCCAAGAAGTTCACGACGGACTCTGCTGTTCCCATCAAGCAGGCCCTAAGATGAAGTTGAAGATCAAACGGATGGGCTACTATTGGCCCACGATGATCCAGGATTGCCTTGAATACGCGAGACAATGTCATTCATGCCAAATTCATAGGGACTTCATCCATCAGCATCCCAATCCACTGCATCCAACAATGGCTAGCTGGCCTTTCGAAATGTGGGGGACTGATATAGTTGGCCCCATCGAACCAGCATCGTCTAAGGGACATCGTTTCATCCTAGCGACGACTGACTACTTCTCCAAATGGGCAGAGGCGGTACCGTTGAGGGAAGTGAAGACGGAGAACATCCTCCATTTCTTCAAAACACATGTCATATACCGGTTTGGAACCCCGAGAAGAATCATCTCTGATAATGGGCCAGCCTACCGAAGTCATAAAATTAGCCGCTTCGCACAGCAGCACAATATAGACTGGAGATATTCCTCAGTTTATAATCCGCGAGCTAACGGTCTAGCTGAGGCCTTTAACAAGACCTTGACGAAGATCATGAAGAAAACAGTGTCACGAAATAAGAGAGATTGGCACGAAAGATTGCAAGAGGCTCTTTGGGCGTATCGAACTACATTTAAAACGGCCACGAACACAACGCCATACGCGTTGGTATTTGGGACGGAAACAGTACTCCCCCTCGAGATAGAATTACCCTCGCTACGAGTGGCAGTCCACTACGAGCTGACAGACGAAGAAAATGCTCACCTTCGGTTTGAAGAGCTTGACGCCCTTGATGAAATCCGGCTTCTAGCACAGCAAAATCTGGAAGCCTATAAAGCAAAGATGACGCGCTCATATGAAAGATTGAGCCGGCCGAGGACATTCCACCAAGGCGAACTCGTGCTAGTGGTCAAAAGGCCCATGATCCCCAATCGCGCCAAGCGAGGAATGTTTGAGCCAAACTATGAAGGACCGTACATCATTGATAAGGTCTACCAGGGTGGGGCCTATCTACTCATGGACATGCACGGTGAAAGGCCTTTCAGGCCAATAAATGGTCGCTTCCTAAAGAAATACTACGCTTAATGAGCCACAGCCTAGGTCAATGGTAGATGACGACGACTATGTCCGCTCGCTATCTTCCTGAGCTCAAGCTTTATAAGCAGTAGCCGGCCTTCTCCATGTCGGACCGAAATGTCCTTAAACTAATATCAGACCGAGACGTCTTTAAAACTACTACCGCAGCATCTTTAGGCTGACGAGATATAAAAAAAAAACATATAAAAAAATATAAAAAAAACGGTATGTCCATAAGCAAAAAGGGCACGGATGAAAACCCGAAAGGGCTCCGTGAGTAAAAACAGCAGGGCTACCGGCGAGTGTTCGTGAAAACCCGAAAGGGCGCGACCTCGTAAAAAAAAAAGAAGAGAAAAAGAAAATAAAAAGAATAAAAAAAATGGTATGTCCATAAGCAAGGTGGGCACGGATGAAAACCCGAAAGGGCTCCGTGAGTAAAAACAGCAGGACTACCGGCGAATGTTTGTGAAAACCCGAAAGGGCGCAACTTCGTTAAAGAACCCTTACAGGGTCCTCTCGACCCTGTAAGGAGAAACCACCTGCATGAGATCCTTACGACTTACAAGGGAACAACACACTTAGGAATCCCCACGATTCCTAAGGAGAAAATAGGCTTGCGAGATCCTCACGACTCGTAAGGAGAACTCTCTTATGGGACCCTCACGGCTCATAGGATTTGAAAGTCTTAAGTCACAGAGACCTAAACCTGTGCTTAAGCAAACCCCCACAAACTTCCAATGTTGCCCTACAAGTGGTTCAATATTGACCCTTGTATACAATCCACGGGCGCGAATAAACGTTTCCCTAACCAAGGCCCATCCGTGACTGGGGATATGTTCGCATAACCCTTGTAAGTCCTCTCGATTTACAAGAAGAAAACCCCCCTGTAGGATCCTTACGACTTACAGAGGAACAAAACACTTAGGAACCCTCACGATTCCTGAGGAGAAAATACATCTACAAGATCCTCACGACTTGTAGGGAGAAATACCTTTATGAGACCCTTACGGCTCATGAAATCGAAAGCCTTAGTCGACAGGTCCCTAACCCTGATCGCTAAGCCTCCTTTGTTCGACAATGACGGAGGCAAATGATGATTCGCTCCTGGCAATATCCCAGTTGCAGCGGTGCTGATGCCGAAAGCGGTGTCCAATTTCAGGTTTACGGCGAAAACCAGTAGGCCGCTCATGCATACAAAATAGCCGAAATGATAGGGCATCTTGCAATAAAAAGCAGCAAGAAAAATGTATGCATGCAAAATAGCCGAAATGATTGGGCAACTCGTAATAAAAAGCGACGAGTAAAGATAAAATAAATAGCCGAAATGATTGGGCACTGCGAAAAATAGCCGAAATGATTGGGCACCACGAAAAATAGCCGAAATGATTGGGCAACTCGCAATAAAAAGCAGAGAGTAAAAATAAAATAAATAGCCGAAATGATTGGGCAACTCGCAATAAAAAGCAGCGAGTAAAAATAAAATAAATAGCCGAAATGATTGGGCAACTCGCAATAAAAAGCAGCGAGTAAAAATAAAATAAATAGCCAAAATGATTGGGCAACTCGCAATAAAAAACAGCGAGTAAAAATAAAATAAATAGCCGAAATGATTGGGCACCGCGAAAAATAGCCGAAATGATTGGGCAATCGCGACCTTCGCGATATAAAAGCTAAAATGATAGAGCATCGCGGAGATAAAACAAAAAAAAAGAATGATGATAAAACTCTGGCCCTACAGTTAAGACCACATCGGTCCCTGTATACAATCCAAGAGCGCAAACGAAAAGGGAACCATACTTTCCCAACAGGCTCCGCCAGAAGACGAAGCCAAATCTCGACGGTTCAGTCCAACTCCGAAGAAACCAGTGTCTTCAGCAAACTCCTCGACTCACGGATACAAACACTCCTTGACGAGAGCCTCCTGATCCGCGTCGACTCGCAGAGCCACCAGTGCCTCCGTGGGAAATCCTCGACTCGTTTCAAACCCCAAGGAAACAAATAATCCTTGGCGCTTGGGAAACAAATAATCCCTAGCAAACTCCTCGACTCACGGATACAAACACTCCTTGACGAGAGCCTCCTGATCCGCGTCGACTCGCATAGCCACCGGTGCCTCCGTGGGAAATCCTCGACTCATTTCAAACCCCAAGGAAACAAATAATCCTTGGCGCTTGGGAAACAAATAATCCCTAGCAAACTCCTCGACTCACGGATGCAAACACTCCTTGACGAGAGCCTCCTGATCCGCGTCGACTAGCAGAGCCACCAGTGCCTCCGTGGGAAATTCTCGACTCGTTTCAAACCCCAAGGAAACAAATAATCCTTGGCGCTTGGGAAACAAATAATCCCTAGCAAACTCCTCGACTCACGGATACAAACACTCCTTGACTAGAGCCTCCTGATCCACGTCGACTCGCAGAGCCACCAGTGCCTCCGTGGGAAATCCTCGATCCGTTTCAAACCCCAAGGAAACAAATAATCCTTGGCGCTTGGAAAACAAATAATCCCTAGCAAACTCCTCGACTCACGGATACAAACACTCCTTGACGAGAGCCTTCTGATCCGCGTTGACTCACAGAGCCACCAGTGCCTCCGTGGGAAATTCTCGACTCGTTTCAAACCCCAAGGAAACAAATAATCCTTGGCGCTTGGAAAACAAATAATCCCTAGCAAACTCCTCGACTCATGGATACAAACACTCCTTGACGAGAGCCTCCTGATCCGCGTCGACTCGCAGAGCCACCAGTGCCTCCGTGGGAAATCCTCGACCCGTTTCAAACCCCAAGGAAACAAATAATCCTTGGCGCTTGGGAAACAAATAATCCCTAGCAAACTCCTCGACTCACGGATACAAACACTCCTTGACGAGAGCCTCCAGATCCGCATCGACTCGCAGAGCCACCAGCGCCTCCGTGGGAACCCTCGACTCGTTTCAAACCCCAAGGACACAAATAATCCTTGGCGCTTGGGAAACAAATAATCCCTCGCAAAACTTCTCAACTCACGGATACAAACACTCCTTGACGAGAGCCTCCTGATCCGCGTCGACTCGCAGAGCCACCAGCGCCTCCGTGGGAACCCTCGACTTGTTTCAAACCCTAAGGACACAAATAATCCTTGGCACTTGGGAAACAAATAATCCCTCGCAAAACTTCTCAACTCACGGATACAAACACTCCTTGACGAGAGCCTTCTGATCCGCGTCGACTCGCAGAGCCACCAGCGCCTCCGCGGGAACCATCGATTCGTTTCAAACCCCAAGGACACAAATAATCCTTGGCGCTTGGGAAACAAATAATCCCTAGCAAAATACTCAACTCACGGATACAAACACTTCGTGACGAGAGCTTCTTTGACTCACATCTCGGGCAGTAAGGATTCAAAAACTTACTTCCTGAACAATGGGACCCTGCAAGTCAATCCTAAATGGTCTCTTGCATACTATTCACGGGTCTCACTCTCTGAAGTCGATTCTCGACAAAGAGGGAAACAACCGCCTACGAGCCCTCTCGACTCGTAAGAGGGGCAATGGGATCCTGCAAGTCAATCCTAAATGGTCTCTTGCATACTATTCACGGGTCTCACTCTCTGAAGTCGATTCTCGACAAAGAGGGAAACAACCGCTTACGAGCCCTCTCGACTCGTAAGAGGGGCAATGGGATCCTGCAAGTCAATCCTAAATGGTCTCTTGCATACTATTCACGGGTCTCACTCTCTGAAGTCGATTCTCGACAAAGAGGGAAACAACCGCTTACGAGCCCTCTCGACTCGTAAGAGGGAGAAATTCTCTTATAGGATCCTTTCGACTTATGAGAGAAAACCACACTTGGGAATCCTCACGATTCCTAAGGAGAAAATCCACCTACGAGATCCTCTCGATCCGTAGGGAGAAAAGTCTCTATGAGACCCTCACGGCTCATAGAGTTGAAAAGTCTTAGGCAGCAGATCTGAACCTGCGGCCTAAGCCCTCGCCATATCTCGAAGAAACCAAAATGCTTACTCTATTACCTGTCAATCATGTTTATCAAGACAGCATGCTGATAATAAGAGAAGGGAGAAAGCAAAGAAATGATACAAGACATTGCAAAAAAAAAGTGTATCTTTATTTATTAACTCAATCAAGTACATGGCGAATCGTACAAAAGAATAGAGAATGTATACATCTTATTCGAAAAAGAAAATTACAAGTGTATTGATACAAGGGCAGCTACTGGGAAGGAAGCGTCTTAAATAGCCCTATCAATTGCTCGCGTACTTCCTCCCACGCCTTCTCCTGATCGACTGCCACTGCCAGTTCAACCTCTACTTGAGCCCGCTGCTGCGTGAGGGATGTGAGCTGTTCTCCAACAACCTGCTGAGCTGCTTCTTGGCCTCAGGCATCACGCTCAGCGGCATCAAGTTCCCGCTTCAGTGCTAGCCCACTGGATATACGCTTGAGAAGACCTTCAAAGATGGCTTTCACTTCAGCAGCATTCGTCCTAACTTTAGCACGAAGGCGAGCGGTTGCGTTTGAAGATTCCCGATGCGCCTTTAGCCGTAAAGCTGCCTCCTGCTCCAAATGGCGGAGATAAGAGGCGCTTTGCTCGAGCCAAGCTGTCCGTTGGGCGCTCGCGGCCAAAACCTCGGGAGAAGGGCGCGTCGACTCCAACCGATGCAGGCGGGCCTCGATCTCTCTGCAGTGGTTAACCCAAGATTCGACGACGCCTTCGTTGTGAAAGTTTACGAGCGCCGCCAACATCGGGTTAACCTCCACAGCGAAATCTACGGCGGAGGGGAGAGCGTCCACGTTAAGCTCTTCAATATACCCACTCAGCATCCCCAAACTCATCACGGCACCTTTTGAAGACGGACGTTTCAAGAAAGGGCCCGCTGGTGAGAGAATGCGAGACTCAAAGGGGATCGGAGCTGGAACAATAGCTGCAAAACGAAACATGGTTAAACAATGATTCGAAAAGATGTTAAAGGATCATATAAAAAGGGGGTGGAATGTACTGTACCAGCGGCAACAGACGGCAAAGCAGGAAGGGCCGGTGGCGTGGCAGTTCTTGCGTCCCCTCCTTCGATTTGTGGCACTGCAACAAGGAAGAGGAAAAGTCAGATACGATCCTATATTCCCTCAAAAGAGATCAAGACAGCACTTACCGGTACCACTAGAGGGAGAAGCGAGCTTGGATGGGAAGGAGAAGTGTGGGAGCAGCACTTGGTATAGATGATCGAAGAACACTCCTGAAAAGAGCATAGTGGTAACGTTAGTACATAGGCTACACGTTAAAAGATTAATGCATAAGTCGTAAATTCATACCTTCCGACATCCGCGATGGCACAAGGGAAGGCTGAGGAGCAACCACCGCCAAGGCAATGGTTGACGGTGTGCCTTCAGGCAATGGAGCATCGGCACTAGCCGCACCTGCGTTTAAAACAAAGACAAACTGGTTAAAAGAGATCGTGAGGTATATATAAATGAAGAAAATTGGCCATTTAAAATTTACCCGACAAGCTGCCCGCAGAAACGGAGGCAATCCCTTCCTCCACTGACGGAAGGCCACCGCCTGTAGCTTCATCACCTGACTCGAGGGGAACCGTTGTTATGCTCGCAAGCTCTACAGGCGGCGGGGGACCATAGGCAGGGAGGGCTATGATAGGAACATTACCAGATTCCTGAGAAGGAGCGCCTAGCCCGTCTTCAGGAATCATGGCCGCCTCACCCGCTGCTCCCTCAGGATCGGCGGTCGCAGCTGCCTCGTCCATCGGCACCACGAGGTCCCCAGCCTCAAGCACCTCGCCTTCTACCGCCTTCGGCTCGGTTGAGACAATCATCTCATCTGCCGCCACTTCAGGGGCGACATCAATGACCCTCTCCGCGGCAGGTCCCTCAATCTCGGCTCCAGGCCCCATGACCCCGACAACGTTGCTCACTGTCGGTTCGGGTTCAGCAAGTACCGCTTCCTCCGCTCCCCTGGGTTCGAAAGTCGTCTCCGCCTCCCCCTCAGTTGGACTTGGCCCTGCAAGATGAAATACGTATGAGCCAATAGCTTTACAATTCGTACAACAAGGTTCTGAAAGGAGTACTACCTGAAGCAGATTTATCATTGGCGCTCCGAACCGCGCGCGCCACTTGCCGACGAGCAGTAGACAGGGCAACAGGGGGCTCTTCGGAAGGAGTACTAGCGCGAGGAATAGTGCTAGGGCCCGCTCCCGTGGCCAAAGCAGCTTTCCGCGCCCTTGCTTCACGTCTCAACCGCTTCCGCTCATCCCGAGCCGTTGAGACGGATGCCACTAGGGCGGCCTTAATTGAAGCATCCTCATCCGTATAGAGGGATGCCTCCAGATCTTTCTGAGCATCCCTCGTCGTTGCGTCAAGCCGAGGCTCTTGCGGTAGCTTCGACGGAGCCGGGGCTTCAGTGGCAAGCTCGGGAAGGATCCCCGCATCAACTGATATAGCCCCTGTAAAGAAACAAAAGAAGGTTAAATTGACCACCAGAAGAAATAACAAACTTTCCCTATAAAAAAAGAAAAGGGGGGAAGCATACCAACACCTGCCAGGGCACGCCTCTCCTCCTCTTCCTGGAAGGTTTTCAGGGAGGCAGCAATGGCCTCTTCGGTAGAAACACCTGTTGAAAAGGGAGCAAATATCAGTTAAAGGTAATGATAAAAAATGCAATGAAATGACAAATAAAGCGGCTGATGATTACCCGACTCAGCGAGTTTGCTTAACATCACTTCAAGCCTCGCCGATCGCTCCGAAGCTGCGATGGCGGCAGCTAAATTGGTATCCTCAGGGTCCACCACAAAGCCCTCATTGCTGCCGTACTCGCATATGGCCTCGGCAGGAGAAACCGCAGGCTTTGAGCTGAGGATCGCGTCGAGGGATAGGGTGGACTTCTTCTTCTTCTGTCCGCCAGCTTTAGATCCACTCGCAGCAGCTTTGCACTTGGCAGTCACTTTCGGGCGGCGAGTCCCGATATCCGCTCCTGCGCCCGACTCTGGCGATACCACTTTAACCGTCTTCATGGGAGCACGGGACGCTGACGGTGCATCCACCGTAGTAGGCAGTGGCAATCCACGTGGGGGGGCCAACACGCGTGGTCGGTCGGCTCCGGCCTCTTTTAGCGGAGGGACGACCGGGCGCCTCGGCTGCAAGGGAGCCTTGCGATCACCGCCAGGAG
The DNA here is from genome assembly GCA_030015575.1 of Agapanthus africanus. Lineage (NCBI taxonomy): Eukaryota > Viridiplantae > Streptophyta > Magnoliopsida > Asparagales > Amaryllidaceae > Agapanthus > Agapanthus africanus. The sequence goes on from CM057337.1 coordinate 235,393,524, forward strand.
GCGCAACCCTACGGTCAACCAGCAGGCGTTTCTCTATTAAAATGATTGGGCCCATAGCGTGCGCATACCAGGCCACATATGAATTGAGCATCTTTGGGACACAGCTGGGTTCACTAATGAAGAAATAGGAACCCGTGTTAAGCCGTATAAAGTGATGCATCGCATTCTTTATCCCCTCTGGGCCAACCACGGGCGTTTCCAAGAAGGCTTCCATCGGGATCCCCTGGTTGTAGCTTGATTGCTGGGCAAATCGATGCGGATTATACCTCATAAACAAAGCCGTCTCATTCTGCCGAAACACTAGGTAGCCCGGCCGAATGGAGTAGAGATGGAGGATTTCCCGAGCCTTCAGTACAGAAGCCCCGCCCTTAAACTCGTCACGTAGGGGCACCACCGACTTAGTATTCTCCGAGCCTATGGTGATAACCTTATCCACGAAAGAAATCGTCGCTCCGACCAAATGTGGGCGCAGGAGGAGTCCCCTAGAATCCCACGGGGATGCAAACACAATTGAAGCCCCGACTAACCGTGTGACTCTCGGGAGTCTGTACTTCTCGAAGAATGGAGGAGTCTTGTGGGCGCCAAACACCCCTCGCACGTGCATCTCCATCCAAGAAATGAAGTAATGCATCGGGAAGTTAGCAGGCTGTGCCCCAGGATCATTGGCGTCCGCCGCTACGCTGAGTCCATGATAGAGGTAAGCTAACCCAGCAATTCCTACCGACAACTGCAGACCGGCAACCATCCGATGCGCCGGGTAAAAGACAGAGGGCCGCATGAAGCGCGGGTGCATAGGGAGCGCAAAATTGCATAACCACAAGCCCAAGAACCCAATAAAGAAGGTTTCCTCGTCCATGCCGGGGACGGCGATTTCCGAGAAAGCGACAATGGCAGCATTGGGGAGATAGAAATCCGTCTGGTTATCCTCCGATATGGGTCGGTGATCCAAACCGAAACCAAAGGGGTCGTCAAGCTGAGCGAACTTCTCGCTCTGCTCTGATAAGAACTCCGGGCGAATAAAGCGAGCAATGAAAGCTGTGAAACTGACGCCCTTGTCTCCCGATTCCAAATGGAGTTCCTCATAGATCTCCAATACCTTCACCAAACCCGGATGCTGATGCTGAATGGCATTCTCCGGGGTTAAGTCAAATACCAGCTGCTTGGTGGCGAAGACATACTCGTCAGGAGGAAGCAACTCCTCGTAGTGCTCTCCCCTCATTGGCAGACCTGAAATTTCAGCAAATTCCTCCAAAGAGATAGAGACTTCCTTATCCGCCGTCAGGAAGGTATGGGTGGGGATATTCCATTGTTCAACGAAGGCCTTTATCCACCACGTTGGAGGAGAGGGATACTCGAAAAGCGAGACGAAGACGGCCGAGTATAGACCAATCTTCGTTAGGTGGGTCCCCTTCGCCGATAGAATGTACCGGGCCCACTGCAAATATCCGGCGGGGGGTCGCGGGATCATTCCAATGTTATAAGCCTGTCCCCAAGGGCGTGCTTCGCCCTGACAGATTCGCCTCCCCAGAATATCTATCGCCGGCGGTGGCTGCACGGGGATGGCGCCGATTGCAGGTTGAAGGAGGTCATCAGAATTCCAATTCTTAACCTCCACGGCATACTTCACCGGGGGTTCGTCCGCATAAGGGAGCGTGACTATGGGCTCAGAGGGCACGGCGGAACTAAAACTACGACGGCCTTGGATGATCTGGCTATACCACCTTCCCCACAGATGGAGCTTTTTGCACTCAGGATCGCGATCTTTAATAAGAGCGAATACCACCCGATCCACTGGCGCATGGGGGAACCCTCCTTCCGAGCGAACGAAGAGAAAAGACAAGTCGTCAGACATGTTCTGTGGAAAGACAAAGAAACATACATCATTAGTGGCCTAACGCTTGGCATTTGAAAAAATATATATATCTTGCTCCACACTGAGATGCAGTAGGTAGGGGACCAAAGGGGGACCCACAAAATCTGGATGATGTGCATCATTTAATAAGACAATCCCATCATTAGATGGGACTGTCAATTCATAAAAAATTCCCAATAGGATACACCCATTGGTGGGGAGTACCCAGAGACAAAGAGAAAACCTCCTCTTTTAGAGCAAAGCTCTGTCACAGAGTGACATTTGTCAAACTCTGGTCTCAGGGGAACAAGATTCCTTAAAAGAGCTTGGCTCTGTGATAATGATGGAAATATCCATCAAAGGAAGATTAAAAATTAAAAAAAATTAGGATCTTAAAGATCCATGAAAACTCTTAAGAGTTCTTCATTTTTAGATCAAAAGATCTATGTTTTGCCAAAGAGCAAAGCTCTGTTCATGGGTTAAGAAACCCTGAAACAGATTCTTGAGAGCAAGGCTCTGTTGGTGAAACCCCAAAGGGGTTTTTCCTTAGATCAAAAGATCTATGAGAGCAAGGCTCTATTAATTAAAATTAATTTAATTTAAGATTAATTTTTACCTAAAGTTTTTCTAAAAAGTTCGAACTTTGGAAGCAAGAGCAAGGCTCTGAAGTTCTTGAAGGCAAGAGCAAGGCTCTGAAAATGAGAAATCTTGAAGATGGTGATCATCTGTTGAGGACCAAGAGTCCTATTTATAGGCGCTTGCGCCCCTTCAACTGACCTTCCCTGATCCAACGGCTAGGATCTGGCCACCGTTGCGCTTACGTCGCGCCACGTAAGCACAACGGTGGGGGGGCATTTGTTCCCCCAATCTGAGCAAGGCTCATTTGAATTTTGAAAATTCAAATTTTCTGAAGCAACGCTTCAAATTCCGTGCGTTGCGCAGTGCGCAAGCGGTCCACAGTGCGACACGTGTCTGCGCAGTTGCGCAAGCGCACCGCTGCGCGACACGTGTCTGCGCAGTTGCGCAAGCACCGTTGCGCAAGCGCACATCTGCGCGACACGTGTCTGCGCAGTTGCGCAAGCACCGTTGCGCAAGCCTTCCACTGCGCGACACGTGTCATTCATTGGGGAGTTGCGCAGAAACAGAATGAAAATTTGATGAAATCTTTTCTGTTCTTTCCAAAACCAGAAGATTTTCTTCTGCCTTTGGATCAAAGATCCAATGGTGGGAGAATTCCCAAAATCATTCAGGAAAGATTTGGTTAACAAATTCAACAAATTTGTGAGCACTATAAATAGGATCCCAGACCTCATTCAAAGGCATGAGAAAGAAGAATTAACTTCTGGCAAAAAAAAAAGAAGAGACAGAACTCTTGAAGATTAATCAAGAACAAAAAAAAAAGAAAAAGGTAAAAATCTCTGAAGAACAGAAGATTAAAAAAGTGAATAATATAAAGAGATAAATAGTGCCTTGCACTTGATATGAACCCTTGGTTCTGTAAAATCAGGGAAAACAAGAAGAAAAACTTGTTTTCCTTTGATCCAAATTTAGATCAAAAGTGCTATGCACTTTTGTTCTTAAATCTGGAAAATTCTTGATTTTCTGCACAAGCGCAACTCATTATTTAAAAGGGTCTGGCCCAAATCAAATCACAAAAATAATAAAAGGGCAGAGCCCTGTTTGGAAAATTCTTAAGGGCCTGGCCCAAATCAAATCACAAAAATAATAAAAGGGCATAGCCCTGTTTGGAAAATTCTTGAGGGCCTGGCCCAAATCAAATTGCAAAAATAATAAAGGGGCAGAGCCCTGTTTGGATTGATTCTTTTAGTCAGGCAAAGCCTAAAATAAATAAAAAAAATTGGACTTAACCCAATCCTGGCTGTAAGTCCTTAAAATTAAATTGATTGAGCAAAATGGCTCTCCTAAACCAATTCACGACCGGTTCGAGGGTACATCTCCGAACTCCTTTGACATCTCTCGTTGTAATTCCTCAACGACGTCAAAGAGATGACGGGTCCCAACGACCACTTATCTAATCGGACCGAAACGTCCCTAAACTAATGTCGGACCGAAACGTCCCTAAACTAATGTCGGACCGAAACGTCCCTAAACTAATATGGACCGAAACGTCCCTAAACTGGCGACGGACCGAAACGTCCCTAAACTAATAATGGACCACCACGTCCCTAAACTGGCGATGGACCACCACGTCCTTAAACTGGCGCAATAGAGCCCGAACGCTCTTTTGCTGGATCTTAACGGTCCCGTCTAAGTTGATCTTAGCCCCAGCTACGGTTAATGTGTCCTTAGATCTTTAAATAAACAATAAAACCCCAAATCAACTTTGGTTCAAGGGTACATCTCTGAACTCCTCAGACGCTTGTCGTTGTAATCCCTCAACGACGTCAGAGAGGTGACGAGTCCCAATGGCCAGATAATTAAATCAATCACTACGTTAAGTTGATCTTAGTCTAAAACAAGACTAACGTATCCTTAACGAACATTTAAGTTGATCTTAGCCGTAACGTGACTAATGCATCCTTAAACTAAAAACACCAAACCCAAATCTAAGTAAATACGGATTTGGACTAATCCACGTCCTACGGACGACGACATCACTAAGTCTCCGTATACAATCCACGGGCAACCACAAACAAAACAAACATACATGACACGAAGTGAAATTCTGGAGAAGGAGAAAGTTGTTATCGCAACGCGGTAGCGTAATTAACTGTAGGGGCTTGCGCCTGCAGGGAAGAGCGTCCCCACAATCAAAAACCCCTCACCCTGAGGGGGAATCTGACGAAGTCTGCTACATCGGCCGCATCCGTCTAAACCTCCGATACACGGTGCCATAAATCAACTTGGTATCTTCGGAGAGATAGACGGATAAAACCAAATAGCATCTGCCCCGAACCTCAGGCAACGGACGCAAAGTCCGGGCCGCCGTTCGAAGGGGAACAATAACTTTTGTGAATTCCAATTGTTGTATCACATTCCGGATAAACAGAAAATGTTAAACTTTCCGATTGAACATTCGAACACCCAAGTTTTCCCAATACAGATCAACACATGAAACAAGTCTAAAAACATTCAGTTCGTGCCTCAGTACCAACGGTCCAGCCGTAGAAAGGTCAAGCCAACGCCTCACATGTGGCACGCCGTACTGCCCCAAACCCGAAGGTTCAAAGGGCAGTTCAAGACGGTCACATAATCGAGTTGAGGTTTGTTGTCTTCTAGAGGGTCCATCACGTTACTTGCACTACTTAGAACGTCTTTAAACCATGGAAAAATCCAACACTTGGAAATTTCCCGACAGGGGAAAAATTGGGTATTTATATCCGGTCGAACTTTTTAACATATTCTAATATTTATCCGGAAAGCTACTTAGACAAAATCTGATACTCCGATCGAAACACCGAATCCCCAAAACAATCCCAGAAAATTCAACTCTTGAATAAATATTAAAAATTCCCAGAAAATCCAACTCCAGAAAATAAGAATTACTGTGCAAACAAGGGAAGCTGACGTCATCAATGGGCCGCGGAACCGCCGCAGAAGCTAGGCTTCTGCCGCGGTTCCGCCGCAGTTTGGACTGTTCATGAGAAACTTTTTGCGCCGTAATTCTTATATTTCCCTGCTGAATTTTTTAGCAATTTTTAATTTGGAAAAATCCCAGTTTTTGAAAAAAGGACAGAGAGCAATTTGTGAGTTGGCTTTCGGGTTCGTTCGGGTTTCAAATTCCGTCTAGACTTCGCCTAAGGCTCTAGCTAGGCTCTGATACCATTGTAGGGTTCCTAGGCACTCTCAAAAGGTCTCACAAGGCATCAACCATGCCAATTTCAAATTTTAACGGTGCCGAGAAACCCTAACAAGATCGTTAACTAGAAATCTAGGCGAAAAAGCAACTAGTAAACTACTTTACTAATAGAATACGGAAATACAACCTTTGTAGATCCGATGCTCCACCTCCATAGCTCCGCAAAGAAGTCATCTTGCTGTCCAAAACAAATTCCGGGCTCTAGCATCGGCTTCATCGGAGAATAGGCGAGCTAGGTCGTCGATGTCCATGCCGAAGATGATCTACGTCGAAGCATCGCTAGATCAAGCTCCAACTTCACCAAGTCAAGAAAACTTGTGAAGGAAACACACTCTACTATTTGGCAAGAGATAGAGGATGAAGAAATAGGAAGTGGGTAGACTTTAGAATTGGATTTCTCACTTGTTTTCATCAATCACCATTGATGAAGCAAGCTTCTTCATGTGATGAAGAAGAAGAAGATAATGAATATGATAAGATCTTTTCAAAAAGGAAATAATAAGAATACTTATCATAATGTAACCATGGTGAAGTGTAGAAAATCAACTAGGGTTAAGTGGAGTGGTTAGGGTTAAGCATGAGACAAAATGGTGACTTAGTCAAAGCTTCATGAAGCTTCAACATACAAGTCCAAAATGAGCCACCATTTCATTTCTTTATGCTTAATATTTTTCCAAAAATAATAAATGGATAAATAAATGAGAAAAAGAAATGAAACCCTAACCACTTAAGTAACCATGGTTTAATTCTTTACACAAACCCAAACTAGCATGTATCATCAAACATGATACAATCTTGTGCACAAAAAATATATCATATATACAATGTGCACAAACCAAGTGAGAAAATCCATTTAAAGTGAACCAATATTAGTTAATGCAAAGTAATATATCATATATATAATTATACATTAAATCATTAAATCAACACTTGATTTAACGATCCGGTCATATCGCATATAACCGACTAATATACAATGTATCGATTTATCGAATCAATCCATGATTCGATAACTAGGTTATATCGCATACAACCATTCGACACATTCATCACTAGAATAGAATACGGTATCACATACACGCATTATTCTCGGTCCCGCACATATCTCATATGCGCTCCTATTTCGTTTCGCTTGAGCCAGGAAACCTCTGTGTAGGACTCTAAAGACTCGTCAATACGCCGGCAGCAGATGATGATCATATCAAGCACCCACAAGCCGCAAGCGGTCTGCTAAACGTAACAGCCACCCGGGTATTGAGCGATCAGAAGATCGACGAGCAAGCCCGCTCACACTCCTGTGAATCCAACCAGTAACACTACCGTACAGTCCGGTCTGATCGTCTGATATGTCGCATATCTTGCCTAGGGGTGGTAAACGTCAGACCCCAATAGCTCGATAAGTCGTGTCGATATGAGGTCTATAACAATTCGAGAAACTACTGGTAACACTTACCAGTAAATCTCAGCAACCCTGGCCAGGGATTTCCTGTTATAGCCAATCGAACACAGCGCAACATCAACCCCCTATACCGGGAGAGACGAATCCCCTCCTATCGCTCATTGCCTCCATGTGACTCGGGACTGTACCCAAAAACCACAGTTTTGCACGCCCTCTTGGACGTGGTAAGATGGAAATCAAAGCACAGTGGGAACCACACAAGACTCTATGACGATCTCGGTTCAACAGACTACTCTGTACCAGTGTCACCAGAGAACTGCCCTCTGACGTAAGGTATAATACCATCTGGGAGTTCTCGGCGAGTCCGTCCAGTGTACCCAGTCTCTACTGAGCACCCATATATCATCTCTGATGTCAAACACCAATGGATATGGGATCATCCATCGCCCATCTATATGGGTCGAGAAGGTACACGCTAGTCTACTCTGGTATATCGATGCCCCATCTCGATACACCCACGACTAGGGACTTTCAAGGATGTACTTATGGACTACCACGTCCCCACTAGTATGATCCGCATCATAGTCCAGGTAGTCAAGTACACATCCTAAGGGCTTTACCAACATGTAACAGAGAGACAATCAGTGTACACGTTAAGGTAAAGAGCAACCAGATAGCATACTATCATGTCGAGCAAGAAAGTCCTCCCCATATATGTCCCAGCATCCACTACAATATACATCCTATGTATAGTAATGGCCTCTAGGGCATACATATAACTAACACCGTGGACCTGAGCAGCTACGATTCCATCAGGGACTCCCGTAGTCGCGCATGAAGCTATGATCAGCCTCTGTTGAAAAGCTCGGCGAAGGATATCTATCAAGCGGTCCCGCCTGCTCTTCGAGATCAGGCCCAACTCATGGGCCAAACGCATATTGTCGATGGACTCCTCCAACACATGATGGGACAAAGCCCTGAAAAGGCCCGGGGAGGACCTCCAAATCGTGTAGATGAGCACCTGCATAAGAGTGGATCGGTGTGGGAGCAAACACTCACAATGACGCTCTAGGTGACCTATCACGGCCACGTATGTTCCCTCGGAACCGTCAAAGTTGTAATGGTAGACGTCGTGGCGTGTTACGATATCTCGGATTTTGTATGGATACCGGCCATCAGGAAACGACGGACTATGGAGAATGGTCAAAGAAAAAGAGGAGACAAAGACGGCTAGAGGAAAAAAATGAGAGTGTCTAAGAGGAGGACAAAAATCCACTATTTATAGTCTCAACAGAAATCCCCTTACGACCGAGATCTTCACACACCACGACGCGAATCACGGAATATCGCATCTCCCCAATAAGGCACCACCACATGGCGTCCAGTCACTAGCTCCCTCCCTTTCAAGCAGATCAGGGAAGATTGACTGACACCTTCAGGAGATCCGCACGTATCTCGAGATGCCCTCCATGCACCACAAAGCGTCGAGAATCAAGGAAGTGCAAAATACCAGAGTCATGGAAATCCAACCATCTGTTGACCAGTCCACGCGAATGGATTCCTATCCCTAAGCCCTCATCATGAGGCGACCAAGTAGCTTCCTGCTTGGCCCATCCGCGGCGGGTAGCTTCCTGCCCCACTACGATATGGATCCAAAGCCCTCATCATGACGCGGCCCAACAGCTTCTTACTCGGCCCATCCGCAGCAGGTAGCTTCCTGTCCTAACAACACTGTGAATCCAAAGCCCTCATCATGAGGTGGCTAAGTAGCTTCCTGCTCGGCCCATCCGCGGCGGGTAACTTCTTAACCCACTACACTGTAGATCAAAAGCCCGCATCATGAGGCGGCCAACTAGCTTCCCGCTCGGCCGATCCGCGGAGGGTTACTTCCTGCCCCACTACGCTGTGGATCCAAAGCCCTCATCATGAGATGGCCAAATAGCTTCCTACTTGACCTATCCACGGCGGGTAGCTTCCTTCCCCACCGGGCAGTGGATTCAAAGGCCCCGTTATGAGGAGGCTAAGCATCTTCTTGCTCGGCCCATCGGCAGCGGGTAACTTCCTTCTGGACAACGCTGTGGATCTAAAGCCATTGTCATGAGGCTGCTGAGTGGCCTCCTACTCGGCCTTAACGGCAGAACCTGAGGGCACACGCCAAAGTTGGTAGGCCGACCATTATCCGGGCACGAAATAGACAAACTCATAACTCAACCAAAGAAGATAAAGCTCGGATTCTGTCGATAACTGGCACAACTCCAACCCCACTCGGATTCGAAGGAGCGACCGCGCTGATCTCTACTACGTTCTATTTCTACTTGGTATCTGTGTTTGGTGTTCACTCGGTCTACGTCACCTCGACTCCGGGGTGAGGGACACCGATCTATTTCTACTTGGTAGTCATGTTTGGTGTTCGTTCGGTCTATGTCACTTCGACTCTAGGGTGGGGAGGGACATCGGTCTATTTTTACTTGGTATTCGTGTTTAGTGTTAGCTAGGTCTATGTCACCTCGACTCTGGGGTGAGGGACACCAGTCTATTTCTACTTGGTAGTCGTGTTTGGTGTTCGCTCGGTCTACGTCATCTCGATTCCGGGATGAGGAGGGACACCAGTCTATCTACACTTATGAAATATATAAAAATGAAAACATTATGGTTACGCACATCATAGACAAGCTAAAAATACTTTATTGACATTCCAAATTATATACAAGGTATTATAAGCTCCTTAAGTTTACAAAATGCCCGAGGGCCTACAAAAATAAAAACAAAAAAGGGAGGAAAGAAGAACGACAGCTTCAAACGGCGTTCTCGGGCAAGGCCTCCCCGTCGGCCACCAGCCCAGCACCACCGCCGGCTGCCTCGCCTCCACCTGCCTGCTCGGCGCCTCCAACAGCAACTTCGACCATGCCCGCCTGCTCGGTGCCGCCGTCCTGGGGCTCTTCCTCCATAAGGGGATACCTCGTGCGGAGCTCCCGGTCGTCGAACCCGAACGCTATCTCCTTGACGACATCGCGGGTGTTGTGCCACCCGACAACCGCGGAGTCTGCAATGTCGACGTAGAATAGGTTTGACACCTTGTAGTCTTCCATGACCTTTTCCACCTTAACCTCGGCCTGCTTCTCCGCCTCGTGAGCCGCCCGGGCATCCCCCTTGCAGTGATCCCTCTGCTTCCTCATGGCCTCGAAAAGCTCATTAACCTCACCGATCTGGGCCAAAAGGGCCCGATTAGACTCCGTTAAGGCCCAGTGAGACTCCTTTAACCTCGTGGCCGTCAAGCCCTCCGATACCAGCCTAGACTCAAAGGAAGCAGCATTTTCGTCGGCCTCCTTCATCTTGGCGAGGTGATCTTCCTCATGCGTTGATGACTCTCCGGCCTTTTTCATCGCCGGGGCAACCTCCTCGGCCACCATAGCAGCTAGGAAGGTGCAATGCTGGAGGACCTGCGGAAAAACGCAAACAACATTTGTCAGAGACTAAACGGAGGAAAAAGCGCTTGGAAATTTTTTAGAATATTACCAACCTGGACTGCCTCCTAGGCTATTGCTTCCACTTAGGCCTTCATGGTGCCCTGGGGAATCTTGGCTCCCGCTGCATTCTCCATGTCCTCCAGCAAGCTGTCGGCCACAGCGAGCCATGGCGGCACCTCAATGTAGAAGTCACCTTCCTGCACCTGTATCCCGGCCGAAGGTGGCCGAGAAACCACTCTCTTGAGTCTCTTAGCCGGAGACTCAGGGGAGGGCGGTGTCTGAGTCCTGGCCCAGAGAGCCTAATCCCGGGCGTGCTTCTGCCCTCCACTCCGGCGTTCCTCCAAGATGGGAGGAGCAACGGCTACCTTGGCGGGAGGAGCTTGCCGGGAGACCGCACCGGGTATGGGCTTGGACGAGCTAGTGTCGCTGCCCTTCCTCCTCTGCGCCTTGGTGGCCATAGCGGCCATGATCTTTGATCGATCCATTGGCTCTGCGGAAGAAAACGAAAGTGTAACACTTTAGAATGCAGTTAGTGTTAATTAATCGTGAATGGAGGGTTTTAAGGAAATTAAACTAATAATTATTTTTTTAACAACTTTTATTTAATTAATTAATATTTATTTAGTTATTTTTACACTTGCACACACATGTGCATGTTGAATTAGGGTTAAGAAGGTGTTAACCATGCTTTATTAGCCATGGCACACTTAACCATTCCTTTTTAGCATGTCATGTTACATTTAAACAATTATATCTATTTAGTTTTAAGGAATAACGGGGTTTTAATTGTTTAGGAAAAGAAAGAGAAAAGAAGAGAAGAGAAGAGAAGAGAAGGGTTGAATTTTGAGGAGACTTTAGGGGGGACGGTTGCCTTAATTGATGAGAGAGAAAGAGAGAGAGTGAGTGTAAGCCATACACTCACCCCTCACACTCATTACTCTCATTCCTAACATTTATACCCTCATTTCCTAATAACTTCCCTCTCCATTCTCACCTCACACTCTCAACTCTCTTGTTTTTCTCCTCATTCACAATCCTTCTAAGTTCTTCACTTGATAAATATTTCATCACAACCTTAAGCCTAAACCTTCTTCAACCTCACTAAAACCTTCATTAATCCTGCTTATAAGCCTATTGTGATGACTTGTAGCTTGGAAAGCTAGAGCTTTTCCTAAGTTTTGGTGAGGTGGTGATCTTTAAACCTTTATTAGACTCTATGGAAGTTTGTATGCTTATTAGTTTCAGTTTTAAACACTAAAGTTATAGTGTTTACGCAAATATCATATTTTGTGTTAAGTTTGTGTCTCTGTGATCTGCTGTTGTTACGGTGACTTGTTATAAAATCTAACAATACAATAGAATAGTGTTAGAAGCTCGGAGTATACACCTGAAACCCGGAACCCACCTTTTAGTGTTCACCCGGTGAGATTTAGGGAAATAGCCGGCGCCACCGGATTTCTGGTGGCCTGGAGAGTTGAGTTTTTTAAGGTAGCTGTCTGTAGGTTATCCTTGGTGTTTGGTTCTATTTGATTTTCCTATATTGTCTGTGGGAAAAATCTGAAACCACTTGGCTAGTTTCTGGTGTTTCGGCAACGCACGATACGGATATCCGACACGGTTTTTGTGCTTCGTGTAGCTTGCAGCTTTTGGGTTTGTTTTAGGGTGTCGCTATGAGCGTTAGCCACTAAGCTAACACTTGAGAGATTGTGGGAGTCGTTGAGTTGATTTTAAGCGTGGTTTGCGTGTATTATCGGACGGTTTCTAATTGTACTTGTTATGTTTTTCTGTGATATTAGGATCGATTGCGGGGACTTCGGGTGCTACTAGGAAAGGGAAGGAGGTGGTTGGATTCACTTAGCTTGAGATCATCGGTGAGTAGATTTAACATCTACGGGAGAATCGCCCGTATGGAGCTAAGCGTCGAAGGCTGGATTCAGTGATATAAACCTATGTTGTTAGTATATACATTGATTGTGCATGAACATCATCTTGCACATCCCATTACTTATTGTACATTGACACTGTATTAATTGGACACTACACTATTACTAACGGTTCATGTTGCACGAGCACTGAATTGTATACCACACACACACCGTTAGTAATTGCCATGACACGCACACTATAGAAATTACCATGGATAATATATATTGCATCACTTTCATTATCATTAACAGTTAGATAGTAATTCTTGTCCTATCGCACATATGAATTGCAACATACATGTTTGCATACTACATGCATTACTGTTCCGTATTTTCATACCTCGTATTTCATGGACATAAGCATTGATGTACTGATTTCATGCGACTTCTGGCTTTGAGAACGGAGATTTTATTTAAAAAGGGAAATATAATATATTACTTTAAAAATGTGTTTTCTCTTGATATGATATTTCGAGACATACACTATGAGTTTTCTCGGTTCTGAGTTGTGACCATACCCGATTCGAGGAGCAGGAGGCACCATTTGTGGGTACATGGTGGACCCGATATGGTACCTCAGGTCAAGAAATGATTTTTATGGAGTAGACGATGTGCCTGGCAGAGGGAACACTACCAATCGGTGATAGTTTGGGCTTGATGGTTATCCGGAGGATACCGACCGGAGTCGTGAGATAAATATAGGCCGATCCGGACTAATGGAGCCGTGGGCCGATCCGGACTGACTGAGTCCAAGAGAGAGAAAGATGTGGATTTACGTGTTGATGCTAGACACGAGTTTTATGATGTTTCGAGTGTCGATGTAGGACACTCAGGTTTCATGATGTGACGGATATGAGGGCTGGTCAGAGTGACGGCGCCTGAGATATTAGGATTTGGGGTGTCGTTGATGGACATCAGTTTTCCATGATGATGATTCATACATGAGGTTTTATGTGTTATCCCATACTCAGGATTTATTGATATGCACTATTTCATTTAGTTGTTGTACCCTGGTGGTGTATCTTGATCATGATTTTTGCATATCCGTACTATTATATTTATGGCATCAGATTACACATTTCAGACTATCGCTTTCGTACATACTTGCGATTATCTATATGATGTTATTTACTATTCACGAGTTGTCAACTCATCCCCGTTGTGCCATAGTGTTTTGCAGGCTTGACCCTCATTATAGTCGCGGCAGGGCTTTTCATTTCATCTACTTCTGCGGATACCGCTGCTATTGGCCGTGATTTTGGATAGGTGGGTGGTTTTGCGGGTATCCGTATGATCTCATTGTATATCTTATTGTATCTAGTACTCTCCATCCACCACTTTCATATATATTGACTTAGAGACGAGTTTGTGAGGATCGATATTGTATTATTTATGACTGTGTGGCGTGCTCGTATGAGCCGGCTATTTTATTCATTTGGTGATGTTATTTTCACTTCTTTATTACTTATTCCTTCGCTACAGCGTCGTATATTATACTGGCTATGGTTGTATTCCGCCTTTTGGCATGAGTTTCTCCCGTTTGGGATGATTTATATTTATTCTATGCTTGTACCCGTTTGGGGCTAGTTTTTACAAAGGAGATTCTGCTGAAATTTTCAAGAAAATAAATTAAGTTAAGATTTTATAACTTAAGATTTTTAAATGTTTTACTATTCTATTCTCTTTTTTTATGGTTTAGATTTATGGGTTTTCGGCTTACTTGAATTTCGTTACGCCTTTAGATGTTGCGTGATTTAAGTACCGGTCGCGTTCTTAAATTGGGTCGTGACAAAGTTGGTATCAGAGCGCTAGGTTTTACCTTTCGGAGTGTAGGATGACCCTTGGTATGATAGAGTAGGTAGCTTAACCAGAGTGACGTAGCGTGTGTATGTTCCGCGGCATACTTACGACACGGTACTCCGCCTAAATGACCTTAGGATATATTGCTTGAGTTCCTTCCTTGATTTTATGTATTCTTATGATTCGATTTCTATGCTATGATCGAATCCTATTTCCTTATTCCAGCCACTATGCCGCCGAAGACTACGAGGGTGCAGAGAGCTGCCGCGAGAGCCGAAGTCAGGGAAGGCTCGTCTGAGACGAGGACTGACCAGGGCGGTACGCCTATTTTACAAGAGCATATTGATCCACCTTCTCCGGATCGTATTACTAGGCTAGAGGCCGGTATGCAGGATTTGCGCCAGATGATGGGATCGTTGGTTGAGGCCAGTCGAGCACATAGATCGGAGGTTGTACCACCTGTTACGGGGACCGTGATGCTACCTACTGTTCAGACAGTCGTACCTATCGCTAAGGAGGTTATCACCATATCATTATCTGAGTTCATGAGGCTGAAGCCTCCGGTTTTCACCGGCATCAACGCAGCTGAGGATCCACAGTCGTTCATCGATCGGATGGCTAGGATCTGTCGTTCTTTGAGATACTCCGACGCGAGATGGGTGGAGTTTGCTAGTTTTCGTCTGGAGGGTCTTGCCCAGACTTGGTGCCAGTCTTTAGAGAGAGGTCGAGCTCGCAGATTTGAGTTTACGATAGTGTTTCTTTCTCGATTCCTCCTTCAGAGCGTTAGAGATGCTCGAGCTCGCAGATTTGAGTCATTGCGCCAGACTCCGGTTATAACAGTGGTGGAGTATGATATTCAGTTTACCCAGCTATCCGTATATGCTCCGTATTTAGTGGATACTGAAGAGAGGAGGATCAAGAGATTTGTACGAGACCTGATTACCCAGTTGTTCCTCTCCATCGGCGCCCAGCATTTCGTTATATATGCAGCCGCAGTGGACATAACCCTATTGGTAGAGGAGCGTCTTTCCGAGACTTCGGTCGTTCCGGGACCGAAGAGGATTCGTACTGATGTACCAGCCCAGGGACCGATATATAAACGCCGCGACAGATTCTTTTCAGGCCGTGGGGGTAGCGAAGGCTTGGGATGAGGCCAGCTATTTGTCTCTTTCTCACAGGGACAACAGCAGTCGTCGGCATGTTATATGTGTGGGAGTCCACACCACCTCGTCAGAGATTGTACTAGGGTACGCCAGGACGGGGCAGCGGTTCCTTATATCACCTTCCAACCTGCACCACCTCAGAGGGCATTGCCTCCTATGCCCATTATTGCTCCATGCCAGGCAGATGCTCAGAGGGGTTGTGGTCATGGCGTTTTTATTCAGAGAGGACGGGGTGGCAGAGCGGAGGGCAGCCAGTTACCGGTAGAGGGCAGGCTCAAGTTTTTGCTTTGAGTCATCAGGATGCACAGGCGTCGAATGCAGTTGTGTCAGGTACTCTTTTAGTATGTTCTTTCGATGCGCACGTTTTATTTGATCCGGAATCTACGCACTTGTATGTTTCTACACACTTCGTGCCGAGGTTGGGCCGAGGATCGTCTTTGCTAGATCAGCCGCTAGTTGTGATTACTCCTGTTGGAGAGTCTTTTGTTGCACGACATGTGTTTCGGTCGTGTGTCATTCGTATTGGATAGAGAGATTCGTCAGTCGACTTGATCCTTCTTGATATGTTGGACTTCGACGTTCTCCTTGGCATGGACTGGCTAGCTACTTATTATGCGTCTGTGGACTACCGTGAGAAGGCGGCCAGGTTTTGTTTTCCGGGTGAGTCAGTTCTTGTTGTGCAGGGGGACTGTAATGCCGCCTCTCACAGTTTGATTTCTTCCCTACGCGCTAGTCGGCTCTTGAGGAGAGGATGTCGGGGATTCTTAGCCTTTATTCGTGATACTGGAGCCATAGTAGATTCGTTGGACCAGGTTCCTATTGTGAGAGATTTTCCCGACGTATTTCCCGATGAGTTACCTGGATTGCCGCCAGAGCGCGATATCGAGTTTCGCATTGATTTGATCCCTGGCACGGGGCCTATTTCTATGCCGCCTTATCGAATGGCCCCGGCAGAGCTTAAAGAGTTTAAGGATCAGTTTCAAGGGTTGCTTGATATGGGACTTGTACGTCCGAGTGTTTCGCCTTGGGGAGCTCCTGTTCTGTTCGTCAAGAAGAAGGACGAGAGTTTGAGGTTGTGCATTGATTATCGTCAATTGAACCAAGTTACGGTGCGGAATAGGTATCCATTACCTCGCATTGACGGTTTTTTTATCAGCTCCAGGGTGCTGGACATTTTTCCAAGATTGATTTGAGATCAGGTTATCATCAGTTGCGGGTTCGGAATGATGACATTCTGAAGACTGCTTTTCGTACACGCTACGGGCATTATGAATTATTGGTGATGTCGTTCGGACTCACCAATGCCCCAGCAGTGTTCATGGCTTTGATGAACCATATTTTCAGGTCGTTCCTCGACGAGTTCATTATTGTGTTTATTGATGACATTCTGGTCTATTCCAGAAGTCGAGAGGAGCATGACCAGCACTTGAGGATTGCTTTGCAGACATTGAGAGAGCACCAGCTATTTGCTAAATTCTTGAAATGCGCATTCTGTCTTGATAGTGTTGACTTCTTGGGTCATGTGGTTACGGGAGATGGTATTCGTGTGGATCAGAAGAAGATCGAGGCTGTACAGCTTTGGCCCAGACCTGTATCAGTGACAGAGGTCCGCAACTTCTTGGGCTTAGCCGGTTATTACCGTCGTTTCGTGCAGGATTTCTCAAGTATCGCTGCACCGCTGACCGGACTGACCCAGAAGGGGGTTCATTTTCTTTGGACTGAGGCATGCGAGCAGAGTTTTCAGCAGTTGAAGACTCGGTTGATGATTGCACCAGTTTTATCTTTGCCTTCTGGATCGGGTGGCTATGTTGTTTACTGTGATGCTTTTCGAGTGGGGCTCGATTGTGTATTGATGCAGCATGATAGAGTTATCGCTTACGCTTCTCGACAGCTGAAGAAGCACGAGCAGAACTATCTCACTCATGATCTTGAGATGGCCGCTGTGGTCTTTGCGCTTAAGATTTGGAGACACTACTTGTATGGAGAGTCATGTCAAATCTTCACGGACCACAAGAGCTTGAAGTACATCTTCTAGCAGCGGGATCTGAATTTGAGGTAGCGCCATTGGATGGAGCTCGTGAAGGATTATGATTGTGAGATCCTTTATCACCCGGGCAAGGTGAATGTGGTAGCTGATGCTTTGAGTCGTAAGCCCAGAGGTAGCTTGTCCCAGTTGAGCGCAATTCAGAGAAAATATTCTGCAGATTGGCAAATCTTGTGCGACAGTAGAATGCAGTTCGAGTTCACTTCCACTGGGGACAGCTTGCTCATGTCCGCGCACGTCCACTTCTACTTGATCTTATATGTGAGGCACAGCCCGACGATGCCCGTTTGTTTGAGATTTTTGAGCATGTTCGGCAGGGAAGAGATTCGAAGTTTGTGATTGATGACCAGGGTGTGCTACATTTTGGGACTCGTCTGTGTGTACCAGATACCGAGGGGCTGAGATGCGAGATCCTAGAGCAAGTACATCAGTCAACTTACAGTGTTCATCCCGGTTCCACCAATATGTATCGTGACTTGAGAGATGTCTACTGGTGGGAAGGAATGAAGAAAGATGTTTCGGACTTCGTTTCAAGATGCCTGACTTGTCAGCAAGTCAAGGCTGAGCATCAGAGACCGGCAGGAGAGTTGCAGCCCTTACCAGTTCTGGAGTGGAAATGGGAGCAGATCTCTATGGATTTCGTTGTAGGTCTACCCAGGTCCAGCCGAGGGTATGACTCCATTTGGGTGATTGTTAACTGGTTGATGAAAGAGGCTCATTTCCTTCCAATGAAGGCCACTTTCGGATATGCTCAGTATACTCAGTTGTATATTGATGAGATTGTGCGTTTGCATGACGTTCCTACATGCATCGTATCCGACAGGGGCACCCAGTTTACCAGCCATCTTTGGCAGAAACTACAGGAAGCTTTTGGTACGTGGTTGAGTTTTAGTATCGTTTTCCATCTGCAGACCGATGGTCAGTCAGAGCGGACTATACAGACTCTTGAGGATATGCTTCGTGCGTGCATTCTAGATTTCGGTTGTAGTTAGGATCGTTACCTGCCCTTGATAGAGTTCTTCTACAATAACAGCTTTCAGGAGATGATTCAGATGGCACCTTTTGATACTTTGTATGGGATAAAGTGTCGATCACCAGTGTGTTGGACTGAACTCAGCGAGAGCAGGATTTTGGGACCACAGCTAGTCCAGGAGACTACAGAGAAGATCAAGTTGATTCGAGATAAGATGAGTGCGGCCCAGAGCAGGCAGAACTCTTATGCGGATAGACGTCGCCGCCGACTTGAGTTCACCGTGGGTGATCATGTTTTCTTGCAGGTTTCTCCAATGAAGGGCGTGTTGAGATTTGGGACGAAAGGGAAGCTTAGTCCCAGATTTGTGGGTCCTTTCGAGATTCTCGAGCGAGTCGGTGCAGTTGCTTATCGTTTGGCTCTTCCACCCATTTTTCCGGATGTTCACCTCGTGTTTCATGTATCGATGCTTCAAAAGTACCTTCATGACCCCTCTCACGCGATTCAGCATCAGACGATCCAGCTGGAGCGTGACCTTTCTTTCCTCGAGCAACCGGTGGTCATTCTGGATCGGGAGGTGAAGAAACTGAGGTCAAACGTCATACCGTTTGTCAAGTTTCTTTGGCGTGGCCCGAACGGTGAAGAGGTCACATGGGAAGCCAAGAGCGAGATGCAAAAGAAATTCCCTCATCTCATCGAAAGTACGCATAGTAGGATTTTTAAATTCGGGGATCGAATTTCTTTAAGGGGGAAGATTGTAACACTTTAGAATGCGGTTAGTGTTAGTTAAGCGTGAATGCTGGTTTTTAATGAAAATAAACTGATAATTATTTTTTTAACATCATTTATTTAATTAATTAATATTTATTTAATTATTTTTAAACTTACACACACATGTGCATGCTGAATTAGGGTTAAGAAGGTGTTAACCATGCTTTATTAGCCATGGCACACTTAACAATTCCTTTTTAGCATGTCATGTTATATTTAAACAATTATATCTGTTTAGTCTTAAGGAAAAATGGGGGTTTTAATTGTTTATGACAAGAAAGAGAAGAGAAGTGTTGAATTTTGAGGAGACTTTAGGGGGGATGGCTGCCTTAATTGATAAGAGAGAGAGGGAGAGTGAGTGTAAGCCATACACTCACCCCTCACACTCATTACTCTCATTCCTAACACTTATACCCTCATTTCCTTACAACTTCCCTCTCAATTCTCACCTCACACTCTCAACTCTCTTGTTCTTCTCCTCATTCACAATCCTTCTAAGTTCTTCAATTGAAAAATATTTCATCACAACCCTAAGCCTAAACCTTCTTCAACCTTACTAGAACCTTCATTAATCTTGCTTATAAGCTTATTGTGATGACTTGGAGCTTGGAAAGCTAGGGTTTTTCCTAAATTTTGGTGAGGTAGTGATCTTTAAACCTTTATTAGACTCTATGGAAGTTTGTATGCTTATTAGTTTCAGTTTTAAACACTAAAGTTATAGTTTTTATGCAAATATCGTATTTTTGTGTTAAGTTTGTGTCTCTGTGATCTGCTGTTGTTAGGGTGAATTGTTAGAAAATCTAACAATACAGTAGTATAGTGTTAGAAGCCCAGAGTATACACCTGAAACCCGGACCCCACCTTTGAGTGTTCACCCGGCGAGATTTAAGGAAATGGCCGACGCCGCCGGATTTCTGGTGGCCTGGAGAGTTGAGATTTTGAAGGTAGCTATCTGTAGGTTATCCTTGGTGTTTGGTTCTGTTTGATTTTCCTATATTGTCTGTAGGAAAAATCTGGAACCACTTTGCTAGTTTCTGGTGTTTCGGCAACGCACGATACGGATATCCGACACGGTTTTTGTGCTTTGTGTAGCTTGCAGCTTTTGGGTTTGGTTTAGGGTGTCGCTACACGCGTTATCCACTAAGCTAACACTTGAGAGCTTGTGGGAGTCATTGTGTTGATTTTAAGCGTGGTTTGCGTGTATTATCGGACGGTTTCTAATTGTACTTGTTATGTTTTTCTGTGATATTAGGATCGATTGCGGGGACTTCGGGTGCTACTAGGAAAGGGAAGGAGGTGGTTGGATTCACCTAGCTTGAGATCATCGGTGAGTAGATTTAAGATCTACGGGGGAATCGCCTGTATAGCGCTAAGCGTCGAGGGCTGGATTCAGTGATATAAACCTATGTTGTTAGTATATACATTGATTGTGCATGAACATCATCTTGCACATCCCATTATTTGTTGTACATTGACATTGTATTAATTGGACACTACACCATTACTAACGGTTCATGTTGCACAAGCACTGAATTGTATACCACACACACATACCGTTAGTAATTTTCATGACACGCACACTATAGAAATTATCATGGATAATATATATTGCTTCGCTTTTGTTATCATTAACAGTTAGGTAGTAATTCTTGTCCTATCGCACATATGAATTGCATTATACATGTTTGCATACTACATACATTACTGTTCCGTATTTGCATACCTCGTATTTCATGGACATATGCATTGATGTACTGATTTCATGCGATTTCTGGCTTTGAGAACCGCAATTTTATTTAAAAAGGGAAATATAATATAATGCTTTAAAATGCGGTTTCTCTTGATATGATATTTCGAGGCGTCCACCATGAGTTTTCTCGGTTCTGAGTTGTTACCATACCCGATTCGAGGAGCGGGAGGCACCGTCTGTGGGTACATGGTGGACCCGGTATGGTACCCCGAGGTAAGAAATGATTTTTGTGGAGTAGACGATGAGCCTGGCAGAGAGAACACTACCTACTGGTGATAGTGTTGGGTTCGGCGGTTATCCGGAGGATACCGACCGGAGTCGTGAGATAGATATGAGTCGATCCGGACTGACTGAGTCCGAGAGATAAAAAGATGTGGATTTATGTGTCGATGCTGGACATGGGTTTTATGATGTTTCGAGTGTCGATGTTGGACACTCAAGTTTCATGATGTGACGGATATGAAGGCCGGTCAGTGTGACAGCGCCTGAGATATTAGGATTTGGGGTGTCGTTGATGGGCATCGGTTTTCCATGATGATGATTCATACATGAGGTTTTATGTGTTATCCCATACTCAGGATTTATTGATATGCATTGTTTCATTTAGTTGTTGTACCCTGGTGGTGTACCTTGATCATGATTGTTGCATATCCGTACTGTTATATTTATGGCACCAGATTACACATTTTAGACTATCGCTTCCGTACATACTTGTGATTATCTGTATGATGTTATTTATTTTTCACGAGTTAGCAACTCACCCCCGTTGTGCAACAGTGTTTTGCAGGATTGAGCCTTAGTATAGTCACGGCAGGGCTTCTCATTTCATCTACTTCTGCGGATACCGCTGCTATTGGTCATGATTTTGGATAGGTGGGTGGTTTTGCGGGTATCCGTATGATCTTATTGTATATCTTATTGTATCTAGTACTCTCCATCCACCACTTTCATGTATATTGACTTAGAGACGAGTTTGTGAGGATCTATATTGTATTATTTATGACTTTGTGTGTCGAGCTCGTATGAGCCGGCTATTTTATTCATGTGGTGATGTTATTTTCACTTCTTTATTACTTATTCCTTCGCTACGGCGTCGTATATTATACTTGTTGTAGTTGTGTTCCGCCTTTTGGCGTGAGTTGCTCCCGTTTGGGATGCTTTATATTTATTCTATACTTGTACCCGTTTGGAGCTAATTTTTACAAAGGGGATGCTACCGAAATTTTCAAGAAAATGAATTAAGTTAAGATTTTATAACTTAATATTTTTAAATGTTTTACTATTCTATTCTCTTTTTTTCATGGTTTAGATTTCTGGGTTGTCAGCTTACTTGAATTTCGTTACGCCTTTAGACGTTGCATGATTTAAGTGCCGGCCGCGTTCCTAAATTGGGTCGTGACAGAAAGAAATTGTTCGCAGCATGAATGACAAAATTATGCTAAGCCTAAATTAATCAGCGAAGTTCTAACTTACCCCTGAAGCGTTCCGGACTGAGTCCCACCGAACTCAACACCCGCTCAAAAAGCAGAACATCAGCCCGCTGTATTGGCTCCTACTGCGACACTATCCCCGCCTCCGGAGCGTTTAACTGCTTGACCCTTAAGCACTCTTCCCTATGCTATTTGGTGGGCACTGGCCAATCCTCTCTTTCCGGAGGACCGACAAAAACAAACTTCTCCTTCCACTCATGGATGGAAAAAGGGACGACCACTACCCTTAACCAGGCCGTCCTACCCTTATGCTTTTTAAAAAAAAAGGTAAACCCAACTCAGCTCATCCTTGCGAGTGCCACGGTGATTTTTTTAGCAAAGGAAGGAAAGAAGGAGGCTCAAGTCGAAAGGGATCCGATCAATTTTCAACCGGACCAGGAACCCGAGGAGAATTCTCCACGAGTTCGGCGCTAGCTGGCCCGAGGCAAGCCGGAAGCAATGAAGTTTAGCACAAACCTTGAATGAAAAGGGTAGACACATCGACGCACGGAACGCTTTCAGGTACATAGCAATCTCATTGCCCTGTACCTATTTTGCATGTTCACCCTCCCTGGACAAACGAAGTGAATAGCCAAGGGGGATGTAGAAATGACCCCGGATATCGAAAAGCTCATCCAATCGATTTAACATCGTGAGTATTTTCGATGAGCACCTTGGGGGCCCTCTTTGCCATCTAACGATGAAGAAAAAGAAGAACTTCCTTGGCTATCGGAGGCCGATAAGGAAGAAGATGGCCTACTGGACTCGGCTTCGGAAACTGAAGCCTCGTTGTCTAACTCAACCCTAACTACATCAACGGAAATATCAGAAGAAGATATCTAACCTGATTCAAGGAATGGTCAGCTGAAGATGGATTTTAGCTAAAGATCCAACCTATGTAACGAAGCGACGGGCAATCTTCAGACTACGGGAGACAACTAAAGTGAAAGTGTTTCCTAAGGGAAGACCTCCCCTATTTATACGCCTAGCAAAACCCTTCTAACGGTCTAAATCCACTCCGGCCAAAATGAAGCGTCGCACCACACGACCCCGATGACGCCACGTGGCAACCAACCATTGGACGTTTCCACCTCACGCGGATTCGACTGGTGGCGTCTCGCAATCCTCCACCCAATTATGGCTTCGTGGCACGAAGATCAACTGCCTGAGCGAGTGAAGCAACGTCTCCTTTATGGCGCAATCATTTTGCTGATTCGCTAACATCATTAAGGATACGCACGGAAATTTAGGTGTACCGTGAATCGCCGTGTGGATCCGAAGATCGAAGTGACACGAGAACCAAATGCTACATTATTCCCAGACAATCCACCACGAAGATTTCTCGGCACCAACCTGAACGGAGAAAACCGAGCAGACCATTCTCGACCCAACCCATAAATAGGTCAGAACGAGAGTGGGGATCTAATGATGATACTCGTAAGTGGGAATTCCCCAGATCACGACACGCGGAGGATGACGTGTCATCTATTTAAGACTGCTAGATTCTTGGGGGCTACGGAGATGGAATAACTATTATGCATTGAGGACATTCCTCGGCACCTCGCCTCTGAGATTGCATCTGACCTTTTAGGGGCCTCCACGAAGTACCTTCCCTATTCATCTAGCAACCAGCCAACGGCTTGCCTTCGAACTACCCTACAACCGAGCTTTCTCAGCCTCCTTGCTCGTCTCCGAGCTATTACCGAGCTGAGCTTCCTCAGCTTCCCTGTTCAACCGAGAGCACAGAGCCCAAGCATCCCCGTAACGGCTCCGTATATCTTGCCAAAATGAGATCTCCGCCGCTCCACGTCCCGCATCCCACGCTGGCGTGTCTCTCCATTAATGAGCGTATCCCGCCATTATTGGACTTACCCCGCCATCAACGCGAACGTAACACAGGGGCATAACGGACGGCGAGAGTCTCGCTCCCTGCGACCGCTATATAAACCCCTCTCTCAAACGACTCAGGTACCTCGAACTCATTTCCAATACGTCACTCTCCTGCCATTATTATTTCTCAGTACTTACTTAATCGTCGGAAGGTCCTACTGTGGTTTCTCACCCTGGGACTTCTCTTGCAGATAGTTCGGCGTCAACAATAACCCATTGAGATCCACACGCTCAACCCTCATTATCAAATCTCAACCGTTCAGCCCCGCTGGCAATAAGATCGACGGAGAATAGAATCTGAGTGAGATTCCAACCTCCATCAGCGAGTTTGCACTGAACCTGGGTATATCTTGTTGGTGTGATTTTCTATTTGTTTGGTATGTTACGATATCTATTGGATATATCTTTTTCATTGTTTTCGTTTGAACGCGATTCTGTTTATTTTCGCTGGGTTGTACCGCTCGTCCGCGCTATCGGCTTGTTTGATTCCTTTGTGTTCATCGTGTGGTGTTAGAGAAGACCGGGGTACAACAAATAAGGTAGCCAGGGGTATTTTCGTCGATAAAAGTGACGTGGAAAGTAGCTAGATGAAAAGGTTAACGAAGGACTAGGTCACGGTAGATTTTTAAAAAGTTCATGGTATCAATCCATCCTCTCATAAGTTCATGTAGCAAATAGATATTCAGTTTTTATGGAATTTAACTGACTTTTACCATGATTTTCTTCCATGTGATTATGTTATTTTGAACAATGACACATCAAGGCAATAAAGCTGCAACCCTGATTATATTATAAGGATTAATCCAATCACTTGAATTTCTGCAAATTTCTATCTAAAGTAAAACCAATAGAAATATTGAATGATAGATTATATTGGAAAATGGGGAAAAAGCTGTAGAAAGAATTTAAAGTTCTTACATGCGTGTTCAGGTAAATTGAAGTCCCTAGTGAATCTATATTTTGGTATCTGATGCATGATTTGATGTTTCGGGACCATACTCTAATTTTAGATCCTATGATTTATAATTATTTAATATCTTTAAAGCAATTAATTGTTCATGGGTTGGCCTGAAAAACGTTGTGAACAGTTTGGTATCAGATTCCTGCAAAAGAGTTAAAGAGCTTCTTTCACTGTTGCTTGAGTTGAAATTCATGGAGCATCAATTAATTGTTCGCTATTAATATTTACATTTCTTTTAGACCTTTTACTTGAAGGCCCTGTGGCTGGTCCTTCTTTCCTCTCTTGTTTATAGGCAACTTCATTTTTCCTATTCTACTTTTTAGTAAATTTTTTCTCCATGTTTCATTTTGATTAGCCTTATTTTTGTATTTCATTCTTAAATCTCTTGATTTATTTTTCCAAATCCTCTTTTAGTTTTCTATAAATTGGGGTTTTCCACATATTTTTCAATAGTTTAATAGTGAATATAGAAGAATATTTTAAACAAACTCTTAAAAGAGATAATTCAGAAAGGAATATCTTTCATAATTCTACATTTTTTATATAATTCAAATATTTCTTTGTTGATTTCTTCCTATCTACCAAAATCACATGAAGGTAATGGTTTTTATATGAATCTTTTAACAACTCTATTCTCGATTTACAAAAATACTAAGCATGCCTAACAAATGTAAGAGAAAATGAGCGCTTGAGAAAGAATATGTCAATTAAAAAATAAATGATGAACAATAACTCATATAACACTAATTATTACGATTATAACAGTAACCTCCTTAATACTAATTTGATTAAACTGATAAACCATAAACTAAGATAGGTTATGGGACTGCCTGTTATGAAAAATTTCCCTAAGACAGGAACGGACGCAGGAATTTTCATCAAAGAGGACACCATACAAAGTACGTTAAGAAATTAAAATAAACTAATGTTTTGCACATGGAATGCGCATTATGTCTATAATGTGTAATAAAAAAAGATTTTTATCGAGTTAATTACCGAAAGAGATTTGTAAAGTTAGTTATTGATAGAGATATATGAGATTAGTTGCGGTTATAATTTGATTTTTTTATTGGGACTTGAACCTAAGACCTTTCTTCAGGAAGCAAAATGCACTACCAACTAAGCTAAAACACCATATTCTATTATTTATGCTATAAATCTTCTTCTATAATGCAAGTGGACTTCGTTAGATTCATCATTCTCCAATTTTTAAAAACAAAGAAAACGGAGAAAATTCTCCATTCTTAACATGTCCACACACTACTACAAATAAGGGTTGCCCCTACGGATATATGCGTAGGGGCGAAAAAATACCCCGTAGGTGCAAAGGCCGCAGGTGCAAGTTGAGGCCTGAACTTGCCCCTACGGGCAAATTCTTGCCCCTACGGATTTATGTGTAGGTTCTGTAGCCCCTACGGATTAAGCCGTAAGGTATAAGATTTTATATTATTTACGGTTTTTTTTAATATATTACTTGTACCTACGGATATGTCCGTAAGTACATGTACTACCCCCTACGGATATATGCGTAGGCACGCTTCCGTAGGGGCAAAATATCAGGATTCCTGATATTTGGCCCCTACGGATAACGCCGTAGGGGAGAGGCAGTGGCCCCTACGGATATGTCCGTAGGGGCATTCCCAAGCCCCTGGCACTGAGATCAGGGGGGAAATATCAGTTACTGCTGATATTTGGCCCCTACGGATAAGCCGTAGGGGTAACATGTGTACCTACGGATTAATCCGTAGGTACATATTGTCTGTATTTTTTTTTAAAAAATGGGCTGCTTGATTTTTTCCCGCCCTGTGCACAATAATATATACATCAATCAAATCTTATATTGCAGTATTCATAATCACATCTCACGCATATATATAATATACAAAAGAAACACAAAAACTGAATATGATATAAATACAAACCAATATCAATATCGTTTCAAAATGTAGTACAATGTGTATGATATAAATAAATACATGTTTCAAAAAATAAGAACCAAAAATCTATCCTAGCTCTGTCCAGCTCCACCTCTGAATAACGATAGAATAACGCGCGCCTGCTCCTCGGTCAATAAACTCTGCAATTCGTCGCGAGCGGGAGTCTGAGCGGCATGTGGAGCTGGCGATGTGGTCTGCGCAGCCGCCGTCGAGATAGTCGCTTGCGGAGCCGCGGCTGCGGGAGTCTGAGTGGGCGGTGGAGCTACATGAGCTGTCTGCGGAACCGCAGCCGATATAGTGGCTTGCGGAGCCGCAGCCGAAGGAGATGCATGCGGAGGCTCGTCCGATCTACCCTATCGCGTCTGGACATAACGTGTGTAAGAAGCGTGTAAGAACTTTGTTTTATTCGAATTCGTATCATTATTAAGTTATTTCGAAACCCTGTTTGGATATCTAGTTTGGAAAAGCGTTGTTTATTTTAATTACATATGTATGTATGATTAATCAAACTTAAGTCTAAAACCAAATAAGCTCAAGCTACGTACTAATTATGGATATGTTGATATGTATATAATATGAAATGATATTTTACTATAAAGTAGTATACATACCAGCATCTCTTTCAACTCCTGAACGGTGGCTCTCAAGCTATCCAGTTCCTGATGGACATGTCGGTCACTGGAGACGGAGGAGTAACCGCCGGGGTGGGGTCCAACCTCATATGGGCCCTGCTAGGGCCCAATCCCCGGCCTCTCTCCCAACCTCCGTGGTGCCCTCCGTGTGCGGCGTCCAGAACTGGGGTCAGCAGCCTCGGATCGTTCTGTCCGGTAAAATCGAACCCCGAGGCTTGGGCCCGCTCAACCACCCGCTCCTACACCCACATTAAGCAGTAAAGTATAAATATAAAATTTAAACTTGAAACTTCCAAAACTAAAATTTCAAATTTGGGTAGAAAAAATTATAACACTTACGCAGTACTCCTGGGTAGCGACGTCGGGATATCGAAGCTCGCTCGTGGTGGGATCTGTCGAGGTGCCGTGGACGGCAAGATATGCGGACAGCACGCTCGGTGTACCACCTGACGCCACGGTCCGAGATGTCTGCAATATTAGAAAGTAACTCTTAATATTAGAAATATTAGAGAATAACTCTTAATATTGCAGAATATTAGAGAATAACTCTTAATTTACCGATAACTCTATGGCTCGAGTAATGTTCCTCGAGCCACCTGTGTAAGTGGGGCGACCCCTCTTCGCCGACTTCCTGTTCTCCGTATTCTGAGCGGCCTGTTTCTGCACAACGCATTAACATTTAGTTTTCTAATTAAGAAACACAAAGAAATAAATTATATCATAAATAATGAATTAAATTTAAAATACATACCTGTTTGCGTTGGGAGTCGAAATAAGCGCACAATAGAGGCCATGTCTCTACGTCGACTCTCGCAAACGCCGGAGTAGATAGGAGGGCCGCTCTCTCTGCCTCGGGGGTCGCCATCCACAGGGAGTAGCGGTCGGCCTTCAGCTCATTCCTGTTGTATCGGACCTTGGCCTGCATGTTCTTCATCAGGCCATTGTACAGAGCATGAAGGTCGAGTACCCTCCCCGGGTGATCAGGGTCGGCTACAGGCTGAAAATTGTAATCCAACTGAAAATACAAAAAAAAAACATTGTTATTAGATTGCAAGTGTTAATAATAAATATATTGGATAGATCAAATGAAAATATACATTAATACATACCCGAGCCTGATCAAAGAAGAGGGCGAATGAGCGCTGGTGCTGCTCGCCCCACTCAACGTGAAGTGGATAGTTCTTCACGATCCGGCTCTCGTCCCCCAAATACCGGCCGAACCTCTCGGCATGAGGACCGGTATAGCGATAGTCAAGGGTAAAAAAAAGGGGGAATGCTGCCTCCCCCTAGCTTTATCAGGCCTCAGCCTATGGGACTGATTCGGGCCTCGAGTCCCCCTCTGGGGATGGGGAGGCCCTACGTCTGCACGAAATATCAAGACAATCAATAATAAGACAAAGTTGTATTAAGAAATCAAGGTTAAACAAAAATTCAAGTGTGATATATACCTCCGGTGACTAGCGCACGAGCCTGGGCCCGGGCAGCAGCACGAGTGGGACGATAGTTCCTCCGGTGAGGAACAGCCGGGGTCCCGGACCCGGACGCATCTCCTCCAACTATAAAATAAACATCGACGCTAAATTTCCATGAAGTTCATATTTATTCTATAGAGCATATGTAAAATGAATAAATATTTTAAATTTATTCATACTAACCTGCAGACGATGCGGAGGGTATGGAAGCGGCAGGAGTGGCCCCTGTGGAAGGTGTGGACGCACCACCTATAATTAGACAATTAAAAATAGATTATATAAGTAATTGCAAAAAGAATGTGTAGATCAATAATATAACATTCTAAATCAATATGCATGCACTATAGGATATATAAACATACCCGCAGGTGCGGTGGTGTCACCACCTACAGCTAGACAATAATAAAAATTGCTAAGTAAGAGCAAAAGGAATGTGTGTATTTATGATATAGCATACTAAATCAATATACATACACTATATGATATATAAACATACCTGGAGGAGCGGGGGTGGCCTCTGTCCCAGATGTGGACGCATCACCAACAACTAGACAATCAAACATTGACAATATAAGTAATTTTGACATAAACATGCATGAATATCTGTAATATTACATTCAAAATGGATATGCGTGCAGTATACCTGGAGGTGTGGCCAAATCAACACGGAAGGAGGCATCCGAAGGGGTCTCCGATCTGGGTGCAAGACCGGCCCTCTGAAGCTCCCTACGGAGCTCTCCGGGCGGCAGAACCGCTCTGCCTCTGCCGCGGCTGGAGCTCCTGCCGCCCCTCGCTGCTCCCGACATTGTTATCAAATCTAGATAAACGGTTCGTGGACGCATTAGACAATCATTAAAAGTATTGACTATATATGATCTAGAGCATAAAATGTGAAGTAATAATATAATATTACTGATAACCTTTTTTGTTTCGTGGGCGCATCATACATATCTACTTGGATTTCATCGTCGATGTCATTTCTAACCCACGTAACTTCATGATCGGTCGAAGACAACCCGTCCTTCGAAACAGACGGTCGGAGCACTTTAAGCTTTCTCTCTTCTTCGTCCTCATCGCTGTCCTCGTATTCTGGGACATCGTAGACATCTCTGGGTTTCCATCGGCATACAACACTCCACCCCGGATGCTTCAAACACTGTGAGTAGTATACTTGGAACGCTTGGTTCGGAAAGATAAACGGATCGTCCTGACCGTAAAATCGAAGTGTGTTCACACTGGTCAATCCATATTCATCTTTCCAAGTCCCAAGACTGCTTCTCCACCTGTCCGTATCGGTTCGCGGATCGTACCAAGTACACTGGAATATATAAAAGGGTTCTGATCGTCCGGGATAGTGGATGCCGAGTATACAATTTAAGTACCCATAGTAAATCACACCGTCCGATCCTACCGTCGCAATCCCACTATTCTGAGTGGTTCTAGATGTTTCTATGTCCTTAACTTCGAATTTGTATTCAAGGACACCAAATCCTTTGTAATATGCAACCTCCATACTAGGAAATTGAGCTAAACATCTTGAATCACTCTCAAATGATGCAGACAAGTTCGGATCGTGGATCTAACAAAACAAATTTTACGACAAAATACATAACGATACAAGTTTAGATTAAAACTGATAGCAATAAAATGTTATTCGAATAGCTTACATGATCTGTGACCCAATCACAAAAATTATCCTGATGGTATTTTTCCAAACGTTCTTCATTCCAATCAGGATGCCCCTCACGTACCTCGTTAAAATGAGTTCTGTTTTCGACAAGTAATTGTGACATTAATATTATGTCATTTCATACAGACACAAACAAAGATATAACAATTAATCCAAAAGAACTTACTCTCTAATTTGTTCAAGATATGCGCAATTAAGCAAGATAAACCGGTATATCTTGTTGATAAACATAGTGTCTACCCTCTTATACTCGGCTTTACCATATGGCCCGTCTTGAATTCTTCGTGGTCGGTTAAGCCTTGTCTCAATGTTCTCGTCCAGATAGCGGGAACAAAAAATGGTTGCTTCATCAAGAAGATAACCTTGCATGATAGAACCCTCTGGTCGATTTTTATTGCGTATATACTTCTTAAGAGTGTAAAGGTACCTAATGAGAATATGTTGAATAAATAAATACGGGTATACATGACAACAATAAATTTATAAATTGCGCGAAACGAAAAATTACACGTACCTCTCGACGGGATACATCCATCGATATTGTACTGGTCCGGCTAACTTCGCCTCAGTTGCAAGATGAACCGTCAAGTGTATTATGATATCGAAAAATGACGGTGGGAAAATACGCTCAAACTTGCAAAGTATCAACGCAATAGAATTTTCTACTTTATCCAGCGTCGCAACCTCCAATGTTTTTAGCACACAACTCCCTGAAAAAACAACATAGGTCATTGATTACTAGACCAACCGAGCGGGGGAGAGAAGTCCTGAGGGCTAATGGAAGAAGGTGCTCCACGATAACATGGTGATCATGACTTTTCAGCCCATCGATCTTGCCCTTCACAATTTTTATTTTCTTGCTGAATGATCCTGAGAAACCTGTGGGGACTTTCAAATCATGCAACACCTGCAGGAATCTTTTCTTCTCCGGTTGTGACATATGATAAGCGGCATTGGGAAGTACAAACTTGCCCGGTTTACCCGCTACCGGTCTAGGGTGCAATTCACTTCTTATTCCCCACTCTTGTAGATCCATCCGAGCATTCATGTTGTCTTTCGATTTCCCGTCTTTACACAGAAGCAAGTTAAGTATGTGCTCTGATACTCCCTTCTATATATGCATGACGTCCAGACAATGACGCACTGAATTTGTAGACCGGTACGGAAGCTCGAAGAAAATGCTTAACTTGTTCCAATATTGTGGTTTGACCTGTTTCGTCGGATCCATCCCGAAGGTCACGTTATTGTAACCATCCCATTTAGCAGTCACGTTCTCTCTGGATAATGGGGATGGAGGTCCAAGAAGCTCCTGATGACCATCAAAGTGAACCGTGTCTAACCTATAGGGGTGGTCTGGAGGCAGAAAACGTCGATGGCCGCAATAACAAACCTTCCTGCTAAAATTCAAAAATTTTGATGTTGTGTGTTCATGGCAATGAGGACATGCTTTGTGACCATGTATGGACCAACCTGATAGCATTCCATACGCAGGAAAGTCATTAATTGTCCACATTAAAGCCGCACGCAGTATGAAGGTTGTATTTGTGTTTGAATCATATGTCTCTACACCATCAATGAACAAAGTTTTCAGCTCCTCGATCAGAGGTCGGAGATAGACGTCGATATTGTTCCCTGGTGAGTTTGGTCCATCGATAAGAAGAGGTATCATAAAGTATGATTGGTCCATAGCCAACCAAGGCGAAAAATTATAAATTATCATTACAACGGGCCATGTACTGTGACTTACAGCCATATAGTTGAATGGGCAGAAGCCATCGGTAGCCAGTCCGAGCCGGACATTGCGAGGATCGCTACTGAATATTGCGTGCCTCCTATCGAAATCCTTCCATGCCGGTGAATCTCTTGGAT
Organism: Agapanthus africanus; assembly: GCA_030015575.1. Classification (NCBI taxonomy): domain Eukaryota; kingdom Viridiplantae; phylum Streptophyta; class Magnoliopsida; order Asparagales; family Amaryllidaceae; genus Agapanthus; species Agapanthus africanus. The sequence continues at coordinate 235,426,405 of CM057337.1, forward strand.
GGCTCATTTTTCCATTTTCGCTTGGAGGAGCACGGTGATGCCAAATCATTGCCTCGGCTGTTTTCTTGCACCTGATTAGCCTCTGTAGCCTCTGTGTTATGGAAAAATATTGTGCTATCTTCACAGGTATATCAGGCTTCTTATCAGAATCTTTCGGCTTATACCTGGCCTCTCCGCATGTTGGACACTCTTTCAAATCTGAATTCTCTTTCCGGTACAACACGCAATTTTTAGAACATGCTTGAATCTTCTCGCACTTTAGATCCAAATCAGACATCATTTTCTGGGCTTCGTACCAGCTTTCGGCCACATTTTTTCCCGGAGGCATAGAATCTTTCAAGAACGAAAGAAGCATTGTGAATGACTTGTTGCTCCATCCATTTAGGCACTTAATCTGGAAAAGTTGGACGAACCATGAGAGGGTGGAATACTTCGCATTCTCATAAATTGGTTTCCTAGCATCATTCATGAAATTTTCATATTTATCCGCACGCGGTCCTTGACCGGAAGGAATGTCATCTTCGGTACGAATAGATTCACCTAGGGCAGCCTCTACCATATCCTCCATTTCTTCTGATGGAAATAAATTTCCGTCTCCTGCCATATTACCGAATTCTTCTTCTTCTCCTGCCGCATTATCGTGTTCTCCTTCTTCTTCTACCGTAGTACTGCATTCTTCTCCTTCCCCGTGAAATTTCCAAGTTGAATAAAGTCTAGTAAACCCATGTTTTACAATATGAAGCTCTGCCAATTCTACCTTCTGCCAGTACTTATTGCCACATCTATCGCACGGACAGAGAATCTTCTCTATTATGATCTTATTATGTGCGCGTGCAAATTCAAGGAAAGCAGCAACTCCTGCGACAAACTTAGGTTGCATACGTTGTTTCTAATCCACATACATCCAGTCCTTAACTCTGACGTACTCATGGGTCATGTTAGACTGAATAACATATAAATTGTAGGTTATGCTGACTATATTGAGAAATATAAGAACGGGATAGTTACTGACAAAGGAGAAAATCCGTGTATATGCTTTGTGTGTGCGTTTGTCGTTGAAAAGAATAAATTATCGCACGTTATGTTAACCGATAGACGGGGACTAAGTGGCGTTTTTAGTTTCATATATGAGTATCGATGGGAATATGAAGGTTTCATATTATCATATATTGGTTTTAACCCGAACATCTCGAATCGCTCTCTAATTATGCGTTTGTATGTATATGTTCCGGCTGTCGGGGGTAGGCTTCTATCCCATTAAGAATGTATAGAGCGAACTCCCATCACTTGTGCTTTCAACCGTTTCGAGTAAATTTCGGCAGCACCTCCCCGCTGTTCTCCGAGTACACTATAATAGAATAGATAATCATTTCAAAGCTGTGAAACAACGTTGAAATGAACATCTAATCTATCTTTGTACACGGAGAACCAGCGGAAAGGTACCGACGAAATATCTCGAAACGGATGAAAACACAAGTGAATGAAGGCGTTTGCTTTATACATTCTTAACTTGTCCACACGGAACAAATCTATGGGTTATCATACGATTGAATTTTCTCGTCGCGTAGACTATACGACGGTTGTTAGTATCGAGCTATACTGTCCGATATTTAACAACTTTCGTATAGTTCTTGGTCACGACGAGCATCGCACGTATGTTAACCGATAGACGGGGACTAAGTGTCGCTTTTAGTTTCATATATGAGTATCGATGGGAATATGAAGGCTTCATATTATCATCGAGTATCATATATTGGTTTTAACCCGAACATCTCGAGTCGCTCTCTAATTATGCGTTTGTTGTGTATTCTTGTTGTATGTGTGTGTTCCGGCTGTTGGGGGTAGGCTTTTATCCCATTAAGAATGTATAGAGCGAACGCCCATCACTTGTGATTCAACCGTTTCGAGTAAATTTCGGCAGCACCTCCCCGCTGTTCTCCGAGTACACTGTAATAGAATAGATAATCATTTCAAAGCTGTGAAACAACGTTGAAATGAACATCTAATCTATCTTTGTACATGGAGAACCAGCGAAAAGGTACCGACGAAATATCTCGAAACGGATGAAAACAAAAGTGAATGAAGGCGTTTGCTTTATACATTCTTAACTTGTCCACACGGGACAAATCTATGGGTTACCATACGATTGAATTTTCTCGTCGCGTAGACTATACGACGGTTGTTAGTATCGAGCTATACTATCCGATATTTAACAACCTTCGTATAGTTCTAGGTCACGACGAGCATCGCACGTATGTTAACCGATAGACGGGGACTAAGTGACGCTTTTAGTTTCATATATGAGTATCGATGGGAATATGAAGGTTTCATATTATCATCGAGTATCATATATTGGTTTTAACCCGAACATCTCGAGTCGGTCTCTAATTATGCGTTTGTTGTGTATTCTTGTTCTATGTGTGTGTTCCGGCTGTCGGGGGTAGGCTTCTATCCCATTAAGAATGTATAGAGCGAACGCTCATCACTTGTGCTTTCAACCGTTTCGAGTAAATTTCGGCAGCACCTCCCGGCTGTTCTCCGAGTACACTGTAATAGAATAGATAATCATTTCAAAGCTGTGAAACAACGTTGAAATGAACATCTAATCTATCTTTGTACATGGAGAACCAGCGGAAAGGTACCGATGAAATATCTCGAAACGGATGAAAACACAAGTGAATGAAGGCGTTTGCTTTATACATTCTTAACTTGTCCACACGGGACAAATCTATGGGTTACCATACGATTGAATTTTCTCGTCGCGTAGACTATACGACGGTTGTTAGTATCGAGCTATACTGTCCGATATTTAACAACCTTCGTATAGTTCTAGGTCACGACGAGCATCGTGCGTATGTTAATCGATAGACGGGGACTAAGTGGCGCTTTTAGTTTCATATATGAGTATCGATGGGAATATGAAGGTTTCATATTATCATCGAGTATCATATATTGGTTTTAACCCGAACATCTCGAGTCGCTCTCTAATTATGCGTTTGTTGTGTATTCTTGTTGTATGTGTGTGTTCCGGCTGTCGGGGGTAGGCTTCTATCCCATTAAGAATGTCTAGAGCGAACGCCCATCACTTGTGCTTTCAACCGTTTCGAGTAAATTTCGGCAGCACCTCCCAGCTGTTCTCCGAGTACACTGTAATAGAATAGATAATCATTTCAAAGCTGTGAAACAACGTTGAAATGAACATCTAATCTATCTTTGTACACGGAGAACCAGCGGAAAGGTACCGACGAAATATCTCGAAACGGATGAAAACACAAGTGAATGAAGGCGTTTGCTTTATACATTCTTAACTTGTCCACACGAGACAAATCTATGGGTTACCATACGATTGAATTTTCTCGTCGCGTAGACTATACGACGGTTGTTAGTATCGAGCTATACTGTCCGATATTTAACAACCTTCGTATAGTTCTAGGTCACGACGAGCATCGCACGTATGTTAACCGATAGACGGAGACTAAGTGGCGCTTTTAGTTTCATATATGAGTATCGATGGGAATATGAAGGTTTCATATTATCATCGAGTATCATATATTGGTTTTAACCTGAATATCTCGAGTCGCTCTCTAATTATGCGTTTGTTGTGCATTCGTGTTTTATGTGTAACATGATTTTAAACCATTGAGATCAAGATTGATAGAACTGATCATCCTGCATTGCAATAGCATTAATCAACCAAAAACTATTATTGCAATGGTATTCATCTATAACAATCAACAATTAAAACTACAAATGTAGGATACTGATATCATAAAGCGTTATACGCAACATTGATAGAACTGATAAATAAAAAAACGAAACACAAACCGTATCAAGATTTAACAACTTTGATTATGCCATATACGCGGGCCGATATTTTCATATTAGCCAATAGGCAAAAATAGATTGCGGTCTGGATATGGCATATTGGCAGATGTTACCTATATGCATACATGCATGTTGTCTCCCCATTTTTTCATAAATCAAACCAACTACATACATCAAACTAGTCCATGCCACCAATCGGAAACTCCACTATGTCTTTGAATTATTATTTTTCCAAATAGCATTGAGCTCCTATTGACATTGTCTCATCCAACAAATTTGTTGTGCTTGCCTCGACCTTCATCTAGCTTTCACTTGACATACACATTATATGAGTAATATAGTTATAAATTATGGTATTTTGTTGTCATCAATCCACCTAACCCTAACCCCAAGTTGCTCTCTGAAAGCACATAGAACCATCCCCCTAGTCAAGCATAGCTTTTTCTGTGCAATTGTTCTCATTCTTAATTTCTCACATTCATTACTCTCTCATTTTCTTGTCAACAAATTTGTTGTGCAATTGTTCTCATTCTTAATTTCTCACATTCATTACTCTTTCATTTTCTTGTTTTTTTCCAACTCCCCACCACTTAACCCCAACCCAGCCCCAGCCCCAGCCCCAGCCCAGCCCCAACCTAACCCTAACCCCAGCGCGGCCAGCTAAACCCTAACACCAACCCTAAGGCAAACCCTAACCCCAGCCTCACCCCAGCAGCAGCCGAACCCCAACCCTAACCCTACCCCGACCCCGACCGCGACCGCGACCGCGACCGCGACCCCTGCCGAACCCCAACTCGCGCGCGCAACCCCAGACCCAGCCATGAACCCTAAGCCTAAAATAATCAAAAAATTCTTTAATTTACCTCAAGATTTACTCACCTGAACGGCTGCTGCTGGGGCTGGGGAGACGACCTGAACGGCGGTGGCGACGACCTAAACCGCGGTGGCGACGAGAACGGCGGTGGCAACGAGGAGAACGGCGGTGGCGACGACGGCGTGGCGATTTGGGGATTTTTTTCGCGCGCGATCGAGAGATCTAGAGAGAGAAAGTGAGCGTAGACGATCGATCTGGGCTTTTGTTAAATCGATATTTACTTGCCCCTACGGATATACCCGTAGGTCCTTTGTTTGCGGCTTCGTAGGGGCAAACACCAAATTAAGAATTAATATTTTTATTCTTGGACGTCTGTACCCGTAGGGGCAACATTTTAGCCCTACGGATTAATCCGTAGGGCCAAGTTAAATCTGCCCCTACGGATTCCAATATCCGTAGGGGCAACCTCCTATTTTACTAGTGACATCATCAAGAAAGGACAACACAACAATAAAATACTGTTCATTTGAATTCTAAAAATTCAATCTCTTAAAATATAAGATAAAAGAATTTTCTAGACAGATTTACCCTAACATATTTCAACTTTCTAGATTTCTCTTAAAATCAACTTTTTACTTGAATGTCTTTATTATTTAAAGTTATTCAATATATATCCATTGAACTATGTAGTATTGTCTTTCTAGAAGTTTCCATGACCTTGCATTTTTACTTTGAATTTTTTAAATTATCTTTTAATAATTTTTTGCAATATATTTGATAACTCAAACACGATTCGTTATTGACATTCCAATTTATGTTTTTCCTGCAAAAATTAACTGAAAGCATTTTGAAGGAACTATTAATTTAACTAACAGTATAATAATATCGCTTCACAATTTCAATTACAAATACCATATAGTTGAGTGAATTAATACGTGCAACGCATGTGCAGAAAACTAGTATATATAATGAAGATAATGGAGGAAAGATGCCATAAGAGGGAATTTCCTGCCATGGCGTCGAAAAAATGCACCTTTCATGATTTTTTCTGACGATTGGCATTTATCATCTTCATCCTTATCATCTAACATGTCGATACACAAAATTTCATGTGATTCTACCATTTTTTCATCGTTGAGTTAGTGGGTACAAAATTAACGGTTTACCGACAGGAGAACTTTTTACATTGCTAATTTAACTGTGAAAAAGTGGTAGAATCACAATGAAATTTGGTGTGTCCATATCTTAGATGATAAAGATGATGATGATAGATGTCGATCGTTGAATAAAATATTAGAATGTGTATTTTTTGACGCTCCCTAACAAAAAACCCTTCTAAGGCCTCTTTTCTTTATTATTCTCATATATAATACATTTCCAAACTATCCTAACTTCTAGTTATAATCGGTATTAACTCTTTTTTCAGAATTTCAGCGTGGACGCATGCCCCCTCCCCCCGCCTTAGTATATTCTTCCTTGCTCAAATTAAGGTACGAAGCTCTGATATCAATCGTTGGGGGAAGCGTAGCATAAACCTTACAAATAATCTTATGTCAACTAATCTAAAAGGCATGCAAAACCGGAGAAACAAACTACAATGCAAGAAAATAAACGACAAAGAGTTGAGCATGGTTACAAAAGTGTTACACCACATGCCTTCTCTCTATCCATATACAAAGCTCTTTTGATGATAATGTCTTTGCCCTTGTTTTGACCTTTGAGAATTGACCGTGCCTTTCTACTCAATCCTCTTTCTTGAGGTTGAGAAATTCATTCCTTTTTCATGCTTCTAATTCAAAAATCATTAGATAGTGTCGGATATATTGTCCTCAAGGCAATTATTGTAATTGCAGGTAGGCGGTTATGATAATTGAACGAGAACCTATACAGCCAGACCGGTCTTACTCGAGATGATAGTATACTATCTGGTTTGTCTTTATCATTATGTGTATATGTTTTGATAAAGCCCATAGAATTATTGTTGGAGATAGTGCCCTCAAAGTCAATTATTGGATCGCAGGTACGTGATTGCAATAATTGAGACAGGACCTATACCGATATAACAGTCTTGCTCGAGATGATAGTATGCTATCTGGTTTGTCTTTATCATCGTATACATGCTTTAGTTCGCTATTGCATGATGATAGATCCCATATGATTCTTGCTTAATTACCAGCAGTATGATTGCGATCATATACGTGGGAGCTGGGGTCCGTAAGCACATCCTTAAAAGTGTCCCTGGTCATGGGTGTTTCGAGACAGGGCATCGATACTCTAGATTAGACTAGTGTATACAGTCGAGACCCCGACGAGAGGCGGTGGCCAGTCTCACAAGCCAGTGGTGTCCGTTGGATCACCTATGATATATACAGGTGCTCATTAAGTTATGAGTACACCGGACAGGACTCGCCGGGAACATGCTAGTTGGTATTATACATATCGTCAGATAGCAGTTTCCTGGTGACATGTGTACAGGTTAGTTTGTCGACCTGAGATCGTCATTTGTCTCGTGTGAGTTCCCACTGTGCTTAGATTACTACCCTACCACGCTCAAAGGAGTTGTGCAAACATGTTTTAGTTGGGTACAGTCCCGAGCCACATGGAGGCAGTGAGCGGATCGTCGGGGATTCGTCTCTCCCGGTATTGGGAGTGAGATCGCGCTGTGTTTAGGAGAGCCATTACATAAAGCCCTTGGCCGAGGCAGGAGATTTACTGGTAGGTACTCCAGTAGTATCTCAGGGTGTTCTGGACCACTCTCTGACACGACTTATACCGCTAATGGGGGCCTGACGTTACCAGCCCCCTAGGCAGATATGCGATACTCATAGACGAACGGACCGGACTGTATGTATATTGTCACTGTTAGGCTCAGTAGGGTTTATGAGATGAGTTCGCTCGTCAGCTTCCCTTCCAATCAATATATAGGCAAACGTTGCGTACAGCTCGTACCTCTGACGTGCTAGTGGTTATACCCAGTGCCAGTGTGTTGATGAGTCATTAAAGTCCGCCACAGACAGTTTCCCAAGTTCGGGCGAAACGTTGTAGAGGCCATATGGTTTTATGGCAAGGTTCGGAAAATGCACTTGCGTTTTCGCACGTGTCATTTTTCGGGCAGATAATACTGATCGGCTTTGGTTTAAGCCGGATCGGAGTATTATACTGTGTAGATATAATATCTTTGTCTCGGTTGCATTTGTATTCGGTCGTAATACAAATGCGGGTATGTTTATGTTGGAGATAGTGCCCTCAGAGTCAATTATTGGATCACAGGCACGTGATTGCAATGATTGAGGGAGGACCTATCCCGGGAGGACAGTCTTACTCGAGATGATAGTATGCTATCTGGTTTACCTTTATCATCGTGTACTGCTTTAGGTGACCTGGCATGTCGCTATTACACGTTGATGGAGCCCCTAGGATTCTTGCTTGACTGCCAGCAGTATGATGGCGATCATATACGTGGGAGCTGGTAGTCTATAAGCACATCCTTAAAAGGTCCCTAGTCGTAGGAGTTTCGAGACAGGGCATCGATACTCCATTGTAGACTAGTGTATACAGTCGAGACCCCGACGAGGGGCGGTGGCCGGTCTCACAAGCCACTGGTGTCAGTTGGTTCACCTAAGATGTATACAGGTGCTCATTGGGTTATGAGTACACCGGACAGGACTCGCCGGGAACCTGCTAGTTGGTCTTATACCAGACGTCAGATAGCAGTTCCCTGGTGACATGTGTACAGGTTAGTTCATCGACCTGGGGATCGTCATTTGTCTCGTGTGAGTTCCCACTGTGCTTTGATTACTACCCTACCACGGCTCAAAGGAGTCGTGCAAACAGGTTTTAGTTGGGTACAGTCCCGAGCCACATGGAGGCAGTGAGCGGATCTTCAGGGGTTCGTCTCTCCCGGTATTGGGGGTGAGGTCGCGCAGTGTCTAGGAGAGCCATTACGCAAAGCCCTCGGCCGAGGCAGGAGATTTACTGGTAGGTATTCCAGTAGTATCTCAGGGCGTTCTGGGCTACACTCCGACACGACTTGTACCGCTTTTGGGGGTCTGACTTTTACCAACCCCCTAGGCCCGACATGCGATGCTCATAGACGAACGGACCGGACTGTACGGATATTGTCACTGACAGGCTCAGTAGGGTGTCAGGATGAGTTCGCTCATCGACGTCCCTTTTGGTCGATAGCTGGTGGCCCGTCACGTATTGGCATATACCTCTGACGTGCTGGTGGTTAAATCCACAGCCATAGTATTGACGAGTCTTTAGAGTCCACCACACTTACAGTTACTCAAGCTTTCGGGCGAAACGCTGTAGAGGCCGTATGGAGATATGGCAGTGTCCGATCAGATACGTGCGGTATTGCACAGATCATGATCGGACGGTTTGTACTAGTGTCCGTATGGTTATATGGCCGGGTTCGATCAGATACGTGCGGTATTGTACGGATCAGGATCGGACGGATATTACTAGCCGGCTTTGGCTTAAGCCGGTCCTAGTTTAGTACAGTGTAGATTTTGTCTCATTGCATTTGTATCCGGACGGAATACAGACGCGGGTGTGTATGCACAGTATCGGGGTTTTCCTGTAATTTATTACGGGACCAGTTTTTTGGAGTTGCCAGTTTGTATTCCGTTCCGGCTGGTTTTCCTTTGTTCTTTCCCGGCTGGACTTTTCTGATGGAGGGGGTAATTTGCAGTTTTGCAAATTACATTTGGTGGAGGTTTTATTTGTAAGATGATTAATTATGATAGCATCTTTTTATTCCATTCTTTTCTATCATCTTGTCTTGCTTTATGAAGATTAGATATGAGATGAAGTTTGATGTAAGTTTGATGATGATTATGTCTTGATGTGGTCACCACTTGCTTTACCCTACACTCACCTCCCTTCATGCTTCATATTACCTCCTCCACCATTCTCATTTGAATATAAGTTTTTCATAAGAAAAGAGAGAAGAAGAAAAAGAAAGAGATAAGAAGAAGGAGAGAGTTCTTCATTCTTGAGAGTTTCATCTTCTTGATCTCATTCATGCTAGAAAAATGCAAGCACCATTTTTCTTATCTCATTTCCTCCATCAAGGCAACCAAAAACCAAGTGAGACACTACACTACACATTCTACAGTATATCTTGAGCATGTCGAGTTGCCGGCTTCATGCCCGAGTTGCCTCGGTATTGAGGCGGGAGCCCGTAAAAGACGCAGGCGATGTGGTGCCCTTTCCGGCGAGGAGGCGACGATATGGAGACTACACTTTCCGTGGGAGATCGGGACGATGACGAGAAGACCGGAGAACTCGGATCACTCGGTATACTTCTCACCCTATCTCTTGATTGCTAGCATTAGGTTAATGGTTACGATCCGGGTTTTCATTGTCCGCGGTAGCGCCGGTTTCCAAGTAAGGAAAATTTTTGATTCCGCATTTTGGCCTCGAGTACGAGGCCGGGGCGCTGCCGTGGCGCAACATGGTATCAGAGCCACGCCATTAACCTTACCTAGCTTGTTCTAATGTGTTTTGCATTTCCGATCGACCAAAATCCCAAAAACCACATTTTCCTTTGCATCAGTTTTCTGTTGGAATTTTTTGGTGTCTAAAATTTTTTCAGGTTACAGAAAAATAATGTGCAGGAAATTCTAAGACCACTGTAAAAATTCGACAGTGTCAGTCGTACAGTGGAGCGCGGAAGCGCGGCCAAACCCCCCTTTGGGCCGCGCTTCCGCCGCACTCTACTGTGCTCACCTTGTCAAAATTTTACAGTGGGCTTTTGGGCTAATTTTGTGGGTTTTGGAATATTAAATTCGGGCCCAGGTTTTCTGTGACTGCTACAGTATTGGTTTGGGGCCCGCTTGTTAATTGTTTGATCGATCGGATATTTGAAACACATTATTTCACAGTATTTACATTATATCTGCGACCGCGAATGTCACTCGATCGGTAAATCCGGTCTAACTGCTATAGCCCGGTTAGACGGATTTGTGAACGTGACTTTCACGTTGATGTTTTATGTTTATGCTGTGATGTTGCGGATCGGTCGTGGGGGATAGCCTGGATGCAATGCTAGTATAGTGCTGTTGTATTATGTACATTTGATATTGCGGGGCGAGCGTCCGACATGTGGACTGCCGTCACTGCCTGTTTGTATTATTCTTTTGGGGCACGACCTGGTTGCGGTCGATGTACCCGGTGTATGTATATTTTACTTTCTGTACTAGGATTACCCCGCGGTGGGGTGCACGGATGGCCGGGTTCTAGAGGGCAACGGGCCCGCATCTCATGGCATTGAGATGGAGGGGGCTTCACTCTAGGATTGGCGGGCTATTCGTCGCACTCGTAGGGGGTACAGGTTGACCCATGAGGGGTGCCCAAGTTACCGGATTCCATGAAGTGCTGGGTGGTCCATTCACGGAGCTGAAGGGGGCTGCCTCGCTTCAGGTTTTGGCGGGTGACTTGCCGCGCCCGTAGGGGTCTAGGATTTCATTGCACAGGCTATCCACACGACCAGGGGAACGTTGGGTTTCAGCAGCGGCTCTTTGAAACCCGGGGCTTCCAGATATCTGTATTGTTCTGTGATGCTGTACATTTCTGTGATGTTGCATTCTTATCACGCCTTGAGCGAATATAATATATTGGTATATATATTAGTAGATGTTGTATATGTTTTTCATCCGCGCTAGTCCAGTCCCCGCTCTGTCGTTAGTAAGCTAACCTAATGGGTGATGACGGGACCCAGTGGCGAATGCGGATGGCATATACGTACGTCAGTATATTTTCGTTCTTTGTGGTATGATTAATTGATAGGACTGCGTTGATTCGGATCAATGCAAGATAAACAAACCTAATCTGATGTTGTTGGAACATTTTTCAAAAAGCTGTTATTGCAAGGACGTTCACTTTTGTTTTGCATCGTGGTATTCATTTGGAATATCCTGCTCCTCAGTCGACGAGGCAAGGGCCGAGATCCCTTCACCGGGAGTGACCCCTTGGACAAAAAGTTTGCGTCAGGGAATTAACTTCACTATAGCCGATTACTTTTGCTTTGCATCGTGGTATTCATTTGGAATATCCTGCACCTCATTCTACGGGGAAAGAGCCGAGATCCCTTCACCGGGAGTGACCTCTTTAGTAAAGGTTTTCGTCACTATATTTTTGATAAAAGGCTATGCAGTTCCTTCAACGATATCAAGTTCATTACGTTAAAGGTTTTTCGCCAAAAACCATTCGTAGCCCTCCGTCATTTCCTACAGGTATTATTTAGTATTCGTGCTGCGTTTGTTGACCTAGTCAAGACGTAGTGTTCGGTAGCTGAGTGGTACTTGTTTGTTGCATAAGTGGGATTGGTTGAGACAGTCGTGCGGCCTTGTTGACCTAGTCAAGGGCACGTGCGGGTGGGTTTAATGCAATCCAGAATAATGACGGGTTGAACTTGACTGGCGGTTTATGGTTTGTTGACCTAGTCAAGGTCATAAACCGCTTGGGGTAAAAATCACATCGGGAGTTTCAAAAGAACTGAAACTTGCCAGGCATGCGCATACCTTCTGGAGTGTGGTGACGTGAGTGGATTCCGTCACGTTATCATGCGATGAGAGTTGGATCCCGATTCCCACTGATGAGTTGGTTTACTCCTCGGGTGACCCCGACTAATTCTTCTTTCAGGTTTGGAGGAGAATTTGAGGTACAGTGGGAGGTTTCCAGATTAGAAAAAGTGATAACCATTCTGATCTAGGTTAGAGTGCACGCTGAGTGTTTTCTTTTCTCTCTCTCTTTGGCAGCGACCATTGACCCGACCCTGGACTTTGACTCAGTGACCAAGTTGACCGAACCTTCTTAACACTGGCTTTTGGATTGTCTGAGTTGCAGACCTCTTTGCCACTCCTACTTTTACCCTTTTCTCCAGGACACCCCGTATTACTGCGAACGTCCACTTCCATTGGACAAAACCATCGTATGGTTAGATACGAACTCGAAGGACTTCGAGGATGGTTTCTGGTTCTGGAGAAAACGAATAGGATTATTCAGTTGTCTTTTCTTTTCACCTTCTCTCATTGCGAGTACTCCTTGGTTTAGGAGATAGCACACCTATTACGCAAATTGGATAATCTTCTTCCAAACCTTAGGCTGGTGCCGACAGGTAAGGAATGAAGAAAACCAATTAGCATAACGATGGTGTGCAGAAGGTATTAAGTTAAGACAAAGCAAGGGATTAGTAGGAGGGCAAAGCAAATTGCGACTGATATTCACGACCAAACCAAGTATTTCTTCGCCAATCCTAAATCACCTTTGTATTTCTCCAGGACACTCCGTGTCACTATGAAGATCCACAGTTTATTGGATACTCCATCGTATGGTTATATACGAACTCGAAAGGAACTTGTTCCAGTTCGGGGATGGATTCTGGTTCAGGAGAAATAGGAATAAGGTTTATTCGGTTGTCTTTTATCTTCACCTTCTCTCGCTTTGCGAGTGTTCCTAGGATTAGGACAGTACACCCTTTATGCTTTTTGGATAGTCTTCTTCCAAACCATAGGCTGGTGCCGAACGGTAGGGAAGGAAGAAAACCATTTGGCCTAAAGGGGTGTACAGAAGGTAATGACTAAAGACATATAAAGGGATTTGGAGAGGTGGCAAAGAATTATACGGTTACAGTTACGAATCTGGATAATGGAAGAGGCATTACTAAGAATACCAGGATACCCCAACGAAACATTTCAATGTTTCAGTTTCACTGTGTGCTGTTAATGGAAAACTGATTTCCCAGTTAGACACTTGCTCCAGGGTATGTATTTACCATGTATGATTCTCACATCTGTATGGTTTTACAGATGATGAGTGGGAGTAAGTTATTGGGAATTGGGTGATCATCCTCACTATATCGGGATTCGTTGTAATCGGTGATATTTGAGGAGACCATCTGGGCTGTTTGCCGGTCGGCAAATATTTGATTTTGAATATCCGCTGTTGTGCACCAATTTCAAATTGTTATATCTGTACGTCTGTTTTCATAGAGTGAGATATACCTTTTGATATTATGTCGATGACATTTACCTATATCAGTGGATGGTTAGGTAAGGAGCATTAAACAGCGGTGTAATTCTTCTTAACCATAAGTACAGTTTTCAACCTACGACACACAGTGAAAGAGTTGTTAGACTCAGCGGACTTATACAGAGTATTGTATGTTGTCCAGTGTCCATTAGGACAGAGGGGTTGGTCCTCATACTATATTCTGTTTACTTTTAACTTCTCTAGTTCTTAGACATGTGTTTCGTGGAAACACAGGGTCTAATTTTTGAGGAGTTATAGGTATTTGAATAGAGTAGAGAACCAGGTGTAGCAAGTATCGGGATTCTTCAAAGTGATCGAAGATGTAGATACTTGTGTATGGTGTTCAGTTGATAGTAATGATTAAGAGAACTGGCTTCTCTTTCAGGTTACTCATAATTGGAAGCATTCCTAAGTTGAGTAACGCTGATCGGCCTCCTTCCATTTAGTTTACATGCACTGGAGATAGCTGCATGATTTGAATATGGTTCAATTAAATCAGTGCCTCTGTTTCTATATTGGATATAGAACCGTTCATATCTTGACATTGTTAAGGTACGGGGAGTTGTCCGGCTTATGCTTAAAACCAGACACTGGACAACTCAAGGCACGTTTCTGTAATGGTTGTTTGTGGGTTGACCCAGGTTATGACGAGGGTTGACTTTCTACCATCTGGATGAACAATAGCAATATTGTTCTAGACTCGCCACAGTTTTAATAAAAATGGATTTTTTCAGAAAACAGTAGTGGGAGTATGGTAGAACTGGAAGTAATTCCAGAACCACAAACGATTACTGAAGATTTGATAAGGAACCTAAAGATTCAATCTGATTTGACATTCCATTGGCCACTCCGCCGATAAGGTGGGTAACTTCAGGCACCCGAGAGGTACTACGGTAGCCTCAAGGACGGTGACAGGGAAGTTCTTGTTTACCCACAATTACCATTGCTGTTGTTCCAGGCTGCGAGACCCGGCAGGAGGATGAGTATAGCGTCGTTCTAAACTAGCTTTAGAAGTGCACGTCTGTATGACTTTGCCAGAGGGTTGTCGTAGTCAGTGGGAGCAGCGGAAGCATTGGTGGACATCAGGCTTATGTCTATTTATAGACTAAAGCAGATGTAGCGGAGATAGATCATCCATTTCTGATATGACAGTCATAGGTTTGACGTCATCAGAATAGGGGATGGATCTGTTGAGAAGGTAGTAGGAAGTGATATTCCTATACTACGATCGGTTATACTTTGGTCGTCACACAGTGTTTTCTCCACATAGGACTTGGATATTATATCAGACATACTGGTTACTAGATCTATGGTTTTAGATCTAGATTTGGGTGGTTTCCCAATCTGGGTACCTTGACAGCATTCTATGAGTATTTAGAATGGACGACTCCTGACACGGTAGTGTACCTGCAGTTGATGGAGTCACCCTCTCTAAAGGTGTCTTATACACTAAAGAAGAGAGGGATGTGCATGATTGGCAGATCACTTGCTTAGGTAATTGAGTCAATCATGAGATGTCAAGTACCACACCAGATGTTGTTCTTGCACTAGATGCAATAAGTTGATATTGATCCAATCCTGGAGAAACAGTCGGAAGCAGTTTTAGAACATAAGTGAATGTTCTAGGGATATGATAACGACAGCCTCATTTGGGAGACAGTTATCATTCCAGGCTTCCAAGGTGACATGGACGACAAGGAGGTTGTCAGAGTTATAGTTTTCCTTCTGATGAGGGGCAGTATTTTGGACAGGTGGTCCAAGGCAATACTGAGGGTGGCATGGCGCAGGATACTGATTAAGTTCGGTTGACGATACAGTCTAAGAAGTTTGGATTTGGAGTTCATTTATGAGCTAGGTCCCATCAGACATCCAGACATTCTAAGACAGGTATTGCTCATTTCGGGAGATGGCTTTCTCCGCGAACTTGAGATATAAAGAGACATAGAAAGAAACATCACAGCGGATCCACTCACTGAGGCTATTCCTCGAACGCAATAGTTTCGCAAACGAGCTTTGTGAGACTGACTAGTAGAGGAGTTGGGTGTTCGGTATCACACGGGCTGTGAGTATGCGGCATCGCAATAATTAGCCTTGAGTGCAAGTGGGAGATTGTTGGAGATAGTGCCCTCAGAGTCAATTATTGGATCACAGGCACGTGATTGCAATGATTGAGGGAGGACCTATCCCGGGAGGACAGTCTTACTCGAGATGATAGTATGCTATCTGGTTTACCTTTATCATCGTGTACTGCTTTAGGTGACCTGGCATGTCGCTATTACACGTTGATGGAGCCCCTAGGATTCTTGCTTGACTGCCAGCAGTATGATGGCGATCATATACGTGGGAGCTGGTAGTCTATAAGCACATCCTTAAAAGGTCCCTAGTCGTAGGAGTTTCGAGACAGGGCATCGATACTCCATTGTAGACTAGTGTATACAGTCGAGACCCCGACGAGGGGCGGTGGCCGGTCTCACAAGCCACTGGTGTCAGTTGGTTCACCTAAGATGTATACAGGTGCTCATTGGGTTATGAGTACACCGGACAGGACTCGCCGGGAACCTGCTAGTTGGTCTTATACCAGACGTCAGATAGCAGTTCCCTGGTGACATGTGTACAGGTTAGTTCATCGACCTGGGGATCGTCATTTGTCTCGTGTGAGTTCCCACTATGCTTTGATTACTACCCTACCACGGCTCAAAGGAGTCGTGCAAACAGGTTTTAGTTGGGTACAGTCCTGAGCCACATGGAGGCAGTGAGCGGATCTTCAGGGGTTCGTCTCTCCCGGTATTGGGGGTGAGGTCGCGCAGTGTCTAGGAGAGCCATTACGCAAAGCCCTCGGCCGAGGAAGGAGATTTACTGGTAGGTATTCCAGTAGTATCTCAGGGCGTTCTAGGCTACACTCCGACACGACTTGTACCGCTTTTGGGGGTCTGACTTTTACCAACCCCCTAGGCCCGACATGCGATGCTCATAGACGAACGGACCGGACTGTACGGATATTGTCACTGACAGGCTCAGTAGGGTGTCAGGATGAGTTCGCTCATCGACGTCCCTTTTGGTCGATAGCTGGTGGCCCGTCACGTATTGGCATATACCTCTGACGTGCTGGTGGTTAAATCCACAGCCATAGTATTGACGAGTCTTTAGAGTCCACCATACTTACAGTTACTCAAGCTTTCGGGCGAAACGCTGTAGAGGCCGTATGGAGATATGGCAGGGTCCGATCAGATACGTGCGGTATTGCATGGATCAGGATCGGACGGTTTGTACTAGTGGCCGTATGGTTATATGGCCGGGTTCGATCAGATACGTGCGGTATTGTACGGATCAGGATCGGACGGATATTACTAGCCGGCTTTGGCTTAAGCCGGTCCTAGTTTAGTACAGTCTAGATTTTGTCTCATTGCATTTGTATCCGGACGGAATACAGATGCGGGTGTGTATGCACAGTATCGGGGTTTTCCTGTAATTTATTACGGGACCAGGTTTTTTGGAGTTGCCAGTTTGTATTCCGTTCCGGCCGGTTTTCCTTTGTTCTTTTCCGGCTGGACTTTTCTGATGGAGGGGGTAATTTGCAGTTTTGCAAATTACATTTGGTGGAGGTTTTATTTGTAAGATGATTAATTATGATAGCATCTTTTTATTCCATTCTTTTCTATCATCTTGTCTTGCTTTATGAAGATTAGATATGAGATGAAGTTTGATGTAAGTTTGATGATGATTATGTCTTGATGTGGTCACCACTTGCTTTACCCTACACTCACCTCCCTTCATGCTTCATATTACCTCCTCCACCATTCTCATTTGAATATAAGTTTTTCATAAGAAAAGAGAGAAGAAGAAAAAGAAAGAGATAAGAAGAAGGAGAGAGTTCTTTATTCTTGAGAGTTTCATCTTCTTGATCTCATTCATGCTAGAAAAATGCAAGCACCATTTTTCTTATCTCATTTCCTCCATCAAGGCAACCAAAACCCAAGTGAGACACTACACTACACATTCTACAGTATATCTTGAGCATGTCGAGTTGCCGGCTTCATGCCCGAGTTGCCTCGGTATTGAGGCGGGAGCCCGTAAAAGACGCAGGCGATGTGGTGCCCTTTCTGGCGAGGAGGCGACGATATGGAGACTACACTTTCCGTGGGAGATCGGGACGATGACGAGAAGACCGGAGGCCTCGGATCACTCGGTATACTTCTCACCCTATCTCTTGATTGCTAGCATTAGGTTAATGGTTACGATCCGGGTTTTCATTGTCCGCGGTAGCGCCGGTTTCCGAGTAAGGAAAATTTTTGATTCCGCATTTTGGCCTCGAGTACGAGGCCGGGGCGCTGCCGTGGCGCAACAGTTTATACTGATACGGGGTTATCTTGAAATTCGTTTCAGGATCACTTTTGGAAGTTGCCAGTTTCCAGTTTTCTATCGGCCGTATTTAACATTCGGTTAAATGCGGATTCATCTTTTCTTCTTGGGTGAGTCATGAAGGTGAGTCATGCTTCTAGAAGGTTTTAGAAGTGATGACAAGGTTACTGACTCATGGTTGTATTTAATGTTCATTTAATGCAAGTGTGACTAAACTTAATGATTCATCCTTTGCTTTTAATGTGTTCATACTTGGTGTCATTAGTGAGTCATGATAAGCTTCATTGTTGTGGTCACCTCCTAGCTTCTACACTCACCCCCCTTGCCTATATCATGGCCAGCCATTCATTTGGTGGAGAGTATGGTTTTTATTTGGAAAAAAGATATAAGTTTTGGTGCATAGAAATTAGATGTGATCGATTTCTCTTTTCCATTCGATCCAAAAGCCAACTTCATTAACCGTTCGTCCATAGCCTTGGACGTAACGAGATAAAGTGTTCTACTCATTCTCTACATCATCTTGGTCGTCTCTTCTAGCAAACTTGACGACCGAGTTGCCTCGGTTCAGAGGCGGGAGCCCGTTTAAAGATCCGTCGACGTGGTGCCACCTGGACGAGAAGATTGGAGATTCAGGAGATCGGAGCAGCCGCAACAAAGTGTGGGATGATGGTTGAAGACAGAAGGACTCGGATCGTTAGGTATAACTTTTCTTCCCACTTTGTATTTTGTTAGTTTAGCTTTAATGGCAGATCCGGGTTATAGTACATGATAGCGCCAGTTGTGAAAAGTTTTTGTTCCGTATTGGCGTTTGTTAGACGGCCGGGGTGCTACCGTGGACTTACAGTGGTATCAGAGCCTAACCATTAAGCTATACTAACTTGTGCTAACGAGTTTAAAATATCGATCGAACGGATTTTCGAAAACCGCAAATTCCAAGTTCTGAGTTTCTGTCGATTTTTCAAAGGGCCTAAAAATAATTTTACATATCACAGAAAGTTGTGCAGGGTTTTTGAAGAGTTACTGTGAAATTTGGACATGTGTTACCACTATACCACCGCGGATCCGCGGTCAAAGCTTGGGTTTGACCGCGGAACCGCGGCATGTAGCAACAGTGAACCAAATTTCACCAGTAAGTTCTCCATTGAAAATTGTGGTTTTTGGTAATATTCTTTTGGGCCCATATTTTGTTACTGTACAGCAGATGTACGTGGGGCCCACTTCGGGAAATTTAGTCGATCGAAATTTTAAATTTGTTAGTATGCAGTATTTACATTATATCTTCGACTGGGAATGTCATTTGATCGGTAAACCGCGTCTGATTGCTATAGTTCTTTTAGACGAGTTTGTGAACGTGACATTCACGTTGATGTTCTGTGTTATGCTGTGATGTTACGGATATGTCGTGGTGGATAGCAGTGTGCAATGGTAGTGCAGTTTGGATTTATTTTTACATTTGATATTGCGGGGCGAGTGTCCAACATGTGGACTGTCGTTACTGCCTGTTTGTATAATATTCTTTTACGGCACGACCGGGTTGAGGTCGATGTACCCGTTGTATATATTTTTCATTTCTGTACTAGGTTAATCCCGCGAAGGAGTGCAATGATAGCCGGGTTCTGGAGGGCAACGGGTCCGCATCTCATGGCTTTGAGAGGCAAAGGGACCTCACTCTAGAATTGGCAGACTATTCGCCGCACTCGTAGGGGGTACAGGTTGACCCAAGGAAGGGTGCTCAATTTACCGGATTCCATGGAGTGTCGGGTGTTCCATTCACTATGTTGTGGGGGACTATCTCGCTTCAGGTTTTGGCGGGTAACTTGCCGCACCCGTAGGGGTCTAGTTTTCATTGCACAGGCTATCCACACGACCATGGAAACGTCGAGTTTCAGTAGCGGCTCTGTGAAACCCGGGGATTCCAGATTATCTGTATTGTTCTGTGATACTTATTACTTTTCTGTAATGTTGCATATTATCATGCCTGGAGCGATTACTGTATATTGGTATATATACTATTAGATGTTTTATATGTTTTACACCCGCGCTAGTCCAGCCCCCGCTCTGTCGTTAGTTAAGTAACCTAACGGGTGATGACGGGACCCAGTGGCGAATGCGGATGGCATATACGTACATTTTATTTTCGTTCTTTTCTGGTGTGATTGATTGATGGGACTGCATTGATTCTTATCAATGCAAGGATAAAACAAACCTATATTTGATGTTGTTGGAACAAATTTTAAAAAGTGTTATTACAAAGACGTTTCTTTTTGTTTTGCATAGTGATATTCAGTTAGAATATCCCGCAACTCATTCGACGAGGCAAGGGCTGATATCCCTTCACCGGGAGAGACCCCTTAGGCAGAAGTTTACGTCAGGGTAATAACTTCATATAGTCGATTACAAGTTGCTTTGTATCGCGGTATTCAGTTGGAATATCCTGCACCTCATTCCACGAGGAAAGAGCCGAGATCCCTTCACCGGGAGTGACCTCTTTAGCAAAGGTTTTTCGTCACTATATTTTTATAAAAAGCTATTAGGTTCCTTCAATGAGATCAAGTTCATTACGTTAAAGCTTTTTCGCCAAAAACCAGCCGTAGCCCTCCGTCATTTCTTTTGGGTATTCAGTAGTATTCAAGCTATGCATTTTAGCCAAAGTTAAGGCATAGTGTTTGGTAGCTGCTGGGTATTCATCTGTTGCATAGATAGATGAGTTGGTTTGGGACAGTCGTTCTGCCATTTTGGCCAAAGTCAAGGGCATGTGCGGGTGGGTTCAAATTGACCTGGATAGTGACGGGTAGAACTTGGTGTTGGATATATGTATGCCCTAGAGGCCATTATATGATAGTGGATGTATTTGTACATGTATATATATTCAGTATACATTCTTGCTCGATATGATAGTATGGTATCTGGTTCTTCTTTATCTGACATGTTGATTTGATCATGCTTTTATTCATTCATACATGCTGATAAAGCCCTGAGGATATCGGCTTGACTACTATGATTAAGATGGAGATCATACTAATGGGACATCTGTAGTCTATAAGCATATCCTGAAAAGTCCCTAGTCGTAGGTATATAGAGACGGGGCATTGATATACCAGAGTAGACTAGCGTATATGATACTAGACCCATACGATGGGAGATGAATGTTCCCACATTCATCGATGTTTGACATCAAGATCATATACGGGTGCCCAGTGGTGACTGGGTACACTGGACGGACTCACCGAGAACTCCTATATGGAATTATATCTATCGTCGGATAGCAGTTCTCAGGTGATACTAGTACATGTTAGTCTGTAGACCCGAGATCGTCATAGAGTCTTGTGTGTTCTCCCACTGTATTTTGATTGCCACCCTACCATGGCTCTACTGAGTCGTGCAAACAGGTGGCCGTTGGGTACAGTCCCGAGACACACGAAGGCAATGAGCGATAGGAGGGGTTTCGTCTCTGCCGGTATTGTGAGTTGATGCTATGCTGTGCCCGACTGGTTATATCAGTAAGTCCCTGGCCAGGGCTGCTGAGATTTGCTGATAAGTGTTATCAGTAGTTTCTCGATCTGTTATAGACCATTCATCGGTATGACTTATTGAGTTATTGGGGTCGACGTGACCATCCCTAGGCTCGATATGCAGCATATCTGACGAAGAGACCGGACTGTACGGTAGTGTTGCCGGTTAGCTCGACGGGAGTTGTAGCAGGTTCGCTTGTTTTCTTCTGATCGCTCAATACCCGGGTGGCCGTTACGTTTAGCTGATCGCTTGCGGCTTGGAGGTGCTTGATATGATCATCACCCACTGCCGGCGTATTGACGAGTCTTAGAGTCCCACAAAGGAGTTACCTAGTCCAGGCGAAACGTTGTGGTGCGCGTATGCGATATGCGTATGGACCCGATTGAAATGCGCGTATAGGATATCGTATATTGATCGGGCGGCTTGCTTTTGGTAGGGTCGTATGTGATATGGCCGGATTGATAAATCGAGTATTGATTTATCATTTAACCATTAGTTTTCTCACTTGAAATATTTTCTTGTATATGATGGATGTATACATGCATGTATGCTTTCTTTCTTTTTAGATTCATGCACATATGGATGTGCATACCTACATACATACATACATCATCCTTCATGGTTGATTACACATTGAAAATGGTGGCAATATAAGACTCACACCATGGTTTAAATATATGGATTATTATTTAATTTTTGTTAAAACAAAAGAAAAGAAGAAAAGGATAATTCATGGCTAGTTTCTACACTCTTCCTTAACCTAACCATGCTCACCTACTTCTAACCATGGGTTAACCTTCTCCTTGTGATTTAACTCAAATTAAATATTATCTTAAACATTTAACCATGGTTTGAGATGAGAAGGAATAAATATATATACATATATTTTCATTTTTCTTTTCATGAGTTATCTTTTTACTCTTGTTAAAAGATAGCCATCATCTTCTTCCTCCTTCACCATTTGCTCTCTAGACTTTTGTAGTGAGCAATATACTTATCAAGTTAGGTTTTTGAAGTGAGAAAAGCCACCACAACATCATTAGTATCAAATCTACTAGGCATTGGATGTCGACCTATGGGGGGTTCTCACTGTGTGACAGTGTGGCGAAGCATAGGCTCTTACCCCCAGGGTGTCCCGAGACTGGAAGGTGTTCCAGTGGGTTGTAGTCCTCGCGAGGGGGCATGCGTAAAAAGTAGCCGCTGAGGGACCCGTTGGTCCCACGGCGACCCCATTGGATGGGGTTGCTGCCTGACCTACATATCTCCCACTTGCACTAAGGCCAGTTATTGGCGTATCTCATACCCAACATCTCAAAAAGTCGCTCATGCTGCGGCTGAGGGAGGACCTTGGTGAATGGATCCACGGCCTTATTCTTTGTATCTACTCTCCTAATCTCGATCTCGCGGCGATCTACAATCTCCCGGATCAAATGAAAACGCCTCAGGATGTGTCTGGATCGCTGATGGGATCTGGGCTCCTTGGCTAACGCCATAGCCCCATTATTATCACAATACAAAGGTATTGGATCAATAATGGTTGGAACTACTCCTAGCTCCGAGATGAACTTCTTCATCCAGACGGCTTCCTTGGCGGCATCATTTGCAGCAATGTACTCAGCCTCCATCGTAGAGTCTGCAACGGTATTCTGTTTGGAACTCTTCCAACTTACCGCCCCTCCGTTGAGGGTAAATACAAACCCAGAGATAGATTTGCTGTCGTCCTTATCGCTCTGGAAGCTCGAATCGGTAAAGGCCTCCATTTGGAGATCTGCATTACCATACACCAAGAACAATTCTTTAGTCCTTCGTAAGTACTTAAGAATGTTCTTCACAGCTGTCCAGTGGTTCTCCCGTGGGTTGGATTGATACCTGCTTACAACACTAAGTGCATAAGCTACATCTGGGCGTGTACATAACATCGCATACATTATAGATCCTACTGCCGAAACATAGGGTATAATGCTCATGCGAGCTCTCTCTTCATCGATCTTCGGACAAGAATCCTTGGAGAGAGTGATCCCATGGCAAGCGGGTAAGGTACCCCGCTTGGAGTCTTCCATACTAAACCTTTTTAGGATGGTGTTGATGTACCTGGTTTGGGACAATCCCAATAAATTTTTGGATCTATCCCTATAGATCCTTATGCCCAGGATGTATGTGGCATCACCCAGGTCCTTCATGGAGAACCTTAGTGATAAGAAAGATTTGACCGACTGTAGCATAGGAATATCATTTCCTATCAGAAGAATGTCGTCCACGTACAATACGAGGAATGTGACAGCTCTCCCTACAGCCTTCTTATAAACACAAGGTTCATCTGGATTTTTGATGACATCATCGAAACAGATGTTCCAACTCCTTGATGCCTGCTTTAACCCATATATGGATTTAACCAATTTACATGCTTTCCCGCTGCTCCCACTGTTAATGAAGCCTTCTGGCTGATCCATATAAACGCATTCTTCTAAATTTCCATTTAGAAATGCGGTTTTAACATCCATCTGCCAGATTTCATAGTCGTAGTGAGTAGCAATAGCAAGTAGGATCCGAATGGATTTAAGCATGGCTACGGAAGAAAATGTCTCGTCATAGTCCAAACCTGGTCTTTGACGAAAACCCTTCGCCACAAGTCTTGCCTTATAGGTCTCTACCTGCCCATCTACACCAATCTTTCTTTTAAAGATCCATTTGCACCCCACAGGTTTTACCCCAGGGGGTACAACGTCCAAAGTCCATACTTTGTTGGTGTACATAGACTCTATTTCGGATCTCATGGCATCCAGCCACTTCACAGAGTCTCCACTCGTAATAGCTTGTTGAAAACTGGTAGGATCATCATCATCCATGATGCAGTCTTCTCTGTCACCATCAATGAGGAAACCGTAGTACCTCTCTGGTGGGCGAGAATGTTAGTTATATGTATGCCCTAGAGGCCATTACTGTACATAGGATGTATATTGTAGTGGATGCTGGGACATATATAGGGAGGACTTTCTTGCTCGACATGATAGTATGCTATCTGGTTACCCTTTACCTTAACGTGTATGCTGATTGTCTCTCTGTTACATGTTGGTAAAGCCCTTAGGATCTGTACTTGACTACCTGGACTATGATGCGGATCATACTAGTGGGGACATGGTAGTCCATAAGTACATCCTTCACAGTCCCTAGTCGAGGGTGTATCGAGACGGGGCATCGATATACCAGAGTAGACTAGCGTGTACCTTCTCGACCCATACAGATGGGCGATGGATGATCCCATATCCATCGGTGTTTGACATCAGAGGAGATATACGGGTGCTCAGTAGAGACTGGGTACACTGGACGGACTCGCCGAGAACTCCCAGATGGTATTATACCTCACGTCAGATGGCAGTTCTCTGGTGACACTGGTACAGAGTAGTCTGTTGACCCGAGATCGTCATAGAGTCTTGTGTGGTTCCCACTGTGCTTTGATTTCCATCTTACCACGTCCAAGAGGGCGTGCAAAACGGTAGTTTTTGGGTACAGTCCCGAGTCACATGGAGGCAATGAGCGATAGGAGGGGATTCGTCTCTCCCGGTATATGGGGGTTGATGTTGCGCTGTGTTCGATTGGCTATAACAGGAAATCCCTGGCCAGGGTTGCTGAGATTTACTGGTAAGTGTTACCAGTAGTTTCTCGAACAGTTATAGACCTCATATCGACACGACTTATTGAGCTATTGGGGTCTGACGTTTACCACCCCTAGGCGAGATATGCGACATATCAGACGATCAGACCGGACTGTACGGTAGTGTTACTGGTCGGATTCACTGGAGTGTGAGCGGGCTTGCTCGTCGATCTTCAGATCGCTCAATACCCGGGTGGCCGTTACGTTTAGCAGACCGCTTGCGGCTTGTGGATGCTTGATATGATCATCATCTGCTGCCGGCGTATTGACGAGTCTTTAGAGTCCTACACAGAGGTTTCCTGGCTCAAGCGAAACGAAATAGGAGCGCATATGAGATATGTGCGGGACCGAGAATAATACTGTATGCGATACTGTATTCGATTCTCGCGATGTGACATCGATCGGTTATATGCGATATAGCCGGGTTATCGGATCAAGTGTTGATTCGATAAGATGTTACTAATGATACCCGTCGGTTATGTGCGTCATGACCGGGTCGTTAAATCAAGTGTTGATTTAATGATTTAATGCATAATTATATATTTGATATATTACTTTGCATTAACTAGTATCGGTTCACTTTGAATGGATTTTCTCACTCGGGTGTGCGCATTACATATGCGATATGATTTTTGTGCACTTGATTGTATCATGTTTGATGATACATATCTTTTTGTTAAGTGTAATGAATTAAACCTAGGTTAAATAAATGATTAGGGTTTTCTTTTATTCATTCATTTATATTTTCATTTGTATTTAAAAGATAAATGAGAAAAGGAAAAGAAGTCAAAAATGGTGGCTATTTTTGTTTTCAACTTGAAGCTTCATGAAGCTTTCTTCATGTCACCATTTTTGTCTCATTTCCTTTACCCTAACCATTCTTTAACCTTGGTCAATTCTCTACACTTAACTTGGGTTAAAATTATGATAAGAATAAAATTATTATTCTTTTTATAATAACTCATGATCTTCTTGCTTTCTTCTTCTTCTTCACTTCATGAAGAAAACCTCCACTACATCAATGGTGGATTGATGATTAGAGTGAGAAATCCAGTTCTAAAGTCTACCCACTTCCTATTTCTTCATCCTCTACTTCTTGCCAAGTAGTAGAGTGTGTTTCCTTCACAACTTTTCAAGGTTTGGTGAAGGTGGAGCTTGATTCATCGATGCCTCGACGTAGATCATCTTCGGCATGGACATCGACGACCTAGCTTGCCCATTCTCCGACGAAGCCGACTCTAGAGCCCGGATTTGATTTGGACAGCGGAGACGACCTCGTTGCGGAGCCGTGGAGGTGGTGGACCGGATCTACAAAGGTTGTATTTCCGTATTCCCTTAGTTAATTGTTAACTAGTTCATTGTTCGCCTAGAAATCTAGCAAACGATCCGTTGTTTAGGGTTTGTAGGCACCGTAATTTTTGAAATTGCCATGGTTGATGGCTTGGGAGACCTCACTAGAGTGCCTAGGAACCCTGCAGTGGTATCAGAGCCTAGCTAGAGCCTTAGGCGAAGTCCAGACGGAAATTGAAGTCCGAACGAACCCGAAACCCCGCATCGATATTGCTCTCTGTACAAATTTTAAAAACTGGGGATTCGGTATTTCGATCGGGTATCAAATTTTGTCTGTGTGGCTTTCCGGATAAATTTTAGAATATGTTAAAAAGTTCGACCGGATATAAATACCCAATTTTTCCCCTGTCGGGAAATTTCCAAGTGTTGGATTTTTCCGTAGTTTAACGACGTTCTAAGTAGTGCAAGTAACGCGATGGTCCCTCTAGAAGACACAAACCTTAACTCGATTATGTGACCGTCTTGAACTGCCCTTTGAACCTTCGGGTTTGGGGCAGTACGGCGTGCCACATGTGAGGCGTTGGCTTGACCCTTCTACGGCTGGACCGTCGGTACTGAGGTACGAACTGAATGTTGTTAGGCTTGTTTCATGTGTTGATCTGTTTCGGGAAAACTTGGGTGTTCGATTGTTCGATCGAAAAGTTTAACATTTTCTGTTTATCTGGAATGTGATGCAATAATTGGAATTCACAAATTAGTTATATGATAACTAAATGAATGTTATAAACGTAGCAATTTAGTCTCACTTGATCGGTTGCTACGGAATTTTGATGTGATCAAAAGTCCGTCGCAATCACGTAGCGTACGCGGATACTCGCCGGGTAAACTTAATAGACAGCCTCACTCCATAGCCCCGACCAAGTGACTGTAGGAGAACCCCGTCGCCGAAAGCATCCGTCCGGGTGCTCGCGGTAGCGGTGTTCCGCCTTGGTGCACTTCGTCGCCGGTATCGGGGGTGCAGCCGTCTACTGAAGTTTGCGACGAGCATTCGATCAGGATGTCGGGAATCTTGTTGAATTGCCCGACTTGATATTGAAAAGAGTTTTCGATTTTGAGACTAAAATGCGGGGTTTATAATTGTTAGGCATGCGATGTCTAAGTAATTCATTTGGTCAGGCATGCGATGTCTGAGGTGGTTGCGGATTCCAACTGTTGTAGTTTTACACTTTCTTTTCTGTGACCGTAAGTGTAATATGTGATATCGCCGGTTTCGTTGCTATATGTCAACGACAATTGGGATGGACATATTTACTTACGTTGATGACATGTGATGTTATGTGTTGCTGGATATGTTATATTGGATCGTCGTGTTTGAATAGCCGGGGGTTTTTATGTGAGATGAGTGTTTTTCATTTTCATTCATGTAAAATCTTGTATGTAATATTCTTTTATTGGGGTGCTTCCAGGTTGCGGAAGTTGTCACCGTTTGTATATTATTTACTTTTCCGCACTAGGATAGACCCAAGGAGGGGAGCACAAGTAACCGGGTTCTGGGGTCCAGTGGGAGACCAACTCGAGGAGTCGAGTCCGGGTCTCCTAACCCTAGAATTGGCAGGGTTGCTTGCCGCTCTCGTAGGGGTCTAGGGGTGTGGGTTTGGCTATTCATCACGACCGTGGAATCCGTGTTTTATACTGGCTCGTATTGAAAACACGGACGTCCTAGTATATCCAATATTTCATATGTTTATTCTGCTGCGATATCTGTGATGAGATCATGTGATGTTTCTGTGATGGATATAGTATATAGTATATATGATATATTATATAGACGTTACTTATGTTTTACACCCGCGCTAGCCCTGCCCTGCTCTGCCGTTAGTTACCTAACCTAACGGTGCACGAGGGGACATTAAGGCGAATGCGGATGGCATAAGTGTACGTCATATCTATCTGTGATGTTTAGGTACTTAAATGATGGGACTTCATTAATGTGATTAATGAAATTAAAAGAAACCTAAGATGTTGTAGAATCGAATTTCAAAATAAAACAGGTAGCTACAGTTTTTGCTTTGCACAGCGGTATATGAGATATATCCTGCACCTTATTCGATGAGGAAAGGACCGAGATCCCTTCACCGGGAGTGACTCCTTTAGCAATAACTGGCAGATGCTACAACCCTCGGTTTGTCTTTTGATTGCTTTTAAGTGTTTTTGCTTTGCACAGTGATATATATGATATATCCCGCACCTCATTCGACGAGGAAAGGACCGACGATCCCTTCACCGGGAGTGACTCCTTCAGCAAAACTAGAAAAGCCTCAAAAGCACTCCATTTCAAATTCATTCGATCCTACAACGATATAAAGTTCATTACGCAAAAGGTTTTCTTAAAAACCTGTCGTAGCCCTCCGTCATTTCAGATAGGTAATAGTTAGTATTCGTGCTGCGTTTGTTGACTCAGTCAAGGCGTAGTGTGCGGTAGCTGATTATTGTTTATCTGCAAAGCATATGATGCGATTGGATTAGGGTAGTCGTGCGGCCTTGTTGACTCAGTCAAGGGTCGTGCGGGTGGGTTTAATTCAATCGAGAAATGACGGGTTGAACTTTACTTGTGGTCTATGATTTGTTGACTCAGTCAAGGTCATAGATCGCTTGGGGCAAAATATTATCGGGAATTTCAAGTGTTGAAATTTGCAATGAGATTGCATACCTTCTATGAGATAGTTGGATCCCGATACCCGCTGCGAGTAAGTGTTACTCCTGGGAGAGTTTTATACATTACAATTAGCCGATCAAGTAGGTGTCTAGAAAGGTGTCAACGGGGTTACGCCTCTGGGAAAACGAGGTTTACATTAATTAGGTTCGTGCGAAAGCACGGGGGACCTCCCTCAAAGTACCGACACTGGCCTGGCTGAAAGATTGGCGAACTTGTAGTGTGTAATTAATCCCGGCTAGTCTTTCCTTTTAGGGTTTGAAGGAAGATTTGATAAAATGCAGTGGGAGCCATCCTGATTAGATAAAATAAAAACCAATCTATTCTTGACAGAGCGCACGCTGAGTGTTTTCTTCTCTCTCTCTCCAGGTAGCGACCATATCACGCCTTAATCAAAATAATAATACGGATTATTGACCGAACCCGCTTGTTATACTGAGCTGGGGAACGTTGGTCCCGCTCCAACTTATAATTGTTATAAGACAGAGCATGAAATTGGGGATTACCAGAATTCCCATGCCGCCCAAACGAAGAAAGTGCATATGATGCATCTCCTTCGGGTGTGTTCATTACAAAGAACTGTTTCTCAGTATCCTCTGCATCCTGGGTATATGATACCGGATCAGGATCCCAGATATGTAATCTGTTACATAGGGCTACAAAAAGGTAGAAAAACTGAGAACGGGTGATAAGTTTCATGAGGCAGAAAACGGGGCAAGAGTTGCAGCCAAGTCTGTTGGTCACTGTCACCCTGTATTACAATACATTGATTCTGAACAAATGTTATTAGATGCCGAACCTGATATACAAAATCATATCAGTCTCTTTATCAGTAAAGAAATGATAAAATTTTGTATTGTTGGATAATGTTTTGAACATTTCCTATATCAAAAGTTGATCGGATCAGGCACGTTATCTAAAAGCATTGATGTTCTAAATCAAACTACAGTTCTTGGTATACAGAACACACACAAGAGGAAGAGTTCAGAAATGAACGAATTCTTCTTGAGGTATTGTAGACTAGGTCAGATCAATGTGACCCGACTGGCTAGAGTTACATATAGATGTATATTTAAATCAGTTTGAATTTACATCTTGTGAAACTCGCCAGTCATGTCACAAAGATAAGATGACCATAGCTCCGTTTATTGGAAACAGAGAAAGAGTTACTAAATTCTTGGGATGATACATGTTGATGTATGTTAGGTCCCCTGTCTACAAATGCCAGGATTGGTTCTTTGTACTTCATTATGTTCTCTGATGATCTCTTTAGATTCAGACCTATGTTCCTGTTGAAACACAAGTCCGAACCTTTTGAGATATTCACGGAATATAAGAGAGAAGTAGAGAACCAGAATAAGGGTATAAGTATTATGTCCTATGATGAGATCAAGGAGGAGAATACTTGAGCACGGAAATCCTGGACTATTCTAAAGGAGAATGAGATTCTCTCTCGGCATTACTCCTCCGTATACACCACAGCACGATGGTATATCGGGGCGGAGCAGATACACCCTATTTGATATGGTGTGCTCTATGATGAGTACTACTGAGTTACCTTTTTCCTTTTGGGAGTTATGCGCTTGAGAAGCTGCATACCTATTGTATAGGGTTCGAATCAAATCAATTGCCTACCACTCCATATGAGATATGGAAAGGGAAGAGCCCATGTCTTAAGCCAGTTAAGATTTGGAATTGTCCGGCCTATGTCAAAAGCAAAATCCGGACAAGCTCGAGGCAAAGTCTGTAATGTAGAACTGGAAGTGTTCCAGCTATACGAACTACAGCAGATGATTTGATAGAACCAAGGGATTCAGTAGATACCAACGAACCTCAGCCTCTCCGCCGATCTAGTAGGGTTCCTCACCCACCTGAGAGATACTTCGGTTTCTCTATGACAGTGGGAGCGAGGATTACATCATGAGATGATGACCCAACTAGCTTCGAGCAGGCCATCAGGAGTAAGACTCTGTAAGGATGGCTGGATGTTTAGTGATCTGAGATGGAATCCTTATACACCAACAAAGTATGGACTTTAGCTGCTAGATCTGAAGGGTTAAATCCCCATCAGGAGCAAGTATATCTTGAGAAGATTACTTGGTGTACATGGAAAAGTTGAGACTTTCAAAGCTAGACTTGTTAAAGCTTTTCGTCAATGACCAGGCGGGGATCATGATGAAACCTTTTCAAGTAGCTATGCTTAAGTCCATCCAGATCCTACTTACCACGGCTACATACCATGACTACGATATCTGGTGATTGGGTGTCTTGACTGCTTTTCTAAATGATGATTTAGAAGAGTGCGTCTGTAAGTACACAGCCAGAGGGCTTCGTAGACAGTGGGAGCAGCGGAAACGTGTGCAAGATGCTTTATAGGATAAAGCAGGCATCGCGGAGTTGGAACATCTGTTTTGATGAATTAGTCAAAGAGTTTGACATCATCAAAATGGTAGATGAACCTTGTATAAACAAAAAGGTAGTAGGGAGTATGGTGACGATCCTCGTAGAGTACGTGGATGACATACTCTTGATAAGAAAAGAGTTTCTTATGCTATGCTCGATCAATCTCCGCTTATCACAATGATTCTCCATATAGGATCAAAGTGATACCTCCTAAATCCTGGATTTTGGATCTATGAGATAGATTTAATTGGATGTTAGGATTCTCACTAGTTGTAGTGAGACGGTATCAACCGATCCTGGGGAGAATCGCTGGAAGGGTTCCAATGTGATAAAGACGACTGAATGTCAGTCGCAGGCATTGCCTTTACCCTCAGTAAAGGGACGGTATGTTGGAAGAGTTCCAAGCTATATACCGTGGCATACTAGACGATAAAGGCAGGATACATCGCTACTTAAGATGCTACCAAAGAGGCTGTTTGGGTGTATATAGGTTCATGAGATGAACTATGTTCCTCCCATTGTGTGACAATGGAGTTGTGGCTTATGCCAAGGAATGCCGGTCCCATCAGTGATCCAGACTTATTCTAAGGCAGCATCGCCTGATCATGGAGATGGTTGATCTCCAGGGTGATCGAGGTTAGGAGAGTAGATTCAGAGGACAACACAGCGGATCCACTCACAAAGGCCTGTTCCCAGAGAGAGACTTTCATGGGATGGTTGAGTATGAGATACTGCAACCACTGCTACAGATGGCCCTAGTGCAAGTGGGAGATTGTTAGTTATATGTATGCCCTAGAGGCCATTACTGTACATAGGATGTATATTGTAGTGGATGCTGGGACATATATAGGGAGGACTTTCTTGCTCGACATGATAGTATGCTATCTGGTTACCCTTTACCTTAACGTGTATGCTGATTGTCTCTCTGTTACATGTTGGTAAAGCCCTTAGGATCTGTACTTGACTACCTGGACTATGATGCGGATCATACTAGTGGGGACATGGTAGTCCATAAGTACATCCTTCACAGTCCCTAGTCGAGGGTGTATCGAGACGGGGCATCGATATACCAGAGTAGACTAGCGTGTACCTTCTCGACCCATACAGATGGGCGATGGATGATCCCATATCCATCGGTGTTTGACATCAGAGGAGATATACGGGTGCTCAGTAGAGACTGGGTACACTGGACGGACTCGCCGAGAACTCCCAGATGGTATTATACCTCACGTCAGATGGCAGTTCTCTGGTGACACTGGTACAGAGTAGTCTGTTGACCCGAGATCGTCATAGAGTCTTGTGTGGTTCCCACTGTGCTTTGATTTCCATCTTACCACGTCCAAGAGGGCGTGCAAAACGGTGGTTTTTGGGTACAGTCCCGAGTCACATGGAGGCAATGAGCGATAGGAGGGGATTCGTCTCTCCCGGTATATGGGGGTTGATGTTGCGCTGTGTTCGATTGGCTATAACAGGAAATCCCTGGCCAGGGTTGCTGAGATTTACTGGTAAGTGTTACCAGTAGTTTCTCGAACAGTTATAGACCTCATATCGACACGACTTATTGAGCTATTGGGGTCTGACGTTTACCACCCCTAGGCGAGATATGCGACATATCAGACGATCAGACCGGACTGTACGGTAGTGTTACTGGTCGGATTCACTGGAGTGTGAGCGGGCTTGCTCGTCGATCTTCAGATCGCTCAATACCCGGGTGGCCGTTACGTTTAGCAGACCGTTTGCGGCTTGTGGATGCTTGATATGATCATCATCTGCTGCCGGCGTATTGACGAGTCTTTAGAGTCCTACACAGAGGTTTCCTGGCTCAAGCGAAACGAAATAGGAGCGCATATGAGATATGTGCGGGACCGAGAATAATACTGTATGCGATACTGTATTCGATTCTCGCGATGTGACATCGATCGGTTATATGCGATATAGCCGGGTTATCGGATCAAGTGTTGATTCGATAAGATGTTACTAATGATACCCGTCGGTTATGTGCGTCATGACCGGGTCGTTAAATCAAGTGTTGATTTAATGATTTAATGCATAATTATATATTTGATATATTACTTTGCATTAACTAGTATCGGTTCACTTTGAATGGATTTTCTCACTCGGGTGTGCGCATTACATATGCGATATGATTTTTGTGCACTTGATTGTATCATGTTTGATGATACATATCTTTTTGTTAAGTGTAATGAATTAAACCTAGGTTAAATAAATGATTAGGGTTTTCTTTTATTCATTCATTTATATTTTCATTTGTATTTAAAAGATAAATGAGAAAAGGAAAAGAAGTCAAAAATGGTGGCTATTTTTGTTTTCAACTTGAAGCTTCATGAAGCTTTCTTCATGTCACCATTTTTGTCTCATTTCCTTTACCCTAACCATTCTTTAACCTTGGTCAATTCTCTACACTTAACTTGGGTTAAAATTATGATAAGAATAAAATTATTATTCTTTTTATAATAACTCATGATCTTCTTGCTTTCTTCTTCTTCTTCACTTCATGAAGAAAACCTCCACTACATCAATGGTGGATTGATGATTAGAGTGAGAAATCCAATTCTAAAGTCTACCCACTTCCTATTTCTTCATCCTCTACTTCTTGCCAAGTAGTAGAGTGTGTTTCCTTCACAACTTTTCAAGGTTTGGTGAAGGTGGAGCTTGATTCATCGATGCCTCGACGTAGATCATCTTCAGCATGGACATCGACGACCTAGCTTGCCCATTCTCCGACGAAGCCGACTCTAGAGCCCGGATTTGATTTGGACAGCGGAGACGACCTCGTTGCGGAGCCGTGGAGGTGGTGGACCGGATCTACAAAGGTTGTATTTCCGTATTCCCTTAGTTAATTGTTAACTAGTTCATTGTTCGCCTAGAAATCTAGCAAACGATCCGTTGTTTAGGGTTTGTAGGCACCGTAATTTTTGAAATTGCCATGGTTGATGGCTTGGGAGACCTCACTAGAGTGCCTAGGAACCCTGCAGAGAAGTCCTACCAGACCTACGGAGTGGCCGAGCTTCCTCAGTTTCTATTGTAACAGCCGGTTCAACCAAATCGTCATTTGTAGTTTGTGTCTCTAGAACCTCTTTTAGATCCACCACTTTGCCATCATCTTTATCTGTGAAAAACTCTTTTTCCAAGAATGTGGCATACTGAGAAACAAACACCTTTTGTTCCTCTTTGTGGTAGAATAGATATCCATAAGAATTCTTTGGATACCCCACAAAATTACACATGACTGACCGTGTCTCGAGTTTGTCCGGATTCTGCTTTTTAACATAGGCCGGGCAACCCCAAATCTTAATTCTCTTAAGAGATGGTCTCTTCCCATTCCATATCTCATATGGCGTGGTAGACACGGCTTTGGTTGGAACCCGTTCAGTAGAAACGCTGCAGTCTCTAATGCATGCCCCCAAAATGAGACGGGTAACTCAGCATCACTCATCATGGAATGGACCATATCTAATAGGGTCCGATTCCGTCGTTCAGATACACCGTTGTGCTGTGGTGTGTAAGGAGGAGTGAGCTGAGAGAGAATCACATTCTCTTTTAGGAAGTTTGCAAATTCTGTACTAAGGTATTCCCCACCTCGATCTGATCGAAGCATCTTGATATTCAAGCCGGTTTGTTTTTCTACTTCTTGTTTATATTCAATGAATTTCTCGAAAGTTTCGGACTTGTGCTTTAATAAAAATACATGACCGAATCTTGAGAAATCGTCAGTGAAAGTAATGAAGTATGAAAAACCGCCTCTAGCCTGTGTAGACATTGGCCCGCATACATCACTATGTATGAGGCCTAGGAGCTCAGTAGCTCTTTCTCCGTGTCCGGTAAACGGAGTTTTGGTCATTTTACCCTTGATATAAGACTGGCAAGTCGCATAAGATTTATATTCAAAAGAGTTTAAATATCCATCTTTGTGTAACTTATTTAGTCTTGTTTCGTTAATATGACCAAGTCTACAGTGCCAAAGAAAAGCTTCATTTAATTCTGAAAGTTTTCTTTTCTTAGTGTGTTGTATACTGAAAACTGTGTGTTGATTTAGGACGTATATCCCGTTATTAAGTGTACCATACCCAACCAACATTTGATTCAGGTGAATGTTCATAACATTGTTCTGCAATATAAAGTTATATCCTGCATTGTCTAACAAAGAAACTGATATTATATTACATAGCATACTTGGTACAAAATAACATGGGTTCAAAACCAATATACACCCAGATGGCAACCCCAAGTGATACTCTCCCACTGCGACTGTATGTATATTGGAACCATTTCCAACGCGGAGAGTATGGTCACCTGTCTTCAAAACTTTGCTATTTCTCAGTCCCTGCATAGAATTGCAAATGTGAGAACTTGAACCGGTATCTAATACCCAGGAAGCAGAGTTCATTGAAAAACAGTTTTCTGTCACAAACACACCTGAAGCGGAAGCATCCCCATGCTTCTTCTTGAGGTTCAAGTACTCCGTACAGTTGCGCTTCCAATGTCCTGTCTTGTGGCAATGAAAACATTCACTTTTCCCCGAGTCTCCAGCTTTGGACTTTTCCTTTCCCTTCACCTAACTTAAACTTGACAGTGCCCTCACTGTCAGGGTACACCAAGAGGGTCAAAATTGTCGGCACTTCCCTGTTTTTTTTATTAACAGAAAAAGAAAACAAAAAATATATACAAAAAGGTCCCCCCCTTAAGTGAAACCGTGTTTCCACTGTTTAAGCGTTAAATTTTAGAGTTAGGGGGGAGAAAAACACAGTATCAAGCTATACAAGGCCTTACACAGGCCAAAGGTTAACACCAACCATTCAAAAATTTTATCGTTATAATGGTGTGGTTGGTGAAAGAATGGAGTGTAGAGAAAAGAAATGAGAAACACACGAGACCGTGTGGAGATAGAATTAGTATACGGTCTCGGTGGAGGAGAAGAATGGCGGGAGGAAACAAGAAAAGGTGGTGGTGGTTCAACTTCTTCAGGTGGAGATTGATTAATCATAAAATCCGTGTCGTTTAGGAATGCGAGTTCGTCGGCGAAAATATCTTCGAAACTTTCATCGATGGTTCGATTGAACATTTCAATATCAATAAGTGTCGCGCCAGAAATCAAAATACTTGATTTTTCAAAAATTATGGAGGTAGGAGACTCGTAAGGCTTATCTACCTTATTATCAAAAGAGTCTAAATCAAGTTATTTTTCTAGAGTTATCGAACTTAAAATATTGGATTGTGATTCATTAATACTCGCTATCATCAAAGGAAGATTAGAAGAAAAACCAGAGAAAGTGAGAGAAAGAAGTGGAATACGAACTTGAGGGTGGAGATGGAGTGTATAAATTAGCATAATTTGTAATGACCGATGTGTAAAAAGCGATTGTGCTAATCTATCAACCCGCTGAGAAATGTGGTCAAATCCCTCAAGATTCGTAAGAAATCATAGATACGTCGAACTTGGTAAACCAGACATTGAAAATGAAAGTGTAACGGTTTCTTGCAAAGTTGGAACAAGGATGGAGGTTAGTGATTGAGGAAGGGTATTGGTTAAAGATTCAGGAAGGTATGCGCAGTCAATGAAAGGGATAGAATGAATTGGAATATCCGACTCCTCAAGTAAAACTGCTTCATCCTCAATAATTTCTTCAATACTCTCCTCAAAATTTAGCTTATCCATGTCATTCTCATAAAAATCAAGACGCATATGAAGTTCGGGAAAAACATTTAATGACTCGGGATGATGAATTGGAGTGAAAAATTCAGTCAAATCTGCGGGTTCATCATCCAAAATATTCCCAGCGTCGATATCCTCAATCGAGTGAAAATCAATTTTTTTACATACCTCATCAAAAGCATGGATATTTATCAATTCAGGTTCTAGAGTGGAGGTGTAGAGGTCAAAAGGATTAGGTATGGGTTCACTCGAAAGGGACCTTCACAATCTGGCAAATCAAACACTACAAAGTCGCACAACTTAGTAAACGTTTTATCTTCAACTGGTGATTCATTTCACACTTGATAGACATTCAAAACCGGAGTTGTGGGATTCAATTGAGGATGGGTAGGTTTGATTTGGAAGGATGTACAGCTCACTCTCACCACTCAAATTCTCAATCTGTCCAACCGCCTCATCATACATTGGAAAATTTGGAGCTAGTTGGAAACTAGCTACCGGGTCACTAGGTTGTATAAGGGCGGCCATGGACGCATTCAAAACCACAATCTGTTGTCTTGACGCTACCATAAAATCTTCCAACGACTGTTCCACACTAGACATCGGTTGTGAAGAGGTATCAGTAAAAGATTCAAAGTTGTTTGGATACTGGAAACTCCCAAATGGCTGTGTAGAAATAATGTTTAGGGAAGGTGCGAAAGTCGGGTATGATTGGTAGGAATTGAATGGTTGGACTGGAGTAGGATCAACATTTGGATAAGAAGGTGAATGGAATTGTTGATCCAAAGAATTAACAGCGGTGAAAGGAGTGAAAGATCGGTTACGAGATTGTTCAATATATTCAGCAATAGACATGGGTTTCGGGGTTACAACAGAACTCGAAAAAAGAGTATCAACGTAAGAAGGTGGTGAAGGTTGAAATGGCTGATATAAGGTGGATTGCGGAGTCCAACTGGATGCTCTAGACGCGTCTATTCGATCTTTCAAAGAAATTTTGGGTATGGAGGGGTCGTCCGAAATTCGACCAAAACAATGAGCGTAGGAAGTAATGTCTGCTTGAGGGTACCAAAGTTCGGCAAGAGTTTTGCGAGGTGGGGTGCCCATGATGTGAGGAAAGAAAGGAGAAGAATGTGAACTTTTTTTTATTATTTTATTTTTTTTTAAAAATTGTTTGTTTTAGGAGTTTTGAAATTTTTTGAAAGTGTTAAAAGAGTTTTTGCAAAAATTTGTACGGAACTACGGCACAATCTCAAACAACCACGGTTTAAACATGCACAATCAAAACTAGAGCTAGAGTCTCCTAAGTCAACTAGACTGCTCCTAACTGTTCCAAAGTGACAAGTTGTGAGATATCCCTCAAATCGCCTCTTCACCGCCAATTGTGGCCAGGTAAGCACAAATGAAGAAAGAAGGGATCCGCTCACGAATCACCGTGAGACGGGCCTTTTAAAGTTACCTTTCTCACTTGTCTAGCCTAGGCACCACAAAGTCAGGTTTAGATAAACGACTGAATGCCCACAACCTTCCTCTGTCCTAATGAGCATGACAGTCCTTAGTTGGCTGAGTCTAGATATTTTTTAATTAACTCAACGGTGATGCATATGCTTTTAGTGATTTTTGGGGTCTTAGAAAGGGTAATGAAATTCCCACCCAATCTTGATTGGTGTTATCGCCCCTTAGAGTCCGTATTAATTATACAAAGCAGTTAACACACCAAAAATCTAAAACACTTGCAAATTTTTTTATTTATTTATTTGGCAGCGCAAAGAATTCTGCACAAAAACAATTTATTGGAGAGGGAGAAGGGGTTGCCGTGCAAAGAAGCCTGCAGGAAATTATTTCAGTGGAGTTCAGGGGAGAGAAGGAGAGACAAAAAATACCCACAGAGAAAAAATGGATGCTGACGTCAGCAATTGACCGCGGAACCGCGGTCAAACGCTTGTTTATGCTGCATTTCCGCGGCGGTTTAGGATGTTTGGATCTCCAAAATTTTTCTCTGTTCTGTTGTAGTTCTCCTCTTTCTGTTTAGATCCCCTAATTTTGGATTTGTTCACTGAGTTTGCTCCAGATCTGAATCAGAATTTTGCTCCAAGCCTGCACACTCGCACAAAAACCTTTCAAAAATAACAAGATGATTTTTATTTTTATTTATTTATTTATTTTTTGTTTTAAAATTTTTCAATTTTTTTTACTAACCCGAAATTACACAAAGAAAGAGACTATCGTCTCCCCGGCAACGGCGCCATTTGATTGGTAGAGAAATTTTGTGCGTGCGTTTTAAAATTAAAGAATACCGTAATCAAGACGGTGTTGCTTGGTAGCTAGCCGGTTGAGTACGGGTCGGTCCACAGGGAGATGAATTCCTTTTCTTTATGTTCTAACGAGTTAATCCGATCAAGTCGGTTTTTGTTTTAAGATCTAAGAATGAGATTAAATCAATTTAAAAGCTTGCTAGGGCTAGAATTAGGTTAGTTTGGAATAAGGATTCTACTCACTGCTTTCAATGCCTTAGTTAAGAATATTGGTGTTAGGGTAATAGTCAACAAAGGGGATTAGCACGACTAGGAAGAAACTTAGTTTCTTCCTTTTGGTCCTTATCCGTCCTTTATTAACTCTTAGCCCTAATCTCTATTTAAATCAATCACAACGGTCTAACTAGGGAATCACCGTTATCTTGTAGGATAGGGTGCCGTAGTGAGCGGTGTGTGGTTAATTTAAATAAAGTCCTATTATAAAAATTATATGGGCAAAGAAAGAAGAGAGAGAGATTTACTTCTCTCAAACCTTCCCAATCCTAACCCTAACAAGTGAGGAATTACTCACTCATTAGGGAAGTTATGATAAGATTCATTTTTATAATTTTAAAAGACTATTTAAGTTGCAAATAATAAAAGACAGATAAAAGTTGCAGGAATTAAATTCAGATAAAATAATGCACGATAAAAATTAAAAATACTTTTATTGATGACCTCTCAACGATTACAATGGAATTTAATCTAGCAATTAAAAAGAGGCATCTCAAAAGAGGCACCCAAAAGAGTAACACCTTATTTGGCTTTGAGCCCTCCTATTTATAGATAGGAAATGGTTACATCTGATCCATATTTGAAATTACAAGACTACCCTAAGAAAGCCTGGTCAAAGTACCGACACCCACCGACACGCGCACCGACACGTGCACTGCACGGCCGCGGATCCGCGGCAGAATGCCCTATTTGGCCACGGTTCCGCGGCCATATTGTGAGCTCTTGGACTCAGTTCTTTAGGGATACTTCAAGTTGCCTTTTCCTTCTGTTTTCTTCACTTGGTTGCTCAGAATCTTTTCTACTTTTTTCCAGATTTCCAACAGTACAGAATTCTGCGGACTTTTACCGTAAGCTTCGCGTTGAAGTCTTGAATCTTGTGCTGCCCTTATGCTTTGTGCAATTGAACTGTTTATTGATCTTTATTTGTTCTTTGAACTATTTGGCGGTATCATACGGATTCATCTTTTGTTGGTCGTAGTCTCACATTTGTAGCGTCTTTTCATCAAATTCACTGTATTGTTCTGAGAACCTGTAACCTGCAACTATTTAGAAGACATGGATCAAAAGCAGCTATTTATTTGTAAAATGTTTAAGAATGGGTGATATAATAATGCAATATTCTGATATGAACAGTACCCCGAGGATTCCCCATAATCGGAGTGCCTGCTATCTTTGCTTCAGGTTTGCGCGATGGAGCGGTTTCGTTTTGCTCTATAACGTTCCTCAGATCCTCATGGTGGATCTTTCATGGTCGGCCCCAATGTTCTTCATGTGCATAGTTTTGTTGAGTGTGGTGACGTCGGTCTTTCCTAGAGTCAGGTTACCTGACCGACGTCTCTTCAGGTAGTGAGAGAGAGAGCGCGGCGAGTGTTAAGCAGTAGTCTTGTCACTCCCGAGATCTCTGTGTTGAATTGTCCGGCGCCTAATGAGTCAAGGAATCATTCCTCATGTGGGGGTCGTGACTGCCGGAATCGGCACGCCGGTGTCCCATGACATCGAGATGGGCGTGAGCAAGGTCGAAGGCCTGAATGCGCCCCTTCGTCGCTCCGAATTGTTGCAGCCAGAGACTTTTGGTGGATTAATTAAACACTTAGGGGTTTTAATTATTATATTTAAAGAGGAGGTCAAGATAAGAGATAAGATTAGATCAATCAATTAGATCAATCTAATACCTACTCCCAATTCCTATTCAAATTCCTAGCCACCACAATCTTGTGACCTGAGAATTGTATCCTGTGTAGCGCACGTGCTCTCATCATGGTCATCTCTTTGGGCATTTGAATTGGTCTTTAAACTTCAAATTTATGAATCAATTACAAAAATCTTGTCACGCCCCGCTTCCCAAAATACGGAATACGAGAGGTAGACAAGGCCAGCCATGCTCCTACGGTCAAGAAAATGTCCTGCCGTAGTCACACTTCGGCTTCTAGTTTTTCATGGTAAACAGTAAATGATGCGCAGGTAATGAGAAATGCAGTAACTGAAAGAAACAATGTAAAGACTGACCTGAAGTGGAACAAGCGAATGTAACTCGGAATGGCAAGTCAAGAAGTCTGTGATGCACGTCTAGTTCCGGTCCAGGTTAAATCTTCTCCTCACACTGAGCATGCATACTCAGGTCGTCAGAGCGACACAATAGCAATATAATATATATAAAATCAAGTGACAGTTCTAACAGTGGTAATAGATATGAATAACAGTAAATCAATGACAGTATGAATATGAATGTGCAGTAATCAATGCAGCGGAGCAGTAAAGCAGTAGAACGATATGTCACGTATGTCAACACAGTATATAAGGTATATAAATGCCAGTATCCCTATCAGTCTCTAAGTCTCACTGTACAGGTCACTAAGTCTATCATCAGTCCAAGTGTGAGAGTCAACCACTCGTGAGTGTTCTCCACCCAAGGATAGAACCCAAGGGCAAGGGACTACGGGCCCAACATGTAACGTGTATATCACGGTGAATATCACATACCCTGTAAATCTCCATATATATCCCTAAATATATAAGCCGGCATGGGACTCCCGAGATTCCGTTGAACTCACACTTAAACTACCCCACCCCGTGGTCTATATTAAACGCTAACCATAACCCTAAATACTAATCGATCCGTGACAATCCTGCGCGAGAATTGGAGGTAGGACCTCCATCAAGCATGTCCCGACTAATACCTAAGATAAATGACAGTGTCTGATGCCTTATCTGTGACACCCGTGCAAGCGCTTCCATAAGTGTCCCATACCACTTATAGTCACACTTACACGTATCCCACAGACGTCGACAATGCAATAGAATAATAGGGTCACTGATTGTGCACAAGTACGTATCACTTTCACTTATTCCACGGTTACACGAACACTGACGTACTTGCCACAATCATCACTAAAATCTAACACTGGGTAAATGCACGATATCACTAGGTTATCACTGCAATGATATGAGTATGATATGATACGTAAACAGTATATGAAGCACGATTAAGGTGTCATAAAAACAGTATTCTATCACTTGCACGATTTATCATGAAACGTACGTATATAATTTAGCGAAGCGATAAATAGGTAGTAATTACTATGT
Source organism: Agapanthus africanus (assembly GCA_030015575.1). NCBI lineage: Eukaryota > Viridiplantae > Streptophyta > Magnoliopsida > Asparagales > Amaryllidaceae > Agapanthus > Agapanthus africanus. Next base: position 235,469,296 of record CM057337.1, read on the forward strand.
TCAGTTGTCCATCCATCGAATTTGGTTTCATGCCCATCGGTTTCCAGGATTGCTAATTATAGCCATTCATTTTAAGCGCCCGCGGCTGGAAATCCGGTTTAAGAATCAGAAATCCATTTCTCAACGCATTTTAATCCCAGTTGGGATCAGATTTTAGCGATGCTACAGTTGGATGAATTCTAGGGTTTTCAGTAAGGTTTTCACTCAACAGACGGATCATCAATCGCATTGCACGTCAGGAGTTATACACTGTTTAACACTAACATGTCAGTTCTGATTCTGTTGGGACTGTTATGCGTCCCGGTCTATTAAATTACAGATTAAATATCAAACGGTAACGAAATAGAATGAAACCAATTGTTTTTTCTAGCTAACAGATTTACATATAATAAGCAGCGGAGTTCCGCAATCTATGAGTTAAGAGATCTTGTGGTACCCATTACGGAACAGCAAGCAACAACTGGAGTCGCTCTGGACTGCAGTCCAGAGTCGCACTCCGATCCAAATATCATCACAATTAAGTACAGGAATACCAGGAAAACAGTATAGGGTTAAAGTTCGTCGAGTCGTCTTCGATTTGAGCCCTCGAACGCACCATTCCGGTAAGTATATGATTTATGACGATTTTATTAGTTTTCAGGTACAAGAATTCCAGTTTTACGGTTAAACTTGAGGGGTGGTTGTTTGGTCATTAACGATCATAATATCCAACAAAAATTCACACATTAGGTCCACAGCCATACGGGCCAAACAATACCATTTAGTTCCGTCAAATTTGATGAGTACTTTCATTGAGAACACACATCGAACAGGTATGGCACACTATTGTTCTAAGATGGTAACTTTAAGATAAATGTACTTAAAGATTCTAACTTGAGTATATAGCATGTAAACAAGTATAACACTTGCCTGGAAACGTTGAATTGATGGTACGGTATGCACGCATGACCATGCGGCAACAGTGTCAAGAATTTGGCCTCGGCCTCGGATTGAGCTCTGTGCAATAGCTCAGCGGTGACGATGAGCTCCGGCTTGGATGCTGAAGGTCGGCTGTTTGAGCTTCAGAGGAGGTGAGCGCAGTGACAGGTGGCCGAAGCTTGGAGGGTGGCGACGAGGGGAGACTCGGGTTGAATCGTGAGGAGAGAGAGAAAGAGTTTAGAGATATAGAGAGAAAGATTGAGAAAGAGAGGGAGAAAGGAACTGAGAGAGAGAGAGAGATGAGAGAGAGGCTGTTAGAGAGAGAAATGTAGAGGGAGAGAGAGAACAGAGTGAGAGAGAGATGCAGAGAGAGAGAGACGGTGAGGAGCAGAGAGAGAGAGACGGTGAGTGAGGGAGAAGAGGATGATGATGATTGGGGTCGACGAGATGCGATGGATGTCGACGACTAGACGAGGAGCTCACCGGTCGTCGGCGCAGGGGTGGCCGAGCTCGGGTGCAGGGTGATGGTGGGGAAATGGTGACGGAGGCGACCAAGGGTGGTCGGAGTTTGGTGGATGGGGGCGAGGAGATGGAGTGATGAGAATGGGGTCGAGGAGAGAGAAGACGGGTGTTTGCAGTCGTCGACGTCGTCGTCGGTGGCGGGGCGAGTGAAGGAGTTGGCCCGATGATGGGTGCAGGGATAGACGATGGCGATGGAGATGATGTTGACGAGGAGGGTGAAGGGTGTCGATGGAGTTGGTGGTCAACGAGAAGAACGGGGCGCCGGCGGTGAGGGTGCAAGGTGGCTTGGGAGTGTAGCGAGAAGAGGAGGAAGAAGGAGGAAAGTGAGAAAGAGAGAAATGAGAAAGAGATGACGAGAGTTAGAGAGGGGAAGTGCGCGACGTGGGGGGTAACGGTGAGCGAGCGTGGGCGTGGGGAGCGGCGGCGAAGGCGCAACGGGAGGATTTCGCGCGGGAAATCCGGGGGTAGTCGTTGAGGAGACGCACTGTAGGTGCGGGTCGGGTCGAGGGTGAAGCGTGGGCGTGGGTTGGAAGCTGGGAGTGGGCCGGTCCAAAAATAAGGAAAAGAATTAGTTGAGGGGAAAAAGAAGCGGGCTGGGCCAAGAATAATGAGGGAAATGTGAAGGGAAGAATAAATTGATTACCGGGCCGAGAAAATTTGGACTGACGGGCTTGGGCCAACGAAAAATCAAAGAATAATTAATAAGGGAGATGGGCTGAGGGGATTTGAATGAATTAATTAAATAAATGGGTGGGCTTGGGGTAAAGAAAATATAAGGTATAAAAGAATATGGTTTGAGTTCATCAAAAAGGATTATGAATATTGGAAGAGGGGGCCGGGCTTCTGGGCTCAGTGAATTGAAAAGGAAAATGGTGGGAAAAGTGTGGGCTGAGGGATTGGTTTTGGGTTTTATTGATGAAGAAAGTGGGGTTTAGAATGAAATAAATTTATAAATAAAATAAATAAATTATAAGTAAAAATGAATAAAATTGTAAATAAGAATAAATAGAATTCTAGAGTAATAAAATACTAATTTTGGTATAAAAAGGGGCTGGGTATTACATCATACCACCCTAACAAAAATTTCGTCCTCGAAATTTAAAAGAAACAACTAGCTATAAATAATAAGCGAAGAATTATCATATCGAACACTAATACATGCTGATTTACTTAAAAACGGGTAGACAAAGTTTTGAAGGTACATACATATATATAAGAACCACAAACAAAAGATAGGCTTACAAGGTATAATGCAGGAAAACTATAAGGGCAAGTACAAATATACGAGAATATAAGTAACAATAACGAATAATAATCAAAGTGTGTTTGATAAAAGTCGAAACTCAAATATGTGCACATCTAAGTTTATCAAAAAAATAAGCAGAAAATAAGTGTAAGGTTCAACCATTTATAATAGTATTCATAGGCACAAACACAAAAATAAAGTAACGACGATAAAGTAGTGGAAATTAGTTGGTAGGTTAAAACATTTTAGGATAAGGTATCGATAAAATAGGTTTAAAATATTCTAGAAAACTGGTATAGTAAAATTAAGAAAATGGACCAAGAGTATGCGCGGTGTAAAGTTGCGCTACTGAAAACGAGAATACTAATAGTGTACTTAAAATATATAAAACAGAGTAATCAATAACACACACTCTTTGATAAATTTAAAATAGTGAAAAACTAAATTTTGAATAATAATGTCCCTAAATGTATTCGGGTAATAGAGAAATCACCAATATGAATAGGGCTAGCTAGGGTAGTGATTACAAGGACGTGTGGCTCAATCAGGAGGTCGGAGTGTGGCGGCTTTAGACTGATGGTCAAAGAGATTGGAATCGGGTCGACACAGGAAGTAAGGGTGAGCCACAAAGGACTACAAGGGAAAAAGTATGGGAAGGATAGCGGTCGGTACAACATATGAATCAAGATTTGAAGGGTTAGCGAACTCGGAAGTTTCTCCAAAATTTTCTCCTCGCAGAAGGATTACAAACGAGGTACAGGCGAAGGATGAATGGTGGCTCATTCCAAGGATCAGGGTGTGGTACTTTCTAATCGAAACGAGGGTGAAAACTAACAATGAGTAGGGGTGGACAGTCAGGGATCTCAGCAGAAAAATAAATGTATATGGGCAATAAACAAGTATCAAGCGAACCCAAAAATCAAAAGGTTTACGAATCAGAAGATTATTTCATTAAGAAAATTTGAAAACAAGGCATTCCCAAAGGCGAAAAGTGGCCCTAAACTATACACATTTTATTTGGCCAGAAGACAACATCAAAGAAATTCCGTCAGTCGCGGTTGGTGGAGATTCAGTAGGCGCTGCGGTAGGCTCGCGCACTTAGGTAGGGGCGTCCATTTCCATATCGCCTCGCAGGCATCGCCACTGGAAGTTCTTCCACAGTAGGGTCTTAATTTTCTGGTCCTTCTTCCTCGGATGGAGCTTCTTCATCGAGGTCCGATTCCATGTGATTCTCTTCTTCTGGATTTCTTCCCACGGGATTTTCCTCAACTGGATTTTCTTCTATCGGGTCTTCATCAGGATCTTCCTCTATAGGGTTCTCTTCAGGATCTCCTTCTTCTTCGTCGAATCATCTATCACGTTAAACTCTGAGGCGGCTACTCCTTCGTCCTCTGAATCGTTGTTTTCGAAGTTGACCTGGGACCGTTGACCTCATCATCAGAACTCATCAGTGTGTGATCTAAGGAAACGCATGACTGTGCATCCTCATCTAGATGCGGCGCTGCTCCGGGGTGGGCCATGGTCTGAAAAGAAAAGTCGATGATTAGACAATAGAATACATCAAGAAAATGGCTAAGTGTAAGAATATGGAGAAGATATGCGGCGTCAGGAATTGGAAAAATTAAGATTAAAATGTTTTGCTAATGAACAGTATGAACAAGGGAAATGACAAGAGAATGATACATATTTTATGATTCAAGTTTTATTGCATTCAATCAAGAGTTCAACGGATACAAGATTTCAAACGGAAAGAAATATTCATAAAAAGATGACAACATTATTACTCAAAGTAGATAACATGAAAAATCCTTCTTCGACTACTATAACGTTGCATTCTCGTCGCGTGAGTTGAATCCTGCGTTAGGTCCGCCTTATCGTCGAAGTTCGAACTACGCGATAATCCTCACTTGGCAGAAGTAGGGGAGTGTGGACGAGTTTCCTCCTTGTAGTTCTTTTCTTTCTGGGAAACCGTTGATGAGATGTTCGGCTGGATCCACAAATCAGACATTTCCCTTGGCGCGGCGACAATCCCTCTGAAGGATGTCCTGGCCTCTTACAGTACCCACAACATGGATCTTCTGCTGCTTCTGCCGCGGAGAAACAAATTGGCGCTTCATCTTCTTCTCTTTTCCTCATCTAACGGGGATCCCTTTATGATTGGAGACTCCCGCTGGTGCCTGATTCACCCGTCTTCTCAGTCCTTCAGCCAACAAGTCGTTTTGTTCGCTCCTGAGCTTCCTTTAGGACCTTGCAGTACACTCAGAATCTCAATGGTCTGATTCTGGGGAGCGGATATAGACGAAGAGTCGTTGAAAGACATGATCCTGAGACAAACAATTTGAGAATGATATAAGTCACAAGGCTAAACGAATCAGAATATAATATGGATAGGACAAAGATTCAAGAGTATCAGAGGTGATGGATTTATTACAAGTGGGGAATCAACGGTATGACTTTAAGTCACTTGAATAGAGTACGGTAGTGCAATTGCAGCCACGTAACCTTGCCAAGTCCACCCGAAACCATAGCGAATGGATAGCTGAACACACGATGTGAATATGGATCAAGAATGACAAGTTTACAACCTAGACCGAGGGATGTCTTAGATTGCTAAACTGTACATGGAAAACTGCAATCCCAATCGAAGCAAAACCTGTCTCTGATACCAACTAAACCATGTCACGCCCCGCTTCCCAAAATACGGAATACGAGGGGTAGACAAGGCCAGCCATGCTCCTACGGTCAAGAAAATGTCCTGCCGTAGTCACACTTCGGCTTCTAGTTTTTCATGGTAAACAGTAAATGATGCGCAGGTAATGAGAAATGCAGTAACTGAAAGAAACAATGTAAAGACTGACCTGAAGTGGAACAAGCGAATATAACTCGGAATGGCAAGTCAAGAAGTCTGTGATGCACGTCTAGTTCTGGTCCAGGTTAAATCTTCTCCTCACACTGAGCATGCATACTCAGGTCGTCAGAGCGACACAATAGCAATATAATATATATAAAATCAAGTGACAGTTCTAACAGTGGTAATAGATATGAATAACAGTAAATCAATGACAGTATGAATATGAATGTGCAGTAATCAATGCAGCGGAGCAGTAAAGCAGTAGAACGATATGTCACGTATGTCAACACAGTATATAAGGTATATAAATGCCAGTATCCCTATCAGTCTCTAAGTCTCACTGTACAGGTCACTAAGTCTATCGTCAGTCCAAGTGTGAGAGTCAACCACTCGTGAGTGTTCTCCACCCAAGGGTAGAACCCAAGGTCAAGGGACCACGGGCCCAACATGTAACATGTATATCACGGTGAATATCACATACCCTGTAAATCTCCATATATCTCCCTAAATATATAAGCCGGCATGGGACTTCCGAGATTCTGTTGAACTCACACTTAAACTACCCCACCCCGTGGTCTATATTAAACGCTAACCATAACCCCAAATACTAATCGATCCGTGACAAGCCTGCACGAGAATTGGAGGCAGGACCTCCATCAAGCATGTCCCGACTAATACCTAAGATAAATGACAGTGTCTGATGCCTTATCTGTGACACCCGTGCAAGCGCTTCCATAAGTGTCCCATACCACTTATAGTCACACGTACACGCATCCCACAGACGTCGACAATGCAATAGAATAATAGGGTCACTGATTGTGCACAAGTACGTATCACTTTCACTTATTCACGGTTACACGAACACTGACGTACTTGCCACAATTATCCCTAAAATCTAACACTGGGTAAATGCACGATATCACTAGGTTATCACTGCAATGATATGAGTATGATATGATACGTAAACAGTATATGAAGCACGATTAAGGTGTCATAAAAACAGTATTCTATCACTTGCACGATTTATCATGAAACGTACGTATATAATTTAGCGAAGCGATAAACAGGAAGTAATTACTATGTTCAGTTGTCCATCCATCGAATTTGGTTTCATGCCCATCGGTTTCCAGGATTGCTAATTATAGCCATTTCATTTTAAGCGCCCGCGGCTGGAAATCCGGTTTCAGAATCAGAAATCCATTTCGCAAAGCATTTTAATCCCAGTTGGGATCAGATTTTAGCGATGCTACAGTTGGATGAATTCTAGGGTTTTCAGTAAGGTTTTCAACGCAATAGACGGATCGTCAATCGTATCTGTACGTCAGGAGTTATACACTGTTTAACACTAACATGTCTGTTCTGATTCTGCTGGGACTGTTATGCGTCCCGGTCTATTAAATTACAGATTAAATATCAAACAGTAACGAAACAGAATGAAACCAATTGTTTTGTCTAGCTAACAGATTTACCTATAATAAGCAGCGGAGGTCTGCAATCTATGAGTTAAGGAGATCTTGTGGTACCCATTACGGAACAGCAAGCAACAACTTGAGTCGCTCTGGACTGCAGTCCAGAGTCGCACTCCGATCCAAATATCATCACAATTTATGTACAGGAATACCAGGAAAACAGTATAGGGTTAAAGTTTGTCGAGTCTTCTTCGATTTTAACCCTCGAAAGAACCATTCCGGTAAGTATATGATTTATGACGATTTTATTAGTTTTCAGGTACAAGAAATTCCAGTTTTACGGTTAAACTTGAGGGGTAGTTGTTTTGGTCATTAACGATCATAATATCCAACAAAAATTCACGCATTAGGTCCACAGCGATACGGGCCATATAATACCATTTAGTTCCGTCAAATTTGATGAGTACTTTCATTAAGAACACACATCGAACAGGTATGGCACACTATTGTTCTAAGATGGTAACTTTAAGATAAATGTACTTAAAGATTCTAACTTGAGTATATAGCATGTAAACAAGTATAACACTTGCCTGGAAACGTTGAATTGATGGTACGGTATGCACGGCACGACCACGCGGCAACAGTGTCAAGAATTTGGCCTCGGCCTCGGATTGAGCTCTGTGCAATGGCTCAGCAGTGACGATGAGCTCCGGCTTGGATGCTGAAGGTCGGCTGTTTGAGCTTCAGAGGAGGTGAGCGCAGTGACGGGTGGCCGAAACTTGGAGGGTGGCCGACGAGGGGAGTCTCGGGTTGAATCGTGAGGAGAGAGAGAAAGAGTTTAGAGATATAGAGAGAAAGATTGAGAAAGAGAGGGAGAAAGGAACTGAGAGAGAGAGAGATGACAGAGAGGCAGTTAGAGAGAGAAATGTAGTGGGAGAGAGAGAACAGAGTGAGAGAGAGATGCAGAGAGAGAGAGAGAGACAGTGAGGAGGAGAGAGAGAGAGACAGTGAGATGAGGGCGAAGAGGATGATGATGATGGGGTCGACGAGATGCGATGGATGTCGACGACGAGACAAGGAGCTCACCGGTCGTCGGCGCAGGGGTGGCCGAGCTCGGGTGCAGGGTGATGGTGGGGAAATGGTGACGGAGGCGACCAAGGGTGGTCGGAGTTTGGTGGATGTGGGCGAGGAGATGGAGTGATGAGAATGGGGGCGAGGCGAGAAAAGACGGGTGTTTGCAGTCGTCGACGTCGTCGGCGGCGGCGGGGCGAGTGAAGGAGTTGGCCGATGACGGGTGCAGGGATAGACGATGGCGATGGAGATGATGTTGACGTGGAGGGTGAAGGGTGTCGATGGAGTTGGTGGTCAACGAGAAGACGGGGCGCCGTCGGTAAGGGTGCAAGGTGGCTCGGGAGTGTAGCGAGAAGAGGAGGAAGAAGGAGAAAGTGAGAAAGAGAGAAATGAGAAAGAGATGACGAGAGTTAGAGAGGGGAGTGCGCGATGTGGGGGTAACGGTGAGCGAGCGTGAGCGTGGGGAGCGGCGACTAGGGCGCAACGGGAGGATTTCGCACGGGAAATCTGGGAGTAGCCGTTGAGGAAACGCACTGTTGGTGCGGGTCGGGTCGAGGGTGAAGCGGCCGCGGGTTGGAGGCTGGGAGCGGGCTGTTGGGAGTGGGCCGGGCCAAAAATAAGGAAAAGAATTAGTTGAGGTGAAAAAGAAGAGGGCTGGGCCAAGAATATTGAGGGAAATGTGAAGGGAAGAATAAATTGATTACCGGGCCGAGAAAATTTGGACTGACGGGCTTGGGCCAACGAAAAATCAAAAAATAATTAATAAGGGAGATGGGCTGAGGGGATTTGAATGAATTAATTAAATAAATGGGTGGACTTGGGGTAAAGAAAATATAAGGTATAAAAGAATATGGTTTAGGTTCATCAAAAAGGATTATGAATATTGGAAGAGGGGGCCGGGCTTCTGGGCTCAGTGAATTGAAAAGGAAAATGGTGGGAAAAGTGCGGGCTGAGGGATTGGTTTTGGGTTTTATTGATGAAGAAAGTGGGGTTTAGAATGAAATAAATTTATAAATAAAATAAATAAATTATAAGTAAAAATGAATAAAATTGTAAATAAGAATAAATAGAATTCTAGAGTTATAAAATACTAATTTTGGTATAAAAAGGGGCTGGGTATTACAAATCTCCTTAATTCAAAATTCACCAAAAAATCTCATCACTTGCTGAATTCTTGAAAATCTGTTCTCATCGTGGTTTTTCCCTCAATAATAAACTAAGCAAATCTTGAACTTGCACCGGAACTATCTCATAAACGCGTCTGCCGAATTCTCATGCGTACCAATTTTTGTAAGTGTGGTCACCTTATTTTTGGCTTTCAAGAAGAACACTCTCAGCTCCTTTGGAGCAGCCAAACCGAACAATCTCCGCATATGCAAGATCCCCTTAACTGCCTCTAAGAAGGTTAACAAACTTGCCATTGATATTGACTGTGCGATATTGTATTGAAGCATCGATCTACATGCACTGCATCCGTGTCCAACATGTACCCTGTCGTCGACTTCCATCTGCTCCTATCACCATACCTTGTCACGATGCATCCATCAACACTGCCTCCGCTGAATGACATGATGAACCCTTTACTATCTCTCAAGTATCTCAGAATCTATTGGGCAACATGCCAATACTCTTTGCTAGGAATAGCCTAGCATCTTGCTGACTACTCCAACTGCTTGTGCAATACTCGGCCACGTGCATCCCACACTAACCTCTGCACTCGCATATGACATTAAAGACACGCGATCTCTGTCTGCATCTAACCTTGATAATAATATCGCCGAATGCTTAAAGTGGGCATATATGTGAGAAGACACGGGTCAATTCTTCTCCACTCTATACCGAGCTAGAACCCGCCTGATACACTACTGCAACTGACACAACTCCTCATCCCACGAATCAAACATGCAGTCTTTTTATTGAACTCCCAATTCTCTTGCCTTGGAGACTCATCCCTAGCTACTCCTGTGCACCGAACTGTCCTCGGCCTCTGCACCACTAGCTCTATTGGACTCTCCATCTGAATCGAAATACCGACCACCTCATCTCTCATAACCTAGACTGGAACTTCGAACTCCACCTCGATTGGTAGCATACCTGTTCTATTAGTGATGTGTATGCCCTAGAGGCCATTATTATATGATACAGTGGATGCTTGGACATATATATGGTGGAATTTCTTGGTCGACATAATAGTATGCTATTTCGTTTCCTTTATCTTAACATGGTCACTGGTATTATTATACCGTCTCTCATATACATGTTGATAAAGCTCTTAGGATGTAGGCATGACTACCAAGACAATGATGCGGATCATACTACTGGGACCTGGGTAGTCCACAAGCACATCTTTCAATAGTTCCTAGTCGAGTGAATATCGAGACAGGGCATCGATATTCAAGAGTAGAATAGTGTGTACGTTTCTTGACCCTGTATAGGGCGATGGTTGATCCTATATCCATTGGTGTTTGACATCAAAGATTGTATACAGGTGCTCATTAGAGAATGGGTACACTGAACAGGACTCACCGAGAACTCCTTGATGGTACTATACCTATCATCAGATGCAGTTCTCTGGTGACACTGGTACATGTTAGTCTGTAGACCTGAGATCGTCATAGAGTCTTGTCTGGTTCCCACTGTACTTTGATTTCCTCCCTACCACGGCTCAAAAGAGTCGTGCAAACAGGTAAATTTTAGCTACAGTCCCGAGTCACCTGGAGGCAATGAGCGATAGGAGGGGTTTTGTCTCTCCCGGTAATGGGAGTTGATGTTGCGTTATGCTCGATTGGCTGTTCCCGGCCAGGGCTGTTGATGAGATTTACTGGTAAGTGTTATCAGTAGTTTCTCAAACCGTTATGAGCCATACATCGACATGACTTATCAAGTTATTGGGCTCTGACGATTCTACCCCTAGACTCGATATGTGACATATCAGACGAAGAGACCAAACTGTACTGTAAGTGTTACCTATAGGCTTCAAGGGAGTTTGTACAAGCTTGCTTGTTGGTCTTCTAATCGCTCAATACCTGGGTAGCCATTACGTCCAGCTAGTACCGCTGACGGCTTATGGGTGACTGATGTGATTATCACCTACTGTTGGCGTATTGACGTGTCTTTAGAGTCCCACACAGAGCTTTCCTAGTTAAAGCGAAACGAGGTAGGGCACATATGCTGATATGTGCGGGGGGCTTGATTAAATACGAGTATGTGATACCGTATTCTAATATGGCTGTTATCTGATATCGGTCAGGTTATATGTGATATAACCGGATATCGAATCAAGTGTTGATTTGATAATGTGATATACAGATAAATATTATTAGTCGGTTATATGTGATATAACCGGATTATTATATCAAGTGTTGATTTAACAATATGATATATATTATATTTGATATAATTATATCTTAACTAATATTAATGCTCACTAAATATTTTCTTATATATATATATATATGTGTGATATATATATAAATATATATAAGCATGACATGGATTTTCTATTTTTTGAAAATAGAAAAATGAGGTGGAAATTTAAGGAATGGGTGTACTATGGCTTGCTCATTATTTTATTAGCCATTCTTCACTATTGAAGCATGGCATAATAAAAGTATTGTATATTATTTGATGGTTCAATAGGTGAATGGATGAGGAGAGCCATTCAATGGTTTTTTCATTCTTGACTTGCTTTTTTCAAGAGTTCATTCTTTCTTGTGTTGAGTTCTTGCTCTCTAGCATTCTTCATCTTCCACCTCACACTTCCAAGCTCAAATCCCTCACATGTGTTGTGAAACCTTGAGCTTATGAGAAACCTAGTGAGCTAAACAAAGCCCCTACTTCACCATCCTACACTTGATTTGCAATCAAGTGTAGTATGTTTCCTGCACTAAAGTGTTTAGTGAAAAGGTAGCTTGGTTTGACGGACTTCGAGTGGATCATCTTCGGCACGAAGGTCATCGGAGGAAGCTTGCACCTTCTTCAAGTGTAGCCTAGTGGAGTCGTGTGGACTACTACCCGAAGCATTAGAAGAGAAGGACACGGTCATCAAATGTTGTAGCCTCCTTCTCTTCTCTTAGTTTATCATATCATCATTATTAAACCCTAATATTCTAATTAATTAGTGTTCATTAGTACCCGGAATTTTTGAAAATTGCATGTGTGATGCCCGTTTTAACCCCATCGCGGTGCTAATAAACACTTTCATAGTATCAGAGCCAGGCTAGAACATTAGGGACAGTCTTTACGATGTTAAAGTGTTCGATCGGTTTTCGAAGTCCACAAAATATGTAGTTTCTGTCGATTTTTTCAGAAGTTGAAATTTCAAGATTAAAAATATGCAGAAAATCGTGCAGGTGATTCTATGGAGCCCCAAGAAAAACGAGCGACTAATTCAACCAAGTTGCCATGGAACCGCCGCAAAACCTAGGGTTTTGCTGCGGTTCCGCCGCACTCTTATTGAGTTGTGGACTCCAACTTCTTGTGCTGCTCCATTGTTATTTTTAGCACTTTCAGGATGTTTTATTGAGACTCAAGTTATTGAGGTCTCTAGGGTTTGTGGGTGTTTGTTAAATCGATCGAAATGTTTAGCGTCGTTGATTGTTGGGATTTTACGTGCGTGTTAAATTTAAGAATACCGCAATCAAGATGGTGTCGCTTCGTAGCCAGTCGGTTGAGTACGAGTCGATCACAGGAAAATGGTGTCCTTTTCTTTAAGTTCTAATGAGTTAAGTCATAACTTTGGTAGGTTTGGTTTTAAGATCTAAGAATGAGAATAAATTGAATTAAAGTCTTGCTAGGGTTAGGATTAGGTTAGTTCGAAATAGAGATTCTTCTCACTTCTTTCAATGCCATAGTTAAGAATGTAGGTGTTCGGGTAATAGTCAACAATGGGGATTAGCACGACTAGGAAGAAACTAAGTTTCTTCCTTTTGATCCATATCCGTCCGTTCATGGCTCTTAGCCCTAACTTCTGATTAATTCAACCACAACCGGTCTAACTAGGGAATCACCGCTATCTTGTAGGATAGGGTGCCGTAGTGAGCGGATTATGCTTGATTTAAAGAGAGTCCTTAATTAAAATTATTTGGGCAAAGAAAGAAGTGAGAGAGATTTTCTTTCTCTCAAACCTTCCCTATCCTACCCCTAACAAAGGAGGAATTACTAACTCATTAGGAAGTTGACATTAAAATTCATTTTTTGTATATTTTAATTGATAAACTAATTTGCAAATAATAAAAGAACTGATAAGAAATTGCAGGAATTAAAATTCAGATAAAAAATAATGCGAGATAAAAATAAAACTTACTTTATTGATGTCCCCTCAACAACGCATTACAATGGAATAAAAATTAAGATCTAAGAATTAAAAAGTGTAAAAACTAAAGAGAGGCATGCCTTCATTTGGCTTCTGGCTTTCCTATTTATAGATAGAAAAAAGCCTAGGTTACATTCTGATCCATACATGAATTTACCAAACTATCCTAAGAAAACCGGGTCAAAGCACCGACACCTCCACCGACACATGCAACGACACGTGCACTATACGGCCGCGGAACCGTGGCAGAAAGGCCTGTTTGGCCGCGGTTCCACGGTCATTTGGTGGGTTCTTGGGCCCATCTCTTCAGGGTTTCTCTGTGTTGCTTTTATCTTCTGTTTTCTTCACTTGATTCCTCAGAATCTCTTTTATTTTCTTCCAGATTTCCAACTGTGCAGAATGATGTGGACTTTTGCCTTGAGCTTCGCATTGAAGTCTTGAATCTTGTGCTGCCCTTGTGCTTTGTGTATTGAACTGTCTAATGATTTTCCATTTGTTCGTTGAACTGGAAGGCGGTATCATACGGATTCATCTGTTGTTGGTCGTAGTCTCACATTTGTAGCGAATTTTCATGAATTTCACTGTAACAAGCTGAGAACCTGTAACCTGCAACTATTCAGCAGACATGGATCAAAAGCACCTATTTATATGCAATGTGATTAAGAATGGGCGATGTAAAAATTCAAAAATCTGATATGAACAAATACCCCCAAACTTATCTTTTGCTCGTCCCGAGCAAAGCCAATTTTATTCTCAAAAATTCCTAAGCTCACTTTCGCAGGGAACACGTTTGCACTGAACTCGTGCAATAAGCCGTTAAACCTCTAGGTGTCCCTAGTAGGAGGAGTGTTGTCTCTTGAGGGTTTTCAGCGGATACTACCTACAAAATCCAATCAATTTGGCCATTGACTCTAATTCTTCAATTCAGTATTCTAGTAAGAAGTTCTATCATCTTCAACTTAGAAATCATCAACCCGTATTTTTCACACTCACTTTTCATTTAACTTAAGATAGTATATGTTCTGCAAATTTATTAAGCTTTCAGTATCTTTTGAATTTTCCTTCTCAGGAGCAATCTCAACTCAGGATTTTTTATCGTTTTTTACTGAAGATATAAGGCCTATCTTTCATTCCTATCTCTCATCCAAACCCCAATCATATACCCCTACGTGTGTGTAATTTGTACCCCTACACTTGGAAATTCAATTCATGCTATCATACTCTTGTCCATGTCCAAAGTACTTTTAGTTGGTGAATTTTAGATGAAATTGCTCACACATTCTTCATGCGACCGTTAATATTTCTTGAGGTACTAAACGACCGATTACAAAATATGCTTGCGCATTTAGGCGTAATTCCTCGTCTTACAATACTTAAGGCTCAGCAGTGACTCCCAAACCAGTTGGTCTAAGGCACTAGGTGATAGAGCACCCTCGCTATATTTTTTATTTATGCTGCCTTAAGTAATTACAAAACCAGTGTTCATTTTTTTTATCTCTTTATTCACCACTTGTACTTTTATTTTATTTTCCTTCATAATAAGGATTTTAGACAAGAGCATTTCAAGGTATCCTCTACTATCCCATGTTTCAAGATGTGTGTATGTGCATGTAGTAAGGTATATATTTTCAGGATTTAGACTAAAGGTTCAGAATTTATTTTTCAGACTTGCGCTTCAAATAAAAATTTCAATACTCTTCCCTTATTTTGACTTAGCCCAAGAACCGAACTCAAAATTTTCTTATTTCTAAATAAACTGCTAGGACATATATTTTCTACAATTAAACTTTAAGAAAAGTTATTTTTAAGGGTTTTAATTTACCAAGTTTAGGATCTAGTTTCTCCTAACTAGTCAACCGTCTTGTTGAACTTAAGTCCAATATGGCCAAAATTCAATTTTTCAATTTTTATAATTTTTAAAATTTTTGATTTTTATGGGTTTAAAAATAAGTATGCAAATGCAAAAATATACACATGAATGCGAAGGAAGAAAGCTTACCGAGCACACCCCCAAACTTAAACTTGACAGTGCCCTCACTGTCAGGCTACACCAAGAGGGTCAAAATTGCCGGTACTTCCCTGTTTATTTATTTATTATTATTATTATTATTTTTATTATAAACAGAAAAAGTAAACAAAATATATACACAAAAAGGTCCCCCCCAAACTTAAGTGAAATAATGTTTCCACTGTTGTCATTTTTTAAATCTCATAAGCTTGTAAACTTGGGAGGAAAAATTTATTAACGGGGACATGAAATATGATTGTGAAAATCTCCTCCAAACTTATTTTTGGCTCACCACTTTGAGTTAAAAAAAAATTATTTTCAAGAGACAAATTATACCCCCCCAAACTTAACTTAAACAATGTTAAGCTTTTAAAGATGGGGGTCAAAGTTACCGGTCAATGCCAAGCTTTGCGAAGACCAAAAGTCAACACCAACCATTCGAAGAATTTATCAGTGAAACGCACCGGTTGGTGGAAGAACATGTTGTATAGAGTCAGAAAGAAATGAGGTAAAGATAAGTGGTGTAATGGAAAAGGTTTATGTCTCGATTTGTAGAGACGAAACAATAATGGTGAACGGAAACGAGAATGTGGATGATTAGGAATGGGAAGAATGGTCACATTCTCGTATGGGATAAGAAGAAATGGTGGTGGTTCGACTTCTTCAGGTGGAGGTTGATTAGTCACAAAATCCGTGTCGTTTAGGAATGCGAGTTCGTCGGCGAAAATATCTTCGAAACTTTCATCGATGGTCCGATTGAACGTTTCAATGTCAATAAGTGTCGCGCCAGAATTCAACACACTTGATTTTTCAAAAATTACGGAGGTAGGAGACTCGTAAGGCTCCTCTACCTTATTCTCAAAAGAGTCTAAATCAAGTTGTTTTTCTAGAATTATCGAACTCAAAATATCGGATTGTGACTCATTAACACTCGCTATCATTAAAGGAAGATTAGAAGAAGAACTAGAGAAAGTGGGAGAAAGAAGTTGAATACGAACTTGAGGGTAGAGATGGAGTGTATAAATTAGCACAATTTGTAATGACTGATGTGTAAAAAAGCGATTGTGCTAATCTATCAACCCACTGAGAAATGAGGTCAAATCCCTCAAGATTCGTGAGAAAACATGGGTACGTCGAACTTGGTAAACCAGACATTGAAAATGAAAGTGATACAGTTTCTTGCACGGTTGGAACGATGGAAAGGATGAAGGGGAGTGATTTAGGAAGGGTAATAGTTAAAGGTTCAGGAGGATGTACACAGTCAGTGGAAGGGACATGATGAATTAGAAAATCCGACTAATCAAACAAGACTGGTTTATCCTCAATACTATTCTCATAATTCCCCTCAAAAGTTATCTCATCCATGCAATTATCATCAAAATCCAGACGCATATGAAGTTCGGGAGAAACATTTAATGACTCGGGATGATGAATTGGAGAGAAAAATTCAGTCAAATCTGCGGGTTTATCATCCAAAATATTCCCAGCGTCGATATCCTCAATCAAGTGAAAATCAATTTTCTCAGACACCTCATCAAAAGCAAGGATATTAATCAATTCAGGATCTAGAGTGGAGGTGTAGTGGTCAAAAGGATTGGTGATGGTTTCACTCGAATGGAATCCTTCACAATCAGGTAAATCAAACACTACAAAGTCGCACAACTCATTAAAAGTTTTATCTTCAACTGGTGAATCATTTGGAACACTTGATAGACATTCAAAACTGGAGTTGTGGGATTCAATTGGGGATGGGTAGGTTTGATTTGGAAGGGTGTACAGCTCACTCTCACCACTCAAATTCTCAATCTGTCCTACCGCCTCATTATACATTGGAGAATGTGGAGCTAGTTGGAAACTAGCTGCCGGGTCACTAGGTTGTATGAGGGCGGCCATGGACGCATTCAAATCCATCATCTGTTGGCATGACGCTACCCTAAAGTCTTCCAACGCCTGTTCCAAACTAGACATGGGTTGTGAAGGAGTTTCAGTAAAAGATTCAAAATTGTTTGGATACTGGAAACTCCCAAATGGCTGTGTAGAAGCAATGTCTAGGGAAGGTGCAAAAGTCGGGTAGGACTGGTAGGAATTGAATTGTTGGACAGGAGTAGGATCAACATTTGGATAAGAAGGTGAATGGAATTGTTGATCCAAAGAATTCGCAGTGGTGAAAGGAGTGAAAGATCGGTTACGAGATTGTTCAATATGTTCAGTAAGAGACATGGGTTTCGTAGTTACAATAGGACCCGAAAAAGGAGTATCAACGTAAGAAGGTGGTGAAGGTTGAAATGGTTGATATAAGGTGGATTGCGGAGTCCAATTGGTTGTCCTAGACGCGTCTATCCGATCTTTCAAAGAAATTTTGGGCATGGAGGGGTCGTTCGAAATTCGACCAAAACAAGAACCGTAGGAAGTAATGTCTGGTTGTGGGTACCAAAGTTCGGCAAGAGTTTTGCGAGGTGGGGTACCCATGATGTAATGAGAGAAACGAGAAGAGAAAAAAATGTGATTTTTTTGTTGGTTTTTGTAAAAAAATTGTCTATTTTTGGAGTTTTGAAATTTTTGAAAGTGTTTTTTTTAGAAAGTGTTTTGCAAAAATTTGTACAGAACTACGACACAATTTCAAACAACCACAGTTTAAACATGCACAATCAAACCTAGAGCTAGGGTCTCCAACTAGATTGCTCCTAACGGTTCCAAAGTGACAAGTTGTGAGATATCCCTCAAATCACCTCTTCACCGCCAATTGTGGCCAGGTAAGCACAAATGAAGAGAGGAGAGTTCCGCTCACGAATCAGCGTGAGACGGGCCTTTTAAAGTTACCTTTCTTACTTGTCTAGCCTAGGCACCACAAAATCAGGTTTAGATAAACGACTGAATGCCCACAACCTTCCTCTGTCCTAATGAGCGCGACAGTCCTTAATTGGCTGAGTCTAGATATTTTTTAATTAACTCAAGGGTGATGCATATGCTTTTAGTGATTTCTGGGGTCTTAGGAAGGGTAATGAAATCCCCACCCAATCGTAATTGGTTTTATAGCCCCTTAGATTCCGTATTAATTATGCAAAGCGGTAACAACCAAAAATCTAAAACACTTGCAAATTTATTTTTTTTTGGCAGCGCAAAGAATCCTGCACAAAAACAATTTATTGGATAGGAGAAAGAGAATATGTGCAAAGAAACCTGCAGGAATTTTTTTTCAGTAGAGTGCAGAGGAAAAGAGATGAGAAATGAGACACTCACAGAGATTTTTTGTTGCTGACGTCACCCGTTGACCGCGGTTCCATGGTCAAACCCTTGCTTCTGCCGCGGTTCTGCGGCTTAACAGAAGGTTGACTGCTTCAAATTTTGTCTCTGTGCTGAGTTGGTTTTCCTCTACCTGTTTAGATCTCCTGAATATTGATTTGTTTACTGAATTTGCTCCATATCTGAAATAGAGTTTGCTCTAAGCCTGCACACTTGCACAAAAACCTTTCAAAAATAACAAGATGATTTTTATTTTTGTTTTTTTTAAATTTTTTAAATTTTTTAATTTATTTATTTTATTTTTGTTTTTCAATTTTTATATTTTTAAAATTTTAATTAACCCGAAATTACAAAAAGAAATAAAATACCGTTTTCCCGGCAACGGCGCCATTTGATTGTTGGAGATTTTGTATGCGTGTTAAATTTAAGAATACCGCAATCAAGACGGTGTCGCTTGGTAGCTAGTCGGTTGAGTATGAGTCGATCCACAGGGAAATGGTGTCCTTTTCTTTAAGATCTAATGAGTTAAGTCCTAACTTTGGTAGGTTTGGTTTTAAGATCTAAGAATGAGAATAAATTGAATTAAAGGCTTGCTAAGGTTAGGATTAGGTTAGTTCGAAATAGGGATTCTTCTCACTTTTTTCAATACCCTAGTTAAGAATGTAGGTGTTAGGGTAATAGTCAACAATGGGAATTAGCACGAATAGGAAGAAACTAAGTTTCTTCCTTTTGATCCTTGTCCGTCCGTTCTTGGCTCTTAGCCCTAACCTCAGATTAATTCAACCACAACCGGTCTAACTAGGGAATCATCGCTATCTTGTAGGATAGGGTGCCGTAGTGAGCGGATTATGATTGATTTAAAGATAGTACTTAATTAAAATTATTTGGGCAAAGAAAGAAGTGAGAGAGATTTTCCTTCTTTCAAACATTCCCTATCCTACCGCTAACAAGTGAGGAATTACTCACTCATTAGGAAGGTGACAATAAAATTCATTTTTTGTATATTTTAATTGATGAACTAATTTTCAAATAATAAAAGAACAGATAAGAAATTGCAGGAATTAAAATTCAGATAAAAAACAATGCGAGATAAAAATAAAACTTACTTTATTGATGTCCTCTCAACAACGCATTACAATGGAATAAAAATTAAGATCTAAGAATTAAATAGAGTAAAAACTAAAGAGAGGCATGCCTTCATTTGGCTTCTAGCTTTCCTATTTATAGATAGAAAAAACCCTAGGTTACATTCTGATCCATACATGAACTATCCTAAGAAAACCGGGTCAAAACACCGACACCTCCCTCGACACATGCACCGACACGTGCACTATACGGCCGCGGAACCGCGGCAGAAAGGCCTGTTTGGCCGCGGTTCCACGGTCATTTAGTGGGTTCTTGGGCCTATCTCTTCAAGGTTTCTCTGTGTTGCTTTTATCTTCTGTTGTCTTCACTTGGTTCCACAGAATCTCTTCTATTTTCT
The DNA here is from genome assembly GCA_030015575.1 of Agapanthus africanus. Classification (NCBI taxonomy): domain Eukaryota; kingdom Viridiplantae; phylum Streptophyta; class Magnoliopsida; order Asparagales; family Amaryllidaceae; genus Agapanthus; species Agapanthus africanus. Next base: position 235,489,361 of record CM057337.1, read on the forward strand.
TCTAGATTTCCAACTGTGCAGGATGATGTGGACTTTTGCCTTGAGCTTCGCGTTGAAGTCTTGAATCTTGTGCTGCCCTTGTGCTTTGTGCATTGAACTGTCTAATGATTTTCCATTTGTTCCTTGAAATGGTAGGCGGCATCATACGGATTCATTTGTTGTTGGTCGTAGTTTCACATTTATAGCGACTTTTCATGAATTTCACTGTAACGAGTTGAGAACCTATAACCTGCATCTATTCAGCAGACATGGATCAAAAGCACCTATTTATATGCAATGTGATTAAAAATGGGCGATATAAAAAATGCAAAAATCTGATATGAACAGTGGTATAGATGATGATGATATGTGATAAATTTTTAGAATCCAAATAATTAGTTCTGTGAAAACTAGTTAGTATTTTGTAAATCTAGAGCTTTAGTATAGGTTAATCGGTTGCCACGAAGTTTTGATTCGGATTAAAACTCCGTCGCAATCGCGTATAGTACGTGGATACTCTCCGGATAACATTACTAGATAGCCACGCCTCAAAGCCCTGACAAAGTGACTGTAGGAGAACCCCGTTGCCAAAAGCACCCACTTGGATGCTCGCGGCCATGGTGCTCTGCCTAAGTGCACTTCGTCGACGATATAGGGGGTGCGGCCATCTACTAAAGTTCTCGACGACCATTCGATCAAGTAGTCGGGAATCTTGTTGAATTACCCAACTAAGTTATTGAAAAGTTTTTTCGATTTGAGACTAAAATGCAAGGTTTATAGATTAAGCATGAAATTCGGAATATAAGATGTTCCGGGTTTATGATGTCTAAAGAAATACGGATTCTAATTATTGTAGTTTTTCATTTCTTTTCTGCGACCGTAAGTGTAATATGTGGGGTATCCCAAATTTCGTTGCTATATGTCAACGGAATTTAGGATACGCGTATTTACTTACGTTGATGACATGTGATGTTATGTGTTGCTCTGATATGTTATATTGGATCGTCGTGAATGAATAGCCGGGGGTTTTATGTGAGATGAGAGTTTTTCAATTTTCATTCCTGTAAAATTTGTATGTAATATTCTTTTATTTGGACACTTCCGGGTTTAGGATGATGTCACCACTGATGTATATTATTTACTTTTCCGCATTAGGATATACCCAAGGCGGGGAGCACAAGTAACCGGGTTCTGGAGTCCAGTAGGAAACCATCTCGAAGAGTCGAGACCGGGTCTCCTAACTCTAAAATTGGCAGGGTTGCTTGCCGCTCTCGTAGGGGTCTATGGGATGTGGGTTTGGCTATTCATCACGATTGTGGAATCCGTGTTTTTCATTATTGGTTTAATTTAAAACACGGACCACCTAGTATATCCTATTCATATGTTGACTTCTGCTGCTTGGTTCTGTGATGTGATCATATAACTGCGTGAGACGAATGCTATATATATGATATATATAATAAACGTTGCTTATGTTTTGCTCCCGCGCTAGTCCAGCCCCCACTCTGCCGTTAGTTATGTAAGCTAACGGTGCATAACGGGGCCCTGTGGCGAATGCGGATGGCATAAGCGTATGTTCTATTTTCGTTTCTTTTTCTATGATGTTTAGGAAATATGAAATGATGGGACTTCATTCATGAGATTAATGAAAATAAAAGAAAGCTAAAGATGTTGTAGAATCAAAAGTTTTTAAAAAGGTAGCTCTAGTTCTTTATTTGCATAATGGTATTCCTTGATGAATATGCAGCACCTTATTCGATGAGAAAAGAGCCGAGATCCCTTCACCGGGAGTGACCTCTTTAGAAAAAAACCAGCAAATGCTACAACCTACTCGGTTTATCATCATAGCTTCTGTAGTTCTTACTTTGCATAGTGGTATTCCTTGATGGATATTGATTGATAGACATTCTGCGTGTTCAAGTTTAGTTAATTACCGCAATCAAAACGGTTTCGCTCGTAGCTAGCCGGTTGAGTACGGGTCGTCCGCAGGGAGATGGGAATCTTTTTCTATGTGTTTTAACGAGTTAAGTCCAGTTTTCCAGATTTGTTTGTGATTAACTAAGTGTTAAAATGATATGTAAAGAGAGCTCGTTAGGGTTAGGATTAGGTTAGTTTGAGTTAGGAGTCGCTCACTTCTTTCGTTGCCACTCTTAATATCGGTGTTACGGTAATCGGCAACAACGGGGATTAGCACGACTAGGAAGGAACTTGCGAGTATAAGCTAGGCTTTCCAACGCTTAAGTTCTTCCTTTTGGTGCTTGTCCGTCCGTTCTTGGCTCTTAGCCATAACCTCCGGTTAATTTCAACCACAACCGGTCTCACTACAGAATCACCGCTATCATGTAGGATAGGGTGCCGTAGGGAGCGGATTGTGGTTCAATTAACGGGAGTCAATTTAAGATGTTGGGCAAGGAAAGAGTGAGAGAGATTTCCTTCTCTCAAACTTCCCTTATCTTACCCTAACAAGTATGGAAACTACTCACACATCATAATGAAAAGAAAACAAAACAAAGAGGAAGATAGAAAGAAAGAGATTAGAAGATAACAACTAGCTATTTGCGACCTCACCTTGGCAAGGATCAAGCGTAAGCATCATGGTTGTTTTAAGGATAAAGAAAAAGAGAAATAAAGAAACAATAAGAAATAACAACTACTTAACAAATGAAAATTACAAGCATTAATAAGAGAACAAGACAAGTATAATAGCAAAAGGAACTTCTTTATTCATCATTCTTCACTCACAAAAGCTCACTACAAGTTTTTCAATGGAGAAGAGATGAGAAGAGGAAGAAGAACAAGTATTCTAAACCTAGAAAAATACAAGATTATGCACCCTTGGCTTCACAAGGTTCTGGGCTATTTATAGGCTGGAGAATGAAAACCTAGGGCAAAATTCTTCCTCTACATGAAATGTCAAAACTACCCCTGAAGATTGGACAACTGCGGCGCCAGTATGGCCGCGGTACCACGGCCTAGACCCCCCATTGGCCGCGGTTCCGCGGCCGTATGGAGGAGTTGGGCCCTCATTTTTCTTGTGCTTCCCTAGTTCTGTGTGCCCTTTATTCTGGTATATGTAATTTCTCATATTTTCTTCACGATTTTTCCATAATTTCTGTTGATCAAAAGGTGATTGGATATGGATCTTTTTGTCATGATTTTCTCGAGCTCCGCGTAGATTTCTTGGATCTTGTGCTGCCATTGAGCCTTGTGCATGAAAACGACATTGATTTGCCATTTTGTCTCCTAAACTGGTGTGTGGCAACAGACGGATAAAGAGCGGAGATCCGTGTTTTATCTATGGTTTGGCAGGAACCCGGATTTTGTCGTGTTTTTCCATGAATTTCGTTGTTAAGAGCCGAGAACCTGTATCCTGCAATTGACTAGCAAACACGGCTCAAGAGTACCTACCGATAAGCAATATGATAAAAATTGGGCGGTATAAAAATGCAATAATCTGATATGAACAAATACCCCCAAACTTATCATTTGCTCGTCCCGAGCAAAGTCAATTTATTCACAAAAAATTTCCTAACCTCACTTTCGCAGGGAACGCGATTGCACTGAGCATGTGCAACAAGCCGTTAAACCTCTAGGTGTCCCTAGTAGGAGGAGTGTTGTCTCCTGAGGGTTTTCAGCGGATACTACCCACAAAATCCGGTCAAGCTAGTTTTGCAAAATAACTATGATCAAACCCTAAAGTTTTGTTTCAGAAAATAACAATTCTATGATCCCAAGTCTAGATTATCAAACCCTTATTTTTCACACCTCACTTCTTATTTAACTACAGATTTTATATGTCTTTACGTGCAGTGCAAATAGTGTCTATAAGTTTCCAGAAGGATCGATTTACGTCATCATGTCACACAATAAAGCCCAGATAAAAATTTTGAAAGGATCACATAAGTTTTATAAAGAGTTAAGCATTTTTCAAGTTTCGTTTTCCAGTAAGGTTTCAACTTCAGAATTTCTATCTTCCTTAACAGGAAACTAGGTCTTATTTTTCACTCCACCTTTTTCTTGTTTTCATTTCATACACACCTCTGTGAACGTGCAATAGTCTTTATCATAGAATAAAACCTTCATATCTCTGCTAAAATTTTTATAAAAGCCTGTCTTTTATCAAGATTATTCTCACACAAAGGACCGTTAGGAATTTTAACTCGGAGAGAACACTTGCTTGATTTTGTTTTAATCTGGACTTTCTAGGCTTCTTAGCGAGCTTTGGGCCAATGCACCCAAACCAGTTGGCTTTAGGGCATTAGTTGTAGAAACACTCCAGCGGACTTAATTACTCAAGTTACCTAGGTCCACAAACAAAAGACAGTTTGGCGTGAAAATCATGATGATTTAATACGAACGAAGATATAGCCGGCAGTTCAATTATTTTTTGGATAAAAGACGTGTTTAGTGGGTTTTGGTGTGTAATCATTCCAATCAAGTTCCAGATGGGTTATTTTTCAGACTTAGTTCCAATTAAGGCATCAATAACATTCCTTCATATTCACTCACTTCATAAACTATTCTTGATATTACATATTTCCGAACAAACCTATTTGATCCTCAGAAAATCATTTATCCATTTAAAAGTTTTTCGACATAAAAGACCTGTCATCTAATTCCCAAAAAACTCACGGCACGTGTAGTGTAATATAAAGACGTATATCAGCTATAGTTAACTTCAAAGGAGAGTTATCTTTCAGGTTTTCAAAAGCTAAACATAAGATTTAGTTATTCTTATTTTATCAAACAAAACCGTCGAAATGTTGAATCAGAGTCCTCCCACTAGCTAACTTGAAAAAAAGATTTTATGTTTTTAGAAAATTTTCAGATTTTTATGGATTTTATGGATTTTAATATGCAGATGCAAAATATACATATGAATACGAAGGTAAGAAATGCGTACCGAGCGTACCCCCAAACTTAAACTGGATAGTGTCCTCACTGTCATTGCATGAAGAGATCATTTGAAGGGTCAAAATTGTTGGTTATATATACACAAAATTTATTTTTATTATTTTTATTTTTTTTAAATTTTTTTTTGTGTTTTTGGTTTTAAGAAAAAGAAAAAGAATATCCACAAAAATGTACAAAATGGTATATACATACCCCCAAACTTATTTGGAACAGTGTCCACTTGTTCTTGGCTGGATAACCGAAGTTTGGAGGTAGGCAGAGGAAGATTATGCAGGGTAAACCGGCTCCTGTAAGAACAGGAGCTCCTCTGATGGTTCGGCGCTAAGGTACGGTTTAAGTCGGTGTCCGTTCACTTTAAAAAATGAACCGTCCTTTGGATTTTCCAACTCCACAGCGCCATGCGGATACACATTCCGCACAAAATACGGCCCTTTCCAGCGAGATCTGAGCTTTCCTGGATGGAAGTGAAGTCGGGTGTCGTAAAGCAGTACCTGCTGACCAGGTACGAAAGTTTTGCGCAAAAGGTGTTTATCGTGAAACACCTTCGTTCGATTCTTAACGACAACCGCGTTATCGTAAGCCTCATCCCTAAGCTCGCTCAATTCATTCAACTGCAGCTTCCGATAGCTTCCCGCATATTCGAGAGACAGATTCAGCTCTTTTATCGCCCAAAATGCGCGATGCTCTATTTCGACAGGTAGGTGGCAGGATTTTCCATACACAAGCCGGTAGGGAGACATGCCAAGGTCGGTCTTATAAGCGGTTCGAAATGCCCAAAGGGCATCAGTGAGTTTCAGTGACCAATCTTTACGGTTCTTGGAAACCGTCTTCTCCAGTATCTGCTTGATTTGCCGATTTGAAACTTCGGCCTGCCCGCAGGTTTGGGGGTGGTTGGGCGTAGAGAGCTTATGATTAATGGAATATTTCCGCATCAAGGCCTTGAAAGTCTTATTGCAGAAATGACTTCCATTGTCGCTAATGATCGCTCGGGGGTGCCCAAAATGGGAGAAAATGTTTTCTTTAAGAAACCTAACAACAACCTTGTTGTCATTAGTCCGGCTGGGCACAGCCTCGACCCACTTAGAGACGTAATCCACAGCGAGAAGGATGTACAAGTTCCCAAAAGAGCTGGGAAACGGCCCCATGAAATCTATCCCCCAAACATCGAAAATCTCCACATCCAAGATCGGTTGGAGCGGCATCTCGTTCCACCGGGATATCCGGCCCAAGTGTTGGCACCGGGAGCAAGTCTTGCAATAGTCATGAGCATCTTTGAAGAGTTGTGGCCAGTAGAAACCACATTGCAAGATCTTTTCAGCTGTCTTTCTGGGGCCAAAATGCCCGCCACACGCTTGATCGTGGCAAAATGACAGCACACTCTTGAATTCCTCGTCAGGGACACACCGACGAATAATCTGGTCGGGACAGTACTTGAACAAATAGGGTTCGTCCCAGTAAAAGTGTTTTACTTGGGATAAGAAGGAAAGTCTGTCCTGACTTGACCATTCAGTCGGTAGTAATCCCGTGGCCAAATAGTTCACAATATCTGCGAACCAGGGTTCGCAAGATACTGTCAAGAGCTGTTCATCCGGGAAAACGTCATTGATCGGAATTGGAAGCGAAGGCGAAGAAGGAAGTCGTGAGAGATGGTCGGCAACTACGTTTTCACATCCTCGTTTGTCCTTAATGACAAGGTCAAACTCTTGAAGCAAGAGGATCCAACGTATCAGCCGAGATTTTGCATCTTTCTTCACAAAAAGATGGCGCAGAGCAGAGTGGGCTGTGTAGACAATGACTGGAGAGCCGATGAGGTAGGGCCTGAACTTCTCTAAAGCAAATACAACAGCTAAGAATTCCTTTCTAGTTGTTGTATAATTGAGTTGGGCGTCGTTCAGGGTTCGGCTCGCATAATAGATTACGTGCGGCATCTTGTTGATGTGTTGTCCAAGGACAACACCAATGGCAAAGTCGGATGCATCGCACATAATCTCAAATGGGTGTGTCCAGTCAGGTGAAGAAAGAACGGGAGCAGAAGTGAGTGAGCGTTTTAATGACTCGAATGCAGTCACACAGCTCGAGTTGAAGTCGAATGGCGTATCCTTGGCCAGTAAAAGAGTCAAGGGCCTAGCAATCTTGCTAAAGTCCTTGATGAACCGTCTATAGAAACCGGCATGGCCAAGGAAGGCTCGGATGTCTCGGACGCATCTGGGAAGAGGTAGATTGGAAATGACCTCAATATTTGCTTTGTCAACCTCTATGCCATTTTGCGAGATGATATGTCCTAAGACAATACCTTCGCGCACCATGAAGTGGCACTTCTCCCAATTCAAAGTGAGATTCTTGTCCTTACATCGGGTAAGGACAGCGTCAAGATGCAACAAACACTCGTTGAAGGAATCGCCGAAGATGGAGAAATCATCCATGAAAATCTCCAGAAATTTTTCCACCATGTCAGAGAAGATTCCCATCATACACCGCTGGAAGGTAGCGGGCGCATTGCATAACCCAAAGGGCATGCGACGATATGCAAACGTGCCGAAAGGACAAGTGAAAGTGGTCTTGTCCTGGTCTTTTTCGGCGATGGGAATCTGATTATAGCCGGAGTAGCCATCAAGAAAGCAGTAGTACTCGTGTCCGGCCAATCGTTCAAGCATTTGGTCAATGAAAGGTAGCGGAAAGTGGTCCTTCCGCGTTGCGGCGTTGAGTTTTCTGTAATCAATGCATACTCGCCACCCAGTTTGGGTACGAGTAGGGATTAACTCGTTCGCCTCGTTGGTTATGACCGTGATGCCTGACTTCTTGGGGACAACGTGAATGGGGCTAACCCACTGGCTATCAGAGATAGGGTAAATGATACCACTATCTAGACATTTTACGATCTCCTTCTTCACAGCCTCTTTCATGACTGGATTGAGACGTCTTTGTGGATCCCGAGCTGGTTTGGCATCATCCATCAGATGAATATGATGCTCAACGATCAGGGGAATAATCCCCTTGATGTCCGCCATGGACCAGCCAAAAGCTTGCCTGTTGCTGTGCAAGACCGCGAGAAGGGCTTTCTCTTGCTCGGGAGCTAGAGAAGCCGAGATGATGACAGGCAGGGTCTCGTTCTCACCCAAGTAAGCGTACTTAAGGTGAGACGGCAAAGGCTTGAGTTCGAGCGTCGGAGGTGAAATGATTGAAGGCAAGATTGGTGCAGAGGTCTCGAACTCAAAGGACTCCAGCAAAGGTTCAAAACGAGTGTAAGCGACCGAGTCGGATGGTTCAGGTAACTCATCCGGAAATTCGAAGGATTCAAACTCGGGTTGCGAGCGGCTAAGATCGTTCAAGAACGTGAAACACTCATAGTCATTGTCGGGCGCAGAAACAGCAGCAGGTTCGAGAAGAACGCACTAGTGGCGTTAAGGTTAGCATGATCGAACAGAAACTCCTCGAATTCACACTCTTCAGGGGTGATCTCCTGGATCGAGCAGACGTCCAGTATATGAGCATTAGGTTCGGAGGGTGATTCCCCAACCTAAAAATGTTGAGTTCAATTGTCATGTTTCCAAAAGAGAGGTTCATCGAACCATTGCGACAATTGATCACAGCATTTGAGGTTGCAAGGAATGGGCGACCGAGTATCACCGGAATTTGATTCCGGGGGTTAGCTACAGGCTGTGTGTCTAATACAATGAAGTCAACGGGGAATATGAAGTCCCCGACTTTGATTAACACATCCTCTAGCTCACCCCTAGGATGGGTGATCGATCGGTCGGCCATTTGGAGAGTACAGTGTGTGGGTTTCAGCTCTCCTACGCCTAATTGCTCGTATACTGAGTACGGAAGCAGGTTAACACTGGCACCAAGATCTAATAGTGCGCGGTTGATGTTCTTATCCCCAATGGTAATAGAAATTATAGGACAGCCAGGGTCCTTCCGTTTTTGTGGTAAAGATTGGGTAAGAGCATCACTCACAGCACTAGCCAAGAAAACTTTCTTTGGTACCTGAGACTTCCTCTTTTTCGTGCACAAGTCCTTTAAGATTTTCGCGTAGGATGGGACTTGTTGGACGGCATCTAAAAGAGGAATGTTAATGTTAACCTGCTTAAATAACTCCAGAATCTTCTCCATTTGAGGATTTTGTTTATTAGACCTCAACCGGTTTGGAAATGGGATGTTTTAAAAATTGGTTGAGTCTAATGCTTGTGGAGGAGATTGTGGAGTTGGAACGGATCCCAGAACAGGTGTTTTCGTGGAGTGAGAAGCGGGTCCGTTCAGAGTCGAAGAAGAAGAAGAAGAAGAAGGAGAGCCTTTTGAAGAATGGAGAATAGGCTCAGAAGACGAAGAAGCGGGAGAAGAAGAAGAAGAAGAAGAAGCGGCCGGGGAGTCATCATTGATCCGTGTGCCAATGTTGTTTTGCAGCATCCTTCCCGATCTTAATGTGGTCACGGCACTCACATTATGGTTCTGTTGTTCAAGAGCAACATGTACATTCTGTGGGTGACCGGGATTTAGGAGTGGCTGGGACGGGAGCTTCCCCTTCTCTCGCTCTCTTAAGGCCGCATTCAGCTGTGCAATCTGGGCCTCGATGGTTTTGATGCTTTGCCCGTGAGCGGCAGTGTGTTGCACTAAGGACTGAATGAAAGACTGGATGTTGGCGGTGGATTGTGTCGATTGTTTAACGAACACCTCCAGACTTTGTTCGAGCGAGGAAACCTTATCGTTGTTTGACGGAACAAAGTTGTTTGGTGGAAAAGAATTGTTGGGTGCAAAGTTGTTCGTCTGATTTTGAAAAGGTTGGGGTTGGAAGGGCTGCTGAAATTGAGTTTGTTGTTGCGGCAGAGGGGGCCTTTGGAAATTGTTGCCTTGGAATTGATTCTGATTCTGATTCCAGGCGAAATTGGGGTGGTTCCTCCAACCGGGATTGTAGGTGGAAGAGTATGGATCATTCTTTGGTCTTTGCTGGAATGCAGCATTAACCTGATCCTGTCCTTGTGATGGTGGATTGTAAGGACACTCTTCGGTTAAGTGAGATGGATCGGAACAACAAGCGCAAATGGTACGAAGAGGGAGAACAGGGGTAGGAGCAGGAGAAGAAAATTTGCTCTCTATCGCTTCCAGCTTTCTCGTTATTGCAGCCATTTCAGCTTTCATTGCAATAGAGACATCAAGTTGGTGAATTCCTACCCTAGACTGACCGGTAGAAGTGGAGATAGAAGAAGAAGTCGGTCTGGTGCTCTCCCATTGTAGCGTTTGCTCCGCAAGGTCGTCAAAGAATTGCCACGCTTCCTCGTCAGATTTCGATAGGAAGTGGCCCTGACAGATGGTTTCCAACAACTGCTTCGTTGCTGGGTTCAGGCCCTCATATAAGGTTTGGCAAAGTTGCCATTTCTCTCTACCGTGGTGAGGACACTGAACAAGAAAGTCTTTGTACCGGTCAAAGCACTTCCAGAAGGGTTCAGAAGGAAGCTGAGAGAATTGGTTGATTTCATTGCGAATCCTTGCGGTTTTATGATTCGGATAAAATTTCTTTAGAAACGCTTTTACAAACTCGTCCCAACTGGTTATGGAGTGGGAAGCGGTGCTATACAGCCATTTTTCAGCAAGATCGCATAAAGTGAACTGAATGACCCGTAGGCGTATAGCATCGTCTGACAGTTGGGTAGTTTTCATCATGGCACAAACGTTTTGAAATTTATTGATGAAGATATAGGCATCTTCAGATTCAAGCCCATGAAATCGTGGAAGCATGTTGATGAAGTGGGGCTTAATTTCAAAATTATCCCCATTGGCCGGTGGAAGAGAAAGGCAGGTGGGAAGTGCAGAACGGGTGGGATAGAAACGATCCTGGAGCGCGATTCGCTGCGGCGCTACAACAGGCGGTGGTGATGGGTTATTGGTCTCCGTAGGAGGTGGAGCCAATCCAGGGGTAGTCAAAGATATGTTCGGATTGAATCCTGACATCGTGGAAGAAGAGGTTGGTGATGGTGAAGGTGAAGATGTATGAACAGAATTCCGGTCAACGTCGGAGTTGGCCGGCAAAGGTAAAGGTGAAAGAGGAGTGGACGGAGTTTCGACGTCTGAGTCGATCGCGTAGTCGGTAGCGACTAACGTAACGCGGACTAGGCGGACGCTAGTGTCCCGAGTCCAAACGGACATACACTAAACGAGTTTAGTATAGTCAAAGCGGAGAAGGTGAGGGTAAGAAAACGTCAATGGAGAAAGGCGATGGGTGGCGAGTGAAAAATGGATTTTGGAGACAAAGGGCAAGTTTTTATAAAAGTTTTTGATTTTTTTCCTTTTTTTTTTTTAGGAAGAGCTTTAGAGAAATATGTACGGATTTACGGCTTTAAGCAATCACAAACAAGATATGCACAATCACACCTAGATCTAGGGTCACCTAGGTCAGCTAGACAGCTCCTAACTGTTCCAAAGAACTAGAAACAGGACCTCAAACCGCCTCTTCTCCGCCAATTGCGGCCAGATAAGTGCCAGGTAAGTGGGAGGTTGTCCAACGCTTTCGTGAAGTTCTTTAATTAAATAACCACTTGCCTTCGTCACACTTGCCTAGACACCGCAAAGTCAGGATAGGATAAACGGCCGATGCCTGTAATTAGTCCTCTGTCCTATTGATCGCGAAGTCCTTAGGGCTGAGTCTAGTATTTTTTAATTTAACAATGGTCAATGCATATGCTTTTTGTGATTTCTGGGGTCCTGGGAAGGGTGATGAAATCCCCACCCAATCTGAATTGGTTTCAAGCCCCTTTAAGTCCGTATTAATGAATGCAAAGCGATAACAAATCAACTGCAAACAATTTTTTTATTTTTAGCGCGGCGCAAAGAATCCTGCACAAGAACAGTTTATTGGAAGGGGGAAGAGAATTTTCGCAAAGAATGCTGCAGAAAACACAGTTTATTGGAGTCCAGAGGAATGGGGGAGAAGAGAGAGACTCACCAGAAAAATTTAGCACCCCGAAGACACTAAATGGCCGCGGTTCCGCGGCCAGACACCTGCTTAGGCCGCGGTTCCGCGGCAATGTGGAGGGATCATGCTTCCAAAATTTTTGGGTGTGTTGTTCTAGGAGTCCTCTGCTTGTCTGGAGTTGCTGAATCTTAATTTGCTTACTGTATCTGCTCCAGATTTTTATAGTAGACCGTTTGCTTCGTTTTGATCCGTCGCGGTGTAGCCGCGAAATGTGGGTCTATCTTCCCACGTCTTTGGGACTGAACTCGAACTTCGTATATCCCACTTCTATGGCACTGCGCTTGAACTTCGTGTTATCCTGCACACTTGCACAAAAACTAATCAAAAAGATTTTTCTTTACAAAGTATATTTTTTTTTTGTTTTGGTTTTCGGTTATATTTATATTCACAAGTTAACCCGAAATTACACAAAGAAATAAACTACCGTCTCCCCGGCAACGGCGCCATTTGATTGATAGACATTCTGCGTGTTCAAGTTTAGTTAATTACCGCAATCAAAACGGTTTCGCTCGTAGCTAGCCGGTTGAGTACGGGTCGTCCGCAGGGAGATGGGAATCTTTTTCTATGTGTTTTAACGAGTTAAGTCCAGTTTTCCAGATTTGTTTGTGATTAAGTAAGTGTTAAAATGATATGTAAAGAGATCTCGTTAGGGTTAGGATTAGGTTAGTTTGACTTAGGAGTCGCTCACTTCTTTCGTTGCCACTCTTAATATCGGTGTTACGGTAATCGGCAACAACGGGGATTAGCACGACTAGGAAGGAACTTGCGAGTATAAGTTAGGCTTTCCAACGCTTAAGTTCTTCCTTTTGGTGCTTGTCCGTCCGTTCTTGGCTCTTAGCCATAATCTCCGGTTAATTCAACCACAACCGGTCTCACTACGGAATCACCGCTATCATGTAGGATAGGGTGCCGTAGGGAGCGGATTGTGGTTCAATTAACGGGAGTCGATTTAAGATGTTGGGCAAGGAAAGAGTGAGAGAGATTTCCTTCTCTCAAACTTCCCTTATCCTACCCTAACAAGTATGGAAACTACTCACACATCATAATGAAAAGAAAACAAAACAAAGAGGAAGATAGAAAGAAAGAGATTAGAAGATAACAACTAGCTATTTGCGACCTCACCTTGGCAAGGATCAAGCGTAAGCATCATGGTTGTTTTAAGGATAAAGAAAAAGAGAAATAAAGAAACAATAAGAAATAACAACAACTACTTAACAAATGAAAATTATAAGCATTAATAAGAGAACAAGACAAGTATAATAGCAAAAGGAACTTCTTTATTCATCATTCTTCACTCACAAAAGCTCACTACAAGTTTTTCAATGGAGAAGAGATGAGAAGAGGAAGAAGAACAAGTATTCTAAACCTAGAAAAATACAAGATTATGCACCCTTGGCTTCACAAGGTTCTGGGCTATTTATAGGCTGGAGAATGAAAACCTAGGGCAAAATTCTGCCTCTACATGAAATGTCAAAACTACCCCTGAAGATTGGACAACTGCGGCGCCAGTATGGCCGCGGAACCGCGGCCTAGACCCCCCATTGGCCGCGGTTCCGCGGCCGTATGGAGGAGTTGGGCCCTCGTTTTTCTTGTGCTTCCCTGGTTCTGTGTGCCCTTTATTCTGGTATATGTATTTTCTCATATTTTCTTCACGATTTTTCCAGAATTTCTGTTGATCAAAAGGTGATTGTATATGGATCTTTTTGTCATGATTTTCTCGAGCTCCGCGTAGATTTCTTGGATCTTGTGCTGCCATTGAGCCTTGTGCATGAAAACGACATTGATTTGCCATTTTGTCTCCTAAACTGGTGTGTGGCAACAGATGGATAAACAGCGGAGATCCGTGTTTTATCTGTGGTTTGGCAGGAACCCGGATTTTGTCGTGTTTTTCCATGAATTTCGTTGTTAAGAGCCGAGAACCTGTATCCTGCAATTGACTAGCAAACACGGCTCAAGAGTACCTACCGATAAGCAATATGATAAAAATTGGGCGGTATAAAAATGCAATAATCTGATATGAACATATATCCAGCACCTCATTCGATGAGGAAAGAGCCGAGATCCCTTCACCGGGAGTGACCTCTTTAGCAAAAGCAAGTAAAAGTTATTCGGTTTGGTTATGAAAACTACTCGATTTTAAAAGCGGAGCTTAAACCACTCCTTTTCAAAACCACTAGATTCTACAACGATATCAAGTTTATTACGTTAAAGGTTTTCTTAAAAACCTGCTGTAGCCCTCCGTCATTTCAGATAAGTACTATTTAGTATTCGTGCTGCGTTTGTTGACCTCCGTCAAGGCGTAGTGTGCAGTAGCTGATTAGTGCTTATCTGCCGCATGTAATGCGATTGGATTAGGGTAGTCGTACGACTTTGTTGATCTCTGTCAAGGGTCGTGCGGGTGGGTTTAATTCAATCAAGAAATGAACAGGTTGAACTTGACCAGCGGCCTATGGTTTGCTGACCTCCATCAAGGTCATAGGAAGCTAGGGGTAAAAACAGATATTGGGAATTTCAAGTGTTGAAATTTGCAATGAGATTGCATACATTCTATATAATAGTTGGATCCCGATACCCACTGCGAGTAAGAGTTACTCCTGAGAGAGTTTTCCATTTTACAATTAAGTGTCTAAAAAAGGTGTTAACGGGGTAATGCCCATGCAGAAATGAGGTTATTTAATTAGTTCCATGCGAAAGCATGTGGAGACTCGCTCGGAGTACCAATACCTGCCGGGCCGAACGATTGGCGAACTTGTAGGGTGTAATTAATCCCGGCTAATCTTACCTTTTAGGGTTTGAAGGAAGATTTGATAAAAACAGTGGGAGCCATCCTGATTAGATAAAATAATAACCAATCTAATCTTGCAAAGAGCGCACACAAAGTGATTATCCTTCTCTCTCTTCAGGTAGCGACCAATGACACGCCTTAATCAAGATAATAATATGGATGTATTGACTGAACTCACTTATAATACCAGGCTAGGTTCCGATCTATATTATGATTGTCATAAGTTTGAGCAAGGAATAGTGAATATTCAGATTCCCATTCTACCCAAATAAAGAATAAGCATGTTGATGCATCGTCTTCGGGTGTGTTCGTTACCGAGAACTGTTTCTCAGTTAACACTACGTCCTGGGTATTGGATACTGGATAAGGATCCCATGTATGTAATTTGTTTTATGGGCTGAAGAGAGGTAGAGAACTGGGAAAGGGTGATATTTCTCTAGTAGTAGGGAATTGTGCAATTGTTGCAGCCAAAGCAGTTGGCGAATATCATCTTGTATTACCAAGTGGTAACACAATGATTCTGAGCGAATGTTATATTCGTACCGAAATTTTTTTGAATGTTTTCCTAAATCATGTGTTGATTAGGTATGGTACAACGGTATATACGTTCCAAATCAGACTACAGTTCTAAGTATATAGAACAAACACAAGAGGAACAGTATAGAAATGAACAAAGACTTCTTGTGGCATTGTAGACTAGGTCATATCAATGCAACAAGACTGAATGAGTTGAATAAGGATGCATATTTGAATCCGTTCAAATTTACATCTTATGAAACTTGCTAGTCGTGTCTCAAAGGCTAGATGACCAAATCTTCGTTTACTAGACATGGAGAAAGAGCTACCGAGCTCTTGGGACAGATACATAGTGATGTTTGCGGTGCTATGTCTACACATTCCAGGAATGGTTTCTCGTACTTTATTATATTCACCGATGATTTCTCAAGATACGAACATGTGTTCCTATTGAAACAAAAATCTGAATCTTTTGAGAAGTTCATGGAATATAAGTACGAAGTTGAGAACCTGACGGGTAAAAGTATTAAAATTCTTCGATACGATCGAAGAGGAGAATACTTAAGCACAGAGTTCCTGGATTATTTAAAAGAGAATGGGATTCTCTCTCAGCTTACTCCTCCGTATACGCCACAGCACAACGGTGTTTCAGAGCGGAGGTATCACACCTTATTAGATATGGTGCGCTCTATGATGAGTAATACTGAGTTACCTATTTTCTTTTGGGGTTATGCACTTGAGATAGTTGCATACCTATTGAATTGAGTTCCGACAAAATCCATTGCCTACCACTCCATATGAGACATAGAATGGGAAGAGACTATCTCTTAAACGAGTTAAGATATGGGGTTGTTCGGCCTATGTTTAAAAGAAAAATCCGGACAAGCTCGAGGCAAGGTCAGTTCTGTGCAAGTTTGTAGGATATCCCAAACATTCATGAGGGTATATCTTCTGCCACACCGAGGAACAAAAGGTGTTTGTTACTCGACATACTACCATTTTAGAAAAGGAATTTCTTTTCAAAGAGATTAGTGGTAATGAGGTAGAACTGGAAGAAGTTCCAACTACACAAACTATAACTAACGATTTGGTAGAACCAGAGGATTCAATAGTCCCTGACGAAACTCAGCCACTCCGCAGATCTAGTAGGGTTCCTCATCCACCTGAGAGATACTACGGTTTTCTCATAGACGGTGGGAGCGAGGATTGCATCATGGAAGATGATGACCCAAATAGTTTCGAGCAGGCCATCATAAGTAGAGACTCTGTGAAATGACTGGATGCTATGCGATCTGAGATGGAATCCATGTACACCAACAAAATATGGACTTTGGAAGTTGCTCCTAAAGGGGTAAAACCCATCGGGAGCAAGTGGATCTTGAGAAGATAATTGGTGTAGATTGAAAAGTTGAGACTTTCAAAGCTAGACTTGTAGTAAAAAGTTTTCTTCAACGACCTGGTGTCGACTATGATGAAACCTTTTGTCCAGAGGCTATGCTTAAGTCCAACAAGATCCTACTTGCCATTGCTGCATACTATAACTACGAAATCTGGCAGATTGCACGTCAAGACCGGTTTTCTAAATGGCGATTTATAAAAGAGCATGTACATGACACAGCCTGAGGGCTTCGTAGTGTTAGTTATATGTATGCCCTAGAGGCCATTACTGTACATAGGATGTATATTGTAGTGGATGCTGGGACATATATAGGGAGGACTTTCTTGCTCGACATGATAGTATGCTATCTGGTTGCTCTTTACCTTAACGTGTATACTGATTGTCTCTCTGTTACATGTTGGTAAACCCTTAGGATGTGTACTTGACTACCTGGACTATGATGCAGATCATACTAGTGGGGACAGATAGTCTATAAGTACATCCTTCAAAGTCCCTAGTCGTGGGTATATCGAGACGGGGCATTGATATACCAGAGTAGACTAGCGTATACCTTCTCGACCCATACAGATGGGCGATGGATGATCCCATATCCATTGGTGTTTGACATCAGAGATGATATACGGGTGCTCAGTGGAGACTGGGTACACTGGACGGACTCGCCGAGAACCTCCAGATGGTATTATACCTTACGTCAGATGGCAGTTCTCTGGTGACACTGGTACAGAGTAGTCTGTTGACCCGAGATCGTCATAGAGTCTTGTGTGGTTCCCACTGTGCTTTGATTTCCATCTTACCACGTCCAAGAGGGCGTGCAAAACGGTGGTTTTTGGGTACAGTCCCGAATCACATGGAGGCAATGAGCGATAGGAGGGGATTCGTCTCTCCCGGTATAGGGAGTTGATGTTGCGCTGTGTTCGATTGGCTATAACAGGAAATCCCTGGCCAGGGTTGCTGAGATTTACTGGTAAGTGTTACCAGTAGTTTCTCGAATTGTTATAGACCTCATATCGACACGACTTATCGAGCTATTGGGGTCTGACGTTTACCACCCCTAGGCGAGATATGCGACATATCAGACGATCAGACCGGACTGTGCGGTAAGTGTTACTGGTTGGATTCACAGGAGTATGAGCGGGCTTGCTCGTCGATCTTATGATCGCTCAATACCCGGGTGGCCGTTACGTTTAGCAGACCGCTTGCGGCTTGTGGATGTTTGATATGATCATCATCCGCTGCCGGTGTATTGACGAGTCTTTAGAGTCCTACACAGAGGTTTCCTGGCTCAAGCGAAACGAAATAGGAACGCATATGAGATATGTGCGGGACCAAGAATAATGCGTGTATGTGATACCGTATTTCATTCTCACGATGAATGTGTCGAATGGTTATATGCGATATAACCTAGTTATCGAATCAAGGATTGATTCGATAAAACGATACATTGTATACTAGTCGGTTGTGTGCGACATGACCGGATCATCGAATCAAGTGTTGATTTAATGATTTAATGCATAATTATATATTTGATATATTACTTTGCACTAACTGGTATTGGTTCACTTTAAATGGATTTTCTCACTTGGTTTGTGCACATTGTATATGTGATATACTTTTGTACACAAGTTTGTATCATGTTTGATGATGCATGCTTACTTGGGTTTGTGTAAAGACTAAACCATGGTTATATGAATGGTTAGGGTTTTGTTTTCTTTTTGATTTATCTTATTTAGTTATTCATTTTGAAAATGATAAGCATAAAGGGAAAATGGTGGCTTAATTTGTTTTCTAGTTGAAGCTTCTTGAACATTTGACCAAAGTGACCATTTTGTCTCATGCTTAACCCTAACCACTCCATTTAACCCTAGTCTATTCTCTACACCTAACCAAGGTTAGGATATGATAAGTATTCATTTTATTATTCATTTTGGATAATACTTATGATATTCTTTCTTTCTTCTTCTTCTTCATCTTCAACATTGAAGCAAGCTTGCCTCCATCAATGGCAACTTGTGAAAAATAGTGAGAAATCCAATTCTAAAGTGAACCCACTTCCTATTTCTTCATCCTCTACCTCTTGCCAAGTAGTAGAGTGTGTTTTCTTCACAAGTTTCATGACTTGGTGAAGTGGGAGCTTGATCTAGCGATGCCTCGACGTAGATCATCTTCGGCATCGTCGTCGATGACCTAGCCCGTTTTTTTTCTCCGATGAAGCCGACGCTAGAGCCCAAGATCCGATTTGGACAGCGAGGAGACTTCATCGCGGAGCCATGGAGGTGGAGAACCGGATCTACAAAGGTTGTATTTCCGTTCTTTTAGTTTTGTTGTAAACTAGTTGCTTTGGTCGCCTAGATTTCTAGTTAACGATCCGTAGTCTAGGGTTTCTCGGCACCGTAAATTTTGAAATTGGCATGGTTGATGCCTTGTGAGACCTCATTAGCGTGCCTAGGAATCCTACACATAGACATTAGGAGCAGCGGAAGCGTGTGCAAGCTGCTTAAATCAATCTACGGATTAAAGCGGGCATCGCAGAGCTGTCAAAGAGTTTGACTTCATCAAAGATGTAGATGAACCATGTATATATAAGAAGGTTATAGAGTGTAAGGTTGTCTTCCTCGTATTGTACGTGGATGGCATATTCTTGATAGGAAACATTGTTCCTATGCTACACTCGGTCAAGCTCTTCTTATCACAAATGTTCTCCATGAAAGATCTTGGTGATGCCTCCTACATTCTGGGGATTAAGGTTTATAGAGATAGATCTAAACAGATGTTGGGATTGTCCTAATCCAGGTACATAAAAACTATACCAAAGTGGTTTAGTATGGAAGATTCTAAGCGTGGTAATGTACCCGCTTGTTCAGGAATCACTCTCTCCAAAGAGATGTCTCCCAAGACTGATTTGGAGAGGGCTCGCATGCAAGAGATACCCTACGCTTCAGCAGTCGGTTCAATCATGTATGTGATATTGTATACCAGACCGGATGTAGTTTATGTAGGGATGCTAGGCACACGCACAAGGGTCTACGAGGCATCAACCATGCCCGATTTAAAATTTAGCCGTGCTGAACAACCCAAAGCCGGATTTTTAAACTAGAGATTAGGTGAAAACTAGCATGTTAAACATTTTAACACTAAGTGAGAGGGATTACAACCTCTGTAGATCCGGTCCTTTACTTCTTAAGCTCCATGTTGAGGTCCCTTCGCTGCGATCATCGTGTTCCGGACTCTCGAGAGGCTCCACGAAAAGAAAGATGCAAGCTTGCTTCCGATCTTCGATAACAAAGATGATCTACCTTGAAGTTTCATTAACACAAGCTAACACTCATTAAATGAAGTGAACACCCTCATCTAAATGGCAAGGGTAGATGAGGATGATGAAGTTGGATTTTTGCTCTCATTTATTTTCTTATTCTCACTCATTTTCATCACTTGAAAAAAATCTAGAAAGCTTTTTCCATGAAAGAAAGAAGAAGGAAGAAGAAAATGAATAATCATTAGAATTCTTTTGTGATGAATAATGAAAGAAAATAATGATCAATAATGCAACCATGGTTGCTAAACCTTTGTAGAGAATTAACCAAGGGTGTAGCGTTTGGGTTAGGTTAAAGATGAGTCATTTGTAAATATCTTTTTCATGACAAAATAAAAACCTTCTAGAAACTTCTAGAAAGCATTAACCCAAATCAAACCCTAATCTTGTTTAATCTTCACTAATCATGTTGCAATAATTACCATAACACGTTACAATATTATATATCACATATATAATATTTATTGTAACAAAATAAAATAATACAATTAACATATATCGTATATATATCAATGTATTACCCGAGAGAGAAAAAGAATCTTTTTGTCACGTCTCGAAAGTACGGAACATGACCGGCACTTAAACTACGAAACGTCTCGAGGCGTACGTAATCTAAGTAAACCGAAAACCCAGAAATCCAAACCAAGAAAAGTAGTAGAGTGAAGGAAAACCAATTTAAAACAAGTAGTTTTAATAGCATAAGCCGAATTATGCGGTTTTTAAGAACATCAAAATTTACTGAAAATTTCGGCAGAGTCTCCTTTGTAAATACTGGCCCCCAAACGGGATACAACATGAATAGTATAAGAAATCAATAAAAAGGCATCTCCAAGCGGGAGCTAGCTCTTCGTCAATTGATGGTCACAACCACACAAGCAATATAATATACAACGCCAACGGCGAGGATCAAAAATCAAAAGGAAACTCAAAACCATAAGAAAACCGCAGACATATAACGCGCGACTCTAAGGTCGAAGGAATAACATCACTGGTCTCTATCTCAAAATAAATACATGTTTGGTTGATGGAACTTCTAGATACAACAGAATAATAATATACAAGATATATAATGGGGGTACGATACAAGTAAACCCACCTACTAGCAAATCACCCGAAGGAAACTATGCCCGCAAGCCGTAATGAAACCTGTACGGCAAACCTGCAAGAAACTGGGGCACAACGGGGGTGAGTTGCCAACTCGTGAATAGAAAAAAACATCTACGAATAGAAATCGCATAAATAACGCAACCTAGGTCAATGATCATAATATATCCTCAATATATATAACATGCAACCTATAACAAAGCTAGGGTAAATATCTAACCCGAGTGTAATCTCATGTGCCCGTGTCAGTGCCTCAGGTAGCAATATATCATATGAATGAGGTATGAATGCATGAAAACAGAATACATGTAAATGAAGAACTGTTTTCATAATTTAGTGAGATTTCCTTTGTATTTTTAAAATGAGGTATCATAATGAAATCAGCATAAAACAGTGCCTAGCATCGGCACAAAACGTATTCCCAATATCTCGATATCTCTGTATCACAGTCTCTGTACCTCAATATCTCGAAATCTCAATGTCTCAATCACAATGTCTTGGGCCCCGTCAGTCCAGACCGGCCCCTACCATCCATCTCAAGACCACGACGGTATCCTCCGGATATCCGACGCGTCGGGTAAAATCACCGGTAGGTAGTGGTCCCCTGCCAGGCTCACATCGTCATCATCACGCGCTTCTTGCCCCGGGGTACCTTATTGGGTCCACCATGTACCCGAAACGGTTCATCCGTCTCCTCGAATCGGGTCTCGAAATCCATCAGCAAACTCATGGTGGACGACTCATACATCATGGGAAAAACCGCACTTTTTATTTTAAAAGAGAGAAAAGGGTTATTTATGTTTTTTGCGGTTTTCCTCCAAATCCAGAAAATCTCATGGAAATCCGAATCCAAAACCTCAATAACACGTAAAATAGTGAATATATGCATGAGAATCCATGAATGCGGCATAACAATGAATAACAGTATGCATGAAGTAGCAGGTAATAACTACAATGTCTAAACTAACATATAAGGCAAGTACGCTATATCAAGCAATAATATTTTCTAAGGTGTACGTGACATGGCAATTACCGATGAAGATGTGTGTGAGCCGACAAGTAAGTGTACGTGGTACATACGCATCATCGGTAATGGTGCTGGTGTCCTAACAATATGATATGAACATTGCAATAAGAAATTATAACATAAGTATGCGATACGAAGCGAACCACAATAATACGCTGGAGCTGAATACTAGACGCAACTGTAACTAACCTGCATTAATCTA
The DNA here is from genome assembly GCA_030015575.1 of Agapanthus africanus. Classification (NCBI taxonomy): domain Eukaryota; kingdom Viridiplantae; phylum Streptophyta; class Magnoliopsida; order Asparagales; family Amaryllidaceae; genus Agapanthus; species Agapanthus africanus. The sequence continues at coordinate 235,511,564 of CM057337.1, forward strand.
ATATAAGTCCTACAAATGGTGCCTTTTGAAATAACACGAATCATGGGGTTTTGAAAATAGGGGCTACGGTGTTTTTATGAAAAGATACGTCTTTTGAAATATCCGTAGGATCCCTTGGGCTGTCTTTTAAAATACCCACGATTCGTTAGTTTTTCAAATAGGTAAGAATCGAATCTAATCTAACAACTAAACTAAACTAAAGGGCTAAGCTAACAAGCTGGACTACAGGTAAGGAAACCGCCTAACATCTGAGTCGATCGATATACATACCTGTATATATATTAGTCGGTGATCCCGCCTCAATAATATCATATCCGATACCATATCTACAATCAGACATCCCAAGTCAAGAGTGCGGATCAATCATCAAGATATAGCTCGTGCGTAAATCCGTCGTATGGCATCCCCAAATCTGGGTACGGGTCAATATCATATTCCTCACACCATTCCTCTGGTATCCTCTTTATTCAAGATCATAGTCTAGGGTACTGATCTATGTCTAGTACAATACTAATATCCTCAATATACTCATGATCTGACTACTGATCGACAATCTCGTACAAACCGATATCGTCAGCACATATCATCATCAAGGGGGGTATACATCGCTCTATACGGCCTAATATCAATATCCTAGCATATCATGCCTCATACCACGATCACATGATGACCATTTATTTATAACACTATTCACCCGTATCGTCGTCCCAAGATCCGCTATAACACCAGGACGTATCTCAAGTACGAATCCTGCCATATCACCGCTATCACAACCACAAAACAAATCTCCTCGACTCAGCTCAATCCCAAGTATCATCCTCAAATCCGTATGTGAACACATAGTCCCATACCCATGTGATCACATAACTATAAAGAATCCCATGAGCACATATAAATAGGAATGTATGCAAGTATGTATGCGTGTATGTGTAGTGCAACACTACCCTAGGGTTCGCAACACTAAAATAATCCAACACACCAATATCCATCCTAAACATCGTTATTAATCCCAAATAACAAATAATAATTGCTAGTGTGTATACGCATCCGTATACACCACCACGGACTGCGGGGGTGCTATACGCCATCCACCCGACTTCTCCCCTTAGATATAAATCTACTCACCTGGTCCTCGCTCGCCGGTGCCGACGTCGCCACGCGCTTGCTTGTCGTCTCGAAGTCCACATGGGGTACCTACATATCATAACGCATCGTATCGCATTAAAATCCGACTCATGACCGAAACGACTCACGAATCCGACATAGGTCAAAACCTATGGTTGCTTTCACAAATCGACCCAAAAACCCTCGACATCGGCGTACAAACGTCGATTCATCAAGAAAAACACCAAACACACTCATTTTCACATTCACGAACACTAATTTTAATATAAAATAGGTTAAAACTCACAAAAACCCCAATTTCACTTAAAAAGTCATTTTTCCGAAAATCTAGCAAGCACAAATCACCGCTTTAGTACAAAACTTGATATATGAACGAATCTAGCGGCCACAATATTCACTAAATATCTTAAATAAGTCATAAAAACAATTTCCACAATTTAATTTCATTAAATTCCATTAACCCAAAAATTCTAGTTTACAAAATACCCAATTTTTAACAATTTATAGCAAAAATGCACAAACAACAATTTAGCTAGGATTTTCATGAACTAAAGGCATTAAACCACTCAATATATTATCTATAATGACATGAAACCATAATTATAATTTATTCTAAAGCGTTTAATAATTTTCCAAAACCCTAGTTAGCAAAATAACTTAATTAGGGCATTTTATAAGTAATGGTTTATAATTAACAACTAGATTAGTTTTCTACTAAACTTAAGATGTTAATCAACATCACTAAACCATGCACAATATATCACAACACAATTTCACAACAAAACCTTAATCTAAACCTCCTCTTGAAAACCCACATCTTTAAATTAACCCATAATTAAACGTATAATTAGGCTAGACTAAAGTATTTAGCAACAATTTAAACAAAAGGCCAATATTTATACCTCATGAACCATGGATGAAACTTGAAATCTAGACCTCCAATTTGAAATCCTTGCACCAAGATCCATGCTAAAGGAGATGAGAGAAAATGGGTAGGAGTCGGATTTGGATTTTAGCTTGATTTTTGAGGTATTTTGATGAATTTTTGATGCAAAATGAGAGAGGGAGAGAGAGGGGCTGTTGGTGGTGCAGGAAATGGGAGAGCTCGGCTGAAATTGACGAAATAGGAGAGAGAGTGAGGTGGGGAAAGATAACATCTAGTTAACCTAGTCAAAGTCCACTCTCATTTCTACATTTCCTTTTTCTTTTCTTTTCTTTTCTTTTCTTTTGCAAAACAAGTGGGGACAAGAGAGGGGGGTTGCTGAATTCAGCCAAGGGGGAGGGAAAATGGGGGTGTGTAAGTGTGGGTATGGGTGTGGGGTGATGGAAAATGATAAATACTATACCCCCAAACATCCATTAACACTAAATTCACTATTTAAGCCTTTTTCTTCGATAATTTCTAAACCGTTTTGGCAAACGATTTCGTTTCAAAAACCACATGATAAAATTTTATTTAAAGTTTTATGATGCACAAAATTTGTTTCAACTCATTCCAATTTGTAATTTTCCCTAATTAAATGTATTAGTGACGGCTTAAAATAATAATAAAATAATTTTTTTCAGAAAATTTGAAATTTCACCAGTGGCTCGATAAACACCAATTACTAGCAAATACATAGCTAGAATATGTATATTTAATTTTTCTAATAAGATATTTGCATTTTAATTTTTTACAGAAAACCCCCTTATTTTACCGATTTTCCGAAATTTCACCGAAACGATTTTCAAAACGCTACACTTTTAGTGAGCTAACATTAGTTAATGTAATTTAATATATCATATATATTATTATACATTAAATTATCGAATCAACACTTGATCCGACAATCCGGCTATATCGCATATAACCGACTAATATATCATTTACCGATTCATCGAATCAACACTTGATCCGATGACCCGGCTGATATCAAATATCGCGATAATAGAATACGGTATCTCATATCGCATTATCCTCGGTCCTGCACATATCACATATGTGCCCCTACTCCGTTTTGCCTGAGTCAAGAAACCTCTGTGCAGGACTCTAAAGAATCGTCAATACACCGGCAGTAGGTGATGATCATATCAAACACCCACAAGCTGCAAGCGGTCAGCTAAACGTAACAGCCACCCAGGTATTGAGCGCTCAGAAGATCAACAAGCAAGCCTGTACATTCTCCTGTGAATCCAATCAGTAACACTCCCGTACAGTCCGGTCTCGTCGTCTGATATGTCGCATATCTCGCCTAGGGGTGGTAAACGTCAAACCCTGGATAAGTCGTGTCGATATGTGGTCTATATAACAGTTCGAGAAACTACTGATAACACTTACCAGTAAATCTCAGCTACCCTGGCCAGGGATTTCCAGTTATAGCCAATCGAACATGGCACAACATCAACTCCCTATACCGGGAGAGACGAATCCCCTCCTATCGCTCATTGCCTCCATGTGATTCGGGACTGTACCTAAAAGCCCCCTTTTTGCACGCCCACTTGGACGTGGTATGATGGAAATCAAAGCATAGTGGGAATCATACAAGACTCTATGATGATCTCGGATCAACAGACTACTCTGTACCAGTGTCACCGGAGAACTGCCATCTGACGTGTGGTATAATACCATCTGGGAGTTCTCGACGAGTCCGTCAAGTGTACCCAGTCTCCACTGAACACCCGTACACCATCCTTGATGTCAAACACCGATGGATATGAGATCATCCATCGCCCATCATATGGGTCAAGATGCGTATACGAAAGTCTACTCTGGTGTATCAATGCCCTGTCTCGATACACCCTCGACTAGGAACAGTTATAGGATGTACTCGCCGACTATGGTGGCCCAACTAGTATGATCTCATCATAGTCCCAGTAGTCGAGTACATATCCTAAGGGCTTTATCAACATGTAACATAGAGACAATCAGAATACATGTTAAGATAAAGTACAACCAGATAGCATACTATCATGTCGAGCAAGAAAGTCCTCCCTATATATGTCCAAGCATCCACTACAATTTACATCGTATGTACAATAATGGCCTCTAGGGCATATATATAACTAACAATCTCCCACTTGCACTAGGGCCATCTGTTGCGGTATCACATACCCAACAATTAGCTGTGGTTGAAGTATCTCATACTCAACCATCCCATAAAAAGTCTCTACTGGGAAAAAGGCCTTTGTGAGAGGATCCGCACTGTTGTCCTCTGTGTCTACTCTCCTAACCTCGATCTCTCTGGAGATTAACCATCTCCACGATCAGGTGATACCGCCTAAGATTTATATCTGGATTTCTGATGGGACGGGCATTCCTTGGCATAAGCCACAACTCCATTGTCACACAATGGTAGGAACGAAGTTCATCCCATGAACTTATATGTATCCAGACTGCCTCTTTGGTAGCATCTTTGGTAATAATGTATCTTGCCTTTAATCGTCTAGTATGCCACGGTATCTAGCTTGGAACTCTTCCAACATACCGTCCCTCCACTGAGGGTAAAGACAATGCCTGCGACTGACATTCAGTCGTCCTTATCACTCTGGAACCTTTCCAGTGATTCTCTCCAGGATCGATTGATACCATCTCACTACAACTAGTGAGAATCCTAACATCCAATTAGATCTATCTCATAGATCCATAACCCAGGATTTAGGAGGTATCACCTTGATCCTATATGGAGAATCCTTGTGATAAGCGGAGATTGACCAAGCGTAGCATAGGAAACTCCTTCCTTATCAAGAGTATGTCATCCACGTACTCTATGAGGATCATCACCATACTCTCCACTACCTTTTTGTATATACAAGGTTCATCTAACATTTTGATGAAGTCAAACTCTTTGACTACCACATCAAAAAAGATGTTCCAACTCCGCGATGCCTGCTTTATCCTATAAAGCATCTTGCACACGTTTCCGCTGCTCCCACTGTCTACGAAGCCCTCTGACTGTGTACTTATAGACGCTCCTTTCCAAATCAGTATTTAGAAAAGCAGTCATGACACCCAACCGCTAGATATCGTAGTCATGGTATGTAGCCGTGGCAAGTAGGATCTAGATGGACTTAAGCATAGCTTTGAAAGTCTCAACTTTTCCATGTACACCAAGTAATCTTCTCAAGATATACTTGCTCCTGATGGGGATTTAACCCTTCAGATAAAGCAACCAAAGTCCATACTTTGTTGGTGTATAAGGATTCCATCTCAGATCGCTAACCATCCAGCCATTCTTACAGAGTCTCACTCCTGATGGCCTGCTCGAAACTAGTTGGGTCATCATCTCATGATGCAATCCTCGCTCCCACTATCATAGAGAAACCGAAGTATCTCTCAGGTGGGTAAGGAACCCTACTAGATTGGCGGAGAGGCTGAGGTTCGTTAAAAACTATTGAATCCTTTGGTTCTACCAAATCATCAGCTGCAGTTTGTATAGCTGGAACCTTTCCAGTTTTACATAACAGACCTTGCCTCGAGTTTGTCCGAATTTTTCTTTTAGACATAGTCCGGACAACCCTAAATCTTAACAAACTTAAGATATGGGCTCTTCCCTTCCATATCACATATGAAGTGGTAGGCAACTGATTTGATTTGAACCCTATTCAATAGGTATGCAGCTTCATAAGTGCATAATTCCCAAAAGGAAATAGGAAACTTAGTAGTACTCATCATAGAGCGCACCATATCACATAGGGTGCTATTGCTCCGCCCCGATATACCATCGTGCTATGGTCTATTCGGAGGAGTATTGCTGAGAGAGAATCTCATTCTCTTTTAGAATAGTCCAGGAATCCCATGCTCAAGTATTCTCCTCCCTGATCTCATCAAAGGACATAATACTTATATCCGTTTTTGGTTCTCTACTTGTAACTTATATTCTGTGATTATCTCAAAAGTTTCGAACTTTTGTTTCAACAGGAACATATGTCTGAATCTTGAGAGATCATCAGTGAATATTATGAAGTACAAAGAACCGATCTTGGCATGTGTAGACAGGGGACTTTCATACATCAGCATGTATCAGTTCTAAGAGTTCACTAACTCTTTCTCTGTTTCCAATAAACAGAGCTGTGGTCATCTTATCTCTGTGACATGACCGGCAAGTTTCACAAGATGTAAATTCAAACTAATTTAAATATGATCTAAATGTAACTTCAGCTAGTCGGGTCGCATTGATATGACCTAGTCTACAATACTTCAAGAAGGATTCGTTCATTTCTGAACTCTTCCTCTTGTGTGTGTTCTGTATACTAAGAACTGTAGTTTGATTTAGAACGTCTATGCTTTTAGATAACGTACCTGAACCGATCAACTCTTGATATAGGAAATGTTCAAAACATTATGCAACAATACGAAATTATATCCTTTCTTTACTAATAAAGAGACTGATATGATGTTGTATATCAGGTTCGGTATCTAATAACATTCGTTCAGAATCAATGTATTATGGTAATACAGGGTGATAGTGACCAACAGACTTGGCTGCAACACTTGCACCGTTTCTATCTCATGAAACTTATCACCCGTTCTCAGTTCTCTACCTATCTGTAGCCCATGTAACAAATTACATTTGTGGGATCCTGATCCGGTATCAAATACCCAGGACCTAAAGGATACTGAAAAACAGTTCTATGTAATGAACACACCCGAAGATGATGCATCAGCATGCACTTTCTTCGTTTGGGCGGCACGGGAAATCTGGTATTCCCCAATTTCCTGCTCTGTCTTATAACAATTATAAGTTGGAGCGGGACCAACGTTCCCCAGCTCAGTATAACAAGCGGGTTTGGTCAATATATCCGTATTATTATCTTGATTAAGGCGTGAGTCGCTACCCGGAGAGAGAGAGAAGAAAACACTCAGCGTGCGCTTTTACAAGATTAGATTGGTTATCAATTTATCTAATCAGGATTTCTCCCACTGTTTTAGTCAAATCTTCCTTCAAACCCTAAAAGGAAAGACTAGCCGGGATTAATTACACTATACAAGTTCGCCAATCTTTCAACCAGGCCAGTGCCGGTACTTTGAGTGAGGTTCCCCGTGCTTTCGCACGGACCTAATTAAAGTAAACCTCGTTTTCTCAGGGGCGTAACCCCATTAACACCTTTCTAGACACCTACTTGATCAGCTAATTGTAATGTGTAAAACTCTCCCAGGAGTAACTCTTACTCGCAGCGGGTATCGGGGTCCAACTATCTCATAGAAGGTATGCAATCTCATTGTAAATTTCAACACTTGAAATTCCCAATAATATTTTACCCCTAGCGTCCTATGACCTTGACGAATGCCAACAAACCATAGGCTACTAGTCAAGTTCAACTCGTCATTTCCCGATTGAATTAAACCCACCCGCACTACCCTTGACGAAAGCCAACAAAGCCGCACGACTACCCTAACTCAATCGCATCATATGCTTATGCAGATAAGCATAAATAGCTACCGCACACTACGCCTTGACGAAAGCCAACAAACGCAGCACGAATACTATGAAGTACTTATCTGTAATGACGGAGGGCTACGACAGGTTTTTAAGAAAACGCTTTGCGTAATGAACTTGATATCGTTGTAGAATCGAGTGATTTTAAATAGAGTGTTTTTGAGGCTTTTCTAGTTTTGCTAAAGGGGTCACTCCCGGTGAAGGGATCGTCGGCCCTTTCCTCATCGAATAAGGTGCAGGGTATATCATATATACCACCATGCAAAGCAAGAACTATAGAAGCAATCAAAAGACAAACTGTGTTTGTAGCATCTGATAGTTTCATTAAAGAGGTCACTCCCGGTGAAGGGATTTCGGCTCTTTCCTTATCGAATAAGGTGCTGGATGTTCTACAAGGAACACCGCTATGCAAAGCAAGAACTAGAGCTACCAGTTTTTAAACAAGTTTCTACAACATCTTAGGTTTCTTTTATTTCACTAATCTCATTAATGAAGTCCCATTTTATTATGCTTCACAAGCATCACATTTGAAACGAAATCTGCAATATAACATATATCTCATATATATAATATAAACATTTGTCTCAGGAAGTAATATGATCTCATCACAGAACATTGCAGCAGAAGAACACATATGAAATATTGGATATACTAGGAGGTCCGTGTTTTCAATACGAGCCTGTATAAAATACGGATTCCACGGTCATGATGAATAGCCAAGCCCACATCCTTAGACCCCTACGAGAGCGGCAAGTAACATTGCCAATTCCAGGGTTAGGAGACCCGGTCTCGACTCCTCGAGATGGTCTCCCACTGGACCCTAGAACCCGGTTACTTGTGCTCCCCGCCTTGGGTTTATCTAATGCGGAAAAGTAAATAATATACAAAGGTGACATCATCCTCAGCCCGGAAGTGCCCCAATAAAAGAATATTAAATACAAATGAATTTTACATGAATGAAAAAAAAACTCTCATCTCACATAAAACCCCCGTCTATTCAAACGCGACGATCCAATACAACATATCACAGCAACACATAATATCTCATATCATCAACGTAAGCAAGTATGCGTATCGCGATTTTCGTTGATGTATAGCAACGAAGCCGGCGATACACCACATACTACGCTTACGGTCACAGAAAAGAAAGTGTAAAACTACAACAGTTGGAATCCGCAACCACCTTAGACATCGCATGCCGAACCAAATGAATTCTTTAGACATCGCATGTCTAACAATTATAAACCCCGCATTTTAGTCTCATTATCGAAAACTCTTTTCAATATCAAGTCGGGCAATTCAACAAGATTCCCGACATACTGATCGAATGCTCCTCACAAACTTTAGTAGACTGCCGCACCCCCGGATGCCGTCGACGAAGTGAACTAAGACGGAACACCGCTGCCGCGAGAACCCGAACGGATATTTCTGGCGACGGGGTTCTCCTACAGTCACTTGGTCGGGGCTTTGGGGCGTGGCTATCTATTAAGTTTACCCGGCGAGTATCCGCGTACGCTACGTGATTGCGACGGACTTTTGATCACATCAAAATCCCATGGCAACCGATCATCTAAGACTAAACTGCTAGATTTATAACATTCAAATTAGTTATCTCATAACTACTTGTGGATTCCAAATATTGTATCATATTCCAGACAAATAGACGGTGTTAAACTTTCCGATCGAATAATCAAACACCCAAGTTTTCCCAGATAGCTCAACACTTGAGCGGAGTTCAAAAAGTATCCATCATATGCCACAGTACCAATGGTCCAGCCGTAGAAGGGTCAAGCCAACGCCTCACATGTGGCGCGCCGTACTGCCATAAACCCTAAGGTTCAGAGGCGGTTCAAGACTGTCACATAATCGAGTTAAGGTTTGTTGTCTTCTAGAGGGTCCACCGCGTTACTTGCATGATTTTCCGAAAGATTCAAACTCGAGAAAAATCAAACTTTTGAAAAATTTTCCGACAGGGGAAAATGTGAGTTATTGATATCCGTTCGAACTTTTTAACAGTTTGTAAAATTTATCCGGAAAAACTTAAATGAAGTTAAAATATCCGATCGAATCAATGAGTTCCCAATACACCCCTGAAAACTCAACTCTTGAGTATAATTAAAAATTCCCAGAAGAATCAGGAAGTAACTAGGATAATTACTGTGCAAAAAATAAAGCATCATCTTACTGTACGGCCGCGGATCCGCGGCCAAAGGTAGGTCATGGCCGCGGTTCCGCGGCTAAATATTGGAATTAATGTCTCGTTTTTTGCAGTAATTCCTAGAATACCCTGCTGATTTTTTTGAGTATTTTTAATCCAGAAAAAATCAACATTTTTAACAATGTCCAGATAGGGGTAAAATCGGGGTTTTCCGGGTTCGATCGGACTTTAAATTTCGTCTAGATTTTGTCTAAAGCTCTAGCTTGGCTCTGATACCACTGTAGGGTTGCTAGGCACACGCACAAGGGTCTACGAGGCATCAACCATGCCCGATTTAAAATTTAGCCGTGCCGAACAACCCAAAGCCGGATCTTTAAACTAGAGATTAGGTAAAAACTAGCATGTTAAACATTTTAACACTTAGTGAGAGGGATTACAACCTTTGTAGATCCGGTCCTTCACTTCTTAAGCTCCGTGTTGAGGTCCCTTCGCTGCGATCATCGTAATCCGGACTATCGAGAGGCTCTACGAAGAGAAAGATGCAACCTTGCTTCCGATCTTCGATAACAAAGATGATCTACCTTGAAGTTTCATTAACACAAGCTAACACTCACTAAATGAAGTGAAAACCCTCATCTAAATGTCAAGGGTAGATGAGGATGATGAAGTAGCATTTTTGCCCTCTTTTATTTTCTTATTCTCACTCCTTTTCATCACTTGAAAAAAAGCTAGAAAGCTTTTTCCATGAAAGAAAGAAGAAGGAAGAAGAAGATGAATAATCATTAGAATTCTTTTGTGATGAATAATGAAAGAAGATAATGATCAATAATGCAACCATTGTTGCTAAACCTTTGTAGAGAATTAACCAAGGGTGTAGGGTTTGGGTTAGGTTAAAGATGAGTCATTTGTAAATATCTTTTTCATGAAAAAATTAAACCTTCTAGAAACTTCTAGAAAGCACTAATCCAAATCAAACCCTAATCTTGTTTAATCTCCACTAATTATGTTGCATTAGTTATCATATCATGTTAAAATATTATATATCACATATATAATATTTATTGTAACAAAATAAAATAATACAATTAACTTATATCGCATATATATCAATGTATTACCCGAGTGAGAAAAAGAATCTTTTAGTGAGCTAATATTAGTTAATGTAATTTAATATATCATATATATTATTATACATTAAATTATCAAATCAACACTTGATCCGACAATCCGGCTATATCGCATATAACCGACTAATATATCATTTACCGATTCATCGAATCAACACTTGATCCGATGACCCGGCTGATATCAAATATCGCGAGAATAGAATACGGTATCTCATATCACATTATCCTCGGTCCTGCACATATCACATATGTGCCCCTACTCCATTTTGCCTGAGTCAAGAAATCTCTGTGCAGGACTCTAAAGTATCGTCAATACACCAGCAGTAGGTGACGATCATATCACACACCCACAAGCTGCAAGCGGTCAGCTAAACGTAACAGCCACCCAGGTATTGAGCGCTCAGAAGATCAACAAGTAAGCCTGTACATTCTCCTATGAATCCAATCAGTAACACTCCTGTACAGTCCGGTCTCGTCGTCTGATATGTCGCATATCTCGCCTAGGGGTGGTAAACGTCAGACCCCAGTAGCTCGATAAGTCGTGTCGATATGAGGTCTATAACAGTTCGAGAAACTACTGATAACACTTACCAGTAAATCTCAGCTACCCTGGCCAGGGATTTCCAGTTATAGCCAATCGAATACAGCACAACATCAACTCCCTATACCGGGAGAGACGAATCCCCTCCTATCGCTCATTGCCTCCATGTGATTCGGGACTGTACCCAAAAGCCAACTTTTTGCAAGCCCTCTTGGACATGGTATGATGGAAATTAAAGCACAGTGGGAATCACACAAGACTCTATGACGATCTCGGGTCAACAGACTACTCTGTACCAGCGTCACCGGAGAACTGCCATCTGACGTGAGGTATAATACCATTTGGGAGTTCTCGGCGAGTCCGTCCAGTGTACCCAATCTCCACTGAGCACCCGTACACCATCCTTGATGTCAAACACCGATGGATATGGGATCATCCAACGCCCATCATATGGGTCAAGATGCGTATACGCTAGTCTACTCTGGTGTATCGATGCCCTGTCTCGATACACCCTCGACTAGGAAGAGTTATAGGATGTACTCGCCGACTACCGTGGCCCCACTAGTATGATCTCATCATAGTCGCAGTAGTCGAGTACATATCCTAAGGGCTTTATCAACATGTAACATAGAGACAATCAGAATACATGTTAAGATAAAGTACAACCAGATAGCGTACTATCATGTCGAGCAAGAAAGTCCGCCCTATATATGTCCAAGCATCCACTACAATATACATCGTATGTACAGTAATGGCCTCTAGGGCCTACATATAACTAACAGTTTACTCACCAGGTATAGTGAGTAGGTATCAATCAGATCCTGGGGTGACATACTGGATAGCTGTGAAGAACATTCTTAAATACTTGAGAAGGACTATAGAGATTTTCTTGGTGTATTGTAACGGTGAACTCTAGGTGGAGTCCTTTACCGATTCGAGCTTCCAGAGTGATAAGGACGTCAGTAAGTCGGTCTCAGGTTTTATCTTCACCCTTTGTGAAGGGACGGTATGTTGGAAGAGTTCCAAGCTAGATACCATAGTAGACTCGACGATGAAGGTTGAATATATCGCTACCAACGATGCTGCTATAGAGGCTGTCTGGATGAAGAAGTTCATGAGATGAACTTGGTGAGGTTCCATCCATTGAGCATCCAATACCTATCTATTATGATAATAATGGAGCTGTGGCTTTGGCCAAAAAAACCCTGGTCCTATCAGTGATCAAGACATATTCTAAGGCGGTATCACCTGATCTGGGTGATAGTAGATCACCGGGAGATCGAGATCAGGAGAGTTGACATTGAGGATAACACAGCGGATCCACTCACCGAGGCCCTCACCTTGATGCCAATCGAGAGACTTTCTGAGATGTTGGGTAAGAGATACTACAACAACTTGCCTTACTGCAAGTGGGAGATTGTTAGCGATATGTATGCCCTAGAGGCCATTATTGTATGATATAGTGGATGCTTAGACATATATATGGAGGACTTTCTTTCTCGACATGATAGTATGCTATCTGGTTTCCTTTGTCTTAACATGTTCACTGGTATTATTATACCGTCTCTCATATACATATTGATAAAGTCCTTAGGATGTAGGCTTGACTACCACGACTATGATGCGGATCATACTACTGAGACTTGGGTAGTCCACAAGCACATCATTCAATAGTTCCTAGTCGAGGGAATATCGAGACAGGGCATCGATATTCCAGAGTAGACTAGTGTGTACGTTTCTTGACCCTGTATGGGGCGATGGTTGATCCCATATCCATTGGTGTTTGACATGAAAGATTGCACACAGGTGCTCATTAGAGAATGGGTAAACTGAACAGGACTCGTCGAGAACTCCTAGATGGTACTATACCTATCGTAAGATAGCTGTTCTCTGGTGACACTGGTACAGGTTAGTCTGTAGACCCGAGATCGTCATAGAGTCTTTGTGTGGTTCCCACTGTGCTTTGATTTCCTCCCTACCATGGATCAAAGGAGTCGTGCAAACAGTTGGATTTTGGGTACAGTCCCGAGTCACATGGAGGCAATAAGCAATAGCAGGGGTTTCGTCTATCCCGGTATTGGGAGTTGATGTTGCGCTATGCTCGATTGGCTATAATAATAAATCCTTAGTCAGGGCTGTTGATGAGATTTACTGGTAAGTGTTATCAGAAGTTTCTCGAACCGTTATGAGCCATACATCGGCATAACTTATCAAGTTATTGAGGTGTGACAATTCCACCCCCAGACTCGATATGCGACATATCAGATGAAGAGACCGTACGGTAAGTGTTATCTATAGGCTTCATGGGAGTTTGGACAAGCTTGCTTGTTGATCTTCTAATCACTCAATACCTGGGTAGCCGTTACGTCCAGCTACTACCACTGACAGCTTGTGGGTGACTGATGTGATCATCACCTACTGTTGGCGTATTGACGAGTCTTTATAGTCACACACAGAGGTTTCCTAGTTCAAGCGAAACGAGCTAGGGCACATATGCTGATATGTGCGGGGGGCTCGATTAAATACGAGTATGTGATACCGTATTCTAATATGGTTGTTATCTGATATCGGTCAGGTTATATGTGATATAACCGGATTATCGAATCAAGTGTTGATAATGTGATATACAGATAAATGATATTAGTCGGTTATATGTGATATAACCAGATTATTAAATCAAGTGTTGATTTAATAATATGATATATATTATATTTGATATAATTATATCTTAACTAATATTAATGCTCACTAAATATTTTCTTATATATTAATATATATATATATATATATATATATAAGAATGACATGGATTTTCTATTTTTTGAAAATAGAAAAATGAGGTGGAAATTTGAGGAATGGGTAAAATATGGCTTGCTCATTATTTTATTAGCCATTCTTCACTATTGAAGCATGGCATAATAAAAGTATTGTATTTTATTTGATGGTTCAATAAGTGAATGGATGCGACAAGCCATTCTATGGTTTTTTCATTCTTGACTTGCTTTTTTCAAGAGTTCATTCTTTCATGTGTTGAGCTCTTGCTCTCTAGCATTCTTCATCTTCTACCTCACACTTCCAAGCTCAAATCCCTCACATGTGTTGTGAAACAATGAGCTTGTGAGAAGCCTAGTGAGCTAACCAAAGCCTCTACTTCACCATCCTACACTTTATTAGCAATCAAGTGTAGCGTGTTTCCTTCACTAAAGTGTTTAGTGAAGTGGTAGCTTGGATTGGTGGATTTCGGATGGATCATCTTCGGTACGAAGGTCATCGGAGGAAGTTTGCACCTTCTTCAAGTGGAACCTAAGGGAGTTGCGTGGACTACTACCCTGAGCATTAGAAGAGAAGGACACAGTCATCAATGATTGTAGCCTCTTTCTCCTCTCTTAGTTTATCATATCATCATTGTTAAACCCTAATATTCTAGTTATGATCTTGGTTAGTGTTCATTAGCACCCGGAATTTTTGAAAATTGCATATGTGATGCCCGTTTTAACCTCGTTGCGATGCTAGTAAACACTTTCATGTTCTCCATTCACCATTTGACCAAGTATGTCTTCTTCGAAGTATCACAGAATCAAAAAATGTCGTTTGGCTGATTATTCCACTCTGGGTCACAGAACATCACAACCTGTACCCTTTTGCTCTGCCTCCAAACCCGATAAGAGAACATCTTTTGACCCATGGCTTCTCGGTGCACCCAATAACATGAATTCCTGAGTAATATCTACCCCCTCCAGTCCATAACTCCTCGGGAATTCTCATATCTACTGTCGTCGATGTTGACCAATCGATGAGGTACTCGGCAATAGATAGGTATCCAGCCCGAAACTCGTTTGGAAACTCAGCAGTAATCCGTAAAGATCTGTTCTTCCTAACTGTCCGAACCATCCTCCCTGCAATACCATCTGAACGAGGATCTCCCAACATGGTGTAATGATGCACGATCCTCTCCTACATAATCTTGCAAACCCTAGCGAAGCAAACCCTTCGCCAAAATCGGATAGAAAAACCTCTACGTGCTTCCGAGTTGCAAATCCAAAACGGTCGTTCTGAACTTCACAAAATTCTCGGCCTTGGGTTTGAGAACATACACCCAAAACTTCCTCGAGAAGTTGTCCATAAAGGAAATATAATTCCTAACTTCACTTCGAGAACAATCCGGTGCTGAAACTACCTGTATCTTCTTCTTACGGTACTCAGGGAAATCTATCTTGTCGAAATCTCCACCTCCAAGTGACTGCCTTTTTCGAGACACCTCCAAACTCGTCTGACTGATATGACCCAATCTTGGAGTTCATAGCTTGACCGAATCTGAACTGGTAGAAGTTTCGACAATATATCCTACGAATGTCTGTCCCTGAAGAAAATATAGATTCCCCACCATCTTAACCTTCATGACAATCAGAGCACCCTTAGAAATCCTCATGGAATCTCTGTCGGCCACACATTTGTAGCCGAATCCATCCAAAACCCCCAAAGAGACCAAGCTCCTCCTCAAATATGGCACATTCCTGACACTTGTCAACGTCCAAACTATCCCATCATGTATGCGAATCCGAACTATGCCTAACCCAACAATTTTTCTCGACGTATCGTTTCCCATAAAGATTGAGTTTCCAATAACTGAACGATATGTATCAAACCAACTCCAATGCGGAATCATATGGAATGAGCTCCCCGAATCCACCATCCAAGAATCATGCATATATGAAGTCACACATACTGATAGAACTGAACCATCACTGCCCTGATCTGAATCTTCCTCTGCGATTGCAATGCGGGAAGAAATTTGCTTGCCTTTCTCTTTTAGCTTCGGAAAATCTATCTTCCAATGTCCTCTTTCTTTGCAATATTTTCACTTGTCAATCACCAAGCTTCTTGACTCCTCAGAACCATCTTTTGACAGCTTCACCAAGCAGGCTCTAGTGAACATCGTGTTGCTCTAATTTCCTTTATCACCGACCACCTTTTCCCTCAATGTCTCATGATTGATGCATTTTTTGTGTATTCTATGAAGTTCTTGAAAGTTCATAGTGCCCTTACAGCGGCAACTACGGCCAATGCGGAATTGAAAAACAAAAAATTTCATGAGAGCACTAGAAACTAATCTCTAGCGATCGATGCAAACACTAAACTAGAATACAAGCATGCAAGGTTTATGGATTACAACCATTGATGCGTGTTCACCCAATCGTGGAAGTGTAGGGTTACCTAGCATGACAGCAAAGTTTCGGGAGGCATCATCCATGCCGTTTTAAAAAAATTTCCATGCTACATAACCCTAACCCTAGAATCTTAACTAGAGATTTAGATGAAACAACATGTAAACTACTTTACAACTAAGTGAATATGGAATACAACCTTTGTAGACCGGTCCTTCACTTCAATAGCTTTGAGTGGTAGTCCCTTCGCTCCAAGTAGTGATCTTGCGGACTTTAGAACGGCTCTATAAGATGAAAGGAACAAGCTTGCACGAATTCTTCATGGCCGAAGATGATCTACGTCGAGGAGACACTAACCCAAGCTAGCTCTTCACTAATTAGGGATTAGTTAAGCAAACAACCAAAACTAAATGGCTAATCTAGTAGAGGATGATGAAGTAGGATTTTTGCTCACTTTAGAATTAATTTTCTCACTATTTTTCTTCTCCTCTCAAAAACCTAGAGAGTTAAGCTCTTAATGAAGAAGAAGAAGCAAATAATGGATGAGAGAGTCAATGGCAACCATAGGTGAGAAATATCTCATATAACTCATGTAAAGACTTAACCATGAGTTTAGATAATGGTTGGGTTAATAAATATCTTAAGTAAAACAAAATTAGTGGACTAAGTCAATGCATCTACAAGCTTCCACAAGCTTCATGCCATGTGACCAATTTCCATCTAATTTGGATTTACTTTAAATAAACAAACCTCACATTATCAAGAGTATGGTGTGAGTCTCATACACCCATATAGTGTGTATCATCAAACATGACACAAAAAGAAAACATAATTAATATATATCACATATATATTAAGTGTGCAAATGGGAGAAAAAGAAATGCTTAAGTGAGCAAATATTAGTTAATGTAAATTAATATATCAAATATATAATTATGCATTAAATCATTAAATCAACACTTGATTTAATGATCCAGCTATATCACATACAACCGACTAATATTATTTATATCAACTTATCGAATCAACACTTGATTCGATAACCAGGCTATATCACATATAACCGACCAATATGAATAAATCGCAAGAATAGAATAAGGTATCACATACTCGTATTAATCTCGGTCCCGCACATATCACATATGTGCCCCTACTTCATTTTTCCTGAGCCAGTAAACCTCTTTGTAGGAATCTAAAGACTCGTCAATACGCCGTAGTAGGTGATGATCATATCAGGCACCCACAAGCCGTCAGCGGTACTAACTGGATGTAACGGCTACTCGGGTATTGAGCGATAAGAAGATCAACAAGCAAGCCCGGCCTCTCTAACTCCTGTAAAGCTTTTCAGTAACACTACCATACAGTCCGGTCTTTTCGTCTGATATGATTTATATCTAGTCTAGGGGTGGTAAACGTCAGACCCCAGTAACCGATAAGTCGTGCTGATGTGAGGCACATAACGGGTCGAGAAACCGCTGATAACACTTACCGGTAAATCTCCAAATCAGCCCTGGCCAGGGACTTCCTATTATGGCCAATCGACCACAGCGCAACATCAACCCCCAATACCCGGAGAGACGAATCCCCTCCTATCGCTCATTGCCTCCATGTGATTCGGGACTGTACCCAAAAGCCACCATTTTGCACGTTCTCTTGAATGTGGTATGGTGGAAATCAAAGCACAGTGGGGATCACACAAGACTCTATGAAGATCTCGGGTCTACAGACTAACCTGCACCAGTGTCACTAGAGAACTGCTATCTGACGATAGGTATAATACCAACTAGGAGTTCTCGGCGAGTCCGTTCAGTGTACCCAGTCTCCACTGAGCACCCGTATACCATCTTTGATGTCAAACACCAATGGATGTGGGATCATTCATCACCCATCATATGGGTCAAGATGCGTATACGCTAGTCTACTCTGGAATATCGATGCCCTGTCTCGATACACCCTCGACTAGGAACAATTATAGGATGTACTTGTGGACTACCCTTGGCCCCACTAGTATGATCTCCATCATAGTCCTTGTAGTCAAGTACACATCCTAAGGGTTTTATCAACATGTGAGAGCAATACAATATCATAATACAAGTCAACATGTTAAGACAAAGAGTAACCAGATAGCATACTATCATGTCGAGCAAGAAAGTCCTCTCTATATATATCCAAGCATCCACTATAATATACATCACATGTACAATAATGGCCTCTAGGTTATACATATAACTAAAAATCTCCCAATTGCACTAAGGCCAGTTGTTGTAGTATCTCATACCCAACATCCTGAAGAGTCTCTCAAATTGTATCTGGGGTATGGCCTTTGTGAGTGGATCCGCCGTGTTGTCCTTCGTGTCAACTCTCCTGATCTCGATCTCCCGACGATCAACTATCTCCCGGATCAGGTGATACCGCCTCAGAATATGCCTGGATCGCTGATGGGACCCGGGTTTCTTGTCCAAAACCACAGCTCCATTGTTATCACATTACAAAGGTATTGGATGCTCGATGGACGGAACCACACCAAGTTCATTTATGAACTTCTTCATCCAGACAGCCTCTTTAGAAGCATCGTTGGCAGCGATGTATTCAGCCTCCATCGTCGAGTCTGCCACGGTTTCCTGCTTGGAACTCTTCCAACAAACTGCCCCTCCATTGAGGATAAAGAGAAATCCCGAGACCGACTTAGAGTCGTCCTTATCACTATGCAAGCTCGAATCGGTTAAGGACTCCACTTGTAGTTCACCGTCACTATACAACAAGAACATCTCTTTAGTCCTTCTCAAGTACTTAAGAATGTTCTTCACAGCTGTCCAGTGACTCTCTCCTAGATCTTCTTGATACCTACTCACTACACTTAGTGAGTATACTACATCGGGTCTGGTAGATAACATAGCGTACATGATAGAGCCTACTGCCGAAGCATAGAGTATCCCTTACATGCGAGCTCTTTCCAAATCATTCATAGGAGATATCTCTTTGGAGAGAGTGAGTCCTGTGATCATGGATAAATTCCCACGCTTGGATTCTTCCATACTAAACCTCTTTAGTATGGTATCTATGTACCTGGATTGGGACAATCCCAGTATCCGTTTAGATCTATATCTATAGATCTTAATTTCCAAGATGTAGGAGGCATCACTTAGATCTTTCATTGAGAATCTTTGTGATAAGAAGAGCTTGACCGAGTGCAGCATAGGAACATCATTTTCTATCAAGAGTATGTCATCCACGTACAATACGAGGAAGACCACCTTACTCTCTGGCACCTCCTTTTATATACAAGGTTCATCTACGTTTTTGATGAAGTCAAACACTTTGACTACGACATCAAAACAGATGTTCCAACTCCGCGATACCTGCTTCAACCCATAGATGGATTTAAGCAGCTTACATATCTTCCCGCTGCTCCCACTATCCCCACTGTCCATGAAGCCCTTTGGCTGAGTCATGTACACGCACTCTTCTAAATCACCATTTAGAAAGGCGGTCTTAACATCCATTTGCCAGATTTGGTAGTCATGGTATGCAGCAATGGCAAGTAGGATCCGTATGGACTTAAGCATAACCACTGGAGAAAAGGTTTCATCACAATCCACACCTGGTCGTTGACGAAAACCTTTTACAACAAGTCTAGCTTTGAAAGTCTCAAATTTTCCATCTACACCAAATTTTTTCTTGAAGATCCACTTGCTCCCGATGGGTCTTACCCCTTCAGGAGAATCTTCCAAAGTCCATACTTTGTTGGTGTACATGGATTCCATCTCAGATCGCATTGCATCCAGCAATTTCACAGAGTCCGCACTCGTGATGGCCTGCTCGAATCTAGTTGGGTCATCATCTTCCATGATGCAATCCTCGCTCCCACCATCAATGAGAAAACCGTAGTATCTCTCAGGTGGATGAGGAACCCTACTAGATCGACGGAGAGGCTGAGGTTCGTTGGGGACTATCTAATTCTCTGGTTCCACTAAATCTTCAGTTGTAGTTTGTGCTGCTGGAATTTCTTCCAGCTCTACCTCTTCGCCACTAATTTCTTTTGCAAGAAATTCCTTTTCTAAAAAGGTGGCATGTCGAGAAACAAACACCTTTTGTTCCTCGCTGTGGTAGAAAAGATATCTATGTGAATGTTTATGATATCCCACAAACATAAAAAGAACTGACCGTGCCTCGAGTTTGTCCGGATTTTTCCTTTTGACATAGGCCGGACAACCCTATATCTTTACTCGTTTAAGACATAGTCTCTTCCCACTCCATATCTCATATGGCGTGGTAGGTATAGATTTAGATGGAACTTGATTCAATAGGTATGCAGTTGTCTCAAGCGCATAACTCCAAAAGAAAATAGGTAACTAAGCGGTGCTCATCATAGAGCGCACCATATCCAATAGGGTGCGATTCCTACGCTCCGATACACCGTTGTGCTGTGTTGTATACGGAGGATTAAGCTGAGAGAGAATCCCATTTTCTTTTAGATAGTCCAGGAACTCATTGCTCAAGTATTCTCCTCCTCGATCTGATCGAAGGATTTTAATACTTTTACCCATTTGGTTCTCAACTTCATACTTATATTCTTTGAATTTCTCAAAAGTTTCAGACTTGTGTTTCAACAGGAACACATGTCCGTATCTTGAGAGATCGTCGGTGAATGTAATGAAGTATGAGGAACCATTCCTGGCATTTGTAGACATGCGACCGCATACATCACTATGTATCAGTACGAAGAGTTCCGTAACTCTTTCTCCGTGTCCTGTAAACGGGGTTTTGGTCATCTTTCCTTTGAGACATGAGTGGCAAGTTTCATAAGATGATAATTCGAACGGATTCAAATATCCATCCTTATGTAACTTAGCTAGTCGCGTCACATTGATATGACCTAGTCTATAATGCAACAAGAAGGATTCTTTCATTTCTGAATTTTTCCTCTTGTGCGTGTTTTGTACGTTAAGAACTGTGGTTTGATTTAGTATGTATATGCCTTACTTAGCGAGCCTGATCCAATCAACTTTTGATCCAGGAAGATGTTCATAAGATTATCCTGTACTACAAAATTATATCCTTCTTTACTTAATAAAGAAACTGATATAAGATTGCATATCAGGGTCGGTATGTAATAGCATTCGTTCAGAATCAATGTATTACCATTTGGTAATACATAGTGATATTCGCCAACTTCTTTGGCTGCAATAATTGTACCATTCCCTACTAGTACGGAATGATCACCTATTCCCAGTTCTCTACCTTTCCTTAGCCCATGTAACATATTATATATGTGGGATCCCGATCCAGTATCTAATACCAAGGACGCAGAGTGTATTGAGAAACAGTTCTGGGTGACTAACACACCCGAAGAAGATGCATCAACATGCTCATTCTTCATTTGGGTGGCGTGGAAATCTGGATATTTTCCTATTTCCTACTCGGACATATAATAATTATAAGTTGGAGCGGAACCAACGCTCCCCAGCTCAGCATAACAAGCGGGTTCGGTCAATACATCCATATTATTATCTTAAATAAGGCCTGACATAGTCGCTACCTGGAGAGAGAGAGAAGAAAACACTTAGCGTATGCTCTTACAAGATTAGATTGGTTTTACTATCTTATCTAATCAGGATGGCTCCCACTGTTTTTATCAAATCTTCCTTCAAACCCTAAAAGGTAAGACTTGCCGGGATTAATTACACCTTACATGTTCGCCGATCATTCAGCCAGATCAGTGTCGGTACTTTGAGGGAGGTTCCCCATGCTTTCGCACGGACCTAATTAAAATAAACCTCATTTTCCCAGGGGCATAACCCTGTTAACACCATTCTAGACACCTACTTGATCGGCTAATTTTCATGTGTAAAACTCTCCCAGGAGTAACTCTTACTCGCAGTGGGTATCGGGATCCAACTATCTCATAGAAGGTATGCAATCTCATTGCAAATTCCAACACTTGAAATTGCCGATAATACATTTTCCCCTAACTTCCTATGACCTTGATAAAGGCCAACAAACCATAGGATGCTAGTCATGTTCAACCCGTTATTTTCCTGATTGAATTGAACCCACCCGTATGACCCTTGACAAAGGACAACAAGGTCGTACGACTACCCTAATCTAATCGCATCACATGCATAAACAGATAAGTACTAGTCAGCTACCACACACTACGCCTTGACAAAGGCCAACAAACGCAGCACGAATACTAAATAGTCTTTATCTAAAATGACGGAGGGCTACACAGGTTTTTAAGAGAAACAATGAGCGTAATGAACTTGATATCGTTGTAGAGTCATGTGATTTTTGAAAAGGAGTGTTTTTGAGGCTTTTTATTAGTTTTGCTAAAGAGGTCACTCCCGGTGAAGGGATCTCGGATCTTTCCTTATCGAATAAGGTGCAGAATATTTCATAAATATCACTATGCAAAGCAAGAACTAAAAGAAGCAATAAAAGACAAAACCAAGTGGGTTGTAGCATCTGCTAGTTTCGCTAAAGGGGTTACTCCCGGTGAAGGGATCTCGGCTCTTTCCATATCGAATGAGGTGCTGGATATTCTACAAGGAATACCACTATGTAAAGCAAAAACTAGAGCTACCCTTTTTGAAAATATGATTCTACAACATTTATTAGCTTTCTTTTCTTTCATTAATCTCATTAATGATGTCCCATCATTTATGCTTCCTAAGTATCACAGAAGAAACGAAAATACAACGTACTCTTTGTAAGTCCATGTCACGCACCCCACTAACTTGCGGGGAGGCGGAATATATGAAAAACGATTATCAAAACTTCGTAACACGGACTTGAGCTCATGAATCATTATCTAAACCATTGCTAACTATCAACTAGAAGTTTAACTACTCGGATTCGAAGTTATACCTCACGTTACATGTCCTTCGGGTCTTCATCGCTGTCCTCCACTCCTCGTAGGCTCCTTGGAACATCGGCACCTCAACGGCCTCCTCGAATGAAAGACGATCCACCCGAAAGCTCCTACGCCAAGCATAATCTCAAACTTGAGATAACTAGGTTGCTTAAAGTGCTAATCTAAGCTACCTAGGGGATATAGAGTGAGGTTATGGATGTATTAGTCTAGCTAACCCTTGATCTCAACTCATGAGAGGTTAGGGTTAGGGTTTGAAGAATGAGAGAGCTTGAGGAGAGAGAAGGTGAAGATGATAATGAAATGAGATAATGATCTATCATAATATATATGAAGCATTATTTATTTATCCAAAAATGAAATAATAGAATTAACAACCATGCTTCATAAATATCTATGAGTGATTCATCTCCATGAATCATTAAGCATTTATGATGCATTAATGACATGGATGAATCATACAAATGAGTCACTAATCTCATTTAATGCAATGCCACCTTACCCCCAAGTCAACACTCTTCTAGAAGCTTCCCGACAAATTACGAGAACGCCCCTCCAATCCGTGAAAACATGGAAAAAACTTTAGACTGTATAAATCCAATAACCCGATACTAGAATCTGGCTTAAACCAAAGCCGGCTAGTAAAAACTGTCCGAAAAGTCGTACGTGCGTAAACACACGTACGCGTCCGAACCCTTGTCGTAAAACCATACGACCTCTATATCGTTTCTCCTGGAGCAGGGAAACTCTCTGTGTGGGACTCTAAAGACACTACGCTGGCAGCGGGTTTAACCACAGACCGCAAGCGGCACTAGCTGTACGTAACGGTCCCCAGGTAGATGTCGATAAGAAAGCCGATGAGGAAACCCATCTGAACTCCTACTGAGCCTGATGTGACAATCTCCGTACAGTCCGGTCAGTTCGTCAAAGATTATCGCATATCAAGCCTAGGGGGCGGAAAGCGTCAGTCCCCTAGTAGCTGTATAAGTCGTGCCGGAGCGAAGCCCATTACACCCTGAGAAGCTACTGGAACCTACCAGTATATCTCGCTTGCCCTGGCCAGGGACTTTGCATAATGGCTCTCTGACACAGTGCGATATCATCTCCCAATACCGAGAGAGACGAATCCTGTCTAACCACTACTGCCTCCAAGTGCTCGGGACTGCACCCAACTGCTACCTGTTTGCATGACTCCTTTGAGCCGTAGTAGGGTAGCAATCTAAGAAAAGTGGGACACACTTGAGGCGAAGTAGCAGTGTCAAGTCTGTGGACTATGCTGCACTCATGTCACCTGGGAACTGTTAACTGACGACGGGTATAATACCAACCAATCAGTTCCCTTGCGAGTCCTGTCCAGTGTACCCGTAACCTAACGAGCACCTGTATACTATCTCCATTACGACGTGCTGATGGCTGTGGGACAGACCATCTCCCCAACTAGGATGAGAAGCGTACACACTTATTCTACTCCGGAATATCGATGCCCTATCTCGATAATCCAACTACCAGGGACCTGTATAGGATGTTGCTTACAGACTACCCAGCCCCCACTAGTGTGACTGCCATCACAACGCTGGTAATCAAGCAAAGATCCTATGGGTTCTACTAATATGTATAAGTGATACGTTACAAGAAACATATGCATATATTAAAGTAGATACAAACCAAGTAGCATACTACCATTTTTAGCAAGACTGTATATACAACTGTGAATATCCCAAGCTTCTATTAAGTAATATACATACAAGTATGATACAATAATGGCCCCTACGGCATATACACTAACAATCTCCCACTTGCACTAGGGCCATGAGCTGGCATATCGTAGACCTATCATCTCGAATAGCCTCTCGAACTGCGTCTGAGGAAGGGCCTTTGTGAATGGATCAGCAATGTTATTCTCCGTCTCTACTCTCTTCATCTCGATCTCCCGGCGATCTACGATCTCCATGATCAGGTGATACCGCCTTAAGATGTGTCTGGACTTCTGATGGGACTTGGGTTCCTTCGCTAAAGCTATAGCGCCGTTGTTGTTACAATACAGAGGTATTGGACCAACACTAGAAGGAACCACCTGAAGTTCTGTGAGGAACTTCTTCATCCAGACAGCTTCTTTTGCGGCATCGCAAGCAGCTATGTACTCCGCTTCCATTGTTGAGTCAGCAACGGTCTCCTGCTTGGAACTCTTCCAACAGACCGCCCCTCCAATGAGGGTAAAGACATAACCGGACATGGACTTGGAGTCATCTTTGTCACTCTGGAAGCCGGAGTCGGCAAAGGCCTCCATCTGGAGGTCTTTTCCACCATACACTAAGAACATCTCCTTAGTCCTCCACAAGTACTTGAGAATGTTCTTTACAGCTATCCAGTGATTCTCCCCTGGGTTTTCTTGATACCGGCTTACTCGCTCAATGCGTATGCTACATCTGGTCTGGTACATAACATCGCATACATTATAGAGCCTACCGCTGAAGCGTAGGGTATAATCGACATGCGATCCCTTTCCAAATCAGTCTTGGGAGATATATCTTTGGAGAGGGTGATTCCGTGACAAGCCGGTAGGTTACCGTGCTTAGAATCTTCCATACTGAATCTTTTCAATATGGTGTCTATGTACCTGGACTGTGAAAGTCCCAACATCCTTTTTGATATATCACGATAGATCTGGATCCCCAGAATGTAGGTGGCATCACCTAGGTCTTTCATGGAGAACTTCTGTGACAAAAAACTTTTGACTGACTGTAACATAGGAATATCATTTCCTATTAGGAGAATGTCATCCACGTACAAGACGAGAAATACTACAGCTCTCCCTACAATCTTTCTGTATATGCATGGTTCATCTGGATTTTTGATAAAGTCAAATTCTTTGACAGCATCATCAAAACAGATGTTCCAACTCCGCGATGCCTGCTTTAGTCCATAAATGGACTTAAGCAGCTTGCATACTTTACCGCTGCTCCCACTCTGAATGAATCCCTATGGCTGATCCATATAGGCGCTCTCTTCCAAATTTCCATTTAGAAAGGCCGTCTTTACGTCCATCTGCCAGATCTCATAATCGTGGAAGGCAGCAATAGCAAGAAGGACCCTAATGGATTTTAGCATAGCTACTGGAGAAAAGGTTTCGTCATAGTCCAAACCAGGTCTTTGACGGAAACCCTTTGTAACAAGTCTAGCTTTATAGGTTTCAACCTGTCCATCTACACCAATCTTCTTTCTGAAGATCCATTTGCATCCTATGGGTTTTACCCCTTCTAGAGCAATGTCCAAAGGCCATACTTTGTTAGTGTACATGGACTCCATTTCGGTCCGCATTGTATCCAGCCATTTTACTGAGTCACCGCTCTGAATGGCTTGCTGGAAGCTAGTAGGCTCATCATAGTCAATAGTGCAATCCTCTCTATCCCCGTCTATGAGAAAATCGTAGTATCTCTCGGGCGGATGAGACTGCCTACTACTCCTGTGGAGTGGCGCTGGGATGTCCGGTTCTCCTGAACCTTCTTGTTCTACCAAGGTTTCAGTAATAGTTTGTGGTTCTGGAATTTCTTCCAGTTCTATTGCGCTCCCACTCTTCTGATTTTCCAAAAAGTCAGTTACCAAGAAGCAGGCATGAAGAGAAACAAAGACCTTTTGTTCTTCTGTGTAATAGAAATAATATCCCTTGGAGTTCTTTGGATATCCCACAAATATGCATTTTACTGAGCGTGCCTCGAGCTTGTCCGCATGCTGCTTTTTTACAAAAGCTGGACATCCCTATGTCTTAAGATACTTAAGACAGGGTTTCATCCCACTCCACATCTGATATGGTATGGTAGGCACATTCTTGGTTGGAACTCGGTTCAAAAGGTATGCAGCTGATTCTAGTGCATATCCCCAGAATGATCGCGGCAACTCAGCGTTACTCATCATGGAACGAACCATATCCAATAGGGTTCGGTTCTGTCTCTCCGATACACCGTTATGTTGTGGTGTGTATGGAGGAGTAAGCTGAGAGAGAATTCCATTCTCTTTTAAGTAACCTAGGAACTCGGCACTTAAGTATTCACCACCTCGATCAGATCTCAGTGTCTTGATACTTTTGCCGGTTTGTTTTTCCACTTCATTTTTGTATTCTTGGAATTTCTCAAAGGCCTCGGATTTATGCTTCATCAAGAAGACATATCCATACCTAGAGAAATCATCCGTAAAAGTAATGAAGTAAGAATAACCGCTTCGCGTATGTGTAGACATTGGACCGCACACGTCACTGTGTATGAGTCCTAAGAGCTCGCTTGCTCTTACTCCGGGTCCAGTAAACGGAGTCTTTGTCATCTTTCCCATGAGACAAGATTCACAAGTAGTATAAGATTGATATTCGAACGGATTCAAATATCCTTCTCTATGTAACTTAGTCAACCTTCTTTCATTGATGTAACCTAGTCTACAATGCCATAAGAAAGCCTGATTCAATTCCGAAGACTTTCTTTTAAGTGTGTTCTGGACACTGAAAATCTGAGCTTGATTTAATACGTATATCCCGTTTTTTAATGTACCTGACCCAATCAAAACTTGATTTAGGTGGATGTGAACTACATCACTTACGAATGTAAAATCATATCCTTCTTTAGAAAGTAAGGATACAGATATGATATTACAAGTCGTACCTGGTACATAAAAACAGTTACGCAGAATCAATATCTGCCCAGTTGTCAGTCCAAGATGATATTCCCCTACGGATTCAGCATTCATGCTCATTCCGTTAGCAACCGTGAGGGTCATGTCATCGATCCTGATAACCCTACGGTTTCTCAGAGCCTGTAAAGAATTACAGATGTGAGTTCCAGACCCGGTATCCAATACCCAGGAAGTAGGGTTAACTGACATGCAGTTCTCTATTACAAGCACACCCGAAGCCGAAGCCACAACATGCTTCGAATCCTGGCTACTGGCTTCCAAAGCCCTGCAATTATTCTGCCTATGCCCAATCCCATAACAATAGGAACGTCCATCTTTTACTATTTTAAGTCCCGAAACTTTTGTCCTTCTCTTTCCTTCTACTTCCCTGGTTTCTTTCAGGGTAGAAGGTAGAGACTGTAGAATCAAGTCAGTACCTGACTCGTTCTGCAACGTGGTCTCCAGGTCCTGGAGCTCATCAATATAGCTAGTCATTGTAAGGACGTTATCCCCTACAATTGACCCGACAGCCATCCTCGCTTGAATTAAATCGGTCGAGATCTCATATCTTGCGATATGAGATTGCTCTCCATATAAATCTTTGTTATGGAGAAAGATGGAAACTAAGTCCATCTTCTCGTGCTGCTTCTGGTATACACCATCAACTGAAGCTGACATGAGGTACTTGGCTTTCGTTTTATCCTTTTCCCTTGTCTGACGGATATCCATATCCGCGACGGTGGAAACTGAACCTGGGACGGCAGGATTTTGAGTAGTAATAGGGTATTCCAGCTTGTCATAGGCAATGGACATTTGGACAGACCTTTGCCATTAATATAAGTCAGATACAGTCAATTTGTTATCTAGATGTAACCTATGTGTGGTCACAAGGTCGCTGCAATTAAGAGGGAGAGAGAAGAAAACACTATTAGCATGATGCTCTTGTAAGTTTAGAGTGGTTATTAATTTATCTAAACAGGGTGGCTCCCACTGTTTCTCGAATCCTTCCTCAAACCATAAAAGAAGAATTAGCCAAGACAACTCTCACCGTACAATACTTGCTTAACCGTTCAGCCAGGACAATGTTGATACTTCGAGGGAGGTTTTCCAACGCTTTCGCGAAGTTCCTTAATTAAATAACCTCTTTTCTCTGGGGGCGTAATCCCGCTGACACCTTTCTAGGCACCTACTTGGTTTATAGCATTGATCGTTAAGTGACGAATTTCCTGATAAGTAGTATATACTCACAGTAGGATCGGGGTCCAAAATATCATCGTATGATAATGTTGAAGGAATCCTACCAACATTCATCAAACTCCAAAATGGTATGCTTATCTCTGCAAATTTCAGTTTCTTTAGAAATTCCCGATATGGATTTTTTCCCCATGCTCTTATGACCTTGACTTTGGTCAACAAATCATAAGTCACATGTCAAGTTCTACCCGTCAATATCCAGGTTAATTTGAACCCATCCGTACATACCCTTGACTTTGGCCAACAAAGCAGTACGACTGTCCCAAACCAACACATCTATCTATGCTGCATATGAATATTCAATAGCTACCAAACACTGTGCCTTGACTTTGGCCAACAAACACAGCTTGAATACTATTGACTATCTATATGAAATGACGGAGGGCTACGACTGGTTTTGGCAAAACCGTGAACGTAGTGAACTTGATATAATCGAAGGAACCTGATACTTTTTTAAAAGGAGTGGTTAAAGCTCCGCAATTAAAAATTCTGCTCTTTTAAAATAACCGAGTGGTTTCTTTTAAATTTGTTCCAACGATTCAACTTTGGTTTATTTTCTTTGCATTATAATAATGCGTCCCATCATTTATCCTATCATTGCAGAAAACAACGAAAATACCACGTCCTCTTATGCCATCTGCATTCGCCACTGGGTCCCGTCATCACCCGTTAGGTTACTTAACTAACGACAGAGCGAGGGCTGGGCTAGCGCGGGTGTAAAACATAAGTGACATCTAATAGCTATCATATATAGATATTGTACATTCGTCAGACGCAATAATAAGCATTCCAGATCACAGATGAACTTTATTGGATTTACTATCAATCCGCATTTGCTTTGAGCCTGCAATAAAAAACGGATTACACAGTTGTGATGAATAGCCATAACCCCACCCTAGACCCCTACGGGTACGGCAAACTACCCGCCAAGTACCCGAAGTGAAGCTGTCTCCCTCAACAACGTGAGTAGGCCACTAAACACTTCGACGTACCCGGTAGTTTGTGTACCCCACCTTGGGTCTATCCTAGGAGCAAAAACAGTAAAAAGAAATAATACAACGGTGGCTACAACCGCAACCTGGATGTGCCCCGCAAAAGAATATTACATCAAATTACATTTACATTGAATGAATGAATATTAAACATATCTCAAACCCCGGCTAATCATCACAACAGTCCAACACAGTTCATATACACAAACAGTAAACATTACAGAAATGTGCAACCCCCTGCCAACCGACATACTAGCAGTTAGGGGAGGTTTACGAACACATTAAACATTACAGATAAAAACCCAATTAGCAAATATCTTAGAACATCAATCGATTACCATATTCCGTGTTTACCCCAAAAGCAAACCAGCAAAGAAGCAACCTGGGTAGAAAACAGAACATACAGGAAAGCAAAACACCAACACATATGAATAACAGAGCAAATCTGAGTCAACTCGGCGTTGACTCGGCGGCGGAACCGCGGCATAAGCACTCTATTGCCGCGGATCCGTGACCATACAACCGAGTTGGAACTTCGTATTTTCCCAGTATTCTTATATTTCCCTGCTGTGAATTTTAAGGTATGTCAAATATTTTTTCAGACACTTTTAAAATTAACAGAAACTTAGGATTTCCGGGGTTTCCTTTTTCGCGTTTTTCTGACGATCGAAATTCTAATCAGTTGCTAACAAGCTAGTAATGGTTTAGTTGTCTCTGATACCACTGTAAGTCCATGTCACGCACCCCACTAACTTGCGGGGAGGCGGAATATATGAAAAACGATTATCAAAGCTTCGTAACACGGACTTGAGCGCATGAATCGTTATCTAAACCATTGCTAACTATCAACTAGAGGTTTAACTACTTGGATTCAAAGTTATACCTCACGTTACATGTCCTTCGGGTCTTCATCGCTGTCCTCCACTCCTCGTAGGCTCCTTGGAACATCGGCACCTCAAGGTCTCCTCAAATCAAAGACGATCCACCCGAAAGCTCCTATGCCAAGCTTAATCTCAAACTTGAGATAACTAGGTTGCTTAAAGTGCTAATCTAAGCTACCTAGGGGATAT
This sequence comes from Agapanthus africanus, assembly GCA_030015575.1. Taxonomy (NCBI): domain Eukaryota; kingdom Viridiplantae; phylum Streptophyta; class Magnoliopsida; order Asparagales; family Amaryllidaceae; genus Agapanthus; species Agapanthus africanus. The sequence goes on from CM057337.1 coordinate 235,542,939, forward strand.
AGAGTAAGGTTATAGATGTATTAGTCTAGCTAACCCTTGATCTCAACTCATGAGAGGTTAGGGTTAGGGTTTGAAGAATGAGAGATCTTGAGGAGAGAGAAGGTGAAGATGATAATGAAATGAGATAATGATCTATCATAATATATATGAAGCATTATTTATTTATCCAAAAATGAAATAATAGAATTAACAACCAAGCTTCATAAATATCTATGAGTGATTCATCTCCATGAGTCATTAAGCATTTATGATGCATTAATGACATGGATGAATCACACAAATGAGTCACTAATCTCATTTAATGCAATGCCACCTTACCCCCCAAGTCACCACTCTTCTAGAAGCTTCCCGACAAATTACGAGAACGCCCCTCCAATCCATGAAAACACGGAAAAAACTTTAGACTGTATAAATCCAATAACCCGATACTAGAATCTGGCTTAAACCAAAGTCAGCTAGTAAAAACTGTCCGAAAAGTCATACGTGCGTAAACACACGTACGCGTCCGAACCCTTGTCGTAAAACCAAACGACCTCTATATCGTTTCGCCTGGAGCAGGGAAACTCTCTGTGTGGGACTCTAAAGACACTACGCTGGCAGCGGGTTTAACCACAGACCGCAAGCGGCACTAGCTGTATGTAACGGTCCCCAGGTAGATGTCGATAAGAAAGCCGATGAGGAAACCCATCTGAACTCCTACTGAGCCTGATGTGACAATCTCCGTACAGTCCGGTCTGTTCGTCAAAGACTATCGCATATCAAGCCTAGGGGGCGGCAAGCGTCAGTCCTCTAATAGCTGTATAAGTCGTGTCGGAGCTTAGCCAATTACACCCTGAGAAGCTACTGGAACCTACCAGTATATCTCGCTTGCCCTGGCCAGGGACTTTGCGTAATGGCTCTCTGACACAGCGCGATATCATCTCCCAAAACCAGGAGAGACGAATCCTGTCTAACCACTACTGCCTCCAAGTGCTCGGGACTGCACCCAACTGCTGCCTGTTTGCATGACTCCTTTGAGCCGTGGTAGGGTAGCAATCTAAGAACAGTGGGACACACTTGCGGCGAAGTAGCAGTGTCAAGTTTGCGGACTTAGCTATACACATGTCACCTGGGAACTGTTAACTGACGACGGGTATAATACCAACCAATCAGTTCCCCTGCGAGTCCTGTCCGGTGTACCCGTAACCTAACGAGCACCTGTATACTATCTCTAGTACGACGTACTGATGGTTGTGGGACAGACCATCTCCCCAACTGGGATAAGAAGCGTACACACTTAGTCTACTCTGGAATATCTATGCCCTATCTCGATAATCCAACTACCCGGGACCTGTATAGGATGTTGCTTACAGACTACCCAACCCCCACTAGTGTGACTGCCATCACAACGCTGGTAATCAAGCAAAGATCCTATGGGTTCTACTAATATGTATAAGTGATACGTTACAAGAAACATACGCACGTATTAAAGTAGATACAAACCAAGTAGCATACTACCATTTTTAGCAAGACTGTATATACAACTGTGAATATCCCAAGCTTCCATTAAGTAATATACATACAAGTATGATACAATAATGGCCCCTAGGGCATATACACTAACACTCTTATGCTATCCGCATTCGCCACAGTGTCCAGTTATGCACTGTTAAGTTACTTAACTAACGGCATAGCAGGGCGGGACAAGCACGGGTGCAAAACATAAGCAACGTTTATTATATATCATATATACAATAATAAAGCATTCGTCTCAGACATATAAAGTGATCACATCATAGAATACCAGCAGCAGAAGATAACATATGAAATATTGGATATACTAGGAATTCCGTGTTTTAAATTAAGCCGGTATAAAACACGGATTCCATAGTCGCGATGAATAGCCAAACCTACATCCCTAGGCTCTTACGAGAGCGGCAAGCAACTCTACCAATTCTAGAGTTAGGAGACCCGGTCTCGACTCCTCGAGATGCTGTCCCACTGGACTCTAGAACCCGGTTACTTGTGCTCCCCATCTGGGGTCTATCCTAATGCGGAAAAGTAAATAATATGCAACAATGGTGACATCATCCTCATCCCGGAAGTGCTCCAATAAAAGAATATTACATACAAGTTTTTTTACATGAATGAAAATGAAAAACTCTCATCTCACATAAAAAAAACCCGGCCATTCAAAACACGACGATCCAATATAACACATCACATCAACACATAACATTATATGTCATCAACGTAAGTAAATATGCGTATCCCAATTGTCGTTGACATATAGCAACGAAACCGGCGATACACCACATATTACACTTACAGTCGCAGAAAAGAAAGTAAAAAACTACAACAATTGGAATCCGCAACCACTTTAGACATCATAAACCCAATGTATCACATACTTTGGATTTCATGCCTAACAAATGAATTCCTTAGACATCATAAACCCGGGATATCTCTTATTGAAGGGTTCCTAGGCACCCTAGTGAGGTCTCACAAGGCATCGAACTTGCCATTTTCAAAAAAAATGATGCCGAGAAACCCTAGACTTCGGATCGTCGCTAGAATTCTAGGCGAAATATAAATCTAGTTAACAATTTAACTAAAGTTAAGATGCTACAACCTTTGTAGATCCGGATACCCACTTCCTTAGCTCCACGAGGGCGTCCTCTCGCTGTCCATCTTGAACCTTGGACTCTCGTGACGGCTTCATCGAAAAAACGTGCGGAATAGGTCGTCGGCTTCGTGTCAAAGACGATCTACGTCGAGGTTGCACAAGCTCAAGCTCCGACTTCACAAAGTTGTGAAACTTGTGAAGAAAACACCCAAAACAACTTGGCAAGAGGTAGAGGATGAAGAAATAGGAGGTGGGTTCACTTTAGAATTGGATTTATCTCACTAGATCTCAAGTTGCCATTAATGGCATCTAGGTTTCTCACTTGAAGAAGAAGAAGAAGATGATAGAATTATAATAAAAGTGTTATGGAAAAAGAATAATAAAACAATACTTATCATCTTCTAACCATGGTCAAGTGTAGAGAATAGACCATGGTTAGTGGGATTGGTTAGGGTTTAGTATGATGACAAAATGGTATCATTAGTCAAAGCTTCAACAAGCTTCAAGATAAAAATGAAACCATTTTGTTTTTCATTTATTTATTTATCAAGAAAGAATAGATAAATAAATAAGTAATTAAATCAAAACCCTAACTCATCTCATAACCATGGTTTAATACTTAACACATAACCAATTTTCATGCATCATCAAACATGACACATACAATTGCACACAAAATATATCACATATACAATGTGCTTTTCAAGTGAGAAAAATCCGTTTAAAGTGAACCAACACTAGTTAATGCAAAGTAATATATCAAATATATAATTATACATTAAATCATTAAATCAACACTTGATTCAATGATCCGGTCATGTCGCACATAACCGACTAGTATTCAATGCATCGATTTATCGAATCAATGATTCGATAACTAGGTCATATCTCATACAACCAATCGAAACATTAATCGCGAGAATCAAATACGGTATCACATACACGCATTATTCTCGGTCCCGCACATATCTCATATGCACTCCTATTTCGTTTCGCTTGAGCTAGGAAACCTCTGTGTAGGACTCTAAAGACTCGTCAATACGCCGGTAGCAGATGATGATCATATCAAGCACCCACAAGCCGCAAGCGGTCTGCTAAACGTAACGGCCACCCGGGTATTGAGCGATCAGAAGATCGACGAGCTAGCCCGCTCACACTCCTGCGAATCCGACCAGTAACACTTACCGTACAGTCCGGTCTCTTCGTCTGATACGTCGCATATCAAGTCTAGGGGTGGTATACGTCAGACCCCAATAACCCGATAAGTCGTGCCGATGTGAGGCTCATAACGGGTCGAGAAACTACTGGTAACACTTACCAGCAAATCTCTGATCAGCCCTGGCCAGGGACTTCCCTGCTACAGCCAATCGAGCACAGCACAACATCAACCCCCAATACCGAGAGAGACGAAACCCCTCCTATCGCTCATTGCCTCCATGTGACTCGGGACTGTGCCCAAAGACCACCGTTTTGCACGCCCTCATGGACGTGGTAAGGTGGAGATCAAAGTACAGTGGGAATCACACAAGACTCTATGACGATCCCGGGTCTACAGACTAACCTGTACAAGTGTCACCTGAGAACTGCCATCTGACGTGAGGTATAATACCATCTGGGAGTTCTCGGCGAGTCCGTCCAGTGTACCCAGTCTCCACTGAGCACCCGTATACCATCTCTGATGTCAAACACCAATGGATATGGGATCATCCATCGCCCATCACATGGGTCGAGAAGCGTATACGCTAGTCTACACCGGTATATCGATGCCCCGTCTCGATACACCCACGACTAGGGACCTTGAAGGATGTACTTATGGACTACCATGTCCCCACTAGTATGATCTGCATCATAGTCCAGGTAGTCAAGTACAAATCCAAAGGGCTTTACCAACATGTAACTATAAGACAGTATAAAGAGACTAGTGTACATGTTAAGATAAAGAGCAACCAGATAGCATACTATCATGTCGAGCAAGAAAGTCATCTTTATATATGTCCAAGCATCCAATATAATATACATCATCTGTACAATACTGGCCTCTAGGGCATACATACAACTAACAATCTCCTACTTGCACTCGGGCCAGCTGCTGTAGTATCGCATACCGAGCATCCCGAAGAGTCTCTCAAACTGTATCTGGGGAATGGCCTTCGTGAGTGGATCCGCTGTGTTGTTCTTCGTGTCAACCCTCCTGAACTCGATCTCCCGGCGATCAACTATCTCCCGGATCAGGTGATACCGCCTCAGAATATGCCTGGATCGCTGATGGGACCTGGGTTCCTTGGCCAAAGCCACTGCTCCATTGTTATCGTAATACAAAGGTATTGGATGCTCAATGGATGGAACCACTCCAAGTTCAGTAATGAACTTCTTGATCCAGACAGCCTCTTTGGTAGCATCGTTGGCAGCGATGTATTCAGCCTCCATCGTCGAGTCTGCCACGGTTTCCTTCTTGGAACTCTTCCAGCTAACCGCCCCTCCGTAAAGGGTAAAGACAAAGCCCGACTGCGACTTAGAGTCGTCCTTATCACTCTGGAAGCTCGAATCGGTAAAGGACTCCACTTGAAGTTCTCCGTTACCATACACCAAGAACATATCTCTAGTCCTTCGCAAGTACTTGAGAATGCTCTTCACAGCTGTCCAGTGACTCTCTCCAGGATCAGCTTGATACCTGCTCACTATACTTAGTGAGTATGCAACATCGGGTCTAGTACATAGCATCGCATACATGATAGAGCCTACTGCCGAAGCATAGGGTATCCCTTGCATGCGAGCTCTCTCCAAATCAGTCTTGGGAGACATCTCTTTGGAGAGAGTGACTCCAAAGATCGTGGGCAAGTTCCCACGCTTGGACTCTTCCATACTAAACCTCTTTAGTATGGTGTCAATGTACCTGGATTGGGACAATCCCAAAATCCGTTTGGATCTATCTCTATAGATCCTAATTCCCAATATGCAGGAGGCATCACCAAGATCTTTCATTGAGAATCTTTGTGATAAGAAGAGCATGACCGATTGCAGCATAGGAATATCATTTCCTATCAAGAGTATGTCGTCCACGTACAATACGAGGAATACAACCTTACTCTCTGCCACCTTCTTGTAGATACAAGGTTCATCTGGATTTTTGACGAAATCAAACTCTTTGATAACGACGTCAAAGCAGATGTTCCAACTCCGCGATGCTTGCTTTAATCCATAAATGGATTTAAGCAGCTTGCACACCTTCCCGCTGCTCCCACTGTCTACGAAGCCCTCTGGCTGAGTCATGTACACGCAATCTTCTAAATCACCATTTAGAAAGGCGGTCTTAACATCCATTTGCCAGATTTCGTAATCATGATAAGCAGCGATGGCAAGCATGATCCGGATGGATTTAAGCATAGTCACTGGAGAAAAGGTCTCGTCATAGTCCACACCTGGTCTTTGACGAAAACCCTTTACTACAAGTCTAGCTTTGAAAGTCTCCACTTTCCCATCTACACCAAGTTTCTTCTTGAAGATCCACTTGCTCCCAATGGGTTTTACCCCTTCAGGAGCAACGTCCAAAGTCCATACTTTGTTGGTGTACATGGATTCCATCTCGGACCGCATAGCATCCAGCCATTTCACTGAGTCCCCACTCGTGATGGCCTGCTCGAAGCTAGTTGGGTCATCATCCTCCATGATGCAATCCTCGCTCCCTCCATCCATGAGAAAACCGTAGTATCTCTCAGGTTGGCGAGGAACCCTACTAGATCGGCGGAGTGGCTGGGGTTCATCGGGAACTACGAAATCCTCTGGTTCAACCAAATCTTCTGTTGTAGTCTGTGTCGCTGGAACCTTTTCCAGTTCTATCTCAATGCCACTTATCTGTTTCATAAGAAAACTTTTTTCTAAGAAAGTGGCATGTCGAGAAACAAACACCTTTTGTTCCTCGGGGTGGTAGAAGATATACCCTTGTGAATTTTTGGGATATCCTACAAACTTACATAAGACAGATCTTGCCTCGAGTTTGTCCGGATTTTGTCTTTTGACATAGGCTGGACAACCCCATATCTTAATATAATTAAGATGTGGTATCTTCCCTTTCCATATCTCATATGGAGTGGTAGGCACTGATTTGGTAGGAACTCTATTCAATAGGTCCATGGCTGTCTCAAGCGCATACCCCCAGAAGGAAATAGGTAACTCAGCTGTGCTCATCATAGAGCGCACCATATCTAATAGGGTACGATTCCTCAATTCTGATACACCGTTGTGCTGTGGTGTATATGGAGGAGTCAGCTGAGAGAGAATCCCATTCTCTTTTAGGAAGTCCAGGAATTCATTTCTCAAGTATTCACCTCCTCGATCAGATCGAAGGATTTTAATACTCTTTCCGGTTTGGTTTTTGACTTCTTGTTTATATTCTCTAAATTTCTCAAAAGCTTCAGACTTGTGTCTTATTAAGTACACATGTCCGTATCTTGAGAGATCGTCAGTGAATGTAATGAAGTACGAAGAACCATCCCTGGCATGTGTAGACATAGGACCACATACATCACTATGTATCAGTCCCAAGAGTTCGGTAACTCTTTCTCCGTGTCCCGTAAACGGAGTTTTGGTCATCTTGCCTTTGAGACATGACTGGCAAGTGTCATAAGATGAAAATTCGAAAGGTTTCAAATATCCATCCTTATGCAACTTAGCCAGTCGTGTCACATTGATGTGACCCAGTCTACAATGCCACAAGAAGGATTCGTTGAGTTCAGATTTCTTCCTCTTGTGTGTGTTTGTTATGCTCAGAACTGTTGATTGATTTAGAACATAAATGCCATTGCATAAAGTGCCTGATCCAACCAACTTTTGGTTACGGAAAATGTTCATAACATTATCCTGTGATACAAAATTATATCCTTCTTTGCTTAATAAAGAAACCGATATAATGTTGCATATCAGGTTCGGCATGTAATAGCATTCGTTCAGAACCAATGTATTACCAGTTGGTAATACAAGGTGATATTCCCCGACAGTCTTAGCTGCAACAATTGCACCATTTCCAACTCTGATGTCTTTATCACCTTCCCCAAGTTCTCTACCTTTCCTGAGCCCATGTAACTGATTACATATATGGGATCCTGACCCGGTATCTAATACCCAGGACGTAGAGCAAATGGAGAAACAGTTCTCAGTAACGAACACACCCGAAGAAAATGCATCAACATGTACTTTCTTCATTCGGGCGGCATGGGAATCCTGGTATTCCCCTATATCCTGTTCATTCCTATAACACTTATAAGAAAGAACGGAACCAATGTTCCCCAGCACAGTATAACATGCGGGTTCGGTCAATACATCCATATTATTATCTTCATTAGGGCATGAAATGGTCGCTACCTGGAGAGAGAGAGAAGAAAACACTTTAGCGTATGCTCGTGCAAGATCAGATTGGTTATTATCTTATCTAATCAGGATGGCTCCCACTGCTTTTTATCAAATCTTCCTCCAAACCCTAAAAGGAAAGACTAGCCGGGATTAATTACACACTACAAGTTCGCCAATCTTTCAGCCAGGCCAGTGTCGGTACTTTGAGGGAGGTCCCCCGTGCTTTCGCACGAACCTAATTAATGTAAACCTCGTTTTCCCAGAGGCGTAACCCCGTTGACACCTTTCTAGACACCTACTTGATCAGCTAATTGCAATGTGTAAAACTCTCCCAGGAGTAACTCTTACTCGCAGTGGGTATCGGGATCCAACTATCTCATAGAAGGTATGCAATCTCATTGCAAATTTCAACACTTGAAATTCCCGATAATGCTTTTGCCTCTAGCGTGCTATGACCTTGACGAAAGCCAACAAACCACAGCCCGCTAGTCAAGTTCAACCCGTACATTTCTTGACTGAATTAAACCCACCCGCACGACCCTTGACGAAAGCCAACAAAGCCGTACGACTACCCTAATCCAGTCGCATCATATGCAGCAGATAAACAGCACATAGCTACCGCACACTACACCTTGACGAAAGCCAACAAATGTAGCACGAATACTATATGTAACCTATCTGAAATGACGGAGGGCTACGCAGGTTTTTCTGAAAACCTATTGCGTAATGAACTTGATATCGTTGTAGAATCAAATGAAGTTTTGAAATGGAGTGATTTTGAGGCTTTTCTAGTTTTGCTAAAGGAGTCACTCCCGGCGAAGGGATCTCGGTCCTTTCCTCGTCGAATGAGGTGCGGGATATATCATATATATCGCTGTGCAAAGCAAAAACCCAAAAAGCAGTCAAAAGCAAACCGAGTGTGTAGCATCTGCCAGTTATTGCTAAAGGAGTCACTCCCAGTGAAGGGATCTCTGTCCTTTCCTCATCGAATAAGGTGCAGGGTATATCATATATACCGATGTGCAAAGCAAGAACTGTAGCTACCTTTATATTTTAAAATTTGATTCCACAACATCTTAGGTTTCTTATCTTTCATTAATCACATTAATGAAGTCCCATCATTTAAATACCTAAACATCACAGATAGATATGACGTACACTTATGCCATCCGCATTCGCCTCGATGTCCCCTCGTACACCGTTAGGTTAGGTAACTAATGACAGAGCAGGGCAGGGCTAGCACGGGTGTAAAACATAAGTAACGTCTATATAATATATCATATATACTATATATTATATCCATCACAGAAACACATCACAGATATCGCAGCATAATAAACATATGAAATATTGTCGCTAGAATTCTAGGCGAAATATAAATCTAGTTAACAATTTAACTAAAGTTAAGATGCTACAAGCTTTGTAGATCCGGATACCCACTTCCTTCGCTCCACGAGGGCGTCCTCTCGCTGTCCATCTTGAACCTTGGACTCTCGTGACGGCTTCATCGGAGAAACGTGCGGAATAGGTCGTCGGCTTCGTGTCAAAGACGATCTACGTCGAGGTTGCACAAGCTCAAGCTCCGACTTCACAAAGTTGTGAAACTTGTGAAGAAAACACCCAAAACAACTTGGCAAGAGGTAGAGGGTGAAGAAATAGGAGGTGGGTTCACTTTAGAATTGGATTTATCTCACTAGATCTCAAGTTGCCATTAATGGCATCTAGGTTTCTCACTTGTAGAAGAAGAAGAAGATGATAGAATTATAATAAAAGTGTTATGGAAAAAGAATAATAAAACAATACTTATCATCTTCTAACCATGGTCAAGTGTAGAGAATAGACCATGGTTAGTGGGATTGGTTAGGGTTTAGTATGATGACAAAATGGTATCATTAGTCAAAGCTTCATGAAGCTTCAACAAGCTTCAAGATAAAAATGAAACCATTTTGTTTTTCATTTATTTATTTATCAAGAAAGAATAGATAAATAAATAAGTAATTAAATCAAAACCCTAACTCATCTCATAACCATGGTTTAATACTTAACACATAACCAATTTTCATGCATCATCAAACATGACACATACAATTGCACACAAAATATATCACATACACAATGTGCTTTTCAAGTGAGAAAAATCCGTTTAAAGTGAACCAACACTAGTTAATGCAAAGTAATATATCAAATATATAATTATACATTAAATCATTAAATCAACACTTGATTCAATGATCCGGTCATGTCGCACATAACCGACTAGTATTCAATGCATCGATTTATCGAATCAATGATTCGATAACTAGGTCATATCTCATACAACCAATCGAAACATTAATCGCGAGAATCAAATACGGTATCATATACACGCATTATTCTCGGTCCCGCACATATCTCATATGCACTCCTATTTCGTTTCGCTTGAGCTAGGAAACCTCTGTGTAGGACTCTAAAGACTCGTCAATACGCCGGTAGCAGATGATGATCATATCAAGCACCCACAAGCCGCAAGCGGTCTGCTAAACGTAACGGCCACCCGGGTATTGAGCGATCAGAAGATCGACGAGCTAGCCCGCTCACACTCCTGCGAATCCGACCAGTAACACTTACCGTACAGTCCGGTCTTTTCGTCTGATACGTCGCATATCAAGTCTAGGGGTGGTATACGTCAGACCCCAATAACCCGATAAGTCGTGCCGATGTGAGGCTCATAACGGGTCGAGAAACTACTGGTAACACTTACCAGCAAATCTCTGATCAGCCCTGGCCAGGGACTTCCCTGCTACGGCCAATCGAGCACAGCACAACATCAACCCCCAATACCGGGAGAGACGAAACCCCTCCTATCGCTCATTGCATCCATGTGACTCGGGACTGTGCCCAAAGACCACCATTTTGTACGCCCTCATGGACGTGGTAAGGTGGAGATCAAAGCACAGTGGGAATCACACAAGACTCTATGACGATCCCGGGTCTACAGACTAACCTGTACAAGTGTCACCTGAGAACTGCCATCTGACGTGAGGTATAATACCATCTGGGAGTTCTCGGCGAGTCCGTCCAGTGTACCCAGTCTCCACTGAGCACCCGTATACCATCTCTGATGTTAAACACCAATGGATATGGGATCATCCATCGCCCATCACATGGGTCGAGAAGCGTATACGCTAGTCTACACTGGTATATCGATGCCCCATCTCGATACACCCATGACTAGGGACCTTGAAGGATGTACTTATGGACTACCATGTCCCCACTAGTATGATCTGCATCATAGTCCAGGTAGTCAAGTACAAATCCTAAGGGCTTTACCAACATGTAACTATAAGACAGTATAAAGAGACTAGTGTACATGTTAAGATAAAGAGCAACCAGATAGCATACTATCATGTCGAGCAAGAAAGTCATCTCTATATATGTCCAAGCATCCAATATAATATACATCATCTGTACAATACTGGCCTCTAGGGCATACATACAACTAACACTTATTCCGAATTTCATTCCTAACAATTATAAACCCCGCATTTTAGTCTCGTTATTGAAAACACTTTCCAATAACTAGTCGGGCAATTCAACAAGATTCCTGACATCCCGATCGAATGCTCGTCGGAAACTTTAGCAGACGGCCGCACCCCCGATGCCATCGACGAAGTGCACTTAGGCGGAACACCGCGGCCGCGAGCACCCGGATGGATGCTTTTTTGCAACGGGGTTATCGTACAGTCACTTGGTCGGGGCTATAGGGCGTGGCTATCTAGTAACATTACCCGAAGAGTATTCACGTACACTACGTGATTGCGACGGACTTTTGATCCACATCAAAATTCCGTGGCAACCGATCATTTGAGACTAAATTGCTAGATTTATAAAATTCAAATTAGTTTTCAAAAAACTAATTATTGTGGATTCCAAATATTGTATCACATTCTACAGATAGCTAGACGATGTTAAACGTTTCGCTCGAATCAACGAATTCCCAAAATTTCCAAGAGAGCTTAACACTTGAGTGGTGTTAGAAATACCCATAACCATACCACAGTACCCATGGACCAACAGTTGAAGGCCCGTCCCAAGCCTCTCAAGTGGCGCCGCGGTTCCACGGTCACTTAGACGAGTTTGGGACTCGTTCTTCAGGTGTGTCCATGTAATTACCTGCATGATTTTTAGAGTATTTTTAACATGAAAAATTCCAACTTTTTGAAAATTTTCCAGAGAGGGGTCCAAAATTGGGTTTTCGGGGTTCGATCGGACTTCTAACTTCGTCTAGACAACGCCTAATTCTATAGCTTGGCTCTGATACCACTGTAGGGTTATCTAGCATGACAGCAAGGTTTCGGGAGGCATCATCCATACTGTTTTCAAAATTTTTCCATGCTACATAACCCTAACCCTAGAATCTTAACTAGAGATTTAGACGAAAGAACATGTAAACTACTTTACAACTAAGTGAATATGGAATACAACCTTTGTAGACCGGTCCTTCACTTCCTTAGCTCCGAGTGGTAGTCCATTCGCTCCAAGTAGTGATCTTGCGGACTCTAGAACGGCTCCACAAGATGAAAGGAACAAGCTTGCACGAAGTCTTCGAGGTCGAAGATGATCTACGTCGAGGAGACATTAACCCAAGCTACATCTTCACTAATTAGGGATTAGTGAAGCTAACACCCTAAACTAAATGGGTAATCTAGTACAGGATGATGATGTAGGATTTTTGCTCACTTTAGAATTAATTTTCTCACTCTTTTTCTTCTCCTCTCAAAATCCTAGAGATCTAAGCTCTTGATGAAGAAGAAGAAGCAAATAATGGATGAGAGAGTCAATGGAAACCATGGATGAGAAATATCTTATATAACTCATGTAGAGACTTAACCATGAGTTTAGATAATGGTTGGGTTAATAAATATCTTAAGTAAAACAAAATTAGTGGACTAAGTCAATGCATCTATAAGCTTCCACAAGCTTCATGCCATGTGACCAATTTCCATCTAATTTGGATTTACTTTAAATAAACAAACCTCATATTATCATGAGTATGGTGTTAGTCTCATACACCCATGTAGTGTGTATCATCAAACATGACACAAAAAGAAAACACAATTAATATATATATATATATATATATATATATATATATATATATATATATATTAAGTGTGCAAATGGGAGAAAAAGAAATGCTTAAGTGAGCAAATATTAGTTAATGTAAATTAATATATAAAATATATAATTATACATTAAATCATTAAATCAACACTTGATTTAATAATCCGGCTATATCACATACAACCGACTAATATTATTTGTATCAACTTATCGAATCAACACTTGATTCGATGACCCGTTATATCATATATAACCGACCGATACTAATAAATCGCGAGAATAGAATGCCATATCACTTACTCGTATTAATCTCGGTCCTGTACATATCACATATGTGCCCCTACTTCATTTTTCCTGAGCCAGGACACCTCTTTGTAGGACTCTAAAGACTCATCAATACGCCGACAGTAGGTGATGATCATATCAGGCACCCACAAGCCGTCAACGGTACTAGCTGGACGTAACGGCTACCCGGGTATTGAGCGATCAGAAGATCAACAAGCAAGCCCGCTCTAACTCCTGTAAAGCCTGTCAGTAACACCATCGTACAATTTGGTCTTTTCGTCTGATATGTTGCATATCTAGTCTAGGGGTGGTAAACGTCAGATCCCAGTAACCGATAAGTCATGCCGATGTGAGGCTCATAACGGGTCGAGAAACTACTGATAACACTTACCAGTATATCTCCAAATCAGCCCTGGCCAGGGGCTTCCTGTTATGGCCAATCGAGCACAGCGCAATATCAACCCCCAATACCGGAAGAGACGAATCCTCTCCTACCGCTCATTGCCTCCATGTGATTCGGGGCTGTACCCAAAAGCTACCGTTTTGCACGTTCTCTTGAACATGTTAAGGTGGAAATCAAAGCACAGTGGGAATCATACAAGACTCTATGACGATCTCGGGTCTATAAACTAACATGTACCAGTGCCACCAGAGAACTGCTAACTGACGAAAGGTATAATACCAACTAGGAGTTCTCGGCGAGTCCGTTCAGTGTACCCAGTCTCCACTGAGCACCCGTATACCATCTTTGATGTCAAACACCAATGGATGTGGGATCATCCATCGCCCATCATATTGGTCAAGATGCGTATACGCTAGTCTACTATAGAATATCGATGCCCTGTCTCGATACACCCTCAACTAGAAACAATTATATGATGTACTTGTGGACTACCCTTGGCCCCACTAGTATGATTCCATCATAGTCCTGGTAGTCAAGTACACATCCTAAGGGCTTTATCAACATGTGAGAGCAAGACAGTATCACAATACAAGTCAACATGTTAAGATAAAGAGCAACCAGATAGCATACTATAATGTCGAGCAAGAAATGTCCAAGCATCCACTATAATATACATCACATGTACAATAATGGCCTCTAAGGAATACATATAACTAACAGGAAGAGCCCTTGAAGATCTTTGTAAGCCGTCGGGAACAAGCTTGAGAGGTGACCGCCCTTGCTGAAGATGATCCACCCGAAGGAACCGATCCAAACTCCAGCTTCACCTAGTGAAGCAACCAACGCTCCAAGCTCGCTAGGAATGGAGAGTGGGGATGTAGGAATTTTCCACTATCATTTTCTCATTAACATAAAGCTCAAGAGAGCATGCAAGAAGGAGGAGAAGAGAATGGAGTGGTATCCATTCAACAAAATAAAATGAACTAAGTGTTGGTTGTGAAGAGAGAATGGTTTCATATATTTTTCTACGATCAAAATAAAAAATCATAACCATTTTCAAATTAAGAAATGAAGCCCCCCCTCTAAATGTCCATAACCATACTCAAAGCCGCCTCACTCTCCACCTCATTTCTTTGAATATTCATAAATTAATATTCACAAATGAGGTGTTCTTCTAGAAGTATTTCCGTATAAATACGGAATACTTCATGGTATACGTATCGGAATACATATACATGTATTCGTAGAAAAATAAGAATAACCAAGAGAGAGAAAATGAATAGTGAACAATAATATTAGAATATATATATATATTAATATATATATATATATATATATAAATTATTAAATCAAAACTTGATTTAATAATCCGTCTTAATCCTAAGCCGGCCAGTATTATTAACCGTCCGATTAAAGTCTGTGTAGCTTGTACGCGTATTTAATCGGACCCCTGTATGTACCTACATACGTCATCTACATCATATCTCTTGAACCGGGAAAACCCTCTGTGTGAGACTCTAAAGACTCGAAAATATGCTAACAGTGAGTTACTGGATAAATTCATAACCATAAGCACGTCAGCAACACTAGTTGTACGTAACAGCTACCTAGGTATATGCCCAAAGGGAGGTCAACAATAAAGTCTGTTCGTAACTTACTGAGCCTGAATGTGACAATCTACATACAGTCCAGTCTCTTCGTCTAAGAGTATCGCATACTGGGTCTAAGGAGTGGTTAACGTCAGGCCCCTAATAACCCGATAAGTCGTGTCGGTGTCAAGCTCATTACCAACCGAGAAACTACTGAACTCTTATCAGTAAATATCATCCACCGTAGCCACGGATTTACGGTGATAGCCAACCGAATACTGCATGAAATCGACTCCAAATACCAGGAGAGATGAATCCCTGACAATTGCTCACTGCCTCTAAGTGGCTCGGGACTGTACCTAACTAAAAACTGTTTGCACTACTCCTTTGAGCCAAGGTACGGTAGTAATCAAAGTACAGTGGGAAATCAAACAAGATAAATGACGATCTAAGGTCAAAAGACTAAGTTGTACTCATGCCACTGGAGAACTTCTATCTAACGATAAATATAATACCATCCGGAAGTTCTCGGCGAGTCCGTCCAGTGTACTCACCTATAGTGAGCACATGTATACTATCTTAGATGAAACAATACTAATGGCTTATGAGACTGGCCACCACCCTTCGTCGGGGACTAGAAACGTATACACTAGTCTACTCCGAAATATCGATGCCCGGTCTCGATACTCTCTCGACTAGGGGCATTTAAGGATGTGCTTATGGACTACCCAGCTCTCATGTATATGATCGCACAATCCTACAGGTTTCATTATTATATATTTGTGATTAGTCTAAAATATTGCACATTTGAATGAACATTTTCCCTACTATTGTTAAGTGCTAAAATGTGTTAATTGTAAATAGAGAACATATGTGGGTTTATTTGTAAAAGATTATTATCATATGTTTCTTCATTTTAATTAATATAATTAAGGAAAATATATGCATATAATATTTAAATGAAATATTAGTAATCAAAATATGCATTTCATATCAAATATTCCTAATCAATATTTTTAAGATATTATATCATATAAATGGTAAGAATAATATCTCAAAAATACCAAATGCTACTCATACCTTGATTTGAGATATTGTGTAGGTATTAGCTCAGGTTTGAAATCCAAGTAAGAGATCCAAGTCAAATCGGGATATCGGAACCGAATCTGCCAAATTTTAGAAGCAAATCGAGGAGTCTAGCAACGGCAGAGACTCAGAGCAAAATTTTCAGAATCTATACATAAAAATGATCTCCAAATATCGATAGAAAAAGCCAGAAGAAATCTCAAAACCCAGTTCCACCATGAAGCGGCGGATCCGCAACCATACGTGGCACAATGTGGCGAAACCGCGGCTTTTTGGTAGCCGTTGGATTTGGGATTTTGTGGATCTGATCTTAACAGCATCTAGGGTTTCTGGTTTCAGGGACTATATAAAGGATTGAGAGCTGTGCATTCAAGATTATCCAAGGGAACACATAATCATCTATTCATCTATCTCCATAAAGAGAGAGATCTAGAGCAAAACTAGGGTTCTTGTAATCTACTTTCTAAGGAGAAGTTGTAATGCTATAGTTGATTAATAAAGGTAGTTTTTATTTTTATTTTTATTTTTTGCATTTATTTTTCCGCATTACTTTTCAGCATTTACTTTACGCATTACTTTTTTGCATCTTAATTATGCTTTCATTTATCTCCAACCTTTCTACTAAATCAACTATGAGTGAGTAATTCCTTACTTACTAGGGTTTGTGGGATAGGGTAGAATAATGGATGAAAAATCTTTTAACTTTTTTTAACATTTTAAAGTTTATAAACTTTAGCAAAATAAATGTTAACCTACTTATCGAGCGTGGTACCAATTTATTGACTGTCACGACCACAATTTGAGATTGGTTAAACACTTGTTTTGTTAAGGGCTTGACATGAATAGAGATCAATGGACGGACAAGGGTCGGTAGTGGAAAACCCTAATTTCCTCCAAGAACTCTAATCCACATTCATCGCTATCGCTCTAATTTTAAACTATTTAAAGATAAAAAAGTCATTTTTAATATTCATCCATTAACTACTAAATCCTATAAACCCTACAAGCATTTTTATTATAAATTTTACATCTGTATTAAGATAGAACGATAACAATCACCCATCTCTTTCATCAACTCATAGCAAGAAAAGAGTTCACGTTTCCCTGCGGACGACCCGTACTTATCGCGGCTAGCTACTAGCGACGCTGTCTTGATTGCGGTTATTTACAAAACACTTTTTCACATGTCAATCAAATGGCGCCGTTGCCGGAGAAACGACCGTAATTTTTTTCTTGTTATTCGGGTTGATTTCTAATTAAAATCAGCAAACATAAAATAAAAGAGAACCAAAACCGCATCTTGTGTTTATAACGATTATTGTGCAAGTTTTGCAAAGGAAACTGGAGTAACTGGATTAAGGCAACAGAGATTCAAAGAGTTTCAACTTGGAACAGAGGAGCATAAGGGTGCTCTGAAGAAAATTTAGCAAAAGAACCTTCCACACGGCGGCGGAACCGCGGCTATTGGTTGCAATTGGCGGCGGAACCGTGGCCTTCTTGAGGATTTGGCCCTCCAAACTTCTGTGGTATTTTCCTATTATATTTCTCTCTTCTCTGAAGCTCCGATAATCTGATTTTACCTGCAGGATTCTTTGCAAACAGTGCCGCTCAAAAAAAAATTTGCGTGTTTTGATTTCGATTTGTTTTTGCATATCTAAACCGGACTTTAAGGGGCAATAAATCCAAATCTAGATTAGGTAGGGATTTCATCACCTTTCCTAGGCCTCACAAATCACAAACGAGCATACTATAACCCTACATTAATAAAAAAATATCTAAACCAAGCACCTAAGGACTGTCATGCTCTATTAGGACAGAGGAAGGTTGTGGGTAATCTATTGCTTATCCGCATTTCTCGTGTGGGGTCTAGGCAAGTGTGACTAAAGAAAATCGTTACTTAATTAGGACCGCTATTTCGGTGATTCGTATAGCGGCTACCTCCCACTTATCTGGCATTTACCTGGCCGCAAGATTGATAGGGAGGTGGTAGAGGATTGATCCTACGACTTGTCCTTTGGAAGTCTTGGAGTGGTCTAGTGAGTTGACCTAGGAGACCCTAGCTCTAAGGATTGATTGTGCATTTTGTGATTTGTTGAGTCAAGCATTACGTCTGACATATTTTTCAAAACAAATCTTCTTAAAATCGTTCTCACTCATATCACACGCTGCCACGTACACTAAACCCGCTTTGTGTATGATCGGGTGGACACGGGATTCTAGTGCCCGTCTAGTCCGCGTTTTTGCTCTCGACTCCGAAGTCGGTGCTTCTGCATCTTCTATTTCTCTTCCACACACCACATCTCTCGAAATGGACGGATCTCCATCGGGTTTTAACGACACCACCCTGCCACCATCCGCAGGTGCGCAAAATCCACCACGCATCACTCTACAAGATAGATGTTATTCCGTACACGGACCCATCCTACGTGTCTGTCTCTTCCACCAGCCAAAGGGGATTATTTCGAAAATAAACCCTACTTCATCAACTTGTTGCACGGGCTTGAATCTGAAGACGCATACTTTTTTATAACCAAATTTGAAAACGTATGTGCTATGATGAGTACCACCCAACTTTCAGGAGATGCTATGCGATTACTTATTCTCCCTTTTACCTTGTGCGATCTAGCAGAAAAATGGCTTTATAGCACCGCCGCACATTCTATCGCTAAATGGGATGAATTCTTTATGTCATTCCTTAAGAAATTCTATCCTCATCATAAGACCGCTCGTATTTAGAGCGAGATTAACCAGTTTGCCCAAATTCCCAACGAACCCTTTTGGAAATACTTTGAACGGTTTAAAGATCTTTGATTGATCGTTAAAAAGTGTGCTAAAAAAAACCGCAATCAAGACAGTGTCGCTAGTAGCTATCCGCGATGAGTACGGATCGTCCGCAGGAAAACGTGAACTCTTTTCTTTCTTTAGACGATTTGATCAAAGATCGGTGATTGTTTGTCGTTACGGATATAAAATTTATAATGAAAAGGGTTATAGGGTTCATAGGGCTTAGTAGTAATGGATGAATAGTTAAAAATGACTCCTTTATCTTTTAATAGTTTAAAACTAGATCAATAGTGATGAATTTAGATTAGGGTTCTTGGAAGAAACTAAGGTTTCCCCACTACTAACCCTTGTCCTTGCATTGATCTCTATTCATGTCTAGCCCTTAACAAAACAAGTATTAAACCAATCTCAAATCATGGTCGTAACTATCAATAAATTGATAGCGCGCCCGATAAGGAGGTTAACATTTATTTTGCTAAAATTTATAAACTTTAAAATGTATAAAAGAAGTTAAAAGATTTTCTTACGCATGATTCTACCCTATCCTACGAACCCTAGCAAGCTAGGAATTACTCGCTCATGGTTAAAGATTTAGAAGAAAGGTTGAAGAAGAATGAAAACATAGTTAAGATGCAGAAAAGTAAATGCAGAAATTAAATGCGGAAAATAAATGCAAAGAGAATTAAAAACAACTACCTTTATTAATCGACTATTGCATTTACAATTCTTCTTAGAAAGTAGAATACAAAAACCCTAGTTTGCTCTTGATCTCTTTCTTGTTAGAGGTAGATGAATAGATGATGATCACTCGGATACGTGGATCTCTTGATCTCTTCGGTGATGATTTTTAATGTGAAGCTCTCGGTCCAATATATAGTCACAGAAACTAGAAACCCTGATTTCCTATGTGAATATAAGCTCTTACAATCAAATCCCCAAAATCTCAGATCCTACGGCCATCAATGCACCGCGGTTCTGTCGCAAATCCCTCTCTTTGGCCGTGGATCCGCCGCAGTTTATGAGGATCAGGCTATAGGATTTTTTTGGGTGTTTTGTATTGATATTTAGAGATCCTATCGATGTCTGGATTATGAGAATAATACCCTGAGTCTCTGCCGTTGCTAGATCTCTTGATTTGCTTCTATATTTTTGGCAAATTTGATTCCGACATCCCAATTAAGCTCGGATCTCTTGGATTCCAGAACTGAGCTAATATCTACACAATATCTCAAATCAAAGTGTTAGTAGTATTTGGAATTTTTGAGATATTATCCTAACCATTTTATATGATATTAAATTTTAAAGAATATTGAATAGAAATATTTGATATGATACGCATATTTTGATTACTAAGATTTCATATAAATATTATATGCATATATTTTCCCTCATTATGTTAAATATAATGTAGAAACCTATGATAATAAACTTTTTATACATAAACCCTCATATGTTCTATAATTACAATAAACATCTTTTAGTACTTAACAATAATAGGGAAAATGTTCATTCAAATGTGCAATATTTTAGACTAATCAAATACCCCCAAACTTAAGTTTGATCGTCCCGAGCAAACTAGTTATTAAAAAGAAGAAGAAGAAAAAGAAAAAGAATAACCCAGCATACTTTCGTAGGCAACACGATTGCACTGAGCACGTGCAACATGCCTTTAAATCTCTAGGTGTCCCTAGTAGGAGGAGTGTTGTCTCCAGAGGGTTTTCAGCGGATTACACCTACAAACTCTTATAATAAAAGAAAGAAGATGAAAGTTACATACAAAGAAAAAGAACATATAAAAGAAAGAACTTGAAAATAAGAGTTTCAAACTACACTAGCTTTTTAGTGGCCATGAGCCCTATCTTAATGGTCATGAAAAGATGTCAGAAATCACGTCATCTCTCAATAAAACATTGCCTTTAGTCTTCCTCCCTACCTTTCTTCCAAACATCGATCATATATCCCTACGTGTGTATAAAAGACATCCCTACACTTAGAGAATTCAATTCAAGCCATGATACTCTTGTCCATCTTGCTTAGTACTTTTTAGTCGGTGAATATTTCAGATGGAACTGCTCACACATTTTTCATGCGACCGTTAATACTTCTTGAGGTACTAACCAACCGATTACCAAATGTGCTCACTCTTTTAGGCATAATTAGCAATGTCCTAGTCTTGCAACACCTAAGGCTTAGCAGTGGCTCCCAAATCAGTTAGTCTAAGGCACTAGGTGTTATGGCACCCACGCTATATTTTTTTTATGCTGCCTTAAATAATTACAGAACCAGTGTTCATTTTTCTTCACCATTTTTTTCATTTATATTTTTGTTTATATATATTTTTTCTTCATACTAAAGCTTTTAGATAAGAGCATTTCAAGGTATCCTCTACTATCCGAAGTTTCAAGATGTGTGCCAGTATGTATAGTAGGGTATCAACGTTCAGATGTTCGGACTCAAGATTAGGGGCTATTTTTCAGACTTATTTTTATTCTCAGATTAGTGATTTCCTTCATCTTACTAACCCTTGGGACAACAGCTCATGACTACCTATTACTAGCTTCGTTTTAAAACATCTAATTTTCTTGCTTTTCTTAAACCTCTTCATATCTTTCATATGTATTTTTCACTTCCTAACTTTTATTATCAAAAAAATTTAGTGCTATTATTTAGTATAATGCAAAATGATGCGTGAATAAGCACAAACCTCCCCCAAACCTATTTGCAGCAGCGTCCTTACTGATGTCATCTCTTAATATCAAGACAGTGAAATCCTCCCCCAAACTTATTTTTGGCTCACAATTGTACAAAAAATTTCTTTTCTTTCAAGAGCCAAAATATTTTTCTCCCCCTCCCAAACATGAGTGAAAAAGTATTAAGCATTTAAAATTATAAGAGGGGGAAAAGTTATTGGTCTAAGAAAAGTTTTACAATGACCAAAAGTCAACATCAACCATTCAAATATTTTATCAATGTAACAGCATGGTTGGTAGATGATCATATCACAGATAGACGTGAAGAAATGGCGAGGAGATAAGAGGTGTGATCGAAATGATTTACGTCTCGGTTGGTTGAGACGAAAAAGTGAGTATGAACGAAAACGAGAATGAGAATGATTAGGAATGAGTGGAATAGTCACATTCTCATATGGGATAAGAAGAAGGGGTGGTGGTTCAATATCTCCGGCTTCAAATGGAGGCGCACGAATTTCCAATGGAGGTTGATTCATCGCAACATCCAAGTCTTTAAGAAACGCGAGTTCTTCGGCGAAAATATTTTCGAACCTTTCATCGATGATGATCCCATCGGAAAGAAAAAAAATCAGTGGAATAAGCAGATTCTTTAGAAAGACTGAAAGTTATAAGGTCAATTTTTTCGCGCCAGAATTCAACACACTTGATTTGTTATAAATTATGGTGGTAGGAGCCTCGAAAAGCCCATCTACCTTATTTTCAAAAGAGTCTAAATTAAGTGGTCTTTCAAGAATCATAGAACTTGAAATATCAAAGTGTGATTCATCAAAACACGGTGGAGTTGAAAGAAAATTAGAAGAAACAAAGAAAGTAGGTGATGAAATGGGTAAACAAACTTGTGTGTCGAGCATTGTTGAATCGGATGTGGGAGATGAAGGCTGAATATCGTTCTGCTTATTGTATAGGTCGGTGGTAAAAATAGGATCGGTTTATTGTACAGGAAGATATTCGTATTCAAAAGAAGGGACATGATGGGTCGGAGAATCCAACTCATCTAACATAATAGGTTCATCTTCAACGATATTCTCATCACCGCTCTCATTAACACCTTCGGTCAAATCAAACGAATATGTATTTAAAAATTCATCAATTATACTATCCTCAATCGATAAATCACTTGGTTCACTTTATGGAGTTGGAAGGCTTGAAATATCAAATGTATTCGAATAAGTATCGGTTTAATTTGAAATGGTGTAAAGCTCTCTTTCATGCTCACTATTAGCAAAGTCAAACATGTTATTCTCAGGCACCTCATCACTTAGACTATGAAGCGGTTGAACATCGAATATATTCGGTTGGGGTGCAGGATGGAAGGTGTCGAGATCAAAAGAATCGGTTTTGTTTTGACTTTGATAGATCTCTTGTTCTTTTTCACTACTCAGTTCCAGCTCTATTTCAAGACTTGACATGGATTGTGAAGAAGTTCTAATGAAGTATTCTCTTTGGACCATGGAACTTCCTAATTGATTTTCAGAAGCACTGTCTAGATAAGGTGAAACAGTTGAGTATGGTTGGAATGTGTCTAATTGTTGGCTACGGGCGAGTTCAATGTGTTACGCAATCGACATGCGTTTATGATTTGCCGCATTAGCCCGAAGAGAAATGTTAAGAAGAGATGCCTTTAATTGTTGGCTACGGGCGAGTTCAATATGTTCCGCAATCGACAAGCATTTCTGATTTGTCTCATTAGCCTCAATAAGTGCCAACATGAGAGTGTATGAAAGTTTGATACTGTGGGTAAGAATTAGAAGGGTGTACCCAAGTTTCATAAACAGGATTAGGATCAACACTGTGATATGAAGAATATTGAGATTGGTTGGTTAGTTGGCGACTGGCAATTGCTATTTGTTCAGCAATGGTCATGGATGTAAAAGATGTCATATTCGCCTCAAAACGAGTATCAATATTTTCATAAGGAAATGATGGTGTTTGTTGTCCTAATTGTTTTGGATTAGTGAAAGGATTAAAACTTTGGCTATCAGCCTTCGCAATATGCTCAGCGATGGACATGCGTTTAGAAGTTCCCTCACTCGCCTTAAACTGATTATCAACATAAGAAGATGTTGAATTTTGATGCGGTTGATAGGACCTTGAGTGAGGTATCCAACTGTTCTTTTCCGCGTGCTCTATCCTATCTCTTAGAGACATGGTAGAGTCAGATTTTGTACCAAAGCAATTACGAAAACAAGAGATATTTGGTTCTGGATAGCAAAGCTTGGCAAGAGTTCGTCTATTTGGGTTACCCATTATAAGAAAGTGAAAAGAAAAGAGAGTTAAATGGTAATCTTTTAAGCTCTTTTTGGATTTTGAAATTTTTTTTGCTTTGAAAGAGGGACTCAAAAAACGTGAACAGACAATACCTAGAACTACGGTTACCTAGATCAATTTACTAGACCGCTCCTAGACTTCAAAAAGACAAGTCACAGGATCAATCCTCTACTACCTCCTTATCAATCTTGTGGCCAGGTAAGTGCCAGGAAAGTGGGAGGTATCCGCTATACGAATCACCGAAATAGCGGGCCTAATTATTTAACCACTTTCCTTAGTCACACTTGCCATAGATACCACAAGAAAAATACGGATAAGCAATAGATTGACCACGACCTTCCTCTATCCTAATTGAGAGCGAATGTCCTTAGGGGCTAGGTCAAGATATTTTTTATTAATGTAGGGTTATATGTATGCACGTTTGTGATTTTAGGGGCTTAGGAAGGGTGATGAAATCACCACCGAATCTGAATTTGGGTTTATTGTCCCTTAATGTCCGTTTTAGATATGCAAAA
The DNA here is from genome assembly GCA_030015575.1 of Agapanthus africanus. Lineage (NCBI taxonomy): Eukaryota > Viridiplantae > Streptophyta > Magnoliopsida > Asparagales > Amaryllidaceae > Agapanthus > Agapanthus africanus. The sequence continues at coordinate 235,567,673 of CM057337.1, forward strand.
CAAACAAAAATCTAAAACACGCCTAAAGATTTTTAGCGGTGATATTTGAAAAGAATCCTGCAGGTAAAATCAATTTATTGGAGCTTTATAGGAGAGAGAAAGATAGTAGGAAATTGCCACAGAAGTTTGGGGGCCCAATTCCACCAATGTGCCGCGATTTCGTCGCCAAACCCACCAAAATGCCGCGGTTCCACCGCCTCCTTGGAGGATCTTCTGCTAATTTTTCTTCAGGGCCCTCCTATACTCCTCTGGTCTAAGTTGAAATATATGAATCTCTATTTTATTGCTCCAGTTACTCTAGAATCCCTTACAAAGCTCGCACAATAATCGTTAAAAACGCAAGATACAGTTTTATTTATTTTATGTTCGATGGATTTTATAAGAAATTAGCCCGAATAACAAGAAAAAATTACGACCATTTCCCCGGCAACGGAGTCATTTGATTGATCATTAAAAAGTGTGTTCGAAAATAACCGCAATTAAGACGGTGTCACTAGTAGCTAGCTGCGATGAGTATGGGTCGTCCGCAGGGAAACATGAACTCTTTTCTTGCTTCAGACGAGTTGATCAAAGATCGGTGATTGTTTGTTGTTACGGATATAAAATTTATAATGAAAAGGCTTATAGGGTTCATAGGACTTAGTAGTAATGGATGAATAATTAAAAAATGACTCCTTTATCTTTTAACAGTTTAAAACTAGATCAATAGTGATGAATGTAGATTAGGGTTCATGGAAGAAACTAGGGTTTCCCCACTACTAACCCTTGTCCATGCATTGATCTCTATTCATGTCTAGCCCTTAACAAAACAAGTATTAAACCAATCTCAAATCGTGGTCATGACTATCAATAAATTGACAGCGCGCCCGATAAGGAGGTTAACATTTATTTTGCTAAAATTTATAAACTTTAAAATGTATAAAAGAAGTTAAAAGATTTTCTTATGCATGATTATATCCTATCCTACGAACCCTAGCAAGCTAGGAATTACTCTCTCATGGTTGAAGATTTAGAAGAAAGGTTGAAGAAGAATGAAAACATAGTTAAGATGTATAAAAGTAAGTGCAGAAATTAAATGTGGAAAATAAATGCAAAGAGAACTAAAAACAACTACTTTTATTAACCAACTATTGCATTTACAATTCTCCTTAGAAAGTAGAATACAAGAACCCTAGTTTGCTTTAGATCTCTCTCTCTTGTTGGAAGTAGATGAATAGATGATGATCACTCGGATACGTGGATCATTTGGATCTCTTGATCTCTTCAGTGATGATTTTTAATGTGGAGTTCTCGGTCCTATATATAGTCACAGAAACTAGAAACCCTACATTCCCTATGTGAATATATGCTGTTACAATCAAATCCCCAAAATCTTAGATCCTACGGCCATCAATGCGCCGCGGTTCCGCCGGAAATCCTTCTCTTTAGCCACGGATCCACCGCAGTTTAGTAGGATCAGGCCTTGGGATTTTTTCTTGTGTTTTGTATTGATATTTGGAGATCCTATCGATGTCTGGATTCTTAGAATAATGCTCTGAGTCTCTGCCATTCCTAGATATCTTGATTTGCTTCTATATTTTTGGCAGATTTGATTCCGACATCCCGATTTAGCTTAGATCTCTTGGATTCCAGACCTGAGCTAATATCTTTGCAATATCTCAAATCAAAGTGTTAGTAGTATTTGTTATTTTTGGGATATTATCCTAACCATTTTATATGATATTAAATCTTAAAGAATATTGATTAGAAATATTTGATATGATATACTTATTTTAATTACTAAGATTTCATATAAATATTATATGCATATATTTTCCCTTATTATGTTAAATATATTGTAGAAACATATGATAATAAACTTTTTACACATAAACCTTCATATGTTCTATAATTACAATAAACACGTTTTAGTACTTAATAATAATAGGGAAAATGTTCATTCAAATGTGCAATATTTTAGATTAATCAATCTTCTTGTCCAATGCCCTCTTAACAGAATCGATAGATGGCAACTTTTCCGCATTGTATATGAAGGTGTTAATCCAGCTACAAAACAAATGCTTGAAACCATTTGTCAATGTCATTTCATATCAAAAGACGATGGCGAAGCATGACAATTCTAGAAGATCTCACCGAACAAACGTTACAATAGGAGAGCACTACACCGACATCATCTTCATCTAGGGTAGGTATCCATCAGTTTGACGTTTCCATCGCAGTGAAAACCGAAATGGCCACGATGCAAATGAAACTCGAAGTTATGGAAAGTAAATTCTCTTCAGCCTCCCTAAACCAAGTTACGCTCCCCAAAACCGTGTATGGTTGCTGTTTTGACCCATCACATTTAACGGAAGAATGTCCTTTGAATCCTCCGTCTCAAGGTCAAGAACAAACTAATACTGCTTTTCAGCAAAGACCTAGAAACGATCCTTATTCCTCTATATATAATCAGGGATGGAGAAATCATCTTAATATTTCTTGGAACCAAAACCAAACTCAAACTCAAACTCAAAATCAGTTACCAAACCAAAATAACTTTCAAAGGCTTCCCTCACGGCAACAACAGCCACCATAACAAATTCAGCACCCCTTTCAACCGCAATCTTTCCAAAATCCAGCCAACAACTTTGTCCCATTATAATAATTCTTTCCAACCACAGACTAATACTCCAACGGCCGGTACCGAAAAAATCTCTGCACTCGAAAGAAGCTTAGAAACGTTTATTAAACAATCCATATAAACGACAGCTAATTTAACGTCTTCAATCCAAACGTTAGTGCAACACACTGCTTCCCACGATGAAAGCATAAGATCGATTAAAGCACAAATTGCACAGATAAATGCTGCGATGAATGAAAGAGAGAAAAGGAGATTTCCATCTCAACCTTTACAAAATCCCGACCACTTACAAACCACAAACATCTCCTTAAACCAACAAAATCGTAACGTGAGTGCCGTAACTACGTTGAGATCGGGAAGAGTGCTAAACAATAATGTTGGTAAAGAAGTTGATGATGATGAGTCAGATGAAACCCCGGCTATTACTTCTACTCTTACTTCGTCTAGTCCACCATCTTCTTCTGAGCCTATTCTCCATTCTTCACTAGGCTCAAACCCTCAGCCCACTTCCTTGAATGAACTACCATCTCAGACCATCCCGAATCCAATTTCGGGATCCATTCCATCCTCACAAACTTCTCCTCAAATGTTGTACCCAACCCATATTGATAAAGCTCCTTTTCCAATCAGGTTGACGGCCAACAAACCAAATGCACAAATGGAGAAGATTGTGGTAATATTTAAGCAAGTTAACATAAATATTCTTCTCTTAGATACTATCCAACAAGTTCCGTCCTATGCGAAAATTCTTAAGGACTTATGCACTAGGAAGAGGAAAACTCAAGTACCTAAAAAGGTTTTCTTAGCGAGCAATATAAGCACTGCTTTTACCCAACAATTGCCTAAGAAACGTACGGACCCCGGTTGTCCAACAATATCTATAACTATTGGTGATAAAATATCAATCGCGCTCTGCTCGATTTAGGTACTAGTGTTAACTTGCTCCCGTATTCTGTCTATGAGCAATTAGGCATAGGAGAGTTGAAACCTCTGTGCTGCACTCTCCAGATGGCCGATCGATCTATTACCCACCTTAGGGGTGAGTTAGAGGACGTGTTAATCAATGTCAGGGAATTTATATTCTCTGTGTACTTTATAGTTTTAGATACACAGCCTATAGCGAACCCATGGAACCAAATCCCGATGATTCTTGGTCGCCCTTTTCTAGCAACTTCCAATACTATAATCAATTGTCGTAATGGCTCTATAAACCTATCCTTCGGGAAGATGACAATTGAGCTTAACATTTTCAGGATAAGAAGTCAACCCTCTGAGCCTTCTGCTCATCTTATTGATATATGTTCTATCAACGAGATAGCTTCCGTTAGTTGCGAAGTTGAGGAAATTTGCGATAATGATCTCGACGCCACTAGAACGTTATTGTTTGATCCATCTATTTATACGAGTGAGGATCCTTCTGTCGACAAGTCCATCTTCGAATCCGAATCCTTTGACTTGTCGCAAATGTTAGTCGAGCTTTTTGAGTCAATCTCTTATGCTGGTTATGAACCTCTTAAAAAGTCCGAGTATCATTCCTTTACCCTACCTTCTATCGTCTCTCTGCCGACACTAGATCTCAAGCCACTACCGTCTCATCTTGAATATGCATATTTAGGTGAGAATGAGTCCTTACCCATTATCATATCAGCTTCTCTAGTTTTAGAGCAAGAGAGAGCTCTTTTGTCGGTCTTGAGATCTAATCGGCAAGCTTTTGGTTGAACAATGGCGAACATCAAAAAGGATTAGTCACTTGATTGTTGAACATCATATACATTTGATGGATGAAGCCAAACCAGCCCGAGACCCACAAAGACGGTTGAATCTCGTCATGAAAGAGGTGGTAAAGAAAGAAATTGTCAAATGCCTAGATAATGGTATAATTTACCCAATATCTCATAGCCAATAGGTAAGTCCTATTCATGTGGGTCCCTAAAATGTCTGGCATCACGGTCAAAACTAATGAGGCTAATGAGTTGATCCAAACATGCACACAAACTGGGTGGCGGGTATGTATTGATTATAGAAAACTCAACACCACAACGAGGAAAGATCACTTCTCTCTACCTTTCATTGACCAGATGTTGGAACGATTAGCCGGGCATAAGTACTAATATTTCTTGGATGGATACTCCGGCTATAACCAGATTCCCGTCGCCGAAAAGGATCAAGATAAGACAAGTTTTACTTGTCCTTTCGGTACTTTTTCTTATAGACGCATGCCCTTTGGGTTATGCAATGCCCCCGCTACATTTCAGCGGCTTATCTGGGGATATTCTCGGACATGGTCGAGAATTTTCTGAAGATATTTTTGGACGATTTCTCCATATTTAGGGACTCTTTTGAGGAATGCCTACGTCATCTTGACGTTGTTCTTACCCGTTATAAGGATAAGAATTTAACTTTGAATTGGGAAAAATGTCATTTCATGGTTCAAGAAGGTTTTATCTTAGGGCATATCATTTCACGAAAAGGCATTGAGGTAGATAAAGCTAAAATAGATGTCATTTACAACCTTCCTCCTCCTAAATGAGTCAAAAATGTACGATCCTTTCTTGGTCATGCCGGATTTTATAGGCGATTCATTAAAGAATTTAGCAAAATTTTTAGACCCTTAACTCTTCCTTTGGTCAAGGATACAACATTTCACTTCGAATCAGATTGCGTGGCTGCTTTTGAATCGCTTAAAAGTTCCCTCACTATAGCCCCCGTTTTGTCATCTCCGGATTGGAATCACCCTTTGAAGCTTATGTGTGATGCATCCGATTTTGCTATTGGTGCAGTCTTAGGACAACATATTGATAAGACGCCATATGTAATTTACTATGAAAGTAGTGAAAGTATGTCTTAGCACCTCCACTAGGTTTATACAAGTATCAAGTATGCAATTTTAAAAAATCTAGAGGTCTAAAATATACTAACTTAGAATCGAACTAGAGAATTAGGGTTTAAGCAAGCTAACTAGTTCTATAACTAAGTGAAGATGGTTTACAACCTTTGTAGATCAAGTCCTTCACTTCTAAAGATCCAAGTAGTAGTCTCTAGAACTCTTCTTGGCTCCACTTGAAGAAATGATCGAGCTTACTATATTGTCTTCGAAGCCGAAGATGATCCACCTTGAAGTCTCTCTAACTCAAGCTCACTCTTCACTAATCAAAGTATTAGTGAAGCAAACAACCTAAATTAATGAGCTAGATTAGTGTAGGTTGATGAAATAGGAGATATGGCTCACTTAGAAATATTTTCCTCTCTTTTTTCCAACTCAAGAAAAACCCGAGAAAGCTCACTTGAGGAAGAAGATGAACTTGGGTGTGTGAGTGAAATAAATTACGAGAGAGTGAACCATGAGCTCAATATACGAATGGGATGAATAAATATCAAGAGTAAAACAAAAAGAGAAGATGAGTCATGGTTTCTCAATGCTTCGCCAAGCATCCAAGCTATGACTCATTTTCTATTCCTTTTGTTTTTATTTTAAAAATAAATTATCCCAATAATCTTAAACCCTAGTGTGAGTCTTATACACCTATATTTAATGTATCATCAACCATGATACAAATAATATTATATATATATATATATATATATCAAATTTATATATATATATATACAATTATATATATCAAGAGTAGAAAATTATTAGTGAGCAATATTAGTTAATATATATTTATATATCAAATATATTCATATATATCAAATTATTAAATCAACACTTGATTCAATAATCCGGTTATATCATATATAACCGACTAATATCATTTATATTTATATCATATTATCGAATCATTGAATCAACACTTGATTTAATAATCCGGTTATATTACATATAACCTGACCGATATTAAATATCGCGAGATTAGAATACGGTATCACATACAGGTAATTAATTAAGCTCCCGCACATATCACCATATGTGTCCTACTTCGTTTCTCTTGAGTTAGGAAATCTCTGTGTGGGACTCTAAAGACTCGTCAATACGCCAGCAGTAGGTATTGATCACATCATATATCCATAAGCCATTGGCGGTATTAGCTGGACATAACGGCTACCCCGGTATTGAACGAATAGAAGATCAACAAGAAAGCTTGTCCAAACTCTCGTGAAGCCAATAAGCAATACTTAACGTATAGTCCGATCTCTTCGTATGATATGTCGCATATCGAGTCTAGGGGTGGAATCGTGAGACCGCAGTAACTTGATAAGTCATGCCGATTTGTGCCCTATAACCTTTCGAGAAACTACTGATAACACTTACGAGTAAATCTCATCAGTCCTGGCCATGGACTTGCTGTTATAGCCAATCGAGCATAGTGCAACATCAACTCCCCATACCGGGAGAGACGAAACCTCTCCTATCGCTCACTGCCTCCATGTGACTCGGGACTGTACCCAAAATCCACCTGTTTGCACGACTCCTTTTAGTCGTGGTAGGGAGGAAATCAAAGCACAGTGGGAACCACACAAGAAACTATGACGATCTCGGGTCTACAGACTAACCTGTACAAGTATCACAAGAGAACTGCTATCTGACGATAGGTCTAGTACCATCTAGGAGTTCTCGGCGAGTCCTGTTCGGTGTGTTAGTGTTATATGACCTAGAGGCCATTATTGTATCATACTGGTTTGTATATTACATATTAGAAACTTGGGATATACACGGATATAGTAACAGTTTTGCTCGAAATGGTAAAATGCTACATGGTTTCTTTCTACCTCAATATGTGCATGTGTTTCTTTTAGCATATCGCATATACATATTGGTATAGCCCTTAGGATCTTTGCTTGATTACCAGCGTTGTGATGGCAGTCAGACTAGTGGTGGCTGGGTAGTCTATAAGCACATCCTATACAGGTCTTTAGTCGTAGGATTATCGAGATGGGGCATTGATACTCCAGAGTAGACTAGTGTATATGCTTCTCATTCCAGCATGGGAGACGATCTGTCCCACAGCCATTAGTATGTCGTACTGGAGAAAATATTCAGGTGCTCATTGGGTTATGAGTACACTAGACAGGACTCATAGGAAGCTGGCGGTGGGTGTTATACCTATCGTTGGGTAGCAGTTCCCAGATGACATGAGTATAGCTTAGTGTAGCGTTTTGAAAATTGTTTCGGTGAAATTTCGGAAAATCGGTAAAATAAGGGGGTTTTCTGTAAAAAGTCAAAATGCAAATATCTTATTATAAAAATTAAATATACATATTCTAGTTATGTAATTGCTAGTATTTGGTGTCTATTGAGCCACTGGTGAAATTTCAAATTTTCTGAAAAAAAAATTATTTTATTATTATTTTAAGCCGTCACTAATACATTTAATTAGGGAAAATTACAAATTGGAATGAGTTGAAACAAATTTTGTGCATCATAAAACTTTAAATAAAATTTTATCATGTGGTTTTTGAAATGAAATCGTTTGCCAAAACGGTTTAGAAAATATCGAAGAAAAAGGCTTTTTTCGGTGAAATTTGTGTTAATGGGAATTGGGGTATAACATTTATCATTTTTCCTCACCCATACACCCATAACTCACCCTCTATCCCTCTCCTCATGTGGCCGACCCCACCATGACAGCCCTCCCCCTCTCTCTCTCCAATCACAAAGAAAAGAGAAGAAAAGAAAAGAAAATGATAAAAGAAAATGTGGATTTTGACTTTCCCACTTTCTCCACCTAACTCTCTCTCCTCCCTCACTCATTTCCCCTCCCCATTCTGGCCGAAAACTGCAAATTCCTGCAGCCCCTCCCCTCTTAATTTCCTCACCTCATCTCTCTCCAAAAATCTACAAAAAAATTCCATGAAAAATCAAGCAAACCTCACCGAAATCAAAATCTAACTCCTACCCATTATTCTTTATCCCATCTAGCATGGATCTTGGGGCATAGAAGCTAATTTGGGAGGCTAAATTGCATGTAGATCTACAAGTCTTGGAGGTATAAGTCTTGTCCAAATGGTTAAATTGTTGGTATTTTGCTTAAGCTAAAGTAGTTAAAAGTTGTTTGGGTTTCTAATTTAAAGTGAGGGTTTGTGAAATTCAAGAGAAGGATTTGAATCATGTTAGGGTTGTGATAAATTGATGATGGATGTGATATGTATTTTAGCATCTTATGATATGCAAATCTAGTCTAGTAGTTGTTTTGTATATTATCACTTAAAATTGTTAAAATTGGAGTTTTAACAAACTAGGTTTTTGAAAATGGTGAATTAATTGGGTTTAAAAATGTAATTAGGTTTTTCATGACTTCATTAACATTATTAAGTGTAGCTTAATACTTTAGTTCATGAAAATCCAAGCTAAATTGTTGTTTGTGCTTTTTGCTATTAAATTGTGAAAATTTGGGTATATTGTAAACTAGAATTTTGGGATTAATGGAATTTAATGAGATTAAATTATGGAAATTGTTTTTAGGACTTATTTAAGATTTTTAATAAGTATTATGGCCATTAGATTGTTTAAACGCGAGTTTGGTACTAAAATGGGTAATTTGTGCTTGCTAGATTTTCGGAAAAATGGCTTTTAAAGTGAATTTGGGGTTTTTGTGAATTTTTAAGCTATTTCATATTATAATTAGTGTTCGTGAATGCGCAAATGAGTGTGTTTGGATTTTTCACGAGGGTTTGACGTTTGTACGTCGACATCGAGGGTTGGTTTGGCTATTCTTGCATGCGTAGGCGATAGGTTTTGACCTATGCATGATACGCGTGCCGATTTGATTTTCGTATGCCGTTTCGATTTCGAATTTGGTTTTAATGTGATACGATACATTGTGGCATGTCGGTACCCCCATGTGGACTTCGAGACGACAAGCAAGCGCGTGGCGACGTCGGCACCGGCGAGCCAGGACCAGGTGAGTAGATTTATATCTACGGGGAGAAGTCGGGTGGATGGCGTATAGCACCCCCGCAATCCGTGGTGGTGTATACGGATGCGTATACACACCAACAACTATTATATGTTATTTGGGATTAATAACGATGTTTAGGATGGATATTGGTGTGTTGGATTATTTTAGGGTCGCGAACCCTAGGGTAGTGTTGCACTACACATACACCCATACATACTTGCATACATTCCTATTTATATGTTCTCATGGGATTCTTTATAGTTATGTGTTCACATGGGTATGGGACTATGTGTTCACATACGGATTTGAGGATGATACTTGGGATTGAGCTGAGTCGATGAGATTTGTTTGTGGTTGTGATATCGGTGATATGGCAGGATTCGTACTTGAGGTACGTCCTGGTGTTATAGCGGATCTTGGGGCGACGATACGGGTGAATAGTGTTATAAATAAAATAGTCGACATGTGATCGTGATATGAGGCATGATATGCTTGGATATTGATATTAGGCCGTATCGGGCGATGTATACCCCTTGATGATGATATGTGCTGACGATATCGGTTTGTACGAGATTGTTGATCAGTAGTCAGATCATGAGTATATTGAGGATATTAGTATTGTACTAGACATAGGTCAGTACCCTAGACTATGATCTTGGATAAAGAGGATACCAGAGAATTAGTGTAAGGAATATGATATTGACCCGTACCCAGATTTGGGGATACCGTACGACGGATTTACATACGAGCTATATCTTGATGATTGATCCGCACTCTTGACTTGGGATGTCTGATTATAGATATGGTATCGGATATGATATTATTGAAGCGGGATCACCGACTAATATATATACAGGTATGTATATGTATCGACTCAGATGTTAGGCGGTTTCCTTACCTGTAGTCTAGCTTGTAGCTTAGCCCTTTAGTTTAGTTAGTTGTTAGATTAGATTCGGTTCCTACCTATTTCAAAGCTTACGAATCGTGCGTATTTTAAAAGACAAGTCAAGGGATTCTACGGATATTAAAAAAAACGTATCTTTTCTTAAAAACACCGTAGCCTATATTTTCAAAACCCCACGATTCGTGTTATTTCAAAAGGCACCATTGTAGGACTTATATTAGGTTGAAACAGATTAGTTATCGTTGCGTCTAGTATTCAGCTCCCGCTCATTATTGTTGTTTGCTCCGCATCACATGCTTATATTATGCTTCATATTTTACTGTTGATATCTTGTGGTTAGGACACCAGCACCATTACCGATGATGCGTATGTACCACGTACACTTACTTGCCGGCTCACACACATCTTCATCGGTAATTGCCATGTCACGTACACCTTAGAAAATATTATTGCTTGACATAGCCTGTTAGCTAATAGTTTAGACATGATATTAGTGTACTTGCCTTATATGTTAGTTTAGACATTATAGTTATTACCTGCTACCTCATGCATACTGTTATTCATTGTTATGCCGCATTCATGAATTCTCATGCATATATTCACTTTTTACGTGCTATTGAGGTTTTGGATTCGGATTTCCATGAGATTTTCTGGATTTGGGGAAAATCGCAAAACATATGCAAACTTCTTCTTTCTCTTTTTAAATAAAAAGCGCGGTTTTTCTCATGATGTATGAGTCGTCCACCATGAGTTTGCTGATCGATTTCGAGACCCGATTCGAGGAGTTGGATGAACCGTTTCGGGTACATGGTGGACCCGGTAAGATACCCCGGGGCAAGAAGCTCGTGGTGATGACGATGAGCCTGGCAGAGGGAGACTACCTACCGGTGATTTTACCCGACGCGTCGGATATCCGGAGGATACCGTCGTGATCTTAAGATGGATGGTAGGGGCCGATCTGGACTGACGGCGCCCTAAATATTGAGATTGGGACATTGAGATTTCGAGATAATGAGGTACTGAGATTTGATGATACAGGCCAGTCCGGATAGCCGGAGCCTGAGATTTTGAGACATTGAGATTTATGTTTTGTGTCGATGCTAGACACTGTTGATGCTGATCTCATTTACGATACCTCATTTTAAAAATACAAGGGAAATCGCACTAAATTATGAAAACAGTTTCTTCATTTACATGTATTCTGTTTTCATGCATTCATATCTCATTCATATGATATATTGCTACCTAAGGCACTGACACGAGCACTTGGTATTACCGTTGCTTAGAGGTATACCCTAGCCATTGATATAGACTGCATGTTATATATATTTTAAGGATATATTATGATCTTTGACCAAGGTTGCGTTATTTATGCGATTTCTGTGCGTAGATGTTTTTCTATTCACGAGTTGGAAACTCACCCCCGTTGTGCCCCAGTTTCTTGTAGGTTTGCCGTACAGGTTTCATTACGGTTTGCGGGCATTGTTTCCTTCGGGTGATTTGCTAGTAGGTGGGTTTACTTGTATCATACCCCCCATTATATAACTTGTATATTATTACTCTGTTGTATCTAGAAGTTCCATCAGCCAAACTTGTATTTATTTCAGAGATAGAGACCAGTGATGTTATTCTTTCGACCTTAGAGTCGCGCGTTTTATTTCTATGGTTTTCTTGTGGTTTTGAGTTTTGACCCTCGCCGTTGGCGTTGTATATTATATTGCTTGTGTGGTTGTGACCGTCGATTGGCGAAGAGCTAGCTCCCGCTTGGGGATGCCTTTTATTGATTTCGTATACTATTCATGTTGTATCCCGTTTGGGGGCCAGTATTTACAAAGGAGACTCTGCCGAAATTTTCAGTAAATTTTTGATGTTTTTAAAAACCGTATAATTCGGCTTATGCTATTGAAACTACTTGTTTTAAATTGGTTTTCCTTCACTCTACTACTTTTCTTGGTTTGGTTTTCTGGGTTCTCGGTTTACTTAGATTACGTACGCCTCAAGACGTTCGTAGTTTAAGTGCCGGTCATGTTCCGTACTTTCGGGACGTGACAAAGTTGGTATCAGAGCGTTAGGTTTTACCTTCGGAGCGTAGGATGACCCTTGGTTGATGGAATAGGTGACTAAAGTAGAGTGACGTACCGTAGGTATATTCCGCGGCATATTTACGATACGCTACTCCACTTAAGAAGCCTTAGGATGTACATTTCTTTGCTCAGTATTATATTCATTCCGATCTAGCCTCATCAGTACCAGTTATGGTTCTGCTGCCACGATTACGGGCAGGGAGAGCTACAGCTAGAGTTCGGTCAGCACGAGCTCGTCACGAACGAGGACTGACCAGGGCGAAATTCCGGCGACACACGATTGCGGAGATGTGTCTTTTTATTGTGTTTCACGCCCCGAGCGTTTGATAGATCGCTGTATGAGATTACTTGGACGTGCCGATCAGCACTAGAGGATTGAGCCACTGACAGAGGCCAACCAGATTTTGATGACCGTTGGTGTATTGCTTACTCATGATGATTGAGGCACTGTTCAGCGTGCCGACGAGTGAGCCAGTTGTTGCTGCGAGTGACGAGAGATCGCCCCATACGTTGGAGCTATTGCGGGACGAGTTGTACTAATAGATGCTAGAAGGTCGCTAGTCACCCGATGATGAATGACTAGGACAGGTGGTTCGTTCGCCTACCCCGATGCGAGGTCATCAGATAGATTGATTCCAGCTAGAGACGACTTCACGCGGAGACGTTGAGAGTTGACAGAGACGATCGAATGTCAGAAACCTATTATTCCAAGTTTAAAGTAGTCGGAAAGACATGCAGGCAATTCTATGGTCCCTCTAGAAGAATGAAACCCTAACTCGACTTAATGACCGTGTGAAAGCCTTGGAACCTTCGGGTTTACGGCAGTTCTGCGGCGCCATTAGTAAGGCTTGGGTTTGCCCTTCTACGGCTGGACCACCGATGCTGTGTTATGTACTCGATACTATTAAACTGTGCCCAAGATGTTGAGCTCTTGGGGGATTATGAGGTTTTGACGACTCGATCGGATGGCTCGACTTAATTCGGATGCTAGGTAGTGAGATGCATTCTTGGGAGACTCCAGATACGAGGATAGTCGTTGGAGCTCAGTTCATGCAGCCACGATGAGACGAGTCCAAAGCAGACGACATTAGAGAAAAGTGAAGTAGGAGGTTCGTACCAGATCTAGATGAGATGACGTTCCACTCCGTCGACATCAGAGATGCGATGCGCATGCCGAGGCATAGTACTTAGATTTACCTTCCAGAAGGAGTCACGATGAGTATGCAGTCGTTCCAGAGCAAGATGCAGATATAGGAAAGGACGATGACTTCCGGACAGTTGGCAAAGACGGGACATGGAAGAGACCGTGAGCAGGATTCCTTCCAGGACACTGCTGCAATGATACTTGCACCCAGGATCAGATGTGTCACGTACATTCAGAGAGCCAGAGGCCGACGCTAGTGATATGCTGTCTTACGAGTGGTCACGATGATTGACCGAGAGATGACCAGAGAAGTGCCAGAACGGGATCATCCCCGTTAGCACACCTGACAGGGCCGATGAGCCGATGGACCGAGAGATTGGTAATTCACAGTGAAGACCTTGACCCAGGAGTGGTCATTGTTACCCATACCAGCAGGCCAGAGTTCATGATCATCGACGAGACGCCCCACTAGTGACCGCGACAGTTGGCCCGAGATTCTTAGAGGATGCACTTGAGCGGTACTGTTCCGCCATTATTGATTTTGATGTTTTGGGTGATTTATTCGTATGATTTGATTTTGATGATTGAGGATTTACGATCTTTGCACAGTGTTGCACTTGATATCGTTTTCGTGCTTTGGTTTCACATGTTTGTGATTTTACGGTTTTAGACATTTGAGTTGATTTTGTGCGTATGCACGCACACGATTTGGTTCCTGCACTCTGTATAGTTTATATATTCTTGCAGTGCAGTGATACTCCTTTTGTGCACTTAGATGCACTGGACTTCGAATTCGATTGTGATGTTCGATATTTGTTTTGTGCACCTTGTGCACTTGATTGGATTTTGCGCATGTTCGGTGCTTGATATTGGATTTCATGATTTCGTGCATGATGGATGCACCTGATTTGGGGGTTTTCGCGCATGTTGGGCGCATGTTATGAGATACGATTTTGGTGCACACCAGATGCACTAAATCGAGATTCTTCATGCATGGCAGACGCACCTGTCCTTGCTGTCAGGCACATACGTTGCCTATGACAGATGTTGTGTGCACAACCGATGCACTTAGATATTGTTTCTGTGCGCTTGTATGGCACGTATATGGATTTTGATTTCCGTGCGCACCAGACGCACGTAGTATTCATACGCGTATTTTGGGATTGATTTAACCTATAGAGCAGTACATTTTTATGATATTTGGTATGTGTTTTCGTACTGGGCAGGACTAGCCAGAGGACAGTACCTGAATATATTTGGCATTCATTTCCTTCAGATATTTACATATATAGATTCGATATTTACATGTATAGTTTCGAGTTATATCATATTGGTTTTGCTTTGGATTTGGCATTGATGTCTTCCCCATGACTCCGATGATTGCGGGATGCTTGACGGAGTTTTGATTTGAGTTATATGCTCATTTTTCATGCGCATACGCTGCGCTACGATTTATTTTATGTATTTACAATTTCGCAGTCCCGACGACTTGATGGTTTTGGTTTAGATGTTTTAGTATTTGGAGGGAGTTTTACTTTAAATTCGGGGATCAAATTTTTCTAAGGGGGGAAGATTTAGCGTTTTGAAAATCGTTTCGGTGAAATTTCGGAAAATCGGTAAAATAATGGTGTTTTCTGTAAAAAGTCAAAATGCAAATATCTTATTATAAAAATTAAATATACATATTCTAGTTATGTAATTGCTAGTATTTGGTATTTACTGAGCCACTGGAGAAATTTCAAATTTTCTGGGAAAAAAATTATTTTATTATTATTTTAAGCCGTCACTAATACATTTAATTAGGGAAAATTATAAATTGGAATGAGTTGAAACAAATTTTGTGCATCATAAAACTTTAAATAAAATTTTATCATATGGTTTTTGAAACGAAATCGTTTGCCAAAACGGTTTAAAAAATATCGAAGAAAAAGGCTTTTTTTGGTGATATTTGTGTTAATGGGAACTGGGGTATAACATTTATCATTTTTCCTCACCCATACACCCATAACTCACCCTCTCTCCCTCTCCCCATGTGGCCGACCCCACCATGACAGCCCTCCCCCTCTCTCTCTCCAATCACAAAGAAAAGAGAAGAAAAGAAAAGAAAATGATAAAAGAAAATGCGGACTTTGACTTTCCCACTTTCTCCACCTCACTCTCTCTCCTCCCTCACTCATTTCCCCTCCCCATTCTGGCCGAAAACTGCAAATTCCTGCAGCCCCTCCCCTCTTAATTTCCTCACCTCATCTCTCTCCAAAAATCTACAAAAAAATTCCATGAAAAATCAAGCAAACCTCAACGAAATCAAAATCTAACTCCTACCCATTATTCTTTATCCCATCTAGCATGGATCTTGGGGCATAGAAGCTAATTTGGGAGGCTAAATTGCATGTAGATCTACAAGTCTTGGAGGTATAAGTCTTGTCCAAATGGTTAAATTGTTGGTATTTTGCTTAAGCTAAAGTAGTTAAAAGTTGTTTGGGTTTCTAATTTAAAGTGAGGGTTTGTGAAATTCAAGAGAAGGATTTGAATCATGTTAGGGTTGTGATAAATTGATGATGGTTGTGATATGTCTTTTAGCATCTTATGATATGCAAATCTAGTCTAGTAGTTGTTTTGTATATTATCACTTAAAATTGTTAAAATTGGAGTTTTACAAACTTGTATGCATATTCATTCACACGACATATTATTACTTGAGGCACTGACACGAGCATGGAGTATTTGCATTTACACGTAGTATTACCCTGCTATTACTAGATGATTGGGATATAGTATTGTATTATTATGACCTAGGATAGCGTCGTGCATTCGATTTCTTTTCGCAGATATTTTCTACTCACGAGTTGGCAACTCACCCCCGTTGTGCCAAATTTTATTACAGGTTCGATGTACAGGTTTCCCTGGCAGCTTGCTGGCACATCTATTCATTCAGGGTGATTTGCACGGTAGGTTGGTTCATTTGTATCTGAACCACCGTTGTACTTTTATTATTCCATTTTATCTAGAAAGCTCCATCAACCAAACTTGTATTACTTGTTAAGTTTACTGGACCAGTTATTTATTTCGACCTTAGAGCCGCGCTTGTATTATTATGGTATCTGGCGGATTTTTTTTCTTTTAAGTTTTGAGCCTCGCCCTTTGGCGTTGTATATTCTTGTGCTTGTTATGGTTGTTTCCGCCTATTGGCGTTGAGCTAGCTCCTGTTTGGGGATGTTTTTTTATTGTTTGTATGTATTATACTTGTTGTACCCGTTTGGGGCCAGATTTTACAAAGGAGACTGCCGAAATTTTTGAGAAAATTGGATGATGCTTTTAAACTTGTTTTCTTCATGTTTTCCTTTACTTCTTCTTCTTTTATGGTTTAGATTTCTGGGCTTCGGCTTACTTAGATTACGTTGCGCCTCTAGACTCTTCGTAATCTAAGTGCCGGTCACGTTCTGTACTTTCGGGTCGTGACAAAGTTGGTATCAGAGCGCTAGGTTTAACCTTTGTATATGTCTAGGGTGACCCTTGGTTGATGGAGTAGGCGACTTAGGTAGAGTGACGTACCGTGCGTATGATCCGCGGCATACTTACGATACGCTACTCTTCTTAAGTAGCCTTAGGATGTATATTTCTTTGCACTACATTTCATTCGTTCCTTTGATCTATCTTCGTCGATATCGGAGGGTGGTTTGTGTTACCACGGGCGCACGGGCAGAAGGAGCTACAGCTCGAATGCGATAATCATTAGGGTATTGGATATTCTTGAGGATTGAAGTATTGTTTAGCGTGCGGACGAAGGGTATTCACTTGCCGTCCAGACGAAGTTAAAGGATTCGAACGATTGTCAGAAACCCATTTTTCCAGGTTTTAAGTATTCAGAAGAACATGCAGGTATTTCTATGGACCCTCTAGAAGAATGAAACCCTAACTCGACATAATGACCACGAGAACGCCTTTGAACCTTAGGGTTTATGGCAGTTCCGCGTTGCCATTAGTGAGGCTCGGGTTTGCCCTTCTACGGCTGGACCATCAATGCTGGAGTATGTACCGGATATTTTTAAACTGTACTTGAGTGTTGAACTCTCGGGGAATTATGGGATTTTGATGGATCGATCGAAAAGTTTAATGTAGTCCTGATATCAGGTGAAGGGATCGACTACGTGGGAGACTCTAGATATGAGTATTGTCGTTGGTAGCGCAGTCAGCACATCTATGAAGAGACGAGTTCGAAGCAGTCGACACCAGAGGAAAGGGGGAAAGAGGCGCACATTGACGATAGTGTTTACGATTGTGATTTGGTGATTTGAATTTCATATTTTCGTTGATTGGATTTTGGTATTTTGAGGACTTTGTTCTACGATTGGTATTTCTTATGTGTACCTTCATTACATTCTATTTGTGTTTCATATATCAGTGGTATTGATGTTTTTTTAGTACGTACCCAGTGCACTTGATTTGGTTTTTATACATTTTGAGATTTGATTTGATTTCGTGCATATGGTTACACATGATTTTGACACATGCTTCGACCTAGTTTACATGCATTTTCGTACTGTGATTTCGATTTTGATATTCGGTATATGTTTCGTGTACCATGTGCACCTGATTGAGATTCTTGCGCACATTCGGTGCACTTGATGCGATTTTGTGCACACCAGATGCACTAAATCGGGGTTTTGTGCAGATTAGATGCACCTGATATTAGAGTCGTGCATGCCCGTTACACTTGACAGATGTTTTTGGTGCATACCTATTGCACTTAGTTTGGTTTTTGTGTGTATTCGTGGCATCTGTATTTAGTTTCGATTTCAGTGCGCACCGGACGCACATGACATTTTTATGATGTGATTGGGATTGATTTCAGTTTAAGCAGTATGTTTTTATAATCATTACTATTGATTTGGTAATCAGGCGGGACGTGTAGGTTAAATAAAAAAAATATATATATATATATATAGCTATTTTCGTTATAAACGTCCGCTACTTATGTCGTGACACGTGCATCA
Source organism: Agapanthus africanus (assembly GCA_030015575.1). Classification (NCBI taxonomy): domain Eukaryota; kingdom Viridiplantae; phylum Streptophyta; class Magnoliopsida; order Asparagales; family Amaryllidaceae; genus Agapanthus; species Agapanthus africanus. The sequence goes on from CM057337.1 coordinate 235,586,258, forward strand.
CACGGCGATTTTCAAAAAGGTATTCTTGCATGTTTCTTTATCCAGATATTTGGACGATTTTACTATGATGCGCACTATATATAAGTTGTAGTTTTGATGTATATTATGTTGGTTTTCGTAATGGGTTTTGATATTTTATATTCACCATAACTCCGATGACTGTGTTATGCTTGACGGAGTTTTGATTTTGAGTTATGTACTTGTTTTTCATGCGCTAGTATTGTGCTAAAAACCTGTTTTATGTATTGATGATTTCGGAGCCCCGACGATTTGAGTGTTTTGCTGAAAGTTTTAGTAATTGGGGGGAGTTTTAATTTAAATTCGGGGACCGAATTTCTTAAAAGGGGGAAGATTGTAACGTTTTAAAAATAATTAAATAAATAAAATCGTTTAAGTGAATTTTATGATTTTCGGTAAAGTAAAACGTATTTTTCGTAAAACTAAACCGTAATTATTTTTCATTATAAATTTAAAAATACCTATTTTAATTATATAATTACTAGTAAATGGTGTTTATTTAGTCACTTATAAATTTTTAGTTTAATTAAATATTTTTCATAAATTAATTATTTTAAATATTAACATAAGCTTTATTTATACACTAAATTAGTGTAAATTCAAATTTGAAGCAGTTTAATTTGCAAAAATGAATCATTGCATATTAGAATCTAGTGTGTATCATGAAAAATTTATTTACAAATTTTTCCATGATTCTAGAATTTTCTTTAGGTGTTTTAGAAAAAGAAATGATAAAAATTAAATGAATTGTTGAAAAGACATAAAGAAGTTGATATTTTGGGTGAAGTTTCTACACTTTTCTTCACTTTTCTCACTCTCCTCTCCCTCCTCCATGGTGTGGCCGGCCTCAACCCTCCATGGCAGCCCCCCATCTTCAAAATTTAATTTACCTCCAAAAATCATCAAAAATCCTACAAAAATCCAAATAAAAATCCACAAAATCCTAATTAATTCCTACCCTCTATTCTTTGCTCATCTTTACATGGATTTTGGAGATGGAAATCATTCATTTCGGAGGCTTATTTTCATGTTTGGATTTCATGTTGTGGAGGTATAAATCTTATTCTTTTGATTTATTGTTATTAGATGTTTCATTTAAGCATAATTTGATTTAATAAATAAATTCTATCTACAAGTTTTAAAATCCAAGTTAGGGTTTGTAAAATCAAGTTATGGTTTTTACTAATTAAGTGGGGTTATTATAACTAGTTTAATATTTTCAGAAATGGGAAAAAATCATGCATGGTTGATATATTGTAATTTGTTCATTCAAATTGTTTAAATTAAGTAAATTTGCAAACTAGATTTATGTATATTATATTTATTGGTGAAATAAAATTCCAATTAATGTTTATAACACTAGAGTGTGGTTTTAAAGAGGATATTAATTTGTCGGTGGAATGAAAAACTGAATTTGGTTACTAGTTTTTATTGATAATTGATAAATTGTGAGAAAAATGCTATTTTGTTAACTAGATTTTAAAAATTCTTAAATAAATGAGATTTAAAATCTAATTTATGGTTTCATTATATTATTATCATCATGAATTGTAGTTTAGTAAGTTAATTCATGTAAAATTATGTTTAGTTGTGATATTGTGAAATTTTGCTTAAAATTATCGAAATCGGGCAAGTTTGCAAACTAGAATTTTCAAAATAATATAAATTAGGGTGTTAAAACTATAGTAATGGTTCCTGTAATCTAGTTAGGTTATTTAATGAGTATTATGACCATTAGTTTCATATAAACAGTAAGTTTTGAAGTAAAACGGTAAATTGGCGTTTTCGGGTTTTTCGAAATCGGACGATTTGATTGATTTTAGGGTTTTGATGAATTAAATCATGTTTTATATTATAAGTAACGAGTTTATAAACTACAAGTTGTTTGTTGATGTTTATCTTGATTAATCGGAGTTTGTACGCCGATATCGAGCGATATTTGGTTCTTTTGCGTGAACGAGACATAGGTTTTAATATATGCGCGTTTCGTGCGTCGTTTTGATTTTTTGTCCGTAATTCAGTTTACGATACTATATATGTTTGCGTATAGGTACCCCTCTCATGGACTTCGGACGAGGAAGAAGAGGAGGGCGACATCGTCTTCGGCAAACAAGGACCAGGTGAGTAGATGTATATCTACGGGTGGAAGTTGGGTAGATGGCGTTTAGCACCCCCGCAAACGTAGGATAGGAATAAATAGTTATTATCTTTAGGAAACCAGACGTGACCTTAGAATTTCGGTGAGTAGGACCCTAGTAGTGACCTTAGGTTGGACTAGACTGATTTAGGAAGACCTTACCCGAGGATGAATATGTGGAGGAGATTCATCGGTTTCAGGTAGACACACACACACGCACATACAGAGACTTGACTTGATGTGTGTACATATGTATAGGACTAGGTGTAAGCATATATATACACAATACATATATGTGATACAAGGATATGATATGATACACGGGAATGAACAATATAACTGGGCTTCATGCCGTGATTCTTGGCTTTACGGTCGTGTTATGATGTTAGCGGATCATTAGGAAATGGGATAATGAATAGGTATACATAAATAACAAAGGGTGGTGATGATATTGAAGTACATGGGACTCTAAAATAGAACCCGGACCGTAACCTGTACCTGAAATTCTGACATCATATAGGTGTGACTTGATTTCGATATCATATATATGTGACTTGATTACGATATGATATAAGTGTGACCTAATCACAATATGATACATGTGACATGATACTTCTGAGGATAACTTAACGATGTATGCTTATGCTGGCAATGATATATGATTGATGTATGCGATTACAGTACAGTACCTCGATCATGACATGAATTGATGATGATATTATACGAATGATGAGACATGTAGGTGATACTTGACCCGTACCCCGATATTGGGATGTCGTACGATGGATTTTACCGTACGAGGCATATATGTGATGATTGATCTGCACTCTTGTTTCGAGGAAGCCGTACTACGTACGTGACGCTATTGAGGCTGGATCGCCAACTATTAGAGATATGGACTCAGACTTTAGATGTACTCTTATTTCTTATCGATTAGTTTCTTAGGTTTAGTTCCTTAGGAGGTTAAATGGACACTAGTTTAGGCTTGAGACATATAGTTGTATATATACTTATATATCAAATGAGTGGATAATACACATCCGTCTTTACTTTCAGACTGTAATCATCATGGTGCATGCTCATTCATATGTTTCTATAATCGGTATAAAACTCTGCCTGTTAGGACACCAGCACCATTACCGATGATGCGCATATTCCACGCACACTTATTTGCCGGCTCACACACATCATCATCGGTAATTGCTATGTCACGTACACTTTAGATCATATTATCTTTTATTGATACAATCAGCTAACAGCTAGATCGATATAATATTATGATTATTCTCTGGTGTTAGTATAGACATGATATTTATTATTACTTAAACATTCCATGCATTCGCATTTTCATGTTATCATACAGTATTATGGGGCATATGCCGACACTTATCATATATTTACTCATGATTTTGGGATTTTGGATTTCTATGAGATTTCTGGATTTTTGGGGAAAACCGCAAGAATATATAAAAACTTCTCTCTCTCTCCTCCTCTCTTTTTAAAACATAAGATGCGGTTTTCTCGTGATGTATGTGTCGTCCACCATGAGATTTCATGTTTTCTGTTGGATTTCGAGATCCGATTCGAGGAGTGGATGAATCGTCTCGAGTACATGGTGGGCCCGGTATGGTACCCCGGGGCAAGAAGATCGAGTTGTAGACGATGAGCCTGACAGGGGAGGACTACTTACCGGTGATGTCTGGCGCGGCGGATATCCGGAGGATACCGACCGTTGTCGTGAGATTTGATGATATGGGCGGATCCGGACTGACGGAGCCCGAGATATTCAGACTATGAGGTATTGAGACTTGAGATTTACATGTTTTGTGTCGATGCTTGACACGGATTTCCATGGATTTCATCAATGATATTTCAGATTTCTATACAAATTTACCATGATAAAAGTTAAAGATTTTCTTTATACAGATATATCTAGATTTCAGAATTGATTGTTTTACATTCATAGTGCATGCATATTCATTCACACGACATATTATTACTTGAGGTACTGACACGAGCATGGAGTATTTGCATTTACACGTAATATTACCCTGCTATTACTAGATGATTGGGATATAATAGTGTATTATTATGACCTAAGATAGCGTCGTGCATTCGATTTCTTTTCGCAGATATCTTCTACTCACGAGTTGGCAACTCACCCCCGTTGTGCCAAATTTTATTACAGGTTCGATGTACAGGTTTCCCTGGTAGCTTGCTGGCACATCTATTCATTCAGGGTGATTTGCACGGTAGGTTGGTTCATTTGTATCTGAACCGCCGTTGTACTTTTATTATTCCATTTGTATCTAGAAAGCTCCATCAACCAAACTTGTATTACTTGTTAAGTTTACTGGACCAGTTATTTATTTCGACCTTAGAGTCGCGCTTGTATTATTATGGTATCTGGCGGATTTGTTTTCTTTTAAGTTTTGAGTCTCGCCTTTTGGCGTTGTATATTCTTGTGCTTGTTATGGTTGTTTCCGCCTGTTGGCGTTGAGCTAGATCCCGTTTGGGGATTCTTTTTATTGTTTGTATGTATTATACTTGTTGTACCCGTTTGGGGCCAGATTTTACAAAGGAGACTCTGCCGAAATTTTTGAGAAAATTGGATGATACTTTTAAACTTTTTTTCTTCATGTTTTCCTTTACTTCTTCTTCTTTTATGGTTTAGATTTCTGGGCTTCGGCTTACTTAGATTATGTTGCGCCTCTAGACGCTTCGTAATCTAAGTGTCGGTCACGTTCCGTACTTTCGGGTCGTGACAATAATCTTCTCCATATGTGGACTCGGTGTGTTTGCCCTTAACCGATTAGGATAAGGTGCTTTAGCAATAAGCGCTGGGTCCATCATAGGAGAAGGAAGTGTGTGTGGACCCGATCCCAGAATAGAAGTGGGGATCGTCCGTGGAGGAGTAGAAGAGGTGGGCTAAGGTGGCAAGCCTTTTGGGAAACGAAGAATAGGCTCGCAAGAAGGTGGTGGGGTAGAAGAACTGGGGCCAGAATTAGAAGTGTGTGTGTGAGGAAAGGTCTCAGCCGGGGTGTTATTGATTGATTTATCAGTATCATCAAACTCTTCCCCAACGTGGTTGTCAAGCACTCTCCCAGATCTCAACGTGATTGCATCCATATGACGTGAATAGCCAGGATTGGGTAAAGGTTGAGCTGGAAGTTTCCCTTTCTCTCTTGCACTCATTTCGGCTTTTAGTTGTGCAATTTGTGCTTCCATCGATTTGATATTCTCATTTTGAGAGACAATGATCTTCATCACATTCTCGACGGAAGATTGCAAACTTACCGTCCCTTAGATGGATTGTTTCATGAAAGTGTCCAAGGTTTGTGCTAGTGCAAAGCTATTATCTGTACCGGTCAATTGCAAAGGGTTTTCATGTGGTGAAAAAGTGTTGGCCGGATTTTGGAAGTTTTGTGATTGGAAGGGGTGCTGACTCAATTGAAGTGGTGGTTGCTGTTGTGGTAGAGGGACCCTTTGGAAATTGTGTTGGGTCGGAACCGTGTTTTAAGATTGTGATTGGTTCCAAGCAAAGTTAGGGTGATTCCTCCAACCCTGATTATATGTGGAAGAATATGGATCGTTTCTAGGTCTTTGAAATGCGGCATTGGTATGCTCATGACCTTGAAACGGAGAATTTATTGGACATTCTTCCATGAGATGTGAAGGATCAGAACAGCATCCACATATAGTTTTGGAGAGTGACATTTGACTTAGGGCGGCGGCTAAAAATTTGTTTTCCATAGTCTCGAGTTTCTTTTGCATAGCTGAAATTTCAGCTCTAACTCCAATGGAAACATCCGATTGGTTATTGCCAGCCCTAGACGATTGACTCACACCCTCCTACTGTAAAGATTTTTCAGCGAAATCTTTTAGAAATTTCCAGGCTTCCCAATCATCTTTGGTCATGAACTTGCCTTGACACATTAATTCAAGGGTCTGTCTTGTGTTAGGATTAATGCCCTCATAAATGATTCGGCACAGTTCCCATTTGGGGATTCCGTGATGAAGACATTGGACTAACAGATCCTTAAAGCGTTTAAGACATTGTGAAAATGTTTCATTTGGAAGCTGGGTGAATTGATATATTTCGCTACGGACTCGAGCTGTTTTATGATGTGGGTAGAATTTCTTAAGGAATGCTTTTACGAATTCTTCCCAGTTTGAAATGGAATGTGCGGTTGTGTTATACAGCCACTTCTCGGCTATATCGCACAAGGTGAATAGGAGAAGACGAAGACGCAAAGCATCCACAGACAACTGTGAGGTACCCATCATTGCGCATACATTTTCAAATTTCGTGATAAACACGTATGCGTCCTCAGACTCGAGACCGTGAAATTTTGGTAGAAGGTTGATGTATTGGGGTTTAATCTGAAAATTTTCCCCGTTGGCTGGCGGAATGGAAAGACAGGTGAAAAGGGGACCTCGAGTAGGATAGCACATCTCTTGGAGAGAGATGCGAGGTGGATTCTGCGCATCAACGGACGGCGGCAGGGTAGTGGTAAAGAAGTTCGATGGACACGGATCCATCGATGTGGGTGTGGTGGTGGGTAAAGAAAAGGTAAGTGTAGAAATACCGACTTTAGGGTCGATCGGGGGACGCGGACTGAACAGGCACTAGAATCCCGTTGTCCAGCCTATCTTGCACTAAAAAGGGTTAGTACAAGTGGCAGCGTGAATTATAATTAGGGGAAATGAAGTGTTGGTGTTTGTTTTTGAAAAATGATACGGATTTTTGAAAATATGATGCGATCACAACAAATGCAACAAGCAATACCCTAAAAATCTAGTGGTCACCTAGGTCAGGCTCTAGACCGCTCCTAACTGCCAAAAGACAAGTCGCAGGATAAATCCTCCACTAGCTCTTTGTCTCTCCTGTGGCCAGGTAAGTGCCAGGTAAGTGGGAGGTTCTCCACTACGTAAGTAGTGGGCCTAATTAAGTAACCACTAGCCTTCGACACACTTTCCTTAGACACCACAAAAGAAACGCGGATAAGCAATGAATTACCCACGGCATTCTTCTGTTCTAAGTGAGCGCGACGGTCCTTAGAGTCATCTCTAGATATTTTTTAGTTAATGAGGGTAAATGCGGATGCAAGTTTGTGATTTTTGGGGCTTAGAAAGGGTAATGAACTCCCCACCTAATCTGGATTTGGTCGTGCCCCTTAATATCCGTATTAATATGCAAACAACCAAAAATCAAAACACGCACAATTTATTTTTGCTTTTTGCGCGGCGCTGCGATTATTTGCAAAGAAACCTGCAGCAAGTTGTTATTTGGAGCAGATGAGGGAGAAGATAAGAAAGGGTAGAAGTCACCTGAGAATTTTTATGCAGATATGAGATAATGTCACCGCGGAACCGCGGTTTTAGTCGCTTAATGCCGCGGAATGGCGGTGGAGTTAGGGGATCACTGCACCAATTTTTATCTACAAGCTCCTGTTCACCTCTAAAGCTTTCTGAAATATTCAGAAAAAAATTTCTCCAGCTCCAATAATTCCAAATTTCCTCGCAATCAAATCACAACAACACGTATTAGTGTTTGCACGAATTTTGATCTAAAAAATTGTAATGGAATAAACTTTTCAACTTAAATTTCAAAATACGAACAATTAGCGCACTGTCCCCGGCAACGGCGCCATTTGATTGAAACGATATCTTGTTGTGTCGGTATGCTATTCTTGATGTGTAGTATTTAGAAAATAGAATTTAGAAATCATAACCAAAAATTATTTGACCGCAATCAATAACGGTGTCGAATGTAGCGCGTTAGTAAGTGCGGATCGTCCATAAGGAAAGTGTAATCGTTCGTGTTTCGATTTAGATGAGTCAAAATTTTAGGGAAAAGAAAAGAAAACAATTCATGATTTATAAAATTGCATTTTAAGAAAGAGAAAAATCTAGATCTAATAACAAGAAAACGATAGAATCAAGAATTGAGAGTTTGATGATTTTTCCAACCAAATATCAAGGATCTAAATGAGGCTCGTAGGAATCGATCGGATCTATATATGTGATGAGATCTAAAAATTTCATGTTCTTATCCATTAACGAATTGATACTAGATCGATGATTATTCGTCGAAGTTAAGGATCTTGCGAAGAAGCTAGGGTTTCCTCGTCTTATCCTTTATCCTTTCGATGAATCTCATTCAAATTCTAGTTTCTAGTTAATCAAATGATCAATCATTGTTCCCTAGTTTTGAGTGAACACAATCAAGAAAGGATCATCCCGAAACTAGGTCATCGATCATTTGATTCACAAGAATTTACAATCGCTATAAGATTTAAGAATTGTAAAAAGATCTAAATCATCATCATTCTATTGATCATCTCGACTCCTTTATGAGTGGAGTTTTACTCAAACATCACAACAAGAATCAAAATCACAAATTGAGATCGAATCATGATGCAAGAATTTAAAGAAAGCAAGATTAAAGAATTTCACTTTTTATTTATATCAACAATTTCGTTACAATCGCTCAAGAACTACAAGAGGAAGAACTCGATTATCGATTTAGCTTTGCTCGTCTCCTTGAGTCGCGGATCGGCTTGGATCACTTGCTCGATTGAAGATCGGCTCCGCTCCTAAAAGGTTGAAAGCTTCTTGCTTGATTTGGTACTCGGGATCTTGAATTTGGATTGGAATTAGGTTTAGGGTTTCGCACAAGTCGTGTCACTCAACTTGTGGGTAAAAGATTAAGAGATGAATGAAGAATTGATTGAACAACCTCAACCCAAGATCTAGGATCCTTTTTATAGACCATCAAAACCCTATATCTACGATTTGAATTTTGAATTTCCCTCCAAAAATTTGTTGAGGAGATTTGAATTTCCCTCCAAAAAGTTTGTTGAGGAGAAGCTTCTAGAAGAAGTTTGTTGAGCCGAGCCTTCAAGATGAGCCACGTGGAGAATCTACAATGTTCTGGAAGCTTGGGCCGTTAGCTGAGACACGTATAGAAAATCTGGGAGTCTGAAGCCATCATAGCGCCGCGGAACCGCGGCGCAAGCGCGCTCCCACCGCGGAACCGCGGCGCTTTGGAAGCGTTGGGGCTTGGGTTTTCAGCTACTTGTTTGGGCTGATATTTGTGGGCTTTTCTGATATGTTGAATTTCCAAATGAATCCCTGATCATTTCCAGATCTCTGGCCTTTGAGTTGGCGTATTTTTAGCACTGTTTTCATAATTCTGGCTTTTGTTCCTGCAATTTCTCGAGACAAGTGTTGCGCAATATAGGGATGATGCGATGCAATGAAATGCAGTCAATTTCCCTTAAAGTGTCGGTTTTAAAGTATAACACATGCAATCTGGTATTTCAGGACTGTTTTGCTAATATGTGTAATATGAATGTCGAACACTTCTAGATGAGTGCAAAAGATAGGGAAATTGCCATGTTAAAAATACAGTATTTTCGACTGATCACAACTCATTACAATTCTCATGTGATTCTCATACATCCTAGTTCTATGTATCATCAACCATGATACAATAATATATACATATATTTATATATATCACATATATATGAATATGTATAATGAGAAGAAAATGTTTAGTGAGCTAATATTAGTTAATATATATATATATATCAAATATATTAATATATATTAAATTATTAAATCAACACTTGATTCAATAATCTGGTTATATCATATATAACCGACTAATATCTTATTTATATGTATATCACATTATTAAATCAACACTTGATTCAATAATCCAGTTATATCACATATAACCGTCCAATATTCAAGACTAGTTAATATATATATATATATATATATATTAAATTATTAATTCAACACTTGATTTAATAATCCGGCTATATCAAATATAATCCGTCAAATATCAAATACACAAATATATATCAAAAATATATATTAACAACATATACATATTCCGTTGAATCAACACTTGATTCAATAGTCCGGTCATATCTCATATAACCTTACTGATATCAAATATCGCGAGATTAGAATACGTTATCACATACTCGTATTTAATCAAGCTCCCGCATATATCACCATATGTGGCCTACTTCGTTTCACTTGAGCTAGGAAACCTCTGTGTGGGACTCAAAAGAGTCGGCAATACGCCAGCAGTAGGTAATGATCACATCAATTACCCATAAGCCGTCAGCAGTACTAGCTGGACGTAATGGCTACCCACGTATTGAGTGAATAGAAGATCGACAGGAAAACTTGTCCAAACTCCCGTAAAGCCTGTAAGTAACACTTACTGTACAGTCCGGTCAGGAATCGTCAGACCCAAGTAACTTGATAAGTCATGACGATATGTGGCCTATAACCGTTTGAGAAACTACTGATAACACTTACCAATAAATCACATCAGCCTTGGCCAGGGACTTACTGTTATAGACAATCGAGTATAGCGCAACATTAACTCCCTATACCGGGAGAGACTAAACCCCTCCTATCGCTCACTGCCTCCATGTGACTCGGGTCTGTACCCAAAATCCACCTGTTTGCACGACTCTTTTGAGCCGTGGTAGGGAAGAAATCAAAGCACGGTGGGAACCACACAAGTCACTATGACGATCTCGGGTCTACAGACTAACCTGTACAAGTGTCACCAGAGAACTACTATATGACGATAGGTATGGTATCAACTAGGAGTTCTCGGCGAGTCCTGTTCGGTATACCTATTCTCTAATGAGCACTTGTGTACAATCTTTGATATCAAACACCAATGGCTGTGGGATCAACCATCGCCCCATATAGTGTCAAGAACACTAGTCTACTCTGAAATATCGATGCCCTGTCTCGATACTCTCTCGACTAGGAACGGTTAAAGGATGTGCTTGTGGACTACACAAGCCCCACTAGTATGATCTGCATCATAGTCCTGGTAGTCAAGCTAACATCTTAAGGGATTTATCAACATGTATCAGAGAGACAGTATAATAACACAAGTGTACATGTTAAGATAAAGAGCAACCAGATAACATACTATCATGTCGAGCAAGAAAGTCATCTATATATATGTCCAAGCATCTATTATATCATACAATAATGGCCTTTAGGGCATACACATTCCTAACAACCTATAGGACATATACTCCTGTTCACTTCCACACACTTTTATTCGTCATTTACAATACTTCATTTTATGCTATACCCGTCACTTTTCACATTTACCTTACCTTTAGGACTTACCAAGTGTTAGTTCGCTGATGGGCATTCCACCTACCTTTATTTTCTTAGAATGTTCGTCAGGTACTACTGAAATAAAAGAAGTGGACGCCACGGAGGAGGATTACGACAAGATCACTGCTCAAACTTAACTTAGCTTAGCTTTTCTTTCTTTTTATGTATGCCACCTGTTTAGGTATTTCTGTTCTTGTATTTCCTTTTCAGTTGAACTCATATATTGTAAATGTTTCAAGTTTGAATGTAAATAAAGAAGTTTGTTGAAAATTTTTAGTCTCCGTTTATTCTTGCATTGTGTATTTTTGCTTCACTACACTTAGCATAGTTATTTAGGGAATGATCTTCTCTGAATAAATATGTCGCGGGCTTGCCACGTCACCGTTTCCGTTTACTAATAAGCAGGGCGTGACACGCTTTCTTGTAAAATACGGCAGAGAGCCCTAGGTCCAACAAGAAGCTGATATAAAATATTGATTTTTAATAGGAAAAAGGTTCTTGCATAACTATTTTCTATACAACAAATTGCATAACACTCACAAATCAGTGATTTCCGTACTTAAGTACATGGATCCCACACTAAGGGTTTGAATGTATTGCGTAGTTTGTTGTGTAGGAAAATTGCTTAGCTACTCTTCACTCTTTTTAATAATCTCTACCTATTTTTTTAATAAGTTATAGAATCAAAGGTTCCAAAACAACAAAAAGCTGCATCCCAAATCATTAACTTCGATTCTCTATTTTTTCCCTAGGTTGGTAGATAAAGATATAAGAGTGAGGGAGAGAGAGACCCTTGCTATTAAAGAATCTCATTTTTCTATTCAGTTTGTTCACGTGATTGATGAGAGAGGGATTGCAATCTTTGTATTTGCATAGGTGTTCTTGTTGGGTCAAGTCAAAGTCGAAAGCTGTGGCACATAGGGACGGAGCCAGGATTCCAAGCCTGTAAGGGAGAGTTAAATAAAGAAAATATCCATGAAACTAACTATACATATATATTATAACCTATCATAAATAAAAACTTGTTTTTTAGGTTTGATTATGTAAACTTTTTAGTTATAAATTGTTAAGTGATTTATGAAGATAGATTCTATTCGAATTTTTTAAATTTTAGCAAGCATATATATCTAAGAAACAAACATTTCTTGTTGATAACTTATAACCCCTTTGAGGGCTTTGAAAGTATTTAACCTTTTTTTTTGTTAGTGCTATTTGTTATAATTTGAGACAATCTTGATTTAGTTGAAGATAAATATCAAATTAGATTTAGAATAAAGAAGAATAGTTAATAGATCTTATTAACTAAAAATAGAAACAAATAAGCATGTGGGGGTGAGAATAAATTATTTCGTTAGAATATCACTACAAGTAAAGCACACCTTTTTCGTCGGGGGGTTTATTTCGTCGGCTATTATCCGACGAAATAAACCCTTAGTAAAATAAATCACACCGAAATCCTTTTAAAAATTATGTTAGGTTATTCCGTCGACTCATACCCGATGGAATAACCTAATAAATATAAAATCTCAGGTTGCCCCCATTCCAAACAAATAAACCCTATATTTTCCCAAATCCTTCCTCCTCGTCCTCCTCCCCCGACCTCCTCCGGTGATGATCGGCCTCCTCGTCTGACCATAATCCCTCCTCTTTATCCTCCTCACCATCCTCCCTCGAATTTCTCGACCCCCTCCTCGTCCTCATCCTAAAATCCCTCCTCTTACTCCTCCTCAAATCCGCCGACCCCCTCCTCTTCCTCCCCCTCTTCGAAACCATCATCGTCGTCGCAACCTCCTCTTCCTTCGAGCACAGGCCTCCCGTCCCTCCAAGTGTAAGCCATTTCTCTCAGTATCTCCCTTACTGTATCTCTCACTCTCTCTCACTCTCACACCCTCTCTCTTGTAGCTGATTTGTGTCAAAAATATGAGTTTTACCGCAATCAGAAACGGCGTCGCTTCGCAGCTAGCCGGTGAGTACGGGTCGATCCACAGAGATGGGTAAATTCCTTTTATGTGTTTTAACGAGTTGATTCAAAGTGTCGTTTTGGTTGGTTTATAAAAATCTATGAAAACTGGATCTAATTAATCTAATTAAAAGTCTTGCTAGGGTTAGGCTTAGGGGAAGTTTTGGAGATTAACGTTTTTCTTCACCGCTTTCAATGCCTTCTTTTTTAGATCTATTAGATGTTACGGTAATTGTCAATAAAGTGGATCCGAATCTTTTGGGAAGATGTTTCTTCCTCTAGATTCGCATCCTTCCTTTGTTGATAGTTACCCTAACCCCCATGGAAATCATGCGCAACCGGCCCTTTATACTACGGTTCACCGTTACCACGAGGGGTAGGGTGCCGTAGGGAGCGGTTGTGCGCGTATGCATGGAGTTCTAATTCATTAGGTGAATGTGGCATTGAAAGGGGTGAGAGATCTCATCTCTCAACTCTTTCCCTAAGGCTAACCCTAACAAGCGAGGAGATTACTCGCTCATTAGGGGATGAGAAAACATTTTAATTAAAGGAACAGAAATAAAATTACTTACTAATTCGATGGCTCCCTCCAAGCAAGAAGACAGAATAGATCTGAATATAACTCCCAGAAATTCTGAATTTTATTTATTGAAAAGTGACATAGGATTTTACAATTTTTGATTACAATTTATAAGCAAACAAGGAAACTAGGGTTACAGACTCTCGCACATGTGAAATTACTGATTTGCCCACGGAAAATCCCAACACCCGCACCGACGCACCGACACAAGAAGTCGGCGCCGACACGGGTATTAAATGGCCGCGGAACCGCGGCATTTGTTGGCTTGGGCCGCGGTTCCGCGGCCCTTTGGTGAGCTCAGCTCACCAACTTCTCTGAGCTGCATCTTGGTTGTCAGGGCTTCTTAGTTCTTCATAACTTTTCTCTGTTTGGCTTCTTAGTCTTCTTCAGATCTTCAGTGAAATTTGTAGTGGTCTTTTAACCGTTTCCTTTAACATTTCGGACCTTGCACTGTTCTTCGTCTAGGCTTGACTAGGATCCGTCTACTTGTTGGTCAAAAATCCCTTTTCTGTATCAGCTTTCGTCTTTTTCACTGTATTCGCATCCAAGCCCTGTATCCTGTAACATGCAACAAACATGCGTCAAGAGTACCTGTTTACTTATAAAACGGATAAGAATAGGGGAATGAAAAATGCAATATTATGGTCTGAACAAATACCCCCAAACTTACCTTTTGCTCGTCCTCGAGCAAACTTATTTTTTATTCACTAAAATCCTAACCACACTTTCGCAGGGAAACGCGATTGCACTGAGCACGTGCAACAAGCCGTTAAACCTCTAGGTGTCCCTAGTAGGAGGAGTGTTGTCTCCTGAGGGTTTTCAGCGGATTACACCCACAAAATCCTATCAATTCGGCCCATTGACTTTTGTTTTCCAATTAGGTTTTCTAACAAGGAATTCTATTACCTTTTTACTCGCAAATTATCCATCCATACTCTTCACACTTCCTCATCATTTAACTTAAGATTATATATGTTCTATAGACTTATTTAGCTTTCGGCATCTCTTAAGTCTTCCTTCTAGGGCTTCATCTCTACTTAGGAATTTCTATCAACTCTACTAAAGATACAAGTTCTATCTTTCATTCCTTTTTCTTATCTAAACTCTAATCACATATCCCCACGTGTGTGTATAGATCACCCCTACACTTGGAAATTCAAATCAAGCAATCGTACTCTCGTCCATTGTCCAAAGCACTTATTAATTCGTGAATTTTGAATTTCGCTTACACATCCTTCATGCGACTGTTAATACTTCTTAAGGTACCAACAACCGATTACAAGATGCGTTAGCACTTTAAAGCGTACTTCCTAGTTTTTGCAACACCCAAGGCTTTAGCAGTGACTCCCAAACCAGTTGGTCTAAGGCACTAGGTGATAAGGCACCCTTGCTAAATATTTTTCTATTTTTTTACAGCCTTAAGTAATCACAAAAACCAGTGTCCATTTTTTTTTCTTTATTCACTTTTTTTTCTTTTATTTTCATTGTACTAAGGACTTTAGACAAGAGCATTTCAAGGTCTCTTCTACTATTCCAAGTTTCAAGGTGCGTGATTGTGCACATTGTAGGGTATACATTTTCAGAATCTAGACTTAAGCTAGGAACTATTTTTCAAACTTATACTCTAATAAAAGCTTCAATATCTTTCCTTCGTTTCGACTTAGCCCAAGAAGTGAACCCAAACTTTGCCTATTTCTAAATAAACTACAAGGCATATACTTTCTACCGTTAAACTTTAAGGAATGTTATTTTTAGGGTTTTTAATTCACTAAGTCTAAGATCTAGTTGTTCCTAGCTGGTTAACCTATTTGTCAAACTCAAGTCAATTAGCCAAAATTGAATACAATAATTTTGAAATTTTTCAAATTTTTATGGGTTTTCAAATAAATATGCAAATGCAAAAATGGATGCGAAGGAAGACGTACCGAGCATACCCCCAAACTTGAACTTGACAGTGTCCTCACTGTCATACTAAACTAAGAGGGTCAAAATACCGGCACTTCCCTGTTTATTTATTTACAAAATTTTTTTTATTGCTAAGAAAAACAAAAATATATACAAAAAGGCCCTCCCCCAAAGTTCATTTAAACTATGTTAGACATTACTGCCAAACTTTGTATAGACCAATACCAACCAGTTGAAAATTTTATCAGTAAAGAGTATTGGCTGGTGGAAGAATAAGTTGTAGCGATCCGCAAAGAATTGGGAAAGATAGAAGTAGTGGTAAGGGAGGTGTGGAGGTAAATATATAGGCGTTGGTGATGTATCAAAACGAGAATGTAAATGATCAACAATCAGTGGAATGTTGGCATTCTTGTAGCTTATTAAAAGAAATGGGGGTATTTCAACTTCTAAAGGAGGAGGTTGACTCACCACAATACCCCCAAGATGTTCCTGTGGGTCCTCTATTGACTCGGCATCATCCATCAATTGTATATGATACTTAATTATGAGGGAACTTATCTCCTCGATGTCCGCCATAGTCCAACCGAAAACTTGCCGCCTATCTTGTAAGACCATTAAGAGGGCGTTCTCTTGCGCGAGGGCTAGAGAGGCCGATACGATAATGGGAAAGGTCTCATTCTCACCTATGTAAGCATATCTAAGGTGAGACGGCAAGGGCGTGAGTTCGAGTTTCGGAGGCGAAAGAATCATTTCGGAATCTACCTCGAACTCAAAGGACTCCAACACAGGTTCGAAATCACTGCAATCAACCGATTCGGATGGCTCGACTGACTCATCCAAGAATTCAAACGACTCATATTTGGGCTGTGAGTCGTCATCATCCAAAAAAGTGAAACATTCATAATCAACATCGGTTGTGTCAACGGTGGTAGGCTCAAGGAGGGACGCACTAGTGGCATCAAAACTGTTTTCATTAAACAAGAATCTTTCAAGCTCGCAGTACTCCTGCGTGATTTCGTGAATAGAGCAAACTTCTCATGTACTAGTTTTTGGTACGGGGGGCAGACTTCCCATCTTATAAATATTGAACTCACTAGACATTTTCCCGAAGGATAGAGTCATGGAGCCATTGCGACAATTTATTACAGCATTGGAAGTGGCCAAAAATGGTCGACCGAGAATCACCGGAATTTGGTTTCTTGGGTTAGCAACAGGTTGTGTGTCCATAACGATAAAATCAACGGGGAATATGAACTCCCCGACTTTGATCAACACATCCTCTAGCTGACCCCATGGATAGGTGATTGATCGATCAGCCATTTGGAGAGTACAACGAGTGGGTTTCAACTCTCCAACCCCTAATTGTTCGTACACGGAGTAGGGAATCAGGTTAACACTAGACCCAAGATCTAAAAGTGCGCGATTAATTTTCTTATCCCCAATTGTGATTGAAATAGTAGGACGGCCGGGGTCCTTTCGTTTTTGGGGTAAGGTTTGATGGTGGTTAATAACATTGCTCACTGCACTAGCCACTAGCACTTTCTTGGGTACTTGAGATGCCTTTCTCTTCGAGGTGCATAAGCCCTTTAAGATTTTCGCGTATGAAGGGACTTGTTGGATTGCATCCAAGAGAGGTATATTTATGCTAACCTGCTTAAATATCTCCACAATCTTTTCCACTTGTGCAGTTGGTTTATTGGGACTCAACCTGTTTGGGAATGGAGCATTTTGAAAATTCGTTGAGTCAAATGTCTGTGGAGTAGAATGTGTGTTAGTTATATGTATGCCCTAGAGGCCATTACTATACATAGGATGTATATTGTAGTGGATACTGGGACATATATAGGGAGGACTTTCTTGCTCGACATGATAGTATGCTATCTGGTTGCTCTTTACCTTAACGTGTACACTGATTGTCTCTCTGTTACATGTTGGTAAAGCCCTTAGGATGTGTACTTGACTACCTGGACTATGATGCGGATCATACTAGTGGGGACATGGTAGTCCATAAGTACATCCTTCAAAGTCCCTAGTCGTGGGTGTATCGAGACGGGGCATCGATATACCAGAGTAGACTAGCGTATACTTTCTCGACCCATACAGATGGGCGATGGATGATCCCATATCCATTGGTGTTTGACATCAGAGATGATATACGTGTGCTCAGTGGAGAATGGGTACACTGGACGGACTCGCCGAGAACTCCCAGATGGTATTATACCTTACGTCAGATGGCAGTTCTCTGGTGACACTGGTACAGAGTAGTCTGTTGACCCGAGATCGTCATAGAGTCTTGTGTGGTTCCCACTGTGCTTTGATTTCCACCTTACCATGTCCAAGAGGGCGTGCAAAACGGTGGCTTTTGGGTACAGTCCCGAATCACATGGAGGCAATGAGCGATAGGAGGGGATTCGTCTCTCCCGGTATAGGGAGTAGATGTTGCGCTGTGTTCGATTGGCTATAACCGGAAATCCCTGGCCAGGGTTGCTGAGATTTACTAGTAAGTGTTACCAGTAGTTTCTCGAATTGTTATAGACCTCATATCGACACGACTTATCGAGCTATTGGGGTCTGACGTTTACCACCCCTAGGCGAGATATGCAACATATCAGACGATCAGACCGGACTGTACGGTAAGTGTTACTGGTTGGATTCACAGGAGTGTGAGCGGGCTTGCTCGTCGATCTTCTGATCGCTCAATACCCGGGTGGCCGTTACGTTTAGCAGACCGCTTGCGGATTGTGGGTGTTTGATATGATCATCACCTGCTGCCGGCGTATTGACGAGTCTTTAGAGTCCTACACAGAGGTTTCCTGGATCAAGCGAAACGAAATAGGAGCGCATATGAGATATGTGCGGGACCGAGAATAATGCGTTTATGTGATACCGTATTCTATTCTCGTGATGAATGTATCGAAAGGTTGTATGCGATATAACCTAGTTATCGAATCAAGGATTGATTCGGTAAGCCGATACATATGATACTAGTCGGTTATATGCGATATGACCGGATCGTTGAATCAAGTGTTGATTTAATGATTTAATGTATAATTATATATTTGATATATTACTTTGCATTAACTCGTATTGGTTCACTTTAAATGGATTTTCTCACTTGCATTGCACAAGTTGTATATGTGATATACTTTTGTGCACTTGATTGTATCATGTTTGATGATACATGTTTACTTGGGTTTGTGTAAGGATTAAACCATGGTTATATGAATGGTTAGGGTTTTCTTTTCTTATTCATTTATTTATTTATTTATTCCTTTTGGAAAATAAATGGCATAAAGAGAAAATGGTGGCTTTCTTTGTTTGCATCATGAAGCTTCATGAAGCTTTGACTAAGTGACCATTTTGTCTCATGCTTAACCCTAACCACTCTATCTAACCTTAGTTAAATCTCTACACTAAACCATGGTTTGTATATGATAAGAATTGATTTTTCTTTTCTATTTTGATTATTCTTATCATATCATTATCTTCATCTTCTTCTTCTTCACATAAAGAAAGCTTGCCTCATCAATGGCAAGTAATGGAATCAAGTG
Source organism: Agapanthus africanus (assembly GCA_030015575.1). NCBI lineage: Eukaryota > Viridiplantae > Streptophyta > Magnoliopsida > Asparagales > Amaryllidaceae > Agapanthus > Agapanthus africanus. Next base: position 235,605,586 of record CM057337.1, read on the forward strand.
AGAAATCCAATTCTAAAGTGAACCCACTTCCTATTTCTTCATCCTCTACCTCTTGCCAAGTAGTATAGGGTGTTTTCTTCACAAGTTTCATGACTTGGTGAAGTGGGAGCTTGATCTTGTGATGCCTCGACGTAGATCATCTTCGGCATCAAAGCCGACGACCTTGCCCGCCCATTTCTCCGATGAAGACGAAGCTAGAGCCCGGGTTTCCATTCGGACAGCGAGGATACTTCATTGCGGAGCTATGGAGGTGGAGGACCGGATCTACAAAGGTTGTATTTCCGTTCTTTTAGTTAAATTGTTAACTAGTTTCACTTTTCGCCTAGATATCTAGTTCACGATCCGTATTAGGGTTTCTCGGCACTTGTAATTTTTGAAATTGGCATGGTTGATGCCTTGTGAGACCACATTAGTGTGCCTAGGAACCCTTCAGTAGTATCAGAGCCTAGCTAGAGCCTTAGGCGAAGTCCAGACGACGTTTGAAATCCGAACGAACCGAAACCCTAACTCTCAAAATGCTCTCTGTCCAATTTTTAAAAATCTGGATTTTTCAATATTAAAAATATGCAGAAAATTCAGCAGGGTTTTTTATGAATTACTGTGCAAAACGGAGTCCTAACTCCGTCAACCCGCGGCGGAACCGCGGCGTTACCCAACTTAACGAGGCGGTTCCGTGGCCATCTTGTTGATATTTTCACCCCACTTTGCACAGTAATGTCAATGATTAACTCCTGTGTTTTCTGGGTAATTTTAATGTATTCTTTACAGCTGAGTATTTTGGGGTTGTATTGGGAATCAAAGATTCGATCGGATTATCAAATTTTGTCTGTGTGGCTTTCCGGATATTTTTGAATATGTTAAAAAGTTCGACCGGATATAAATACCCACTTTTTCCCCTGCCGGAAAATTTCCAAGTGTTGGATCTTTCCGTGGTTTAAAGACGTTCTAAGTAGTGCAAGTAACGCGATGGACCCTCTAGAAGACAACAAACCTTAACTCGATTATGTGACCGTCTTGAACTGCCCTTTGAACCTTCGGGTTTGGGGCAGTACGGCGTGCCACATGTGAGGCGTTGGCTTGACCCTTCTACGGCTGGACCGTTGGTACTGAGGCACGAAGTGAATGTCTTTGAACTTGTTTCATGTGTTGAGCTGTTTCGGGAAAACTTGGGTGTTCGAATGTTCGATCGGAAAGTTTAACATTTTCTATTTATCTAGAAAGGGATACAATAATTGGAATTCACAATAAGTTATGAGATAACAGAATGAATGTTATAAACATAGCAGTTTAGTCTCACTTGATCGGTTGCCATGGAATTTTGATGTGATCAAAAGTCCGTCGCAATCACGTAGCGTACGCGGATACTCGCCGGGTAAACTTAATAGACAGCCTCACTCCATAGCCCCGACCAAGTGACTGTAGGAGAACCCCGTCGCCGAAAGCATCCGTTCGGGTGCTTGCGGCAGCGGTGTTCCGCCTTGGTGCACTTCGTCAACGGTATCGGGGTTGCGGCCGCCTACTAAAGTTTGCGACGAGCATTCAATCAAGATGTCGGGAATCTTGTTGAATTTCCCGACTTTATATTGAAAAGTGTTTTCGATTTTGAGACTAAAATGCGGGGTTTATAATTGTTAGGCATGCGATGTCTAAGGAATTCATTTGATTAGGCATGCGATGTCTATGGAGGTTGCGGATTCCAACTGTTGTAGTTTTACATTTTCTTTTCTGTGACCGTAAGTGTAATATGTGATATCGCCGGTTTCGTTGCTATATGCCAACGACAATTGGGATACGCATGTTTACTTACGTTGATGACATGTGATGTTATGTGTTGCTGGATATGTTATATTGGATCGTCGTGTTTGAATAGCCGGGGGGTTTTATGTGAGATGAGTGTTTTTCATTTTCATTCATGTAAAAACTTGTATGTAATATTCTTTTATTGGGGCACTTCCAGGTTGCGGAAGATGTCACCTTTTGTATATTATTTACTTTTCCGCACTAGGATAGACCCAAGAAGGGGAGCACAAGTAACCGGGTTCTGGAGTCCAGTGGGAGACCAACTCGAGGAGTCGAGTCCGGGTCTCCTAACTCCAGAATTGGTAGGGTTGCTTGCCGCTCTCGTAGGGGTCTAGGGGTGTGGGTTTGGCTATTCATCGCGACCGTGGAATCCGTGTTTTATACTGGCTCGTATTGAAAACACGGGCGTCCTAGTATATCCAATATTTCATATGTTTCTTCTGCTGCGATATCTGTGATGTGATCATGTGATGTTCTGTGATAGATACTTTATATAGTATATATGATATATTATATAGACGTTACTTATGTTTTACACCCGCGCTAGCCCTGCCCTGCTCTGCCGTTAGTTACCTAACCTAACGGTGAACGAGGGGACATCGAGGCGAATGCTGATGGCATAAGTGTACGTCGTATTTATCTGTGATGTTTAGGTGCTTAAATGATGGGACTTCATTAATATGATTAATGAATGAAAAGAAACCTAAGATGTTGTAGAATCGAATTTCAAAATAAAACAGGTAGCTACAGTTCTTGCTTTGCACAGCGGTATATGTGATATATCCAGCACCTTATTCGATAAGGAAAGGACCGAGATCCCTTCACCGGGAGTGACTCCTTTAGCAATAACTGGCCGATGCTACAACTCTCGGTTTGTTTTTGATTGCTTCTATAGTTTTTGCTTTGCACAGTGATATATGTGATATATCCCGCACCTCATTCGACGAGGAAAGGACCGACGATCCCTTCACCGGGAGTGACTCCTTTAGCAAAACTAGAAAAGCTTCAAAAACACTCCATTTTAAAATTATTTGATTCTACAACGATATCAAGTTAATTACGCAATAGGTTTTCAGAAAAACCTGTCGTAGCCCTCCGTTATTTCAGATAAGTACTAGTTAGTATTCGTGCTGCGGTAGTTTGGCCTCCGTCAAGGCGTAGTGTACGGTAGCTAACTAGTGCTTATCTGCTAGCATATGATGCGATTGGATTAGGGTATTCATACGGCGTTGTTTGGCCTCCGTCAAGGGTCATGCGGGTGGGTTTAATTCAATCAGGAAATGACGGGTTGAACTTGACTAGCGGACTATGGGTAGTTTGGCCTCCGTCAAGGTCATAGGACGCTAGGGGCAAAATTATCGGGAATTTCAAGTGTTGAAATTTGCAATGAGATTGCATACCTTCTATGAGATAGTTGGATCCCGATACCCGCTGTGAGTAATTGTTACTCCTGGGAGAGTTTTACATATTGCAACTAGCCGATCAAGTAGGTGTCTAGAAAAGTGTTAACGAGGTTAAGCCTCTGGGAAAACGAGGTTTACATTAATTAGGTTCGTGCGAAAGCACGGGGGACCTCCCTCAAAGTACCGACACTGGCCTGGCTGAAAGATTGGCGAACTTGTAGTGTGTAATTAATCCCGGCTAGTCTTTCCTTTTTGGGTTTGAAGGAAGATTTGATAAAAAGCAGTGGGAGCCATCCTGATTATATAAAATATTAACCAATCTATTCTTGCAAGAGCGCACGCTGAGTGTTTTCTTCTCTCTTTCTCCAGGTAGCGACCATATCACGCCTTAATCAAGATAATAATACGGATTATTGACCGAACCCGCTTGTTATACTAAGCTAGAGAACGTTGGTCCCGCTCCAACTTATAATTGTTATAAGACCGAGCAGGAATTAGGGAATTACCAGAATTCCCGTGCCGCCCAAACGAAGAAAGTGCATATGATGCATCTCCTTCGGGTGTGTTCATTATATAGAACTGTTTCTCTGTTTCCTTTACGTCCTGGGTATATGATACCAGATCAGGATCCCGCATATGTAATTTGTTACATGGGCTACAGATAGGTAAAGAACTGAGAACGGGTGATAAGTTTCATGAGGCAGAAAACGGGGCAAGTATTGCAGCCAAGTCTGTTGGTCACTGTCACCCTGTATTCCAAATACATTGATTCTGAACGAATGTTATTAGATACCGAACCTAATATACAAAATCATATCTGTCTCTTTATTAGTAAAGAAACGATAAAATTTTGTATTGTTGGATAATGTTTTGAACATTTCCTATATCAAAAGTTGATCGGTTCAGGCACGTTATCTAAAAGCATTAATGTTCTAAATCAAACTACAGTTTTTTAGTATATGGAACACACACAAGAGGAATAGTTCAGAAATGAACGGATCATTCTTGAGGTATTGTAGACTAAGTCATATCAAAGCGACCTGACTAGCTGAAGTTACATATAGATGCATATTTAAATCTGTTTGAATTTACATCTTGTGAAAACTTGCCAGTCATGTCACAGAGATAAGATGACCATAGCTCTGTTTATTGGAAACAGAGAAAGAGTTAGTGAACTCTTGGGATGATACATGTTGATGTATAATAGGTCCCTTGTCTACATATGCCAGGACTGGTTCTTTGTACTTCGTTACATTCTCTGATAATCTCTCAAAATTCAGACATATGTTCCTGTTGAAACACAAGTCCGAACCTTTTGAGATATTCACAAAATATGATTTAGAAGTAGAGAACCAAAACACGGGTATAAGTATTTTGTCCTTTGATGAGATCGAGGAGGAGAATACTTGAGCACGGAAATCCTGGACTAGTCTAAAGGAGAATGAGATTCTCTCTCAGCATTACTCCTCCGTATACACCATAGCACGATGGTATATCGGGGTGGAGCAGTTGCACCCTATTCGATATAGTTCTCTCTATGATGAGTACTACTGAGTTACCTGTTTTCATTTGGGAGTTATGCAATTGAGAAGCTGCATACCAATTGAATTGGGTTCCAATCAAATCAGTTGCCTACCGCTTCATATGTGATATGGAAAGGGAAGAGCCCATGTCTTAAGTTGGTTAAGATTTGGGGTTGTCCGGGCTATGTCTAAAAGCATAATCCGGACAAGCTCAAGGCAAGATCTGTTATGTAGAACTGGAAAGGTTCCAGCTATACAAAACTGCAGCTGACGATTTGACAGAACCATAGGATTCAATAGTTACCAACGAACTTCAGCCTCTCCGCCGATCTAGTAAGGTTCCTCACCCGACTGAGAGATACTTCGGTTTCTCTATGACAGTGGGAGCGAGGATTGCATCATAAGATGATGACCCAACTAGTTTCGAGCTGGCCATCAGGAGTGGGACTCTGTAAGAATAGCTGGATGCTTAGCGATCTGAGATGGAATCCTTATACACCAACAAAGTATGGACTTTGGTTGCTATATCTGAAGGGTTAAATCCCCATCAGGAGCAAGTATATCTTGAGAAGATTGCTTGGTGTACATGGAAAAGTTAAGACTTTCAAAGCTAGACTTGTTAAAGGTTTGCATCATTGACCAAATATGGATCATAATGAAACCTTTTCTAAGGATCTATGCTTAAGTCCATCCAGATCCTACTTACCACGGCTACATACCATGACTACGATATCTGATGGTTGGGTGTCATGACTGCTTTTCTAAATGATGTTTTGGAAGAGAGCGTCTATAAGTACACAGCCAGAGGGCTTCGTAGACAGTGGGAGCAGCGGAAACGTGTGCAAGATGGTTTATGTGATAAAGCAGGCATCGCGGAGTTGGAACATCTGTTTTGATGGATTAATCAAAGAGTTTGACATCATCAAAATGGTAGATGAACCTTGTATAAACAAAAAGGTAGTAGGGAGTATAGTGACGATCCTCGTAGAGTACGTGGATGGCATACTCTTGATAGGGAAGGGGTTTCCTATGCTACGCTCGGTCAATCTCCGCTTATCACAAGGATTCTCCATATAGGATCAAAGTGATACCTCCTAAATCCTGGGTTTTGGATCTGTGAGATAGATCTAAATGGATGTTAGGATTCTCACTAGTTGTGAGACGGTATCAATCGACCCTGGGGAGAATCACTGGAAGGGTTCCAGGGTGATAATAACGACTGAATGTCAGTCACAGGCATTGTCTTTACCCTAAGTAAAGGGACGGTATGTTGGAAGTGTTTCAAGCTAGATACCGTGGCATACTAGACGATGAAGGCTGGATACATCGCTACTTAAGATGCTACCAAAGAGGAAGTCTGTGTGTATATTAGTTCTTGAGATGAACTTCGTTCCGCCCATTGTGTGACAATGGAGTTGTGGCTTATCCTAAGGAACATCCGTCCCATCAGTGATCCAGACATATTCTAAGGCAGTGTCACCTGATCATGGAGATGGTTGATCTCCAGGGTGATCAAGGTTAGGAGAGTAGACTCAGAGGACAACACGGCGGATCCACTCACAAAGGCCTTTTCCCAGAGAGAGACCTTTATGGGATGGTTGAGTATGAGATACTGCAACCACTGCTATCAGATGGCCCTAGTGCAAGTGGGAGATTGTTAGTTATATGTATGCCCTAGAGGCCATTACTATACATAGGATGTATATTGTAGTGGATACTGGGACATATATAGGGAGGACTTTCTTGCTCGACATGATAGTATGCTATCTGGTTGCTCTTTACCTTAACGTGTACACTGATTGTCTCTCTGTTACATGTTGGTAAAGCCCTTAGGATGTGTACTTGACAACCTGGACTATGATGCGGATCATACTAGTGGGGACATGGTAGTCCATAAGTACATCCTTCAAAGTCCTTAGTCGTGGGTGTATCGAGACGGGGCATCGATATACCAGAGTAGACTAGCGTATACCCTCTCGACCCATACAGATGGGCGATGGATGATCCCATATCCATTGGTGTTTGACATCAGAGATGATATACGGGTGCTCAGTGGAGACTGGGTACACTGGACGGACTCGGCGAGAACTCCCAGATGGTATTATACCTTACATCAGATGGCAGTTCTCTGGTGACACTGGTACAGAGTAGTCTGTTGACCCGAGATCGTCATAGAGTCTTGTGTGGTTCCCACTGTGCTTTGATTTCCACCTTACCATGTCCAAGAGGGCGTGCAAAACGGTGGCTTTTGGGTACAGTCCCGAATCACATGGAGGCAATGAGCGATAGGAGGGGATTCGTCTCTCCCGGTATAGGGAGTAGATGTTGCGCTGTGTTCGATTGGCTATAACCGGAAATCCCTGGCCAGGGTTGCTGAGATTTACTAGTAAGTGTTACCAGTAGTTTCTCGAATTGTTATAGACCTCATATCGACACGACTTATCGAGCTATTGGGGTCTGACGTTTACCACCCCTAGGCGAGATATGCGACATATCAGATGATCAGACCGGACTGTACGGTAAGTGTTACTGGTTGGATTCACAGGAGTGTGAGCGGGCTTGCTCGTCGATCTTCTGATCGCTCAATACCCGGGTGGCCGTTACGTTTAGCAGACCGCTTGCGGCTTGTGGGTGTTTGATATGATCATCACCTGCTGCCGGCGTATTGACGAGTCTTTAGAGTCCTACACAGAGGTTTCCTGGCTCAAGCGAAACGAAATAGGAGCGCATATGAGATATGTGCGGGACCGAGAATAATGCGTGTATGTGATACCGTATTCTATTCTCGCGATGAATGTATCGAAAGGTTGTATGCGATATAACCTAGTTATCGAATCAAGGATTGATTCGGTAAGCCGATACATATGATACTAGTCGGTTATATGCGATATGACCGGATCCTTGAATCAAGTGTTGATTTAATGATTTAATGTATAATTATATATTTGATATATTACTTTGCATTAACTAGTATTGGTTCACTTTAAATGGATTTTCTCACTTGCATTGCACAAGTTGTATATGTGATATACTTTTGTGCACTTGATTGTATCATGTTTGATGATACATGTTTACTTGGGTTTGTGTAAGGATTAAACCATGGTTATATGAATGGTTAGGGTTTTCTTTTCTTATTCATTTATTTATTTATTTATTCCTTTTGAAAATAAATGGCATAAAGAGAAAATGGTGGCTTTCTTTGTTTGCATCATGAAGCTTCATGAAGCTTTGACTAAGTGACCATTTTGTCTCATGCTTAACCCTAACCACTCTATCTAACCTTAGTTAAATCTCTACACTAAACCATGGTTTGTATATGATAAGAATTGATTTTTCTTTTCTATTTTGATTATTCTTATCATATCATTATCTTCATCTTCTTCTTCTTCTTCACATGAAGAAAGCTTGCCTCATCAATGGCAAGTAATGGAATCAAGTGAGAAATCCAATTCTAAAGTGAACCCACTTCCTATTTCTTCATCCTCTACCTCTTGCCAAGTAGTATAGGGTGTTTTCTTCACAAGTTTCATGACTTGGTGAAGTGGGAGCTTGATCTTGTGATGCCTCGACGTAGATCATCTTCGGCATCGAAGCCGACGACCTTGCCCGCCCATTTGTCCTATGAAGCCGAAGCTAGAGCCCGGATTTCCATTCGGACAGCGAGGATACTTCATTGCGGAGCTATGGAGGTGGAGGACCGGATCTACAAAGGTTGTATTTCCGTTCTTTTAGTTAAATTGTTAACTAGTTTCACTTTTCGCCTAGATATCTAGTTAACGATCCGTATTAGGGTTTCTCGGCACTTGTAATTTTTGAAATTGGCATGGTTGATGCCTTATGAGACCTCATTAGTGTGCCTAGGAACCCTTCATGTGGAGTAGGAACGGATCCCGGTGTAGATGTGTTCATGTTGTGAGAAATGGGTCCGTTCGAGCTAGAAGAAGTAGAGCCGTGTGACGGGTGGAGAATAGGCTCTAAAGAAAAAGGTGAAGAAGAAGGTGAAGAAAATGAAGAAGGGGAAGGTGGCGATGGAGAAGACGAAGAAAAAGAAGAAGAAGAACCACCGGCGGGGATGTCATCATGAGTTCCCACATTATTTTGCAACTCTCTTCCGGATCTCAACGTGGTCACCGCATTTACATTGTGATTGTGATATGCGTTTTGTGTGTGACCGGGATTTGGCAATGGTTGAGATGGAAGCTTTCCCTTTTCTCTCTCGCTCAATGCAGCAGTTAATTGTGCAATTTGTGCCTCAATAGATTTGATACTTTGATCGTGTGAGGCATTGTTATGCATTTAAGATTGAACATAACTTTCAAATCTTGCTGCTGATTCTGTAGATTGCTTGAGAAAAGCATCTAGACTTTTCTCGAGCGAGCTAACCTTATCATCATTTGGTTGAACTAAATTGTTCGTTTAATTTGTATAAGGTTGTTGTTGGAAAGGTTGCTGGTTTTGAGTTTGTAAGGGTGCTTGTTGTTGTTGTGGAGGAGGTCTTTGAAAATTATTGTTCCCTTGGACTTGTTGATTTTGGTTCCAAGCGAAATTCGGGTGACTCCTCCACCCCGGATTGTATGTCGAAGAGTACGGATCATTTCTTTGTCGTTGCTGAAATGCAGCATTGACTTGATCCTGTCCTTGAATAGGTGCATTATAAGGACACTCTTCGGTTAGATGCGATGGATTCGTACAACAAGCACAAACAGTTCGTGTGGGTAGAGTAGGGGCAGGAGAAGACGATGAGATTCTGGTCTCAATGGCTTCTAGCTTTTTCATAAGTGAGGCTATCTCGGCCTTCATAGCAATTGACATATCTATTTGATGTATGCCTGCCCTAGATTGACCAACAGAAGAAGATGATGTGGTCTTGGTACTCTCCCACTGAATTGTTTGCTCACTAAGATCCTCAAGAAACTGCCATGCTTCGTCGCTAGACTTGGAAAGAAAATGACCTTGACATATTGTTTCTAACAACTGCTTCGTTGCCGAATTCAATGCCTCGTATAATGTTTGGCAAAGTTGCCAACTTTCGATCCCATGATGAGGGCATTGAACGAGTAGGTCTTTAAATCTCTCGAAGTACTTCCAAAATGGTTCGGAAGGAAGCTGTGAAAATTGTATTATCTCGTTTCGGATTCTAGCAGTTTTGTGATGAGGATAGAACTTTTTCAGAAAAGCTCTCACAAACTCGTCCCAATTTCTAATGGAATGTGATGCGGTGCTGTATAGCCACTTCTCGGCTAGGTCACATAAGGTAAAAGGAATGACCCTTAGCCTTATAGCGTCATCACTTAATTGGGTAGTTTTCATCATGGCACAAACGTTTTGGAATTTATTAATAAAAATATACGCATCTTCAGATTCCAAACCATGAAATTTTGGCAGCATATTGATGAAATGTGGTTTTATTTCAAAATTATCCCCATTCGCCGGTGGGGGTGAAAGACATGTGGGTAAAGAAGTGCGGACGGGGTAGAAGAGATCCTGGAGCGCGACTCGTGCGGGCGCTACAACAGGCGGAAGATTCGGGTTATTCGCACCTAACGGAGGTGGAATCATTCCCGTCGGTAAGGTATCGTTGGGGTCGTGTCCCGACGTACCTTCGAAAGAAGAATTTAAAGGTGGAGGTAAGGAAATGGAGGGGATTTCGACGAAGGGTTCGTCGAAGGGTTCGTCGGTCGGTACCAACGAAACACGGACTAATCGGGCGTTAGTATCCCTAGTCCAAAGTGACATACAATAAAGGAGTAGTGTAGTCAGAAAAAAATAGAAAAACAGAATGTGGGGGTAAGATAACGTCAATGGAGAGAAGTGATGGAAGTGAGTTGCAAAGTTTCTTAGCGACAAGTTGCAAGTTTTGAAAATATTTTTCCCTTTTTTTTTATTTATGTGAGAGTTTTGCAAAAAGCTTTTTTTTTGAAAAAGGACTCGTGACACAAAATGTATCAACCACACATGCACAATCAGGCCTAGATCTAGGGTCACCTAGGTCTGCTAGACAGCTCCTAACTAGGGCTAGAAATAGGACCTCAAACCGTCTCTTCACGGACAAATACGGCCAGGTAAGTGGGAAGGAACCACCACTACAGTGGGCCTAATTAATAACCACTAGCCTAGACACCGCAAAGTCGGTTAGGATAAACGGTCGATGCCTATACTAGTCCTTTTCCTATTGAGCTCGATGTCCTTAGGTCTGAGTCTAGTCTTTTTTAATTAATTGTAGTCGATGCAAAATGCTTTAGGTGTTTTCTGGGGTCCTGGGAAGGGTGATGAGATCCCCACCCAATCTGAGTTTGGTCAATTAGCCCTTAGAGTCCGGTTAAATTATGCAAAACAAATAAAATTTCACTTGCAATCAAAAATTTTTTAGCGCGGTGCAAAGAAACCTGCAGAAAATCTGTTATTTAGAAGGGGAAGAAAGACTTTTTAGCGCAAAGAACCCTGCAGAAAATTTTCACAGAAAGATATATGGTAGGTTGCAGAGGGGAGGATGAGAAAACAAACCAGCAATTTTTCAGGTGCTGACGTGGCCAAGGCGCGGCAGAACCGCGGTCTGGGACCTCCTTTTGCGGCGGAAACACGGCGGAGTAGTGGGATCAGGCTCTGGAAAAAATTCTGCTGTTCTGTACTTGCAATTCCTCTCTGTTCTTATGTACCAAATTCTGTTTTGCCCTCTGTAAATTTCCAGATGCGCTATTCTTCGCTGTTCCTGCAAGATTCAAAAGACACACCCTTCAAACAGATCAAAGTTGATAAGTTTTTGTATTTTTTTATATTTTCAGATTTTTATAATTTTTAAAATTTATATCAACCCGAAAATTCACAAAAAGAAAAATTACGCCATCCCCGGCAACGGCGCCATTTGATTTGTGTCAAAAATATGAGTTTTACCGCAATCAGAAACGGCGTCGCTTCGCAGCTAGCCGGTGAGTACGGGTCGATCCACAGAGATAGCTAAATTCCTTTTATGTGTTTTAACGAGTTGATTCAAAGTGTCGTTTTGGTTGGTTTATAAAAATCTATGAAAACTTGATCTAATTAATCTAATTAAAAGTCTTGCTAGGGTTAGACTTAGGGAAAGTTTTGGAGATTAACGTTTTTCTTCACCGCTTTCAATGCCTTCTTTTTTAGATCTATTAGATGTTACGGTAATTGTCAATAAAGTGGATCCGAATCTTTTGGGAAGATGTTTCTTCCTCAAGATTCGCATCCTTCCTTTGTTGATAGTTACCCTAACCCCCATGGAAAACACGCGCAACCGGCCCTTTATACTACGGTTCACCGTTACCACGAGGGGTAGGGTGCCGTAGGGAGCGGTTGTACGCGTATGCATGGAGTTCTAATTCATTAGGTGAATGTGGCATTGAAAGGGGTGAGAGATCTCATCTCTCAACTCTTTCCCTAAGGCTAACCCTAACAAGCGAGGAGATTACTCGCTCATTAGGGGATGAGAAAACATTTTAATTAAAGGAACAGAAATAAAATTACTTACTAATTCGATGGCTCCCTCCAAGCAAGAAGACAGAATAGATCTGAATATAACTCCCAGAAATTCTGAATTTTATTTATTGAAAAGAGGCATAGGATTTTACAATTTTTGATTACAATTTATAAGCAAACAAGGAAACTAGGGTTACAGACTCTCGCACATGTGAAATTACAGATTTGCCTACGGAAAATCCCAACACCCGCACCGACGCACCGACACAAGAAGTCGGCGCCGACACAGGTATTAAATGGCCGCGGAACCGCGACATTTGTTGGCTTGGGCCACGGTTCAGCGGCCCTTTGGTGAGCTCAGCTCACCAACTTCTCTGAGCTGCATCTTGGTTGTTAGGGCTTCTTAGTTCTTCATAACTTTTCTCTGTTTGGCTTCTTAGTCTTCTTCAGATCTTCAGTGAAATTTGTAGTGGTCTTTTAACCGTTTTCTTTAACATTTCGGACCTTGCACTGTTCTTCGTCTAGGCTTGATTAGGATCCGTCTACTTGTTGGTCAAAAATCCCTTTTCTGTATCAGCTTTCGTCTTTTTCACTGTATTCGCATCCAAGCCCTGTATCCTGTAACATGCAACAAACGTGCGTCAATAGTACCTGTTTACTTATAAAACGGATAAGAATAGGGGAATGAAAAATGCAATATTATGGTCTGAACAGTAGCCTCCACCGCCCCTTCTCTCTAAAACCAAGTCGCGGTCGTCACCACCTCTTCCTCGACAAGACCGTTTTTGGGTTTTCCATCGCTGCTGAGCACCGAAAGAGCATGTAAACCCCTTTTCTCGATGTATTGCTTAATTTTATAATTTTCCTTTCTGGGTATTAGAGATCTGATTGAGTTTTGTTAAAAAGTTGAGTTTCTTAGTGCCCGGATGAAAATTGAGGGGAATGGTGGAGTAATTTTGTGCTTTGAGATATGGGTAGAGTTTGGATTGTGATGCAATGTGGAATGCATTGCGTTTTTTTCGTTGGCTTTGATTGGATAAGGTTAATGGATGTGAGAAATTAAGCATTATATTGGGTGCTGATAGTAATGGATCATTCATTGATTTGAAAGTTGATGGTGCTCACTCTACAGTATTTTTAGAGTGGCAGAATGCATAAAAATCATCTTTTTAGCATGCACAATCAACTAAAGTCCTAAAATCTATCCTAAGACTAAACTAGTAGGAAAACTATAGGAGTTATCTACTATGAAAAGAGCTTATACCTATGGATTTGAGTCCTTCGGTCTTCAAAACTCTTCTCTCTTGTGCTCCTAAGGATCCTTGATCAAGCTTTCTTGGATGCCTTCTTAATCCTAGATGATCCACCCGAAAAAATTTGGTTCAAGATTCAACTTCATAAATGAAGCAACTAAATAAACTATTTTGCTAATTTAGATTATTTAGAAGATGTAGAGATTGTTTTGTGAATTTGATCTATCTCATAACCCAAGATTCTCAATACATGAGAGGGTTTGGGTTGAGGAGGAAGATGAGAACTTGAGAGGAAAGAGAATGAGAATGAGGAAATGAAAGCTTGCTTGGAAAAACATGCACAACAATTTTGGTTTTATGAAAATGAATTTCACAATATAAAATTGTTGCCATACTTTAATAGTAGCCCCAAATAAATTAATTATTCATTTGGTCATACCCTCCACCATTCTCATATGCCATATAACCCTTCACCTCATTTCCAAATAAATGAATAAATGGAAAATATAAGAATGAGATGTCCTCGTTCTAGAATGTATTTTCTATAAATACAGAACACTTTCTACCGTATATACATACTCGTATTCGTACCAAAATACGAATACCCTAGAGATAGAATAATACTACAAATATAATACCAGCTTTAAATCAATATTTGATTTAATAATCCGGTTTAATCCTAAGCCCGCTAACATTACAAACCGTCCGATTAAATTCTGCGCAACTAGTACACGTATTTAATTAGAACCCTACACGTATAAATATACGGGCTCTACATCATTTCTCCTGAATCACAGAAACCCTCTGTGTGGAACTCTAAAGAATCGATAGTATGCTGGAAGTGCGTTTAACCACAAGTACGTCAGTGACACTAGTTGTACGTAACGGCTATCCAGGTACTTGTCGAAAAGAAGGCCGATGCGCAAGCTCATCCGAACGCCTACTGAGGCTATCTGTGACAATCTACATACAATTTGGTCTGTTCTTCTTAGAGTATCGCATACCGGGTCTAGAGCTTGGTTAACGTTAGACCCCTAATAACCTGATAAGCTGTGCTGGTATGGCTCAAGACTTTTCGAGAAACTACTGATCTAACTATCAGTAATTATCAACTGCCATGGCCAGGGACTTATGGTATTAACCAATCGAACACAGCGTGATATCGACCCCCTATATCGGGAGAGACGAATCCACAATGATCAATCACTGCCTTCATGTGGCTCGGGACTGTACCCAACTAAAACCTGTCTGCACGACTCAGTAGAGCCGTGGTAGGGTAGTAATCAAAGCACATTGGGAACTCACACAAGAGAAATGACGGTCTCAGGTCTACAGACTACCTGTACTCATGTCACCAGAGAATTTCCATCTAACGATAGGTATAATACCATCCAACAGTTCTCGACAAGTCTGTCTAGTGTACTCACCTCCAGTAAGCACATGCATACAATCTTAGGTGAAATACACCAATGGTTGTGGGACTAACCATCACTCCTCGTCGGGGTCTAGAAACTTATACATCAGTCTACTCTGGAATATCGATGTCCTGTCTCGATATTAACATGATTAGGGAATTTTAAGGATGTGCTTATAGACTATCCAGCCCCCACAAGTATGATCACCATTATGACGCTGGTAGTCAAGCAATAATCCAATAGGTTTTATCAACATGCATAAGCAATACGTAATAACTGGTAAAACATATACACATGTTAAGATAAAGAAAAACCAAATAGTATACTATCATATCGAGCAAGATTGTCCTATACATATATATCCCCAGCATCCAATACAACAATGGCGTCTTGGGCAAACATATCCAACATTATTTTGATACAATATGCCATGGCCTTAGGAAATTGATCTTGTCTTTAGTGTTGGTTAAACTAATCGAGTAGAAGAACAATAAGAATTGAGAGATGGTGTTCGATTGTTTTGTGACATGGGTTTAAGGTTTTTGGTTAAAAATTAGAATTTATCTTTAAACCATAGCAAACATTATAGTATTGTATTATGAAGTATTTGTCCTGTATAAATAAAAAGGTGAATTTAAATCTCAAGCTTGATGTAAAACCAAAACAATAATTTGAAAGCATAACCATAAATTGCAATGATAAAGTTTAAAAAACATATGATTTGAACCTTGAAGTTCAAAATAATACGAAAACTTTATACTAAGTGTACGAAACTCAATGATGACATCAAATTTACATGTTATCATTGATGATCTCACATTCAAAAAATGAAATGTACCTTAAACCCCGTCTATCAGTTATATACACAATGGTTTCCATCAAGACATAAAACTACGTGATGGTTGTCAAAACTAAATATTTAATCGTTTGTTTCTTGCAACCGTTATGTAGTTTATATAACGAGAAAATAGGTCGTACTATAACGATAGATTTGTCTAGTGTGGACAAATTAAGAATTTATAACGCAAACACACATTGCATTTGCGCTTTCATTCGTTTTGAGATTAGTTTCGTCGGTACCTTTTTGCTGGTTCTCCGTGTACACATATAGAGGGGATGATCATTTCAATGTTGATATTTAGCAATGAAATGATTATCATCCTTTCTATTGCAGTGTACTTGTAGAACAGTGAGGAGAGGCTACCGAAATTTTCTCAAAATGAATGAAAACACAAATGCAGGGGTGTATGCATTATAAATTCTTAATGGGATAGAAGCCTTACCCCCGACAGCCGATGTGATATATTGATAGGTCAAACTGAAATATTACACCTTAACTAAAAATCCAAAAATAATTGTTCAAATGATATGCTAATTATGTAATACAAGATATCAGAAATCGGAGAGTAATGGATAGAAGTTGGAAGAAATTTTCGAAATTTAGTGATGAATACAAGGTCGGTGTCGAAAAGTTTATGGAATTTGCATTGAGAGAACGATCCCCTGAAGAATTGATTTTGTGTCCGTGTAAAAAGTGCAATAGCGGCTTCGAACTCCATCGATATATAGTGTATGGCCATCTACCGAAGAACAAGATTTCACCTAGGTATACAAAATGGATGTACCATTGAGAAGCTACACCGATAGTTGATATTTCTACAATTCGTTGGATTAGAAAAAATGATCCTCCTCGTACGCGTTTTAGGGATACGGGTTTGAATAATATGTTGGACGAGCTCCGAACTGGCATGCATCCTGATCCTGATATTGTTCTCAAACTTATTGTCGGAGAAGAAGATACCTGTAGTCTTCCTGATGCAGAATCGACGAAATATATGAAATATATGGATGATGCGAATATACACCTTTTCGAAGGTGCAAACATCTCTAAGTTGGGCTGGATTGTCAAAATATTTCATATCAAATGCCATAATAATTGAACTAACAAGTCTTTTGATTAGTTTCTTGAGGTGTAAAGGGATACTTACACTAAAGCGATATTGCCGGAAAATTTCACAGAGACGAAGATCTCGAAGGATATAAGTTTTGGTTAAGACAAAATCGACTCATGTCCGAACGATTGCATGTTATACTGGACAGAGGAGGATAAGAAGTTAGAGAAATGTAAAAATTGCAACTTATCTAGGTGGATTGTCCTTCGAAGGGATAATAGTTAAGATGAATCTACACTCGATGCTCCAAGACGGATTCTGAAAAAGGTTTTTGCGATATTTTTCAATCAAGAAAAAACTTCGACGATTATTTCTGTCATAAAAAATTTCCGAAAGCATATCATGGCATGAAAATGGTCGCACTAAGGACGGTCTTATGGCATCCAGCCGATGGTGAAGAGTGGAAACGTTTTAATTCCCTATTTGAAGATTTTGTTGCGGATGCCCATAATGCGAGGCTTGGTTTATCTGCAGATGGAATGGAATTGTTCAGCCATGGTGGAAATTGCAATATATGGCTAGTTACTCTTGTGGTTTATAATTTTCCTCCATGGAGGAGTATGAAGCATTCTTACACACAGATGCCCTTTTTGATTCCTGGAAGTAGCTCTCCTTCTAATAATATCGATGTATACTTGAGGCCGTTGATTGAGAAGCTGAAGGAGTTATAGGAGCCAGGTGTACATGTTTACGATGCTCATAAGATGGAGACATTTACACTTCATGCGATGCTCTTATGGACAATCAATAATTTTCCAGTATATCCTATGTTGTCTGGATAGAGCACTAAAGGTTACAAATCTTTCCCAGTATGTTTAGAGGAAACCGTATGTGATCCTAAAGTAGGCGCGCAAAAGATCAAGTGTTACACAGGTCACCGATGATGGTTAGATAGAAACTATCCATATCGTCTTAATTTCAGCTAGTTCAATAGTAAACAAGAGCATAGGCGTGCCCCACCTAAGCCGACGGGTTTGAAGTTGTGGGAGGCCACACAAGGTTTCAATAATGTTGTTTTCAGGAGAACGAAAAAGAATACAATTCCACACGTTGCTGGAATTCACTGGAGGAAGAATCCTATTTTCAACGAGCTAGTATATTAGCGCGATCTCAATCTGTGTAATAACTTAGATTTCATGCACATCAAGAAGAACGCATGCAAGCTACTCCTTAATACCTTATTGAATGTGAAATCCAAATCTAAGGATACACTTGCGGTGCGACAGTAGTTCTTGCAAGAGAGGTTGCATAATGAATTGCATCCACGAGAAGCGGGGAACGGTAGACGGTCAATTCCTACAGCGAAGTACACGATGTCTGCTAGCAAGAAGGGTGCTTTTCTCAGAGTGTTTGAGCAAGTAAGGGTTTCTGAAGGTTACTCATTAAATTTCTTTAAGTGTGTGGACATAAAACATAAAAAAAACTTTCTCACCTTGTAACATTTCAGAAAAATTGTAAATATTATTTTGGAATTTAAATATTAATATGTTGGGTTTTACGGATATGATAACCAATATGGATTTGAGTTTTCATAGATTGTTATAATTATATACCTCTATTTTTGGAAAGTAATTGGAATTAAAACAAATTTATAATTATGAAAGTATTTATTTAAGTGGGATTTTCTTAAATTAGCATATAATTATATCCAAACAAGATTAACAAGTTAAAACTAATTGATGTTTTCCTATTTAGAACACTAAACCAAGTTTTATTTGTCTAACCATGTTTAAGATGACATAGAACGTTAATTATATGTTAGCTTTTTAATTTAAGTTTAATGGTTGTTTTATTTGTTTTATTTTTTGAAAAGTTAAGAGAGGGAGACATGGAAGTATGGGTATTATTATAATGGGAATGGGAATGGGAATGGGAGAGAGAGAGAATGAAGGGGGTGTTAAGACTCTAGTTATTCATCCATCACCAATCCTTATCTCATTCTTCATATCTTTTCTCTTCTTCTTCTTCTCCTTCTCCATCCCTTCCATCTCCAACTCCAAACCCACAAACACCAACACAAATCCCCTCTAATCATCATGAAGCCTTCACTAATGAAACTCAAAATTCCATCCAAATCTTGAAGTGTCAACCAAGTCTTCTTGAGGCCTTCTCCCAAGCTTGGAACTCTCTTTAATCACAATCGACAGGTAAAATGCTCTCTTTAACCATGTTTCAAGTATACTTTCCATAATAGCTCTAGTTTTTAAGTTTAAGATCAAGTTTTAGTTTGTTGTGTGGTGATTCAAGAGGGGTTTTGAGGTGGATGTGTGCTAGGATAATTCCTTGACTAATCACAACCTAATTAGTGAAAGATGAGGGTATTATAATGCAAGTATTGTTGGGTTTTAAAGAGTTTTAAAGTTTCAAAACTTGGTTTTCTTTGAGCTTTTGAAGTTCAATTTGAATCTGGAGTAGTTTGAGATCTTAGAAAGATATTTAGCGTATAGATTAGACCTATATAGACCATTAGGAGACCCCACCAAGTGCACGGGACCCTAACTCCCTATTTGGACCGCAAATTGCGGTTAAAATGATTTATTTGGCGGCCCAATTTTTTATATAGGTGTTGGGGTTTGTTCAGTAGATGTTTTACATGATATACAAGCCTATTTTATATGCTAAATTGTCCCAGATTCTCCAATTCAAAATATGGAGGTGTTTTACATAGCTTTTTGATGATGTCTTATGGTTTTCTAAACTTGGTTTTCGAATTTTTATGTCTTGACTTGGTCGTTCAACGTTTGTACGTCGACGCCGGGGGTATTTTGTTTTTTTTGGCATGCATTGACCATAGGTTCTAACATATACACGCTTCGCTCGTTGTATCGATTTCGATTTGGGGTTTCAAGTGATTTTGTTACAATTTCGTTTGTAGGTACAGTCGCTGGGACTTTCGATACGACGAAGAGGGGAAAGGCGTTCGTTGGTTTCGACTAGAGCGAGGCGCGTATTGGTGAGTATATGTATTTCTATAGGGAAAGTCAGGTGGATGGCGTATATCATCCCCACAACCGTAGTAATCAGAATACTATATATATTAGAAATATATACTTAGCTTATAGGGTTTGCTAGAGCACTAGATGCGTATATTCATATATTTAGTAGATAATTATTTATGTAGGGTCTATTTCCTAGGAATTAGGCTATATATTTATACATGTATATATGATATAGGTATATATATGATTATGGTTTCGTGCTATACGTGACTAGATATCTGTACTTTATATTATATGATATGAGTTGGCGTACGTGACTATAGATCCGTACTATTTCATTGGATGATATTGTACGAGGGAGATCCCGTCCATGATATGTTGAGGATAGATTGCCGAAAACGGCCGATATTCACTTGACTCGGGGAGTCTTGCTAAACTCTAAATCGGGAATTTATGAGATGTTTAGAGCCATACTTATTTTGAAAACTAATGATTCGTTGCGTACTTTTAAATGATAACGTCAAGGGTGCGCTATAAATTTTCAAATGATATCTATTTCAAAAACATCGCAGTCCTTTATTTCCAAAACAATGTTTCGTGCTATTTTAAACTATAACCGTATGGCTCATACGTAGTTAGATATTTTTAAATGCTTTCTCACATCACGATTTCCTTATTACTGTATACGCTCGCACTTCGATTACTTATGATATTTGCCAGGTTTATACCTTTAGTTCTACTTAACTTCATTGCTAGGACACTCGCACCATTACCGATGACTTATATGTTGCACATACACAGACTCGTATGCTCACTCACACATCATCGGTAATTTCCATGCTACGTACATATATAGAACTTTCCATGTTATTTCGCATCATACTATATTCCTGCCAGTATCTTAGATCACTGCTCATCATATATCTGCATGTATTACACCACTGTTCTGTACTTTTAATATGTTCTATTATTGCTATATTATTATGTGATAGTGTTTTCATGGGATTCCTATTTTTATGAGATTTAAGAAACCACAGATATAATTTTATAAAACTTATGAATGTTTTTAAAAAAATGTGGTTTTCTCTTGATATGATGATTTGGCGTCCATCATGTGTTTTTTGTTTTTTGATGATATGAGTATTATCCGAATCGAGAGAGGGGGAGGAACCGATTGTGGATACATGGTGGACCCGGTATGGTATCCAGAGGCAAGAAGCCCAAATAGAAAGATGTGTGAGCCTAGCGAGAACGAGGCCAACTGGTGATAGTATGGAAACTCGGTGGATATCCGTAGGATACCGACCGGAGTTATATGTTTCAGATGGATATTAAGATCGATCCGAGAGACGGCGCCTGAGGTATGAGGATTTCGAGTGTCGATACTGGACATGGGAATTATGAGGATTTCGAGTGTCGATGCTGGACACTCAGTTGTTTTTATAAGGATTTTGAGTGTAGATGATGGACACTCACTTGATGATATAAATATATATTAATGTTATGGATGTCATATTTCCTCATATTGATTGATCATGGGGATCATGTGTGTTATGCGTGATCTGATATGACACACTTATTGATACTGACGTGATATTTATGTATTTATACATTCACATTCGTTATCACACAATATGATAGTATTATACAGTATGACCTAGGTATATCGTTATGCATTTGATTTCTACCTGATGATATCTTCTACTCATGAGTTAGCACCTCACCCCCATTGTGCCATAGTTTCTTGCATGACCGACCGCTTGGATCAGTAGAGGCTTGCCGGCACGCTTATTCTTCTTCGTGTGATTGCTTTGGCAGGTGGGTTACATTATAGATCGTAACCGTCACTTGTATATGTAAATTCTTTATGATCTAGTTAAAAACTCCATCGACCAAAAACTTGTATATTCTTATGGACTTAGAAACGAGTCTTATTTGTTATTCTTTTATTTGTCAAGTTGGATATAGTTGAGTTGATGATGCTTTGGTATTCCTTTACTTTCCTTATGTTGATCTTTACCTTGGGCGTCCTACATTACTGCGTGGTTGTGATTCCGCTGATTGGGCGATGAGATTGCTCTCGATTCGGGGCACTGATATTATAATTATTTGTTTATATCGGTTTTATCAAAATTTACAACGGAGGTGCTGCCAAAATTTTAAATGACGAAACTGTTTTCAAGCCTTAGTGTAAAATCCACTTGTGTTTTCAAACAAACTTTACTTACGCTTTAAAAAGAAACTTGATTTCATTTATACCCTTTTCAACACTTCACCTTCACTATTTACTTAAAATATTTAGATTCCTGATTTTTGGCTTACTTGCGTTACAGTGGGGTCATATAGACTTCACGTGATTCAAGGGCCGGTCACATGCCATTCCGGGTCGTGACACACCTTAAAATTCATGACTGCCACGTGATTATGCAACAGTTACTGTCTATTGCAATTCGGGCGTTAAAGGATAAGGATGTTGTCTCAGTTGTGACGGATCTTTGTCACTGTTTCCGAGATTTAAGCTCTAAGGAATATGGGGCAGATGATTTTAGAAATCTGGAGAACAAAGTTCTTATCATTCTCTATAGATTGGAGATGTTTTTTCTGCCTATGCTTTTCATAATCATGTTGCATCTCACAGTTCATCTTTCAAGAAAGGCACGTTTAGATGGACCTGTAAATTATTGGTGGATGTATCCATTTGAGAGGTAAGCAATTGTTACGTATTTAATAGTTGACTTTAACTTTCGAATAATATTTATTATATCATCAATTAAACTTACCAAAATAAATTCCACAGGTTTATGTTTAAGATAAAACGATATATCCGTAATAAAGCTAGATCCGAAGGGTCGATTGCCGAAAGGTTTCTTGCCGAGAAATGCATGGCATTTTGGTCTATGTACCTTGAGGGGCCGAGACTGTATTCAACAGGCCGCGTTGTAATGAGGAAGTCATGGGTAACGAGGGACAAGGATTAATATCTGACTTCTTTAGAGGCTGGAACATAATAAGTGCCATGAACTATGCCGCACGTCGTAGTGAGGAGCTTGACACAATACATAGATATGTATTATTTAACTCTGACAAGGCCAACGAATTTATATAATCTCATCTTGGTCATAATATATAATATTATTTTTCTCAACACATTATTTGCTATAGTGCCCTCAAGGAAATTATTGTAATCACAGGCAGGTGATTATGATGATTGAGGGAGGACCTATACGGATAGAACAATCTTAATCAAGATGATAGTATGCTATTTGGTTTGTCTTTATCATCATGTACATGCATTATGTTGTATTATTGATCACTATTACATGTTGATAGAGCCCATAGGATTCTTGCTTGACTACCAGCATTATGATGACGATCATATACGTGGGAGCTGTGTGGTCTATAAGAACATCCTTAAATGTCCTTAGTCGTGGGAGTATCGAGACTGGGCATTGATGCTCCAGAGTGGACTAGTGTGTACTTATCGAGACCCCGACGAGGGGCGGTGGCCAGTCTCACAAGCCATTGGTGTCAGTTATTCACCTAAGATAGTATACAGATACTCATTGGGTTATTAGTACACTGGACAGACTCGCTGGGAACATGCCAGTTAGTATTATACCTATTGTCAGATAGCAGTTCCCAGGTGACATATGTACAGGTTAGTCTGTCGACCTGAGATCGTCATTTGTCTCGTGTGAGTTTCTACTGTGCTTTGATTACTACCCTACCACGGCACAAAGGAGTCGTGCAAACAGGTTTTAGTTGGGTACAGTCCCGAGCCACATGGAGGCAGTGAGCGGATCGTCAGGGATTCGTCTCTCCCGGTATTGGGGGTTGATGTCGCGTTGTGCACAGATGGCCATCACCAGAAATCTTTGGCCAAGCTAGTCGAGAATTAATGATTTGGATCAGTAGTTTCTCAGTTGGTGATGGGCTTCATACCGACATGAAATCTCGCGTTATTAGGGTTTTGAATTTATCCACCTCTAGACTCGATATGCGATACTCTTAGACGAACATACCGGACTGTACGGATATTGTCACGGACAGGCTCAGTAAGGGTTTGGATGAGTTTGCTCGTCGCCCTTCCTTTCGCTCAATACCTTGGTAGCCGTTACGTACAGCTAGTGCCGCTGACGTGCTTTTGGTTAAACCCACTGCCAGCGTATTGATGAGTCTTTAGTGGCCCACACAGATAGTTTTCCTGCTACGGGCGAAATGATGTAGTGGCCGTATGGATTTACGGATGGTTCGATCATATACGTGCACTTTTGCACGTATCATGATTCGGACGGATAATACTAGTAGGCTGTGGTTTAAGCCGGATCCTAGTATTATATTATTAGATTATTTTTGTCTCTTTGTATTCGTATTTTTCGGAATACGGATACGGGTATGTATATACGGATGAGGGGTATTCTTGTAATTTATTACAAGGTGCTTTGAGAAGAAGACACCTCATTTAGTTTTCAACCATTTAAGTTAAATGGTTAATGAGGTGGAGGATGAGGTATTGATTAGCTTTATATCAACCATGGCACACTTGGTGACTCATGAGTTACTATTGTGGATGCTTGATATTTGTTTGTGTTGTGAGATATTTTGTTAGGATGATTCATTTTCTTGAGCTCACTAACACTTAGCCATTTTTGAGGTTGCTTTTCATTCCAGAATATTGCATTTAATACCGCCCATTCTTCTGCTTGTTTTTTTATAGATAGGTGCTTTTGATCCGTATTTGTTACATATTTACAGGTCACAGGTTTCTAGTCCAAAATAACGCAAATCATTAAAAATCTCCATAGTTACGCCAAAATCCAGAACATCTATCACAGACAGATAAAAGCCCGGTTCCGGTCATCCGCATCCGTCCAGTGTCGCTTACCAGTTCAAGAGACAAGACGAAAAACAGTGGTCATTCGTGTCTCGGACAAGCACAGAGCACGAGAGGGGCGGCACAAGATTCAATGGGTGTACGGAGCTCGAGGGAGATAAAGGTCATATGAATTAAAAGTGAAGCCCATTTGGGCTGTTGAAAATCTGAAGAAATATTGGAAGAAATTTGCAATTTAGGACCTGTACAACAGAAGAATAAAGCAACATGGAGAAGCCCTAGAAAAATCACCCCAAGATTCCGTCAAAGTGCCGCGGAACCACAGCCAATGTGGCCATTATGCGGCGGTTTCTGTAGGGCTCCTAGGCACACTAAGGAGGTCTCACAAGGCATCAACCATACCAATTTAAAAAATTACGGTGCCGAGAAACCCTAGACTACGGATCGTTGGCTAGAATTCTAGGCGAAAAAGAAACTAGTTAACAAATAAACTAAAGGAACGGAAATACAACCTTTGTAGATCCGGTCCTCCACCACCACAGCTCCATGATGAAGTCCTCTCCGCTGTCCATTTCAAATCCCGGGCTCTAGCGTCGGCTTCATTGGAGAAAGATTGGGCTAGGTCATCGACAACGTGCCGAAGATGATCTACGTCGAGGCATCACTCGATCAAGCTCCACCTTCATCAAGCCTTGAAAACTTATGAAGGAAACACACTCTACTACTTGGCAAGATGTAGAGGATGAAGAAATAGGAAGTGGGTTCACTTTAGAATTGGATTTCTCACTCATTTTCATCAATCACCATTGATGAAGTGAAGCTTTCTTCATGAAAGAAGATGAAGAAGATGAAGATAATTGTTATGATAAGTTAATTCCAAAAAGAAAATTAAAAGAATACTTATCATAACCAAACCATGGTCAAGTGTAGAGAATGAATCATGGTTGAGTGGAATGGTTAGGGTTAAGCATGAGACAAAATGGTCACTTGGTCAAAGTCTTCATGAAGCTTCAAGAAAGAACAAAGAAAGCCACCATTTTTCTCTTTTGCTATTATTTTCCAAAACTAATAAATAAATAAATGAATGAATAAATAATCATAACCCTAACCATTCATATAACTATGGTTCAATCTTCACACAAACACAAGTAAACATGTATCATCAAACATGATACAATCAAGTGCACAAAACTATATCGAATATACAATGTGCACATCCGAGCGAGAAAATCCATTTAAAGTGAACCAAAATTAGTTAATGCAAAGTAATATATCAAATATATAATTATACATTAAATCATTAAATCAACACTTGATTTAACGATCCGGCCATATCGCATATAACCGACTAATATCCAATGTATCGATTTATCGAATCAATCTTTGATTCGATAAGTAGGTTATATCGCATACAACCATTCGATACATTCATCGCAAGAATAGAATACGGTATCACATACACGCATTATTCTCGGTCCTGCACATACCTCATATGCGCTCCTATTTTGTTTCGCTTGAGCCAGGAAACCTCTGTGTAGGACTCTAAAGACTCGTCAATACGCCGGCAGCAGGTGATGATCATATCAAGCACCCACAAGCCGCAAGCGGTCTGCTAAACGTAACGGCCACCCGGGTATTGAGCGATCAGAAGATCGACGAGCAAGCCCGCTCACACTCCAGTGAATCCAACCAGTAACACTACCGTACAGTCCGGTCTGATCGTCTGATATGTCGCATATCTCGCCTAGGGGTGGTAAACGTCAGACCCCAATAGCTTGATAAGTCGTGTCGATATGAGGTCTATAACAATTCGAGAAACTACAAGTAACACTTACCAGTAAATCTCAACATCCCTGGCCAGGGATTTCCTGTTATAGCCAATCGAACACTGCGCAACATCAACTCCCTATACCGGGAGAGACGAATCCCCTCCTATCGCTCATTGCCTCCATGTGACTCGGGACTGTACCAAAAAACCACCGTTTTGCATGCCCTCTTGGACGTGGTAATATGGAAATCAAAGCACAGTGGGAACCACACAAGACTCTATGATGATCTCGGGTCAACAGACTACTCTGTACCAGTGTCACCAGAGAACTGCCATCTGACGTAAGGTATAATACCATCTGGGAGTTCTCGGCGAGTCCGTCCAGTGTACCCAGTCTCTACTGAGCACCCGTATATCATCTCCGATGTCAAACACCAATGGATATGGGATCATCCATCGCTCATCTATATGGGTCGAGAAGGTATACGCTAGTCTACTCTGGTATATCGATGCCCCGTCTCGATACACCCACGACTAGGGACTTTGAAGGATGTACTTATGGACTACCATGTCCCCACTAGTATGATCCGCATCATAGTCCAGTAGTCAAGTACACATCCTAAGGGCTTTACCAACATGTAACAGAGAGACAATCAGTGCACACGTTAAGGTAAAGTGTAACCAGATAGCATACTATCATGTCGAGCAAGAAAGTCCTCCCTATATATGTCCCAGCATCCACTACAATATACATCCAATGTACAGTAATGGCCTCTAGGGCATACATATAACTAACAATCTCCCACTTGCACTAGGGCCATCTGATAGCAGTGGTTATAGTATCTCATACTCAACCATCCGATAAAAGTCTCTCTCTGGGAATAGGCTTTCGTGAGTGGATCCGCCATGTTGTCCTCTGAGTCTACTCTCCTAACCTCGATCACCCTGGAGATCAACCATCTCCATGATCAGGTGATACTGCCTTAGAATATGTCTGGATCACTGATGGGACCGGCGTTCCTTGGCATAAGCCACAACTCCATTGTCTCACAATGGTAGGAACGAAGTTCATCTCATGAACTATTTTACATCCAGACTGCCTCTTTGGTAGCATCTTAAGTAGCGATGTATCCAACCTTAATCGTCTAGTATGTCACGGTATCTATCTTGGAACTCTTCCAACATACCGTCCCTCCACTGAGGGTAAAGACAATGCCTGTGACTGACATTCAGTCGTCATTATCACCCTGGAACCCTTCCAGTGATTCTCCCCAGGATCGGTTGATACCATCTCACTACAACTAGTTAGAATCCTAACATCCAATTAGATCTATCTCATAGATCCAAAACCCAGGATTTAGGAGGTATAACTTTGATCCTATATGGAGAATCATTGTGATAAGCGGAGATTGACCGAGCGTAGCATAGGAAACTCCTTCCCTATCAAGAGCATGTCATCTACGTACTCTACGAGGATCGTTACCATACTCCCTACTACCTTTTTGTTTATACAAGGTTCATCTACCATTTTGATGATGTCAACTTCTTTGACTAATTCATCAAAACAGACGTTCCAACTCCGCGATGCCTGCTTTATCCTATAAAACATCTTGCACACGTTTCCGCTGCTCCCACTGTCTACGAGGCCCTCTGGATGTGTACTTATAGACTCCCTCTTCTAAAACATCATTTAGAAAAGCTGTCATGACACCCAACCACCAGATATCGTAGTCATGGTATGTAGCCGTGGCAAGTAGAATCTGGATGGACTTAAGCTTAGATCCTTAGAAAAAGTTTCATCATGATCCACACCTGGTCAATGATGCAAACCTTTAACAAGTCTAGCTTTGAAAGTCTCAACTTTTCCATATACACCAAGTAATCTTCTCAAGATATACTTGCTTCTGATGGGGATTTAACCCTTCAGATATAGCAACCAAAGTCCATACTTTGTTGGTGTATAAGGATTCCATCTCAGATCGATAAACATCCAGCCATTCTTACAGAGTCTCACTCCTGATGGCCAGCTCGAAACTAGTTGGGTCATCATCTCATGATGCAATCCTCGCTTCCACTGTCATAGAGAAACCGAAGTATCTCTCAAGTGGGTGAGGAACCCTACTAGATCGGCGGAGAGGCTGAGGTTTGTTGGAATCTACTGAATCCTTTGGTTCTATTAAATCATCAGCTGCAGTTTGTATAGCTGGAACCTTTCCAGTTCTACATTACAGACCTTGCCTCGAGCTTGTCCGGATTTTGCTTTTAGACATAGGCCGGTCAACCCCAAATCTTAACTAGCTTAAGACATGGGCTCTTCCCTTTCCATATCACATATGAAGTGGTAGGCAACTGATTTGATTGGAACCTAATTCAATAGGTATGCAGCTTCTTAAGTGCATAACTCCCAAAAGGAAATAGGTAACTCAGTAGTACTCATCATATAGGACACCTTATCATATAGGGTGTATCTGCTCCACCCCGATATACCATCGTGCTATGGTGTATACGGAGGAGTAATGCTGAGAGAGAATCTCATTCTCCTTTAGAATAGTCCAGGAATTCCGTGCACAAGTATTCTCCTCCTTGATCGCATCAAAGGACTTAATACTTATACCCTTATTTGGTTATCTACTTCTAGCTTATATTCTGTGAATATCTCAAAAGGTTCGGACTCATGTTTCAACAGGAACATATGACTGAATCTTGAGAGATTATTAGAGAATATAATGAAGTATAAAGAACCAATCTTGGCATGTGTAGACAGGGGACCTACATACATCAACATGTATCATCCCAAGAGTTCACTAACTCTTTCTCTGTTTCCGATAAACAGAGCTGTGGTCATCTTATCTATGTGACATGACTGGCGAGTTTCATAAGATGTAAATTCAAACTAATTTAAATATGCATCTTTATGTAACTCCAGCTAGTCGGGTCGCATTGATATGACCTAGTCTATAATACCTTAAGAAGGATCCGTTCATTTCTGAACTCTTCCTCTTGTGTGTGTTCCGTATACTAAGAACTGTAGTTTGATTTAGAACATCAACGCTTTTAGATAACGTGCCTGAACCGATCAACTTTTGATATAGGAAATGTTCAAAACATTATCCAACAATACAAAATTTTATCATTTCTTTACTGATAAAGAGACTGATATGATTTTGTATATCAAGTTCGGTATCTAATAACATTCGTTCAGAATCAATGTATTGACAATACAGGATGACAGTGACCAACAGACTTGGCTGCAACACTTGCCCCGTTTTCTGCCTCATGAAACTTATCATCCATTCTCAGTTCTCTACCCTTTTGTAGCCCTATGTAACAGATTACATATCTGGGATCCTGATCTGGTATCACATACCCAGGACGTAGAGGATACAGAGAAACAGTTCTTTGTAATGAACACACCCGAAGATGATGCATCAGCATGCACTCTCTTCGTTTGGGCGGCACGGGAAATCTGGTATTCCCCAATTTCCTGCTCTGTCTTATAACAATTACAAGTTGGAGCGGGACCAACATCCCCAGCTCAGTATAACAAGCGGGTTCGGTCAATACATCCATATTATTATCTTGATTAAGGCGTGATATGGTCGCTACCTGGAGAGAGAGAGAAGAAAACACTCAGCGTATGCTCTTGCAAGAACAGATTGGTTATTATTTTATCTAATCAGGATGACTCCCACTGCTTTTTATCAAATCTTCCTTCAAACCCTAAAAGGAAAGACTAGCCGGGATTAATTACACACTACAAGTTCGCCAATCTTTCAGCCAGGCCAGTGTCGGTACTTTGAGGGAGGTCCCCCGTGCTTTCGCACGAACCTAATTAATGTAAACCTCGTTTTCCCAGAGGCGTAACCTCGTTGACACCTTTCTAGACACCTACTTGATCGGCTAATTGTAATGTGTAAAACTCTCCCAGGAGTAACAATTACTCGCAGCGGGTATCGGGATCCAACTATCTCATAGAAGGTATGCAATCTCATTGCAAATTTCAACACTTGAAATTCCCGATAATTTTGCCCCTAGCGTCGTATGACCTTGACGCAGGCCAACAAACCATAGTACGCTAGTCAAGTTCAACCCGTCATTTTCTGATTAAATTAAACCCACCTGCACGACCCTTGACACAGGCCAACAAAGTCGCACGACTACCCTAATCCAATCTGCATCATATGCATAAGCAGATAAATACTAGTTAGCTACCGCACACTACGCCTTGACGCAAGCCAACAAACGTAGCACGAATACTAACTACTACTTATCTGAAATGACGGAGGGCTACGACAGGTTTTTCAGAAAACCTATTGCGTAATGAACTTGATATCGTTGTAGGATCGAATGAATTTTGAAATGGAGTGTTTTTTAGGCTTTTCTAGTTTTGCTAAAGGAGTCACTCCCGGTGAAGGGATCGTCGGTCCTTTCCTCGTCGAATGAGGTGCGGGATATATCATATATATCACTGTCCAAAGCAAAAACTCTTAAAAGCAATCAAAAGACAAACCGAGTGTGTAGCATCTGCCAGTTATTGCTAAAGGAGTCACTCCCGGTGAAGGGATCTCGGTCCTTTCCTCATCGAATTAGGTGCAGGATATATCATATATACCGCTGTGCAAAGCAAGAACTGTAGCTACCTGTTTTGTTTTGAAATTCGATTCTACAGCATCTTAGGTTTCTTTTATTTCATCAATCACATTAATGAAGTCCCATCATTTAAATACCTAAACATTACAGATAAATACGACGTACACTTATGCCATCCGCATTCGCCTCGATGTCCCCTCATGCACCGTTAGGTTAGGTAACTAACGGCAGAGCGGGGCAGGGCTAGCACGGGTGTAAAACATAAGTAACGTCTATATAATATATCATATATACTATATACAATATCTATCACAGAACATCACATGATCACATCACAGATACCGCAGCAGAAGAATCATATGAAATATTGGATATACTAGGATGTCCGTGTTTTCAATACGAGCCAGTATAAAACACGGATTCCACGGTCGTGATGAATAGCCAAACCCACACCCCTAGACCCCTACGAGAGCGGTAAGCAACCCTACCAATTCTAGAGTTAGGAGACCCGGACTCGACTCCTCGAGTTGGTCTCCCACTGGACTCCAGAACCCGGTTACTTGTGCTCCCCTCCTTGGGTCTATCCTAGTGCGGAAAAGTAAATAATATATAGAGGGTGACATCTTCCGCAACCTGGAAGCGTCCCAATAAAAGAATATTACATACAAGTTTTTACATGAATGAAAATGAAAAACACTCATCTCACATAAAAACCCCCGGCTATTCAAACACGACGATCCAATATAACATATCCAGCAACACATAACATCACATGTCATCAACGTAAGTAAATATGCGCATCCCAATTGTCGTTGACATATAGCAACGAAACCGGCGATATCACATATTACACTTACGGTCACAGAAAAGAAAGTGTAAAACTACAACAGTTGGAATCCGCAATTACCTCAGACATCGCATGCCTGACCAAATGAATTCCTTAGACATCGCATTCCTAACAATTATAAACCCCGCATTTTAGTCTCATTATCGAAAACTCTTTTCAATATCAAGTCAGGCAATTCAACAAGATTCCCGACATTTTGATCGAATGCTCATCGCAAACTTCAGTAGACGGCTACACCCCTGATACCGTCGACAAAGTGCACCAAGGCGGAACATCGCTGCCGCGAGCACCCGAACGGATGCTTTCGGCGACGGGGTTCTCCTACAATCACTTGGTCGGGGCTATGGAGTGAGGCTGTCTATTAAGTTTACCCGGCGAGTATCCGCGTACGCTACGTGATTGCGACGGACTTTTGATCACATCAAAATTCCGTGGCAACCGATCAAGTGAGACTAAATTGCTAGATTTACAACATTCATTCAGTTATCTCATAACTTATTGTGAATTCCAATTATTGTATCGCATTCCAGATAATTAGAAAATGTTAAACTTTCCGATCGAACCTTCGAACACCCAAGTTTTCCCGATACAGATCAACACATGAAACAAGTCTAAAAACATTCAGTTCGTGCCTCAGTACCAACGGTCCAGCCGTAGAAGGGTCAAGCCAACGCCTCACATGTGGCACGCCGTACTGCCCCAAACCCGAAGGTTCAAAGGGCAGTTCAAGACGGTCACATAATCGAGTTAAGGTTTGTTGTCTTCTAGAGGGTCCATCGAGTTACTTGCACTACTTAGAACGTCTTTAAACCACGGAAAAATCCAACACTTGGAAATTTCCCGACAGGGGAAAAATTGGGTATTTATATCTTGTCGAACTTTTTAACATATTCTAAAATTTATTCGGAAAGCCACATAGACAAAATCTGATAAACTCGATCGAATCTTCGAAGCTCCAAAACATCCCAGATTATTCAACTCTTGAATAAATATTAAAAAATCCCAGAAAATCCAGCACCAGAAATTATGAATTACTGTACAAAATTTATAAGACAATCTAATAATTAGGCCGCGGAACCGCCGCATAAGCAGGGCTTATGCCGCGGTTCCGCCGCACTCTGGAAGCTTTACTGGAAAAATTTTGCATCGTAATTCGTAGAATTCCCTGCTGAATTTTTTAGCAATTTTTAATTTGGAAAAATCCACGTTTTCAGAAAAAGTCCAGAGAGCGTGGAAAAATGGGGTTTCGGGTTCGATCGGACTTCAAACTCCGTCTAGACTTCGCCTAAGGCTCTAGCTAGGCTCTGATACCACTGTAGGGCTCCTAGGCACACTAAGGAGGTCTCACAAGGTATCAACCATGCCAATTTAAAAAATTACGGTGCCGAGAAACCCTAGACTACGGATCGTTGGCTAGAATTCTAGGCGAAAAAGAAACTAGTTAACAAATAAACTAAAGGAACGGAAGTACAACCTTTGTAGATCCGGTCCTCCACCTCCACGGCTCCATGATGAAGTCCTCTCCGCTGTCCATTTCAAATCCCGGGCTCTAGCGTCGGCTTCATCGGAGAAAGAGCGGGCTAGGTCATCGACAACGTGCCGAAGATGATCTACGTCGAGGCATCACTAGATCAAGCTCCACCTTCATCAAGCCTTGAAAACTTGTGAAGGAAACACGCTCTACTACTTGGCAAGAGGTAGAGGATGAAGAAATAGAAAGTGGTTTCACTTTAGAATTGGATTTCTCACTCATTTTCATCAATCACCATTGATGAAGTGAAGCTTTCTTCATGAAAGAAGATGAAGAAGATGAAGATAATTGTTATGATAAATTAATTCCAAAAAGAAAATTAAAAGAATACTTATCATAACCAAACCATGGTCAAGTGTAGAGAATGAATCATGGTTGAGTGGAATGGTTAGGGTTAAGCATGAGACAAAATGGTCACTTGGTAAAAGTCTTCATGAAGCTTCAAGAAAGAACAAAGAAAGCCACCATTTTTCTCTTTTGCTATTATTTTCCAAAACTAATAAATAAATAAATGAATGAATAAATAATCATAACCCTAACCATTCATATAACCATGGTTCAATCTTCACACAAACACAAGTAAACATGTATCATCAAACATGATACAATCAAGTGCACAAAACTATATCGAATATACAATGTGCACATCCGAGCGAGAAAATCCATTTAAAGTGAACCAATATTAGTTAATGCAAAGTAATATATCAAATATATAATTATACATTAAATCATTAAATCAACACTTGATTTAACGATCTGGTCATATCGCATATAACCGACTAATATCCAATTTATCGATTTATCGAATCAATCCTTGATTCGATAACTAGGTTATATCGCATACAACCATTCGATACATTCATCGCAAGAATAGAATACGGTATCACATACACGCATTATTCTCGGTCCTGCACATACCTCATATGCGCTCCTATTTCGTTTCGCTTGAGCCAGGAAACCTCTGTGTAGGACTCTAAAGACTCGTCAATACGCCGGCAGCAGGTGATGATCATATCAAGCACCCACAAGCCGCAAGCGGTCTGCTAAACGTAACGGCCACCCGGGTATTGAGCGATCAGAAGATCGACGAGCAATCACGCTCACACTCCAGTGAATCCAACCAGTAACACTACCGTACAGTCCGGTCTGATCGTCTGATATGTCGCATATCTCACCTAGGGGTGGTAAACGTCAGACCCCAATAGCTTGATAAGTCGTGTCGATATGAGGTCTATAACAATTCGAGAAACTACAAGTAACACTTACCAGTAAATCTCAACAACCCTGGCCAGGGATTTCCTGTTATAGCCAATCGAACACTGCGCAACATCAACTCCCTATAGCGGGAGAGACGAATCCCCTCCTATCGCTCATTGCCTCCATGTGACTCGGGACTGTACCCAAAAACCACCGTTTTGCACGCCCTCTTGGACGTCGTAAGATGGAAATCAAAGCACAGTGGGAACCACACAAGACTCTATGACGATCTCGGGTCAACAGACTACTCTGTACCAGTGTCACCAGAGAACTGCCATCTGACGTAAGGTATAATACCATCTGGGAGTTCTCGGCGAGTCCGTCCAGTGTACCCAGTCTCTACTGAGCACCCGTATATCATCTCCGATGTCAAACACCAATGGATATGGGATCATCCATCGCCCATCTATATGGGTCGAGAAGGTATACGCTAGTCTACTCTGGTATATCGATGCCCCGTCTCGATACACCCACGACTAGGGACTTTGAACGATGTACTTATGGACTACCATGTCCCCACTAGTATGATCCGCATCATAGTCTAGGTAGTCAAGTACACATCCTAAGGGCTTTACCAACATGTAACAGAGAGACAATCAGTGCACACGTTAAGGTAAAGTGTAACCAGATAGCATACTATCATGTCGAGCAAGAAAGTCCTCCCTATATATGTCCCAGCATCCACTACAATATACATCCAATGTACAGTAATGGCCTCTAGGGCATACATATAACTAACAGTTTCGCGGCCGAGTTGACTCAGTGCAAGAAGATATTTTTGGGGTATTTTGGTAATTTAATTTGGGTTCAGAATTTGGCCCTAGGGTTTCAGCACTCTGTCTATAAATACACCAGTTTTGAGCCATTGTAGGAATGCTTCTTTTTAGGTTGATTTTGTTGGAGATAGTGCCCTCAGAGTCAATTATTGGATCACAGGCACGTGATTGCAATGATTGAGGGGAGGACCTATCCCGGTAGGACAGTCTTACTCGAGATGATAGTATGCTATCTGGTTTATCTTTATCATCGTGTACTGCTTTAGGTGACCTTACGAGTCGCTATTACACGTTGATAAAGCCCCTAGGATTCTTGCTTGACTTCCAGCAGTATGAGGGCGATCATATAAGTGGGAGCTGGGGTCTATAAGCACATCCTTAAATGGTCCCTAGTCGTGGGAGATTCGAGACAGGGCATCGTTTCTCCAAAGTAGACTAGTGTATACAGTCGAGACCCCGACGAGGGGCGGTGGCCGGTCTCACAAGCCACTGGTGTCAGTTGGTTCACCTAAGATGTATACAGGTGCTCATTGGGTTATGAGTACACCGGACAGGACTCGCCGGGAACCTGCTAGTTGGGCATATACCAGACGTCAGATAGCAGTTCCCAGGTGACATGTGTACAGGTTAGTTCATCGACCTGGGATCGTCATTTGTCTCGTGTGAGTTCCCACTGTACTTTGATTACTACCCTACCACGGCTCAAAGGAGTCGTGCAAACAGGTTTTAGTTGGGTACAGTCCCGAGCCACATGGAGGCAGTGAGCGGATCTGCAGGGGTTCGTCTCTCCCGGTATTGGGGGTGAGGTCGTGCTGTGTCTAGGAGAGCCAGAACATGAAAAGTCCTTGGCCAAGGCAGGAGATTTGCTGGTAGGTATTCCAGTAGTATCTCAGGGTGTTCTGGGCTACACTCCGACACGACTTGTACCGCTTTTGGGGGTCTGACTTTTACCAACCCCCTAGGCCCGCCATGCGATGCTCATAGACGAACGGACCGGACTGTACGGATATTGTCACTGACAGGCTCAGTAGGGTGTCAGGATGAGTTCGCTCATCGACGTCCCTTTTGGTCAATAGCTGGTGGCCCGTCACGTATGGCTAATACCTCTGACGTGCTAGTGGTTAAATCCACAGCCACAGTATTGACGAGTCTTTAGAGTCCACCACACAGACAGTTACTCAAGTTTCGGGCGAAACGCTGTAGAGGCCGTATGGAGATATGGCAGGGTTCGATCAGATACGTGCGGTATTGCACGGATCGTGATCGGACAGTTTTTACTAGCCGGCTTTGGCTTAAGCCGGATTCTAGTATTTGATAGTGTAGTTTTGTCTCTTTGCATTTGTGTTCAGTGGGAATACAAATGCGGGCATGTATTTGCAGCAGTGGGGTTTTCCTGTAATTTATTACGGGATCGGTTTTCTGAAGTTGCCAGTTTGCATTCCGTTCCGGCCGGTTTTCCTTCATTCCTTCTCGGTCGGACTTTCTTGGTGGAGGGTGTTAATTGCACGTTTGCAATTAACAATTTGTGAGGGGTTTCTTTGCATAAGTGTGGCTTCATGATTGTTGCTTAATCATGAGATTCCCTTTTGGTCTTTTTCATTTGCTTATCTTGTGAGTGGACTTTGATGAGAATGAAGGGTGACCATTTTTCCATTCTTATCTCTCATTTTTCATTTCTTAATTATTGATATTGTTTTGTGCCATTCTTTTTTCTCTCTCCAATCTAATTTGATGGAGAGGGGGCCGGCCACTTTAGGGGAGAGAGAGGATCATTTTCCTTTTGAGTGAGAAATATGTTTGATATCCTTTCTCATGCTAAAAAGTTCATAAGCTCTTTTTGAGTTGTTTTCTTTACCTCCACCATTTCATGGCAACTTCCCTAAACCCTAAAGAGACAACTCACTACACTATTCTATAGCAAGTCTTGGACGCGTCGGCTAGCCAACTTCGCGCCCGAGTTGCCTCGGTCAAGAGGCGGGAGCCCGTAAAAGATTCCGGTTACGTGGTGCTTTTCCGACGAGCGAGGAGGTGACGGAGATTCCGCGGGAGATCGGAGCGGAGACGAAGACCGAAGGACACGGATCGTTTGGTATAGCATCTCTACTCTTTTCTATTTTGCTAGCTAGCTAGGTTAATGGCCCGATCCGGGTGATAAGTCCGCGGCGGTGCCGTTTTGCAAAGTCCGCAAAGTTTTGTTTTCCGCGTTTCCGGCGTCGGATCGACGGCCGGGGCGCCCCCGCGGGCTTACAATGGTATCAGAGCCACGCCGTTAACCTTCTCTAGCTTGCTCTAGCGCGTTTAGAACCCGATCGAACAAAATCCCCAAAAACCGTATTTTTGTGCACATGTGTTCTC
Organism: Agapanthus africanus; assembly: GCA_030015575.1. Taxonomy (NCBI): domain Eukaryota; kingdom Viridiplantae; phylum Streptophyta; class Magnoliopsida; order Asparagales; family Amaryllidaceae; genus Agapanthus; species Agapanthus africanus. The sequence goes on from CM057337.1 coordinate 235,643,269, forward strand.
TGTTGAAATTTTTTAAGCTCCTAAAATTTTTCAGGTTGTTGCAGAGGCATGTACAAGCAATTATAAGAAATCTGGGAAAATACGATCCACTAATTCCTCAGTTCCACCGCGGAAGCGCGGCCAAAACCCTGGTTTGGCCGCGCTTGCGCGGCGGATAAGAGGAATTGTGGCACCAAATTTTCCCAGTAAGCTTGTGTGTTGAAAATAGGGTATTTGGGACATTTTCTTTGGGCCCAGATTTTCTGTAAGTGCTACAGTAGTGTGTGGGGCCCACTTTGATAAATTTGTTCGATCGGATATTTTAAACATGCTAGTTCACAGTTTTTACATTATATCTGCGACCGTGAATGTCACTTGATCGGTAAATCCCGTCTAACTGCTATAGCCCGGTTAGACGGATTTGCGAACGTGACTTTCACGTTGATGTTCTGTGATTGTACTGTGTTGTTGCGGATCGGTCGTAGGGATAGCCTGCTTGCAGTGGTAGTACAGTTCTGTTTTATTATGTACATTTGATATTGCGGGGCGAGCGTCCGACATGTGGACTGCCGTCACTGCCTGTTTGTATTATTCTTTTGGGGCACGACCTGGTTGCGGTCGATGTACCCGTTGTATGTATATTTTACTTTCTGTACTAGGATTACCCCGCGGAGGGGTGCACGGATAGCCGGGTTCTAGAGGGCAACAAGCCCGCATCTCATGGCATTGAGACGGAGGGGGCCTCACTCTAGAATTGGCGGGCTATTCGCCGCACTCGTAGGGGGTACAGGCTGACCCAGGAGGGGTGCCCAAGTTACCGGATTCCGTGAAGTGCTGGGTGGTCCATTCACGTTGCTGAAGGGGGCTGCCTCGCTTCAGGTTTTGGCGGGTGACATGCCGCGCCCGTAGGGGTCTAGGATTTCATTGCACAGGCTATCCACACGACCAGGGGAACGTCGGGTTTCAGCGGCTCTGTGAAACCCGGGGATCCCAGATATCTGTATTGATCTGTGTTGCTATACATTTCTGTGTTGCTTTTCTCACGCCTTGAGCGAAAATTATATATTATATATATATTAGTAGATGTTGTATATGTTTTGCATCCGCGCTAGTCCAGTCCCCGCTCTGTCGTTAGTTAGCTAACCTAACGGGTGATGACGGGACCCAGTGGCGAATGCGGATGGCATATACGTACGTCAGTATATTTTCGTTCTTTGTGGTGTGATCAATTGATGGGACTGCATTGATTCGGATCAATGCAAGTTAAACAAACCTATTCTGATGTTGTTGGAACACTTTTTCAAAAAGCTGTTATTGCAAGGGCGTTCTCTTTTGTTTTGCACAGTGGTATTCATTTGGAATATCCTGCTCCTCAGTCGACGAGGCAAGGGCCGAGATCCCTTCACCGGGAGTGACCCCTTGGACAAAAGTTTGCGTCAGGGCAGTAACTTCACTATAGCCGATTACTTTTGCTTTGCATCGTGGTATTCAGTTGGAATATCCTGCACCTCATTCTACGGGGAAAGAGCCGAGATCCCTTCACCGGGAGTGACCTCTTTGGCAAAGGTTTTCGTCACTATATTTTTAAAAGCTATCAGTTCCTTCAACGATATCAAGTTCATTACGTTAAAGGTTTTCGCCAGAAACCATTCGTAGCCCTCCGTCATTTCAGTTAAATATTCGGTAGTATTCAAGCTATGTATTTTGACCTCACGCCAAGGCATAGTGTTTGGTAGCTGCCGGGTATTTATCTGTTGCATAGATAGATGCGTTAGTTTGGGACAGTCGTACTACTATTTTGGCCTACGTCAAGGGTATGTACGGGTGGGTTCAAATTAACCAGGATAATGACGGGTAGAACTTGACATGTGACTTATGATATTTTGACCTCACGCCAAGGTCATAAGAGCATGGGGCAAAAATCCACATCGGGAGTTTCAAAAGTACTGAAACTTGCCAGATATGCGCATACCTTCTGGAGTGTGATAACGTGAGCGGATTCCGTCACGTTATCATGCGATGAGAGTTGGATCCCGATTCCCACTGATGAGTTGGTTTACTCCTCGGGTTATCCCGGCTAATTCTTCTTTCAGGTTTGGGGAAGAATTTGACGTTACAGTGGGAGGTTTCCAGATTAGATAAATTGGTAACCATTCTGATCTAGGTTAGAGTGCACGCTGAGTGTTTCTTTTCTCTCTCTCTCTGGCAGCGACCATTGACCCGACCCTAAACTATGACTCAGTGACCAAGTTGACCGAACTTTCTTAACACTGGCTTTTGGATTGTCAGAGTTGCAGACCTCTTTGCCACTCCTACTTTTACTCTTTTCTCCGGGACACCCCGTATTACTACGAACGTCCACTTCCATTGGACAAAACCATCGTATGGTTATATACGAACTCGAAGGACTTCGAGGATGGTTTCTGGTTCTGGAGAAAAAGGAATAAAGTACATTCAGTTGTCTTTACCTTTTACCCTCTCTCAGGTTGCGAGTACTCCTTAGTTTAGGAGATAGTACACCTATTACGCAAATTGGATAGTCTTCTTCCAAACCTTAGGCTGGTGCCGAAAGGTGGGAAATGAAGAAAGCCAATTAGCCTAAACGGTGTACAGAAGGTATTAAGTTCAGACAAAGCAAGGGATTAGTAAGAGGGCAAAGTAAATTGCGACTGCTATTCACGACCAAACCATGTACTTCTTTGTCAATCCTAAATCACCTATGAATTAAGTACATTCGGTTGTCTTTTATCCTCACCTTCTCTCGCATTGCGAGTGCTCCTCGGATTAGGACAGTACACCCATTATGCTTTTTGGATAGTCTTCTTCCAAACCATAGGCTGGTGCCGAACGGTAGGAAAGGAAGAAAACCATTTGGCCTAAAGGGGTGTACAGAAGGTAATGACTAAAGACATATAAAGGGATTTGGAAAGGTGGCAAAGAATTATACAGTTATAGTTGTGAATCTGGATAATGGAAGAGGCATTACTAAGAATACCAGGATACCCCATCGAAACATTTCAATGTTTCAGTTTCACTGTGTACAGTTAAAAGAAAACTGATTTCCCGATTAGACACTTACTCCAGGGTATGTATTTACCAGGTTGGATTCTCACATCTGTATGGTTTTACAGACGATGAGTGGGAGTAAGTTATTGGGAATTAGGTGACCATCCTCATTATATCGGAATTGGTGATATTTGAGGAAGCCACCTGGGTTGTTTGCCGGTCGGCAAATATTTGGTTTTGAATATCCGTTGTTATGCACCAATTTCAAATTGATATATCTGTACGTCTATTTTTATAGAGTGAGATATACTTTTTGAAATTATGTCTATGACATTTACCTATATCAGTGGATGGTTAGGTAAGGAGCATTAAACAACGGTGTAATTCTTCTTAACCAAAAGTACAGTTTTCAACCTACGACACACAGTGAATGAGTCACTAGACTCAGGGGACTTATACAGAGTATTGTATATTGTCCAGTGTCCATTAGGACAGAGGGGTTGGTCCTCGTACTATATTCTGTTTACTTTTAACTTCTCTAGTTCTTAGACATGTGTTTCGTAGAAACACAGGGTCTAAGTTTTGAGGAGTTATAGGTATAAGAATACAGTAGAGAACCAGGTATCGCAAGTATCGGGATTCTTTAAGGTGATCGAAGATGTAGATACTTGTGAATGGTATTCAGTTGATAGTAATGATTAAGAGAACTAGCTTCTCTTTCAGGTTACTCATAATTGGAAGTACTCCTAAGTTGAGTAACGCTGATCGGCCTCTCTTCCATTTACTTGACATGCACTGGAGACAGCTGCATGATTTGAATCTGGTTCAATTAAATCAGTGCCTCTGGTTCTTGGATATAGAACAGTTCATATCTTGACATTGTTAAGATACGGGGAGTTGTCCGGCTTATGCTTAAAACCAGACACTGGACAACTCAAGGCACGTTTCAGTAATGGCTGTTTGTGGGTTGACCCGGGCTATGACGAGGGTTGACTTTCTACCATCTGGAAGATCAATAGTAATATTGTTCTTGACTCGCCACAGTTTTATCAAAAATGAATTTTTTCAGAAAACAGTAGTGGGAGTATGGTAGAACTGGAAGTGATTCCAGAACCGCAAACGATTACTGAAGATTTGATATAGAACCTAAAGATTCAATCTGGTTTGACATTCCATTGGCCACTCCGCAGATATGGTGGGTAACCTCAGGCACTCGAGAGGTACTTCGGTATGCTCAAGGACGGTGGCAGGGAGGTTCTTGTTTACCCAGACTTGCCATTGCTGTTGTTCCAGGCTGCGAGACCCGGCGGGAGGATGAGTATAGCGTCGTTCTAAACTGGCTTTAGAAGTGCACGTCTATATGACTCTGCCAGAGGGTTGTCGTAGTCAGTGGAAGCAGCGGAAGCATTGGTGGATATCAGGCTTATGTCTATTTATAGACTTAAGCAGATATAGCGGAGATAGATCATCTATTTCTGATGTGACAGTCAGAGGTTTGACTTCATCAGAATAAGGGATGGATCTGTTAAGAAGGTAGTAGGGTGTGATGTCCTGGTATTTGATGACATACACAGAGTAGGAAGTGATATTCCTATACTACGATCAGTTATACTTTGGTCGTCACACAGTGGTTTCTCCATATAGGACTTGGATATTATATCAGACATTCTGGTTACTAGATCTATGGTTTTAGATCTAGATTTGGGTGGTTTCCCAATCTGGGTACTTTGACCGCATTCTATGAGTATATAGAATGGACGACTCCTGGCACGGTAGTGTACCTGCAGGTAATGGAGTCACCCTCTCTAAAGGTGTCTTACAGACTAAAAGGGAGAGGGATATGCATGATTGGCAGATCACTTGCTTAGGCAATTGAGTCAATCATGAGATGTCAAGTACCACACCAGATGTTGTTCTTGCAGTAGGTGCAATAAGTTGATATTAATCCAATCTTGGAGAAACAGTCGGAAGCAGTTTTAGAACATAAGTGAATGTTCTAGGAATTTGATAACGGCAGCCTCTTTTAGGAGACGGTTATCATTCCAGGCTTCCAAGGTGACATGGATGGCAGAGTGGCTGTCAGAGTTATAGTTTTCCCTCTGACGAGGGGCCGTATCTTGGACAGTTGGCCCAGGTGGATACTGAGGGAAGGCATGGCGCAGGGATACTGATTAAGTTCAGTTGACGATACAGTCTAAGAAGTTTGGATTTGGAGTTCATTTATGAGCTAGGTCCCATCAGACATCCAGACATTCTAGGACAGGTATTGCTCATTTCGGGAGATAGTTTTCTCTGCGAACATGAGATATAGAGAGATATAGAAAGAAACATCAAAGCGGATCCACTCACTGAGGCTATTCCTCGAACGCAATAGTTTCGCAAACGAGCTTTGTGAGACTGACTAGTAGAGGAGTTGGGTGTTCGGTATCACACGGGCTGTGAGTATGCGACATCGCAATAATTAGCCTCGAGTGCAAGTGGGAGATTGTTGGAGATAGTGCCCTCAGAGTCAATTATTGGATCACAGGCACGTGATTGCAATGATTGAGGGGAGGACCTATCCCGGTAGGACAGTCTTACTCGAGATGATAGTATGCTATCTGGTTTATCTTTATCATCGTGTACTGCTTTAGGTGACCTTACGAGTCGCTATTACACGTTGATAAAGCCCCTAGGATTCTTGCTTGACTTCCAGCAGTATGAGGGCGATCATATAAGTGGGAGCTGGGGTCTATAAGCACATCCTTAAATGGTCCCTAGTCGTGGGAGATTCGAGACAGGGCATCGTTTCTCCAAAGTAGACTAGTGTATACAGTCGAGACCCCGACGAGGGGCGGTGGCCGGTCTCACAAGCCACTGGTGTCAGTTGGTTCACCTAAGATGTATACAGGTGCTCATTGGGTTATGAGTACACCGGACAGGACTCGCCGGGAACCTGCTAGTTGGGCATATACTAGACGTCAGATAGCAGTTCCCAGGTGACATGTGTACAGGTTAGTTCATCGACCTGGGATCGTCATTTGTCTCGTGTGAGTTCCCACTGTACTTTGATTACTACCCTACCACGGCTCAAAGGAGTCGTGCAAACAGGTTTTAGTTGGGTACAGTCCCGAGCCACATGGAGGCAGTGAGCGGATCTGCAGGGGTTCGTCTCTCCCGGTATTGGGGGTGAGGTCGTGCTGTGTCTAGGAGAGCCAGAACATGAAAAGTCCTTGGCCAAGGCAGGAGATTTGCTGGTAGGTATTCCAGTAGTATCTCAGGGTGTTCTGGGCTACACTCCGACACGACTTGTACCGCTTTTGGGGGTCTGACTTTTACCAACCCCCTAGGCCCGCCATGCGATGCTCATAGACGAACGGACCGGACTGTACGGATATTGTCACTGACAGGCTCAGTAGGGTGTCAGGATGAGTTCGCTCATCGACGTCCCTTTTGGTCAATAGCTGGTGGCCCGTCACGTATGGCTAATACCTCTGACGTGCTAGTGGTTAAATCCACAGCCACAGTATTGACGAGTCTTTAGAGTCCACCACACAGACAGTTACTCAAGTTTCGGGCGAAACGCTGTAGAGGCCATATGGAGATATGGCAGGGTTCGATCAGATACGTGCGGTATTGCACGGATCGTGATCGGACAGTTTTTACTAGCCGGCTTTGGCTTAAGCCGGATTCTAGTATTTGATAGTGTAGTTTTGTCTCTTTGCATTTGTGTTCAGTGGGAATACAAATGCGGGCATGTATTTGCAGCAGTGGGGTTTTCCTGTAATTTATTACGGGATCGGTTTTCTGAAGTTGCCAGTTTGCATTCCGTTCCGGCCGGTTTTCCTTCATTCCTTCTCGGTCGGACTTTCTTGGTGGAGGGTGTTAATTGCACGTTTGCAATTAACAATTTGTGAGGGGTTTCTTTGCATAAGTGTGGCTTCATGATTGTTGCTTAATCATGAGATTCCCTTTTGGTCTTTTTCATTTGCTTATCTTATGAGTGGACTTTGATGAGAATGAAGGGTGACCATTTTTCCATTCTTATCTCTCATTTTTCATTTCTTAATTATTGATATTGTTTTGTGCCATTCTTTTTTCTCTCTCCAATCTAATTTGATGGAGAGGGGGCCGGCCACTTTAGGGGAGAGAGAGGATCATTTTCCTTTTGAGTGAGAAATATGTTTGATATCCTTTCTCATGCTAAAAAGTTCATAAGCTCTTTTTGAGTTGTTTTCTTTACCTCCACCATTTCATGGCAACTTCCCTAAACCCTAAAGAGACAACTCACTACACTATTCTATAGCAAGTCTTGGACGCGTCGGCTAGCCAACTTCGCGCCCGAGTTGCCTCGGTCAAGAGGCGGGAGCCCGTAAAAGATTCCGGCTACGTGGTGCTTTTCCGACGAGCGAGGAGGTGACGGAGATTCCGCGGGAGATCGGAGCGGAGACGAAGACCGAAGGACACGGATCGTTTGGTATAGCATCTCTACTCTTTTCTATTTTGCTAGCTAGCTAGGTTAATGGCCCGATCCGGGTGATAAGTCCGCGGCGGTGCCGTTTTGCAAAGTCCGCAAAGTTTTGTTTTCCGCGTTTCCGGCGTCGGATCGACGGCCGGGGCGCCCCCGCGGGCTTACAGATTTTAGTGTAGTTTAGATTGTAGTTCTTCTTCCTCTTCATCTTTCCTCCATTAAAGTGTAGTGAGAGCTCTTGAGTGGATGTTAATGAAGATGAGGGTTATTTTTCTTATCTTGTATTTTTATTTCCATGCATTGTATTTTTAATTCTCAGTGTAACTTTATTAATTGTTGTTAAGTAGTTGTTGGTTTTCTTTTCTTTTCTTGTTTTATTTTCCTTCTCTTATTATCCGTATTTTCAAGCCATGATATTCGACGGAGTTCCTTGCTAAGATGAGGGCCCCAGTAGTTAGCTTGCTAGCATCTTTGTAAAACCGTATTTTTCCTTTCTTTCTTTTCTTCCTTCTTGCTTTGTTTTTATTTTCATGTGTGAATAATTTCCACGCTTGTTAGGGGTTAAGGAAGGTTGGTATGAGGGACAGAAAAATCCTTTGTGCTTCTTTTCGCCAAATATCATGAAACGAGCCTAGACCAAACAAACGCAACCCCTCACTTAGGCGCGCTATACGTGACATATAGCCACGACCTAAGTCGAGAAGTCCTTTGAGCACACTACATTGTGACATATAGTTGTGATTTAATTGGATACATAGTTGCGGGTGTTTGGCCAAGGGTTGGAAATAAGCGCACGTAGCGGAAGGACAAGGGGCACTAGGAATGGATTTAGCGTTGGAATGCTTGCTTAAACTCATAAATCCCATTCCTTTTTCCTCCTAATCCCCTCCACTTTCTATTATCCCAACTTCATTTTAAGAATGGAAAAAGAAAAGCACAAGACTAATCCTAACTCCACTAACCAACCTTAACCCAAACAAGCTTACTTGAAAATAAATACAATCACTTAGGATAGATTTGAATATACACATATACATTCTTTAATTGACTCGTCTAAGACAAGAACGGACATACAACCATCTCCCAGTAGATCAACACGTGCTCAACCGGCTAGTTGCAAAGTGACACCGTCTTGATTGCGGTAAGTAGAGAACAGAGTAGAACGCATATCATAAAACGTATCGCGTTGCCCGCACACAATCAGTTGCTTCACACTCTCATCTCTCCAAGCTTTGCTTCTTCTACCTCCACCCTTCAAGTCTCATGTGTTGAGAAAACTAGAGTGTTTGGAGAAAAATTAATCCATCATTAGATTCTACATCCTCTAGGCTATCTAGTTTGGTGAACTAGGTACCCTAGTTACCTCGGCTATGAGGTTGGAGCTCGAACTATAAATCCTCAGGTGGATCATCTTCGATGGAGGGATACCGGTGATCAAGCTTGATCATGGTGGCCTCTAGGAGCTTGGGAAGATGGTTAAAGAATGAAAAACATGGATCATTCGGTATAACCATTCTTAACTCCTCTTTATGTTTGCTAGTTTAGGGTTTATGGTTTGGTCTGGCGGGTTTCGTTAGCGCTAAGTTTTTAAATGCCAGTTTATGTTCCGCACCTGCCGCATTTGATGGCCACGGCACCGGCGAAACCCAACAAGGTATCAGAGCCGCCCCATAAACATTACTAGCTAGTTTGCACAAAGTTAAAATCTCGATCGACCAATTTTTCCGAATCGTATTTACATTTTATAGTGTTTGCTGTCGATTTTGAAATCTGTTCAAATTATTTTTCAGAGGGTATTAAAATTAGGCAAAACTAGAGCTAAGAAAAAAATTTGGGCATCTAACTCCAAAATTTGGCCGCGGAACCTAAGCAAAATGGCACATTTTGCCGCTGAACCGCCGCACTTTTTAGGCTACAATGCCTCAAAATTTTTCTATGGTTTTAGTGGAAATATGATTTTTTTTGATATATGGTTTTGGCCCAGATTTGTTTGAGTGCTAGATTACATTTGGGGCCAATTTGGGAAAGTTTAGTCGATCAAAATTTTAAGTGTGTGAGTTTATCAGTGCATGTGATATATCTACGACCGTGAATATCATTTAAGCGGTATAACCCAACTAGTTGCTATATGTTCGACTAGACGGGTTTGCGAACGTGATATTCACGTTGATGTTCTGTGATTTGCTGATATTGTGGATCAGTTTGTCGTCGTGGATAGCTTGCGGTGCAATGGTAATAGTACAGTTCAGATTCATTTGTATATTTGATATTGCGTGGCGAGTGTCTGACATGTGGACTTCCGTGTATATTCTTTTATTGGGGCACGACCGGGTTAAGGTCGATGTCGCCATTGTATGTACATTTCTTTTCTGTAATAGGATTACCCCGCAATGGAGTGCTCGAATAGTCGGATTCTAGAGGGCAACGGACCCGCATCTAATGGCGTTGAGACAGAGGGGGCTCCACTTTAGAATTGGTGGGTTATTCATCGCACTCGTAGGGGGTACAGGTCGACCCACGGAGGGGTGCTCAAGTTACCGGATTCCGTGAAGTGCTGGGTGGTCTATTCACTTTGTTGATTGCGGTTGCCTCACTTCTGAGATTGGCGGGTAACTTGCCGCGCTTGTAGGGGTCCAGGTTTTCATTGCACAGGCTATCCACATGACCAGGGGAACGCCGGGTTTCACTTAAGGCTCAAAGGAAACCCGAGGCTCCCAGATTATCTGTGATTCTGTGATGCTTATCTCTTTTCTATGATGTTGCTTATATCATGCCTGGGATGAATGTTATATATATTTATATATATACTAGTAGATATTGTATATGTTTTGCACCCGCACTAGTCCAGCCCTCGCTTTTCCGTTAGTTAAGTAACCTAACGGTGCATGATGGGGCCCCGTGGCGAATGCAGATGGCATATACGTACATTGTATATTCGTTCTTTTCTGTTGTGATATGATTTAACTGATGGGACTGCATTAATTCTGATTAATGTAAGGAAAAGATACCTATATGATGTTGTTAGAACGAAGTTTTTTAAAAACTGACATTACGGATGTTTCCTTTTTGCACAGTGGTATTCGGTTATGAATATCCAGCACCTCATCCGACGAGGCAAGAGCCGAGATCCCTTCATAGGGAGTGACCACTTGAGCAAAAGTTAGCGTCGGTGTAATAACTTCACTACAGTCGATTCTTTTTCTTTGCATCATGGTATTCAGTTAGGAATATCCTACACCTCATTCGATGAGCAAAAAGCCGAGATCCTCACAAGGAGTGATCTCTTTAGCAAAAGTTTGCGCCACTATATATTTGTAAAACCACTCGGTTCTTTCAAAGATATCAAGTTTATTACGTTAAAGGTTTTTCACCAAAAACCAGCCCTAGCCCTCCATCATTTTGGATTAGTAGAGCTTAGTATTCGTGCTACGCATTTCGATCTTTAGTCGAGGCGTAGTGTTCGGTAGCTATGTAATGCTTTTTCGTTGCATGATAATGCGATTAGTTAGGACAGTCGTGTGATCATTTTGATCTTCAGTCAAGGCTCATACGGGTGGGTCTAATGCAATCAAGATAATGACGGGTAGAACTTGACTAGGACCTTTTGACATTTTGATCTTTAGTCAAGGTCACTTGGGTCCCAGGGGTAAAAACCACATCGGGTGTTTCAAACATACAGGAAACTTGCCAGTCATGGGCATACCTTCTGGAGTGTGGTGACTTGAGTGGCTTCCATTAAGTTATCATGCGATGATAGGTGGATCCCGATTCCCACTGATGAGTAGGTGTTACTCCTCGGGTAATTTTAGATGATCCCGACTAATTCTCCTTTTAGGGTTTGAGGGAGAATTCGAGAAAACAGTGGGAGCCATCCTGATTAGATAAAGTGATTAACCGATCTAATCTAGTGTCACGATCCGAAATATTAGATCGTGACCGGCACTTGAATCACGCGACGTTTAAAGGCGTAATGTAACTCAAGTAAGCCGAAACCCAGAAATCTAAACATTTTTAAGAAAAATAAAAGAGGTGCAGTTTTGAAATAAAGGTATAATAAAATCCAATTTTCTTAAATGCATAGAAAAGGAAACATGAAAAATGCAAGTGGATTTTATTAGTTTGAAAACATGTTTCGTCTTTAAAAAATTTGGGCAGCACCTCCCGTAGATATTTTGTCCCAAAACCACAAATACATAGAGATAGTAAAAGCATCGCCAAGCGGGAGCTAGCACTTCTCCAGAAGACGGATCACAACTACGCAAAGCATAAAAATAAGTATACGACGTCCAACGGCGAAGTTCAACACACAAAAATAAAGAATAAAGCGAGATACCAACCCAAGAGGCGAACATAAAACCCATCGCTCAAGTCTCGCAACTACAAGTCTCACTAAGTCTCATTACTTATACAAATACTAGTTTTGATTGATGGAGTTGACTAGATACAATATGAATAATAAATACAAGAGTGGGTACGATACAATGTCCCACCTACCAAGCAAAACATAGAAATGAAGCTATGTGCCAGCGATGCCGCTACGGATCCACGCGGTCAACCTGTAAGAACTGTGGCACAACGGGGGTGAGTTGCCAACTCGTGAATAGAAAAACATCTACAGATAGAAATCGAATAAACAACGACTCCTAGGTCAACTATATCATAAAGGTAATACTATGATATCTAGGGTGACCGGGTCTGTATATGCGCCAACACTGTAAGTAAATGCCTATCAGCATGTGGATATCATCCAACAATATAATCAATGTATGTATGCATGTGGATCTCGTCCAACCATATGATAAATGTATGTATGCAAGTGGATCCCGTCCACGTGTCAACCAATGATACAACAACATCATGCATGTAAATATCATAAAAGCATATGCATGAAAATATGAGGATATAAATCAACGTGTGTCCTTCGCGACACATCAAAATCATGGAACCTGAGTGTCCTGCATCGACACTCGAAACATCATAAAACCCGTGTCCATCATCGACACGTAAATCCTCATATCTCGGGCTCCGTCAGTCCGGATCGGCCCATATCATCTCTCGACTCCGGTCGGTATCCTCCGGATATCCACCGAGCCCAAAATATTATCACCAGTAGGTAGTGCTCCCCTGCCAGGCTCACCGTATAACAATACGGGTCTTCTCGCCCCGGGGTACCTCACCGGATCCACCATGTACCCGCAGACGGTGCCTAGCGCTCCTCGAATCGGGTTTCACATGCCACTCTCAGAACCAAGAAAACACATGGTGGACGCACCGAAATATCATATCAAGAGAAACCGGGTTTTTAAAAAAATACATACATTCTTTTGAAATAACCACAGTTCTCAAATCCAGAAATCTCATGAAAATAGCATATCTCAATGCGTATAAACATAAAGTATGAAGTATGCGACATATAAAAGAAATGTAAGCATATCAATATATCATGCAATATGGAATCAGTAATATGCACATGTCGAGGGAAAGCCGCCTTTTTAAATGAATCCAGTTTTTTAAAAATATATCTTGCGGTTCCCAATTTCTCCCAAGTCAAATGCAACATCGTATAAGGTGCATATGTAACTATAGCAAGTAAACTATGCAAGGGGGTCATATCATGATGCAACAATCCTACTGTGTAGTGACATGGAAATTATCGATGATGAAGTGTGTGACCCGGCAAATCTGTGTAAGTGTAACATACGCATCATCGATAATGGTGTAAGTGTACTAGCACAGGTATATGCAATGCACTGAAAATAGCATGAATGCAGCATAAGGTAAATCATCAGCTAAAATCTATAAGGTATACGTATCTATCATATGTCTGAATCGGTGAATCTATCAATCGGCATCTAGCCTCACAACATCACGTACGGTATAATCCATCGTACGGCATCCTCTAGTCAAGGGCATGGATCAATCATCAAGTCAAACTCATCACGTACGGAAAATCATCATACGGCGGCATAAAACCAATAGGGATCCTATCAACCTTTACGACAATGAGGGTACAAAATTAACATCTCGTATGGCTTATCATTCAAGACTCACATCTTTGCATCATCTTATCTTTTCATCGCATTTATCTCCCATATCAAGTCAATTTTACCAATGCATTCTACCTCTATTCTAAGCATACGTATCTAATCTAACATACACACCCGAACCATACAATCAGTTTTCAAAGGGGTGAATCGTAGTTTTGAAAGTAGGGGCTACAGTGTGTACAAGAAAAAGATATCATATAAAAATCCGTAACGCCCCTTAAGGTATTTGTTTAAAAGATGCATACGATTATTCATTTTAAAAATAGGTATGGTTCGGATGACACACCTACGTCGGCTATCTAGTCCTATAGTATCCAATACGGAAATATTGTCGAACATCATCCTCGAATCTCGTCATCACATATCAATCATATCATATCGCTTCTAACTATCCTATAGTTTCTAATTATCATTTAACTCTATCTTTAGTTTCCTATTATAGGTTCCCTCAACCATGTTCTATATATAAATCAGTTTCCATCAAAGTTTGCGGGGGTGCTTTACGCCATCCACCCGACTTCCCCCGTAGATGTAAATCTACTCACCTTGATCTTCGCATGCCGATGCCGATGTCGCCACACGCTTGCTTGTCGTCTCAAAGTCCCCGTGAGGGTACCTATATATAATAATGTATCGTATCGCATTAATATCCAATTCAAAACCAAAACGACACGCGAATCTCACATAGGTCCAAATATATGGTCTACTCATACAAAAGAGCCCAAAAACACCTGATATCGACGTACAAACGTCAAGTGACCAAATACAATACCAAATACTAAAACTTAAATCCATAACCATCTCTAAACATAAGGCAGAAACCAAAAAACCATGCTCCAGATTTTAGTTCAGGTCAAATCAAGGTGCACAAAGAATACTGGGGTGATGTATAGGGTGTAAATGACCTACAGAAACAACCTAGGCACCTAATTCTATAAAGTGGCCGGCCCCTACCCCCTAAACTCCGGCCAGCTCGGTTCTTTAGGGGAATTAGGGTCTCGTTTTGGCAGGGTGGTCTCGTGATGGTCCATCTAGGCTATTAGAGTTGTTTGCTTTTCTAGTAATGGCCCCGGATCACTCCAGTTTTCCCTACACCCACTATATATTCAAAAAACCGACATGAAAGCTTCCAAATTCCATATTTTGGGTTAAGCTACAGGTGTGGTCCAGATTTTACACTTTAAGGGGGTTTGTAATCACCAATAAGGCTCATTAGCACAACCATAACTCAACATTCCATCAAACCTCATCTAGGAATTTTCTAAGTTCATAAAACCACACAATATCGATACTAAACAAGTAAGGATGCTTAAGAAATTGAAATACTAATCCAATAGTGCAGAAATTACCTCATTTGGAAACTCAAGAAATTTCTTGAGTTGCCCCAAGTGTCCAAAATCAAATCTTGCTTGGTCCAAAGTGTTTGCCATGAGCTTGTGCACATTTTTATTGAAATGGAGATGGGGTTTTGGGTTATTTTAGATGATGTTATGAGGGTTGAAGAGGAAGGGGGATAACGTGTGCTTCCATGAGAGTGAAGGAGGAAGAAATGATAAGGATGATGAAGTGAAGAGAGAATGGCCAAGTCATAGTTAACCCCTTACCACTCTCTCTCATGCCCATCCCTTTTTAAAATATTCTTTTCTTTTTTTTTGTTTTCTTCTCTTCTCTTTTATCTTAAATTCAAAATAACACCACCCAAAACAAAATATCATGTAGGAAAATGTAAGAAGTGTGAAAATGACTTGGTGCATGTAATGTGCACAAAACTAGCTTAATGCACGATTAACGAGATTTAATCGCGATTAGCATTAAAAGTGAATATCATTAATCATAAAAACTTATAATTTGCTTAAATCATATAACCCTCATTTCAGTAATTTCTATAATTTTCCAAATTTTTCCCAATTTATCGGTATTTAATTATACCGCCTCATTAAAATATTCAATATATTTATTATTTAATTATAAAAATTCCCATAAATAATATTTTATTTTTTCTGAAATTTTACAATCTTCCCCCCTTAAAGAAATTCAGTCCCCGAATTTAAATTTAAACCCCTCAATTACTAAAACATTTCAGTAAAAAGATCATGTAGTCGGGGCTCCGAAATCATGAATACATAAAACGCATCGTAGCGCAATGCATGCGCATGAAAAATGAGCATATAACTCAATATCAAAACTCCGTCAAGCATCCCGCAATTATCGGAGCTAAGGTGAAGACACAAATGTCTAAATCCAATACGAAAACTAACATGTTATACCTCAAAACTATACATGTAAACATCGTCAAAACATCTCAAAGAAATGCATGCCAAACCATTCATGTTGCTGTGCGATGTGCGTATCATGGCACAGTAGCGGACGTTTATTTGTAAGAAAATAATTCTATATACATATATATCTCTTTCGTTCAACATACGTCCCGCCGTTTTGAAATATCCCAAAAGGTTTTTCCTTTATAAATGTTCGTGTCACTTGCGGGCACGTAGGAAATAGCGAAACTATAGCTCCTTTTTGAAAATCTATTGTTAAACTTTTAATGCATGCAAAATACTCAAGTACTATCCTCAGATCAGTCCTGTTCGGTTACTACATAATATAGTACCCATCATGAAAACAAAGTGCCTCAAAGCAAAATCAGCCTCAAAAGGCGCATCCAACAATCACGTGCGTCTGGTGCGAACGGTCCGTATCAATGCACTGCAAGCACATGTGAGCTATACCGAGTGCAAAAATAACATCATCTGTATGAAATCCATGAAATCATAAACACATGCTATGAAGGTACAAAATCGTCATCAAACGCAATAGGTATGCACAAATCGCAAATCAACACAACGGTGTATAAAATATATATCCGACGCAATAACTATGCCCAAACATGTAAATACCCAGCAGGTGCAGCCATGGTGCACGAAAACCATATCATGAAACCTAATCATCAAAACTCAATCAAAGAGATATAAGTGTGATACTCGGATCATAAACGCAAATCGCAATAAATGACATTGAGGTGCACCTCCTACAATGTCGAAAAAGTCGGTACGCCCAAAACTAGCAGAGCAAGAACATCCGCTTGCTTCCTGCTCATAGTCTAGCGTCTTCTATCTTTGGATCTTCGTTTTCTCTGTGGATTACCAATCCCGTAATCCTTCGGCTCGTCGGCCCGGTCAGGTGTGCTAGACAATTATCACGACCACTCGCAAAGCAGCACATCACTGGCGTCGGCCTCTGGCACTCTGAATACACGTTTCAGATCTGATCCTTGGTGCAAATCTGATTGCAGCAGTGTCCTGGAAGGAACCTGCTCAGGGTCTCTTCCAATCTCGCCTATGCCGAACTATATGGAGGCTGGTACTCTTGCATAATCTTTTCTCGTCTCCTGGACATCTGCGTTCTCAGCACAGCAATTCCTCGGGAACTGGTTGTATCTCACGCCTCTGTATACATATCAGATCTCCAACCTCAACGGGGAGTAACAACAGCTCTCAGTATCTCGCACGAATCTCAGGTTCCACTCGTCTGTATCATCGTCCACTTCGATGTCACATCATGCTATCTGCGCACTGCAATTATCCTCGGCAACAGTCAATCCGAAGTCTCTCACACGGACTCGAAATCATGAACTCGGTATCTTCATCACTCTGTAGAAGATATCTAGCCGAACACGTCCTCAGGAACTCGTCCCAACCATCGGAGGAATGCTCAATACTCGTCCGTTCTTGATCAACTCACAACGCATCTGGGTGAGGTCCTCTATTCGAAGCTGGTCAGCTTGCTGATCTCTTATCACATGATATTTGGACGACGTCAAACTTTTCGATCGAGTCATCGAGATCCCAAAATTTCCCGAAAACTCAACAACTGAGCACAGTTTAAAAATATCTGGTACATACCGCAGTACCTCTGGACCAACCGTAGAAGGGCAAACCCTAGCCTTACTGATGGCACCGCTAAACTACCGCAAACCCTAAGATTCAAAAGCGGTTCCATGGTCATCATGTCGAGTTAGGGTTTCATTCTTCTAGAGGGTCCACAGAATCACTTGCATGTTCCTCCGAACACTTTAAACTTGGGGAAAATGGGTTTCTGACATTCGCTCGAACTTTTTAACTTTGCCTAGGCGACATGTGAATACCCTTCGTCCGCATGCTAAATAATGCCTCAATCCTCCAGGAAAGATGATACATCAACGGTCATCTCTGGATCGGTCTGCTCTAGATCTGAGTAAGACTCTCCATTCTGAAAATCATCAACTCAACTGGGCCTACGTCGGCACATCAATCTGACGAATCACCTTCGTCTCTCAAATCGGGATAGGCTAGCTATCCTCTGTCACATTTCTGCTTGAAAGCTCCGGCGATCTCAGCTCGTAAGCTATGGAAGCGACATCTTATCAATCTCAGCAACAGCTGGGTCATCTATCTGCATGGTAGGCGACCTCACAATTTCCAAGGTAGCCTGTACATCAAAAGTTCTCTAGCAACTGGCAGCTCTATCAATGGCCCGATCGTCCGGTGCTAAACCAAACACTCGCCTCAACAAGAGGTAACAACACAACACTACATCGAGACGTTCCCATGTCACCAGAGAACACAATGGTTTGTCCTCATTCATGACGAGCTCGCCCTGACCGCAACACTGGCAGTAGCTCAAATTGCGCTCAAACCATGGTGACAGGAACCTCAATCGACTATCGATAAAACAGATCAAAGGCATGGAAGGAAACGACATATCCAGAATGGATACATGATCATAAGAAGGAACAACATCAATGAGAGTATGATCATGGAAATGAATAGAATCAAGGATCTCAAATGGATGTATAATCAACTGTACGAAGATAATCACAGACCTCAAAATATGTACATCGTAAGGTTTCTTAAGTGGAGTATCGTATCTTAAATATACCGCGGAACATACGTACGGTACGTCACTCTACTCAAGCTACCTACTCCATCAATCAGGGTCAGCCTATGAAACGAAAGTTCGGGTCTAATACCCCCCCGTTCAAGTCTAAGTTCCGTAAGGTCAAGCCTAGGTTCTGAAATACATACCCGCCCTAGACTCCGCATAGTCAAACATAGACTCGAACCAAGGTTAAACCTAGCGCTTTGATACCAACTTTGTCACGACCCGAAATATTAGCTCATGACCGGCACTTAAATCACGCGACGTCTAAAGGCGTAACGTAACTCAAATAAGCCGAAACCCAGAAATCTAAACCTTTTTAAGAAAAATAAAAGAGGTGCAGTTTCAAAATAAAGGTATAATGAAATCCAGTTTTCTTAAATGCATAGAAAAGGAATCATGAAAAATGCTAGTGGACTTTATTAGTTTAAAACATGTTTCGTCTTTAAAAAATCTGAGCAGCACTTCCCTTGGATATTTTGATCCAAAACCACAAATACATAGAGATAGTAAAGGCATCCCCAAGCGGGAGCTAGCTCTTCGCCAGACGGCGGATCACAACTACGCAAAGCATAAAAATAAGTATACGATGCCCAACGGCGAAGTTCAACACAAAAAAATAAAGAATAAAGCGAGATACCAACCCAAGAGGCGAACATAAAACTCATCGCTCAAGTCTCGCAACTACAAGTCTCACTAAGTCACATTACTTATACAAATACTAGTTTTGATTGATGGAGTTGACTAGATACAATATGAATAGTAAATGCAAGAGCCGCTACGATACAATGTCCCACCTACCAAGCAAAACACCCAAATGAAGCTATGTGCCAGCGATGCCGCTACGGATCCACGTGGTCAACCTGCAAGAATTGTGGCACAACGGGGGTGAGTTGGCAACTCGTGAATAGAAAAACATCTACAGATAGAAATTGAATAAACAACGACTCCTAGGTCAACTATATCATAAAGGTAATACTATAATATCTAGGGTGACCGGGTCTGTATATGTGCCAACATTGTAAGTAAATGCCTATCAGCATGTGGATATCATCCAACAATATAATCAATGTATGTATGCATGTGGATCTCGTCCAACCATATGATCAATGTATGTATGCAAGTGGATCCCGTCCACGTGTCAACCAATGACATAACAACATCATGCATGTAAATATCATCAAAGCATATGCATGAAAATATGAGGATATAAATCAACCTGTGTCCTTCGCGACACATAAAAATCATGGAACCTGAGTGTCCAGCATCGACACTCGAAACATCATGAAACCCGTGCCCAGCATCGACACGTAAATCCTCATATCTCAGGCTCCGTCGGTCCGAATCGGGCCTCGGGTTCCGTCAGTCCGTATCGGCCCATATCATCTCTCGACTCTGGTCGGTATCCTCCGGATATCCGCCGGGCCCAAAATACTATCACGGGTAGGTATTACTCCCCTTCCAGGTTCACCGTCTAACAATACGAGTCTTCTCGTCCCGGGTTACCTCACCGGGTCCACCATGCATCCGCAGACGGTGCCTACCGCTCCTCTAATCGGGTTTCACATGCCACTCTCAGAACCGAGAAAACACATGGTAGACGGACTGAAATATCATATCAAGAGAAACCGGGTTTCTAAAATAATACATACATTCTTTTGAAATAACCACAGTTCTCAAATCCAGAAATCTCATGAAAACAGCATATCTCAATGTGTATAAACATAAATCATGATGTATGCGACATATAAAAGAAATGTAAACATATCAGTATATCATGCAACATGGAATCAGTAATATGCACATGTCGAGGGAAAGCCGGCTTTTTAAATGAATCCAGTTTTTCTAAAATATATCTTGCGGTCCCCAATTTCTCCCAAGTCAAATGCAACATCGTAAAAGGTGCATATGTAACTATAGCAAGTAAACTATGCAAGGGGGTCATATCATGATGCAGCAATCCTACTGTGTAGTGACATGGCAATTATCGATGATGAAGTGTGTGACATGGGACCGCATACATCACTATGTATCAGTCCCAAGAGTTCGGTAACTCTTTCTCCGTGTCCCGTAAACGGAGCTTTGGTCATCTTGCCTTTGAGACATGATTGGCAAGTGTCATAAGATGAAAATTCAAACGGATTTAAATATCCATCTTTATGCAACTTAGCTAATCGTGTCGCATTGATGTGACCCAGTCTACAATGCCATAAGAAGGATTCATTCAGTTCTGAACTCTTCCTCTTGTGTGTGTTTGTTATACTCAGAACTGTTGATTGATTTAGAACATAAATGCCATTGCGCAACGTGCCTGATCCAACCAACTTTTGGTTACGGAAAATGTTCATAACATTATCCTGTAATACAAAATTATATCCCTCTTTACTCAATAAAGAAACAGATATAATGTTGCATATCAGGTTCGGCATGTAATAGCATTCGTTCAGAACCAATGTATTACCAGTTGGTAATACAAGGTGATATTCCCCGACAGTCTTAGCTGCAACAATTGCACCATTTCCAACTCTAATGTCTTTATCACCTTCTCCAAGTTCTCTACCTTTTCTAAGCCCATGTAACTGATTACATATATGGGATCCTGACCCGGTATCTAATACCCAGGACGTAGGGAAAATGGAGAAACAGTTCTCTGTAACGAACACACCCGAAGAAAATGCATCATCATGTACTTTCTTCAATTGGGTGGCATGGGAATCCTGGTTTTCCCCTATATCCTGTTCAGTCCTATAACTCTTATAGGAAAGAACGGAACCAACGTTCCCCAGCACAGTATAACATGCGGGTTCGGTCAATACATCCATATTATTATCTTTATTAGGGCATGAAATGGTCGCTACCTGGAGAGAGAGAGAAGAAAACACTTTAGCGTATGCTCGTGCAAGATCAGATTGGTTATTATCTTATCTAATCAGGATGGCTCCTACTGATTTTTATCAAATCTTCCTTCAAACCCAAAAAGGAAAGACTAGCCGGGATTAATTACACACTACAAGTTCGCCAATCTTTCAGCCAGGCCAGTGTCGGTACTTTAAGGGAGGTCCCCCGTGCTTTCGCACGAACCAAATTAATGTAAACCTCGTTTTCCCAGAGGCGTAACCTCGTTAACACCTTTCTAGACACCTACTTGATCGGCTAATTGTAATATGTAAAAACTCTCCCAGGAGTAACTCTTACTCGCAGCGGGTATCGGGATCCAACTATCTCATAGAAGGTATGAAATCTCATTGCAAATTTCAACACTTGAAATTCCCGATAATATTTTGCCCCTAGCGTCCTATGACCTTGACGCAGGCTAACAAACCATAGTGCGCTAGTCAAGTTCAACCCGTAATTTCCTGATTGAATTAAACCCACCCGTACGACCCTTGACGCAGGCCAACAAAGTCGCACGACTACCCTAATCCAATCTGCATCATATGCATAAGCAGGTAAATACTAGTTAGCTACCGCACACTACGCCTTGACGCAGGCCAACAAACGTAGCACGAATACTAACTACTACTTATCTGAAATGACGGAGGGCTACGACAGGTTTTTCTGAAAACCTATTGCGTAATGAACTTGATATCGTTGTAGAATCAAATGATGTTTTGAAATGGAGTGATTTTGAGGCTTTTCTAGTTTTGCTAAAGGGGTCACTTCCGGTGAAGGGATCGTCGGCCCTTTCCTCGTCGAATGAGGTGCGGGATATCTCATATATATCACTGTGCAAAGCAAAACTAAAAAACAATCAAAAGCAAACCGAGTGTGTAGCATCTGCCAGTTATTGCTAAAGGAGTCACTCCCGGTGAAGGGATCTCGGTCCTTTCCTCATCGAATAAGGTGCAGGGTATATCATATATACCGCTATGCAAAGCAAGAACTGTAGCTACCTGTTTTGTTTAAAATTTGATTCTACAACATCTTAGGTTTCTTTTCTTTCATTAATCACATTAATGAAGTCCCATCATTTAAGTACCTAAACATCACAGATAAATACGACGTACACTTATGCCATCCGCATTCGCCTCGATGTCCCCTCGTGCACCGTTAGGTTAGGTAACTAACGACAAAGCAGGGCAGGGCTAGTGCGGGTGCAAAACATAAGTAACGTCTATATAATATATCATATATACTATATACTGTATCTATCACAGAACATCACATGATCATATCACAGATATCGCAGCAGAAGAAACATATGAAATATTGGATATACTAGGACGTCCGTGTTTTCAATACGAGCCAGTATAAAACACGGATTCCACGGTCATGATGAATAGCCAATCCCACACCCCTAGACCCCTACGAGAGCGGCAAGCAACCCTACCAATTCTAGGGTTAGGAGACCCGGACTCGACTCCTCGAGTTGGTTTCCCACTGGACCCCAGAACCCGGTTACTTGTGCTCCCCTCCTTGGGTCTATCCTAATGCGGAAAAATAAATAATATACAAAAGGTGACAACTTCCGCAACCTGGAAGTGTCCCAAATAAAAGAATATTACATACAAGTTTTTACATGAATGATAATGAAAAACACGCATCTCACATAAAAACCCCCGGCTATTCAAACACGACAATCCAATATAACATATCCAGCAACACATAACATCACATGTCATCAACGTAAGTAAATATGCGCATCCCAATTGTCGTTGACATATAGCAACGAAACCGGCGATATCACATATTACACTTACGGTCACAGAAAAGAAAGTGTAAAACTACAACAGTTGGAATCCGCAACCTCTTTAGACATCACATGCCTAACAGTTATAAACCCCGCATTTTAGTCCCATTATCGAAAACTCTTTTCGATATCAAGTGAAACTAAACCGCTAGATTTATAACATTCATCCAGTTATCTCATAACTGTTTGTGAATTCCAAATATTGTTTCCAATTCCGGATAAATAGAATATATCAAACTTTCCGATCGAACATTCGAACACCCAAGTTTTCCCGACACCGATCAACACATGAAATAAGTTCAAAGACATTCACTTCATGCCTCAATACCAAGGGTCCAGCCGTAGAAGGGTCAAGCCAACGCCTCACATGTGGCACGTCGTACTGCCCCAAACCCGAAGGTTCAAAGGGCAGTTCAAGACGGTCACATAATCGAGTTAAGGTTTGTTGTCTTCTAGAGGGACCATCGCGTTACTTGCACTACTCAGAACGTCTTTAAAGTACAGAAAAATCCAACACTTGGAATTTTTCCGGCAGGGGAAAACTTGGGTATTTATATCCGGTCGGACTTTTTTTTTAACATATTCAAAAATTATCCGGAAAAACACTTAGACAAGGTTCGATAATCCGATCGAAACATCGTTTCCCAATTTAACCGCAGAACACTCAACTTAAGAGCCAATTTAAAAATTCCCAGAAAACTCAGAATAATTAATCAGGAATTACTGTGCAAACACTTAGGGCTGACGTCACCAAAGAGCCGCGGAACCGCCGCAGAAGCTAGGCTTCTGCCGCGGTTCCGCCGCACAAAGTACTGTTCATGGGAAACTTTTTGCACCATAATTCTTAGATTTCATTGCTGAATTTTTTAAGCATTTTTAATTGAAAAAAACCACAAATTTAGAAAAAGTCCAGAGAGCATTATCGGGTTAGGGTTTCGGGTTCGTTCGGACTTCAAACTCCGTCTAGACTTCGCCTAAGGCTCTAGCTAGGCTCTGATACCACTGTAGGGTTCCTAGGCACTCTCAAGAGGTCTCACAAGGCATCAACCATGCCAATTTCAAAAATTATGGGTGCCGAGAAACCCTAATACGGATCGTTGACTAGAAGTTTAGGCGAAAAGATAATCTAGTTAACTACTTAACTAAAAGTTAGATGCTACAACCTTTGTAGATCCGTTTCTGCACTTCCTAAGCTCCACGTAGGCGTCCTCTCACTGTCCTAGTTGGATCTCGGACTCTCGCATCGGCTTCATCGAAGAAATGAGCGGAATAGGTCGTCGGCTTCGTGCCGAAGATGATCTACGTCGAGGTTGCACAAGTTCAAGCTCCAACTTCACCAAGTTGAGAAACTTGTGAAGAAAACACCCAAAACAACTTGGCAGGAGGTAGAGGGTGAAGAAATAGGAGGTGGGTTCACTTTAGAATTGGATTTCTCACTTTGGAACTCAAGATGCCATTGATGGCATCTAGTTTTCTTTCTTGAAGAAGAAGGAGAAGATGAAGCTAGAATATGATAAGTGTCTCCATAATAGAAAAATAAATCAATACTTATCATATCTTAACCAAGGTTAAGTGTAGAGAAAAGACCATGGTAAATGAGAAGGGTTAGGGTTAAGCTAGAAGACAAAATGGTTTCTTTAGTCAAAGCTTCATGAAGCTTCAACAAGCTTCATGATAAAAAAGAAACCATTATGTTTTCATTTATCCATTTATATAAATAAAGAATGGATAAATAAATGAGAGAATAAATCAAAACCCTAATTATCTACTTAACCATGGTTTAATTCTTTACACTTAACCATGTGAGCAAGTATCATCAAACATGATACAAACATGTGCACAAAAGTATATCACATATACAACTTGCACATCAAGTGAGAAAATCCATTTAAAGTGAACCAATACTAGTTAATGCAAAGTAATATATCAAATATATAATTATACATTAAATCATTAAATCAACATTTGATTCAATGATCCGGTCATGTCGCACATAACCGACTAGAATCCAATGTATCGATTTATCGAATCAATGATTCGATAACTAGGTCATATCGAATATAACCAATCGAAACATATATCGCGAGAATGAAATGCGGTATCACATACACGCATTGTTCTCGGTCCTGCACATATCTCATATGCGCTTCTATTTCGTTTCGCTTGAGCCAGGAAACCTCTGTGTAGGATTCTAAAGACTCGTCAATACGCCGGTAGCAGATGATGATCATATCAAGCATCCACAAGCCGCAAGCAGTCTGCTAAACGTAACGGCCATCCGGGTATTGAGCGATCAGAAGATCGACGAGCTAGCCCGCTCACACTCCTGTGAATCCAACCAGTAACACTTACCGTACAGTCCGGTCTGTTCGTCTGATATGTCGCATATCAAGTCTAGGGGTGGTATACGTCAGACCCCAATAACCGATAAGTCGTGCCGATGTGAGGCTCATAACGGGTCGAGAAACTACTGGTAACACTTACCAGCAAATCTCTGATCAGCCCTGGCCAGGGACTTCCCTGTTACGGCCAATCGAGCACAGCGCAACATCAACCCCCAATACCGGGAGAGACGAAACCCGTCCTATCGCTCATTGCCTCCATGTGACTCGGGACTGTACCCAAAGACCACCGTTTTGCACGCCCTCATGGACGTGGTAACGTGGAGATCAAAGCACAGTGGGAATCACACAAGACTCTATGACGATCTCGGGTCTACAGACTAACCTGTACAAGTGTCACCTGAGAACTGCCATCTGACGTGAGGTATAATACCATCTGGGAGTTCTCGGCGAGTCCGTCCAGTGTACCCAGTCTCCACTGAGCACCCGTATACCATCTCTGATGTCAAACACCAATGGATATGGGATCATCCATCGCCCATCTCATGGGTCGAGAAGCGTATACGCTAGTCTACACTGGTATATCGATGCCCTGTCCCGATACACCCACGACTAGGGACCTTGAAGGATGTACTTATGGACTACCATGTCCCCACTAGTATGATCTGCATCATAGTCCAGGTAGTCAAGTACACATCCTAAGGGCTTTATCAACATGTAACTATAAGACAGTTTAAATAGACAAGTGTACATGTTAAGATAAAGAGTAACCAGATGGCATACTATCATATCGAGCAAGAAAGTCATCTCTATATATGTCCAAGCATCCAATATAATATACATCATCTGTACAATACTGGCCTCTAGGGCATACATACAACTAACAATCTCCCACTTGCACTAGGGCCAGCTGCTGTAGTATCGCATACCGAGCATCCCGAAGAGTCTCTCAAACTGTATCTGGGGAATGGCCTTCGTGAGTGGATCCGCCGTGTTATTCTTCGTGTCAACCCTCCTGACCTCGATCTCCCGGCGATCAACTATCTCCCGGATCAGGTGATACCGCCTCAGAATATGCCTGGATCGCTGATGGGACCTGGGTTCCTTGGCTAAAGCCACCGCTCCATTGTTATCGCAATACAAAGGTATTGGATGCTCAATGGATGGAACCACTCCAAGTTCAGTAATGAACTTCTTGACCCAGACAGCCTCTTTGGCAGCGATGTATTCAGCCTCCATCGTCGAGTCTGCCACGGTTTCCTGCTTGGAACTCTTCCAGCTAACCGCCCCTCCGTAAAGGGTAAAGATAAATCCCGACTGCGACTTAGAGTCGTCCTTATCACTCTGGAAGCTCGAATCGGTAAAGGACTCCACTTGGAGTTCTCCGTTACCATACACCAAGAGCATCTCTTTAGTCCTTCGCAAGTACTTGAGAATGCTCTTCACAGCTGTCCAGTGACTCTCTCCAGGATCAGCTTGATACCTACTCACTATACTTAGTGAGTATGCTATATCGGGTCTGGTACATAGCATCGCATACATGATAGAGCCTACAGCCGAAGCATAGGGTATCCCTTGCATGCGAGCTCTCTCCAAATCAGTCTTGGGAGACATCTCTTTGGAGAGAGTGACTCCAGAGATCGTGGGCAAGTTCCCACGCTTGGAATCTTCCATACTAAACCTCTTTAGTATGGTGTCAATGTACCTGGATTGGGACAATCCCAATATCCGTTTGGATCTATCTCTATAGATCCTGATTCCCAATATGCAGGAGGCATCACCAAGATCTTTCATCAAGAATCTTTGTGATAAGAAGAGCTTGACCGATTGCAGCATAGGAATATCATTTCCTATCAAGAGTATATCGTCCACGTACAATACGAGGAAGACAACCTTACTCCCTGCCACCTTCTTGTAAATACAAGGTTCATCTGGGTTTTTGACGAAATCAAACTCTTTGATAACGACATCAAAGCAGATGTTCCAACTCCGCGATGCTTGCTTTAATCCATAAATGGATTTAAGCAGCTTGCACACCTTGCCGCTGCTCCCACTGTCTACGAAGCCCTCTGGCTGAGTCATGTACACGCACTCTTCTAAATCACCATTTAGAAAGGCGGTCTTAACATCCATTTGCCAGATTTCGTAATCATGGTATGCAGCGATGGCAAGCATGATCCGGATGGATTTAAGCATAGCCACTGGATAAAAAGTTTCGTCATAGTCCACACCTGGTCTTTGACGAAATCCCTTTGCTACAAGTCTAGCTTTGAAAGTCTCCACTTTCCCATCTACACCAAGTTTCTTCTTGAAGATCCACTTGCTCCCGATGGGTTTTACCCCTTCAGGAGCAACTTCCAAAGTCCATACTTTGTTGGTGTACATAGATTCCATCTTGGACCGCATAGCATCCAGCCATTTCACTGAGTCCCTACTCGTGATGGCCTGCTCGAAGCTAGTTGGGTCATCAGCCTCCATGATGCAATCCTCGCTGCCTCCATCCATGAGAAAACCGTAGTATCTCTCAGGTGGGCGAGGAACACTACTAGATCGGCGGAGAGGCTGAGGTTCATTGGGAACTACTGAATTCTCTGGTTCAACCAAATCTTCTGTTGTAGTCTGTATTGCTGGAACCTCTTCCAGTTCTACCTCCTTTCCACTAATTTCTTTTTCAAGAAATTCCTTTTCTAAAAAGGTGGCATGTCGAGAAACAAACACCTTTTGTTCCTCGGTGTGGTAGAAGATATACCCGCGCGAATATTTGGGATATCCAATAAACTTACACAGAATGGACCTTGCCGCGAGTTTGTCCGGATTTTGCGTTTTTACATATGCCGGACAACCCCATATCTTAACATAATTAAGACATGGTCTCTTTCCTTTCCATATCTCATATGGAGTGGTTGGCACGGTTTTGGTGGGAACCATATTCAATAGATCTGCAGCTGTTTCCAGTGCATATCCCCAGAAGGAAATAGGTAACTCAGCTGTGCTCATCATAGAGCGCACCATATCCAATAGGGTGCGGTTCCTCCGTTCTGATACACCGTTGTGCTGTGGTGTATATGGAGGAGTCAGCTGAGAGAGAATCCCATTCTCTTTTAGGAAGTCCAGGAATTCATTGCTTAAGTATTCTCCTCCTCGATCAGATCGAAGGATTTTAATACTTTTTCCGGTTTGGTTCTCGACTTCTTGTTTATATTCTCTAAATTTCTCAAAAGCTTCTGATTTGTGTTTCATCAGGAACACATATCCGAATCTAGAGAGATCGTCAGTGAATGTAATGAAGTACGAAGAACCATCCCTGGCATGTGTAGACATGGGACCGCATACATCACTATGTATCAGTCCCAAGAGTTCGGTAACTCTTTCTCCGTGTCCCGTAAACGGAGCTTTGGTCATCTTGCCTTTGAGACATGATTGGCAAGTGTCATAAGATGAATATTCAAACGGATTTAAATATCCATCCTTATGCAACTTAGCTAATCATGTCGCATTGATGTGACCCAGTCTACAATGCCATAAGAAGGATTCGTTCAGTTCTGAACTCTTCCTCTTGTGTGTGTTTGTTATACTCAGAACTGTTGATTGATTTAGAACATAAATGCCATTGCACAACGTGCCTGATCCAACCAACTTTTGGTTACGGAAAATGTTCATAACATTATCCTGTAATACAAAATTATATCCCTCTTTACTCAATAAAGAAATTGATATAATGTTGCATATCAGGTTCGGCATGTAATAGCATTCGTTCATAACCAATGTATTACCAGTTGGTAATACAAGGTGATATTCCTCGACAGTCTTAGCTGCAACAATTGCACCATTTCCAACTCTAATGTCTTTATCACCTTCTCCAAGTTCTCTACCTTTTCTAAGCCTATGTAACTGATTACATATATGGGATCCTGACCCGGTATCTAATACCCAGGACGTAGGGCAAATGGAGAAACAGTTCTCTGTAACGAACACACCCGAAGAAAATGCATCATCATGTACTTTCTTCAATTGGGTGGCATGGGAATCCTGGTTTTCCCCTATATCCTGTTCAGTCCTATAACTCTTATAGGAAAGAACGGAACCAACATTCCCCAGCACAGTATAACATGCGGGTTCGGTCAATACATCCATATTATTATCTTTATTAGGGGATGAAATGGTCGCTACCTGGAGAGAGAGAGAAGAAAACACTTTAGCGTATGCTCATGCAAGATCAGATTGGTTATTATCTTATCTAATCAGGATGGCTCCCACTGCTTTTTATCAAATCTTTCTTCAAACCCAAAAAGGAAAGACTAGCCGGGATTAATTACACACTACAAGTTCGCCAATCTTTCAGCCAGGCCAGTGTCGGTACTTTGAGGGAGGTCCCCCGTACTTTCGCATGAACCTAATTAATGTAAACCTCGTTTTCCCAGAGGCGTAACCTCGTTAACACCTTTCTAGACACCTACTTGATCGGCTAATTGTAATATGTAAAAACTCTCCCAGGAGTAACTCTTACTCGCAGCGGGTATCGGGATCCAACTATCTCATAGAAGGTATGCAATCTCATTGCAAATTTTAACACTTGAAATTCCCGATAATATTTTGCCCCTAGCGTCCTATGACCTTGACGCAGGCCAACAAACCATAGTGCGCTAGTCAAGTTCAACCCGTCATTTCCTGATTGAATTAAACCCACCCGTACGACCCTTGACGCAGGCCAACAAAGTCGCACGACTACCCTAATCCAATCTGCATCATATGCATAAGCAGGTAAATACTAGTTAGCTACCGCACACTACGCCTTGACGCAGGCTAACAAACGTAGCACGAATACTAACTACTACTTATCTGAAATGACGGAGGGCTACGACAGGTTTTTCTGAAAACCTATTGCGTAATGAACTTGATATCGTTGTAGAATCAAATGAAGTTTTGAAATAGAGTGATTTTGAGGCTTTTCTAGTTTTGCTAAAGGGGTCACTCCCGGTGAAGGGATCGTCGGCCATTTCCTCGTCGAATGAGGTGCGGGATATATCATATATATCACTGTGCAAAGCAAAACTCAAAAACAATAAAAAACAAACCGAGTGTGTAGCATCTGCCAGTTATTGCTAAAGGAGTCACTCCCGGTG
The DNA here is from genome assembly GCA_030015575.1 of Agapanthus africanus. Taxonomy (NCBI): domain Eukaryota; kingdom Viridiplantae; phylum Streptophyta; class Magnoliopsida; order Asparagales; family Amaryllidaceae; genus Agapanthus; species Agapanthus africanus. Next base: position 235,673,823 of record CM057337.1, read on the forward strand.
AAGGGATCTCGGTCCTTTCCTCATCGAATAAGGTGCAGGGTATATCATATATACCGCTATGCAAAGCAAAAACTGTAGCTACCTGTCTTGTTTAAAATTTGATTCTACAACAACTTAGGTTTCTTTTCCTTCATTAATCACATTAATGAAGTCCCATCATTTAAGTACCTAAACATCACAGATAAATACGACGTACACTTATGCCATCCGCATTCGCCTCGATGTCCCCTCGTGCACCGTTAGGTTAGGTAACTAACGACAATGCAGGGCAGGGCTAGTGCGGGTGCAAAACATAAGTAACGTCTATATAATATATCATATATACTATATACTGTATCTATCACAGAACATCACATGATCATATCACAGATATCGCAGCAGAAGAAACATATGAAATATTGGTTATACTAGGACGTCCGTGTTTTCAATACGAGCCAGTATAAAACACGGATTCCACGGTCGTGATGAATAGCCAATCCCACACCCCTAGACCCCTACGAGAGCGGTAAGCAACCCTACCAATTCTAGGGTTAGGAGACCCGGACTCGACTCCTCGAGTTGGTTTCCCACTGGACCCCAGAACCCGGTTACTTGTGCTCCCCTCCTTGGGTCTTTCCTAATGCGGAAAAATAAATAATATACAAAAGGTGACAACTTCCGCAACCTGGAAGTGCCCCAAATAAAAGAATATTACATACAAGTTTTTACATGAATGATAATGAAAAACACGCATCTCACATAAAAACCCCCGGCTATTCAAACACGACAATCCAATATAACATATCCAGCAACACATAACATCACATTTCATCAACGTAAGTAAATATGCGCATCCCAATTGTCGTTGACATATAGCAACGAAACCGGCGATATCACATATTACACTTACGGTCACAGAAAAGAAAGTGTAAAACTACAACAGTTGGAATCTGCAACCTCTTTAGACATCACATGCCTAACAGTTATAAACCCCGCATTTTAGTCCCATTATCGAAAACTCTTTTCGATATCAAGTGAAACTAAACCGCTAGATTTATAACATTCATCCAGTTATCTCATAACTGTTTGTGAATTCTAATTATTGTATCCAATTCCGGATAAATAGAATATATCAAACTTTCCGATCGAACATTCGAACACCCAAGTTTTCCCGACACCGATCAACACATGAAATAAGTTCAAAGACATTCACTTCATGCCTCAGTACCAACGGTCCAGCCGTAGAAGGGTCAAGCTAACGCCTCACATGTGGCACGCCGTACTGCCCCAAACCCGAAGGTTCAAAGGGCAGTTCAAGACGGTCACATAATCGAGTTAAGGTTTGTTGTCTTCTAGAGGGACCATCGCGTTACTTGCACTACTCAGAATGTCTTTAAACCACAGAAAAATCCAACACTTGGAATTTTTCCGGCAAGGGAAAACTTGGGTATTTATATCCGGTCGGACTTTTTTTTTAACATATTCAAAAATTATCCGGAAAAACACTTAGACAAGGTTCGATAATCCGATCGAAACATCGTTTCCCAATTTAACCCCAGAACACTCAACTTAAGAGCCAATTTAAAAATTCCCAGAAAACTCAGAATAATTAATCAGGAATTACTGTGCAAACAGTTAGGGCTGACGTCACCAAAGAGCCGCGGAACCGCCGCAGAAGCTAGGCTTCTGCCGCAGTTCCGCCGCACAAAGTACTGTTCATGGGAAAATTTTTGCACCGTAATTCTTAGATTTCATTGCTGAATTTTTTAAGCATTTTTAATTGAAAAAAAACCACAAATTTGGAAAAAGTCCAGAGAGCATTATCGGGTTAGGGTTTCGGGTTCGTTCGGACTTCAAACTCCGTCTAGACTTCGCCTAAGGCTCTAGCTAGGCTCTGATACCACTGTAGGGTTCCTAGGCACTCTCAAGAGGTCTCACAAGGCATCAACCATGCCAATTTCAAAAATTATGGGTGCCGAGAAACACTAATACGGATCGTTGACTAGAAGTTTTGGCGAAAAGATAATCTAGTTAACTACTTAACTAAAACTTAGATGCTACAACCTTTGTAGATCCATTTCTCCACTTCCTAAGCTCCACGTAGGCGTCCTCTCGCTGTCCTAGTTGGATCTCGGACTCTCGCATCGGCTTCATCGAAGAAATGAGCGGAATAGGTCGTCGGCTTCGTGCCGAAGATGATCTACGTCGAGGTTGCACAAGATCAAGCTCCAACTTCACCAAGTTGAGAAACTTGTGAAGAAAACACCCAAAACAACTTGGCAGGAGGTAGAGGATGAAGAAATAGGAGGTGGGTTCACTTTAGAATTGGATTTCTCACTTTGGAACTCAAGATGCCATTGATGGCATCTAGTTTTCTTTCTTGAAGAAGAAGGAGAAGATGAAGCTAGAATATGATAAGTGTCTCCATAATAGAAAAATAAATCAATACTTATCATATCTTAACCAAGGTTAAGTGTAGAGAAAAGACCATGGTAAATGAGAAGGGTTAGGGTTAAGCTAGAAGACAAAATGGTTTCTTTAGTCAAAGCTTCATGAAGCTTCAACAAGCTTCATGATAAAAAAGAAACCATTATGTTTTCATTTATCCATTTATATAAATAAAGAATGGATAAATAAATGAGGGAATAAATCAAAACCCTAATTATCTACTTAACCATGGTTTAATTCTTTACACTTAACCATGTGAGCAAGTATCATCAAACATGATACAAACATGTGCACAAAAGTATATCACATATACAACTTGCACATCAAGTGAGAAAATCCATTTAAAGTGAACCAATACTAGTTAATGCAAAGTAATATATCAAATATATAATTATACATTAAATCATTAAATCAACATTTGATTCAATGATCCGGTCATGTCGCACATAACCGACTAGAATCCAATGTATCGATTTATCGAATCAATGATTCGATAACTAGGTCATATCGAATATAACCAATCGAAACATATATCGCGAGAATGAAATGCGGTATCACATACACGCATTGTTCTCGGTCCTGCACATATCTCATATGCGCTCCTATTTCGTTTCGCTTGAGCCAGGAAACCTCTGTGTAGGACTCTAAAGACTCGTCAATACGCCGGTAGCAGATGATGATCATATCAAGCATCCACAAGCCGCAAGCGGTCTGCTAAACGTAACGGCCATCCGGGTATTGAGCGATCAGAAGATCGATTAGCTAGCCCGCTCACACTCCTGTGAATCCAACCAGTAACACTTACCGTACAGTCCGGTCTGTTCGTCTGATATGTCGCATATCAAGTCTAGGGGTGGTATACGTCAGACCCCAATAACCGATAAGTCGTGCCGATGTGAGGCTCATAACGGGTCGAGAAACTACTGGTAACACTTACCAGCAAATCTCTGATCAGCCCTGGCCAGGGACTTCCCTGTTACGGCCAATCGAGCACAGCGCAACATCAACCCCCAATACCGGGAGAGACGAAACCCCTCCTATCGTTCATTGCCTCCATGTGACTCGGGACTGTACCCAAAGACCACCGTTTTGCACGCCCTCATGGACGTGGTAAGGTGGAGATCAAAGCACAGTGGGAATCACACAAGACTCTATGACGATCTCGGGTCTACAGACTAACCTGTACAAGTGTCACCTGAGAACTGCCATCTGACGTGAGGTATAATATCATCTGGGAGTTCTCGGCGAGTCCTTCCAGTGTACCCAGTCTCCACTGAGCACCAGTATACCATCTCTGATGTCAAACACCAATGGATATGGGATCATCCATCGCCCATCTTATGGGTCGAGAAGCGTATACGCTAGTCTACACTGGTATATCGATGCCCTGTCTCGATACACCCACGACTAGGGACCTTGAAAGATGTACTTATGGACTACCATGTCCCCGCTAGTATGATCTGCATCATAGTCCAGGTAGTCAAGTACACATCCTAAGGGCTTTATCAACATGTAACTATAAGACAGTTTAAAGAGACAAGTGTACATGTTAAGATAAAGAGTAACCAGATAGCATACTATCATATCGAGCAAGAAAGTCATCTCTATATATGTCCAAGCATCCAATATAATATACATCATCTGTACAATACTGGCCTCTAGGGCATACATACAACTAACATATATTACATCGTCTTATCTTTTCATCGCATTTATCTCCCATATCAAGTCAATTTTACCAATGCATTCTACCTCTACTCTAAGCATACGTATCTAATCTAACATACACACCCGAACCATACAATCAGTTTTCAAAGGGGCGAATCGTAGTTTTGAAAGTAGGGGCTACAGTGTCTACAAGAAAAAGATATCATTTAAAAATCCGTAATGCCCCTTAACGTATTTGTTTAAAAGATGCATACGATTCTTCATATTAAAAATAGGTATGGTTCGGATGACACACCTACGTCGGCTATCTAGTCCTATAGTATCCAATAGGGCAATATTGTCGAACATCATCCTCGAATCTCGTCATCACATATCAATCATATCATATCGCTTCTAACTATCCTATAGTTTCTAATTATCATTTAACTCTATCTTTAGTTTCCTATTATAGCTTCCCTTAACCATGTTCTATATATAAATTAGTTTCCATCAAAATTTGCGGGGGTGCTATACGCCATCCACCCGACTTCCCCCTTAGATGTAAATCTACTCAACTTGATCTTCGCTTGCCGATGCCAATGTCGCCACACACTTTCTTGTCGCCTCGAAGTCCCCGTGAGGGTATCTACATATAATAATGTATCGTATCGCATTAAAATCCAATTCAAAACCAAAACGACACGCGAATCTCACATAGGTCCAAACCTATGGTTTACTCATATAGAAAAGCCTAAAAACACCTGATATCGACGTACAAACGTCACGTGACCAAATATAATACTAAATACCAAAAATTAAATCCATAACCATCTCAAAACATAAGGAAGAAACCAAAAAACCATGCTCCAGATTTTAGTTCAGGTCAAATCAAGGTGCACAAACAATACTGGGGTGATCTATAGGATGTAAATGACTTACAGAAACAACCTGGGCACCTAATTCTACAAAGTGGCCAGCCTCTACCCCCTAAAACCGGCCAGCTCGGTTCTGCAGGGGAATTGGGGTCTCGTTTTGGCAGGGTGGTCTCGTGGTGGTCCATCTAGGCTATTAGAGTTGTTTGCTTTACTAGTAATGGCCCCGGATCACTCCAGATTTCCCTGCAACCACTATATATTCACAAAACCGACACGAAAGTTTCCAAATTCCATATTTTGGGTTAAGCTATAGGTGTAGTCCAGGTTTTACATTTTAAGGGGGTTTATAGTCACCAATAAGGCTCATTAGCACAACCACAACTCAACATTCCCTCAAATCTCATCTAGGAATTTTCTAAGTTCATAAAACCACAAAATATCGATTCTAAACAAGTATGGATGCTTAAAAAATTGAAATACTAATCTAATGGTGCAGAAGTTACCTCATTTGGCAACTCAAGAAATTTCTTGAGTTGCCCTAAGTGTCCAAAATCAAATCTTGCTTGGTCAGAAGTGTTTGCCATGAGCTTGTGCACATTTTTAATGAAATGGAGAAGGGGTTTTGGGTTGTTATTGATGATGTTATGAGGGTTGAAGAGGAGGGGAGATGAAGTGTGCTTCCATGAGAGTGAAGGAGGAAGAAATGATAAGGATGATGAAGTGAAGAGAGAATGGCCAAGTCAAAGTTAACCCCTCACCTCTCTCTCTCATGCCCATCCCTCTTTAAAATATTCTTTTCTTTTCTTTTGTTTTCTTCTCTTCTCTTTTATCTTAAATTCAAAATAACACCACCGAAAAGAAAATATCATGCAGGAAAATGTAACAAGTGTGAAAATGACTTGGTGCATGTAATGTGCACAAAACTAGTTTAATGCATGATTAACGAGATTTAATCGCGATTAGCATTAAAAGTGAATATCATTAATCATAAAAACTTATAATTTGTTTAAATCACATGAAACCCCCTCATTTCAGTAATTTCTATAATTTTCCAAATTTTTCCCAATTTATCAGTATTTAATTAAACCGCCACATTAAAATATTCAATATATTTATTATTTAATTATAAAAATTCCCAAAAATAATATTATATTTTTCCTGAAATGTTACATCTAGGTTAGAGTACACGCTGAGTGTTTCTTTTATCTCTCTCTTTAGCAGCGACCATGGCCCGACCCTATACTAAAACTCATGAACCAAGTTAACCGATCCTTCTTAAAACACTTTGGCTTTTGGATTGTCATTTAGTCGCATATATCATTGCCGCTCTTATATCACCTTTGCATTTCTCCAGAACACTCTGTATCACTACGAAAATCCATATTTCTTAGGTATGCCATCGTATAGTTACATATAAACTCGAAGGAACTTGTTCCAGTTCGTGGATGGTTTCTGATTCTGGAGAAATTGAATAGGATTATTCGGTTGTCTTTTATCTTTACCTTCTCTCTGGTTGCGAGGGCTCCTGGTATTAGGAGTGTACACCTATTGCACTTATTGGATAGTCTTCTTCCAAACCTTAGGCTCATGCCGAACAGTGGGGAAGGAAGAAAACCAATTAGATTAAGTGTAGTGTACATAAGGTAATAAGTAAAGACATATAAAGGGATTAGAGTAAGGGCAAAAGGAAATTACGACTGCTATCATTCACGAAAAAACCACGTATAGCCCTGTCACTCCTACTTCCTTTTTGGATTTCTCTATTGTAAGTGCACGGCGGTGCCCCGGTCGTCAATCCGACGGCCAAATGCGGAAACAGTGATAAACTTTAATTTTGCGAACTTAGCAAACCGGCACCACCGCGCACTAAACCCCGGATCGGGCCATTAAACTAGATCTAGCTAACAACAAGACGGGTTAGAGATATACCGAGTGATCCGAGTCCTCCGATCTTCTCGTCGTCGTCCCGATCTCCCGCGGAAACTCCTGTCGTCGCATCCTTGCCGGAAGGGCACCACATCGTCTGTATCTTTTACGGGCTCCCACCTCAATACCGAGGCAACTCGGGCATGAAGCCGGCAAGTCGACATGCCCAAGATTTGCTGTAGAATGTGTAGTGCAGAGGCTATGTCTCATTGGGGGTAATGAAGTTGCCATTGGATGGAGGGAAGTAATGAACAAAATGGAGATGAACTTTGGTGTATCAAAATGAGATGATAATTTTCCCACTTCACAAAATGAAAAACCCTCCTCTTCCTCACTCAAGTGGCCGGCCTCATATGTGTGAGAATGGTGGAGGAAAACAAAAACGAAAGAGGGAGGTGAGTGTAGGAGATGAGAAGAGGTGACCACACCAAAACACCATCATAACAAACTTACATCCAAACCATACCCTTTCTTATCTTAATTAATGCAAGTGATGGTGCAACAAAAGAAAAGATGGAAAGGGAATCTAAACATGCTATCATAATCAATACAATTGCAAGAAACCCCCTCCACAAATGTTATTTGCACAGTTGCAAATAACACCCTCCATCGGAAAAGTCCGGTCGGGAAAGAACAAAGGAAAACCGGCCGGAACGGAATGCAAACTGGCAACTCCAGAAAACTGGTCCCGTAATAAATTACAGGAAAACCCCGATACTGTGCATACACACCCGCATCTGTATTCCGTCCGGATACAAATGCAAAGAGACAAAATCTACACTGTACTATACTAGGATCCGGCTTAAACCAAAGCCGGCTAGTAATATCCGTTCGATTCTGATCCGTGCAATACTGCACGTATCCGATCGAACCTTGCCATATATCCATACGGCCACTAGTACAAACCGTCCGATCCTGACCCGTGCAATACCGCACGTATCTGATCGGACCCTGCCATATCTCCATACGGCCTCTACAGCGTTTCGCCCGAAAGCTTGAGTAACTGAAAGTGTGGTGGACTCTAAAGACTCGTCAATACTATGGCTGTGGATTTAACCACTGGCACGTCAGAGGTATAAGCCAATACGTAACGGGCCACCAGCTATTGACCAAAAGGGACGTCGATGAGCGAACTCATCCTGACACCCTACTGAGCCTGTCAGTGACAATATCCGTACAGTCCGGTCCGTTCATCTATGAGCATCGCATGGCGGGCCTAGGGGGTGGGTAAAAGTCAGACCCTCAAAAGCGGTACAAGTCATGTCGGAGTGTAGCCCAGAACACCCTGAGATACTACTGGAATACCTACCAGTAAATCTCCTGCCTTGGCCAAGGACTTCGTGTAATGGCTCTCCTAGACACAGCGCGACCTCACCCCCAATACCGGGAGAGACGAACCCCTGAAGATCCGCTCACTGCCTCCATGTGGCTCGGGACTGTACCCAACTAAAACCTGTTTGCACGACTCCTTTGAGCCGTGGTAGGGTAGTAATCGAAGTACAGTGGGAACTCACACGAGACAAATGACGATCCCCAGGTCGATGAACTAACCTGTACACATGTCACCAGGGAACTGCTATCTGACGTCAGGTATAAGACCAACTAGCATGTTCCCGGCGAGTCCTGTCCGGTGTACTCATAACCCAATGAGCACCTGTATACATCTTAGGTGAACCAACTGACACCAGTGGCTTGTGAGACCGGCCACCGCCCCTCGTCGGGGTCTCGACTGTATACACTAGTCTACTCTGGAGAATCGATGCCCTGTCTCGAAACTCCCACGACTAGGGACCTTTTAAGGATGTGCTTATAGACTCCAGCTCTCACTTATATGATCGCCCTCATACTGCTGGCAGTCAAGCAAGAATCCTAGGGGCTCTATCAACGTGTAATAGCGACCTGTCAGGTCACCTAAAGCAGTACACGATGATAAAGGTAAACCAGATAGCATACTATCATCTCGAGTAAGACTGTCGTACCGGGATAGGTCCTCCCTCAATCATTGCAATCACGTGCCTGTGATCCAATAATTGACTCTGAGGGCACTATCTCCAACAATCTCCCACTTGCACTCAAGGCTAATTATTGCGATGTCGCATACTCACAGCCCGTGTGATACCGAACACCCAACTCCTCTACTAGTCAGTCTCATAAAGCCTGTTTGCGAAACTCTTGCGTTCGAGGAATAGCCTCAGTGAGTGGATCCGCCTAGATGTTTCTTTCTATGTCTCTCTATATCTCAAGTTCGCGGAGAAAGCCATCTCTCGAAATGAGCAATACCTGACTTAGAATGTCTGGATGCCTGATGGGACCTAGCTTATAAATGAACTCCAAATCCAAACTTCTTAGACTGTATCGTCAACTGAACTTAATCAGTATCCTGCGCCATGCCACCCTCAGTATTGCCTTGGATCACCTGTCCAAAATACCGCCCCTCGTCAGAGGGAAAACTATAACTCTGATAACATCCTTATCGTCCATGTCACCTTGGAAGCCTGGAATGATAGCTGTCTCCTAAAGGAGTCAGCCGTTATCATATCCCTAGAACATTCACTTATGTTCTAAAACTGCTCCCGACTGTTCCTCCAGGATTGGATCAATATCAACTTATTGCATCTAGTGCAAGAACAACATTTGGTGTGGTACTTGACATCTCATGATTGACTCAATTGCCTAAGCAAGTGATCTGCCAATCATGCACATCCTTCTCTACTTTAGTCTATAAGACACCTTGAGAGAGGGTGACTCCATTACCTGCAGGTACACTACCATGCCAGGAGTCGTCCATTCTAAATACTCTTAGAATGCTGTCAAAGTACCCTGATTGGGAAACCACCCAAATCTAGATCTAAAACCATAGATCTAGTAACCAGTATGTCTGATATAATGTCCAAGTCCCATGTGGAGAAACCACTGTGTGACGACCAAAATATAACCGATCGTAGTATAGGAATATCACTTCCTACTACCTTCTCAACAGATCCATCCCCTATTCTGATGACGTCAAACCTATGACTGTCACATCAGAAACAGATGATCTAACTCCGCTATATCTGCTTTAGTCTATAAATAGACATAAGCCTGATGTCCACCAATGCTTCCGCTGCTCCCACTGACTACGAAAACCCTCTGGCAGATTCATATAGATGTGCACTTCTAAAGCTAGTTTAGAACGACGCTATACTCATCCTCCTGCCGGGTCTCGCAGTCTGGAACAACAACAATGGCAAGTGTGGGTAAACAAGAACTTCCCTGTCACCGTCCTTGAGGCTACCGGAGTACCTCTCGGGTGCCTGAAGTTACCCACCTTATCTGCGGAGTGGCCAATGGAATGTCAAATCAGATTGAATCTTTAGGTTCCTTATCAAATCTTCAGTAATCGTTTGCGGTTGTGGAATCACTTCCAGTTCTACCATACTCCCACTACTGTTTTTGAAAAAATCCATTTTTATTAAAACTGTGGCGAGTTAAGAACAATATCACTATTGATCTTTCTTATGGTAGAAAGTCAACCCTCGTCATAGCCTGGGTCAACCCACAAACAGCCATTACAGAAACGTGCCTTGAGTTATCCAGAGTCTGGTTTTAATCATAAGCCGGACAACTCCCCGTACCTTAACAATGTTAAGATATGAACTGTACTATATCCAATATAGAACCAGAGGCACTGATTTAATTGAACCAGATTCAAATCATGCAGCTATCTCCAGTGCAAGTCAACTAAATGGAAGGAGGCCGATCAGCGTTACTCAACTTAGGAATGCTTCCAATTATGAGTAACCTGAAAGAGAAGCAATTTCTCTTTATCATTACTATCAACTGAGTACCATACATAAGTATCTACATCTTCGATTACTTTGAAGAATCCCGATACTTGCTACACTTGGTTCTCTACTCTATTCAAATACTTATAACTCCTCAAAACTTAGACCCTGTGTTTCTACGAAACACATGTCTAAGAACTAGAGAAGTTAAAAGTAAACAGAATATAGTATGAGGACCAACCCCTCTGTCCTAATGGACACTGGACAACATACAATACTCTGTATAAGTCCGCTGAGTCTAACAACTCTTTCACTGTATGTCGTAGGTTGAAAACTGTACTTATGGTTAAGAAGAATTACACCGCTGTTTAATGCTCCTTACCTAACCATCCACTGATATAGGTAAATGTCATCGACATAATATCAAAAGGTATATCTCACTCTATGAAAATAGACGTACAGATATATCAATTTGAAATTGGTGCACAACAGCGGATATTCAAAACCAAATATTTTCCAACCGGCAAACAGCCCAGGTGATCTCCTCAAATATCACCGATTACAATGAATCCCGATATAATGAGGATGATCACCCAATTCCCAATAACTTACTCCCACTCATCATCTGTAAAACCATACAGATGTGAGAATCATACCTGGTAAATACATACCCTGGAGCAAGTGTTAATTGGGAAATCAGTTTTCTTTTAACAGTACACAGCTAAACTGAAATATTGAAATGTTTCGATGGGGTATCCTGGTATTCCTAGTAATGCCTCTACCATTATCCAGATTCACAACTATAACCGCATAATTCTTTGCCACCTCTCCAAATCCCTTTATATGTCTTTAGTCGTTACCTTCTGCACACCCGTTAGGCCAAATGGTTTTCTTCCTTCCCTACCGTTCGGCACCAGCCTATGGTTTGGAAGAAGACTATCCAATAAGCATAATGGGTGTACTGTCCTAGTCCTAGGAGCACTCGCAATGTGAGAGAAGGTGAAGATAAAAGACAACCGAATAAACCTTATTCCTATTTCTCCTGGACCAGAATCCATCCCCGAACTGGAACAAGTTCCTTTCGAGTTCGTATATAACCATACGATGGAGTATCCAATAAACTGTGGATCTTCGTAGTGATACGGAGTGTCCTGGAGAAATACAAAGGTGATTTTAGGATTGGCGAAGAAAAACTTGGTTTGGTCGTGAATATCAGTCGCAATTTACTTTGCCCTCTTACTAATCCCTTGCTTTGTCTGAACTTAATACCTTCTGCACACCATCGTTATGCTAATTGGTTTTCTTCATTCCCTACCGGTCGGCACCTGCCTATGGTTTGAAAGAAGACTATCCAATTTGCATAATAGGTGTACTACCCCTAAACCAAGGAGTACTCGCAAGCTGAGAGAAGGTAGAAGGAAAAGACAACTGAATAGTCCTATTCGTTTTCTCCAGAACCAGAAACCATCCTCGAATAATTCCTTCGAGTTCATATCTAACCATACGATGGCTTTGTCCAATGGAAGTGGACGTTCGCAGTAATACGGGGTGTCCTGGAGAAAAGGGTAAAAGTAGGAGTGGCAATGAGGTCTGCAACTCTGACAATCCAAAAGCCAGTGTTAAGAAGGTTCGGTCAACTTGGTCACTGAGTCATAGTCTTAGGGTCGGGTCAATGGTCGCTGCCAGAGAGAGAGAGAGAAAAGAAACACTCAGCGTGCACTCTACCCTAGATCAGAATGGTTACCAATTTATCTAATCAGGAAATCTCCCACTGTACCTCCAATTCTCCTCCAAACCTGAAAGAAGAATTAGTCGGGGTCACCCGAGGAGTAAACCAACTCATCAGTGGGAATCGGGATCCAACTATCATCATATGATAACGTGACGGAATCCGCTCACGGTATCACACTCCAGAAGGTATGCGCATATCTGGCAAGTTTTAGTTCTTTTGAAACTCCCGATGTGATTTTGCCCCATGCTCTTATGACCTTGACGAAGGTCAACAAATCATAAGTCACATGTCAAGTTCCACCCGTCATTGTCCAGGTTAATTTGAACCCACCCGTACAAGCCCTTGACGAAGGTCAACAAGGCTATACGGCTGTCCCAAACCAACACATCTATCTATGCAGCAGAAAAGCAACAAGCAGCTACCATGCACTATGCCTTGACGAAGGTCAACAAACATAGCATGAATACTACGTGCTACCTGTCTGAAACGACGGAGGGCTACGAATGGTTTCTGGCGAAAACCTTTAACGTAATAAACTTGATATCGTTGAAGGAACGAATAGCTTTTTAGAAAATATAGTGACGAAAACCTTTACTAAAGAGGTCACTCCCGGTGAAGGGATCTCGGCTCTTTCCCCGTAGAATGGGGTGCAGGATATTCCAAATGAATACCACGATGCAAAGCAAAAGTAATCGGCTATAGTGAAGTTAATGCCCTGACGCAAACTTCTGTCCAAGGGGTCACTCCCGGTGAAGGGATCTCGGCCCTTGCCTCGTCGACTGAGGAGCAGGATATTCCAAATGAATACCACGATGCAAAACAAAAGTGAACGTCCTTGCAATAACAGCTTTTTGAAAAGTGCTCCAACAACATCAGAATAGGTTTGTTTTAACTTGCATTGATCCGAATCAACGCAGTCACATCAATTGATCACACCACAAAGAACGAAAATATACTGACGTACGTATATGCCATCCGCATTCGCCACTGGGTCCCGTCATCACCCGTTAGGTTAGCTAACTAACGGCAGAGCGGGGACTGGACTAGCGCGGATGAAAAACATATACAACATCTACTAATATATATACCAATATATTATATTCGCTCAAGGCGTGATAAAAAATGCAACATCACAGAAAAGTACAGCATCACAGAACAATACAGATATCTGGGATCCCCGGGTTTCACAGAGCCACTACTGAAACCCGACGTTCCCCTGGTCGTGTGGATAGCCTGTGCAATGAAATCCTAGACCCCTACGGGCGCGGCAAGTTACCCGCCAAAACCTGAAGCGAGGCAGCCCCCTTCAGCGCCGTGAATGGACCACCCAGCACTTCACGGAATCCGGTAACTTGGGCACCCCTCCTGGGTCAAACTGTACCCCCTACGAGTGCGGCGAATAGCCCGCCAATTCCAGACTGAAGCCCCCTCCGTCTCAATGCCCTGAGATGCGGGCTTGTTGCCCTCCAGAACCCGGCTATCCGTGCACCCCACCGCAGGGTAATCCTAGTACAGAAAGTAAAATATACATACACCGGGTACATCGACCGCAACCTGGTCGTGCCCCAAAAAAATAATACAATCAGGCAGTGACGGCAGTCCACATGTCGGACGCTCGCCCCGCAATATCAAATGTACATAATACAACAAAACTGTACTAGCATTGCATCCAGGCTATCCCCCACGACCGATCCGCAACATCACAGCAAAACACAGAACATCAACGTGAAAGTCACGTTCGCAAATCCGTCTAACCGGGCTATAGCAGTTAGACCGGATTTACCGATCGAGTGACATTCACGGTCGCAGATATAATGTAAATACTGTGAAATAATGTGTTTAAAATATCCGATCGATCAAAAATTAACAAGTGGGCCCCCAAGCAATACTGTAGCACTCACAGAAATTCTGGGCCCAATTTTAATATTCCAAAACCCCTATTTTTAGCCCACAAGCCCACTGCAAAAAAAATGATAACATGATCCCTCATTCATGCGGCGGATCCGCGGCCTCCAGAGTGGTAATGGCCGCGGTTCCGCGGTCGTACGGAGGGATCGTGTTGTCGAATTTTTCCAGTGTTCTTAGAACTCCCTGCACATCATTCTGAGACGACCTGAAAAATTTTTGGACTTCAAAAAATTTCGACAGAAAACTGATGTAAAGAAAAACGCGGGTTTTTGGAATTTTGGTCGATCGGAAATGCAAACACATCAAACAAAGCTAGACGAAGTTAATGGCGAGTCTCTGATACCACTGTAAGTGCATGGCGGCGCCCCGGTCGTCAATCCGACGGCCAAATGCGGAAACAGTGATAAACTTTAATTTTGCGAACTTAGCAAACCGGCACCACCGCGCACTAAACCCCGGATCGGGCCATTAAACTAGATCTAGCTAACAACAAGACGGGTTAGAGATATACCGAGTGATCCGAGTCCTCCGGTCTTCTCGTCGTCGTCCCGATCTCCCGCGGAAACTCCGGTCGTCGCATCCTTGCCGGAAGGGCACCACATCGTCTGTATCTTTTACGGGCTCCCACCTCAATACCGAGGCAACTCGGGCATGAAGCCGGCAAGTCGACATGCCCAAGATTTGCTGTAGAATGTGTAGTGCAGAGGCTATGTCTCATTGGGGGTAATGAAGTTGCCATTGGATGGAGGGAAGTAATGAACAAAATGGAGATGAACTTTGGTGTATCAAAATGAGATGATAATTTTCCCACTTCACAAAATGAAAAACCCTCCTCTTGCTCACTCAAGTGGCCGGCCTCATATGTGTGAGAATGGTGGAGGAAAACAAAAACAAAAGAGGGAGGTGAGTGTAGGAGATGAGAAGAGGTGACCACACCAAAACACCATCATAACAAACTTACATCCAAACCATACCCTTTCTTATCTAAATTAATGCAAGTGATGGTGCAACAAAAGAAAAGATGGAAAGGGAATCTAAACATGCTATCATAATCAATACAATTGCAAGAAACCCCCTCCACAAATGTTATTTGCACAGTTGCAAATAACCCCCTCTATCGGAAAAGTCCGGCCGGGAAAGAACAAAGGAAAACCGCCCGGAACGGAATGCAAACTGGCAACTCCAGAAAACTGGTCCCGTAATAAATTACAGGAAAACCCCGATACTGTGCATACACACCCGCATCTGTATTCCGTCCGGATACAAATGCAAAGAGACAAAATCTACACTGTACTATACTAGGATCCGGCTTAAACCAAAGCCGGCTAGTAATATCCGTTCGATTCTGATCCGTGCAATACCGCACGTATCCGATCGAACCTTGCCATATATCCATACGGCCACTAGTACAAACCGTCCGATCCTGACCCGTGCAATACCGCACGTATCTGATCGGACCCTGCCATATCTCCATACGGCCTCTACAGCGTTTCGCCCGAAAGCTTGAGTAACTGAAAGTATGGTGGACTCTAAAGACTCGTCAATACTATGGCTGTGGATTTAACCACTAGCACGTCAGAGGTATAAGCCAATACGTAACGGGCCACCAGCTATTGACCAAAAGGGACGTCGATGAGCGAACTCATCCTGACACCCTACTGAGCCTGTCAGTGACAATATCCGTATAGTCCGGTCTGTTCGTCTATGAGCATCGCATGGCGGGCCTAGGGGGTGGGTAAAAGTCAGACCCCCAAAAGCGGTACAAGTCATGTCGGAGTGTAGCCCAGAACACCCTGAGATACTACTGGAATACCTACCAGTAAATCTCCTGCCTTGGCCAAGAACTTCGTGTAATGGCTCTCCTAGACACAGCGCGACCTCACCCCCAATACCGGGAGAGACGAACCCCTGAAGATCCGCTCACTGCCTCCATGTGGCTCGGGACTGTACCCAACTAAAACCTGTTTGCACGCCTCCTTTGAGCCGTGGTAGGGTAGTAATCAAAGTACAGTGGGAACTCATACGAGACAAATGACGATCCCCAGGTCGATGAACTAACCTGTACACATGTCACCAGGGAACTGCTATCTGACGTCCGGTATAAGACCAACTAGCATGTTCCCGGCGAGTCCTGTCCGGTGTACTCATAACCCAATGAGCACCTGTATACATCTTAGGTGAACCAACTGACACCAATGGCTTGTGAGACCGGCCACCGCCCCTCGTCGGGGTCTCGACTGTATACACTAGTCTACTCTGGAGAATCGATGCCCTGTCTCGAAACTCCCACGACTAGGGACCTTTTAAGGATGTGCTTATAGACTCCAGCTCTCACTTATATGATCGCCCTCATACTGCTGGCAGTCAAGCAAGAATCCTAGGGGCTCTATCAACGTGTAATAGCGACCTGTCAGGTCACCTAAAGCAGTACACGATGATAAAGGTAAACCAGATAGCATACTATCATCTCGAGTAAGACTGTCGTACCGGGATAGGTCCTCCCTCAATCATTGCAATCACGTGCCTGTGATCCAATAATTGACTCTGAGGGCACTATCTCCAACATCTATAACACTTCATATCATTACGATGATCCATATTACTTGGATATAATATCGTATAGTTACATACGAACTCGAAGTAACTTGTTCCAGGTCGAGGATGGATATTGGTTCAGGAGAAATAGAATATAGATTATTCAGTTGTCTTTTCCCTTTAACTTCTCTCAAGTTGCGAGGGCTCCTGGTATTTGGAGAGTAAACTTATTATGCTTATTGGATGGTCTTCTTTCAAACCTTAAACTTGTGCCGAAGGGTAGGGAAGGAAGAAAATCAATTAGCCTAAGTATTGTATATAAAAGGTAATAAGTAAAGACATATAAAGGGATTGGAGTGATGGCAAGGAAATATACGGTTACAGTCATGAATCTGGATAGTGGAAGAGGCATTACTAGGAATACCCACTTACCCCTTCGAAATATATTCATTTCAGTTTTACTGTGCGGTGTTAATTGAAAACTGTTTTCCCAATTAGATTCTAACTCCAGGGTATGTATTTACCAGATTTGATTCTCACATCTGTATGACGTTACAGATGGTGAGTGGGAGTAAGATATTGGGAATTGGGTGATTAGATGCTCAATGTATATCAGAATTCTTTATAATTGGCGATATTTGAGAAAATCACCTGGGTTTACGACAAATATTTGGTTTTGAATATCCGTTGTTATCCACCAATTTCAAACTGATATATCTGTACGTTTATTTTATAAAGTGAGATATAAATTTTTGAAATTATGTCTATGACATTTACCTGTATCAGTTGATAGTTAGGTAAGGTGCATTCAATGACGGTGTAATTCTTCTTAACCATAGTACAGTTTTCAACCTACGACGCACAGGGTTTGAGTTATTAAACTCAGTGGACTTATACAAAGTATTGTATATTGTCTGATATCCGTTAGGAAAAAGGGGTTGATACTCGTACTATATTCTGTTTACTCATGACTTCTCAAGTTTTAGACAAATATTTCTTTGAAATATAAGATCCATATTTTGAGAAGTTATAGGTATAAGAATAAGGTAGGGAACTACATATTGCTGCTGGGTTTTGCCAGCGTCCTAGCCATCTACCATGGCCGATGCGGAACAAAAACCGGTGTTTAAAAATTTTGACACAAACAAAACCCGTCCCAAGATCGAAACCATAAACCTATACCAGCAAACTAATAGAGCTAAACTAATAGGTTAGAATGTTATACCAAATGAACCAAGTCCTTCGGTCTTCTACCACCTTCATTAGCTCCTAGGGGTCGCGGATCGAATTTTGTTGCCGTTCTTCCTCCATCGATGATGATCCACCCGAGGGAAACGATGCAGGCTCCAGCCTTGCCTATCGAGGCAACTGACGCTCCAAGATTGCTAGCAATGGACAGTGGAGGTGTAGGAATGTCTCACTATATTTCTCACTCATGTGACATGCTCAAATGAGTAACCCAAGAAGATGAAGAAGGAGGTGAGGAAACTAGTGGCATGAGCAACCATGGAAAAATGGCTAAGTCTCACCCAAAGAGTGTATGAGTGCGTGAATCAATAATATGGATGGCATGGCAAGTAGAGAATATATGGCTTAGTCTTTTACAACCATACAAGGAATAATATCTCATCCATTTTCCAAATAAAATATAATAAGCCATGCCTCTCTACATGCCAAGCCATGCTCATGCCAACTCACCCCTCCACCTCATATCCAAAATGATTTTCTAAAAAGGAAAATCATGTAATGAGGTGGCAATCTTCTAGAAGTAATTCCGTATAACTATGGAATAAAACCTGGTATACGTATCGAAATACATATACGGGTATTCGTACAAAAATACGAATAACCAAGAGAGAAAATGAATAGTGAACAATAATACTAGAATATATATATAAAATAGATATATAAAAACTATTAAAACAAAACCTAATTTAATAATCCGGCTTAATCCTAAACCGCTAGTATTATCAACCGTTCGATTAAAGTCTGTGTAGCATGTACACATATTTAATCGGACACCTATATGTACCAACATACGTCATTTACACCATATCGCCTGAACCGTGAAAACTCTCTGTGTGAGACTCTAAAGACTCGTCAATATGGTGGCAGTGGGTTTAACCACAAGCACGTCAGCGGTACTAGCTATACGTAACGGCTACCCAGGTATTGAGCAAAAGAAAGGGCGACGAGCAAACTCATCTGAACCCCTACTGAGCATGTCCGTTACAATCTCCATACAGTCCGATCTGTTCTTCTAAGAGTATCGTATATTGAGTCTAGGGGGTGGATAAAGTCATACCCCTAATAACACGAAATTTCGTGTCGGTATGAAACCCATCACCACATGAGAAACAACTGATCCTAGATCAGTAATTCTCGACCACTTTGGCTAAGGATTTCTGGTGATGGCCACCCTTGCACAACGCGACATCAACCCCTAATACCGGGAGAGATGAATCCCCGACGATCCGCTCACTGCCTCCATGTGGCTCGGGACTGTACCCAACTAAAAACTGTTTGCACGACTCCTTTGATCCATGGTAGGGTAGTAATAAAAGCACAGTGGGAACTCACACGAGATAAATGACGATCTCTGGTCGACAGACTAACCTGTACTCATGTCACCTGGGAACTGCAATCTGACAATAGATATAATACCATCTAGCAGGTTCTCGGCAAGTCCGTCTACTGTACTCATAACCCAATGAACACCGATAAACTATCTTAGGTGACTGACTGACACCAATGACTTGTGAGACCGGCCACCGCCCCTCGTCAGGGTCTCGAAAAGTATACACTAGTCTACTCTAGAGTATCGATGCCCGATCTCGATACACCTATGACAAGGGAAATTTAATGATGTGCTTATAGACCACCTAGCTCCCACTTATATAATCGCCATCATAATGCTGGTAGTCAAGAAAGAATCTTATAGGCTCTATCAACATATAATAGTGATCCTTAATGCTACCTAATGTTGTACATGATGATAAAGACAAACCAGATATCATACTATCATCTTGAATAAGACTATTCTACTGGTATAGGTCCTCCCCCAATCATCACAATCGCGTGCCTGCGATTCAATAATTGACTTGAAGGCACTATAGCCAACAATCTCCCACTTGCACATAAGGCTAATTATTGCGGTGTCACATACTCACCGCCAGTGTGATACCGAACACCCAACTTCTCTACTAATTAGTCTCGCAAAGCCCGTTTGCGAAAATATTGCGTTCAAGAAATAGTCTCAGTGAGTGGATCCTCTCCAGTGTTTCTATCATTATCTTTTTATATCTCAATTTCGCGGAGAAATACTATCTCCCAAAATGAGCAATACTTGTCTTAGAATTTGTCTGGATATCTGATGGGACCCAGGTCACAAATGAACTCCAAATCCAACAAATTTCTTGGAGTGTATCATCTACTGAATTTAATCAGTATCTTGTGCCATGCCTTTCTCAGTATCCGCTTGGACCACCTGTCCAACATACTGCCCCTCAAAAGAGGGAAAACTATAACTCTTACAGTCACTCTGTCATCCAGGTCACCTTGGAAGCCTAAAATGATAACCTCCTCCCGAAGGAGGCTGTCGTTACAATATACCAAGAACATCCACTTATGTTCATAACTGCTTCCTAACGTTTCTCCAGGATTGGATTAATATATGTTTATTGCAGCCAGTATAAAAACAATATCTGGTGTGGTACTTGACATCTCATGATTGACTCACTTGCCTAAGCAAGTGATATGCCAATCATGCAAATCCTTCTCCTCATCAGTCTAGAAGACATCTCATTAGAGAGGGTGACTCCATCACCTGCGGGTACACCACCACGCCAGGAGTCGTCCATTCTAAAACACTTTAGAATAGTATCAAGTACCCAAATTGGGACACTTCCCAAATCTTGATCTAAAACCATAGATCTAGTGACCAGAAATACCGATATTTTATCCAGATCCTGTGTGGAGAAAGCCCTTGTGACAACCACAGTATAACTGATCGTAGTATCGGAATATCACTTCCTATCAAGAGTGTGTCATCCAAATACCAGGACATCACTCCCTGCTACCTTCTTATCAGGTCCATCTGTTATTCTGATGAAGTCAAACTCTATGATTGTCACATCAAAAATAGACGACTTATCTCCACTATACCTGCTCTAGTCTATAAATAGACATAAGCTACTTGCCCACTATATTTCCACTGCTCCCACTGACTACAACAACCTTCTGGCAGAGTCATATACACGTGCACTTCTAAAGCTAATTTAGAACGACGTTATATTCATCCTCCTGCCAGATCTCATAGTCTAGAATAGAAATAGTTTCAAGTTTGGGTAATCAAGAACCTCCCTGTCACCATCTTTAAGGAGACCGAAGTACCTCTCGGGTGGCTGAGGTTACCCACCAAATTTGCGGAGTGGCTAATGGATTGTCGAGTCCAATTGAATCTTTAGGTTCTACTAAATTTTCAGTAATCGTTTGTGGTTCTGGAATCAATTCAAGTTCTACCATACTCCCACTATTTTTTTCTGAAAAGAATCCATTTTACTAAAACTGGTGGCGAGTCTAGAAAAATATAACTATTGATCGTCCAGATGGTAGAAAGTTAACCCTCGTCAAAGCCCGGGATAACCCAAAAACTGCTCTTACTGAAACGTGCCTTGAGTTTGTCCAGATTCTGGTTTTAAGCATCAACCGGACTACTCCATATACTTTAACATCATTAAGATATGAATCCATTCTATATATCCAATATAGAAATAAATGCACTAATTTAATTGGAACTAGATTCAAAAACATGCAGCTGTTTCCAGTGCATATCAACAAAATGGAAGGATGCCAAGCAGCATTACTCATCAAAGAGCGTACCTACGGATGAGTAACCTGAAAGAGAAGCAAGTTCTCAAAACTATTACTTACAATCGAATACCTAACACAAGTATCTACATCTTCGATCACCTTGAAGAATCCTGATACTTGCAATAAATGGTTCTCTACTTTATTCTTATACCTATAACTTTTCAAAACTTGGACCTTGTATTTCAACGAAATACTTGTCTAAAACTGGATAAGTCAAGAGTAAACAGAATATAGTATGAGTACCAATCCCTTTGTCCTAACGGACACCGGACAACATACAATACTCTGTATAAGTCCACGGAGTCTAATAACTCGAACCCTGTGCATCGTAGGTTGAAAACTGTGCTATGGTTAAGAAGAATTACACCGCTGTTGAATGCTCCTTACCTAACCATTAACTGATATAGGTAAATGTCATAGACATAATTTCAAAAAGTTATATCTCACTTTTTAAAATAAACTTATTGATATATCAGTTTGAAATTGGTGCATAACGACGGATATTCAAAACCAAATATTTGCCATCAGGGAAAACCCAGATGATTTCTTCAAATATCACCAATTGCAAAGAGTTCCGATATGTAGAGGATATAATCACCCAATTCCCAATATCATACTCCTACTCAGCATTTGTAACGCCATACAGATGTTAGTTATATGTATGCCCTAGAGGCCATTACCGTACGTTGGATGTATATTGTAGTGGATGCTGGGACATATATAGGTAGGACTTTCTTGCTCGACATGATAGTACGCTATCTGGTTGCTCTTTATCTTAACGTGTATACTTTCTGTCTCTCTGATTACATGTTGATAAAGCCCATAGGATGTGTACTCGACTTCCAGGACTATGATGTAGATCATACTAGTGGGGCCTGGGTAGTCCATGAGTAAATCCTTGAAATGTTCCTAGTCGAGGGAATATCGAGACGGGGCATCGATATTCCAGAGTAGACTAGCGCATATCTTCTCGACCCATGCGATGGGCGATGGATGATCCCATATCCATTGGTGTTTGACATCGAAGATGGTATGCGGGTGCTCAGTGGAGACTGGGTACACTGAACGGACTCGCCGAGAACTCCCAGATGGTATTATACCTTACGTCAGATGGCAGTTCTCTGGTGACACTGGTACAGCTTAGTCTGTTGACCCGAGATCATCATAGAGTCTTGTGTGTCTCCCACTGTGCTTTGATTTCCACCCTACCACGGCTCTACTGAGTCGTGCAAACAGGTGGTTTTTGGGTACAGTCCCGATTCACATGGAGGCAATGAGCGATAGGAGGGGATTCGTCTCTCCCGGTATTGGGGGTTGATGTTGTGCTATGCTCGACTGGCCATAACAGGAAATCCCTGGCCAGGGTTGCTGTGATATACTGGTAAGAGTTATCAGTAGTTTCACGAATGTTATGGACCTCAAGTCGGCATGACTTATCGAGCTATTGGGGTCTGACGTTTACCACCCCTAGGCGAGATATGCGACATATCAAACGAACAGACCGGACCGTACGGTAAGTGTTACTGGTTGGATTCGCAGGAGTGTGAGCGGGCTTGCTCGTCGACCTTCTGATCGCTCAATACCCGGGTGGCCGTTACGTTTAGCAGACCGCTTGCAGCTTGTGGGTGTTTGATATGATCATCATCTGCTGCCGGCGTATTGACGAGTCTTTAGAGTCCTACACAGAGGTTTCCTAGTTCAAGCGAAACGAAATAGGAGCGCATATGAGATATGTGCGGGACCGAGAATAATGCGTGTATGTGATACCGTATTTCATTCTCGCGATGAATGTGTCGAATGGTTGTATGCGATATAACCTAGTTATCGAATCAAGGATTGATTCGATAAGCCGATACATTGGATACTAGCCGGTTATATGCGATATAACCGGATCATTGAATCAAGTGTTGATTTAATGATTTAATGTATAATTATATATTTGATATATTACTTTGCATTAACTGGTAATGGTTCACTTTAAATGGATTAACTCACTTGGTTTGTGCACATTGTATATGTGATATATTTTGTGCACATGATTGTATCATGTTTGATGATACATGCAAGCTTAGGTTTGTGTAGAAAATTAAACAATGGTTAAGTTAGTGGTTAGGGTTTACTTTTATCTCATTCATTTATCTTTTGATTTATCTATTTATTTCTTTTTTGGAAAAGATAAAGAGAATGGTGGACTTTTTTGTTGTTTTGTGGAAACTTCATGAAATGTTGAAATCTTGACCATTCTTGTTCTTTTCCTAAACCTAACCACTAACCCTAACCAAGGTTTATTCTCTACACCTAACTATGGTTACTATCATGATAAGTATCATTTTATTTGATAATTAAAATAGACTTATCATATATTCTTTTCTTCTTCTTCTTCATCTTCAAGTTGAAGAAAGCTTGCACCTTTAATGGCAACTAGCCAAAACAAGTGAGAAATCCAAATCTAAAGTCTACCCATTTCCTATTTCTTCATTCTCTACTACTTGCCATGTAGTAGAGTGTGTTGTCTTCACAAGTTTCTTGACTTGGCGAAGGCGGAGCTCGAGTTTTGTGATGCCTCGACGTAGATCATCTTCGGCATCGAACCGACGATCAAGCCCGCCCATTTCTTCGACGAAGCCGATACTTGAGTTCGGAGTTCGATTTGGACAGCGGAGGGAGATCATCGTGGAGCATACGAAGTGGTGGACCGGATCTACAAAGGTTGTAGCTCCTTTCCTTTTAGATAAAGTTGTTTATTTGCATCGTTTCGCCTAAATATCTAGTAAACGATCCGTAATCGGGTTTGTAGGCACCCGTAAAATTTGATTTGTGCATGTCTGATCACTTGTGAGACTTCACTAGAGTGCCTAGGAACCCTACAGTGGTATCAGAGCCTAGCTAGAGCCTTAGGCGAAGTCCCGACGGAATCTGAAGTCCGATCGAACCGAAACCCGACCCAAAAATTGCTCTCTGGATTTTTTTTCAAAATGCGGATTTTTGTGAATTAAAAATTTCTAGAAAATACATAAAATAAAACTAAGAATTACGGTGCAAACTCAGGAGAATAATTCATTTGAACGGCGGCGGAACCGCGGCAGAAGCACTGCTTCTGCGGCGGTTCCGCGCTACCATGGTGACGTCATCGTACCTTTTCTGCACAGTAATTCCTATTATTTTATGCTGAGTTTTCTGGGAATATTTAAAATTTATTCCAGAGTTGAATTTTCTGGGCTTGTTTTGGGGGATTCGGTGTTTCGATCGCAGTGTCTAATTTTGTCGGTGTGGCTTTCCGGGTATTTTTAGAATATGTTAAAAAGTTCGACCGGATATAAATACCCACTTTTTCCCCTGCCGGGAAATTTCCAATTGTTGAATTTTTCCATAGTTTAACGACGTTCTAAGTAGTGCAAGTAACGCGATGGACCCTCTAGAAGACAACAAACCTTAACTCGATTATGTGACCGTCTTGAACTGCCCTTTGAACCTTCGGGTTTGGGGCAGTACGGCATGCCACATGTGAGGCGTTGGCTTGACCCTTCTACGGCTGGACCGTTGCTACTGAGGCACGAACTGAATGTTGTTAGACTTATTTCATGTGTTTAAGTAGTATCGGGAAAACTTGGGTGTTCGATTGTTCGATCGAAAAGTTTAGCATTTTCTATTTATCCGGAATGTGATACAATAATTGGAATTCGCAAATAGTTATGAGATAACGGAATGAATATTATAAACATAGCAGTTTGGTCTCACTTGATCGGTTGCCACGGAATTTTGATGTGATCAAAAGTCCGTCGCAATCATGTAGCGTACGCGGATACTCGCCGGGTAAACTTAATAGACAGCCTCACTCCATAGCCCCGACCAAGTGACTGTAGGAGAACCCCGTCGCCGAAAGCATCCGTTCGGGTGCTCGCGGTAGCGGTGTTCCGCCTTGGTGCACTTCGTCGACGGTATTAGGGGTGCGGCCGTCTACTGAAGTTTGCGACGGGCATTCGATCAGAATGTCGGGAATCTTGTTGAATTGCCCGACTCGATATTGAAAAGTTTTTTCGATAATGAGACTAAAATGCGGGGTTTATAATTGTTAGGCATGCGATGTCTAAGTAATTCATTTGGTCAGGCATGCGATGTCTGAGGTGGTTGCGGATTCCAACTGTTGTAGTTTTACACTTTCTTTTCTGTGACCGTAAGTGTAATATGTGATATCGCCGGTTTCGTTGCTATATGTCAACGACAATTGGGATACGCATATTTACTTACGTTGATGACATGTGATGTTATGTGTTGCTGGATATGTTATATTGGATCGTCGTGTTTGAATAGCCGGGTTTTTTTTATGTGAGATGAGTGCTTTTCATTTTCATTCATGTAAAAACTTGTATGTAATATTCTTTTATTGGGGCGCTTCCAGGTTGCGGAAGTTGTCACCGTTGTTGTATATTATTTAATTTTCTGCACTAGGATAGACCCAAGGAGGGGAGCACAAGTAACCGGGTTCTGGGGTCCAGTGGGAGACCAACTCGAGGAGTCGAGTCCGGGTCTCCTAACCCTAGAATTGGTAGGGTTGCTTGCCGCTCTCGTAGGGGTCTAGGGGTGTGGGATTGGCTGTTCATCACGACCGTGGAATCCGTGTTTTATACTGGCTCGTATTGAAAATACGGACGTCCTAGTATATCCAATATTTCATATGTTTCTTCTGCTGTGTTTTATCTGTGATCATGCGATGTTCTGTGACAGGTATTATATATAGTATATATGATATATTATATAGACGTTGCTTATGTTTTACACCCGCGCTACCCCTGCCCCGCTCTGCCGTTAGTTACCTAACCTAACGGTGCACGAGGGGACATCGAGGCGAATGCGGATGGCATAAGTGTACGTCATATCTATCTGTGATGTTTAGGAAATTTAAATGATGGGATATTCATTAATGAGATTAATGAAAGAAAATAAACCTAATTGATGTTGTGGAATCGAATTTCAAAAATAAAACAGGTAGCTACAGTTCTTGCTTTGCATCGCGGTGTTCATTATAGAACATCCTGCACCTTATTCGATAAGGAAAGGACCGAGATCCCTTCACCGGGAGTGACTCCTTTAGCAATAACTGGCAGATGCTACAACCCTCGGTTTGTCTTTTGATCGCTTCTATAGTTTCTGCTTTGCACAGCGATATATATGATATATCCCGCACCTCATTCGACGAGGAAAGGGCCGACGATCCCTTTACCGGGAGTGACCCCTTTAGCAAAACTAGAAAAGCCTCAAAAACATTCCATTTAAAAACCATTTGATTCCGCAACGAGATCAAGTTCAAAGCGTTAAAGGTTTTCACAAAAACCAGCCGCAACCCTCCGTCATTTTAGGAAGTAGAGTACTTAGTATTCGTGCTGTGTTTGTTGACCATAGTCAAGGCACAGTGTACGGTAGCTAAGTGATGTCTTCCTACACCGCATATGATGCGATTAGTTAGGACAGTCGCGTGACTTTGTTGACCTTAGTTAAGGGTCATGTGGGTGGGTTTAATTAATCACGAAATGACGGGTAGAACTTGACTAGTACTTATGATTTGTTGACCATAGTTAAGGTCCTAGGTGCTAGGGGTAAAAACCTTTATCGGGAGTTTCAAGTGTTGAAATTTGCAATGAGATTGCATACCTTCTATGTGATAGTTGGATCCCGATACCCACTGCGAGTAATTGTTACTCCTGGGAGAGTTTTGCACTTTACAATTAGCCGATCAAGTAGGTGTCTAGAAGGGTGTCAACGGGGTTACGCCTCTGGGAAAACGAGGTTTACTGTAATTAGGTCCGTGCGAAAGCACGGGGAACCTCCCTCAAAGTACCGACACTGGCCTGGCTGAAAGATTGGCGAACTTGTAGAGTGCAATTAATCCCGGCTAGTCTTTCCTTTTAGGGTTTGAAGGAAGATTTGATAAAAACAGTGGGAGACATCCTGATTAGATAAAATACATAACCAATCTAATCTTGCAAGAGCGCACGCAAAGTGTTTTCTTCTCTCTCTCTCCAGGTAGCGACCATATCATGCCTTAATCAAGATAATAATATGGATGTATTGACCGAACCCGCTTGTTATACTGAGCTGGGGAACGTTGGTCCCGCTCCAACTTATAATTGTTATAAGACAGAGCAGGAAATAGGGGAATACCAGATTTCTTATGCCGCCCAAACGAAGAAAGTACATATGATGCATCTTCTTTGGGTGTGTTCATTACAAAGAACTGTTTCTCAGTATCCTCTGTATCCTGGGTATATGATACCGGATCAGGATCCCAGATATGTAATCTGTTACATAGGGCTACAAAAAGGTAGAAAAACTGAGAACGGGTGATAAGTTTCATGAGACAGAAACCGGGGCAAGTGTTGCAGCCAAGTCTGTTGGTCACTGTCACCCTGTATTACGAATACATTGATTCTGAACAAATGCTATTAGATACCGAACCTGATATACAAAATCTTATCAGTCTCTTTATTAGTAAAGAAAGGATATAATTTTGTATTGATGGATAATGTTTTGAACATTTCCTATATCAAAAGTTGATCGGTTCAGGCACGTTATCTAAAAGCATTGACGTTCTAAATCAAACTACAGTTCCTCGTATACAGAACACACACAAGAGGATGAGTTCAGAAATGAACGAATTCTTCTTGAGGTATTGTAGACTAGGTCATATCTATGCGACCCGACTGACTGAAGTTACATTTAGATGTATATTTAAATCAGTTTGAATTTACATCTTGTGAAACTTGCCAGTCGTGTCACAAAGAATAATGACACCAGCTCTGTTTACTGGAAACAGAGAAAGAGTTAGTAAACTCTTGGGACTGATACATGATGATGTATGTAAGGTCTCCTGTCTACACATGCCAGGACTGGTTCTTTATACTTCATTATATTCTCTGATAATCTCTCAAGATTCAGTCATATGTTCCTGTTGAAACATAAGTCTGAAGCTTTTGAGGTATTCACAGGATATAAGTTAGAAGTAGAGAACCAAAATACAGGTATAAGTATTATGTCCTATGATAAGATCAGGGAGGAGAATACTTGTGCATAGAATTCCTGGACTATTCTAAAGGAGAATGAGATTCTCTCTCAGCATTACTCCTCCAAATAACCATAGCACATTGGTGTATCGGGGCGGAGCAATCACACCCTATATGATAAGGTGTGCTCTATGATGAGTACTGCTGAGTTACCTGTTTCCTTTTTGGGAGTTATGTGCTTGAGAAGCTGCATACCTATTGAATAGGGTTCGAATCAAATCACTGCCTACCACTCCATATAAGATATGGTGTGGGAAGATCCTATCTCTTAAGTAAGTTAAGATTTGGGATTGTCCGGCCTATGTCAAAAGCAAAATCCGGACAAGATCGAGGCAGGATCAGTTCTGTAGAACTGGAAAGGTTCCAGCTATACAAAACTGCAGTTGATGATTTGACAGAACCATAAGATTCTATAGTTCCCGACGAACCTCAGCCTCTCCGCCGATCTAGTAGGGTTCCTCATCCGCCTGAGAGATACCTCGGTTTCTCGATGACAGTGGGAGCAAGGATTGCATCATGAGATGATGACCCAACTAGTTTCGAGCAGGCCATCGAGAGTAGGGACTCTGTAAGAATGGCTGGATGCTTAGCGATCTGAGATGGAATCCATATACACCAGCAAAGTATGGACTTTAGCTGCTATATCTGAAGGGTTAAATCCCCATCAGGAGCAAGTATATCTTGAGAAGATTACTTGGTTTAGATGGAAAAGTTGAGACTTTCAAAGCTAGACTTGTTAAAGGTTTTCGTCATCGACCAGGCGTGGATAATGATGAAACCTTTTTCCAGTAGCTATGCTTAAGTCTATCCAGATCCTACTTACCACGGCTACATACCATGACTACGATATCTGGCGGCTGGGTGCCATGACTGCTTTTCTAAATACTGATTTAGAAGAGAACGTCTATAAGAACACAGCCAGAGGTCTTCGTAAACAGTGGGAGCAGCGGAAACGTGTGCAAGGTGCTTTACATAATGAAGCAGGCATCGCGGAGTTGGAACGTCTGTTTTGATGTGATAGTCAAAGTGTTTGACTTCATCAAAATGATAGACGAACCTTGTATATAAAAAAAAAGGGTAGTAGAGAGTAAGGTGGTCATCTTCGTATTGTACAAAGACAACATACTCTTGATAGGAAAAGAGTTTCCTATACTACGATCGATCAATCTCCTATTATCACAAGGATTCTCCAAATAGGATAAAGATCATACCTCCTAAATCCTGAGATTTGGACCTATGAGATAGATCTAAAGGGATATTAGGGTTCTCACTAGGTATAGTGAGATTGTATCAATCGATCCTGGGGAGAATCACTGGAAGAGTTCCAGGGTGATAAAGACGACTGAATGTCAGTCACGGGCATTGTCTTTACCCTCAGTAGAGGGACGGTATGTTGGAAGAGTTCCAAGCTAGATACCGTGGAAAACTAGACGATAAAGGCTGGTAACATCGCTATTGAAGATACTACCAAAGAGGAAGTTTGGGTGTATATTGGTTCATAAGATGAACTAGGTTCCTACCATTGTGTGACAATGGAACTGTGGCTTTGGCCCTGGAACCCTGGTCCCATCAGTGACCCAGACATAATCTAAGACAGCATCACCTGATCATGGAGATAGTTGATCTCCAGGGTGATCAAGGTTAGGAGAGTAGACTCAGAGGACAACACGGCGGATCCACTCATGAAGGCCCTTTTCCCAAAGAGAGACTTTTAGGGGATGGTTGAGTATGTGATACTGCAACCACTGCTACAGATGGCCCTAGTGCAAGTGGGAGATTGTTAGTTATATGTATGCCCTAGAGGCCATTACTGTACATTGGATGTATATTGTAGTGGATGCTGGGACATATATAGGTAGGACTTTCTTGCTCGACATGATAGTACGCTATCTGGTTGCTCTTTATCTTAACGTGTATACTTTCTGTCTCTCTGATTACATGTTGATAAAGCCCATAGGATGTGTACTCGACTTCCAGGACTATGATGTAGATCATACTAGTGGGGCCTGGGTAGTCCATGAGTAAATCCTTGAAATGTTCCTAGTCGAGGGAATATCGAGACGGGGCATCGATATTCCAGAGTAGACTAGCGCATATCTTCTCGACCCATGCGATGGGCAATGGATGATCCCATATCCATTGGTGTTTGACATCGAAGATGGTATGCGGGTGCTCAGTGGAGACTGGGTACACTGAACGGACTCGCCGAGAACTCCCAGATGGTATTATACCTCACGTCAGATGGCAGTTCTCTGGTGACACTGGTACAGCTTAGTCTGTTGACCCGAGATCGTCATAGAGTCTTGTGTGTCTCCCACTGTGCTTTGATTTCCACCCTACCACGGCTTTACTGAGTCGTGCAAACAGGTGGTTTTTGGGTACAGTCCCGATTCACATGGAGGCAATGAGCGATAGGAGGGGATTCGTCTCTCCCGGTATTGGGGGTTGATGTTGTGCTATGCTCGACTGGCCATAACAGGAAATCCCTGGCCAGGGTTGCTGTGATATACTGGTAAGAGTTATCAGTAGTTTCACGAATTTTATGGACCTCAAGTCGGCATGACTTATCGAGCTATTGGGGTCTGACGTTTACCACCCCTAGGCGAGATATACGACATATCAGACGAACAGACCGGACCGTACGGTAAGTGTTACTGGTTGGATTCGCAGGAGTGTGAGCGGGCTTGCTCGTCGACCTTCTGATCACTCAATACCCGGGTGGCCGTTATGTTTAGCAGACTGCTTGCGGCTTGTGGGTGTTTGATATGATCATCATCTGCTGCCGGCGTATTGACGAGTCTTTAGAGTCCTACACAGAGGTTTCCTAGTTCAAGCGAAACGAAATAGGAGCGCATATGAGATATGTGCGGGACCGAGAATAATGCGTGTATGTGATACCGTATTTCATTCTCGCGATGAATGTGTCGAATGGTTGTATGCGATATAACCTAGTTATCGAATCAAGGATTGATTCGATAAGCCGATACATTGGATACTAGCCGGTTATATGCGATATAACCGGATCATTGAATCAAGTGTTGATTTAATGATTTAATGTATAATTATATATTTGATATATTACTTTGCATTAACTGGTAATGGTTCACTTTAAATGGATTAACTCACTTGGTTTGTGCACATTGTATATGTGATATATTTTGTGCACATGATTGTATCATGTTTGATGATACATGCAAGCTTAGGTTTGTGTAGAAAATTAAACAATGGTTAAGTTAGTGGTTAGGGTTTACTTTTATCTCATTCATTTATCTTTTGATTTATCTATTTATTTCTTTTTTGGAAAAGATAAAGAGAATGGTGGACTTTTTTGTTGTTTTGTGGAAACTTCATGAAATGTTGAAATCTTGACCATTCTTGTTCTTTTCCTAAACCTAACCACTAACCCTAACCAAGGTTTATTCTCTACACCTAACTATGGTTACTATCATGATAAGTATCATTTTATTTGATAATTAAAATAGACTTATCATATATTCTTTTCTTCTTCTTCTTCATCTTCAAGTTGAAGAAAGCTTGCACCTTTAATGGCAACTAGCCAAAACAAGTGAGAAATCCAAATCTAAAGTCTACCCATTTCCTATTTCTTCATCCTCTACTACTTGCCATGTAGTAGAGTGTGTTGTCTTCACAAGTTTCTTGACTTGGCGAAGGCGGAGCTCGAGTTTTGTGATGCCTCGACGTAGATCGTCTTCGGCATCGAACCGACGATCAAGCCCGCCCATTTCTTCGACGAAGCCGATACTTGAGTTCGGAGTTCGATTTGGACAGCGGAGGGAGATCATCGTGGAGCATACGAAGTGGTGGACCGGATCTACAAAGGTTGTAGCTCCTTTCCTTTTAGATAAAGTTGTTTATTTGCATCGTTTCGCCTAAATATCTAGTAAACGATCCGTAGTCGGGTTTGTAGGCACCCGTAAAATTTGATTTGTGCATGTTTGATCACTTGTGAGACTTCACTAGAGTGCCTAGGAACCCTACAACAGATGTGAGAATCAAACCTGGTAAATACATACCCTGGAGTTAGAATCTAATTGGGAAAACAGTTTTCAATTAACACAGCATAGTGAAACTGAAACATGAAAATGTTTCGAAGGGGTAACCGGGTATTCCTAGTAATGCCTTGTCCGCTATCCAGATTCATGACAGTAACCGTATATTTTCTTGCCCTAACTCCAATCCTTTTATATGTCTTTACTTCTTACCTTCTGTACACCACACTTAGGCTAATTGGTTTTCTTCCTTCCCTACCTTTCGGCACCAGCCTAAGGTTTGGAAGAAGACTATCCAATAAGCGTAATAGGTGTATTCTCCTAATATAAGGAGCCCTCACAACTTGAGAGAAGGTAAAGAGAAAAGACAACTGAATAATCCTTATTCTTTTTCTCCAGAACTAGAAACCATTCTCGAACTGGAACAAATTCCTTCGAGTTCGTATGTAAATATACGATGGAAATATCCAAATAATATGTAGATCTTCATAGTGATACAGAATGTTTTGGAGAAAAGCAAATGTGAAAGTATGAGTGGCGATGGTATACGCTGTTTCTTCATGAAAGATAGTAGTCGCAATTTTCTTTGTCCTTACTCTAATCTCTTTATATGTCTTTACTTATTACCTTCTGTACACCATACTTAAGCTAATTGGTTTTCTTCCTTCCCTACTATTCGGCACCTGCCTATGGTTTGGAAGAAGACTATCTAATAAGCGTAATAAGTGTACTCTCCTAATAGCAGGAGCTCTCGCAACCTGAGAGAATGTAAAGGGAAAAGACAACTGAATAATCCTATTCAATTTCTCCTGAACCAGATCCATCCTCGGACTGGAACAAGTTCCTTCGAGTTCGTATGTAACTATACGATAAATTATCAAATAAATGTGGATCTTCGTAGTGATACGGAATGTTCCGGAGAAACGTAAAGGTGATATAGGAGCGGCAATGATATATGCGACTATGTGACAATCCAAAAGCTAAAGTGTCTTAAGAAGGTTCGGTTAAGTTGGTTCATGAGTTTTAGTCTAGGGTCAGCCCATGGTCGCTGCCGAAGAGAGAGAGAAAAGAAACACTCGGCGTGCACTCTAGCCTAGAGCAGAATGGTTAATCACTTTATCTAATCAGGATGTCTCCCACTGTTTCTTCGAATTCTCCTCCAAACCTAAAAGTAGAATTAGTCAGGATCATCTAAAATCACCCGAGGAGTAGCACCTACTCATCAGTGGGAATCAGGATCCAACTATCATCACATTATAACTTGATGGAAGCAACTCAAGTCATCACACTCCAGAAGGTATGCGCATACATGGCAAGTTTCCTGTATATTTGAAACTCCTGATATGGTTTTTACCCCTAGGATCTAAGTGACCATGACACAGTCAACATATCAAAGGGTCCTAGTCAAGTTCAACACGTCATTATCTTAATTGCATTAAACCCACCTGCATAATACCCTTGACACGGTCAAAATGGTTATACGGCTGTCCTAACCAATCCGCATATCCATTCGACAGAAAGCATTACAGAGCTACCGTACACTACGCCTTGACACAGTCAACATACGCAGCACAAATACTAAGTAATACTAATCTGAAATGATGGAGGGCTACGGCTGGTTTTTGGCGAAAAAACATTAACGTAATGAACTTGATATCGTTGAAGGAACTCAGTGGTTTAACAAATATATAGTGCGTAAACTTTTGCTAAAGAGGTCACTCCCTGTGAAGGGATCTCGGCTCTTTCCTCGTCGAATGAGGTGCAGGATATTCAAAACTGAATATCACGATGCAAAGCTAAAGAATCGACTATAGTGAAGTTATTACAATGACGCAAACTTTCGCTCAAGAGGTCACTCCCGATGAAGGGATCTTGGCTCTTTCCTCGTCGAATGAGGTGCTGGATATTCATAACCGAATACCACTGTGCAAAACAAAAGGAAACGTCTTACAACAACAGTTTTTCAAAATTGGTTCCAACAACATCAAATAGGTTTGTTTTATCCTTGCATTGATCACAATCAACGCAGTCCCATCAATTAATCCATATCACACCACAGAAAAGGAACCAAAATAAAATGTACGTATATGCCATCCGCATTCGCCAATGGGCCCCATAATCACCCGTAAGGTTACTTAATTAACGACAAAGCGGGGGCTGGACTAGTGCGGGTGCAAAACATATACAACATCTACTAGTATATATAAAAATATATATAACATTCATCCCAGGCATGATATAAGCAATATCACAGAATCTCAGCAAGCAACACAGAATGGTGGATAATCATGGAGCCTCGTGTTTCATTTGAGCTGCAAATGTGACTCGATGTTCCCTATCGTGTGGATCACCTGTGCAATGAAAACCTGGACCCCTACGAGCGAGGCAAGTTACCCGCCAATCCCAGAAGTGTTGCAACCCCAATCAACAAAGTGAATGGGCCACCCAGCACTTCACGGAATCCGGTTACTTTTGCACCCCTCCGTGGGTCATCCTATTGCCCCTACGAGTGCGGTGAATAGCCCCGCCAATTCTAGAGTAAGGTCCCCTCCGTCTCAACGCCATGAGATGCGGACCCGTTGCCCTCTAGAACCCGGCTATTCGTGCACTCCACCACGGGGTAATCCCAGTACAGAAAAGAAAAATATATACAATGGTGACATTGACCTCAACCCGGTCGTATCCCAATAAAAGAATATACAATCTGGCAGAGACGACAGTCCACATGTCGGATGCTCGTCCCGCAATATCAAATCTACAAACGAATCTAAACTGTACTAACTATCATTGTACCACTGGCCATCCACCATGACAATCCAACCACAAAATCAGCACAACACAGAACATAAACGTGAATATTATGTTCGTAAACCCGTCTAGTTGAACATATAGCAACTAGTCGGATTGTACCACTCATTAATATTCACAGTCGCAGATATCATCATATGTACTAATAATCACACAGTTAGAATTCCGATCGACTACACTTTTCCCAATTGGCGCCAAATGCAAATCCAGCACTCATACAAATCTGGGCCAAAACCATATGGACAAAAAATCAAATTTCCATGTCAGAGAGTGCCAGAAGAAATTTGGTGCAATTTCTCCACAAGACGGCCGCGGAACTGCCGCAAATAGGCACCTATTGCGGCGCTTTCGCGGCCATTTTGACGGTTCACTTGCCCAAATTTCTTGTTTTCCCCTACAAATACCTGCGCGTATTTTTAAGATACACAGAAAGATTTTTTTGAACACTTTTCAAAATCGACAACAAGCATGTGACAATGGAATTTTGATTCGGAAAAATTGGTCGATCGATATTCTAATTTTGTGCAAAATAGCTAGTATTGGTTTATGGGTGGCTCTGATACCATGCAGGGTTTTGCCGGCGCCCTGGCCATCTACCGTGGCCGATGCGGAACAAAAACTGGCGTTGAAAACTTTTGGCGCAAACAAAACCCGTCCCAAGATCGAAACCATAAACCTATACTAGAAAACTAATAGAGCTAAACTAATAGGTTAGAATGTTATACCGAATGAACCAAGTCCTTCGATCTTCTACCACCTTCATTAGCTCCTAGGGGTTGCAAATCGAATATGGTTGTCGGTCTTCCTCCATCGATGATGATCGACCCGAGGGAAACGACACAGGCTCCAGTATCGCCTAGCGAGGCAACCAACACTCCAAGGTTGTTAGCAATAGAGAGTGGAGGTGTAGGAATGTCTCACTATATTTCTCTCTCATATGACATGCTCAAATGAACAACCCAAGAAGATGAAAAAGGAGGTGAGGAAACTAGTGGCATGCAACTATGGAAAATGGCCAAGTCTCACCCAGAGAGTGTATGAGTGTTTGAATCAATAATATAGATGGCATGGCAAGTAGAGAATATATGGCTAAGTCTTTTACAACCATACAAAGAAAAATATCTCATCCATTTTCCAAATAAAATAAAAAGAGCCATGCCTCTCTACGCGCCCAAGCTATGCTCATGCCAACTCACCCCTCCATCTCATTTCCAAAATGATTATCTAAAATGGAAAATCATATAATGAGGTGGCAATCTTCCAGAAGTAATTCCGTATAAATACGGAATACAACCTGGTATACGTATCAAAATACATATACGCGTATTCGTACAAAAATATGAATAGCCAAGAGAAAATGAATAGTGAACAATAATACTAGAATACATACATACATATATATATATATAAATTATTAAATCAAAACCTGATTTAATAATCCGGCTTAATCCTAAGCCGCTATTATTATCAACCTACCGATTAAAGTCTGTGTAGCCTGTACACATATTTAATCGGACACATGTATGTACCAACATACGTCATCTATAACATATCGCCTGAACCGTGAAAACCCTCTGTGTAGGACTCTA
The DNA here is from genome assembly GCA_030015575.1 of Agapanthus africanus. Lineage (NCBI taxonomy): Eukaryota > Viridiplantae > Streptophyta > Magnoliopsida > Asparagales > Amaryllidaceae > Agapanthus > Agapanthus africanus. Next base: position 235,710,974 of record CM057337.1, read on the forward strand.
AAGACTCGTCCATACGCTGGCAGTGGGTTTAACCACAAGCACGTCAGCGGCACTAGCTGTACGTAACGGCTACCCAGGTATTGAGAAAAAGGAAGGCCGACGAGCAAACTCATCTGAACCCCTACTGAGCCTGTCCGTGACAATCTCCATATAGTCTGGTATGTTCGTCTAAGAGTATCACATATCGAGTCTAGGGGGTGGATAAAATCAGACCCCTAATAACGCGACATTTCGTGTCGGTATGAAAACCCATTATGACCTGAGAAACTACTGATCCTAGTTCAGTAATTCTCGACTACCTTGGCTAAGGATTTCTGGTTCTGGCCACCCGTGCACAACGCGGTATCAATCCCCAATACCGGGAGAGTCGAATCCCCGACGATCTGCTCACTACCTTCATGTCGCTCGGGACTGTACCCAACTAAAACCTGTCTGCACGATTCCTTTAAGCCGTGGTAGGGTAGTAATCAAAGCACAGTAGGAACTCACACGAGACAAATGACGATATCGGGTCGACAGACTAACCTGTACTCATGTCACCTAAGAACTGCAATCTGATAATAGGTATAATACCACCTAGCAGGTTCTCGGCGAGTCCGTACAGTGTACTCATAACCCAATGTGCACATGTATACTATATTAGGTGACTAACTGACACCAATGGCTTGTGAGACCGGCCACCGCCCCTCGTCGGGGTCTCGATAAGTATACACAAGTCTACTATGGTGTATCGATGCCCAGTCTCGATACTCCCACGACTAGGGACATTTAAGGATGTGCTTATAGACCACCGAGCTCCTACTTATATGATCGTCTTCATAATACTGGTAGTTAAGCAAGAATCATATGGGCTCCATCAACATGTAATAGTGATCTGTAATGCCACCTAATGTTGTACATGATGATAAAGACAAACCAGATAGTATACTATCATCTCGAGTAAGGCTGTTCTTGTTAGTTATATGTATGCCCTAGATGCCATTATTATGCATGTGATGTATATTATAGTGGACGCTTGGACATATATAGGGAGGAATTTCTTGCTCGACATGATAGTATGCTATCTGGTCGCTCTTTATCTTAACATGTGCACTTATTGTTTCTCTCTATTACATGTTGATAAAGCCCTTAGGATGAGTACTTGAGTACCAGGATTATGATGCAGATCATACTAGTGGGGCAGATGTAGTCGCTAAGTATATCCTTCAAATATTCCTGGTGGTGGGAGTATCGAGACGGGGCATCGATATTCTAGAGTAGACTAGCGTATATGTTTCTGACCCATATGATGGGCGATGGATGATCCCACATCCATTGGTGTTTGGCATCAGAGATGGTATAACGGCTGCTCAGTGGAGACTGGGTACACTGAACGGACTCGTCGAGAACTCCTAGATGGTATTATACCGATCGTCAGATAGCAGTTCTCTGGTGAACTGGTAAAGGTTAGTTTGTCGACCCGAGATCGTCATAGAATCTTGTGTGATTCCCACTGTGCTTTGATTTCCACCTTAACACGTTAAAGAGATCGTGCAAAATGGTGGTTTTTGGGTACAGTCCCGAGTCATATGAAGGCAATGAGCGATAGGAGGGGATTTCGTCTCTCCCGGTATTGGGGGTTGATGTTGCGCTATGCTTGATTGGCCATAACAGGAAATCCCTGGGAATGGTTGCTGAGATTTACTGGTAAGTGTTATCAGTAGTTTCTCGAACCGTTATGGGCCTCATATCGGCATGACTTATCAGGCTATTTGGGTCTGCGTTTACCACCCCAGGCTGTGATATGCGACATATCAGACGAAGAGACCGGACAGTACGGTAGTGTTACTTATTGGATTCGCAGGAGTATGAGTAAGCTTGCTTGTTGATTTTCTGATCACTCAATACCCGGGTGGCCGTTACGTTCAGCAGACAGCTTGCAGCTTATGGGTGACTGATATGATCACCACCTACTGCCAGCGTATTGATGATTCTGTAGAGTCCTACATAGTGGTTTCCTCGCTCAGGTGGAATGATGTAGGAGCACATATGTGATATGTGCGGGACCGAGATTAATACGTGTATGTGATACCGTATTCTACTCTCGCGATATGTGATATCGGTCGATTATATGTGATATAGCCGGGTTATCGGATCAAGTGTTGATTCAATAAGTTGATACATATGATATTAGTCGGTTATATGTGATATAGCCGGATTATTAAATCAAGTGTTGATTTAATAATTTAATGTATAATTATATATTTGATATATTGATTTACATTAACTAATATTAGCCTACTTAAGCATTTCTTTTTTTCACTTATGTGTGCACTTAATATATATGTGATATATATTATTGTGTCATGCATGTTGCAACATGCTATATGGGTGTATGAGACTCACACCATACTTATAATAATGTAAGGTTTTATTTATTTAAAGTAAATCAAATTAGTTGGAAATTAGTTATATGGTTAAGCTTAGTGGAAGCTTGTAGAACCATTGACTTAGTCCACTAGTTTTGTTTTACATTAGATATTTATTAAACCAACCATTACCTTAAGCCATGGTTAAGTCTCTACAAGAGTTAGTATGAGATATTATCTCACCCATGGTTGGTATTCTCACCACTTGATTCATTCTTCACTTGCTTCTCTCCATGGTTTCTTTTCTTCATCTCCTTCCTCAAGCTTTCTAGCTTTTTGGGAGGTGAAGAATATGAGTGAGAAAATAATTTTTAAAGTGAGCAAAATTCCTACTTCATCAACCTCCTCTAGACTATCCATTTAGATTAGGTTGTTTCTTTACTAGTTCATCAATTAGTGAAGAGGCAGCTTGGGTTAGTGTCTCCTCGACGTAGATCATCTTCGGCTTCGAAGACTTCAAGCAAGCTTGTTTATTTCACCTTGTGGAGCCTTACTAGAGTCCGGGAGATCACTACTTGGAGCGGAGGGACTACTACACGGAGCTTATGAAGTGAAGGACCGGTCTACAAAGGTTGTATTCCTTGGTCACTTGGATGTAAAGATTTTTACATTCTAGCTTTCGTCTAATTCTCTAGTTAATATTCTAGGTTAGGGTTCTTTAGCGCGCCAAATTTTCTTAAAATGGCATGGACGATTCCTCCCGAAACCCAGTGGCGACCCTAGGGAACCCTGCAGTGGTTTCAGAGCCATGCTAGAGAATTAGACGATATTTGTAGAATTACAAAACCGAAACAACTCCGAAACACTCGAAATAAAAACCAAGTTTCTGTCGAAATTTTAAGAGTGTCTAAAATTTTTTCATCAGTTGCAGAATGTTGCATGAGATGTAACATGACCACCAGACGAAAATGAGCTCCTCTCGCTGGATTTGGACCGGCCACATGCTGCTACAGGACCGGTCCCACCGGTATTCTTGAGTTTTCTGGGTTTTTTTTGGGTCTGTGTTCCAGTCTCTAGGTTTTGGTGTTTTAGATTTTGCTTGTTTTTACTGATATTACATGTGATGTTATATTTCTGTAAAAGTAAATCGAAGTGTTTCGTAGTCGTAATTCTAACATCATTTCGGGTTATTTAGACGATGTTAAAAAGTTCGAACGGATATCAATAACCCATTTTCTCCCTCGCTGGAAATTTTCCAAGAGTTGGATTTTTCAAAGTTTAAAATTTTCAGAAAATCATGCAGGTGTTTTCTATGGACCCTCTAGAAGAACGAAACACTAACTCGATTCTGTGACCGTCGGAACCGCCACAAAACCGTAGGGTTTGTGGTAGTTCTGCGGCGTCATAGGTGAAGCAAGGGTTAACCCTTCTACGGTTGGTCCATAGGTGCTGTGGCATGTTCTAGGTATTTTTTAAACTGCGCTCAAGTGTTGAGCTCTTTGGGAAATTTTGGGTGTTTGTTGATTCGATCGAAAAGTTTAAAATCGTCTAGCTATCTGTGATTGTGATACAATACTTGGTATCCACAATATTTAGTTTTGTGAAAACTAATTTGAATTTTATAAATCTAGAAATTCAGTCTCATTTGATCGGTTGCCACGGGATTTTGATGTGGATCAAAAGTCCGTCGCAATCACGTAGCATACGCGGATACTCGCCGGGTAAATATACCAGATAGCCACGCCCCATAGTCCCGACCAAGTGACTGTAGGAGAACCTCATTGCCAGAAGCATCCGTTCGGGTGCTCGCGGCCACGGTGTTCCGCCTAAGTGCACTTCGTCGATGGCATCGGGGGTGTGGCCGTCTACTAAAGTTTGTGACGAGCATTCGTTCAGGTTGTCGGGAATCTTGTTGAATTGCCCGACTTGTTATCAAAAAGTGTTTTCAATATCGAGACTAAAATGCGGGGTTTATAATTGTTAGGCATGTGATGTCTATGGAATTCATTTGGTTAGGCAAGAAATCCAAAGTATGTGATACATTGGGTTTATGATGTCTAAGGTGGTTGCGGATTCCATTTTCTGTAGTTTTTCACTTTCTTTTCTGCGACCGTAAGTGTAATATGTGGTGTATCACCGGTTTCGTTGCTATATGTCAACGGCAATTGGGATACGCATATTTACTTACGTTGATGGCATGTGATGTTATGTGTTGCTGTGATATATTATATTGGATCGTCGTGTTTTGAATAGCCGGGGGGTTTTGTATGAGATGAGTGTTTTTCATTTTCATTCATGTAAAAACTTATATGTAATATTCTTTTCTCGGGGCACTTCCGGGTTGTGGATGATATCATCATTGATGTATATTATTTACTTTTCCGCATTAGGAAAGACCCAAGGTGGGGAGCAGAAGTAACCGGGTTCTAGAGTCCAGTGGGAGACCATCTCGAGGAGTCGAGTCCGGGTCTCCTAACTCTAGAATTGGGAGGGTTGCTTACCGCTCTTGTAAGGGTCTATGGATGTGGGTTTGGCTATTCATCGCGACCGTGGAATCCGCGTTTTTTATTGGCTTAATTAAAACACGGAATTCCTAGTATATCCAATATTTCATATATGTTCTTCTGCTGCTGATATTCTGTGATGTGATTACTTGATATGTTGAGACGAATGCTTATATTATATATATGATATATAATAAATATTGCTGCTTTCGTTTCATCTGTGATGCTTAAGAAGCATAATTGATGGGACTTCATTAATGAGATTAATGATATAAAATAAACCTAAAGATGTTGTAGAATATTGTTTTAAAAACTGCTAGCTCTAGTTCTTGCTTTGCATAGCGGTATTCCCTGTAGAATATCCAGCACCTTATTCGATAAGGAAAGAGCCGAGATCACTTCACCGGGAGTGACCTCTTTAGCGAAACTGGCAGATGCTACAACCCACTCAGTTTTGTCTTTTGATTGCTATTTTAGTTCATTCTTTTCATAGTGGTATTTGTGAAATATCCAACACCTCATTCGATGAGGAAAGAGCCGAGATCCTTTCACCGAGAGTGATCTCTTTAGCAAAATTAGTAAAAACCTCAAAAACACTCCTTTTCAAAATCACTCGATTCTACAACGATATAAGGTTCATTACGCAAAAAGTTCTCTTAAAAACCTGTCGTAACCCTCCGTCATTTTAGGAAGTAGAGTACTTAGTATTCGTGCTACGTTTGTTGACCATAGTTAAGGCGTGGTATGCAGTAGCTAAGTGATGTCTTCCTACACAGCATATGATGCGATTAATTAGGATAGTCATGTGACTTTGTTGACCATAGTTAAGGGTCATATGAGTGGGTCTAATTAATCACGAAATGACGGGTAGAACTTGACTAGTGCTTATGATTTGTTTGTTGGAGATAGTGCCCTCAGAGTCAATTATTGGATCACAGGTACGTGATTGCAATGATTGAGGGAGGACCTATCCCGGTAGGACAGTCTTACTCGAGATGATAGTATGCTATCTGGTTTACCTTTATCATCGTGTACTGCTTTAGGTGACATGACACGTCGCTATTACACGTTGATAGAGCCCCTAGGATTCTTGCTTGACCACCAGCAGTATGAGGGCGATCATATAAGTGGGAGCTGGGGGTCTATAAGCTTATCCTTAAAAGGTCCCTAGTCGTGGGAGTTTCGAGACCGGGCATCGATACTCCATTAGTAGACTAGTGTATACAGTCGAGACCCCGACGAGGGGTGGTGGCCGGTCTCACAAGCCACTGGTGTCAGTTGGATCACCTAAGATGTATACAGGTGCTCATTGGGTTATGAGTACACCGGACAGGACTCGCCGGGAACATGCTAGTTGGTCATATACCAGACGTCAGATGGCAGTTCCCTGGTGACATGTGTGCAGGTTAGTTCATCGACCTGGGGATCGTCATTTGTCTCGTGTGAGTTCCCACTGTACTTTGATTACTACCCTACCACGGCTCAAAGGAGTCGTGCAAACAGGTTTTAGTTGGGTACAGTCCCGAGCCACATGGAGGCAGTGAGCGTATCCTCAGGGGTTCGTCTCTCCCGGTATTGGGGGTGAGGTCGTGCTGTGTCTAGGAGAGCCATTACACAAAGTCCTTGGCCAAGGCAAGGAGATTTACTGGTAGGTATTCCAGTAGTATCTCAGGGTGTTCTGGGCTACACTCCGACACGACTTGTACCGCTTTTGGGGGTCTGACTTTTACCAACCCCCTAGGCCCGCCATGCGATACTCATAGACGAACGGACCGGACTGCACGAATATTGTCACTGACAGGCTCAGTTGGGTGTCGGGGTGAGCTTCCTCATCGACGTCCCATTTGGTCAGTACCTGGTAGCCCGTCACGTATTGGCTTATACCTCTGACGTGCTAGTGGTTAAATCCACAACCAAGGTGTTGACGAGTCTTTAGAGTCCCCCACATTCAGTTACTCAGCTTTCGGGCGAAAGGTTGTAGAGGCCGTATGGAGATATGGCAAGGTCCGATCAGATACGTGCGGTATTGCACGGATCAGGATCGGACAGATTGTACTATAGGCCGTATGGTTATATGGCAGGGTTCGATCAGATACGTGCGGTATTGCACGGATCAGGATCGAACAGATATTACTAGCCGGTTTTGGTATAAGCCGGATCCTAGTATAGTACAGTGGAGATTTTGTCTCATTGCATTTGTATTTCGGTCGAAATACAGATGCGGGTGTGTATGCACAGTATCGGGGTTTTTCCTGTAATTTATTATGGGACCAGTTTTTGGAGTTGCCAGTTTGCTTTCCGTTTCGGCCAATTTCCTTTGTTCCATTCATTGGCCGAAGATTGGTGGAGGAGGGTTTATTTGCATTGTTGCAAATAGGCATTTGTGGAGGGGGTCTTTGCATTTTATCTTATCATGATGGTTTTCATGATGAGCACCATCACTTGACTTCTTCTTCTCATGATGGCTTGACTTTTTGAAGCCATCATGCATGAGATGATGGTTTCCTTTGTGTGTTGGATTTGTGGTGATCATTTGATTTCTCCTCATCATTTTTTTGTTTTCCAACCACCCCCCTTGTCTTGGTTTTTCTCTCTCCAATCACACTTGGAAATGGGGGGCCGGCCACTTTTGGTGGGAGGAGAAAATTGCTTCTTTTTTGAGTGGAGAAAAATATGATACATTCATTTTCTTTAGTATGCTACATTTTCCCCACCTCTCTCCAAGCTCTATTTTCCTTCACCAATGGCAATTCCACAATCCCCAAAAATGAGACATGGTTCTTCACACATTCTACAGCGAATCTTGGGCACGTCGAGTAGCCGGCTTCGTGCCCGAGTTGCCTCGGCATTGAGGTGGGAGCCCGTAAACAAAGTAGGCGATGTGGTGCACTTCCGGCGACGAGGAGGAGACGGGACTTTTCCGCAGGAGATCGGGACCATGACGAGAAGACCGGAGGACTTGGATCGTCGGTATATCTCTAACCCATCTTCTAGTTAGCTTAGACTAGTTAATGGTTCGATCCGGGTTTAGTGCGCGGTGGTGCCGGTTTGCTAAGTCCGCAAAATTTAAGTTATTCACCGCTTCCGCATTCCGGCGTCGGATTGACGGCCGGGGCGCCGCCGTGCACTTACAGTGGTATCAGAGCCTCGCCATTAACTTCGTCTAGCTTCGTTTGATGTGTTTTTCAGTTCCGATCGACCAAAATTCCGAAAACCCAATTTATGTTCACATCAGTTTTCTGTTAAGATTTTTTGGTGTCCAAAAATTTTTCAGGTGACAGAAAAGTGATCTACCAAAAGATATAAGAATTCTACAAAAATACGATATAGTGATTCATCTACAGGAGCGCGGAAGCGCCGCGAAAACCCACTTCCCGCCGCCCTTCCGCCGCACTGTAGCTTCATCATGTTATCATATTTTTCCAGTTTCTTTCTGGGTTAATTTCTGGGGTTTTGGAATATTAAAATTGGGCCAATTATTTCTGTGAGTGCTGCAGTATTGGTTTGGGGCCCACTTGTTAATTTTTGGTCAATCGGAAAATTTTAAACACATTTTTCACAGTATTTACATTATATCTGCGACCGTGAATGTCACTCGATCGGTAAATCCGGTCTAACTGCTATAGCCCGGTTAGATGGATTTGCGAACGTGACTTTCACGTTGATGTTCTATGTATTTGCTGTGATGTTGCGGATCGGTCGTGGGGGATAGCCTGGATGCAATGCTAGTACAGTTTTGTTGTATTATGTACATTTGATATTGCGGGGCGAGCGTCCGACATGTGGACTGCCGTCACTGCCTGTTTGTATTATTATTTTGGGGCACGACCTGGTTGCGGTCGATGTACCCGGTGTATGTATATTTTACTTTCTGTACTAGGATTGCCCCGCGGAGGGGTGCACGGATAGCCGGGTTCTGGAGGGCAACAAGCCCGCATCTCATGGCATTGAGACGGAAGGGGCTTCACTCTAGGATTGGCGGGCTATTCGCCGCACTCGTAGGGGGTACAGGTTGACCCAGGAGGGGTGCCCAAGTTGCCGGATTCCGTGAAGTGCTGGGTGGTCCATTCACGGCGCTGAAGGGGGTTGCCTCGCTTCAGGTTTTGGCGGGTGACTTGCCGCGCCCGTAGGGGTCTAGGATTTCATTGCACAGGCTATCCACACGACCAGGGGAACGTCGGGTTTCAGCGACTCTGTGAAACCCGGGGATCCCAGATATCTGTATTGTTTCTGTGATGCTGTTTATTTTCTGTGATGTTGCATTTTATTCACGCCTTGAGCGAAATATAATATATTGGTATATATATTATTAGATGTTGTATATGTTTTGCATCCGCGCTAGTCCAGTCCCCGCTCTGTCGTTAGTAAGCTAACCTAACGGGTAATGACGGGACCCAGTGGCGAATGCGGATGGCATATACGTACATCAGTATATTTTCGTTCTTTGTGGTGTGATCAATTGATGGGACTGCATTGATTCGGATCAATGCAAGTTAAAAACAAACCTAATCTGATGTTGTTGGAACACTTTTCAAAAAGCTGTTATTGCAAGGACGTTTACTTTTGTTTTGCATCGTGGTATTCATTGGAATATCCTGCTCCTCAGTCGACGAGGCAAGGGCCGAGATCCCTTCACCGGGAGTGACCCCTTGGACAAAAAGTTTGCGTCAGGGCATTAACTTCTCTATTGCCGATCACTTTTGCTTTGCACTGTGGTATTCATTTGGAATATCCTGCACCCCATTCTACGGGGAAAGAGCCGAGATCCCTTCACAGGGAGTGACCTCTTTAGCAACGGTTTTCGTCACTATATTTTTAAAATCTATCCGTTCCTTCAACGATATCAAGTTCATTACGTTAAAGGTTTTCGCCAGAAACCATTCGTAGCCCTCCGTCGTTTCAGACGGGTAGCACGTAGTATTCATGCTATGTTTGTTGACCTTCGTCAAGGCATAGTGTATGGTAGCTGCTTGTTACCTTTCTGTTGCATAGATAGATGCGTTGGTTTGGGACAGTCGTACAGCCTTGTTGACCTTCGTCAAGGGCTTGTACGGGTGGATTCGAATTAACCTGGATAATGACGGGTAGAACTTGACATGTGACTTATGATTTGTTGACCTTCGCCAAGGTCATAAGAGCATGGGGCAGAAATCACATCGGGAGTTTCAAAAGAACTGAAACTTGCCAGATATGCGCATACCTTCTGGAGTGTGATAGCGTGAGCGGATTTCGTCACGTTATCATGCAATGATAGTTGGATCCCGATTTCCACTGATGAGTTGGTTTACTCCTCGGGTGACCCCGACTAATTCTTCTTTCAGGTTTGGAGGAGAATTTGAGGTACAGTGGGAGATTTCCAGATTAGATAAATTGGTAACCATTCTGATCTAGGTTAGAGTGCACGCTGAGTGTTTCTTTTCTCTCTCTCTTTGGCAGCGACCATTGACCCGACCCTAAGACTTTGACTCAGTGACCAAGTTGACCGAACCTTCTTAAACACCGGCTTTTGGATTGTCAGAGTTGCAAACCTCATTGCCACTCCTACTTTTACCCTATTCTCCAGGACACCCCGTATTACTACGAACGTCCACTTCCATTGGACAAAACCATCGTATGGTTAGATACGAACTCGAAAGAATTTATTCGAGGATGGTTTCCGGTTCTGGAGAAAACGGATGGGATTATTCAGTTGTCTTTTCCTTTTACCCTCTCTCAGGTTACGAGTACTCCTTGGTTTAGGGGTAGTACACCTATTACGCAAATTGGATTGTCTTCTTCCAAACCTTAGGCTGGTGCCGACCGGTAGGGAATGAAGAAAACCAATTAGCATAACGATGGTGTGCAGAAGGTATTAAGTTCAGACAAAGAAAGGGATTAGTAAGAGGGCAAAGTAAATTGCAACAGGTATTCACGACCAAACCAATTATTCGTTCGCCAATCCTAAATCACCTTTGTATTTCTCCAGGACACTCCGTATCGCTACGAAGATCCACAGTTTATTTGGATACTCCATCGTATGGTTATATACGAACTCGAATGGAACTTGTTCCAGTTCGGGGATGGATTCTGGTTCAGGAGAAATAGGAATAAGGTTTATTCGGTTGTCTTTCATCTTCACCCTCTCTCATTGCGAGTGTTCCTAGGATTGGGACAGTACACCCATTATGCTTATTGGATAGTCTTCTTCCAAACCATAGGCTGGTGCCGAACGGTAGGGAAGGAAGAAAACCATTTGGCCTAAAAGGGTGTGCAGAAGGTAATGACTAAAGACATATGAAGGGATTTGGAGAGGTGGCAAAGAACTATACGGTTACAGTCGTGATTCTGGAAGAGGCATTACTAGGAATACCGGGATATCCCATCGAAGCATTTCAATGTTTCAGTTTCACTGTGTACAGTTAAATGAAAACTGATTTCCCGATTAGACACTTGCTCCAGGGTATGTATTTACCAAGTATGATTCTCACATCTGTATGGTTTTACAGATGATGAGTGGGAGTAAGCTATTGGGAATTAGGTGATTGTCCTCATTATATCGGGATTCGTTGTAATCGGTGATATTTGAGGAAGTCACCTGGGTTATTTGCCGGACGGCAAGTATTTGGTTTTGAATATCCGCCGTTATGCACCAATTTCAAATCGATGTATCTGTACGTCTATTTTCATAGAGTGAGATATACCTTTTTGAAATTATGTCTATGACATTTACCTATATCAGTGGATGGTTAGGTAAGGAGCATTAAACAGCGGTGTAATTCTTCTTAACCATAAGTACAGTTTTCAACCTACGACACACAGTGAATGAGTTATCAGACTCAAGGGACTTGTACAGAGTATTGTATGTTGTCCAGGGTCCATCAGGACTGAGGGGATGGTCCTCGTACTATATTCGGTTTACTTATGACTTCTCTAGTTTTTAGACAGGTGTTTCGTGGAAACACAGGGTCCGAATTTTGAGAAGTTATAGGTATTTGAATAGAGTAGAGAACCAGGTATAGCAAGTATCGGGATTCTTCAAAGAGATCGAAGATGTAGATACTTGTGTATGGTATTCAGTTGATAGTAATGATAAAGAGATCTTGCTTCTCTTTCAGGTTACTCATAATTGGAAGTATTCCTAAGTTGAGTAACGCTGATCGGCCTCCTTCCATTTAGTTGACATGCGCTGGGGACAGCTGCATGATTTGAATCTGGTTCAATTAAATCAGTACCTCTGTTTCTATATTGGATATAGAACAGTTCATATCTTAACGATGTTAAGGTACGGGGAGTTGTCCGGTTTATGATTAAAACCAGACACTGGACAACTCAAGGCACGTTTCTGTAATGGCTGTTTGTGGGTTGACCCAGGCTATGACGCGGGTTGACTTTCTACCATCTGGAAGATCAATAGCAATATTGTTCTTGACTCACCACAGTTTTAAATTAAAAATGGATTTTTTCAGAAAACAGTAGTGGGGGTATGGTAGAACTGGAAGTGATTCCAGAACCACAAACGATTACTGAAGATTTGATAAGGAACCTAAAGATTCAATCTGGATTGACATTCCATTGGCCACTCCGCAGATAAGGTAGGTAACTTCAGGCACCCGAGAGGTACTCCGGTAGCCTCAAGGACGGTGACAGGGAAGTTCTTGTTTACCCACAATTGCCATTGCTGTTGTTCCAGGTTACGAGACCCGGCGGGAGGATGAGTATAGCGTCGTTCTAAACCAGTTTTAGAAGTGTACGTCTATATGACTCTGCCAGAGGGTTGTCGTAGTCAGTGGGAGCAGCGGAAGCATTGGTGGACAGGTTGCTTATGTCTATTTATAGACTAGAGCAGATGTAGCGGAGATAGATCATCTATTTCTGACGTGACAGTCATGGGTTTGACTTCGTCAGAATAGGGGATGGATCTGTTGAGAAGGTAGTAGGGTGTGATATCCTGGTATTTGGATGATATACACAGAGTAGGAAAAGAAACTCCTACACTACGATCGGTTATACTTTGGTCGTCACACAGTTGTTTCTCCACAAAAGAAATGGATTTTATATCAGACATACTGGTTACTAGATCTATGGTTTTAGATCTAGATTTGGGTGGTTTCCCAATCAGGGTACTTGACAGCATTCTAAGAGTATTTAGGATGGACGACTCCTGGCACGGTAGTGTACCTGCAGGTAATGGAGTCACCCTCTCCAAAGGTGTCTTACAGACTAAAGGGGAGAGGGATGTGCATGATTGGCAGATCACTTGCTCAGGCAATTGAGTCAATCATGAGATGTCAAGTACCACACCAGATGTTGTTCTTGCACTAGATGCAATAAGTTGACATTAATCCAATCCTGGAGAAATAGTCGGAAGCAGTTTTAGAACATAAGTGGATGTTCTAGGGATATGATAACGACAGCCTCATTCGGGAAACAGTTATCATTCCAGGCTTCCAAGGTGACATGGACGACAAGGAGGTTGTCAGAGCTATAGTTTTCCTTCTGATGAGGGGCAGTATTTTGGATAGGTGGTCCAAGGCAATACTGAGGGTCGCATGGCGCAGGATACTGATTAAGTTCAGTTGACGATACAGTCTAAGAAGTTTGGATTTGGAGCTCATTTATGAGCTATGTCCCATCAGACATCCAGACACATTCTAAGACAGGTATTGCTCATTTCGGGAGATGGGTTTCTCCGCGAACTTGAGATTTAGAGAGACATGGAAAGAGACAACTAAGCGGATCCACTCACTGAGGCTAATCCTCGAACGCAATAGTTTCGCAAACGAGCTTTGTGAGACTGACTAGTAGAGGAGTTGGGTGTTCGGTATCACACAGGCTGTGAGTATGCGACATCGCAATAATTAGCCTTGAGTGCAAGTGGGAGATTGTTGGAGATAGTGCCCTCAGAGTCAATTATTGGATCACAGGTACGTGATTGCAATGATTGAGGGAGGACCTATCCCGGTAGGACAGTCTTACTCGAGATGATAGTATGCTATCTGGTTTACCTTTATCATCGTGTACTGCTTTAGGTGACATGACACGTCGCTATTACACGTTGATAGAGCCCCTAGGATTCTTGCTTGACCACCAGCAGTATGAGGGCGATCATATAAGTGGGAGCTGGGGGTCTATAAGCTTATCCTTAAAAGGTCCCTAGTCGTGGGAGTTTCGAGACCGGGCATCGATACTCCATTAGTAGACTAGTGTATACAGTCGAGACCCCGACGAGGGGTGGTGGCCGGTCTCACAAGCCACTGGTGTCAGTTGGATCACCTAAGATGTATACAGGTGCTCATTGGGTTATGAGTACACCGGACAGGACTCGCCGGGAACATGCTAGTTGGTCATATACCAGACGTCAGATGGCAGTTCCCTGGTGACATGTGTGCAGGTTAGTTCATCGACCTGGGGATCGTCATTTGTCTCGTGTGAGTTCCCACTGTACTTTGATTACTACCCTACCACGGCTCAAAGGAGTCGTGCAAACAGGTTTTAGTTGGGTACAGTCCCGAGCCACATGGAGGCAGTGAGCGTATCCTCAGGGGTTCGTCTCTCCCGGTATTGGGGGTGAGGTCGTGCTGTGTCTAGGAGAGCCATTACACAAAGTCCTTGGCCAAGGCAAGGAGATTTACTGGTAGGTATTCCAGTAGTATCTCAGGGTGTTCTGGGCTACACTCCGACACGACTTGTACCGCTTTTGGGGGTCTGACTTTTACCAACCCCCTAGGCCCGCCATGCGATACTCATAGACGAACGGACCGGACTGCACGAATATTGTCACTGACAGGCTCAGTTGGGTGTCGGGGTGAGCTTCCTCATCGACGTCCCATTTGGTCAGTACCTGGTAGCCCGTCATGTATTGGCTTATACCTCTGACGTGCTAGTGGTTAAATCCACAACCAAGGTGTTGACGAGTCTTTAGAGTCCCCCACATTCAGTTACTCAGCTTTCGGGCGAAAGGTTGTAGAGGCCGTATGGAGATATGGCAAGGTCCGATCAGATACGTGCGGTATTGCACGGATCAGGATCGGACAGATTGTACTATAGGCCGTATGGTTATATGGCAGGGTTCGATCAGATACGTGCGGTATTGCACGGATCAGGATCGAACAGATATTACTAGCCGGTTTTGGTATAAGCCGGATCCTAGTATAGTACAGTGGAGATTTTGTCTCATTGCATTTGTATTTCGGTCGAAATACAGATGCGGGTGTGTATGCACAGTATCGGGGTTTTTCCTGTAATTTATTACGGGACCAGTTTTTGGAGTTGCCAGTTTGCTTTCCGTTTCGGCCAATTTCCTTTGTTCCATTCATTGGCCGAAGATTGGTGGAGGAGGGTTTATTTGCATTGTTGCAAATAGGCATTTGTGGAGGGGGTCTTTGCATTTTATCTTATCATGATGGTTTTCATGATGAGCACCATCACTTGACTTCTTCTTCTCATGATGGCTTGACTTTTTGAAGCCATCATACATGAGATGATGGTTTCCTTTGTGTGTTGGATTTGTGGTGATCATTTGATTTCTCCTCATCATTTTTTTGTTTTCCAACCACCCCCCTTGTCTTGGTTTTTCTCTCTCCAATCACACTTGGAAATGGGGGGCCGGCCACTTTTGGTGGGAGGAGAAAATTGCTTCTTTTTTGAGTGGAGAAAAATATGATACATTCATTTTCTTTAGTATGCTACATTTTCCCCACCTCTCTCCAAGCTCTCTTTTCCTTCACCAATGGCAATTCCACAATCCCCAAAAATGAGACATGGTTCTTCACACATTCTACAGCGAATCTTGGGCACGTCGAGTAGCCGGCTTCGTGCCCGAGTTGCCTCGGCATTGAGGTGGGAGCCCGTAAACAAAGTAGGCGATGTGGTGCACTTCCGGCGACGAGGAGGAGACGGGACTTTTCCGCAGGAGATCGGGACCATGACGAGAAGACCGGAGGACTTGGATCGTCGGTATATCTCTAACCCATCTTCTAGTTAGCTTAGACTAGTTAATGGTTCGATCCGGGTTTAGTGCGCGGTGGTGCCGGTTTGCTAAGTCCGCAAAATTTAAGCTATTCACCGCTTCCGCATTCCGGCGTCGGATTGACGGCCGGGGCGCCGCCGTGCACTTACATTGTTGACCATAGTTAAGGTCATAACTCACTAGGGGTAAAAATATTATCGGGAATTTCAAGTGTCGAAATTTGCAATGAGATTGCATAAGTTCTATGAGATAGTTGGATCTCGATACCCACTGCGAGTAAGAGTTACTCCTGAGAGAGTTTTACACATTACAATTAGTCGATCAAGTAGGTGTCTAAAAAGGTGTTAATGGGGTTATGTCCCTTGGAAAACGAGTTTATTTTAATTAGGTCCGTGCGAAAGCATGGGGAACCTCCCTCAAAGTACCGATACTGGCCTGGCCAAAAGATTGACGAACTTG
The DNA here is from genome assembly GCA_030015575.1 of Agapanthus africanus. Classification (NCBI taxonomy): domain Eukaryota; kingdom Viridiplantae; phylum Streptophyta; class Magnoliopsida; order Asparagales; family Amaryllidaceae; genus Agapanthus; species Agapanthus africanus. The sequence continues at coordinate 235,727,233 of CM057337.1, forward strand.
TAGGGTGTAATTAATCCCGGCTAGTCTTACCTTTTAGGGTTTGAAGGAAGATTTGCTAAAAACAGTAGGAGCCATCCTGATTAGGTAAAATAATAACCAATTTAATCTTGCAAGAGCATAGGCTGAGTGTTTTCTTCTCCATCTCTCCTGGTAGCGACCATGTCATTCCTTAATCAAGATAATAATATGGATGCATTGACCGAACCTACATATTATACTGAGCCGGGGAACGTTGTGTAACATTTCAAAAAAATAAAATATTATTTTTGGGAATTTTAATAATTAAATAATATTATATTGAATATTTTAATATTTCGGTATAATTAAATACCGATAAATTGGAGAAATTATGGAAAATTATGGAAAATTCTAAAGAGGGTGTTTTATTGAATTATGCCATGTTTAAGTTTTTGTGATTAATTATATGCTAATTTAGCGCTAATCGCGATTAAAAATCGCTAATCACGCTTTAAGCGTATTTGTGCAAAACATGCACCGTATCTTTTTCTACACTTGTTACATATTTTCCCATGGCTTCCTACATGTTTTTATCATGGTTGATGATTTATTTGAGAGGGGAAAAGAAAAGAAAAGATTTGAATAATAGAGGTATGGGTGAGAGAGAGAACGGTAAGGGTTTACCTTTGACTTTATACTTGGCCATTCCCTCACCATTTCCTCTCCTCTCCTCTCCATTCCCTGCTGCTGCTGCTGCTGCTGCTCCTTCTCCCTCCCTTCTTCATCTCCCAAAAATTCCATGCCATACACTTCAAACCCTATCCCCATTTCACAAATTTTGTGTACAAGCTCAAGGTAAGCACAATGGACCAAGAAAGCAAGGATTTTGGCCACTTGGGGCAACTCAAGAATTTTCTTGAGTTGCCAAATAAGGTAATTTCTGAACCATAAGCTTAGTGTTTCCATTACTTATATCCCCATGTTAGATTTGAATCGATATCGAGTGGTTTTGTGGACTTAAGAAAAACCTAGTTAAGGTTAATGGAAATTGAGAGTGGTGATGGGTAATTAAGCTCAGTAGAGGCCACACAAACCCCCTAGTGTTAGAATTAAGACTCAAACCAGAGACTAGAAATCCGGAATACGGATTTAGAAACCGATATCGGATGAATTGTGAATTCTGTGGATGTAAAATGGAATCTGCTAACACCCAGAGCCTCTAAAAATAATTTTGCAAACACTGTAGCACATGCAGGCACCCAGGAAGCTACCACAGAGACCCGAGAACAAACCCTAACCTTTGGGCCGCAGATTTAATCCCCTGTGCAGCAATTTGCGGCCTGGGTACCTCATTTTTGGTTCTTGCTTCGTCTGTAGCTCCTATGTCAGTAAAATAGACCCCTCCTATATGCAAAATTGGCTAATTGTCATCTGGGGAAAATCTGGGAGCATTTTGGTGTGTTTTAGGCTATGTTTTCTATATTTTAAAATGCACTTTCTTGATACTTGGATTTGTATTGGGTTGTTGGATGTTTGTACATCGACAACAAGGGTTGTTTGATTGTTTTTGCACGTGTAGGCCATAGGTTCTAACCTATGAGCGCACCGTGCGCCGTATCGGTTTTCCGGATTCGATTTTAATACGCATTGCGACTGTTGATTATTGTAGGTACCTTCGCATGGATTCCGAGGCGATGGAGCATGGCGTCATCGATTTCAGCGAGCGAAGACCAGGTGAGTGGATCTATATCCACGGGAGAAGTCGGGTGGATAGCGTATAGCACCCCCGCAAAGTATTGATGGAAAACTGATTATAGAATATGGTTAGGAAACCTAGATTAGGAAACTAGGGTTATAGTAAAAGATAGTTAGTGATACTATATTAGAAACTAAGGATAGTTAGAAATGAGATAATACGGCTATTATGTGATGACGGGATTCGAGGACGACGTTTGCCGATATTGCCGTTTAGGGTACCGTAGGACTAGATAGTCAATGCAGATGCGTCATCCGAACCATACCTTTTTCTAAACCGAAGAGTCGTATGTATCTTTTAAAAATATACCATGAGGGAGGTTACGGATTTTCAAATGATATCTTTTTCTTAAAAACACCGTAACCCCTATTTTCAAAACTACGATTCGCTTCTTTAAAATCTGATTGTATGGTTTGGGTGTGTATGTTAGATTAGATACCTATACTTATAGTAGAGATAGAATGTTTAGGTAAACTCGGCTTGATATGAGTTATAAATGCGATGAAAAGATTATAAGACGGATATGATGACCTGATGGTATGTTGGTATACGGATGCGAGTCGATCGAGATGATTTATACCCTGTCGGTCCCCTGATGTGAGATTATTACGGATGTGACCTGGGACATAGGTATATAGATATATATAGAATGTTGTGAATCATGGATGATAGGCCGTACGTGATTTCAGGTCGTACCCTCATTTGTCGTATAGGATCCCTATCAGTTCAATGCCGCCGTACGATGATTTTCCGTGCGTGATGAGTTTGACTTGATGCTTGATCCTTACCCTTGACTAAAGGTTGCCGTACGATGGATCACACCGTACGCGATGTGGTTAGGCTGGATGCCGATTGATAGATTCCGAAACTCGGTCATATTAGATACGTATACACGTCAGCATTTGCATATGATTTCCTGTATGCTGCATTCATATTATTCCCATCGCATTGCTTATACTTGTGCTAGTACACTTGCACTATTATCGATGATGCGTATGTTACACACACACAGATTTGCCGGCTCACACACTTCATCATCGATAATTGCCATGTCACTACACAGTAGGATTGCTGCATCATGATATATTGTTATGCTTACATTTCCATCACATGTCGCATACATCATGCTTTATGATTTTACTCATTGAGATATGCTGTTTTCATGAGATTTTTGGATTTGAGAACCGTGGCTATTTCAAAGAAAGCATGTACTGATTTAAACAACCCGGTTTCTCTTGATGTGATATTTCAGTGCGTCCAGCATGTGTTTTCTCGGTTCTGAGACGTGTAACTTGTGAACCCTAATCGAGGACCTAGATGAGGCCGATTGCGGGAACATGGTGGACCCGGTATGGTACCCCGGGGCGAGAACGGATCTGTCGTGCAGTAGGCGATGAGCCTGGCTGTGGGATCACTACCTACCGGTGATTGGTTGGACCTGGCGGTTATCCGGAGGATACAGACCAAAGTCAATAGATGGATATGAGATGACCCGTACTGCCGGGGCCGAGGGCCGATTCCGCAGACGGAGCCCGATATATGAGGATTTATGTGCCGATGCTGGGCACGGTTTTCATGATGTTTTCGAATGTCGATGATAGGCACTCAGGTTCCATGATTTTGATGTGTCGAGGGGACACCGTTGATATATATATATATATATATATATATATATATATATATATATATATATATATATATATATATATATATATCCTCATACTTTCATGCACACCCTTTATGATATTTACGTGCATGCAGATATTGATTTTGGGTGGACAAGATCTACATGCATACATACCTTGATTATGGTCGGACGAGATCCATATACATGCATTGATTATTACTGTTGGATGTTATCCACATGCATATAGGTATTGACTACCTTGTTGGCACATATACAGACCCGGTCATCCTAGATATCATAGTATTACCTTTATGATATAGTTGACCTAGGAGTCGTTGTTTATTCTATTTCTATCTGTTGATATTTTTATACTCACGAGTTGGCAACTCACCCCCGTTGTGCCATAGTTCTTGCAGGTTGACCTCTTGGATCAGTAGCGGCTTCGCTGGCACACAGTTGCATTCGGGTGTTTTGCATTGGTAGGTGGGATATTTGTATCATTCCCACTCTTATATCTATATTTCATATTGTATGTAGTTAACTCCATCAATCAAAAGTTGTAAATTGTATAAGTGGTGAGACTTAGTGAGGCTTGTTGTTGCGAGATTTGAGCGATGGGTTTTTATATTCACTTTTGGGGTTATATCTTGCTCATTTCTTTATCTTTTAGTGGTGAACTTCACCGTTGGGCATCATATACTTATTTATACTATATTGCGTGGTTGTGATCCGCCGTTTGGCGAAGAGCTAGCTCCCGCTTGGGGATGCCATTATCCTTATTATGTATTTGTGGTTTTGGATCAAAATATACAAATGAGGTGCTGCCAAAATTTTTAAAAGACGAAACATGTTTTCAATTAGTAGATTTCACTTGCATCATTCATGTTCCTTTTCATGCATTAAGAAAACTTGATTTCATTATACCTTTACTTCAAAACCACACCTCCTTTATTTTCTTAAAAAGTTTAGATTTCTGGGTTTCAGCTTACTTGAATTCCGTTACGCCTTTAGACATTGAGTGATTCATGTGCTGGTTACAAGCTAATATTTCGGGTCGTGACACGTTGGTTCCGCTCTATCTTATAATTGTTATAAGTCTGAGCATGAAATAGTGGAATATCCTGATTCCTACGCAACCCAATCAAAGAATGAGCATGTTGATGCATATTCTTCGGGGGTGTTCATTACCGAGAACCGTTTCTCAGTATTCTTTACATCCTAGGTATGAGATATCGGATCAGAATCCTACATATGTAATTTGTTACATGGGCTACAGAAAGGTAGAGAACTGAGATTGGGTGATATGTTTCTAAGTGTTAGAGAATGGTGCAATTGTTGCAGCCAAATCAGTTGGCAAATATCACATTGTATTACCAAATGGTAAATACATTGATTTTGAACAAATGTTATTACATGCCGAACCTGATATACAACATTACATCAGTTTCTTTATTTAGTTAAAAAAGGATATAATTTTGTATTGCAGGATAATGTTGTGTACATTTTCATTAATCAAGAGTTGATTGGATCAGGCACGTTATATAAATAGCATATACGTTCTAATCAAGCCATAGTTCAAAGTATGTAGAACACACAGAAAAGGAGTAGTTCAGAATTGAACGAATTTTTCTTGTGGTATTGTAGACTAGGTCATATCTATGCGACACGACAAGCTAAGTTACATTAGAATGAATATGAGAATCTGTTCAAATTTTCATCTTATGATACTTGCCAGTCTTGTCACAAAGGTAAAGTGACCAATACTCCGTTTACTGGAAACAGAGAAAGAGTTACCGAACTCTTGTGACTAATAAATGGTGATGTATACGGTCATATGTCTACAAATGCCAGGGTTGGTTCCTCATATTTCATTATATTCACTGACCATCTCTCAAGATTCAGACATATGTTCCTGTTGAAACACAAGTCTGAAACTTTTAAGAAATTCAAGGAATATAAACTTGAAGTTGAGAACCAGACCGGTAGAAGTATTAAAGTCCTTCGACGTGATTGAGGAGGCGAATACTTAGGCATGGATTTCCTGGATTTTCTAAATAGAGAATAGGATTCTCTCTCGGCTTACTCCTTTGTATACACCACAGCACAACGGTGTATCGAGGCGGAGGTATCGCACCCTATGAGATATGGCGTGCTCTAAGATGAGTACTGCTGAGTTACCTGTTTTCTTTTGGTATTATGCACTTGATAAGCTACATACCTATTGAATGGGGTTCCATCTAAATCAGTGCCTACCACTCCATATGAGATACGGAATGGGAAGAGACCATGTCTTAAACGAGTTAAGATATGGGGTTGTCCAGCCTATGTTGAAAAGCAAAATCCGGACAAGCTCGAGGCAAGGTTAGTTCTGTATAAGTTTGTTGGATATCCCGAACATTCGTGAGGGTATATCTTCTACCCCACTGAGGAGCAAAAGCTGTTTTGTTTCTCATCATGCCACCTTTTTAGAAAAGGAATTTCTTGTGAAGAAATTAGTGGTCTTAAGGTAGAACTGGAAGGAGTTCCAGCTAGACAAACTAACAGCTGATGATTTGGTGAAACCAAAGGATTCAATAGTCTCCAACGAACCTCAGCCTCTCCACGAATCTGGTAGTGTTCCTCATCCACCTGAGAGATACTACGGTTTCCTCGGTGATGGTGGGTGCGAGAATTGCAACATGGTAGATGATGACCCAACCAGGTTCATACAAGCCATCATGAGTGGGGACTCTGTGAAATGGCTGGATGCTATACAATCAGAGATGGAATCCATGTACACCAACAAAGTATGACTTTGAACGTTGCATCCGAAGTAGTAAAACCTATCGAGAGCAAATGGATCTTGAGAAGATTCTTGGTGTAAATAGAAAAGTTGAGACTTTCAAAGCTAGACTTGTAGTAAAAGGCTATCGTCAATAACCAGGTGTGGTTTATGATGAAACCTTTTCTTCAGTGGCTATGCATAAGTCTATCAGGATTAAAGCATGCATCGCGGAGATGGAATATCTGTTTTGATGTAGCAGTCAAAGAGCTTGACTTCATCAAAAAGATTGATGAACCTTATATATACAAGAAGGTTGTAGAGAGTAAGGTTGTCTTTCACGTATTGTACGTAGATGACATACTCTTGATAGGAAATGGTTTCCTATGCTACACTCGGTCAAGCTCCTCTTATCATGAGGATTCTCCACGAAAGATCTGGATGATACCTACTACATCTTGTAGATTATGATCTATGGTGATAGATCTTTGTGGATGTTGGGAGTGTCCCAAATCTAGGTACATTAACACCGTACTAAAGGGGTTTAGAATGGAAGATTCTTAGCCTGGTGGTTCGCCCACTTACTCAGGAATCACTCTCTCTAAAAAGATGTCTTCCAAGACTGATTTGGAGAGAGCTCGCGTGCAAGGGATATCCTATGCTTCGGCAGTAGGCTCTATCATGTATGCGATGTTAAGTACGAGACCAGATGTAGCTAACTCACTAGGTGTAGTGATTAGGAATCAATCAGATCTTGGGAGAATCACTGGAAAGCTGTGAAGGACATTCTTAAGTACTTAAGAAGCACTGAAGAAATGTTCTTGGGGTTTGGTAACGGTGAACTCCAGTGGGAGTCCTTTACCAATTCCAGCTCCCAGAGTGATAAGGATGACTGAAAGTCTATCTCAGGCTTTGTCTTTACCCTCAGTAGAGGGATGATATGTTGAAAGAGTTCCAAGCTATATACCGTGGCAAACCAGACGATAAAGGTTGAATACATCGCTACCAACGATGCTACCAAAGTGGATGTCTAGTTATTTCTTATTCATGTGATGAACATTGTTCCTACTATTGAGTGTCCAATAACAGTTATTGTGACAACAATGGAGTTGTGGTTTTGGCCTAGGAACGCCGGTCCCATCAGCGATCCAGACATATTTTGAAGCAGTATCACCTGATCGGGGAGATGGTTGATCTCCAGGGGATCGAGGTTAAGAGAGTTGACGGGAAGGATAACATGGCGGATCTACTTAGAAAGGCTTATCCCTAGAGAGACTTCTATGGGGCGTTGAGTATGAGATATTACAACAAATGGCCTTAGTGCAAGTGGGAGATTGTTAGTTATATATATGCCGTAGAGGCCATTATTATACATGTGATGTATATTATATTGGATGCTTGGACATATATAGGGAAGACTTTCTTGCTATACGTGATAGTATGCTATCTGGTTGCTCTTTATCTTAATATGTACACTTATTGCCTCTCTCTATTATATGTTGATAAAGCCCTTAGGATGAGTACTTGAGTACTAGGATTATGATGCAGATCATACTAGTGGGGAAGAGGTAGTCGCAAAGTACATCCTTCAAATGTTCCTAGTCGTGGGAGTATCGAGATGGGGCATTGATATTCTAGAGTAGACTAGCGTATACGCTTCTTGACCCATATGATGGGCGATGGATGATCCTACATCCATTGGTGTTTGACATCAGAGATGGTATACGGGTGCTCGGTGGAGACTGGGTACACTGAACGGACTTGCCGAGAACTCCTAGATGGTATTATACCTATCGTCATATAGAAGTCCTCTGGTGACACTGGTACAGGTTAGTCTGTCGACCCAAGATCGTCATAGAGTCTTGTGTGATTCACACTGTGCTTTGATTTCCACCTTACCAGGTTCAAGAGATCGTGCAAAATGGTGGTTTTTGGGTACCGTCCCGAGTCACATGGAGGCAATGAGCGATAGGAGGGGATTTCGTCTCTCCCGGTATTGGGGATTGATGTTGCGTTATGCTTTATTGGCCATAATAGGAAATACCTGGCCAAGGCTGCTGAGATTTACGGGTAAGTGTTATCAGTAGTTTCTCGAACCATTATGGGCCTCATATCGAAATGACTTATCAGGCTATTGGGGTCTGACGTTCACCACCCCCAGGCTGTGATTTGCGACATATCAGACGAAGAGACCAGACTATACGGTAGTGTTACTTATTGGATTTACAGGAGTATGAGAATGCTTGCTTGTTATCTTCTGATCGCTCAATACCCGGATGGCCGTTACGTTTAGCAGACCGCTTGCGACTTGTGGGTGACTGATATGATCACCACCTACTGCCGGCGTATTGATGAGTCTTTAGAGTCCTACACAGAGATTTCCTGGCTCAGGCGAAACTGTTAGAGTATATGTCCTAGAGTCCATTACTGTATCATACTAGCTTGTATATTACTTGATGGAAACTTGGGATATTCACAGTTGTATAGAAAATCTTGCTCAAAATGGTAGTATGCTACTTGGTTTGTTTCTACTTTAATATGTGCATGTGTTTCTTTTAGCATATCGCTTATACATATTAGTAGAGCCCTTAGGATCTTTGCTTGATTACCAGCGTTGTGATGGCAGTCACACTTGTGGGGGCTGGGTAATCTGTAAGCACATCCTTATACAGGTCCCTAGTCGTAGGACTATCGAGACAGGGCATCGATACTCCGGAGTAGACTAGCGTATGCGCTTCTCATCCCAGCAGGGGAGATGGTCTGTCCCATAGCCATCAGTACGTCGTATTTGAGATAGTATGCGGGTGCTCGTTAGGTTACGAGTACACTGGATGGGACTCGTCGGGAACTGTTGGTTGGTATTATACCTATCGTTAGTTATCAGTTCCCAGGTGACATGAGTACAGTTTAGTCCGCTGACTTGACACTGTCACTTCTCCTCGAGTGTGTTCCCACTGTTCTTTGATTACTACCCTACCACGGCTCAAAGAAGTCGTGCAAACAGGTAGTAGTTGGGTGCAGTCCCGAAGCACTTGGAGGTAGTGACGGTTAGACAGGATTCGTCTCTCCCGGTATTGGGGGTTGATATCGCGCTGTGTCTAGGAGAGTCATTACACATAGTCGTCCCTGGCCAGGGCAAGCGAGATATACTGGTAGGTTTCCAGTGTTATCTCAGGGTGTTCTGGGCTACACTCTAACACGACTTGTACCGCTATTAAGGGACTGACGTTTACCACCCCCTAGGCCCGCCATGCGATGTTCTCAGACGAACGGACCGGACTATATGGAGATTTTCAAATTCAGGCTCAGTAGGAGTTCGGATGGGTTTACCTCATCGGCTTTCTTATCGACATCTACCTGGGGACCGTTACGCACAGCTAGTGCCGCTTGCGGTCTGTGGTTAAACCCACTGCCAGCGTAGTGTCAAGTCTTTAGAGTCCCACACAGAGAGTTTCCCTGCACTGAGTGAAACGTGTAGAGGCCGTATGGTTTTACGGCAGGGCTACGATCACTTACGTGCACTTGTGTGCGTATGCTGTTCGGGCAGACAATACTAGTGGGCTTTGGTTTAAGCCAGATCCTACAATTGTATGGATGGATTTGTTTTGTCTTCTGTGCATCTGCATTCTATGGAATGCGGATGCGGGTGTGTATGCACAGTTGTGAGGAGCGAAGAAGAAGGAGGTGCCTCATTAGGGTTTTGACAGTTGATTCGGCCAAAACCATTATGTGGCAGGCTCATTAGGGTTTTGACAGTTGATTCGGTCAAAACCATTATGAGGCGGACTCATTAGGGTTTTGGCAGTTGGTTCGGTCAAAACCATTATGAGCCGGAGACATTATTTACTAATCTTTTTAGTGATAATTATGTTATGGCTAATTGCTTTGACCATTTGACCATACTTGACTTTGTTGACCGTTTGACCAAAGTTGACTTGGATCTTCATGAGAGGTCTAGAGTATTCTTTGGTTTTCTTTTTCTTTTTGTGATGAAAATGGTCAAGTCAAGGGTAGCCATCAACTTTATCATGAAAGGATTAGTAATTATGATGTTTTATGCATTATTGCAACCATGGTTCAATTTTTTAGTTCATTATTCTTTTCTCATTCTCTCTCTTGATATGAGAAAGCTCCATGGTTCCTCCTTCTTCTTCCTCCTCTTGAAATTTCCTTTGATCTCATGTGTTGAGAGAATAAGGAAGTAAGTTGACAAAAACATCCATCTACTACTTCTACACAACCTAGGACATCAAGCCTAGCGATCTTGTTGCCCTAGTTGCCTCGGATCGAGGTGGAGCTCGGAACACAAACTCTCGGGTGGATCATCTTCGACTCAAGGAGGCCGCGGAGGTGATCAAGATCCGGATCGATCCTCGGAGCTTGGATGGACGAGCATGACAGCGGAGAGAAGACCCGAAAGACTGGTATCGTGAGGTATAATCTCTAAGACATAGTAGATAGAACCTCAAGTAGTTTGCTAGGTTTTTGTTTAGCAAAGATCCTCTTTTTAGTCCATGTTGCTTTGTGTCAAAAAATCGTTTTTTACCGTTTCCGCCTCCCCGTAAGAACCGGGGTGAGCAACGTGGACTTACAGTAGTATCAGAGCCTAGCTAAATACAAACTAGCATATTAGCAAAGTATTTAGAATTTCGATCGGAAAAAAATCGCAAAACACGTCCGAAAAACTCAACTTTCTGCCGATTTTTAAAGCAGTGCAAAAAATAATTCCACATACACTAAAAATCGGCTTAGGGTTTTCTAAGAAACCTGAGCGAAAACGATCCAATGACTCGTTCAACGCGCCGCGGAACCGCGGCAAGAACATGCTTCTGGCCGCGGATCCGCGGCCGAGTTGACTCGGCCGTGGATCGTTTTTGGTGCAGTGTTCTTAGTGAGATGTTTTGGGATTTTTAGGATAGTTTGTTTCTGCCCAGAATTTCCAGAGAACAAATTTGTGTTTGGGTTGGTTACAAATCCGTATTTTGATCAAAATTCCGTAGACTTTGGCTAATGGATTTTATCTGTGATGTGATATATGTATTGAACGTCTGCTAATCGCTATACATCGATTAGTGGGAGTTGTACATATCTGTGATCTGTAATGCTGATGGTTTGTGTATATGAACTCGTTGGATTGTCGTGGATGAATAGCGGGGATGTGAGATGAGAGTATTCTTTTTCATTCATTCAATGTAAAATTTGTAATTGATGTAATATTATTTTATGGACGCACATCCGGGATGAGGTTGTAGCCACCATTGTATAATTTCTTTTACTGTTTTTGCTCCTAGGATAGACTTAAGGTGGGGTGCACAAACTACCGGGTATCTCGAAGTGCCGAGTGGCCTACTCACGTTGTTGAGGGAGGTTGCTTCGCTTCGGGTACTTAGCGGGTAGTTTGCCGCACCAATAGGGGTCTAGGGTGTGGTATTGGCTATTCATCGCGACCGTGTAATCCGTCTTTCGTTGCAGGCTCGAACGAAACGCGGATTCCTAGTTTATCCAAAGTGTTCATCTGTGATCAGGAATGGCTATCATTGCATCTGACGAATGTATATATCTATATATGATATCTATTTAGACGTTGCTTATGTTTTGCATCCATGCTAGTCCAGCCCCCGCTCTGTCATTAGTTAAGTAACCTAACAGGTGATGACGGGGCCCTGTGGCGAATGCGGATGGCATAAGCGTACGTCATATTTTCGTTGTTTTCTGCAATGGTAGGATTAAATGATGGGACACATTAAAATTAATGCAAGAAAATAAACCAAAGTAAAGTCGTTGGAACAATTTCAAAACCACTCGGTTCTTTTCAAAAACCAATTTTTAAACGCGGAGCTTGAACCACTCCTTTTAAAAGTTATCTCGTTCCTTCGATTATATCAAGTTCACTACGTTCACGATTTTGCCAAAACCATTCGTAGCCCTCCGTCGTTTCATATGAATATCCAACAGTATTCAAGCTGTGTTTGTTGGCCTTAGTCAAGGCACAGTGTTTGGTAGCTGGTGGGTATTCATATGTTGCATAGATAGATGCGTTGGTTTGGGACAGTCGTATTACTTTGTTGGCCATAGTCAAGGGTATATACGGGTGGGTTCAAATTAACCTGGACAACGACGGGTAGAACTTGACATATGACTTATGATTTGCTGGCCTTAGTCAAGGTCATAAGAGCATGGGGCAAAAATCCACATCGGGAGTTTCTAAAGAAACTGAAACTTGCCAGTGCTGCATACCATTTGGAGTGTGATGATTCTGGTAGGATTCCTTCAGTTTTATCACACAATGATATTTGGATCCCGATCCTACTGTGAGTATATGCTACTCCTCGGGAACTTTCTCACTTAACGATCAATGCTATAAACCAAGTAGGTGTCTAGAAAGGTGTTAGCGGGGCTGCGCCCCCAGGGAAAAGAGGTTCTTTAATTAAGGAACTTCGCGAAAGCGTTGGAAAACCTCCCTCGAAGTACCGACACTGGCCTGGCTGAACGGTTAAGCAAGTATTGTACGGTGAGATTGATCCTGACTAATTCTTCCTTTATAGTTTGAGGAGGGATTCGAGAAACAGTGGGAGCCATCCTATTTAGATAAATTAAAAACCAATCTAAACTTGCAAGAGTATCATGCTGAGTGTTTTCTTCTCTCTCTCTTAATTGCAGCGACCCAGTGACCACACATAGGTTACATCTAGATAATAAAATGACTGAATCTGACTATTATGACTGGCAAAGGTCTGTCCAGATGTCCATTGCCCATGACAAGCTGGGACACCTCTTAACTAATCAAGCCCCTGCCGTCTCAGGACTAGTTTCCCCTGTCACGGATATTGATATCCGTAAGACATCGGAAAAAGATTGTGCGAAAGCCAAGTGCCTCGTGTTAGCCTCAGTTGATGGTGCATACCAGAGGCATCACGAGAAGATGGACTTAGTTTCTATCTTCCTCCATAACAAAGATTTATATGGAGAGCAATCTCGTATCGCAAGATATGAGACCTCGAACGAATTGCTTCAAGCGAGGTTGGCTATCGGGTCATCTGTAAGGGGCAACGTCCTTACAGAGACCAGCTATTTTGAGCTCACGGACCTGAAGACCATGTTGAAGAATGGGTCAGATGCTGACTTGATTCTACAGTCTCTACCTTCTACCCTGAAGGAAACCAGGGAAGTAGAAGGAAAGGGAAGGGCAAAAGTTTCTGGGTTGGATGTAGTAAAAGAAGGGCGTTCCTATTGTTACGGGAATGAACATTGGTAGAAGGCTTGCAGGGCTAGCAAAGCCAGTAGCCAGGATTCGAAGCATGTTGTGGCTTCGGCTTCGAGTGTGTTTGTGATAGAGAACTGTATGTCGGTTAACCCTACTTCCTGGGTATTGGATACCGGATCAGGATCTCACATCTATAATTCGTTACAGGCACTGAGAAACCGTAGGGTTATCAAGATAAGTGATATAACTCTCAGGGTTGCTAAAGGAATGAGCATGAACGTTGAATCCGTAGGGGAATATCATCTTGGACTGACAACTGGGCAGATATTGATTCTGCATAACTGTTTTTATGTACCAGGTGTGACTTGTAATATCATATCTGTATCCTTACTTTCTAAGGAAGGATATGATTTTACTTTTGTAAGCGATGTGGTCCACATCCACCTAAATCAAGTTCTGATTGGGTCAGGTACATTAGAAAACGGAATATACGTATTGAATCAAGCTCAGATTTTCAGTGTCTAGAACACACTTAAAAGAAAGTCTCCGGAATTAAATCAGGCTTTCTTATGGTATTGTAGACTGGGTCACATTAATGAGACACGGTTAACAAAGTTACATAAAGAGGGATACTTGAATCCGTTCGAGTACCATTCTTATGCCACTTGTGAATCTTGTCTCATGGGAAAGATGACAAAGACTCCGTTCACTGGACACGGAGAAAGAGCAAGCGAGCTCTTGGGACTCATACACAGTGACGTGTGTGGTCCATTGTCTAGACATGTGCAAAGTGGTTATTCATACTTCATTACTTTCACAGATGATTTCTCTAGGTATGGACATGTCTTCCTGATGAAGCATAAATCCGAGACCTTTGAGAAATTTTGGGAATACAATAATGAAGTTGAAAATCAAACAGGCAAAAGTATCAAGACACTGAGATCTGATCGAGGTGGTGAATACTTGAGTGCCGAGTTTCTGGACTACTTAAAAGAGAATGGAATTCTCTCTCAGCTTACTCCTCCATACACACCACAGCACAACAGTGTATCGGAAAGGCGGAATCGAACCCTATTAGATATGGTTCGTTCCATGATGAGTAAGGCTGAGTTACCGCGATCCTTCTGGGGTTATGCACTAGAAACAGCTGCATATCTTTTGAACCAAGTTCCTACTAAGTCAGTGCCTACCACACCATATCAGATTGGAGTGGGAAGAAACCCTGTCTTAAACCCTTTAAGACATGGGGATGTCCAGTTTTTGTTAAAAAGCAGCATGCGGACAAGCTCGAGGCACGCTCAGTACAGTGTAAGTTTGTAGGATACCCAAAGAACTCCAAGGGGTATCTTTTCTATTACGCAGAGGAGCAAAAGGTCTTTGTTTCTCGTCATGCCCGCTTCTTGGAAACTGAGTTTTCAGAAAATCAGATAAGTAGGAGCGCAATAGAACTGGAAGAAATTCCAGAACCACAAGATATTACTGAAACCTTAGTAGAACCAGAAGGTTCAGGAGAACCGGACATCCCTGCGCCACTCCGCAGGAGTAGTAGGCAGTCTCATCCGCCCGAGAGATACTACGGTTTTCTCATAGACGGGGATAGAGAGGATTGCACTATTGACTATGGTGAGCCTACTAGCTTCCAGCAAGCCATTCAGAGTGGTGACTCAGTAAAATGGCTGGATGCAATGCGGACCGAGATGAAGTCCATGTACACCAACAAAGTTTGGACTTTGGACTTTGCTCCAGAAGGGGTAAAACCCGTAGCTGCAAATGGATCTTCAGAAAGAAGATTGGTGTAGATGGGCAGGTTGAAACCTATAAAGCTAGACTTGTTGCAAAGGGATTTCGTCAAAGACCTGGTTTGGACTATGACGGGACCTTTTCTCCAGTGGCTATGCTCAAATCCATTCGGATCCTTCTTTCCATTGCTGACTTCCACGATTATGAGATCTGGCAGATGGACGTAAAAACGGCTTTCCTAAATGGAAATTTAGAAGAGTGCGTCTATATGGATCAGCCGGAAGGATTCATTCAGAGTGGGAGTAGCGGTAAAGTGTGCAAGTTTCTCAAGTCCATCTATGGACTGAAGCAGGCATCGCGGAGTTGGAACATCTGCTTTGATGATACTTTCAAGGAATTCAACTTTATCAAAAACCCAGATGAACCATGCATTTACAGTAAGATTGTAGGGAGAACTGTGGTATTCCTCGTCTTGTACGTGGATGACATTCTCCTTATTGGAAATGATATTTCTATGCTACAGTCAGTCAAAGGATTCTTGTCACAGATGTTCTCCATGAAGGGCCTGGGCGATGCCAACTACATTCTAGGGATCCAGATCTATCGTGATAGATCTAAGAGGATGTTGGGACTTTCACAGTCCAGGTACATCGACACCATACTGAAACGATTCATTATGGAAGATTCCAAGTGCGGTAATCTACCGGCTTGTCACGGAATCACCCTCTCCAAAGAGATGTCTCCCAAGACTGATTTGGAAAGGGCTCGCATGTCATCTATACCCTACGCATCTACGGTAGGCTCTATAATGTATGCGATGTTGTGTACCAGACCAGATGTAGCATACGCATTGAGCGTTGTAAGACGGTATCAGTCGGACCCAGGGGAGAAACACTGGATAGCAGTAAAGAACATTCTCAAGTACATGAGAAGGACTAAGGAGATGTTCTTGGTGTATGGTGGAAAAGGCTTCCAGATCGAGGCCTTTGCTGACTCTAGCTTCCAGAGTGACAAGGATGACTCCAAGTCCATGTCAGGTTATGTCTTTACCCTCAATGGAGGGGCGGTTTGTTGGAAGAGTTCCAAGCAGGAAACCGTTGCTGACTCAACTATGGAAGCGGAGTACATAGCTGCTTGCGATGCCGCAAAGGAAGCTGTCTGGATAAAGAAGTTCCTCATGAAGCTTCAGGTGGTTCCTACCATTGTTGATCCAATACCACTGTATTGTGACAACAACGGCGCTATAGCTTTAGCGAAGGAACCCAGGTCCCATCAGAAGTCTAGGCACATTTTGAGGCGGGTACCACCTGATCAGGGAGATCGTAGATCGCCGGGAGATTGAGGTGAAGAGAGTAAATTCGGAGAATAACACTGTAGATCCACTCACGAAGGCCTTACCCCAGACTCAGTTCGAGCGGCTGATCAAGATGATAGGTCTTCGATACGCTAGTACATGGCCTTAGTGCAAGTGGGAGATTGTTAGTGTATATGCCGTAGAGGCCATTACTGTATCATACTAGCTTGTATATTACTTGATGGAAGCTTGGGATATTTACAGTTGTATAGACAATCTTGCTTAAAATGGTAGTATGCTACTTGGTTTGTTTCTACTTTAATATGTGCATGTGTTTCTTTTAGCATATCACTTATACATATTAGTAGAGCCCTTAGGATCTTTGCTTGATTACCAGCGTTATGATGGCAGTCACACTTGTGGGGGCTGGGTAATCTATAAGCACATCCTTATACAGGTCCCTAGTCATAGGACTATCGAGACAGGACATCGATACTCCGGAGTAGATTAGCGTATGCGCTTCTCATCCCAGCAGGGGAGATGGTCTGTCCCATAGCCATCAGTACGTCGTACTTGAGATAGTATGCGGGTGCTCGTTAGGTTACGAGTACACTGGATAGGACTCGTCGAGAACTGTTGGTTGGTATTATACCTATCGTCAGTTATCGGTTCCCAGGTGACATGAGTACAGCTTAGTCCGCTGACTTGACACTGTCACTTCGCCTCGAGTGTGTTCCCATTGTTCTTTGATTACTACCCCACCACGGCTCAAACGAGTCGTGCAAACAGGTAGTAGTTAGGTGCAGTCCCGAAGCACTTGGAGGCAGTGACGGTTAGACAGGATTCGTCTCTCCCGGTATTGGGGGTTGATATCGCGCTGTGTCTAGGAGAGCCATTACACATAGTCGTCCCTGGCCAGGGCAAGCGAGATATACTGGTAGGTTTCCAGTGTTATCTCAGGGTGTTCTGGGCTACACTCTGACATGACTTGTACCGCTATTAGGGAACTGACGTTTACCACCCCCTAGGCCCGCCATACGATGTTCTCAGACGAACAGACCGGACTGTACGGAGATTGTCACATTCAGGCTCAGTAGGAGTTCGGATGGGTTTACCTCATCGGCCTTCTTATCGACATCTACCTGGGGACCGTTACGTACAGCTAGTGTCGCTTGCGGTCTGTAGTTAAACCCACTGTCAGCGTAGTGTCGAGTCTTTAAAGTCCCACACAGAGAGGTTCTTTGCATTGAGCGAAACGTGTAGAGGCCGTATGGTTTTACGGTAGGGCTACGATCACTTACGTGCACTTGTGTACGTATGCTGTTCGGGCAGACAATACTAGTGGGCTTTGGCTTAAACCGGATCCTAGTATTGTATGAATGGATTTGTTTTGTCTTCTGTGCATTCGCATTCTACGGAATGCGGATGCGGGTATGTATGCACAGTTGTGAGGAGCGAAGAAGAAGGAGGTGCCTCATTAAGGTTTTGACAGTTGATTCGGCCAAAACCATTATGTGGAAGGCTCATTTGGGTTTTGACAGTTGATTCGGTCAAAACCATTATGAGGCGGACTGATTAGGATTTTGGCAGTTGGTTCGGTCAAAACCATTATGAGCCGGGGACATTATTTACTAATCTTTTTAGTGATAATTATGTTATGGCTAATTGCTTTGACCATTTGACCATACTTGACTTTGTTGACCGTTTGACCAAAGTTGACTTGGATCTTCATGAGAGGTCTAGAGTATTCTTTGGTTTTCTTTTTCTTTTTGTGATGAAAATGGTCAAGTGAAGGGTAGACATCAACTTTATCATGAAAGGATTAGTAATTATGATGTTTTATGCATTATTTCAACCATGGTTCATTTTTTTAGTTCATTATTCTTTTCTCATTCTCTCTCTTGATATGAGAAAACTCCATGGTTCCTCCTTCTTCTTCCTCCTCTTGAAATTTTCTTTGATCTCATGTGTTGAGAGAATAAGGAAGTAAGTTGACAAAAACATCCATCTACTACTTCTACATAACCTAGGACATCAAGCCTAGCGATCTTGTTGCCCTAGTTGCTTCGGCTCGAGGTGGAGCTCAGAACACAAACTCTCGGATGGATCGTCTTCGACTCAAGGAGGCCGCGGAGGTGATCAAGATCCAGATCGATCCTCGGAGCTTAGATGGACGAGCAGGACAGCAGAGAGAAGACTCGAAGGACCGGTATCATGAGGTATAATCTCTAAGACATAGTAGATAGAACCTTAAGTAGTTTTCTAGGTTTTTGTTTAGCAAAGATCCTCTTTTTAGTCCATGTTGCTTTGTGTCAAAAAATTGTTTTTTACCGTTTCCGCCTCGCCGTAAGAACCGGGGTGAGCAACGTGGACTTATAGAAACGAAGTAGGAGCACATATGTAATATATGCGGGACCAAGATTAATATGTGTATGTGATACCATTTTCTATTCTTGCGATATGTGATATTGGTCGGTTATATGTGATATAGCCGGGTTATCGGATCAAGTGTTGATTCGATAAATTGATACATATGTTATTAGTCGGTTAATGTGATATAGCCGGATTATTAAATCAAGTGTTGATTTAATAATTTAATGTATAATTATATATTTGATATATTGATTAACATTAGCTAATATTAGCTCACTTAAGCATTTCTTTTTCTCACTTATGTGTGCACTTAATATATATATGATATATATTATTGTGTCATGCATGTTGCAACATGCTACATGGGTTGTGAGACTCACACCATGATTATAATAATGTAAGGTTTTATTTATTTAAAGTAAATCAAATTAGTTGGAAATTATTCATATGGTTAAGCTTAGTGGAAGCTTGTAGAATCATTGACTTAGTCCACTAGTTTTGTTTTACATTAGATATTTATTAACCCAACCATTACCTTAAGCCATGGTTAAGTCTCTACAAGAGTTAGTATGAGATATTATCTCATCCATGGTTGCTATTCTCACTACTTGATTCATTCTTCACTTAATTTTCTCCATGGTTACTTTTCTTCATCTCCTTCCTTAAGCTATCTAGTTGTTTTGGGAGGTGAAGAAAATGAGTGAGAAAATAATTTCTAAAGTGAGCAAAATTCCTACTTCATCAACCTCCTCTAGACTAGCCATTTAGATTGGGTTGTTTCTTCACTAGTTCATCAATTAGTGAAGAGGCAGCTTGGGTTAGTGTCTCCTCGACGTAGATCATCTTCGGCCTCGAAGACTTCAGGAAAGCTTGTTCATTTCACCTTGTGGAGCCTTACTAGAGTCCGGGAGATCACTACTTGGAGCGAAGGGAATACTACACGGAGCTTATGAAGTGAAGGACCGGTCTACAAAGTTTGTATTCCTTATTCACTTAGATATAAAGATGTTTACATACTACTTTCGTCTAATTCTCTAGTTAAAATTCTAGGTTAGGGTTCTTTAGCACGCCAAAAATTCGAAAACGGTATGGTCGATGCCTCCCGAAACCCAGCGGCGACCTTAGGGAACCCTGCACTCTATTCAATAGGTATGCAGCTATCTCAAGTGCATAACCCCAAAAGGAAATAGCAACTCAGCATTACTCATCATAGAGCACACCATATCTTCTGGGGTGCATTCCTCTGCTCCGATACTCTATTGTGCTATGGTGTATACGGAGGAGTAAGCTGAGAGAGAATCTCATTCTCTTTTAAGTAGTCTCTGAATTCCGTGCTCAAGTATTCTCCTCCCCGATAAGATCGAAGAATTTTAATACTTTTACCCATCTGGTTCATAACTTCGTACTTATATTCCTTGAATTTCTCAAAAGCTTCAGACTTGTGTTTCAACAAGAACACATGTCCGAATCTATAGAGATTATCGGTGAATGTAATAAAGTACGAGGAACCATTCCTGGCATGTATAGACATAGGATCGCGTACATCATTATGTATCTGTCCCAGGAGTTCAGTAGCTCTTTCTCCGTGTCAAGTAAACAAAGTTTTGGTCAACTTGCCTTTGAGACATGACTCGCAAGTGTCAAAAGATGTAAATTCGAACTTATTCAAATATCCATCCGTATGCAACGTAGCCAGTCTTGTCGCACTGACATGACCTAGTCTATAATACCACAAGAAGGCTTCGTTCATTTCTGAACTGTTCCTCTTGATTGTGTTCTGTATACTTAGAACTGTTTTGTGATTTAGAACGTATATACCGTTATACAACGTATCATACCCAATCAACACTTGATATAGGAAAACATTCACAATATTTTTGGTACGAAATAACAGTCGATCAGAATCATTGTGTTACCACTTGGTAATACAAGGTGATATTCGCCAACTGCTTTGGCTGGATCAATTGCACCATTCCCTACTACTAGAGACTTATCACTCTTTCCCAGTTCTCTACCTCTCTTTAGACCATGTAACAAATTACATATGTGAGATCCTGATCCGGTATCCAATAACCAGGACGTAAAGCAAACTGAGAAACAGTTCTCGGTTACGAACACACCCGAAGACGAAGCATCATCATACTTATTCTTCATTTAGGTGGCGTGGGAATCCTGATATTCCCCTATTCCTTGCTCAGACTTATGACAATCATAAGAAAAAGTGGAACCTATCCCAGTATAATAAGTTGGTTTGGTCAATACATCCATATTATTATCCTGATTAAGGCGTGTCATTGGTCGTTACCAGGAGAGAGAGAAGGATAATCACTTTTGTGTGCGCTCTTTGCAAGATTAGATTGGTTATTATTTTATCTAATTAGGATGTCTCCCACTATTTTGTTGGAGTTTCATAGCACGATCACTAGGTTTTAGCAAGCATCGAGTATGCAATTTTAAAAAAATATAGAATGCTAAGGAATACAATCCTAGAATCGAACTAGAGAATTAGGGTTTTATAAAGCATGTAAACAAACTTTACACAAAATGTATAAGGAATACAACCTTTGTAGACTGGTCCTTCACTTCTACAGCTCCGTGTAGTAGTCCCTTAGCTCTAAGTAGTGGTCCCCGAACTCTTCTTAGGTTCCACTAGGCGAAAGAAACGAGCTTGCTTAAGGTTTTTCGAGGCCAAAGATGATCTACCTTGAGGAATCTCTAACTCAAGCTATCTCTTCACTAATTAAGGAATTAGTGAAGCAAAAAACCAATACTAAATGACTAGTTTGGTATAGATTGATGAAGTAGGAATTTTGCTCACTTTGGAATTATTTTTCCCTTTTTCTTTCTCACCTAACTCAAAGCTAGAGAGCAAAGAAGGAGATGGCGAAGATGATCAAGTGATGAACCATTGGGTGAGAAAATATCTCAAATCATATTTGTAGAGATTTAACCACCGCTAGATATAATGATTGGGTTAATAAACATTTAGAGTAAAACAAAATTAGTGGATTAAGTCAAGGCTTCTATATGCTTCCACAAGCATCTTAAGCCATGGCATTTTCCACCTAATTTTGATTTATCCCATAATTATTAATCACCCAAATTATATTTAATTTCGTATGAGTCTCATACACCCATGTCCAATGTTTCATCTAGCATGACACAAAAATAAATACATTAATATATTCTCATATATATTTATATGTATTTGTAGAAAAAAAATTCTTAAGTGAGCTAATATTAGTTAATATATATTAATATATCAAATATATAATTATATATTAAATTATTAAATCAACACTTGATTTAATAATCCGGCTATATCACATACAACCGACTAATATCATTTATATGTATATCAAATATACATATAACAAATTATTGAATCAACACTTGATTCAATAAACCGATTATATCACATATAACATATATAGTGAGATTAGAATACTGTATCACATACACGTATTAATCTCGGTCCTGCACATATCACATATGTGCCCTACTTCATTTCGCTTGAGCTAGGAAATCTCTGTGTAGGACTCTAAAGACTCGTCAATATGCCAGCGGTAGGTAATGATCATATCAGTCACCCACAAGCCGTCAGCGGTACTAGCTGGACGTAACGGCTACCCATGTATTGAGCGTGTAAGTCCATATTGCGACCCCCGGTTCTTACGGGGAGGCGGAAACGGTATAAAATCAAAATTTTTATCGCAAGAGGCAACATGGACTAACTTATGGTCGGGATCGTTACCTAAACTAAAACTAGCAAACTAAGCTAAAGATATTTAGCTACTCGGATAGAGATGGTTATACCTAGACTTGAACTCCTTCTCTTCAAGCTCCGATGGTGGTCCGATGGCTCCTTGTCGTCGTCTCCGTACGCCGAAGATAGATCCACTTGAAAGCTCCAACCTTTAGCTCCTTCTTCGGTCTTTGAAGAAACTAGCTCACTTGGTTTGCTAAACCTAGTGAACTAGAATGAGTAGAGAAGAAATAGAATGGGATTTTATCTATGGTTCTTGATTCTCAACTCATGAGACAAGAGAACCATAGATCAAGAGAGGGAGGTAAAGGTTGAGGGTGAGAGCAAGGGGAGAGCTCAAGAACAAGAGAGAGAATGAGCAAGAAAGAATGAGGCTCTCTTTTCTCTCTCACCCTCTCATAATCCAAAATGATCATAACTCATCATATCAAAAAAAGTCTTTTGGTGATGGTTAGAAGCAACCATAAGGTTATCATATCATGCACTCATATTACTCAAAAAGCAAGCAAGAAAAAAGTCTTTGGCATGAAATGATAACCATGGTTATCATGATGGTCAACTAGTCAAGCCTAGTCAACCGGTCAACAAGTCAACAAAAGTCAACAAGTCACCAAAGTCAACAAGTCAACAAAAGTCAACAAGTCAACAACCATATCACCATAATACTTAATTAATATAATAGTTAATCACATATCATATTCTCATTAGGGTTGAGCAAAAAGTCAAAAGTCAACGGTCAACTGTCAACAACCCTAATGAGAATCCACTGCCTCTGCCTCCCTGTCAACTGTGCATACACACCCGCATCCGCGTTCCGAGGAACACGAATGCAAACTGGATAAATCCAATCCCATAAGGTACACTAGGATCTGGCTTAAACCAAAGCCCGCTAGTGTAAACTGTCCGGACACTGTACGCGCACAAGTGCACGGATGTGACCGAACCCTGTCGCAAAACCATGCGACCTGTCGCAATACCATGCGACCTCTACTCGTTTGCCTAAAGGCGAAAAGCTTTCTGTGTGGGACTCTAAAGACTCGACACTACGCTGGCAGTGGGTTTAACCACAGACCGCAAGCGGCACTAGCTGTGCGTAACGGTCCCCAGGTAATGCCGACAAGAAGACCGACGAGGCGAAACCCATCTGAACTCCTACTGAGCCTGAGTGTGACATTCTCCATACAGTCCGGTCTGTTCGTCTGATACATCGCATGGCGGGCCTAGGGGGCGGTAAACGTCAGTCCCCCAATAGCGGTACAAGTCGTGCCGGAGTGAAGCCCAATACACCCTGAGATAACACTGGAAACCTACCAGTATATCTCGTTTGCCCTGGCCAGGGACTACTCGTGTAATGGCTCTCCTAGACACAGCGCGATGTCAACCCCCAATACCGGGAGAGACGAATCCTGTCTAACCGTCACTGCCTCCAAGTGCTTCGGGACTGCACCCAACCACCACCTGTTTGCACGACTCCTTTGAGCCGTGGTAGGGTAGTGATCAAAGTACAGTGGGAACACACCCGAGGCGAAGTGACAGTGTCAAGTCAGCGGACTAAGCTGTACTCATGTCACCTGGGAACTGATAACTGACGATAGGTATAATACCAACTAG
Source organism: Agapanthus africanus (assembly GCA_030015575.1). Classification (NCBI taxonomy): domain Eukaryota; kingdom Viridiplantae; phylum Streptophyta; class Magnoliopsida; order Asparagales; family Amaryllidaceae; genus Agapanthus; species Agapanthus africanus. Next base: position 235,751,323 of record CM057337.1, read on the forward strand.
TCAGTTCCCGACGAGTCCTGTCCAGTGTACCCGTAACCTAACGAGCACCCGCATACTATCTCAAGTACGACGTACTGACGGCTGTGGGACAGACCGTCTCCCACACTGGGATGAGAAGCGCATGCGCTGGTCTACTCCGGAGTATCGATGCCCTGTCTCGATAGTCCTGCGACCAGGGACCTGAATAAGGATGTGCTTATAGATTACCCAGCCCCCACTAGTGTGACTGCCATCACAACGCTGGTAATCAAGCAAAGATCCTAAGGGCTCCACTAATGCGTATAAGTGATATACTGAAATAAACACAAGTACACATTGAAGTAGAAACAAACCAAGTAGCATACTACTATTTTGAGCAAGATTGTATATACAAGGTGAATATCCCAAGCATCCATTAAGTAATATACAAACTAGTATGATACAGTAATGGCCTCTAGGGCATATACACTAACAGAGCGATCAGAAGATCAACAAGCAAACTTGTCCAAACTCCCGTGAATCCAGTAAGTAACACTACCGTACAGTCCGGTCACTTTGTCTGATATGTCGCATATCAAATCTGGCGGTGGTAAACGTCAGACCCCAATAACTTGATAAGTCATGCCGATGTGAGGCTCATAATAGGTCTAGAAACTACTGATAACACTTACCAGTAAATCTCATCATCAGCCCTGGCCAGGGACTTCCTGTTATAGCCAATCGAGCATAGCGCAACATCAACTCCCAATACCGGGAGAGACGAAACCCCTACTATCGCTCATTGCCTCCATGTGACTCGAAACTGTACCCAAAATCCATCTGTTTGCACACTCTCTTGAGCGTGGTAGGGAGGAAATCAAAGCACAGTGGGAATCACACAAGACTCTATGACGATCTCGGGTCTACAGACTAACCTTTACCAGTGTCACCAGAGAACTGCTATCTGATGATAGGTATAATACCATTTAGGAGTTCTCGGCAAGTCCTATTCGGTGTACCCATTCTCTAATGAGCACCTATGTACAATCTTTGATGTCAAACACCAATGGCTGTGGGATCAACCAACGCCCCATACAAGGTCAAGAAACGTACACACTAGTCTACTCTGGAATAACGATGCCCTGTCTCGATACTCCCTCGACTAGGAACAATTTAAGGATGTACTTGTGGACTACCCTGGCCCCATTAGTATGATCTGCATCATAGTCCTGGTAGTCAAGTCCACATCCTAAGGTCTTTATCAACATGTAACGGAGAGAAAGTATAATGATACAAGTGTACATATTAAGATAAAGAGCAACCAGATAGCATACTATCATGTCGAGCAAGAAAGTCCTCTCTATATATGTCCAAGCATCCACTATAATATACAATCATATACAATAATGGCCTCTAGGGCATACATATAACTAACAATCTCCCACTTGCACAAAGGCCAGTTGTTGTAGTATCTCATACCCAACATCCCAAAAAGTCTCCCAAATTGCATCTGGGGAATAGCCTTCGTGAGTGGATCCGCCGTGTTATTCTTCGCGTCAACTCTCCTGACCTCGATCTCCCGGCGATCAACTATCTCCCGGATCAGGTGATACCGCCTCAGAATATGTCTGGATCGCTGATGAGACCTGGGTTCCTTGGCTAAAGCCACAGATCCATTGTTATCATAATATAAAGGTATTGGATACTCAATGGTTGAAACTACACCAAGTACAGTTATGAACTTTTTCATCTAGACAGCCTCTTTGGCGGCATCGTTGGCAATGATATATTCAGCCTCCATCGTCGAGTCTGCCACAGTATCTTGTTTGGAACTCTTCCAACATACCGCCCCTCCATTGAGGGTGAAAACAAAATCCGAGACCGACTTACTGTCGTCCTTATCACTCTTGAAGCTCGAATCGGTAAAGGGCTCCACCTGGAGTTCACCGTTACCATACACCAAGAACATTTCTTTAGTCCTTCTCAAGTACTTAAGAATTTTTTTCACAGCTGTCCAGTGATTCTCCCCAGGATCCGATTGATACCTGCTTACAACACTAAGTGCGTAAGCTACATCTGGTCTGGTACATAACATCGCATACATGATAGACCCGACTGCCAAAGCATAGGGTATCCCTTGCATGTGGTCCCTCTCCAAATCAGTCTTGGGAGACATCTCTTTGGATAGAGTGATTCCTGAGATCGTGGGTAAATTTCCAAGCTTGGAATCTTCCATACTAAACCTCTTTAGTATGGTGTCGATGTACCTGGATTGGGACAATCCAAACATCCGTTTAGGTCTATCTTTATAGATCTTAATCCCCAGGATGTAGGAGGCATCACCAAGATCGTTCATGGAGAAACTTTGTGATAAGAAGAGCTTGACCGAGTGTAGCATAGGAATATCATTTCCTATCAAGAGTATGTCATCCACGTACAATACGAGGAAGACAATCTTACTCTCTACAACCATCTTGTATATACAAGGTTCATCTACGTTTTTGATGAAGTCAAACTCTTTGACTGCCATATCAAAACAGATGTTCCAGCTCCGCGATGCTTGCTTTAATCCATAAATTGATTTAAGCAGCTTGCACACCTTTCCGCTGCTCCCACTATGTACAAAGCCCTCTGGTTGTGTCATGTAAACGCTCTCTTCTAAATCATCATTTAGAAAAGCGGTCTTGACATCCATCTGCCAGATTTCATAGTCATGGTATGCAGCGATGGCAAGTAGGATCCGAATAGACTTAAGCATAGCCACTGGAGAAAAAGGTTTCATCATAATCCTTTAACGAAAACCTTTCTCTACAGGTCTAGCTTTGAAACTATCATCTACACCAAGTTTCTTCTTAAAGATCCACTTGCTCCCAATAGGTTTTACCCCTTCAGGAGAAACTTCCAAAGTCTATACTTTGTTGGTGTACATGGATTCCATCTCAGATCGCATTGCATCCAGCCATTTCACAGAGTCCCTACTCGTGATGGCCTGCTCAAAACTAGTTGGGTCATCATCTTCCATGATGCAATCCTCGCTCCCACCGTCAACAAGAAAACCGTAGTATCTTTCAGGTGGATGAGTAATCCTACTAGATCTACGGAGTGGCTGAGGTTCTTTGGAGACTATCGAATCCTCCGGTTCCAACAAATCATCAGTTGTAGTTTGTGGCTGGAACTTCTTCCAGTTCTACCTCTTTACCACTAATTTCTTTTACAAGAAATTCCTTTTCTAAAAAGGTGGCATTCCGAGAAACAAACACCTTTTGTTCCTCGGTGTGGTAGAAGATATACCTGTTGGGCTCGAAAATTACACCCCGGTTAACCAAGTCAAAGTCAAAATCAACCCCAAGTAAGCGGGCCCTAGCCCAAATCAAGTCAGCCCATGCCTAAGTCGAGCCTCGCGGCCGGCCTCCCCCATGCCAAAAAGAAATCATGTAATAAATAATTTTGATGTAATTTTTTTATGCATGAATATAAGAAAAATGGGAATAAAGCCAAATTTTTGTAAAGCCCATGGCTCATGTGCAAAAGAAATGAGCACATAATGCATGGGATGGGCAAAATACCATTTTGTAAAGCCCAAGTGATTGTATGTAAATTTGTAAGCCTGTATAAGGCAACATGATAATTAAATAAAGGATAATTTTCCATTCCCCTCAAAATTTAGGGTATTTTCCTCCTTCTCCTTCCTCAAGATTCTAAAACCTTCTTCTTTTCTTTTGAATTAAATCAAGAGTTAACTCTTCCTTTTTTCAAAAATAAATAGTTTTTCACCATAAAACCCTTGAATGGGAGCTCGGATCTGCCATCAAATCCCTAAAAGGGGAGATTTTATGTCTTACCTCCCTTCCTCCCCCCCCAAGATCCAGCCAACAGAAAGGAAGAAGAAGGATACCCATCTCCGAAAATCCCATTCCAGGAGGATCTGAAGCTTAAAAGAAGATCCAAATATTTCTAGAAGTTTAACTCCATTCAAGATCTGTTGGAGTTTAACTCCATAAATCAAACCCCTTTTTAAGAGTTTTACTCCAAATCTATACATAAACCCCTTGGGAGTTCAACTCCTAACCCAGGAGCTAATCCCATTTTCCGCTGGTGTTTCCAGCGGTCGCGTGCCACGCATGTGACCCGCGGGCGCCCACCGGTCGCGTGTAGTGCATGTTACCCGCGGGCGCCCAACGGTCGTGTCCAGCACACGTGACCCGCGGGCGTCCAGCGGTCGCGTGCGCCTCACGCGACCTACGGGCGCTAAGCGCCTACGTGCGCCTCACGCGACCCACGGTCACTCCGCGCTCAGCGTCCAACAGTCGCGTGCAGCTCACGTGACCCGCTAGAGCCAAGCAGTCGCGTGCTGCGCATATGACTAACTGGCGACCAGCGGTCGTGTGCTGTGCATGTGACCCGCGGGCGCCAAGCGCCCACGCGCTGCGCATATGGCCCGTAAGCGCCCATCGCCCACGTTCCATGCACGTGTCTTTAAGATGCTCCTCACCCCTCATTTTCCATGCATTCCACACCAGAAACACGTCCCCCGTTAGGAAAATTTTTCTAACAGGGCGCCGCCGCGCACCTCGTAAGGGGGCGGCTAGTCTCCTTGACCCCAGCCCACTATCCGGGTAGCTGGACCCCTGTAAACTCTGTGAGGCCCCCGATATATCTAAAACCCTTTCAAAACACAACACACGTACACTGCACACTGAGTTCGCATGACTAGTTGACCCATCAATCGGCGGTTCCCTCGCTACAAAGGCGAGGGGTAATTAACGGCAGCTTAGTCCGCGCCTGCCGCAGATTCAGATTCCCACAATCAATAAACCCCTGCCTACCCAAGGCAGGGGGAATCTGTAGTACGCCTGATAAGCGCATACGTATTCCCATCTCAATGGGGTGAAGAAAAACACCCTACAGATTCTGGCATGCCCGGTAGGACCTTTTCTCTCCTACACGATGAAAATGGACGCTAGGACGGTCAACATACATATCGATATTCATACATATCGATATTCATACTAAGATAATGTTCTTTCATGTAGGATTTCAAGCGATCAAGCCTCAACAATGTCTCCAAGGACAATCTTAGTCCTCAGCACAACTCTTATCTCCTACACGATGAAAATGGACGCCAGGACGGTCCTCCCGTCCTGTCTCGGGCGACAGTGGGAGGAGCCCCTACTACTATTTGGCTCTATTCTGTTCATGTCAGCCAACGCCATCCCAGCTCCTCGAGCTCCGGTAACAGACAAACTGGCCTCAAAAGGCAAAAGGCTAAATGTGGTGATCTCGAGGGCACCACTACCCAAACGCAAGTCGGTGTTTGAACGACTTTCCTTGGCCCTAGCTGGGGGCAAGGCCAGAAACACTGACAAAGTAACAAGGCATCTTGGGCAAGCTCCAGGGTGCCCCTGACAACTGCTCAATTGGGTATCTTCTCTAAGCTCCCCGTTAGTCGGCTCACGATGGCTTCCCGAATGACGGATGCCCGCCAAGCCCTCAAAATCGAGAAGCTAAGACAGAAAAGGCTCAGATACAGAGCCAACAAAAAGGCTAGGGCTCATGCTAGGCTGAACTTCATGAGGTTCCAAGAACAGGGTTATCCCGCAACAACAGCTGAATCGGCTGTAAAGCTCGCTAGCACTTTTGAACAACCGAAATTGTTTCAGAAGAATGCCATGACCGCGAGGGTCAAGAAAGTTATGATCCGGACAGCACCGCCCAAACACCCAGCCGGGCGAACCGTCTTCGGTTTCCTGTCCTTTCCAGAAGACGAAGGGCCGCGACGATGGTCCGAAAAATCAGCCGCCAAAGATAAAGAGATGGCTGGATATGTGGTCCACACTGTCTATATGGTCTGACATGAAGAAACGAACCATCCTATGCTTCACAGCCATGGTGATGATATGGTTGACGCTACCCAGCACCGGCTCGGTCTAAATGATGAAGAGCCTGCTCAGGCCGATAAGCCAATGGAGCCCGTGGTTCCTGCGGAATTAAGCTCAGGAAATAAGGATGACCTGGTTGTCATATCCGGAACTATAGAACAAGCATTATTCCGATGGCTTCAAAGACAACTTCAGGACAGGGATGAGAAGATGACCAAGGTCCATTCCAAAGTCGACGAGCTGGCAAATGTCGTGGCAGATCTCGTGACCCAAGTCGCCCGATTGCAATTACAGAAGAATGAAATTTTGGTTCATGAGCCAGGGATTGATATCGGGAAGCAGCCAACCGATACTCCCTCCAGCCCAAGAGCGGAACACTTTTGCGAAAAACGGCCGCGGTCAACTTCTAGTCTCTCTGATACGTATACTGAATTGGCTAAGCAGACAGCAGGCGAACCAAAGACGGATCGGCCTCAAGGACCAACATCAGTAAAGGCACCTACTCTAATGGAGAGAAAGAAGAAAGTATACTCCTTCAGGAGGGATGAAGTCGGAAAAATATTCGAGGACGCCTTGGACAACGGTCTGCAACTTCCTATTCTAAAGAGGCCACATGAAATGAACATGACCGGCAATCTCATATACTACCTATATCATAGAATGGTAAGTCATACCATTGAAGACTGATATGTTTTAAAAGATTGGGTGGAGAACCAATACAAGCGTGGGAAAACCTCACGGTCCTCGGATGTACCGGCAAGCCACAAAGCTACGGTCATCAACACAGCTCCGCCAAGATCAAAGTTCGAGGAGCTAGGAAAAGCAAATGCACAAGACCACCACGTCGTTAAACTAGGAATAATCGACCTCTAAGTCGTTAAACTGGGGATGTAAAAAAATGTGTAAGTAAGAAAAAAAGCCGAAATGATAGGGCAACTCGTAATAAAAATCAGCGAGTAAAATAAAAATGAAAATAAACAACCGAAATGATGGGACAACCGCGAATAAAGCCGAAATGATAGGGCAATCGCGACCTTCGCGATAAGAAAAGCTGAAATGGTAGAGCAATCGCGGTAAAAAAACTCCTAAAGGTGAATGATGAGTCGCTCATGGTACCATATTCCAGTGCAGCGATGCAGACGCTAACCAAAATCCAAGTTCCCAAATGGCGAATGATGAGTTGCTCCTGGTACCATATTCCAGTGCAGCAATGTAGACGCCAAACAAGATCCAAACCATCCAAACGGCAAATGATGAGTCGCTCCTAATACTATATTTCAGTGCAGCGATGCAGACGCCAACCAAAATCCAAGTTCCCAAATGGCGAATGATGAGTCGCTCATGGTACCATATTCCAGTGCAGCGATGCAGACGCCAACCAAAATTTCAAATCTCTGAATGTCCCAAAGGCGAATGATGAGTCGTTCCTGGTACCATATTCCAGTGCAGCGATACAGACGCCAACAAAATCCCAAAATTCTCCCAGCCCTATGGTCTGGATCATACATCCTGTAAAATCGTATACAATCCACGGGCGTAAACAACCCCAATCTCTCCTAAGTCCTACCGGCGAGACTACATCTAAAGTCCCACCAGCGATGAAGATCCACAAAAAAAGAATGGTATGTCCACAAGCAAAACGGGCACGGATGAAAACCCAAAAGGGCTACGTGAGTAAAAACAGCAGGACTGCCGGCAAGTTTGTGAAAACCCGAAAGGGCACAAACTCGTGAAAAAGAGATGAAATACACTCGCAAAGTCCTCTCGACTTTATGAAGAGAAAATTCCCGCATGAGATCCTTACGCCTCACAAAGGAGCAACACACTTGGGGGTCCTCACGACTCCTAAGGAGAAAATACACCTACGGGATCCTGTCGACTCGTAGGGAGAAAATGCTTTTATGGGACCCTTAAGGCACATAAAATTGAAAAGTCTTAGGTGATAGGGACCTAAACCTGTCTCCTAAGCCATCGCTGCCCAACAAGGAAAGGCAAAAGATGAATTGCTCCTGGCACCTGTGCTTTAGTGTTAGCAACGCTGATGCCGACCCCAACCCCAAAATTCCAAACTTCCAAATCAATAGACTCCTAAGTCTTTACACTGGGGACATATGACCTCTAAGTCGTTAAACTGGCAACAGATGACCCCTAAGTCATTAAACTGGGAACGAGGGAAATCCTCATGGCAAATGATGATTCGCTCCTGTTACCGTATTCCAGTGAAGCGATGCTGATGCCAAACCAAAACCAAAATCCCCAAATCCACTCATGGAAAATGATGATTCGCTCCTGGTACCATATTCTAGCGTAGCGATGCTGATGTCAACCCAAATCATATCAAATCAAACACCGACCATCCAAGTCGCAAAAAGGGCAGCAACGACCTCCCTGTCAGAATTATGCTTCGACTAGGAATCAAGTCAACCAACAACTTCCCCGTCGGAATTATGCTTCGACTCGGAATCAAGTCGACCACAGACACTCCGCCTCGGGGAAACGTCGACCAACGACACTCCGTGCCGGGGGCACGTCAACTAGCGACACTCCATGCCAGGGAAACGTCTAAAACAGACACTCTATACCGGTGATACGTCAACCACAGACACTCCGTCTCGGGGAAACGTCGACCAGCGACGCTCCATGCCGGGGGCACGTCGACCAGCGACACTCCATGCCGGGGAAACGTCCAAAACAAACACTCCATGCTCGGGAAACGTCGACCAGCGACACTCCATGCTAGGGGCATGTCGACCAGCGACACTCCATGCTCGGGAAACGTCGACCAGCGACACTCCATGCCGAGGAAACGTCCAAAACAGACACTCCATGCTAGGGATACGTCGACCACAGACACTCCGCCTATGGAAAACGTCGACCAGCGACACTCCATGCTGGGGGCACGTCAACCAGCGACACTCCATGCCGGGGAAACGTCGGCCAGCGACACTTTGTTTTAGGGATACGTCACACACTGACACTCCGTCTCAGAGACACGTCAAGCATCGACCGTACATGTCGTAAAAATGGCAGTGCCAGCTTCCTAAAAGCGGGAACCAAATCAAGTCGCCTCCACGCAAAAGATCCATCAATTTCATGCACATAGCCCACATGTGTGGTATGCATTTATTGATGGGGAGGCACTGTGTTGGGTTCGATAATTAAGCTCCGGTTGACCAAGTCAAAGTCAACCCCAAGTAAGCGGGCCTAAGCCCAGATCAAGTGGGCCCATGTCCAAGTCGAGCCCCGTGGCCGGCCTCCCCCATGCCAAAACGAAATCATGTAATAAATAATTTTGATGTAATTTTTTTATGCAGGAATATAAGAAAAATAGGCATAAAGCCAAATTTTTGTAAAGCCCATGGATCATGAGCAAAAGAAATGAGCACATGAGGCATGGGATAGGCAAAATGCAATTTTATAGCCAAGGGCCTATATGTAAATTTGTAAGCTTATATAAGGCAACATGATAATGAAATAAAGGATAATTTTTGTCACGACCTAAAATATTAGCTCGCGACCAGCACTTAAATCACACGACGTCTACAGGCGTAACGTAATTCAAGTAAGCTGAAACCCAGAAATCTAAACCTTTTTAAGAAATAGAGATACGATAAATCAAGTTTTGTCTTCTGAAAAAAATTGGGCAGCACCTCCTTTGTAAAAACTAACCCCGAAAACGGGTACAACACAGAATATAATAAAGTATCCACAAACGGGAGCAAATCACACCCAACGGCGGAAACAACCACCACAAGTATAAAAACAAGTATACGACGCCCAACGGCGAAAATCCACACAAGGAAAAGTAAAGCAAGACACCAAACCAAAAGCAAACATAAAACCCATCGCTCAAGTCTCGCAACTACAAGTTTTCTAAGTCTGCAACATATACAATTACTAATTTCTGAATTGATGGAGTGACTAGATACAATATGAATAATGAATACAAGAGGGGCACGATCCAACATGTACCACCTACCATAAACAAGTCACCCGAAAACAGCTGTGTGGCAGCGATGCCGCAACTGATCCATGCGGTCAACCTGCAAGAACTATGGCACAATGGGGGTGAGTTATCAACTCGTGAGTAGAAAACATCATCAGGTAAAAATCGAAATAAACAACGATTCCTAGGTCAACTATATCATAAAGGTAATACTATGATATCTAGGGTGACCGTATCTGCATATGTGCTAGCACATAATAAATGCCTAACAACAAGTGGATATCATCCAACAATATAATCAATGCATGTATGCAGTGGATTTCGTCCAACAATATAATCAATGCATGTATGCAGTGGATCTCGTCCACGTGTCACCTACTGACACAACAACTCTTACATGTAAATATCATAAAAGTATATGTAGGTAAATATGAGAATATAAAACAACGTGTGTCCCTCGCGACACAACAAAATCATGGAAACCTGAGTGTCTAACCATGACACTCGAAACATCATGAAACCCGTGTCTAACATCGACACGTAAATCCTCATGCCTCAGGCGCCGTCCCCACGACTGGCCCTGATGTCATGTCTGTACATCACTCCGGTCGGTATCCCCACAATAACCACCGAATCCAAATACTATCACCGGTAGGTACTTTCCCAGCCTTCCAGGCTCATCGCCTATCATCTGCGAACTTCTTGCAGAGGGGAACCATACCGGGCTCCACCATGTACCCGTACACGGCCGACTACACTCCTCGCATCGGGTATGTATCAAAAATCTCAGAACCGAGAAATCTCATGGTGGACGCATCGAAATATCATATCAAGAGAAACCGGGATTTCAAACAATACATAGTTTTCTTGAAATACCCCACGGTTCACAAATCCATAAATCACATGAAATCTATATCTCAATGCGTAAATCCATGAAAACTGATATATGCAACATAAAACAGCATTATGACCATATTAAGAGAAAACTGCTCTTTTAAATGAATCCAGTTTTAAAATATATCATGTGGTTCCCAAATCCTCCAAAATCAAGTGCAGCATCATATGAGGTGTACATGTAACTATAGCAAAATAAGTGTATCTATATGTAAGCAGGTATGTATGATGCATCTCATAAGCACAATAGCACAATAAGCAACGTCTCAAAATCATATGTCAATACAATACCACTTAGGCGTATGTGCAGTTATGGCAAGATATGTGGGTGTACATGTCAATATGTATGCATGATGTGCATGTAGCTGTAACAAGGTATGCAACATATAACAGGATGTAAGCATGTCCGTATATCTCATGCAACGTGGAACAGTGATATGAAGATAGCAGATATATCATAACATGATGTAGCAATTCTACTGTGTAGTGACATAACAATTATCGATGATGAAGTGTGTGAGCCGGCAATCTGTGTATATACAACATACACATCATCGATAATGGTGTAGGTGTACTAGCAGAGGTATATGTAATGTAATGAGAATAACATGAACGTAGCACAAATTACATCGTCAACTAAAAGCTATAAGGTATACGTGTCTACAATATGTCCGAGTCGGTGTATCCATCAATCGGCATCCAGCCTCACAACATCACGTACGGTACAAACCATCGTACGGCATCCTCTAAACAAGGGTATGGATAAATCAACAGGTAAAACTCATCGCGTACGGTAATCCACGTACGGCGGCAATAAAAAAATAGGGATTCTATCAACCTATACAACATTGGGGTACGGATCTAAGTCTCGTACGGCATATCACTCAAAATGCAACACATTATCCATATAAATATACCTATCTTTCAGGTCACATCCGTGTCCATCTCATATCAGGTGACCTACAAAGGTATCAACAATCCCATATCGACTCGAATCCAAAAAATGACATATCACACTATGTCATCATAACACATCGTATAATCGTTCATCACATTTATATCTCACAATCACATTATATAAACGTCACACTTGTTCTGTTTAAATTTGTAACCATCATGATTCACTTATCATACCATATTCTCATATGTCAATATGTCCATTAGCATCAATTTCTATCATATTATTGTTTGTAAATCCTACAATCATGTCCGTGCATATCATTTATCAGGATAACATAAACAAACGATATTCCATATCAATGGTTGTGGGAGTGCTATACGCCATCCACCCGACTTCCCCCGTAGATATAAATCTACTCACCTGCTAAACCCCTCGCTTAGCCGTAGTCGATGCGCTTCGTCATCACGGAATCCATGCCAAGGTACCAACAATCAATAGGAATTCGCAAAGGTATTAACATCATATTCCGAAATCCAAGAACGGCACGCGGTGCGCTCATAGGTTAGAACCTATAGCCTACGCATGCAAAACAACCAAACCACCCTCGTCATTGACGTACAAACGTCAAACGACCAAATACAATATCCAGTCGCAAAACCAAGAAATCCAAATACCGGAAAGCATAGCCAAAACCCTACCTAGGGTTGCTATACTAGAAAACTGCCACGCCAAAAATCCAATCGCACCAATACTCATTCACATCACAATAATTATCATAGATAAAAATATATACATCATCTCTACGACAATTAAAACCCACGTTTAATTTTTACCGGAAAACTAGTAAGCAACTTTTACCGCAATTTAGCACAAGTCTAGAAATTTAACTATTCTAGCAATTTCTAACAGCACAAAGTAGCTTAACTTAGTGATCCAAACTATTTTCATAATTTTAAACACGCCCAATTATGTTTTAGTAAAACCTAGTAAGCTAAAAACTCCATTAGACAAATTAGGAATTAACAATTATCATATTTCTTACTAGGTTAAGTTTTCGTAATCTTCAATTAACAATTAACCCATTCATCAAGTTTAAACCCTAACTTGAACTTCTTTAAAATTATTATGAATGAATTAAACATGAGTTTAAAGCTATATTAATCAATTAATTAGCTAGCTAAGTGATTTAATACAAAAAATTAAAGATTTGGATTTGAAATTATACCTCTCAAGAACACACCAAAGCAACTAGATTCATCATCATTTGCCTCCAAAAATCATGTCTTTAAAGAATATTTATGCTAGTTTAGGCTTAAGGAAAATGGGTATGAATTGAATTTGGAGTTATGAAGTGAAATGAGCTTTGAAAATACAAGCAACAAATTTTCTCACCAAAAAATAGGCTCGGCCAAGATGGGGCAGCCAAGTGCTCGGCCAAAACATTGGGGGGTGACCTTAAGCTTTCAGGTGGTGATGAAAAGGAAATATCAACACAAAATATCCACATAATATCTTAAGCTTTCCAAAAGACTTTAAAGCTTACAATGAGTCACAAAAACACCTCACCATTCTAGAAACACACACAAATAACTCATCTATGCCTAATGAATCCCCCTCCCCAACACTAGTAATTTCGGCCAAGACAAGATCAAAGATATTTTTGGCCAGAAAAAAAGAATGCATATAAATTAACCAATAATTAAATGCATAAATAACAACATAAAATAATATTTTAATTAGGGAAAAATTCTATATGAACCAAAACATCCAATTGACCCCCAAAGCCCGTGCTCTAGCACTATTCTAGTTAAACTAAGCGCAGTCGAGTCTGTACAGAGGTTTGATCACAATCAGGTTAAAACGGAAAATACCGACTATTTTACCCTAAAACGGAAAAATTCGCATAACAATTTCAGAAACGTTACAATCTTCCCCCCTTAAAGAAATTCGGTCCCCGAACTTAAATTAAACCCCCAATACTAAACATTTCAAAATCTAACTCAATCAACAGGGATCCGAAATCACGGAAGCAACATAAACAACATAGCGAATCGCATGCGCCTGAAGCCGTGAATGTAAACTCAAAATCGAACTCCGTCAAGCGTCACGCAAATCATCGGACTTGCACGCATATCATCGGAGTTACAATGGAGATACAGATCTCGAAATCCACTACTGAAATCCAATATACACTAAGCATATGCTATAATATGTATATAGTACACATCCTTTTTGAAAAAAATCTCCAAAAACTGAAATAACATATGCAAAATCTTTTTCTGAATCGCCCTGTGATGTGTAACTCACGGCGCAAATGACAGACGCTCATTTGTAAAGTAATAATATACTTTCATATAAGTTTTGCTAAAAAATATACGTTCCGCCCTTTTTGAAATATCCCAAAAGGTTTTCTTTTGTAAACGTTCGTGTCACTCGCAGACATGTAAGAAATAGCGAGACTATAGCTCCTTTTTGAAAAGCTCTTGGTAAAATTTTTATACATGCAAAGTACACAGGTACTGTCTTCGGATCAATCCTGTTAGGGTACTACAAAGTATAGGGCCTCATCATGAAAACAAAATGCTCAAAAGCAATATCAGCCTCAAAAGGCTTGTCCAACCATCACGTGCGTCTGGTGCGCACGGAAATCAAATCCAAGTACAGGTGCCACAATATGCACAAAAGTAAGACTAAGTGCAATGGGTGTGCATGAAAGCATATGTGTGCAACAGGTGTGCACGACAACATCTACTACATCAATAGTGCACGAAATCTCAATCCAGTGCAACTATCATGCACGAACGAAAATCCCAAACGAGTGCATCAGGTGTGCACAAGAATCATATCACGCGCCCAACATGCGTGAAAGTCCAAATCAAGTGCATTTGTCATGCACGAACGACGAAATCGAAATCAAATGCATCCCATATGCACGAATAAAATCGCATCTAAAACGCACGGATAAAAATCTAAATCAAGGGCATCCAACATGCATGAGTAAAATCTCACTCAAGTGCATCCAATGCGCACAAAATCCAATACGAAGCACCTAATATGCGCAAAAATCCAACCCAAGCGCGTCGGGTTCGTAAAAAGCATCTAGTGCACGAAATATCTAATCTTGTGCATCCACTGCACGAAATATCAAATCCTGTGCATCTAGTGCATGAAATATCAAATTCTGTGCATCCACTGCACGAAACATCAAATCCTATGCATCTAGTGCACGAAATATCAAATCCTATGTATCTAGTGCACGAAATAGCAAATCATATGCATCTAGTGTACGAAATATCAAATCCTGTGCATCTAGTGCACGAAATATCAAATCCTGTGCATCCACTGCACGAAATATCAAATCCTGTACATCAAGTGCATGAAATATCATCAATAACTCAAATGCGTATGAAAACTGCACCGAGTGTACCCAGGTGTATAAAACTCAAAAACGTGTGCAACTGCGTGCACAAAACATGTATCAATGCACTGCAAGCATATGTGATCTATACCGAGTGCAAAAATCAAATCGAGTGCGTACTACATGCACAAATCAAATCAACCGTATGAAATCCACGAAATCATAAACATGTACAGCCAAGGCACAAAATCAATATTAAGTGCAAATAAATGTGCACAAATCATAAACCAATACAATGGTGTATAAAATATATATCTCAAGTGCAATAACTATGCACAAAAATGTAAATACCTGCACGAAAACCATGTCCTAAAACTCAATCATCAAAACTCAAATCCAAGCGATATAAGCGTGATACTCGGATTACAAAGCAAATCGCAACAAATGACATTGAGGTACACCTCCTAAAATGTCGAAAAATGTCGGTGCGTCCAAACTGGCAGAGAAAGAACATCCGCCTGCCTCCTGCTCACAGTCTGGCGTCTTCTGTCTCTGGGTCCTTATTCCTCTGTGGATCATAAATCTCGCACTCTATCGGCTCATCTGCCCGGTCAGGTGTGCTAACGGAAACGATTCCGCTTTGGCACTCATCAGGTCAACTCTCGGCCAATTAGTATGATCACTCATAAAGCAGCACGTCACTGGTGTTGGCCTCTGGCCCTCTGAATACAGGTGACACAACTGATCCTCGGTGCAATCTCATCGCAGCAGTGTCCTGGAAGGAACCGGCTCAAGGTCTCTTCCGATCTCGCCTATACCGAACTGAACGGAGGCTGGTACACTTACAAATCATTTCTCGCTTTCTGGACATCTACGTTCTCAGCACAGCATTTTCTCGGGAACTGGCCGTATTCCAATGCCTCTGCATACATATCAGATCTCTAATCTCGACGGGGAATAACAACAGCTCGTCAGCATCACGCACGAACCTCTTGTTCCACTCGTCCTTATTATCGTCCACTTTGACATCATGTCATGCTATCCGCGTACTGCAATGGTTCTCGATGACAATCAATCCGGAATTTCTCGCACGGACTCGAAAGCACGAATTCGGTATCTTCATCACTCTATAGAAGATATCTAGCCGAACGTGTCCTCGGGAACTCGTCCCAACCATCGGAGGAATACTCAATAATCATCCATTTCTCGATCAACTCACAACACATCTGGGTGAGGTCCTCTATCTGAAACTGGTCAGCTTACCGATCTCACATCGGAACGTCCGACGAACAACGTCATCTCTGGAACGATCTACTCTAGATCTGAGTAAGACTCTCCACGCTAGAAATCTTCAACTGAACTGGGCCTGCGTCGGTGCATCAAAACTGACCAATCACCTCCGTCTCTCAACTCAAGATAGACTAGCTATCACCTGTCGCATCTCTGTCTGGAGGCTCCAGCGATCTCAGCTTGTAAGCTCTGAAAGCGACATCACATCAATCTCAGCAACAGCTGGGTCATCTTTCTGCACGGTCGATGACATCACAATCTCTGAGGTATGCTGTACATCAACAGTCCTCTCACTACAGGCAGCCTCCAACAATAGCCTGATCATTCAGTACAAAACCGTACACTCGTCTCAAACGAGAGGTCACAACACCACACTACATCGATACGTTCCCATGTCACCAGAAAACACGATGGTCAGTTCTCGTCCACGACGAGCTCGCCCTGACCACATCACTAGCAGCAGCTCAAACTGCGCTCAAATCATGGTGACAGGAACCTCAATCAAGTATCGACGAAAAAAAAAGATCAAGTGATGAAATGAAACAACAGATCCAGAAAGAATATATGATCATAATGAGGAAAAGAATCAGTGAGAGCATGATCATGTAAACGAATAGAATCAAGGATCTCAAATGGATGTATAATCAAGGAAATAAAGAGAATCACAAGTTTCAAGATATGTACATCCGAAGGTCACTTAAGTGGAGTATCGTATCGTAATTATGCCGAGGAACATACGTACGGTACGTCACTCTACTCAAGCTACCTACTACATCAATCAGGGTCAGCCTATAAAAGGAAAGTTCGGGTCTAACACCCCCTTGTTCAAGTCTAAGTTCCGTAAGGTCAAGCGTACGTTCCAAAAATTTATACGCCCTAGACCCCACATAGTTAAACCTAGACTTGAACTAAGGTTAAACCTAGCGCTCTGATACCAACTTTGTCACGACTCAAAATATTAGCTCGCAACCAGCACTTAAATCACGCGACATCTACAGGCGTAACGTAATTCAAGTAAGCTAAAATCCAGAAATCTAAACCTTTTTAAGAAATAGAGATACAATAAATCATGTTTTGTCTTTTGAAAAAAATTGGGCAGCACCTCCTTTGTAAAAACAAACCCCAAAAATGGGTACAACATAGAATATAATAAAGCATCCCCAAATGGGAGCAAATCACGCCCAATGGCGGAAACAACCACCACAAGTATAAAAACAAGTATACGACGCCCAACGGAGAAAATCCACACAAGGAAAAGTAAAGCAAGACATCAATCCCAAAAGAGAACATAAAACCTATCGCTCAAGTCTAGCAACTACAAGTCTTCTAAGTCTGCAACATATATAATTACTAGTTTCTGAATTGATGGAGTGACTAGATACAATATGAATAATGAATACAAGAGGGGCACGATCCAACATGTACCACCTACCACAAACAAGTCACCCGAAAACAGCTGTGTGCCAGCGATGCCGCAACTGATCCATGCGGTCAACCTGCAAGAACTGTGGCACAATAGGGGTGAGTTGCCAACTCGTGAGTAGAAAACATCATCAGGTAGAAATCGAAATAAACAACGATTCCTAGGTCAACTATATCATAAAGGTAATACTATGATATTTAGGTAGACCGTATCTGCATATGTGCCAGTACATAATAAATGCCTGACAGCAAGTGGATATCATCCAACAATATAATCAATGCATGTATGCAAGTGGATCTCATACAACAATATAATCAATGCATGTATGCAGTGGATCTCGTCCAACAATATAATCAATGCATGTATGCAGTGGATCTCGTCCACGTGTCACCCACTGACACAACAACTCCTAC
This sequence comes from Agapanthus africanus, assembly GCA_030015575.1. Classification (NCBI taxonomy): domain Eukaryota; kingdom Viridiplantae; phylum Streptophyta; class Magnoliopsida; order Asparagales; family Amaryllidaceae; genus Agapanthus; species Agapanthus africanus. Next base: position 235,769,385 of record CM057337.1, read on the forward strand.
ATGTAAATATCATAAAAGCATATGTAGGTAAATATGAGGATATAAAACAATGTGTGTCCCTCGTGACACAACAAAATCATGGAAACCTGAGTGTCTAACCTCAACACTCGAAACATCATGAAACCCCTGTCTAGCATCGACACGTAAATCCTCATGCCTCACGCGCCATCCCCATGACTGGCCCTGATGTCATGTCTGTACATCACTCCGATCGGTATCCCCACAATAACCGTCGAGTCCAAATACTATCACCGGTAGGGACATGCCCAGCCTTTCAGGCTCATCGCCTATCATTTGCGATCTTCTTACCGAGGGGAACCATATCGGACTCCACCATGTACCCGCACACGGCCCACTACACTCCTCGCATCGGGTATATATCACAAATCTCAGAACCGAGAAATCTCATGGTGGACGCATAGAAATATCATATCAAGAGAAACCAGATTTTCAAACAATACATAGTTTTCTTGAAATACCCCCACGGTTCTCAAATCCATAAATCACATGAAATCTATATCTCAATGCGTAAATCCATGAAAACTGATATATGCAACATAAAACAGCAATATGACCATATTAAGAGAAAACCGCTCTTTTAAATGAATCCAGTTTTAAAATATATCATGTAGTTCCCAAATCCCCCGAAATCAAGTGCAGCATCATATGAGGTGTACATGTAACTATAGCAAGATAAGTGTATCTATATGTAAGCAGGTATGTATGATGTATCTCATAAGCACAATAGCACAATAAGCAACGTCTCAAAATCACGTGTCAATACAATACCACTTAGGGGTATGTGCAGCTATAGCAAGATATGTGGGTGTACATGTCAGTATGTATGCATGATGTGCATGTAGTTGTAGCAAGGTATGCAACATTTAACAAGATTTAAGCATGTCCGTATATCTCATGCAATGTGGAACAGTGATATGAACATAGCAGATATATCATAACATGATGTAGCAATTCTACTGTGTAGTGACATAGCAATTATCGATGATGAAGTGTGTGAGCCGGCAATCTGTGTATGTGCACCATACGCATTATCGATAATGGTTTAGGTGTACTAGCACAGGTATATGTAATGTAATGAGAATAATATGAACGTAGCATAAAGTACATCGTCAACTAAAAGCTATAAGGTATACGTGTCTACAATATGTCCGAGTCGGTGAATCCATCAATCGATATCCAGCCTCGCAACATCACTTACGGTACAAACCATCGTACGGCATCCTCTAAACAAGGATATGGATAAATCAACAGGTAAAACTCATCACGTACGGTAATCCACGTATGGCAGCAATAAACAAATAGGGATTCTATCAACCTATACAACATCGGGGTACGGATCTAAGTCTCGTACGGCATATCACTCAAAATGCAACACATTATCCATATAAATATACCTATCTCTCAGGTCACATTCATGTCCATCTTATATCAGGTGACCTATAAAGGTATCAACAATCCCATATCGACTCGAATCCAAAAAATGACTAATCACACTATGTCATCATAACACATCGTATACTCTTTCATCACATTTATATCTCGCAATCACATTATATAAACGTCACACTTGTTCTTTTTAAATTTGTAACCATCATTATTCACTTATCATACCATATTCTAATATGTCAATATGTCCATTAGCATCAACTTCTATCATATTATCGTTTGTAAATCCTACAAGCATGTCTGTCGCATATCATTTATCAGGATAACATAAACAAACGATATTCCATATCAATGGTTGCGGGGGTGCTATACGCCATCCACCCGACTTCCCCCGTAGATATAAATCTACTCACCTGCTAAACTCCTCGCTTAGCCGTTATCGATGCGCTTCGTCGTCATGGAATCCACGCGAAGGTACCTACAATCAATAGGAATTCGCAAAGCTATTAACATCAAATACCGATATCCAAGAACGGCACGCGGTGCGCTCATAGGTTAGAACCTATAGCCTACGCATGCAAAACAACCAAACCACCCTCGTCGTTGACGTACAAACGTCAAACGACCAAATACAATATCCAGTAGCAAAACCAAGAAATCCAAATACCGGAAAGCATAACCAAAACCCTAACTAGGGTTGCAATACTAGAAAACTGCCACGCCAGAAATCCAATCGCCCCAATACTCATTCACATCAAAATAATTATCGTAGATAAAAATATATACATCATCTCTAAAACAATTAAAACCCACGTTTAATTTTTACCGGAAAACTAATAAGCAACTTTTACCGCAATTTAGCACAAGTCTAGAAATTTAACAATTCTAGCAATTTTTAACAACACAAAGTAGCTTAATTTAGTGATCCAAACCATTTTCATAATTTTAAACTCGTCCAATTATGTTTTAGTAAAACCTAGTAAGCTAAAAACTCCATTAGACAAATTAGGAATTAACAATTATCATATTTCTTACTAGGTTAAGTTTTCCTAATCTTCAATTAACAATTAACCCATTCATCAAGTTTAAACCTTAACTTGAACTTCTTTAAAATTATTATGAATGAATTAAACATGAGTTTAAAGCTATATTATCAATTAATTAGCTAGCTAAGTGATTTAATACAACAAATTAAAGATTTGGATTTGAAATTATATCTCTCAAGAACACACCAAAGCAACTAGATTCATCATCATTTGCCTCCAAAAATCATGTCTTTAAAGAATATCTATACTAGTTTAGGCTTAAGGAAAATGGGTATGAATTGAATTTAGAGTTTTGAAATGAAATGAGCTTTGAAAATACAAGCAACAAATTTTCTCACCAAAAAATGGGCTCGGCCAAGATGGGACAGCCAAGTGCTCGGCTAAAACATTTGGGGGTAACCATAAGCTTTCAGGTGGTGATGAAAAGGAAATATCAACATAAAATATCCACATGATACCTTAAGCTTTCCAAAAGACTTTAAATCTTGCAATGAGTCACAAAAACACCTCACCATTCTAGAAACACACACAAATGACTCATCTATGCCAAATGAATCCCCCCCCCCCACACTAGTAATTTCGGCCAAGACAAGATCAAAGATATTTTTGGCCAAAAAAAAAAGAATGCACATAAATTAACCAATAATTAAATGCATAAATAACAACTTAAAGTAATATTTTAAATAGGGAAAAATTCTATATGAACCAAAACTTCCAATTGACCCCCAAAGCCTGCGCACTAGCACAGTTCTAGTTAAACTAGGCGCAGTCAAGTCTGTACAAAGGTTTGATCACAATCGGGTTAAAATGGAAAATACCGACTATTTTACCCTAAAACGGAAAAATTCGCATAAAAATTTCAGAAACGTTACAATTTTCCATTCCCCTAAAAATTTAGGGTCTGTGCTTCCTTCTCCTTCCTCAACGTTCTAAAACCTTCTTCTTTTCTTTTGAATTAAATTAAGAGTTTAACTCTTCCTTTTTTCAAAAATAAATAGTTTTCACCATAAAACCCTTGAAGGGAAGCTCGGATCTGCCATCAGATCCCTAAAAGGGGAGATTTTAAGTCTTACCTCCCCCCCAAGATCCAGCCAACAGAGAGGAAGAAGAAGGATACCCATCTCCGAAAATCCCATTCCAGGAGGATCTGAAGCTTAAAAGAAGATCCAAAGATTTCTATGAGTTTAACTCCATTCAAAATATGTTGGAGTTTAATTCCATAAATCAAACCCCTTTTTAGGAGTTTCACTCCAAATCTATACATAAACCCCTTGGGTGTTCAACTCCTAACCTAAGGGCTAAGCCCATTTTCCGCTGGTGTTGGCACCCACCGGTCACGTACAACGCACGTGACCCACGGGCGCCCAGCGGTCGCGTGCGCCTCACGCGACCTGCAGGCGCTCAGCGCCCAGCGGTCGCGTGCAACTCACGTGACCCGCTGGCGCCCAGAAGCTGCATGCCAGGCACGTGACCCGCTGGCGCCCAGCGCCCACGTGACAGGCACGTGACCCGAGGGCGCCAAGTGCCCACGCACCAGGCACGCGACCCATGGACGACCAATGCCTACGTGCCATGCACATGTCTTTAAGACGCTCCTCACCCCTCATTTTCCATGCACTCCACACCAGAAACTCATCCCCCGTTAGGAAAAATTTTCTAACGGGGCGCTGCCTCGCACCCCGCAAGAGGGCTGCTAGCCCCTTGAACCCCAGCCCGCTATCCGGGTTGCAGGACTCCTGTAAACTCTACGAGACCCCCGATATATCCAAAACCCTTTCAAAACACAACACACGAACACTGCACACTGAGTTCGTATGACTAGTTGACTTGTCAATCGGAGGTTCTCTCGCTCCAAAGGCGAGGGGTAATTAACGGCAGCTTAGTCCGCGGCTGCCGGAGATTCGAATTCCCACAATCAATAAACCCCCGCCTACCCTAAGCAAGAGGAATCTGTAGTATGCCTGACAAGTGCGTGCGTATTCCCATCTCAATGGGGTGACGAAAAACAACCTACAATGCCCTCGTGTATTTTTGGGATATCCTACAAACTTGCACAGAACTGACCTTGTCTCGAGCTTGTCCGGATTTTGCGTTTTAACATAAGTCGGACAACCCTATATCTTAATATAATTAAGACATGGTCTCTTCCTTTTCCATATCTCATATGGAGTGGTAAGCACAGATTTGGTAGGGATGATATTCAATAAGTGTGCGGCTGTCTCAAGCGCATAACCCCAAAAGGAAATAGGCAACTCAGCAGTACTCATCATAGAGCACACCATATCTAATAGGGTGCGATTTCTCCACTCCGATACACCATTGTGTTGTGGTGTATACGGAGGAGTAAGCTGAGAGAGAGAGAGTCCCATTCTCTTTTAAATAATCTAGGAACTCCGTTCTTAAGTATTCTCCTCCCTGATCAGATCGAAAGATTTTAATACTTTTACCCATTTGGTTCTCTACTTCGCACTTTTATTCCTTGAATTTCTCAAAAGCTTCAGACTTATGTTTCAACAGAAACACATGTATGTATCTTGAGATATCATCGGTGAATGTAATAAAGTACGAAAAACCATCCCTGCTATGTATAGACATAGGACTGCATACATCACTATGTATCAGTCCTAAGAGTTCAGTAGCTCTTTCTCCGTGTCCAGTAAACGGAGTTTTGGTCATTTTGCCTTTGAGACATGACTGGCAAGTTTCATAAGACGTAAATTCGAACGGGTTCAAATATCCATCCTTATATAACTTAGCTAGTCGTGTCGCGTTGATATGACCTAGTCTACAATGCCACAAGAAGAATTCGTTCATTTTTGAACTTTTCCTCTTATGTGTGTTCTGTACGTTAAGAACTGTATTTTGATTCAGAACGTATAAACCGTTACATAACGTACCAAACCCAATCAACAGTTGATTTAGGAAAATATTCATAACATTTTACTCTATTATATACTTCTTTATCTAATAAAGAAATTGATATTAAATTGCAATTCATAGATGGTACGTAATAACAGTTGTTCAAGATCAATGTATTCCCATTTGGTAATATAAGGTGATATTCGCCAACTGATTTGGCTGCAACATATGCACCATTCCCTACAAAGAGAGAATGATCACCTATTTCCAGTTCTCTACCTTTCTTTAGCCCATGTAACATATTACAAATGTGGGATCCTTATCTAGTATCTAATACCCAGGACGTAGAGTGTATTGAGAAACAGTTCTCGGTAACGAACACACCCGAAGAAGATGCATCAACATGCTCATTGCTCATTTGGGTCACGTGGGAATCTGGATACTCCCCTATTTCCTGCTCAGACTTATAACAGTTATAAGGTAGAGCGGAACCAACTCTCCCCAGCTCAGTATAACAAGAAGGTTCGGTCAATACATTCATATTATTATCTTGATTAAGGCGTAACATGGTCGCTATCAGGAGAGAGAGAAGAAAATACTTTAGCATATGCTCTTGCAAGATTAGATTGGTTATTATTTTATTTAATCAGGATGGCTCCTACTATTTTTATCAAATCTTCCTTCAAACCCTAAAAAGTAAGACTATCCGGGATTAATTACACCCTAAAAGTTCGCCAATCGTTCGGCCAGGCAGGTATTGGTACTCCGAGAGAGTCTTCCCATGCTTTTGCATGGAACTAATTAAATAACCTCGTTTCCGCAGAGGCATAACCCTGTTAACACCTTTCTTAGACTCTTACTGGATTAGCTAATTATAAAGTGCAAAACTCTCACAGGAGTAACTCTTACTCGCAATGGGTATCGGAATCCAACTATCTCATAGAAGGTATGCAATCTCATTACAAATTTCAACACTTGAAATTCCCAATATGGTTTTTGCCCCTAACGTCCTATGACCTTGACGAAGGCCAATAAACCATAGGGCGCTGGTCAAGTTCAACCCGTATATTTCGTGATTGAATTAAACCCACCCGCACGACCCTTGATGAAGGCCAACAAAGTCGTGCGAATACCCTAATCCAATCGCATCATATGCAGCAGATAAGCACTATTCAGCTACCGCACACTATGCCTTGACGAAGGCCAACAAACGTAGCACGAATACTAAATAGCACTTATCTGAAATGACGGAGGGCTACGACAGTTTTTTAAGAAAACCTTTTGCGTAATGAACTTGATATCATTGTAGAATCGAGTGATTTGAAAAGGAGTTGTTTAAGCTCCACTTTTAAAATCGAGTGTTTTTCAAAACAAACCGAGTGGGTTGTAGTATCTGCTAGCTTTTGCTAAAGAGATCACTCCCGGTGAAGGGATCTAGGCTCTTTCCTCATCGAATGAGGTGTTGGATATTCATCAAGGAATATCACTATGCAAAGCAAGAACTAGAGCTACTTTTTTGAAAATTTGAGTTTACAACATCTTTAGGTTTCTTTTCTTTTCATTAATCTCATTAATGAAGTCCCATCATTTATGTTTCCTAAACATCACAGAAGAAACGAAAATACAACGTACGCTTATACCATCCGCATTCGCCATGAGATCCCGTCATGCACCGTTAGGTTACTTAACTAACGGCAGAGCGGGGGCAGGACTAGCGCGGATCCAAAACATAAGCAAAGTTTATTATATATAATATAAAGCATTCGTCTCACGCAGTCATATGATCTCATCACAGAACATTGCAGTAGAAGTCAACATATGAAATATAGGATATACTAAGAGGTCCGTGTTTTAAATCAAGCCAGTAAAAAACAATGATTCCACGGTCGTGATGAATAGCCAAAACCACATCCCTAGACCCCTACGAGGGGGCAAGCAACCCTGCCAATTCTAGAGTTAGGAGACCCGATCTCGACTCCTCGAGATGGTCTCCCACTGGACTCTAGAACCCGGTTACTTGTGCTTCCCGTCTTGGGTCTATCCTAATGCGGAAAAGTAAATAATATACATCAATAGTGACATCATCCTCAACCCGGAAGTGTCCCAATAAAAGAATATTATATACAAATTTTTACATGAATGAAAATGAAAAACTCTCATTTTACGCAAAAACCCCTAGCTATTTAAACACGACGATCCAATATAACATATCACAGCAACACATAACATCACATATCATCAACGTAAGTAAATATGCGTATCACAATTGTCATTGACGTATAGCAACGAAACCGTCGATACACCACATATTACACTTACGGTCGCAGAGAAGAAATAAAAACTGCAATAATTAGAATCCGCAACCACCTTAGACATCATAAACCCAGAATATCTCATAATCCAGATTTCATACCTAACACTATAAACCCGGCATTTTAGTTTCAAATTGAAAACACTTTTCAATATCCAGTCGGGAAATTCAACAAGATTCCCAAAAAATGATCAAATGCTCGTCGGAAACATTAGTAGACGGCCGCACCACCGATGCCGTCGACAAAGTGTACTTAGGTGGAACACTGCGGCCGCGAGCATCCGACCGGATGCTTTTAGCAACGGAGTTCTCTTACAGTCACTTGGTCAGGGCTATGGGGCATGGCTATCTAGTAGTGTTACGCGGTGAATTTTTGGTACTATACGAGATTGCGATGGAGTTTTGATTCGAACCGAAACTCCGTGACAATCTATCAAAAGAGACTAAATTGCTAGATTTACAAAACACTAACTAGTTTTCACAAAACTAATTATTGTGGATTCCAAATATTGTATCACATATAACAGATATACTAGATGATGTTAAATATTTTGATCGAATTATCGAACACCCACAATACCCAGAGACCTCAACACTTGAGACTCGCTAAAAATACCCAGAAAACGCAAAATACCAAATAATGGAGCCCTAAGAAATTCGTAGCCACGACTCTATTGAACCGCCGTGGAACCGCGGCCCAAACCCCAGTTTGGCCGCGGTTCCGCCGCACTTTCATTGAATTGTGAGATGAATTTTCTTGTGCTACGAGAAGCACAAGAAAGACGACCCAACAATTCCTCATTACTGCGGCGGAACCGCGGCCAAACCATGTGTTTGGCGGAGGTTCCGCGGTAATATAAGGGAATTATGGCGTCGAAATTCTTGGGTCTCCATGTTGTTATCAAATCTTCCTTCAAACCTTAAAAGGTAAAATTAGCCGGGATTAATTACACCCTACAAGTTCGCCAATCGTTCGGCCAGACAGGTATTGGTACCCCGAGAGAGTCTCCCCATGATTTCGCATGGAACTAATTAAATAACCTTGTTTTCGCAGGGGCATCTGTTCATACCGTAATTTTGCAATCTTTTATTCCCCATTCTTATTCAGTTTACAAATAAACAGGTGCTTTTGACCCATGTCTGCTATATAGTTGCAGGTTACAGATTCTCGGGACAAAAACAGTGAAAAAGACAAAAAACGATACAAAAGTGAGACTACAACCAATAAATGATGGAATCCTGATCAAGCCTACACGAAGATCAGTTCACAAAGTACAAGGCAGCGCAAGGTTCAAGACTTCGTCATGAAGCAACGGCAAAAAGTCCACTACAATATTCACTGGAAAGATCTGGAAGAGAACTAGAAGATATTCTGAAGAAAAACATGAAGAAACAAGTACCCAAATGCAGCAGAAAAACCCCCAGAAAAACCGAAGCATCAAGCTCCGACATTGGCCGCGGAACTGCGGCCAAAGCATGCTATTGGCCGCGGAACCGCGGCCGGGTTGTGCACGTGTCGGCGCAAAATTTCATGGCGCTGGCGGTGCGTTGACTATGTCTTTTTCTTAGGGGGTATTTTTGTAAAATCAGATATGACGCGATTGTAACCTAGGGTTTCTATGAATCTATAAATAGAACCCTAAAAACCTTTTTTGAGGTCATGCCTCTTTTCATTTCATAAATTCAGATCTGTAATTCCTGTGTTGATGTTTGGAGAGAGCCATGAATAAAATTAGTAAGTTTTCTATTTCATTGCCTTAGTTTACTTTTAATTTAGAATGTCCTTCAATTTCCTAATGAGCGAATAGTCTCCTCGCTTGTTAGGGTTAGCTTTAGGGAAAGGCTTGAGAGATGAACTCTCTCACCCCTTTCTTGCCCCATCACACATAATAATTAGGACTCCATGCATACAAACACACACCGTTCCCTGCAGCACCTTACCCCTCGAGGTAACGGTGATACCGTAGTATAAACGACCAGTTGTGTATGTTTTCCATGGAGGTTAGGATAATAATTGAGAAAGGAAGGACAAGAACCTAGAGGAAGAAATATCGTTTCTTTCCGATGGTACCAATCCCCTTTATTAATTATTACCATAACACCTAATAGATCTAAAATAGGGCATTGAAAGCGGTGAGGAAACATTCAATTTCCCAACTTACCCTAAACCTAACCCTAGCAAGATTCTAGTCTTAGTATAAATCAATTTAGGTTTTAGAGATAATCCATTCACAAACGTTTGGAATTAACTCGTTTGAGCAAATTAGAAAAGACACAAAATCCCTGTGGACCGACCCGTACTCACCGGCTAGCTACCAAGCGACGCCGTTCTTGATTGCTTTAACATATATTTTTGATCATAAAAATCCATACAAATCAAATGGCGCCATTGCTGGGGATGGCGTAGTATTTTCGTTTTGCAATTTCGGGTTAATATAAATTAAAAAAAATCATAAAAACAGAAAATATAAAAAATATAAAAATTCTATCATCTTTTATTGTTTGAAGGGTTTCTTGTGTGAATTTTTGCAGGATTTTCGGATCTGAAAAAATCCAGAGTGCGAAACAGAAAGTTGAAGATCTGAACAGAAGGGGATTTCAACAGCAGAACAGCAGAAAAAACCTCGGGATCTGAACCAGTCACGTGACCGCCTTTCCGCCGTGCGACCCCCCTTCCGACCGCTAAACCGCGGCGGCCTGGTTACTTCGGCAGGTGGAAAAATCGCTGTAATTTTTCTTTCTCTCTCCTCTGCAAATCTCGATATATCTTTTGTCAAATCTCCTACAGAATTCTTTGCGCTAAAAAATCTCTCCCCTTCCAATAATTGATCTTGTGCAGAATTATTTGCGCCGCGCTTAAAATAAAAAAAATTTGATTGCAAGTGGTTGTTACTGTTTTGCATATTTTTAACCGGACTTTAAGGGGCTTGAGACCAATTCAGATTGGGTGGGGATTTCATCATCCTTCCCAGGACCCCAGAAATCACATAAGGCATATGCATTGACCATCATTAATTAAAAAATACTAGACTCTGCCCTAAGGACGTCGAGCTCAATAGGACAGAGGACTGGTTGTAGGCATCGGCCGTTGATCCTAACCTGACTTTGCGGTGTCTAGGCAAGTGTGTCTAAGGAGAGTGGTTACTTAATTAGGGCCACTACTTATAGTGGAGAGCCTCCCACTCACCTGGCACTTACCTGGCCGCAATTGGCGGTGAAGAGGCGGTTTGAGATCCTATTTCTAGCCCTTTGGAACAGTTAGGAGCTGTCTAGCTGACCTAGGTGACCCTAGATCTAAGCCTGATTGTGCATTTGTGGTTGATTGCATTTGTGTATAAGCCTTTTATCGAAAATCTTTTTTTTGCAAAAAGTTCTAAATAAAGAGAAAAAGGAAAAGGAAAAAATATTTTTTTCAAAAACTTGCAACTTGTCGCTTAAAATCCGTGCACCCGACCGCCCACTTTCTTCTCATTGACATTTTCTTACCCCCACATTCTGTTTTTCACCTTTTAGACTACACTATTTCTTTAGTGTATGTCCGTTTGGACTAGGAACACTAGCGCCCGATTAGTCCGTGTTTCGTTGGTACCGACCGACGAAGCTTTCGACTCCGAAGTCGAAATTCTCTCCACTTCCTTACCTCCACCTTCAAATTCTTCTTCCGAAGGTATGTCGGGAAATAATCCCAACAACACCTTACCCACGGGACTGATTCTACCTCCGTTAGGTGCGAATAACCCGAATCACCCGCCTGTTGAAGCGCCCCAACGAATCGCGCTCCAGGATCTCTTCTACCCTGTCCGCACCGCCTTACCTACCTGTCTTTCACCCCCACCGGCAAATGGGGACAATTTTGAGATAAAACCCCACTTCATCAATATGCTGCCAAATTTCACGGATTGGAATTCGAAGATGCCTATATCTTCATAAACAAATTCCAAAATGTTTGCGCCATGATGATAACAACCCAATTATCAGATGATGCTATAAGGCTAAGGGTCATTCCTTTCACCTTATGTGACTTAGCCGAGAGTGGTTATACAGCACAGCATCACATTCAATTAGAAATTGGGATGAGTTTGTTAAAGCTTTTCTTTAAAAAATTTATCCTCATCACAAGACCGCGAGAATTCGCAATGAGATTATACAATTTTCCCAGCTTCCTTCTGAACCATTTTGGAAGTGTTTTGAAAGATTCAAAGACCTACTTGTTCAATGCCCTCACCATAGGATCGAAAATTGGTAACTTTGCCCAACATTATACGAGGGATTGAACCCAGCAACGAAGTAGTTGCTAGAAACAATTTGTCAATGTCACTTTCTAACCAAATCTAGTGAGGAAGCGTGGCAGTTTCTCGAGGATCTTGCTGAACAAATACTTCAATAGGAAAGCACCAAGACCACCTCATCTTCTTCTATTGGTCAGTCTAGGGAAGGCATAGATCAATTAGATATGTCGATTGCTATGAAGGCCGAGATGGCCGCACTTACGAAAAAGCTAGAAGCCATTGAGACCAAAATCTCATCACCTTCTCCTGCCCCTGCTTTACCCCCACGAACTGTTTGTGCTTGTTGTTCGGATCCATCACACCTTACCGAAGAGTGTCCTTACAATCCACCTATTCAAGGACAAGATCAAGTCAATGCTGCCTTTCAGCAACGACAAAGAAATGATCCTTACTCTTCGACCTATAATCCGGGTTGGAGGAGTCACCCAAATTTTGCTTGGAATCAAAATCAACAATTCCAAGAAAACAACAACTTTCAAAGGCCTCCTCCTCCACAACAACAAGCACCACAACAAACTCAATACCAGCTACCTTTCTAACCATAACCTTATCCAAATCAAACGAACAATTTTGTTCAACCAAATGATGATAAGGTTATCTCGCTAGAAAAAAGTCTAGATGCGTTTCTCAAACAATCTACACAATCCGCAGAAAGGTTAGAAAATTCCATCCAGTCTTTGGTGCACAACAATGCTTCATACGATCAAAGCATCAAATCTATTGAGGCACAAATTGCACAATTAACTGCTGCGTTGAGCAGAAAGAAAAGGGAAAGCTTCCATCTCAACCATTGCCAAATCTCGGTCACACACACAACGCACATATCGCATATGAATATCAAAATCATAATGTAAATGCGGTGACCATGTTGAGATCTGGAAGAGTGTTGCAAAATAACGTGGGTATTAGTGATGAAACCCCCGCCGGTGGTTTTTCTTCTTCTTCATTTTCTTCTTCTCCATCCTCTTCTTCTTCACCTTCATCTTCTTCGCTAGAGCCTATTCTTCATTCTTCAAAAGGCTCTTCTTCTTCTAATCCGAACGGACCCACTTCTCACTTCTCGAACACACCCACACTGGGATCCGTTCCAACTCCATATTCTACTCCACAGACATTGGACTCAACAGATTTTCAAAATGCTTCATTTCCAAACAGGTTGAGTCCCAATAAACCAACTCCACAAATGGAGAAGATTGTGGAGTTATTTAAACAGGTTAGCATAAATATACCTCTCTTGGATGCAATCCATCGAGTCCTTTCGTACACGAAAATCTTAAAGGGCTTATGCTCCTCGAAGAGAAAGTCTCAAACACCCAAGAAAGTGCTAGTGGCTAGTGCAGTGAGCAATGCTATTAACCAACCTCAACCCTTGCCCCAAAAACGAAAGGACCCTTGCTGTCTTACTATTTCAATAACAATTGTGGATAAGAAAATCAATCGAGCACTTTTAGATCTTGGGTCTAGCGTTAACCTGCTTCCCTACTCCGTGTACGAGCAATTAAGGGTTGGAGAGTTGAAACCCACTCGTTGTACTCTCCAAATGGCTGATCGATCAATCACCCATCCTAGGGGTGAGTTAGAGGATGTGTTGATCAAAGTAGGAGATTTCATATTCCCCGTTGATTTTATTGTTATGGACACACAACCTGTTGTTAACCCACGGAACCAAATTCCGGTGATCCTCGGTCGACCATTTTTGGCCACTTCCAATGCCATAATAAATTGTCGCAATGGCTCCATAACTCTATCCTTCGGGAAGATGTCTAGTGAGTTCAATATTTACAAGATAGGAAGTCTGCCCCCTTGCCTAAAACTAGTACACGAGAAATTTGCTCTATTCACGAAATCACGCAGGAGGACTGCGAGCTTGAAAGATTTCTGTTTGATGACAACAGTTTTGACGTCACTAATGTGTCCCTCCTTGAATCTACCACAGTTGACACAACCGATATTGATTATGAATGTTTCACTTTTTCGGATGATTTTGACGACTCACCGCCTGAATATGAGTCTTTTGAATTTTTGGATGAGTTAGTTGAATCATCCGAATCGGTTGTTTGCAGCGATTTCGAACCAGTGTTGGAGTCCTTTGAGTCCGAGGTAAATTCCCCAATTTTGCCTTTGATTGTTTTGCCTCCGGAACTCGAACTAAAGCCTTTGCCGTCTCACCTTAATTATGCTTACCTAGGTGAGAATGAGACCATTCCCGTTATTATATTGGCCTCTCTAGCCCTCGAGCAAGAGAAAGCCCTTTTGATGGTCTTACAAGATAAGCGGCAAGCTTTCGGCTGGGCTATGGCAGACATTGAGGAGATTAGTTCCCTCATAATTGAATATCATATGCATATGATGGATGATGCCAAGTTGATAAAGGATCTACAGAAACATCTTGGGGATAGTGTGGATAGTCAACCTCCTCCTTTAGAAGTTGAACCACCCCATTTTCTTTTAATAAGCTACGAGAATGCCAATATTCCACTGATTGCTGATCATTCACATTCTCGTTTTGATTCATCATCACCTCCTATCTATTCACTTCCACACTTTCCATACCACCACTTCTATCTTCCCCAATTCTTTTTGGATCGGTACAACATGTTCTTCCACCAACCGATACTCTATACAGATAAATTTTTCGACTGGTTGGTGTTGACGTTTTGTCTTTACAAAGTTTGGCAATGACGTTTAATATTGTTTCAATGAAGTTTGGGGGTGCCTTTCTGTATATATATTTTTGTTTTTCTTTTAACAATAAAAAATAAAAAAAAATTATAAATAAATAAATAGGGGAGTGCCGACATTCTCAACCCTCTTGGTGTAGCATGACAGTGAGGACACTGTCAAGTTTAAGTTTGGGGTATGCTCGGTAAGCCTTCTTCCTTCGCATTCATGTGTATATTTTTGCATTTGCATACTTATTTTAAAAACCCATAAAAAACTGAAAAAATTCAAAAATTATAAAAATTAATGTATTCAATTTTGGCCATAATTGACTTGAGTTTGACAAACAGGTTAACTAGATAGGAACAACTAGATCCTAAACTTAGTAAATTAAAAACCCTAAAAATAAATTTCCTTAAAGTTTAACGGTAGAAAGTATATGTCTTTTTAGTTTATTTAGAAATAGGCAAATTTCGAGTTGACTTCTTGGGCTAAGTTAAAACAAAGGAAAAGTATTGATATTTTTATTAGAGTATAAGTTTGAAAAATAATTCCCAGCTTAAGTCTAATAACTGAAAATGTATACCCTACAAATTGCATAAACACGAACCTTGAAACATGGAATAGTAGGAAAGACCTTGAAATGCTATTATCTAAAGTCCTTAGTACGAAGAAAAAAATAAAATAAAAATACAAGTGTGAATAAAGAGATAATAAAAAAATGAACACTGGTTTTTGTGATTACTTAAGGCTGCAAAAATAGAAAAATATTTAGCGAGGGTGCTTCATGACCTAGTGCCTTAGACCAACTGGTTTGGGAGTCACTGCTAAAGCCTCAGGTGTTACAAGACTAGGAATTACACTTTAATGTGCAAACAATTTTGTAATCGGTCGTTGGTACCTCAAGAAGTATCAACGGTCGCATGAAGGATGTGTAAGCAAAATTCATCTAAAAATTCACCAATTAAGAAGTTCTTTGGACAACGGACATGAGTATGATTGCTTGATTTGAATTTCTAAGTGTAGGGGTGATATATACACACACGTAGGGGTATGTGATTGGAGTTTACATAAAAGATAGGAATGAAAAATAGGACTTATATGTTTAATGGAGATGATAAAAATTCCTAAGTTAAGATAGAACCCTAGAAGGAAAACTTAAAAGATGCCAAAAGCTAAGTAAATTCACAAGAATATATATAATCTTAAGTTAAATGATAAGGAAGCGTGAAGAATACGGGTGGATAATTTACGAGTCGAAGATAATAGAATTCCTTGTTAGAAAATCTAATTGGACAATAAAAATCAATGGGCCTAATTGATAGGATTTTGTGGGTAGTATCCACTAAAAACACTCAGGAGACAACACTCCTCCTACTAGGGACACCTACAGGTTTAACGGCTTGTTGCACGAGCTCAGTGCAATCGCGTTTCCCTGCAAAAGTAAGGTTAGAATTTTGTTGAGAATAAAACTAGGTTTGCTCGAGAACGAGCAAAAGATAATTTTGGGGGTATTTGTTCATACCGTAATTTTGCATTATTTTATTCCCCATTCTTATTCAGTTTACAAATAAACAGGTGCTTTTGACCCATGTCTGCAACATAGTTGCAGGTTACAGATTCTCGGGACAAAAACAGTGAAAAAGACAAAAGACGATATAAAAGTGAGACTACGACCAATAAATGATGGAATCCTGATCAACCCTACACGAAGATCAGTTCACAAAGTATAAGGCAGCGTAAGATTCAAGACTTCGTCACGAAGCAACGGCAAAAAGTCCACTACAATGTTCACTGGAAAGATCTGGAAGAGAACTAGAAGATATTCTGAAGGAAAACCTGAAGAAACAAGTACCCAAATGCAGCAGAAAACCCCCCAGAAAAACCGAAGCATCAAGCTCCTACTTTGGCCGCGGAACCGCGGCCAAAGCATGCTATTGGCCACGAAACCGCGGCCGGGTTGTGCCCATGTCGGCGCAAAATTTCGTGGAACTGGCGGTGCGTTGATTAGGTCTTTTACTTAGGGGGTATTTTTGTAAAATCAGACATGACGCGATTGTTACCTAGGGTTTCTATGAATCTATAAATAGAACCCTAAAAACCTTTTTTGCGGTCATGCCTCTTTTCATTTCATAAATTCAGATCTGTAATTCCCGTGTTGATGTTTAGAGAGAGCCATCAATAAAATTAGTAAGTTTTCTATTTCATTGCCTTAGTTTACTTTTAATTTAGATTGTCATTCAATTCCCTAATGAGCGAGTAGTCTCCTCGCTTGTTAGGGTTAGCTTTAGGGAAAGGCTTGAGAGATGAACTCTCTCACCCCTTTCTTACCCCATCACACATAATAATTAGGACTCCATGCATACATACACACACCGTTCCCTGTGGCACCTTACCCGTCGAGGTAACGGTGATACCATAGTATAAAGGACCGGTTGTGTATGTTTTCCATGGAGGTTAGGATAATAATTGAGAAATGAAGGATAAGAACCTAGAGGAAGAAACATCGTTTCTTCCCGATGGTATTAATCCCCTTTATTAATTACTACTATAACACCTAATAGATCTAAAATAGAGCATTGAAAGCGGTGAGGAAACATTCAATTTCCCAACTTACCCTAAACCTAACCATGTAAGTCTACGGCAGCGCCCCGGCCGTCTGTACGAGGCCAAAATGCGGAAAACAAAAACTTTTCCAAACTAGAAACCGGCGCTACAGCGGACTATAAACCCGGATCGGACCATTAACCTATTACTAGCTAACTAGAGAAAAGGTAGAGGGGCTATACCGAGCGATCCGTATCCTTCGGTCTTCGGCCACCATCCCGATCTCCTCGCGGAATCTCCGGTCTCGATCTCCTCGTCGGAAAGGGCACCACATCACCGAGTCTTTTTACGGGCTCCCACCTCTGAACCGAGGCTACTTGGACATGAAGTTGGCTAGCCGACGTGTCCAAGATTGCCATAGACTTAGTATAGAATGCTATATCTCGAGGGTTTGTGAAGTTGCCGTTTGGATGTGAAGGTGGAGGAATGAACTTTGTAATGGAGCTCTCTCTTTTGCATGAATGAAAAATGAGATACTACAAAAACCTCAAACAAAATGAATAGGGCTGTCCAAGGGGGGAGCTCGGCCATTTTTGAGAATGGGGGGGGGGGGGATGAGCATAAACCAAAGAGGGTGACCACAAGGAAAAAACAACAAAAACCCACACTCATTTCCTCATCAAGTCCCATCACCAATCTCATCTCAAAAAGCAAGTAATGATGAACCATCATGAAGCATTCATGTGCCACAAAAAAAGAATCATGAGATGCTAGAACCATCATGAACCCTCCACCAATTTTCAGCCAAAGAAAGAAAGAAAGGAAAATGGCTGAAACGGAATGCAAACTGGCAACTTCAAAAAAAAGATCCTGTAATA
The DNA here is from genome assembly GCA_030015575.1 of Agapanthus africanus. Classification (NCBI taxonomy): domain Eukaryota; kingdom Viridiplantae; phylum Streptophyta; class Magnoliopsida; order Asparagales; family Amaryllidaceae; genus Agapanthus; species Agapanthus africanus. The sequence goes on from CM057337.1 coordinate 235,787,383, forward strand.
AATTACAGGAAAACCCCGCAACTGTATATACATACCCGCATTTGTATTCCGATCGAATACAAATGCAATGAGACAAAATCTACACTGTACAATACTAGGATCCGGCTTAAATCAAAGCCCGCTAGTATTATCCGTCCGATCATGATCCGTGCAATAACGCACGTATATGATCGAACCCTGCCATATATTCATACGGCCTCTACAGCGGTTCGCCCGAAACTTGAGAAACTGTCTGTGGGGGACTCTAAAGACTCGTCAATACTTTGGCTCTGGATTTAACCACTAGCACGTCAGAGTTATTAGCCGTACGTAACGGGCTACCAGGTATTGACCAAAAGGGAAGTCGATGAGCGAACTCATCCTGACACCCTACTGAGCCTGTCAGTGACAATATCCATACAGTCCGGTCCGTTCGTCTATGAGCATCGCATGTCGGGCCTAGGGGGTTGGTAAAAGTCAGACCCCCAAAAGCGGTACAAGTCGTGTCGGAGTGTAGCCTATAACACCCTGAGATACTACTGGAATACCTACCAGTAAATCTCCTGCCTTGGCTAAGGACTTCGTGTAATGGCTCTCCTAGACACAGCGTGACCTCACCCCCAATACCGGGAGAGACGAACCCCTGCAGATCCACTCAGTGCCTCCATGTGGCTCGGGACTGTACCCAACTAAAACCTGTTTGCATGACTCCTTTGAGCCGTGGTAGGATAGTAATCAAAGTACAGTGGGAACTCACACGAGACAAATAACGATCTCAGGTCGATGAACTAACCTGTACACATGTCACCAGGGAACTGCTATCTGACGTCAGGTATAAAACCAACTAGCATGTTCCCGGCGAGTCCTGTCCGGTATACTCATAACCCAATGAGCACATGTATACATCTTAGGTGAACCAACTGACACTATTGGCTTGTGAGACCGGCCACCGCCCCTCGTCGGGGTCTCGACTGTATACACCAGTCTACTCTGGAGTATCGATGCCATGTCTCGAAAACTCCCACGACTAGGGACCTTTTAAGGATGTGCTTATAGACCCCAGCTCCCACGTATATGATCGCCATCATACTGCTGGCCGTCAAGCAAGAATCCTAAGGGCTCTATCAATGTGTAATAGTGACCTCTAAGGTCACCAAAGCAGTACATGATGATAAAGATAAACAAGATAGCATACTATCATCTTGAGTAAGACTGTCCTACCGACATAGGTCCTCCCTCAATCATTGCAATCACGTGCCTGTGATCCAATAATTGACTCTGAGGGCACTATATCCAACAAACCATAGCAAGATTCTAGTCTTAGTATAATTCAATTTAAGTTTTATATATAATCCATTCACAAACGTTTGGAATTAACTCGTTTGAGCAAATTAGAAAAGACACAAAATCCCTGTGGACCGCCCCGTACTCACCGGCTAGCTACCAAGCGACGCCGTTCTTGATTGCGGTAACATATATTTTTATCATAAAACATACACAAATCAGCATCAGCCCCGTTAACACCTTTCTTAGACACCTACTTGATCGGCTAATTGTAAAGTGCAAAACTCTCTCAGGAGTAACTCTTACCGCAGTGGGTATCGAGATCCAACTATCATATAGAAGGTATGCAATCTCATTGCAAATTTCAACACTTGAAATTCCTAATATTGTTTTTACCCCTAGAAACTTATGACCTTGGCTGTGGTCAACAAATCATAAGTGCTAGCCAAGTTCAACCCGTCATTTCTTGATTGAATTAAACCCACCCGTATGACCCTTGGCTATGGTCAACAAAACCGTAAGACTACCCTAATCCAATCGCATCACATGCTGCAAATAAGCACTAATTAGCTACCGCACACTATGCCTTGGCTATGGTCAACAAATGTAGCACGAATACTAAATAGTAATTATCTTAAATGACGGAGGGCTACGTTGGTTTTTAAGAAAACCTTTAGCGTAATGAACTTGATATCATTGTAGAATCTAGTGATTTGAAAAGGAGTGGTTTAAGCTCCGCTTTTAAAATCGAGTAGTTTTCAAAAACAAACAAAATAGCTTTTACTAGCTTTTGCTAAAAAGGTCTCTCCCGGTGAAGGGATCTCGGCTCTTTCCTCATCGAATGAGGTGCTGGATATCCATCAAGGAATACCACTATGCAAAGAAAGAACTACAGAAGCTATGATGATAAACCGAGTGGGTTGTAGTATTTGCTGGTTTTGCTAAAGAGGTCACTCCTGGTGAAGGGATCTCGTCTCTTTCCTCATCGAATGAGATGTTGGATATTTATCAAGGAATACCACTATGCAAAGCAAGAACTAGAGCTATCTTTTTAAAAACTTTTGATTCTACAACTTCTTTAGGATTCTTTTATTTTCATTAATCTCATTAATGAAGTCCTATCATTTATGTTTCGCTAAACATCACAGAAAAAGAAACGAAAATACAATGTACCCTTATGTCATCCACATTCGCCACGGGCCCCGTCATGCACCGTTAGGTTACTTAACTAACGGCAGAGCGAGGGCTGGACTAGCGCGGGTGCAAAACATAAGCAACATTTATTATATATAGCATATATATATAGTATTCGTCTCATGCAGTTATATGATCACATCACAGAACAAAGCAGTAGAAGTCAACATATGAAATATTGGATTTACTAGGAGGTCCGTGTTTTAAATTCAGTCAGTAATGAAAAACACAGATTCCAAGTCGTGATGAATAGCCAAACCCACATCTCTAGACCCCTACAAGAGCGGCAAGCAACCCTGCCAATTCTAGAGTTAGGAGACCCGGTCTCGACTCCTCGAGATGGTCTCCCACTGGACTCCAGAACCTGGTTACTTGTGCTCCCTGCCTTGGTTCTATCCTTATGCGGAAAAGTAAATAATATACATCAATGGTGACATCATCCTCAACCCGGAAGTGTCCCAATGAAAGAATATTACATACAAATTTTTACATGAATGAAAATTGAAAAACTCTCATCTCATGCAAAAAAATCCGGCTATTCAATCACGACGATCCAATATAACATATCATAGAAACACATAATATCACATGTCATCAACGTAAGTAAATATGCGTATCCCGAATGTCGTTGACATATAGCAACGAGATTTGGGATACCCCACATATTACACGAACGGTCGCAGAAAAGAAATGAAATACTACAATAATTAGAATCCACGTTTCTTTAGACATCATAAACCCGGAATATCTCATATTCTGAATTTCATGTCTAACCTTATAAACCTTGCATTTTAGTCTCATATCGAAAACACTTTTCAATAACTTAGTCGGGTAATTCAATAAGATTCCTGACTACCCGATCGAATACTCGTCGGGAACTTTAGTAGATGGTCGCACCCCTAATGCCGTCGACCAAGTGCACTTAGGCGGAACACCGTGGCCACGAGCACCCGAGTGGATGCTTTTGGCAACGGGGTTCTCCTTAAGTCACATGGTCAGAGCTATGTGGCGTGGCTACCTAGTAAAGTTATCTTACGAGTATTCGTGTACGATACGCGATTGCGACGGAGTTTCGATCCGAATCAAAATTTCGTGGCAATCGATCAATAGAGACTAACATGCTAGATTTACAAATAAACTAGTTTTCACAAAACTAATTTAATGTGGATTCCAACTACTATATCACATATCAAACTTAAACCCGAAACGATGTTAAAACACGACTACGAAACACTCCGAATAGCCCTAATAAGAAGGTTAACATCACATGCAAATTGGGCTAATAAAACATAACCTAAAACCCTAGGGCCAATCAAACATAACCTGAAACCCTAAAACCAAGCCTACAGAACACCAAACAGACTTGGGCCCATTCTAACCTAGGGGGACCGGCCAGGCCGGCCAAAAAGGGTATGTGGCCGGTGAGATTTTAGCTTTTGGGTCTCAATTTTGTTTGGTGTTATAGTTACATCATATGCAACATTCTTTACTTGTTTAATATTTTTTCAGAGGCCATTTAAAATTCGACAAAAACTATGGTTTTCGGGTTACAGTTTCGGAGTTGTTTCGGTTTCGTAATTATATAAATATCATCTAATCTTCTAGCTTTGGCTCTGATACCATGAAAATGTATGTTAGCACCACCACTGGGTTTTACTAGAATCAAGTATTCCAATTTAAAAAATTCGGGGTGCTAATTAACACTAAACAAGAATCGAAACTCGATGATTAGGGTTTAACTATGATATAACTAAAACTTTAATTAAGTGAAGGATAGCTACAACCTTTGTAGACCATATCTTTCACTTCTAAAGCTCCGGGTTGTAGTCTCTATGACTCCACTAGGCACCACTAGAAGAATGAATAAGCTTCCTTCGATGACCTTCGTGCCGATGATGATCCATCCGAAGTCCGCTAATCCAAGCTACATCTTCACTAAACTCTTTAGTTAAGTAAACACACTACACCAAAATGCTAATTTAGTATAGGATGGTGAAGTAAGGGTTTTGTTTGCTCACTAGGGTTCTCACAAGCTCAAAGTTTCACAACTCATGTGAGGGATTGAGCTTGGAGGTGGAGGTGAAGAAAAGGGAAAGAGATAGAGAGAAACTCATCACATGAGCTCAAGAAAGAAAATGAACTAAGTCTCAAAATGGCATGAAGCTCACACATTATTGAAGCATCCAATTGAAAATAATATTCAATTGTAACCATGCTTCAATAGTGTAATAAGATGAATAAAATATTCATCAAACCATGCTTCACCCCATTCCTCAAATTCCACCTCATTTTCTATTTTCCAAGAAAATGTGGAAAATAGAAAAATGCAACCATGCTACATATAAAACACACACACACACACACACACACACACACACACACACATCAAATATATATATATATAGTAAATAATTAGTGAGCTATAATATTAGTTAATATATAATTATATCAAATATAAATATATATCATATTATTAAATCAACACTTGATTTAATAATTCGGTTATATCACATATAACTGACTAATATCATTTATCTATATATCACATTATCAAATCAACACTTGATTCAATAATCCGGTTATATCACATATAACCTAACTGATATCAAATAACAGCCAGATTATAATACGGTATCACATAGTCTTATTTAATCAGGCCCCTGCATATATCAACATATGTGCCTTATTTCGTTTCGCTTGAACTAGGAAACTTCTGTGTGGGACTATAAAGACTAGTCAATACGCCAGCAGTAGGTAATGATCACATCAGTTACCCACAAGACGTCAGCGGTACTAGCTAGACGTAATGGCTACCCAGATATTGAGCGAATAGAAGATCAACAAGCAAGCTTGTCCAAACTCCCATGAAGCCTATAAGTAACACTTACCGTACAGTCCGGTCTCTTCGTCTGATATGTCGCATATTGAGTCTGGGGGTGGAATCTTCAGACCCAAATAACTTGATAAGTCATGCCGATATAAGGCCTATAACGGTACGAGAAACTGCAGATAACACTTACCAGTAAATCTCATCAACAGCCCTGGCCAGGGACTTCCTGTTATAGCTAATCGAGCATAGTGCAATATCAAATCCCTATACCGGGAGAGACGAAACCCCTCCTATCGCTCATTGCCACCATGTGTCTCAGGAATGTACCCAAAATCCACCTGTTTGCACGTCTCCTTTCAGCCGTGGTAGGGAGAAAATCAAAGCACAATGGAAACCACACAAGACTCTATGACGATCTCAGATCTACAGAGTAACCTGTACCAGTGTCACCAGAGAGCTGCTATCTGACAATAGGTATAGTACCATCTAGGAGTTCTCGGCGAGTCATGTTCGGTGTACCCATTCTCTAATAAGCACCTGTGTACAATCTTTGATGTCAAACACCAAGGGCTTGGGATCAACCATCGCCCCATACAGAGTCAAGAAACGTACACACTAGTCTACTCAGGAATATCGATGCCCTGTCTCGATATTCCCTCAAGTAGGAACAATTGAAGGATGTGCTTGTGGACTACCTAGGTCACAGTAGTATGATCCACATCATAGTCCTGGTAGTCAAGCCAACATCCTAAAGTCTTTATCAACATATATATGAGAGACAATATAATAATACCAGTGAACATGTTAAGATAAAGGTAACCAGATAGCATACTATCATGTCGAGCAAGAAAGTCCTCCATATATATGTCAAAGCATCCACTATATCATACAATAATGGCATCTAGGGCATACATATCACTAACAGGTCGATGGCGTGTGCGAGGCCGTAGAAGGTGGAATGCATGAGTGCACATGTGCTCGTGATAAAGCGTCGGTTGGCGGTGGCCATGGCGGCACAGTGCAATGAAGAAGATGAAAGCTAAGGCTATAATTAGGACTACGGGCATCACACATGGCATAATGAAGTCATGAGACTACGTAATTCGTTAACAGTCATATCTTGGTAAATATTTTGTTGTTTCGGATCTGCTACATGAACATAACACTAAACATAAAGTTTTATGGCTAAAAACTTAAAGGTGTAAGGCTGAAAGTTGATGGCTATGGATGTTTGGCTGTAGATTAGTGAATCGGTGGTGGATTCGGGCAATCCAAGTATGTAACTCTATGTTTTCAGGTGTTCTGGATGCAATGGCGTCCAAATCAGATTATTGTTGCATCAGAGAGTTTTTTTTTTGAAGTTTTGGTAAATTTTGCAAGAATCAAGCTCTTATGGTTCGTAAAAGACTGAAGAAAGGTGGCAGCGACAAAAGAGCATGATAGGGACACACTACAGAGGGCTTATAATATAGAGTGCAGTCTAGATTGTTAGATTTTGGGCAGAAGGAATTGGTAATGCGTATCACTTGGAGAATTGATCGCCATTTACAACCATATATCTTCAAATCTCAAAAGAGATATTGATTGGAGAGTCTATACGTTTTGAATTGTAAAGTGTGTTTTAGTGCCCTGCTTATTCATGAGTTTACATGGATCAAATTAGAGTCAAAGTTACAATATCATAGGAGACTTCAATTAAAGTGGATTCAAAATACACAAGAAGACTTCAATTAAGGTGTACATGATTCTCGGAGACAGGATATGGATGTTGATACATCTACAAAGCCAGAAGATGTTTCGGCAGACCGTGAGTGCAATTCAGATAACCATCATCAAACCTATAAAACCCAAGAAAACGATATAGCACGTTGATGATCATTGATGTCATATTGTAAAGACAAGGAGATTAATGGAGATACCACAGAAGAAGATTCATAATTGCGTGTGGGTGTTTAAATAAGAATAAGGGCAATATAGATCAAGTTAGTGGCCAAGAAAGATACTCAAAAGGAGGAGACGGCTACAATGAGTTTTTTCTCATATAGTCAAGCATACTTTCATCAAGATGATATTGGCAAAGAGTATGCTACAGATCTTGGAGTTGGGTTATCGGTTCGGTTTAGAATTCAATATGATGGATCTTGGTGTTGCAGGAAATTGTCATGATACAACGGAACATGGAAGTTGACAGTTTAGGTCATCTTAAAGAATGTGCGTCGAGATGATTCTGAAGCGATTCAGAATGGAGAAGTTGATTGATGAGTACCCCTATCATTGACCATTTCGACTCTATTCCATAGTGTTTCCAACTAGCAAGGATGTGAAACAGGTTCTGGATACCATATTCAAGAGCGGTGGGATCACACGTATATGTTATGGTATGATCAAGGTCGAATGATAATTTTGTTGTGGGCTTAATTAGTTGATATATGTCGAATTAAAGGAATGCATTAAGTGCACTGCATATTTGATCGAGCATATAGATAAAACTTTGCATGTTTTCGTGAAGGTTATGGGACCGACTAAAAGGGCATATACTCGTTAGGATGGTTAAGTCTATTTGTTGGAGAAATGATGCGGGTTATAGTGGCGTTAAAGCCAATAAAGGTTGAGTATATGACTACAGTCAAAGTATCAAGGAGAACTCAAGGTTAGCATGACAATGCACGGTGAGATGTGTATCATCATGGTGATAGATGCTGGGTTACTTTCAGACATGGTGCATTGTAAGTGCTTTTCATGTGTTTCCACATAAAGGGCTCCAATGTTTTTTGAGCCAAAGTGGAGTATGATGTTATGGTTATGAGTGCTCGGGGATAGAGTACGGTGTAGTGATCATGAGAGCATACTCAAGGGTTCTATTTAGATTTCAATTAAGATGGAGATTGTTGATATTAGTTTTAAATTTAAATAGTTAGTTATTATAGATCGAATTAAGATAAGTCTCTTACTTAGATATAGATCTAGGTTTAAATTTAAATAAGATTAAATATTCTAATAGATAAGGATAAAAATGATTTATGTCGATCCTAATCTAATTAGAAGAAACTTATTCTATGCAATAAATAGAAAGATACTTTTATCAAGAAAAATTAGCTCATGAGGCTTTGAAAAAGGGACAAATTACGGATGTAATCTCTAGTCTAGGTTTATGAGGATTGTAACTTCCTCATCTCAAGAGAGTGGAGATGAGATGTGAAAGAGAATTAAGATTTGCGAGATCTTGTAATTTTTTTTATATCAATAGAATTCTTATGTTTCTCTCATGGATAAGACCGTGTTCGGTTGAACTATGTAAACACAGTATTCCTTTTTTCTTATAGAATGTTATCTGGCGTGGTCGAATATTAAAGATGGGATTTTCCTATTGACAATTGGTATCAACAGGGAAAATTCCTACCAAACTTTGCTGTAGTTAAGTAATAACAGTCAACAGTCAAGGGTATTTTAGTGTAATTTACTATTTTACCCTTTTAATTCAAACGCGCCTATTTTCTTTTTCCTCTGGGGGATGAACCCGGACCATGTGGTTGAAGGATCACCATCAACCTTTGTTTATTTGTGCTTAAAAACAACAATCCTAAACTAGGGTTTGATGCACAACAAGATAATAAAAATAATAATTATAATAAGAAGAAGACTAATATGATAGGCAGGTACAAAGCACACATCATACGCCCAATTGTAATCTATTGGAATTTCTAGATTTTCCATTGGGAATATAAATCAAAATGATGTTCTTGTTAATTTCTAGAGGATATTTAAAAGCCAAAGAAATATTCAAAAATTTTAAAGTTTAAAATTGGAAATGGACGTAATGGATGGGCTACTTCTGTTCTAGTGATTAATCCAATCTTTTATTGAAGTTATTTGAAAGCCATGGGAGTTGATGGAACATTTATATAATTAGCTATAGTAATCAAAGAGATTTGTATAGGCTAAATTTGTATCTCAAATAATATGTCGGTCGTACTAGATTCCTAAAAATTTTCTTTAAATGAAACACTTGGACATTTTCTGCTTTCGTTTTCTTAATAAAAAAAATTAAGTAAATAATATGAAGGCTGAATTTCACTAAAGTTGCATGACATTTCATAGTGTTCATATGAATACACTACCACAAATAGGGGTTGCCCATACGGATTTATCCGTAGGAGCAAACCACTGCCTCTACGGATATATCCGTAAGGACAATAAAATACCCTGTAGGTGCAAATGCCTTAGGTGCAAGTCTTAGCCTTGAACATACCCCTACGGTCAAAAACTTGTCCCTACGGAGTAATGTGTAGGTCTAGTTGTCCCTACGGATTAGTCTGTAGAGAAAAAAAAATTATTTAATTTATCGGTTTATAAAATAAATTAGGTGTCCCTACGGACTTATCCGTAGGGCCAAATAGTTGCCCCTACGGATAAGTGGGTAGGTATAAATCTGTAGGGACAAAATATCAGGTATCCTGATATTTTGTCCCTACGGATACCTGTACGGATATATCCATAGGGACAAGCGTAAACTCTAATACTGAGATCATAGGGGCAAAATATCAGGTATCCTGATATTTTTCCCCTACGGATTAATCCGTAGGTACAGGTTATCAGTTTTTTTTTAAAAAAGGGGCTGCCTACTTTTTTCTCGTCCTGTGCACAATAATATATACATCATATATAAAATTAATCAGCACGCAGAACATATATCGCAGTATTCATAATCACATCTCACGCATAATATACAAAAGAAATCAACAAACAGAATATGATATCAATATAAACATGCAAACACCACCAATATCAATATCGTCCAAAATATAGTACAATATGTATCATATAAATAAATACATGTTTAAAATATAAGTATTAAAAAGTTACCCTAACTCGGTCCAGCTCCACCTCTGATAAACGCCATAATCTGCCGCGCCTGCTCCTCAGATATATCCTGAGTCAATAAATTATGCAATGCGGAGTGTGCGGGAGTCTGAGCGGGCTGTGGAGCTGTAGGAGTGGTCTGCGCAACCGCCGCCGAGGTAGTGGTTTGCGGAGCCGCGGCTGCGGGAGTCTGAGCGGGCAGTGGAGTTATAGGAGCTGTCTGCGGAACCGCAGCTGATGTAGTGGCTTGCGGAGCCGCAGCCGAAATAGATGCATGTGGAGGCTCGGCCAATATATCCTGTCGCGTCTGGACCTATGTGTGTAATAAACGAGTAAGAACTGTGTATTAGTCGAGTTCGTATCATTATCAAGTTATTTCGAAACCCCAATCTATGTATACTTAGGGACATAGGCATCGTTTGGATATCTAGTTTGGAAAACCGTAGTTTATTTTAATTAGATTTGTATGTATTATTAATCAAAGCTAAGTCTACAACCAAATAAGCTCAGTCTACGTACTAATATTGGATATGTTGCTATCTATAATATGACATAATAATTTACTATTAAGTAGTATATATACCAAAATCTCCTTCAACTCCTGAACGGTGGCCTTCAAGCTCTCCAATTCTTGCTGGAAACGTTGCTCACTAGAGACGGAGGAAGTAACCGCCGGATTGGAGTCCAACCTCATATGGGCCCTGCTAGGGTCCAGTCCCCGGCCTCTCTCCCAACCTCCGTGGTGCCCACCGTGTGCGGCGTCCTGGACTGAGGTCAGCAGCATCGGATCGTTCTGTCCAGTAAAATCGATCCCTGATGTCTCGGCCTGCTCAACCACCCGCTCCTACACCCACATTAACCAGTAAAATATAAGTATATCATTTAAATTTGAACCTTTCAAAACTAAAATTTCAAATAGTGGTTGAATAAATATTAACACTTACGCAATACTCTTGGGTAGCGGCGTCGGGGTATCGAAGCTCACCCGTGGCGGGATCTGTCGAAGTGCCGTGGACGACAAGATATGCGGACAGCACGCTCGGTGTACCACCTTGCGCCAGGGTCTGAGCTCTCTGTAATATTAGAAAATAAGTCTTAATATTATATTATATCACAAAGGCCGGTCTATTGTAATTTACCGATAACTCCATGGCATTAGTAATATTTCTCGAGCCACCTGTATAAGTGGGGCGACCCCTCTTCGCCGACTTCCTATTCTCTTTATTTTGATCGGCATGTTTCTGCACAGCACATTCACATTTAGTTTTCTAATTAAGCAACAGAAAAAAATAAATTATATACTAAACAATGAATTACATTTAAAATACATACCTGTTTGCGATGAGAGTCGAAATATTCGCACAATAGAGGCCATGTATCTACGTCGATTCTCACAAAGGCCGGAGTAGATAGGAGGGCCGCTCTCTCTGCCTCGGGGGTCGCCATCCACAGGGAATAGCAGTCGATCTTCAGCTCATTCTTGTTATATCGGACCTTCGTCTTCATGTTCTTCATCAGGCCATTGTACAGAGCGTTAAGATCGAGCACCCTCCCAAGATGATCAGGGTCGGGTACAGGCTGAAAATCGTAATCCAACTGAAAATACAAAAAAAAACATTGTTATTAGATTGCAAGTGTTGATAATAAATATATTGGATAAATCAAATGAAAATATATATTAATACCCGAACCTGATCCCAGAAGAGAGCGAATGAGCGCCGGTGCTGGTCGCCCCACTCAACGTGAAGTGGATAGTTCTTCACGAGCCGGCTCTCATCCCCATATACCGGCCGAACCTCTCGGCAGGATCGCCGGTATAGCGATAATTATGGGTAAAAAAGAGGGGGAATGCTGCCTCCCCCTAGCTCTGTCGGGCTTCAGCCTGTGGGACTGATCCGGGCCTCGAGTCCCCCTCTCGGGATGGGGAGGCCCTGCGTCTGCAAGAAATATCAAGACAATCAATATTAAGACAAAGTTGTATTAAGAAATCAAGGTTTAACGAAAATTGAAGTGTGATATATACCTCCGGTGACTAAAGCACGAGCCTGGGCCCGGGCAGCAGCACGAGTGGGACGATAGTTCCTCCGGTGAGGAACAGCCGGTGACCCGGATGCGGACGCATCCCCTCCAACTAGAAAATAAACATTGACGCTAAATTTCCATAAAGTTCATATTTATTCTTTAGAGGATATGTAAAATGAATAAATATTATATATTTATTCATACTAACCTACAGACTGAGCGGAGGGTACGGAAGTGACGGGAGTGGGCCCTGCGTTAGATGTGGACGCACCACCTATAATTAGACAATTAAAAATAGATTATATAAGTAATTGCAAAAAGAATGTGTAGATCAATAATATAACATTCTAAATCAATATGCATGCACTAAGGATATATAAACATACCCGCAGGTGCGGTGGTGGCCTCTGCCCGAGATGCGGAGGCAACACCTACATCTAGATAATAAAAAAAATGATTATCTAAGTAAGAGGAAAAGAAATGCGTGTGTATTTATGATATAGCATTCTAAATCAATATACATGCACAATATGATATATAAACATACCTGGAGATGTGGGAGTGGCCTCTGTCCCTGATGTGGACGCATCACCAACGGCTAGACAATCAAACATTGATAATATAAGTAATTTTGATATGAACAGGCATGTATATCTATAATATTACATTCAAAATGGATATGCGTGCAATATACCTGGAGGTGTAGCAAAGTCCACACGGAAGGAGGCATCCGAAGGGGTCTCTGATCGGGGTGCAAGACCGGCCCTCTGAAGCTCCCTACGCAGCTCTCCGGGCGGCAGAACCGCTCTGTCTCCGCCTCCGCCTCTGCCGGTGCCGCGGCTGGAGCTCCTTCCGCCCCTCGCTGCTCTTGTCATCATCATCAAATCTAGATAAACGGTTCGTGGACACATTAGACAATCATTGCAAGTATTGACTATATATGTATAGATCGTCAAATGTGAAGTAATAATATAACATTACTGATAACGTTTTTCGTTTCGTGGGCGCATTAGACATATCTACTTGGATTTCATCATCGATATCATTTCTAACCCACGTAACTTCATGATCAGCCGAAGACAACCCGTCTTTCGAAACAGACGGTCGGAGCACTCTAAGTCTTCTCTCTTCTTCATCCTCATCGCTGTCCTCGAATTCTGGGATATCGTAGACATCCCTGGGTTTCCAACGGCATACGACACTCCATCTCGGATGCTTCAAACACTGTGAGTAGTATACTTAGAACGCTTGGTTCGGAAAGATAAACGGATCTTCCTGACCGTAAAATCGAAGTGTGTTCATACTGGTCAATCCATATTCATCTTTCCAAGTCCCAAGATTGCTTCTCTACTTATCCGTATCGGTTCGCGTATCGTACCAAGTACACTGAAATATATAAAAGGGTTCTGATCGTCCTGGATAGTGGATGCCGAGTATACAATTTAAGTATCCATAATAAATCACACCGTCCGATCCTACCGTCGCAATCCCACTATTCTGAGTGGTTCTAGATGTTTCCATATTCTTAACTTCGAATTTGTATCCAAGGACACCGAATCCTTTATAATATGCAACCTCTATACTAGGAAATTGAGCTAAACATCTTGAATCACTCTCAAATGATGCAGACAAGTTCGGATCATGGATCTAACAAAAAAAATTTTACGATAAATACATAACGATATAAGTTTAGATTAAAACTAATAGCAATAACATGCTATTCGAATAACTTACATGATCTGTGACCCAATCGCAAAAATTATCCTGATGATATTTTTCCAATCGTTTATCGTTCTAATCAGGATGCCCCTCACGTACCTCGTTAAAATGAATTCCGTTTTGGATAATAAATTATGATATTAATATTATATCATTTCATACACACACAAACACAAATATAACAATTAATCCAAAAAAACTTACTCCCTAATTTGTTCAAGACATGCGCAATTAAACAAGATAAACCGGTATATCTTGTTGATAAACATAGTGTCTACCCTCTTATAATCGGTTTTACCATATGGCCCGTCTTGAATTCTTCGAGGCCGGTTATGTCTCGTCTCAATGTTCTCGTCCGGATAGCGGGAACAAAATGTGGTTGCTTCATCAAGAAGATAACCTTGCATGATAGAACTCTCTGGTCGATTTCTATTGCGTATATACTTTTTAAGAGTGTAGAGGTACCTAAATAAAATATGTTGAATAAATAAATACGGGCATACAGGACAACAATAATTTTAAAAATTGCGCGAAACAAAAAATTCCACGTACCTCTCGACGGGATACATCCATCGATATTGTACCGGTCCGGCTAACTTAGCCTCGGTTGCAAGATGAACCGTCAGGTGTATTATGATATCGAAGAATGACGGTGGGAAAATACGCTCAAACTAGCAAAGTATCAACGCAATAGAATTTTCTAGTTTATCCAGCGTCACAACATCCAATGTTTTAGCACACAGCTCTCTGAAAAAACAACATATGTCGTTGATTACTAGACCAACAGATTCGGGGAGAGAAGTCTTGAGGGCTAATGGAAGAATGTGCTCCACGATAACATGGTGATCATGACTTTTCAGCCCATTGATCTTGCTTTTCACAATTTTTATCTTCTTACTGAATGATCCTGAGAAACCTATGGGAACTTTCAAATCATGCAACACCTGCAGGAATCTTTTCTTCTCCGGTTGTGACATATGATAAGCGGCATTGGGAAGTACAAACTTTCCTGGTTTACCCGCTACCGGTCTAGGGTGCAATTCACTTCTTATTCTCCACTCCTGCAGATCCATCCGAGCATTCAGGTTGTCTTTCGATTTCCCGTTTTTACAAAGAAGCAAGTTGAGTATGTGCTCTGATACTCCTTTCTCTATATGCATGACGTCCAAACAATGACGCACTAAATTTGTTGACCAGTACGGAAGCTCGAATAAAATGCTTAACTTGTTCCAAACTGGTGGTTTGACTTGTTTTGTCGGATCCATCCCGAAGGTCACATTTTTGTAACCATCCCACTGAGCAGTCACGTCCACTCCGGACAATGGGGCTGGAGGTCCAAGAAGCTCCTAATGACCATCAAAGTGAACAGCGTCTAACATGTAGGGATGGTCTAGAGGCAAGAAACGTCGATGGCTGCAATAACAAACCTTCCTGCTAAAATTCAAGAATTTTGATGTTGTGTGTTGATGGAAATGAGGACATGCTTTGTGACCATGTACGGACCAACCTGATAGCATTCCATACGCAGGAAAGTCATTAATTGTCCACATTAAAACTGCACGCAGTATGAAGGTTGTATTTGTGTTTACATCGTAAGTCTCTACACCATCAATGAACAAAGTGTAGGGTCCCTAGGCACTCTAGTGAGGTCTCACAAGGCATCAACCATGCCAATTTCAAAAATACGGTGCCGAGAAACCCTAGGCTACGGATCGTTGGCTAGATGTCTAGGCGAAAATGAAACTAGTTAACAGCTTAACTAAAGTTTAAACGGAAATACAACCTTTGTAGATCCGGTGCTCCACCTCCATAGCTCCGCAACGAAGTCCTCTCCGCTGTCCAAAAAGAATCCGGGCTCTAGCGTCGACTTCATCGGAGAATAAGTGAGCTAGGTCGTCGATGTCCATACCGAAGATGATCTACGTCGAGGCATCGCTAAATCAAGCTCCGACTTCACCAAGTCAAGAAACTTGTGAAGAAAACACACTCTACTACTTGGCAAGAGGTAGAGGATGAAGAAATAGGAAGTGGGTAGACTTTAGATTTGGATTTCTCACTCTTTTTCATCACTTGCCATTGATGGAGGCAAGCTTTCTTCACTTGAAGAAATGAAGAAGAAGAAGGAAATTGTTATGATAAGATTAATAGAATAGAAAATGAATAATCATTTCTTATCATAATGTAACTATGGTAATGTGTAGAGAGTTGACCATAGTTAAATGAATGGTTAGGGTTTGATAGATGAAGACAAAAGGGTTAGATTGGTCAAAGCTTCATGAAGCTTCACTTAGCTTCATGAAAGAAACCCTTTTGTTTTCTTCTTCTCATTTATCTTTTATATCCAAATGAAAAGATAAATGAATTAATAAAAGAAAACCCTAATCATTTACTTAACCTAGGTTTAACTCATTACACAAAACCCTAGCATGCTTGCATCATCAAACATGATACAAACAAGTGCACAAAATCATATCGCATATGCAATGCGCAAGTCCGAGTGAGAAAATCCATCTAAAGTGAACCGATACTAGTTAATGCAAAGTAATATATCAAATATATAATTATGCATTAAATCATTAAATCCACACTTGATTCAATGATCCGGTCATGTCACACATAACCGACTAGTATCATCAGTAACAACTTATCGAATCAACACTTGATCCGATAACCCGGCTATACCGCATATAACCGATCAATGTCACATCGCGAGAATCAAATACAGTATCACATACTTGTATCATTCTCAGTCCCGCACATATCTCATATGCGCTCCTATTTCGTTTCGCTTGAGCCAGGAAACCTCTGTGTAGGACTCTAAAGACTCGTCAATACGCCGGCAGCAGATGATGATCATATCAAACACCCACAAGCCGCAGGCAGTCTGCTAAACGTAACGGCCACCCGGGTATTGAGCGATCTGAAGATCGACGAGCAAGCCCGCTCACACTCCAGTGAATCCGACCAGTAACACTACCGTACAGTCCAGTCTGATCGTCTGATATGTCGCATATCTCGCCTAGGGGTGGTAAACGTCAGACCCCAATAGCTCGATAAGTCGTGTCGATATGAGGTCTATAACTATTCGAGAAACTACTGGTAACACTTACCAGTAAATCTCAGCAACCCTGGCCAGGGATTTCCTGTTATAGCCAATCGAACACAGCGCAACATCAACCCCCTATACCGGGAGAGACGAATCCCCTCCTATCGCTCATTGCCTCCATGTGACTCGGGACTGTACCCAAAAACCACCGTTTTGCACGCCCTCTTGGACGTGGTAAGATGGAAATCAAAGCACAGTGGGAACCACACAAGACTCTATGACGATCTCGGGTCAACAGACTACTCTGTACCAGTGTCACCAGAGAACTGCCATCTGACGTGAGGTATAATACCATCTGGGAGTTCTCGGCGAGTCCGTCCAGTGTACCCAGTCTCTACTGAGCACCCGTATATCATCTCCGATGTCAAACACCAATGGATATGGGATCATCCATCGCCCATCTGTATGGGTCGAGAAGGTATACGCTAGTCTACTCTGGTATATCGATGCCCCATCTCGATACACCCACGACTAGGGACTTTCAAGGATGTACTTATGGACTACCATGTCCCCACTAGTATGATCCGCATCATAGTCCAGGTAGTCAAGCACACATCCTAAGGGCTTTACCAACATGTAACAGAGAGACAATCAGTGTACACGTTAAGGTAAAGAGCAACCAGATAGCATACTATCATGTCGAGCAAGAAAGTCCTCCCTATATATGTCCCAGCATCCACTACAATATACATCCTATGTACAGTAATGGCCTCTAGGGCATACATATAACTAACAATTTCCCACTTGCACTAGGGCCATCTGTAGCAGTGGTTGTAGTATCTCATACTCAACCATCCCATAAAAGTCTCTCTCTGGGAACAGGCCTTTGTGAGTGGATTCACTGTGTTGTCTTCTGAGTCTACTCTCCTAACCTCGATCTCCCTGGAGATCAATCAACTATCTCCATGATCAGGTGATACTGCCTTAGAATATGTCTGGATCACTGATGGGACCGGCGTTCCTTGGCATAAGCCACAACTCCATTGTCACACAATGGGAGGAACATAGTTCATCTCATGAACCAATATACACCCAAACAGCCTCTTTGGTAGCATCTTAAGTAGCGATGTATCCAGCCTTTATCGTCTAGTATGTCACGGTATCTAGCTTGGAACTCTTCCAACATACTGTCCCTTTACTGAGGGTAAAGACAATGCCTGTGACTGACATTCAGTCGTCTTTATCACCCTGGAACACTTCCAGTGATTCCCCCCCAGGATCAATTGATACTATCTCACTACAACTAGTGAGTATCCTAACATCCATTTATATCTATCTTATAGATCCAAAAACCCAGGATTTAGGAGGTATCACTTTGATCCTATATGGAGAATCATTTTGATAAGCGGAGATTGATCGAGCGTAGCATAGGAAACTCCTTCCCTATCAAGAGTATGTCATCCACGTACTCTACGAGGATCACCACCATACTCCCTACTACCTTTTTGTTTATACAAGGTTCATCTACCATTTTGATGATGTCAAACTCTTTGACTTATCCATCAAAACTGATGTTCCAACTCCGCGATGCCTGCTTTATCCTATAAAGCATCTTGCACACGTTTCCGCTGCTCCCACTGTTTACGAAGCCCTCTGGCTGTGTACTTATAGACTTTCTCTTCTAAAATATCATTTAGAAAAGCTGTCATGACACCCAACCACCAGATATCGTAGTCATAGTATGTAGCCGTGGCAAGTAGGATCTGGATGGACTTAAGCATAGTCACTTGAAAAGGTTTCATCATAATCCACGCCTGGTCGATGACGAAAACCTTTAACAAGTCTAGCTTTGAAAGTCTCAACTTTTCCATCTACACCAAGTAATCTTCTCAAGATATACTTGCTCCTGATGGGGATTTAACCCTCCAGATGTAGCAACCAAAGTCCATACTTTGTTGGTGTATAAGGATTCCATCTCAGATCTCTAAGCATCCAGCCATTCTTACAGAGTCCCACTCCTGATGGCCAGCTCGAAACTAGTTGGGTCATCATCTCATGATGCAATCCTCGCTCCCACTGTCATAGAGAAACCGAAGTATCTCTCAGGCGGGTGAGGAACCTTACTAGATCGGCGGAGAGGCTGAGGTTCGTTGGTAACTATTGAATCCATTGGTTTTATCAAATCATCTGCTGTTGTTTGTATAGCTGGAACCTTTCCAGTTGTACATAACAGACCTTGCCTCGAGCTTGTCCGGATTATGCTTTTCAGACATAGGCTGGACAACCCCAAATCTTAACTAACTTAAGAGATGGGCTCTTCCCTTATCATATCAAATATGAAGTGGTAGGCAACTGATTTGAATCCTATTCAATAGGTATGCAACTTCTCAAGTGCATAACTCCCAAAAGGAAATAGGTAACTCAGTAGTACTCATTATAGAGCACACCTTATCATATAGGGTGTGATTGCTCCGCCCCGATATACCATCGTGCTATGGTGTATTCGGAGGAGTAATTCTGAGAGAGAATCTCATTCTCCTTTAGAATAGTCCAGGAATTCCATGCACAAGTATTCTCCTCCCTGATCTCATCATAGGACATAATACTTATACCCGTATTTTGGTTCTCTACTTCTAACTTATATTCCGTGAATATCTCAAAAGGTTCGGACTTGTGTTTCAACAAGAACATAGATCTGAATCTCGAGAGATTATCAGAGAATGTAATGAAGTATAAAGAACCGGTCTTGGCATGTGTAGACAGGGGACCTACATACATCAACATGTATCATCCCAAGAGTTCAGTAACTCTTTCTCTGTTTCCAGTAAACGGAGCTATGGTCATCTTATCTTTGTGACATGACTGGCGAGTTTCACAAGATGTAAATTCAAACTGATTTAAATATGCATCTATATGTAACTCTAGCTAGTCGGGTCACATTGATCTGACCTAGTCTACAATGCCTCAAGTAGGATTCGTTCATTTCTGCACTCTTCCTCTTGTGTGTGTTCCGTATATTAAAGAACTGTAGTTTGATTTAGAACATCAATGCTTTTAGATAACGTGCCTGAACCGATCAACTTTTGATATAGGAAATGTTCAAAACATTATCCAACAATACAAAATTTTATCATTTCTTTACTAATAAAGAGACTGATATGATTTTGTATATCAGGTTCGGTATCTAATAACATTCGTTCAGAATCAATGTATCGGTAATACAGGGTGACAGTGACCAACAGACTTGGCTGCAACACTTGCCCCGTTTTCTGTCTCATGAAACTTATCACCCGTTCTCAGTTCTCTACCTGTCTGTAGCCCTATGTAACAAATTACATATATGGGATCCTGATCTGGTATCACATACCCAGGACGTAAAGGATACTGAGAAACAGTTCTCTGTAATGAACACACCCGAAGATGATGCATCAGCATGCACTCTCTTCGTTTGGGCGGCATGGGAATTCTGGTAATCCCCTATTTTCTGTTCTATCTTATAACAATTATAAGTTGGAGCGGGACCAACGTTCCCCAGCTCAGTATAACAAGCGGGTTCGGTCAATATTCCGTATTATTATCTTGATTAAGGCGTGATATGGTCGCTACCTGGAGAGAGAGAGAAGAAAACACTCAGCGTGCGCTCTGTCAAGAATAGATTGGTTTTTATTTTATCTAATCAGGATGGCTCCCACTGCTTTTTATCAAATCTTCCTTCAAACCTTAAAAGGAAAGACTAGCCGGGATTAATTACACACTACAAGTTCGCCAATCTTTCAGCCAGGCCAGTGTCGGTACTTTGAGGGAGGTCCCCCGTGCTTTCGCACGAACCTAATTAATGTAAACCTCGTTTTCCCAGATGCGTAACCTCGTTAACACCTTTCTAGTCACCTACTTGATCGGCTAATTGTAATATGTAAAACTCTCCCAAGAGTAACACTTACTCGCAGCGGGTATCGGGATCCAACTATCTCATAGAAGGTATGCAATCTCATTGCAAATTTCAACACTTGAAATTCCCGATAATATTTTGCCCCTAGCTCGCTATGACCTCGACGGAGGCCAAACAACCCATAGTCCGCTAGTCAAGTTCAACCCGTCATTTCCTGATTGAATTAAACCCACCCGCACGACCCTTGACGGAGGCCAAACAACGCCGTACGAATACCCTAATCCAATCGCATCATATGCTAGCAGATAAGCACTAGTTAGCTACCGTACACTACGCCTTGACGGAGGCCAAACAACCGCAGCACGAATACTAACTAGTACGTATCTGAAATGACGGAGGGCTACGACGGGTTTTTCTGAAAACCTATTGCGTAAAGAACTTGATATCGCTGTAGAATCAAATGAATTTTGAAATGGAGTGTTTTTGAGTCTTTTCTAGTTTTGCTAAAGGAGTCACTCCCGGTGAAGGGATCGTCGGTCCTTTCCTCATCGAATGAGGTGCGGGATATATCATATATATCACTGTGCAAAGAAAAAACTCTTAAAAGCAATAAAAAGACAAACCGAGTGTGTAGCATCTGCCAGTTATTGCTAAAGGAGTCACTCCCGGTGAAGGGATCTCGGTCCTTTCCTTATCGAATAAGGTGCAGGATATATCACATATACCGCTGTGCAAAGCAAGAACTGTAGCTACCTGTTTTATTTTGAAATTCGATTCTACAACATCTTAGGTTTCTTTTTATTTCATTAATCACATTAATGAAGTCCCATCATTTAAGTACCTAAACATCACAGATAAATACGACGTACACTTATGCCATCCGCATTCGCCTCGATGTCCCCTCGTGCACCGTTAGGTTAGGTAACTAACGGCAGAGCGGGGCAGGGCTAGCGTGGGTGTAAAACATAAGTAACGTCTATATAATATATCATATATACTATATACTGTATCTATCACAGAACATCACATGATCACATCACAGATATCGCAGCAGAAGAATCATATGAAATATTGGATATACTAGGACGTCCGTGTTTTCAATACGAGCCAGTATAAAACACGGATTCCACGGTCGCGATGAATAGCCAAACCCACACCCCTAGACCCCTACGAGAGCGGCAAGCAACCCTACCAATTCTGGAGTTAGGAGACCCGGACTCGACTCCTCGAGTTGGTCTCCCACTGGACCCCAGAACTCGGTTACTTATGCTCCCCTCCTTGGGTCTATCCTAGTGCGGAAAAGTAAATAATATACAAACGGTGACAACTTCCGCAACCTGGAAGTGCCCCAATAAAAGAATATTACATACAAGTTTTTACATGAATAAAAATGAAAAACACTCATCTCACATAAAAACCCCCGGCTATTCAAACACGACAATCCAATATAACATATCCAGCAACATATAACATCACATGTCATCAACGTAAGTAAATATGCGCATCCCAATTGTCGTTGACATATAGCAACGAAACCGGCGATATCATATATTACACTTACGGTCACAGAAAAGAAAGTGTAAAACTACAACAGTTGGAATCCGCAACCACCTCAGACATCGCATGCCTGACCAAATGAATTACTTAGACATCGCATGCCTAAGAATTATAAACCCCGCATTTTAGTCTCATTATCGAAAACACTTTTCAATATCAAGTTGGGCAATTCAATAGGATTCCCGACATCCTGATCGAATGCTCGTCGCCAACTGCAGTAGACAGCCGCACCCCCGATACCGTCGACGAAGTGCACCAAGGCGGAACACCGCTACCGCGAGCACCCGAACGGATGCTTTCGGCGACGGATTCTCCTACAGTCACTTGGTCGGGGCTATGGAGTGAGGCTGTCTATTAAGTTTACCCGGCGAGTATCCGCGTACGCTACGTGATTGCGACGGACTTTTGATCACATCAAAATTCCGTGGCAACCGATCAAGTGAGACTAAAGTGCTACGTTTATAACATTCATTCAGTTATCTCATAACTACTTGTGAATTCCAATTATTGTATCCCATTCCAGATAAACAGAAAATGTTAAACTTTTCGATCGAACAATCGAACACCCAAGTTTTCCCAATACAGATCAACACATGAAATAAGTCTAACAACATTCAGTTCGTGCCTCAGTACCAACGGTCCAGCCGTAGAAGGGTCAAGCCAACGCCTCATATGTGGCACGCCGTACTGCCCCAAACCCGAAGGTTCAAAGGGCAGTTCAAGACGGTCACATAATCGAGTTAAGGTTTGTTGTCTTCTAGAGGGATCATCGCGTTACTTGCACTACTTAGAACGTCGTTAAACTACGGAAAGATCCAACACTTGGAAATTTCCTGACAGGGGAAAAATTGGGTATTTATATCCGGTCGAACATTTTAACATATTCTAAAATTTATCCGGAAAGCCTCACAGACAAAATTTGATAATCCGATCGAAACACCGAATCCCCAAAACAACTGCAGAAAATTCAACTCTTGAAAAATTATTAAAAATTCCCAGAAAAATCACCACTGGAAACTAAGAATTACTGTACAAAATAATTTAAATACTGTGGCCGTACGGCCGCGGATCCGCCGCATGAGCCTTGTTCATGCCGCGGAAACGCGGTGGAAAAGTTGAATTAGGTCCACGAAATTTACAGTAATTCCTAGAAAACCCTGCTTGATTTTCTGCATATTTTTAATTTGGAAAAAGACCAGATTTTAAAAATTGGACAGAGAGCAAGTTTGTGATCGGGTTTCGGGTTCGTTCGGGTTTCAAATTCCGTCTAGACTTCGCCTAAGGCTCTAGCTAGGCTCTGATACCACTGTAGGGTCCCTAGGCACTCTAGTGAGGTCTCACAAGGAATCAACCATGCCAATTTCAAAAATACGGTGCCGAGAAACCCTAGACTACGGATCGTTGGCTAGATGTCTAGGCGAAAATGAAACTAGTTAACAGCTTAACTAAAGTTTAAATGGAAATACAACCTTTGTAGATCCGGTGCTCCACCTACATAGCTCCGCAACGAAGTCCTCTCCGCTGTCCAAAAAGAATCCGGGCTCTAGCGTCGACTTCATCGGAGAATAAGTGAGCTAGGTCGTCGATGTCCATGCCGAAGATGATCTACGTCGAGGCATCGCTAAATCAAGCTCCGACTTCACCAAGTCAAGAAACTTGTGAAGAAAACACACTCTACTACTTGGCAAGAGGTAGAGGATGAAGAAATAGGAAGTGGGTAGACTTTAGATTTGGATTTCTCACTCTTTTTCATCACTTGCCATTGATGGAGGCAAGCTTTCTTCACTTGAAGAAATGAAGAAGAAGAAGGAAATTGTTATGATAAGATTAATAGAATAGAAAATGAATAATCATTTCTTATCATAATGTAACTATGGTAATGTGTAGAGAGTTGACCATAGTTAAATGAATGGTTAGGGTTTGATAGATGAAGACAAAAGGGTTAGATTGGTCAAAGCTTCATGAAGCTTCACTTAGCTTCATGAAAGAAACCCTTTTGTTTTCTTCTTCTCATTTATCTTTTATATTCAAATGAAAAGATAAATGAATTAATAAAAGAAAACCCTAATCATTTACTTAACCTAGGTTTAACTCATTACACAAAACCCTAGCATGCTTGCATCATCAAACATGATACAAACAAGTGCACAAAATCATATCGCATATGCAATGCGCACGTCCGAGTGAGAAAATCCATCTAAAGTGAACCGATACTAGTTAATGCAAAGTAATATATCAAATATATAATTATGCATTAAATCATTAAATCCACACTTGATTCAATGATCCGGTCATGTCACACATAACCGACTGGTATCATCAGTAACAACTTATCGAATCAACACTTGATCCGATAACCCGGCTATACCGCATATAACCGATCAATGTCACATCGCGAGAATCAAATACAGTATCACATACTGGTATCATTCTCGGTCCCGCACATATCTCATATGCGCTCCTATTTCGTTTCGCTTGAGCCAGGAAACCTCTGTGTAGGACTCTAAAGACTCGTCAATACGCCGGCAGCAGATGATGATCATATCAAACACCCACAAGCCGCAGGCAGTCTGCTAAACGTAACGGCCACCCGGGTATTGAGCGATCTGAAGATCGACGAGCAAGCCCGCTCACACTCCAGTGAATCCGACCAGTAACACTACCGTACAGTCCAGTCTGATCGTCTGATATGTCGCATATCTCGCCTAGGGGTGGTAAACGTCAGACCCCAATAGCTCGATAAGTCGTGTCGATATGAGGTCTATAACTATTCGAGAAACTACTGGTAACACTTACCAGTAAATCTCAGCAACCCTGGCCAGGGATTTCCTGTTATAGCCAATCGAACACAGCGCAACATCAACCCCCTATACCGGGAGAGACGAATCCCCTCCTATCGCTCATTGCCTCCATGTGACTCGGGACTGTACCCAAAAACCACCGTTTTGCACGCCCTCTTGGACGTGGTAAGATGGAAATCAAAGCACAGTGGGAACCACACAAGACTCTATGACGATCTCGGGTCAACAGACTACTCTGTACCAGTGTCACCAGAGAACTGCCATCTGACGTGAGGTATAATACCATCTGGGAGTTCTCGGCGAGTCCGTCCAGTGTACCCAGTCTCTACTGAGCACCCGTATATCATCTCCGATGTCAAACACCAATGGATATGGGATCATCCATCGCCCATCTGTATGGGTCGAGAAGGTATACGCTAGTCTACTCTGGTATATCGATGCCCCATCTCGATACACCCATGACTAGGGACTTTCAAGGATGTACTTATGGACTACCATGTCCCCACTAGTATGATCCGCATCATAGTCCAGGTAGTCAAGCACACATCCTAAGGGCTTTACCAACATGTAACAGAGAGACAATCAGTGTACACGTTAAGGTAAAGAGCAACCAGATAGCATACTATCATGTCGAGCAAGAAAGTCCTCCCTATATATGTCCCAGCATCCACTACAATATACATCCTATGTACAGTAATGGCCTCTAGGGCATACATATAACTAACACAAAGATTTTAACTCCTCGATCAGAGGTCGGAGATAGACGTCGATATTGTTTCCCGGTGAGTTTGGTCCGTCAATAAGAAGAGGCATCATAAAGTATGATTGGTCCATAGCCGACTTCCAGCTATATAATTGAATGGGCAGAAGCCATCACTAGCCAGTCCGAGCTGGACATTGCGAGGATCGCTACTGAATATTGCGTGCCTCCTATCGAAATCCTTCTTTGCCGGTGAATCTCTTGGATGGCTCATTTTTCCATCTTCACTTGGAGGAGCACGGTGATGCCAAATCATTGCCTCGGCTGTTTTCTTGCACCTGAATAGCCTCTGTGTTATGGGAAAGTACCGTGCTATCTTGACAGGTATATCAGGCTTCTTATCAGAATTTTTCGTCTTATACCTGGCATCTTCGCATGTTGGACACTCTTTCAAATCTGAATTCTCTTTCTGGCACAACACGCAATTTTTAGGACATGCTTGAATCTTTTCACACATCAGACCAAAATCAGACATCATCTTCTAGGCTCCATACCAGCTGTCGGGCACATTATTTCCCGGGGTCATAGAATCTTTAAAGAACGAAAGAAGTATTGTGAATGACTTGTTGCTCCATACATTTAGGCACTTAATCTGGAAAAGTTGGACGAACCATGAGAGGGTGGAATACTTTGCATTCTCATAAATTGGTTTTCTAGCATCATTCATGAAATTTTCATATTTATCCGCACGCGGAACGGAAGGAATGTCATCTTCAGTACGAATAGATTCACCTAGGGCATCCTCTACCATATCCTCCATTTCTTCTGATGAAAATAAATTACCGTCTTCTTCTTCTGCCGCATTACCGTCTTCTCCTTCTTCTCCTACCGCATTATCGTGTTCTCCTTCTTCTTCTGCCGCATTACTGCGTTCTTCTCCTTCCCCGTGATATTTCCAAGTTGTATAAAGCCTAGTAAAACCATATTTTACGATATGAAGCTCTGCCAATTCTACCCTCTGCCAGTACATATTCCCACATCTATCGCACGGGCAGATCTTCTCTATCACGATCTTATTATGTGCACATGCAAATTCAATAAAAGCAGCAACTCCTGCGACAAACTTAGGTTGCATACGTTGTTGCCAATCCACATACATCCAGTCCTTAACTCTGACGTACTCATGGGCCATATTAGACTGTATAAAATATAAATTGTAGGTTATGGTGACTATATTGTGAAATCTAGGAACGGGATGGTTACTGACAAAAGAGAAAATCTGTGTATATGCTTTTTGTGTGCGTTTGTCGTTGAAAAGAATAAATTATCGAACGTATGTTAACCGATAGACGGGGACTAAGTGGCGCTTTAAGTTTCATATATGAGTATCGATGAGAATATGAAAGTATTATATTATCATCGAGTATCATATATTGGTTTTAACTTGAACATCTTGAATCACTCTCTAATGATGCGTTTGTTGTGTATTCTTGTTGTATGTGTGTGTTTCGGCTGTCGGGGGTAAGGCTTCTATCCAATTAAGAATGTATAAAGCGAACACCTATTCGCTTGTGCTTTCAACCGTTTTGAGTAAATTTCGGCAACATCTCCCACTGTTCTCCGAGTACACTGTAATAGAATAGATAATCATTTCAAAGCTGTGAAACAACGTTGAAATGAATATCTAATCTATCTTTGTACACGGAGAACCAGCGGAAAGGTACCGACGAAATATCTCGAAACGGATGAAAACACAAGTGAATAAAGGTGTTTGCTTTATACATTCCTAACTTGTCCACACAGAACAAATCTATCGGTTATCATATGATTGAATCTTCTCATCACATAGACTATATGAAGGTTGTTAGTATCGAGCTATACCGTTCGATATTTAACAACCTTCGTATAGTCCTATGTCACGACGAACATCGAACATATGTTAACTGATAGACGGGGACTAAGTGGCGCTTTGAGTTTCATATATGAGTATCAATGAGAATATGAAAGTTTCATATTATCATCGAGTATCATATATTGGTTTTAAGTTGAACATCTTGAATCACTCTCTAATGATGCGTTGTTGTGTATTCTTGTTGTATGTGTGTGTTTTGGCTGTCGGGGTTAAGGCTTCTATCCCATTAAGAATATATAGAGCGAACACCCATTCGCTTGTGCTTTCAACCGTTTCAAGTAAATTTCGGCAGCACCTCGCTGTTCTCCGAGTACACTGTAATAGAATAGATAATCATTTCAAACCTGTGAAATAACGTTGAAATGAACATCTAATCTATCTTTGTACACGGAGAACCAGCGGAAAAGTACCGACGAAATATCTCTAAACGGATGAAAACACAAGTGAATGAAGTTGTTTGCTTTATACATTCCTAACTTGTCCACACGGGACAAATCTATCGGTTATCATACGATTGAATCTTCTCGTCATATAGACTATACGACGGTTGTTAGTATCGAGCTATACCGTCCGATATTTAACAACCTCCATATAGTTCTATGTCACGACGAACATCGAACGTATGTTAACTGATAGACGAGGACTAAGTGGCGCTTTGAGTTTCATATATGAGTATCGATGAGAATATGAAAGTTTCATATTATCATCGAATATCATATATTGGTTTTAACTTGAACATCTTGAATCACTCTCTAATGATGCGTTTGTTGTGTATTCTTATTGTATGTGTGTGTTTCGGCTGTCGGGGGTAAGACTTCTATCGGTTATCATACGATTGAATCTTCTCGTCATATAGACTATACGAAGTATTTAAATACAATATAAAGTAACTGATATAACATGATTTTAAACTTATGAAATAATACTTGCTTAGGTACTTGCAAGTTGCAACTTGAGAATAAGATATATGAAGAATTGAGCATTAAAGAACTAAGATACAATAGACTTGAGATTGAGATACATACCTTCAACATAGAAAAAATAAATCAATAAACAAGATGAATATAATATAAATTCAAGTTGAAAGAATAAATATCAAATAAACTAACGAAGATCAAACAGAATTGGAAAAATATAAATATGCAGTATCACGATTCACAAGAAACATTGGTAAAAGAAAATAAGTTAACTAAATAATACATGACTAGATGCATTCAAAGTTAAAACATAAAGATATATACATAATGTCAAAAACTAAATCAAACCATAAGACAATTTATTATCATAAAAAACCTACGATTCTAACATACTAAAAAGTGACCGATAAACAAACCAAGTTCATATCCTAACTACACCATTAACTATAACAATAACCATACGCATAAAAGTCATCAATCAAAACATAAATCTAAAAATAATCTTCATTCTCGTCTTCCTCATTTTCCGACTCGGATGCCGACATATCATCCTCCGACGATGACCCTATATTTTCATTTTTGACGACCATCCATATCCGTATATGAAAATGATAACACCTATTCCGTTCCGTATCTGATACCAAAAATGGTAATTTTTGGCTTTATCGAGTTAAATTTTCCTAAAAATCACAACCCAACCCTAACCCTAGCCCCAGCCCCTGTCCCAGCCGAACCCCAACTCCAACCCAAACCCTAACCCGAGCCCTAGCCCTAGCCCCAACCCCAGCCTCATCCGAACCCCAACCCTAACCCCAACCACAACCGCAACCCCAGCCGAACCCCAACCTCAACCGCAACCCTAGCCCCAGCCCCAACCGCAACCTCAACCCTAACCCTAACGCTAACCCCAACCGATGCCTAACCCTAACCCTCATCGGTACCCAAACCATGAACCCTAGCCCTAAAATAATCAAAAACTTGTTTAATTGAAGATTTACTAATCTGTGCGGTGGAGGAGACGATCGATCGGTGGTCGACAACGCGCGTAATCGGCGACGAGGGAGAACGAGGACGGTGGCAATGACGAAACGGAGGGCGGTGGCGACAACGAGAATGGCGACGAGAACGGCGATCGGCGGGAACGAGAGATTTGGGGATTTTGGGAGTTTCGCACGCGAGAGAGAAAGAGAGATAATCAGCGTAGGGCATTTCTGTGCCTTTTTAATTAAATCCCCATTTAGGTGCCCCTACGGATTAGTCCATAGGTTATTGGATTGCGGCTCCATAGGGGCAAATAACAAATTACGATTTAATATTTTTAAATTAAAACGTCTGAGACCATAGGGGCAATCGTCTGGCCCTACGGACTAATCCATATGGCCAAAATAAATCTGTCCCTACGGATTTTATTATCTGTAGGGGCAACCCTCTATTTTAGTAGTGATACAATCTAATTTATAAATTGTAAGTTAGTGATAGTATTAGAATATAAAAATAAATTGCTCGACGCTTATCAAAACTTTAAAGTTTTGGTGTTGTGAAAGATATATTTCGTATGGTTTCAAAACAATCCAAATTCAATTTCCACGGGAGCGTATTAAATGTGTATTTATCTAAATTAAAAATATGCTGCGCAAAAGCCCAGGTTTCGACCTAATGAGCTTCGTTTTTTTGCGGTGGAAGTACCCTTGAATATAGTAAATTCACAAAAAAAAAAAGAATTCATGGCCTTTCTACATTTTTGTAGAATAATTTATTTTAATCCATGGTAACATTTTTTTAACAAAATGGTACCTCAAAACATGGCTAATTGCTAAAAAAAACCCTCAAATACTCGATAATTGATATTTATCCCCAAAACCTTAAATGATATCTAAAAGGTCCCCGACTTGCCAAAGATTCTCTTTATCTAAGGATAAGTGGAAAATCTAAATCAAATGGAGAGAAGTCGAGGGTAATTGTGGAGAGAGCATTGAAATAGAAAAAAAGATCGATGCTCGAATGAACTCGAAGGTAATTGAGGAGGTATTAAAAAATTCCTAATTGCAACTTTGTCTTTGGTTGGAAATCTTGAAGGGGAGTAAAATGTATCAACTTAAAGATTTTGAAGAGTAAATAGTAATTATCAAGTATCCGGGAGTGTTTTAGTAATTAGCCATGTTTTAAGGGATAAAAATCCCAACATTTATATTTTTATAGCGTAAAATATTTATTCGAGGAGACCATGGTAAGTAAAATTTAGCCTAATATTTAACTTATATAGTTTTGGTTTTGTTTCGTCTTACATCATTCAAATACTAAATAATATTCATGTAGAAGAAGGTCCCACATGTCCCGTTCCTGAATACTCAGTGATTATAAATCAAGGTGATGTGATGTTCTACTGATACAAGATACATATTTCACTTCAGGCGGTCCTCTAGATGTTGGCTTCTCAATCATCTTACAATTATTGAGTCGTTCCTATCATTTTCAAATAGCCTGAGGTGACTGCAATATCTATATACACACACAAATGAAGACGGAACAATATCCAGCGTTAGATAAAATCAACTTATCCAACAAATCTGAGCAGTTAATTTGAACCGCTATTTTAACTAGCGGTTAAAATCGAACGGCTCAGATTAAACCACTACTTTAACTAGCTGGTTATCTTTAAATTAAAAGAGCCAGCGCTTGATCAGCTTCAGTATTGTTTCAGCGGTTAAAAAGTTAGGGATCCAATGCGATCTTACTGGAATTCTCTTCATTGGTGTATTGATGTCATCAGGTAATTAATTTACTTTAATTAGGATAGCATTTGTTAATATTTTTGCGATATTTGTTAAGGTTCTCAGATATAATTTGGGGGTTTTTCTTTGGACGAAATCATGTTTCTTGGATCGATTTTGGAACCTTAGCTTGTCATGTAAATCCTATGTTCATTATTGGTTATGCAAATGGTTTGTTAAGTGCTTCTCTCTTACTTTTGGTTATGATAGGGTTTTTTGTTAATAAATTTAGAATTTTTGAGTTTATTATGTAGTTATAATGGCCGCTAAACGCAAATATACACCTAAGAGGCTTACATCGAAGGAACCTACAGAAAAAGGGCTAAACCGATTCTTTCTCCTCCTCTGCCAAAAAAAATTCGTAAAGAACTTTTTGAAGAACGTAGCAAAAGAAGGAATATTCGTTAAAAGGAGAATATACTCAATCCTACACAGCCATCAACATCCCAAATATTCCAATCATTATCAATTCAATACAACCCTGGCCTCGTGAATAATGTTGTCTTGTATAATCAAGAAAATCACATCTTCGAAACTATTTGGAGTGGTAAAGATATGAGAACTCTTACGACGCTCGAATCAACGAACATATTTGTGCAATGGCCTCTGACTGAGCAGTAGATCGAAATATTAGAAGATTGGGGTTTTGGTGTGTATCATAAAGTTGGCTATCAACAACATAACTTACAGTTAATATCTGCTTTAGTGGAGAGATGGAGACCTGAGACGAACAGTTTTCATTTACCTATTGGGGATGTGTCAATCACTCTTGAAGACTGATTGGTGGCAAAAAGGAGTGTAAACGTATGCTTGTAAATAACCGCAATGAATAACGGTGTCACAATAGCTAGCCGCGATGAGTACGGGTTGTCCGCAGGAAAACTTGGATTTCTTTTCTTATTTTAGACAAGTTGATAAAAGAGAGGAGGGATTTTTGTTGTTTTAATTTAAGATGAATAGAAAATTTTATAATAGAAAAGCTTGTAAGATTTTGTTAGTGTTTATGCCCTAGAGGCCATTACTGTATCATACTGGTTTGTATATTACTTAATGAAAGCTTGGGATATTCACAGTTGTATTGACAGTTGTTCAGTTGATAAAACTGCACATTTGTATTACATTTTTCCTACCATTTTTATATTAAAAAAGGACTTTATTTTAATATATTATACATATGAGGGTTTATGTGTTAAAACACCATTTTCCATGTGTTAATATATTTTAATTATCATTTGGTAGGAAAATGTATGCAAATAAATCTATTGACCAAATCCTAGTAGAACAAAGCCTACTAAATATTATTTGAGATTATTGTGCAGAATTTTCCAAGTTGTTATACAGAATTTATCAAACAAATCAAGTTGTTGAAGAAATCTTGCCAAATTAAGAAGCAAAACTTGGAGACCAAGTCTGGAAGCAACCGAGAGAAGATTTCTGAATTCTGAAGGTGCCTAGGATTGCCACATGTCACAAGATGCAAGCCCAAGAAAACTCATCAAGAGATCTCACCCTTTGAGCACGGATCCGCGGCCAAACCCTCCCTTGGGCCGCGGATCCGCCGCAAGTTTATGGAGTTAGAGCAAAAGATTTTTTGGGGTTAATCTCTGCTGAAATTTACCAAGTCTTCAACCAAAAGATTCTGGCTTTGCACTATAAAAAGGCACCGAGAGCCTCTTGGAAAAGTTATCAAGCCGACGCAATCACGAAGCTCCCGACGCTCACGCAGCCAGGCTGATCATCGACTGTTCGACTACCTCCTTAGGAAAGATCGAGAAGCAACTAGTTGTAATCATTTTCTATGGATTAAAAGTGTAGTTTGAAGAAGTCGATTAATAAAGGTAGTTATTTTATTTAATTGTTTTTACATTATGTTTTCCCTCGATTTCTTTTCATCTTCTTCTCCCAACATGCGCGGGTAATTCTCCGCTTGTTAGGGTTCGTAGGATTATGGTGGGCTAATGGACGATGAAAATAATTAAACCCTTTTTAAGTCCTATAAAGTTTAGGAACTTTATCAAAAGAATTATTAACATCCTAATCGGACGCGCTAGCAATTCTTTGCTAGTTCCGACTACGATTAGAGATTAGATTAATAATTGTTTTGGTAAAGGCTAGATATGAACGGAGTTCCATGTCGAGATAAGGGTTAAGAGTGGGATTCCTTTTCCCTCCAGAAACCCTAATCTACATGCATCACCGTCGTTCTAGTTCTAAATCTATTAATGGATAAAAATGGTAACTTTTAATTAATCATCCATAACTACTAAACCCTACAAGCCTTCTTATTATATTTACTACATCTTAAAAATAATCTAGATCTATATTTTACATTCTTGTTTAACGTAGATGTAGAAACCATTCTATAAAATTATTTATCCCTCCTCTCTTTCTCAACACATCTAAAGTAAAAGTAAAAGGTTCCACGTTTCCCTGAGGACGACCCGTACTCATCTCGGTCTAGCTACACGCGATACCGTTCTGATTGCGGTTAACTACAAACAAACACTTTTTCGTATCAATCAAATGGCGCCGTTGCCGGGGATACGTGCGTAATTTTTTATTTTTACTATTTGTGTTGAATTCTTAGACGAGTCATATCATTATTAACACAAACTGCAAATTGCATATTTAACGATTTGTGCGTGAATTTTTGTAAGGAGATCTGGAGTCACAGAATTAAGGAGAACAGGAAACAGAGACATTTTTAGAGATCCAGAGGAGCACAGAAGGCTATACAAAAAATTTCATCAACTGTTCCTTCTGCCACGCGGCGGAACCGCGGCAAAGTACCCCTTCTGCGGCGGAATCGCGGCGGGTTGGAGGAATTAGGGCTTCAATCTTCTCTGGTATCTTTCTCAACTCCTTCTCTCTCTCCTCAAATCCAATAAAATCTATTTTCTGCAGGATTCTTTGCAAAATTACGCCGCCCAAAAATCTTTTTGCAAAAGTTTTGTGATTGGTTTTGTTTTGCATATTTAATACGGACTTTAAGGGGCAAAGACCAAATCAAGATTAGGTAGGGATTTCATCACCCTTCCTAAGCCCCACAAATCACAAACTGAGCATATAGATCAACCCTTCATTAATTTAAAAAATATCTAGACCAGACTCTAAGGACTGTCGCGCTCAATAAGGACAGAGGAAGGTCGTGGGTAATCTATCGTTTATCCGCATTACTTTTGTAGTTCCTAGGCAAGTGTGACAAAGGCTAGTGGTTTTTAATTAGGCCCACGACGTGGTTCCTTCCCATTTACCTGGCACTTATCTGGCTATAAGGGTAGTACGGAGGCGGTAGAGGATTGATCCTGCGGCTTGTCCTTTGGAAGTCTAGGAGCGGTCTAGAGACTGGACCTAGGTGACCTTAGTTCTAGGGTTGCTTGTGCATTTTAGGGTGATTTATCTTGAGTCCCACTTTTTCAAAACAAACCAATTTTTAAACCACACACACGCTGCCACTTACACTAAACCCGCTTAGTGCATGCTCGGCTGGACACGGGATCTTAGTGCCCGTCTTGTCCGCGTTCCTGCTATCGACGCCGAAGTCGGTACTTCTTCATCTTCTTTTCCCCCACCACACACCATATTGACCGTGATGGACGGCACTCCATCTAATTATAACACCACGCTGCCACCGCCCGCAGGTGAGCAGAATCCACCGCGCATCTCTCTCCAAGAGAGATGCTATCCTATTCGTGGTCCTCTTCCTACTTGTCTATCTCTTCCACCACCTAACGGGGATAATTTCGAAATTAAACCCCACTACATCAATCTGCTGCCCAAATTTCACGGGCTTGAGTCGGAAGACGCTTACGTTTTCATCACCAAATTCGAAAACGTATGCGCAATGATGGGTACTTCACAATTGACTTTAGATGCTATGCGCTTACGTCTTCTCCCATTCACACTGTGCGACTTGGCAGAAAAATGGCTTTACAATACTGCCGCACACTCTATCACTAATTGGGATGAATTCGTCATAGCATTTCTTAAGAAGTTTTACCCAAACCATAAGACTGCACGTGTTAGGAGCGAGATCAACCAGTTCACCCAGCTTCCCAATGAACCATTTGGAAGTGCTTTGAACGTTTCAAAGATCTGCTTATCCAATGCCCCCATCACGGAATACAAAGATGGGATTTATGTCGGATTATATATGAGGGCATTAATCCAGCGACAAAGCAGATGCTTGAAACAATGTGTCAATGCAATTTCATGTCTAAAGATGACGGTGAAGCGTGGAAATATCTGGAAGATCTCGCTGAACACACGTTGCAGTGGGAAAGCGTAAGACCACCTTCAACTAAGGGAGGTATTCACCAGCTCGATGTTTTTATCGCAGTAAAAGCCGAAATGGCAGCGATACAGAAGAAACTCGACGCTATTGAAAACAAGTTCTCATCATTCTCCCTAAATCAGGTCAGGCTTCCTAAGACCGTCTGTGGTTGCTGTTCGGATCCTTCACACTTAACGGAAGAATGTCCTATGAATGCATCGTTTCAAGCTAATGCTGCTTTTCAGCAGCGACCTAGAAACGATCCTTATTCTTCCACATATAATCAAGGATGGAGGAATCATCCTAACTTTTCTTGGAATCAAAACCAACAAAGTAATTATCAAAGACCTCCTCCACAGCAACCACAACTACAGAATCAGCCCCCCTTTCAGTCACAGAATTTCCAAAATCCGGCCAACATTTCTACACCACAAGTGGCCGGTACTGACAACTCACTTGCACAAACTTTGGATATGTTCATGAAACAATCCATGCAAATTTCGGCTGAGATGAGGTCTTCTATTGATACCCTACCGAAAAACTCCTCCTCCTATGGTGAGAGTATCAAATCAATAGAAAACCAAATCGTACAGTTAAACGCCGCAATGAGTGCGAGAGAGAAAGGGAAACTCCCATCTCAACCCATACCTAATCCTGGCCACTCACAAAGTTATAATGTGAGTGCTGTTACCACGTTGAGATCGGGAAAAGTGCTGAATAACCGAGTGGGTGAGCAATGTGATGATGTTAGTGATACCAATGATACCCCAACTTCTTCTTCTTCCCCTAATTCGTCTAGTCTCCCACATTCACCCGAGCCTATTCTCCATTTTCCCCAAGGCTCGAACCCTTCGCCCATTTCGCCAAATCTATTTAAGTCGATTCCCACTCCAGTTTTGGGATCGAATCCGTCCCCGCAATCCTCTCCAATGTTGGACCAAACCCTTATTGATAAAGCACCTTATCCAAACAGGTTAAGGGGCAACAGACCAAGTGCACAAATGGAGAAGATTGTGGAAATTTTTAAGCAAGTTAACATAAACATTCCTCTCCTAGATACTATTCAACAAGTTCCGTCATATGCAAAAATCCTAAAGGACTTGTGCACTAGGAAGAGAAAAGTTCAAGTACCTAAAAAAGTTTTCATTGCGAGTAATGTGAGCACTGCTTTTACACAACAACTACCCAAGAAACGAAAGGACCCGGAAGTCCTACAATTTCTATTTCTATTGGGGGTAAAAATATCAATCGTGCTCTACTCGATTTAGGTGCTAGTGTTAACTTGCTTCCGTATTCTGTTTATGAGCAATTAGGGGTCGGGGAGTTAAAACCTGCACATTGCACTCTTCAGATGGCCGATCGATCTATCACCCAACCAAGGGGTGAGCTAGAGGATGTGTTAATCAAAGTCGGGGAATTCATATTCCCTGTGGACTTTATCGTTATAGATACACAACCTGTAGCAAACCCACGCAATCAAATCTCGGTGATACTCGGTCGACCCTTTTTGGCCACTTCCAACGCAGTAATCAATTGTAGAAACGGCTCTATGACCCTATCCTTTGGAAAGAAATCAATTGAGCTTAACATTTACAAGTTGGGAAGTGAACCCTCCGAACCCTATGCTCATGTGTGTTCTGTCGACAGCGAATATGATCAACCTTATGATACTGACTCTTTTCATATGTTGTTGTTTGACCCAACCATGTATTCTTCCGGGTCAACATCTAACGCTGAAGAGGAACTTTTTATAGAGTCTGACGATCACCCCATTTTTTCTGATGACATTATTTTTCGGGGTATCGACGAAAGCTTTGAGGAAATTTTCGCTGATGAAATCGCATTTTTACAAGACACGGGTGTTGAGATGAATCAACTCCAAGATAAAGAAATTGAGCCTCCACCCCTTCTTTTGGAAAATTATGATAATGCGAGTAATCCATCACTATCACTGTGTCGTCTCTCCAAATTGAGACGCAATCCTTTTCCATTACACCTCTTGTCACCTCTCCACTTCTTCTTGTTGAAAGGTGACATGTTCTTCCACCAACCTTGGTGCTTCATCGATAAATTTTTTGAATGGTTGGTGTTGACCTTCGGTCTTTACAAAGCTTGGCATTGACCAATAACCTTGACCCCCTCGTGTGATTTTAAAAGATTAAAATTGTTTAAGTTTGGGGGTGGTGGCATGTTTTGGCTCTTGAAAGAAAATGATTTTTACAAAATTGTGAGCCAAAAATAAGTTTGGGGGAGGATTTTCACTTTCATATATTCTTTCCCCCATTAATAATTTCCTCCCAAGTCTACAGGTTTTTTTAGCTTAACGGATAACATCAGTGAGGACACTGCTGTAAACAGGTTTGGGGGAGGTTTGTGCTTATTTACACATCAATTTGCATCATATTTTGCATAAGCACAAATTTTCAAAAATTTTAAGAAAAAAAAATTCTTTTATAACAAAAGAGTAGAAAGTGAAAAATTACATCCAAAAGATAGGAATAGTTTTAGAAAACCAAGAAAATTAGAAGTTTTCTTAAACGGACTAGTAATAAGTAGTTATGAGCTGTTGTCCCAAGGGTTAGTAAAATGAAAGAAGTCACTAATCTGAGGATAAAAATAAGTCTGAAAAATAGTTTCTATTCTGGAAGCCAAACATTTGAATGTTGATACCCTACTATTTGCACTTACACACGTCTTGAAACTCGGGATAGTAGAGGATACCTTGAAATGCTCTTGTCTAAAAGCCAAAGTATGAAGGAAATGAAAAAAAATGAAGAAAATATAAAAATGGTGAAAAGAAAAAAAATGAACACTGGTTTTGTTATCGCCAAGGCAGCAATAAAAAAATATAGCGAGAGTGCCTCTTCACCTAGTGCCCTAAGGCCAACTGGTCTGGGAGTCACTGCTAAGCCTTAGGTGGTGCAAGACGAGGAAAATATTATCACCCAATCAGCAAGCACATAAGTAATCAGTCTGTTAGTACCTCAAAAAGTATTAACGGTCGCATGAAAATGTCTGAGCAAATCTTAATATTCATCAAATTAAAAAGTACTAAGGCTGATGGACAAGAGTATGATAGCTTGAATTGAATTCTCCGAGTGTAGGGATGTTCTTTACACACACGTGGGGTTATATGATCAATGTTTGGATGAAAGGTAGGAATGAAGAATAAAGACGATGTTTTATTGAGGGATGATGTGATTTCTAACATTTTTTCATGACTATTAAGATAGGGCTCATGACAACTGAAAAGCTAGTATAGTTGGAAACTCTTCTTTTCAAGGCCTTTCTTTTATGGTTCTTATCTTTATATGTAAATTTCACCATTTTCTTTTGTTATTGGATTTTGTGGGTGTAATCCGCTGAAAACCCTCAGGAGACAACACTCCTCCTACTAGGGACACCTAGAGGTTTAACGGCTTGTTGCACGTGCTCAGTGCAATCGTGTCTGCTTACGAAAGTGTGCTTAGTTTTCTCCTTTCTTTTTCTGCTCTTGAATAAACTAGTTTGCTCGGGACGATAAAAGATAAGTTTTGTAGGGTTTCTAGGCACCCTAATGAGGTCTCACAAGGCATCGATCATGCCAAATTAAAATTTTAACGGTGCCGAGAAACCCGACTACGGATCGTTTGCTAGAAAACTAGGCGAAAAGATAACTAGTTAACACTTAACTAAG
Source organism: Agapanthus africanus (assembly GCA_030015575.1). Taxonomy (NCBI): domain Eukaryota; kingdom Viridiplantae; phylum Streptophyta; class Magnoliopsida; order Asparagales; family Amaryllidaceae; genus Agapanthus; species Agapanthus africanus. The sequence goes on from CM057337.1 coordinate 235,826,813, forward strand.
GGAATACGGAAATACAACCTTTGTAGATCCGGTGCTCCACCTCCATAGCTCCGCAACGAAGTCCTCTCCGCTGTCCAAATCAAATCCGGGTTCTAGCGTCGGCTTCGTCGGAGAATGGGCAAGCTAGGTCGTCGATGTCCATGCCGAAGATGATCTACGTCGAGGCATCGCTAAATCAAGCTCCGACTTCACCAAGTCAAGAAACTTGTGAAGAAAACACACTCTACTACTTGGCAAGAGGTAGAGGATGAAGAAATAGGAAGTGGGTTAACTTTAGAATTGGATTTCTCACTCAAAAACATCAATTACCATTGATGACCTCAAGATTCTTCAAAGAAGAAGATGAAGAAGAAGAAGAAGAAAGTTATGATAAGATTATCTTTAAAAATAGATAATAAAAATCAACACTTATCATAATCTTAACCTTAGTTAAGTGTAGAGAATTAACCAAGGTTGGGTTGAGTGGTTAGGGTTAAGGATGAGAACAAAAAGGTCAATTAGTCAAAGCTTCATGAAACTTCAACTAAAGACAAATGAAGCCACCATTCATTTATCTTTCAATTTATTCAAAATGAATAAATAAATAAGATAAATGAATAAGTAAAAACCCTAATCAACAACTTAACCAAGGTTAATTCTTTACACTTAACCTAAAAAGCATGTATCATCAAACATGATACAATCTTGTGTACAAAAGTATATCACATATACAATGTGCACAAACCAAGTGAGAAAATCCATTTAAAGTGAACCAATACTAGTTAATGCAAAGTAATATATCAAATATATAATTATGCATTAAATCATTAAATCAACACTTGATTTAACGATCCGGTCATATCGCATACAACCGACTAATATCCAATGTATCGGTTTATCGAATCAATCCTTGATTCGATAACTAGGTTATATCGCATACAACCATTCGACACATTCTTCGCGAGAATGGAATACGGTATCACATACACGAATCATTCTCGGTCCCGCACATATCTCATATGCGCTCCTATTTCGTTTCGCTTGAGCCAGGAAACCTCTGTGTAGGACTCTAAAGACTCGTCAATACGCCGGCAGCAGATGATGATCATATCAAACACCCACAAGCCGCAAGCAGTCTGCTAAACGTAACGGCCACCCGGGTATTGAGCGATCTGAAGATCGACGAGCAAGCCCGCTCACACTCCAGTGAATCCAACTAGTAACACTACCGTACAGTCCGGTCTGATCGTCTGATATGTCGCATATCTTGCCTAGGGGTGCTAAACGTCAGACCCCAATAGCTCGATAAGTCGTGTCGATATAAGGCTCATAACGGGTCGAGAAACTACTGGTAACACTTACCAGCAATTCTCTGATCAGCCCTGGCCAGGGGCTTCCTGTTATAGCCAATCGAACACTGTGTAACATCAACTCCCTATACCGGGAGAGACGAATCCCCTCCTATTGCTCATTGCCTCCATGTGACTCGGGACTGTACCCAAAAACCACCGTTTTGCACGCCCTCTTGGACGTGGTAAGATGGAAATCAAAGCACAGTGGGAACCACACAAGACTCTATGACGATCTCGGGTCAACAGACTACTCTGTACCAGTGTCACCAGAGAACTGCCATCTGACGTGAGGTATAATACTATCTGGGAGTTCTCGGCGAGTCCGTCCAGTGTACCCAGTCTCTACTGAGCACCCGTATACCATTCTGATGTCAAACACCGATGGATATGGGATCATCCATCGCCCATCTGTATGGGTCGAGAAAGTATACGCTAGTCTACTCTGGTATATCGATGCCCCGTCTCGATACACCCTCGACTAGGGACTTTGAAGGATGTACTTATGGACTACCATGTCCCCACTAGTATGATCCGCATCATAGTCCAGGTAGTCAAGCACACATCCTAAGGGCTTTACCAACATGTAACAGAGAGACAATCAGTATACACGTTAAGGTAAAATTCAACCAGATAGCATACTATCATGTCGAGCAAGAAAGTCCTCCCTATATACGTCCAAGCATCCACTACAATATACATCCTATGTACAGTAATGGCCTCTAGGGCATACATATAACTAACAATCTCCCACTTGCACTAGGGCCATCTGATAGCAGTGGTTGCAGTATCTCATACTCAACCATCCCATAAAAGTCTCTCTTTGGGAACAGGCCTTTGTGAGTGGATCCGCTGTGTTGTCCTCTGAGTCTACTCTCCAAACCTCGATCACCCTGGAGATCAACCATCTCCATGATCAAGTGATACTGCCTTAGAATATGTCTGGATCACTGATGGGACGGGCGTTCCTTGGCATAAGCCACAACTCCATTGTCGCACAATGGGAGGAACATAGTTCATCTTATGAACCAATATATACCCAAACAGCCTCTTTGGTAGTATCTTAAGTAGCGATGTATCCTGCCTTTATCGTCTAGTATGTCACGGTATTTAGCTTGGAACTCTTCCAACATACCGTCCCTTCACTGAGGGTAAAGACAATGCCTGTGACTGACATTCAGTCGTCTTTATCACCCTGGAACCCTTCCAGTGATTCTCCCCAGGATCGATTGATACCGTCTCACTACAACTAGTGAGAATCCTAACATCCATTTAGATCTATCTCATAGATCCAAACTCAGGATTTAGGAGGTATCACTTTGATCCTATGTGGAGAATCATTATGATAAGCGGAGATTGATCGAGCGTAGCATAGGAAACTCCTTCCTTATCAAGAGTATGTCATCCACGTACTCTACGAGGATCGTCACCATACTCCCTACTACCATTTTGTTTATACAAGGTTCATCTACCATTTTGATGATGTCAACTTCTTTGACTAATCCATCAAAACAGATGTTCCAACTCCGCGATGCCTGCTTTATCCTATAAAGCATCTTGCACACGTTTCCGCTGCTCCCACTGTCTACGAGGCCCTCTGGCTGTGTACTTATAGACGCACTCTTCTAAATCATCATTTAGAAAAGCAGTCAAGACACCCAACCACCAGAGATCGTAGTCATGGTATGCAGCCGTGGTAAGTAGGATCTGGATGGACTTAAGCATAGCTACTTAGAAAAGGTTTCATCATCATCCATACTTGGTCAATGATGTAGACCTTTAACAAGTCTAGCTTTGAAAGTCTCAACTCTTCCATGTACACCAAGTAATCTTCTCAAGATATACTTGCTCCTGATGGGGATTTAACCCTTCAGATATAGCAACCAAAGTCCATACTTTGTTGGTGTATAAGGATTCCATCTCAGATCGATAAACATCCAGCCATTCTTACAGAGTCTTACTCTCGATGGCCAGCTCGAAGCTAGTTGGGTCATCATCTCATGATGCAATCCTCGCTCCCACTGTCATAGAGAAACCGAAGTAACTCTCAGGTGGGTGAGGAACCCTACTAGATCGGCGGAGAGGCTGAGGTTCGTTGGAATCTACTGAATCCTTTGGTTCTATCAAATCATGTGCTGTAGTTTGTATAGCTGGAACATTTCCAGTTCTACATAACAGATCTTGCCTCGAGCTTGTCCAGATTTTGCTTTTCAGACATAGGCTGGACAACCCCAAATCTCAACTAACTTGAGAGATGGGCTCTTCCCTTTCCATATCACATATGAAGTGGTAGGCAACTGATTTGATTTGAACCCTATTCAATAGGTATGCAGCTTCTCAAGTGCATATCTCCCAAAAAGGAAATAGGTAACTCAGTAGTACTCATCATAGAGCACACCTTATCATATAGGGTGTGATTGCTCCGCCCCGATATACCATCGTGCAATGGTGTATATGGAGGAGTAATGCTGAGAGAGAATCTCATTCTCCTTTAGAATAGTCCAGGATTTCTGTGCTCAAGTATTCTCCTCCTTGATCACATCAATGGACATAATACTTATACCCGTATATTGGTTCTCTACTTCTAACTTATATTCTGTGAATATCTCAAAAGGTTCGGACTAGTGTTTCAACAGGAACATAGGTCTGAATCTTGAGAGATCATCAGAGAATGTAATGAAGTACAAAGAACCGGTGTTGGCATGTGTAGACAGGGGACCTACATACATCAACATGTATCATCCCAAGAGTTTTCATAACTCTTTCTCTGTTTCCAATAAACAGAGCTGTGGTCATCTTATCTCCGTGACATGACTTGCAAGTTTCACAAGATGTAAATTCAAACTCATTTAAATATGCATCTTTATGTAACTTTAGCCAGTCGGGTCGCATTGATCTGACCTAGTCTACAATACCTCAAGAAGGATTCGTTCATTTCTGAACTCTTCCTCTTGTGTGTGTTCCGTATACTTTAGAACTGTAGTTTGATTTAGAACGTCAATGCTTTTAGATAACGTGCCTGAACCGATCAACTTTTGATATAGGAAATGTTAAAAACATTATCCAACAATACAAAATTTTATCATTTCTTTACTAATAAAGAGACTGATATGATTTTGTATATCAGGTTCGGTATCTAACAACATTCGTTCAGAATCAATGTATTGGTAATACAGGGTGACAGTGACCAACAGACTTGGCTGCAACACTTGCCCCGTTTTCTGCCTCATGAAACTTATCACCCATTCTCAGTTCTCTACCTTTCTGTAGCCCTATGTAACATATTACATATCTGGGATCTTGATCTGGTATCACATACCCAGGACGTAAAGGATACTGAGAAACAGTTCTGCATAATGAACACACCCGAAGATGATGCATCAGCATGCACTCTCTTCGTTTGGGCGGCACGGGAATTCTGGTATTCCCCAAATTCCTGCTCTGTCTTACAACAATTATAAGTTGGAGCGGGACCAACGTTCCCCAGCTCAGTATAACAAGCGGGTTCGGTCAAATATCCGTATTATTATCTTGATTAAGGCGTGATATGGTCGCTACCTGGAGAGAGAGAGAGAAGAAAACACTCAGCGTGCGCTCTGTCAAGAATAGATTGGTTATTATTTTATCTAATCAGGATGGCTCCCACTGCTTTTTATCAAATCTTCCTTCAAACCCTAAAAGGAAAGACTAGCCGGGATTAATTACACACTTCAAGTTCGCCAATCTTTCAGCCAGGCCAGTGTCGGTACTTTGAGGGAGGTCCCCCGTGCTTTCGCACGAACCTAATTAATGTAAACCTCGTTTTCCCAGAGGCGTAACCCCGTTGACATCTTTCTAGACACCTACTTGATCAGCTAATTGTAATGTGTAAAACTCTCCCAGGAGTAATTCTTACTCGCAGCGGGTATCGGGATCCAACTATCTCATAGAAGGTATGCAATCTCATTGCAAATTTCAACACTTGAAATTCCCGATAATATTTTTACCCCTAGCACCTATGACCTTGGCTAAGGTCAACAAATCATAGGTACTAGTCAAGTTCTACCCGTCATTTCGTGATTAATTAGACCCACCCACATGACCCTTGGCTAAGGTCAACAAAGCCACATGACTGTCCTAACTAATCGCATTATATGCTGTGTAGGAAGACATCACTTAGCTACCGCACACTACGCCTCGGCTATGGTCGACAAACGTAGCACGAATACTAAGTACTCTACTTCCTAAAATGACGGAGGGTAGCGAATGGTTTTTGTGAAAACCTTTAACGCTTTGAACTTGATCTCGTTGCGGAATCAAATGGTTTTTAAATGGAATGTTTTTTATGCTTTTCTAGTTTTGCTAAAGGGGTCACTCCCTGTGAAGGGATCGTCGGCCCTTTCCTCGTCGAATGAGGTGCGGGATATATCATATATATCACTGTGCAAAGCGGAAACTATAGAAGCGATCAAAGACAAACCGAGGGTTGTAGCATCTGCCAGTCATTGCTAAAGGAGTCACTCCCGGTGAAGGGATCTCGGTCCTTTCCTCATCGAATAAGGTGCAGGATGTTCTATAATGAACACCACGATGCAAAGCAAGAACTGTAGCTACCTGTTTTATTTTGAAATTCGATTCTACAACATCTTAGGTTTCTTTTATTTCATTAATCACATTAATGAAGTCCCATCATTTAAGTACCTAAACATCACAGATAAATACGACGTACACTTATGCCATCCGCATTTGCCTCGATGTCCCCTCGTGCACCGTTAGGTTAGGTAACTAACGACAGAGCGGGGCAGGGCTAGCGCGGGTGTAAAACATAAGTAACGTCTATATAATATATCATATATACTATATACTGTATCTATCATAGAACATCATATGATCACATCACAGATATCGCAGCAGAAGAATTATATGAAATATTGGATATACTAGGACGTCCGTGTTTTCAATACGAGCCAGTATAAAACACGGATTCCACGGTCGTGATGAATAGCCATACCCACACCCCTAGACCCCTACGAGAGCGGCAAGAAACCCTACCAATTCTAGAGTTAGGAGACCCGGACTCGACTCCTCGAGTTGGTCTCCCACTGGACTCCAGAACCCGGTTACTTGTGCCCTCCTCCTTGGGTCTATCCTAGTGCGGAAAAGTAAATAATATACAAAGGGTGACATCTTCCGCAACCTGGAAGCGCCCCAAATAAAAGAATATTACATACAAGTTTTTACATGAATGAAAATGAAAAACACTCATCTCACATAAAACTCCCCCGGCTATTCAAACACGACGATCCAATATAACATATCCAGCAACACATAACATCACATGTCATCAACGTAAGTAAATATGTCCATCCCAATTGTCGTTGACATATAGCAACGAAACCGGCGATATCACATATTACACTTACGGTCACAGAAAAGAAAGTGTAAAACTACAACAGTTGGAATCCGCAACCAACTCAGACATCGCATGCCTGACCAAATGAATTCCTTAGACATCGCATGCCTAACAATTATAAACCCCGCATTTTAGTCTCATTATCAAAAACTCTTTTCAATATCAAGTCGGGCAATTCAACAAGATTCCCGACATCCTGATCGAATGCTCGTCGCAAACTTCAGTAGGCGGCCGCACCCCCGATACCGTCGACGAAGTGCACCAAGGCGGAACACCGCTGCCGCGAGCACCCGAACGGATGCTTTCGGCGACGGGGTTCTCCTACAGTCACTTGGTCGGGGCTATGGAGTGAGGCTGTCTATTAAGTTTACCCGGCGAGTATCCGCGTACGCTACGTGATTGCGACGGACTTTTGATCACATCAAAATTCCGTGGCAACCGATCAAGTGAGACTAAACTGCTATGTTTATAACATTCATTTAGTTATCTCATAACTCATTGTGAATTCCAATTATTGTATCCCATTCCGGATAAATAGAAAATGTCAAACTTTCCGATCGAACAATCGAACACCCAAGTTTTCCCGATACAGATCAACACATGAAACAAGTCTAATAATATTCTGAAAGGTTCCTAGGCACCCTAGTGGGTTCACACAAGGCATCGAACATGCCAAATTAAAATTTTTAGTGCCGAGAAACCCTAGACTACGGATCTTTAACTAGATGTTTAGGCGAAATAGATAACTAGTTAACAGTTAACTACTAAGATACGGATATACAACCTTTGTAGATCCGGATTTCCACCTCCACGGCTCCGCAACGTCATGTCCTCGCTGTCCATCATGGATCCTCGACTCGATCATCGGCTTCATCGGGAAAGCAAGCGGAATAGCTCGTCGGCTTTGTGTCAAAGACGATCTACGTCGAGGTTGCACAAACTCAAGCTCCGACTTCACAAACTTGTGAAACTTGTGAAGTAAACACCCAAAACAACTTGGCAAGAGGTAGTGGGTGAAGAAATAGGAGGTGGGTTCACTTTAGATTTGGATTTAACTCACTAGATCTCAACTTGCCATTTTTGTAGCAAGCTTGAAGAAGAAGAAGAAGATGAGCTCAAGAAAAGATTATGATAAGTGTTATGATATAAATAAAAATAAATCAAATGCTTATCATAACTTGAACTAGGGTTAAGTGTAGAGAATTAACCATGGTCACTTTGATGGGTTAGGGTTAAGCATGAAGATAAGGATGGTTAGCAAAGTCAAAGCTTCATGAAGCTTCAATATAAAACAAACTTAGCCACCATTCTTATCATATATCATTTTAAATAAATAAATAAATAAATAAATAAATGAAAATGCAAAACCCTAATTATCATATTGACCATGGATTAATTTTATACACTTAACTAAATGATCAAGTATCATCAAACATGATACAAAAAGGTGCACGAAAGTATATCACATATACAATGTGCTATCCAAGTGAGAAAAATCCGTTTAAAGTGAACCAATACTAGTTAATGCAAAGTAATATATCAAATATATAATTATACATTAAATCATTAAATCAACACTTGATTCAATGATCCAGTTATATCGCATACAACCGACTAGTACGTAATGTATCGATTTATCGAATCAATGATTCGATAACTAGGTCATATCGAATATAACCAATCGAAACATATATCGCGAGAATGAAGTGCGGTATCACATACACGCATTATTCTCGGTCCTGCACATATCTCATATGCTCTCCTATTTCGTTTCGCTTGAGCTAGGAAACCTCTGTGTAGGACTCTAAAGACTCGTCAATACGCCGGTAGCAGATGATGATCATATCAAGCACCCACAAGCCGCAAGCGGTCTGCTAAACGTAACGGCCACCCGGGTATTGAGCGATCAGAAGATCGACGAGCTAGTCCGCTCACACTCCTGCGAATCCGACCAGTAACACTTATCATACAGTCAAGTCTCTTCGTCTGATACGTCGCATATCAAGTCTAGGGGTGGTATACGTCAGACCCCAATAACCCGATAAGTCGTGCTGATGTGAGGCTCGTAACGGGTCGAGAAACTACTGGTAACACTTACCAGCAAATCTCTGATCAGCCCTGGCCAGGGACTTACCTGTTACGGCCAATCGAGCACTGCGCAACATCAACTCCCAATACCGGGAGAGACGAAACCCCTCCTATCGCTCATTGCCTCCATGTGACTCGGGACTGTACCCAAAGACCACCGTTTTGCATGCCCTCATGGACGTGGTAAGGTGGAGATCAAAGCACAGTGGGAATCACACAAGACTCTATGACGATCTCGGGTCTACAGACTAACCTGTACAAGTGTCACCTGAGAACTGCCATCTGACGTGAGGTATAATACCATCTGGGAGTTCTCGGCGAGTCCGTCCAGTGTACCCAGTCTCCACTGAGCACCCGTATACCATCTCTGATGTCAAACACCAATGGATATGGGATCATCCATCGCCCATCACATGGGTCGAGAAGCGTATACGCTAGTCTACTCTGGTATATCGATGCCCCGTCTCGATACACCTACGACTAGGGACCTTGATGGATGTACTTATGGACTACCATGTCCCCACTAGTATGATCTGCATCATAGTCTAGGTAGTCAAGTACAAATCCTAAGGGCTTTACCAACATGTAACTATAAGACAGTATAAAGAGACTAGTGTACATGTTAAGATAAATGGCAACCAGATAGCATACTATCATGTCGAGCAAGAAAGTCATCTCTATATATGTCCAAGCATCCAATATAATATACATAATCTGTACAATACTGGCCTCTAGGGCATACATACAACTAACAATCTCCCACTTGCACTAGGGCCAGCTGCTGTAGTATCTCATACCGAGCATCCCGAAGAGTCTCTCAAACTGTATCTGGGGAATGGCCTTCGTGAGTGGATCCGCCGTGTTGTTCTTCGTGTCAACTCTCCTGACCTCGATCTCCCGGCGATCAACTATCTCCCGGATCAGGTGATACCGCCTCAGAATATGCCTGGACCGCTGATGGGACCTGGGTTCCTTGGCCAAAGCCACCGCTCTATTGTTATCGCAATACAAAGGTATTGGATGCTCAATGGATGGAACCACTCCAAGTTCAGTAATGAACTTCTTGATCCAGACAGCTTCTTTAGCAGCATCGTTGGCAGCGATGTATTCAGCCTCCATCGTCGAGTCTGCCACGGTTTCCTGCTTGGAACTCTTCCAGCTAACCGCCCCTCCGTAAAGGGTAAAGACAAAGCCCGACTGCGACTTAGAGTCGTCCTTATCACTCTAGAAGCTCGAATCGGTAAAGGACTCCACTTGGAGTTCTCCGTTACCATACACCAAGAACATATCTCTAGTCCTTCGCAAGTACTTGAGAATGCTCTTCACAGCTGTCCAGTGACTCTCTCCAGGATCAGCTTGATACCTGCTCACTACACTTAGTGAGTATGCTACATCGGGTCTGGTACATAGCATCGCATACATGATAGAGCCTACTGCCGAAGCATAGGGTATCCCTTGCATGCGAGCTCTCTCCAAATCAGTCTTGGGAGACATCTCTTTGGAGAGAGTGACTCCAGAGATCGTGGGTAAGTTCCCACGCTTGGACTCTTCCATACTAAACCTCTTTAGTATGGTGTCAATGTACCTGGATTGGGACAATCCTAAAATCCGTTTGGATCTATCTCTATAGATCCTGATTCCCAATATGCAGGAGGCATCACCAAGATCTTTCATTGAGAATCTTTGTGATAAGAAGAGCTTGACCGATTGCAGCATAGGAATATCATTTCCTATCAAGAGTATGTCGTCCACGTACAATACGAGGAAGACAACCTTACTCTCTGCCACCTTCTTGTAAATACAAGGTTCATCTGGATTTTTGACGAAATCAAACTCTTTGATAACGACGTCAAAGCAGATGTTCCAACTCCGCGATGCTTGCTTTAATCCATAAATGGATTTAAGCAGCTTGCACACCTTCCCGCTGCTCCCACTGTCTACGAAGCCCTCTGGCTGAGTCATGTACACGCACTCTTCTAAATCACCATTTAGAAAGGCGGTCTTAACATCCATTTGCCAGATTTCGTAGTCATGAAAGGCAGCAATGGCAAGCATGATTCAGATGGATTTAAGCATAGCCACTGGAGAAAAGGTTTCGTCATAGTCCACACCTGGTCTTTGACGAAAACCCTTTGCTACAAGTCTAGCTTTGAAAGTCTCCACTTTCCCATCTACACCAAGTTTCTTCTTGAAGATCCACTTGCTCCCAATGGATTTTACCCCTTCAGGAGCAACTTCCAAAGTCCATACTTTGTTGGTGTACATGGAATCCATCTCGGACCGCATAGCATCCAGCCATTTCACTGAGTCCCCACTCGTGATGGCCTGCTCGAAGCTAGTTGGGTCATCATCCTCCATGATGCAATCCTCGCTCCCACCGTCCATGAGAAAACCGTAGTATCTCTCAGGTTGGCGAGGAACCCTACTAGATCGGCGGAGTGGCTGGGGTTCATCGGGAACTATGGAATCATCTGGTTCCACCAGATCTTCTGTTGTAGCTTGTGCAGCTGGAACCTCTTCCAGTTCTACCTCATGACCACTAATCTCTTTTTCAAGAAATTCCTTTTCTAAAAAGGTGGCATGCCGAGAAACAAACACTCTTTGTTCCTCAGGGTGGTAGAAGATATACCCTCGCGAATGTTTGGGATATCCAATAAACTTACACAGAATGGACCTTGCCGCGAGTTTGTCCGGATTTTGCGTTTTTACATAGGCCGGACAACCCCATATCTTAACATAATTAAGATATGGTCTCTTTCCTTTCCATATCTCATATGGAGTGGTCGGCACGGTTTTGGTGGGAACCATATTCAATAGGTCTGCAGCTGTTTCCAGTGCATATCCCCAGAAGGAAATAGGTAACTCAGCTGTGCTCATCATAGAGCGCACCATATCTAATAGGGTGCGGTTCCTTCGTTCTGATACACCGTTGTGCTGTGGTGTATATGGAGGAGTCAGCTGAGAGAGAATCCCATTCTCTTTTAGGAAGTCCAGGAATTCATTGCTTAAGTATTCTCCTCCTCGATCAGATCGTAGGATTTTAATACTTTTTCCGGTTTGGTTCTCGACTTCTTGTTTATATTCCCTAAATTTCTCAAAAGCTTCTGATTTGTGTTTCATCAGGAACACATACCCGAACCTAGAGAGATCGTCAGTGAATGTAATGAAGTATGAAGAACCATCCCTGGCATGTGTAGACATGGGACCGCATACATCACTATGTATCAGTCCTAAGAGTTCGGTAACTCTTTCTCCGTGTCCCGTAAACGGAGTCTTGGTTATCTTGCCTTTGAGACATGACTGGCAAGTGTCATAAGATGAAAATTCAAACGGATTTAAATATCCATCTTTATTCAACTTAGCTAGTCGTGTCGCATTGATGTGACCCAGTCTACAATGCCACAAGAAGGATTCATTGAGTTCAGAACTCTTCCTCTTGTGTGTGTTTGTTATACTGAGGACTGTTGATTGGTTTAGAACATAAATGCCATTGCACAACGTGCCTGATCCAACCAACTTTTGGTTATGGAAAATGTTCATAACATTGTCCTGTAATACAAAATTATATCCCTCTTTACTTAATAAAGAAACCGATATAATGTTGCATATCAGGTTCGGCATGTAATAGCATTCGTTCAGAACCAATGTATTACCAGTTGGTAATACAAGGTGATATTCCCCGACAGTCTTGGCTGCAACAATTGCACCATTTCCAACTCTAATGTCTTTATCACCTTCTCCAAGTTCTCTACCTTTCCTTAGCCCATGTAACTGATTACATATATGGGATCCCGACCCGGTATCCAATACCCAGGACGTAGAGCAAATGGAGAAACAGTTCTCAGTAACGAACACACCCGAAGAAAATGTATCAACATGTACTTTCTTCATTCGGGTGGCATGGGAATCCTGGTATTCCCCTATATCCTGTTCATTCCTATAACTCTTATAAGAAAGAACGGAACCAACGTTCCCCAGCACAGTATAACATGCGGGTTCGGTCAATACATCCATATTATTATCTTTATTAAGGCATGAAATGGTCGCTACCTGGAGAGAGAGAGAAGAAAACACTTTAGCGTATGCTCGTGCAAGATCAGATTGGTTATTATCTTATCTAATCAGGATGGCTCCCACTGCTTTTTATCAAATCTTCCTCTAAACCTTAAAAGGAAAGACTAGCCGGGATTAATTACACACTACAAGTTCGCCAATCTTTCAGCCAGGCCAGTGTCGGTACTTTGAGGGAGGTCCCCCGTGCTTTCGCACGAACCTAATTACTGTAAACCTCGTTTTCCCAGAGGCGTAACCTCGTTAACACCTTTCTAGACACCTACTTGATCGGCTAATTGTAATGTGTAAAACTCTTCCAGGAGTAACTCTTACTCGCAGCGGGTATCGGGATCCAACTATCTCATAGAAGGTATGCAATCTCATTGCAAATTTCAACACTTGAAATTCCCGATAATGCTTTTGCCCCTAGCGTGCTATGACCTTGACGCAGGCCAACAAACCATAGTGCGCTAGTCAAGTTCAACCCGTCATTTCCTGATTGAATTAAACCCACCCGTACGACCCTTGACGCAGGCCAACAAAGTCGCACGACTACCCTAATCCAATCTGCATCATATGCATAAGCAGATAAATACTAGTTAGCTACCGCACACTACGCCTTGACGCAGGCCAACAAACGTAGCACGAATACTAACTACTACTCATCTGAAATGACGGAGGGCTACGCTAGGTTTTTCTGAAAACCATGAGCGTAATGAACTTGATATCGTTGTAGAATCAAAATGAAGTTTTGAAATGGAGTGATTTTGAGGCTTTTTTTTAGTTTTGCTAAAGGAGTCACTCCCGGTGAAGGGATCTCGGTCCTTTCTTCGTCGAATGAGGTGCGGGATATATCATATATATCGCTATGCAAAGCAAAAACCAAAAAGCAGTCAAAAGCAAACCGAGTGTATAGCATCTGCCAGTTATTGCTAAAGGAGTCACTCCCGGTGAAGGGATCTCGGTCCTTTCCTCATTGAATAAGGTGCGGGGTATATCATATATACCGCTGTGCAAAGCAAAAAACTGTAGCTACCTGTTTTATTTTAAAATTCGATTCCACAACATCTTAGGTTTCTTATCTTTCATTAATCACATTAATGAAGTCCCATCATTTAATACCTAAACATCACAGATAGATATGACGTACACTTATGCCATCCGCATTCGCCTCGATGTCCCCTCGTGCACCGTTAGGTTAGGTAACTAACGACAGAGCAGGGCAGGGCTAGCGCGGGTGTAAAACATAAGTAACGTCTATATAATATATCATATATACTATATACCATATCCATCACAGAATCACATCACAGATATCGCAGCAGAATAAACATATGAAATATTGGATATACTAGGACGTCCGTGTTTTCAATACGAGCCAGTATAAAACACGGATTCCACGGTCGTGATGAATAGCCAATCCCACACCCCTAGACCCCTACGAGAGCGGCAAGCAACCCTGCCAATTCTAGGGTTAGGAGTGTAAGTTTACGCTAGCGCCCCGGCAGTCTACAGACGCCAAATGCGGAATAAAACTTTTAACTTGGCGCTATCGTATACTTTAACCCGGATCTGCCATTATTGCTAAACTAACAAACTGTAAAGAGTGCAGAAAGGTTATACCGAACGATCCGAGTCCTTCGTTCTTTAACCATCATCCCACGCTCCGTTGCGGCTGCTCCGATCTCGTCGATCTCCGTATTCCTTCGTCGAGGTGGCACCACATGATCGGTTCTTTAAACGGGCTCCCGCCTCTGACTCGAGGCAACTCGATCGTCAAGTTTGCTAAAAGAGACGACCAAGAATGATGTAGAGAATGAGTAGATGACTTTGTCTCGTTCCGTCCAAAGCTGTGGACGGACGGTTAATGAAGTTGCCGAGGGACTTGGTGATGGAAAGAAAATGAAGTGATGAAATTTCCATGCACCCAAATACTATCATATCTTTTCTACAAAATTAATCAAGCAAGCAAGAATGTGAGGAGAGAGAGGGCCGGCCATTATATTGAAGGAAGGAGGTGATGGTAGGAGGAGGGAGGTGACCACACCAAGAAGCTTATCATGAACAAATATCTTAACCAATCCAAAACACATTAATACAAATGGTGACTCAAATAAACACCTCATCTAGCCATTAATGAAACCATTAATGCACTAATGAGTCATATGCCTCATCATCACTTCTAGAAGCTTCTAGAATGATGACTCACTCATATCTGAAGAAAAGATAAATCCGTCTTTAACCAAATGTTAAAAGACGGCTGATAGAAAACTGGAAACTGGCAACTTCCAAAAGTGATCCCGAAACGACTTTCAGGATAACCCCGTAACTGTATAAATATACCCGCATTTGTATTACGACCGAATACAAATGCAACTGAGACAAAGATATTATACCTACTCAATATAATACTCGGATCCGGCTTAAACCAAAGCCGACCAGTATCATCTGTCCGAAAATCGACACGTGCCTAAACGCACGTGCATTTTCCGAACCCTGCCATAAAACCATACGGCCTCTACAACGTTTCGCCCGAAACTTGGGAAACTGTCTGTGGGGGACTCTAATGACTCTTCAGTACCCTGGCAGTGGGTTTAACCACAAACCGTCAGCGGCACTAGCTATGCATAACGGTTGCCCACGGACTGAACTTAAGGGAGACTGATGAGCGCACTCAAGGGTGGCCGATGAGCTAACACATCCAGAAACCCTACTGAGCCTAACAGTGACAATATATATACAGTCCGGTCCGTTCGTCAATGAGTATCGCATATCCGCCTAGGGGGCTAGTAACGTCAGACCCCCAGAAGCAGTATAAGTCGTGTCGGAGTGAAGCCCAATAACACCCTGAGATACTACTGGAGTACCTACCAGTAAATCTCCTGCCACGGCCGTGGGCTTTGTGTAATGGCTCTCCTAGACACAGCACGATCTCGCCCCCAATACCGGGAGAGACGAATCCCCTGCCGATCCGCTCACGTGCCTCCATATGGCTCGGGACTGTACCCAAAAGCTACCTGTTTGCACGACTCCTTTGAGCCGTGGTAGGGTAGAAATCAAAGCACAGTGGGAACTCACACGAGACAAATGACGACCTCAGGTCGATGAACTAACCTGTACACATGTCACCAGGGAACTGCTATTTGACGATAGGTATAGTACTAACTAGCAGATTCCCGGCGAGTCCTGTCCGGTGTACTCATAACCCAATGAGCACCTGTATACATCTTAGGTGATCCAACTGACACCAGTGGCTTGTGAGACCGGCCACCGCCCCTCGTCGGGGTCTCGACTGTATACACTAGTCTACTCCGGAGTATCGATGCCCTGTCTCGAAACTCCCACGACTAGGGACCAAAATTAAGGATATGCATATAAACTACCCAACTCTCACGTATATGATCGCCATCATACAGTTGGTAGTAAAGCCAGATCCTAAGGGCTCTATCAAAGTGTAACATGCAATCAGTCACCTGAACATGTACACGACTGATAAAGGCAAACCAGATAGTATACTATCATCTCGAGTAAGACTGTCCTCTCGGGATAGGTCCTCCGCAATCATTGCAATCACGTACCTGCGATCCAATAATTGACTATGAGGGCACTATCTCCAACAATCTCCCACTTGCACTCAAGGCCAATATTGCGATGTCGACTACTCACAGCCCGTGTGAAACCGAACATCCAACTCCTCTACTAATCAGTTTCACAAAGCCCGTTTGTAAAACTATTGTGTTCGAGAAATAGCCTCAGTGAGTGGATCCGCCTAGAAGTTTCTTTCTATATCTCTCTTAATCTCAAATTCGCGGAGAAAGCCATCTCCCGAATTGAGTAGTACCTGTCTTAGAATATGTCTGGATATCTGATGGGACCTTAGTTCATAAATGAACTCCATATCCAAACTTCTTAGACTGTATCGATCACTGAACCTAATCAGTATCGGGCACCATGCCACCCACAGTATCCCTTGGACCACCTGTCCATAATACTGTCCCTCGTCAGAGGGAAAAATAAAACTCTGACAATCACTCTGTCATCCATGTCACCTTTGAAGCCTGGAACGATAACCGTCTCCCGAAAGAGGATGCCGTTATCAAATCCATAGAACATGTACCAATGTTCTAAAACTGCTTCCTTATGTTTCTCCAGGATTGTATTAATACAAACTTATTGCATCTAGTGCAAAACCAACATTTGGTGTGGTACTTGACATCACATGATTGACTCAATTGCCTAAGCAAGTGATCTGCCAATCATGCACATCCCTCTCCCCTTTAGTCTGTACGACACCTTTAGAGAGGGTGACTCCATCACCTGCAGGTACACCACCATGCTAGGAGTCAACTATTCTAAAAACCATTAGAATAACTGTCAAAGTACCCACATTGGGAAACTACCCAAATCCAGATCTAAAACCATAGATCCAGAAACCAGAATGTCAAATATTATATCCATATCCTGTCTGGAGAAACAACTGTGTGACGACCATAGTACAACCGATCGTAGTATAGGAATTTTACTTCCTACCCTGTGTATGTCATCCTGATACCATAACATCACACCCTACTACCTTCTTAACTGATCCATCCCTGATTCTGATTGAAGTCAAACCCATGACTGTCACATCAAAATTAGATGATCTATCTCCGCTAAAACTGCTCAAGTCTATAAATAGATATAAGCTACTTGCACACTATGCTTCCGTTGCTCCCACTGACTACGACAACCCTCCTACCGGGTCTCATATCCTGGAACAACAGTAGTGTCAAGTCTGGGTAGATAAGAACCTCCCTGTCACCGTCCTTGAGCCTACCGAAGTACCTCTCGGGTGTCTGAGGTTGCCTACCATACCTGCGGAGTGGCTATTGGAATGTCAACCCTGATTGAATGTATAGGTCCTATTAAATTTTTTTTCGTAATCGTTCGCGGTTCTGGAATCACTTCCAGTTCTACCATACTCCCACTACTGTTTTCTGAAAAAGATCCATTTTACTAAAACTGTGGCGAGTCAAGAACAATATCACTATTGATCTTCCAAATGGTAGAATATCAACCCTCGTCATAGCCAGGGTCAACCCACAAAACAGCCATTACAGAAACGTGCCCTGAGTTATCCAGTGTCTGGTTTTAAGCATAAGCTGGAAAACTCCCCGTACCTTAATTTCTTTTAAGGTACGTACTATTCTATATCCAATACAGAAACTTTGGCACTTATTTAATTGGAACCATATTCAAATCATGCAGCTGTCTCCAGTGCATATCAACATAATGGAAAGAGGTTGATCAGCATTACTCAACTTAGGAATCCATCCAATTATGAGTAACCTGAAAGAGAAACACGTTTCTCAAAACCATCACTATCATCTGAATACCAATCACAAGAATCTACATCTTCGATCTCTTTGAAGAATCCCGATACTTGTGATGCCTGGTTCTCTACTTTATTCTTATACCCACAACTTCTCAAAACTTAGACCTTGTATTTCTACGAAACACTTGTCTAAATACTAGAGAAGTTATAAGTAAACAGAACAAAGTACGAGGACCTACCCCTGTGTCCTGAAGGACACTTGGACAACATACAATACTCTGTATAAGTCCGCTGAGTTAAACAACTCAAAACCTGTGCGTCGTAGGCAGAAAACTGTACCCTGGCGATTTCCTCAAATATCACCAATTACAACGAATTCCGATATAATGAGGATGATCACCTAATTCCCAATATCTTACTCCCACTCATCATCTGTAAAACCATACAGATATGAGAATGAAACCTGGTAAATATATACCCTTGGAGTAAGTGTCTAATCGGGAAAACAGTTTTTCCTTTAACAATGCACTGAAACATGAAAATGTTTCGTAGGGGTATCCTGGTATTCATAGCAATGCCTCTTCCATAATCCAATTCATGACTTCAACCGTATATTTTATTGCCATCTCTCCAAATCACTTTATTTGTCTTTAGTCGTTACCTTCTGTACACCATCGTTAGGCTAAATGGTTTTCTTCCTTCCCTACCGTTCGGCACCAGCCTATGGTTTGGAAGAAGACTATCCAGTAAGCATAATAGGTGTACCCTCCTAAACCAAGGAGTACTCGCATCTCGAGAGAAGGTGATGATAAAAGACAACTGAATAATACCTTATTCTTTTAAAGTTGAAATAGGAGCGGCGATGAAGTACGCGGTTTTGGTCGTGAATGATATCAGTCGCAATTTACTTTGCCCTCTTTCTAATCCCTTTATTTTGTCTTTACATATTACCTTCTGCACACCCTACTTAGGCTAATTGGTTTTCTTCATTCCCTACCTTTTGGCACCAGCCTATGGTTTGGAATAAGAATATCCAATAAGCGTAATAGGTGTACTCTCCTAAACCAAGGAGCTCTCGCAACCTGAGAGAAGGTGATAATAAAAGACAACTGAATAAACCAATTCTATTTCTCCTGAACCTGGATCCATCCTCGAAGAAGTCCCTTCGAGTTCGTATATAACCATACGATGGATCTATCCAATGGAAGTGGATATCCGTAGTAATACGGGTGTTTTGAGAAATGCAAAGGGTAAAAGAAGGAGTGGCAATGACTTATGCAACATAGACAATCCAAAAGCCAGTATTTTAAGAAGGTTCGGTCAACTTGGTCGCTGAGTCATAGTCTAGGGTCGGTCAAAGGTCGCTGCCAAAGAGAGAGAGAGAAAAGAAACACTCTGCGTGCACTCTAACCTAGATCAGAATGGTCATCACTTTATCTAATCCGGAAACCTCCCACTGTCCTGTCTAATTCTCCCCCAAACCTAAAGAAGAATTAATCGGGATCACCCGAAGAGTAAACCAACTCATCAGTGGGAATCGGGATCCAACTCTCATCGCATGTTAACGTGATGGAATGCATCCACGTTATTCATACTCCAGAAGGTATGCGCATACTTGGCAAGTTTCAGTTTCTTTAGAAACTCCCGATATAATTTTCTTGCCCCATGCTCTTATGACCTTGGCGTTAGGTCAAAATGTCATAAGTCACATGCCAAGTTCTACCCATCACTATCTTGTTAATTTGAACCCACCCGCACATGCCCTTGGCGTTAGGTCAAAATGGCAGAACGGCTGTCCCAAACTAACTCATCTATCTATACAACAATTGAATACCCAGCAGCTACCAAACACTATGCCTTGGCGTTAGGTCAAAATACATAGCTTGAATACTACTGAATACCCAAAAGAAGTGACGGAGGGCTACGACTGGTTTTTGGCGAAAAAACCTTTAGCGTAGTGAACTTGATATCACTGAAGGAACCTGATAGCTTTTTAAAATATAGTGGCGAAAACCTTTTGCTAAAGAGGTCACTCCCGGTAAAGGGATCTCGGCTGTTTCCTCGTGGAATGAGGTGCAGGATATTCCACTGAATACCGCTATGCAAAGCAACATGTAATCGACTATAGTAAAGTTATTACCCTGACGCAAACTTCTGTCCAAGGGGTCTTTCCCGGTGAAGGGATATCAGCCCTTGCCTCGTCGAATGAGGTGCTGGATATTCACACCGAATACCGCTATGCAAAACAAAAAGAAACGTCTTTGTAATAACACTTTTTTAAAATTGTTCCAACAACTCAAAAAGGTTTGTATTACTTTGCATTGATCAGAATCAACGCAGTCCCATCAATCAATCACACCAGAAAAGAACGAAAATAAAATGTACGTATATGCCATCCGCATTCGTCACTGGGTCCCGTCATCACCCGTTAGGTTACTTAACTAACGACAGAGCGGGGACTGGACTAGCGCGGGTGTAAAACATATACAACATCTAATAGTATATAAACCAATATACATAATCGCTCCAGGCGTGATAATATGCAACATTACAGAAAAGTAATAAGCATCACAGAACAATACAGATAATCTGGGATCCCCGAGTTTCACAGAGCCACTGCTGAAACCCGACGTTCCCCTGTCGTGTGGATAGCCTGTGCAATGAAACCTAGACCCCTACGGGTGCGGCAAGTTACCCGCCAAAACCTGAAGCGAGGCAGTCCCCACAGCATAGTGAATGGAACACCCGGCACTTCACGGAATCCGGTAAACTTGGGCACCCCTCCTTGGGTCAACCTCTACCCCCTACGAGTGTGGCGAATAGTCTGCCAATTCTGAAGTGGGGCCCCTCTGCCTCTCAAATCCATGAGATGCGGACCCGTTGCTTTCCCGAACCCGGCCATCCGTGCACTCCGTCGCGGGGTAAAACCTAGTACAGTAATGAAAAATAGTACAATAGGTACATCGACCGCAACCTGGTCGTGCCCCAAAAGAATATTATACAACAGGCAGTGACGGCAGTCCACAAGTTGGACGCTCGCCCCGCAATATCAAATGTACAAATAAACTCAAACTGTACTACCATTGCACACTGCTATCCACCACGACAAGTCCGCAACAATACAGCACAACACAGAACATCATCGCGAATGTCACGTTCGCAAACCCGTCTAAAAGAACTATAGCAATCAGACGCAGTTTACCGATCAAATGACATTCGCGGTCGGAGATATAATGTAAGCACTGTAAACTAACGTGTTTAAATTTCGATCGACCAAAGACCAAATATCAAAAAGTGGGCCCCACAGCTTACTGGTGAACAGTAACAAAACCTGGGCCAAAACTAAATATACCAAAAATCACAAAATCCAACACTGAACACACTGACCAAATTTGGGAGCACGTGCTCCTCACATGGCCGCGGAAGCGCGGCCAAACCATGGGTTTGGCCGCCCTTCCGCGGCGGCTTGGAGGAGTCACGACCCCAAATTTCGTCGTGGTTCTTAAATATGCCTGCACGGATTTTTAAGACATCCAGAAATCAATTTTGAGACGGTTTAAAATCAACAGAAACTGTCGGCATAGGATTTTGTAGTTTTCGATTTCCGGTCGGATCGATATTTTAAACGCGTTAGCATAAGTTAGTATAGCAAAATGGTTAGGCTCTGATACCACTGTAAGTCTACGCTAGCACCCCGGCAGTCTACAGACGCCAAATGCGGAATAAAACTTTTAACTTGGCGCTATCGTATACTTTAACCCGGATCTGCCATTATTGCTAAACTAACAAACTGTAAAGAGTGCAGAAAGGTTATACCGAACGATCCGAGTCCTTCGTTCTTTAACCATCATCCCACGCTCCGTTGCGGCTGCTCCGATCTCGTCGATCTCCGTATTCCTTCGTCGAGGTGGCACCACATGATCGGTTCTTTAAACGGGCTCCCGCCTCTGACTCGAGGCAACTCGATCGTCAATTTTGCTAAAAGAGACGACCAAGAATGATGTAGAGAATGAGTAGATGACTTTGTCTCGTTCCGTCCAAAGCTGTGGACGGACGGTTAATGAAGTTGCCGAGGGACTTGGTGATGGAAAGAAAATGAAGTGATGAAATTTCCATGCACCCAAATACTATCATATCTTTTCTACAAAATTAATCAAGCAAGCAAGAATGTGAGGAGAGAGAGGGCCGGCCATTATATTGAAGGAAGGAGGTGATGGTAGGAGGAGGGAGGTGACCACACCAAGAAGCTTATCATGAACATATATCTTAACCAATCCAAAACACATTAATACAAATGGTGACTCAAATAAACACCTCATCTAGCCATTAATGAAACCATTAATGCACTAATGAGTCATATGCCTCATCATCACTTCTAGAAGCTTCTAGAATGATGACTCACTCATATCTGAAGAAAAGATAAATCCGTCTTTAACCAAATGTTAAAAGACGGCTGATAGAAAACTGGAAACTGGCAACTTCCAAAAGTGATCCCGAAACGACTTTCAGGATAACCCCGTAACTGTATAAATATACCCGCATTTGTATTACGACCGAATACAAATGCAACTGAGACAAAGATATTATACCTACTCAATATAATACTCGGATCCGGCTTAAACCAAAGCCGACCAGTATCATCTGTCCGAAAATCGACACGTGCCTAAACGCACGTGCATTTTCCGAACCCTGCCATAAAACCATACGGCCTCTACAACGTTTCGCCCGAAACTTGGGAAACTGTCTGTGGGGGACTCTAATGACTCTTCAGTACCCTGGCAGTGGGTTTAACCACAAACCGTCAGCGGCACTAGCTATGCATAACGGTTGCCTACGGACTGAACTTAAGGGAGACTGATGAGCGCACTCAAGGGTGGCCGATGAGCTAACACATCCAGAAACCCTACTGAGCCTAACAGTGACAATGTATATACAGTCCGGTCCGTTCGTCAATGAGTATCGCATATCCGCCTAGGGGGCTAGTAACGTCAGACCCCAGAAGCAGTATAAGTCGTGTCGGAGTGAAGCCCAATAACACCCTGAGATACTACTGGAGTACCTACCAGTAAATCTCCTGCCACGGCCGTGGGCTTTGTGTAATGGCTCTTCTAGACACAGCACGATCTCGCCCCCAATACCGGGAGAGACGAATCCCCTGCCGATCCGCTCATGTGCCTCCATATGGCTCGGGACTGTACCCAAAAGCTACCTGTTTGCACGACTCCTTTGAGCCGTGGTAGGGTAGAAATCAAAGCACAGTGGGAACTCACACGAGACAAATGACGACCTCAGGTCGATGAACTAACCTGTACACATGTCACCAGGGAACTGCTATCTGACGATAGGTATAGTACTAACTAGCAGATTCCCGGCGAGTCCTGTCCGGTGTACTCATAACCCAATGAGCACCTGTATACATCTTAGGTGATCCAACTGACACCAGTGGCTTGTGAGACCGGCCACCGCCCCTCGTCGGGGTCTCGACTGTATACACTAGTCTACTCCGGAGTATCGATGCCCTGTCTCGAAACTCCCACGACTAGGGACCAAAATTAAGGATATGCATATAAACTACCCAACTCTCACGTATATGATCGCCATCATACAGTTGGTAGTAAAGCCAGATCCTAAGGGCTCTATCAAAGTGTAACATGCAATCAGTCACCTGAACATGTACACGACTGATAAAGGCAAACCAGATAGTATACTATCATCTCGAGTAAGACTGTCCTCTCGGGATAGGTCCTCCGCAATCATTGCAATCACGTACCTGCGATCCAATAATTGACTATGAGGGCACTATCTCCAACAAGGAGACCCGGACTCGACACCTCGAGTTGGTCTCCCACTGGACCCCAGAACCCGGTTACTTGTGCTCCCCTCCTTGGGTCTATCCTAGTGCAGAAAAGTAAATAATATACAAAGGGTGACAACTCCCGCATCCTGGAAGTGCCCCGAATAAAAGAATATTACATACAAGTTTTTACATGAATGAAAATGAAAAACACTCATCTCACATAAAAACCCCCGGCTATTCGAACACGACGATCCAATATAACATATCCAGCAACACATAACATCACATGTCATCAACGTAAGTAAGTATGCATACCCCAATTGTCGTTGATGTATAGCAACGAAACCGGCGATATGAACATACTAAACTTACGGTCACAGAAAAGAAAGTGTAAAACTACAACAATTGGAATCCGCAACTACTTTAGACATCACATGCCTAACAGTTACAAACCCCGCATTTTAGTCTCATTATCGAAAACTCTTTTCAATATCGTATGGGACTAAACTGCTAGATTTATAACATTGATCCAGTTATCTCATAACTGTTAGTGAATTCCAATTATTGTATCCAATTCCGGATAAATAGAATATATTAAACTTTCCGATCGAACACTCGAACACCCAAGTTTTCCCGACACCGATCAACACATGAAATAGGTTCAAAGACATTCACTTCATATCTCAGTACCAACGGTCCAGCCGTAGAAGGGTCAAGCCAACGCCTCACATGTGGCACGCCGTACTGCCCCAAACCCGAAGGTTCAAAGGGCAGTTCAAGACGGTCACATAATCGAGTTAAGGTTTGTGTCTTCCAGAGGGACCATCGCGTTACTTGCACTACTCAGAACGTCTTTTAACCACAGAAAAATCCAACACTTGGAATTATTCCGGCAGGGGAAAACCTGGGTATTTGTATACGGTCGAACTCTTTAACATATTCTACAGTTATCTGGAAAAACACTAAAGACGAAATTTGATAATCCGATCGAAATACTGATTCCCAATAGTACCCAAAAATACTCTTCTGTAAAGTCACAATAAAAATATCCCAGAAAACATAGCATTATATTACAAGAGTTACTGTGCAGAAATAATTATGAAAGGGAACAGTACGGCCGTGGAAGCGCCGCACATGCCTAGCATGTGCCGCCCTTCCGCGGTGGAAAAGTTGAATTACCCCCTCGTATTTCACAGTAATTCTAATAACACCCTGCTTGATTTTCTACATATTTTTAATTGACAAAAATCCGAATTTTTAGAAAAAGTCCAGAGAGCATTTTTAGGTTTTGGATTTCGGTTCGATCGGGTTTCAAACGTCGTCGGGACTTCGCCTAAGGCTCTAGCTTGGCTCTGATACCAGTGAAAGGTTCCTAGGCACCCTAGTGGGTTCACACAAGGCATCGAACATGCCAAATTAAAATTTTTAGTGCCGAGAAACCCTAGACTACGGATCTTTAACTAGATGTTTAGGCGAAATAGATAACTAGTTAACAGTTAACTACTAAGATACGGATATACAACCTTTGTAGATCCGGATTTCCACCTCCACGGCTCCGCAACGTCATGTCCTCGCTGTCCATCATGGATCCTCGACTCGATCATCGGCTTCATCGGGAAAGCAAGCGGAATAGCTCGTTGGCTTTGTGTCAAAGACGATCTACGTCGAGGTTGCACAAACTCAAGCTCCGACTTCACAAACTTGTGAAACTTGTGAAGTAAACACCCAAAACAACTTGGCAAGAGGTAGAGGGTGAAGAAATAGGAGGTGGGTTCACTTTAGATTTGGATTTAACTCACTAGATCTCAACTTGCCATTTTTGTAGCAAGCTTGAAGAAGAAGAAGAAGATGAGCTCAAGAAAAGATTATGATAAGTGTTATGATATAAATAAAAATAAATCAAATGCTTATCATAACTTGAACTAGGGTTAAGTGTAGAGAATTAACCATGGTCACTTTGATGGGTTAGGGTTAAGCATGAAGATAAGGATGGTTAGCAAAGTCAAAGCTTCATGAAGCTTCAATATAAAACAAACTTAGCCACCATTCTTATCATATATCATTTTAAATAAATAAATAAATAAATGAAAATGCAAAACCCTAATTATCATATTAACCATGGATTAATTTTATACACTTAACTAAATGATCAAGTATCAACAAACATGATACAAAAAGGTGCACGAAAGTATATCACATATACAATGTGCTATCCAAGTGAGAAAAATCCGTTTAAAGTGAACCAATACTAGTTAATGCAAAGTAATATATCAAATATATAATTATACATTAAATCATTAAATCAACACTTGATTCAATGATCCGGTTATATCGCATACAACCGACTAGTATGTAATGTATCGATTTATCGAATCAATGATTCGATAACTAGGTCATATCGAATATAACCAATCGAAACATATATCGCGAGAATGAAGTGCGGTATCACATACACGCATTATTCTCGGTCCTGCACATATCTCATATGCGCTCCTATTTCGTTTCGCTTGAGCCAGGAAACCTCTGTGTAGGACTCTAAAGACTCGTCAATACGCCGGTAGCAGATGATGATCATATCAAGCACCCACAAGCCGCAAGCGGTCTGCTAAACGTAACGGCCACCCGGGTATTGAGCGATCAGAAGATCGACGAGCTAGTCCGCTCACACTCCTGCGAATCCGACCAGTAACACTTACCATACAGTCAAGTCTCTTCGTCTGATACGTCGCATATCAAGTCTAGGGGTGGTATACGTCAGACCCCAATAACCCGATAAGTCGTGCTGATGTGAGGCTCGTAACGGGTCGAGAAACTACTGGTAACACTTACCAGCAAATCTCTGATCAGCCCTGTCCAGGGACTTACCTGTTACGGCCAATCGAGCACTGCGCAACATCAACTCCCAATACCGGGAGAGACGAAACCCCTCCTATCGCTCATTGCCTCCATGTGACTCGGGACTGTACCCAAAGACCACCGTTTTGCACGCCCTCATGGACGTGGTAAGGTGGAGATCAAAGCACAGTGGGAATCACACAAGACTCTATGACGATCTCGGGTCTACAGACTAACCTGTACAAGTGTCACCTGAGAACTGCCATCTGACGTGAGGTATAATACCATCTGGAGTTCTCGGCGAGTCCGTCCAGTGTACCCAGTCTCCACTGAGCACCCGTATACCATCTCTGATGTCAAACACCAATGGATATGGGATCATCCATCGCCCATCACATGGGTCGAGAAGCGTATACGCTAGTCTACTCTGGTATATCGATGCCCCGTCTCGATACACCTACGACTAGGGACCTTGATGGATGTACTTATGGACTACCATGTCCCCACTAGTATGATCTGCATCATAGTCTAGGTAGTCAAGTACAAATCCTAAGGGCTTTACCAACATGTAACTATAAGACAGTATAAAGAGACTAGTGTACATGTTAAGCTAAATGGCAACCAGATAGCATACTATCATGTCGAGCAAGAAAGTCATCTCTATATATGTCCAAGCATCCAATATAATATACATAATCTGTACAATACTGGCCTCTAGGGCATACATACAACTAACACATTCCGTTCGTGCCTCAGTACCAACGGTCCAGCCGTAGAAGGGTCAAGCCAACGCCTCACATGTGGCACGCCGTACTGCCCCAAACCCGAAAGTTCAAAGGGCAGTTCAAGACGGTCACATAATCGAGTTAAGGTTTGTTGTCTTCTAGAGGGTCCATCGCGTTACTTGCACTACTTAGAACGTCGTTAAACTACGGAAAGATCCAACACTTGGAAATTTCCCGACAGGGGAAAAGTTGGGTATTTATATCCGGTCGAACTTTTTAACATATTCTAAAATTTATCCGGAAAGACACACAGACAAAATTTGATAATCCGACCGAACATTCGAATCCCTAAAAAAACTCAGAAAATAACACTCTGGAAAAAATATTAAAAATTCCCAGGAAAACCAGAACTGAAAACTAAGAATTAAGGTGCAAATTTCGAAGCACAAAACGACAAATGGGCCGCGGATCCGCCGCGTGAGCCTCTTGTAAGGCCGCGGATCCTCGCCCCCTTTGAGGAATCACGCGCTCGAAATTTGCAGTTAACCTTATATCTTCCTGCTGATATTTCTGAATATTTTTAATCTGGAAAAAATCGCGATTTTGAAAATTGTCCAGAGAGCTATTTTGAGTTGGGTTTCGGATTCGTTCGGGTTTCAAATTACGTCTAGACTTCGCCTAAGGCTCTAGCTAGGCTCTGATACCACTGTAGGATTCCTAGGCACCCTAATGAGGTCTCACAAGGCATCGATCATGCCAAATTAAAATTTTAACGGTGCCGAGAAACCCGACTACGGATCGTTTGCTAGAAAACTAGGCGAAAAGATAACTAGTTAACACTTAACTAAGGGAATACGGAAATACAACCTTTGTAGATCCGGTGCTCCACCTCCATAGCTCCGCAACGAAGTCCTCTCCGCTATCCAAATCAAATCCGGGCTCTAGCGTCGGCTTCGTCGGAGAATGGGCAAGCTAGGTCGTCGATGTCCATGCCGAAGATGATCTACATCGAGGCATCGCTAAATCAAGCTCCGACTTCACCAAGTCAAGAAACTTGTGAAGAAAACACACTCTACTACTTGGCAAGAGGTAGAGGATGAAGAAATAGGAAGTGGGTTAACTTTAGAATTGGATTTCTCACTCAAAAATATCAATTACCATTGATGACCTCAAGCTTCTTCAAAGAAGAAGATGAAGAAGAAGAAGAAGAAAGTTATGATAAGATTATCTTTAAAAATAGATAATAAAAATCAACACTTATCATAATCTTAACCTTAGTTAAGTGTAGAGAATTAACCAAGGTTGGGTTGAGTGGTTAGGGTTAAGGATGAGAACAAAAAGGTCAATTAGTCAAAGCTTCATGAAACTTCAACTAAAGACAAATGAAGCCACCATTCATTTATCTTTCAATTTATTCAAAATGAATAAATAAATAAGATAAATGAATAAGTAAAAACCCTAATCAACAACTTAACCAAGGTTAATTCTTTACACTTAACCTAAAAAGCATGTATCATCAAACATGATACAATCTTGTGTACAAAAGTATATCACATATACAATGTGCACAAACCAAGTGAGAAAATCCATTTAAAGTGAACCAATACTAGTTAATGCAAAGTAATATATCAAATATATAATTATGCATTAAATCATTAAATCAACACTTGATTTAACGATCCGGTCATATCGCATACAACCGACTAATATCCAATGTATCGGTTTATCGAATCAATCCTTGATTCGATAACTAGGTTATATCGCATACAACCATTCGACACATTCTTCGCGAGAATGGAATACGGTATCACATACACGAATCATTCTCGGTCCCGCACATATCTCATATGCGCTCCTATTTCGTTTCGCTTGAGCCAGGAAACCTCTGTGTAGGACTCTAAAGACTCATCAATACGCCGGCAGCAGATGATGATCATATCAAACACCCACAAGCCGCAAGCGGTCTGCTAAACGTAACGGCCACCCGGGTATTGAGCGATCTGAAGATCGACGAGCAAGCCCGCTTACACTCCAGTGAATCCAACTAGTAACACTACCGTACAGTCCGGTCTGATCGTCTGATATGTCGCATATCTTGCCTAGGGGTGGTAAACGTCAGACCCCAATAGCTCGATAAGTCGTGTCGATATGAGGCTCATAACGGGTCGAGAAACTACTGGTAACACTTACCAGCAATTCTCTGATCAGCCCTGGCCAGGGACTTCCTGTTATAGCCAATCGAACACTGTGTAACATCAACTCCCTATACCGGGAGAGACGAATCCCCTCCTATCGCTCATTGCCTCCATGTGACTCGGGACTGTACCCAAAAACCACCGTTTTGCATGCCCTCTTGGACGTGGTAAGATGGAAATCAAAGCACAGTGGGAACCACACAAGACTCTATGACGATCTCGGGTCAACAGACTACTCTGTACCAGTGTCACCAGAG
Organism: Agapanthus africanus; assembly: GCA_030015575.1. Taxonomy (NCBI): domain Eukaryota; kingdom Viridiplantae; phylum Streptophyta; class Magnoliopsida; order Asparagales; family Amaryllidaceae; genus Agapanthus; species Agapanthus africanus. The sequence continues at coordinate 235,856,797 of CM057337.1, forward strand.
AACTGCCATCTGACGTGAGGTATAATACCATCTGGGAGTTCTCGGCGAGTCCGTCCAGTGTACCCAGTCTCTATTGAGCACCCGTATACCATCTCTGATGTCAAACACCGATGGATATGGGATCATCCATCGCCCATCTGTATGGGTCGAGAAAGTATACGCTAGTCTACTCTGGTATATCGATGCCCCGTCTCGATACACCCTCGACTAGGGACTTTGAAGGATGTACTTATGGACTACCATGTCCCCACTAGTATGATCCGCATCATAGTCCAGGTAGTCAAGCACACATCCTAAGGGCTTTACCAACATGTAACAGAGAGACAATCAGTATACACGTTAAGGTAAAGTTCAACCAGATAGCATACTATCATGTCGAGCAAGAAAGTCCTCCCTATATACGTCCCAGCATCCACTACAATATACATCCTATGTACAGTAATGGCCTCTAGGGCATACATATAACTAACAAGTTTGGGGGTATTTGTTCAGTTGATAAAACTGCACATTTGTATTACATTTTTCCTACCATTTTTATATTAAAAAAGGACTTTATTTTAATATATTATACATATGAGGGTTTATGTGTTAAAACACCATTTTCCATGTGTTAATATATTTTAATTATCATTTGGTAGGAAAATGTATGCAAATAAATCTATTGACCAAATCCTAGTAGAACTAAGCCTACTAAATATTATTTGAGATTATTGTGCAGAATTTTCCAAGTTGTTATGCAGAATTTATCAAACAAATCAAGTTGTTGAAGAAATCTTGCCAAATTAAGAAGCAAAACTTGGAGACCAAGTCTGGAAGCAACCGAGAGAAGATTTCTGAATTCTGAAGGTGCCTAGAATTGACACATGTCACAAGATGCAAGCCTAAGAAAACTCATCAAGAGATCTCACCCTTTGAGCGCGGATCCGCGGCCAAACCCTCCTTGGGTCGCGGATCCGCCGCAAGTTTATGGAGTTAGAGCAAAAGATTTTTTGGGGTTAATCTCTGCTGAAATTTACCAAGTCTTCAACCAAAAAATTCTGGTTTTGCACTATAAAAAGACACCGAGAGCCTCTTGGAAAAGTTATCAAGCCGACGCGATCACGAAGCTCCCGACGCTCACGCATCCAGGCTGATCATCGACTGTTCGACTACCTCCTTAGGAAAGATCGAGAAGCAACTAGTTGTAATCATTTTCTATGGATTAAAAGTGTAGTTTGAAGAAGTCGATTAATAAAGGTAGTTATTTTATTTAATTGTTTTTATATTATGTTTTCCCTCAATTTCTTTTCATCTTCTTCTCCCAACATGCGCGAGTAATTCTCCGCTTGTTAGGGTTCGTAGGATTAGGGTAGGCTAATGGACGATGAAAATAATTAAACCCTTTTTAAGTCCTATAAAGTTTAGGAACTTTATCAAAAGAATTATTAACATCCTAATCGGGCGCGCTAGCAATTCTTTGCTAGTTCCGACCACGATTAGAGATTAGATTAATGATTGTTTTGGTAAAGGCTAGATATGAACGGAGTTCCGTGTCGAGATAAGGGTTAAGAGTGGGATTCCTTTTCCCTCCAGAAACCCTAATCTACACGCATCACCGTCGTTCTAGTTCTAAATCTATTAATGGATAAAAAGGGTAACTTTTAATTAATCGTCCATAACTACTAAACCCTAACGAACCTTACAAGCCTTCTTATTATATTTACTACATCTTAAAAATAATTTAGATCTATATTTTACATTCTTGTTTAACGTAGATCTAGAAACCATTCTATAAATTTATTTATCCCTCCTCTCTTTCTCAACACATCTAAAGTAAAAGTAAAAGGTTCCATGTTTCCCTGAGGACGACCCGTACTCATCTCGGTCTAGCTACACGCGATACCGTTCTGATTGCGGTTAACTACAAACAAACACTTTTTCGTATCAATCAACAGTCTTGCTAAAAATGGTAGTATGCTACTTTGTTTGTGTCTACTTTAATATGTGCATATGTTTTTTTTAACGTATCGCTTATACATATTAGTAGAGCCTTTAGGATCTTTGCTTGATTACCAGCGTTGTGATGGCAGTCACACTAGTGGGGGCTGGGTAGTCTATAAGCAACATCCTATACAGGTCTATGGTCATAGAATTATCCAGACAGGGCATCGATACTCCGGAGTAGACTGGTGTATACGCTTCTCATCCCAATTGGGGAGATGGTCTGTCCCACAGCCATCAGTACGTTGTACTGGAGATAGTATGTAGGTGCTCATTAGGTTACGGGTACACCGGACAGGACTCGCCGGGAACTGCTGGTTGGATATATACCCATCGTCAGATAGTAGTTCCCAGGTGACATGAGTACAGCTTAATCCGTCGACTTGACACTGCTACTTCGCCTCGGGTGTGTTCCCACTGTTTTTAGATTACTACCCTACCACGGCTCAAAGGAGTAGTGCAAACAGGTAGTAGTTGGGTGCAGTCCCGAAGCACTTGGAGGCAGTAGCGCTTAGACAGGATTCATCTCTCCCGGTATTGGGGGTTGATATCAAGCTGTGTATGGAGAGCCATTACGCAAAGTCCCTGGCCAGGGCAAGCGAGATTTACTGGTAGGTTCCAGCAGTTTCTCAAGGTATAATGGGCTTCACTCCGACATGACTTATACCGCTATTAGGAGTCTGACGTTTACCGCCCCCCTAGGCCCGATATGCGATAGTCGTAGACGAACAGACCGGACTGTACGGAGATTGTCACATCAGGCTCAGTAGGAGTACGGATGGGTTTCCTCATCGTACCTGGGGACCGTTACGTACAGCTAGTACCGCTTGCGGCCTGTGGTTAAACCCACTGCCAGTGTAGTGTCGAGTTTTTAGAGTCCCACACAGAGAGTTTTCCTGCACCGGGCAAAAGGTGTAGAGAACGTATGGTTTTACGGCAGGGCCGCGATCACTTACGTACACTTGTGCACGTATTATGATCGGGCAGATAATACTAGCGGGCTTTGGTTTAAGCCATATTCTAGTATTATACAGATGGATTTATTCAGTCAAAGATTATCCTGTTAGTTATGTATATGCTCTAGAGGTCATTGTTGTATATATGATGTATATTATGATGGATGCTTGGATATATACAGAGAGGACTTTCTTGCTCGTCATGATAGTATGCTATTTGGTTTCACTTTATCTTAACATGTTGACTTGTATTGGTTTACTGTCTTTCTCTCACATGTTGATAAAGCCCTTAGGATCTGTACTCGACTACAGGGATTATGATGAGATCATACTAGTGGGACCACGGTAGTCGATGAGTACATCCTATAACTGTTCCTAGTCGAGGGTATATCGAGACAGGGCATCGATACACCAGAGTAGACTAGCGTATACGCATCTTGACCCATATGATGGGCGATGGATGATCCCATATCCATCGGTGTTTGACATCAGAGATGGTGTACGGGTGCTCAGTGGAGACTGGGTACACTGGACGGACTCGCCGAGAACTCCCAGATGGTGATATACTACACGTCAGATGGCAGTTCTCCGGTGACACTGGTACAGCGTAGTCTGTAGACCCGAGATCGTCATAGAGTCTTGTGTGGTTCCCACTGTACTTTGATTTACACCTTACTACATCCAAGAAGGCGTGCAAAACTGTGGCTTTTGGGTACAGTCCCGAATCACATGGAGGCAATGAGCGATAGGAGGGGATTCGTCTCTCCCGGTATAGGGAGTTGATGTTGTGCTGTGTTCGATTGGCTATAACTGGAAGTCCCTGGCCAGGGCTGATATAGAGATATACTGGTAAGTGTTACCAGTAGTTTCTCGACCTGTTATGAGCCTCACATCGACACGACTTATCGGTTACTGGGGTCTGACGTATACCACCCCTAGACTTGCTATGCGACATATCAGACGAACAGACCGGACTGTACGGGAGTGTTACTGATTGGATTCGCAGGAGAACGGACAGGCTAGCTTGTTGATCTTTTGATCGCTCAATACCTGGGTGGCTGTTACGTTTAGCTGACCGCTTGCAGCTTGTGGGTGTTTGATATGATCATCACCTACTACCGGCGTATTGACGATTCTTTAGAGTCCTACACAGAGGTTTCTTGGCTCAGGAAAAATGGAGTAGAGGCACATATGTGATATGTCCAGGACCGAGGATAATGCGATATGAGATACCGTATTATATTCTCGCGATATTTAGATATGAACCGGGACATCGAATCAAGTGTTGATTCGATGAATCGGTACATGATATATTAGTCGGTTATATTCGATATAGCCGGATCGTCGGATCAAGTATTGATTCGATGATTTAATGTATAATGATATATATGATATATTGTATTACATTATCTAATATTGGCTCTCTTTATTATTTCATTTCTCACCGGATTAATACATTGATATATATGCGATATATGTTAATTGTATTATTTTCTTTTGTTGCAAATATATAATATATATGTGATATATATTATTGTGACATGATATGATTTATTATGAAACATGTTTAAGGATGATAAAAGGGGATTAGGGTTTGATTAGGGTTAGCTCCTTCTTGTTCATTCTAGAAGGATTCTCTTTTGTCTTGGTTAAGATATTTTGGTTGATCCTTATTCTTAACCTATCCAAACCCTAACTCTAGTTTATTCTCTACAAAGTTTTAACCTATCATCCTTGACCATGGTTCCATATCAATCATATATTCTCATCTACTATTCATCACAAAAGGATTATCTTTTTCATTCATCATCTTCTTCTCTCTTAGCTTTGTGAAAGCTTACTAGAAATTCCTTTTGTGATGATTTCTTGTGAGAAAGTGAATTAAAAAGAAAGCATAAATACTACTCCATCATCCTCATCTAATCTAGCCCATTAGATTAGGGTGTTCATCTCTTTAGAGTGAGAAAGCTTGGGTTATAGCAACTTCGACGTAGATCATCGGAGAAGCGGAACACTTCAAGCTAGCATGGATCGTTCGAGTCGTGAAGCCTCTCTTGAGTCCGGGAGATCGTGGATCGCGGTGAAGGGACTTCTACTCGGAGCTTGTGAAGTGAAGGAGCGGACTACAAAGGTTGTAATCCCTCACACTTAGGTTTAAAGATGTTATCTTGCATGTTAAACCCTAATAATCTAGCAAAGATCCCGTCTTTGGGTTGTTCGGCACATCTAAAATTTTATTCGGGTATGTTTGATGCTTTATGAACCTTCACAAGAGTGCCTAGGAACCCTACAGTGGTATCAGAGCCTAGCTAGAGCATTAGGCGATGTGTTAACGAAGTTAAAACTCCGAACGAACCCGAATACGTCAAAATCAACCCCTCTCTGGATATTTTTTGAAATCTGTGATTTTTCCCAATTAAAAATACCTAAAAAAATCAGCAGGGAAACATAAGCACTTCTGTGAAAAATGAGCCTCTGTTCCGTACAAACCGCCGTGGAACCGCGGCCGTACCTCGCTTGGGCCGCGGAACCGCGGCAGTATTGAGGAATCAAGGACTAATTTTTGCACAGTTATTTCTTTTTCTGTGATTTAATTTTTATGGGTATTTTTAATCTGACTCAAGTGTTGAGTATTCTGGAGTTTATTTTGTAATCGTATATTCGATCGGAATATTTAAATTCGTTATTTTTTCCGGATATTTAGAAACTGTTAAAAAGTTCGAACGGATATCATTAACTCAATTTTTCCCGGCACGAAAAATATTCAAGTGTTGAATTTTTCTCGGGTTTAAATCTTTCGGAAAACCGTGCATGTGACGCGATGGACCCTCTAGAAGACAACAAACCTTAACTCGATTATGTGTCTGTCTTGAACTACCTTTTGAACCTTCGGGTTTGGGGCAGTACGGCGTGCCACATGTGAGGCGTTGGATTGACCCTTCTACGGCTGGACCGTTGCTACTGTGTCGTATTCTGAAACTTTTGAACTCCGCTCAAGTGTTGAGCGATTTAGGAAATCTTGGGTATTTGATTATCTGTTCGAAAAGTTTAATACTGTCTATTTATCTGGAATGTGATACAATATGTAGAATTCATACAGTTAGGCATGAAATGCGAAATATGTTATATTTCGGATTTACGATGTCTAAAGAGATTGTGGATTCCAAATGTTGTAGTTTTACACTTTCTTTTCTGTGACCGTAAGTGTAATATGTGATATCGCCAGTTTCGTTGCTATATGTCAACGACAATTGGGATGCGCATATTTACTTACGTTGATGATATGATATATTGTGTGTTGCTGAGATATGATGTGCAGGATTGTCGCGATTGAATAGCCGGGGGTTTTATGTGAGATGAGAGTTTTATATTTTCATTCATGTAAATTCAAATGTAATGTAATATTCTTTTATTTGGGGCACTTCCGGGTTGAGATTGATACCACCAGTGTTGTATATTATTTACTTTTCCGCATTAGGATGGATCCAAGGAGGGGAGCACAGGTGACCGGGTTCTGGGTTTCAGTGGGAGGCCATCTCGAGGAGTCGAGACCGGGTCTCCTAAACTCCAGAATTGGTAGGGTCGCTTGCCGCTCTCGTAGGGGTCCAGGGTGTGGGCTTGGCTATTCATCGCGACTGTGGAATCTGTATTTTCTATTGTTGGCTAAATACTAAATACGGACGTCCTAGTATATCCCACATTATATCTATGTTTCTGCTGCGATATCTGTGATGTGATCATTTGATATGTTGTGATGGATACAGTATATAGTATATATGATATATTATATAGACGTTACTTATGTTTTACACCCGCACTAGCCCTGCCCTGCTCTGTCGTTAGTTAGCTAACCTAACGGTGCACGAGGGGACATCGAGGCGAATGCGGATGGCATAAGTGTACGTCGTATTTATCTGTGATGCTTAGGAAGCATAAGCTGATGGGATTTTTTATTAATGTGATTAAGAAAAAGAAAAGAAACCTAAAAGATGTTGTAGAATCAAAACTTTATAAAAAGGGTAGCTACAGTTTTGCTTTGCATAGTGGTATATATGATATACCCTGTACCTTATTCGATGAGGAAAGAGCCGAGATCCCTTCACCAGGAGTGACCTCTTTAGCGAAACTGGCAGATGCTATAAAACTCGGTTTGTCTTTTGATTGCTTTTAGAGTTTTGCTTTGCACAGTGATATATATGATATGTCCTGCACCTTATTCGATGAGGAAAGAGCCGAGATCTCTTCACCGGGAGTGACCTCTTTAGCAAAACTAATGAAAGCCTAAAAAACACTCCATTTCAAAATTTCACTTGATTCTACGACGATATCAAGTTCATTACGCAATAGGTTTTCAGAAAAACCTGCGTAGCCCTCCGTCATTTCAGATAGATATTATTTAGTATTCGTGCTATGTTTGTTGACTTAGTCAAGGCGTAGTGTACGGTAGTTAAGTAGTGTTTATCTGCTAAAACATGAGATGTGATTGGATTAGGGTATTCGCACGGCCTTGTTGACTCAGTCAAGGGTCGTACATGTGGGTTTAATTCAATCGGGAGATTGTTAGTTATGTATATGCCCTAGAGGCCATTGTTGTACATATGATGTATATTATGATGGATGCTTGGATATATACAGAGAGGACTTTCTTGCTCGTCATGATAGTATGCTATTTGGTTTCACTTTATCTTAACATGTTGACATGTATTTGTTTACTGTCTTTCTCTCACATATTGATAAAGCCCTTAGGATCTGTACTCGACTACTGGGATTATGATGAGATCATACTAGTGGGGCCACGGTTGTCGATGAGTACATCCTATAACTGTTCCTAGTCGAGGGTATATCGAGACAGGGCATCGATACACCAGAGTAGACTAGCGTATACGCATCTTGACCCATATGATGGGCGATGGATGATCCCGTATCCATCGGTGTTTGACATCAGAGATAATGTACGGGTTGAACTTGACTTGCGATTTATGGTTTGTTGATTTAGTCAAGGTCATAGATCGCTAGGGGGAAAATATTATCGGGAATTTCAAGTGTTGAAATTTGCAATGAGATTGCATACCTCCTATGAGATAGTTGGATCCCGATACCCACTGCGAGTAAGTGTTACTCCTGGGAGAGTTTTACACAGGACAATTAGCCGATCAAGTAGGTTTCTAGAAAGTGTTAACGAGGTTACGCCTCTGGGAAAACGAAGTTTACTTTAATTAGGTCCGTGCGAAAGCACGGGGAACCTCCCTCAAGTACCGACACTGATCTGGCTGAAAGATTGACGAAATTGTAGGATGTAATTAATCCCGGCTAATCTTACCTTTTAGGGTTTGAAAGAAGATTTGATAAAAACAGTGGGAGACATCCTGATTAGATAAGATAATAACCAATCTAATCTTGCAAGAGCATACGCTAAAGTGTTTTCTTCTCTCTCTCTCCAGGTAGCGACCATGTCAGGCCATAATCAAGATAATAATATGGATGTATTGACTGAACCCGCTTATTATACTGAGCAGGGAAACGTTGGACCCGTTATTTCTTATAAGAGTTATAAGACTGAACAGGGAATAGAAGAATATCTGGATTTTCACGCCACCCAAAAGAACATGCATGTTGATGCATCTTCTTCAGGTGTATTAGTTATTGAAAACTATTTCTCAGTTCACCCTACGTCCTGGGTATTAGATACTGGATCAGGATCCCACATATGTAAATTATTATATGGGTTACGTAAAGGTAGAGAACTGGGAAAAGGTGATCATTCCGTTCAAGTAGGGAACGGTGCAAGTATTGCAGCCAAAGAAGTTGGCGAATATCACCTAGTATTGCCAAGTCGTGATACACTGATTCTAAATGAGTGCTATTATATACCGAACATGATGTGCAACATTATATCAATTTCTTTATTAAGTAAAGAAGAATATAAATTTGTAGTAAAGGATAATGTTATGAACATATTCCTAGATCAAAAGTTGATTGCATCAGGCTCGTTACATAATGGCTTATTCATTCTAAATCAGAATACAGTCCTCAATATACAAAACACACACAAGAGGAAAAGTTCAGAAATGAACGAATCCTTCTTGTGGCATTGTAGACTTGGCCATATCAATGAGACACGGCTAGCTAAGTTATATAAAAATGGATATTTGAATTCATTCGAATTTTCATCTTATGACACTTGCCATTCATGTCTCAAACGAAAAATGACCAAATCTCCGTTTAGTGGACACGAAGAAAGAGTCACCGAACTCTTAGGACTGGTACATAGTGATGTATGCGGTCCCATGTCTACGCATGCCAGGAACGGTTCTTCCTACTTCATTACATTCACTGACGATCTCTCTAGATACGGGCATGTGTTCCTGTTGAAACACAAGTCTGAAGCTTTTGAGAAATTCAGATAATATAAGCACGAAGTAGAAAAACAAACGGGCAAAAGTATTAAGATCCTTCGATCTGATCGAGGAGGAGAATACTTAAGCAAAGAGTTCCTAGATTATCTAAAAGAGAATGGGATTCTCTCTCAGCTTACTCCTCCTTATACACCACAGCACAACGGTGTATTGGAACGAAGGAATCGGACCCTATTAGATATGGTGCGATCTATGATGAGCGATGCTGAGTTACCTATTTCCTTCTGGGGGTATGCACTTGAGACAGCCATATACATATTGAATCTAGTTCCGTCTAAATCTATACCTATTACACCATATAAGATATGGAGTGGGAAGAGACCATATTTTAAACGAGTTAAGGTATGGGGTTGTCCGGCCTATGTCAAAAGACAAAATCCGGACAAACTCGAGGCACGATCAGTTCTTTGCAAATTTGTAGGATATCCAAAGAATTCTCAAGGATATTTTTTCTACCACGCTCAGGAACAAAAAGTGTTTGTTGCTCAACATGCCACCTTTTTGGAAAAGGAATTTCTTGCAAATGAAATTAGTGGCAAAGAGGTAGAGCTGGAAGAGGTTCCAGCACCACAAACCGCAACTGATGATTTGTTGGAACCAGAAGATTCAGTAGTACCCGACGAACCCCAGCCTCTCCGCCGATCTAGTAGGATTTCTCGTCCACCTGAGAGATACTACGGTTTTCTCATTGATGGTGGGAGCGAGGATTGCATCATGGAAGATGATGACCCGACTAGTTTCGAGCAGGCCATCACGAGTGGTAACTCTGTGAAATGGCTGGATGCAATGCGATCTGAGATGGAATCCGTGTACACCAATAAAGTATGGATTTTGGAAAATGCTCCTGAAGGGGTAAAACTCATTGGGAGCAAGTGGATTTTTAAAAAGAAATTTGGTGTAGATGCGAAAGTTGAGACTTTCAAAGCTAGACTTGTAGCAAAGGGTTTTCGTCAACGACCAGGTATGGATTATGATGAAACCTTTTCTCCAGTGGCTGTGCTTAAGTCCATCCGGATCTTACTTGCCATTGCTGCATACCATGACTACGAAATCTGGCAAATGGATGTTAAGACCGCCTTTCTAAACGGTGATTTAGAAGAGTGCGTGTACATGACTCAGCCAGAGGGCTTCGTAGATAGTGCGAGCAGCGGAAAGGTGTGCAAGCTGCTTAAATCCATTTATGGGTTAAAGCAAGCATCGCGAAGTTGGAACATCTGTTTTGATGTTGTAGTCAAAGAGTTTGACTTCATCAAAAACATAGATGAACCTTGTATCTATAAAAAGGTAGCAGAGAGTAAGGTTGTCTTCCACGTATTGTACGTAGATGACATACTCTTGATAGGAAATAATATTCCTATGCTGCAATTAGTCAAGCTCTTCTTATCACAAAGATTCTCAATGAAAGATCTAGGTGATGCCTCCTGCATATTGGGGATTAGGATCTATAGAGATAGATCCAAACGGATACTGGGATTGTCCCAATCCAGGTACATTGACACCATACTAAAGAGGTTTAGTATGGAAGAATCCAAGCGTGGGAACCAACCCGCGATCTCTGGACTCACTCTCTCCAAAGAGATGTCTCCCAAGACTGATTTGGAGAGAGCTCGCATGCAAGGGATACCCTATGCTTCGGCAGTAGGCTCTATCATGTATGCGATACTATGTACCAGACCAGATGTATCATACTCACTAAGTGTAGTGAGTCGGTATCAAGCAGATCCTGGAGAGAGTCACAGGACAGCTGTGAAGAACATTCTCAAGTACTTGCGAAGGACTAGAGACATGTTCTTGGTGTATGGTAACGGAGAACTCCGGGTGGAGTCCTTTACCGATTCCAGCTTCCAAAGTGATAAGGACGACTCTAAGTCGCACTCGGGATTTGTCTTTACCCTCAAAGGAGGGGCGGTATGTTGGAAGAGTTCCAAACAGGATACCGTTGCAGACTCGACGATGGAGGCTGAATACATCGCTGCCAACGATGCTGCCAAAGAGGCTGTCTGGATGAAGAAGTTCATTACTGAACTTGGTGTGGTTCCATCCATTGAACATCCAATACCTCTGTATTGCGATAACAATGGAGCTGTGGCTTTGGCCAAGAAACCCAGATCCCATCAGAAGTCCAGACATATTCTGAGGCGGTATCACCTGATCAGAGAGATAGTTGATCGCCGGGAGATCGAGGTCAAGAGAGTAGATACGAAGGACAACACTGCGGATCCACTCACGAAGGCCATTCCCCAGATACAGTTTGAGAGATTATTCGGGATGCTAGGTATGAGATACTACAGCAGCTGGTCTTAGTGCAAGTGGGAGATTATTAGTTATGTATATGCCCTAGAGGCCATTGTTGTACATATGATGTATATTATGATGGATGCTTGGATATATACAGAGAGGACTTTCTTGCTCATCATGATAGTATGCTATTTGGTTTCACTTTATCTTAACATGTTGACTTGTATTGGTTTACTGTCTTTCTCTCATATGTTGATAAAGCCCTTAGTATCTGTACTCGACTACTGGGATTATGATGAGATCATACTAGTGGGGCCACGGTAGTCGATGAGTACATCCTATAACTGTTCCTAGTCGAGGGTATATCGAGACAAGGCATCGATACACCAGAGTAGACTAGCGTATACGCATCTTGACCCATATGATGGGCGATGGATGATCCCATATCCATCGGTGTTTGACATCAGAGATGGCGTACGGGTGCTCAGTGGAGACTGGGTACACTGGACGGACTTGCCGAGAACTCCCAGATGGTGATATACCACACGTCAGATGGCAGTTCTCCGGTGACACTGGTACAACGTAGTCTGTAGACCCGAGATCGTCATAGAGTCTTGTGTGGTTCCCACTGTGCTTTGATTTCCACCTTACCATGTCCAAGAGGGCGTGGAAAACGGTGGCTTTTGGGTACAGTCCCGAATCACATGGAGGCAATGAGCGATAGGAGGGGATTCGTCTCTCCCGGTATAGGGAGTTGATGTTGCGTTGTGTTCGATTGGCTATAACTGGAAGTCCCTGGCCAGGGCTGATATAGAGATATACTGGTAAGTGTTACCAGTAGTTTCTCGACCTGTTATGAGCCTCACATCGACACGACTTATCGGTTACTTGGGTCTGACGTATACCACCCCTAGACTTGATATGCGACATATCAGACGAACAGACCGGACTGTACGGGAGTGTTACTGATTGGATTCACAGGAGAACGGACAGGCTAGCTTGTTGATCTTCTGATCGTTCAATACCTGGGTGGCTGTTACGTTTAGCTGACCGCTTGCAACTTGTGGGTGTTTGATATGATCATCACCTGCTACCGGCGTATTGACGATTCCTTAGAGTCCTACACAGAGGTTTCATGGCTCAGGCAAAACGGAGTAGAGGCATATATGTGATATGTGCAGGACCGAGGATAATACGATATGAGATACCGTATTATATTCTCGCGATATTTAGATATCAACCAGGACATCGAATCAAGTGTTGATTCGATGAATCGGTACATGATATATTAGTCGGTTATATTCGATATAGCCGGATCGTCGGATCAAGTGTTGATTCGATGATTTAATGTATAATGATATATATGATATATTGTATTACATTATCTAATATTGGCTCGCTTTATTATTTCATTTTCTCACCGGATTAATACATTGATATATATGCGATATATGTTAATTGTATTATTTTCTTTTGTTGCAAATATATAATATATATGTGATATATATTATTGTGACATGATATGATTTATTATGAAACATGTTTAAGGATGATAAAAGGGGATTAGGGTTTGATTAGGGTTAGCTCCTTCTTGTTCATTCTAGAAGGATTCTCTTTTGTCTTAGTTAAGATATTTTGGTTGATCCTTATCCTTAACCTAACCAAACCCTAACTCTAGTTTATTCTCTACAAAGTTTTAACCTATCATCCTTGACCATGGTTCCATATCAATCATATATTCTCATCTACTATTCATCACAAAAGGATTATCTTTTTCATTCATCATCTTCTTCTCTCTTAGCTTTGTGAAAGCATACTCGAAATTCCTTTTGTGATGATTTCTTGTGAGAAAGTGAATTAAAAAGAAAGCATAAATACTACTCCATCATCCTCATCTAATCTAGCCCATTAGATTAGGGTGTTCATCTCTTTAGAGTGAGAAAGCTTGGGTTATAGCAACTTCGACGTAGATCATCGGAGAAGCGGAACACTTCAAGCTAGCATGGATCGTTCGAGTCGTGGAGCCTCTCTTGAGTCCGGGAGATCGTGGATCGCGGTGAAGGGACTTCTACTCGGAGCTTGTGAAGTGAAGGAGCGGACTACAAAGGTTGTAATCCCTCACACTTAGGTTTAAAGATGTTATCTTGCATGTTAAACCCTAATAATCTAGCAAAGATCCCGTCTTTGGGTTGTTCGGCACATCTAAAATTTTATTCGGGCATGTTTGATGCTTTATGAACCTTCACAAGAGTGCCTAGGAACCCTACATATCCGTGTTTTTCGGAAATACGGATAGGAGGGGCAGTCTCGTAATTTATCGGGACGCTTCTAGAAGAAGGTGACTCATTTGTGTTTAATTCTTTTTAGGATTTAAACAAATGAGGTGGAGAGATGAGGTGTAGGTTTTCATTAAATGGATAATGACTCATGAGATGATTCATCTCAAATGAATTAAATGAAGCATGCTAGATATTATGATAGATATTTGTTATGATATTTTGATGCTTCATATTTATTCTAAAGATGAGACATTATTCTTTTCATTATCACAAAAGCTTTCTCTCTCCTCCCTTCTTCATCTTCTTCCTCAAACCCTAATAGCTCTCATGAGTTGAGGAACCTAGGGTTTAAGTGACTAACTAATCCATCTTATTACTCTACACCCTCTAAGACTTCTACATTAGGGATTTAGAAGCCGTAATTATCTCAGATTCGAAATAGAAGTTCGGACTATAGACTCTCGGGTGGATCGTCTTTGACTCGAGGAGGCCGTTGAGGTGCCGACGTTCCATAGAGCCTACGAGATGTGGAGGACAGCGATGATGACCCGAAGGACAAGTAACGTGAGGTATAACTTCAAATCAGAGTAGTTAAACCTTTCGTAGTTTGCTAGTAATGGTTTAGACATGATCCGTGTGCTCAAGTCCGTGTTACGAAGTTTTTGATAATTGTTTTTCATATATTCCGCCTCCCCGCAAGCTCGTGGGGTGTGTGACATGGACTTACAGATTTATAGCACTTAGTAGTTAATGGATGATGTAAAAAAATAATTCTTTTTATCTTTTAATTGTTTAAAACCAGAGAGATAGCGATGAAGGTGGATTAGGGTTCTTGGAGAGAATTAAGGTTTCCCACTACTGCCTCTTGTCCTTCCATTGATCTCTATTTATCTCAATCCCTTATGTAACATTTCAGAAATATAAAATATTATTTTTGGAATTTAATATTAAAATAATATATTTCGCGAAAACTGCCTGATTTGCGAATTTGGGGTTTTCGTAAAATGGTATAAATATATACCAATATTTATGAAATAATTGGAGATTAAAATGATTTATTTATTTAAAAATATATTTATCGGATTTGGGCATTTTTATAATTAATTATATGTAGTTTAAATAAAAATTGATTAGTGCACTACTAATCGCGATTATGCCAAATCCGTCTTTTTAATTAATCATGGCTAGTGCACCATGACATGTTGCATTTTGTTACATGTTGTTTCCTTTGTGTTTGTTTTAGTGGTATTATGTGAATTATTTTAGAAAAGAAAGAGAATGATTGGAGAGAGAAGGGGGGACCATGATGAGGCATGGGCTTGAGAGGGTGAGCATAAGAAAGAGATTGAGGATAAGAGAGAGAGAGGGGGGATGCCCCTTCATTCTTCCTTCATTGTTTTCTTCATCTCCTCCTTCAACTCTTCCTCCATCACTTCTACCCTCATAGTTCATCACAAAATCCTCACTAAAACCTTACACTTTCTTCACTAAAATTGATCACAACCTCTCTACAAACCCAATGGATGCTTCAAAGTTGGATTTTGAAGACTTTGAGCAACTCAAGAAAATTCTTGAGTTACCAAATGAGATAATTCCTACACTTCTAGTTTAGTTTTTGAGTTTTCTAGCACCCTATAGTAGTTTAGAGTTAAATCGATTTAGATTAGTGATGTTTGGAAATTCTAAGAGGAGGTTTGGGTGATTGTGTGGACTTGTGATGAGTAGTGAGTGTTGCAAGGCCTGAGAGATGTCTTTTCTGGCCTAGAACACTGAATAGAAACCAAAATACGAACTTAACATTTATTCCGTGTCGGTTTGTGAAGTATTGTTGGACTACAGGGAATCTGGAGCAACCTGGAATGTTTATGAGGAAAACAAGCAATATCATTAACCTAGATAAACCCCTAGAAACCTACCACCAAAGTTCGAGCCCATTTCCCCCTAACTAGTCCGGCGAGATCAGATTCTATGGCATTGTCGCCGGATTTATGTTGGGGTCTGGTGTTGAGTTTTTGCTTGAAACTCACTTACCCTGTAACCTATCCCCTGTACTTGCTTGTTTAGTCCCAATTGACCTGAGCCACAATCTGGGAGCATATTGGGTTGGTTTTGGCTATGTTTTCCGATATTAGAATTCTTGGTTTTGATATTTGATATTGTATTGGGTCGTTGGATGTTTTTACGTCAACGACGAGGGTTGTTTGGTTGTTTTTGCATGTGTAAGCAATAGGTTCTAATCTATGAGCACTTCATGTGCCGTTTTGGTTTGCGGAATTGATTTTAATAACATTGCGATTGTGTATTGATTGTAGTTACCTTCGTGTGGATTCCGAGACGACGAAGCACGTCGACTACGGCTGAACAAGGAGTTCCGCAAGTGAGTAGATTTATATTTACGGGGGAAGTCTGGTGGATGGCGTATAGCACCCCCGCAAACATTGATATATGATTTATAATTTAGAGACAAGATATGCAATGACTTAAGATTATAGTTAATGGTTTTTAGTGTGAAATGATATGATAGAAATGATGTCTCGAATTGATATATAAGGATATGAAACGTGAATGTGAATCACGATATATATATATATATATATATATATATATGTATGTATGTATGTATGTATGTATGTATGTAGTTGCAAGAGAATAAGTATAGATTATAGTAGCATGATATGAGGTCGATAAATACGACATGAGATTAATAAGATGACTTGATGTGAGATATTGATGTGAGGAAAAGAGTATACGATGAGATATGATGACTTGGTTTGATATGTCGTTATACGGATGCAAGGCGATATGAGATAATTGATATCGTTGTCGGTCCCATGATATTAGATTGATACGGATGTGACCTGAGATATAGGTATATATATATATATATAATTATGTGAATAATGAGTGATATGCCGTACGAGATTTTAGATCCGTACCCTCATTGTTGTATAGGTCGATAGAATCCTATTCTGTTTGTTGTCGTTGTATAACGGTTTACCGCACGCGATGTATTACCGAATGATTGATCCATACCGTTGACTACAGGATGCCGTACGATGGATTATGCCGTACATGATGTTGTGAGGCTGGATGCCGATTGATAGATTCACTGACTCGGATATGTTATAGATATTTAATCCCTGTCTACACCGCTTAGTTTAGCCTTTACGTAGATGTTGGATTAGATACGTATATCTTATAGCATGTCGCTTATGATGTACTTTATGCTACGTTCATGATATTCTCATTGCACTACATATACCTGTGCCAATACACCTACACAATTATCGATGATGCGTATTTTACACTTACACAGATTGCCGGCTCACATACTTTCATCATCGATAATTGCTATGTCACTTACACAGTAGAATTGCCACATCATGATATTACTCTTAATTGTTGAGTACTGTCACATGACTCTTTGACAGGATATACTTGCTATGCTCACATTACTATTCTATATTGCATGATATACTGATATGCTCACATTTCTGTTCTATGTTTGCATACATCATGCTTTACGATTATACGCATTGAGATGCTATTTTCATGAGCTTATGGATTTAAGAACCGTGGTTATATTTCAAAAGAAAGTATGTATTGTTTTAAAAACCCGGTTTCCCTTGATATGATATTTCGAGATGTCCACCATGTGTTTTCTCGGTTATGAGCTATGTGATACCCGATTCGAGGAGCTGGATGACCCGTTTGCGGGTACATGGTAGACCCGGTATGGTATCCCGGGGCAAGAAAGGGATGTTGTGCAGTAGACGATGAGCCTGGCAGAGGGACTACTACCTACCAGTGATAGTATTGGGCTCGGCGGTTATCCAGAGGATACCGACCGGAGTCGTGAAATGATATGGGCCGATCCGGATTGACGGAGCCCATGGGCCGATTTGGACTGACGGAGCCCGATATATGAGGATTTACGTGTCGATATTGGACACGGGTTTCATGATGTTTTGAGTATCGATGTTGGACACTCAGGTTCTATGATTTTGATGTGTCGTTGATGGAAACACGTTGGTTGATATCCTCATATTTACATGCATATGTTTTCATGTTGTTGTGTCATTGATGGACACGTGGATGATATCCATATGCATACATGCATTGATTATTGTTGGTATATATGCAGACACGGTCACCCTTGATATCAGAGTATTAACTTTATGATATAGTTGACATAGGAATCGTTGTTTTATTCGATTTCTACTTGCTGATGTTTTCTACTCATGAGTTGGCAACTCACCCCCGTTGTGCCACAGTTCTTGTAGGTTGACCGCATGGATCAGTAGCGGTATCGCTGGCATAGAGCATGCATTCGGGTGATTTGCTTTGGTAGGTGGGACACATTAGATCGTGCCCACTCTTGTATTTATTATTCCTGTTGTATCTAGTCAACTCCATCAATCAGAAACTAGTATTTGTATAAGTAGTAAGACTTAGCAAGACTTGTGGTTGCGAGACTTAGAGCGATGGGTTATATGTTCGCTTGGTGGATTTGATGTCTTGCTTTATTCATTATCCTTTTGTGTTGATCTTCGCCGTTGGGCGTCGTATACATATATTTATGGGTTGCATGGTTGTGATTCCTCCGATTGGCGAAGAGCTCGCCCATTGCGGAAAATTCCCCACTGCTGCCTCCTGTAGGAGTTTGGGCCGTGTCTCAGTCCCAGTGTGGCTGATCATCCTTTCGGACCAGCTACTGATCATCTCCTTGGTAAGCTATTGCCCCACCAACTAGCTAATCAGACGCGAGCCCAACATTGGGCAGATTCCTCCTTTTTCTCCTCAGCCTACGGGGTATTAGCAACCGTTTCCAGTTGTTCCCCTCCCAAGGGCAGGTTCTTACGCGTTACTCACCCTGTCCGCCACTGGAAACACCACTTCCCGTCCGACTTGCATGTGTTGTTTTTGGGTACAGTCCCGAGTCATATGGAGGCAATGAGCGATAGGAGGGGATTCGTCTCTCCCGGTATTGGGGGTTGATGTTGCGCTATGCTCGATTGGCCATAACAGGAAATCCCTGGCCAGGGTTGCTGAGATCTACTGGTAAGTGTTATCAGTAGTTTCTCGAACCGTTATGGACCTTGCATCAGCATGACTTATCAGGTTATTGGGGTCTGACGTTATACCACCCCCAGGCTGTGATACGCGACATATCTGACGAAGAGACCGGACTGTACGGTAGTGTTACTGATTGGATGCGCAGGAGTATTAGCATGCTTGCTTGTTGATCTTATGATCGCTTAATACCCGGGTGTCCGTTACGTTTAGCAGACCGCTTGCGGCTTGTGGGTGTTTGATATGATCATCACCTACTACTGGCGTATTGACGAGTCTTTAGAGTCCTACACAGAGGTTTCCTGGTTCATGCGAAACGAAGTAGGAGCACATAATCATAGTGTCTTGTGTGGTTCCCACTGTGCTTTGATTTCCTCCCTACCATGGCTCAAAGGAGTCGTGCAAACAGGTGGATTTTGGGTGCTGTCCCGAGTCACATAGAGGCAGTGAGCGATAGGATGGGTTTCGTCTCTCCCGGTATTGGGAGTTGATGTTGATCTATACTCAATTGGCTATAACAGCAAGTCCCTGGCCAGGGATGATGAGATTTACCGATAAGTTTTATCAGTAGTTTCTCGAAAGGTTATAGACCACACATCGGCATGACCTATCGAGTTAGTGGGGTCTGACGATTCCACTTCCAGACTCGATATGCGACATATCAGACGAAGATACCGGACTGTACGGTAAGTGTTGCTTATAGGCTCTATGAGAGTTTGGACTAGTTTTCTTGTTGATCTTTTATTCGTTCAATACCTGGGTAGCCGTTACATCCAGCTAGTACCGCTGATGGCTTGTAGGTCTCTGATGTGATCATTACCTACTGCTAGCATATTGACGAATCTTTCGAGTCCCATATAGAGATTTCCTAGCTCAAGCAAAATGAAGTAGGGCACGTATGGAGATATGTGTGGGAGCTTGATTAAATATGAGTATATGATACCGTATTGTAATCTAGTGTTATTTGAAATCGGCCGGATTATATATGATATAACCGGATTATTGAATCAAGCGTTGCTTCAATGATTTGATTTTTATATATATA
This sequence comes from Agapanthus africanus, assembly GCA_030015575.1. NCBI lineage: Eukaryota > Viridiplantae > Streptophyta > Magnoliopsida > Asparagales > Amaryllidaceae > Agapanthus > Agapanthus africanus. The sequence goes on from CM057337.1 coordinate 235,876,784, forward strand.
TATATATATATATATGTTAATAAATTTGATATTAGCCAGGTTATATATGATATAACCGGGTTATTGAATCAAATGTTGATTTAATAATTTGATATATATATATATATTAACTAATATTAAATAGTAGCCGGTTATATGTGATATAACTGGATTATTGAATCATGTTTTGATTTAATGATTTGATATACATACATACATACATACATACATACATATATATATATATATATATTTGATATTAGCCGGTTATATGTGATATAACCGGATTATTGAATCAACTGTTGATTTAATAATTTGATATATATATATATATTTATATATTTGATATATATATATATATATAAACTAATATTAAGCTCACTTAATATTTTCTTCTCTTTATATATATTTATATATTTGATATATATATATATGTGTGTGTGTGTGTGCGCGCGTGCGCGCGCGCGCACATTTGTATCATGGTTGATGATACAAAGAATATGGATATATGAGAATCACACAAGAGTTAATATGAGATGATAATGATCAATATATATATATATATATAAATTAAAGAAAAGTGGAATGAGTCATGGTTTGTAGAAGCATTGAGAAGCCATGACTCACCTCTTCTCTTTTGTTTTATTCATTGATATTTATCATACTCATTCTCATCTTATCTCTTGAGCTCATGGTTCAATTCTCACTTCTAAGTTCATCTTCTTCTCATCTCCTCACTACATTTTCTAGAGTTGAGAAAAATAAAAGAAAAAGAAAAGAAATAATTTTTGTGAGAAAAATTCTTACTTTATCAACCTACACTACTCTAACCCATTAGTATAGGTTGTTAACTTCACTAATACCATGATTAGTGAAGTGTGAGCTTAAGTAAGAGTTGCCTCAAGGTGGATCATCTTCGATGACGAAGATTACAAGCAAGCTCGTTCCATTCTTCAAGTGAAGTCAAAGAAAAGTTTTAGGGACTACTACTTGGAGCTTTAGAAGTGAAGGACTAGACTACAAAGATTATAGACTCTCCTCACTTAGTTTAGAACATTATTTGCTATCTATAAAACCATAATTCTCTAATTCGATTCTTTTTTAGTATACTTAGACCTCTAAAATTTAAAAAATGCATACTTGATGCTCATTCAAACCTAGAGAGATGCTAAGACATATTTTAAGATAACACAAACACAGCAGCAAAAGCACAAACAACAATAAAATAGCCGGTATACTAAGAATTCCGTGTTTCATTGTAGCCATGAATGAAGCACAGATTCCATGGTCGTGTGAATAGCCAAAACTTTAGCCCATAGACCCCTACAAGCGCGGAAAGTAGTCCCGCCAATTCAAGAATTAGATGACCCGATCTCGATGCCTTGAGATGGACACCTGTAGGATTCTAGAACCCGGCTACCTGAGCACTCCACCTGGGTCTATCCTAGGCACAAGAAATGAAGCAAATATATAATACATAGGCGACACAATCTTAACCCGGAAGTGCCCCTCAAATGAATAAATATACAACTTGCAGTGACGACAGTCCACAAGTCGGACGCTCGCCCTGCAATATAAATTTACATAAATGTAAATATAAAACTCTCATCTCATAAAAAAACCCAGCTATTCACCACGACAACTGCAACTATTCCAATCCAAACATTCATCACAGAACATGAATTCGTGTATCAATTTCGTAACCCCGTCTAATTAATACCAATAGAAATTAAACGGTGTTTTACCAAACATTATGATACTCACAGTCGCAGGAAAAACGAAAAAACGTAACAATTAGAATCCATAAACTGCTAGGCATCTAAACCAAGTTTTCGAATAATTCAAACAATTATGCCCGGCACAAAAATCCACAAAAATCCCACTTTTATGCCTCGAAACGGAAATTGTCCAACTTGAAAAATGACCGGGGCAATACAAGAAATACCCGGGGTATCCCCGGAGGTCTGATGGGGGGTGAGGGGGTGCCCCCACCCCGAGGCCACAAAATTGGTAGCTTCGAGGTGACAGCCCAATTCGAGAGCACTCCCTATAGGTACCATTTAGTGGTCGTGGTGTGAGGCCTACCCTTAAACCCCTGGGGACACCTCGGGGTATACCACGATCCCCTGTGAAGTTTTGGTTCGGACCAAAACTCCGCGGTGATCGGAAACAATAGCTAAAACATAGGATTTTTCATTGTTTTTCAAAACTAGTTTCAAAAAACTAATTAAATGGATTCTAAAAATTACATTAACTAGTTTAATTTTTAGTTTGGCTCTAATACCATGTAAGGTCAGTCGGTGCAGCGGAAGCTCCCCGTAGCGCCCAAAGGTCCCTCAGCTTCTACTTTTTACGTTGTCCCCTCGCGACGGACAACAACCCGTCGGACCAGTCTGCACGGGGCATCTTAGGATAAGAGCCATTGCTTCACCACTACTGTCACACAGTGAGAACACCCCATTGGTCAGCATCTCTGCCTAGTAGCTCTGATACCATAATAAGTCAGTCAGCACAGTGGAAGCTCGCCGTGGCGCCCAAAGGTCTCTTAGCAGCTACTTTTTACGTTGTCCCCTCGCGACGAACTACAACCCGCCGGACCAATCCGCACGGGGCACCCTAGGGATAAGAGCCTACGCTTCTCCACTACTGTTGTTGGTGTTAGGTGCTCGCTCCGCGGAAGCCACGACCAAGGCGGAAGCGATAACAAAATTTTTATGCAAGCACAAAACACACTAACCCAAGAAATTGATCCAAACATCTAAAATAGCAAACTAGACAAGCAAGGGTATAGAAATACAACCTTCGACGTGTGTCCGCCTAATTGTGGAAGACACCTCCAAGCTCGTAGACACCGGGAACGCGCTTGAAAAGTCACCACCCTTGCCGAAGAAGATCCACCCGAGGGAAACTGGAAAAGGCTCCGACCGACGATCCAAACTTTCTAATGATGGATTGTGGGTGATGCAGGAATTTTTCCACTAACTTTTCTCTCTAAAAACCATGCTCAAAAGAGTAAGAAGAAGAAGGAGAAGGAGGGGAGGAAATGGCTAAGTGTTGAGCTCAACCATGAAGCATGAACTTAGAATTGTGGAATGAAAAACTCTAGTGTAGAAAAATGAATGGCTTTGCATTTTACAACCATAGTTCAATAGTGCACACAAATCATATCATCATTAAATGCCAAAGCCATACCTTTCTACATGTCAAGAATCATGCTTCATGCCACCTCACCCACTACCTCATTTCTATTTATTTTTCTAAATAGAAAAATAAATATGAGGTGTCTTTTTTCTAGAAGCATTCTCGTATAAATATGGAATACTTCACCCAGTATATGTATCGCTACATATACGCATATCCGTATAAAAATACGGATAGCACCAAAGAGAGAATAATAGTGAACAATAATACTAAATTATATAGATCAATATATATATATATATATAAATTATTAAAACAAAACCTAATTTAATAATCCGGCTTAATCCTAAGCCGGCTAGTATTATCAATCGTCCGATTAAAGTCCGTGTATTCCTACACGTATTTAATCAGACCCCTGCACATACCAACGTATGGCTCCTACATCAATCGCCTGAACTGGGAAAACCCTCTGTGTGGGACTCTAGACTCGACAATATGCTGGCAGTGGGTTTAACCTAAAGCACGTTATTGGCACTAGCTGTATGTAACGGCTACCCACGTACTTGCCGAAAGGAGGGTCGACAATCTACTACCTCCTTACCCTACTGAGCCTGAATGTTACAATCTCCATACAGTCCGGTCTTTTCATCAAAGAGTATCGCATATCGTGTCTAGGGGTGGATAACGTTAGACCCTACTAACCTGATAAGTCGTGTCTGAGTCAAGCTCATCACCAACAGAGATACCACTGATCAACTATCAGTAAATATCATCCACCGTGGCCACGGATTTCTGGTGCCAGCCAACTGAACACAGCGCGACATCGACTCCTAACACCAGGAAAGACAAATCCCTGACAGTCGACCACTGCCTCCATGTGGCTCGGGATTGTACCCAACTAAAACATGTTTGCACGACTCTTTCGAGCCGTGATAGGGTAGTAATCAAAGTGTTAGTTATGTATATGCCCTAGAGACCATTATCGTACATATGATGTATATTATAGTGGATGCTTGGATATATATAGGGAGGACTTTCTTGCTCGACATGATAATATGCTATCTGGTTTCTTTTTGTCTTAACATGGAGATTTGTATTGTGATACTGTCTTGTTCTCACATGTTGATAAAGCCCTTAGGATGTGTACTTGACTGCTAGGACTATGATGGAGATCATACTAGTGGGGCCAGGGTAGTCCACAAGTACATCTTATAATTGTTCCTAGTCGAGGGTGTATCGAGACAGGGCATCGATATTCCAGAGTAGACTAGCGTATACGCATCTTGACCCATATGATGGGCGATGGATCATCTCACATCCATTGGTGTTTGACATCAAAGATGGTGTATGGGTGCTCAGTGGAGACTGGGTACACTGAACGGACTCACCGAGAACTCCAAGTTGGTACTATACCTATCGTCAGATAGCAGTTCTCTGGTGACACTGGTACATGTTAGTCTGTAGACCCAAGATCGACATTGGGTCTTGTGTGATTCCTACTGTGCATTGATTTCCACCTTACCACGCTCAAGAGAACGTGCAAAACGGTGGCTTTTGGGTACAGCCCCGAATCACATGGAAGCAATGAGCGATAGGAGGGGTTTCGTCTCTCCCGGTATTGGGGGTTGATGTGGCACTGTGCTCGATTGGTTATAACAGGAAGTCCCTGGCCTGGGCTGATATGGAGATCTACTGGTAAGTGTTAACAGTAGTTTCTCGACCCGTTATGAGCCTCACATCGACACGACTTATCGGTTACTGGGGTCTGACGTTTACCACCCCTATACTGGATATGCGACATATCATACGAAGAGACCGGACTGTACGGTAGTGTTACTGATCTTGTTGATCTTTTGATCGCTCAATACCTGGGTGGCCGTTACGTTTAGCTGACCCCTGACGGCTTGTGGGTGACCGATATGATCATCACCTACTGTAGGCGTATTGACGAGTCTTTAGAGTCCTACACAGAGGTTTCCTGGCTCAGGAGAAACGGAGTAGGAGCACATATGTGATATGTGCGGGACTGAGATTGATACGCGTATATGATACCGTATTCTATTCTCGTGATATATGATATCGGCTGGTTATATGTGATATAGCCGGGTCTTCGGATCAAGTATTGATTCGATGAAATGATACATTTTATATTAGTCGGTTATATGTGATATAGCCGGATTATTAAATCAAGTGTTGATTTAATAATTTAATGTATAATTATATATTTCATGTAAACTAATATTAGCTCACTTAAGCATTTCTTTTTCTCACTTATGATACATTGATATATATGCGATATATGTTAAATGTATTGTTTTCTTTATGCACACATAAATATATATGTGATATATATTCATGTGTCATGGTAGGTTACACTTGCAACAAGGGTGTATGAGACTTAAACCATGCTAGAATTAATATGGGTTAATATTTATTATTAAGCAAATTCAAAATTAGTGGAGAATTAGTCATGGTTATGAGCTTGGATGAAGCTTGTAGAACATTGACTAAGTCCACCTCTTTTGTTTTTACATAAGATATTTATTAACCTAACCTTTAACCCTTAGCCATGGTTTATTCTCTACATGGGTTAAGGTATGACAAAACTCACCATGGTTGCATTTCTAACCTCACTCTCTCATTCACTTCATCTTCTTCTTCATCTCATTCTAGCTCTTTTGAATTTGAGAAATAGAAGAAAAATTGTGAGAAATTAAATTCTAAAGTGAGCAAAATTCCTACTTCATCATCCTCTTCTATACTAGCCATATAGTTTATGGTGTTGGCTTAAGTAATTCCATATTAATGAAGTGATAGCTTGAGTCCATATTTCCTCGACGTAGATCATCATAGACTTTGAAGACTTCTAGCAAGCCTGCATACATCTCGTGAAGCCTTTTAAAAGTCTAGGAGTTCGTTGATCGCAGCGAAAGGACCACAACAAAGAGCTATAGAAGTGAAGGAACGGACTACAAAGATTGTAATCTCTACACACTTAGTTGTAAAGTTGTTTACATCTTGTTTTCGTATGATTCTCTAGTTTAACATTCATGGTCTTTTAGCATGGAATTTTTTTTAATTTGGCATGGATGATGCCACTCGAAACCTTGCTGTCGTGCTTAGGAACCCTACAGTGGTATCAGAGCCAAGCTATAGAATTAGATGGATTGTGTAGGATTCCGAAACCGAAACAACTCCGAAACACTCAATTCAAAACCCTAGTTTCTGTCGAATTTTTCTGAGAGCCAAAAAATTATTTTAGCAACTGCAGAATGTTGTATGTGATGCAACATGAACAATGTAGAAAATTCAACACCCCTCACCTGTTTTTGGCCGGCCACTTGGGCATAAAAACCGGCCAGCTCGGCCAATTTAGGGATTTTTGGGTTCAATTATTTACATTGTTCCAGTCTCTGTGTTTTGGTATTTCAGGTGTCGCTTGTTTTTGCTAAATTTGCATGTGATGTTATATTTGTACAAAGGAAATTCAGAGTGATTCGTATTCGTAATTTTGGCTTTGTTTCGGGTTATTTAGAGGTTGTAAAATAGTTCGAACGGATATCAAATACCCACTTTAACCATCGCTGAAAATTTTCCAAGAGTTGGATTTTTTTCAAGTTAAAGATCATTCTAAAATCATGCAAGTAATGCGGTGGACCCTCTAGAAGAACGAAAGCCTAACTCGATTCTGTGACCGTAAGAACGGCCGCCAAACCCTAGGGTTTGCGGTAATTTCGCGGCGCCACAGGTGAGGCAAGGGTTGACCGTTCTACGGTTGTTCCATAGGTACTATGGCATGTTCTCAGTATTTTTAAATTGCGCTCAATTGTTGAGCTTTTTGGGAAATTTTGGGTGTTTGTTGCTTCGATCGGAATGTTTAACGTCATCTAGCTATTTCTGAAATGTGATACAATATTTGGAATTCATATTGTTATGCATGAAATGCGAAGTATGTGATATTTCGGGTTTATGATGTCTAAGGTGATTGTGGATTCCAAATGTTGTAGTTTGACATTTTCTTTTCTGCGACCGTAAGTGTAATATATGGTGTATCGCCGGTTTCGTTGCTATATGTCAACGAAAATTGGGATACGCATATTTACTTACGTTGATGACATGTGATGTCATGTGTTGCTGTGATATGTTATATTGGATCGTCGTGTTTTGAATAGCCGGGGGTTTTATGTGAGATGAGATTTTTTATTTTTCATTCATGTAAAATTCATTGTATGTAATATTTTTTATCAGGGCACTTCCGGGTTGAGGATGATGTCACCATTGTTGTATATTATTTACTTTTCCGCATTAGGATAGACCCAAGGTGGGGATCACAAGTAACCGGGTTCTAGAGTCCAGTAGGAGATCATCTTGAGGAGTCGAGTACGGGTCTCCTAACTCTAGAATTGGTAGGGTTGCTTGCCGCTCTCATAGGGGTCTAGGGATGTGGGTTTGGCTATTCACCACGACCGTGGAATCCGTGTTTTATACTGGCTTAATTTAAAACACGGAATTCCTAGAATATCCAATATTTCATATGTTATCTTCTGCTGCTGATATTCTATGATGTGATCACTTTATATGCTTGAGACGAATGATTTATTATTATTATATATATGATATATAATAAACGTTGATTATGTTTTGCACCCGCACTAGTCCCGCTTCGCTATGCCGTTAGTTAAGAAACCTAACGGTGCATAACGGGACACTGAGGCGAATGCGGATGGTATAAGAGTACGCTGTATTTTCGTTTCTTCTGTGATGCTTAGGAAGCATAAATGATGTGACTTCATTAATGAGATTAATGAAAGAAAAGAAACCTAAAAGATGTTGTAGAATCAAAATTTCAAAAAGGGTAGCTCTAGTTCTTGCTTTGCATAGTGGTTTTCCTTGTAGAATATCCAGCACCATATTGATGAGGAAAGAGCCAAGATCCCTTCACCGGGAGTGACCTCTTTAGCGAAACTAGCAGATGCTATAACTCACTCGGTTTATTTTTTGATTGTTTCTATAGTTCTTGCTTTATATAGTGGTATTTGTGAAATATCCTGTACCTTAATCGATAAGGAAAGAGCCGAGATCTCTTCACCGGGAGTGACCACTTTAGCGAAACTAGTAAAAGCCTAAAAAATACTCCTTTTCAAAATCACTCTATTCTACAACGATATCAAGTTCAATATGCAAAAGGTTCTCTTAAAACCCTGACGTAGCCCTCCATCATTTCAGATAAGTACTACTTAGTATTCGTGCTACGTTTGTTGACTATGTTAAGGCGTAGTGTGCGGTAGCTAATTAGTGTTTATCTGCTAAAGCATGAGATGCGATTGGATTAGGGTAGTCGTACGACTTTGTTGACTATGTTATGGGTCGTGTGGGTGGGTTTAATTCAATCAGGAATGACGGGTTGAACTTGGCTAGCGCTTATGATTTGTTGACTATGTTAAGGTCATAAGTTGCTAGGGGAAAAATATTATCGGGAATTTCAAGTGTTGAAATTTGCAATGAGATTGCATACCTTCTATGAGATAGTTGGATATCGATACCCACTGCGAGTAAGAGTTACTCCTGGGAGAGTTTTACACATGACAATTAGCCGATCAAGTAGGTGTCTAGAAAGGTGTTAACGGGGTTACGCCCCTGGGAAAACGAGGTTTATTTTAATTAGGTCCGTACGAAAGCACGGGGAACCTCCCTCAAAGTACCAACACTAGCCTGGCTGAAAGATTGGCGAACTTGTATGGTGTAATTAATCCCGGCTAGTCTTACCTTTTAGGGTTTGAAGGAAGATTTGATAAAAACAGTGGGAGCCATCCTGACTAGATAAGATAATAACCAATCTAATCTTGCAAGAGCATACGCTAAAATGTTTTCTTCTCTCTCTCCCAAGGTAGCGACCATGTCAGGCCTTAATCAAGATAATAATATGGATGTATTGACCGAACTTGCTTGTTATACTGAGCAGGGGAATGTTGGTTCCGTTCTTTCTTATAATTGTTATAAGACTGAGCAGGAAATAGGGGAATATCCGGATTCCCACGCCGCCCAAACGAAGAATAAGTATGTTGATGTATCTTCTTCGGGTGTGTTAGTTACCGAGAACTGTTTCTCAGTTCACTCTACGTCCTGGATATTAGATACCGGATCAGGATCCCGCATATGTAATATGTTGAATAGGCTAAGGAAAAGTAGAGAACTGGGAATGGGTGATCATTCGTTAAGAGTAGGGATTGGTGCAAATGTTGCAGCCAAAACAGTTGGCGAATATCATCATGTATTACCAAATGGTAATACATTGATTCTGAACGAATGCTATTACATACTGACCCTGATATGCAATCTTATATCAGTTTATTTATTAAGTAAAGAAGGATATAATTTTGTAATACATGATAATGTTATGAACATTTTCCTGAATCAAAAGTTGATTGGACCAGGCTCGTTAAATAATGGCATATACATTCTAAATCAAACCACGGTTCTTAACATACAAAACATACACAAGAGGAAGAGTTCAGAAATGAACGAATCCTTCTTGTGGCATTGTAGACTAGGTCATATCAATGCGGCATGACTAGCTAAGTTACATAAGGATGGATATTTGAATTCGTTCGAATTTTCATCTTATGACACTTGCCAGTCAAGTCTCAAAGGCAAGATGACCAAAACTCCGTTTAATGGACAAGGAGAAAGAGTTACGGAACTCTTGGGACTGATACATAGTGATGTATGTGGTCCTATGTCTACACATGTCAGGAATGGTTCCCCATACTTCATTACATTCACTGACGGTCTCTCAAGATATGAACATGTGTTCCTGTTGAAACACAAGTCTGATGCTTTTGAGAAATTCAAAGAATATAAGCACGAAGTCGAGAACCCGACGAGTAAAAGTATTAAAATCTTACGATCCGATCGAGGAGGAGAATACTTGAGCACGAAATTCCATTACTATCTAAAAGAGAATGGGATTCTCTCTCAGCTTACTCCTCCGAATACACCACAGCACAACGGTGTATTGGAACAGAGAAATCGCACCTTATTAGATATGGTGCGCTCTATGATGAGCACTGCTGAGTTGCCTATTTCCTTTTGGGGTTATGCGCTTGAGACAGCAGCATACCTATTGAATCATGTTCCATCTAAATCTGTACCTACCACACCATATGAGATATGGAGTGGGAAGAGACCATTTCATAAACGTGTTAAGATATGGGTTTTTCCGGCCTATGTCAAAAGACAAATTCCGGACAAACTCGAGGTACGATCGGTTCTATGCAAGTTGGTGGGATATCCAAGTAATTCACAAGAATATATTTTCTACTATGCTGAGGAACAAAAGGTGTTTGTTTCTCAATATGCCACCTTTTTAGAAAAGGAATTTCTTATAAAAGAAATTAGTAGCTGTAACACCTTAGAATACGATTAGTGGGTAATTAGGCGATAATGCGGTTTTTAGTAAAAAGTTTACCAAAACGGTTTTCAAATTTTTATAAAAATTAATGAATATTTTATTAGAATTTAATTTTGGCTTGCACACACTTGTGCATGTTAACCTAGGGTTAATTGGGGTTAAACCATGCTTAGTAGCCATAGTGTATTAACCCATTTCCATTAGGGTAATATATAATTTATTAAGTATATAAGTTTTCAAAATTTAAACAAATGAAAATCCTTTTGGGTTGACTTGGAGAAGGAGGAAGAGAGAGAGAGAGGGAATGATGAGGCTTAAGCATGGGAGACAAGCATGCTTTGCATTAAATGAGGAGAGAGAAAGTGCCATGCTTGCTCCCATACAACCCCTTCTCACTCTCTCTCTATTGTTTGTTCTTCTCATTTCTTCTCTCATTTTTTTTCCATTTCTCTCTCTCCCAAACTAAAGAACTTCTGCCCTTTCACCAAAACCAAACCCAAACCCAAATCTTCAAAAAATCCTCACTGCCCTCCAAAAAATTCATTACACCCTTCTCTAAACTTAAGCTAAAGCCCATGGAGACCACTTGGAGCTTGGGAAGTTAGAGTTTTGAGTAAGTTTAGGAAGGTAGTTCTCTTTTTACTATTAGTTAGCTAGTTAACATGTTGGGTTGTCTTGTAGTTCCAGTTTAGAACCATAAAGTTTTAGTTTTAGTGCTGATATCGTATTTTAGTGTCGTTTTTGTGTTACTGTGACCTGCTGTAACCCCGAGAGTTTTCTGTAAAACAAAACAGTGTAGTAGTATAGACCTAATTACCTTGAGTGTGCACCTGGAGTTCGAGACTGATCTGGGCGGTTTTGGCCGGCGACGAGGGCGAATTTTCCGGTGAGCTCGGCCTCGTGGTGAGCTGAGGGCTTGGAAATTTTAGGGTAGCTATCTGCTGTGGTTTAGGGGTTTTTGGTACTGCTAGAATTTTTAGTAATTACTATGGGTAAAATCTGGGAAGGTTTAGGTAGTTTTTAGTGTTATGTCGACACACGATACGGTGTCCGACTCAGTTCCGTGCTTCGCGTGAATTCTGTGCACAGGATCTGTTGTTTTCGTGTCACACACACTTTTGCCATTAAACGAACACGTTAAGTGGTTGTTGGAGTTGGTGTGTCGTTTTAAGTTTAATTGTGCGTATTATTGGTCGATTTCTAAGTTTTGCTTTCCTATGTATTATGTGTTAATAGGGTCGCAGGCGGGGACTTCGGACGCCGTGAAGAAGGGGAAGCAGGTGGTCGGATACGCATAGCTCGAGATAACCGGTGAGTAGATTTAACATCTACGGGGAAATTGCCCGTATGGCGTTATGCGTCAGGGGTTGATAGGATGTTGTAGCCACATGTTATATTCATATACATATATAGGTTGTGCATATGTACGATTATTGCATACCCCTCTCTTGTTACGTATGGACATAGTACTTATGAGACACTGCACTGTTTCTAATGATTCATGCTGCACGAACACTAATTATATGCTACCACACACCGTTAGTAATTGCCATAACACTCGCACTATAGAATTTCTATGAACCAAACATTGTTTAGCTTATCTTATCATTGATGATTAGACATGATTCTGTACCTTTGTATGCATACATATTTCCGTATCTACATACTTGCATTTCCATATTGTACACTCATACTTGCGTATATGCATATTGTACACTCATACTTGCCTATATACATATTGTACACTCACACTTGTGTATATACCCACTTGTACACTCATACTTGCGTATATGCATATTGTACACTCATACTTGCGTATATACATATTGTACATTCATACTTGCGTATATACCACTTGTACATTCCTACTTGTGTACATACATATTGTATACTCATACTTGCGTATATACCACTTGTACATTCATACTTGCGTACATACATATTGCACACTCATACTTGCGTATATACTACTTGTACACTCATACTTGCGTACATACATATTGTACACTTATACTTGCGTATATACCACTTGTACACTCATACTTGCGTACATACATATTGTACACTCATACTTGCGTATATACCACTTGTACATTCATACTTGCGTACATACATATTGTACACTCATACTTGCGTATATACCACTTGTACATTCATACTTGCGTACATACTTATTGTACGCTCATATTTGCGTATATACTCACTTGTGCATCCATACCTGCGTACATACACATTTGCACATACATTGAGATGTTGGCTTGATTTTGGAGAATTGGGGACCGCAATTTATATTTTTAAAAGCTAGATCCATTTAAAAGAGCGGTTTTCCCTTTTTGCTCATAGTACGATTTTATGCTGCATATGTCACATAGCATGGGTTTACGCATTGAGTTTTGGAATTCATGTGATTTCTGGATTTAAGAACCGTGGCATTATTTAAGAAAGTATGCATTGTTTTGAAAACCCCGTTTATCCTGATATGATATTTCGGTGCGTCCACCATGCGTTTTCTCGGTGCTGAGACGTGCGCTAGAAACCTGATTCTAGGAGTTGAATGATCCGTTTACGGGTTCATGGTGCACCCGGTAAGCTATCCCGGGGCAAGAAAGAGATGTCGTGCAGTAGACGATGAGCCTGGCTGTAGGACCACTACGTGCCGGTGATTGGTTGGACCTGGAGGTTATCCGGAGGATACTGACCAGAGTCGAGAGATGGATATGGGCCGACCCGTACTGCCGGGGCCCGAGGGCCGATTCCGCAGACGGGGCCCGTGGGCCGATCCGGACTGACGGAGCCCGATATATGAGGATTTGCGTGTCGATGCGAGACACGAGTATTTCATGATATTTTCGAGTGCCGATGTTGGGCACTCATGTCTCAATGATATTTACAGGATTTGAGGGCCGATTAGAGTGACGACGCCTGAGTTATTAAGGAATTTGGGGTGTATCGATAGACACCGATTTTCCCATGATAATAATTCGTGTAGATGATATTTTTATCCTATGCTCAGCATTCATGAGTATGCGTTACATCATGTAGTTGTAGTACCTGATAGAGTACCTCCCATGATTATTGCACACCTAGATTACCATATTGATGTTGTCAGATTGCACATGTTAGAGTATCGCAGTACGTGCATACTTGCGATTACCTGTATATGTTATGAACTATTCACAAGTTGGAAACTCACCCCGTTGTGCCACAGTGTTTTGCAGGTTGACCCTCAGAGTAGTTGCGGTAGGGCTACATCATTGTATCTTTTTGTTGCGGATCCCGCTACAGTTGGCGTGTAGGCCATTTTGCTTATAGATGGGTTGCGGGTATCCGTTTATATTTCATTGTACCTTCTATTGTATCTAGTACTCTCCATCTACCATATCATGTATTGACTTAGAGACCGGTTGTGAGGACGATGTTGTATATTATTTTGTACTCTGGATGTCGAGCTCGTGTGAGCCGACTTTATTTATGCAGTTTTACCGTTTATGTTGTTCTTCACTTATATTGTTCATTTCTTCGCTACGGCGTATATTATTCCTTTGGTGGTTTTTTCCGCTGTTGGGCGTGATTGCTCCCGTTTGGGGATGCTTAATTCTTATTATCAGTCGTTTTACTTATATCATGTGTTGTATCCGTTCGTGGCTAGTTTTTACAAAGGAGGTGCTGCCGAAATTTTTAAGAAACTAACCTAAACTTTAAAGATTTTTACTCGAGCTTTCTAAATGTTTTAAACCAATGTTTTCATCACTCACTACTTTTAATGGTTTTGATTTCTAGGTTTTCGGCTTACTTAATCGCGTTACGCCTGTAGACGTACGTAGTTAAGTGTCGGTCACGGGCCGAAATATGGGTCGTGACAAAATTGGTATCAGAGCGTAGGTTTTACCTTTCAGAGTGTAGGATGACCTTTGTATGATGGAGTAGGTAGCTGAAGCAGAGTGGCGTAGCGTGTGTATGTTCCGCGGCATACTCACGACACGGTACTCCGCCTAAGTGACCTTAGGACCTATTGGTTGGAATTCCTTCGTGATTATATACATCCTTGTGATTTGATTTTTGTATTCTTATCGAATCTTGTTTTCATTTCCAGCCATTATGCCACCGAAGACTATGAAGGCGCAGAGAGCGGCCGCGAGAGCCGAGGGCAGGGTTGGCTCGTCTAAGACGAGGACTGATCAAGGCGGTACGCCAGTTGTACTGGAGCAGATTGATTCCCCTTCAACAGACCATATTGCTATGCTAGGGGATGGTATGCAGGATTTGCGCCAGATGATGGGGTCGTTAGTTGAGGCCATTCGAGCGCAGAGACAGGAGGTTGTTCCACCGGTTGAGGGGACCGCGATAGTACTTACAGTTCAGGCAGTTGCACCTGCAGCTACTGAGGTGATCGCAGTATCGTTATCTGAGTTCATGAGGCTGAAGCCTCCAGTTTTCACAGGCACAGATCCAGCGGAGGATCCGCAGTCATTTATTGATCGGATGGCCAGGATATGTCGTTAACTTAGATGCTCCGATGTGAGATGGGTGGAGCTCACGAGCTTTCGTCTGGAAGGTCTTGCGCAGAAATGGTGCGAGTCTCTAGAGAAGGGCAGAGCCGCAGGTCTTCCTCCCATGACCTGGGTTGAGTTTGTGACGGTGTTTCTTGCCCGCTTTCTTCCACAGAGTGTCCGGGATGCTCGAGCGCGCAGTTTCGAGTCGTTATGCCAGACTCCGAGTATGACGGTGGCAGAGTACGACGTGCAGTTTACCGAGCTATCTACGTATGCCCCGTATTTGATAGCTACTGAGGAGATGCAGATTAAGAGGTTTGTTCGAGTCTTGCTTACCCCATTTATTCTCTCCATCAGCGCACAGCATTGTGATACTAATGCAGCAGCAGTTGATGCAGCCTTATTAGTCGAGGAGTGTCTTGCCGAGACTTCGGTAGTTCCGGAACCGAAAAGGGTTCGCACCGGTGTATTACCACAGAGACAGCCGTTAAGACGTCGCGATAGGTTTCGTTCATGTACGGGGGGTAGCAGAGGCTCGGGACGAGGATGATTATTCAGCGCTTATTCCCGGGAGGGCCAGCAGTCATCGTCTAGATGTTTCCGGTGCGGGAGTTCTTATCACCGTGTTCAAGATTGTCCTGAGCCATGTGAGGGCAAGACAGCCATTCCACGGGTCACTTTACCACCTTCTCCTCCTCAGAGGGCGTTGCCTCTTGCACCTGTTGTTGCTCCGCGTCAGACTTCTGCGTAGAGGGGTCATGGTCGCGAAAGGTTTGTTCAGAGAGGACGGGGCGACCGAGGCAGAGGACAGCCAGTTGCCGGTAGAGGACAACCAGTTGCCGGTAGAGGGCAGGCACGGGTATTCTCTTTGACTCATCAGGACGTGCTGGCGTCCAATGCAGTGGTCTTAGGTACTCTTTCGGTATGTTCTTTTGACGCACACGTGTTATTTGATCCGGGATCTACGCACTCGTATGTCTCCACACTTCGTGCCGAGTTTGGGCAAGGAGTCATGTTTGCTAGATCAGCCGCTTGTTGTGACCACTCCTGTTGGCGAGTAGTTTATTGCGAGACACGTATTTCGGTCGTGTGTTGTCCGTATTAGTGAGAGAGAGTTGTCCGTCGACTTGATCCTTCTTGAGATATTGGATTTCGACGTTCTCCTGGGCATAGACTGGTTAGCTACGTGCTATGCGTCTGTGGACTTCCGTGAGAAGACAGTTAGGTTCTGTTTTCCCGGCGAGTCGATTTTTGTTGTGCAGTGGGGCCGTGATGCCGCCCCTCACAGTTTGATTTCGTCTCTTCGCGCTGGACAGCTCTTGAGGAAGGGATGCCAGGGATTCCTAGCATATGTTTGTGATACTAAAGCTGCAGAGGTTCCGTTGGATTAGGTCCCGATTATTAGCAAGTTCCCTAATGTTTTCCCTGACGAGCTGCCTGGGCTACCGCCTGAGCGCGATATTAAGTTTTGCATTGATCTGTTTTCCGGCACGGTGCCGATTTCTATACCATCTTATCGGATGGCCCCGGTGGAGCTTAGGGAGCTGAAGGATCAGTTGCAGGAGTTGCTAGATAGGGGACTTGTACGTCCGAGTGTTTCGCCGTGGGGTGCTCCTGTCCTGTTCGTCAAGAAGAAGGACGGCAGTTTGCGTTTGTGTATTGATTACCGTCAGCTGAACCAGGTTACTGTGCGGAACAGATATCCTTTACCTCGTATCGATGATTTGTTCGACCAGCTTCAGGGTGCGGGACACTTCTCGAAGATTGACTTGCGATCAGGCTACCATCAGTTGCGGGTTCGGCAGGAGGATATTCCGAGCACGGATTTTCGCACGCGTTACGAACACTGTGAGTTTTTTATGATGTCGTTCGGACTCACCAACGCCCCAGCAGCGTTTATGGACTTGATGAACCACGTTTTCAGGCCGTATCTTGATCAGTTCATCATCGTATTCATCGACGACATCTTAGTGTACTCCCAAAGCCGAGAGGAGCACGAGCAGCATTTGCGTATTACGTTGCAGACCTTGAGGGAGCATCAGCTATTCGCTAAATTCTCTAAGTACGCATTCTGATTCAACAGTATTGACTTCTTGGGTCACGTGGTGACGAGAGATGGCATATGTGTGGACCCGAAGACGATCAAGGCCGTTCAGCATTGGCCCAGACCAGCATCAGTTACAGAGGTTCGCAGCTTCCTAGGACTGGCCGGCTACTACCGACATTTTGTTAGGACTTCTCCCGTATCACTGCACCGTTGACCGGGTTGACCCGGAAGGGAGTCCCTTTTTTTTGGACGGAGGCGTGTGAGCATAGCTTTCAGCAGTTGCAGACTCGTTTGACTACGGCGCCGGTGTTATCATTGCCTTCGGGATCGGGCGGTTTTGTGGTATATTGTGATGCTTCTCGGGTGGGTCTAGGCTATGTATTAATGCAGCATGACAGGGTTATCGCTTATGCTTCTCGGCAGCTAAAGAAACACTAACAGAACTACCCCACTCATGATTTTGATGGCTACAGTGGTGTTTGCACTCAAGATCTGGAGACATTTCCTATACGGCGAGGCGTGCCAGATATTCACGGACCACAAGAGCTTGAAGTACATATTTCAGCAGCGAGACCTGAATCTGAGACAGCGCCGTTGGATGGAGCTAGTGAAGGACTACGATTGCGAGATCCTTTATCTTCCGGGCAAGGTGAATGTAGTGGCTGATGCTTTGAGTCGGAGGCCCGGAGGTAGTCTATCTTGTTTGAGCACAGTGCAGAGGCAGTCATCGGCAGATTGGCAGACTCTATGCGACAGCCGAGTGCAGTTCGAATTTACTCCGACCGGGGGACAGCTTGTGCATATCCGTGCACGTCCACAGTTGCTTGACCGTATCCGTGAGGCACAACCCAGTGATGACCGTCTTTCAGAGATCAGGGAGCAGGTTCGGCAGGGCAGAGACTCCGAGTTCGTGATCGATGATCAGGGGGTACTGCGATTTGTGACTCGACTATGCGTACCAGATTCTGAGGGGCTGAGGCGTGAGATTCTCGAGGAGGCGCATCGATCGGTATACAGTGTTCATCCAGGTTCCACCAAGATGTACCATGATCTGAAAGATGTTTACTGGTGGGAAGGGATGCAGAGGGACGTCATAGACTTCATTTCGAGATGCCTGACTTGTCAGCAAGTCAAGGCCGAGCACCAGAGGCTCGTGGGAGAGCTACGGTCGTTGCCCATTCCGGAGTGGAAATAGGAGAAGATTTCTATGGACTTCGTTGTGGGTCTACCCAGGACCAGTAGAGGGTACGAACCCATTTGGGTGATCGTAGATCGATTGACGAAAGCGGCTCACCTTCTTCCAGTGAAGACCACTTTTGGATTTGCTCAGTATGCCCAGATATACATCGACGAGATTGTACTATTGCATGGCGTCTGTACGACCGAGGAACCCAGTTCACCTGCCGACTATGGTAGAGACTTCAGGAGGCTTTAGGCACCCGCTTGAGTTTTAGTACAGCATTCCATCCGCAGACCGACGGCCAGTTAGAGCAGACTATTCAGACCGTTGAGGGCATGCTTTGAGTTTGTATTCTAGATTTCGGTGGTAGTTGGGATCGTCATTTGCCCTTGGTAGAGTTCTCCTACAATAATAGCTTCCAGGATACGATTCAGATGGCACCTTTCGAGGCTTTATATGGGAGGAGATGTCGATCGCCCGTCTATTGGACAGAGCTCAGCGAGAGCAGTATTTTGGGGCCGCCGATCGTTCAGGAGGCGACCGAGAAGATACAGTTGATTCGAGATAGGATGAGAACAACTCAGAGTAGGCAGAAATCGTATGCTGACAGAAGCCGTCGCAGACTCGAGTTTGCCGTTGGCGATCATGTTTTTCTAAGGGTCTCTCCAATGAAGGGCGTGATGAGATTTGGGTTGAAAGGAAAGCTTAGCCCCAGATTTATAGGCCCCTTCGAGATCCTTGAGCGTGTCGGCGCATTTGCATATCATTTGCTCTTCCACCCGACTTTCCAGATGTTCACCTCGTATTCCATATGTCGATGCTTCGCAGATACCTTTATGACCCTTTTCACATGATTCAGCACTAGACCGTTCAGCTTGAGCGCGATCTTTCATTCACCGAGCAACCGGTAGTGATATTGGATCGGCAGGTAAAGAAACTTCGATCAAAGGTCTTCCCATCTGTGAAGGTTCTTTGGCATAGCCCGAATGGTGAAGAGATCACTTGGGAGGCCGAGGACGAGATGCGGAAGAAATTCCTTAATCTTTTTGAAGGCACCCTAGTAAAAAAAATTTAAATTCGGGGACGAATTCTATAGGGGGAAAATTGTAACACCTTAGAATACGATTAGTGGGTAATTAGGCGATAATGCGGCTTTTAGTAAAAAGTTTACCAAAACGGTTTTCAAATATTTTATAAAAATTAATGAATATTTTATTAGAATTTAATTTGAGCTTGCACACAATTGTGCATGTTAACCTAGGGTTAATTGGGGTTAAACCATGCTTAGTAGCCATGGTGTATTAACCCATTTCCATTAGGGTAATATGTAATTTATTAAGTATATAAGTTTTCAAAATTTAAACAAATGAAAATCATTTTGGGTTGATTTGGAGAAGGAGGAAGAGAGAGGGAATGATGAGGCTTAAGCATGGGAGACAAGCATGCTTTGCATTAAATGAGGAGAGAGAAAGTTCCATGCTTGCTCCCATACACCCTCTCACTCTCTCTATTGTTTGTTCTTCTCATTTCTTCTCTCATTTTTTTCCATTTCTCTCTCTCCCAAACTGAAGAACTTCTGCCCCTTTACCAAAACCAAACCCAAATCTTCAAAAAATCCTCACTACCCTCACCAAAATTTGCTACACCCTTCCCTAAACTTAAGCCAAAGCCCATGGAGACCACTTGGAGCTTGGGAAGTTAGAGTTTTGAGCAAGTTTGGGAAGGTTGTTCTCTTTTTACTGTTATTTCGCTAGTTAACATGTTGGGTTGTCTTGTAGTTCCAGTTTAGAACCATAAAGTTTTAGTTTTAGTGCAGATATCGTATTTTAGTGTCGTTTTTGTGTTACCGTGAGCTGCTGTGACCCCGAGACTTTTCTGTAAAACCAAACAGTGTAGTAGTATAGACCTAGTTACCCTGAGTGCGCACCTGGAGTTCGAGACAGATCTGGGCGGTTTTGGCCGGCGACGAGGGGGACTTTTCCGGCGAGCTCGGCCTCATGGTGAGCTGAGGGATTGGAAATTTTAGGGTAGCTATCTACTATGGTTTAGGGTTTTTTGGTACTGCTAGATTTTTTAGTAATGACCGTGGGTAAAATCTGGGATCGTTTAGGTAGTTTTTAGTATTACGTCGATGCACGATACGGTGTCCCACTCAGTTCTGCGCTTCGCGTGAATTCTGTGCCCAGGATCTGTTGTTTTCGTGTCACACACACTTTTGCCGTTAAACGAACACGTTAAGTGGTTGTTGGAGTTGGTGTGTCATTTTATGTTTAATTATGCGTATTATTGGTCGATTTCTAAGTTTTTCTTTTCTATGTATTATGTGTTAATAGGGTCGCAGGCGGGTACTTCGGACGCCGCGAAGAAGGGGAAGCAGGTGGTCGGATACTCTTAGCTCGAGATCACCGATGAGTAGATTTAACATCTACGGGGAAATCGTCCGTATGGCGTTATGCGTCAGGGCATGATAGGATGTTGTAGCCACATGTTATATCCTTATACATATATAGGTTGTGCATATGTACCATTGTTGCATACCTCTCTCTTGTTGCGTAAGGACATAGTAGTTATGAGACACCGCACTGTTACTAACGGTTCCTGCTGCACGAGCACTAATTGTATGCTACACACACACCGTTAGTAATTGCCATGACACTCGCACTATAGAATTGCTATGAACCATACATCGTTTAGCTTATCTTATCATTGATGATTAGACATGATTTTGTTCCATTGTGTGCATACATATTTGCGTATCTACATACTTGCATTTCCATATTGTACACTCATACTTGCGTATATGCATATTGTACACTCATACTTGCGTATATACATATTGTACACTCACACTTACGTATATACCCACTTGTACACTCATACTTGCGTATATGCATATTTTACACTCATACTTGCATACATACATATTGTACATTCATACTTGTGTATATGCCACTTGTACATTCCTATTTGCGTACATACATATTGTACACTCATACTTGCGTATATACCACTTGTATATTCACACTTGCATACATACATATTGTACACTCATACTTGCGTATATACCACTTGTACATTCATACTTACGTACATACATATTGTACGCTCATACTTGCGTATATACCACTTGTAAATTAATACTTGCGTACATACATATTGTACGCTCATACTCACGTATATACCCACTTGTGCATCCATACCAGCGTACATACACATTTGCACATACATTGAGATGTTGGCTTGATTTTGGAGAATTGGGGACCGCATGCTATATTTTTAAAAGCTGGATCCATTTAAAAGAGCAGTTTTCCATTTTTGCTCATAGTATGATTTTATGCTGCATACGTCACATAGCATAGGTTTACGCATTGAGTTTTGGATTTCATGTGATTTCTGGATTTGAGAACCGTGACATTATTTAAGAAAGTATGCATTGTTTTGAAAACCCGGTTTCTCCTGATATGATATTTTGGTGCGTCCACCATGCGTTTTCTCGGTACTGAGATGTGTGCTAGAAACCCAATTCGAGGAGTTGGATGATCTGTTTACGGGTTCATGGTAGACCCGGAAAGGTACCCCGGGGCAATAAAAGGATGTTACGCAGTAGACGATGAGCCTAGCTGAGGGACTACTATCTACCGGTGATTGGTTAGACCTGCCGGTTATCCGGAGGATACTGACCAGAGTCGAGAGATGGATATGGGCCGACCCGTACTGCCGGGGCCCGAGGGCCGATTCCGCAGACGGATCCCGTGGGCCGATCCGGACTGACAGAGCCCGATATATGAGGATTTGCGTGTCGATGCTAGACACGAGTATTTCATGATATTTTGGGATGCCGATGTTGGGCACTCATGTCTCCATGAGATTTACAGGATATGAGGGCCGATTAGAGTGACGACGCCTAAGTTATTAAGGTATTTGTGGTGTATCGATGGACACCGGTTTTCCCACGATGATGATTCATGTAGATGATATTTTTATCCTATGCTCAGCATTCATGAATATGCATTGCATCATGTAGTTGTAGTACCTGATAGAGTACCTTGCATGATTATTGGACACCTAGATTACCATATTGATGTTGTCAGATTGCACATGTTAAAGTACCGCAGTACGTGCATACCTTGGTTTACCTGTATATATTATTTACTATTCACGAGTTGGCAACTCACCCCGTTGTGCCACAGTGTTTTGCAGGTTGACCCTCAGAGTAGTTGCGGCAGGGCTACATCATTGTATCTTTTTGTTGCGGATCCCGCTACAGTTGGCGTGTGGGCCATTTTGCTTATAGGTAGGTTGCTGGTATCCGTTTATATTTCATTGTACTTTCTATTGTATTTAGTACTCTCCATCTACCATATCATGTATTGACTTAGAGACCAGTTGTGAGGACGATGCTGTATATTATTTTATACTCTGGATGTCGAGCTCATGTGAGCCGACTTTATTTATGCAGTTTTACCGTTTATGTTGTTCTTCACTTATATTGTTCATTTCTTCGCTACGGCGTCGTATATTATTCTTGCAGTGGCTATTTCCGCCGTTGGGCGTGATTGCTCCCGTTTGGGGATGCTTTATTCTTATTATCAGTCGTTTTACTTATATCATGTGTTGTACCCGTTCGGGGCTACTTTTTACAAAGGAGGTGCTGCCGAAATTTTTAAGAAAATAACCTAAACTTTAAAGATTTTCACTCGAGGTTTCTAAATGTTTTAAACCAATGTTTTCATCACTCACTACTTTTAATTATTTTGATTTCTGGGTTTTCGGCTTACAAAATCGCGTTACGCCTGTAGACTTACGTGGTTAAGTGCCGGTCACGGGCCGAATTATGGGTCGTGACAAAGTTGGTATCAGAGCGTAGGTTTTACCTTTCGGAGTGTAGGATGACCTTGGTATGATGGAGTAGGTAGCTGAAGCAGAGTGGCATAGCGTGTGTATGTTCCGCGGCATACTCACGACACGGTACTCCGCCTAAGTGACCTTAGGACCTATTGGTTGGAATTCCTTCGTGATTATATACATCCTTGTGATTCGATTTCCGTATTCTTATCGAATCTTGTTTTCATTTCCAGCCATTATGCCGCCGAAGACTACGAGGGCGCAGAGAGCGGCCGCGAGAGCCGAGATCAGAGTTGGCTCGTCTGAGACGAGGACTGATTAGTGCGGTACGCCAGTTGTACCGAAGCAGATTGATCCCCCTTCGACAGACCATATTGCTATGCTAGGGTACGGTATGCAGGATTTGCGCCAGATGATGGGGTCGTTAGTTGAGGCCATTCGAGGGAAGAGACAGGAGGTTGTTCCACCTGTTGCGGGGATAGCGATGGTACCTACAGTTCAGGCAGTTGCACCTGCAGCTACTGAGGTGATCGCATCTGAGTTCATGAGGCTGAAGCTTCCAGTTTTCACAGGCACAGATGCACCGGAGGATCCGCAGTCATTTATTGATCGGATGGCCATGATATGTCGTTCACTTAGATGCTCGGACGCGAGATGGGTAGAGTTCGCGAGCTTTCGTCTGGAATGTTTGTGCAAAAATGGTGCGAGTCTCTAGAGAAGGGTAGAGCCGCAGGTCTTCCTCCCATGACCTGGGCTGAGTTTGTGACGGTGTTTCTTGCCCGCTTTCTTCCACAGAGTGTCCGGGATGCTCGAGCACGCAGTTTCGAGTCGTTACTCCAGACTCCGAGTATGACGGTGGCAGAGTATGACGTGCAGTTTAACGAGCTATCTATGTATGCCTCGTATTTGGTAGCTATCGAGTTATCTGTTTTGATGTTGTAGTCAAAGAGTTTGACTTCATCAAGAGCGTAGATGAACCTTGTATATACAAGAAGGTGGCAGAGAGTAAGGTTGTCTTCCTCGTATTATACGTGGATGACATACTCTTGATAGGAAATGATGTTCCTATGCTATACTCGGTCAAGCTCTTCTTATCACAAAGATTCTCAATGAAAGATCTAGGTGATGCCTCCTGCATCTTAGGGATTAAGATCTATAGAGATAGATCTAAACGGATACTGAGATTGTCCCAATCCAGGTACATTGACACCATACTAAAGAGGTTTAGTATGGAAGAATCCAAGCGTGGGAATTTACCCACGATCTCTAGACCCACTCTCTCCAAAGAGATGTCTCCCAAGACTGATTTGGAAAGAGCTCGCATGCAAGGGATACCCTATGCTTCGGCAGTAGGCTCTATCATATACGCGATGCTATGTACCAGATCCGATGTAGCATACTCACTAAGTGTAGTGAGTAGGTATCAAGCAGATCCAAGAGAGAGTCACTAGACAGCTGTGAAGAGCATTCTCAAGTACTTGAGACGGACTAAAGAGATGTTCTTGGTGTATGGTAACGGTCAACTCCAAGTGGAGTCCTTTACCGATTCGAGCTTTCAGAGTGATAAGGACGACTCTAAGTCGCACTCGGGATTTGTATTTACCCTCAATGGAGGGGCGGTTTGTTGGAAGAGTACCAAACAGGAAACCGTGACAGACTCGACGATGGAGGCTGAATACATCGCTGCCAATGATGCTGCCAAAGAGGCTGTCTGGAAGAAGATGTTCATAAACGAACTTGGTGTGGTTCCGTCCATCGAGCATCCAATACCTTTGTATTGTGATAACAATGGAGCTGTGGCTTTGGCCAAGGAACCCAGGTCCCATCAGAGATCCTGGCATATTCTGAGGCGGTATCACCTGATCCGGGAGATAGTTGATCGTTGGGAGATCGAGGTCAGGAGAGTTGACACGAAGGACAACACAGCGGATCCACTCATAAAGGCCATAGCCCAGATACAATTTGAGAGACTCTTCGGGATGTTGGGTATGAGATACTACAACAACTGGCCTTAGTGTAAGTGGGAGATTGTTAGTTATGTATATGCCCTATAGGCCATTACTGTACATATGATGTATATTATAGTGGATGCTTGGATATATATAGGGAGGGCTTTCTTGCTCGACATGAAAGTATGCTATCTGGTTGCTCTTTGTCTTAACATATAGATTTGTATTGTGATACTGTCTTGTTCTCACATGTTGATAAAGCCCTTAGGATGTGTACTTGACTTCTAGGACTATGATGGAGATCATACTATTGGGGCCAGGGTAGTCCATAAGTACATCCTATAATTGATCATAGTCGAGGGTGTATCGAGACAGGGCATCGATACTCCAGAGTAGACTAGCGTATACGCATCTTGACCCATATGATGGGCGATGGATGATCCCACATCCATTGGTGTTTGACATCAAAGATGGTGTACCGGTGCTCAGTGGAGACTGCGTACACTGAACGGACTCGCCGAGAACTCCTAGTTGGTATTATACCTATCGTCAGATAGCAGTTTTCTGGTGACACTGGTACATGTTAGTCTGTAGACCCGAGATCGTCATAGAGTCTTATGTGATTCCCACTGTGCTTTGATTCCCGCCTTACCACGTTCAAGAGAACATGCAAAACGATGGCTTTTGGGTACAGTCCCGAATCACATGGAGGCAATGAGCGATAGGAGGGGTTTCATCTCTTCCTGTATTGAGGGTAGATGTTGCACTGTGCTCGATTGGCTATAACAGGAAGTCCCTGGCTAGGTCTGATATGGAGATCTACTGGTAAGTGTTATCAGTAGTTTCTCGACCCATTATGAGCCTCACATCGACACGACTTATAAGTTACTGGGGTCTGACGTTTACCACCCCTATACTGGATATGCGACATATCAGACGAAGAGACCGGACTGTACGGTAGTGTTACCGATTGGATTCACAAGAGTGTGAGCAGGCTTGCTTGTTCATCTTCTGATCGCTCAATACCTGGGTGGCCATTATGTTTAGCTGACCGCTGACGGCTTGTGGGTGACTGATATGATCACCACCTACTGCCGGCGTATTGACGAGTCTTTAGTGTCCTAGACAGAGATTTTCTGGCTCAGGTGAAACGGAGTAAGAGCACATATATGATATGTGCGGGATCGAGATTGATATGTGTTAGTTATGTATATGCCCTAGAGGCCATTGTTGTACATATGATGTATATTATAATGGATGCTTGGATATATATAGAGAGGACTTTCTTGCTCGTCATGATAGTATGCTATTTGGTTTCACTTTATCTTAACATATTGACTTGTATTTGTTTACTGTTTTACTCTCACATGTTGATAAAGCCCTTAGGATCTGTACTCGACTACTGGGACTATGATGAGATCATACTAGTGGGGCTACGGTAGTCGATGAGTACATCCTATAACTGTTCCTAGTCAAGGGTGTGTCGAGACAGGGCATCGATACACCAGAGTAGACTAGCGTATACGAATCTTGACCCATATGATGCGCGATGGATGATCCCATATCCATCGGTGTTTGACATCAAGGATGGTGTACGTATGCTCAGTGGAGACTGGGTACACTAGACAGACTCGCCGAGAACACCCAGATGGTGATATACCACACGTCAGATGGAAGTTCTCCGGTGACACTGGTACAGGGTAGTCAGTAGAACCGAGATCGTCATAGAGTCTTGTGGGATTCCCACTGTGCTTTGATTTCCACCTTACCACATCTAAGAGGGCGTGCAAAATGGTGGCTTTTGGGTGCAGTCCCGAATCACATGGAGGCAATGAGCGATAGGAGGGGATTCGTCTCTCCCGGTATAGGGAGTTGATGTTGTGCTGTGTTCGATTGGCTATAACTGGAAGTCCCTGGCCAGGGCTGATATGAAGATTTACTGGTAAGTGTTATTAGTAGTTTCTCGACCCGTTATGAGCCTTACATCGACACGACTTATCGGTTACTGGGGTTTTACGTATACCACCCCTAGACTAGATATGCAACATATCAGACGAAGAAATCAGATTGTACGGGAGTGTTACTGATTGGATTCACAGGAGAACGCACAGGCTAGCTCGTTGATCTTCTAATCGCTCAATACCTAGGTGGCTGTTACGTTTAGCTGACCGCTTGCAGCTTATGGATGTTTGATATGATCATCACCTGCTACCGGTGTATTGACGATTCTTTAGAGTCCTACACAGAGCTTTCTTGACTCAGGCAAAACGGAGTAGGGGCACATATGTGATATGTGCACGACCAAGGATAATGCGACATGTGATACCGTATAATATTCTCGCGATATTTAGATATGAACCGGGTCATCGGATCAAGTGTTGATTCGATGAATCGGTACATGATATATTAGTCGGTTATATTCGATATAGCCGGATTGTCGGATCAAGTATTAATTCGATGATTTAATGTATAATAATATATATGATATATTGTATTACATTATCTAATATTGGCTCGCTTTATTATTTCATTTTCTCTCCGGATAATACATTGATATATATGCGATATATATTAATTGTATTATTTTCTTTTATTACAAATATATAATATATATGTGATATATATTATTGTAACATGATATGATTAATAATGAAACATGTTTAGTGGAGATTAAACTAGATTAGGGTTTGATTTGGGTTAGTTCCTTCTTGATGCTTCTAGAAGGATTTTCTTTTGTCATGGTTAAGATATTATGTTGATATTTTGTTATGACTCATTCTTTAACCCAACCAAACCCTAGCCCTAGTTAAGTCTTTACAAGGGTTATTCTTGTCATCCTTGACCATGGTTACATTATTAATCATATATCTTTTCCTTATTCATCACAAAAGGATTTAACTCATTTTTCATCATCTTCTTCTCTCTTGAGCTTTGAGAAAGCTTACTAGTTTTTCCTTTTGTGATGTTTTCATGTGAGAATTTGATATAAAAAGATAGCATAAATACTACTCCATCATCCTCATCTAATCTAGCCTATTAGATTAGGGTGTTCACCTCATTAGAGTGAGAGAGCTTGAGTTATAGCAATTTCGACGTAGATCATCGGAGAAAAGGAACACTACAAGCTAGCATGGATCGTTCGAGTCGTGGAGCCTCTCTTGAGTCCGGGAGATCGTGGATCGCGGTGAAGGAACTTCTTCTCGGAGCTTATGAAGTGAAGGAGTGGACTACAAAGGTTGTAATCCCTCACACTTAGTTGTAAAGATGTTTACTTGCATGTTAAACCTTAATAATCTAGCAAACATCCAGAATTTAGGTTGTTCGGCACGTCTAAAATTTTATTCGGGCATGGTTGATGCCTTATGAGCCCTCACAAGAGTGCCTAGAAACCCTACAGTGGTATCAAAGCCTAGCTAGAGCATTAGGCGACGTGTATACGAAGTTAAAATTCCGGACGAACCCCGAAACGTCAAAACGACCCCCTCTCTGGACATTTTTTAAAAACTGTGATTTTTCTGAATTAAAAATACCTAAAAAAAATCAGCAGGTAATTTTAAGCATAACTGTGAAAAACGATGATGTAAGACGTACGGACCGCCGCGGAACTGCGGCCATACCTTACTTGGGCCGCGGATCCGCGGCCGTACAGTGGAGTTTGACTTTTTGTTTTGCACAGTTATGACCGTATCTGTTTGTGCTAATTTCTGGGTATTTTTAATCTGACTCAAGTGTTGAGTGTTCTGAGCTTTATTTTGTAATCGTTGATTTGATCGGAAAATTTAATTTCGTTATGTTTTTCCAGATATTTAGAAACTGTTAAAATGTTCGATCGGATATCATTAACTCATTTTTTCCCGGCACGAAAAACTTTCAAGTGTTGAATTTTTCTTGGGTTTAAATCTTTCGGAAAAACGTACAAGTAACGCGGCGGTCCCTCTAGAAGAACACAAACATTAACTCGATTATGTGACCGTCTGAACCACCTCTAAACCTTAGGGTTTTGGGAAGTACGGCGTGCCACATGTGAGGCGTTGGCTTGACCCTTCTACGGCTGGATCATCGGTACTGTGACATATTCTGGGATTATTTGAACTCCGCTCAAGTATTGAGCTATTTAGGAAATCTTGGGTATTTGATTATTCGATCGGAAAGTTTAATACTGTCTATTTATCTGGAATGTGATACAATATGTAGAATTCATACAGTTAGGCATGAAATGCGAAGTATGTGATATTTTGGATTTACGATGTTTAAAGAGATTGTGGATTCCAAATGTTGTAGTTTTACAATTTCTTTTCTGTAACCGTAAGTGTAGTATGTAGTTGTATTGCTGGTTTTCGTTGCTATACATCAACGACGATTGGTGTATGCATACTTACTTACGTTGATAATATATGATATTATGTGTTGTTGTGATATGTTATATTGGATCGTCGTGTTCTGAATAGCCGGGGGTTTTATGTGAGATGAGGGTTTTTATTTTCATTCATGTAAAATTCATTTGTATGTAATATTCTTTTATTGGGGCACTTCCGGGCTGAGGATGATGTCACCATTGTATATTATTTACTTTTCCGCATTAGGTAGACCCAAGGAGGGGAGCACAAGTAACCAGGTTCTAGGGTCCTGTGGGAGGCCATCTCGAGGAGTTGAGACCGGGTCTCCTAACCCTAGAATTGGCAGTGTTACTTGCCGCTCTCGTAGGGGTCTAGGGATGTGGGTTTGGCTATTCATCGCGACCGTTGAATTCATGTTTTATACCGGCTCGTATTAAAAAAACGGACATCCTAGTATATTTAATATTTCATATATGTTCTTCTGCAGCAATGTTCTGTGATGAGATCATATTACTGCCTGAGACGAATGCTTATACTATATATATGCTGATATATAAATATTACTGCTTTCGTTTCTTCTGTGATGCTTAGGAAGCATAAGCTGATCGGATTTTTATTAATGAGATTAATAAAAAGAAAAGAAACCTAAAAGATGTTGTAGAATCAAAACTTTATAAAAAGGGTAGCTACAGTTTTGCTTTGCACAGCGGTATATATGATATATCATGCACCTTATTCGATGAGGAAAGAGCCGAGATCCCTTCACCGGAAGTGACCTCTTTAGCGAAACTGGCAGATGCTACAAACTTACGGTTTAGTTTTTTATAGCTTATATAGTTCTTGCTTTGCACAGCGGTATATATGATATATCCTGCACCTTATTCGATGGGAAAAGAGCCGAGATCCCTTCACCGGGAGTGACCTCTTTAACGAAACTAGAAGCCTAAAAAACACTCCTTTTCAAAAAAAAAATCACCTGATTCTACGACGATATCAAGTTCATTACGCTCATGGTTTTTCTTAAAAACCCGTGTAGCCCTCCGTCATTTCTGATAAGTACCACTTAGTATTCGTGCTACGTTTGTTGACCATGTTAAGGCGTAGTGTGCGGTAGCTAATTAGTGCTTATCTGCTAATACATGTGATGTGATTGGATTAGGGTAGTCGTACGACTTTGTTGACCATGTTAAGGGTCGTACGAGTGGGTTTAATTCAATCGGGAAATGACGGGTTGAACTTAGCTAGCGCTTATGATTTGTTGATCATGTTAAGGTCATGAGTTGATAGGGGTAAAAGTATTATCGGGAATTTCAAATGTTGAAATTTGCAATGAGATTGCATACCTTCTATGAGATAGATGGATCCTGATACCCACTACGAGTAAGAGTAACTCCTGGGAGAGTTTTACACAGGAGAATTAGCCGATCAAGTAGGTGTTTAGAAAGGTGTTAACGGGGTTATGCTTCTGGGAAGACGAGGTTTATTTTAATTAGGTCCGTGCGAAAGCACGAGGAACCTCCCTCAAGTACCGACACTGATCTGGCTGAAAGATTGACGAAATTGTAGGGTGTAATTAATCCCGGCTAATCTTACCTTTTAGGGTTTGAAGGAAGATTTGATAAAAACAGTGGGAGACATCCTGATTAGATAAGATAATAACCAATCTAATCTTGCAAGAGCATACGCTAAAGTGTTTCCATCTCTCTCTCAAGGTAGCGACCATGTCTGGACTTAATCAAGATAATAAAATGGATGTATTAACTAAACCTAGTTATTATACTGAGCAGGGGATCGTTGACCCGTTTTTTCTTATAAGAGTTATAAGATTGAACAAGAAATAGGAGAATATCTGGATCTCACGCCGCCCAAATGAAGAACAAGCATGTTGATGCATCTTCTTCGGGTGTGTTAGTTATTGAGAACTATTTCTTAGTTCACCCTACGTCCTGGGTATTAGATACCGGATCGGGATACCATATATGTAAATTATTACATGGGCTACGTAAAGGTAGAGAACTGGGAAAAGGTGATCATTCCGTTTAAGTAGGGAATGGTGCAAGTATTGCAACCAAAGCAGTTGGCGAATATCACCTAGTATTACCAAGTCGTAATACACTGATTCTGAATGAGTGCTATTATATACCGAACATGATGTGCAACATTATATCAGTTTCTTTATTAAGTAAAGAAGGATATAATTTTGTAGTACAGGATAATGTTATGAACATCTTCCTAAATCAAAAGTTGATTGGATCAAGCTCGTTACATAATGGCATATTCATTCTTAATCAAAATACAGTCCTTAATATACTAAACACACACAAGAGGAAGAGTTCAGAAATGAACGAATCCTTTTTGTGGCATTGTAGACTTGGTCATATCAATGCGATACGACTGGCTAAGTTACATAAGGATGGATATTTGAATCCATTCGAATTATCATCTTATGATACTTGCCATTCATTTCTCAAAGGTAAAATGACCAAAACTCCGTTTAGTAGACACGGAGAAAGAGTTACGGAACTCTTAGGACTGGTACATAGTGATGTATGCGGTCCTATGTCTATGCATGCCAGGAACGGTTCTTCCTACTTCATTACATTCACTGACGATCTCTCAAGATACGGACATGTGTTCCTGATTAAACACAAGTCTGAAGTTTTTGAGAAATTCAGAGAATATAAGCACGAAGTAGAGAACCAAACAGGTAAAAGTATTAAAATCCTTCGATTTGATCGAGGAGGAGAATACTTGAGCAATGAATTTCTGGATTATCTAAAAGAGAATGGGATTCTCTCTCAGCTTACTCCTCCTTATACACCACAGCACAACGGTGTATCGGAGCGGAGGAATCGTACCCTATTAGATATGGTACACTCTATGATGAGTACAGCTGAGTTACCTATTTCCTTCTGGGGTTATGCGCTTGAGACAGTGGCATACCTATTGAATCAAGTTCCATCTAAATCAGTGCCTTCAACCCCATATGAGATATGGAGGGGAATGAGACCGTATTGTAAAAGATTTAAGATATGGGGTTGTCCGGCCTATGTCAAAAGACAAAATCCGGACAAACTCGAGGCACGATCAGTTCTTTGCAAGTTTGTGGGATATCCAAAGAATTCTCAAGGATATATTTTCTACCACGCCGAGGAACAAAAAGTGTTTGTTTCTCAATATGCCACCTTTTTAGAAAAGTAATTTCTTGCAAAAGAAATTAGTGGCAAACAGGTAGAGCTGGAAGAGGTTCCAGCGACACAAACTGTAACTGAAGATTTAGTGGAACCAGAGGATTCAGTAGTTCCCGACGAACCCCAGCCTCTCCGCCGATCTAGCAGGGTTTCTCATCCATCTGAGAGATACTACGGTTTTCTCATTGATGGTGGAAGCGAGGATTGCATCATGGAAGATGATGACCTGACTAGTTTCGAGCAGGCCATCACGAGTGGTGACTCTGTGAAATGGCTGGATGCAATGCGATCTGAGATGGAATCCATGTACACCAACAAAGTATGGACTTTGGAAAATGCTCCTGAAGGGGTAAAACCCATTGCGAGCAAGTGGATCTTTAAAAAGAAAATTGGTGTAGATGGAAAAGTTGAGACTTTCAAAGCTAGATTTGTTGCAAAGGGTTTTCGTCAACGACCAGGTGTGGATTATGACGAAACCTTTTCTCCAGTGGCTATGCTTAAGTCCATCCGGATTTTACTTGCTATTTCTGCATACCATGACTACGAAATCTGGCAAATGGATGTTAAGACCGCCTTTCTAAATGGTGATTTAGAAGAGTGCATGTACATGACTCAGCCAGAGGGCTTCGTCAATAGTGGGAGCAGCGAAAAAGTGTGCAGACTGCTTAAATCCATCTATGGGTTAAATCAAGCATCGCGGAGTTGGAACATCTGCTTTGATGTTGTAGTCAAAGAGTTTGACTTCATCAAAAACGTAGATGAACCTTGTATTTATAAGAAGGTTGCAGAGAGTAAGGTAGTCTTCCTCGTATTGTACGTCGATGACATACTCTTGATAGGAAATGATGTTCCTATGCTGCCGTCAGTCAAGCACTTCTTATCACAAAGATTTTCAATGAAAGATCTAGGTGATTCCTCCTGCATACTGGGAATAATGATCTATAGAGATAGATCTAAACTGATACTGAGATTGTCCCAATCCAGGTACATTGACACCATACTAAAGAGGTTTAGTATGGAAGAATCCAAGCGTGGGAACCTACCCACGATCTCTGGACTCACTCTCTCCAAAGAGATGTCTCCCAAGACTGATTTGGAGAGAGCTCGCATGCAAGGGATACCCTATGCTTCGGCAGTAGGCTCTATCATGTATGCGATGCTATGTACCAGACCCGATGTAACATACTCACTAAGTGTAGTGAGTCGGTATCAAGCAGATCCTGGAGAGAGTCACTGGACAGCTATGAAGAACATTCTCAAGTACTTGCGAAGGACTAAGGAGATGTTCTTGGTGTATGGTAACGGAGAACTCCAGGTGGAGTCCTTTACCGATTCCAGCTTCCAAAGTGATAAGGACGACTCTAAGTCGCACTCGGGATTTGTCTTTACCCTCAATGGAGGGGCGGTATGTTGGAAGAGTTCCAAACAGGATACCGTTGCAGACTCGACGATGGAGGCTGAATACATCCCTGCCAACGATGCTGCTAAAGAGGCTGTCTGGATAAAGAAGTTCATTAGTGAAATCAATGTGGTTCCATCCATTGAGCATCCAATACCTCTGTATTGCGATAACAATGGAGCTGTGGTTTTGGCCAAGGAACCCAGGTCCCATCAAAAGTCCAAACATATTCTAAGGCGGTATCACCTCATCAGGGAGATTGTTGATCGCCGGGAGATCGAGGTCAGGAGAGTAGATACGAAGGACAACACTGCGGATCCATTCACGAAGGCCATTCCTCAGATACAGTTTGAGTGATTATTCGGGATGCTAGGTATGAGATACTACAGCAGCTGGTCTTAGTGCAAGTGGGAGATTGCTAGTTATGTATATGCCCTAGAGGCCATTGTTGTACATATGATGTATATTATAATGGATGCTTGGATATATATAGAGAGGACTTTCTTGCTCGTTATTATAGTATGCTATTTGGTTTCACTTTATCTTAACATGTTGACTTGTATTGGTTTACTGTCTTACTCTCACATGTTGATAAAGCCCTTAGGATCTGTACTCAACTACTGGGACTATGATGAGATCATACTAGTGGGGCCACGGTAGTCGATGAGTATATCCTATAACTGTTCCTAGTCGAGGGTATGTCGAGACAGGGTATCGATACACCAGAGTAGACTAGCGTATACGCATCTTGACCCATATGATGGGCGATGGATGATCCCATATCCATCAGTGTTTGACATCAAGGATGGTGTATGGGTGCTCAGTGGAGACTGGGTACACTGGAAAGACTCGCCGAGAACTCCCAGATAGTGATATACCACACGTCAGATGGCAGTTCTCCTGTGACACTGGTACAGGGTAGTCTGCAGACCCGAGATCGTCATGGAGTCTTGTGTGATTCCCACTGTGCTTTGATTTCCACCTTACCACGTCCAAGAGGGCGTGCAAAACGGTGGCTTTTGGGTGCAGTCATGAATCATATGGAGGTAATGAGCGATAGGAGGGGATTCGTCTCTCCCGGTATAGGGTGTTGATGTTGTGCTATGTTCGATTGGCTATAACTGGAAGTCCCTGGCCAGGGCTGATATGGTGATTTACTGGTAAGTGTTATCAGTAGTTTCTCGACTCGTTATGAGCCTCATATCGACACGACTTATCGGTTACTGGGGTCTGACGTATACCACCCCTAGACTAGATATGCAACATATCAGACGAAGAGACCGGACTGTACGGGAGTGTTACTGATTAGATTCACAGGAGAATGCACAGGCTAGCTTGTTGATCTTCTGATCGCTCAATACCTGGATGGCTGTTACGTTTAGCCGACCGCTTGCAGCTTGTGCGTGTTTGATATGATCATCACCTGCTACCGGCGTATTGACGATTCTTTAGAGTCCTACACAGAGCTTTCTTGACTCAGGCAAAACGGAGTAGGGGCACATATGTGATATGTGCATGACCGAGGATAATGCGATATGTGATACCATATTATATTCTCGCGATATTTAGATATGAACCAGGTCATCGGATCAAGTGTTGATTCGATGAATCGGTACATGATATATTAATCGGTTATATTCGATATAGCCGGATTGTCGGATCAAGTGTTGATTCGATGATTTAATGTATAATAATATATATGATATATTGTATTACATTATCTAATATTGGCTCGCTTTATTATTTCATTTTCTCACCGGATAATACATTGATATATATGCGATATATATTAATTGTATTATTTTCTTTTGTTACAAATATATAATATATATGTGATATATATTATTGTAACATGATATGATTAATAATGAAACATGTTTAGTGGAGATTAAACTAGATTAGGGTTTGATTTGGGTTAGTTCCTTCTTGATGCTTCTAGAAGGATTTTCTTTTGTCATGGTTAAGATATTATGTTGATATTTTGTTATGACTCATTCTTTAACCCAACCAAACCCTAACCCTAGTTAAGTCTCTACAAGGGTTATCCTTGTCATCCTTGACCATGGTTACATTATTAATCATATATCTTTTTCTTATTCATCACAAAAGGATTTAACTCATTTTTCATCATCTTCTTCTCTCTTGAGCTTTGAGAAAGCTTACTAGTTTTCCTTTTGTGATGTTTTCATGTGAGAATTTGATATAAAAAGATAGCATAAATACTACTCCATCATTCTCATCTAATCTAGCCCATTAGATTAGGGTGTTCACCTCATTAGAGTGAGAGAGCTTGAGTTATAGCAATTTCGACGTAGGTCATCGGAGAAAAGGAACACTACAAGCTAGCATGGATCGTTCGAGTCGTGGAGCCTCTCTTGAGTCCGGGAGATCGTGGATCATGGCGAAGAGACTTCTACTCGGAGCTTATGAAGCGAAGGAGTGGACTACAAAGGTTTTAATCCCTCACACTTAGTTGTAAATATGTTTACTTGTATGTTAAACCCTAATAATCTAGCAAAGATCCCGGCTTTGGGTTGTTCGGCACGTCTAAAATTTTATTCGGATATGGTTGATGCCTTATGAACCCTCACAAGAGTGCGTAGGAACCCTACAATATGCGTATGTGATACCGTATTCTATTCTCGCGATATGTGATATCGGCCGTTTATATGTGATATAGCCGGGTCATCGGATCAAGTATTGATTCGATGAAATGATACATTTTATATTAGTCGGTTATATGTGATATAGCCGGATTATTAAATCAAGTGTTGATTTAATAATTTAATATATAATTATATATTTGATATATTACATTACATAAACTAATATTAGCTCAGTTAAGCATTTCTTTTTCTCACTTATGATATATTGATATATATGTGATATATGTTAAATGTATTGTTTTCTTTATGCACACATAAATATATATATGATATATATTCATGTGTCATGCTAGGTTACACTTGTAACAAGGGTGTATGAGACTTACACCAAGCTAGGATTAATATGGGTTAATATTTATTATTAAGCAAATTCAAAACTAGTGGAGAATTAGTCATGGTTATGAGCTTGGATGAATCTTGTAGAACATTGACTAAGTCCACCTCTTTTATTTTTATTTAAGATATTTATTAACCTAAACTTTAACCCTTAGCCATGGTTTATTCTCTACATTGGTTAAGGTATGACAAAACTCACCATAGTTGCATTTCTAACCTCACTCTCTCATTCACTTTATCTTCTTCATCATCTCATTCTAGCTCTCTTGACTTTGAGAAATAGAAGAAAAACTGTGAGAAATTAAATTCTAAAGTGAGCTAAATTCCTACTTCATCATCCTCTTCTATAGTAGCCATATAGTTTAGGGTGTTAGCTTCAGTAATTCCATATTAGTGAAGTGATAGCTTGAGTTTGTGTTTCCTCGACGTTGATCATCATAGACTTTGAAGATTTCTAGCAAGCATGCATCATACATCTCGTGAAGCCTCTCAAAAGTCCGGGAGTTCGTTGATTGCAGCGAAGGGACTACAACAAGGAGCTATAGAAGTGAAGGAACGAACTACAAAGGTTGTAATCCCTACTCACTTAGTTGTAAAGTTGTTTACATCTTGTTTTTGTATGATTCTCTAGTTAAACATCCATGGTTAGGGTTCTTTTAGCATGGCAAAATTTTAATTTGGCTTGGACGATACCACCCGAAACCTTATTGTCGTGCTTAGGAACCCTACAGTGGTATCAGAGCCAAGCTAGAGAATTAGTCTGATTGTGTAGGATTCCGAAACCGAAACAACTTCGAAACACCCGATTCAAAATCCTAGTTTCTGTCGAATTTTTCTGAGAGTCAAAAAATTATTTTAGCAACTGCAGAATGTTGTATGTGATGCAACATGAACAATGTAGAAAATTCAACCCCTTACCTGTTTTTGGCCGGCCACTTGGGCATAAAAACCGGCCAGCTCGGCCAGATCGGGGTTTAGAAGCGTATACACTAGTCTACTCTGAAATATCGATACCCAGTCTCGATACTCCCAGGACAAGGGAAATTTAAGGATATGCTTATGGACAACCCAGCTCCCACATATACGATAGCCATCATAATACTAGTTGTCAAGCAACAATCTTACGGGCTTCATCAATGATGAAGACAAACCAGATAGCATACTATCATCTTGAGTAAGATAGTTATACCTGTATAGGTCCTCCCTCAATTATCATAATCTCCTACTTGCAATCACAATAATCGCCTTAAGGACACTGTATCCAGCAACTGTCACATAGTGAAAACCCCCTATAGGTCGGCATCTTTGCCT
Source organism: Agapanthus africanus (assembly GCA_030015575.1). Classification (NCBI taxonomy): domain Eukaryota; kingdom Viridiplantae; phylum Streptophyta; class Magnoliopsida; order Asparagales; family Amaryllidaceae; genus Agapanthus; species Agapanthus africanus. Next base: position 235,915,069 of record CM057337.1, read on the forward strand.
AATAGCTCTGATACCATGTAGGTGGGACTTATGCACACTACTTAGATTTTAGAACAATGAAAAATAGGGTTTTCAAAAATCTGGTGAGCTTAACACTACAAACTAGGAACATAGCTAAAGAATTAACTTGCAAACTTAAAATCTAGGAGTTTCCATACAAGGTTGGAATCAATACAACCTTTGTAGTATTTTCACATTCTCCAATTTATGTTGGACTCTAACTGGGCTCCTAGAATGAGTGAACAAGATTGGTGAAAATCTCTTTTTGTCATAGATGATCCACTTTAGGAAACCCTTGTTTTGCTCCATATCCACTTGAACCTCCAAACATCTTATGAAGAAACTAACAATCCAATTTTGCTAGAATTGAATTGTGACGGATGTAGCAAGTCACTAATTATTTTTATCTCACCATCTAATTTCCTTTTGAATTCTCTTTTGAATTTTGAGAAAGAAGAAGAGAGCAAGAACTTGAGCTTTAAGATGAGAAAAAATAGAATTCACACCTTAAATAAAATGGTTGCAAATACTTTTTACATAACTTAAAAATATCACAACCATTAGATCCTCATCACAAAGCCAAATGTCCACTCTCTTCTCTCCCTTCCACATGTCACTTATGAGAGAGTGACCATGCATATGCTACACCTAAGGCACAACATAACATAAAGAGAAACAAATGAAAAAGTAATATCATAATAACAATATATAACATTATATATATATATATATATTCTATATGTATAAAAAATACATAAATGAGATATAAATAAATAGCGACTATATACTAGCAAATACATATATATATAATACATGTATTATCATATTAAATCAACACTCTATATTTAATATCCATCTTTCTAAAATGACCGGCTAGTATATTCAAAAGTCCGATTACCATCAATGCACTAAATACAATAGTTTTAATCGAACCCCGGTACGTATACAATACGCACATCTACATCATATTGCTAGAGTCAGAAAAACCACTATGTGGGAATCTAAAGACTCGACAGTATGCTGGCAGTGGGTTTAGCCACAAGTGCGTCAGCAGCACTAACTGTACATAATAGGTACCTAGGTATTGAGCGAAAGGAATGTCGACAAGCAAGATTGTCCAAATCCCTACTGAGCCCATAAGTGACAGTCTCCATATAGTCTGATCTGTTCAGCAAAGAGTATTGCATACCGGGTCTAGGGAGTTGGTAAATGTCAGACCCCTAATAACCCAATAAGTCGTGTCGGTGTCAAGCTCATCACCTTTCGAGAAACTACCGATCTTGTAATCAGTAAATCCAAACCACTCTAGCCAAAGTTGTATGGTGATAGCTGACCGAACACAGCGCGATATCTATCCCCAATACCGGGAGAGACGAATCCCCAACAATCCGCTTACTGCCTCCATGTGGCTCGAGACTGTACCTAACTAAAACCTGTTTGTATGACTCAGTAGTGTCATGGTAGGGTAGTAATCAAAACACAGTAGGAACACATACAAGACATATGACGATCTCAGGTCGACAGACTAACCTGTACTCATATCACTTGAGAACTGCTACCTGAAGATAGGTATAATACCATCTAGCATGTTCCCGACGAGTCCGTCCAGTGTAACTCATAACCCAATGAGCACTTGTATACAATCTTTGGTGACTGACGAATACCAATGGTTGTGAGACCGGCCATCGCCCCTCTTTAGGGTCAAGAAATATATACACTAGTCCACTCTGGAATATCGATGTCCAATCTCGATACTCTCACGACTAGGGACATTTATTTTCTTATGGACTACCCAGGCCTCACTTATACGATCGCCATCATAACCCTAGTAGTCAAGCAAGAATCATATGGTCACTATCAACATGTAATAGTGATATGTAATACCACATAATACATGTACATGATGATAAAGATAAACCAGATAATATACTATCATCTCGAGTAAGACTGTTCTACCCGTATAGGTCCTCCCTCAATTATCATAATCGCATGCCCGCAATTACAATAATTGCCTTGATGGCACTATAGCCAACAAGAACAATACCCTATTCCTCGGATCAGTGAATTGTTTGGTCAACTTAGTGGTGCAAGTGTGTTCTCGAAGTTGGATCTGGGATCGGGTTATCATCAAGTTCGGGTGAAGTCATAAGATATTTGTAAGACGGTGTTTCGAACTCGATACGGGCATTATGAATTCTTAGTTATGCCATTTGGGGTTACAAACGCGCCCGCCGTATTTATGGATTTAATGAATCGAATCTTCTCACTGTATCTAGATCGGTTTGTGGTAGTGTTTATCGACGGCATTTTGGTTTACTCGAAGAGTAAGGAAGAGCACAAAGAACACTTACAGATTGCACTTCAAACATCGAGACAAAAGAATTTATATGCTAAGTTAAGCAAGTGCGAGTTTTGGCTCGATGAAGTGAAGTTTTTGGGTCACATCATATCAGGAGATGGCATCGCAATGGACCTGGAAAAGATTGCGACAGTTCGTGATTGGCCGATTCCGAGGAAAGTGGCGGAAATTCGAAGTTTCCTTGGATTTGATGGTTACTATCAAAGGTTCATGCAAGACTTCGCTCGGATGGCAGAACTGTTGACCAAGTTGACTAAAAAAGAAGTACCATTTGTTTGGTCCGAGAAGTGTACGCAAGCTTTCAATTCGTTGAAGCATAAGTTAACGACCGCTCCTATTCTAACTGTGCCGAATGGTACTGGAGGGTTAATTATTCATAGTGACGCATTGAGAAAAGGTTTGGGTTGTGTTGATGCAACATGGACGGGTGATAGCTTATGCGTCAAGACAATTGAAGACGCATGAGAAGAATTATCCGACACATAACTTGGAGTTAGCTGCAGTGATATTCGAGTTAAGTTTATGGACAATACTTTTCAGGTGAGAAGGTCGAGGTATTCACCGACCATAAGAGTTTAAAGTACGTGTTCACTCAGAAAGACTTCAACATGAGGCTGATTATGATTTGGACTAAAAGTACCATCCAGAAAAGGTGAATGTAGTGCCGGATGTTTTGAGTCGGTTACCAGCAATAACGATGTTGACTTCAAAGAAGGAATCGATAGCTAATTTTCAGACTTTTGAATTGGAGATAGTGTTACCGGGTTCTTCGTGGCAATTTGTTAGATATGTATTCCCTAGAGCCCATTATTGTATGATATAGTAGATACTTGGAGATATATATGTATAGGACAGTCTTGTTCAATGTGATAGTATGCTATTTGATTTGTCTTTATCAATCATGAGTATAGTTCTTACTTGTTATTACTATCATTAATACATGTTGATAAAGCTCGTAGGATCTATGCTTTACTCCTAGGATTATGGTAGAGATCATACTAGTGGGACATGGGTAGTCTATAAGCACATCCATAAAAGTTCCTAGTCGTAGGAGTATCGAGACTGGGCATCGATACTCTAGAGTAGACTAGTGTATATGTTTCTTTACCTGACCGGGGCAATGGCCGTTCCCACAAAAATTGGTGTTTGGAACCAAAGATTGTATACAGGTACTCATTAGAGAATGAGTACACCGAATGGATTCGCCGAGAACTCCTATATGGTATTATATCTATCGTCGGATAGCAGTTCTCTAGTGACATGAGTACAGGATAGTCTGTAGACCTGAGATCGTCATAGTGTCTTGTATGTTTCCTACTGTATTTTGATTATTACCCTACCACGTCTTTAAAGAGCAGTGCAAACAGGTTTAGTTGTGTACAGTCCCGAAACACATGAACACAATGACCAATCGGAAAGGTTTCGTCTCTCCCAATATAGGGAGTCGATGTCGTGCTGTGCCTGATCGACTGTAAACATAAGTCTCTAGCTATGGTGGATGGGATAAACTGATAAGTGTTATCAGATGTATCTATTGTGGTTACAGGTTACTGATTGGAACGACTTATCGGTTATTGGAGGTCTGATATATACCACCTTCCAGACTTGATATGCGACACTCACAGATGAATATACTGTTCTGTACAGTGACTGTCACTTTATGGCTATGAAGGATTTCAGATGAGCTAGTTTGTCGATCTTCCTTTTCGCTCAATACCTGGGTAGTCGTTACGTAGCAGCTAGTACCGCTGATGTGCTTGTAAGGTATATGATATGATCATTACCTACTGCCAGCGTATTGATGAGTTTTTAGAGTCCCACACTAAGTTTTCCCAGCATAAGCGAAACGATGTAAGGTATGTATAGTGATATGTGTGGGAGCTCGATTAAATACGAGTATGTGATACCGTATTTTAATCGAGCATTTTTTAATATTAGCCGGATCATATATGATATAACTGGATTATTAAATCAAGTGTTGATTTAATAATTATATATATATATATATATATATTGTGCTCATTTTATTTTTCATTCTCTTTATAGAATATTTAATATGATATAAATATTATATATTGCTTTGTCATGATTCTTATATACACAAGAGTTGCGTGTATAAGAATCATATTGGATAAAAGATGAGGATAAAGATTTTTATTTATTTTTATGAATAAAAAAGAAAAGAGTCATTCTTTTGAATGGTGTAGAAACTTATGACTCATTCTTTTTGTTCTTTTAATAATTATGCATATCTTTATACCTTCTCTTAGAATTCTTATCTCCTTCTTCTCTCTCTTGATTTTCTATTCATGCAAGAGTGAATAAAAAGAGAGTGAAAATTAGTGAGCTAAAATCCTACATCATCTACTTATTCCTTTTTAGCAAATTATTTTAAGTAGTTTCTTCACTACAAGTTTACTTAGTAAAGTGGAAGCTTGTGTTTATGCAAGCTCAAATGAAATAATTCTAAAGTGGGGTAAATAGGATTATACTAACAAAACCTACAAATTAAAAATTCTACTTGCAAGATAAAATTAAACACAAATATATCAAAAGATCATATGCAAGTAAAAAATGGTAATAGAGAATCAAAATGCAAACACAAGCGATTTAGAGAGGTTCGGGAGATCTCTTATTCCTCTTTCTTTAGGCGATGAGCCCGTTCCCCTTAAGTCACGTCTTCACTGAGACAACACGTTGCACACCTACAACAACACGTCACTAGACACACGAGTGACCCTCTTCACCACACTTCTCCTTACTTACAAGAATTCTCCTACACTTAAGAGATTCTACACAAAGAGATAAGAAGAAGAAGATTACAATCCAATATGCTCTCTCAAGATTTTACAATTCAAGCTCTAGTATACTTCAATAGAGTATAAGATTTGTAATTAAAGCTCAAGTGTTTTTGTTCATCACGAAAAACTGCATTTTAATATCGCTCATTTATTATCATTTTTGTGTTATATCGGTACTATTAATCCGTGTCTGCTTAATAAGTACAGATTACAGGTATTCATGGTAAAACACTGAAAACATACTCAAATGCACAGATACGACATTTGTGAGCCGGCACTGCAACCGAAACGGAAAACCGATCAATATTCAAGAATTTTTGCAACAAATACATGTGTGCACAATTTTTGTCCATTTTGGTCTAACATTTCACAATTGTAATTTCATGTGAGATCACAAGTATGTTTGGATGCACGAACCTTGGTGGGCAGCTAATATGATGATGGTTTGAGCAAGTGGGCAAGTAGTCATGAGTGAGTGATAAAGTTGTGATGTAATGGTTTGAAACTAGACAATTTCCCTCCAAATCTACAGATTAAAATTCAAGTGTTTACAAAAGAATCAAACAATACTAGAGAGATCATGGAGAGGACATGAGATCATCACACAAAGACGGCCCCCACAAACCGCCAGAAAACCTTCCAAACTCCTCTATTTCCCGCTACCGGCGGTTTTTCAGTCTCCAAAGTGCCTCATTTTTCTTCTGGTCATTTCTCATTGTCACATCACCTCTTTTTTATGCTTTGTTTATTTTGTTGAAGTGCCTATAATTACCACACCAGAGGAGAGGCAAAAGGTCCAAGTTTTTTGTTAAGACCAAATTCATCACTTTTGTAATTATTATTTTGTAATTTTCAGTTGTATTTTGAGTTCTTGCCCCTTTCTCATGACTTTGTAAATTCTTAGTTGAACTTACAAGTTTAAGTTTTAGCTTCTTTAACTCAATTAGTTTGTATCTCCTTTGCAAGTTTAATAAAATGTGCTTTTAGTTATTTATATCATGTCATGCTCATTTCAACTTGTGAGATCTTTTGCGTTTCTTTGATCTTGCAATCTCTTAAGTGAGTATCCAAGTTTAAAGTTTAGTATTTGATTTCATAGTAATATTTGGACTCAAAGGACACTTGAAGACTTCATATTGGATATATCGGTTCTTAGTATTCCTTAACTTTTGCTTTACTTATCTTGCATTTTTTATTATGTGTTCTTCTCTTTTTGTGTTTTCTTTGATTCTTGTGAATATGTGTGAGTAGTTTAATAACTTGTTAAGGACATAATAGGGTTAGTTTGAATAGGAGAAGCATTTGCTAATTTCCTTTAAAAACCATTAACTCGTAATTGAAACTCCGACCAAAAGATTCGCAATCCGCTCCGTTAGGCACCCTATCCTACCACGATAGCGGTGATTCCAAATTGTGACCGGTTGCGAATGGTTTGCCGGAAGCGAAGGTTAAGAGACAAGAACGGAAGGACAAGGGACAAAAAATACGGATATAGCGCACAATCGCAAATACCGTACTTCAAGCTCGCTAATCCACGTTGTTGCCGATTACCTTAGCATCAATATCAAGTTAGGTTTATAAGAAAATGACAAACATTATCCTAGCTCAAGCTAACCTAAAACTACCCCTAACAAGTCCTTTCTTTTGAACATATCGTATTTTACGACATTTAGTATACAAATAACTCCAAGTTACGGACTTAACTCGTTAAAACAAGCTTAAAAATCTACCATCTCCCTGCGGACGACCCGTACTCATCTCCGCTCGCTACACGCGACACCGTTTTGATTGCGGTGCTTTTAAAACTAAAAACTTCACGTAAAATCCTTACCAATCAAATGGCGTCGTTGCCAGGGATACGGTAAAGCTTTTATATTTGTAGTCTCGGGTTAATTTGTGAATATTTTTATGTATAAAACAAACTAACTTTATATCAACAAAAACATAAAAATTTCAATCCAAAACAAGAACTAAATTCATGACATTTGTTCTCCGGAAATTTGATCTGCTAACACTCTATGTTTAAATAGGAAAATCAAAGTATAACAGTGGCATATTAGGATAACATAGAGCACCCACACAAAAATTGAACACCTAATTATTAAGTTCGACCGCCAGTTTTTGCAATTTTCCCACTACCGGCGGTTTTATTGAAAGGGTTTGCAAAGATTCTTTTTGTGTTTGCTCCATTGTTCTGTTAGTACTCCACTTTTATTGTTTGACTTTTAAGATTTCTTGTGTGCAGAACTTTAGCTATCTATATCGCATTCTAACTCAAATATCCATATTTTCCGACATTTGTAGATTTGGACAGATTGGCGAACAGTGATCGTGTGGAGCAAAGTGCGTTTTCAAATTCAAGGCGATAGAAAACTAAAGATCTGGGTAGTTTGACCTACGCAAGCGAACCATTCAAGCATTCGGGAACTATTTCAACAAGATTTTCTTAACTCGACAAATTTCGGTGCGTATTTTTCTAAATACCTTATTTCTCAAATCCGACGCTCCAATATTCATATGTTTTGCAGGATTCTTTGCAAATTTCCGCAAATAGCTAAAGAAAAAAACTAACCGTATTTTTTGCAACGCCGCGCTTAAACTAAAAAACAATTGTTTGATGATGGTGAAAACCCTATTTTGAATTGCGCATTGCATTGTTAATACGGACTTTAAGAGGCTATAACACCAATTCAGATTGGGTGGGGATTTCATCACCCTTTCTAAGACCCCGGAAATCACTAATTGCATAAGCATCACCTTGAGCTTAATTAAAAAAATACCTAGACTCAACCAATTAAGGACTTGTCGCGCTCAATAAGACAGAGAAAGATTGTGGGCATTCAGTCATTTATCTAAACATGACTTTTGTGGTGCTTGGGCTAGACAAGTGAGGAGGTAACTTTAAAAGGCCCGTCTCACAGTGATTAATGAGCAGAACCCTCATTGCCTCACTTATACTTACCTGGCCACAATTGGCTGTGTAAAGACGATTTGAGGGTTATCTCATAACTTGTCACTTTAGAACAGTTAGGAGCAGGTCTAGTTTGACTTCAGAGGACCCTAGTTCTAGGTATTGATTGTGAATTTGTGACTGTTCCGTTGTGATTGTTTTTGTTTATTTTGCGCTCGTCATTTTTTTATACTCTGTCAAAACATAACATAAATTCTCCAATTTGCCACATTTCACTTTCACCAAACATTTTTCTCCATTGACGTTTTCTTACCACCACCTTCTACACTTTGACTACACTAAATGAGTTTAGTGTATGTCCGTTTGGACTCGAGACCCAAGTTCCCGTTTAGTCCGCGTTTCTTTAGTCGCTACCGATTATGCGATCTACTCAAAAGTCGAAACTCCTTCTACGCCCCATTCACCTTTACCTTTGTCGGTCAATCCGACGTTGACCGTGATTCTGTTCATACTTCTTCACCTTCACTTTCACCAAGCTCTTCTTCCGAGATGTCAGGATTTCCTCCTAACATCACTTTACCTACTATGGGAATCATTCCACCACCACTTGGTATGAATAACCTACAACCTCTTGTTGCAGCGCTACAACAAATCTCGCTTCAAGATCGTTTCTACCAAATACGCGCTGCGCTTCCCACTTATTTTTCTCTTCCACTAGCCAATGGGGATAACTTCGAGATTAAACCCCACTTCATCAACATGCTGCCTAAGTTTCATGAGCTTGAATCTGAAGATGACTATATCTTCATAAACAAATTACAAAATGTGTGCGTGATGATAAAGACAACCCAGCTGTCTGATGATGCTATACGGCTACGTGTTATACCTTTCACTCTGTGTGATCTTACTGAAAAGTGGTTGTATAGCACCACATCATATTCGTTAACTAGTTAGGACGAATTTGTGAAAGCATTTCTGAAGAAATTCTAACCAAATAAAAAAACTGCTAGGATCTGAAACGAGATAAACAAATTCAACCAGCTTCCTACCGAACCTTTTTGGAAGTGTTTTGACCGGTACAAAGACCTCTGTAACATTTCAGAAAAATAAAATATTATTTTTGGGAATTTTTATAATTAAATAATATTATATTGAATATTTTAATAAGGTGGTATAATTAAATACCGATAAATTGGGAAAAAATTTGGAAAATTACAGAAATTACTGAAATGAGGGTGCTTTATTGGATTTAAGCAAATTATGAAATTTTATGAATTATTATACACTATTTTAATGCTAATCACGGTTAAATATCGCTAATCGCGCATTAAGCTTGTTTTGTGCAAAACATGCACCATGTCATTTTTACACTTGTGTTACATTTTATAACCATGGTTTCATTTTGGATTTATGTGTTTGGTTTTAAAAATGAATGGAAAAGAAAAGATAAGAAAAGAAAAGGAAAGGAAAATGAAAATGTTAAACAATTGAGGGATGGGCATGAGAGAGAAAGAGATGAGAGGTCAAACCTAAGTCTTGGTCTTTGTCTCCCTCTTCATTTTCTTCATCCTTTTTCCTCTCCTCTCTCACCATTGCTGCTGCCCATCTCCCTCTCCCTCTTCATCCTCACAATCACACCCTAAATCAACTCAAAAGTTCATCTCCTTTTCAATAAAAATGTGCACAAGCTCACAAGCTACACTTTGGACCAAGAAAGTAAGGATTTTGGACACTTGGGGCAACTCAAGAACTTTCTTGAGTTGCCAAATGAGATATTCTCTTAACCATTAGCATTGTTTTTCTATTGCTTTTACATCCATGTTTGTTTAGAACCGATTTAGTGTCGTTTAGTGAGGTTTGGAAATTTCTAGTTAGGGTTTGAGGAATTCTTGAGTTGTGAAATGTGATTGAGCTTAGTAGAGACCACACAACCCCCCAAGTGCTAGAATTCAGACCCAAACCTGAGACTTAAGCCCCTATTAGCGAACTTAGAAATCTCCGATATCCGTATTTTTTGGAATTCTGTAGGGAATTTGAAATCTGCTAACACCCGGGTGACCTGAAAATTATTTAGCAAAGACAGTGATACAAGCAGGCAACCTAGGACCCCCCACTGAAACCCTAGCCCCTAAGCACTCACCATAGCCACACATATAATCCTTCTAGCCGCAATTTGCCGCCAGACCTAGGGCAATTTGGCTCGTGTTTGTTTCATGGCTCTAGTATCTGTAATCTAGACCCTTTGCATATGCAAAATTGGCTAATTTCTGTTAGGGTAAAATCTGGGACCATTTTCTTGAGTTGCTGTTTTGATTCGGGGTTATATTTTTCGTATTTTGGATTCTGGATTTTAGTATTTATGTTCCTCGATCACTTGACGTTTGTACGACGATATCGAGGGTTGTTTGGTTGCTTGAAAGGCGTAGTCCATGGGTTCTAACCTATAGGCTTTTAGCGTGTCGTTTTGGTTTTGATTTGGAGTTTAATGCGATACGATACATTGTGACATGTTGGTATCCCCACGAGGACTTCGAGACGACAAGCAAGGGTGCGGCGATGTCGGCAACGGCAAGAGAAGAGCAAGGTGAGTAGATATATATCTACGGGGGAAGTCGGATGGATGGCGTATAGCGCCCCCACAGTTCGTAGTGTAGCTTATGTTAGGTTATACATTTACATATGTGTTGTGAATTTGGATGATTAACGAGTAGGATCTTAGAAGATCATAGGATAAATGTTGGTGTATTTGGAAGATAGTGTTGTGGTTGATTTCTTAGTCGCGAACCATAGAATAGGTTTGAAAACACGCACACACACACACATGTTTACATTGTTTTACTTGTGCGGTTATGAGGAGATGTATATATACATACGTATACTTATACATGGATGATGAGGGTTGTACATGGTATTTGGAGATGAGTCGATGAGATTGGGCATGGTGCCATGAGATCGGTGATATGATGTGGTTCGTATTACGAGATACGACATGAGATTTTAGCGGGCCTTTTAGACGTGTGTTTCGTATACGCATATATTTGCAGATGGTATCAGTTTGTACTAGACTTAGATCAGTATCCTCAGTTCATAAGATATGATGATAAGAATACCAGATAAATAATGAGATAAATGTTGTAATTACCCAGATTGGGATGCCATACGACGGATTTATGTACGAGCTATATATTGATGATAGATCCGCACTCTTGACTCGAGGATGTCATAATATATATTGTATCATATGTGAGGCGGGATCACCGACTACTATATGTTTATATATCGACTCAACCTTAGGTGGTTTTCCGTTACCCTTTCGGTTAGACTGTTTGTTTAGTACTGTAGTTTACTTGATGTTAGACAAGACTTGAGTCATACCTATTTCAAAACTAACGAATCGTGAGTATTTTAAAGACAGGCCAAGGGATTCTACAGATATTTTCAAAAGACGCACCTTTTTCTAAAAACACCGTAGCCCTTATTTTTCTAAACACCACGATTCGTGTTATTTCAAATGGCAAAACTGTATGACATATATATATATTGATGTAAATTCTTCACTGTTGTGTTTATTATTCATTTTCCGCATATTCTTGTTATTCGCATCGCATTGCATGTTTAAATGTGTTTATTATTATATTAAACCATCCTGTCAGGACACCAACACCATTATCGATGATGCGTATGTTCCACGTACACCTGCTTGCCGGCTCACACACTTCATCATCGATAATTACCATGTCACTACACAGTAGGATTGTTGCATCAGGATATGACTCCTTGCATGACATACTTGTGTACATACATATTGTACACACATACTTGCGTACACACATATTGTACACCCATGCTTGCCTACATTCACATTTGCACATACATAGATGATTCTGGCTTGATTTTGAAGATTTGGGAACCGCATGATATATTTTAAACTGGATTCATTTAACAGAGCGGTTTTCTCTCGATATGTGCATATTACTGTTTTATGTTGCATGATATACTGATATGCTTACATTTCTATTATATGTCGCATACATCATGCTTTATGATTATACGCATTGAGATATGTTGTTTCCATGATATTTCTGAATTTGAGAACCGTGGCTATTTCAAAAGAAAGCATGTATAGTTTTAAAAACCCGGTTTCTCTTGATATGATATTTCAGTGCGTCCACCATGCGTTTTCTCGGTTCTGTGACGTATGACATGTGAAACCCGATTCGAGGAGTCGGATGATGCCGATTGCGGATACATGGTGGACCCGGTATGGTACCCCGGGGCGAGAACGGATTGCTGTGCTGAAGACGGTGAGCCTAGCAGTGGGACTAATACCTACCGGTGATAGTATTTGGGCTCGGCGGATATCCGGAGGATACCGACCGGAGTCGAGAGATGATATGGGCTGATCCGGACTGACGGAGCCCGTGGGCCGATCCGGACTGACAAAGCCCGATATATGAGGATTTACGTGCCGATGTTGAGCATGGGTTTCATGATGTTTCGAGTGTCGATGATGGACACTCAAGTTCCATGAGTTTGATGTGTCGCGAGGGACACACGTTGATTTATATACTCATACTTTCATGCATATACTTTTATGACTTTTACATGCATGATGTTGTTATGTCATTGGTTGGCATATGGACGAGATCCACATGCATACAGGCATTGATTACATAGTTGGATGATATCCATATACTTATAGACTTGATGCTATAGTTGGCACTGATTTCATTGATGATACCTCATATTTATGATATGTTGCTACCTGCGGCACTGACACGAGCACTTGGTATTACACTTATGTATAGATGTTTACCCTTGCTACCTTATCATGCTTCAGACTTTATCATATTGAGGATATATACTACTGATCGTATTGACCTAGGATGGAGTCATACATACGATTTCTGCTCTGTGATATTTTCTACTCACGTGTTGGAAACTCACCCCCGTTGTGCCACAGTTTCTTGCAGGTTTTGCCGTACAGATTTCATTGCGGCTTTCTGGCACACTGCTTCCATTTCCGAGTGATTGCTTTGGTAGGTGGCTTCACTTGCATCGTGACCACCATTGTACATGTATTTATTTCAGTTGTATCTAGTAAACTCCATCAACCAGACTTGTATTTATTTCAGACTTAGAAAAACAATTGTTTATTCTTTCGACCGTAGAGTCGCGCTTGTATTATTATGGGTTTTCTGATATTTTGAGTTTTCCTTTGAGTTTTGATCCTCGCCCTTCGGCATTGTATATTATATTGCTTGCATGGTTGTGGCCGTCGATTGACGAAGAGCTAGTTCCCGCTTGGGGATGCCTTTATTCATATTATGCATGTTGTACCCCGTTTGGGGCCAGTATTTACAAAGGAAACTCTGCCGAAATTTTCAGAAAAGACTTGAGATTAAAAAATGCATATTCGGTTTATGTTATTTAAAAACCCTTGCTTTGAATCATGTTTTCTTCACGTCTTATTTAACATGGTTTAGATTTCTTGGATTTCTTTGCTTATATGAATTAGATGGGGTCCTATAGACTTCATATGATTCAAGTGCCAGTCACGTGCCATTTCGGGTCGTGACAAAGTTGGTATCAGAGCGGTAGGTTAACCTTGGTTTGAGTCTAAGTTTGACTATGCGGAGCCTAGGGCGCTTGTATATATACAGGATCTAGGCTTGACCTTACGGAACTTAGACTTAGTCGAGGGGGTATTAGACCGGAACTTTCGTCGCGTAGGTTGACCTTGGTTGATGGAGTTGGTGACTTAAGGAGAGTGACGTACCTTGTGTATGTTCCACGGCATACTTACGATACGCTACTCCGCTTAGGGAGCCTTAAGATGTACATTTCCTTGCATAGTATTATATTCATTCCTATGATCTATTCTCATCATTATTGGTTATGGTTTTGCTGCTACGATTACACGGGCAGAGAGAGCTACGGCTAGAGTTGCGTCAGCACGAGCTCGTCACGGACGAAGACTGACCAGGGCGCGATTCCAGGGACACACGATTCATAGATGTGTCATTTTATTGTGTTTTCGCGCCATGAGCGTTTGATGGATCGCTTTTACGAGATTTCTCGGACGTGCAGATCAGCACCAGAGGATCAAGCTACTGCTAGAGGCCAGCCAGAATGTGATGACCGTCAATGCACCGATTTCTTGATGATTGAGGCACTGTTCAGCGTGCGGACAAATGAGCCAGTCGTTGCTGCGAATGACGAGATATCGCCCCAGATATTTGGAGCTACTGCAGCACGAGTTTGTATTTAGAGATATGATAGAAGGTCGCTAGTCACCCGAGGATGAGTGACTAGGACATGTGGTTCGTTCGCTTACCCCGATGCGAGGTCATCAGATTGATTGATTCCAGCTAGAGACGACTTCACGCAGGTACGTTGGGAGTCGATAGAGACGATCGAATGTCAGAAGCCCATTTTCCAAGTTTAGAGTACTCAGAGACAAATGCAAGTAATGCTATGGACCCTCAAGAAGAATGAAACCCTATCTCGACATAATGACCATGAGAATGCTTTGAAACCTTAGGGTTTGCGGCAGTTCAGCGGTGCCATTAGTGAGGCTTGGGTTTGCCCTTCTACGGTTGGTCCGCAGGTACTGTGGCATGTACTGGAATACTATTAAACTGTACCCAAGATGTTGAGCTCTTGGGGGATTATGGAACCATGACAAATTGATCGAATGGTTCGACGTCATTCGGATGTCATGTGATGGAATACATTGCTTGGGAGACTCCAGATACGAGTATAGCCGTTGGAGCGCGGTCCATGCAGCCATGAAGAGACGAGTCCGAATCAGTCGACATTAGAGAAAATGGGAGTAAGAGGTTCGTACGAGATCTTGATGAGATGACGTTCCACTCCGCTGACATCAGAGATGTGATACGCATGCAGAGGCGTTGTTTATGGGTATATCTTCCAGAAGGAGTCGTGACGAATATGCAGCCGTTCCGGAATAAGAAAGAGACTTAGTAAAGGATGATAACTTCCGGACAGTTCGGCAGAAACGAGATTTGGGAGAGATTTCGACAGAACCTTTCTGGAATACTATACGAAAATACTTGGACCCAAGAGCGGTCATATTGCGCACACCCAGTAGGACAGAGTTCGGCATCATCGACGAGATAGTTGGCCAGAGATCTTTAGAGGATGTCCCAGAGCGGAACAGTTTCCGTCGTCATTCCATATTTGGCCGTTGAGCCGAGGAGCTATGCGCTTAGCAATCTGCAGTGAGAGACGAGAGTCTAAGGGCACCAGACGATAGGACACGAATAGTAGGCAAGTAGATATTTTGCTCTGCTAGTATTGGATGCACCGACACCTTCTCGACTTTGAAGGAGGACAAATCGATGACGGTATTTATGATTGTGATTTGGTGATTCAATTATCACGCATCCGTCACCTTGAATTTCAGTATTTTGGATGATTTATTTGCATGACTGAGATTTTGTGCACCCATAGTTGCACCTGACTTCGATTTGATATCATTCGAGATGTTGATCTTGAGTTCATACCTATGGTATGCCTATGATTTGACTTATGCTTTCGACATAGTTTTCATGCACTTTTTGTATTTGATCTGCTTTTATGCACGCTGATGCACATGGTTATGATATTATATACCACGGTATACCTGATTTGGATTTGGATTGAAATGTGTTGTATACCGTCGATTTTGATTATGATACTCGATATTTGTTTCGTGAACCGTGTGCACCGGATTGGATTTTGCGCATGTTCGGCGCTTGATATTAGATTTCGTGATTTCTTGCATGTTGAATGCACATGATTTAGATTTTATTCGTGCATGATGAATGCACCTGATTTGGATTTTCTCGCATGTTGGGCGTATGTTATGAGATGCGATTTTGGTGCACACCAGATGCACTAAATCGGGATTCTTCATGCATATCAAATGCACCTGATATTTGTTGTCAGGCACACCCGTTGCTTTTGACAGGTGTTTCGTGCACACCCGTTGCACTTAAATTTTTTTCTGTGCACATGTATGGTATATTCATGGATTTCGATTTCCGTGCGCACCAGACGCACAGGGCATTCTTATATACATTTTGGGATTGATTTCTTATGGAGCGGTACGTTTTTATGATATTTGCTATTTGTTTTCGTACTGAGCAGGACTAGTCAGAGAACAGTACCTGGATATATTTTGCATGCATTGATAGTTATCGAAAGGATTTCTAAAAAGGGAGCTATAGTCTCAGTATTTACCTACGTGTCTGATATTACACGAAACGTTTAAAAGACAAGGAAACCCTTCAAAATTATTTTCAAAAAACGACGGGACATACATATTAAACAAAGGATAACTATATATATAGTTATTTTCTTACAATAAACGTCCGCCACTGTGCCGCGATACGCGCATCGCACAGCAACATGAAAGGTTTGGCATGCATTTCCTTTAGATGTTTACATGTATAGTTTTGATTTACATCATATTGGTTTTTGTATTGGATTTGACATTTGTATCTTCACCATGACTTAGATGATTACGAGATGCTTGACGGAGTTTTGATTTGGAGTTATCTGCTCATTGTTCATGCGCATGCATTGCGCTATGATGCGTTTTATATATTGATGATTTCGGAGCCCCGACGACTTGGACTTTTTACTGAAATGTTTTAGTATTTGAGGGGTTTAAATTTAAATTCGGGGACCGAATTTCTTTAAGGGGGGTAAGATTGTAACATTTCAGAAAAATAAAATATTATTTTTGGGAATTTTTATAATTAAATAATATTATATTGAATATTTAAATAAGGCGGTATAATTAAATACCGATAAATTAGGGAAAAAATTTGGAAAATTACAGAAATTACTGAAATGAGGGTGCTTTATTGGATTTAAGCAAATTATGAAATTTTATGAATTATTATACACTATTTTAAAGCTAATCGCGGTTAAATATCGCTAATCGCGCATTAAGCTTGTTTTGTGTAAAACATGCACCATGTCATTTTTACACTTGTGTTACATTTTATAACTATGGTTTCATTTGGGATTTATGTGTTTGGTTTTAAAAATGAATGGAAAAGAAATGATAAGAAAAGAAAAGAAAATGAAAATGAAAATGTTAAACAATTGAGGGATGGGCATGAGAGAGAAAGAGTTGAGGGGTCAAACCTAAGGCTTGGTTTTTGTCTCCCTCTTCATTTTCTTCATCCTTTTTCCTCTTCTCTCTCACCATTGCTACTGCCCATCTCCCTCTCCCTCTTCATCCTCACAACCACACCCCAAATCAACTCAAAAGTTCATCTCCTTTTCAATAAAAATGTGCACAAGCTCACAAGCTACACTTTGGACCAAGAAAGCAAGGATTTTGGACACTTAGGGAAACTCAAGAATTTTCTTGAGTTGCCAAATGAGGTATTCTCTTAACCATTAGCATAGTTTTTCCATTGCTTTTACATCCATGTTTGTTTAGAACCGATTTAGTGTCGTTTAGTGAGGTTTGGAAATTTCTAGTTAGGGTTTGAGGAATTCTTGAGTTGTGAAATATGATTGAGCTTAGTAGAGGCCACATAACCCCCTTAGTGCTTGAATTCAGACCCAAACCTGAGACTTAAGCCCCTATTAGCGTACTTAGAAATCCCCGATATCCGTATTTTGTGGAATTCTGTAGGGAATTTGAAATCTGCTAACACCCGGGTGACCTTAAAATTATTTAGCAAAGACAGTGATACATGCAGGCAACCTAGGACCCCCCACTGAAACCCTAGCCCCTAAGCACTCACCATGGCCGCAAATATAATCCTTCTGGCCGCAATTTGCGGCCAGACCTGGGGAAATTTGGCTCGAGTTTGTTCCATGGCTCTAGTATCTGTAATCTAGACTCTTTGCATATGCAAAATTGGCTAATTTCAGTTAGGGTAAAATCTGGGACCATTTTCTTGAGTTGTTGTTTTGATTCGGGGTTATATTTTTCGTATTTTGGATTCTGGATTTTAGTATTTGCGTTTTACCTCGATCACTTGACGTTTGTATGACGATATCGAGGGTTGTTTGGTGGCTTGAAAGGCGTAGTCCGTAGGTTCTAACCTATAGACTTTTAGCGTGTCGTTTTGGTTTTGATTTAGAGTTTAATGTGATACGATACGTTGTGACATATAGGTACCCCCATGAGGACTTCGAGATGACAAGCAAGCGTGCGGCGACGTCGGCTACGTCAAGCGAAGAGCAATGTGAGTAGATATATATCTACGGGGGAAGTCCGGTTGATGGCGTATAGCACCCCCGCAGTTCGTAGTGTAGCTTATGTCAGGTTATACATTTACATATGTGTTGTGAATTTGGATAATTAACGAGTAGGATCTTAGAAGATCATGGGATAAATGTTGGTGTATTTGGAAGATAGTGTCGTGGTTGATTTCTTAGTCGCGAACCATAGAATAGGTTTGCACACACGCACACACGCATGTTTACATTGTTTTACTTATGCGGTTATGGGGAGATGTATATATACATACATATACTTATACATGGATGATGAGGGTTGTACATGGTATTTAGAGATGAGTCGATGAGATTGGGCATGGTGCCATGAGATCGGTGATATGATGTGGTTCGTATTACGAGATATGACATGGGATTTTAGCGGGCCTTTTAGACGTGTATTTTGTACACGCATATATTTGCAGATGGTATCAGTTTGTACTAGACTTAGATCAGTACCCCCAATTCATGAGATATGATGATAAGGATACCAGATAAATGATGCGATAAATGTGATAATTGGCCCGTACCCAGATTGGGATGCCGTATGACGGATTTACGTACGAGCTATATATTGATGATAGATCCTCACTCTTGACTCTAGGATGTCATAATATATATTGTATCGTATGTGATACTATTGAGGTGGGATGACCGACTACTATATGTATATATATCGACTCAGCCTTAGGTGGTTTTCACTTACCCTTTCGGTTAGACGGTTCGTTTAGTCCTATAGTTTACTTGATATTAGACAAGACTCGAGTCATATCTATTTCAAAACTAACGAATCGTGAGTATTTTAAAGACAGGCCAAGGGATTCTACGGATATTTTCAAAAGACGCATCTTTTTCTAAAAACACCGTAGCCCTTATTTTTATAAACACCACGATTCGTGTTATTTCAAATGGAAAAATTGTATGACATATATATATATATATATTGATGTAAAGTCTACACTGTTGTGTTTATTATTCATTTTCCGCATATTCTTGCAATTCGTATCGCATTGCATGTTTAAATGTGTTTATTGTTATATTAAACCATGATGTCATGACACCAGCACCATTATCGATGATGCATATGTTCCACGTTCACCTGCTTGCCGGCTCACACACTTCATCATCGATAATTGCCATGTCACTACACAGTAGGATTGTTGCATCAGGATATGACTCCTTGCATGACATACTTGTGTACATACATATTGTACACCCATACTTGCGTACACACATATTGTACACCCATGCTTGCATACATTCACATTTGCACATACATAGATGATTCTGGCTTGATTTTGGAGATTTTGGAACTGCATGATATATTTTAAACTGGATTCATTTATTACAGCGGTTTTCCCTCGATATGTGCATATTACTGTTTTATGTTGCATGATGTACTGATATGCTTACATTTCTATTATATGTCGCATACATCATGCTTTATGATTATACGCATTGAGATATGTTGTTTCCATGATATTTCTGGATTTGAGAACCGTGGCTATTTCAAAAGAAAGCATGTACTGTTTTAAAAACCCGGTTTCTCTTGATATGATATTTCAGTGCGTCCACCATGCGTTTTCTCGGTTCTGAGATGTATGACTTGTGAAACCCGATTCGAGGAGTCGGATGAGGCCGATTGCGGGTACATGGTGGACCCGATATGTTAGCCCGAGGCGAGAACGGATTGATGTGCTACAGACGGTGAGCCTGGCAGTGGGACTACTACCTACCGGTGATAGTATTTGGGCTCGGCGAATATCCGAAGGATACCGACCGGAGTCGTGAGATGATATGGGCCGATCCGGATTGACGGAGCCCGTGGGCCGATCCGGACTGACGGAGCCCGATATATGAGGATTTACGTGCCGATACTGGGTACGGGTTTCACGATGTTTCGAGAGTCGATGCTGGACACTCAAGTTCCATGATTTTGATGTGTCGCGAGAGACACACGTTGATTTATATCCTCATACTTTCATGCATATGCTTTTATGACTTTTACATGCATGATGTTGTTATGTCATTGGTTGACACGTGGAGGAGATCCACATGCATACAGGCATTGATTATATAGTTGGATGATATCCACATACTTATAGACTTGATGCTATAGTTGGCACTGATTTCATTGATGATACCTCATATTTATTATATGTTGCTACCTGAGGCACTGACACGAGCACTTGGTATTACACTTATGTATAGATGTTTACCTTTGCCACCTTATCATGCTTCAGATTTTATCATATTGAGGATATATACTACTGATCGTATTGACCTAGGATAGAGTCATACATACGATTTCTGCTCTGTGATATTTTTTACTCACGAGTTGGCAACTCACCCCCGTTGTGCCACAGTTTCTTACAGGTTTTGCCGTACAGATTTCATTGCGGCTTTCTGGCACACTGCTTCCATTTCCGGATGATTGCTTTGATAGGTGGGTTCACTTGTATCGTGACCACCATTGTACATGTATTTATTTCAGTTGTATCTAGTAAACTCCATCAACCTGACTTGTATTTATTTCAGACTTAGAAAACCAGTTGTTTATTCTTTCGACCGTAGAGTCGCGCTTGTATTATTATGGGTTTTCTGATATTTTGAGTTTTCCTTTAAGTTTTGATCCTCGCCCTTCGACGTTGTATATTATATTGCTTACGTAGTTGTGGCCGTCGATTGACGAAGAGCTAGCTCCCGCTTGGAGATGCCTTTATTCATATTATGCATGTTGTACCCCGTTTGGGGCCAGTATTTACAAAGGAAACTTTGTCGAAATTTTCAAAAAAGACTTGAGATTTAAAAATGCATATTCGGCTTATGTTATTTAAAAACCCCTTGCTTTGAAACATGTTTTCTTCACTTCTTATTTAACATGGTTTAGATTTCTGGGATTTCTTGGCTTACTTGAATTAGATGGGGTCCTATAGACTTCATATGATTCAAGTGTCAGTCACGTGCCATTTTGGGTCGTGACAACCTCCTTGTTCAGTGTCCTTATCACGGTATTGAAAAATGGAAACTTTTTCAAACTTTGTACGAGGGCCCGAATCCAGCAACTAGGCAGTTGATGGAAACCATTTGTCAAGGCCACTTCCTATCTTAGTTCAACGAAGAGGCTTGGCAATTCTTCGATGATCTTGCGGAGCAGTCGCTACAATGGGAGAGCACCGACTGAACGCTTCATCTTCTTCTACTTCTTCTTTCGGTCTGTCTAGGGCAGGCGTTCACCAGCTCGATATCTCTATTGCAATGAAAGCCGAAATGGCTCCAATCATGAGAAAACTTGAGACGATTGAAAGCAAATTTTCATCTCCTTCTCCAAGCCCTGTGGCTCCCTGAGTTATGTGAGATTTTGTACTTATACATACGTGCGTTTTGAAATCAAAGAATAAAATACCGCAATCAAGAACGGTGTCGCTTGGTAGCTAGCCGGTTGAGTACGGGTCGGTCCATAAGGAAAACGTGTATTTTCTAGTTGTTCTAACGAGTCAATTCCTATTTATGGTAGGTTTTGATTTTCTATAAAAACTGAGGTTGAAATTGATTTAGATTAAAACCATTCTAGGGTTAGGATTAGGTTGGTTTGGAAAGTCAATTATTCTCACTGCTTTCTTTGCCCTAATTAAGAACTTTAGGTGTTAAGGTAATAGTTAACAAAGGGGATTAGCACGACAGGGAAGAAACTAGGTTTCTTCCCTTTGGTCCTTGTCCGTCCTTTCTTAACTCTTATCCCTAATCTATATGGAAATCAACCACAACCGGTCTTAACTAGGGAATCACCGCTACCTCATGGGATAGGGTGCCGTAGTGAGAGGTGTGTGGTTGTTTTGCACAGAACCCTTATTTTAAAATATTGAACGGGCAAGAAAGGTGTGAGAGATTTTCATCTCTCAAACCTTCCCCAAACCTAACCCTAACAAGTGAGAAACTACTCACTCATTAGGGAATTAGCAAAGAAATTCATTTTTTTGTGATTTTAATAGCCTAATTAACTTGCGGAAAATAACTACGGAAGATAAAAATTTGCAGAGAAATAAAATTGCAGATAAAAAAATTCAAGATAAAAAAACTTACTTTTTATTGATGCACTCTTTGACAATTACAAGGAATGAAAATTTTAATCTAGGAAAATAAAAAGTGGTATGCTCTAAAAAGAGCTGTAGGCTTTCTATTTATAGATAATAGAAACCCTAAGGTTTACATCTGATCCATATCTAGAATTACAAAACTACCCTAAGAAAACCGGGTCAATGCACCGACTTCCACCGACACGCACCGACACACCGACACGTGTTCAATATGGCCATGGAACCGCGGCCATAAGCTTTGTTTGGCCGCTGTTCCGCGGCCGTTTAATGGGCATGTGGGCTGAGTTTCTGAGGGCTTCTTCATGTTGCTTTTTTATATTATTTTCTTCCCTTGGTTCTTCAGAATCCCTTCTAGTTTCTTCCAGATTTCCACAATGCAGAATTTTGTGGACTTTTACCGTTTGCTTCATGTTGAAGTCTTGAATCTTGTGCTGCCGTCGTACTTTGTGCAATCGAACTGTTCATTGATCTTCATTTGTTCCTTAAACTGTAGGCGGCATCATATAGATTCTTCTATTTGTTGGTCGTAGTCACACTTTTTGTAGCGTTTTTTCCATCATTTTCACTGTATTTTTCCAAGAACCTGTAATCTGCAACTATTAAACAGATATGGATCAAAAGCACCTATTTATTTGCAATATGATTAAGAATGGAGAATATAATAATACAAAATTATGATATGAACAAATACCCCCAAAGTTATCTTTTACTCGTCCCGAGCAAAACTAGTTTATTCTCGAAAAAACCTAACCTCACTTTCACAGGGAAACGCAATTGCACTGAGCTCTTGCAACAGGACGTTAAACCTCTAGGTGTCCCTAGTAGGAGGAGTGTTGTCTCGTGAGGGTTTTCAGCGGATACTACCCATAAAATCTGATCAATTTGGCCTATTGACTTTCATTCTTCAATTTGGTGTTCTAGCAAGAAATTCTATTATCTTCAACTCAGAAACTATCAACCCGTATTTTTCACACCCACTTATCATTTAACTTAAGATTGTATATGTTCTATAAATTTACTTAGCTTTTAGCATCTTTTGAATTTTCCTTCTAAGGTTCCATCTCAACTTAGGAATTTTTATCATCTTTACTGAAGATATAAGTCCTATTTTTCAATCCTATCTCTCATCCAAAGCCCAATCATATACCCCTACGTGTGTGTATGTATCACCCCTACACTTGGAAATTCAATTCAAGTTATTATACTCTTGTCCATCGTCTAAAGTACTTTTAGTTGGTGAATTTTTAGATGAAATTGCTCACACATCCTTCATGCGACCGTTAATATTTCTTGAGGTACTAATGACCGATTACAAAATGTGTTTGCGCATTAAGGCGTAATTCCTCGTCTTGTAATACCTAAGGCTTAGCAGTGACTCCCAAACCAGTTGGTCTAAGGCACTAGGTGATAAAGCACCCTCACTAAGTATTTTTTTATTTTACGTAGCCTTAAGTAATTACAAAACCAGCGTTCATTTTTTTATATCTCTTTATTCACTCTTATACTTTAATTTTTTTTATATACTAAGGATTTTAGACAAGAGCATTTTAAGGTATTCTTTACTATCCTAAGTTTCAAGGTGCGTGTTTGTGCAAGTTGTAGGGTATATATTTTAAGAATTTAGACTTAAGCTTAGGATTATTTTGTTAGATTTACACTTCAAATAAAAATTTCAATACTCCTCCCTTGTTTTGACTTAGCCCAAGAAGTGAACTCAAAATTTGCTTATTTCTAAGTATACCACAAGTACATATATTTTCTACCGTTAAATTTTAAGAAAGGTTATTTTTAGGGTTTTTAATTTACTAAATTTAGGATCTAGTTTTTCCTAGCAAGTTAACCATCTTGTCAAATTTAAGTCAGTTATGGCCAAAATTGAATTTTTTTCAATTTTTATAATTTTTAAAATTTTTCAATTTTTTATTTGATTTTTTTTATATATTTTTTTAAATTTTATTTTCAATTTTTTTTTCAATTTTTATAATTTTTTTATAAAGATGCAATGCAGAATTAAACATGCAAAAGAAAGAGAAAAAATATAGACAAATTTTTAAAAAAAAAATATATGCAATTCAATGATAACTATTTACAACCACCTCCTCTCCCAAACTTACCAAAAGCAGTGCCCTCACTACTCGGCCCCACGCCGTCCCCTTGAGCGTGAACGGGAATGCTCCTTCCTAGCTAGCAGGGTTCTGACCCCCTGCTCTACCTCTATTAGACGCCGATCATGCTCCCTCATCATCCCCCTCAAATCGTCAATCCCCCTAATGGCTCTCCTCATTAAACGTGCATGTTCTAAGGGGGTGAGGTCTTCCTCGCTCGCGGTCGAGCTGGAGCTAGGTGTTCTGGCGGGCACGTGTTCCGCCGGTTTTGTTCATGACCAAACATCTGTCAAGCGTGTATAGGACGTAGATACGCCCTCAATGAGAGGCCTGATTGGTATACCTCCATGCATGTAAAATTCAAATTCTCCACAGGGAGAAAATAGCGACACAGTTGTGTCACTAACATGGGGCTGGGTAGTTCGCGGCCCTTTTGCCCGCACCAATTGAGTTAAGCAGAACCGTGCACATGTCGAATCTAGGGTTCCTAGTCATTAGTGTGTGCACGATATGAAGTGACAGGGTGAAAAATGTGGTATTATGGGAACTCCCAAAAATATTGTTTTGTGCCCATCGGCACACGGTTAAAACATTAGCGAAAAAGGTTCTTGCTTTTATTCCTTTCCTCGGTTCCCTCAAGCAATCATTACCCATTAAGGGTATGTAATCTTCAAACTGAAGGGGTTGATCGTGAACAGGTAACCTAGGGATTAAAGTGACTTCATGGATGAAGTCTCTATTAATAATTATCTCCCTATCACCCCACAGTAACTTGATAAAACCATATTGTGCAAGGCAGCCGTCTTCCATGCACTCGTAAAAACTAGTGACTAGATCTGGAAGGGCGTAAGCATTTGGGTGATTATAGATTAAAAAATTCTAGCCCCTCCGTGCGATTTCATCAGCAAAATAACTCCCATATATCGTGTGTGAAAAGATCTGTGAGAAATCACGTTCTAACTGCATATTTGGTGCCATTACAGAAAATTTATAGATCTAAAAAATTTAACAGAGAAGGAGAAGAAGATGCAAACCGTCTCTAAGAAAATCAGAGGGTGAAGCAGGAGGGGCGCGGCGGATCAGCGGCGGGAGCGTGCCTTCGGCGGCAGATGCGCGGCGGCTGGAGGAAATCTCTCTGCAAAAACTGCGGCGGCAGATAGGGTTTTCTGTGAGCAATTTTTAGGGTTTGTAAAACAGAGAGGGTCGGGGTCTTATTTATTAGGGGGAGTGTTTTGGTCATTTGCAAAAAAAAAACCCTCTCAAAGAGAGAAAATTATTTGCAAAATAAAAGTTTTATTTTTATTTTATTAAATCTGGAAATTTACAAAAATACCCAAATAAAAATTTATTTTCAAAATTTTTAATTTTTTATATTATTTTGTATTTATATAATTACAAATGATACATACCCCCAAACTTGTTTAAAACAATGTTTTGGCTAGATGATCGAAAATTTAGCGGTAGATAGAGGAAGATCAGTCAATATAAATCGGCTCATGTAAAAACAGAAGCTCCTCCGAAGGGTCTACAGTGAGGAACGGCTTAAGTCGATATCCGTTTACTTTAAACAGTGTACTGTCCTCCGGGTTTTCCAGATCTACCGCACCGTGCGGATATACGGTGCGTATCATAAATGGCCCTTTCCATCGAGATTTGAGCTTGCCGGGATTGAAATGTAACCGAGTATCGTAAAGCAAAACCTGTTGACCAGGTTTGAAAGTCTTGCGGATAAGGTGTTTGTCGTGGAACACCTTCGTTCGGTTTTTAACAACTATTGCGTTCTCATAGGCCTCATCCCGCAGCTTGTCCAATTTATTCAACTGCAGCTTTCTATTGCTGCCCGCATCTCCTAAGGATAGGTTCAACTCTTTAATCGCCCAAAATGCATTATGCTCTATTTCAACAGGAAGGTGGCAAGCCTTTCCATAAACAAGCCTGTA
The DNA here is from genome assembly GCA_030015575.1 of Agapanthus africanus. NCBI lineage: Eukaryota > Viridiplantae > Streptophyta > Magnoliopsida > Asparagales > Amaryllidaceae > Agapanthus > Agapanthus africanus. The sequence goes on from CM057337.1 coordinate 235,941,533, forward strand.
TGGAGACATGCCAAGATCGGTCTTATAGGCAGTACGGAATGCCCAAAGTGCATCAATCAGTTTTGATGACCAATCTTTATGGTTTTTGGAAATCGTTTTTTTCAATATTTGTTTAATCTGCCGATTTGAAATCTCGGCTTGCCCACAAGTTTGGGGGTGATATGGCGTTGACAGTTTGTGAGTAATGGAGTATTTGCGCATTAAGAACTCAAAAGTCCTATTACAAAAGTGAGATCCATTATCACTGATAATCGCGCGAGTATGCCCAAACCGAGAAAAATGTTTTCTTTAAGAAATCTAACGACAACCTTGTTGTCATTCATTCGGCTAGGCACAGCCTTGACCCATTTTGAAACATAGTCAATAGCAAGTAGAATGTACATGTTCCCAAAAGAGTTGGGAAATGGTCCCATGAAGTCTATCCCCCAAACATCAAAAATTTCAACAACCAAAATTGGTTGGAGCGACATTTCATTTCTCCGAGATATCCGGCCCAAGTGTTGGCACCGGGAGCATGTCTTGCAGTATTCGTATGCATCTTTAAAAAGTCATGGCTAGTAGAAGCCACACTGCAAGATTTTTTCTGCTGTCTTTTTGAGGCCAAAATGCCCGCCACACGCTTGATCATGGCAGAATGATAGCACGCTCTTAAACTCGTTGTCGGGGACACACCGACGAATGATTTGGTCGGAACAGTATTTGAAGAGATACGGTTCATCCCAGTAAAAATGTTTTACTAGGGAAAGGAATCGGAGTCGGTCCTGATTCGACCAATCGTTTGGTATCAGTCCGGTGGCCAAATAATTTATGATATCAGCGAACCAGGGTTCGCATGACACGGTTAAGAGCTACTCATCGGGAAAAACGCCTTTAATAGGAATTTGAAGTGTATGCGAAGAAGGTGTAGGGTTCCAAGGCACACCCATGAGGTTCTACAACTGATCAAACATGGCCAATTCAAATTTTTTTTAAGTGCTAAGTAACCCTAAGCAAGATCGTAACTAGAGATAAGGCGATAAAGATGCAAGTTAACAACTTAACTAAGAGTGAACGGAAGATACAACCTTTGTAGATCCGGTCCTCCACCTCCATAGCTCCATGATGATGTCCCTCCGCTGCGATCATCGGATCCCGAACTCTAGCGATGGTTTCGTCGAAGAAATGATCGGGCTAGGTCATCGACTTCGATGCCGAAAATGATCTACGTCGAGGCAACTCAAGATCATGCTCCAACTTCACCAAGTCATGAAACTTGTGAAGAAAACACCCTATACTACGTGGGAAGTGGTAGAGGATGAAGAAATAGGAAGTGGGTTCACTTTGGATTTGGATTTCTCACTTGAAATCATCACTTGATATTTTTCAAGAATGGTTTCTTCACTTGAACAAGAAGATGAAGAAGAAAGAAAATGAATTATTTCTTCAAATAAATCAAGTGATTCTTATTATATTTGTAACCATGGGTGAAGTAAACTAATGTATAGAATAAACTAGGGTTAGGTGAATGGTTAGGTCAAGGGAAAAACCAAAATGGCTAGACTTTTTCAAAGATGCTAGAAGCTTCATAAGAAACAAAAAACCACCATTTTATTTCTTTAAAAAATAAATGAAATAAAATAAATAATTAAGCAAAACCCTAACCATTTACCTAAACATAGTTTAAAGCATACATTCACCCAAGTTTACATGTATCATCAAACATGATACAAACTAGTGCACAAAACTATATCATATATACAATGTGCACATCAAGTGGGAAAATCTATCTTAAGTGAACCAATACTAGTTAATACAAAGTAATATATCAAATATATAATTATACATTAAATCATTAAATCAACACTTGATTTAACGATCCGGTCATATCGCATATGACCGACTAATATCCAATGTATCGACTTATCGAATCAATCCTCGATTCGATAACTAGGTTATATCGCATACAACCAATCGATACATTCATCGTGAGAATAGAATACGGTATCACATACACGCATTATTCTCGATCCCGCACAAATCTCATATGCGCTCCTATTTCGTTTCGCTTGAGCAAGGAAACCTCTGTGTAGGACTCTAAAGACTCGTCAATACGCCGACAGTAGGTGATGATCATATCAAACACCCACAAGCCGCAAACGGTCTGCTAAACGTAACGACCACCCGGGTATTGAGCGATCAGAAGATCGACGAGCAAGCCCGCTCACACTCCTGTGAATCCAACCAGTAACACTTACCGTACAGTCCGGTCTGTTCGTCTGATATGTCGCATATCTCGCCTAGGGGTGGTAAACGTCAGACCCCAGTAGCTCGATAAGTCGTGTCGATATGAGGTCTATAAAAGTTTGAGAAACTACTGCTAACACTTACTATTAAATCTCAGCAACCCTGACCAGGGATTTCCGGTTATAGCCAATCGAACACAGCGCAACATCAACTCCCTATACCGGGAGAGACGAATCCCCTCCTATCGCTCATTGCCTCCATGTGATTCGGGACTGTACCCAAAAACCACCGTTTTACACGCCCTCTTGGACGTGGTAAGGTGGAAATCAAAGCACAGTGGGAATCACACAAGACACTATGACGATCTCGGGTCAACAGACTACTCTGTACCAGTGTCACCAGAGAACTGCCATCTGACGTGAGGTATAATACCATCTGGGAGTTCTCGGCGAGTCCGTCCAGTGTACCCAGTCTCCACTGAGCACCCGTATATCATCTCTGATGTCAAACACGAATGGATATGGGATCATCCATCGCCCATCTGTATGGGTCAAGAAGGTACACGCTAGTCTACTCTGGTATATCGATGCCCCGTCTCGATACACCCACGACTAGGGACTTTGAAGGATGTACTTATGGACTACCATGTCCCCACCAGTATGATCCGCTTCATAATCCAGGTAGTCAAGTACACATCCGAAGGGTTTTACCAACATGTAACAGAGAGACAATCAGTGTACACGTTAAGGTAAAGGGCAACCAGATAGCATACTATCATGTCGAGCAAGAAAGTCCTCCCTATATATGTCCAAGCATCCACTACAATATACATCCTATGTATAGTAATGGCCTCTAGGGCATACATATAACTAACAATCTCCCACTTGCACTAGGGCCATCTGTAGCAATGGTTGCAGTATCTAATACTCAACCATCCCATAAAAGTCTCTCTCTGGGAAAAGGCCTTTGTGAGTGGATCCGCCGTGTTGTCCTCTGAGTCTACTCTGCTAACCTCGATCACCCTGGAGATCAACCATCTCCATGATCAGGTGACACTTGCTTTAGAATATGTCTGGATCACTGATGGGACGGGCGTTCCTCGGCATAAGCCACAACTCCATTGTCACACAATGGGAGGAACTAAGTTCATCTCATGAACTAATATACATCCAGACTTCCTCTTTGGTAGCATCTTAAGTAGGGACGTATCCTGCTTTTATCGTCTAGTATGCCACGGTATCTAGCTTGGAACTCTTCCAACATACCGTCCCTTTACTAAGGGTAAAGACAATGCCTGTGACTGACATTCAGTCGTCCTTATCACTCTGGAACCTTTCCAGTGATTCTCCCCAGGATCGATTGATACCATCTCACTACAACTAGTGAGAATCCTAACATCCAGTTACTTCTATCTCATAGATCAAAACTCAGGATTTAGGAGGTATCACTTTGATCCTATATAGAGAATCCTTGTGATAAGCGGAGATTGACCGAGCGTAGCATAGGAAACTCGTTCCCTATCGAGAGTATGTCATCCACGTACTCTACGAAGATCACCACCATACTCCGTACTACCTTTTTGTATATACAAGGTTCATCTACCATTTTGATGAAGTCAAACTTTTTGACTACCACATCAAAACAGACGTTCCAAATCCGCGATGCCTGCTTTATCCTATAAAACATCTTGCACACGTTTCCGCTACTCCCACTGTCTACGAAGCTCTCTGGCTGTGTACTTATAGACTCTCTCTTCCAAAACATCATTTAGAAAAGCAGTCATGACACCCAACCACCAGATATCGTAGTCATGGTATGTAGCCGTGGCAAGTAGGATCTGGATGGACTTAAGCATAGATCCTCAGAAAATGTTTCAACATAATCCATATCTGGTCAATGATGCAAACCTTTAACAAGTATAGCTTTGAAAGTCTCAACTTTTCCATGTACACCAAGTAATCTTCTCAAGATATACTTGCTCCTGATGGGGATTTAACCCTTCAGATATAGCAACCAAAGTCCATACTTTGTTGGTGTATAAGGATTCCATCTCAGATCGCTAAGCATCCAGCCATTCTTACAGAGTCCCACTCCTGATGGCCAGCTCGAAACTAGTTGGGTCATCATCTCATGATGCAATCCTCGCTCCCACTGTCATTGAGAAACCGAAGTATCTCTCAGGTGGGTGAGGAACCCTACTAGATCGGCGGAGAGGCTGAGGTTCGTCGGGGACTATTTAATCCTTTGGTTCTATCAAATCATCAGCTGTAGTTTGTATAGCTGGAACCATTCCAGTTCTACATAACTAACCTTGCCTCAAGCTTGTCCAGATTTTGCTTTTAGACATAGGCCGGACAACCCCAAATCTTATCTTACTTAATAGATAGGCTCTTCCCATACCATATCATATATGAAGTGGTAGGCAATTGATTTGCTTTAAACCCTATTCAATTGGTATGCAGCTTCTCAAGTGCATAACTCCCAAAAGGAAATAGGAAACTCAGTAGTACTCATCATAGAGCACACCATATCATATAGGGTGCTATTGCTCCGCCCCGATATACCATCGTGCTATGGTGTATACGGAGGAGTAATGCTGAGAGAGAATCTCATTCTCTTTTAGGACAGTCCAGAAATTCCGTGCTCAAGTATTCTCCTCCTTGATCACATCAAAGGACATAATACTTATTCCCGTATTTTGGTTCTCTACTTCTAACTTATATTCTGTGAATATCTCAAAAGGTTCGGACTTGTGTTTCAACAGAAACATATGTCTGAATCTAAAGAGATTATCAAAGAATGTAATGAAATACAAAGAACTGGTCTTGGTATGTGTAGACAGGGGACCTACATAAATCAACATGCATCATCCCAAGAGTTCACTAACTCTTTCTCTGTTTCCAATAAACAGAGCTATGGTCATCTTTTCTCTGTGACATGACTGGCAAGTTTCACAAGATGTAAATTCAAACTAATTTAAATATACATCTAAATGTAACTTCAGCTAGTCGGGTCGCATTGATATGACCTAGTTTACAATGCCTCAAGAAGGATTCGTTCATTTCTGAACTCTTTCTCTTAAGTGTGTTCTGTATACAAAGAACTGTAGTTTGATTTAGAACATCAATGCTTTTAGATAACGTGCCTGAACCGATCAACTTTTGATATAGGAAATGTTCAAAACATTATCCAACAATACAAAATTTTATCATTTCTTTACTAATAAAGAGACTGATATGATTTTGTATATCAGGTTCGGTATCTAATAACATTCGTTCAGAATCAATGTATTGGTAATACAGGGTGACAGTGACCAACAGACTTGGCTGCAACACTTGCACCATTTTCTGCCTCATGAAACTTATCGCCCGTTCTCAGTTCTCTACCTTTCTGTAGCCCTATGTATCAGATTACATATCTGGGATCCTGATCTGGTATCTAATACCCAGAACGTAGAGGATACAGAGAAACAGTTCTTTGTAATGAACACACCCGAAGGAGATGCATCATATGCACTTTCTTCGTTTGGGCGGCACGGGAAATCTGGTATTCCCCAATTTCCTGCTCTGTCTTATAACAATTATAAGTTGGAGCGGGACCAACGTTCCCCAGCTCAGTATAACAAGCGGGTTCGGTCAATATATCCGTATTATTATCTTGATTAAGGCGTGATATGGTCGCTACCTGGAGAGAGAGAGAAGAAAACACTCAGCGTGCGCTCTTGCAAGATCAGATTGGTTATTATTTTATCTAATCAGGATGGCTCCCACTATTTTTATCAAATCTTCCTTCAAACCCTAAAAGGAAATACTAGCTGGGATTAATTACACACTACAAGTTCGCCAATCTTTCAGCCAGGCCAGTATCGGTATTTTGAGGGAGGTTCCCCGTGCTTTCGCACGGACCTAATTAATGTAAACCTCGTCTTCCCAGAGGCGTAACCTCGTTAACACCTTTCTAGACACCTACTTGATCGGCTATTGTAATGTGTAAAAGTCTCCCAGGAGTAACAATTACTCGCAGCGGGTATCGGGATCCAACTATCTCATAGAAGGTATGCAATCTCATTGCAAATTTCAATACTTGAAATTCTCGATAATATTTTGCCCCTAACGTGCTATGACCTTGACGAAAGCCAACAAACCATAGCCCGCTAATCAAGTTCAACCCGTACATTTCTTGACTGAATTAAACCCACCCGCACAACCCTTGACGAAAGCCAACAAAGCCGTACGACTACCCTAATCCAATCGCATCGTATGCAGCAGATAAGCAGCATATAGCTACCGCACACTACACCTTGACGAAAGCCAACAAATGTAGCACGAATACTATATACAACTTATCTGAAATGACGGAGGGCTACGACAGGTTTTTCTGAAAACCTATTGCGTAATGAACTTGATATCGTTGTAGAATCAAATGATTTTGAAATTGAGTGTTTTTTAGGCTTTTCTAGTTTTGCTAAAGGGGTCACTCCCGGTGAAGGGATCGTCGGCCCTTTCCTCGCTGAATGAGGTGCGGGACATATCATATATATTACTGTGCAAAGCAAAAACTATAGAAGCAATCAAAAGACAAACCGAGGGTTGTAGCATCTGCCAGTTATTGCTAAAGGGGTCACTCCCGGTGAAGGGATCGTCGGCCCTTTTCCTCATCGAATAAGGTGCAGGATATATCATATATACCACTATGCAAAGCAAGAACTGTAGCTACCTATTTTATTTTTGAAATTTGATTCCACAACATCTTAGGTTTCTTTTCTTTCATTAATCATATTAATGAAGTCCTATCATTTAAATCACCTAAACATCACAGATAAATACGACGTGCACTTATGCCATCCGCATTCGCCTCGATGTCCCCTCGTGCACCGTTAGGTTAGGTAACTAACCGCAGAGCGAGGCAGGGCTAGCGCGGGTGTAAAACATAAGTAACGTCTATATAATATATCGTATATACTATATATATAGTATTTATCACAGAACATCAAATTATCACATCATAGATATCGCAGCAGAAAAAAATATCATATGAAATATTGGATATACTAGGACGTCCGTGTTTTCAATACAAGCCAGTATAAAACACGGATTCCACGGTCGCGATGAATAGCCAAACCCACACCCCTAGACCCCTACGAGAGCGGCAAGCAACCCTACCAATTCTAGAGTTAGGAGACCCGGACTCGACTCCTCGAGTTGGTCTCCCACTGGACTCCAGAACCCGGTTACTTGTACTCCCCTCCTTGGGTCTATCCTAGTGCAGAAAAGTAAATAATATACAAATGGTGACAACATCCGCAACCTGGAAGTGCCCCAATAAAAGAATATTACATACAAGTTTTATATGAATGAAAATGAAAAACACTTATCTCACATAAAAAACCCCGGCTATTCAAACACGACGATCCAATATAACATATCCAGCAACACATAACATCAAATGTCATCAACGTAAGTAAGCATGCGTATCCCAATTATCGTTGACATATAGCAACGAAACCGGCGATATCACATATTACACTTACGGTCGCAGAAAAGAAAGTGTAAAACTACAACAGTTGGAATCCACAACCTCCTTAGACATCGCATGCCTAATCAAATGAATTCCTTAGATATCGCATGCCTAACAATTATAAACCCCGCATTTTAGTCTCATATCGAAAACTCTTTTCATTATCAAGTCGGGCAATTCAACAAGATTCCCGACATCCTGATCGAATGCTCGTCGCAAACTTTAGTAGGCGGCCGCACCTCCGACGCCGTCGACGAAGTGCACCAAGGCGGAACACCGCTGCCGCGAGCCCCCGAACGGATGCTTTCGGCGACGGGGTTCTCCTACAGTCACTTGGTAGGGACTATGGGGTGAGACTGTCTATTAAGTTTACCCGGCGAGTATCCGCGTACGCTACGTGATTGCGACGGACTTTTGATCACATCAAAATTCCATGGCAACCGATCAAGTGAGACTAAAGTGCTATGTTTATAACATTCAAATCAGTTATCTCATAACTCCTTGTGGATTCTAAATATTATATCACATTCCGGATAAATAGAAAATGTTAAACTTTCCGATCGAACAATCAAACACCCAAGTTTTCCCGAAACAGCTCAACACATGAAATAAGTTTAAAAACATCCAGTTCATGCCTCAGTACCAACGGTCCAGCCGTAGAAGGGTCAAGCCAACGCCTCACATGTGGCACGCCGTACTGCCCCAAACCCGATGATTCAAAGGGCAGTTCAAGACGGTCACATAATCGAGTTAAGGTTTGTTGTCTTCTAGAGGGACCACCGCGTTACTTGCACTACTTAGAACGTTCTTAAACCACGGAAATAGACTTCCCGATCGAAACACCGAGTCCCCAATACAACCAAGAAAACTCAACTCTTGAGTAGAAGTTAAAAATTCCCAGAAAATACAGCACTAAATATACGAATTACTGTGCAATTTGCAAATGGTGATGTGACTATATGGCCGCGGAACAGCCGCACGAGCCATGCTCGTGCCGCGCTTCCGCGGCGCTTTAGAGGATTCAGGCGCACGTGCTACACAGTATTCTTAAAATTCCCTGCTGATTTTTCTGCATATTTTTAATTCACAAAAATCCCAGTTTTGAAAAAAAATACAGAGAAGGGTTTTGGATTAGGGTTTCGAGTTCGATCGGGATTCTAACATCGTCTACGCATCGCCTAAGGCTCTAGCTAGGCTCTGATACCACTGTAAGGTTCCTAGGCAGACCCATGAGGTTCTACAATTGATCAAACATGGCCAATTCAAATTTTTTTAAGTGCCAAGTAACCCTAAGCCAGATCGTAACTAGAGGTAAGGCGATAAAGATGCAAGTTAACAACTTAACTAAGAGTGAACGGAAGATACAACCTTTGAAGATCCGGCCCTCCACCTCCATAGCTCCGTGATGATGTCCCTCTGCTGCGATCATCGGATCCCGGACTCTAGCGATGGTTTCGTCGAAGAAATGATCGGGCTTGGTCGTCGACTTCGATGCCGAAGATGATCTACGTCGAGGCAACTCAAGATCAAGCTCCAACTTCACCAAGTCATGAAACTTGTGAAGAAAACACCCTATATAACATGGCAAGTGGTAGAGGATGAAGAAATAGGAAGTGGGTTCACTTTGGATTTGGATTTCTCACTTGAAATCATCACTTGATATTTTTCAAGAATGGTTTCTTCACTTGAACAAGAAGATGAAGAAGAAAGAAAATGAATTATTTCTTCAAATAAATCAAGTGATTCTTATCATATATGTAACCATGGGTGAAGTAAACTAATGTAGAGAATAAACTATGGTTAGGTGAATGGTTAGGTCAAGGGAAAAACCAAACTGGCTAGACTTTTTCAAAGATGCTAGAAGCTTCATAAGAAACAAAAAGCCACCATTTTATTTCTTGCAAAAATAAATGAAATAAAATAAATAATTAAGCAAAAGCCTAACCATTTACCTAAACATAGTTTAAAGCATACATTCACCTAAGTTTACATGTATCATCAAACATGATACAAACTAGTGCACAAAACTATATCATATATACAATGTGCACATCAAGTGAGAAAATCTATCTTAAGTAAATCAATACTAGTTAATGCAAAGTAATATATCAAATATATAATTATACATTAAATCATTAAATCAACACTTGATTTAACGATCCGGTCATATCGCATATGACCGACTAATATCCAATGTATCGACTTATCGAATCAATTCTCGATTCGATAACTAAGTTATATCGCATACAACCAATCGATACATTCATCGTGAGAATAGAATACGGTATCACATACACGCATTATTCTCGGTCCCGCACATATCTTATATGCGCTCCTATTTCGTTTCGCTTGAGCCAGGAAACCTCTGTGTAGGACTCTAAAGACTCGTCTATACGCCGGCAGTAGGTGATGATCATATCAAACACCCACAAGCCGCAAGCGGTCAGCTAAACATAACAGCCACCCGGGTATTGAGCGATCAGAAGATCGACGAGCAAGCCCGCTCACACTCCTGTGAATCCAACCAGTAACACTTACCGTACAGTCCGGTCTGTTCGTCTGATATGTTGCATATCTCTCCTAGGGGTGGTAAACGTCAGACCCCAGCAGCTCGATAAGTCGTGTCGATATGAGGTCTATAACAGTTTGAGAAACTACTGGTAACACTTACCAGTAAATCTCAGCAACCCTGGCCAGGGATTTCCAGTTATAGCCAATTGAACACAGCGCAACATCAACTCCCTATACTGGGAGAGACGAATCCCCTCCTATCGCTCATTGCCTCCATATGATTCGGGACTGTACCCAAAAACCACCGTTTTGCACGCCCTCTTGGACGTGGTAAGGTGGAAATCAAAGCACAGTGGGAATCACACAAGACACTATGACGATCTCGGGTCAACAGACTACTCTGTACCAGTGTCACCAGAGAACTGCCATCTGACGTGAGGTATAATACCATCTGGGAGTTCTCGGCGAGTCCGTCCAGTGTACCCAGTCTCCACTGAGCACCCGTATATCATCTCTGATGTCAAACACCAATGGATATGGGATCATCCATCGCCCATCTGTATGGGTCGAGAAGGTACACGCTAGTCTACTCTGGTATATCGATGCCCCATCTCGATACACCCATGACTGTAGGGTTCCTAGGCACACTAGTGAGGTCTCACAAGGCATCGAACATGCCAAATTCAAAAAATCTAGGTGCCGAGAGACCCGACTACGGATCGTTTGCTAGAAAACTAGGCGAAAAAGCTAACTAGTTAACACTTAACTATGAGAATCGGAAATACAACCTTTGTAGATCCGGTGCTCCACCTCCATAGCTCCGCAATGAAGTCCTCTCGCTGTCCTACACAAATCCTGGGCTCTAGCGTCGGCTTCATCGGAGAATAGGCGAGCTAGGTCGTCGATGTCCATGCCGATGATGATCTACGTCGAAGCATCGCAAGATCAAGCTCTCACTTCACCAAGTCAAGAAACTTGTGAAGGAAACACACTCTACTACTTGGCAAGAGGTAGAGGATGAAGAAATAGGAAGTGGGTAGACTTTAGATTTGGATTTCTCACTCATATCATCAATCCACCATTGATGTAGTCTAGGTTTTTCTTCTTGAGTTCAAGGAAGAAGAAGAAGAAATGATATGATAAGATTAATTATATTTGGAAAAGAAAATGAATACTTATCATATTAGAACCATGGTCAAGTGTAGAGAATTAACTAAGGTTAGATTAATGGTTAGGGTTAAAGATGAAGACAAGAATGGTTACAAAGTCAAAGCTTCATGAAGCTTCAACTAAACTCTAAAATTAGCAACCATTCTTTTCTTATCTATTCAAAATAAATAAATAAATAAGTAAGAAAAGAAAACCCTAATCATTAGTTTAACCATGGCTTAATCCATTACACTTAACTATAGTTAAACATGTATCATCAAACATGATACAATCAAGTGCACAAAAGTATATCACATATACAATGTGTACAATCCGAGTGAGAAAATCCATTTAAAGTGAACCAATACTAGTTAATGCAAAGTAATATATCAAATATATAATTATACATTAAATCATTAAATCAACACTTGATTCAATGATCCGGTCATGTCGCACACAACCGACTAGTATACAATGTATCGGCTTATCGAATCAACGCTTGAATCGATAACTAGGTTATATCGCATACAACCATTCGATACATTCATCGCGAGAATGGAATACGGTATCACATACACGCATTATTCTCGGTCCCGCACATATCTCATATGCGCTCCTATTTCGTTTCGCTTGAGCCAGGAAACCTCTGTGTAGGACTCTAAAGACTCGTCAATACGCCGGCAGCAGATGATGATCATATCAAACACCCACAAGCCGCAAGCGGTCTGCTAAACGTAACGGCCACCCGGGTATTGAGCGATCTGAAGATCGACGAGCAAGCCCGCTCACACTCCAGTGAATCCAACCAGTAACACTACCGTACAGTCAGGTCTGATCGTCTGATCTGTCGCATATCTCGCCTAGGGGTGGTAAACGTCAGACCCCAATAGCTCGATAAGTCGTGTCGATATGAGGTCTATAACTGTTCGAGAAACTACTGGTAACACTTACCAGTAAATCTCAGCAACCCTGGCCAGGGATTTCCTGTTATAGCCAATCGAACACAGCGCAACATCAACTCCCTATACCGGGAGAGACGAATCCCCTCCTATCGCTCATTGCCTCCATGTGACTCGGGACTGTACCCAAAAACCACCGTTTTGCACGCCCTCTTGGACGTGGTAAGATGGAAATCAAAGCACTGTGGGAACCACACAAGACTCTATGACGATCTCGGGTCAACAGACTACTCTGTACCAGTGTCACCAGAGAACTGCCATCTGACGTGAGGTATAATACCATCTGGGAGTTCTCGGCGAGTCCGTCCAGTGTACCCAGTCTCTACTGAGCACCCGTATATCATCTCTGATGTCAAACACCGATGGATATGGGATCATCCATCGCCCATCTGTATGGGTCGAGAAGGTACACGCTAGTCTACACTGGTATATCGATGCCCCGTCTCGATACACCCACGACTAGGGACTTTGAAGGATGTACTTACGGACTACCATGTCCTCACTAGTATGATCCTCATCATAGTCCAGGTAGTCAAGTACACATCCTAAGGGCTTTACCAACATGTAACAGAGAGACAATCAGTATACACGTTAAGGTAAAGAGCAACCAGATAGCATACTATCATGTCGAGCAAGAAAGTCCTCCCTATATATGTCCCAGCATCCACTACAATATACATCCTATGTACAGTAATGGACTCTAGGGCATATATATAACTAACAATCTCCCACTTGCACTAGGGCCATCTGTAGCAGTGGTTGTAGTATCTCATACTCAACCATCCCATAAAAGTCTCTCTCTGGGAACAGGCCTTTGTGAGTGGATCCGCTGTGTTGTCCTCATAATCTACTCTCCTTACCTCGATCACCCTGGAGATCAACTATCTCCATGATCAGGTGATGCGGCCTCAGAATACGCCTGGGTCACTGATGGGACGGGTGTTCCTTGGCATAAGCCACAACTCCATTATCTCACAATGGTAGGAACGAAGTTCATCTCATGAACTATTATACACCCAGACTGCCTCTATGGTAGCATCTTAAGTAGCGATGTATTCAGCCTTTATCGTCTAGTATGCCACGGTATCTAGCTTGGAACTTTTCCAACATACCGTCCCTTTACTGAGGGTAAAGACAATGCCTGTGACTGACACTCAGTCGTCATTATCACCCTGGAACCATTCCAGTGATTCTCCCCAGGGTCGATTGATACCATCTCACTACAACTAGTGGGAATCCTAACATCCATTTAAATCTATCTCATAGATCCAAAACTCTGGATTTTAGGAGGTATCATTTTGATCCTATATGGAGAATCATAGTGATAAACGGAGATTGACCGAGCGTAGCATAGGAAACTCTTTCCCTATCAAGAGTATGTCATCCACGTACTCTACGAGGATCGTCACCATACTCCCTACTACCTTTTTGTTTATACAAGGTTCATCTACCATTTTGATGATGTCAAACTCTTTGACTAATCCATCAAAACAGATGTTCCAACTCCGCGATGCCTGCTTTATCTTATAAAACATCTTGCACACGTTTCCGCTGCTCCCATTGTCTACGAAGCCCTCTGGCTGTGTACTTATAGACGCTCTCTTCTAAATCATCATTTAGAAAAGCAGTCAAGACACCCAACCACCAGATATCGCAGTCATGGTATGTAGCCGTGACAAGTAGGATCTGGATGGACTTAAGCATAGCTACTTGAAAAGGTTTCATCATTATCCACACCTGGTCAATGATGCAAACTTTTAACAAGTCTAGCTTTGAAAGTCTCAACTTTTCCATGTACACCAAGTAATCTTCTCAAGATATACTTGCTCCTGATGGGGATTTAACCCTTCAGATATAGCAACCAAAGTCCATACTTTGTTGGTGTATAAGGATTCCATCTCAGATCACTAAGCATCCAGCCATTCTTACAGAGTCGTCACTCTCGATGGCCTGCTCGAAACTAGTTGGGTCATCATCTCATGATGCAATCCTCGCTCCCACTGTCATAGAGAAACAGAAGTATCTCTCATGTGGGTGAGGAACCCTACTAGATCGGCGGAGAGACTGAGGTTCGTTGGAATCTACTGAATCCTTTGGTTCTACCACATCATCTGCTGTAGTTTGTATAGCTGGAACCTTTCCAGTTCTACATTACAGACTTTGCCTCGAGCTTGTCCGGATTTTGCTTTTAGACATAGGCCGGACAACCCCAAATCTTAACTAACTTAAGACATGGGTTCTTCCCATTCCATATCACATATGAAGCGGTAGGCAACTGATTTGATTAGAACCCTATTCAATAGGTATGCAGCTTCTCAAGTGCATAACTCCCAAAAAGGAAACAGGTAACTCAGTAGTACTCATCATAGAGCACACCTTATCATATAGGGTGTGATTGCTCCGCCCCGATATACCATCGTGCTATGGTGTATACGGAGGAGTAATGCTGAGAGGGAATCTCATTCTCCTTTAGACTAGTCCAGTATTTCCGTGCTCAAGTATTCTCCTCCTTGATCTCATCATAGGACATAATACTTATACCCGTATTGGTTCTCTACTTCTAACTTATATTCTGTGAATATCTCAAAAGGTTCGGACTTATGTTTCAACAGGAACGTATGTCTGAATCTTGAGAGATTATCAGAGAATGTAATGAAGTATAAAGAACCGGTCCTGGCATGTGTAGACAGGGGACCTACATACATCAACATGTATCAATCCCAAGAGTTCATTAACTCTTTCTCTGTTTCCAACAAACGGAGCTATGGTCATCTTATCTTTGTGACATGACTGGCAAGTTTCACAAGATGTAAATTCAAACTGATTTAAATATGCATCTTTATGTAACTTAGCTAGTCGGGTCGTATTAATATGACCTAGTCTACAATACCTCAAGAAGAATCCGTTCATTTCTGAACTCTTCCTCTTGTGTGTGATCCGTATACTAAGAACTGTAGTTTGATTTAGAACATCAATGCTTTTAGATAACGTGCCTGAACCGATCAACTTTTGATATAGGAAATGTTCAAAACATTATCCAACAATACAAAATTTTATCATTTCTTTACCAATATGATTTTGTATATCAGGTTCGGTATCTAATAACATTCGTTCAGAATCAATGTATTGGTAACACAGGGTGACAGTGACCGACAGACTTGGCTGCAACTCTTGCCCCGTTTTCTGCCTCATGAAACTTATCACCCGTTCTCAGTTCTCTACCTATCTGTAGCCCTATGTAATAGATTACATATCTGGGATCCTGATCTGGTATCACATACCCAGGACGTAGAGGATACAGAGAAACAGTTCTTTGTAATGAACACACCCGAAGATGATGCATCAACATGCACTCTCTTCGTTTGGGCGGCACGGGAAATCTGGTATTCCCCAATTTCCTGCTCTGTCTTATAACAATTATAAGTTGGAGCGGGACCAACGTTCCCCAGCTCAGTATAACAAGCGGGTTCGGTCAAAATTCCGTATTATTATCTTGATTAAGGCGTGATATGGTCGCTACCTGGAGAGAGAGAGAAGAAAACACTCAGCGTGCGCTCTTGCAAGAATAGATTGGTTATTATTTTATCTAATCAGGATGGCTCCCACTGCTTTTTATCAAATCTTCCTTCAAACCCTAAAAGGAAAGACTAGCCGGGATTAATTATACACTACAAGTTCGCCAATCTTTCAGCCAGGCCAGTGTCGGTACTTTGAGGGAGGTCCCCCGTGCTTTCGCACGAACCTAATTAATGTAAACCTCGTTTTCCCAGAGGCTTAACCTCGTTAACACCTTTCTAGACACCTACTTGATCGGCTAATTGTAATATGTAAAACTCTCCCAGGAGTAACACTTACTCGCAGCGGGTATCGGGATCCAACTATCTCATAGAAGGTATGCAATCTCATTGCAAATTTCAACACTTGAAATTCCCGATAATATTTTGCCCCTAGCTCGCTATGACCTTGACGAAGGCCAAACAACCCATAGTCCGCTAGTCAAGTTCAACCCGTCATTTCCTGATTGAATTTAACCCACCCGCACGACCCTTGACGGAGGCCAAACAACGCCGTACGAATACCCTAATCCAATCGCATCATATGCTAGCAGATAAGCACTAGTTAGCTACCGTACACTACGCCTTGACGGAGGCCAAACAACCGCAGCACGAATACTAACTAGTACGTATCTGAAATGACGGAGGGCTACGACAGGTTTTTCTGAAAACCTATTGCGTAATGAACTTGATATCGCTGTAGAATCAAATGATTTTAAAATGGAGTGCTTTTGAGGCTTTTCTAGTTTTGCTAAAGGAGTCACTCCCGGTGAAGGGATCGTCGGTCTTTTCCTCGTCGAATGAGGTCCGGGATATATCATATATATCACTGTGCAAAGCAAAAACACTTAAAAGCTATCAAAAAACAAACCGAGTGTGTAGCATCAGCCAGTTATTGCTAAAGGAGTCACTCCCGGTGAAGGGATCTCGGTCCTTTCCTTATCGAATAAGGTGCAGGATATATCATATATACCGCTGTGCAAAGCAAGAACTGTAGCTACCTGTTTTATTTTGAAATTCGATTCTACAACATCTTAGGTTTCTTTTATTTCATTAATCACATTAATGAAGTCCCATCATTTAAGTACCTAAACATCACAGATAAATACGACGTACACTTATGCCATCCGCATTCGCCTCGATGTCCCCTCGTGCACCGTTAGGTTAGGTAACTAACGACAGAGCGGGGCAGGGCTAGCGCGGGTGTAAAACATAAGTAACATCTATATAATATATCATATATACTATATACTGTATCTATCACAGAACATCACATGATCACATCACAGATATCGCAGCAGAAGAAACATATGAAATATTGGATATACTAGGACGTCCGTGTTTTCAATACGAGCCAGTACAAAACACGGATTCCACGGTCGTGATGAATAGCCAAACCCACACCCCTAGACCCCTACGAGAGCGGCAAGCAACCCTACCAATTCTAGAGTTAGGAGACCCGGACTCGACTCCTCGAGTTGGTCTCCCACTGGACTCCAGAACCCGGTTACTTGTGCCCTCCTTCTTGGGTCTATCCTAGTGCGGAAAAGTAAATAATATACAAGAGGTGACAACTTCCGCAACCTGGAAGCGCCCCAATAAAAGAATATTACATACAAGCTTTTACATGAATGAAAATGAAAAACACTCATCTCACATAAAAACCCCCGGCTATTCAAACACGACGATCCAATATAACATATCCAGCAACACATAACATCACATGTCATCAACGTAAGTAAATATGCGCATCCCAATTGTCGTTGACATATAGCAACGAAACCGGCAATATCACATATTACACTTACGGTCACAGAAAAGAAAGTGTAAAACTACAACAGTTGGAATCCGCAACCAGCATAGACATCACATGCCTAATCAAATGAATTCCTTAGACATCACATGCCTAACAATTATAAACCCCGCATTTTAGTCTCATTATCGAAAACACTTTTCAATATCAAGTCGGGCAATTCAACAAGATTCCCGACATCCTGATCGAATGCTCGTCGCAAACTTCAGTAGACGGCCGCACCCCCGTTACCGTCGACGAAGTGCACCAAGGCGGAACACCGCTACCGCGAGCACCCGAACGGATGCTTTCGGCGACGGGGTTCTCCTACAGTCACTTGGTCGGGGCTATGGAGTGAGGCTGTCTATTAAGTTTACCCGGCGAGTATCCGCGTACGCTACGTGAATGCGACGGACTTTTGATCACATCAAAATTCCGTGGCAACCGATCAAGTGAGACTAAATTGCTATGTTTATAACATTCATTCAGTTATCTCATAACTCTTTGTGAATTCCAATTATTGTATCACATTCCAGATAAACAGAAAATGTTAAACTTTTCGATCGAACAGTCAAACACCCAAGTTTTCCCGATACAGCTCAACACATGAAATAAGTCTAACAACATTCCGTTCGTGCCTCAGTACCAACGGTCCAGCCGTAGAAGGGTCAAGCCAACGCCTCACATGCGGCACGCCGTACTGCCCCAAACCCGATGGTTCAAAGGGCAGTTCAAGACGGTCACATAATCGAGTTAAGGTTTGTTGTCTTCTAGAGGGACCATCGCGTTACTTGCACTACTTAGAACGTCGTTAAACTACGGAAAAATCCAACACTTGGAAATTTCCCGACAGGGGAAAAATTGGGTATTTATATCCGGTCGAACGTTTTAACATATTCAAGAATTTATCCGGAAAGCCACATAGACAAAATTTGATACCCCGATCGAAACACCGAATCCCCAAATCAACTCCAGAAAATTCAACTCTTGAATAAATATTAAAAATTCCCAGGAAAACCACCACAGAAAAATGAGAATTACTGCGAAAATTAAAATGCACAAAACGACAAAGCCGCCGCGCATCAGGCGCACGAGCCATGCTCGTGCCGCTGATCCGCGGCTCTTTGATGGAATTACGATCACGAATTTCACAGTATCTCTTAAATTCACCTGCTGATTTTTCTGAATATTTTTAATATAGAAAAACTCACTGTTTTCAAAATAGGACAGAGAGCATGTTAGAAATGGGTTTTCGGGTTCGTTCGGACTTCAAACTCCGTCTGGACTTCGCCTAAGGCTCTAGCTAGGTTCTGATACCACTGTAGGGTTCCTAGGCACACTAGTGAGGTCTCACAAGGCATCGAACATGCCAAATTCAAAAAATCTAGGTGCCGAGAGACCCGACTACGGATCGTTTGCTAGAAAACTAGGCGAAAAAGCTAACTAGTTAACACTTAACTATGAGAATCGGAAATACAAGCTTTGTAGATCCGGTGCTCCACCTCCATAGCTCCGCAATGAAGTCCTCTCGCTGTCCTACACAAATCCTGGGCTCTAGCGTCGGCTTCATCGGAGAATAGGCGAGCTAGGTCGTCGATGTCCATGCCGAAGATGATCTACGTCGAAGCATCGCAAGATCAAGCTCTCACTTCACCAAGTCAAGAAACTTGTGAAGGAAACACACTCTACTACTTGGCAAGAGGTAGAGGATGAAGAAATAGGAAGTGGGTAGACTTTAGATTTGGATTTCTCACTCATATCATCAATCCACCATTGATGTAGTCTAGGTTTTTCTTCTTGAGTTCAAGGAAGAAGAAGAAGAAATGATATGATAAGATTAATTATATTTGGAAAAGAAAATGAATACTTATCATATTAGAACCATGGTCAAGTGTAGAGAATTAACTAAGGTTAGATTAATGGTTAGGGTTAAAGATGAAGACAAGAATGGTTACAAAGTCAAAGCTTCATGAAGCTTCAACTAAACTCTAAAATTAGCAACCATTCTTTTCTTATCTATTCAAAATAAATAAATAAATAAGTAAGAAAAGAAAACCCTAATCATTAGTTTAACCATGGCTTAATCCATTACACTTAACTATAGTTAAACATGTATCATCAAACATGATACAATCAAGTGCACAAAAGTATATCACATATACAATGTGTACAATCCGAGTGAGAAAATCTATTTAAAGTGAACCAATACTAGTTAATGCAAAGTAATATATCAAATATATAATTATACATTAAATCATTAAATCAACACTTGATTCAATGATCCGGTCATGTCGCACACAACCGACTAGTATACAATGTATCGGCTTATCGAATCAACGCTTGAATCGATAACTAGGTTATATCGCATACAACCATTCGATACATTCATCGCGAGAATGGAATACGGTATCACATACACGCATTATTCTCGGTCCCGCACATATCTCATATGCGCTCCTATTTCATTTCGCTTGAGCCAGGAAACCTCTGTGTAGGACTCTAAAGACTCGTCAATACGCCGGCAGCAGATGATGATCATATCAAACACCCACAAGCCGCAAGCGGTCTGCTAAACGTAACGGCCACCCGGGTATTGAGCGATCTGAAGATCGACGAGCAAGCCCGCTCACACTCCAGTGAATCCAACCAGTAACACTACCGTACAGTCCGGTCTGATCGTCTGATCTGTCGCATATCTCGCCTAGTGGTGGTAAACGTCAGACCCCAATAGCTCGATAAGTCGTGTCGATATGAGGTCTATAACTGTTCGAGAAACTACTGGTAACACTTACCAGTAAATCTCAGCAACCCTGGCCAGGGATTTCCTGTTATAGCCAATCGAACACAGCGCAACATCAACTCCCTATACCGGGAGAGACGAATCCCTTCCTATCGCTCATTGCCTCCATGTGACTCGGGACTGTACCCAAAAACCACCGTTTTGCACGCCCTCTTGGACGTGGTAAGATGGAAATCAAAGCACAGTGGGAACCACACAAGACTCTATGACGATCTCGGGTCAACAGACTACTCTGTACCAGTGTCACCAGAGAACTGCCATCTGACGTGAGGTATAATACCATCTGGGAGTTCTCGGCGAGTCCGTCCAGTGTACCCAGTCTCTACTGAGCACCCGTATATCATCTCTGATGTCAAACACCGATGGATATGGGATCATCCATCGCCCATCTGTATGGGTCGAGAAGATACACGCTAGTCTACACTGGTATATCGATGCCCCGTCTCGATATACCCACGACTAGGGACTTTGAAGGATGTACTTACGGACTACCATATCCCCACTAGTATGATCCTCATCATAGTCCAGGTAGTCAAGTACACATCCTAAGGGCTTTACCAACATGTCACAGAGAGACAATCAGTATACACGTTAAGGTGAAGAGCAACCAGATAGCATACTATCATGTCGAGCAAGAAAGTCCTCCCTATATATGTCCCAGCATCCATTACAATATACATCCTATGTACAGTAATGGCCTCTAGGGCATACATATAACTAACAACGACTAGGGACTTTGAAGGATGTACTTATGGACTACCATGTCCCCACTAGTCTGATCCGCATCATAGTCCAGGTAGTCAAGTACACATCCTAAGGGCTTTACCAACATGTAACAGAGAGACAATCAGTGTACACGTTAAGGTAAAGGGCAAGCAGATAGCATAGTATCATGTCGAGCAAGAAAGTCCTCCCTATATATGTCCAAGCATCCACTACAATATACGTCCTATGTATAGTAATGGCCTCTAGGGCATACATATAACTAACAAAAGGGAGTCGTGAAAGGTGGTCGGTGACTACGTTTTCATATCCTCTCTTGTCTCTTATGACAATGTCAAACTCTTGTAGCAAGAGGATCCAACTTATTAACCGAGATTTAGCATCCTTCTTCACGAAAAGATGGCGAAGAGCTGAGTGGTCCGTGTAAACTATGACTGGAGAGCCGATTAAATAGGGCCTGAATTTTTCTAGTGCAAACACAACGGCTAAGAATTCTTTTTCAGTTGTTGTGTAATTCAATTGGGCCTCGTTTAATGTTCGGCTAGCATAATAAATTACGTGCGGCATCTTATTTATGTGCTGTCCAAGGACAGCACCAATGGTGAAATCAGATGCATCGCACATAATTTCAAATGGATGCGTCCAGTCGGGAGATGAAAGAATGGGCGCGAAAATAAGTGAGTGTTTCAATGACTCGAACGCCTTCATGCAGCTTGAGTCAAAATTAAAAGTTGTGTCCTTGGCCAACAAAAGAGTCAAGGGTCTAGCTATCTTGCTAAAATCCTTGATGAACCGTCTATAGAAACCGGCATGGCCAAGGAAGGCTCGGATGTCTTTCACGCACTGGGGAGGAGCAAGATTGGAAATGATTTCAATCTTAGCTTTATCAACCTCAATGCCATTTTGCGAGATGATATGTCCTAAGACAATACCTTCTCGTACCATAATGTGGCATTTCTCCCAATTTAAAGTGAGGTTCTTATCCCTACAGCGGGTAAAAACTGCATCTAAATATAGCAAACACTCATCAAATGAGTCGTCGAAAATGGAGAAATCATCCATGAAAATCTCCAAGAATTTTTCCACCATGTCTAAAAAGATACCCATCATACACCGCTGGAAAGTAGCGGGTGCATTGCATAACCGAAAGGGCATGCGATGGTAAGCGAATGTACCGAAGGGACAAGTAAAGGTGGTCTTATCCTGGTCCTTTTCGGCGATGGGAACTTGATTATAGCCGGAGTAGCAATCCAAAAAGCAGTAAAATTCATGCCCAGCCAATCGTTCTAGCATTTGGTCAATAAAAGGTAATGGAAAGTGGTCTTTCGCGGCGTTGAGTTTTCTATAATCAATACAAACTCGCCACCCAATCTGGGTGCGAGTAGGTATTAACTCATTCGCCTCATTAGTTATGACCGTTATGCCCGATTTCTTTAGGACAATGTGAATGGGGCTAACCCACTGGCTATCAGAGATAGGGTAAATGATACCAATATCAAGACATTTTACAATCTCCATTTTAACAGCCTCCTTCATTATGGGGTTGAGGCGTCTTTGTGGATCCATTACTGGCTTGGCATCATCCATCATATGTATATGATATTCAACTATTAGGGGACTAATCCCCTTGATGTCTGCCATAGTCCAGCCAAAAGCTTGCCGATTATTTTGTAAGACCATTAAAAGGGCTTTCTCTTGCTCGAGGGATAGAGATGCAGATATGATAATAGGAAGGGTCTCATTCTCACCTGAGTAAGTGTATTTAAGGTGAGACGACAACAACTTGAGTTCGAGTTTTGGAGGCGAAACAATTGAAGGTAAAATTGGTGAAACTGTCTCAAACTCGAAGGATTCCAACAATGGTTCGGAGCGAGTGTAAGCAACCGAGTCGGATGGTTCGGCTAACTAATCCGAAAATTCAAAGGACTCAAACTCAGGTGGTGATTCTTCAAAATCGTCCGAAAAAGTGAAACACTCGTAATCGTTATCTGGTGTGAAAGCTGTGTTAGATTCAAGGAGGAACGCACTAGTGGCGCCAAAACTGCTGTGATCGAACAGAAATTTCGAGCTCACGGTCCTCCTAAGTGATCTCTTGGATCGAGCAAACATCAAGTAGTACTAGCATTAGGCTCGGAGGGCTGATTCCCGAACTTAAAAATGTTGAGTTCAATTGTCATATTTCCAAAAGATAGGTTCATCGAACCATTTCGATAATTGTTCACCGCATTAGAAGTCACAAGGAATGGTCGACCGAGTATCACCGGAATTTGACTCCGGGGGTTGGCTACAGGCTGTGTGTCCATAACAATGTAATCAACGGGGAAAATGAAGTCCCCTACTTTGATCAACACATCCACTAACTCTCCCCTAGGATGGGTGATGGATCGGTCGGCCATTTGGAGAGTACAATGTGTGGGTTTCAGCTCTCCAATGCCTAATTGTTCATACACTGAATAGGGAAGCAAATTAATACTGGCACCAAGATCTAAAAGTGCGCGATTGATGTTCTTATCCCAATTGTTATTGAAATTGAAGGACAGCCAGGGTCTTTATGTTTTTGGGGTAAAGGTTAGGTAAGAGCATCACTTACTGCACTAGCTAAGAAAACTTTCTTGGGTACCTGTGATTTCCTTTTCTTGGTGCATAAGTCCTTTATGATTTTAGCTTAAGAAGGGACTTGTTGGATTGCATCCAATAGAGGTATATTAATGCTAACCTGTTTGAATAACTCCATAATCTTCTCCATTTGTAGTTTGTTTATTGGATCTCAACCTGTTTGGAAATGGAATATTTTAAAAATTTGTTGAGTCCAATGTTTGTGGAGTTGGAACGGATCCCAGTGTTGGTATTTTCGTGGAGTGAGATGTGGGTCCGTTCAAATTAGAAGTAGTAGAGCCTTGTGAAGAATGAAGAACAGGCTCTGAAGAAGATGAAGAAGATGAAGGAGAAGAAGAAGAAGCGGCGGCCGGGGTGTCATCATTATTACCAACATTGTTGTGCAATACCTTTCTAGATCTCAATGTAGTCACGACACTCACATTATGATTTTGCTGTTCATGAGCAACATATGTATTTTGTTTGTGACCAGGATTTGGCAGTGGTTGAGATGGAAGCTTCCCCTTCTCTCGCTCGCTTAACGCAGCATTCAGTTGTGCAATTTGGGCTTCAATTGTTTTGATGCTCTGATCATGTGAAGCAGTATGTTGCACCATAGACTGAATGGACAATTGGATGCTGGCTGAGGATTGCGTAGATTGTTTTAAGAACGCATCCGGACTTCGTTCTAACGAGGAAACCTTATCGTTATTCGGTTGAACAAAATTGTTTTGAGGATAAGAGTTGTTTGGTACAAAATTGTTCATTTGGTTTCGGTAAGGTTGGGGTTGGAAAGGTTGCTGATATTGAGTTTGCTGAGGGGCTTGTTGTTATGGAGGAGGCCTTTGAAAATTGTTATTGCCTTGGAATTGTTGTTGATTTTGGTTTTAAGCAAAATTTGGGTGGCTCCTCCAACAAGATTATAAGTTGAAGAGTATGGATCATTTCTTTGTCTTTGCTGAAAGGCAGCATTGACTTGATCTTGTCCTTGAATAGGAGAATTGTAAGGACACTCTTCAGTAAGATGGGACGGATCCGAACAACAAGCATAAATAGTGCGTGGGGGTAAAGCTGGGGCAGGAGAAGGCGATGAGAATTTGCTCTCAATTGCTTATAGCTTTTTCGTGAGTGCAGCCATTTCGGCCTTCATTGCATTCGACATATCAAGTTGATGTATGCCTGCCCTAGACTGACCTGATGAAGTAGATGAAGTGGTCTTAGTGCTTTCCCACTGAAGTGTTTGTTCAGCAAGATCGTCGAGAAATTGCTAAGCTTCCTCGCTTGATTTTGTAAGAAAGTGACCTTGATAAATGGTTTCCAACAACTGCTTAATTGCTGGGTTCATTCCTTCATATAAAGTTTGGCAAAGTTGCCAATTCTCGATACCGTGATGAGGGCACTGAACAATAAGGTCTTTAAATCTTTCAAAACACTTCCAAAAAGATTCGGAAGGAAGCTGGGAAAATTGAATAATTTCATTGAGAATTCTCGCGGTCTTGTGGTGTGGGTAAAACTTTTTTAGAAAAGCCTTAACAAACTCTTCCCAATTTTTTATGGAGTGTGATGCTGTGCTATATAACCATTTTTCAGCTAGGTCACATAAAGTGAATGGAATGACACGTAGCCTTACAGCATCATCAGAAAGTTGTGTGGTCTTCATCATTGCGCAAACATTCTGGAATTTTTTAATGAAGATGTTGGCATCTTCAGATTCCAGTCCGTGAAATTTAGGCAACATATTGATAAAGTGGGGTTTAATTTCGAAGTTATCACCATTAGCCGGTGGAAGTGAAAGACAAGTGGGAAGTGCGGTGCGGATGGGATAGAAAAGATCCTCGAGCGCGATTCGTTGGGGCGCTTCAATAGAAGGGTGTGGTGGGTTATTCGCACCCAGTGGAGGTGGAATCAGTCCCGTAGGTAAGGGGTTGTTAGGATTGAATCCCGACATCTCCTTAGAAGATGATGAATTTTATGATGAAGGTAAAGAAGTGGATGGAATTTTGACTTCGGAGTCGAAAGCGTCGTCAGTCGGCACTAACGAGACACGGACTAAACGGGCGATAGTATCCCTAGTCCAACTGGACATACACTAAAGAGGTGTAGTGTAGTCAAAAGGTCCAAAAAAATAGAAGGTGGGGGTAAGAAAACGTCAACGGAAGAAAGTGGGGTGCGATGGATTTTTAGCGACAAATTGGCAAGTTTTTGTAAAAATTTTGTTTTGTGGTTTTTTTTATGGAGTTTTTGCAAAAGATTTTTATAAGGGGCTTAGATACACTTTTAAGCAATCATAATATGCACAATCAAGCCTAGAGCTAGGGTCTCCTAAGTCAACTAGACTGCTCCTAACTGTTCCAAAGGGCAAGTTGTGAGATCCTCAAATCGCCTCTTTACCGCCAATTGTGGCCAGGTAAGCACTGTTGGATATAGTGCCCTCAAAGTCAATTATTGGATTGCAGGCACGTGATTGCAATGATTGAGGGAGGAACTATACCGGTAGGACAGTCTCACTCGAGATGATAGTATGCTATCTGGTTTATTTTTATCATCGTGTACTGATTTAGGTGACATGATATATATCACTATTGCACATTGATAGAGCCCGTAGGATTCTTGCTTGACTATCAGCAGTATGATGGCGATCATATACGTGAGAGTTGGGTAGTCTATAAGCACATCCTTAAATATGGTCCCTAGTCGCGGGAGTTTCGAGATAGGGCATCGATACTTCGCAGTAGACTAGTGTATACAGTCGAGACCCCGACGAGGGGCGGTGGCCGGTCTCACAAGCCATTGGTGTCAGTTGGTTCACCTAAGATGTATACAGGTGCTCATTGGGTTATGAGTACACCGGACATGACTCGCCGAGAATATGCTAGCTGGTTTTTGAAACCCGTCGTCAGATAGGAATTCCCAGGTGACATGTGTACATGTTAGTCTATTGACCTGAGATCGTCATTTGTCTCGTGTGAGTTCCCACTGTTCTTTGATTATTACCCTACCACGGCTCAAAAGAGTCGTGCAAACAGGTTCTAGTTGGGTACAGTCCCGAGCCACATGGAGGCAGTGAGCGGATCGGCAGGGGATTCGTCTCTCCCTACATTGGGAGTGAGATCGTGCTGTGTCTGGAGAGCCATTACATAAAATCCATGGCCATGGTAAGCGAGATTTACTGGTAGGTATTCCAGTAGTATCTCAGGTGTTTTGGGCTACACTCCGACACGACTTATACCGCTTTTGGGGGTCTGACGTTTACCAGCTCCCTAGGCCCGATATGCGATACTCATAGACGAACGGACCGGACTGTATGGATATTGTCACATATAGGCTCAGTAAGGTTCCAGGATGTGTTCGCTCATTGGTTTCCCTTTCCCTCAGTATATTGGTAGCTGTTACGTACAGCTAGTACCACTGACGGCTTATGGTTAAACCTACTGCAAGGGTATTGACGAGTCTTTAGAGTCCCCCACAGAAAGTTTCCCAGTTCGGGCGAAACGTTGTAGAGGCCGTATGGTTTTATGGCAGGGTTCGAACATACGCGTGCACTTGTGCACGTGTCATGGTTCGGACGGATAATACTAGCGGGCTTTGGTTTAAGCCGGATCCTAGTATTATACTGTGTAGATTTTGTCTCATTATATTTGTATTTGGTCGCGGATATGTATATACAGTTGCGGGGTTATCCCATAATTAGTTATGGGATCGCTTTTTGAAGTTGCCAGCTTGCTTTCTTTATTTTTCCAAATTCCCATCCGTTTGTTCTTTGGCTGAATTTTGCTTAAAGAGGGTTCATTTTGCAAATGTGACATTTTGTAAATGGGAGGGGTTTTCTGTGGTCAGGGGCCCAAGCACCTTCCTGCAACAACTTGAGGATTCTAGATGGTTTTGACTCAATTGTTGCATTATTGATCTTTTGGAAATACTAGGATATTTTGGTGGTGATCTTTTCCTTGTGGTTACTCTCTTCACTTGTGCTCACCTCCTCATGATTGCCTTGGTCGAGCACAATAAGAGGCAGCCCCATTTTTCCTTTGTAAAAGAGAATGATAGATTTTTAGATAGCACAAAATTCTTTAGCTCAATTTCAAAAGCTCATTTCATCTTCCCTCCTTATGGCAACTTCGATTAACCCTTCATTCATTCACTTGGGTGATTTGAGACAGTATTCTACATCATTTCTACATCCACCTTGGACACGTCGGCTAGCAAACTTTGTGTCCGAGTTGCCTCGGTTCAGAGGCGGGAGCCCGTATAAAGATTCATTGATGTGGCGCAGTTTTCGGCGAGGTGGAGATCGTGGATCGAGCGAGATCGGAGAGCGAGCTTCGTCGGTGTATCCGCAACATGCTAGGGACAGAGGTTAAAGACCGAAGGATACAAATCGATCGGTATAATCTCGAAACACCCTTTACAGTATACTAGTTTACGGTTAATGGAACAATCCGGGATTCGGATGCGGTTAGTGCCAGTTCGTAAAAAGTTTTTGTTCCGCATTTGGCCTCGGAAAGACGGCCGGGGCGCTGCCGCGTCCCAATATGGTATCAGAGCCAAACTATTAACCGTTAACTAGTTGGTTTAGACAATGCTAAAGTATCGAAACCCAAACGACGTCACGGAAAATGTAGTTTCTGTTGTTTTTTAAACTTCTTCAAAAAATTATTTAAACAAGTGCAGAGGACTACTGGAGAGACCACAAGAGGACACCCCAAACCCGGACCTACCTCGCTGGAATTTTTCCGGCCACCATACCCGCATTTCTGGCGTCCCCGGCCAAGTGAAAGGCATTGTTTTTTGTTGTTTTAGGTGTGCTCTTTTGTCTGTGATGATGGTTCTGTGGTGTTGTTTATTTGGCCCAATTTGGATATGGTTTTATCAGTATGTTTAGGCTATTCGGGGGTTATTTCAGAGCCAATATTTTCTAACATTGTTTAAAGTTTTGCAGTGCTTTACATTACTATCTGTGACCGTGAATGTCACTCGATCGGTAAAACTTGTCTAATTGCTATAGTCCTTTTAGACGGGTTTTGCGAACGTGACATTCACGTTGATGTTCTGTGTTGTGCTGTGATGTTGTGGATTTGTCATGGTGGATAGTTCCTGTGCAATGGTAGTGCAGTTTTGATATTTGTACATTTGATATCGTGGGGCGAGCATCCGACATGTGGACTGCCGTCACTGCCTGTTTGTACATTCTTTTGGGGCACGACCGGGTTGAGGTCAATGTACCTGTTGTATATATTTTCTTTTCTGTACCAGGTTTACCCCGCGGTGGAGTGGACGGATAGCCTGGTTCTGGAGGGCAATGGGTCCGCATCTCATGGCTTTGAGAGGGAGGGGACCTCACTCTAGGATTGGCGGGCTATTCGCCGCACTCGTAGGGGGTATAGGTTTTCATTGCACAGGCTATCCACACGACCAGGGGAACGTCGGGTTTCATTTGTGGCTCTATGAAACTCGGGGCTCCCAGTATATCTGTATTGTTCTGTGATGCTTATTACTTTTCTGTAATGTTGCATTTTATCACGCCTGGAACGATTATTATATATTGATATATATACTAATAGATGTTGTATATGTTTTACACCCGCGCTAGTCCAGTCCCCTCTCTGTCGTTAGTTAAGTAACCTAACGGGTGATGACGGGACCCAGTGGCGAATGCGGATGGCATATACGTACATTTTATTTTCGTTCTTTATTAGTGTGATTAATTAATGGGACTGCGTTGATTCGGATCAATGCAAAGAAAACAGACCTATACAGATGTTGTTGGAACAATTTTCAAAAAGCTGTTATTGCAAGGACGCTTTCATTTGTTTTGCACAGTGGTATTCAGTTTAGAATATCCAGCACCTCATTCGACGAGGTAAGGGCCGAGATCCCTTCACCTGGAGTGACCCCTTGGACAGAGGTTTGCGTCAGGGTAATAACTTCACTATAGTCGATTACTTTTTGCTTTGGATAGTGGTATTCTGTTTGGAATATCATGCACCTCATTCTACGGGGAAAGAGCAGAGATCCCTTCACCGGGAGTGACCTCTTTAGCGAAAGTTTTCACCACTATATTTTGTAAAAACTATGCAGTTCCTTCAACGATATCAAGTTCATTACGCTAAAGGTTTTTCGCCAAAAACTAGTCATAGCCCTCCTTCATTTCTTACAAGAACAAGTAAAAAAAGGAGGGATCCGCTCACGAATCACCGTGAGACGGGCCTTTTAAAATTAACTTTCCCACTTGTTTAACCTAGGCACCACAAAGTATGGTTTAGATAAACAACCAATACCTACAACTTTTCCTTTGTCCTAATGAGCACGACAGTCCTTATTGGCTGAGTTTAATATTTTTTAATTAACTCGAAGGTTGATGCAAAATGCTTTATGTGATTTTTGGGGTCCTAGGAAGGGTAATGAAATCCCCACCCAATCTGGAATGGTGTTATAGCCCCTTAAAAGTCCGTTTTTAAAAAAAATGCAAAGCAGTAAACAAAAAAAAAATCCAAAACACTTGCCAAAATTTTTTCTTTTATTTGCGGCGCAAAAAATCCTGCAGAAAATCAAGTTATTGGAGAAGGGGGAGAATTTTTGCGCAAAGAACCCTGCAGGAAAATTTTTCATAGGAGATCAGAGGGTTACAGAAAGGAAAAGAATGCTTACAGAGAGATTCAGAGGGCTGACGTCACCATCCTGCGGCGGATCTGCGGTCAAAAGCAAGATATTGCGGCGGTTCCGCGGTTCTTTTGTTGGATCAGGCCTCCAAAATTCTGTTGTGCGCTGCTGAGGTTCTTCTCTGTTTTTTCAGATCTGCTGTTTGCTGTTTTGTGCACTAGATTTTTCCAGATTTGAATCTGTCCTTCTTTCCGATCCTGCACAATTCGCACGAAAACCCTTCAAAAAATAACAAGATGATAAATTTTTTTGTGATTTTTTATATATTTCAATTTTTATGATTTTTAATTTTTTAACTAACCCGAAATTAGAAAAAGAAAATAATTACCGTTATCCCCGGCAACGACGCCATTTGATTGATTTGAGATTTTGTACTTATGCATACATGCGTTTTGAAATCAAAGAATAAAATACCGCAATCAAGAACGGTGTCACTTGGTAGCTAGCCGGTTGAGTACGGGTCGGTCCACAGGGAAAACGTGTATTTTCTAGTTTTTCTAACGAGTCAATTCCTATTTGTGGTAGGTTTTGATTTTCTATAAAAACTGAGGTTGAAATTGATTTGGATTAAAACCTTGCTAGGGTTAGGATTAGGTTAGTTTAGAAAGTCAATTATTCTTGTTAGTTATATGTATGCCCTAGAGGCCATTACTATACATAGGATGTATATTGTAGTGGATGCTGGGACATATATAGGAAGGACTTTCTTGCTCGACATGATAGTATGCTATCTGGTTGCTCTTTACCTTAACGTGTACACTGATTGTCTCCCTGTTACATGTTGGTAAAGCCCTTAGGATCTGTACTTGACTACCTGGACTATGATGCGGATCATACTAGTGGGGACATGGTAGTCCATAAGTACATCCTTCAAAGTCCCTAGTCGAGGGTGTATCGAGACGGGGCATCGATATACCAGAGTAGACTAGCGTGTACCTTCTCGACCCATACAGATGGGCGATGGATGATCCCATATCCATTGGTGTTTGACATCAGAGATGATATACGGGTGCTCAGTAGGGACTGGGTACACTGGACGGACTCGCCGAGAACTCCCAGATGGTATTATACCTCACGTCAGATGGCAGTTCTCTGGTGACACTGGTACAGAGTAGTCTGTTGACCCGAGATCGTCATAGAGTCTTGTGTGGTTCCCACTGTGCTTTGATTTCCATCTTACCACGTCCAAGAGGGCGTGCAAAACGGTGGTTTTTGGGTACAGTCCCGAGTCACATGGAGGCAATGAGCGATAGGAGGGGATTCGTCTCTCCCGGTATAGGGGGTTGATGTTGCGCTGTGTTCGATTGGCTATAACAGGAAATCCCTGGCCAGGGTTGCTGAGATTTACTAGTAAGTGTTACCAGTAGTTTCTCGAACAGTTATAGACCTCATATCGACACGACTTATCGAGCTATTGGGGTCTGACGTTTACCACCCCTAGGCGAGATATGCGACATATCAGACGATCAGACCGGACTGTACGGTAGTGTTACTGGTCGGATTCACTGGAGTGTGAGCGGGCTTGCTCGTCGATCTTCAGATCGCTCAATACCCGGGTGGCCGTTACGTTTAGCAGACCGCTTGCGGCTTGTGGGTGTTTGATATGATCATCACCTGCTGCCGGCGTATTGACGAGTCTTTAGAGTCCTACACAGAGGTTTCCTGGCTCAAGCGAAACGAAATAGGAGCGCATATGAGATATGTGCGGGACCGAGAATAATACGTGTATGTGATACCGTATTCCATTCTCGCGATGAATGTGTCGAATGGTTGTATGCGATATAACCTAGTTATTGAATCAAGGATTGATTCGATAAGCCGATACATTGAATACTAGTCGGTTGTGTGCGACATGACCGGATCGTTAAATCAAGTGTTGATTTAATGATTTAATGCATAATTATATATTTGATATATTACTTTGCGTTAACTAGTATCGGTTAACTTAAGATGGATTTTCTCACTCGGATGTGCGCATTGTATATGCGATATACTTTTGTGCACTTGTTTGTATCATGTTTGATGATACATGTTTACTTGGTTAAGTGTAAAGAATTAAACCATGGTAAAACATATTGTTAGGGTTTTATTTTTCCATTGCTTATTTATTCATTTATTTATTTGTTTATATTTTTTGGAAAATAAATGGAAAAGAGAAAAGAATGGTGGCTTTATTTGTTCTTTAGTTGAAGCTTCATGAAGCTTTGACTTTGTCCACCATTCTTATCTCATCCTTAACCCTAACCATTGCTTTAACCTTGGTCAATTCTCTACACATAACCATAGTTAGGATTATGATAAGTTTGGATATTCTTTTCTTTTTAAAAAAACTTATCATAATTCTTTCATCTTCTTCTTCATTTCTTCAAGTGAAGAAAGCTTGCCTCCATCAATGGCAAGTGATGAAAAAGAGTGTGAAATCCAAATCTAAAGTCTACCCACTTCCTATTTCTTCATCCTCTACCTCTTGCCAAGTAGTAGAGTGTGTTTCCTTCACAAGTTTTTAAGGCTCGGTGAAGGTGGAGCTTGATCTAGTGATGCTTCGACGTAGATCATCTTCGGCACGTTGTCGATGACCTAGCCCGTCCATTCTCCGATGAAGCCGACGCTAGAGCCCGGGATCCGTCTTGGACAGCGAGGAGACTTCATTGCGGAGCCGTGGAGGTCGAGCACCGGATCTACAAAGGTTGTATATCCGTATTCTCATAGTTAAGTGTTAACTAGTTAGCTTTTTCGCCTAGATTTCTAGCCAACGATCCGTAGTCGGGTTTCTCGGCACCTAGATTTTTTGAAATTGGCATGATTGATGCCTTGTGAGACCTCATTAGGATGCCTAGGAACCCTACAGTGGTATCAGAGACTAGCTAGAGCCTTAGGCGAAGTCTAGACGCTATTTGAAGTCCGAACGAACCCGAAACCCAATTCCTTACTTGCTCTCTGTCCTTTTTTCAAAAACTGGGATTTTTCCAGATTAAAAATTGCTAAAAAAATCAGCAGGGAAATCTAAGAGTTACGGTGAATTTTGATGACGTAACTCCATAATCAAGGCGCGGATTCGGGGCACGAGCATGGCTCGTGCAGCGGATCCGCGGCGGTTTTGTCCTATTGTTCATCAAAATTTGCACCATAATCAATAATAGTCAATGCTGGTTTTTCTGGGAATTTTTAATATTTAATACAAAGTTGAATTTTCTGGAGTTGTTTTGGGGATTCGGTGTTTCGATCGGGGTATCAAATTTTGTCTATTTGGCTTTCCGGATAAATTTTAGAATATGTTAAAAAGTTCGACCGGATATAAATACCCAATTTTTCCCCTGTCGGGAAATTTCCAAGTGTTGGATTTTTCCGTAGTTTAACGACGTTCTAAGTAGTGCAAGTAACGCGATGGACCCTCTAGAAGACAACAAACCTTAACTCGATTATGTGACCGTCTTGAACTGCCCTTTGAACCTTCGGGTTTGGGGCAGTACGGCGTGCCACATGTGAGGCGTTGGCTTGACCCTTCTACGGCTGGACCGTTGGTACTGAGGCACGAACTGAATGTTGTTAGACTTATTTCATGTGTTGATGTTTCGGGAAAACTTGGGTGTTCGATTGTTCGATCGGAAAGTTTAACATTTTCTATTTATCTGGAATGGGATACAATAATTGGAATTCACAAAAGTTATGAGATAACAGAATGAATATTATAAACATAGCAGTTTAGTCTCACTTGATCGGTTGCCACAGAGTTTTGATGTGATCAAAAGTCCGTCGCAATCACGTAGCGTACGCGGATACTCGCCGGGTAAACTTAATAGACAGCCTCACTCCATAGCCCCGACCAAGTGACTGTAGGAGAACCCCGTCGCTGAAAGCATCCGTTCGGGTGCTCGCGGTAGCGGTGTTCCGCCTTGGTGCACTTCGTCGACGGTATCAGGGGTGCTGCCGCCTACTAAAGTTTGCGACGAGCATTCGATCAGTTTTTCGGGAATCTTGTTGAATTGCCCGACTTGATATTGAAAAGAGTTTTCGATTTTGAGACTAAAATGCGGGGTTTATAATTGTTAGGCATGCGATGTCTAAGTAATTCATTTGGTCAGGCATGCGATGTCTGAGGTGGTTGCGGATTCCAACTGTTGTAGTTTTACACTTTCTTTTCTGTGACCGTAAGTGTAATATGTGATATCGCCGGTTTCGTTGCTATATGTCAACGACAATTGGGATGGACATATTTACTTACGTTGATGACATGTGATGTTATGTGTTGCTGGATATGTTATATTGGATCGTCGTGTTTGAATAGCCGGGGGTTTTTATGTGAGATGAGTGTTTTTCATTTTCATTCATGTAAAAACTTGTATGTAATATTCTTTTATTGGGGCACTTCCAGGTTGCGGAAGTTGTCACCCTTTGTATATTATTTACTTTTCCGCACTAGGATAGACCCAAGGAGGGGAGCACAAGTAACCGGGTTCTGGAGTCCAGTGGGAGACCAACTCGAGGAGTCGAGTCCGGGTCTCCTAACTCTAGAATTGGTAGGGTTGCTTGCCGCTCTCGTAGGGGTCTAGGGGTGTGGGTTTGGCTATTCATCGCGACCGTGGAATCCGTGTTTTATACTGGCTCGTATTGAAAACACGGACGTCCTAGTATATCCAATATTTCATATGTTTCTTCTGCTGCGATATCTGTGATGTGATCATGTGATGTTCTGTGATAGATACAGTATATAGTATATATGATATATTATATAGATGTTACTTATGTTTTACACCCGCGCTAGCCCTGCCCCGCTCTGCCGTTAGTTACCTAACCTAACGGTGCACGAGGGGACATCGAGGCGAATGCGGATGGCATAAGTGTACGTCGTATTTATCTGTGATGTTTAGGTACTTAAATGATGGGACTTCATTAATGAGATTAATGAAATAAAAGAAACCTAAGATGTTGTAGAATCGAATTTCAAAATAAAACAGGTAGCTACAGTTTTTTGCTTTGCATAGCGGTATATGTGATATATCCTGCACCTTATTCGATGAGGAAAGGACCGAGATCCCTTCACCGGGAGTGACTCCTTTAGCAATAACTGGCAGATGCTACACACTCGGTTTGTCTTTTGATTGCTTTTAAGTGTTTTTGCTTTGCATAGTGATATATATGATATATCCCGCACCTCATTCGACGAGGAAAGGACCGACGATCCCTTCACCGGGAGTGACTCCTTTAGCAAAACTAGAAAAGCCTCAAAAGCACTCCATTTTTAAAATCATTTGATTCTACAACGATATAAAGTTCATTACGCAAAAGGTTTTCTTAAAAACCTGTCGTAGCCCTCCGTCATTTCAGATAGGTAATAGTTAGTATTCGTGCTGTGTTTGTTGACTCAGTCAAGGCGTAGTGTGCGGTAGCTGATTATTGCGTATCTGCAAAGCATATGATGCGATTGGATTAGGGTAGTCGTGCGGCCTTGTTGACTCAGTCAAGGGTCGTGCGGGTGGGTTTAATTCAATCGAGAAATGACGGGTTGAACTTTACTTGCGGTCTATGGTTTGTTGACTCAGTCAAGGTCATAGATCGCATGGGGCAAAATATTATCGGGAATTTCAAGTGTTGAAATTTGCAATGAGATTGCATACCTTCTATGAGATAGTTGGATCCCGATACCCGCTGCGAGTAAGAGTTACTCCTGGGAGAGTTTTACACATTACAATTAGCCGATCAAGTAGGTGTCTAGAAAGGTGTTAACGAGGTTACGCCTCTGGGAAAACGAGGTTTACATTAATTAGGTTCGTGCGAAAGCACGGGGGACCTCCCTCAAAGTACCGACACTGGCCTGGCTGAAAGATTGGCGAACTTGTAGTGTGTAATTAATCCCGGCTAGTCTTTCCTTTTAGGGTTTGAAGGAAGATTTGATAAAAAGCAGTGGGAGCCATCCTGATTAGATAAAATAAAAACCAATCTATTCTTGACAGAGCGCACGCTGAGTGTTTTCTTCTCTCTCTCTCCAGGTAGCGACCATATCACGCCTTAATCAAGATTAAAAAAAACGGAATATTGACCGAACCCGCTTGTTATACTGAGCTGGGGAACGTTGGTCCCGCTCCAACTTATAATTGTTATAAGACAGAGCAGGAAATTGGGGAATACCAGATTTCCCGTGCCGCCCAAACGAAGAGAGTGCATGCTGATGCATCATCTTCGGGTGTGTTCTTTATACAGAACTGTTTCTCTATTCTTTACGTCCTGGGTATGTGATACCAGATCAGGATCCCGCATATGTAATATGTTACATGGGCTACAGATAGGTAGAGAACTGAGAACGGGTGATAAGTTTCATGAGACAGAAAACGGGGCAAGAGTTGCAGCCAAGTCTGTTGGTCACTGTCACCCTGTATTACAAATACATTGATTCTGAACGAATGCTGTTAGATACCGAACCTGATATACAAAATCATATCAGTCTCTTTAGTAGTAAAGAAATGATAAAATTTTGTATTGTTGGATAATGTTTTGAACATTTCCCATATCAAAAGTTGATCGGTTCAGGCACCTTATCTAAAAGCGTTGATGTTCTAAATCAAACTACAGTTTTTAGTATACAGAACACACACAAGAGGAAGAGTTCAGAACTGAACGAATCCTTCTTGAGGCATTGTAGACTAGGTCATATCAATGCGACCCGACTAGCTGAAGTTACATGTAGATGCATATTTAAATCAGTTTGAATTTACATCTTGTGAAACTTGCCAGTCATGTCACAGAGATAAGATGACCACAGCTCTGTTTATTGGAAACAGAGAAAGAGTTAGTGAACTCTTGGGATGATACATGTTGATGTATGTAGGTCCCCTGTCTACACATGCCAAGACCGGTTCTTTGTACTTCATTACATTCTCTGATAATCTCTCAAGATTCAGACATATGTTCCTGTTGAAACACAAGTCCGAACCTTTTGAGATATTCATAGAATATAAGTTAGAAGTAGAGAACCAATAAGGGTATAAGTATTATGTCCTTTGATGTGATCGAGGAGGAGAATACTTGAGCACGGAAATCCTGGACTTTTCTAAAGGAGAATGAGATTCTCTCTCAGCATTACTCCTCCGCATACACCATAGCACGATGGTATATCGGGGTGGAGCTATTACACCCTATGTGATATGGTGTGCTCTATGATGAGTAATACTGAGCTACCTATTTCCTTTTGGGTGTTATGCACTTGAGAAGCTGCATACCTATTGAATAGGGTTCCAATCAAATCAGTTGCCTACCATTCCATATGAGATATGGAAAGGGAAGAGCCCATGTCTTAAGCTAGTTAAGATTTAGGGTTGTCCGGCCTATGTCTAAAAGCAAAATCCGGACAAGCTCGAGGCAAGGTCTGTTATGTAGAACTGGAAGTGTTCCAGCTATACAAACTACAGCATGATTTGGTACAACCAGAGGATTCAGTGGTTACCAACGAACCTCAGCCTCCCCGCCGATCTAGTAGGGTTTTCTCACCCACCTGAGAGATACATAGGTTTCTCTATGACAGTGGGAGCGAGGATTGCATCATGAGATGATGACCCAACTAGTTTCGAGCAGGCCATCGAGAGTAAGACTCTGTAAGAATGGCTGGATGTTTAGTGATCTGAGATGGAATCCTTATACACCAACAAAGTATGGACTTTGGTTGCTATATCTGAAGGGTTAAATCCCCATCAGGAGCAAGTATATCTTGAGAAGATTACTTGGTGTAGATGGAAAAGTTGAGACTTTCAAAGCTAGACTTGTTAAAAGTTTGCATCGTTGACCAGGTGTGGATAATGATGAAACCTTTTCAAATAGCTATGCTTAAGTCCATCCAGATCCTACTTGTCATGGCTACATACCATGACTACGATATCTGGTGGTTGGGTGTCATGACTGCTTTTCTAAATGATGTTTTAGAAGAGTGCGTCTATAAGTACACAGCCAGAGGGCTTCGTAGACAGTGGGAGCAGCGGAAACGTGTGCAAGATGCTTTATAGGATTAAAGCAGGCATCGCGGAGTTGGAACATCTGTTTTGATGGATTAGTCAAATAGTTTGATATCATCAAAATGGTAGATGAACGTTGTATAAACAAAAAGGTAGTAGGGAGTATGGTAACGATCCTCGTAGAGTACGTGTATGACATACTCTTGATAGGGAAGGAGTTTCCTATGCTATGCTCGATCAATCTCCGCTTATCACCATTATTCTCCATATAGGATCAAAATGATACCTACTAAATCCTGGATTTTGGATCTATGAGATAGATCTAATTGGATGTTAGGAATCTCACTAGTTGTAGTGAGAAGGTATCAATCGACCCTGGGGAGAATCACTGGAAGTGTTCCAGGGTGTTAAAGACGACTGAATGTCAGTCACAGGCATTGTCTTTACCCTCAGTAAAGGGACGGTATGTTGGAAGAGTTCCAAGCTAGATACCGTGACATACTAGACGATGAAGGCAGCATACATCGCTACTTAAGATGCTACCAAAGAGGCTGTTTGGATGTATATTGGTTCATGAGATGAACTATGTTCCTCCCATTGTGTGACAATGGAGTTGTGGCTTATGCCAAGGAACGCCGGTCCCATCAATGATCCAGACATATTCTAAGGCAGTATCACCTGATCATGGAGATGGTTGATCTCCAGGGGATCGAGATAAGGAGAGTAGATTCTGAGGACAACACAGCGGATCCACTCACAAAGGCCTGTTCCCAAAGAGAGATTTTTTTATGGGATGGTTGAGTATGAGATACTGCAACCACTGCTACAGATGGCCCTAGTGCAAGTGGGAGATTGTTAGTTATATGTATGCCCTAGAGGCCATTAATATACATAGGATGTATATTGTAGTGGATGCTGGGACATATATAGGAAGGACTTTCTTGCTCGACAAGATAGTATGCTATCTGGTTGCTCTTTACCTTAACGTGTACACTGATTGTCTCCCTGTTACATGTTGGTAAAGCCCTTAGGATCTGTACTTGACTACCTGGACTATGATGCGGATCATACTAGTGGGGACATGGTAGTCCATAAGTACATCCTTCAAAGTCCCTAGTCGAGGGTGTATCGAGACGGGGCAATCGATATACCAGAGTAGGACTAGCGTGTACCTTCTCGACCCATACAGATGGGCGATGGATGATCCCATATCCATTGGTGTTTGACATCAGAGATGATATACGGGTGCTCAGTAGGGACTGGGTACACTGGACGGACCTCGCCGAGAACTCCCAGATGGTATTATACCTCACGTCAGATGGCAGTTCTCTGGTGACACTGGTACAGAGTAGTCTGTTGACCCGAGATCGTCATAGAGTCTTGTGTGGTTCCCACTGTGCTTTGATTTCCATCTTACACGTCCAAGAGGGCGTGCAAAACAGTGGTTTTTGGTACAGTCCCGAGTCACATGGAGGCAATGAGCGATAGGAGGGGATTCGTCTCTCCCGGTATACGGGGTTGATGTTGCGCTCGTGTTCGATTGGCTATAACAGGAAATCCCTGGCCAGGGTTGCTGAGATTTACTGGTAAGTGTTACCAGTAGTTTCTCGAACAGTTATAGACCTCATATCGACACGAATTATCGAGCTATTGGGGTCTGACGTTTACCACCCCTAGGCGAGATATGCGACATATCAGACGATCAGACCGGACTGTACGGTAGTGTTACTGGTCGGATTCACTGGAGTGTGAGCGGGCTTGCTCGTCGATCTTCAGATCGCTCAATACCCGGGTGGCCGTTACATTTAGCAGACCGCTTGCGGCTTGTGGGTGTTTGATATGATCATCACCTGCTGCCCGGCGTATTGACGAGTCTTTAGAGTCCTACACAGAGGTTTCCTGGCTCAAGCGAAACGAAATAGGAGCGCATATGAGATATTGTGCGGGACCGAGAATAATACGTGTATGTGATACCGTATTCCATTCTCGCGATGAATGTGTCGAATGGTTGTATGCGATATAACCTAGTTATTGAATCAAGGATTGATTCGATAAGCCGATACATTGAATACTAGTCGGTTGTGTGCGACATGACCGGATCGTTAAATCAAGTGTTGATTTAATGATTTAATGCATAATTATATATTTGATATATTACTTTGCGTTAACTAGTATCGGTTAACTTAAGATGGATTTTCTCACTCGGATGTGCGTATTGTATATGTGATATACTTTTGTGCACTTGTTTGTATCATGTTTGATGATACATGTTTACTTGGTTAAGTGTAAAGAATTAAACCATGGTAAAACATATTGTTAGGGTTTTATTTTTCCATTGCTTATTTATTCATTTATTTATTTGTTTATATTTTTTGGAAAATAAATGGAAAAGAGAAAATGATGGTGGCTTTATTGTTCTTTAGTTGAAGCTTCATGAAGCTTTGACTTTGTCCACCATTCTTATCTCATCCTTAACCCTAACCATTGCTTTAACCTTGGTCAATTTTCTACACATAACCATAGTTAGATTATGATAAGTTTGGATATTCTTTTCTTTTTTAAAAAAACTTATCATAATTCTTTCATCTTCTTCTTCATTTCTTCAAGTGAAGAAAGCTTGCCTCCATCAATGGCAAGTGATGAAAAAGAGTGTGAAATCCAAATCTAAAGTCTACCCACTTCCTATTTCTTCATCCTCTACCTCTTGCCAAGTAGTAGAGTGTGTTTCCTTCACAAGTTTTTAAGGCTCGGTGAAGGTGGAGCTTGATCTAGTGATGCTTCGACGTAGATCATCTTCGGCACGTTGTCGATGACCTAGCCCGTCCATTCTCCGATGAAGCCGACGCTAGAGCCCGGGATCCGTCTTGAACAGCGAGGAGACTTCATTGCGGAGCCGTGGAGGTGGAGCACCGGATCTACAAAGGTTGTATATCCGTATTCTCATAGTTAAGTGTTAACTAGTTAGCTTTTTCGCCTAGATTTCTAGCCAACGATCCGTAGTCGGGTTTCTCGGCACCTAGATTTTTTGAAATTGGCATGGTTGATGCCTTGTGAGACCTCATTAGGATGCCTAGGAACCCTACAATTCTCACCGCTTTCTTTGCCCTAATTAATAACTTTAGGTGTTAAGGTAATAGTTAATAAAGGGGATTAGCACGACCAGGAAGAAACTAGGTTTCTTCCCTTCGGTCCTTGTCCGTCCTTTCTTAACACTTATCCCTAACCTCTATGGAAATCAACCACAACCGGTCTTAACTAGGGAATCACTGCTACCCTCGTGGATAGGGTGCCATAGTTAGCGGTGTGTGGTTGTTTTGCATAGAGCCCTTATTTCAAAATATTGAACGGGTAAGAAAGGGGTGAGAGATTTTCATCTCTCAAACCTTCCCCAATGCTAACCCTAACAAGTGAGGAACTACTCACTCATTAGGGAATTAGTAAAGGAATTCATTTTTTGTGTGATTTTAATAGCCTAATTAACTTGCGGAAAATAACTATGGCAGATAAAAATGTGCAGAGAAATAAAATTGCAGATAAAAAAATTCAAGATAAAAAAACTTACTTTTTATTGATGCACTCTTTGACAATTACAAGTAATGAAAATTTTAATCTAGGAAAATAAAAAGAGACATGCTCCAAAAAGAGTTGTAGGCTTCCTATTTATAGATAATAGAAATCCTAGGGTTTACATCTGATCCATATCTAGAATTACAAAACTACACCAAGAAAACCAGGTCAATGCACCGACGCGCACCGACACACCGACACGTGTTCAATATGGCCGCGGAACCGCGGCCATAAGCCTTGTTTGGCCCGCAGTTCCGCGGCCGTTTAATGGGCTTGTGGGCTGAGTTTCTGAGGGCTTCTTCATGTTGCTTTTTTATTGTATTTTCTTCTCTTGGTTCTTCAGAATCCCTTCTAGTTTCTTCTAGATTTCCACAGTGCAGAATGTTGTGGGCTTTTACCGTTTGCTTCGTGCTGAAGTCTTGAATCTTGTGCTGCCGTCGTACTTTGTGCAATCGAACTGTTCATTGATCTTCATTTGCTCCTTAAATTGTAGGCGGGATCATATAGATTTTTCTATTTGTTGGTCGTAGTCTCACTTTTTGTAGCGTTTTTCATCATTTTCACTGTATTGTTCGAGAACCTGTAACATGCAATTATTTAACAGACATGGATCAAAAGCACCTATTTATTTGCAATATGATTAACAATGGGGAATATAATAATGCAAAATTCTGAAACACTCCCCTTCACACCATTTGTGCTTATTGTTCAGATCCATCTCATTTGACCGAAGAGTGTCCTTACAATCTACCATCTCAAGGAAAGGATCAGGTTAATGCTGCATTTCAGCAAAGACCAAGAAACAATTCATACTCTTCCACGTATAACCTTAGTTAGAGGAACCACCCTAATTTCTCCTGGAACCAGAACCAAAACCAGAATCAGTACCTGAACCAGTTCTAAGGCCAGAATAACTTTCAAAGGACCCCTCCATGACAAAAACAAGCTCAGCAACCTTTCTAACTCCAACCTTTTCAGAATCCGACGAACAACTTTGCATCTTACGAAAATTCTTTTCCTCAAAACAACAACTTTGTTCCGTCCAATAATGATAAGGTTTCCTGGCTAGAATAGAGTCTTGATGCTTTTATGAAGCAATCAACTCAATACATTGCGAACATTCAATCTTCCATTCAATCACTTGTGCAACACACAACTTCTCAAGGACAGAGCATCAAAACCATCGAGACCCAGATTGCACAGCTGAACGCGGCATTGAGCGAGCGAGAGAAAGGAAAACTTACATCTCGGCCATTACCCAATCCTAGTCGCCCACAAAATGCAAATGTTGCTCTTGAACAACAAAACCATAATGTGAGTGCCGTGACTACGTTGAGATCAGGAAGAATGCTGAACAACAATATCGGCGCATGAAATGATGATGATGATGGCACTCCGACTGCTTGTTCATCTTCTCCTTCATCTTCTGACCCCATTCTCCATTCTTCATAGGGCTCTTCTTCAAAAAATGATGCTTCAAATGAACTCACCTCTCACTCCACTCAAACTCCAGTTTTGGGTTTCGTTCCAACTCCACAATCTCCACCACAAATATTGGACTCAACCAATTTAAACAAAACTCCATTTCCACACCAGTTGAGATCCAATAAACAAAGTCTACAAATGGAGAAGGTTGTGGAGTTGTTCAAACAGGTTAACATAAACATTCCCCTCTTAGATGCAATCTAAAAAGTCCCCTCTTATGTAAAAATCTTGA
This sequence comes from Agapanthus africanus, assembly GCA_030015575.1. Lineage (NCBI taxonomy): Eukaryota > Viridiplantae > Streptophyta > Magnoliopsida > Asparagales > Amaryllidaceae > Agapanthus > Agapanthus africanus. The sequence goes on from CM057337.1 coordinate 235,985,240, forward strand.
AAGACTTGTGCACTAAGAAGAGGAAATCCCAGGTACCGAAGAAAGTTTTCTTACCAAGTAACGTGAGTGATGCTCTTACCCAAGATTTACCATAAAACAGAAGGACCCTGGCTGTCCTACGATTTCAATTACCATTTGGGATAAGAACATCAATCGCGCACTTTTGGATCTCGGTGCCAGTGTTAACCTTCTTCCTTATTCAGTTTATAAGCAACTCAGTGTAGGAAAACTGAAACTTACACACTGTACTCTTCAAATGGCTGACTGATCTATCACCCATCCTAAGGGTGAGTTAGAGGATGTGTCGATTAAGGTTGGGGACTTCATATTACTCGTTGATTTCATTGTTTTAGATACACAACCTGTAGCCAAACCCCGAAATCAAATTCTAGTGATTCTCGGTCGCCCATTCCTTGCAACCTCAAATGCGGTGATCAATTGTCGAAATGGTTCATGAACCTATCTTTTGGTAATATGACAATTGAACTTAACATTTTTACGTTAGGGAATCAGCCATCCGAACCGAATGCTCATATACTGGATATCTGTTCCATTCAGGAGATCTCCCCGATGATTATGAATTTGAAGAATTTCTGTTTGATCATGGTGATCTTGATGCCACTAGTGTGTTCTTCTTTGAACCTGCTACTTCCGACTATGACAAAGAATACGAGTGCTTCGTGTTTTTGAAGGATCTTAACATATCACCAACCGAGTTGGAATCTTTTGAATATTCGGATGAGTTCGTTGAACCATCCGACTCTATTGCATACACTCACTTTGAACCCCTCTTGGAATCCTTTAAGTTCAAGACACGTTCTTCGATCTTATCTTGAGTTGTTTCTCCTCCGACGCCTGAACTTAAGCCACTACCGTCTCACCTCAAGTATGCTTACTTAGGTGAAATTAGACTCCCTTGGTAACCATTTCGGCTTCTCTAGCTCTAGAGCAAGAGAAAGCCCTGTTTTCGGTGTTGTAATCAAATCGGCAAACTTTCGGTTGGACGATGGCAGACATCAAAGGGATTAGTCCCCTGATCATTGAACATCACATTCACATGATGAATGATGCCAAATCAGCTAGGGATCCACAGAGACGTTTGAATCCAGTTATGAAGAAGGCTATGAAGAAATGGATTGTCAAATGTCTGGATAGTGGTACTATTTACCCTATATCCAACAGTCAATGTGTCGGTCTAATACACGTTGTCCCTAAAAAGTCGGGCATTACGGTCATCACAAACGAGGCAAACAAGTTAATCCCCACTCGCACCCAAACCGGGTGGCGAGTATGCATTGATTATAAAAAACTCAACGCCGCAACGCAAAAGGATCACTTTCCGCTACCTTTCATTGACCAAATGCTCGAAAGATTAGCTGGACATGAGTTTTACTATTTTCTGGACAGTTACTCAGGTTACAACCAGATTCCCATGGCCAAAAAAGACCAGGACAAAACCACTTTCACATGTCCTTTGTCTACGTTCACATATCGTTGCATGCCCTATGGGTTATACAATGATCAAGCTACATTTTAGCGGTGAATGATGGGCATATTCTCTGACATGGTGGAGAAGTTTCTGAAGATATTCATGGACGATTTCTCCATCTTTGGAGACTCTTTTAACAAGTGTTTACAACATCTTGACGTTGTCTTTACTCGATATAAGGATAAGAATCTCACTTTGAACCGGGAGAAATGCCACTTCATGGTGCGCGAAGTTATTGTCTTAAGACATATCATTTTGCGAAACGACATCGAGGTTGACAAAGAAAAATTTGATGTCATTTCCAACCTCTCTCCTCCATAATGCGTCAGAGACGTCAGATCGTTCCTTGGCCATGTGTTCATATCAGATTTTTGCATTTTCATACCGCCCAATTTTTATCACATTGCATGTCGGTAGATACTCTTGAGCCGTGTTTGCTAGTCAATTGCAGGATACAGGTTCCCGGTTCTCAAACGGAGAAATTCATGGAAAAGACGAAAAAATCCGGGTTCTTGCCGACCACAGATAAAACACGGTCTCCGTCCCTCATCCGTTTGTTACCAGATACCAGTAGGAAGACAAAATGTCAAATCTATGCACAAGGCTCAATGGTGGCACAAGATCCAAGAGATCTACACGGAGCTCGAGGCAATCATGACAAAATCTTGACAAAAAGTCCACCTTTCCCTCAACAGAAATTCTGGAAAATTCGTGAAGAAATTATGGGAAAACACATATACCAGATTGAAGCTCACAGCAAACCAGGGTCCCACAAAAAAACCCTAGACCCAATTCCTCTATACGGCCGCGGAAGGGCGGCCAAAGGGGGGTATTGGCCGCGCTTCCGCGGCCGTTCTGGCGCCAGAAAATTAGGGTTTTCAGGGGGTGTTTTGTAATTTCATATGGGCCAGTATTTTTGCCCTAGTTTCTCATTTTACAGCCTATAAATACCCCAGAATTCTGTGAAGGAAAGGGTCCATAATCTTGTATTTCTTTTGCTAGGTTTTAGTTACATGTTCTTCTTCCTCTTCTCACCTCTTCTCCATTAAACTTGTAAGTGAGCTTTTGAGTGAAGAGTGATGAATAAAGAAGACAATTTTTATTATCATGCTTGTCTCTTTCTTTACTTGTTATAATTGTTGTAATTTTAATTGTTAAGTAGTTGTTGTTATTTCCTTGTTGTTTGTTTCTTCTCTCTTTTTCTTTATCCTTACATACGACAATGATACTTACGCTTGATCCTCGCCAAGGTGACGTCGCAAACAGTTAGTCGTATTCATCTAATCTCCTTCTTTCTATCTTCCTCTTTTATGTTGTTTTATTTTATTTTTCCGTATTATGATGTGTGAGTAGTTCATTCTTGTTAGGGTAGGATAAGGGAAGTTTGAGAGAAGGAAATCTCTCTCACTCTTTCCTTTCCCAACATCTTAAATCGACTCCCGTTAACCCAACCACAATCCGCTCCTTACGGCACCCTATCCTACATGATAGCGGTGATTCCGTAGTGAGACCGGTTGTGGTTGGATTAACCGGAGGTTATGGCTAAGAGCCAAGAACGGACGGACAAGCACCAAAAGGAAGACTTATGCGTTGGAAAGCCTAGCTTATACTCGCAAAGTCCTTCCTAGTCGTGCTAATCCCCGTTGTTGCCGATTACCGTAACACGATATTAAGAAGGGAAACGAAAGATGTGGAGACTCCTAACTCAAACTAACCTAATCCTAACCCTAACATGCTCTCTTTAAATATCAACTCAACACTTAGATAACTACAAACAAAATCTGAACAACCGGACTTAACTCGTCGAAAAACACATAGAAAAAGATTCCCATCTCCCTGCGGACGACCCGTACTCAACCGGCTAGCTACGTGCGAAACCGTCTTGATTGCGGTATTTAAACTTAAACTTGAACACGCTCGTACTCTAACAATCACCATGCTAGTTTTTATAGATGGTTCATTAAGGATTTTAGTAAGATTGCTAGACCCTTGACTCTTCTGCTGTCTAAGGACACAACGTTCAACTTCAACTCGGACTGTCTGACTACTTTTGAATCATTACGAAGCTCACTCACTACAGCTCCCATGCTATCTTCTCCCGACTGGACACATACTTTTGAGATCATATGCGATACATCAGACTTTGCCATCAGTGCGGTCTTCGGAAAACATATCGAAAAGACGCCGCATGTGATCTACTACACAAGCCGGACCTTGAATGATGCGCAATTAAACTATACAACAACCGAAAAAGAGTTCTTGGCGGTTGTATTCGCTTTGAAGAAATTTAGGCCATATCACATTGGCTCTCCAGTCGTTGTCTACACTAATCATTCTGCATTGAGGCATCTTTTCGTGAGAAAAGATTCCAAATCTCGGATTATACATTGGTTCCTCTTACTTAAAGAGTTTGACCTTGTCATTAGGACAAAAGTGGATGTGAAAACGTTGTCGCCGATCATCTTTCACGAATTCCTTCTTCGACAACGATACCTCTCCCGATAAACGATGCTTTTCCTGATGAACAACTCTTGACCGTATCTTGCGAACCTTAGTTTGCAGATATTGTTAACTATTTAGCAATAGGACTCATACCAAGAAAATGGTCGAGTGAGAGCAAACATAGATTTTTCTCCCAAGTAAAACAATTTTACTGGGATGAACCGTACTTGTTCAAGTATTATCCAGACCAAATCATTCGCCGGTGTGTCCCTGAAAATAAGTTCAAGAGTGTTTTTTCATTCTGCCACGATCAAGTGTATGGCGGGATTTTTGGCCCAAGAAAGACAGCTGAGAAGATCTTGCGGTATGGCTTTTATTGGCCAAAACTTTTCAAAGAAGTACATGATTACTGCAAAACATGCTCTTGGTGCCAACATTCGGGCCGGATCTCTAGGAGAAATTAAATGCCTCTCCAATCAATTCTGGTTGTTGAGATGTTTGATGTTTGGGGGATTGATTTCAAGGGCCCGTTCCCCAACTCTTTTAGGAACTTCTACAACCTTCTAGCTGTTGTTTATGTCTCCAAATGGATCAAGAAAATACCGAGATGGACGAACGGCAACAAGGTTGCCGTTGTAGGGTTACGGCAGCACCCCGGCCATCAATCCGTGGCCAAACGCGGAACAAAAACATTTAAAACCCGGCGCTAACGGAACCCTAATCGACGGATCGTACCATTAACCCTATACTAGTTCTATGAAAAGAGTTTAGAGAGGTTATACCGATCGATCCGTGTCCTTCGGTCTTCAACCTCTGTCCTAAGCTCCTCACGGCTTCCTCGATCAAGTTCGATCTCGTGTCTTCCTCATCAAAGATGATCCACGTCGCGGATTAGTAATACGGGCTCCCGCTTCAAAACCTAAGCAACTCGGGCATCTAGTTTGCTAGCCTAGATACCCAAGATGAAGTAGAGAGAGTGTTTGATCATTTTGTCTCAATACACCCAAGGATTCTCAACTCATAAGATGGAATGGGTGGAGGTTGAAGAAAAAGCCATGGATGAAAAAGTGTGAGCTCAAGTGAAAGGCCAGGCGAAGAAAAAGTGTATGTTGTTTTCTTGAGTGAGTTGTGAGATATTATGTTAGCACAACTAAAGAAAACCCTATCTACAAAATATCTGCCACTTGCCTCTCAAATATCTTACAACACACACCAAGAACCATCAATGCACCATGAATCACACAAGACCCAACACCATGAGTCATAAATTGCACATGCCACATTCAATGCTCAAGGTCAAGACTTGAACTCACAATTTCCATCAAATAAACATTAATCTAAATGATTAAAGCAAGAAAAAGAAATGGAAATCTCAAAAGTAAACTCGTAACGAATTATAAGAATACCCTTCATCTTGTTGGCTATAGTGCCCTCAAGTCAATTATTGGATCGGAGGAATGTGATTGCAATGATTGAGGGAGGACCTTTAACGGTAGAACAGTCTTACTCGAGATGGTAGTATGCTATCTGGTTTGTATTTATCATCGTGTACATATTTCAGGTGACATTACAGATCACATACGTGAGAGTTGGGTAGTCTATAAGTACATCCTTAAAGTGTCCCTAGACATAGGAGTTTCGAGACCGGGCATCGATACTCCAAGAGTAGACTATTGTATACGGATCGAGACCCCGACGAGGGGTGGTGGCTGGTCTCACAAGCCATTGGTGTTAGTTGGTTCACCTAAGATGTATACAGGTGCTCATTGGGTTATGAGTACACCGGACGGACTCGCTGGGAACATGCTAGTTGGTATTATACCTATTGTCAGATAGCAATTCCCTGGTGACATGTGTACAGCTTAGTCTATCGACCTGAGATCGTCATTTGTCTCGTGTGAGTTCCCACTGTGCTTTGATTACTACCCTACCACGACTCAAACGGGGGCAGGGATCCCCCTAATCCTAACTTCGGACTTATCGAACGCCACCGCGTGTCACTCCGCCCCTGGAATCATACAAATAGGTTTTAGTTGGGTACAGTCCCGAGCCATATGGAGGCAGTGAGTAGATCATCAGGGGATTCTTCTCTCCCGGTATTGGGGGTTGAGGTCTCGGAGTGCACGGGTGGCCATCACCAGAAATCCTCGGCCGGGGTAGTCGAGAATTACCTATCTAGGATCGGTAGTTTCTCAGTTGGTGATAGATTTCATGCCGACACTAAATGTCGTGTTATTAGGGGTCTGACTTTATCCACCTTCTAGACTCGATATGCAATACTCATAGACGAACGGACCGGACTGTATGGATATTGTCACTGTCAGGTTCAGTAGGGTTTCAGGATGAGTTTGCTCGTCGGCCTCCCTTTCGCTCAATACCTGGGCAGCTGTTACGTACAGCTAGTGCCACTGACCTGCTTGTGGTAAAACCTACTGCCAGCGTATTGACGAGTCTTTAGAGTCCCACACAGAGGGTTTTCCTGGTTCGGGCGAAACGTTGTAGAGGCCGTATGGTTTTATGGCAGGGTTCGATCATATACGTGCACTAGTGCACGGATCATGATCGGATGGATAATACTTATGGGTTTTGCTTTAAACCGGATCCTAGTATTATATTGTTGGATTACTTTCGTCTCGTTGTATTCGTATTCGGTCGGAATACGGATGCAGGTATGTATATACGGATGAGAGGTAATCTTGTAATTCTTTACAAGATTTCTTTAGTTGATGTCATTTCTTTTTGTTGCTTTAAACATTTAGTTTAATGTTTATTGTGAGAAAAGTGTGAGGTTAAGTTTTGTCCTTGTGCATTTATTTGATGGTGCATGCACTTGGTGACTCATGGTGTTGGGTCTTGTGATTATTTATTGTGACATAGATTGTTTTTTAGGCTATTATTATTGTGTGGGATATTTATGAAGAGAGGGGGCAATTCTTACCTAGCTCTTAGGATTTTTTCTTTAGTTGAAAATGAGCTCTCAAAATATCTCACAGAATAACTAAGCCATTTTCTTCACTTGCATCTTTGCTTGAGCTCACACTTTCCTCCATGGGCATCTTCTTCAACTTCCACTAATCCTTCTCATGAGTTGAGAATCCATGGGTGTTTGGAGACAAAGTATTCACACAAACTCTCTACTTCATCTTGAGCATGTAGGCTAGCAAACTGGATATTCGAGTTGCTTCGGTTTAGAGGCGGGAGCCCGTTTTAAGAATCCTCGATGCGGATCGTCTTCGACGTGGGAGACTGGAGAACGAACTTGATTGAGGAAGACACGACAAGCTTAGGACAGAGGTTGAAGACCGACGGACACGGATCGATCAGTATAACCTCTCTAAACTCTTTACAGTTAACTTGTATAGGGTTAATGGTTCGATCTGGGAATCGGGTTCCGTTAGTGCCGGGTTTTAAAAAATTTTGTTCCGCATTTGGCCACGGATTGATGGCCAGGGCGCTGCCGTAACCTTACATGGTATCAGAGCCAACCCATTAACCGCATACGAGTTGGTTTAGATAATATTCAATTATCGAAACCGAAACAACTCCAATTCAATACCCGTAGTATTCCAGTTTCTGTCATCTTTTCAGTATCTTCAAAAATTAGTTTAGCAACTGCAGAAGACTACTTAAGTGACCACTAGACTGCATCCCAAATACGGACCACTTCCACCTGTTTTGGGCCGAGCACATTGCCACAAAATCCGAGCTGGACGGCCATTCTTTGGAGTCTGGACTTCGTATTTGGGTTGTGGTTTTGACTCTGGAATATTGGTTTATTGGTATTGCTAGTTTGGCCCAGTTTGGATATGGTTTTAGCTAGTAGTTTGGGGCTATTCGGGGTTATTTTGAAGTCGTTGTTTAAAGTTTACAGTACATACATTTCTATCTGCGACCGTGAATGTCATTAGATCGATACAACTTGTCTAATTGCTATAGTTCATTTAGACGGGTTTGCGAACGTGACATGCACGTTGATGTTCTGTGTTGTGCTGTGTTTGTTACGGATTCGTCGTGGTGGATAGCTTGGGTGCAATGATAGTACAGTTTAGTTTCCTTTGTACACTTGATATCGTGGGGCGAGCGTCCGACATGTGGACTGTCGTCACTGCCTGTTTGTATATTATTTGTTTGGGGCACGACCGGGTTGAGGTCGATGTCACCGTTGTACATATTTTCTTTTCTGTACTAGGATTACCCCGCGATGGAGTGCACGGATAGCTGGGTTTTGTAGGGATACGGGTCCACATCTCATGGCGTTGAGAAGGAGGGGGCCTCACTCTAGAATTGGTGGGCTATTCGCCGCACTCATAGGGGGTACAGGTTGACCCAAGGAGGGGTGCTCAAGTTGCCGGATTCCATGAAGTGCTGGGTGGCCATTCACTTTGATGAAGGGGGTTGCCTCACTTCTGGTTTTGGCGGGTAACTTGTCGCGCTCGTAGGGGTCTAGGTTTTCATTGCACAAGCTATCCACACGACCAGGGGAACGTTGGGTTTCACTTGCGGCTCAAAGAAAACCCGGGGCTCCCAGATTATCTGTATTGTTATTTGATGCTTATTGCTTATTTGTGATGTTGCATATATCATACCTGGAGCGATTATTATATATTGATATATATACTAGTAGATTTGTATATGTTTTACACCCGCGCTAGTCCAGTCCCCGCTCTGTCGTTAGTTAAGTAACCTAACGGGTGATGACGGGACCCAGTGGCGAATGCGGATGGCATATACGTACATCATATTTTCGTTCTTTTATGGTGTGATTAATTGATGGGACTGCGTTGATTCAGATCAATGCAGAGGAAAACAGACCTAACTGATGTTGTTGGAACAATTTTCAAAAGCTGTTATTACAAGGGCGTTTTCTTTTGTGTTGCATAGCGGTATTCGGTTATGAATATTCAACACCTCATTCGACGAGGCAAGGGCCGAGATCCCTTCACCGGGAGTGACCCCTTGGGCAGAAGTTTGCGCCAGGGTAATAACTTCACTATAGTCGATTAATTTTTTGCTTTGCATCGAGGTATTCAGTTGGAATATCCTGCACCTCATTCGACAAGGAAAGAGCCGAGATCCCTTCACCGGGAGTGACCTCTTTAGTAGAGGTTTTCGCCACGATATATTTGTAAAAAAGCTATCCGGTTCCTTCAACGATATCAAGTTCATTACGTTAAAGGTTTTTCGCCAAAAACCATTCGTAGCCCTCCGTCATTTCAGATGGGTAGCACTCGGTATTCATGCTATGTTTGTTGGCCTTCGTCATGGCATAGTGTATGGTAGTTATTTGTTACTTTTCTGTTGCATAGATAGATGCGTTGGTTTGGGATAGTCGTACTACTATTTTGGCCTTCGTCAAGGGTATGTACGGGTGGGTTCAAATTAACCTGGACAATGACGGGTAGAACTTGACAAGTGACTTATGATATGTTGGCCTTTGTCAATGTCATAAGAGCATGGGGTAAAAATCACATCGGGAGTTTCAAACATACAGGAAACTTTCCAGATATGCGCATACCTTCTGGAGTGTGATAACTTGAGTGGATTCCATCAGGTTATCATGCGATGATAGTTGGATCCCGATACCCACTGATGAGTTGGTTTACTCCTCGGGTGATTTTAGATGATCCCGACTAATTCTTCTTTCAGGTTTGAAGAAGAATTTGAGAATATAGTGGGAGATATCCTTATTAGATAAAGTGATTAACCATTCTGATCTATGTTAGAGTGCACGCTGAGTGTTTCTTTTCTCTCTCTCTTTGACAGCGACCATGGCCCGACCCTAGACTATAACTCAGTAACCAAGATAACCGGACCTTCTTAAAAAATATTGACTTTTGGATTGTCTGAGTTGCATACCTCTTTGCCACTCCTACTTTTACCCTTTGATTTACTCCGGAACATTCCGTATCACTACAAAGATGCACATTTTGTAGGGTTCCTATGCACACTAATGAAGTCTCACATGTGATCAAGCATGCCCAATTCAAAAATTTCATGTGCCTACAAACCCTAATACGGATCGTTAACTAGATAATGAGGCGATGCATGCAAGTAAATAACTTTATTGCTAAAGGAAAGTAACTACAACCTTTGTAGATCCGGTCCACCACTTCCTTAGCTCCGCATAGACGTCTCTCCACTGTACAAATCGAAATCCTAGACTCTTGCGATGGTTTCATCGGAGAAAAGATCGAGCTAGGTCGCCGACTTCGTTGCCGAAGATGATCTACGTCGAGGCAACACAAGATCAAGCTCCAACTTCACCAAGCCATGAAACTTGTGAAGAAAACACCCTATACTACTTGGCAAGTGGTAGAGGATGAAGAAATAGGAAGTGGGTTCATTTTAGAATTGGATTTCTCACTCATTTTCTCAAGTTGCCATTGATGGTTGTAAGGTTTCTTCATTGTTGAAGATGAAGAAGATGAAGAAAGAATATGATAAGTATTATTCAAAATAGAAAATAAAATGAATACTTATCATATAGCAACCATGGTTAAGTGTAGATAATAGACTACGGTTAGGTTGAATGGTTAGGGTTAAGCATGAGATAAAAAAAATGGACTTGTTCAAAGCTTCATGAAGCTTCAACAAGAAAACAAAGAAAGCCACCATGACTTATTTTGCAAAAAAGAATAAATAAATAAATGAATAGATAAATAAACAAAACCCTAACCATTCATATAACTATGGTTTAATCATACACACAAACTCAAGTAAGCATGTATCATCAAACATGATACAAACAAATGCACAAAAGTATATCACATATACAACTTGTGTACTTCAAGTGAGAAAATCCATTTAAAGTGAACAAATACTAGTTAATGCAAATTATTATATCAAATATATAATTATGCATTAATTCATTAAATCAATACTTTATTTAACGATCTGGTCATATCGCATATAACCGACAAATATCCAATGTATCGGCTTATCGAATCAATCCTTGATTCGATAACTAGGTTATATCGCTTACAACCAATCGATACATTCATCGCGAGAATAGAATACGATATCACATACACGCATTATTCTCGGTCCCGCACATATCTCATATGTGCTCCTATTTCGTTTCGCTTGAGCCAGGAAACCTCTGTGTAGGACTCTAAAGACTCGTCAATACGCCGGCAGCAGGTGATGATCATATCAAACACCCACAAGCCGCAAGCAGTCTGCTAAACGTAACGGCCACCCCGGTATTGAGCGATCAGAAGATCGACGAGCAAGCCCGCTCACACTCCTGTGAATCCAACCAGTAACACTTACCGTACAGTCCGGTCTGTTCGTCTGATATGTCGCATATCTCGCCTAGGGGTGGTAAACGTCAGACCCCAGTAGCTCGATAAGTCATGCCGATATAAGGTCCATAACATGTGTGAAACTACTGATAACACTTACCAGTAGATCACTGTAACCCTGACCAGGGATTTCCAGTTATGGCCAGTCGAGCATAGCGCAACATCAACCCCCAATACCGGAAGAGACGAATCCCCTCCTATCGCTCATTGCCTCCATGTGAATCGGGACTGTACCCAAAAACCGCCTGTTTGCACGACTCAGTGGAGCCGTGGTAGGGTGGAAATCAAAGCACAGTGGGAGACACACAAGACTCTATGACGATCTCGGGTCAACAGACTAAGCTGTACCAGTGTCACCAGAGAACTGCCATCTGACGTGAGGTATAATACCATCTGGGAGTTCTCGGCGAGTCCGTTCAGTGTACCCAGTCTCCATCGAGCACCTGCATACCATCTCCGATGTCAAACACCAATGGATATGGGATCATTCATCGCCCATCACATGGGTCGAGAAGATATACGCTAGTCTACTCTAGAATATCGATGCCCCGTCTCGATATTCCCACGACTAGGAACATTGAAGGATGTACTCATGGACTACCCAGGCCCCACTAGTATGATCTTCATCATAGTCCTGGAAGTCGAGTACACATCCTAAGGGCTTTACCAACATGTAACAGAGAGACAGAAAGTATACATGTTAAGATAAAGAGCAACCAGATAGCGTACTATCATGTCGAGCAAGAAAGTCCTACCTATATATGTCCCAGCATCCACTACAATATACATCCAATGTACAGTAATGGCCTTTAGGGCATACATATAACTAACAATCTCCCTCTTGCACTAGGGCCATCTGTAGCAGTAGTTGTATTATCTAATACTCAACCATCCCCTAAAAGTCTCTCTTTGGGAAAAGGCCTTCGTGAGTGGATCCGCCGTGTTGTCCTCTGAGTCTACTCTCCTAACCTCGATCACCCTGGAGATCAACTATCTCCATGATCAGGTGATGCTACCTCAGAATATGTCTGGGTCACTGATGGGACCAGGGTTCCTGGGCCGAAGCCACACTTCTATTGTTATACAATGGTAGGAACCTAGTTCATCTTATGAACCAATATACACCCAAACTGCCTCTTTGGTAGTATCTTTAATAGTGATGTTACCAGCCTTTATCGTCTAGTTTGCCACGGTATCTAGCTTGGAACTTTTCCAACATACCGTCCCTTTACTGAGGGTAAAGACAATGCCTGTGACTGACATTCAGTCGTCCTTATCACCCTGGAACAGTTCCAGCGGTTCTCCCCAGGATCGAGGAGGTATTACCTTTATCCTATTTGGAGAATCCTTGTAATAAGAGGAGATTGACCGATCGTAGCATAAGAAACTCTTTTCCTATCAAGAGTATGTTGTCTACGTATAATACGAGGATGACCACCTTACTCTTTACTTCCTTTTTGTATATACAAGGTTCGTCTACTAATTTTGATGAAGTCAAACTCTTTGACTACCACACCAAAACAGACGTTCCAACTCCGCGATGCCTGCTTTATCATGTAAAGCAACTTGCACACATTTCCGCTGCTCCCACTGTTTACGAAGCCCTCTGGCTGTGTTCTTATAGACGTTCTCTTCTAAATTATTATTTAGAAAGTAGTCATGGCACCCAACCACCAGATATCGTAGTCATGGTATGTTGCAATGGCAAGTAGGATCTGGATGGACTTAAGTATAGTCCTTGGAAAATGTTTCATCATTTTCCATGCCTGGTTGTTGACAAAATTTTTAACAAGTCTAGCTTTGAAAGTCTCAACTTATCCATCTACACCAAGTAATCTTCTCAAGATATACCTGCTCCTGATGGGGATTTAACCCTTCAGATATTGCAACCAAAGTCCATACTTTGTTGGTGTACATGGATTCCATCTCTGATCGCTAACCATCCAGCCATTCTTACAGAGTCCCTACTCTCGATGGCCTGCTCGAAACTAGTTGGGTCATCATCTCATGATGCATTCCTCGCTCCCACTGTCATCGAGAAACCAAGGTATCTCTCAGACGGATGAGGAACCCTACCAGATCGGCGGAGAGGCTGAGGTTCGTCGGGAACTATTGAATCCTTTGGTTCTGTCAAATCATCAGCTGCAGTTTTGTATAGCTGGAACCTTTCCAGTTCTACAGAACTGACCTTGCCTAAATCTTGTCCGGATTTTGCTTTAGACATAGGCCGGACAACGCCAAATCTTAACTAGCTTAAGAGATAGGCTCTTCCCATACCATATCTTATATGGAGAGGTAGGCAGCGATCTGATTCGAACCTAATTCAATAGGTATGCAGCTTCTTAAGTGGATAACCCCCTTTAAAGAAATAGGTTACTCAGTAATACTCATCATAGAGCGCACCATATCATATAGGGTGCTCATTGCTCCGCTCTGATACACCGATGTGCTGTGGTGCATTCAGAGGAGTAACACTGAGAGAGAATCTCATTCTCCTTTAGAATGGTCCAGGAATGCCATGCACAAGTATTCTCCTCCTTGATCTTATCATAGGACATAATACTTATACCCGTATTTTGGTTCTCTACTTCTAACTTATATTCTGTGAATATCTCAAAAGGTTCGGACTTGTGTTTCAACAGGAACATATGTCTGAATCTTGAGAGATTATCAGAGAACGTAATGAAGTATAAAGAACCAGTCCTGGCATTTGTAGACAGGAGACCTTACATACATCATCATGTATCAGTCCCAAGAGTTCATTAACTCTTTCTCTGTTTCCAATAAGCAGAGCTTTGGTCAACTAATTTTTGTGACATGACTGGCAAGTTTCATAAGATGTAAATTCAAACTGATTTAAATATGCATCTATAATGTAACTTCAGCCAGTCGGGTCGCATTGATATGACCTAGTCTACAATGCCTCAAGAAGGATTCGTTCATTTCTGAACTCTTCCTCTTGTGTGTGTTCTGTATACTAGGAACTGTAGTTTGATTTAGAACGTTAATGCTTTTAGATAACGTGCCTGAACCGATCAACTTTTGATATAGGAAATGTTCAAAACATTATCCATCAATACAAAATTTTATCATTTCTTTACTAATAAAGAGACTGATATGATTTTGTATATCAGGTTCGGTATCTAATAGCATTTGTTCAGAATCAATGTATTGGTAATACAGGGTGACAGTAACCAACAGACTTGGCTGCAACACTTGCCCCGTTTTCTGTCTCATGAAACTTATCACCCGTTCTCAGTTTTCTACCTTTTTGTAGCCCTATGTAACAGATTACATATCTGGGATCCTGATCCGGTATCAAATACCCAGGATGCAGAGGATACTGAGAAACAGTTCTTTGTAATGAACACACCCGAAGGAGATGCATCATATGCACTTTCTTCGTTTTGGCGGTATAAGAATTCTGGTATTCCCCTAATTCCTGCTCTGTCTTATAACAATTATAAGTTGGAGCGGGACCAACGTTCCCCAGCTCAGTATAACAAGCGGGTTCGATCAATTCATCCATATTATTATCTTGATTAAGGCGTGATATGGTCGCTACCTGGAGAGAGAGAGAAGAAAACACTCTGCGTGCGCTCTTGCAAGATTAGATTGGTTATATATTTTATCTAATCAGGATGGCTCCCACTGTTTTTGTTAAATCTTCCTTCAAACCTTAAAAGGAAAGACTAGCCGGGATTAATTACACTCTACAAGTTCGCCAATCTTTAAGCCAGGCCAGTGTCGGTACTTTGAGGGAGGTTCCCCGTGCTTTCGCACGGACCTAATTACAGTAAAGCTCGTTTTCCCAGAGGCGTAACCCCGTTGACACCTTTCTAGACACCTACTTGATCGGCTAATTGTAAAGTGCAAAACTCTCCCAGGAGTAACAATTACTCGCAGTGGGTATCGGGATCCAACTATCATATAGAAGGTATGCAATCTCATTGCAAATTTCAACACTTGAAACTCACGATAATGGTTTTTACCCCTAGCACCTATGACCTTGGCTAAGGTCAACAAATCATAGGTACTAGTCAAGTTCTACCCGTCATTTCGTGATTAATCAGACCCACCCACATGACCCTTGGCTAAGGTCAACAAAGCCACATGACTGTCCTAACTAATCGCATCATATGCTGTGTAGGAAGACATCACTTAGCTACCGCACACTACGCCTCGGCTATGGTCGACAAACGTAGCACGAATACTAAGTACTCAACTTCCTAAAATGACGGAGGGTTGCGAATGGTTTTTGTGAAAACCTTTAACGCTTTGAACTTGATCTCGTTGCGGAATCAAATGGTTTTTAAATGGAATGTTTTTGAGGCTTTTCTAGTTTTGCTAAAGGGGTCACTCCCGGTGAAGGGATCGTCGGCCCTTTCCTCGTCGAATGAGGTGCGGGATATATCATATATATCACTGTGCAAAACAGAAACTATAGAAGCAATCAAAAGACAAACCGAGGGTTGTAGCATCTGCCAGTTATTGCTAAAGGTGTCACTCCCGGTGAAGGGATCTCGGTCCTTTCCTCATCGAATAAGGTGCAGGATGTTCTATAATGAACACCGCGATGCAAAGCAAGAACTGTAGCTACCAATTTTATTTTGAAATTCGATTCCACAACATCAATTAGGTTTATTTTCTTTCATTAATCTCATTAATGAATATCCCATCATTTAAGTCCACCTAAACATCACAGATAAATATAACGTACGCTTATACCATCCGCATTCGTCTCGATGTCCCGTCTGCACCGTTAGGTTAGGTAACTAACGCCAGAGCGAGGCAGGGCTACCGTGGGTGTAAAACATAAGCAACGTCTATGTAATATATCATATATACTATATATAATATCTATCTGAACAAATCACATGATCACATCACAGATAACGCAGCAGAAAGTATCATATGAAATATTGGATATACTAGGACGTCCGTATTTTTAATACGAGCCAGTACAAAACACGGATTCCACGGTCATGATGAATAGCCAATCCCTCACCCCTAGACCCCTACGAGAGCGGCAAGCAACCCTACCAATTCTAGGGTTAGGAGACCCGGACTCGACTCCTCGAGTTGGTCTCCTACTGGACCCTAGAACCCGGTTACTTGTGCTCCCCTCCTTGGGTTTATCCTAATGCGGAAAAGTAAATAATATACATCAACGGTGACATCTTCCGCAACCTGGAAGTGCCCCAATAAAAGAATATTACATACAAGTTTTTACATGAATGAAAATGAAAAACACTCATCTCACATAAAAACCTCCGGCTATTCGAACACGACGATCCAATATAACATATCCAGCAATACATAACTTCACATGTCATCAACGTACGTAAACATGCGTATCCCAATTGTCGTTGACATATAGCAACGAAACCGACGATATTACATATTACACTTACGGTCACAGAAAAGAAAGTGTAAAACTACAACAGTTGGAATCCGCAACCTCCTTAGACATCGCATGCCTAAACCAATGAATTCCTTAGACATCACATGCCTAACAATTATAAACCCCGCATTTTAGTCTCATTATCGAAAACTCTTTTCAATATCAAGTCGGGTAATTCAACAGGATTCCCGACATTCTGATCGAATGCTCGTCGCAAACTTTAGTAGGCGTCCGCACCCCTGACGCCGTCGACGAAGTGCACTAAGGCGGAACACCGTTACCGCGAGCACCCGAACGGATGCTTTCGGCGACGGGGTTCTCCTACAGTCACTTGGTCGGGGCTATGGGGTGATGTTGTCTATTAAGTTTACCCGGCGAGTATCCACGTAGGCTACGTGATTGCGACGGACTTTTAATCACATCAAAATTCCGTGGCAACCGATCATGTGAGACTAAAGTACTATGTTTATAACATTCATATTAGTTATCTCATAACTACTTGTGAATTCCAAGTATTGTATCACATTCCGGATAAATAGAAAATGTTAAACTTTTCGATCGAACAATCGAACACCCAAGTTTTCCCGAAACAGCTCAACACATGAAATAAGTTTAAAAACATTCACTTCGTGCCTCAGTACCAATGGTCCAGCCGTAGAAGGGTCAAGCCAACGCCTCACATGTGGCATGCCGTACTTCCCCAAACCCTAAGGTTCAAAGGGCTGTTCAAGACGGTCACATAATCGAGTTAAGGTTTGTTGTCTTCTAGAGGGACCATCACGTTACTTGCAATACTTAGAACGTCATTAAACTACGGAAAAATCCAACAATTGGAAATTTCCCAGCAGGGGAAAAAGTGGGTATTTATATCCGGTCGAACTTTTCAACATATTCTAAAATTATCCGGAAAAGCATACAGACAAAATTAGACAATCCGATCGAAACACCGAGTCCCCAATACAACCCAGAAAACTCAACTCTTGAGTCAGATTTAAAAATTCCCAGAAAATATAGCAAAAAAATATAAGAATTACTGTGCAGAAATAATTGTCTGAAAGGACCAAGTGGCAGCGGAACCGCCGCATTAGGCATGCTAATGCCGCGGTTCCGCCGCGCTATTATCGATTCAGGTGCTCGGGCTTCACAGTAATTCTTAGAAATTCCTGCTTAGTTTTCTGCATATTTTTAATTCTAAAAATTCCCCGAATTAAAAAAATGTACAGAGAGCATTTTTGTGTTAGGGTTTTGGTTCGATCGGACTTCTAACTTCGTCTACGCATCGCCTAAGGCTCTAGCTAGGCTCTGATACCACTGTAGGGTTCCTATGCACACTAATAAAGTCTCACATGTGATCAAGCATGCCCAATTCTAAAATTTCATGTGCCTACAAACCCTAATACGGATCGTTAACTAGATAATGAGGCGATGCAAGCAAGTAAATAACTTTATTGCTAAAGGAAAGTAACTACAACCTTTGTAGATCCGGTCCTCCACTTCCTTAGCTCCGCATAGACTTCTCTTCCCTGTACAAATCGAAATCCTAGACTCTTGCGATGGTTTCATCGGAGAAAAGATCGAGCTAGGTCGCCGACTTCGATGCCGAAGATGATCTACGTCGAGGCAACACAAGATCAAGCTCCAACTTAACCAAGCCATGAAACTTATGAAGAAAACACCCTATACTGCTTGGCAAGTGGTTGAGGATGAAGAAATAGGAAGTGGGTTCACTTTAGAATTGGATTTCTCACTCTTTTTCTCAAGTTGCCATTGATGGTTGCAAGGTTTCTTCATTGTTGAAGATGAAGAAGATGAAGAAAGAATATGATAAGTATTATTCAAAATAGAAAATAAAATGAATACTTATCATATAGCAACCATGGTTAAGTGTAGAGAATAGACTATGGTTAGGTTGAATGGTTAGGGTTAAGCATGAGACAAAAAAGTGGACTTGTTCAAAGTTTCATGAAGCTTCAACAAGCAAACAAAGAAAGCCACCATGACTTATTTTGCAAAAAAGAATAAATAAATAAATGAATAGATAAATAAACAAAACCCTAACCATTCATATAACCATGGTTTAATCATACACACAAACTCAAGTAAGCATGTATCATCAAACATGATACAAACAAGTGCACAAAAGTATATCACATATACAACTTGTGTACTTCAAGTGAGAAAATCCATTTAAAGTGAACATATACTAGTTAATGCAAATTATAATATCAAATATATAATTATGCATTAAATCATTAAATCAATACTTGATTTAACGATCCGGTCATATCGCATATAACCGACTAATATCCAATGTATCGGCTTATCGAATCAATCCTTGATTCGATAACTAGGTTATATCGCATACAACCAATCGATACATTCATCGCGAGAATAGAATACGATATCACATACACGCATTATTCTCGGTCCCGCACATATCTCATATGCGCTCCTATTTCGTTTCGCTTGAGCCAGGAAACCTCTGTGTAGGACTCTAAAGACTTGTCAATACGCCGGCAGCAGGTGATGATCATATCAAATACCGACAAGCCGCAAGCGGTCTGCTAAACGTAACGGCCACCCCGGTATTGAGCGATCATAAGATCGACGAGCAAGCCCGCTCACACTCCTGTGAATCCAACCAGTAACACTTACCGTACAGTCCGGTCTGTTCGTCTGATATGTCGCATATCTCGCCTAGGGGTGGTAAACGTCACACCCCAGTAGCTCGATAAGTCATGCCGATATAAGGTCCATAACATGTGTGAAACTACTGATAACACTTACCAGTAGATCACTGCAACCCTGGCCAGGGATTTCCAGTTATGGCCAGTCGAGCATAGCGCAACATCAACCCCCAATACCGGGAGAGACGAATCCCCTCCTATCGCTCATTGCCTCCATGTGAATCGGGACTGTACCTAAAAACCACCTGTTTGCACGACTCAGTAGAGCCGTGGTAGGGTGGAAATCAAAGCACAGTGGGAGACACACAAGACTCTATGACGATCTCGGATCAACAGACTAAGCTGTACCAGTGTCACCAGAGAACTGCCATCTGACGTGAGGTATAATACCATCTGGGAGTTCTCGGCGAGTCCGTTCAGTGTACCCAGTCTCCACTGAGCACCCGCATACCATCTCCGATATCAAACACCAATAGATATGGGATCATCCATCGCCCATCACATGGGTCGAGAAGATATACGCTAGTCTACTCTGGAATATCGATGCCCCGTCTCGATATTCCCACGACTAGGAACATTGAAGGATGTACTCATGGACTACCCAGGCCCCACTAGTATGATCTTCATCATAGTCCTGGAAGTCGAGTACACATCCTAAGGGCTTTACCAACATGTAACAGAGAGACAGAAAGTATACATGTTAAGATAAAGAGCAACCAGATAGCGTACTATCATGTCGAGCAAGAAAGTCCTACCTATATATGTCCCAGCATCCACTACAGTATACATCCAATGTACAGTAATGGCCTCTAGGGCATACATATAACTAGCACATTTATTAGATATGACCATCGTATAGTTATATACGAACTCGAAGAAACTTGTTTCAGATTCGAGGATGGTTTCCGATTCTGGAGAAATTGAATAGGACTATTCAGTTGTCTTTTCCTTTTACCTTCTCTCAGGTTACGAGGGCTCCTAGGATTAGGAGAGAGTACACCTATTGCGCTTATTGGATAGTCTTCTTCCAAACCATAGGCAGGTGCCGAAAGGTACGGAATGGAGAAAACCAATTAGCCTAAGTGAGGTGTACAGAAATTAATAAGTAAAGACAAATAAAGGGATTAGAAAGAGAACAAAGTAAATTGCGACTGCTATCATTCAAGACCAAACCGCGTAGTTCATCGCCACTCCTACTTCACCTTTGCATTTCTCCAGGACACCCCGTATCACTACGAAGATCCACATTTATTGGATAATCCATCGTATAGTTATATACGAACTTGAAGGAACTTGTTCCAGTTCGAGGATGGATTTTGGTTCTGGAGAAATGGAATAAGTATTATTCAGTTGTCTTTTATCTTTACCTTCTCTCAAGTTCCGAGTACTCTTAGTATTAGGAGAGCACACCTATTACACTTATTGGATAGTCTTCTTCCAAACTATAGGCCGGTGCCGAACGGTAGCGAAGGAAGAAAACCATTTATCCTACGGGTGGTAAATGAATAATGGAAGAGGCATTACTAGGTAATGAATAAAGGCAAATAAAGCGATTTGGAGAGATGGCAAAGAAATATATGGTTACAGCCATGAATCGCGATAATGGAAGAGGCATTACTAGGAATACCCAGCAACCCCTTCGAAACATTTTCATGTTTCAGTTTCACTATGCGTTGTTAATTGAAAACTGATTTCCCAATTAGATCCTTACTCTAGGGTATGTATTTATCATGTCTGATTCTCACATCTGTATGGTTTTACAGATGATGAGTGGGAGTAAGTTATTGGGAATTAGGTGATTACAACCTCCTTATATCGGAATTCGTTGTAATTGCTGATATTTGAGGAAATCACCTGGGGTTTTTGCCTGACGGCAAATATTTGGTTTTGAATATCCGTTGTTATGCACCGAATTCAAACTGATATATCTGTACGTTTATTTTATAAAGTGAGAAATAACATTTTGAAATTATGTCCATGACATTTACCTATATCAGTTGATGGTTAGGTAAGGAGCATTAAACAGCGGTGTAATTCTTCTTAACCATAATACAGTTTTCAACCTACGACGCACTAAGTTTGAGTTATTGAACTTAGGAGACTTATACAAAGTATTGTATGTTGTCCTGTGTCCATTAGGACAGAGGGGTTGGTCCTCGTACTATATTCTGTTTACTTGTAACTTCTCCAGTTTTAGACAAGTGTTTCATAGAAATACAAGGTCTAAGTTTTGAGAAGTTATAGGTATAAGAATAAAGTAGAGAACCATGTGTTGCAAGTATCAGGATTCTTCAAGGTGATCGAAGATATAGATACTTGTGTTTGGTATTCAGTTGATAGTAATGGTTTTAAGAACTGGCTTCTCTTTCAGGTTACTCATATCTGGATGCAGTCCTGAGTTGAGTAATACTGATCGGCCTCTCTCTATTTAGTTGACATGCACTGGAGACAGCTGCATGATTTGAATCTGGTTCTAATTAAATCAGTGCCTCTGTTTCTATATTGTATATAGAATGGTTCAAATCTTATGTTAAGGTATATTGAGTTGTCCAGCTTATGCTTAAAACAAGACTCTGGACAACTCAAGGCACGTTTCTGTAATGGCAGTTTGTGGGTTATCCTGGGCTATGACGAGGGTTAACTTTCTACCATCCGGAAGATCAATAGTGATATTGTTCTTGACTCGCCACAGTTTTAGTAAAATGGATTTTTTCAAAAAATAGTAGTGGGAGTATGGTAGAACTGGAAGTGACTCCAGAATCACAAATGATTACTGAAAATTTAATAGAACCTAAGGATCCAATCGGGTTTGACATTTCATTAACCACTTCGCAGATATGGTAGGTAACCTCAGGCGCCCAAGAGGTATTATGCTATCCTCAAAGACGGTGACAGAGAGATTCTTGTTTATCCAGACTTGCCATTATTGTTGTTCTAGACTATGAGACCCGATAGGAAGATGAGTATAGTATCGTTCTAAACTAGCTTTAGAAGTGCACGCGTATATGACTCTGCCAGAGGGTTGTTGTAATCAGTGGGAGCAGCGGAAGCATAGTGGACAAGTAGCTTGTGTCTATTTATCGACTAAAGCAGATATAGCGGAGATAGATCATCTATTTTTGATGTGACAGTTATAGACTTTGACTTCATCAGAATAGGAGATGGATCTGTTAAGAAGGTAGTAGGGTGGTATGTCCTGGTAGAATGACATACACTTTGTAGGAAGTGAAATCCCTATACTACAATCGGTTATACTGTGGTTGTCACACAGTGGTTTCTCCACATAGGATATGGATATTATATCTGGCATTCTTGTTACTAAATCTATAGTTAGACAGTATTCTAAATGTGTTTTAGAATGGACGACTCCTGACATGGTAGTGTACCTGTAGGTGATCTCGTCACCCTATCTAAAGGTGTCATACAAACTAAAGGGGGGAGGGATGGGCATGATTGGCATATCACTTGCTTAGGAAATTAAGTCAATCATGTGATGTCAAGTACCACACCAGATATTGTTTTTAAACTCGTTGCAATAAGTTTATATTAGTCCAATCCTGGAGAAACGTTCGGAAGAAATCTATGAGCATAAGTGAATGTTCTAGGGATATGGTAACGGCAGCCTCCTTTGGGAGACGGTTATCATTCCAGGCTTCCAAGATGACCTGGATGACAGAGTGACTGTCAGAGTTATAGTTTTCCCTCTGACGAGGGGTAATAGTTTGGACAGATGGTCCAAACGGATACTGAGGGAGGCATGGCGCAGGATACTGATTAAATTCAGTTGACGATACAGTTTAAGAAGTTTACTGGATTTTGAGTTCATTTGTGAATTGGGTCCCATCAGATATCCAGGCATATTCTAAGAAAGGTATTGCTCATTTCGGGAGATGACTTTCTCCGCGAACATGAGATAAAGAGAGATATAGAAAGAAACATCAGAGCGGATCCACTCACTGGAGCTATTTCTCGAATGCAATAGTTTTACAAACGAGCTTTATGAAACTGATTAGTAGAGATGTTGGGTGTTCGGTATCACACGGGCTGTCAGTATGCGACACCGCAATAATTAGCCTTAAGTGCAAGTGGGAGATTGATGGCTATAATGCCCTCAAGTCAATTATTGGATCGCAGGCACATGATTGCAATGATTGAGGGAGGACCTATACCGGTAAAGCAGTCTAACTCGAGATGATAGCATGCTATCTGATTTGTCTTTATCATCGTGTACATGCTACAGGTGACATTACAGATCACTATTACATGCTGATAGAGCCCATAGGATTCTTGCTTGACTACCAGCAGTATGATGGCGATCATATACATGAAAGTTGGGTGGTCTATAAGCACATCCTTAAAGTGTCCCTAGTCGTAGGAGTTTCGAGACCGGGTATCGATACTCTAAGAGTAGACTAGTGTATACGGATCGAGACCCCAACGAGGGGCGGTGGCCGGTCTCATAAGACATTGGTGTCAGTTGGTTCACCTAAGATGTATACAGGTGCTCATTACGTTATGAGTACATCGGACGGACTCGCCGGAAACATGCTAGTTGGTATTATACCTATTGTTAGATAGCAATTCCCTAGTGACATGTGTACAGGTTATCCTACCGACCTGAGATCGTAATTTATCTCCTGTGAGTTCCCACTGTGCTTTGATTACTACCCTACCACGGCTCAAAGGAGTCGTGCTAATAGGTTTTAGTTGGGTACAGTCCCGAGCCACATGGAGGCAGTGAGTTGATCGTCAGTGGATTCGTCTCTCCCGGTATTGGGGGTTGAGGTCGCGGAGTGCACGGGTGGCCATCACCAGAAAT
Source organism: Agapanthus africanus (assembly GCA_030015575.1). NCBI lineage: Eukaryota > Viridiplantae > Streptophyta > Magnoliopsida > Asparagales > Amaryllidaceae > Agapanthus > Agapanthus africanus. Next base: position 236,009,385 of record CM057337.1, read on the forward strand.
TCTCGGTCGGGGTAGTCGAGAATTACCGATCTAGAATCGGTAGTTTCTCATTTGGTGATAGGTTTCATGCCGACACTAAATGTCGCGTTATTAAGGGTCTGAATTTATCCATCCCCCTAGACTCGATATGCGATACTCATAGACGAACGGACCGAACTGTACGGATATTGTCACTGTCAGGCTCAGTATGGTTTCAGGATAAGTTTGCTCGTCGGCCTCCCTTTCGCTAAATACCCAGGTAGCCGTTACATACAGCTAGTGCCACTGACGTGCTTATGGTTAAACACACTGCGAGCGTATTGACGAGCCATTAGAGTCCAACACAGAGGGTTTTCCTGGTTCGGGCGAAACGTTGTAGAGGCCGAATGGTTTTATGGCAGGGTTCGATCATATACGTGCACTAGTGCACGGATCATGATCGGATAGATAATACTAGTGGATTTTGGTATAAGCCGGATCCTAGTATTATATTGTTGGATTACTTTCGTCTCGTTGTATTCGTATTCAGTCGGAATACGGATGCGGGTATATATATACGGATGAGGGGTAATCTTGTAATTCGTTACAAGATTTCTTTAGTTGATGCAATTTCTTTTTGTTGCTTTAAACATTTAGTTTAATGTTTATTGTGAGGAAAATGTAAGGTTAAGTTTTGTCCTTGTTCATTTATTTGATGGTGCATGCACTTGGTGACTCATTGTGTTGGGTCTTGTGATCATTTACTGTGACATAGATTGTTTTTGAGGCTATTATTATTGTGTGGGATATTTGTGGAGAGAAGGGGCAGTTCTTAGCTAGCTCTTGAGATTTTTTCTTTATTTGAAAATGAGCTCTCAAAATATCTCACACAATAACTAAGCCATTTTCTTCACTTGCTTCTTTGCTTGAGCTCACACTTTCCTCCATGGCCATCTTCTTCAACCTCCACCCATCCCTCTCATGAGTTGAGAATCCATGGGTGTTTGGAGATAAAATATTCACACACTCTCTCTACTTCATCTTGGGCATCTAGGCTGGCAAACTGGATGTTCGAGTTGCTTCGGTATAGAGGCGGGATCCCGTATTAAGAATCCTCGACGTGGATCGTCTTCGACGAGGGAGACCAGAGAATGAACTTGATCGAGGAAGCCATGACAAGCTTAGGACAGAGGTTGAAGACCGAAGGACACGGATCAATTGGTATAACCTCTCTAAACTCTTTACAGTTAACTTGTATAGGGTTAATGGTTCGATTCGGGAATGGGGTTCCGTTAGCGTCGGGTTTTAAAAGTTTTTGTTCTGCATTTGGCCATGGATTGATGGCCGGGGCGCTGCCCTAACCTTACACATCTGTATATACATACCTGCATCCGTATTCCGAATGAATACGAATACAATGAGACGAAAATAATCCAACAATATAATACTAGGATCCGGTTTAGACCAAAGCCCAGTAGTATTATCCGTCCGATCATGATCCGTACACAAGTGTACGAATATGATCGAACACTGCCATAAAACCATATGGCATCTACAACGTTTCGCCCGAACCAGGGAAACCCCTTGTGTGGGACTTTAAAGACTCGTCAATACTCTGGTAGTGGGTTTAACCATAAGCACGTCAGCAGCACTAGCTGTACGTAACGGCTACCCAGGTATTGAGCGAAAGGAAGGCCAACGAGCAAACTTATCCTAAAACCCTACTGAGCCTGACAGTGACAATATCCATACAGTCCGGTCCGTTCGTCTATGAGTATCGCATATCGAGTCTAGGGGGTGGATAAAGTCAGACCCCTAATAACTTGACATTTAGTGTCGGTATGAAACCTATCACGAACTGAGAAACTACCGATCCTAGATCGGTAATTCTCGTCTACCCCGGCCGAGGATTTCTGGTGATGGCCACCCGTACACACCGCGACATCAACCCCTAATACTGAGAAAGACGAATCCCCTGCCGATCCGCTCACTGCCTCCATGTGGCTCAGGATTGTACCCAAATAAAACCTGTTTGCACGACTCCGTTGAGCCGTGGTAGGGTAGTAATCAAAGCACAGTGGGAACTCACACTTGACAAATGACGATCTCTGGTCGATAGACTAACCAGTACACATGTCACCAGGGAACTGCTATCTGAAAAAAGGTATAATACCAACTAGCATGTTCCCAGCGAGTCGGTCCGGTGTACTCATAACCCAATGAGCACCTGTATACATATTAGGTGAAAAAACTGACACCAATGGCTTGTGAGACCGGCCACCGCCCCTCGTCGGGGTCTCGATCCGTATACACTAGTCTACTCTTAGAGTATCGATGCCCGGTCTCGAAACTCCTACGACTAGAGACACTTTAAGGATGTGCTTATAGACCACCCAACTCTCACGTATATGATCACCATCATACTGCTGGTAGTCAAGCAAGAATCCTATAAGCTTTATCAACATGTAATAGTGATCTGTAATGTCACCTGAAGCATGTACACGATGATAAAGAAAAACCAAAGAGCATACTATCATCTCGAGTAAGACTGTTCTACCGGTATAGGTCCTCCCTCAATCATTGCAATCACGTGCCTACGATCCAATAATTAACTTGAGGGCACTATAGCCAACAATCTCCCACTTGCACTTTAGGCTAATTATTGCAGTGTCGCATACTCACAGCCCGTGTGATACCGAACACCCAACTTCTCTACTAATCAGTTTCACAAAGCTCGTTTGTAAAACTATTGCATTCTAGAAATAGCCTCGGTGAGTGGATCTGCTCTGATGTTTCTTTCTATATCTCTCTTTATCTCAAGTTCGTGGAGAAAGCCATCTCCCGAAATGAGCAATACCGGTCTTAGAATATGCCTGGATATCTAATGGGACCGAGTTCACAAATGAACTCCAAATCCAGTAAACTTCTTTAGACTGTATCGTTCATTAAATTTAATTAGTATCCTGCGCCATACCTCCCTCAGTATCCGCTTGGACCACCTGTCCAAACTACTGCCCCTCAAAAGTGGGAAAACTATAACTCTGAAAGTCACTCTGTCATCCATGTCATCTTGGAAGCCTGGAATGATAACCGTCTCCCGAAGGAGGCTGTCATTACCATATCCCTAGAACATCTACTTATGTTCATAAACTGCTTCCGAACGTTTCTCCAGGATTGGATTAATATATAAACTTATTGCATCTAGTGTAAAAACAATATCTGGTGTGGTACTTGACATCCCATGATTGACTCAATTGCCTAAGCAAGTGATATGCCAATCATGCACATCCCTCTCCCCTTTAGTCTTTAAGACACTTTCAGATAGGGTGACTCCATCACCTGCAGGTTTACCACCATGCCAGGAGTCGTCCATTCTAAAACACCTTTAGAATACTGTCTAAGTACCCAGATTGGGAAACTACCCAAATCTAGATCTAAAACCATAGATCTACTAACCAGAATGCCTTATATAATATCCATATCCTATGTGGAGAAACCACTGTGTGACAACCACAGTATAACCGATCGTAATATAGGAATTTCACTTCCTATAATGTGCATGTCATCCAAATATCAAGACATCACAACCTACTGCCTTCTTAACAGATCCATCTCCTATTCTGATGAAGTCAAAGACCATGACTGTTATATCAAAAATAGATGATCTATCTCCGCTATACTTACTTTAGTCTATAAATAGACACAGGCTACTTGTCCACTATGCTTCCGCTGCTCCTACAGACTGCAACAAACCTCTGGCAGAGTCATATACATGTCCACTTCTAAAGGTAGTTTAGAACGACGCTATACTCATTCTCATGCTGGATCTCATAGTCTAGAACAGCAGTAATGGTAAGTCTGGGTAAACAAGAACCCCCCTGTCACCGTCTTTGAGGATACCGAAGTACCTCTCAGGCGCTTGAGGTTACCCACCAAATATGCGGAGTGGCTAATGGAATGTCAAACCTAATTGAATCTTTAGGTTCTATTAAATTTTCAGTAATCGTTTGTGGTTCTGGAATCACTTCCAGTACTACCATACTCCCACTACTGTTTTATGAAAAAGTTCACTTTACGAAAACTGTGGCGAGTCAAGAACAATATAACTATTGATCTTCCAGATGGTAGAAAGTTAACCCTCATCATAACCCGGGATAACCCACAAACCGCCATTACAGAAATGTACCTTGAGTTATGTAGAGTCTGGTTTTAAGCATAAGCCGGACAACTCCATATACCTTAACATCGTTAAGATATGAACCATTCTATATACAATATAGAAATAGAGGCACTAATTTAATTGGAACCAGATTCAAATTATGCAGCTGTCTCCAGTACATGTCAACTAAATGGAGAGAGGCAAATCAGCATTACTCAACTAGGAGTGTATCCAAATATGAGTAATCTGAAAGAGAAGCAAGTTCTTAAAACCATTACTATCAACTGAATACCGAACACAAGTATCTATATCTTTGATCACTTTGAAGAATCCTGATACTTGCAACACATGGTTCTCTACTTTATTCTTGTACCTATAACTTCTTAAAACTTAGGCCTTGTATTTCTACGAAATACCTGTCTAAAACTGGAGAAGTCACAAGTAAACAAAATATAGTACGAGGACCAATCCCTCTGTCCTAATGGACACTGGACAACATACAAAACTTTGTATAAGTCCCCTGAGTTGAATAACTCAGACCCTGTGCGTCGTAAGCTGAAAAATTTACTACGGTTAAGAAGAATTACACCACTGTTTAATGCTCCTTACCCAATCATCAACTGATATAGGTAAATGTCATGGACATAATTTCAAAAAGTTATATCTCACTTTATAAAATAAACGTACAGATATATCAGTTTGAAATTGTGCATAGCAGCGGATATTCAAAACCAAATATTTGCAATCAGGCAAGACCCCAGGTGATTTCCTCAAATATCACCAATTACAATGAATTCCGATATAATAAGAATATAATCACCTAATTCCCAATAATTTACTCACACTTATCATCTGTAAAACCATACAGATGTGAGAATCAAACCTGGTAAATACATACTCTGGAGTAATGATCTAATCGGGAAATCAGTTTTCAATTAACAACACATAGTGAAACTGAAACATGAAAATGTTTCGAAGGGGTAGTCGGGTATTCCTAGTAATGCCTCTTCCGTTATCCATGTCACGACCCAAAACATTAGCTCGTGACCGGCACTTAAATCACGCCACGTCTAAAGGCGTCACGTAATTCAAGTAAGCCGAAACCCAGAAATCTAAACTTTTTTAAGAAAATAAAGGAGGTGAAGTTTTGAAATAAAGGTATAATGAAATCAAATTTTCTTAATGCATTGAAAAGGAACATGAAAATGCAAGTGAAATTTACTAGTTTGAAAACGTGTTTCGTCTTTTAAAAATTTGGGCAGCACCTCCTTTGTATATGTTGATCGAAAACCACAAATACATAAAAATATAAAGGCATCCCCAAGCGGGAGCTAGCTCTTTGCCAACCGGCGGATCACAACCACACAAGACAGTATATATAAGTATACGATGCCCAACGGCGAAGATCACCACAAAAGATAAAAGAAAAGCAAGACATAAATCCCCAAAAGCGAACATAAACCCATCGCTCAAGTCTCGCAACTACAAGTCTTGCTAAGTCTCATTACTTATACAAATAATAGTTTAATTTGATGGAGTTGACTAGATACAATATGAAATATAAATACAAGAGGGGGCACGATACAAATGTCCCACCTACCAAAGCAAAACACCCGAATGCAACTGTGTGCCAGCGATGCCGCTACTGATCCATGCGGTCAACCTGCAAGAACTGTGGCACAACGGGGGTGAGTTGCCAACTCGTGAGTAGAAAAACATCGACAAGTAGAAATCGAATAAAAAACGACTCCTAGGTCAACTATATCATAAAGGTAATACTATAATATCTAGGGTGACCATATCTGTATATGTGCCAACACTAAAAAAGAATGTCTATCAGCATGTGGATATCAACCAACAATATAATCAATGCCTGTACGCAAGCGGATCTCGTCCACGTGTCAACCAATGACACAACAACATAATGCATGTAAATATCACAAAAGCATATGCATGAAGGTATGAGGATATAAATCAACGTGTGTCCCTCGCGACACATCAAAACCATGGAAGCTGAGTATCCAGTATCGACACTCGAAACATCATGAAACCCGTGTCCAGTATCGACACGTAAATCCTCATATCTCTTGGGCTCCGTTTGTGGGATCGGCCCGCGGGCTCCGGCAGAACGGGTCGGCCCATATCCATCTCTTGACTCCGGTCGGTATCCTCCGGATAACCACCAGGTCCAACCAATCACCGGTAGGTACTAGCCACCCTGCCAGGCTCATCGTCTACTCCACGAAAAACATTTCTCGTCCCGGACAACCATACCGGGTCCACCATGAACCCGCAAACGAATCATCCAACACCTCGAATCGGGTTTCACATATCACACGTCTCAGAACCGAGAAAACGCATGGTGGACGCACTGAAATATCATATCAAGAGAAACCGGGTTTTTAAAACAATACATACTTTCTTTTGAAATAACCACGGTTCTCAAATCCAGAAATCTCATGAAAACAGTATATCTCAATGCGTATAATCGTAAAGCATTATGTATGCGACAGATAACAGAATGTAAGCATATCCATATATCATGCAGCATGAAACAGTAATGTGAACATAGTAAGTAAATGAAACATGTCATGGTGCACTAACCATGAAAACTGTAGAAATACGGATTTGGCTTAATCGCGATTAGCAGTGCACTAATCGAGTTTTTATCCAAACCGCATATAATAAATTTTACAAATGCCAAATCCTTTAAATATATTTTTAAATGAATAAATCATTTTAATCTTAAATTATTTCACAATTATTGATATATATTTATACCCTTTTTCGAAAACCCCAATTTCCCAAATCGGACAGTTTTCGGGAAAAATATTATTTTAATATTAAATTCCAAAAATAATATTTTATATTTTCTGAAATGTTACAATCCATATTCCTGACTGTAACCGTATATCTCTTTACCATCTCTCCAAATCTCTTTATTTATCTTTACTCATTACCTTATGTATACCATCCTTAGGCTAAATGGTTTTCTTCTTTCCCTACCGTTCGGCATCAGCCTATGGTTTAGAAGAAGACTATCCAATAAGCGTAATAGGTGCACTCTCCTAATCCTACGAGTACTCAGAACTTGAGACAATGTAAAGATAAAAGTCAATTGAATAAACCTTATTCTATTTCTCCTGAACCAGAATCTATTCTCAAACTGGAACAAGTTCCTTCGAGTTCGTATATAACTATACGATGGATTATCCAATAAATCCGGATCTTCATAGTGATACGGGGTGTTCTGGAGAAATGCAAAGATGAAGTAGGAGTGGCAATGATATACGCGGTTTGGTCATGAACGATAGCAGTCGCAATTTACTTTACACTCTTTCTAATACCTTTATTTGTCTTTACTTATTGCCTCTTCGGATAATTGGTTTTCTTCCTTCCACACCTTTCGGCACCTGCTTATGATTTAGAAGAAGACTATCCAATAAGCGCAATAGGTGTACCCTCTCCTAATCCTAGGAGCCCTCATAACCTGAGAGAAGGTAAAAGGAAAAGACAACTGAATAGTCTTATTCAATTTCTCCAGAACCGGAAACCATTCTCGAATCTGAAATAAGTTTCTTCGAGTTAGTATGTAACTATACGATGGTCATATCCAATAAATTTGGTTTTCATAGTGATACAGAATGTTCCGAAGAAAAGCAAAGGGTAAAAGTAGGAGTGGTAATGAAGTATGCAACTCTGACAATCCAAAAGTCAATGTGTTTTAAGAAGATTCGGTTAACTTGGTTACTTAGTTATAGTCTAGGGTCGGGCCGTGGTCGCTGCTAAAGAGAGAGATAAAAGAAACACTCAGCGTGCACTCTTACCTAGATCAGAATGGTCAATCACTTTATCTAATCAGGATGTCTCCCACTGTATCCTCAAATTCTCCTCCAAACCTGAAAGAAGAATTAGTCGGGATTATCTAAAAAAATCACCCGAGGAGTAAACCAACTCATCAGTGGGAATCGGGATCCAACTATCATCGCATGATAACCTGATGGAATCCACTCAAGTTATCACACTCTAGAAGGTATGCTCATGTCTGGCAAGTTTCCTGTATGTTTGAAACTCCCGATGTGATTTTTACCCCATGCTTTTATGACCTTGACGAAGGCCAACATATCATAAGTCACATGTCAAGTTCTACCCGTCATTGTCCAGGTTAATTTGAACCCACCCGTACATACCCTTGACGAAGGCCAAAATAGTAGTACGACTGTCCTAAACCAACGCATCTATCTATGCAACAGAAAAGTAACAAGCAGCTACCATACACTATGCCATGACAAAGGCCAACAAATATAGCATGAATACTAAGTGCTACCCGTCTGAAATGACGGAGTGCTACGAATGGTTTTTGGCGAAAAACCTTTAATATAATGAACTTGATATCGTTGAAGGAACCGGATAGCTTCTTACAAATATATAGTGGCGAAAAACTTTGCTAAAGAGGTCACTCCCGGTGAAGGGATCTCGACTCTTTCCTCGTCGAATTAGGTACAGGATATTCCAACTGAATACCACGATGCAAAGATAAAAGTAATCGACTATAGTGAAGTTATTACCCAGACGCAAACTTCTGCCCAAGAGGTCACACCCAGTGAGGGGATCTCGGATCTTGCCTCGTCGAATGAGGTGCTGGATATTCATAACCGAATACCACTGTGCAAAACAAAAGAAAATGCCCTTGTAATAACAGCTTTTTAAAATTGTTCCAACAACATCAGTTAGGTCTGTTTTCCTTGCATTGATCTGAATCAATGCAGTCCATCAATTAATCACACCACCAAAGAACGAAAATATGATGTACGTATATGCCATCCGCATTCTCCACTGGGCCCCGTCATCACCCGTTAGGTTACTTAACTAACGACAGGAGCGGAGACTGGACTAGCGCGGGTGTAAAACATATACAACATCTACTAGTATATATATAACAATATATAATAATCGCTCCAGGCGTGATAAATGCAACATCACAGATAAGCAATAATCATCACAGAACAATACTGATAATCTGGGAGCCCCGGATTTCTTTTGAGCCGCAATTGAAACCCGACATTCCCCTAGTCGTGTGGATAGCCTGTGCAATGAAAACCTAGACCCCTATGAGCGCGGAAAGTTACCCGCCAAAACCAGAAGCGAGGCAGCCCCCTTCATCAAAGTGAATGGGCCACCCCACACTTCACAGAATCTAGTAACTTGAGCACCCTTCCTTGGGTCAACCTGTACCCCTACGTGTAAGTGCACGGCGGCGCCCCGGCCGTCGATCCGACGCCGGAATGCGGAAGCGGTGAATAACTTTAAATTTTGCGGACTTAGCAAACCGGCACCACCGCGCACTAAACACCCGGATCGTAACCATTAACAAGTCTAAGCTAACTAGAAGATGGGTTAGAGATATACCGACGATCCAAGTCCTCCGGTCTTCTCTCCAATCCGATCTCCTCGCGGGATCTCCGTCCGTCTCCTCCTCGTCGCCGGAAGTGCACCACGTCGCCTACATCGTTTACGGGCTCCCACCTCAATGCCGAGGCAACTCGGGAACGAAGCCGGCTACTCGACGTGCCCAAGGTTCGTTGTAGAATATGTAGTGAGCTTGTGTCTCTTTTTGGGGTAGTGGAGGTTGCCATTGGTGGAGGGATGAAACAAGAACAAAGTGTGGAGGAGCTTGGGGTATTTTGGAGCATGATATGAACAAAAATACCTCCCCAAATAATTTGGACAGCCCACCCCAAATGAGTGGCCGGCCATGCACCTCTAGAATGGAGAGAATGAGATGGATAGCTAAAAGAATGGGGGGGAAACTCAATCATGCAAGAGAGAGGGAAAAACAATCATGTGAACCAATGATAGCAAGGTGAAAACCACACTCTTCTATCACTCATCAACCATGATGATATCCAAAGTCAATCCATCATGAAATATGAAGTCAAGCAAGTCAATGGATGGTGCTATAATCATGACATGATAATATGCAAGGACCCCCTCCACAAAAGTCTATTTGCAACAATGCAAATAAACCCTCCTCCACCAATCTTCGGCCAATGAACGGAACAATGGAAATTGGCCGAAACGGAAAGCAAACTGGCAACTCCAGAAAACTGGTCCCGTAATAAATTACAGGAAAACCCCAATACTGTGCATACACACCCGCATCTGTATTTCGACCGAAATACAAATGCAATGAGACAAAATCTCTACTGTACTATACTAGAATCCGGCTTATACCAAAACCGGTTAGTAAAATCTGTTCGATCCTGATCCGTGGAATACCGCACGTATCTGATCGAACCCTGCCATATAACCATACGGCCTATAGTACAATCTGTCCGATCCTGATCCGTGCAATACCGCACGTATCTGATCGGACCTTGCCATATCTCCATACGGCCTCTACAACCTTTCGCCCGAAAGCTGAGTAACTGAATGTGGGGGACTCTAAAGACTCGTCAACACCTTGGTTGTGGATTTAACCACTAGCACGTCAGAGGTATAAGCCAATACGTGACGGGCTACCAGGTACTGACCAAATGGGACGTCGATGAGGAAGCTCACCCCGACACCCAACTGAGCCTGTCAGTGACAATATCCGTGCAGTCCGGTCCGTTCGTCTATGAGCATCGCATGGCGGGCCTAGGGGGTTGGTAAAAGTCAGACCCCCAAAAGCGGTACAAGTCGTGTCGGAGTGTAGCCCAGAACATCCTGAGATACTACTGGAATACCTACCAGTAAATCTCCTTGCCTTGGCCAAGGACTTTGTGTAATGGCTCTCCTAGACACAGCACGACCTCACCCCCAATACCGGGAGAGACGAACCCCTGAAGATACGCTCACTGCCTCCATGTGGCTCGGGACTGTACCCAACTAAAACCTGTTTGCACGACTCCTTTGAGCCGTGGTAGGGTAGTAATCAAAGTACAGTGGGAACTCACACGAGACAAATGACGATCCCCAGGTCGATGAACTAACCTGCACACATGTCACCAGGGAACTGCCATCTGACGTCTGGTATATGACCAACTAGCATGTTCCCGGCGAGTCCTGTCCGGTGTACTCATAACCCAATGAGCACCTGTATACATCTTAGGTGATCCAACTGACACCAGTGGCTTGTGAGACCGGCCACCGCCCCTCGTCGGGGTCTCGACTGTATACACTAGTCTACTAATGGAGTATCGATGCCCAGTCTCGAAACTCCCACGACTAGGGACCTTTTAAGGATAAGCTTATAGACCCCCCAGCTCCCACTTATATGATCGCCCTCATACTGCTGGTGGTCAAGCAAGAATCCTAGGGGCTCTATCAACGTGTAATAGCGACGTGTCAGGTCACCTAAAACAGTACACGATGATAAAGGTAAACCAGATAGCATACTATCATCTCGAGTAAGACTGTCCTACCGGGATAGGTCCTCCCTCAATCATTGCAATCACGTACCTGTGATCCAATAATTGACTCTGAGGGCACTATCTCCAACAATCTCCCACTTGCACTCAAGGCTAATTATTGCGATGTCGCATACTCACAGCCCGTGTGATACCGAACACCCAACTCCTCTACTAGTCAGTCTCACAAAGCTCGTTTGCGAAACTATTGCGTTCGAGGAATAGCCTCAGTGAGTGGATCCGCTTAGTTGTCTCTTTCCATGTCTCTCTAAATCTCAAGTTCGCGGAGAAACCCATCTCCCGAAATGAGCAATACCTGTCTTAGAATGTGTCTGGATGTCTGATGGGACATAGCTCATAAATGAGCTCCAAATCCAAACTTCTTAGACTGTATCGTCAACTGAACTTAATCAGTATCCTGCGCCATGCCACCCTCAGTATTGCCTTGGACCACCTATCCAAAATACTGCCCCTCATCAGAAGGAAAACTATAGCTCTGACAACCTCCTTGTCGTCCATGTCACCTTGGAAGCCTGGAATGATAACTGTTTCCCGAATGAGGCTGTCGTTATCATATCCCTAGAACATCCACTTATGTTCTAAAACTGCTTCCGACTGTTTCTCCAGGATTGGATTAATGTCAACTTATTGCATCTAGTGCAAGAACAACATCTGGTGTGGTACTTGACATCTCATGATTGACTCAATTGCCTGAGCAAGTGATCTGCCAATCATGCACATCCCTCTCCCCTTTAGTCTGTAAGACACCTTTGGAGAGGGTGACTTCATTACCTGCAGGTACACTACCGTGCCAGGAGTCGTCCATCCTAAATACTCTTAGAATGCTGTCAAGTACCCTGATTGGGAAACCACCCAAATCTAGATCTAAAACCATAGATCTAGTAACCAGTATGTCTGATATAAAATCCATTTCTTTTGTGGAGAAACAACTGTGTGACGACCAAAGTATAACCGATCGTAGTGTAGGAGTTTCTTTTCCTACTCTGTGTATATCATCCAAATACCAGGATATCACACCCTACTACCTTCTCAACAGATCCATCCCCTATTCTGATGAAGTCAAACCCATGACTGTCACGTCAGAAATAGATGATCTATCTCCGCTACTGGTGCTTCAGTCTGTAAATAGACATAAGCTACCTGTCCACCAATGCTTCCGCTGCTCCCACTGACTACGACAACCCTCTGGCAGAGTCATATAGACGTGCACTTCTAAAACTAGTTTAGAACGACGCTATACTCATCCTCCCGCCGGGTCTCGCAGCCTGGAACAACAGCAATGGTAATTGTGGGTAAACAAGAACTTCCCTGTCACCGTCCTTGAGGCTACCGTAGTACCTCTCGGGTGCCTGAAGTTACCCACCTTATCTGCGGAGTGGCCAATGGAATGTCAATTCAGATTGAATCTTAAGGTTCCTTATCAAATCTTCAGTAATCGTTTGTGGTTCTGGAATCACTTCCAGTTCTACCATACTCCCACTACTGTTTTCCTGAAAAAATCCATTTTTAATTTAAAACTGTGGCGAGTCAAGAACAATATTGCTATTGATCTTCCAGATGGTAGAAAGTCAACCCGCGTCATAGCCTGGGTCAACCCACAAACAGCCATTACAGAAACGTGCCTTGAGTTGTCCAGTGTCTGGTTTTAATCATAAACCGGACAACTCCCCGTACCTTAACATCGTTAAGATACGAACTGTTCTATATCTAATATAGAAACAGAGGCACTGATTTAATTGAACCAGATTCAAATCATGCAGCTGTCCCCAGCGCATGTCAACTAAATGGAAGGAGGCCGATCAGCGTTACTCAATCTTAGGAATACTTCCAATTATGAGTAACCTGAAAGAGAAGCAAGATCTCTTTATCATTACTATCAACTGAATACCATACACAAGTATCTACATCTTCGATCTCTTTGAAGAATCCCGATACTTGCTACACCTGGTTCTCTACTCTATTCAAATACCTATAACTTCTCAAAATTCGGACCCTGTGTTTCCACGAAACACTTGTCTAAAAACTAGAGAAGTCATAAGTAAACCGAATATAGTACGAGGACCAACCCCTCTGTCCTAATGGACACTGGACAACATACAATACTCTGTATAAGTCCCTTGAGTCTGATAACTCATTCACTGTGTGTCGTAGGTTGAAAACTGTACTTATGGTTAAGAAGAATTACACCGCTGTTTAATGCTCCTTACCTAACCATCCACTGATATAGGTAAATGTCGTAGACATAATTTCAGAAAGGTATATCTCACTCTATGAAAATAGACGTACAGATATATCAATTTGAAATTGGTGCATAACAGTGGATATTCAAAACCAAATATTTGCCGACCGGCAAACATCCCAGGTGATTTCCTCAAATATCACCGATTACAACGAATCCCGATATAATGAGGATAATCACCCAATTCCCAACAACTTACTCCCACTCATCATCTGTAAAACCATACAGATGTGAGAATCGTACCTGGTAAATACATACCCTGGAGTAAGTATCTAATCGGGAAATCAGTTTTCCTTTAACATTACACAGTGAAACTGAAACATTGAAATGTTCCGATGGGGTATTCTGGTATTCCTAGTAATGCCTCTTCCAGATTCACGACTGTAACCGTATAGTTCTTTGCCACCTCTCCAAATCCCTTCATATGTCTTTAGTCTTTACCTTCTGCACACCCTTTTAGGCCAAATGGTTTTCTTCCTTCCCTACCGTTCGGCACCAGCCTATGGTTTGGAAGAAGACTATCCAATAAGCATAATGGGTGTACTGTCCGCATCCTAGGAACACTCGCAATGAGAGAGAGGGTGAAGATAAAAGACAACCGAATAAACCTTATTCCTATTTCTCCTGAACCAGAATCCATCCCCGAACTGGAACAAGTTCCATTCGAGTTCGTATATAACCATACGATGGAGTATCCAAATAAACTGTGGATCTTCGTAGTGATACGGAGTGTCCTGGAGAAATACAAAGGTGATGTGGGAGTGGTAATGAAATATTTGGTTTGGTCGTGAATATCTGTTGCAATTTACTTTGCCCTCTTACTAATCCCTTGCTTTGTCTGAACTTAATACCTTCTGCACACCATCGTTATGCTAATTGGTTTTCTTCATTCCCTACCGGTCGGCACCAGCCTAAGGTTTGGAAGAAGACAATCCAATTTGCGTAATAGGTGTACTACCCCTAAACCAAGGAGTACTCGTAACCTGAGAGAGGGTAAAAGGAAAAGACAACTGAATAATCCTATCCGTTTTCTCCAGAACCAGAAACCATCCTCGAATAAATTCTTTCGAGTTCGTATCTAACCATACGATGGTTTTGTCCAATGGAAGTGGACGTTCGTAGTAATACGGGGTGTCCTGGAGAAAAGGGTAAAAGTAGGAGTGGCAATGAGGTTTGCAATTCTGACAATCCAAAAGCCAGTGTTTAAGAAGGTTCGGTCAACTTGGTCACTGAGTCATAGTCTTAGGGTCGGGTCAATGGTCGCTGCCAGAGAGAGAGAGAAAAGAAACACTCAGCGTGCACTCTAACCTAGATCAGAATGGTTACCAATTTATCTAATCTGGAATCCTCCCACTGTACCTCAAATTCTCCTCCAAACCTGAAAGAAGAATTAGTCGGGAACACCCGAGGAGTAAAACTAACTCATCAGTGGGAATCGGGATCCAACTATCATCGCATGATAACGTGACGGAATCCGCTCACGTCAATACACTCCAGAAGGTATGCGCATATCTGGCAAGTTTCAGTTCTTTTGAAACTCCCGATGTGATTTCTGCCCCATGCTCTTATGACCTTGGCGAAGGTCAACAAATCATAAGTCACATGTCAAGTTCTACCCGTCATTATCCAGGTTAATTTGAATCCACCCGTACAAGCCCTTGACGAAGGTCAACAAGGCTATACGACTGTCCCAAACCAACGCATCTATCTATGCAGCAGAAAAATAACAAGCAGCTACCATACACTATGCCTTGACGAAGGTCAACAAACATAGCATGAATACTACGTGCTACCCATCTGAAATGACGGAGGGCTACGAATGGTTTCTGGCGAAAACCTTTAACGTAATGAACTTGATATCGTTGAAGGAACGGATAGCTTTTTGAAAATATAGTGACGAAAACCGTTGCTAAAGAGGTCACTCCCGGTGAAGGGATCTCGGCTCTTTCCCCGTAGAATGGGGTGCAGGATATTCCAAATGAATACCACGGTGCAAAGCAAAAGTAATCGGCTATAGTGAAGTTAATGCCCTGACGCAAACTTATTGTCCAAGGGGTCACTCCCGGTGAAGGGATCTCGGCCCTTGCCTCGTCGACTGAGGAGCAGGATATTCTAATGAATACCACGATGCAAAACAAAAGTAAACGTCCTTGCAATAACAGCTTTTTGAAAAATGTTCCAACAACATCAGATAAGGTTTGTTTTTAACTTGCATTGATCCGAATCAACGCAGTCCCATCAATTGATCACACCACTAAGAACGAAAATATACTGATGTACGTATATGCCATCCGCATTCGCCACTGGGTCCCGTCATTACCCGTTAGGTTAGCTTACTAACGACAGAGCGGGGACTGGACTAGCGCGGATGCAAAACATATACAACATCTACTAATATATATACCAATATATTATATTTCGCTCAAGGCGTGAATAAAATGCAACATCACAGAAAATGAACAGCATCACAGAAACAATACAGATATCTGGGATCCCCGGGTTTCACAGAGCCGCTGAAACCCGACGTTCCCCTGGTCGTGTGGATAGCCTGTGCAATGAAATCCTAGACCCCTACGGGCGCGGCAAGTCACCCGCCAAAACCTGAAGCGAGGCAGCCCCCTTCAGCGCCGTGAATGGACCACCCAGCACTTCACGGAATCCGGCAACTTGGGCACCCCTCCTGGGTCAACCTGTACCCCCTACGAGTGCGGCGAATAGCCCGCCAATCCTAGAGTGAAGCCCCCTCCGTCTCAATGCCATGAGATGCGGGCTTGTTGCCCTCCAGAACCCGGCTATCCGTGCACCCCTCCGCGGGGCAATCCTAGTACAGAAAGTAAAATATACATACACCGGGTACATCGACCGCAACCAGGTCGTGCCCCAAAATAATAATACAAACAGGCAGTGACGGCAGTCCACATGTCGGACGCTCGCCCCGCAATATCAAATGTACATAATACAACAAAACTGTACTAGCATTGCATCCAGGCTATCCCCCACGACCGATCCGCAACATCACAGCAAATACATAGAACATCAACGTGAAAGTCACGTTCGCAAATCCGTCTAACCGGGCTATAGCAGTTAGACCGGATTTACCGATCGAGTGACATTCACGGTCGCAGATATAATGTAAATACTGTGAAAAAAGTGTTTAAAATTTTCCGATTGACCAAAAATTAACAAGTGGGCCCCAAACCAATACTGCAGCACTCACAGAAATAATTGGCCCAATTTTAATATTCCAAAACCCCAGAAATTAACCCAGAAAGAAACTGGAAAAATATGATAACATGATGAAGCTACAGTGCGGCGGAAGGGCGGCGGGAAGTGGGTTTTCGCGGCGCTTCCGCGCTCCTGTAGATGAATCACTATATCGTATTTTTGCAGAATTCTTATATCTTTTGGTAGATCACTTTTCTGTCACCTGAAAAAATTTTGGACACCAAAAAATCTTAACAGAAAACTGATGTGAACATAAATTGGGTTTTCGGAATTTTGGTCGATCGGAACTGAAAAACACATCAAACGAAGCTAGACGAAGTTAATGGCGAGGCTCTGATACCAATGTAAGTGCACGGCGGCGCCCCGGCCGTCGATCCGACGCCGGAATGCGGAAGCGGTGAATAACTTTAAATTTTGCGGACTTAGCAAACCGGCACCACCGCGCACTAAACACCCGGATCGTAACCATTAACAAGTCTAAGCTAACTAGAAGATGGGTTAGAGATATACCGACGATCCAAGTCCTCCGGTCTTCTCTCCAATCCGATCTCCTCGCGGGATCTCCGTCCGTCTCCTCCTCGTCGCCGGAAGTGCACCACGTCGCCTACATCGTTTACGGGCTCCCACCTCAATGCCGAGGCAACTCGGGCACGAAGCCGGCTACTCGACGTGCCCAAGGTTCGTTGTAGAATATGTAGTGAGCTTGTGTCTCTTTTTGGGGTAGTGGAGGTTGCCATTGGTGGAGGGATGAAACAAGAACAAAGTGTGGAGGAGCTTGGGGTATTTTGGAGCATGATATGAACAAAAATACCTCCCCAAATAATTTGGACAGCCCACCCCAAATGAGTGGCCAGCCATGCACCTCTAGAATGGAGAGAATGAGATGGATAGCTAAAAGAATGGGGGGGAAACTCAATCATGCAAGAGAGAGGGAAAAACAATCATGTGAACCAATGATAGCAAGGTGAAAACCACACTCTTCTATCACTCATCAACCATGATGATATCCAAAGTCAATCCATCATGAAATATGAAGTCAAGCAAGTCAATGGATGGTGCTATAATCATGACATGATAATATGCAAGGACCCCCTCCACAAAAGTCTATTTGCAACAATGCAAATAAACCCTCCTCCACCAATCTTCGGCCAATGAACGGAACAATGGAAATTGGCCGAAACGGAAAGCAAACTGGCAACTCCAGAAAACTGGTCCCGTCATAAATTACAGGAAAACCCCAATACTGTGCATACACACCCGCATCTGTATTTCGACCGAAATACAAATGCAATGAGACAAAATCTCTACTGTACTATACTAGAATCCGGCTTATACCAAAACCGGTTAGTAAAATCTGTTCGATCCTGATCCGTGGAATACCGCACGTATCTGATCGAACCCTGCCATATAACCATACGGCCTATAGTACAATCTGTCCGATCCTGATCCGTGCAATACCGCACGTATCTGATCGGACCTTGCCATATCTCCATACGGCCTCTACAACCTTTCGCCCGAAAGCTGAGTAACTGAATGTGGGGGACTCTAAAGACTCGTCAACACCTTGGTTGTGGATTTAACCACTAGCACGTCAGAGGTATAAGCCAATACGTGACGGGCTACCAGGTACTGACCAAATGGGACGTCGATGAGGAAGCTCATCCCGACACCCAACTGAGCCTGTCAGTGACAATATCCGTGCAGTCCGGTCCGTTCGTCTATGAGCATCGCATGGCGGGCCTAGGGGGTTGGTAAAAGTCAGACCCCCAAAAGCGGTACAAGTCGTGTCGGAGTGTAGCCCAGAACACCCTGAGATACTACTGGAATACCTACCAGTAAATCTCCTTGCCTTGGCCAAGGACTTTGTGTAATGGCTCTCCTAGACACAGCACGACCTCACCCCCAATACCGGGAGAGACGAACCCCTGAAGATACGCTCACTGCCTCCATGTGGCTCGGGACTGTACCCAACTAAAACCTGTTTGCACGACTCCTTTGAGCCGTGGTAGGGTAGTAATCAAAGTACAGTGGGAACTCACACGAGACAAATGACGATCCCCAGGTCGATGAACTAACCTGCACACATGTCACCAGGGAACTGCCATCTGACGTCTGGTATATGACCAACTAGCATGTTCCCGGCGAGTCCTGTCCGGTGTACTCATAACCCAATGAGCACCTGTATACATCTTAGGTGATCCAACTGACACCAGTGGCTTGTGAGACCGGCCACCGCCCCTCGTCGGGGTCTCGACTGTATACACTAGTCTACTAATGGAGTATCGATGCCCAGTCTCGAAACTCCCACGACTAGGGACCTTTTAAGGATAAGCTTATAGACCCCCCAGCTCCCACTTATATGATCGCCCTCATACTGCTGGTGGTCAAGCAAGAATCCTAGGGGCTCTATCAACGTGTAATAGCGACGTGTCAGGTCACCTAAAACAGTACACGATGATAAAGGTAAACCAGATAGCATACTATCATCTCGAGTAAGACTGTCCTACCGGGATAGGTCCTCCCTCAATCATTGCAATCACGTACCTGTGATCCAATAATTGACTCTGAGGGCACTATCTCTAACACTACGAGTGCGGCAAATAGCCCGCCAATTCTAGAGTGAGGCCCCCTCCTTCTCACCACCATGAGATGCGGACCCGTTGCCCTCCAGAACCCGGCTATCCGTGCACTCCATCGCGGGGTAATCCTAATACAGAAAAGAAAAATATGTTCAACGGTGACATCGACCTCAACCCGGTCGTGCTCCAAACAAATAATATACAAACAGGCAGTGACGGCAGTTCACATGTCGGACGCTCGTCCCGCGATATCAAATGTACAAATAAATCCAAAATTTACTAACATTAGACCCAAGCTATCCACCACGACAAATCCGCAACAACACAACACAACACAGAACATCAACGTGAATGTCACGTTCGCAAACCCTTCTAAAAGAACTATAGCAAATAGACAAGTTGTACCGCTCTAATGACATTCACGGTCGCAGATAGTAATGTAAGTACTGTAAATTTTAAACAATGTTAGAAATATTGTCTTCGAAATAACCCCGAATAGCCCCAAAACAACTAGATAAAACTATATCCAAACTGGGCTAAACTAGCAATACCACTAAACCAATATTTAAGAGACTAGACCATACCCAAAACATGAAGTCCCAACTTCTTCATCTGGCAGGCCAGCACGGATTTTCTAGTTTTGTGGCCTGGTCAATTAGGGTGGAAGTGCCTCGTATTTGGGGTGCAGTCTAGTGGTCACCATAGTAGTCTTCTGCAGCTGCTAAAATATTTTTAGAAGACTCAGAAAAAAATGACAGAAACTAGAATATATCGGGTATTTTTTCGGAGTTGTTTCGGTTTCGATACTTTAACATCGTCTAAACCAACTAATATGCGGTTAATGGGTTGGCTCTGATACCATATAAGGTTACGGCAGTGCCCCGGCCATCAATCCGTAGCCAAACACTGAATAAAAACTTTTAAAACTCGGTGCTAACGGAACCATAATCGACGGATCGTACCATTAACCCTATACTAGTTGTATGAAAAGAGTTTAGAGAGGTTATACCGATCGATCCGTGTCCTTCGGTCTTCAACCTTTTTTTCTATGCTCCTCGCGGCTTTCTCGATCAAGTTCGATCTTCGGTCTCCCTTGTCGAAGACGATCCACGTCGAGGATTAGTAATACGAGCCACCGCTTCAAAACCGGAGCAATTCGGGAATCCAGTTTGCTAGCCTAGATACCAAAGATGAAGTAGAGAGAGTGTGTGATCATTTTGTCTCAATACACCCAAGGATTCTCAACTCATGAGAGGGAATGGGTGGAGGTTGAAGAAAAAGCCATGGATGAAAAAGTGTGAGCTCAAGTGAAAGGCCAGGTGAAGAAAAAGTCTCTATTGTTTTCTTGAGTGAGTAGTGAGATATTATGTAAGCACAACTAAAGAAAACCCTCTCCACAAAATAACTGCCACTTGCCTCTCAAATATCTCACAACACACACCAAGAACCATCAATGCACCATGAATCACACAAGACCCAACACCATGAGTCACAAATTGCACATGCCACATTTAATGCTCAAGGTCAAGACTTGAACTCACAATTTCCATCAAATAAACATTAATCCAAATGATTAAAGCAAGAAAAAGAAATGGCAACCTCAAAAGTAAAATCATAACGAATTACAAGAATACCCCTCATCTGTATATATATACCCGCATCCGTATTCCGAATGAATACGAATACAACGAGACGAAAATAATCCAACAATATAATATTAGGATCCGGCTTAAACCAAAGCCCACTAGTATTATCCGTCCGATCATGATCTGTACACAAGTACATGAATATGATCGAACCCTGCCATAAAACCATACGGCCTGTACAACGTTTCACCCGAACCAGAGAAACCCTCTTTGTAGGACTTTAAAGACTCGTCAATACTCTAGCAGTGGGTTTAACCACAAGCACGTCAGTGGCACTATCTGTACGTAACGGCTACCCAGGTATTGAGCGAAAGGGAGGACGACGAGCAAACTCATCCTGAAACCCTACTGAGCGTGATAGTGACAATATCCGTACAGTCCGGTCCGTTCGTCTATGAGTGACGCATATCGAGTCTAGGGGGTGGATAAAGTCAGACCCCTAATAACTTGACATTTAGTGTCGGTATGAAACCTATCACCAACTGAGAAACTACCGATCCTAGATCGGTAATTCTCGTCTACCCCGGCCGAGGATTTCTGGTGATGGCATCTCGTGCAAACCGCGACATCAACCCCCAATACTGGGAAAGACGAATCCCCTGACGATCCGCTCACTGCCTCCATGTGGCTCGAGACTATACTCAACTAAAACCTGTTTGGACGACTCCTTTGAGCCGTGGTAGGGTAATAATCAAAGCACAGTGGGAACTCACACGAGATAAATGAAGATCTCAGGTCGATAGAGTAACCTGTACACATGTCACCAGGGAACTGCTATATGAAAATAGGTATAATACCAAATAGCATGTTCCTGGCGAGTCCGTCCGGTGTACTCATAACCTAATGAGCACCTATATACATCTTAGGTGAACAAACTGACACCAATGGCTTGTGAGACCGGCCACCGCCCCTCATCGGGGTCTTGATCCGTATACACTAGTCTACTCTTGGAGTATCGATGCCCAGTCTCGAAACTCCCATGACTCGGGACACTTTAAGGATGTTCTTATAGACCACCCAATTTTCATATATATGATCGCCATCATACTGTCGGTAGTCATGCAAGAATCCTATGGGCTCTATCAACATGTAATAGTGATCTGTAATGTCACCTGAAACGTGTACACGATGATAAAGACAAACCAGATAGCATACTATCATCTCGAGTAAGACTGTTCTACCGGTATAGGTCCTCGGTCAATCATTGCAATCACGTTCCTGCGATCCAATAATTGACTTGAGGGCACTATAGCCAACAACCGTTAGATTCCTGAAAGAAAATATCTTCTCCACGTTCGAGCATCCTCACACTATCATTAGCGACAATGGAACACATTTCTGCAATAAGTCTTTTGAGGCCTTAATGCAGAAATACGAGATTAAACACAAGCTATCGATCGACGCCCTATCTGTTATTTATATGTATGCCCTGGAGGCCATTACTGTATATATGATGTATATTGTAGTGGATGCTTGGACATATATAGGGAGGACTTTCTTGCTCGACATGATAGTATGCTATCTGGTTGCACTTTATCTTAACATGTACTCTGATTGTCTCTATGTTACATGTTGATAAAGCCCTTAGGATATGTACTCGACTACTGGGACTATGATGAGATAATACTAGTGGGGCCACGGTAGTCGATGAGTACATCCTATAACAGTTCCTAGTCGAGGGTATATCGAGACAGGGCATCGATACACCAGAGTAGACTAGCGTATACGCATCTTGACCCATATGATGGGCGATGGATGATCCTATATCCATCGGTGTTTGACATCAAGGATGGTATACGGGTGCTCAGTAGAGACTGGGTACACTGGACGGACTCACCGAGAACTCCCAGATGGTATTATACACCACGTCAGAGGGCAGTTCTCTGGTGACACTGGTACAGAGTAGTCTGTAGACCCGAGATCGTCATAGAGTCTTGTGTGATTCCCACTGTGCGTTGATTTCCATCATACCACGTCCAAGAGGACATGCAAAAAGGTGGCTTTTGGGTACAGTCCCGAATCACATGGAGGCAATGAGCGATAGGAGGGGATTCGTCTCTTCCGGTATAGGGAGTTGATGTTGCGCTGTGTTCGATTGGCTATAACTAGAAATCCGTGGCCAGGGTTGCTGAGATTTACTGGTAAGTGTTATCAGTAGTTTCTCGAACTATTATAGACCTCATATCGACACGACTTATCAAGTTACCGGGGTCTGACGTTTACCACCCCTAGGCGAGATATGCGACATATCAGACGGAGAGACCGGACTATACGGGAGTGTTATTGACTAGATTCACAGGTGAAAGTACATGCTTGCTTGTTGATCTTCTAATCGCTCAATACCTGGGTGGCTGTTACGTTTAGCTGACCGCTTGCAGCTTGTAGGTATTTGATATGATCATCACCTACTGCCGGCGTATTGACGATTCTTGAGAGTCCTACACCGAGGTTTCTTGATTCAGGAAAAACGGAGTAGGAGCACATATATGATTTGTGCGGGACCGAGAACAATACGTGTATGTGATACCGTATTAGATTCTCGCGATATGAGATATCGGCCGGGTATATGTGATATAGCCGGATCATCGGATCAAGTGTTGATTCGATGAACTGATACAGATTATATTAGTCGGTTATTTGTGAAATAGCCGGATTATCGGATCAAGTGTTGATTCGATAATTTAATGTATAATTATATATTTGATATATTAAATTACATTAACTGATATAAGCTCACTAAAAGATTCTTTTTCTCAATCGGGTAATACATTGATATATGCGATATATGTTAATTGTATTATTTTATTTTGTTACAATAAATATTATATATGTGATATATAATATTGTAACATATTATGATTATTAATGCAACATGATTACTGGAGATTAAATATGATGAAGGTTTGATTTGGGTTAATTTTTCTAGAAGCTTCTAGAAGCTTTCTTTTTGTTTTTGCAAAGATATTTTGCAAGATATTTACTTAACCCAACCCACACCCTTTACTATGGTTAGATCTCTACAATGGTTAAGTCTTTTCTTGACTTAACCATGGTTGCATTTGTAATGATATTATCACAATTCATTATTCATCACAAAAGGATTATTCATTGTTCATCTTCTTCCTTCTTCTTCTTTGCTTGAAAAGCTTTCTAGCTTTTATAGTGGTGATGAAAATGAGTAAGATTAAGAGAATAAAAGAGAGCTAAATTCCTACTTTATCATCCTAATCTATCCTAGCCATTTAGATTAGGGTGTTCACTTCATTTGTGAGTGAGAGCTTGTGTTAAAGAAACTTCAATGTAGATCATCTTTGTTATCGAAGATCGGAAGTAAGCTTGCATCTTTCTCTTCGTGGAGCCTCTCTAGAGTCCGGGTACTCGATGATCGCAGCGAAGGGACCACAACACGGAGCTTTAGAAGTGAAGGACCGGAGTACAAAGGTTGTAATCCCAAACTTTTAGTGTTAAAGTGTTTAACATGCTTTGTTTCGCCTAATCTCTAGTTTAAAGATCTTGGTTAGGGTTGTTCGGCACGTCTAAATTTTAAATCGGGTATGGTTGATGCCTTGTAGATCCTTGTGAGAGTGCCTAGTAACCCTGCAGTGGTATCAGAGCCAAGCTAGAGCTTTAGGCGAAGTCTAGGCGAAGTTTAAAGTCCGATCGAACTCCGAATACCCTTAAAACCCTAGTTTCTGGAAATTTTTCAAAAATGATGATTTTTTCATATTAAAAATACTCAAAAAAATTAGCAGGGAATTACAAGAATTACTGTGCAACATGTGCCACCAATCTCATTAAAGCGCCGCGGAACCGCGGCCGTACCATGGTTTGCGCGGCTGTTCCGTGGCCAAACAGTAGAATCAAGGTTTGCGTTTTGCACAGTAATAACCGTAGCCACTTCCTGATTGTTCTGGGATATTTTTTTTTTACTCAAGTGTTGAGTTTTCTGGGTTGTATTGGAAGCTCGTTGATTCGATCGGAAAGTTTAGCTTCGTTAAAGTTTTTCCGGGTAATTTTAGAACGTGTTAAAAAGTTCGAACGGATATCAATAACTCACCTTTTCCCCTGTCGGAAAATTTTCAAAAGTTGGATTTTTCCTTGAGTTTCAAACTTTCGGAAAATCGTGTAAGTAACGCGGTGGACCCTCTAAAAGACAACAAACCTTAACTCGATTATGTGACTGTCTGAACCGCCTCTAAACCTTAGGGTTAGGGGCAGTACGGCGTTGCCACATGTGAGGTGTTGGCTTGACCCTTCTACGGCTGGACCATTGGTACTGTGGCATGTGATGATACTTTTTGAACTCCGCTCAAGTGTTGAGCTAACTGGAAAATCTTGGGTGTTTGTTTATTTGATTGGAAAGTTTAACATTGTCTATTTATCTGGAATGTGATACAATATTTGGAATCCACATGTAGTTATGAGATAACTAATTTGAATGTTATAAATCTAGCAGTTCAGTCTCAGATGATCGGTTGCCACAGAATTTTGATGTGATCAAAAGTCCATCGCAATCACGCAGCATACGCGGATACTTGCCGGGCAAACTTAATAGATAGCCATACCCCATAACCCCGACCAAGTGACTGTAGGAGAACCCCATCGCCAAAAGCATCCGTTCGGGTGCTCGCGGCAACTGTGTTCCGCCTTAGTGCACTTCATCGACGGCATCCGGGGGTGTGGCCGTCTACTAAACTTTGCGACGAGCATTTGATCAGGATGTCGGGAATCTTGTTGAATTGTCCGACTAGATATTGAAAAGTGTTTTCGATAATGAGACTAAAATGCGGGGTTATAATTGTTAGGCAAGCGATGTCTAAGGAATTCATTTGGTTAGGAATGCGATGTCTAAGGAGGTTGCGGATTCCAACTGTTGTAGTTTTACACTTTCTTTTCTGTGACCGTAAGCGTAGTATGTGGTGTATCGCTGGCTTCATTGCTATACATCAATGACAATCGGGATACGCATACTTGCTTACGTTGATGATATGAGATATTATGTGTTGCTGTGATATGTTATATTGGATCGTCGTGTTCTGAATAGCCGGTGGTTTTATGTGAGATGAGAGTTTTTCTTTTTCATTCATGTAAAATTCATTTGTATGTAATATTCTTTTATTGGGGCACTTCCGGGCTGAGGATGATGTCACCATTTATATTATTTACTTTTCCGCATTAGGTAGACCCAAGACGGGGAGCACAAGTAACCGGGTTCTAGGGTCCAGTGGGAGACCATCTCGAGGCGTCGAGACCGGGTCTCCTAACCCTAGAATTGGCAGTGTTGCTTGCCGCTCTCGTAGGGGTCTAGGGATGTGGGTTTGGCTATTCATCGTGACCGTGGAATCCGTGTTTTATGCAGGCTCGATATAGAATACGGACGTCCTAGTATATCTAATATTTCATATGTTATCTTCTGCTGCATTGTTCTGTGATGAGATCATATTACTGCCTGAGATGAATGTTTATATTATATATATGAGATATATGTTATATTGCAGATTTCGTTTCAAATGTGATGCTTGTGAAGCATAATAAAATGGGACTTCATTAATGAGATTAATGAAACTAAAATAAACCTAAAGATGTTGTAGAAACTTGTTTAAAAACTGGTAGCTATAGTTCTTGCTTTGCATAGCGGTGTTCATTGTAGAACATCCAGCACCTTATTCGATAAGGAAAGAGCCGAGATCTCTTCTCCGGGAGTGACCTCTTTAGTGAAACTAGCGGATACTACAAACACGGTTTGTCTTTTGATTGCTTCTATAGTTTTTTCTTTGGATAGTGGTATTTGTGAAATATCCTGCACCTTATTCGATAAGGAAAGAGCCGACGATCCCTTTCACCGGGAGTGACCTCTTTAGCGAAACTAGAAAAGCCTCAAAAATACTCCATTTAAAATCACTCGATTCTACAACGATATAAAGTTCATTATGCAAAGGGTTTTCTTAAAATCCTGTCGTAGCCCTCCGTCATTTCAGATAAGTAGTTTTTAGTATTCGTGTTGCGTTTGTTGACTTAGTCAAGGCGTAGTGTGCGGTAGCTGATTGTGCTTATCTGCAAAGCATATGATGCGATTGGATTAGGGTAGTCGTGCGGCCTTGTTGACTCAGTCAAGGGTCGTGCGGGTGTGTTTAATTCAATCGGGAAATGACGGGTTGAACTTTACTTGCGGTCTATGGTTTGTTGACTTAGTCAAGGTCATAGATCGCTTGGGGCAAAATATTATTGGGAATTTCAAGTGTTGAAATTTGCAATGAGATTGCATACCTTCTATGAGATAGTTGGATCCCGATACCCGCTGCGAGTAAGAGTTACTCCTGGGAAAGTTTTACACATTACAATTAGCCGATCAAGTAGGTGTCTAGAAAGGTGTCAACGGGGTTACGCCCCTGGGAAAACGAGGTTTACTTTAATTAGGTCCATGTGAAAGCACGGGGAACCTCCCTCAAAGTACCGGCACTGGCCTGGCTGAAAGATTGGCGAACTTGTAGAGTGTAATTAATCCCAGCTAGTCTTTCCTTTTAGGGTTTGAAGGAAGATTTGACTAAAACAGTGGGAGACATCCTGATTAGATAAATTGATAACCAATCTAATCTTGTAAAAGCGTACGCCGAGTTTTTTCTTCTCTCTCTCTCCTGGTTGCGACTATGTCACGCCTTAATCAAGATAATAATACGGATGTATTGACCGAACCCGCTTATTATACTGCTCTAAGGAACGTTGGTCCCGCTCCAACTTATAATTGTTATAACACAGAGCAGGAAATAGGGCATTACCAGAATTCCCGTGCCGCCCAAACGAAGAAAGTGCATGTTGATGCATCATCTTCGGGTGTATTCATTACACAGAACTGCTTCTTAAAATATCCTTTACGTCCTGGGTATTTGATACCGGATCAGGATCCCACATATGTAATTTGTTACATGGGCTACAGATAGGTAGAGAACTGAGAACGGGTGATAAATTTCATGAGATAGAAACGGTGCAAGTGTTGCAGCCAAGTCTGTTGGTAGTTATCACCCTGTATTAACAAATACATTGATTAAGAACAAATGTTATTAGATACCGAACCTGATATACAACATCATATCAGCCTCTTTATTTGTAAAAAAGGATATAATTTTGTATTGTTGGATAATATTTTGAACATTTCCTATATCAAGAGTTGATCGGTTCAGGCACGTTATCTAAAAGTATAGACGTTCTAAATCAAACCACAGTTCTTAGTATACAGAACACACACAAGAGAAAGAGTTCAGAAATAAACGAATCCTTCTTAAGGTATTATAGACTAGGTCATATCAATGTGACCCGACTAGCTGAAGTTACATAGAGATGCATATTTAAATTAGTTTGAAGTTACATCTTGTGAAACTTGCCAGTCATGACACAAAGATAAGATGACCACAGCTCTGTTTATTGGAAACAGAGAAAGTGTCAGTGAACTCTAGGGATTGATACATGCTGATGTATGAAGGTCCCCTGTCTACACATGCGAAGACCGGTTCTTTGTACTTCATTACATTCACTGATTATCTCTCAAGATCCGGACATATGTTCCTGTTGAAACACTAGTCTGGAACTTTTAAGAAATTCAATGAATATAAGTTAGAAGTAAAGAACCAAAAATGGGTATAAGTATTATGTTCTTTGATGAGATCAAGGAGGAGAATACTTGAGAACGGAATTCTTGGACTATTCTAAAGGAGAATGAGATTCTCTCTCAGCATTACTCCTCCGTATACACCATAGCACGATGGTATATCGGGGTGGAGCAATTGCACCCTATGTGATATGGTGTACTCTATGATAAGTACTACTGAGTTTCTTATTTTCCTTTTGGGAGTTATGCACTTGTGTAGCTGCATACCTATTGAATAGGGTTCCAATCAAATCAGTTGCCTACCACTTCATATGTGATATGGAATGTGAAGAGCCCATATCTTAAGTATGTTAAGATTTGGGGTTGTCCGACCTATGTCTAAAAGCATAATCCAGACAAGCTCGAGGCAAAGTCAGTTCTGTAGAAGTTTGTTGGATATCCCAAGCATTCGCAAGGGAATATCTTCTACCTAACCGAGGAACAAAAGATGTTTTCTTTCTCAGCATACCACCTGTGTGAAAGGGAATTTCTTGTGAAGAAATTATTGGTCATGAGGTAGAAGTGGAAAGAGTTCCAGCTATACAAACTGCAGCTGATGATTTGGTAGAACCAAAGGATTCAATAGTTTCCAACGAACTTCAGCCTCTCCGCCGATCTAGTAGGGTTCCTCACCCACCTGAGAGATACTTCGGTTTCCTCTATGACAGTGGGAGTGAGGATTGCATCATGAGATGATGACCTAACTAGTTTCGAGCTGGCCAACAGGAGTGGGACTGTGTAAGAATGGCTGGATGCTTAGCAATCTGAGATGGAATCCTTATACACCAACAAAGTATGGACTTTGGTTGCTTTATCTGAAGGGTTAAATCCCCATCAGGAGCAAGTATATCTTAAGAAGATTACTTGGTGTACATGGAAAAGTTGAGACTTTCAAAGCTATGCTTAAGTCCATCCAGATCCTACTTGCCAATGCTACATACCTTGACTACGATTTCTGGTGGTTGGGTGTCATGACAGCTTTTCTAAATGATGTTTTGGAAGAGAGCGTCTATAAGTACACAGCCAGAGGGCTTCGTAGATAGTGGGAGCAGCGGAAACGTGTGCAAGATGTTTTATGTGATAAAGCAGGCATCTCGGAGTTGGAACGTTTGTTTCGATGTGGTAGTCGAAGAGTTTGACTTCATCAAAATGGTAGATGAACCTTGTATATAAAAAAAAGGTAGTAGGGAGTATGGTGGTGATCCTCGTAGTGTACGTTGATGACATACTCTTGATAGGGAAGGAGTTTCCTATGCTACGCTCGGTCAATCTCCAATTATCACAAGGATTCTCCATATAGGATCAAGGTGATACCTCCTGAATCCTAGGTTTTGGATCTATGAGATAGATCTAATTGGATGTTAGGATTCTCACTAGTTGTAGTGAGATGGTATCAATCGATTCTGAGGAGAATCACTGAAAAGGTTCCAGGGTGATAAGGACGACTGAATGTCAGTCACAGGCATTGTCTTTACCCTCAGTGGAGGGACGGTATGTTGGAAGAATTCGAAGCTAGATACCGTGACTTATTAGATGATTAAAGGCAAGATACGTTGTTACCAAGGATGCTACCAAAGAGATAGTCTGGATATATATAAGTTCATGAGATGAACTTTGTTCCTACCATTGTGTGACAATGGAGTTGTGGCTTATGCCAAGGAACCCCCGTCCCATCAGTCATCCAGATATAATTCTTAGGCAGTATCACCTGATCATGGAGATGATTGATCTCCAGGGAGATCGAGGTTAGGAGAGTAGACACAGAGGACAACAGCGCGGATCCACTCACAAAGGCCTTTTTCCCAGTAGAGACTTTTATGGGATGGTTGAGTATGAGATACTTCAACCACAGCTAATTGTTGGGTATGCTATACCACAACAGATGGCCCTAGTGCAAGTGGGAGATTGTTAGTTATATGTATGCCCTAGAGGCCATTACTGTATATATGATGTATATTGCAGTGGATGCTTGGACATATATAGGGAGGACTTTCCTGCTCGACATGATAGTATGCTATCTGGTTGCACTTTATCTTAACATGTACTCTGATTGTCTCTATGTTACATGTTGAAAAAGCCCTTAGAATATGTACTCGACTACTGGGACTATGATGAGATCATACTAGTGGGGCTATGGTAGTCGATGAGTACATCCTATAACAGTTCCTAGTCGAGGGTATATCGAGACAGGGCATCGATACACCAGAGTAGACTGGCGTATACGCATCTTGACCCATATGATGGGCGATGCATGATCCCATATCCATCGGTGTTTGACATCAAGGATGGTATACGGGTGCTCAGTGGAGACTGGGTATACTGGACAGACTCGCCGAGAACTCCCAGATGGTATTATACACCACGTCAGATGGCAGTTCTCTGGTGACACTGGTACAGAGTAGTCTATAGACTCGAGATCGTCATAGAGTCTTGTGTGATTCCCACTGTGCTTTGATTTCCATCATACCACGTCCAAGAAGGCATGCAAAAAGGTGGATTTTGGGTACAGTCCCGAATCACATGGAGGCAATGAGCGATAGGAAGGGATTCGTCTCTCCCGGTATATGGAGTTGATGTTGCGCTGTGTTCGATTGGCTGAAACTAGAAATCCCTGGCCAGGGTTGCTGAGATTTTCTGATAAGTGTTATCAGTAGTTTCTCGAACTGTTATAGACCTCATATCGACACGACTTATCAAGCTACTGGGGTCTGATGTTTACCACCCCTAGGCGAGATATGCGACATATCAGATGGAGAGACCGGACTGTGCGGAAGTGTTACTGACTGGATTCACAGGAGAAAGTACAGGCTTGCTTGTTGATCTTCTGATCGCTCAATACCTGGGTGGCTGTTACGTTTAGCTGACCGCTTGCAGCTTGTGGGTGTTTGATATGATCATCACCTACTGCCGGCGTATTGACGATTCTTTAGAGTCCGATACAGAGGTTTCTTGACTCAGGAAAAACGGAGTAGGATCACATATATGATATGTGCGGGACCGAGAACAATATGTGTATGTGATACCGTATTAGATTCTCGCGATATGAGATATCAGCCGGGTATATGTGATATAGCCGTGTCATCGGATCAAGTGTTGATTCGATGAACTGATACAGATTATATTAGTCGGTTATTTATGAAATAGCCGGATTATCGGATCAAGTGTTGATTCGATAATTTAATGTATAATTATATATTTGATATATTAAATTACATTAACTGATATAAGCTCACTAAAAGATTCTTTTCTCAATCGGGTAATACATTGATATATATGCGATATATGTTAATTGTATTATTTTATTTTGTTACAATAAATATTATATATGTGATATATAATATTGTAATATATTATGATTATTAATGCAACATGATTAGTGGAGATTAAACATGATTAAGGTTTGATTTGGGTTAATTTTTCTAGAAACTTCTAGAAGCTTTCTTTTTGTTTTTGCAAAGATATTTTGCAAGATATTTACTTAACCCAACCCACACCCTTTACTATGGTTAGATCTCTACAAAGGTTAAGTCTTTTCTTGACTTAACCATGGTTGCATTTGTAATGATATTATCACAATTCATTATTCAGCACAAAAGAATTATTCATTGTTCATCTTCTTCCTTCTTCTTCTTTGCTTGAAAAGGTTTCTAGCTTTTTGAGTGGTGATGAAAATGAGTGAGATCAAGAAAATAAAAGAGTGCTAAATTCCTACTTCATCATCCTAATCTATCCTAGCCATTTAGATTAGGGTGTTCACTTCATTTGTGAGTGAGAGCTTGTGTTAAAGAAATTTCAAGGTAGATCATCTTTGTTATCGAAGATTGGAAGCAAGCTTGTATCTTTCTCTTCGTGGTGCCTCTCTAGAGTCCGGGTACTCGATGATCGCAGCGAAGAGACCTCAACACGGAGCGTTAGAAGTGAAGGACCGGACTACAAAGGTTGTAATCCCAAACTCTTAGTGTTAAAGTGTTTAACATGCTTTGTTTCGCCTAATCTCTAGTTTAAAAATCCTGGTTAGGGTCGTTAGGCACGTCTAAAATTTAAATCGGGTATGGTTGATGCCTTGTAGACCCTTGTGAGAGTGCCAAGTAACCCTGCACTATCATCCCCAAACAAGCAGGTAAGCCGAGATTTCAAATTGGAAAATCAAGCAAATATTGGAGAAAACGGTTTTTAAGAACCGTAAAAATTGGTCATTGAAATTAACTGGTGCCCTTTAGGCATTCCGAACTGCTTACAAGACTGATATTGGTATGTCTCCATATCGGCTTATGTACGGAAAGGCTTGCCACCTCCCTGTTGAGATCGAGCATCGTGCATTATGAGCGATTAAAAAACTGAACTTCAATCTTGATGATGCGGGCAGCTTTCGGAAGCTGCAGATAAATGAATTGAACGACCTTTGGGATGAAGCTTACGAAAACGCAGTCGTTGTAAAGAACCGAATGAGGTGTTTCATGAAAAACACCTTACACGCAAATTTTTTATGCCTGAACAGCATGTACTTCTTTACGACACCAGACTCCACTTATGTAACACCTTAGAATGTGTTTTGTAGCTAATTATATTTTTATACATGGTTTTTACTAAAGAGTTTACCAATTTGGGTTTTAAATATTTTATCCTACTTATTGAGTATTTTATTAGATTTTTCCTAGCCTTGCACACACTTGTGCATGATAACTAGGGTTGTTTTGGGGGTTTAACCATGATTAGCAATCATGGTTAACTAACCATTTTCTCTAATCTAGCTTTTAGTTTTGTTTTAATTGTTATGGGTTTTAAGTGTTATGGTTGTTAATATTAAATGAAAAATGATTTTTTTAAAAAGGGTTTTTATTATGGTTGAAATGTTGACTTGGTGAGTGAGTGAGAGAGAGTGAGAATGGGCATCATGGCAAAGGCCATGCTTGTATTAAATGAAGAGAGAGGGAGAGGGGTTGACCACTTGTGCCATCATTCTTTACCTCTCAATTTTCCTTCTCACTTCACTCCCACTCACTCACACACACACCCACACCTCTCCAGCAGCAGCAGCAGCCTCATTAGCAACAGTAGCACCATTAGCAGCAGCAACAACAACAGCACCATTGGCAGCAGCAGGCAGCAGCAGCATCAGCGCAGCTTAGGACAGCAGCAACAGTAGCAGCTCCAGCAGCCACAGCAGCTCCAGATCCCCTCCTTCTTCTTCCTCCTGCCTTCCTGGGTCGAGTGTGGGGTATACTTCTTAACCCTACATCCTAGTTTGCTTAAGTTGTGCAGTGATTAGCTTCGGTTTGCACATAAAGCTAGTTTAGTGCTAGATTAGGGTTATTTGTGTGAGATATTGTCTAAGTGATGATTGTGTTGACAAACCCTATCTATTTAAGTGTTGTTAGGGTCACTTGAACAGAGAATTCCCCAGATTTCACTAAAATACCATAAGGTTTCTAAATTGTGCAAGTCGGTGTTTTTAAGCGATATTTTGGCATTCTGAGATCTGCTATTGACCCGGGACCTTCAGGAAAAAATTGAGAAAAATGGGGCATGCTCATTAGGTAAAGATAACACGACCAGAACACGAGCCACCCATCCCAAAACTTGGCCGCAGATTTATTCAATCTGGCCGCAAATTGAGGCCAGGAAAAGGGGTTGGGTCTTGGGGTTTTGGATACTGTAGTCTACTGTGTAGTGTAGTGTTTTGGCATGTCTAGTTTTGTAAAATTTAACCTGTAGGAAAATCTGGGACAATATACCGTTTTTCATGTCCGTTGTGTGCGCGATACGCGCGATACGTGAGAGGGTTCTGTGATCCAACGTATCGCGGCGTGTCGCGATGGTTTTAGATGCGTACACACACAATTCAGCGTATCGTGCACACGCGCGTTTAGTTCGCGATGCGAGTTTCTCGTTTTGGTTCGATATCGCGTTTCGCGGAATATTTGGCTTATATATGATTTCCATGTCTTATTTGCAGGTTTGCAGGCAGGGACTACGAACACTACTACAGGGGGAGCAGATGGTAGAATTCACCTAGCGTGGGGCGTAGGTGAGTAGATTTAACATCTACATGGGAATCGCCCGCATGGCGTTATGCGTCTGGGCTAGGATTCAAATACCTGTCGCACATTCTACGTCATTGTTAGAATTGCGCCTTTACTTTTTTTCCTTGATATAGTTATACTGTGACTAGCAGCCGTAGGACACTGCACATATTATTGACGGTTCATGTTGCACGAGCACGGATTTTATGCTACACACATACCGTCAATAATTGCCATGTCACACACAACCCCTTATAGATTCTATTGCTTATCACACATGACATCTAGCTTATCGGTATACCTGTAGTGTATCTTACCATTAGTGATAGGTACATATACATCTTGCGATACAGCTACAGGTATACCATGCGCATATTTTACTTATAGGTAGATACCTATACTTAGCTGTACCTTATTGATTTCGCATACATCTGGTTTCAGCTACATGTTCTCATTTATATGCTCACATTCAGATATATCGCATTTATTTGTTCCTGGATTTGCTCATTGTTTATTTGGATTTTACATGGTGTTTTCTGGATTTGGGAATCGTGGGAGTTCATGAAATTATGCATACATTGAAAAACCCTGTTTCCTTGAGATGATATTTGCACGTCCACCATGAGCTTTATCGGTGCTGATTATATACTCCATACGAGGTGTGGTTGCCGTATGAGAGTACATGGTGGGGCCCGGTATGGTTCACCTCGGCAAGAAGATAGATGGATTTTGCCGATTGAGCCTGGAGGCGGGCGAGTACCTACCGGTGACAATACCCATGACTCGGCAGGGGATTACGGAGACACCGCTGGGAGTCATGTACGTATGCATACGTCGAAAGGCGAGAGTCAGAGCTAGGCACTCGTGCTTTCGGGATAGCGTATGATACGTGATCAGGATTTCTGTGTCGATACTTGGCACATGGTTTTCATGATATTTCTTTAATACCTTTGTATATATAACAGGGGATTAGCCGTTGTTATATATACCCTTACACCAATATTAGTGGAATGGGACGCTAATATATGTGTATTGCCCCCATCGTATTTATTTCTGCAAATATATATATATACCTTTAGGATGTTAGAAACTTACTTGAGATTCGACTTGGGATATAGGTGATTCATTGACATTGGATATTGGATATGAAAGTGATTGTTGATTTGTACATTCGAGATATAGGAGAGCTACTCGATATTGTACATTGAGGTGATGGGAGACTTATGATGTGAGAGCCCAGTTTGGGGGCTGATTTGAGGATTTGGGATTTGAGTGTCTTGATGGATTGTGATCCGGCCACGATGTCAGGTTTCCATGGAAATGACATATTCCACCCCATACCTCACACTGATCTATTTTATACACAGTTTCTTTTATTGGTAGTACCTGTTAGTGTACCCTTATGATAGTTGCATATCTACATTCTCATATCCCCATTGTATGGATATCGCATACTATTGTCATGTTACTATTGCTTCACATATTGATTGTACTTGCTAGTGTACTTTCCATTATTTTGCATTCACATGATATGTTACTACTGTAATCGCATACCTTAGATTCATGCTCTACGTACATTCCTGCGATTACCTGCATATGTTATCTACTATTCACGAGTTGGCAACTCACCCCCGTTGTGCCACAGGTGTTTCAGGTTTTTCCCCAGAGTAGTCGAGGCAGGCTATTCCGCTTTTCAGCTATCATCTTTTGCTCCAGATATCGCATCAGCTCACAGTATACCATTTTGCTTAGGTGGGTTAGATGAATATCTGTATTTCATATTGTACATTCGTTATATTTTGTACTCTCCATCTACTATTGTATTGTTGACTTAGAGACTTGGTGAGGACGTTATTGTATATTATTTGTGGAATTGTTGCCTTTTATACACAGTTTCCTTCCTATTGTCTTTATTTCTTCGCTACGGCGTCATATATTTTTGTTGTATTCATCTTGGCTAGTTTTTACAAAAAGGGGTGTTGCCAAAATTTTAAAGAAAGAGAACTAGACTTTTAAAGAATTTGGGTTGTGATTTCAAATGTTTCAAAAACTTATATTATCTTTTCCGTATTTTCATAGTTTAGATTTCTGGGTTTTTTGCTTTTTTTTACTGCGTTACGTCTTAAGGCGTTGCGTAGTATTAGGGCCGTCATGGGCCAATTTCGGTTCGTGACAAATTTGGTATCAGAGCGCTAGGTTTTATCTTTCGGAGTGTAGGATGATCTTAGTATGATGGAGTAGGTAGCTTAAGCAGAGTAACGTAGTGTGTGTATGTCTGCAGCATACCCACAATGCGGTACCTTGCATTAAGTGACCTAAGTACAATTTGCTTGAAATTCCTTCCTTGATGATTCATATCCTTAAGATTCGATTCCTTATTCTCATCGAATCTTATATCTATTTATAGCCTTGCCGCCGATGACTATGGGGACTCAGAGTGATGCAGGGAGGGCCGAGGTCAGAGTTGGCTCGGGTGAAACGAGTACTGACCAGGATGGCACTCTAGTTGCACAGGTGCAGACGGATCAGCCTACGACATATACTATTGATAGGCTTATGGAAGAGATGCAGGACTTCCACCAGACTATGAGTTCATTGGTTGATATCGTTCGGGAGTTACGACAGGAGGTTGTCACCCCTGTTACTCAGTTGTCACTTACGATCAGCATGCAGCAGTCCGCACCTACATAGCACCAGTGGTTGCAGCTCCAGTTGACGAGGCACATATTCCAGAGGCTTAGACAGTTCCATGACAGTGGAGGACTCGTACTAGTATACCAGCCCGGAGACAGAGGTTTGGTCATCGAGACAGATTTCGTGGCCGTCGCGGGAGTTGCAGAGGCTTAGGACGAGGACAGTCGTTCGGCTCTCATTCCCAGGATGGTCAGCAGTCAGCGCGTGGATGTTTTCGATGCGGAAGCCTTCAGCACTTCGTCAGGGATTGTTCCTTAGCACCTCGTCAGAGTCGTATTCAGAGAGGCCGTGGACGTGGAAGATTCGCTCAGAGGGCTCAGTCTACCAGAGGAGTTCATCCAGCTGCAAGTAGAGGGCAGACACAGGAGTTTGTTTCTACTCATTGGGACGCGCAGACGTCCAATGTGGAGTTTTCAGGTACCCTTGATTTATATGTTCTTTTCATGTATTCGTTGTTTTTCATGCTTGTACCATGGTTGGGTAGATTAGTCGTAGTTGTTTTAACTTCTGTCAGCGATTCTTTTGTTGCGCAACACGTATTTCAGTTGTGTGCCAATCGGTTAGGAGATAGAGATTCGTCCGTCATTTTGGTCCTTCTAGAGATGTTGGATTTGACATTCTCCTGGGCACGGACTGGTTAACTACGTGCTAGGCGTCTGTGGACTACCGTGAGGAAACAGTCAGGTTTGTTTTCCCCGGCAGGTCAGTTCTCGTTGTGCTGGTGGATAGTTGTGCCGCCTCTCACAGCTTGAATTCAGCCTTTTTCGCTGGTCGGCTTTTGAGGAGTTGTCGTGGATTCTTGGCGTTCATTCATGATACCGTAGCCACAGTGGGATTGTTGGACCGAGTTCCTTTCATGCAAGAGTTTTCCGACGTTGTTCCAGATGAGCCGGCGAAGCTTGGGAGCTTAAGGATCAGCTGCAGAGTTGTGGTTTGGGAGTTTTGTGCGCCTGAGTG
This sequence comes from Agapanthus africanus, assembly GCA_030015575.1. Classification (NCBI taxonomy): domain Eukaryota; kingdom Viridiplantae; phylum Streptophyta; class Magnoliopsida; order Asparagales; family Amaryllidaceae; genus Agapanthus; species Agapanthus africanus. The sequence continues at coordinate 236,047,919 of CM057337.1, forward strand.
TTTCGCTTTTGGAAGCTCCTATTTCTGTTCGTCGAGGAGGAAGGACAGCAGTTTGAGGTTGTGTATCGACGGATCGTCAATTGAACCGGCTTACGGTGCGGATAGGTATCCCTTACCTCGCATTGACGATTTCTTCGATCAGCTCCAGAGTGCGAGACATTTTCTAAGTTTTCTTGGGATCAGGTCATCATTACTGCGGATTCGGAATGATGGCATTCCGAAGACCGCCTTATGCGTGCTACGGGCCTTGTGTGTTTTAGTGAGTCGTTGGATTCACTGATGCCCTAGCAGCATTCGTAGATGTGATGAACCAGATTTCTGCAGGCCGTTCCTCGACCAGTTATTGTTGTGTTATATACGATATTCTGGCCTATTTAATGTGTCTTGAGGGACAGGAGTAACACTTGGGGATTTGTATGCAGATACTGGGAGTGCACCAGCAGTTGCTAGATGAGTGTTCCTTTAGGCTTGTTTTGTTTGACTCCTAGGTCTTGTAGTCACGGGAGACGGTTTCGTATGGTTCCAAGGGAGATTGTGGCCGTACAGCTTAGGTCCAGACTTGTGTGCAGGACGGAGATCCGCAGATTGTTGGGCTTAGCAGGTTTTACCGCCGTTTCATGCAGGATTGCTAGAGTAGTGCTGCACCGTCGACTGAATGGACTGGAAGGGAGGTTTCTTTTCTATGGACTGAGGCGTGTGTACGGAGTTTACGGCAGTTGGAGATTCGGTTAACAACTGCATCAGTTCTTTCTTTGCCTTTGGTTCGGGCGACTTTGTTGTTTAACTGTAATGTTTCTTGAGTGGGCTCGAGTGTGTACTGATGTGACGCTACAGAGTCATCGCTTTTGCTTCCCTACATTAGAGGAAGTACGAGAAGGATATTCCACTCATGATCTGGAGATGGCCGCGGTGGTTTTGCGTTGGAGATTTGGGGACACTACTTGTTTGAGAGTCGTGTCAAATTTCCCACGGACCACCAGAGCTTAATGTACATCTTCCTGCAGCGGATTTTGATTGTTGTGATAGTCTTCTGCAGATTTACAGTTCTTGTGTGATCGTTGAGTACAGCTTAAGTTCGTCTCTACGGAGGGGACAGCTTGCTCATGTCCGCGCCCGACCACTTTCCTTAAATCGTTTTCGCGAGACACTGCCCGCTGATACTCGTTCGTCAGTGACACTTGAGCATACTCGGCTGGGTAATGAATCGCAGGCCTTGAATTGTGACAATGGTGTGCTAAATTAGGGACGCGTTTGTGTACCTGGTATCATCGGGTAGAGACGTGTAATCCTAGAACATGCACATCTGTCAACTCTCTGTATGCATTCAAGTTCCACCAACATTTAGCGGGACTTGTGAGATAGTTACGGGTGGACAGGGATGTAAAGAGAAGTTTCAGGTTTCGTTTTAAGGTGTCTGTCGTGTGGTGTGTTTGTTTGATTGTTGACGGCAGTTGGGGATCGTCACTCGCCATCGTTAGGATTCTCCTTCGATAGCCGTTATCAGGAGACACTCCAATTGGCCGCCCTTAGGCTTAGGGGTTAGGTCATGTCGATCACCAGTCTGTTGTTTCTGACTCTGCGTAAGTAGGGCTTTGGACCCCAGCTAGTCTAGAGACTTCGGAGATGGTCCAGTTGTGTTAGGTCAGGATGGGAATTGTCCATTGCGAACTGAGGTCTCATGCCGACTGCCTTGGTCATAGACTCGCGGTCGCAGGGACAGATCATGTATTCCTACGGACTTTCCGATGAATGACGTGTTGGATTTTGGGAAGCTTGTCCCAGGATTAGGTCCTTCTGAGATCCTATAAGCGAGTTAGTTTCGTTGCCTTTAATTTGGCTCTTCCGCCCAGATTATTGGATTTTCACCCCGTATTACTTGTGATGAAGCTTTACAATTACCTTCATGACCTTTCTCACATAATTTGGCACCAGACCATTTGGCTTGGACGCGATCGTTTCGCTCACCGGCAGCTATTGTGTTAATGGCTCGGCAGGTGGAGGAACATCGGTCAAGGGTCTTGCCATCTGTGAAAGGTTTTTCTTGGGCGTAGCCGTAAAAGTGAGATAATCACTTGAGAGGCTACGAGCTAGGTCTGAGAGTTGTAATCTTCTCTTTGAAGATACGCGTATCGGTATATTTTTAAATTCGGGGACGAATTTCTTTTAGGGGGGGGAGATTGTAACACCTTAGAATGTGTTTTGTAGCTAATTATATTTTTATACATGGTTTTTACTAAAGAGTTTACCAATTTGGGTTTTAAATATTTTATCCTATTTATTGAGTATTTTATTAGAATTTTCCTAGCCTTGCACACACTTGTGCATGATAACTAGGGTTGTTTTGGGGGTTTAACCCTGATTAGCAATCATGGTTAACTAACCATTTTCTCTAATCTAGCTTTTAGTTTTGTTTTAAGTATTATGGGTTTTAAGTGTTATGGTTGTTAATATTAAATGAAAAATGATTTTTTAAAAAGGGTTTTTATTATGGTTGAAATGTTGACTTGGTGAGTGAGTGAGAGAGAGTGAGAATGGACATCATGGCAAAGGCCATGCTTGTATTAAATGAAGAGAGAGGGAGAGGGGTTGACCTCTTGTGCCATCATTCTTTACCTCTCAATTTTCCTTCTCACTTCACTCCCACTCACTCACACACACACCCACACCTCTCCAGCAGCAGCAGCAGCCTCATTAGCAACAGTAGCACCATTAGTAGCAGCAACAACAATAGCACCATTGGCAGCAGCAGGCAGCAGCAGCAGCAGCGCAACTTAGGACAGCAGCAACAGTAGCAGCTCCAGCAGCCACAGCAGCTCCAGATCCCCTCCTTCTTCTTCCTCCTGCCTTCCTGGGTCGAGTGTGGGGTATACTTCTTAACCCTACATCCTAGTTTGCTTAAGTTGTGCAGTGATTAGCTTCGGTTTGCACATAAAGCTAGTTTAGTGCTAGATTATGGTTATTTGTGTGAGATATTGTCTAAGTGATGATTGTGTTGACAAACCCTATCTATTTAAGTGTTGTTAGGGTCACTTGAACTGAGAATTCCTCAGATTTCACTAAAATACCATAATGTTTCTAAATTGTGCAAGTCGGTGTTTTTAAGCGATATTTTGGCATTCTGAGATCTGCTATTGACCCGGGACCTTCAGGACAAAATTGAGAAAACTGGGGCATGCTCATTAGGTAAAGATAACACCACCAGAACACGAGCCACCCATCCCAAAACTTGGCCGCAGATTTATTCAATCTGGCCGCAAATTGCGGCCAGGAAGAGGGGTTGGGTCTTGGGGTTTTGGATACTGTAGTCTACTGTGTAGTGTAGTGTTTTGGCATGTCTAGTTTTGTAAGATTTAACCTGTAGGAAAATCTGGGACAATATACCATTTTTCATGTCCGTTGTGTGCGCGATACGTGCGATACGTGAGAGGGTTCTGTGATCCAGCGTATCGCGGCGTGTCGCGATGGTTTTAGACGCGTACACACACGATTCAGCGTATCGTGCACACGCGCGTTTAGTTCGCGACGCGAGTTTCTCATTTTGATTCGATATCGCGTTTCGCGGAATATTTGGCTTATATATGATTTCCATGTCTTATTTGCATGTTTGCAGGCAGGGACTACGAACACTACCACAGGGGGGAGCAGAAGGTAGGATTCACCTAGCGTGGGGCATAGGTGAGTAGATTTAACATCTACAGGGGAATCGCCCGGATGGCGTTATGCATCTGGGCTAGGATTCAAATACCTGTCGCACATTCTACGTCATTGTTAGAATTGCGCCTTTACTTTTTTTCCTTGATATAGTTATACTGTGACTAGCAGCCGTAGGACACTGCACATATTATTGACTGTTCATGTTGCATGAGCACGGATTATATGCTACACACATACCGTCAATAATTGCCATGTCACACACAACCCCTTATAGATTCTATTGCTTATCACACATGACATCTAGCTTATCGGTATACCTGTAGTGTATCTTACCATTAGTGATAGGTACATATACACCTTGCGATACAGCTACAGGTATACCATGCGCATATTTTACTTATAGGTAGATACCTATACTTAGCTGTACCTTATTGATTTCGCATACATCTGGTTTCAGCTACATGTTCTCATTTATATGCTCACATTCAGATATATCGCATTTATTTGTTCCTGGATTTGCTCATTGTTTATTTGGATTTTACATGGTGTTTTCTGGATTTGGGAACCGTGGGAGTTCATGAAATTATGCAAACATTGAAAAACCCGGTTTCCTTGAGATGATATTTGCGCGTCCACCAAGAGCTTTATCGGTACTGATTATATACTCCATACGAGGTGTGGTTGCCGTATGAGAGTACATGGTGGGGCCCGGTATGGTTCCCCTCGGCAAGAAGTTCAATGGATTTTGCCGATTGAGCCTGGAGGCGGGCGTGTACCTACCAGTGACAGTACCCTTGACTCGGCGGGGGATCACGGAGACACCGCTGGGAGTTATGTACGTATGCATACGTCGAAAGGCGAGAGTCAGAGCTAGGCACTCGTGCTTTCGGGATAGCGTATGATACGTGATCAGGATTTCTGTGTCAATGCTTGACACATGGTTTTCATGATATTTCTTTAATACCTTTGTATATATAACAGGGGATTAGCCGTTGTTATATATACCCTTACACCAATATTAGTGGAATGGGACGCTAATATATGTGTATTGCCCCCATCTTATTTATTTCTACAAATATATATATACCTTTAGGATGTTAGAAACTTACTTGAGATTCGACTTGGGATATAGGTGATTCATTGACATTGGATATTGGATATGAAAGAGATTGTTGATTTGTACATTCGAGATATAGGAGAGCTACTCGATATTGTACATTGAGGTGATGTGAGACTTATGATGTGAGAGCCCAGTTTGGGGGTTGATTTGAGGATTTGGGATTTGAGTGTCTTGATGGATTGTGATCCGGCCATGATGTCAGGTTTCCGTGGAAATGATATATTCCACCCCATACCTCACACTGATCTATTTTATGCACAGTTTCTTATATTGGTAGTACCTGTTAGTGTACCCTTATGATAGTTGCATATCTACATTCTCATATCCCCATTGCATGGATATCGCATACTATTGTCATGTTACTATTGCTTCACATATTGATTGTACCTGCTAGTGTACTTTCCATTATTTTGCATTCACATGATATGTTACTACTGTAATCGCATACCTTAGATTCATATTGTACGTACATTCCTGCGATTACCTGCATATGTTGTCTACTATTCACGAGTTGGAAACTCACTCCCGTTGTGCCACAGGTGTTTCAGGTTTTTCCCCAGAGTAGTCGAGACAGGCTATTCCGCTTTTCAGCTATCATCTTTTGCTCCAGATATCGCATCAGCTCACAGTATACCATTTTGCTTAGGTGGGTTAGATGAATATCTGTATTTCATATTGTACATTCGTTATATTTTGTACTCTCCATTTACTATTGTATTGTTGATTTAGAGACTTGGTGAGGACGTTATTGTATATTATTTGTGGAATTGTTGCCTTTTATACACAGTTTCCTTCCTATTGTCTTTATTTCTTCGCTACGGCGTCGTATATTTTTGTTGTATTCATCTTGGCTAGTTTTTACAAAAAGGGGTGTTGCCAAAATTTTAAAGAAAGAGAACTAGACTTTTAAAGAATTTGGGTTGTGATTTCAAATGTTTCAAAAACTTATATTATATTTTCCGTATTTTCATGATTTAGATTTCTGGGTTTTTGGATTTCTTTTACTGCGTTACGTCTTAAGGCGTTGCGTAGTATTAGGGCCGTCACGGGCCAATTTCGGGTCGTGACAACTTACATCCTGGTAAGCTCAGATCTCATTGGATGGGACTTTTTCTTGTGCAGTATGTATACCCGTATGGTGCAGTTGTAACATTTTGAAATATTTTAGATATTTAATTACTTTATTTATTTAATTAAAACATTTATTTTATTATGGTTATAATAAAAAGGTCTTTTGAAATATGGTAGAATAAAATTAGTAAAGAAAATAGTTTGTTTATATAATAATATATGTAATGAGGGGTGTATGTGAAAATGTTAGTTTCTTTATGCTAATTAGGATTTTGTGAGGGTTATTATGTAATGAGGGTTAGGTAATGGTTAGGATTAAAGTGAACCTAACACAAACCACACCTTAGGTTGCACCTTAATACTACACATCCTGCTTGCATGAGATCACCACATCCTTCAACTGTGACACCTCCTCCTTCCACTCATACCACCTCCATCTCGCTCCCTCCACCTCATGCATTCTCTACACCACACAATACCTAGTAAATTCCTTAGGCTCTCAACTGAACACTACACTTCTTCGGCCCCATACCATGAAAATTTCTAAGTGTTCATACCAAAAGAAAAAGGGCAATGATTTCCTTCATCAAGTGTACCTTTCATCAAACAAAATACACTACAACCCTTAGATTATTTCATCATATGATTCTTGAGCTGGAGTTCTCTTGTGAATCATTCAATAGGTATAAGTTTAACCCTACAGTTCTTAGTTCAATACTATTTTTTTGTTTAGAGGTATGATATCGGTATATATCGTATTTGGATAATTATAGCTCTGTTTAGAATTTGCTATAGTTTAGATGAAAATTAGAAAACCCAAACCGTACCTTAACCTTGTAATTTGGACTTAGAATAATCCATAGGAATACGAACCCATTATCTCGGATTTTGGCCGGCAACACATAAAGGAAATCCGAGCTTGCAGGATTTTTAAGGGATTGGGTTGTTGAGTTTTTCAGGGTAGGTGTTGAGTTTTTCAGGGTATCTCTCTGTTTATATTTTGGGTTGTGTGGTATTGTTGGTTTTGTTAGTTATCCATTATATAAAATTTGGAAGCTAATATCAGTTTATATATGCGCAGTGTAGGAAAATGGTTAGTTTTATGACATTTAGTCTACTGAATTTGAATCTGGAATCACTATCTGTAATCACTAGAAAAACTTTCAAGACCAAAGCTATAATGAGATAACTAGAGAACTTCACTCAAAACACGAGCCCCAAACTCCCTAGTCCATCCGGTGACATACCCATAAAATCCGGCGACGCCGGTCCCCTTGTGTCTGTAACATTTCAAAAAAATAAAATATTATTTTGGGGAATTTTTATAATTTAATATTAATTTTAAATGAATATTTTAATATTTCGGTATAATTAAATACCGATAAATTAGGGAAAATTTTGAAAATTATAGAAATTACTAAAAGAGGGTGTTTCATGTGAATTATGCAAATTTTAAGTTTTTATGATTAATTATATGCTAATTTAATGCTAATCGCGATTAAAAATCGCTAATCGCGCTTTAAGCGTATTTTATGCAAAACATGCACTATATCTTTTTCTACACTTATTGCATTTTCCTACATGTTTTGGGTGCATGGCTTGGTATTTTGGGGTTACTATTGATGTGAGAATGAAAATAGAAAAGAAAAGGATAAGATTATAATATGGAGGTATGATTAGAGAGAGAGTGGGTGAGGGTCAACCTTGTCATGTTGACATCCCCTTATCATTTATCCCTATCATTTCTCTCCCTTTTCCCTCTTTTCCTGCTGCTGCTGCCTCCCCCCTCCTCATCCATCTTCAACCCCCAGTACTCCATGAAAATCAACTCAAAACCTCACACCCATTTCACAAAAAAGATGCACAAGCCCTCTAGCTACCCAATGGACCAAGAAAAATGTGATTTTGGCGCTGTAGAGGATTCTTGAGAGCTAAATGACGTATATCCTTTCACAAATAGTGTAGTGTTACGGTTGTTTAGCTTCTTTTCAAGTTTGTTTTCGATTTGGCAAAGTTTAGCGACATTTGGAGTTTTCTAGAGAGGGTTAGGGTTAATTTGAGTTGTGGTTGTGCAATTGGGCTTTAGAGATGACCATTAGACCCCCTATTTTCTAAAACCCTGACCTAACCAAACCAGAAACCTAAAAATACGGGATTACAGAACTTTCATGTCGGTTTGTGATGACTTTGAGGGTGCAGGGAAATCTGGAGTGAACCAGGACCAATACGAGATAAACAAACAATACTAGGGACTTATATAGACCACCAGGAGACTACCCTACCAAAACGAGGCCCCAACTCCACTTCAAAACCGGCTTGGCCAGAATTTTTCTTTAAGGGGCTCGGCCACTTGGTGAGGGTAGGTGCCCAGATTGCTTCAGTAGGTCATATACACCCTATATATCACCCTAGAGCTGTTTGCTTACCTTTTTTGGCCTGAGTCAAAATCTGTGATCACTTTCCCTAGTTGCCGCTTTGAATTAAGTTATGGTTTTCCGTATTTCGATTTCTATATTTTTGTATTTGTGCATTATCTCGATCATGTGACGTTTGTACGTCTATATCGAGTGATATCGGGTTGTTTTGCGAGAGCTAACCATGGGTTCTAACCTATAAGATTTTAAGCGTATCGTTTTGGTTTTCGCGTGTCGTTTTGGTTTCGATTTGGTTTTAATGTGATGCGATACGTGTGACAAATAGGTACCCCCACGGTGATCCGAGACGATGAAGAAGATCGTGGCGACATCGACATCGGCAAGCAAGATCAATGTGAGTAGATTATATCTATGGGGGAAGTCGGGTGGATGGCGTATAGCACCCCCGCAGTTCGATATATAGGATGCTATATATACCTTATACTATATATGATAGCTTATTGCGTGACACGGATATTCTAGATGTGTTTAGGTGTACTATAGTTGGATTATGGTTAGAAGTAAACTAGTATAGTTCCTAGTTGCGAACCCTAAAATAGATTTACACCCACACGCACACACGCTTGCTTATTATACCTATACCTGGATGATGAGGATAGTGGAAGATATTTGGAGATGAGTCGATGACTTTGGGCATAGTGCCTTGAGATCGGTGATATGATGTGATTCGTATTTGGGATACGACATGAGATTTTAGCGGGCCTTTGGACGTGTGTTTCACACACGCATTTATATTTATATAGATGGTATTCAATTTGTACTAGACTTAGATCAGTATCCCAGATCATGAGATATAATGATAAGGATACCAGATAATTGATAAGATGAATGTGATATTGACCCGTACCCATCTTTTGGGATGCCGTACGATGATTTACCGTACGAGCTTTATTTGATGATAAGATCCACACTCATGACTCGAGGATGTCATATGATATTGTATCGGACGCGGTACCTTAAAGCGGGATCACCGACTATTATATTTTACATATATATTTATATCGACTCAGATTTAGGTGGTTTCCATACCCCTCCAGATTGACTTGTTAGTTAGAGCCGTGGTCTTGCTAGTAGATGTTAGGCTAGGCCGATATCATACATATTTCAAAAACTAACGAATCGGGAGTATTTTAAAGACAGGCAAGGGGATTCTACGGATATTTTCAAAAGACGTATCTTTTCTTAAAAACATCGTAGCCTTTATTTTCCTAAGAACCCCGATTCGTCTTATTTCAAATGGCAAAAACAGTATGACATAGATACATTGATGTAGATTCTACACTGTGGTGTTTATTATTCATTTGCCGTAGATTCTTACGGTTTGCATCGCATTTCATGTTAAATATGTTTATTGTTGTATCAGATCCATGCTGTTAGGACACCAGCACCATTATCGATGATGCATATGTTTCACGTACACCTGCTCGCCGGCTCACACACTTCATCATCGATAATTGCCATGTCACTACACTGTAGTACTGTTTCATTCAGGATATGACCCTTGCATGGCATACTTGTGCACATACCTATTGTACATTCATATTCGTGTACTTATATATTGTACACCCATACTTGTACACATACTCATTTGCACATACATAGATGATTCTCGCTTGATTTGGAGATTTGGGAACCGCAAGATACTCTTTAAAATTGATTCATTTTAAAAGAGCGGATTCCCCCAATATATGCATATTACTATTCCATGTTGCATGACATACTGATATGCTTACATTCTTTTACATGTCGCATACATCATGCTTTTTGATTATACGCATTGAGATATGTTGTTTTCATGATATTTCTGGATTTGGGAACCGTGGGTATTTCAAAAGAGAGTATGTAATTGTTTTTAAAACCCAGTTACCCTTGATATGATATTTCAGTGCGTCCACCATGTGTTTTCTCGATTCTGAGAGCAACATGTGAAACTCGGTTCGAGGAGGCGGATGAGGCCGATTGCGGGTACATGGTGGACCCGGTATGGTATCCCGGGATGAGAACGGATCGCTGTGTGGTAGACGGTGAGCCTGGCAGAGGGACTAGTACCTACCGGTGATAGTATTTGGGCTCGGCGGATATCCGGAGGATACCGACCGGAGTCGAGAGATGATGTTAGTCGATCCGCATTGACGGAGCCCGATATATGAGGCTTTACGTGCCGATGCTAGGCACAGGTTTCATGATGTTTTCGAGTGTCGATGCTTGACACTCAGGTTCCATGATTTTGATATGTCGCAAGCGACACATGTTGATTTACATCCTCATACTTCCATACAAGGTTTATGATATTTACTTGCATGATGCTTATTGTCATTGGGTGACACGTGGATGATATCCATATATTCATAGACTTCATGATATAGTCGAGATTGATCATACCTCATATTTATGATATGTTATTACCTGAGGCACTGGCACGAGCACTTGGCACTACACTCATGTATAGATGTTACATTGCCACCTTATCATGCTTCAGACTTATTCATTCGAGGTTTATATATATATATATCTGATCGTATTGACCTAGGATTGAGTCATACATACGATTTCTGCTCTGTGATGTTTTCTACTCATGAGTTGGCAACTCACCCCCATTGTGCCGCAGTTCTTGCAGGTTTTGCCGTACAGGTTCCATTGTGGCTTTTCTGGCACATTGCTTTCTTTCTGGGTGATTGCTTTGGTAGGTGGCTTCTTTTGCATCAGAACCACCATTGTATATGTATTATTCAGTTTTATCTAGAAATTCCATCAACCAAACTTGTATATTGTTTCAGACTTAGAAAACCAGTTATGTATTATTTCGACCTTAGAGTCGCGCGTTGTAGTATTATGGTTTTCATGCTGATTTTGAGTTTCCTTTTTGAGTTTTGATCCTCGCCCTTTGGCGTTGTATATTTTATTCTTGCGTGGTTGTGATCGTCCATTGAAGAAGATCTAGCTCCCGCTTGGGGATGCCTTTTATCATTGCAGTATATTATTCTTGTTGTACCCCATTCGGGGCTAGTATTTACAAAGGAAATTCTGCCGAATTTTTCAGAAAAGACTATAGATTTTAAAAATGCACATTCGCCTTACTTATTTAAAAACTTTGTTTTTAAAACATGTTTTCTTCACTTCTTAAAACTAGTTTTCTTTATTTACTCCTTAAAAATGGTTTTAGATTCCTGGGCTTTTGGCTTACTTGAATTAGATGGGGTCCTATAGGCTTCATATGATTCAAGTGACAGTCACGTGCTATTTTGGGTCGTGACAAAGTTGGTATCAGCGCTAGGTTAACCTTGGTTCGAGTCTAAGTTTGACTATGCGGAGCCTAGAGCGTTTATATATATACGGAACTTAGGCTTAGTCGAGGGGGTATTATACCCGAACTTTCGTCGCGTAGGATGACCCTTGGTTGATGGAGTAGGTAGCTTGAGCAGAGTGACGTACCGTACGTATGTTCCGCGGCATACTTACGATACGCTACTCCGCTTAGGAAATCTTAGAATGTACATTAACTTGCACAGTATTATATTCATTCCTATAATCTATCCTCATCGATACTGGTTATGATTTTGCTGCCATGATTAAACAGGCAGAGAGAGCTACGGCTAGAGTTGCGTCAGCTTGAGCTCGTCATAGACGAGGACTTACCAGGGCATGATTCCAGAGACGTACGATTGCATAGAGAGGCGTCGTTTTATTGTGTTTTCGCGCCATGAGCATTTGACAGATCGCTTTTACGAGATTTCTCGGACGTGCAGATCGGCACCAGAGGATCAGGCTACTGCTAGAGGCCAGCCAGAATGTGATGACCATTGATATATCGCGTATTCATGATGATTGAGGCACTGTTCAGCGTACAGACGAATGAGCCAGTTGTTGCTGCAAATAACGAGATATTGCCCAAATGTTGGAGCTACTACAGCATGACTATATACTTAGAGATGTGATGGAAGGTCGCTAGTCACCCGAGGATGAATGACTAGGACATATGGCTCGTTCGCTTACCCTGATGCGAGGTCATCAGATAGATTGATTCCAGTTAGAGACGACTTCACGCAGATTCGTTGAGAGACGATCGAATGTCAGGAACCCAATTCCAAGTTTAAAGTATTTGGAAGACAATGCAAGTAATGCTATGGACCCTCTAGAAGAATGAAACCCTAACTCGACATAATGACCATGGAACGACTCCGAACTTTAGGGTTTGTGGCAGTTTAGCGGTGCCATTTATGAGGCTTGGGTTTGCCCTTCTACGGTTGGTCCATAGGTGCTATAGTATGTACCGGAATACTAATAAACTGTACTCAAGATGTTGATCTCTTGGGGGATTATGAGGTTCTGACGAGTCGATCGGATGGTTCGACATTATTCGGATATCATGTGACGGGACACATTGCTTGAGAGACTCCAGATGCGAGCATAGCCGTTAGAGCGCAGTCCATGCAGCCATGAGAAGACGAGTCCGAATCAGTCGACATTGGAGTAGAGTGAAGTAAAGAGTTCGTACGAGATCTTGATGAGATGACGTCGCACTCCGCTGACATCAGAGATGTGATACGCATGCAGAGGCGTTGATTGCTAATATATTTTTCAGAAGAAGTCGCGATGAGATTGCAGCCGTTCCGGAACAAGAGCCAGATATAGAAAAGGTGGTAATTTCCGGGCAATTCGGCAGAAACGAGATTTGAGAGAGACCTCGACAGGACCTTTCTGGAATACTATATGAGAAGACTTGGACCCAGGAGTGGTCATATTGCGCACACCCAGCAGACCAGAGTTCGGCATCATCGAAAATATAGTTGACCAGGTTCGGATAGAGGAGCTCACCTAGATGCGTTGTGAATTGATCAAGATGGACGAGAATGGAGTATACCCCCGCAGGTTGGGATGACTTCCTAAGGACGCGTTCGGCTAGATATCTTCCACCGAGTGATGAAGATACCGAGTTCGTGATTTCGAGTCCGCGTGAGAGACTTCGGATTGACCGTAGCCGAGAACATTTGCAGTGCGCAGATAGAGACGTGACATCGAAGTGGACGATGATACAAACAAGCGGGACAAGAGGTTCGTGCGTGATGCTGACGAGCTGATGTTACTCCCCGTTATGATTAAAGGTCGGAGATGTCCACAGAGGCGTTAGGATGCGACCAGTTTCTGAGAATGCTGTGCTAAGGACGCAGATGTCCAGAGTGCGAGAAAAGATTATGCAAGAGCACCGGCCTCCATACAGTTCGGCATAGGCGAGATCGGAAGAGACCTTGAGCAGGATTCCTTCCAGGACACTGCTGCGACAAGAATTGCACCAGGATCAGATGTGTAATGCGTATTCATAGGACCAGAGAAGTGCCAGAATGGAATCGTCCCCGTTAGCACACCTGACAGGACCGATGAGCCGACGGATTGCGAGATTGGAAATCCACAAAAGAGATAAGGGCCCGGAGACAAAGGACGCCAGACCGTAAGCAAGATGCAAGTAGATATCTTGCGCTGCTATCATTGGATGCACCGACACCTTCTCGACTTTGAAGGAGGATATACCGACGACGGTATTTATGATTTGTGATTTTGTGATTCGATTATCATGTATCCGTCACCTTGGATTTCGGTATTTTGGGCGATTTATTCGCATGATTTAGTCTTGATGGCTGAGTTCCATGATATTTGTTTTCGTGCACCATGGTTGCACCTACTGGGTATTTATATTTGTGCATAGTATTACGCTTGAGGTATTGATTGTGATTTCATGCCTATTTTATGCCTGTGATTTGATTTATGCTTCCAGCATAGTTTTCATGCACTTTTAGTGTTTTGATTTGATTTGTGCACGTTGATGCACGTGGATGTGAGCTTATATACCGCGGTATACCTGGTTTGGATGGAGCCGTATTGTATACCGTTGATTTTGGTTCTGATATTGATGTTGATTTCTTGCACTCCGTGCATTTGATTTGGATTTTCGCGCGTGTTGAGCGCATGTTTTGAGGTACGATTTTGGTGCACACTAGATGCACTAAATTGAGATTCTTCGTGCATGTCAGATGCACCTGATTTTGCTGTCAGGCACACACGTTGCCTATGACAGATGTTTCGTGCACACCCGTTGCACCTAGATGTTGTTTCTGTGCACATGTATGGCACATATATGGATTTTGATTTCCGTGCACACCAGACGCACAGGGTATTCTTATATAAATTTTGGGATCTATTCCTTATGGACCAGTACGTTTTTATGATATTGCTATTTGTTTTCGTGCTGAACAGGACTAGTCAGAGGACAGTACCTGGATATATTTTTGCATGCATTGATAGTTATTGAAGGGATTTCCAAAAAGTGAGCTATTGTGTGAGTATTTACCTACGTGTCTGATATGACACGACACGTTTAAAACAAAGGAACCCTTCTAAATTGTTTTCAAAACGGCGGAACGTACCTATTAAACAAAAGATATATACATATATGGTTATTTTCTTATAATAGACGTCTGCCACTATGCCGCGACACGCGCATAGCACAGCAACATGAAAAGGTTTAGCATGCATTTCCTTCAGATATTTGCATGTATAGATTTGATGTGTACATATATAGTTCTGATTTATATCATATTGGTTTTATTTTGGATATGATATTTGTGTCTTTACCATGACTCCGATGATTGAGGGATGCTTGACGGAGCTTTGTTTTTGAGTTATCTGCTCATTGTTCACGCGCATGCATTGCGCTATGATGCGTCTTATGTATTGACGATTTCGGAGCCCCGACGACTTGAACTTTTACTGAAATGTTTCAGTATTTGAGGGGTTTTAAATTTAAATTCGGGGACCGAATTTTTTTAAGGGGGGAAGATTGTAAAATTTCAAAAAAATAAAATATTATTTTGTGGAATTTTTATAATTTAATATTAATTTTAAATGAATATTTTAATATTTCGGTATAATTAAATACCGATAAATTGGGGAATTTTTTTGAAAATTATAGAAATTACTAAAATAGGGTGTTTCATGCGAATTATGCAAATTTTAAGTTTTTATAATTAATTATATGCTAATTTAGTGGTAATCGCGATTAAAAATCGCTAATTGCGCTTTAAGCGTATTTTGTGCAAAACATGGACCATATCTTTTTCTACACTTGTTGCATTTTCCTACAGGTTTTGGGTGCATGGGTTGGTATTTTGGGGTTACTATTGATGTGAGAATGAAAATAGAAAAGAAAAGGATAAGATTATAATATAGAGGTATGATTAGAGAGAGAAAGAGTGGGTGAGGGTCAACCTTGTCATGATGCCATCCCCTTATCATTTCTCCCTTTCATTTCTCTCCCCTCTCCCTCTTTTCCTGCTGCTGCTACTGCCTCCCCCCTCCCCGCCTCCTCATCCATCTTCAACCCCCAATACTTTATGAAAATAAACTCAAAACCTCACACCAATTTCACAAAAAAGGTGCACAAGCCCTCTAGCTACCCAATGGACCAAGAAAAATGTGATTTTGGCGCTGTAGAGGATTCTTGAGAGCTAAATGAGGTATATACTTTCACAAATAGTGTAGTGTTACGGTTGTTTAGCCTCTTTTCAAGTTTGTTTTCGATTTGGCGAAGTTTAGCGACATTTGGAGTTTTCTAGAGACGGTTAGGGTTAATTTGAGTTGTGGTTGTGCAATTGGACTTTAGAGATGACCATTAGACCCACTATTGTCTAAAACTCTAACCTAACCAAACCTGAAACCCAAAAATACGCGATTACAGAACTTTCATGTCGGTTTGTGATGACTTTAAGGGTGCAGGGAAATCTGGAGTGAACCGGGACCAATACGAGATAAACAAACAATACTAGGGACTTAGATAGAGCACCAGGAGAATACCCTACCAAAACGAGGCTCCAACTGTTGGAGATAGTGCCCTCAGAGTCAATTATTAGGTCACAGGTACGTGATTGTAATGATTGAGGGAGGACCTATCCCGGTAGGACAGTCTTACTCGAGATGATAGTATGCTATCTGGTTTACCTTTATCATCGTGTACTGCTTTAGGTGACCTGACACGTCGCTATTACACGTTGATAGAGCCCCTAGGATTCTTGCTTGACCACCAGCAGTATGAGGGCGATCATATAAGTGGGAGCTGGGGGTCTACAAGCATATCCTTAAAAGGTCCCTAGTCGTGGGAGTTTCGAGACCGGGCATCGATACTCCATTAGTAGACTAGTGTATACAGTCGAGACCCCGACGAGGGGCGGTGGCCGGTCTCACAAGCCACTGGTGTCAGTTGGATCACCTAAGATGTATACAGGTGCTCATTGGGTTATGAGTACACCGGACAGGACTCGCCGGGAACATGCTAGTTGGTCATATACCAGACGTCAGATGGCAGTTCCCTGGTGACATGTGTGCAGGTTAGTTCATCGACCTGGGGATCGTCATTTGTCTCGTGTGAGTTCCCACTGTACTTTGATTACTACCCTACCACGGCTCAAAGGAGTCGTGCAAACAGGTTTTAGTTGGGTACAGTCCCGAGCCACATGGAGGCAGTGAGCGTATCTTCAGGGGTTCGTCTCTCCCGGTATTGGGGGTGAGGTCGTGCTGTGTCTAGGAGAGCCATTACACGAAGTCCTTGGCCAAGGCAAGGAGATTTACTGGTAGGTATTCCAGTAGTATCTCAGGGTGTTCTGGGCTACACTCCGACACGACTTGTACCGCTTTTGGGGGTCTGACTTTTACCAACCCCCTAGGCCCGCCATGCGATACTCATAGACGAACGGACCGGACTGCACGGATATTGTCACTGACAGGCTCAGTAGGGTTGTCAGGATGAGTTCGCTCATCGACGTCCCTTTTGGTCAATAGCTGGTGGCCCGGCACGTATTGGCTTATACCTCTGACGTGCTAGTGGTTAAATCCACAGCCATAGTATTGACGAGTCTTTAGAGTCCACCACACTTTCAGTTACTCAGGCTTTCGGGCGAAACGCTGTAGATGCCGTATGGAGATATGGCAGGGTTCGATCAGATACGTGCGGTATTGCACGGATCATGATCGGACGGTTTTTACTAGC
Organism: Agapanthus africanus; assembly: GCA_030015575.1. Taxonomy (NCBI): domain Eukaryota; kingdom Viridiplantae; phylum Streptophyta; class Magnoliopsida; order Asparagales; family Amaryllidaceae; genus Agapanthus; species Agapanthus africanus. The sequence goes on from CM057337.1 coordinate 236,065,233, forward strand.
CGGCTTTGCCTTAAGCCGGATCTTTGTATTTGATTGTGTAGTTTTATCTCATTGCATTTTGTATTTCGGTCGAAATACAGATGCGGGTGTGTATGCACAGTATCGGGGTTTTTCCTGTAATTTATTACGGGACCAGTTTTATGGAGTTGCCAGTTTGCTTTCCGTTTCGGCCGATTTTCATTGTTCCGTTCATTGGCCGAAGTTTGGTGGAGGAGGGCTTATTTGCATTGTTGCAAATAAGTATTTGTGGAGGGGGCTTTTGCTTTTTGTTGCATCATGATGAGAGCTCCATACCTTGACCTTTTTGACTTGACTACTTCATGATGGCTTGACTTTGTAAGCATCATGGTTGTTGATAATTTGTGTGTTGAGTGTGGGTTTTGTGATTTGGTGATGGCAATTGGATTTGGCCGGCCACTGTTTTGGGCATGGAGTGAGTTTTTAATTTGAGTGGATTAATTCTTTTCATGCATTTTAGTGGACCCCCCCCACATGTTTTGTGCTGGAGATTTGTTGGTTGTGATGAGGATTTAATTTGCTTGGGAAATGAATGGGTTTTCATGGGCTCATTTTCTTTTTCACAGCAAGTGAGAGAGAGCTTGCTTCATTTTTCTTTATTTTCCAGTGAGCTTTCTCAGTAGTGGCCGAGCTCAATCTTTGATGGAGGCTCCATTTTCATTTCCTTTGCATGCTCAATTTCTCCATCATGGCAACTCCTCATAAACCCCAAAGAGACCCGCTTGCTACACTATTCTACAGCAAATCTTGGACGCGTCGGGCAGCCAACTTTGCGCCCGAGTTGCCTCGGTATAGAGGCGGGAGCCCGTAAAAGACGCAGGCAATGTGGTGCCCTTCCGGCGAGGAGGCGACGACCGGAGTTTCCGCAGGAGATCGGGACGACGACGAGAAGACCGGAGGACTCGGATCACTCGGTATATCTCTATTCCCTTTCTTGTAGTTAGCTAGGACTAGTTAATGGTTCGATCCGGGTTATAGTGCGCGGTGGTGCCGGTTTGCTAAGTCCGCAAAATTTAAGTTTATCACCGCTTCCGCATTTGGCCGTCGGATTGACGGCCGGGGCGCCGCCGTGCACTTACACCAACTCCAATTCAAAACCGGCCTGGCCGGAATTTTCCTTTAAGAGGCTCGGCCACTTGGTGAGGGTAGGTGCCCAGATTGCTTCAGTAGGTCATATACACCCTATATATGACCCTAGAGCTGTTTGCTTACATTGTTTTGTCCTGAGTCAAAATCTGGGATCACTATCCCTAGTTGCCGCTTTGAATTGAGTTATGGTTTTTCGTATTTTGATTTCTAGATTTTTGTATTTGTGCGTTATCTCGATCATGTGACGTTTGTACGTCTATATCGAGTGATATCGGCTTGTTTTGCGAGAGCTAACCATAGGTTCTAACCTATAAGCTTTTAAGCGTATCGTTTTGGTTTTCGCGTGTCATTTTGGTTTTGATTCGGTTTTAATGCGATGCGATACGTGTGACATGTAGGTACCCCAACGGTGATCCTATATGATGAAGAAGATCGTGGCGACATCGACATCGGCAAGCAAGATCAATGTGAGTAGATTATATCTACGGGGGAAGTTGGGTGGATGGCGTATAGTACCCCCGCAGTTTGATGTATAGGAAGCTATATATACCTTATATTATATATGATAGCTTATTGCGTGATATGGATATTCTAGATGTGTTTAGGTGTACTATGGTTGGATTAGGGTTAGAAGTAAACTAGTATAGTTCCTAGTTGCGAACCCTAGAATAGGTTTACACCCACACGCAAACACGCTTGCTTATTATACCTATACCTAGATGATGAGGATAGTGGAAGATATTTGGAGATGAGTCGATGACTTTGGGCATAGAGTCGTGAGATCGGTGATATGATGTGATTCGTATTTGGGATACGACAGGAGATTTTAGCGGGCCTTTGGACGTGTGTTTCACACAGGCATTTATATTTATATAGATGGTATTCGATTTATACTAGACTTAGATGAGTACCCCAGATCATGAGATATGATGATAAGAATACCAGATAATTGATGAGATGAATGTGATATTGATCCGTACCCAGCTTTTGGGATGTCGTACGATGATTTACCGTACGAGCTTTATTTGATGATAAGATCCGCACTCATGACTCGAAAATGTCATATGTGTTAGTGTATATGCCCTAGCGGCCATTATTGTATCATACTTGTATGTATATTACTTAATGGAAGCTTAGGATATTCACAGTTGTATATACAATCTTGCTAAAAATGGTAGTATGCTACTTGATTTGTGTCTACTTTAATATGTGCATATGTTTCTTGTAACGTATCACTTATACATATTAGTAGAGCCCATTGGTTCTTTGCTTGATTACCAGCGTTGTGATGGCAGTTACACTAGTGGGGGCTGGGTAGTCTATAAGCAACATCCTATACATGTCCCTAGTCGTAGGATTATCGAGACAGGGCATCGATACTCCAGAGTAGACTAGTATGAACACTTCTCATCCCAGTTGGGGAGATGGTCTATCCCATAGCCATCAGTACGTTGTACTGGAGATAGTATACAGGTGCTCGTTAGGTTACGGGTACACCGGACAGGACTCGCAGGGGAACTATTGGTTGGTATTATACCCGTCGTCAGTTAACAGTTCCCAGGTGACATGTGTACAGCATAGTCCGCAGACTTGACACTGCTACTTCGCCTCGAGTGTGTCCCACTGTTCTTAGATTGCTACCCTACCACGGCTCAAAGGAGTCATGCAAACAGGTAGCAGTTGGGTGCAGTCCCGAGCACTTGGAGGAAGTAGTGGTTAGACAGGATTCGTCTCTCCCGGTATTGGGAGATGATATCGCGTTGTGTCAGAGAGCCATTACGCAAAGTCCCTGGCCAGGGCAAGCGAGATTTACTGGTAGGTTCCAGTATTTTCTTAGGGTGTAATGGGCTTCGCTCCGACACGACTTATACCGCTATTAGGGGACTGACGCTTGCCGCCCCCTAGGCTCGATATGCGATATTGTTAGACAAACAGACCGGACTGTACGGAGATTGTCACATCAGGCTCAATGGGAGTTCAGATGAGTTTCCTCATCGGCCTTCTTATCGACATCTACCTGGGGACCGTTACGTAGAGCTAGTGCTGCTTGCGGTCTGTGGTTAAACCCACTGCCAGCATAGTGTCGAGTCTTTAGAGTCCCAAACAGAGAGTTTCCCTGCTCCAGGCGAAACGATATAGAGGTCGTATGGTTTTACGACAAGGGTTCGGACGCGTATGTACATTTACGCACGTACGACTTTTCGGACAGTTTTTACTAGCCGGCTTATGTTTAAGCCAGATTCTAGTATCGGGTTATTGGATTTATACAGTCTAAAGTTTTTCCGTGTTTTCACGGATTGGAAGGGCGTTCTCGTAATTTGTCGGGAAGCTTCTAGAAGCATGGTGACTTGGGGGGTACGGTGGCATTGCATTAAATGAGATTAGTGACTCATTTGTGTGATTCATCCATGTCATTAATGCATCATAAATGCTTAATGACTCATGGAGATGAATCATTCAAATGCATTTATGAAGCATGGTTGATTAATCATTTATTTATTTATTTGATAAATAATAATGCTTCATAAATATTATGATAGATCATTATCTCATTTCATTCTCATCTTCACCTTCTCTCTCCTCAAGCTCTCTCATTCTTCAAACCCTAACCCTAACCTCTCATGTGTTGAGATCAAGGGTTAGCTAGACTAATACATCCATAACCTCACTCTATATCCCCTAGGTAGCTTAGATTAGCACTTTGAGCAACCTAATTATCTCAAGTTAGAGATAAAGCTTGGCGTAGGAGCTTTCGGGTGGATCATCTTTGATTCGAGGAGGCCGTTGAGGTGCCGATGTTCCAAGGAGCCTACGAGGAGTGGAGGACAGCGATGAAGACCCGAAGGACATGTAACGTGAGGTATAACTTCGAATCTGAGTAGTTAAACCTCTAGTAGTTAGTTAGCAATGGTTTAGATAACGATTCATGCGCTCAAGTCCGTGTTACGAAGCTTTGATAATCGTTTTTCATATATTCCGCCTCCCCACAAGTTCGTGGGGTGCGTGACATGGACTTACAGTGGTATCAGAGCCAACTAAACCATTACTAGCTTGTTAGCAACTAATTAGAAGTTCGATCGACGGAAAACACGAAAATGAAATGCCCCGTACCGTAAGTTTCTGTTAATTTTAAAAGTGTCCGAAAAAATATTTGACATACCTTAAAATTCACAGCAGGGAATTTGATGAATTCTGGGAAAATACAAGCCCGCAAAACGACAAGACGACCGCGGATCTGCGGCCAAATGGTGCTTTTGGCCGTGGATCCGCCGCAGAGTCAACTCGGTTTTGACTCCGATTTTCTCTGTTATTCATTTTTTATGGTGTTTTGTTTTCATGTATATACTGTTTCTGCCCAGATTACATCAGTACAGGTTTACTTTTGGGGTAGACACGGAATATGGTAATCGATCGTTATTTTAAGACATTTGCTAATTGGGTTTTTATCTGTAATGTTAAATGTGTTCGTAAACCTCCCCTAACTGCTAGTATGTCGGTTAGCAGGGGGTTGCACATTTCTGAAATGTTTACTGTTTGTGTATATGAACTGTATTGGACTGTTGTGATGATTAGCCGGGGTTTGAGATGTGTTTTATATTCATTCATTCGATGTAAATGTAATATGATGTAATATTCTTTTGCGGGGCACATCCAGGTTGTGGTTGTAGCCACCGTTGTATTATTTCTTTTTACTGTTTTTGCTCGTAGGATAGACCCGAGGCGGGGTACACAAACTACCGGGTACGTTGAAGTGTTTAGTGGCCTACTCACGTTGTTGAGGGAGACCGCTTCACTTCGGGTACTTGGCGGGTAGTTTGCCGTACCCGTAGGGGTCTAGGGTTGGGGTAATGGCTATTCATCACAACTGTGTAATCCGTCTTTTATTGCAGGCTCAAAGCAAATGCGGATTGCTAGTAAATTTAATAAAGTTCATCTGTGATCTGGAATGCTTATTATTGCGTCTGACGAATGTACAATATCTATATATGATAGCTATTAGACGTCACTTATGTTTTACACCCGCGCTAGCCCAGCCCCCGTTCTGTCGTTAGTTAAGTAACCTAACGGGTGATGACGGGACCCAGTGGCGAATGCGGATGGCATAAGAGGGCATGGTATTTTCGTTATTTTCTGCAATGTAGGATAAAAGATGGGACGCATTATTATAATGCAAAGAAAATAAACCAAAGTTAAAATCGTTGGAACAAATTTAAAAGAAACCACTCGGTTATTTTAAAAAGAGCAGAATTTTTTAATTGCGGAGCTTTAACCACTCCTTTTAAAAAGCTATCAGGTTCCTTCGATTATATCAAGTTCACTACGTTCACGGTTTTTCCAAACCCATTCGTAGTCCTCCGTCATTTCTTATGGATGGTCAGTAATATTCAAGCTATGTTTTGTTGGCCTTCGTCAAGGCATAGTGTTTGGTAGCTACTGGGTATTCATTTGTTGCATAGATAGATGTGTTGGTTTGGGACAGTCGTATTACCTTGTTGGCCTTCATCAAGGATATGTACGGGTGGGTTCAAATTAATAAAGATAATGATGGACAGAACTTGACGTGTGACTTATGATTTGTTGGCCTTCGTCAAGGTCATAAGAGCATGGGGCAAAAATCCATATCGGGAATTTCTAAAGAAACTGAAATTTGCAGAAATAGCATACCATTTTAGTGTTTGATGAATGTTGGTAGGATTCCTTCAACATTATCATACGATGATATTTTGGATCCCGATCCTACTGTGAGTATATACTACTTATCAGGAGATTCGTCACTTAACGATCAATGCTATAAACCAAGTAGGTGCCTAGAAAGGTGTCAGCGGGGTTAAGTCCCCAGAGAAAAGAGGTTATTTAATTAAGGAACTTCGCGAAAGCGTTGGAAAACCTCCATCGAAATATCGACACTGGCCTGGCTGAACGGTTAAGGAAGTATTGTACGGTGAGAATTGTCCTGGCTAATTCTTCTTTTATGGTTTGAGGAAGGACTCGAGAAACAGTGGGAGCCATCCTATTTAGATGAACTTAAAACCAATCTAAACTTGCAACAGCATCATGCTAAAATGTTTTCTTCTCTCTCTCTCTTAATTGCAGCGACCTTGTGACCACGACTAGGTTACATCTAGATAACAAATTGACTGAATCTGACTTATATGACTGGCAAAGGTCTGTCCAGATGTCCGTTGCCTATAACAAGCTGGACCACCCTATTACTACTCAAGATCCCGCCGTCCCAGGTCCAGTTTCCACTGTCACGGATATGGATATCCGTCAGACAAGGGAAAAGGATAAAGGGAAAGCCAAGTGCCTCGTGTTAGCTTCAGTTGATGGTGCAAACCAGAAGCAGCATGAGAAGACGGACTCAGTTTCCATCTTTCTCCATAACAAAGATTTATGTGGAAAGCAATCTCATATCGTAAGATATGAGACCTCGAACGAATTAATTCAAGCGAGGTTGGATTTCGGGTCATCTGTAGGGGACAACGTCCTTACAATGACTAGCTATATTGATGAGCTCCAGGACCTGGCAACCACGTTGGGAAACGAGTTAGATACTGACTTGATTCTATAGTCTCTGCCTTCTACCCTGAAGGAAACCAGGGAAATGGAAGAAAAGAGAAGGGCAAAAGTTTCGGGACTGAATGTAGTAAAAGAGGGACGTTCCTATTGTTACGGGATTGGACATTGGCAGAAAGATTGCAGGGCTTTAGAAGCCAGTAGCCAGGATACGAAGCATGTTGTGGCTTCAGCCTCAAGCGTATTTGTAATTGAGAACTGTTTGTCGATTAACTCTACTTCCTAGGTACTAGATACTGGAGCAGGATCTCATATCTATAATTCATTACATGCTTTGAGAAACCGTAGAGTTATGAAGGTAGGTGATTTGTCTCTCAGAGTTGCAAACGGAATGAGCGTGGACGCTGAATCCGTGAGAGAATATTGCCTAGGTTTGACAAGTGGGCAGATATTGATTCTACGTAACTGTCTGTATGTACCTAGTATGACTTGTAATATCATATCAGTATCCTCACTTTCAAGAGAGGGATATAATTTTACATTCGAAAGCGATGTAGTTCACATCCACCTAAATCAAGTAATGATTGGGTCCGGTACATTAGATAATGGCATATACGTATTGAGTCAAGCTCAGGTTTTCAATGTCCAGAACACACTTAAAAGAAAGTCTCCGGAATTAAATTAGGCTTTCTTATGGCATTGTAGACTACGTCACATCAATGAGAGAAGGTTGACTAAATTACATAGAGAAGGATATTTGAATCCGTTCGAATGTCAATCTTATGCTACTTGTGAATCTTGTCTCATAGGAAAGATGACCAAGACTTCGTTTACTGGACACGGAGTAAGAGCAAGCGAGCTCTTGGGACTCATACATAGTGGCGTATGTGGTCCAATATCTACATATGCGAGAGGTGGTTATTCCTACTTCATTACTTTTACGGATGATTTCTCTAGGTATGGACATGTCTTCTTGATGAAACATAAATCCGAGGCCTTTGAGAAATTCCAGGAATACAAGAATGAAGTGGAAAACCAAAAAGGAAAAAGTATCAAGACACTGAGATCTGATCGAGGTGGTGAATACTTAAGTACCGAGTTCCTGGGTTACTTAAAAGAGAAAGGAATTCTCTCTCAGCTTACTCCTCCATACACACCACAGCACAATGGTGTATCAGAGAGGAGGAATCGAACCCTATTGGATATGGTTCGTTCCATGATGAGTAAGGCTGAGTTACCACGATCTTTCTGGGGATCTGCGCTAGAATCAGCTGCATATCTTTTGAACAAAGTTCCAACCAAGATTGTGCCTACCACACCATATCAGATGTGGAGTGGGAAGAAACCCTATCTTCAGTACCTGAAGATATGGGGATGTCCAGCTTTTGTAAAAAAGCAGCATCCGGACAAGCTCGAGGCACACTCAGTACAGTGTAAGTTTGTGGGATATCCAAAGAACTCCAAAGGTTATTATTTCTATTGCGCAGAGGAACAAAAGGTTTTTGTTTCTCGTCATGCCCACTTCTTAGAAACTGAATTTTTAGAAAATCAGAAGAATGGGAGCGCAGTAGAACTGGAAGAAATTCTAGAACCATAAGCTGTTACTGAAACCTTGGTAGAACGAGAAGGTTCAGGAGACCTGGACATCCCAGCGCCACTCCGCAGGAGTAGTAGGAAGTCTCATCCGCCCGAGAGATACTACGGTTTTCTCATAGACGAGGATAGAGAGGATTGCATTATTGACTATGATGAGCCTACTAGCTTCCAGCAAGCCATTCAGAGCGGTGACTCAGTAAAATGGCTGGATGCAATGCGGACCGAAATGGAGTCCATGTACATTAACAAAGTATGGACTTTGGACTTTGCTCCAGATAGGGTAAAACCCGTAGGATGAAAATGGATCTTCAGAAAGAAGATTGGTGTAGATGGACAGGTTGAAATCTATAAGGCTAGATTTGTTGCAAAGGGTTTCCGTCAAAGACCTGGTTTGGACTATGAAGAAACCTTTTCTCCAGTTGCTATGCTGAAATCCATTTGGGTCCTTCTTGCTATTGCTGCCTTCCACGATTATGAGATCTGGCAGATGGACGTAAAGACGGCCTTTCTAAATGGAAATTTGGAAGAAAGCGTCTATATGGATCAGCCAGAAGGATTCATTCAGAGTGGGAGCAGCGGTAAAGTATGCAAGTTGCTTAAGTCCATTTATGGACTAAAGCAGGCATCTCGGAGTTGGAACATCTGTTTTGATGATACTGTCAAGGAATTTGACTTTATCAAAAATCCAGATGAACCATGCATATACAGTAAGATTGTAGGGAGAGCTGTAGTATTCCTCGTCTTGTACGTGGATGGCATTCTCTTAATAGGAAATGATATTCCTATGTTACAGTCAGTCAAAAGATTCTTGTCACATAAATTCTCCATGAAAGACCTGGGTGATGCCATCTACATTCTGGGGATCCGGATCTATCGTGATAGATCAAAGAGGATATTGGGACTTTCACAGTCCAGGTACATAGACACCATAGTGAAGAGATTCAGTATGGATGATTCTAAGAGCGGTAACCTACCGGCTTGTCACGGAATCACCCTCTCCAAAGAGATGTCTCCCAAGACTAATTTGGATAGGGATCGCAAATCGATTATGCCCTACGCTTCTGCGGTAGGCTCTATAATGTATGCGATATTATGTACCGGACCAGATGTAGCATACGCATTGAGCGTTGTAAGCCGGTATCAGGGAAACCCAGGGGAGAAGCACTGGATAGCAGTAAAGAACATTCTCAAGTACCTAAGAAGGACAAAGGAGATGTTCTTGGTATATGGCGGAAAAGACCTCCAGATGGAGGCCTTTGTCGACTCCGGCTTCCAGAGTGACAAAGATGACTCCAAGTCCATGTCGGGTTATGTCTTTACCTTCAATGGAGGGGCGTTCTATTGGAAGAGTTCCAAGCAGGAGACCGTTGCTGACTCAACAATGGAAGCGGAGTACATAGCTGCTTGCGATGCCGCAAAAGAAGCTGTCTGGATGAAGAAGTTCCTCACAGAACTTCAGGTGGTTCCTTCCAGTGTTGGTGCAATACCTCTGTATTGCGACAACAACGGCGCTATAGCTTTAGCAAAAGAACCCAGGTCCCATCAGAAGTCCAGACACATCTTAAGGCGGTATCACCTGATCAGGGAGATCGTAGATCGCCGGGAGATCGAGGTAAAAAGAGTAGAGATGGAGAATAACATTGCTGATCCATTCATAAAGGCCATTCCTCATACGCAGTTCGAGAGGCTATTCGAGATGATAGGTCTACGATATGCCAGCTCATGGCCTTAGTGCAAGTGGGAGATTGTTAGTGTATATGCCCTAGGGGCCATTATTGTATCATACTTGTATGTATATTACTTAATGGAAGCTTGGGATATTCACAGTTGTATATACAGTCTTGCTAAAAATGGTTGTATGCTACTTGGTTTGTGTCTACTTTAATATGTGCATATGTTTCTTGTAACGTATCACTTATACATATTAGTAGAGCCCATAGATTCTTTGCTTGATTACCAGCGTTGTGATGGCAGTCACACTAGTGGGGGCTGGGTAGTCTATAAGCAACATCCTATACAGGTCCCTAGTCATAGGATTATCGAGACAGGGCATCGATACTCCAGAGTAGACTAGTGTGTACGCTTCTCATCCCAGTTGGGGAGATGGTCTGTCCCATAGCCATCAGTACGTAGTACTGGAGATAGTATATAGGTGCTCGTTAGGTTACGGGTACACCGGACAGGACTCGCAGGGGAACGGTTGGTTGGTATTATACCCGTCGTTAGTTAACAGTTCCCAGGTGACATGAGTACAACATAGTCCGCAGACTTGACACTGCTACTTCGCCTAGAGTGTGTCCTACTGTTCTTAGATTGCTACCCTACCACGGCTCAAAGGAGTCGTGCAAACAGGTAGCAGTTGGGTGCAATCCCGAGCATTTGGAGGCAGTAGTGATTAGACAGGATTCGTCTCTCCCGGTATTGGGAAATGATATCGCGCTGTGTCAGAGAGCCATTATGCAAAGTCCCTGGCCAGGGCAAGCGAGATTTACTGGTAGGTTCCAGTAGTTTCTCAGGGTGTAATGGGCTTCGTTCTGACACGACTTATACCACTATTACGGGACTGACGCTTGCCGCTCCCTAGGCTCGATATGCGATAGTCTTAGACGAACAGACCGGACTGTACGGAGATTGTCACATCAGGCTCAGTGGGAGTTCGGATGAGTTTCCTCATCGGCCTTCTTATCGACATCCACCTGGGGACCGTTACGTACAGCTAGTGCCGCTTGCGGTCTGTGGTTAAACCCACTGCCAGTGTAGTGTCGAGTCTTTAGAGTCCCACACAGAGAGTTTCCCTGCTCCAGGCGAAATGATATAGAGGTCGTATAGTTTTACGACAAGGGTTCGGATGCGTACGTATGTTTACGCACGTACGACTTTTCAGACAGTTTTTACTAGCCGGCTTTGGTTTAAGCCAGATTCTAGATCGGGTTATTGGATTTATACAGTCTAAAGTTTTTCCGTGTTTTCACGGATTGGAGGGGCGTTCTCGTAATTTGTCGGGAAGCTTCTAGAAGCATGGTGACTTGGGGGGGTAAGGTGGCATTGCATTAAATGAGATTAGTGACTCATTTGTGTGATTCATCCATATCATTAATGCATTATAAATGCTTAATGACTCATGGAGATGAATCACTCAAATGCATTTATGAAGCATGGTTGATTAATCATTTATTTATTATTTGATAAATAATAATACTTCAAAAATATTATGATAGATCATTATCTCATTTCATTCTCATCTTTACCTTCTCTCTCCTTAAGCTCTCTCATTCTTCAAACCCTAACCCTAACCTCTCATGTATTGAGATCAAGGGTTAGCTAGACTAATACATCCATAACCTCACTCTATATTCACTAGGTAGCTTAGATTAGCACTTTGAGCAACCTAGTTATCTCAAGTTAGAGATAAAGCTTGGCGTAGGAGCTCTCGGGTGGATCATCTTTGATTCGAGGAGGCCATTGAGGTGCCGATATTCCAAGGAGCCTACGAGGAGTGGAGGACAGCGATGAAGACCCGAAGGACATGTAACGTGAGGTATAACTTCGAATCCGAGTAGTTAAACCTCTAGTAGTTAGTTAGCAATGGTTTAGATAACGATTCATGCGCTCAAGTCCGTGTTACGAAGCTTTGATAATCGTTTTTCATATATTCCGCCTCCCCGCAAGTTCGTGGGGTGCGTGACATGGACTTACAATATGATATTGTATCGTACGCGGTACCTTGAGGCAGGATCACCGACTATTATATTTTACATATATATATTTATATCGACTCAGATATAGGTGGTTTCCATACCCCTCCAGATTGACTTGTTAGTTAGAGCCGTAGTCTTGCTAGTAGATATTAGGCTAGACCGATGTCATACCTATTTCAAAAACTAACGAATCGGCAGTATTTTAAAGACAGGCAAGGGGATTCTACGGATATTTTCAAAAAACACATCTTTTCTCAAAAACATCGTAGCCCTTATTTTCCTAAGAACCCCGATTCGTCTTATTTTAAAGGGTAAAAACAGTATGACATAGATACATTGATGTAGATTCTACACTGTGGTGTTTATTATTCATTTGCCGCAGATTCTTACGGTTTGCATCGCATTTCATGTTAAATATGTTTATTGTTGTATCAGATCCATGTTGTTAGGACACCAGCACCATTATCGATGATGCATATGTTTCACGTACACCTGCTCGCCGGCTCACACACTTCATCATCGATAATTGCCATATCACTACACTATAGTACTGTTGCATTCAAGATATGACCCTTGCATGGCATACTTGTGCACATACCTATTGTATATTCATATTCGTGTACTTACATATTGTACACCCATACTTGTACACATACTCATTTACACATACATAGATGATTCTCGCTTGATTTGGAAATTTGGGAACCGCAAGATACTCTTTAAAACTGATTCATTTTAAAAGAGCGGTTTCCCCCAATATGTGCATATTACTATTCCATGTTGTATGACATACTGATATGCTTACATTCTTTTACATGTCGCATACATCATGCTTTTTGATTATACGCATTGAGATATGTTGTATCCATGATATTTCTGGATTTGGGAACCGTGGGTATTTCAAAAGAGAGCATGTAATGTTTTTAAAACCCGGTTACCCTTGATATGATATTTCAGTGCGTCCACCATGTGTTTTCTCGGTTCTGAGAGCGACATGTGAAACCCAATTCGAGGAGGCGGATGAGGCCGATTGCGGATACATGATGGACCCGGTATGGTACCCCGGGACGAGAACGGATCGCTGTATGGTAGACGGTGAGCCTGGCAGAGGGAGTACTACCTACCGGTGATAGTATTTGGGCTCGGTGGATATCCGGAGGATACCGACCGGAGTCGAGAGATGATGTGGGCCGATTCGTACTGACGGAGCCTGATATATGAGGATTTATGTGCCGATGCTAGGCACAGGTTTCATGATGTTTTCGAGTGTCGATGCTTGACATTCAGGTTCCATGATTTTGATATGTCGCGAGCGACATATATTGATTTACATTCCATACTTCCATGCATAGGTTTATGATATTTACATGCATGATGCTTATTGTCATTGGGTGACACGTGGATGATATCCACATATTCATAGACTTCATGATATAGTCGACGTTGATCATACCTCATTTTTATGATATGTTATTACTTGAGGCACTGGCACGAGCACTTGGCACTACACTCATGTATAGATGTTACATTGCCACCTTATCATGCTTCAGATTTATTCATTTGAGGTTTATATATATATCTGATCGTATTGATCTAGGATTGAGTCATACATACGATTTCTACTCTGTGATGTTTTCTACTCACGAGTTGGCAACTCACCCCCGTTGTGCCGCAGTTCTTGCAGGTTTTGCCGTACAGGTTCCATTGCGGCTTTTCTGGCACATTGCTTCGTTTCTGGGTGATTGATTTCGTAGGTAGCTTCTTTTGCATCAGAACCACCATTGTATATGTATTATTCAGTTGTATTTAGAAATTCCATCAACCAAACTTGTATATTGTTTCAGACTTAGAAAACCAGTTATTTATTATTTCGACCTTAGAGTCGCGCGTTGTAGTATTATGGTTTTCATGCTAATTTTGAGTTTCCTTTTTGAGTTTTGATCCCCACCCTTCAGCGTTGTATATTTTACTACTTGCGTAGTTGTGACCGTCGATTGACGAAGAGCTAGCTCCCGCTTGGGGATGCCTTTTATCATTGCATATATATTATTCTTGTTGTACCCCGTTCGGGGACAGTATTTACAAAGGAAACTCTGCCGAATTTTTCAGAAAAGACTATAGATCTTAAAAATGCACATTCGGCTTACTTATTTAAAAACTTTATTTTTAAAACATGTTTTCTTCACTTCTTAAAACTAGTTTTCTTTATTTACTCCTTAAAAAGGGTTTTAAATTTCTGGGCTTTTGGCTTACTTGAATTAGATAGGGTCCTATAGGCTTCATATGATTCAAGTGCCACTCACGTGCTATTTTGGGTCGTGACAGTGTCCTTTTGTGTTGGTTTTTCTTATGTGGCCTATTTTGGGTAGATTATGGTCTCTAGTATTGTTTGTGTTATCTAAATATTTACACAGTAAAATCTTAGAACGTTTTAGTAATGGTTTTTTCAAATTTCAGATATTTACGATATAGAGTTTTCGTATTTTGATACTGCAGCTGAACCGTTAACGTTTATACGTTAACGACGGATTATATTGACGTTTTTGGGTTAAGTATACTGTAGGTTCTAACCTATGGATGCCTATCTCATTGTTTTGGTTTTTTATATGATATTTACGTCGATATTTCATAAATACGATTATAGGTACAATTTCAAAGATTTCTGGGATGAAGTTGGCGATATAGCAGCATGGATTTCAGCAAGCTCCTTAAGTTGGTGAGTAGATTTACATCTACGGGGGAAGTCGGGTGGATGGCGTATAGCACCCCCACAACCTTATAAATAGTATTATGATATATAGTAGTTTTATAAATTTATTAAGATATGGATATTTGAATTAAATTGCATCTAGTACGATACTCATATACATATAGTTTACGGATGGTTTGGTAAGTTGGTACGAAGGATCTTGCCGTACTAGAGAGGATTTGAGATATAGTGATAATGTGAGACATTATTCGAGGAATTTTATGTATTGGAAATGATGAGATTTATATGCCGAATAACGGCTAAGTGTTCCTTTAGACTCGTAGAGTTAGATTATTTTTCGTTTTAGGATGTAATACTTGTGTGAGCTATATTCATTTAAAAGCTAAGATTCGTTTCCCTTTTAATGAAAAATATAAGGATGCGGTGCCAATTTCCAAAACGAATATCTATTTTAAACTAAGGCAGCTTCCTTATTTCAAACCCAATGTATCGTTCCATTTTTAAAGATAATGGTATAGCTCATAAAAAATAATTACAATTAATAGTTACGCTTAGGTTACTTTACATGTTTGCGTTATACTATCGATGTATACGTTTCCGCGATACAAACACTCTAATAGAACATTGCACAATTACAAATGAGTACTATGCTGCACAAGCACGTCCATATATATTACACCACACCTCTTTAGTACTGCCATGTCATTGTAGAACCGTTCTGTTATATAATGCATAAACATATATGTGTTAATATAAATAGGTTGTTACACCGTAGAACACTTGTACAAATACTAATGATTGCCATGTTGCACGAGCACAGATGCGTATGCTACACTACACATCATTAGTAATGCCATGACACGGTAAAATTGACATCATTATGCCTATGTGATATAATTACGTAGTCTTTCTTTATTCCTGTTGTAAATTATGAATATTAGTACTATAGATGTTGTATTTGATTCTTATGGATTTTCTGGTTATTTACTTATGATGATATATATCGGAGGTATGGGACACTGTTATATATGTATATATATGATATATCATCAATATAATCTATGCAAATATTCTCATTCTTTACTTGATATTTCTGGATATGATGAGTTGGCGTCCACCATGAGTTTTATGTTTTCTGGTTATTTTATTCCGAACCAAGGTGGGGGGTTATTCGGTTTCGGATTTGTTACTTATCCGGACTGAGTTGGGGAGCATACAGTCGGATACATGGTGGACCTGGTTCGAGACCGAGGGGCAGGATAGCCGCATTATAGGCGGGGAGCTTAACAAGGATACTCGATACCTGAGGTAGAGATGAGAATGGCAGATATCCAGGGGATACTGACCGGGGTTCGATTAGGCACGGCGGATATCCAGGGGATACCGACCGGGGCCAGGGAAATCGGGTGGCGATCATCTGTTGAGATGGTGTCGACAGTAACTGCATTTATGTGTCGATGCCGGACACGAGAGATTTCTGATTTCGATATCGATGCTAGACATCCATATATGTATTGATATGATTGTTATCATGAGGTACACAGTTAGATATTATTTATTGGATTCGACTAGGACTGGTCCGGGGGACAGTACCTATATATGTATTCTACTTGGGATTGCATGATAGTCACGGTTGCTGTAAGATACATATGCAAATCATATAGTATATTAGTACAGATTATGATGGTACTATATTTATAACCTAGGTATCGTCGTGCATTTCGATTTCTACCTTTATATGTACTTTTATTCACTGAGTTGGAAACTCATCCCCGTTGTGCTATAGTTTCTTGCAGGTTTCACCGCTTGGATTATTAGCGGTTTGGGCACACATTCTTTTCGGTGATTGATTGGTAAGTGGGTTATTATTGTATCGTACTCACTCTTGATTATTCATATATTCTTGTATCTAGTGGAAACTCCATCAAATTAGAAATGGTATATTATGGACTTAGAAGCGAGACTTAGAAAGTGTGAGGTTGCACTCTTTGGTGTCGACTTCTGATTTAGATTGTTGGGCTGCCCCGTCGTTTGAACGTGAAAGCTAGCACCCGTTGGGATACTATTTTACTGTTGTAGTTGTATCGGGTTTTTTATGTAAAATTCTCAAAGGAGGTGCTGTCAAATTTCAAAACGTCATAGATTCTTTTCAAACATACTTAGTTAAATTTAAATGTTATTTAGATTGATTCCATCTGATGACTATTTTAAACTCTCCTCCAATAATTTAAAAAGGGTTTAGATTCCGGGTTTCGGATTACTTGAACCGCGTCGATGTCTTTAGATGTCACGTGAATTAAGTGCCGGTCATTTGCCACATTTGGGTCGTGACAAAGTTGGTATCAGAGCATTTGGTTTAACCTTTGTTCGAGTCTAGGTTGGTTATATGGGATCTAGGCATGCACTTTTGTTACCTGGATTTACCTTATAGGACGTAGACTTGACTTTGGGGGTCTTATACCTGAACTTTCGTTATGTAGGATGACCTTGGTTGATGGAGTAGAAACTAAGTAGAGTGACGTACCGTACATATATTCCGCGGTATATTTACGATATGATACTCCGCCTAAGTTTCCTTAGGATTTATATCTTGAGATCTTTCTTCTATTCATTCCGTTGATCTATCTTCGTCAATGCATGTTGATTGCTTTGGTCACCATGTTTATGGGAGCCGAGCGGGCTGCAGTTAGGGATACGGTTAGAGCAGACTGTTCGGGGACAAGGACTGACCAAGGTGACTTTCCGGTGATATAGGGGCATGTCGTTTATGATATTGATCGAATTCTAATATTGAATCGAGTTTTTTCGGGATCCGCACCAGATGGTAGAATCATTGATGGAGATTAGCCGGACTTGATGTGTGATGTTTCCCCTCTTCGAAGATCGTGGTGTCTCCTACTGTTCCGACAGCGGTACCAATCAATGCTGAAGTTATCGAGATGTTGCTTCAAGAGTTCATGAAGTTAAAAGTTGATAATGTTTACAAGTATAGAGGGATCAGAAGGAGTCGTAGCCGTTCAGATGTTGGATGGTTAGGACTCTTATATCCATAGTGGCGCTCCGATGTGAAGTCGAGGGAGTTAGTTAGCTTTTTCCGATGGGTCTTGCTCAGATCAGATGCAAGTGGCTTGAGAAAGAGATCGTACAGTAAGTTTTCCTCCGAAAAATTGGGATGAGTTTTCGAAGGTGAGCTTAGTCAGACTTTTCTACAGAGTATCAGGGATGCCGGATTCGTGTTTTTGGAAATCTTGTAAGGCTCCGGGCATGGTGATGATCGAGTATGACTTGCAACTCGCTGGATAGTCGAGATACGCTCTTAAGTGGTTGATATTGGAAATTGTGAAATAGGATGTTGATGCCGAGTTTTAGTGGACATTTGTTCTTCACCGTCGATATTGAAGATTCAAAGCAAATGCAGAAGCGAGTATGACCATACTTTTAGAGAAAATCTTAAGGAATGACAGTCGTTACTAAAGAGAAAGTGGATTCAGAAATGAGTGTTAGATCCGGACAGGTTGGATAGTTGAGATCAGCGGGAGACTTGAAGGGGTTCTTTCTGAAAGTTGTTAATAAGAAAGATTGGAGCCAGGATCAGTTGTTAGCACACAAAGGATAGAGATTTCCGTCATCAACATGATGCGTTACGAGAGACAGGACTACTGGCCAAGAAGATGTGATGGGATGGATCAGCAATAAAAAGAATGGTGTCGTTGCTCCTCACCGGACGATTGCATAAAGAAGCCATAATATTAGGGATCCGTAAGGAGAACCAGAATTCAGAGACAGAGATAGTTAGATCGTGGCAGACGGCAAGTAGAAATTCTTGCTATGCCAGTTACAGGTGTATAAACACCTTTCGACATTGAAGAGGATATACTTCGATGTTATTTGAGTTCGATTTGCGTTTTTATGATCTAAATATTTCATTTTCAACGTTGAAGAAAGGACAACTCAACGTCCGTTATTTTGATATATTCATCTTTGAGAATTTGAGGGTCAATTTATACTTTGTGCACATCAGGTGCATTTGATGAGATTTCCATGTACAGTAATTTTATTTTGATTTATGTTTTATGCATACCAGGTGCACTTGTTGAGATTTTAGTGCGAGGTGACTGCACTTGATTGGAGTGTTGTGTACACCGGATGCACTACACTGATATTTTCGTGCACATCAGGTGCATATGGTTAAGAATTTATATATCTATATATATATATATATATATATATATATCCTAGGTATACTTGGTATGATTTCGTGCATACTAGTTTCACGTTTTGATTTGTGCACTCTGATGCACTTGATTTTAGTTTTGTGCACCCCGATGCACTTAGTACTATTTTGTATACTTTTATTCCATGCACAATGGATGCAGTGGATAATCGTGTCGTGCACGCCTGTTGCACTTAGCGTTGTTTTGTTTTCATGCACCCCGTGACGTGTGGTTTGAGATGTACATGCAAACCCATTAGGGTTGATTTTGTTTTAGTGCTTCGCACTTGATAGGATATGTTATAGATCTGATTTATATATTTTCGCTTGGTCGTGTGCACCGATGTTGCACTACGATTATGGCATTGATTGTGTACTTAGGATACACAATGGTTTTCGTATTTGGAAAATTGCATCATAACTGGAGTAATTCTTATAGCAATCGCTAGAGTTACAGTTATGAGAATTTGTATCTTTTTGAGTTTTCACGCACACGGTTGCGTTATGATGTGTTTTAGCTCATCTACGACTTTGGAGTTCCATTATTTGCATGGACATTGTATGTTTTAAGTTGGACCCTGGAAAATTGTTTTGAATTTGAGCAGATTGGATCAAGAAAAATGTTTTAAGAAGGGGATTTAATTTAAATTCGGGGACTAAATTTTCTTAAGGGGGAATATTGTAACATTTTAAAATATTTTAGATAATTAATTACTTTATTTATTTAATTAAAACATTTATTTTATTATGGTTATAATTAAAAGGTCTTTTAAAATGTGGTAGAATAAAATTAGTAAAGAAAATAGTTTATTTCTATAATAATGTATGTAATGAGGGGTGTATGTGAAAATGTTAGTTTCTATATGCTAATTAGGATTTTGTGAGGGTTATTATGTAAAGAGGGTTAGGTAATGGTTAGAATTAAAGTGAACCAAACACACACCACACTTTAGGTTACACCTTAATACTACACATCCCACTTGCAGGAGATCACCACCCCCCTTCAAGTGTGACACCTCCTCCTTCCTCTCATGCCACCTCCATCTCACTCCCTCCACATCATGCATTCTCTACACCACACAATACCTAGTAAATTCCTTAGCCTCTCAACTGAACACTACACTTTTTCATTCCCAAACCATGAAAATTTCTAAGTGTTCATACCAAAAGAAAGAGAGCAATGATTTCCTTCATCAAGTGTACCCTTCATCAAACACAATGCACTACAACCTTCAGATGATTTCATCATATGATTCTTGAGCTGGAGTTCTCTTATGAATCATTCAATAGGTATAAGTTCAACCCTACAGTTCTTAGTTCAATACTGTTTTTGTTTAGAGGTATGATATCGGTATATATCGTATTTGGATAATTATAGCTCTGTTTAGAATCTGCTATAGTTTAGATAAAAATTAGAAAACCCAAACAGTGCCTTAACCTTGTAATTTGGACCTAGAATAACCCATAAGAATACGAACCCATTACCTCGGATTTTGGCCGGCGACACATAGAGGAAATCCAAGCTCGCCGGATTTTTAGGGGATGGGGTGTTGAGTTTTTCAGGGTATCTCTCTGTTTATATTTTGGGTTGTTTGGTATTGTTTGTTTTGTTACTTATCTAGTATATAAAATTTGGAAGCTAATATGAGTTTATATATGTGCAGTATAGGAAAATGGTTAGTTTTGTGACATTTAGCCTACTGAATTTGAATCTGGAACCACTATCTGTAATCATTAGAAAAACTAGCAAGACCAAAACTATAATGAGACAACTAAAGAACTTCACTCAAAACACGAGCCCCAAACTCCCTAGTCTATCCGGTGACATACCCACAAAATCCGGCGACGCCGGTCCCCTTGTGTCCTTTTGTGTTGTTTTTTCTTATGTGGCCTATTTTGGGTAGATTATGGTCTCTAGTATAGTTTGTGTTATCTAAATATTTACACAGTAAAATCTGGGAACGTTTTAGTAATGGTTTTATAAAATTTCAGATATTTACGATATGGAGTTTTCGTATTTTGATACTGCAGCTGAACCGTTAACGTTTATACGTTAACGATGGATTATATTGACGTTTTTGGGTTAAGTATACTGTAGGTTCTAACCTATGGATGCCTATCTCATTGTTTTGGTTTTTGATATGATATTTACGTCGATATTTCATAAATACGATTTCGAAGATTTCCGAGATGAAGTTGGCGATATAGCAGCGTGGATTTCAGCAAGCTCCTTAAGTTGGTGAGTAGATTTACATCTACGGGGGATGTCGGGTGTATGGCGTATAGCACCCTCGCAACCTTATAAATAGTATTATGATATATAGTTGTTTCAGAAACTTATTAAGATATGCATATTTGAATTAAATTGCATCTAGTACGATACTCATATGCATATAGTTTACGGATGGTTTGGTAAGTTGGTACGAAAGATCATGCCGTACTAGAGAGGATTTGAGATATAGTGATACTGTGGACATTATACGAGGAATTATATATATTGGAAATGATGAGATTTATATGTCGAATAACGGCCAAGTGTTCCTTTAGACTCGTAGAGTTAGATTATTTTCCGTTTTAGGATGTTATACTTTTGTGAGCTATATTCTTTTAAAAACTAAGATCCGTTTCCCTTTTAATGAAAAATATAAGGATGCGATGCCAATTTCCAAAACGAATATCTATTTTAAACTAAGGTAGCTTCCTTACTTCAAACCCAACGTATCGTTCCAATTCTAAAGATAATGGTATAGCTCATACCAAGTAATTACAATTAATAGTTACGCTTAGGTTAATTTACATGTTAGCGTTACACTATCGATGTATACGTTTCCGCGATACAAACGCTCTGATAGAACATTGCACAATTACCAATGAGTATTATACTGCACAAGCACGTCCATATATATTACACCACACCTCATTGGTACTGCCATGTCACTGTTGAACCGTTCTGTTATATAATGCATATACATATATGTGTTAATATAAATAGATTGTTACACCGTAGAACACTTGCACAAATACTAATGATTTCCATATTGCACGTGCACAGACGCGTATGCTACACTACAAATCATTAGTAATGCCATGACATAGTAAAATTGAGATCATTATGCTTATGTGATATAATTACGTAGTCTTTCTTTATTCCTGTTGTAAATTACGAATATTAGTACTATAGATGTTGTATTTGATTCTTATGGATTTTCTGGTTATTTACTTCTGATGATATATATCGGTGGTATGGGACACTCTTATATATGTATATATATGATATATTATCAATATAATCTATGCAAATATTCTCATTCTTTACTTGATATTTCTGGATATGATGAGTTGGCGTCCACTATGAGTTATATGTTTTCTGGTTATTTTATTCCGAACCAAGGTGGGGGGTTATTCGGTTTCGGATTTGTTACTTATCCGGACTGAGTTGGGGGGCATACAGTCGGATACATGGTGGACCCGGTTCGAGACCGAGGGGCAGGATAGCCGCATTATAGGCGGGGAGCCTAACAAGGATACTCGATACCGGAGATAGAGATGAGCACGGCAGATATCCAGGGGATACTGACCGGGGTTCGATTAGGCACGGCGGATATCCAGGAGATACCGATCGGGGCCAGGGATATCGGGTGGCGATCATCTGTTGAGATGGTGTCGACGGTATCTGCATTTACGTGTCGATGCTGGACACAAGAGATTTCTGATTTTGATGTCGATACCGGACATCCATATATGTATTGACATGATTGTTATCATGAGATACACAGTTAGATATCATTTATTGGATTCGACTAGGACTGATCCGGGGGACAGTACCTATGTATGTATTCTATTTGGGATTGCATAATAGTCACGGTTGCGGTATGATACATATGCATATCATATAGTGTATTAGTACAGATTATGATGGTACTATATTTATGACCTAGGTATCGTCGTGCATTTCGATTTCTACCTTTAGATATACTTTTATTCACTGAGTGGGCAACTCATCCCCGTTGTGCCACAGTTTCTTGCAGGTTTTACCGCTTGGATTATCAGCGGCTTGGGCACACATTCTTTTCGGTGATTGATTGGTAAGTGGGTTATTATTGTATCATACTCATTCTTGATTATTCATATATTCTTGTATCTAGTGAAAACTCTATCAACTTAGAAATGGTATATTGTGGACTTAGAAGCGAGACTTATAAAGTGTGAGATTGCACTTTTTGGATTCGACTTCTGATTTAAATTGTTGGGCTGCCCCGTCGTTTGAACGCGAAAGGTAGCTCCCGTAGGGATGCTATTTTACTGTTGTAGTTGTATCGGGTTTTTTATGTAAAATTCTCAAAGGAGGTGCTGTCAAATTTCAAAACGTCATAGATTCTTTTCAAACATACTTAATTAAATTTAAATGTTATTTAGGTTGATTCCCTCTGTTGACTATTTTAAGCTCTCCTCTAATAATTTAAAAAGGGTTTAGATTCCGGGTTTCGGCTTACTTAAAGCACGTCGATATCTTTAGATGTCACGTAATTTATGTTGGCTATAGTGCCCTCAAGGCAATTATCATAGTCGCAGGCATGTGATCATGATGATTGAGGGAGGACCTATACCGATAAAACAGTCTTACTCGAGATGATAGTATGCTATCTGGTTTGTCTTTATCATCATGTATATGTTGATAAAGCCCTTCGGATCTTAATTGACTACGAGCATTGTGATGGCGATCACATACGTGGGAGCAAGGGGTCTATAAGCACATCCTTAAATGTCCCTAGTCGTGGGAGTATCGAGACTGGGTATCGATACTCCAGTGTAGACTGGTGTGTACTTATCTAGACCTTGACGAGGGGTAGTGGCCGGTCTCACAAGCCATTGGTGTCAGTTGTTCACCTAAGATAGTATGCAGGTGCTCATTGGGTTATGAGTACACTGGACGGACTCGCCGGGAACATGCTAGTTGGTATTATACCTATAGTCAGATGGCAGTTCCCTGGTGACATGTGTACAGGTCAGTCTGTCGACCGAGATCGTCATTTGTCTCGTGTAAGTTCCCGCTGTGCTTTGATTACTACCCT
The DNA here is from genome assembly GCA_030015575.1 of Agapanthus africanus. NCBI lineage: Eukaryota > Viridiplantae > Streptophyta > Magnoliopsida > Asparagales > Amaryllidaceae > Agapanthus > Agapanthus africanus. The sequence goes on from CM057337.1 coordinate 236,089,146, forward strand.
ACCACGGCTCAAAGGAGTCGTGCAAACAGGTTTTAGTTGGGTACAGTCCCGATCCATATAGAGGCAGTGAGCGGATCGTCGGGGATTCGTCTCTCCTGGTATTGGGGGTTGATGTCGCACAGTGCACGGGTGGCCATCACTAGAAATCCTCGGTCGGGGTATGTGGGAACTACCGATCCAGGATCGATAGTTTCTCGGGTAGTGATGGGTTTCATACCGATACGAATTATCGCATTGTTAGGGGTCTGACTTTATCCACCCCCTAGAATCGATATGCGATACTCTTAGACGAACAGACCGGACTGTAAGGATATTGTCACTGACAGGCTCAGTATGGGTTCGGATGAGTTTGCCCGTCGGCCTTCCTTTCACTCAATACCTGGGTAGCCGTTACGTACAGCTAGTGCCGCTGACGTGCTTATGGTTAAACCCACTGCCAACGTATTGACGAGTCTTTAGAGTCCCACACAGAGGGTTTTCACGGCTTAGGCGATATGGTATAGGTAACGTATGTTGATACATACAGGTGTCCGATTAAATGTCTGCACGGACTGCACAGAATTTAATCGGGCGGTTGATAATACTAGCGGTTTAGGATTAAGCCAGATTGTTAAATCATGTTTTGATTTAATAATTTACATATGTATTTATATATATGTATTCTAGTATTATTGCTCACTATTTATTTTCTCTCTTTGGCTATTCGTATTTTCGTACGAATACGCATATGTGTATTTCGATACATATACAGGGAAGTATTCCTTATTTGTACGGAATGACTTCTAGATGATTCCATCTCATTATTGATTTTCTTTAGAAAATCATTTGTTTTAGATGAGGTGGAAATGGTGACTTGGCATGGGTTTGGGTTTTGGGTCAAGCATGGTCTTTGGATATGTAGTGATTGGTATGGTGGTATTAATTTATTGCAATTGAGCAATGAGTTTTTGGGGTGGGCATGAGAGGGGCCGACCACTCTTTTGGGGTGTGGGATTTTGTTCATTTGGTAATTTTTTGATGGTGCTCTCTCACTCTCATGCTTACAAAAATATACTTAGCCATTTTCATGTCATGCCATCATCACCCTCATGTTCTTCTTCTTGAGATGCTCACTTGAGCTCATGGTTGAGAGAAAGTTTTAGTGACACTATCCTACACATCCCACTCTCCACTACTAGCAATTTTGAAGAGTCGGTTGGTTCGCATGGCGAACCTGAAGATTGCGCCGTTTCTCTCGGGTGGATAATCGGAGATGAAGGAAGACCGGCGACCAAAGTCGATCCGCATCACTAGGCGCTTGGAATTGGTTGAAGACCCGAAGGACTTGGTTCATTAGGTATAACCGTTCTATCCCCTTTTGTTAGCTTGCTAGTTTTAGGGTTAATGGTTTCGATCTTGCAAATCGGGTAATGGTAGCGCCGGGTTTTAAGAAATTTTTGTTATTCATTTTGCCACGTTTCGATGGCCGGGGCGCTCCCACTACCCAACAATGGTATCAGAGCCACCCATTAAACCCTACTAGCTAGTTTGCACAAGCTTAAAATCTCGATCGATCAAAATTTCAAAAACAATTTTCCGTATTGCTAAGTTTCTGTCGATTTCTGAAAGTGCTCCAAAAATTATTTCCAGAGGCTTAAAAATCCATGCAGGCGATTATATGTGTGCAGAAATAATTTGGGCTCCTGAAGCCTCCAAAGCGTCGCGGAACCGCCGCACTTACCATCTATTGGCGGCGGTTCCATGGCCATTTACTGGCGAGGGGCCATAAATTTTTTCCTGTAGCTCAGAACTTGGAATTGTGATTTTTTGTGATATATGGTTTTGGCCCAGATTCTTTAGAGTACTGGATTTGCTTTTGGGGCCTTTGTGGATAAATTTAGTCGATCGAAATTTTAACTGTGTAATTTTTCAGCACTTTACATTTCTATCTGTGACCGTGAATGTCATTTGATCGGTAAACCTTGTCTAATCGCTATAGTCCTTTTAGACGGGTTTGCGAACGTGAGATTCACGTTGATGTTCTGTGTTGTGCTGTGTTGTTGCGGATTGTCGTGGTGGATAGCCTGGGTGCAGTGGTAGTACAGTTTTGTTGTATTTGTATATTTGATATTGCGGGGCGAGCGTCCGACATGTGGACTGCCGTCACTGCCTGTCTGTATAATATTCTTTAGGGGCACGACCGGGTTGAGGTCGATGTCACCCTTGTATATTATTTTCTTTTCTGTACTAGGATTACCCTACAGAGGAGTGCACGGATAGCCGGGTTCTAAAGAGGAACAGATCCACATCTCATAGCGTTGAGACGGATGTGACCTTACTCTAGAATTGGCGAGCTATTCGCCTCACTCGTAGGGGGTATAGGTTGACCCAAGGAGGGGTGCTCAAGTTACCGGATTCCGTGAAGTGCCGGGTGGTCCATTCACTTTGCTGAAGGGGGCTGCCTCACTTCAGGTTTTGGCGGGTAACATGCCGCGCTCATAGGGGTCTAGGAGTTCATTGCACAGGCTATCCACACGACCAGGGGAACGTCGGGTTTTCAGTTCTGGCTCGAAGGAAACCCGGGGCTCCCAGATTATCTGTATTGTTCTGTGATGCTTATTACTTTTCTGTGATGTTGCATTTATCATGCCTGGGACGATTGTTATAAATATTTATATATATACTAGTAGTTGTTGTATATGTTTTGCACCCGCACTAGCCCAGTCCCCGCTCTGTCGTTAGTTAAGTAACCTAACGGGTGATGACGGGACACAGTGGAGAATGCGGATGGCATATACGTACATTTTATTTTCGTTCTTTTCTGGTGTGATTAATTGATGGGACTGTGTTGATTCTTATCAATGCAAGGAAAACAAACCGATATATATATGATGTTGTTGGAAACAAGTTCTAAAAAAAACTGACATTACAGACGTACGCTTTTGCTTTGCACAGTGGCATTCAGTTTGGAATATCCTGCACCTCATTCGATGAGGTAAGGGCCGAGATCCCTTCATCGGGAGTGACCCCTTGAGTAAAAGTTTGCGTCAACATAATAACTTCACCATAGTCGTTTACTTTTTGCTTTGCATCGTGGTATTCAGTTTGGAATATCCTGCACCTCATTCGACGGGGAAAGAGCCGAGATCCCTTCACCGGGAGTGACCTCTTTAGCAAAGGTTTTCGCCACTATATTTTTATATAAAACCACTTGGATTCCTTCAACGAGATCAAGTTCATTATATTAAAGGTTTTTCGCCAAAAACCAGCCGTAGCCCTCCGTCATTTCAGATTAGTATCGCTTAGTATTCGTGCTGCATTTGTTGACCTTGTCAAGGCGTAGTGAGCGGTAGCTATGTAATACTTTATGTCGTAAGCCAATGTGGATTGGTTATGACAGTCGTTCGACCTTGTTGACCTTTTCAAAGGTCTGTGCGGGTGGGTCTAATGCAATCAAGATAATGACTGGTTGAACTTAACTAGGACCCTTTGACTTGTTGGCCTTATCAAGGTCACTTGGATCCTAAGGGTAAAAATCATATCGGGAGTTTCAAACATACAGGAAACTTGCCAGGCATGCGCATACCTTCTGGAGTGTGGTGACTTGAGTGGCTTCCATCAAGTTATCATGCGATGATAGTTGGATCCCGATTCCTACTGATGAGTAGGATTACTTCTCGGGTGATTCCGACTAATTCTCTATTTAGGTTTGGAGGAGAATTTGAGAAAACAGTGGGAGCCATCTAGATTAGATAAAATGATTATCCATTCTGATCTAGCTTAGAGTGCACACAGAGTGTTTCTTTTCTCTTTCTCTTTAGCATTGACCATGCCCAGACCCTAGACTATGACTCAGTGACCAAGTTAACCGAACTTTCTTATAAACACTGGTTTTTGGATTGTCCCAGTTGCAAACATCATTGCCACTCTTTATTTTACCTTTTGCTTTTCTCTAGAACACCCCGTATCACTACGAATATCCACTTCCATTGGATTAAACCATCATATGATTATATACGAACTCGAAGGAACATTTTCGAGGATGGTTTCTAGTTCTGGAGAAAAAGAATAGGATTATTCAGTTGTCTTTTCCTTTTACCTTCTCTAAGGTTGTGAGGGCTCCTAGGATTAGGAGACTGTACACCTATTACACTTATTGATTAGTCTTCTTCCAAACCATATGCAAGTGCCGAAAGGTAGGGAATGAAGAAAACCAATTAGCCTAAGTGAGGTGTGCAGAAGGTAATAAGTAAAGACAAATAAAAGGATTAGAAAGAGGGCAAAGTAAAATGCGACTGCTATGATTCACGACCAAACCACGTATTTCATCGCCACTCCTACTTCATCTTTGTATTTCTCTAGAACACCCCGTATCACTACAAACATCCAATTCCATTGGATAAATCCATCGTATGGTTATATACGAACGCGAAAGAACTTTTTCGAGGATGGATTCTGGTTCAGGAGAAATAGGAATAAGGTTTATTCAGTTGTCTTTTATCATCACCTTCTCTCAGGTTGCGAGTACTCCTAGGATTAGGAGAGTACACCTATTATGCTTATTGGATAGTATTCTTCCAAACTATAGGCTGGTGTCGAACGGTAGGGAAGGAAGAAAACCACTCAGCTTAACGATGGTGTACAGAAGGTAATGACTAAGGACAAATAAAGAGATTTGGAGAGATGGCAACAAAATATACGGTTGCAATCATGAATCTGGATAATGGAAGATGCATTACTAGGAATACCCGGATACCCCTTCGAAACATTTTCATGTTTCAGTTTCATTATGCGTTATTAATAGAAAAACTATTTCCTAATTAGATACTTACTCCAGGGTATGTATTTACTAGGTTTTGATTCTCAGATCTGTATGGTTTTACAGATGATGAGTGGGAGTAAGTTATTGGGAATTAGGTGATCATCCTCATTATATCGGAATTCGTTGTAATTAGTGATATTTGAGGAAATCGCCTGGGTATAGTTTTCAACCTACAACGCACAGAGTTTGAGTTATTAAACTCAGGGGACTTATACAAAGTATTGTATGATTGTCCAGTGTCCATTAGGACAAAGGGGTTGGTTCTCGTACTATATTCTGTTTACTTGTGACTTCTCAAGTTTTGGACAAATATTTCGTAGAAATATAAGGTCCAAGTTTGAGAAGTTATAGGTATAAGAATAAAGTAGAGAACCAGGTATCGCAAGTATCGGGATTCTTCAAGGTGATCGAAGATGTAGATATTTATGTTATGGTATTCGGTTGATAGTAATGGTTTTGAGAACTTGTTTCTCTTTCAGATTACTCATAATTGGATGCACTTCTAAGTTGAGTAATGTTGATCGGCCTCTTTCCATTTAGTTGACATGCACTGGAGACAGCTGCATGATTTGAATCTGGTTCCAATTAAATCAGTGCCTTTGTTTCTATATTAGATATGTATATATATAATCAATTTATATCTTAACGATGTTAAGGTATAAGGAGTCGTCCGGCTGATACTTAAAACAAGAATCCGGATGAACTCATGGCACATTTCAGTAATGGCTGTTTGTAGGTTATTCCGGGCTTTGACGAGGGTTAAGTTTCTACCATCTGGAAGATCAATAGTGATATTGTTCTTGACTCGCCACAGTTTTAGTAAAATGGACTTTTTTTTTCAGAAAAATAGTAGTGGGAGTATGGTAGAACTAGAAGTGATTCCAGAACCACAAATGATTATGGAAAATTTAATAGGACCTAAAGATTCAATCAAGATTGACATTCCATTAGCCACTCCGCAGATTTGGAGGGTTACCTCAGGCACCCGAGAGGTACTTCGGTAGCCTCAAGAACGGTGACAGGGAGGTTCTTGTTTACCCAGACTTGATACTACTGTTGTTCCAGACTATGAGACCTGGCTGGAGGATAAGTATAGCGTCATTCTAAACTAGCTTTAGAAGTGTACGTGTATATGACTCTGCCAGAGCGTTGTCGTAGTCAGTGGGAGCAGCGGAAGCGTAGTGGACAAGTAGCTTGTGTCTATTTATAGACTAAAGCGGATAGAACGGAGATAGATCATCTATTTTTGATGTGACAGTCATAGGTTTTTGACTTCATCAGAATAGGAGATGGATCTGTTAAGAAGGTTGTAGGGTGTGTGTCCTGGTATTTGGGATGACATGCAGTTTATAGGAAATGAAATTCCTATATTACGATCGGTTATACTATGGTTGTCACACAGTGGTTTCTCCACATAGGTTTTGGATATTATATCAGACATTCTGATTACTAGATCTATGATTTTAGATCTAGATTTGGGAAGTGACCCAATCTGGGTACTCAGACAGTATTCTAAAGATGTTTAGAATGGACGACTCCTGGCATGGTGGTGTACCTGCAAGTGATGGAGTCACCCTCTCTAAAGGTGTCTTACAGACTAAAGGGGAGAGGGGTGTGCATGATTGGCATATCACTTGCTTAGGCAATTGAGTCAATCATAAGATGTCAAGTACCACACCAAATGTTGTTTTTGCACTAGATGCAATAAGTTATGATATTAATCCAATCCTGGAGAAACGTTAGGAAGCAGTTTTAGAACATAAGTAGATGTTCTAGGGTTTTGATAATGGCAGTATCCTTAGGGGGATAGTTATCATTTCAGGCTTCCAAGATGACCTGGATGACAGAGTGACTGTCAGAGTTATTGTTTTCCCTCTGACGAGGGGCAGTATTTTGGACAGGTGGTCCAAGCGGATACTGAGGAAGGAATGGCGCAGCATACTGATTAAGTTCAATAGACGATACAGTCTAAGAAGTTTGCTGGATATGGAGTTCATTTATGAACTGGGTCCCATCAGATATCCAGAAATATTCTAAGATGGGTATTGCTCATTTCGGGAGATAGTTTTCTCCGTGAAATTGAGATAAAGAGAGACATAGAAAGTAACACTGGAGCGGATCCACTCACTGAGGCTATTTCTCGAACGCAATAGTTTTACAAACGAGGTTTGTGAAACTGATTAGTAGAGGAGTTGGATATTCGGTATCACACGGGCTGTGAGTATGCGACATCGCAATAATTAGCTTTAAGTGTAAGTGGGAGATTGTTGGCTACAGTGCTCTCAAGGCAATTATCATAGTCGCAGGCATGTGATCATGATGATTGAGGGAGGACCTATACCGATAAATCAGTTTTACTCTAGATGATAGTATGCTATCTGGTTTGTCTTTATCATCATGTATATGTTGATAAAGCCCTTAGGATCTTGCTTGACTACCAGCATTGTGATGGCGATCACATACGTGGGAGCTGGGGGTCTATAAGCACATCCTTAAATGTCCCTAGTCGTGGGAGTATCGATACTGGGCATCGATACTCCAGTGTAGACTGGTGTGTACTTATCTAGATCCTGACGAGGGGCGGTGGCCGGTCTCACAAGCCATTGTTGTCAGTTGTTCACCTAAGATAGTATGCAGGTGCTCATTGGGTTATGAGTACACTAGACGGACTCGCCGGGAACATGCTAGTTGGTATTATACCTATAGTCAGATGGCAGTTCCCTGGTGACATGTGTACAGGTTAGTCTGTCGATCTGAGATCGTCATTTGTCTCGTGTGAGTTCCCACTGTGCTTTGATTACTACCCTACCACGGCTCAAAGGAGTCGTGCAAACAGGATTTAGTTGGGTACAGTCCCGAGCCACATGGAGGCAGTAAGCGGATCGTCGGGGATTCGTCTCTCCCGGTATTGGGGGTTGATGTCGCGTAGTGCACGGGTGGCCATCACTAGAAATCCTCGGCCGGGGTATGTGAGAACTACCGATCCAGGATCGATAGTTTCTCGGGTAGTGATGGGTTTCATACCGATACGAATTATTGCGTTGTTAGACGAACAGACCGGATATTGTCACTGACAGGGTCAGTAGGGGTTTGGATGAGTTTGCTTATCGGCCTTCCATTCGCTCAATACCTGGGTAGCGATTACGTATAGCTAGTGCCGCTGACGTGCTTATGGTTAAACCCACTGCCATCGTATTGACGAGTTTTTAGAGTCCCACACAGAGGGTTTTCACGGCTCAGGCGATATGGTGTAGGTAACGTATGTTGATACATACAGGTGTCCGATTAAATGTTTACACAGACTGCACAGAATTTAATCGGGCGGTTGATAATACTAGCGGCTTAGGATTAAGCCAGATTGTTAAATCAAGTTTTGATTTAATAATTTACATATGTATTTATATATATGTATTCTAGTACTATTGCTCACTATTTATTTTCGCTCTTTGGCTATTCGTATTTTCGTATGAATACGCATATGCGTATTTCGATACATATACCGGGAAGTATTCCGTATTTGTACGGAATGACTTCTAGATGATGCCACCTCATTATTGATTTTCTTTAGAAAATCATTTGTTTTAGATGAGGTGGAAATGGTGACTTGGCATGGGTATGGGTTATGGGTCAAAGCATGGTCTTTGGATATGTAGTGATTGGTATGGTGGTATTAATTTATTGCAATTGAGCAATGAGTTTTTGGGGTGGGCATGAGAGGGGCCGGCCACTCTTTTGGGGTGTGGGATTTTGTTCATTTGGTAATTTTTTGATGGTGCTCTCTCACTCTCATGCTCACAAAAATATACTTAGCCATTTTCATGCCATGCCATCATCACCCTCATCATCTTCTTCTTGAGATGCTCACTTGAGCTCATGGTTGAAAGAAAGTTTTAGTGACACTATCCTACACACCCCACTCTCCACTACTAGCAATTTTGAAAAGTCGGTTGGTTCGCTTGGCGAACCTGAAGCTTGCGCTGTTTCCCTCGGGCGGATCATCGGAGATGAAGGAAGACTGGCGACCAAAGTCGATCCGCATCACTAGGAGCTTGAAATTGGTTGAAGATCCGAAGGACTTGGTTCATTAGGTATAGCCGTTCTATCCACTTTTGTTAGCTTGCTAGTTTTAGGGTTAATGGTTTCGATCTTGCAAATCGGGGAATGGTAGCGCCGGGTTTTAAGAAATTTTTGTTCCGCATTTGGCCACGTTTTGATGGCCGGGACGCTCCCATTACTCAACAATTTAAGTGCCGGTCATATACCACATTTGGGTCGTGACAACAGTGGATTTGGAAAATCCAAAGAATGGTTCAGTTTTTAAAGTAAATGGACACAGATTGAAACTGTTCTTTACCGCAGAACTATCGGAGGAGCTCCTGATATTGCAGGAGCCGATTTACCTCGCTTAATCATCCTCCGTTTACCACCAAACTTCGGTTATCCATCTATAAATAGTGGAAACACTGTTTCAAATAAGTTTTGGGGTATGTATATACTATGTTGTATATATATATGGATATTCTTGTCTGGTGCGTATCCATTATCTTTTGACGAGCAATCTTGTCTGGTGATGCTCAGTTTTGGTTGTCGGGATTTTTTTTTTGCCTGGTGAAAATCCCTTAAAAAAGAAACGGGGAAAAACAAATAAAAAAAAAGGAAAAAAGAAAAGATAAACAAAACAAAACAAAACAAAAAAGAGGAGAAAAGTAAAGGGGGCTTTTTTAAGGGGGTCTTTTTGTAAAACCAATATATAATACTATAAACTCTGACATGAGCCCCATCAAAGAAATCAAACAACAAATTCTTTCTTCTCTCCTCTCCCCCGAAGCGACCAAGAAGCCCTAGTATCCAAATCAACAAATCGACCGTCGGTTTCCCACTTTTCCCCACCGCCGCCGGTCTTCTTATCTCCAATCGACGAAATTTTTCCACTCTCTGTAAGATTTTCTCTTCAAGCCACTCCCTTGTGTTGGATATGTATGCCCTAAAGGCCATTATTGTATATGTATACATGTGGATGCTGGGGATATTTATGTACAGGACATTCTTGCTCAGTTATATAGTATATTATTTCAGTTGTCTATTATCTGGATATGTGTATTTGTTTTTATTGATGCTTTATCTAGCTTGCACATATTGATAAAGACTTGATATAGTAGTATACTATTATGGTTTGAATTTATCTTAACATGGAATATGTTACACACGTTATTATATATTGCGGTTACATGTTGATAAAGCCCGTAGGATCTTGCTTGACTACCTGCGTTGTGATGGTGATCATATTTGTGGGAGCAGGGTAGTCCATAAGCACATCCTTAAATGATCCCTAGTCTAGTCGCGTGAGTATCGAGATTGGGTATTGATACTCTAGAATAGACAAGTGTATACGTTTCTAGACCCCAACAAAGGGCGATGGTTGGTCCCGCGGCCATTGGTCTGTTGCACCTAAGATCGTATACAGGTGTGAGTACACTGGACGGACTCGCGGAGAACTTCCAGATGGTACTATACCTATCGTCAGTTAGAAGTTCTCAGGTGACATTTGTACAGTTTCGTCTTCGGACCTGAGATCATCATTTGTCTCGTGTAAGTTCCCACTGTGCTTTGATCACTACCCTACTACGGCTCTACTGAGTCGTCCAAATAGGTTTTGGTTGGGTACAGTTCCGAGCCACATGGAGGCAGTGGGCGATTGTTGGGGATTTGTCTCTCCCGGTATTGGGAGTCGATATCGCACAGTGTAGATTGGTCAAGACTATAAGCCTTTGGCTAAGGAAGCTGGGATTTACCGATAGGTTGATCAGTAGTTTCCCGGATTGGTCCTGAGCCTCATCAGAATGAATTATCGGGTTATTAGGGTCTGACATTTACCAACCCTAGACCTGGTATATGATACTCTTAGATAAAGAGACCGGACTGAACGGAGATTGGCACGGATAGGCTCAGTAGGAGTTCGGACGAGTTTGCTCATCGGCTTTCCTTTTCGACAGGTACCTGGGTAGACATTACGTACAGCTACTGCCGCTGACGTACTTGTGGTTAAACCCACTGCCAGAGTACTGTCAAGTCTTTAGAGTCCCACGCAGAGGGTTTCCCTGCTTTGGGAGAAACGATGTGTTAGTTATATGTGTAGGGTTCCTAGGCACACCCATGAGGTTCTACAACTGATCAAACATGGCCAATTCAAATTTTTTTTAAGTGCCAAGTAACCCTAAGCAAGATCGTAACTAGAGGTAAGGCGATAAAGATGCAAGTTAACAACTTAACTAAGAGTGAACGGAAGATACAACCTTTGTAGATCTGGTCCTCCACCTCCATAGCTCCGTGATGATGTCCCTCCGCTGCGATTATCGGATCCCGGACTCTAGCGATGGTTTCATCGAAGAAATGATCGGGCTAGGTCGTCGACTTCGATGCCGAAGATGATCTACGTCGAGGCAACTCAAGATCAAGCTCCAACTTCACCAAGTAATGAAACTTGTGAAGAAAACACCCTATACTACATGGCAAGTGGTAGAGGCTGAAGAAATAGGAAGTGGGTTCACTTTGGATTTGGATTTCTCACTTGAAATCATCACTTGATATTTTTCAAGAATGGTTTCTTCACTTGAACAAGAAGATGAAGAAGAAAGAAAATGAATTATTTCTTAAAATAAATCAAGTGATTCTTATCATATATGTAACCATGGGTGAAGTAAACAAATGTAGAGAATAAACTAGGGTTAGGTGAATGGTTAGGTCAAGGGAAAATCCAAAATGGCTAGACTTTTTCAAAGATGCTAGAAGCTTCATAAGAAACAAAAAGCCACCATTTTATTTCTTGCAAAAATAAATGAAATAAAATAAATAATTAAGCAAAACCCTAACCATTTACCTAAACATAGTTTAAAGCATACATTCACCCAAGTTTACATGTATTATCAAACATGATACAAACTAGTGCACAAAACTATATCATATATACAATGTGCACATCAAGTGAGAAAATCTATCTTAAGTGAACCAATACTAGTTAATGCAAAGTAATATATCAAATATATAATTATACATTAAATTATTAAATCAACACTTGATTTAACGATCCGGTCATATCGCATATGACCGACTAATATCCAATGTATCGACTTATCGAATCAATCCTCGATTCGATAACTAGGTTATATCGCATACAACCAATCGATACATTCATCGCGAGAATAGAATACGGTATCACATACACGCATTATTCTCGGTCCCGCACATATCTCATATGCGCTCCTATTTCGTTTCGCTTGAGCCAGGAAATCTCTGTGTAGGACTCTAAAGACTCGTCAATACGCCGGCAGTAGGTGATGCTCATATCAAACACCCACAAGCCGCAAGCGGTCTGCTAAACGTAACGGCCACCCGGGTATTGAGTGATCAGAAGATCGACGAGCAAGCCCGCTCACACTCCTGTGAATCCAACCAGTAACACTTACCGTACAGTCCGGTCTGTTCGTCTGATATGTCTCATATCTCGCCTAGGGGTGGTAAACGTCATACCCCAGCAGCTCAATAAGTCGTGTCGATATGAGGTCTATAACAGTTCGAGAAACTACTGGTAACACTTACCAGTAAATCTCAGCCCCCCTGGCCAGGGATTTCCGGTTATAGCCAATCGAACACAGCGCAACATCAACTCCCTATACCGGGAGAGACGAATCCCCTCCTATCGCTCATTGCCACCATGTGATTCGGGACTGTACCCAAAAACCACCGTTTTGCACGCCCTCTTGGACGTGGTAAAGTGGACATCAAAGCACAGTGGGAATCACACAAGACACTATGACGATCTCGGGTCAACAGACTACTCTGTACCAGTGTCACCAGAGAACTGCCATCTGACGTGAGGTATAATACCATCTGGGAGTTCTCGGCGAGTCCGTCCAGTCTACCCAGTCTCCACTATGCACCCGTATATCATCTCTGATGTCAAACACCAATGGATATGGGATCATCCATCGCCCATCTGTATGGGTTGAGAAGGTACACGCTAGTGTACTCTGGTATATCGATGCCCCGTCTCGATACACCCACGACTAGGGACTTTGAAGGATGTACTTATGGACTACCATGTCCCCACTAGTATGATCCGCATCATAGTCCAGGTAGTCAAGTACACATCCTAAGGGCTTTACCAACATGTAACAGAGAGACAATCAGTGTACACGTTAAGGTAAAGGGCAACCAGATAGCATACTATCATGTCGAGCAAGAAAGTCCTCCCTATATATGTCCAAGCATCCACTACAATATACATCCTATGTATAGTAATGGCCTCTAGGGCATACATATAACTAACAATCTCCCACTTGCACTAGGGCTATCTGTGGCAGTGGTTGCAGTATCTAATACTCAACCATCCCATAAAAGTCTCTATCTGGGAAAAGGCCTTTGTGAGTGGATCCGCCGTGTTGTCCTCTGAGTCTACTCTCCTAACCTCGATTACCCTGGAGATCAACCATCTCCATGATCAGGTGACACTTGCCTTAGAATATGTCTGGATCACTGATGGGATGGGCGTTCCTCGGCATAAGCCACAACTCCAATGTCACACAATGGGAGGAACTAAGTTCATCTCATGAACTAATATACATCCAGACTGCCTCTTTAGTAGCATCTTAAGTAGCGATGTATCCTGCCTTTATCGTCTAGTATGCCACGGTATCTAGCTTGGAACTCTTCCAACATACCGTCCCTTTACTGAGGGTAAAGACAATACCTGTGACTGACATTCAGTCGTCCTTATCACTCTGGAACCTTTCCAGTGATTCTCCCCATGATCGATTGATACCATCTCACTACAACTAGTGAGAATCCTAACATCCAGTTACTTCTATCTCATAGATCAAAACTCAGGATTTAGGAGGTATCACTTTGATCCTATATGGAGAATCCTTATGATAAGCGGAGATTGACCGAGCGTAGCATAGGAAACTCCTTCCCTATCGAGAGTATGTCATCCACGTACTCTACGAAGATCACCACCATACTCCCTGTTACCTTTTTGTATATACAAGGTTCATCTACCATTTTGATGAAGTCACACTTTTTGACTACCACATCAAAACAGACGTTCCAACTCCGCGATGCCTGCTTTATCCTATAAAGCATCTTGCACACGTTTCCGCTGCTCCCACTGTCTACGAAGCCCTCTAGCTGTGTACTTGTTGGAGATAGTGCCCTCAGAGTCAATTATTAGGTCACAGGTACGTGATTGTAATGATTGAGGGAGGACCTATCCCGGTAGGACAGTCTTACTCGAGATGATAGTATGCTATCTGGTTTACCTTTATCATCGTGTACTGCTTGAGGTGACCTGACATGTCGCTATTACACGTTGATAGAGCCCCTAGGATTCTTGCTTGACCACCAGCAGTATGAGGGCGATCATATAAGTGGGAGCTGGGGGTCTACAAGCATATCCTTAAAAGGTCCCTAGTCGTGGGAGTTTCGAGACCGGGCATCGATACTCCATTAGTAGACTAGTGTATACAGTCGAGACCCCGACGAGGGGCGGTGGCCGGTCTCACAAGCCACTGGTGTCAGTTGGATCACCTAAGATGTATACAGGTGCTCATTGGGTTATGAGTACACCGGACAGGACTCGCCGGGAACATGCTAGTTGGTCATATACCAGACGTCAGATGGCAGTTCCCTGGTGACATGTGTGCAGGTTAGTTCATCGACCTGGGGATCGTCATTTGTCTCGTTTGAGTTCCCACTGTACTTTGATTACTACCCTACCACGGCTCAAAGGAGTCGTGCAAACATGTTTTAGTTGGGTACAGTCCCGAGCCACATCGAGGCAGTGAGCGTATCTTCAGGGGTTCGTCTCTCCCGGTATTGGGGGTGAGGTCGTGCTGTGTCTAGGAGAGCCATTACACAAAGTCCTTGGCCAAGGCAAGGAGATTTACTGGTAGGTATTCCAGTAGTATCTCAGGGTGTTCTGGGCTACACTCCGACACGACTTGTACCGCTTTTGGGGGTCTGACTTTTACCAACCCCCTAGGCCCGCCATGCGATACTCATAGACGAACGGACCGGACTGCACGGATATTGTCACTGACAGGCTCAGTAGGGTTGTCAGGCTGAGTTCGCTCACAGACATCCCTTTTAGTCAGTACCTGGTAGCCCGTTACGTATTGGCTTATACCTCTGACGTGCTAGTGGTTAAATCCACAACCAAGGTGTTGATGAGTCTTTAGAGTCCCCCACATTCAGTTACTCAGCTTTCGGGCGAAAGGTTGTAGAGGCCGTATGGAGATATGGCAAGGTCCGATCAGATACGTGCGGTATTGCACGGATCAGGATCGGACAGTCTGTACTATAGGCCGTATGCATATATGGCAGGGTTCGATCAGATACGTGCGGTATTGCACGGATCAGGATCGAACGGATATTACTATCCGGCTTTGGTATAAGCCGGATTCTAGTATAGTACAGTGCAGATTTTGTCTCATTGCATTTGTATTTCGGTCGAAATACAGATGCGGGTGTGTATGCACAGTATCGGGGTTTTCCTGTAATTTATTACGGGACCCGTTTTCTGGAGTTGCCAGTTTGCTTTCCGTTTCGGCCAATTTCTATTGTTCCGTTCATTGGCCGAAGATTGGTGGAGGAGGGTTTATTTGCATTGTTGCAAATAGGCATTTGTCGAGGGGGTTATCTGCTTTTTTGTTGTATCATGATAGCACCATCCTTTGACTTGATTTCTTCATGATGGCTTGACTTCATAACCTCATCATGGCTTGACTTATGTATGATGATGGAGGGACATGATGGTTGATGATGATGAGGGGTGAGGTTGGTTGAGTGTGGGTTTATTGTTGTGATCATTTCCTTTTTTTGGCATGATAGCCTTCTCTCTCTCCATTGCATTATGGGATGGCTCTCTCCTTTTCTATCATACTCTCCCTCATTCTCACTCACCCTCTTTGTAGTGGCCGGCCCAAAGCTTGAGTGGGGCTGTCCAAATTTTGTGGAGTGGGGTTTTTGCTCATTTGATGTTCCAAAAATCCCCAAAGTCCCTCCACATAGTTCTTGTATCTTTTCCTCCACCATATGGCAACTCCTCCAACCCCAATAGAGACAATAGCTCACTACACATTCTACAGCAAATCTTGGGCACGTCGAGTAGCCGGCTTCGTGCCCGAGTTGCCTCGGCATTGAGGTGGGAGCCCGTAAAAGAAGTAGGCGATGTGGTGCACTTCCGGCGACGAGGAGGAGACGGGACATTCCGCAGGAGATCGGGACCATGACGAGAAGACCGGAGGACTTGGATCGTCGGTATATCTCTAACCCATCTTCTAGTTAGCTTAGACTTGTTAATGGTTACGATCCGGGTGTTTAGTGCGCGGTGGTGCCGGTTTGCTAAGTCCGCAAAAATTAAAGTTTTTCACCGCTTCCGCATTTGGCCGTCGGATTGACGGCCGGGGCGCCGCCGTGCACTTACAGTGGTATCAGAGCCTCGCCATTAACTTAGTCTAACTTTGTGTAATGTGTTTGCATTTCCGATCGATCAAAAAGTTCCAAAACTGCATTTTAGTTCGCATCAGTTTCTGTTGAAAATTTTTGGTCTCGAAAATTTTTTCAGGTTATAAAATATTGATGTACTGGAAAATCTAAGAGTTCTGTAAAAATTTGACGAAGTAACTCCACAGTTGGAGCGCGGAACCGCCGCGAAAACCACCTTTGTGCGGCCCTTCCGCCGCGCACTATTCACATCACTTCACCATTTTTTTACAGAGGCCTTCTGGGCTTAAAATATGGGCTTTGGAATATTAAAGTTGAGCCAATTGTTTCTGTGAGTGCTACAGTTTTCTTTGGGGCCCACTTGTTAATTGTTTGATCAATCGGAAATTTTTTAAACACATTTTTCACAGTATTTACATTATATCTGCGACCGTGAATGTCACTCGATCGGTAAATCCGGTCTAACTGCTATAGCCCGGTTAGACGGATTTGCGAACGTGACTTTCACGTTGATGTTCTATGTATTTGCTGTGATGTTGCGGATCGGTCGTGGGGGATAGCCTGGATGCAATGCTAGTACAGTTTTGTTGTATTATGTACATTTGATATTGCGGGGCAAGCGTCCGACATGTGGACTGCCGTCACTGCCTGACTGTATTATTATTTTGGGGCACGACCTGGTTGCGGTCGATGTACCCGGTGTATGTATATTTTACTTTCTGTACTAGGATTGCCCCGCGGAGGGGTGCACGGATAGCCGGGTTCTGGAGGGCAACAAGCCCGCATCTCATGGCATTGAGACGGAGGGGGCTTCACTCTAGGATTGGCGGGCTATTCGCCGCACTCGTAGGGGGTACAGGTTGACCCAGGAGGGGTGCCCAAGTTGCCGGATTCCGTGAAGTGCTGGGTGGTCCATTCACGGGGCTGAAGGGGGCTGCCTCGCTTCAGGTTTTGGCGGGTGACTTGCCGCGCCCGTAGGGGTCTAGGATTTCATTGCACAGGCTATCCACACGACCAGGGGAACGTCGGGTTTCAGTAGTGGCTCTGTGAAACCCGGGGATCCCAGATATCTGTATTGTTTCTGTGATGCTGTTCATTCTCTGTGATGTTGCATTTTATTCACGCCTTGAGCGAAATATAATATATTGGTATATATATTAGTAGATGTTGTATATGTTTTGCATCCGCGCTAGTCCAGTCCCCGCTCTGTCGTTAGTAAGCTAACCTAACGGGTAATGACGGGACCCAGTGGCGAATGCGGATGGCATATACGTACATCAGTATATTTTCGTTCTTTTTGGTGTGATCAATTGATGGGACTGCGTTGATTCGGATCAATGCAAGTTAAAAACAAACCTAATCTGATGTTGTTGGAACACTTTTCAAAAAGCTGTTATTGCAAGGACGTTCACTTTTGTTTTGCATCGTGATATTCAGTTGGAATATCCTGCTCCTCAGTCGACGAGGCAAGGGCCGAGATCCCTTCACCGGGAGTGACCCCTTGGACAAAAGTTTGCGTCAGAGCAATAACTTCACTATAGCCGATCACTTTTGCTTTGCATCGCGGTATTCATTTGGAATATCCTGCACCCCATTCTACGGGGAAAGAGCCGAGATCCCTTCACCGGGAGTGACCTCTTTAGCAACGGTTTTCGTCACTATATTTTTAAAAGCTATCCGTTCCTTCGACGATATCAAGTTCTTTACGTTAAAGGTTTTCGCCAGAAACCATTCGTAGCCCTCCGTCGTTTCATATGGGTGGTCAATAGTATTCAAGCTGTGTATGTTGGCCAAAGTCAAGGCACAGTGATTGGTAGCTATTGGGGTATTCATATGCAGCATAGATAGATGTGTTGGTTTGGGACAGTCGTGCTGCCATTTTGGCCAAAGTCAAGGGTATGTACGGGTGGATTCAAATTAACCTGGAGAATGACGGGTAGAACTTGACATGTGACTTATGATATGTTGGCCAAAGTCAAGGTCATAAGAGCATGGGGCAGAAATCACATCGGGAGTTTCAAAAGAACTGAAACTTGCCAGATATGCGCATACCTTCTGGAGTGTGATACCGTGAGCGGATTCCGTCACGTTATCATGCGATGAGAGTTGGATCCCGATTCCTACTGATGAGTTGGTTTACTCCTCGGGTGACCCCGACTAATTCTTCTTTCAGGTTTGGAGGAGAATTTGAGGTACAGTGGGAGGTTTCCAGATTAGATAAATTGGTAACCATTCTGATCTAGGATAGAGTGCACGCTGAGTGTTTCTTCTCTCTCTCTCTCTGGCAGCGACCATTGACCCGACCCTAGACTATGACTCCGTGACCAAGTTGACCGAACTTACTTAACACTGGCTTTTGGATTGTCAGAGTTGCAGACCTCATTGCCACTCCTACTTTTACCCTTTTCTCCAGGACACCCCGTATTACTACGAACGTCCACTTCCATTGGACAAAACCATCGTATGGTTAGATACGAACTCGAAAGAATTATTCGAGGATGGTTTCCGGTTCTGGAGAAAACGGATAGGATTATTCAGTTGTCTTTTCCTTTTACCCTCTCTCAGGTTACGAGTACTCCTTGGTTTAGGGGTAGTACACCTATTACGCAAATTGGATTGTCTTCTTCCAAACCTTAGGCTGGTGCCGACCGGTAGGGAATGAAGAAAACCAATTAGCATAACGATGGTGTATAGAAGGTATTAAGTTCAGACAAAGCAAGGGATTAGTAGGAGGGCAAAGTAAATTGCAACAGATATTCACGACCAAACCAAATATTTCGTTACCACTCCCACATCACCTTTGTATTTCTCCAGGACACTCCGTATCACTACGAAGATCCACAGTTTATTTGGATATTCCATCGTATGGTTATATACGAACTCGAAAGGAACTTGTTCCAGTTCGGGGATGGATCCTGGTTCAGGAGAAATAGGAATAAAGTACATTCAGGTGTCTTTTATCTTCACCTTCTCTCGTGTTGCGAGTGTTCCTAGGATTGGGACAGTACACCCATTATGCTTATTGGATAGTCTTCTTCCAAACCATAGGCTGGTGCCGAACGGTAGGGAAGGAAGAAAACCATTTGGCCTAAAGGGGTGTGCAGAAGGTAAAGACTAAAGACATATGAAGGGATTTGGAGAGGTGGCAAAGAACTATACGGTTACAGTCGTGAATCTGGAAGAGGCATTACTAGGAATACCAGGATACCCCATCGAAACATTTCAATGTTTCAGTTTCACTGTGTACTGTTAATAGAAAACTGATTTCCCGATTAGATACTTACTCCAGGGTATGTATTTACCAGATACGATTCTCACATTTGTATGGTTTTACAGATGATGAGTGGGAGTAAGTTATTGGGAATTGGGTGATTATCCTCATTATATCGGGATTCGTTGTAATCGGTGATATTTGAGGAAATCACCTGGGTTGTTTGCCGGTCGGCAAATATTTGGTTTTGAATATCCGCTGTTATGCACCAATTTCAAATTGATATATCTGTACGTCTATTTTCATAGAGTGAGATATACCTTTCTGAAATTATGTCTACGACATTTACCTATATCAGTGGATGGTTAGGTAAGGAGCATTAAACAGCGGTGTAATTCTTCTTAACCATAAGTACAGTTTTCAACCTACGACACACAGTGAATGAGTAATCAGACTCAAGGGACTTTTACAGAGTATTGTATGTTGTCCAGAGTCCATCAGGACAGAGGGGATGGTCCTCGTACTATATTCGGTTTACTTATGACTCCTCTAATTTTTAGACAGGTGTTTCGTGGAAACACAGGGTCTGAATTTGGAGAAGTTATATGTATTTGAATAGAGTAGAGAACCAGGTATAGCAAGTATCGGGATTCTTCAAAAAGATCGAAGATGTAGATACTTGTGTATGGTGTTCAGTTGATAGTAATGATTAAGAGAAATTGCTTCTCTTTCAGGTTACTCATAATTGGAAGTATTCCTAAGTTGAGTAACGCTGATCTGGCCTCCTTCCATTTAGTTGACATGCACTGGAGACAGTTGCATGATTTGGATCTGGTTCAATTAAATCAGTGCCTCTGGTCCTATATGGGATATAGAACAGTTCATATCTTAACGATGTTAAGGTACGGGGAGTTGTCCGGTTTATGATTAAAACCAGACACTGGACAACTCAAGGCACGTTTCTGTAATGGCTGTTTGTGGGTTGACCCAGGCTATGACGAGGGTTGACTTTCTACCATCTGGATGAACAATAGCGATATTGTTCTAGACTCGCCACAGTTTTAATAAAAATGGATTTTTTCAGAAAACAGTAGTGGGAGTATGGTAGAACTGGAAGTGATTCCAGAACCACAAACGATTACTGAAGATTTGATAAGGAACCTAAAGATTCAATCTGGATTGACATTCCATTGGCCACTCCGCAGATAAAGTGGGTAACTTCAGGCACCCGAGAGGTACTCAGGTAGCCTCAAGGACGGTGACAGGGAAGTTCTTGTTTACCCACACTTGCCATTGTTGTTGTTCCAGGCTGCGAG
This sequence comes from Agapanthus africanus, assembly GCA_030015575.1. Taxonomy (NCBI): domain Eukaryota; kingdom Viridiplantae; phylum Streptophyta; class Magnoliopsida; order Asparagales; family Amaryllidaceae; genus Agapanthus; species Agapanthus africanus. The sequence goes on from CM057337.1 coordinate 236,109,973, forward strand.
ACCCGGCAGGAGGATGAGTATAGCGTCGTTCTAAACTAGTTTTAGAAGTGCACGTCTATATGACTCTGGCAGAGGGTTGTCGTAGTCAGTGGGAGCAGCGGAAGCATTGGTGGACATCAGGCTTATATCTATTTATAGACTAAAGCAGATGTAGCGGAGATAGATCATCTATTTCTGACGTGACAGTCATGGGTTTGACTTCATCAGAATAGGGGATGGATCTGTTGAGAAGGTAGTAGGGTGTGATATCCTGGTATTTGGATGATATACACAGAGTAGGAAAGGAAACTCCTACACTACGATCGGTTATACTTTGGTCGTCGCACAGTGGTTTCTCCACAAAGGAAATGGATTTTATATCAGACATACTGGTTACTAGATCTATGGTCTTAGATCTAGATTTGGGTGGTTTCCCAATCAGGGTACTTGACAGCATTCTAAGAGTATTTAGGATGGACGACTCCTGGCACGGTAGTGTACCTGCAGGTAATGGAGTCACCCTCTCCAAAGGTGTCTTACAGACTAAAGGGGAGAGGGACGGGCATGATTGGCAGATCACTTGCTCAGGCAATTGAGTCAATCGTGAGATGTCAAGTACCACACCAGATGTTGTTCTTGCACTAGATGCAATAAGTTGACATTAATCCAATCCTGGAGAAACAGTCGGAAGCAGTTTTAGAACATAAGTGGATGTTCTAGGGAGATGATAACGACAGCCTCATTCAGGAGACAGTTATCATTCCAGGCTTCCAAGGTGACATGGACGACAAGGAGGTTGTCAGAGTTATAGTTTTCCTTCTGATGAGGGGCAGTATTTTGGACAGGTGGTCCAAGGCAATACTGAGGGTGGCATGGCGCAGGATACTGATTAAGTTCAGTTGACGATACAGTCTAAGAAGTTTGGATTTGAAGTTCATTTATGAGCTAGGTCCCATCAGACATCCAGACATATTCTGAGACAGGTATTGCTCTTTTCGGGAGATGGTTTCTCCGCGAACTTGAGATATAGAGAGACATAGAAAGAAACAACTGAGCGGATCCACTCACTAAGGCTATTCCTCGAACGCAATAGTTCCGCAAACGAGCTTTGTGAGACTGACTAGTAGAGGAGTTGGATGTTCGGTATCACACGGGCTGTGAGTATGCGACATCGCAATAATTAGCCTTGAGTGCAAGTGGGAGATTGTTGGAGATAGTGCCCTCAGAGTCAATTATTAGGTCACAGGTACGTGATTGTAATGATTGAGGGAGGACCTATCCCGGTAGGACAGTCTTACTCGAGATGATAGTATGCTATCTGGTTTACCTTTATCATCGTGTACTGCTTGAGGTGACCTGACATGTCGCTATTACACGTTGATAGAGCCCCTAGGATTCTTGCTTGACCACCAGCAGTATGAGGGCGATCATATAAGTGGGAGCTGGGGGTCTACAAGCATATCCTTAAAAGGTCCCTAGTCGTGGGAGTTTCGAGACCGGGCATCGATACTCCATTAGTAGACTAGTGTATACAGTCGAGACCCCGACGAGGGGCGGTGGCCGGTCTCACAAGCCACTGGTGTCAGTTGGATCACCTAAGATGTATACAGGTGCTCATTGGGTTATGAGTACACCGGACAGGACTCGCCGGGAACATGCTAGTTGGTCATATACCAGACGTCAGATGGCAGTTCCCTGGTGACATGTGTGCAGGTTAGTTCATCGACCTGGGGATCGTCATTTGTCTCGTGTGAGTTCCCACTGTACTTTGATTACTACCCTACCACGGCTCAAAGGAGTCGTGCAAACAGGTTTTAGTTGGGTACAGTCCCGAGCCACATCGAGGCAGTGAGCGTATCTTCAGGGGTTCGTCTCTCCCGGTATTGGGGGTGAGGTCGTGCTGTGTCTAGGAGAGCCATTACACAAAGTCCTTGGCCAAGGCAAGGAGATTTACTGGTAGGTATTCCAGTAGTATCTCAGGGTGTTCTGGGCTACACTCCGACACGACTTGTACCGCTTTTGGGGGTCTGACTTTTACCAACCCCCTAGGCCCGCCATGCGATACTCATAGACGAACGGACCGGACTGCACGGATATTGTCACTGACAGGCTCAGTAGGGTTGTCAGGCTGAGTTCGCTCACAGACATCCCTTTTAGTCAGTACCTGGTAGCCCGTTACGTATTGGCTTATACCTCTGACGTGCTAGTGGTTAAATCCACAACCAAGGTGTTGATGAGTTTTTAGAGTCCCCCACATTCAGTTACTCAGCTTTCGGGCGAAAGGTTGTAGAGGCCGTATGGAGATATGGCAAGGTCCGATCAGATACGTGCGGTATTGCACGGATCAGGATCGGACAGTCTGTACTATAGGCCGTATGCATATATGGCAGGGTTCGATCAGATACGTGCGGTATTGCACGGATCAGGATCGAACGGATATTACTATCCGGCTTTGGTATAAGCCGGATTCTAGTATAGTACAGTGTAGATTTTGTCTCATTGCATTTGTATTTCGGTCGAAATACAGATGCGGGTGTGTATGCACAGTATCGGGGTTTTCCTGTAATTTATTACGGGACCCGTTTTCTGGAGTTGCCAGTTTGCTTTCCGTTTCGGCCAATTTCTATTGTTCCGTTCATTGGCCGAAGATTGGTGGAGGAGGGTTTATTTGCATTGTTGCAAATAGGCATTTGTCGAGGGGGTTATCTGCTTTTTTGTTGTATCATGATAGCACCATCCTTTGACTTGATTTCTTCATGATGGCTTGACTTCATAACCTCATCATGGCTTGACTTATGTATGATGATGGAGGGACATGATGGTTGATGATGATGAGGGGTGAGGTTGGTTGAGTGTGGGTTTATTGTTGTGATCATTTCCTTTTTTTGGCATGATAGCCTTCTCTCTCTCCATTGCATTATGGGATGGCTCTCTCCTTTTCTATCATACTCTCCCTCATTCTCACTCACCCTCTTTGTAGTGGCCGGCCCAAAGCTTGAGTGGGGCTGTCCAAATTTTGTGGAGTGGGGTTTTTGCTCATTTGATGTTCCAAAAATCCCCAAAGTCCCTCCACATAGTTCTTGTATCTTTTCCTCCACCATATGGCAACTCCTCCAACCCCAATAGAGACAATAGCTCACTACACATTCTACAGCAAATCTTGGGCACGTCGAGTAGCCGGCTTCGTGCCCGAGTTGCCTCGGCATTGAGGTGGGAGCCCGTAAAAGAAGTAGGCGATGTGGTGCACTTCCGGCGACGAGGAGGAGACGGGACATTCCGCAGGAGATCGGGACCATGACGAGAAGACCGGAGGACTTGGATCGTCGGTATATCTCTAACCCATCTTCTAGTTAGCTTAGACTTGTTAATGGTTACGATCCGGGTGTTTAGTGCGCGGTGGTGCCGGTTTGCTAAGTCCGCAAAAATTAAAGTTTTTCACCGCTTCCGCATTTGGCTGTCGGATTGACGGCCGGGGCGCCGCCGTGCACTTACAGTACTTATAGACGCTCTCTTCCAAAACATCATTTAGAAAAGAAGTCATGACACCCAACCACCAGATATCGTAGTCATGGTATGTAGCCATGGCAAGTAGGATCTGGATGGACTTAAGCATAGATCCTTAGAAAAGGTTTCAACATAATCCATACCTGGTCAATGATGCAAACCTTTAACAAGTCTAGCTTTGAAAGTCTCAACTTTTCCATGTACACCAAGTAATCTTTTCAAGATATACTTGCTCCTGATGGGGATTTAACCCTTCAGATATAGCAACCAAAGTCCATACTTTGTTGGTGTATAAGGATTCCATCTCAGATCGCTAAGCATCCAGCCATTCTTACAGAGTCCCACTCCTGATGGCCAGCTAGAAACTAGTTGGGTCATCATCTCATGATGCAATCCTCGCTCCCACTGTCATAGAGAAACCTAAGTATCTCTCAGGTGGGTGAGGAACCCTACTAGATCGGCGGAGAGGCTGAGGTTCGTCGGGGACTATTGAATCCTTTGGTTCTATCAAATCATCAGCTGTAGTTTGTATAGCTGGAACCATTCCAGTTCTACATAACTGACATTGCCTCGAGCTTGTCCAGATTTTGCTTTAAGACATAGGCCGGACAACCCCAAATCTTAACTTACTTAAGAGATAGGCTCTTCCCATACCATATCATATATGAAGTGGTAGGCAATTGATTTGCTTTGAACCCTATTCAATAGGTATGCAGCTTCTCAAGTGTATAACTCCCAAAAGGTGTTAGTTATATGTATTCCCTAGAGGCCATTACTGTACATAGGATGTATATTGTAGTGGATGCTGGGACATATATAGGGTGGACTTTCTTGCTCGACATGATAGTATGCTATCTGGTTGAACTTTACCTTAACGTGTATACTAATTGTCTCTCTGTTACATGTTGGTAAAGCCCTTAGGATGTGTACTTGACTACCTGGACTATGATGCGGATCATACTAATGGGGACATGGTAGTCCATAAGTACATCCTTCAAAGTCCCTAGTCGTGGGTGTATCGAGACGGGGCATCGATATACCAGAGTAGACTAGCGTGTACCTTCTCGACCCATACAGATGGGCGATGGATGATCCCATATCCATCGGTGTTTGACATCAGAGATGATATACGGGTGCTCAGTAGAGACTGGGTACACTGGACGGACTAGCCGAGAACTCCCAGATGGTATTATACCTTACGTCAGATGGCAGTTCTCTGGTGACACTGGTACAGAGTAGTCTGTTGACCCGAGATCGTCATAGAGTCTTGTGTGGTTCCCACTGTGCTTTGATTTCCATCTTACCACGTCCAAGAGGGCGTGCAAAACGGTGGTTTTTAGGTACAGTCCCGAGTCACATGGAGGCAATGAGCGATAGGAGGGGATTCGTCTCTCCCGGTATAGGGGGTTGATGTTGCGCTGTGTTCGATTGGCTATAACCGGAAATCCCTGGCCAGGGTTGCTGAGATTTACTGGTAAGTTTTACCAGTAGTTTCTCGAACTGTTATAGACCTCATATCGACACGACTTATCGAGCTATTGGGGTCTGACGTTTACCACCCCTAGGCGAGATTTGCGACATATCAGACGATCAGACCGGACTGTACGGTAGTGTTACTGGTTGGATTCACTGGAGTATGAGCGGGCTTGCTCGTCGATCTTCAGATCGCTCAATACCCGGGTGGCCGTTACGTTTAGCAGACCGCTTGCGGCTTGTGGGTGTTTGATATGATCATCACCTGCTGCCGGCGTATTGACGAGTCTTTAGAGTCCTACACAGAGGTTTCCTGGCTCAAGCGAAACGAAATAGGAGCGCATATGAGATATGTGCGGGACCGAGAATAATGCGTGTATGTGATACCGTATTCTATTCTCGCGATGAATGTATTGATTGGTTGTATGCGATATAACCTAGTTATCGAATCAAGGATTGATTCGATAAATCGATACATTGGATATTAGTCGGTTATATGCGATATGACCGGATTGTTAAATCAAGTGTTGATTTAATGATTTAATGTATAATTATATATTTGATATATTACTTTGCATTAACTAATATTGGTTCACTTTAAATGGATTTTCTCACTCGAATGTGCACATTGTATATTCGATATAGCTTTGTGCACTTGATTGTATCATGTTTGATGATGCATGTTCACTTGTGTTTGTGTGAAGATTGAACCATGGTTATATGAATGGTTAGGGTTATGATTATTTATTCATTTATTTATCTATTTATTCTTTTTGGAAAAAGGAAGGCATGAAAAGAAAATGGTGGCTTGTTTTGTATTCTAGTTGAAGCTTCATGAAGCTTTGACCTAAGTGACCATTTTTGTCTCATGCTTAACCCTAACCATTCTAACTAACCTTAGTTTAATCTCTACACTTGACCATGGTTTACATTATGATAAGTTTTGATTTTCTATTGATTTTTAATTAACTTATCATAAGAATTATCATCTTCTTCTTCTTCTCCTTCAAGAAGAAAACCAAGCTTCATCAATGGTGATTGATGAATAAGAGTGAGAAATCCAATTCTAAAGTGAACCCACTTTCTATTTCTTCATCCTCTACCTCTTGCCAAATAGTAGAGTGTGTTTTCTTCACAAGTTTTATGACTTGGTGAAGTGGGAGCTTGATCTTGCGATGCCTCGACGTAGATCATCTTCGGCATGGACATCGACGACCTAGCTCGCCTATTCTCCGATGAAGCCGACGCTAGAGCCCGGGATTTGTTTTGGACAGCGAGAGCACTTTGTTGCGGAGCGATGGAGGTGGAGCACCGGATCTACAAAGGTTGTATTTCCGTTTCCTTTTAGTTAAGTTGTTAACTAGATTCTCGCTTCGCCTAGATATCTAGCCAACGATCTGTATTAGGCTTTCTCGGCACCGTTAAATTTTGAAATTAGTATGGTTGATGCCTTGTGAGACCTCTAGTATGTGCCTAGGAACCCTACAGTGGTATCAGAGCCTAGCCAGAGCCTTAGGCGAAGTCTAGACGCAATTTGAAGTCTGAACGAACCCGAAACCCAATTCCAAACATGCTCTCTGTCCTTTTTCTAAAATCTGGGATTTTTCAACATTAAAAATATGCAGAAAATTCAGCAGGTGATTTTAAGAGTTTCTGTGAAATTCGAGTTCCTAAATCCATTAAACTGCCGCGGTTTCGCGGCACGAGCATGGCTCGTGCGGCGGTTCCGCGGCCGTACGGCCACCTTATTCAATGTATTTTACACAGTAACTCCTAATTGATAATGCTGGATTTTCTGGGAATTTTTAATTTTTTATTCAAGAGTTGAATTTTCAGGGGTTGTTTTGGGGATTCGGTGTTTCGATCGGAGTATCAAATTTTGTCTATGTGGCTTTCCGGATAATTTTTGGATATGTTAAAAAGTTCGACCGGATATAAATACCCAACTTTTCCCCTGTCGGGAAATTTCCAAGTGTTGGATTTTTCCGTGGTTTAACGACGTTCTAAGTAGTGCAAGTAACGCGATGGACCCTCTAGAAGACAACAAACCTTAACTCGATTATGTGACCGTCTTGAACTGCCCTTTGAACCTTCGGGTTTGGGGCAGTACGGCGTGCCACATGTGAGGCGTTGGCTTGACCCTTCTACGGCTGGACCGTTGGTACTGAGGCACGAACTGAATGTTGTTAGACTCATATTTCATGTGTTGATCATTATCGGGAAAACTTGGGTGTTCGATTGTTCGATCGAAAAGTTTAACATTTTCTATTTTATCTGGAATGTGATACAATACTTGGAACTCGCAAAAGTTATGAGATAACTGAATGAATGTTATAAATCTAGCGGTTAGTCTCACTTGATCGGTTGCCACAGAATTTTGATGTGATCAAAAGTCCGTCGCAATCACGTAGCTTACGCGGATATTCGCCGGTAAACTTAATAGACAGCCTCGCTCCATAGCCCCGACCAAGTGACTGTAGGAGAACCCCGTCGCCGAAAGCATCCGTCCGGGTGCTCGCGGTAGCGGTGTTCCGCCTTGGTGCACTTCGTCGACGGTATCGGGGGTGCATCCGTCTACTAAAGTTTGCGACGAGTATTCGATCAGGATGTCGGGAATCTTGTTGAATTGCCCGACTTGATATTGAAAAGAGTTTTCGATTTTGAGACTAAAATGCGGGGTTTATAATTGTTAGGCATGTGATGTCTAAGAAATTCATTTGGTCAAGCATGTGATGTCTGAGGTGGTTGCAGATTCCAACTGTTGTAGTTTTACACTTTCTTTTCTGTGACCGTAAGTGTAATATGTGATATCGCCGGTTTCGTTGCTATATGTCAACGACAATTAGGATACGCATGTTTACTTACGTTGATGACATGTGATGTTATGTGTTGCTGGATATGTTATATTGGATCGTCGTGTTTGAATAGCCGGGGGTTTTTATGTGAGATGAGTGTTTTTCATTTTCATTCATGTAAAAACTTGTATGTAATATTCTTTTATTGGGGCACTTCCAGGTTGCGGAAGCTGTCACCGTTTGTATATTATTTACTTTTCTGCACTAGGATAGACCCAAGGAGTAGGGCATAAGTAACCGGGTTCTGGAGTCCAGTGGGAGACCAACTCGAGGAGTCGAGTCCGGGTCTCCTAACTCTAGAATTGGTAGGGTTGCTTGCCGCTCTCGTAGGGGTCTAGGGGTGTGGGTTTGGCTATTCATCACGACCGTGGAATCCGTGTTTTATACTGGCTCGTATTGAAAACACGGACGTCCTAGTATATCCAATATTTCATATGATTCTTCTGCTGCGATATCTGTGATGTGATCATGTGATGTTCTGTGATAGATACAGTATATAGTATATATGATATATTATATAGACGTTACTTATGTTTTACACCCGCGCTAGCCTTGCCCTGCTCTGCCGTTAGTTACCTAACCTAACGGTGCACGAGGGGACATCGAGGCGAATGCGGATGGCATAAGTGTACGTCGTATTTATCTGTGATGTTTAGGTATTTCAATGATGGGACTTCATTAATATGATTAATGAAATAAAAGAAACCTAAGATGTTGTAGAATCGAATTTCAAAATAAAACAGGTAGTTACAGTTCTTGCTTTGCACAGCGGTATATGTGATATATCCTGCACCTTATTCGATGAGGAAAGGACCGAGATCCCTTCACCGGGAGTGACTCCTGTAGCAATAACTGGCAGATGCTACACACTCGGTTTGTCTTTTGATTGCTTTTAACAGTTTTTTCTTTGCACAGTGATATATGTGATATATCCCGCACCTCATTCGACGAGGAAAGGACCGACGATCCCTTCACCGGGAGTGACTCCTTTAGCAAAACTAGAAAAGCCTCAAAAGCACTCCATTTTAAAATCATTTGATTCTACAACGATATCAAGTTCATTACGCAATAGGTTTTCAGAAAAACCTGTCGTAGCCCTCCGTCATTTCAGATAAGTTGTATATAGTATTCGTGCTGCATTTGTTGGCTTTCGTCAAGGTGCAGTGTGCGGTAGCTATATGCTGCTTATCTGCCAGCATACGATGCGATTGGATTAGGGTAGTCGTGCGGCTTTGTTGGCTTTCGTCAAGGGTCGTGCGGGTGGGTTTAATTCAATCAGGAAATGTACGGGTTGAACTTGACTAGCGGGCTATGGTTTGTTGGCTTTCGTCAAGGTCATAGCACGTTAGGGGCAAAATATTATCGGGAATTTCAAGTGTTGAAATTTGCAATGAGATTGCATACCTTCTATGAGATAGTTGGATCCCGATACCCGCTGTGAGTAAGAGTTACTCCTGGGAGAGTTTTACATATTACAATTAGCCGATCAAGTAGGTGTCTAGAAAGGTGTCAACGGGGTTACGCCTCTGGGAAAACGAGGTTTACATTAATTAGGTTCGTGCGAAAGCACGGGGGACCTCCCTCAAAGTACCGACACTGGCCTGGCTGAAAGATTGGCGAACTTGTAGTGTGTAATTAATCCCGGCTAGTCTTTCCTTTTAGGGTTTGAAGGAAGATTTGATAAAAATCAGTGGGAACCATCCTGATTAGATAAAATAATAACCAATCTATTCTTGCAAGAGCGCACGCTGAGTGTTTTCTTCTCTCTCTCTCCTGGTAGCGACCATGTCACGCCTTAATCAAGATAATAAAACGGATTATTGACCGAACCCGCTTGTTATACTGAACTGGGGAACGTTGGTCCCGCTCCAACTTATAATTGTTATAAGACAGAGCAGGAAATTGGGGATTACCAGAATTCCTATGCCGCCCAAACGAAGAGAGTGCATGCTGATGCATCATCTTCGGGTATGTTCATTATACAGAACTGTTTCTCAGTATCCTTTACGTCCTGGGTATGTTATACCAGATCAGGATCCCAGATATGTAATATGTTACATAGGGCTACAGAAAGGTAGAGGACTGAGAACGGGTGATAAGTTTCATGAGGCAGAAAACGGGGCAAGAGTTGCAGCCAAGTCTGTTGGTCACTGTCACCCTGTAATCCAAATACATTGATTCTGAACGAATGTTATTAGATACCGAACCTGATATACAAAATCATATCACTCTCTTTATTAGTAAAGAAATGATAAAATTTTGTATTGTTGGATAATGTTTTGAACATTTCCTATATCAAAAGTTGATCGGATCAGGCACGTTATCTAAAAGCATTGATGTTCTAAATCAAACTACAGTTCTTAGTATATGGAACACACATAAGAGGAAGAGTTCAGAAATGAACGAATTCTTCTTAAGGTATTGTAGACTAGGTCATATCAATGCGACCTGACTAGCTGAAGTTACATATAGATGCATATTTAAATCAGTTTGAATTTACATCTTATGAAACTTGCCAGTCATGTCACTGAGATAAGATGACCACAGCTCTGTTTATTGGTAACAGAGAAAAAGTTAGTAAACTCTTAGGACTGATACATGATGATGTATGTAAGGTCCCCTGTCTATACATGCCAGGGCTGGTTCTTTATACTTCATTACATTCTCTGATGATCTTTCGAGATTCAGACCTATGTTCCTGTTGAAACACACGTCCGAACCTTTTGAGATATTCACAGAATATAAGCGAGAAGTAAAGAACCAGAATACGGGTATAAGTATTATGTCCTTTGATGAGATCAAGGAGGAGAATACTTGTGCATGGAATTCCTGGACTATTCTAAAGGAGAATGAGATTCTCTCTCAGCATTACTCCTCCGTATACACCATAGCACGATGGTATATCGGGGTGGAGCAATCACACCCTATATGATAAGGTGTGCTCTATGATGAGTACTACTGAGTTTCCTATTTCCCTTAGGAGTTATGCACTTGAGAAGCTGCATACCTATTGAATAGGGTTCGAATCAAATCAGTTGCCTACCACTTCATATGTGATATGGAAAGGGAAGAGCCCATCTCTTAAGTTGGTTAAGATTTAGGGTTGTCCGGGCTATGTCTAAAAGCAAAATCCGGACAAGCTCGAGGCAAAGTTAGTTATGTAGAACTGGAAAAGTTCCAGCTATACAAAGTACAGTAGATGATTTGGTACAACCAAAGGATTCAATAGTTACCAACGAACCTCAGCCTCTCCGCCGATCTAGTAGGGTTCCTCACCCACCTGAGAGCTACTTCGGTTTCTCTATGACAGTGGGAGCGAGGATTGCATCATGAGATGATGACCCAACTAGTTTCGAGCTGGCCATCAGGAGTGTGACTCTGTAAGAATGGCTGGATGCTTAGCGATCTGAGATGGAATCCATGTACACCAACAAAGTATGGACTTTGGTTGCTATATCTGAAGGGTTAAATCCCCATCAGGAGCAAGTATATCTTGAGAAGATTACTTGGTGTAGATGGAAAAGTTGAGACTTTCAAAGCTAGACTTGTTAAAGGTTTTCGTCATCGACCAGGCGTGGATAATGATGAAACCTTTTTCCAGTGGCTATACTTAAGTCCATCCGGATCCTACTTGCCACGGCTACATACCATGACTATGATATCTGGCAGTTGGGTGCCATGACTGCTTTTCTAAATGATGTTTTAGAAGAGAACGTCTATAAGTACACAGCCAGAGGGCTTCGTAGACAGTGGGAGCAGCGGAAACGTGTACAAGATGCTTTATAGGATAAAGCAGGTATCGCGGAGTTGGAACATCTGTTTTGATGTAGTAGTCAAAGAGTTTGACATCATCAAAATGGTAGATGAACCTTGTATAAACAAAAAGGTAGTAGGGAGTATGGTGACGATCCTCGTAGAGTACGTGGATGACATACTCTTGATGGGGAAGGAGTTTCCTATGCTACGCTCGGTCAATCTCCGCTTATCACCATAATTCTCCATATAGGATCAAAATGATACCTCCTAAATCCTGGATTTTGGATCTATGAGATAGATCTAAATGGATGTTAGGATACTCACTAGCTGTAGTGAGATGGTATCAATCGACCCTGGGGAGAATCACTGGAATGGTTCCAGGGTGATAAAGACGACTGAATGTCAGTCACAGGCATTGTCTTTACCCTCAGTAAAGGGACGGTATGTTGGAAGAGTTCCAAGCTAGATACCGTGACATACTAGACGATAAAGGCAGGATACATCGCTACTTAAGATGCTACCAAAGAGGCTGTTTAGGTGTATATTGGTTCATGAGATGAACTATGTTCCTCCCATTGTGTGACAATGGAGTTGTGGCTTATGCCAAGGAATGCAGGTCCCATCAGTGATCCAGACATATTCTAAGGCAGTATCAGTTGATCATGGAGATGGATGATCTATAAGGGATCGAGATTAGGAGAGTAGATTCAGAGGACAACACGGCGAATCAATTCACAAAGGCCTTTTCCCAGAGAGAGACTTTTATGGGATGGTTGAGTATGAGATACTGCAACCACTGCTACAGATGGCCCTAGTGCAAGTGGGAGATTGTTAGTTATAAGTATGCCCTAGAGGCCATTACTGTACATAGGATGTTTATTGTAGTGGACGCTGGGACATATATAGGGAGGACTTTCTTGCTTGACATGATAGTATGCTATCTGGTTGAACTTTACCTTAACGTGTATACTAATTGTCTCTCTGTTACATGTTGGTAAAGCCCTTAGGATGTGTACTTGACTACCTGGACTATGATGCGGATCATACTAATGGGGATATGGTAGTCCATAAGTACATCCTTCAAAGTCCCTAGTCATGGGTGTATCGAGACGGGGCATCGATATACCAGAGTAGACTAGCGTGTACCTTCTCGACCCATACAGATGGGCGATGGATGATCCCATATCCATCGGTGTTTTACATCAGAGATGATATACGGGTGCTCAGTAGAGACTGGGTACACTGGACGGACTCACCGAGAACTCCCAGATGGTATTATACCTTACGTCAGATGGCAGTTCTCTGGTGACACTGGTACAGAGTAGTCTGTTGACCCGAGATCGTCATAGAGTCTTGTGTGGTTCCCACTATGCTTTGATTTCCATCTTACCACGTCCAAGAGGGCGTGCAAAACGGTGGTTTTTGGGTACAGTCCCGAGTCATATGGAGGCAATGAGCGATAGGAGGGGATTCGTCTCTCCCGGTATAGGGGGTTGATGTTGCGCTGTGTTCGATTGGCTATAATCGGAAATCCCTGGCCAGGGTTGCTGAGATTTACTGGTAAGTGTTACCAGTAGTTTCTCGAACTGTTATAGACCTCATATCGACACGACTTATCGAGCTATTGGGGTCTGACGTTTACCACCCCTAGGCGAGATATGCGACATATCAGACGATCAGACCGGACTGTACGGTAGTGTTACTGGTTGGATTCACTGGAGTGTGAGTGGGCTTGCTCGTCGATCTTCAGATCACTCAATACCCGGGTGGCCGTTACGTTTAGCAGACCGCTTGCGGCTTGTGGGTGTTTGATATGATCATCACCTGTTGCCGGCGTATTGACGAGTCTTTAGAGTCCTACACAGAGGTTTCCTGGCTCAAGCGAAACGAAATAGGAGCGCATATGAGATATGTGCGGGACCGAGAATAATGCGTGTATTTGATACCGTATTCTATTCTCGCGATGAATGTATTGATTGGTTGTATGCGATATAACCTAGTTATCGAATCAAGGATTGATTCGATAAATCGATACATTGGATATTAGTCGGTTATATGCGATATGACCGGATCGTTAAATCAAGTGTTGATTTAATGATTTAATGTATAATTATATATTTGATATATTACTTTGCATTAACTAATATTGGTTCACTTTAAATGGATTTTCTCACTCGAATGTGCACATTGTATATTCGATATAGCTTTGTGCACTTGATTGTATCATGTTTGATGATGCATGTTCACTTGTGTTTGTGTGAAGATTGAACCATGGTTATATGAATGGTTAGGGTTATGATTATTTATTCATTTATTTATCTATTTATTCTTTTTGGAAAAAGGAAGGCATGAAAAGAAAATGGTGGCTTGTTTTGTATTCTAGTTGAAGCTTCATGAAGCTTTGACCTAAGTGACCATTTTTGTCTCATGCTTAACCCTAACCATTCCAACTAACCTTGGTTTAATCTCTACACTTGATCATGGTTTACATTATGATAAGTTTTGATTTTCTATTGATTTTTAATTAACTTATCATAAGAATTATCATCTTCTTCTTCTTCTCCTTCAAGAAGAAAACCAAGCTTCATCAATGGTGATTGATGAATAAGAGTGAGAAATCCAATTCTAAAGTGAACCCACTTCCTATTTCTTCATCCTCTACCTCTTGCCAAATAGTAGAGTGTGTTTTCTTCACAAGTTTTATGACTTGGTGAAGTGGGAGCTTGATCTTGCGATGCCTCGACGTAGATCATCTTCGGCATGGACATCGACGACCTAGCTCGCCTATTCTCCGATGAAGCCGACGCTAGAGCCCGGGATTTGTTTTGGACAGCGAGAGGACTTCGTTGCGGAGCGATGGAGGTGGAGCACCGGATCTACAAAGGTTGTATTTCCGTTTCCTTTTAGTTAAGTTGTTAACTAGATTCTCGCTTCGCCTAGATATCTAGCCAACGATCCGTATTAGGCTTTCTCGGCACTGTTAAATTTTGAAATTGGCATGGTTGATGCCTTGTGAGACGTCTAGTGTATGCCTAGGAACCCTACAAAAGGAAATAGGAAACTCAGTAGTACTCATCATAGAGCACACAATATCATATAGGGTGCTATTGCTCTGCCCCGATATACCATCGTGCTATGGTGTATACGGAGGAGTAATGCTGAGAGAGAATCTCATTCTCTTTTAGGACAGTCCAGAAATTCCGTGCTCAAGTATTCTCCTCCTTGATCACATCAAAAGACATAATATTTATTCCCGTATTTTGGTTCTTTACTTCTAACTTATATTCTGTGAATATCTCAAAAGGTTCGGACTTGTGTTTCAACAGGAACATATGTCTGAATCTAAAAAGATTATCAGACAGGGGACCTACATACATCAACATGCATCATCCCAAGAGTTCACTAACTCTTTCTCTGTTTCCAATAAACAGAGTTATGGTCATCTTATCTCTGTGACATGACTGGCAAGTTTCACAAGATGTAAATTCAAACTAATTTAAATATACATCTAAATGTAACTTCAGCTAGTCGGGTTGTATTGATATGACCTAGTCTACAATGCCTCAAGAATAATTCGTTCATTTCTGAACTCTTCCTCTTGAGTGTGTTCTGTATACAAAGAACTGTAGTTTGATTTAGAACATCAATGCTTTTAGATAACGTGCCTGAACCGATCAACTTTTGATATAGGAAATGTTCAAAATATTATCCAACAATACAAAATTTTATCATTTCTTTACTAATAAAGAGACTGATATGATTTTGTATATCTGGTTCGGTATCTAATAACATTCATTCAGAATCAATGTATTGGTAATACAGGGTGACAGTGACCAACAGACTTGGCTGCAACACTTGCACCGCTTTCTGCCTCATGAAACTTATCGCCCGTTCTCAGTTCTCTACCTTTCTGTAACCCTATGTATCAGATTACATATCTGGGATCCTGATCTGATATCTAATACCCAGGACGTAGAGGATACAGAGAAACAGTTCTTTGTAATGAACACACCCGAAGGAGATGCATCATATGCACTTTCTTCGTTTGGGCGGCACGGGAAATCTGGTTTTCCCCAATTTCCTGCTCTGTCTTATAAATTATAAGTTGGAGCGGGACCAACGTTCCCCAGCTCAGTATAACAAGCGGGTTCGGTCAATATATCCGTATTATTATCTTGATTAAGGCGTGATATGGTCGCTACCTGGAGAGAGAAAGAGAAGAAAACACTCAGCGTGCGCTCTTGCAAGATCAGATTGGTTATTATTTTATCTAATCAGGATGGCTCCTACTGTTTTTATCAAATCTTCCTTCAAACCCTAAAAAGAAAGACTAGCCGGGATTAATTACACACTACAAGTTCGTCAATCTTTCAGCCAGGCCAGTGTCGGTACTTTGAGGGAGGTTCCCCATGCTTTCGCACGGACCTAATTAATGTAAATCTCGTTTTCCCAGAGACGTAACCTCGTTAACACCTTTCTAGATACCTACTTGATCGACTAATTATAATGTGTAAAACTCTCCCAGGAGTAACAATTACTCGCAGCGGGTATCGGGATCCAACTATCTCATAGAAGGTATGCAATCTCATTGCAAATTTCAACACTTGAAATTCCCGATAATATTTTGCCCCTAACGTGCTATGACCTTGACGAAAGCCAACAAACCATAGCCCGCTAGTCAAGTTCAACCCGTACATTTCTTGACTGAATTAAACCCACCCGCACGACCCTTGACGAAAGCCAACAAAGCCGTACGACAACCCTAATCCAATCGCATCGTATGCAGCAGATAAGCAGCATATAGCTACCGCACACTACACCTTGACGAAAGCCAACAAATGAAGCACGAATACTATATACAACTTATCTGAAATGACGGAGGGCTACGACAGTTTTTTCTGAAAACCTATTGCGTAATGAACTTGATATCGTTGTAGAATCAAATGATTTTGAAATGGAGTGTTTTTTAGGCTTTTCTAGTTTTGCTAAAGGGGTCACTCCCGGTGAAGGGATCGTCGGCCCTTTCCTCGTCGAATGAGGTGCAAAACATATCATATATATCACTGTGCAAAGAAAAAACTATAGAAGCAATCAAAAGACAAACCGAAGGTTGTAGCATCTGCCAGTTATTGCTAAAGGGGTCACTCCCGGCGAAGGGATCGTCGGCCCTTTCCTCATCGAATAAGGTGCAGGATATATCATATATACCACTATGCAAAGCAAGAACTATAGCTACCTATTTTATTTTTGAAATTCGATTCCACAACATCTTAGGTTTCTTTTCTTTCATTAATCATATTAATGAGGTCCCATCATTTAAATCACCTAAACATCACAGATAAATACGACGTACACTTACGCCATCCGCATTCGCCTCGATGTCCCCTCGTGCACCGTTAGGTTAGGTAACAAACAGCAGAGCGGGGCAGGGCTAGCGCGGGTATA
The DNA here is from genome assembly GCA_030015575.1 of Agapanthus africanus. Lineage (NCBI taxonomy): Eukaryota > Viridiplantae > Streptophyta > Magnoliopsida > Asparagales > Amaryllidaceae > Agapanthus > Agapanthus africanus. Next base: position 236,126,985 of record CM057337.1, read on the forward strand.
AAACATAAGTAACGTCTATATAATATATCGTATATACTATATATATAGTATTTATCACAGAACATCAAATGATCACATCATAGATATCGCAGCAGAAAAAAATATCATATGAAATATTGGATATACTAGGACGTCCGTGTTTTCAATACGAGCCAGTATAAAACACGGATTCCACGATCGCGATGAATAGCCAAACCCACACCCCTAGACCCATACGAGAGCGACAAGCAACCCTACCAATTCTAGAGTTAGGAGACCCGGACTCGACTCCTCGAGTTGGTCTCCCACTGGACTCCAGAACCCGGTTACTTGTGCTCCCCTCTTTGGGTCTATCCTAGTGCGGAAAAGTAAATAATATACAAATGGTGACAACATCCGCAACCTGGAAGTGCCCCAATAAAAGAATATTACATACAAGTTTTTACATGAATGAAAATGAAAAACACTCATCTCACATAAAAAAAACCCGGCTATTCAAACACGACGATCCAATATAACATATCCAGCAACACATAAGATCACATGTCATCAACGTAAGTAAACATGCGTATCCCAATTGTCGTTGACATATAGCAATGAAACCGGCGATATCACATATTACATTTATGGTCGCAGAAAAGAAAGTGTAAAACTACAACAGTTGGAATCCGCAACCTCCGTAGACATCGCATGCCTAATCAAATGAATTCCTTAGACATCGCATGCCTAACAATTATAAACCCCGCATTTTAGTCTCATTATCGAAAACTCTTTTCATTATCAAGTCGGGCAATTCAACAAGATTCCCGACATCCTGATCGAATGCTCGTCGCAAACTTTAGTAGGCGGCCGCACCCCTGACGCCGTCGACGAAGTGCACCAAGGCAGAACACCGCTGCCGCGAGCACCCGAACGGATGCTTTCGGCAACGGGGTTCTCCTACAGTCACTTGGTCGGGACTATGGGGTGAGGCTGTCTATTAAGTTTACCCGGCGAGTATCCGCGTACGCTACGTGATTGCGACAGACTTTTGATCACATCAAAATTCCGTGGCAACCGATCAAGTGAGACTAAAGTACTATGTTTATAACATTCAAATCAGTTATCTCATAACTCCTTGTGGATTCCAAATATTGTATCACATTCCGGATAAATAGAAAATGTTAAACTTTCCGATCGAACAATCAAACACCCAAGTTTTCCCGAAACAGCTCAACACATGAAATAAGTTTAAAAACATACAGTTCATGCCTCAGTACCAACGGTCCATCCGTAGAAGGGTCAAGCCAACGCCTCACATGTGGCATGCCGTACTGCCCCAAACCCGAAGGTTCAAAGGGCAGTTCAAGACGGTCACATAATCGAGTTAAGCTTTGTTGTTTTCTAGAGGGACCATCGCGTTACTTGCACTATTTAGAATGTTCTTAAACCACGGAAAAATCCAACACTTGGAAATTTCCCGACAGGGGAAAAAGTGGGTATTTATATCCGGTCAAACTTTTTAACATATTCTAGAATTACCCGGAAAAACACATAGACGAAATTAGACTTCCCGATCGAAACACCGAGTCCCCAATACGACCCAGAAAACTCAACTCTTGAATAGAAGTTAAAAATTCCCAGAAAATACAGCACTAAAATATAGGAATTACTGTGCAATTTGCAAATGGTGATGTGACTATATGGCCGCGGAACCGCCGCACGAGCCATGCTCGTGCCGCGCTTCCGCGGCGCTTTAGAGGATTTAGGCGCACGTGCTGCACAGTATTTCTTAAAATTCCCTGCTGATTTTTGTGCATATTTTTAATTCACAAAAATCCCAGTTTTGAAAAAAAATACAGAGAAGGGTTTTGGATTAGGGTTTCGGGTCGATCGGGTTTCTAACGTCGTCTACGCATCGCCTAAGACTCTAGCTAGGCTCTGATACCACTGTAGGGTTTCTAGGCAGACCCATGAGGTTCTACAACTGATCAAACATGGCCAATTCAAAATTTTTTTTAAGTGCCAAGTAACCCTAAGCAAGATCGTAACTAGAGGTAAGGCGATAAAGATGCAAGTTAACAACTTAACTAAGAGTGAACGGAAGATACAACCTTTGTAGATCCGGTCCTCCACCTCCATAGCTCCGTGATGATGTCCCTCCACTGCGATCATCGGATCCCGGACTCTAGCGATGGTTTCGTCGCAGAAATGATCGGGCTAGGTCGTCGACTTCGATGCCGAAGATGATCTACGTCGAGGCAACTCAAGATCAAGCTCTAACTTCACCAAGTCATGAAACTTGTGAAGAAAACACCCTATACTACATGGCAAGTGGTAGAGGATGAAGAAATAGGAAGTGGGTTCACTTTGGATTTGGATTTCTCACTTGAAATCATCACTTGATATTTTTCAAGAATGGTTTCTTCACTTGAACAAGAAGATGAAGAAGAAAGAAAATGAATTATTTCTTAAAATAAATCAAGTGATTCTTATCATATATGTAACCATGGGTGAAGTAAACTAATGTAGAGAATAAACTAGGGTTAGGTGAATGGTTAGGTCAAGGGAAAATCCAAAATGGCTAGACTTTTTCAAAGATGCTAGAAGCTTCATAAGAAACAAAAAGCCACCATTTTATTTCTTGCAAAAATAAATGAAATAAAATAAATAATTAAGCAAAACCCTAACCATTTACCTAAACATAGTTTAAAGCATACATTCACCCAAGTTTACATGTATCATCAAACATGATACAAAGTAGTGCACAAAACTATATCATATATACAATGTGCACATCAAGTGAGAAAATCTATCTTAAGTGAACCAATACTAGTTAATGCAAAGTAATATATCAAATATATAATTATACATTAAATCATTAAATCAACACTTGATTTAACGATCCGGTCATATCGCATATGACCGACTAATATCCAATGTATCGACTTATCGAATCAATTCTCGATTCGATAACTAGGTTATATCGCATACAACCAATCGATACATTCATCGTTAGAATAGAATACGGTATCACATACACGCATTATTCTCGGTCCCGCACATATCTCATATGCGCTCCTATTTCGTTTCACTTGAGCCAGGAAACCTCTGTGTAGGACTCTAAAGACTCGTCAATACGCCGGCAGTAGGTGATGATCATATCAAACACCCACAAGCCGCAAGCGGTCTGCTAAACGTAACGGCCACCCGGGTATTGAGCGATCAGAAGATCGACGAGCAAGCCCGCTCACACTCCTGTGAATCCAACTAGTAACACTTACCGTACAGTCCGGTCTGTTCGTCTGATATGTCGCATATCTCGCCTAGGGGTGGTAAACATCAGACCCCAGCAGCTCGATTAGTCGTGTCGATATGAGGTCTATAACAGTTCGAGAAACTACTGGTAACACTTACCAGTAAATTTCAGCAACCCTGGCCAAGGATTTCCGGTTATAGCCAATCGAACACAGCGCAACATCAACTCCCTATACCGGGAGAGACGAATCCCCTCTTATCGCTCATTGCCTCCATGTGATTCGGGACTGTACCCAAAAACCACCGTTTTGCACGCCCTCTTGGACGTGGTAAGGTGGAAATCAAAGCACAGTGGGAATCACACAAGACACTATGACGATCTCGGGTCAACAGACTACTCTGTACCAGTGTCACCAGAGAACTGCCATCTGACGTGAGGTATAATACCATCTGAGAGTTCTCGGCGAGTCCGTCCAGTGTACCCAGTCTCCACTGAGCACCCGTATATCATCTCTGATGTCAAACACCAATGGATATGGGATCATCCATCGCCCATCTGTATGGGTCGAGAAGGTACACGCTAGTCTACTCTGGTATATCGATGTCCCGTCTCGATACACCCACGACTAGGGACTTTGAAGGATGTACTTATGGACTACCATGTCCTCACTAGTATGATCCGCATCATAGTCCAGGTAGTCAAGTACACATCCTAAGGGCTTTACCAACATGTAACAGAGAGACAATCAGTGTACACGTTAAGGTAAAGGGCAACCAGATAGCATACTATCATGTCGAGCAAGAAAGTCCTCCCTATATATGTCCAAGTATCCACTACAATATACATCCTATGTATAGTAATAGCATATAGGGCATACATATAACTAATATGTCCCAGAGGCCATTACTGTACATATGATGTATATTGTAATGGATGCTTGGACATATATAGGGAGGACTTTCTTGCTCGACCTGATAGTATGCTATCTGGTTGTACTTTATCTTAACATGTACTCTGATTGTCTCTATGATTACATGTTGATAAAGCCCTTAAGATATGTACTCGACTACTGGGACTATGATGAGATCATACAAGTGGGGCCACGGTAGTCGACGAGTACATCCTATAACAGTTCCTAGTCGAGGGTGTATCGAGACAGGGCATCGATACACCAGAGTAGACTAGCGTATACGCTTCTTGACCTATATGATGGGCGATGGATGATACCATATCCATTGGTGTTTGATATCAGAGAAGGTATACGGGTGCTCAGTAGAGACTGGGTACACTGGACGGACTCGCTGAGAACTCCCAGATGGTATTATACACCACGTCAGATGGCAGTTCTCTGGTGACACTGTTACAGAGTAGTCTGTAGTCCCGAGATCGTCATAGAGTCTTGTGTGATTCCCACTGTACTTTGATTTCCATCATACCACGTCCAAGAGGGCATGCAAAAAGGTGGCTTTTGGGTACAGTCCCGAATCACATGGAGGCAATGAACAATAGGAGGGTATTCGTCTCTCCCGGTATAGGGAGTTGATATTGCACTGTGTTCGATTGGCTATAACTAGAAATCCCTGGCAAGGGTTGCTGAGATTTACTGGTAAGTGTTATCAATAGTTTCTCGAATAGTTATGGACCTCATATCGACACGACTTATCAAGCTACTGGGGTCTGACGTTTACCACCCCTAGGTGAGATATGCGACATATCAGACGAAGAGACTAGACTGTACGGGAGTGTTACTGATTGGATTCGCGGGAGAAAGTACAGGCTTTCTTGTTGATCTTCTTATCGCTCAATACCTGGATGGCTCATCGGCCTTCCTTTTCGACAGGTACCTGGGTAGCCGTTACGTACAGCTAGTGCCGCTGATGTGCTTATGGTTCAACACACTGCCAGCGTACTATCGAGTCTTTAGAGTCCCACGCAGAGGGTTTCCCTACTTTGGGAGAAACGATGTTGAGGCCGAATGGTTTTTCGGCAGGGCTTCGATCATATATGTGTACTTGTGCATGTGTGATGTTCGGGCGGATAATACTAGTGGGCTTTGGTTTAAGCCGGATCCTAGTATTATATTCTTAGATTATTTTGTCTCATTGTATTCGTATTTTCTCAGAATACGGATACGGGTATGTATATACAGGTGAGGGGCATTCTTATAATTATGCAAGGTGCTTCTAGAAGAATACACCTCATTATTTTGATTAACCATTTAGGTTAACGGGTTTAATGAGGTGGAGGGTGAAGTGTTATAATTCTTTGAATGAAGCATGGCTAAGTTATGACTCATGTAGTGACTCATGGTTTACTATTCTTGTATGCTTGCTTGATATTTTGTGGAGATATTTTGTGTTTGCATTATTATCTCATACACTTAGCCATTCTTCATTCTATTCTTTTTCACAACACTCTCACTTTTCTCCATACTTCTTCTACCTCAAACCCTAATTGTCTCATGTGTTGAGAAGCCTAGAGTTCTTGAGACATTAATCCATCATCTCACTCAACTTCATCTAGGCTACTTAGATTAGCACTCTAAGTACCCTAGTTACCTCGATTAGGAGGTAGGAGCTCAAAGTAGGCACTCTTGGGTGGATCATCTTTGACGCTAGGAGGCCGAAGTTCAAGCACGATCCGTACATCTTTTGAGGAGCCAAAAGAGAGGAGCGAAGACCCGAGGACTTATTTTCTTTAGGTATAATTTCTATCATAGTAAATAGAGCTTCTTATGTTGCTAGTTAGGTTTATGGTTAGATCCGGTTTAGGGTTATTCTAGCACCAAGTTTCGTATCGTATTAAAAATTTTGTTCCGAAAACGGCCACGGATGATGGCCAGGGTATTAGCATAACCTTTCATGGTATCAGAGCCAGCCCATAAACCCTACACTAGCAGGTTTAAACAATGTTAAAGTAACAAAACCGAGATAACTTCGAAACACGAAACGAAAATCCAAGTTTCTATAGAAATTTTCCGAGGCTCTAAAATTTTTTTAAACAATTGCATAGTGCTCCTTACGTTGTGATATGAACACAGAACAAAAACAACACAATTTCACTTCAACTTGGTCGGCCAAAGTCCAATTTAGACCGGCCCCACCAGTTTTTTAGAGTGCAATTGCGTTTGGGTTTTGGTCTGTGTTCTTGTCTCTTGGATTTAGGGTTTCAGGTGTTGTTAGTTTTTGCCCAGGTTGGATATAATGTTATCTTAAGTTTTGGGGCAATTCGGGGTATTTCGAAGTCGTTATTTTTAACGCTGTTTAATAGTTTCTGTACATATATTACTATCTGCGACCGTGAATGTCATAAGAGTGATATAACTCGTCTAACTGCTATATGTTCTTTTAGACGGATTTGTGAACATGACATTCACGTTGATGTTCTGTGTTTGTATTGAGGTTGTGGTTGGATAGTCGTGGTGGATAGCTTATAGTGCAATGGTAGTTGTACAATTAAGATTCATTTGTACATTTGTTATTGCAGGACGAGCATCCGACATGTGGACAGCCGTTACTTCCTGTTGTATATTATTTGATTGGGGCACGACCGGGTTGAGGTCGATGTCACCATTGTACATATTATTTATTTTTTCTGTACTAGGTTTACCCCGCGATAGAGTGAACGAATAGCCGAGATCTAGAGGGCAACAAGACTACATCTTATGGCGTTGAGACGGAGGGGGCTTCGCTCTAGAATTGGTAGGCTATTCGCCGCATTCGTAGGGGGTATAGTATGACCCACGGAGGGACGCCCAAGTTACCGGATTCCGTGAAGTTCTGGGTGGCCCATTCACTCTGTTGATTAGGGTTGCCTCACTTCTAGGATTGGCGGGTAACTTTCCACGCTCATAGGGGTCCAGGTTTTCATTGCACAGGCTATCCAGACGATCGGGAACATCGGGTTTTATTTGCGGCTCAAATAAAACCCGAGGCTCCAAGGTTATCCACCATTCTGTGTTGCTTGCTAAGATTCTGTGATGTTGCTTATTATCATGCTTGGGACGAATGTTATATATATATATATATACTTATATATACTAGTAGATGTTGTATATGTTTTGCACCTGCGCTAGTCCAGCCCTCGCTCTGCCGTTAGTTAAGTAACCTAACGGGTGATGACGGGGCCCAGTGGCGAATGCGTGTGGCATATACGCACATTGTATTTTCGTTCTTTTTGTGGTGTGATAGGTTAATTGATGGGACATCATTAATTTTGATTAATGCAAGAAAAGAAACCTAAAAAGATGTTGTTGGAACAAATTTCGAAAAACTACAGTTATATTCTTTCGCTTTGCATAGTGGTATTCGGTTGTGAATATCAAGCACCTCATTCTAAGAGGTAAGAGTGTAGGGTTGCTAGGCACAAGCACAAGGGTCTACGAGGCAACAACCATGCCCGATTAAAATTTTAGCCGTGCCGAACAACCCAAAGCCGGATCTTTAAACTAGAGTTTATGTGAAAACAAGCATGTTAAACACTTTAACACTAAGTGAAAGGGATTACAACCTTTGTTGATACGGTCCTTCACTTCTAAAGCTCCGTGTTGAGGTCCCTTCGCTGCGATCATCGTGTTCCGGATTCTCGAGAGGCTTCACGAAGAGAAAGATGCAGTATTGCTTCCGATCTTCGATAATAAAGATGATCTACCTTGAAGTTTCATTAACACAAGCTAACACTCACTAAATAAAGTGAACACCCTCATCTAAATGGCAAGGATAGATGAGGATGATGAAGTAGGATTTTTGCTCTCATTTATAATCTTTTTCTCACACATTTTTCATAACAATATCAAAGCTAGAAAGCTTTTCATGAAGAACTCAAGCAAGAAGAAGATGAATAATGATTAGAAACCTTTTGTGATGAATAATGAAAAGATAAATATGATGAATAATGCAACCATGGTCATCTAAACCCATGTAGAGAATTAACTAGGGCTAGGGTTTGGGTTGGGTTAAAGCATGAGTCATTTGAAAATATCTTTGCAAAAACAAAAGAAAACCTTCTAGAAACTTCTAGAATGTATTAACCCAAATCAAACACTAATCTTGTTTAATCTCCACTAAACATGTTGCATTAGTTATCATATCATGTTACAATATTATATATCACATATATAATATTTTTTGTAACAAATAAAATAATACATTTAACATATATCGCATATATATCAATGTATTACCCGAGTGAGAAAAAGAATCTTTTAGTGAGCTAATATTAGTTAATGTAATTTAATATATCATATATATTATTATACCTTAAATTATCGAATCAACACTTGATCCGACAATCCGTCTATATCGCATATAACCGACGAATATCTCATTTACCGATTCATCGAATCAACACTTGATCCGATGACCCGGCTGATATCAAATATCGTGAGAATAGAATACGGTATCACATATCGCATTATCCTCGGTCCTGCACATATCACATATGTGCTCCTACTCCATTTTTCCTGAGCCAAGAAACCTCTGTATTGGACTCTAAAGAATCGTCAATACGCCGGTAGTAGGTGATGATCATATCAAACACACACAAGCTGCAAGCGGTCAGCTAAACGTAACAGCCACCCAGGTATTGAGCGCTCAGAAGATCAACAAGCAAGCCTGTACATTCTCCTATGAATCCAATCAGTAACACTCCCGTACAGTCCGGTCTCGTCGTCTGATATGTTGCATATCTCGCCTACGGGTGGTAAACGTCAGACCCCAGTAGCTCGATAAGTCGTGTCGATATGAGCTCTATAACAGTTCGAGAAACTACTGATAACACTTACCAGTAAATTTCAGCAACCCTGGCCAGGGATTTCCAGTTATAGCCAATCGAACACAGCACAACATCAACTCCCTATACCGGGAGAGAAAAATCCCCTCCTATCGCTCATTGCCTCCATGTGATTCGGGACTGTACCCAAAAGCCACCTCTTTGCACGCCCTCTTGGACGTGGTATGATGGAAATCAAAGCACAGTGGGAATCACACAAGATTCTATGACGATCTCGGGTCAACAGACTACTCTGTACCAGTGTCACCGGAGAACTGCCATCTGACGTGAGGTATATGTAAGTCCGCGGCGGCGCCCCGGCCGTCGATCCGACGCCGGAAACGCGGAAACGAAAAACTTTGCGAAACTTGCAAACCGGCACCACCGTGCACTTTTAACCCGGATCGGGCCATTAACCTAGCTACTAGCGAACTAAAAGATGGGTAAAGAGTTATACCAAGCGATCCGTGTCCTTTGGTCTTCGTCTCCACTCCGATCTCCCGCGGAATCTCCGTCCGTCACCTCCTCGTCGGAAAGGGCACCACGTAGCCGGGTTCGTTTACGGGCTCCCACCTCTGGACCGAGGCAACTCGGGTGTGAAGTTGGCTAGCCGACGCGTCCAAGGAATACTGTCGGCAAGTGTAGAAACCATGTCTCTTTGGGGTATAGAAGTTGACATGGATGGAGGAAGTGAAGAATGAACTTTTGAGAGATTTTATGGAAAGTAGAGAAGTAGAGGAAATATGAGATGATAGAAATTTCCTCTCAAAAATGAACCACTCTCACTCACTCCCCTCTCTAGTGGCCGACCAAGCAAGAAATGGTAGAGAGAGAGAGAATCTATCAAGCAAAAGAGAATATGTATGATAAAAATAAAAGGATAAAAGTCACACCAAGGTCAAAAACCAATCCAACTCAATCTCTTTCTCATTTAATGCAAGACATGAGATTAAAATGGAATCTCATGATGATAGAAGCCACAAATGCAATAAACCCCCTCCACAAATGTTATTTGCAAACTTGCAAATAACCCCTCCATCGAAAAGTCCGGCTGCGAAAGAACAAAGGAAAACCGGCCGGAACGGAATGCAAACTGGAAACTTCAGAAAACTGATCCCGTAATAAATTATAGGAAAACCCCGCTACTGCATATACATGCCCGCATTTGTATTCCCACTGAACACAAATGCAAAGAGACAAAATCTACACTGTCTAACACTAGGATCCGGCTTAAGCCAAAGCTGGCTAGTAAAATCCTTCCAATCACGATTCGTGCAATACCGCACGTATCTGATCGAACCCTACCATATCTCCATATGGCCTCTACAGCGTTTCGCCCGAAACTTGAGTGACTGTGTGTGTGGTGGACTCTAAAGACTCGTTAATACTATGGCTGTGGATTTAACCACTAGCACGTCAGAGGTATTAGCCATACGTGACGGGCCACCAGCTATTGACCAAAAGGGACGTCGATGAGCGAACCCATCCTGACACCCTACAGAGCCTGTCAGTGACAATATCCGTACAGTCCGGTCCGTTCGTCTATGAGCATCGCATGGCGGGCATAGGGGGTTGGTAAAAGTCAGACCCCCAATAGCGGTACAAGTCGTGTCGGAGTGTAGCCCAGAACACCCTGAGATACTACTGGAATACCTACCAGTAAATCTCCTGCCTTGGCCAAGGACTTTTCATGTACTGGCTCTCCTAAATACAGCGCGACCTCACCCCCAATACCGGGAGAGACGAACCCCTGCAGATCCGCTCACTGCCTCCATGTGGGTCGGGACTGTACCCAACTAAAACCTGTTTGCACGTCTCCTTTGAGCGTGGTAGGGTAGTAATCAAAGCACAGTGGGAACTCACACGAGACAAATGACGATCTCAGGTCGATGAACTAACTTGTACACATGTCACCAGGGAACTGCTATCTGACGTCAGGTATAATACCAACTAGCAGGTTCCTGGCAAGTCCTGTTCGGTGTACTCATAACCCAATGAGCACCTGTATACATCTTAGGTGAACCAACTGACACCAGTGGCTTGTGAGACCGGCCACCGCCCCTCGTCGGGGTCTCGACTGTATACACTAATCTACTCCGGAGTATCGATGCCCTGTCTCGAAACTCCCACGACTAGGGAACTTTTAAGGATGTGTTTATAGACCCCAACTCTCACGTATATGATCGCTCTCATACTGCTAGTAGTCAAGCAAGAATCCTAGAGGCTCTATCAACGTGTAATAGCGACTCATAAGGTCACCTAAAGCAGTACACGATGATAAAGATAAACCAGATAGCATACCATCATCTTGAGTAAGACTGTCCTACTGGGACAGGTCCTCCCTCAATCATTGCAATCACGTGCCTGTGATCCAATAATTGACTCTGAGGGCACTATCTCCAACAATCTCCCACTTGCACTCAAGGCTAATTATTGCGATATCGCATACTCACAGCCCGTGTGATACCGAACCCCCAACTCCTCTACTAGTCAGTCTCACAAAGCTCGTTTGCGAAACTATTGCGTTCGAAGAATAGCCTCAGTGAGTGGATCCGCTTTGATGTTTCTTTCTATGTCTCTCTATATCTCAAGTTCGCGGAGAAAGCCATCTCCCGAAAAGAGCAATACCTGTCTTAGAATGTCTGGATGTCTGATGGGACCTAGTTCAAAAATGAGCTCCAAATCCAAACTTCTTAGACTGTATCGTCAACTGAACTTAATCAGTATCCTACGCCATGCCTTCCCTCAGTATCCACCTGGACCACCTGTCTAAAATACCGCCCCTCGTCAGAGGGAAAACTAAAACTCTGACGGCCACTCTGCCGTCCAGGTCACCTTGGAAGCCTGGAATGATAACCGTCTCCTAAAGGAGATTGTCGTTATCATATCCCTAGAACATCCACTTATGTTCTAAAACTGCTTCCAACTGTTTCTCTAGGATTGGATCAATATCAACTTATTGCATTTACTGCAAGAACAACATCTGGTGTGGTACTTGACATCTCATGATTGACTCAATTGCCTAAGCAAGTGATCTGCCAATCATGCACATCCCTCTCTACTTTAGTCTATAAGACACCTTTAGAGAGGGTGACTCCATCACCTGTAGGTATACTACCGTGCAAAGAGTCATCCATTCTAAATACTCATAGAATGTTGTCAAAGTAGCCTGATTGGGAAACCACCCAAATCTAGATCTAAAACCATAGATCTAGTAACCAGAATGTACGATATAAGATCCAATTCCTATGTGGAGAAACCACTGTGTGACGACCAAAGTATAACCGATCGTAGTATAGAAATATGACTTCCTACTCTGTGTATGTCATCCAAATACCAGGACATCACACCCTACTACCTTCTTAACAGATCCATCCCCTATTCTGATGAAGTCAAACCTATGACTGTCACGTTAGAAATAGATGATCTATCTCCGCTATATCTGCTTTAGTCTATAGATAGACATAAGTCTCTTGCCCACTATGCTTCCGTTGCTCCCACTGACTACGACAACCCTCTGGCAGAGTCATATAGACATACACTTCTAAAGCTAGTTCAGAACGACGCTATACTCATCCTCCCGCCGGGTCTCACAGCCTGGAACAGCAGCAATGGCAAGTCTGGGTAAACAAGAACCTCCCTGCCACCATCCCTGAGCATACCGAAGTACCTCTCGGGTGCCTGAGGTTACCCACCATATCTGCGGAGTGGCCAATGGAATGTCAAATACAGATTGAATCTTTAGGTTCTTTATCAAATCTTCAGTAATCGTTTGCGGTTTTGGAATCACTTCCAGTTCTACCATACTCCCACTACTGTTTTCTGAAAAAAATTCCATTTTTATTAAAACTGTGGCGAGTCAAGAACAATATCATTATTGATCTTCTAGATGGTAGAAAATCAACCCTCGTCATAGCCCGGATCAACCCACAAACAGCCATTACAGAAATGTGCCTTGAGCTATCCAGAGTCTGGTTTTAAGCATAAGCTGGACAACTCCCCGTACCTTAACAATGTCAAGATATGAACTGTTCTATATCCAATACAAAAACAGAGGCACTAATTTAATTGAACCAGATTCAAATCATGCAGCTGTCTCCAGTGCATGTTAACTAAATGGAAGGAGGCCGATCAGCGTTACTCAACTTAGGAGTACTTCCAATTATGAGTAACCTGAAAGAGAAGCTAGTTCTCTTAATCATTACTATCAACTCAATACCATTCACAAGTATCTACATCTTCGATCACCTTGAAGAATCCTGATACTTGCAACATCTGGTTCTCTAGTTTATTCTTATACCTATAACTTCTCAAAACTTAGACCTTGCATTTCTACGAAACACATGTCTAAGAACTAGAGAAATCATAAGTAAACAGAATATAGTACGAGGACCAACCCCTCTGTCCTAATGGACACTGGACAATATACAATACTCTGTACAAGTCTCCTGAGTTTAATAACTCATTCACTGTGTGTCGTAGTTTGAAAACTGTACTTATGGTTAAGAAGACTTACACCGTTGTTCAATGCTCCTTACCTAACCATCCACTGATATAGGTAAATGTCATAGACATAATTTCAAAAAGGTATATCTCGCTCTATAAAAATAGACGTACAGATATATCAATTTGAAATTGGTGCATAACAACGGATATTCAAAACCAAATATTTGCCGTCCGGCAAACAACCCAGGTGACTTCCTCAAATATCACCAATTACAACGAATCCCGATATATTGAGGATGATCACCTAATTCCCAATAACTTACTCCCACTCATCATCTGTAAAACCATACAGATGAGAGAATCAAACCTGGTAAATACATACCCTGGAGCAAGTGTCTAATTGGGAAATCAGTTTTCTTTTAACAGTACACGGTGAAACTAAAACATTGAAATGTTTCGATGGGGTATCCCGGTATTCCTAGTAATGCCTCTTCCATTATCCAGATTCACAACTGTAGCCGTATATTTCTTTGCCATCTCTCCAAATCCCTTTATATGTCTTTAGTCATTACCTTCTGTACACCCCTTTAGGCCAAATGGTTTTCTTCCTTCCCTACCGTTCGGCACCAGCCTATAGTTTGGAAGAAGACTATCCAATAAGCATAATGGGTGTATTGTCCTAATCCTAGGAGCACTCGCAATGCGAGAGAAGGTGAAGATAAAAGACAACCGAATAAACCTTATTCCTATTTCTCCTGAACCAGGATCCATCTCCGAACTGGAACAAGTTCCTTTCGAGTTCGTATATAACCATACGATGGATTATCCAATAAACTTGGGATCTTCGTAGTGATACGGAGTGTCCTGGAGAAATACAAAGGTGATTTAGGATTGGCGAAGAAATACTTGGTTTGGTCGTGAATAGCAGTCGCAATTTACTTTGCCCTCTTACTAATCCCTTTCTTTGTCTTAACTTAATACCTTCTGTACACCGTTTAGGCTAATTGGTTTTCTTCATTCCCTACCGGTCGGCACCAGCCTAAGGTTTGGAAGAAGACTATCCAATTTGCGTAATAGGTATACTATCTCCTAAACCAAGGAGTACTCGTAACCTGAGAGAAAGTAAAAGGAAAAGACAACTGAATAGTCCTATTCATTTTCTCCAGAACCGGAAACCATCCTCGAATTTCTTCGAGTTCGTATATAACCATATGATGGTTTTGTCCAATGGAAGTGGACGTTCGTAGTAATACGGGGTGTCCTGGAGAAAAGGGTAAAAGCAGGAGTGGCAATGAGGTATGCAACTCTGACAATCCAAAAGCCAATGTTTAGAAAGTTAGGTCAACTTGGTCACTGAGTCATAGTCTAGGGTCGGGTCAATGGTCGCTGCCAAAGAGAGAGAGAAAAAAAACACTCAGCGTGCACTCTAACCTAGATCAGAATGGTTATCACTTTATCTAATCTGGAAACCTCCCACTGTAACGTCAAATTCTTCCCCAAACCTGAAAGAAGAATTAGTCGGGATCACCCGAGGAGTAAACCAACTCATCAGTGGGAATCGGGATCCAACTATCATCGCATGATAACGTGACAGAATCCGCTCACGTTATCACACTCCAGAAGGTATGCGCATATCTGGCAAGTTTCAATTTCTTTAGAAACTCCCGATGTGATTTTTGCCCCATGCTCTTATGACCTTGACTTTGGCCAACATATCATAAGTCACATGTCAAGTTCTACCCGTCATTCTCCAGGTTAATTTGAACCCACCCGTACATACCCTTGACTTTGGCCAAAATAGTAGTACGACTGTCCCAAACCAACGCATCTATCTATGTTGCATATGAATACCCAATAGCTACCAATCACTGTGCCTTGACTTTAGCCAACATACACAGCTTGAATACTTATTGACTATTCATATGGAACGACGGAGGGCTACGAATGGTTTCTGGCGAAAACCTTTAACGTAACTTGATATCGTTGAAGGAACTGATAGCTTTATAAAAATATAGTGACGAAAACCTTTGCTAAAGAGGTCACTCCCGGTGAAGGGATCTCGGCTCTTTCCCCATAGGATGAGGTGCAGGATATTCCAACTGAATACCACGATGCAAAGCAAAAGTAATCGGCTATAGTGAAGTTATTGCCCTGAATAACTTTTGTCCAAGGGGTCACTCCCGGTGAAGGGATCTCGGCCCTTGCCTCGTCGACTGAGGAGCTGGATATTCATAACTGAATACCACGATACAAAACAAAAGTGAACGCCCTTGCAATAACAACTTTTTGAAAAATGATCCAACAACATCAGAATAGGTTTGTTTAACTTGCATTTATCCGAATCAATGCAGTCCCATCAATTGATCACACCAATAAAGAACGAAAATAATGACGTACGTATATGCCATCCGCATTCGCCACTGGGTCCCGTCATCATCCGTTAGGTTAGTTAACTAACGACAGAGCGGGGACTGGACTAGCACGGATGCAAAACATATACAACATCTACTAGTATATATATATCAATATATAATAGTCGCTCAAGGCGTGATAAAATGCAACAACACAGAAATGTAACCAGCATCACAAAACAATACAGATATCTGGGATCCCCGGGTTTCATAGAGCCGCTATTGAAACCCGACGTTCCCCTGGTCCTGTGGATAGCCTGTGCAATGAAAACCCTAGACCCCTACAGGCGCGGCAAGTTACCCGCCAAAACCTGAAACGAGGCAGCCTCCTTCAGCAACGTGAACGGACCACCCAGCACTTCATGGAATCCGGTAACTTGGGCACCCCTCCTGGGTCAACCTATACCCCCTACGAGTGCGGCGAATAGCCCGCCAATTCTAGAGTGAAGCCCCCTCCGTCTCAACACCATGAGATGTGGGCTTGTTGCCCTCTAGAACCCGGCTATCCGTGCACCCCTCCGCGGGGTAATCCTAGTACAGAAAGTAAAATATACATACAACGGGTACATCGACCTCGACCCGGTCGTGCCCCAAAAGAATAATACAAACAGGCAGTGACGGCAGTCCACATGTCGGACGCTCGCCCCGCAATATCAAATGTACATATAAAACAAAACTGTACTAACATTGCAACCAGTCTATCCTCCACGACCAATCCGCAACATCACAGCACAACACAGAACATCAACGTGAATGCCACGTTCGCAAATCCGTCTAAAAGGGCTATAGCAGTTAGACAGGATTTACCGATCAAATGACATTCACGGTCGCAGATATAATGTAAATACTGTGAACTAATGTGTTTAAAATATCCGATCGAACAAATTTACCGAAGTGGGCCCCAAGCAGTACTGTAGCACTTACAGAAAATCTGGGCCCAAAAATAATATTCCAAAAACCCCATTTCCATCCCATAAGCTCTCTGTAAAATTTTAGTGAAATGAACAGGATATTCTGCGGCGGAACCGCGGCCCAAGCATGGGCTTGGCCGCGGTTCCGCGGTGGAACAGAGGATTCATGACACCAAATTTTCTCAGAATTCTTAGAACACCCTGCACATCATTCTGACACAACCTGAAAAATTTTTAGACTCCAAAAAAATTTCGACAGAAACTGTGCAACTGAAAATACGGTTTTTGGGATTTTATTGTTCGATCGAGTTCTAAACACGTTATAGCAAGCTAGGCTAAGTTAATGGCATGGCTCTGATACCATTGTAAGTCCGCGGCGGCGCCCCGGCCATCGATCCGACGCCGGAAACGCGGAAACGAAAAACTTAGCGAAACTTGCAAACCGGCACCACCGTGCACTTTTAACCCGGATCGGGCCATTAACCTAGGTACTAGCAAACTAAAAGACGGGTAAAGAGTTATACCAAGCGATCCGTGTCCTTCGGTTTTCGTCTCTACTCCGATCTCCCGCGTAATCTCCGTCCGTCACCTCCTCGTCGGAAAGGGCACCACGTAGCCGGGTTCGTTTACGGGCTCCCACCTCTGGACCGAGGCAACTCGGGCGCGAAGTTGGCTAGCCGACGCGTCCAAGGAATACTGTAGGCAAGTGTAGAAACCATGTCTCTTTGGGGTATAGAAGTTGCCATGGATGGAGGAAGTGAAGAATGAACTTTTGAAAGATTTTGTGGCAAGTAGAGAAGTAGAGGAAATATGAGATGATAGAAATTTCCTCACAAAAATGAACCACTCTCACTCACTCCCCTCTCTAGTGGCCGGCCAAGCAAGAAATGGTAGAGGGAGAGAGAATCTATCAAGCAAAAGAGAATATGTATGATAAAAATAAAAGGATAAAAGTCACACCAAGGTCAAAAACCAATCCAACTCAATCACTTTCGCATTTAATGCAAGACATGAGATTAAAATGGAATCTCATGATGATAGAATCCATAAATGCAATAAACCCCTTCCACAAATGTTATTTGCAAACTTGCAAATAACCCCTCCATCGAAAAGTCCGGCCGCGAAGGAACAAAGGAAAACAGACCGGAACGGAATGCAAACTGGCAACTTCAGAAAACTGATCCCGTAAAAAATTACAGGAAAACCCCGATACTGCATATACATGCCCGCATTTGTATTCCCACTGAACATAAATGCAAAGAGACAAAATCTACACTGTCTAACACTAGGATCCGGCTTAAGCCAAAGCCGGCTAGTAAAATCCGTCCGATCACGATCCGTGCAATACCACACGTATCTGATCGAACCCTGCCATATCTCCATACGGCCTCTACAACGTTTCGCCTGAAACTTGGGTGACTGTGTGTGTGGTAGACTCTAAAGACTCGTCAATACTATGGCTGTGGATTTAACCACTAGCAAGTCAGAGGTATTAGCCATATGTGACGGGCCACCAGCTATTGACCAAAAGGGACGTCGATGAGCGAACTTATCCTGACACCCTACTGAGCCTGTCAGCGACAATATCCGTACAGTCCGGTCCGTTCGTCTATGAGCATCGCATGGCGGGCCTAGGGGGTTGGTAAAAGTCAGACCCCCAATAGCGGTACAAGTCGTGTCGGAGTGTAGCCCAGAACACTCTGAGATACTACTGGAATACCTACCAGTAAATCTCCTGCCTTGGCCAGGGACTTTTCATGTACTGGCTCTTCTAGACACAGCGCGACCTCACCCCCAATACCGGGAGAGACGAACCCCTGCAGATCCGCTCACTGCCTCCATGTGGCTCGGGACTGTACCCAACTAAAACCTGTTTGCACGTCTCCTTTGAGCGTGGTAGGGTAGTAATCAAAGCACAGTAGGAACTCACACGAGACAAATGACGATCTCAGGTCGATGAACTAACCTGTACACATGTCACCAGGGAACTGCTATCTGACGTCAGGTATAATACCAACTAGCAAGTTCCCGGCGAGTCCTATCCGGTGTACTCATAACCCAATGAGCACCTGTATACATCTTAGGTGAACCAACTGACACCAGTGGCTTGTGAGACCGGCCACCGCCCCTCGTTAGGGTCTCGACTGTATACACTAGTCTACTCCGGAGTATCGATACCCTGTCTCGAAACTCCCACGACTAGGGACCTTTTAAGGATGTGCTTATAGACCCTAGCTCTCACATATATGATCGCCCTCATACTGCTGGTAGTCAAGCAAGAATCCTAGGGGCTCTATCAACGTGTAATAACGACTCGTAAGTTCACCTAAAGCAGTACACGATGATAAAGATAAACCAGATAGCATACTATCATCTTGAGTAAGACTGTCCTACTGGGACAGGTCCTCCCTCAATCATTGCAATCACGTGCCTGTGATCCAATAATTGACTCTGAGGGCACTATCTCCAACAGTATAATACCATCTAGGAGCTCTCGGCGAGTCCGTCCAGTATTCCCAGTCTCTACTGAGCACCCGTACACCATCCTTGATGTCAAACACCGATGGATATAGGATCATCCATCGCCCATCATATGGGTCAAGATGCGTATACGCTAGTCTACTCTGGTGTATCGATGCCCTGTCTCAATACACCCTCGACTAGGAATAGTTATAGGATGTACTCGTCGACTACCGCGGCCCCACTAGTATGATCTCATCATAGTCCCAGTAGTCGAGTACATATCCTAAGGGCTTTATCAACATGTAACATAGAGACAATCAGAGTACATGTT
The DNA here is from genome assembly GCA_030015575.1 of Agapanthus africanus. Classification (NCBI taxonomy): domain Eukaryota; kingdom Viridiplantae; phylum Streptophyta; class Magnoliopsida; order Asparagales; family Amaryllidaceae; genus Agapanthus; species Agapanthus africanus. The sequence goes on from CM057337.1 coordinate 236,146,533, forward strand.
AAGATAAAGTACAACCAGATAGCATACTATCATGTCGAGCAAGAAAGTCCTCCCTATATATGTCCATGCATCCATTACAATATACATCGTATGTACAGTAATGGCCTCTAGGGCATACATATAACTAACAATCTCCCATTTGCACTAGGGCCATCTGTTGTGGTATCGCATACCCAACAATTAGCTGTGGTTGAAGTATCTCACACTCAACCATCCCATAAATGTCTTTACTGGGAAAAAGGCCTTTGTGAGAGGATCCCCGCTGTTGTCCTCTTTGTCTACTCTCCTAACCTCGATCTCCCTGGAGATCAACCATCTCCATGATCAGGTGATACTGCCTAAAAATTATATCTGGATTTCTGATGGGGCGGGGGTTCCTTGGCATGAGCCACAACTCCATTGTCACACAATGGTAGGAACGAAGTTCATCTCATGAATTTATATATCCAGATTGCCTCTTTGGTAGCATCCTTGGTAACGATGTATTTTGCCTTTAATCGTCTAGTAACTCACGGTATCTAGCTTGGAACTCTTCCAACATACCGTCCCTCCATTGAGGGTAAAGACAATGCCTGCGACTGACATTCAGTCGTCCTTATCACCCTGGAACCTTTCCAGTGATTCTCCCCAAGATCAATTGATACCATCTCACTACAACTAGTGAGAATCCTAATATCTAATTTGATATATCTCATAGATCCAAAACCCAGGATTTAAGAGGTATCACTTTGATCCTCTATGGAGAATCCTTGTGATAAGCCGAGATTGACCGAGCGTAGCATAGGAAACTCCTTCCCTATCAAGAGTATGTCATCCACGTACTCTACGAGGATCACCACCATACTCTCTACTACCTTTTTGTATATACAAGGTTCATCTACTATTTTGATGAAGTCAAACTCTTTGACTACCACATCAAAAATAGATGTTCCAACTCCGCGATGCCTGCTTTATCCTATAAAGCATCTTGCACACGTTTCCGCTGCTCCCACTGTCTACGAAGCCCTCTGGCTGTGTACTTATAGACGCTCTCTTCCAAATCATCATTTAGAAAAGCAGTCATGACACCCAACCGCCAGATATCGTAGTCATGGTATGTAGCCGTGGCAAGTAGGATCTGGATGGACTTAAGAATAGCTTTGAATGTCTCAACTTTTCCATGTACACTAAGTAATCTTCTCAAGATATACTTGCTCCTGATGGGGAATTAACCCTTCAGATAAAGCAACCAAAGTCCATACTTTGTTGGTGTATAAGGATTCCATCTCAGATCATTATGCATCCAGCCATTCTTACAGAGTCCCACTCCTGATGGCCAGCTCGAAATAAGTAGGGTCATTATCTCATGATGCAATTCTCGCTCCCACTGTCATAGAGAAACCGAAGTATCTCTCAGGTGGGCGAGGAACCCTACTAGATCGGCGGAGAGGCTGGGGTTCGTTGGTTATTATTGAATCCTTTGGTTCTACCAAATCATCAGCTGCAGTTTGTATAGATGGAACTCTTTCCAGTTCTACAGAACTGACTTTGCCTCGAGCTTGTCCGGATTATGCTTTTAGACATAGGCTGGACAACCCCAAATCTTAAAAAACTTAAGATATGGGCTCTTTCCATTCTATATCACATATGAAGTGGTAGGCAACTGATTTGATTCGAACCCTATTCAACAGGTATGCAGCTTCTCAAGTGCATAACTCCCAAAAGGAAATAGGAAACTTAGTAGTACTCATCATAGAGCATACCATATCACATAGGGTGTTATTGCTCTGCCCCGATATACCATCTTCTATGGTGTATACGGAGGAGTAATACCGAGAGAGAATCTCATTCTCCTTTAGAATAGTCCAGGAATTCCGTGCTCAAGTATTCTCCTCCCTGATCTCATCAAAGGACATAATACTTATACCCGTTTTTGGTTCTCTACTTCTAACTTATATTCTGTGAATATCTCAAACGTTTCGGACATGTGTTTCAACAGGAACATATGTCTAAATCTTGAGAGATCATCATAGAATGTAATGAAGTACAAAGAACCGGTCTTGGCATGTGTAGACAAGGAAACTTCATACATCAGCATGTATCAATCCCAAGAGTTCACTAACTCTTTCTCTGTTTCCAATAAATAGAGCTGTGGTCATCTTATCTTTGTGACATGACTGGCAAGTTTTACAAGATGCAAATTTAAACTAATTTAAATATGCATCTATATGTAACTTCAGCTAGTCGGGTCACATTGATATGACCTAGTCTACAATGCCTCAAGAAGGATTCGTTCATTTCTGAACTCTTCCACTTGTGTGTGTTCTGTATACTAAGAACTGTGGTTTGATTTAGAACGTCTATGCTTTTAGATAGCGTGCCTGAACCGATCAACTCTTGATATAGGAAATGTTCAAAACATTATCCAACAATTCAAAATTATATCCTTTCTTTACTAATAAAGAGACTGATATGATGTTGTATTTCAGGTTCGGTATCTAATAACATTCGTTCAGTATTAATGTATTCTGGTAATACAGGGTGATAGTGACCAACAGACTTGGCTGCAACACTTGCACCGTTTTCTATCTCATGAAACTTATCACCCGTTCTCAGTTCTCTACTTATCTGTAGCCCATGTAACAATTTGCATATGCGGGATCCTGATCTGGTATCTCATACCCAGGACGTAAAGGATACTGAGAAACAGTTCTCTGTAATGAACACATCCGAATATGATGCATCAACATGCACTTTCTTCATTTGGGCGGCACGGGAAATCTGGTATTCCCCAATTTCCTGCTCTATCTTATAACAATTATAGGTTGGAGCGGGACCAACGTTCCCCGGCTCAGTATAACAAGCGGGTTCGGTCAATATATCCGTTTTATTATCTTGATTAAGGCGTGATATGGTCGCTACTAGGAGAGAGAGAGAAGAAAACACTCAGCGTGCGCTTTTACAAGATTAGATTGGTTATCAATTTATCTAATCAGGATGTCTCCCACTATTTTAGTCAAATCATCCTTCAAAACCTAAAAGGAAAGACTAGCCGGGATTAATTACACGCTACAAGTTCGCAAATCTTTCAGCCAGGCCAGTGTCGGTACTTTGAGGGAGGTTCCCCGTGCTTTCGCATGGACCTAATTAAACTAAACCTCGTTTTCCCAGGGGCGTAACCTCGTTGACACCTTTCTAGACACCTACTTGATCGGCTAATTGTAATGTCTAAAACTCTCCAAGGAGTAACTCTTACTCGCAGCGGGTATCGGGATCCAACTATCTCATAGAAGGTATGCAATCTCATTGCAAATTTCAACACTTGAAATTCCCAATAATATTTTGCCCCTAGCAACTTATGACCTTGCCTAAGGTCAACAAATCATAAGTGCTACCCAAGTTCAAGCCGTCATTTCCCGATTGAATTAAACCCACCCGCACGACCCTTGGCTAAGGTCAACAAAGTCGCACGACTACCCTAACTCAATCGCATCATATGCTTATACAGATAAACACTAATCAGCTACCGCACACTACGCCTTGGCTAAGGTCAACAAACGCAGCACGAATACTAACCCGTACATATCTGAAAAGACGTAGGGCTACGACAGGTTTTTAAGAAAACCTTTTGCGTAATGAACTTGATATCGTTGTAGAATCGAGTGATTTTAAATGGAGTGTTTTTTAGGCTTTTCTAGTTTTGCTAAAGGGGTCACTCCCGGTGAAGGGATCGTCGGCCCTTTCCTCATCGAATAAGGTGCAGGATATTTCACAAATATCATTATGCAAAGAAAAAACTATAGAAGCAATCAAAAGACAAACCGAGTTTGTAGCATCTGCTAGTTTCACTAAAGTGGTCACTCCAGATGAAGGGATCTCGGCACTTTCCTTATCGAATAAGGTGCTGGATGTTCTACAAGGAACACCGCTATGCAAAGCAAGAACTAGAGCTACCAGTTTTTGAGACAAGTTTTTACAACATCTTTAGGTTTCTTTAAGTTTCATTAATAACATTAATGAAGTCCCATTATTATGCTTCACAAGCATCACATTTGAAACGAAATCTGCAATATAACATATATCTCATATATATAATATAAACATTCATCTCAGGAAGTAATATGATCTCATCACAGAACATTGCAGCAGAAGAACATGTTAGTTATATGTATGCCCTAGAGGCCATTACTATACATGAGATGTATATTGTAGTGGATGCTTGGACATATATAGGGAGGACTTTCTTGCTCGACATGATAGTATGCTATCTGGTTACTCTTTACCTTAACGTGTATACTGATTGTCTCTCTGTTACATGTTGGTAAAGCCCTTAGGATGTGTACTTGACTACCTGGACTATGATGAGGATCATACTAGTGGGGACATGGTAGTCCATAAGTACATCCTTCAAGGTCCCTAGTCGTAGGTGTATCGAGAAGGGGCATCGATATACCAGAGTAGACTAGCGTATACCTTCTCGATCCATACAGATGGGCGATGGACGATCCCATATCCATTGGTGTTTGACATCAGAGATGATATACGGGTACTCAGTGGAGACTGGGTACACTGGACGGACTCGCCGAGAACTCCCAGATGGTATTTGTAACGTCTTCAAAATAATAAAATATGATTTTTGGGAAATTTTATAATTTAATATTATTTTAATGAATATTTTAATATTCTGGTATAATTAAATACAGATAAATGGGGAAAAATTATGGAAAATTCTAAAATAAGGTATTTTAAGGAATTGCCTCGTTTTCTGTGCATGCCCCCATTTCCTCTAGTTTTGACCCTGAGTATGTCTAGTTTTGAATGATTCCATCTAGGGTGAAATCTGGGTTGATTTTCCTATGTTGGTGTATAATTTGGGACTTGTTTTAGCATGGATTTTGGTATTTGGTGATTCATTCCTATCGGGTGGCGTTTGGACGTCAACGACAAGTGGATTTTGATTGTGTTTACATGCGAGTCGATGGGTTTTTACCTATGCGGGTAGCGTGTGCTATTTTAGTTTCCGATGTGATTTTCATGTGCTTTAGCATTGTGATATACTTGTAGGTACCCCGCGTGATGTTGAGGCAAAGGAGGTGAAGATAGCGACATCGGCTTTGGCACACGAGAAGCAAGGTGAGTAGATTTATATCTACGGGGAGAAGTCGGGTGGATGGCGTATAGCACCCCCGCAGTCCGTGGTGATGTATACGAATACGTATACACACGAATATTTATTATGTGTTGTTTAGGGTTATTGATGGTAATAATGATATTTTGATGATAAGAATATATTGGTTTAGTATAGTGCGAATCCTAGAGTAGTGGTTGCACTCACACATACATTTACACACATACTTGCATTCATTCTTTCATTTATTAGAGTGCATATGATGGTGCGTATATCTACACATGGGTATGGGACTATGTGTTTATATACGGAATTGGAGGATGATACGTGGTTTGAGATGATACTTGATGTGAGGCCGTGAGATCGGCGATGTGACATAGCTTGTCTTCGAGGTGCGATATGATAGTTTTAGCGGGCCTTTGGACATGTGCTTTACCCGCATTCATATTTTTATAGATGGTATCGATTTGTACTAGACTTAGAGTAGTACCCCAGATTATGCGATCTGATGATAGTGATACCTGATATGTGATGAGGTATTGTGATATTGACCCCTACCCAGCTATTGGGATGCCGTATGACGATCTACCGTACGAGCCGATATTGATGATAGATCCGCACTCATGACTCGAGGATATCTTACGATATGTTATTGAGGCGGGATCACCGACTATCATATCTATATATTTTGACTCAGATTAGGTGGTTTCTTACCCCTCCTGTCTTGATTACTTAGTAGACATTAGACTAGACCGAGTCATACCTATTTCAAACTAACGAATCGGGGATATTTTAAAGATAGGCAGAAGGGTCATACGGATATTTTCAAATGATGTATCTTTTCTTAAAACACCGTAGCCCTTGTTTTTCCAAAAGCCCTGATTTGTCTTATTTCAAATGGCACCCCTGCATGACTTGTACAGATTGGTGTAGATTCTTTACTTTTGCGTTGATTATTCGATTCCGCATATTCATGCTATTTGCATTGCATCGCTTGTACTGTGGTTATATTTCAGTCATGCTGCTAGGACACCAGCACCATTATCGATGATGCATATGTTCCACGTACACTTGTTGCCGGCTCACACACTCATCATCGATAATTGCCATGTCACTACACTATAGTACTATTGCATTCATGATATGATTCTGGCATGGCATATTGTACACTTATACCTGTACACATATATAGATGATTCTAGCTTGATTGGGGATTTGGGAACCGCAAGATACTCTTTAAAAACAGATTCCTTTTAAAAGAGCGGTCTCCCTCGACATGTGCACATTATTATTCCATGTTGCATGACTTACTGATATGCTTGCATTACTGTTACATGCCACATACATCATGCTTTGACTGTACGCATTGAGATATGTTGTTTCTATGATATTTCTGGATTTGGGAACCGAGGGTATTTCAAAAGAGAATATGTCATTTCTTTAAAAACCCGGTTACCCTTGATATGATATTTCAGTGCGTCCACCATGTGTTTTCTCGGTGCTGAGAGCGACATGTGTAACCCGAATCAAGGCGTGGATGAGCCGATTGCGGGTACATGGTGGACCCGGTATGGTTCCCCTCGGCAAGATGATCGATGAGCTTTGCCGATTGAGCCTGGAGGCGGGCGAGTACCTGCCGGTGATTGGTTGGACCTGATGGTTATCCGGAGGATACCGACCAGAGTCGATAGATGTTTTGGGCATACTGCCGGGGCCGAGGGCCGATACCGTAGACAGAGCCCGCGGGCCGATCCGGACTGACGGAGCCCGATATATGAGGATTTACGTGCCGATGCTGGGCACAGTTTTCATGATGTTTTCGGGTGTCGATGCTGGGCACCCTGGTTCCATGATTTTGATGTGTCGCGAGGGACACGGGTGGTTATATCCTCATATTATTTCCCATGCACATGATTCATGATATTTACATGCATGGTGGTTATTGTCAGTGGGTGACGAGTGGACGGGATCCACGAGTGTGCAGATTTGATTACATTGGTTATACCTCATATTCATGACATGCGATTACCTGAGGCACTAGCACGAGCACTTGGCACTACACTCATGTATAGAGATTACATTGCCAGTTTAGCATGCTTCAGCTTTATTCATATTGAGGTTTATGTATATCTGATCGTTTTGACCTAGGATGGGTCATGCATTTGATTTCAGCTTGTAGATATCTTTCTATTCACGAGTTGGCAACTCACCCCCGTTGTGCCCCAGTTCTTGCAGGTTTGCCGTACAGATTCCATAGCGGCATTTCTGGCACACTGCTTCCTTATGGGTGACTTGCTTGGATAGGTGGGTTCTTTTGTATCAGAACCGCCCTTGTTCATGTATTATTTATTGTACCTAGAATTGTCCATCAACCAAAACTTGTAGTTTGTTTCAGACTTAGAAATCAGTGTTGTATTATTTCGACCTTAGAGTCGCGCTTGTAGTATTGCGGTTTTCTTGCTGTTTTTGAGTTTCTTTTCAGTTTTGATCCTCGCCCCTTGGCGTTGTATATTATTATTGCTTACGTGGTTGTGACCGTCGATTGACGAAGAGCTAGCTCCCGCTTGGGGATGCCTTTTATCATGTCATATATATTATTCTTGTTGTACCCCGTTCGGGGCCAATTTTTACAAAGGAAACTCTGCCGAAATTTTCAGGAAAAATTACACATTTTAAAAATTCATATTCAGCTTAGTTATTTAAAAACTTGATTTTCAAACATGATTTCCTTACTTTTCAAAAACAGTTTTCCTTAATTACTCTTTAAATGGTTTTAGATTGCTGGGCTTTTGGCTTACTTGGATCAGATGGGGTCCTATAGACTTCATATGGTTCAAGGGCCAGTCACGTGCTCTTTCGGGTCGTGACAGTATTATAGCTTACGTCAGATGGTAGTTCTCTGGTGACACTGGTACAGGTTAGTCTGTAGACCCAAGATCGTCATAGAGTCTTGTGTGATTCCCACCGTGCTTTGATTTCCACCTTACCACATCCAAGAGGGCGTGCAAAACGGTGGTTTTTGGATACAGTCCCGAGTCACATGGAGGCAATGAGCGATGGGAGGGGTTTTGTCTCTCCCGATATTGGGGGTTGATATTGCGTTATGCTCGATTGGCCATAACAGGAAAGTCCTGGACAGGGCTGGTTTAGAAATTTACTGGTAAGTGTTACCAGTAGTTTCTCAACCCGTTATGAGCCTCGCATCGGCATGACTTATCGGTTATTGGGGTCTGACGTTTACCACCCCTAGACTTCATATGCGACATATCAGACGAGGAGACCGGACTGTACGATAGTGTCACTGTCAGGCTTTGTGCATGAGTAAGAGCGGGCTTGCTTGCTGATCTTCTGATCACTCAATACCCGGGTAGCCGTTACGTCCAGCTAGTACCGCTGACGGCTTGTGGGTGCTTGATATGATCATCACCTACTGCCGGCGTATTGACGAGTCTTTAGAGTCCTACATAGAGGTTTTACTGGCTCAGGCAAAACGAAATAGGAGCGCATATGTGATATGTGCGGGAACGAGAATAATGCGAGTATGTGATACTGTATTCTATTCTCGCGATGTTTTGTATCGATCGGTTATATGCGATATAACCAGGTTATCGAATCAAGAGTTGATTCGATAAGTCGATACATTGGATGTTAGTCGGTTATATGTGATATAACCGGATTATTAAGTCAAGTGTTGATTTAATAATTTAGTGTATAATTGTATATGTGATATACTAATTTACATTAACTAACATTGGTTCACTTAAGCATTTGATTTTCTCACTTATGCACAACTTAATATGTGTGTGTGTGTGTGTGTGTGTGTGTGATATATATTTATTTGTGCTCTTTTTGTATCATGGTTGTTGATACAACTATCATGGGTGTATGAGACATACACCATTATAAATATATTTGTATGGTTTTTAATATTCAAAGTAAATACAAAATTAGTGGATATTTGTTAAAAGCTTGAAGCTTGTAGAAGCTTGTAAGTGCTTTGACAAATTCAACCCTTTTTGTTTTGCTTTGGATATTAATTAACCTAACCAATATATTTAGCCATGGTTATGTCTCTACATGAGTTAGTATATGATACTCACTCACCATGGTTAGCTCTCTCTCTCTCTCTCTCTCTTGATTAGTTTTCATATTCATTTTGAGCTCATTTTCTTCCTCCTTGATTTTCTTTCTAGGGTTTGAAAAGGAGAGAGATACAAAGTGAGAAAAAAAATTCTAAAGTGTACCCATTTCCTATTTCACCATCCTCTAGTAGACTAGCACTTTAGTTTAGGGTGTTTGCTTCACTAGTTCTTTGGTTAGTGAAGTAGAAGCTTGAGTTCGTATTCCCTCGACGTAGATCATCTTCAGCCTCGAAGACTTCAAGCAATACTGTTGCCTCTTCTCATGGAGCCGTCCGAGAGTACGGGAGTTCGATGATCGCAGCGAAGGCACTACTACAAGGAGCTTAAGAAGTGAAGGACCGATCTACAAAGGTTGTATTTCGTATTCACTTAGTGTTAAAGAGTTTAACTTGCAAGTGAAACCCTAATTTTCTAGTAAAGATCTTGTTTAGAGTTATTCGGCACGGCTAAATTTTAATCTGGCATGGTTGATGCCTTATAGAACCTTATTAGAGTGCCTAGTAACCCTACAGTGGTATCAGAGCCTAGCTAGAACATTAGGCGGTGTGTTAACGAAGTTAAAACTCCGAACGAACCCGAATACGTCAAAGTTAACCCCCTCTCTGTACATTTTTTCAAAACTGTGTATTTTCTGAATTAAAAATACCTAAAAAAAATCAGCAGGGTTTTCTAAGAATTACCATGAAAAACGAGCCCCTAAGTCCTCCACATGGTCGCGGAACCGCGGCAATAAGCCACTTTTAGCGGCGGTTCCGCGGCAAGAAATGGGTATTAGGGACGGTTCTTTGTGCAGTAACATCCTTAGCAATTCCTACATTTTTCTGGGTATTTTTAAACTGACTCAAGTGTTGAGTATTTTGGGGTTTATTTTGTAATCGTCGATTCGATCGGAGAATTTAATTTTGTTATGTTATTCCGGATAATTTAGAAAGTATTAAAATGTTCGAACGGATATCATTAACTCAATTTTTCCCGGCATGAAAAACATTCAAGTGTTAAATTTTTCTCGGGTTTAAATCTTTCGGAAAAACGTGCATGTGACGCGATGGACCCTCTAGAAGACAACAAACCTCAACTCGATTATGTGACCGTCTTGAACTGCCTTTTGAACCTTAGGGTTTGGGGCTGTACGGCGTGCCACATGTAAGGCGTTGGGTTGACCCTTCTACAGCTGGACCGTTGCTACTGTGACGTATTCTGGAATTTTTGAACTCCGCTCAAGTGTTGAGCTATTTAGGAAATCTTGGGTATTTGATTATTCGATCGGAAAGTTTAATACTGTCTATTTATCTGGAATATGATACAATATGTGGAATTCATACAGTTAGGCATGAAATGCGAAATATGTGATATTTCGGATTTACGATGTCTAAAGAGATTGTGGATTCCAAATGTTGTAGTTTTACACTTTCTTTTCTGCGACCGTAAGTGTAATATGTGATATCGCCGGTTTCGTTGCTATATGTCAACGACAATTAGGATGCGCATATTTACTTACGTTGATGACATGTGATGTTATGTGTTGCTGGATATGTTATATTGGATCGTCGCGTTTTGAATAGCCGGGGGGTTTTATGTGAGATGAGAGTTTTTATTTTCATTCATGTAAAATTAAATGTATGTGATATTCTTTTATTGGGGCACTTCCTGGATGAGGTCGATGTCGCCATTTGTATATTATTTACTTTTCCGCACTAGAATAGACCCAAGGAGAAGAGCACAAGTAACCGGGTTCTAGAGTCCAGTGGGAGACCAACTCGAGGAGTCGAGTCCGGGTCTCCTAACTCTAGAATTGGTAGGGTTGCTTGCCGCTCTCGTAGGGGTCTAGGGGTGTGGGTTTGGCTATTCATCGCGACCGTGGAATCCGTGTTTTATAGAGGCTCAAAATAAAACACGGACGTCCTAGTATATCCAATGTTTCATATGTTTGTTCTGCTGCGATATCTGTGATGAGATCATTTGATATTCTGTGATAAATACTGTATATAGTATATATGATATATTATATAGACGTTACTTATGTTTTACACCTGTGCTAGCCCTGCCCTACTCTGCCGTTAGTTACCTAACCTAACGGTGCACGAGGGGACATCGAGGCGAATGCGGATGGCATAAGTGTACATCGTATTTATCTGTGATGTTTAGGTGACTTAAATGATGGGACTTCATTAATGTGATTAATGAAAGAAAAGAAACCTAAAAGATGTTGTGGAATCGAATTTTCAAAAACAGGTAGCTACAGTTCTTGCTTTGCATCGCGGTGTTCCTTGTAGAACATCCTGCACCTTATTCGATAAGGAAAGGGCCGAGATCCCTTCACCGGGAGTGACCCCTTTAGCAATAACTGGCAGATGCTACAACTCTCGGTTTGTCTTTTGATTGCTTTTGGATTTTTGCTTTGCATAGTGATGTATATGATATATCCTGCACCTTATTCCATAAGGAAAGAGCCGAGATCCCTTCACCGGGAGTGACCTCTTTAGCAAAACTAATAAAAGTCTCAAAATCACTCCATTTCAAAATTTACATGATTCTACAACGATATCAAGTTCATTACGCAATAGGTTTTCAGAAAAACCTGTCGTAGCCCTCCATCATTTCAGATAAGTTGTATATAGTATTCGTGCTGCATTTGTTGGCTTTCGTCAAGGTGTAGTGTGCGGTAGCTATATGCTGCTTATCTACTGCATATGATGCGACTGGATTAGGGTAGTGTTAGAGTATATGCCCTAGAGGCCATTACTGTATCATACTAGTTTGTATATTACTTAATGGAAGTTTGGGATATTCACAGTTGTATAAACAATCTTGCTCAAAATGGTAGTATGCTACTTGGCTTGTTTCTACTTTAATGTGTACATGTGTTTATTTTATTGTATCACCTATACGCATTAGTGGAGCCCTTAAGATCTTTTCTTGATTACCAGCGTTGTGATGGCAGTCACAATCGTGGGGGCTGGGTAATCCATAAGCACATCCTTATACAGGTCCCTAGTCGCAGGACTATCAAGACAGGGCATCGATACTCCGGAGTAGACTAGCGTATGCACTTCTCATCCCAGCAGGGGAGACGGTCTGTCCCACAGCCGTCAGTACATCATACTTGAGATAGTATGCGGGTGCTCGTTAGGTTACGAGTACACTGGACATGACTCGTCGGGAACTGACTGGTTGGTATTATACCTATCGTCAGTTGTCAGTTCCCAGGTGACATGAGTACAGCTTAGTCCGCTGAGTTGACACTGTCACTTCGCCTCGAGTGTGTTCCCACTGTACTTTGATTACCACCCTACCACGGCTCAAAGGAGTCATGCAAACATGTAGTAGTTGGGTGCAGTCCCGAAGCACTTGGAGGCACTGACGGTTAGACAGCATTCGTCTCTCCCGGTATTGGGGGTTGACATCGCGCTGTGTCTAAGAGAGCCATTACACGAGTAGTCCCTGGCCAGGGCAAGCGAGATATACTGGTAGGCTTCCAGTGTTATCTCAGGGTGTTTTGGGCTTCACTCCGACACGACTTGTACCGCTATTAGGGGATTGACGTTTACCGCCCCCCTAGGCCCGCCATGCGATGTATCAGACGAACAGACCGGACTGTACGGAGACTGTCACACTCAGGCTCAGTAGGAGTTCAGATGGGTTTCACCTCGTCAGTCTTCTTGTTGGCATCTACCTGGGGACCGTTACGCACAGCTAGTGCCGCTTGCGGTCTGTGGTTAAACTCACTGCCAGCATAGTGTCGAGTCTTTAGAGTCCCACACAGAAAGCTATTCGCCTTTAGGCAAAAGAGTAGAGGTCGTATGGTTTTGCGACAGGTCGCATGGTTTTGCGACAGGGTTCAGTCACATCCGTGCACTTGTGCACGTTTAGTGTCCGGACAGTTAACACTAGTGGGCTTTGGTTTATGACAGATCCTAGTGTACGTTTTGGGATTGATTTTATCTCATATGTATTCATGTTCCTCGGAACGCGGATGCGGGTGTGTATGCACAGTTGACAGAGAGACAGAGGCAGAGAATTCTCATTAGGGTTGTTGACTGTTGACTGTTGACCATTGACTTTTTGCTAAACCCTAATGAGAATATGATATCTGATTAACAATAATATTAATTAAGTATTATAGTGACATGGTTGTTGAGGGGTTGACTTTGTTGACTTGTTGACTTTGTTGACCAGTTGACTAGGTTGGACTAGTTGACCATCATCATGACAATAGCTATCATTTCATGGCAAAGACTTTTGCTTGCTTGTTTATCTTGTGCAAAATGAGTGCATGAAATGATATGGCTATTTTGACTTAAACCATCACATAATACTTGATTGCTATGATTTGTTATGATGGCTTGGGATTATGAGAGCCAAGAAAGAAAAGTCTTACTCATTCTCTCATTTCCTTTCTCTATCTTGTTCTTGAGCTCTCATCCTCTTCCTCTTGCTCTCCCTCTCTCTAGTCTATGGTTCACTTGTCTCATGTGTTGAGAAGAAAGAACCATAGAGAAAAATCCCAACACACTCTCCTCTACTCACTCTAGTTCACAAGTTTTAGCAAACCGAGTGAACTAGTTTCTTCAAAGTTCGAAGAAGAAGCCAAAAGTAGAAGCTTTCGGGTGGATCGATCTTCGGCGCAAGGAGACGACGGGGTGAAGCCGATCCGCACACCATCACGAGTTGAAGACGAAGGAGTTCAAGAAACAAAAGTATAACCCCCTAACCGAGTAATTAACAACTCCTAGTTAGGTTGTTAGGTAGATAAGTTTAACAAAGATCCGTTTGAGTCCATGTTACCGCCTCTAGAAAATTGTTTTTCATCAAATTCCACAAGCCCGTAAGTACCGGGAGAGGTAGCATGGACTTACAGTGGTATCAGAGCCTAGTTAAACACTACCTAACATGTTTGCATAGTAACTAGAATTTCGATCGGAGAAAAAGTCGCGAAATACACCCCGATATCAAGCTTGCTGTCGATTTTCAAAGTTCTGTAAAAATAATAAATCATGCTTTAAAAATCGACTCAGGGTTTTTATAAGATACTGTAGAAAAACGGTCTAGAGAACCCATTAAACCGCCGCGGAAACGCGGCAATAGCTTGCTCTTGCCGCGGTTCCGCGGCCGATTTAGCTCTTCTGTGGATCGTATTCATTGCAGTTTGTTCTGTGGGGTATTTTGTGATTTTTGGTCTATGTTTTTTCAGCCCAGATTTTCCAGAAAGAAAAATTTGTTTTTGGGGCTTTAAAAACCGTATTTTGATCGAGTTTCTAAAGACTTAAGCTGACGGGTATTTATCTGTGATGTGATATTTGTATTGAACGTCTGCTAATCGCTAAATGTCGATTAGTGGGGGTTATACAAATCTGTGATCTGTAATGTTGCTGGTATGTGTATATGAATTCATTGGATTGTCGCGGGTGAATAGCCGGGGGGTTGTGAGACGAGAGTTTTCTTTTCTTTCAATTCATGTAAATTTGTAAATTGATGTAATATTATTTGTATGACCGCACAACCGGGTCGGGGTTGTAGCCGTCATTGTATAATTTCTTTTTACTGTTTTTGCTCCTAGGATAGACCCATGGAGGGGGTGCACAAACTACCGGGTATCTCGAAGTGCCGAGTGGCCTACTCACGGTGTTGAGTGAGGTTGCTCCGCTTCGGGTACTTGGCGGGTAGTTTGCCGCACCCGTAGGGGTCTTGGGTGGGGTATTGTCTATTCACCGCGACCGTGTAATCTGCTTTTCGTTACAGGCTCGTACGAATTGCGGATTCCTAGTATATCCAATGTATTCATCTGTGATCTGAAATGGCTATCATTGCAATATATATATATATATATATATATATGATATTATTTAGGCGTTGCTTAGGTTTTACAGCCGCGCTAGCCCAGCCCCCGCTCTGTCGTTAGTTAAGTAACCTAACGGGTAATGACGGGGCCCCATGGCGAATGCGAATGGCATAAGCGTACGTCATATTTTTGTTGTTTTCTGCAATGGTAGGATTAAATGATGGGACGCATTAAAAGAGCTAATGCAAGAAAATAAACCAAGTAAAAGTCGTTAGAACATTTTCGAAAAACCACTCGGTTCTTTTCAAAACCAACTTTTAAATGCGGAGCGTGAGCCACTCCTTTTAAAAGCTATCTCGTTCCATCGATTATATCAAGTTCACTACATTCACGGTTTCGCCAAAACCATTCGTAGCCCTCCGTCGTTTCACATGAATAGTCAATAGTATTCAAGCTATGTATGTTGGCCAAAGTCAAGGCATAGTGATGGGTAGCTATTGGGTATTCATGTGCAGCATAGATAGATGCGTTGGTTTGAGACAGTCATACTGCCATTTTGGCCAAAGTCAAGGGTAGGTACGGGTGGGTCCAAATTAACATGGATAATGACGGATAGAACTTGACATGTGACTTATGATATTTTCGCCAAAGTCAAGGTCATAAGAGCATGGGGCAAAAATCCGCATCGGGAGTTTCATAAGTACTGAAACTTGCTAGAGTTGCATACCATTTGGAGTGTGATGATTCTGGTAGGATTCCTTCAGTTTTGTCACGCGATGATATTTGGATCCCGATCCTACTGTGAGTATATGCTACTCCTCGAGAAATTTCTCACTTAACGATCAATGCTATAAACCAAGTAGGTGTCTAGAAAGGTGTTAGTGGGGCTACGCCCACAGGGAAAAGAGGTTATTTAATTAAGGAACTTCGCGAAAGCGTTGGAAAACCTCCCTCGAAGTACCGACACTGGCCTGGCTGAACGGTTAAGCAAGTATTGTGCGGTGAGATTTATCCCGACTAATTCTTCCTTTTTGGTTTGAGGAGGGATTCAAGAAACAGTGGGAGCCATCCTGTTTAAACAAACAAAAAACCACTCTAAACTTGCAAGAGCATCATGCTGAGTGTTTCTTCTCTCTTTCCTAATTGCAGCGACCAATCGACATGACCGGACTTAAGTTATTACTAGATAAAAACATACTGACAGGGCCAAACTACAAAGATTGGCTCAGGAATGTCAAAATGGCAATCACTTACGACAAGCTGGGGTATCTTCTTACCACCAAAGCTCCCCCTATCCCAGGTCCCAAAACGAGCGTCGTGGATAAGGAAATCCGTAAGACCTGGGAAATCGACTGCGCGAAGGCCAAGTGCCTCGTGCTTGCCTCTATGGACAACGAACATCAGAGGAGGCACGAGAATATAGACCTCGAATCCATATTTCTCCATACAAAAGAACTGTATGGAGAGCAATCTCGTATCGCAAGATACGAAGTGTCGAAGAAGTTATTTTCGGCAAGATTGGCCGTCGGATCATCGGTAGCAGAACACGTGCTTAAGATGATTGGCTACATTGAGGAGCTCGCGGATCTTGGGACCACGTTGGAGAATGAGCTCTATACGGACTTGATTCTCCAGTCACTTCCTTCCACTTACGCCCAGTTTATCCTGAACTTCAACTTACAAGAAAAGGAAGTTGAACTTTCAGAACTCCTCAACATGCTGAGGAGCGCAGAGGGCACCCTACAGAAAGGTAGGGAAACATCCACTTTGTTTGTAGGAGGATCTTCTTCTTCTAGGTCCAAAGCGAAAGCCAAGGGAAAGAAGAAGAAAGCCCCGCCAAACCAAGGGGCGATGTTAGTAAAGTGGATATGAAGGGAAAGGCAAAAGCAACAAAGAAAGTGGGGAAGCTTGTGGATAAAGAAGAATGCTTCTATTGTCATATGAGTGGACACTGGAAGAAAGATTGCAGGGCTTGGAAGGCCAGAACACAACATCTGAAGCAGGTTGCGGCTTCAGCTTCAGGTGTGTATGTTATTGAAAACTGTCTTTCAATAAACTCTACTTCCTGGGTATTGGATACCGGATCAGGATCTCATATCTGTAATTCTTTGCAGGCGTTGAGAAACGTAGGTTTTTGAAGGCAGGTGACATGACCCTTAAAGTTGCAAATGGAGCTAGCATAGATGCTAAGGCCGTGGGGGACTATCACCTGGGAATGTCAGATGGACATGTTTTGGTTTTGCGTAATTGCTTTTTTGTACCCAACGCAACTTTTAATATCATTTCTGTATCTTTGGTTTCTAAAGAAGGTTATGAATTTGCGTTTTTAAGCAATGTTATAAACATTCACCTTAATCAAGTTCTGATTGGGTCAGGTACATTGAGCAATGGTATATACGTATTAAAACCAACCACAGATTTTCAATGTCCAGAATACATACAAAAGAAAGTCTCCAGAAATCAATCAGACTTTCTTATGGCATTGTAGACTGGGTCACATCAATGAGAGAAGATTGACTAAGTTACATACAGAAGGATATTTGGATCCGCTCGAATATCAATCGTATGCCACTTGTCAATCCTATCTCAAAGGAAAGATGACAAAGACTCCGTTCACTGGACACGGAGTAAGAGCGAGCGAGCTCTTGGGACTCGTACACAGCGACGTGTGCGGTCCAATGTCTACACATGCGCGAAGCGGTTATTCTTACTTCATTACTTTTACGGATGACTTTTCAAGGTACGGTTATGTCTTCTTAATGAAATATAAATCCGAAGCCTTTGGAAAGTTCCAGGAATATAAGAATGAAGTAGAAAAACAAACCGGCAAAAGTATCAAGACACTGAGATCTGATCGAGGTGGTGAATACTTGAGTGCCGAGTTCCTGGATTACTTAGAGAATGGAATTCTCTCTCAGCTTACTCCTCCATACACTCCGCAACATAACGGTGTATCGGAGAGACGGAACCGAACCCTATTGGATATGGTACGGTCCATGATGAGTAACGCTAAGTTACCGCGATCGTTCTGGGGGTATGCGCTAGAATCAGCTGCATACCTTTTGAACCGAGTTCCTACTAAGACTGTGCCTACCACACCATATGAGATATGGTGTGGGAAGAGGCCCCATCTTAATCACATTAAGACATGGGGAAGTCCAGCTTTTGTCAAAAAGCAGCATATGGACAAACTCGAGGCACGCTCAGTACAGTGCAAGTTTGTGGGATGTCCAAAGAACTCCAAGGGATATTTCGTCTACCGCGAAGAGGAACAAAAGGTTTTTGTTTCTCGTCAAGCCCACTTTCTAGAACACCAGTTCTTAGAAAAGGAAATTAGTGGGAGCGCAGTAGAACTGGAAGAAATTCCAGAACTACGGACTATTACTGAAAGCTTAGTAGAACCAGAGAGTTCAAAAGATCAGGACATTCCTACGCCGCTCCGCAGGAGTAGTAAGCAGTCTCATCCGCCCGAGAGATACTATGGTTTTCTCATAGACGGGGATAGAGAGGATTGCATCATTGATTATGATGAGTCTACTAGCTTCCAGCAGGCCGTTCAGAGCGTTGACTCGGTAAAATGGCTGGATGCAATGCGGACCGAAATGGAGTCCATGTACACCAACAAAGTATGGACGTTGGACATTGCTCCAGATGGGGTAAAACCCGTAGGATGCAAGTGGATCTTCAAAAGGAAGATTGGTGTAGATGGACAGGTTGAGACCTATAAGGCTAGACCTGTTGCAAAGGGTTTTCGTCAAAGACCTGGTTTGGACTATGACGAAACCTTTTCTCCAGTGGCTATGCTGAAATCCATTCGGATCCTTCTTGCCATTGTTGCCTTCCACGATTATGAGATTTGGCAGATGGACGTAAACACCGCTTTTCTAAATGGAAATTTAGAGTAGTGTGTCTATATGGACCAGCTAGAGGGTTTCATTCTGAATGGGAGCAGCGGAAAGGTGTGCAAGTTGCTTAAGTCCATCTATGGACTAAAGCAGGCATCGCGGAGTTGGAACATTTGTTTTGATGAGACAGTCAAAGAATTTGGCTTTATCAAAAATCCAGATGAACCATGCATCTATAGTAGATTTGTAGCAAGAACTGTCATATTCCTCGTTTTATACGTGGATGACATTCTTCTGATAGGAAATGACATTCCTATGCTACAATCTGTCAAGGGGTTCTTGTCACACAGGTTCTCCATGAAAGACCTGGGTGATGCCTCATACATCCTGGGGATCCGGATCCATCGTGATAGATCCAAGAGGATATTAGGACTTTCACAGTCCAGGTACATCGACACCATACTGAAAAGATTCAGTATGGAAGATTCCAAGCGTGGTAACCTACCGGCTTGTCACGTGATCACCCTCTCCAAAGAGATGTCTCCCAAGACTGATTTGGAGAGGGATCGCATATCTATTATACCCTACGCTTCTGCGGTAGGCTCTATAATGTATGCGATGTTGTGTACCAGACCGGATGTAGCTTATGCACTGAGTGTGGTAAGCCTGTATCAGTCAAACCCTGGGGAGAAATACTGGATAGCGGTAAAGAACATTCTCAAGTACCTGAGAAGGACTAAGGAGATGTTCTTGGTGTATGGCGGAAAAGACCTCCAGATCGAGGCCTTTGCTGACTCCAGCTTCTAGAGTGACAAGGATGATTCCAAGTCCATGTCAGGTTTTGTCTTTACCCTCTATGGAGGGGCGGTGTGTTGAAAGAGTTCCAAACAGGAAACCGTTGCTGACTCGACTATGGAAGCGGAACACATCGCTGCATCTGATGCCGCAAAAGAAGTCGTCTGGATGAGGAAGTTCTTGAAAGAACTTCCTGTGGTTCCGTCCATTGTTGATCCAATACCTCTGTATTGCGACAACAATGGGGCTATAGCTTTAGCGAAGGAACCCAGGTCCCATCAGAAATCCAGACACATCTTGAGGCGGTATCACCTGATCAGGGAGATCGTGGATCGCCAGGAGATCGAGGTTCAGAGGGTTTCTTCAGAAGATAACACTGCAGATCCATTCACCAAGGCCTTGCCCCAGACTCAGTTCGAGCGGCTGATCGAGATGATAGGTCTTCGATACGCCAGTACATGGCCTTAGTGCAAGTAGGAGATTGTTAATGTATATGCCCTAGAGGCCATTACTGTATCATACTAGTTTGTATATTACTTAATGGAAGCTTAGGATATTCACAGTTGTATAAACAATCTTGCTCAAAATGGTACTATGCTACTTGGTTTGTTTCTACTTTAATGTGTACATGTGTTTATTTTATTATATCACCTATACACATTAGTGGAGCCCTTAGGATCTTTGCTTGATTACCAGCATTGTGATGGCAGTCACACTCGTGGGGGCTGGGTAATCCATAAGCACATCCTTATACAGGTCCCTAGTCGCAGGACTATCGAGACAGGGCATCGATACTCCGGAGTAGACTAGCGTATGCGCTTCTCATCCCAGCAGGGGAGACGGTCTGTCCCACAGCCGTCAGTACGTCGTACTTGAGATAGTATGCGGGTGCTCGTTAGGTTACGAGTACACTGGACAGGACTCGTCGGGAACTGACTGGTTGGTATTATACCTATCGTCAGTTGTCAGTTCCCAGGTGACATGAGTACAGCTTAGTCCGCTGACTTGACCCTGTTACTTCGCCTCGAGTGTGTTCCCACTGTACTTTGATTACTACCCTACCACGGCTCAAAGGAGTCGTGCAAACAGGTAGTAGTTGGGTGCAGTCCCGAAGCACTTGGAGGCAATGACGGTTAGACAGGATTCGTCTCTCCCGGTATTGGGGGTTGACATCGCGCTGTGTCTAGGAGAGCCATTACACGAGTAGTCCCTGGCCAGGGCAAGCGAGATATACTGGTAGGCTTCCAGTGTTATCTCAGGGTGCTTTGGGCTTCACTCCGGCACGACTTGTACCGCTATTAGGGGACTGACGTTTACCGCCCCCATAGGCCCGCCATGCGATGTATCAGACGAACAGACCGGACTATACGGAGACTGTCACATTCAGGCTCAGTAGGAGTTCAGATGGGTTTCACCTCATCAGTCTTCTTATCGTCATCTCCCTTGGGACCGTTACGCACAGCTAGTGCCGCTTGCGGTCTGTGGTTAAATCCACTGCCAGCGTAGTGTCGAGTCTTTAGAGTCCCACACAGAAAGGTATTCGCCTTTAGGCAAAAGAGTAGAGGTCGCATGGTTTTACGACAGGTCGCATGGTTTTGCGACAGGGTTCGGTCACATCCGTGCACTTGTGCACGTTCAGTGTCCGGACAGTTAACACTAGCGGGCTTTGGTTTTAGCCAGATCCTAGTGTACGTTTTGGGATTGATTTTATCTCATATGTATTCGTGTTCCTCGGAACGCGGATGCGGGTGTGTATGCACAGTTGACAGAGAGACAGAGGCAGAGGATTCTCATTAGGGTTGTTGACTGTTGACTGTTGACCATTGACTTTTTGCTAAACCCTAATGAGAATATGATATATGATTAACAATAATTTTAATTAACTATTATAGCGACATGGTTGTTGAGGGGTTGACTTTGTTGACCGGTTGACTAGGTTGGACTAGTTGACCATCATCATGACAATAGCTATCATTTCAGGGCAAAGACTTTTGCTTGCTTGTTTATCTTGTGCAAAATGAGTGCATGAAATGATATGGCTATTTTGACTTAAACCATCACATAATACTTGATTGCTATGATTTGTTATGATGGCTTTGGATTATGAGAGCCAAGAGAGAAAAGTCTTACTCATTCTCTCATTTCCTTTCTCTCTCTTGTTCTTGAGCTCTCATCCTCTTCCTCTTCCTCTCCCTCTCTCTAGTCTATGGTTCACTTGTCTCATGTGTTGAGAAGCAAGAACCATAGAGAAAAATCCCAACACACTCTCCTCTACTCACTCTAGCTCACAAGGTTTAGCAAACCGAGTGAACTAGTTTCTTCAAAGTTCGAAGAAGAAGCCAAAGGTAGAAGTTTTCGGGTGGATCGATCTTCGGCGCAAGGAGACGACGGGGTGAAGCCGATCTGCACACCATCACGAGTTGGAGACGAAGGAGTTCAAGAAACAAAGGTATAACCCCCTAACCGAGTAATTAACAACTCCTAGTTAGATTGTTAGGTAGATAAGTTTAACAAAGATCCGTTTGAGTCCATGTTACCGCCTCTAGAAAATTGTTTTTCATCAAATTCCGCAAGCCCGTAAGTACCGGGAGAGCTAGCATGGACTTACAGGTAGTCGTACGGCTTTGTTGGCTTTCGTCAAGGGTCATGCTGGTGGGTTTAATTCAGTCAAGAAATGTACGGGTTGAACTTGACTAGCGGGCTATGGTTTGTTGGCTTTCGTCAAGGTCATAGCACGTTAGGGGAAAAATATTATCGGGAATTTCAAGTGTTGAAATTTGCAATGAGATTGCATACTTTCTATGAGATAGTTGGATCCCGATACCCACTGCGAGTAATTGTTACTCCCGGGAGAGTTTTACACAGGACAATTAGCCGATCAAGTAGGTGTCTAGAAAGGTGTCAACGGGGTTACACCCCTGGGAAAACGAGGTTTACTTTAATTAGGTCCGTGCGAAAGCACGGGGAACCTCCCTTAAAGTACCGACACTGGCCTGGCTGAAAGATTGGCGAAGTTGTAGGGTGTAATTAATCCCGGCTAGTCTTTCCTTTTAGGGTTTGAAAGAAGATTTGATAAAAACAGTAGGAGCTATCCTGATTAGATAAAATAATAACCAATCTGATCTTGCAAAAGCATACGCTAAAGTGTTTTCTTCTCTCTCTCTCCAGGTAGCGACCATATCATGCCTTAATCAAGATAATAATATGGATGTATTGACCGAACTCGCATGTTATACTGTGCTGGGGAACGTTGGTTCCGTTCTTTCTTATAAGAGTTATAAGACTGAACAGGATATAGGGGAATACTAGGATTCCCATGACACCCGAATGAAGAAAGTATATGTTGATGCATTTTCTTCGGGTGTGTTCGTTACAGAGAACTATTTCTCCATTTGCTCTACGTCCTGGGTATTAGATACCGGGTCAGGATCCCATATATGTAATCAGTTACATGGGCTTAGGAAAGGTAGAGAACTTGGAGAAGGTGATAACGACATAAGGGTTGGAAATGGTGCAATAGTTGCAGCTAAAACCGTCGGGGAATATCACCTTGTATTGCCAACTGGTAATACATTGATTCTGAACGAATGCTATTACATGCCGAACCTGATATGCAACATTATATTGGTTTCTTTGTTGAGTAAAGAGGGATATAATTTTGTATTACAAGATAATGTTATGAACATTTTCCTTAACCAAAAGTTGGTTGGATCAGGCACGTTGTGCAATGGCATTTATGTTCTAAATCAATCAACAGTTCTGAGCATAACAAACACACACAAGAGGAAGAGTTCAGAACTAAACGAATCCTTCTTGTGGCATTGTAGACTGGGTCACATCAATGCGACACGACTAGCTAAGTTGCATAAGGATGGATATTTGAAACCGTTCGAATTATCATCTTATGACACTTTCCAGTCATGCCTCAAAGGTAAGATGACCAAAACTCCGTTTACGGGACACGGAGAAAGAGTTACCGAACTCTTGGGACTGATACATAGTGATGTATGCGTTCCCATGTCTACACATGTCAGAGATGGTTCTTCGTACTTCATTACATTCACTGACGATCTCTCAAGATACGGACATGTGTTCTTAATAAGACACAAGTCTGAAGCATTTGAGAAATTTAGAGAATATAAACAAGAAGTCGAGAACCAAACCGGAAAAAGTATTAAAATCCTACGATCTGATCGAGGAGGTGAATACTTGAGCAATGAATTCCTGGACTTCCTAAAAGAGAATGGGATTCTCTCTCAGCTGACTCCTCCATATACACCACAGCACAACGGTGTATCGGAACGGAGGAACCGCACCCTATTAGATATGGTACGCTCTATAATGAGCTTAGCTGAGTTACCTATTTCCTTCTGTGGGTATGCGCTAGAGACAGCCATACACTATTGATTATGGCCCCCAACAAATCTGTGCCTACCACTCCATATGAGATATGGAAAGGGAAGAGACCATGTCTTAACTATATAAAGATATGGGGTTGTCCAGCCTATGTCAAACGACAAAATCCGGACAAACTCGAGGCACTGTCTGTTCTATGCAAATTTGTAGGATATCCTAAGAATTCACAAGGGTATATCTTCTACCAAACTAAGGAACAAAGGGTGTTTGTTTCTCGGCATGCCACCTTTTTAGAAAAGGAATTTCTTGCAAAAGAGATTAGTGGTCATGAGGTAGAACTGGAAGAGGTTCCAGCAACAAAAGTTGCAACAGAAGATTTGGTAGAATCAGAGGATTCGGTAGTTCCCAATGAACTTCAGCTCCGCCGATCTAGTAGGGTTCCTCACCCACCTAAGAGATACTACGGTTTTCTCATGGATGGTGGGAGCGAGGATTGCATCATGGTTGATGATGACCCAACTAGCTTCGAGCAGGCCATCACAAGTGGGGACTCAGTAAAATGGCTGGATGCAATGCGGTCCGAGATGGAATCCATGTACACCAACAAAGTATGGACTTTGGAAGATGCTCCTAAAGGGGTAAAACCCATTGGGAGCAAGTGGATCTTCAAGAAAAAACTTGGTGTAGATGGGAAAGTGGAGACTTTCAAAGCTAGACTTGTTGCAAAGGTTTTCGTCAAAGACCAGGTGTGGACTATGACGAAATCTTTTCTCCAGTGGCTATGCTTAAATCCATCCGGATCATGCTTGCCATCGCTGCATATCATGACTACGAAATCTAGCAAATGGATGTTAAGACCGCCTTTCTAAACGGTGATTTAGAAGAGACAGTCTATAAGTACACAGTCAGAGGGCTTCGTAGACAGTGGGAGCAGCGGAAACGTGTGCAAGATGTTTTATGTGATAAAGCAGGCATCGCGGAGTTAGAACGTCTGTTTTGATGTATTAGTCAAAGAGTTTTACATCATCAAAATGGTATATGAACCTTGTATAAACGAAAAGGTAGTAGGGAGTATGGTTGTGATCCTCGTAGAGTACGTGGATGACATACTCTAGATGGGGAAGTAGTTTCCTATGCTACGCTCGGTCAATCTCCGCTTATCATAAGGATTCTATATATAAGATCAAAGTGATACCTACTAAATCCTGGGTTTTGGATCTATGAGATAGATCTAATTGGATGTTAGGATACTCACTAGTTGTAGTGAGATGGTATCAATTGATCCTGGGGAGAATCACTCGAAGGGTTCCAGGGTGATGAGGATGACTGAATGTCAGTCACAGGCATTGTCTTTACCCTTGGTAAAGGGACGGTATGTTGGAAGAGTTCCAAGCTAGATACCGTGGCATACTAGATGATAAAGGCTGGATATATCGCTACCAAAGATGCTACCGAAGAGGAAGTCTGGGTGTATATTTGTTCATGAGATGAACTTCATTCCTACCATTGTATGACAATGGAGTTGTGGCTTATGCCTAGGAACGCCCGTCCCATCAGTGATCCAGACATATTCTAAGGCAGTGTCACCTGATCATAGAGATGGTTGATCTCTAGGGGATCGAGGTCAGGAGAGTAGACTCAGAGGACAACACGGCGGATCCACTCACAAAGGCCTTTTCCCAGAGAGAGACTATTAAGGGATGGTTGAGTATGATATACTACAACCACTGTTATCAGATGGCCCTAGTGCAAGTGGGAGATTGTTAGTTATATGTATGCCCTAGAGGCCATTACTATACATGAGATGTATATTGTAGTGGATGCTTGGACATATATAGGGAGGACTTTCTTGCTCGACATGATAGTATGCTATCAAGTTACTCTTTACCTTAACATGTATACTGATTGTCTCTCTGTTATATATTGGTAAAGCCTTTAGGATGTGTACTTGACCACCTGGACTATGATGAGGATCATACTAGTGGAGACATGGTAGTCCATAAGTACATCCTTCAAGGTCCCTAGTCGTGGGTGTATCAAGACGGGGCATCGATATACCAGAGTAGACTAGCGTATACCTTCTCAACCCATACAGATGGGCGATGGACGATTCCATATCCATTGGTGTTTGACATCAGAGATGATATACGGGTGCTCAGTGGAGACTGGGTACACTGGACGGACTCGCCGAGAACTCCAAGATGGTATTATACCTTACGTCAGCTGGCAGTTCTCTGGTGACACTGGTACAGGTTAGTATGTAGACCCGAGATCGTTATAGAGTCTTGTGTGATTCCCATTGTGCTTTGATTTCCACCTTGCCACGTCCAAGAGGGCGTGCAAAACGGTGGTTTTTGGGTACAGTCCCGAGTCACATGGAGGCAATGAGTGATGGGAGGGGTTTCGTCTCTCCCGGTATTGGGGGTTGATGTTGCGCTATGCTCGATTGGCCATAACAGGGAAGTCCCTGACCAGGGCTGGTTTAGAGATTTACTGGTAAGTGTTATCAGTAGTTTCTCGACCCATAATGAGCCTCGCATTGGCATGACTTATCGGTTATTGGGGTCTGACGTTTACCACTCCTAGACTTGATATGCTACATATCAGACGAGGAGACCGGACTGTACGGTAGTGTCACTGTCAGGCTTTTTGCAGGAGTTGGAGCGGGCTTGCTTGCTGATCTTCTGATCGCTCAATACCCGGGTAGCCGTTACGTCCAGCTAGTACCGCTGACGGCTTGTGGGTGCTTGATATGATCATCACCTACTGCTGGCGTATTGACGAGTCTTTAGAGTCTTACATAGAGGTTTTACTGGCTTAGGCAAAACGAAATAGGAGCGCATATGTGATATGTGCGGGACCGAGAATAATGCGAGTATGTGATACTGTATTCTATTCTCGCGATGTTTTGTATCGATCGGTTATATGCGATATAACCAGGTTATCGAATCAAGGGTTGATTCGATAAGTCGATACATTGGATGTTAGTCGGTTATATGTGATATAACCGGATTATTAAGTCAAGTGTTGATTTAATAATTTACTGTATAATTATATATTTGATAAACTAATTTACATTAACTAACATTGGTTTACTCAAGCATTTGATTTTCTCACTTGTGCACAACTTAATACATACATATATATATATATATATATATGATATATATTTATTTGTTCTCTTTTTGTATCATGGTTGTTGATACAACTATCATGGGTGTATGAGACATACACCATTATAAATATATTGGTATGGTTTTTAATATTCAAAGTAAATACAAAATTAGTGGATATTTGTTAAAAGCATGAAGCTTGTAGAAGCTTGTAAGCGCTTTGACAAATACAACCTTTTTTGTTTTGCTTTGGATATTAATTAACCTAACCAATATATTTAGCCATGGTTATGTCTCTACATGAGTTAGTATATGATACTCACTCACCATGGTTAGCTCTCTCTCTCTCTCTCGATTAGTTTTCATATTCATTTTGAGCTCATCTTCTTCCTCCTTGATTTTCTTTCTAGGGTTTGAAAAAGAGAGAGATACAAAGTGAGAAAACAAATTCTAAAGTGTACCCATTTCTTATTTCACCATCCTCTACTATACTAGCACTTTAGTTTAGGGTGTTTGCTTCACTAATTCTTTGGTTAGTGAAGTAGAAACTTGAGTTCGTATTCTCTCGACGTAGATCATCTTCGTCCTCGAAGACTTCAAGCAATACCGTTGCCTCTTCTCATGGAGCCGTCCGAGAGTTCGATGATCGCAGCGAAGGGACTACTACAAGGAGCTTAAGAAGTGAAGGACCGATCTACAAAGGTTGTATTTCATATTCATTTAGTGTTAAAGAGTTTAACTTGCATGTGAAACCCTAATTTTCTAGCAAAGATCTTGTTTAGAGTTATTTGGCACGGCTAAAATTTTAATCCGGCATGGTTGATGCCTTGTAGAACCTTATTAGAGCGCCTAGTAACCCTACAGAACATATATGAAATATTGTATATACTAGGACGTCCGTGTTTTCAATACGAGCCTGTATAAAACACGGATTCCACGGTCGCGATGAATAGCCAAACCCACATCCCTAGACCCCTACGAGAGCGGCAAGCAACACTGCCAATTCTAGGGTTAGGAGACCCGGTCTCGACTCCTCGAGATGGTCTCCCACTGGACCCTAGAACCCGGTTACTTGTGCTCCCCGCCTTGGGTCTACCTAATGCGGAAAAGTAAATAATATACAATGGTGACATCATCCTCAGCCCGGAAGTGCCCCAATAAGAGAATATTATATACAATGAATCTTACATGAATGAAAAAGAAAAAACTCTTATCTCACATAAAACCCCCGGCTATTCAAAACGCGACGATCCAATATAAAATATCACAGCAACACATAATATCTCATATCATCAACGTAAGCAAGTATGCGTATCCCGATTGTCGTTGATGTATAGCAACGAAGCTGGCGATACACCACATACTACGCTTATGGTCACAGAAAAGAAAGTGTAAAACTACAACAGTTGGAATCCGCAACCTCTTTAGACATCGCATGCTTAACCAAATGAATTTCTTAGACATCGCATGCCTAACAATTATAAACTCTGCATTTTAGTCTCATTATCGAAAACTCTTTTCAATATCAAGTCGACAATTCAACAAGATTCCCGACAACCTGATCGAATGCTCGTCGCAAACTTTAGTAGACGGCCGCTCCCCCGGATGCCGTCGACGAAGTGCACTAAGGCGGAACACCGCTGCCAAGAGCACCCGAACGAACGCTTTTGGCGACGGGGTTCTCCTACAGTCACTTTGTCGGGGCTATGGGGCGTGGCTGTCTGTTAAGTTTACTCGGCGAGTATTCGCGTACGCTGCGTGATTGCGACGGACTTTTGATCACATCAAATTCCGTGGCAACCGATCATCTGAGACTAAACTGCTATGTTTATAATATTCAAATTAGTTATCTCATAACTATATGTGGATTCCAAATATTGTATCACAATCCAGATAAATAGACAATGTTAAACTTTCCGATTGAATAATCAAACACCCAAGTTTTCCTAAATAGTTCTCAACACTTGAAATTAGTTTAAAAACATTCATTGCATGCCACAGTACCGATGGTCCAGCCGTAGAAGGGTCAAGCCAACGCCTCACATGTGGCATGCCGTACTGCCACAAACCCTAAGGTTCAGAGGCAGTTCAAGACGGCCACATAATCAAGTTAAGGTTTGTTGTCTTCGAGAGGGTCCACTGCGTTACTTGCATGACTTAGAACGTTCTCAAACTACGGAAAAATCCAACACTTGGAAATTTTCCGGGTCGGGAAAAAGTGAGTTATTGATATCCGGTCAAACTTTTTAACAGTTTCTAAAAATTATCCGGACAAACTAAACGAAGTTAAATTATTCGATCGAATCAACGAGTCCCCAATACAACCCAGAAAACTCAACTCTTGAGTAGAATTAAAAAATTCCCAGAAAAAAATGACAAGAAAGGACCTAAGAATAAATATAAGAATTTCCAGGGACTAATTCAAAATTTAGGCCGCGGAACCTCTGCCAAACCAAGGGTTTGGCGGCGGTTCCGCGGCTAAATGAGCGAATTAGTGGGCCGTACTTCACAGTAATTCTTAGTTTTTCCTGCTTGTTTTTCTGAGCATTTTTAATTCAGAAAAAATCACATTTTCAGAAAATGTCCAGAGAAGGGTTCGTGTCGGGGTTTCCGGGTTCGATCGGACTTTAAATTTCGCTCAGACTTCGCCTAAAGCTCTAGCTTAGCTCTGATACCACTGTAGGGTTGCTAGGCACACGCATAAGGGTCTACGAGGCATCAACCATGCCCGATTAAAATTTTAGCCGTGCCGAACAAGCCAAAGCCGGATGTTTAAACTAGAGTTTATGCGAAAACAAGCATGTTAAACACTTTAACACTAAGTGAGAAGGATTACAAGCTTTGTAGATCTGGTCCTTCACTTCTAAAGCTTCGTGTTGAGGTCCCTTCGCTGCGATCATCGTGTTCCAGATTCTCGAGAGGCTTCATGAAGAGAAAGATGCAGTCTTGCTTCCGATCTTCGATAACAAAGATGATCTACCTTTAAGTTTCATTAACACACGCAAACACTCACTAAATGAAGTGAACAACCTCATCTAAATGGCAAGGATAGATGAGGATGATGAAGTAGGATTTTTGCTCTCATTTATAATCTTTTTCTCACACATTTTTCATCATAAAATCAAAGCTAGAAAGCTTTTCATGAAGAACTCAAGCAAGAAGAAGATGAATAATGATTAGAAACCTTTTGTGATGAATAATGAAAAGATAAATATGATGAATAATGCAACCATGGTCAACTAAACTCATGTAGAGAATTAACTAGGGCTAGGGTTTGGGTTGGGTTAAAGCATGAGTCATTTGAAAATATCTTTGCAAAAACAAAAGAAAACCTTCTAGAAACTTCTAGAAAGCATTAACCCAAATCGAACCCTAATATTGTTTAATCTCCACTAAACATGTTGCATTAGTTATCATATCATGTTACAATATTATATATCATATATATAATATTTATTGTAACAAAATAAAATAATACATTTAACATATATCGCATATATATCAATGTATTACCCGAGTGAGAAAAAGAATCTTTTAGTGAGCTAATCTTAGTTAATGTAATTTAATATATCATATACATTATTATACATTAAATTATCGAATCAACACTTGATCCGAAAATCCGACTATATCGCATATAACCGACTAATATCTCATTTACCGATTCATCGAATCAACACTTGATCCGATGACCCGGCTGATATCAAATATCGTGAGAATAGAATACGGTATCATATATCGCATTATCCTCGATCATGCACATATCATATATGTGCTCCTACTCCGTATTGCCTGAGCCAAGAAACCTCTGTGTAGGACTCTAAAGAATTGTCAATATGCCGGCAGTAGGTGATGATCATATCAAACACCTACAAGCTGCAAGCGGTCAGCTAAACGTAACAGCCACCCAGGTATTGAGCGCTCAGAAGATCAACAAGAAAGCCTGTACATTCTCCTGTGAATACAATCAGTAACACTCCCGTACAGTCCGGTCTCGTCGTCTGATATGTTGCATATCTCGCCTAGGGGTAGTAAACGTCAGACCCCAGTAGCTCGATAAGTCGTGTCGATATGAGGTCTATAACAGTTTGAGAAACTACTGATAACACTTACCAGTAAATCTCAGCAACCCTGGCCAGGGATTTCCAGTTATAGCCAATCGAACACAGCACAACATCAACTCCCTATACCGGGAGAGATGAATCCCCTCCTATCACTCATTGCCTCCATGTGATTCGGGACTGTACCCAAAAGCCACCTTTTTGCATGCCCTCTTGGACGTGGTGTGATGGAAATCAAAGCACAGTGGGAATCACACAAGACTCTATGACGATCTCGGGTCAACAGACTACTCTGTACTAGTGTCACCGGAGAACTGCCATCTGACGTGAGGTATAATACCATCTGGGAGTTCTCGGCGAGTCTGTCGAGTGTACCCAGTCTTTACTGAGCACCCGTACACCATCCTTGATGTCAAACACCGATGGATATGGGATCATCCATCGCCCATCATATAGGTCAAGATGCGTATACGCTAGTCTACTCTGGTGTATCGATGCCCTGTCTCGATACACCCTCGACTAGGAACAGTTATAGGATGTACTCGTCGACTACCGCTGCCCCACTAGTATGATCTCATCATAGTCCCAGTAGTCGAGTACATATCCTAAGGGCTTTATCAATATGTAACATACAGACAATCAGAGTACATGTTAAGATAAAGTACAACCAGATAGCATACTATCATGTCGAGCAAGAAAGTCCTCCCTGTATATGTCCAAGCATCCATTACAATATACATCGTATGTACAGTCATGGGCATACATATAACTAACAAAGAGTCGGGATCCCTTCGCGGGGAGTGACCTTTTGAGCAAAAGTCTATACTGTAGAGTACTCAGTTTTTTCAAAACCGGAAATTTTCAAAAAGCGGAGTTTAAAACACTCCTTTTCAAAGCTATCAGGTTCCTTCAATGATATCAAGTTCATTACGTTAGTGTGTTTTTCTCCAAAAACCCAGCCATAGCCCTCCGTCATTTCGAGTAAAAAGAACATAGTATTCATGCGGTGTTTGTTGGCCAAAGTTAAGGCGCCGTGAATGGTAGTTGTATGTTGATTATCCATAGTATAGATAGATGCATTGATTTAGGATAGTCGTACCACCTTGTTGGCCAAAGTCAAGCGTGTGTACTGGTGGGTCTAAATCAATCTGGACAATGACGGGTAGAACTTGACATTGCGCGTTATGATTTGTTGGCCAAAGTCAAGGTCATAAGCGCTTGGGGCAAAAACCACATCGGGAGTTTCAAATATACAGGAAACTTGCATATTTAGCATACCTTCTGGAGTGTGGTGACTAGAGTGGATTCCATCTAGGTCATCACACAATGATAGTTGGATCTCGATCCCACTGATGAGTAGGATTACTATCGGGAGATTATTTCACTTAACAATCAATGCTATAAACTAAGTAGGTGACTAGAACGGTGTTAGTGGGGCTACACCTCCAGAGAAAAGAGGTTACATAATTAAGGAACTTCGTGAATGCGTTGGAAAACCACCCTCGAAGTACCAATACTTGCCTGGCCGAAAGGTTAAGAAAGTATTGTAACGTGCGATTAATCCCGACTAATTCTTCTTTTAAGGTTTGATGGAGAATTCGAGGAAACAGTGGGAGCCATCCTGGTTAGATACTCTAATAACCAATCTAATCTTGCAAGAGTGCACGCTAAGTGTTTCTTTTCTCTCTCTCCAGGTAGCAACCATTTCACGCCCTAATCAAGATAATAAAATGTATCGCTTGACTGATCCGAATTCTTATTCGGGGCTGGTGAACGTCGGTTTAGCTCTAAATTATTACGGCGGTCATGAGTATGAGCAAAGGAAAAAGGATTGCATGAATTCCTTGATGACCCCAACGAAGAAGAAGTATACTATTGCATCTCCTTCAGGTGTTCTTGTAATTGAGAACTGCTTTTCAGTCAGTCCTACCTCTTGGGTACTAGATACCTGATCAGTATCTCATATCTGTAATTTATTACAGAGACTGAGAAAAAGTAGGATGGTTGGATCTGGTGATATGTCCCTCAGAGTAGGGAACGGAGCACAAGTTGATGCTATAGCCATCGGTGAATATCACCCAGTGTGGCCAAATGGCAATACTATGATTTTGATCAATTGCTACTATATACCTTCCATAGTATGCAACATCATATAAGTTTCTTTACTTGATAAAGATGGCTATAACTTTGTTCTCGATAGAAATATCATGACATTTACCTTGATAAGGTATTGGTTGCAGAAGGTACACTGTTTAATGGTATCTATGTTCTAAATGAAAACGCAATTTTTAATATACAAAGCACACACAAGTGGAAAAGTTCAGAAGAGAATGAATCCTACTTGTGGCATTGTAGACTTGGTCATATCGGAGAAAAAAGACTAAGTAGGTGGCTTAAAGATGGATATTTGAATACGTCTGAGTTTTCATCTTATGAAACTTGTCGGTCCCATCTCAAGGGAAAGATGACCAAATCTCCGTTCACTGGACACAGAGAAAGAGCAGTAGAGCTCTTGGGACCCATACACATTGATGTGTGTGGTCCGATGTCTATACTTGCAAGGGGTGGGTTCTCGTACTTCATTACATTTAATGACGATCTCTCTAGGTTCGGATATGTGTATCTTTTAAAACACAAATCTGAAGTTTTTGAGAAATTCAAAGAATACAGAAACGAAGTAAAGAACTAGACTGGCAAAAGTATCAAGATCCTCTGATCTGATAGAGGAGGGAAGTACTTAAGCATGGAATTTCGGGACTTTCTAAAAGAGAATGGTATTCTCTCTCATCTTACTCCTTTGTATACACTACAACATAACGGTGTATCGGAACGGAGGAATCATACTCTTTTGGATATGGTTCGCTCTATGATGAGTAGTGCTGAGTTGCCTCTTTAATTCTGGGGGTTTGCTCTTGAATCAGCTGTATTCATATTGAATAGAGCACCGGCCAAATCAGTGCCTACCACCCCATATGAAATATGGAGTGGGAAGATACTATGTCTTAATTACATTAAGATATGAGGGTGTCCTGCTTTTATTAAAAAGAAGA
This sequence comes from Agapanthus africanus, assembly GCA_030015575.1. Lineage (NCBI taxonomy): Eukaryota > Viridiplantae > Streptophyta > Magnoliopsida > Asparagales > Amaryllidaceae > Agapanthus > Agapanthus africanus. The sequence continues at coordinate 236,180,781 of CM057337.1, forward strand.
ATCCATATAAACTCGAGGCAAGGTCTATATTGTGCAAGTTTGTGGGATACCCTAAGCATTCTAAGGGGTATCTGTTCTACCACACTGAGGAACAGAAGGTGTTTGTATCTCGCCATGCTACCATTTTAGAAAGGGAATTTCTTGCAAAAGAAACTAGTGGGGGTATGGTAGAACTGGAAGAAATTCAGGAACCACAAATTGTAACAGAAGATTTGGTAGAACCTCTAGATTCAGTATTTCCCGACGAACCTCAGCCACTCTGCAGATCTAGTAGGATTTTTTATCCGCCTGAGAGATACTACGGTTTTCTCATAGACGAGGATCGGGAGGATTGTATCTTGGAAGAAGATGATCCTACTAGTTTTAGGCAGGCCATTATCAGTAGGGACTCTGATAAGTGGTTAGATGCTATGCGATCCGAGATGGAGTCCATGTACACCAATAAAGTGTAGATCTTGGATATTGCTTGGTTCCTTAGCACCCTTATAACATTTTCTAAGGCATCTAGCATGCAATTTTAAAAAAAAACTTAGAGTGCTAAGCAACCCGGAATGAGGATCTAACTAGAGGATTAGGGTTATAGCTAACATGTAAACAACTTTACACTAAGTGAAATAGGAATACAAGCATTGTAGACCGGTCCTTCACTTCTAAAGCTCCGTGCAATAGTCCCTTCACTCCAAGTAGTGGTCTTCCGGACTCTCGTTAGGCTCCATTAAGTGAAAGGAACAAGCTTTCTTGAAGAACTTTGAGGCCGAAGATGATCTACGTTGAAGAATCTCTAACTCAAGCTACCTTTTCATTAATTGAGAATTAGTGAAGCAAACAAGCTATACTAAATGGCTAGTCTAGTGTAGGTTGATGAAGTGGGAATTTTGCTCACTTTAGAATTATTTTTCTCTCACTTTTTCTTCACCTAAAGAAAATCTAGTAAGCTCTAGGAGATGAAGAAGAAGATGAAGTCAAGAATAGAATAGCAACCATGGGTGAGATCATATCTTATATAACTCATGTAGAGACTAAACCATGGATAAAGATAATGGTTAGGTTAATAAATATCTAGAGTAAAACAAAATTAGTGGACTTTAGTCAAACCTTCTCCATGCTTCCACAAGCATCTTAGCCATGCTAATTTCCACCTAATTTTGATTTTTCCCTTAATATTTAAACACCTTAATTATCTCTAGTTAGGTATGAGTCTCACACACCCAAGTCCAATGTATCATCTAGCATGACACAAAATAAATACATTAACATATATCACATATATGTTAAATGTATAACGAGAAAACATTTTCTTAAGTGAGCTAATATTATTTAATGTATATTAATATATCAAATATATAATTACACATTAAATTATTAAATCAACACTTGATTTAATAACCAGGTTGTATCGCATACAACCGACTATTATCATTCATATGCATATCACATATACATATAACATATCATTGAATCAACACTTTATTCAATAATCCGGTTATATCACATATAACCTATATCGCGAGATTAGAATACTGTATCACATACACGTATTAATCTCGGTCCCGAACATATCACATATGTGCCCTACTTCATTTCGCATGAGCTAGGAAACCTCTGTGTAGGACTCTAATGACTTGTCAATACGCCAGCAGTAGGTGATGATCATATCAGTTACCCACAAGCCGTCAGCGGTACTAGCTTGGCGTAACGGCTACCCGGGTATTGAGCGATCAGAAGATCAACAAGCAAGATTTTCCATACTTCCGTGAATCCAATAACACTACCGTACAGTCCGGTCTCTTCATCTGATATGTCGCATATCGAGTCTAGGGGTGGTAAACGTCATACCCCGGTAACTTGATAAGTCATGCCGATATGAGGCTCATAACAGGTCGAGAAACTACTGATAACACTTACGAGTAAATCTCCGTATCAGCCAAGGCCAGGGACTTCCTGTTATGGCCAATCGAGCACAGCGCAACATCAACCCCCAATACCGGGAGAGACGAATCCCCTCCTATCGCTCATTGCCTCCATATGACTCGGGACTGTACCCAAAAACCACCATTTTGCATGCTCTCTTGAACGTGGTAAGGTGGAAATCAAAGCCTAGTGGGAATCATACAAGACTCTATGACGATCTCGGGTCAACAGACTAACATGTACCAGTGTCACCAGAGAACTGCTATCTGACGTTAGGTATAATACCATCTAGGAGTTCCCGGCGAGTCTTATTCAGTGTACCCAGTCTCCACTGAGCACCCGTATACCATCTTTGATGTCAAACACCAATGGATATGCGATCATCCATCGCCCATCAAATGGATCAAGAAGCGTATATGCTAGCCTACTCTGGAATATCGATGCCCTGTCTCGATACACCCTCGACTAAGAACAATTAAAGGATGTACTTATGGACTAACCAGGCCCCACTAGTATGATCTGCATCATAATCCTGGTAGTCAAGTACATCCTAAGGTCTTTACCAACATGTGAGAGAAAGACAGTATCACAATACAAGTCTACATGTTAAGATAAAGTGCAACCGGATAGCATACTAACATGTCGAGCAAGAAAGTCCTCACTATATAAGTCCAAGCATCCATTATAATATATAATTATATACAACAATGGCCTCTAGGGCATACATACAACAAACAATCTCCCACTTGCACTAAGGCCAGCAGTTGTAGTATTGTAGGGTTACTAGGCACTCTCACTAGGGTCTATAAGGCATCAACCATACCCGATTTAAAACTTAGACGTGCCGAACAATCCTAACCAAGATCTTTAAATTAGAGATTAGGCGAAACAAAGCATGTTAAACACTTTAACATCTAAGAGTTTGGGATTACAACCTTTGTAGTCCGGTCCTTCACTTCATAAGCTCCGTGTTGTAGTCCCTTCGCTGCGATCATCAAGTTCCAGACTCTCGGGAGGCTCCACGAAGAAAAAGATGCAAGCTTGCTTCCGATCTTCGATAACAAAGATGATCTACCTTGAAGCTTCATTAACACAAGCTCTCACTCACTAAATAAAGTGAACACCCTAATCTAAATGGCTAGGATAGATTAGGATGATGAGGTAGGATTTTAGCTCTCATTTATTATCTTAATCTCACTCATTTTCATCACCAAAGAAAAAGCTAGAAAGCTTTTCTTCAATAACTCAAGGAAGAAGAAAAAGAATCCTTTTGTGATGAATAATGAATTGTGTTTATAATTACTTATGCAACTATGGTTAAAGATGATAGGCTAACCATTGTAGAGACTTAACTAGGGTTAAAAGGGTGTGGGTTGGGTTTGGAAATATCTTGCAAAATATCTTTCTAAAAACAAAAAGGAAACTTTTTTGATGGTTCAAGAAAGAACTAACCCAAATCAAACCCTAACCTTGTTTAATCTCCACTAAACATGTTGCATTAGTAATAATATCATGTTACAATATTATATATCACATATACAATATTTATTGTAACAAAATAAAATAATACAATTAACATGTATCGCATATATATCAATGTATTACCCGAGTGAGAAAAAGAATCTTTTAGTGAGCTTATATTAGTTAATGTAATTTAATATATCAAATATATAATTATATATTAAATTATCGAATCAACACTTGATCCGATAATCCGGCTATTTCACAAATAACCGACTAATATAATCTGTATCATTTCATCGAATCAACACTTGATCCGATGACCCGGCTATATCTCATATACCCGGCCGATATCTCATATCGTGAGAATCTAATACGGTATCACATACACGTATTTTTCTCGGTCCCGCACATATCAAATATGTGCTCCTACTCCGTTTTATCTGTGCCAAGAAACCTCTGTGTAGGACTCTAAAGAATCGTCAATACGCCGGCAGTAGGTGATGATCATATCAAACACCCACAAGCTGCAAGCGGTCAGCTAAACGTAATAGCCACCCAGATATTGAGCGCTCAGAATATCAACAAGCAAGCCTGTGCATTCTCCTGTGAATCCAGTCAGTAACACTCCCGTACAGTCCGGTCTCGTCGTCTGATATGTCGCATATCTCGCCTAGGGGTGGTATACGTCAGACCCCAGTAGCTTGATAAGTCGTGTCGATATGAGGTCTATAACAGTTCGAGAAAGTACTAATAACACTTACCAGTAAATTTCAGCAACCCTAGCCAGGGAATTCCAGTTATAGCCATTCGAACACAGCACAACATCAACTCCCTATACCGGGAGAGACGAATCCCCTCCTATCGCTCATTGCCTCCATGTGATTCGGGACTGTACCCAAAAGCCACCTTTTTGCACGCCCTCTTGGACGTGGTATAATGGAAATCAAAGCACGGTGGGAATCACACAAGACTCTATGACGATCTCGGGTCAACAGACTACTCTGTACTAGTGTCACTGGAGAACTGCCATCTGACGTGAGGTATAATACCATCTGGGAGTTCTCGGTGAGTCCGTCCAGTGTACCCAGTCTCTACTGAACACTCGTATACCATCCTTGATGTCAAATACCGATGGATATGAGATCATCCATCGCCCATCATATGGGTCAAGATGCGTATACGCTAGTCTACTCTGGTTTATCGATGCCCTGTCTCGATACACCCTCGACTAGGAACAGTTATAGGATGTACTCGTCGACTACCGTGGCCCCACTAGTATTATCTCATCATAGTCCAAGTAGTCGAGTACATATCCTAAGGGCTTTACCAACATGTAATCATAGAGACAATCAGAGTACATGTTAAGATAAAGTACAACCAGATAGCGGACTATAATGTCGAGCAAGAAAGTCCTTCCTATATATGTCCAAGCATCCACTACAATATACATCATATGTACAGTAATGGCCTCTAGGTCATACATATAACTAACAATCTCCCACTTGCACTAGGGCCATCTGTTGTGGTATCACATACCCAACAATTAGCTGTGGTTGAAGTATCTCAAACTCAACCATCACATAAAAGTCTCTACTGGGAAAAAGGCCTTTGTGAGTGGATCCGCGTTGTTGTCCTCTGTGTCTACTCTCCTAACCTCTATCTCCCTGGAGATCAACCATCTCCATGATCAGGTGATACTGCCTAAGAATTATATCTGGATTTCTGATGGGACGGCCATTCCTAGGCCAAAGCCATGACTCCATTGTCACACAATGGTTGGAACGAAGTTCATCTCATGAACTTATATATCCAGACTGCCTCTTTGGTAGCATCCTTAGTAACGATGTATCTTGCCTTTAATTATCTAGTACGTCACGGTATCTAGTTTGGAACTCTTCCAACATACCGTCCCTCCACTGAGGATAAAGACAATGCCTGCGACTGACATTCAGTCGTCCTTATCACCCTGGAACCTTTCCAGTGATTCTCCCCAGGTTCGATTGATACCATCTCACTACAACTAGTGAGTATCCTAACATCCAATTAGATCTATCTCATAGATCCAAAACCCAGAATTTAGGAGGTATCACTTTGATCCTATATGGAGAATCCTTGTGATAAGCAGAGATTGGCCGAGCGTAGCATAGGAAACTCCTTCCCTATCAAGAGTATGTCATCCACGTACTCTACGAGGATCACCACCATACTCTCTACTACCTTTTTATATATACAAGGTTCATCTACCATTTTGATGAAGTCAAACTCTTTGACTATCATATCAAAATAGACGTTCCAACTCCGTGATGCCTACTTTATCCTATAAAGAAACTTGCACACGTTTCCGCTGCTCCCACTGTCTACGTAGCCCTCTGGCTGTGTACTTATAGACGCTTTCTTCTAAATCATCATTTAGAAAAGCTGTCATGACACCCAACCACCAGATATCGTAGTCATGGTATGTAGCAGTGGCAAGTAGGATCTGGATGGACTTAAGCATAGCTTTGAAAGTCTCAACTTTTCCATGTACACCAAGTAATCTTCTCAAGATATACTTGCTCCTGATGGGGATTTAACCCTTCAGATAAAGCAACCAAAGTCCATACTTTGTTGGTGTATAAGGATTCCATCTCAGATCGCTAAGCATCCAGCCATTCTTACAGAGTCCCACTCCCGAAGGCCAGCTCGAAACTAGTTGGGTCATCATCTCATGATGCAATCCTCGCTCCCACTGTCTTAGAGAAAACCGAGGTATCTCTCAGGTGGGTGAGGAACCTTACTAGATCGGCAGAGAGGCTGAGGTTCGTTGGAAACTATTGAATCCTTTGGTTCTACCAAATCATCAACTGCAGTTTGTATAGCTGGAACTCTTTCCAGTTTAACCACATGACCAATAATTTCTTCACAAGAAATTCCCTTTCACAAAGGTGGCATGCTGAGAAACAAAACAACTTTTGTTCCTCGGTTAGGTAGAAGATATTCCCTTGCGAATGCTTGGGATATCCAACAAACTTTTACAGATCTGACTTTGCCTCGAGCTTGCCCGAATTATGCTTTTTAGATATAGGCCGGACAACCCCAAATCTTAACTTACTTAAGATATGGGCTCTTCCCATTCTATATCACATATGAAGTTGTAGGCAACTGATTTGATTTGAACCATATTCAATAGGTATGTAGCTTCTCAAGTGCATAACTCCCAGAAGGAAATAAGAAACTCAGTAGTACTCATCATAGAGCACACCATATCACATAGGGTGCTATTGCTCCGCCCCGATATACCATCTTGCTATGGTGTATACGGAGGAGTAATGCTGAGAGAGAATCTCATTCTCCTTTAGAATAGTCCAGGAATTCCGTGCTCAAGTATTCTCCTCCCTGATCTCATCAAAGGACATAATACTTATACCCGTTTTTGGTTCTCTACTTCTAACTTATATTCTATGAATATCTCAAAAGGTTTGGACTTGTGTTTCAACAGGAACATATGTCTGAATCTTGAGAGATCATCAGAGAATGTAAAGAAGTACAAAGAACCGGTCTTGGCATGTGTAGACAGGGGACCTTCATACATCAGCATGTATCAATCCCAAAAGTTCACTAACTCTTTCTCTGTTTCCAATAAACGGAGCTATGGTCATCTTATCTCTGTGATATGACCGGAAAGTTTCACAAGATGTAAATCCAAACTAATTTAAGTATGCATCTTTATGTAACTTCAGCTAGTCGGGTCGCATTTATATGACCTAGTCTACAATGCCTCAAGAAGGATTCGTTCATTTCTGAACTCTTCCTCTTGTGTTTGTTCCGTATACTAAGAACTGTAGTTTGATTTAGAACGTCAATGCTTTTAGATAACGTGCCTGAACTGATCAACTCTTGATATAGGAAATGTTCAAAACATTATCCAACAATACAAAATTATATCCTTCTTTACTAATAAAGAGACTGATATGATGTTGTATATCAGGTTCGGTATCTGATAACATTCGTTCAAAATCAATGTATTTGCTAATACAGGGTGATAACTAACAACAGACTTGGCTGCAACACTTGCACCGTTTCTATCTTATGAAACTTATCACCCGTTCTCAGTTCTCTACCTATCTGTAGCCCATGTAACAAATTTCATATGCGGGATCCTAATCCGGTATCACATACCCAGGACGTAAAGGATACTGAGAAACAGTTCTGTGTAATGAACACACCCGAAGAAGATGCATCAGCATGCACTTTCTTCATTTGGAAGGCACGGGAATTCTGGTAATCCCCTATTTCATGCTCTGTCTTATAACAATTATAAGTTGGAGTGGGATCAACATTCCCTAGCGCAATATAACAAGCGGGTTCGGTCAATACATCCGTATTATTATCTTGATTAAGGCGTGACATAGTCGTAACCAGGAGAGAGAGAGAAGAAAACACTCAGCGTGCGCTTTTAAAAGATTAGATTAGTTATTAATTTATCTAATCAGGATGTCTCCCACTGTTTTAGTCAAATCTTCCTTCAAACCCTAAAAGGAAAGACTAGCCGGGATTAATTACACCTTACAAGTTCACCAATCTTTCAGCCAGGCTAGTGCCGGTACTTTGAGGGAGGTTCCCCGTGCTTTCGCACGGACCTAATTAAAATAAACCTCGTTTTCCCAGGGGCGTAACCCCGTTAACACCTTTCTATACACCTACTTGATCAGCTAATTGTAATGTGTAAAACTCTCCCAGGAGTAACTTTTACTCGCAGCGGGTATCGGGATCCAACTATCTCATAGAAGGTATGCAATCTCATTGCAAATTTCAACACTTGAAATTCCCGATAATATTTTTCCCCTAGCATCTTATGACCTTGGTTAAGGTCAACAAATCATAAGTGCTAGCCAAGTTCATCCCGTCCTTTCCCGATTGAATTAAACCCACCCGCACGACCCTTGGCTAAGGTCAACAAAGTCACATGACTACCCTAACTCAATCGCATTATATATTTATATAGATAAGCGCTAATCAGCTACCGCACACTACGCCTTGGCTAAGGTCAACAAACGCAGCACGAATACTAACCAGTATTTATCTGAAATGACGGAGGGCTACGAGAGGTTTTTAAGAAAACCCTTTGCGTAATGAACTTGATAGCGTTGTAGAATCGAGTGATTTTTAAATGGAATGTTTTTGAGGCCTTTTCTAGTTTTGCTAAAGAGATCACTCCCGGTGAAGGGATCGTCGGCTCATTCCTTATCGAATAAGGTGCAGGATATTTCAAAAATATCATTATGCAAAGCAAAAACTATAGAAACAATCAAAAGACAAGTCGAGTTTGTAGCATCTGCTAGTTTCGGTAAAGAGGTCACTCCCGATGAAGGGATCTCGGCTCTTTCCTTATCGAATAAGGTGCTGGATATTCTACAAGGAACACAGCTATGCAAAGTAAGAACTAGAGCTACCAGTTTTTGAGACAAGTTTTTACAACATCTTTAGGTTTCTTTTAGTTTCATTAATCTCATTAATGAAGTCGCATTTTTATTCTGCTTCACAAGCATCACTTTTGAAACGAAATCTGCAATATAACATATATCTCATATATATAATGTAAACATTCGTCTCAGGCAGTAATATGTTCTCATCACAGAACATTGCAGCAGAAGAAACATATATGAATTATTGGATATACTAGGACGTCCGTGTTTTAATACGAGCCTGTATAAAACACGGATTCCACGGTCGCAATGAATAGCCAAACCCACATCCCTAGACCCCTACAAGAGTGGCAAGCAACACTGCCAATTCTAGGGTTAGGAGACCCGGTCTCGACTCCTCGAGATGGTCTCCCACTGGACCCTAGAACCCGGTTACTTGTGCTCCCCGCCTTGGGTCTACCTAATGCGGAAAAATAAATAATATACAATGGTGACATTATCCTCAGCCCGGAAGTGCCCCAATAAAAGAATATTATATACAAATGAATTTTACAAGAATGAAAATAAAAACTCTCATCTCACATAAAACCCCGGCTATTCAGAACACGACGATCCAATATAATATATCACAGCAACACATAATATCTCATATCATCAACGTAAGCAAGTATGCATATCCCGATTGTCATTGATGTATAGCAACGAAGCTGGCGATACACCACATACTACGCTTACGGTCACAGAAAAGAAAGTGTAAAACTACAACAGTTGGAATCCGCAACCTCCATAGACATCGCATGGCTAACCAAATGAATTACTTAGACATCGCATGCCTAACAATTATAAACCCCGCATTTTAGTCTCATTATCGAAAACTCTTTTCAATATCAAGTCGGACAATTCAACAAGATTCCCGACATCCTGATCGAATGCTTGTCGCAAACTTTAGTAGACGGCCGCATCCCGGATGCCGTCAACGAAGTGCACTAAGGAGGAACACCGCTTCCGCGAGCACCCGAACGGATGCTTTTGGCGACGGGGTTCTCCTACAGTCACTTAGTCAGGGCTATGGGGCGTGGCTGTCTATTAAGCATACCCGGTGAGTATCCGCGTACGCTACGTGATTGCGACGGACTTTTGATCACATCAAAATTCCGTGGAAACCGATCATCTAAGACTGAACTGCTAGATTTATAACATTCAAATTAGTTATCCCATAACTACTTGTGGAGTCCAAATATTGTATCACATTCCAGATAAAAAGACAGTGTTAAACTTTCCGATCGAATAATCAAGCATCTAAGATTTCCCAAATAGTTCTAAACACTTGAAATTAGTTTAAAAACATCCATCACATGCCACAGTACCAATAGCTCAGCCGTAGAAGGGTCAAGCCAACACCTCACATGTGGCACGCCGTACTGCCCAAAACCCTAAGTTTTAGAGGCGGTTCAGAAGGTCACATAATCGAGTTAAGGTTTTTTGTCTTCCAGAGGGTCCACTGCGTTACTTGCACGACTTAGAACATTCTTAAATTACGGAAAAATCCAACACTTGAAAATTTTCCGGCAGGGGAAAAAGTGAGTTATTGGTATCCGTTCGAACTTTTTAACACGTTCTAAAATTTACCCGGACAAAATAAACGAAGTTTTATTTTCCGATCGAATCAACGAGCACCCAATACAACTCAGAAAACTCAACACTTGAGTAAAAATAAAAATTCCCAAAAAATATCAGGAAAGAAATACGGACATTACTTTGCAAACAGTAAACCCTAACGTTACTGTTTGGCCAAGGAACCGCCGAGCAAGCCATGGTACGGCCGCGGTTCCGCGGCGCTTTAATGGTGTCAGTGGCACGTGCTTCACAGTAACTCTTGTATTTCCCTGCTGATTTTTTTGAGCATTTTTAATACAGAGAAAAATCGCAATTTTAGAAAATTTCCAGAAACTAGGGTTTTACGGGTATTCGGAGTTCGATCGGAGTTTAAACTTCGCCTAGACATCGCTTAAAACTCTAGATTGGCTCTGATACCACTGTAAGGTTACTAAGCACTCTCACAAGGATCTATAAGGTATCAGCCATGCCCGATTTAAAACTTAGACGTGCCGAACAACCCTAACCAAGATCTTTAAACTAGAGATTAGGCGAAACAAAGCATGTTAAACACTTTAACATATAAGAGTTTGGGATTACAACTTTTGTAGTCCGGTCCTTCACTTCACAAGCTCAGTGTTGTGGTCCCTTCGCTGCGATCATCAAGTTCCGGACTCTCGAGAGGCTCCACAAAGAGAAAGATGCATGCTTGCTTCCGATCTTCGATAACAAAGATGATCTACCTTGAAGTTTCATTAACACAAGCTCTCACTCACTAAATGAGTGAACACCTTAATCTAAATGGCTAGGATAGATTAGGATGATGAAGTAGGATTTTAGCTCTCATTTATTATCTTAATCTCACTCATTTTCATCACCAAAGAAAAAGCTAGAAAGCTTTTCTTCAAAAACTCAAGGAAGAAGAAGAAGAATCCTTTTGTGATGAATAATGAATTGTGTTTATAATTACTTATGCAACCATGGTTAAAGATGATAGGCTAACCATTGTAGAGACTTAACTAGGGTTAAATGGGTGTGGGTTGGGTTTGGAAATATCTTGCAAAATATCTTTGCAAAAACAAAAAGGAAATCTTCTAGAAGGTTCAAGAAAGAACTAACCTAAATCAAACCCTAACCTTGTTTAATCTCCACTAAACATGTTGCATTAGTAATTATATCATATTACAATATTATATATCACATATATAATATTTATTGTAACAAAATAAAATAATACAATTAACATATATCGCATATATATCAATGTATTACCCGAGTGAGAAAAAGAATCTTTTAGTGAGCTTATATTAGTTAATGTAATTTAATATATCAAATATATAATTATTCATTAAATTATCGAATCAACACTTGATCCGATAATCCGGCTATTTCATAAATAACCGACTAATATAATCTGTATCATTTCATCGAATCAACACTTGATCCGATGACCCGGCTATATCTCATATACCCGGCCGATATCTCATATCGTGAAAATCTAATACGGTATCATATACACGTATTGTTCTCGGTCCTGCACATATCATATATGTGCTCCTACTACGTTTTTCCTGAGCCAAGAAACCTCTGTGTAGGACTCTAAAGAATCGTCAATACGCCGGCAGTAGGTGATGATCATATCAAACACCCACAAGCTGCAAGCGGTCAGCTAAACGTAACAGCCACCCAGGTATTGAGCGCTCAATAGATCAACAAGCAATCCTGTACACCGGAGAACTGCCATCTAACGTGAAGTATAATACCATCTGGGAGTTCTCGGTGAGTCCGTCCAGTGTACCCAGTCTCTACTGAGCACCCGTACACCATCCTTAATGTCAAACACCGATAGATATGGGATCATCCATCGCCCATCATATGGGTCAAGATGCGTATACGCTAGTCTACTCTGGTGTATCGATACCCTGTCTCGATACACCCTCGACTTGGAACAGTTATAGGATGTACTCATCGACTACCGTGGCCCCACTAGTATGTTCTCATCATAGTCCCAGTAGTCGAGTACATATCCTAAGGGCTTTATCAACATGTAATCATAGAGGCAATCAGTGTACATGTTAAGATAAAGTACAACCAGATAGTGTACTATCATGTCGAGCAAGAAAGTCATCCCTATATATGTCCAAGCATCCACTACAATATATATCGTATGTACAGTAATGGCCTCTAGGGCATACATATAACTAACAAGTATCTCATACACAACGTCCCAAAAACTCTCAAACTGTATCTAGGGTTTTGGCCTAGGTGAGTGGATCCTCCGTGTCATTCTTCGTCTCAACTCTCCTAACCTCAATCCCCCGAAGATCCACCATCCCCCTGCTCAGGTGATATTGCCTACGAATATGTCTGGATCACTGATGGGACCGGGGTTCCTAGTCCAAAGCCACAGCTCCATTGTCACCACAATGGTAGGAACCATGTTCATCTCATGAACATCTTAATCCAGACGGCCTCTTTAGTAGCACTGTTGGTACCGATGTATTCACCCTTTATCGTTGAGTCTGCCACGGTATCTTGTTGGATATAGTTCCCTCAGAGTTAATTATTGGATCACAGGCACGTGATTGCAATGATTGAGTGAGGACCTTTGCCGGTAGGACAATCTTACTCAGGAGGTTTGTATACTATCTGGTTTGTCTTTATCATCGTATACATGCTTTAGGTGACATTGTAGTTCACTATTACACGTTGATAGAGAATAGTATGCTACCATGGTTTGTCTTTATCATCGTATACTGCTTTAGATGACCTTACATGTCGCTATTACACGTTGATAGAGCCCTTAGGATTCTTGCTTGATTACCAGCAGTATGGTGGCGATCATATACATGGGAGATAGGGTCTATAAGCACATCCATAAAAAGTCCCTAGTCGTAGGAGTTTCGAGACTGGGCATCGATACTCTATTTGTAGACTAGTGTATACAGTCGAGACCCAGACGAGGGGCGGTGACTGGTCTCATAAGCTATTGGTGTTAGTTGGTTCACCTAAGATGTATACAGGTACTCATTGGGTTATGAGTACACGGGACAGGACTCGCCGGGAATATGCTAGTTGGTATTATACCTAGCGTCAGATAGCAGTTCCATGGTGACATGTGTACAGGTTAGTTCATCGACCTGAGATCGTCATTTGTTTCTTGTGAGTTCCCACTGTGCTTTGATTACTGCCCTACCATGGCTCAAAGGAGTCGTGCAAACAGGTTTTAGTTGGGTACAGTCCCGAGCTACATGGAGGCAATGAGCGGATCGGCAGGGGTTCGTCTCTCCCGGTATTGGGGGTGAGGTCACGCTGTGTCTAGGAGAGCCATTACACGAAGTCCTTGGCCAAGGCAGAAGATTTACTGGTAGGTATTCCGGTAGTATCTCAGGGTGTTCTTGGCTACACTCCGACACGACTTGTACCGCTTTTGGGGGTCTGACTTTTACCAACCCCCTAGGCCCGACATGCGATGCTCATAGACGAACGGACCGGACTGTACGGATATTCTCACTGACAGGCTCAGTAGGGTGTCAGGATGAGTTCGCTCATCGACCTCCGTTTTGGTCAATACCTGGTAGCCCGTCACGTATGGCTAATATCTCTGACGTGCTAGTGGTTAAATCTACAGCCAAAGTATTGACGAGTCTTTAGAGTCCCCCACAGACAGTTTCTCAAGTTTCGGGCGAAACGTTGTAGAGGTCGTATGGGTTTATGGCAGGGTTCGAACATACGCGTGCATTTGTGCACGTGTCATGGTTCGGACGGATAATACTAGCGGGCTTTGGTTTAAGCCGGATCCTAGTATTATACAGTGTAGATTTTGTCTCATTGCATTTGTATTCGGTCGGAATACAAATGCGGGTATGTATATACAGTCGTGGGGTTTTCCTGTAATTTATTACGCGATCGCTTTTTTAAAGTTGCCAGTTTGCATTCCGTTTCGGCCATTTTTCTTTATTCCTTCTTGGCTGAAATTCCTTTGATGGGAAGGGCTTATTTGCAAAAGTGGAAATTAGTATTGGAGGGGGTTTTTTGTGGTGGAGGGTTCATGATGGTTCTAGCATCATTTGATTCCCTTTTTATGCATCATTACTTGCTTTATGTGAATGGATTGATTAGGAAATCGGTGTGACAATATTTCCTCATTATCATCACTCCTTTTCCTTATTCTCACCCACTCTACCTTATGCTCACCCCCTTGTTTTTCCCTCCTCTCATATATGGCCGGTCACATTGATAGGCAGCATGATTTCTTTTTGGTGTGGGGAAAATATTGATCTCATTTTCTTGCAACAAAATTCCTTAGCCCATCTCCTAAGTTCATATCTCCTTCTCCACTCCAAAAATGGCAACTTCATTAACCCTCGAGACATAGCGTTCTACACATATTCTATAGCATTCTTGGACACGTCGGCTAGCCAACTTCGTGTCTGAGTTGCCTCGGTTCATAGGTGGGAGCCCGTAAAAAGACTTCTCGATGTGATGCCCTTTCCGACGAGGAGAACAAGACAGAAGATGCCGCGAGGAGCTTGGGATGGTGGCCGAAAACCAAAGGACACGGATCGCTCGGTATAGCCTCTCTACCCTTTCTCTAGTTGGCTAGTAGTAGGTTAATGGTCCGATCCGAGATTTAAGCATACGATAGCGCCGTTTTTCAAGTTAAGAAGAATTTTCGTTTCCGCATTTTGGCCTCGGAAAGACGGCCAGGGCGTTACCGTAGACTTACATGGTATCAGAGCCACGCCATTAACCTTTTCTAGCTTGCTCTAACGTGTTTAGAACTTCGATCAAACAAAAATTCCAAAAACCACAATTTCAAAATGTAGTTTCTGTCGATTTTCATTTGTGCTTGAAAAATTATTTTGAGTGTTGCAGAAATACATGCATGCTTTTCTAAGAGTTCTGTGAAAATTTGGTATGGTGATACTACAGTAAGGCCGTGGAACCGTGGCCAAACCCATGTTCTGGCCGCGGTTCCGCCGCAGTAAGGAGTCATCACCGTACCATTTTTCTACAGTGCTCTTTAAACTAGGAATTGGGGTTTATGGTATATTCTGTTTGGGCCCAGATTTATTTTGTTTAGTGGGTATTGTACTTGGGGCCCACTTCGGGGAATTTTGTCGATCGAAAATTTTAAATATGTTAGTTCACAGTATTTACATTATATCTGCGACCGTGAATGTCATTCGAGCGGTAAATCCTGTCTAATTGCTTTAGCCCTTTTAGACGGATTTACGAACGTGACATTCACGTTGATATTCTGTGTTGTGCTGTGATATTGCGGATTTGTCGTGGTGGATAGCCTGGATGCAATGGTAGTACAGTTTGGCTTTATATGTACATTTGGTATTGCGGGGCGAGCGTCCGACATGTGGACTGCCGTCACTGCCTGTTTGTATATTATTCTTTTGGGGCACGACCGGGTTGAGGTCGATGTACCCGTTGTATATATTTTTACTTTCTGTACTAGGATTACCCCACGGTGGGGTGCACGGATAGCCGGGTTCTAAAGGGCAACGGGCCCGCATCTCATGGCTTTGAGACGGAGGGGGCTTTACTCTAGAATTGGCGGGCTATTCGCCGCACTCGTAGGGGGTACAGGTTGACCCAAGGAGGGGTGCTCAAGTTACTGGATTCCATGAAGTGCTGGGTGGTCCATTCACGTTGTTGAAGGGGGCTGCCTCGCTTCAGGTTTTGGCGGGTAACTTGCTGTGCCCGTAGGGGTCTAGGATTTCATTGCACAAGCTAACCACACGACCAGGGGAACGTCGGGTTTCAGTAGCGGCTCTATGAAACCCGTAGATGTTGTATATGTTTTACACCCGTGCTAGTCCAGTCCCCGCTTTATCGTTAGTTAAGTAACCTAACGGGTGATGACGGGACCCAGTGGCGAATGCGGATGGCATATACATACATCATATTTTGTTTCTTTTGTGGTGTGATCCATTGATGGGACTGCATTGATTCGAATCAATGCAAGCTAAATAAACCTATTCTGATGTTGTTGGAACATTTTTTCAAAAAGCTGTTATTGCAAGGATGTTCTTTTTTGTTTTGCACAGTGGTATTCGGTTATGAATATCCAGCACATCAGTCGACGAGGCAAGGGCCGAGATCCCTTCACCGGGAGTGACCCCTTGGACAGAAGTTTGCGTCAGGGTAATAACTTCACTATAGTCGATTACTTTTTGCTTTGCATCATGGTATTCAGTTGGAATATCCTGCACCTCATTCTACGGGGAAAGAGCCGAGATCCCTTCACCGGGAGTGACCTCTTTAGCAAAGGTTTTCGCCACTATATTTTTATAAAATGCTATCCGAATCCTTCAACGATATCAAGTTCATTACGTTAAAGGTTTTCGCCAAAAACCATTCGTAGCCCTCCGTCATTTCAGAAAGGTAGCACTTAGTATTCATACTATGTATGTTGGCCTACGTCAAGGCATAGTGTATGGTAGCTATTTGTTACTTTTCTGTTCTATAGATAGATGCGTTAGTTTGAGACAGTCGTACTACTATTTTGGCCTTCGTCAAGGGTATGTACAGGTGGGTTCAAATTAACCTGGATAATGACGGGTAGAACTTGACATGTGACTTATGATATGTTGGCCTACGTCAAGGTCATAAGAGCATGGGGTAAAAATCACATCGGGAGTTTCTAAAGAAACTGAAACTTGCCAGATATACGCATACCTTCTGGAGTGTGATAACGTGAGTGGATTCCATCACATTATCATGCGATGATAGTTGGAACCCGATTCCCACTGATGAGTTGGTTTACTCCTCGGGTGATCCCGACTAATTCTTCTTTCAGGTTTGGAAGAGAATTTGAGGTTACAGTAGAAGGTTTCCTGATTGGATAAAGTGATAACCATTCTGATCTAGGTTAGAGTGCACGCTGAGTGTTTCTTTTCTCTCTCTCTTTGGCAGCGACCATGATCCGACCCTTGACTATAACTCAGTGACCAAGTTAACCGAACCTTCTTAAAACACTGGCTTTTGGATTGTCGAGTTGCATACCCCATTACCACTCCTACTTTTACCCTTTTCTCCAGAACACCCCGTATTACTACGAACATCCACTTCAATTGGATAAAACCATCGTATGGTTATATACGAACTCGAAGGAACTTGTTCCAGATTCGAGAATGGTTTCTGGTTCTGGAAAAAACGAATAGGACTATTCAGTTGTCTTTTCCTTTTACCTTCTCTCAGGTTACGAGTGCTCCTTGGATTAGGACAATACACCTATTACACTAATTGGATAGTCTTCTTCCAAACCATAGGCAGGTGCCGAACGGTAGGGAATGAAGAAAACCAATTAGCCTAACAATGGTGTACAGAAGGTATTAAGTAAAGACAAATAAAGAGATTAGTAAGAGGGCAAAGTAAATTGCGACTGCTATTCACCACCAAACCAAGTATTTCTTCACCAATCCTACATCACCTTTGTATTTCTCCAGAACACTCCGTATCACTACGAAGATCCACAGTTTATTGGATACTCCATCGTAAGGTTATATACGAACTCGAAAGGACTTGTTCCAGTTCGGGGATGGATTCTGGTTCAGGAGAAATAAGAATAAGGTTTATTTAGTTGTCTTTTATCTTCACCTTCTCTCAGGTTACGAGTGCTCCTTGGATTAGGAGAGTACACCCATTATACGTATTGGATAGTCTTCTTCCAAACCATAGGCTGGTGCCGAATGGTAGGGAAGGAAGAAAACCATTTGGCCTAAAGGGGTGTACAGAAGGTAATGACTAAAGACATATAAAGGGATTTGGAGAGATGACAAAGAAATATACGGTTATAGTTGTGAATCTGATAATGGAAGTGGCATTACTATGAATACCAGGTGTAGGGTTCCTAGGCACACTATAGAGATCTCACAAGGCATCAACCATGCCAATTTCAAATTTTATGGGTGCCGAGAAACCCTAATACGGATCGTCGACTAGAAATTTAGGCGAAAAACGAAACTAGTTAACATCTTAACTAAAGGAGAGAGGCTACAACCTTTGTAGATCCGGTTCTCCACTTCCTTAGCTCCACGTAGGCGTCCTCTCGCTGTCCATCTCGAATCCCGAACTCAAACGTCGGCTTCATCGGAGAATTGGGCGGACTAGGTCGTCGGCTTCGTGCCGAAGATGATCTACGTCGAGGCATCACAAGTTCAAGCTCCAACTTCACCAAGTTGTGAAACTTATGAAGAAAACACCCTATACTACTTGGCAAGAAGTAGAGGGCGAAGAAATAGGAGGTGGGTTCACTTTAGAATTGGATTTCTCACACTTTTGCTCAAGTTGCCATTGATGAAGGCAAGGTTTTTCTTGAAGAAGAAGATGAAGAAGAAGAAAGAATATGATAAGTTTCTTATTTAAAAATGAAACTAATATGAATACTTATCATATACTAACCATGGTCAAGTGTAGAGATTAAACTAAGGTTAGTTGGAATGGTTAGGGTTAAGGATGAGATAAGAATGGTGGACTTTGTCAAAGCTTCAAGAAGCTTCAACATAGAAAAAAAATAAGCCACCATTCTTAATAATATCCAAAATGAATAAATAAA
Source organism: Agapanthus africanus (assembly GCA_030015575.1). Lineage (NCBI taxonomy): Eukaryota > Viridiplantae > Streptophyta > Magnoliopsida > Asparagales > Amaryllidaceae > Agapanthus > Agapanthus africanus. The sequence continues at coordinate 236,199,732 of CM057337.1, forward strand.
TAAATAACTAAGTAAATAATCAAAATCCTAACCATTCATATAACCATGGTTTAATCTTTACACAAACCCAAGTGAGCAAGTATCATCAAACATGATACAAACAAGTGCACAAAAAATATATCACATATACAATGTGCATCAAGTGAGAAAATCCTTTTAAAATGAACCAATACTAGTTAGTGCAAAGCAATATATCAAATATATAATTATACATTAAATCATTACATCAACACTTGATTTAACGATCCGGTCATATCGCATATAACCGACTAGTATCCTATGTATCGGCTTATCGAATCAATCCTTGATTCGATATCTAGGTTATATCGCATATAACCAATCGATACATTCATTGCGAGAATGAAATAAGGTATCACATACACGCATTATTCTCGCTCCCGCACATATCTCATATGCGCTCCTATTTCGTTTCGCTTGAGCCAGGAAACCTCTGTGTAGGACTCTAAAGACTCGTCAATACGCTGGTAGCAGATGATGATCATATCAAACACCCACAAGCCGCAAGCGGTCTGCTAAACGTAACGGCCACCCGGGTATTGAGCGATCAGAAATCGACGAGCAAGCCCGCTCACACTCCTGTGAATCCAACCAGTAACACTTACCGTATAGTCCGGTCTGTTCGTCTGATATGTTGTATATCAAGTCTAGGGGTGGTAAACGTCAGACCCCAATAACCGATAAGTCGTGCCGATGTGAGGCTCATAACGGGTTGAGAAACTACTGGTAACACTTACCAGCAAATCTCTGATCAGCCCTGGCCAGGGACTTCCCTGTTACGGCCAATCGAGCACTGCGCAACATCAACCCCCAATACCGGGAGAGACGAAATCCCTCCTATCGCTCATTGCCTCCATGTGACTTGGGACTGTACCCAAAGACCACCGTTTTGCACGTCCTCATGGACGTGGTAAGGTGGAGATCAAAGCATAGTGGGAATCACACAAGACTCTATGACGATCTCGGGTCTACAGACTAACCTGTACAAGTGTCACCTGAGAACTGCCATCTGACGTGAGGTATAATACCATCTGGGAGTTCTCGGCGAGTCCGTCCAGTGTACCCAGTCTCCACTGAGCACCCGTATACCATCTCTGATGTCAAACACCAATGGATATGGGATCATCCATCGCCCATCTCATGGGTCGAGAATCGTATACGCTAGTCTACACTGGTATATCGATGCCCGGTCTCGATACACCCACGACTAAGGACCTTGAAGGATGTACTTATTGACTACCATGTCCCCACTAGTATGATCTGCATCATAGTCCAGGTAGTCAAGTACACATCCTAAGGGCTTTATCAACATGTAACTATTAGACAGTTTAAAGAGACAAGTGTACATGTTAAGATAAAGAGTAACCAGATAGCATACTATCATATCGAGCAAGAAAGTCATCTCTATATATGTCCAAGCATCCAATATAATATACATCATCTGTACAATACTGGCCTCTAGGACATACATACAACTATCTCCCGGCGATCAACTATCTCCCGGATCAGGTGATACCGCCTCAGAATATGCCTGGATCGCTGATGGGACCTGGGTTCCTTGGCCAAAGCCACCGCTCCATTGTTATCGCAATACAAAGGTATTGGATGCTCAATGGATGGAACCACTCCAAGTTCAGTAATGAACTTCTTGATCCAGACAACTTCTTTAGCAGCATCGTTGGCAGCGATGTATTTAGGCTCCATCGTCGAGTCTGCCACGGTTTCCTGCTTGGAACTCTTCCAGCTAACCGGCCCTCCGTAAAGGGTAAAGACAAATCCCGACTGCGACTTAGAGTCGTCCTTATCACTCTGGAAGCTCGAATCGGTAAAGGACTCCACTTGGAGTTCTCCGTTACCATACACCAAGAGCATCTCTTTAGTCCTTCGTAAGTACTTGAGAATGCTCTTCGCAGCTGTCCAGTGACTCTCTCCAGGATCAGCTTGATACCTGCTCACTATACTTAGTGAGTATGCAACATCGGGTCTGGTACATAGCATCGCATACATGATAGAGCCTACAGCTGAAGCATAGGGTATGCCTTGCATGCGAGCTCTCTACAAATCAGTCTTGGGAGACATCTCTTTGGAGAGAGTGACTCCAGAGATCGTGGGCAAGTTCCCACGCTTGGATTCTTCCATACTAAACCTCTTTAGTATGGTGTCAATGTACCTGGATTGGGACAATCCCAAAATCCGTTTGGATCTATCTCTATAGATCCTAATTCCCAATATGCAGGAGGCATCACCAAGATCTTTCATTGAGAATCTTTGTGATAAGAAGAGCTTGACCGATTGCAGCATAGGAATATCATTTCCTATCAAGAGTATGTCGTCCACGTACAATACGAGGAAGACCACCTTACTCTCTGCTACCTTCTTATAGATACAAGGTTCATTTGGGTTTTTGACGAAATCAAACTCTTTGATAACGACGTCAAAGCAGATGTTCCAACTCCGCGATGCTTGCTTTAATCCATAAATGGATTTAAGCAGCTTGCACACCTTCCCGCTGCTCCCACTATCTACGAAGCCCTCTGGCAGAGTCATGTACACGCACTCTTCTAAATCACCATTTAGAAAGGCGGTCTTAACATCCATTTGCCAGATTTCGTAGTCATGATATGCAGCGATGGCAAGCATGATCCGGATGGATTTAAGCATAGCCACTGGAGAAAAGGTTTCGTCATAGTCCACACCTGGTCTTTGACGAAAACCTTTTGCTACAAGTCTAGCTTTGAAAGTCTCCACTTTCCCATCTACACCAAGTTTTTTCTTGAAGATCCAATTGCTCCCAATGGGTTTTACCCCTTCAGGAGCAACATCCAAAGTCCATACTTTGTTGGTGTACATGGAATCCATCTCGGACCGCATAGCATCCAGCCATTTCACCGAGTCCCTACTCGTGATGGCCTGCTCGAAGCTAGTTGGGTCATCATCCTCCATGATGCAATCCTCGCTCCCACCATCCATGAGAAAACCGTAGTATCTCTCAGGTTGGCGAGGAACCCTACTAGATCGGCGGAGAGGCTGAGGTTCATTGGGAGCTACTGAATCTTCTGGTTCCACTAAATCTTCAGTTACGGTTTGTGTATCTGGAACTTCTTCCAGCTCTACCACTTTGCCACTAATTTCTTTTTCAAGGAATTCCTTTTCTAAAAAGGTGGCATATTGAGAAACAAACACCTTTTGTTCTTCAGCATGGTAGAAAAAATATCCTTGTGAATTCTTAGGATATCCCACAAACTTGCAAAGAACTGACCGTGCCTCGAGTTTGTCCGGATTTTGTCTTTTGACATAGGCCGGACAACCCTATATCTTAACTCGTTTAAAATATGGTCTCTTCCCACTCCATATCTCATATGGTGTGGTAGGTACAGATTTAGATGGAACTTGATTCAATAGGTATGCTGCTGTCTCCAGCGCATATCCCCAGAAGGAAATAGGTAACTCAGCTGTGCTCATCATAGAGCGCACCATATCTAATAGGGTGCGGTTCCTCCGTTCTGATACACCGTTGTGCTGTGGTGTATATGGAGGAGTCAGCTGAGAGAGAATCCCATTCTCTTTTAGGAAGTCCAGGAATTCATTGCTCAAGTATTCACCTCCTCGATCAGATCGTAGGATTTTAATACTTTTTCCGGTTTGGTTCTCAACTTCTTGTTTATATTCTCTAAATTTCTCAAAAGCTTCTGATTTGTGTTTCATCAGGAACACATACCCGAACCTAGAGAGATCGTCAGTGAATGTAATGAAGTATGAAGAACCATCCCTGGCATGTGTAGACATAGGACCGCATACATCACTATGTATCAGTCCTAAGAGTTCGGTAACTCTTTCTCCGTGTCCCGTAAACGGAGTTTTGGTCATCTTGCCTTTGAGACATGACTGGCAAGTGTCATAAGATGAAAATTCGAAAGGTTTCAAATATCCATCCTTATGCAACTTAGCCAGTCGTGTCGCATTGATGTGACCCAGTCTACAATGCCACAAGAAGGATTCGTTCAGTTCAGAACTCTTCCTCTTGTGTGTGTTAGTTATGCTCAGAACTGTTGATTGATTTAGAACATAAATGCCATTGCACAACGTGCCTGATCCAACCAACTTTTGGTTACGGAAAATGTTCATAACATTGTCCTGTAATACAAAATTATATCCCTTTTTACTCAACAAAGAAACCGATATAATGTTGCATATCAGGTTCGGCATGTAGTAGCATTCGTTCAGAACCAATGTATTACCAGTTGGTAATACAAGGTGATATTCCCCGAAAGTCTTAGCTGCAACAATTGCACCATTTCCAACTCTAATGTCTTTATCACCTTCTCCAAGTTCTCTACCTTTTCTAAGCCCATGTAACTGATTACATATATGGGATCCTGACCCGGTATCTAATACCCAGGACATAGGGCAAATGGAGAAACAGTTCTCTGTAATGAACACACCCGAAGAAAATGCATCATCATGTACTTTCTTCAACCGGGTGGCATGGGAATCCTGGTATTCCCCTATATCCTGTTCATTCCTATAACTCTTATAAGAAAGAACAGAACCAACGTTCCCCAGCACAGTATAACATGCAGGTTCGGTCAATACATCCATATTATTATCTTTATTAGGGCATGACATGGTCGCTACCTGGAAAGAGAGAGAAGAAAACACTTTAGCGTATGCTCTTGCAAGATCAGATTGGTTATTATCTTATCTAATCAGGATGGCTCCCACTGGTTTTTATCAAATCTTCCTTCAAACCCTAAAAGGAAAGACTAGCCGGGATTAATTATACACTACAAGTTCGCCAATCTTTCAGCCAGGCCAGTGTCGGTACTTTGAGGGAGGTCCACCGTGCTTTCGCACGAACCTAATTACTGTAAACCTCGTTTTCCCAGAGGCGTAACCCCGTTGACACCTTTCTAGACACCTACTTGATCGGCTAATTGTAATGTGTAAAACTCTCCCAGGAGTAACTCTTACTCGCAGTGGGTATCGGGATCCAACTATCTCATAGAAGGTATGCAATCTCATTGCAAATTTCAACACTTGAAATTCCCGATAATATTTTGCCCCTAGCAGCTATATGACCTTAACATAGTCAACAAATCATAAGTGCTAGTCAAGTTCAACCCGTCATTTCTCGATTGAATTAAACCCACCCGCACGACCCTTAACATAGTCAACAAAGTCGCACGACTACCCTAATCCAATCGCATCATATGCTTATACAGATAAGCACTAATTAGCTACCGCACACTACGCCTTAACATAGTCAACAAACGTAGCACGAATACTAACTAGTACTTATCTGAAATGACGGAGGGCTACGACAGGTTTTTCTGAAAACCTATTGCGTAATGAACTTGATATCGTTGTAGAATCAAATGAAGTTTTGAAATGGAATGATTTTGAGGCTTTTCTAGTTTTGCTAAAGGGGTCACTCCCGGTGAAGGGATCGTCGGCCCTTTCCTCGTCGAATGAGGTGCGGGATATATCATATATATCGCTGTGCAAAGCAAAACTCAAAAACAATCAAAAGCAAACCGAGTGTGTAGCATCTTCCAGTTATTGCTAAAGGAGTCACTCCCGGTGAAGGGATCTCGGTCCTTTCCTCATCGAATAAGGTGCAGGGTATATCATATATACCGCTATGCAAAGCAAGAACTGTAGCTACCTGTTTTGTTTAAAATTTGATTCTACAACATCTTAGGTTTCTTTTATTTCATTAATCACATTAATGAAGTCCCATCATTTAAGTCACCTAAACATCACAGATAAATACGACGTACACTTACGCCATCCGCATTCGCCTCGATGTCCCCTCGTGCACCGTTAGGTTAGGTAACTAACGACAGAGCAGGGCAGGGCTAGTGCGGGTGCAAAACATAAGTAACGTCTATATAATATATCATATATACTATATACTGTATCTATCACAGAACATCACATGGTCACATCACAGATATCGCAGCAGCAGAAACATATGAAATATTGGATATATTAGGACGTCCGTGTTTTCAATACGAGCCAGTATAAAACACGGATTCCACGGTCGTGATGAATAGCCAATCCCACACCCCTAGACCCCTACGGGAGCGGCAAGCAACCCTACCAATTCTAGGGTTAGGAGACCCGGACTCGACTCCTCGAGATGGTCTCCCACTGGACCCTAGAACCCGGTTACTTGTGCTCCCCTCCTTGGGTCTATCCTAATGCGGAAAAGCAAATAATATACAAAGGGTGACATCTTCCGCAACCTGGAAGCGCCCCAATAAAAGAATATTACATACAAGTTTTTACATGAATGAAAATGAAAAACACTCATCTCACATAAAAAAAACCCGGCTATTCCAACACGACAATCCAATATAACATATCCAGCAACACATAACATCACATGTCATCACCGTAAGTAAATATGCGCATCCCAATTGTCGTTGACATATAGCAACGAAACCGGCGATATCACATATTACACTTACGGTCACAGAAAAGAAAGTGTAAAACTACAACAATTGGAATCCGCAACCTCTTTAGACATCGCATGCCTAATCAAAATGAAATACTTCGACATCACATGCCTAACAGTTATAAACCCCGCATTTAGTCTCATTATCGAAAACTCTTTTCAATATCAAATGAAACTAAACCGCTAGATTTATATCATTCATTCAGTTATCTCATAACTGTTTGTGAATTCCAATTATTGTATCCCATTCCGGATAAATAGAAAATATTAAACTTTCCGATCGAACATTCGAACACCCAAATTTTCCCAAAACCGGCCAACACATGAAATAGGTTCAAAGACATTCACTTCATGCCTCAGTACCAACGGTCCAGCCGTAGAAGGGTAAAGCCAACGCCTCACATGTGGCACGCCGTACTGCCCCAAACCCGAAGGTTCAAAGGGCAGTTCAAGACGGTCACATAATCGAGTTAAGGTTTGTTGTCTTCTAGAGGGACCATCGCGTTACTTGCACTACTCAGAACGTCCTTAAACCACAGAAAAATCCAACACTTGGAAATTTTCCCGCAGGGGAAAAGTTGGGTATTTATATCCGGTCGGACTTTTTAACATATTCAAAAAATTATCCGGAAAGCACTTAGACAAAGTTCGATAATCCGATCGAAATACCGAGTCCCCAATACAACCCAGAATACTCAACTCTTGAATAAATATTAAAAATTCCCAGAGAACTCAGCACTGAATAAAAGAAGTTACTGTGCAAAATTGGGTGGGTGACGTCATCATACGGCCGCGGAACCGCCGCAGCAGCCAGGCTTCTACCGCGGTTCCACCGCACTTTGGAGGAATTGGGTGATCGTGTTTCACAGTAATTCTTAGAAAGTCCTGCTGAATTTTCTGCATATTTTTAATTTGGAAAAAACCCAGTTTTTAAAAAATGTACAGAGAGCAACTTTGATATTAGGGTTTCGGTTCGATCGGACTTCAAACTCCGTCAGGACTTCGCCTAAGGCTCTAGCTAGGCTCTGATACCACTGTAGGGTTCCTAGGCACACTATAGAGGTCTCACAAGGCATCAACCATGCCAATTTCAAATTTTATGGGTGCCGAGAAACCCTAATACGAATCGTCGACTAGAAATTTAGGCGAAAAACGAAACTAGTTAACATCTTAACTAAAGGAGAGAGGCTACAACCTTTGTAGATCCGGTTCTCCACTTCCTTAGCTCCACGTAGGCGCCCTCTCACTGTCCATCTCGAATCCCGAACTCAAACGTCGGCTTCATCGGAGAATTGGGCGGACTAGGTCGTCGGCTTCGTGCCGAAGATGATCTACGTCGAGGCATCACAAGTTCAAGCTCCAACTTCACCAAGTTGTGAAACTTGTGAAGAAAACACCCTATACTACTTGGCAAGAGGTAGAGGGTGAAGAAATAGGAGGTGGGTTCACTTTAGAATTGGATTTCTCACACTTTTTCTCAAGTTGCCATTGATGAAGGCAAGGTTTTTCTTGAAGAAGAAGATGAAGAAGAAGAAAGAATATGATAAGTTTCTTATTTAAAAATGAAACTAATATGAATACTTATCATATACTAACCATGGTCAAGTGTAGAGATTAAACTAAGGTTAGTTGGAATGGTTAGGGTTAAGGATGAGATAAGAATGGTGGACTTTGTCAAAGCTTCAAGAAGCTTCAACATAGAAACAAAATAAGCCACCATTCTTAATAATATCAAAAATGAATAAATAAATAAATAACTAAGTAAATAATCAAAACCCTAACCATTCATATAACCATGGTTTAATCTTTACACAAACCCAAGTGAGCAAGTATCATCAAACATGATACAAACAAGTGCACAAAAAATATCACATATACAATGTGCATCAAGTGAGAAAATCCTTTTAAAATGAACCAATACTAGTTAGTGCAAAGCAATATATCAAATATATAATTATACATTAAATCATTAAATCAACACTTGATTTAACGATCCGGTCATATCGCATATAACCGACTCGTATCCTATGTATCGGCTTATCGAATCAATCCTTGATTCGATATCTAGGTTATATCGCATTTAACCAATTGATACATTCATTGCGAGAATGAAATAAGGTATCACATACACGCATTATTCTCGCTCCCGCACATATCTCATATGCGCTCCTATTTCATTTCACTTGAGCCAGGAAACCTCTGTGTAGGACTCTAAAGACTCGTCAATACGCCGGTAGCAGATGATGATCATATCAAGCACCCACAAGCCGCAAGCGGTCTGCTAAACGTAACGGCCACCCGGGTATTGAGCGATCAGAAGATCGACGAGCAAGCCCGCTCACACTCCTGTGAATCCAACCAGTAACACTTACCGTATAGTCCGGTCTGTTTGTCTGATATGTCGCATATCAAGTCTAGAGGTGGTAAACGTCAGAACCCAATAACCGATAAGTCGTGCCGATGTGAGCCTCATAACGGGTCGAGAAACTACTGGTAACACTTACCAGCAAATCTCTGATCAGCCCTGGCCAGGGACTTCCCTGTTACGGCCAATCGAGCACTGCGCAACATCAACCCCCAATACCGGGAGAGACGAAACCCCTCCTATCGCTCATTGCCTCCATGTGACTCGGGACTGTACCCAAAGACCACCGTTTTGCACGTCCTCATGGACATGGTAAGGTGGAGATCAAAGCATAGTGGGAATCACACAAGACTCTATGACGATCTCGGGTCTACAGACTAACCTGCACAAGTGTCACCTGAGAACTGCCATCTGACGTGAGGTATAATACCATCTGGGAGTTCTCGGTGAGTCCGTCCAGTGTACCCAGTCTCTACTGAGCACTCGTATACCATCTCTGATGTCAAACACCAATGGATATGGGATCATCCATCGCCCATCTCATGGGTCGAGAACCGTATACGCTAGTCTACACTGGTATATCGATGCCCTGTCTTGATACACCCACGACTAGGGACCTTGAAGGATGTACTTATGGACTACCATGTCCCCACTAGTATGATCTGCATCATAGTCCAGGTAGTCAAGTACACATCCTAAGGGCTTTATCAACATGTAATTATTAGACAGTTTAAAGAGACAAGTGTACATGTTAAGATAAAGAGTAACCAGATAGCATACTATCATATCGAGCAAGAAAGTCATCTCTATATATGTCCAAGCATCCAATATAATATACATCATCTGTACAATACTGGCCTCTAGGGCATACATACAACTAACACCAGGATACCCTTTCGAAACTTTTATATGTTTCAGTTTCAGTGTGTATTGTTAATAGAAAATTGATTTCCCAATTAATACTTACTCCAGGGTATGTATTTACCAGGTGTGATTCTCACATCCGTATGGTTTTACAGATGATGGGTGGGAGTAAGTTAGTGGGAATTGGGTGATTGTCCTCATTATATCGGGATTCATTGTAATTGGTGATATTTGAGAAAATCGCCTGGGTTGTTTGCTGGACGACAAATATTTGGTTTTGAATATCCGTTATAATGCACCAATTTCAAATTGATATATCTGTACGTTTATTTTTATAATGTGAGATTTAACTTTTTGAAATTTTGTCTATGACATTTACCTATATCAGTGGATGGTTAAGTAATGAGCATTAAACAGCGGTGTAATTCTTCTTAACCATAAATACAGTTTTCAACCTACGACACACAGGGAATGAGTTATTAGACTCAAGGGACTTATACAGAGTATTGTTTGTTGTCCAGTGTCCATTTAGACAAAGGTGTTGGTACTCATTCTATATTCTGTTTACTTGTGACTTCTCTAGTTCTTAGACATGTGTTTCGTAGAAACACAAGGTCCAAGTTTTGAGAAGTTATAGGTATATGAATAAAGTAGAGAACCAGGCGTTGCAAGTATCAGGATTTTTCAAGGTGATCGAAGATGTAGATACTTGTGTATAGTATTCAGATGATAGTAATGATTAAGAGAACTCGCTTCTCTTTCAGGTTACTCATAATTAGAAACACTCCTAAGTTGAGTAATTCTGATCGGCCTCTCTCCATTTAGTTGACATGCACTGGAGACAGCTGCATGATTTGAATCTGGTTCCAATTAAATCAGTGCCTCTGTTTCTATATTGGATATAGAATAGTTCATATCTTAACAATGTTAAGATACGGGGAGTCGTCCGGCTTATGCTTAAAACCAGACTCTGGATAACTCAAGGCACGTTTCTATAATGGCTGTTTACGGGTTGACCCGGGCTATGACGAAGGTTGACTTTCTACCATCTGGAAGATCAATAGTGATATTGTTCTTGACTCGCCACAGTTTTAGTAAAATGGATTTTTTCAGAAAACAGTAGTGGGAGTATGGTAGAACTGGAAGTGATTCCAGAACCGCAAACGATTACTAAAAATTTGATAAGAACCTAAAGATTCAATCTGGTTTGACATTCCATTAGCCACTCCGCAGATATAATGGGTAACCTCAGGCACCCGAGAGGTACTTCGGTAGCCTCAAGGACGGTGACAGGGAGGTTCTTATTTACCCAGACTTGCCATTGCTGTTGTTCCAGACTGTGAGACCCGGCAGGAGGATGAATATAGTGTCGTTCTAAACTGACTCTAGAAGTGCACGTGTATATGACTCTGCCAGAGGGTTGTCGTATTCAGTGGGAGCAGCGGAAGCATAGTGGACAAGTGGCTTATGTCTATTTATAGACTAAAGCAGATACAGCGGAGATAGATCATCTATTTCTGATGTGACAGTCGTAGGTTTGACTTCATCAGAATAGGGGATGGATCTGTTAAGAAGGTAGTAGGGTGTGATATCCTGGTATTTGGATGACATACACATAGTAGGAAGTGAAATTCCTTTACTACGATCGGTTATACTTTGGTTGTCACACAGTAGTTTCTCCACACAGGACTTGGATATTAGACATTCTGGTTACTAGATCTATGGTTTTAAATCTAGATTTGGGTAGTTTCCCAATCAGGGTACTTAGACAGCATTCTAAAGGTATTTAGAATGGACAACTCCTGGCACGGTAGTATACCTGCAGGTGAAGGAGTTACCCTCTCTAAAGGTGTCTTACAGACTAAAGGGGAGAGGGATGCATATGATTGGCAGATCACTTGCTTAGGCAATTGAGTCAATCATGAGACGTCAAGTACCACACCAGATATTATTTTTGCACTAGATGCAATAAGGTGATATTAATCCAATCCTGGAGAAACGATCGGATGCAGTTTTGGAACATAAGTTGATGTTCTAGGGATATGATAACAACAGCCTCTTTTAGGAGACAGTTATCATTCCAGGCTTCCAAGATGACCTGGATGACAGAGTGACTATCAGAGTTATAGTTTTCCCTCTGATGAGTGGCAGTAATTTGGACAGGTGATCCAGGCGGATACTGAGGGAGGCATGGCGCAGGATACTTATTAAGTTCAGTTGACGATACAGTCTAAGAAGTTTGGATTTGGAGTTCATTTATGAACTAGGTCCCATCAGATATCCAGACATATTCTAAGGCGGGTATTACTCATTTCGGGAGATGGCTTTCTCCGCGAACTTGAGATAAAGAGAGACATAGAAAGAAACATCAGGGCGGATCCACAAGCTGAGGCTATTCCTCGAACGCAATAGTTTCGCAAACAGGCTTTGTGAGACTGATTAGTAGAGGAATTGGGTGTTCCGTATCACACGGGCTGTGAGTATGCGACATCGCAATAATTAGCCTTGAGTGCAAGTAGGAGATTGTTGGATATAGTGCCCTCAGAGTCAATTATTGGATCACTGGAACGTGATTGCAATGATTAAGGGAGGACCTATGTCGGTAAGACAATCTTACACAGGAGGTTTGTATACTATCTGGTTTGTCTTTATCATCGTGTACATGCTTTAGGTGACATTGTAGTTCACTATTATACGTTGATAGAGAATAGTATACTACCATGGTTTGTCTTTATCATCGTGTACTGCTTTAGTTGACCTTACAGGTCGCTATTACACGTTAATAGAGCCCTTAGGATTCTTGCTTGACTGCCAGCAGTATGATGGCGATCATATACGTGGGAGCTGGGGTCTATAAGCACATCCTTAAAAATTCCCTAGTCGTGGGAGTTTCGAGACTGGGCATCGATACTCCATTAGTAGACTTGTGTATACAGTCGAGACCCCGATGAGGGGCGGTGGCTGGTCTCACAAGCCATTGGTGTCAGTTGGTTCACCTAAGATATACACAGGTGCTCATTGGGTTATGAGTACACTTGACAGGACTCGCCGGGAACATGCTAGTAGGTATTATACCTAGCGTCAGATAGCAGTTCCCTGGTAACATGTATACAGGTTAGTTCATCGACCTGAGATCGTCATTTGTCTCGTGTGAGTTCCCACTGTGCTTTGATTACTACCCTACCATGGCTCAAAGGAGTCATGCAAACAGGTTTTAGTTGGGTACAGTCCCGAGCCACATAGAGGCAGTGAGCGGATCAGCAGAGGTTCGTCGCTTCCTGTATTGGTGGTGAGGTCGTGCTGTGTCTAGGAGAGCCATTACACGAAGTCCTTGGCCAAGGCAGGAGATTTACTAGTAGGTATTCCAGTAGTATCTCAGGGTGTTCTGGGCTACACTCCGACATGACTTGTACCGCTTTTGGCGGTGACTTTTACCAACCCCTAGGCCCGACATGCGATGCTCATAGACGAACGGACCGGACTGTACGGATATTGTCACTGACAGGCTCAGTAGGGTGTCAAGATGAGTTCGCTCATCGACCTCCCTTTTGGTCAATACCTGGTAGCCCGTCACGTACGGCTAATACCTCTGACGTGCTAGTGGTTAAATCCACAGCCAAAGTATTGACGAGTCTTTAGAGTCCCCCACAGACAGTTTCTCAAGTTTCGGGCAAAACGTTGTAGAGGCCATATGGGTTTATGGCAGGGTTCGAACATACGCGTGCACTTGTGCATGTGTTATGGTTCGGACGGATAATACCAGCGAGCTTTGGTTTAAGCCAAATCCTAGTATTATACAGTGTAGATTTTGTCTCATTGCATTTGTATTCGGTCGGAATACAAATGCGGGTACGTATATACAGTCGTGGGGTTTTCCTGTAATTTATTACGGGATCGCTTTTTTGAACTTGCCAGTTTGCATTCCGTTTCGGCCATTTTTCTTTATTCATTCTTGGCTGAAATTCCTTTGATGGGAGGGGCTTATTTGCAAAAGTGGAAATTAGTATTGGAGGGGGTTTTTTGTAGTGGAGGGATCATGATGGTTCTAGCATCTTTTGATTCCCTTTTTATGCATCATTACTTGCTTTATATGAATGGATTGATTAGGAAATCGGTGTGACAATATTTATTCATTATCATCACACCTTTTCCTTATGCTCACCCACTCTACCTTATGCTCACCCTCTTGTTTTTCCCTCCTCTCATATATGGCCGGCCACATTGATAGGCAGCATGATTTCTTTTTGGTGTGGGGAAAATATCGATCTCATTTGCTTGCAACAAAATTCCTTAGCCCATCTCCAAAGTTCATATCTCCTTCTCCACTCCAAAAATGGCAACTTCATTAACCCTCGAGACATAGCGTTCTACACATATTCTACAGTATTCTTGGACACGTCGACTAGCCAACTTCGTGTCCGAGTTGCCTCGATTCAGAGGTGGGAGCCCGTAAAAAGACTTCTCGATGTGGTACCCTTTCCGACGAGGAGAACAAGACAGGAGATGCCGCGAAGAGCTTAGGATGGTGGCCGAAGACCGAAGGACACGGATCGCTCGGTATAGCCTCTCTACCCTTTCTCTCGTTAGCTAGTTGTAAGTTAATGGTCCGATTCGGGATTTAAGCATACGATAGCGCCGATTTTCAAGTTAAGAAGAATTTTCGTTTCCGTATTTTGGCCTCGGAAAGACGGCCGGGGCGCTACCGTAGACTTACATATCTAACTTGGAACTTGATTAGCACGTTTTCATCGTGTCTTTTTAAAACGATTTTGAAATAACCGCAATCAAAAACGGTGTCGCATGTAGCGAGCCGCGATGAGTACGGGTCGTCCGCAGGGAAATAGTAGGTTTTTAAGCTTGTTTTAAGGAGTTAATACCGTAGCTTGAGTTGTTGTTTATACTAAGTGTCGTAACTATGATATGTTCAATAAAAAGACTTGTTAAGGGTAATTTTAGGTTAGCTTGCGTTAGGATGATGTTTGTCGTTTCCTTATAGACCTAATTCTGATATTGAGACTAAGGCAATAGGCAACAACGTGGATTAGGGAACATGAAATACGGTATTTGCGATTGTGTGCTAAATCCGTATTTCTTGGCCCTTGTCCTTCCGTTGTTGTCTCTTGACCATAGCCTTCGGCAAACCACTCGCAACCGGTCACGATTAGGATTCACCGCTATCGTGGTGGGATAGGGTGCCTTAAGGAGCGGAATTGCGAGTCGTTTGACCGGAGTTTCAATTACAAAGTTAAGGTTTTAGCAAACATATCTCCTAGCACACACTAACCATATTCTACCCTTAATATGTAAATCAATTACTCATACATATTTACAATACCAAATACAACAAAGTAAAGAGTAAGGCACATAAGCCGGATCCTAGTATTATATTCTTGGATTATTTTATCTCATTGTATTCGTATTTTCTCGGAATACGGATATGGGTATGTATATACAGGTGAGGGGCATTCTTGTAATTTTGTAAGGTGCTTCTAGAAGAAGACACCTCATTATTTTGATTAACCATTTAGGTTAAATGGTTTAATGAGGTCGAGGGTGAGGTGTTATCATTCATTGAATGAAGCATGGCTAAGTTATGACTCATGTAGTGACTCATGGTTTACTATTCTTGTATGCTTGATATTTTGTGGAGATATTTTGTGTTTGCATTATTATCTCATACATTTAGCCATTCTTCATTCTATTCTTTTTCACAACACTCTCATTTTCCTCCAAGCTTTCTTCTTCTTCCTCAAACCCTAATCGTCTCATGTGTTGAGAAACCTAGGGTTCTTAAGACATATTAATCCATCATTTCGCTCTACTTCATCTTGGCTACTTAGATTAGCACTCAAAGTTCCCTAATTACCTCGATTAGGAGGTAGGAGCTCAAAATTGGCACCCTCGGGTGGATCATCTTTGACGCGAGGAGGCCGAAGTTCAAGCACGATCCGTACATCTTTTGAGGAGTCAAAGGAGAGGAGCGAAGACCCGAAGGAATTGTTTTCTTTTGGTATAATTTCTATCATAGTAGATTGAGCTTCTTATGTAGTAAGTTAGGTTTATGGTTAGATCCGGTTTTGGGTTATTCTAGCACCAAGTTTCGTATTGTATTAAAAAATTGTTCCGCAAACGGCCACGGATGATGGCCAGGGCATTAGCATAAGCTTTCACCTTGTTGTTTGATTTCCCCTGCAAAATTTGTTTACCCACTTCCATGGCTCTCTTCGATTTTGAGAATTTTTTTGTGAATGTGCTCACCCATGAAATATATGGGAGCTATTTTTATGATACAATTTGTCAGATGGGGTGGGAATATTTGTTATATGGGGATGAGGATATGTGTGCAATTCAAGAATTTGTGGATGAATTTTACGATTCTTTGTGAGCGGGTGAGCCATTTTAAGATCGTGTTCGCTTTCATTTTCGTGGGAGGAAGAGGGTGTTCTCGCAAGAAACAATTTCTAATGTCACTAACATCCCCACCCGACCAGGATTTCAGTACCCGTTAGAACTCGTTGAGTATAGAACGATCGTCGGATCGAGGAGTGAACTGCGGGATAATGGGCTGAATGCCCAGCAGATGTATCGAAATGTGTATGCTACTTGCCGATGGATGTACCGCAATATCAAAAGGCACAGCCAAGTTTCTTCTTTCCCAGCGATTGTGGGCTATGTCGTTCATTGCCTGATGACAAAGAACTACCAATTCGGCAATGTGAACTTGTTGTTCACAACGATCATAGAAGGGATAGCAGGACGTAAACTTTTACTTCCAGTCCTCATCACACGGATTTTCCACTACTATATGGAGGACGACTATGATGCCTGCGCTACCAAGTATGACACAGTACCGTTTGAGATTGAGAGAATTTCGCAGAGCTACACAGACACCCGATGCGAGCAGCAGATATGGTCACCCACAGATCCGAGCGAGCATGCGGCGCCTCAGACGTCTTCTTAAATCTAACTAAACGAAGACATACCGACAGATCCAAGTGATTTGCACCAGATGGAGGTCCACTGTATCAAGACACTGATTATGTAAAACAAAGAGATAAAGCAACAATTGAGCCTGATACTTGCAAATCAGGAAGTGGACAGTGGAAGCAGCCAAGGCAAAGGCAAAGGCAAAGGAAAGGCTAGGCAACGATGAGGGCATCGTCTACTTCAAGTTTCGGGGTGATTTTGAGATGGGTTGATTCATGTATCGTGCATATAATATTGCATTTGCATATTTCCTGCATTTCAGTATTTCATTTTATGTATTTTTTGTTAGTTATATGTATGCCCTAGAGGCCATTACTGTACATGCAATGTATATTGTAGTGATGCTTGGACATATATAGGGAGGACTTTCTTGCTCGACATGATAGTATGCTATCTGGTTGCACTTTATCTTAACATGTACACTGATTGTCTCTCTATTACATATTGATAAAGCCCTTAGGATGAGTACTTGATTACCAGGATTATGATGCAGATCATACTAGTGGGGACATAGGTAGTCGGTAAGTATATCCTTCAAATGTTCCTAGTCGTGGGAGTATCGAGAGAGGACATCGATACTCCAGAGTAGACTAGCGTATACGCTTTTCGACCCATATGATAGGCGATGGATGATCCCATATCCATTGGTGTTTGACATCAGAAAAGGTATGCGGGTGCTCAGTGGAGACTGGGTACACTGAACGGACTCGCCGAGAACTCCTAGATGGTATTATACCTATCATCGGATAGCAGTTCTCTGGTGACACTGGTACAGGTTAGTCTGTAGACCAGAGATCGTCATAGAGTCTTGTGTGATTCCCATTGTGCTTTGATTTTCATAATACCACGGTTAAGAGATATGCAAAAAGGTGGTTTTTGTGTACAGTCCCGAGTCACATGGAGGCAATGAGCGATAGGAGGGGTTTCATCTCTCCTGGTATTGGGAGTTGATGTTGCGCTATGCTCGATTGGCCATAACAGGAAATCCCTGGTCAGGGTTGCTGAGATTTACTGGTAAGTGTTATCAGTAGTTTCTCGAACCGTTATGAACCTTAAATCGGCATGACTTATCAGGCTATTGGGGTCTGACGTTATACCACCCCTAATCTATGATATGCGACATATCTGACGAAGAGACCGGACTGTACGGTAGTGTTACTGATTGGATTTGCAGGAGTACGAGCATGCTTTCTTGTTGATCTTCTGATCGCTCAATACCCGGGTGGCCGTTACGTTTAGCAGACCGCTTGCGGCTTGTGGGTGTTTTATATGATCATCAGCTACTGCCGGCGTATTGACTAGTCTTTAGAGTCTTACACAGAGGTTTCCTGATTCATGCGAAACGGAGTAGGAGCACATATGTGATATGTGTGGGACCGAGATTAATGCGTGTATGAGATACCGCATTCTATTCTCGCGACTTGTGACATTGGTCAGTTATATATGATATAGCCAGGTTATCGGATCAAGTGTTGATTCGATAAGTTGTTATATTTGATATTAGTCGGTTATACAGGATATAGCTGGATTATTAAATCAAGTGTTGATTTGATAATTTAATTTATAATTATATATTTGATATATTACATTACATTAACTAGTATTAGCTCACTTAAGATTTCTTTTCTCACTTATGATATACTTTGCATATATGTGATATATATATTGTTTTCTTTGTACACATAAATATATATATGATATATATTCATGTGCCATGCTAGGTTACACATGCAACAAGGGTGTATGAAAATCACACCATGCTTAGGTTTATGTGGGTTTTATTTATCATTAAGTAATTCACAAATCATTTGAATTAGTCATGCTTGAGCTTAGAAAAGCTAGTAGAACATTGACTTATTCAACTTGTTTGTCTAGCTTAAGATATTTGTTAACCCAACCCTTAACCTTAGACTATGGTTTATTCTCTACATGAGTTAGGCATGACATAATAACTCACCATAGTTGCATTTCTAACCTCATGAGATTATTCTTCATCATTTTCATCTTCATCTTCCTCTGGAAAGCTCACTAGCTTTTGATCAAGTGATGGAATTGAGTGAGAAAATTAAATCTAAAATGAGCAAAATTCTTACTTCATCATCCTCTACTATTAGCCATTTAGTTTAGGGTGTTTGCTTCACTAATCTCACCATTAGTGAAGAGGTAGCATGAGCTAGTGTCTCCTCGACGTAGATCATCTTCGGCCTCGAAGACTTCGATGCAAGCTTGTTCATTTCTTCAAGGGAGCCTTTCTAGAGTCCGGGAGTTCGTGATCGCAGTGAAGGGACTACTACACAGAGCTATTGAAGTGAAGGACCGGTCTACAAAGGTTGTATTCTTTGTTCACTTTAGTTGCAATGTTGTTTGCATTCGTTTTGACGGATTTTCTAGTATCGATTTTAGGGTTAGCGTTAGCTAGAACGGCAAAATTTTAAATTGGCATGAAGGATGCCTCCCAAAACCTTGCTGCCGTGCTAGAAAACCCTACAGTGGTATCAAAGCCATGCTAGAAAATTAGACGAAGTTTGCTAGGACTACGAAACCGAAACTACTCCGAAACACCCGATATGAAAACTTGGTCTCTGTCGATTTTAAAAAGTCTTCAAAATTTTTTTAAGCAACTCCAGAATGTTATATGTGATGTAATATGAACACCACCAAAAATTGAGGCAATTTTGACCAAAAGTGGCCGGCCACAATGGCTTAAAATCCGAGCTCCTCGGGTGAATAGTGGAGTTCTGGCTTCAAATTTTGGTAATGTTCCAGTCTCTGGATTTTAGGGTTTCAGGTGTTGTTTGTTTTTGCTAAATTTGCATGTGATGTTAACTTTCTGCAAAGGTAATTCGGAGTGTTTCGTTATAGTAATTCTAACATGTTTTCGGGTTATTTAGACGATGTTAAAAAGTTTGAACGGATATCAATAACCCAATTTTTCCCCCGCTGGAAATTTTTCAAGAGTTGGATTTTTTCCGAGTTTAAAATTTTCAGAAAATCATGCAAGAGATTCTGTGGACCCTCTAGAAGAACGAAATACTAACTCAATTATGTGACCGTCAGAAGCTCGATCAAACCCTAGGGTTTTTGGTAGTTCGGCGGTGCCACATGTGAGGCATCGATTTCATTCGTGTATGACGGATGCAATAGATTTGGATTTTCGTGCACGTTGGGCGCATGATATGAGATGTGATTTTGTGCACACCGGGTGCACTCGATGGGGATTTTCATTCGTGCATGTTAGTTGCACTGGGTTGAGATTTTTATGCACTATAGATGCACTTGATATTATTGACGTGCACACCCGTTGCACTGGACAGATACTTTTGTGCACACCCGTTGTACTTAGTTTGGTTTTGTGCACATTCATAGCACTTGTATTTGGATTTGATTTCCGTGCGCACCAGACGCACGTGATTTTTGGATACGCCTTTTTAGGCTGATTTTGCTCTTGAGCACTTTGCTTTCATGATGGGCACTATATTATGCAGTAGCCGAACAGGACTGATCTGAGGACAATACCTGAGTATTTTGCATGCATTAAAAGTTTAACAAGAGGTTTTCAAAAAGGAGCTATAGTCTCGCTATTTCTTACGTGTCCGCGAGTGATACGAAATTTTACAAGGAAAATCTTTTGGGATATTTTAAAATGGCGGAACGTATATTTGAGCGTCCGTCACTTGTACCGTGAGCTACGCATAGCACGGCGATTTGAGAAAGATTTGGCATGAGTTATTCAGTTTTTAAAATGGTTTTTCAAGGATGCGTACTATATATGTATTATAGTATTTGATTAGTGCATATGGGATTTCGCTAGTGGATTTCGAGATCTGTATCTCCATTGTGACTCCGATGATATGCGGTTAGTGATATGTATGCCCTAGAGGCCTTTATTATACATACGATGTATATTGTAGTGGATGCTTGGACATATATATGGAGGACTTTCTTGCTCGACATGATAGTATGCTATCTGGTTGCTCTTTATCTTAACATGTACTCTGATAGTCTCTATGTTACATGTTGATAAAGCCCTCAAGATGGGTACTTGACTACAAGGACTATGATGCAGATCATACTAGCGGGGACAGTGTAGTCGCTAAGTACATCCTTCAAATGTTCCTAATCGTAGGTGTATCGAGACAGGGCATCTGTCACGACCCGGAAATTGGCACGTGACGGCCCTTAAACTACGCAGCGTCTACAGGCGTAACGCAATTTAAGTAAGCCGAAAACCCAGCAATCTAAACCATCAAAAAATAGTAAGTGATAATAGCATTTTCAAAACTTTTGAAATCTCAAACCAAATTCTTTAAAGTCCAACTTTACTTTCTTAAAAAATCTGGCAGCACCTCCTTTGTAAAAACGAACCCCAAAAATGGGTACAACATAACTATAAGTAAAGCATCCCAAACGGGAGAAAAATCCATGCCCAATGGCGGAAAACAACCACCACAACAAAAATACGACGCCGTAGCGAAGAAATAAAAGACGATATAAATAAAACTGCATAAAAGACATCCAAGTCACCAAAATATACAATATCGTCCACACATTAAGTCTCTGAGTCATACATGACAGTGGTAGATGGAGAGTACAGGATACAATGAATATAAAATAAGCAACATCGGATAACCGCAAAACCCACCTATAGCAAAACTGAACGCAGTCAGCCGAAGCGGTATCCGCTGCAAAAGATGATACAAAAGATGAAAAGCCTGCCGCGACTACCCTGAGGGACTACCTGCAAAACACTGTGGCACAACAGGGGTGAGCTGCCAACTCATGAATAGTAAATAACATATGCAGGTAATCGCAAGTATGCACGTACAGCGCAAATCTAATACATGCAAGCGGATAGCAATAAATGGTCATATGTATGCAACAGTCATGAAAGGTATTCTAGCAGGTACAACTAATACATGAAGCAATAATATGACAATATGTATATGCAACAGTCATGAAAGGTACTCTATCAGGTACTACTAATACATGAAGCAATGCATATAAAATAAATGAGGTGTATGGAATAAAACATGTCATTCTCACGGAATCCTGACCTCGTGACAAGACCAAAGTACATCAAGACAATCCAAATCCCAAATTTCCTCAAATTATCTCCCAAATTGGCTCTCATATCCTGTAAGTCTTATATATCCTGAATGTACAATATCAAGTAAATCTCATATATCCTGAATGTACAATATCAAGTAAATCTCATATATCCTGAATGTACAATATCAAATAAATCTCATATATTCAATATCTAGTATCGAGTAAGTTTCATATAAAGTGAGTGTCCAACATCGACACCCAAAAGTATCATGAAACAAGTGTCTAGCATCGACACATAAATACTGGTCTATCAGGCGCTGTCACCACGACTGGCCCTCCTGATAGGTACGTATCACACGCTATCCCGAAAAGTCAAGTGCCTAGCTCTGACACTCGAAATTCTACGTATCCATACGTACATGACCCCGGTCGGTATCCCCATGATAACCGCCGAGTCATAGGTACTGTCATTGGTAGGTACTTGCCTACCTTTCAGGCTCATCGCTATGTACCGTCGATCATCTTGCCGAGGGGAACCGTACCGGGTTCCACCATGTACCAGCACACGGCCTCGTCTACTCCTCGTATCGGGTAATAATATAAAGCTCCGAACCGAGAAATCTCATGGTGGACGCTGAAATATCATATCAAGAGAAACCGGGTTTTTCAAATAATGCATAATTTCATGAAACTACCACGGTCCTCAAATCCATAAAACATCAAGTAATGAATAAGTATAACTGCATGAATCAATACATATATTAGCGTCCCATTCCACTAATATATATATATATATATATATATATATATATATATATAACAGCGTCCCATTCCACTGTTATATATACTTAGGAGTAAAAATGTCAGAGAATATCATATGAAATCTATGAATGTTAATATATGCGACATGAAACAGTAATATGAGCATATAATGGAAAAGCCGCTATTTAACTGCAACAAGTTAATATATATATCATGCGGTTCCTAATTTCTCCAAGTCCATACAATATCAAATAAAGGTGAACATGTAACTATAACCAGATTTGCGTAACCATGTTGGCATAGCAAGGTATGTGTATCTACCTATCTATAATGATGTAATACCCTCCAGGTATAAGTGTAAGTATGTATGCGAGATGTACATGTAGCTATGTCTCATATGTGTATATACCTATCACTAGTGGTACAATACCATATAGGTATATAAGTAACTAGCATGTAAGCATGTCAAGGCATATGTGTAAGCATGAAGGTATGCTATATGTCACATGCATAAAAGAAAATAGGGATCATGTCTCAATGTCCCTAAACAAATACTATATCACATATGTATAGGTGTTGTGCATGTCATGGCAATTATTGACGGTGTGTGTGTAGCATACAATTAGTGCTCGTGAAACATGAACCGTCAATAATGGTGTTGTGTCTCATTAATACTAAGTCCATACATAAGGAAATGAGATAAACAACAAAGGTATACATGCACAATCAATATCCGTATACATCTAACTAATAGTCATATCATTTAATCTAGCCCAGACGCATAACGCCATGCGGGAGATTCCCCTATAGATGTTAAATCTACTCACCAACCATCCTGGCTAAGTAAAACCAACAACTCGCTTTCCCTTCTTCGCAGCGCCCGAAGTCCCCGCCTGCAATCCTGAAAGCATATAACAATATCACAAGTATATATTAGCAATCGACCAATAACACGTACCAACTACGCTTGACCAACGCACCAACTCCAAACATACTCTCAAGTGTACGTCAAGTGGCTAACGCGCGTAGCGATACTACGAAACCAACTCAAGAGTAAAAGCTACACAAAGACACGAACGATATCGGCACGACCCTAGTTAGGAATGCAAAGCGACACAACTACCAAACCTAGACCCTAATCGTACCGACCACGCATTCACAATACACAAATAAACGTGGAATCTAATATAAATAACGTCGCAACGTCAAAAGAAACCCACGCCAAAACTTACCAAAATCTAGTAAGCAACATATATCATTTTTAGCTCAAAACTATTAGTTTTACCAAAACTAGAATTTACAAACATCATAACATAGCAAGATTAAACCATTCATACCTTTACTATAATTTTAATCTCACATAATTAGAATTTAGTAAAAATCTAGTTTGTAATTAAGCTAATTATACAATTAGGAAATATCATTTAACAAACTAGCAACTAGGTTAAGTTTTCATTTGGTTAAACATCACACTTAACCATTACAACTAACAAAACCCTAACTTGATTAACAAAAACCCTTGCTAGAAATTCTAAACATGAAACTAAAAGCTTTAATTAAACATCTAATAAGCTAATCAAACTATTAGAACAATAAATAGAGATTAGGGTTAGGGTTTTATACCTTCAAAGATTCACAAATAAAGAAACAAGATCATCAAAATAAGCACCAAAATGATGTCTTGAAAGAAGATCCAAGCTTGATTTGTGAAGAAAAATGATGGGTTTTGATTTGATTTTGAGTTTGTGTGATTATTTCATGATTTTTGATGATTTATTTTGGCTTTGGAATGATGAAATGAGGTGAAGAACTCAAGAGGGCAGCAAGGGGAAGAGGTTCGGCCAAGGGAAGAAAAGAAGGGGGGTTTGTGATTTGTGTGGAATTTTCTAGCAAAACAAATGTAATAAAAGCTCATTAATGCAATTATGCCACCTTTTCTATTCTTTTCTTTTCTAAATAAAATTTCAATTAAATTCCACAAATATTTAGATATTTTAGGTGAGAAAGAATTAAGCTTAAACTAGTGATTAAGTTAGCATAGATTCACATTAGTAGTAATTAACCCAAACCAAAAAGTAATTTCCACTAATAAAGTGCTCAAATAAAGCATTAAAATAATATTTAATTAGGGAAAAAATATATGTGAACCAAAACTTCCAATTGACCCCCAAAACCCGCGCGCTAGCTTCATTCTAGCTAAACTAGATGCCGTCAACCTATACAGAAGTTTAATCACAATCGGGTTAAAACGGAAAACACCGACTATTTTACCCTAAAACGGAAAATTCGCAAAACGATTTCTAAAACGTTACAATCTTCCCCCCTTAAAGAAATTCGGTCCCCGAATTTAAAATTCATCTACGCGTACCTTCAAAGAGATGAGGAAAAGTCTTCCACATCTCGCTCGCAGCCACTCAAGTGATCACCTCACTAGACGGCTACGCCAAAGAACCATCACAGATAACAAGACCCTTGACCGAAGTCCCTCCACCTGCCGATCCACTAAAACTATCGGCTACTGGTGAACGAAAGATTGCGTCCAAGCTAAAAGGTCTGATGCTGAATCATGTGAGAAATGTCATGAAGGTAATTGCGAAGTATCGACACAAGGAATACGGGGTGAATAACCAAAAATCTGGGTGGAAGTGCCATATTATAGGCAACGGAACTAACTCGCTCGAGGATCTCAAAGGACCAACAATTCTGGGACCAAGCTTCCCAAAACTCAACATGCCATTTCATCGGAAAAATCGGTTGGAATACATGATCTCCCACTGCGAACTCAAGTCTGGGACATCTACGGTCGGCATAAGACTTATGTCTGCATTGGGCTTCTCTCATCCTGACCTGAATCAACTGGATCTTCTCCGTAGTCTCATGACTAACTGGGGTCTAAAAATCCTACTCTCGCAGAGTCAGTAAAACAGACCGGCGATCGACACAACCAACCACACAAGGCCAGAAGGTTTGCTAATTGGAATGTCTCCTAATAACAGCTATCGAAGAAGAACCCAATCAATGGAAAGTGACGATCCCAACAGCCAACAAACACATACTACGTAAGCACAAGCATATCCTCCAGAGTCTGTATAGTCTGCTCTAACTGACCATCGCCTTACGGATGGAAAGCGGAGCTAAAGCTCAACCAGTACCCAAGGCTTCCTGAAGCTTCTGCCAACGACGGCTAGCGAACGGAGTGCCTCTATTGGATACAATGCATGAAGAAACTCCGTGCAAACGTACAAACTTATCGAAAAACAACATATCAAACTGAGCATAACCGGACAACAACCACCCAAATGAAATCACACCCTGACGAAACCTGGGTAGACACCACAACGAAATCATGGAGATATGCTCCCATTCCCACTCTGGAACGGTTACAGGTTGCAACTCTCCAGCCGGTCTCAAATGCCCAACCTTAGCTCACAACAAGAAAGACACCTCGAAACGAAATCCGAAACTTCACTCTTCATCCCTGCCCACCCGTAACTATCTCACAAGTCATGTCACATCGTTGTGGAACTTGGACGAACACAGAAGGCTGACTGGTGTGCCTTTTCAAGGATCTCGCGTCTCTACCCATCAGTATCAGGTACACACAACGCGTCCCTAAACGTAGCACACCCTAGTTACAAAACAAGGACTCTGAATCCTTACCCTGCCGGACATGCTCAAGTATCACAGACAACGAGCATCGGTGGGCTGTGCCTCACGAAAACGATTAAGTAAAATTGGATGGGCACGGACATGAGCAAGATTTCCCCTCAGTAGAGGCGAACCAAGCTATACTCCACGATCGCACAAGAACTGCAAATCTGCAGAAGACTGTTTCCGAACTATGCACAACTGGAACAACTACCCCCGGGCCTACGACTCCAGCATTAGCTACTATAATCGCCTTGCCACGGAAATGAAGGATCTCACAATCATAATCCTTCACAAGCTCCATCCAACGGCGCTGTCTCAACAATCAAAATCCGCTGCAGGAAGATATACAATAAGCTATGGTGGTCCGTGAAAATCTGACACGACTCTCCACACAAGTAATGTCCCAAATCTTCAACGCACGACCACCATGGTCATCTCCAGATCATGAGTGGGATATCCTGTTCGTACTTTCTCCAACTGTCAGGATGCTGTAACGCCTTGAAAAGTCGTTTTGGTGTTTTCCCGAAAATCGGTGAAAATTTGGTATTTTTCCGTAAATTGTCTTTTTTGTTATTTTGCAGTTTAGGCCTAATTATACCTAATTTGGATAGGTAATTGCTAGTTTTTAGTAGCTAATGAGTTACTTATAAAATTCTGGTCGTTTAAAATGTTTCCCTAATTTTTCAATTTTTAATATTATTTTAAGCCGGTAAAAATACATTAAATTAGCGATAAATACAAATTTCTTTGGGCTAATTTTAATCTTTAGAATCATGTCAACTAAAATCTAGTTTGTAATATAAATTTTTAGTATTTTATTTTAAGTTCTATTTAGTTAGAATCGAAGAAAACTAAAATTTTAATTTTTTTGAACTAAAACTTACAATTTTGGACTTGTGGGGGGTCTTTTTGCATAGAACTTTTTTGTAAAGTCTCTCACAAACACCCTCACTCCCCTTGGCCGGCCCCACACTACTGGAATCAGCCACTTCCCCCTCCTTTTTACCTTAACTCATGTGAGGAAATGGGTTAAAAAAGGGTTATATATATATTTATTTGAGGTAAGGGTATTATGGTAAATTGAGAGGGTTGACTTGGACCTTTTTCCCCAACTCCCCCACACCTCTCCCCACTTCCTTTCAGCTGAGAATCCTGCAAAAAAAATAGCCCCAAATTTTCCTCTCTTTTTCCATCAAAAATTCACCCATTTCCATCAAAAATCAAAGCTAAAATTCAAATCAAAGCCCTACCCATTTTCCTTTTCCCTCATCTCTTTTAGCATGGATCTTGGTGCAACGATTTCAATTTGAGGTCTAGATTTCAAGTTTGATCATGGATTGTGAGGTATAACTTTTGACCTATTGTTCAATTGTTGGTTTAATTTCCTTAATGTAGCTTATTAGGTGCTTAATTATGGTTTAATTGCTAGTTTGGGATATTCTAGAAAAGGGTTTGATTTTGGGATTAGGGTTTGTAAAATTCAAGTGAGGGTTTCTAGCATTAGATTATGGTTTTAATGAGTGATTAACATGTTAATTCTATGCAAAACTAAACCTTGTTGCTTATTGCTAAATTGTTAAATTTAAATTGTCCTAATTATGATTGTTTTGCAAACTAGATTTTTGTAATTTATATAAAGTAGTGAGATTAAATTCTAGTTAATGGCTGTGTGGCTTAGTTAATATTTTTTAATGAGAATTATGGCCACTAGAATTGTTAAAATATTTAAAGTTTATTAAAACACCAAGTTTTGAGCTTAAATGGAAAATTGTGCTAATTTTGTTAACTAGGTTTTGTAAATATATATATTTTGATGAGATTAAATTATTGGAATGGTTTATATGACTTGGTTATGATATTGAATGGATATTGCGGCCGCTAGATTTGTTTAAACGTCGAGTTTTGTACTAAGACGGTTAATTTTGCTTGCTAGATTTTTGGAAAAATAGCTTTTAAAGTGAGTTTGAGGTTTTGTGAATTTTAAATTCTTTTATATTATAAATAGTGCTTGTGATTGTGCAAATGAGTGTGTTTGGGTTTTTCTCGATGGTTTGGCGTTTGTACGCCGACGTCGAGGGTTTTTGGGTTGATTTGTGAAAGCAACCATAGGTTTTGACCTATATGGGATTCGTGTGTCGTTTTGGTCATGAGTTGGATTTTAATGCGATACGGTGCGTTATGATATGTAGGTACCCCATGTGGACTTCGAGACGACAAGCAAGCGCGTGGCGACGTCGGCACCGGCGAGCGAGGACCAGGTGAGTAGATTTATATCTACGGGGAGAAGTCGGGTGGATGGCATATAGCACCCCCGTGGTTCGTGGTGATGTATACGAATACGTATACACACATATATTAATTATATATTATTGAGTTTACTGATGATAAAGATAGATTTTAGATGAAATTGGATAGGTTCAGTGTTGCGAGACCCTAGAGTAGAGGTTGCACCACATTTACACACACACACCCATACTTGCCTGCATTCTTCTTTCATATGTGCTTATATAGGGTTATATTATTATGTGTTCACGTGGGTATGGGATTATGTGTTCACATACTGGATTTGAGGATAGTATTTGGGATTTGAGATGAGTCGACAAGATTTGATTGAGACCGCGAGAACGGTGATATGACCGGATTCGTACTTGAGATACGTCCTGATATTATAGCAGATCTTGGGACGACGTTACATGTGAATAGTGTTATACATTGAATGGTTAACATGTGATCGTGATATGAGATAAGATATATTAACATATTTATAATAGGTTGCATTAGGCGATGTATACCTCTTTATGACGATATATGATGATGATATCGGTTTGTATGAGGCTGTAGATCAGCAGTCAGATCATGACTATATTGATGATATTAGTATAGTACTAGACGTAGATCAGTACCCAGATTATGATCTTGGATAAAGAGGATACCAGATGAATAATGTGATATTGACCCGTATCCAGATTTGGGGATGCCGTACGACGGATTTACGTACGAGCTATATATTGATGATTGATCCGCACTCTTGACTTGGGATGTCTGATTATAGATATGGTATCGGATATGATATTATTGAGGCGGGATCACCGACTATATATATACATGTATGTATATGTATCGACTCAGATGTTAGGCGGTTTCCTTACCTGTAGTTCAGCTTGTTAGTTCAGCAGTATAGTTTAGTGTAGTTGTTAGACTAGATTAGAATCCTACCTATTTCAAAACTAATGGATCATGGGTATTTTCTAAGACAGGTCAAGGGATTCTACGGATATTTCAAAAGGCGTATCTTTTCTTAAAAATACCGTAGCCCTTATTTCAAAAAGCCCACGATTTGTGTTATTTCAAATGGCACCATGGTATGACGTATATATATATTAAATGCAGATTAGTTACCGTTGTGTCTAGTATTTAGCTCCCGCTCATTATTGCTGTTCTCCCCGCATCGCATACTTACATTGCTATTTCATATTGCATTGTTGATATTATGATGTTAGGACACTAGCACCATTAC
The DNA here is from genome assembly GCA_030015575.1 of Agapanthus africanus. NCBI lineage: Eukaryota > Viridiplantae > Streptophyta > Magnoliopsida > Asparagales > Amaryllidaceae > Agapanthus > Agapanthus africanus. The sequence continues at coordinate 236,229,405 of CM057337.1, forward strand.
CGATGATGCTTATGTACCACGTACACTTACATTCCGGCACACACACATCTTCATCGGTAATTACCTTGTCACGTACACCTTAAAAAATATTATTGCTTGACTTAGCTTGTTAGTTAGTAGTTTGACATTATATTAGTGTACCTGCCTTATATGCCAGTTTAGACATTGTAGTTATTACTTGTCACTTCATGCATACTGTTATTCATTGTTATGCCGCATTCATAGATTTTCATGCCTAAATTCAGGGTTTTACGTGCTATTGATGATTTGGATTCGGATTTCATGAGATTTCTTGGATTTGGAGGAAAACCGCAAAAATATAAATAAACTTCTTCTCTCTCTTTTAAATAAAAAGTGCGGTTTTCCCATGATGTATGAGTCGTCCACCATGAGTTTGCTGATGGATTTCGAGACCCGAGTTCGAGAAGTGGAGGAACCGTTTCGGGTACATAGTGGACCCGGTGCGGTACCCCGCGGCAAGAGGATCGCAGATGATGGCGTTGAGCCTGGCAGGGGAGCACTATCGACCGGTGATTTTACCCGACGTGTCGGATATTCGGAGGATACCGTCGTGGTCTTGAGATGGATGGTAGGGGCCGGTTGGACTGACGGCGCCTTAAATATTGAGATTGAGACATTGAGATTTCGAGATATTGAGGTACTGAGATTTGATGATACAGGCCAGTCCGGATAGACGGAGCCTAAGATTTTAAGACATTGAGATTTATGTTTTGTGTCGATGCTAGAAACTGTTTATGCTAATTTCATTATGATACCTCATTTTAAAAATACAAAGGAAATCTCACTAAATTATGAAAGCAGTTTCTTTAGTACATGTATTCTGTTTTCATGCATTCATATATCATCCATATGATATATTGCTACCTGAGTCACTGACATGGGCACATGGGATTACACTTGGATTAGATATTTACCCTAGCCATTGTTATAGGCTGCTGGTTATATATTTGAGGATATATTATGATCGTTGACCTAGGATTGCGTTGTTCATGAGGTTTCTGTTCGTAGATGTCTTTCTACTCACGAGTTGGCAACTCACCCCCGTTGTGCCACAGTTTCTTGCAGGTTTTGCCGTACAGGTTTCATTACGGTTTTGCTGGCACTGCTTCTTTTGGGTGACTTGCTAGTAGGTGGGTTATTAGTATCGTACCCATCATATTACTTTGTATAATATTATTCAGTTGTATCTATTAAATTCCATCAACCAAACATGTATTTATTTCAGATAGAGACCAGTGATGTTATTCTTTCGACCTTAGAGTCGTGCGTTATATTTCTGTGGATTTCTTGTTGTTTTGAGTTTCCTTTTGAGTTTTGATCCTCGCCCTTGGCGTTGTATATTATATTGCTTGTGTGGTTGTGACCGTCGATTGACGAAGAGCTAGCTCCCACTTGGGGATGCCTTTTTATTGATTTCATATACTATTCATGTTGTATCCCGTTTGGGGTCCAGTATTTATTAAGGAGACTCTGCCGAAATTTTTAGGAAATATTTGATGTTTTTAAAAACGCGTAATTCGGCTTATGCTATTAAAACTACTTGATTTAAATTGGTTTTGCTTCACTCTATTACTTTTCTTGGTTTGGATTTCTGGGTTTTCGGTTTACTTAGATTATGTACGCCTCGAGACGTTTCGTAGTTTAAGTGCCGGTCATATTCCGTACTTTTGGGACATGACAAAGTTGGTATCAGAGTGTTAGGTTTTACCTTCGGATTGTAGGATGACCCTTGGTTGATGGAGTAGGTGACTAAAGTAGAGTGACGTACCGTGGGTATGTTCCGCGGCATACTTACGATACGCTACTCCACTTAAGAAGTCTTAGGATGTACATTTCTTTGTTCGGTATTATATTCTTTCCTATGATCTAGCTTCATCGGTACCAGTTATGGTTTTGCTGCCATGATTACGGGCAGGGAGAGCTATGGTTACAGTTGCGGTCAGCACGAGCTAATTAAGAACGAGGACTGACCATGGCGTAATTTCGGCGACACACGATTGCAGAGATGTGTCTTGTTATTGTGTTTTCGCGCCACGAGCGTGGGATGGACCACTGTAAGAGGTTACTCGGACGTGCAGATCAGCACCAGAGGATTGGGCCACCGACAGAAGCCAACCAGATTTTGATGACCGTTGGCGTATTGCTTACTCCTGATGATTGAGGCACTGTTCAGCGTGCAGACGAGTGAGCCAGTCATTGCAGCGAACGACGAGATATCGTCCCAGATGTTGGAGCTATTGCAGTACGAGTTGTACTAAGAGATGATAGAGGTCGCTAGTCATCAAGGATGAAAGACTAGGACATGTGATTCGTTCGCTACCCCGATGCGAGGTCATCAGATAGATTGATTCCAGCTAAAGACGACTTCACGCGGAGACGTTGAGAGTCGACAAAAACGATCGAATGTCAGAAACCTATTATTCCAAGTTTAAAGTATTCGGAAAGACATGCAGGCAATTCTATGGACCCTCTAGAAGAATGAAACCCTAACTCGACTTAATGACCGTGTGAAAGCCTTTGAACCTTAGGATTTGCGGTAGTTCCGCGGCGCCATTAGTAAGGCTTGGGTTTGCCCTTCTACGGCTGGACCATCGATGCTGTGGTATGTACTCGATACTGTTAAACTGTATCCAAGATGTTGAGCACTTAGGGGATTATGAGGTTTTGACGAATCGATCGGATGGTTCGACTTCATTCGGATGCCAGGTGGCGAGATGCATTTCTTGGGAGACTCTAGATATGAGAATAGCCGTTGGAGCTCAGTCCATACAGCCACGACGAGACGAAGCCGAAGCAGTCGACATTAGAGAAAGTGGAGTAAGAGGATCGTACGAGATCTTGATGAGACGACGTTCCACTCCGCCGACATCAGAGATGCGGTACGCATGCCGAGGCATTGTACTTGGATATACCTTCCAGAAGGAGTAGCGATGAGTATGCAGCCATTCCGGAATGGGAACAGATCTAGTAAGGGACGATGACTTCCGGACAGTTCGGCAGAGACGGGATTTGGGAGAGACCTCGACAGGACCTTTCTGGGATGAATTACGACAAGACTTGGACACAGGAGTGGTCATGTTACGCACACCGGCAGGACAGAGTTCAGGATCGTCGACGAGACATGCTATGAGTGACCATGACAGTTAGCCAGAGATTCTTGGAGGATGTGCTTGAGTGGGACTATTCCGCAATACTTGATTTTGGTATTTTGAGCGATCTATTCGCATGATTTGGTTTTGATGATTGAGTTTCATGATATGGTTTTCATGCACCATGGTTGCACCTACTGAGTATTTACGATTTTTGCACAGTTGTTGCACTTGAGATAGTTTCCATGCCTTGGTTTCTCATGTTTGTGATTATATGGATTTCATACAGTTGAGTTGATTTGTGCGTATATACACATACGATTTGGTTTTTCCACTCGGTATAGTTCACATATGCTTGCAGTGCAGTGATACGCATTTTGTGCACTTAGATGCACTGGACTTCGATTTTGATTGTGATGCTTGATATTGGTTTTGTGCACCTTGTGCACCTGATTGTATTTTGCGCATGTTCAGCGCCTGATATTGGATTTCATGATTTCGTGCATGATAGATGCACCTGCCTTGGATTTTCGCGCATGTTGAGCGCATGTTTTGAGATGCGATTTTGGTGCACACCAGATTCACTAAATCGTGATTCTTCGTGCGTGTCAGATGCACCTGTCTTTGCTTCAGGCACACACATTGCTAATGACAGATGTTGTGTGCACACCCAATGCACTTAGATGTTGTTTCTGTGCGCATGTATGGCACATATATTGATTTTGATTTCCGTGCGCACCAGACGCACGTAGTATTCATATACATATTTTGGGATTGATTTCTTATAGAGCAGTACGTTTTTATGATATTTGCTATGTGTTTTCGTACTGAGCAGGACTAATCAGAGGACAGTACCTGAATTTATTTTGCATGCATTGATAGCTATCGAAGGGAATTCCAAAAAGCGAGCTATAGTCTCAGTATTTACCTACATGTCTGATATGACACGAAATGTTTAAAACAAGAAAAACCTTCTAAATTGTTTCCCAAAATAGCGGAACGTACATTTAAACAAAATGTATATATGTATATGGTTATTTTCTAATAATAGACGTCCGCCACTGTGCAATGTTATGCGCATTGCACAGCGACTTTAGGAGATTTGGCATGCATTTCCTTCAGATATTTACATATATAGATTTGATATTTACGTATATACTTTCGAGTTATATCATATTAGTTTTGTATTAGATTTGACATTTGCGTCTTTACCATGACTCCGATGACTGCGAGATACTTGACGGAGTTTTGATTTTGAGTTATATGCTCATTTTTCATGCGCATGCGCTGCGCTGCGATTTGTTTTATGTATTTATGATTTCGGAGCCCCGACGACTTGATGGTTTTGCTTAGATGTTTTAGTATTTGGAGGAAGTTTTAATTTAAATTCGGGGACCGAATTTCATTAAGGGGGGAAGATTGTAACGCCTTGAAAAGTCGTTTTGGTGTTTTCCCGAAAATCGGTGAAAATTTGGTATTTTTCCGTAAATCGTCTTTTTTGTTATTTTGCAGTTTAGGCCTAATTATACCTAATTTGGATAGGAAATTGCTAGTTTTTAGTAGCTAATGAGTTACTTATAAAATTCTGGTCGTTTAAAATTTTTCCCTAATTTTTCAATTTTTAATATTATTTTAAGCTGGTAAAAATACATTAAATTAGCGATAAATACAAATTTCTTTGGGCTAATTTTAATCTTTAGAATCATGTCAACTAAATCTAGTTTGTAATATAAATTTTTAGTATTTTATTTTAAGTTCTATTTAGTTATAATCAAAGGAAACTAAAATTTTATTTTTTTTGAACTAAAACTTGCAATTTTGGACTTGTGGGGGGTCTTTTTGCATAGAACTTTTTCGTAAAGTCTCTCACACTCACCCTCACTCCCCTTGGCCAGCCCCACACTGCTGGAATCAGCCACTTACCCCTCCTTTTTACCTTAACTCATGTGAGGAAATGGGTTAAAAAAGGGTTATATATATATTTATTTGAGGTAAGGGTATTATGGTAAATTGAGAGGGTTGACTTGGACCTTTTTCCCCTACTCCCCCACACCTCTCCCCACTTCCTTTCAGCTGAGAATCTTGCAAAAAAATAGCCCCAAATTTTCCTCTCTTTTTCCATCAAAAATTCACCCATTTCCATCAAAAATCAAAAGCTAAAATTCAAATCAAAGCCCTACCCATTTTCCCTCATCTCTTTTAGCATGGATCTTGGGGCAACAATTTCAATTTGAGGTCTAGATTTCAAGTTTCATCATGGATTGTGAGGTATAACTTTTGACCTATTGTTCAATTGTTGGTTTAAATTCCTTAATGTAGCTTATTAGGTGCTTAATTATGGTTTAATTGCTAGTTTGGGATATTCTAGAAAAGGGTTTGATTTAGGGATTAGGGTTTGTAAAATTCAAGTGAGGGTTTCTAGCATTCGATTATGGTTCTAATGAGTGATTAACATGTTAATTTTATGCAAAACTAAACCTTGTTGCTTATTGCTAGATTGTTAAATTTAAATTGTCCTAATTATAATTGTTTTGCAAACTAGATTTTTGTAATTTATATAAAGTAGTGAGATTAAATTCTAGTTAATGGTTGTGTGGCTTAGTTAATATGTTTTAATGAGAATTATGGCCACTAGAATTGTTAAAATATTTAAAGTTGATTAAAACACCAAGTTTTGAGCTAAAATGGAAAATTGTGCTAATTTTGTTAACTAGGTTTTGTAAATATATATATTTTGATGGGATTAAATTATTGGAATGGTTTATATGACTTGGTTATGATATTGAGTAGATATTGCGGCCGCTAGATTTGTTTAAACGTCGAGTTTTGTACTAAAACGGTTTATTTTGTTTGCTAGATTTTCGGAAAAATAGCTTTTAAAGTGAGTTTGAGGTTTTTGCGAATTTTAACCTCTTTTATATTATAATTAGTACTTGTGATTGTGCAAATGAGTGTGTTTGGGTTTTTCTCGATGGTTTGGCATTTGTACGCCGACGTCGAGGGTTTTTGGGTTGATTTGTAAAAGCAACCATAGGTTTTGACCTATGTGGGATTCGTGTGTCGTTTTGGTCATGAGTCGGATTTTAATGTGATACGGTGTATTATGATATGTAGGTACCCCATGTGGACTTCGAGCCGACAAGCAAGCGCGTGGCGACGTCGGCACCGGCGAGCGAGGACCAGGTGAGTAGATTTATATCTACGGGGAGAAGTCGGGTGGATGGCGTATAGCACCCTCGTGGTTCATGGTAATGTATATGAATACGTATACACACATATATATTGATTATATATTGTTGAGTTTACTGATGATAAAGATAGATTTTAGGTGTGATTGGATAGGTTTGGTGTTGCGAGACCCTAGAGTAGAGGTTGCACCACATTTACACACACACACACCCAAACTTGCATGCATTCTTCTTTCATATGTGCTTATATGGGGTTATATTATTATGTGTTCACATGGGTATGGGACTATGTGTTCACATACTGGATTTGAGGATAAAATTTGGGATTTGAGATGAGTCGACAAGATTTGATTGAGACCGCGAGAACGGTTATATGGCAGGATTCGTACTTGAGATACGTCCTGATATTATAGCGGATCTTGGGACGACGTTACATGTGAATAGTGTTATACATTGAATGGTTGACATGTGATCGTGATATGAGATATGATATATTAAGATATTTATAATAGGTCGCATTAGGCGATGTATACCTCTTTATGACGATATATGATGATGATATCGGTTTGTATGAGACTGTAGATCAGCAGTCAGATCATGACTATATTGATGATATTAGTATCGTACTAGACGTAGATCAGTACCCAGATTATGATCTTGGATAAAGAGGATGCCAGATGAATAATGTGATGTTGACCCGTACCAATATTTGGGGATGCCTTACGACGGATTTACGTACGAGCTATATATTGATGATTGATCCGCACTCTTGACTTGGGATGTCTGATTATAGATATGGTATCGGATATGATATTATTGAGGCGGGATCACCGACTATATATATACATGTATGTATATGTATCGACTCAAATGTTAGACGGTTTCCTTACCTGTAGTTCAGCTTGTTAGTTCAGCCGTATAGTTTAGTGTAGTTGTTAGACTAGATTAGACTCCTACCTATTTCAAAACTAATGGATCGAGGGTATTTTAAAAGACAGGTCAAAGGATTCTACAGATATTTCAAAAGGCGATCTTTTCTTAAAAACACCGTAGCCCTTATTTCAAAAACCTTACGATTTGTGTTATTTCAAATGGCACCATGGTATGACGTATATATATATTAAATGCAGATTAGTTACCATTGTGTCTAGTATTTAGCTCCCGCTCATTATTGCTGTTCGCTCCGCATCGCATACTTACATTGCTATTTTATATTGCATTGTTGATATTATGCTGTTAGGACACCAGCACCATTACCGATGATGCTTATGTACCACGTACACTTACTTGCCGGCTCACACACATCTTCATCGGTAATTACCATGTCACGTACACCTTAAAAAATATTATTGCTTGACTTAGCTTGTTAGTTAGTAGTTTGACATGATATTAGTGTACCTGCCTTATATGCCAGTTTAGACATTGTAGTTATTACTTATCACTTCATGCATACTGTTATTCATTGTTATGCCGCATTCATAGATTTTCATGCCTATATTCATGGTTTTACGTGCTATTGATGATTTGGATTCAGATTTCATGAGATTTCTTGGATTTGGAGGAAAACCGCAAAAACATAAATAAACTTCTTCTCTCTCTTTTAAATAAAAAGTGCGGTTTTCCCATGATGTATGAGTCGTCCACCATGAGTTTGCTGATGGATTTCGAGACCCGAGTTCGAGGAGTGGAGGAACCGTTTCGGGTACATGGTGGACCCGGTGCGGTACCCCGGGGCAAGAGGATCGCAAATGATGGCGTTGAGCCTGGCAGGGGAGCACTACCGACCGGTGATTTTATCCGACGTGTCGGATATCCGGAGGATACCGTCGTGGTCTTGAGATGGATGGTAGGGGCCGGTCTGTACTGACGGCGCCCTAAATATTGAGATTGAGACATTGAGATTTCGAGATATTGAGTTACTGAGATTTGATGATACAGGCCAGTCCGGATAGCCGGAGCCTGAGATTTTGAGACATTGAGATTTATGTTTTGTGTCGATGCTAGACACTGTTTATGCCGATTTCATTATGATACCTCATTTTAAAAATACAAAGGAAATCTCACTAAATTATGAAAGCAGTTTCTTTAGTACATGTATTATGTTTTCATGCATTCATACATCATCCATGATATATTGTTACCTAAGTCACTGACATGGGCACATGGGATTACACTTGGGTTAGATATTTACCCTAGCCATTGTTATAGGCTGCTGGTTATATATTTGAGGATATATTATGATCGTTGACCTAGATTGCGTTGTTCATGTGGTTTCTGTTCGTTGATATCTTTCTACTCACGAGTTAGCAAATCACCCCCGTTGTGCCACAGTTTCTTGCAGGTTTTGCCGTACAGGTTTCATTACGGATTTGCTGGCACTGCTTCTTTCGGATGACTTGCTAGTAGGTGGGTTATTGGTATCGTACCCATCATATTACTTTGTATAATATTATTCAGTTGTATCTAGTAAATTCCATCAACCAAACATGTATTTATTTCAGATAGAGACCAGTGATGTTATTCTTTCGACCTTAGAGTCGTGCGTTATATTTCTGTGGATTTCTTGTTGTTTTGAGTTTCCTTTTGAGTTTTGATCCTCGCCCTTGGCGTTGTATATTATATTGCTTGTGTGGTCGTGACCGTCGATTGACGAAGAGCTAGCTCCCGCTTGGGGATGCCTTTTTATTGATTTCGTATACTATTCATGTTGTATCCCGTTTGGGGTCCAGTATTTACAAAGGAGACTCTGCCGAAATTTTTAGGAAATATTGATGTTTTTAAAAACGGATAATTCGGCTTATGCCATTAAAACTACTTGATTTAAATTGATTTTCCTTCACTCTATTACTTTTCTTGGTTTGGATTTCTGGGTTTTCGGTTTACTTAGATTATGTACGTCTCGAGACGTTTCGTAGTTTATGTGTCGGTCATATTCCGTACTTTCGGGACGTGACAGAAGCATGAGCGATAACTCAATAGTGCCATATTAGTACACAATTGATCCCCACTCGCGAAACATTACAGTTAAACAACAAAGTCGCCCGATCCAGAAGCAAGGATAGAACTGGTGTAGTCGTCAACCAAGTCTTCAACTGCTGAAAACTCCGCATGCATGCCTCAGTCCAAGAAAAATAACCTCCTTCCCGGTCAGTCCAGTCAACAGTGCAGTGATACACAAGCAATCCTGCACGAAACGGCGGTAAAAACCTGCTAAGCCCAAAAATCTGCGGACCTCCGTCCCAGATATAAGTCTGGGCCCAAGCTGTACGGCCTCGATCTTCATCGGTCCATACGAATACCGTCTCCCTTAACTACAAGACCTAGGAAGACAACACAATCAAGCCTGAATGAACACTCCGAGAATTTAGCAAACCGCTGGGGCTCTCCCAATGTCTACAAAGAAAATCCTCAAGTGCTGCTCAAGTTCCTCACAACACATTAGAATAGACTATAATGTCATCAATAACACAACAATCAACTGGTCGAGGAACCTCCTAAAGAAATCTGGTTCATCACATCCACGAATGCTGTTAGGGCATTGGTGAGTCCAACGACACCACCAAAACACATACTGCCCATAGCACGCACAAAAGCAGTCTTCGGAATGTCATCACTCCGAACCCGCAACCAATGATGACCTGATCCTGAACAAACTTAAGAAATATCTAGCACTCTGGAGCAAGTCGAACAAATCGTCAATGCAAGGTAAAGGATACCTATCCGCACTGTAACTCGGTTCAATTGACGATCAATTAACACAAAACCTCAAACTGCCGTCTTCCTCCCTGACAAACAGAATAGGAGCTCCCCAAAGCGAAACGCTTGGACGTACAAGTCCCACCTATCTAGCAACTCTGCAGCAGATCTTTAAGCTCCCTAAGCTTCGCTGGCTCATCTGGAACAACGTCGTAAACTCTCGCACGATATGGCCCCTGTCCAACACACCCACTGTAGCTCCGGTATCATGAATTGAAGCCAAGAATCCACGACATCCTCTCCTCAAAAGCCGACTAGCGAAAAAGGCTGAATTCAAGCTGTGAAGGGCGGCACCACTGTCCCCCATACACAACAAGAACTGACTCGTCGGGAAAACCAAACTTGACTGTTTTCTCGCGGTAGTCCACAGACGCCTAGCACGTAGCTAACCAGTCTATGCCCAGGAGAACATCAAATCCAATATCTCAAGAAGGATCAAAATGACGGACGAATCTCTATCTCCTATCCGATTGGCACACGACTGAAATACGTGTCGGGCAACAAAAGAATCACTGACAGAAGTTAACACAACAACGGCTGATCTATCTAACCGACTCTCCTCATTTCAAGCCTCCGCTACTCCCGCGACGTGCACGAAACCTGCCACGGCAACAGAACCTCTGTCTCTGGGCCGAAACACCTGTACGAGCCCTCCTCTGTCCTCGAACTCCTAAAGTCTCGGAAAGACGCTCCTCGTCAAATAGGGCTGCGTCCACTGGTGCTGTGTAAGTAACACATTGTTGTGTGCTGATCGCAAGGAAAATAACCGGGTAACAGGGGTGGCAACCTCCTGTCGCTGCGCTCGACTGGCCTCAACCAAAGACCTCACCGTCTGGCACAAGTCCTGCATCTCTGCCTCAAGCCTAGCGATACGATCTATCTAAGGAGGATCCATCTGCTCCTGCACAACAAGCGTGCCATCCTGGTCAGTCCTCGTCCCACACGAGTCAACTCTGACCTCGGCTCTCATCGCACCACTCTGAGTCCTCATGGTCATCGGCAGAAAAGGCTATAAATGGAAATAGGATTCGATATGAACACGAAAATTGAATCACAAGGATATGTATTATCAAGGAAGGAATTTCAAGCAATTAGAACTTAGGTCACTTTAGGCGGAGTACCGTGTCGTGAGTATGCCGCGGACATACACACACTACGTTACTCTGCTTAAGCTACCTACTCCATCATACCAAGGTCATCCTACACTCCGAAAGGTAAAACCTAGCGCTCTGATACCAACATTGTCACGACCCGAAAATTAGCAAGTGACGGACCTTAAACTACGCAACGTTTACAGGTGTAACGCAATTTAAGTAAGCCGAAAACCCAGCAATCTAAACCATCAAAAAATAGCAAGTGATAATAGCATTTTAAATACTTTTGAAATCTCAAACCAAATTCTTTAAAGTCCAACTTTACTTTCTTAAAAATTTTGGCAGCACCTCCTTTGTAAAAACTAACCCCAAAAATGGGTACAACATAACTATAAGTGAAGCATCCCAAAACGGGAGCAAAATCCACGCCTAAAGACGGAAAACAACCACCACAACAAAAATACGATGCTGTAGTGAAGTAATTAGAAGTCTACGGTAGCGCTCCGGCCGTCATTCTGAAGCCAAACGCGGAACAAAAACTTTTATAACTGGCGCTATCGCATACTATAACCCGGATCTTGCCATTAACGCTAAACTAACAAACTGTAAAGAGGTAGAAAGGCTATACCAATCGATCCGAGTCCTTCGGTCTTTAGCTACCGTCCCATGCTCCTCGCGGCAACTCCGATCTCTCGTCTCCTCGTCGAGGTGGCACCATGTCATCGGATCTTTAAACGGGCTCCCGCCTCTATACCGAGGCAACTCGGTCATCAAGTCTGCTAAAAGAGATGACCAAGATGAAGTTGAGAATGAGTAGAATACTGTCTCGAACACCCTAGAGTTCTCATCGCATGAGAGGGATAGGGTATAGGTAGAAGAAGATGCAAAGAGTAGGAAATGGTGAGCTCAAGAAAACTCAAGAGAGCAAGAACTCAAGCATGATAACTTGTTGTGTGTTATTTCTTTTGTGAGTAGATATATATAAGGTTGTGTAAAGAAAATATCTCTCCCAAAAATATCTCCACAAACCCTAAATATCTACACCCAAAACAAATTACCATTAATTCTATCATGACTCACTTAGTGACTCATTAGCATGAGTCACTAAGGAACATGCTAGAAGAAATGATTCACCAATATGAGTCACCCTTTTCAAAACTTAATAATCATTTAAACCAAAATGATTAATCCAATAAGAAATGCATCTTCTAAAATATTCTCGTAACGGATTACGAAAATACCCCTCACCTGTATATATATACCTGTATCCGTATTCCGACCGAATACGAATACGAGAGACTAAAATATTCCGACTCAATATAATACATGGATCCGGCTTAAACCAAAGCCCAAATACTGTCCGAAATATGACACGTGCACAAATGCACGTGCAATTTCGAACCCTGCCATAAAACCATACGGCCTCTACAATGTTTCGCCCGAACTTGGGAAACTATCTGTGGGGGACTCTAAAGACTCGTCAGTACCCTGGCAGTGGGTTTAACCACAAGCACGTCAGCGGCACTAGCTGTGCGTAGCGGCTGCCCATGTACTGACCTCAAGGGAAGCTGATGAGCGAACTCATCCTGAAACCCTACTGAGCCTATCAGTGGCAATATACATACAGTCCGGTCCGTTCGTCAATGAGTATCGCATATCGGGCCTAGGGGGCTGGTAACGTCAGACCCCCAATAGCGGTATAAGTCGTGTCGGAGAGTAGCCCTAAACACCCTGAGAAACTACTAGAATACTTACCAGTAATTCTCATCTGCCTTGGCCAAGGACTTGGTGTAATAGCTCTTTTAGACACAGCACGATCTCACCCCCAATACCGGGAGAGACGAATCCCCTGCCGATCCGCTCACTTGCCTCCATGTGGCTCGGGACTGTACCCAAAAAAAACCTGTTTGCACGACTCCTTTGAGCCGTGGTAGGGTAGAAATCAAAGCACAGTGGGAACTCACACGAGACAAATGACGACCTCAGGTCGATGAACTAACCTGTACACATGTTACCAGGGAACTGCTATCTGACGCTAGGTATAATACCAACTAGTAGGTTCCCGGCGAGCCCTGTCCGGTGTACTCATAACCCAATGAGCACCTGTATAAATCTTAGGTGATCCAACTGATACCATTGGCTTGTGAGACCAGCCACCGTCCCTCGTCGGGGTCTCGACTGTATACACTAGTCTACCCCAGAGTATCGATGCCCTGTCTCGAAACTCCTACGACTAGGGACCACTTTTAAGGATGTGCTTATGGACTACCCAACTCTCACGTATATGATCGCCATCATACTGTTGGTAGTCAAGCAGGATCCTAAGGACTCTATCAACGTGTAATAGTGATCATGTTACCTAAAACTGTACACAACTGATAAAGGCAAACCAGATAGCATACTATCATCTCGAGTAAGACTATCCTACTGGTATAGGTCCTTCCTCAATCATTGCAATCACGTACCTGCGATCCAATAATTGACTTTGAGGGCACCATATCCAACAATCTCCCACTTGCACTTAAGGCTAATTATTGCGATGTCGCATACTCACAGCCTGTGTGATACCGAACACCCAACTCCTCTACTAATCAGTTTCACAAATCTCGTTTGTAAAACTCTTGTGTTCGAGAAATAGCCTCAATGAGTGGACCCATCCAGATGTTTCTTTCTATGTCTCTTTTAATCTCAAGTTTGCGGAGAAAGCCATCTCCCGAATTGAGTAATACCTGTCTTAGAATATGTCTGGATATCTGATGGGACCTAGTTCATAAATGAACTCCAAATCCAAACATCTTAGACTGTATCGACAACTGAACCTAATCAGTATCATGCACCATGCCTCCCACAGTATCCTCTTGGACCACCTGTCCATAATACTGCCCCTCACGTCAGAGGGAAAACTATAACTCTGACAGTAACTCTGTAATCCATGTCACCTTGGAAGCATGGAATGATAACCGTCTCCCGAAGGAGGCTGCCGTTATCAAATCCGTAGAACATTCACTTATGTTCTAAAAACTAGTTCCTTATGTTTCTCCAGGATTGGATTAATATAAACTTATTGCATCTAGTGCAAAAACAACATCTGGTGTGGTACTTGACATTTCATGATCGACTCAATTGCCTAAGCAAGTGATCTGCCAATCATGCACTTCCCTCTCCCCTTTAGTCTGTAAGACACCTTTAGAAAGGGTGACTCCATCACCTGCAGGTACACCACCATGCCAGGAGTCATTTATTCTAAATAGCTTTAGAATACTGTCAAAGTACCCAGATTGAGAAACTACCCAATTCTAGATTTAAAACCATAGATCTAGTAACCAGAATGTCTGATATTTTATCCATATGCTTTGTGGAGAAACAACTGTGTGACAATCACAGTAAAACTGATCGCAGTATAGGAATTTTACTTCCTACTCTGTGTATGTCATCCAAATACTAGGACATCATACCCTACTACCTTCTTAACAGATCCATCCCCTATTCTGATGATGTCAAACCCATGACTGTCACATCAAAACTAGATGATCAATCTCCGCTATATCTGCTCAAGTCTATAAATAGACATAAGCTACTTACCCACTATGCTTCCGCTGCTCCCACTGGCCACAACAACCCTCTGGCAGAATAATATATACGTGCACTTCTAAATCTAGTTTAGAACGACGCTATACTTAGCCTCCTGCCGGGTCTTATAGCCTGGAACAACAGTAGTGTCAAGTCTGGATAAACAAGAACCTCCCTGTCACCGTCCTTGAGACTACCGAAGTACCTCTCGGGTGCCTGAGGTTACCCACCATATATGCGGAGTGGCTAACGGAATGTCAAACCTGATTGAATCTATAGGTCCTATTAAATTTTCCATAATAGTTTGCGGTTCTGGAATCACTTCCAGTTCTACCATACTCCCACAACTGTTTTCTGAAAAAGTCCATTTTACTAAAACTGTGGCGAGTCAAGAACAATATCACCATTGATCTCCAGATGGTAGAAAGTCAACCCTCGTCATAGCCTGGGCCAACCCACAAACTGCCATTACAGAAACGTGCCCTGAGTTATCCAGAGTCCGGTTTTAAGCATAAGCCGGACAACTCCCCGTATCTTAACATCGTTAAGATATGAACTATTCTATATCCAACATAGAAACTTTGGCACTTATTTAATTGGAACCAGATTATAATCATCCAGCTGTCTCCAGTGCATATCAACTTAATGGAAAGAGGCTAATCAGCATTACTCAACTTAGGAGTCCATCCGATTATGAGTAACCTGAAAGAGAAACAAGTTTCTCAAAACCATTACTATCAACTGAATACCTATCACAAGTATATACATCTTCGATCTTTTTGAAGAATCCCGATACTTGCGACATCTGGTTCTCGACTTTATTCCTATACCCACAACTTCTCAAAACTTAGACCTTGTATTTCTACGAAACACTTGTCTAAAAACTAGAGAAGTCACAAGAAAACAGAACATAGTACGAGGACCAACACCTTTGTCCTGATGGAATACTCTGTATAAGTCCGCTGAGTTGAATAACTCAAAACCTGTGCATCGTAGGTTGAAAACTGTACTTATGGTTAAGAACTACTCCGCTGTTCAATGCTCCTTACCCAATCGTCAACTGATATAGGTAAATGTCACAGACATAATTTCAAAAAGTTATATCTCACTTTATAAAAATAAACGTACAGATATATCATTTTGAAATTGGTGCACAACAACGGATACTCAAAACCAAATACATGCCGTCCGGCAAAAACCCGGGCGATTCCCTCAAATATCACCAATTACAACGAATTCCGATATAATGAGGATGATCACCATATTCCCAATAACTTACTCCCACTCAGCATCTGTAAAACCATATAGATGTGAGAATCATACCTGGTAAATACATACCCTGGAGTAAGTATCTAATCGGGAAAACAGTTTTCCTTTAACAATGCACAGTGAAACTGAAACATGAAAATGTTTCGTAGGGGTATCCTGGTATTCCTAGTAATGCCTTTTCCATAATCCAATTCATGACTGTAACCGTATATTTGTTTGCCATCTCTCTAAATCCCTTTATTTCTCTTTATTTATTACCTTCTGTACACCCCTTTATGCTAAGAGGTTTTCTTCCTTCCCTACCGTTCGGCACCAGCCTATGGTTTGGAAGAAGACTATCCAGTAAGCCTAATAAGTGTACTCTCCTAAACTAAGGAGCCCTCGCAACCTGAGAGAAGGTCATGATAAAAGACGACTGAATAAAACCTTATTCTATTTCTCCCGAACTGGGGAAAAAAGCAAAGGTGAAGTAGGAGTGGTGATGAAGTATACGGTTTGGTCGTGAATGATAGCAGTCACAATTTACTTTGCCCTTTTTCTAATCCCTTTATTTTGTCTTTACTTATTATCTTCTGTAGACCCTACTTAGGCTAATTGGTTTTCTTCATTCCCTACCTTTCGGCACCTGCCTGTGGTTTGGAAGAAGACTATCCAATAAGCGTAATAGGTGTACTCTCCTAAACCAAGGAGCCCTCGTAACCTGAGTGAAGGTGATGATAAAAGACAACTGAATAAACCAATTCAATTTCTCCTGAACCTTGATCCATCCTCGAAGAAGTCCCTTCGAGTTCGTATATAACCATACGATGGATCTATCCAATGGAAGTGGATGTTCGTAGTGATAAGAGGTGTTCTGAGAAATTCAAGGGGTAAAAGAAGGAGCGGGAATGACTTATGCAACTAGAACAATCCAAAAGCCAGTATTTTAAGAAGGTTCGGTCAACTTGGTCACTGAGTCATAGTCTAGGGTCGGTCAATGGTCGCAACCAAAGAGAGAGAGAAAAGAAACACTCTGCGTGCACTCTAACCTAGATCAGAATGGTTATCACTTTATATAATCAGGAAACCTCCCACTATACTGTCAAATTCTCCTCCAAACCTGAAAGAAGAATCAATCGGGATCACCCGAAGAGTAAACCAACTCATCAGTGGGAATTGGGATCCAACTATCATCGCATGATAACATGAAGGAATCCACTCACGTTATCATACTCCAGAAGGTATGCGCATACTTGGCAAGTTTCAGTTTCTTTAGAAACTCTCGATGTGATTTTTGCCCCATGCTCTTATGACCTTGACGTTGGCCAAATGGCAGAACGACTGCCCCAAACTAACTCATCTATCTATGCAACAGAAGAATACCCAGCAGCTACCAAACACTATGCCTTGGCGTTGGTCAAAATATATAGATTGAATACTACTGAATACCCAACTGAAATGATGGAGGGCTACGGCTGGTTTTGGCGAAAAACCTTTAACGTAACGAACTTGATATCGCTGAAGGAACCTGATAGCTTTTTATAAAATATAGTGGCGAAAACCTTTGCCAAAGAGGTCATTCCCGATGAAGGGATCTCGGCTCTTTCATCGTGGAATGAGGTGTAGGATATTCCAACTGAATACCGCGATACAAAGCAATAAGTAATCGACTATAGTGAAGTTATTACCCTGACGCAAATTTCTGCCCAAGGGGTCACTCCCGGTGAAGGGATCTCGGCCCTTGCCTCGTTGAATGAGGTGCAGGATATTCCAACTGAATACCACTATGCAAAACAAAAGAAAACGTCATTGTAATAACACTTTTTAAAACTGTTCCAACAACGTCTAAACAGGTTTGTTTAAGCTTTTGCATTGATCAGAATCAACACAGTCCCATCAATTAATCACACCAAAAAAGAATGAAAATATAATGTACGTATATGCCATCCGCATTCGCCACTGGGTCCCGTCATTGCCCGTTAGGTTACTTAACTAATGACAGAGCGGGGACTGGACTAGCGCGGATGCAAAACATATACAACATCTACTAGTATAGATACCAATATACAATAATCGCTCCAGGCGTGATAATATGCAACATTACAGAAAAGTAATAAGCATCACAGAACAATACAGATAATCTGGGATCCCCGAGTTTCACAGAGCCGCTGCTGAAACCCGACGTTCCCCTGGTCGTGTAGATAGCCTATGCAATGAAAACCTAGACCCCTACGAGTGCGGCAAGTTACCCGCCGAAACTTGAAGCGAGGCAGCCCCCTTCAGCAAAGTGAATGGACCACCCAGCACTTCACGAAATCTGGAAACTTGGGCACTCCATCTTGGGTCAACCTATACCCCCTACGAGTGCGGCGAATAGTCTGCCAATTCTAGAGTAAGGCCCATTTGCCTCTCAAAGCCATGAGATACGGACCCGTTGCCCTCCAGAACCCGGCTATCCGTGCACTCCGTCGCGGGGTAAACCTAGTACAGAAATGAAAAATATGTACAATGGGTACATCGACCTCAGCCCGGTCGTGCCCCAAAAGAATATTATACAAACAGGCAGTGATGGCAGTCACATATTGGACGCTCGTCCCGCAATATCAAATGTACAAATAATTCCAAACTGCACTATCATTGCACACTGCTATCCACCACGACAAATCCGCAACATCACAGCACAATACAGAACATCAACGCGAATGTCACGTTCGCAAATCCGTCTAAAAGAACTATAGCAATTAGACGCAATTTACCGCTCGAATGACATTCACGGTCGGAAATATTATATAAGTACTGTAAACTAACAAGTTTAAAATTTCGATCGACAAAACTTCTCGAAGTGGGCCCCACGTACATTTGCAGTACTCAACAAAATCTAGGCCCAAAAAAAATATTCCAGAAACCACAATTTTACATTAAAGACATTACTGTAGAAAATTGGTGCACTGTTGCTCCAAAGCAGCGGCGGAACCGAGGCCAATACATGGCTAGTGCGGCGGTTCCGCGGCGCTCTGGAGGCAACAATTGACCAAATTTCTACAGTATTCTTAAAAAAGAATGTTCGATTTTCTGAGATGCTCAAAATAATTTTTAGACCTGTTTAAAAATTCGACAGAAACTTTGGCCTGAAAATTGCGGTTTTGGAAATTTCGTTCGATCGTTGTTTTAAACACGTTAGAACAAGTTAGTAAAGGTTAATGGCGTGGCTCTGATACCAGTAAGTCTACGGTAGCGCCCCGGCTGTCATTCTGACGCCAAACGCGGAACAAAACTTTTATAACTGGCGCTATCGCATACTATAACCCGGATCTTGCCATTAACGCTAAACTAACAAACTATAAAGAGGCAAAAAGGCTATACCGATCGATCTAAGTCCTTCGGTGTTTAGCCATCATCCCACGCTCCTCGCGGCAACTCCGATCTCTCGTCTCCTCATCGAGGTGGCACCACGTCATCGGATCTTTAAACGGGCTCCCGCCTCTATACCGAGGCAACTCGGTCATCGAGTCTGCTAAAAGAGATGTCCAAGATGAAGTAGAGAATGAGTAGAATACTTTGTCTCGAACACCCTAGGGTTCTCATCGCATGAGAGGGATAGGGTGGAGGTAGAAGAAGATGCAAAGAGTTGGAAATGGTGAGCTCAAGAAAACTCATGAGAGCAAGAACTTAAGCATGATAACTTGTTGTGTGTTATTTCTTTTGTGAGTGGATATATATAAGGTTGTGTAAAGAAAATATCTCATGGAAATATCTCTCCCAAAAATATCTCCACAAACCCTAAATATATACACCCAAAACAAATTACTATTAATTCTATCATGACTCACTTAGTAACTCATTAGCATGAGTCACTAAAGAACATGCTAGAAGAAATGATTCACTAATATGAGTCACCCTTTCCAAAACTTAATAATCATTTAAACCAAAATGATTAATTCAAGAAGAAATGCATCCTCTAAATATTCTCGTAACGAATTACGAAAATACCCCTCATCTGTATTTACATACCTGTATCCGTATTTCGACCGAATACGAATACGAGAGACTAAAATATTCCGACTCAATATAATACATGGATCCGGCTTAAACCAAAGCCCACCAGTATTATCTGTCCGAAATATGACACATGCACAAATGCACGTGCAATTTCAAACCCTGCCATAAAATCATACGGCCTCTACAACGTTTCGCCCGAACTTGGGAAACTATCTGTGGGGGACTCTAAAGACTCGTCAGTACCCTGGCAGTGGGTTTAACCACAAGCACGTCAGCGGCACTAGCTGTGCGTAACGGCTGCCCATGTACTGACCTCAAGGGAAGCTGATGAGCGAACTCATCCTGGAACCCTACTGAGCCTATCAGTGACAATATACATACAGTCTGGTCCGTTCGTCAATGAGTATCGCATATCGGGCCATGGGGGCTAATAACGTCAGACCCCCAATAGCGGTATAAGTCGTGTCGGAGAGTGGCCCTGAACACTCTGAGAAGCTACTGGAATACTTACCAGTAATTCTCACCTGCCTTGGCCAAGGACTTGGTGTAATGGCTCTCCTAGACACAGCACGATCTCACCCTCAATATCGGGAGAGACGAATCCCCTACCGATCCGCTCACTTGCCTCCATGTGGCTCGGGACTGTACCCAAAAAAACCTGTTTACATGACTCCTTTGAGCCGTGGTAGGGTAGAAATCAAAGTACAGTGGAAACTCACACGAGACAAATGACGACCTTAGGTCGATGAACTAACCTGTACACATGTCACCAAGGAACTGCTATCTAATGCTAGGTATAATGCCAACTAGCAGGTTCCCAGCGAGTCCTGTCCAATGTACTCATAACCCAATGAGCACCTGTATACATCTTAGGTGATCCAACTGACACTAGTGGCTTGTGAGATCGGCCACCGCCCCTCGTCGGGGTCTCGACTGTATACACTAGTCTACTCCGGAGTATCGATGCCCTGACTCGAAACTCCTACGATTAGGGACCACTTTTAAGGATGTGCTTATGAACTACCCAACTCTCACGTATATGATCGCCATCATACTGTTGGTAGTCAAGCAGGATCCTAAGGGCTCTATCAACATGTAATAGTGATCATGTCACCTAAAACTGTACATGACTGATAAAGGCAAACCAGATAGCATATTATCATCTTGAGTAAGACTGTCCTACTGGTATAGCTCCTCCCTCAATCATTGCAATCACGTACCTGCGACCCAATAATTGACTTTGAGGGCACTATATCCAACAGTAATAAAAGACGATATAAATAAAACTGCATAAAAGACATCCAAGTCACCAAAATATACAATATCGTCCTCACATCAAGTCTCTAAGTCATACATGAAATGTAGGGTTCTTAGGCACCCCAATGAGGTCTCACAAGGCATCAACCATGCCAATTTCAAAAATTCTAGGTGCCGAGAGACCCGACTACGGATCGTTTGCTAGAAAACTAGGCGAAAAAGCTAACTAGTTAACACTTAACTATAAGAATCGGAAATACAACCTTTGTAGATCCGGTGCTCCACCTCCATATCTCCGCAATGAAGTCTACTCGCTGTCCATTACAAGTCCCGGGCTCTAGCGTCGGCTTCATCGGAGAATAGGCAAGCTAGGTCGTCGATGTCCATGCCGAAGATGATCTACGTCGAGGCATCGCTAAATCAAGCTCCGACTTCACCAAGTCAAGAAACTTATGAAGTAAACACACTCTACTACTTGGCAAGAGGTAGAGGATGAAGAAATAGGAAGTGGGTAGACTTTAGAATTGGATTTCTCACTTGTTTTCATCAATCACCATTGATGAAGCAAGCTTCTTCTTGAAGTGAAGAAGAAGAAGATGAAAGTTATGATAAGAATTATTTTTCAAAAAAGAAAAGAAAATCCATTCTTATCATAAGCAAACCATGGTTAGGTGTAGAGATTAAACCAAGGGTTAGTGAATGGTTGGGTTAAGACATGAAGACAAAATGGTTGCTTAGGTCAAACCTTCATGAAGGTTCAAAAACAAACAAAGAAAGCCACCATTATCTCTTCATTATTTTCTTTTGCTAAAATAAACAAAATGGATAAATAAATGAATAAATGAAGCAAAAGAAACCCTAACCATTGACCAACCATGGTTTAATTCATACACCAAACTATCATGTATCATCAAACATGATACAATCAAATGTACAAATGTATATCACATATACAATGTGCACAATCCAAGTGAGAAAATCCATCTAAAGTGAACCGATACTAGTTAATGCAAAGTAATATATCAAATATATAATTATGCATTAAATCATTAAATCCACACTTGATTCAATGATCCGGTCATGTCATACATAACCGACTGGTATCATCAGTAACAACTTATCGAATCAACACTTGATCCGATAACCCGGCTATACCGCATATAACCGATCAATGTCACATCGCGAGAATCTAATACAGTATCACATACTAGTATTATTCTCGGTCCCGCACATATCTCATATGCGCTCCTATCTCGTTTCGCTTGAGCCAGGAAACCTCTGTGTAGGACTCTAAAGACTCGTCAATACGCCGGCAGTAGATGATGATCATATCAAGCACCCACAAGCCGCAAGCGGTCTGCTAAACGTAACGGCCACCCGGGTATTGAGCGATCTGAAGATCGATGAGCAAGCCCGCTCACACTCCAGTGAATCCGACCAGTAACACTACCGTACAGTCCGGTCTGATCGTCTGATATGTCGCATATCTCGCCTAGGGGTGGTAAACGTCAGACCCCAATAGCTCGATAAGTCGTGTCGATATGAGGTCTATAACTATTCGAGAAACTACTGGTAACACTTACCAGTAAATATCAGCAACCCTGGCCAGGGATTTCCTGTTATAGCCAATCGAACACAGCGCAACATCAACCCCCTATACCGGGAGAGACAAATCCCCTCCTATCGCTCATTGCCTCCATGTGACTCGGGACTGTACCCAAAAACCACCGTTTTGCACCCCCTCTTGGACGTGGTAAGATGGAAATCAAAGCACAGTGGGAACCACACAAGACTCTATGACGATCTCGGGTCAACAGACTACTCTGTACCAGTGTCACCAGAGAACTGCCATCTGACGTGAGGTATAATACTATCTGGGAGTTCTCGGCGAGTCCGTCCAGTGTACCCAGTCTCTACTGAGCACCCGTATATCATCCCTGATGTCAAACACCAATGGATATGGGATCATCCATCGCCCATCTGTATGGGTCGAGAAGGTATACGCTAGTCTACTCTGGTATATCGATGCCCCGTCTCGATACACCCACGACTAGGGACTTTGAAGGATGTACTTATGCACTACCATATCCCCACTAGTATGATCCGCATCATAGTCCAGGTAGTCAAGTACAGATCCTAAGGGCTTTACCAACATGTAACAGAGAGACAATCAGCATACACGTTAAGGTAAAGGGTAACCAGATAGCATACTATCATGTCGAGCAAGAAAGTCCTCCCTATATATGTCCCAGCATCCACTACAATATACATCCTATGTACAGTAATGGCCTCTAGGGCATACATATAACTAACAATCTCCCACTTGCACTAGGGCCATCTGTAGCAGTGGTTGCAGTATCTCATACTCAACCATCCCATAAAAGTCTCTCTCTGGGAACAGGCCTTTGTGAGTGGATCCGCTGTGTTGTCCTCTGAGTCTACTCTCCTAACCTCGATTTCCCTGGAGATCAACCATCTCCATGATCAAGTGATACTGCCTTAGAATATGTCTGGATCACTGATGGGACGGACGTTCCTTGGCATAAGCTACAACTCCATTGTCTCACAATGGTTGGAACGTAGTTCATCTCATGAACCAATATACACCCAGACTGCCTCTTTGGTAGCATCTTAAGTAGCGATGTATCGTGCCTTTATCGTCTTGTATGTCACGGTATCTAGCTTGGAACTCTTCCACCATACCGTCCCTTTACTGAGGGTAAAGACAATGCCTGTGACTGACACTCAGTCGTCTTTATCACCCTGAAACACTTCCAGTGATTCTCCCCAGGATCGGTTGATACCGTCTCACTACAACTAGTGAGAATCCTAACATCCAATTAAGTCTATCTCATAGATCTAAAACTCAGGATTTAGGAGGTATCATTTTGATCCTATGTGGAGAATCCTTGTGATAACCGGAGATTGATCGAGCGTAGCATAGGAAACTCCTTCCCCATCAAGAGTATGTCATTCACGTACTCTACGAGGATCGTCACCATACTCCCTACTACCTTTTTGTTTATACAAGGTTCATCTACCATTTTGATGATGTCAAACTCTTTGACTAATTCATCAAAAACAGATGTTCCAGCTCCGCGATGCCTGCTTTATCCTATAAAGCATCTTGCACACGTTTCCGCTGCTCCCACTGTCTACGAGGCCCTCTGGCTGTGTACTTATAGACGCTTTCTTCTAAAATATCATTTAGAAAAGCAGTCATGACACCCAACCACCAGATATCGTAGTCATGGTATGTAGCCGTGGCAAGTAGGATCTGAATGGACTTAAGCATATATCCTTAGAAAAAGTTTCATCATGATCCACACCTGGTCAATGATGCAAACCTTTAACAAGTCTAGCTTTGAAAGTCTCAACTTTTCCATGTACACCAAGTAATCTTCTCAAGATATACTTGCTCCTGATGGGGATTTAACCCTTCAGATATAGCAACCAAAGTCCATACTTTGTTGGTGTATAAGGATTCCATCTCAGATCACTAAGCATCCAGCCATTCTTATAGAGTCTTACTCCTGATGGCCAGCTCGAAACTAGTTGGGTCATCATCTCATGATGCAATCCTCGCTCCCACTGTCATAGAGAAACCGAAGTATCTCTCAGGTAGGTGAGGAACCCTATTAGATCGGCGGAGAGGCTGAGGTTCGTTGGTATCTACTGAATCCTTTGGTTGTACCAAATCATCAGCTGTAGTTTGTATAGCTGGAACCTTTCCAGTTCTACATTACAGACTTTGCCTCGAGCTTGTCCGGATCATACTTTTAGACATAGGCCGGACAACCCCAAATCTTAACCAACTTAAGATATGGGCTCTTCCCTTTCCATATCACATATGAAACGGTAGGCAACTGATTTGATTGGAACCCTATTCAATAGGTATGCAGCTTCTCAAGTGCATAACACCCAAAAGGAAATAGGTAACTCAGTAGTACTCATCATAGAGCACACCTTATCACATAGGGTGTGATTGCTCCGCCCCGATATACCATCGTGCTATGGTGTATACGGAGGAGTAATGCTGAGAGAGAATCTCATTCTCCTTTAGAATAGTCCAGGAATTCCGTGCACAAGTATTCTCCTCCTTGATCTCATCAAAGGACATAATACTTATACCCTTATTGGTTCTCTACTTCTAACTTATATTCTATGAATATCTCAAAAGGTTCGGACTTGTGTTTCAACAGGAACATATGTCTGAATCTTGAGAGATTATCAGAGAATGTAATGAAGTACAAAGAACCGGTCTTGGCATGTGTAGACAGGGGACCTTACATACATCAACATGTATTATCCCAAGAGTTCACTAACTCTTTCTCTGTTTCCATTAAACGGAGCTATGGTCATCTTATCTTTGTGACATGACTGGCGAGTTTCACAAGATGTAAATTCAAACTGATTCAAATATGCATCTATATGTAACTCTAGCTAGTCGGGTCACATTGATTTGACCTAGTGTACAATGCCTCAAGAAGAATCCGTTCATTTCTGAACTCTTCCTCTTGTGTGTGTTCCATATACTAAGAACTGTAGTTTGATTTAGAACATCAATGCTTTTAGATAACGTGCCTGAACCGATCAACTTTTGATATAGGAAATGTTCAAAACATTATCCAACAATACAAAATTTTATCATTTCTTTACTAATAAAGAGAGTGATATGATTTTGTATATCAGGTTCGGTATCTAATAACATTCGTTCTGAATCAATGTATTCTGATAATACAGGGTGACAGTGACCAACAGACTTGGCTGCAACTCTTGCCCCGTTTTCTGCCTCATGAAACTTATCACCCGTTCTCAGTTCTCTACCTTTCTGTAGCCCTATGTAACAGATTACATATCTGGGATCCTGATCTGGTATCACATACCCAGGACGTAGAGGATACGGAGAAACAGTTCTTTGTAACGAACACACCCGAAGGTGATGCATCAGCATGCACTCTCTTCGTTTGGGCGGCACGGGAATTCTGGTAATCCCCAATTTCCTGCTCTGTCTTATAACAATTATAAGTTGGAGCGGGACCAACGTTCCCCAGCTCAGTATAACAAGCGGGTTCGGTCAAATATCCGTATTATTATCTTGATTAAAGCGTGATAGGGTCGCTACCTGGAGAGAGAGAGAAGAAAACACTCAGCGTGCGCTCTGATAAGAATAGATTGGTTATTATTTTATCTAATCAGGATGGCTCCCACAGCTTTTTATCAAATCTTCCTTCAAACCCTAAAAGGAAAGACTAGCCGGGATTAATTACACACTACAGGTTCGCCAATCTTTCAGCCAGGCCAGTGTCGGCACTTTGAGGGAGGTCCCCCGTGCTTTCGCACGAACCTAATTAATGTAAACCTCGTTTTCCCAGAGGCGTAACCCCGTTGACACCTTTCTAGACACCTACTTGATCAGCTAATTGTAATGTATAAAACTCTCCCAGGAGTAACACTTACTCGCAGCGGGTATCGGGATCCAACTATCTCATAGAAGGTATGCAATCTCATTGCAAATTTCAACACTTGAAATTCCCGATAATATTTTGCCCCTAGCGTCCTATGACCTTGACAGAGGTCAACAAACCATAGGCTGCTAGTCAAGTTCAACCCGTCATTTCCTGATTGAAGTAAACCCACCCGCACGACCCTTGACAGAGGTCAACAAGGTCGCACGACTACCCTAAATCAATCACATCATATGCTTATGCAGATAAGCACTAATCAGCTACCGCACACTACGCCTTGACAGAGGTCAACAAACGTAGCACGAATACTAACTAGTACTTATCTGAAATGAGGGAGGGCTACGACAGGTTTTTCTGAAAACCTATTGCGTAATGAACTTGATATCGTTGTCGGATCGAATGAATTTTGAAATGGAGTGCTTTTGAGGCTTTTCTAGTTTTGCTAAAGGAGTCACTCCCGGTGAAGGGATCGTCGGTCCTTTCCTCGTCGAATGAGGTGCGGGATATATCGTATATATCACTGTGCAAAGCAAAAACACTTAAAAGCAATCAAAAGACAAACCGAGTGTGTAGCATCTGCCAGTTATTGCTAAAGGAGTCACTCCCGGTGAAGGGATCTCGGTCCTTTCCTTATCGAATAAGGTGCAGGATATATCACATATACCTCTGTGCAAAGCAAGAACTGTAGCTACCAGTTTTATTTTGAAATTCGATTCTACAACATCTTAGGTTTCTTTTATTTCATTAATCTCATTAATGAAGTCCCATCATTTAATGTACCTAAACATCACAGATAAATACGACGTACACTTATGCCATCCGCATTCGCCTCGATGTCCCCTCGTGCACCGTTAGGTTAGGTAACTAACGGCAGAGCGGGGCAGGGCTAGCGCGGGTGTAAAACATAAGTAACGCCTATATAATATATCATATATACTATATAATGTATCTATAACAGAACATCACATGAACACATCACAGATATCGCAGCAGAAGAATCATATGAAATATTGGATATACTAGGACGTCCGTGTTTTCAATACGAGCCAGTATAAAACACGGATTCCTCGGTCGTGATGAATAGCCAAACCCACACCCCTAGACCCCTACGAGAGCGGCAAGCAGCCCTACCAATTCTGGAGTTAGGAGACCCAGACTCGACTCCTCGAGTTGGTCTCCCACTGGACTCCAGAACCCGGTTACTTGTGCTCTCCTCCTTGGGTCTATCCTAGTGCGGAAAAGTAAATAATATACAACGGGTGACGACTTCCGCAACCTGGAAGTGCCCCAATAAAAGAATATTACATACAAGTTTTTTACATGAATGAAAAAGAAAAACACTCATCTCACATAAAAAAAACCCCGGCTATTCAAACACGACGATCCAATATAACATATCCAGCAACACATAACATCACATGTCATCAACGTAAGTAAATATGCGCATCCCAATTGTCGTTGACATATAGCAACGAAACCGGCGATATCACATATTACATTACGGTCACAGAAAAGAAAGTGTAAAACTACAACAGTTGGAATCCGCAACCTCCTCAGACATCGCATGCCTGACCAAATGAATTTCTTAGACATCGCATGCCTAACAATTATAAACCCCGCATTTTAGTCTCATAATCGAAAACTCTTTTCAATATCAAGTCGGGCAATTCAACAAGATTCCCGACATCCTGATCGAATACTCGTCGCAAACTTCAGTAGACGGCTGCACCCCCGATACCGTCGACGAAGTGCACCAAGGCGGAACACCGCCACCGCGAGCACCCGGACGGATGCTTTCGGCGACGGGGTTCTCCTACAGTCACTTGGTCGGGGCAATGGCGTGAGGCTGTCTATTAAGTTTACCCGGCGAGTATCCGCGTACGCTACGTGATTGCGACGGACTTTTGATCACATCAAAATTCCGTGGCAACCGATCAAGTGAGACTAAACTGCTACATTTATAATATTCATTCCGTTATCTCATAACTTATTGTGAATTCCAATTATTGTATCCCATTCCGGGTAAATAGAAAATGTTAAACTTTCCGATCGAACATTCGAACACCCAAGTTTTCCCAATACAGATCAACACATGAAATAAGTCTAACAACATTCAGTTCGTGCCTCAGTACCAACGGTCCAGCCGTAGAAGGGTCAAGCCAACGCCTCACATGTGGCACGCCGTACTGCCCCAAACCCGAAGGTTCAAAGGGCAGTTCAAGACGGTCACATAATCGAGTTAAGGTTTGTTGTCTTCTAGAGGGTCCATCGCGTTACTTGCACTACTTAGAACGTCGTTAAACTACGGAAAAATCCAACACTTGGAAATTTCCCGACAGGGGAAAAATTGGGTATTTATATCCGGTCGAACTTTTTAACATATTCTAAAATTTATCCGGAAAGCCACACAGACAAAATTTGATACTCCGATCGAAACACCGAATCCCCAAAACAACTCCAGAAAATTCAACTCTTGAATAAAATTTAAAAATACCCAGAGAACTCAGCACTGAAAACAATGAATTACTGTGCAACTTTTAAAGGCTGACATCATCAATATGCCGCTGAACCGCCGCCTAATGCATGTTTCTGCCGCGGTTCCGCGCCATATTACACTGTTCATGACCCCAATTTTGCGCCGTAATTCTTATATTTTCCTTCTGGGTTTTCTGCATATTTTTAATTTGGAAAAATCCCCGTTTTTAGAAAAAGTACAGAGAGCATTTTGGGTTTGGGTTTTCGGGTTCGTTCGGGTTTCAAAATCCGTCTAGACTTCGCCTAAGGCTCTAGCTAGGCTCTGATACCACTGTAGGGTTCCTAGGCACCCTAATGAGGTCTCACAAGGCATCAACCATGCCAATTTCAAAAATTCTAGGTGCCGAGAGACCCGACTACGGATCGTTTGCTAGAAAACTAGGCGAAAAAGCTAACTAGTTAACACTTAACTATAAGAATCGGAAATACAACCTTTGTAGATCCGGTGCTCCACCTCCATAGCTCCGCAATGAAGTCTACTCGCTGTCCATTACAAGTCCCGGGCTCTAGCGTCGGCTTCATCGGAGAATAGGCAAGCTAGGTCGTCGATGTCCATGCCGAAGATGATCTACGTCGAGGCATCGCTAAATCAAGCTCCGACTTCACCAAGTCAAGAAACTTGTGAAGTAAACACACTCTACTACTTGGAAAGAGGTAGAGGATGAAGAAATAGGAAGTGGGTAGACTTTAGAATTGGATTTCTCACTTGTTTTCATCAATCACCATTGATGAAGCAAGCTTCTTCTTGAAGTGAAGAAGAAGAAGATGAAAGTTATGATAAGAATTATTTTTCAAAAAAGAAAAGAAAATCCATTCTTATCATAAGCAAACCATGGTTAGGTGTAGAGATTAAACCAAGGGTTAGTGAATGGTTGGGTTAAGACATGAAGACAAAATGGTTGCTTAGGTCAAACCTTCATGAAGGTTCATAAACAAACAAAGAAAGCCACCATTATCTCTTCATTATTTTCTTTTGCTAAAATAAACAAAATGGATAAATAAATGAATAAATGAAGCAAAAGAAACCCTAACCATTGACCAACCATGGTTTAATTCATACACCAAACTATCATGTATCATCAAACATGATACAATCAAATGTACAAATGTATATCACATATACAATGTGCACAATCCAAGTGAGAAAATCCATCTAAAGTGAACCGATACTAGTTAATGCAAAGTAATATATCAAATATATAATTATGCATTAAATCATTAAATCCACACTTGATTCAATGATCCGGTCATGTCATACATAACCGACTGGTATCATCAGTAACAACTTATCGAATCAACAGTTGATCCAATAACCCGGCTATACCGCATATAACCGATCAATGTCACATCGCGAGAATCTAATAAAGTATCACATACTAGTATTATTCTCGGTCCCGTACATATCTCATATGCGCTCCTATCTCGTTTCTTTTGAGCCAGGAAACCTCTGTGTAGGACTTTAAAGACTCGTCAATACGCCGGCAGTAGATGATGATCATATCAAGCACCCACAAGCCGCAAGCGGTCTGCTAAACGTAACGGCCACCCGGGTATTGAGCGATCTGAAGATCGACGAGCAAGCCCGCTCACACTCCAGTGAATCCGACCAGTAACACTACCGTACAGTCCGGTCTGATCGTCTGATATGTCGCATATCTCGCCTAGGGGTGGTAAACGTCAGACCCCAATAGCTCGATAAGTCGTGTCGATATGAGGTCTATAACTATTCGAGAAACTATTGGTAACACTTACCAGTAAATATTAGCAACCCTGGCCAGGGATTTCCTGTTATAGCCAATCGAACACAGCGCAACATCAACCCCCTATACCGGGAGAGACGAATCCCCTCCTATCGCTCATTGCCTCCATGTGACTCGGGACTGTACCCAAAAACCACCGTTTTGCATGCCCTCTTGGACGTGGTAAGATGGAAATCAAAGCACAGTGGGAACCACACAAGACTCTATGACGATCTCGGGTCAACAGACTACTCTGTACCAGTGTCACCAGAGAACTGCCATCTGACGTGAGGTATAATACCATCTGGGAGTTCTCGGCGAGTCCGTCCAGTGTACCCAGTCTCTACTGAGCACCCGTATATCATCCCTGATGTCAAACACCAATGGATATGGGATCATCCATCGCCCATCTGTATGGGTCGAGAAAGTATACGCTAGTCTACTCTGGTATATCGATGCCCCGTCTCGATACACCCACGACTAGGGACTTTGAAGGATGTACTTATGGACTACCATATCCCCACTAGTATGATCCGCATCATAGTCCAGGTAGTCAAGTACAGATCCTAAGGGCTTTACCAACATGTAACAGAGAGACAATCAGCATACACGTTAAGGTAAAGGGTAACCAGATAGCATACTATCATGTCGAGCAAGAAAGTCCTCCCTATATATGTCTCAGCATCCACTACAATATACATCCTATGTACAGTAATGGCCTCTAGGGCATACATATAACTAACATGAAAGTGGAAGACGGAGAGTACAGGATATAACGAATATAAAATAAGCAACATCGGATAACCGCAAAACTCACCTATAGCAAAACTGCACGCAGTCAGACGAACCGGTATCCGCTGCAAAAGATGATACGAAAGATGAAAAGCCTGCCGCGACTGCCCTGAGGGGCTACCTGCAAAACACTGTGGCACAACAGGGGTGAGCTGCCAACTCGTGAATAGTAAATAACATATACAGGTAATCGCAAGTATGCACGTACAGTGCGAATGTAATACATGCAAGCGGATAGCAATAAATGGTCATATGTATGCAACAATCATGGAAGGTACTCTAGCAGGTACAACGAATACATAAAGCTATAATATGACAATATGTATATGCAACAGTCTTGAAAGGTACTCTATCAGGTACTACTAATACATGAAGCAATGCATATAAAATAAATGAGGAGTATGGAATAAAACATGTCATTCTCACAGAATCCTGACCTCGCGACAGGACCAAAATCCATCAAGACAATCTAAATCCCAAATTTCCTCAAATTAACCCCCGAATTAGCTCTCATATCCTGTAAGTCTTATATATCCTGAATGTATAATATCAAGTAAATCTCATATATCCTGAATGTACAATATCAAGTAAATCTCATATATCCTGAATTACAATATCAAGTAAATCACATATATCCTGAATGTACAATATCGAGTAAGTTTTATATAAAGTGAGTGTCCAACATCAACACCCAAAAACATCATGAAACAAGTGTCTAGCATCGACACATCAATACTGGTCTATCAGACGCTGTCACCACGACTGGCCCTCCTGATAGGTACGTATCATACGCTTTCCCGAAAACTTGAGTGCCTAGCTCTGACACTCGAAATTCGACGTATCCATACGTACATGACCCCGGTCGGTATCCCTACGATAACCGCCGAGTCATAAGTACTGTCACCGGTAGGTACTTGCCCACCTTCCAGGCTCATCAGCATGTACCGTCGATCATCTTGCCGAGGGGAACCGTACCGGGCTCCACCATGTACCCACACATGGCCTCGTCTACTCCTCGTATCGGGTAATAATACAAACTCCGAATCGAGAAATCTCATGGTGGACGCTGAAATATCATATCAAGAAGAACCGGATTTTTCAAATAATGCATAATTTCATGAAACTACCACGGTCCTCAAATCCAGAAAACATCAAGTAATGAAAAAGTATAACTGAATGAATCAATACATATATATTAGCGTCCCATTCCACTAATATATATAACAGCGTCCCATTCCACTGTTATATATACTTAGGAGTAAAAATGTCAGAGAACATCATATGAAATCCAAGAATGTAATATATGCAACATGAAACAGTAAAATGAGCATGCAAAGGAAAAACTGCTATTTAACTGCAACAAGTTAATATATATATCATGCGGTTCCTAATTTTCCCAAGTCCATACAACATCAAATAAAGGTGAACATATAGCTATAGCCAGGTATACGTAACCATATTAGCATAGCAAGATATGTGTATCTACCTATCAATAATGATGTAATACCCTCCAAGTATAAGTGTAAGTATGTTTGCGAGATGTACATGTAGCTATGTCTCATATGTGTATATACCAATCACTAGTGGTACAATACCATATAGGTATATAGGTAACTAGCATGTAAGCATGTCAAGGCATATGTGTAAGCATGTAGGTATACAGGTATGCAATATGTCATATGCACAAAAGGAAATAGGGATCATGTCTCAATGTCCCTAAACAAATACAATATCACATATGTATAGGTGTTGTGCGTGTCATGGCAATTATTGACGGTGTGTGCGTAGCATACAATTAGTGCTCGTAAAACATGAACCGTCGATAATGGTGTTGTGTCTCATTAATATTAAGTCCATACACAAGGAAATGAGATAAGCAACAAAGGTATACATGCACAATCAATATCCGTATAAATCTAACTACTAGTCATATCATTTAATCTAGCCCAGATGCATAACTCCATGCGGGCGATTCCCCTGTAGATGTTAAATCTACTTACCAACCATCCTGACTAAGTAAAGCCAACAACTCGCTTTCCCTTCTTCGCAGCGCCCGAAGTCCCCGCCTGCGATCCTGAAAGCATATAACAATATCACAAGTATATATTAGCAATCGACCAATAACACGTACCAACTACGCTTGACCGACGCACGAACTCCAAACATACTCTCAAGTGTTCGTCAAGTGGCTAACGCGCGTAGCGACACTACGAAACCAACTCAAGAGCAAAAGCTACACAAAGACACGAACGACATCGGCACAACCCTAGCTAGGAACGCAAAGCGACACAACTACCAAACTTAGACCCTGATCGTACCGACCACGCATTCACAACACACTAATAAACGTGAAATCTAATATAAATAACGTAGCAACGTCAAAAGAAACCCACGCCAAAACTTACCGTAATCTAGTAAGCAACATATATCATTTTTAGCTCAAAACTACAAGGTTTACCAAAACTAGAATTTACAAATATCATAACATAGCAAGATTAAACCATTCATACCTTTACTATAATTTTAATCTCACTTAATTAGGATTTAGTAAAAATATAATTTGTAATTAAGCTAATTATACAATTAGGAAATATCATTTAACAAACTAGCAATTAGGTTAAGTTTTCATTTGGTTAAACATCATACTTAACCATTACAACTAACAAAACCCTAACTTGATTAATAAAAACCCTTGCTAGAAATTCTAAACATGAAACTAAAAGCTTTAATTAAACATCTAATAAGCTAATCAAAGTATTAGAACAACAAATAGAGATTAGGGTTAGGGTTTTATACCTTCAAAGATTCACAAATAAAGAAACAAGATCATCAAAATAAGCTCCAAAATGATGTCTTGAAAGAAGATCCAAGCTTGATTTGTGATGAAGAATGATGAGTTTTGATTTGATTTTGAGTTTGTATGATTATTTCATGATTTTTGATGATTTATTTTGGCTTTGGAATGATGAAATGAGGTGAAGAACTCAAGAGGGCAGCAAGGGGAAGAGGTTCGGCCAAAGGAAGAAAAGAGGGGGGGTTTGTGATTTATGTGGAATTTTCTAGCAAAACAACTGTAATAAAAGCTCATTAATGCAATTATGCCACCTTTTCTATTCTTTTCTTTTCTAATTAAAATTTCAATTAAATTCCACAAATATCTAGATATTTTAGGTGAGAATGAATTAAGTTTAAACTAGTGATTAACATAGCATAGATTCACATTAGTAGTAATTAACCCAAACCAAAAAGAAATTTCCACTAATAAAGTGCACAAATAAAGCATTAAAATAATATTTAATTAGGGGAAAATCTATGTGAACCAAAACTTCCAATTGACCGACAAAGCCCGTGCGCTAGCTTCATTCTAGCTAAACTAGGTGCCGTCAAGCCTATACAGAAGTTTAATCACAATCGGGTTAAAACGGAAAACACCGACTATTTTACCCTAAAACGGAAAATTCGCAAAACGATTTCTAAAACATTACAGCATCGATATACCAGAGTAGACTAGCGTATAGCTTCTCGACCCATTCACATGGGCGATGGATGATCCCATGTCCATTGGTGTTTGACATCAGAGAAAGTATACGGGTGCTCAGTGGAGACCGGGTACACTGGACAGACTCGCAGAGAACTCCCAGATGGTATTATACCTATCGTCAGATGGCAGTTCTCTAGTGACACTGGAACAGGTTAGTCTGTAGACCCGAGATCGTCATAGAGTCTTGTGTGATTCCCACTGTGCTTTGATTTCCACCTTACCACGTTCAAGAGAATGTGCAAAACGATGGCTTTTGGGTACAGTCCCAAATCACATGGTGGCAATGAGCGATAGGAGGGGTTTCATCTCTCCCGGTATTGGGAGTTGATGTTGCACTGTGTTCGATTGGCTATAACTGGAAATCCCTGGCCAGGATTGCTGAGATTTACTGGTAAGTGTTATTAGTAGTTTCTCGAATCGTTATGGACCTCATATCGATACGACTTATCGGTTACTGGGGTCTGACGTTTACCACCCTTAGACTAGATATGCGACATATCAGACGAAGAGACCGGACTGTACGGGAGTGTCACTGGTTGGATTCACAGGAGAATGTATAAGCTTGCTTGTTGATCTTCTGATCACTCAATACCTGGGTGGCTGTTATGTTTAGCTGACCGCTTGCAGCTTGTGGGTGTTTGATATGATCATCACTTAGAGCCGGCGTATTGACGATTCTTTAGAGTCCTACACAGAGGTTTCCTGGCTCAGGCAAAACGGAGTAGGAGCACATATGTGATATGTGCGGGACCGAGAATAACACGTGTATGTGATACCGTATTCGATTCTCGCGATATGGATTATCGGCTGGGTATATATGATATAGCCAGGTCATCCGATCAAGTGTTGATTCGATGAACTGATACAGATTATATTAGTCGGTTATTTGATAATAGCCGGATTATCGGATCAAGTGTTGATTCGATAATTTAAAGTATAATTATATATTTGATATATTACATTACATTAACTAATATAAGCTCACTTAAAGATTCTTTTTCTCACACGATGATACATTGATATATGTGTTATATATGTTAATTGTATTAGTTTCTTTTGTTACAAAATATTGTATATGTGATATATAATATTGTAACATGTTAGGGTTACAAATGCAACTAGGGTTTAGAGTTTAAACCATGCTACGGTTTTAAATAAGGGTTAACATTTTATTATGGATAATTCATTTTCTTTTGGATGCGCTTTGAGGAAGCTTCATGATCCTTTGACTTTATCCACCCTCTTTGTTTTATCCTTGATATTTGTTAACCTAAGTTTAACCCTAGCCTATGGTTAATTCTCTACATGAGTTAGCCATGACACATATTAAACTATGGTTGCATTTTTAACCTCAAGAATTAATTCATTCATCACAACTTCATCTTCTTCTTGCTCACTCCAAAAGCATTCTAGCTTTTGATTTGTGATGGATGTTTTGTGAGAAAATGAAAACAAAAGAGAGAAAAATTCCTACTTCATCATCCTCATCTATTCTATCCACTCAGATTTGGGGGTTTGCTTCACTAATACTTGATTAGTGAAGTGAGAGCTTGGGTTAGTGTTTTTTCAAGGTAGATCATCTTAGTTTTTGAAGATTAGAAGCAAGGTTGCATCATTCTCTTCATGGAACCTCTCTAGAGTCCGGTTACTTGATGATCGCAGCGAAGGGACCTCAACTCATAGCTTATGAAGCGAAAGAATGGACTGTAGGGTTCCTAGGCACGCTAATGAAGTCTCACAAGGCATCAACCATGCCAATTTCAAATTTTACGGGTGCCGAGAAAGCCTAATACGGATCGTTGACTAGAGTTCAGGCGAAATAGGAAACTAGTTAACAACTTAACTAAAGGAGAGAGGCTACAACCTTTGTAGATCCATTTCTCCACTTTCTTAGCTCCACGTAGGCGTCCTCTCGCTGTCCATCTCGAATCCCGGACTCAATCGTCGGCTTCATCGGAGAAATGGGCGGGCTAGGTCGTCGGCTTCGTGCCGAAGATGATCTACGTCGAGGCATCACAAGTTCAAGCTCCAACTCCATTAAGTTGTGAAACTTGTGAAGAAAACACCCTATACTACTTGGAAAGAGGTTGAGGGTGAAGAAATAGGAGGTGGGTTCACTTTAGAATTGGATTTCTCACACTTTAGCTCAAGTTGCCATTAATGGACTTAAGCTTTTTCTTTGAAGATGAAGAAGAAGATGAAGCTAGAATATGATAAGCCTTTTTCAAAATGAAAAAGAAAATGAATACTTATCATAATGTAAACCATGGTTAGGTGTAGAGAATTGACTAAGGTTAGATGAATGGTTAGGGTTAAGCATGAAGACAAAATGGTCACTTTGGTCAAAGCTTCATGAAGCTTCAACAAGCTTCAAGAATGAAAGCAACCCTTTTTTTTTCTTTTGCCATTTCTTTTTAATCCAAATTAAAAAGAAAGATAAAAGAATGAATAAATAAAAACCCTAATCATTTATTTAACCAAGGTTTAATTCTTTACACTTAACCAAATGAGCAAGTATCATCAAACATGATACAAACATGTGCATAAAAGTATATCACATATACAACTTGCACATCAAGTGAGAAAATCCATTTAAAGTGAACCAATACTAGTTAATGCAAAGTAATATATCAAATATATAATTATACATTAAATCATTAAATCAACACTTGATTTAACGATCCGGTCATATTGCATACAACCGACTAGTATTCTATGTATCGGCTTATCGAATCAATCCTTGATTCGATATCTTGGTTATATCGAATATAACCAATCGATACTTTCATCGCGAGAATGGAATATGGTATCACATACACGCATTATTCTCGGTCCTGCACATATCTCATATGCGCTCCTATTTCGTTTCGCTTGAGCCAGGAAACCTCTATGTAGGACTCTAAAGACTCGTCAATACGCCGGTAGCAGATGATGATCATATCAAGCACCCACAAGCCGCAAGCGGTCTGCTAAACGTAACGACCATCCGGGTATTGAGCGATCAGAAGATCGACGAGCTAGCCCGCTCACACTCCTGTGAATCCAACCAGTAACACTTACCGTACAGTCCGGTCTGTTCGTCTGATATGTCGCATATCAAGTCTAGGGGTGGTATACGTCAGACCCCAATAACCGATAAGTCGTGCCGATGTGAGGCTCATAACGGGTCGAGAAACTACTGGTAACACTTACCAGCAAATCACTGATCAGCCCTAGCCAGGGACTTCCCTGTTACGGCCAATCGAGCACTGCGCAACATCAACCCCCAATACCGGGAGAGACGAAACCCCTCCTATCGCTCATTGCCTCCATGTGACTCGGGACTGTACCCAAAGACCACCGTTTTGCACGCCCTCATGGACGTGGTAAGGTGGAGATCAAAGCACAGTGGGAATCACACAAGACTCTATGACGATCTCGGGTCTACAGACTAACCTGCACAAGTGTCACCTGAGAACTGCCATCTGACGTGAGGTATAATACCATCTGGGAGTTCTCGGCGAGTCCGTCCAGTGTACCCAGTCTCCACTGAGCACCCGTATACCATCTCTGATGTCAAACACCAATGGATGTAGGATCATCCATCGCCCATCTCATGGGTCGAGAAGCGTATACGCTAGTCTACTCTGGTATATCGATGCCCCGTCTCGATACACCCACGACTAGGGACCTTGAAGGATGTACTTATGGACTACCATGTCCCCACTAGTATGATCTGCATCACAGTCCAGGTAGTCAAGTACACATCCAAAGGGCTTTACCAACATGTAACTATAAGACAGTTTAAAGAGACAAGTGTACATGTTAAGATAAAGAGTAACCAGATAGCATACTATCATATCGAGCAAGAAAGTCATCTCTATATATGTCTAAGCATCCAATATAATATACATCATCTGTACAATACTGGCCTCTAGGGCATACACACAACTAGCAATCTCCCACTTGCACTAGGGCCAGCTGCTGTAGTATCGCATACCGAGCATCCTGAAGAGTCTCTCAAACTGTATCTGGGGAATGACCTTCGTGAGTGGATCCGCCGTGTTGTTCTTCGTGTCAACTCTCCTGACCTCGATCTCCCGGCGATCAACTATCTTCCGGATCAGGTGATACCGCCTCAGAATATGCCTGGATCGCTGATGGGACCTGGGTTCCTTGGCCAAAGCCACCGCTCCATTGTTATCGCAATACAAAGGTATTAGATGCTCAATGGATGGAACCACACCAAGTTCAGTAATGAACTTCTTGATCCAGACAGCCTCTTTAGCAGCATCGTTGGCAGTGATGTATTCAGCCTCCATCGTCGAGTCTGCCACGGTTTCCTGCTTGGAACTCTTCCAGCTAACCGCCCCTCCGTAAAGGGTAAAGACAAAGCCCGACTGCGACTTAGAGTCGTTCTTATCACTCTGGAAGCTCGAATCGGTAAAGGACTCCACTTGGAGTTCTCCGTTACCATACACCAAGAGCATCTCTTTAGTCCTTCGCAAGTACTTGAGAATGCTCTTCACAGCTGTCCAGTGATTCTCTCCAGGATCAGCCTGATACCTGCTCACTATACTTAGTGAGTATGCAACATCGGGTCTGGTACATAGCATCGCGTACATGATAGAGCCTACAGCCGAAGCATAGGGTATCCCTTGCATGCGAGCTCTCTCCAAATCAGTCTTGGGAGACATCTCTTTGGAGAGAGTGACTCCAGAGATCGTGGGCAAATTCCCATGCTTGGATTCTTCCATACTAAACCTCTTTAGTATGGTGTCAATGTACCTGGATTGGGACAATCCCAATATCCGTTTGGATCTATCTCTATAGATCCTAATTCCCAATATGCAGGAGGCATCACCAAGATCTTTCATTGAGAATCTTTATGATAAGAAGAGCTTGACCAATTGCAGCATAGGAATATCATTTCCTATCAAGAGTATGTCGTCCACGTACAATACGAGGAAGACAACCTTACTCTCTGCCACCTTCTTGTAAATACAAGGTTCATCTGGGTTTTTGACGAAATCAAACTCTTTGATAACGACGTCAAAGCAGATG
Source organism: Agapanthus africanus (assembly GCA_030015575.1). Classification (NCBI taxonomy): domain Eukaryota; kingdom Viridiplantae; phylum Streptophyta; class Magnoliopsida; order Asparagales; family Amaryllidaceae; genus Agapanthus; species Agapanthus africanus. The sequence goes on from CM057337.1 coordinate 236,269,745, forward strand.
TTCCAACTCCGCGATGCTTGCTTTAATCCATAAATGGATTTAAGCAGCTTGCACACCTTCCCGCTGCTCCCACTGTCTACGAAGCCCTCTGGCTGAGTCATGTACATGCACTCTTCTAAATCACCATTTAGAAAGGCGGTCTTAATATCCATTTGCCAGATTTCGTAGTAATGATATGCAGCGATGGCAAGCATGATCCGGATGGATTTAAGCATAGCCACTGGAGAAAAGGTTTCGTCATAGTCCACACCTGGTCTTTGACGAAAACCCTTTGCTACAAGTCTAGCTTTGAAAGTCTCCACTTTCCCATCTACACCAAGTTTTTTCTTGAAGATCCACTTGCTCCCAATGGGTTTTACCCCTTCAGGAGCAACTTCCAAAGTCCATACTTTGTTGGTGTACATGGATTCCATCTCGGACCGCATTGCATCCAGCCATTTCACTGAGTCTTTACTCGTGATGGCCTGCTCGAAGCTAGTAGGGTCATCATCCTCCATGATGCAATCCTCGCTCCCACCATCCATGAGAAAACCGTAGTATCTCTCAGGTTGGCGAGGAACCCTACTAGATCGGCGGAGAGGCTGAGGTTCATTGGGAGCTACTGAATCTTCTGGTTCCACTAAATCTTCAGTTACGGTTTGTGTATCTGGAACTTCTTCCAGCTCTACCACTTTGCCACTAATTTCTTTTTCAAGGAATTCCTTTTCTAAAAAGGTGGCATATTGAGAAACAAACACCTTTTGTTCTTCAGCATGGTAGAAAAAATATCCTTGTGAATTCTTAGGATATCCCACAAACTTGCAAAGAACTGACCGTGCCTCGAGTTTGTCTGGATTTTGCCTTTTGACATAGGCCGGACAACCCCATATCTTAACTCGTTTAAAATATGGTCTCTTCCCACTCCATATCTCATATGGTGTGGTAGGTACAGATTTAGATGGAACTTGATTCAATAGGTATGCAGCTGTCTCCAGCGCATATCCCCAGAAGGAAATAGGTAACTCAGCTGTGCTCATCATAGAGCGCACCATATCTAATAGGGTGTGGTTCCTCCGTTCTGATACACCGTTGTGCTGTGGTGTATATGGAGGAGTCAGCTGAGAGAGAATCCCATTCTCTTTTAGGAAGTCCAGGAATTCATTGCTCAAGTATTCACCTCCTCGATCAGATCGTAGGATTTTAATACTTTTTCCGGTTTGGTTCTCAACTTCTTGTTTATATTCTCTAAATTTCTCAAAAGCTTCTGATTTGTGTTTCATCAGGAACACATACCCGAACCTAGAGAGATCGTCAGTGAATGTAATGAAGTATGAAGAACCATCCCTGGCATGTGTAGACATAGGACCGCATACATCACTATGTATCAGTCCTAAGAGTTCGGTAACTCTTTCTCCGTGTCCCGTAAACGGAGTTTTGGTCATCTTGCCTTTGAGACATGACTGGCAAGTGTCATAAGATGAAAATTCGAAAGGTTTCAAATATCCATCCTTATGCAACTTAGCCAGTCGTGTCGCATTGATGTGACCCAGTCTACAATGCCACAAGAAGGATTCGTTCAGTTCAGAACTCTTCCTCTTGTGTGTGTTAGTTATGCTCAGAACTGTTGATTGATTCAGAACATAAATGCCATTGCACAACGTGCCTGATCCAACCAACTTTTGGTTACGGAAAATGTTCATAACATTGTCCTGTAATACAAAATTATATCTCTCTTTACTCAACAAAGAAACCGATATAATGTTGCATATCAGGTTCGGCATGTAATAGCATTCGTTCAGAACCAATGTATTACCAGTTGGTAATACATGGTGATATTCCCCGACAGTCTTAGCTGCAACAATTGCACCATTTCCAACTCTAATGTCTTTATCACCTTCTCCAAGTTCTCTACCTTTTCTAAGCCCATGTAACTGATTACATATATGGGATCCTGACCCGGTATCTAATACCCAGGACGTAGGGCAAATGGAGAAACAGTTCTCTGTAACGAACACACCCGAAGAAAATGCATCATCATGTACTTTCTTCAATCGGGTGGCATCGGAATCCTGGTATTCCCCTATATCCTGTTCATTCCTATAACTCTTATAAGAAAGAACGGGACCAACGTTCCCCAGCATAGTATAACATGCGGGTTCAGTCAATACATCCATATTATTATCTTTATTAGGGCATGACATGGTCGCTACCTGGAGAGAGAGAAGAAAACACTTTAGCGTATGCTCTTGCAAGATCAGATTGGTTATTATCTTATCTAATCAGGATGGCTCCCACTGGTTTTTATCAAATCTTCCTTCAAACCCTAAAAGGAAAGACTAGCCGGGATTAATTACACACTACAAGTTCGCTAATCTTTCAGCCAGGCCAGTGTCGGTACTTTGAGGGAGGTCCCCCGTGCTTTCACACGAACCTAATTAATGTAAACCTCGTTTTCCCAGAGGCGTAACCCCGTTGACACCTTTCTAGACACCTACTTGATCGGCTAATTGTAATGTGTAAAACTCTCCCAGGAGTAACTCTTACTCGCAGTGGGTATCGGGATCCAACTATCTCATAGAAGGTATGCAATCTCATTGCAAATTTCAACACTTGAAATTCCCGATAATATTTTGCCCCTAGCAGCTTTATGACCTTAACATAGTCAACAAATCATAAGTGCTAGTCAAGTTCAACCCGTCATTTCCCGATTGAATTAAACCCACCCGCACGACCCTTAACATAGTCAACAAAGTCGCACGACTACCCTAATCCAATCGCATCATATGCTTATACAGATAAGCACTAATTAGCTACCGCACACTACGCCTTAACATAGTCAACAAGCGTAGCACGAATACTAACTAGTACTTATCTGAAATGACGGAGGGCTACGACAGGTTTTTCTGAAAACCTATTGCGTAATGAACTTGATATCGTTGTAGAATCAAATGAAGTTTTAAAAATGGAATGATTTTGAGGCTTTTTCTAGTTTTGCTAAAGGGGTCACTCCCGGTGAAGGGATCGTCGGCCCTTTCCTCGTCGAATGATGTGCGGGATATATCATATATATCACTGTGCAAAGCAGAAACTATAGAAGCAATCAAAAACAAACCGCGTGTGTAGCATCTGCCAGTTATTGCTAAAGGAGTCACTCCCGGTGAAGGGATCTCGGTCCTTTCCTCATCGAATAAGGTGCAGGATATATCACATATACCGCTGTGCAAAGCAAGAACTGTAGCTACCTGTTTTGATTTTTGAAATTCGATTCTACAACATCTTAGGTTTCTTTTATTTCATTAATCACATTAATGAAGTCCCATCATTTAAGTTACCTAAACATCACAGATAAATACGACGTACACTTATGCCATCCGCATTCGCCTGGATGTCCCCTCGTGCACCGTTAGGTTAGGTAACTAACGACAGAGCAGGGCAGGGCTAGTGCGGGTGCAAAACATAAGTAACGTCTATATAATATATCATATATACTATATACTGTATCTATCACAGAACATCACATGATCACATCACAGATATCGCAGCAGAAGAAACATATGAAACATTGGATATACTAGGACGTCCGTGTTTTCAATACGAGCCAGTATAAAACACGGATTCCACGGTCATGATGAATAGCCAATCCCACACCCCTAGACCCCTACGAGAGCGGCAAGCAACCCTACCAATTCTAGGGTTAGGAGACCCGGACTCGACTCCTCGAGATGGTCTCCCACTGGACCCTAGAACCCGGTTACTTGTGCTCCCCTCCTCGGGTCTATCCTAATGCGGAAAAGTAAATAATATACAAAAGGTGACAACTTCCGCAACCTGGAAGTGCCCCAAATAAAAGAATATTACATACAAGTTTTTACATTAATGAAAATGAAAAACACTCATCTCACATAAAAACCCCCGGTTATTCAAACACGACAATCCAATATAACATATCCAGCAACACATAACATCACATGTCATCAACGTAAGTAAATATGCGCATCCCAATTGTCGTTGACATATAGCAACGAAACCGGCGATATCACATATTACACTTACGGTCACAGAAAAGAAAGTGTAAAACTACAACAGTTGGAATCCGCAACCTCCTTAGACATCGCATGCCTAATTAAATGAAATACTTAGACATCACATGCCTAACAATTATAAACCCCGCATTTTAGTCCCATTATCGAAAACTCTTTTCAATATCTAGTGAGACTAAACCGCTAGATTTATAACATTCATCCAGTTATCTCATAACTGTTTGTGAATTCCAATTATTGTATCCCATTCCGGATAAATAGAAAATATTAAACTTTCCGATCGAACATTCGAACACCCAAGTTTTCCCGAAACCGATCAACACATGAAATAAGTTCAAAGACATTCACTTCATACCTCAGTACCAACGGTCCAGCCGTAGAAGGGTCAAGCCAACGCCTCACATGTGGCACGCCGTACTGCCCCAAACTCTAAGGTTCAAAGGGCGGTTCAAGACAGTCACATAATCGAGTTAAGGTTTGTTGTCTTCTAGAGGGACCATCGCGTTACTTGCACTACTTAGAACGTCATTAAACTACGGAAAAGTCCAACAATTGGAAATTTCCTGGCAGGGGAAAGATTGGGTATTTACATCCGGTCGAACTTTTTAACATATTCTAAAATTATCCGGAAAAACACATAGACAAAATTTGATAATCCGATCGAATCTACGAACTCCTAATAAAACCCAGAAAACTCAACTCTTGAGTTCAGATTAAAATTTCCCAGGAAAACCAACACTGCAACATAGGAATTACTGTGCAAAATTGAACAACAGAGGAGACTAGATGGCCGCGGAACCGCCACATTAGGCATGCTAATGCCGCGGTTCCGCCGCGTTTCTATAGCATTAGGCCATCGAATTTCACAGTAACTCTTACAATCACCTGCTGATTTTTCTGCATATTTTTAATATGGAAAAAATCCAGTTTTTGAAAAAATTCCAGAGAGCAAGTTTGGGATTAGGGTTTCGATTCGTTCGGATTTCAAACGTCGTCTACACTTCGCCTAAGGCTCTAGCTAGGCTCTGATACCACTGTAGGGTTCCTAGGCACGCTAATGAAGTCTCACAAGGCATCAACCATGCAAATTTCAAATTTTACGGGTGCCGAGAAAATCTAATACGGATCGTTGACTAGAGTTTAGGCGAAATAGGAAACTAGTTAACAACTTAACTAAAGGAGAGAGGCTACAACCTTTGTAGATCCGTTTCTTCACTTCCTTAGCTCCACGTAGGCGTCCTCTCGCTGTCCATCTCGAATCCCGGACTCAATCGTCGGCTTCATCGGAGAAATGGGCGGGCTAGGTCGTCGGCTTCGTGCCGAAGATGATCTACGTCGAGGCATCGCAAGTTCAAGCTCCAACTCCATCAAGTTGTGAAACTTGTGAAGAAAACACCCTATACTACTTGGCAAGAGGTAGAGTGTGAAGAAATAGGAGGTGGGTTCACTTTAGAATTGGATTTCTCACACTTTAGCTCAAGTTGCCATTAATGGACTTAAGCTTTTTGTTTGAAGATGAAGAAGAAGATGAAGCTAGAATATGATAAGTCTTTTTCAAAATGAAAAAAAAAATGAATACTTATCATAATGTAAACCATGGTTAGGTGTAGAGAATTGACTAAGGTTAGATGAATGGTTAGGGTTAAGCTTGAAGACAAAATGGTCACTTTGGTCAAAGCTTCATGAAGCTTCAACAAGCTTCAAGAATGAAAGCAACCCTTTTGTTTTCTTTTGCCATTTCTTTTTAATACAAATTAAAAAGAAAGATAAAAGAATGAATAAATAAAAACCCTAATCATTTATTTAACCAAGGTTTAATTCTTTACACTTAACCAAATGAGCAAGTATCATCAAACATGATACAAACATGTGCATAAAAGTATATCACATATACAACTTGCACATCAAGTGAGAAAATCCATTTAAAGTGAACCAATACTAGTTAATGCAAAGTTATATATCAAATATATAATTATACATTAAATCATTAAATCAACACTTGATTTAACGATCCGGTCATATCGCATACAACCGACTAGTATTCTATGTATCGGCTTATCGAATCAATCCTTGATTCGATATCTAGGTTATATCGAATATAACCAATCGATACTTTCATCGCGAGAATGGAATACGGTATCACATACACGCATTATTCTCGGTCCTGCACATATCTCATATGCGCTCCTATTTCGTTTCGCTTGAGCCAGGAAACCTCTATGTAGGACTCTAAAGACTCGTCAATACGCCGGTAGCAGATGATGATCATATCAAGCACCCACAAGCCGCAAGCGGTCTACTAAACGTAACGGCCATCCGGGTATTGAGCGATCAGAAGATCGACGAGGTAGCCCGCTCACACTCCTGTGAATCCAACCAGTAACACTTACCGTACAGTCCGGTCTGTTCGTCTGATATGTCGCATATCAAGTCTAGGGGTGGTATACGTCAGACCCCAATAACCGATAAGTCGTGCCGATGTGAGGCTCATAATAGGTCGAGAAACTACTGGTAACACTTACCAGCAAATCTCTGATCAGCCCTGGCCAGGGATTTCCCTGTTACGGCCAATCGAGTACTGCGCAACATCAACCCCCAATACCGGGAGAGACGAAACCCCTCCTATCGCTCATTGCCTCCATGTGACTTGGGACTGTACCCAAAGACCACCGTTTTGCACGCCCTCATGGACGTGGTAAGGTGGAGATCAAAGCACAGTGGGAATCACACAAGACTCTATGACGATCTCGGGTCTACAGACTAACCTGCACAAGTGTCACCTGAGAACTGCCATCTGACGTGAGGTATAATACCATCTGGGAGTTCTCGGCGAGTCCGTCCAGTGTACCCAGTCTCCACTGAGCACCCGTAAACCATCTCTGATGTCAAACACCAATGGATGTGGGATCATCCATCGCCCATCTCATGGGTCGAGAAGCGTATACGCTAGTCTACTCTGGTATATCGATGCCCCGTCTCGATACACCCACGACTAGGGACCTTGAAGGATGTACTTATGGACTACCATGTCTCCACTAGTATGATCTGCATCACAGTCCAGGTAGTCAAGTACACATCCTAAGGGCTTTACCAACATGTAACTATAAGACAGTTTAAAGAGACAAGTGTACATGTTAAGATAAAGAATAACCAGATAGCATACTATCATATCGAGCAAGAAAGTCATCTCTATATATGTCCAAGCATCCAATATAATATACATCATCTGTACAATACTGGCCTCTAGGGCATACACACAACTAACACGGACTACAAAGGTTGTAATCCCTAACTCTTAGATGTTAAAGTGTTAACATGCTAGTTTTGTTTGATTCTCTAGTTAATGGTCTAGGTTTAGGGTTATCTATAATGGCAAAATTTAAAATTGGCATGTGAGATGCCACCCAAAACCTTGCAGCCGTTGTAGGTATCCCAACAGTGGTATCAGAGCCTAACTAGAGAATTAGACGGATAAGTGTAGGATTACGAAACCGAAATAACTCCGTAACACCCGATATTAAACCCTAGTTTCTGTCGATTTTAAAATGAGCTCAAAAATATTTTTAAACTGTTGCAGAGTGATGTATGTGATACATAATGAACACTGTAGAAAATTGGCTCTTTTCCTCGGATTTTGGCCGAGATCCTACCCCCACAAACCGGCCAGATCGGCCCCCCACTGGCTGAATTTTGTACAGTGTTTTAATCTCTGGGTTTTGATACTTTAGGTGTTGTTTGTGTTTACTAATTTTTCATGTGATGTTATCTTTTAGCAAAGGAAATTTGAAGTGTTTCATATTCGTAATTCTAGCTTTTGTTTCGGTTATTTTAGACGGTGTTAAAAAGTTCGATCGGATATCAAATACCCACTTTTTCCCCCGCTGAAAATTTTTCAAGAATTGAATCTTTTTCATAGTTAAAGAACATTCAAATATCATGCAAGTGACGCGGTGGACCCTCTAGAAGAACGAAAACCCTAACTTGATTATGTGACCGTCAGAACCGCCTCTAAACGCTAAGGTTTGTGGTAGTTCGGTGTTGCCACATATGAGGCGTTGGTTTGACCCTTCTATGGCTGGTCCATTGGTACTGTGGCATGTGATGGATGCTTTTAAACTAAGTTCAAGTGTTGAGCAAATAGGGAAATTTTGGGTGTTTGTTAATTCGATCGGAATGTTTAACGTCGTCTAACTTTTTCTGTAATGTGATACATTATTTGGAATCCACAAGTAGTTATGAGATAACTAATTTGAATGTTATAAATCTAGCAGTTTAGTCTCATTTGATCGGTTGCCATGGGATTTTGATGTGATCAAAAGTTCGTCGCAATTACGTAGTGTACGCGGATACTCGCCGGGTAAACTTAATAGATAGCCACGTCCAATAGCCCCGACCAAGTGACTGTAGGAGAACCCCATCGCTAAAAGCATCCGTTTAGGTGCTCACGGCAGCGGTGTTCCGCCTAAGTGCACTTTGTCGACGGCATCGGGGGGTGCGGCCGTCTACTAAAATTTCCGACGAGCATTCGATCTAGATGTCGGGAACCTTGTAGAATTGCCCGACATGATATTGAAAAGTGTTTTCGAGATCAAGACTAAAATGCGGGGTTTATAATTGTTAGGCATGCGATGTCTAAGGAATTCATTTGGTTAGGCATGCGATGTCTAAGGTGGTTGCGGATTCCAACTGTTGTAGTTTTTCACTTTCTTTTCTGCGGCCATAAGTGTAATATGTGGTGTATCGCCGATTTAGGTGCTATATGTCAACGACAATTGGAATACACATATTTACTTACGTTGATGACATGTGATGTTATGTGTTTCTGTGATATGTTATATTGGATCGTCGTATTTTGAATAGCCGGGGTTTTATGTGAGATGAGGGTTTTTATTTTCATTCATGTAAAATTCATTGTATGCAATATTCTTTTATTGGGGCACTTTCGGGTTGAGGATGATGTCACCATTGTATATTATTTACTTTTCCGCATTAGGATAGACCTAAGGCGGGGAGCACAAGTAACCGGGTTCTAGGGTCCAGTGGGAGACCATCTCGAGGAGTCGAGACCGGGTGCCCTAACTCTAGAATTGGTAGGGTTGCTTGCCGCTCTCGTAGGGGTCTAGGGGTATGGGATTGGCTATTCATCACGACCGTGGTATCCGTGTTTTATTCAGGCTCAAAATAAAATACGGACCTCCTAGTATATCCAATATTTCATATGTTTCTTCTGCTGCGATATCTGTGATGTGATCATTTGATATGATAAGATGAATACAGGATATAGTATATGTGATATATTATGTAGACGTTGCTTATGTTTTACACCTGCGCTAGCAGTGCCCCGCTCTGCCGTTAGTTACCTAACCTAACAGTGCACGAGGGGACATCGAGGCGAGTGCGGATGGCATAAGCGTACGTTGTATTTATCTGTGATGTTTAGGTAAACTTAAAGATGGGACTTCATTAATAAGATTAATGAAATAAAATAAACCTAAAGATGTTGTGGAATCGAATTTTCAAAAACAGGTAGCTCTAGTTGTTGCTTTGTATAGCGGTGTTCCCTGTATAACATCCAGCAGCTTATTCGATAAGGAAAGAGCCGAGATCCCTTCACCAGGAGTGACCTCTTTAGCAATAACTGGTAGATGCTACAACCCTCGGTTTTGTCTTTTGATTGCTTTTTTAGTTCTTGCTTTGCATAGTGGTATTTGTGAAATATCCTGCACCTCATTCGATGAGGAAAGAGCCGAGATCCCTTCACCGAGAGTGACCTCTTTAGCAAAACTAGTAAAAGCCTCAGAAACACTCCATTTAAATCATTTGATTCTACAACGATATCAAGTTCATTACGCAAAAGGTTTTCTTAAAAACCTGTCGTAGCCTTCCGTCATTTCAGATAAGTGCTTCATAATATCCGTGCTACGTTGATTGGCCTGCGTCAAGGCGTAGTGTGCGGTAGCTATTTATGCTTATCTGCTAAAGCATATGATGCGATTGAGTTAGGGTAGTCGTGCGACTTTGTTGGCCTGCGTCAAGGGTCGTGCGGGTGGGTTTAATTCAATCGGGAAATGACGGGTTGAACTTGACTAGCCACCTATGGTTTGTTGGTCTTCGTCAAGGTCATAGGTTGCTAGGGGTAAAATATTATCGGGAATTTCAAGTGTTGAAATTTGCAATTAGATTGCATACCTCCTATGAGATAGTTGGATCCCGATACCCACTGCGAGTAAGAGTTACTCCTGGGAGAGTTTTACACATTACAAATAGCCGATCAAGTAGGTGTCTAGAAAAGTATTAACAGGGTTACGCCCCTGGGAAAACGAGATTTATTTTAATTAGGTACGTGCGAAAGCACGGGAAACCTCCCTCAAAGTACCGGCACTGGCCTGGCTGAAAGATTGGCGAACTTGTAGGGTGTAATTAATCCCGGTTAGTCTTTCCTTTTAGGGTTTGAAGGAAGATTTGACTAAAACAGTGGGAGCCATCCTGATTAGATAAATTAATAACCAATCTAATCTTGCAAGAGCATACGCTGAGTGTTTTCTTCTCTCTCTCAAGGTAGCGACCATGTCATGCCTTAATCAAGATAATAATACGGATGTATTGACTGAACCCACTTGTTATACTGCGCTAATGAACGTTGGTCCCGCTCCAACTTATAATTGTTATAAGTCCGAGCAGGAAATAAGGGATTACCAGGATTCCTGTGCCGTCCAAACGAAGAAAGTGCATGATGATGCATCTTCTTCAGGTGTATTTATTACAAAGAACTGTTTCTCAGTATCCTTTACTTCCTGGGTATGAGATACCTGATCAGGATCCCATAAATATAATCTGTTACATAGGCTATATATAGGTAGAGAACTGAGAAAAGGGTGATAAGATTTAAAAGTTAAAAATGGTGCAAGTGTTGCAGCCAAGTATGTTGGCTGTTATCACCCTGTATTACCAAATACATTGATTCTGAACGAATGTTATTAGATACCGAACCTGATATACAACATCATATCAGTCTCTTTATTTAATAAAGATGGATATAATTTTGTATTGTTGGATAATGTTTTGAACATTTCCTATATCAAGAGTTGATCTGATCTGGCACGTTATCTAAAAGCTTAAACATTCTAAATCAAACCACAGTTCTTAACGTACAGAACACACACAAGAGGAAGAATTCAGAAATGAACGAATTCTTCTTGAGGCATTGTAGACTAGGTCATATCAATGCGACCCGACTAGCTGAAATTACATAAAGATGCATATTTAAATCAGTTTGGATTTACATCTTGTGAAACTTTCCAGTCATGTCACAAAGATAAGATGACCATAGCTCCGTTTATTGGAAACAGAGAATGAGTTGGTGAACTCTTGAGATTGATACATGATGATGTATGTAGGTCCCCTGTCTACGCATGCCAGGACAGGTTCTTTGTACTTCATTACATTCACTGATGATCTCTTAAGATTCGAACATATGTTATTGTTGAAACACAAGTCTGAACCTTTTGAGATATTCAAAGAATATAAGTTATAAGTGGAGAACTAAAATGGGTATAACTGTTATGTCCTTTGATGTGATCAGGGAGGAGAATACTTGAGCACGGAATTCCTGGACTATTCTAAAGGAGAATGAGATTCTCTCTCAGCATTACTCCTCCATATACACCACAGCACGCCGGTGCATCGGGGTGGAGCAATCACACCCTATGTGATATGGTGTGCTCTATGATGAATAATACTGAGTTGCCTATTTTCTTTCGGGGATATGCACTTGAGAAGCTGTAAACCTATTGAATAGTGTTCCAATCAAATCAGATGCCTACCACTCCATATGTGATATGAAATGGGAAGAACCTATGTCTTAAGTATGTTAAGATTTGGGGTTGTCCGGCCTATTTTAAAAGCATGATCCGGACAAGCTCGAGGCAAGGTCATTTCTGTGGTAGTTTGTTGGATATCCCAAGCATTCGCAAGGGAATATCTTCTACCACACTGAGGAACAAAAGGTATTTTGTTTTCTCAGCATGCCACCTTTTGGAAAGGGAGTTTCTTATGAAGAAATTAGTGGTTAAGAGGTAGAACTGGAAGGAATTCCAGCTATACAAACTGCAGCTGATGATTTGGTAAACCTGGAGGATTCAATAGTTTCCAACGAACCTCAGCCTCTCCGCCGATCTGGTAGGGTTCCTAATCCACCTGAGATATGCTTCGGTTTCTCTAAGACAGTGGGAGCGAGGATTGTATAATGAGATGATGACCCAACTAGTTTGGAAGAGTCCATCAAGAGTGGGGACTCGGTGAGAATGGCTGGATGCTATACGATCTGAGATGGAATCCATATACACCAACAAAGTATGGACTTTGGTTGCTTTATCTGAAGGGTTAAATCCCCATCAGGAGCAAGTATATCCTTAGAAGATTACTAAGTGTACATGGAAAGGTTGAGACTTTCAAAGTTAAGACTAGTTGTAAAAGGTCCTCGTCATCAACCAGGTGTGGATAATGATGAAACCTTTTTCTAGTGGCTATGCTTAAGTCCATCCGGATCCTATTGCCATTGCTATATACCATGACTACGATATCTGGCGGTTGGGTGTCATGACTGCTTTTCTAAATAGTGATTTAGAAGAGAGCGTCTATAAGTACACAACCAGAGGGCTTCATAGACAGTGGGAGCGGCGGAAACGTGTGCAAGTTACTTTACGGGTTAAAGCAGGCATCGCGGACTTGGAACATCTGTTTTGATGTGGTAGTCAAAGAGTTTGACTTCATCAAAATGGTAGATGAACCTAGTATATACAAATAAGGTAGTAGGGAGTATGGTAGAGATCCTCGTATTGTACATGGATGACATACACTTGATAGGAAAGGAGTTTCCTATGCTACGCTCGGTCAATCTCCTTTTATCATAAGGATTTTCCATATAGGATCAAGGTGATACCTCCTAAAACCTGGAGTTTTGGATCTATGAGATAGATCTAAGTGGATGTTAGGATTCTCACTAGGTGTAGTGAGATGGTATCAATCGATCTTGGGGAGAATCACTGGATAGCTTCCAGGGTGGTAAGGATGACTGAATATCACTCACAGGCATTGTCTTTACCCTCAGTAGAGGGACGGTATGTTGGAAGAGTTCCAAGCTAGATACCGTGGCAAACTAGACGATAAAGGCTAGATACATTGCTACCAAGGATGCTACCAAAGAGGCAGTCTGGATATATATCAGTTCATGAAATGAACTTCATTCCTACCATTGTGTGACAATGGAGTTGTGGCTTATGCCTAGGAACCCCCGTCCTCTCTATGATCCAGACATATTCTTAGGCAGTATCACCTGATCATGGAGATGGATGATCTCTACGGAGATCGAGGTTAAGAGAGTAGATACAGAGGACAACAGCGCAGATCCACTCACAAAGGCCTATTTCCCAGTAGAGACTTTTATGGGATAGTTGAGTATGAGATACTTCAACCACAGCTGATTGTTGGGTATGAGATACTACAACAGATGGCCCTAGTGCAAGTGGGAGATTGTTAGTGATATGTATGCCCTGGAGGCCATTACTGTACATACGATATATATTGTAGTGGATGCTTGGACATATATATGGAGGAATTTCTTGCTCGACATGATAGTATGCTATCTAGTTGCTCTTTATCTTAACATGTACTCTGATTGTCTCTATGTTACATGTTGATAAAGCCCTTAGGATGAGTACTTGACTACCAGGACTATGATGCAGATCATACAAGTGGGGACAGTGTAGTCGCTAAGTACATCCTTCAAATGTTCCTAGTCGTAGGTGTATCGAGACAGGGCATCGATATACCAGAGTAGACTAGCATATAGCTTCTCGACCCATTCAGATGGGCGATGGATGATCCCATATCCATTGGTGTTTGACATCAGCGAAAGTATACGGGTGCTCAGTGGAGACTGCGTACACTGGACGGACTCGCCGAGAACTCCCAGATGGTATTATACCTATCGTCAGATGGCAGTTCTCTGGTGACACTCGTACAGGTTAGTCTGTAGACCCGAGATCGTCATAGAGTCTTGTGTGATTCCCACTGTGGTTTGATTTCCACCTTACCACGTTCAAGAGAACGTGCAAAACGGTGGCTTTTGGGTATAGTCCCGAATCACATGAAGGCAATGAGCGATAGGAGGGGTTTCGTCTCTCCCGGTATTGGGAGTTGATGTTGCGCTGTGTTCGATTGGCTATAACTGGAAATCCCAGGCCAGGGTTGCTGAGATTTACCGGTAAGTGTTATCAGTAGTTTCTCGAACCGTTATGGACCTCATATCAACATGACTTATCAGTTACTGGGGTCTGACGTTTACCACCCCTAGACTAGATATGCGACATATCAGACGAAAAGACCGGACTGTACGGGAGTGTTACTGGTTGGATTCACAGGAGAATGTACATGCTTACTTGTTGATATTCTGATCGCTCAATACCTTGGTGGCTGTTATGTTTAGCTGACCGCTTGCAGCTTGTGGGTGTTTGATATGATCATTACCTACTGCCGGTGTATTGACGATTCTTTAGAGTCCTACACAGAGGTTTCCTGGCTCAAGCAAAACGGAGTAGGACCACATATGTGATATGTGCGAGACTGATAATAATACGTGTATGTGATACAGTATTCGATTCTCGTGATATGGATTATCGGCAGGGTATATGTGATATAGCCGGGTCATCGGATCAAGTGTTGATTCGATGAACTGATACAGATTATATTAGTCGGTTATTTGATAATAGCCGGATTATCGGATCAAGTGTTGATTCGATAATTTAATGTATAATTATATATTTGATATATTACATTACATTAACTAATATAAGCTCACTTAAAGTTTCTTTTTCTCACATGATGATACATTGATATATATGTGATATATGTTAATTTTATTAGTTTCTTTTCTTACAAAATATTGTATATGTGATATATAATATTGTAACATGTTAGGGTTACAAATGCAACTTGGGTTTAGAGTTTAAACCATGCTAGGGTTTTTAATTAGGGTTAACATTTTATTATGGATAATTGATTTTCTTTTGGATGGGCTTTGAGGAAGCTTCATGATCCTTTAACTTTGTCCACCCTCTTTGTTTTATCCTTGATATTTGTTAACCTAAGTTTAACACTAGCCTATGGTTAATTCTCTACATGAGTTAGCCATGACACATATTAAACCATGGTTGCATTTTTAACCTCAAGAATTAATTCATTCATCACAACTTCATCTTCTTCCTTCTCACTCCAAAAGCTTTCTATCTTTTGAATTGTGATGGATGTTTTGTGAGAAATTGAAAACAAAAGAGAGCAAAATTCCTACTACATCATCCTCATCTATTCTAGCCACATAAATTAGGGTGTTTGCTTCACTAATTCTTGATTAGTGAAGTGAGAGCTTGGGCTAGTGTTTCTTCAAGGTAGATCATCTTAGTTTTTGAAGATTAGAAGCAAGGTTGCATCATTCTCTTCATGGAGCCTCTCTAGAGTCCGGATACTTGATGATCGCAGCAAAGGGACCTCAGCTCGGAGCTTATGAAGCAAAGGAATGGACTGCAAAGGTTGTAATCCTTAACTCTTAGATGTTAAAGTTTTAACATGTTATTTTTGTTTGATTCTCTAGTTAATTATCTAGGTTTAGGGTTATCTATTATGGCAAAATTTAAAATTGGCATGTGAGATGCCACCCGAAACCTTGCTGCCGTTGTAGGTATCCTAACATATGCGTGCAAGTCCGATGATTTGCGTGACACTTGACGGAGTTCGGTTTTAAGTTCATACTCATTTTCCAGCGCATAGGATGCGCAGTGGTATTTCTGTATCTTCCGTGATTTCGGAGCCCCGTTGATTTGAGCTGATTATTGAAATATTTAGCACTTGGGGATTTAAATTTAAATTCGTGGACCGAATTTATATAAGGGGGGAAGATTGTAACATTTCAGAAAATATAAAATATTATTTTTGCAATTTAATATTAAAATAATATATTTCGCAAAAAATCTACCGATTTGCGAATTTGGGGTTTTCGTAAAATTGTAGCGTTTTGAAAATCGTTTCGGTGAAATTTCGGAAATATCGGTAAAATGAGGGGGTTTTCTGTAAAAAGTCAAAATACAAATATCTTATTATAAAAATTAAATATACATATTCTAGCTATGTAATTGCTATTATTTGGTGTTTATTGAGCCGCTGGTGAAATTTCAAATTTTCTGAAAAAAATATTATTTTATTATTATTTTAAGCCGTCACTAATACATTTAATTAGGAAAAATTACAAATTGGAATGAGTTGAAACAAATTTTGTGCATCATAAAACATTAAATAAAAATTTATCATGTGGTTTTTGGAACGAAATCATTTGCCAAAACGGTTTAGAAATTATTGAAGAAAAAAGGCTTTTTTTAGCGTAAATGGATGTTTGGGGTATTGTATTTATCATTTTTCATCACCCCACACCCGTACCCACACCCACACACCCCCACTTACTCCTCCCCATGGCTGAATTCAGCAGCCACCCTAATTTTTCCCCACTTGATTTTCAAATGAAAGGAAATGAAAGAAAAGAATAGAAAATGGATAAGTAGTTAGACTTTTGACTTGCTTTGACCTTGACTTTGCCCCACTTTCTCTACCTCCCTCTCTCTCCTCTCCCACTCACAATTCCAGCCGAAATTTCCCTCCCCTACTGCAGCAACAGCCCACCCCCCCAATTTCCCTTCTCTTTTCTCTTCAAACTTCATGAAAAATTGCTTCTAAATCCATCAAAAAAATCCCAAAACCCAAATCCGACTCCTACCCATTTTAGCTTAGCCCGTATAGCATGGATCCTTGTGAAAAGAGAGAATTTTGGGAGGCCATGGATGCTTGTGGACCTTCATATATTTTTGGGTATAATTCTAAAAGTTTTTGCTTAAATTGTTACTTGTTTCTTAAAGCTAATTTAAATTAAGTGTTAACTTGGATATGTGAGTTTAATTGCAAGTTTTGGATTTCAAGTTAGGGTTTGTTGTGGAAATGAGTTGTGTTTGATTGTGCATGGTTTAGTGAAGTGGTTTAACATAATTAGTTTTGTAGAAAACTAATCTAGTTGTTAATTACAAGTTGTTACTTGAAAAATTGTGTTAATTTGCTAATTACTTACTAGGTTTTTGAAATTTGTTAAATTCTTGGGATTAAAAATGTGATTATGGTTTTCTTGGCTTCATTAACTTTATTAAGTGTGGTTTAATGCTTTGGATCATGAAAATCTAAGCTAGATTGTAGTTTGTGCATTTTTGCTTTGAAATTGTTAAAAAAGGGTATTTTTGTAAACTAGAATATTAGGATTTTTGGAATTTAATGAGATTAAATTCCGGAAATTGTTTATACGACTTATTTAAGATATTTAATAAGTATATTGGCCGCTACTTTCATTTAAACATCATGTTTTGTACAAAAACGGCGAATTGTGCTTGCTAGATTTTCGGAAAAATGACTTTTTAAGTGAAAATAGGGTTTTTGTGAGTTTTAACCTAGTTTATATTAAAATTAGTGTTCGTGAATGTGCAAATGAGTGTGATTGGATTTTTCTCGATGGTTTGACGTTTGTACATCGACATCGAGGGTTGGTTTTACTATTCTTGCATGCGTAGGCGATAGGTTTGGACCTATGCGTGATACGCGTGCCGATTTGATTTTCGTATGCCGTTTCGATCTCGAATTTAGTTTTAATGCGATATGGTGCGTTATGATATGTAGGTACCCCCATGTGGACTTCGAGACGACAAGCAAGCGCGTGGCGACGTCGGCACCGGCGAGCGAGGACTAGGTGAGTAGATTTATATCTACGGGGAGAAGTCGGGTGGATGGCGTATAGCACCCCCGCAGTTCGTGGTGATGTATACGAATACGTATACACACACATATATATATTTTGACTATAATTTGTTTGATATTATCGATGATATAGATATTTGGTGTTCTTGGATGATTTAGTGTCGCGAAACCCTAGAGTAGTGGTCGCACCACACATGCACACACACACCCATACTTGCATACTTTCTTCTTTCATTTGCGCTTATACGGGATTATATAGTTATGTGTTCACATGGGTATGGGACTATGTGTTCACATACGGATTGAGGATGATAGTACTTGGGATTTATGATGAGTCGATGAGATTTGATTTGAGGCCGTGAGATCGGTGATATAGCAGGGTTCGTATCTTAGATACGACAGGACGTTTTAGCGGGTCCTTGACGTAGTGTTTCACACACGTCCATGCATACGTAGGCGGTATCAGTATGGTACTAGACATAGATCAGTACCCCGATCATGATATTTAATAAAGAGGATACCAGGTGAATAGTATGATGAATGTGATATTGACCCGTACCCAGATTGGGATGCCGTACGACGGATTTACGTACGAGCTATATTGATGATTGATCCGCACTCTTGACTTGGGATGCCTGATTATAGATATGGTATCGGATATGATATTATTGAGGCGAGATCACCGACTATACATATACAGGTATGTATATGTATCGACTCAGATGATAGGCGGTTTCCTTACCTGTAGTTCAGCTTGTAGTTCAGCCGTATAGTTTAGTGTAGTTGTTAGATTAGATTAGACTTCTTACCTATTTCAAAAACTAACAAATCGTGGGCATTTTTAAAGACAGCTCAAGGGAATCTACGGATATTTCAAAAACGACGTATCTTTTCATAAAAAAAACACCGTAGCCCCTATTTTCAAAACCCCATGATTCGTGTTATTTCAAAAGGCACCATTTGTAGGACTTATATTAGATTATTGCAGATTAGTTATCGTTGTGTCTAGTATTCATCTCCCGCATATTATTGCTGTTCGCTCTGCCTCGCATATTTATTTTGCTGCATATTCCATTATTGATATCATGCTGTTAGGACACCAGCACCATTACCGATGATGCGTATGTACCACGTACACCTACTTGCCGGCTCACACACATCTTCATCGGTAATTGCCATGTCACGTACACTTTAGAGAATATAATTGCTTGACTTAGATTGTTAGCTAGTAGTTTTGACATGATATTAGTGTACTTCCCTTATATGCCATATTAGACATTGTAGTTATTACCTACCACTTCATGCATACTGTTATTCAGTTGTTCATGCCTAGTTCATTATCATTGACATATGCACTTGTGATGATTTCTTGAGATTTATGATATTTCTGGATTTCGGGGAAAGCCGCAAAATTTACAACTTATGATCTTTTAAAATATAAAATGTTGCGGTTTTCTAGTGATGTAAAGTGTCGTCCACCATGAGTTTGCTGTGGTTTTGGAGATCCGTGTCGAAGAGTGGAGGAACCGTCACGGGTACATGGTGGGCCCGGTATGGTACCCCGGGGCAAGAGGAATGTGGTGTTGATGTTGAGCCTGGCTGGGGAGCACTACCTACCGGTGATATTACCCGACGCGTCGGATATCCGGAGGATACCGTCGTGGTCTTGAGATGGATGGTAGGGGCCGGTCCGGACTGACGGCGCCCTAGATATTGAGATTGAGACATTGATATTTCGAGACAGTGAGATTTATGTTTTGTGTCGATGCTAGACACTGTTGATACTGATTTTAATTATGATACCTCAGTTTAAAATATGAAGGAAATCTCACTAATTTATGAAAACAGTTTCTTCATTTACATGTATTCTGTTTTCATGCATTCATACCTCATTCATATGATATATTGCTACCTGAGGCACTGACACGGGCACATGAGTTTACACTCGGGTTAGATATTTACCCTAGCCATTGTTATAGGCTGCATGTTATATATATTTGAGGATATATTATGATCATTGACCTAGGATTGCGTTATTTATGCGATTTCTGTGCGTAGATGTTTTTCTATTCACGAGTTGGCAACTCACCCCCGTTGTGCCCCAGTTTCTTGCAGGTTGCCATACAGGTTCCTTACGGCTTTGCGGGCATAGTTTCATTCGGGTGATTTGCTAGTAGGTGGGTTTACTTGTATCATACCCCTATTATTTATCTTGTATATCATCATTCTGTTGTATCTAGAATTCCATCAACCAAACATGTATTTATTGAGATAGAGACCAGTGTTGGTTATTCTTTCGACCTTAGAGTCGCTCGTTATTTTTCTGGTGGTTTTGAGTTTCCTTTTGTGTTTTGATCCTCGCCGTTGGCGTTGTATATTATATTGTTTGTGTGGTTGTGACCGTCGATTGACGAAGAGCTAGCTCCCGCTTGGGGATGCCCTTTTCTTGATTTCGTATACTATTCATGTTGTATCCCGTTTGGGGGCTAGTATTTACAAAGGAGACTCTGCCGAAATTTTCAGTAAATTTTTGATGTTTTAAAAACCGCATAATTCGGCTTATGCTATTGAAATTACTTGCTTTAAGTTGTTTTTCCTGCACTCTACTATTTTCTTGGTTTGGATTTCTGGGTTTTCGGTTTACTTAGATTACGTACGCCTCGAGACGTTCGTAGTTTAAGTGCCGGTCATGTTCCGTACTTTCGGGTCGTGACAAAGTTGGTATCAGAGCGTTAGGTTTTAACCTTCGGAGCGTAGGATGACCCTTGGTTGATGGAATAGGTGACTAAAGTAGAGTGACGTACCGTGGGTATGTTCCGCGGCATATTTACGATACGCTACTCCACTTAAGAAGCCTTAGGATGTATATTTCTTTGTTCAGTATTATGTTCTTTCCGATCTAGCCTCATCGGTACCAGTTTGGTTTTGCTGCTACGGTTACGGCAGGGAGAGCTACGGCTAGAGTTGCGGTCAGCATAAGCTCGTCACGAACGAGGACTGACCAGGACGAAATTCCGGCGACACGATTGCAGAGATGTGTCTTCTTACTTTGTTTTCGCGCCACGAGTGTTTGGCGGATCGCCCTTATGAGGTTACTCGGCGGTGCTGATCGACACTAGAGAATTGAGCCAATGAAAGAGGCCAGCCAGATTTTGATGACCGTTGGTGTGTTGCTTACTCCTGACGATTGAGGCACTGTTTAGCATGCAGACGAGCAAGCCAGTGGTTGCTGCGAGCGACGAGATATCGCCCTATATGTTGGAGCTATTGCGGGGCGAGTTGTACGAATAGATGATACAAGGTCGCTAGTCACCCGATGATGAATGACTAAGACAGGTGGTTCGTTCGCTTAACCCGATGCGAGGTCATCAGATAGATTGATTCCAGCTAGAGACGACTTCACGCGGAGACGTTGGGAGTCGACAGAGACGATCGAATGTCAGAAACCTATTATTCCAAGTTTAAAGTAGTCGGAAAGACATGCAGGCAATTCTATGGTCCCTCTAGAAGAATGAAACCCTAACTCGACTTAATGACCGTGTGAAAGCCTTTGAACCTTCGGGTTTGCGGCAGTTCCACGGCGCCATTAGTGAGGCTTGGGTTTGCCCTTCTACGGCTGGACCACCGATGCTGTGGTATATATATTCGATACTATTAAACTGTACCAAGATGTTGAGCTCTTGGGGGATTATAAGGTTTTGACGAATCGATCGAATGGTTCGACTTCAATCGGATGCTAGGTGGTGAGATGCATTCTTGGGAGACTCCAGATATGAGGATAGTCATTGGAGGTCAGTCCATGCAGCCGCGACGAGACGAGTCCAAAGCAGACGACATTAGAGAAAAGTGGAGTAAGAGGATCGCACCAGATCTAGATGAGATGACGTTCCACTCCGCCGACATCAGAGATGCGATGCGCATGCCGAGGCATGGTACTTGGACTTACCTTCCAGAAGGAGTCGCGATGGGTATGCAGCCGTTCCAGAGCAAGATGCAGATATAGGAAAGGACGATGACTTCCAGACAGTTGGCAGAGACGAGACATGGAAGAGACCGTGAACAGGATTCCTTCCAGGACACTGCTGCAATGATACTTGCACCCAGGATCAGATGTGTCATGTACATTCAGAGAGCCAGAGGCCGACGCCAGTGATATGCTGTCTTACGAGTGGTCGCGATGATTGACCAAGAGATGACCAGAGAAGTGCCAGAACGGAATCGTCCCCGTTAGCACACCTGACAGGGCCGATGAGCCGATGGACCGAAAGATTGGTAATTCACAGTGAAGACCTTGACCCAGGAGTGGTCATGGTTACGCACACCAGCAGGACAGAGTTCAAGATCATCGACGAGACGTCCCACTAGTGACCACGACAGTTGGCCGAGATTCTTAGAGGATGCACTTGAGCGGTACTATTCCGCCATTATTGATTACGATGTGTTGGGTGATTTATTCGTATGATTCGATTTTGATGATTGAGGATTTATGATCTTTGCACAGTGTTGCACTTGATGTCGTTTTCGTGCTTTAGTTTCACATGTTTGTGATTTTATGGTTTTAATCAGTTGAGTTGGTTTTGTGTGTATGCATGCACACGATTTCATTCCTGCACTCTGTATAGTTTATATATGCTTGCAGTGCAGTGATACGCCTTTTGTGTACTTAGATGCACTGAACTTCGATTTCGATTGTGATACTCGATATTTGTTTTGTGCACCTTGTGCACCTGATTGATTTTGCGTACGTTCGGCGCTTGATATTGGATTTCATGATTTCGTGCGTGATGGATGCACCTGATTTGGATTTTCGCGCATGTTGAGCGCATGTCTTGAGATGCGATTTTGGTGCACACCAGATGCACTAAATTGAGATTTTTCGTGCATGTCAGATGCACCTGATTTTGCTGTCAGGCACACATGTTGCCTACGACAGATGTTTCGTGCACACCCGATGCACTGAGATGTTGTTTCTGTGCGCATGTATGGCACATTCATGGATTTTGATTTCCGTGCGCACCAGACGCACGTAGCATTCATGTGCATATTTTGGGATTGATTTCGTATAGAGCAGTACGTTTTTATGATATTGCTATGTGTTTTCGTACGGAGCAGGACTAGTCAGAGGACAGTACCTGAATATATTTTGCATGCATTGATAGTTATTGAAGGGATTTCCAAAAAGCGAGCTATAGCCTCAGTATTTACCTACGTGTCTGATATGACACGAAATGTTTAAAACAAGGAGACCCTTCTAAATTGTTTCCAAAACGGCGGAACGTACATTTCAAACAAAGGTATATATGTATATAGTTATTTTCTTATGATAGACGTCCGCCACTGTGCAGTGTTATACGCGTTGCACAGCGACTTAAAGAGATTTGGTATGCATTTCCTTCAGATACTTACAGATATAGATTCGATATTTACATGTATAGTTTCGAGTTATGTCATATTGGTTTTGATTTGGATTTGGCATTGATGTCTTCCCCATGACTCCGATGATTGCGAGATGCTTAACGGAGTTCTGATTTGAGTTATATACTCATTTTTCAAGCGCATGCGCTGCGCTACGATTTGTTTTATGTATTTACAATTTCGGAGCCCCGACGACTTGATGGTTTTTCTTAGATGTTTTAGTATTTGGGGGAGTTTGAATTTAAATTCGGGGACCGAATTTCTTTAAGGGGGGAAGATTGTAGCGTTTTGAAAATCGTTTCGGTGAAATTTCGGAAATATCGGTAAAATGAGGGGGTTTTCTGTAAAAAGTCAAAATACAAATATCTTATTATAAAAATTAAATATACATATTCTAGCTATGTAATTGCTATTATTTGGTGTTTATTGAGCCGCTGGTGAAATTTCAAATTTTCTGAAAAAAATATTATTTTATTATTATTTTAAGCCGTCACTAATACATTTAATTAGGAAAAATTACAAATTGGAATGAGTTGAAACAAATTTTGTGCATCATAAAACATTAAATAAAAATTTATCATGTGGTTTTTGGAACGAAATCATTTGCCAAAACGGTTTAGAAATTATTGAAGAAAAAAGGCTTTTTTTTAGCGTAAATGGATGTTTGGGGTATTGTATTTATCATTTTGCATCACCCCACACCCGTACCCACACCCACACACCCCCACTTACTCCTCCCCATGGCTGAATTCAGCAGCCACCCTAATTTTTCCCCACTTGATTTTCAAATGAAAGGAAATGAAAGAAAAGAATAGAAAATGGATAAGTAGTTAGACTTTTGACTTGCTTTGACCTTGACTTTGCCCCACTTTCTCTACCTCCCTCTCTCTCCTCTCCCACTCACAATTCCAGCCGAAATTTCCCTCCCCTACTACAGCAACAGCCCACCCCCCCAATTTCCCTTCTCTTTTCTCTTCAAACTTCATGAAAAATTGCTTCTAAATCCATCAAAAAAATCCCAAAGCCCAAATCCGACTCCTACCCATTTTAGCTTAGCCCGTATAGCATGGATCCTTGTGAAAAGAGAGAATTTTGGGAGGCCATGGATGCTTGTGGACCTTCATATATTTTTGGGTATAATTCTAAAACTTTTTGCTTAAATTGTTACTTGTTTCTTAAAGCTAATTTAAATTAAGTGTTAACTTGGATATGTGAGTTTAATTGCAAGTTTTGGATTTCAAGTTAGGGTTTGTTGTGTAAATGAGTTGTGTTTGATTGTGCATGGTTTAGTGAAGTGGTTTAACATAATTAGTTTTGTAGAAAACTAATCTAGTTGTTAATTACAAGTTGTTACTTGAAAAATTGTGTTAATTTGCTAATTGCTTACTAGGTTTTTGAAATTTGTTAAATTCTTGGGATTAAAAATGTGATTAGGGTTTTCTTGGCTTCATTAACTTTATTAAGTGTGGTTTAATGCTTTGGATCATGCAAATCTAAGCTAGATTGTAGTTTGTGCATTTTTGCTTTAAAATTGTTAAAAAAGGGTATTTTTGTAAACTAGAATATTAGGATTTTTGGAATTTAATGAGATTAAATTCCGGAAATTGTTTATACGACTTATTTAAGATATTTAATAAGTATATTGGCCGCTACTTTCATTTAAACATCATGTTTTGTACAAAAACGGCGAATTGTGCTTGCTAGATTTTCGGAAAAATGACTTTTTAAGTGAAAATAGGGTTTTTGTGAGTTTTAACCTAGTTTATATTAAAATTAGTGTTCGTGAATGTGCAAATGAGTGTGATTGGATTTTTCTCGATGGTTTGACGTTTGTACATCGACATCGAGGGTTGGTTTTACTATTCTTGCATGCGTAGGCGATAGGTTTGGACCTATGCGTGATACGCGTGCCGATTTGATTTTCGTATGCCGTTTCGATCTCGAATTTAGTTTTAATGCGATATGGTGCGTTATGATATGTAGGTACCCCCATGTGGACTTCGAGACGACAAGAAAGCGCGTGGCGACGTCGGCACCGGCGAGCGAGGACCAGGTGAGTAGATTTATATCTACGGGGAGAAGTCGGGTGGATGGCGTATAGCACCCCCGCAGTTCGTGGTGATGTATACGAATACGTATACACACATATATATATATTTTGACTATAATTTGTTTGATATTATCGATGATATAGATATTTGGTGTTCTTGGATGATTTAGTGTCGCGAAACCCTAGAGTAGTGGTCGCACCACACATGCACACACACACCCATACTTGCATACTTTCTTCTTTCATTTGCGCTTATACGGGATTATATAGTTATGTGTTCACATGGGTATGGGACTATGTGTTCACATACGGATTGAGGATGATAGTACTTGGGATTTATGATGAGTCGATGAGATTTGATTTGAGGCCGTGAGATCGGTGATATAGCAGGGTTCGTATCATAGATACGACAGGACGTTGTAGCGGGTCCTTGACGTAGTGTTTCACACACGTCCATGCATACGTAGGCGGTATCAGTATGGTACTAGACGTAGATCAGTACCCCGATCATGATATTTGATAAAGAGGATACCAGGTGAATAGTATGATGAATGTGATATTGACCCGTACCCATATTGGGATGCCGTACGACGGATTTACGTACGAGCTATATTGATGATTGATCCGCACTCTTGACTTGGGATGCCTGATTATAGATATGGTATCGGATATGATATTATTGAGGCGAGATCACCGACTATACATATACAGGTATGTATATGTATCGACTCAGATGATAGGCGGTTTCCTTACCTGTAGTTCAGCTTGTAGTTCAGCCGTATAGTTTAGTGTAGTTGTTAGATTAGATTAGACTTCTTACCTATTTCAAAAACTAACGAATCGTGGGCATTTTTAAAGACAGCTCAAGGGAATCTATGGATATTTCAAAAACGACGTATCTTTTCATAAAAAAACATCGTAGCCCCTATTTTCAAAACCCCATGATTCGTGTTATTTTAAAAGGCACCATTTGTAGGACTTATATTAGATTATTGCAGATTAGTTATCGTTGTGTCTAGTATTCAGCTCCCGCACATTATTGCTGTTCGCTCTGCCTCGCATATTTATTTTGCTGCATATTCCATTATTGATATCATGCTGTTAGGACACCAGCACCATTACCGATGATGCGTATGTACCACGTACACCTACTTGCCGGCTCACACACATCTTCATCGGTAATTGCCATGTCACGTACACTTTAGAGAATATAATTGCTTGACTTAGATTGTTAGCTAGTAGTTTTGACATGATATTAGTGTACTTCCCTTATATGCCATATTAGACATTGTAGTTATTACCTACCACTTCATGCATACTGTTATTCAGTTGTTCATGCCTAGTTCATTATCATTGACATATGCACTTGTGATGATTTCTTGAGATTTATGATATTTCTGGATTTCGGGGAAAGCCGCAAAATTTACAACTTATGATCTTTTAAAATATAAAATGTTGCAGTTTTCTAGTGATGTAAAGTGTCGTCCACCATGAGTTTGCTGTGGTTTTGGAGATCCGTGTCGAGGAGTGGAGGAACCGTCACGGGTATATGGTGGGCCCGGTATGGTACCCCGGGGCAAGAGGAATGTGGTGTTGACGTTGAGCCTGGCTGGGGAGCACTACCTACCGGTGATATTACCCGACGCGTCGGATATCCGGAGGATACCATCGTGGTCTTGAGATGGATGGTAGGGGCCGGTCCGAACTGACGGCGCCCTAGATATTAAGATTGAGACATTGATATTTCGAGACAGTGAGATTTATGTTTTGTGTCGATGCTAGACACTGTTGATACTGATTTTAATTATGATACCTCAGTTTAAAATATGAAGGAAATCTCACTAATTTATGAAAACAGTTTCTTCATTTACATGTATTCTGTTTTCATGCATTCATACCTCATTCATATGATATATTGCTACCTGAGGCACTGACACGGGCACATGAGTTTACACTCGGGTTAGATATTTACCCTAGCCATTGTTATAGGCTGCATGTTATATATATTTGAGGATATATTATGATCATTGACCTAGGATTGCGTTATTTATGCGATTTCTGTGCGTAGATGTTTTTCTATTCACGAGTTGGCAACTCACCCCCGTTGTACCCCAGTTTCTTGCAGGTTGCCGTACAGGTTCCTTACGGCTTTGCGGGCATAGTTTCATTCGAGTGATTTGCTAGTAGGTGGGTTTACTTGTATCATACCCCTATTATTTATCTTGTATATCATCATTCTGTTGTATCTAGAATTCCATCAACCAAACATGTATTTATTGAGATAGAGACCAGTGTTGGTTATTCTTTCGACCTTAGAGTCGCTCGTTATTTTTCTGGTGGTTTTGAGTTTACTTTTGAGTTTTGATCCTCGCCGTTGGCGTTGTATATTATATTGTTTGTGTGGTTGTGACCGTCGATTGACGAAGAGCTAGCTCCCGCTTGGGGATGCCCTTTTCTTGATTTCGTATACTATTCATGTTGTATCCCGTTTGGGGGCTAGTATTTACAAAGGAGACTCTGCCGAAATTTTCAGTAAATTTTTGATGTTTTAAAAACCGCATAATTCGGCTTATGCTATTGAAATTACTTGCTTTAAGTTGTTTTTCCTGCACTCTACTATTTTCTTGGTTTGGATTTTTGGATTTTCGGTTTACTTAGATTACGTACGCCTCGAGACGTTCGTAGTTTAAGTGCCGGTCATGTTCCGTACTTTCGGGTCGTGACAAAAATGGTATAAATATATACCAATATTTGTGAAATAATTGGGAAATTAAAATGATTTATTCATTTAAAAATATAATTATGGAATTTGTGAGTGTATTTTTGGCCGATTCCTTTGCCAAATTTCGTGGCCTTTTCTTTTTGGGGGGCTGCCATTTTCGAAAGTCAATAGGCATGGGCAAGATTGTGAGGGATGGGCACAATTGCTATGACTCATCCTTTGTATTAATTAGATTTGTATTGGTAAAGATTTTTCTTGGTGGTGTTGGTTGCTCATTGTTTTGGAAGGAGGGGTTTTATTTTTGGGTGACAATTACTTACACTCACCACTTGATGTTACACTCACCACTTCAATTTTCGAAATCCCCAGTGAACATCAAATTGGCCGAGCCACATTTATTCTTGCTTGACTTGCAAAATTTCCTTTGCCCACAATTTCTATTCTTGACAATTTCAATTTACCTCCACCCAAATACTTGGGTGCCTTTAGACAAAGTATTCACACACTATCTCTGCATCATCTTGGGTATCTAGGCTAGCTAACTGGATGCCCGAGTTGCCTAGGTTTTGAGGCGGGAGCCCGTATAAGGAATCCTCGAGGTGTGTCCTCTTCGATGAGCATGACCGGAGAGAGAACTTCGTCGAGGCAGCCGCAACATACTAAAGACTGAGATTGAAGATCGAAGGACACGGATCGATCGGTATAATTTCTTAAACCACTTTACAGTTTACTAATGTAGGGTTAATGGTTCGATCTGGGTTTTAGGGCTACGTTAGCGACAATTTTAAAAGTTTTTGTTCCGCATTTGGCCACGGATTGATGGCCGGGGCGCTAGCATAGACTTACAGTTTGTACGTGATCGAAGAGGGTTGTTTGGTCGTTTTTGAATGCGTAGGCTATAGGTTCTATCCTATGAGCGCACCGTGTGCCATATCGGTTTTCGGACTTGGTTTTCATGACATTTCGATATGTGTTGAATTGTAGGTACATTCGCGAGGATTCTGAGACGACGAAGCACATCAACTACGCCTGGACAAGGAGTTCCACAGGTGAGTAGATTTATATCTACGGGGGAAGTCGGGTGGATGGCGTTTAGCACCCCCGCAAATTATGAATGGAAACCGATATATATATATATATATATATATATATGTATGTATATAATACAGTAGGAGAAACCTACATTTGAAAACTATAGACGTAGTTAAAAGATAGTTAGAGGTGATATTAATGATTGAATATATATATATATATATATATATCGAGATATGAGATGAAAGCTATATGAACATAACTCTTGGACATTATATGATAGAAATGATGTCTCAAATTGATATAAGGGTATGAAAAGTGAATGTGAATCACAATACATACGGATATTTAGTTGCATGAGATTTAGTATGAGATTTAGAGTAGCATGACATGAGATTCATATGATGTAATGTATATATAAAATGACTTGATGTGAGAGATTGATGCGATGAAAAGAGTATACGATGAGATATGATGACTTGGTTGATATGTCGTTATATGGATGCGAGTCGATAGGAGATAGTTGATATCTTGCCGGTCCCCTGATACGAGATTGATACGGATGTGGCCTGAGAGATAGGTATATATAGATGGATAATGATGTGCATAGTGAGTGATATGCCGTAGGAGACTTAGATCCGTACCCCCGTTGTTGTATAGGTTGATAGAATCCCTAATTGTTTAATGCCTCCGTACGATGGATTACCGTACGCGATGAGTTTATCTGATGATTGATCCATATCCTTGACTAGAGGATGCCGTACGATGATTTGTACCGTACGTGATGTTGTGAGGCTGGATGCCGATTGATAGATTCACCGACTTGAATATATTGTACACACGTATACCTTGTAGCGTTTCGCTTACGATGTACTTTATGCTATGCCCATGTTATTCGCATTGCATTGCATATACTTGTACTAGTACACCTACACCATTATCGATGATCCGTATGTTACACTTATACAGATTGTCGGTTCACACACTTTCATCATCGATAATTGCTATGTCACTTACACTGTATAGTTGCTACATCATGTTACGATATACTTGCTCTGCTCACATCATTATGCTATGTACACCCATATACCTTGCTATAGTTACATATACCCCTAAGTGGTATTGTATTGTCATTTGACATTGAGAAGTTGATTATTGTGATATTGCGCTTATGAAATGCATCATACATACCTGCTTACATGTAGATACACATATATTGCTATAGTTACATATACACCTCATATGATGCTGCACTTGATTTTGGAGGAATTGGGAACCGCATGATATATTTTAAAACTGGATTCATTTAATAGAGCGGTTTTCCCTTAATATGCTCATATTGCTATTTTATCTTGCATACATCAATTTTCTTGTGATTTATGGATTTGAGAACCGTGGGGGAGTATTTCAAGAAATTTATGTATTGTTTGAAAACCCGGTTTCTCTTGATATGATATTTCAGTGCGTCCACCATGAGTTTTCTCGGTTCTAAGACTTGTGTTAGAAACCTGATTCGAGGAGCGGTAGGCACCGTCTGCGGGTACATGGTGGACCCGGTATGGTTCCCCGGGGCAAGAGGTGATTTTCGTGGTATAGACGATGAGCCTGGCAGGAGGGCTAGTACCTACCGGTGATAGTATTTGGACTCGGCGGTTATCCAGAGGATACCGACTGGAGTCGTGAGATGATACGGGCCGATCCGGACTGACGGAGCCCGTGGGCCGATCCGGACTGACGGAGCCCGCGGGCCGATCCGGACTGACGGAGCCCAAGATATGAGGATTTACGTGTCGATGCGGGACACAGATTTCATGATGTTTCGAGTATCGATTTTGGACACTCAGGTTCCATGATTTTGTTGTGTCATTGATAGACACACGTTGATTTATATCCTCATATTTTCATGCATATTCTTTCATGATATTTACATGCATGATGTTGTTGTGTCGTTGATGGACACGTAGGATGTTATCCACAGGCATACATGCATTGATTATATTGTTGGACGAGATCCACAGGCATACATGCATTGATTATATTGTTGGACGAGATCCACAGGCATACATGCATTGATTATATTGTTAGACAAGATCCACATGCATACATGCATTGATTATATTGTTAGACGAGATCCACAGGCATACATGCTTTGATAATATTGTTGGACGAGATCCACAGGCATACATGCGTTGATTATATTGTTGGACCAGATCCACATGCATACAGGCATTGATTATTGTTGGTATATATGTAGATACGGTCATCCTAGATATCATAGTATTACCTTTATGATATAGTTGACCTAGGAATCGTTGTTTATTTCAATTTCTACCTGATGATGTTTTCTACTCACGAGTTGGC
Source organism: Agapanthus africanus (assembly GCA_030015575.1). Lineage (NCBI taxonomy): Eukaryota > Viridiplantae > Streptophyta > Magnoliopsida > Asparagales > Amaryllidaceae > Agapanthus > Agapanthus africanus. The sequence continues at coordinate 236,301,183 of CM057337.1, forward strand.
AACTGTTAGCGTATATGCCCTACGGGCCATTATTGTATCATACTAGCTTGTATATTACTTAATGGAAGCTTGGGATATTCACAGTTATATTACCAGTCTTGCTAAACATGGTAGTATGCTACTTGGTTTATATCTATCTTAATATGTGTGTACGTATTAATAGAGCCCTTAGGATCTTGCTTGACTACCAGCGTTGTGATAGCAGTCACACTAGTAGGGGCTGGGTAGTCTATAAGCACATCATTTTTCAGGTCCCTAGTCGTAGGATTATTGAGACAGGACATCGATACTCCGGAGTAGACTAGTGTGTACGCTTCTCATCCCAGTTGGGGAGATGGCCTGTCCCACAGCCATCAGTACGTCGTACTAGAGATAGTATATAGGTGCTCGTTGGGTTACGGGTACACCGGACAGGACTCGCAGGGAACTGTTGGTTGGTATTATACCCATCGTCAGTTAACAGTTCCCAGGTGACATGAGTACAGCATAGTCCGCAAACTTGACACTGCTGCTTTGCCTCGAGTGTGTTCCCACTGTTCTTAGATTGCTACCCTACCACGGCTCAAAGGAGTCGTGCAAACAGGTAGCAGTTGGGTGCAGTCCCGAAGCACTTGTAGGCAGTGGCGGTTAGACAGGATTCGTCTCTCCCGGTATTGGGAGTTGATATCGTGCTGTGTCTGGAGAGCCATTACGCAATGTCCCTGGCCAGGGCAAGCGAGATATACTGGTAGGTTTTCCAGTAGCTTCTCAAGGCGTAATGGGCTTCACTTCGACACGACTTATACCGCTTTTAGGGGACTGACGCTTGCCGCCCCCTAGGCCCCATATGCGATAGTCTTAGACGAACAGACCAGACTGTATGGAGATTGTCACATCAGGCTTAGTAGGAGTTCGGATGGGTTTCCTCATCGGCCTTCTTATCGACATCTGCCTGGGGACCGTTACGTACAGCTAGTGCCGCTTGCGGTCTGTGGTTAAACCCACTGCCAGCGTAGTAGTCGAGTCTTTAGAGTCCCACACAGAGAGTTTCCCTGTTTCGAGCGAAACGATATAGAGGTCGTATGGTTTTACGACAGGGTTCGGATGCATACGTGTTTTTACGCACGTACGATGTTCGGACAGTTTTTACTAGCAGGCTTTGGTTTAAGCCAGATTCTAGTATTAGATTATTGGATTTATACAGTCTCAGTATTTCCGTGTTTTCACGGATGGGAGGGGCGTTCTCGTAATTTGTCGAGAAGCTTCTAGAAGATTGATGAGTTGGAGGCTTAGGTGGCATTTGCATTCATTGGTTTAATGACTCATGGTGTGATTCATCCATAGAGTTAATGATGCATTTATTGTTTAAATGACTCATGAGATGAATCACAAGGTGAGTTAATGAAGCATGATGATAATTGTTATTTGTTATTCATTTAATAAATATCTTATGCTTCATATATTCACAATGATTCATTATTCCAAGATCATTCTCACTCTCACCTTCTCTCTCCTCAAGCTCTCTCTATTCAAACCCTAACCCTAACCTCTCATGTGTTAAGATCAAGGATTAGCAAAACTAATTGATCCCTAATCCTATTCTATATCCTCTAGGTTGCTTTGATTAGCACTCTTAGATACCTAGTTACCTCAAGTTAGAGATCAAGCTTGGAGTTGTAGCTTTCGGGTGGATCCTCTATCACAAAGAGGAGGCCGACGAGGAGGGGGTCAACGAGAACCGGAAGGACTTGGTTCATTAGGTATAATCTTCTTTCATAGTAGCTAATCCATCCTATGATGTTGTTAGTTAGGGTTTGGCAAAGATCCGTAAGTAAGTCGATATTTGTTTTAAACAAAATGATTGTTTTACCTATTCCGCCTCCCCGCAACTCGTGGGGTGTCTAACGTCGACTTACAGCAACTCACACCGCATGGATCAGTAGCGGCATCGCTGGCACACAGGTTGCATTCGGATGATTTGCTTTGGTAGGTGGTACATGTTGGATCGTGCCCCTCTTGTATTTTTATTCTTATTGTATCCAGTCAACTCCATCAAATCAGAAACTAGTGTTGTATAAGCAGTAAGACTTATCAAGACTTGTAGTTGCGAGATTTGAGCAATGGGTTATATGTTCGCTTGGTGGGTTTGGTGTCTTGCTTTACTTTTCCTTGTGTTGATCTTCGTCGTTGAGCGTCGTATACATTTATATGCTTGTGGAGGTTATTTCCGCCGTTGGGCGTGATTTGCTCCCGTTTAGGGATGCTTTCTTTTTTTTCTATGTTGTACCCGTTTTGGGGCTAGTTTTTACAAAGGAGATGCTGCCGAAATTTTTAAGAAAGTAAATTTAAGCTTAAAGATTTTTACTTGAGATTCCCGAAGGTTTTTAATAATGTTTCTTCATTTATTCCTTTTGGAGGTTTAGATTTGCTGGGCTTCGGCTAGTTACATTACGCCTGTAGACGTTGCGTGATTTAAGTGTCGGTCATAAGCTAATATTTCGGGTCGTGACAAAGTTGGTATCAGAGCGCTAGGTTTAACCTTAGTTCGAGTTTAGATTTGACTATGTGGAGTCTGGGGTGTAATCTATTTCGGAACCTAGGCTTGACCTTACGAAACTTAGACTTGAACTGGGGGCTATTAGACCCGAACTTTCGTTACATAGGCTGACCCTGATTGATGGAGTAGGTAGGTTGAGTAGAGTGACGTACCGTACGTATGTTCCGCGGCATATTTACGATACGATACTCCACTTAAGTGACCTTAGGATGTACATATATTGAGACTTGTGATTCTCTTCGTCCCCTTGATTATACATCCATTTGAGATCCCTGATTCTATTTGTTTCCATGATCATACTCTCACTGATTCTGCTTCTCCTTTTGATCATGTATTCATTCTTGATCTGTTGATTCATTTCATTCCTTTAATATATTTTCGTCGATACATGATTGAGGTTCCTGTCACCATAGTTTAAGCGCAGTTTGAGCTGCTGCTAGTGATGCGGTCAGGGCGAGCTCATCGTGGACGAGGACCGACCATCATGTTTTCTAGTGACATAGGAACGTATCGATGTAGTGTTATGTTGTGACCTCTCGTTTGAGATGAGTGTGCGGTTTTGTACCGGATGATCGGGACATTGTTAGAGGCTGCCTGTTATGAGAGGACTGTTGATGTACAGCATACCTCAGAGATTATGATGTTATCTACCGTGCAGACAGATGACCCAGCTGTTGCTGAGATTGTTGTGATGTCGCTTCCAGAGCTTACGAGCTGAGATCGCTGGAGCTTCCAAGCAGAGATGCGACAGGTGATAGCTAGTCTATCTTGAGTTGAGAGACGAAGCGATTCGTTAGATTTGATGCGCCGACGCAGGCCCAGTTGAGTTGAAGATTTCTAGTGTAGAGAATCTTATTCAGATCTAAAGTAGATCAATCTAGAGATGACATTGTTCGTTGGATGTTCCGATAGGAGATCAGTAAAGTGGACCAGCTTCAGATAGAGGACTTCACCCAGATGCATTGTGAGTTGATCGAGAACGGAGGAGTATTGAGTATTCCTCCGATGATTGGAACGAGTTCCCAAAGACGTGTTCGGCTAGATATCTTCTAGAGAGTGATGAAGATACCGAATTCGCGATTTCGAGTCCGTATGAGAGATTCCAGATTGACTATAGCCGAGAACAATTGCAGTACGCGGATAGCAAGACGTGATATCGAGGTGGATGAAAATAAGGACGAGTGGAACAAGTTGTTCGTGCGAGATGTTAACAAGCTGTTGTTACTCCCCGTTGAGATTAGAGATCGGATATATATACAGAGGCGTTGGGATACGGCCAGTTCCCGAAGAAATGTTGTGCTGAGAACACACATGTCCAGAAAGCGAGAAAAGATAATGCCAGAGTAGCAGCCTCCGTATAGTTCGGTATAGACGAGATCGGAAGAGACCTTGAGCAGATTCCTTTCAGGACACTGCTGCGATAAGAGTTGCACCGAGGATTAGATGTGTCACGGGTATTCAGAGGACCAGAGAGCGACGCCTGTGACGTGCTGCTTTACAAGTGATCATACTAATTGGCCGAGAGATGACCAGAGAAGTGCCAGAGCGGAATCATTTCCGTTAGCACACCTGACCGGGTCGATGAGTAGATAGATTGCGAGATTGGTAATCCGCAGAGAAATGAGGACCCAGAGACAGAAAATGCCAGACCGTAAGCAGGAGGCAAGCGGATGTTCTTGATCTTCCAGTTTTAGGCACACGGACATTTTTTTCCGACATTGTAGGAGATATACCTCAATGTCATTTGTTGTGATTTGCGTTGGTGATCCGAGTATCACGCTTATATCGCTTGGATTTGAGTTTTGACGATTGAGTTTCAGGATATTTTTTTCGTGCACCATGGCTGCACCTACTAGGTATTTGCATTTTGTGCATATTTATTGCACTTGATATCGGTTTTGTGCCTTAGCTGCACGTGTTGGATTTCATACGGTTGATTTGATTTTGTGCATGTGGTACGCACTCGATATGATTTTGCACTCGATATAGCTCGCATGTGCTTGCAGTGCATTGATACGTGTTTTGTGCACGCAGTTGCACATGTTTATGATTTTTATACACCTTGGTACACTCGATGTTGCTTTTATACACATTTGATTTATTGATGAGTTCCTGTGCATTTGTTGCACCGGATTGGGTATTTCGTGCACTGGATGCACTGGATTTGTATTTCGTGCACTGGATGCACCCGATTTGTATTTCGTGCACTTGTTGCACCAGATTGTTATTTCGTGCATTGATTGCACCGGATTTATACTCCGTGCATTGGTTGCACCTGATTTATGTCTTTGAGCATTTGTTTTAACAGATTTATGTTTTTGCGCGCGTTTACCCTTGACGTTGTTTTCGTGCAAGCTACTGCACTAGATGCTTTTACGAACTCGGCACGCTTGGGCTGGATTTTTGCGCATATTAGGCGCTTGGTATTGGATTTTGTGCGCATCGGATGCACTTGAGTGCGATTTTATTTGTGCATATGGGATGCACTTGATTTTGATTTTATTCGTGCATGACGGATGCAATTGATTTGGATTTTCGCGCACGTTGGGCGCATGATATGAGATGTGATTTTGTGCACACCGAGTGCACTCGATTGGAATTTTCATTCATGCATGTTAGTTGCACTGGGTTGAGATTTTTATGCACTATAGATGCACTTGATATTATTGACGTGCACACCAGTTGCACTGGACAGATACTTTCGTTCACACCCGTTGCACTTTGTTTGGTTTTGTGCACATTCATAGCACTTGTATTTGGCTTTGATTTCCGTGTGCACCAGACACACCTGATTTTTGGATACGCCTTTTGAGTCTGATTTTACTCTTGAGAACTTTGCTTTCTTGATGGACACTATATTATACAGTAGCCGAACAGGACTGATCTGAGGACAGTACCTGAGTATTTTGCATGCATTAAAAGTTTAACAAGAGGTTTTCAAAAATGAGCTGCAGTCTCGCTATTTTTTACGTGTCCGCGAGTGATACGAAATTTTTCAAGGAAAACCTTTTAAGATATTTTAAAACGGCGGAACGTATATTTGAGCGTCTGTCACTTGTACCGTGAGCTACGCATAGCACGGCGATTTGAGAAATATTTGGCATGAGTTATTCAGTTTATGAGTTATTCAGTTTTTTAAGGATGCGTACTATATATGTATTATAGTATTTGATTAGTGCATATGGGATTTCGATAGTGGATTTCGATATCTGTATCTCCATTGTGACTCGGATGATATGCGTGCAAGTCCGATGATTTGCGTGACGCTTGACGGAGTTCGGTTTTGAGTTTCGTACTCATTTTCCGGTGCACAGGATGCGCTGTGGTATTTCTGTATCTTCCGTGATTTCGGAGCCCCGTTGATTTGAGCTGATTATTGAAATGTTTAGCACTTGGGGATTTAAATTTAAATTCGGGGACCGATTTAAATTTAAATTCGGGGACCGATTTTATTTAAGTGTGGAAGATTGTAACATTTCAGAAAATATAAAATATTATTTTTGGAATTTAATATTAAAATAAAATATTTCACAAAAAAACTACCGATTTGCGAATTTGGGGTTTTCGTAAAATGGTATAAATATATACCAATATTTGTGAAATGATTGGGAGATTAAAATGATTTATTCATTTAAAATAATAATTATGGAATTAGTGAGTGTGTATTTTTGGCCGATTCCTTTGCCAAATTTCGTGACCTTTTCTTTTTAGGGGGCTGCCATTTTCGAAAGTCAATGGGCATGGGCAAGATTGTGAGGGATGGGCACAATTGCTATGACTCATCCTTTGCATTAATTTGATTTGTATTGGTAAAGATATTTTCTTGGTGGTGTCGGCTGCTCATTGTTTTGGAGGGAGAGGTTTTATTTTTGGGTGACAATTACTTACATTCACCACTTGATGTTACACTCACCACTTCAATTTTGGAAATCCTCAGTGAACATCAAATTGGCCGAGCCCCATTTATTCTTACTTGACTTGCAATATTTCATTTCCTCACTATTTCTCTTCTTGACAACTTCAATTTACCTCCACCCAAATACTCGGGTGCCTTAAGACAAAGTATTCACACACTATCTCTACATCGTCTTGGGTATCTAGGCTGGCAAACTGGATGCCCGAGTTGCCTCGGTTTTGAGGCGGGAGCCCGTACAAAGAATCCTCGACATGTGTCCCCTTCGACGAGCGTGACTGGAGAGCGAACTTCGTCGAGGCAGCCGCAACATGCTAAAGACTAAGATTGAAGACCTAAGGACACGGCTCGATCGGTATAATTTCTTAAACCAATTTAAAGTTTACTAGTATAGGGTTAATGGTTCGATCCGGGTTTTAGGGTTACGTTAGCGCCAATTTTAAAAGTTTTTGTTCCGCATTTGGCCACGGATTGATGGCCGGGGCGCTGGCATAGACTTACAGTTTGTACATGATCGACGAGGGTTGTTTGGTGTTTTTGAATGTGTAGGCTATGGTTCTAACCTATGAGCTCACCGTGTGCCGTATCGGTTTTCGAACTTGGTTTTCATGACATTTAAATATGCGTTGAATTGTAGGTACATTCGCGCGGATTCCGAGATGACGAAGCACATCAACTATGCCTAGATGAGGAGTTCCACAGGTGAGTAGATTTATATCTACGGGGGAAGTCGGGTGGATGGCGTATAGCACCCCCGCAAATTATGAATGGAACAGTAGGAGAAACCTACATTTGAAAACTATAGACGTAGTTAAAAGATAGTTAGAGGTGATATTAATGATTGAATATATATATATATATATATATATATATATATATCAAGATATAAGATGAAAGTTATATGAAAAAAACTCTTGGACATAATATGATAGAAATGATGTCTCAAATTGATATAAGGATATGAAAAGTGAATATGAATAACAATACATATGGATATTTAGTTGCATGAGATTTAGTATGAGATTTAGAGTAGCGTGACATGAGATTCATATGATGTAATGCATATGTAAAATGACTTGATGTGAGAGATTGATGCGATGAAAAGCGTATACGATGAGATATGATTACTTGGTTGATATGTCGTTATATGGATGCGAGTCGATAGGAGATAGTTGATACCATACCGGTCCCCTGATACGAGATTGATACGGATGTGACCTGAGAGATAGGTATATATAGATGGATAATGATGTGCATAGTGAGTGATATGCCGTAGGAGACTTAGATCCGTACCCCCGTTGTTGTATATGTTGATAGAATCCCTAATTGTTTAATGCCGTCGTACGATGGATTACCGTAGGCGATGTGTTTATCTGATGATTGATCCATACCTTTGACTAGAGGATGCCATACGATGGTTTGTACCATACGTGATGTTGTGAGGATGGATGTCGATTGATAGATTCACCGACTCGGATATATTGTAGACACGTATACCTTGTAGCGTTTCGCTTATGATGTACTTTATGCTACGCCCATGTTATTCACATTGCGTTGCATATACCTGTGCTAGTACACCTACACCATTATCGATGATGCGTATGTTACACTTATACAGATTGCCGGTTCACACACTTTCATCATCGATAATTGCTATGTCACTTACACTGTAGAGTTGCTACATCATGTTATGATATACTTGCTATGCTCACATCATTATGCTATGTACACCCACATACCTTGCTATACCTACATATACCCCTAAGTGGTATTGTATTGTCATTTGACATTGAGAAGTTGATTATTGTGCTGTTGCGCTTATGAAATGCATCATACATACCTGCTTACATGTAGATACACATATCTTGCTATAGTTACATGTACACCTCATATGATGCTGCACTTGATTTTGGAGGAATTGGGAACCGCATGATATATTTTAAAACTGGATTCATTTAAAAGAGCGGTTTTCCCTTAATATGCTCATAATGTTGTTTTATGTTGCATACATTAGTTTTCATGTGATTTATGGATTTGAGAACCATAGGGGGTATTTCAAGAAATTTATGTATTGTTTGAAATCACGGTTTCTCTTAATATGATATTTCAGTGCGTCCACCATGAGTTTTCTCGTTCTGATACTTGTGTTTTTATTCTTATTGTATCTTATCAACTCCATCAAATCAGAAACTATTGTTGTATAAGCAGTAAGACTTAGAAAGACTTGTAGTTGCATGACTTGAGCGATGGGCTATATGTTCTCTTGGTGGGTTTGGTGTCTTGCTTTACTTTTCCTTGTGTTGATCTTCGCCGTTCGGCGTCGTATACATTTATATGCTTGTGGTTGTTGTTTCCGCCGTTTGGCGTGATTTGCTCCCGTTTGGGGATGCTTTCTTTATTTTCTATGTTGTACCCGTTTCGGGGCTAGTTTTTACAAAGGAGGTGCTGCCGAAATTTTTAAGAAAGTAAATTTAAGTTTAAAGATTTTTACTTGAGATTCCCGAAGGTTTTTAACAATGTTTCTTCATTTATTCCTTTTGGAGGTTTAGATTTGCTGGGCTTCGGCTTACTTAAGTTACGTTACGCCTGTAGACGTTGCGTGATTTAAGTGCCGGTCACGATCTAATATTTCGGGTCGTGACAGTCTCCTAACTCTAGAATTGGCAGGGTTGCTTGCCTCTCTCGTAGGGGTCTAGGGATGTTGGTTTGGCTATTCATCACACCGTGGAATCAGCATTTTTACTGGCTTAAATAAAACACGTAATTCCTAGTATATCCAATATTTCATATGTGATTCTTCTGCTGCTAATATTTTATGATGTGATCACTTGATATATTCTGAGACGAATGCCTATATTATATATATGAGATATAATAAATATTGTTGCTTTCGTTTCTTATGTGATTCTTAGGAAGCATAAACGATGGGACTTCATTAATGAGATTATTGAAAGAAAAAGAAGCCTAAAGATGTTGTAGAAACTTGTTTAAAAACCGGTAGCTCTAGTTCTTGCTTTACATAGCGGTATTCCTTGTAGAATATCCAGCACCTTATTCGATAAGGAAAGAACCGAGATCCCTTCACCGGGAGTGACCTCTTTAGTGAAACTAGCAGATATTACAATCCATTCGGTTTGTCTTTTGATTGCTTCTATAGTTTCTGCTTTTCAAAGTTGTATTTGTGAAATATCCTGCACCTCATTCAATGAGGAAAGAGCCGAGATCCCTTCACCGGGAGTGACCACTTTAGCGAAACTAGTAAAAGCCTAAAAAACACTCCTTTCTCAAAATCACTCGATTCTACAACGAGATCAAGTTCTTTACGCAAAGGGTTTTCTTAAAAACCTGTCGTAGCCCTCTGTCATTTCAGATAAATACTACTTAGTATTCGTGCTACGTTTGTTGACTATGTTAAGGCGTAGTGTGCAGTAGCTGATTAGTGCTTATCTACATAAGCATATGATGCAATTGGATTAGGGTAGTTGTACGACTTTGTTGACCTTGTTAAGGGTCGTGCGGGTGGGTTTAATTCAATCAGGAAATGATGGGTTGAACTTGGCTAGCGCTTGTGATTTGTTGACCTTGTTAAGATCATAAGTTGCTAGGGGCAAAATATTATCGAATATTTCAAGTGTAGAAATTTACAAAGAGATTGCATACCTTCTATGAGATAGTAGGATCCCGATACCCACTGCGAGTAAGAGTTACTCCTGCGAGTGTTTTACACATTACAATTAGCCAATCAAGTAGGTGTCTAGAAAGGTATTAACGGGGTTACGCCCCTAGGAAAATGAGGTTTATTTTTATTAGGTCCGTGCGAAAGAACGGGGAACCTCCATCAAAGTACCGACACTGGCCTGGCCGAAAGATTGGAGAAATTGTAGGGTGTAATTAATCCTGGCTAGTCTTACCTTTTAGGGTTTGAAGGAAGATTTGATAAAAATAGTGGGAGCCATCCTGATTAGATAAAATAATAACCAATCTAATCTTGCAAGAGCGCACACAGAGTATTTTCTTCTCTCTCTCTCTCCTGGTAGCGACCATATCACCCCTTAATCAAGATAATAATATGGATGCAGTGACCAAACCTACTTATTATACTGAGCTAGGGAACTGATCAGTCGAAAATAATGTATTTTAACACGTCAATTTCCCTATCATTTGCACTCATCTAGAAGTGTTCGGTTTGCATATTACACATATTAGCAAAACAGTTGTAAAATACCAGATTACCTGTGTTGTATACTAAAACCGGCATTTTAAGGGAAATTGAGTGTTTATCATGGCATCACATCATTCTTGTGTAGCGCAACACTTGTTTCGAAGTCTGTGCAGGAAATTTCAGGAATCGAGCCAAAATTGTCAAATTGCTGATAAAAAAAATACGCCAACTCAAAGATCTGAGATATGGCAATGATCTAGAAGGAATTTTGAGAATCAACATATCAGAACAATATCATGAAGTCAGCGGAAAGACACACTGTGAAATTGACACAGAGATGCCCTCACGTGACGGTGGATCCGCGGCCTGAGCAGGCATGTGCCGCGGATCCACGGTGGATATGCTACGTCATCACTTCTGCTTTGCTTCAGTATTCTCCTTTCAGCTTCAGAACTCCTTTAAGCCACTGCAATTTCCAAAACACTCTAGAACATTCTGCCAGATCAGCAAGGCTCCTTGATCAAAACTAAACACTCCAAGCTTCCATAGCAAGCTTCCCCCTTAACTGCCTTAAAGCCTAGAAGTTTCTCCCTAACCTCCAAGCTTAGGAAGGAAGCTAACCCTAACAAACTAATTCTAGAACCTTCCTCCTAACTACCAAGCTTATGAGAGAAGCTAACCTAGACCAAGCTTATGAGAGAAGCTAACCTAATCCTAGCTTCTTAAGGAAGCTAATCATTCTTAAGGCTATAAAAGGGACCCTAGGCTTCACTTTCAAAGGTTGTTCTTTAGTTCTCCTCTCTCCCCAAATTCAATACAAGTTGAGTGACACAACCTGTAAACCCTAATTCAAAATCCAAGCCAAATTCAAGATCCCGAGTACCAAATCAAGCGAGAAGACTTCAACCTTTTAGGAGCGGAGCCGATCTTCAATCGAGCAAGTGATTTAAACCGATCCGCGACTCAAGGAGACGAGCGAAGCCAGATCGACGATCGAGTTCATTCCTCTTGTAGTTCTTGAGCGAATTGTAATGGAATTGTTGATAAATAAAAGGTGAAATTCTTTAATCTTGCTTTCTTTAAATTCTTGCATCATGATTCGATCTCAATTTGTGATTGTGGTTCTTGTTGTGATGTTTGAGTAAAACTCCGCTCGTAAAGGAGTCGAGATGAGCAATAGAATGATGATGTAACAAATCTTAAAACGATTCTTAAGTCCTACGAGTTTGTAAACCCTGGAAAATTGAAGAATTGACGACCTAGTTCCATTGCGATGCTTTCTTGATTGTGATCGCTCGAAAGTAGGGATCCACGATCGATTCTTGAATTTACTAGAGGTTAGAATGTGAATGATATCGATGAAGGAACAAGGGATAGATGATGAAACCCTAGTTTCACAAGAAATCCCTAATTCTCGTTGATCATCATCGATCTAGTACCAATTCATCGATGGATAAGAATATGTAATCGCTAGATTTCATCACATCTATAGATCCGATCGATTCCTACGAACCTCACTTCGATTCTTGATATTTGATTTAGAAATCATCACATCTCAATTCTTGATTTTAATATTTCTTGATTTAGACTAGATTTTTCTAATTCTTGAACTTCATTTTACAAATAATGAATTGTTCTTTCTTTTCTTTTCTTTAAATTTTCGACTCATCTAATTCGAAATACGAACGATTACACCTTCCCTGTGGACGATCCGCACTTACTAACGCGCTACAACCGACACCGTTATTGATTGCGGTCAAATAATTTTTGGTTGTGATTTCTATACATTTTCTACCTACACACCGAGAATCATTCAATCAAATGGCGTCGTTGCTGGGGATTGTGCGCTAATTCGTTTGTTTTTTAAATTTGAGTTGAAAAAATTTATTCCATCTATATTTTTAGATCAAAATTCGCACAAACACTAAATGTGTTGTTGTGATTTGTTGCGAGAAAACCTGGAATTTGTGGAGCTATGGAAAAAAATTTCTGATCATTCCAGAGAACTTACAAGGTGAACAGAAGCTTGTGCACAAAATTCTGTGCAGTGATCCCAATACACTACCGCGTTTCCGCGGCACTAAGCAGCTTACACCGCGTTTCCGCGGCTCATCGGAGGCAACACTGTACCAAACTTCTCTGGTAAATTCTTGACTTTCTTATCTCCTTCTAAATCTGCTCCAAATAACAATTTTCTGCAGGTTTCTTTGCAAATAAATCGCAGCGCCGCAAAAAGCAATAAAAATTGTGCGTGTTTTTTATTTTTGGTTGTTTGCATATTAATACGGAAATTAAGGGGCACGGCCAAATCCAAATTAGGTGGGGAGTTCATTACCCTTCCTAAGCCCCAAAAATCATAAAACTTGCATCCGCATTACCCTCATTAACTAAAAGAATTCTAGAGATGACTCTAAGGACCGTCGCGCTCACTTAGGACAAGAGAAGGCCGTGGGTAATCCATTGTTTATCCGCGTTTCTTTTGTGGTGTCTAAGGCAAGTGTGTCTAAGGTTAGTGGTTATTAATTAGGCCCACTACTTACGCAGTGGAGTACCTTCCCACTTACCTGGCACTTACCTGGCCACAGGAGAGACAAAGAGGCAGTGGAGGATTGATCCTGCGACTTGTCTATTGGCAGTTAGGAGTGGTCTAGAGCTTTGACCTAGGTGACCACTAGATTTTAGGGTTGCTTGTTGCATTTGTTGTGATTTGCATCATTTTTTCAAAAATCCGTATATTTTTCAAAACAAACACCACTTCATTCATTTCCCCTAATTATATCAACGCTGCCACTTGTACTAAACCTTTTAGTGCAAGATAGGCGGGACACGGGATTCTAGTGCCCGTTTAGTCCGCGTTCCCCCCATCGACCCCAAAGTTGGTATTTCTACATTTACCTTTTCTTTACCCACCACCACACCCACTTCGATGGATCCGTCTCCATTGAAATTCTTTACCACTACTCTGCCGCCGTCCGTAGGTGCGCAGAATCCACCCCGCATCTCTCTACAGGAGAGGTGCTATCCTATGCGAGGTCCTCTTTCGACCTGCTTATCCATTCCACCAGCCAACGGGGATAATTTTGAGATTAAACCCCAATACATCAACCTTCTACCAAAATATCACGGTCTCGAGTCTGAAGACGCATATACCTTTATCACCAAATTTGAAAATGTATGCGCAATGATGGGTACATCACAGCTTTCTGTGGATGCTATGCGTCTTCGTCTTCTCCCATTTACCTTATGCGATATAGCCGAGAAGTGGCTGTATAACACTACCGCACATTCCATTTCAAATTGGGAAGAATTCGTCAAAGCATTCCTTAAGAAATTCTACCCAAATCATAAGACAGCTCGAGTCCGTAGCGAAATAAATCAATTCACCCAGCTTCCAAATGAAACATTCTCAAAATGTCTTGAATGCTTTAAGGATCTGTTAGTTCAATGTCCACATCACGGAATCCCCAGGTGGGATCTATGCCGAATCATTTATGAGGGTATTAATCCTAACACAAGACAGACTCTTGAATCTATGTGTCAAGGCAAATTCATGACCAAAGATGATAGGGAAGCCTGGAAATTTCTAGAAGATTTCGCTGAAAAATCTTTACATTGGGAGAGTCAATCGTTTAGGGGTGGCAATAACCAGTCGGAAGTTTCCATAGGAGTTAGAGCTGAAATTTCAGCTATAAATAAGAAACTCGAGACTATGGAAAACAAATTTTTAGCTGCCGCCCTAAATCAAATGTCACTCTCCAAAACTGTATGTGGATGCTGTGCTGATCCATCACATCTCACGGAAGAATGTCCAATGAATTCTCCGTTTCAAGGTCACGAGCATACCAATGCTGCTTTCCAACAAAGACTTAGAAACGATCCATTTTCTTCCACTTATAATCAGGGTTGGAGGAATCACCCTAACTTTGCTTTGAACCAATCACAATCTCAAAACACGGTTCCAACCCAAAACAATTTCCAAAGGGTCCCTCCACCACAACAGCAACCACCACAATTAAGTCAGCACCCCTTTCAAGTACAAAACATCCAAAATCCGGTCAACACACATGCACCGTCTAGTCCTTTACAGTTGACCGGGACTGATGAATCTTCTTCATTCATAAACTTGCTTCTGACAAATATCATGCAAGTATCGGCTGAAATAAAGACTTCCGTCGATGATATAAAGAAAAACTCCACCTCCCAGGCGGAGAGTATTAAATCGATGGAAGCAGAAATTGCAAGATTAAAAGTCGAAATGAGTGCAAGAGAGAAAGGGAAACTTCCAGCTCAACCTTTACTCAATCCTGGCTATTCACATCATGTGAATGCAATCACGTTAAGATCTGGAAGAGTGCTTGACAATTACGTTGGGGAAGAGATTGATGACACTGAAAAATCTATAGATGATATCCCGGCTGAGACCTTTCCTACCACTTCTACTTCTAAATCTGACCCCAGTTCTTCTACCCCACCACCTTCTTCCGAGCCTATTCTCCGTTTTCCCCAAGGCTCGACACCACAGCCTATACAGAAAACGATCCCCACTCCTATTCTTAGATCGTTCCCACCCACACGATCTTCTCCAGTGTTGGAACCTAACCTTATTGCTCAAGCTCCTTATCCGAATTGGTTAAGGGGAAACACACTGAGTCCACATATGGAGAAGATCACTGAAATGTTTAAACAGGTTAACATCAACATCCTTCTTCTAGATGCAATAAAACAAGTCTCCGCTTATGCGAAAATTCTTAAAGACTTGTGCACTAGGAAGAGGAAGACTCAAGTTCCCAAGAAGGTATTCATGTCAAAAACTGTAGACACGGCTTTCCCCCAACAATTACCGAGAAAACGTAAGGATCCTGGCTATCCTACGATTTCCATTTCTATCGGGGAGAAACACATCAACCGTGCTCTACTAGACCTTGGCGCAAGTGTTAACCTGCTTCCTTTCTCGGTCTATGAGCAGTTAGGGATCGGAGAGTTGAAACCAGCTCCTTGCACTCTCCAGATGGCTGACCGATCAATCACCAAACCTAGAGGTGAACTGGAGGATGTGTTAATAAAAATCGGGGAATTTGTATTCCCTGTGGACTTTATTGTATTTGATACACAGCCTGTAGCGAACCCACGGAATCAAATTCCGGTGATTTTAGGTCGCCCCTTTTTGTCCACTTCCAACGCTATCATCAACTGTCGTAATGGCTCTATGACCCTATCCTTCGGGAATAGGTCAATTGAGCTGAACATTTACAAGTTGAGAAGTGTACCCTCCGAACCTACTGCTCAGGTCTGTTCTGTCGACTTAATGGATGTCGACAGCAGCGAATTTGATGATCCTCATGATACTGATCTAGACTCTTTTCATACGTTGTTGTTTGACCCAACTATGTATCATACATAAACGGACTCTTCCACCGAGTTGTCCGGGTCAACAACTAACACTGATTATGAACCGTTTTTTAGAGTCTGAAGATCACCCCGCGCTTTGTGATGACATTATTCTTCGGGGTATTAATGGAACTTTTGAGGAAATCTTCGCTGATGAACTCGCATTTTTGAATGACACGGGTGTTGAGATGAATCATCTCTCAATCATTAAAATTGAACCTCCACCCCTTCTTCTGGACTGTAAAAAGGATGCGAGTAATCCATCACATTCACTGCATCGTCTCTCCAAAATGAGACGCACACACATTCTATTCCACCACTTACCCTTTCCCCACTTCTTCTTCCACCAACCAGAGCACTGCATTGATAAAATTTTCGAATGGTTGGTGTTAACTTTCGGTCTTTGCAAAACTTGGTATCGACCAAAGATTCTTGACCCCCTCTTGTGATTTTTAAAGCTTAACATTGCTTAACTCAAGTTTGGGGGGGGTATAGTCTGGCTCTTGAAAAGAAATTTTTTACACAAAAAGATGAGCCAAAAATAAATTTGGGGGAGGATTTTCACTTAAATATTTTTCCCCCATTAATAAATTTCCTTCCAAGCTTACAGGGTTTTCGAGATTTAGCAGATGGCAACAGTGAGGACACTGTTGAAAACAAGTTTGGGAGAGGTTTGTGCTTATTTTTCGCATCATTTGCATATCATTTGGCATAAGCACAAAACATTTTGAAAAACCTATAAAAATTTTAAAAAAAATTCAAAAGATAAAAAAATATTTTTTGTATATAAATAAGATAATAAAAGATTAGATAGTGAAAAATTACATCTAAAAGATTGGAAAAATTTAAGAAACCCAAGAAAATTAGAAGTTTTCTTATACGAACTAGTAATAAGTAGTTATGAGCCGTTGTCCCAAGGGTTAGTAAGATGAAGGAAGTCACTAATCTGAGGATAAAAATAAGTCTGAAAAATAGTTCCTATTCTGGAAGCCAAATATTTTGAACGTTGATACCCTACTATACGCACTTACACACGTCTTGAAGCTCGGGATAGTAGAGGATACCTTGAAATGCTCTTGTCTTAAAACCAAAGTATGAAGGAAATAAAAAAAATGAATAAAATATAAAATGGTGAGAAAAATGAACACTGGTTTTGTTATCGCCAAGGCAGCAATAAAAAAATATAGCGAGGGTGCCTCTTCACCTAGTGCCCTAAGGCCAACTGGTCTGGGAGTCACTGCTAAGCTTTAGGTGGTGCAAGACGAGGAAAAACACCAATTAAGCAAACACAGGAGTAATCGGTCGGTTAGTACCTCAAGAAGTATTAACGGTCGCATGAAAGTGTGTGAGCAATTTCATCTAAATATTCATTAATTAAAAAGTACTGAGGCAGATGGACAAGAGTATGATGGCTTGAATTGAATTCTCCGGGTGTAGGGATGTTCTTTACACACACGTAGGGTTATATGATCGATGTTTGGAAGAAAGATAGGAATGAAGAATAAGACGATGTTTTATTGAGGGGTTATGTGATTTCTAACATTTTTTCATGACTATTACGATAAGGCTCATGACAACCGAAAAGCTAGCATAGTTGAAAACCCTAATTTTCAAAGCTTTTCTTTTACAATTCTTATCATTAAATGTAATATTCATGGTCTTCCTTTTATTATTGGATTTTGTGGGTGCAATCCGCTGAAAACCCTCAGGAGACAATACTCCTCCTACTAGGGACACCTAGAGGTTTAAAGGCTTGTTGCACATGCTCAATGCAATCATGTTGCCTACGAAAGTGTGCTAGTTAGTTTTTCTCTTTCATTATTTTCTCCTTTTCTTTTTAGTAAAACAATTCGCTCGAGACGACCGAAAATAAGTTTGGGGAAATTTGATCAGTCGAAAATAATGTATTTTTAACACGTCAATTTCCCTATCGTTTGCACTCATCTAGAAGTGTTCGGTTTGCATATTACACATATTAGAAAAACAGTTGTAAAATACCAGATTACCTGTGTTGTATACTAAAACCGGCATTTTAAGGGAAATTGAGTGTTTATCATGGCATCGCATCATTTTTGTGTAGCGCAACACTTGTTTCGAAGTCTGTGCAGGAAATTTCAGGAACCGAGCCAAAATTGTCAAATTGCTGATAAAAAAATACGCCAACTCAAAGATCTGAGATCTGGCAATGATCTAGAAGGAATTTTGAGAATCAACATATCAGAACAATATCATGAAGTCAGCAGAAAGACACACAGTGAAATTGACACAGAGATGCCCTCACGTGACCGCGGATCCGCGGCCTGAGCAGGCACATGCCGCGGATCCGCGGTGGATATGCCACGTCATCATTTCTGCTTTGCTTCAGTATTCTCCTCTCAGCTTCAGAACTCCTTTAAGCCAATACAATTTTCAGAACACTCCAGAACATTCTGCCAGATCAGCAAGGCTCCTTGATCAAAGCTAAACACTCCAAGCTTCCAAAGCAAGCTTCCCCCTTAACAACCTTAAAGCCTAGAAGTTTCTCCCTAACCTCCAAGCTTAAGAAAGAAGCTAACCCTAACTAACTAATTCTAGAACCTTCCTCCAACTACCAAGCTTATGAGAGAAGCTAACATAGACCAAGCTTATGAGAGAAGCTAACCTAATCCTAGCTTCTTAAGGAAGCTAATCATTTTTAAGGCTATAAAAGGGAACCTAGGCTTCACTTTCAAAGGTTGTTCTTTAGTTCTCCTCTCTTCCCAAATTCAATACAAGTTGAGTGACACAATTTGTAAACCCTAATTCAAAATCCAAGCCAAATTTAAGATCCCGAGTACCAAATCAAGCGAGAAGCCTTCAACCTTTTAGGAGCGGAGCCGATCTTCAATCGAGCAAGTGATCCAAGCCGATCCGCGACTCAAGGAGACGAGCGAAGCCAAATCGACGATCGAGTTCATTCCTCTTGTAGTTCTTGAGCGAATTGTAACGGAATTGTTGATAAATAAAAGGTGAAATTCTTTAATCTTGCTTTCTTTAAATTCTTGCATCATGATTCGATCTCAATTTGTGATTGTGGTTCTTGTTGTGATGTTTGAGTAAAACTCTGCTCATAAAAGAGTCGAGACGATCAATAGAATGATGATGTAACAAATCTTAAAACGATTCTTAAGTCCTACGATTTTGTAAACCCTAGCAAATTGAAGAATTGACGACCTAGTTCCGTTGCGATGCTTTCTTGATTGTGATCGCTCGAAAGTAGGGATCCACGATCGATTGTTGAATTTACTAGAGGCTATAATGTGAATGATATCGACGAAGGAACAAGGGATAGATGATGAAACCCTAGTTTCACAAGAAATCCCTAATTCTCGTTGATTATCATCGATCTAGTATCAATTCATCAATGGATAAGAATATGTAATCGCTAGATTTCATCACATCTATAGATCCGATCGATTGCTACGAGCCTCAGTTCGATTCTTGATATTTGATTTGGAAATCATCATATCTCAATTCTTGATTTTAATGTTTCTTGATTTAGACTAGATTTTTCTAATTCTTGAACTTCATTTAACAAATCATGAATTGTTCTTTCTTTTCTTTTGTTTAAATTTTCGACTCATCTAATTCGAAATACGAACGATTACACTTTCCCTGTGGACGATTCGCACTTACTAACGCGCTAAAATCGACACCGTTATTGATTGCGGTCAAATAATTTTTGGTTGTGATTTCTATACATTTTCTACCTACACACCGAGAATCATTCAATCAGGAACGTTGGTTCCGTTCTTTCTTATAATTGTTATAAGTCTGAGCAGGAAATAGGGGAATATCCGTATTCTCATGCCACCCAATCGAAGAAAGTGCATGTTGATGCATATTCTTCGGGTGTCCTAATTACCAAGAACTGTTTCTCAGTATCCTCTACGTCCTAGGTATGAGATACCGGATCAGGATCCCGCATATGTAATATGTTACATGGGCTACAGAAAGGTAGAGAACTGAGAATGGGTGATATAGTCTCTAAGTGTTAGAGAATGGTGCAATTGTTGCAGCCAAGCCTGTTGGCAGATATCACCTTTTATTAATACATTGATTCTGAACAAATGTTATTACATACCGAACCTGATATACAACATTACATCATGTTCTTTACTGAGTTAAAAAAGGATATAATTCTGTATTGGAGGATAATGTTGTGAACATTTTCTTGAATCAAGAGTTGATTCAATCAGGCACGTTAGATAATAGCATATACGTTCTAAATCAAACCACGGTTCAAAGTATCTAGAACACACACATGAGGAGTAGTTCAGAAATGAACGAATCCTTCTTGAGGCATTGTAGACTAGGTCATATCAATGCGACATGACCAGCTAAGTTACATGAGGATGAATATGAGAATCTGTTCGAATTTTCATCTTATGATGCTTGCCAGTCTTGTCTCAAAGGTAAAATGATTGATGCTCCATTTACTGGAAACAGAGAAAGAGTTAGTAAACTCTTGGGACGGATACATGATGATGTATACGGTCTGATGTCCACAAATGCCAGGGTTGGTTTTTTGTACTTCATTACATTCATCGACGGTCTCTCAAGATTCGGACATGTGTTCCTGTTGAAACACAAGTCTGAAACTTTTAAGAAGTTCAAGGAATATAAGCTTAAAGTTGAGAACCAGATGGGTAGAAGTATTAAGTCCTACGATGTGATCGAGGAGGAGAATACTTGCGCATGGAGTTCCTGGGGTTTCTAAAGGAGAATGTGATTCTCTCTCAGCTTACTCCTTCGAGTACACCACAGCACAACGATGTATTGGGGCGGAGGTATCGCATCCTATGTGATATAGTGCGCTCTATGATGAGTACTGTTGAGTTACCTATTTTCTTATGGGTGTTATGCACTTGAGAAGCTGCATACCTATTGAATTGGTTTCCATCCAAATCAGGGCGTACCACTACATATGAGATATGGAATGGGAAGAGACCATGTCTTAAACGAGTTAAGATATGGGGTTGTCCGGCCTATGCTGAAAAGTAAAATCCGGAAAAGCTCGAGGTAAGGTCAGTTCTGTATAAGTTTGTTAGATATCCCAAACATTTGTGAGGGAATATCTTCTACGACTCTAAGGAGCAAAAGCTGTTTTTTTTCTCAGCATACCACCTTTTTAGAAAAGGAATTTCTTGTGAAGAGATTTGTGGTCATGAGGTAGAACTGGAAGGTGTTCCAGCTTGACAAACTAACAGCTGATGATTTGGTGAAACCAAAGGATTTAATAGTCTCCAACGAACCTCAGCCTCTCCGCGAATCTGGTAGGGTTCCTCATCCACTTGAGAGATACTACGGTCTTCTCGGTGACAGTGGGGGCGATGACTGCATCATGTTTGATGATGGCCCAACTAGGTTCAGGCAGGCCATCACGAGTGGGGACTCTGTGTAATGGCTGGATGCTATGCAATCAAAGATGGAATCCATGTACACCAACAAAGTATGACTTTGAATGTTGCACCTGAAGGGGTAAAACCTATTGGGAGAAAATGGATCTTAAGAAGATTCTTTGTGTAAATGGAAAAGTTGAGACTTTTAAAGCTATGCTTAAGTCCATCAGGATAAATGCGCGTATCGCGGAGTTGGAACATCTGTTTTGATGTGGCAGTCAAAGAGTTTGACTTCATCAAAATAGTAGACGAACCTTGTATATAAAGAAGGTTGTAGAGAGTAAGGTTGTCTTCCACGTATTGTACGTAGATGACATACTCTTGATAAGAAATGGTTTCCTATGCTACACTCGGTCAAGCTCCTCTTATCACGGGGATTCTCAATAAATGATTTGGATGATACCTACTACATCTTGTGGATTATGATCTATGGTGATAGATCTAAGTGGATGTTGGGAGTGTCCCAAATCCAGGTACAATAACACCATACTAAAGTGGTTTAGTATGGATGATTCTAAGCGTGGTGGTTCGCCCACTTACTCATGGATCACTCTCTCCAAAAAGATGTCTCCTGAGACTGATTTAAAGAGAGCTCGCGTGCAAAGGATATCCTATGCTTCGGCAGTAGGCTCTATCAGAGTATGAGATGTTATGTACCAGACCAGATGTAGATGACTCACTAGGTGTAGTGATCAGGAATCAATCGGATCTTGGGAGAATCACTGGAAAGTTGTGGAGGACATTCTTAAGTACTTGAGAAGCACTAAAAGAAAGTTCTTGGTTCCAGCTTCCGGAGTGATAAGTTTGACTGAAAGTCAGTCACAGGCATTTTCTTTACCCTCAGTGGAGGGATGGTATGTTGGAAGAGTTCCAAGCTAGATACCGAGACATACTAGACGATAAAGGCTGAATACATTGCTACCAATGATGCTGCCAAAGTGGTTGTCTGGGCATTACTTTTTCATGAGATGAACAAGGTTCCTACCATTGAGCGTCCAATAACTGTTATTGTGACAACAATGGAGTTGTGGCTTTGGCCTAGGAACGCAGTTCCTATCAGCGTTCCAGACATATTCTGAGGCAAGTATCACCTGATCAGGGAGATGGTTGATCTTCCAGGGATCGAGGTCAGGAGAGTAGACACGAAGGATAACACAGCGGTTCCACACACAAAGGCCTTACCCCTAGAGAGACTTCTATGGGAAGGTTGACTATGGGATACTACAACCACTGCTATACTGTTGAGTATGAGATACTGCAACAAATGGCCTTAGTGCAAGTGAGAGATTGTTAGTTATATGTATGCCCTTGAGGCCATTACTGTACATGCGATGTATATTGTAGTGGATACTTGGACATATATAGGGAGAACTTTCTTGCTCGACATGATAGTATGCAATCTGGTTGCACTTTATCTTAACATGTACACTGATTGTCTCTCTATTACATGTTGATAAAGCCCTTAGGATGAGTACTTGACTACCAGGATTATGATGTAGATCATACTAGTGGGGACATAGGTAGTTGGTAAGTACATCCTACAAATGTTCCTAATCGTGGGAGTATCGAGACAGGGCATCGATACTCTAGAGTAGACTAGCGTATACGCTTCTCGACCCATATGATGGGCGATGGATGATCCCATATCCATTAGTGTTTTACATCAAAGAAGGTATACGGGTGCTCAGTGGAGACTGGGTATACTGAACGGACTCGCCAAGAACTCCAAAATGGTATTATACCTATCGTCGGATAGCAGTTTTCTGGTGACACTGGTACAGGTTAGTCTGTAGACCCGAGATCGTCATATAGTCTTGTGTGATTCCCACTGTGCTTTGATTTCCACCATACCACGGTCAAGAGATCATGCAAAAAGGTGGTTTTTGGGTACAGTCCCGAGTCACATGGAGGCAATGTGCGATAGGAGGGGTTTCGTCCCTCCCGGTATTGGGAGTTGATGTTGCGCTATGCTCGATTGGTCATAACAGGAAATCCCTGACCAGGGTTGCTGAGATTTACTGGTAAGTGTTATCAGTAGTTTCTCAAACCGTTATGGACCTTAAATCGGTATGACTTATCAGGCTATTGGGGTCTGACGTTATACCACCACCAGGCTATGATATGCGACATATCTGACGAAGAGACCGGACTGTACGGTAGTGTTACTAATTGGATTCGCAGGAGTACGATCAGGCTTGCTTGTTGATCTTCTGATCGCTTAATACCCAGGTGGCCGTTGCGTTTAGCAGACCTCTTACGGCTTGTGGGTGTTTGATATGATCATCACCTACTGTCGGCGTATTGATGAGTCTTTAGAGTTCTACACAGAGGTTTCCTGGTTCATGCGAAACGGAGTAGGAGCACATATGTGATATGTGCGGGACCGAGATTAATGCGTGTATGAGATACCGCATTCTATTCTCGCGACTTGTGACATTGGTCGGTTATATGTGGTATAGCCGGGTTATCGGATCAAGTGTTGATTCGATAAGCTGTTACATTTGATATTAGCCGGTTATACAGGATATAGACAGATTATTAAATCAAGTGTTGATTTGATAATTTAATGTATAATTATATATTTGATATATTACATTACATTAACTAGTATTAGCTCACTTAAGATTTCTTTTCTCACTTATGATATACTTTACACATAAGTGATATATGTATTGTTTTCTTTGTACACATAAATATATATGTGATATATATTCATGTGCCATGCTAGGTTACACATGCAACAAGGGTGTATGAGAATCACACCATGCTTATGTTTATGTTTGGGTTTTATTTATCATTAATTAATTCACAGATCATTTGAATTAGTCATGCTTGAGCTTGGAGAAGCTAGTAGAACATTGACTTATTCAACTTGTTTGTCTAGATTAAGATATTTGTTAACCCAACCCTTAACCTTAGACTATGGTTTATTCTCTACATGAGTTAGGCATGCTATAATAACTCACCATGGTTGCATTTCTAACCTCATGAGATTATTCTTCATCATTTTCATCTTCATCTTCCTCTTGAAAGCTCACTAGCTTTTGATCAAGTGATGGAATTGAGCGAGAAAATTAAATCTAAAATGAGCAAAATTCCTACTTCATCATCCTCTACTATTAGCCATTTAGTTTAGGGTGTTTGCTTCACTAATCTCACCATTAGTGAAGAGGTAGCATGAGCTAGTGTCTCCTCGACGTAGATCATCTTCGGCCTCAAAGACTTCGATGCAAGCTTGTTCATTTCTTCATGGGAGCCTTTCTAGAGTCTGAGAGTTCATGATCGCAGCGAAGGGACTACTATATGGAGCTATTGAAGTGAATGACCGGTCTGCAAAGGTTGTATTCCTTGTTCACTTCAATTGCAAAGTTTTTTGCATTCGTTTCGTCGGATTTTCTAGTATCGATTCTAGGGTTAGGGTTAGCTAGAACGGCAAAATTTTAAATTGGCATGAAAGATGCCTTCCGAAACCTTGCTGCCGTGCTAGGCAACCCTACATTTTTATTTTATTTTGCATGTAGTTGCATTGCATTCTGCTTTTTGTATCCGAAAAATATAAAAAGCCATAAAATTGAAAATTTTCCAAAAATATAAAAACTTTGTCATTAAGTCAGCTGGTGAAAAAACTTAGATTTAAAATATCGACGGTTTAGTATGATAAGATAGGAACAACTAAATCCTATTTCTAGATATTGAAAACCCGAACGATAAGCCTCCTTGGATTTTAAGTGTAACTAATATACGTCTTTTACATCACACTACACGTGTCGTGAATTTTGAAAATTAGATGAAAATTTTGTTGTGACTTAAAACACTTTTAAAATTAGTAAACTCCTTCAGGATCAAACCGGTTTTTCTGTGATATGTAATATCGAGAATATTTTATAAAGCGAAGTGGATTTGAAAGGATATTATTAATACTTTAATAGAAACTAAGTCTGAAAAATAACCCATCTAAAACTTGATTCGAGCGATCGCACACTTTATCTACACAAATATGTTTTATATCTTGAAAAGAATTGAACAACTGGCTGTTGGGTCACGCCAACGCCTTGGCCATCAAACCGTGGCCACTTGCGGAACAAAAATTTTCTAAACCGGAGCTAAAACAACCCGCTACCCGGATCTACCATTAACCCTAAACTAGCAATATACAAAATAAGAGTTTAGAATGGTTATACCGAATGATCTGTGTCCTTCGGTCTGTAACCATCATCCCGAGTTCCTAGAGGCCTCCGTGATCAAGCTTGATCTCCGGTCTCCCTCCATCGAAGATGATCCACCTGAGAATTTGTATTCCGAGCTCCTACCTCAATAGCCGAGGTAACTAGGGTACCTAGATCGCTAAACTAGATAGCTTAGAAGATGTAAAGTGCAGTGATGGATTAATTTGTCTCATAACACCCTAGGTTTCTTAACACATGAGACTTGAAAGGTGGAGGTAGAAGAAGAAGCTTGAGGATGAGAGTGTGAGGCAAAAGCATCAAGTGAAGTAAAATGGCTAAGTGTTGTGAGGTATAAAGAGTGAAGCATGCTTCACAAAATATCTCAAGTCAACTAAAGAAATATCTCAAGTCAACTAAAGAAAATATCTCACAACACTTACAAATATCAAGCATACCTCAATAGTGCACCATGAGTCGCCAAGTGAGCATGCTTGAATTGATGCCAAATGCAACTCATCCTCCACCTCATTAACCATTTAATCCTAAATGGTTTAAAACAAAATGAGGTGTAATCTTCTAGAAGCAATCTTGTAATAAATTACAAGAATACCCATCATCCGTATATACATACCAGTATCCGTATTCCAAAAAATACAAATACAATGAGACAAAATAATCCAACAATATAATACTAGAATCCGGCTTAAACCAAAGCCACTAATATTATCCGTCCGAATCCTGATACGTGCACAAGTGCACGTATATGATCGAACCCTGCCGTAAAACTATACGGCTTCTACATCGTTTCGCCCGAAGTAGGAAAACTCTCTTTGTGGGACTCTAAAGACTCTTCAATACACTGGCAGTGGGTTTAACCACAAGCACGTCAGCGATATTAGCTGTACGTAACGGCTACCCAGGTATTGAGCAAAAGGGAGGTCGATGAGAAAACTCATCCGAACCCCTACCGAGCCTATCCATGACAATATCCGTACAGTCCAGTCTGTTCATCTAAGAGTATCACATATCGAGTCTAGGGGGTGGATAAAGTCAGACCCTTAATAACGCGACATTTCGTGTCGGTATGAAGCCCATCACTAACGGAGAAACTACTGATCCAAATCAGTAATTCTCGACTAGCTTGGCCAAGGATTTCTACCGATGGCCACCCATGCACTGCGCGACATCAACCCCCAATACCGGGAGAGACGAATACCCGACGATTCGCTCACTGCCTCCATGTGGCTCGGGACTGTACCCAACTAAAACTTGTTTTCATGACTCCTTTGAGTCATGGTAAGTTAGTAATCAAAGCTCAGTGGGAACTCACACGAGACAAATGACGATCTCAGGTCAACAGACTAACCTGTACACATGTCACCTGGGAACTGCTATCTGACAATAGATATACTACCAACTAACTGGTTCCCGGCGAGTCCATCCAGTGTACTCATAACCTAATGAGAACCTGTATACTATCTTAGGTGAACAAACTAACACCAATGGCTTGTGAGACTTGGCTACCGTCCCTCGTCAGGGTCTTGATCAGTATATACTAGTCTACTCTGGAGTATCAATGCCCAGTCTCGATACTCCCACGACTAGGAACATTT
Organism: Agapanthus africanus; assembly: GCA_030015575.1. Classification (NCBI taxonomy): domain Eukaryota; kingdom Viridiplantae; phylum Streptophyta; class Magnoliopsida; order Asparagales; family Amaryllidaceae; genus Agapanthus; species Agapanthus africanus. The sequence continues at coordinate 236,328,381 of CM057337.1, forward strand.
AAGGATGTGCTTATAGACCACCCAGCTCCCACGTATATGATCGCCATCATAATGCTAGTAGTCAAGCAAGAATCCTATGGGCTTTATCAACATGTAATAGTGATCTGTAATACCGCATAAAGTATGTACATGATGATAAAGACAAACCAGATAGCATACTATCATTTTTAGTAAGATTGTTCTATCCGTATAGGTCCTTCCTCAATCATCGCAATCGTATTCCTGTGATTCAATAATTGACTTGAGGGCACTATAGCCAACAATCTCACTTGCACTTAAGGCTAATTATTGCAATGTCGCATACTCACAGCTCGTGTGATACCGAACACCCAACTTCTCTACTAATCAGTTTCGCAAAGCACGTTTGTGAAACTATTGTGTTCGAGAAATAGCCTCAGTGAGTGGATCCGCTCCAATGTTTCTTTCTATATCTCTCGAAATGAGCAATACCTGTCGTAGAATTTGTCTGGATATCGGATGGGACCCAGTTCATAAATGAACTGCAAATCCAACAAAATTCTTATCATCCACTGAATTTAATCAGTGTCCTGCGTCATGCCTTCCACAGTATCAGCTTGGACCACCTGTCCAACATACTGCCCCTCAAGAAGAGGGAAAACAATAACTCAGACAGCCACTTTGTCATCGAGGTCACCTTGGAAGCCTGAAATGATAACCGTCTCCCGAAGGAGGCTGCCGTTACCATATCCCAAGAACATCCACTTATGTTCATAACTGCTTCCCAATGTTTCTCCAGGATTGGATTATTATATACTTATTGCAGCCTGTGCAAAATCAATATCTGGTGTTGCACTTGACATCTCATGATTGACTCAATTACCTAAGCAAGTGATATATCAATCAAGCAAATCTCTCTCTCTCTTCATCAGTCTAGAAGACATCTCTTTAGAGAGGGTGACTCCATCACCTGCGGGTACACCATCACGCCAGGAGTCATCCATTCTAAAACACTTTAGAATAATATCAAAGTACCCAAATTGGGACACTTCCCAAATTTAGATCTAAAACCATAGATATAGTGACCAGAATCCCTGATATTTTATTCATATCCTTTATGGAGAAAATCCTTATGACAACCATAGTATAACCGATCGTAGTATTGGAATATCACTTCCTATCAAGAGCATGTCATCCAAATACCTGGACATCACTCTCTACTACCTTCTTACCAGATCCATCTCCTATTCTGATGAAGTCAAAACCTATGACTGTCAATCAAAAATAGATGATCTATTTCTGCTATACCTGCTTTAGTCTATAAATAGACATAAGCTACTTGCGCACTATGCTTCCGCTGCTCCCACTGACTACAACAACCTTCTGGCTGAGTCATATACACGTGCACTTCTAAAGCTAGTTTAGAACGACGTTATACTCATCCTCTTTCCAGGTCTCATAGTCTAGAACAACAGTAATGGCATGTTTGGGTAATCATAAACCTCCCTATCACCGTCTTTGAGGATACCGAAGTACCTCTCGGGTGTCTAAGGTTACCCACCAAATCTGTGGAGTGGCTATTGGATCATTGAAACCATTTGAATCCATAGGTTCTATTAAATTTTAAGTAATCATTTGTGGTTCTGGAATCACTTCCAGTTCTACAATACTCCCACTAATGTTTTCTGAAAAGAATCTATTTTATTAAAACTGGTAGCGAGTCAAGAACAATATTACTATTGATCTTCCTGATAGTAGAAAGTTAACCCTCATCAAAGCCCGGGATAACCCACAAACTGCCATTACTGAAACATGCCTTGACTTTTTCCAGCTTCTGGTTTTAAGCATAAGCCGGAAAACTCCATATATCTTAACATCGTTAAGATATTAATCCATTCTATATCCATATAGAAACTAAGGCACTAATTTAATTGGAGCCAGATTCAAAAATCATGCAGCTGTTTCAGTGCATATCAATTAAATGGAAGAAGGCCAAACAACATTACTCATCAAGGAATGCATCCACGTATGAGTAACCTGAAAGAGAAGCTAGTTCTCAAAACCATTACTTATAACAGAATACCTAGCACTGAATGATTTCTGTTTTAGAGAAGTGTAGTAACCGCAATCAATAACGGTGTCGCGTGTAGCTAAACCAAGATGAGTACAGGTCGTCCTCACGGATATATGGAATCTTTCAATCTTACTTTAGACGTGTTGAAAAAGAAGAAGAATAGAAGAATAAAGAATAGTGAAGAATAGTTTCTAGATCTACGTCAAAATACGGATGTAGAATACAGATCTTGTTTGAATACGGATATAGATTTTATACGAAGAATGCTTGTAGGGTTCGTTCGGATTTAGTAGTCATGGATGACTAATAAAGATTACTCTTTTTATCTATTGATAGATTTAATACTAGATAGAAAGTGATGAATGAGTATTAGGGTTCTTAGAAAAAACTAGGGTTTCCCCACTATTGACCCTTGTCCTTTCATTGATCTCTATTAATGTCTATCCCTTAACAAAACAATTGTTAATCTAATATCAAATCGCGGTCGAGACTAGCAATAAATTGGTAGCGCGCCCAATTTGGATGTTAATGATTCTTTTGTTAAAGTTTATAACCTTGATAAGACTTAAAAGAAGTTAAATTATTTTCTCATCCATTGTTCTACCCTAATCCTACGAACCCTATCAAGCGGAGAATTACTCACGCATGATGGAGATAGAAGAAGAACGGATAGAGAAAGAGATCGCAATGCAGAAATTAAATGCTAAATAATTAATCTAATGATCTACCTTTATTAATCAACTTCACAATTACAAAACCTTCGAGTTTAGATTACAAGAGGAAGAAGAAGTTGCTCTCGATCTCTGCCTCGTAGGAAGTAGATGCTCCGTCGAATCATACGTCGCCTTCACGTCGAATCGTGGACCTGTCGTGGATCACTTGTTCTTTGACGGTGATTAGCTTCATGTAAAAGATTGATGATTTCTAAGTTTAGCCCTCGATCCTTTTGTAAGTCAACGTTACACACCCTACAAGATGCGGGGAGGCAGAATAGGAAAAACAATCATTTTGTTCAAAGTAACATCGATTACCAAACGGATCTTTGCTAAACTCTAACTAACAAACTATCTATAAGTGCTAAACTACTATGATAGATGATTATACCTCAAGATACTAGTCCTTCTTGTTCTTGTAGTTCACCTCCTCGTCGGCCTCCTCGATGTGATAGAAGATCCACCTGAGAGTTCCTTCTTCAAGCTTTAACCTCTAACTTGAGGTAACTAAGTGGCTAGGATTGCTAATCCAAGTGACCTAGAGGATATAGAGATGGATTAAGGATCTATTAGTCTTTTTAACCCTTGGGATCTCAACACATAAGAGGATTAGGGTTAGGTTGAAGAAGAGGAGAGCTTGAGGAGAGAAAGAGTGTATATGAGAATGAATTGAATTATTACTCGTTTGTGAATCTATGAAGCATGATAATTATCCAAATAATAATATACAATAATAACAACCATGCTTCATTAACTCACTTTGGATGAATCATCTCATGAGTCATTAAAACATTTAATGCAAATAACAAATCACCTCTCCACCTCATTTAGTTTAATTCATAAATGAATTAAAACTAAATGAGTCACCTTTCTTCTAAAAGCTTCTCGATTAATTAGGAGAATGCCCCTCCCATCCATATTTACGAAAAACACGGATATACAGAGACTGCATAAATCCAATAATCCAATATTAGAATCTGGCTTAAACCAAAGCCCGCTAGTAAAATCTATCCGAACATCATACGTGCACAAGTACACGTATATGTCCGAACCCTTGTCGTAAAAACCAAACGACCTCTATATCGTTTCTCCTAAAGCAGGGAAACCCTCTGTGTGTGACTCTAAAGACTAGACACTACGCTGGCAGTGGGTTTAACCACAGGCCGCAAGCGGTACTAGCTGTAGGTAACGGTCCCCAGGTAGATGTCGATTAGAAGGCCGATGAGGAAACCCATCCAAACTCCAACTGAGTTTGATGTGACAATCTCCGTACAGTACGGTCTGTTCATCTAAGACTATCGCATATCGGGCCTAAGGGGGCAACAAGCGTCAGTCCCATAAAAGCGGTATAAGTCGTGTCGGAGTGAAGCCTATTACACCTTGAGAAGTTAATGGAAAACCTACCAGTAAATCTCGCTTGCCCTGGCCAGGGACCTTACGTAATGGCTCTCCAAACACAGCGCGATATCAACCGCCAACACCGGAAGAGATGAATCCTATCTAACCGCCACTGCCTCCAAGTGCTTCGGGACTGCACCCAACTGCTACCTGTTTGGACGACTCAGTCGAGCCGTGGTAGGGTAGCAATCTAAGAACAGTGGGAACACACTCGAGGCGAAGCAGCAGTATCAAGTCTATGGACTATGTTGTACTCATGTCACCTGGGAACGTTTAACTGACGACGGGTATAATACCAACCAACAGTTTCCCACGAGTCATGTCCGATGTGTTAGTGTATATGCCCTAGAGGCCATTACTGTATCATACTAGTTTGTATATTACTTAATGGAAGCTTGGGATATTCACCTTGTATAAACAATCTTGCTCAATATAGTAGTATGCTACTTGATTTGTTTCTACTTCAATGTGTACATGTGTTTATTTTAGTATATCACCTATACGCATTAGTGGAGCCCTTAGGATCTTTGCTTGATTACCAGCGTTGTGATGGCAGTCACACTAGTGGGGGCTGGGTAATCTATAAGCACATCCTTATACAGGTCCCTAGTCGCAGGACTATCGAGACAGGGCATCGATACTCCGGAGTAGACTAGCGTATGCGCTTCTCATCCCAGTATGGGAGATGGTCTGTCCCACAGCCATCAGTACGTCGTACTGGAGATAGTATACGGGTGCTCGTTGGGTTACGAGTACACTGGACAGGACTCGTCGGGAACTGACAGGTTGGTATTATACCTATCGTCAGTTATCAGTTCCCAGGTGACATGAGTACAGCTTAGTCCGCTGACTTGACACTGGCACTTTGCCTCGAGTGTGTTCCCACTGCACTTTGATCACTACCCTACCACGGCTCAAAGGAGTCGTGCAAACAGGTAATGGTTGGGTGCAGTCCCGAAGCACTTGGAGGCAGTGACGGTTAGACAGGATTCGTCTCTCCCGGTATTGGGGGTTGACATCGCGCTGTGTCTAGGAGAGCCATTACACGAGTAGTCCCTGGCCAGGGCAAGCGAGATATACTGGTAGGCTTCCAGTGTTATCTCAGGGTGTTTTAGGCTTCACTCCGACACGACTTGTACCGCTATTAGGGGACTGACATTTTACCACCCCCTAGGCCCGACATGCGATGTATTAGACGAACAGACCGGACTGTACGGAGACTGTCACATTCAGACTCAGTAGGAGTTCAGATGGGGTTCACCTCGTCAGCCTTCTTGTCGGCATCTACCTGAGGACCGTTACGCACAGCTAGTGCCGCTTGCGGTCTGTGGTTAAACCCACTGCCAGCGTAGTGTCGAGTCTTTAGAGTCCCACACAGAGGGTATTCGCCTCTGGGCAAAACAGAGTAGAGGTCGCATGGTCTTGCGACAGGGTTCGTTCTCATCCGCGCACTTGTGCACGTTTGGAGTCCGGACAGACATTACTAGTAGGCTCTGGTTTGAGCCAGATACTGGTATATGTTTTGGGGTTGATTTTATCTCTTGGTATTCATGTTCCTCGGAACAAGAATGCGGGTGTGTATGCACAGTTGATTGAGGCGGAGGAACAGGATTTTCATTAGGGTTTCGGAACGGGTGCGTATGCACAGTTGACAGTCGTCTTTTTCCAAACCCTAATGGAATTATGATATATCTATTAATAATATTAATTAAATGAAATTGTGTCATGGTTGGATTTTGTTGACTTGTTGACCATGGTTGACTTGTTGACCATGGTTGAAGGTTTGACCATCATCATTACAAAAGAAAAATGCTTTTTGATTCTTGCAAAACCATTTAAAGAATGTAATGATAATGGTCATTCCAAACCATCCATCAACTATTTCATTTTATTATTATTGTTAATTGTTAATTCTTTTCATTTGTGATATGGTTGCAAGAAATGAAAAGAATAAGCTCATTCTATCATAACCATTCTCTCTCCTCACTTGTTCTTCTTCCTCCTCTAGTTCAAGGAGATCCCTTCTCATGAGTTGAGAATCCCTCTCCTTGAGTTAAAAACACCCCAAAGACACTCTCTACTCACTCTAGGGTCAAAGGTTTAGCAAGCCGAAGATTCTAGTTCTCTCAAAGTTCGAGAAAGAGCCCGAAGGTTGAACCCTCAGGTGGATCCATCTTTGACGGAAGAAGGCAACGAGGAAAGCACCATCAATCCCTACAAAGGTTTCAAGAAAAAGGAGTTCAAGTTAGGTATAACCTCCTTTCCGAGTAGCTAACTCTCTTTAGCATGTTTGCTAGTTGTAGTTTAGGAAAAGATCCCGACTTTGTTAGTCCATGTTGCCCCATGCGCTAAAAATTTGATTTTTATACCGTTTCCGCCTCCCCGTAAGAACCGGGGGTCGTAACGTGGACTTACAGTGGTATCAGAGCCTAACTAAACTTAAACTAGCTTTGTAGTAAAGTGTATGGAAGTTCGATCGAGAAAAATCGCAAAACCGGAAAAACAAAACCCTAAGTTTCTGTTGAAATTTTTTGTGCTCTAAATGTAAAAAGTTTTACTCCTAAAATCGGCTCAGGGTTTTGTGAAAACACCCACAAAATACGATAGCATGATTCCTTCAAAGCGCCGCGGTTCCGCGGCAATGGGTGGCTTAGGCCGCGGAACCGCCGCCGTTTTGTCTCCTCTTGTGGTCCTGTTTTGTGCAGTGTTCTTCTGGTAGGGTTTTGGGATTTTTAAGATATGTCATTCGTGCCCAGATTTTCCAGAAAAGAAATTTGTTTTTGGGGGCCTATAAATCCGTATTTTTGTCGAACTTCACTGTACTTTGACTACAATGGTTATATCTGTGATGTTTACATGTATTGAACGTCGGCTAATCGCTATATGTCGATTAGTCGGAGTTATACATATCTGTGATCTGTGTTTGTTGATGGTATGTGTATATGAATGGATTGGATTGTCGCGGGTGAATAGCCAGGATGGATGTGAGATGAGTGTTGTTTTTCTTTCATTCATTTGTAATATGTAAATTGATGTAATATTATTATTTGTATGGCCGCACAACCGGGTCGGGGTTGTAGCCGTCATTGTATAATTCTTTTTACTGTTTTTGCTCCTAGGATAGACCCATGGAGGGGTGCACAAACTACCGGGTACTTGGCGGGTAGTTTGCCGCACCCGTAGGGGTCTTGGGTGGGGTTTTGGCTATTCACCGCGACCGTGCAATCCGCTTTTCGTTGCAGGCTCGGACGGATTGCGGATTCCTAGTATATCCAATGTATTCATCTGTGATCTGTAATGTCTATCATTGCTATATTTATAACTATTTAGGTGTTGCTTATGTTTTACATCCGCGCTAGCCCAGCCCCCGCTCTGTCGTTAGTTAAGTAACCTAACGGGTGATGACGGGGCCCCGTGGCGAATGCGAATGGCATAAGCGTACGTCATATTTTCGTTGTTTTCTGCAATGGTAGGATTAAATGATGGGACGCATTAAAAGAACTAATGCAAGAATATCACGCATTAAAAGAACTAATGCAAGATAATAAACCAAGTTAAAGTCGTTGGAACACTTTCGAAAAACCACTCGGTTCTTTTCAAAACTAACTTTTAAATGCGGAGATTGAGCCACTCCTTCTAAAAGCTATCTCGTTCCATCAATTATATCAAGTTCACTACGTTCACGGTTTCGCCAAAACCATTCGTAGCCCTCCGTCGTTTCGTATGAATATTCAATAGTATTCAAGCTATGTTTGTTGACCTTCGTCAAGGCATAGAGATTGGTAGCTGTTGGGTGTTCATATGTAGCATAGATAGATGCGTTGGTTTAGGACAGTCGTATTGCCTTGTTGACCTTCGTTAAGGGTATATACGGGTGGGTTCAAATTAACCTGGAAAATGACGGGCAGAACTTGACATGTGACTTATGATTTGTTGACCTTCGTCAAGGTCATAAGAGCATGGGGCAAAAATCCATATCGAGAGTTTCAAAAGTACTGAAACTTGCTAGATTTGCATACCATTTGGAGTGTGGTGATTCTGGTAGGATTCCTTCAGTTTCGTCACGCGATGATATTTGGATCCCGATCCTACTGTGAGTATATGCTACTCCTCGGGAAATTTCTCACTAAACGATCAATGCTATAAACCTAGTAGGTGCCTAGAAAGGTGTTAGCGGGGCTACGCCCCCAGGGAAAAGAGGTTCTTTAATTAAGGAACTTCGCGAAAGCGTTGGAAAACCTCCCTCGAAGTACCGACACTGGCCTGGCTGAACGGTTAAGCAAGTATTGTGCGGTGGGATTGATCCCGACTAATTCTTCCTTTATGGTTTGAGGAGGGATTCGAGAGACAGTGGGAGCCATCCTGTTTAGACAAATTAAAAACCACTCTAAACTTGCAAAAGCATCATGCTAAAGTGTTTCTTCTCTCCCTCCTAATTGCAGCGACCATTCGACATGACTGGACTTAAGTTACTTCTAGATAAAAACATACTGACAGGGACAAACTACAAAGATTGGCTCAGGAATGTCAAAATGGCAATCACTTACGACAAGCTGGGGTATCTTCTTACCACCAAAGCTCCCCCCGTCCCAGGTCCCACCTCCAGCGTCGCGGATAAGGAAATCCGTAAGACTTGGGAGATTGATTGCGCGAAGGCCAAGTGCCTCATGCTTGCCTCTATGGACAACGAACACCAGAGGAGGCACGAGAATATGGACCTGGAATCCATATTTCTTCATACAAAAGAACTGTATGGAGAGCAGTCTCATATCGCAAGATACGAAGTGTCGAAGAAGTTATTTTCGGCAAAGTTGGCCGTCGGATCATCGGTAGCGGACCACGTGCTTAAGATGATTGGCTACATTGAGGAGCTCGCGGAACTTGGGACCACGTTGGAAAGTGAACTCTATACGGATTTAATTCTCCAGTCCCTTCCATCCACTTACGCCCAGTTTATACTGAACTTCAACTTACAAGAAAAAGAAGTTGAACTTTCAGAACTCCTCAACATGCTGAGGAGCGCAGAGGGCACCCTACAGAAAGGTAGGGAAACACCCGCTTTGTTTGTAGGAGGATCTTCTTCTTCTAGGTCCAAGGCGAAAGCCAAGGGAAAGAGGAAGAAAGCCCCCGCCAAACCAAGGGGCGGTGTTAGTAAAGTGGGTACGAAGGGAAAAGAAAAGGCAACAAAGATTGCGGGGAAGCTTGTGGGAAAGGAAGAATGCTTCTATTGTCATAAAAGTGGACACTGGAAGAAAGATTGCAGGGCTTGGAAAGCCAGGACACAGGAACTGAAGCAGGTTGCGGCTTCAGCTTCAGGTGTGTATGTTATTGAAAACTGTCTATCGATAAACTCTACTTCCTGGGTATTGGATACTGGATCAGGATCTCATATCTGTAATTCTTTGCAGGCGTTGAGAAACCGTAGGTTTTTGAAGGCAGGTGACATGACCCTCAGAGTTGCAAACGGAGCTAGCATGGATGCTAAAGCCGTGGGGGACTATCACCTGGGAATGTCAGATGGGCATGTTTTGGTTTTGCGTAATTGCTTTTTTGTACCCAACGCAACTTGTAATATCATTTCTGTATCTTTGGTTTCTAAAGAAGGTTATGAATTTGCGTTTGTAAGTAATGTTGTAAACATTCACCTTAATCAAGTTCTGATTGGGTCAGGTACACTGAGCAATGGTATATACGTGTTAAACCAACCGCAGATTTTCAATGTCCAGAATACACACAAAAGAAAGTCTCCAGATATCAATCAGGCTTTCTTATGGCATTGTAGACTGGGTCACATCAATGAGACACGGTTGACTAAGTTACATAAAGAAGGATACTTGGATCCGTTGGAGTATCAGTCTTATGCCACTTGTGAATCTTGTCTCATGGGAAAGATGACAAAGACTCCGTTCACTGGACACGGAGAAAGAGCGAGCGAGCTCTTGGGACTCATACACAGTGACGTGTGTGGTCCAATGTCTACACATGCGCGAAGCGGTTATTCATACTTCATTACTTTCACAGATGATTTCTCTAGGTATGGACATGTCTTCTTAATGAAGCACAAATCCGAGGCCTTTGAGAAATTTCGGGATTACAAGAATGAAGTTGAAAAACAAACAGGAAAAAGTATTAAGATTCTAAGATCGGATCGAGGTGGTGAATACTTGAGTGCCGAGTTCCTGGACTATTTAAAAGAGAATGGAATTCTCTCTCAGCGTACTCCTCCATACACTCCGCAACATAACGGTGTATCGGAAAGGAGGAATCGAACCCTATTGGATATGGTTCGTTCCATGATGAGTAAGGCTGAGTTACCGCGATCTTTCTGGGGCTATGCACTAGAAGCAGCTGCATATCTCTTGAACAAGGCTCCCACCAAGACTGTGCCTACCACTCCATATCAGATGTGGAGTGGGAAGAAACCCTGTCTTAAGTACCTTAAGATATGGGGATGTCCAGCTTTTGTAAAAAAAGCAGCATGCGGACAAGCTCGAGGCACGTTCAGTACAGTGTAAGTTTGTGGGATACCCAAAGAACTCCAGGGGGTATCTGTTCTATTCCGCTGAGGAACAAAAGGTTTTTGTTTCTCAACATGGCCGCTTCTTGGAAACTGAGTTTTTGGAAACCCAGATAAGTGGGAACGCAATAGAACTGGAAGAAATTCCAGAACCACAAGCTATTACTGAAAGCTTGGAAGAGCCAGTAAGTTCAAAAGAACAGGACATTCCTATGCCGCTCCGCAGGAGTAGTAGGCAGTCTCATCCGCCCGAGAGATACTACGGTTTTCTCATAGACGAGGATAGAGAGGATTGCATCATAGATTATGATGAGCCTACTAGCTTCCAGCAGGCCGTTCAGAGCGTTGACTCGGTAAAATGGCTGGATGCAATGCGGACCGAAATGGAGCCATGTACACCAACAAAGTGTGGACGTTGGACATTGCTCCAGACGGGGTAATACCCGTAGGATGCAAGTGGATCTTCAAAAGGAAGATTGGTGTAGATGGACAGGTTGAGACCTATAAAGCTAGACTTGTAGCAAAGAGTTTCCGTCAAAGACCTGGTTTGGACTATGACAAAACCTTTTCTCCAGTGGCTATGCAGAAATCCATTCGGATCCTTCTTGCCATTGCTGCCTTCCACGATTATGAGATTTGGAAAATAGACGTAAAACCCGCTTTTCTAAATGGAAATTTAGAGGAGTGTGTCTATATGGACCAGCCAGAGGGTTTCATTCAGAGTGGGAGCAGCGGAAAGGTGTGCAAGTTGCTTAAGTCCATCTATGGACTAAAGCAGGCATCGCGGAGTTAGAACATCTGTTTTGATGAGACGGTCAAGGAATTTGGCTTTATCAAAAATCCACATGAACCATGCATCTATAGTAGATTTGTAGCGAGAACTGTAGTATTCCTCGTTTTATACGTGGATGACATTCTCTTAATAGGAAATGACATTCCTATGCTACAATCTGTCAAGGGGTTCTTGTCACACAGGTTCTCCATGAAAGACCTGGGTGATGCCTCATACATCCTGGGGATCCGGATCCATCGTGATAGATCCAAGAGGATATTAGGACTTTCACAGTCCAGGTACATCGACACCATACTGAAAAGATTCAGTATGGAAGATTCCAAGCGCGGTAACCTACCGGCTTGTCACGGGATCACCCTCTCTAAAGAGATGTCCCCCAAGACTGATTTGGAGAGGGATCGCATGTCTATTATACCCTACGCTTCTGCGGTAGGCTCTATAATGTATGCGATGTTGTGTACCAGACCGGATGTAGCTTATGCACTGAGTGTGGTAAGCCGGTATCAGTCAAACCCTGAGGAGAAACACTGGATAGCGGTAAAGAACATTCTCAAGTACCTGAGAAGGACTAAGGAGATGTTCTTGGTGTATGGCGGAAAAGACCTCCAGATCGAGGCCTTTGCTGACTCCAGCTTCCAGAGTGACCAGGATGATTCCAAGTCCATGTCGGGTTTTGTCTTTACCCTCAATGGAGGGGCGGTGTGTTGGAAGAGTTCCAAACAAGAAACCGTTGCAGACTCGACTATGGAAGCGGAATACATCGCTGCATCTGATGCCGCAAAAGAAGCTGTCTGGATGAGGAAGTTCTTGAAAGAACTTCAGGTGGTTCCGTCCATTGTTGACCCAATACCTCTGTATTGCGACAACAACGGGGCTATAGCTTTAGCGAAGGAACCCAGGTCCCATCAGAGATCCAGGCACATCTTGAGGCGGTATCACCTGATCAGGGAGATCGTGGATCGCAAGGAGATCGAGGTTCGGAGGGTTGCTTCAGAAGAAAACACTGCAGATCTATTCACCAAGGCCCTGCCCCAGACTCAGTTCGAGCGGCTGGTCGAGATGATAGGTCTTCGATACGCCAGTACATGGCCTTAGTGCAAGTGGGAGATTGTTAGTGTATATGCCCTAGAGGCCATTACTGTATCATACTAGTTTGTATATTACTTAATGGAAGCTTGGGATATTCACCTTGTATAAACAATCTTGCTCAATATAGTAGTATGCTACTTGGTTTGTTTCTACTTCAATGTGTACATGTGTTTATTTTAGTATATCACCTATACGCATTAGTGGAGCCCTTAGGATCTTTGCTTGATTACCAGCGTTGTGATGGCAGTCACACTAGTGGGGGCTGGGTAATCTATAAGCACATCCTTATACAGGTCCCTAGTCGCAGGACTATCGAGACAGGGCATCGATACTCCGGAGTAGACTAGCGTATGCGCTTCTCATCCCAGTATGGGAGATGGTCTGTCCCACAGCCATCAGTACGTCGTACTGGAGATAGTATACGGGTGCTCGTTGGGTTACGAGTACACTGGACAGGACTCGTCGGGAACTGACAGGTTGGTATTATACCTATCGTCAGTTATCAGTTCCCAGGTGACATGAGTACAGCTTAGTCCGCTGACTTGACACTGGCACTTCGCCTCGAGTGTGTTCCCACTGCACTTTGATCACTACCCTACCACGGCTCAAAGGAGTCGTGCAAACAGGTAATGGTTGGGTGCAGTCCCGAAGCACTTGGAGGCAGTGACGGTTAGACAGGATTCATCTCTCCCGGTATTGGGGGTTGACATCGCGCTGTGTCTAGGAGAGCCATTACACGAGTAGTCCCTGGCCAGGGCAAGCGAGATATACTGGTAGGCTTCCTGTGTTATCTCAGGGTGTTTTGGGCTTCATTCCGACACAACTTGTACCGCTATTAGGGGACTGACATTTTACCGCCCCCTAGGCCCGACATGCGATGTATTAGACGAACAGACCGGACTGTACGGAGACTGTCACATTCAGACTCAGTAGGAGTTCAGATGGGGTTCACCTCGTCAGCCTTCTTGTCGGCATCTACCTGGGGACCGTTACGCACAGCTAGTGCCACTTGCGGTCTGTGGTTAAACCCACTGCCAGTGTAGTGTCGAGTCTTTAGAGTCCCACACAGAGGGTATTCGCCTCTGGGCAAAACAGAGTAGAGGTCGCATGGTCTTGCGACAGGGTTCGTTCTCATCCGCGCACTTGTGCACGTTTGGAGTCCGGACAGATATTACTAGTAGGCTCTGATTTGAGCCAGATACTGGTATATGTTTTGGGGTTGATTTTATATCTTGGTATTCATGTTCCTCGGAACAAGAATGCGGGTGTGTATGCACAGTTGATTGAGGCGGAGGAACAGGATTTTCATTAGGGTTTCGGAACGGGTGCGTATGCACAGTTGACAGTCGTCTTTTTCCAAACCCTAATGGAATTATGATATATCTATTAATAATATTAATTAAATAAAATTGTGTCATGGTTGGATTTTGTTGACTTGTTGACCATGGTTGACTTGTTGACCATGGTTGAAGGTTTGACCATCATCATTACAAAAGAAAGATGCTTTTTGATTCTTGCAAAACCATTTAAAGAATGTAATGATAATGGTCATTCCAAACCATCCATCAACTATTTAATTCTATTCTTATTGTTAATTGTTAATTCTTTTCATTTGTGATATGGTTGCAAGAAATGAAAAGAATAAGCTCATTCTATCATAACCATTCTCTCTCCTCACTTGTTCTTCTTCCTCCTCTAGTTCAAGGAGATCCCTTCTCATGAGTTGAGAATCCCTCTCCTTGAGTTAAAAACACCCCAAAGACACTCTCTACTCACTCTAGGGTCAAAGGTTTAGCAAGCCGAAGATTCTAGTTCTCTCAAAGTTCGAGAAAGAGCCCGAAGGTTGAACCCTCAGGTGGATCCATCTTTGACGGAAGAAGGCAACGAGGAAAGCACCATCAATCCCTACAAAGGTTTCAAGAAGAAGGAGTTCAAGTTAGGTATAACCTCCTTTCCGAGTAGCTAACTCTCTTTAGCATATTTGCTAGTTGTAGTTTAGGAAAAGATCCCGACTTTGTTAGTCCATGTTGCCCCATGCGCTAAAAATTTGATTTTTATACCGTTTCCGCCTCCCCGTAAGAACCGGGGGTCGCAACGTGGACTTACACGATGTACCCGTAACCCAACAAGCACCTGCATACTATCTCCAGTACAACGTACTAATGGCTGTGGTACAGACCATTTCCCCTGCTGGACTGAGAAGCGTATATACTAGTCTACTCTGGAGTATCGATGCCCTGTCTCGATAATCCTATGACTAGGGACCTGAAAAAGGATGTGCTTGTAGACTACCCAGCCCCCACTAGTATGACCGCCATCACAACGCTGGTAGTAAAGCAAGATCCTATGGGCTCTATCAATATGTATTCGCGATATGCTAAAAGAAACATATACACATATTAAGATAGAAATAAACCAAGTAGCATACTACTATGTTGAGCAAGACTGTTAATACAACTGTAAATATCCCAAGCTTCCATTAAGTAATATACAAACTAGTATGATACAATAATGGCCCCTAGGGCATATACACTAACAATCTCCTACCTGCACTAGGGCCATGTACTGGCGTATCGAAGACCTATCATCTCGAATAGCCTCTCGAAATGCATCTGAGGTAAGGCCTTTGTGAATGGATCTACAGTGTTCTCCTCTGTAGCAACTCTCCGGACCTCGATCTCCCTGCAATCTATGATCTCCCTGATCAGGTGATACCGCCTCAAGATGTGTCTGGACTTTTGATGGGACCTGGGTTCCTTCGGTAAAGCTATAGCCCAGTTGTTGTCACAATACAGAGGTATTGGATCAATAATCGATGGAACCACCTGAAGTTCTGTTAAGAACTTCTTTACCCAAACTGCTTCTTTTGCGGCATCAGAAGCTGCGATATACTCCGCTTCCATCGTCGAGTCAGCAACGGTGTCCTGCTTGGAACTCTTCCAGCACACCGCCCCTCCATTAAGGGTAAAGACATAACCTGATATAGACTTGGAGTCATCCTTGTCACTCTGGAAGCTGGAGTCAGCAAAAGCCTCGATCTGGAGGTCTTTTCTGCCGTAAACCAAGAACATATCCTTAGTCCTTCTAAGGTACTTGAGAATGTTCTTTACTGCTATCCAGTGCTTCTCCCCTGGGTTTGACTGATACCGGCTTACCATGCTTAGTGCGTAAGCTACATCTGGTCTGGTACACAACATCGCATACATTATAGAGCCTACCGTAGAAGCGTAGGGTATAACTGACATGCGATCCCTTTCCAAATCAGTCTTGGGAGACATCTCTTTGGAGAGGGTGATTCCGTGACAAGCCGGTAAATTACCGCGCTTAGAATCTTCCATTCTGAATCTTTTCAGTATAGTGTTGATATACCTAGACTGTGAAAGTCTCAATATCCTCTTAGATCTATCACGATAGATCTCGATCCTCAGATTGTAAGAGGCATCACCCAGGTGTTTCATGGAGAACCTGTGTGACAAGAATCCTTTGACAGATTGTAGCATATGAATGTCATTTCCTATCAAGAGAATGTCATCCACGTACAAGACGAGGAATATGACAGTTCATGCTACAATCTTACTATATATACATGGTTCATTTGGATTTTTGATAAAGTCATATTCTTTGACCGTTTTATCAAAACAGTTGTTCCAACTCCGCGATGCCTGCTTTAATCCATAAATGGACTTAAGCAACTTGCACACTTTCCCGCTGCTCCCACTCTGATTGAAACCTTCTGGCTGATCCATATAGACGCACTCGTCTAAATTTCCATTTAGAAAAGCCGTCTTTACATCCATCTGCCAGATCTCATAATCGTGGAAGGCAGCAATGGCAAGAAGGATCCGAATGGATTTGAGCATAGCCACTGGAGAAAAAGTCTCGTCATAGTCCAAGCCAGGCGTTTGACAAAAACCCTTTGCAACAAGTCTAGCCCTATAGGTTTCTACCTGTCCATCTACACCAATCTTCTTTCTGAAGATCCACTTGCATCCTATGGGTTTTACCCCATCTGGAGCAAAGTCCAAAGTCCAAACTTTGTTGGTGTACATGGACTCCATCTCGGTCCGCATTGCATCCAGCCATCTTACTAAGTCGCCGCTCTGGATGACCTGCTGGAAGCTAGTAGGTTCATGACTATCAATGACGCAATACTCTCTATCCCCGTCTATGAGAAAACCGTAGTATCTCTCTGGCGGATGAGACAGCCTGCTACTCCTGCGGAGGGGTGCGGTAATGTCCTATTCTTCTGGAACTTCTGGTTCTACCAAGCTTTCAGTAGTAGCTTGAGGTTCTGGAATTTCTTCCAGTTCTATTGCGCTCCCACTTGTTTCCTTTTCTAAAAATTGCTGTTCTAGAAAATGGGCATTACGAGAAATAAAAACCTTTTGTTCCTCTGCGTAATAGAAAAAATACCCCTTGGAGTTCTTTGGATATCCCACAAACTTACACTGTACTGAACGTGCATCAAGTTTGTCCGCATGCTGCTTTTTAACAAAAGCTGGACATCCCCATATTTTCAGATACTGAAGATAGGGTTTCTTCCCACTCCACATCTGATATGTTATGGTCGGCACAGTCTTGGTAGGAACCCTGTTCAAAAGATATGCAGCTGATTCTCGTGCATAACCCCAAAAAGATCGCGGTAACTCAGCATTACTCATCATGGAATGTACCATATCCAATAGGGTTCGGTTTCGTCTTTCCGATACACCGTTATGTTGGAGAGTGTATGGAGGAGTAAGATGAGAGAGAATTCCATTCTCTTTTAAGTAACCCAGGAACTCGGCACTTAAGTATTCACCACCTCAATCAGATCTCAGTGTCTTGATACTTTTGCCAGTTTGGTTTTCTACTTCATTCTTATATTCTCGGAATTTCTTAAAAGCCTCGGATTTATATTTCATCAAGAAAATGAATCCATACCCAAAGTAATGAAATATGAA
Source organism: Agapanthus africanus (assembly GCA_030015575.1). NCBI lineage: Eukaryota > Viridiplantae > Streptophyta > Magnoliopsida > Asparagales > Amaryllidaceae > Agapanthus > Agapanthus africanus. Next base: position 236,345,866 of record CM057337.1, read on the forward strand.
AAACCGCTTATTGCATGTATAGACATTAGACCACATACATCGCTGTGTATGAGTCCTAAGAGCTCTCTCGCTCTTATTCCGTGTCCAGTGAACGGAGACTTTGTCATCTTTCCTTTGAGACATGATTGACAAGTAGCATAAGATTGATATTCGAACGGATCCAAATATCCTTCTTTATGTAACTTAGTTAACCTTGTCTCATTGATGTGACCTAGTCTACAATCCTATAAGAACGCCTGATTTATATCTGGAGACTTTCTTTTTAGTGTGTTCTGAACATTGAAAATCTATAATTGGTTTAACACATATATACCGTTATCTAGTGTACCGGACCCAATCAAACCATGATTAAGGTGGATGTTAACAACATCACTTACAAACGTGAAATCATAACCTTCTTTTGATAACAACGATATTGATATGATATTACACGTTCAACTAGGTACACAAAAACAGTTGCGCAAAACCAAAATATGTCCACTCGTCAATCCAAGGTGATAATCCCCTACGGACACAGCATCCACGCTCACTCCGTTAGCAACCTGGAGGGTCATATCACCAGCCTTCAGTACTCTACGGCTTCTCAGTGCCTGCAATGAATTGCATATATGAGATCCTGATCCGGTATCCAATACCCAGGAAGTAGAGTTGATTGACAGACAATTTTCAATTACAAACACACCTGAAGCCGAAGCCACAACTTGCCTCGGGTACTGGTTCTTGGCAATCCAAGCTTTGCAATCCTTCTTCCAATGGGCTTTCCTACGACAGTGGAAGCACTCGTCCTTTGCTACTACCAGCACCGCAACCTTTGCCTTTCCCTTGACTCCGACCTTACCAACACCACCTCTTGGTTTGGTAGGGGCCTTCTTCTTCCTTCCTTTGGTCCTTGCCTTGGACCTGGAAGAGGAAGCACCACGAACAAACATAGTGGGTGTTTCCCTTGCTTTCTGCAAGGTGCCCTCGGCACTCCTCAACATGTTAAGGAGTTCTGGAAGTTCAACTTCTTTACCTTGAATATTGAAATTCAAGATAAACCAGGCGTAGGTGGAAGGAAGGGACTGGAGAACCAAGTCTATATACAGCTCGTTCTCTAATGTTGTCCCGAGGTCCACGAGCTCCTCAATATAGCCAATCATCTTAAGGACATGTTCCCCTACAGATGATCCGACGGCCAGCCTCGACTGAAACAAGTTCTTCGAGGTCTCGTATTTAGCTATACGAGATTGCTCTCCATACAGTTCCTTGGTGTGGAGAAATATGGTTTCAATATCCATATTCTCGTGCCTCCTCTGATGTTCATTATCCATAGAGGCAAGCACGATGCATTTGGCCTTCGCGCAGTCTAACTCCCAGGTCTTGCAGATTTCCCTATCCGCGACACTGGATTCTGGACCTGGGACGGCAGGGGCCCTAGTAGTAAGGACATGCCCCAATTTGTCATAGGTGATTGCCATCTTGACATTTCTTAACCAATCTTTATAGTTTGGCCCAGTCAAAATATTTTTATCTAATAATAACTTAAGGCCCGTCATGTTCTGGGTTGCTGCAATTAGGAGAGTGAGAAGAAAACACTTTAGCATGTTGCTCTTGCAAGTTTAGAGTGGTTTTTAGTTTATCTAAACAGGATGGCTCCCACTGTTTCTCGAATCCTTCCTCAAACCAAAAAAGAAGAACTAGTCAGGACTATTCTCACCGTACAATACTTGCTTAACCGTTCAGCCAGGCCGGTGTCGGTACTTCGAGGGAGGTTTCACGACGCTTTCGCGAAGTTCCTTAATTAAATAACCTCTTTTCCCTAGGGGCGTAGCCCCGATGACACCTTTCTCGACACCTACTTGGTTTATAGAATTGATCGTTAAGTGAAAGAATCTCCCGATGAGTAGCATATACTCACAGTAGGATCGGGATCCAAATATCATCGTGTGATAAAGCTGAAGGAATCCTACCAAAATTATCACACTCCAAATGGTATGCAACTCTAGCAAGTTTCAGTTTCTTTAGAAACTCCCGATGTGGATTTTTGCCCCATGCTCTTATGACCTTGACGTTGGCCAAAACGTCATAAGTCACATGTCAAGTTCTACCCATCATTATCTTGTTAATTTGAACCCACTCGTACATACCCCTGACGTTGGCCAAATGGCAGTACGACTGTCCCAAACCAACTCATCTATCTATGCAACAGATGAATACCCAGCAGCTACCAAACACTATGCCTTGGCGTTGGTCAAAATGCATAGCTTGAATACTACTGAATACCCAAATGAAATGACGGAGGGCTACAAATGGTTTTGGCAAAACCGTGAACAGAGTGAACTTGATATGATCGAAGGAACCTGATAGCTTTTTTAAAAGGAGTGGTTTAAGCTCCGCAATTAAAATCTGCTGTTTTAAAAATAACCGAGTGGTTTCTTTTAAATTGTTCCAATGATTCAACTTTCGTTTGTTTTCTTTGCATTAATATAATGTGTCCCATCAATTAACCTATCATTGCAGAAAACAAAGAAAATACAACGTCCGCTTATGCTATCCGCATTCGCCACTGGGCCCCGTCATTCACCCGTTAGGTTACTTAACTAACGACAGAGCGGGGGCTGGGCTAGCGCGGATGCAAAACATAAGCAACGCCTACTAAATATCATATATAGATATTGTACATTCGTCAGACGCAATAATAGGCATTCCAGATCACAGATGAACATATTGGATATTCTAGGAATCCGCATTTCCTTTGAGCCTGTAATGAAAGACGGATTACATAGTCGTGATGAATAGCCAACCCCACCCTAGACCCCTACGGGTACGGAAAACTACCCGTCAAGTACCCGAAATGAAGCAGTCTCCCTCAACGACGTGAGTAGGCCACTAAACACTTCAAAGTACCCGGTAGTTTGTGCACCTCATCTTGGGTCTATTCGCGGAGCAGAAAACAGTAAATGAAATAATACAACGGTGGCTACAACCTCAACCCAGATGTGCCCCGCAAAAGAATATTACAACAAATTACAATTTACATTTGAATGAAAGAAACACTCGTCTCACATCCCCGGCTATCCATTCACGACAATCTAACAAGTTAATATTCACAAACATAAAGTAACCATTACAGAAATGTGCAACCCCCTGCTAACCGACATACTAGCAATTAGGGGGGATTTACGAACACATTAAAACACAATACATATATAATCTAGTTAGCCAAAGTTCTTAAAATTTCGATCAAGCACCACATATGAATCTACTCCAAAAAAATATCTGTGCACATAAAACCTGAACAAAAACAAAACATCCCAGAAAACACAACATCAACACAGAAGAATAACTGAGCAATTTGGGTTAACTCGGTGTCAACTCGGCCGCGGATCTGCGTCGGATCGCTTGGATCGGCCGCGGTTCCGCGGCGGTTTCGCCGAGTCACGATCCCAGATTTCTTCACAATTCTTTAAAAACCCAGCTTGTATTTTTAAAGGTCCCTGGAAAATTTTTAGACCCCAATTTAAAAACGGCAGAAACTTAGTGAAAATGTCATTTTTTCGGGATTAAATTGCGATCGAATTTCTAAAGACTTTGCTAACATGTTAGTTATGGTTTAGCTAGGCTCTAATACCACTGTAAATCAACGTTACACACCCCACAAGATGCGGGGAGGCGGAATAGGAAAAACAATCATTTTGTTCAAAGTAACATCGACTACCAAATGGATCTTTGCTAAACCCTAACTAACAAACTATCTATAAGTGCTAAAATACTATGATAGATGATTATAGCTCAAGATACTAGTCCTTCTTGTTCTTATAGTTCACCTCCTCGTCGGCCTCCTCGATATGATAGAAGATCCATCCGAGAGTTACTTCTTCAAGCTTTAACCTCTAACTTGAGGTAACTAGATGGCTAGGATTGCTAATCCAAGTGACCTAGAGGATATAAAGATGGATTAAAGATCTATTAGCCTTTCTAACCCATGGGATCTCAACAAATGAAAGGATTAGGGTTAGGTTGAAGAAGAGGAGAGCTTGAGGAGAGAGAGTGTGTATGCGAGAATAAAAAGAATTATTACTCATTTGTGAATCTATGAAGCATTATAATTATCCAAATAATAATATACAATAATAACAACCATGCTTCATTAACTCACTTTGGATGAATCATCTCATGAGTCATTAAAACATTTAATGCAAATAACACATCACCTCTCCACCTCATTTAGTTTAATTCATAAATGAATTAAAACTAAATGAATCACCTTTCTTCTAGAAGCTTCTCGAGTAATTAAGAGAATGCCCCTCCCATCCGTATTTACGAAAAACACGAATATACTGAGACTGCATAAATCCAATAATCCAATACTAGAATCTGGTTTAAACCAAAGCCCGCTAGTAAAATCTGTCCGAACAACATACGTGCAAAAGTTCACGTATATGTCCGAACCCTTGTCGTAAAAACCATACGACCTCTATATCATTTCGCCTGAAGCAAGGAAACCCTCTGTGTGGGACTCTAAAGACTCGACACTACGCTGGCAGTGGGTTTAACCACAGGCCGCAAGCGGTACAAGCTGTACGTAACGGTCCCCAGGTTGATGTCGATAAGAAGGCCGATGAGGAAACCCATCCGAACACTTACTGAGCCTGATGTGACAATCTCCGTACAGTCCAGTCTGTTCGTCTAAGACTATCGCATATCGGGCCTAAGGGGGCGACAAGCGTCAGTCCCCTAAACGCGGTATAAGTCGTGTCGGAGTGAAGCCCATTACACCTTGAGAAGTTACTGGAAAACCTACCAGTAAATCTCGCTTGCCCTGGCCAGGGACCTTGTGTAATGGCTCTCCAAACAAAGCACGATATCAACCCCCAACACCGGGAGAGATGAATCTTATCTAACCGCCACTGCCTCCAAGTGCTTCGGGACTGCACCCAACTGCTACCTGTTTGCACGACTCAGTCGAGCCGTCGTAGGGTAGCAATCTAAGAACAGTGGGAACACACTTGAGGCAACGCAGTAGTGTCAAGTCTACAGACTATGCTGTACTCATATCACTTGGGAACTGTTAACTGACGACGGGTATAATACCAACCAACAGCTCCCCGCGAGTCCTGTTCGGTGTACCCGTAACCCAACGAGCACCTGCATACTATCTCCAGTACAACGTACTAATGGCTGTGGGACAGACCATTTCCCCTGCTGTGATGAGAAGCGTATACACTAGTCTACTCTGGAGTATCGATGCCCTGTCTCGATAATCCTATGACTAGGGACCTGAAAAGGATGTGTTTGTAGACTACCCAGCCCCCACTAGTGTGACTGCCATCACAACGCTGGTAGTAAAGCAATATCCTATGGGCTCTATCAATATGTATTCGCGATATGCTAAAAGTAACATATATACATATTAAGATAGAAATAAACCAAGTAGCGTACTACTATGTTGAGCAAGACTGTTAATACAATTGTGAATATTCCAAGCTTCCAATAAGTAATATACAAACTAGTATGATACAATAATGGCCCCTAGGGCATATACACTAACACCTTTATATAGCCCCAAAGCCAGAAACCATAGATCCCCAGAATTAGGGTTAGTTGTAGCAAATCCAACCTAAAAATCCTAACTCCTGACTCGGTAAATCGGCCGCGGATCCGACGCATATTGCATGGTTTGGCCGCGGATCCGCGGTTTGTTGGTGAGATCTTGGCTTCAGAATTCTAGAGCTGTTTCTTTGTGACACATGGAGATTTATTTGATATCTAGAATCTTCATATCTTTTCTGAGTCTCTGCAAATATTGATTCTTCGATTTTATTTAACTTTATCGGCAGATTTTTGATTCCAGACATCTCAACATCTCGATCTCCTGATCTGAACTAAACCTTGCACAATATCTCAATGAATAATGTTAGTAATATTTGGTATTTTTGAGATATTATCCTAACCAATTTGATATGATATTATATTTTAAGAATATTGATTAAGGATATTTGATATGATATGCATATTTAAATTATCAAAATATTATATAAATATTATATGCATACATTTTCCTTCATAATGTTAATTATAATATGTAAATATATGGTAAATAGTATTTTTACAGATAAACCCAAATATGTTCTATAATTATAATAAACACCTTTAGATTTTTAAGAAAAGTAAGGAAAATGTTATATCAAATGTGCGATATTTTCGACTGAACATATACCCCCAAACTTAACTTTGATCGTCCCAAGCAAACTTATTTATTCAAGAGAGGGAGAAAAAGAAAAAGAAAAACCTAAGTAGCACATTTTCGTAGGCAACACGATTACACTGAGCACGTGCAACAAGCCGTTAAACCTCTAGGTGTCCCTAGTAGGAGGAATGTTGTCTCCTGAGGGTTTTCAGCGGATTACACCCATAAAATCCTATAATAAAAGAAAGATAGTGAAAGTTACATATAAAGATAAGAACTATAAAAGAAAGAACTTGAAAATAAGAGTTTCTAACTACACCAGCTTTTCAGTTGCTATGAGCCTTATCTTATGGTCATGAAAAGATATTAGAAATCGCATCATCCCTCAATAAAACGTCGTCTTTAGTCTTCCTCCCTATCTTTCTTCCAAACATCGATCATATACCCCTACGTGTGTCTAAAAGACATCCCTACACTTAGAGAATTCAATTCAAGCTATCATACTCTTGTCCATCTTTCAAAGTACTATTTACTCGGTGAATTTTTTGATGAAATTGCTCACACATCTTTCATGCGACTGTTAATACTTCATGAGGTACTAACCAACCGATTACTAAATATGCTCGTGCATTTAGGCGTAATTCATCGTCTTGCAACATCGATCATATTTTTTTTATATGCTGCCTTGGTAATTACAAAAACCAGTGTTCATTTTTTCTTCTTCACCACTTATATATATATATATATATATATATATATATATATATATATATATATATTCTTCATACTAAGTCTTTTAGACAAGAGCATTTCAAGATATCCCCTACTATCCCAAGTTTCAAGATGTGTGCAAGTGCGTATAGTAGGGTATTAACATTCAGATGTTTGGCCTCAAGAATAAGGACTATTTTTCAGACTTATTTTTATCCTCAAATTAGTAATTTCCTTCATCTTACTAACCCTTGGGACAACGGCTCATAACTACTTATTACTAGTTTTGCTTAAGAAAACATCTAGCTTTTTTGCTTTTTTTAAACTTTTCCTATCTTTCGAATGTAAATTTTTCACTTTCAAAGTTTCATTATCAAATTTTTTGTGTGCTTATATATAATATAATGCAAAGTAATGCGTGAATAAGCACAAACCTCCCCCAAACCTATTTACAGCAGTTTCCCTACTGATGTCGTCAGTTAAGCTAAAAAAACTGTAGGTTGGGGGGGGAATTACTAACGGCGACATAAAATAGTGAAAGTAAAATTCTCCCCCAAACTTTTTTTTTTGGCTCACAATTTTATAAAAAATTTCTTTCAAGAGCCAAAATACCCCCTCCCCCCAAACTGGAGTAAAATAGTATTAAGCATTTAAAATTATTGGGGGGGTTAATGTTATTGGTCAAAGTAAAGCCATACAAAGACCAAAAATCAACACCAATCATTCAAAAAATTTATCGATGTAACATACTGGTTGGTAGAAGAACATGTCACCTATGGACACGAAGAAGTGGGGAGGGGGTAAGTGGTGGAATAGAACGGGTTTACGTCTCGGGTTATAGAGACGAAACAAAGATGGTGGATTATTCGCATTCTCGTTGTTGAAAAGAAGAAGGGGTGGTGGTTTAACGTCTTTGTTTTAGGGTTGATTCATCACAACTCTCATGTCTTCTAAGAATGCGAGTTCTTCAGCGAAGATTTCTTCAAAGCTTTTATCGATATCCCGAATAATAATCTCATCAGAAAGAATGGGATGATACTCCGACTCCATAAAAGGTTCATAATTAGCGTCAGATGTTGACCCGGACAGCTCGATAGAAGGGTCCGTATGTGTATAATAAATAGCAGGGTCAAACAACAACGTAATAGCGGAGTCGAGATCAGTATCGTGAAGCTGTTCAAATTCGCTGCTGTCGGAATCTATCGTTTCGACAGAACAGACATCGATTAAATGAGCAGAAGGTTCAGATGGTTGACTTCCTAGCTTGTAAATATTAAGCTCAATTGTGATCTTCCCGAAAGATAAGTTCATAGAACCGTTACGACAATTAATGAAAGCATTGGAAGTTGCTAGGAAAGGTCGACCGAGTATCACCGGGATTTGATTACATGGGTTCGCCACAGGCTGTGTATCTACAACAATAAAATCCACAGGGAATATGAATTCCCCGACTTTGATTAACACAATCTCTAGCTCACCCCTAGGTTGGGTGATAGATCGGTCTGCTATCTGAAGAGTGCAGTGGGCAGGTTTCAACTCTCCTATACCTAGCTGCTCATAGACGGAATATGGAAGCAAGTTAACACTAGCGCCAAGGTGGAGTAGAGCATGATTGATAGTTTTACCCTCAATAGAAATTAATATTGTTGGACTTTCGGGGTCCTTTCGTTTCGTAGGCAATTGTTGGGTAAAAGCTGTGCTTACGTTACTTGTCATGAATACCTTTATCGACACTTGAGTTTTTCTCTTCCTAGTGCACAAGTCCTTAAGGATTTTTGCATAAGACGGAACTTGTTGAATAACATCTATGAGAGGGATATTTATGTTAACTAGCTTAAAAATTTCCACAATCTTCTCCATTTGTGGGCTAGGTCTGTTGCCCCTTAATCTGTTTGGATAAGGTGCTTTATCAATAAGGGTCGGTCCAACATTGAAGAAGATTGTGGGGATGGAATGGATCCCCGAATTGGAGTGGGGATCATGTTAGGTAGACTCGAGGAGGCAAGCTGAGGGTTCGAGCTTTGAAAAAATGGAGAATAGGCTCGGAAGATGGTAGACTAAACGAAATAGGAGAAGAAGTAGAAGCCGGGGTATCGTTAATATCATCAACGTAATCAACGTGTTCACCCCACTTGGTTATCCAGTACTCTTCCTGATCTTAATGTGGTAACAGCACTCACATTATAACTTTATGAGTGGCAAGGATTAGGTATAGGTTGAAATGGAAGTTTCCCTTTTTCTCTCGCCCTCATCGTAACATTTATTTATGCAAGTTGTGCCTCTATCGATTTTATACTTTCATTATGGGAGGTGGTGGTCTGTGTTAATGATTGGATAGAAGACTTTATTTCATCCGTCAATTGCATGGAATGTTTAATATACATATCCATGCTTCGTTCGAGTGCAGATGAGTTTTCGTTACAGGCCGTTTGGAAAGAATTATTATAAGGCGTAGAATTGTTGACCGGATTTTGAAAAGGTTGCGAATGAAAGGGGTGCTGACTCTGTGGGTGTAGTTGCTGTTGCTGTGGAGGAGGTCTTTAATAATTGCTTTGGAACTGGTTTTGATTTTGGTTTTGGTTTTGGTTCCAAGCAAAATTATGATGATTCCTCCATCCCTGATTATATGTGGAAGAATAAGGATCGTTTCGAGGTCGCTGGTGAAAAGTAGCATTAATTTGTTCTTGACCTTGAAATAGTGGATTCAAAGGACATTTTTCCGTTAGATGTAATGGGTTGGAACAGCAACCACACACAGTTTTGGGGAGCGTAAATTGGTTTAGGGAGGCAGAAGAGAATTTGTTTTCTATAGCATCAAGTTTCTTTTGTATCGCGGCCATTTCGGTTTTCACTGCGATGGAAATATTGAGCTGATGGATATCTCCCCTAGACGGTGCAGGTCTAATGCTTTCCCACTGTAGAGTTTGTTCAGCGAGATTTTCTAGAAATTGCCAAGCTTCACCATCATCTTTAGACATGAAATAACATTGACACGTGGTTTCAAGCATCTGTTTTCTTGTTGGATCAACACCCTCATATATAATGCAACAAAGGTCCCATCTATTGATTCTGTGATGAGGGCATTATAAAAGAAGATCCTTTAACCGTTCAAAGCATTCCCAAAATGGTTCATTGGGAAGTTGGGTAAAGTGGTTAATCTCGCTTCGAACACGGGCGGTCTTATGATAGGGATAAAATTTCTTAAGAAATGCTACAACGAATATATCCCATTTGGCAATAGAATATGAGGCAGTGTTATAAAGCAATTTTTCTGCTAGATCGCACAAAGTAAAAGGGAGAAGATGTAAGCGCATAGCATCCACAGACAGTTGTGGCGTACCCTTCATTGCGCATACGTTTTCAAATTTGTTTATAAAAACGTATGCGTCTTCGGATTCAAGCCCGTGAAATTTGGGAAATAGTTTGATGAAGTGGGTTTTAATTTCAAAATTATCCCCATTGGCTGGTAGAATAGATGGACAGGTAGGAAGGGGTTCGCGCATGGGGTAACATCTTTCTTGGAGAGAGATGCACAATGGATTCTGTGCACCAACGGGTGCTAGCACGGTGGTATTATAATCTGATGGAGAATCGTCCATCGTGGATGTGGTGGGTGGAGGGGAAAAAGGAGATGAAGATGTACCGACTTCGGAGTCGATAGCAGAAACGCGGACAAGATGGGCACTTGAATCCCGTGTCCAGCCGAGCATGCACTAAGCGGGTTTAGCGCACGTAGTAGTGTGTGAGAACTTAAAAATTGGTTTGTTTTGAAAAGTGTCGGACGTGAGACAAACCACAAAAAAATGCACACACAACCCTAAAACTAAGGTTACATAGGTCAAGTTTCTAGACCACTCCTAGACTTCCAAAGGACAAGCCACAGGATTAATCCTCTACCACCTCTTTATCACTCTTGTGGCCAGATAAGTGCCAGGTAAGTGGAAGGTATCCGCTATACGAATCACCGAAAATAGCGGGCCTAATTAAATAACCACTTGCCTTAGACACACTAGCCTAGACACCACAAAAGTAATGCGGATAATCGATAGATTACCCACGACCTTCCTCTGTCCTTATTGAGGGCGACGGTCCTTAGTGTCTTGGTCTAGATATTTTTTAATTAATGTAGGGTGATGCGGATGCTTGTTTTATGATTTGTGGGGCTTAGGAAAGGTGATGAAAGCCCCACCAAATCTGAATTTGGTCTTTGCCCCTTAATGTCCGTATTAAAATATGCAAAAACAAACCGCAAAATAAAACTCGCAAAAAGATTTTTGAGCGACGATATTTTGCAAAGAATGCTGCAGAAAATATATTATTGGATTTTTCAGAGGAGAGAGAAAGAGATGGAAAAGATACCAGAGAAAATTGAAGCCCTGACTCACCAACACCACCGCGGTTCCGCCGCCAAAACGCACTTCTTGCCACGGTTTCGCCGCAGAGTTGAGAGTTCTTTGAAAACTTTTTTCTACGGTGGCCACCCTTGCTTCTCTGGGTCTTGATGAATGTCTCTGAATCCTTATCTCCTCGCTACAGTGACTCCAGATTCCCTCGCAAAAATCACACACTAATCGTTAAATATGCAAGGTGCGGTTTGTTTTATTTTATGATACAGATCGAATAAGAATTCAACACGAATAGTAGGAATAAAAAATTACGCACGTATCCCCGACAGCAGCGCCATTTGATTGATCTGTATTTAAAGAAGTGTTTGGAGAAATAACCGCAATCAATAACGGTGTCGCGTGTAGCTAGACCGAGATGAGTACGGGTCGTTCTCAGGGATATGTGAATCTTTTAATCTTTCTTTAGACGTGTTGATTAGGAAGAGGAACAAGAATAGATAATAATGAAAAATAGTTATAGAATCTAGATCTACGTTAAACACGGATGTAGAATACAAATGTAGTTTGAATACGGATATAGATTTTATAAGAAGAATGCTTGTAAGGTTCGTTTGGATTTAGTAGTCATGGATGACTAATAAAGATTACTCCTTTTATCTATTGATAGATTAAATACTAGATAGATAGTGATGAATGAGAATTAGGGTTCTTGGAAGAAACTAGGGTTTCCCCACTATTGACCCTTGTCCTTTCATTGATCTCTATTCATGTCTAGCCCTTAACAAAACAATTGTTAATCTAATCTCAAATCGCGGTCGAGACTAGCAAAAAATTGGTAGCGCATCCGATTTGGATGTTAATGATTCTTTTGCTAAAGTTTATAAACTTCATAAGATTTAAAAGAAGTTAAAGTATTTTCTCATCCATTGTTCTACCCTAATCCTACGAACCCAAATATATGGTAAATAGTATTTTTACAGATAAACCCAAATATGTTCTATAATTATAATAAACACTTTTAGATTTTTAAGAAAAGTAAGGAAAATGTTATATCAAATGTACGATATTTTCGACTGAACAAGCACAAGTATCTACATCTTCGATTACCTCGAAGAATGATACTTCCAACAATTGGTTCTCTACTTTATCCTTATACCTACAATTTCTCAAAACTTGGACCCTGTATTTCAACGAAATACTTGTCCAAAACTAGAGAATTCAAAAGTAAAAAGAATATAGTACGAGTACCAACCCTTTATCTTGCAATATACGATTCTCTACTTTATTCTTATACCTATAACTTCTCAAAATCCGGACCTTGTATTTCAACGAAATACGTGTCTAAGTCTGGAGAAGTCATGAGTAAACAGAATATAGTATGAGTACTAACCCCTTTGTCCTAACGGACATCGGACAACATACAATACTTTGTATAAGTCCCCTGAGTTTAATAACTCAAACCCTGTGCGTCGTGGGTTGAAAAATTATAATATGGTTAACAAGAATTACACCGTTGTTGAATGCACTTTACCTAATCACCAACTGATATAGGTAAATGCCATAGACAAAATTTCAAAATTTTATTCTCACTTTATAAAATAAACGTACAGATATATCAGTTTGAAATTGGTGCATAACGACGGATATTCTAAACCAAATATTTGCCGTCAGGCAAAACCCAGGTGATTTCCTCAAATATCACTAATTACAAAGAATTTTGATATGTATTGGGATCTTATCACCCAATTCCCAATATCTTACTCCCACTCACCATCCGTAATGCCATACAGATATGAGAATCAAATCTGGTAAATACATACCCTGGAGTTAGAATCCAATTGGCAAAACAGTTTTCACTTAACATTGCACAGAAAATCTGAAACATGAAAAATGTTTCGAAGGGGTATCCGAGTATTCCTAGTAATGCCTCTTTCGCTATCCTAATTCATGACTGTAACCTTATATTTCCTTGACATCTCTTCAATTCCTTTATTTGTCTTTACTTATTACCTTCTGTAGACCACACTTAGGCTAATTGATTTTCTTCCTTCCCTACCCTTCGGCACCAGCCTAAGATTTGGAAGAAGACAATACAATAAGCCTAATAGGTGTACTCTCCTAATACCAGGAGCCCTCACAACCTGAGAGAAGGTGAAGAGAAAATACAACTGAATAATCCTATTCTATTTCTTCAGAACCAGAATCCATCCTCGAACTCGAACAAGTTCCTTCGAGTTCATATGTAACTATACGATGGCATATCCAAGCATTATGGATCTTCGTAGTGATACGAAGTGTTCTGGAGAAATCCAAAGTGGATATATGAGTGGAAGGGATATACACGGTTTTGTCGTGAATGATAGCAGTCGCAATTTCCTTTGCCCTCTTTTTAATCCCTTTATATGTCTTTACTTATTACCTTCTGTACACCACACTTAGGCTAATTGGTTTTCTTCCTTCCCCACCTTTTGGCACCTGCCTATGGTTTGAAAGAAGACAATCTAATAAGAGCAATAGGTGTACTTTCATAATCCTAGGAGCTCTCACAACCTGAGAGAAGGTAAATGGAAAAGACGACCAAATAATCCTATTCAATTTCTTCAGAATCATAATCCATCCTCGAACTGGAACAAGTTCCTTCGAGTTCGTATGTAACTATACGATGGAATATCCAATCTATATGGATTTTCATAGTGATACGAAGTGTTCTAGAGAAATGCAAAAGGGATATAGGATTGGCAATGATATATGCAACTCCGTGACAATCCAAAAGCCAAAGTGTTTTAAGAAGGTTCGGTTAATTTGGTTCATGAGTTTTAGTCTAGGGTCGGGTCATGGTCGCTGCCAAAGAGAGAGAGAAAAGAAACACTCAGCGTACACTCTAACCTTGATCAGAATGGTTAATCACTTTATTTAATCAGGAAGGTTCCCACAGTTTCCTCGAATTCTCCTTCAAATCCTAAAAGGAAAATTAGTCGGGATCATCAAAAATCACCCGAGGAGTAACACCTACTCATCAGTAAGAATGGGGATCCAACTATCATTGCATGATAACTAGATGGAAACCACTCAAGTTACCGCAGTCTCAAAGGTATGCGCATGTCAGACAAGTTTCCTGTATGTTTGAAACACCCGATGTGATTTTTACCCCTAGGACCCAAGTGACCTTGACAAGGTTAACAAGTCAAAGGGTCCTAGTCAAGTTCAACCCGTTATTATCCAGATTGAATTAGACCCACCCGCACAGACCCTTGACAAGGTCAACAAGGTTGAATGACTGTCCTAACCAATCTACAAATCCATGCGACAGAAAAGTATTACAGAGCTACCACACACTACGCCTTAACAAGGTCAACAAACGCAACACGAATACTAAGCAATACTAATCTGAAATGATGGAGGGCTACGGCTGGTTTTTGGAGAAAAACCATTAACATAATAAACTTGATATTGTTGAAGGAACCGAGTGGTTTTACAAATATATAGTGGTGGAAACTTTTGCTAAAGAGATCACTCCCGGTGAAGGGGTCTCGGCTCTTTCCTCATCGAATGAGGTGCAAGATATTCATAACCGAATATCACTGTGCAAAGAAAAAGAGAACGCCCGTAATGTCAGTTTTTCAAAAAACTTGGTTCCAACAACATCATATAGGTTTGTTTTCCTTGCATTGATCAGAATCAACGCAGTCCCATCAATTAAACATATCACACCAGAAAAGAAAGAAAATACAATGTACGTATATGCCATCCGCATTCGCCACTGGGCCCTGTCATCACCCGTTAGGTTACTTAACTAACGGCAGAGCAGAGGCTGGACTAGCGCGGGTGCAAAACATATACAACATCTACTAGTATATATATATATATATATATATATATATATGACATTCGTCGCAGGCATGATATAAAGAAACATCACAGAATCTCAGCCAACAACACAGAGTGGTTGATAAGTCGGGAGCCTCGGGTTTCACTCGAGCCACAAATAAGACCCGACGTTCCCTGTCATGTGGATAGCCTATGCAATGAAAACCTAGACCCCTACGAGTGCGGCAAGTTACCCGCCAATCCCAGAAGTGAGGAAACCCCAATCAACAATGTGAATGGGTCATCCGGCACTTCACGGAATCCGGTAACTTGAGCACCCCTCCGTGGGTCAACCTATACCCCCTACGAGTGCGGCAAATAGCCTGCCAATTCTAGAGTAAGGTCCCTTCCATCTCAACGCCATGAGTTGCAAACCCGTTGCTTTCCAGAACCCGGCTATTCGAGTACTCCGCCTTGGGGTAATCCTAGTACAAAAAAGAAAAAAATGTACAAGAGTGACATCGACCTCAACCCGATCATACCCCAAACAAATAATATAGAAACGGGCAGAGACGGCAATCCACATGTCGGACGCTCGCCCCGCAATATCAAATGTACAAATGAATCTAAACTATACCACTATCATTGCACCACTGGCTATCCACCACGACGGTCCAACCACAACCACAGCATAACACAGAACATCAACGTGAATTTCATGCTCTCAAACCCGTCAAAAGACATATAACAATTAGACTAGTTGTACCGCTCTAATGACATTCACGGTGGCAGATAGTAATGTCTGTACTGAAAACTTTTAAACAGTGTTAAAAATAACGACTTCGAAATACCCCGTATTGCCCAAAAACAAAAATAACATAATATGCAGCTTGGGCAAAATCAAACAATACACATAAACCAATATTCAAGAGATCAGAGCACCCAAAAAATTTCAAGACCTAATTGCAAAATGTGACCGGCTAGGCCGGGAATTTTCTTCATCTTGCCGGCCATATTTTACAATTTGTGCCTCGTGTTTTTTGGGTGTTCTAAATAATAAATAAATAGCCTACTGCAATTGTTTAAAAAAAAATCGAAGACTAGAAAAATTCGACAGAAACTGGAATATTTTTCGTATTGTTTCGGAGTTGTTTCGGTTTCGATACTTTAACAATGTCTAAAACTGCTAGTAAGGGGTTAATGGGTTCGCTCTGATACCATATTGGGTTATGCCAGCGCCCTGGCCATCTGTTGGGTAGTGGGAGCGCCCCGGCCAACGAACCGTGGCCAAATACGGAACAAAAATTTCTTAAAACTCGGCGCTACCATTACCCGATTTGCAAGATCGAAACCATTAACCCTAAAACTAGCAATCTAAGAAAAGAGATAGAAATGGTTATACCTAATGAACCAAGTCCTTCGGGTCTTCAACCATCTCCAAGCTTCTAGTGATGCGGATCGACTTTGGTCGCCGGTCTTCCTTCGTCTCCGATGATCCACCCGAGGGAAACGGCGCAAGCTTCAGGTTCGCCGAGCGAACCAACCGACTCTTCAAAATGGCTAGTAGTGGAGAGTGGGGAGTGTAGGATAGTCTCACCATATTTTTCTCTCAAAAATTATGCTCATAGAACAACCATGGAAGATGTGGAGGTGATCATCAAAGGTATGAGAAAATGGCTGTGTTTTTGTGGGAGCATGAGAGTGAGAGAACACAAAAATTATATCTCCAAAAAAATGAGCAAACCCCTTCCCCTCTAGTGGCCGGCCCCCTCTCCCATGCACCCAAAAAAATCTCATTTTCAATTTCAATAAACAAAGCACCATACCAATCACTACAATGCCAAAGTCCATGCTTTGACCAAATAACCCATGCCTTGTGCCATGTCACCATTTCCGCCTCACCTTAAACTAATGATTTTCTAATGAAAATTAATAATGAGGTGGCACCTTCTAGAAACCATTCCGTATAAATACGGAATGCTTCCCGGTACATGTATCGAAATACACATACGTGTATTCGTACGAAAATACGAATAGCCAAAGAGAGAAAATAAATAGTGAGTGATAATACTAGAATACATTTATATAAATACATATGTAAATTACTAAATCAAAACTTGATTTCACAATCTGGCTTAATCCTAAGCCGCTAGTATTATCAACCGTCCGATTAAAGTCTGTGCAGTCCGTGTACATATTTAATCGGACACCTGTATGTATCAACATATGTCACCAACACCATATCGCCTGAACCGAGAAAACCCTCTGTGTGGGACTCTAAAGACTCGTCAATACACTGGCAGTAGGTTTAACCACAAGTGCGTCAGCGGCACTAGCTGTATGTAACGGCTACCCAGGTATTGAGTGAAAAGAAGGCCGACGGGCAAACTCATCCGAACCCCTACTGAGCCTGTCAGTGAAAATATCCGTACAGTCCGGTCTGTTTGTCTAAGAGTATCGCATATCGAGTCTAGGGGGGAGGATAAAGTCAGACCCCCAATAAGGCGATAATTCGTGTCGGTATGAAACCCATCACTACCTGAGAAACTATCGATCCTGGATCGGTAATTCTCAGATACCCCGGCCGAGGATTTCTAGTGATGGCCACCCATGCACTGCGCAACATCAAACCCCAATATTGGGAGAGACGAATCCCCGACGATCCGCTCACTGCCTCCATGTGGCTAAGGACTGTACCCAACTAAAACCTATTTGCACGACTCTTTTGAGCCGTGGTAGGGTAGTAATCAAAGCACAGTGGGAACTCACACGAGACAAATGACGATCTCAGGTCGACAGACTAACCTGTACACATGTCACCCGGGAACTGCTATCTGACTATAGGTATAATACCAACTAGCATGTTCCCGGCGAGTCCGTCCAGTGTACTCATAACCCAATGAGCACCTGTATACTATCTTAGGTGAACAACTAACATCAATGGCTTGTGAGACCGGCCACCGCCCCTCGTTAGGGTCTAGATAAGTATACACCAGTCTACACTGGAGTATCGATGCCCAGTCTCGATACTCCCACGACTATGGACATTTAAGGATGTTCTTATAGACCCCCAGCTCCCACGTATGTGATCGCCATCACAATGCTCGTAGTCAAGCAAGATCTTAAGGGCTTTATCAACATATACATGATGATAAAGACAAACCAGATAGCATACTATCATCTCGAGTAAGACTGTTTTATCGGTATAGGTCCTCGGTCAATCATCATGATCACATACCTGCGACTATGATAATTGCCTTGAGGGCACTATAGCCAACAATCTGCCACTTGCACTTAAGGCTAATTATTGCGATGTCGCATACTCACAGCCCATGTCATACCGAACACCCAACTCCTCTAGTAATCAGTTTCACAAACCTCGTTCGTAAAACTATTGCGTTCGAGAAATAGCCTCAGTGAGTGGATCCGCTCCAGTGTTTCTTTCTATGTCTCTCTTTATCTCAACTTCGCGGAGAAAACTATCTCCCGAAATGAGCAATACCCGTCTTAGAATATTTCTGGATATCTGATGGGACCCAGTTCAGAAATGAACTCCAAATCCAGCAAACTCCTTAGACTGTATTGTCTACTGAACTTAATCAGTATGCTGCGCCATGCCATCCTCAGTATCCGCTTGGAGCACCTGTCCAAACTACTGCCCCTCGTCAGAGGGAAAACTAAAACTCTGACAGTCACTCTGTCATCCAGGTCACCTTGGAAACCTAGAATGATAACCGTCTCCCGAAGGAGGCTGCCGTTATCAAATCCCTAAAACATTCACTTATGTTCATAAACTGCTTCCAATCGTTTTTCTCCAGGATTGGATTAATATATCAACTTTTTGCATCTAGTGCAAAAACAACATCTGGTGTGGTACTTAACATGTCATGATTGACTCAATTGCCCAAGCAAGTGATATGCCAATCATGCACATCTCTCTTCCTTTTAGTCTGTAAGATACCTTTAGAGAGGGTGACTCCATCACCTGCAGGTACACCACCATGCCAGGAGTCGTCCATTCTAAATCTCTTTAGAATACTGTCTAAGTACCCAGATTAGGAAACTACCCAAATCTAGATCTAAAACTATAGATCTAGTAACCAGAATGCCTGATATAATATCCATAACCTATGTGGAGAAAACACTATGTGACAACCAAAGTATAACCGATCGTAGTATAGGAATTTCACTTCCTACTTTGTGTATGTCATCCTCAATACTAGGACACACACCTTACTACTTTCTTAACAGATCCATCTCCTATTCTGATGAAGTCAAAAACCTATGACTTTCACATCAAAATAGATGATCTATCTCCACCATATCCACATTAGTCTATAAATAGACATGCTACTTGTCCACTACGCTTCCGCTGCTCCCACTGACTACGACAACCTTCTGGCAGAGTCATATACACGTGCACTTCCAAAGCTAGTTTAGAATGACGCTATACTCATCCTTCTGCCGGGTCTCATATTCTGGAACAACAGTAGTGTCAAATCCGGGTAAACAAGAACCTCCCTGTCACCGTCCTTGAGGCTACATGAGTACCTCTCAGGTGGCTGAGGTTACCCTCCATTTCTGCGGAGTGGCTAATAGAATGTCAATCCTGATTGAATCTTTAGGTTCTATTAAATTTTCCGTACTCGTTTATGGTTCTGGAATCACTTCCAGTTCTACCATACTCCCACTATTGTTTTCTGAAAAAATTCCATTTTACTAAAACTGTGGCGAGTCAAGAACAATATCACTATTGATCTTCCAGATGGTAGAAAGTTAACCCTCGTCAAAGCCCGGGATAACCCACAAACAGCCATTACTGAAACGTACCCTGAGTTTATCCGGATTCTAGTTTTAAGCATCAGCCGGACGGCTTCTATACCTTAACATCGTTAAGATATAAATTGATTCTATATATATCTAATATAGAAACAAAAGCACTAATTTAATTGGAACCAGATTCAAATCATGCAGCTATCTCCAGTGCATGTAAACTAAATGGAGAGAGGCCAATCAGCATTACTCAACTTAGGTGTGGGTCCAATTATGAGTAACCGGAAAGAGAAACAACTTTCTCAAAACCATTACTATCAACTGAATACCTCATACAAGTATCTACATCTTCGATCATCTTGAAGAATCCCGATACTTGCGACACCTGTTTCTCTACTTTATTCTTGTACCTATAACTTCTCAAACTTGGACCTTGTATTTCTACGAAACACTTGTCCAAAACATGAGAAGTCACAAGTAAACATAATATAGTACGAGGACCAACCCATTTGTCCTAATGGACACTGGACAACATACAATACTTTGTATAAGTCCCCTGAGTTTAATCTTTCAAACTCTGTGCGTCGTAGGTTGAAAACTGTACCCAGGCGATTTTCTCAAATATCACTAATTAGAATGAATTCCGATATAATGAGGATGATCACCTAATTCCCAATAACTTACTCCCACTCATTATCTGTAAAACCATACAGATGTGAGAATCATACCTGGTAAATACATATCCTGGAGCTAGGGTCTAATTGGGAAATCAGTTTTCTATTAACAATACACAGTGAAACTGAAACATGAATATGTTTCGAAGGAGTATCCGGGTATTCCTAGTAATGCCTCTTCCATTATCAGATTCATGATTGTAACCGTATATTTCCTTGCCATCTCTCCAATTCCTTTTATTTGCCTTTACTCATTACCTTCTGTACACCATCGTTAGGCTAAGTAGTTTTCTTCCTTCCCTACCGTTCGGCACCAGCCTATGGTTTGGAAGAAGACTATCCAATAAGCATAATAGGTATACTCTCCTAATCCTAGGAGCACTCGCAACCTGAGAGAAGGTAAGGATAAAAGACAACTGAATAAACCTTATTCCTATTTCTCCTAAACCAGAATCCATCCTCGAAAAAGTTCCTTCGAGTTCGTATATAACCATACGATGGATTTATCCAATGGAATTGGATGTTCGTAGTGATACGGGGTGTTCTGGAGAAATACAAAGGTGAAGTAGGAGTGGCGATGAAATACGTGGTTTGGTCGTGAATCATAGCAGTCGCATTTTACTTTGCCCTCTTTCTAATCCCTTTATTTGTCTTTACTTATTACCTTCTGCACACCATACTTAGGCTAATTGGTTTTCTTTATTCCCTACCTTTCGGCATCAGCCTATGGTTTGGAAGAAGACTATCCAATAAGCATAATAGGTGTACTCTCCTAATCCTAGGAGCCCTCACAACCTGAGAGAAGGTAAAAGGAAAAGACAACTGAATAGTCCTATTCATTTTCTCCAGAACCAGAAACCATCCTCGAAAAAGTTCCTTCGAGTTCGTATATAACCATACGATGGTTTTATCTAATGGAAGTGGATATACGTACTGATACGGGGTGTTCTGGTGAAAAGCAAAGGTTAAAAGAAGGAGTGGCAATGATGTATGCAACTTGGACAATCCAAAAACCAGTGTTTTTAAGAAAGTTCGTTTAACTTGGTTACTGAGTCAAAGTCTAGGGTCGGGGCATGGTCGATGCCAAAGAGAGAGAGAAAAGAAACACTCAGCGTGCACTCTAACCTAGATCAGAATGGATAATCATTTTATCTAATCTGGATGGCTCCCACTGTTTCCTCGAATTCTCCTCCAAACCCAAAAGGAGAATTAGTCGGAATCACCCGAGGAGTAATCCTACTCATCAGCGGAAATCGGGATCCAACTATCATCGCATGATAACTTGATGGAAGCCATTCAAGTCACCACACTCCAGAAGGTATGCGCATGCCTGGCAAGTTTCCTGTATGTTTGAAACTCCCGATATGATTTTTACCCCAAGCGGTTTATGACCTTGACTAGGTCAACAAACCATAAACCACTAGTCAAGTTCAACCCGTCATTATCCTGGATTGCATTAAACCCACCCACACATGCCCTTGACTAGATCAACAAGGCCGCACAACTCTCCTAACCAATCGCATTTAAAATGCCACAAACAAGCACTACTTAGCTACCGAACACTACGTCTTGACTAGGTCAACAAACGCAGCACGAATACTAAATAATACTCATAAGAAATGACGGAGGGCTACGGCTGGTTTTTGGCGAAAAACCTTTAACGTAATGAACTTGATATCGTTGAAGGAATCGAAGTGGTTTTATAAATATATATAGTGGCGAAAAACTTTTGCTAAAGAGGTCACTCCCGGTGAAGGGATCTCGGCTCTTTCCCCGTCGAATGAGGTGCAGGATATTCCAAACTGAATACCATGATGCAAAGCAAAAAGTAATCGACTATAGCAAAGTTATTACATTGACGCAAACTTCTACCCAAGGGGTCACTCCCGATGAAGGGATCTCGGCCCTTGCCTCGTCGAATGAGGCGCTGGATATTCATAACCGAATACCATTGTGCAAAGAAAAAGCGTACGTCTGTAATGTCAGTTTTTAAAAAACTTGGTTCCAACAACATCATATATATAGGTTTGTTTTCCTTGCATTGATAAGAATCAACACAGTCCCATCAATTAATCACACCAGAAAAGAACGAAAATAAAATGTACGTATATGCCATCCGCATTCGCCACTGGGTCCCGTCATCACCCGTTAGGTTACTTAACTAACGACAGAGCGGGGACTGGGCTAGCGCGGGTGCAAAACATATACAACATCTACTAGTGTGTGTGTGTGTGTGTGTGTGTATAACAATTGTCCCAGGCATGATAAATGCAACATCACAGAAAAGTAATAAGCATCACAGAAAAATACAGATAATCTGGGAGCCCCGGGTTTCCTTTGAGCCACAACTGAAAACCCGACGTTCCCGTGGTCGTGTGGATAGCCTGTGCAATGAACTCCTAGACCCCTAAGAGCTCGGCAAGTTACCTGCCAAAACCTGAAGCGAGGCAGCCCCCTTCAACAAAGTGAATGGACCACCCAGCACTTCACGGAATCCGGTAACTTGAGCACCCTTCCTTGGGTCAACCTGTACCCCCCACAAGTGCGGCGAATAACCCGCCAATTCTAGAGTAAGGTCCCCTCCATCTCAACGCCATGAGATGCGGATCTGTTTCCCTCTAGAACCTGGCTATCCGTGCACTCCTCCATGGGGTAATCCTAGTACAGAAAAGAAAATAATATATAAGGGTGACATCGACCTCAGCCCGGTCGTGTCCCAAAAGAATATTATACAAACAGGCAGTGACGGCAGTCCACATATCGGACGCTCGCCCCGCAATATCAAATGTACAAATAAATTCGAACTACACTACCATTGCACACAAGCTATCCACCACGACAATCCACAACATCACAGCACAATACAGAACATCAACGTGAATGTCACGTTCGCAAACCCGTCTAAAAAGACTATAGCGATTAGACAAGGTTTACCGATCAAATGACATTCACGGTCACAGATAGAAATGTAAAGTACTGAAAAATTACACAATTAAAATTTCGATCGACTAAATTTATCTGCAAAGGCCCCAAAAGCAAATCCAGTACTCAAATGAATCTGGACCAAAATCATATATCACAAAAAATCACAATTCAATGTTCTGAGCTACAGGAAAAATTTCATGGCCTGTCGCTACAAAATAGCCGCGGAACCGCCGCCAATAGGGGGTAAGTGCGGCGATTCCGTGGCGCTTTGGAGGCTTTAGGAGCCCAAAATTTTTCTGCATTCATAAAATCGCCTTCACGGATTTTTAGGCCTCTGGAAATAATTTTTGGAGCACTTTCAGAAATCGACAGATACTTGACAACACGGAAAATTGTTTTCGAAATTTTGATCGACCGAGATTTTAAGCTTGTGCAAACTAGCTAGTAGGGGCTAATGGGTGGCTTTGATACCATTGTTAGGTAGTGGGAGCGCCCCGGCCAACGAACCATGGCCAAATGCGGAACAAAAATTTCTTAAAACCCGGCGCTACCATTACCCGATTTGCAAGATCGAAACCATTAAACCTAAAACTAGCAATCGAAGAAAAGAGATAGTAATGGTTATACCTAATGAACCAAGTCTTTCAGGTTTTCAACCATCTCCAAGCTCCTAGTGATGCGGATTGACTTTGGTCGCCGGTCTTCCTTCGTCTCCGATGATCCACCCGAGGGAAACGGCGCAAGCTTCAGGTTCGCCGAGCGAACCAACCGACTCTTCAAAATGCCTAGTAGCGGAGAGTGGGGAGTGTAGGATAGTCTCACCATATTTTTCTCTCAAAAATTATGCTCATAGAACAACCATGGAAGATGTGGAGGTGAACATCAAAGGCATGAGAAAATGGCTGTGTTTTTGTGGGAGCATGAGAGTGAGAGAACACAAAAATGATATCTCCAAAAAAATGAGCAAACCCCTTCCCCTCTAGTGGACGGCCCCCTCTCCCATGCACCCAAAAAAATCTCATTTTCAATTTCAATAAACAAAGCACCATACCAATCACTACAATGCCAAAGTCCATGCTTTGACCAAATAACCCATGCCTTGTGCCATGTCACCATTTCCACCTCACCTTAAGCAAATGATTTTCTAATGAAAATCAATAATGAGGTGGCACCTTCTAGAAGCCATTCCGTATAAATACGGAATGCTTCCCGGTACATGTATCGAAATACACATACGTGTATTCGTGCGAAAATACGAATAGTAAAAGAGAGAAAATAAATAGCGAGCGATAATACTAGAATACATATATATAAATACATATGTAAATTATTAAATCAAAACTTGATTTAACAATCTGGCTTAATCCTAAGCCGCTAGTATTATCAACCGTCCAATTAAAGTCTGTGCAGTCCGTGCACATATTTAATCGGACAGCTGTATGTATCAACATACGTAACCTACACCATATCGCCTGAACCGAAAAAACCCTCTGTGTGGGACTCTAAAGACTCGTTAATACGCTGGCAGTGTGTTTAACCACACGTACGTCAGCGGCACTAGCTGTACGTAACGGCTACCCAGGTTTTGAGCGAAAAGAAGGCCGACGAGCAAACTCATACGAACCCCTACTGAGCCTGTCAGTGACAATATCCATACAGTCCGGTCTGTTCGTCTAAGAGTATCGCATATCGAGTCTAGGGGGGAGGATAAAGTCAGACCCCTAATAACGCGATAATTCGTGTCGGTATGAAACCCATCACTACCTGAGAAACTATCGATCCTGGATCAGTAATTCTCACATACCCCGGCCGAGGATTTCTAGTGATGGCCACCCGTGCACTGCGCGACATCAACCCCCAATACCGGGAGAGACGAATCCCTGACGATCCGCTCACTGCCTCCATGTGGCTCGGGACTGTACCCAACTAAAACCTGTTTGCATGACTCCTTTGAGCCGTGGTAGGGTAGTAATCAAAACACAGTGGGAACTCACACGATACAAATGACGATATCAGGTCGACAGACTAACCTGTACACATGTCACCAGGGAACTGCTATCTGACTATCGGTATAATACCAACTAGCATATTCCCGGCAAGTCCGTCCAGTGTACTCATAATCCAATGTGCACCTGTATACTATCTTAGGTGAACAACTGACACCAATGGCTTGTGAGACCGGCCACCGCCCCTCGTCAGGGTCTAGATAAGTATACACCAGTCTACACTGGAGTATCGATGCCCAGTCTCGATACTCCCATGACTAGGGACATTTAAGGATGTGCTTATAGACCCCCAGCTCCCACGTATGTGATCGCCATCACAATACTGGTAGTCAAGCAAGATCCTAAGGGCTTTATCAACATATACATGATAGTAAAGACAAACCAGATAGCATACTATCATCTCGAGTAAGGCTGTTTTATCTGTATAGGTCCTTGGTCAATCATCATGATCACATATCTGCGACTATGATAATTGCCTTGAGGGCACTATAGCCAACACTATCAAACCGTGGCCGATTGCAAACAAAATTTTCTAAACCGGCGCTAACACAACTCGCTACCCGGATCTACCATTAACCCTAAACTAGCAATATACAAAAATAGGAGTTTAGAATGGTTATACCGAATGATCCGTGTCCTTCGGTATTTAACCATCATCCCAAGCTACTAGAGGCCTCCATGATCAAGCTTGATCTCCGGTGTCCCTCCTTATAAGATGATCCACCTGAGGATTTTTATTTCGAGCTCCTACCTCAATAGCCGAGGAAATTAGGGTACCTAGATCGCTAAACTAGATAGCCTAGAAGATGTAGAGTGTAGTGATGGATTAATTTGTCTCATAAACACCGTAGGTTTCTTAACACATGAGACTTGAAGGGTGGAGGTAGAAGAAGAAGCTGGAGGATCAGAGTGTGAGGCAAAAGCATCATGTGAAGTAAAATGGCTAAGTGTTGTGAGCTATAAAGATTGAAGCATGCTTCATAAAATATCTCAAGTCAACTAAAGAAAATATCTCAAGTCAACTAAAGAAAATATCTAACAACACTTACAAATAACAAGCATACCTCAATAGTACACCATGAGTCACTACATGAGTCACCAAGTGAACATGCTTGAATTAATGCCAAATGCAACTCATCCTCCACCTCATTAACCATTTAATCCTAAATGGTTTAAAACAAAATGAGGTATAAACTTCTAGAAGCAATCTTGTAATAAATTACAAGAATACCCATCATCTGTATATACATACCCGTATCCGTATTCTGAAAAATACGAATACAATGAGACGAAAATAATCCAACAATATAATACTAGAATCCGGCTTAAACCAAAGCCACAAGTATTATCCGTCCGAATCCTGATACATGCACAAGTGCACGTATATGATCGAACCCTGCCGTAAAACTATATGGCCTCTACATCTTATCGCCCGAAGCAAGGAAACCCTCTGTGTGGGACTCTAAAGACTCGTCAATACGCTGGCAGTGGGTTTAACCATAAGCATGTCAACGGCACTAGTTGTACGTAACGGCTACCCAGGTATTGAGCGAAAGGGAGGCCGACGAGCAAACTCATCTGAACCCCTACTGAGCCTATCCGTGACAATATCCGTACAGTATGGTCTGTTCGTCTAAGAGTATCGCAAATCGAGTCTAGAGGGGTAGATAAAGTCAGACAACTAATAACGCGACATTTCGTGTCGGTTGAAGCCCATCACCAACTGAGAAACTACTGATCCAAATCAGTAATTCTCGACTACCTTGGCCAAGGATTTCTGCTGATGGCCACCCGTGCACTGCGCAACATCAACCCCCAATACCGGGAGATATGAATCCCCGACGATCCGCTCACTGCCTCCATGTGGCTCGGGACTGTACCCAACTAAAACCTGTTTGCACGACTCCTTTTAGCCGTGTTAGGGTAGCAATGAAAGCACGGTAGGAACTCACACGAGACAAATGATGATCTCAGGTCGACAGACTAACCTGTACACATGTCACCTGGGAACTGCTATCTGAAAATAAGTATACTACTAACTAGCTGGTTCCCGGCGAGTCCGTCCAGTGTACTTATAACCCAATGAGCACATGTATACTATCTTAGGTGAACAAACTAACACCAATTGCTTGTGAGACCTGGCCACCGCCCCTTGTCGGGGTCAAGATCAGTATACACTAGTCTACTCTGGAGTATCAATGCCCAGTCTCGATACATTCACGACTAGAAACATTTAAGGATGTGCTTATAGACCACCCAGCTGCCACGGATATGATCGCCATCATAATGCTGGTAGTCATGCAAGAATCCTATGGGCTCTATCAACATGTAATAGTGATCTGTAATACCACATAAAGTATGTACATGATGATAAAGACAAACCATATAGCATACTATCATTTTGAGTAAGACTGTTCTATCCGTATAGGTCCTCTCACAATCATCGCAATCGCGTGCCTGCGATTCAATAATTGACTTAAGTGCACTATAGCCAACACTGGCTATATCTCCATTCACATTGAATTGTCATGATTTTCACGCCAAAATGATACTTTTTGTTTTAGAACCTAGGTAACTTGGGCAATTAAGTCCGCCAGGGTGTCTCTACACCTAATGCCCTAACCAATTGGTTTGGGTGTATTGGCCCAAAACTCGCTAAGAAGCCTATAAAGTCCAATTTAAAACAAAGTCAAGCAAGTGTTCTCTCAGAGTTAAAATTCCCAACGGTTCTTTGTGTGAGAATAATCTTGATTAAAAAAAAGTTTTTATAAAAATATTTTTAAACGGAGATATGAAGGCTTTATTTGATGATAAAGACTATTGCACGTTCACAAAGGTATGTATGAACGAAAACAAGTAAAAGGTGAAGTGAAAAATAAGACCTAGTTTTCTGTTAAAAATGATAGAAATTCTGAATTTGAAAATAGCAAGAGAACGAAACTTGAGAAAAACTTAACTCTTTATAAAATTGTATGATCCTTTTGAAGTTTTATCCGGTCTTTATTTTTTGACATTACGACTTTACTCGAACTTTTGAAACATAACGACACTATTTGCACTGCACGTAAAGACGTATAGAATTTTAAGTTAAATAAGCAGTGAGGTGTGAAAATTAAGGATTCGATATTTCTAATTTAGAATAACAGAATTTCTAGCTTTGATACTAAACTTTAGGGT
Source organism: Agapanthus africanus (assembly GCA_030015575.1). Taxonomy (NCBI): domain Eukaryota; kingdom Viridiplantae; phylum Streptophyta; class Magnoliopsida; order Asparagales; family Amaryllidaceae; genus Agapanthus; species Agapanthus africanus. The sequence continues at coordinate 236,374,454 of CM057337.1, forward strand.
TAGAATCAACAGTTATTTCGCGAAACTAGTTTAACAGGATTTTATGGGTGTAATCCGCTGAAAACCCTCAGGAGAAAACACTCCTCCTACTAGGGACACCTAGAGGTTTAAACAGCTTGTTGCACGAGCTCAGTGCAATCACGTTCTCTGCGAAAGTGAGGTTAGGATTTTGTTTTGCTCGGGACGAGCAAAAGATAAGTTTGGAGGTATTTGTTCATCACGAAAAACTTCATTTTAATACCGCTCATTCATTATCATTTTTGTGTTATATCGGTACTATTAATCCATGTCTGCTCAATAAGTACAGACTACAGGTATTCGTAACAATACACTGGAAACACACACAAATGCACGGATACGATATTTGTGAGCCGACACTACAACCGGAACGGAAAACCGATCAATATTCAAGAATTTTCGCAACAAATACATGTGTGCACAATTTTTGTCCATTTTTGTCCAACATTTCACAATTGTAATTTCAAGTGAGATCACAAGTATTTTTGGATGCACGAACCTTGGTGGGCAGTTAAGATGATAATGGTTTGAGCAAGTGGACAAGTAGTCATGAGTGAGTGATAAAGTTGTGATGTGGTGGTTTGAAACTTGACAATTTCCCTCTAAATCTATAGATTAAAACTCAAGTGTTTACAAAAGAATCAAACAATACCAGAGAGATCATGGAGAGGACATGATATCATCACACAAAGACGGGCCCTACAAACCGCCAGAAAACCGCCCAAACTCCTCTATTTCCCGCTACCGGCGTTTTTTCAATCTCCATAGTGCCTCATTTTTCTTCTGCTCATTTCTCATTGTCATATCATCTCTTTTTATTATTTGTTTAGTTTTTTGAAATGCCTATAAATACCACACCAGAGGGGAGGCAAAGGGTCCAATTTTTTTGTTAAGACCAAATTCATCACTTTTGTAATTCTTATTTTGTAATTTTCAGTTGTATCTTGAGTTCTTGCCTCTTTTTCTTGACCACGTAAATTCTCAGTTGAACCTACAAGCTTAAGTTTTAGGTTCTTTAACTCAATTAGTTTGTATCTCCTTTGCACGTTTAATAAAATGTGCTTTTAGTTATTCATATCATGTCATGCTCATTTTAACTTGTGAGATATTTTGCTTTTCTTTGATCTTACAGCCTCTTAAGTGAGCTTACAAGTTTAAAGTTTTGTATTTGATTTCATAGTAATATTTGGACTCAAAGGGCACTTGAAGACTTCATATTGGACATATCGGTTCTTACTATTCCTTAACATTTGCTTTACTTATCTTGCATTTTTTATTATGTGTTCTTCTCTTTTTATGTTTACTTTGATTATTATGAATATGTGTGAGTAGCTTAATAACTTGTTAAGGATAGAATAGGGTTAGTTTGAATAGGAGAAGTATTTGCTAATTTCCTTTAAAAACCATTAACTTGTAATTGAAACTCCGACCAAACGATTCATAATCCGCTCCGTTGGACATCCTATCATACCACGATAGCGGCGATTCCTAATTGTGACTGGTTGCGATTGGTTTGCCGAAGGCGAAGGTTAAGAGACAATAACGGAAGGACAAGGGATAAGAAATACGGATTTAGCGCACAATCGTAAATACTGTACTTCAAGCTCCCTAATCCACGTTGTTGCAGATTACCTTAGAATCAATATCAAGTTAGGTTTATAAGGAAATGACAAACATTATCCTAACTCAAGCTAACCTAAAACTACCCCTGACAAGTCCTTTCTTTTGAACATATCGTATTTTATGACATTTAGTATACAAACAACTCCATGTTACGGACTTAACTCGTTAAAATAAACTTAAAAACCTACCATCTCCCTGCGGACGACCCGTACTCATCTCGGCTCGCTACACTCGACACCGTTTTAATTGCGGAACTTTTAGAACTAAAAACAACACATAAAATCATTACCAATCAATTTTCTTTTTTTTTTAGTGGGTGAGGATGAACTCAAAGATTGAATGCAATTTTTCAGAATAGTTGTTGTGCAATAACTACACAAAAATTCTTTTATAGCCCCACACAAAAAGCAAACAGGTACATGCATTTATTACACCTCGGGCAGAGAAACAAATGTCTGAAGGCAAAAGGGACAGACATCTGAAGGCAAAACAAAACTAGCCGTTATAGCACTAAATATACGTAACGGTAATATTTTTCAAACAAATATAGCTTCAGACGTCTGTCGTCTTAAGCTTCAGATGTTTGCCGTGGTTTTAAAGCATGGACAATGAAAAAAAGAAACTATAACATTTCAAAAAAAATAAAATATTATTTTTGGGAATTTTTATAATTTAATATTATTTTAATGAATTGTTTAATATTTCGGTATAATTAAATACCGATAAATGGGAAAAATTTTGGAAAAATTAAGGAAAATTCTAAAATAGGGTATTTTATGGAATTATTCCATTTTTAAGTTTTTATGATTAATTATATGCTAATTTAGCGTTAATCGCGATTAAAAATCGCTAATCGGTGTTTTAGCATTTTTGTGCAAAACATGCACATATCTTTTTTTTTACACTTGTGCATTTCTACCATGGTTGTTTTGGGTTTACTATTGATGTGAGAAGGATTTAGAGGGAAAAAGAAAAGAAATGAAAAAGAGAAAGGAATAAAGAAATAGGCATGGGCATGAGAGAGAGTATGGGGTCTTCTTTGACTTGGCTCCTCCTCCATTTCCTCCACCATTTCCTCTCTCCCTCTTCATTTGTTACTGCTGCTTCCTTCACCTCTCTCCCCTCTTCAACTCCTCAAAACATATCCAAAAACACCTCAAAACCCTATCCCCATTTCACAAATATTGTGCACAAGCTCAAGGGAAACACATTGGACCAAGAAAGTCTTCATTTTGGCGTTGTTGAGAATTCATGAGGGTCTAATGAGGTAATTCCTTCACAATTAGTGTAGTTTTTCTTGTGCTTAAGCCTCATTTCAAGTATGAAATCGATGTCGGGTAGTTTAGTGCACTTTACCCATTGTTAGAGAAGGTTAGGGTTTAAATTGAGTTTGTGTGGTGAACTTGAGTGTTTTGAGTGAGCTTAAACCCCCATGATGTTTTAAAGCCAGACCAAACACATATACATAACCTGAAACCCAAAAATACGGAATTACGGGACTTTCATGTCGGTTTGTGACGACTTTGAGGGTGCAGGGAAATCTGGAATAGACTGGGATTTTTACTGGAAAAATAAACAATTCCAGGGACCCAATTGAGACCCTAGGAGCCCCCTGTAGCAAGACGAACCCCATTGGAGCACCCAGTGCCAGCCTGGCCAGATTTTCAGTGATAGGGGCTCGGCCACTTGGTGTGGGGTAGGGTTCAGGTTTCTTCTGTAGGTCATATGTACCCTATATATCACCCTAGTGTTGTTTTGGTATCTTGGTTTCACCTGAGACGAAATCTGGGAACACTTTTTTAAGTTGCTACTTCAAATTTAGTTATGGTTTTCCGTATTTCGATTTCCAGAATTTGATATTTGTGCATTATCTCGATCACGTGACGTTTGTACATCTATATCGAGTGATTTCGGGTTGTTTTGCGAAAGCTAACCATAGGTTCTAACCTATAGTCTTTTAAGCGAGTCGTTTTAGTTTTCGTGTGTCGTTTTGGTTTTAATTTAGTTTTAACGCAATGCGATACATTATGATGTGTAGGTACCCCACGAAGACTTCGAGACGACAAGAAAGCGCGTGGCGGCGTCGGCAACGGAAAGCGAAAGCAAGGTGAATAGATTATATCTATGGGGGAAGTCGGGTGGATGGCGTATAGCACCCCTGCAGTCCGATATTTAGTATAGTATATATATACTATTTATGATAGCTTATTGTGTGTCGTGGATATAGAGATGAGATTAGGTGTACTATGATTAGATTAGGGTGTAGAAGTAAACTAGTATAGTTCCTAGTTGCGAACCCTAGGATAGGTTTACACCTACACGCACACACATGCTTGCTTGTATACTTATACTGTGATGACGAGGATAATCGATGATAATTGGAGATGGGTCGATGATTTTGGGCATAGTGCCGTGAGATCGGTGATATTTTGTGATTCGTATTTGGGATACGACATGTGATTTTAGAGGGCCTTTGGACGTGTGTTCCACACACGCATTCATATTTATATAGATGGTATCGATTGTACTAGACTTAGATCAATACCCAGATTATGAGATATGATGATAATGATACCTGATATTTGATGAGAGGAATGTGATATTGACCCGTACCCAGCTTTTGGGATGCTGTACGATGATTTACCGTACGGGCTTTATATTGATGATAGATCCGCACTCGTGACTCGAGAATGTCATATGATTTTGTATCGTACGCGGTACCTCTGAGGCGGGATCACCAACTATTATATTTATGTGTGTGTGTGTGTGTGTGTGTGTGTGTATATCGACTCATATTTAGGTGGTTTCCATACCCCTCCCGATTGACTTGATAGTTAGATCTGTAGTTTGCATAGTAGATGTTAGACTAGACCCGAGTCCTACCTATTTCAAAACTAATGAATCGAGAATATTTTAAAGACATACAAGGGATTCTACGGACATTTTCAAAAGACGCATCTTTTCTTAAAAACACCGTAGACCTTATTTTACTAAAAACCCCGATTCGTCTTATTTCAAATGGTAAAACTGCATGATATATATAATTTGTTGTAGATTCTTCACTGTTGCGTTGATTATTCGGTTCCTGCATATTCTTGTAATTCGCATTGCATGTGCAAATGGTTATTGTTATATTAAACTCATGCTGTTAGGACACCAACACCATTATCGATGATGCATATGTTCCACGTACACCTGCTTGTCGGCTCACACACATCATCATCGATAATTGCCATGTCACTACACTGTAGTACTGTTGCATTCAGGATATGATCTCTTGCATGGCATACTTGTGTACATACCCATTGTACACCCATATTTACAGACATAAGTATTTGCACATACATAGATGATTCTGGCTTGATTAGAGATTTGTGAACCGTAAGATACTCCTCAAAACTGATTCATTTTAAAAGAGCGGTTTCCCTCAATATGTGCATATTACTATTCCATATTGCATGATATTAGTGTATATGCCCTAGAGGCCATTATTGGATTATACTAGTTTGTATATTACTTAATGGAAGCTTGGGATATTCACCATTGTATAGACAATCTTGCTCAAAATAGTAGTATGCTACTTGGTTTGTTTCTACTTCAATGTGTGTACATGTGTTTCTTTTAACATATCGCCTATACACATTAGTGGAGCCCTTAGGATCTTTGCTTGATTACGAGCGTTGTGTTGGCAGTCACACTCGTGGGGGCAGGGTAATCCACAAGCACATCCTTATGCAGGTCCCTGGTCGTAGGACTATCGAGACAGGGCATCGATACTCCGGAGTAGACTAGCGTATGCGCTTCTCATCCCAGCAGGGGAGACGGTCTGTCCTACAGCCGTCAGTACGTCGTACTTGAAATAGTATGCGGGTGCTCGTTAGGTTACGAGTACACTGGACAAGACTCGTCGGGAACTGTTGGTTGGTACTATACCTATCGTCAGTTATCAGTTCCCAGGTGACATGAGTACAGCTTAGTCCGCTGACTTGACACTGTCACTTCACCTCGAGTGTGTTCCCACTGTACTTTGATTACTACCCTACCACGGCTCAAAGGAGTCATGCAAACAGGTAGTAGTTGGGTGCAGTCCCGAAGCACTTGGAGGCAGTGACGGTTAGATAGGATTCGTCTCTCCCGGTATTGGGAGTTGATATCACGCTGTGTCTAGGAGAGCCATTACATATAGTCGTCCCTGGCCAGGGCAAGCGAGATACACTGGTAGGTTTCCAGTGTTGTCTCAGGGTGTTCTGGGCTACACTCCGACATAACTTGTACCACTATTAGGAGACTGATGTTTACCACCCCGCTAGGCCCGCCATGCGATATTCTCAGACGAACAGACCGGACTGTACGCAGATTGTCATATTCATTCTCAGTAGGAGTTCGGATGAGTTCACCTCATCAGTCTTCTTATCGGCATCTATCTGGGGGCCGTTACGCACAGCTAGTGCCGCTTGCGGTCTTTGGTTAAACCCACTGCCAGCGTAGTGTCGAATCTTTAGAGTCCCACACAGAGAGCTATTCGCCTTTAGCCAAAAAGAGTAGAGGTCGCATGGTTTTGCGACAGGGTTCGGTCACATCCGTGCACTTGTGCACGTTTAGTGTCCGGGCAGTTATTACTAGCGGGCTTTAGGTTAAGCCAGATCCTAGTATACATTTTGGGATTGGTTTTATCTCGTTTGTATTCGTGTTCCCCGGAACGCGGATGCGGGTGTGTATGCACGGTTGACCGAGACAGAGGCAGAGGATTCTTATTAGGGTTGTTGACTGTTGACTTTTGCTAAACCCTAAAGAGAATAGGAAATATGATTAATGATAATATTAATTAAGTATTATTGTGCCATGGTTGGGTTGAAAGGTTGACTTTGTTGACTTGTTGACTTTGTTGACCGGTTGACTAGGTTGGACTTGTTGACCATCATCATTACAATGGCTATCATTTCATGGCAAAGACTTTTACTTGCTTGTCTGTTTACACATTGCATTTAATGCATGAAATGATATTGCCATTTGATATGATAACAACCATCACATAATACTCAATTATTATTATTTGTTATGATTATTTTTGGATGATGAAGAGGATGGTTGTAAAAGTCTTTCTCATTCTACCATTTTGCATTCTCTCTCATGCAAAAGCTCTCCTCTTCCTCTTGCTCTCCCTCTTTCTCTAGTTCAAGGCAAAAATCTCTCATGTGTTGAGAACCATTTGCCTTGGAGATAAAAATCCAAAACACTTCTCTACTCATCCTAGTATACAAGGTCTAGCAAGCCAAGTGTTCTAGTTTCCTCTAGATTGAGCTTAGAGCCAAAGGTAGAAGCTTTCGGGTGGATCCATCTTCGGCACAAGGAGACGACGAGGAGAGAACCATCCGACCATCACAAGGAGTCGAAGAGAAGGAGTTCAAGTTAAGGTATAACCCCCTAACCGAGTAGGTAAAACACTTAGTTAGGTTGTTAGATAGTTAGTTTAACAAAGATCCGTTTTTGAGTCCATGTTACCCCCACCGTAGAAAATCGTTTTTCACCATTTCCGCAACCCCAAAGAACCAGGGACGGGTAACGTGGACTTACACATGATATACTCATATGCTTGCATTTCTTTTACATGTCGCATACATCATGCTTTTGATTATACGCATTGAGATATGTTGTTTCCATGATATTTCTGGATTTGAGAACCGTGGATATTTCAAAAGAGAGTATGTGATTATTTTAAAAACCCGGTTACCCTTGATATGATATTTCAGTGCATCCACCATGTGTTTTCTCGATGCTGAGAGCGACATGTGAAACCCGATTCGAGGAGCGGACGAGGACGATTGCGGGTACATGGTGGACCCGGTATGGTACCCCAAGGCGAGAACGGATCTGCTGTGTAGCTAGACGGTGAGCCTGGCAGAGGGACCACTACCTACCGGTGATAGTATTTGGGCTCGGCGGATATCCGGAGGATACCGACCGTAGTCGAGAAATGATATGGGCCGATCCGCACTGGCGGAGCCCGATATATGAGGATTTACATGCCGATGATAGGCACAGGTTTCATGATGTTTTCGAGTGTCGGTGCTTGACACTCAGGTTCCATAATTTGATATGTCGCGAGCGACACATGATGATTTATATCCTCATACTTCCATGCATATGATTATGATGTTTACATGCATGATGCTTATTGTCATTGGGTGACACGTGGACGATTTCCACATACATATATTGACATTGATGACATTGATCACATAGTTGGATGATATCCACATACTTATAAAATCCATGATATAATCGACTTTGATCATACCTCATACTTATGATATGTTTTTATCTGAGGCACTGGCACGAGCACTTGGCACTACACTCATGTATAGATGTTATATTGCCACCTTATCATGCTTCAGACTTATTCATTTGGGGTTTATATATATATATATATATATATATATATATATATATATATATATATATATCTGATCGTATTGACCTAGGATTGTGTCATACATACGATTTCTGCTCTGTGATATTTTCTATTCACGAGTTGGCAACTCACCCCCGTTGTGCCAAAGTTCTTGCAGGTTTTGCCGTACAAGTTTCATTGCGGCTTTTCTGGCACACTTCTTCCTTTCTGGGTGATTGCATTGGTAGGTGGGTTCACTCGCATCGTGACCACCATAGTATTATTTTATTCAGTTGAATCCAGTAATTCCATCAACCAAAACTTGTATATTGTTTCAGACTTAGAAAACCAGTTATGTATTATTTCAACCTTAGAGTCGCGCGTTGTAGTATTATGGTTTTCATGTTGATTTTGAGTTCTTTTTGAGTTTTGATCCTCGCCCTTCGGCCTTGTATATTATATTGCTTGCGTGGTTGTGACCGTCGATTGACGAAGAGCTAGCTCCCGCTTGGGGATGCCTTTTATCATTGCATATATATTATTCTTGTTGTACCCCGTTTGGGGCCAGTATTTACAAAGAAAACTCTGCCGAAAATTTCAGAAAAGACATTAAGGATTTTAAAAATGCATATTCGGCTACTTATTTAAAAACCTTGTTTTTAAACATGTTTTCTTACTCCTTAAAAACTAGTTTTCCTTATTTACTCCTTAAAATGGTTTTAGAATTCTGGGCTTTTGGCTTACTTGAATTAGATGGGGTCCTATAGGGTTCATATGATTCAAGTGCCAGTCACGGGCTATTTCGGGTCATGACAAAGTTGGTATCAGAGTGCTAGGTTAACCTTGGTTCGAGTCTGAGTTTGACTATGTGGAGCCTAGAGCGTTTATATATATACGGAACTTAGGCTTGACCTTACAGAACTTAGACTTAGTCGAGGGGGTATTATACCCGAACTTTCGTCGCGTAGGATGACCCTTGGTTGATGGAGTAGGTAGCGTGAGTAGAGTGACGTACCGTAGGTATGTTTCGCGGCATACTTACAACATGCCACTCCACTTAAGAAACCTTAGGATGTACATTTCCTTGCACAGTATTATATTCATTCCTATGATCTATCCTCATCGATATTGGTTATGATTTTGCTGCCACGACTACACGGGAAGAGAGAGCTACGGCTAGAGTTGCGTCAGCGCGAGCTCGTCACGGACGAGGACTGACCAGGACGTGATTCTAGAGACGTATGATTGCATAGGGGCTTCGTCTTATTGTGTTTTCGCACCATGAGTGTTTGATAGATCGCTGTTACGAGATTTCTCGGACGTGCCGATCAACACTAGAGGATCAGGCTACTGCTAGAGGCCAGCCAGAATGTGATGACCATTGATATATCGCGTATTCATGATGATTAAGGCGATGTTCAGCGTACAGACGAATGAGCCAGTTGTTGCTGCAAATGACGAGATATCTCCCAGATGTTGGAGCTACTGCAGCATGAGTATATACTTAGAGATATGATGGAAGGTCGCTACTCACCCGAGGAGGAATGACTAGGACATGTGGTTCGTTCGCTTACCCGATGCGAGGTCATCAGATAGATTGATTCCAGCTAGAGACGACTTCACGCAGATTCGTTGAGAGTCGATAGAGACGATCGAATGTCAGGAAACCATATTCCAAGTTTAAAGTATTCGGAAAGACGTGCAAGAAATTCTATGGACTCTTTAGAAGAATGAAACCCTAACTCGACATAATGACCGTGTGAAAGCCTTTGAACCTTGGGGTTTGCGGCAGTTCCATGGCGCCATTAGTGAGGCTTGGGTTTGCCCTTCTACGGCTGGACCACTGATGCTGTGGTATGTACTCGATACTATTAAACTGTACCCAAGATGTTGATCTCTTGAGGGATTATAAGGTTGTGACATATCGATCGGATGGTTTGACATCTTTCGGATATCATGTGATGGGATACACTGCTTGGGAGACTCCAGATACGAGTATAGCCGTTGGAGCGCAGTCCATGCAGCCACGAGAAGAAGAGTCCGAATCAGTCGACATTGGAGCAGAGTGAAGTAAAGAGTTAACACGAGATTTCGACGAGATGACATTCCACTCCGCTGACATCAGAGATGCGATGTGCATTCAGAGGACCAGAGGTCGGCGCCGGTGATGTGCTGCTTTACGAGTGGTCGTGAGGATTGACCGAGAGATGACCAGAGAAGTGACAGAACGGAATCGCCCCCGTTAGCACACCTGACAGGGCTGATGAGCCGATTGATTGCGAGATTGTTAATCCGCAGAGAAGATAAGGACCTAGAAACAGAAGACGCCGGACCATGAGCAAGAGGCAAGTAGATATCTTGCGCTGCTTGCATTGGATACACCGACACCTTCCCGACTTTGAAGGACGATATACCGACGACGGTATTTATAATTTGTGATTTTGTGATTCGATTGTCATGTATCTGTCACCTTGGATTTCGGTATTTTGGGCGATCTATTCGCATGATTTAGTCTTGATGACTGAGTTTTATGATATTTGTTTTCGTACACCATGGTTGCACCTACTGGGTATTCATATTTGTGCACAGGATGCACCAGTTTTATACTTCGTGCGTTTTTCGCACCAGTTTTATGTTTCGTGCGTTTAACGCACCAGATTTGTATTTCATGCCTTTTGTGCACCGGATTTATATTTCGCGCACCGCAATTGCACATGACTTCGATTTGATGTCAATCGACATATCGATTTTGATTCTGATGTTGATGTTGATTTCTTGCACTCCGTGCATTTGATTTGGATTTTCGCGCGTGTTGAGCGCATGTTTTGAGATACGATTTTGGTGCACACCAGATGCACTAAATCGGGATTCCTTGTGCATGTCAGATGCACCTGATTTTGCTGTCAGGCACGCCCGTTACCCTTGGCAGATGTTTCGTGCATACCCGTTGCACCTAGATGATGTTTCTGTGCACATGTATGGTACATATACGGATTTTGATTTCCGTGCGCACCAGATGCACCGGGTATTCTTATATACATTTGGGATTTATTTCTGATGGAGGAGTACGTTCTTATGATATTTGCTATTGGTTTTCATACTGAGCAGGACTATTCAGATAACAGTACCTGAATATATTTTGCATGCATTGATAGTTATCGAAGGGATTTCCAAAAAGCGAGCTATAGTCTCAGTATTTGCCTACGTGTCTGATATGACACGAAATGTTTAAAGCAAGGAAACCCTTCTAAATTGTTTTCAAAACGGCGGAACGTACATATTAAACAAAGGATATATACGTATATGGTTATTTTATTATATTAGATGTCCGCCACTGTGCAGTGTTACGCGCATCGCACAGCGACTTAAAGAGATTTGGCATGCATTTACTTCATCTATTTACATGTATAAATTTGATGTCTACATGTATAGTTCTGATTTATATCATATTGGTTTTATTTTGGATTTGACATTTGTGTCTTTACCATGACTCCGATGATTGCGGGATGCTTGACGGAGTTATGATTTTGAGTTATCTGCTCATTATTCATGCGCGAGTATTGCGCTGTGATGCGTTTTATGTATTGATGATTTCGGAGCCCCGACGACTTGGACTTTTTATCGGAATGTTTTAAGAATTTGGGGGGTTTAAATTTAAATTCGGGGACCGAATTTCTTTAAGGGGGGAAGATTGTAACATTTCAAAAAAAATAAAATATTATTTTTGGGAACTTTTATAATTTAATATTATTTTAATGAATATTTTAATATTTCGGTATAATTAAATACCGATAAATAGGAAAATTTTTGGAAAAATTATGGAAAATTCTAAAATAGGGTATTTTATGGAATTATGCTATTTTTAAGTTTTTATGATTAATTATATGCTAATTTAGCGTTAATCGCAATTAAAAATCGTTAATCAGTTTTTTAGCATTTTTGTGCAAAACATGCACATATCTTTTTTTTTTACACTTGTGCATTTCTACCATGGTTGTTTTGGGTTTACTATTGATGTGAGAAGGATTTAGAGGGAAAAAGAAAAGAAAAGAAAAGGAGAAAGGAATAAAGAAATAGGCATGGGCATGAGAGAGAGTATGGGGTCTTCTTTGACTTGGCTCCTCCTCCATTTCCTCCACCATTTCCACTCTCCCTCTTCATTTGTTGCTGCTGCTGCTGCTTCCTTCACCTCCCTCCCCTCTTCAACTCCTCAAAACACATCCAAAAACACCTCAAAACCCTATCCCCATTTCACAAATATTGTGCACAAGCTCAAGGGAAACACATTGGACCAAGAAAGTCTTCATTTTGGCGCTGTTGAGGATTCATGAGGGTCTAATGAGGTAATTCCTTCACAATTAGTGTAGTTTTTCTTGTGCTTAAGCCTCATTTCAAGTTTGAAATCAATGTCGGGTAGTTTAGTGCACTTTGGGCATTGTCAGAGAATGTTAGGGTTTAAATTGAGTTTGTGTGATGAACTTGAGTGTTTTGAATGACCTTAAACCCCCATGATATTTTAAAGCCAGACTAAACACATATACATAACCTGAAACACAAAAATACGGAATTACGGGACTTTCATGTCGGTTTGTGACGACTTTGAGGGTGCAGGGAAATATGGAATAGACTGGGATTTTTACTAGAAAAATAAACAAGTCCAGGGACCCAATTGAGACCCTAGGAGCCCCCTGTAGCAAGACGAACCCTATTGGAGCCCCCAGGGACGGCCTGGCCGGGTTTTCAGTGATAGGGGCTCGGCCAGTTGGTGTGGGGTAGGGTCCAGGTTTCTTCTGTAGGTCATATGTACCCTATATATCACCCTAGTGTTATTTTGGTACCTTGGTTTCACCTGAGACGAAATCTGGGAACAATTTTATAAGTTGCTGCTTCGAATTTAGTTATGGTTTTCCGTATTTCGATTTCCAGATTTTGATATTTGTGCGTTATCTCGATCGCGTGACGTTTGTACGTCTATATCGAGTGATTTCGGGTTGTTTTGCGAAAGCTAACCATAGGTTCTAACCTATAGTCTTTTAAGCGTGCCGTTTTAGTTTTCGTGTGTCGTTTTGGTTTTGATTTGGTTTTAACGCGATGCGATACGTTATGATGTGTAGGTACCCCATGAAGACTTCGAGACGACAAGCAAGCGCGTGGCGGCGTCGGCAACAGAAAGCGAAAGCAAGGTGAATAGATTATATCTATGGGGGAAGTCGGGTGGATGGCCTAAAGCACCCCCGCAGTCCGATATTTAGTATAGTATATATATAGTATTTATGATAGCTTTTTGTGTGTCGTAGATATAGAGATGAGATTAGGTATACTATGATTAGATTAGGGCGTAGAAGTAAACTAATATAGTTCCTAGTTGCAAACCCAAGGATAGGTTTACACCTACACGCACACACATGCTTGCTTATATACTTATACTGTGATGACGAGGATAGTGGATGATAATTGGAGATGAGTCGATGATTTTGGGCATAGTGCCGTGAGATCGGTGATATTTTATGATTCGTATTTGGGATACGACATGTGATTTTAGCGGGCCTTTGGACGTGTGTTCCACACACACATTCATATTTATATATATGGTATCGATTATTTTAGACTTAGATCAATACCCAGATTATGAGATATGATGATAATGATACCTGATATTTAATGAGAGGAATGTGATATAGACCCGTACCCAGCTTTTGGGATGTCGTACGATGATTTACCATACGGGCTTTATATTGATGATAGATCCGCACTCGTGACTCGAGAATGTCATATGATTTTGTATCGTACGCGGTACCTCTGAGGCTGGATCACCAACTATTATATTTATGTGTGTGTGTGTGTATCGACTCATATTTAGGTGGTTTCCATACCCCTCCCAATTGACTTGATAGTTAGATCTGTAGTTTGTATAGTAGATGTTAGACTAGACCCGAGTCCAACCTATTTCAAAACTAACGAATCGGGAGTATTTTAAAGACATACAAGGGATTCTACGGACATTTTCAAAAGACGCATCTTTTCTTAAAAACACCGTAGCCCTTATTTTACTAAAAAAAACCCGATTCATCTTATTTCAAATGGCAAAACTGCATGATATATATAATTTGTTGTAGATTCTTCACTGTTGCGTTGATTATTCAATTCCTGCATATTCTTGTAATTTGCATTGCATGTGCAAATGGTTATTGTTATATTAAACTCATGCTGTTAGGACACCAGCACCATTATCGATGATGCATATGTTCCACGTACACCTGCTTGCCGGCTCACACACTTCATCATCGATAATTGTCATGTCACTACACTGTAGTACTGTTGCATTCAGGATATGATCTCTTGCATGGCATACTTGTGTACATACCCATTGTACACCCATATTTACAGACATAAGTATTTGCACATACATAGATGATTCTGGCTTGATTAGAGATTTGTGAACCGTAAGATACTCCTTAAAACTGAATCATTTTAAAAGAGCGGTTTCCCTCAATATGTGCATATTACTATTCCATATTGCATGATATACTGATATGCTTGCATTTCTTTTACATGTCGCATACATCATGCTTTTGATTATACGCATTGAGATATGTTGTTTCCATGATATTTCTGGATTTGGGAACCGTGGATATTTCAAAAGAGAGTATGTGATTGTTTTTAAAACCCGGTTACCCTTGATATGGTATTTTAGTGCGTCAACCATGTGTTTTCTCGGTGCTGAGAGCGACATGTGAAACCCGATTCGAAGAGCGGACGAGGCCGATTGCGGGTACATGGTGGACCCGGTATGGTACCCCGGGGCGAGAACGGATCAGCTGTGTAGCTAGACGGTGAGCCTGGCAGAGAGACCACTACCTACCGGTGATAGTATTTGGGCTCGGCGGATATCCGGAGGATACCGACCGTAGTCGAGAGATGATATGGGCCGATCCGCACTGGCGGAGCCCGATATATTAGGATTTAAGTGCCGATGATAGGCACAGGTTTCATGATGTTTTCGAGTGTCGATGCTTGACACTCAGGTTTCATGATTTGATATGTCGCGAGCGAAACATGATGATTTATATCCTCATACTTCCATGCATATGTTTATGATGTTTACATGCATGATGCTTATTGTCATTGGGTGACACGTGGACGATTTCCACATACATATATTGACATTGATGACATTGATCACATAGTTGGATGATATCCACATACTTATAGACTCCATGATATAGCCGACTTTGATCATACCTCATACTTATGATATGTTATTACCTGAGGCACTGGCATGAGCACTTGGCACTACACTCATGTATAGATGTTACATTGCCACCTTATCAAGCATCAGACTTATTCATTTGGGGTTTATATATATATCTGATCGTATTGACCTAGGATTGTGTCATACATACGATTTCTGCTCTGTGATGTTTTCTATCATGAGTTGGCAACTCACCCCCGTTGTGCCACAGTTTTTGCAGGTTTTGCCGTACAGGTTTCATTACGGCTTTTCTGGCACACTGCTTCCTTTCTGGGTGATTGCATTGGTAGGTGGGTTCACTCGCATCGTGACCACCATAGTATTATTTTATTCAGTTGTAACTAGTAATTCCATCAACCAAAATATGTATATTATTTCATACTTAGAAAACCAGTTATGTATTATTTCGACCTTAGAGTCGCGCGTTGTAGTTGTAAGTCGATGTACAGCACCCCACGACTTGCGGGGAGGCAGAATAATGAAAACCAATCTTGTTTAAAGCGTAAACATTGACTAACCGAGAATCTTTGCATAAACAATAACTAACATCAAACATCGGAGTTAACAACTACTATGAAAAGTGATTATACCTAAAGATCCGAGTCCTTCGTCTTGTCGTTCTCCACGTCCTCTCTGGCCTTCTCTAAGTAGTAGAAGATCCACCCGAGAGCTTTACTACAAGCTTCACCTCAAACTAGAGGTAACTAGGTTTCTTTAAGTGCTAATCAAAGTACCTAGATGATATAGAGAGAGGGTTATGGTTTAATTAGTCTAACTAATCATTGTACTCAACACATGAGAGGGGAGGATTAGGGTTTGAAGAGAGAGAGCTTAAGGAGAGAGAAGATGAACATCATAATGAAATGAGAAAATGAGCTATCATAATATATATCAAGCATTATTGTTTTTCAAGAAAATAAAATAAAATGATTTACAACCATGCTTGATAAATATCTAATGGTGATTCATCTCCATGAGTCATTAAGTATTTATGATGCATTAATGACATGGATGAATCATCCATATGACTCACTAATCTCATTCAATGTATATGCCACCTAAACCTCCTTAGTCACCATCTTCTAGAAGCTTCTCGCGCAATTACGAGAATGCCCCTCCTATCCGTGAAAACACGGAAAAACTTTAGACTGTATAAATCCAATAACCGGATACTAGAAACTGGCTTAAACCAAAGCCGACTAGTATAAACTGTCCGGATGTCGTATGTGCGTAAACACACGTATGCGTCCGAACCCTTGTCGTAAAACCATACGTCCTCTATATCGTTTCGCCTGGAGTAGGGAAACTCTCTGTGTGGGACTCTAGAGACTCGACTACTACGCTGGCAGTGGGTTTAACCACAGACCGCAAGCGGCACTAGCTGTACGTAACGGCCCCCCAGGTAGATGTCGATAAGAAGGCCAATGAGGAAACCCATCGGAACTCCTACTGAGCCTGCTGTGACAATCTCCATACAGTCTGTCCGTTCGTCTAAGACTATCGCATATTGGGCCTAGGGGGCGGCAAGCGTTAGTCCCCTAATAGCGGTATAAGTCGTATCGGAGTGAAGCCCATTACACCCTGAGAAACTATTGGAACCTACCAGCAAATCTTTCTTGCCCTGTCCAGGGACTTTGCGTAATGGCTCTCTAACACAGCGCGATATCAACCCCCAATACCGGGAGAGACGAATCCTGTCTAACCGCCACTGCCTCCAAGTGCTCGGGACTGCACTCAACTGCTACCTGTTTGCATGACTCCTTTGAGCCGTGGTAGGGTAGCAATCTAAGAACAGTGGGACACACTCGAAGCGAAGTAGCAGTGTCAAGTCTGCGGACTATGCTGTACTCATGTCACCTGGGAACTGTTAACTGACGACTGGTATAAAACCAACCAACAGTTCCCTGTGAGTCCTGTCCGGTGTACCCGTAACTTAACGAGCACCTGCATACTATCTCCAGTACGACGTACTGACGGCTGTGGGACAGACCATCTCCCCAACTGGGATGAGAAGCGTACACACTAGTCTACTCCGGAGTATCGATGCCCTGTCTCGATAATCCAACGACTAGGGACCAGAATAAAGATGTGCTTGTAGACTACCCAGCCCCCACTAGTGTGACTGCCATCACAACGCTGGTAGTCAAGCAAGATCCTAAGAGCTCTATCAATACGTATACTCACATATTAAGATAGAAAAACCAAGTAGCATACTACCATGTTTAGCAAGACTGTTATATATATGTGAATATCCCAAGCTTCCATTAAGTAATATACAAACTAGTATGATACAATAATGGCCCCTAGGGCATATACACTAACAATCTCCCACTTGCACTAGGGCCATATACTGCCGTATCGAAGACCGATGATCTCGAGTAGCCTCTCGAACTGAATCTGACGTAGGGCCTTCATGAATGGATCAGCAATGTTATCCTCTGAATTTACTCTCTTTACCTCGATCTATTGGCGATCTACGATCTCCCTGATCAGGTGATACCGCCTTAAGATGTGTCTGGACTTCTGATGGGACCTGGGTTCCTTCGCTAAAGCTATAGCGCCGTTGTTGTCGCAATACAGAGGTATTGGACCAACACTGGTAGGAACCACCTGAAGTTCTGTGAGGAACTTCTTCATCCAGACAGCTTCTTTTGCGGCATCGCAAGCAGCTATGTACTCCGCTTCCATCGTTGAGTCAGCAACGGTGTCCTGCTTGGAACTCTTCCAACAGACCGCCCCTCTATTGAGGGTAAAGACATAACCCGACATGTACTTGGAGTCATCCTTGTCACTCTAGAAGCCGGAGTCAGCAAAGGCCTCGATCTGGAGGTCTTTTCCGCCATACACCAAGAACATCTCCTTAGTCCTCCTCAGGTACTTGAGAAT
Organism: Agapanthus africanus; assembly: GCA_030015575.1. NCBI lineage: Eukaryota > Viridiplantae > Streptophyta > Magnoliopsida > Asparagales > Amaryllidaceae > Agapanthus > Agapanthus africanus. The sequence continues at coordinate 236,392,624 of CM057337.1, forward strand.
GTTCTTTACTGCTATCCAGTGATTCTCTTCTGGGTTTGCCTGATACCGGCTTACAACGCTCAACGCGTATGCTACATCTGGTCTGGTACATAACATCGCATACATTATAGATCCTACCGCAGAAGCGTAGGGTATAATCGACATGCGTTCCCTTTCCAAATCAGTCTTGGGAGACATCTCTTTGGAGAGGGTGATTCCGTGACAAGCCGGTAGGTTACCGCGTTTAGAATCTTCCATACTGAATCTTTTCAATATGTTGTCTATGTACCTGGACTGCGAAAGTCCCAACATCCTCTTTGATCTATCACGATAGATCTAGATCCCCAGAATGTAGGTGGCATCACCCAGGTCCTTCATGGAGAATTTCTGTGACAAGAATCTTTTGACTGACTGTAGCATAGGAATATCATTTCCTATTAGGAGAATGTCATCCACGTACAAGACGAGGAATACAACAACTCTCCCTACAATCTTACTGTATATGCATGGTTCATCTGGATTTTTGATAAAGTCGAATTCTTTGACAGTATCATCAAAACAGATGTTCCAACTCCGCGATGCCTGATTTAGTCCATAAATGGACTTAAGCAGCTTGCATACTTTACCGCTGCTCCCACTCTGAATGAATCCCTCTGGCTGATCCATATAGACGCTCTCTTCCAAATTTCCATTTAGAAAGGCCGTCTTTACGTCCATCTGCCAGATCTCATAATCATGGAAGGCAGCAATAGCAAGAAGGACCCGAATGGATTTGAGCATAGCCACTGGAGAAAAGGTTTCGTCATAGTCCAAACCAGGTCTTTGACGGAAACCCTTTGCAACAAGTCTAGCCTTATAGGTTTCAACCTGTCCATCAACACCAATCTTCTTTCTGAAGATCCACTTGGATCCTACGGGTTTTACCCCATCTGAAGCAACGTCCAAAGTCCATACTTTGTTAGTGTACATGGACTCCATTTCGGTCCGCATTGCATCCAGCCATTTTACCGAGTCGCCGCTCTGAATGGCTTGCTGGAAGCTAGTAGGGTCATCATTATCAATGACGCAATCTTCTCGATCCCCATCTATGAGAAAACCGTAGTATCTCTCGGGCGGATGAGACTGCCTACTACTTCTGCGGATAGGCGCTGATATGTCCCTTTCCTCTGAAACTTCTTGTTCTACCAAACTTTCAGTAACAGCTTGTGGTTTTGGAATTTCTTCCAGTTCTACTGCGCTCCCACTCTTCTAATTTTCTAAAAATTCAGCTTCTAAGAAGTGGGCATGACGAGAAAAAAAACCTTTTGTTCCTCTGCGTAATAGAAATAATATCCCTTGGAGTTCTTTGGATATCCCACAAGCTTACACTGTACTGAGCGTGCCTCGAGCTTTTCCGGATGCTGCTTTTTTACAAAAGCTGGACATCCCCATGTTCTCAAATGTTTTAGACAGGGTTTCTTCCTACTCCACATCTGATATGGTGTGGTAGGCACAGTCTTGGTTGGAACCTGGTTCAAAAGATATGCAGTTGATTCTAGTGCATAACCCCAGAAAGATCGCGGCAACTCAGCCTTACTCATCATGGAATGAACCATATCCAATAGGGTTCGATTCCTCCTTTCCGATACACCGTTGTGTTGTGGTGTGTATGGAGGAGTAAGCTGAGAGAAAATACCATTCTCTTTTAAGTAACCCAGGAATTCGGCACTTAAGTATTCACCACCTCGATCAGATCTCAGTATCTTTATACTTTTGCCTGTCTGTTTTTCTACTTCATTCTTGTATTCTTGGAATTTCTCAAAGGTCTCGGATTTATGCTTCATTAAGAAGATATATCCGTACCTAGAAAAATCATCCGTAAAAGTAATGAAGTAGGAATAACTACCTCGCGCATGTGTAGACATTGGACCGCACACGTCACTGTGTACGAGTCCCAAGAGCTCGCTTGCTCTAACTCCGTGTCCAGTAAACGGAGTCTTTGTCATCTTTCCCAGGAGACAAGATTCACAAGTAGCATAAGATTGATATTCGAACGGATTCAAATATCCTTCTCTATGTAACTTCGTCAACCGTGTTTCATTGATGTGACCTAGTCTACAATGCCATAAGAAAGCCTGATTTAATTCTGGAGACTTTCTTTTAAGTGTGTTCTGGACATTGAAAACCTGAGCTTGACTCAATACGTATATACCGTTATCTAATGTACCGGACCCAATCTGAACTTGACTTAGGTGGATGTGAACTACATCGCTTACGAATGTAAAATCGTATCCCTCTCTCGAAACTGAGGACACTGATATGATATTACAAGTCAAACTAGGTACATACAAACAGTTACGTAGAATCAATATCTGCCCACTTGTCAAACCTAGGTGATATTCTCCCACGGATTCAGCGTCCACGCTCATTCCGTTTGCAACTCTGAGAGACAAATCACCTACCCTTATAACTCTACGGTTTCTCAAAGCCTGTAATGAATTACAGATATGAGATCCTGCTCCGGTATCAAGTACCCAGGAAGTAGAGTTAATTAACAAACAGTTCTCAATTACAAACACACTTGAGGCTGAAGCCACAACATGCTTCGTATCCTGGCTACTGGCTTCCAAAGCCCTGCAATCCTTCTGCCAATGCCCGTTCCCATAACAATAGGAATATCCCTCCTTACCAAGTCCCGAAACTTTTGCTCTTCCCTTTCCTCTTACTTTACTAACACCGTATATCGGCTTTATAGAGGTCTTTTTCTTTTCACCCTTTGCTTTCGCCCTGGATGTAGAAGAAGAAGGTCCTCCATTAAGCAGAGCTTGTGTCTCCCTGGTTTCTTTCAGGGTGTAAGTAGAGGGTAGGGATTGTGGAAATAAGTCAGCGTATGACCTGTTTCTCAATGTGGTCTCCAGGTCCTTGAGCTCATCAATATAGCTAGTCATTGTAAGGACGTCGTCCCCTACAGATGACCCGACAGCAAACCTCGCTTGAATTAATTCGTTCGAGGTCTCATATCTTGCGATATGAGATTGCTCTCCATATAAATCTTTGTTATGGAGAAAGATGGAAACTGAGTCCATCTTCTCGTGCTGCTTCTGGTATACACCATCATCTGAAGCCAACACGAGGCACTTGGCTTTCGCTTTATCCTTTTCCCTTGTCTGACGGATATCCATATCCGCGACGGTGGAAACTGGACCTGGGACGGCGGGATCTTGAGTAGTAATAGGGTGGTCCAGCTTGTCAGAGGCAATGGACATCTGGACAGACCATTTCCAGTCAAAAAAGTTAGATCCAGTCAACTTGTTATCTAGATGTAACCTAGTCATGGTCACAAGGTCGCTGCAATGAGAGAGAGAGAAGAAAACACTTTAGCATGATGCTCTTGCAAGTTTAGAGTGGTTTTTAATTTATCTAAACTGGATGGCTCCCACTGTTTCTCGAATCCTTGCTCAAACCATAAAAGAAGAATTAGCCAGGACCATTCTCACCGTACAATACTTGCTTAGCCGTTCGGCCAGGCCAGTGTCGATATTTCGAGGGAGGTTTTCCAACGTTTTCGCGAAGTTCCTTAATTAAATAACCTCTTTTCTCTGGGGGCGTAACCCCGCTGACACCTTTCTTGGCACCTACTTGGTTTATAGTATTGATCGTTAAGTGACGAATCTCCTGATAAGTAGCATATACTCACAGTAGGATCGGGATCCAAATATCATTGTCTGATAATGCTGAAGGAATCCTACAAACATTCATCAAACTCCAAATGGTATGAATCTCTTTGCAAATTTCAGTTTCTTTAGAAATTCCCGATGTGGATTTTTGCCCCATGTTCTTATGATCTTGACTAAGGGCCAACAAATTATAAGTCACAGGTCAAGTTCTACCCATCATTATCTTGTTAATTTGAACCCACCCGTATATACTCTTGACTAAGGGCCAAACAAAGTAATACGACTGTCCCAAACCAACTCATCTATCTATGCAACAAATGAATACCCCAGCAGCTACCAAAAACTATGTCTTGACTAAGGACCAAACAAACATAGCTTGAATACTACTGACCATCCATAAGAAATGACGGAGGGCTACGACTGGTTTTGGCGAAACCGTGAACGTAGTGAACTTGATATAACCGAAGGAACCTGATAGCTTTTTAAAAGGAGTGGTTAAAGCTCCGCAATTAAAATTTTCTGTTTTTAAAATAACCGAGTGGTTTCTTTTAAATTGTTCCAACGATTCAACTTTGGTTTATTTTCTTTGCATTAGAATAATGTGTTCCATCATTTAACCTATCATTGCAGAAAACAACGAAAATACAACGTCCTCTTATGCCATCCGCATTCACCACTGGGTCCCGTCATCACCCGTTAGGTTACTTAACTAACGACAGAGCGGGGGCTGGGCTAGCGCGGGTGTAAAACATAAGTGACATCTAAATAGCTATCATATATAGATATTGTACATTCGTCAGATGCAATAATAGGCATTCCAGATCTCATATGAACTTTATTGGATTTGCAAGCAATCCGCGTTTGTTTAGAGCCTGCAACAAAAGACGGACTACACAGTTGTGATGAATAGCCATTACCCCACCCTAGACCCCTACGGGTACGGCAAACTACCCGCCCGGTAGTTTGTGCACCCCACCTTGGGTCTGTCCTAGGAGCAAAAACAGTAAAATGAAATAATACAACGGTGGCTACAACCGCAACCTGGATGTGCCCCGCAAAATAATATTACAACAAATTACATTTACATCAAATGAATTAAATAATAACCCATCGCAAAACCCTGGCTAATCATCACAACAGTCCAATACAGTTCACATCCACAAACAGATAAAATCCATTACAGAAATGTGCAACCCCCTGCCAACCAACATACTAGCAGTTAGGGGAGGTTTACGAACACATTATACAAACACAGATATAATCAAATTAGCAAACATCGTAAAATTTCGATCGAGCAAAACACTTTAGATTCTACTGCAAAACTTCTCTGTGAACCTGAGATCTTAGCAGAAAATAAAACATCCCAGAAACATCACTGTTAACACCTAAGAGTTACTGAATAAATTTGGGCCGACTCGGCCCCAACTCGGCCGCGAATCAGCGGCGGATCGCACGGATCCGCCGCGATTCCGTGGTGAGATGGCCGAGTTAGGAGTCCAAATTTCTTTAGTAGCCCTAGTTTTTCCTGCTTGTTATTCTGAAGCACCCTGAAAAATTTTTAGAGCCAGTTTAAAATTCGACAGCAAGTGTGATAATCGACGATGTTTCCGGTTCCTTTTTGCGTTCGAAATTCTTACGACTTTGCTAATGAGTTATTTATTATTTAGCGAGGCTCTGATACCACTGTAAGTCGATGTACAACACCCCACGACTTGCGCAGAGGCGGAATAATGAAAAACAATTTTGTTTAAAGCGTAAACATCGACTAACCGAGAATCTTTGCATAAACATTAACTAACATCAAACATAGGAGTTAACAACTACTATGAAAAGTGATTATACCTAAAGATCCGAGTCCTTCGTCTTGTCGTTCTCTACGTCCTCTCCGGCCTTCTCTAAGTAGTAGAAGATCCACCCGAGAGCTTTACGACAAGCTTCACCTCAAACTAGAGGTAACTAGGTTTCTTTAAGTGCTAATCAAAGTACCTAGATGATATAGAGAGAGGGTTATGGTTTAATTAGTCTAACTAATCCTTGTACTCAACACATGAGAGGGGAGGATTAGGGTTTGAAGAGAGAGAGCTTGAGGAGAGAGAAGATGATCATAATGAAATGAGAAAATGAGCTATCATAATATATATCAAGCATTATTGTTTTTCAAGAAAATAAAATAAAATGATTTACAACCATGCTTGATAAATATCTAATGGTGATTCAACTCCATGAGTCATTAAGCATTTATGATGCATTAATGACATGGATGAATCATCCATATGACTCACTAATCTCATTCAATGTATATGCCACCTAAACCTCCTTAGTCACCATCTTCTAGAAGCTTCTCGCGCAATTACGAGAACGCCCCTCCTATCCGTGAAAATACGGAAAAACTTTGGACTGTGTAAATCCAATAACCGGATACTAGAAACTGGCTTAAACCAAAGCTGACTAGTATAAACTGTCCGGATGTCGTACGTGCGTAAACACACGTATGCGTCCGAACCCTTGTCGTAAAACCATACGACCTCTATATCGTTTCGCCTGGAGTAGGGAAACTCTCTGTGTGGGACTCTAGAGACTCGACTACTACGCTGGCAGTGGGTTTAACCACAGACCGCAAGCGGCACTAGCTGTACGTAACGGCCCCCTAAGTAGATGTCGATAAGAAGGCCGATGAGGAAACCCATCCGAACTCCTACTAAGCCTGCTGTGACAATCTCCATACAGTCCGGTCTGTTCGTCTAAGACTATCGCATATCGGGCCTAGGGCGGCGGCAAGCGTCAGTCCCCTAATAGCGGTATAAGTCGTGTCGGAGCGAAGCCCATTACACCCTGAGAAACTACTGGAACCTACCAGCAAATCTCGCTTGCCCTGGCCAGGGACTTTGCGTAATGGCTCTCTGACACAGCACGATATCAACCCCCAATACCGGGAGAGACGAATCCTGTCTAACCGCCACTGCCTCCAAGTGCTCGGGACTGCACTCAACTGCTATCTGTTTGCACAACTCCTTTGAGCCGTGGTAGGCTAGCAATCTAAGAACAGTAGGACACACTCGAGGCGAAGTAGCAGTGTCAAGTCTGCAGACTATGCTGTACTCATGTCACCTGGGAACTGTTAACTGACGACTGGTATAAAACCAACCAACAGTTCCATGTGAGTCCTGTCCGGTGTACACGTAACCTAACGAGCACCTGCATACTATCTCCAGTACGACGTACTGACGGCTGTGGGACAGACCATCTCCCCAACTGGGATGAGAAGCGTACACACTAGTCTACTTCGGAGTATCGATGCCCTGTCTCGATAATCCAACGACTAGGGACCAGAATAAGGATGTGCTTGTAGACTACCCAGCCCCCACTAGTGTGACTGCCATCACAACGCTGGTAGTCAAGCAAGATCCTAAGAGCTCTATCAATACGTATACTCACATATTAAGATAGAAAAACCAAGTAGCATACTACCATGTTTAGCATGACTGTTATATATATGTGAATATCCCAAGCTTCCATTAAGTAATATACAAACTAGTATGATACAATAATGGCCCCTAGGGCATATACACTAACAGTAGTATTATGGTTTTCATGTTGATTTTGAGTTCTTTTTGAGTTTTGATCCTCGCCCTTCGGCGTTGTATATTATATTGCTTGCGTGGTTGTGACCGTCGATTGACGAAGAGCTAGCTCCCACTTGCGGATGCCTTTTATCATTGCATATATATTATTCTTGTTGTACCCCGTTTGGGGCCAGTATTTACAAAGGAAGCTCTGCCGAAAATTTCAGAAAAGACATTGAGGATTTTAAAAATGCATATTCGGCTACTTATTTAAAAACCTTGTTTTTAAACATGTTTTCTTACTTCTTAAAAACTAGTTTTCCTTATTTACTCCTTAAAATGGTTTTAGAATTCTGGGCTTTTGGCTTACTTGAATTAGATGGGGTCCTATAGGGTTCATATAATTCAAGTGCCAGTCACGGGCTATTTCGGGTCGTGACAGAAACCAACCAAACGTTTGAAGAATATGGTGACACACGTTTGAAGAACAAAAGGTTTTCAAAGTTTTAAACCTTCACACATGTGTTCAAATAAGGTTCATATGTTTGTTCTCATAAAAAGTTTGAAAGCCATGAAAATATAAAGAACATCCAGACGTCTGAAGAAGGTTTGACAGACATTTATTCTATAAAAAATTTCAAGCCAATGTAAATCCAAAGAACAAACAAACGTATGAAGAAGCATAAACAGGCCTTTGTTCTGTCAAAAAGTTTTAAACATTGAAAAACCAGAGAACAACCAGAAATTTATTCGGGCATGCTTCAGACGTTTGTTCTGAAGAAGAAACTGATATTTTAAGACTTGTGCATGCTTTACAATAAATACCAGACGTCTGAATAACACTCGGACAGACGTCTGAAGAAGGAATGCACAAAAAAAATTTGAACTTGAAATAGAAAAATGTTTTGAATGAAAAACTTTGCCAAGTATTTCCCAAAGATCTCATGCATGAAAAGTGTGTGTTTTGAGCTTTTTCATGCTATTCTTATAAACCATGAAGTAGTTACATCGATTTCTTATGTCTATATCGTTCATTTGCAAATCTTGAATCTTCCGATATCTCGACACGAGCTCTTAAATTTTCAATTTCTTGAATTCTTTTGAACTTGGACTTTGGCTCCTTAGCTTCATGAAGCTTGAATGTGATCATTGAGGAGCTCTAGTCCATTAATCTCCAACCTCCAATAGATTTGTCGTTTAAGCTCAATTTCCTCCATCGTAAGCTTGTGTCGATTGATATCCTGAAATCTTTCTCAAACACGACCAAGGTCATATACAATGTTATAAAGTATGCAATATGAAACACATGAATAGATCTATTAATATTGTACAACATCATCAAAAATAAACAGTAGGATGATGAAAATCTAAACCATCATCAAGGTGGATCATCTTTGGCTTGGAAGATCATCACCCTAGCTTTTTCTAATGATCTATAGGAGCCTACGAAGAGGACACGCTACAAAGGTTGTCGTCTCATCCGAGTAGTGTAAAACTCCTAGTTAAGTTAAAAAGTTATAGTCTTTAGTCTGGTTTCCTTGTTTGGTTTGGTTTTTCTTCTCTTGAAAATTTTTAAATCACTTTCGTGCACACTTTCTTGAAAACTAGAGAGAATAAACCAACTTACATAATTAATGCAACTTCAAGTAGAGTCATCATTGATAGATCACTTCAAAGCCGTGCAGTTACAAGACCTCGATTATAGAAGTTTCGAAGCCAAGTAGACGCAGGCCTTAGAACAAACCTGCTAATTCATGAAGATAGGTCATTGAGGTATGGGAGTCACTTGTGTTCGCTGAAAGGAGAGATCCATGAAGATGTTATGAAGGAAGCCCACAGTTCTGCGTATTCGGTACATTCAGGAAGTACGAAGATGTATAGGGATATGAAACAATACTTCTGGTGGGAAGGCATGAAGAAAGAGATTACTCGCTTCATGTCTAGATGGTTGGTGTATCAGTAAGTGAAAGCTGAATATCAAAGAGTTGCTGGTTTGTTGCAACCACTTTCGATTCCTCAATGGAAGTGGAAATATATCATCATGGATTTCGTAACCGCTCTACCATGAATTCAAAAGGGAAATAACGCAGTGTGGGTGATCGTTGATCGTCTGACCAAGGCAGCACATTTTATACCGTTTCGAGTTGGTCAGTCAATGGAAGCGTTAGCAGAGAGGTACGTGCAGGAGATAGTGAGATTGTATGGTATGCCAGTTAGTATCGTGTCAGATCGAGACACATGTTTTCTATCGCATTTCTTGGGGAGTTTGGAGGAAATCTTGGGAACTCGGTTGAAGTTTAGCACGGCGTATCATCCTCAGACAGATGGTCAGTCCGAACGAACTATTCAAACTTTTGAAGATATGCTGAGAGCGTATATGCTAGATTTCAAGGGTTTGTGGGAAGATCATTTGCACTTGGTTAAGTTTTCATATAATAACAGTTTCCAAGCTTGTATTTAGATGGCTCCATTAGAAGAATTGTATGGACATAAATTCCATTCAACGTTATGTGGGGACGACATTAGAGAAAGGAAATTGTTGGGTCCGGAATTGATTGTACAAACCGGGGATAAGGTTCGATTAATTTGAGATCATATGAAAGTAGTTGAGGCAAGCTTAGTCTTCGATGTTCCCCTAATAATTAAACATAATAATATGAGCTAAGCTCTGTTAAATACAATGAGACCGCGCCTTACATGTTCCCTATAAGAGCGCCAGCCCCGGCGCCAGTCTTACAGGATTAAATCCTATAGTAGTGCCGCACGTGAAGTTCATGTGAGTGCCAATGTGCAAAGCACAGAAGCGCCTATTATGTATAAGAATTTAATTCTTAAATGGTGTCCACGTGCATAACACATAAGTGCTAGTTTCCAAATTAAGAGCACGCAGAATTAAATTCTTCATGGAAATTATTTCCCTAAAACCGGGGATATTCTCTGTTAAACAGAGACGTTGGATCAAAAATCCAATGGTGATGATAAATCATCAAATGATAGAATTAAATTCTATTAGAAGAAAATATCTCCTTAATCTTTCTAAGTGAGAAAGATACTCTCGGTTGGATCAAAATTCTAATGATGGAATTAAATTCTATTTTGGGAATATATTTCCCCAATCTTTCTAAATAAGAAAGATATGCTCTGTTAAACAGAGCACCCTTGGATCAAAAATCCAATGGTGATTAAAAATCACCGTTTGACAGAATAAAATTCTATATATGGGAAAATATTTCCCCAGTCTTGTTAAAAACAAGAAAATATAGTCTATAAAACAGAAATCACTGAATCAAAGATCCAACGGGGGATAAAATTCCCTAGATAATTTTTGAGACCAATTAAATCAATTGGAATATCTCAATGAGAGATTTTCTCAAAATTGATCAACAATTTGCCTTGGTTATATAAAGGACCTAAGACTTCGAGTCTCGGAGAGACACGCAAAAAAAGGATGAACCACCCAATAAGCTTCTACAAACAAAAAGATAGAAGCTGCAATTGAGAATTGTCTTTCTCTTTCAAAAAAGATCTTCCTCTTTTCAAACCCTAGGTAAAGAAAAGAAGAGATTAAAAGTATCTCCTTTGCCAAGTGCAAGTAAAACAGAAGGGTTTAACTCTTCATATAAGAACTTAGTTCTTTCTCTGGATCTGAGATCCGTAAGTCAAATCTCCCACAAGTTGAGGATTTAATTCTCATCGGGAAGATTCTGTCTTTCAGACTTAAAATCTAGGGGAAAGAACTAGATAAAAAAGAAAAGACAGAAAAGAAACATGTTCCAGGAATTTAAATCCTCTGAAAACTGGATTTAACACTATAAAGAAACTTAGTTCTTATAAAAGATAAACATAAGAACTTAGTTCTTAAAGAAAACTTGATCCCAGACCTTCAAAACAAAGATCTTGGTGATCATTAATGGTCAAAATTCTATTAACAGAGATTCAATCTCTAAAAAAGAAAAGGAACCCAGCGCCTCCTGTGAAAAACACGTGTGCGCCCAAAAGATTCCCAAAACAAAGGATTTAGCGACTCATGTGCTTCCCACGTGGGTGCCCCCAACAAAGAACTCAGCACCTTACGTGCTTCCCACATGGGCGCTCAAAACAGAAGGTCAGCGCCTCACGTGAAAGATATGTGAGCGCTGAGTAAAAGTGCTTAGCACTTCATATTCAACCAAAAAGACTGAGTGCTTAGCACCAATTGGGCAACGCCCACATCCTAGCGCTGCACGTACTCTTCCCGTGAGCGCTATACCAAGTACTTAGCACTCTATATTCAGTCATAATGATTAAGTACTTAGCATTGGTTAGGCAGCGCCCAAATCTCAGCGCCTCACGTGATACACACATGAGCGTCATAAAAAAGTGCTTAACACTATATATATTCAGTCAAAATGACTAAAGTGCTTAGCACTGATTGGGCAACGCCCATGACAGAGTGCTTCACATGATAAACATGTGAGCGCCAGAGCTCCAAGCAAGTGCTTAGCACTTCTGCATAAAATGAAAAAGTCTATGCAAACAGAACCCAAATAAGTGCTTGGCACTTTTGAATAAAAGAGGAGAAAAAAAGTATGACCAGACCAAGCCCAAATTGGCTAAGTCCCTATGAAAGTTTCTTGCAACTTAGCACAAATACTCTGTTGTTGGATCTTAAATAAAAATTGATCCTTAAAATGTTTCTAAGTTGATCTTAGTCTCAAATAGGACTAACGTATCCTTAGTTAAAATTAAATTGAGTGTTCATATCAGAATTTTGCACTTTTATACCGCCCATTCTTGATCGCATTGCATATAGGTAGGTAATTTTGATCCGTATTTGCTACATAATTGCAGGTTACAGGTTCTCAGTCCAAAACAATAAAAATCATGAACATTCACGACAAATTCAGGACAATTGCAAACAACGGATAAAAATATGGGTTCTACTCACCATCCGTCAGGTGCCACCAACCAGTTCAAGAGATAAAAGTCAAGCAAGGTCATTCAAGCAAAAAGCACAAGAAAGGCGGCACGAGAATCAAGTTGACAACGTGGAGCTCAAGAAAATCAAGGCAAAATGTCCACACATTTTTATCTTTTGGACTGTTGAAGATCTGGGAGCAAAATGGAATGATTCTGCAAATTCAAGTGAACTAAACAGAAGATAATAGCAGCATAAGACAGCCCAAGAAAAATGACAAGCCAAACACTCCAAATGACCGCGGAACTGCTGCCAATAGGCCTTTTGGGCAGCGGTTCCGCGACCAAGTCATGTCATCTCTTGATCGTATTTCAGGAGTAGTTTGGTAACTGTATATAGGCTCAGAATATGGCCCTAGGGTTTCACTTCACTGTCCATAAATACTCTAGATCAGAGCCATATCAAGGATATATATTTTCATGAGTTTTTTATTAGAATTTAGTGTAACTTCTTCTTCATCATCATCTTTCCTCCATTAAAATTGTAGTGAGAGCTTTTGAGTGGATGATAAATAAAAAGGAGTGTTTTGTTTATCCATGTCTTGTAATTTGTTAACTAGTTTTTATATATATTGCTTGTTATTTTCTTTGTTGAGTAGTTGTTGGTTTTCTTGTTCTTTTTCTTCTTCTCTTTTATTTTATCCTTGCAACCATGATGCTTAAGAGTGATCCTTGCCTAGGTGAGGTCCCAAGTAGCTAGTTGTAATTTTCTATCTTATTTCTTTCTATTTTCTTTACTTGTTTTATTTTCTTTTATTTTATATTGAGTTAGTAGTTTCTCACTTGTTATGGTAGGATAAAGAAAGTTTGAGAGAAGGAAATCTCTCTCACTCTTTCCTTTGCTCAACAACTTAATTCGAACTCCCATCAAGGCAACCGCAATTCACTCCCTACGGCACCCTATCCTGTATGATAGCGGTGAAACCCTAGTGAGACCGGTTGTGGTTGAATTGACCGGAGGTTATGGCTAAGAGGTAAGAACGGACAGACAAGGACCAAAGGAAGGAACTAAGCGTTATAAAGCTTGGCTTATACTCGCAAGTTTCCTTCCTAGTCGTGCTAATCCACGTTGTTGCCGATTACCGTAACATCGATATCAAGAGTGGCAAACGAAAAAAGTGAGCGAACTCCTAACTCAAACTAACATAATCCTAACCCTAACAACCTTCTATTAACATACATATCTAAGCACATATTTAACATTGAAAAAACTCGGACAATTTGGACTTAACTCGTTAAAACACTAAGAAAAATATTCCCATCTCTCCGTGGATCGACCTATACTCAACCGGCTAGCTACCAAGAGAAACCGTCTTGATCGCGATAATTAAAACTAGCATAAAATATAATAATCAAATGGTGCCGCTGCCAGGGAGACGGTAGTTTATTTCTTTGTGTAGTTTCGGGTTAATTTGTGAATATATTAAAAATATATATAAAAATCATCTTGTTATTTTTGATTCTTTTTGTGCGAGTGTGCAGAATAGGGAGAAGATCAAGTTCGGTGCCAAAGTCGTGGGGAGTTAGACCCACATCTCGCGACTACACCGCGGCGGATCAAGACGAAACCGCAGCTAACCGTACAAATTCTGGAGCAAATTTAGTGAACAATTCAAGACTCAGAGGCTCCAAACCAGAAGAAGATATCAACTTCAGCACAGAAAAGAAATTTGGGGCCCTATATCGTCTAACGGACTGCAGAACCGCCGCTCAACTGTGCATTTGACCACGGAACCACAGTCAAAGAAGTGCTTCAGAGCCCAAAAATTTTTGTGAGTATTTATTTCTTCTGTCTGCCCTCTCTGAACTCCACTGAATTGTTTTTCTGCGGTATTCTTTGCGCAAACTCTCTCCCCTTCTCCAATAAACTGTTTTTTTGCAGGATTCTTTACGCCGCCAAATAAAATTTTTGCAAGTGTTTTAGATTTTTGTTTGTTATCGTTTTACATAAATAATACGGATTTTAAGTGGCTATAACACCAATTAAGATTTGGTGGGGATTTCATCACCCTTTCTAAGACCCCAAAAATCACAAAAAGCATACGTATTACCTTTGAGTTTAATTTAAAAATATCTAGACTCGACCAACTAAAGACTTGTCATGCTCAATAGGACAGAGAAAGGTTGTGGGCATTCGGTCGCTTATCTAAACTTGATTTTGTGGTGCCTAGGCTAGACAAGTGAGGAAGTAATTTTAAAAGGCCTGTCTCATGGTGATTCGTGAGTGGAATCCTCCTTACCTCACTTGTGCTTATCTTGCCACAATTGGCAGTGAAGAGGCGATTTGAGGGTTATCTCACAACTTGTCACTTTGTAACAGTTAGGAGCAGTCTAGTGGACTTTGAAGACCATAACTCTAGGTGTGATTGTGCATATTGTTACTGTGATTGTTTAAAGTTGTGTCCATAAATCCGTGAATTTTTTTTTAAAAAAAAAGATAAAAAACCAAAACTTTCATAAAAACTTGTCATTTGTTACCAAATTTCCATTCCACCTACCTTTCACCGACTTTTCTCCATTGAAGTTTTCTTACCCTCACATTCTACGCTTTGACTACACTAAACTCGTTTAGTGTATGTCCGTTTGGACTTGGGACACTAGTGCCCGTGTAGTCCGCGTTACGTTAGTCGCTACCGACTACGCGATCAACTCCGACGTCGAAACTCCTTCTACGCCTCCTTCACCCTTACCTTTGTCGGCCAACTCTGATGTTGACTGTAATTCTGTTCATACATCTTCACCTTCACCTTCACCCAACTCTTCTTCCGAGATGTCGGGATTTGCTTCTAACATCACTTTACCTCTCCTGGGAATAATCCCACCGCCACTTGGTGTGAATAACCCGCAACCATATCCAGCAACGCCACAACGAATCGTTCTCCAAGATCGTTTCTATCCTACCCGCGATGCACTCCCCACTTGTCTTTCTCTTCCACCGGCCAATTGGGATAATTTCGAAATTAAGCCCCACTTCATCAACATACTGCCTAAATTTCACGGGATTGAATCCGAAAATTCCTACATCTTCATCAATAAATTCTAAAACGTATGTACGATGATGAAGACAACCCAACTGTCTGATGATGCTATACGGCTACGAGTCATACATTTCACTCTCTGTGACATTACTGAAAAGTGGCTGTATAGCACCCCATCTCATTTGATAACCAGTTGGGACAAGTTTGTGAAAGCATTTCTGAAGAAATTCTCCCCGAATCACAAGACCGCACGGATCCGAAATGAGATAAACCAATTCGCCCAGCTTTCAACTGAACCTTTTTGGAAGTGTTCTGACCGGTACAAGGACCTCCTTGTTCAGTGTTCTCATCATAGTATCGAGAAATGGCAACTTTTCCAAACTCTATACGAGGGCCTGAATCCAGCAACTAGACAGTTGATGGAGACCATCAATCAAGGCCACTTCCTGTCTAAATCTGACGAGGAGGCTGGGCAGTTCTTCGATGATCTTGCTGAACAAACGCTACAATGGGAGAGCACTCGACCGAACGCTTCAACTTCTTCTTCTTCAGGTCTCTCTAGGACAGGAGTTCACCAACACGATATCTCAATTGCAATGAAGGCCGAGATGGCGGCAATCATACGAAAACTTGAGGAAATTGAAAGCAAATTCTCATCTCCATCTCCTAACCCTGCTCCTCCCCCTCAAACCATTTGCGCTTGTTGTTCGGATCTATCTCATTTTACCGAAGAGTGTCCTTACAATCCACAATCTCAAGGACAGGATCAGGTTAATGCTGCATTTCATGAAAGACCAAGAAATGATCCATACTCTTCCACATACAATCCTGGTTGGAGGAACTACCATAATTTCGCTTGGAATCAGAACCAACACCGATTCCAAGGCCAGAAATACTTTCAGAGGCCTCCTCCTCCTCAACAACAAGCTCAGCAACAATTTTAGCAACTTCTCTAACCCCAACCTTTTCAGAATCCTACGAACAACTTTGCACCTTACAACAATTCTTTTCATCAAAAAAACTTTGTTCCGTCAAATAACGATAAGGTTTCCTCGCTAGAACGGAGTCCAGAGGCTTTTGTAAAGCAATCGACTCAATCCACCGCTAACATCCATTCTTCTATTCAGTCTCTGGTGCAACACAGCTGCACACGTGCAAAGAATCAAGACCATCGAAGCCCAGGTTGCACAGCTGAACGCGACCTTGAGCGAGCGAAAGAAAGGAAAGCTTTCATCTCAACCACTCCCAAATCCTGGTCACCCACATAATGTACATATTGCTCTTGAACAACAAAACCATAATTTGAGTGTCATGACTACGTTGAGATCTGGAAGAATGTTGAACAACAACATTGGTGCATGAGTTAATGATGATGACACCCGGGCCGCTTCTTCCTCTCCACCTCCTTCTTCTTCTGAGCCCATTCTTCATTCTTCACGAGGCACTTCTTCTTCAACTGCTGCTTCAAATGGATCCACATCTCACTCCACTCAAACTCCAGTTTTGGGTTCCGTTCCATCTCCACAATCTCTTCCATAAGCATTGGACTCAACCAATTTAAACAAAGCTCCATTTCCAAACCGGTTGAGATCCAATAAACAAAATTCACAAATGGAGAAGATTGTGGAGTTATTCAAACAGGTTAATATCAACATTCCCCTCTTAGATGCAATTCAGCAAGTCCCTTCTTACGCGAAAATCTTGAAAGACTTGTGCACTAAGAAAAGGAAATCTCAGGTACCAAAAAAAAATTTATTGGCTGGTAACGTGAGTGATGCATTTACCCAAGATTTACCATAAAAACGAAAGTACCCTGGCTGTCCTACGATTTCAATAACCATTAGGGATAAGAACATCAATCGCGCTCTTTTGGATCTTGGTGCCAGTGTTAACCTTCTTCCTTACTCGATTTATGAGCAACTTGGTGCAGGAGAACTGAAACTTACACATTGTACTCTTCAAATGGCTGACCGATCTATCATCCATCCTAGGGGTGAGTTAGAGGATATGTTGATCAAGTTTGGGGACTTCATATTCCCTGTAGATTTTATTATTTTAGATACACAACCTGTAGCCAACCCCCGGAATAAATTTCGGTGATTCTCAGTCGCCCATTCCTTGCAACCTCAAATGCAGTGATCAATTTTCGAAATGGTTCCATGAACCTATCTTTTGGTAACATGACAATTGAACTCAACATTTTTAGGTTAGGGAATCAGCCATCCAAACCGAACGCTCATATACTGGATGTTTGTTCCATTCAGAAGATCGCCCCCGAGGACTGTGAATTTGAAGAATTTCTGTTCGATCACGGCGATCTTTACGCCACTAGTGCGTTCCTCTTTGAACCTGCTGCATCTGCTTCTGCTTCTGACAATGAATACGAGTGCTTCACATTTTTAAACGATCTGGGCTTGTCACCACCCGAGTTTGAATCTTTTGAATTTTCGGATGCGTTAGTTGAACCATCCGACTCGGTAGCATACACTCGCTTTGAGCCCCTGTTGGAATCCTTTGAGTTCGAGACATTTTCTCCAATCTTGCCTTCAGTTGTTTCTCCTTCGATGCTCAAACTCAAGCCTCTGCCGTCTCACCTCAAGTATGCTCACTTAGGTGAAAACGAGACCCTCCCAGTAATCATCTCGGATTCTCTAGCTCTAGAGCAACAGAAAGCCCTTCTCGCGGTCTTGCAATCAAATCGGCAAGCATTCAGTTGGACGATGGCGGACATCAAGGGGATTAGTCCCCTAATCGTTGAACATCACATTCATATGATGAATGATACCAAACCAGCTAGGGATCCACAGAGGCGATTGAATCCAGTCATGAAGGAGGCTGTGAAAAAGGAGATCGTCAAATGTCTGGATAGTGGTATCATTTACCCTATTTCAGACAGCCAATAGGTCAGTCCTATGCACGTTGTCCCTAAAATATCAGGCATTACGGTCATCACAAATGAGGCAAACGAGTTAATCCCTACTCGCACCCAAACTAGGTGGCGAGTATGCATTGATTATCGAAAACTCAACGCCGCAACGCAGAAGAATCACTTTCTGCTACCATTCATTGACCAAATGCTCGAAAGATTAGTTGGACATAAGTTCTACTATTTTCTGGACGCAGGCTACAACCAGATTCCCATCGCCGAAAAAGACCAGGAAAAAACCACTTTCACTTGTCCTTTCAGCACTTTCGCATATCGCCGCATGGCCTTTGGGCTATGCAATGCTCCCGCTACTTTTCAGCGATGTATGATGGGAATATTATTTGACATGGTTGAGAAATTTCTGGAGATAATCGTGGATGATTTCTCCATCTTTGGCAATTCCTTTGACGAGTGTCTACAATATCTTGACGATGTCCGTACCCGATGTAAGGATAAAAATCTCACTTTAAACTGGGAGAAATGCCATTTCATGGTGCGTGAAGGTATTGTCTTAGGACATATCATTTCGCGAAACGGCATCGAGGTTGACAAAGCAAAGATTGATTTCATTTCCAACCTCCCTCCTCCCAAATGCGTCAGAGATATCAGATATTTTCTTAGCCATGCCGGTTTCTATAGACGGTTCATCAAGGACTTTAGCAAGATTGCTAGACCCTTGACTCTTCTTCTGGCCAAGGATACCACGTTCAACTTCAACTTGAGCTGTTTGACTACTTTTGAATCACTGAGAAGCTCACTCACCACTGCTCCCGTTTTTTCTTCTCCCGACTGGACGCATCCTTTCGAAATTATGTGCGATGCATTCGACTTTGCTATCGGTGCGGTCCTAGGACAGCACATCGATAAGATGCCGCACGTAATCTACTATGCGAGCCAAACCTTGAATGACACATGTTCCCCTCCGAATGGTGGCCAAGACATGGACGTCTTACCTGAGATTCGGGGCAGATTCTATTTGGTTTTATCCGTCCACCTCTCCAAAGATGCCAAGTTGATTTATGGCACCGTGTATCGGAGGTTTAGACGGATGCGGCCGATGCAGCAGACTCGTCAGATTCCCCCTCGCTTGAGGGGTTTTTTATTGTGGGGACGCTCTTCCCTGCAGGCGCAAGCCCCTCCAGTTAATTACGCTACCGCATCGCGGCAACAACTTTCTCCTTCTCCAGATGGTCACTTCGTGTCATGTGCATTTGTTTTGTGTTTGGTTGCCCGTGGATTGTATACGGAGACTGATTTATGTCGTCGCCCGTAGGACGTGGATTAGTCCAAATCCGTAATTTCTTAGATTTAGGTTTGGTGTTTTGGTTTAAGGACACGTTAGCCATATTTGAGGCTAAGATCAACTTCAACATTTGTTAAGGATACGTTAGTCTAGTTTTAGACTAAGATCGACTTAACGGGATCGTTTAGATCCAACAAGAGAGCAATTGGGGGCCATATTGTTTAGTTTAATGACATTGCGGTCGATAGGTAGTTTAAGGACATTGCGGTCCAATGTTAGTTTTAAGACGTTGCGGTCAAGGTTAAGGACATCATAGTCCGTGGATTTAGGGACTCTACAGTCCATCATTAGTTTTAAGACGTCACGGTCTAGGTTAAGGACGTCATAGTCCGTTGTTAGTTGTAAGACATCCCGGTCAAGGTTAAGGACATTATAGTCCATGAGTTTAAGGACCCCACAGTGCATTATTAGTTTTAAGACATCCCGGTCAAGGTTAAGGACATCATAGTCCATGAGTTTAAGGACCCCACAGTCCGTATCAATGTGTGGTTGTCGGGACCCGTCACCTCTTTGAAGACGTTGAGGAATTACAACGATAAATATCAAAGGAGTGAAGAGATGTACCCTTGAACCAAGGCAGATTAGATGATCTGTAGCCCAATTTTGAACCAAGACCAATTAATTATATTATGAGCCCATTGGCTCAGTTAAATTTGAATTGAGGGCTTATGGCCTTCTTGGGCTAAGTCCAATCATGTTTGAAATATTGGCCCTCTGTTGGTCCATTAGACATATTCAATTGCAGGGGAGGCTTTGCCTCTAGAAACTTAGCCAATTGGGCTAAAGCTAGGGTTAAACACTAAAGACTAACATTGTTGAACACTGGGAATAAGATTAGCAAATTAGTGTTTAAACACTAAAAAAAGTTATGATTCTCAAATTAGTGTTAAACATTAACAGATAACAGTGTTAAACACTGGCAACAGATTAGTGTTAAACACGAGAAAGAGGGGGGATCACGTGGGAGCACGTGATAGCATCAAAAGATGGGGCCAAATCCCCTTCAGTTTGTTCTGCAGATAAGTGTGTAACACTTTTGATTCTCACAGCCACCACGTGTGGGCATGAGATGGGTGCTCATGCCTTGATTTATTAGCATATTCATTAGAGATCGCGTGATGACACGTGAGGGCGCCCAGCGCTTGCTTTTTCTCCTTTGTCGCGTAGGGACACGTGAGGCGTTGCCTCAAAGTTCTTTTTCTATGGATCTTTACAGGGGTCATGTGGTAGCACGTGACCCTGGTTCTTTGCTTGTTTAGAGATCTGTTCATCTTTTAAGAATTAAATTCTTCATAGGGTTAAACCCTAGCTATAACTTTAAAGGAATTAAATTCCCACTTTCTTTTTGAAGAATGATATTCTTTGATAGGGTTAAACCCCAATTTACATTCTGTAGGAATTAAATTCCCATATATGTGAAGAATTAAGTTCCGGCATAGGGAATTAAATTCCTGTAAGTTTTGAGAGAAATAAGTTCTCAATTAGGGTTAAACACTAGTTCTGTCCATTTTGAAGGAATTAAATTCCTATAATTTTGGAGAATTGAATTCTCATATAGGGTTAAACCATAATTTTATCTAGGAGGAATTAAATTCCTATAACTTTATGAGAATTAATTTCTCAGAACTCAATTCCTCCTCTATGTTTTAGATCCGCATGGCAGGATCTCGACCCAATGAGAATTAAATTCTCAATCTATGGGGAGATGTGCACTTTGCAGGTCTTCACCAGAGAAAGAACTAAGTTCTTTTCTTTATAGAAGAGTTAAACTCTTTATTTTTGAGAATTAAATTCTCTTTTTGAAGCCTTTTTCCCCTTTCTTTTCTTACCTAGGGTTTTTCTTTTCAGAGAATCAAATTCTTCCTTCTGAATTTTCAGGATTCCAAGGCTCTATATCTCTCTCTCTGTATATATCTCTGTCTCTCTCTGTATCTCTCTGTATCTAAAACTCTCCCCTTTGGCTCCTATTTATACGAGAAGGAAAAGAATCAATCTGTTTAGTAAATCCCTCAATGAAAGATTTGATTTATTTATTGAGAGATTTGATTTATTTTCATCATTGATCTGGGACTTTAGATTATTAGGTGAATTTTATTCACCGTTGGATTTTAAATCCAAAGATATTTATTTGTTATTTCAGTGAGATTTGGGAGAAATCTTTCCATGTCCAAGATCTTTCCATAAATTGGTGATATTTAATCACCCTCGGATTCTCAATCCAACGGTTTTACATAATTCTTCTCTATTTTGGAAAGATTTAAATGATCTTATTCAGAATTTAATTCTGTTGAACAGCAGGGCTTTTAAAGCCAGTCACTTGCGGCCACGTGACCCCTGGTCACGTGTGAGCACGTGACCCCTGGTCACGTGCGAGCACGTGACCCCCGGAACTTTTTCTCCTCTTCTTTGCTCTGTTCTTTGCCGCTGCTTAACCATCACGTGCCAACACGTGACCATTGGTCATGTGTGAGCACGTGATGCCTCTTCTGAAGCTTTTCTTGATTTTTTAATCAGGGAACAAATGCCCCCACAGCGTTGCTCTCACGTGTCTGCACGTGAGTGCAACGCTGTCACTTTTGTGACCGTTGGATCTGCCTTGGGAGTAGGGTAGATGAAACGTTTTCCATCCCATCCTATAAATGCCCATGTCTTTTCAGAAGCGCCTCCACTTCGCTCATCTTCCTCCTTTGCTAACTTTCTTCTTTTTGAGAATTTAATTCTTCTTTTCCAGAGCTTAGTTCTCTGCTTCAAACTTTTTCCAGAGTTTAACTCTGTTCCAAGAAGACCCTTTCTTCAGGTAATGATCTTTGAACGATCGGAGAACTTTCCTAGCAATCACCACGGGATTTTAAATCCAAATCAAGGGTTTTTCCCTTTGACAAGAACACACATTTCTTTTTAATTTAAGTTCTTCCACAAGAACAGAAAACCATCTAATTTTCAAACTGTTGATCTCTTAGGGTCTCTTTAACCTTTAGGGGGATGATGGTGTCGGTTGTCCCATCCATGGAATTTAATTCCATCCCCAAGGAGCTCTAGTTCTGGAACCACATTTTCTGGGAATTTAATTCCCTTTTTCAAAAAGGAATTTAATTCCCTTTTTCAAAAAGGAATTTAATTCCTATGAAGAACTAAGTTCCTCCTAGAGACCTTCATGGGTTTTCTTGTCCTGAGTCATCTTCTTCACAATCCAGAAGAAGTTTGCACTGTTGGTCTTTGGGAATTTAATTCCCTTGATTCTGTTTGATTTATCACGGAGTCCATGATGGATCTGTCTTTTAGGGGAATGTGTAGGGTCACTTGAAACCCACTGCCTATTTAATGAGAATATTCCCTTTGTCTCATTATAATTGTTGTGCCTCATCATTAGCCAGCCGCAATCTTGATTTCGTGGGACCCACATGTTTTGTAACTAATGGTCCCACCAAACAAGTCATCTGTCACTTTCTTCCACTGTCTTTTTATATCTATGCATTCATAACCATATATATATATATACACACACACACACATTGTCGGCCTCGCTTTAACAGTTTCCTCTTATTCTATTTCAGGTGCGATGGCATCCGTTCCGTACTTTCCTTTCACTCGCTCGGAGGCCGCTTTTCCTCAGTCACCATCGGATGAGGAAGCGATGGAGATGATCCGGGCTCATGACCCGAACTGCACCAACTTACTTCTATGGGAACTTGGTACAGCCATATCCTCCGGGGTCACCGGAGTTTCCTCTGCGAAGTGCCGACAGAGCCCACTTTCCCGTTCTTGCCGATGGACCCTCCGAAGACGGTTTTCGCTGTGGAGATGCCAAATTGGACTCCAACGGGACGGCTCGACCCTTCGACAACCGGTATCCCGAACCATCCAATCCCAGCTATAGATATCCTGGGACGACGTATCTGCCAGGGTGAGGCCCGCCCATGGGGACAGATCTATAAGATAGGGCTCACTCCTCGACACCCCATGGGCTACCTCCTCTGGGCTCGCAATATCCTTTCTGCCCATCGTGCGCGGCTGCAAAAGGTCGGGCTTTACCAGGCAATATATGCGTCGCTCTTCTACTATCAATCCCCGCATGTCTGGTGGGTTAAGGCGTTCTTGAATCAATGGAATCTCCCCACCAACACTTTTCTTCTGGGGGACAGAGAGGTTTCGATCTCTTTGGAAGAATTTTATGAGATCTCGGGGTTACCAATTCGGGGGACATTTTACGAGGAGTTGCTGCCTTCCGATGAATACGTCTTTGAACCCGAGCCCGCACCGCTTGACGGCTTGTCTGCTGAGAACGTCGTCCACCACAAGCGTCCCAGCTTAATCAAGACGCTAGGCATCTTTAACCGATTGTTCACCGAATCTGAGGAGCAGGGCGTCACTTTTAAGAGCTTCATTGCCTGCTTCCTTCGCGAGGGCGTCTTGTCGAAGACAGCTCCGAAGTTCTCAAATATCAAAGACCCCTTTGGGGTATGGTCCGAAGAAGCTGCCGACCAATGAATCGGATCTACCGCAGTACTACATCCCCATTATGTCGCCATTGTCTTTCGAATCCATTGCAGCTCCCGGCATGGATGAGGAGACATTCTTCGTGGGCTTTGTCAGTGTCTAGCTCAACTGTTTTGTCATCCCTATGCATCGCCGCTTTATGAGAGCCTCGGTTATCTACCCGGCCCATTGTATCGCTGAGGGGGCACGGTTGGCCATCGGTATCCCGACGCTGGCGCATCTATATCATGGGTTAGGCACTGCGGCTAATACCTTGACTCCTGGCGTGAATGTAGTAAACTTTTCTCTCCATTATTTCACGTCTTGGATTAAGATGCATGTGTTGGGGGCTTTTGCTATACATCAGAGGCCTGCATTTTATGATGCTTACACCTTTCCGCGACATATGCGATTGGTGGATGCTTCTGCCGCTGACCCGACTCAATTCGGGGCTATTCGGGCGTTGATTTCTCCTTATGCTACTGCTGGCGGGTTGGTATTCACTGATCGGGTCTTATCTTCTCCCTCGGGTTCAGCTCAGCCGCTTTGGGACCGGTCAAAAGATAACGTGCCCTCTTTGAGGCCCCGGGAGGCCGCGCACTTATACGCAATCAGACCAGGCTACCTGGTATTTTGTCAGGATAGCGCGGCCCTCTTCATGCGGTACAATCCGCATCGCTTTGCCCGGCAGCTTGGCTACGATCAAGGCGTCCCTTTTGAGGCTTTCATAGTCACGCCGGTTCCTTCTCCCGAAGCCGTTAGAGATGCCGCCCATCATTTTGTGAGGCTGAACACCGGTTCCCAGTTCATGATCCCCGATGCTGATTACATGCCCCGATGCGTGGGATCGTTTACGGGCTGGTATCTCCATCGAGTCAACCCGATTATTATTAAGGAAAGAAGGGTACTTCTTGGTCACGGTGCCCCTACTCAGGTTTCGGTCCCAGGAGCTACGCTGCGCCGTGTGCCCCGGTCCGCTTTCCTCTGAGGGATAC
This sequence comes from Agapanthus africanus, assembly GCA_030015575.1. Taxonomy (NCBI): domain Eukaryota; kingdom Viridiplantae; phylum Streptophyta; class Magnoliopsida; order Asparagales; family Amaryllidaceae; genus Agapanthus; species Agapanthus africanus. The sequence continues at coordinate 236,417,456 of CM057337.1, forward strand.
CGGCATCGCGCTTATTCCGGGAGAGTCAGGAGTGGATCTTACCCCAACAGCTAGTATGCCATTGGGTACCCGGTCGCGGGGTAAACGGGCCCCGATAGTAGCACCACTACCCGCGGCAGCACTGCCCCCCGTAGCATCGACAATGGCGGTGTCATCCTCGGTTGTGGTGCCAAGCGAGGGTGATAGGGACGAGGGTGCTGAAAGTGAAGTGGGCCGGCGCCACCCTAAGGCTTCATGGGGGAAGAAACGGTCATCTTCGACGGCCAGTTCTGGATCTAAGATGAGGAGGAGAGTGGCCACCAACTTGCTTGATTCTTTGGCGGAGTCTGAGCCCATACTTCCAGATGAGCCGTTGGTCTTGCAAGAGTCGGATGCTGGTCTTCTTTTCCTAGGTTCGGCTGCCAAGGAAGCCACACAATTGGCTGAGGCCATGCGACGTTCTAAAGATGCGTCTCAGAACGTAAGGGTTCCGAAGAAACCCTATCCTGCCGTAATCTTCTATGAAGACCCCTCATGGATCCGGCGGCAGTTTATTGGCCCTTTGGAGGAATGGGGAGAAAGGGCCCTGAAGCAGGCTGCTTCGGAGGATGCCGCGGATGCACTTTCCTTATGGACCGACGGCCACGAGTCCACCCTCGAACCCCGACGAGCACGCCTCCTTGAAAAGGAGCATCGGCTTGAAGAAGCCATATTGAAGGCTTCGTTACGCATTGGTATGTTTTTATACTCCTTTGTAGCACTTCAGATTTGTTTACACCTGTATGTATGTATCTTTATTCTTGCGTGAATTGTGCAGAGTCTTCGGCGATAGGGGAGGTTCCTACGGGCTTGTTGAGAATAAAGCCTGTTGACACCCCCAATGAAGCTTTGCTCGATGTGGAGGGGGTTGACGAGGCTGCCCCTCTTACAATAGAGCCTCCTGTGATGGTTGTTAACCCTGGAGTACTCGTTCCTTTGGAGGAGGAACATTTGGTGGTTGCCGTCCCACCGGCTCTTTCTGAGGGCAGCCCAGAGGCTGGGATGGAGGTAGTCGGGACCATCCTCCCTTCGTTGGAACCCGAGGTCACGGCGGAGGCCGTTGAAGCCGCTATCCCCCCAGCTCAGAATGGGAGGAGTGTCGAAGGTAACCCTTTACATTTTACATTAGCAATCTTTCTGTTATCTGAAATCTTTTATTTTTTTCAGAATTGCGTGGACTAGCGGCCTCTATTGCTGATCTGTCTCCTCGGCAATCCTTCCAGCGTCTACTGGATATGGCCGCTCCACAGGCGATATCTCCTCAATGCATCGTCCTCTCGTCTGGACAAGGTTAGTGTCGTTCGCCATTTCTTATAGCATCGTTGTTATTTTGCATAATGACATTGATGTTCTTCATAGTTCTGGAAGCTGATGACGAGGTTGAGGTCCTCGAAGGACCAGGGGAACCTTCAGCTCCTACTTGCATGACCGTAGGTAAGTGACGTTTCAATATGGTCCCACTTGTTCCTTTGCTTAAGAGTTTTACTGACATTTTTCAAATCTGAATAGCCTTGCCAGCCCCCATAGCGCTGGAATCGCGTATCGCCATGCCGCCCGGCCCCTACGCTTTGCGAGCCTCAGAGCGCCTGGCCCAGTTAAGCCTTGTCTCCCTGTCGTCTTTGATCGAGGAGCTTCGTGCTGGCAGCGTAACCACAGCTGAAGCATTTGCTGGCGAGGCTAACAGTTCTCTTCCTTTTCTTGCCACCTACCATAGCGAAGAGGTGGTGCGAGTCTGGGTGGAGTTCTGTCGGCAGTTGGAGACTTGCTTGCACGCACTTGAGTGTTCCCGCCTTTCTTCAGAGGCCGTAGCTGCAAAGGCGGACTTGCGGAAGCTTATGGAGCAGTGTGCGGCGAACATGGGGTCGTGCGAGAAGAGGCTCGGCCGCAAATTCTCGGAGTGAGAGCTGGCTTCTAAGGCACTGAGCGAGCTCCAAACCAGCCTTACAGCCAAAGCCAACAAGGCGTATGACCTCTGGAAAGTGCTTCAGGAGTCTATCAAAGAGGTGGTGGCCCTCGATAAGGCTGTCGTGTTCACCCGCGAAAGGGTCGAGGCTCAAAAGGCCACCGAAAAAGAGCTCGAAGGCCGGCTTGCCTCGTATCAGGCCCAGCAGGCTCAGGCGGAGGCCCGTCTTCTGACGATACTGAATCACGAAGCCGTGACTCAGCAAAAGAACGATGACCTAGTAAAATTGCTAAATCGCCCGCTGGCTTGAAGACTTGTATCTTTTCCTTTCTTTTTGTACATACTCCAGAATGAGAGTATACTCTTTTTTTTCATGAATTGTACTTTGTATCCATTTTGGTTTATGAATAAAGACATATTTTTTCTTCTCAATGGTGTGTCTCTTTTTATTGAATATGTTTTGCGGACAATTTATCTTGGTCTCCTTGCAGGGTAGCGATGGCTTAGGATTCAGGGTTAAGATCTGCTTCCTAAGACTTTTGAGCTTTATGAGCCGTGAGGGTCTCATAAAGAGTTTTTCTCCCTACAGGTCGAGAGGATCCCGTAGGTGTAAGTTCTCCTTAAGAATCGTGAGGATTCTTAACCGGGTTTTCTCTTGGGAGTCGTAAGAATCTCACAAGAGAGTTTTCTTTCCTGCAGGTCGTGAGGACCCGCAAGTGCTGGGTGCGGTCGCCCTTGTCCGTATTTCACGGGGTAAGGGGTTGCTTTGGGATGTTTTCTAGGGTACCGTAGTTTAAAGACATCGCGGTCAAGGTTAAGGACATCATAGTCCGTGGTTTTAAGGACTCCACAGTCCAATGTTAGTTTTAAGACATCACGGTCAAGGTTAAGGACGTCATAGTCCATGGATTTAAGGACTCTATAGTCCGATGTTAGTTTTAAGACATCACGGTCAAGGTTAAGGACGTCATAGTCCGTGGATTTAAGGACCCCACAGTCCGATGTTAGTTTTAAGACATCACGGTCAAGGTTAAGGACGTCATAGTCCGTGGATTTTAAAGACTGCACAGTCCGATGTTAGTTTTAAGACATCACGGTCAAGGTTAAGGACATTATAGTCCGTGGATTTAAGGACCCCACAGTCCGATGTTAGTTTTAAGACATCACGGTCAAGGTTAAGGACGTCATAGTCCGTGGATTTAAAGACTCCACAGTCCGATATTAGTTTTAAGACATCACGGTCAAGGTTAAGGACATCATAGTCCGTGGATTTAAGGACTCCACCGTCCACGAAACGTATGGTTACTGGGACCCGTCACCTCTTTGAAGACGTTGAGGAATTACAATGCCAAATATCAAAGGAGTGAAGAGATGTACCCTTTAACCATGGTAAAATCAGTCTAGAATCATCATGGTTGATCGTTAGTTTTAAGACATTACGGTCGAGGTCAAGGACATCATAGTCCGTGGATTTTAAGGACTCCACAGTCCAATGTTTGCTCTGGATGCTTCACACGGGTTCACTGCCGTGCTCTGCGAGGACCAGGCTCCGCTCTGGACATTTTCCGCGGGGTCAAAGAGTGACGTTATCCGCGTTCCACGTGACCAGGAATTTTTCTTTGGATGCTTCCCACGGGTTCACTGCCGTGTTCGGCAAGGACCAGGCTCCGCTCTGGACGTTTTCCATGGGGTCAAAGAGTGACGTTAGCCGCGTTCCATGTGACCAAGAATTTTGCGCTAGATGCTTCACACGAGTTCACTGCCGTGTTCGGCGAGGACTAGGCTCCGCTCTGGATGCTTCGCACGGGTCCACTGCCGTGCTCTGCGAGGACCGGGATCCGCTCTGGATGTTTTCCACGGGGTCAAAGAGTGACGTTATCCGCGTTCCATGTGACCAGGAATTTTGCTCTGGATGCTTCCCACGGGTTCACTGCCGTGTTCGGCGAAGACCAGGCTCCACTCTGGATGCTTCACACGGGGTCAAAGTGTGACGTTATCCGCGTTCCACGTGACCAGGAATTTTGCTCTGGATGCTTCCCACGGGTTCACTGCCGTGTTCGGCGAGGACCAGGCTCTGCTCTGGATGCTTCACACAGGTTCACTGCCATGCTCTGCGAGGACCAGGATCCGCTCTGGACGTTTTCCACGGGGTCAAAGAGTGACGTTATCCGCGTTCCACGTGACCAGGAATTTTGCGCTAAATGCTTCACGCGGGTTCACTGCCGTGTTCGGCAAGGACTAGGCTCCGCTCTGGACATTTTCCACGGGGTCAAAGAGTGACTTTATCCGCATTCCACATGACCACGAATTTTACGCTAAATGCTTCACATGGGTTCACTGCCGTGTTCGGCGAGGACTAGGCTCCGCTCTGGATGCTTCGCACGGGTTCACTGCCGTGCTCTGCGAGGACCAGGATCCTCTCTGGGCGTTTTCCACGGGGTCAAAGAGTGACGTTATCCGCATTCCACGTGACCAGGAATTTTGCTCTGGATGCTTCCCAAGGGTTCACTGCCGTGTTCGGCGAGGACCAGGCTCCGCTCTGGATGCTTCACACGGGGTCAAAGAGTGACGTTATCCGCATTCCACGTGACCAGGAAATTTTCTCTTGATGCTTCCTACGGGTTCACTGCCGTGTTCGGCGAGGACCAGGCTCCGCTCTGGATGCTTCACACGGGTTCACTGCCGTACTCTGCGAGGACCAGGATCCGCTCTGGACGTTTTCCACGGGGTCAAAGAGTGACGTTATCCGCGTTCCACGTGACCAGGAATTTTGCGCTAGATGCTTAACACGGGTTCACTGCCGTGTTCGGCGAGGACTAGGCTCCACTCTGGACGTTTTCCACGGGGTCAAAGAGTGACGTTATCCACGTTCCACATGACCAGGAATTTTGCGCTGGATGCTTTCCACGGGTTCACTACCGTGTTTGGCGAGGACCAGGCTCCGCTCTGGATGTTTTCCACGGGGTCAAAGAATGACGTTATCCGCGTTCCACGTGACCTGGAATTTTGACTTTGTCTGTATTTCACGAAGTCGGAATTTGACTCTCGGTCAGCTGTACACCGCCGAGTCATGGAACTGGGAGTTGCCGCTGTTCCGCTTTGCTTGATGTTGTGTCTGCTGTAATGAGACGAGTGTTGAGAGGATCTATAGGCTGTCTGTGAACCATCAAGATTTGGCTTCTTCTTCTGATGAAACCTGGGGAGGAGGAGTGTGATTCCTTCTTTGTTTGCGCCCCTGGATTGTATACAGGGATTGATGTAGCATCACCTGTAGGGCAAAAATTTCATTTTTATTTTATTTCTTTTTCCGCGATGCTCTATCATTTCAACTTTTATATCGCGAAGGTCGCGATTGCCCCATCATTTCGGCTATTTTTCGCAGTGCCCAATCGTTTCGGCTATTTATTTTATTTTTACTCGCTGCTTTTTATTGTGAGTGGCCCAATCATTTCGGCCATTTTTTTATGCATATATTTTTACTTGCTGCTTTTTATTACAAGTTGCCCCATCATTTCGGCTATTTCTTATGCATTTTAGCTCGTTGATTTTTTTTCATCGCGAGTGTAGAACTTCGAATCTGGTGTCAATCTTAGCATCAGCATCGCTACAACTGGAATATTGCCAGGAGCGAATCATCATTTGCCATGAGAGGACTCGGAATTTGATACCGTTTCAGGTATCAGCATCGCTACAACTGGGATATTGCCAGGAGTGAATCATCATTTACCATGAAAGGACTCGGAATTTGATACCGTTTCAGGCATCAGCATCGCTACAACTGGGATATTTTCAGGAGCGAATCATCATTTGCCTCTGTCGATGCCGAACAAAGGTGTCTTAGTAAATAGGGTTAGAGTCCTGTCGACTAAGGCTTTTGACATCATGAGCCGTAAGGGTCTCATAAAGGTATTTCTCCCTACAAGTCGTGAGGATCTCATAGGTGTGTTTTCTCCTTGGGAATCGTGAGGATTCCTAAGTGCGTGTTCCCCTGTAAGTCGTAAGGATCTTATAAAAGGATTTTCTCCTTATAAGTCGAGAAGACTCACAAGGGTTGTTCACCGTACGAACATATCCCCAGTCAAGGATGGGACTTAGTTAGGGAAATGTTTATTCGTGCCCGTGGATTGTATACAAGGGTCAGTATGAGCCGCTTGTAGGGCAATATTGAAGGTTGTGGGGGTTGCTTAAGAACAGGTTAAGGTCTCTGTAACTTAAGACTTTCAAATCTTATGAGCCGTGAGGGTCCCATAAGAAAGTTCTCCTTACGAGTCGTGAGGATCTCGCAAGTGTAATTTCTCCTTAGGAATCGTGAGGGTCCCTAAGTGTGTTGCTCCCTTGTGAATCGTAAGGATCTCATGCGGGTGGTTTCTCCTTACAAGGTCGAGAGGACCCCGTAAGCGTTCTTTTAACGAGGTTGCGCCCTTTCGGGTTTTCACAAACACTCGCCGGTAGTCCTGCTGTTTTTACTCACGGAGCCCTTTCGGGTTTTCATCCGTGCCCATTTTTCTTATGGACATACCGTCTTTCTTCTCTCTCTTTTTTTATTCTTTTTATTTTTCTAACGAGGTTGAGCCCTTTCAGGCTTTCACAAACACTCGCCGGTAGCCCTGCTGTTTTTACTCACGGAGCCCTTTCGGGTTTTCATCCGTGCCCATTTTGCTTATGGACATACCGTTTTTATTTTTATTTATTTATTTTTTTTTTGTATCGGTTTTGAGATGTTGCAACCCACCGTAGTTTATCGACATCTCGGTCAACGACTAGTTTTAGGACATAGTGGTCCGTTGTTAGTTTAAGGACATTTCGGTCCATTGTTGAAGCAGGCCGGTTACTACTTATAGAGTTTGGGCTTAGGAAGATAGCGAGCGGACATAGTCGTCGTCATCTATCATTGACCTAGGCCGTGACTCATTAAGCGTAGTATTCCTTTAGGAAGCGACCGTTTATTGGCCTGAAAGGCCTTTCACCGTGCATATCCATGAGTGGATAGGCTCCACCCTGGTAGACCTTGTCTATGATATACGGGCCTTCATAGTTTGGCTCGAATTTTCCCCGCTTGGCACGATTGGGGATCATAGGTCTTTTGACCACTAGCACAAGTTCGCATTAGCGGAATGTCCTCGGCCTGGTCAATCTTTCATATGAGCACGTTATCTTTGCTTTATAAGCCTCCAGATTTTGTTGTGCTATGAGCTGGGTTTCATTAAGGGCATCAAGTTCCTCAAGCCGGGGGTGAGCATTTTCTTCGTCCGTCAGCTCGTAGTGGACTACCACTCGTAGAGAGGGTAACTCTATCTCGAGTGGAAGTACTGCTTCTGTACCGAATACCAACGCATAAGGCATTGTGTTCGTGGCCGTTTTGAACGTAGTTCGATACGCCCAGAGAGCTTCTTGCAGTCTCTCGTGCCATTCCTTCTTATTTCGGGACACCGTCTTCTTCACGATCTTCGTCAAGGTCTTGTTGAAGGCCTCAGCTAGACCGTAAGCTCGGGGATTATAAACTGAGGAATATCTCCAGTCTATGTTGTGTTGTTGCGCGAAGCGGCTGATCTTGTGGCTTCTGTAGGCTGGCCCGTTATCGGAGACGATCCGTCGTGGAGTTCCAAACCGATAAATGACGTGCGTCTTGAAGAAATGGAGGATATTCTCCGTCTTCACTTCCCTCAGCAGTAATGCTTCTGCCTATTTGGAGAAGTAGTCAGTCGTCGCCAAGATGAATCGATGTCCCCTAGACGATGCTGGTTCGATGGGGCCGATTATGTCAGTCCCCCACATTTCAAACGGCCAGCTAGCCACTGTTGTATGTAGAGGATTTGGATGCTGATGGATAAAGTCCCCATGAATCTGGCATGAGTGGCATTGCTTCGCATATTCGAGACCGTCCTGAATCATCGTTGGCCAATAGTAGCCCATCCATTTAATTTTCAACTTCATCTTCGGGCCTGCTTGGTGAGAACCGCAGAGTCCGTCGTGAACTTCCTGAACGACTCTTTTCGCTTCTTCAGGTCCCAGGCATCTCAGCCACAGAGAATCAAGCGACCTCTTGTACAGAGTATTATTAACGAAGGAGAAAGACTGAGCTTATATCATGAGCTGATGTCTTGAGGACGCATCTTCAGGTGTTCGACTGGATTTGAAGTAGTCTATAAAGACTTCTCTCCAATCTTTAGCCTTTTCGTGGTCTGTTATTTGCATAGCCATTTGTTCAGTCAGTCCCTTTTCTTCGGATGATTCCGGAGATACTTCTGCGGGGGCAAGCACCCGACGTCTTTGTACCACGATCTTTACGTCATCGAGGTTCTCATCGGCCAGTTCTTTAGCGAGCTTGGCCAACGCGTCCGCCTTGCTATTTTCTGCACGCGGTATACTTTCCAGCATGTAGGAGGGGATTTGAGTCAGCAGTTGTTGTACTCTCTCGCCATGTTTCACCAGTTCTCGCTTGCACGTCTGGTAGTCGCCGTTTACTTGACTAACGACCAGTTGGGAATCTCCATATATGAGGAGGTTCTTAATCCCCATGTCGATGGCGATCTCGAGGCCTGCTATCAAAGCTTCGTATTCAGCTTCGTTGTTCGTCCTCGGCTCTGTCAAGGAGAAAGCAAAGCGCATTATCCCTCCTCGTGGAGTAACGAAGATGAGGCCTACCCCTGATTTGATTATAGGCGTGTTTTGTTTGCACTTCTTCTTGGAAGACACTCCGTTAAAATAGAGTTCCCACCGGGTACCACTTCCGTCGATCGTGTCAAACGCATGTTCGTCTGGCAGCTCACAATTCAAAGGAGAGTCGGCGGGTATTGGATGCTCAGCGAGGAAGTCGGCGATGGCTTGGCCTTTCACTGCCTTAAGAGGCTGATAGGTTATTGAAAACTCCATCAAGAGCAGGGCCCATTTAGCGAGTCTCCCTGTCAATATGGCCTTTGACATTAAATATTTGAGGGGGTCCACCTTTGATATAAGACGGACTTCATGCGCCAATGCATAGTGCCGGAGTTTTGTTATCGCGAAGATCAACGCCTGGCAGTGCTTTTCGATGGGGGAATAGTTGCTTTCTGCCCCCTGGAGAACTCCACTTAAGTAATAAAGAGCTCTTTCTTTACCTTGGTCGTTCAATTGTGCACATAATGCACCTTAGGAACCTTCGAGGGCTGTTGTATAAAGGATGAGAGGCTTTCCCTTAATCGGAGCAGCCAGCACTGGATGATTCTGCAGGTACTGCTTGATTTCGTCCAGCGCGCTCTGGCATTTGTGATCCTAAACGAAAGGGGCTCCCTTCTTCATCAGGTGACTGTAAGGGCGACACTTGCCTGAAAGGTTGGCAATAAATCGCCGGATGTACGCGAGCTTCCCTTGGAGAGACCGCAATTGCTTGAGAGTCCTTGGCGGAGGTATTTCCATGATCGCCTTGATCTTTGACGGATCTATCTCGATACCTCAGTGTCGGACGATGAATCCCAGGAATTTGCCCGAGGAAACTCCGAATGCGCACTTGAGAGGGTTAATCTTCATGTTGTATTGCCGAAGGCGTTGAAATACGGTCTTCAGATGCTCTAAGTGCTCCTCGTATGATTTGCTCTTAACCACGAGGTCATCGATATAGCATTCGACGACTTCATGTATAAGGTCATCGAAGATCTTCGTCATGGCCCTTTGGTAGGTGGCACCGGCGTTCTTTAGACCGAAGGGCATCACCTTGTAGCAAAATATACCCAAAGGAGTCCGGAAAGCGGTATGCTTCTAGTCTTCGGGATGCATCTTTATCTGATTATATCCTGATGAGCCATCCATGAAAGAGAAGACATCGTGAGTGGACGTGTTGTCTATCATCAGCTCAGTGACTGGTACTGGGAAGTCGTCCATCGGGAAGGCTTTATTGAGATTCCGAAAGTCTGCACGTATGCGTACTGTTCCATTCTTCTTCATCACAGGGACGATGTTGGCAATCCAATCGGGGTACTGGACCTCTTGGATGAAACCAGAGTCGATTAGCTTCTTAACCTCGGCATTGATACTCATCTCAAGCTCAAGCCGCATTCTTCTCGGCGACTGTTTGACTGGCTTGACGTCTGGAGATATGGCCAGTTTGTGGACAGCAATCTCTGGGTCTAATCCCGGCATTTCGGAATAATTCCATGCGAAGCAATCCCTATGCTGCATAAGCACATCTTTTAGTGCAGCCACCTTTTCTTCAGACAACAGCTCGCTGACGAACGTCGGCCGCGGGTCGCTTGTCATTCCCAGCTCAATTTTCTTGATCTCATCTGCAGTGGTATGTATTCCATCTTCCAGCTCTTTCGGTGCCGGCGGAAATTCTGCAATCATCTCGTCATTATTGTTTTCGAAGCACCAGGGCAGGTCATCCATATTCTCGGGCTCTTCTTTTGATATTGTTATCATACGACAAGTACGAACTCGCTTCCAAGACTGATGTGGATCTGGTTCTGGTCTTGTGGCTTTGGGTTCGTTCTTTTGTGGCGGCGTTACCCTCCAGCTGCTAGATAGAGCAAACTTGCCTTGCTGGTACTGGTCTTCAACCCAGTTCTTGAAGGTGAAGCAGTCTTCGATAGGGTGTCCTATGGCTCGGTGATAAGAGCAATAGCCCGGATGAGTGACCTCGTTAGCTTGCTCAGGGTGCTTAGACTCCGGAAGTGTAATCATTTGATGTTTTAAAGTGAGATCAAGTATCATCTTTGTCTTGTCTTGAGGGAAAGAATATGCTCGACTCATCTTCTTCATGAGGGACAAATCCGGACCGCCCAATTCCGGATTACGTGATTTTCCGGTCCCGCTTTGTCGTTGTCGAATGCCTTTTCCGCTCCTTGCCTTATTTCTGCTTCTGCGTCGGGCCTTTTGCACGGCAGGTTGACAGGGAGGAGCATTTTCTTCTTTTGCAGCCTGTTGAAGAAGGCGTTGCGTCCTGGCTTTCTCGTAGAAGGCCATTTCGCGATTATGGTCGTCTCAAGCTTTTTGACATGCTTTCCTGATAAGCTTGTCCATTCGTTCTTCAAATGACGGACTCGGCATTTTGATGGCAGGATCTTGCTTCGGTGCGGGAGCGGCAGTTTCTGACAGGGCGTCCTCTTCTTCATCAAAGTTATATATGACGTAGCTACCATGGACTCGTTCCCGTTTCCCGGATCTCACATATCCAAGCCCAAGTGTTTCCATTCTCCTGTTGGGCAACTTGCGCTGAGTCCCAGGGACATCCCAAATCCTGTTGTAGAACCGAGCTTGTCGAATAGTCTATTTTAAGGGTACCCCTTGGCGCTTCAATAGCCTTTTTAGTCCATTCGTGTAATATTTGGGCAAACGGATGGGTTGGAGCCTGTCAAGTGTAGAATCCGCGCCGTGCCAGATTTCTTTCTCCACTCTTGTTTCCGTGGACCGGTAGAACAGGATCGCTTCTTCACCTTTTCGCCTGGGAGGGACGTAAAATGTCTGCAGGTCTTGCACATTGTAGACTTCAAGTGCGTCAAGATCTTTGTAGTGCCCCGGGGGAATTATGGTAATTTTCAAGCTCTGATCATCACCAGAGAATGCTTGTACTGACGGCCGACTGGAGAACACAGCATTCACCTCATCTTCCGAGTCGCTTCCGAAGATCAATATGGGGGCGGACGGTCCTGGGTTGTTGCGTCGAGACGACCCAGCGTAGACTATCTCTTCTTCTTCTTTGGTATCACTCCCGAAGACAGGAATGGTGGCGACGGCTTTATTCTCTGGTGCGCGACACGTCTCCGTTTCCTCGAAATCTGGCAAAAAGTATTTTGCATCTTCGTACTTGCGCACTTCATTCACGGAGAATGGGTTCAGCTCTCTTGTTACGGTATACTCGAGACCATCCTTAAAATACTTCATACACTGATGTTGTGTAGAAAGGATGATGTTGTACTCGTGTAACCAAGGACGACCGAGCAAGGCGTTGTAGCAGGTCTTGGCGTCAATGACGTGGAACTTAATATCTGTGACGAGTAGTCCGAAGCGTAATGTTAGTAATACAGATCCGAGAGTCCGTGATGACTGAGAATCGAAACCGGAGATGGTAATTTTATCACGGGCGAGGTGCTGAACGCTCATGCAGATTTCTTTCAACACCCGAACATTAAGAAGATTGACGGAGGATCCATTATCAACTAGGATTTTTCCTATCTTGATATCGTGGCAGTATCCAGAGACATATAGGGGACGGTTGTGGTCGCACGTCCCAAGGAGAAGGTCTTCATCACCGAACGTGACATCGGCTGTGTGCACTTCTTCCAGTTCATCCTTCATTCTTTCTTCAGCAAGGAAGGCTTGGAATTGTTCAGGCTCTTGCAGCGCCTTGATTAATGAATCTCTCGCTTCTTTTGATAATAAGAGGGCGTCGAGAATACTGAGCTGAGAGGGTAGCTTCCTCAGGTGCGCTAGGACGTTGTAGTCCACCTTACTCTTCTTGGGCGGGTCCTTGGCAGTCAGCTCTTTCATGACTTGGTTATCTAAGGCGATATCCTCAGCGACCTTTACCTTTCCCTTATCTTTTCTAGCTGTGGGTCCGAGATTCTTCTCTGGAAGCGTGCGATTGCGCAGCTAAATGTTTTCCTAGGCCGCTGGTTCTTCCTCTTTCCCTAAGATGGATTCTTTAAAGAGAGGGCCCATAGCCATTTCCTCATCAGAGTCGCTCCCAAAGATGAGAACTTGTGATCCTCCGGCGTTGACCGTGTAACAGTTACCGGTAGCTCTTTTGTGACCTTCGGTTGTACCTCTCTGCTCCCAACGAGTTCTGCGTTTCATCCGCTTAAAATGTTGCCAGTGAGCAACATATCCCTGCCACCATGTCTTAAAAGCGTCGCACTCCTCAGTGGGGTGTGAAATCTTCTGATGATATGAGCAGTAATTAGGATGCGTCTCCGCTCCGTTGCGAGTGTTCTCTTCCGAGGGTGGTAGCTTCATTCCCATTGATATGGCTTTAGCAAATCTTTTCCTCGTCTTGAATCTGTTTTTATCCGCATCGGATGTCTTTTGATTCGGCGGGAGTGCTTCGACTCTTTCGTCTAGTCGCCGGCGTTTGGCTCCTTCTGATGCGGCCATCTCACGCTCCCGATCGGCTACTTTTCAGACGAATCTCATCCAGAAAAGCATCGATCATTTCGTCTGACGGCCACACAAGTTTCGGCTCAGGCTCTGCCCCCAGTTTCTCAGCGCCAGGAGTTTTTTCATCATCCGTAAACGAGTGGGAGATCACATGACAACTCGCCACGTATCCCTCGGATTCATCCGACGAGCTCTCTCCATTATCTTCCTCCTGAAAGACGTGGTTGAGGAACTCTTGGAGTGTGATGGGAGTCCGCGCCTTTTGATTGTACTCCTCTAGCGCGTCAATCTGTTTCTGCAAGTCCGTGCGCTTGTCTTCAGGCTTCACGGGCTTTTTGGATCTCTTCTTCTTCTTCTTTGAAGATTTCGACGGCTGGGTGTGAGTACTTGGGCCATCACCACCGATGTTTGGAGTTGGGCGCGGGTTCAGCATCCCTTCAATGATCTAGGGTTCCAGAGAGTTCTTCCACCTGATTGTCGGGCATGTCTGGAGCTCATTCAGCATTCTTTTGGTTTTTGCTGAAAGCACGATTTCCTATGGAGGTTCTTCAATGAAAGAACAAGTTACCCCCGGTGTGTCCGTCTTCTTAGGAGTGTGTGGCTGTGGTGGGTTTACCTTCCACTTCTCGGACAGCGCAAACTTTCCTTGAAGGTACTGATCTTCGATCCATCCTTTAAAGACGAAGCAATCCTCAATTGGGTGACTTATCGTTTGATGGTAAAGGCAGTAACTGGGGTTATTCACCTCGCTAGGTTGTGGCGGTCGCCTTGGATTCGGTAAGTTGATAAGCCTGTTGTGCACAACCAGCTCGAATAGCCTCTTCATCTTGTCCCGTGGGAACGAGTAAGGACGCATCATTTTTTCATTGTAATAGCGTCCTCTCTCCTCTAGTTGATCCGCTAGCTTTGGGGCACTGGGCTGCTGTTGGGTGTTCACGACGAAAGTTGCCTTCTCATTCCCTTTCTCAATCCGGGACTCCGGCTTCGGGGGAGACGGTCTGTGACCCATCTGGTCCATTTGGGCCAGCATGTCGATCAAAGCCTGGAACGTAGTTGGCTTAAAGAACATCATGAACTGTGAGATAGTTGCATGAGGATTTAGGGTACCCACGAATATGCCCACCGCGGGCACTTCCTCAATGAGTTGTTCGCATTTCGACCATAAGTTTCGCCAGCGTATAGCGTACTGGACCCACGTCTCACCCGGTTTCACCCTGGCATTAATCAACGCCGTTATCGGGGTGCTTTCGCTGGCGCTCGCGAATCTTTGTGTAAACAGCAGCTCCATCTCCGCAAACGTCTTGACGGAGTCGTTCGGGAGCTCAGAGTACCATTCAAACGCTGTCTCTGACAACCTGCCGACGAATTGGCGAAGCAAGAGCTTATCGTCACCGCTAGTGTTGCCGCAAAGTGCCCTGAACTGGGCCACATGTTGATGGGGATTGCCTGTCCCCTTGTAGACATGGAACTTCGGGATCGTGTAGCCTGGCGGGTATTTGATCTGATCGTACCAGCTCAGATACGGTCGTCCCGTCTTGACGACTTGGCCAGCTGCCTCAGTTGCCCGGTGAACCCGTATCTGCTGAGCTATATATTCATCCAGTTCAGCCATGGAAATTGTCTCCTCCTTGGCTGTTGACAGAGCCGGTGGAGGATTTGATGTTTCTCCTCTGTCATCTTCGAGGATGATCGGAGGATCTTCAGCAGGGGATCTTGTTGGATCATCATACCTACCATATCCTGAAACAGAAGGGCAATTCGTTGTATATTGGCTGCTTGTTCTGCAGCCTCTTTATCCTTCTTTTCCAGTATTCTCCGAAGGAATTCGGCGTCGGTTTCTTGCTCCTGGCGTTGATTCGAGGATGCTTCGGGACTTTCTTTTGGCCCAGTGAGTGCGGCCATCGCGGTCATCATTTCTTGGAGCTTTTGCTGCTGCTCCTGAGCTTTAGTCACCGATCGCGTGAACGGTCTGTGACCCATGGATGTACGGCTGTCCTCTTTCCCAGACGCCATGTAAACGGTGTGTACCACAATGCCCCCGGACTTAGGGCGTTTGGGTCCACTACCCTTGACATTCGCCGCAGGTGTGGGGACTTTCTCCGGCCTTCTCCACTTGTGGGCAGTTGACGTTGAGGGGGCCATTGCAGCGGGCACCCAAGTGGTTGTCGTCCTTTGTGGTTTGACAGGACGGTTCTTTTCTTCCTGAACTTTCACCTTCTTCTGCCGGTGAGAGTGATCTCGAATGATTGCTGAGTCCTGAACCCGTCGCCAGACCTTGTAAATTTTGGAGGACAGCCGTTGAGGGGGCTGCTCTGGCTTTGTTTCTGTAACATTCTCCGCAGGTGGAGGGGATCTTTTGAGAACCGCAGTTGGCGAATTTCTGCGTACCCTGTTTAGCGGCTCAAAGCTGTTCCCGGTTGAAACAGCAACCTCAATTTCCACCATTGGAGCTGGTGGAGTTAGCCCGGAGGGGGAGTTGCCCCCAGTCTTCCTTATCCGGCGCCAGTGGCGACGTCGGGCATGACGGGTTATTGGGATTGATTCAGCGACGGCTTCGCCTTGCCCCCTGTTCTGGGGAAGGGCTGCTGCCGGTGTCAGCCTCTTGAAGACTAACGTTCATTGAGAAGCTATGTCCATCCTGTCAAAAATAGATTTCTGAGCGGGAGCAGGAACGGGGGTAGTCAGTCTCGCGAAGACCGACCCTCTGGGAGGAGAAGCCGCCTTGACGACTTCGGGAGAAGTTATCTTCTTTGGGATGGCCACCTCAGGTATCATGGGCTTCTTGGTAGGCCCTTTGGAGTTCAGGCTCAGTCTGGTGACGACCGAGGAGTTGGACGACCCATTGAGAGGGGCCGTGGGAGTAGCAAGTCGATAAAAGACCGACTTCTTTGAAGCTTCCAGTACGGGCACTGGGATGTTAACGTTCACCGGCGGGAGCATGGTCCCAAAGAACAGACCGGTGGTAGCTTGAGTCACTTGTTCCACAGGCATAGTGAATAGGGAAGCAGCCTGCAGTCCATATGCCACACCTCCAGGTGAGGCGGAGCATCGGTTGAATTTGCAGTTGGAGCAGTTCGAGCAGTTGCCAGCCATTGATCCTTTTGCTTTCTGCAGCAAACAAAACGCCAAATCTTAGTACTTCGAAACCGAAGGGCAACCATTAGCAAACCTCGATTGGTTCGCGAATCATGACACACGAAGTGTGGAGTGGAAAGAGGAAAAGGTCCCACCGGGCGTGCCAGAATCTGTTCCCCTCCGAATGGCGGCTAAGACATGGACGTCTTGCCTGAGATTCGGGGCAGATGCTATTTGGTTTTATCCGTCCACCTCTCCGAAGATGCCAAGTTGATTTATAGCACCGTGTATCGGAGGTTTAGATGGATGCGGCCGATATAGCAGACTTC
The DNA here is from genome assembly GCA_030015575.1 of Agapanthus africanus. Classification (NCBI taxonomy): domain Eukaryota; kingdom Viridiplantae; phylum Streptophyta; class Magnoliopsida; order Asparagales; family Amaryllidaceae; genus Agapanthus; species Agapanthus africanus. The sequence continues at coordinate 236,433,848 of CM057337.1, forward strand.
GTCAGATTTCCCCTCGCTTGAGGGGTTTTTGATTGTGGGGACGCTCTTCCCTGCAGGCGCAAGCCCCTGCAGTTAATTACGCTACCACGTCGCGGCAACAACTTTCTCCTTCTCCAGATGGTCACTTCGTGTCATGTGCGTTTGTTTTGTGTTTGGTTGCCGTGGATTGTATACGGAGACTGATTTATGTCGTCGTCCGTAGGACGTGGATTAGTCCAAATCCGTATTTTCTTAGATTTAGGTTTGGTGTTTTGGTTTAAGGATACGTTAGCCATATTTGAGGCTAAGATCAACTTAAACATTTGTTAAGGATACGTTAGTTTAGTTTTAGACTAAGATCGACTTAACGGGATCGTTTAGATCCAACAAGAGAGCAATTGGGGGCCCTATTGTTTAGTTTAATGACATTGCGGTCAATAGGTAGTTTAAGGACATTGCGGTCTAATGTTAGTTTTAAGACGTTGCGGTCAAGGTTAAACACATCATAGTTCGTGGATTTAGGGACTCCACAGTCCATCGTTAGTTTTAAGACATCACGGTTAAGGTTAAGGACGTTATAGTCCGTTGTTAGTTTTAAGACATCCCGGTCAAGGTTAAGGACATCATAGTCCATGAGTTTAAGGACCCCACAGTCCATTGTTAGTTTTAAAACATCCCGGTCAAGGTTAAGGACATCATAGTCCATGAGTTTAAGGACCCCACAGTCCGTATCAATGTGTGGTTGTCGGGACCCGTCACCTCTTTGAAGACGTTGAGGAATTACAACGACAAATATCAATGGAGTGAAGAGATGTACCCTTGAACCAAGGCAGATTAGATGATCTGTAGCCCAATTTGGAACCAAGACCAATTAATTATATTATGAGCCCATTGGCTCAGTTAAATTTGAATTGAGAACTTATGGCCTTCTTGGGCTAAGTCTAATCAAGTTTGAAATATTGGCTCTCTGTTGGTCCATTAGACATATTCAATTGCAGGGGAGGCTTTGCCTCTAGAAACTTAGCCAATTGGACTAAAACTAGTGTTAAACACTAAAGACTAACAGTGTTGAACAATGGGAATAGGATTAGCAAATTAGTGTTTAAACACTAAAAAAAGTTGTGATTCTCAAATTAGTGTTAAACACTAGCAGATAACAGTGTTAAACACTGGCAACAGATTAGTGTTAAACACTAGAAAGAGGGGGGATCACGTGGGAGCACGTGATAGCATCAAAAGGTGGGGCCAGATCCCCTTCAGTTTGTTCTGCAGATAAGTGTGTAACATTTTTTATTCTCACAGCCACCACGTGTGGGCACGAGATGGGTGCTCATGCCTTGATTTATTAGCATATTCATTAGAGATCATGTGATGACACGTGAGGGCGCCCAGCGCTTGCTTTTTCTCCTTTGTCACGTGGGGGCACGTAAGGCGTTGCCTCAAAGTTCTTTTTCTATGGATCTTTACAGGGGTCACGTGGTAGCACGTGACCCTGGTTCTTTGCTTGTTTAGAGATCTGTTCATCTTTTAAGAATTAAATTCTTCATAGGGTTAAAACCTAGCTATAACTTTAAAGGAATTAAATTCCCACTTTCTTTTTGAAGAATGATATTCTTGTATAGGGTTAAACCCCAATTTACATTCTATAGGAATTAAATTCCCATATATGTGAAGAATTAAGTTCTGGCATAGGGAATTAAATTCCTGTAAGTTTTGAGAGAAATAAGTTCTCAATTAGGGTTAAACCCTAGTTCTGTCCATTTTGAAGGAAATAAATTCCTATAATTTTGGAGAATTGAATTCTCATATAGGGTTAAACCCTAATTTTATCTTGGAGGAATTAAATTCCTATAACTTTGTGAGAATTAATTTCTCAGAACTCAATTCCTCCTCTATGTTTTAGATCTGCATGGCTGGATCTCGACCCAATGAGAATTAAATTCTCAATCTATGGGGAGATGTGCACTTTGCATGTCTTCACCAGAGAAAGAACTAAGTTCTTTTCTTTATAGAAGAGTTAAACTCTTTATTTTTGAGAATTAAATTCTCTTTTTGAAGCCTTTTTCCCCTTTCTTTTCTTACCTAGGGTTTTTCTTTTCAGAGAATCAAATTCTTCCTTCTGAATTTTCAGGATTCCAAGGCTCTATATCTCTCTCTCTCTGTATATATCTCTGTCTCTCTCTGTATCTCTCTGTATCTAAAACTCTCCCCTTTGGCTCCTATTTATACGAGAAGGAAAAGAATCAATCTGTTTAGTAAATCCCTCAATGAAAGATTTGATTTGTTTATTGAGAGATTTGATTTATTTTCATCATTGATCTGGGCCTTTAGATTATTAGGTGAATTTTATTCACCGTTAGATTTTAAATCCAAAGATATTTCTTTGTTATTTTGGTGAGATTTGGAAGAAATCTTTCCATGTCCAAGATCTTTCCATAAATTGGTGATATTTAATCACCCTCGGATTCTCAATCCATCGGTTTTACATAATTCTTCTCTATTTTGGAAAGATTTAAATGATCTTATTCAGAATTTAATTATGTTGAACAGCAGGTCTTTTAAAGCCAGTCACGTGCGGCCACGTGACCCCCGGTCACGTGTGAGCGCGTGACCCCCGGTCACGTGTGAGCACGTGACCCCCGGAACTCTTTCTCCTCTTCTTTGCTCTGTTCTTTGCCACTGCTTAACCATCACGTGCCAACACGTGACCACTGGTCATGTGTGAGCACGTGATGCCTCTTCTGAAGCTTTTCTTGATTTTTTAATCAGGGAACAACGCACAAATGAAATATACGACAACCGAGAAAGAGGTCTTAGTGGTTGTATTCGCTTTGGAGAAATTCAGGCCATATCTCATTGGCTGCCCAGTCGTTGTCTACACTGATCATTCCGCTCTGAGACATCTTTTTATGAAAAAAAGAAGCCAAATCTCGGCTAATATATTGGATCCTCTTACTTCAAGAATTTGACCTTGTCATTAAGGACAAAAGAGGATGTGAAAACGTAGTGGTCGATCATCTTTCACGACATCCTTTTTCGCCGACGCTTCCTCTCCCAATTAATGATGTTTTTCCAGATATTGTAAACCGTGCTTCGCTGATATTGTGAACTATTTGGCGACATGACTCATACCAAATGAATGGTCGAGTCAGGACAAACTTAGATTTTTATCCCAAGTAAAACACTTTTACTGGGACGAACCCAACCTATTCAAGTATTGTCCAGACCAAAGCATTCGCCGGCGTATCCCTGATAATGAATTCAAGGGCGTTTTGTCGTTTTTCCACGATCAAGCATGTGGCAGGCATTTTGGCCCAAGAAATACAGCTGAGAAAGTCTTGCAGTGTGCCTTTTACTGGCCACAACTTTTCAAAGATGCCCATGATTACTGCAAGACTTGCTCCCGGTGCCAATATTTGGGCCGGATTTCCAGGAGAAACGAGATGCCGCTCCAACCAATTCTGGTTGTTGAGATGTTCGATATTTGGGGGATAGATTTCATGGGCCCGTTTCCCAACTCTTTTTGGAACTTGTACATTCATTTAGCTATTGATTATGTCTCCAAATGGGTCGAGGCAGTGCCGAGTCGGACTAACGACATCAAGGTTGTCGTTAGATTCCTGAAAGAAAACAGCTTTTCCCGGTTCGGGCACCCTCGTGCTATCATTAGCGACAATGGGACACATTTCTGCAATAGGTCTTTCAAGGCCTTGATGCGGAAATACTCGATTAATCACAAGCTATCCACGCCCTACCACTCCCAAACATGTAGGCAAGCCGAAGTTTCAAATCAGCAAATCAAGCAAATATTGGAGAAAACGGTTTCTAGGAACCGTAAAAATTGGTCTTTGAAATTAACTGATGCCCTTTAGGCATTTCGAACTGCATACAAGACTGATCTTGGCATGTCTTCCTATCGGCTTGTGTATAGAAAGGCTTGCCACCTCCCTATTGAAAATGAGCATCGCGCATTTTGGGCGATCAAAGAGCTGAACTTCAACCTTCAAGATGCAGGCAGCTATCGGAAGGAAGCTGCAACTTAACGAACTAAACGAGCTTCGGGATAAGGCTTATGAAAACGTGGTTGTTATAAAGAACCGAACCAAGGTGTTTCATGATAAACACCTTATGTGCAAAACTTTTACGCTTTGACAACAGGTACTTCTTTACAACACCAAACTCCATTTCCATCCCGGTAAGCTTCGATCTCGTTGGAAGAGACCTTTTCTTGTGCGGTGTGTATACCCGCATAGCGCGGTGGATTTGGAGAATCCGAAGGACGATTCACTATTCAAATTGAACGTACACAGAGTAAAACTGTTCCTTACCGCAGAACCATCGGAGGAGCTCCTGATATTGCAGGAGCCGGTTTACATTGCCTAATCTACCTCCATTCACCACCAAACATCGATTATCCAGCCATAAACAGTGGAAACACTGTTTCAAATAAGTTTGGGGGTATGTATATACCATCTTGTATATATATATGGATATTCTTGTGTGGTGCATATCCATTTTTGTTCTTTTGACGAGCATCTCGGTCTTATAAATACTCGGTTTTGTTTGTTGGGATATTTCTTGCCTAGTGAAATTCCCTTTTGTATAAAAAAAATATAAAAAAGGGGGGACAGGTTCTTTTGTAAATATTCGAGAATATGTGAAGAGAAAAAAATTTAGAAGGGTTTTTTTGCAAAAAGATGTCACATTTTGATCAACCTTTGACTTTCCCTTTTAAAAAACCCATCTTCTCTTATTTTTCCAAAACCCGAGTCTTCAGCCCCTATCTCTTCCAAATCCTTAGCCGATACCACAAGCTCCACCAGAGATCCCATGATGCAACCGCGGAACCACTGCCGACAGCTCCCCAGACCGCGCATCTGCCGCCGATTCACCACTTCACCCTCTGAAAATTTCAGAAGAGATTTACTTTCTTGATCTCCTCTCTATAGACCTGTTAAAATTGTATTTTATGTTCAATGGCTCACAGTTTTCAATTTGAGAGGGATTTCTCTGAAATGTTCGCCCACAACTTGTATGGTAGTCATTTTGGTGATGAAATCCGGAAACGTGGATGGAATTACTTATTGTACAACCATCCAAACGCATTCGCTCTTCCGGATCTCGTTCATCGTTTTTTTGAGAGTATAAAGGAGGGATGTTTAGCCAATTATAGGTTTATACGCTTTTTTGGGGGGGATTGGGAAATTGCTGTAGATGGGAACTTGATTCATGAAGTAATTTTGATACCCCGTATCCCCGCTCATGACCAACCCCTCTGATTTGAGGATTACATGCCATTGATGGGCGATAGTTGTTCTAAGGAACCCAAGAAAGGAATTCTTGGACATATGCTATATGCGAATGTATTAACCGTGTGCCGTTGGGCACAAAATAATATCTTTGGTAGTTCGCATAACACCACTTTTTCACTCTATCCCTACACATTGTGCACACATTGATGATGAAAACCCCAGGTTATGACATATCCACCATACTGTTACACTCGATTGGCGCCAGCAAAGGGGCAGCCAATTATCTGTACCCAATGTTAGTGACACAATTATATCACTATTTCCTTCCTGTATAGGAGTTTGATACTTTTATGCATATAGGGGTTCCCATTCGACCCCTGGATGAGGGTGTGTCCACGTCATACACTAGACTTCACGGGTTATGGTCGCGCACCGAGCCGGCCGAGGATGTGATGGCAGAGACTCCCATCTCGAGTTCCACAGCGAGCGATGAGGAGCTAACCCCCGCAGAGTAAGCACGCTTGCTGCGGCGTACTCATAGGGGGGTCGAGAGAGTGTTAGGGATGCCGACGACTTTTGATCAGCGTATTATGAATCTAGAGCAGGGGATGTCTACCCTATTGTCAAGGGGTGAAAGAGCGAGATCAAGGGGCCGTGGTGCTGACACCAATGGAACTGGCATGAGTAGTGCTGGCACGAGCGGTACTGTGTCTGGTTCTAGAAGACGCGGTAGGCAGCAGTAAGGGCACTGCTGTGAGTAAGTTTGGGGGTGTGGTTTGTTGTCAATAGCTATCCATACATTCTTCATCTGCACGTTTTTTTTGTAAATATTTGTTCTATTGTTTGCATGTTTAAATTCCGCATCGCATCATATTTATATTTCTGCATTGCATTGTTATCCCTTAAAAAACCAAAAAAGAAAAAGAAAAAAATGTGTCAAAGTTGGCTATTTAGACTCGAGTTCGACATGAAGGTTGACTAGTTAGAAATAACTAAATCCTATGCTTAGTAATTGAAAACCCTAAAAATAACCCTCCTTAAAGTATAACTATAGTAAATATACATCCTTGCAGTTTGTTTAGAAGTAATCTTGAGTTCAGTTCTTGAGTTAAGTTGAAATGAAAGAAAGTATTGAAAGCTTCATTGAAGAATAAATTTGAAAAATAGTTTCTATTCTCAAGTCCAAATTCAGAATGTATATACCCTAAAAACTGCACCTACACACACCTTAAAACTTGGGATAGTAGAGGATACCTAAAAATACTCTTGCGTGAAAATATAGTATGAAAGAAAAAATGGTATTTGTAACTAACCACCAAAAGAGCGTCGTTGAAAAATATATCCGGTCTTAAAGAAAAAAAGAAAAAAGAAAAAAATGTGTATATTACAAGACCTGGAAACTGCTATTTATGCCTTAATATGCTCACACACTCGGTAATCGGCTGATTAGTGTCTCAGGAAGCAGTAGTAGTCGTATGAAAAGAGTATGAGCAAATCCGCCCATCATTAAATAAAATGAAGTACTACTAGGTATTAGGGAAAGTGTACTATAGCTTGAATTGAATTCCTAAGTGTAGGGGTGAAATTACACACACGTAGGGGTATATGATCGATATTTGGAGGAAAGATAGGAATGAAGAACAGGGCTTATATCTTCCTTAAAGATGATAGAAATTACGGATTGGAGACTACGCTTTAGAAGGAAAACTCAAGAGAAACTGAGATCTTTATAAACTGACAAATCATATAGCATCTTAAGTTTAATGAATAGGAGGTGTGAAGAATAAGGGATGGATATTTCTAACTTAGAATGATAAAGTTTCTAGCTAGAGTGCTGAACCGTAGGATTAGAGTCGATGGCCAACTTGATAGGATTTTGTGGGTACTATCCGGTGAAAACCCTCAGGAGACAAAACTCCTCCTCTAGGGAAACCTAGAGGTTTAACGGCTTTTTGCACACTCTAAGTGCAACCGTGATGCCTACAAAAGTGAGCTTGTTGGAAATAAAATGTCTTTGCTCGGGATGAGAAAAAGATAAGTTTAGGGGTATTTGTTCATATCAGAATTTTGCACTTTTATACCACTCATTCTTGATCGCATTGCATATAGATGGGTACTTTTGATCCGTATTTGCTACATAATTGCAGGTTACAGGTTCTCAGTCCAAAACAATGAAAATCATAAACAGTCATGACAAATTCAGGACAACTGCCAATAATGGATAAAAATACGGATTTCCCTCACCATCCGTCAGGTGCCGCCTACCAGATCAAGAATCAAAAGTCAAGCAAGGGTCATTCAAGTATAAAGCACGAGAGAGGCAGCATGAGAATTAAGTTGACAACGTGGAGCTCAAGAAAATTTAGGAAAAAAGTCCACACATTTTTATCTTTTGGACCGTTGAAAATCTGGGAGCAAAATGGAATGATTCTGCAAATTCAAGTGAACTAAACAGAAGATAATAGCAACACAAGACATCCCAAGAAAAACGACAAGCCAAACACTCCAAACGACCGTGGAACCGCGGCCAATAGGCCTTTTGGGCGGCGGTTCCGTGGCTAAGTCATGTCATCTCTTGATCGTATTTCAGGGGTAGTTTGGCAATTGTATATAGGCTCAAAATATGGCCTTAGGGTTTCACTTCACTGCCTATAAATACTCCAGATCAGAGCCATATCAAGGATATATATTTTCACTAGTTTTTTTGTTAAAATTTAGTGTAACTTCTTCTTCTACATCATCTTTCCTCCATTAAAACTGTAATGAGAGCTTTTGAGTGGATGATAAATAAAGTTGAGTGTTTTTTTTATGCATGTCTTATAATTTATTAACTAGTTTTTATATATATTGCTTGTTATTTTCTTTGTTAAGTAGTTGTTGGTTTTCTTGTTCTTTTTCTTCTTTCTTTTCTTTTATCCTTGCAACCATGATGCTTAAAAGTGATTCTTGCCTAGGTGAGGTCCCAAGTAGCTAGTTGTAAATTTCTATCTCATTTCTTTCCATCTTCTTTACTTGTTTTATTTTCTTTTATTTTATAATGAGTGAGTAGTTTCTCATTTGTTAGGGTAGGATAAGGAAAGTTTGAGAGAAGGAAATCTCTCTCACTCTTTCCTTTGTCCAACAACTTAATTCAAACTCCCGTCAAGGCAACCACAATCCGCTCCCTGTGGCATCCTATCCTATATCATAGCGGTGACACCCTAGTGAGATCGGTTGTGGTTGAATTGACCGGAGATTATGACTAAAAACCAAGAACGGACGGACAAGGACCAAAAAGAAGGAACTAAGCGTTGGAAAGTTTGGCTTATACTCACAAGTTTCCTTTCTAGTCATGCTAATTCCCGTTGTTGCCGATTACCATAACATTGATATCAAGAGTGGCAAACGAAAGAAGCGAACAAACTCCTAACTCAAAATAACCTAATACTAACCCTAACAAGCTTCTATTAACATACATATCTAAGCACATAGTTAACTTTGAACAAACTCGGACAATTTGGACTTAACTCGTTAAAACACTAAGAAAAAAATTCCCATCTCTCCGTGGATTGACCCGTACTCAACTGGCTAGCTACCAAGCGAAACCGTCTTGATTGCGGTAATTTAAACTAGCATAAAAATAACAATTATTGAGCCCAAATGCTCATATGTTTAAGCTGATCTTAATCTCAAACTAGATTAACGACCCTTAAACAAAACAAAATATTTTTGAACTAAAGGAACATATAACCTAAGTTCAAAATCCAAACCCCAAATCTCAAATATACGAATTTGGACTGATCCGCGCCCTACGGATGACGACATAAACTAGTCTCTGTATACAATCCACGGGCAACCTAAACAAAAAAAAGAACACACGACACGAAGTGAACTGCTGGAAAAGGAGAAAGTGGTTATCGCAACGTGATAACGTAATTAACTGCAGGGACTTACGTTGCAAGGAAGAGCGTCCCTACAATCAAAAACCCCTCACAAATAAGGGGGAATCTGATGAAGTCTGCTACAACAGTCGCATCTATCCAAATCTCCGATATACGGTGCCATAAATCAACTTGGTATCTTTGGAGAAGTGGATGGATATATCCAAATAGCATCTGCCCCTAAATTCAGGCGAGACGTCCCAACGTCCCGGTCCGGTCTTTCGGCGGTAAACAGATTTTGGCACGCCCGATGGGATCTTTTCCTCTTTCCACTCCACACTTCATGCATCGTGTTTCGCGAATAAAATCACGGTTCGCTATATATTGGTTGCCCCTGGATTCAAGGTACTAAAACTTGGTGTCTTGCTCCTGTGCAGAAAATCAATAGCTCTCAACTGCGCCTCATGCAACAGCAACTCACGCTCCATCCCAACTGGAGGAGTGACCTATGGGCCCAACGCGGCCTCTATTTTCTCAATGCCGGTGGGGCAGGTCACAGAAGCCACTACCGGACTGTTCTTTGGGACTATGATCCCACCTGTGAGTTTCGGTGCCCCAACGCCGCAAGAATAAGCTCCAAGAAGGTCGGTCTTCAATCGACTGGTAACCACGACGGCCCCCAGCAAGCTGTCAAACTCTGGCGTCTCAGTCTTCAACAGGCTGAGCAAGAACTCAAACGGGCTCGTAAAGAAACCAGTGATTCTGGAAAGAGCTACCCTAAAATGGCTAGCCCTCCCGACTCCTGCTATAGACGAAGCCGTCAAAGGTGCTTCCCCCATCGGACAATCAGTTTTCGAAAGATTGGCCAGCTCTTCACCAACTCCATCAAGGACGTCGGTATTCAACAGGCTGATGCCGATTGAAACCCACCAGCAATGCCGGGGGCATGATGAAGCCGCTTCCAAAACTAAGGCGGTCCCTTCAACAAGGCACGCTCGACGTCGCCACTGGCGGTGAATAAGCTAGGCTGGGGGCAACTCTCCCTCTGGACTCACTCCACCAGCTCCTATGGTGGAGGTCGATACTGCTGTTTCACCTGGGAACAGTTTTGAACCACATAGGAGGGTGTGTAAAAACTCCCCAACGGCAGTATTAAAGAAATCTCCCCCACCTACAAAAGTTACATTGCAGGAAAAGCCGTAGCGGCCTTACCAGCGGCTCCCTCACAAATTCACAGGGTCTGGCAAAAAGTCCAAGGCTCTGTGATTGACAAAAACTACTCTTATCAACCAAAGAAATCGAAGGTCCGACAAGAAAAAGACCACTCCTCCACCATACAACGGAGGACTTCTCCTAAACAAGTGCCTGTCACAATGGCTCCTTCAACTCCAATCTCTTATAAAAGAACGAGGCTAGAGAAAACTCTACCACCCATGGCAAATTCCAACGACGATGGATCTAAACACCCCAAGTCTGGGGGCATAATCATACATACAGTCTATATGACCAATGGGAAAGAAGAGAGCCGTGCTTCGGTGAATCAGTGACTGCAAAATCGGTCGTTGACAAAGGCTCAAGAGCAACAACAAAAGCACCAAGAAACTCTGAACAAAATGACGGCACTTACCAGACAGAAAGAAAGCTCAGGTAAAGAAGCCGAACAGCGCCAAGAGCAAGAGACCGATACAGAGTTTCTATGAAGGGTGCTCGAAAGAAAGGACAAAGAGGCTGCTGAGCAAGCTGCTAACATAAAACAGATGGCTCTCTTGTTTCAGGATATGGTTGGAATGATGATACAACCGGAACCCCCAGCCGAAAACCTGCCAATAGTCATTGAGGATGATAGAGGGGAAATATCAAACCCTCCTCCGGCATTATCAGCATCCAAGGAGGAAACGATCTCTAAGGCCGCCCTTGTTGATTACATTGCTCAACAAATAAGAGCTTATCAAGATAATGAAGCCGCCGGCCAAATTGTCAGAACCGGGCGACCAAATCCAGGCTGGTATGACCAAATCAAACACCCGCCGGGATATACGATCCCCAAGTTCCATGTCTACAAAGGAACAGGCGACCCTCACCAACACGTCGCGCGATTCAAAGCTCTGTGCAGCAACACTGGAAGCGACGACAAACTGTTGCTTCGCCAGTTCGTTGGCAGCCTGTCAGAAACAGCCTTCGAATGATACTCGAAGCTCCAAAATGACTTCGTGAAAACATTCGCAGAGATGAAACAGCTGTTCACACAGCATTTCTCCAATGCGATCGAGCGCACTTCGATCACGGCATTAATCAATGCTAGGGTATAGCCAGGAGAAACATGGGTCCAATACACGATCCGATGGCGGAACTATGGTCGAAGTGCGAACTGCGCATTGAAGAATCTCTGGGCATGTTCATCGGGACCCTTGATCCTCAAACGACTGTGTCCCAGTTCATAATATTCTTCAAGCCCACAACCTTTTAGGCTCTGATAGACAAACTAACCCAGATGGATCAGATGGGCCATGGGCCTTCCTCCTCAAATAAGGACCCTCGAAATAACAAGGGTAAAGGGAAAAGGGCTTTCGTTGCCAATATGCAATAACTGCCGAGTGGCCTAAAACCAGCTGGTCGCCAAAACAACATATGTCTTCGTCCGTCCTTAGAGGAAAGACTAGGACGCGCTTACTCGTTTCTCCGTGACAAGACAAGGAGACTATTCGAATTGGAAATGCTTAATAAACTCATCACATTGCCAGACACGCGGCGTCCAGCACAGCCTGGCGACGTCAACAACCCTAATTATTTCTCCTATCACAGAATGGTGAGCCACCCAATTGAAGATTTCTACATCTTCAAAAACTGGATCGAGGACCAGTATCAACTGGGGAAATTCACGTTGTCTGATAACTGGAAGGTAAATCCACCCCCATAAGCACACTCCCAAAAAGGTGGACGCGCAGGGGGCATCATGCTCACTCGCGGAAGAAACTCCATGGGAAGTAGTCCTTTCAGCAAAAACCAAAAGAATGCTGAAGAATCTATAAGCATGTCTGGCAATCAGGTGGAAAAGCCCAGTTGAACCCGAAATAATCGAAGGGATGCTAAAATCTCGTCCCGCACCAAAAATTGTTGACGAAAGGAAAAACCCCCAAGTCAAGCCTTCGAAGTCTTCAAAGAAAAAAAGAAGACCAAGAATCCTGTGCAGCCTGCCAAGTATGAAGACAAGCGCAAAGATATTCAAAAATACATCGATGCGTTGGAGGAGTAAAACCAGAAGGCGCGGACACCGGCCACGCTCGAAGAATTCCTCAAGCATATTCTTGAGGGCGAAGATAGTGACAATGATGACGGAAATAACTCATCAGAAGACACCGAAGACCAAGTAGTAAGTTGCCACATGGTCTTCCATTCGTCGTTATATGATGAAGAGGCTCCTTCAGCGTCGAAAAACAACACAGAGAAATTGGGGGCACAATCGGTGCTAAAATCCCCGGAACTGCCAGAAGAAGACCCGATTGAGAGACTGTTAAACGAAGCCTTTCAAAAAAACAAAGTTGACCAAGAACGCAACACAGCCATATATGAAAAGGCTAAGCGTCAGCGTCTAGATAAAGAAGCTGCGGCGAGGACGAGTCGTAAAGTACTCTAACCAAACCAAAGCACACCTGCAAAAAATAAAAGCATGATCAAAATAGAGAAGCGGTTCGCTAACGCCCTGTCAATGGGGATGAAACTGTCACCTTTCATAAAGAACACTCCCAGGGTCATATGCCTCGATAGAGAAGAATCACATCAAACTACTTCCTATATCATCGAAGGGTCACCCACCCCATCGAGGAATGCAGTGCCTTCAAGAAGTGGTGGCAAAGATACGTTGCCCATCAAAAACACATCAAGAGAATGAAGCGTGAAACTCGCACTCGTTGATAGCGAAATAATAGGACGAATGCGCATGAAGAAACGACTGGCAACTGTCATATGGTTGGTACCAGTTCGGATGGAGGAAAACCTCCAATTCTTACATTCGGGAGCGATTATGAGGATAAAACACCCCTCAGCCCTCTCGTCAAAGACTCTGCCTCCGAAAAAGAGGAGGAGGAGAAGAACTGTAAGAATATTTAGCTGCGTAACCGCACGCTGCCTGAGAAGAACCTCGGACCTACAAACAAAGGTTCGAATAAAAAAGACAAAGGGAAAGGGAAAATCCCTGAGGAAATTGCCCTCGACGACAGAGTGGTAAAAGAGCTCACCACCGAAGACCCGCCTAAGAAAAACAAGATGGATTACAACGTCCTAGCACATCTGAGAAAAATACCCTCGCAACTAAGCATATTGGATGCTCTCCTCCTGTCCAAAGAGGCACGAGATTCTCATATCAAGGCATTACAAGAGCCCAATCAATTCCAAGCTTTCCTCGCGGAAGAGAAGATGAAAAATGAACTGGAAGAGGTCCACACAGCTGATATTATATTCAGCGATGAAAATCTACTCCTCAGTACATGCGAACATAATCGCCCGTTATACGTCACCGGGTACTGCCATGATATCAAGATAGGGAAAATCCTTGTCGACAACGGATCCTCCGTTAACCTTCTCAACGTAAAAGTGCTGAAGAAAATTTACATGAACGTTCAGCACCTTGCTCGAGATAAAATTACCATCTCCGGGTTCGACTCAGAGTCGTCGTGGACGCTTAGGTCCGTAATACTGACGCTACACTTTGGGCTACTCGTCATTGACATCAAATTTCATGTCATTGACGCTAAGACTTGCTATAACGTCCTACTCAGAAGGCCCTGGTTATACGAGTATAATATCAGCCCTTCTACACAACATCAGTGTATGAAGTATTTCAAAGATGGTTCGAAGTACACCGTCACAGGAGAGCTAAATCCGTTCTCGGTGAATGAAGTCCGGAAATACGAAGACACAAAGTACTTCCTACCAGACTTCGAGGATACTGAAAGGTGACATAAGCCGGAGAATAAACATAAATCCGTCGCCACTATCCCGATCTTTGGGAGCGATACCAAGGAAGATGAAGAAATTGTCTACTCGGGGAAACCCCAAAAAGAAAACAATAAGCCCAGACCATCTACTCTTATTTTGGTCTTTGGCAGCGACTCAGAGGACAAGGCCAATGCAATGTTCTCCGTCCGCATGTCAATGCAGACTCTTGCCGCAGCAGATCAGAGAACAAAGTAGAAAAAAAGTTTGGCATGGTGCCGATTTTGCGCTCGACAGGCTTCAACCCATCCTTCTTCCAAGATATTATGCGGGAGGATAGAAAGAGCTGTTAAGATGCCAAGTTATACCCCTCGAACAAACTGTTCGACAAGCCCAATTCTATAAAAAGATCTGGGATATTTTCGGGACTTAACGAAGGAAGCCCAACGGGAAGATGGAGACAACTGGGCTGGGATACGTTCGGTTCAAAAAGAGGGGGGAAATCTAAAGCTGTCGCTTCGTAAATAGCTCGGGTGAGGAGAAAAATGCTCTTCCAAGTAGCTATGACGTCAAATCGGAGTGAGATCTCGCTTTAAGAATGTTAAGTCCATCGCTGGAAGAACAAATTGAAAAGTTAATAAAAGAAACTTGTCAAACAAGCCAGGACAACCACATCCGCGAAATGGCCATTTATGAAAAGTCCAGGACGCAACGTCTCAGTCAGCAATCTATGGGAAAAGTAGACCGTAATGCTCTTCATCCTCAGCCTACTATATGTTCTCACGGAAAAGGAAAATCCCGAAGTAAAGGTAAAAACAGGGCAAAGAACGCAAATGATGTTCAAAGACAACAAAGCGGATCAAAGATGTCGTTCGATCGAGAAAATCTTGATTGGAGCCCGTCCTTTATAAAGAAGATGGGTCGGGAATACTCTTTCCTCAAGACAAGACAAGGAAAATATTCAATCTTGTCATGAATCACCAAATGATGACGCTTCCGGAGTCTCGGCACCCTGAACAAATAAGGGAGGTCCATCATCCAGATTATTGCTCCTATCACCGAATAATAGGTCGTCCCCTTAAAGACTGCTTCACCTTCAAAGACTGGGTAAAAGACCGATATCGACAAGACAGGTTTACGTTATCCGACTGCTAGAGGGTAACCCCTCCACAACAGCATGAGCCAGAAAGGACCTATACCGTCAGGAAAGGACCAGCTCAACTTCGAGAATGGAAGAGAACTCATACCTTCCATATGATAACACTCTCAAAAGTGGGAGGACACGAGACTATGAATCGCCTCTACAGGTGCTTCGCAAATGAAGAAAAGGACGAGGTGATCTTAGAGTTTCCGCCAGCACCAAAAGAGCTGGAAGATGGGATACACACTACGACGGACAACCTAAGAAAAATTGACTTAGGGACGGAAAATGATCCGAGGTCGACGTTCGTCAGTGAGCTACTATCTGAAAAATAGTTGGCCACGTTAAAAGACATGCTCATGCAGTATAAAAATTGCTTCTCGTGGAACTACTCTAAAATTCCGGGTCTAGATCCAAAAGTGGAAATACATAAACTGGCTATATCGCCAGGTATAAAGCCAATCAAACAGGCGCCAAGAAAGATGCAACTTGAACTTGAGATGAGTATCAACACTGAAGTTTAAAAACTAATCGACTCTAGATTTATCCAAGAAGTTTAATATCCCGAATGGATCTCTAACATCGTTCCAGTGATAAAGAAAAATGGGACGGTTTGCATCTGCATGGACTTTCAGGACCTCAATAAAGCTTGCCCAAAGGATAACTTCCCAGTACCCGTTACCGATCTGATGATTGATAACACATCTACTCATGAAGTCTTCTACATCATGGATGGATCTTCAGGATACAACCAAATAAAAATGTATCGAGAAGACCAAAAGCATACCGCCTTCCGAACTTCGTTGGGCATATTCTGCTATAAGGTGATGCTTTTCGGTCTAAAGAACGCTGGCGCTACCTACCAGAGGGCCATGACAAAGATCTTCGATGATCTCATACATGAGATTGTTGAATGCTACATCGACGACCTTGCAGTGAAGAGTGGATCTCATGAGGAACATTGGGAACATCTAAAAATAGTGTTCCAACGTCTTCGGAAGTATAATCTGAAGATGAACCCTCTAAATTGTGCGTTTGGAGTTTTTCAGGCAAATTCCTAGGATTCATCATACGTTACCGAGGTATCGAAATCGATCCCTCAAAGATCAAGGTGATTATGAAAATGCCTATGCCAAGAACCCTCAAACAACTGCAGTCTCTCCAACGAAAGCTCGCGTATATCCGGCGGTTCATAACCAACCTCTCTGGAAAATGCCGTCCATACAGTCATTTAATAAAGAAGGGGATCCCGTTCGTCAAGGACCAAAAGTGCCAAAACACACTGGACGAAATCAAACAATACCTGCAAAATCCGCCGGTATTGACTGCTCCGGTTAAGGGAAAACCCCTTATCCTATATACAACGGCCCTTAAGGGTTTTCTAGGCGCATTGTGGGCATAAGAGAACGATCAGGAAAAGGAGAGAGCTCTGTACTATTTGAGTCGAGTTCTTCTGGGGGCAGAAAACAACTATTCCCTCATCGAAAAGTATTGCCTGGCACTGATCTTCGCAATAATGAAGCTCAGACATTACGCCTTGGCACATGAGGTCCACCTCATATCGAAAGTGGATCCTCTCAAATATCTATTGTCAAGGGCCATGCTAACAGGAAAGCTTACCAAATGGGCCCTCCTCCTGATGTAGTTCTAGGTAACGTATCGTCCCCTCAAAACAGTGAAAGGGCAAGCCATTGCCGACTTTCTCGCGGAGCATCCGATACTAACCGAATACCCCTTAAATTGCGAGTTTCCAGACAAACATGCGTTCTACGCAATCGAAGAAGAAAATGATTCCCAATGGGAACTCTACTTCGATGGAGTATCTTCCATGAAGAGGTGAAAGCAAAACGCCCCTATAATCAAAGCTGGGGTAGGCCTTATCTCCGTAACCCCATAAGGAGGGATATTGCGTTATGCTCTTTCCTTAACAGAGCTAAGGACTAACAACGAAGCTGGATACGAAACTTTGATAGCAAGGAATCAAAGACCTCCTCATATATGGAGACTCCCAGCTGATCGATAGCCAAGTAAATGGCGACTATCAGACATGTAAGTCAAAGCTGATAAAATATGGCGAAAGATTACAGCAACTGCTGACACAAATCCCTTTCTATACCCTAGAAAGCATACCGCGTGCGGGAAACAGTAAGGCCGATGCATTGTCCAAATTGTCTAAGGAATTTGCCGATGAAGACCTTGATGACGTAAGGATCATTATGCAAAGCTGCAGGGTTCTCGCGCCAACGGATATATCTTCGGAAGAACTGATAGGGCCATCCGAAGGAAAAGAAATGATCGAACAAGTAGCCCTTCAAATAGAGGACGAAGAAAAGGTCAAGGACTGGAAGGAAGTCTTCATAGACTACTTTAAGTCCCAACGAACGTCTGAAAATGCATCGTTTAGACATCGGCTCATGAAACGAGCTTTGTCTTTCACCTTCGTCAATGATACTCTATATAAGAGATCGTTCGACTATCTATGGCTAAGATGCCTGGGGCCGGAGGAAGAAAAGAAAGTCATCCAAAAAACTCACGACGGACTTTGCGGTTCTCATCAAGATGGGCCAAAGATGAAGCTGAAAATAAAAAGAATAGATTACTATTGGTCTACGATGATTCAGGACTGTCTCGAATATGCGAAGCAGTGTCACTCGTGCCAAATTCACGGGGACTTCATCCATCAACATCCAAATCCGTTATACCCGACAATGGCTAGCTGGCCGTTCGAAATGTGGGGAACCGATATAATCGGCCCTATCGAACCAGCATCATCCAAAGGACATCAGTTTATACTAGCAGCAACTGACTACTTCTCTAAATGGGCAGAAGCAGTACCACTAAGGGAGGTGAAGACGGAGAATATCCTCCACTTATTCAGAACCCATGTCATCTATTGGTTCAGCACACCGCGACGGATAATCTCGGATAATAGGCCAGCTTACAGAAGCCATAAAATAAGCCGCTTCGCACAGCAGCATAAAATAGACTGGAGATACTTTTCAGTCTATAATCCTCGGGCCAACGATCTAGCTGAAACTTTCAATAAGACCTTGACAAAGATTATAAAAAAAATGGTGTCTAGAAACAAAAAGGACTGGCACGAAAGGCTGCATGAAGCTTTCTGGGTGTACCGAACAACGTTCAAGATGGACATGAATACAACACCATACACATTGGTGTTTGGCATGGAATCAGTGCTCCCATTGGAAATAGAACTCCACTCTCTACGAGTAGCGGTTCGATATGAGCTGACAGATGAAGAAAATGCTCATCTCAGGCTTGAAGAGCTCGACGCCCTTGACGAAACTCGTCTTGTAGCACAGCAAAATCTGGAGGCTTATAAAGCAAGGATGACACGGTCATACGAAAAACTGACCAGGCCGAAAACATTCCGCCAAGGCAAACTCGTGCTAGTCGTCAAAAGACCAATGATCTCCAATCGTGCAAAACGGGGGAAGTTCGAACAGAACTATGAAGGCCCGTACATCATAGACAAAGTCTACAAAGGTGGAGCCTACCTGCTTATGGATATGCATGGCGAAAGATCTATCCGACCAATAAACGGTCGATTACTAAAAAAATACTATGCTTGACGAGTCGGAACTTAGATGAATGATAGATGACAATACTTGTGTCCGCTCGCTATCTTCTTGAGTCGGAACCCTGAGAGTGGTATCCAAAAAGCTCTGTCGCCCTTAACACGGCGATAATGGACTGAAACGTCCTTCAACTAATAATGGACCGAAACGTCCCTAAACTAATAATGGACCGAAATGTCCCTAAACTAATTGTTAGTTATATGTATTCCCTAGAGGCCATTACTGTACATACAATGTATATTGTAGTGGATGCTTGGACATATATAGGGAGGACTTTCTTGCTCGACATAATAGTATGCTATCTGGTTGCACTTTATCTTAACATGTACTCTGATTGTCTCTATGTTACATGTTGATAAAGCCCTTAGGATGAGTACTTGACTACCAGGACTATGATGCAGATCATACTAGTGGGGACAGAGAATTCCCTAAGTACATCCTTCAAATGTTCCTAGTCGTAGGTGTATCGAAACAGGGCATCGATATACCAGAGTAGACTAGCGTATAGCTTCTCGACCCATGTAGATGGGCGATGGATGATCCCATATCCATTGGTGTTTGACATCAGAGACAGTATACGGGTGCTCAGTAGGGACTGGGTACACTGGACGGACTCGCCGAGAACACCCAGATGGTATTATACCTCACGTCAGATAGCAGTTCTCTGGTGACACTGGTACAGGTTAGTCTGTAGACCCGAGATCGTCATAGAGTCTTGTGAGATTCCCACAGTGCTTTGATTTCCACCTTACCACATTTAAGAGAACGTGCAAAACGGTGGCTTTTGGGTACAGTCCCGAGTCACATGGAGGCAATGAGCGATAAGAGGGGTTTCGTCTCTCCCGGTATAGGGAGTTGATGTTGCGCTGTGTTCGATTGACTATAACAGGAAGTCCTTGGCCAAGGCTACTTCAGAGATATATCGGTGAGTGTTATCAGTAGTTTCTCGACCCGTTATGAGCCTCACATCGGCACGACTTATCGAGTTACTGGGGTCTGACGTTTACCGCCCCTAGACGAAATATGCGACATATCAAACGAAGAGATCGGACTATACGGTAGTGTTACTGATTGGATTCGCAGGAGGTTGAGCAGGCTTTCTTGTTGATCTTATGATTGCTCAATACCCGAGTGGCCGTTACGTTTAGCAGACCGCTTGCGGCTTGTGGGTGTTTGATATGATCATCACCTACTGACGGCGTATTGACGAGTCTTTAGAGTCACACAGGGGTTTCCTTGCTCAAGCGAAATGAAGTAGGACCACATATGTGATATGTGCGGGACCGAGATTAATGCGATATGTGATACCGCATTATATTCTCGCGATGTGTGACATGGATGGTTATATATGATATAGCCGGGTTATCGGATCAAGTGTTGATTCGATAAGATGTTACCTTATGATATTAGTCGGTTATATATGATATAGCCGGATTATTAAATCAAGAGTTGATTTAATAATTTAATGTATAATTATATATATCTGATATATTATATTATATTAACTAATATTAGCTCACTTATGATTTCTTTTCTCACTTTGGATACATTGATATATATGTCATATATGTTAAATGTATCATGCAAGGTTACAAATGCAACTAGGGTTAATAAGGGTTAAACCATGCTAGGGTTAAGATTATGGTTTAAATTTATCATTAAGTAATTCAAATATTATGGGTAATAGTCATGGTTGATATTTGTTGAAACCTTGTAGAAACTTGTAAGCATCTTTGACTTTGTCCATTTTCTTTGTCTTGCTTAAGATATTTTTGACCTAACCTTTAACCATAGCACATGGTTAACTCTCTACAAGGGTTAAGCATAACATGCTTAACCTTTGGTTGCATTATTAACCTTACCAATAATTCATATGATGAATTCTATCTTCTTCTTCTTCTTCCTTTCAAAAAATCTTTCTAGCTTCAATGGAGGTATGAGAAAAAGTGTGAGAAAATCAATTCTAAAGTGAGCCCACTTCCTACTTCATCATCCTCTACTACTTGCCATTTAGTATAGGGTGTTTGCTTCACTAATTCCATGATTAGTGAAGAGATAGCTTGGGTTAGTTTCTCCTCGACGTAGATCATCTTCGGCCTCGAAGTCTTCGAAGCAAGCATGTTCATTTCTTCATCGGAACCTCTCTAGAGTCCGGGACTTCTTGATCGCAGCGAAGGGAATACTACACGGAGGTATTGAAGTGAAGGACCGGTCTACAAAGGTTGTATTCCTTGTTCACTTAGATGTAAAGAGTTTACATATCAAGTTTAACCCTAATTCTCTAGTTCGATTACTTGACGGGTTGGTTTAGCACCCTAAAATTTTCAATACAGCATGTTTGATGCTTGCCAAAACCTTCACATGGTGCTAAGCTAACCCTACACTAATAATGGGCCAGAAAGTCTTTAAACTAATACTCGCCCCCAAACACGGCGATAATGGACCGAGAAGTCCCTAAACTAACACGTCACCCCAAACACGGCGATGTTGGAACGAAATGTCCTTAAACTAGCATTCACCCCCAAAACGGGAATGTTGGACCGGAACGTCCTTAAACTAGCATTTCGCCCTAAAATACAACGATAGAGGACCGTCATGTCCTTAAACTTACACGTTTAGTCCTACAGTGAATCCCCATATCGATTACCGTATACAATCCACGGGCATAAACGATTCATAACTCTCCCAGGTCTCACATGATGTAATCATGTCCACAAGTGAAATGAGCACGGATGAAAACCCGAAAGGGCGCCGTGAGTAAAAATAGCAGAACTGCCAGCGAGCTAGTGAAAACCCGAAAGGGCGCGAACTCGTTAAAAAAATGGGTATGTCCACAAGCGAAATGGGCACAGATGAAAACCCGAAAGGTCGCAGTGAGTAAAAACAGCAGGACTGCCAGCGAACTAGTGAAAACCTGAAAGGGAACGAAAACAAAAAAACCTGCGTTGGATCCTTACGAATCACAAAGGAACAACACACTTAAAAATCCACATGATTTCTAAGGAGAAAATACACTTACGAGATCCTCACGACTCATAAAGAGAATTTCCCTCTATGAGACCCTCACGACTCATAGGATTCAAAAGCCTTAAGTTACAGGGATCTAAGCCTGTTCTTAAGCAGTCATATCCACTAAGCTGCCCTCCAAGTGGTCCAATATCGACTTTTGTATACAATCTACGGGCATAAATAAATATTCTCCCACCAAGTTCCACCAATGGTGAGAAATGTCCCCATATGGTAAACGACACTTGTAAGTCATTTCGACTAATAAGGAGAAAATACTCTTGTAAGATCCTTATGACTTATAAGAGAAAAACACACTTAGGAATCCTCACGACTCCTAAGAAGAAAATACACCTACGAGATTCTTCCGACTCGTAGGGAGAAATACCTCTATGAGACCCTTACGGCTCATAAAGTCAAAAAGCCTTAGTCGACAGGATCCTAACCCTTTTTCTAAGCCACCTTTGTCCAAATCAACAAAGGAAAATGATAATTCACTCATGGCAATATCACAGTTGTAACGATATTGATGCCTAAAGAGGTATCAAATTTCAAGTTCTCTCACGGCAAATGATGATTCGCTCCTGGAAATATTCCAATGGTAGCGATACTGATGCCAAGATTGGTATCAGATTTCAAATTCCAAAAAAAAGCCGAAATGGTAGAGCAACTCGCAAAAAAAAGTAGTGAGTAAAAACAAAAACAGCTGAAATGATTGGACACCGCGATAAATAGCCGAAATGATTGGGCAATCGCGACTTTCCCGACATAAAAGCTGAAAAGATAGAGTATCGCAGAAAGGAATTAAAAAACGAAAATGAAACTTTTCTGCCCTGCAAGTAAGTCTATATTGACTCTTGTATACGATCCATGGGCACAAATCAAAGAAAGGGAACCATATTTTCCCACCATGCTTTGTCAAAAGGAGAACCAAGTCTTAACGGTACATATACAACCTAGAGACTATCCCGACATTTCTTCTCATTCCAGCAGGATGCAGACGCAATGTCATCATCAAAAATAATCTAAGGGTCAAAGCAAAAATTGAGTAATGGCAAAATGACAAAATCTTAGCTCCAAGTATTGACGGTACATATACAACCTAAAGACTATCCCAGCGTTCCCTCTTATTTCAGCAGGGTGCGGATGCAACTATCAAATGAAATTGGAGCAATGGTATATTTGTTCATACCATAATTTTGCATTCTTATATTCCCCATTCTTGTTCATTTTACAAATAAACGGGTGCTTTTGATCCATGTCTGCTACATAGTTGCAGGTTACAGGTTCTCGGAAAGAAAACGGTAAAAAGATGAAAAGACGATACAAAAGTGAGACTACGACCGATAAATGGTGGAATCTTGATCATGCCTATATTTTGAGGGACAATGAAGATCAATGAACAATTTCACAAAGCACAAAGGCAGCACAAGGTTCAAGACATCGACACGAAGCAACGGTAAAAGTCCACGACATTATGCACTGTGGAGATCTGGAAGAGTACTAAAAGACATTCTGAACCAACTAAGAAAAACAGAAGAAAATAGCAACAGACAGAAGACCAGAAAATTGGAGACAACAAGCCTCCTTTTTGGCCGCAGAACCACGGCCAAACATGGCACTTGGCCACGGTTCCACGGCCGTGCTAAGCCCGTATTGATGGAAAAAATTGTGGCGGCT
The DNA here is from genome assembly GCA_030015575.1 of Agapanthus africanus. Classification (NCBI taxonomy): domain Eukaryota; kingdom Viridiplantae; phylum Streptophyta; class Magnoliopsida; order Asparagales; family Amaryllidaceae; genus Agapanthus; species Agapanthus africanus. The sequence goes on from CM057337.1 coordinate 236,457,297, forward strand.
GGCGGTGCGTTGACTAGGGTTTTCTTAGGGGGTAAAATTATAAATGCAGACGTGAATCGATTGTAACCCTAGTGTTTCTATGATCTATAAATAGAAGCCCTAAATCTCTCTTTGGGATATGCCTCTTTTCATTGATAAAAATTCAGAAATCTTTTGTAAAGTTTAGAGAGCATCAATAAAGTAAGTAGGTTCTTTTATTTTACCCTAGTTCTTAATTTTTCTTTCTGCCCTAATTTAAATTTATTCTCTGCCCTAGTTTAAATTAGATTAGAACTTTTTCTTAATCTGTAGTAGTTAGATAATTAATCTCTTAAATCGAAAACTCAAATAAAAATCATGACTTTCATAGATCCCCTAATGAGTGAGTAGTTCCTCGCTTGTTAAGGTTATGAATAGGGAAGGTTTGAGAGATGCAAATCTTTCACCCCTTTCTTGCCCATCACATATTAATTATTAGGACTCCATGGATATATACACATACCGCTCCCTACGGCACCCTACCTACGAGGTAACGGTGATACCATAATATAAAAGATCAGATGTGCATGTTTTCCATGGAGATTAGGGTAAGGATTAAGAAAGGACGGACAAGGACCTAGAGGAAGAAACATCGTTTCTTCCCGATCGTCCCAATCCCCTTTATTAATAATTACCATAACACATAAAGAAGATCTAATTTAGGGCATTGAAAGCGGTGGGAAATCTTAATTTTCCAAATTTAACCTAAAGCTAACCCTAGCAAGATTTCTAATCCTAGTCTAAGTCAACTTAGTTTTTAGAGATATAGATCCAAACCCCATTTGGAATTAACTCGTTAGAACAATTAGGAAATACACAACATCCCTATGGACCGATCCGTATTCACCGGCTAGCTACCAAGCGACGCCGTTCTTGATTGCGGTAAAAATATTTTTGATCACAAAACTTAGCACAAATCAAATGGCGCCGTTGTCGGGGATGGCGTAGTATTTTCTTTTTGCAATTTCGGGTTAATATAAATCATAAAAACCATAAAAACTGAAAAATATAAAAATATAAAAATTTTATCATCTTTTTATTGTTTGAAGGGTGTTTCGTGTGAATTTTTGCAGGATTAACGAACGAGTTCAGATCTGGAAAAATCCAGAGATCAAAACAGAAATCCCTAAATCTGAACAACAGAGAAAAGTCAAACCAGAGGAGCAGAAGAAATTTGGGGACCCGAACCTACCTTTGGACCGCGGAACCGCCGCCGCAACCTGCCTTCTGCCGCAGAAGCGCCGCCGCCTGGTGACGTCAGCTGTCCAGTTTCCTTCTGTGAGCTTCCTTTCTTCTTCTATGAAAACCCCAATATCTCCTCTGTAAAATTTTCCTGCAGGATTCTTTGCGCTCAAAATCTCTCCCCTTCTAATAATTGATCTTGTGCAGGATTCTTTGCGCCACGCTAAAAATAAAATAAATTGTTTGCAAGTGGTTGTTTACTGTTTTGCATATTTAATCGGACTTTAAGGGGCTTGAAACCAATCCAGATTGGGTGGGGATTTCATCACCCTTCCTAGGACCCCAGAAACTACATAAGGCATATTGCATTTACCATCATTTAATTAAAAAAGATTAGACTCGGCCCTAAGGACTTCGTGCTCAATAGGACAGAAGAATAATTGTAGGCATCTACCGTTGATCCTAACCTGACTTTGTGGTGTCTAGGCAAGTGTGTCTAAGGCGAGTGGTTACTTAATTAGGCCAACTACTTACGTGGTGGAGAACCTCCCACTTACCTGGCACTTACCTGGCCACAATTGGCGGTGAAGAGGCGGTTTGAGGTCCTACTTCTTGCCCTTTGGAACAGTTAGGAGCTGTCCAGCTGACCTAGGTGACCCTAGATCTAGGCCTGATTTTGCATTGTGGATGATTGAACATGTGTCTAAGCCTTTTATCGAAAATATTTTTTGCAAAAACCACCACATAAAAAAAAGGAAAAATTTTTACAAAAACTTGCAACTTGTCGCTAAGAAATCCGTGCACCCCACTGACACCCACTTTCTTCTCATTGACGTTTTCTTGCCCCCACATTCTGTTTTTCACCTTTTTGACTACACTATCTCTTTAGTGTATGTCCGGTTGGATTAGAGACACTAGTGCCCGATTAGTCCATGTCTCGTTGGTACCGACCGACGAAGCTTTCGACTCCGAAGTCGAAATTCCTTCCACTTCCTTACCTTCACCTTCACATTCTCTCTTCGAAGGGATATCGGGATATAATCCTAACAACACCTTACCCACGAGACCGATTCCACCTCCGTTAGGTGCGAATAACCCGCAACACCCGCCTGTTGAAGCGCCCCAACAAATCGCGTTCCAGGATCTTTTCTACCCGATCCGCACCGCCATACCTACTTGTCTTTCACTCCTACCGGCAAATAGGGACAACTTTGAGATCAAACCCCACTTTATCAATATGTTGCCAAAATTTCACGAACTGGAATCCGAAGATGCCTATATCTTCATAAACAAATTTCAAAACGTTTGCACAATGATGAAAATGTCACGTCCCGAAAGTACGGAACATGACCGGCACTTAAACTACGAAACGTCTCGAGGCGTACGTAATCTAAGTAAGCCGAAAACCCAGAAATCTAAACCAAGAAAAGTAGTAGAGTGAAGGAAAAACAACTTAAAACAAGTAGTTTTAAAAGCATAGCCGAATTATGCATTTTTTTTTTTAAAAACATCAAGTATTTCTTGAAAATTTTGGCAGAGTCTCCTTTGTAAATACTGGCTCCCAAACGGAATACAACATGAATAGTATACGAAATCAATAAAAGGCATCCCCAATCGGGAGCTAGCTCTTCGTCAATCGACGGTCACAACCACACAAGCAATATAATATACAACGCCAAGGGCGAGGATCAAAACTCGAAAGGAAACTCAAAACAATAAGAAATCCACAGAAATACAACGCGCGACTCTAAGGTCGAAGGAATAACATCACTGGTCTCTATCTCAAAAATAAATACATGTTTGGTTGATGGAATTTACTAGATACAACTGAATAATATTATACAAGGTAATATGATGGGTACGATACCAATAAACCCACCTACTAGCAAGTTATTCGAATGAAACTGTGCCCGCAAAGCCATAATGAAACCTGTACGGCAAACCTGCAAGAAACCGGGGCACAACGGGGGTGAGTTGCCAACTCGTGAACAGAAAAACATCTACAAACAGAAACCGCATGAACAACGCAATCCTAGGTCATATGATCATAATATATCCTCAAATATAACCAGCAGTCTATAACAATGACTAGGGTAAATATCTAATCCAAGTGTAATCCCATATGCCCGTGTCAGTGCCTCATGTAGCAATATATCATATGGATGATGTATGAATGCATGAAACAGAATGCATGTACTGAAGAAAACTGCTTTCATAAATTAGTGAGATTTCTGTATTTTTAAAATGAGGTATCATAATGAAATCAGCATAAAGCAGTGCCTAGCATCGGCATAAAACGTAATCCCAATATCTCGATATCTCTGTATCACAGTCTCTGTACCTCAATATCTCGAAATCTCAATGTCTCAATCACAATGACTAGGGCGCCGTCAGTCCAGGCCGGCCCCTACCATCCATCACATGACCACGACGGTATCCTCCGGATATCCGACGCGTTGGGTAATATCACCGATCGGTCGTGCTCCCTTGCACAGGCTCAACGTCAACAACACGATCTTCTTGCCCCGGGGTACCGCACCGGGCCCACCATGTACCCGAAATGGTTCATCCATCTCCTCAAATCGGGTCTCGAAATCCATCAGCAAACTCATGGTGGACGACTCATACATCATGGGAAAACCGCACTTTTTATTTAAAAGAGAGGAAATAAGCTTATACAAGTTTTGCGGTTTTCCCCCAAATCAAGAAAATCTCATGGAAATCCGAATCCAAATCATCAGTAGCATGTAAAACCATGAATACGGCATAACAATGAATAACAGTATGCATGAAGTGACAAGTAATAACTACTATATCTAAGCTGGCATATAAGGTAAGTACACTAATATCATGTCAAACTACTAGCTATCAAGCTAAGTTAAGACATAATATTTTCTAAGGTGTACGTGACATGGCAATTACCGATGAAGATGTGTGTGAGCCGGCAAGTAAGTGTACGTGGTACATACGCATCATCGGTAATGGTGCTGGTGTCATAACAGCATAATATCAACAATGCAATATGAAATAACAATGTAAGTATGCGATGCGGAGCGAGCAACCATAATGAGCGGGAGCTAAATATTAAACAATGGTTCCATTTGAAATAACACAAATCGTGAGGTTTTGAAAATAGGGGCTACGGTGGTTTTAAGAAAGGATACGTCTTTTGAAATATCCGTAGATCCCTTGACCTGTCTTTTAAAATACCCACGATCCGCTAGTTTTGAAATAGGTAGGAGTCTAAACTAATCTAACAACTACACTAAACTATACGGCTGAACTAACAAGCTGAACTACAGGTAAGGAAACCGTCTATCATCTGAGTCGATACATATACATACCTGTATATGTATAGTCGGTAATCCCGCCTCAATAATATCATATCCGATACCATATCTATAATCAGACATCCCAAGTCAAGAGTGCGGATCAATCATCAATATATAGCTCGTACGTAAATCCGTCGTACGGCATCCCAAATCTGGATACGGGTCAATATCACATTCATCATACTATTCATCCGGTATCCTCTTTATCAAATATCATGATCGGGGTACTGATCTACGTCTAGTACAATACTGATACCGCCTAAGTATGCATGCACGTGTGTGAAACACTACGTCAAGGACGCGCTACAACGTCATGTCGTATCTCAAATACGAACCCTGCCATATCACCAATCTCACGGCCTCAAATCAATTTCATCGACTCACCTCAAATCCCAAACATTATCCTCAAATCCAGTATGTGAACACATGGTCCCATACCCATGTGAACATATAAACACATATCCCCATATACGCATAGGTAATAACATAGATGTATGCATGTGTGTGTGTGTGTGTGTGGGTGTAACAACTAATCTAGGGTTTCGTACCTAACACTAAACTAATCCATGAACACCTAGCATCTACCTTTATCCTCAAAGCCTCATATTAATATAATATATATTTAAGTGTATGCGTATTCGTATACATCACTGCGAACTGTGGGGGTGCTTTACGCCATCCACCCGACTTGTCCCCGTAGATAAAAATCTACTCACCTGGTCCTCGCTCGTCGATGCCGACGTCGCCGCGCGCTTGCTTGTCGTCTCGAAGTCCACATGGGGTACCTACATATCATAACGCACCGTATCGCATTAAAACCAAATTCAAAATCGAAACGGCATATGAAAATCAAATCGGCACGCGTATCACGCATAGGTCAAAACCTATCACCTACGCATGCAAGAATAGCCCAACCAACCCTCGATGTCGATGTACAAACGTCAAACCATCGAGAAAACCCAAACACACTCATTTGCGCATCCACGAACACTAACTATAATATAAAATAGGTTAAAATTCACCAAAACCCCAAATTCACCTTAAAAGCCATTTTTCCGAAAATCTAGCAAGCAAAAATTTACCGTTTTAGTACAAAACTTGATGTTTTAACAATTCTAATAGCCATAATACTTATTAAATATCTTAAATAAATCATAAAAACCATTTCCATAATTTAATCTCATTAAATTTCTTTAGCCCCAAAATTCTAGTTTACAATTTAATCAATTTTAACAATTTTATAGCAAAAATGCACATACAACAATATAGCTTGGATTTTCATGATCTAAAGTATTAAACTACATTTTATAATGATAATAAAGTCATCAAAAACCTAATTACATTTTCTCTTAAACCAATTCATGGTTTACAAAAACCTAGTTAGCAATATAGCTTAAATATTACAATTCCACTTAACAATTTGCAAACTAACAATTTGATTATGTTTCACATATCACAAAATGATGAATTTCACTTTGCAACCATAATCACACAACAAAAACCCTAACTATAATTTAATCCTTCTCTTGAAAACCTAAATCTTTCAATTAGAACCACAATTCATATCATAATTAAGTTAGATTAAAGCAATAACCAACAATTTAACAAAAAGCTCAAGATTTTTATCTCACAAGATTTGAGATCTAGCATGAAAATCTTGACCTCCAATTTGAAAACTTTTCACCAAAAACCATGCTTGAGAGGCTAAGGAAAAATGGGTAGGAGTTGGATTTGGAATTAGCTTTGAAATTGTATGGATTTTGAAGCATTTTTGTGGATTTTTGATGCAAATCGGGTCGGATTTTTTTTTAGGGAGGGCTGCTGCAGTAGGGTGCTGATTTTGGCCAGGAATTTGAGGGAGAGAGGAGAGAGAGTCAAGTGGGGAAAATGATATCAAGTCAATCCAAGGTCAAAGCCCATACTTATATATTCTTTCATTTCCTTTTTCTTTTCATTTCTTTTGGGCAAAACAAGTGGGGAAATGAGGAGGGGGAAACTTGGGCTGCTGATTTGGGGAGAGGAGAGAGGGTGTGGGTGAGTGTGGGTGAGGAAAAATGATAAATCTTATACCCCAATATCTATTTACACTAATTTCACCAAAAAAAGCCTTTTTTCTTCGATATTTTCTAAACCATTTTGGCAAACCATTTCATTTCAAAAACCATATGATAAAATTTTATTTAATGTGTTATGATGAATAAAATTTGTTTCAACTCATTCCAATTTGTAATTTTCCCTAATTAAATGTATTAGTGACGGCTTAAAATAATATTAAAATAATTAATTTCGGAAAAATTTTCCGAAAATTTGAAATTTCACCAGTGGCTCAATAAACACCAAATACTAGCAATTTCATAGCTAGAATATGTATATTTAATTTTATAATAAAGATATTTGTATTTTGACTTTTTACAGAAAACCCCTTTATTTTACCGATTTTTCCGAAATTTCACCGAAACGATTTTCAAAACGTTACAAAAAACAACCCAATTATCAGATGATGCTATTAGGCTTGTTAGTTATATGTATGCCCTAGAGGCCATTACTATACGTGCGTTGTATATTGTAGTGGATGCTTGGACATATATAGGGAGGACTTTCTTGCTCGACATGATAGTATGCTATCTGGTTACTCTTTATCTTAACATGTACTCTGATTGTCTCTATGTTACATGTTGATAAAGCCCTTAGGATGAGTACTTGACTACCAGGACTATGATGCGGATCACACTAGTAGGGACAGTGTAGTCGTCAAGTACATCCTTCAATTGTTCCTAGTCGTGGGAGTACCAAGACAGGGCACCGATACTCCAGAGTAGACTAGCGTATGCGCTTCTTGACCCATATGATGGGCGATGGATGATCTCATATCCATTGGTGTTTGACATCAGAGAAGGTATACGGGTGCTCAGTGGAGACTGGGTACACTGGACGGACTCGCCGAGAACTCCCAGATAGAATTATACACCACGTCAAATGGCAGTTCACTGGTGACACTGGTACAGGTTAGTCTGTAGACCCGAGATCGTCATAGAGTCCTGTATGATTCCCACTGTGCTTTGATTTCCATCATACCACCTCCAAGAGGGCGTGCAAAAAGATGGCTTTTGGGTACAGTCCCGAATTACATAGAGGCAATGAGCGATAGGAGGGGATTCGTCTCTCTCGGTATAGGGAGTTGATGTTGTGCTGTGTTCGATTGGTTATAACTGGAAATCCCTGGCCAGGGTTGCTGAAATTTACTGCTAAGTGTTATCAGTAGTTTCTCGAACTGTTATAGACCTCATATCGACACGACTTATCAAGCTACTAGGGTCTGACGTTTACCACCCCTAGGCGAGATATGCGACATATCAGACGAAAAGACCGGACTGTACGGGAGTGTTACTGATTGGATTCGCAGGAGAATGTACAGGCTTGCTTGTTGATCTTTTGATCGCTCAATACCTGGGTGGCTGTTACGTTTAGCTGACCGCTTGCAGCTTGTGGGTGTTTGATATGATCATCGCCTACTGCCGGCGTATTGACGATTCTTTAGAGTCCTACACAGAGGTTTCTTGACTCGGGAAAAACGGAGTAGGAGCACATATATGATATGTGCGGGACCGAGAACAATACATGTATGTGATACCGTATTAGATTCTCGCGATATGAGATATCGGCCGGGTATATGAGATATAGCCGGGTCATCGGACCAAGTGTTGATTCGATGAACTAATACAGATTATATTATTCTGTTATTTGTGAAATAGCCAGATTATCGGATCAAGTGTTGATTCGATAATTTAATGTATAATTATATATTTGATATATTAAATTACATTAACTGATATAAGCTCACTAAAAGATTCTTTTTCTCACTCGGGTAATACATTGATATATATGCGATATATGTTAATTGTATTATTTTATTTTGTTACAATAAATATTGTATATATGATATATAATATTGTAACAAGTTATGATTACTAATGCAACATGATTAGTAGAGATTAAACATGGTTAGGGTTTGATTTGGGTTAATCTTTTCTAGAAGCTTCTAGAAGCTTTTATTTTGTTTCTTGCAAAGATATTTCATTTAGATATTTTGCAAGATATTTCCAAACCCAACCCACACCCTTTAACCCTAGTTAAGTCTCTACAATGGTTAGCCTTTCATCTTTAACCATGGTTGCATTTGTAATTATAACAACAATTCATTATTCATCACAAAAGGATTATTATTCATTCTTCTTCTTCCTTCTTGGTTAAAAAGCTTTCTAGCTTTTTGAGAGGTGATGAAAATGAGTGAGATTAAGAAAACAAATGAAAACTAAAATCCTACTTCCTCATCCTAATCTATCCTAGCCATTTAGATTAGGGTGTTCACTTCGTTAGTGGGTGAGAGCTTGAGTTAAAGTTTCTTCAAGGTAGATCATCTTAGTTATCGAAAATCGGAAGCAAGCTTGCATCTTTCTTTTGTGGAGCCTCTCTAGAGTCTGGATTCATGATGATCACAATGAAGGGATCCCAAACTCTTAGATGTTAAAGTGTTTAACATGCTTTGTTTCGCCTAATCTCTAGTTTAAAGATCTTGGTTAGGGTTGTTCGGCACGTCTAAATTTTAAATCGGGCATGGTTGATGCCTTCTAGACCCTTGTGAGAGTGCCTAGTAACTCTATAAGGCTAAGGGTCATTCCTTTCACCTTATGTGACTTAGCCGAGAAATGGTTATACAGCACAGCATCACATTCAATTAAAAATTGGGAAGAGTTTGTTAAAGCTTTTCTTAAAAAGTTTTATCCACATCATAAGACCGTGAGAATTCGCAATGAGATCATTCAATTTTCCCAGCTTCCTTCCGAACCCTTTTGGAAGTGTTTTGAAAGATTCAAAGACCTACTTGTTCAATGCCCTCACCATGGTATCGAAAATTGGCAACTTTGCCAAACTTTATACGAGGGATTGAACCCAGCAACGAAGCAGTTGCTGGAAACCATTTGTCAAGGTCACTTTCTAACCAAATCTAGTGAGGAAGCTTGGCAGTTTCTCGAGGATCTTGCTGAACAAACACTTCAGTGGGAAAGTACCAAGACCACATCATCTTCTTCAATTGGTCAGTCTATGGCAGGCATACATCAATTAGATATGTCGATAGCTATGAAGGCCGAAATGGTCGCACTTACGAAAAAGCTAGAAGCCATTGAGACCAAAATCTCATCGCCTTCTCCTGCCCCTGCTTTGCCCCCACGAACTGTTTGCGCTTGGTGTTCGAATCCATCACATCTTACCGAAGAGTGTCCTTACAATCCACCTGTTCAAGGACAAGATCAAGTCAATACTGCCTTTCAGCAACGACAAAGAAATGATTCATACTCTTTGACTTATAATCCGGGTTGGAGGAGTCACCCAAATTTTGCTTGGAATCAAAATCAGCAATTCTAAGGAAACAACAACTTGCAAAGGCCTCCTCCTCCACAACAACAAGCACCTCCACAAATTCAATACCAGCAACCTTTCCACCCACAACCTTACCAAAATCAAATGAACAATTTTGTGCCCAACAACCCTTACCCTCAAAACAGTTTTGTTCAACCAAATAATGATAAGGTTACCTCGCTAGAAAGAAGTCTAGATGCGTTCCTAAAGCAATCTACACAATCTGCAGTAAGGTTGGAGACTTCCATTCAATCTTTGGTGCAAAACAGTGCCTCACACGATCAAAGCATCAAATCTATTGAGGCACAAATTGCACAACTCAATGCTGCGTTGAGCGAGCGAGAAAAGAGAAAGCTTCCATCTCAACCACTGCCACATCCCGGTCACGCACATGTTGCATATGAACAGCAAAATCATAACGTAAATGCTGTGACCACGTTGAGATCCGGAAAAGTGTTGCACAATAACGTGGGTATTAATAATGACACCCCTGCCGGTGGTTCTTCTTCATCTTCTTCTTCTTCATCTTCTTCCTCTCCGTTAGATCCTATTCTTCATTCTTCACAAGGCTCTACTCCTTCTATATCGAACGGACCCACTTCTCACATCACGAACATATCCACACGGGGATCCATTCCAACTCCACAATCTGATCCACAAAAACTGGACTCAACAAATTTTCAAAATGTTCCTTTTCCAAACAGGTTGAGATCCAATAAACCAACTCCACAAATGGAGAAGATTGTAAAGTTGTTCAAACAGATTAGCATAAATATACCTCTCTTGGATGCAATCCAACAAGTTCCTTCTTACGCGAAAATTTTAAAAGAGTTATACACCAAGAAGAGGAAGTCACAAGTACCAAAGAAAGTTTTTGTGGCTAGTGCTGTTAGTGATACTCTTATCCAATCTTTACCCCAAAAGCACAAGGACCCCGGTTGTCCTACTATTTCGATAACAATTGGGGACAAGAACAATAATAGAGCACTATTAGATCTTGGTGCTAGTGTCAATTTGCTACCATATTCAGTGTACGAGCAATTAGGCATTGGAGAGCTTAAACCCACTCATTGTACTCTCCAAATGGCCGACCGATCCATCACCCATCCTAGGGGTGAGTTGGAGGATGTGTTAATTAGAGTAGGGAATTTCATTTTCACCGTTGACTTCATCGTGATGGATACACAACCTGTAGCTAACCCCCGGAGTCAAATTCCGGTGATACTTGGTCGACCATGCCTTGCGACTTCCAATGCGGTGATCAATTGTCGTAATGGTTCCATGAACCTATTTTTTGGAAATATGACAATTGAACTCAAGATTTTTAAGTTGGGAAATCAGCCTTCCGAGCCTAATGCTAGTATACTTGATGTTTGCTCGATCCATGAGATCAGGGAGGAGGACTGTGAGCTCAAAATTTTTATATTCGATCACAGCAGTGTTAACGCCTCTAGTGTGTTCCTCCTAGAATCCGACATAACTTTCACGCCGGACAACGATTATGAGTGTTTCACCTTTTTGGACGATTTTGAAAACTCACCACCCGAGTTTGAGTCTTTTGATTTTTTCAGATGAGTTAGTTGAACCATCCGACTCGGTTGCGTACACTCGATTTGAACCGTTGATGGAATCCTTCGAGTTTGAAACAGTTTCACCTATGTTACCTTCAATTGTTTCATCTCCTAAACTCAAACTAAAGCTTTTGCCGTCGCACCTTAAATATGCTTACCTAGGTAAGAATGAGATCCTTCCCGTTATCATATCGGCCTCTCTAACCCTCGAGCAAGAGAAGGCCCTTTTAATGGTCTTACAAAATAACCGGCAAGCTTTTGGATGGTCTATGGCGGACATCAAGGGGATTATTCCCCTCATAGTTGAACATCATATACACTTGATGGATGATGCCAAACCAGTGAGGGATCCACAAGACGCCTCAACCCCATAATGAAAGAGGCTGTCAAGAAGGAGATTGTTAAATGTCATGATAGTGGTATCATTTACCCTATCTCGGATAGCCAGTGGGTTAGCCACATTCATGTTGTCCCAAAGAAATCGGGCATTACGGTCATAACTGTAAATCCCTGTTCCCATCAATAAAACTTTTCTATATTTTTCCTAGTCCCCCGATTGCTTCCCTATTTTTCCTCGTGATTTTATAGGTATTTGGTTGCTCAAGTTTCACTAATTGATTTTCCAAAACGATTAAAATCATAGCCCAAAGAAAATATAAAAAGAAAACTAAATAAATTGAACAAATTCCCCAGCCCAACTCTTCCTCATCCCAGAAAAGAAATGAATTAATTTCCCCCACCGGCCCAAGCCCATGCCCTACTTCTTACCCAAACCCCTTTAATCGCGCCCATCAACCCGACCCGGCCCATGCCCTAACCTTTCTTCCCCACGTTCATTTCCCGCTCATTTCCTCCACCAAGCTTCCTATGTCGCGCGTGCCCATGCCCCCCGCGTCTTCGCCAACGTCCCCGACTGCGTGCCCCACGACCCCGACCACGATCGCGCGCCCCTCAACCCCTTCTCGTCTCTCTAGCTCTCTCCCCCTCATCACTCTCGATCTCTCTCAAACCACTCTTCTCTCCAAAACTCCAAGCCTCACTCCCCACAACCCACTACGCCCGACGATGACGACGACGACTATTATCTCGTCTTCCTTTCCTCACTCTTCTCCTCAGAACTCGAACCCCACGGAGCTCACTCCCCTCGCCTGCACACCCTCTGCCACCGAGCCTCCCCTGCACCCATCACGCCGACAAGTCCCCACTGCCCCTGAACCACCTCATCGACCCTCTACATCCTCAGCATCATCACCATTATCACAAAACCCGAGCCCCCACTACCTCACTCCCTCTCTCCAAACCCATTGCCATCATCCCTACCCCCGCTGTGCCCATCGCCGGAGCGACCACCGCCGACCATCGTCGACCCCAGCACACCCCAGGAGATCCATAGAACCCCCACTCTGCTTCCAGTGATCACGAGCCATCCCCGGGCAACTTCAACGACGAGCCCGAACTCGAGTCGAGGCCGTGAATCCAAACCGTGCCGTTCGTCGCGCGTTCGTGCCGTTGCCGCTGCCGGGCGTCGCCAAAGTGTCTCCAGACAAGTACCCTACTTTCTACATGCTAGTTGTTACTGTTACATTTCTAAAACCTATTAATTCCGTATTTATAATTCGTGAAAACTTATATGACACAAGTGCTTGATGCAAAACCCGAATGAAAACCTTCCATTAAACTGACGAAACTTGATTACATATGCTGGCCCGTGTGGCAATGAACATTTTGGTGAAATTTTACTGGAAAATATAATCGTTACTGGCTTGAACGATCACCCCCTATTACGCCCATTAAAACTGAATATTTCCCGTGTCTGAAACTTGTTAAAATCATAATTAATTGTGTACGGATTGAAATGATGCGTTCGAGGGCTCAAATCGAAGAAGACTCAACGACCTGGAACCCTAAAAAAGTTTTTAATTGTTTCTGTACTAAAAATATGACGATAACTAGTTCGGAGAGTGGCTCTGGACTGCAGTCCAGAGCAGCTCTGGCTGTTGATTTCTATCTCGTAATGCTTATCACTTTGCTGCCTGAACTTGTATGTTGCGGAACCCTATACTTTATTGAAGATGAAACTGTTAGTTAAATAAATCAAGTGATTTCACCCCTTTTTATCGTCATTTACTATTTAAACTGCAATTTAAAAGAACCGGACGTATGGCAGTCCCAAACAGGGACAGAACTGACACCCTATGATTGAACAGTGCATAACTTCTGACGTAGAGATGCGATTGAGAATCCGTCTAGTGCGTTGGAAACCCTATTGAAAACACTGAATTTCATTTAACTGTATAGTCAGAAAATTCTGAACCCAACTGGTTGAAAATTGTGTCGGAAAATGGACGTTCAGTTCAGGAACTGAATTTCCTGCAGCGAATACTTAAAATGAAACGGCTGTAACTTGCAAACCCGAAATCCGATTGCACTGAAACAAATTTTTCTGAACTTCCAACAGAGAATACTTGTTACCATATTTGTATCATTTCACTGAATTCTGAACATATGATTTACTGAAATTTTTATAAGCTCATGAGGTGCATAATAGTTCATATTACACATGACTTGTTAACGTCATAAATATACATAACTTACTCAACTGCCATACCCATAGTGATAGTGCGCGTTATTATTCAGTGTATACTGCATTATCGTTCGTGAATGATATTGTTTTAGGAGTGTCAAGTACGCCAATGGAAAAGTGAATGATTCGTGACAGTGATTGATACAATGAACAGTGACAAAACCGTGTTATTGGTGCATACTTGTACATGACTAAATCATAATCATCAATAGTGTAAACCTGGGGAAAAGGGGAAATCAAAGTGGAAAGTGCATCGTATTTAGCGAGGACCGTGATTTAGAGGATGATCATTCGAACAGCGACTCTTATATATATTAGGTAGGATCTAGCGATCCGGCTGACAGGGTTATGTCCCGGGCGTATGGGCCGTAGTCTCGGGTATGTACGAGACCCTCGTTAAACATGATTCTCTTTTCCACAACTCTATTTCAAACATGACTTAGAGACTGATAGGGACACAGATCATACTTTGCATCATTTAGTGACATAGTGATTATCTGCATTTTACTTCCACTGTTATTACCTTATGTGCCTGTTTCATGTCATTATTATAATATTGCTATTACGTCGCTCTGACGACCTGAGTATGCATGCTCAGACCTCGAGGAAGAACCAGCGCACGAGTCGGACTTACCCTTCGAGCTAGCAGAGATTTAGTCTGGAGTACCCTTTTTCTTCTTTTCTGCTTTCCCTAAAGAGATCTTGTATTCGAACTCCGTTAGTAGTTCTTTCCTGTTTATTTGTAAATTATGGACAGTGACTTTGATGTAATATTTTTAGTGATGTATTTCCTTTACTTCTGTGCTTTGTTTACTGATTATCATGTAATGCTAGAAGCCGAAGTGTGACTACGGCGAGATTATTCCTTGACCGTAGGAGCATGGCTGGCCTAGTCATCCCTCGGTTTCCGTATTTTGGGAAGCGGGGCGTGACATGGTTTTGTTGGTATCAGAGTCAGGTTTAGTAGTAAGGGATAACATTAACTACACTTTATTACGTTATTTTCGCTTCACTATTCCTGACTTTCATCCTTGTATCTAATCATATCCTTTTAATATCTTCCAGCAATATGACTTCTCCGAACGACCACTCCTCGGACTCAAGTTCTCAGGACCGCACGGAGAGGATACTTAGTGCACTGACGTCTCTCGCAGAAGCTCGGAAGAGGAAGACGGACCTGCTCGCCGAAGGACTCAGGGCTATTACCGCTGTAGGGGGACCCTCCGCACTCATTGCCGCCTCCGAGGGCACTGCTCCACCAGCTTTTTCTGCCAGGGCTAGCACCGTGTCAGATTTTCGAAGGTTGCATCCAGCTGCATTTACAGGGCTAGCCAAGCCACTCGAGGCCGAGCAATGGCTGGTGAATATGGAAACTTACTGACGGACGCCAGGGTACCAGATGAGGATAAAGTGAATGTGATAAAGATCCAGTTGGAAGATGAAGCCCGCACATGGTGGTCAGTTGAAGAAAGCAGGCTAGAGATGCCAATCGAATGGAGCAAATTCAAGGAGTGCTTCCTGGACCATTATTTCCCTTCCACCGCCAAGGCAGAGATGGAAGGAAGATTCATTCTACTGAAGCAGAATGACCATCCCGTGGACGTATACGCGGCAGAGTTCAACCGTCTGAACCGATTTGCTCTGTACATGGTCGCTTCAGAGGCCACCAGGGCCAGACGCTTCTTGCAGGGGCTTGATTTCGAGCTGCAGCAGTTGATCGCGTCACTGGAGTTGCAGACTTTTGCACAGGTACTCAACGCGGCGAGAATTCAGGAGAAATTGATCAACAAATTCAGGAAGCCCCCAGTTGTCCCAGCACGCACCCACACACCTTCTCAAGGAGTCATACTAGTTCACAGGCCTGGAACGACACAGATGAAGCGCCCAATCGTGCCCCAGCATCTCCCCCAGAGCAAGAACGTAGTTTGCGGCTACTGCAATAGAGATGGGCATACCCAGGAGGACTGTCGCCACGCCAAGGGACAATGTTTGATTTGCGGATCCAGTCAGCACAGAGTTAGCGGTTGCCTCGAGCGAGCAGAGATACAGGGAGGTTCTGGACCACAGCAGCAGAGACCACAGGAGCAGAGGCAACCCTACACAGGCTGCGGTCAGGGACGGGCTTTCACCTTGACCGCCGAGCAGGTAGAGGCTTCAGGAGAAGTTGTCACAGGTATTCTACTCGTACATTCCATGCCAGCTAAAATACTATTTGATTCTGGAGCATCACACTGTTTCATGTCTGCGCATTTCGTTGATACACACTCCATACCATATGAGCCACTAACCAAGGGTTGGGAAATACATATGGGTAATGACATGATAGCATCTAGTCGAGAATGTAGATCATGTCCGGTTGTAGTGTGTGGCAGGGAATTCTATGCGAATTTCCTTTCAATCGGGACAGGCAGCTATGACGCAATTCTCGGGATGGATTGGATGAGTACCTTCCATGCAGTTATCGATTGCCGAGCAAGGAATGTGATCTTCCGCATTCCCAATCACCCAGAGTTTATTTTCGAAGGCGGGAGCGAATATTTGGAGCCAGCCAAGTATAGAGCCAAGCTAAAGGAGCTGACAGCTATGGAGACTGATGAGAGCCCAGCCCCAGAGATTGCTCGGGATTTTCTGGACGTGTTTCCTGAAGATTTACCAGGTCTACCACCGCCACGCGTCTTGGAATTCTCAATCGATTTGACTCCAAGTACAGCACCAGTTTCCAAGGCCCCGTACAGAATGGCACCGGTTGAGTTGGCAGAATTGAAGAAGCAAATTGAAGAACTCTTGGAGAAGGGATTCATCCGGCCGAGCGTTTCACCGTAGGGTGCACCAGTTCTGTTAGTGAAGAAGAAGGATGGATCGCTGCAGATGTGTATAGACTATCGGGAGCTGAACAAAGTCACAATAAAGAACAAGTACCCAATTCCGCGTATCGACGACTTATTCGATCAGTTAAGTGGGGCCAAGGTATTTTCGAAACTGGATCTCCATTCTGGATATCATCAAATAAGAGTAGCAGCCGAGGATATATGCAAGACGGCTTTCAAGACCCGATACGGACATTATGAGTTCCTTGTGATGCCGTTCGGTGTTACCAATGCTCCAGCAATATTCATGGACTTGATGAACAGGGTGTTTGCAAAGTACTTGGACACGTTTGTCGTTGTATTTATCGACGACATACTAGTCTACTCGAAGACCCGAGAGGAGCGTGTTGAGCATTTACGCACGGTTCTACAAATTCTTCGGGAAGAGAAGTTGTATGCGAAATTGAGCAAGTGTGAATTCTGGCTCAACAAGGTTCAGTTCTTGGGATACATTGTTTCGGGCAAAGGCATCTCAGGGGACCCGGCAAAGATAGAATCTGTCAGAGATTGGCCAACGCCGAAGTCAGTGGCCGAGATCAGAAGCTTTTTAGGATTGGCAGGATATTATCGGAGGTTCGTCCAAGATTTTTCAAGAATCGCTGAACCGTTGACGAGGCTGACTCGGAAGGATGTACCGTTTGCGTGGACTGAAGAGTGTACTCAGGCATTTGACACACTGAAGCAAAAGTTAACTACGGCGCCCATTCTTACAGTACCAGATGATTTCGGTAGTTTAGTGATACATAGTGATGCCTCAGGGAAGGGTTTAGGCTGTGTTCTGATGCAGCACGGTCGGGTGGTTGCTTACGCCTCTCAACAACTGAGAAATCACGAGAAGAACTATCCTACGCATGACTTGGAGTTAGCAGCAGTGGTTTTTGCGTTGAAGATTTGGAGGCATTACCTGTTGGGCGAGAAGGTAGAAGTGTACACGGATCATAAGAGTCTGAAGTACGTCTTCACTCAGAAAGAACTAAACATGAGGCAGCGCCGATGGCTAGAACTGATGGCGGATTATGACTTGGACCTTCAGTATCACCAGGGGAAAGTAAATGTTGTACCAGATGCGCTCAGTCGCAAGCCAGCGGTCATGATGTTGACCAGTCAAAGGAGCATCATTGATGACTTTCAGAGACTCGAGCTTGAGGTCGTTACACCGAGCGCACTCAGTCAATTTTGGCAAATGCGGGTGCAGTCTTCCCTTGTGGATCGCATCAAGGCTGCACAAGCGGATGATCCTCGATTGCAAAAGTTCAGAACGCAAGTAGAAGCCGGGCTGAGAACGGACTTAATCATACATGAAGACGGTTCTCTGAGATTCGATAGCAGACTCTAAGTACCCAAAGGGAATGTTCGAGAAGAGGTACTGGCTGAGGCGCATAGTTCAGCTTATTTTGTGCATCCGGGAGGTACAAAGATGTACCGAGATCTAAAGCAGCATTTTTGGTGGAACGGGATGAAGCCAGAAATTGCGCGGTTCGTATCCAGGTGCTTGGAATGCCAGCAGGTTAAGGCGAAACATCAAAGGATAGCAGAACTGTTATAACCGCTGCCGATACCAGAATGAAAGTGGGAGCACATTACCATGGATTTCGTGACGGCCTTACCACGGAGCCCTAGGGGCAATAACGCCATTTGGGTTATCGTCGACCGCCTCACGAAAGCTGCACACTTCTTACCTTTCCGAGTGGGACAGTCGACAGAGTCACTGGCAGAGAGATACATGCAGGAGATAGTGCGACTTCACGGAGTCCCGGTCAGCATTATGTCAGATCGAGACACGAGATTCATTTCGCACTTTTGGAGGAGCTTACATGAGAGTTTGGGTACCCGCCTCAAGTTCGGTACATCTTATCACCAGCAGACGGATGGACAATCCGAGCGTACGATTCAAACGCTCGAGGATATGTTGAGGGCTTGCATGTTGGACTTTCAGGGTTCCTGGGAAGATCATCTGCATCTAGTCGAGTTTTCTTATAACAACAATTATCAGGCTAGCATTCAGATGGCTCCTTTCGAAGCACTTTACGGGCGGAAGTGTCAATCCCCAGTCTGTTGGGATGATGTGGGAGAACGAAGATTACTGGGTCCCGAGCTCATTATTCAGACAGTCGACAAGCTCGAAATGATCAGGCAGCGCATTAAGATGGCTCAGGATCGACAGAAGAGTTGGGCAGATACCAGCAGGAGAGCACTAGAATTTGAAGTCGGAGATCACGTATTCCTGAAGATTTCCCCTACCCGTGGAGTTATCAGGTTTGGAGGTCGCGGGAAACTCAGTCCCCGTTTCATCGGATCTTTTGAGGTGATAGAGTGAGTAGGAGAGGTGGCCTATCGACTTGCATTATCTCCATCGCTAGCTGGTGTGCACAATACCTGTAAGACTACGGTAGCGCCCCGGCCGTCTTTCCGAGGCCAAAATGCGGAAACAAAAATTTTTCACAACTAGAAAACCGGCGCTATCGTATGCTTAAAACCCGGATCGTAACCATTAACCTAATGCTAGCTAACTAGAGATGGGATAGAATGCTATACCGAGCGATCCATGTCCTTTGGTCTTCGGCCACCATCCCGATCTCCCCGCGGCAACTCCGATCTTCATCTCCTCGTCGGAAAGGGCACCACATCGAGAAGTCATTTTACGGGCTCCCGCTTCATCCGAAGCAACTCAGGCGCGAAGTGTGCTAGCCGACGCGTCCAAGGTGTTGTAGAGAATGTTTGTGATCACTTTGCCTCTTGCATCCATGGCTTGGATGGAGGTTGAAGGTGTTGCCATTAATGGAGTTGTGAGCTAGAGGAAGAAGAAGAAGAAGAGAGCTTTTCTTTTCTTTTTCTTTTGTGATGTTATGAATAATGAGAGTGAGAGAGTGAGAAAAATAATATGGGAGCAAAACAATTCATGGCAGCCCTCTCTCTCCATCTCCTTTCAACACATTAAACAATTCCTTAATGTGACATTTTTGCAAGAAAAGAGACCATGACTCATGATACAAGTCCATGTCACATTAATGAATTGTCATGATGTAAATCTAGCTCATTATTTCCATTATCCAAACATTAATCCAAATGTTTGGTCCAACAAAAAAAAATCCGGCAACATCTAAAGTAAACTCGTGACGGATCACAAGGATACCCCTCACCTGTATATACATAGCTGCATCCGCATTCCGACTGAATGCGAATGCGATGAGACTAAAGTAATCCAACAAATCTAATACTAGGATCCGGCTTAAACCAAACCCCACTAGTATGATCCGTCCGATCAAGATCCGTGCAATACCGCACGTATAAGATCGAACCCTGCCATATATCATACGGCCTCTACAACGTTTCGCCCGAAACTTGAGAAACTGTCTGTGGGGGACTCTAAAGACTCATCAATATTTTAGCTATGGATTTAACCACTAGCACGTCAGAGGTATTAGCCGTACGTAACGGGCTACCAAGTATTGACCAAAAGAGAGGTCGATGAGCGAACTCATCCTGACACCCTACTGAGCCTGTCAGTGACAATATCCGTACAGTCCGGTCCATTCGTCTATGAGTATCGCATGGTGGGCCTAGGGGGTTGGTGAAAGTCAGACCCCCAAAAGCGGTACAAGTCGTGTCGGAGTGTAGCCCAGAACACCCTGAGATACTACTGGAATACCTACCAGTAAATCTCTTGCCTCGGCCGAGGGCATTGTGTAATGGCTCTCCTAGACACAGCGCGATCTCACCCCCAATACCGGGAGAGATGAATCCCTTGCCGATCCGCTCACTTGCCTCCATGTGGCTCGGGACTGTACCCAACTAAAACCTGTTTGCACGACTCTTTTGATCCGTGGTAGGGTAGTAATCAAAGAACAATGGGAACTCACACGAGACAAATGACGATCTCAGGTCGATGAACTAACCTGTACACATGTCACCAGGGAACTGCTATCTGACGTCTGGTATAATCCCAACTAGCATGTTCCCGGCGAGTCCTGTCCGGTGTACTCATAACCCAATGAGCACATGTATACATCTTAGGTGAACCAACTGACACTAGTGGCTTGTTAGACCGGACACCACCCCTCGTCGGGGTCTCGACTGTATACACTAGTCTACTCTTGAGTATCGATGCCCTGTCTCGAAACTCCCACGACTAGGGACCATTTAAGGATGCGCTTATAGACCCAAGCTCCCATGTATATGATCGCCATCATACTGCTGGCAGTCAAGCAAGAATCCTAAGGGCTCTATCAACGTGCAATAATGACCTGTAAGGTCACCTAAAGCAGTACACGATGATAAAGATAAACCAGATAGCATACTATCATCTCGAGTAAGACTGTCCTACCGGTATAGGTCCTCCCTCAATCATTGCAATCACGTGCCTGTGATCCAATAATTGACTCTAAGGGCACTATATCCAACAATCTCCCACTTGCACTCAAGGCTAATTATTACGATGTCGCACAGTCCGTGTGATACCGAACACCCAACTCCTCTACTAATCAGTCTCACAAAACACGTTTGCGAAACTATTGCGTTCGAGGAATAGCCTCAGTGAGTGGATCCACCCTAATGTTTCTTTCTATGTCTCTCTTTATCTCAAGTTCGTGGAGAAAACCATCTCCAGAAATGAGCAATACCTATCTTAGAATATGTCTGGATATCTTATGGGACCTAGCTCATAAATGAACTCCAAATCCAAACTTCTTTGACTGTATCGTCAACTGAACTTAATCAGTATCCTACGCCATGCCTCCCTTTGTATCCGCTTGGACCTCCTGTCCAAACAACTGCCCCTCGTCAGAGGGAAAACTATAACTCTGACAGCCACTCTGTCAACCAGGTCATCTTGGAAGCCTGGAATGATAAATTTCTCCCGAAGAAGGCTGCTGTTATCATATCCCTAGAACATCCACTTATGTTCTAAAACTTCTTCTGAATGTTTCTCCAGGATTGGATCGATATCCACTTATTGCATCTACTGCAAAAACAACATCTGGTGTGGTACTTGACATCTTATGATTGACTCAATTGCCTAAGCAAGTGATCTGCCAATCATGCACATCCCTCTCCCCTTCAGTATGTAAGACACATTTAGAGAGGTGACTCCAACACCTGCAGGTACACTACCGTGCCAGGAGTCGTCCATTCTAAAACACCTTTAGAATGCTGTCTAAGTACCCAGATTGGGATACTACCCAAATCTAGATCTAAAACCATAGATCTAGTAACCAGAAAGTCTGATATTATATTTATATCCTATATGGAGAAAGCACTGTGTGACAACCAAAGTATAACCGATCGTAGTATGGGAATTTCACTTCCTACTCTGTGTATGTCATCCAAATACCAGGACATCACACCCTACTACCTTCTTAACAGATCTATCCCCTATTCTGATGAAGTCAAACCTATGACTGTCATATCAGAAATAGATGATCTATCTCCGCTATATCTGCTTTAGTCTATAAATAGACATAAGCTGCTTGTCCACTATGCTTCTGCTGCTCCCACTGACTACGACAACTCTCTGGCAGAGTCATATACACGTGCACTTCTAAAGCTAGTTTAGAACGACGCTATACTCATCTTCCTGCCAGGTCTCACAGTCTGGAACAACAGCAATGGCAAGTCTGGGTAAACAAGAACCTCCCTGTCACCATCCTTGAGAATACCGAAGTACCTCTCGAGTGCCTAAGGTTGCCCACCATATTTTCGGAGAGGCCAATGGAATGTCAAACCAGATTAAATCTTTAGGTTCTTATCAAATTTTCAGTAATCATTTGCGGTTCTGGAATCATTTCCAGTTCTACCATATTCCCACTACTATTTTCTGAAAAAAAATTGCATTTTACTCAAAACTGTGGCGCGTCAAGAACAATATCACTATTGATCTTCCAGATGGTAGAAAGTCAACCCTCGTCATAGCCTGGGTCAACCCACAAACAGCCATTACAGAAACGTGCCTTGAGTTATCCAGAGTCTGGTTTTAAGCATAAGCCGGACAATTCCTCGTAGCTTAACATCGTTAAGATATGAACCGTTCTATATCCAATATAGAAACAGAGACACTGATTTAATTGGAACCAGATTCAAATCATGCAGCTATCTCCAGTGCATGTCAACTAAATAGAAGGAGGCCGATCAGCGTTACTCAACTTTGGAGTGCTTCCAATTATGAGTAACCTGAAAGAGAAGCAAATTCTCTTAAAACCATTACTATCAACTGAATACCATACACAAGTATCTACATCTTTGATCACCTTGAAAAATCCTGATACTTGCAATACCTGGTTCTCTACTTTATTCTTATACCTATAACTTCTCAAAACTTAGACCTTGCATTTCTACGAAACACATGTCTAAGAACCAGAGAAGTCATAAGTAAAGAGAATATAGTACGAGTACTAACCCCTCTGTCCTCATGGACACTGGACAACATACAATACTCTGTATAAGTCCCCTGAGTCTAATAACTCATTCTCTATGTGTCGTAGGTTGAAAACTGTACTTATGGTTATGAAGAATTACACCGCTGTTTAATGCTCCTTAACCATCCACTGATATAGGTAAATGTCATAGACATAATTTCAAAAAGTTATATCTCACTTTATTAAAAATAAACGTACAGATATATCAATTTGAAATTGGTTCATAACAACGGATATTCAAAACCAAATATTTGCCGTCCGGCAAACAACCCAGGCGACTTCCTCAAATATCACCAATTACAACGAATCCCGATATAATGAGGATGATCATCCAATTCCCAATAACTTACTCCCACTCATCATCTGTAAAACCATACAGATGTGAGAATCAAACCTGGTAAATACATACCCTGGAGTAAGGACTAATTGGGAAATCAGTTTTCTTTTAACAATACACAGTGAAACTGAAACATGTAAATGTTTCGAAAGGGTATCCTGGTATTTCAAGTAATGTCTCTTCCATTATTCAGATTCACAACTGTAACCGTATGTTTCTTTGCCATCTCTCTAAATCCCTTTATATGTCTTTAGTCACTACCTTATGTACACCCTCTTAGGCTAAATGGTTTTCTTCCTTCCCTACTGTTCGGCACCAGCCTATGGTTTGGAAGAAGACTATCCAATAAGCATAATGGGTGTACTGTCCTAATCCTAAAAGCACTCGCAACCTGAGAGAAGGTGAAGATTAAAGACAACTGAATAAATCTTATTCCTATTTCTCCTGAACCAGAATCCATCCCCGAACTGGAACAAGTCCCTTCGAGTTCGTATATAACCATACGATGGAGTATCCAAATAAACTGTGGATCTTCGTAGTGATACGGAGTGTTCCGGAGAAATACAAAGGTGAAGTAGGAGTGGCGATGAAATACTTGGTTTGGTCGTGAATAGCAGTCACAATTTACTTTGCCCTCTTACTAATCCATTTATATGTCTTTACTTAATACCTTCTGTACTCCTTCATTAGGCTAATCGGCTTTCTTCATTCCCTACCGTTCAACACCTGCCTATGGTTTGGAAGAAGACTATCCAATTTGCATAATAGGTGTACCGTCCTAATCTAAGGAGCACTCGCAACCTGAGAGAAGGTAAAAGGAAAAGACAACTGAATAGTCCTATTCATTTTCTCCAGAACCGGAAACCATTCTCGAATCTGGAACAAGTTCCTTCGAGTTCGTATATAACCATACGATGGTTTTATCCAATGGAAGTGGACGTTCGTAGTAATACGGGGTATCCTGGAGAAAAGGGTAAAAGTAGGAGTGGCAATGAGGTTTGCAACTCTGACAATTCAAAAGCCAATGTTTTAAGAAGGTTCGGTTAACTTGGTCACTGAGTCATATTCAAGGGTCGGGTCATGGTCGCTGCCAAAGAGAGAGGGAAAAGAAACACTCAGCGTGCACTCTAACCTAGATCAGAATGGTTATCACTTTATCTAATCAGGAAACCTCCCACTGTATCCTCAAATTCTCCTCCAAACCTGAAAGAAGAATTAGTCGGGATCACCCGAGGAGTAAACCAACTCATCAGTGGGAATCGGGATCCAACTATCATCGCATGATAACGTGACGGAATCCACTCACGTCACCACACTCTAGAAGGTATGCGCATGCCTGGCAAGTTTTAGTTTCTTTAGAAACTCCCGATGTGATTTTTACCCCTAGGACCCAAGTGACCTTGACGAATAATCAACAAATCAAAAGGTCCTAATCAAGTTCAACCCGTCATTATCTTGATTGCGTTAAACCTACCCGCACGACCCTTGATGAATAATCAACAAAGTCGTACGACTGTCCTAACCAATCCACATATCCATGCGACAGAAAGCATTACAGAGCTACCGCACACTACGCCTCGGCGAATAGCAACGACAAACGTAGCGCGAATACTAAGCAATGCTAATCTGAAATGACAGAAGGCTACGAATGGTTTTTGGAGAAAAACCTTTTACCGTAATGAACTTGATATCGTTGAAGGAACCGGATAACTTTTTATAAAAATATAGTGGCGAAAACCTTTGCTAAAGAGGTCACTCCCGGTGAAGGGATCTCGGCTCTTTCCCCGTAGAATGAGGTGCAAGATATTCCAACTGAATACTACGATGCAAAGCAAAAAGCAATCGGCTATAGTGATGTTATTACCCTGACGCAAACTTCTGTCTAAGGGGTCACTCCCGGTGAAGGGATCTCGGCCCTTGCCTCGTCAACTGAGGTGCTGGATATTCATAATCGAATACCACTGTGCAAAACAAAAGAGAACGTCCTTACAATAACAGCTTTTTGAAAAATGTTCCAACAACATCAGAATAGGTTTGTTTAGCTTGCATTGATCCGAATCAATGCAGTCCCATCAATTGATCACACCAATAAAGAACGAAAATACGATGTACGTATATGCCATCCGCATTCGCCACTGGGTCCCGTCATCACCCGTTAGGTTACTTAACTAACGACAGAGCGGGGACTGGACTAGCGTGGGTGCAAAACATATACAACATCTACTAGTATATATATCAATATATAATATTCGCTCAAGGCGTGATAAAATGCAACATCACAGAAATGTAATAAGCATCACAGAACAATACAGATATCTGGGATCCCCGGGTTTCACAGAGCCACTGCTGAAACCCGACGTTCCCCTGGTCGTGTGGATAGCCTGTGCAATGAAATCCTAGACCCCCATGGGCGCGGCAAGTTACCCGCCAAAACTTGAAGCGAGGCAGCCCCCTTCAACAACGTGAATGGACCACGCAGCACTTCACGGAATCCGGTAACTTGAGCACCCCTCCTTGGGTCAACCTGTACCCCCTACGAGTGCGGCGAATAGCCCGCCAATTCTAGAGTAAATCCCCCTCCGTCTCAAAGCCATGAGATGCGGGCCCGTTGCCCTCTAGAACCCGGCTATCCGTGCACCCCTCCGCGGGGTAATCCTAGCACAGAAAGTAAAATAATATATACAACGGGTACATCGACCTCAGCCCGGTCGTGCCCCAAAAGAATAATATACAAACAAGCAGTGAACGTGGTCCACATGTCGGACGCTCGCCCCGCAATATCAAATGTACATAAACAGCCAAACTGTACTAACATTGCATCCAGGCTATCCACCACGACAAATCCACAACATCACAGCACAACACAGAACATCAACGTGAATATCACGTTCGCAAATCCGTCTAAAAGGGCTATAGCAGTTAGACAGGATTTACCGATCAAATGACATTCACGGTCGCAGATATAATGTAAATACTGTTAACTAACATGTTTAAGATTTTCGATCGACTAAATTTTCCAAAGTGGGCCCCAAGCACGACTGTAGCACTCAAAATAAATCTGGGCCCAAAAAGAATATACCAGAAACCTTATTTCCATGTCAGAGAGCCACTATAGAAATTTGGTCCAATGAAGAGCAATAATGGCGGCGGAACCGCGGCCAAAATAGGGGTTTGGCCGCGGTTCCGCGGTGGTCCTGAGGAACTAGACTACCAAATTTCTACAGTAACCCTAGAAAACCCTGCCTGATTTTCTGAAATACACCAAATAATTTTTAGAGCACAGAAAAAAATCGACAGAAACTGATGAAATGAAAACGCGGTTTATGGAAAATCCGTTCGATCGAACTTGTAAACACGTTAGAGCAAGCTAGACTAGATTAATGGCGTGGCTCTGATACTATGTAAGACTACGGTAGCGGCCCGGCCGTCTTTCCGAGGCCAAAATGCGGAAATGAAAATTTTTCACAACTAGAAAACCGGCGCTATGGTATGCTTAAAACCCGGATCGTAACCATTAAACTAATGCTAGCTAACTAGAGATGGGATAGAATGCTATACCGAGCGATCCGTGTCCTTCGGTCATCGGCCACCATCCCGATCTCCCCGCAACAACTCCGGTCTTCATCTCCTCGTCGGAAAGGGCACCACATCGAGAAGTCATTTTACGGGCTCCCGCTTCATCCGAAGCAACTCGGGCACAAAATGTGCTAGCCGACGCGTCCAAGGTGTTGTAGAGAATGTTTGTGATCACTTTGCCTCTTGCATCCATGGCTTGGATGGAGGTTGAAGGTGTTGTCATTAATGGAGTTGTGAGCTAGAGGAAGAAGAAGAAGAAGAGAGCTTTTCTTTTCTTTTTCTTTTGTGATGTTATGAATAATAAGAGTGAGAGAGTGAGAAGAATAATATGGGAGCAAAACAATTCTTGGCAGCCCCTCTCTCTCTCCATCTCATTTCAACACATTAAACAATTCCTTAATGTGACATTTTTGCAAGAAAAGAGACCATGACTCATGATACAAGTCCATGTCACATTAATGAATTGTCATGATGTAAATCTAGCTCATTATTTCCATTATCCAAACATTAATCCAAATGTTTGGTCCAACAAAAAAAAATCTGGCAACATCTAAAGTAAACTCGTGACGGATCACAAGGATACCTCTCACCTGTATATACATACCTGCATCCGCATTCCGACTGAATGCGAATGCGATGAGACTAAAGTAATCCAACAAATCTAATACTAGGATCCGGCTTAAACCAAACTCCACTAGTATGATCCGTCCGATCAAGATCCGTGCAATACAGCACGTATAAGATCGAACCCTGCCATATATCATACGGCCTCTACAACGTTTCGCCCAAAACTTGAGAAACTGTCTGTGGAGGACTCTAAAGACTCATCAATACTTTGGCTGCGGATTTAACCACTAGCACGTTAGAGGTATTAGCCGTACGTAACGGGCTACCAAGTATTGACCAAAAAGGAAGTCGATGAGCAAACTCATCCTAACACCCTACTGAGCCTGTCAGTGACAATATCCGTACAGTCCGATCCGTTCGTCTATGAGCATCTCATGGCGGGCCTAGGGGGTTGGTGAAAGTCAGACCCCCAAAAGCGGTACAAGTCGTGTCGGAGTGTAGCCCAGAACACCCTGAGATACTACTGGAATACCTACCACTAAATCTCTTGCCTCGGCCGAGGGCTTTGTGTAATGGCTCTCCTAGACACAGCGCGATCTCACCCCCAATACCGGGAGAGACGAATCCCCTGCCGATCCGCTCACTTGCCTCCATATGGCTCGGAACTGTACCCAACTAAAACCTGTTTGCACGACTCCTTTGAACCGTGGTAGGATAGTAGTCAAAGCACAGTGGGAACTCACACGAGACAAATGACGATCTCAGGTCGATGAACTAACCTGTACACATGTCACCAGGGAACTGCTATCTGACGTCTGGTATAATCCCAACTAGCATGTTCCCGGCGAGTCCTGTCCGGTGTACTCATAACCCAATGAGCACCTGTATACATCTTAGGTGAACCAACTGACACTAGTGGCTTGTGAGACCGGCCACCGCCCCTCGTCGGGGTCTCGACTGTATACACTAGTGTACTCTGGAATATTGATGCCCTGTCTCGAAACTCCCACGACTAGGGACCATTTAAGGATGCGCTTATAGACCCCAGCTCCCACATATATGATCGCCATCATACTGCTGGCAATCAAGCAAGAATCCTAAGGGCTCTATCAACGTGCAATAGTGACCTGTAAGGTCACCTAAAGCAGTACACGATGATAAAGATAAACCAGATAGCATACTATCATCTCGAGTAAGACTGTCCTACCGGTATAGGTCCTCCCTCAATCATTGCAATCGCGTGCCTGTGATCTAATAATTGACTCTGAGGACACTATATCTAACAATACCTTCCACGTGTCTCAGTTGCGGCATTACGTTCGAGATGAGAGCCATGTTCTGGACTATTCGGAGTTAGCTTTAGGTACCGACCTATCTTACGAGGAGCAGGCCACCACCAACCTCGACCGCAAAGAGAAAGTGTTGAAGAATAAGGTCATTCCGTTAGTCCGAGTGTCTTGGAGCGGTTGTTCCCTAGGTGAATCTACCTGGGAGCGGGAGGAAGATATCCGTGCACGTTTTCCACATCTTTTTGTTTAGTACTTTTGTTTCTCTGTATCCTTGTTAAATTTCGAGGACGAAATTTTTGTAAGGGGGGTATGATGTAAATCCCCATTCCCATCAATAAAACTTTCCAATATTATTCCTAGTCCCCCGATTGCTTCCCTATTTTTCCTCATGATTTTGTAGGTGTTTGGTTGCTTAAGTTTTACTAATTGATTTTCCTAAATGATTAAAATCAAAGCCCAAAGAAAATATAAAAAGAAAACTAAATAAACTGACCAAAATTCCCCAGCCCAACTCTTCCTCAGCCCAGAAAAGAAATGAATTTATTTCCCCCCACCGGCCCAAGCCCATGCCTTACTTCTTACCCAAACCCCCTTAACCGCGCCCATTAACCCGACCCGGCCCATGCCCTAACCTTTCTTCCCCACGTTCATTTCCCGCTCGTTTCCTCCCCCCGAGCTTCCCACGTCGCGCGTGCCCACGCCCCCGCGTCTTCGCCAACGTCCCCGACTGCGTGCCCCATGACCCCGACCACGACCGCGCGCCCCTCAACCCCTTCTCGTCTCTCTAGCTCTCTCCCCCTCATCACTCTCGATCTCTCTCAAACCTCTCCTCTCTCCAAAACTCCAAGCATCACTCCCCACAACCCACTGCGCCCGACGACGACGACAACAACGACTATTACCTCGTCTTCCCTTCTTTGCTCTTCTCCTCAGAACTTAACCCCACCGAGCTCACTCCCCTTGCCTGCACACCCTCCGCCACCGAGCCTCCCCTGCACCCATCACGCCGACGAGTCCCCACTGCCCCTGAACCACCTCGTCAACCCTCTACATCCTCAGCATCATCACTATTATCACTAAACCCGAGCCCCCACTACCTCACTCCCTCTCTCCAAACCCACTGCCATCATCCCTACCCCCGCTGTGCCCATCGCCGGAGCGACCACCGCCGACCATCGTCGACCCCAGCACACCCCAAGAGATCCACAGAACCACTACTCCGCTTCCAGTGATCGCGAGCCATCCCCGGGCAACTTCGACGACGAGCCCGAACTCGAGCCGAGGCCGTGAATCCAAACCATGCCGCTCGTCACGCGTTCGTGCTGTTGCCGCTGCTGGGCGTCACCAAAGTATCTCCAGGCAAGTACCCTACTTGCTACATGTTAGTTATTACTGTTACATTTCTAAAACCTATTAATTCCATGTTTATAATTCGTGAAAACTTATATGACATAAGTGCTTGATGCAAAACCCGAATGAAAACCTTCCATTAAACTGACGGAACATGATTACATATACTGGCCCATGTGGCAATGAACATTGTGGTGAAATTTTACTAGAAAATATAATCGTTACTGGCTTGAACGATCACCCCCTATTACGCCCGTTAAAACTGAATATTTCCCGTGTCTGAAACTTGTTAAAATCATAATTAATTGTGTACACATTGAAATGATGCGTTCAAGGGCTCGAATCGAAGCCGACTCGACGAACTAGAACCCTATAAAAGTTTTTAATTGTTTGTACTGAAAATATTACGAGAACTAGTTCGGAGAGCGGCTCTGGACTGCAGTCCAGAGAAGCTCTGGCTGTTGATTTCTATCTCGTAATGCTTATTACTTTGCTGCCTGAACTTGTATATTGCGGAACCCTATATTTTATTGAATATGAAACTGTTATATAAATAACTCAAGTAATTTCACCCCTTTTTATCATCGTTTACTATTTAAACTGCAATTTAAAAGAACCGGACGTATGGCAGTCCCAAACAGGGACAGAACTGACACCCTATGATTGGACAGTGTATAACTTCTGACGTAGAGACGAGATTGAGAATCCGTCTGGTGCGTTGGAAACCCTATTGAAAACTCTGAATTTCATTTAACTGTAGCGTTGCTAAATTCTGATCTCAACTGGGTGAAAATTGTGTCGCGAAACGGACGTTCTGTTCAGGAACTGAATTTCCTGCAGCGAACACTTAAAATGAAACGGCTGTATCTTGCAAACCCAAAATCCGATTGCACTGAAACAAATTTTACTGAACTTTTGACAGAGTATACTTGTTACCGTATTTGTATCGTTTCACTGGATTCTGAACATATGATTTACTGAAATTTTTATAAGCTCATGAGATGCATAATAGTTCATATTACACATGACTTGTTAACTGCATAAATGTACGTAACTTACCCAACTGTCATACCCATAGTGATAGTGCGTATTATTATTCAGTGTACACTGCATTATCGTGCATAAATGATATTGGTTTAGGAGTGTCAAGTACGCCAATGAAAAAGTGAATGATTCGTGACAGTAATTGATACAGTGAACAGTGACAAAACCGTGTTATTGGTGCATACTTGTACACAACTAAATCATAATCATCAATAGTGTAAACCTGGGGAAAAAGGGGAAATCGAAGTAGAAAGAGCATCGTATTTAGCGAGGACCGTGATTTAGAGGATGATCATTCGAACAGCGACTCTTATATATATTAGGTAGGATCTAGCGATCCGGCTGACAGGGTTATGTCCCGGGCGTGTGGGCTGTAGTCTCGGGTATGTATGAGACCCTCGTTAAACATGATCCTCCTTTCCACAACTCGATTTCAAACATGACTTAGAGACTGAAAGGGACACAGATCATACTTTACATCATTTAGTGACATAATGATTATCTGCATTTTACTTCTACTGTTATTACCTTATGTGCCTGTTTCATGTCATTATTATAATATTGCTATTACTTCGCTCTGACGACCTGAGTATGCATGCTCGGTCCTCGAGGAAGAACCAGCGCAGGAGTCGGACTTACCCTTCGAGCTAGCGGAGATTTAGTCTGGAGTACCCTTTTTCTTCTTTTCTGCGTTCCCTAAAGAGATCTTGTATTCGAACTCGGTTAGTAGTTCTTTCCTGTTTATTTGTAAATTGTGGACAATGAACTTTGATGTAATATTTTTAGTGATGTATTTCCTTTACTTCTGTGCTTTGTTTACTGATTACCATGTAATGCTAGAAGCCGAAGTGTGACTACAGCAGGATTATTCCTTGACCGTAGGAGCATGGCTGGCCTAGTCATCACTCGGTTTCCGTATTTTGGGAAGCGGGGCATAACAATAACCAATGAGGCAAATGAGTTAATACCTACTCGCACCCAAACTGGGTGGCGAGTTTTCATCGACTATAGAAAACTCAATGCCGCGACAAGGAAATACCACTTTCCTTTACCTTTCATTGACCAAATGCTAGAACGATTGGCTGGACACGAGTTTTACTGCTTTTTGGATGGCTATTCCGGCGATAATCAAGTCCCCATCGCCGAAAAGGATCAAGACAAGACCACGTTTACTTGTCCTTTCGGTACTTTCGCTTACCGTCGCATGCCCTTTGGGTTATGCAATGCACTCTCTACATTCCAGCGGTGTATGATGGGGATCTTTTCAGACATGGTTGAAAAGTTTTTGGAGATTTTTATGGATGATTTCTCCATTTTTGGTGACTCCTTCGACGAGTGTTTGCTACACCTTGACGCAGTTCTTACCCGCTGTAGGGATAAGAACCTCACTTTAAATTGGAATAAGTGCCACTTTATGGTACGAGAAGGCATTGTCTTAGGACATGTCATCTCGCAAAACGGCATAGAGGTTGATAAAGCCAAGATTGAGGTCATTTCTAATCTCCCTCCTCCTAAATGCGTCAAAGACATCCGAGCTTTTCTTGGCTATGCCGGTTTCTATAGAAGGTCATCAAGGATTTTATCAAGATTGCTAGACCCTTGATTCTCTTATTGGCCAAGGACACAACATTTGATTTTGACTCAACTTGCATGGAAGCGTTCGAGTAATTGAAACACTCTCTCATTTCTGCGCCCATTCTTTCATCTCCAGACTGGACGCATCCATTCGAAATTATGTGCGATACATCAGATTTTGCCATTGGTGCTGTCCTTGGACAGCACATTAATAAGATGTCGCACGTAATTTATTACGCTAGCCAAACATTAAATGAGGCCCAACTAAACTACACAACAACAGAAAAGGAATTTTTAGCCGTTGTGTTTGCACTTGAAAAATTCCGGCCTTATTTAATCGGCTCTCCAGTGATTGTGTACACGGACCATTCAGCTCTTCACCACCTTTTTCC
Source organism: Agapanthus africanus (assembly GCA_030015575.1). Classification (NCBI taxonomy): domain Eukaryota; kingdom Viridiplantae; phylum Streptophyta; class Magnoliopsida; order Asparagales; family Amaryllidaceae; genus Agapanthus; species Agapanthus africanus. The sequence goes on from CM057337.1 coordinate 236,490,809, forward strand.
GAAGAAGGATGCTAAATCGAGGTTAATACGTTGGATCCTCTTGCTACAACAGTTTGACCTTGTCATAAGGGACAAAAGAGGATATGAAAATGTAGTGGTCGATCACCTTTCACGACTTCCTTCTTCGCCTACACTTGAAATTCCAATTAAAGATGTTTTTCCCGATGAGCAACTCTTAACCGTGTCTTGCGAACCTTGGTTCGCTGATATAGTAAATTATTTGGCCACCGGCTTGATACCTAAAGATTGGTCGAAAAAAGATAAACTCCGATTCTTGTCCCAAGTAAAGCATTTTTACTGAGATGAACCGTATCTTTTTAAATACTATTCCGACCAAATCATTCGTCGATGTGTACCTGAAAATGAGTTTAAGAGTGTGTTGTCCTTTTGCCACGATCAAGCATGTGGCGGGCACTTTGGCCCAAAAAAGACAGCCAAGAAAATCTTGCAGTGTGGTTTCTACTGGCCACGTATCTATAAAGATGCATATGAATACTGCAAGACATGCTCCTGGTGCCAACACTTGGGCCGGATATCGCGGAGAAATGAAATGCCGCTCCAACCAATTTTGGTTGTGGATATTTTTGATATTTGGGGAATCGACTTCATGGGACCATTTCCCAATTCTTTTAGGAATGTGTATATTCTTTTGGCTGTTGACTATGTGTCAAAGTGGGTCGAGGCTGTGCCTAGCCGAACGAACGACAACAAGGTTGTCGTTCGATTTCTTAAAGAAAATATCTTTTCTCGATTTGGGCACCCTCGAGCAATTATAAGTGATAATGGATCTCACTTCTGTAATAGGACTTTTGAGTCTTTAATGCGCAAATATTCCATTACACACAAGCTGTCAACGCCATACCATCCCCAAACATATGGGCAAGCAGAGGTTTCGAATCGGCAAATTGAGCAAATTTTGGAGAAAACGGTTTCTAAAAACCGTAAAGATTGGTCACACAAACTGCTTGATGCACTATGGGCATTCTGTACTGCATACAAGACCGATCTTGGTATGTCTCCATACCGGCTTGTTTATGGGAAGGCTTGTCACCTCTCAGTTGAGATTGAGCACAAGGCATTTTGGGTGATCAAGGAGTTGAATTTATCAATGGGAGATGCGGGCAACAATCGAAAGGTGCAATTAAATGAACTAGAAGAGCTGCGGGATGAGGCTTATGATAATGCTGTCATTGTTAAAAACCGAACTAAGGTGTTTCATGACAAACACCTTATGCGTAAAACGTTTAAACCTGGTCAACAGGTTTTACTCTATGACACTCGGTTACACTTTCACCCCGGCAAGCTCAGATCTAGGTGGAAAGGGCCGTTTTTAGTACGCACCGTATATCCGCACGGTGCGGTAGATCTTAAAAATCCGGAGGACGGTACTTTATTTAAAGTAAACGGACATCGATTGAAACCGTTCCTCACTGCGGACCCGTCGGAAGAGCTCCTGCTTTTGCAGGAGCCGGTTTACATTGATTGATCTTCCTCCATTTGACCCCCAAATTTTTGATCTTCCTGCCAAAACTTTATTTCAAATAAGTTTGGGGGTTTGTATCATTTGTAAATATATAAAAATACAAAATAACATAAAAAATAAAAATAAATTGAAAATAAAAAAAAATTGGGCATTTTTGTAAAATTGCACGGAGGGAGCACGACCGTCGATTGACGGAGGTTGAGCGGGGTATTCAAACCCTGCTGGCTAGGGAGGAGCGTTCACGTTCACGCTCGAGAGCGCGGCGTGGGGCCGAGCAGTGAGGGCACTGCTTTGGTTAAGTTTGGGGGAGATGGTGGTTGTATATAGTTATCTTTTGCATTGCATATTTTTTATTTTTTTGTTTATATTTTTCTTTTTCTTTTGAATATTTAAATTCTGCATTGCATCCTTATATAAAAATCATAAAAATTGAAAAAATTAAAAAATTAGAAAAATTAGAAAAAGAAAAATCAAATAAAATTTGAAAAATTATAAAAATTAAAACATTTAATTTTGGCCTTAATCGACTTGAGTTTGACAAATAGGTTAACTAGTTAGGAACAACTAGATCTTAGACTTAATAAATTAAAAACCCTAAAAATAACCTTTCTTAAAATTTAACGGTAGAAAGTATATGTCTTTGTAGTTTATTTAGAAATAGGAAAATTTCGAGTTCACTTCTTGGGCTAAGTTAAAATAAGGGAAAAGTATTGATATTTTTATTAAAGTATAAGTTTGAAAAATAATTCCTAAGTTTGAGTCTAAATTCTGAAAATATATACCCTACAACTTGCACAAACACGAACCTTGAAACTTGGAATAGTAAGAGAGACCTTGAAATGCTCTTGTCTAAAGTCCTTAGTACAAAAAAAATAATAATAATAAAAATACAAGTGTGAATAAAGAGATAAAAAAATGAACACTGGTTTTGTAATTACTTAAGGCTGCAAAAATAGAAAAAATATTTAGCGAGGGTGCTTCATCACCTAGTGCCTTAGACCAACTGGTTTGGGAGTCACTGCTAAAGCCTTAGGTGTTACAAGACTAGGAATTACGCTTTAATGTGCAAACACATTTTGTAATCGGTTGTTGGTACCTCAAGAAGTATTAACGGTCGCATGAAGGATGTGTGAGCAAATTTCATCTGAAAATTCACCAATTAAGAAGTTCTTTGGATGACGGACAAGAGTATGATAGCTTGATTTGAATTTTCAAGTGTAGGGGTGATAGATACACACACGTAGGGGTATGTGATTGGGGTTTAGATAAGAGATAGGAATGAAGAATAGGACTTATATCTTTAATAGAGATGATAAAAATTCCTAAGTTGAGATAGAACCCTAGAAAAAAAACTTAAAAGATGCTAAAAACAAAGTAAATTCACAAGAATATATAATCTTAAGTTAAATGATAAGGAAGCATGAAAAATACGGATGGATAATTTTTAAGTCGAAGATAATAGAGTTCTTGTTAGAAGACCTAATTGGAGAATAAAAGTCGATAAGCCAAATTGATAGGATTTTGTGGGTAGTATCCCCTGAAAACCCTCAAGAGACAACACTCCTCCTACTAGGGACACCTAGAGGTTTAACGGCTTGTTGCATAAGCTCAGTGCAATCACATTTCCCTGCGAAAGTGAAGCTAGGTCTTTTTCAAGAATAAAACTAGGTTTGCTCGAGGACGAGCAAAAGATAAGTTTGGGGGTATTTGTTCATACCATAATTTTGCATTCTTATATTCCCCATTCTTGTTCATTTTACAAATAAACGGATGCTTTTGATCCATGTCTGCTATATAGTTGCAGGTTACAGGTTCTCGGAACGAAAACAGTAAAAAGATGAAAAGACGATACAAAAGTGAGACTACGACCGATAAATAGTGGAATCTTGATCGTGCCTACATTTTGAGGGACAATGAAAATCAATGAACAAGTTCATAAAGCATAAAGCCAGCACAAGGTTCAAGACTTTGACACGAAGCAACGGTAAAAGTCCACGACATTATGCACTGTGGAGATCTGGAAGAGAACTATAAAACATTCTGAAGAACCAACTAATAAAAACAGAAGAAAATAGCAACAGACAGAAGACCAGAAAATTGGAAACAACAAGCCTCCTTTTTGGCCGCGGAACCACGGCCAAACATGGCACTTGGCCGCGGTTCCGCGGCCGTGCTAAGCCCGTATTGATGGAAAAAATTGTGGCGGCTAGCGGTGCGTTGACTAGGGTTTTCTTAGGGGGTAAAATTGTAAATGCAGACGTGAATCGATTGTAACCCTAGGGTTTCTATAATCTATAAATAGAAGCCCTAAACCTCTCTTTGGGGTATGCCTCTTTTCATTGATAAAAATTCAGAAATCTTTTGTAAAGTTTAGAGAGCATCAATAAAGTAAGTAGGTTCTTTTATTTTGCCATGGTTCTTAATTTTTCTTTCTGCCCTAGTTTAAATTTATTCTCTGCCATAGTTTAAATTAGATTAGAACTTTTTCTTAATCTGCAGTAGTTAGATAATTAATCTCTTAAATCAAAAACTCAAATAAAAATCATGTCTTTCATAGATCCCCTAATGAGTGAGTAGTTCCTCGCTTGTTAGGGTTAGGAATAGGGAAGGTTTGAGAGATGCAAATCTCTCACCCGTTTCTTGCCCATCACATATTAATTATGAGGACTCCATGCATACATATACATACCGCTCCCTACGGCACCCTACCTACGAGGTAACGGTGATACCGTAGTATAAAAGACTGGATGTGCATGTTTTCCATGGAGGTTAGGGTAAGGATTAAGAAAGGACGGACAAGGACCTAGAGGAAGAAACATCGTTTCTTCCCGATCGTCCCAATCCCCTTTATTAATAATTACCATAACACCTAAAGAAGATCTAATTTAGGGCATTGAAAGCGGTGGGAAATCTTAATTTTCCAAACTTAACCTAAACCTAACCCTAGCAAGATTTCTAATCCTAATCTAAGTCAACTTAATTTTTAGAGATAAAGATCCAAACCCTATTTGGAATTAACTCGTTAGAACAATTAGGAAATACACAACATCCCTGTGGACCGACCCGTATTCACCGGCTAGCTACCAAGCGACGCCGTTCTTGATTGCGGTAAAAATATTTTTGATCACAAAACTTAGCACAAATCAATATTCCTAGCTCCGGACTTCAATTGCAATACATACAGTATATAAGTCCTACAGATGTCCACCCTACTTCAGCAAAAAATCGGCGCGACATAGTCAAAGCAAAAAACGAAGTGACCGCATATTCCTAACTTCGGGTCTTGACGGCAGTACATACAAAGCCTAAAGACCGTTGGAGATCATCCCACCCCAGAAGGGTGCGGTTATGGCTCATCGGGGTTCCAAATTAAGCCCAATCTCAAGTGAAAAACGCCACGGCAAATACCTAATGCTTGTTCTTATGACGGTAATACAAATACTCCAACCTAAGAAGATTACTTGAAGACATCTTGTCCAGCCTCAGAAGGGATCAGAGACACGACAGTCGCGGGGCTACTCGAACAGCGGCTTAAAAACTGCATATCGAGGAATTCATCAGCCAATGCGACGGTACCACGGACTAAAACCCTAGTACCACAAACCTAACGGACCCCTTTCATAAAAGAATAGGGGTTATCTACATACAACGTTAGGACAAGTTTGCCTGTAAACCCAAAAGAGGTAAACTAAAGACACTCCGAAATGAGTATGTAAACTAGAGACTCCAAAATGAGTGAATAAACTACAAACTCTGAAATGAGTACATAAACTAGAGACTCTGAATTGAGTACGTAAACTAAAGACTCTGAAATAAGTGAATAAACTATAAACTCTGAAATGAGTACATAAACTAGAGACTTCGAAATGAGTGAATAAACTATAGACTCCGAAATGAGTACATAAACTACTTCGTGCCAGATCAAGACATCAAGAAACTGAAAGGTCAAAATTTTAAAAGTTATATACGATACGCCAACCCGAAACCAGCCATATGCTATGCATTACTCTACACTAGTTTACTCACGGATATACCTCCGGGAGCAAGGTAGCAGGGGGAAGCATTTGGTCATATCAGTCCAGTGTTCACCTACATCTAGATGCGTATTTGAATGAGAAATAGCGTTGAAAGTATGCTCATTTATGTGTACGTGTGTGTGCGCTACATATGCGCGCATCATTGGCATTCATAGGCAGCAGAAACTCCTAAGGGTAAAGTGCAAAAAATATGTGCAGATGCAAGATGCCTACATGAATATGTGCTGGGGGTGAAACATTCAGCGGTCAACGATAAAGAAACACATTTAAATAAATATTTTATTCTACAGGAAATAGATCACCAAATACAGGATCAAAAGTAGAAGGGTTTACAAAACTATAAATAAAGTTTTCTAAAGCCCTCACAGCCTTCTCCACCATGTCGAAATGGCAATCTTCGCTAGGAGTCGCTCCCCATCGGTCAGCGCCATGCCCATCGGCGAAGGCAGACATAATGACCCGCTGAGCCCATATCTGGCTTAGCAACTGAATAGAGCGATCTCTCAGAGGCTGGGTAATCAAATATGCCTCATAAAAGCACTCGATCTTGTCCTCCGCTACGTAGAGCATCGCCGGAGTCATCTCCACTGGATGAGGGGGAATATCAGTGATCACGGACAGGAAGATCATCCGGAGCCAAATGGAGCTGATAGGAAGAGGAGATCCTCTATGAGTCAGGAGCTCGTATATCACCATGTCGCATTGGTCATCCATGAGAATGGGATTCACCAAGCGTGCAGCAAAACGAGAAACAATTCCCTCGATAGGCACCTCCCATGGTTACCAGCGAGCATGTGGACGATTGCAAGCCATGACTCTTGATCTGTTAAAAATGGTTCTTTCCTTGTGAAGAAGAAGAAGAAGAACATTGCTTCAGATTATAAAGAGAAGCATTTAAGTATAGGCATATAAAATGTTGTGCGTGGTGGAACTAGTTCCAAGCTCTGACAAAAAGAAAGTATTGAAAAAAAAGGATTGACTCATGAAAAGCAGAGCAAGAAGGTGAAACGATATGCTCGTATCATATAGCAGCGCCTCACGTGCATGACGCGCGAGCGCTAGCGCTAGTTTTTTTTTAGGATTGAATCCCATAGCAGCGCCTCACGTGCATGACACGTGAGCACCAGCGCTAGTTTTTTTTAGGATTGAATTCTATAGCAGTGCCTCCTCACGTGAAGCACATGTGAGCATTGGCATAAAAATATGGATTTGTCATTCATACTTCAAAGAAATTTATACATTGGTAATGAGGATGATAACAAAAAAAAGAGAGAAAGAAACAAATATCATCAAAATGTCTACAATGGTAAGACACTGAACTCTGAACATGGATTCTCAAACTCAAAAGCAAGTTTGAGTAATGCACGTTCAGCCTCATCAACTATCTTTTTGTGCATATTCTTTTGGATGCAAGCGTCAGGGTCACCACTGATATTCTCCACCCTCTGGTATGCTGATACTATCGCCTTTTATTGAAACACACGGTGCAAGATGGAGACAAGATTATCTCGTCGTTTCTTCGAGATCAACCCCATTAGATACACAGAATGCACCTTGTCTTCAGCATCATCGAGCGCTTGGAGCGGAATAACCTTAAAGCACCCAGGTATAGCTTCACAGATCGACCCAACAACGATCTCCAAAGGGCAGAACGACGGGGGAGCAATCGACCATTGTAATCGTCAAAGCGACGCATCACCTCATCGCATTGGGCATCAGTGTACTCCTGGCCTTGAAAGCGACCCTGAATACGAATCTCCTGATAAAAGATAATCTCTTCAAGATCATACAGATGACCAGCCATGGTACCTGAAAAGAAACCTAGTGGAGGGTTAGCGATTAAAATACTAAAATCTCTAAAGTCTAAAAAATAGAGAAAAAATAGTGGGCGCTACAAAATCAACATGATGGCTCATCAATGATGAGACATGTGCCCATTGTGAGAATCCAAAAAGGATTCTCATTAAATGAATAGTGCTCATTAAACAGCAAAGTTAAAAACTCCCAACATTCCCTGAAAGGCGGGCTCTTTAAAACAAACAATAGATTTAAATCTGTAGAAAAAATAGAAGGGATTAAAACCTCAAAAATTATAGAAAAGGGAAAAACATCCAAGAACACTAAAGGGAATAAAATTCCCAAAGTTCTTAAGATTCAAATCAGAGCTAAGCTCTGCAAAAAAAAAATGGAATTAAATTCCCCTAAACAGTAGGATTAAATCCCATAAATCCAATGTTAGAAAATTTAGGGGTTAATTAATGGAATCAAGTTCCAGAAAAATGTCAAGATTGACAACAGGGTAAAACCCTAAGAAGGAGAATCAAAAATTCTTAATTCTTGGATATGGACATCAAAATCCACGATCTATATAAAAAAAAGGTTTTTTTCATATCTCCAAAAGATCGATTCAAAAGAAAAAAGAGAGCTAAACTCTGAAGGATCTGATAATGGATTCAAAATCCAAAAATAAAATATATATATATGATAAAAAGGGGTTAAGAGCTAAGCTCTGTTCATAATCCTCACCGAGAAATTTGGCAGAGTTTACTCTGTTCAAAAGAGCTTCTTGAGAACAGAGATCTAAGCTCTAGAACGAGAATTAAATTCTCAAAAGAAGAGTAAGGCTCAAGGAAGAAGATGATGAGACAGCAGTCATCTCAAGGGCCAAAGGCCCTATTTATAAGACGTGGGGTTAACGGTTCAACATCCAAGGCGATCCAACAGTGGTAAAAGTGACGTCGTTGCACTCAAATGTGAGCCACGTGAGAACAACGACGAGCGGAATTTGTTTCCCTAATAATTAAAAATAATAATAAGAGCTAAGCTCTATTAAATTCAATGAGACGGTGCCTCACGTGTTCCCCATGAGAATGCCAGCCCCGGCGCCGGTCTTATCCTATAGTGACGCCGCACATGAAGTTCACGTGAACGCCAATGTGCAAAGCACAGAAGCACCTGTTATATATAAGAATTTAATTCTTAAGTAGTATCCACGTGCATAACACATGAGCGCCAACGTCCAAATTAAGAGCGGGTAGAATTAAATTTTTCATGGAAATTATTTTCCTAAAACTGGGGATATTCTCTGTTAAACAGATCCGTTGGATCAAACATCCAAGGGTGATTATAAATCATCAAATAATAGAATTAAATTCTATTATGAGAAAATATCTCCTTAATCTTTCTAAGTGAGAAAGATACTCTCGGTTGGATCAAAAATCCAATGATAGAATTAAATTCTATTTTGGGAATATATTTCCCTAATTTTTCTAAATAAGAAAGATATGCTCTGTGATTGATCTGTATTTTAGAGTTGTAGTTCAACCGCAATCAGAACGGTGTCGCGCATAGCTAGACCGAGGTGAGTACAGGTCGTCCTCAGGGAAACGTGGAACCTTTCAATCTTACTTTAGATGTGTTGAGAAAGGGGAAGAATAAAGAATGGTAGAAATAGTTTCTAGATCTACGTTTAAACAAGAATGCAAAATATAGATCTAGATTACTACGGAGGTAAGTTTAATATTAAAAAGGGGTTTGTAGGGTTCATTAGGATTTAGTAGTTATGGATGATTAATTAAAGATTACTCTTTTTATCCTTTAATAGATTTAAAACTAGAACAACAGTGATGAATGTAGATTAAGGTTTCTAGAGGGAAAAGGGTTCCTATTCTTAGCCCCTATCTCGACATGGAACTCCGTTCATATCTAGCCTTTACCATAACAATTGTTAATCTAATCTCTAATAGTGGTCGCGATTATCAATGAATTGATAGCGCACCTAATTAGGATATTAACTATTCTTTTAATAGAGTTTATAAATTTTATAGGACTTAAAAAGAGTTTAAGGATTTTCATCATCCATTAACCTACCCTAATCCCATGAACCCTAACAAGCAAAGAATTACTCGCGCATGTTGGGAGAAGAAGAGATGGAGAGAGAAATCATATTAAAACTACAAAGAATTAAAATAAAAAAACAACTACCTTTATTAATCAACAAGATCAATTACACTTTGTTCTCTTAGAAAATGATTACAAAATGCTAGTTTGCTTCTCGATCTCTTCTAAGGAGGTAGATGAACCGTTGATGATCAGCCTGGATGCGTGAGTCGTCTTGGACTTCATGATCTCTTCAGCTTGATAATTTTTCCAAGAGGCTCTCGGTCCTTATTTATAGTCCCAAAGCCATAACCCTAGATGCCTAATTTGGAAGCCAGAGGTTAAGATCCTAACCACCAAAATCCCAACTCCCAACTCTTCAAAACCGCGGCGGATCCGCGGCTAATAGGTGGGTTTGGCCGCGGATCCGCGGCCAAGTAGGGGAACCTTGGGCTCATTCTTCTTGTAGCTTCTTCTGGTAACACGTGGTGATCTTTTGAATCTCTGAAAACTGAAAATCTTTTCTACGTCACTGCCAGAATTGATTTCTTTAGTTTACTTTCTTAATTAGGCAGGTTTGTTTTAACAACTTTGATTTCCTTGATTTCAGCCCTGCAAATTCTGCACAATAACTCAACAAATAATATTAGTAGAGTTTGTTTTATTGAGATATTTAACTTAACCATTATGTTTTGGTTAAGCATATTAAATGGGCCAAATGTCATATGAATATTATATGCTTACTTGTTCCTACCAAATGTTAATTATAATATATAAATACATGAAAATAGTATTTTTACATATAAACCCTCATATGTATCATATATTATAATAAACACCTTTTATTATATAGAAATAGTAAGAAAAATGTCATATTAAATGTGCAGTTTTATTAACTGAACAAATACCCCCAAACTTATTTTTGATCGTCCCGAGCAAACTAGTTTATTTAAGAGAGAGAGAAAAAGAAAGGAGAAAGCTAAGCACACTTTCGTAGGCAACACGATTGCACTGAGCGTGTGCAACAAGTCGTTAAACCCCTAGGTGTCCCTAGTAGGAGGAGTGTTGTCTCCTGAGGGTTTTCAGCGGATTACACCCACAAAATCCTATAATAAAAGAGAGATGGCGAAAGTTACATATAAAGATAAAAACTATAAAAGAAAGAACTTGAAAATAAGAGTCTTCAACTACACCAGTTTTTCAGTTGCTATGAGCCCTATCTTAATGGTCGTGAAAAAATGTTAGAAATCACATCATCCCTCAATAAAACATCACCTTTAGTTTTCCTCCCTATCTTTCCTCCAAACATTGATCATATACCCTTACGTGTGTGAACTGGACATCCTTACACTCGGAGAATTCAATTCAAGCAATCATACTCTTGTCCATCTACCTTAGTACTTTTCAATCGATATTTAGATGGAATATGCTCACACATTTTTCATGCGACCGTTAATATTGCTTGAGGTACTAACTGATCGATTACTCATGTGCTTACTAATTAGGTGATTTTTCTCGTCTTGCAACACCTAAGGCTTAGCAGTGGCTCCCAAACCAGTTGGTCTAAGGCACTAGGTGATAAAGCACCCTCGCCATATATTTTTTATTGCTGCCTTGGAGATAACAAAACCAGTGTTCATTTTTTTTTCTTTTCACCATTATATATTTTATTTTCCATTTTTATTTTCTTCATACTTTGATTTTTTGACAAGAGCATTTCAAGGTATCCTCTACTATCCCGAGTTTCAAGATGTGTGTAAGTGCGTATAGTAGGGTGTCAACGTTCAAATGTTTGGCTTCCAGAATAGGAACTATTTTTCAGGCTTATTTTTATCCTCAGATTAGTAATTTCCTTCATCTTACTAACCCTTAGGACAATGGCTCATAACTACTTATTACTAGTTTTGTTTAAGAAAACATCTAACTTTCTTGCATTTCTCAAACTATTCCTATCTTACATATGTAAATTTTCACTTTCTACTCGTTTATTATCAAAAAATGTTTATGCTTATATATAGTATAAAGCAAAGTAACGCGTAAATAAGCACAAACCTCCTCCCAAACCTGTTTGCAGCAGTATCCTCACTGTTGTCTCTTTTTAAATCTCAAAAACCTGTAGACTTGGGAGGAAAGGTTATTAACGGGGGCAAAAAAAATTGAAAGTGAAAATGCTCCCCCAAACTTATTTTTGGCTCACAATTTTGAGGACTAATTTTATTTTCAAGAGCCAAAAATATAAACCCCCCCCCCCAAACTTGAGTTAAACAATATTAAGCATTTTAAGGGGGGTGAAGTTATTTGGTCAATATAAGACTTTACAAAGACCAAAAGTTAATATCAACCATTCAAAGATTTTATCAATGTAACGTATAGGTCGGTGGTAGAACATGTTATATAGAGCCAAGAAGAAGTGGGCAAGAGATAAGTGGGTGTATGGAAAGGGTTTGCGTGAACGTAAATGTGAGGAGATAAGAGGTGATGATAAATAAAAACGAGAATGCGAATGATCAGAAATGAGTGGAATACTGGCATTCTCGTATTTTATAAGAAGAAAGGGTGGTGGTTCAACTTCTATAGGTAGAGGTTGATTAATCACAAAATCCGTGTTGTTTAAGAATGCAAGTTCGTCAGCAAAAAGTTCTTCAAAACATTCATCGATGGTGTAATTGAACATTTTGCTGTCAGTAAGTTTTGTGCCAGAATTTATCATATTTTATTTGTCAAAAATTATGGAGGTAAGAGACTCGAAAAACTCATCTACCTTATTTTCAAAAGTATCCAAATCAAGTTGGCTTTCTGGAATTATCAAACTTGAATTATCGGATTGTGATTCATCAACACTTACAGAAATTATAGGAAGAATAGAAAAGAACGTGAGAAAGTAGAAGGTGAAATGGGTAAACAAATTGGAGTGTCGAGTATCGCTGAACCAGATGTGGGAGATGAAGGCTGAATTTCGGTCTGATGTTCGGTTATACAATTATCATCAACTTCAAGACACATTTGGGGTTCGGAAAGAATAATTAATGGCTCGAGATGATGACCACAAGGAAGTGAAAGGACCTGATGAATTGATGGGACAAACTCATCCAAATTTTCGGGTTCATCATTCAATATATCCCCAACGTCAATCACCTCATTCAAGTGAAGGTTAGAATTCTCAAACACCTCATTAAAATTATGGCTTTCAATCAATTTTAGTTCAAGAGTGGAGGTTTAGAGATCATAAGGGTTGGGTGTTGTTTCACAATCGGGTAAATCAAACACTACAAAGTCACACAACTCATCAGACATTCTATCTTCAATTGGTGAATCATTTGGTGTACTCGATAGATCTGTGAAACTGGATTTGTGAATTTCAGTTTGGGATGGGAAGGTTTGATTAGGAAGGGTGTACAGTTTTCTCTCACTACCCAAATTCTCACTTTGTCCCATGGCCGTATTGTATACTGAAAAATTTTGGGCTGATTTAGCTTGCATCCACTATGTTGTTTCCTTTCTAATTTGGTGCGACATTTCCACATATTTTTCTAACGTCCGCTCAAGACTAGACTTGGGTTGATAAGGGGTTTCAGTATAAGATTGAAATTCTTGTGGATGATTAAAAATCCCAAATGACTGATTAGAAGGACTGTCTAGAGAAGGTGTAAAATTCGGATAGGATTGATAGGAATAGAATGGTTGCGAACATTAGGCAGGAGTAGGATCAACATTATGATAAGAAGAATATTGATATTGGTTGGTTGGTTGGCTATTTTCAATAGACATCATATATGCCACAAACCGATTATGAAATTCTTCTTTAGAAAGTGGTGGTGATGGTTGATATTGGTCCGGATTGAAACTTTGGCCTTTTGCCCTAGCTATATACTCAGCAATAGACATGCGTCTAGGGGTATCCTCACTCGGAGTATCAACTGATATAGATGTAGAATTAGGATACGGTTGATAAGAGCTAGACTGAGGTGGCCAACTGTTTCTATCCGCTTGTTCTATCCGATCTCTTAAAGACATGGGAGAGTCGAATGGTATACCGAAGCGATTACGAAGACAAGAAATATCTGGTTGTGGATAGAAATGCTCGGAAAGAGTTCGTCTGTTTGGGTTACCCATTATAAGAAGGTGAAAAGAGGGAGGAGGGTGAAAAAATTTAAGCTCTATTTGGATTGTTCTGCTTTGAAAATGGGACTTGGGGGTTTACTCACAAAATCACAAAAAATGCACAAACAACCCTAGAACTATGGTTACCTAGGACAAGCTCTAGACCGCTCCTAGACTTCCAAAGGACAAGCCGCAGGATCAATCCTCTACCACCTCTTTATAACTCTTGTGGCCAGGTAAGTGCCAGGTAAGTGGGAGGTATCCGCTATACGAATCACCGAAAATAGCGGGCCTTAATTAAATAACCACTTGCCTTAGACACACTTTCTTAGACACCACAAAAAGTAATGCGGATAAGTGATAGATTACCCACGACCTTCCTCTGTCCTTATTGAGCGCGACAGTCCTTAGAGTCTTGGTCTAGATATTTTTTAAATTAATGTAGGGTTGATGCAGATACTCGTTTTGTGATTTGTAGGGCCTAGAAAAGGTGATAAAATCCCCACCTAATCTGAATTGTGGTCTTGCCCCTTAAAATCCATATTAAAATATGCAACAACAAACCAATAACAAAATTTTTGCAAAAAGATTTTTGAGCGGCGATATTTTGCAAAGAATCCTGCTGAAAAAATATTTTATTGGATTTCAGAAGAGAGAGAAAGATATATAAAAGATACCAGAGAATTTGGAAACCCTAAATCCCTTAATGCGCCGCGGTTTCACCGCCAATATGCTCTTTGTGCCGCGGTACCGCCGCCAACTAGGAAGATCTAAAGAAGATTTTTGCTACGTGGCCTCCCTTCCTCCTCTGGATTTTGATGAATGTCTCTGGATCTCTGTTTCCTCAAGTCTGTGACTCCAGATCCACTCGCAAAATTCACACAATAATCGTTAAATATACAATTTACAGTTTTGTTTTATTTATGATATAGATCGAATAAGAATTCAACATAAATAGTAAGAATAAAAAATTACGCATGTATCCCCAGCAGCGGCGCCATTTGATTGATCAGTATTTTAGAGTTGTAGTTTAACCGCAATCAGAACGGTGTCGCGCGTAGCTAGACCGAGATGAGTACGGGTCGTCCTCAGGGAAACGTGGAATCATTCAATCTTACTTTAGATGTGTTGAGAAAGGGGAAGAATAAAGAATGGTGGAAATAGTTTCTAGATCTATGTTTAAACAAGGATGCAAAATATAGATCTAGATTACTACGGAGGTAAGTTTAATATTAAAAAGGGGCTTGTAGGGTTCATTAGGATTTAGTAGTTATGGATGATTAATTAAAAATTACTCTTTTTATCCTTTAATAGATTTAAAACTAGAACGACAGTGATGCATGTAGATTAGGGTTTTTGGAGGGAAAAGGGTTCCCACTCTTAACCCCTATCTCGACATGGAACTCCGTTCATATCTAGCCTTTACCAAAACAATTGTTAATCTAATCTCTAATGGTGGTCGCGATTATCAATGAATTGATAGCGCCTAATTATGATGTTAACTATTCTTTTGATAGAGTTTATAAACTTTATAGGACTTAAAAAGAGTTTAAGGATCTTCATCATCCATTAACCTACCCTAATCCCATGAACCCTAACAAGCGAAGAATTACTCGCGCATGTTGGGAGAAGAAGAGATGGAGAGAGAAATCATATTAAAACTATAAAGAATTAAAATAAGAAAACAACTACCTTTATTAATCAACAAGATCAATTACACTTTGTTCCCTTAGAAAATGATTACAAAATGCTAGTTTGCTTCTCGATCTCTTCTAAGGAGTTAGATGAACCGTTGATGATCAGCCTGGATGCGTGAGCCGTCTTGGACTTCGTGATCTCTTCAGCTTGATGATTTTTCCAAGAGGCTCTCGGTCCTTATTTATAGTCCCAAAGCCAGAACCCTAGATGCCTAATTTGGAAGCCAGAGGTTTAGATCCTAACCACCAAAATCCCAACTCCCAACTCTTCAAAACAGCGGCGGATCCGCGGCCAATAGGTGGGTTTGGCCGCGGATCCATGGCCAAGTAGGGGAATCTTGGGCTCATTCTTCTTATGGCTTCTTTTGGTGACACGTGGTGATCTTTTGAATCTCTGGAAACTGAAAATCTTTTCTACGTCACTGCCAGAATTGATTTCTTTAGTTTACTTTCTTAATTAGGCAGGTTTGTTTTAACAACTTTGATTTCCTTGATTTCAGCCCTGCAAATTCTGCACAATAACTCAACATATAATATTAGTAGAGTTTGTTTTATTGAGATATTTAACTTAACCATTAAGTTTTGGTCAAAGGTTTCAATAAGGTAAGCATATTAAATGGGCCAAATGTCATATGGATATTATATGCTTACTTTTTCCTTCCAAATGTTAATTATAATATATAAACACATGAAAATAGTATTTTTACAGATAAACCCTCATATGTATCATATATTATAATAAACATCTTTTATTATATAGAAATAGTAGGAAAAATGTCATATTAAATGTGCAGTTTTATCAACTGAACACTCTGTTAAACAGAGCACCTTTGGATCAAAAATACAATGGTGATTAAAAATCACCGTTTGACAGAATAAAATTCTATATATGAGAAAATATTTCCCCAATCTTGTTAAAAACATGAAAATATAGTCTGAAAAACAGAAATCACTGGATCAAATATCCAACGGGGGATAAAATTCCCCAAATAATTTTTGAGACCAATTAAATCAATTGGAATCTCTTAATGAGAGATTTTCTCAAAACCGATCAACAATTTGCCTTTCCTATATAAAGAACCTGAGACATCGAGTCTCGGGGAGACGCGAAAAAAGGAGGAACCCCTCTCATAAGCTTCTGCAAATAAAAAGATAGAAACTGCAATTGAGAATTGTCTTTCTCTTTCAAAGAAGATCTTCCTCTTTTCAAACCCTAGGTAAAGAAAAGAAGAGATTAAAAGTATCTTCTTTGCCTATTGCAAGTAAATCACAAGGGTTTAACCCTTCATATAGAACTTAGTTCTTTCTCTGGATCTGAGATCCGTAAGACAAATCTCCTATAAGTTGAGAATTTGATTCTCATCGGAAAGATTATGTCCTTCAGACACAAAATCTAGGGGAAAGAACTAGATAAAAAGAAAAGACAGAGAAGAAATATGTTCCAGGAATTTATTTCCTCTGAAAACAGGGTTTAACCCTATAAAGAAACTTAGTTCTTATAAAAGAAAAAAAATAAGAACTTAGTTCTTAAAGAAAACGTGATCCCAAACCTTCAAAACAAATATTTTGATGATCATTAATGGTAAAAATGCCATTAACAAAGATTCAATCTCTAAAAAGAAAAAGCAACCTGGCACCTCATGTGAAAAACACGTGAGCGCCCAAAAGATTCGCAAAATAAAGGATTTAGCGCCTCACATGCTTCCCACGTGGGCGCCCCTAACAAAGGACTCAACGCCTCACGTGCTTCCCACGTGGGCGCTTAAAACAGAAAGCCAGCGCCTCACGTGAAAGACACGTGAGCACTGAGTAAAAGTGCTTAGCACTTCATATTCAGCCAAAAAGATTGAGTGCTTAGCACCAATTGGGCAACGCCCACATCCTAGCGCCGTGCGTACCCCTCACGTGAGTGCTATACTAAATGCTTAGCGCTCCATATTCAGTCAAAATGACTAAGTACTTAGCATTGGTTAGGCAGTGCCTCACGTGATACACACGTGAGTGTCATACAAAAGTGCTTAACACTATATATATTCAGTCAAAATGACTAAAGTGCTTAGCACTTATTGGGCAGCGCCCATGACTGAGTGCTTCACATGATACACATGTGAGCGCCAAAGATCCAAGTAAGTGCTTAGTACTTCTGCATAAAAGGAAAAAGGCTAAGCAAACAGAACCCAAATAAGTGCTTAGCACTTTTGAATAAAAGAGAAAAAAAGACTGAGCAGACCAAACCCAAATTGGCTAAGTCCCTCTGAAAGTTTCTTGCAACTGAGCCCAAAATCTCTGTTGTTAGATCTTAAATAAAACATGATTCTTAAAATGTTGCTAAATTGATCATAGTCTCAAATAAGACTAACGTATCCTTAGTTAAAAATAAATTGAGCTCAAATGCTCATATGTTTAAGCTGATCTTAATCTCAAATTAGATTAACGGTCCTTAAACAAAACAAAATATTTCTGAACTAAATGAATATATAACCTAAGTTCAAAACCCAAACCCCAAATCTAAAATATATGGATTTGGACTGATCCGCGCCCTACGGGCGACGACATAAACCAGTCTCCATATTATTAGTTGTATGTATGCCCTAGAGGCCAGTATTGTACAGATGATGTATATTATATTGGATGCTTGGACATATATAGAGAGGACTTTCTTGCTCGATATGATAGTATGCTATCTGGTTGCTCTTTATCTTAACATGTGTCATGCTCCGCTTCCCAAAAATGTGGAATACGGGAAGCGACGAAGTCCAGCCGTGCTACCTACGGTAAGGAAAAGTCCTACCATAGTCACATAAGGCTGTCTAGATTAACCTGTCCAAAAATAAAATCCAATACCAAAAGAAATAATACTGATAATCATGCTGCAATGAAACCACAAGAAATCCTAAAATGGGTCCACTAGATAATTGATGCAATTAAAGATCGAAAACAAAAGATTCGGAATAAAATAAGATCCGAAAGAGATACAAAAGTCCTAATGTCCCATAAGGGCGCACATGCTAAGAGCTAAAAGTAAAGGAAAATAAACCTATGATTACTGATCTTCAACAAAGTCCTGGTAGCCGCTCTATTCCTGCTCAGCCTGCAGATCTATCTCTAAACCTGAGATGGCAAATCTCAGGGATGTCAGAACATCCCAGCAAGTACTCAACGTATAAAGCGTGTGTAGCATAATAACAAGAATATATAAAAGTGAAGCCCGGTGCGCAAGAAAGCATGTATATAAGTAATTAAATGCATTAACACCATGAAACATGTATGTAAGGGATCATGTCATAACCTAACTGGCCACTAAAAGGTAAACTATCCTATCGTAAGCTTGAGTGTGTGCGTCAACCTCTGCAGGAGTATTCCTAACCCAAGAGTGATGCCCCAGGGGCTAGGAAACACGGGCCCAACTGTGGAATGAACAAGAGACCGCTATAGCCCGGTACGAGCTATAAACATGTGACCGCTATAGCCCGGTACGAGCTGTAATCATGTGACCGCTATAGCCCGGTACGAGCTGTAATCATGTGACCGCTATAGCCCGGTACGAGCTGCCGGCATGGGACTCCTGAAATCCTGTTGTACAACGCACACTCAAACTACCCCAACACCCACGTATGTATAGTTGCTATGGTAAAGATTAAAATCACTTATTAAGAATGCTGAAAAGACAGGAACTTGTGGTATGGTAAATGTATGGAATTAAACTGGTGAATAGTGGTGTCATGGCATGTAGTCCAGCATTCTAATTAATGATTTCACTAAAAAAATAAATAATAAAGATCATGAATAAGCATGTCAAAACAAGGTGTTCTATACATGTAATCAACATGAGTCTCGAATGTGTATAAAGCATGTAAAAGGATTCATGTGCATAATATTCATGTCATAGCATTACTTAACGAAAAAGCAAGCAGCAGTCAGCAATATAAATATTAGCAAGTGTTCCGATAAGGACAGATGATAAAACTGTGAGAGGAACCACTTTTCCCTCTAATATCCAAACTTATACAGGCTAAGAACTAATTTAGATAATTGTCGATATTGCATCGACAGAAGAAAAAAAGAGCAAGGGTACTTGCCTGAGGATAGCTATCACGGAAAAAGATGTACGAAAATGCAGGCACGATCTCGGCTAAGGTGCGACTTTGGATCTGAGTTATATGATCTGCGTAGATAAATTTCATCGATTTAAATCATAAGTATTTACGTAAAAAAATTGTCACACATAATTATTTCAATTTAGGGTTTTGATACAAATTTTCCCTATTCAATTTCTCGCTGATTTCATACCATTTTATTCATTTATTTATTTATTTCTTCCTTTTTTTTTCAGAACAGAACATAACAGGGATCAAGAGTGCTTACAGGGGGAAATCGTGGCTGTTGCGATTGCTAGGGTCCAGATCTACGATGGAAGGACAGGGGTGATGTTGCTGCAGTGAGTTGTGAAGATTTGGGTGATGGGAGCAGCGACGAGGGAAGACGAGGGTTGCGGCGACGTCGAATGCTCTGTGCAGGTCGCTGGAAGTCGTGGTGGAGTCGGAGATGGCTGTGCGAAGGAACGTTGGCTGCGGTGGTAGGACGAGATGAGGAGATCGGAGTTGTGGCCGCGCAAGGGATGGAGGCGACGTCGACGGGAGGAGGATGAGAGCGAGGGCAAAGGCGAAGGAGAGGGGAAAGGGTCTCGGCGTTGATGGAGGCAAGAGGAGGGGTCGGGGTCTGCGGCGGTGTTGGTGGCGACAACTAGGCTTAGGGTTTCGTGAGTGAGGAACGAGCGGCGGGGAAAGAAAGAGAGGGATGCGGGTATGAGAGAGGGAGAGAGATTAAGTTGTGTGTGTATATATAAATTATTTTATAAATATATTTATAAAGATAGATATCATTAATTGGTTGCAATTAGAGATTCGGTGCAGATTTTCTCGTTCCCATTTTAACAGTAAATAGATACGCAAAATATTATTTAACTGTCACTAAGAAATTATTATTTATATAATATAAAAACTGAATATTTTCAATATCAAAATTGTTTACAGAGAAAAATCCAAATTAAAATATTTTAGCGGCCAACTAAAAATTCAAAAATTATGGGAAAAGAATCTTGGTAAACTCTTGAATTATTGCATTCAAATAGGGCTGTTACAACATGTATACTTGTCTCTTTATACTGTCTGACGGCTACATGTTGATAAAGACCTTAGGATGTGTACTTGACTACCTGGACTATGATGCGGATCATACTAGTGGGGACATGGTAGTCCATAAGTACATCCTTCAAGGTCCCTAGTCGAGGGTGTATCGAGACAGGGCATCGATATACCAGAGTAGACTAGCGTATACGCTTCTCGACCCATGAGATGGGCGATGGATGACCCCATATCCATTGGTGTTTGACATCAGAGATGGTATGCGGGTGCTCAGTGGAGACTGGGTACACTGGACGGGCTCGCCGAGAACTCCCAGATGGTATTATACCTTATGTCAGATGGCAGTTCTCTGGTGACACTTGTGCAGGTTAGTTTGTAGACCTGAGATCGTCATAGAGTCTTGTGTGATTCCCACTGTGCTTTGATTTCCACCTTACCACGTCCATGAGGGCGTGCAAAATAGTGGTTTTTGGGTACAGTCCCAAGTCACATGGAGGCAATGAGCGATAGGAGGGGTTTCGTCTCTCCCGGTATTGGGGGTTGATGTTGCGCTGTGCTCGATTGGCCGTAACAGGGAAGTCCCTGGCCAGGGCTGATTAGAGATTTACCGGTAAGTGTTACCAATAGTTTCTCGACCCATTATGAGCCTCACATCGGCACGACTTATCGGTTATTGGGGTCTGACGTTTACCACCCCTAGACTTGATATGCGACATATCAGACGAGGAGACCGGACTGTAGGGAAGTGTTGCAGGCTGGCTTTTATAGGAGTTGGAGTGGGATTGCTTGCTGATCTTCTGGTCGCTCAATACCCGGGTAGCCGTTACGTCCAGTTAGTACCGCTGACGGCTTGTGGATGCGTGATGTGATCATCACCTACTGCCGGCGTATTGACGAGTTATTAGAGTCCTACACAGAGGTTTTACTGGCTCAGGAAAAACGAAATAGGAGCACGTATGTGATATGTGCGAGACCGAGAATAAATGCGTGTATGTGATACCGTATTCTATTCTCGCGACTATATGTATCGGTCGGTTATATATGATATGGCCGGGTTATCGAATCAAGTGTTGATTCGATAAGTCGATACAATGGATGTTAGCCGGTTATATGAGATGTGACCGGATTATTAAGTCAAGTGTTGATTTAATAATTAAGTGTATAATTGTATATTAGATATACTAGTTGACATTTACTAACACTTGTTCACTTTAGGGTTTTTCTCACTTGTACACTACTTTAACATATATATGATATATGTTTAAAATGTGTTATCATATTGTATCATGGTTGATGATACACAATCTATTGGTGTATGAGACTTACACTATGCTAATGTTTATTTTGGGTTTTTAATATTTAAAGTAATTGCAAAATCAAGTGGAAGATTTGAAAATACATGAAGCTTGTGGAAGCTTGTGGAAGCTTGTGGATGCATTGACTAATCCAACTTGATTTTGTTTTTACTATGGATTTTTATTTACCCAACCATAACCATTAGCCTAGGGTTAAGTCTCTACAAGGGTTATTATATGATACTCACTCACCATGGTTACTCTTCTCACTTGACCATTATCCTCATTCCTTTCTTTTGTTCATCTTCTTCATTGAGCAAAAGAAATTACTTGCTAGGGGTTTGAAAAAAGAGTGAAACTTTGTGAGAATTAAAAATCCAAAGAGAACCCACTTCCTATTTCTCCATCCTCATCAAGACTAGCACTCTTGTATAGGGTGTTTGCTTCACTAATTCTCAAATTAGTGAAGTAGTAGCTTGAGTTGGAATTCCCTCGACGTAGATCATCTTCGGCCTCGGAGACTTCAAGCAAGGTCGCACCTTTCGCCTCGTGAAGCCATGCAAGGGTCCGGGAGATCCACGATCGCAGCGAAGGGACTTCAACAAGGATCAAATGAAGTAGAGGACCGATCTACAAAGGTTGTATTTCGTATCCCTTTAGAGTAAAGTTGTTTACTTGCTTATTGATTCGCCTAAACTCTAGTATACGATCTTGCTTAGTGTTATTCGGCAGATAAAAATTTAATTTTGGCATGGTCGATGCCTTGTAGTGCCTTGTTAGTGTGCCTAATAACCCTACAGTGGTATCAGAGCCTAGCTAGAGCATTAGGCGATGTGTTAACGAAGTTAAAATCCCGATCGAACCCGTAATCGATGAAATAACCCCCTCTCTGGTCAAATTTTAAAAACTGGGTTTTTTCAGTATTAAAAATACCTAAAAAATTCAGCGGGTTTTTCTAAGAAACGTGGTGAAAAACGAACACATAATACGTCCAAACCGCCGCGGAACCGCGGCCGTACCGCGCTTGGGCCGTGGAACCGCGGCAGTACAGTGGACTTATGTGCTCGTTTTTGCACTGTTATTTCTATTTCTATTATTTGTATTTTCTGGGTATTTTTATATTAACTCAAGTGTTGAGTAATCTGGGGTTTATTTTGTAATCGTCGATTCGATCGGGAATTTTAAATTCGTTATTGTTATTCCGGATAATTTAGAAAGTATTAAAATGTTCGAACGGATATCATTAACTCAATTTTTCCCGACACGAAAAACATTCAAGTGTTGAATTTTTCTCGGGTTTAAATCTTTCGGAAAAACGTGCAAGAAATGTGACGGACCCTCTAGAAGACAACAAACCTTAAATCAATTATGTGACCGTCTTGAACTGCCCTTTGAATCTTAGGGTTTGGGGCAGCACGGCGTGCCACATGTGAGGCGTTGGCTTGACCCTTCTACGGCTTGACCCTTGCTACTGTGACGTATTCTGGAATTTTTGAACTCCGCTCAAGTGTTGAGCTATTTAAGAAATCTTGGGTATTTGAATATTCGATCGGAAAGTTTAATACTGTCTATTTATCTGGAATGTGATACAATATCTGGAATTCACACGGTTAGGCATGAAATGCGAAATATGTGATATTTCGGATTTACGATGTCTAAAGAGATTGTGGATTCCAAATGTTGTAGTTTTACACTTTCTTTTCTGTGACCGTAAGTGTAATATGTGATATCGCCGGTTTCGTTGCTATATGTCAACGACAATTGGGATACGCATATTTACTTACGTTGATGACATGTCATGTTCTGTGTTGCTGGATATGTTAAATTGGATCGTCGCGTTCAGAATAGCCGGGGGGGTTTTATGTGAGATGAGAGTTTTTATTTTCATTCATGTAAAATTTAAATGTATGTAATATTCTTTTATTGGGGCACTTCCGGGTCGAGGTTGATGTCACCATTTGTATATTATTTACTTTTCCGCACTAGGATAGACCCAAGGAGGAGAGCACAAGTAACCGGGTTCTGGAGTCCAGTGGGAGACCAACTCGAGGAGTCGAGTCCGGGTCTCCTAACTCTAGAATTGGTAGGGTTGCTTGCCGCTCTCGTAGGGGTCTAGGGGTGTGGGTTTGGCTATTCGTCGCGACCGTGGAATCCGTGTTTTATAGAGGCTCAAAATAAAACACGGACGTCCTAGTATATCCAATGTTTCATATATTTCTTCTGCTGCGATATCTGTGATGTGATCATGTGATGTGATGTGATAGATACTATATATAGTATATATGATATATTATATAGACGTTACTTATGTTTTACACCCGCGCTAGCCCTGCCCTGCTTTGCCGTTAGTTACCTAACCTAACGGTGCACGAGGGGACATTGAGGCGAATGCGGATGGCATAAGTATACGTCGTATTTATCTGTGATGTTTAGGTGACTTAAATGATGGGACTTCATTAATATGATTAATGAAAGAAAAGAAACCTAAAAGATGTTGTAGAATCAAATTTTCAAATAAAAAGGGTAGCTACAGTTTTGCTTTGCATAGCGGTATATATGATATACCCTGCACCTTATTCGATGAGGAAAGAGCCGAGATCCCTTCACCGGGAGTGACCTCTTTAGCAAAACTGGCAGATGCTACAACACTCGGTTTGACTTTTGACTGCTTTTGGAGTTTTTCTTTGCATAGTGATATATATGATATGTCATGCACCTTATTCGATGAGGAAAGAGCCGAGATCCCTTCACCGGGAGTGACCTCTTTAGCAAAACTAATGAAAGCCTCAAAATCACTCCATTTCAAAATTTCACTTGATTCTAAACGATATCAAGTTCATTACGCAATAGGTTTTCAGAAAAACCTATCGTAGCCCTCCGTCATTTCAGATAAGTTGTATATAGTATTCGTGCTGCATTTGTTGGCTTTCGTCAAGGTGTAGTGTGCGGTAGCTATATGCTGCTTATCTGCTGCATATGATGCGATTGGATTAGGGTAGTCGTACGGCTTTGTTGGCTTTCGTCAAGGGTCATGCGGGTGGGTTTAATTCAATCAAGAAATGTACGGGTTGAACTTGACTAGCGCGCTATGGTTTGTTGGCTTTCGTCAAGGTCATAGCACGTTAGGGGCAAAATATTATCGGGAATTTCAAGTGTTGAAATTTGCAATGAGATTGCATACCTTCTATGAGATAGTTGGATCCCGATACCCACTGCGAGTAATTGTTACTCCTGGGAGAGTTTTACACAGGACAATTAGCCGATCAAGTAGGTGTCTAGAAAGGTGTCAACGGGGTTACGCCTCTGGGAAAACGAGGTTTACTTTAATTAAGTCCGTGCGAAAGCACGGGGAACCTCCCTCAAAGTACCGACACTGGCCTGGCTGAAAGATTGGCGAAGTTGTAGAGTGTAATTAATCCTGGCTAGTCTTTCCTTTTAGGGTTTGAAGGAAGATTTGATAAAAACAGTGGGAGCCATCCTGATTAGATAAAATAATAACCAATCTGATCTTGCAAGAGCATACGCTAAAGTGTTTTCTTCTCTCTCTCTCTAGGTAGCGACCATTTCATGCCTTAATCAAAATAATAATATGGATGTATTGACCAAACCCGCATGTTATACTGTGCTGGGGAACGTTGGTTCCGTTCTTTCTTATAAGAGTTATAAGACTGAACAGGATATAGGGGAATACCAGGATTCCTTTGCCACCCGTGTGAAGAAAGTACATGTTGATGCATTTTCTTCGGGTGTGTTCGTTACGGAGAACTGTTTCTCCATTTGCTCTACGTCCTAGGTATTAGATACCGGGTCAGGATCCCATATATGTAATCAGTTACATGGGCTTAGAAAACGTAGAGAACTTGGAGAAGGTGATGAAGACATAAGGGTTGGAAATGGTGCAATTGTTGCAGCTAAAACCGTCGGGGAATATCACCTTGTATTGCCGACTGGTAATACATTGGTTCTGAACGAATGCTATTACATGCCGAACCTGATATGCAACATTATATCGGTTTCTTTACTAAGTAAAGAGGGATATAATTTTGTATTATAGGATAATTTTATGAACATTTTCCTTAACCAAAAGTTGGTTGGATCGGGCACGTTGTGCAATGGCATTTATGTTCTAAATCAATCAACAGTTCTGAGCATAACAAACACACACAAGAGGAAGAGTTCAGAACTGAACGAATCTTTCTTGTGGCATTGTAGACTCGGTCATATAAATATGACACGGCTAGCTAAGTTGCATAAGGATGGATACTTGAAACCGTTCGAATTTTCATCTTATGACACTTGCCAGTCATGTCTCAAAGGCAAAATGACCAAAACTCCGTTTACGGGACACGGAGAAAGAGTTACCGAACTCTTGGGACTGATACATAGTGATGTATGCGGTCACATGTTTACACATGCCAGGGATGGTTATTCGTACTTCATTACATTCACTGACGATCTCTCAAGATACGGACATGTGTTCTTGATAAGACACAAGTCTGAAGCTTTTGAGAAATTTAGAGAATATAAACAAGAAGTCGAGAACCAAACCGGAAAAAGTATTAAAATCCTTCGATCTGGTCGAGGAGGTGAATACTTGAGCAATGAATTCCTGGAATTCCTAAAAGAGAATGGGATTCTCTCTCAGCTGACTCCTCCATATATACCACAGCACAACGGTGTATCGGAACGGAGGAACCGCACCCTATTAGATATGGTGCGCTCTATGATGAGCACAGCTGAGTTACCTATTTCCTTCTGGGGGTATGCGCTAGAAACAGCCATACATCTATTGAATATGGCCCCCACCAAATCTGTGCCTACCACTCCATATGAGATATGGAAAGGGAAGAGACCATGTCTTAACTATATAAAGATATGGGGTTGTCCAGCCTATGTCAAACGACAAAATCCGGACAAACTCGAGGCACGGTCTGTTCTATGCAAGTTTATAGGATATCCCAAGAATTCACAAGGGTATATCTTCTACCACACTGAGGAACAAAGAGTGTTTGTTTCTCGGCATGCCACCTTTTTAGAAAAGGAATTTCTTGCAAAAGAGATTAGTGGTCATGAGGTAGAACTGGAAGAGGTTCCAGCTACAAAAGCTGCAACAGAAGATTTGGTGGAACCAGAGAATTCGGTAGTTCCCGATGAACCCCAGCCACTCTGCCGATCTAGTAGGGTTCCTCACCCACCTGAGAGATACTACGGTTTTCTCATGGATGGTGGGAGCGAGAATTGCATCATGGTTGATGATGACCCAACTAGTTTCGAGCAGGCCATCACGAGTGGTGACTCAGTAAAATGGCTGGATGCAATGCGGTCCCAGATGGAATCCATGTACACCAACAAAGTATGGACTTTGGAAGATGCTCCTGAAGGGGTAAAACCCATTGGGAGCAAGTGGATCTTCAAGAAAAAACTTGGTGTAGATGGGAAAGTGGAGACTTTCAAAGCTAGACTTGTTGCAAAGGGTTTTCGTCAAAGACCAGGTGTGGACTATGACGAAACCTTTTCTCCAGTGGCTATGCTAAAATCCATCCGGATCATGCTTGCCATCGCTGCATATCATGACTACGAAATCTGGCAAATGGATGTTAAGACCGCCTTTCTAAACGGTGATTTAGAAGAGTGCGTGTACGTGACTCAGCCATAGGGCTTCGTAGATAGTGGGAGCAGCGGGAAGGTATGCAAGCTGCTTAAATCCATTTATGGATTAAAGCAAGCATCGCGGAGCTGGAACATCTGCTTTGACGTCGTTATCAAAGAGTTTGATTTCGTCAAAAACGTAGATGAACCTTGTATTTACAAGAAGGTAGCAGAGAGTAAGGTTGTCTTCCTCGTATTGTACGTGGACGACATACTCTTGATAGGAAATGACATTCCTATGCTGCAATCGGTCAAGCTCTTCTTATCACAAAGATTCTCAATAAAAGATCTAGGTGATGCCTCCTGCATATTGGGAATCAGGATCTATAGAGATAGATCTAAAAGGATATTGGGATTGTCCCAGTCCAGGTACATTGACACCATACTAAAGAGGTTTAGTATGGAAGAGTCCAAACGTGGGTTTTTACCCATGATCTCAGGGCTCACTCTCTCCAAAGAGATGTCTCCCAAGACTAATTTGGAGAGAGCTCGCATGCAAGGGATACCCTATGCTTCGGCAGTAGGCTCTATCATGTATACGATGCTATGTACCAGACCCGATATAGCATACTCACTAAGTATAGTGAGTAGGTATCAAGCTGATCCTGGAGAGAGTCACTAGACAGCTGTGAAGAGCATTCTCAAGTACTTACGAAGGACTAAAGAGATGCTCTTGGTGTATGGTAACGGAGAACTGAAAGTGGAGTCCTTTACCGATTCGAGCTTCCAGAGTGATAAGGACGACTCTAAGTCGCGGTCGGGATTTGTCTTTACCCTTTACGGCGGGGCGGTTAGCTGGAAGAGTTCCAAGCAGGAAACCGTGGCAGACTCGACGATGGAGGCTGAAGACATTGCTGCCTACGATGCTGCCAAAGAGGCTGTCTGGATCAAGAAGTTCATTACTGAACTTGGAGTGGTTCCATCCATTGAGCATCCAATACCTTTGTATTGCGATAACAATGGAGCGGTGGTTTTGGCCAAGGAACCCAGGTCCCATTAGCGATCCAGGCATATTCTGAGGCGGTATCACCTGATCCGAAAGATAGTTGATCGCCGAGAGATCGAGGTCAGGAGGGTTGACACGAAGAACAACACAGCGGATCCACTCACGAAGGCCATTCCCCAGATACAGTTTGAGAGACTCTTCGGGATGCTCGGTATGCGATACTACAGCAGCTGGCCCCAGTGCAAGTGGGAGATTGTTAGTTGTATGTATGCCCGAAAGGCCAGTATTGTACAGATGATGTATATTATATTGGATGCTTGGACATATATAGAGAGGACTTTCTTGCTCGATATGATAGTATGCTATCTGGTTGCTCTTTATCTTAACATGTATACTTGTCTCTTCATACTGTCTGATGGCTACATGTTGATAAAGCCCTTAGGATGTGTACTTGACTACCTGGACTATGATGCGGATCATACTAGTGAGGACATGGTAGTCCATAAGTACATCCTTCAAGGTCCCTAGTCGAGGATGTATCGAGACAGGGCATCGATATACCAGAGTAGACTAGCGTATACGCTTCTCGACCCATGAGATGGGCGATGGATGATCCCATATCTATTGGTGTTTGACATCAGAGATGGTATGCGGGTGCTCAGTGGAGACTGGGTACACTGGACGGACTCGCCGAGAACTCCCAGATGGTATTATACCTTACGTCAGATGGCAGTTCTCTGGTGACACTTGTGCAGGTTAGTCTGTAGACCCGAGATCGTCATAGAGTCTTGTGTGATTCCCACTGTGCTTTGATTTCCACCTTACCACGTCCATGAGGACGTGCAAAACGGTGGTTTTTAGGTACAGTCCTGAGTCACATGGAGGCAATGAGCGATAGGAGGGGTTTTGTCTCTCCCGGTATTGGGGGTTGATGTTGCGCTGTGCTCGATTGGCCGTAACAGGGAAGTCCCTGGCCAGGGCTGATTAGAGATTTACTGGTAAGTGTTACCAGTAGTTTCTCGACCCGTTATGAGCCTCACATCGGCACGACTTATCGGTTATTGGGGTCTGACGTTTACCACCCCTAGACTTGATATGCGACATATCAGACGAGGAGACCGGACTGTACGGGAAGTGTTGCCGGCTGGCTTTTACAGGAGTTGGAGCGGGCTTGCTTGCTGATCTTCTGATCGCTCAATACCCGGGTAGCCGTTACGTCCAGCTAGTACCGCTGACGGCTTGTGGGTGCGTGATGTGATCATCACCTACTGCCGGCGTATTGACGAGTTTTTAGAGTCCTACACAGAGGTTTTACTGGCTCAGGCAAAACGAAATAGGAGCACGTATGTGATATGTGCGAGACCGAGAATAAATGCGTGTATGTGATACCGTATTCTATTCTCGCGACTATATGTATCGGTCGGTTATATATGATATGGCCGGGTTATCGAATCAAGTGTTGATTCGATAAGTCGATACAATGGATGTTAGCCGGTTATATGAGATGTGACCGGATTATTAAGTCAAGTGTTGATTTAATAATTAAGTGTATAATTGTATATTAGATATAGTAGTTTACATTTACTAACACTTGTTCACTTTAGGGTTTTTCTCACTTGTACACTACTTTAACATATATATGATATATGTTTAAAATGTGTTATCATATTGTATCATGGTTGATGATACACAATCCATTGGTGTATGAGACTTACACTATGCTAATGTTTATTTTGGGTTTTTAATATTTAAAGTAATTGCAAAATCAAGTGGAGGATTTGAAAATACATGAAGCTTGTGGAAGCTTGTGGATGCATTGACTAATCCAACTTGATTTTGTTTTTACTATGGATTTTTATTAACCCAACCATAACCATTAGCCTAGGGTTAAGTCTCTACAAGGGTTAGTATATGATACTCACTCACCATGGTTACTCTTCTCACTTGATCATTATCCTCATTCCTTTCTTTTGTTCATCTTCTTCATTGAGCAAAAGAAATTGCTTGCTAGGGTTTTGAAAAAAGAGTGAAACTTTGTGAGAATTAAAAATCCAAAGAGAACCCACTTCCTATTTCTCCATCCTCATCAAGACTAGCACTCTTGTATAGGGTGTTTGCTTCACTAATTCTCAAATTAGTGAAGTAGTAGCTTGAGTCGGAATTCCCTCGACGTAGATCATCTTCGGCCTCGGAGACTTCAAGCAAGGTCGCACCTTTCGCCTCGTGAAGCCATGCAAGGGTCCGGGAGATCCACGATCGCAGCGAAGGGACTTCAACAAGGAGCAAATGAAGTAAAGGACCGATCTACAAAGATTGTATTTCGTATCCCTTTAGAGTAAAGTTGTTTACTTGCTTATTGATTCTCCTAAACTCTAGTATACGATCTTGCTTAGTGTTATTCGGCACATAAAAATTTAATTTTAGCATGGTCGATGCCTTGTAGAGCCTTGTTAGTGTGCCTAGTAACCTTACACGTATACAATCCACGGGCAACCTAAACAAACAAAATAACACACGACACGAAATGAACTGCTGGAAAAAGAGAAAGTGGTTATCGCAACGCGATAATCTAATTATTTGCAGGGGCTTGCGCCTGCAGGGAAGAGTGCCCCTACAATCAAAAACCCCTCACAAATGAGGGGGAATCTGATGAAGTCTGCTACAACGGTCGCATCTATCCAAACCTCCGATATATGGTTCCATAAATCAACTTGGTATCTTCAGAGAGGTGGATGGATATGTCCAAATAGCATCTGCCCCCAAATTCAGGCAAAATGTCCCAACGTCCCGATCCAGTCTTTCAGCGGTAAACATTCGATTTGGGGACCATTCGATATCATCGAATAGATTGGGGAAGTGGCATATTGATTGGCATTACCTCCATTTTTTGTGGGTATGTATGACGTATTCTATGTGTTTCAACTTCAAAAATATGTTCATGATAAGATTCATGTATTGGATCACTCGGAATTGACGTTGGGTAATGACCTATCATATGAGGAGCAACCCACTACTATATTGGATCGTCGATAAAAGGTTCTTAAGAACAAAGTCATTCCGCTAGTACTTGTTTCGTGGGGAGGCCTTTCGCATGGAGAATCTACATGGAAGTGTGAAGATGAGATTCGACAGAAATTCCCACATCTTTTTCCTTGAATCCATGTTTTACTTGTTATTTCTATTCCTATTTTCGGTGAATTTCAAGAAAGAAATTCTTTTTTAGTTGGGTATAATGTAACACCCTAAAACTTTTGTACGGTTTTGTAACATTTCAGAAAATATAAAATATTATTTTTGGAATTTAATATTAAAATAATATATTTCCCTAAAACTGCCCGATTTGCGAAATTGGGTTTTTCGAATAAGGGTATAAATATATACCAATAATTGTGAAATAATTGGAAATTAAAATGATTTATTCATTTAAAAATAAATTTAAAGGATTTGGCATTTTTAAAATTTATTTATGCGGTTTAAATAAAAAAAACTGATTAGTGCACTGCTAATCGCGATTAAGACAAATCCGTGTTTCTACAGTTTTTCATGGTTAGTGCACCATGAAATGTTTCATTTGGTTGCATGTTCATTGTGTTGTTTTAGTTATGGTTGGTTTTATTATGGTGAGAGAAGAAAAGAAATGAGAGGAATGATTGAGGAGGGAGAGAGAGGGGACATAATGATGAGGGGTAAGCATGCTTGGAGAGAGAGAGAGAGTGAGAATAAGTGTGAGAGAGAGGAGGGCTGCCTCAATTCTCTTTCCCCCACCATTTTACATCTCCTTCTTCATCTTCCTTAAGCTCACTTCCCTCCACCTTCAACCCCAAATATCATCTCATTAACCTTGCCAAACCCCTATACCCCTTTCATAAAAAATGATCACCTCTTCATCCTCTACACGATGGACCAAGTAAAGTGGGATTTTGATAACATTGGGAAGCTAGGGTTCTCTTGAGTTTCATCCATGAGGTATAATCCCTACCATTTAGTTTAGTTTATGTTTTCCTAGCATTCTAGTCAGTTTAGAATGGGTTTAAAGTGTGTTTGTGAAATTGGAAAATTCAAGAGAGGGTTTGGTGACTTGTGGGCTTGTGAGCTGTAGTGAGGGTGTGCAAAACCCTAGAGATCAAATTCTGGACCTAGAACAGAGAATACAAACTTAGATTAGTTCCACGTCGGTTTTGTGTTCAATTGGGGACTACAGGGAATCTGGGATGACCCGGGGAATTTCTGAGAAAACCAAACAACACCAGGGACCTATTTTAGACACCATGAGACCACCCTGACTAGACGAGCACCAACAGAGGTGATCTGGCCGAGCAGGCCGGAATTTTGGCCAATGTGGCCGGCCACTTGGTGGATTCTGCTGCCCAGGTTGCTTCTGTAGGTCATATACCCTATATACATTACCCCAGTATTGTTTGTTCATCCCAATTTCACCTGAGTCAAAATCTGGGAGCATTTTGGTGTGGTTTTTGGTTATGTTTTCCGTATTTTTAGTGCTTGGTTTTGATATTTGGATTTGTATTTGGTTGTTGGATGTTTGTACATCAACAACAAGGGTTGTTTGATTGTTTGTGCACGCGTAGGCCATAGGTTCTAACCTATGAGCGCACCGTGTGCCGTTTCGGTTTTCCAGATTCGATTTTAATAGCTAATTGCGATTGTGTATTATTGTAAGTACATTCGCATGGATCCGAGGCGGCGGAGCGTGGCGGCATCGACTTCGGCAAGCAAGAAGCAAGGTGAGTAGATCTATATTTACGGGGGAAGCCGGGTGGATGGCGTATAGCACCCCCGCAAGTTTTTGAAGGAAACCGATCTATATGATACAGTCGTAGAAACCTAGATTAAAAAACTAGGGATATGGTTAAAAAGATATTTAGAGAAGATGTGAGTGATTGAATTTATATATTGAGATATGAGATGAAAGCTTTAGGGATGTGAAAGGTGAATGTACATCACAACTTATAGATATAGGTAGGGCACGGGAATAAGTAAGAGATTTAGAGTAGCATGACATGAGATTTATAAGATAGGATATATATATATATATATATATGTAAATGACTTGATGTGGGATATAAATGTGGTAAAAAGGATATACGATGTGATACGATGACTTGATTGATATGTCGGTATACGGATGCGAATCGATACGAGAGGATTGATACCCTTGCTGGTCACCTTATACGAGATTGTTATGGATGTGGCCTGAGATATAGGCATATAGGTATATATAATGTTGTGAATCATGAGTGATATGCCATACAAGACATTAGGTCCGTACCCTTATGGTCATATAGGTTGTTAGGATCCTAAATTGCTTAATGCCGCTGTACGATGATTTACCGTACGTGATGAGTTTTATGATGATTGGTCCACACCTTTGATTAGAGGATACCGTACGATGGATTGTACCGTACGGGATGTTGTGAGGCTGGATACTGATTGCTAGATTCACCGACTCGGTCATGTTAGATACGTATATCTTATTGCAATTAGCTGGCGATTTACTTTATGCTACATTCATGTTATTCTCATTACATTGCATATACCTATGCTAGTACACTTACACCATTATTGATGATGCGTATGTTACACTTATACAGATTGACCGGCTCACACACTTCATCATCGATAATTGTTATGTCACTACACAGTTGAATTGCTGCATCATGATATGACTCCTTGCATGATTTACTTGCTATGTTCACATATGTTCACATCATTACAATATTGTCACATCACTGTTCCATGTTGCACGATACGGACATGCTTACGTTTCTGTCATATATCGCATACATCATGCTTTATGATTATATACATTGAGATATGTTGTTTTCATGAGATTTCTGGATTTGAGAACCGTGGTCAAATTTCAAATGAAATTATGTGTTGTTTTAAAAACCCGGTTTCTCTTGATATGATATTTTGAGACGTCCACCATGTGTTTTCTCGGTTCTGAGATCGACATGTGAAACCCGATTCGAAGAGTGGGAGGCACCGTCTGCGTGTACATGGTGGACCCGGTATGGTTCCCCCGGGCGAGAGGTGATTTTCGTGGTGTAGACGATGAGCCTGGCAGAGGGAGTAATACCTACCGGTGATAGTATTTGAACTCGGTGGTTATCCGGAGGATGCCGACCGGAGTTATGAGATAGATATGGGCCGACCCGTTCTGCCGGAGCCCGCGGGCCGATCCCACAGACGTAGTTGAGATATGAGGATTTACGTGTCGATGTTGGACACGGGTTTCATGATATTTCGAGTGTCGATGCTGGACACTCAGGTTCCATGATTTTGATGTGTCGCGAGGGACACACGTTGATTTATATTCTCAAACTTTCATGCATATGCTTTAATGATATTTACATGCGTGAGGTTGTTGTGTCATTGGTTGACACGTGGATGAGATTCACATGCATACAGACATTAATTATATAGTTGGATGATATCCACATGCATATAGACATTGATTAGATTGTTGGCACATATGCAAACACGGTCATCCTAGATATCATAGTATTACCTTTATGATATAGTTGACCTAGGGAATAGTTATTTTATTCGATTTCTATCTGATGATGTTTTCTGCTCACGAGTTGGCAACTCACCCCCGTTGCGCCACAGTTCTTGCAGGTTGACCGCATGGATCAATAGCGGCATCGCTGGCACATAGCCGCATTCGGGTGTTTTGCTTTGGTAGGTGGTACATGTTGGATCGTACCCCTCTTGTATTATTATTCCTGTTGTATCTAGTTAACTCCATAAAATCAGAAACTAGTATTTGTATAAGTAATGAGACTTAGTAAGACTTGTGGTTGCGAGACTTAGAGCGAGGGGTATTCCGCTACTTGTGGTTTTGATATCTTGCTTATTTCTTTATCTTTTGTGGTGATCTTTGCCGTTGGGCGTCGTATACTTATATTTATGCTTTGCGTGGTTGTGGATCCGCCGTTTAGCGAAGAGCTAGCTCCCACTTGGGGATACCTTTATTATCATTATGTATTTATGGTTTTGGATCAAAATATACAAAGGAGGTGCTGCCCAAATTTTCAAAAGACGAAACATGTTTTCCAACTAATAAAATCCACTTGCATTTTTCATGTTCTATTATCCATGCATTTAATAAAACGTTTGTTTTTATTATACCTTTATTTCAAAACTTCACCTCTTTTATTTCTTAAAAAGGTTTAGATTTCTGGATTTCGGCTTACTTGAATTACGTTACGCCTTTAGACATTGCGTGATTTAAGTGCCGGTCACGAGCTAAAATTTCGGGTCGTGACAGGTTTGTTTCTCGAATAAACGATATTGATTGGTTTTATTATCGTAATTATGCCTATAGATATTTATTTGATTAAGATTTCTTGGTTCGTGATTGGAATCTTTATTCAGGGCTTATGAGACGGCTCAAGTTTATTGTGAGACGTCTCTTGTATGCAAAAAAGAATTGATCGATAGAAAGGACTGGTGAGCCGGCTCAACCTTCTTTGAGACGTCTTAAGATGAGACTCGTGAAATATTCGGCCTATATTATGTACAGCCTATTTAAACCCTCTTTATTTCTCATGCGAACCCGAGATTAATATTTTATCCTCTCGTTCTAGAAAACCCTAGCCTCCTAATCCCAAGAACCGAAACCCTAGCCCTAACTTGAACCGAGCTGATCTCTCCATCATTGACATGCCATCATCGTGTTCATCATCTCGAGATCAAGCACGTTATCATCATCACTATTGCCTTCTCCTTCTTCTTGGGTCGGCGATGACATCCAAGTCGAGATCTTATCCGTAGGATTCCGAGCATCGTCGTTTTCATCGTCATGTTTGTGAGATCATCCTTGAGGAAAGTATCTCCAGATACTTATTACATGCTAGTTACGGCCAGATCGGATCTAACGTAACATTAATATTGTTATTACTTTGTATATCTACGTTTATATGTAACCCTAGTTAACGATATATCGAAATCTGAATCACGATATATCGAAAAACCTGATCTAGTTGCAATACTTGACATAGAACCTTAAAAGATATCACCTTTACGATGGATTTAATTGATGTATCGAAAACTGGAAACTTGATATTTCACGATTGTTTCATATTAAAGGTATGTCTTGTCATTTATCGATATAGTATCACTAGTATGTTGATCTTGATAGACAAAAGGAGTCTGGATAATTGGATATTTTGTAGTGGTTTCATATTACCTGTATCAAGTAAATTTTCAGAACTTTAAATAATCTTATCGTCTTAGAAAATAACCACGAGCCGACTCAACATTACTCAAGCCGTCTCATACACCCAGAGAGAAAATATGACGTTCTAAATATAGAACAAGCCGTCTCAAAACAAATTGAGCCGTCTCAATATAGGGTCAAGACGGGTCAAGATAAACATGAGCCTTCTCTTACAACCAGAGAACAATTAATAATTCTTGACGACTTTTGAGCCGTCTCAAACATCCCTGAGCCGTCTCAACCTGACGTTTAAATATGATATGGATCTAATATGTTACATCGCTTTACATGGATCGAGATATAATACCTGACATGTTATCTGACTTGTATGACGAATTGTTATGTGATTGGATTTTGATTATGCTAATACTGTTAATGCTAGTATCTTGATAATGTACATGATATGACTATGATACTCATGACATGCCGTTATTAATTATACACGTGTATTCTAGATGCCAACAATGATATGATATCTCTTGACCTGACCTGTTGTCTTGAAGGACATGACTTGTACACGTTTGTTGCCGTATTAGCATTAGGTAAATACTATATTGATAATTGATATGAACATGAAACCCGGGAAAATGGGAAATCAAGAATGGAACCGAACTGTAACTCAAGAGTTATTGATTGCTAGAGACTGGTTAGCCGCCACGAGCCATTGCACTCCTGAATGATGATGCTGACATCGTTCGTCCAGGCTTGACCTTGATTACTGCTTAGCGGCACGTCTCAAATGCAGTCCCAAGAGTCATGACAATGTGGTCCTGGACACGCACGAGATACTGTTGAGTAACGAGAAGGATTGCATTGGTTGGTTTCAAGTAACCGTAAGATAGATAAGTTATAGACATAGACATTTAGGGTTCACATAACATGATTGTTTTGATTATATCATGATTGTTATATTACTGGTATTGCTCATGTTATTGATGATCACATGACACTAGTTCCTATATAATGACATGATACGTTGCCTTCTGGTTATATTCTTATTATACTACATGTGACGCTCTGACGTATGGGTTTTGCATGGCCAAGAAACTTGGCTTTAGAACAGCATAATAACAAGTACTTCGAGAAGATTGCCGAGCAATGAGGAGTTTTCCGCTATTAGTTATTTATGGTCTAGTTTATTTTTCCAGTTTGAACTATTTCC
Organism: Agapanthus africanus; assembly: GCA_030015575.1. Classification (NCBI taxonomy): domain Eukaryota; kingdom Viridiplantae; phylum Streptophyta; class Magnoliopsida; order Asparagales; family Amaryllidaceae; genus Agapanthus; species Agapanthus africanus. The sequence goes on from CM057337.1 coordinate 236,528,444, forward strand.
TTGGATTTCTATTGTGAGCACATATAAGGGACAATATTCTTATTGTTTACTATTTATTCCGTGGATCTTGAGACTTGTTATTCTAGATTGCTTCTGTTATTGATTCTATTATTGTTATGTGTGTGTGTATATATATATATGTGTGTGTGTGTTATATGTGTGTGTGTGTGTATATTGTGTTTGATTGTTGCATGGCAGCGTAACTATGGAAGGATGATTTCTTATAGTTAGGCAGCATGGCTAGCTGAGTCGCATTCCGCAATTATTGTATTTTGAGAAGCAAGACGTGGCAACTACTCTAGTAATAATCACATGATATAATATAACAAAATCATTGTAAATGCTTCATAAAGATGCATGTAAGCACATGTTCACAAACATTTATTTATTCATATTAACAAAAAATCAATATACAAGAAACCAACTCCTCCTCAGTTCTCATACATTGCACCATTCGTCACTCGATCTCAACTTACCAAAAAAAAATATTATCACAACACACCCACTCCATTCTTCTCTCAATATAAAATACATGAAGCCAACTCTGGCCTCAAATATTGAAGTACTATACGCTCAATCTCCACCAAAAGAAAGAATCAAAAACCAAACTCAATCCAAAACCACATCTCAATATTACAAACAAGCTCTTCCACTCCATTCTCTTCCATGAGAATAAAATGAGATCAAACCATGCACTCTATGCTCTGCAAGCACTCAAAAAAGCTCGCATGCACACGTTGAAAGCAATTATACACTCAATCACGCCTCGAAGCCTTTGGATCGAGAAGATGCACAGGCCAATCCTCATGGCCTCTGCTAAGACTTGCGTGCAACAATAAATTGATATGTTTTAAGATATTTGACATATGGATGAAACTAACTCCACAAACTGTAGAAGGCGGCGAAAATAAGCAGAATGGATATTTGGTCCAAAATCGAGAGTCTCTTCAACGAACTATTATTGGGCGTGTCACTTAGGACTGCCATAGAGTACATAAACTCAAGAGAGAAAGGAGCCATTTGGTCATCGCTTGGCTCCAGAGATATTTCACCATTAAAACTCTTCAACTTGCCATTGGAGAATTCCTGAAAGAGAAATAAAGAGCATCAGACTCTCTTATATAAGATAAATAATATGGAAGAGGCAGCCTCTTAAAGTTACTGCCACAGCACCAGAATTCGAAGTTCTTATAAGGATTGTGCAATATATAATTATATGATAACTCTCAAGGTTGAGGGTCCTTTTCTCATAGGCATTTTAAATGATCCTGCTCCTTCAAATCTCCAAAGTTATAGCGAGCATTGAGGAATATAAATTTACATTCCAACGCGCACCTGCAGCTTTAACCCCTTTTTTATGGTGCACTGCAGCAGCAGAGGCTTTTGAGCAGCGGTATTTTTATTTATTTTAATATGTATATTTAAATGCATGTTTAGCGGAAATTTAACCTAGATTGTTCTCCTAGCTTTTTAATGTTTCTTCATTGCACCAAAACTACAAAGTTGTAGCGATGGTTGAGGAATATAATTTAACATTTTTAACAGGCTTAAAATTAGGCTTTTGCACAATCACATTTCTTTTAATTAATTCATTTTGATGCATGCTCCTTGCCACTCCACCAAACTCTTAGTTGTGATGAGAGTTCAGGAATACATTATTATAAAATAATTTTAACTTTGCTATTACCTCGAATTGTTTACTGATGGTGACAAGTATGGAACTGGTGGGGAGAGTGAACGAAGTGGAATCTGGATAATTGATACATAACTTGTGATCATCTCCAGTAATGTGGAGGCTTAGAGAATGAGGGTCCCGGTGTATGTTTGAATCTCCATTCTTTCTAAGAAATATGACTGAATTCACCTTTTGAAGCTTTACAGCTTGGTTTTGATATCTGATATTTTCTGAAAGCACTTTGGCAATTGATTCAGCAACCATTTCCAGTTTACTTGTAACTTTCTTTACTTTTTCTCTGGAAAAACCACATCCGATTACTTGATGAGTACTCTCTTTTGGTAACTGTAAAACGATAAGCATAGTGTCTAATAAGCTTATGAATGTACTGCTGAGTAAGAACCCGTTTTAGGATTACATTGGTATCTAGTGTATGACATTTTGAAGGAAGATCACTCAAATGTAGGAAATTATAGATCGTATTTATAAAATGTATGAAAACAAAACATGTAGGAATTAAGAAACCGTTGAATTTTGTAAGGTCCTAATTGATATCCTTCGCATGCATAAATTTACTCGTTGTCTAATACAACCTATTTACATCTAGAATCACCATCAAGGTTCAAGGTTTCAGCCGAAACCACCGATATGTGGTAGTTTCGTATCGGTTTCGGTGGAGACCGATACGAAACCCGAGACCGATAAGAAATCCGAAACCGATACGAAACCAAACATACAATATCGTTTCGGCTGAAACCTTTAAAAACTTATTTTTTTTATACCTTGTTTACTGTCATTGTGATTATTGTAGGCCTTCGTTGTTAGAAAACCGTAAAAAGGTGAACCCAAACCCTATATTAATAGTTATTTAAGTACACTTTTCAATATATTTTGCATCATGGCAGGGTTTTTAAACACTAAGATCATTGTCTTGTAATATAAAACCATAAATTTAAGTATTTAATATATCTACACTTATGCATGTTGTATTACCGTTGAAACCGAAGCCTGAACCAAGTTTAGCGAAACTAACCGAAACCCAACAAAACTGATAAAATTATGAGAGACCAAAATCGAAACCGAATTCTTGAACCTTGATCACCATTGTGATCATCAAAAGCCTTTTCTCGTTACAATGAGGCTGGCTATAATTTTTTTTAAAGAAATACATTAAAGGTGACCAACTTCTAAGTCCTCATTGAAAAGAAAACTATGAACAAGGGGGAGGATTGCCATAATCATAAATGACTAGTTGACTTCTTTTTAAGGCATAATTGCTAGAGGAAAAATATTATATTTGTGATTGAAAATTGTTCGACTCCACATAATGGATAAATAGATGAGTGAAACACAAAATATCCTTTCATATTTACATGTAATATAAATGTTATTCACTGCACACTTATAAAGGACGTGATGCTTACATAGATGGATAGAAAAATATGATTAGGATAGCCAACTCCAAATTTTAGGCCATCCAAATTTTAGGCCACGTGTTTTAACCTGAAGGACCGACTATTTGGTAAGGTCTAAAAGGGATCGGATGCAGCCTTAGCCTAACTTATGTCTACAGTTAGGCTTGAGCCTCTAGCTTAAATCCATGACCAATGTAGTGCTACAACGGGCGTTAGAAAACCTTATATTAAGCCGGCCAAATATGGGTAATCGTTAACAGGGTCAATATCAGTTCAATTATCGGACATCAGAATTTTTGACAGTTAGATATCGAACTCTTTGGATGTAACATGAACACTCTTCAATCATGAAAAATGCATAAAAATTGAGTAATATAACTTATATCGGTTGCAATCAATAAAAATGAAAGAGTACAATCATGTAATTGATCTAGCGGATAGTTGCACGTACTCATAAATAAATTAAGAATTGTACATGATTCAGAGAACCATGGCATATATCCAAGTTGAATCGATTGACTTGTTTCTACTCCAATTTAAATGTTAAAATATTTGAACTTAAATATTTAAATATATTTATGGTATTATGGGAATTAGAAAATAGGAAACCTTTATATTTTCTGTGACCCAGTCCTATAAGAAACCTCCCAGTAAATCAAGATTTTAAAATTTGTAAAATTTAGTAATCCGACCTACTAGGAAGGAAAATAAATAAGTCTTTTGAAATTCACTCCACCAAACAGTATTGTCTTCTATCTCTTTCCAGCATTTCTGCATATTTCAAAACCTTCACAACTTTATATTTCGTCTATTGAATTAGAGTTCTCAACTTGTTATCACTAATCAAGTAAATGAGACATTAAAATTTGATACAGAAAGAAATATTTTAAATATCAGATATCGGTGTCATGTCGGTCCAATGACTTTGATATCGGATGTTAGATATCGTAAAAATTTTGGTGATATTTCCTAAATATCGGATTCTACAATTTTGTATTATAAATGTCACTGATATAACTTATATTTTTGAAAAAAATGTTCTCGAAGTCCTTGAATATCTGAAGCCCAATAGGAGAAAGAAGATGAATTTCGAGAACGAAATCAAAAGGTTTTCTTGTTGAAAACCAAAGTTGAGAGAAAATCGAAATTGTCTATGAGAAATTGAAAGAAGATGAGTTGTTTCTGAGTGGATTGAGAGAAAATAGGATTAATAAGGTAATGGATCGGATAAATTTTATTTCTTAAAACCCAGTAAAACCATAACAAGATTTTTTAAAAAGTATAACGACATTTCTGCCGATATACATAAATTTCACTGATATATTGAAATATCTGCTGACATATCGAAATATCAGCCGGTATATTCTAAATTTGGGAAAAAGAACCAATTTGCCAATTTCATGTGGATTACTTTCCAAAACTAAAATTTCGGCAATATTATCGGATGTCCACCGACATTTAAAACACTTATTAGCTAGAAAGAGCAATCAAACATTGACCAACAAAGAAATGTGGATCAAACAAAAGTCATTTTATATTAAAGAGATGGGTCATGGAAGATATATATTGATTGAGATAATCAATTGGCAAATATATACATATGTAGCTTTAATAAATTTAAAAGAGGAAAAACTATGATGGTCTCTTGGAAGATAATATTGTGGGTGTTAATAAAACAGATGTGAACGTTATTTAGAACCTTTTCCATAATAACAGGGTCTCTATGAGACTAGATGCAATGTCCATGGAAGATTTGACCAAGTTTTGCGACCGATTATCAATCAGATATCACTCCTCTTAATCAGTATCAAAATTATAGTTGAGAACCATTGACAAGCAAGGGACCTTCTATAATCATAATTCCTAGATGGTTACATTTGATGTGATTATGGAATGCATTATGAAATTTTAATTAGTATGATAGTTGGAGACGATTTATTATTCTCTTTCACATAGGTTGACAAGGACCATTATGAGTTTTCTTTTGCATCGCATAAAGAAATTAGGCTAGTTCAAGATTAGTCTATATGGTGTGATAGTTGCAATCAAATTTTGCGATGCATGTAATTTGGATAAAGAATTAACCTTATGAGGCTATGTCATCATGTTATTAAATTATGCCATTAGATGAAAAGTTGTTGTAGAGGAGGTAGATGCTTTATCAACAAAATAGGAAAATGTTTATTGCAGTTACAAATGGCTCAAGAAAATCCAAAAATCTAGTTGACATGCTTGGTTAATGTTTGGATTATATAGCGCATTTGTTGGATTACTTTGATTATCAATGCTTTTTATGCATTTGATTTAATGTGATGTATCACATAAGAAGCAAACAGATCAAGATAGACATTACTTCGTTCAAGAGTTGGCAATTTCATGTGGAAAAATGGCATTTGTAGAAAATCTCACAAATTTCATTACTAGCATGTTACTTTGTGCAAGCTCATGAATTGATTGAACATTTTTTTGGTGTAATTTTAGTAGCGGATGATGACCCGGAAGGGCATTGGCTGCAACAGATTCTTGCTTTGTGCTATAAGCTTGGTTCTAATCCAGTCAAGATGCAGAGAATGTAGTGGTGCCCTAAATATTAGAGATTTGTTGCATGTGACTTAAATACACATTTTATCCCTATGAAAATTCTACTAATTGTAATTCAATCAAAATGGTATTCTTTTGTGATAAAAGATTCCTAATATAAGTTAGGGACCAACATTAAGTCAGAATAGGAATCCTCCATGAAAAAGAAATTCCAATTTGAGTATGCGACACATAACATTGAATTTGTACAAATAAAACTATGGTGTAGAAGAAAATAATCTCTAATGTCTTCTTTATTGGAAAAAAATAGCTTAAGGTTTTTATTAGGACATCAATTCTTAGGTATAGGTGATAGCTAGTAATCTCTCTCCTTTTGTAACCAAAGCATCCTGCCCATGGAACTAGACCATTGTGTCAAACCAAATGAATTGTCATGTTTCTGTTTTATTGCTGTGAATCTTATTATATATTGATTAGCTTGGGATATTTCCTAACATCCATCATGATCATACACATAAGTTCACATCGGCTGAAATTTCAATTATTTTCAGCAATATAGCCATGCGAATTAGTTTAACACAACAGATGCATTTTGATATCCTTAACAGCGTTTAGGATTTAGCTAGCTTCTAAGCAATAGGATATTCAATAGCAACAAAAAGAAATAAGGCATACCATTACAAAATTGGTAACATTGGGGTTTTTGTTTCCATAAATTAGCCAAATTAATTTACGGCTACTTATGCTCATGCAATTAAATTCATATCAAACTATGCTACATTCTGTTCTGAAGTTTTCTTTTTCAATTGTTATACCAAAATGCTCAATCTTTACGTAAAATAATGAGCTAAGATTAATCAATAATCGTCACAAAAATTAAATCACTAGCTAATTCAATTGTCGAGTGGCCTACCTAAAGATCTGAATCCGATAAGTCTCCGACCTCACCCCTTCTTCAACAAATCCCAGATCTTGCTCATCTTCTCTCGCCTCAAACAACTCCCTTCCGACTTCAATCGCCTCCTCGCAATCGATCAAGAACGCGCCCATCTCTTCGATCGCCTCCATCGCCTTCTCGACAGGACCTTCGTCGCCGGCGACTAGGGCATCGAAGCTGATTTTGGTGGGAAATTTAGGGGGAAGAGTGAGATCGGGGATCTTGAGCGAGGTCTCGAGGTATCGGGTGAGGATGACGTCGTCGACGGCAGCGGAGCGGAGCCCTCGTCCGGTGGCGATCGGCGTCGGCGGCGGCGCTGGGGTGACTCTGCGTTTGAGAGATGGACGCATTGTGAGTGGCGAGAGAGAAAAAAAGGGAAAGGGTGGTGGAAATATAATTAGGGGGTTGAATTTGTTCCTTTTTTCCTCTCTCTCTCTCTATTTTGGACAAGTTCTTCTCTATTCCTGCAGGGCACATGACCCACAGTGAGGTGCAGGAGGAGTTTTTGGTGGGGGGATCCCCGGTCCCCTTTAGTTTTTCCAACAGGACACACAGGAACAGTGGGTTGCGATCAAAAAATAATAGTTAGTAAATGTTAATTCCAAAATGATAGGAGTTACGCGGTTTCATGAAATTAGTAAATGTTAACTTCAAAATGATAACTGTCTTATTTGGCAACCATTTTGGAGTTGAGATAACCGTAAATTTTCAGTCCTAAACTGCAGTTTTCTCAACTCCAATCTGATCAAACTTAAGTAAACTCCATTTCAGGAATTTGAGAATTGTAAACCATAGTTTGCATGTCCCTGCCTCCACTTTAAAATAAACTAAGTTATCTAAACTCAACTCTGTGTCCAAAGAGGGCCTTAATGGGTTTTTTCTCCATATGATCCAAAACATAGGTATTCCACATTTCACCTCCAAAATTTTGAACAAATTTCATCCCAAAAGTGCTCTGTTAACCGAAAATATCCATATTATGTACTATTCTGTCAAAATGTAACTCGTGTTAGAATATTTTAATAATTGTAACGCAATAATAAGTTAGGCTTTATGTTCTCTCCTCTAATCAATATGTTTTACTCAAACAACACATTACCTTCTACAAAAGATTTGCCACGACTCCATCTTTCTCATCTCATGGAGGCCTGAATCTTCCTTAGATGTTGCCCTCCATCGATCTTGCAGCCAGCGGTCGTAAACGGTTGAGATTCGAGGTAAGATTTGAACGCGTAGATCAGAAATGGGTTGGTGGTGGTTTTTGACACCGTGCTACCTGCAAGGGAAGTCTCGAGGTGGGAAACCACTATATGACCTCCTGAAAACACTTTCTAAACTAAGTGAAGAGAGTTATAACCTTTGTAGACCAACCGTCATGACCCGAAATGGCACGTGACTGGCATTTGAATCATATGAAGTTTATAGGACCCCATCTAATTCAAGTAAGCCAAAAATCCCAGAAATCTAAACCATTTGAAAGGAGAAAGGAGGGAAAGTTTAGTTTTAAAGCAAGTAGTTTAATAACATAAGCCGAAATATGTATTTTTAAAATCTCAAGTCTTTTCTAAAAATTTCGGCAGAATTTCCTTTGTAAATACTGGACCCAAAAGGGTACAACATGACTAAAATACATAAAAAAGGCATCCCCAAGCAGGAGCTAGCTCTTCGCCAATTGGCGGTCACAACCACGCAAGCAATATAATATACAACGCCGAAGGGCGAGGATCAAAACTCAAAAGGAAACTCAATAACATCAAGAAAACCAATAATAATACAACGCGCGACTCTAAGGTCGAAAGAATATATAACCGGTCTTCTAAGGTTATAAATATATAAGTCTGGTTGATGGAGTTATTAGATACAACTGAATATAAATAAAGTACAATGGTGGTCACGATGCAAGTGAACCAACCTACCAAGGCAATCACCCGGAAAGAAGCAGTGTGCCAGCAAAGCCGTAATGAAACCCGTACGGCAAAACCTTCAAGAAACTGTGGCACAACGGAGGTGAGTTGCCAACTCGTGAGTAGAAAACATCACCGAGCAGAAATCGTATGTATGACTCAATACTAGGTCATACGATCAGTAATATCCTCAAATAATATAGCCTGAAGCATGATAAAATGGCAAGGGTAAATATCTATACATAAATGTAATACCAAGTGCTCGTGTCAGTGCCTCAGCTAGCAACATATCATATATATGATGTATGAATGCATGAAAAAAGAATACATCTAAATGAGAAAACTGTTTTCTTTATATAATGAGATTTCTGTATATATATAAATTGAGGTATTATCAATAAAATCAACATTGAATCGGTGTCTAGCATCGACACAAAACATATATCTAATATCTCAATATCTCAGGCTCCGGCAATCCGGACTGGCCTGTATCCATGAATCTCAATATCTAGGGCTCCGGCTATCCAGACTGGCCCATATCATCAAATCTCAAAACCTCGGGCTCCGGCAATCCGGACTGGTCTATACTCCGATCGGTATCCTCCGGATATCCGTCGAGTTACAATAAAATCACCGGTCGGTAGTGCTCCCCTGCCAGGCTCAACGCCATCATCTGCGACCATCTTACCCCAGGGTAACGTACCGGGTCCACCATACACCCACAGACAGTTCCTCCTCCTCCTCGAATCGGGTGTATAATATCGCTCAAGAGCCGAGAAAACTCATGGTGGACATATCTCAAATCATATCATGAGAAAACCGCAACTTTCATTTTAAAATGATAATCAGTTTATAAAATTCTTGCGGTTTCTCCAAATCCAGAAATCTCATGGAAATCCGAAATCCCAATCTCAAGGGTAAATAAACAATGAATTCCATAATATTGTGCTCCGGCAATGCGGACTGGCCCATAATGTCATGGCAAATGAATATATAAATATACATGAAAATCACAGTAATAAATGCAATGTCTAAGCTATCATATAAAAGCAAGCGTACTAGTACCATGTCGAAACTATCAGCTAACAATTTATACTACTGAATAGTGTTTTCTAATGTGTACGTGACATGGCAATTACCGATGATGATGTGTGTGAGCCGGCGAGCAGGTGTACGTGGAGCATACGCATCATCGATAATGGTGCTGGTGTCCTGACAGCATGGCTTTCATAATAATTACGAAAACACAAATAAGTATGCAATGCGATGCGAATAATAAGAGTAAGCGGAAAATGAATGGTAAACGCAGCAATAAAGAATATACATTTATATACTCGAGTCATATGTTTTGGCATTTGAAATAACACGAATCGTGGTGTTTAGAAAATAGGGCTACGGTGTTTTTTAAGAAAAGGTACGTCCTTTGAAATATCCGTAGTATTTTTTGGTCTGTTTTTAAAATACTCACGATTCGTTAGTTTTGGAAATAAGTATGACTCGAGCCCAGTCTAATATCTACTAAGTACACTACAGGTCTAAACTAACAGACTAGTCGAAAAGGGTAAGAAAAACCACCTAAATCTGAGTCGATATATATATATATATATATATATATATATATATATATATATATATATATATATATATATATAGTCGGTGATCCTGCCTCAATAGTATCACGTACGATACAATATATAATATGACATTCTCGAGTCAAGAGTATGGATCTATCATCATAATTATATCTCGTACGGTAAATCCATCGTACGACATCTTAAATCTGGGTACGGGTCGAATATCACATTTATCTCATCATTTATCTGGTATCCTTATCATCATATCATGAACTGGGGTCTGATATAAAGTCTAGTACATTCTGATACTGTCAACAGATATATATATATATATATATATATATATATATATATATATATATATATATATATATGCGTGTGTATGAAAACACAACGCCTAAGGACCCGCTATAATATCATGTCGTATCTCATAATACGAACCAAACCACATCACCGATCTCATGGCATCATGCCCAATCACATCGACCCATCTCCAAGTACCATGTACTATCCTCATTATCCATGTATACACACACACACACACACATACATACTCATAAACATATATATATATATATATATCCTCATATACGCATAACAAAGTAAAATGTATGCGTGTGTGTGTGTGTGCGTGTATCTTTTTCTAGGGTTTCGCAACTAAAACTAGCTAACGACACTATCATCCAATTTCACTAAAATTCAACCCATGATCTCCTATAATCTTATTTGCTATCTATCCAAGTTTCACAACATATAATCATATATATATATATATATATATATATATATATATATATATATCAAGGCTACACTACGAACTGCGGGGTGCTATACACCATCCACCCGACTTCCCCCGTAGATATATATCTACTCACCTTGATCCTCGCTTGCTGGAGTCGATGACGCTACGCTCTCCTCGTCTCAAAATCTACGTGGGGGTACCTACATGTCATAATATATCGTGTCGCATTAAAATCCAATTCAAAACCAAAACGACACGCTAAAAGCCTATACGTTATAACCTACGGACTACGCATGCAAGAAAGGCCAAACAAATCCTCGATGTCGATGTACAAACATCAAACCATCGAGTTAAAAACCCAAATACCAAAACCAAAGTTAAAACGAAGTCGTAAAACAATGCAGCAACTCAAGAAAATGGTCCCAGATTTTACCCTAGGTGAAATTAGCCAATTTTGCATATGGGAAGGGTCTAGTTTACAAAGAATGGAGCCATGGACCAAACATGAACCTGATCACCTTTAGCCTGGCCGTAAATTGCAGCCAGAATGAATATAATAGCGGCCTGGACAGAGGGGTTTGGGCTCGGGTCTCTGTGGTAGCTTCCTAGGTGCCTCCATGTATCACTGTGTTTGCAAAATAAATCCTAAGGTCTCCGGGTGTTAGCAGATCTCCAATAACTCCTCAAATTCCTACAAATTCCCGATATCGGGGTTTCTAAGTTCGTGTCTTGGGGTTTAATCCTCTGGTTTTTGTAAGTGCACGGCGGCACCCCGGCCGTCAAACCGACGCCGGAATGCGGAAGCGGTGATAAACTTTAATTTTGCGGACTTAGCAAACCGGCACCACCGCGCACTAAACACCCGGATCGAACCATTAACTAGTCCTAGCTAACTACAAGAAAGGGAATAGAGATATACCGACGATCCAAGTCCTCCGGTCTTCTCGCCATCGTCCCGATCTCCTGCGGAATGTCCCGTCTCCTCCTCGCCGCCGGAAGTGCACCACATCGCCTACTTTGTTTACGGGCTCCCACCTCAATGCCGAGGCAACTCGGGCACGAAGCCGGCTACTCGACGTGCCCAAGGTTTGCTGTAGAATGTGTAGTAGAGGATTGTGTCTCATTTGGGGTTCATGGAGATGCCTTTTAGTGGAGGGGTGATACAAGGATTATGTGGAGGAACTTGTAGGCTTTTGGAGCATGAAATGAACAAGATTTCCACCCTCAAAAAACTTGGACAGCCCTTCCAAGGGGAAGGCCAGCCATGACATCAAGAGAGGAGAGAATGAGAGTGTCATATCAAGATAATGAGAGAGCCATCCAATAATACCAAAAGGGAGAGAGAGAGAAGACTATCATGCAAAAGGAAATGATCACCAAATCAAAACCCACACTCAACCACCTACCACCAACCTCATCATCAACAACCATGATGATATACAAAGTCAAGCAATCATGAGTTTATGAAGTCAAATGATGGGACAAGTATCATGACATGATAATATGCAAAGACCCCCTCCACAAATGCTTATTTGCAACAATGCAAATAAGCCCTCCTCCACCAATCTTCGGCCAATGAACGGAACAAAGGAAATTGGCCGAAACGGAAAGCAAACTGGCAACTCCAAAAACTGGTCCCGTAATAAATTACAGGAAAACCCCGATACTGTGCATACACACCCGCATTTGTATTCTGACCGAAATACAAATGCAATGAGACAAAATCTACACTGTACTATACTAGGATCCGGCTTATACCAAAACCGGCCAGTAATATCTGTTCGATCCTGATCCGTGCAATACCGCACGTATCTGATCAAACCCTGCCATATAACCATACGGCCTATAGTACAAACTGTCCGATCCTGATCCGTGCAATACCGCACGTATCTGATCGGACCTTGCCATATCTCCATACGGCCTCTACAACCTTTCGCCCGAAAGCTGAGTAACTAAATGTGGGGGACTCTAAAGACTCGTCAACACCTTGGTTGTGGATTTAACCACTAGCACGTCAGAGGTATAAGCCAATACGTAACGGGCTACCAGGTACTGACTAAAAGGGACGTCTGTGAGTGAACTCAGCCTGACAACCCTACTGAGCCTTTCAGTGACAATATCCGTACAGTCCGGTCCGTTCGTCTATGAGTATCGCATGGCGGGCCTAGGGGGTTGGTAAAAGTCAGACCCCCAAAAGCGGTACAAGTCGTGTCGGAGTGTAGCCCAGAACACCCTGAGATACTACTGGAATACCTACCAGTAAATCTCCTTGCCTTGGCCAAGGACTTTGTGTAATGGCTCTCCTAGACACAGCACGACCTCACCCCCAATACCGGGAGAGACGAACCCCTGAAGATACGCTCACTGCCTCCATGTGGCTCGGGACTGTACCCAACTAAAACCTGTTTGCACGACTCCTTTGAGCCGTGGTAGGGTAGTAATCAAAGTACAGTGGGAACTCACACGAGACAAATGACGATCTCCAGGTCGATGAACTAACCTGCACACATGTCACCAGGGAACTGCCATCTGACGTCTGGTATATGACCAACTAGCATGTTCCCGGCGAGTCCTGTCCGGTGTACTCATAACCCAATGAGCACCTGTATACATCTTAGGTGAACCAACTGACACCAGTGGCTTGTGAGACCGGCCACCGCCCCTCGTCGGGGTCTCGACTGTATACACTAGTCTACTAATGGAGTATCGATGCCCTGTCTCGAAACTCTCACGACTAGGGACCTTTTAAGGATATGCTTATAGACCCCCAGCTCCCACTTATATGATCGCCCTCATACTGCTGGTGGTCAAGCAAGAATCCTAGGGGCTCTATCAACGTGTAATAGCGACGTGTCAGGTCACCTAAAGCAGTACACGATGATAAAGGTAAACCAGATAGCAAACTATCATCTCGAGTAAGACTGTCCTACCGGGATAGGTCCTCCCTCAATCATTGCAATCACGTACCTGTGACCTAATAATTGACTCTGAGGGCACTATCTCCAACAATCTCCCACTTGCACTCAAGGCTAATTATTGTGATGTCGCATACTCACAGCCCGTGTGATACCGAACATCCAACTCCTCTACTAGTCAGTCTCACAAAGCTCGTTTGCGGAACTATTGCGTTCGAGGAATAGCCTCAGTGAGTGGATCCGCTTAGTTGTGTCTTTCTTTGTCTCTCTATATCTCAAGTTCGCGGAGAAAACCATCTCCCGAAAAGAGCAATACCTGTCTTAGAATGTGTCTGGATGTCTGATGGGACATAGCTCATAAATGAACTCCAAATCTAAACTTCTTAGACTGTATCGTCAACTGAACTTAATCAGTATCCTGCGCGCCATGCCTCCCTCAGTATTGCCTTGGACCACCTGTCCAAAATACTGCCCCTCATCAGAAGGAAAACTATAACTCTGACAACCTCCTTGTCGTCCATGTCACCTTGGAAGCCTGGAATGATAACTGTCTCCTGAATGAGGCTGTCGTTATCATATCCCTAGAACATCCACTTATGTTCTAAAACTGCTTCCGACTGTTTCTCCAGGATTGGATTAATGTCAACTTATTGCATCTAGTGCAAGAACAACATCTGGTGTGGTACTTGACATCTCATGATTGACTCAATTGCCTGAGCAAGTGATCTGCCAATCATGCACATCCCTCTCCCCTTTAGTCTGTAAGACACCTTTGGAGAGGGTGACTCCATTACCTGCAGGTACACTACCGTGCCAGGAGTCGTCCATCCTAAATACTCTTAGAATGCTGTCAAGTACCCTGATTGGGAAACCACCCAAATCTAGATCTATGACCATAGATCTAGTAACCAGTATGTTTGATATAAAATCCATTTCCTTTGTGGAGAAACAACTGTGTGACGACCAAAGTATAACCGATCGTAGTGTAGGAGTTTCCTTTCCTACTCTGTGTATATCATCCAAATACCAGGATATCACACCCTACTACCTTCTCAACAGATCCATCCCCTATTCTGATGAAGTCAAACCCATGACTGTCACGTCAGAAATAGATGATCTATCTCCGCTACATCTGCTCTAGTCTATAAATAGACATAAGCAACCTGTCCACCAATGCTTCCGCTGCTCCCACTGACTACGACAACCCTCTGGCAGAGTCATACTGACGTACACTTCTAAAACTGGTTTAGAACGACGCTATACTCATCCTCCCGCCGGGTCTCGTAACCTGGAACAACAGCAATGGCAATTGTGGGTAAACAAGAACTTCCTTGTCACCGTCCTTGAGGCCACCGTAGTACCTCTCGGGTGCCTGAAGTTACCCACCTTATCTGCGGAGTGGCTAATGGAATGTCAATCCAGATTGAATCTTTAGGTTCCTTATCAAATCTTCAGTAATCGTTTGTGGTTCTGGAATCACTTCCAGTTCTACCATACTCCCACTACTGTTTTCTGAAAAAATCCATTTTTAATAAAACTGTGGCGAGTCTAGAACAATATTGCTATTGTTCATCCAGATGGCAGAAAATCAACCCTCGTCATAGCCTGGGTCAACCCACAAACAGCCATTACAGAAACGTGCCTTGAGTTGTCCAGTGTCTGGTTTTAATCATAAACCGGATAACTCCCCGTACCTTAACATCGTTAAGATACGAACTGTTCTATATCCCATATAGGACCAGAGGCACTGATTTGATTGAACCAGATCCAAATCATGCAGCTGTCTTCAGCACATGTCAACTAAATGGAAGGAGGCCGATCAGCGTTACTCAACTTAGGAATGCTTCCAATTATGAGTAACCTGAAAGAGATGCAAGTTCTCCTAGTCATTACTATCAACTGAACACCATACACAAGTATCTACATCTTCGATCTCTTTGAAGAATCCCGATACTTGCTATACCTGGTTCTCTACTCTATTCAAATACCTATAACTTCTCAAAATTCGGACCCTGTGTTTCCACGAAACACCTGTCTAAAAACTAGAGAAGTCATAAGTAAACCGAATATAGTACGAGGACCAACCCCTCTGTCCTGATGGACCCTGGACAACATACAATACTCTGTACAAGTCCCTTGAGTCTGATAACTCATTCACTGTGTGTCGTAGGTTGAAAACTGTACTCATGGTTAAGAAGAATTACACCGCTGTTTAATGCTCCTTACCTAACCATCCACTGATATAGGTAAATGTCACAGACATAATTTCAAAAAAGTATATCTCACTCTATGAAAATAGACGTACAGATATATCAATTTGAAATTGGTGCATAACAGCGGATATTCAAAACCAAATATTTGCCGACCGGCAAACAGCCCAGGTGATTTCCTCAAATATCACTGATTACAACGAATCCCGATATAATGAGGATAATCACCCAATTCCCAATAACTTACTCCCACTCATCATCTGTAAAACCTTACAGATGTGAGAATCGTACCTGGTAAATACATACCCTGGAGTAAGTATCTAATCGGGAAATCAGTTTTCTTTTAACATTACACAGTGAAACTGAAATATTGAAATGTTCCGATGGGGTATTCTGGTATTCCTAGTAATGCCTCTTCCAGATTCACGACTGTAACCGTATAATTCTTTGCCACCTCTCCAAATCCCTTCATATGTCTTTAGTCTTTACCTTCTGCACACCCTTTTAGGCCAAATGGTTTTCTTCCTTCCCTACCGTTCGGCACCAGCCTATGGTTTGGAAGAAGACTATCCAATAAGCATAATGGGTGTACTGTCCCAATCCTAGGAACACTCGCAATGAGAGAGGGTGAAGATAAAAGACAACCGAATAAACCTTATTCCTATTTCTCCTGAACCAGAATCCATCCCCGAACTGGAACCAGTTCCATTCGAGTTCGTATATAACCATACGATGGAGTATCCAAATAAACTGTGGATCTTCGTAGTGATACGGAGTGTCCTGGAGAAATACAAAGGTGATGTGGGAGTGGTAACGAAATATTTGGTTTGGTCGTGAATATCTGTTGCAATTTACTTTGCCCTCTTACTAATCCCTTGCTTTGTCTGAACTTAATACCTTCTGCACACCATCGTTATGCTAATTGGTTTTCTTCATTCCCTACCGGTCGGCACCAGCCTAAGGTTTGGAAGAAGACAATCGAATTTGCGTAATAGGTGTACTACCCCTAAACCAAGGAGTACTCGTAACCTGAGAGAGGGTAAAAGGAAAAGACAACTGAATAATCCTATCCGTTTTCTCCATAACCGGAAACCATCCTCGAATAAATTCTTTCGAGTTCGTATCTAACCATACGATGGTTTTGTCCAATGGAAGTGGACGTTCGTAGTAAAACGGGATGTCCTGGAGAAAAGGGTAAAAGTAGGAGTGGCAATGAGGTTTGCAACTCTGACAATCCAAAAGCCAGTGTTAAGAAGGTTCGGTTAACTTGGTCACTGAGTCATAGTCTTAGGGTCGGGTCAAATGGTCGCTGCCAGAGAGAGAGAGAAAAGAAACACTCAGCGTGCACTCTAACCTAGATCAGAATGGTTACCAATTTATCTAATCCGGAAACCTCCCACTGTACCTCAAATTCTCCTCCAAACCTGAAAGAAGAATTAGTCGGGGTTACCCGAGGAGTAAACTAACTCATCAGTGGGAATCGGGATCCAACTATCATCGCATGATAATGTGACGGAATCCGCTCACACCATCACACTCCAGAAGGTATGCGCATATCTGGCAAGTTTCAGTTCTTTTGAAACTCCCGATGTGATTTCTGCCCCATGCTCTTATGACCTTGACTAAGGCCAACAAATCATAAGTCACATGTCAAGTTCTACCCGTCATTATCCAGGTTGATTTGAATCCACCCGTACAAGCCCTTGACTAGGGCCAACAAGGCTATACGACTGTCCCAAACCAACGCATCTATCTATGCAGCATATGAACACCCAACAGCTACCAAACACTGTGCCTTGACTATGGCCAACAAACACAGCTTGAATACTATTGACTACCCATATGAAACGACGGAGGGCTACGAATGGTTTCTGGCGAAAACCTTTAACGTAGTGAACTTGATATCGTTGAAGGAACGGATAGCTTTTCGAAAATATAGTGACGAAAACCGTTGCTAAAGAGGTCACTCCCGGTGAAGGGATCTCGGCTCTTTCCCCGTAGAATGGGGTGCAGGATATTCCAACTGAATACCACGGTGCAAAGCAAAAGTAATCGGCTATAGTGAAGTTAATTCCCTGACGCAAACTTCTGTCCAAGGAGTCACTCCCGGTGAAGGGATCTCGGCCCTTGCCTCGTCGACTGAGGAGCAGGATATTCCAACTGAATACCACGATGCAAAACAAAAGTGAACGTCCTTGCAATAACAGCTTTTTGAAAAGTGTTCCAACAACATCAGATTAGGTTTGTTTTTAACTTGCATTGATCCGAATCAATGCAGTCCCATCAATTGATCACACCACAAAGAACGAAAATATACTGATGTACGTATATGCCATCCGCATTCGCCACTGGGTCCCGTCATTACCCGTTAGGTTAGCTAACTAACGACAGAGCGGGGACTGGACTAGCGCGGATGTAAAACATATACAACATCTACTAATATATATACCAATATATTATATTCGCTCAAGGCGTGAATAAAATGCAACATCACAGAGAATGAACAGCATCACAGAAACAATACAGATATCTGGGATCCCCGGGTTTCACAGAGCCACTACTGAAACCCGACGTTCCCCTGGTCGTGTGGATAGCCTGTGCAATGAAAACCTAGACCCCTATGGGCGCGGCAAGTTACCCTCCAAAACCTGAAGCGAGGCAGCCCCCTTCAGCAACGTGAATGGACCACCCAGCACTTCACGGAATCCGGTAACTTGGGCACCCCTCCTGGGTCAACCTGTACCCCCTACGAGTGCGGCGAATAGCCCGCCAATCCTAGAGTGAAGCCCCCTCCGTCTCAATGCCATGAGATGCGGGCTTGTTGCCCTCCAGAACCCAGCTATCCGTGCACCCCTCCGCGGGGCAATCCTAGTACAGAAAGTAAAATATACATACAACGGGTACATCGACCGCAACCAGGTCGTGCCCCAAAATAATAATACAAACTGGCAGTGACGGCAGTCCACAAGTCGGACGCTCGCCCCGCAATATCAAATGTACAAAATACAACAAAACTGTACTAGCATTGCATCCAGGCTATCCCCCACGACCGATCCGCAACATCACAGCAAAAACAAAACATCAACGTGAAAGTCACGTTCGCAAATCCGTCTAACCGGGCTATAGCAGTTAGACCGGATTTACCGATCGAGTGACATTCACGGTCGCAGATAAAATGTAAACACTGTGAAAAATGTGTTTAAAATATCCGATCAATCAAAATTTTAACAAGTGGGCCCCAAAGCAATACTGTAGCAGTTAAAGAAATTCTGGGCCCAATGTTATTATTCCAAAACCCCTAAAAACAGCCCAGAAGCCCACTGGAGAAAATTGACACAGTGAGCTCATTATAGTGCGGCGGAACCGCGGCCCAAAGGGGGGTTTGGCCGCGGTTCAGCGCTCCAACTATGGCATCACTCAGTCGAATTTCTACAGTGGCCTTACAATTTCCAGTACATCAATTTTCTGCAACCTGAAAAATTTTTGGAGACTGAAAAATTCTAACAGAAAACTGATGTGAAGACAATACGGGTTTTGGAACATTTTATCGATCGGAACTGAAAAACACATTACACCAAGCTAGACTAAGTTAATGGGGAGGCTCTGATACCACTGTAAGTGCACGGCGGCACCCCGGCCGTCAAACCGACGCCAGAATGCGGAAGCGGTGATAAACTTTAATTTTGCGGACTTAGCAAACCGGCACCACCGCGCACTAAACACCCGGATCGAACCATTAACTAGTCCTAGCTAACTACAAGAAAGGGAATAGAGATATACCGACGATCCAAGTCCTCCGGTCTTCTCGCCATCGTCCCGATCTCCTGCGGAATGTCCCGTCTCCTCCTCGCCGCCGGAAGTGCACCACATCGCCTACTTTGTTTACGGGCTCCCACCTCAATGCCGAGGCAACTCGGGCACGAAGCCGGCTACTCGACGTGCCCAAGGTTTGCTGTAGAATGTGTAGTAGAGGATTGTGTCTCATTTGGGGTTCATGGAGATGCCTTTTAGTGGAGGGGTGATACAAGGATTATGTGGAGGAACTTGTAGGCTTTTGGAGCATGAAATGAACAAGATTTCCACCCTCAAAAAACTTGGACAGCCCTTCCAAGGGGAAGGCCGGCCATGACATCAAGAGAGGAGAGAATGAGAGTGTCATATCAAGATAATGAGAGAGCCATCCAATAATACCAAAAGGGAGAGAGAGAGAAGACTATCATGCAAAAGGAAATGATCACCAAATCAAAACCCACACTCAACCACCTACCACCAACCTCATCATCAACAACCATGATGATATACAAAGTCAAGCAATCATGAGTTTATGAAGTCAAATGATGGGACAAGTATCATGACATGATAATATGCAAAGACGCCCTCCACAAATGCTTATTTGCAACAATGCAAATAAGCCCTCCTCCACCAATCTTCGGCCAATGAACGGAACAAAGGAAATTGGCCGAAACGGAAAGCAAACTGGCAACTCCAAAAACTGGTCCCGTAATAAATTACAGGAAAACCCCGATACTGTGCATACACACCCGCATTTGTATTCCGACCGAAATACAAATGCAATGAGACAAAATCTACACTGTACTATACTAGGATCCGGCTTATACCAAAACCGGCCAGTAATATCTGTTCGATCCTGATCCGTGCAATACCGCACGTATCTGATCAAACCCTGCCATATAACCATACGGCCTATAGTACAAACTGTCCGATCCTGATCCGTGCAATACCGCACGTATCTGATCGGACCTTGCCATATCTCCATACGGCCTCTACAACCTTTCGCCCGAAAGCTGAGTAACTGAATGTGGGGGACTCTATAGACTCGTCAACACCTTGGTTGTGGATTTAACCACTAGCACGTCAGAGGTATAAGCCAATACGTAACGGGCTACCAGGTACTGACTAAAAGGGACGTCTGTGAGTGAACTCAGCCTGACAACCCTACTGAGCCTTTCAGTGACAATATCCGTACAGTCCGGTCCGTTCGTCTATGAGTATCGCATGGCGGGCCTAGGGGGTTGGTAAAAGTCAGACCCCCAAAAGCGGTACAAGTCGTGTCGGAGTGTAGCCCAGAACACCCTGAGATACTACTGGAATACCTACCAGTAAATCTCCTTGCCTTGGCCAAGGACTTTGTGTAATGGCTCTCCTAGACACAGCACGACCTCACCCCCAATACCGGGAGAGACGAACCCCTGAAGATACGCTCACTGCCTCCATGTGGCTCGGGACTGTACCCAACTAAAACCTGTTTGCACGACTCCTTTGAGCCGTGGTAGGGTAGTAATCAAAGTACAGTGGGAACTCACACGAGACAAATGACGATCTCCAGGTCGATGAACTAACCTGCACACATGTCACCAGGGAACTGCCATCTGACGTCTGGTATATGACCAACTAGCATGTTCCCGGCGAGTCCTGTCCGGTGTACTCATAACCCAATGAGCACCTGTATACATCTTAGGTGAACCAACTGACACCAGTGGCTTGTGAGACCGGCCACCGCCCCTCGTCGGGGTCTCGACTGTATACACTAGTCTACTAATGGAGTATCGATGCCCTGTCTCGAAACTCTCACGACTAGGGACCTTTTAAGGATATGCTTATAGACCCCCAGCTCCCACTTATATGATCGCCCTCATACTGCTGGTGGTCAAGCAAGAATCCTAGGGGCTCTATCAACGTGTAATAGCGACGTGTCAGGTCACCTAAAGCAGTACACGATGATAAAGGTAAACCAGATAGCAAACTATCATCTCGAGTAAGACTGTCCTACCGGGATAGGTCCTCCCTCAATCATTGCAATCACGTACCTGTGACCTAATAATTGACTCTGAGGGCACTATCTCCAACAGTTTTGTCCAGAATTCTTACGCTAAAGGGGTTGTAAGGCCTCTACTAATCTCAATTACACTATCTCAATTCAAGACTTTCTCAAAACCCTAACTTGGAATTTCCAAAGTCCACTAATCTACACTTAAACACTTTTAAACTTAGATAGGGGCTAAAGTAAAGCAATTACAATACAAATGGTAAAGGAATTACCTCATTTGGCAACTCAAGAAATTTCTTGAGTTGCCCCAAGTCTTCAAAATCCAATTTTTCTTGGTCCAAAGTGTTTGTAGTGAGCATGTGCATGTTTTTAATGAAGTGGAGATGATGTTTTGATGTGTTTTTGATGATGAAGTGAGGAGGTAGAGGTGGTGGGAGATGGAGGGCAACCATGGGAGGAAGGAGGGGAGAGAAAATGATGAAGGCGAATGGAGGGAAAACAAATGGGCATGGTTCACTTGACTCCCCACCCCCTCTCTTTCTTGCCCATACCTCATTCTTTATCACTTTCTTTTCCTTTTTCTTTTTCTTTTCTTTTCTTCTCAATTCATTTTAAAACAAAACCAATCCAAAGAAAAAAGAAAAGCCATGGTAGAAAAATGTAGCAAATGTGAAAAATGAGTTGGTGCATGTCACATGCACAAAACAAGCTTAATGCACGATTATGATATTCAATCGCGACTAGCGTTAAATGGAATATAATTAATCATAAGAATTATAATTTGCTTAAATCATATAAAACACCCTCAT
Source organism: Agapanthus africanus (assembly GCA_030015575.1). Classification (NCBI taxonomy): domain Eukaryota; kingdom Viridiplantae; phylum Streptophyta; class Magnoliopsida; order Asparagales; family Amaryllidaceae; genus Agapanthus; species Agapanthus africanus. Next base: position 236,550,954 of record CM057337.1, read on the forward strand.
TTCCGTAATTTCTATAATTTTTTAAATATTTCCCAATTTATCGGTATTTAATTATACCGCATTATTAAAATATTCATAATATTTATTATTTTAATTATTTAATTTCCCAAAAAAATAATATTTTATTTTTCTGAAATGTTACAATCTTCCCCCTTAAAGAAATTCGGTCCCCGAATTTAAATTTAAACCCCTCAAATACTAAAACATTTAGTAAAAAGACCAAGTCGTCGGGGCTCCAAAATCATAAATACATAAAACACATCGTAGCGCAATGCATGCGCATGAAAAACGAGTATGTAAACCAAAATCAAAACTCTGTCAAGCATCCCGCAATCATCGGAGTTATGGCGAAAACACTAATGTCAAAACCCAATACGAAAACCAATATGATATACATCAAACTACTTATATACACATCATTAAAACATCTGAAAGAAATGCATGCCAAACTCTTTTCCAATCAATGTGTAATGCGCGTATCGCGGCACAATGGCGGACGTCTATTGTAAGAAAATAACTATATATATATATATATATCTTTCGTTTAACATACACGCCCCGCCATTTTGAAAACAATTTAGAAGGGTTCCCTTGTAAAATTTTTCGTGTCATCTCGGACACGTAGGTAAATACCGAGACTATAGCTCCTTTTTGGAAATCCCTTCGATAACTATCAATGCATGCAAGAATATAGTCAGGTACTGTTCTCGGACTAGTCCTGCTCAGCTACTATACCAAATAGTAAATATCATAAAACATACTGCTCCAAAAGAAACCAATCCCAAGATATATATAAGGATGCCACGTGCGTTTGGTGCGCACGGAAATCAAAATCCATGAATGTGCACAGAAACAAAATCTATGTGCAACGGGTGTGCACGAAACACCTGTCAAAGGCAACGGGTGTGCCTGACAGCAATATCAGGTGCATCTGATACGCACGAAGAATCTCGATTTAGTGCATCTGGTGTGCACCAAAATCGCATCAAGCGCGTCAAGTATGCGCAAGAATCCAAATCAAGTGCACAAGGTACACGAAAACAAATATCGATTATCACAATCGAAATTGACGGTATACAACACATCTCAATCCAAATCAGGTATACCGTGGTATATAATCTCACAACCATGTGCATCAGCATGCACAAAATCGAATCAAAATATTAAAAGTGCATGAAAACTATGCCGAAGCACAAGTCAAATCACATGCATACCATAGGTATGAAATCAAAATCAGTATCTCGAATGACATCAAATCGAAGTCAGATGCAACTGTGGTGCACAAAATCTAAATCATGCAAATAAATCACCCAAAATACCGAAATCAAAGATGGCGGAAATAGTCCCGCTCTGGCACATCCTCTAAAGATCTCTGGTCAACTGTCATGGTCACTCATAACAAGTCTCGTCGACGATGCCGAACTCTGGCCTGCTGGGTGTGCACAATATGACCGCTCCTGGGTCTAAGTCTTCTCTATAGTATTCCAGAAAGATTCTGTCGAATTCTCCCCCAAATCTCGCTTCTGCCAAACTGGCCGGAAGTTATTACCCTTTACTAAATCTATTTCTTGTTCTGAAATGGTTGCATACTCGTCACCACTCCTTCTGGAAGATATATCCATATACAACGATTCTGCATGCGTATCACATCTCTGATATCAGCGGAGTGAAACGTCATCTCATCAAGATCTCGTACGAACCTCTTACTCCACTTTTCTCTAATGTCGACTGATTCGGACTCGTCTCTTCGTGGCTGCATGGACCGTGCTCCAATGGCTATACTCGTATCTGGAGTCTCCCAAGCAATGTATCCCATCTCATGATATCCGAATGACGTCGAACCTTTCGATCGATTCGTCAAAATTACATAATCCCCCAAGAGCTCAACATCTTGAGTGCAGTTTAATAATATCCAGTATATGCCACATCACCTATGGACCAGCTGTAGAAGGGCAAACCCAAACCTCATTAATGGCACCGCTGAACTGCTGTAAACCCTAAGGTTTCAGAGCGTTCTCATGGTCATTATATCGAATTAGGGTTTCATTCTTGTAGAGGGTCCACAGAATTAATTGCATGTTTTTCCGAATACTTTAAATTTGGAAAAATGGGTTTCTGATATTCGATCATTTCTATCGACTCTCAATATACCCGCGTGAAGTCGTCTCTAGCTGGAATCAATCAATCTGATGATCTCGCATTGGGGTAGGCAACGAATCACATGTCCTAGTCATTCCTCCTTGGGTGACTAGTGATCTTCTATCATATCTCTAAGTATAACTCGTGCGGTATTAGCTTCAAACATCTGGGGTGATATCTTGTTATTCGCAGCAACAACTGGCTCATTTGTCCGCATGCTGAACAGTGCCTCAATCATCAAATAATCGGTGCATTGTCGGTCATCACATTCTGGCTGGCCTCTAGCAGTGGCCCAATCCTCTGGTGCTGATCTGCACGTCCGAGAAATCTTGTAAAAGCGATCCATCAAATGCTCATGGCGCGAAAACATAATAGGACGATACATCTAAGCAATCGTGTGTCCCTGGAATCATGCCCTGGTCAGTTCTAGTCCGTGACGAGCTCGTGCTGACTACAACTCTAGCCGCAGCTCTCTCTGCCCGTGTAATCGTGGCAGCAAAACCATAAACCAATATCGATGAGGATAAATCATAGGAATGAATATAATGCTGTGCAAGGAAATATACATCCTAAAGCTTCTTAAGCGGAGTAGCGTATCATAAATATGCCGCGGAATATACACACGGTACGTCACTCTCCTTAAGTCACCTACTTCATCAACCAAGGTCAACCTACGCAATGAAAGTTCGGGTCTAATACCCCCTCGATTAAGTCTAAGTTCCGTAAGGTCAAGCCTAGGTTCCGAATATATACAAACGCCTTAGGCTCCGCATAGTCAAACATAGACTCGAACCAAGCTTAACATAGCGCTCTGATACCAACTTTGTTACGACCCGAAATGGCACGTGACTGGCACTTGAATCATATGAAGTTTATAGGACCCCATCTAATTCAAGTAAGCCAAAAATCCCAGAAATATAAACCATTTAAAAGGAGAAAGGAGGGAAAGTTTAGTTTTAAAGCAAGTAGTTTAATAACATAAGCCGAAGTATGCATTTTTAAAATCTCAAGTCTTTTCTAAAAAATTCGGCAGAGTTTCCTTTGTAAATACTGGACCCAAAAGGGTACAACATGCCTAAAATACATAAAAAAGGCATCCCCAAGCGGGAGCTAGCTCTTCGCCAATTGGCGGTCACAACCACGCAAGCAATTTAATATACAACGCCGAAGGGCGAGGATCAAAACTCAAAAGGAAACTCAATAACATCAAGAAAACCCATAATAATACAACGCGCGACTCTAAGGTTGAAAGAATATAAAACTGTTCTTCTAAGGTTATAAATATACAAGTCTGGTTGATGGAGTTACTAGATACAACTGAATATAAATAAAGTACAATGGTGGTCACGATGCAAGTGAACCCACCTACCAAGGAAATCACCCGGAAAGAAGCAGTGTGCCGGCAAAGCCGTAATGAAACCTGTACGGCAAAACCTGCACGAAACTGTGGCACAACGGGGGTGAGTTGCCAACTCATGAGTAGAAAACATCACCGAGCAGAAATCGTATGTATGACTCAATCCTAGGTCATACGATCAGTAATGTCCTCAAATAATATGGCCTGAAGCATAATAAAATGGCAAGGGTAAACATCTATACATAAGTGTAATACCAAGTGCTCGTGTCAGTGCCTCAGGTAGAAACATATCATATATATAATGTATGAATGCATGAAAACAGAACACAACTAAATGAGGAAACCGTTTTCTTTATATAATGAGATTTCTGTATATATATAAATCAAGGTATTATCAATGAAATCAATATAGAATCGGTGTCTAGCATCGACACAAAACATATATCAAATATCTCAATATCTCGGCTCCGGCAATCCGGACTGGCCTGTATCCACGAATCTCAATATCTAGGGCTCCGGCTATCCGGACTGGCTCATATCATCAAATCTCAAAACCTCAGGCTCCGGCAATCCGGACTGGCCTATACTCCGATCGGTATCCTCCGGATATCTGTCGAGTCACAATAAAATCACCGGTCGGTCGTGCTCCCTTGCCAGGCTCAACACCATCATCTGTGACCATCTTGCCCCGGGGTACCGTACCGGGTCTACCATGCACCCACAGACGGTTCCTCCTCCTCCTCGAATCGGGTGTATGAAATCGCTCAAGAGCCGAGAAAACTCATGGTGGACACATCTCAAATCATATCATGAGAAAACCGCAACTTTCATTTTAAAATGATAATCAGTTTATAAAATTCTTGCGGTTTCTCCAAATCCAGAAATCTCATGGAAATCCGAAATCCCAATCTCAAGGGTAAATAAACAATGAATTCCATAATATTGTGCTCCGGCAATGCGGACTGGCCCATAATGTCATGGCAAATGAATATATAAATATACATGAAAATCACAGTAATAAATGCAATGTCTAAGCTATCATATAAAAGCAAGCGCACTAGTACCATGTCGAAACTATCAGTTAACAATTTATACTACTGAATAGTGTTTTCTAATGTGTACGTGACATGGAAATTACCGATTATGATGTGTGTGAGCCGGCGAGCAGGTGTACGTGGAGCATACGCATCATCGGTAATGGTGCTGGTGTCCTGACAACATGGATTTCATAATAATTATGAAAACACAAATAAGTATGCAATGCGATGCGAATAATAAGAGTAAGCGGAAAATGAATGGTAAACGCAACAATAAAGAATATACATTTATATAATCGAGTCATACTGTTTTGGCATTTGAAATAACACGAATCGTGGTGTTTAGAAAATAGGGCTACGATGTTTTTTTAAGAAAAGGTACGTCCTTTGAAATATCCGTAGTATCCCTTGGCCTGTCTTTAAAATACTCACGATTCGTTAGTTTTGGAAATAAGTATGACTCGAGCCCAGTCTAATATCTACTAAGTACACTACAGGTATAAGCTAACAGACTTATCGAAAAGGGTAAGGAAAACCACCTAAATCTGAGTCGATATATATATATATATATATATATATATATATATATATATATATATATATAATAGTCGGTGATCCCGCCTCAATAGCATCATGTACGATACAATATATAATATGACATTCTCGAGTCAAGAGTGTGGATCTATCATCATAATTATATCTCGTACGGTAAATCCATCCTACGGCATCCTAAATCTGGGTACGGGTCGAATATCACATTTATCTCATCATTTATCTGGTATCCTTATCATCATATCTTGAACTGGGGTACTGATCTAAAGTCTAGTACATTCTGATACCGTCAACAGATATATATATATATATATATATGCGTGTGTATGAAAACACAACGCCTAAGGACCCGCTATAACAACATGTCGTATCTCATAATACGAACCAAATCACATCACCGATCTCATGGCATCATGCCCAATCACATCGACTCATCTCCAAGTACCATGTACTATCCTCATTATCCATGTATATGTATACATATATATATATATACATACTCATAAACATATATGTATATATATATATATATATATATATATACCCATATACGCACAAGAAAGTAAAATGTATGCGTGTGTGTGTGTGTGAGTGTATCTTATTTTAGGGTTTCGCAACTAAAACTAGCTAACGACACTATCATCCAATTTCACTAAAATTTAACCCATGATCTCTTAAAATCTTATTTGCTATCTATCCAAGTTTCACAACACATAATCATATATATAACTATAATATATATATATATATATATATATATATATATATATATATATATCAAGGCTACACTACGAACTGCGGGGGTGCTATACGCCATCCACCTGACTTCCCCCATAGATATATATCTACTCACCTTGATCCTCGCTTGCTGGAGTCGATGACGCTACGTGATTGAAACGTTTCTTTGTGTGTGTTTAAGAAAATGAATAAAATTCACAATCAAAGAATTATTTGACCGCAATCAACTACGGTGTCGGATGTAGATTGTAAGTGAGTGTGGATCGTCCACAGGGACAGTGTAATAGTTCGTCTTTTGAATTAGATGAGTCGAAAGTTTAAAGAAAAGAAAACAAAACAATTCAAGATTTGTAATTGCAATTCAAGAAAGAGAAAATCTAGATCTAAGAAAGCATTAAAAAGATAGAATCAAGAATTGATAGTTTGCTGATTTTTCCAACCAAATATCAAGAATCGAAATGAGGCTCGTAGGAATCGATCGGATCTATAGATGTGATGTAATCTTATAATGACGTATTCTTATCCTTCGATGAATTGATATTAGATCGATGATGATCGATCGAGAATTAGGGATTTCTTATGAAACTAGGGTTTCATCTTATCCCTTGTTCTTTCGTCGATATCATTCACATTCTAGCCTCTAGTAAATTCAAGAAACGATCGTAGATCCCTAATTTCGAGCGATCACAATCAAGAAAGCATCGCAACGAAACTAGGTCATCGATTCTTGAACTTGCTAGGGTTTACAAAGCTCGTAGGACTTAAAAATCGTATTAAGATTTGTTACATCATCATTCTACAATCGTCTCGATTCCTCCACGAGCGGAGTTTTACTCAAACATCACAACAAGAACCACAATCACAAATTGAGATCTAATCATGATGCAAGAATTAAAAGAAAGCAAGATTAAAGAATTTCACCTTTTATTTATATCAACAATTTCGTTACAATCGCTCAAGAACTACAAGAGGAAGAACTCTATCGTCGATTTGGCTTCGCTCGTCTCCTTGAGTCGCGGATCGGCTTGGATCACTTGCCCGATTGAAGATCGGCTCGGCTCCTAAAAGGTTGAAGGCTTCTTGCTTGATTTGTACTCGGGATCTTGAATTTGGATTGGAATTAGGGTTAGGGTTTCGCACAAGCCTTGTCACTAGACTTGTGGAAGAAAATGGTGTAAGAATGAACAACGATTGATCAACAACCCTTAGACCTAGGCTTCTATTTATAGATCTCAAAACCCTAGATCTAGGAATTTAAATTTGAATTTCCCTCCAAAAGTTTGTTAGCAAGATTTGAATTTCCCTCCAAAAGTTAGTTAAAGGAGAAGCTTCTAGATGTGATTAGTTAGGCGGGAGCTTCTAGAAGAGGTTAGTTACGAGCTTAATTAGGATTAGCTTTGCTTAATGATCTTTGCTGATCTGGCAGTAGCTTCGCGAGAATTCTGGAATTTGACATATCAAAAATGAATGTGGGTCCTGAGAGAAGCAATCTGTACAAAAATTGGACGGATGACGTGGCCAAACCGCCGCGGAACCGCGGCTCAAGCCGGCTCCCGCCGCGGTTCCGCGGCGCTTTTGAAAAGTTGGAGCTTGGGCTCTCTGGTGCTTGTTGGGCTTGAGTTGTGGGCCTTTATTTGATATGTTTATTTGTATATTTCCTTCTGAATTGCTACCAGATCTGAAAATATGGAGTTGGCGTATTTTTGATCAGCTCTTTTGGTTTTGCTCCTGTAATTTCCTGCACAAATCTCGAAACAAGTGTTGCGCAATACAGGGATGATGCGATGCCATGATAAACACACAATTTCCTCAGAAATGTCGGTTTTACATTCTAACACATGCAATCTGATATTTTACGACTGATTTGCTAATATGTGAAATATGAATGCCGAACACTTCTAAATGAGTGCAAATGATAGGGAAATTGCCGTGTTAAGAATGCAATATTTTCGACTGATCAAATTCCCCCAAACTTAATTTCGATCGTCTCGAGCGAACTTTTTATTAAAAAGAGAAGGAGAAAATAAAGAAAGAGAAAAACTAACTAGCACACTTTCGTAAGCAACACGATTGCACTGAGCATGTGCAACAAGCCTTTAAACCTCTAGGTGTCCCTAGTAGGAGGAGTGTTGTCTCCTGAGGGTTTTCAGCGGATTGCACCCACAAAATTCAATAATAAAAGGAAGATCATGAATATTACATTTAAAGACAAGAATTGTAAAAGAAAAGCTTTGAAAATTAGGGTTTCCAACTAAGCTAGCTTTTCGGTTGTTATGAGCCCTATCTTAATGGTCATGAAAAGATGTCAGAAATCACGTCCTCCCTCAATAAAACATCGTCTTATTCTTCATTCCTATCTTTCTTCCAAACATCGATCATATCACCCTGCGTGTGTGTAAAGGACATCCATACACCCAGAGAATTCAATTCAAGCTATCATACTTTTGCCCATCAGCCTCAGTACTTTTTAATTAATGAATATTTTGATTTGCTCACACACTTTCATGCGACCGTTAATACTTCTTGAGGTACTAACCAACCGATTACTCATGTGCTTGCTTATTTGGTGTATTTTCCTCGTCTTGCACCACCTCAGGCATAGCAGTGACTCCCAGACCAGTTGGCCTTAGGGCACTAGGTGAAGAGGCACCCTCGCTATAAACTTTTATTGCCCATAGTGATAACAAAGACCAGTGTCCATTTTTCTCACCACTATATATATATATATTTTCTTCATTTTTTTTATTTCCTTCATACATCGGCTTTAAGACAAGAGCATTTCAAGGTATTCTCTACTATCCCGGGCTTCAAGACGTGTGTAAGTGCGAATAGCAGGGTATCAACGTTCAAAATGTTTGGCTTCCAGAATAGAAACTATTTTTCAGACTTATTTTTATCCTCAGATTAGTGACTTCCTTCATCTTACTAACCCTTGGGACAACGGCTCATAACTACTTATTACTAGTTCGTATAAAAAAACTTCTAATTTTCTTAGTTTTCTTAAATTTTTCTAATCTCATGGATGTAATTGTTCACTATCTAATCTTTTATTATCATAAATATTAAATATTTTTATATTTTAAAATTTTTTAAATTTTTATGATTTTTGAAAATTTTCGAATTTTTATAGGTTTTTATAGGTTTTGAAAAATTATTTACAAAAAATATTTACACAAAAACTTTTATGGGTTTTGAAAATTTTTAAATTTTTATGGTTTTTATAGAAATGTTTTGTGCTTATGCAAATGATATGCACATGATGCAAAACTAAGCACAAACCTCCCCCAAACTTGTTTTCAACAGTGTCCTCACTGTTGCCATCCGCTATATCTATAAAACCTGTAAGCCTGGGAGGAATTTATTAGTGGGGGAAAAATATTTAAGTGAAGACCCTCCCCCAAACTTATTCTAGGCTTAAATTTTTTTGTAAAAATTTTCTTTCCAAGAGCCAGAAAAATCCCCCCCCAAACTTGAGTTATGCAATGTTAAGCTTTGAAAATCACATGAGGGGGTCAAGAACCATTGGTCGATGCCAAGCTTTGCAAAGACCGAATGTCAACACCAACCATTCAAAAGTTTTGTCAATGCAGTGCTCTGGTTGGTGGAAGAAGAAGTGGGGAAATGGTAAGTAGTAGAATAGAATATGTGTGCGTCTCATTTTGGAGAGACGATGCAGTGAATGTGATGGATTACTCGCATTCTTTTTACAGTTCAGAAGAAGGGGTGGAGGTTCAATTTCATTGATTGGGAGATGATTCATCTCAACACCCGTGTCATTTAAAAATGCGAGTTCATCAGCGAAGATTTCCTCAAAAGTTCCATCAATACCCCGATGAATAATGTCATCACAAAGCACGGGGTGATCTTCAGACTCTATGAACAGTTCATAATCTGTGTTAATTGTTGACCCGGACAACTCGGTGGAAGAGTCCGTATGTGTATGATACATAGTTGGGTCAAACAATAACGTATGAAAAGAGTCAAGATTGGTATCAGGAGGATCATCAAATTCGCTGCTGTCGACATCCATTAAGTCGACAGAACAGACCTGAGCAGTAGGTTCGGAGGGTACACTTCCCAACTTGTAAATGTTCAGCTCAATTGACCTATTCCCGAAAGATAGGGTCATAGAGCCATTACGACAGTTGATTATAGCGTTGGAAGTGGCCAAAAAGGGGCGACCTAAAATCACCGGAATTTGATTCCGTGAGTTCGCTACAGGCTGTGTATCAATTACCATAAAGTCCACAGGGAATATGAATTCCTCGATTTTTATTAACACATCCTCCAGTTCACCCCTAGGTTTGGTGATTGATCGATCAGCCATCTGGAGAGTGCAATGGGTTGGCTTCAACTCTCCGATACCTAGTTGCTCATAGACTGAGTATGGAAGCAAGTTAACACTAGCGCCAAGATCTAGTAAAGCACGGTTAATATGTTTTTCCCCAATAGAAATGGAAATCGTAGGATATCCAGGATCCTTATGTTTCCTCGGTAATTGTTGGGGAAAGGCCGTGTCTACTGTTTTTGCCATGAATATCTTCTTGGGCACTTGAGTCTTCCTCTTCCTAGTGCACAAGTTCTTAAGAGTTTTCGCATAAGACGGAACTTGTTGGATGGTATCTAGGAGAGGGATGTTGATGTTAACTTGCTTAAAAATGTCCATAATCTTCTCCATATGTGGACTCGATGTGTTAGCCCTTAACCGAATAGGATAAGATGCTTTAGCAATAAGCACTGGGTCCATCATAGGAGAAGGAAGTGGGGGTAGACATGATCCCAAAAGAGGAGTGGGGATCGTCTGTGGAGAACTAGAAGAGATGGGCTGAGGTGGCGAGCCTTGTGGGAAACGAAGAATAGGCTCGCAGAAAGGTGGTGGGGTAGAAGAACTGGGGTCAGAATTGGAAGTGTGTGTGTGAGGGAAGGTCTCAGCCGGGGTGTTATTGATTGATTTATAGGTGTCATCAAACTCTTCCCCAATGTGATTGTCAAGCACTCTTCCAGATCTCAACGTGGTTGCATTCACAAGATGTGAATAGCCAGGATTGGGTAAAGGTTGAGCTGGAAGTTTCCCTTTCTCTCTTGCACTCATTTCAGCTTTTAGTTGTGCAATTTGTGCTTCCATCGATTTGATATTCTCATTTTGAGAGACAATGATCTTCATCACATTCTTGATGGAAGATTGCAAACTTGCCGTCCCTTGGATGGATTGTTTCATGAAAGTATCCAAGGTTTGTGCTAGTGCAGAGGTATTATCTGTACCGGTCAATTGCAAAGGACTAGACGGTGTAAAAGTGTTGGCCGGATTTTGGAAGTTTTGTGCATGGAAGGGGTGCTGACTCAATTGAAGTTGTGGTTGCTGTTGTGGTGGAGGGACCCTTTGGAAATTGTGTTGGGTTGGAACCGTGCTTTGAGATTGTGATTGGTTCCAAGCAAAATTAGGGTGATTCCTCCAACCCTGATTATATGTGGAAGAATAAGGATCGTTCTTAGGTCCTTGTTGGTAAGCAGAATTGATAAGCTCATGACCTTGAAACGGATATTCTTCCGTCAAGTGAGACGGATCAGAACAGCAGCCACATACAATTTTGGAGAGTGACATTTGATTTAGGGTGGCGGCTAAAAATTTGTTTTCCATAGTCTCGAGTTTCTTGTGTATAGCTGCAATGTCAGCTCTAACTCCTATGGAAATATCATTGCCATCCCTAGACGATTGACTCACACCCTCCCACTGTAAAGATTTTTCAGCGAAATCTTCTAGAAAATTCCAGGCTTCCCCATCATCTTTAGTCATGAAGTTGCCTTGACACATGGATTCAAGGGTCTGTCTTGTGTAAGGAGTAATGCCCTCATAAATGATTCGGCACAGTTCCCATCTCGGGATGCCGTGATGTGGACATTGGACTAACAGATCCTTTAAACGTTCAAGACATTTTGAGAATGTTTCATTTGGAAGCTGGGTGAATTGATAGATTTCGCTACGGACTCGAGCTGTTTTTTGATGAGGGTAAAATTTCTTAAGGAATGCTTTGACGAATTCGTCCCAATTTGAAATGGAATGTGCGGTAGTGTTATATAGCCACTTCTCGGCTAAATCGCACAAGGTAAATGGGAGAAGACGAAGACGCAAAGCATCCACAGAAAGCTGTGAAGTACCCATCATTGCGCATACATTTTCAAATTTCGTGATAAACACATATGCGTCCTCAGACTCGAGACCGTGAAATTTTGGTAGAAGGTTGATATATTGGGGTTTAATCTGAAAATTTTCCCCGTTGGCTGGTGGTGTGGAAAGACAGGTGGAAAGTGGGCCTCGTGTAGGATAGCATCTCTCTTGGAGAGAGATGCGAGGTGGATTCTGTGCACCAACGGACGGCGGCAGAGTAGTGGAAAAGAAGTTCGATGGAGACGGATCCATCGATGTGGGTGTGGTGGTGGGAAAAGAAAGGGTAAATGTAGAAATACCGACTTTAGGGTCGATCAGGAAACGCGGACTGAACAGGCACTAGAATCCCGTTGTCCAGCCTATCTTGTGCTAAAAAGGGTTAATACAAGTGGCAGCGTGAATTTATAATTAGGGGAGAGAATGAATGTGAATGGTGTTTGCTTTGAAAAATTGGACGGATTTTTGAAAAAATGATGCAACACAACAAATGCAACACACAAAAACCCTAGAATCTAGTGGTCACCTAGGTCAGGCTCTAGACCGCTCCTAACTGCCAAAAGACAAGTCGCAGGATAGAATCCTCCACTGCCTCTTTGTCCCCCTGTGGCCAGGTAAGTGCCAGGTAAGTGGGAAGGTACTCCACTACGTAAGTAGTGGGCCTAATTAATAACCACTAGCCTTCGACACATTTGCCTAGGCACCACAAGAAAACGCGGATAAGCAATGAATTACCCACGGCCTTCTTCTGTCCTAAGTGAGCGCGACGGTCCTTAGAGTCATCTCTAGATATTTTTTAATTAATGTGGGTAATGCGGATGCAAGTTTGTGATTTTTGGGGCTTAGGAAGGGTAATGAACTCCACACCTAATCTGGATTTGGTCATGCCCCTTAATTTTCCGTATTAATTATGCAAACAACCAAGAATCAAAACACGCACAAATTTTATTTTGCTTTTGCGGCGCAGCGATTATTTGCAAAGAAACCTGTACAAAATATTAATTGGAGCAGATGAGGGAGAAGATAAGAAAGTGTAGAAGTATACCTGAAATTTTGGTAAAGTGATGCAGCAAGTACGCCGCGGAACCACCGCAGTTGCACGCTAGGGCCGCGGAATCGCGGTGATATGAGTAGATCACTGCTCCAAATTTTTTCTCCAAGCTTCTGTTCACTCCCTCAGCTCTCTGGTATATTCTGAAAAAAATTTCTCTAGCTCCAATGATTCCAGAATTCCTCGCAACAAATCACAACACTCGTATTAGTGTTTGCGCGAATTTTTGATCTAAAAATTATAATGGAATAAATCTTTCAACTCAAATTTCAAAATATGAACAATTAGCGCACTATCCCCGGCAACGGCGCCATTTGATTGAAACGTTTCTTTGTATGTGTTTAAGAAAATGAATAAAATTCACAATCAAAGAATTATTTGACCGCAATCAACTACGGTGTCGGATGTAGATTGTAAGTGAGTGCGGATCGTCCACAGGGACAGTGTAATAGTTTGCCTTTTGAATTAGATGAGTCGAAAGTTTAAAGAAAAGAAAACAAAACAATTCAAGATTTGTAATTGCAATTCAAGAAAGAGAAAATCTAAATCTAAGAAAGCATTAAAAAGATAGAATCATGAATTGATAGTTTGATGATTTTTCCAACCAAATATCAAGAATCGAAATGAGGCTCGTAGGAATCGATCGGATCTATAGATGTGATGTAATCTTACAATGACGTATTCTTATACTTCGATGAATTGATACTAGATCGATGATGATCGATCGAGAATTAGGGATTTCTTATGAAACTAGGGTTTTATCTTATCTCTTGTTCTTTCGTCGATATCATTCACATTCTAGCCTCTAGTAAATTCAAGAAATGATCGTAGATCCCTAATTTTGAGCGATCACAATCAAGAAAGCATCGCAACGAAACTAGGTCATCGATTCTTGAACTTGCTAGGGTTTACAAAGCTCGTAGGACTTAAAAATCGTATTAAGATTTGTTACATCATCATTCTACAATCGTCTCGATTCCTCCACGAGCGGAGTTTTACTCAAACATCACAACAAGAACCACAATCACAAATTGAGATCTAATCATGATGCAAGAATTAAAAGAAAGCAAGTTTAAAGAATTTCACCTTTTATTTATATCAACAATTTCGCTCAAGAACTACAAGAGGAAGAACTTGATCGTCGATTTGGCTTCGCTCGTCTCCTTGAGTCGCGGATCGGCTCGGATCACTTGCCCGATTGAAGATCGGCTCGGCTCCTAAAAGGTTGAAGGCTTCTTGCTTGATTTGTACTCGAGATCTTGAATTTGGATTGGAATTAGGGTTAGGGTTTCGCACCAGCCTTGTCACTAGACATGTGGAAGAAAATGGTGTAAGAATGAACAACGATTGATCAACAACCCTTAGATCTAGGCTTCTATTTATAGATCTCAAAACCCTAGATCTAGGAATTTAAATTTGAATTTCCCTCCAAAAGTTTGTTAGCAAGATTTGAATTTCCCTCCAAAAGTTAGTTAAAGGAGAAGCTTCTAGATGTGATTAGTTAGGAGGGAGCTTCTAGAAGAGATTAGTTAGGAGCTTAATTAGGATTAGCTTTGCTTAATGATCTTTGCTGATCTGGTAGTAGCTTCGCGAGAATTCTGGAATTTGACATATCAGAAATGAATGTAGGCCCTGAGAGAAGCAATCTGTACAAAAATTGGACGGATGACGTGGCCAAACCGCCGCGGAACCGCGGCTTAAGCCGGCTCCCGCCGCGGTTCCGCGGCGCTTTTGAAGAGTTGGAGCTTGGGCTCTCTGGTGCTTATTGGGCTTGAGTTGTGGGCCTTTATTTGATATGTTTATTTGTATATTTCCTTCTGAATTGCTACCAGATCTGAAAATATGGAGTTGGCGTATTTTTGATCAGCTCTTTTGGCTTTGCTCCTGCAATTTCCTGCACAAATCTCGAAATAAGTGTTGCGCAATACAGGGATGATGCGATGCCATGATAAACACACAATTTCCTCAGAAATGTCGGTTTTAGAGTCTAACACATGCAATCTGATATTTTACGACTGATTTGCTAATATGTGAAATATGAATGCCGAACACTTCTAAATGAGTGCAAATGATAGGGAAATTGCCGTGTTAAGAATGCAATATTTTCGACTGATCACTATGCTCTCCTCGTCGTCTCGAAATCCACGTGGGGTACCTACATGTCATAACATATCGTGTCGCATTAAAATCCAATTCAAAACCAAAACGACACGCTAAAAGCCTATAGGTTATAACCTATGGACTACGCATGCAAGAAAGGCCAAACAAATCCTCGATGTCGATGTACGAACATCAAACCATCGAGTTAAAAACCCAAATACCAAAACCAAAGTTAAAACGAAGTCGTAAAACAATGCAGCAACTCAAGAAAATGGTCCTAGATTTTACCCTAGGTGAAATTAGCCAATTTTGCATATGGGAAGGGTCTAGTTTACAGAGAATGGAGCCATGGACCAAACATGAACCTGATCACCTCTACCCTGGCCGCAAATTATGGCCAGAATGAATATAATAGCGGCCTGGACAGAGGGTTTTGGGCTCGGGTCTCTGTGGTAGCTTCCTAGGTGCCTGCATGTATCACCGTGTTTGCAAAATAAATCCTAGGGTCCCCGGATGTTAGAAGATCTCCAATAACTCCTCAAATTCCCACAAATTCCCGATATCGGGGTTTCTAAGTTCGTGTCTTGGGGTTTAATCCTCTGGTTTTGTCCAGAATTCATACGCTAAAGGGGTTGTAAGGTCTCTACTAACCTCAATTACACTATCTCAATTCAAGACTTCCTCAAAACCCTAACTTGGAATTTCCAAAGTCCACTAATCTACACTTAAACATTTCTAAACTTAGATACGGGCTAAAGTAAAGTAATTACAATACAAATGGTAAAGGAATTATCTCATTTGGCAACTCAAGAAATTTCTTGAGTTGCCCCAAGTCTTCGAAATCCAATTTTTCTTGGTCCAAAGTGTTTGTAGTGAGCTTGTGCATGTTTTTAATGAAGTGGAGATGTATTTTGAGGTGTTTTTGATGATGAAGTGAGGAGGTAGAGGTGGTGGGAGATGGAGGGCAGCCATGGGAGGAAGGAGGGGAGAGAAAATGATGAAGGAGAATGGAGGGAAAACAAATGGGCATGGTTCACTTGACCCCTCACCCCCCTCTCTCTCTCTTGCCCATACCTCATTCTTTATCATTTTCTTTTCCTTTTTCTTTTTCTTTTCTTTTCTTCTCAATTCATTTTAAAACAAAACCAATCCCAAGAAAAAAGAAAAGCCATGGTAGAAAAATGTAGCAAATGTGAAAAATGAGTTGGTGCATGTCACATGCACAAAACAAGTTTAATGCACGATTAGTGATATTTAATCGCAATTAGCGTTAAAATGGAATATAATTAATCATAAGAATTATAATTTGCTTAAATCATATAAAAAACCCTCATTTCCGTAATTCCTATAATTTTCCAAATATTTCCCAATTTATCGGTATTTAATTATACCGCATTATTAAAATATTCATAATATTTATTATTTTAATTATTTAATTTCCCAAAAAAATTATATTTTATTTTTCTAAAATGTTACACTAAGTACTTCACTTCAATAGCTCCAAATATTAGTCCCTAGAACTCTTCTTAGCTCTACTTGAAGAAAGGAACGAACTTGCTATGCGATCTTCGAAACCGAAGATGATCCACCTTGAAGTCTCTCTAACTCAAACTGTCTCTTCACTAATCAAAGTAATAGTGAAGCAAACAACCTATACTAAAGCGCTAGGATAGTGTAGGTTGATGAAGTAGGAATTTTGCCCACTTTAGAAATATATTTCTCTTTTTATTTCCAACTCAAGAAAACCCCTAGAATGAGTTCTTGAGGAAGAAAAAGATAATGAACTTGGGTGAAGAAGTGAATCAAGTCAAGTAAAAGAGTGAACTATAAGGTTAAGATAATGTTGTGATGAATAAATATCTAGAGTGAGACAAAGAGAGAGGATGAGTCATGGCTTCTCAATGCTTCCACAAGCATCCAAGCCATTACTCATTTTCCACTCAATTTATTTTCACTTTAAAATATAAAATCATCACAGTAATCTTAACCCAAGTGTGAGTCTCATACACCCATGTTCAATGTATTATCAACCATGATACATATCTTTTTAATATATATATATATATATATATATATATATATATATATATTATAGGGTTACCTAGCACGGCAGCAAGGTTTCGGGAGGCATCATCCATGCCATATTTAAATTTTTGCTGTTCTAGCTAACCCTAACCCTAGAATCGATACAAGAAAATCCGACGAAACGAATGCAAAGAACTTTACAACTAAATTGAATAAGGAATACAACCTTTGTAGACCGGTCCTTCACTTTAATAGCTCCGTGTAGTAGTCCCTTCGCTGCGATCACGAACTCCCGGACTCTAGAAAGGCTCCCATGAAGATATGAACAAGCTTGCATCAAAGTCTTCGGGGCCGAAGATGATCTACGTCGAGGACACACTAGCTCATGCTACCTCTTTACTAATGGTGAGATTAGTGAAGCAAACACCCTAAACTAAATGGCTAATAGTAAAGGATGATGAAGTAGGAAGTGAGCTCACTTTAGTTTTATTTTTCTCACAAGATTTCATCACTTAGAAAAAATTAGCAAACTTTTTCTCTTGAGGAAGAAGAAGTGATGAAGAAAATGAATGAGAGAGCGAGGTTAGATTTGCAACCATGGTGAGTTAGTGTCATGCCTAACTCATGTAGGGAATAAACCATAGTCTAAGCTTAAGGGTTGGATTAACAAATATCTTAAGTAAGACAAAGGAGTGGACTAAGTCAATGAAGACCATAAGCTTCTATAAGGTTTGGACCATGAAAAATATCTCCACAATTTTGAATTTGCTTTAAATAAATATAAACCCTAACTTAACCCTTGTGTGGTGTGAATCTCATACATACATGTTGCAAGTGTAACCTAGCATGACACAACAATATATATCACATATATATTTTGTGTACAAAAAGAAAATAATACAATTAACATATATCACATATATATCAATGTATCATCAAGTGAGAAAAAGTAATTACTTAAGTGAGCTAATATTAGTTAATGTAATTTAATATTTCAAATATATAATTATACATTAAATTATTAAATCAACTCTTGATTTAATAATCCGGCTATATCACATATAACCGACTAATATCAAATGAAACAACTTATCGAATCAACACTTGATCCGATAACCCGGCTATATCACATATAACCGACCAATGTCACATGTCGCGAGAATAGAATGCGGTATCACATACACGCATTAATCTCGGTCCCGCACATATCACATATGTGCTCCTACTCCGTTTCGAATGAACCAGGAAAGCTCTGTGTAGGACTCTAAAGACTCGTCAATACGTCGGCAGTAGGTGATGATCATATCAAACACCCATTAACCGCAAGCGGTCTGCTAAACGTAACGGCCACCCGGGTATTGAGTGATCAGAAAATCAACAAGCAAGCCTGCTCATACTCCTGCGAATCCAATCAGTAACACTACCGTACAGTCTGGTCTCTTCGTCTGATATGTCGCATATCATAGCCTGGGGTGGTATAACGTCAGACCCCAATAGCCTGATAAGTCATGCCGATGCAAGGTCCATAACAGTTCGAGAAACTACTAGTAACACTTACCAGTAAATCTCAG
The DNA here is from genome assembly GCA_030015575.1 of Agapanthus africanus. Lineage (NCBI taxonomy): Eukaryota > Viridiplantae > Streptophyta > Magnoliopsida > Asparagales > Amaryllidaceae > Agapanthus > Agapanthus africanus. The sequence continues at coordinate 236,569,687 of CM057337.1, forward strand.
CAACGCTGGCCAGGAATTTCCTGTTATGGACAATCGAGCATAGAGCAACATCAACTCCCAATACCGGGAGAGACGAAACCCCTCCTATCGCTCATTGCCTCCATGTGGCTCAGGACTGTACCCAAAAACCACCTTTTTGTACGATCTCTTGACCGTGGTATGGTGGAAATTAAAGCACAGTGGGAATTACACAAGACTCTATGACGATCTCGGGTCTACAGACTAACCTGTACCAGTGTCACCAGAGAACCGCTATCCGACGATAGGTATAATACTATCTAGGAGTTCTCGGCAAGTCCGTCCAGTGTACCCAGTCTCCATTGAGTACCCGTATACCTTCTCAGATGTCAAACACCAATGGATATCGGATCATCCATCGCCCATCACATGGGTCGAGAAGTGCATACACTAGTCTACTCTGGAGTATCGATACCTTGTCTCGATACTCGTACGACTAGGAACAATTATAGGGTGTACTTATGGACTACCCTTAGCCCCATTAGTATGATCTTCATCATAGTCCTGGTAGTCAAGTACACATCTTAAGGGCTTTGTCAACATGTGAAAGTGAGACAACATCACGTATACAAGTCAACATGTTAAGATAAAGAGCAACCTGATAGCATACTATCATATCGAGCAAGAAAGTCCTCTCTATATATATGTCCAAGCATCCACTACAATATGCATCCCATGTACAGTAATGGCCTCTAGGGCATACATATAACTAACAATCTCCCACTTGCACTAAGGCCATCTGTTGTAGTATCCAATACCCAACAATTTAGTAGTGGTTGTTGCATCCCATACTCAACCATCCCAAAATCTCTTAAATAGTATTTCGGGAAGCAGGCCTTGGTGAGTGGATCCGCCGTGTTAACCTCAAAATCTGCTCTCCTTACCTTGATCCCTTGGAGATCAACCATCTCCTTGATCAGGTGATACCTGCCTCAGAATATGTCTGGAACGCTGATGGGACCTGCGTTCCTAGACCAAAGCCACAACTCCATTGATGTCACAATAACAGTTATTGGATGCTCAATGGTAGGAACCTTGTTCATCTCATGAACAAGAAATGCCCAGACAGCCACTTTGGCAGCATCATTGGTAGCAATGTATTCAGCCTTTATTGTCTAGTATGTTTCGGTATCTAGCTTGGAACTCTTCCAATATACCGCCCCTTCACTGAGGGTAAAGACAATGCCTGTGACTGACTCTCAGTAGACCTTATCACTCTGGAAACTCGAACCAAGAACTTTCTTTTAGTGCTTCTCAAGTACTTAAGAATGTGCTCCACAGCTTTCCAGTGATTCTCCCAAGATCCGATTGATTCCTGATCACTACACCTAGTGAGTCATCTACATCTGGTCTGGTACATAACATCGCATACTGTGATAGAGCCTACTGCCGAAGTATAGGGTATTCCTTGCATGCGAGCTCTCTCCAAATCAGTCTTGGGAGACATCTTTTTGGAGAGAGTGATCCATGAGTAAGTGGGAGAACTATCACGCTTAGAATCATCCATACTAAACCCCTTTAGTATGGTGTTAATGTACCTGGATTTTGGACACTCCCAACATCCACTCAGATCTATCACCATAGATCATAATTCAGAAGATGTAGTAGGTATCATCCATATCTTTTAATGAGAAGAGGAGCTTAACCGAGTATAGCATAGGAAACCATTTCCTATCAAGAGTATGTCATCTACGTACAATACGTGGAAGACAATCTTACTCTCTACAACCTTCTTGTATATACGAGATTCATCTACCATTTTGATGAAGTCAAACTCTTTGACTGTCACATCAAAACAGATGTTCTAACTCCGCGATGCTTGCATTGATCCTGATGGACTTAAGCAAAGCTTTGAAAGTCTCAACTTTTCTATTTACACCAAGAATCTTCTCAAGATCCATTTGCTCCTAATGGGTTTTATCCCTTCAGGTGCAACATTCAAAGTCATACTTTGTTGGTGTACATGGATTCCATCTTTGATCGTATAGCATCCAGCCATTTCACAGAGTCCCCACTCGTGATGGCCTGCCCGAACCTGGTTGCTCCATCATCTCATGAAGCAATTCTCGCTCCCACTGTCACCGAGAAGGCCGTAGTATCTCTCAAGTGGATGAGGAACCCTACCAGATTCGCGGAGAGGCCGAGGTTCGTTGGAGACTATTGAATCTTTTGGTTTTACCAAATCATCAGCTGTTAGTTTGTCTAGCTGGAACTCCTTCCAGTTCTACCTCATGACCATTAATTTCTTCACAAGAAATACCTTTTCTAAAACGGTGGCATGCTGAGAAACAAAACACCTTTTGCTCCTCAGAGTGGTAGAAGATATTCCCTCACAAATATTTGGGATATCCTAAAAAACTTATACAGTCCTGACCTTGTCTCGATCTTGTCCGGATTTTGCTTTTCAACATAAGCCGGACAATCCCATATCTTAACTCATTTAAGACATGGTCTCTTCCTACACCATATCTCATATGTAGTGGTAGGACCTTATTTGGATGGAACCCCATTCAATAGGTATGCAGCTTCTCAAGTGCATAACACCAAAAGGAAACATGCAACTCAGCAATACTCATCATAGAGCGCCATATTGCATAGGGTGCGATACCTCCACCCCGATACACCGTTGTGCTGTGGTGTACTCGATGGAGTAAGCTGAGAGAGAATCACATTCTCCTTTAAGAAAATCCAGGAACTCCATGCGCAAGTATTCTCCTTCTCGATCATATCGAAAGACTTAATACTTCTATCCATCTGGTTCTTCAACTTTAAGCTTATATTCCTTGAATTTCTCAAAAGTTTCAGACTCGTGTTTCAACAGGAACACATGTCCAAATCTTGAGAGATAGTCGATGAATGTAATGAAGTACCAAGAACCAACCTTTGCATTTGTAGACATAGGACCGTATATATCATCATGTATGCGTCCTAAGAGTTCATTATCTCTTTCTCTATTTCCAGTAAATGGAGTATTGGTCATTTTACCTTTGATACAAGACTGGCAAGTATCATAAGATGAAAATTCGAACAGATTCTCATATTCATCCTTATGTAACTTAGCTGGTCGTGTCGCATTGATATGACCTAGTCTATAATGCCACAGGAAGGATTCGTTCATTTTTGAACTACTCCTCTTGTGTGTTTTCTATATACTTTGAACTGTGGTTTGATTTAGAACGTATATGCTATTATATAACGTGCCTGATCGAACTAACTCTTGATTCAGGAAAATGTTCACAACATTGTCCTCCAATACAGAATTATATCCTTCTTCAACTTAATAAAGAAACTGATGTAATGTTGTATATCAGGTTCGGTATCTAATAACATTTGTTCAGAATCAATGTATTAATACAAGGTGATATTTTCCAACTAACTTGGCTGCAACACTTGTACCATTCTCTAATACTTAGAGATATATCACCCATTCTCAGCTCTCTACCTTTCTGTAGTCAATGTAACTCTTACATATGTGGGATCCTGATCCAGTATCTCATACCTAGGACATAGATGATATTGAGAAACAGTTCTCGGTAATAAGGACACCCGAATAATATGCATCAACATGCACTTTCTTCGATTTGGGTGGCATGGGAATCCGGATATTCCCCTATTTCCTGCTTTGATTTATAATAATTATAAGATAGAGCGGAACCAACGTTCCCCAGTACAGTATAATAAGTAGATTCGGTCAATGCATCCATATTATTATCTTGATTAAGGCGTGACATGGTCACTACCAGGAGAGAGAGAAGAAAACATTCTGCGTGCGCTCTTGCAGGATTAGATTGGTTATTAGTTTATCTAATCAGGATGGCTCCCACTGTTTTAGTCAAATCTACCTTCAAACCCTAAAAGGTAAGACTAGCCGGGATTAATTACACCCTACAAGTTCGCCAATCTTTCGGCCAGGCCAGTGTCGGTACTTTGAGGGAGGTTCCCCGTGCTTTCGCACGGAGCTAATTAAAATAAACCTCGTTTTCCCAGGGGCGTAACCCCGTTAACACTTTTCTAGACACCTACTTGATCGGCTAATTGTAATGTGTAAAACTCTCCCAGGAGTAACTCTTACTCGCAGTGGGTATCGGGATCCAACCATCTCATAAAAGGTATGCAATCTCATTGCAAATTTCAACACTTGAAATTCCCGATAATGGTTTTTACCCGTAGCGTCCTATGACCTTGACGGAGGCCAAACTACTCATAGGGCGCTAGTCAAGTTCAACCCGTCCATTTCTTGATTGAATTAGACCCACCCGCACGACCCTTGACGGAGGCCAAACTACGCCATACGAATACCATAATCCAATCGCATCATATGCTAGTAGATAAGCACTAATCAGCTACCGTATACTATGCCTTGATGGAGGCCAAACTACCATAGCACGAATACTAAATACTACTTATCTGAAATGACGGAGGGCCACGCAGGTTTTTAAGAAAACCATGAGCGTAATGAACTTGATATCGTTATAGAATCGAGTGATTTTGAAAAAGGAGTGTTTTTGAGTCTTTTACTAGTTTTGCTAAAGAGGTCACTCCCGGTGAAGGGATCTCGGCTCTTTCCTTATCGAATAAGGTGCAGGATATTTCACAAATACCTCTATGCAAAATAAAAACTATAAAAGAAATCAAAAGACAAACTGAGTTTGTAGCATCTGCTAGTTTCGCTAAAGAGGTCACTCCCGATGAAGGGATCTCGGCTCTTTCCTTATCGAATAAGGTGCTGATTATTCTACAAGGAATACCGCTATGCAAAGCAAGAACTAGAGCTACCAGTTTTTAAAACAAGTTTCTACAAAATATTTAGGTTTCTTTTTCTTTCATTAATCTCATTAATGAAGTCCCATCAATATATGCTTCCTAAGCATCACATATGAAACGAAAGCCACAATATTAATTATATCTCATATATATAATATAGGCATTCGTCTGAACATATCACAGTGATCACATCACAGAGCAGCAGAAGATAACATATGAAATATTGGATATACTAGGATTTCCGTGTTTTAAATTAAGCCAGTATAAAACACGGATTCCACGGTCTTGATGAATAGCCAAAACCCACATCCCTAGACCCCTACGAGAGTGGCAAGTAACTCTACCAATTCTAGGGTTAGGAGACCCGGTCTCGACTCCTCGAGATGGTCTCCTGTTCATATCAAACGCGAACAATCATCTCCCACTAGACCCTAGAACCTGGTTACTTATGCTCCCCGCCTTGGGTCTATCCTAATACGGAAAAGTAAATAATATACATCAACGGTGACATCATCCTCAACCCGGAAGTGGCCCAATAAAAGAATATTACATACAAGCTTTTACATGAATGAAAATGAAAAATTCTCATCTTACATAAAAGAAACCCGGCTATTCAGAACACGACGATCTAATATAACATATCACAGCAACACATAACATCGCATGTCATCAATGTAAGTAAATATGCGTATCCTAATTGTCGTTGACGTATAGTAACGAAACCGGCGATACACCACATATTACACTTACAGTCGCAGAAAAGAAAGTGAAAAACTACAACAGTTGGAATCCGCAACCACCTTAGACATCATAAATCCAATGTATCACATACTTTGGATTTCATGCCCAACAAAATGAATTCCTTAGACATCACATGCCTAACAACTATAAACCCAGCATTTTAGTCTCGATATTGAAAACACTTTTCAATAACCTATCGGGTAATTCAATAAGATTCTAGAATATGATCGAATGCTCATCGGAAACTTTATTAGACGGCCGCACCCCCCGATACCGTCGACGAAGTGCACTAAGGTGGAACATCGCTGTCGCGAGCACCCGAACAGATGCTTTTGGCGACAGGGTTCTCCTACAGTCACTTGATCGGGGCTATGGGGCATGGCTATCTAGTAAGATTACCCGGTGAGTATCCGCGTACACTAAGTGATTGCGACGGACTTTTGGTCCACATCAAAATTCCGTGGCAACCGATCAAATGAGACTAAACTGCTAGATTTATAAAATTCAAACTAGTTATTTCATAACTACTTATGTGGATTCCAAATATTGTATCATAATCACAGATAGCTAGACGAAGTTAAACTTTTCGATCGAATAATCAAACACCCAAAATTTTCCGACAAGCTCAACACTTGAGCGGAGTTCAAAAAAATACCCAGAACATGCCACAGCTCCTATGAACCATCCATAGAAGGGCCGACCCATGCCTCACTCATGTCACCACGGAACTGCGCCAAACCCTAGAGTTTGACCACAGTTCCGCGATCCAAAAAGTCGAGTTTGAGTTTCGTTCTTCTAGAGGGTCCACAGAATCGCTTGCAAGATTTTTTGAAAATTTTAAACTCGGAAAAAATCCAACTCTTGAAAAATTTCCAGCGGGGAAAAAATTAGGTTATTGATATCCGTTAAAACTTTTTAATATCGTCTAATAACCAGAATACATGTTAGAATTACGACTACGAAACACTCCGAATTGCTTTTGCAGAAAGTTAACATCACATGAATATTTAGCAAAAACAAACAACACCTGAAACTTTAAAACCCAGAGACTGGAACACCCTGAAAATTTGAAGCCCAAAATCCACAATTGACCCAGTAAGCTCGGTTTTAACACCATTGTGGCCGGCCAAAATTAGGTAAAAAGGCTTTAAATTTTGGTGATGTTCTTGTTATATCTCACATATAACACTCTGCAGTTGTTTTAAAAAATTTTTGACACCTCTAAAAATTCGACAGAAACTAGATTTTGTATCGGGTGTTTCGGAGTAGTTTCGGTTTCGTAATCCTAGCAAATATCGTCTAATTTTCTAGCATGACTTTGATACCATTGTAGGGTTACCTAGCACGGCAGCAAGGTTTCGGGAGGCATCATCCATACCATATTTAAATTTTTGCTGTTCTAGCTAACCCTAACCCTAGAATCGATACTAGAAAATCCGACGAAATGAATGCAAACAACTTTGCAACTAAAGTGAACAAGCAATACAACCTTTGTAGACCGGTCTTTCACTTCAATAGCTCCGTATAGTAGTCCCTTCGCTGCGATCACGAACTCCCGGACTCTAGAAAGACTCCCATGAAGATACGAACAAGCCTGCATCGAAGTCTTCGAGGCCGAAGATGATCTACGTCAAGGAGATACTAGCTCATGCTACCTCTTCACCAATGGTGAGATTAGTGAAGCAAACACTCTAAACTAAATGGCTAATAGTAGAGGATGATGAAGTAGGAAGTGAGCTCACTTTAGTTCTATTTTTCTCACAAGATTTCATCACATAGAAAAAACTAGCAAGCTTTTTTTTGTAACAATCCTAATTTTCCTATACAAATTTTTTCAAAATAATTTTTCAAAATTCATAAAGGGGTATTTATTAACTGAGCACAAGATAAGTAATTAATTAGCAATTTAATTACAAGAAGGAGCTTGTAGCTCATTGGTAATACCTTGCACTGCTGAACCAAGTCACCAGAGTTCAAATCCCATACCCCACATTATTTTTAATATTGTTTTTATTTTGAACCTTTAGAATACCAAGAGTTTACACGTGCATATCTCACAAAAACCCCACTACACCCAAAAATGTAACATTGCCAGGGGTTAGATGAACCATCGGGGGGATCCCGGACGCCTGACTCGGCCGGGAATCGGTCAAATCGGCCTCGACTCGGCCGGCTAAGTCCTCCGATCGAGTCACGGCCGAGTTGGCCGATTCCGGCGACGACCCCAACATGAAAATTGTGTCTTTTCATATTCCCTACACACTTGCAAAATTTTAGCCTCAGATCATTTCCAGAACTCTTTTAAAACCCCCAATTACTCCACTTTTAATACATTTTTATTACATTTTATCATATTTTTTATTTTAAACTTTTCATCTACCCTAACCCTAGCCTAACTCTATAAATACCAACCCTACACACTACCCTCTCCCCCCCAAACTCTGAGCCAACTCTTTAAAATTTCCAAGAAACCTTGTGTACTTTGAAAACGAGCACGAAGCGAAACTACGACGAAATTTCCGGCGAACTTCCAGCGATCATTCTAGGAGCTCCCGGCGACGAAGCGACGCACCGGCGACTCCTCCCATTCTATCTCCCTCTTCTAGTTGTCCGAAACCCGTAAGTCCCAATTCCATCTTCCCTATTCTTTTCTAAAAATACGGAATTACAAACCCGACGGAATCGGAACAAATCCGATTTCTTTAATAAACCTCACTTTTCTTTAATACAATTATGCTTAAACCATTACATGTTGACTATTAATCACTACTAAACATGTTGAACAAGTTTCATGACAATCTAATTCAATTTGTAACCTTTACCATATTTCTTTCATTAAAATACCACATAGTTTCATTTCTATATTTTAATCATCAAAACCCTTGCTATACCTTTAAGTAGATCACGAGGTAATGATCTACCTCCTCACACACTCATATGAAACATAGCACAATACTCTTTGGAATATAGAATACGGGAAAAACGACATCATTGCAAATAAATACCATTTACTTAATAAAATCGTTTTCTAAAGGATTTAAAATTTATACAATCTTTGCAAAACGCCGCTACAACCCATTTTGGGGAACCCATTCAGGATGGTGCAGATTATCGCACGTCCCTAGGCTTAGTAGTGCGAGATTCAGACCTCCGTAAGGAGTATTCGGTCTCGAAAGATTTAAAATACGACATCTTAAGAAAATGAGATTTTTAGAAATATAAAATATATATTAAAATTATTTTTATATAATTATATATATATGTAACATTAAGATATCTATTTTGAAAGAATATAAATATTACAACTCTTTTCAAAAATCACAAGAATTGGTTTACATTAAAATACCATGAAATCCATACAAGTTTAATATTTCACTTTAATACCATATATTATGAAAATTAGGTTATTCTCAATAGAAATGTCATATGTATAAAATCTACAATTATTACAACTCTAAAGACGATAATAAATACTTGGGGTGTATTTTGAAAACTATACAAAAGTACTTTTACATAAAACCCCATCAAGTTCTGTAAATTACACTAAGGACCCTAGTAAACATAGCTTTATGCGGGACCAATCTCTTGAGCCTCAGGGAGCCGGAGAAGTGGGTGCTTGCCTATCTAAGGTAGAAAACTTAACAACGGTGTTATCAATACGGTAATCGTCTTTGAAAAAGACACAAATCCTGCCGCCCATGTGCAGCGGTTACAGATAACATCAAAACAATCAGGACTTCAGTTTACTTTTCTAATTGTCTCACTCAGTTTGAGTCTTATTATAATCTGACTTGAATATGATTCAATTACAATCTACAATTTATAATATTACAATTCAACATGAATTCATGAATCCATTATTCAATCTATCAACTTGACTGAACCGAACCATGGATATACATTCCATTTACATGATTATACAGTTATATCCATGATTCTACAGTTACATACATGATTCTCCAGTTACATCCGATTACTGATATCATGGTTTCGTTCAATCATCCAAACATACAATCTATACAGTTTACAATACAATAAAACAATACAATCAAGATAACACAGGGTTTAAGGGGTAGATTGGTACGGACGGTGTTAGAAGTGGCACGAGACAGTAAGACTTAATACACCTAACACGAATCCAGTTGTTGTTGTACCGTGGTATAAACGGTTCCTTGTACTATACTTGCCTCTAGTCTCTGGCATATAGAGACTCCTCTCGTATACACTGACATCCTTCTGTACCAAGCTGTTAGTTGTATGTATGCCCTAGAGGCCAGTATTGTACAGATTATGTATATTATATTGGATGCTTGGACATATATAGAGATGACTTTCTTGCTCGACATGATAGTATGCTATCTGGTTGCTATTTATCTTAACATGTACACTAGTCTCTTTATACTGTCTTATAGTTACATGTTGGTAAAGCCCTTAGGATTTGTACTTGACTACCTAGACTATGATGCAGATCATACTAGTGGGGACATGGTAGTCCATAAGTACATCCTTCAAGGTCCCTAGTCGTAGGTGTATCGAGACGGGGCATCGATATACCAGAGTAGACTAGCGTATACGCTTCTCGACCCATGTGATGGGCGATGGATGATCCCATATCCATTGGTGTTTGACATCAGAGATGGTGTACGGGTGCTCAGTGGTCACTGGGTACACTGGACGGACTCGCCGAGAACTCCCAGATGGTATTATACCTCACGTCAGATGGCAGTTCTCAGGTGACACTTGTACAGGTTAGTCTGTAGACCCGAGATCGTCATAGAGTCTTGTGTGGTTCCCACTGTGCTTTGATCTCCACCTTACCACGTCCATGAGGGCGTGCAAAACGGTGGTCTTTGGGCACAGTCCCGAGTCACATGGAGGCAATGAGCGATAGGAGGGGTTTCGTCTCTCCCGGTATTGGGGGTTGATGTTGCGCTGTGCTCGATTGGCCGTAACAGGGAAGTCCCTGGCCAGGGCTGATCAGAGATTTACTGGTAAGTGTTACCAGTAGTTTCTCGACCCGTTACGAGCCTCACATCGGCACGACTTATCGGGTTATTGGGGTCTGACGTATACCACCCCTAGACTTGATATGCGACGTATCAGACGAAGAGATTGGACTGTATGGTAAGTGTTACTGGTCGGATTCGCAGGAGTGTGAGCGGGCTAGCTCGTCGATCTTCTGATCGCTCAATACCCGGGTGGCCGTTACGTTTAGCAGACCGCTTGCGGCTTGTGGGTGCTTGATATGATCATCATCTGCTACCGGAGTATTGACTTGTCTTTAGAGTCCTACACAGAGGTTTCCTGGCTCAAGCGAAACGAAATAGGAGCACATATGAGATATGTGCGGGACCGAGAATAATGCGTGTATGTGATACCGCATTTCATTCTCGCGATATGTGTTTCGATTGGTTATATTCGATATGACCTAGTTATCGAATCATTGATTCGATAAATCGATGCATTGAATACTAGTCGGTTATGTGCGACATGACCGGATCATTGAATCAAATGTTGATTTAATGATTTAATGCATAATTATATATATGATATATTGCATTGCATTAACTAGTATTGGTTCACTTTAAACGGATTTTTCTCACTTGATGCACATTGTATATGTGATATGCTTTAGTGCACTACTTTGTATCATGTTTGATGATACTTGATCATTTAGTTAAGTGTATAGAATTAATCCATGGTTAATTGATAATTAGGGTTTTTCATATTCATTTATTTATTTATTTGTTTATTTATTTATATGAAATAAGTTATGATAAGAATGGTGGCTAAGTTTGTTTTATATTGAAGCTTCATGAAGCTTTGACTTTGCTAACCATCCTTATCTTCATGCTTAACCCTAACCCATCCAAGTGACCATGGTTAATTCTCTACACTTAACCCTAGTTCAAGTTATGATAAGTATTTGATTTAAATTTATTTTTAACACAAGACTTATCATATTCTTTTCTTGAGCTCATCTTCTTCTTCTTCTTCAAGCTTGCTACTCCAATGGCAACTTGAGTTTTAGTGAGAGAAATCCAAATCTAAAGTGAACCCACCTCCTATTTCTTCACCCTCTACCTCTTGCCAAGTTGTTTTGGGTGTTTACTTCACAAGTTTCACAAGTTTGTGAAGTCGGAGCTTGAGTTTGTGCAACCTCGACGTAGATCGTCTTTGACACGAGGCCGACGACCTATTCCGCACGTTTTCCCAATGAACCCGACGGAGGAGTCTAGGATTCATGATGTACAGCGAGAAGACTTCGTTGCGGAGCCGTGGAGGTGGATATCCGGATCTACAAAGGTTGTAATTTCCGTATCCTAGTAGTTAAGTGTTAACTAGCTTTTAGTTTCGCCAAGAATTCTAGCAAACGATCCGTAGTCGGGTCTCTCGGCACCGTTAAAATTTTAATATGGCATGTTCGATGCCTTGTGTGACCTCATTAGGGTGCCTAGGAACCCTACAGTGGTATCAGAGCCTAGCTAGAGCCTTAGGCGAAGTCTAGACGGAGTTCGAAGTCCGAACGAACCCGAAACCCAAATACTTTAGAGCTCTCTGGACATTTTCATAAATCTGGGATTTTTTAATATTAAAAATGTCTAAAAAATTCAGTAAAGAATTATAAGAATTACGGTGCATTTATTTTTTAATGAACAGTTCCTTTAGCCGCGGAAGCGCGGCAGAAGCATGGCTTCTGCCGCGGTTCCGCGGCCATATAGTGACGTCAGCCCTATTTAAATGCACAGTAATACCTGATAAATTCCAATGAGTTTTCTGGGTATTTTTAAATTTATTTAAGGGTTGAGTGCTCTGGAGTTATATTGGGAATCGATGAATTCGATCGGAATATCAAACTTTGTCTAAGTGTTTTTCCAGATAACTGTAGAATATGTTAAAGAGTTCGACCGGATACAAATACCCAAGTTTTCCCCTGCCGGAATAATTCCAAGTGTTGGATTTTTCTGTGGTTAAAAGACGTTCGAAGTAGTGCAAGTAACGCGATGGTCCCTCTAGAAGACACAAACCTTAACTCGATTATGTGACCGTCTTGAACCGCCCTTTGAACCTTCGGGTTTGGGGCAGTACGGCGTGCCACATGTGAGGCATTGGCTTGACCCTTCTACGGCTGGACCGTTGGTACTGAGGCATGAAGTGAATGTCTTTGAACCTATTTCATGTGTTGATCGGAGTCGGGAAAACTTGGGTGTTCGAATGTTCGATCGGAAAGTTTAATATATTCTATTTATCCGGAATTGGATACAATAATTGGAATTCACAAACAGTTATGAGATAACTGGATGAATGTTATAGATCTAGCAGTTTAGTTTCACAAGATATCGAAAAGAGTTTTCGATGATGGGACTAAAATGCGGGGTTTATAACTGTTAGGCATGTGATGTCGAAAGAGGTTGCGGATTCCAATTGTTGTAGTTTTACACTTTCTTTTCTGTGACCGTAAGTGTAGTATGTTCATATCGCCGGTTTCGTTGCTATACGTCAACGACAATTGGGATATGCATACTTACTTATGTTGATGACATGTGATGTTATGTGTTGCTGGATATGTTATATTGGATCGTCGTATTCGAATAGCCGGGGGTTTTTATGTGAGATGAGTGTTTTTCATTTTCATTCATGTAAAAACTTGTATGTAATATTCTTTTATTTGGGGCACTTCCAGGTAGCGGAAGTAGTCACCGTTTGTATATTATTTATTTTTCTGCACTAGGATAGACCCAAGGAGGGGAGCACAAGTAACCGGGTTCTGGGGTCCAGTGGGAGACCAACTCGAGGAGTCGAGTCCGGGTCTCCTAACCCTAGAATTGGTAGGGTTGCTTGCCGCTCTCGTAGGGGTCTAGGGGTGTGGGATTGGCTATTCATCACGACTGTGGAATCCGTGTTTTATACTGGCTCGTATTGAAAACACGGACGTCCTAGTATATCCAATATTTCATATGTTTATTCTGCTGCGATATCTGTGATGTCATTCTGTGATGGATATAGTATATAGTATATATGATATATTATATAGACGTTACTTATGTTTTACACCCGCGCTAGCCCTGCCCTGCTCTGTCGTTAGTTACCTAACCTAACGGTGCACGAGGGGACATCGAGGCGAATGCTGATGGCATAAGTGTACGTCATATCTATCTGTGATGTTTAGGTATTTAAATGATGGGACTTCATTAATGTGATTAATGAAAGATAAGAAACCTAAGATGTTGTAGAATCGAATTTTAAAATAAAACAGGTAGCTACAGTTCTTGCTTTGCACAGCGGTATATATGATATACCCCGCACCTTATTCGATGAGGAAAGGACCGAGATCCCTTCACCGGGAGTGACTCCTTTAGCAATAACTGGCAGATGCTACACACTCGGTTTGCTTTTGACTGCTTTTGGGTTTTTTTTTGCTTTGCACAGCGATATATATGATATATCCCGCACCTCATTCGATGAGGAAAGGACCGAGATCCCTTCACCGGGAGTGACTCCTTTAGCAAAACCAGAAAAGCCTCAAAATCACTCCATTTTTAAAACTTCATTTGATTCTACAACGATATCAAGTTCATTACGCAATAGGTTTTCAGAAAAACCTGTCGTAGCCCTCCGTCATTTCAGATAAGTACTAGTTAGTATTCGTGCTACGTTTGTTGACTATGTTAAGGCGTAGTGTGCGGTAGCTAATTAGTGCTTATCTGTATAAGCATATGATGCGATTGGATTAGGGTAGTCGTGCGACTTTGTTGACTATGTTAAGGGTCGTGCGGGTGGGTTTAATTCAATCGGGAAATGACGGGTTGAACTTGACTAGCACTTATGATTTGTTGACTATGTTAAGGTCATATAGCTGCTAGGGGCAAAAGATTATCGGGAATTTCAAGTGTTGAAATTTGCAATGAGATTGCATACCTTCTATGAGATAGTTGGATCCCGATACCCACTGCGAGTAAGAGTTACTCCTGGGAGAGTTTTATACATTACAATTAGCCGATCAAGTAGGTGTCTAGAAAGGTGTTAACGAGGTTACGCCTCTGGGAAAATGAGGTTTACAGTAATTAGGTTCGTGCGAAAGCACGGGGGACCTCCCTCAAAGTACCGACACTGGCCTGGCTGAAAGATTGGCGAACTTGTAGTGTGTAATTAATCCCGGCTAGTCTTTCCTTTTAGGGTTTGGAGGAAGATTTGATAAAAAGCAGTGGGAGCCATCCTGATTAGATAAGATAATAACCAATCTGATCTTGCACGAGCTTACGCTAAAGTGTTTTCTTCTCTCTCTCTCCAGGTAGCGACCATTTCATGCCTTAATAAAGATAATAAAATGGATGTATTGACCGAACCCGCATGTTATACTGTGCTGGGGAACGTTGGTTCCGTTCTTTCCTATAAGAGTTATAGGACTGAACAGGATATAGGGGAATACCAGGATTCCCATGCCACCCGAATGAAGAAAGTACATGATGATGCATTTTCTTCGGGTGTGTTCGTTACTGAGAACTGTTTCTCCATTTGCTCTACGTCCTGGGTATTGGATACCGGGTCAGGATCCCATATATGTAATCAGTTACATGGGCTCAGGAAAGGTAGAGAACTTGGAGAAGGTGATAAAGACATTAGAGTCGGAAATGGTGCAATTGTTGCAGCTAAGACTGTCGGGGAATATCACCTTGTATTACCAACTGGTAATACATTGGTTCTGAACGAATGCTATTACATGCCGAACCTGATATGCAACATTATATCGGTTTCTTTATTAAGTAAAGAGGGATATAATTTTGTATTACAGGACAATGTTATGAACATTTTCCATAACCAAAAGTTGGTTGGATCAGGCACGTTGTGCAATGGCATTTATGTTCTAAACCAATCAACAGTTCTAAGCATAACAAACACACACAAGAGGAAGAGTTCTGAACTCAACAAATCCTTCTTGTGGCATTGTAGACTGGGTCACATCAATGCGACACGACTGGCTAAGTTGCATAAGGATGGATATTTAAATCCGTTTGAATTTTCATCCTATGACACTTGCCAGTCATGTCTCAAAGGCAAGATGACCAAGACTCCGTTTACGGGACACGGAGAAAGAGTTACCGAACTCTTAGGACTGATACATAGTGATGTATGCGGTCCCATGTCTACACATGCCAGGGATGGTTCTTCGTACTTCATTACATTCACTGACGATCTCTCTAGATTTGGATATGTGTTCCTAATGAAACACAAATCAGAAGCTTTTGAGAAATTTAGAGAATATAAACAAGAAGTCGAGAACCAAACCGGAAAAAGTATTAAAATCCTTCGATCTGATCGAGGAGGTGAATACTTGAGCAATGAATTCCTGGACTTCCTAAAAGAGAATGGGATTCTCTCTCAGCTGACTCCTCCATATACACCACAGCACAACGGTGTATCTGAACGGAGGAACCGCACCCTATTAGATATGGTGCGCTCTATGATGAGCACAGCTGAGTTACCTATTTCTTTCTGGGGATATGCGCTGGAGACAGCAGCATACCTATTGAATCAAGTTCCATCTAAATATGTACCTACCACACCATATGAGATATGGAGTGGGAAGAGACCATATTTTAAACGAGTTAAAATATGGGGTTGTCCGGCCTATGTCAAAAGACAAAATCCAGACAAACTCGAGGCACGGTCAGTTCTATGCAAGTTTGTGGGATATCCTAAGAATTCCCAAGGATATTTATTCTACCATGCTGAAGAACAAAAAGTGTTTGTTTCTCAATATGCCACCTTTTTAGAAAAGGAATTTCTTGAAAAAGAAATTAGTGGCAAAGTGGTAGAGCTGGAAGAGGTTCCAGATACACAAACAGTAACTGAAGATTTAGTGGAACCAGAAGATTCAGTACCTCCCAATGAACCTCATCCTCTCCGCCGATCTAGTAGGGTTCCTCGCCAACCTGAGAGATACTACGGTTTTCTCATGGACGGTGGGAGTGAGGATTGCATCATGGAGGATGATGACCCAACTAGCTTCGAGCAGGCCATCACGAGTGGGGACTCAGTGAAATGGCTGGATGCTATGCGGTCCGAGATGGATTCCATGTACACCAACAAAGTATGGACTTTGGATGTTGCTCCTGAAGGGGTAAAACCCATTGGGAGCAAGTGGATCTTTAAGAAGAAACTTGGTGTAGATGGGAAAGTGGAGACTTTCAAAGCTAGACTTGTAGCAAAGGGTTTTCGTCAAAGACCAGGTGTGGACTATGACGAGACCTTTTCTCCAGTGGCTATGCTTAAATCCATCCGAATCATGCTTGCCATTGCTGCCTTTCATGACTACGAAATCTGGCAAATGGATGTTAAGACCGCCTTTCTAAATGGTGATTTAGAAGAGTGCGTGTACATGACTCAGCCAGAGGGCTTCGTAGACAGTGGGAGCAGCGGGAAGGTGTGCAAGCTGCTTAAATCCATTTATGGATTAAAGCAAGCATCGCGGAGTTGGAACATCTGCTTTGACGTCGTTATCAAAGAGTTTGATTTCGTCAAAAATCCAGATGAACCATGTATCTACAAGAAGGTGGCAGAGAGTAAAGTTGTCTTCCTCGTATTGTACGTGGACGACATACTCTTGATAGGAAATGATATTCCTATGCTGCAATCAGTCAAGCTCTTCTTATCACAAAGATTCTCAATGAAAGATCTTGGTGATGCCTCCTGCATATTGAGGATCAGGATCTATAGAGATAGATCCAAACGGATTTTGGGATTGTCCCAATCCAGGTACATTGACACCATACTAAAGAGGTTTAGTATGGAAGAGTCCAAGCGTGGGAACATGCCCACGATCTCTGGAGTCACTCTCTCCAAAGAGATGTCTCCCAAGACTGATTTGGAGAGAGCTCGCATGCAAGGGATACCCTATGCTTCGGCAGTAGGCTCTATCATGTATGCGATGCTATATACCAGACCCGATGTAGCATACTCACTAAGTGTAGTGAGCAGGTATCAAGCTGATCCTGGAGAGAGTCACTGGACAGCTGTGAAGAGCATTCTCAAGTACTTGCGAAGGACTAGAGATATGTTCTTGGTGTATGGTAACGGAGAACTCCAAGTGGAGTCCTTTACCGATTCCAGCTTCCAGAGTGATAAGGACGACTCTAAGTCGCAGTCGGGTTTTGTCTTTACCCTTTACGGAGGGGCGGTTAGCTGGAAAAGTTCCAAGCAGGAAACCGTGGCAGACTCGACGATGGAGGCTGAATACATCGCTGCCAACGATGCTGCTAAAGAAGCTGTCTGGATCAAGAAGTTCATTTCTGAACTTGGAGTGGTTCCATCCATTGAGCATCCAATACCTTTGTATTGCGATAACAATGGAGCGGTGGCTTTGGCCAAGGAACACAGGTCCCATCAGCGGTCCAGGCATATTCTGAGGCGGTATCACCTGATCCGGGAGATAGTTGATCGCCGGGAGATCGAGGTCAGGAGAGTTGACACGAAGAACAACACGGCGGATCCACTCACGAAGGCCATTCCCCAGATACAGTTTGAGAGACTCTTCGGGATGCTCGGTATGAGATACTACAGCAGCTGGCCCTAGTGCAAGTGGGAGATTGTTAGTTGTATGTATGCCCTAGAGGCCAGTATTGTACAGATTATGTATATTATATTGGATGCTTGGACATATATAGAGATGACTTTCTTGCTCGACATGATAGTATGCTATCTGGTTGCTATTTATCTTAACATGTACACTAGTCTCTTTATACTGTCTTATAGTTACATGTTGGTAAAGCCCTTAGGATTTGTACTTGACTACCTAGACTATGATGCAGATCATACTAGTGGGGACATGGTAGTCCATAAGTACATCCTTCAAGGTCCCTAGTCGTAGGTGTATCGAGACGGGGCATCGATATACCAGAGTAGACTAGCGTATACGCTTCTCGACCCATGTGATGGGCGATGGATGATCCCATATCCATTGGTGTTTGACATCAGAGATGGTGTACGGGTGCTCAGTGGTCACTGGGTACACTGGACGGACTCGCCGAGAACTCCCAGATGGTATTATACCTCACGTCAGATGGCAGTTCTCAGGTGACACTTGTACAGGTTAGTCTGTAGACCCGAGATCGTCATAGAGTCTTGTGTGGTTCCCACTGTGCTTTGATCTCCACCTTACCACGTCCATGAGGGCGTGCAAAACGGTGGTCTTTGGGCACAGTCCCGAGTCACATGGAGGCAATGAGCGATAGGAGGGGTTTCGTCTCTCCCGGTATTGGGGGTTGATGTTGCGCTGTGCTCGATTGGCCGTAACAGGGAAGTCCCTGGCCAGGGCTGATCAGAGATTTACTGGTAAGTGTTACCAGTAGTTTCTCGACCCGTTACGAGCCTCACATCGGCACGACTTATCGGGTTATTGGGGTCTGACGTATACCACCCCTAGACTTGATATGCGACGTATCAGACGAAGAGATTGGACTGTATGGTAAGTGTTACTGGTCGGATTCGCAGGAGTGTGAGCGGGCTAGCTCGTCAATCTTCTGATCGCTCAATACCCGGGTGGCCGTTACGTTTAGCAGACCGCTTGCGGCTTGTGGGTGCTTGATATGATCATCATCTGCTACCGGAGTATTGACGAGTCTTTAGAGTCCTACACAGAGGTTTCCTGGCTCAAGCGAAACGAAATAGGAGCGCATATGAGATATGTGCGGGACCGAGAATAATGCGTGTATGTGATACCGCATTTCATTCTCGCGATATATGTTTCGATTGGTTATATTCGATATGACCTAGTTATCGAATCATTGATTCGATAAATCGATGCATTGAATACTAGTCGGTTATGTGCGACATGACCGGATCATTGAATCAAATGTTGATTTAATGATTTAATGCATAATTATATATATGATATATTGCATTGCATTAACTAGTATTGGTTCACTTTAAACGGATTTTTCTCACTTGATGCACATTGTATATGTGATATGCTTTAGTGCACTACTTTGTATCATGTTTGATGATACTTGATCATTTAGTTAAGTGTATAGAATTAATCCATGGTTAATTGATAATTAGGGTTTTGCATATTCATTTATTTATTTATTTGTTTATTTATTTATATGAAATAAGTTATGATAAGAATGGTGGCTAAGTTTGTTTTATATTGAAGCTTCATGAAGCTTTGACTTTGCTAACCATCCTTATCTTCATGCTTAACCCTAACCCATCCAAGTGACCATGGTTAATTCTCTACACTTAACCCTAGTTCAAGTTATGATAAGTATTTGATTTAAATTTATTTTTAACACAAGACTTATCATATTCTTTTCTTGAGCTCATCTTCTTCTTCTTCTTCAAGCTTGCTACTCCAATGGCAACTTGAGTTTTAGTGAGAGAAATCCAAATCTAAAGTGAACCCACCTCCTATTTCTTCACCCTCTACCTCTTGCCAAGTTGTTTTGGGTGTTTACTTCACAAGTTTCATAAGTTTGTGAAGTCGGAGCTTGAGTTTGTGCAACCTCGACGTAGATTGTCTTTGACACGAGGCCGACGACCTATTCCGCACGTTTTCCCGATGAACCTGACGGAGGAGTCTAGGATTCATGATGTACAGCGAGAAGACTTCGTTGCGGAGCCGTGGAGGTGGATATCCGGATCTACAAAGGTTGTAATTTCCGTATCCTAGTAGTTAAGTGTTAACTAGCTTTTAGTTTCGCCTAGAATTCTAGCAAACGATCCGTAGTCGGGTCTCTCGGCACCGTTAAAATTTTAATATGGCATGTTCGATGCCTTGTGTGACCTCATTAGGGTGCCTAGGAACCCTACAGCTACTAACAACAGCGTTAACACAACATTACAACAATATAATACAACTTTAAAAGATACCTTCTTATTCTGTCTATTCTACTTTCTCCCTTATCTTTGGGACTTACCGAGCGACATGTTCGCTGACGACATTCTCTTTCTTTCTTTTTTGAATGTCGTCAAGTGATCTGGACATATCAGAGATCGAGCCCAGCACTGAAGACTTGGACCAGTTCAGTGAAGACCCCGAGCTCTAGTTCATTGTACACTTTTCCATTTCGGTACTTTTCTTTTCTGTTATGCCATTGTTTAGGCATTGCTTTTTATTCAGTTGTATTTACTTTTCATGCATTGTACAAAAGAATGTTAATAAATAAAGTTGATGTTTTATTATATCTTGTCTCTTGTGCATTTATTTTTATATTGCTTAGATACACTTAGCGTATTTACTTCACTGTAAATACGTAGCGGACCAGTCGCGTCCCCTTCGCTGTATACCGGGAAGCGGGGCATGACAAGTTTTGTTGGTGGCCCATGCATGTCAGAGCTATATGCAACACTACCATGCAGTTCTGTTCTGCGTGAACAACCTAAGCAATATATCACAAGAACCAGCAACTAAAACATTCTTTACAATTCATATTCCTTGAATCTTATCATTTCATATTCTTTGAATCATATACTTTGAATCTGTCCTAACCCAAAATTCCCTCACCTCTTTTACAATCTTACCAAAACCTTCGCATTCTTTCATTCCTTCACACATTTTTCACATTTTTTAAAACCCTTTTACCACCTTGTTATTTTTTTCACACACTGTCAGTACTTCAGTCACTAAACTTTCTTGAATCTGTTACACTTTCTTTTTACAAATTTCGAGGACGAAATTTTTATAAGGAGGGGAGAATAAAACAACCATAATTTTCATATACAATTTTTTTCAAAATAATTTTTCAAAATTCATAAAGGGGTATTTATTGACTGAGAACAAGATAAGTAATTAATTAGCAATTTAATTACAAGAAGGAGCTTGTAGCTCATTGGTAATACCTTGCACTGCTGAACCAAGCCACCAGAGTTCAAATCCCATACCCCACATTATTTTTAATATTGTTTTTATTTTGAACCTTTAGAATACCAGGAGTTTACACATGCATGTCTCACAAAAACCCCACTACACCCAAAAATGTAACATTGCCAGGGGTTAGATGAACCGTCGGGAGGGATCCCGACCTCCTGATTCAGCCGGGAATCGGCCAAATCGGCCTCGACTCGGCCGACTCAGTCCTCCGACCGAGTCACGGCCGATTCCGGCGACGACCCCAACATGAAAATTGTGTCTTTTCACATTCCTTACACACCTGCAAAATTTTAGCCTCAGACCATTTTCAGAACTCTTTTAAAACCCCAATTACTCTACTTTTAATACATTTTTATTACATTTTATCATATTTTTTATTTTAAACTTTTCATCTACCCTAACCCTAGCCTAACTCTATAAATACCAACCCTACACACTACCCTCTCACCCCCAAACTTTGAGCCAACTCTCTAAAATTTCCAAGAAACCTTGTGTACTTTGAAAACGAGCACGAAGCGAAGCTACGGCGAAATTTCCGGCGAACTTCCGGCGATCATTCTAGGAGCTCCCGGCGACGAAGCGACGCACCGGCGACTCCTCCCGTTCCATCTCCCTCTTCTAGTTGTCCGAAACCCGTAAGTCCGAATTCCATCTTCCCTATTCTTTTCTAAAAATACGGAATTACAAACCCGACGGAATCGGAACAAACCCGATTTCCGATTTGGTTTCTTTAATAAACCTCACTTTTCTTTAATACAATTATGCTTAAACCATTACATGTTGACTATTAATCACTACTAAACATGTTGTTATACCTTTAAGTAGATCACGAGGTAATGACATACCTCCTCACACATTCATATGCAACATAGCACAATACTCTTGGGAAAATAGAATACGGGAAAAACGACATCATTGCAAATAAATACCATTTACTTAATAAAACCGTTTTCTAAAGGATTTAGTATTTGTACAATCTTTGCAAAGCGCCGCTACAACCCATTTTGGGGAACCCGTTCGGGATGGTGCGGATTATCGCACGTCCCTGGGCTTAGTAGTGCAAGATTCATAGCTCCGCAAGGAGCATTCTGTCTCGAAAGATTTAAAATACGACATCTTAAGAAAATGAGATTTTAGAAATATAAAATATATATTAAAATTATTTTTATATAATTATATATATATGTAACATTAAGATATCTATTTTGAAAGAATATAAATATTACAACTCTTTTCAAAAATCACAAGAATCGGTTTATATTAAAATACCATGAAATCCATACAAGTTTAATATTTCACTTTAATACCATATATTATGAAAATTTATTCTCAATAGAAATAGCATATGTATAAAATCTACAATTATTACAACTCTAAAGATGATAATAAATACTTGGGGTGTATTTTGAAAACTATACAAAAGTATTTTTACATAAAACCCCATCAAGTTCTGTAAATTACACTAAGGACCTTAGTAAACATAGCTTGCCTATCTAAGGTAGAAAACTTAACAACGGTGTTATCAATACGGTAATCGTCTTTGAAAAAGACACAAATCCTGCCGCCCATGCGCAGCGGTTACCGATAATATCAAAACAATCAGGAATTCAATTTACTTTTCTAATTGTCTAACTCAGTTTGAGTCTCATTACAATCTGACTTGAATATGATTCAAGTACAATCTACAATCTACAATCTATAATCTACAATTTACAATCTACAATTTACAATATTACAATTCAACATGAATCCACGAATCCATTATTCAATCTATCAACTTGACTGAATCGAACCATTGATATGCATTCCATTTACATTATTATACAGTTACATCCATGATTCTACAGTGACATACATGATTCTCCAGTTACATCCGTTTACTGATATCAAGGTTTCGATCAGTCATCCAAACATACAATCTATACAGTTTACAATACAATACAACAATACAATCAAGATAACATGGGGTTTAAGGGGTAGATTGGTACGGAAGGTGTTAGAAGTGGCATGATACAGTAAGACTTAATACACAAAACATGAATCCAGTTGCTGTTATACCGTGGTATAAACGGTTCCTTGTACTATACTTGCCTTTAGTCTCTGGCATATAGAGACTCCTCTCGTATACACTGGCATCCTTCTGTACCCAGCTACAAAAAACAGCGTTAATACAACATTAAAACAATATAATACAACTTTAAAAGATACATTCTTATTCTGTCTATTCTACTTTCTCCCTTATCTTTGGGACTTACCGAGCGACCTGTTCGCTGACGACATTCTCTTTCTTTCTTCTTTGAATGTCGTCAGGTGATCTGGACATATCAGAGATCGAGCCCAGCGCTGAAGACTTGGACCAGTTCAGTGAAGATCCCGAGCTCTAGTTCATTGTACACTTTTCCATTTCAGTACTTTTCTTTTCTGTTATGCCATTGTTTAGGCATTGCTTTTTATTCAGTTGTATTTACTTTTCATGCATTGTACAAAAGAATGTTAATAAATAAAGTTGTTGTTTTATTATATCTTGTCTCTTATGCATTTATTTTTATATTGCTTAGATACGCTTAGCGTATTTACTTCACAGTAAATACGTAGCGGCCTCGTCCCGTCCCCTTCGCCGTACACCGGGAAGCGGGGCGTGACATTTTCTCTTGAGGAAGAAGAAGAAGTGATGAAGAAAATGAATCAGAGAGTGAGGTTAGATTTGCAACCATGGTGAGTTAGTGTCATGCCTAACTCATGTAGAGAATAAACCATAGTCTAAGCTTAAGGGTTGGGTTAACAAATATCTTAAAAAAGACAAATGAGTGGACTAAGTCAATGAAGACCACAAGCTTCTACAAGGTTTGAACCATGACAAATATCTCCACAATTTTGAATTTTCTTGAAATAAATATAAACCCTAACTTTACCCTAGCATGGTGTGAGTCTCATACATACATGTTGCAAGTGTAACCTAACATGACACAATAATATATATCACATATATATTTTGTGTACAAAACGAAAATAATACAATTAACATATATCACATATGTATCAATGTATCATCAAGTGAGAAAAAGTAATTACTTAAGTGAGCTAATATTAGTTAATGTAATGTAATATATTAAATATATAATTATACATTAAATTATTAAATCAACTCTTGATTTAATAATCCAGCTATATCACATATAACCGACTAATATCAAATACAACAACTTATCGAATCAACACTTGATCCGATAACCCGGCTATATCACATATAACCGACCAATGTCACATGTCGCGAGAATAGAATGCGGTATCACATACACGCATTAATCTCGGTCCCGCACATATCACATATGTGCTCCTACTCCGTTTCGCATGAACCAGGAAACCTCTGTGTAGGACTCTAAAGACTCGTCAATACGCCGGCAGTAGGTGATCATATCAAACACCCATAAGTCGCAAGCTGTCTGCTAAACGTAACGGCCACCCGGGTATTGAGCGATCAGAAGATCAACAAGCAAGCCTGCTCATACTCCTGCGAATCCAATCAGTAACACTACCATACATTCCGGTCTCTTCGTCTGATATGTCGCATATCATAGCCTGAGGGTGGTATAACGTCAGACCCCAATAGCCTGATAAGTCATGCCGATGCAAGATCCATAACGGTTCGAGAAACTAATAGTAACACTTACCAGTAAATCTCAGCAACCCTGGCCAGGGATTTCCTGTTATGGCCAATCAAGCATAGAGCAACATCAACTCCCAATACCGGGAGAGACGAAACCCCTCCTATCGCTCATTGCCTCCATATGGCTTGGGACTGTACCCAAAAACCACCTTTTTGCACGATCTCTTGACCGTGGTATGGTGGAAATCAAAGCACAGTGGGAATCACACCAGGCTCTATGACGATCTTGGGTCTACAGACTATCCTGTACCAGTGTCACCAGAGAACTGCTATCCGATGATAGGTATAATACCATCTAGGAGTTCTCGGCGAGTCCGTCCAGTGTACCCAGTCTCCACTGAGTACCTGTATACCTTCTCTGATGTCAAACACTAATGGATATGGGATCATCCATCGCCCATCACATGGGTCGAGAAGCGCATACGCTAGTCTACTCTGGAGTATCGATACCCTGTCTCGATACTCCTACGACTAGGAACAATTATAGGGTGTACTTGTGGACTACCCTTAGCCCCACTAGTATGATCTCCATCATAGTCATGGTAGTTAAGTACACATCCTAAGAGCTTTGTCAACATGTGAGAGTGAGACAGCATCACATATACAAGTCAACATGTTAAGACAAAGAGCAACCAGATAGCATACTTTCATATCGAGCAAGAAAGTCCTCTCTATATATATGTCCAAGCATCCACTACAATATACATCACATGTACAGTAATGGCCTCTAGGGTATACATATAACTAACATATATATTAAATATATATATAATTATATTTCAAGAGAAGAAAATCATTAGTGAGCTAATATTAGTTTATATATATATATATATCAAATATATAATTATATATCAAATTATTAAATCAACACTTGATTCAATAATCCGGTTATATCATATATAACCGACTAATATCATTTATATGTATATCATATTATCAAATCAACACTTAATTCAATAACCATTTTATGTCACGTATAACCGACAACATTAAATATTGAATATCAAATCAATACTTAATTCAATAATCCGGTCATATCATATATAACCGGCCAATATCAAATATATATACATATAACAAATCGTTGAATCAACACTTGATTCAATAATCCGGTTATATCACATATAACCTAATCGATATCAAATATCGCGAGATTAGAATACGGTATCATATACTCGTATTTAATCAAGCACCCGCACATATCACCATATATGCCCTACTTCATTTCGCTTGAGCTAGGAAATCTCTGTGTGGGACTCTAAAGACCCGTCAATACGCCAGCAGTAGGTAATGATCATATCAATTACCCATAAGCCGTCAGCGGTACTAGCTGGATGTAAAGGCTACCCAGGTATCGAGCGAATAGAAGATCAACAAGCAAACTTGTCCAAACTCCTGTGAAGCCTATAAGCAACACTTACCGTACAGTTCGGTCTCTTCGTCTAATATGTCACATATCGAGTCTAGGGGTGGAATCATCAGACTCCAGTAACTTGATAAGTCATGCCGATGTGTGGCCTATAACTGTTCGAGAAACTACTGATAACACTTACCAATGAATCTCATCAGCCATGGCTAAGGACTTGCTGTTATAGCCAATCGAGTGTAGCGCAACATCAACTCCTTATATCGGGAGAGATGAAACCCCTCCTATCGCTCACTGCCTCCATATGACTCGGAACTGTACCCAAAATCCCCCTGTTTGCACGACTCCTTTGAGCCGTGGGAGAGAGAAAATCAAAGCACAGTGGGAGCCATACAAGACACTATGACGATCTCGGGTCTACAGACTAACCTGTACAAGTGTCACCAGAGAACTGCTATCTGATGATAGGTATAGTAC
Source organism: Agapanthus africanus (assembly GCA_030015575.1). Taxonomy (NCBI): domain Eukaryota; kingdom Viridiplantae; phylum Streptophyta; class Magnoliopsida; order Asparagales; family Amaryllidaceae; genus Agapanthus; species Agapanthus africanus. The sequence goes on from CM057337.1 coordinate 236,596,588, forward strand.
CAACTAGGAGTTCTCAGCGAGTCCTGTTCGGTTTACCCATTCTCTAATGAGCACCTGTGTACAATCTTTGATGTCAAACACCAATGGTTGTGGGATCAACCATCGCCCCATACGAGGACAATAAACATACACACTAGTCTACTCTGGAATATCGATGCCCTGTCTCGATACTCCCTCGACTAGGAACGGTTAAAAGATGTGCTTGCGGACTACACAAGCCCCACTAGTATGATCTGCATCATAGTCCTAGTAGTCAAGCCAACATCCTATGGGCTTTATCAACATGTATCAGAGAGACATTATAATAATACAAGTGTACATGTTAAGATAAAGAGCAACCAGATAGCATACTATTATGTCGAGCAAGAAAGTCCTCTATATATATGTCAAAGCATCCACTATATCATACAATAATGGTCTCTAGGGCATACATATTCCTAACAATCTCCCACTTGCACTAAGGCCAGTTATTGTAGTATCTCATACCCAATATCCTAAAATGTCTCTCAAACTACGTCTGGGGGAGGGCCTTCGTGAGTGGTTCCGATGCGTTGTCCTTCGTTTCAACTCTCCTGACCTCGATCTTCCGGCGTTCAACTATCTCCCGGATCAGGTGATACTGCCTAAGAATATGTCTGGATCGCTGATGGGACCGGGGTTTCTTGGCCAAAGCCACAGCTCTATTGTTATCACAATATAAAGATATTGGATGCTCAATGGATGGAACCACACCAAGTCCAGCAATGAACTTCTTCATCCAGACAGCCTCTTTGGCAGCATCATTGAGCGATGTATTCAGCCTTCATCGTCGAGTCTGCCACGGTATCTTGCTTGGAACTCTTCCAACATACCGCCCTTCCATTGAGGGTGAAGACAAAACCCGAGACCGACTTGCTGTCGTCCTTATCACTCTGGAAGCTCGAATCGGTAAAGGACTCCACTTGGAGTTCACCGTTATCATACACTAAGAACATTTCTTGAGTCCTTCTCAAGTACTTAAGAATGTTCTTCACAGCTGTCCAGTGGTTTTTCCCAGGATCTGATTGATACCTACTCACTACACCTAGTGAGTAAGCTACATCTAGTCTGGTACATAACATCGCATATATAATAGACCCGACTGCCGAAGCATAGGGTATCCCTTGCATGCGAGCCCTTTCCAAATCAGTCTTGGAAGACATCTCTTTGGAGAGAGTGATTCCTGAACAAGCGGGCAAATTACCATGCTTAGAATCTTCCATACTAAAACTCTTTAGTATGGTGTCTATGTACCTAGATTGGGACAATCCCAACATCCTCTTAGATCTATCTTTATAGATCTTAATCCCAAGGATGTAGGAGGCATCACCCAGATCTTTCATGGAGAACTTTTGTGATAAGAAGAGCTTGACCGAGTGTAGCATAGGATCATCATTTCCTATCAAGAGTATGTCATCTACGTACAATACGAGGAAGACAATCTTACTCTCTACCACTTTTTTGTATATACTCTTGGGTTACACTAATGTCCTGGCCATCATCCGTGGCCGTTTGCGGAATAATTTTTTTTCTACGATATAAAACTGGCGCTAGAATAACCCTAAACCGGATCTACCATAAACCTAACTAGCAAGCTAAAGGGTTCTATCTACTATGATAGAAAGCTATACTAAAGAAACAAGTCCTTCGGGTCTTCACTCCTCTCCTTTAGCTCCTTAAAGGATGTACGGATCGCGCTTGATCGACGGCCTCCTTACGTTAAAGATGATCCATCCGAGAGTGTCTACTTTGAGCTCCTACCTCTAAACCGAGGTAACTAGGTTACTTAGTATGCTAATCTAAGTAGCCTAGATGATGTAGAGAGTGATGATGGATTGATTTGTCTCGCTAACCCTAGGTTTCTCAACACATGAAACTATTAGGGCTTTGAGGAAGAAGAAGATGAAGCTTGAGGAGATGAGAGTGTAGAGTGAGCATAAAATGAAGAATGGCTAAGTGTTGTGAATAATATCAAGGATCAATAATTCACAACAAAAAATATCAAGCATGCCCAAATAGTAAACCATGAGTCACCCCATGAGTCACCAAGTAGCCATGCTTCATTTAATGAAAATAAACACCTCATACCTCCACCTCATTAACCATTTAACTAAAATGGTTAAAACAATAATGAGGTGTCTTCTTCTAGAAGCATCTTGCACAATTACAAGAATACCCCTCACCGTATATACATACCCATATCCGTATTCCGAAAAATACGAATACAAAGAGAAAAAATTAATCCAAGAATATAATACTAGGATCCGGCTTAAACTAAAGCCAGCAAGTATTATCCGCCCGAACATCGTACGTGCACAAGTACACGTATATGATCGAACCCCTGCCGTAAAACCATACGGCCTCTACTGTTGGGTTTACTTAGCACCTCACAAGGGTTTGTAATGCATCAAACATGCTACAATTAAATTCTTTAGGGTGCTAAGCAAACTAACCTAGGATCAAACTAGAAATTTAAAGTAACATATGAAGTAGTATCACATACTACAAGTAATATAACACTATGTAATGAGAATACAACCTTTGTAGTTCCCTTTGCTTGACACCTTGGCTACTTGAGAGTTGGAACGGGCTTGCTTGTGATCTTCCGAGTCCATAATGATCCACCCGGAGTCCTTTTTGTCCAAGCTCCAAGCTCCACTTGATCAAAAGATTAAGATGAAGCTAACACTCTAAACTAATTGGCTAGACTAGTGTGGAATGATGATGTGGTTTGTTTTCTCACTTCAAAACCCTAATTTTATCACTATCTCACTCACTAGCTAGGTCAAGAGAACAAGAGAGAGGAGGAGGAAGATGATGGCAACTCAAGAGCTCAAGATATGATAATGATAATGAATAAAAATGAGAATAGAAATTATATATAATTTCCACTCTCATTTCAAACCATGGGTTAATAAATATCTAGATATTTACTTTGGAGCAAAGAGAGTCATAGAAAATTAACTCATGGTTAATTCAAGGTTAAGTGAAGGATGAAGGATAAATATCAACCATGAATTAATTCTATTTCCCTCTAACTCAAAAATAAATAAAAAGATAAATACTTCCATGTGAGTCTTGCATTGCCACCACCAGTATATCAATAACCATGATACACACAAGTGTATGCATGTATGTGTGCATGCACATCAACATGTGCATCAACATAAACATATGCATACATGCATGTATACAATAAAGAAAAAGGGTTTAAAAGAAGTGAGCTAAAAAGTCAATGTTAAATCAACACTTGATTTAACAAACGGGTCATATCACATACGACCCGACCAATAGTAAACGCCCGATTAATATACGGTATCACATACGCGCATTTAATCGGGTCCCCACGCATATCTCATATGCACACCACATCGTTTCGCCTGGGCTAGGAAACTCGTCTGTGGGACTCTAAGACTCGTCAATACGCCGGCAGTGGGTGATGATCATATCAAGCACCCCAAGCCGCAAGAGGTCAGCTAAACGTAACGGCCACCCGGGTATTGAGCGATCAGAAAAAAACAAGCGAACCTGTCAAAACTCTCGTCGAGCCAACTGACAACACTACCGTACAGTCCGGTCTTTTTATCAGATATGCTGCATATCAAGTCTAGGGATGGCATCATCGACCCCAATAACTCAATAATTCATGCCGATGTATGGCCTATAATCAGACCGAGAAACTACTGATAACACTTATCAGTAAATCTCAATAGCCCTGGCCAGGGATTTACTGATATAGCCAATCGAGCACAGCGCAACATCAACCCCCAATACCGGGAGGGACAAAACCCCTCCTATCGCTCATTGCCTCCACATGTCTCGGGACTGTACCCAAAAGCCACCTGTTTGCATGACTCAGCAGAGCCATTGTAGGGTGAAAATCAAAGCACAGTGGGAGAACACATGAGACTCTATGACGATCTCGGGTCTTCAGACTAACCTGTACCAGTTTCACCTGAGAACTGCTATCCGACGATAAATATAATACCATATAGGAGTTCTCGGCGAGTCCGTCCAGTGTACTCAGTCTCCATTGAGCACCCGCATATGATCTTGATATTAAACATCAATGGATATGGGAGCATCCATTGCCCATCATATGGATCTAGTATCATATATGCTAGTCTACTCTGGAATATCGATGCCCCGTCTCGATACACCCATGACTAGGGACATTTCAGGATATGCTTATAAACTACACATGTCCCACTAGTATGATCTGCATCATAATCACAGTAGTCAAGCAAATATCCTCAGGGCTTTATCAACATGTACAAATGAATAAAAGAATGATCAAGTGAATATGTCAAATAAAGAGTAACCAGATAGCATACTATCATGTCGAGCAAGAAAGTCTCCTGAATACACACACAAACACACATACACACATATACATCCACTATCATATAATGGCCTCTAGGGCATACATATATCCTACATCTACATCATTTCGCCCGATGCAGGAAAACCCTCTGCGTAGGACTCTAAAGACTCGACAGTACGCCGGCAGTGAGTTACGGGATAAATCTATAACCACAAGCACGTCAGTGGCACTAGCTGTACGTAACGGCTACCCGGGTACTAGTCAAAAAGGAAGGCTGAAGAGCAAACTCATCCGGATCCCTACTGAGCCTATTCGTGACAATATCCGTACAGTCCGGTCTTTTCGTTTAAGAGTAACGCATACCGGGTCTAAGGGGTGGTAAACATCAGACCCTAATAACCCGATAATTCGTGCTGATGCGGCTCAAGACCAATCCGGGAAACTACTGATCAACCTATCAGTAAATCCCAACTGCCTTGGCCAAGGTCTTATGGTCCTGGCCAATCGAACATAGTGCGATATCGACTCCCAATACCTGGAGAGACGAATCCCTGACAATCACTCACTTCCTCCATGTGGCTCGGAACTGTACCCAACCAAAACCTGTTTGCACGACTCAGTAGAGCCGTTGTAGGGTAGTGATCAAAGCACAGTGGGAACTTAAACGAGACAAATGACGATCTCAGGTCCAAAGACTAACCTGTATACATGTCACATGAGAATCGCTATCTAACAATAGGTATAATACCATCTAGAGCTTCTCAACGAGTCCGTCCAGTGTACTCATCCCCAGTGAGCACCCGTATATAATCTTAGGTGATCACACCAATGGTTGTGGGACCAACCACCGCCCCTCGTCGAGGTCTAGAAACGTATACGCAAGTCTACTCTGGAGTATTGATGCCCGATCTCGATACTCCTCCGACTTGGGACATTTAAGGATGTGCTTATAGACTATCCAGCTCCTACAAGTATGATCGCCATCATAACGCTGGTATTCAAGCAAGATCCTACGGGCTTTATCAACATGTGGTCGAAATATATAACATATGCACGTGTTAAGATAAAGTCAAACCATAATAGTATACTACTGTATCGAGTCTTTATTAATATGTGCAAGCAACATAAAGTATCATGAGAAAGAAATACACATATCCTGATAAAGATAACTCAAATAATATACTATATAACTGAGCAAGATTGTCATGTACATACATATCCCTAGCATCCACATGTATACATATACAATAATAGCCTCTAGGGCATACATAGTCAACAATATCCCACTTGCACTAAAGGCCAGTAATGGGCGTATCGAATACCCAACGTCTGCACTAAGGCCAGCTGCTGGCGTACCGCATACCCAACATCTTAAAAAGTCGCTCGAACTGCGCATGAGGGAGGGCCTTTGTAAATGGATCCGCCGTGTTCTCTTTTGTAGCCACTCTCCGGACCTCGATCTCCTGGCGATCTATGATCTCCCTGATCAGGTGATACCGCCTTAAGATGTGTCTGGATTTCTGATGGGACCATGGTTCCTTTGCTAAAGCTATAGCCCCATTGTTATTGCAACACAATGGTATCGGATCAACAATGGATGAAACTACCTGAAGTTCAATAATGAACTTCTTCATCCAGACCGCTTTTTTTTGCGGCATCGTTTGCAGCAATGTATTCAGCCTCCATCGTCGAGTCTGCGACGGTGTCCTGTTTGGAGCTACTCCAACACACCACCCCTCCGTTAAGGATAAAAACAAAACCCAAGACAGACTTATTGTCATCCTTGTCACTCTGGAAGCTTGAATCGGTAAAGGACTCGACCTTTAGGTCTCCATTACCGAAAACCAAGAACATCTCCTTAGTCCTTCTCAGGTACTTGAGAATTTTCTTCACTGCTGTCTAGTGGTTCTTACCTGGGTTCGACTGATACCGGCTCACCACGCTAAACGCGTAAGTTACATTTTGTCTTGTACATAGCATCACATACATTATAGATCCTTCCGCCGAAGCATATGGTATAGTGCTCATGCGAACCCTCTCTTCATCAGTCTTGGGGGACATCTCTTTGGAGAGGGTGATCCGTGCAATGAGGATATATTACCACGCTTGAAATCTTCCATACTAAATCTCTTTAGTACGGTCTTTATGTACCTGGACTGCGAAAGTTCCAATAATCTCCTGGATCTATCTCTGTAGATCTTGATCCCCAGTACAAGGCATCACCTAAGTCCTTCATGGAGAACTTTTGTGACAAGAACAGCTTGACCGATTGTAGCATAGGAATATCATTTCCTATCAAGAGAATATCTTCCACTTACAAGAATAGGAATACAACAGTTCGTCCTACAATCTTCTTATAAATACATGGCCCATCCTCGTTTTTGATGAAGTCAAAGTTCTTGACTGTTTCATCAAAACAGATGTTCCAGCTCCACGATACCTACTTCAATCCATAAATGGATTTGAGCAACTTGCACACATTCCCGCTGCTCCTACTGTCTACAAAACTTTATGGTTGACCCATATAAACGCACTCTTCCAAACTTCCGTTTAGAAAAACCGTTTTTATGTCCATCTGCCAGATTTCATAGTCATCGAAGGCAACAATGGCAAGTAGGATCCGAATGGATTTGAGTATAGCTACTGGAGAAAAAGTTTCGTCATAGTCCAATCCTGGTCTTTGATGAAAACCTTTTGCAACAAGTCTAGCCTTATAGGTTTTCACCTGCCCATCCACACCAATTTTCCTTTTGTAGATCCATTTGCATCCAATGGGTTTTACCTCAGGTGGAGCAATTTCCAAGGTCCACACTTTATTGGTGTACATGGACTCCATTTCGGATTGCATAGCATCCATCCACTTATCAGAGTCCCTACTGATAATGGCCTGCATAAACTAGTAGGATCATCTTCTTCCAAGATGCATTCCTCTCGATCCCCGTCTAAGAGAAAACCGTAGTATCTCTCAGGCGGATGAGAAATCCTACTAGCTCTGCGGAGTGGCTGAGGCTCGTCCAGGGTTATTAAATCCTCTCGTTCTATCAAATCTTCAGTTATAGTTTGTCCCTCTGGAATTTCTTCCAGTTCTACCGCGCTCTCACTAATTTCTTTTGCAAGAAATTTCCACTCTAAAAAAGTGGCGCGATGAGCAACGAACACTTTCTGTTCCTCAATGTGGTAGAACAGATATCCTAGAGAATTTTTAGGATATCCTACAAACTTGCATAAAACTGACCGTGTCTGAAGTTTGTCCGGATTTTGTACTTTTACACAGGCCGGACAACCCCAAATCTTAATACGTTCAAGATACAGACTTTTACCACTCCATATTTCATATGGAGTCTTAGGCAAAGATTTGGATGGAACCTAATGTTAGTTATATGTATGCCCTAGAGGCCATTACTGTACATACGATATATATTGTAGTGGATGCTTGGACGTATATAGGGATGACTTTCTTGCTCGACATGATAGTATGCTATCTGGTTACTCTTTATCTTAAAATGTACGTTGATTGCCTCTATGTTACATGTTGATAAAGCCCTTAGGATGAGTACTTGACTACCAGGATTATGATGCAGATCATACTAGTGGGGACAGTGTAGTCGCTAAGTACATCCTTCAAATGTTCCTAGTCGTAGGTGTATCGAGACAGGGCAACGATATACCAAGTAGACTAGTGTATAGCTTCTCGACCCATGTAGATGGGAGATGGATGATCCCATATCCATTGGTGTTTGACATCAGAGATAGTATACGGGTGCTCAGTGGAGACTGGGTACACTGGATGGACTCGCCGAGAACTCCTAGATGGTATTATACCTATTGTCAGATGACAGTTCTCTGGTGACACTGGTACAGGTTATTCTGTAGACCCGAGATCGTCATAGAGTCTTGTGTGATTCCCACTGTGCTTTGATTTCCACCTTACCACGTTCAAGAGAATGTGCAAAACGGTGGCTTTTGGGTACAGTCCCGATCACATGGAGGCAATGAGCGATAGGAGGGGTTTTGTCTCTTCCGGTATTGGGAGTTGATGTTGCGCTGTGCTCGATTGGCTATAACAGGAAGTCCCTGGCCAGGGCTGCTTCAGAGATATACTGGTAAGTGTTATTAGTAGTTTCTCGATCCGTTCTGAGCCTCACATCGGCACGACTTATTGAGTTACCGGGGTCTGACGATTACCACCCCTAGACGAGATATGCGACATATCAGACGAAGAGACCGGACTGTACGGTAGTGTTACTGATTGGATTCACAGAAGTGTGAGCAGGCTTGCTTGTTGATCTTCTGATCGCTCAATACCTGGGTGGCCGTTACGTTTAGCAGACTGCTTGCGGCTTGTGGGTGTTTGATATGATCAACCTACTGCCGGTGTATTGACGAGTTTTTAGAGTCCTACACAGGGGTTTCCTGGCTCAAGAGAAACGGAGTAGGAGCACATATGTTATATGTGCGGGACCGAGATTAATAAGATATGTGATACTGTATTCTATTCTCGCGATTTGTGACATCGGTCGGTTATATGCGATATAGCCGGGATATCGGATCAAGAGTTGATTCGATAAGTTGTTACATTTGATATTAGTCGGTTATATGTGATATAGCCGGATTATTAAATCAAGAGTTGATTTGATAATCTAATGTATAATTATATATTTGATATATTAAGTTACATTAACTAATACTTGCTCACTTATGATTTCTTTTCTCACTTGATGTGCACATTGTATATATGTGATATGTATATTTGTGTATATGTTTGTGTCATGCTAGGTTACAAATGCAACATATGTGTATGAGACTAAGAACATGCTAGGGTTAAGTTAGGATTTATAATTTATTCAAAGTTAAAAAAATTAGTAGAGAATTGGTTTAAGGTTCAAAGCTTGTAGAAGCTTGTATGAACCTTTGACTAAGTCCACTCTTTTGTCAAGATTAGGATATTTGTTAGCCCAACCCTTAACCTTAGCCGTTGGTTTATTCTCTACATGGGTTAGGCATGATATTATCTAACCATGGTTGGATTTCTAACCTAATCTAAATCATTCATCACAACTGTTGGATGTAGTGCCCTCAAAGTCAATTATTGGATCACAGGTACGTGATTGCAATGATTGAGGGAGGACCTATACCGGTAGGACAGTCTTACTTGAGATGATAGTATGCTATCTGGTTTGGCTTTATCAGTCGTGTACAGTTTTAGGTGACATGTTCACTATTACACGTTGATAGAGCCCTAAGGATCCTGCTTGACTACCAACAGTATGATGGCGATCATATACGTTAAAGTTGGGTAGTCCATAAGCACATCCTTAAAAGTGGTCCCTAGTCATGGGAGTTTCGAGACAGGGCATCGATACTCCGGAGTAGACTAGTGTATACAGTCGACCCCGACGAGGGGCGGTGGCCGGTCTCACAAGCCACTGGTGTTAGTTGGATCACCTAAGATGTATACAGGTGCTCATTGGGTTATGAGTACACCGGACAGGACTCGCCGGGAAGCTGCTAGTTGGTATTATTCCTAGCGTCAGATAGCAGTTCCCTGGTGACATATGTACAGGTCAGTTCATCAACCTGAGATCGTCATTTTTCTCGTGTGAGTTCCCACTGTGCTTTGATTTCTACCCTACCACGACTCAAAGGAGTCGTGTAAACAAGTTTTTTTTGGGTACATTCCCGAGCCACATGGAGGCAAGTGAGAGGATCGGCAGGGGATTCGTCTTTCCCGATATTGGGGGTAAGATCGCGCTGTGTTTAGGAGAGCCATTACACAAATCCCTCAGCCGAGGCAGGAGATTTACTGGTAGGTACTCCAGTAGTATCTCAAGGTGTTCTAGGCTACACTCTGACACGACTTATACCGTTATTGGGGGTCTGACGTTACCAGCCCTCTAGGCCCGATATGCGATACTCATAGACGAACGGACTGGACTATATGTATATTGTCACTGATAGGCTCAGTAGGGTTCCAGGATGAGTTCGCTCATTGGCTTCCCTTGAGGTCAGTACATGGGCAGCCGTTACGCACAGCTAGTGCCGCTGATGTGCTTGTGGTTAAACCCACCGCCAGGGTACTGACGAGTCTTTAGAGTCCCCCACAGATAGTTTCCCAAGTTCGGGCGAAACGTTGTAGAGGCCGTATGGTTTTAGGCAGGGTTCGAAAAATGCACGTGCACTTTTGCACATGTCATATTTCGGACAGATAATACTGGTGGGCTTTGGTTTAAGCCAGATCCATGTATTATATTGAGTCGGAATATTTTAGTCTCTCGTATTCGTATTCGGTCGGAATACGGATACATATGTATATACAGGTGAGGGGTATTTTCGTAATCCGTTACGAGAATACTTTAGAAGATGCATTTCTTTTTGGATTAATCATTTTGGTTTAAATGATTAAAGTTTTGGAAAGTGTGACTCGTGTTAATGAGTCATTGATTCTAGCATGTTCACTAATGAGTCATGTAGTGAGTCATGAAGAATTAATGACTTTTGTTTTGGGTGGGATATTTTAGGGTTTTGGTTGGAGATATTTTTCTAGGATATTTTCCATGATATTTCTTCACAAAACCTTATATATATCATCACCAATTTTTGGGCAGCCATAGGTCAATTTTTGGGACTTGGTTTTTGCTCACTTGATTCATATCTTGAGTTCATAAATTTCAACCTCTACCCTAACCCTCTCATGTGATGAGAACTCTAGGGTGTTTGAGATAAAGTATTCTACTCATTCTCTACTTCATCTTGGTCATCTCTTTTAGCAGACTTGATGACCGAATTGCCTCGGTATAGAGGCGGGAGCCCGTTTAAAGATCCGTTGACGTGGTGCCACCTCGATGAGACGAGAGATCGGAGTTGCCTCGAGAATCGTGGGATGATGGCTAAAGACCGAAGGACTCGGATCGATCGGTATAGCCTTTCTACCTCTTTACAGTTTGTTAGTTTGTGTTAATGGTAAGATCCGGGTTATAGTATGCGATAGCGCCGGTCATAAAAGTTTTTGTTCCGCGTTTGGCGTCAGAATGACTGCCGGGGCTCTACCATAGACTTACATGGTATCAGAGCCACGCCAATAACCTTTACTAACTTGTTTTATCGCGTTTAAAATATCGATCGAACGAAATTTCCAAAACCGCATTTTTCAGGCTAAAGTTTCTATCGATTTTTAAAACTGGTCTAAAAATCATTTTGAGCATCTCAGAAAATCGAGCAGGCTTTTTAAAGAATTCTGATGAAATTTGGTCGACTGACACCATTGTACTACCGCGGAACCGCCGCACAAACCATGGTTTGGCCGCGGTTCCGGCGCCAGTTTGTGGCTACAATGCTCCATATTTCTTCAGTGTGTTCTGCATAGGGAATTGTGGTTTATGGTATATTTTGTTTGGGCCCAGATTTTGTTAAGTGTACTGCAGTTGTACGTGGGGCCCACTTCGAGAAGTTTTGTCTATCGAAATTTTAAACTTATTAGTTTACAGTACTTACATTATATCTCCGACTGTGAATGTCATTCGAGCGGTAAATTGCGTCTAATTTCTATAGTCCTTTTAGATGGGTTTGCGAACGTGACATTCGCGTTGATGTTCTGTGTTGTGCTGTGATGTTGCGGATTTGTCGTGGTGGATAGCAGTGTGCAATGGTAGTGCAGTTTGGGATTGTTTGTACATTTGATATTGCGGGGCGAACGTCCAACATATGGACTGCCGTCACTGCCTGTTTGTATAATATTCTTTTGGGGCACGACCGGGCTGAGGTCGATGTACCCGTTATACATATTTTTCATTTCTGTACTAGGTTTTACCCCGCGACGGAGTGCACGGATAGCCGGGTTCTGGAGGGCAACGGGTCCACATCTCATGGCTTTGAGAGGCAGAGGGGCCTCATTCTAGAATTGGCAGACTATTCGCCGCACTCGTAGGGGGTACAGGTTGACCCAAGGAGGGGTGCCCAAGTTACCGGATTCCGTGAAGTGCAGGGTGGTCCATTCACTTTGCTGTAGGGGGCTGCCTCGCTTCAGGTTTTGGCGGGTAACTTGCTGCACTCGTAGGGGTCTAGGTTTTCATTGCACAGGCTATCCACACGACCAGGGGAACGTCGAGTTTCAGTAGCGGCTCTGTGAAACTCGAGGATCCTCGATTATCTGTATTGTTCTGTGATGCTTATTACTTTTCTGTAATGTTGCATATTATCATGCCTAGAGCGATTATTGTATATTGGTATATATACTAGTAGATGTTGTATATGTTTTGCACCCACACTAGTCCAGTCCCCGATCTGTCGTTAGTTAAGTAACCTAACGGGTAAAGACGGGACCCAGTGACGAATGCGGATAGCATATACGTACATTTTATTTTCGTTCTTTTCTGGTGTGATTAATTGATGGGACTGCGTTGATTCTGATCAATGCAAAGGAAAACAAACCTGTTTGGACGTTGTTGGAATAGTTTTAAAAGGTGTTATTACAAAGACGTTTTCTTTTGTTTTGCACAGTGGTATTCAGTTGGAATATCCTGCACCTCATTCGACAAGGCAAGGGCCGAGATCCTTTCACCGGGAGTGAGCCCTTGGGCAGAAGTTTGCATCTGGGTAATAACTTCACTATAGTCAATTACATGTTGCTTTGCATCACGGTATTCAGTTGGAATATTCTGCACCTCATTCCACGAGGAAAGAGCTGAGATCCCTTCACCGGGAGTGACCTCTTTAGCAAAGGTTTTCGCCACTATATTTTTATAAAAAGCTATCAGGTTCCTTCAACGAGATCAAGTTCGTTACGTTAAGGGTTTTTCGCCAAAAACCAGCCGTAGCCCTCCGTCAATTCATATGAATGGTCAGTAGTATTCAAGCTATGTTGGTTTGGCCCTTAGTCAAGACATAGTGATTGGTAGCTGCTGGGGTGTTCACATGTTGCATAAATAGATGCGTTGGTTTGGGACAGTCGTATTACTTTGTTGACCCTTAGTCAAGAGTATGTACGGGTGGGTTCAAATTAACAAGATAATGATGGGAAGAACTTGACATGTGACTTATGATTTGTTGGCCCTTAGTCAAGGTCATAAGAGCATGGAGCAAAAATCAATATCGGGAGTTTCTAAAGAAACTGAAACTTGCCAGGCATGCATATACCTTCTGGAGTGTGATAACATGAGTGGATATCTTCACGTTATCATGCGATGAGAGTTGGATCCCGATTCCCACTGATGAGTTGGTTTACTCTTCGGATGATCCCGATTGATTCTTCTTTCAGGTTTGGAGGAGAATTTGACAGTGCAGTGGGAGGTTTCCTGATTAGATAAAGTGATAACCATTCTGATCTAGGTTAGAGTGCACGCAGAGTGTTTCTTTTCTCTCTCTCTTTGGCAGCGACCTTTGACCGAACCTAGACTATGACTCAGTGACCAAGTTGACCGAACTTTCTTAAAATACTGGCTTTTGGATTGTCCTAGTTGCATAAGTCATTGCCGCTCCTTCTTTTACCCTTTGAATTTCTCAGAACACCTCGTATCACTATGAACATCCACTTCCATTGGATAGATCCATCGTATGGTTATATACGAACTCGAAGAGACTTCTTCGAGGATGGATCCAGGTTCAGGAGAAATTGAATTGGTTTATTCAGTTGTCTTTTATCATTACCTTCTCTCAGGTTGCGAGGGCTCCTTGGTTTAGGAGAGTACACCTATTACGCATATTGGATAGTCTTCTTCCAAACCATAGGCAGGTGCCGAAAGGTAGGGAATGAAGATAACCAATTAGCCTAAGTAGGGTGTACAGAAGGTAATAAGTAAAGACAAAATAAAGGGATTAGAAAGAGGGCAAAGTAAATTGCGACTGATATCATTCACGACCAAACCGCGTACTTCATCGCCACTTCACCTTTGCTTTTTTCCCCAGTTCGGGAGAAATAGAATAAGGTATTATTCAGTTGTCTTTTATCATCACCTTCTCTCAGGTTGCGAGTACTCCTAGGATTAGGAGAGTACACCTATTATGCTTACTGGATAGTCTTCTTCCAAATCATAGGCTGGTGCCGAACGGTAGGGAAGGAAGAAAACCATTTAGCCTAACGATGGTGTACAAAAGGTAACGACTAAAGACAAATAAAGGGATTTGGAGAGATGGCAAAGAAATATACGGTTACAGTGATGGATTGGATTATGGAAGAGGCATTACTAGGAATACCAGGATACCCCTACGAAACATTTTCATGTTTCAGTTTCACTGTGCGTTGTTAAAGGAAAACTGATTTCCCGATTAGATACTTACTCCAGGGTATGTGTTTACCAGCTATGATTCTCACATCTGTATGGTATTACAGATGATGAGTGGGAGTAGGTTATTGGGAATAAGGTGATCATCCTCATTATATCGAAATTCGTTGTAATTGGTGATATTTGAGGAAGTCGCCTGGGTTTTTGCCGGACGGCAAGTATTTGGTTTTGAGTATCTGTTATTGTGCACCAATTTCAAACTGATATATCTGTACGTTTATTTTTATAAAGTGAGATATAACTTTTTGAAATTATGTCTGTGACATTTACCTACATCAGTTGACGATTGGGTAAGGAGTATTGAACAACGGAGTAGTTCTTAACCATAAGTACAGTTTTCAACCTACGATGCACAGGTTTTGAGTTATTCGACTCAGGGGACTCATACAGAGTATTGTATGTTGTCCAGTGTCTATTAGGACAAAGGGGTTGGTTCTCGTACTATGTTCTGTTTACTTATGACTTCTCTAGTTTTTAGACAAGTGTTTCGTAGAAATACAAGGTCTAAGTTTTGAGAAGTTATGGGTATATGAATAAAGTAGAGAACCAGATATCGCAAGTATCGGGATTCTTCAAAGAGATCGAAGATGTAGATACTAATGATTGGAATTCAGTTGATAGTAATGGTTTTAAGAAACTTGTTTCTTTTTCAAGTTACTCATAATTGGATGCATTCCTAAGTTGAGTAATGCTGATTAACCTCTCTCCATTAAGTTGATATGCACTGGAGACAGCTGCATGATTTGAATCTGGTTCCAATTAAATAAGTGCCAAAGTTTCTATATTAGATATAGAATGGTTCATATCTTAACGATGTTAAGGTACGGGGAGTTGTCCGGCTTATGCTTAAAACCAGACTCTGGATAACTCAAGGCTTGTTTCTGTAATGGCAGTTTGTGGGTTGGCCCAGGCTATGATGAGGGTTGAATTTCTACCTTCTGGAAGATCAATGGTGATATTGTTCTTGACTCGCCACAGTTTTAGTAAAATGGATTTTTTCAGAAAACGGTAGTGGGAGTACGGTAGAACTGGAAGTGATTCCAGAACCGCAAACGATTACGGAAAATTTAATAGGACCTAAAGATTCAATCAGGTTTGACATTCCATTAGCCACTCCGCAGATATGGTGGGTAACCTCAGGCACCCGAGAGGTACTCCGGTAGCCTCAAGGACGGTGACAGGGAGGTTCTTGTTTATCCAGACTTGACACTACTGTTGTTTCAGGCTATGAGACCCGGCAGGAGGTTAAGTATAGCGTCGTTCTAAACTAGCTTTAGAAGTGCACGTATATATTATTCTGCCAGAGGGTTGTTATGGTCAGTGGGAGCAGCGGAAACATAGTGGGAAAATTGCTTATGTCTATTTATAGACTTGAGCAGATATAGCGGAGATAGATCATCTAATTTTGATATGACAGTCATGGGTTTGACTTCATCAGAATAGGGGATGGATCTGTTAAGAAGGTAGTAGGGTGTGATGTCCTGGTATATGGATGACATTCACAGAGTAGGAAGTAAAATTCCTATACTACGATCGGTTATACTGTGGTTGTCACACAGTTGTTTCTCCACACAGGATATAGATATAATATATGACATTCTGGTTTCTAGATCTATGGTTTTAGATCTAGATTTGGGTAGTTTCCCAATGTGGGTACTTTGACAGTATTCTAATAGTATTTTAGAATAGATGACTCCTGGCATGGTGGTGTACCTGCAGGTGATGGAGTCACCCTCTCTAAAGGTGTCTTACAGACTAAAGGGGAGAGGGATGTGCATGATTAACATATCACTTGCTTAGGCAATTGAGTTGATCATCAGATGTCAAGTACCACACCAGATATTGTTTTTGCACTAGATGCAATAAGTTTATATTAATCCAATCCTGAAAAAACATACGGAAGCAGTTTTAGAACATAAGTGCATGTTCTAGGGATTTGATGACGGCAGTCTCCTTCGGAGACGGTTATCATTCCAGGCTTCAAAGGTGACATGGATGACAGAGTGATTGTCAGAGTTATAGTTTTCCCTTTGACGAAAGGGGCAGTATTATGGACAGGTGGTCCAAGAGGATACTGTGGGAGGCATGGTGCTGGATACTGATTAGTTTCAGTTATCGATACAGTCTAAGAAGTTTGGATTTGGAGTTCATTTATGAACTAGGTCCCATCAGATATCCAGACATATTCTAAGATAGGTATTACTCGATTCGGGAGATGGCTTTCTCCGCGAACTTGAGATTAAGAGAGACATAGAAAGAAACATCAGGGCGGATCCACTCATTGAGGCTATTTCTCGAACACAAGAGTTTTACAAACGAGCTTTGTGAAACTAATTAGTAGAGGAGTTGGGTGTTCGGTATCACACGGGCTGTGAGTATGCGACATCGCAATAATTAGCCTTAAGTGCAAGTGGGAGATTGTTGGAAGTAGTGCCCTCAAAGTCAATTATTGGATCGCAGGTATGTGATTGCAATGATTGAGGGAGGACCTATACCGGTAGGACAGTCTTACTCGAGATGATAGTATGCTATCTGGTTTGCCTTTATCTGTCGTGTACAGTTTTAGGTGACATGTTCATTATTACACATTGATAGAGCCCTTAGGATCCTGCTTGACTACCAACAGTATGATGGCGATCATATACGTGAGAGTTGGGTAGTCCATAAGCGCATCCTTAAAAGTGGTCCCTGGTCGTGGGAGTTTCGAGACAGGGCATCGATACTCTGGAGTAGACTAGTGTATACAGTCGAGACCCCGACGAGGGGCGGTGGCTGGTCTTACAAGCCACTGGTGTCAGTTGGATCACCTAAGTTGTATACAGGTGCTCATTGGGTTATGAGTACACCGGACAGGACTCGCCGGGAACCTGCTAGTTGGTATTATACCTAGCGTCAGATAGCAGTTTCCTGGTGATATGTGTACAGGTTAGTTCATCGACCCGAGATCGTCATTTGTCTCGTGTAAGTGTTGGAGATAGTGCCCTCAGAGTCAATTATTGGATCACAGGTACGTGATTGCAATGATTGAGGGAGGACCTATCCCGGTAGGACAGTCTTACTCGAGATGATAGTATGCTATCTGGTTTACCTTTATCATCGTGTACTGCTTTAAGTGACCTGACACGTCGCTATTACACGTTGATAGAGCCCCTAGGATTCTTGCTTGACCACCAGCAGTATGAGGGCGATCATATAAGTGGGAGCTGGGGTCTATAAGCATATCCTTAAAAGGTCCCTAGTCGTGGGAGTTTCGAGACTGGGCATCGATACTCCATTAGTAGACTAGTGTATACAGTCGAGACCCCGACGAGGGGCGGTGGCCGGTCTCACAAGCCACTGGTGTCAGTTGGATCACCTAAGATGTATACAGGTGCTCATTGGGTTATGAGTACACCGGACAGGACTCGCCGGGAACATGCTAGTTGGTCATATACCAGACGTCAGATGGCAGTTCCCTGGTGACATGTGTGCAGGTTAGTTCATCGACCTGGGGATCGTCATTTGTCTCGTGTGAGTTCCCACTGTACTTTGATTACTACCCTACCACGGCTCAAAGGAGTCGTGCAAACAGGTTTTAGTTGGGTACAGTCCCGAGCCACATGGAGGCAGTGAGCGTATCTTCAGGGGTTCGTCTCTCCCGGTATTGGGGGTGAGGTCGTGCTGTGTCTAGGAGAGCCATTACACAAAGTCCTTGGCCAAGGCAAGGAGATTTACTGGTAGGTATTCCAGTAGTATCTCAGGGTGTTCTGGGCTACACTCCGACACGACTTGTACCGCTTTTGGGGGTCTGACTTTTACCAACCCCCTAGGCCCGCCATGCGATGCTCATAGACGAACGGACCGGACTGCACGGATATTATCACTGACAGGCTCAGTTGGGTGTCGGGGTGAGCTTCCTCATCGACGTCCCATTTGGTCAGTACCTGGTAGCCCGTCACGTATTGGCTTATACCTCTGACGTGCTAGTGGTTAAATCCACAACCAAGGTGTTGACGAGTCTTTAGAGTCCCCCACATTCAGTTACTCAGCTTTCGGGCGAAAGGTTGTAGAGGCCGTATGGAGATATGGCAGGGTCCGATCAGATACGTGCGGTATTGCACGGATCAGGATCGGACAGTCTGTACTATAGGCCGTATGGTGATATGGCAGGGTTCGATCAGATACGTGCGGTATTGCACAGATCAGGATCGAACGGATATTACTAGCCGGCTTTGGTATAAGCCGGATCCTAGTATAGTACAGTGTAGATTTTGTCTCATTGCATTTGTATTTCGGTCGGAATACAAATGCGGGTGTGTATGCACAGTATCGGGGTTTTCCTGTAATTTATTACGGGACCAGTTTTCTGGAGTTGCCAGTTTGCTTTCCGTTTCGGCCAAATTTCTATTGTTCCGTTCATTGGCCGAAGATTGGTGGAGGAGGGTTTATTTGCATTGTTGCAAATAAGCTTTAGTGGAGGGGGTCTTTGCTTATTTCCTTGTATCATGATGGCTCACCATACCTTGACCTTTTTGACTTGATCCTTCATGATGGCTTGACTTTGTTAGCATCATGGTTGTTGATGATGGTTGTGTGGAGTGTTGGCATTGCTTTGTGATCATGGTTGATTATCATAACCATTCCTTTCTCTCTCTCTCTTGATTATGGTTGTGGTTTGATCTTTTGTTTTTTGATATCACTCCCTCACTCTCATTCACTCCTTCCATCCTCTCTTGTGGCCGGCCACTATGTGCAAGGGTTGTCCAAAAATTGTGTGGGTGTATTTTTGGTTCATATCATGCTCCAAAATACCCACTAGCTCCTCCACATTGTTCTTGTTTCATCCCTCCACCATATGGCACCTCCATGAACCCCAAAAGAGACAATAGCTCACTACACATTCTACAGCGAATCTTGGGCACGTCGAGTAGCCGGCTTCGTGCCCGAGTTGCCTCGGCATTGAGGTGGAGCCCGTAAACAAAGTAGGCGATGTGGTGCACTTCCGGCGACGAGGAGGAGACGGGACATTCCGCAGGAGATCGGGACCATGACGAGAAGACCGGAGGACTTGGATCGTCGGTATATCTCTAACCCATCTTGTTAAGTAGCTTAGACTAGTTAATGGTTCGATCCGGGTTATAGTGCGCGGTGGTGCCGGTTTGCTAAGTCCGCAAAAATTTAAGTTATTCACCGCTTCCGCATTCCGGCGTCGGATTGACGGCCGGGGCGCCGCCGTGCACTTACAGTGGTATCAGAGCCTCGCCATTAACTTAGTCTAGCTTTGTGTAATGTGTTTGCATTTCCGATCGATCAAAAAGTTCCAAAACTGCATTTTAGTTCGCATCAGTTTCTGTTGAAAATTTTTGGTCTCGAAAAATTTTTCAGGTTATAAAATATTGATGTACTGGAAACTTTAAGAGTTCTGTAAAAATTTGACGAAGTAACTCCACAGTTGGAGCGCGGAACCGCCGCGAAAACCCCATTTGTGCGGCCCTTCCGCCGCGCACTATTCACATCACTTCACCAATATTTTACAGAGGCCTTCTGGGCTTAAAATATGGGCTTTGGAATATTAAAGTTGGGCCAATTGTTTCTGTGAGTGCTACAGTTTTCTTTGGGGCCCACTTGTTAATTGTTTGATCAATCGGAAATTTTTTAAACACATTTTTCACAGTATTTACATTATATCTGCGACCGTGAATGTCACTCGATCGGTAAATCCGGTCTAACTGCTATAGCCCGGTTAGACGGATTTGCGAACGTGACTTTCACGTTGATGTTCTATGTATTTGCTGTGATGTTGCGGATCGGTCGTGGGGGATAGCCTGGATGCAATGCTAGTACTGTGCTGTTGTATTATGTACATTTGATATTGCGGGGCGAGCGTCCGACATGTGGACTGCCGTCACTGCCTGATTGTATTATTATTTTGGGGCACGACCTGGTTGCGGTCGATGTACCCGGTGTATGTATATTTTACTTTCTGTACTAGGATTGCCCCGCGGAGGGGTGCACGGATAGCCGGGTTCTGGAGGGCAACAAGCCCGCATCTCATGGCATTGAGACGGAGGGGGCTTCATTCTAGGATTGGCGGGCTATTCGCCGCACTCATAGGGGGTACAGGTTGACCCAGGAGGGGTGCCCAAGTTGCCGGATTCCGTGAAGTGCTGGGTGGTCCATTCACGGCGCTGAAGGGGGCTGCCTCGCTTCAGGTTTTGGCGGGTGACTTGCCGCGCCCGTAGGGGTCTAGGATTTCATTGCACAGGCTATCCACACGACCAGGGGAACGTCGGGTTTCAGCGGCTCTGTGAAACCCGGGGATCCCAGATATCTGTATTGTTTCTGTGATGCTGTACATTTTCTGTGATGTTGCATTTTTATTCACGCCTTGAGCGAATATAATATATTGGTATATATATTAGTAGATGTAGTATATGTTTTGCATCCGCACTAGTCCAGTCCCCGCTCTGTCGTTAGTAAGCTAACCTAACGGGTAATGACAGGACCCAGTGGCGAATGCGGATGGCATATACGTACATCAGTATATTTTCGTTCTTTTTGGTGTGATCAATTGATGGGACTGCATTGATTCGGATCAATGCAAGTTAAAAACAAACCTAATCTGATGTTGTTGGAACACTTTTTCAAAAAGCTGTTATTGCAAGGACGTTCACTTTTGTTTTGCATCGTGGTATTCATTTGGAATATCCTGCTCCTCAGTCGACGAGGCAAGGGCCGAGATCCCTTCACCGGGAGTGACCCCTTGGACAAAAGTTTGCGTCAGGGCATTAATTTCACTATAGCCGATTGCTTTTGCTTTGCATCGTGGTATTCAGTTGGAATATCCTGCACCCCATTCTACGGGGAAAGAGCCGAGATCCCTTCACCGGGAGTGACCTCTTTAGCAACGGTTTTCGTCACTATATTTTTAAAAGCTATCCGTTCCTTCGACGATATCAAGTTCTTTACGTTAAAGGTTTTTGCCAGAAACCATTCGTAGCCCTCCGTCGTTTCATATGGGTAGTCAATAGTATTCAAGCTGTGTTTGTTGGCCAAAGTCAAGGCACAGTGTTTGGTAGCTGTTGGTTATTCATATGCAGCATAGATAGATGCGTTGGTTTGGAACAGTCGTATAGCCTTGTTGGCCAAAGTCAAGGGCTTGTGCGGGTGGATTCGAATCAACCTGGAGAATGACGGGTAGAACTTGACATGTGACTTATGATTTGTTGGCCAAAGTCAAGGTCATAAGAGCATGGGGCAGAAATCACATCGGGAGTTTCAAAAGAACTGAAACTTGCCAGATATGCGCATACCTTCTGGAGTGTGATAGCGTGAGCGGATTCCGTCACGTTATCATGCAATGATAGTTGGATCCCGATTCCCACTGATGAGTTGGTATACTCCTCGGGTAACCCCGACTAATTCTTCTTTCAGGTTTGGAGGAGAATTTGAGGTACAGTGGGAGGATTCCAGATTAGATAAATTGGTAACCATTCTGATCTAGGTTAGAGTGCACGCTGAGTGTTTCTTTTCTCTCTCTCTTTGGCAGCGACCATTGACCCGACCCTAAGACTTTGACTCAGTGACCAAGTTGACCGAACCTTCTTAAACACCGGCTTTTGGATTGTCAGAGTTGCAGACCTCATTGCCACTCCTACTTTTACCCTTTTTCTCCAGGACACCCCGTATTACTACGAACGTCCACTTCCATTGGACAAAACCATCGTATGGTTAGATACGAACTCGAAAGAATTTATTCGAGGATGGTTTCCGGTTCTGGAGAAAACGGATAGGATTATTCAGTTGTCTTTTCCTTTTACCCTCTCTCAGGTTACGAGTACTCCTTGGTTTAGGGGTAGTACACCTATTACGCAAATTGGATTGTCTTCTTCCAAACCTTAGGCTGGTGCCGACCGGTAGGGAATGAAGAAAACCAATTAGCATAACGATGGTGTGCAGAAGGTATTAAGTTCAGACAAAGCAAGGGATTAGTAAGAGGGCAAAGTAAATTGCAACAGATATTCACGACCAAACCAAATATTTCATTACCACTCCCACATCACCTTTGTATTTCTCCAGGACACTCCGTATCACTACGAAGATCCACAGTTTATTTGGATACTCCATCGTATGGTTATATACGAACTCGAATGGAACTTGTTCCAGTTCGGGGATGGATTCTGGTTCAGGAGAAATAGGAATAAGGTTTATTCGGTTGTCTTTTATCTTCACCCTCTCTCTCATTGCGAGTGTTCCTAGGATGCGGACAGTACACCCATTATGCTTATTGGATAGTCTTCTTCCAAACCATAGGCTGGTGCCGAACGGTAGGGAAGGAAGAAAACCATTTGGCCTAAAAGGGTGTGCAGAAGGTAAAGACTAAAGACATATGAAGGGATTTGGAGAGGTGGCAAAGAACTATACGGTTACAGTCGTGAATCTGGAAGAGGCATTACTAGGAATACCAGAATACCCCATCGGAACATTTCAATGTTTCAGTTTCACTGTGTAATGTTAAAGGAAAACTGATTTCCCGATTAGATACTTACTCCAGGGTATGTATTTACCAGGTACGATTCTCACATCTGTATGGTTTTACAGATGATGAGTGGGAGTAAGTTGTTGGGAATTGGGTGATTATCCTCATTATATCGGGATTCGTTGTAATCGGTGATATTTGAGGAAATCACCTGGGCTGTTTGCCGGTCGGCAAATATTTGGTTTTGAATATCCACTGTTATGCACCAATTTCAAATTGATATATCTGTACGTCTATTTTCATAGAGTGAGATATACCTTTCTGAAATTATGTCTACGACATTTACCTATATCAGTGGATGGTTAGGTAAGGAGCATTAAACAGCGGTGTAATTCTTCTTAACCATAAGTACAGTTTTCAACCTACGACACACAGTGAATGAGTAATCAGACTAAAGGGACTTTTACAGAGTATTGTATGTTGTCCAGAGTCCATCAGGACAGAGGGGATGGTCCTCGTACTATATTCGGTTTACTTATGACTCCTCTAATTTTTAGACAGGTGTTTCGTGGAAACACAGGGTCCGAATTTGGAGAAGTTATATGTATTTGAATAGAGTAGAGAACCAGGTGTAGCAAGTATCGGGATTCTTCAAAGAGATCGAAGATGTAGATACTTGTGTATGGTATTCAGTTGATAGTAATGATAAAGAGATCTTGCTTCTCTTTCAGGTTACTCATAATTGGAAGTATTCCTAAGATTGAGTAACGCTGATCGGCCTCCTTCCATTTAGTTGACATGCACTGGGGACAGCTGCATGATTTGAATCTGGTTTAATTAAATCAGTGCCTCTGTTTCTATATTGGATATAGAACAGTTCATATCTTAACGATGTTAAGGTACGGGGAGTTGTCCGGTTTATGATTAAAACCAGACACTGGACAACTCAAGGCACGTTTCTGTAATGGCTGTTTGTGGGTTGACCCAGGCTATGACGCGGGTTGACTTTCTACCATCTGGAAGATCAATAGCAATATTGTTCTTGACTCGCCACAGTTTTAAATTAAAAATGGATTTTTTCAGGAAAACAGTAGTGGGAGTATGGTAGAACTGGAAGTGATTCCAGAACCACAAACGATTACTGAAGATTTGATAAGGAACCTTAAGATTCAATCTGAATTGACATTCCATTGGCCACTCCGCAGATAAGGTGGGTAACTTCAGGCACCCGAGAGGTACCACGGTAGCCTCAAGGACGGTGACAGGGAAGTTCTTGTTTACCCACAATTACCATTGCTGTTGTTCCAGGCTGCGAGACCCGGCGGGAGGATGAGTATAGCGTCATTCTAAACTAGTTTTAGAAGTGCACGTCTATATGACTCTGCCAGAGGGTTGTCGTAGTCAGTGGGAGCAGCGGAAGCATTGGTGGACAGGTAGCTTATGTCTATTTACAGACTGAAGCACCAGTAGCGGAGATAGATCATCTATTTCTGACGTGACAGTCATGGGTTTGACTTCATCAGAATAGGGGATGGATCTGTTGAGAAGGTAGTAGGGTGTGATATCCTGGTATTTGGATGACATACACAAAGTAGGAAAGGAAACTCCTATACTACGATCGGTTATACTTTGGTCGTCACACAGTGGTTTCTCCACATGGACTTGGACATTATATCTGACATACTGGTTACTAGATCTATGGTCTTAGATCTAGATTTGGGTGGTTTCCCAATCAGGGTACTTGACAGCATTCTAAGAGTATTTAGGATGGACGACTCCTGGCACGGTAGTGTACCTGCAGGTAACGGAGTCACCCTCTCTAAAGGTGTCTTACAGACTAAAGGGGAGAGGGATGTGCATGATTGGCAGATCACTTGCTTAGGCAATTGAGTCAATCATGAGATGTCAAGTACCACACCAGATATTGTTCTTGCACTAGATGCAATAAGTTGACATTAATCCAATCCTGGAGAAACAGTCGGAAGCAGTTTTAGAACATAAGTGGATGTTCTAGGGATATGATAACGACAGCCTCATTCGGGAAACAGTTATCATTCCAGGCTTCCAAGGTGACATGGACGACAAGGAGGTTGTCAGAGCTATAGTTTTCCTTCTGATGAGGGGCAGTATTTTGGACAGGTGGTCCAAGGCAATACTGAGGGTGGCATGGCGCAGGATACTGATTAAGTTCAGTTGACGATACAGTCTAAGAAGTTTGGATTTGGAGCTCATTTATGAGCTATGTCCCATCAGACATCCAGACACATTCTAAGACAGGTATTGCTCATTTCGGGAGATGGGTTTCTCCGCGAACTTGAGATTTAGAGAGACATGGAAAGAGACAACAAGGCGGATCCACTCACTGAGGCTATTCCTCGAACGCAATAGTTTCGCAAACGAGCTTTGTGAAACTGACTAGTAGAGGAGTTGGGTGTTCGGTATCACACGGGCTGTGAGTATGCGACATCGCAATAATTAGCCTTGAGTGCAAGTGGGAGATTGTTGGAGATAGTGCCCTCAGAGTCAATTATTGGATCACAGGTACGTGATTGCAATGATTGAGGGAGGATCTATCCCGGTAGGACAGTCTTACTCGAGATGATAGTATGCTATCTGGTTTACCTTTATCATCGTGTACTGCTTTAAGTGACCTGACACGTCGCTATTACACGTTGATAGAGCCCCTAGGATTCTTGCTTGACCACCAGCAGTATGAGGGCGATCATATAAGTGGGAGCTGGGGTCTATAAGCATATCCTTAAAAGGTCCCTAGTCGTGGGAGTTTCGAGACTGGGCATCGATACTCCATTAGTAGACTAGTGTATACAGTCGAGACCCCGACGAGGGGCGGTGGCCGGTCTCACAAGCCACTGGTGTCAGTTGGATCACCTAAGATGTATACAGGTGCTCATTGGGTTATGAGTACACCGGACAGGACTCGCCGGGAACATGCTAGTTGGTCATATACCAGACGTCAGATGGCAGTTCCCTGGTGACATGTGTGCAGGTTAGTTCATCGACCTGGGGATCGTCATTTGTCTCGTGTGAGTTCCCACTGTACTTTGATTACTACCCTACCACGGCTCAAAGGAGTCGTGCAAACAGGTTTTAGTTGGGTACAGTCCCGAGCCACATGGAGGCAGTGAGCGTATCTTCAGGGGTTCGTCTCTCCCGGTATTGGGGGTGAGGTCGTGCTGTGTCTAGGAGAGCCATTACACAAAGTCCTTGGCCAAGGCAAGGAGATTTACTGGTAGGTATTCCAGTAGTATCTCAGGGTGTTCTGGGCTACACTCCGACACGACTTGTACCGCTTTTGGGGGTCTGACTTTTACCAACCCCCTAGGCCCGCCATGCGATGCTCATAGACGAACGGACCGGACTGCACGGATATTGTCACTGACAGGCTCAGTTGGGTGTCGGGGTGAGCTTCCTCATCGACGTCCCATTTGGTCAGTACCTGGTAGCCCGTCACGTATTGGCTTATACCTCTGACGTGCTAGTGGTTAAATCCACAACCAAGGTGTTGACGAGTCTTTAGAGTCCCCCACATTCAGTTACTCAGCTTTCGGGCGAAAGGTTGTAGAGGCCGTATGGAGATATGGCAGGGTCCGATCAGATACGTGCGGTATTGCACGGATCAGGATCGGACAGTCTGTACTATAGGCCGTATGGTGATATGGCAGGGTTCGATCAGATACGTGCGGTATTGCACAGATCAGGATCGAACGGATATTACTAGCCGGCTTTGGTATAAGCCGGATCCTAGTATAGTACAGTGTAGATTTTGTCTCATTGCATTTGTATTTCGGTCGGAATACAAATGCGGGTGTGTATGCACAGTATCGGGGTTTTCCTGTAATTTATTACGGGACCAGTTTTCTGGAGTTGCCAGTTTGCTTTCCGTTTCGGCCAAATTTCTATTGTTCCGTTCATTGGCCGAAGATTGGTGGAGGAGGGTTTATTTGCATTGTTGCAAATAAGCTTTAGTGGAGGGGGTCTTTGCTTATTTCCTTGTATCATGATGGCTCACCATACCTTGACCTTTTTGACTTGATCCTTCATGATGGCTTGACTTTGTTAGCATCATGGTTGTTGATGATGGTTGTGTGGAGTGTTGGCATTGCTTTGTGATCATGGTTGATTATCATAACCATTCCTTTCTCTCTCTCTCTTGATTATGGTTGTGGTTTGATCTTTTGTTTTTTGATATCACTCCCTCACTCTCATTCACTCCCTCCATCCTCTCTTGTGGCCGGCCACTATGTGCAAGGGTTGTCCAAAAATTGTGTGGGTGTATTTTTGGTTCATATCATGCTCCAAAATACCCACTAGCTCCTCCACATTGTTCTTGTTTCATTCCTCCACCATATGGCACCTCCATGAACCCCAAAAGAGACAATAGCTCACTACACATTCTACAGCGAATCTTGGGCACGTCGAGTAGCCGGCTTCGTGCCCGAGTTGCCTCGGCATTGAGGTGGAGCCCGTAAACAAAGTAGGCGATGTGGTGCACTTCCGGCGACGAGGAGGAGACGGGACATTCCGCAGGAGATCGGGACCATGACGAGAAGACCGGAGGACTTGGATCGTCGGTATATCTCTAACCCATCTTGTTAAGTAGCTTAGACTAGTTAATGGTTCGATCCGGGTTATAGTGCGCGGTGGTGCCGGTTTGCTAAGTCCGCAAAAATTTAAGTTATTCACCGCTTCCGCATTCCGGCGTCGGATTGACGGCCGGGGCGCCGCCGTGCACTTACAGTAAGTTCCCACTGTGCTTTGATTTCTACCCTACCACGGCTCAAAGGAGTCGTGCAAACAGGTTTTTTTGGGTACAGTCCCGAACCACATGGAGGCAAGTGAGCGGATTGGCAGAGGATTCGTCTATCCCGGTATTGGGGGTGAGATCGCGCTGTGTCTAGGAGAGCCATTACACAAAGCCCTCGGCCGAGGTAAGAGATTTACTGATAGGTACTCCATTAGTATCTCAAGGTGTTCTGGGCTACACTCTGACACGACTTATACCGCTATTGGGGGTCTGACGTTACCAGCCCCCCTAGGCCCGATATGCGATACTCATAGACGAACGGACTGGACTGTATGTATATTGTCACTGATAGGCTCAGTAGGGTTCCAGGATGAGTTCGCTCATCGGCTTCCCTTGAGGTCAGTACATGGGCAGCCGTTACGCACAGCTAGTGCCGCTGACGTGCTTATGGTTAAACCCACTGCCAGGGTACTGACGAGTCTTTAGAGTCCCCTACAAATAATTTCCCAAGTTCGGGCGAAATGTTATAGAGGCCGTATGGTTTTATGGAAGGGTTCGAAAAATGCACGTGCACTTGTGCACGTGTCATATTTCGGACAGATAATACTGGTGGGCTTTGGTTTAAGCCGGATCCATGTGTTATATTGAGTTGGAATATTTTAGTCTCTCGTATTCGTATTCGGTCGGAATACGAATACATATGTATATACAGATGAGGGGTATTTTCGTAATCCGTTACGAGAATACTTTAGAAGATGCATTTCTTTTTGGATTAATCATTTTGGTTTAAATGATTAAAGTTTTGGAAAGTGTGACTCATGTTAATGAGTCATTGATTCTAGCATGTTCACTAATGACTCATGTTAATGAGTCATGTAGCGAGTCATGAAGAATTAATGACTTTTGTTTTGGATGGGATATTTTAGGGTTTTGGTTGGAGATATTTTTCTAGGATATTTTCCTTGATATTTCTTGACAAAACCTTATATATATCATCACCAATTTTTGGGCAGCCATGGGTCAATTTTTAGGACTTGGTTTTTGCTCACTTGATTCATATCTTGAGTTCACAATTTCCAATCTAAGCATCTTCTTCAACCTCCACCCTAACTCTCTCATGTGATGAGAACTCTAGAGTGTTTGAGACAAAGTATTCTACTCATTCTCTACTTCATCTTGGTCTTCTCTTTTAGCAGACTTGATGACCGAGTTGCCTCGGTATAGAGGCGGGAGCCCGTTTAAAGATCCGTTGACATGGTGCCACCTCGATGAGGAGACGAGAGATCAGAGTTGCCGCGAGGAGCGTGGGATGATGGCTAAAGACCGAAGGACTCGGATCGATCGGTATAGCCTTTCTACCTCTTTACAGTTTGTTAGTTTAGCGTTAATGGCAAGATCCGGGTTATAGTATGCGATAGCGCCAGTTATAAAAGTTTTTGTTCCATGTTTGGCGTCAGAATGACGGCCGGGGTGCTACCGTAGACTTACATTCACTTGAGCTTCTTCTTCCTCTCACTTGAAGCTTTCTAGCTTTTGGGTTTGTGATGAAAACTTGTGAGAATATGAAATCTAAAGTGAGCCCACTTCCTACTTCGTCATCCTCTTCTACTTGCCATTTAGTTTAGGGTGTTGGCTTCACTAATTCTACAATTAGTGAAGAGATAGCTTGGGTTAGTGTCTCCTCGACGTAGATCATCTTCAGCCTCGAAGTCTTCTAGCAAGCTTGATCCGTACATCTTGTGGAGCCTCTCTAGAGTCCGGAGTTCATGATCGCAGCGAAGGGATGACAACACGGAGCTAATGAAGTGAAGGACCGGTCTACAAAGGTTGAATTCTTTACTCTCTTTTAGTTGCAAAGTGTTTGCATTTCTATTCCGTCGATTTCTAGCATACGATTCTAGGGTTAGGGTTAGCTAGAACGGAAAAATTTGAATATGGCATGGGCGATGCCTCCCGAAACCTTGCTGCCGTGCTGGGGAACCCTGCAGTGGTATCAAAACTATACTAGAAATTTATACGGATTTTGTTAAGATTACGAAACCGAAATACTCCGAAACTTGTAACGCCAAAATGAAGTTTCTGTCGATTTGAAATAGTTTTCAAATTTTTTTTAAACAAGTGCAGAGTGTTATATGTAGGGTTCCTAGGCACTCTAAGGTAGTCTCACAAGGCATCGAACATGCCAATTTCAAAATTTAACGTGCCGAGAAACCCTAAAGTACGGATCGTTTGCTAGAAAACTAGGCTAATAACTAACTAGTTAACACTTAACTAAAAGTTTAACGGAAATACAACCTTTGTAGATCCGGTCCTCCACCTCCATGGCTCCGCAACGAGGTCGTCTCCGCTGTCTAAATCAAATCCGGGCTCTAGCGTCGGCTTCATCGGAGAATGGACGGGCTAGGTCGTCGATGTCCATGCCGAAGATGATCTACGTCGAGGCATCACTAAATCAAGCTCCACCTTCACCTTGCCATGAAAACTTGTGAAGGAAACACACTCTACTACTTGGCAAGAGGTAGAGGATGAAGAAATAGGAAGTGGGTAGACTTTAGTTTTGGATTTCTCACTCAAATTCATCACTTGCCATTGATGGAGGCAAGCTTTCTTCACTTGAAGCAAGGAAGAAGAAGAAGAATTATATGATAAGATTAATTAAAAAGAAAAAGTAAATCAATACTTATCATACATTCAACCTTAGTTAAGTGTAGAGAAAAGACCATGGTTAATGGAATGGTTAGGGTTAAGGATAAGAACAAAATGGTCACTTGGTCAAAGTCTTCAAGAAGCTTCAATATGAAACAAAATTAGCCACCATTTTCTCTTTATGCCTTTTCTAATTATTTCCAAAATGAATAAATAGATAAATAAATAAGAAAAGGAAATAAAACCCTAATCATATAAATAACCATGGTTTATTCTTAACATACACTTAAACTATCATGTATCATCAAACATGATACAAGCAAATGTACAAATGTATATCACATATACAATGTGCACAATACAAGTGAGAAAATCCATATAAAGTGAACCAATACTAGTTAACGCAAAGTAATATATCAAATATATAATTATGCATTAAATCATTAAATCAACACTTGATTTAACGATCCGGTCATATCGCATATAACCGACTAATATCAACAGTAACAACTTATCGAATCAACACTTGATCCGATAACCCGGCTATATCGCATATAACCGATCAATGTCACATCGCGAGAATCGAATACAGTATCACATACCGTATTATTCTCGGTCCCGCACATATCTCATATGCGCTTCTATTTCGTTTTGCTTGAGCCAGGAAACCTCTGTGTAGGACTCTAAAGACTCGTCAATACGCCGGCAGCAGATGATGATCATATCAAACACCCACAAGCCGCAAGCGGTCTGCTAAACGTAACGGCCACCTGGGTATTGAGCGATCTGAAGATCGACGAGCAAGCCCGCTCACACTCCAGTGAATCCGACCAGTAACACTACCGTACAGTCCGGTCTGATCGTCTGATATGTCGCATATCTCGCCTAGGGGTGGTAAACGTCAGACCCCAATAGCTCGATAAGTCGTGTCGATATGAGGTCTATAACTGTTCGAGAAACTACTGGTAACACTTACCAGTAAATCTCAGCAACCCTGGCCAGGGATTTCCTGTTATAGCCAATCGAACACAGCGCAACATCAACCCCCTATACCGGGAGAGACGAATCCCCTCCTATCGCTCATTGCCTCCATGTGACTCGGGACTGTACCCAAAAACCACCGTTTTGCACGCCCTCTTGGACGTGGTAAGATGGAAATCAAAGCACAGTGGGAACCACACAAGGCTCTATGACGATCTCGGGTCAACAGACTACTCTGTACCAGTGTCACCAGAGAACTGCCATCTGATGTGAGGTATAATACCATCTGGGAGTTCTCGGCGAGTCCGTCCAGTGTACCCAGTCTCTACTGAGCACCCATATATCATCTCTGATGTCAAACACCAATGGATATGGGATCATCCATCGCCCATCTGTATGGGTCGAGAAGGTATACGCTAGTCTACTCTGGTATATCGATGCCCCGTCTCGATACACCCTCGACTAGGGACTTTGAAGGATGTACTTATGGACTACCATGTCCCCACTAGTATGATCCGCATCATAGTCCAGGTAGTCAAGTACAGATCCTAAGGGCTTTACCAACATGTAACAGAGAGACAATCAGTATACACGTTAAGGTAAAGATCAACCAGATAGCATACTATCATGTCGAGCAAGAAAGTCCTCCCTATATATGTCCCAGCATCCACTACAATATACATCCTATGTATAGTAATGGCCTCTAGGGCATACATATAACTAACAATCTCCCACTTGCACTAGGGCCATCTGTAGCAGTGGTTGTAGTATCTCATACTCAACCATCCCATAAAAGTCTCTCTCTGGGAACAGGCCTTTGTGAATGGATCCGCTGTGTTGTCCTCTGAGTCTACTCTCCAAACCTCGATCACCCTGGAGATCAACCATCTCCATGATCAAGTGATATTGCCTTAGAATATGTCTGGATCACTGATGGGACCGGCGTTCCTTGGCATAAGCCACAATTCCATTGTCACACAATGGGAGGAACATAGTTCATCTCATGAACCAATATACACCCAAACAGCCTCTTTGGTAGCATCTTAAGTAGCGATGTATCCTGCCTTTATCGTCTAGTATGTTACGGTATCTTACTTGGAACTCTTCCAACATACCGTCCCTTTGCTTAGGGTATACACAATGCCTGTGACTGACATTCGGTCGTCTTTATCACCCTGGAACCCTTCCAGTGATTCTCCCCAGGATCAATTGATACTATCTCACTACAACTAGTGAGAATCCCAACATCCAATTAGATCTATCTCATAGATCCAAAAACCCAGGATTTAGGAGGTATCACTTTGATCCTGTATGGAGAATCATTGTGATAAGCGAAGATTGATCGAGAGTAGCATAGGAAACTCTTTCCCTATCAAGAGTATGTCATCCACGTACTCTACGAGGATCATCACCATACTCCCTACTACCTTTTTTGTATATACAAGGTTCATCTACCATTTTGATGATGTCAAACTCTTTGACTACTTCATCAAAACAGATGTTCCAACTCCGCGATGCCTGCTTTATCCTATAAAGCATCTTGCACACGTTTCCGCTGCTCCCACTGTTTACGAAGCCCTCTGGCTGTGTACTTATAGACGCTTTCTTCTAAAACATCATTTAGAAAAGCAGTCATGACACCCAACCACCAGATATCGTAGTCATGGTATGTAGCCGTGGCAAGTAGGATCTGGATGGACTTAAGCATAGATCCTTAGAAAAGGTTTCATCATAATCCACGCCTGGTCAATGACGAAAACCTTTAACAAGTCTAGCTTTGAAAGTCTCAACTTTTCCATCTACACCAAGTAATCTTCTCAAGATATACTTGCTCCTGATGGGGATTTAACCCTTCAGATATAGCAACCAAAGTCCATACTTTGTTGGTGTATAAGGATTCCATCTCAGATCGCTAAGCATCCAGCCATTCTTACAGAGTTTCACTCCTGATGGCCAGCTCGAAACTAGTAGGGCCATCATCTCATGATGCAATCCTCGCTCCCACTGTCATAGAGAAACAGAAGTATCTCTCAGGTGGGTGAGGAACCCTACTAGATCGGCGGAGAGGCTGAGGTTCGTTGGAATCTACTGAATCCTTTGGTTCTATCAAATCATGTGCTGTAGTTTGTATAGCTGGAGCATTTCCAGTTCTACATTACAGACCTTGCCTTGAGCTTGTCCGGATTTTGCTTTTCAGACATAGGCTGGACAACACCAAATCTTAACTAACTTAAGATATTGGCTCTTCCCTTTCCATATCACATATGAAATGGTAGGCAACTGATTTGATTCGAACCCTATTCAATAGGTATGCAGCTTCTTAAGTGCATAACTCCCAAAAAGGAAATAGGTAACTCAGTAGTACTCATCATAGAGCACACCTTATCATATAGGGTGTTATTGCTCCACCCCGATATACCATCGTGCTATGGTGTATACGGAGGAGTAATGCTGAGAGAGAATCTCATTCTCCTTTAGAATAATCCAGGATTTTCGTGCTCAAGTATTCTCCTCCTTGATCTCATCAAAGGACATAATACTTATACCCGTATTGGTTCTCTACTTCCAACTTATATTCTGTGAATATCTCAAAAGGTTCTGACTTGTGTTTCAACAGGAACATATATCTGAATCTTGAGAGATTATCAGAGAATGTAATGAAGTACAAAGAACCGGTCTTGGCATGTGTAGACAGGGGACCTACATACATCAACATGTATCATCCCAAGAGTTTACTAACTCTTTCTCTGTTTCTAGTAAACGGAGCTATGGTCATCTTATCCTTGTGACATGACTGGCCAGTTTCACAAGATGTAAGTTCAAACTAATTTAAATATGCATCTAAATGTAACTTCAGCCAGTCGGGTCGCATTGATATGACCTAGTCTACAATGCCTCAAGAAGGATTCGTTCATTTCTGAACTCTTCCCCTTGTGTGTGTTCCGTATACTAAGAACTGTGGTTTGATTTAGAACATCAATGCTTTTAGATAACGTGCCTGAACCGATCAACTTTTGATATAGGAAATGTTCAAAACATTATCCAACAATACAAAATTTTATCATTTCTTTATTAATAAAGAGACTGATATGATTTTGTATATCAGTTTCGGTATCTAATAACATTCGTTCAGAATCAATGTATTGTAATACAGGGTGACAGTGACCAACAGACTTGGCTGCAACTCTTGCCCCGTTTTCTGCCTCATGAAACTTATCACCCGTTCTCAGTTCTCTACCTATCTGTAGCCCTATGTAACAGATTACATATCTGGGATCCTGATCTGGTATCACATATCCAGGACGTAGAGGATACAGAGAAACAGTTCTTTGTAATGAACACACCCGAAGATGATGTATCAACATGCACTCTCTTCGTTTGGACGGCACGGGAATTCTGGTAATCCCCAATTTCCTGCTCTGTCTTATAACAATTATAAGTTGGAGCGGGACCAACGTTCCCCAGCTCAGTATAACAAGCGGGTTCGGTCAATAATCCGTATTATTATCTTGATTAAGGCGTGATATGGTCGCTACCTGGAGAGAGAGAGAAGAAAACACTCAGCGTGCGCTCTTGCAAGAATAGATTGGTTATTATTTTATCTAATCAGGATGGCTCCCACTGCTTTTTATCAAATCTTCCTTCAAACCCTAAAAGGAAAGACTAGCCGGGATTAATTACACACTACAAGTTCGCCAATCTTTCAGCCAGGCCAGTGTCGATACTTTGAGGGAGGTCCCCCGTGCTTTCGCACGAACCTAATTAATGTAAACCTCGTTTTCCCAGAGGCGTAACCCCGTTGACACCTTTCTAGACACCTACTTGATCGGCTAATTGTAATGTATAAAACTCTCACAGGAGTAACTCTTACTCGCAGCGGGTATCGGGATCCAACTATCTCATAGAAGGTATGCAATCTCATTGCAAATTTCAACACTTGAAATTCCCGATAATATTTTGCCCCTAGCACCCTATGACCTTGACGGAGGTCAACAAACCATAGGCTACTAGTCAAGTTCAACCCGTCATTTCTTGATCGAATTAAACCCACCCGCACGACCCTTGACGGAGGTCAACAAGGCCGCACGACTACCCTAACTCAATCTGCATCATATGCATAAACAGATAAATACTAGTTAGCTACCGCACACTACGCCTTGACGGAGGTCAACAAACGTAGCACGAATACTAAATAGGACTTATCTGAAATGACGGAGGGCTACGACAGGTTTTTCTGAAAACCTATTGCGTAATGAACTTGATATCGTTGTAGAATCAAATGATTTTAAAATGGAGTGCTTTTGAGGCTTTTCTAGTTTTGCTAAAGGAGTCACTCCCGGTGAAGGGATCGTCGGTCTTTTCCTCGTCGAATGAGGTGCGGGATATATCACATATATCACTGTGCAAAGCAAAAACACTTAAAAGCAATCAAAAGACAAACCGAGTGTGTAGCATCTGCCAGTTATTGCTAAAGGAGTCACTCCCGGTGAAGGGATCTCGGTCCTTTCCTTATCGAATAAGGTGCAGGATATATCTCATATACCGCTATGCAAAGCAAGAACTGTATCTACCTTTTTTATTTTGAAATTCGATTCTACAACATCTTAGGTTTCTTTTAATTCATTAATCACATTAATGAAGTCCCATCATTTAAATACCTAAACATCACAGATAAATACGACGTACACTTATGCCATCCGCATTCGCCTCGATGTCCCCTCGTGCACCGTTAGGTTAGGTAACTAACGGCAGAGCGGGGCAGGGCTAGCGCGGGTGTAAAACATAAGTAACGTCTATATAATATATCATATATACTATATACTGTATCTATCACAGAACATCACATGATCACATCACAGATATCGCAGCAGAAGAATCATATGAAATATTGGATATACTAGGACGTCCGTGTTTTCAATACGAGCCAGTATAAAACACGGATTCCACGGTCGTGATGAATAGCCAAACCCACACCCCTAGACCCCTACGAGAGCGGCAAGAAACCCTACCAATTCTAGAGTTAGGAGACCCGGACTCGACTCCTCGAGTTGGTCTCCCACTGGACTCCAGAACCCGGTTACTTGTGCTCCCCTCCTTGGGTCTATCCTAGTGCGGAAAAGTAAATAATATACAAAAGGCGACTACTTCCGCAACCTGGAAGCGCCCCAATAAAAGAATATTACATACAAGTTTTTACATGAATGAAAATGAAAAACACTCATCTCACATAAAAACCCCCGGTTATTCAAACACGACGATCCAATATAACATATCCAGCAACACACAACATCACATGTCATCAACGTAAGTAAACATGCGTATCCCAATTGTCGTTGACATATAGCAACGAAACCGGCGATATCACATATTACACTTACGGTCACAGAAAAGAAAGTGTAAAACTACAACAGTTGGAATCCGCAATCACCTCAGACATCGCATGCCTGACCAAATGAATTACTTAGACATCGCATGCCTAACAATTATAAACCCCGCATTTTAGTCTCAAAATCGAAAACTCTTTTCACTATCAAGTCGGGCAATTCAACAAGATTCCCGACAGTCTGATCGAATACTCGTCGCAAACTTCAGTAGACGGCCGCACCCCCGTTACCGTCGACGAAGTGCACCAAGGCGGAACACCGCTACCGCGAGCACCCGAACGGATGCTTTCGGCGACGGGGTTCTCCTACAGTCACTTGGTCGGGGCTATGGAGTGAGGCTGTCTATTAAGTTTATCGGCGAGTATCCGCGTACGCTACGTGATTGCGACGGACTTTTGATCACATCAAAATTTCGTGGCAACCGATCAAGTGAGACTAAACTGCTATGTTTATAACATTCATTCAGTTATCTCATAACTATTTGCGAATTCCAATTATTGTATCACATTCTGGATAAATAGAAAATGTTAAACTTTCCGATCGAACAATCGAACACCCAAGTTTTCCCAATACAGATCAACACATGAAATAAGTCTAACAATATTCAGTTCGTGCCTCAGTACCAACGGTCCAGCCGTAGAAGGGTCAAGCCAACGCCTCACATGTGGCACGCCGTACTGCCCCAAACCCGAAGGTTCAAAGGGCAGTTCAAGACGGTCACATAATCGAGTTAAGGTTTGTTGTCTTCTAGAGGGTCCATCGCGTTGCACTACTTAGAACGTCGTTAAACTACGGAAAAATCCAACACTTAGAAATTTCCGACAGGGGAAAAATTGGGTATTTATATCCGGTCGAACTTTTTAACATATTCTGAAAATTATCCGGAAAGCCACATAGACAAAATCTGATACTCCGATCGAAACACCGAATCCCCAAAACAACTCCAGAAAATTCAACTCTTGAATAAATATTAAAAATTCCCAGAAACACCAGAAATAATATATAAGAATTACTGTGCAGAAAGGGATGCACAAAACGACAAAAGTAGCGCGGATCCGCCGCATCATCCTACTGTAAGGCCGCGGATCCGCGCCCCCTTTAATGAATCAAGCCCTCGAATTTAAACAGTAATTCTTAGATTATTTTACTGAGTTTTCTGAATATTTTTAATCTGGAAAAATCCCAGTTTTTCAAAATCGTCCAGAGAGCAATTTTAGGGTTTTGGTTTTGATTCGATCGGAGTTCAAATTCCGTCAAGACTTCGCCTAAGGCTCTAGCTAGGCTCTGATACCACTGTAGGGTTCCTAGGCACTCTAAGGTAGTCTCACAAGGCATCGAACATGCCAATTTCAAAATTTAACGTGCCGAGAAACCCTAAACTACGGATCGTTTGCTAGAAAACTAGGCGAATAACTAACTAGTTAACACTTAACTAAAAGTTTAACGGAAATACAACCTTTGTAGATCCGGTCCTCCACCTCCACGGCTCCGCAACGAGGTCGTCTCCGCTGTCCAAATCAAATCCGGGCTCTAGCGTCGGCTTCATCGGAGAATGGACGGGCTAGGTCGTCGATGTCCATGCCGAAGATGATCTACGTCGAGGCATCACTAAATCAAGCTCCACCTTCACCTTGCCATGAAAACTTGTGAAGGAAACACACTCTACTACTTGGCAAGAGGTAGAGGATGAAGAAATAGGAAGTGGGTAGACTTTAGTTTTGGATTTGTCACTCAAATTCATCACTTGCCATAGATGGAGGCAAGCTTTCTTCACTTGAAGCAAGGAAGAAGAAGAAGAATTATATGATAAGATTAATTAAAAAGAAAAAGTAAATCAATACTTATCATACATTCAACCTTAGTTAAGTGTAGAGAAAAGACCATGGTTAATGGAATGGTTAGGGTTAAGGATAAGAACAAAATGGTCACTTGGTCAAAGTCTTCAAGAAGCTTCAATATGAAACAAAATTAGCCACCATTTTCTCTTTATGCATTTTCTAATTATTTCCAAAATGAATAAATAGATAAATAAATAAGAAAAGGAAATAAAACCCTAATCATATAAATAACCATGGTTTATTCTTAACATACACTTAAACTATAATGTATCATCAAACATGATACAAGCAAATGTACAAATGTATATCACATATACAATGTGCACAATACAAGTGAGAAAATCCATATAAAGTGAACCAATACTAGTTAACGCAAAGTAATATATCAAATATATAATTATGCATTAAATCATTAAATCAACACTTGATTTAACGATCCGGTCATATCGCATATAACCGACTAATATCAACAGTAACAACTTATCGAATCAACACTTGATCCGATAACCCGGCTATATCGCATATAACCGATCAATGTCACATCACGAGAATCGAATACAGTATCACATACCGTATTATTCTCGGTCTCGCACATATCTCATATGCGCTCCTATTTCGTTTCGCTTGAGCCAGGAAACCTCTGTGTAGGACTCTAAAGACTCGTCAATACGCCGGCAGCAGATGATGATCATATCAAACACCCACAAGCCGCAAGCGGTCTGCTAAACGTAACGGCCACCCGGGTATTGAGCGATCTGAAGATCGACGAGCAAGCCCGCTCACACTCCAGTGAATCCGACCAGTAACACTACCGTACAGTCCGGTCTGATCGTCTGATATGTCGCATATCTCGCCTAGGGGTGGTAAACGTCAGACCCCAATAGCTCGATAAGTCGTGTCGATATAAGGTCTATAACTGTTCGAGAAACTACTGGTAACACTTACCAGTAAATCTCAGCAACCCTGGCTAGGGATTTCCTGTTATAGCCAATCGAACACAGCGCAACATCAACCCCCTATACCATGAGAGACGAATCCCCTCCTATCGCTCATTGCCTCCATGTGACTCGGGACTGTACCCAAAAACCACCGTTTTGCACGCCCTCTTGGACGTGGTAAGATGGAAATCAAAGCACAGTGGGAACCACACAAGACTCTATGACGATCTCGGGTCAACAGACTACTCTGTACCAGTGTCACCAGAGAACTGCCATCTGACGTGAGGTATAATACCATCTGGGAGTTCTCGGCGAGTCCGTCCAGTGTACCCAGTCTCTACTGAGCACCCGTATATCATCTCTGATGTCAAACACCAATGGATATGGGATCATCCATCGCTCATCTGTATGGGTCGAGAAGGTATACGCTAGTCTACTCTGGTATATCGATGCCCCGTCTCGATACACCCTCGACTAGGGACTTTGAAGGATGTACTTATGGACTACCATGTCCCCACTAGTATGATCCGCATCATAGTCCAGGTAGTCAAGTACAGATCCTAAGGGCTTTACCAACATGTAACAGAGAGACAATCAGTATACACGTTAAGGTAAAGATCAACCATATAGCATACTATCATGTCGAGCAAGAAAGTCCTCCCTATATATGTCCCAGCATCCACTACAATATACATCCTATGTATAGTAATGGCCTCTAGGGCATACATATAACTAACATTATATAGGATATATCATGAACAGAGTCAAAATTTTAGGGTGTCTGCTCGGTTTTTTGCCGAGATCATGAGGTATGGGGCCGGCCAATTTTTCTTGGTTTTGCCTGAAATTTTTACTGTGTTCCAGTGACTTGGTTTTGATGTTTCAGGTGTTGTTTGTTTTTGCTAATTTTGATTGTGATGTGAACTTACACTATAAGCAATTCGGAGTGTTTCGTATTCGTAGTTTTAACATTGTTTCGGGTTATTCACATATTTTCTATGCGAAGTTTAAAAAGTTCGATCGAATGTCAAAAACCTATTTTTCCAAGTTTAACGTATTCGGAAAAACATGAAAGTAATTCAATGAACCCTCTAGAAGAATGAAACCCTAACTCGAATTTTTGGATCACGGAACCGTGGTCAAACCCTAGGGTTTGCCGCAGTTCCGTGGCGACATGAGTGAGGCTTGGGTCTGCCCTTCTACGGCTGGTGCATAGGTACTGTGGCATATTCTGGGTATTATTAAAACTGTGTTCAAATGTTGATCTGTCGGGAAATTGTGGGACTTTGATGAATCGATCAAAATTTTTAACGTCGTCTGGGTATTATGTGATGAGATACAATATTTGGAATCCACAAATGTAGTTATGAGATAACTAGTTTGAATTTTATAAATCTAGAAGTTTAGTCTCATTTGATCGGTTGCCATGGGATTTTGATGAGATCAAAAGTCCGTCGCAATCACGTAGCGTATACGGATACTCGCCGGGTAACCTTATTAGATAGCCACGCCCCATAGCCCCGACCAAGTGACTTTAGGAGAACCCCGTCGCCAAAAGCATCCATTCGGGTTCTCGCGGCAGCGGTGTTCCACCTTAGTGAACTTCGTCGACGGTATCGGGGGGTGCGGCCATCTATTAAAGTTTCCGACGAGCATTCGATCAGGATGTCGGGAATCTTGTTGAATTGACCGACTTGATATTGAAAAGTATTTTTGAGATCGAGACTAGAATGCGGGGTTTATAATTGTTAGGCATGCGATGTTTAAGGAATTCATTTGGTTAGGCATGTGATGTCTAAGGTGGTTGCGGATTCCAGCTGTTGTAGTTTTTCACTTTCTTTTCTGCGACCGTAAGTGTAATATGTGGTGTATTGGCGGTTTCGTTGCTA
This sequence comes from Agapanthus africanus, assembly GCA_030015575.1. Taxonomy (NCBI): domain Eukaryota; kingdom Viridiplantae; phylum Streptophyta; class Magnoliopsida; order Asparagales; family Amaryllidaceae; genus Agapanthus; species Agapanthus africanus. The sequence continues at coordinate 236,638,106 of CM057337.1, forward strand.
TATGTCAACGACAATTGGGATACGCATATTTACTTACGTTGATGAGATATGATGTTATGTGTTGCTGTGATATATTATATTGGATCGTCGTGTTTTGAATAGCCGGGTTTTTTTTATGTGAGATGAGAGTTTTTCATTTTCATTCATGTAAAATTCATTGTATGTAATATTCTTTTATTGGGGCACTTCCGGGTTGAGGATGATGTCACCATTGTATATTATTTACTTTTCCGCATTAGGATGTTAGTGTATATGCCCTAGAGGCCATTACTGTATCATACTAGTTTGTATATTACTTAATGGAGGCTTGGGATATTCACCTTGTATAAACAATCTTGCTCAATATAGTAGTATGCTACTTGGTTTGTTTCTACTTCAATGTGTACATGTGTTTATTTTGCGATATCACCTATACGCATTAGTGGAGCCCTTAGGATCTTTACTTGATTACCAGCGTTGTGATGGCAGTTACACTAGTGGGGGCTGGGTAATCTGTAAGCACATCCTTATACAGGTCCCTAGTCGCAGGACTATCGAGACAGGGCATCGATACTCCGGAGTAGACTAGCGTATGCGCTTCTCATCCCAGTGTGGGAGATGGTCTGTCCCACAGCCATCAGTACGTCGTACTGGAGATAGTATACGGGTGCTCGTTAGGTTACGAGTACACTGGACAGGACTCGTCGGGAACTGACAGGTTGGTATTATACCTATCGTCAGTTATCAGTTCCCAGGTGACATGAGTACAGCTTAGTCCGCTGACTTGACACTGGCACTTCGCCTCGAGTGTGTTCCCACTGCACTTTGATCACTACCCTACCACGGCTCAAAGGAGTCGTGCAAACAGGTAGTGGTTGGGTGCAGTCCCGAAACACTTGGAGGCAGTGCCGGTTAGACAGGATTCGTCTCTCCCGGTATTGGGGGTTGACATCGCGCTGTGTCTAGGAGAGCCATTACACGAGTAGTCCCTGGCCAGGGCAAGCGAAATATACTGGTAGGCTTCCAGTGTTATCTCAGGGTGTTTTGGGTTTCACTCCGACACGACTTGTACCGCTATTGGGGGACTGACGTTTTACCGCCCCCTAGGCCCGACATGCGATGTATCAGACGAACAGACCGGACTGTACGGAGAATGTCACATTCAGACTCAGTAGGAGTTCAGATGGGGTTCACCTCGTCAGCCTTCTTGTCGGCATCTACCTGGGGACCGTTACGCACAGCTAGTGCCGCTTGCGGTCTGTGGTTAAGCCCACTGCCAGCGTAGTGTCGAGTCTTTAGAGTCCCACACAGAGGGTATTCGCCTCTGGGCAAAACAGAGTAGAGGTCGCATGGTTTTGCGACAGGGTTCGTTCTCATCCGCGCACTTGTGCACGTTTGGAGTCCGGACGGATATTGCCAGCGGGCTCTGGTTTGAGCCGGATACTGGTATATGTTTTGGGGTTGCTTTTATATCTCGGTATTCTTGTTCCTCGGAACGAGAATGCAGGTGTGTATGCACAGTTGCTTGAGGCTGAGGATGAGGTATTTCATTAGGGTTTCGGAACGGGTGCGCATGCACAGTTGACAGTCGTCTTTTTCCAAACCCTAATAGATTTATGAAATATCAATTAATAATAGTAATTAAATGAAATATTGTTATGGTTGATTTTGTTGACTTGTTGACCATGGTTGACTTGTTGACCATGGTTGAATGTTGACCACCATCATGCTTTGAAAGGATTCTCCTTGATTCATGCTTACACTCATTTATTGAAAGTTATGATAGTGGTCATTCCAAATACAACCATCAACTATTTCATTTTTGATTTATTATTATTAATTAGATAATTCCTTTTCTTTTAGTTATGGATGCAAAAGAAAAGAGCTCATTCTATCATAATCATTCTCTCTCCTCTTTTCATCTTCTTCTTCCTCAAGCTCAAGGTGATTCCTTCTCATGTGTTGAGAATCCCTCACCTTGAAAAAGAAACAACTCCTAGACACTCTCTACTCACTCTAGGATCAAGGGTTTAGCAAGCCGGAGATTCTAGTTCACTCAAAGTTCGAGGAAGAGCCCGAAGGTTGAACCCTCAGGTGGATCCATCTTCGACGGAAGAAGGCGACGAGGAAAGAACCATCAACCTCTACAAAGTTTGAAGAAGAAGGAGTTCAAGTTTAGGTATAACCACCTTTCCGAGTAGCTAACTCTCTTTAGCAAGTTTGCTAGTTTTAGTTTAGGAAAAGATCCCGACATTGTTAGTCCATGTTGCCCCATGCGCTAAAAATTTGATTTTTATACCGTTTCCGCCTCCCCGTAAGAACCGGGGGTCGCAACGTGGACTTACAGTGGTATCAGAGCCTAACTAAACTTAAACTAGCTTGGTAGTGAAGTGTAACGAAGTTCGGAACCGGAAAAATCCAAAAACCAAACTTTTACAAAACCCTAGTTTCTGTTAAATTTTTTTCTGGTTAAAACAAGATTTGTTATACACCTAAATTCGGCTCAGGGTTTTGTGTGAACACCCAAGAAAAACGATCCCCTAATTCGTTCAAACCGCCGCGGATCCGCGGCCTCACCTATTCTTCGAGCCGCGGATCCGCCACCGTTTAGAGTCTTCTGGTGATCGGCTTTCGTGCAGTGTGTCTCTGTGTTGGTTTTGGGATTTTTAAAATATGTTATATGTGCCCAGATTTTCCAGAACAGAAATTTACTTTTGGGGTCCTATAATTCCGTATTTTTTTCCGAACTTCACTGCACTTTGACTATGATGGTTATATCTGTGATGTTTGCATGTATTGAACGTCGGCTAATCGCTATAAGTCGATTAGTCGGGGTTATACATCTCTGTGATCTGTGTTTGATATTGGAATGTGTATATGAATGTGTTGGACTGTCGCGGGTGAATAGCCGGGGTGGATGTGAGATAAGCTTTTGTTTTTCTTTCATTCATTGTAAATGTAAATTGATGTAATAATATTATTTGTATGGCCGCACAACCGGGTCGGGGTTGTAGCCGTCATTGTATAATTCTTTTTACTGTTTTTGCTCCTAGGATAGACCCATGAAGGGGTGCACAAACTACCGGGTACTTGGAGGGTAGTTTGCCGCACCCGTAGGGGTCTTGGGTGGGGTGTTTGCTATTCACCGCGACCGTGTAATCCGCTTTTTTTGTTGCAGGCTCGAACGGATTGCGGATTGCTAGTATATCCAATGTATTCATCTGTGATCTGTAATGTCTATCATTGCTTTATATTTAGGCGTTGCTTATGTTTTACAGCCGCACTAGCCCAGCCCCCGCTCTGTCGTTAGTTAAGTAACCTAACGAGTGATGACGGGACCCCGTGGCGAATGCGAATGGCATAAGCGTACGTCATATTTTGGTTGTTTTCTGCAATGGTAGGATTATATGATGGGACGCATTAAAAGAACTAATGCAAGAATATCACGCATTAAAAGAACTAATGCAAGATAATAAACCAAGCTAAAGTCGTTGGAACACTTTCGAAAAACCACTCGGTTCTTTTCAAAACTAACTTTTAAATGCGGAGCTTGAGCCACTCCTTCTAAAAGCTATCTCGTTCCATCGATTATATCAAGTTCACTACGTTCACGGTTTCGCCAAAACCATCCGTAGCCCTCCGTCGTTTCATATGAATATTCAACAGTATTCAAGCTGTGTTTGTTGGCCTTAGTCAAGGCACAGTGTTTGGTAGCTGGTGGGTATTCATATGTTGCATAGATAGAATGCGTTGGTTTGGGACAGTCGTATTGCCTTGTTGGCCATAGTCAAGGGTATATACGGGTGGGTTCAAATTAACCTGGATAACGACGGGAAGAACTTGACATGTGACTTATGATTTGTTGGCCTTAGTCAAGGTCATAAGAGCATGGGGCAAAAATCTACATCGGGAGTTTCATAAGTACTGAAACTTGCTAGATTTGCATACCATTTGGAGTGTGGTGATTCTGGTAGGATTCCTTCAGTTTCGTCACGCGATGATATTTGGATCCCGATCCTACTGTGAGTATATGCTACTCCTCGGGAAATTTCTCACTAAACGATCAATGCTATAAACCTAGTAGGTGCCTAGAAAGGTGTTAGCGGGGCTACGCCCCCAGGGAAAAGAGGTTCTTAAATTAAGGAACTTCGCGAAAGCGTTGGAAAACCTCCCTCGAAATACCGACACTGGCCTGGCTGAACGGTTAAGCAAGTATTGTGCGGTGGGATTGATCCCGGCTAATTCTTCCTTTGTGGTTTGAGGAGGGATTCAAGAGACAGTGGGAGCCATCCTGTTTAGACAAATTAAAAACCATTCTAAACTTGCAAGAGCATCGTGCTAAAGTGTTTCTTCTCTCCCCCTTGCAGCGACCAAATTCGAAATGACTGGACTTAAGTTACTTCTAGATAAAAACATACTGACAGGGCCAAACTACAAAGATTGGCTCAGGAATGTCAAATTGGCAATCGCTTACGACAAGCTGGGGTATCTTCTTACCACCAAAGCTCCCCCCCGTCCCAGGTCCCACCTCCAGCGTCGCGGATAAGGAAATCCGTAAGACTTGGGAGATTGATTGCGCGAAGGCCAGGTGCCTCGTGCTTGCCTCTATGGACAACGAACATCAGAGGAGGCATGAGAATATGGACCTTGAGTCCATATTTCTCCATACAAAAGAACTGTATGGAGAGCAGTCTCGTATCGCAAGATACGAAGTGTCGAAGAAGTTATTTTCGACAAAATTGGCCGTCGGATCATCGGTAGCGGACCACGTGCTTAAGATGATTGGCTACACTGAGGAGCTCGCGGAACTTGGGACCACGTTGGACAGTGAACTCTATACGGATTTAATTCTCCAGTCCCTTCCATCCACTTACGCCCAGTTTATACTGAACTTCAACTTACAAGAAAAGGAAGTTGAACTTTCAGAACTCCTCAACCTGCTGAGGAGCGCAGAGGGCACCCTACAGAAGGGTAGGGAAACACCCGCTTTGTTTGTAGGAGGATCTTCTTCCTCTAGGTCCAAGGCGAAAGCCAAGGGAAAGAGGAAGAAAGCCCCCGCCAAACCAAGAGGCGGTGTTGGTAAAGTGGGTACGAAGGGAAAGGAAAAGGCAACAAAGATTGCGGGGAAGCTTGTTGGAAAGGAAGAGTGCTTCTATTGTCATAAGAGTGGACACTGGAAGAAAGATTGCAGGGCTTGGAAGGCCAGGACACAGGAACTGAAGCAGGTTGCGGCTTCAGCTTCAGGTGTGTATGTTATTGAAAACTGTCTTTCTATAAACTCTACTTCCTGGGTATTGGATACCGGATCAGGATCTCATATCTGTAATTCTTTGCAGGCGTTGAGAAACCGTAGGTTTTTGAAGGAAGGTGACATGACCCTCAGAGTTGCGAACGGAGCTAGCATGGATGCTAAAGCCATGGGGGACTATCACCTAGGAATGTCAGATGGGCATGTTTTGGTTTTGCGTAATTGCTTTTTTGTACCCAACGCAACTTGTAATATCATTTCTGTATCTTTGGTTTCTAAAGAAGGTTATGAATTTGCGTTTGTAAGTAATGTTGTAAACATTCACCTTAATCAAGTTCTGATTGGGTCAGGTACATTGAGCAATGGTATATACGTATTAAACCAACCACAGATTTTCAATGTCCAGAATACACACAAAAGAAAGTCTCCAGATATCAATCAGGCTTTCTTATGGCATTGTAGACTGGGTCACATCAATGAGACACGGTTGACTAAGTTACATAAAGAAGGATACTTGGATCCGTTCGAGTATCAGTCTTATGCCACTTGTGAATCTTGTCTCATGGGAAAGATGACAAAGACTCCGTTCACTGGACACGGAGAAAGAGCGAGCGAGCTCTTGGGACTCATACACAGTGACGTGTGTGGTCCAATGTCTACACATGCGCGAAGCGGTTATTCATACTTCATTACTTTCACAGACGATTTCTCTAGGTATGGACATGTCTTCTTAATGAAGCACAAATCCGAGGCCTTTGAGAAATTTCGGGATTACAAGAATGAAGTTGAAAAACAAACAGGCAAAAGTATCAAGATCCTAAGATCGGATCGAGGTGGTGAATACTTGAGTGCCGAGTTCCTGGACTATTTAAAAGAGAATAATATTCTCTCTCAGCGTACTCCTCCATACACTCCGCAACATAACGGTGTATCAGAAAGGAGGAATCGAGCCCTATTGGATATGGTTCGTTCCATGATGAGTAAGGCTGAGTTACCACGATCTTTCTGGGGATATGCACTAGAAACAGCCACACATCTCTTAAACCAAGTTCCTACTAAGACAGTGCCTACCACACCATATCAGATGTGGAGTGGGAAGAAACCCTGTCTTAAATCCTTTAAGACATGGGGATGTCCGGCTTTTGTTAAAAAGCAGCATGCGGACAAGCTCGAGGCACGCTCAGTACAGTGCAAGTTTATGGGATACCCAAAGAACTCCAAGGGGTATCTATTCTATTACGCAGAGGAGCAAAAAGTCCTTGTTTCTCGTCATGCCCACTTCTTGGAAACTGAGTTTTTAGAAAATCAGATAAGTGGGAGCGCAGTAGAACTGGATGAAATTCCAGAACCTCAGACTATTACTGAAAGCTTAGTGGAACCAGAAGGTTCAAAAGAACAGGACATTCCTACGCCGCTCCGCAGGAGTAGTAGGCAGTCTCATCCGCCCGAGAGATACTACGGTTTTCTCATAGACGGGGATAGAGAGGATTGCATCATAGATTATGATGAGCCTACTAGCTTCCAGCAGGCCGTTCAGAGCGTTGACTCGGTAAAATGGCTGGATGCAATGCGGACCGAAATGGAGTCCATGTACACCAACAAAGTATGGACGTTGGACATTGCTCCAGACGGGGTAAAACCCGTAGGATGCAAGTGGATCTTCAAAAGGAAGATTGGTGTAGATGGACAGGTTGAGACCTATAAAGCTAGACTTGTAGCAAAGGGTTTCCGTCAAAGACCTGGTTTGGACTATGACGAAACCTTTTCTCCAGTGGCTATGCTGAAATCCATTCGGATCCTTCTTGCCATTGCTGCCTTCCACGATTATGAGATTTGGCAGATGGACGTAAAAACCGCTTTTCTAAATGGAAATTTAGAGGAGTGTGTCTATATGGATCAGCCAGAGGGTTTCATTCAGAGTGGGAGCAGCGGAAAGGTGTGCAAGTTGCTTAAGTCCATCTATGGACTAAAGCAGGCATCGCGGAGTTGGAACATCTGTTTTGATGAGACGGTCAAGGAATTTGGCTTTATCAAAAATCCAGATGAACCATGCATCTATAGTAGATTTGTAGCGAGAACTGTAGTATTCCTCGTTTTGTACGTGGATGACATTCTCTTAATAGGAAATGACATTCCTATGCTACAATCTGTCAAGGGTTTCTTGTCACAAAGCTTCTCCATGAAAGACCTAGGTGATGCCTCATACATCCTGGGGATCCGGATCCATCGTGATAGATCCAAGAGGATATTAGGACTTTCTCAGTCCAGGTACATCGACACCATAGTGAAAAGATTCAGTATGGAAGATTCCAAGAGCGGTAACCTACCGGCTTGTCACGGGATCACCTTCTCTAAAGAGATGTCTCCCAAGACTGATTTGGAGAGGGATCGCATGTCTATTATACCCTACGCTTCTGCGGTAGGCTCTATAATGTATGCGATGTTGTGTACCAGACCGGATGTAGCTTATGCACTGAGTGTGGTAAGCCGGTATCAGTCAAACCCTGGGGAGAAACACTGGATAGCGGTAAAGAACATTCTCAAGTACCTGAGAAGGACTAAGGAGATGTTCTTGGTGTATGGCGGAAAAGACCTCCAGATCGAGGCCTTTGCTGACTCCAGCTTCCAGAGTGACAAGGATGATTCCAAGTCCATGTCGGGTTTTGTCTTTACCCTCAATGGAGGGGCGGTGTGTTGGAAGAGTTCCAAACAGGAAACCGTTGCAGACTCGACGATGGAAGCGGAATACATCGCTGCATCTGATGCCTCAAAAGAAGCTGTCTGGATAAGGAAGTTCTTGAAAGAACTTCAGGTTGTTCCGTCCATTGTTGACCCAATACCTCTGTATTGCGACAACAACGGGGCTATAGCTTTAGCAAAGGAACCCAGGTCCCATCAGAGATCCAGGCACATCTTGAGGCGGTATCACCTGATCAGGGAGATCGTGGATCGCAAGGAGATCGAGGTTCGGAGGGTTGCTTCAGAAGAAAACACTGCAGATCCATTCACCAAGGCCCTACCCCAGACTCAGTTCGAGCGGCTGATCGAGATGATAGGTCTTCGATACGCCAGTACATGGCCTTAGTGCAAGTGGGAGATTGTTAGTGTATATGCCCTAGAGGCCATTACTGTATCATACTAGTTTGTATATTACTTAATGGAGGCTTGGGATATTCACCTTGTATAAACAATCTTGCTCAATATAGTAGTATGCTACTTGGTTTGTTTCTACTTCAATGTGTACATGTGTTTATTTTGCGATATCACCTATACGCATTAGTGGAGCCCTTAGGATCTTTGCTTGATTACCAGCGTTGTGATGGCAGTCACACTAGTGGGGGCTGGGTAATCTGTAAGCACATCCTTATACAGGTCCCTAGTCGCAGGACTATCGAGATAGGGCATCGATACTCCGGAGTAGACTAGCGTATGCGCTTCTTATCCCAGTGTGGGAGATGGTCTGTCCCACAGCCATCAGTACGTCGTACTGGAGATAGTATACGGGTGCTCGTTAGGTTACGAGTACACTGGACAGGACTCGTCGGGAACTGACAGGTTGGTATTATACCTATCGTCAGTTATCAGTTCCCAGGTGACATGAGTACAGCTTAGTCCGCTGACTTGACACTGGCACTTCGCCTCGAGTGTGTTCCCACTGCACTTTGATCACTACCCTACCACGGCTCAAAGGAGTCGTGCAAACAGGTAGTGGTTGGGTGCAGTCCCGAAACACTTGGAGGCAGTGCCGGTTAGACAGGATTCGTCTCTCCCGGTATTGGGGGTTGACATCGCGCTGTGTCTAGGAGAGCCATTACACGAGTAGTCCCTGGCCAGGGCAAGCGAGATATACTGGTAGGCTTCCAGTGTTATCTCAGGGTGTTTTGGGTTTCACTCCGACACGACTTGTACCGCTATTGGGGGACTGACGTTTTACCGCCCCCTAGGCCCGACATGCGATGTATCAGACGAACAGACCGGACTGTACGGAGAATGTCACATTCAGACTCAGTAGGAGTTCAGATGGGGTTCACCTCGTCAGCCTTCTTGTCGGCATCTACCTGGGGGCCGTTACGCACAGCTAGTGCCGCTTGCGGTCTGTGGTTAAGCCCACTGCCAGCGTAGTGTCGAGTCTTTAGAGTCCCACACAGAGGGTATTCACCTCTGGGCAAAACAGAGTAGAGGTCGCATGGTTTTGCGACAGGGTTCGTTCTCATCCGTGCACTTGTGCACGTTTGGAGTCCGGACGGATATTGCCAGCGGGCTCTGGTTTGAGCCGGATACTGGTATATGTTTTGGGGTTGCTTTTATATCTCGGTATTCTTGTTCCTCGGAACGAGAATGCAGGTGTGTATGCACAGTTGCTTGAGGCGGAGGATGAGGTATTTCATTAGGGTATCGGAACGGGTGCGTATGCACAGTTGACAGTCGTCTTTTTCCAAACCCTAATAGATTTATGAAATATCAATTAATAATAGTAATTAAATGAAATATTGTTATGGTTGATTTTGTTGACTTGTTGACCATGGTTGACTTGTTGACCATGGTTGAATGTTGACCACCATCATGCTTTAAAAGGATTCTCCTTGATTCATGCTTACACTCATTTATTGAAAGTTATGATAGTGGTCATTCCAAATACAACCATCAACTATTTCATTTTTGATTTATTATTATTAATTAGATAATTCCTTTTCTTTTAGTTATGGTTGCAAAAGAAAAGAGCTCATTCTATCATAATCATTCTCTCTCCTCTTTTCATCTTCTTCTTCCTCAAGCTCAAGGTGATTCCTTCTCATGTGTTGAGAATCCCTCACCTTGAAAAAGAAACAACCCCTAGACACTCTCTACTCACTCTAGGATCAAGGGTTTAGCAAGCCGGAGATTCTAGTTCACTCAAAGTTCGAGGAAGAGCCCGAAGGTTGAACCCTCAGGTGGATCCATCTTCGACGGAAGAAGGCGACGAGGAAAGAACCATCAACCTCTACAAAGTTTGAAGAAGAAGGAGTTCAAGTTTAGGTATAACCATCTTTCCGAGTAGCTAACTCTCTTTAGCAAGTTTGCTAGTTTTAGTTTAGGAAAAGATCCCGACATTGTTAGTCCATGTTGCCCCATGCGCTAAAAATTTGATTTTTATACCGTTTCCGCCTCCCCGTAAGAACCGGGGGTCGTAACGTGGACTTACATAGGATAGACCCAAGGCGGGGAGCACAAGTAACCGGGTTCTAGGGTCCAGTAGGAGACCATCTCGAGGAGTCGAGACTGGGTCTCCTAACTCTAGAATTGGTAGGGTTGCTTGCCACTCTCGTAGGGGTCTAGGGATGTGGGTTTGGCTATTAATCACGACCGTGGAATCCGTGTTTTATACAGGCTTAATATAAAACCCGGAAATCCTAGTATATCCAATATTTCATATGTTTTGTTCTGCTGCGATATTCTGTGATGTGATCACTGTATATGTTAAGATAGATACTGGATATAGTATATATGATATATTATATAGACGTTTCTTATGTTTTACACCCGCGCTAGCCCTGCCCCGCTCTGCCGTTAGTTACCTAACCTAACGGTGCATGACGGGACATCGTGGCGAATGCGGATGGCATAAGCGTACGTTGTATTTATCTGTGATGCTTAGGTGAATTTAAAGATGGGACTTCATTAATGGGATTAATGAAATAAAAGAAACCTAAAGATGTTGTGGAATCGAATTTTCAAAAACAGGTAGCTCTAGTTCTTGCTTTGTATAGCGGCATTCCTTTAAGAATATCTAGCACCTTATTCGATAAGGAAAGAGCCGAGATCCCTTCACCGGGAGTGACCTCTTTAGCAATAACTGGTATATGCTACAACCCTCGATTTCGTCTTTTGATTGCTTTTCTAGTTTTTACTTTGCATAGTGATATTGTGAATATCTTGCACCTCATTCGATGAGGAAAGAGCCGAGATCCCTTCACCAGGAGTGACCTCTTTAGCAAAACTAGCAAAGGCCTCAAAAACACTCCATTTAAATCTTTTAATTCTCCAACGATATCAAGTTCATTACGCAAAAGGTTTTCTTAAAAACCTGTCGTAGACCTCCGTCATTTTAGGAAGTAGAGTATTTAGTATTCGTGCTGCGTTTGTTGACCTTAGTTAAGGCGCAGTGTGCGGTAGCTAAGTGATGTCTTCCTACATAGCATATGATATGATTAATTAGGACAGTCATATGACTTTGTTGACCATAGTTAAGGGTCATGTGGGTGGGTCTAATTAATCACGAAATGAATGGGTAGAACTTGACTAGTGCTTATGATTTGTTGACCATAGTTAAGGTCATAAGTCACTAGGGGTAAAATATTATCAGGAATTTCAAGTGTTGAAATTTGCAATGAGATTGCATACCTTCTATGAGATAGTTGGATCCCGATACCCACTGCGAGTAGAAGTTACTCCTGGGAGAGTTTTGCACATTACAATTAGCCGATCAAGTAGGTGTCTAGAAAGGTGTCAACAGGGTTACGCCCGTGGGAAAACGAGGTTTATTTTAATTAGGTCCGTGCGAAAGCATGGGGAACCTCCCTCAAAGTACCGGCACTGGCCTGGATGAAAGATTGGCGAACTTGTAGGGTGTAATTAATCCCGGTTAGTCTTTCCTTTTAGCGTTTGAAGGAAGATTTGACTAAAACAGAGGGAGCTATCCTGATTAGATATATTAATAACCAATCTAATCTTGCAAGAGCATACGTTGAGTGTTTTCTTCTCTCTCTCTCCAGGTAGCGACCATGTAACGCCTTAATCAAAATATTAATATGGATGTATTGACCGAACCTGCTTGTTATACTGAGCTAGGGAACGTTGGTCCCGCTCCAACTTATAATTATTATATGATCGAGCAGGAAATAGGGGATTACCAGGATTCCCGTACCGCCCAAACGAAGAAAGTGCATGATGATGCTTCTTCTTCGGGTGTGTTCATTACCGAGAACTGTTTCTCAGTTTCCTTTACGTCCTGGGTATGAGATACCGGATCAGGATCCCACATATGTAATCTGTTATATGGGCTACAGATAGGTAGAGAACTGAGAATTGGTGATAAGTTTTAAGAGTTAGAAACGGTGCAAGTGTTGCAGCCAAAGCAGTTGGCAGTTATCACCATGTGTTACCAAATACATTGATTCTAAACAAATGTTATTAGATACCGAACCTGATGTACAACATCATATCAGTCTCTTTATTTAGTAAAGAAGGATATAATTTTGTATTGTTGGATAATGTTTTGAACATTTCCTATATCAAGAGTTGATCGGTTCAGGCACGTTATCTAAAAGCATACACGTTCTAAATCAAACCACAGTTCTTAACGTACAGAACACACACAAGAGGAAGAGTTCAGAAATGAACGAATCTTTCTTGAGGCATTGTAGACTAGGTCATATCAACGCAACCCGACTAGCTGAAGTTACATAAAGATGCATATTTAAATCAGTTTGAATTTACATCTTGTGAAACTTGCCAGTCATGTCACAAAGATAAGATGACCATAGCTCCGTTTATTGGAAAAAGAGAAAGAGTTAGTGAACTCTTGGGATTGATACATAATAATGTATGAAGGTCCCCTGTCTACACATGCCAGGACCGGTTTTTTGTACTTCATTACATTTACTGATGATCTCTCAAGATTCGCACATGTGTTCCTGTTGAAACACAAGTTTGAACCTTTTAAGAAATTCAATGAATATACGATAGAAGTAGAGAACCAAAACGGGTATAAGTATTATGTCCTTTGATGTGATCGAGGAGGAGAATACTTGAGCACGGAATTCCTGGACTATTCTAAAGGAGCATGAGATTCTCTCTCAGCATTACTCCTCCGTATACACCATAGCACGTTGGTGTGTCGGGGTGGAGCAATCGCACCCTATTAGATATGGTACGCTCTATGATGAGTATTACTGAGTTGCCTATTTCTTTTTGGGAGTTATGCACTTGAGAAGCTGCATACCTATTGAATAGGGTTCCAACCAAATCAGATGCCTACCACTCCATATGCAATATGGTATGGGAAGAGCTCATCTCTTAAGTAAGTTAAGATTTAGGGTTGTCCGGCCTATGTCAAAAGAAAAATCCGGACAAGCTCAAGGCAAGGTCAATTCTGTGGTAGTTTGTTGGATATCCCAAGCATACACAAGGGAATATTTTCTACCGCACCGAGAAATAAAAGGTGTTTTATTTCTCGGCATGCCACCTTTTTAGAAAAGGATTTATTATGAAGAAATTAGTGGTCATAAGGTAGAATTGAAAGGAGTTCCAGCTATACAAACTGCAACTGATGATTTGGTAGAACCAAAGGATTCAATAGTTCCCGACGAACCTTAGCCTCTCCGCCGATCTGGTAGGGTTCCTCATCCACCTGAGAGATACTTCGGTTTCTCTATGACAGTGGGAGCAAGGATTGAATCATGAGATGATGACCCAACTAGTTTCGAGCAGGCCATCAAGAGTGGGGACTCTGTGAGAATGGCTGGATGCTAAGCGATCTGAGATGGAATCCATATACACCAACAAAGTATGTACTTTGGTTGCTTTATTTGAAGGGTTAAATTCCCATCAGGAGCAAGTATATCTTGAGAAGATTACTTGGTGTACATGAAAAAGTTGAGACTTTCAAAGCTAGGCTTGTTGAAAAAGGTTCTCGTCATTGACCAGGTGTGGATTATGATGAGACTTTTTCTCCAGTAGCTATGCTTAAGTCCATCCGGATCCTATTTTCCACTACTACATACCATGACTACAATAACTGGCGGTTGGGTGTCATGACTGCTTTTCTAAATAGTGATTTAGAAGAGAGCGTCTATAAGTACACAGCCAGAGGGCTTCGTAGATAATGGGAGCAGCGGAAACGTGTGCAAGTTGCTTTATGAGTTAAAGCAGGTATCGCGGAGTTGGAACATCTGTTTTGATGTGGTAGTCAAAGAGTTTGACTTCATCAAAATGGTAGATGAACCTTGTATATACAAAAAGGTAGTAGAGAGTAAGGTGGTCTTCCTCGTAATATACGTAGAAGACATACTCTTGATAGGAAAGGAGTTTCCTATGTTACACTCGGTCAATCTCCTCTTATCACAAGGATTCTCCATATAGGATCAAGGTGATACCTCCTAAATCCTGGGTTTTGGATCTATGAGATAGATCTAAGTGGATGTTAGGATTCTCACTAGGTGTAGTGAGATGGTATCAATCGATCCTGTGGAGAATCACTAGAAAGCTTCCAGGATGGTAAGGTCGACTGAATGTCAGTCACAGGCATTGTTTTTACCCTCAGTGGAAGGACGGTATGTTGGAAGAGTTCCAAGCTAGATACCGTGGCAAACTAGACGATAAAGGCTCGATACATTGCTACCAAGGATACTACCAAAAGAGGTAGTCTGGATGTATATAAGTTCATGAGATGAACTTCATTCCTACCATTGTGTGACAATGGAGTTGTGTCTTAGGCCTAGGAACCCCCGTCCCATCAGAGATCCAGACATATTCTTAGGCAGTATCACCTGATCATGGAGATGGTTGATCTCCAGGGAGATCGAGGATAGGAGAGTAGACACAGAGGACAACACGGTGGATCCACTCACAAAGGCCTTTTCCCAGTAGAGACTTTTATGGGATGGTTGAGTATGTGATACTACAACCACTGTTGATTGTTGGGTATGAGATACTACAACAGATAGCCCTAGGGCAAGTGGGAGATTGTTAGTTATATGTATGCCCTAGAGGCCATTACCGTACATACGATGTATATTGTAGTGGATACTTGGAAGTATATAGGAATGACTTTCTTGCTCGACATGATAGTATGCTACCTGATTACTCTTTATCTTAACATGTACGTTGATTGTCTCTATGTTACATGTTGATAAAGCCCTTAGGATGAGTACTTGACTACCAGGATTATGATGCAGATCATACTAGTGGGGATAGTGTAGTCTCTAAGTACATCCTTCAAATGTTCCTAGTCGTAAGTGTATCGAGACAGGGCATCGATATACCAGAGTAGACTAGCGTATAGCTTCTCAACCCATGTAGATGGCGATGGATGATCTCATATCCATTGGTGTTTGACATCATAGATAGTATACGGGTGCTCAGTGGAGACTGGGTACACTGGACGGACTCGCCGAGAACTCCTAGATGGTATTATACCTATCTTCAGATGGCGGTTCTCTGGTGACACTGGTAAAGGTTAGTCTGTAGACCCGAGATCGTCATAGAGTCTTGTGTGATTCCCACTGTACTTTTATTTCCACCTTACCACGTTCAAGAGAATGTGCAAAATGGTGGCTTTTGGGTGCAGTCCTGAATCACATGGAGGCAATGAGCGATAGGAGGGGTTTCGTCTCTCCCGGTATTGGGAGTTGATGTTGCGCTGTCCTTGATCGGCTATAACAGGAAGTTCCTGGACATGGCTGCTTCAGAGATATACTGGTAAGTGTTATCAGTAGTTTCTCGACCCGTTATGAGTCTCACATCGGCATGACTTATCGAGTTTCTGGTGTCTGATGTTTACCACCTCTAGAAGAGATATGCGACATATCAGACGAAGAGACCGGACTGTACGATAGTGTTACTGATTGGATTCGCAGGAGTGTGAGCAGGTTTGCTTGTTGATCTTCTGATCACTCAATACCCGGGTAGCCGTTACGTTTAGCAGACCGCTTGCGGCTTGTGGGTGTTTGATATGATCATCACCTACTGCCGGCGTATTGACGAGTCTTTAGAGTCCTACACAGGGGTTTCCTGGCTCAAGCGAAACGGAGTAGGAGCATATATATGATATATGCGGGACCGAGATTAATATGATATGTGATACCGTATTCTATTCTCACGATTTGTGACATCAGTCGGTTATATGCGATATAGCCGGGATATCGGATCAAGAGTTGATTCGATAAGTTGTTATATTTGATATTAGTCGGTTATATATGATATAGCCGGATTATTAAATCAAGAGTTAATTTGATAATCTAATGTATAATTATATATTTGATATATTAAGTTACATTAACTAATACTTGCTCACTTATGATTTCTTTTCTCACTTAATGTGCACATTGTATATATGTGATATGTATATTTGTGTACATGTTTGTGTCTTGCTAGGTTACAAATGCAACATATTTGTATGAGACTAAGACCATGCTAGGGTTAAGTTAGGGTTTATAATTTATTCAAAGTTAAACAAATTAGTAGAGAATTAGTTTAAGGTTCAAAGCTTGTAGAAGCTTGTATGAACCTTTGACTAAGTCCACTCTTTTGTCAAGCTTAGGATATTTGTTAACCCAACCCTTAACCTTAGCCGTTGGTTTATTCTGTACATGGGTTAGGCATGATATTATCTAACCATGGTTGCATTTCTAACCTAATCTAATTCATTCATCACAACTTCACTTGAGCTTCTTCTTCCTCTCACTTGAAGCTTTCTAGCTTTTGGGTTTGTGATGAAAACTTGTGAGAATATGAAATCTAAAGTGAGCCCACTTCCTATTTCATCATCCTCTACTACTTGCCATTTAGTTTACGGTGTTGGTTTTTGGGATTCCTTAGCACCTAGCCTAGGGTTTGCAAGCATCACTCATGCCACAACAAAAATTAAAGGAGGTGCTAAGCAATCAACTTAAAGATCATACTAGAAAACTAGGGTAACAAAACTAGTAATCCAACATTACAAAAAGAAGTGAATGAAAATACAACCTTTGTAGATCCGGTCCTTCACTTCTAAAGCTCCGTGTTGACATCCCTTCGCTGTGATCATCGTAGTCCCGAACTCTAAAATGGATTTCCCCGGAGAAATGATCAAGCTAGCTTGTTGACTTCGAGGCCCAAGATGATCTACGTCGAGGTGACTCAAACTCAAGCTCTCTCTTCACTAGATCAAGAACTTTGTGAAGAGAACATCCTAAACTAAATGGCAAGTAGTAGAGGATGATGAAATAGGAAATGGGTTCACTTTAGATCTTGATTTCTCACTTTGTTTTTTCACTAAGAAAAATCTAGCAAGGTTTTCTTCTTTTGGATGAAGAAGAAGAAGAAGAAAAGAATGAATAATGAGAAAAGAATAATCAAGTGAAGATAATTATCATAATGCAACCATGGGTGAGTTAGTTTTATCCACAAACCTTTGTAGAGACTAAACCATGGTTCAAGTTAATGGTTTGGTTAATAAATATCTTAAGTGAGACAAAGTTAATGGACTTGGTCAATGAATGCTTGAAGCTTCTTGAAGCTTCAAGCATGACAAAGTGCTCACTAATTTTGAATTACAAAATAAATATAAACCTTTACCATTAACTTAAATATGGTGTAAGTCACACACTGTAAGACTACGGGTAGCCCCGGCCGTCTTTCCGAGGCCAAAATGCGGAAACGAAATTTTTTCTAAATTAGAAACCGGCGCTATCGTATGCTTAAAACTCGGATCGAACCATTAACTTACTACTAGCAAACTAGAGAAGGGATAGAAAGCTATACCGATCGATCCGTGTCCTTCGGTCTTTGGCCACCATCAAAAGCTCCTCGCGGCATCTCCGGTCTCGATCTCCTCATCGGAAAGGGCACCACATCATCAATTCCTTTTACGGGCTCCCGCTTCATCCGAAGCAACTCAACCACGAAGTGTGCTAGCCGACGTGTCCAAGGTGATGTAGAGAATGTTTGTGATCACTTTGTCTCTTGCATCCATTGCATGGATGGAGGTTAGAGGTGTTGCTATTAATGGAGGTTATGAGCTCAAGAGAAGAAAAGAGAGGAAGAAGAAGAGCTCTCTTTTTCTTATGTGTTTCTTATGATAAAAAAGAGAGAGTATGAGATATGAAACAAAACAAGACCAACCTTTCCTCATGGCAGCCCCTCTCTCTCTTATTATCATATCAACACAAATTAATCACAATATGTGACATTTGCACAAGAAATGATACCATGAGTCACCCATGAAGTACATGTATCATTTAATGCATAAAATGATGGCTTAAGCTCACAATTTCCATTAACAAACAATAATCCAAATGTTTCCAACAATAAAAATATACGGCAACATCTAAAGTAAACTCGTGACGGATCACAAGGATACCCCTCACCTGTATATACATACCTGCATCCGCATTCCGACTGAATGCGAATGCGATGAGACTAAAGTAATCCAACAAATCTAATACTAGGATCCGGCTTAAACCAAAGCCCACTAGTATGATCCGCCCGATCATGATCCATGCATTACTGCACGTATATGATCGGACCCTGCCATATATCATACTGCCTCTACAACGTTTCGCCCGAAACTTGAGAAACTGTCTGTGGGGGACACTAAAGACTCGTCAATACATTGGCTGTGGATTTAACCACTAGCACGTCAGAGGTACTAGCCGTACGTAACGGGCTACCAGGTATTGACCAAAAGGGAGGTCGACGAGCGAACTCATCCTGACACCCTACTGAGCCTGTCAGTGACAATATCCGTACAGTCCGGTCCGTTCGTCTATGAGCATCGCATGGTGGGCCTAGGGGGTTGGTAAAAGTCAGACCCCTAAAAGCGGTACAAGTCGTGTCGGAGTGTAGCCCAGAACACCCTGAGATATTACTGGAATACCTACCAGTAAATCTCCTGCCTCGGCCGAGGGTTTTATGTAATGGCTCTCCTAGACACAACGTGATCTCACCCCCAATACCGGGAGAGACGAATCCCCTGCCGATCCGCTCACTTGCCTCCATATGGCTCGGGACTGTACCCAACTAAAACCTGTTTGCACGACCCCTTTGAGCTATGGTAGGGTAGTAATCAAAGCACAGTGGGAACTCACACGAGACAAATGACGATCTCAGGTCGATGAACTAACCTGTACACATGTCACCAAGGAACTGCTATCTGACGTCGGGTATAATACCAACTAGCATGTTCTCGGCGAGTCCTGTCCGGTGTACTCATAACCCAATGAGCACCTGTATACATCTTAGGTGAACCAACTGACACCAATGGCTTGTGAGACCGGCCACCGCCCCTCGTCGGGGTCTCGACTGTATACACTAGTCTACTAATGGAGTATCGATGCTCAGTCTCGAAACTCCCACGACTAGGGACCTTTTAAGGATGTTCTTATAGACCCCAGCTCCCACGTATATGATCGCCATCATACTGCTGGTCGTCAACCAAGATCCTAAGGGCTCTATCAACATGTAATAGTGAACATGTCACCTAAAACTGTACACGACTGATAAAGACAAATCATGGTAGCATACTATTCTCTATCAACGTATAATAGTGAACTACAATGTCACCTAAAGCATGTACACGATCATAAAGACAAACCAGATAGTATACAAAGCCCTCAGGTAAGACTGTCCTACCGGTATAGGTCCTTCCTCAATCATTGCAATCGCGTGCCTGCGATCCAATAATTGACTCTGAGGGCACTATATCCAACAATCTCCCACTTGCACTCAAGGCTAATTATTGCGATGTCGCATACTCACAGCCCGTATGATACCGAACACCCAACTCCTCTACTAATCAGTCTCACAAAGCTCGTTTGCGAAACTGTTGCGTTCGAGAAATAGCCTCAGCCAGTGGATCCGCCCTGATGTTTCTTTCAATGTCTCTCTTTATCTGAAGTTCGCGGAGAAAGCCATTTCCCGAAATGAGCAATACCTGTCTTAGAATATGTCTGGATATCTGATGGGACCTAGTTCATGAATGAACTCCAAATCCAAACTTCTTAGACTGTATTGTCAACTGAAACCAATCAGTATCCTGCACCATGCCTCCCTCAGTATCTGCTTGGACCACCTGTCCAAAATACTGCCCCTCGTCAGAGGGAAAACTATAACTCTGACAGCGACTCTGTCATCCAGGTCACCTTGGAAGCCTGGAATGATAACTGTCTCCCGAAGGAGGCTGCAGTTATCATATCCCTAGAACATCCACTTATGTTCTAAAACTGCTTCCGAATATTTCTCCAGGATTGGATCAATATCTTATTGCATCTACTGCAAAAACAACATCTGGTGTGGTACTTGACATCTCATGATTTACTCAATTGCCTAAGCAAGTGATCTGCCAATCATGCACATCTCTCTCCCCTATAGTATGTAAGACACCTTTAGAGAGGGTGACTCCATCACCTGCAGGTACACTACCATGCCTGGATTCGTCCATTCTAAATACCTTTAGAATGCTGTCTAAGTACCCTGATTGGGAAACTACCCAAATCTACATCTAAAACCATAGATCTAGTAACCAGAATATCTGATATAATATCCATATCCTATATGGAGAAACCACTATGTGACAACCAAAGTATAACCGATCGTAGTATAGGAATATCACTTCCTACTCTGTGTATGTCATCCAAATACCAGGACATCACACCCTACTACCTTCTTAACAGATCCATCCATATTCTGATGAAGTCAAACCTATGACTGTCACATCAGAAACTGATGATCTATCTCCGCTATATCTGCTTTAGTCCATAAATAGACATAAGCTACTTGTCCACTATGCTTCCGCTGCTCCCAGACCACGACAACCCTCTGGCAGAGTCATATACTCGTACACTTCTAAAGCTAGTCTAGAATGACGCTATACTCATCCTCCTGCCGGGTCTCACAGTCTGGAACAACAGCAATGGCAAGTCTGGGTAAACAAGAACCTCTCTGTCACCGTCCTTGAGGCTACCGGAGTACCTCTCGGGTGCCTGAGGTTACCCACCATATCTGCGGAGTGGCCAATGGAATGTAAATCAAGATTGAATCTGTAGGTTCTTATCAAATTTTCAGTAATCGTTTGCGGTTCTGGAATCACTTCCAGTTCTACCATACTCCCACTACTGTTTTCTGAAAAAATCCATTTTTATTAAAACTGTGGCGAGTCAAGAACAATATCACTATTGATCTTCCAGGTGGTAGAAAATCAACCCTCGTCATAGCCCAGGTCAACCCATAAGCAGCTATTACAGAAACGTGCCTTGAGTTATCCAGAGGCTGGTTTTAAGCATAATCCGGATAACTCCCCGTACCTTAACAATGTTAAGATATGAACTATTCTATATCCAATATAGAAAAAGAGGCACTGATTTAATTGGAATCAGATTCAAATCATGCAGCTGTCTCCAGTGCATGTCAACTAAATAGAGAGAGAGGCCGATCAGCATTACTCAACTTAGGAATGCATCCAGATATGAGTAACCTGAAAGAGAAGAAAGTTCTCTTAATCATTACTGTCAACTGAATACCATACACAAGTATCTACATCTTCGATCATCTTGAAGAATCCTGATACTTGCAATACCCGGTTCTCTACTTTATTCAAATACTTATAACTTCTCAAAATTTATACCTTGCATTTCTACGAAACACATGTCTAAGAACTAGAGAAGTCATAAGTAAACAGAATATAGTACGAGTACCAACCCCTCTGTTCTCATGGACACTGGACAACATACAATACTCTGTATAAGTCCCTTGAGTCTAATAACTCATTCCCTGTGTGTCGTAGGTTGAAAACTGTACTTATGGTTAAGAAGAATTACACCGCTGTTTAATGCTCCTTACCTAACCATCCACTGATATAGGTAAATGTCATAGACATAATTTTAAAAAGTTATATCTCACTTTATAAAAATAAACGTACAGATATATCAATTTGAAATTGGTGCATAACAACGGATATTCAAAACCAAATATTTGCCGTCTGGCAAACAACCCCGGTGATTTCCTCAAATATCACCAATTACAACGAATCCCGATATAATGAGGATGATCACCCAATTCCCAATAACTTGCTCCCACTCATCATCTGTAAAACCATACAGATGTGAGAATCAAACCTGGTAAATACATACCTTGGAGCAAGGTCTAATTGGGAAATCAGTTTTCTTTTAACAATACACAGTGAAACTGAAACATGTAAATGTTTCGAAGGGGTATCCGGGTATTCCTAGTAATGCCTCTTCCATTATCAGATTCACAACTGTAACCGTATATTTCTTTGCCATCTCTCCAAATCCCTTTATATGTCTTTAGTCATTACCTTCTGTACACCCTCTTAGGCCAAATGGTTTTCTACCTTCCCTACCGTTCGGCACCAGCCTATGGTTTGGAAGAAGACTATCCAATAAGCATAATGGGTGTACTCTCCTAATCCTAGGAGTACTCGTAACCTGAGAGAAGGTGAAGATAAAAGACAACTGAATAAAACCTTATTCCTATTTCCCCTGAACCAGAATCCATCCCCGAACTGGAACAAGTCCTTTCGAGTTCGTATAAAACCATACGATGGAGTATCCAATAAACTGTGGATCTTCGTAGAGATACGGAGTGTTCTGGAGAAATATAAAAGGTGATGTAGGATTGGTGAAGAAATACTTGGTTTGGTCGTGAATAGCAATCGCAATTTACTTTGCCCTTTTACTAATCACTTTATTTGTCTTAACTTATTACCTTCTGTACACCATCGTTAGGCTAAATGGTTTTCTTCCTTCCCTACCGTTCGGCACCTGCCTATGGTTTGGAAGAAGATTATCCAATTAGCGTAATAGGTGTATTGTCCATATCCAAGGAGCACTCACAACCTGAGAGAAGATAAAAGGAAAAGACAACTGAATAGTCCTATTCATTTTCTCCAAAATCGGAAACCATCCTCGAATCTGGAACAAGTTCCTTCGAGTTTGTATATAACCATACGATGGTTTTATCCAATGGAAGTGGATGTTCGTAGTAATACGGGGTGTTCTGGAGAAAAGGGTAAAAGTAGGAGTGGCAATGAGGTATGCAACTCTGACAATCCAAAAGCCAGTGTTTAAGAAGGTTCGGTTAATTTGGTCACTGAGTCATAGTCAAGGGTCGGGCTACGGTCACTGCCAAAGAGAGAGAGAAAAGAAAAGAAACACTCAGCGTGCACTCTAACCTAGATCAGAATGGTTATCAATTTATCTAATCAGGAAACCTCCCACTGTAGCCTCAAATTCTCCTCCAAACCTGAAAGAAGAATTAGTCGGGATCACCCGAGGAGTAAACTAACTCATCAGTGGGAATCGGGATCCAACTATCATCGCATGATAACGTGATGGAATCTACTCACATCATCACACTCCAGAAGGTATGCGCATGCCTGGTAAGTTTCAGTTTCTTTAGAAACTCCCGATGTGATTTTTACCCTTAGGACCCAAGTGACCTTGACACAGTCAACAAATCAAAGAGTCCTAGTCAAGTTCAACCCGTCATTATCCTGGATTGCATTAAACCCACCCATACGAGCCCTTGACACAGTCAACAAGGCCGCACAACTGTCCCAACCAATCCCATTAATATGCCACAAACAAACACCACTTAGCTACCGCACACTACGCCTTGACACAGTCAACTAACGTAGCACGAATTGTAGGGTTCCTAGGCACACTAAGGAGGTCTCACAAGGCATCAACCATGCCAATTTCAAATTTTACGGGTGCCGAGAAACCCTAATACGGATCGTTAACTAGATATCTAGGCGACAAAGGCAACTAGTTAACAATTTAACTAAAAGAACGGAAATACAACCTTTGTAGATCGGGTCCTCCACTTCCATAGCTCCGCAATGAAGTCTCCTCGCTGTCCAAATGGAAACCCGGGCTCTAGCGTCGGCTTCATCGGAGAAATGGGCGGGCAAGGTCGTCGGCTTCGTGCCGAAGATGATCTACGTCGAGGCATCACAAGATCAAGCTCCCACTTCACCAAGTCATGAAACTTGTGAGGATAACACCCTATACTACTTGGCAAGAGGTAGAGGATGAAGAAATAGGAAGTGGGTTCACTTTAGAATTGGATTTCTCTCACTTTTGCTCAAATCACCATTGATGAAGCAAGCTTTTCTTCAAGTGAAGAAGAAGAAGAAGATAAAGATAATATTATGATAAGTTAATTAAATAGAAAAGAATAATCAACCTTATCATAATATAACCATGGTCAAGTGTAGAGAATGAATCATGGTTAAGTGGAATGGTTAGGGTTAAGCATGAGACAAAATGGTCACTTGGTCAAAGCTTCATGAAGCTTCAATATCAAACAAACAAAGCCACCATTTTCCCTTTTTCTTTTCCAAAATAAAATAAATGAAATAAATAAATGAATAAGTAAAAACAAAACCCTAACCATTACACAACCATGGTTTAATCTTTACACTTAGCCAATTTAGCATGCATCATCAAACATGATACAAACTAGTGCACAAAATTATATCGTATATACAATGTGCACATCCGAGTGAGAAAATCCATCTTAAGTGAACCAATACTAGTTAATGCAAAGTAATATATCAAATATATATTTATGCATTAAATCATTAAATCAACACTTGATTTAACGATCCGGTCATATCGCATATAACCGACTAATATCCAATGTATCGACTTATCGAATCAATCCTTGATTCGATAACTAGGTTATATCGCATACAACCATTCGATACATTCATCGCGAGAATAGAATACGGTATCACATACACGCATTATTCTCGGTCCCGCACATATCTCATATGCGCTCCTATTTCGTTTTGCTTGAGCCAGGAAACCTCTGTGTAGGACTCTAAAGACTCGTCAATACGCCGGCAGCAGATGATGATCATATCAAACACCCACAAGCCGCAAGCGGTCTGCTAAACGTAACGGCCACCCGGGTATTGAGCGATCAGAAGATCGACGAGCAAGCCCGTTCATACTCCTGTGAATCCAACCAGTAACACTTACCGTACAGTCCGGTCTCGTCGTCTGATATGTCGCATATCTCGCCTAGGGGTGGTAAATGTCAGACCCCAATAGCTCGATAAGTCGTGTCGATATGAGGTCTACAACAGTTCGAGAAACTACTGGTAACACTTACCAGTAAATCTCAGCAACCCTGGCCAGGGATTTTCGGTTATAGCCAATCGTACACAGCGCAACATCAACTCCCTATACCGGGAGAGACGAATCCCCTCCTATCGCTCATTGCCTCCATGTGACTCGGGACTGTACCCAAAAACCACCGTTTTGCACGCCCTCTTAGACGTGGTAAGATGGAAATCAAAGCATAGTGGGAACCACACAAGACTCTATGACGATCTCGGGTCAACAGACTACTCTATACCAGTGTCACCAGAGAACTGCCATCTGACGTAAGGTATAATACCATCTGGGAGTTCTCGGCGAGTCCGTCCAGTATACCCAGTCTCCACTGAGCACCCGTATATCATCTCTGATGTCAAACACCAATGGATATGGGATCATCCATCGCCCATCTGTATGGGTCGAGAAGGTATACGCTAGTCTACTCTGGTATATCGATGCCCCGTCTCGATACACCCACGACTAGGGACTTTGAAGGATGTACTTATAGACTACCATGTCCCCACTAGTATGATCCGCATCACAGTCCAGGTAGTCAAGTACACATCCTAAGGGCTTTACCAATATGTAACAGAGAGACAATCAGTGTACACGTTAAGGTAAAGATCAACCAGATAGCATACTATCATGTCGAGCAAGAAAGTCCTCCCTATATATGTCCAAGCATCCACTACAATATACATCCTATGTATAGTAATGGCCTCTTGGGCATACATATAACTAACAATCTCCCACTTGCACTAGGGCCATCTGATAGCAGTGGTTGTAGTATCTCATACTCAACCATCCCATAAAAGTCTCTCTCTGGGAAAAGGCCTTTGTGAGTGGAACCGCCGTGCTGTCCTCTGAGTCTACTCTCCTAACCTCGATCTCCTTGGAGATCAACCATCTCCATGATCAGGTGATACTGCCTTAGAATAAATCTGGATCATTGATGGGACGGACGTTCCTTGGCTTAAGCCACAACTCCATTGTCACACAATGGGAGGAACAAAGTTCATCTCATGAACCAATATACATCCAGACTGCCTCTTTGGCAGCATCTTAAGTAGCGATGTATCGAGCCTTTATCATCTAGTATGCCACGGTATCTAGCTTGGAACTCTTCCAACATACCGTCCCTTTACTAAGGGTAAAGACAATGCCTGTGACTGACTTTCAGTCGTCCTTATCACCGTGGAACCCTTCCAGTGATTCTCCCCAGGATCGGTTGATACCATCTCACTACAACTAGTGAGAGTCCTAACATCCATTTAGATCTATCTCATAGATCCAAAACCCAGGATTTAGGAGGTATCACTTTGATCCTATATGGAGAATCATTATGATAAGCGGAGATTGACCGAGCGTAGCATAGGAAACTCCTTCCCGATCAAAAGCATGTCATCCACGTACTTTACGAGGATCGTCACTATACTACCTACTACCTTTTTGTTTATACAAGGTTCATCTACCATTTTGATGATGTCAAACTCTTTGACTAACACATCAAAACAGATGTTCCAACTCCGCGATACCTGCTTTATCCTATAAAGCATCTTGTACACGTTTCCGCTGCTCCCACTGTCTACGAAGCCCTCTGGCTGTGTACTTATAGACGTTCTCTTCTAAAACATCATTTAGAAAAGCAGTCATGGCACCCAACCACCAGATATCGTAGTCATGGTATGTAGCCGTGGCAAGTAGGATCTGGATGGACTTAAGCATAGCCACTTGAAAAGGTTTCATCATTATCCACGCCTGGTCGATGACGAAAAGCTTTAATAAGTCTAGCTTTGAAAGTCTCAACTTTTCCATTTACACCAAGTAATCTTCTCAAGATGTACTTGCTCCTGATGGGGATTTAACCCTTCAGATATAGCAACCAAAGTCCATACTTTGTTGGTGTACATGGATTCCATCTCAGATCGCTAAGCATCCAGCCATTCTTACAGAGTCCCACTCCTGATGGCCAGCTCGAAACTAGTTGGGTCATCATCTCATGATGCAATCCTCGCTCCCACTGTCATAGAGAAACAGAAGTATCTCTTAGGTGGGTGAGAAACCCTACTAGATCGGCGGAGAGGCTGAGGTTCGTTGGTAACTATTGAATCCTTTGGTTTTATCAAATCATCTGCTTTAGTTTGTATAGCTGGAACCTTTCCAGTTCTACATTACAGACCTTGCCTCGAGCTTGTCCGGATTTTGCTTTTCAGACATAGGCTGGACAACCCCAAATCTTAACTAACTTAAGAGACGGGCTCTTCCCTTATCATATCACATATGAAGTGGTAGGCAACTGATTTGATTCGAACCCTATTCAATAGGTATGCAGCTTCTCAAGTACATAACTCCCAAAAGGAAATAGGTAACTCAGCAGTGCTCATCATAGAGCACACCTTATCATATAGGGTGTGATTGCTCCACCCCGATATACCATCGTGCTATGGTGTATACGGAGGAGTAATGCTGAGAGAGAATCTCATTCTCCTTTAGAATAGTCCAGGATTTCCGTGCTCAAGTATTCTCCTCCTTGATCACATCAAAGGACATAATACTTTTACCCATTTTGGTTCTCTACTTCTAACTTATATTCTGTGAATATCTCAAAAGGTTCGGACTTGTGTTTCAACAGGAACATAGGTCTGAATCTCGAAAGATCATCAGAGAATGTAATGAAGTAAAAGAACCGGTCTTGGCATGTGTAGACAGGGGACCTTACACACATCATCATGTATCAGTCCCAAGAGTAAACTAACTCTTTCTCTGTTTCCATTAAACGGAGCTATGGTCATGTTATCTTTCTGACATGACTGGTAAGTTTTCATAAGATGTAAATTCAAACTGATTTAAATATGCATCTACATGTAACTTCAGCTAGTCAGGTCGCATTGATCTGACCTAGTCTACAATACCTCAAGAAGGATTCGTTCATTTCTGAACTCTTCCTCTTGTGTGTGTTCCGTATACTAAAGAACTGTAGTTTGATTTAGAACGTTAATGCTTTTAGATAACGTGCCTGAACCGATCAACTTTTGATATAGGAAATGTTCAAAACATTATCCATCTATACAAAATTTTATCATTTCTTTTCTAATAAAGAGATTGATATGATTTTGTATATCAGGTTCGGTATTTAATAGCATTCGTTCAGAATCAATGTATTTGGAATATAGGGTGACAGTGACCAACAGACTTGGCTGCAACTCTTGCCCCGTTTTCTGCCTCATGAAACTTATCACCCGTTCTCAGTTTGTCTTCCTTTTTGCAGCCCTATGTAACAGATTACATATCTGGGATCCTGATCCGGTATCATATACCCAGGATGCGGAGGATACTGAGAAACAGTTCTTTGTAATGAACACACCCGAAGATGATGCATCAGCATGCACTCTCTTCGTTTGGACGGCACGGGAATTCTGGTATTCCCCAATTTCCTACTCTGTCTTATAACAATTATAAGTTAGAGCGGGACCAACGTTCCCCAGCTCAGTATAACAAGTGGGTTCAGTCAATATTCCGTATTATTATCTTGATTAAGGCGTGATTTGGTCGCTACCTGGAGAGAGAGAGAAGAAAACACTCAGCGTGCGCTCTTGCAAGAATAGATTGGTTATTATTTTATCTAATCAGGATGGCTCCCACTGCTTTTTATCAAATCTTCCTTCAAACCCTAAAAGGAAAGACTAGCCGGGATTAATTACACACTACAACTTCGTCGATCTTTCAGCCAGGCCAGTGTCGGTACTTTGAGGGAGGTTCCCCGTGCTTTCTCACGGACCTAATTACAGTAAAGCTCGTTTTCCCAAAGGCGTAACCTCGTTAACACCTTTCTAGACACCTACTTGATCGGCTAATTGTAATGTGTAAAACTCTCCCAGGAGTAACTCTTACTCGCAGCGGGTATCGGGATCCAACTATCTCATAGAAGGTATGCAATCTCATTGCAAATTTCAACACTTGAAATTCCCGATAATACTTTGCCCCTAACATGCTATGACCTTGACGAAAGCCAACAAACCATAGCGCGCTAGTCAAGTTCAACCCGTACATTTCTTGATTGAATTAAACCCACCCGCACGACCCTTGACGAAAGCCAACAAAGCCGCACGACTACCCTAATCCAATCGCATCGTATGCAGCAGATAAGCAGCATAGAGCTACCGCACACTGCACCTTGACGAAAGCCAACAAATGCAGCACGAATACTATATACAACTTATCTGAAATGACGGAGGGCTACGACAGGTTTTTCTGAAAACTTATTGCGTAATGAACTTGATATCGTTGTAGAATCAAATGATTTTAAAAATGGAGTGATTATGAAACTTTTCTAGTTTTGCTAAAGGAGTCACTCCCGGTGAAGAGATCGTCGGTCCTTTCCTCGTCGAATGAGGTGCGGGATATATCATATATATCACTGTGCAAAGCAAAAACTCTTAAAAGCAATCAAAAGATAAACCGAGTGTGTAGCATCTGCCAATTATTGCTAAAGGAGTCACTCCCGGTGAAGGGATCTCGGTCCTTTCCTTATCGAATAAGGTGCAGGATATATCACATATACCTCTGTGCAAAGCAAGAACTGTAGCTACCTGTTTTATTTTTGAAATTCGATTCTACAACATCTTAGGTTTCTTTTATTTCATTAATCACATTAATGAAGTCCCATCATTTAAGTACCTAAACATCACAGATCAATACGACGTACACTTATGCCATCCGCATTCGCCTCGATGTCCCCTCGTGCATTGTTAGGTTAGGTAACTAACGGCAGAGCGGGGCAGGGCTAGCGCGGGTGTAAAACATAAGTAACGTCTATATAATATATCATATATACTATATACTGTATCCATCACAGAACATATCACATGATCACATCACAGATATCGCAGCAGAAGAATCATATGAAATATTGGATATACTAGGACGTCCGTGTTTTCAATACGAGCCAGTATAAAACACGGATTCCACGATCGTGATGAATAGCCAAACCCACACCCCTAGACCCCTACGAGAGCGGCAAGCAAACCTACCAATTCTAGAGTTAGGAGACCCGGACTCGACTCCTCGAGTTGGTCTCCCACTGGACTCCAGAACCCGGTTACTTGTGCTCCCCTCCTTGGGTCTATCCTAGTGCGGAAAAGTAAATAATATACAAAAGGTGACATCTTCCGCAACCTGAAAGTGCCCCAATAAAAGAATATTACATACAAGTTTTTACATGAATGAAAATAAAAAACACTCATCTCACATAAAAACCCCCGGCTACTCAAACACGACAATCCAATATAACATATCCAGCAACACATAATATCACATGTTATCAACGTAAGTAAATATGTGCATCCCAATTGTCGTTGACATATAGCAACGAAACCGGCGATATCACATATTACACTTACGGTCACAGAAAAGAAAGTGTAAAACTACAACAGTTGGAATCCGCAACCTGCATAGACATCGCATGCCTAATCAAATGAATTCCTTAGACATCGCATGCCTAACGATTATAAACCCCGCATTTTAGTCTCATTATCGAAAACACTTTTCAATATCAAGTCGGGCAATTCAACAAGGTTCCCGACATCCTGATCGAATGCTCGTCGCAAACTTCAGTAGACGGCTGCACCCCCGATGCCGTCGACGAAGTGCACCAAGGCGGAACACCGCTGCCGCGAGCACCCGAACGGATGCTTTCGGCGACGGGGTTCTCCTACAGTCACTTGGTCGGGGCTATGGGGCGAGGCTGTCTATTAAGTTTACCCGGCGAGTATCCGCGTACGCTACGTGATTGCGACGGACTTTTGATCACATCAAAATTCCGTGGCAACCGATCAAGTGAGACTAAACTGCTATGTTTATAACATTCATTCAGTTATCTCATAACTTCTTGTGAATTCCAATTATTGTATCACATTCCAGAAAATTAGAAAATGTTAAACTTTCCGATCGAACATTCAAACACCCAAGTTTTCCCGATACAGATCAACACATGAAATAAGTTTAAAAACATTCACTTCGTGCCTCAGTAGCAACGGTCCAGCCGTAGAAGGGTCAAGCCAACGCCTCACATGTGGCATGCCGTACTGCCCCAAACCCGAAGGTTCAAAGGGCAGTTCAAGACGGTCACATAATCGAGTTAAGGTTTGTTGTCTTCTAGAGGGACCATCGCGTTACTTGCACTACTTAGAACGTCGTTAAACTACGTAAAGATCCAACACTTGGAAATTTCCCGACAGGGGAAAAATTGGGTATTTATATCCGGTCGAACTTTTTAACATATTCAAAATTACCCGGAAAAACACACTGACAAAATTAGACAATCCGATCGATACCCGAGTCCCCAATACAACCCAGAAAATTCAACTCTTGAATAAATATTAAAAATTCCCATAAAATTCAGCATTTAAATAAAGAAGTTACTGTGCAAAAATGGTTGACTGAAGAGACTAAATGAGCGCGGAACCGCCGCAATAGGCGGCTAATGCTTCGGATCCGCCGCGCTTTAGATAGATCATTAGGTAATTTTTGCACCGTAATTCTTAGAATTTCCTGCTGAATTTTTTAAGCATTTTTAATCTGGAAAAAACCCAGTTTTTGAAAAAAGTCCAGAGAGCATTTTATGTGTTAGTGTTTCGGTTCGATCGGGTTTCTAACATCGTCTAAGCATCGCCTATGGCTCTAGCTAGGCTCTGATACCACTGTAGGGTTCCTAGGCACACTAAGGAGGTCTCACAAGGCATCAACCATGCCAATTTCAAATTTTACGGGTGCCGAGAAACCCTAATACGGATCGTTAACTAGATATCTAGGCGACAAAGGCAACTAGTTAACAATTTAACTAAAAGAACGGAAATGCAACCTTTGTAGATCCGGTCCTCCACCTCCATAGCTCCGCAATGGAGTCTCCTCGCTGTCCAAATGGAAACCCGGGCTCTAGCGTCGGCTTCATCGGAGAAATGGGCGGGCAAGGTCGTCGGCTTCGTGCCGAAGATGATCTACGTCGAGGCATCACAAGATCAAGCTCCCACTTCACCAAGTCATGAAACTTGTGAGGATAACACCCTATACTACTTGGCAAGAGGTAGAGGATGAAGAAATAGGAAGTGGGTTCACTTTAGAATTGGATTTCTCTCACTTTTGCTCAAATCACCATTGATGAAGCAAGCTTTTCTTCAAGTGAAGAAGAAGAAGAAGATAAAGATAATATTATGATAAGTTAATTAAATAGAAAAGAATAATCAACCTTATCATAATATAACCATGGTCAAGTGTAGAGAATGAATCATGGTTAAGTGGAATGGTTAGGGTTAAGCATGAGACAAAATGGTCACTTGGTCAAAGCTTCATGAAGCTTCAATATCAAACAAACAAAGCCACCATTTTCCCTTTTTCTTTTCCAAAATAAAATAAATGAAATAAATAAATGAATAAGTAAAAACAAAACCCTAACCATTACACAACCATGGTTTAATCTTTACACTTAGCCAATTTAGCATGCATCATCAAACATGATACAAACTAGTGCACAAAATTATATCGTATATACAATGTGCACATCCGAGTGAGAAAATCCATCTTAAGTGAACCAATACTAGTTAATGCAAAGTAATATATCAAATATATATTTATGCATTAAATCATTAAATCAACACTTGATTTAACGATCCGGTCATATCGCATATAACCGACTAATATCCAATGTATCGACTTATCGAATCAATCCTTGATTCGATAACTAGGTTATATCGCATACAACCATTCGATACATTCATCGCGAGAATAGAATACGGTATCACATACACGCATTATTCTCGGTCCCGCACATATCTCATATGCGCTCCTATTTCGTTTTGCTTGAGCCAGGAAACCTCTGTGTAGGACTCTAAAGACTCGTCAATACGCCGGCAGCAGATGATGATCATATCAAACACCCACAAGCCGCAAGCGGTCTGCTAAACGTAACGGCCACCCGGGTATTGAGCAATCAGAAGATCGACGAGCAAGCCCGTTCATACTCCTGTGAATCCAACCAGTAACACTTACCGTACAGTCCGGTCTCGTCGTCTGATATGTCGCATATCTCTCCTACGGGTGGTAAACGTCAGACCCCAATAGCTCGATAAGTCGTGTCGATATGAGGTCTACAACAGTTTGAGAAACTACTGGTAACACTTACCAGTAAATCTCAGCAACCCTGGCCAGGGATTTTCGGTTATAGCCAATCGAACACAGCGCAACATCAACTCCCTATACCGGGAGAGACGAATCCCCTCCTATCGCTCATTGCCTCCATGTGACTCGGGACTGTACCCAAAAACCACCGTTTTGCACGCCCTCTTAGACGTGGTAAGATGGAAATCAAAGCACAGTGGGAACCACACAAGACTCTATGACGATCTCGGGTCAACAGACTACTCTGTACCAGTGTCACCAGAGAACTGCCATCTGACGTAAGGTATAATACCATCTGGGAGTTCTCGGCGAGTCCGTCCAGTGTACCCAGTCTCCACTGAGCACCCGTATATCATCTATGATGTCAAACACCAATGGATATGGGATCATCCATCGCCCATCTGTATGGGTCGAGAAGGTATACGCTAGTCTACTCTGGTATATCGATGCCCTGTCTCGATACACCCATGACTAGGGACTTTGAAGGATGTACTTATAGACTACCATGTCCCCACTAGTATGATCCGCATCACAGTCCAGGTAGTCAAGTACACATCCTAAGGGCTTTACCAATATGTAACAGAGAGACAATCAGTGTACACGTTAAGGTAAATATCAACCAGATAGCATACTATCATGTCGAGCAAGAAAGTCCTCCCTATATATGTCCAAGCATCCACTACAATATACATCCAATGTATAGTAATGGCCTCTTGGGCATACATATAACTAACATGAATACTAAGTAATACTTGTAAGAAATGACTGAGGGCTTGATTTGTATGAAAACTTGTATTTACCGCAATCAGAAACGGCGTCGCTTCGCAGCTAGCCGGTGAGTACGGGTCGATCCACAGAGATGGGTAAATTCCTTTAATGTGTTTTAACGAGTTGATTCAAGGTGTCGTTTTGGTTGTGATATAAAAATCTATGAAAACTGGATCTAATTAATCTAATTAAAAGTCTTGCTAGGGTTAGGCTTAGGGGAAGTTTTGGAGATTAACGTTTTTCTTCACCGCTTTCAATGCCTTCTTCTTCAGATCTATTAGATGTTACGGTAATTGTCAATAAAGTGGGTCCGAATCTTTTGGGAAGATGTTTCTTCCTCTAGATTCGCATCCTTCCTTTGTTGACAATTACCCTAACCCCCATGGAAAACACGCGCAACCGGCCCTTTATACTACGGTTCATCGTTACCTCGAGGGGTAGGATGCCGTAGGGAGCGGTTGTGCGTGCATGCATGGAGTTCTAATTCATTAGGTGAATGTGGCATTGAAAGGGGTGAGAGATCTCATCTCTCAACCCTTTCCCTAAGGCTAACCCTAACAAGCGAGGAGATTACTCGCTCATTAGGGGATGAGAAAACATTTTAATTAAAGGAACAGAAATAAAATTACTTACTAATTCGATGGCTCCCTCCAAGCAAGAAGACAGAATAGATCTGAATATAACTCCCAGAAATTCTGAATTTTATTTATTGAAAAGAGGCATAGGTTTTTACAGATCTGGGAATACAATTTATAGGAAAACAGAAAACCTAGGGTTACAGACTCTCGCACATGTGAAAATACAAATTTGCCCACGGAAAATCCAAACCCCTGCACCGACGCACCGACACAGGAAAGTTGCACCGACATGGGTATTAAGCGGCCGCGGAACCGCGGCATTTGTTGGCTTGGGCCGCGGTTCCGCGGCCCTTTGGTGAGCTCAGCTCACCAACTTCTCTGAGCCGCATCTTGGTTGTTAGGGCTTCTTAGTTTTTCATAACTTTTCTCTGTTTGGCTTCTTAGTCTTCTTCAGATCTTCAGTGAAATTTGTAGTGGTCTTTTTAACCGTTTCCTTTAACATTTCGGACATGCATTGCCTTGTGAATTGTTCTTCGTCTAGGTTTGAGTAGGATCCGTCAACTTGTTGGTCAAAAGTCCCTTTTCTGTATCAACTTTCGTCTTTTTCACTGTGTTCGTATCCAAGAGCCTGTATCCTGTAATATGCAACAAACGTGCGTCAGGAGTACCTGTTTATTTATAAAACGGATAAGAATAGGGGGATGAAAAATGCAATATTATGGTCTGAACAAATACCCCAAACTTATCTTTTGCTCGTCCTCGAGCAAACTTATTATTTTATTCACTAAAATCCTAACCACACTTTCGCAGGGAAACGCGATTGCACTGAGCACGTGCAACAAGCCGTTAAACCTCTAGGTGTCCCTAGTAGGAGGAGTGTTGTCTCCTGAGGGTTTTCAGCGGATTACACCTACAAAATCCTATCAACTCGGCCCATTGACTTTTGTTTTCCAATTAGGTTTTCTAACAAGGAATTCTATTACCTTTTGACTCGCAAATTATCCACCCATATTCTTCACACTTCCTCATCATTTAACTTAAGATTATATATGTTCTATAGACTTATTTAGCTTTCGGCATCTCTTAAGTCTTCCTTCTAGGGTTCCATCTCCACCTAGGAATTTCTATCAACTCTATTAAAGATACAAGTTCTATTCTTCATTCTTCTCTCTTATCTAAATTCCAATCACATACCCCTACGTGTGTGTATAGATCACCCCTACACTTGGAAATTCAAATCAAGCAATCATGCCCTTGTCCGTTGTCCAAAGCACTTCTTAATTGGTGAATTTTTAAATGAAATTTGCTTACACATCTTTCATGCGACCGTTAATACTTCTTGAGGTACCAACAACCGATTACAAGATGCGTTAGCACTTTAAAGCGTACTTCCTAGTTTTGCAACACCCAAGGCTTTAGCAGTGACTCCCAAACCAGTTGGTCTAAGGCACTAGGTGATGAAGCACCCTCGCTAAATATTTTTCTATTTTTGCAGCCTTAAGTAATCACAAAAACCAGTGTCCATTCTTTTATTCTTTATTCACTTTTTTTTCTTTTATTTTCATTGTACTAAGGACTTTAGAAAAGAGCATTTCAAGGTCTCTTCTACTATTCCAAGTTTCAAGGTGCGTGATTGTGCAAATTGTAGAGCATACATTTTCAGAATCTAGACTTAAGTTAGGAACTATTTTTCAAACTTATACTCTAATAAGAACATCAATACACTTCCCTCGTTTTGACTTAGCCCAAGAAGTGAACCCAAAATTTGCCTATTTCTAAATAAACTACAAGGTATATACTTTCTACCGTTAAACTTTAAGAAAGGTTATTTTTAGGGTTTTTAATTTACTACGTCAAAAATCTAGTTGTTCCTAGCCAGTTAACCTATCTGTCAAACTCAAGTTAATTAGCCAAAATTGAATACAATAATTTTGAAATTTTTCAAATTTTTATGGGTTTTCAAATAAATATGCAAATGCAAAAATATATACAAATGGATGCGAAGGAAGAAGACGTACCGAGCATACCCCCAAACTTGAACTTGACAGTGTCCTCACTGTCATGCTAAACCAAGAGGGTCAAAATACCGGCACTTCCCTGTTTATTTATTTATAATTTTTTATTGGTAAGAAAAACAAAGAATATATACAAAAAGGCCCTCCCCCAAACTTCATTTAAACTATGTTAGACATTACTGCCAAACTTTGTATAGACCAACACCAACCAGTTGAAAATTTTATCAGTAAAGAGTATTGGTTGGTGGAAGAATAAGTTGTAGCGATCCGCAAAGAATTGGGAAAGATAGAAGTAGTGGTAAGGGAGGTGTGGAGGTGAATAGACAGGAGGTGGTGATGAATCAAAACGAGAATGCGAATGATCAGCAATCAGTGGAATATTGGCATTCTCGTAGCTTATTAAAAGAAATGGGGGTGGTTCAACTTCTAAAAGAGGAGGTTGACTAACCACAATATCCCCAAAATGTTCCTGTGGGTCCTCTATTGACTTGGCATCATCCATCAATTTCATATGATATTCAATTATCAGGGAACTGATCTCCTCGATGTCCGCCATAGTCCAACCGAAAACTTGCCGCCTATCTTGTAAGACTTTTAAAATAGCGTTCTCTTGCTCGAAGGCTAGAGAGGCTGATATTATAATGGAAAAAGTCTCATTCTCACCTATGTAAGCATATTTAAGGTGAGGCGGTAAGAACATGAGTTCGAGTTTCGGAGGCGAAAGAATCATTGCGGAATCTACCTCGAACTCAAAGGATTCCAACACAGGTTCGAAATCACTGCAAACAACCGATTCGGATGATTCCACTAACTCATCCACAAATTCAAAAGACTCATATTCTGGCTGTGAGTCGTCATCATCCGAAAAAGTGAAACATTCATAATCCATATCGGTTGTGTCAACTGTGGTAGGTTCAAGGAGGGACGCACTAGTGGCGTCAAAACTGTTTTCATCAAACAAAAATCTTTCAAACTCGCAGTCCTCCTGCGTGATTTCGTGAACAGAGCAAACTTCTCGTGTACTAGTTTTAGGCACGGGGGGCAGACTTCCCATCTTATAAATATTGAACTCACTAGACATCTTCCCGAAGGATAGAGTCATGGAGCCATTGCGACAGTTTATTACAGCATTGGAAGTAGCCAAAAATGGTCGACCTAGAATCACCGGAATTTGGTTTATTGGGTTAGCAACAGGTTGTGTATCCATAACAATAAAATCAACGGGGAATATGAACTCCCCGACTTTGATCAACACATCCTTTAGTTGACCCCTTGGATGGGTGATTGATCGATCAGCCATTTGGAGAGTGCAACGAGTGGGTTTCAACTCTCCAACCCCTAATTGTTCGTACACGGAGTAGGGAATCAGGTTAACACTAGACCCAAGATCTAAAAGTGCTCGATTAATTTTCTTATCCCCAATTGTGATGGAAATCGTAGGACAGCCGGGGTCCTTTCGTTTTTGGGGTAAGGTTTGATGGCGGTTAATAGCATTGCTCACTGCACTAGCCACTAGCACTTTCTTGGGTACTTGAGATGCCTTTCTCTTCGAGGTGCATAAGCCCTTTAAGATTTTCGCGTATGAAGGGACTTGTTGGATAGCATTCAAGAGAGGTATATTTATGCTAACCTACTTAAATATCTCTACAATCTTCTCCACTTGTGCATTTGGTTTATTAGGACTCAACCTGTTTGGGAATGGAGCGTTTTGAAAATTCGTTGAGTCAAATGTCTGTGGAGTAGAATGTGGAGTAGGAACGGATCCCGGTGTAGATGTGTTCATGTTGTGAGAAATGGGTCCGTTCGAGCTAGAAGAAGTAGAGCCGTGTGAAGGGTGGAGAATAGGCTCTAAAGAAAAAGGTGAAGAAGAAATTGAAGAAATTGAAGAAGGGGAAGATGATGATGGAGAAAAAGAAGAAGAAGACGAAGAACCACCGGCGGGGATGTCATCACTAGTATCTACATTATTTTGCAACACTCTTCCGGATCTCAACGTGGTCACCGCATTTACATTGTGATTGGGATATGCGTTTTGTGTGTGACCGGGATTTGGCAATGGTTGAGATGGAAGCTTTCCCTTTTCTCTCTCGCTCAACGCAGCAGTTAATTGTGCAATTTGTGCCTCAATAGATTTAATAATACTTTGATCGTGTGAAGCATTGTTAGTCATCAAAGATTGAACATAATTTTCAAATCTTGCTGCGGATTCTGTAGATTGCTTAAGAAATGCATCTAGACTTTTTTCGAGCGAGATAACCTTATCATCACTTGGTTGAACCAAATTGTTCGTTTGACTTGTATAAGGTTGTTGTTGGAAAGGTTGCTGGTTTTGAGTTTGTGGAGGTGCTTGTTGTTGTTGTGGAGGAGGAGGTCTTTGAAAATTGTTATTTCCTTGGACTTGTTGATTTTGGTTCCAAGCGAAATTTGGGTGACTCCTCCACCCCTGATTGTATGTCGAAGAGTACGGATCGTTTCGTTGTCGTTGCTGAAATGCAGCATTGACTTGATCTTGTCCTTGAATAGGTACATTATAAGGACACTCTTCGGTTAGATGCGATGGATTCGAACAACAAGCACAAACAGTTCGTGTGGGTAAAGTAGGGGCAGGAGAAGACGATGAGATTTTGGTCTCAATGGCTTCTAGCTTTTTCATAAGTGCGGCCATCTCGGCCTTCATAGCAATCGACATATCTACTTGATGTATGCCTGCCATAGATTGACCAACAGAAGAAGATGATGTGGTCTTGGTACTCTCCCACTGAATTGTTTGCTCACTAAGATCCTCAAGAAACTGCCACGCTTCGTCGCTAGACTTGGAAAGAAATTGACCTTGACATATTGTTTCTAGCAACTGCTTCGTTGCTGCGTTCAATCCCTCGTATAATGTTTGGCAAAGTTACCAACTTTCGATCCCATGATGAGGGCATTGAACAAGTAGGTCTTTAAATCTTTCGAAGCACTTCCAAAATGGTTCGGAAGGAAGCTGTGAAAATTGTATAATCTCGTTACGGATTCTAGCAGTTTTGTGATGAGGATAGAACTTTTTCAGAAAAGCTCTTACAAACTCGTCCCAATTTCTAATAGAATGTGATGCGGTGCTGTATAGCCACTTCTCGGCTAGGTCACATAAGGTAAAAGGAATGACCCTTAGTCTTATCGCGTCATCACTTAATTAGGTTGTTTTCATCATAGAGCATACATTTTGGAATTTATTAATAAAAATATACGCATATTCAGATTCCAAACCATGAAATTTTGACAGCATATTGATGAAATGTGGTTTTATTTCAAAATTATCCCCATTTGCCGGTGGGGGTGAAAGACATGTGGGTAAAGAAGTGCGG
This sequence comes from Agapanthus africanus, assembly GCA_030015575.1. Classification (NCBI taxonomy): domain Eukaryota; kingdom Viridiplantae; phylum Streptophyta; class Magnoliopsida; order Asparagales; family Amaryllidaceae; genus Agapanthus; species Agapanthus africanus. The sequence continues at coordinate 236,678,075 of CM057337.1, forward strand.
ACGGGATAGAAGAGATCCTGGAGCGCAACTCGTGCGGGCGCTACAACAGGCGGTAGATTCGGGTTATTCGCACCTGGCGGAGGTGGAATCATTCCCGTCGGTAAGGTATCGTTGGGGTTGAATCCCGACATACCTTCGAAAGAAGAATTTGAAGGTGGAGGTAAGGAAATGGACGGAATGTCGACGAAGGGTTCGTCGAAGGGTTCGTCGGTCGGTATCAACGAAACACGGACTAATCAGGCGTTAGTATCCCTAGTCCAAAGTGACATACACTAAAGGAGTAGTGTAGTCAGAAAGAATAGAAAAACAGAATGTGGGGGTAAGATAACGTCAATGAGAAGAAGTGAGTGAAAGTGAGTTGCAAGTTTTTTTAGCGGCAAGTTGCAAGTTTTTGAAAAGAATTATATTTTTTTTTATTTTTGTGTGAGTTTTGCAAAGAGGTTTTTGAAATGGGACTCGTGACACAAATGTATCAACCACACATGCACAATCAGGCCTAGATCTAGGGTCGCCTAGGTCTGCTAGACAGCTCCTAACTAGGGCTAGAAATAGGACCTCAAACCGCCTCTTCACGGACAAATACGGCCAGGTAAGTGGGAAGGAACCACCACTACAGTAGGCCTAATTAATAACCACTAGCCTAGACACCGCAATGTCGGTTAGGATAAACGGCCGATGCCTATACTAGTCCTTTTCTTATTGAGCTCGTTGTCCTTAGGTCTGAGTCTAGTCTTTTTTTATTTAATTATGGTCGATGCAAAATGCTTTAGGTGTTTTCTGGGGTCCTGGGAAGGGTGATGAAATCCCCACCCAATCTGAGTTTGGTCAATTAGCCCCTTAAAGTCCGGTTAAATTATGCAAAACAATAAAATTCACTTGCAATCAATTTTTTAGCGCGGCGCAAAGAAACCTGCAGAAAATCTGTTATTTAGAAGGGGGAGAAAGACTTTTTAGCGCAAAGAAATCCTGCAGAAAATTTTCACAAAAGATATATGGTGGTTGACAGAGGGGAGAAGGAGAAAACAAACCAGCAAAATTGGGAGCGCTGACGTGTCAAACTCGCGGCGGAACCACGGTCTTGGGCCCCCTTATGCGGCGGAAACGCGGCGGAAAGAGGAGATCAGCGTCTGGAAAAAAATTGTGTGGCTCTGTTGTGATCTTCCCTCTCTGTTCTGATATGATTTATTTTGTTTTGCCCTCTATAAATTTCCAGATCCTCAATTCTTCGCTGTTCCTGCAAGATTCAAAAGATACACCCTTCAAACAGATCAAAGTTGATAATTTTTGTATTTTTTTTATATTTTCATATTTTTATAATTTTTAAAATTTATATCAACCCGAAAATTCACAAAAAAAGAAAAATTACGCCATCCCCGCCTACGGCGCCATTTGATTTGTATGAAAACTTGTATTTACCGCAATCAGAAACGGCGTCGCTTCGCAGCTAGCCGGTGAGTACGGGTCGATCCACAGAGATGGGTAAATTCCTTTAATGTGTTTTAACGAGTTGATTCAAGGTGTCGTTTTGGTTGTGATATAAAAATCTATGAAAACTGGATCTAATTAATCTAATTAAAAGTCTTGCTAGGGTTAGGCTTGGGGGAAGTTTTGGAGATTAACGTTTTTCTTCACCGCTTTCAATGCCTTCTTTTTCAGATCTATTAGATGTTACGGTAATTGTCAATAAAGTGGGTCCGAATCTTTTAGGAAGATGTTTCTTCCTCTAGATTCGCATCCTTCCTTTGTTGACAATTACCCTAACCCCTATGGAAAACACGTGCAACCGGCCCTTTATACTACGGTTCATTGTTACCTCGAGGGGTAGGATGCCGTAGGGAGCGGTTGTGCGTGCATGCATGGAGTTCTAATTCATTAGGTGAATGTGGCATTGAAAGGGATGAGAGATCTCATCTCTCAACCCTTTCCCTAAGGCTAACCCTAACAAGCGAGGAGATTACTCGCTCATTAGGGGATGAGAAAACATTTTAATTAAAGGAACAGAAATAAAATTACTTACTAATTCGATGGCTCCCTCCAAGCAAGAAGACAGAATAGATCTGAATATAACTCCCAGAAATTCTGAATTTTATTTATTGAAAAGAGGCATAGGTTTTTACAGATCTGGGAATATAATTTATAGGAAAACAGAAAACCTAGGGTTACAGACTCTCGCACATGTGAAAATACAGATTTGCCCACGGAAAATCCAAACCCCTGCACCGACGCACCGACACAGGAAAGTTGCACCGACACGGGTATTAAGCGACCGCGGAACCGCGACATTTGTTGGCTTGGGCCGCGGTTCCGCGGCTCTTTGGTGAGCTCAGCTCACCAACTTCTCTGAGCCGCATCTTGGTTGTTAGGGCTTCTTAGTTCTTCATAACTTTTCTCTGTTTGGCTTCTTAGTCTTCTTCAGATCTTCAGTGAAATTTGTAGTGGTCTTTTTAACCGTTTCCTTTAACATTTCGGACATACATTGCCTTGTGAATTGTTCTTCGTCTAGGTTTGAGTAGGATCCGTCAACTTGTTGGTCAAAAGTCCCTTTTCTGTATCAACTTTCGTCTTTTTCACTGTGTTCGTATCCAAGAGCCTGTATCCTGTAATATGCAACAAACGTGCGTCAAGAGTACCTGTTTATTTATAAAACGGATAAGAATAGGGGGATGAAAAATGCAATATTATGGTCTGAACAGGGCTACGTCTAGTTTTCGGCGAAAAACTTTTAATGTAATGAACTTGATATCGTTGAAGGAACTGCATAGCTTTTATAAAAATATAGTGGCGAAAACCTTTGCTAAAGAGGTCACTCCCGGTGAAGGGATCTCGGCTCTTTTCCCGTAGAATGAGGTGCAGGATATTCCAACTGAATACCACGATGCAAAGCAAAAAGGCAATCGGCTATAGTGAAGTTATTACCCTGACGCAAACTTCTGTCCAAGGGGTCACTCCCGGTGAAGGGATCTCGGCTCTTGCCTCGTCAGCTAAGGTGCTGGATATTCATAACCGAATACCACTGTGCAAAGCAAAAGAGAACGTCCTTGCAATAACAACTTTTTTTGAAAATTGTTCCAACAACATCAGAATAGGTTTGTTTAGCTTGCATTGATCCGAATCAATGCAGTCCCATCAATTGATCAAACCAATAAAGAACAAAAATACGATGTACGTATATGCCATCCGCATTCGCCACTGGGTCCCGTCATCACCCGTTAGGTTACTTAACTAACGACAGAGCGGGGACTGGACTAGTGCGGGTGTAAAACATATACAACATCTACTAGTATATATATCAATATATAATATTCGCTCATGGCGTGATAAAATGCAATATCACAGAAATGTAATAAGCATCACAGAACAATACAGATAATCTGGGATCCCCGGGTTTCATAGAACCGCTACTGAAACCCGATGTTCCCCTGGTCGTGTGGATAGCCTGTGCAATGAAATCCTAGACTCCTACGGGCGCTGCAAGTTACCCGCCAAAACCTGAAGCGAGGCAGCCCCCTTCAACAACGTGAATGGACCACCCAGCACTTCACGGAATCCGGTAACTTGAGCACCCCTCCTTAGGTCAACCTATACACCCTACGAGTGCGGTGAATAGCCCGCCAATTCTAGAGTGAAGCCCCCTTCCGTCTCAAAGTCATGAGATGCGGGCCCGTTGCTCTCTAGAACCCGGCAACTCGTGCACCCCTCCGCGGGGAAATCCTAGTACAGAAAGTAAAATATACAACGGGTACATCGACCTCAGCCCGGTCGTGCCCCAAAAGAATAAAATACAAACATAGAGTGATGGCAGTCCATATGTCGGACGCTCGCCCCGCAATATCAAATGTACAAATACAACCAAATTGTTCTACCATTGCATCCAGGCTATCCACCACGACAAATCGGCAATATCACAGCACAACACATAACATCAACGTGAATGTCACGTTCGTAAATCCGTCTAAAAGGGCTAGAGCAATTAGACAGGATTTACCGATCAAATGACATTCACGGTCGCAGATATAATGTAAATACTGTGAACTAACATGTTTAAAATTTTCGATCGACTAAATTTCCCGAAGTAGGCCCCAAGCACAATACCCAGCACTCAAACAAATCTTGGCCCAAACAAAAAATACCAGAAACCACATTTCCAAGTCAGAGACCACCTCAGAAAATTTCATGCACTGTGGCTACAATACGACCGCGGATCCGCCGTGCTACAGTGAAATCAGCCCACAAAATTTTCTCAGTTCTCTTAAAAAACCCTGCCTGATTTTCTGCAATACACAAAATAATTTTTTGACAACAGAAAAATTTTAACAGAAACTGATGGCTTGGAAATGCAGTTTTTGAAAATTTCGTCCGATCAAAATTCTAAACACGCTAAAGCAAGCTAGAAAAGGTTAATGGCATGGCTATGATACCATGTAAGACTACGGTAGCGCCCCGGCCGTCTTTTCGAGGCCAAAACACGGAAACGAAAATTTTTCTAAACTAGAAACCGGCGCTATCGTATGCTTAAAACCCGGATCGAACCATTAACCTACTACTAGCAAACTAGAGAAGGGATAGAAAACTATACCGATCGATCCGTGTCCTTCGGTCTTTAGCCACCATCCCAAGCTCCTCGCGGCATCTCCGGTCTCGATCTCCTCGTTAGAAAGGGCACCACATCATCGATTCCTTTTACGGGCTCCCGCTTCATCCGAAGCAACTCGGGCACGAAGTGTGCTAGCCGACATGTCCAAGGTGATGTAGAGAATGTTTGTGATCACTTTGTCTCTTTCATCCATTGTATGGATGGAGGTTATAGGTGTTTCCATTAATGGAGGTTATGAGCTCAAGAGAAGAAAAGAGAGGAAGAAGAACTCTCTTTTTCTTATGTGTTTCTTATGATCAAAAAGAGAGAGTATGAGATATGAAACAATACAAGACCAACCTTTCTGTAGGATTCCTAGACACACTCATGAGGTTCTACAAGGCATCAACCATGCCAAAATCAAATTTTTATGTGCCGAACAACCCTATGCAAGATCGTATACTAGAGGTAAGGCGAAACTAAAAGCAAGCAAACTACTTTGCTACTAAGTGAAAGGGATTACAACCTTTGTAGATCCGGTCCTTCACTTCTAAAGCTCCGTGTTGACGTCCCTTCGCTGCGATCATCGGGATCCCGGACCCTAGCGAAGGTTTCTTCGAAGAAATGAGCGTGCTAGGTCATTGACTTCGAGGCCGAAGATGATCTACGTCGGGGAGACTCAAACTCAAGCTATTTCTTCACTTGGTCAAGAACTTTGTGAAGAGAACACCCTATACTACATGGTACGTAGTAGAGGATGAAGAAATAGGAAGTGGGATCACTTTAGAATTATTTTTCTCACACTTTTTCTCATGGCACCATTGGAGCTAGCAAGCTTTTGATGAAGCTTGATGAAGAAGAAGAAGAAGAAAAGAATAAAGAATAATGAATCCAAATGAAACTTATCCTTTTAATTATGGCACCATGGTTGAGTTAAGCCCTCATGCTGAACTCATGTAGAGAATTAACCAAAGTATTAGGTTAAGGGTTGGGTTAACTAATATCCTAAGGAAATGACAAAGGAGTTGACTTTGTCAATGTTTCTTCAAGCTTCATGAAGCTTAATAACTTTGACCAAAGTCTCATCTCTTTTGTTATTTGTTAGGAAATTAGTAAACCCTAATTTAACCTTGATTTGGTTTAAGTCTCATACACACATCTTGTATGTATCATCAAACATGATACAAACATGTACACTTGCATATATCACATATAAACAATGTGCACAATCTAGTGAGAAAATCAATATTAAGTGAACCAATACTAGTTAATGTAAAGTAATATATCAAATATATAATTATACTTTAAATCATTAAGTCAACACTTGATTTAACGATCCGGTCATAACCGACTAATATCATGTGTAACAACTTTTCGAATCAACACTTGATCCAATAGCCCGGCTATATCGCATACAACCGATCAATGTCACGAATCGCGAGAATAGAATACGGTATCTCATATCGTATTAATCTCGGTCCCGCACATATCTCATATGCGCTCCTATTTCGTTTCGCTTGAGCCAGAAAACCCCTGTGTAGGACTCTAAAGACTCGTCAATACGCCGGCAGTAGGTGATGATCATATCAAACACCCACAAGCCGCAAGCGGTCTGCTAAACGTAACGGCCACCCGGGTATTGAGCGATCAGAAGATCAATGAGCATGCCTGCTCACACTCCTGCGAATCCAATCAGTAACACTTACCGCACAGTCCGATCTGTTCGTCTGATATGTCGCATATCTCGCCTAGGGGTGGTAAATGTCAGACCCCAATAGCTTGATAAGTCATGCCGATGTAAGGTCCATAACAAGCATGAAACTACTAATAACACTTACCAGTAAATCAGTGCAACCCTAGCCAGGGATTTCCAGTTATGGCCAGTCGAGCATAGCGCAACATCAACCCCCAATACCGGGAGAGACGAATCCCCTCCTATCGCTCATTGCCTCCATGTGAATCGGGACTGTACCCAAAAACCACCTATTTGCACAACTCAGTAGAGCCATGGTAGGGTGGAATCAAAGCACAGTGGGAGACACACAAGTCTCTATGACGATCTCGGGTCAACAGACTAAGCTGTACCAGTGTCACCAGAGAACTGCCATCTGACGTAAGGTATAATACCATCTGGGAGTTCTCAGCGAGTCCGTTCGGTGCACCCAGTCTCCACTGAGCACCCGCATACCGTCTCTGATGTCAAACACCAATGGATATGGGATCATCCCTCGCCCATCACATGGGTCGAGAAGATATACGCTAGTCTACTCTGGAATATCGATACCCCGTCTCGATATTCCCACGACTAGGAACATTGTAGGATGTACTCGTAGACTACCCAGGCCCCACTAGTATGATCTACATCATAGTCCTGGAAGTTGAGTACACATCCTAAGGGCTTCATCAACATGTAATGGAGAGACAGCAAGTATACATGTTAATATAAAAAGCAACCAGATAGCGTACTATCATGTCGAGCAAGAAAGTCCTACCTATATATGTCCCAGCATCTACTACAATATACATTTCATGTACAGTAATGGCCTCTAGGGCATATATATAACTAACAATCTTCCACTTGCACTAGGGCCATCTGTAGCAGTGGTTGCAGTATCACATACTCAACCATCCCATATAAGTCTCTCTCTAGGAAAAGGCCTTTGTGAGTGGATCCGCCGTGTTGTCCTCTGAGTCCACTCTCCTAACCTCGATCACGCTGGAGATCATCTATCTCCATGATCAGGTGATGCTGCCTCAGAATATGTCTGGGTCACTGATGGGACCGGGGTTCCTGGGCCAAAGCCACACTTCCATTGTCATACAATGGTAGGAACCTAGTTCATCTCATGAACTAATATACACCCAAACTTCCTCTTTGGTAGTATCTTTGATAGCGATGTCACCAGCCTTTATTATCTAGTTTGCCACGGTATCTCGCTTAGAACTCTTCCAACATACCGTCCCTCCATCGAGGGTAAAGACAATGCCTGCGACTGACATTCAGTCGTCCTTATCACCCTGGAACTTTTCCAGTGATTCTCCCCAGGATAGATTGATACCATCATACTACAACTAGTGAGAATCCTAACATCCATTTAGATCTATCTCATAGATTTAAAATCTAGGATTTAGGAGGTATCACATAGATCCTATATGGAGAATCCTTGTGATAAGGGGAGATTGACCGAGCGTAGCATAGGAAACTCTTTTCCTATCAAGAGTATGTTGTCCACGTACACTACGAGGATGACCACCTTACTCTCTACTACCTTTTTGTATGTACAACGTTCATCTACCATTTTGATGAAGTCAAACTCTTTGACTACCACATCAAAACAGACGTTCCAACTCCGCGATTCCTGCTTTATTCTGTAAAGCAACTTGCACACGTTTCCGCTGCTCCCACTGTTTACGAAACCCTCTGGCTGTGTACTTATAGACGTTCTCTTCTAAATCAATATTTAGAAAAATAGTCATGACACCCAACCACCAGATATCGTAGTCATGGTATGTAGCAAAGGCAAGTAGGATCCGGATGGACTTAAGTATAGCCACTGGAAAAGGTTTCATCATTATCCACGCCTGGTCGATGACGAAAACCTTTAACAATTCTAGCTTTGAAAGTCTCAACTTTTCCATCTACACCAAGTAATCTTCTCAAGATATACTTGCTCCTGATGCGGATTTAACCCTTCAGATATGGCAACCAAAGTCCATACTTTGTTGGTGTACATTGATTCCATCTCAGATCGCTAAGCATCCAGCCATTCTTACAGAGTCCCCACTCTTAATGGCCTGCTCGAAACTAGTTGGGTCATCATCTCATGATGCAATCCTCGCTCACACTGTCATCGAGAAACCGAAGTATCTCTCAGGCGGATGAGGAACCCTACCAGATCGGCGGAGAGGCTGAGGTACGTCGGGGACCATTGAATCCTTTGGTTCTATCAAATCTTCGGTTGTAGTTTGTATAGCTGGAACTCCTTCCAGTTCTACAGAACTGACCTTGCCTCGAGCTTGTTCGGATTTTGCTTTTGACATAGGCCGGACAACCCCAAATCTTAACTTGCTTAAGAGATGGGCTCTTCCCATGCCATATATCATATGGAGTGGTAGGCAGTGATCTGATTCGAACCTAATTCAATAGGTATGCAGCTTCTTAAGTGTATAACCCCCAAAAGGAAACAGGTAACTCAGCAGTACTCATCATAGAGCACACCATATCATATAAGGTGTGATTGCTCTGCCCCGATACACCGACGTGCTGTAGTGTATACGGAGGAGTAATGCTGAGAGAGAATCTCATTCTCCTTTAGAATAGTCCAGGAATTCCGTGCTCAAGTATTCTCCTCCTTGATCACATCAAAGGACATAATACTTATACCCGTTTTTGGTTCTCTACTTCTGACTTATATTCGGTGATTGTCTCAAAAGTTTCGGACTTGTGTTTCAACAGGAACATATGTCTGAATCTAGAGAGATCATCAGTGAATGTAATGAAGTACAAAGTAGACTTGGGACCTTCACACATCACTATGTATCAGTCCCAAGAGTTCACTAACTCTTTCTCTGTATCCAGTAAACGGAGCTATGGTCATCTTATCTTTGTGACATGACTGGCAAGTTTCATAGATGTAAATTTAAACTGATTTAAATATGCATCTAAATGTAACTTAGCTAGTCGGGTCGATTGATATGACCTAGTCTACAATGCCTCAAGAAGAATTCGTTCATTTCTGAACTCTTCCTCTTGTGTGTGTTCTGTACGTAAGGAACTGTAGTTTGATTTAGAATGTATATGCTTTTAGATAACGTGCCTGAACCGATCAACTATTGATATAGGAAATATTCAAAACATTATCCAACAATACAAAATTATATCATTTCTTTACTAATAAAGAGATTGATATGATGTTGTATATCAGGTTCGGTATCTAATAACATTCGTTCAGAATCAATATATTTGGAAATACAGGGTGATAGTGACCGACAGACTTGGCTGCAACACTTGTACCGTTTTCTGTCTCATGAAACTTATCACCCGTTCTCAGTTCTCTACCTATCTTTAGCCCATGTAAAAGATTACATATGGGGGATCCTGATCCGGTATCTAATACCCAGGACGTAGAGGATACAGAGAAATAGTTCTTTGTAATGAACACACCCGAAGAAGATGCATCATCATGCACTTTCTTCGTTTGGGTGGCACGGGAAATCTGGTATTCCCCTAATTCCTGCTCTGTCTTATAACAATTATAAGTTGGAGCGGGACCAACGTTCTCCAGCTCAGTATAACAAGCGGGTTCGGTCAATACATCCATATTATTATCTTGATTAAGGCGTGACATGGTCGCTACCTGGAGAGAGAGAGAAGAAAACACTCTGCGTGCGCTCTTGCAAGATTAGATTGGTTATATATTTTATCTAATCAGGATGGCTCCTACTGTTTTTATCAAATCTTCCTTCAAACCTTAAAAGGAAAGACTAGCCGGGATTAATTATACTCTACAAGTTCGTCAATCTTTCAGCCAGGCCAGTGCCGGTATTTTGAGAGAGGTTCCCCGTGCTTTCGCACGGACCTAATTAAAGTAAACCTCGTTTTCCCAGGGGTGTAACCCCGTTGACACCTTTCTAGACACCTACTTGATCGGCTAATTGTAAAGTGCAAAAACTCTCCCAGGAGTAACAATTACTCACAGTGGGTATCAGGATCCAACTATCATATAGAAGGTATGCAATCTCATTGCAAATTTCAACACTTGAAACTCCCGATAAAGGTTTTTACCCCTAGCACTTATGACCTTAACTATGGTCAACAAATCATAAGCACTAGTCAAGTTCTACCCGTTATTTCGTGATTAATTAGACCCACCCACATGACCCTTAACTAAGGTCAACAAAGTCACGCGACTGTCCTAACTAATCGCATCATATGCGGTGTAGGAAGACATCACTTAGCTACCGTACACTGTGCCTTGACTATGGTCAACAAACACAGCACGAATACTAAGTACTCTACTTCCTAAAATGACGGAGAGTTGCGGATGGTTTTTATGAAAACCTTTAATGCTTTAAACTTGATCTCGTTGCGGAATCAAATGGTTTTTAAATGGAGTGTTTTTGAGGCTTTTCTAGTTTTGCTAAAGGGGTCACTCCCGGTGAAGGGATCGTCGGCCCTTTCCTCATCGAATAAGGTGCAGGATATATCATATATACCGCTGTGCAAAGCAAGAACTATAGAAGCAATCAAAAGACAAACCGAAGGTTGTAACATCTGCTAATTATTGCTAAAGAGGTCACTCCCAATGAAGGGATCGTCGGCTCTTTCCTCATCGAATAAGGTGCTGGATATTCTACAAGGAACACCGCTATGCAAAGCAACAACTAGTGGTACCTAATTTTTGAAATTCGATTCCACAACATCTTTTAGGTTTATTTTCTTTCATTAATATCATTAATGAATGTCCCATCATTTAAGTCCACCTAAACATCACAGATAAATACAACGTACGCTTATACCATCCGCATTCGCCTCGATGTCCCGTCTGCACCGTTAGGTTAGGTAACTAACGGCAGAGCGGGGCAGGGCTAGCACGGGTTTAAAACATAAGCAACGTCTATATAATATATCATATATGCTATATACAGTATCAATCTGAACATATCACATGATCACATCACAGATAACGCAGCAGAAAATATCATATGAAATATTGGATATACTAGGACGTCCGTGTTTTATTTTAAGCCTGTATAAAACACGGACTCCACGGTCGTGATGAATAGCCAATTCCACACCCCTAGACCCCTACGAGAGCGGCAAGCAACCCTACCAATTCTAGAGTTAGGAGACCCGGACTCGACTCCTCGAGATGGTCTCCCACTGGACCCTAGAACCCGGTTACTTGTGCTCCCCTCCTTGGGTCTATCCTAAGGCGGAAAAGTAAATAATATACAATGGCGACATCATCCTCAACCCGGAAGTGCCCCAATAAAAGAATATTACATACAAGTAATTTTACATGAATGAAAAAGGAAAAACACTCATCTCACATAAACCCCCCTCGGCTATTCAAACACGATGATCCAGTATAACATATCCAGCAACACATAACATCACATGTCATCAAAGTAAGTAAATATGCCCATCCCAATTGTCGTTGACATATAGCAACGAAAACGGCGATATCACATATTACACTTACGGTCGCAGAAAAGAAAGTGTAAAACTACAACAGTTGGAATCCGCAACCTCCTTAGACATCGCATGCCTAATCAAATGAATTCCTTAGACATCGCATGCCTAACAATTATAAACCCCGCATTTCAGTCTCAAAATCAAAAACTGTTTTCAATATCAAGTCGGGCAATTCAACAAGATTCCTGACATCCTGAACGAATGCTCGTCGCAAACTTTAGCAGACGGCCGCACCCCCGAATGCCGTCGACGAAGTGCACTAAGGCAGAACACCACTGCCGCGAGCACCCGAACGGATGCTTTTGGCGATGGGGTTCTCCTACAGTCACTTGGTCGGGGCTATAGGACGTGGCTGTCTGTTAAGTTTACTAGGCGATTATCCGCATACACTACGTGATTGCGACGGACTTTTGATCACATCAAAATTCCGTGGCAACCGATCAAGTGAGACTAAACTGCTAGATTTATAATATTCAAATAAGTTATCTCATAACTACTTGTGGATTCCAAATATTGTATCACATTCCAGATAAATAGACAATGTTAAACTTTCCGATCGAATAATCAAAACACCCAAGTTTTCTCGAATAGCTCAACACTTGAGGGGAGTTTAAAAACATCCATTTCATGCCACAGTACCAACGGTCCAGCCGTAGAAGGGTCAAGCCAACGCCTCACATGTGGCACGCCGTACTGCCCCAAACCTTAAGGTTCAAAAGGCAGTTCAAGACGGTCACATAATCGAGTTAAGGTTTGTTGTCTTCTAGAGGGTCCATCGCTTTACTTGCACTACTTAGAACGTTCTTAAACTACGGAAAAATCCAACACTTGGAAATTTTCCGGGTCGGGAAAAAGTGAGATATTGATACCCGGTCGAACTTTTTAACACGTTCTAAATTACCCGGAAAAACAAAATAAACAAAGTTAAATAATCCGATCGAATCATCGAGTCCCCAATACAACCCAGAAAACTCAACTCTTGAGTATAAATTAAAAATACCCAGAAAACATAGGAATCACATAGGGACATTGCTGTGCAAACCGTGACCAATGGAGCTACAGTATGGCCGCGGAACCGCCGCTCAAGCCAGGGTGGAGCCGCGGTTCCGCGGCGCCTTGATGGAGTTAGGGTCACGTGCTTCACAGTAACTCCTAGAAAACCCTGCAGAATTTTTTGGATATTTTTAATTCACAAAAATCCACAGTTTCAAAAAATGTACAGAGAAGGGTATCAATTAGGGTTTCGGGGTTCGATCGGGTTTCTAACTTCGTCTACACTTCGCCTAAAGCTCTAGGTAGGCTCTGATACCACTGTAGGGTTCCTAGGCACACTCATGAGGTTCTACAAGGCATCAACCATGCCAAAATCAAATTTTTATGTGCCGAACAACCCTATGCAAGATCGTATACTAGAGGTAAGGCGAAACTAAAAGCAAGCAAACTACTTTGCTACTAAGTGAAAGGGATTACAACCTTTGTAGATCTGGTCCTTCACTTCTAAAGCTTCGTGTTGACGTCCCTTCACTGCGATCATCGGGATCCCGGACCCTAGCGATGGTTTCTTCGAAGAAATGAGCGGGCTAGGTCGTTGACTTCGAGGCCGAAGATGATCTACGTCGGGGAGACTCAAACTCAAGCTATTTCTTCACTTGGTCAAGAACTTTGTGAAGAGAACACCCTATACTACATGGCAAGTAGTAGAGGATGAAGAAATAGGAAGTGGGCTCACTTTAGAATTGTTTTTCTCACACTTTTTCTCATGGCACCATTGGAGCTAGCAAGCTTTTGATGAAGCTTGATGAAGAAGAAGAAGAAGAAAAGAATAAAGAATAATGAATCCAAATGAAACTTATCCTTTTAATTATGGAACAATGGTTGAGTTAAGCCCTCATGCTGAACTCATGTAGAGAATTAACCAAAGTATTAGGTTAAGGGTTGGGTTAACTAATATCCTAAGGAAATGACAAAGGAGTTGACTTTGTCAATGTTTCTTCAAGCTTCATGAAGCTTGATAACTTTGACCAAAATCTCATCTCTTTTGTTATTTGTTAGGAAATTAGTAAACCCTAATTTAACCTTGATTTGGTTTAAGTCTCATACACACATCTTGTATGTATCATCAAACATGATACAAACATGTACACTTGCATATATCACATATAAACAATGTGCACAATCTAGTGAGAAAATCAATCTTAAGTGAACCAATACTAGTTAATGTAAAGTAATATATCAAATATATAATTATATATTAAATCATTAAATCAACACTTGATTTAACGATCCGGTCATAACCGACTAATATCATGTGTAACAACTTATTGAATCAACACTTGATCCGATAGCCCGGCTATATCGCATACAACCGATCAATGTCACAAATCGTGAGAATAGAATACGGTATCTCATATCGTATTAATCTCGATCCCACACATATCTCATATGCGCTCCTATTTCGTTTCGCTTGAGACAGGAAACCCCTGTGTAGGACTCTAAAGACTCGTCAATACGCCGGTAGTAGGTGATGATCATATCAAACACCCACAAGCCGCAAGCGGTCCGCTAAACGTAACGGCCACCCGAGTATTGAGCGATCAGAAGATCAACGAGCAAGCCTGCTCACACTCCTGCGAATCCAATCAGTAACACTTACCGCACAGTCCGGTTTGTTTGTCTGATATGTCGCATATCTCGCCTAGGGGTGGTAAACGTCAGATCCCAGTAGCTTTATAAGTCATGCCGATGTAAGGTCCATAACAAGCATGAAACTACTGATAACACTTATCAGTAAATCAGTGCAACCCTGGCCAGGGATTTCCAGTTATGGCCAGTCGAGCATAGCGCAACATCAACCCCCAATACCGGGAGAGACGAATCCCCTCCTATCGCTCATTTCCTCCATGTGAATGGGGCTATACCCAAAAACCACCTGTTTGCACGACTCAGTAGAGCCGTGGTAGGGTGGAAATCAAAGCACAGTGGGATACACACAAGACTCTATGACGATCTCGGGTCAACAGACTAAGTTGTACTAGTGTCACCAGAGAACTGCCATCTGACGTATGGTATAATACCATCTGGGAGTTCTCGGCGAGTCCGTTCGGTGTACCCAGTCTCCACTGAGCACCCGCATACCGTCTCTGATGTCAAACACCAATGGATATGGGATCATCCATCACCCATCACATGGGTCGAGAAGATATACGCTAGTCTACTTTGGAATATCGATGCCCCGTCTCGATATTCCCATGACTAGGAACATTGAAGGATGTACTCATTGACTACCCAGGCCCCACTAGTATGATCTACATCATAGTCCTGGAAGTCGAGTACACATCCTAAGGGCTTCATCAACATGTAATGGAGAGACAGCAAGTATACATGTTAAGATAAAGAGCAACCAGATAGCGTACTATCATGTCGAGCAAGAAAGTCCTACCTATATATGTCCCAGCATCCACTACAATATACATCTCATGTACAGTAATGGCCTTTAGGGTATAAATATAACTAACACTTTCCTCATGGCAGCCCCTCTCTCTCTCTCTTGTTATCATATCAACACAAATCAATCACAATATGTGACATTTGCACATGAAATGATACCATGAGTCACCCTTGAAGTACATGTATCATTTAATGCACAAAATGATGGCTTAAGCTCACAATTTCCATTAACAAACATTAATCCAAATGTTTGCAACAATAAAAAGATACGGCAACATCTAAAGTAAACTCGTGACGGATCACAAGGATACCCCTCACCTGTATATACATACCTGCATCCGCATTCCGACTGAATGCGAATGCGATGAGACTAAAGTAATCCAATAAATCTAATACTAGGATCCGGCTTAAACCAAAGCCCACTAGTATGATCAGCCCGATCATGATCCGTGCACTACTGCACGTATATGATCGGACCCTGCCATATATCATACGGCCACTACAATGTTTCGCCCAAAACTTGAGAAACTGTCTGTGGGGGACTCTAAAGACTCGTCAATACATTGGCTGTGGATTTAACCACTAACACGTCAGAGGTATTAGCCGTACGTAACGGGCTACCAGGTATTGACCAAAAGGGAGGTCGACGAGTGAACTCATCCTGACACCCTACTGAGCCTGTCGGTGACAATATCCGTACAGTCCGGTCCGTTCGTCTATGAGCATCGCATGGCGGGCCTAGGGGGTTGGTAAAAGTCAGACCCCCAAAAGCGGTATAAGTCGTGTCTGAGTATAGCCCAGAACACCCTTAGATACTACTAGAATACCTACCAATAAATCTCCTGCCTCGGCCGAGGGCTTTATGTAATGGCTCTCCTAGACATAGCACGATCTCACCCCCAATACCGGGAGAGACGAATCCCCTGCCGATCCGCTCACTTGCCTCTATGTGGCTCGGGACTGTACCCAACTAAAACCTGTTTGCACGACTCCTTTGAGCCGTGGTAGGGTAGTAATCAAAGCACAGTGGGAACTCATACGAGATAAATGACGATCTCAGGTCGATGAACTAACCTGTACACATGTCACCAGGGAACTGCTATCTGACGTCAGGTATAATACCAACTAGTATGTTCCCGGCGAGTCCTGTCCGGTGTACTCATAACCCAATGAGCACCTGTATGCATCTTAGGTGAACCAACTGACACCAATAGCTTGTGAGACCGGCCACCGCCCCTCGTCGGGGTCTCGACTGTATACACTAGTCTACTAATGGAGTATCGATGCCCAGTCTCGAAACTCCCACGACTAGGGACCTTTTAAGGATGTGCTTATAGACCCCAGCTCCCACGTATATGATCGCGATCATACTACTGGTCGTCAAGCAAGATCCTAAGGGCTCTATCAACGTGTAATAGTGAACATGTCACCTAAAGCTGTACACGACTGATAAAGACAAACCATGGTAGCATACTATTCTCTATCAACATGTAATAGTGAATTACAATGTCACCTAAAGCTTGTACACGATGATAAAGACAAACCAGATAGTATACAAACCTCTCGAGTAAGACAGTCCTATCGGTATAGGTCCTCCCTCAATCATTGCAATCACGTGCCTGCGATCCAATAATTGACTCTGAGGACACTATATCCAACACACACACACCCAAGTTTGCATGTATCATCAAGCATGATACAATCATGTATACAAACATATATCACATATACATTATGTGCACATCAAGTGAGAGAAGCAATCTTAAGTGAACCAATACTAGTTAATGTAAAGTAATATATCAAATATATAATTATACATTATCATTAAATCAACACTTGATTTAATGATCCGGTCATATCGCATATAACCGACTAATATCTAGTGTATCAATATATCGAATCAACACTTGATTCGGTAACCCGGCTATATCACATATAAACGACCGATGATACAAATCGCGAGAATAAAATACCGTATCACATACTGGCATTATTCTCGGTCCCGCACATATCTCATATGCGCTCCTATTTCGTTTCCCTTTAGCCAGGAAACCTCTGTGTAGGACTCTAAAGACTCATCAATACGTCGGCAGTAGGTGGTGATCATATCAGTCACCCACAAACCGCAAGCGGCCTGCTAAACGTAACGGCCACCCGGGTATTGAGCGATCAGAAGATCAACGAGCAAGCCTGCTCACACTCCTGCGAATCCAATCAGTAACACTTACCGCACAGTCCGGTCTGTTCGTCTAATATGTCGCATATCTCGCCTAGGGGTGGTAAACGACAGACCCCAGTAGCTTGACAAGTCATGCCGATGTAAGGTCCATAACATTCGTGAAACTACTGATAACACTTACCAGTAAATCACAGAAACCCTGGCCAGGGATTTCCAGTTATGGTCAGTCGAGCATAGCGCAACATCTACCCCCAATACCGGGAGAGACGAATCCCCTCCTATCGCTCATTGCCTCCATGTGACTCGGGACTGTACCCAAAAACCACCTCTTTGCACAACTCAGTAGAGCTGTGGTAGGGTAGAAATCAAAGCACAGTGGGAGACACACAAGACTCTATGACGATATCGGGTCGACAGACTATGCTGTACCAGTGTCACCAGAGAACGGCCATCTGACGTGAGGTATAATACCATCTGGGAGTTCTCGGCGAGTCCGTTCAGTGTACCCAGTCTCCACTGAGCACCCGTATACTATCTCTGATGTCAAACACCAATGGATATGGGAACATCCATTGCCCATCACATGGGCCGAGAAGATATGCGCTAGTCTACTCTGGAATATCGATGCCCCGTCTCGATATTCCCACGACTAGGAACATTGAAGGATGTACTCATGGACTACCCAGGTCCCACTAGTATGATTTGCATCATAATCCTGGAAGTCGAGTACACATCCTAAGGGCTTTATCAACATGTAACAGAGAGACAGTAAGTATACCTGTTAAGATAAAGAGCAACCAGATAGCGTACTATCATGTCGAGCAAGAAAGTCCTCCCTATATATATCCCAGCATCCACTATCATATACATCTCATGTACAATAATGGCCTCTAGGGCATACATACAACTAACATTGGTTTCACTAATTCTACAATTAGTGAAGAGATAGCTTGGGTTAGTGTCTCCTCGACGTAGATCATCTCCGGCCCCCAAGTCTTCTAGCAAACTTGATCCGTACATCTTGTGGAGCCTCTCTAGAGTCTGGAGTTCATGATCGCAGCGAAGGGACGACAACACGGAGCTAATGAAGTGAAGGACTAGTCTACAAAGGTTGTATTCTTTGCACTCTTTTAGTTGCAAAGTGTTTGCATTTCTATTCTGTCGATTTCTCGTATACGATTCTAGGGTTAGGGTTAGCTAGAACGACAAAATTTGAATATGGCATGGACGATGCCTCCCGAAACCTTGCTGCCGTGCTAGGGAACCCTGCACCTAATTCAATAGATATGCCGCTGTTTGAAGCGCATGTCCCCAAAATGAAAGAGGCAACTCACCACTACTCATCATGGAGCGAACCATATCCAAAAGGGTACGATTCCTTCTCTCCGATCCACCGTTTTACTGTGGTGTGTAAGGAGGAGTAAGCTGAGAGAGAATTCCATTCTCTTTTTGTAACATTTCTGAAATCGTTATGCGAAATTTTCCGTTTTAGGGTAAAATAGTCGGTATTTTCCGTTTAACCCGATTGTGATCAAACTTCCGTATAAACTTGCCGGCACCTAGTTTAGCTAGAATAAAGCTAGTGCGCAGAGTTTGGGGGTCAATGGGAAGTTTTGGTTCACATAGAATTTTTCCCTAATTAAATATTATTTTAAGATGTTATTTACGCACTTAATAAGTGGTATTTACATTTTGGGTTTGGGTTAATTACTTCTAATTTGATTCATTGCTAAACTAATCAAGTTTAAGTTAAACACAACCATCCTTATAATATCTAGATATTTAAGTGACAAAAGGAATTAATTTTTAAAAGAAAAGAAAAGAGGGAAAAGGTGGCATTTAGCATTTATTAGCTTTTATTGCATTTCTTGCTAGAATTTTCTACACAATATTCACAACCCCCCCCCCCACTTCATGATGGCTGAACCTTTCCTTTTGCTGCCCTCTTCTCTTTCCTTATCAATTTCATCATTTCCAAGCTTACAAAATCATCAAAAATCCTTAAATAATTCCACAAAACTCCTAATCAAATAATAACCCATCATTCTTCTTCACAAATCTTGCTTTGATCTTCAAGGAAACATCATTTTTAGAGGCTAAAATGATGGATCTAGTTTCTATTTTTTTGTTCTTGAGGAGGTATAACTTCTAACACAAATCTTTAAATGTTATGTTTAAATCATTAGATTAGCTATTTAATTGTTTTATATAGCTTAATTAACATGATTTGTGGTTTCTTGATATTTTTTAGTAAAGATCAAGTTAGGGTTTAACTTGATGAAGGGTAAATTGTAAATTGTTGATTAGGAGAAACTTAACCTAGTAAGAAACATGATAATTGTTAATTCCTAGTTTGTCTATTGGAGTTTTTAGCTTACTAGGTTTTATTGAAACATGTTTTGGGTGAGACTAAAATTGTGAAAATGGTTTGGATCACTAAATTAAGCTACTATGTGTTGTTAGAAATGGATAGAATTGTTAAATTTCTAGCTTTGTGCTAAAATGATATAAAATGCTTACTAGGTTTTCGGAAAAAGTTCGACGTGAGTTTTAATGGAAGTGGAGATGACGTGAATATTACTATACACGATAATTATTGTGTTTGTAAATGAGTATTGGTACTATTGGGTTTTTGGCATAGCGGTTTTCATGTATAGAGACCTAATTTAGGGTTTTGGCTTTGTTTTTTCAGTATTTGGATTCTTGGTTTTGAGTTATGGTATTGTATTTGGTCGTTGGACGTTTTTACATCAACGACGAGAGTTGTTTGGTTGTTTTGCATGCGTAGGCTATAGGTTCTAACCTATGAGCGCACCGCGTGCCGTATTTGGATTTCGGAATTTGATGTTAATAGCATTGCGATTTCATATTGATTGTAGGTACCTTCGCGCGGATTCCGAGACGACGAAGCGCATCGATTATGGCTAAGCGAGGAGTTTAGCAGGTGAGTAGATCTATATCTACGGGGGAAGTCGGGTGGATGGCGTATAGCACCCCCGCAAACATTGATATGGAATATCGTTTGTTTATTTTATCCTGATAAATGATATGCGACGGACATGATTGTAGGATTTACAAACGATAATATGATAGGAGTTGATGCTAAAGAACATATTGATTTATGAGAATATGAAATGATAAGTGAATCATGATAGGTACGAATTAAAAGAGAACAAGTGTGATGTTTATTTAATGTGATGAACGACTACACGCTGTGATTATGATGACTTAGTGTGATATGTCGTTATATAGATTCGAGTCGAGATGTGATTGTTGATACCTTTGTAGGTCCCCTGATATGAGTTTGACATGGATGTGACCTGAGAGATAGATATATATATATATATTTATGGATATTGTTTGCATAATGAGTGATATGCCGTACGAGACTTAGATCCGTACCCCGATGTTGTATAGGTTGATAGAATCCCTATTTGGTTAATGCCGCCGTACGTTAGATTACCGTACGCGATGAGTTTTACTTGTTGATTTATCCATACCCCTGATTAGAGGATGCCGTATGATGGATTGTACCGTACGTGATGTGTGAGGCTGGATGCCGATTGATAGATTCACCGACTCGGATACATATTGTAGACACGTATACCTTATAGCATTTAGTTGACGAGGTAATTTATGCTGCATTCATGTTATTCTCATTGCATTAAATATACCTGTGCTAGTACACCTACACCATTATCGATGATGCGTATGTTACACTTACAAAGATTTGTCGGTTCACACACCTTCATCATCGATAATTGCCATGTCACTACACAGTAGAATTGCTACATCATGCCATGATATATTTGCTATGTTCATATCATTGTTCCACGTTGCATGAGATATACGGACATGCTTGCATCCTGTTATATGTTGCATACATACTGACATGTAAACCCACATACTTGGTTACAGCTACATGTACTTCATGGATACATACTGACATGTATACCCACATATCTTGCCATAGGTGCATATACCCCTAAGTGGTACTGTATTGACATGTGATATTGAGACATTGGTTATTGTGCTATTACGCTTATGAAATGCATCATAAATACTTTCTTACATGTGGACACTTATATCTTGCTATAGTTACATGTACACCTCATATGATGATGCACTTGATTTCGGAGGATTTGGGAACCGCATGATATATTTTAAAGCTGGATTCATTTAAAAGAAAGTCTTTCCCTTAATATGCTCATATTGTTGTTTTATGTTGCATATATCAGTTTTCATGGATTTACGCATTGAGATATGGATTTCATGTGATTTATGGATTTGAGAACCGTGGGGGTATTTCAAGAAAACTATGTATTGTTTGAAAACCTGGTTTCTCTTGATATGATATTTCAGTGCGTCCACCATGTGATTTCTCGGTTCTGAGATTTGGCTTGTGATACCCGATTCGAGGAGAGGGAGGCACCGTCTGCGGGTACATGGTGGACCCGGTATGGTACCCCGGGGCGAGTGGTGATTTCGTGGTGTAGACGATAAGCCTGACAGAGGGACCACTACCTACCGGTGATTGTATTTGGACTCGGCGGTTATCGTGGGGATACCGACCGGGGTGATGTACAGACATGACATCAGGGCCAGTCGTGGCGACGGCGCCTGAGTTATGAGGATTTACGTGTCGATGTTAGACACGGGTTTCATGATGTATCTAGTGTCGAGGTTAGACACTCAGGTTTCCATGATTTTGTTGTGTCGCAAAGGACACACGTTATTTTATATCCTCATATTTACCTACATATGCTTTAATGATATTTACATGCAGGAGTTGTTGTGTCAGTGGGTGAAACGTGGACGAGATCCACTGCATACATGCATTGATTATATTGTTGGACGAGATCCACCTGCATACATGCATTGATTACATCGTTGGATGATATCCACTTGCTGATAGGCGGTTATTTATGTGTTGGCACATATGCAGATACGGTCACCCTAGATATCATAGTATTACCTTTATGATATAGTTGACTTAGGAATCGTTGTTTATTTCGATTTCTACCTGGTGATGTTTTTCTATTCACGAGTTGGCAACTCACCCCGTTGTACCATAGTTCTTGCAGGTTGACCGCATGGATCAGTTGCGGCATCGATGGCACACAGCTATTTTCGGGTGACTTACTTGTGGTAGGTGGTACATATTGGATCGTGCCCCTCTTGTATTCATTATTCATATTGTATCTAGCCACTCCATAAATTCAGAAACTAGTAAGTGTATTTGTTGCAGACTTAGAAGACTTGTAGTTGCGAGACTTGAGCGATGGGTTTTATGTTCGCTTTTGGGGTTGATGTCTTGCTTTACTTTATTTCTTTGTGT
The DNA here is from genome assembly GCA_030015575.1 of Agapanthus africanus. NCBI lineage: Eukaryota > Viridiplantae > Streptophyta > Magnoliopsida > Asparagales > Amaryllidaceae > Agapanthus > Agapanthus africanus. Next base: position 236,700,810 of record CM057337.1, read on the forward strand.
GGATCTTCGCCGTTGGGCGTTGTATACTTGTTATTTATACTTGTGGTAGTTGTTTCCGCCGTTGGGCGTGATTTGCTCCCGTTTGGGGATGCTTTATATTATTCTATGTTGTATCCTTTTTCGGGGTTAGTTTTTACAAAGGAGGTGCTGCCCATTTTTTTCAAAAGACAAAACATGCTTTACTTTATCTTTATTTCTTAAAAAGGTTTAGATTTCTGGGTTTCAGCTTACTTGAATTACATTACGCCTGTAGACGTCGCGTGATTTAAGTGCTGGTCGCGAGCTAATATTTTGGGTCATGACACTTTTAGGTTTTCAAGGAATTCCGTGCTTAAGTATTCTTCTCCTCTATCAGATCGGAGGATCTTGATACTTTTGTCAGTCTGGTTCTCTACTTCGTTTCTGTATTCTTTGAATTTCTCAAAAACTTCAGATTTGTGTTTCATGAGATACACATATCCGAACCTAGAGAGATCGTCAGTGAATGCGATGAATTACGAGAACCCACCCCTTGCATATATAGACATCGGACCACTTACATCACTGTGTATAAGTCCTAAGAGCTCTGCTGCTCTTTCTACGTGTCCGGTGAACGGAGATTCGGTCATCTTTCTCTTGAGACAAGACCGACAAGTTTCCTAAGATAAAAATTCGAACGTATTCAAATATCCATCCTTATGCAATTTACTTAGTCTTTTCTCTCCGATATGACCAAGTCTACAATGCCACAACTAGGATTCGTTCGTATCTGAACTCTTTCTCTTGCATGTGTTTTGTACATTGAAAACTATGTTTTGATTTAGAACATAGATACTATTGTACAGTGTACCTTCCACAACCAATACCTGATTAAGGTAAATGTTCATGATATTTCTATCAAGAACAAACTTATATCCATCTTTATCAAGTAAAAAAACTGATATGATGTTGCAAACCATGGAAGGTACATAGTAGCAATTGTTCAAAATCATAGTATTGCCTTTGGAAATACTAGGTGATATTCACCGACGGCAGCAGTATCAACTTGTGCTCCGTTCCCTACTCTGAGGGACATATCACCTGGTCCAACTATCCGGCTTTTTCTCAGTCCCTGCAATAAATTACAGATATGAGATCCTGATCCGGTTTCTAGTACCCAGGAGGTAGGACTGACCGAAAAACAGTTCTCAATAACAAAAATACCTGAAGAAGACGCAATAGTGTGCTTCTTCTTCATTGGGGTCATCAAGGAATTCATGCAATCCTCTTTCTCTTGCTCATACTTATAACAGCTGTCATAGTTTAGAGCCGAACCGACGTTCTCCAGCGCCGAATAAGAATTCAGATCGGTCAAGCGATACATTTTATTATCTTAATTAGGGCGTGAAATGGTTGCTACCTGGAAAGAGAGAAAAGAAACACTTAGCGTGCGCTCTTGCAAGATTAGATTGGTTATTAGTTTATTTATCAGGATGGCTCCGACTGTTTCCTCAAATTCTCCATCAAACCTTAAAAGGAGAATTAGTCAGGATTAATTGCATGTTATAATACCTGCATAACCTTTCGGCCAGGCTAGTGTCGATACTTCGAGGGAGGTTATCCAACGCTTTCGCGATGTTCCTTAATTATATAACCTCTTTTTCCTGGAGACGTAGCCCCGCTAACACCGTTCTAGACACCTACTTGGTTTATAGCATTGATTGTTGAGTGAAGTAATCTCCCAAGAGTAATCCTACTCATCAGTGGAATCGGGATCCAACTATCATTGCGTGATGCACTAGATGGAAGCCACCGTAGTCACCACACTCCAGAAGGTATGCAACACTACAAGTTTTCAGTATATTTGAAACTCCCGATGTGGTTTTTGCCCCTAACGACTTTATAATCTTAACAATGCCAACATGTCATAAGCCGCTAGTCAAGTTCGGCCCGTCATTATCTTGATTAACTTAGACCCACCCGCATAACCCTTGACAATGCCAACATAGTTTTCCGACAGCCCTAAATAATCAGAACAAAGCTACATGTTCAGTCGAAAATATTGCACATTTGATATAACATTTTCCTTACTGTTGATAAATATTTAAAGGTGTTTATTATAAATATGAAATATATGAGGGTTTATCTGTAAAATATCTATTGTCATATGTTTATATATTATAATTAACATTATGAAGGAAAATATATGCATATAATATTTATATAATATTTTGGTAATTAAAATATGCATATCATATCAAATATTCTAATCAATATTCTTAACATATAATATCATATAAAATGGTTAGGATAATATCTCAAAAATACCAAATACTACTAACACTTTGAGTTGAGATATTGTGCAGATCAGGACTAGAATCCATAAGATCGAGATTCAGAATCAAATCTGTCGACACATTGATGCAAATCACAAGATTTAGCAATAGTAGAGATTCAGGGCATTAATTTCAGAATATAGACATCTAGAGGATCTATAAACATTAATATAAAATATCACAAAAAATATTAAACCATGAAGCCATCAAAGAACCGCGGATGAGCGGCCAAATCCCATTGTTTGCGGCGGATCCGCCGCAATATTTGGGACTTAGGAGTTTGGATTTTTTTGGGTAGGATCGTATCAACAAACCCTCACTTATGGCATCTAGGGTTTGTATCTTCTGTGACTATAAATAGAACCGAGAGCCACACTTGAAAATCATCAAACCGAAGAGATCACGAGGTCACAGACAATCCATGCATCCAGGTTGGTCAATCAGCTGTTCATCTACCTCCTTCAAGAGAGATCGAGAAGAAAACTAGAGTTTTGTATTCTACTTTCTAAAGGAACAAAAAGTGTAATTGATCTAGTTGATTAATAAAGGTAGTTGTTTTATTCTTATCGCATTTTTACTTTCTGCATTTTTATTTTGATTTCCTTCTCTATACTTTCTTCTTCTATCTCCATCATGCGCGAGTAATTCTCCGCTTGATAGGGTTTGTAGGATTAGGGTAGATCAAAGGATGATGAAAATTTCTTAACTCCTTTTACGTCTTATAAAATTTATAAATTTTAGCAAAGAAATTGTTAACATCCTAATCGGGCGCACTATCAAATCATTGATAGTCATGACTGCGATTTGAGATTAGATTAACAATGGTTTTGGTAAAGGCTAGACATGAATATAGGTCAATGAAAAGATAAGGGTTAAGAGTGGGAAGCCTATTCCCTCCAAAAACCCTAATCTGCATTCATCGCTATCGATCTAGTTTTAAATCTATTAAAAGATTAAAGGGGTCATCTTTTGTATTCATCTATGACTATTAAATCCTATGAACCCTACATGCCTTCTTTATATATATTCTACATCCGTGTTTAACATAGATTTAGAATCTACTCTCCTTTCTTCTTTTATTTTATTCAACTCGTCTAAAACAAAATTAGAAATTCCGCACATCTCTACGGACAACCCGTACTCATATCGGCTAGCTACACGCGACACCATTATTGATTGCGGTTACTATAAACACTTTTTCGAACTAATCAAATGGCGTCGTTGCCGGGGTTACGTGCGTAATTTTTTACTTTCTATTCGGGTTGAATTCTTATTCGATCCATATCATAAAATAAAACAAAACCGCATCTTGCATATTTAACGATTATTGTGTGAATTTTTGCAAAGGGTATCTGGAGTCACTTGAATGAGAAATTTGAGATTCAGAGACATCAATCAAATCCCAGAGGAGCAAAGGAGGAGACTAAAAAAAATTAGCAGAAGAACCCTAATTTCTGCGGTGGAACCACGGTAGAAGCATCGTTTTGGCGACGGAACCGCGGCGGATTGAGGGTGTTACGTCGCCAAAATTCTCTGGTATCTTCTACATTGTTTTGCAATTGGTTTTTTTGTGCATATTTTAATACGGACTTTAAGGGGCAAGACAAAAATTCAGATTAGGTGGGGATTACATCACCCTTCGTAGGCCCCACAAATAACAAAACGAGCATCCGCATCACCCTATATTAATTAAAAAATATCTAGACCAAGACTCTAAGGGCCTTTCACGCTCAATTAGGACAGAGGAGGGTCATGAGTAATCTATCGCTTATCCGCATTTCTTTTGTGGTGTCTAGGAAAGTGTATATCACATATATACTATATGCACATAAGTGAGAAAAAGAATACTTAGTGAGCAAATATTAGTTAATGTAAATTAATATATCAAATATATAATTATACATTAAATTATCAAATCAACACTTGATTTAATAATCCCTCTATATCACATATAACCGACCCGGGTATTGAGCGATCAGAAGATCAACAAGCAAGCCTGCTATAACTCCTGTGAATCCAATCAGTAACACTACCGTACAGTCCGGTCTCTTCGTCAGATATGTCGCATATCATAGCCTGGGGGTGGTATAACGTCAGACCCCAATAGCCTGATAAGTCATGCCGATGTAAGGTCCATAACGGTTTGAGAAACTACTAATAACACTTACCATTAGATCTCAGCAACCCTGGCCAGGGATTTCCTGTTATGGCCAATCGAGTATAGCACAACATCAACTCCCAATACCGGGAGAGACGAATCCCCTCCTATCGCTTATTGCCTCCATATGACTCGGGACTGTACCCAAAATCCACCGTTTTGCACGATCTCTTGACCGTGGTAAGGTGGAAATCAAAGAACAGTGGGAATCACACAAGACTTTATGATGATCTCGGGTCAACAGACTAACCTGTACCAGTGTCACCAGAGAACTGCTATCTGACGATAGGTATAATACCATCTAGGAGTTCTCGGCGAGTCCGTTCAGTGTACCCAGTCTCCACTGAGCACCCGTGTACCTTCTCTGATGTCAAACACCAATGGATGTGGGATCATCCATCGCCCATCATATGGGTCGAGAAGCGTATACGCTAGTCTACTCTCGAGTATCGATGCCCTGTCTCGATACACCCTCGACTAGGAACAATTATAGGATGTACTTATGGACTACCCTGGCCCTACTAGTATGATCTCTAGTTACATCACATGTAAGCTTCTGCACTTGTTTAAAAAAAATTTAGATACTGTTTTAAAATTGACAGAAAAACCCACCGTTGCCGGTCCCAAGTCCGGATGAGAAAGGGTGAGGGTTGTGGTAGGCTTGTGACAGCCAACGTAAAACTTTGTCACATTCTATGACATGAACCATAATAAGAATATCGTTGGGGCGTCCCCTACTCAGCGACGCGCTACATCGGATCCCGGGTGTAGTGTTAAGTATGCAAGGGTTTCTAGGTCGTCGTCCAGATGCGGCGCGCTACATCGGACCCCGGGTGCAGTGACAAATAAGCAAGGGTCGTCGTCCAGAGATGGCGCGATACATCGGACCCTGGGTGTAGTGACAAATAAGCAAGGGTTGTCATCCAGAGATGGCGCGCTACATCGGACCCCGGGTGTAGTGACAAATAAGCAAGGGTCGTCGTCCAGAAACGGCGTGCTACATCGGACCCCGGATGTAGTGACAAATAAGCAAGGGTTTCATAGGATCCGTCTAGCTTCCTGGAACATAGGTTCCCTTACGGGTAGACTAATAGAATTAGTGGAGGTGATAATTAGGAGGAGAGTTGGTATTATGTGTTTGCAAGAAACTAAGTGGGTAGGTGAAAAGAGTAGAGTCATAGAGCCTTAGGGTTATAAGCTTTGGTATACGGGTAGAGATAAAAATCGTAATGGGGTAGGCATAATCATAGATAGACGGTTGCTTGAGGATGTAGTTGAGATTAGGAGAAAAGGTGATAGAATTTTACTGGTTAAGCTTATTCTAGGTGGAGAGATCCTTAATGTTATTAGTGCTTATGCACCACAGATAGGTCTTGATGACGCTGGTAAGCGTCTATTCTGGGAGGATTTAGACGAGGTGGTGCAAAGTATACCTAGTGGAGAGAAGTTATTTATTGGTGGTGATCTTAATGGACATGTAGGTACTAGTCGTAGTGGGTTTGATACTATCCATAGAGGTTTCGGTTTCGGACAAAGGAATGAAGCAGGTGACTCGATTCTAGATTTTGCTTTATCTTATGACTTGATCTTAGCAAACACCTGGTTTAGGAAAAGAGAGTCCCACCTTATCACTTTTAGGAGCGGATCAAGTGCTAGTCAAATAGACTTTTTTCTGACGAGAAGAATAGATAGAGGTTGTTGTATCGACTATAAGGTAATGCCAGGTGAGAGTGTAACCACTCAACATAGGCTTTTAGTTTTAGATTTTCGATTTAGAAGAGAACCTAGGAAGATTAGACGTAAGGTAGAGCCTAAAATTAAATGGTGGCGATTGAAAGAAGGTAACCAAAAGGGTTTTATAGATCGTGTAGTACAAGAAGCGGATTGGCAGTCAGAAGATGATCCAGACAAAACATGGAACAAAATGGTTAGTTGTATCAAGAAGGTAGCTAGAGACCTACTTGGTGAGTCGAGAGGTGGTGCTCCACCATCTAAGGACATATCATAGTGGAATGAAGATGTAAAGGCTGCTATTAAAATTAAAAGGGATTCTTATAAAGATTTGAAGAAAAGTAGAGATATGGAAAGATTTGAGAAGTACAAAATGGCTAAAAAGGAGATTAAGAAAGTTGTTCGGGAAGCTAAATCTAAGGTCTACAAGGAGGTGTACGAGAAATTAGACACTAAAGAGGCTGCAAATGATATATGATTGCTCGGATGCGGGAAAGGAAGACTAGAGACTTATGTGCGGTGAAATGTGTCAAAAATGAAAATCAGAAGGTTTTAGTTCGAGACGAGGATATCAAGGAAAGATGGAGAGATTATTTTGATAAATTGTTCAATGAGAGCTTTACTAAGAATTTGGATGGACTTGTCATTCAATCTCAACATATAAACCGTGATTTCATGCGTAAAATAAGACTTCCTGAGATTAAAGAAGCTTTGAACAGAATGAGTTTAAGAAAAGCGGTTGGTCCTGACGGGATTCCTATCGAGATTTGGAGATGCTTAGGAGAAATAGGCGTTAAATGGCTGACATATCTGTTTAATAAGATATGGCAGACAAAAAAGATGCCAAATGAATGGAGGAAAAGTATCCTTGTACCTATCTACAAGAACAAGGGTGACATTCAAAGTTGGTCAAACTACCGTGGAATAAAACTGATGTGTCACACCATGAAACTTTAGGAGAGAGTGATTGAACACAGGCTAAGGAAGGATATTAAGATAACAGAGAACCAGTTTGGGTTCATGCCTGGACGATCGACGACAGAGGCTATTCATTTGCTTCGTCAACTTGTCGAGCGTTTTCGAGAGAGGAGAAGAGATTTGCATATGATATTTATTGATTTAAAAAAAGCGTACGACAAGGTACCCAGAGAGGTATTATGGGGGACAATGATGAAGAAGGGGGTCCCCGTCAAGTATATTGACATAATCAAGGATATGTACGATGGAGTAGTGGCAAATGTCAGAACTTGCGGCGGCTTAACGAGTGATTTTCCGATCACTATTGGTTTACATCAAGGATCTGCATTAAGTCCATTCCTGTTTACCATCGTGATGGATGAGGTTACTAGAACTATCCAAGATGAGGTACCTTGGTGTATGCTATTCGCTGATGATATTGTTCTAGTAAATGAGACGAAAGCAGGGGCTAATGCCAAATTGAAATTATAGAGGCAAACATTGGAATCTCGGGGATTCAGATTGAGCAGGTCCAAGACAGCATATATGCACTGCAAATTTAGTAGCCAGAGAAGTCAAAACCATATTGGTATAATATTGGAAGGGCAAGAGATATCACCGAGCGACTAGTTTAGATATCTAGGTTCCATCATCTAAAAGAATGGAGAGATCGATAGTGATGTTAATCAAAGGATCCAAGCTGGTTGGTTGAAATGGAGGAGTGCAACAGGAATTTTGTGTGATCGTAACTTTCCGTTAAAATTGAAAGGGAAGTTTTATCGGAACGCTATTCGGCCTGCCTTATTATATGGTACAGAATGATGGGCTCCTAAGAAGCATCATACATAGAAGATGCACGTAGCGGAGATGCGCATGCTTCGTTGGATGTACGGTAACACTAGAAAAGATAAGGTGCGAAATGAGGATATTCGTGCAAAAGTTGGTGTAGCACCTGAGGAGGAGAAGATGCGGGAAAACCGGCTAAGATGGTTTGGTCATGTCCGACGCAGACCTATGGAAGCACCAGTTCAACGAATAGATACTCTCGATATGGGCAATGGCAAAAGGGCAAAAGGGAGACCGAAGAAAACATGGATGGAGGTGATACGAAACGATATGGTTGCTAAAGGACTCAATGAAAGTATATTGTTCTATAGAAGTGAGTGGAGACAGAGGATTCATGTGCTGGACCCGGCGTAATTCTCATGTTGGTTCATGTAGCCTACCCCATATGCTTGGGATAAAAGGCTCAGTTGTTGTTGTTTTAAAATTGACAGAAACTAGGTTTTTGGGGTTACAGTTTCAGACTTGTTTCGTTTTCGTAATTCTACTAACATCGTATAATCTTCTAGGTTTGGGTCTGATAACATGAAAGTTTTTATTATCACCACCACTGGGTTTTACTAGTATCAAGCATGCCGTTTTAAAAAATTTAGGGTGCTAATTAACACTAACCTAGAATCTTAACTAGATGATTAGGGTTTTAGCTTGATATAAAGAAAACTATACCAAGAGAAAGAGGCTAGAACTTTTGTAGACCGTGTCCTTCTCTTCTCAAGCTCCGTGTAGTAGTCCACGCAACTCCAATAGGCTCCACTTGAAGTTGGATCGAGCTTCCTTTGCGATCTTCGTGCCGAAGATGATCCACCCGAAGCTCCGCTAATCCAAACTACCTCTTCACTAAACTCTTTAGTGAAGGAAACACGCTACACTTAATTTCTAATAATGTGTCGGATGGTAAAGTATAGGTTTTGTTTGCTTACTAGGGTTCTCACAAGCTCAAGGTTTCACAACTCATGTGAGGGATTGAGCTTGGAGTAGGTGAGAAGGAAGATGAAGAGAGCTAGAGAATAAGGAGCTCAAGTAAAGAAAAATAACTCAAGTGTTGTGTAGAATGAAGAATGGCTCATCAATATCCCTCACTTATTGAAGCATCCATAATTTCCAAATAAACAATTGGAACCATGCTTCAATAGTGAGTCAAGACCAATATAATAATCATCAAAGCCATGCTTCACCATTCTACAAGAGTCTCCCGATTTTCCACCTCTTTTTCTATTTTCTAAAAATAGAAAATCAACCATGCTACATATAATATATATATATATATATATATATATATATATCTCACATATATATTAATATATATATATAAAGATAAGAAAATAATTAGTGAGTAATAATATTAGTTAATATATAATTATATTAAATATAAATATATATCATATTATTAAATCAACACTTGATTTAATAATCCGGTTATATACATATAACCGACTAATATCATTTATCTGAATATCACATTATCAAATCAACACTTGATTCAATAATCCGGTTATATCACATATAACCTAACTGATATTAAATAACCACCAAATTAGAATACGGTATCACATACTCGTATTTAATCGGGCCCCCGCACATATCAGCATATGTGCCCTATTTCGTTTCGCTTGAACTAGAAAACTTCTGTGTGGGACTCTAAAGAATCGTCAATACGCCAGCAATAGATAATGATCACATCAGTTACCCACGAGCTGTCAGCGGTACTAGCTGGATGTAACGGCTACCCAGGTATTGAGTGAATAGAAGATCAACAAGCAAACTTGTCCAAACTCCCACGAAGCCTATAAGTAACACTTACCGTACAGTCCGGTCTCTTCGTCTGATATGTCACATATCGAGTCTAGTGGTGGAATCGTCAGACCCCAGTAAGTTGATAATGTTAGTGATATGTATGCCCTAGAGGCCATTATTGTATGATATAGTAGATGCTTGGATATATATATGGAGGAATTTCTTGCTCGACATGATAGTATACTATCTGGTTTCCTTTATCTTAACATGTTCACTAGTATTATTATACTATCTCTCATATACATGTTGATAAAGCCCTTAGGATGTAGGCTTAACTACCAGGACTATGATGCGGATCATACTACTGGGACCTGTGTAGTCCACAAGCACATCCTTCAATAGTTCCTAGTCGAGGGAATATCGAGACAGGGCATCAATATTCCAGAGTAGACTAGTGTGTATGTTTCTTGACCCTGTATGGGGCGATGGTTGATCCCATATCCATTGGTGTTTGACATCAAAGATTGTACACAGGTGCTCATTAGAGAATGGGTACACCGAATATGACTAGCCGAGAACTCCTAGATGGTACTATACCTATCGTCAGATAGTAGTTCTCTGGTGACACTAGTACAGGTTAGTCTGTAGACCCGAGATCGTCATAGAGACTTGTGTGGTTCCCACTGTGCTTTGATTTTCTCCCTACTACGGCATAAAGGAGTCGTGAAAACAGGTGGATTTTGGGTACAGTCCCGAGTCACATGGAGGCAATGAGCGATAGGTGGGGTTTCGTCTCTCCCGGTATAGGGAGTTGATGCCGCGCTGTGCTTGATTGGCTATAACAGTAAGTCCCTGGTCAGGGCTGTTGATGAGATTTACTGGTAATTGTTATCAGTAGTTGTTTCCGCCAAAAATTTCTGCGCAAAAGAGTCCAAGGTATCAAATTGCAGCGATATGCTTAAGGAAATGCAAACCAGTATCTTCCGGGCTGTTTTTTGACAAACTCCCGAATAAGAAACAGATAAATTCTGATGGTATCGAAAGCGGCTCGAAAAACCCTTCGATTTGATATATTATGGGCCTCGTAATTCATCCGGGATCAAAAGTTATGAGGAATTACGTGTCCACACGTGATGGGCTTTTAAGAACCCGCTGGAGGAGTTAAAAGATACAATAAAAACTCAGAAAAGACCCCAATGGGGCATCACGTACTCACACGTGACCATGGGTCACGTACAGACACGTGATGGGCTTTTAAAGCCTCTAAAATAATGAATACAATTTAATTCTAAAAGTCAGAAAATACCTCAACGAGGTATCACGTGCTTACACGTGACCAATGGTCACGTGTTGACACGTGATGGTTAAAACTGAAACATAAATAAACGGCTAAGAAAGGAACCCAATTGGGGGTCACGTGCTCACACGTGACCAAAGGTCACGTGCCAGCACGTGACTGGCTTTAAAAGCATTATAATTTAATAGAATTAAATTCTAAAAGTTTCTGAATCTTTCCAAAAGGAAAAGGGTCATGGGGAACCGTTGGATTAAAAATCCAAGGGTGATTAAAAATCACCAATTTATAGAAAACCCTTGGACAAGGAAAGATTTCCCTGAAAATCTCACCAGGATAACAAATAGAATATCTTTTGGATTTAAAATCCACGGTGAATAAAATTCACTTAACAATCTAAAGGCCCAGATTAATGATAAATATAAATCAAATCTCTCAACATACAAATCAAATCTCTCAATGAGAGATTTGCTAAACAAATTGATTCTCTTCCTTCTCCTATAAATAGGAACCAAGAAGAGAAGAGAGGGGATCTACTTTTTGGGGAGAGAAAAACAGAGAGAGGAGAATTTAATTCTCTGTAAAAGAAAAACCCTAGGTAAGAAAAGAGAGGATTCAAAAGAGAATTTAATTCTCAAAAGAGTTTAACTCTTATTTAAAGAAAAGAACTTAGTTCTTCTTCTGGTTGAAGATCTGCACAGAGCACATCTCCCCATAAGTTGAGAATTTAATTCTCATCGGGTCGAGATCCTGCCATGCAGATCCTAAACTTAGAAGGGGAATTGAGTTCTGAGAATTTAATTCTCCTAAAACAAAACTAGGTTTTTACCCTAAATAAGAATTTAATTCTTTCAAAATAGGAATTTAATTCCTCCAGAATCAAAATTAGGGTTTTACCCTAAATAAGAATTTAATTCTTAAAGATAAAGAGACTTAAAAGATTTCTGTGCATGAAAAGACTAAGGTCACGTGTTCCCACGTGACCCCTGAACAAATCCCCCAAAAATGAGAAGAGGAAAGCTTTGAGGCAATGCCTCACGTGTTCTCACGTGACCCTTGAAAAGATCCCCTACAAAGAACTTTGAAACATCACCTCACGTGCTCTCACGTGACTCCCAAAACGCAGAAAGAAAAAGCAAAGGAAATGAAAGCTTTGGGCGCTCTCACGTGTTATCACGTGACCCCTCAGCAAATGCTTTAACAATTGGCGCACAGATCCCCATCACGTGCCAACACGTGATGCTCTAAAATAAAAATGAAAGTGTTTAACACTTAATGGCAAAACAAAAGAAAAGAAGCTTTGGGCCCTCTCACGTGTCCCCACGTGACCCCTCAGCAAGTGCTGTAATTATCGATGCATAGGCCTCCATCACGTGCCAACACGTGATGCTCTAAAATAAAAACAAAAGTGTTTAACACTTATTCGCAGATTTGAGGATAAACCAAAAAGAGATCTGGCTGCCCACACGTGATGGCCGTTAGAATTAAAAGAGTTAAACACTGATCTGCAGAATAAAATAAGGGAAATCAGGGCGCTCTCACGTGTCCACACGTGACCCCTCTCTCCTTAGTGTTTGACACTAATATGAAGACTTTGTTCCCAGTGTTTAACACTGATTTGCTTTAGTGTTTAACACTAATTTGAAATCTCTGATTACCAGTGTTTAACACTGATTTGCGTTAATGTTTAACACTAATTTGAAAGCCCTGTTGCTAGTGTTTAACACTAGTTATCTTTTAGTGTTTAACATTAACTTGCTAATCTTATTCCCAGTGTTCAACACTGTTGGTCTTTAGTGTTTAACACTAGCTTTAGCCCAATTGGCTAAGTTTCTAGAGGCAAAGCCTCTCCTTCAATGGACCAACAGAGGGCCAATATTTCAAACATAATTGGACTTAGCCCAAACTGGCCATAAGTCCTCAAATCATCTTGAACTGAGCACATCTGCTCTTTCAACCAACTCATTGGTTCAAGGGTACATCTCTGAACTCCTCTGATATTTGTCGTTGTAATCCTTCAACGTCTTCAGAGAGGTGACGGGTCCCGACAACCACACATCAACACGGACTGTGGGGTCCTTAAACTCATAGACTTATGCGTTCTTAAACCAAGATACGGACTGTGGGGTCCTTAAACCCGCGGACTTATGCGTCCTTAAACTAACGGACTAATGCGTCCTTAAACGCACCCATATGGACTGTGGGGTCCTTAAACCCATGGACTTATGCGTCCTTAAACTACCAATGGACCACCATGTCCCTAAACCGGAGTTGGACCACCATGTCCCTAAACTGGCATTGGACCACTATGTCCCTAAACTGGAACTTGGACCACCATGTCCCTAAACTGTCAACGGGCCACTATGTCCCTAAACTGGAACAATAGAGCCCCTAAATGCTCTTTTGTCGGATCTAAACGATCCCGTTAAGTCGATCTTAGTCCCAAACTGGACTAACGTATCCTTAACAACCGTTTAAGTTGATCTTAGCCTCAAATATGGCTAACATATCCTTAAACCTTCAAACAGACTTTAGTCCCAAATTGGACTATAGATCCCCCAATCAACTTTGGTTCAAGGGTACATCTCTGAACTCCTCTGATATCTGTCGTTGTAATCCTTCAACGACGTCAGAGAGGTGACGGGTCCCGACGGCCATACATGCTATGGACCACTATGTCCCTAAACTGGAACAATAGAGCCCAAATGCTCTTTTGTCGGATCTAAACGATCCAGTTAAGTCGATCTTAGTCTCAAATCGGACTAACGTATCCTTAACAAACGTTTAAGTCGATCTTAGCCTCAAATATGGCTAACGTATCCTTAAACTAAAACACCAAACCCAAATCTAAGTAAACATGGATTTGGATTAATCCACGTCCTAGGGGCGACTACATAAATTAGTCTCCGTATACAATCCACGGGCAACCACAAACAAAACAAACACCCACGACGCGAAGTGACCAGCTGGAGAAGGAGAAAGTTGTTACCGCGATGCGGTAGCGTAATTAACTGCAGGGGCTTGCGCCTGCAGGGAAGAGCGTCCCCACAATAAAAAAACCCCTCAACGAGGGGGAATCTGACGAAGTCTGCTACATCGGTCGCATCCGCTTAAACCTTCGATACATGGTGCCATAAATCAACTTGGCATCTTCGGAGAGGTAGACGGATAACACCAATTAGCATCTGCCCCGAATCTCAGGCAAGACAGTCCATGTCTTGCGTGTCCTTCGGAGGGGAACAGATTCTGGCACGCCCGGTGGGACCTTTTCCTCTTTCCACTCCACACTTCGTATGTCGTGTAAGCGAGCAAATCGCGGTTTGCTGTGGTTGCCTGTGGATTCAAGGTACTAGGATTTGGTGTCTTGCTCCGTGCAAAGAACAGAAGATCAATGGCTTCAAACTGCACCGCCTGCAACTGCAACTCTCGCTCGGTCCTTGCTGGAGGAGTGACTTATGGGCCCCAAGCGGCCTCCCTTTTCAAGATGCCAGTGGAGCAGGTAACTCAGGCCACCACTGGATTATTCTTCGGGACCATGCTCCTACCGTTGAGCTTCAATGCCACAATGATGTTGCAAGAAGCCCCAAAGAAGTCGGTCTTTGATCGGCTCACCACTGCCGCGGCCCCTCTCAACGGGTCGCCCAACTTCAATACCTCAGTTTTCAACAGACTGGGCCAGAACGTCTATAAGCCCGTGATACCCGAAGCTGCCATCCCAAAGCGGATAGCCATCCCGGCTCAAGCGGACAAAATTATTGGAAAGGCTCCTCCTTCCAAGAAGTCAATTTTTACATGGCTGGCTATTCCGGTTGCTGCTCCAGGCGAGGTCCTCAAAGCTGCTTCTCCTACCCAGAGGTCTGTCTTTGACAGATTAGACATTGCTTCTCAACGGGTGTCAGTCTTCGACAGGCTAGCACCAATAACGGTCTCTCCTCAAAGCAGGGGGCATGACGAAGTCGCCCCTACGGCCGAAACAACTCCATCCGCACGACACGCTCGACGTCGCCACTGGCGCCGAGTAAGGAAGGCTAGGGGCAACTCCCCCTCTGGATTTACTCCACCAGCTCCAACGGTGGGGATCGATGCTGTTGTTCCAACCGGGAACAGCTTTGAATTGTTGAACACGGTGCGCAGAAACTCTCCTACCGCCGTACTAAAAAGATCCCCTCCTCTGGTGGGAAACGTTGCGGAAGCCAAGCCAGAACATTCCTCTCAGCGGCTGTCCTCTAAAATCTACAAGGTCTGGCGCCAAGTCCAAGACTCAGTGATTGATCGAAATTTCTCCCGCCAGCAGAAGAAGCTGAAGGTCCGGCAGGAAGAAAACCGTCCTGTTAAGCCGCAAAAAGCAACGGCTACTTGGGCGCCCACTACAACGACCCCCTCAACTTCAACCACTCAAAAGAAAAGGAGTCCGCAAAAAGCCCCTGTGAACATGGTGAACCGTAAACGCGCTGAGCACAAACACCCCAAGTCTGGGGGCATGGTGGTGCACACTGTTTATATGGCTTCTAGAAAAGAGGAAAGCCATGCATCGACGGGTCACCGACCGCTTACCCGATCCGTAACGAAAGCCCAGGAGCAACAACAAAAGCTTCAGGAAATGATGACTACAATGGCTGCACTCACTGAGCCAAAAGAAAGCTCTGAAACGTCTTCGGATGAGCGTCAAGAACAAGAAACCGACGCTGACTTTTTACGCAGAGTCCTCGAAAAGAAGGACAAAGAAGCTGCAGAGCAAGCGGCTAACATAAAACAGATGGCGCTCCTCTTCCAAGATATGGTAGGGATGATGTTACAGCCGGACCCTCCTGCTGAAGATCCCCCGATCGTCCTTGAAGACGACAGGGGAGAAACGTCAAATCCTCCGCCGGCTCTATCAACAGCCAAGGAGGAGGCAATCTCCAAAGTTGACCTAGACGAATATATAGCTCAGCAGATCCAGGTTCATCAGGCAAATGAAGCGGCTGGGCAAATTGTTAGAACCGGACGACCGTATCCGATCTGGTATGACCAAATCAGTTACCCGCCAGGATATACGATCCCTAAATTCCACGTATATAAAGGGACAGGGAATCCGCATCAGCATGTCGCTCAATTCAGGGCCTTATGCGGCAATACTGGAGGCGATGACAAATTGTTGCTACGTCAATTCGTCGGCAGCTTAGCAGAAACAGCCTTTGAATGGTATTCGGAGCTACCTAACGACTCTGTTAAAACATTTGCGGAGATGGAGCTGCTGTTTACACAGAGATTTGTAAGCGCTAGCGAGCGCACCCCGATCACGGCACTGATCAACGCCAGAGTGAAGCCGGGAGAGACGTGGGTGCAATATGCAATCCGGTGGCGGAACCTATGGTCGAGATGCGAACAACGCATAGAAGAAGCTCCTGCCGTGGGCATGTTCGTGGGTACTCTCGACCCTCAAGCGACCATATCCCAATTCATGATGTTCTTCAAGCCGACCACTTTTCAGGCCTTGATTGACAAGCTGGCCCAAATGGACCAGATGGGTCATAGACCATCTCCTTCAAAGACAGAGCCTTGGAATGAAAAGGACAAAGGGAAAGCAACCGTCGTCGCCAATACTCAACAACAGCCGAGCCACTTAAAGCCGGTTGTTCGCCAGAACAATGTGCGACCACGCCCATCCCTCGAGGAAAGACTGGGACGTCCTTACTCATTTCCTCAGGATAAAACGAGAAAACTGTTCGAGCTGGCAGTGCGCAACAGACTCATCAATCTGCCGAGTCCAAAACGTTCGTTGCAACCAGGCGATGTCAACGATCCCAATTATTGCCCTTACCACCAAGCGGTAAGCCATCCAATCGAAGATTGCTTCGTCTTTAAGGGATGGATCGAGGATCAGTACCTACAAGGCAAGTTTGCGCTGTCTGAAAAGTGGAAGGTAAACCCACCACAGCCGCACACTCCAAAGAAGACGGACACACCGGGGGCAAGTTGTCACATGATCTCTCACTCATTGATAGATGATAAAGAGGCTCCTTGCACCGAGAAACCAGGGGCGGGGCCTGAACCAGAACTTCTGTGGCCATCAGACGAGATGATCGATGCCTTCCTGAATGAAGCCCGTCTTAAAAGCAAAGCTGATCGAGAGCGCGAGATGGCCATATTCGAGAAAGCCAAACGCCGGCGACTAGATGAAAGGGTCGAAACACTCCCACCAGATGAAAGTACATCCGCCGCAAATAAAAGCAGGATCAAGACAAGGAAACGATTCGCCAAAGCCATAGCAATGGGGATGAGGCCGCCCTCTTTCAGAAAAAATTCTCCTGGTGGTATACATTTTGATGAAACGGACGTACACCCTAACTTCTGCTTATATCATCAGAAGATCGAACATCCTACTGAAGACTGCAACTCTTTTAAGTGTTGGTGGCAAGGGTATGTCGCTCACAGGCAACACTTCAACAGGACAAAGCGTGAAGCTCGTAGACAGCGAAAAAATACGACAGATGAGCATAAAAGAATTGCCGGCAATTGTCATAAGGACGAGCCCGGGGGATCACGAGTTCTCACCTTTGGAAGCGATTCTGATGAAGAAGCCGCTCTTAACCCTCTCTTCAAGGAATTCATTTCTAAAACAAAAGAATTGGAGAGTTGCGAGAATGTTCAGCCGTACAATCTCACGCTACCCGGAAAGAATCTCGGACCCGCAAACGACGGAGCAAACGAAATGAGAAAGGAAAAGGAAAAAACGGCCTTTGTTGCCAACACTCAACAACAGCCGAGTAACCCGAGACCGTTTTGTCGTCAAAACAACAAGCCGCGATACCTCAATGAGAAGTTGAAACGTCCTTACTCATTTCCCAAAGATAAAACAAAGAGATTGTTCGAGCTAGCAGTGCACAGCGGGCTTATCACTCTGCCAGATCCAAAACGTCCATTGCAATCAGGTGACGTTAACAATCCTAACTATTGTCCCTACCACAAATTAATGGATCACCTACTCGACAATTGCTACGTCTTCAAAAACTGGGTTGAAGACCAATACCAACAGGGCAAGTTCGCGTTACCCGAAAAGTGGAAAGTAAACCCGCCACAACAACATGCTTCGAAAAAGGTGGATATGCCGGGGGCATCATGCTCGTTCATAGGGAAGGCCTCCTAGACCGAAAAGTCAGTAAACTAGAAATTCGCCTCAAATACGGCGACGGTAGACTGAAATGTCGTTAAACTAACGATGGACCACCATGTCCTAAAACTGGCTGCGGACCGAAACGTCCCTAAACTAACGACGGACCGCAATGTCCTAAAACTTGCAAATGACCGAAACGTCATTAAACTACTATCAACCCGCGGCATCCTCAGGCTGGCGTGGTTAAAAAAAAAGCAAAAAAAAAAAACAAAAAAACGGTATGTCCATAAGCAAAATGGGCACGGATGAAAACCCGAAAGGGCTCCGTGAGTAAAAACAGCAGGGCTACCGGCGAGTGTTTGTGAAAACCCGAAAGGGCGCAACCTCGTTAAAAAAAAAGAATAAAAAGAATAAAAAAAAACGGTATGTCCACAAGCAAAATGGGCACGGATGAAAACCCGAAAGGGCTCCGTGAGTAAAAACAGCAGGGCTACCGGCGAGTGTTTGTGAAAACCCGAAAGGGTGCAACCTCGTTAAAAGACACTTACAGGATCCTCTCGACCTTGTAAGGAGAAACCACCTGCGTGAGATCCTTACGACTCACAAGGGAGCAACACACTTAGGGATCCTCACGATTCCTAAGAAGAAATTACACTTGCGAGATCCTCACGACTCGTAAGGAGAACTCTCTTATGGGACCCTCACGGCTCATAAGATTTGAAAGTCTTAAGTTACAGAGACCTGAATCTATTCTTAAGCAAACCCCACAACCTCCGATCTTGCCCTACAAGCGGCTCAATACTGACCCTTGTATACAATCCACGGGCGCGAATAAACATTTCCCCAGCAAGGTCCCATCCGTGACTAGGGATATGTCCATATGGTGAGCGACCCTTTTAGGTCCTCTCGACCTATAAGGAGAAAACCTTTTTGTAAGATCCTTACGACTTACAAGAGAACATGCACTTAGGAATCCTCACGATTCCCAAGGAGAAAACACACCTACAAGATCCTCATGACTTGTAGGGAGAAATACCTTTGTGAGACCCTTACGGCTCATGAAGTCAAAAGCCTTAGTCGACAGGACCCTTAACCCTGTTTACTAAGCCACCTTTGTTCAACATCGACAGAGGAAAATGATGATTCGCTCCTGGGAATATCCCAGTTGCAGCGATGCTGATGCCTAAACTGGTATCAAATTCCAAACCCTTTCAAGGCAAATGATGATTCGCTCCTGGCAATATCCCAGTTGTAGCGATGCTGATGCCTAAACCAGTATCAAATTCCAAGCCCTTTCAAGGCAAATGATGATTCGCTCCTGGCTATATTCCAGTCGCAGCGATGCTGATGCTGAAATTGGCACCAGATTCCAAGTTCCACACTCGCGAGAAAAAATCAGCGAGCCAAAAAAAAATGCATACGAAATAGCCGAAATGATGGGGCAACTTGCAAACAAAATCAGCAAGTAAAAATGTATGCATGAAAAATAGCCGAAATGATTGGGCAACTCGCAATAAAAAGCAGCGAGTAAAAGGAAAAATAGCCGAAATGATTGGGCACCGCGAAAAATAGCCGAAATGATTGGGCAATCGCGATTTTCGCGATATAAAAAGCTGAAATGATAGAGCATCGCGGAAAGAATAAAAAAAAATGAAAGAATGAAACTTTTTGCCCTACAGGTGAAATCACATCGATCCCTGTATACAATCCAGGGGCACAGATAAAAAGGGAACCATACCTTTCCAACAGGCTCTATCAGAAAGCGGAGCCAAATCTCGACGGTTAGTAGACAACCTAGAGATAATCTCGACATTTATCGCAATATTGCAGACATAATGTCAACAAACGAAGCAAAAAGAATATCCCGAGCTTCAGGGTCTCGACGTCAACATCGATAACTTAGAGATCACCAACGGCGTTTCTCCTCACTCCAGCCAGATGCAGACGTGACGTCAACAATCGACCTCAGAGTCGCAACGAAACGGAACCATGGCAAAGTCCTTAGTTCCAAATCTCAATGGCCACATCTACAGCCTGGAGACCAACAACGGCGTGCCTCCTCATTCCAGCAAGACACAGGTGTTACACCATCAAGCGGAGCAATGGCAAAATCCCAACTCCGCCTTAGCATTCGTCTCATTACAGCAGACGCAATGTTAACAACGGCGTTCCTTCGCAGTCCAGCAGGATGTACATGCAAAGCTAATAAAAGACCCCATGGTCAGCAAAGCGGAGTGATGGCAAAATCCCAGCTCCACCTCAGCACTCGTCTCGTCACAACGGACACATCATCAAGCAAAGCGGAACAACGACAACTCCCAGTTCCATGACTCGATGATGTACTCCCACAGAGAGTCAAATCCCAACTCCGTGAAATGCGAATATAATAAACAAAATTCCTGGTCACGTGGAACACGGATAACATCACTCTTTGACCCCGTGGAAAACGTCCAGAGCGGATCCTGGTCCTCGCAGAACACGGCAGTGAACCCGTGCGAAGCATCCAGAGCGGAGCCTAGTCCTCGCCTAACGCGGCAGTGAACCCATGTGAAGCATCTAGTGCAAAATTCCTGGTCACGTGGAACGCGGATAACGTCACTCTTTGACCCCGTGGAAAACGTCCAGAGCGGATCCTGGTCCTCGCAGAACACGGCAGTGAACCCGTGCGAAGCATCCAGAGCGGAGCCTAGTCCTCGCCTAACGCGGCAGTGAACCCGTGTGAAGCATCTAGTGCAAAATTCCTGGTCACGTGGAACGCGGATAACGTCACTCTTTGATCCCGTGGAAAATGTCCAGAGCGGATCCTGGTCCTCGCAGAACACGGCAGTGAACCCGTGCGAAGCATCCAGAGCGGAGCCTAGTCCTCTCCTAACGCGGCAGTGAACCCGTGTGAAGCATCTAGTGCAAAATTCCTGGTCACGTGGAACGCGGATAACGTCACTCTTTGACCCCGTGGAAGACGTCCAGAGCGGATCCTGGTCCTCGCAAAGCACGGCAGTGAACCCGTGTGAAGCATCCAGAGCGGAGCCTAGTCCTCGCCTAACGCGGCAGTGAAACCGTGTGAAGCATCTAGTGCAAAATTCCTGATCACGTGGAACGCGGATAACGTCACTCTTTGACCCCGTGGAAAACGTCCAGAGCGGATCCTGGTCCTCGCAGAACACGGCAGTGAACCCGTGCGAAGCATCCAGAGCGGAGCCTAGTCCTCGCCTAACGCGGCAGTGAACCCGTGTGAAGCATCTAGTGCAAAATTCCTGGTCACGTGGAACGCGGATAACGTCACTCTTTGACCCCGTGGAAAACGTCCAGAGCGGATCCTGGTCCTCGAAGAACACGGCAGTGAACCCGTGCGAAGCATCCAGAGCGGAGCCTAGTCCTCGCCTAACGCGGCAGTGAACCCGTGTGAAGTATCTAGTGCAAAATTCCTGGTCACGTGGAACGCGGATAACGTCACTCTTTGACCCCGTGGAAAACGTCCAGAGCGGATCCTGGTCCTCGCAGAACACGGCAGTGAACCCGTGCGAAGCATCCAGAGCGGAGCCTAGTCCTCGCCTAACGCGGCAGTGAACCCGTGTGAAGCATCTAGTGCAAAATTCCTGGTCACGTGGAACGCGGATAACGTCACTCTTTGACCCTGTGGAAAACGTCCAGAGCGGATCCTGGTCCTCGCAAAGCACGGCAGTGAACCCGTGTGAAGCATCCAGAGCGGAGCCTAGTCCTCGCCTAACGCGACAGTGAAACCGTGTGAAGCATCTAGTGCAAAATTCCTGGTCACGTGGAACGCGGATAACGTCACTCTTTGACCCCGTGGAAAACGTCCAGAGCAGATCCTGGTCCTCGCAGAGCACGGCAATGAACCCGTGTGAAGCATCCAGAGCGGAGCCTAGTCCTCGCCTAACGCGGCAGTGAACCCGTGTGAAGCATCTAGTGCAAAATTCCTGGTCATGTGGAACGCGGATAACGTCAATCTTTGACCCCGTGGAAAACGTCCAGAGCGGATCCTGGTCCTCGCAGAGCACGGCAGTGAACCCGTGTGAAGCATCCAGAGCGGAGCCTAGTCCTCGCCTAATGCGGCAATGAAACCGTGTGAAGCATCTAGTGCAAAATTCCTGGTCACGTGGAACGCGGATAACGTCACTCTTTGATCCCGTGGAAAACGTCCAGAGCGGATCCTGGTCCTCGCAGAGCACGGCAGTGAACCCGTGCGAAGCATCCAGAGCGGAGCCTAGTCCTCGCCTAACACGGCAGTGAACCCGTGTGAAGCATCTAGAGCAAAATTCCTGGTCACGTGGAACGCGGACAACGTCGCTCTTCGATCCCGTGGGAAACGTCCAGAGCGGATCCTGGTCCTCACACCAACATGGAGTGATCACCACCGCGACATTCGTCTCGATACAGCAGATGCGACATCAGCAAATGAAGCAAAAGGCCAAATTCCTAGCTTTAAGGTCTTGACGGCAAGTCATATAAAGCCTGAAAGACAATCGGAGGTCATCTCACACCAGCGCGGAGTGGTCACCACCTCGACGATCATCTCGATACAGCAGATGAAATGTTACCCCGGCGTTCTTCCCCCAGCAGGATTCGGACGCGACAAAGAAAACGAAGCGAAGGCTAAATTCCTAGCTTCAACGTCTTAACGGCAAGTCATATAAAGCCTGAGAGACAATCGGAGATCATCTCGAACCAATGCGGAGTAATCACCACCTCGACGTTCGTCTCGATACAGCAGACGCAACATCACCAAAAGGAGCCACGGCAAAATCCCTAGTTCCAAATCTCGACGGTTCATCAGCAACCTAGAGACAACCACGACATTCGTCTCGATACAGAGGACGCGATGCCAGCAAACGAAGTGAAGGCAAAATTCCTAGCTTCAGGGTCTTAACGGCAAGTCATATAAAGCCTGAAAGACCACCGGAGATCATCCCATATGGAGTGGTCACCACCTCGACATTCGTCTCGATACAGCAGACACAACATCACCAAAAGGAGCCACGGCAAAATCCCTAGTTCCAAATCTCGACGGTTCATCAGCAACCTAGAGACAACCACGACATTCGTCTCGATACAGAGGACGCGATGCCAGCAAACGAAGTGAAGGCCAAATTCCTAGCTTCAGGGTCTTAACGGCAAGTCATATAAAGCCTGAAAGACCACCGGAGATCATCCCACATGGAGTGGTCACCACCTCGACATTCGTCTCGATACAGCAGACACAACATCACCAAAAGGAGCCACGGAAAAATCCCTAGTTCCAAACCTCGACGGTTCACCAGCAACCTAGAGACAACCACGACATTCGTCTCGATACAGAGGACGCAATGCCAGCAAACGAAGCAAAGGCCAAATTCCTAGCTTCAGGGTCTTAACGGCAAGTCATATAAAGCCTGAAAGACTATCGGAGATCATCCCACACCAGCGCGGAGTGGTTATGACTCATCGGGGCTCTCCAAAATGAGCCTAACCTCAAGTAAAAAGCGGCATGGCAAATTCCTAGCGCTTGCTCTTCCGACGGTCAAACTGCCAAGGAGGATTGCTTGAAGACGTCTTGTCCAGCCCCCGAAGGGATCAGAGACACGGCAGTCGCAGGGCTACTCGAATAGCACGATTGCCTATCGAGGAATACATCAGCTCATGCGACGGTACGACAGCCAAAACCCTAAGTACCACAGACCCTAACGGACTTCTGTCGTAAAGAGCAGAGGTTAACTGTGACGTTAGGATATTCTTGCGAGATCTGCTCGATTCGTTTCGACTCGTGAGGAAAATGATGTCTTTGCGAGAACTTCTCGATTCGTCTCGACTCGTGAGATAGAGCCTTAGGCAGTAGGGA
Source organism: Agapanthus africanus (assembly GCA_030015575.1). Taxonomy (NCBI): domain Eukaryota; kingdom Viridiplantae; phylum Streptophyta; class Magnoliopsida; order Asparagales; family Amaryllidaceae; genus Agapanthus; species Agapanthus africanus. The sequence goes on from CM057337.1 coordinate 236,724,753, forward strand.
TTAAAAAACCTGTTTCCTAAGCACTGGGATCCTGCAAGTCGGCCCAAAATGGTCTTTTGCATACTATCCACGGGTCTCACTCTCCGAAGTCGAATTTCGACAAGGAGGGGAACAACCGCTTACGGGTCCTCTCGACTCGTAAGAGGGAAAAATTCTCTCGTAAGATCCTTACGACTTATAAGAGAAAACACACTTAGGAATCCTCACGACTCCTAAGGAGAAAATACACCTACGAGATCCTCTCGATCCGTAGGGAGAAAAGTCTTTATGAGACCCTCACGGCTCATAAAGTTGAAAAGTCTTAGGTGGCAGATCCTAACCCTGTCTCCTAAGCCATCACTGCCCTGCAAAGAGGTCAAGATGGACCATCTATGAGCCACACTCGCCAAAGCTACATGCCACTGAAATGGAAAAGCTACTCATGAGCATATAAACTACTTCACTCCAGAGTAAGATATAAAGAGATAGAAGGGTGCGGCTCATGGAGTTAAGGGTTTGGAACTATATCTCTTAAGAGTCGAGATTTGGGTCATTGATAAATGACGACGCTTGTGTCCGCTCGTTATCTTCTCAGATCAAGATTCTGAAAGTAATATACCAACCCGAAACTGGTCATACGCTATGCATTACTTTGCACTACTTCACCCACGTAAATACTTATGTGGGCAAAGTAGTGGGGGGCATTTGTTTCCGCCAAAAATTTCTGCGCAAGAGTCCAAGGTATCAAATTGCAGCGATATGCTTAAGGAAATGCAAACCAGAATCTTCCGGGCTGTTTTTTGACAAACTCCCGAATGAGAAACAGATAAATTCTGATGGTGTCGAAAGCGGCTCGAAAAACCCTTCGATTTGATATATTATGGGCCTCGTAATTCATCCGGGATCAAAAGTTATGAGGAATTACGTGTCCACACGTGATGGGCTTTTAAGAACCCGCTGGAGGAGTTAAAAGATACAATAAAAACTCAGAAAAGACCCCAATGGGGCATCACGTGCTCACACGTGACCATGGGTCACGTACAGACACGTGATGGGCTTTTAAAGCCTCTAAAATAATGAATACAATTTAATTCTAAAAGTCAGAAAATACCTCAACGAGGTATCACGTGCTTACACGTGACCAATGGTCACGTGTTGACACGTGATGGTTAAAACTGAAACATAAATAAACGGCTAAGAAAGGAACCCAATTATGGGTCACGTGCTCACACGTGACCAAAGGTCACGTGCCAGCACGTGACTGGCTTTAAAAGCATTATAATTTAATAGAATTAAATTCTAAAAGTTTCTGAATCTTTCCAAATGGAAAAGGGTCATGGGGAACCGTTGGATTAAAAATCCAAGGGTGATTAAAAATTACCAATTTATAGAAAACCCTTGGACAAGGAAAGATTTCCCTGAAAATCTCACCAGGATAACAAATAGAATATCTTTTGGATTTAAAATCCACGGTGAATAAAATTCACTTAACAATCTAAAGGCCCAGATTAATGATAAATATAAATCAAATCTCTCAACATACAAATCAAATCTCTCAATGAGAGATTTGCTAAACAAATTGATTCTCTTCCTTCTCCTATAAATAGGAACCAAGAAGAGAAGAGAGGGGATCTACTTTTTGGGGAGAGAAAAACAGAGAGAGGAGAATTTAATTCTCTGCAAAAGAAAAACCCTAGGTAAGAAAAGAGAGGATTCAAAAGAGAATTTAATTCTCAAAAGAGTTTAACTCTTATTTAAAGAAAAGAACTTAGTTCTTCTTCTGGTTGAAGATCTGCACAGAGCACATCTCCCCATAAGTTGAGAATTTAATTCTCATCGGGTCGAGATCCTGCCATGCAGATCCTAAACTTAGAAGGGGAATTGAGTTCTGAGAATTTAATTCTCCTAAAACAAAACTAGGTTTTTACCCTAAATAAGAATTTAATTCTTTCAAAATAGGAATTTAATTCCTCCAGAATCAAAATTAGGGTTTTACCCTAAATAAGAATTTAATTCTTAAAGATAAAGAGACTTAAAAGATCTCTGTGCATGAAAAGACTAAGGTCACGTGTTCCCACGTGACCCCTGAACAAATCCCCCAAAAATGAGAAGAGGAAAGCTTTGAGGCAATGCCTCACGTGTTCTCACGTGACCCTTGAAAAGATCCCCTGCAAAGAACTTTGAAGCATCACCTCACGTGCTCTCACGTGACTCCCAAAACGCAGAAAGAAAAAGCAAAGGAAATGAAAGCTTTGGGCACTCTCACATGTTATCACGTGACCCCTCAGCAAATGCTTTAACAATTGGCGCACAGATCCCCATCACGTGCCAACACGTGATGCTCTAAAATAAAAATGAAAGTGTTTAACACTTAATGGCAAAACAAAAGAAAAGAAGCTTTGGGCGCTCTCACGTGTCCCCACGTGACCCTTCAGCAAGTGCTGTAATTATCGATGCATAGGCCTCCATCACGTGCCAACACGTGATGCTCTAAAATAAAAACAAAAGTGTTTAACACTTATTCGCAGATTTGAGGATAAACCAAAAAGAGATCTGGCTCCATATTTAGGGCGCCCTCACGTGTCACCACGTGACCCCTAATGAGCATTCTAACAGGCCAGAGCGGGGGCCTCCATCATGTGCTCACACGTGATGGCCGTCAGAATTAAAAGAGTTAAACACTGATCTGCAGAATAAAATAAGGGAAATCAGGGCACTCTCACGTGTCCACACGTGACCCCTCTCTCCTTAGTGTTTGACACTAATCTGAAGACTTTGTTCCCAGTGTTTAACACTGATTTGCTTTAGTGTTTAACACTAATTTGAAATCTCTGATTACCAGTGTTTAACACTGATTTGCGTTAATGTTAACACTAATTTGAAAGCCCTGTTGCTAGTATTTAACACTAGTTATCTTTTAGTGTTTAACACTAACTTGCTAATCTTATTCCCAGTGTTCAACACTGTTGGTCTTTAGTGTTTAACACTAGCTTTAGCCCAATTGGCTAAGTTTCTAGAGGCAAAGCCTCTCCTTCAATGGACCAACAGAGGGCCAATATTTCAAACATAATTGGACTTAGCCCAAACTGGCCATAAGTCCTCAAATCATCTTGAACTGAGCACATCTGCTCTTTCAACCAACTCATTGGTTCAAGGGTACATCTCTGAACTCCTCTGATATTTGTCGTTGTAATCCTTCAACGTCTTCAGAGAGGTGACGGGTCCCGACAACCACACATCAACACGGACTGTGGGGTCCTTAAACTCATGGACTTATGCGTCCTTAAACCAAGATACGGACTGTGGAGTCCTTAAACCCGCGGACTTATGCGTCCTTAAACTAACGGACTAATGCATCCTTAAACGCACCCATATGGACTGTGGGGTCCTTAAACCCATGGACTTATGCGTCCTTAAACTACCAATGGACCACCATGTCCCTAAACTGGAGTTGGACCACCATGTCCCTAAACTGGCATTGGACCACTATGTCCCTAAACTGGAACATGGACCACCATGTCCCTAAACTGTCAACGGACCACTATGTCCCTAAACTGGAACAATAGAGCCCCTAAATGCTCTTTTGTCGGATCTAAACGATCCCGTTAAGTCGATCTTAGTCCCAAACTGGACTAACGTATCCTTAACAACCGTTTAAGTTGATCTTAGCCTCAAATATGGCTAACATATCCTTAAACCTTCAAACAGACTTTAGTCCCAAATTGGACTATAGATCCCCCAATCAACTTTGGTTCAAGGGTACATCTCTGAACTCCTCTGATATCTGTCGTTGTAATCCTTCAACGACGTCAGAGAGGCGACGGGTCCCGACGGCCATACATGCTATGGACCACTATGTCCCTAAACTGGAACAATAGAGCCCAAATGCTCTTTTGTCGGATCTAAACGATCCAGTTAAGTCGATCTTAGTCTCAAATCGGACTAACGTATCCTTAACAAACGTTTAAGTCGATCTTAGCCTCAAATATGGCTAACGTATCCTTAAACTAAAACACCAAACCCAAATCTAAGTAAACACGGATTTGGATTAATCCACGTCCTAGGGGCGACTACATAAATTAGTCTCCGTATACAATCCACGGGCAACCACAAACAAAACAAACACCCACGACGCGAAGTGACCAGCTGGAGAAGGAGAAAGTTGTTACCGCGATGCGGTAGCGTAATTAACTGCAGGGGCTTGCGCCTGCAGGGAAGAGCGTCCCCACAATCAAAAACCCCTCAACGAGGGGGAATCTGACGAAGTCTGCTATATCGGTCGCATCCGCTTAAACCTTCGATACATGGTGCCATAAATCAACTTGGCATCTTCGGAGAGGTAGACGGATAACACCAATTAGCATCTGCCCCGAATCTCAGGCAAGACAGTCCATGTCTTGCGTGTCCTTCGGAGGGGAACAGTAGTTTCTCATACCGTTATAAGCCTTACATCCGCATGACTTATCAAGTTATTGGAGTCTGACTATACCACCCCCAGACTCGATATGCGACATATCAGACAAAGAGACCGGACTGTACGGTAAGTGTTACCTATAGGCTTCATGGAAGTTTGGACAAGCTTGCTTGTTGATCTTCTAATCGCTCAAAATATGGGTAGTCGTTACGTCCAGCTAGTACCGCTTACATCTTGTGGGTGAGTGATGTGATCATCACCTACTGCTGGCGTATTGACGAGTCTTTACAATCCCACACAGAAGTTTCCTGGTTCAAGCGAAACGAAGTAGGGCACATATGTTGATATGTGCGGGGGCCTGATTAAATACGAGTATGAGATACCGTATTCTAATCTGGCGGTTATTTGTTATCAGTCAGGTTATATATGATATAACCAGATTATCGAATCAAGTGTTGATTTGATAAGTGATATACAGATAAATGATATTAGTCGGTTATATGTGATATAACCGGATTATTAAATTAAGTTGATTTAATAATATAATATATATTTATATTTGATATAATTATATATTAACTAATATTATTAGCTCACTAATTATTTTCTTTATATATATGTATTAATATATATATATATTTGAAATATATATATATAAATATATAATGAAGCATGGTGTATTTTCTATTTTGAGAAAATGGAAATATGAGGTGGATAATGAGGAGAATGGGGTGAAGTATGGCTTGGTGAATATTATATTCATCTTACTTCACTATTGAAGCATGGCTTCATTTTATTATTGAATAAAATGAATGCTTCAATAAGTGAACCTTAGCCATTCTACACTTGGCTTCTTCTTGAGTTCATTTTTCTTCATATGAGCTCATGAGCTCTCTAGCTCTCTTCCTCTTCTTCCAAGCTCCAACCCCTCACATGTGATGTGAACCATGGAGCTTGGATAATATCTTGTGAGCAAACAAAATCCCTACTTCACCATCCCACATTAGATTAGCACTTTGATATGGTGTGTTTCCTCACTAAAAAGTTTAGGGAAGAGGTAGCTTGGATTGGCGGATTTCGGGTGGATCATCTTCGGCATGAAGGTCATCGGAGGAGGTTCGTTCAACTTTCAAGTGGTGCCTAGTGGAGTCGCGTGGACTACAACCCGGAGCATTAGAAGAGAAGGACACGGTCTACAAAGGTTGTAGCCATCCATCTCTTAATGTAGTTTTAGTGATATCATGTTTAAACCCTAATATTCTAGTTAAATCTTGGTAAGTGTTCATTAACACCTCTAAAATTTGAAAATTGCATGTGTGATGCCCGTTTTAACCCTACCGTGGTGCTAGCAAACACTTTCATGGTATCAGAGCCAAGCTATAATATTAGGATAGGTCTTTACGGTGTTAAAGTGTTCGATCGATTTTTCAAAACCGAAACTTGTGAAGTTTCTGTCGATTTTTTCAAAAGTTAAAATTTTCGTAATTAAAAATATGCAGAAAATCGTGCAAGCTTTTTTATGGAGCCCCAGAAAATTCGAACCCTTAACCTTTCAAACCACCGCGGAACCGCGGCCTAAACCCTAGTTTGGCCACGGTTCCGCCGCACTTTTATGGAGTCATGGGTTGAATTTTTATGTACTGCTCCATTGATAAATTTGGCACTTTCTGGATGTTTTAATGATGCTCAAGTTGTTGAGGTCTCTGGAATTTGTTGGTGTTCGATAAAGCGATTGAAATGTTTAACGTTGTATAGATCTTGATGATATGTGATACAATTTTTAGAATCCAAATAATTGGTTTTGTGAAAACTAGTTAGCATTTTGTAAATATAGCATTGTAGTCTATTTTGATCGATTACCACGAAGTTTCGATTCGGATCGAAACTCCATCGCAATCGCGTATCGTACGCGAATACTCGCCGAATAACTTTACTAGGTAACCATGTCCCATAGCCCCGACCAAGTGACTGTAGGAGAACCCCGTTGCCAAAAAGCATCCACTCAGGTGCTCACGGCCACGGTGTTCCGCCTAAGTGCGCTTCGTCGAAGGCATCGGGGGTGCGGCCATCTACTAAAGTTTTCGACGAGCATTAGATCAGGTAGTCGGGAATCTTGTTGAATTGCCCGACTAAGTTATTGAAAAGTGTTTTCGATTCGAGACTAAAATACAAGGTTTATTTGTTAGGCATGAAATTCGGAATATGAGATATTCCAGGTTTATGATGTCTAAGGAAATACTGATTCTAATTATTGTAGTTTTTCATTTCTTTTTTGCGACCGTAAGTGTAATATGTGGGGTATCCCAAATCTCGTTGCTATATGTCAACGAAATTCGGGATACGTGTATTTACTTACGTTGATGACATGTGATGTTATGTGTTGCTGTGATATGTTATATTGGATCGTCGTGAATGAATAGCCGGGGGTTTTATGTGAGATGAGAGTTTTTCAATTTTCATTCATGTAAAATTTGTATGTAATATTCTTTTATTGGAACACTTCCGGATTGAGGATGATGTCACCACTGATGTATATTATTTACTTTTCCGCATTAGGATAGACCCAAGGCGGAGAGCACAAGTAACCGGGTTTTGGAGTCCAGTGGGAGACCATCTCGAAGAGTCGATACCGGGTCTCCTAACTCTAGAATTGGGAGGGTTGCTTGCCGCATTCGTAGGGGTCTATGGGATATAGGTTTGGCTATTCATCACGACTGTGGAATCCGTGTTTTTCATTATTGGCTGAATTTAAAACACGGACATCCTACTATATCCAATATTTCATATGTTGACTTCTTCTGCTATGTTCTGTGATGTCAATCATATAACTGTGCGAGACGAATGCTATATATATATGATATATATAATAAACGTTGCTTATGTTTTGCACCCGCTCTAGTCTAGCCCCCGCTATGCCGTTAGTTAAGTAACCTAACGGTGCATGACGGGGCCCCGTGGCGAATGCGGATGGCATAAACATACGTTCTATTTTCTGTCATGTTTAGGAAACATTAAATGATGGGAATTCATTAATGAGATTAATAAAAAAAAGAAACCTAAAAGATGTTGTAGAATCAAAAGTTTTTAAAAAGGTAGCTCTAGTTTTTGCTTTGCACAGTGGTATTACTTGATGAATATCTAGCACCTTATTCGATGAGGAAAGAGCCAAGATCCCTTTACCGGGAGTGACATCTTTATCAAAAGTAGCAAATGCTACAACCTACTCGGTTTATCATCATAGCTTCTGTAGTTCTTGCTTTGCATAGTGGTATTCATTGATGGATATCCGGTACCTCATTCGATGAGGAAAGCGCCGAGATCCCTTCACCGGGAGTGAGCTCTTTAGCAAAAGTTAGTAAAAGCTATTCGGTTTGTTTTTGAAAACTACTCGATTTTAAAAGCGGAGCTTAAACCACTCCTTTTCAAAATCACTAGATTCTACAACGATATCAAATACATTACGCTAAAAGTTTTCTTAAAAACCAATGTATCTCTCCATCATTTCAGATAAGTTCTATTTAGTATTCATGCTGCGTTTGTTGACCTTGTCAAGGCGTAGTGTGCGGTAGCTGATTAGTGTTTATCTGCCGCATGTGATGCGATTGGATTAGGCTAGTCGTGCGGCCTTGTTAACATTGTCAAGGGTCGTGCGAGTGGGTTTAATTCAATCAAGAAATGAACGGGTTGAACTTGACTTGCGGTTTATGGTTTGTTGACCTTGTCAAGGTCATAAATCGCATGGGGTAAAAACAATATTCGGAATTTCAAGTGTTGGAATTTGCAATGAGATTGCATACCTTCTATATGATAGTTGGATTCCGATACTCACTGCGAGTAAGAGTTACTCCTGAGAGAGTTTTCCACTTTACAATTAGCCGATCCATTAGGTGTCTAAGAAAGGTGTTAACGGGATGATGCCCCTGCGGAAACGAGGTTATTTAATTAGTTCCATGCGAAAGCATGGGGAGACTCCCTCGGAGTACCAATACCTGCCTGGCCGAACGATTAACGAACTTGTAGGTTGTAATTAATCCCGGCTAATCTTACCTGTTAGGGTTTGAAGGAAGATTTGATAAAAACAGTGGGAGCCATCCTGATTAGATAAAATAATAACCAATCTAATCTTGCAAAGAGCACACGCAAAGTGATTATCCTTCTCTCTCCCCTGGTAGCGACCAATGACATGTCTTAATCAAGATAATAATATGGATGTATTGACCGAACCCACTTATTATACTAGGCTAGGTTCCGCTCTATCTTATGACTGTCATAAGTCTGAGCAAGGAATAGAGGAATATCAGGATTCCCATGCCACCCGTACGAAGAATAAGTATGTTGATGCATCGTCTTCGGGTGTGTTCGTAACGGAGAACTATTTCTTAGTTTGCTCTACGTCCTGGGTATTAGATACCGAATCAGGATCCCACGTATGTAATTATTTACATGGGCTAAAGAAAGATAGAGAACTGGGAAAGAGTGATAAGCCTCTAGTAGTAGGGAATGGTGCAATTGTTGCAGCCAAGACAGTTGGCGAATATTACCTTGTATTACCAAGTGGTAAAACAATGATTCTGAGCGACTGTTATTTCGTACCAAAAATATTGTGAATATTTTCCTAAATCAAGTGTTGATTGGGTATGGTATGTTGTATAACGGTGTATACGATCTAAATCACAAAACAGTTTTAAGTATACAGAACACACACAAGAGGAACAGTTCAGAAATAAACAAAGCCCTATTGTGGCATTGTAGACTAGGTTATATCAATGCGACAAGACTAGCTGAGTTACATAAGGATGCATATTTGAATACGTTCGAATTTACATCTTATGAAACTTGCCAGTCATGTCTCAAAGGCAAGATGACCAAATCTCCGTTTACTGGACACGGAGAAAAAGCTAATGAACTCTTGGACAGATATATAGTGATGTATGCAGTCTTATCATGCCAGGAATGGTTTCTCGTACTTTATTATATTCACCGATGATCTCTCAAGATACGGACATGTGTTCCTGTTGAAACAAACATCTGAATCTTTTGAGAAATTCAAGGAATATAAGTGTAAAGTTGAGAACCAGACGGATAAAAATATACAAATCCTTCGATCTGATTGGGGAGGAGAATACTTGAGCACGGAATTCAGAGACTACTTAAAAGATTATGAGATTCTCTCTCAGCTTACTCCTCCATATACACCACAGCACAATAGAGTTTCGGAGCGGAGAAATCGCACCCTATTAGATATGGTGCGCTCTATGATGAGTACTGCTGAGTTGCCTATTTCCTTTTGGGGTTATGCACTTGAGATAGTTGCATACCTATTAAATAGAGTTCCGACCAAATCCGTTGCCTACCACTCCATATGAGATATGGAATGGGAAGATACCATCTCTTAAACAAGTTAAGATAGGGGTTGTCCGACCTATGTTAAAAAGCAAATCCGGACAAGCTCAAGGCAAGATCAGTTCTGTGCAAGTTTGTACGATATCCCAAACATTCGCGAGGGAATATCTTCTACCACACCGAGGAACAAAAGGTGTTTGTTTCTCGACATGCCACATTTTTAGAAAAGGAATTTTTTATGAAAGAAATCAGTGGCAAAGAGGTAGAACTGGAAGAAGTTCCAGCAACACAAACTATAACTGACAATTTGGTGGAACCAGAGGATTCAATAGTCCCCAATGAAACTCAGTCACTCTGCAGATCTAGTAGGGTTTCTCATCCTCCTGAGAGATACTACGGTTTTCTCATAGACGGTGGGAGCGAGGATTGCATCATGGAAGATGATGACCCAACTAGTTTCAACCAGGCCATCACAAGTGGAGACTCTATGAAATGGTTGGATGCTATGTGATCTGAGATGGAATCCATCTACACCAACAAAGTATGGACTTTGGAAATTGCTCCTGAAAGGGTAAAACCCATCGGGAGCAAGTGGATCTTGAGAAGATAATTAGTGTAGATGGAAAAGTTGAGACTTTCAAACCTAGACTTGTAGTAAAAGGTATTCGTCAGCGACCAGGTGTCGACTATGATGAAACCTTTTCTCCAGTGGTTATGCTTAAGTCTATCAGGATCCTACTTGCTGTTGATGCATACCATGACTACGAAATCTGGCAGTTGCACGTCAAGACCACTTTTCTAAATAGTGATTTAGAAGAGAGCGTGTATATGACACAGCTAAAGGGCTTCGTAGACAGTGGGAGCAGCGGAAGCATGTGCAAGCTGCTTAAATCAATCTACGGATTAAAGCAAGCATCGCGGAGCTAGAACATCTGTTTTGATGAAGCTGTCAAATAGTTTGACTTCATCAAAAATGTAGATGAACCATGTATAAATAAGAAGGTTGTAGAGAGTAAGGTTGTCTTCCTCGTATTGTACGTGGATGGCATACTCTTGATAGGAAACGATATTCCTATACTACACTCGGTCAAGCTCTTATTATCACAAAAGTTCTCCATAAAAGATCTAAGTGACGCCTCCTACATCCTGGGGATATAGATCTATAGAGATAGATCTAGACGGATGTTGGGATTGTCCTAAACCAGGTACATTGATACCATATTAAAGAGGTTTAGTATGGATGATTCTAAGCGTGTTAATGTACCCGCTTGTTCAGGAATCACTCTCTCCAAAGAGATGTCTTCCAAGACTGATTTGGAGAGGGCTCGCATGCAAGGGATACCCTATGCTTCGGCAATCAGATCAATCATGTATGCGATGTTATGTACCAGACTAGATGTAGCTTACTCATTAGGTGTAGTGAGTGGGTATCAATCAGATCCAGGGGATAAATACTGGTCAGCTGTGAAGAACATTCTTAAGTACTTGAGAAGGACTAAAGAGATATTCTTGGTGTATGGTAAGGGTGAACTCCAGGTGGAGTCCTTTACCGATTCGAGCTTCCAGAGTGATAAGGACGACAGTAAGTCAGTCTCGGGTTTTGTCTTCACCCTAGTGGAGGGACGGTATGTTGGAAGAGTTCCAAGCTAGATACCGTAGCAGACTCGACGATGAAGGCTGAATACATCGATACCAACGATGCTTCTATAGAGGCTGTCTAGATGAAGAAGTTCATGAGATGAACTTGGTGAGGTTCCATCCATTGAGCATCCAATACCTGTGTATTATGATAACAATAGAGTTGTGGTTTTGGCCAAGGAACCCCGGTCCCATCAGTGATCCAGACATATTCTTAGGCGGTATCACCTTATCAGGGTGATAGTAGATCGCCGGGAGATCGAGATCAGGAGAGTTGACATTGAGGATAACACAGCGGATCTACTCACCGAGGCCTCCCCCAGATGCTAATCGAGAGAATTTCTGGGATGTTGGGTATGAGATACTACAACAACTGGCCTTAGTGCAAGTGGGAGATTGTTAGTGATGTGTATGCCCTAGAAGCCATTGTTGTATGATATAGTGGATGCTTGGATATATATTTGGAGGACTTTCTTGCTCAACATGATAGTATGCTATCTGGTTTCCTTTATCTTTATACCTTCTTTCATATACATGTTGATAAAGCCCTTAGGATGTAGGCTTGACTACCAGGACTATGATGCGGATCATACTACTGGGACCTGTGTAGTCTACAAGCGCATCCTTCAATAGTTCCTAGTCGAGGGAATATCGAGACAGGGCATCGATATTCCAGAGTAGACTAGTGTGTACGTTTCTTGACCCTGTATGGGGCGATGGTTGATCCCGTATCCATTGGTGTTTGACATCAAAGATTGTACACAGGTGCTCATTAGAGAATAGGTACACCGAACAGGACTTGCCGAGAACTCCTAGATGGTACTATACCTATCATCAGATAACAGTTCTCTGGTAACACTGGTACAGGTTAGTCTGTAGACTCGAGATCGTCATAGAGTCTTGTGTGGTTCCCATTGTGCTTTGATTTCCTCCCTACCACGGCTCAAAGGAGTCGTGCAAATAGGTGGATTTTGGGTACAGTCCCGAGTCACATGGAGGCAATGAGCGATAGGAGGGGTTTCATCTCTCCCGGTATAGGGAGTTGATGCTGCGCTGTGCTTGATTGGCTATAACAGTAAGTCCTTGGCCAGGGCTATTGATGAGATTTACTGGTAAGTGTTATCAGTAATTTCTCATACCGTTATAGGCCTTACATCGGCATGACTTATCAAGTTATTGGGGTCTGACGATACTACCCCCAGACTCGATATGCGACATATCAGACGAAGAGATCGGACTGTACGGTAAGTGTTACCTATAGGCTTCATGGGAGTTTGTACAAGCTTGCTTGTTGATATTCTAATCACTCAATACCTGGGTACCCATTCCGTCCAGCTAGTACCGCTGACGGCTTGTGGGTGACTGATATGATCATCATCTACTGCTGGCGTATTGACGAGTCTTTAGAGTCCCATACAGAAGTTTCCTGGTTCAAACGAAACGAAGTAGGGCACATATGTTGATATTAACAGGGGCCTGATTAAATACGAGTATGAGATACCATATTCTAATCTGGCGGTTATTTGTTATCAGTCAGGTTATATGTGATATAACTAGATTATCGAATCAAGTGTTGATTTGATAATGTGATATACAGATAAATGATATTAGTCGTTTATATGTGATATAACCGGATTATTAAATCAAGTGTTGATTTAATAATATGATATATATTTATATTTGATATAATTATATATTAACTAACATTATTAGCTCACTAATTATTTTCTTTATATATATGTATTAATATATATATATATATATAATGAAGCATGGTTTATTTTCTATTTTGAGAAAATGGAAATATGAGGTGGATAATGAGGAGAATGGGGTGAAGCATGGCTTGATGAATATTATATTCATCTTACTCCACTATTGAAGCATGGCTTCATTTTATTATTGAATAAAATGAATGCTTCAATAAGTGAACCTTAGCCATTCTACACTTGGCTTCTTCTTGAGTTCATTTTTCTTCATATTAGCTCATGAGCTCTCTAGCTATCTTCTTCTTCTTCCTCTTGATGCTTCAAGCTCCAACCCCTCACATGTGATGTGAACCATGGAGCTTGGATAATATCTAGTGAGCAAACAAAATCCCTACTTCACCATCCCACATTAGATTAACACTTTGATATGGTGTGTTTCCTTCACTAAAAAGTTTAGTGAAGAGGTAGCTTGGATTGGCAGACTTCGAGTGGATCATCTTTGGCACAAAGGTCATCGGAGGAGGTTCATTCAACTTTAAAGTGGAGCCTAGTGGAATCGCGTGGACTACAACCCAGAACATTAAAAGAGAAGGACACAATCTACAAAGGTTGTAGCCATCCATCTCTTAGTGTAGTTTTAGTGTTATCATGTTTAAACCCTAATATTCTAGTTAGATCTTGGTAAGTGTTCATTAGCACCTCTAAAATTTGAAAATTGCATGTGTGATGCCCATTTTAACCCTACCGTGGTGCTAGCAAACACTTTCAGATAAGTTATGCCAATGTATGGCTCATAACAGTTCGAGAAACTACTGATAACACTTACCAGTAAATCTCATCAGCCCTGGCCAGGGATTTACTGTTATAGCCAATCGAGCATAGCGCAACATCAACTCCCAATACCGGGAGAGACGAAACCCCTCCTATCGCTCATTGGCTCCATGTAACTCGGGACTGTACCTAAAATCCACCTGTTTGTACGAATCCTTTGAGCCGTGGTAGGGAGGAAATCAAAGAACAGTTGGAACCACACAGGACTCTATGGCGATATCGGGTCTACAGACTAACCTGTACCAGTGTCACCAGAGAACTTCTATCTGACGATAGGTATAGTACCAACTAGGAGTTCTCGGCGAGTCCTTTCAGTGTACCCATTCTATAATGAGCACCTATGTACAATCTTTGATGTCAAACACCAATGGTTATAGGATCAACGATCGTCCCATACAGGGTCAAGAAACATACACACTAGTCTACTCTGGAATATCGATGCCCTGTCTCGATACTCTCTCGACTAGAAACTGTTAAAGGATGTGCTTGTGAACTACACAAGTCCTAGTAGTATGATCTGCATCATAGTCCTGGTAGTCAAGCAAACATCTTAAGGGCTTTATCAACATGTATCAGAGAGACAGTATAATAATACTGGTGTACATGTTAAGATAAAGAGCAACCAGATAGCATACTATCATGTCGAGCAAGAAAGTCCTCTCTATATATATCCAAGCATCCACTATATTATACAATAATGGCCTTTAGGGCATACATATTCCTAACAATAACAAGTAAATCATATCATATGTTAAGATAAAAACAAACCAGATAGCATACTATCATATCGAACAAGATTGTCCTGTACATACATATCCCTCGCATCCTATACAATGAAGGCCTCTAGGGCATACATATCATACACGCGGGGAGTTAGATCATGAAATTAACTTCAAGTTGGAGGGCCTAGGGGGTACCCCACCCCTGAGACCACCACGAGGTGGCCAGGGGGTGAGGCGGACCCGAAACTATCCATGGGGGCAGTTTTAGGTCCCCACCCTCGTAGTGGTCTTAGGGAATGAGCCCAGCCCTTCGGGCCACCTCGAGGATCTTCTCGGGGTGCCCACGCTCCACTCCGCGGCTTCTCGGTTCAAACCATGAGCCCGCGGGGTGTGAAAACTTCTTAAAACCCAAAATTTTGGGACTGTTTTTTCGGCAGTTTTCGATATCAGGAAAAACGCGAATTCTAATGTCGTAACTAGCTAGTTTAAGTGTTTGGGAGGCTATGATACCATTGTAGGGTTCCCTAGTGCCTGCGGCGCAGCGGAGGCACGGATGGCGAACAAAAATTTCAAGCAAACATGAAGGAACCCCGAACCTAAAATCGATCCCAACTCATAAACTAGCTAACCAAGCATGCAAAGATACCGAATATTACCTTCGACACGTGTCCACCCAATCATGGAAGTCCCCTCCGAGCTCCGCGTATGCTGTCCGGATCGTGCTTGAGTGGCAATCGCTGTTGCTCCACGGCAGCGCCCCGGCCTTCTACTCAAGGCCAAAATGCGGAATCAAAATTTTTCTTAACTTTAAACCGGCGCTACCGCGGACAATAAACCCGGATCGGGCCATTAACCTAGCTACTAGCAAACTAGAAAAGAGTAGAGAAGCTATACCATGCGATCCGTGTCCTTCGGTCTTCGTCTCCACTCCGATCTCCTCGCGGAATCTCCGGTCGTCTTCTTCTCGTCGGAAAGGGCACCACGTAGCCAGGTTCTTTTACGGGCTCCCACCTCTGGACCGAGGCAACTCGGGCGCGAAGTTGGCTAGCCGACGCATCCAAGATTTGCTGTAGGTTGTAGTGTAGAACCTTTGTCTCATTGGGGTTTATGTTGCCATTGGTGATGGAGGAATGAGGTTAAGGAAAAAATGGTGCTTTCATTTTTTCCAAACAAGAAAAATGAGATGAAATATGTGCCACCACCAAAATTGAATCTCTCCCATTCCCCTTTAGATGTGGCCAGCCTCCTCAAGAAAAATGGTGGAGAGAAAAACTAGAAGGAAGGTGAGTGTAGGATAGCTCAAGGTGACCATACCCAAAAGCCATGATAACAAGGTCATATCAACTCTCATCAAGTTCTAATCCATTCTAATCACCATTAATGCAAAAGAGTGGATGCAAAAGGAATCAAATGATGATGGTCATATCATAATCCCTCAAATGCAAAGGACCCCCTCCACAAATGTAATTTGCACAATTGCAAATTACCCCCTCCATCGGAAAAGTCCGGCCGGGAAGGAACAAAGGAAAACCGGCCGGAACGGAATACAAACTGGCAACTTCAGAAAACTGATCCTGTAATAAATTACAGGAAAACCCCGCTACTGCAAATACATGCCCGCATTTGTATTCCCACTGAACACAAATGCAAAGAGACAAAACTACACTATCTAATACTAGGATCTGGCTTAAGCCAAAGCCGGCTAGTAAAATCCGTCCGATCACGATCCGTGCAATACCGCACGTATCTGATCGAACCCTGCCATATCTCCATACGGCCTCTACAGCGTTTCGCCCGAAACTTGAGTAACTGTCTGTATGGGGGACTCTAAAGACTCTTCAATACTATGGCTGTGGATTTAACCACTAGCACGTCAGAGGTATTAGCCATACGTGACGGGCTACCAGCTATTGACCAAAAAAGACGTCGATGAGCGAACTCATCCTGACACCCTACTGAGCCTGTCAGTGACAATATCCGTACAGTCCGGTCCGTTCGTCTATGAGTATCGCATGGCGGGCCTAGGGGGTTGGTAAAAGTCAGACCCCCAAAAGCGGTACAAGTCGTGTCAGAGTGTAGCCCAGAACACCCTGAGATACTACTGGAATACCTACCACTAAATCTCCTGCCTCGGCCAAGGGCTTTGTGTAATAGCTCTCCTAGACACAGCGCGACCTCACCCCTAATACCGGGAGAAACGAACCCCTGCAGATCCGCTCACTGCCTCCATGTGGCTCGGGACTGTACCCAACTAAAACTTATTTGCACAACTCCTTTGAGCCGTGGTAGGGTAGTAATCAAAGAACAGTGGGAACTCACACGAGACAAATGACGATCTCAGGTCGATGAACTAACCTGTACACATGTCACCAGGGAATTGCTATCTGACGTCTGGTATAATCCCAACTAGCAGGTTCCCGGCGAGTCCTGTCTGGTGTACTCATAACCCAATGAGCACCTGTATACATCTTAGGTGAACCAGCTGACACCAGTGGCATGTGAGACCGGCCACCGCCCCTCGTCGGGGTCTCAACTGTATACACTAGTCTACTAATGGAGTATCGATGCCCTGTCTCGAAACTCCCACGACTAGGGACCTTTTAAGGATGTGCTTATAGACTCCAGCTCTCACATACATGATCGCCCTCATACTGCTGGTAGTCAAGCAAGAATCTTAGGGGCTCTATCAACGTGCAATAGCGACTCGTAAGGTCACCTAAAGCAGTACACGATGATAAAGATAAACCAGATAGCATACTATCATCTTGAGTAAGACTGTCCTACCGGTATAGGTCCTCCCTCAATCATTGCAATCATGTGCCTGTGATCCAATAATTGACTCTGAGGGCACTATATCCAACAACCGTCCTTACCGAAGAAGATCCATCTGAGAGAAACCGATCCAAGCTCCGGCTTGACCTAGTGAAGCAACCGATGCTCCAAACTCGCTACGAATGAAGAGTGGGGATGTAGGAATATTCTCACTGTCTTTTTCTCTCTTTTGTAAGCTCAAGTGAGCTACCTAGAAGGAGGAGGAGGAGGTGAAGAAGAAGAAGCCATAGAAAATGGCTAAGTCTTCAAGTGAAGAAAAACACAAGTGTAGAAAGAATAATGGCTCATCATTTTCAACCATGGAAAAATAGTAACCACAAATGATTTTATCAATTTTTAAAAGAAAGGCCATGCCTCTTTGTTAGTGATGTATGCCATAGAGGCCATTATTATATCATACTGGTTTGTAGATTACTTAATGGAAGCTTGGGATATTCACAGTTGTAATGACAGTCTTGCTCAAAATGGTAGTATGCTACTTGGTTTGTTTCTATTTCAATATGTGCATGTGTTTCTTTTAGCATATCACTTATACATATTAGTAGAGCCCTTAGGATCTTTTTTTGATTACCAGCGTTGTGATGGCAGTCACACTAGTGGGGGCTGGGTATTCTACAAGCACATCCTTATACTGGTCTCTAGTCGTAGGATTCGAGACGGGGCATCGATACTTCGGAGTAGACTAGTGTATACGCTTCTCATCCCAGCAGGAGAGATGGTCTGTCCCACAGCCATTAGTACATCGTACTAGAGATAGTATGCAGGTGCTCATTAGGTTATGAGTACACTGGACAGGACTCGTCGGGAACTGTTGGTGGGTATTATACCTATCGTAGGGTAGCAGTTCCCAGGTGACATGAGTACAGATTAGTCTGTCGACTTGACACTGCTACTTCACCTCGAGTGTGTTCCCACTGTACTTTGATTACTACCCTACCACGGCTCAAAGGAGTCATGCAAACATGTAGTAGTTGGGTGCAGTCCCGAAGCATTTGGAGGCAGTGGCGGTTAGATAGGATTCGTCTCTTCCGGTATTGGGGGTTGATATCGCGCTGTGTTTGGAGAACCATTACATAAAGTCCCTGACCAGGGCAAGCGAGATTTACTGGTAAATATTCCAGTAGTTTCTCAGGGAGTTCTGAGCTACACTCCGACACGACTTATTGCGCTATTAGGGGTCTGACGATTACCATCCCCCTAGGCCCGATATGTGATACTCTTAGACGTACAGACCGAACTATATGGATATTGTCACATGCAGGCTCAGTAGGAGTTTGTTAGTTATGTATATGCCCTAGAGACCATTATTGTACATATGATGTATATTATAGTGGATGCTTGGATATATATAGAGAGGACTTTCTTGCTCGATATGATAGTATACTATCTGGTTGCTCTTTGTCTTAACATGTTGACTTGTATTGTGTTACTGTCTTGCTTTCACATGTTGATAAAGCCCTTAGAATGTGTACTTGACTACTAAGACTATGATGGAGATCATACTAGTAGGGCCGGGGTAGCCCACAAGCATATCCTATAATTGTTCCTAGTCGATGGTGTATCGAGACAGGGTATCAATGCTCCATATGTAGACTAGCGTATACGCTTCTTGACCCATATGATGGGCGATGGAAGATCCCACATCCATTGGTGTTTGACATCAAAGATGGTATACGGTGCTCAGTGGAGACTGGGTACACTGAACGGACTCGCCGAGAACTCCTAGTTAGTATTATACCTATCGTCAGATAGCAGTTCTCTGGTGATACTGGTACAGGTTAGTCTGTAGACCCGAGATCGTCATAGAGTCTTATGTGATTCCCACTGTGCTTTGATTTTCACCTTACCACGTTCAAGAGAACATGCAAAACGGTGGCTTTTGGGTGCAGTCCCGAATCACATGGAGGCAATGAGCGATAGGAGGGGTTTCGTCTCTCCCGGTATTTGGGTTGATGTTGCGCTGTGCTCGATTGGTTATAACTGGAAGTCCCTGGCCAGGGCTGATATGGAGATCTACTGGTAAGTGTTATCAGTAATTTCTTGACCCGTTATAAGCCTCACATCAGCATGACTTATCGGCAACTGGGGTCTGACGTTTACCACCCCTAGACTGGATATGCGACATATCAGACGAAGAGACCGGACTGTACGGTATTGTTACTGATTGGATTCGCAGGAGTATGTACATGTTAGTTATGTATATTCCCTAGAGGCCATTGTTGTACATATGATGTATATTATAGTGGATGCTTGGATATATATAGAGAGGACTTTTTTGCTCGATATGATAGTATGCTATCTGGTTTCACTTTGTCTTAACATGTTGATTTGTATTGGATTACTGTCTTGCTCTCACATGTTGATAAAGCATTTAGGATATGTACTCGACTACTAGAACTATGATGCAGATCATACTAGTGGGGCCAGGGTAGTCCAAGAGTACATCCTATAACTGTTCCTAGTCGAGGGTGTATCGAGACAGGGCATCGATACTCCAGAGTAGACTAGCGTATACGCATCTTGACCCATATCATGGGCGATGGATGATCCCATATCCATTGGTGTTTGACATCAAAGATGGTGTACGGGTGCTCAGTGGAGACTGGGTACACTGAACGGACTCGCCGAGTACTCCTAGATGGTATTATACCTATCATCAAACAGCAATTCTCTGGTGACACTGGTACAGGTTAGTCTGTAGACCCGAGATCATCATAGAGACTTGTGTGATTTCCACTGTGCTTTGATTTCTACCTTACCACATTCATGAGAACGTGCAAAACGGTGGCTTTTGGGTACAGTCCCGAATCACATGGAGGCAATGAGCGATAGGAGGGGTTTCGTCTCTCCCGGTATCGGGGGTTGATGTTGCGCTGTGTTTGATTGGCTATAACTGGAAGTCCCTGGCCAGGGCTGATATAGAGATCTACTGGTAAGTGTTATCAGTAGTTTCTCGACCCGTTATGAGCCTCTGATCGCACGCTTTTGGCGTGTCGCGTATTCAAAATTCTAAAGTTAACCGCGATCAAGGACGGTGTCACTTTGCAGCTAGCCGGTTGAGCACGGGTCGATCCGCAGGGTGATGGTTGTATGTCCATTCGAGTCTTAGACGAGTCAATAAAGAATCTGTATGTGTTGGTCCAAATCTATCCTAAGTGTCGTATTTATGTTCAAGTAAGCTTGTTATGGTTAAGGTTGGTTGGTAGAGTTAGGATTAGTCTGGTCCTTATCTTTTTCCATTCTTAAAACGATGTTGGGATAATCGAAAGTAGCGGGGATTAGGAGGAGATAGGAATGGGATTTGCGAGTTTAAGCGAGCTTTCTAACGCTAAATCCATTCCTAGTGCCCCTTGTCCGTCCGCTAAATACGCATATCCCAACCCTCGGCCAAACACCCGCAACCATGTATCCAATTAAGTCACAACTACATGTCACGTTGAAATGTGCTTAAAGGACTTCTCGGCTTAGGTCGTGGCTATATGTCACGTATAGCGTGCCTAAGTGAAGGGGTTGCGTTTGTTTGGTCGGGGTTCGTTTCAAGATATTTGGCGAAGAGAAGCACAAGGGATTTTTCCGTCCCTCATACCACCTTCTTTAGCTTTAACAAGTGTGGAATTATTCACACATTATAAATGAAAAGAAAAACAAAACAAGAAGGAAGAAAAGAAGGAAAAGGAAAATACGGTTTTACAAATGGTGCAAGCTAACTACTTGGGTCCTCACCTAAGCAAGGAACTCCGTCGAGTATCATCGCTTGGAAATTATACGGATAAGAGAAAAAGGAAAAAAGAACAAGCAAAGAAATAACAACAACTACTTTAACAACAATAATAAAAATTACAATACAAGATAATAAAATTACAATACAAGAATTAAAGACACAAGATAATAAAAATAACCCTCATCTTCATTTCATCATCCACTCAATACTCTCACTACATTTTAATGGAGGAAGACATGAAGAAGAAGAAGAAGAAGAACTAAACTACACTAATTTCTAATATAAAGAAGCATCCTTGGCTTGGCACAAAACTGGGCTATTTATAGGCTGAGTGCTGAAACCCAAGAGCAAGATTCTGAGCCCAAATGAAATGACCAAACTACCCCAAAATTCCGAGTTGACACTGAGTCAACTCGGCCGCGGATCCGCGGCCGAGTCGCCACTTTGGCCGCGGTTCCGCGGCTATTTTGAGGAGTTGGCTTGTCGTTTTTTCTGGAGTTTCTTGTGTTGCTTTCTTGAGTTGTTCTACATGTTCCAAATTGCAAATTGCATCCACAATTTCTTCAGATCTGCAACAGTCCAAAATGGCATAAAAAATAATTCTTTTGACCTCATCTCCCTCGAGCTCCGCGCACTCATTGATTCTTGTGCTACCCCTCTCGTGCTCTGTGCTTTTCCGAGACACGAATGACCATTGTCATTTATCTTGTCTCGGGAACTGGTAAGCGGCACTGGACAGATACGGATGACCGGAACCTGGCTTTTATCTGTTGGCAACAAATATTCTGTATTTTGGTGTAACAGTGGAGATTTTGTATCATTTGTGTTATTTTGGACTAGGAACCTATAGCCTGTTAATATGTAGCAAACACGGATTAAAAGCATCTGCCTATAAACAAACAAGCATAAGAATGGACGGTATTAAATGCAATATTCTGGTATGAATAAATACCCCCAAACATAACTTTTGCTCATCCTGAGCAAAACCAATTATTCTCAAAAAGTCCTAACCTCACTTTCGCAGGGAACGCGATTGCACTGAGCTCGTGCAACAAGCTGTTAAACCTCTAGGTCTCCCTAGTAGGAGGAGTGTTGTCTCCTGGGGGTTTTAAGCGGATACTACCCACAAAATCCCGTCAAGCTAGTTTCACAAGTTAACGTTGATTCTACTCCTACGGTTTAGTATCTAGATTAGAAATTCTATCATCCTAAGTTAGAAATATACAACCCTTATGTTTCACGCCTCTTATTTGTTCAACCTCAGATCCTATACGTTTTACAGTTTAAAAAGATCTCGGTCTCTCCTGAGTTTTCCTTCTAAAGTGCGGTCTCAAATCATGGATTTTTATCAGTTTTACGGAAAACATAAATCTTATTCTTTATTTCTATCTTTCCTCCAAACATCGATTGTATACCCCTACATGTGTGTATAGTTTCACCCCTACACTCAAGAATTCAATTCAAGCTATAGTACCCTTGCCCTAATACCTAATACTACTTCTTTTCATTAATGATGGACGGTGTTGCTCACACACCTTTCATGCGACTATTAATGTTTCTTAAGGTACTAACGGCCGATTACTGAATGTGTGAGCTTTAAAGCGTAAATAGCAGTTTCCAGGTCTTGACTTTATTTTTTTTTCTTTTTCTTTATTTTTCTTTTTCAAGACCGGATATATTTTTTTAATGATGCTCTTTTTGGTGTTTAGCTTTAAATACCGTTTTTTCTTTCATACTAGGTTTTCAGGCAAGAGTATTTCTAGGTATTCTCTACTATCTCAAGTTTCAAGATGCGTGTAAGTGCAGTTTGTAGGGTATATACTTTCTAAATATGGACTCAAGAATAGGAACTATTTTTCAGACTTATCCTTCAGTAAATCTTCAATACTTTCCCTTCATCTTGACTTAACTCAAGAACTGAACTCAAGATTACCTACTTCTATAAAAAAAACTGTAAGGACGTATAATTATCAAGGTTAAACAGAATGGAGGTTATTTTTAGGGTTTTCAATTCCTAAGCCTAGGATTTAGTTATTTCTAACGTATCAACTAAACTTTCGGAATAAAATCTAAGTTACCCTATTAGCGAACTTGGCGACAAAATTTTTATATTTTTGTAAAATTTTCGATTTTTATGGGTTTTAAAATAAGTATTCAAATGCAAAATATACAAATGAATGCGAAGGTAGAAAGCTTACAGAGCACACCCCTAAACTTAAACTTGACAGTGCCCTCACTATCAGGCTACACCAAAAGGGTCAAAATTGTCGGCGCTCCCCTGTTTTTTTTATTTATGAACAGAAAAACAAAAATATATATACATGAAAAGGTTCCCCCCAAACTTTAAGTGAAACAGTGTTTCCACTGTTTAAGCGTTAAAGTTCAGAGTTAGGGGGGAGAGAACACAGTATCAAGCTATACAAGGCCTTACAAAGACCAAAAGTGAGCACCAACCATTCAAAAATTTTATCGTTATAATGTGGAGGTTGGTGAAAGAATACGGTGAGTAAAGAAAAGGAGAATACGCGAGACCGTATGGGTATAGAAGTGGTATACGGTCTCGATGGAGGAGAAGAATGGCGGAGGGGAGAAAGAAGCGGAATACGAACTTGAGGGTGGAAATGGAGTGAATAAATTAGTACAATTTGTGATGACCGATGTGTAACAAGCAATTGTACTAATCTATTAACCCATCGAGAAATGGGGTCAAATCCCTCAAGATTCGTGAGAAACCATGGGTAAGCCGAACTTGGTAAGCCGAACTTGGTAAACCAGACATATGAAATGAAAGTGATACGGTTTCTTGCAAGGGCAGAACGATGGAAAGAATGGAGGGAAGTGTTTGAGGAAGGGTAACAGTTAAAGGTTCAGGAGGGTGTACACAGTCAATGAAAGGGACATGATGAATTGGAAAATCCGACTCATCAAGTAAAACTGCTTCATTCTCAAATCTATCCTCAAAATTCTCCTCAAAATTTAGTTCATCCATGCAATTTTCATCAAAATCAAGACGCATATAAAGTTCGGGAAAGACAGTAAATGACTCGGGATGATGAATTGGAGAAAGAAACTCACCCAAAACTGCAGGTTCATCGTCCAAAATATCCCCAGCGTCGATATCCTCAATTAAGTGAAAATCAAATTTCTCAGACACCTCATCAAAAGCATGGATATTAATCAATTCAGGTTCTAGGATGAAGGTGTAGAGGTCAAAAGGGTTGGGATTGGTTTCACTCGAAAGGGACCCTTCACAATCAGGCAAATCAAACACTACATAGTCGCACAACTTATTAAACATTTTATCTTCAATTGATAATTCATTTAGGACACTCGATAGACATTCAAAACCAGAGTTGTGGGATTCAATTTGGGACGGGTAGGTTTGATTTGGAATGGTGTACAACTCACTCTCGCCACTCAATCTCTCAATCTGTCCTATCGCCTCATCATACATTGGAAAATGTGGAGCTAGTTGGAAACTAGCTACCGGTTCGTTAGGTTGTATGAGGACGGCCATGAACGCATTCAAATCCATCATCTGTTTGTACGACGCTACCCGAAAGTCTTCCAACGACTGTTCCAGACTAGACATGGGTTGTGAAGGAGTTTCAGTGAAAGAATCAAAGTTGTTTGGATACTGGAAACTCCCAAATGGTGGTTCAGAAGCAATGTCTAGGGAAGGTGTAAAAGTCGGGTAGGATTGATAGGAATTGAATGGTTGGACAGGAATAGGATCAACATTCGGATAAGAAGGTGATTGGAATTGTTGATCCAACGAATTGGAAGCGGTGAAAGGGGTGAAAGATCGGCTACCAGATTGTTCAATACGTTCAGCAATAGACATGGGTTTCGGAGTTACAACCGGACTCTCAAAAGGGGTATCAACGTAAGAAGGGGTGAATGTCTGAAACAGTTGATACGAAATGGATTGCGGAGTCAAATTGTTTGTCCTAGAAGCGTCTATCCGATCTTTCAAAGAAATTTTAGGCATGGAAGGATCGTTCGCGTTTCGGCCAAAGCAAGAACTGTAAGAAGAAATATCTGGTTGTGGGTACCAAAGTTTGGCAAGAGTTTTTCGAGGTGGGGTACCCATGTTAGAAGAGTGAAAAGGTAGGGAGGGAAGGAAGTTGTATTTTTTTTTTAGTTTTTTAAAACAATATGTTTGTTTTTGGAGTTTTAAAAATTGTTTGTTTGGTTTTTGAAAGAATATGGAATTATGGGACTAAATTTTACATAAGTGTTAGCTATAGTGCCCTCAAGGCAATTATCATAATCGCGGATAGATGATTATGATGATTGAGTGAGGACCTATACCGATAGAACAGTCTTACTTGAGATGATAGTATGCTACCTGGTTTATCTTTATCATCATGTACATGTTGATAGAGCCCATAGGATTCTTGCTTGACTACCAGCATTATGATGGCGATCATATACATGGGAGATGAGGGTCTATAAGCACATCCTTAAATGTCCCTAGTCGAGGGAGTATCGAGACTGGACATCGATACTCCAGTATAGACTAGTGTATACTGATCGAGACCCCGACGAGGGGCGGTGGCCAGGTCTCACAAGCCATTGGTGTTAGTTTGTTCACCTAAGATAGTATACAGGTGCTCATTGTGTTATGAGTATACTGGACGGACTCGCCGGGAACCTACTTGTTGGTATTATACCTAATGTCAGATAGCAGTTCCCCGGTGACATGTGTATATGTTAGTCTGTCGACCTGAGATCATCATTTGTCTCATATGAGTTCCCACTGTGCTTTGATTACTATCCTACCACGGCTCAAAGGAGTCGTGCAAACAGGTTTTAGTTGGGTACAGTCCCGAGCGACATGGAGGCAGTGATCGAATCATCGGGAACTCGTCTCTCCCGGTATTGGGGGTTGATGTCGCGTTGTGCATGGGTGACCATCACTACAAATCCATGGCCATGGTGGACGAGAATTACCGATCCAGGATCGATAGTTTCTCAGGAGGTGATGGGTTTCATGCCAACACTAAATGTCGCGTTGTTAAGGGTCTGACTTTATCCACACCCTAGACTCGATATGCGATACTCTTAGACGAACAGACCGGACTATACGGATATTATCACTGTCGGGCTCAGTAGGGGTTCAGGATGAGTTTGCTCGTCGGCCTCCCTTTCGCTTAATACCTGGATAGCCATTACGTACAGCTAGTGTCCCTGACGTGCTTGTGGTTAAACCCGCTGCCAGCGTATTGACGAGTCTTTAGAGTCCCACACAGAGGGTTTCCCTGGTTCTGGCGAAATGATGTAGTAGCCGTATTGGATACGTGCAGGGTTCCGATCGATTGATGTACATTGTACTCGAACTTTCGATTAGACATTTGATAATACTAGCCGGCTCGGGTTTTGAGCCGGATTATTAAATCAGGCATTGATTTAATAATTTACGTATATATATTTCGGTATGTATATTCTAGTATTATATTCTTTGTGTTTTTCTATCTCTTTGGGTATTCGTATTTCGGTACGAATGCAGATATATATACAGTAGAATGTAATCCGTATTTTTTACCGGAAAACATTCTAGAAGGTGGCCACCTCCATTTTGGATTTGACCATTTATAGAAAATGGTAAATGAGGTGGATATTAGCATGAGAGAGTATGGTGATGACCATGCTTGCATAGTGAACACAAATGAATTGTTAATTCATTTGTGCTCACTATTCAAGTATGGGAGCTATTTTAAAATGCAAAGAATTGTTTCACAAAACCTAGCATGCTCATTTTCTCTCTCCATGAGAGCTCAATATTTTTGGATGCTTCATTTCTTTTCTCTTAAGCAAGCTTTGAGCTCCATCACCATTGTGTGCTTCACTCTCCTCTAGTTCTCATGGTGTGCTTCCACCTTCATGTTATGAGATAGCCTAACACTTAGTTCTTATACACTACATCCTAGGCTCTCTAGGGTGGCATCCTAGAGACCCTAGTTTCTCCATTTGCCTCTTGATATAGAGCTAGAGCCGGAACTACATCCCTCGGGTGGATCATCGGAGATGGAGGAAGACCGGCAACCAAACTTCATCAAGGAATCACTGGGAGCTTGGAATGAAGACCGAAGGACACGGATCAACTCGGTATAACCATTCTAACTTCCGTTTTAGTTTGCTAGTTTAGGGTTTAAGGACGATCCGGGAATCGGGTAATAGTAGCGCTAGTTTAATAAATTTTTGTTCCGCATTTGGCCACGTTTTGATGGCCGGGGCGCTGCCGTAACCCAACATGGTATCAGAGCCACCCTTTAAACCCCTTACTAGCTTGTTTAGACGTGCTTAAAAGATCGATCGACCAAAGTTTCCGAAATCACGATTTCATTTTTCAAGTTTCTGCCGATTTTCAAATGTGGTCTAAAAATATTTTCCAGAGGCTTAAAAATCCGTGCAGGCTTTTTTAGGAGTACACAAAAAAATTGAGCTCATGATTCCTCTAAAGCGCCGCGGAACCGCCGCGTATAACCCCTATTAGCGGCGGTTCCACGGTCGTTTAGTAGCAACGGAGCACCAAATTTTTCTGTAGCCCAGTTACATGGAATTGTGATTTTTGAAATATATGGTTTTGGTCTAGATTTCTGTTTGACTGCTGGATTTGCATTTGAGGCCAATTTGGGAAATTTAGTCGATCGATACTTTAAGTGTGCGTTTAACAGTACATGTATTACTATCTGTGACCGTGAATGTCATTTGATCGGTAAACCCATCTAACTGCTATATGTTCTTTCAGACGGGTTTGCGAACGTGACATTTATGCTGATGTTCTGTGTTGTGCTGTGATGTTGGTTGGATTGTCGTGGTGGATAGCTTGGGTGCAATGTTAGTACAGTGTAGTTTTATTTGTACATTTGATATTGCGGGGCGAGCGTCCGACATGTGGACTGCCGTCACTGCCCGTTTGTATATTATTCTTTTGGGGCACGACCGAGTTGAGGTCGATGTCACCCTTGTTTATTATTTTCTTTTCTGTACTAGGATAACCCCACGGTGGAGTGCACGAATAGCCGGGTTCTTGAAGGCAACAGGTCCGCGTCTTATGGCGTTGAGACGGAGGGGACCTCACTCTAGAATTGGCGGGCTATTCGCCGCACTCGTAGGGGGTATAGGTTGACCTACGGAGGGGTGCTCAAGTTACCGGATTCCGTGAAGTACTAGGTGGCCCATTCACTTTGTTGAAGGGGGTTTCCTCGCTTCTGGTTTTGGCGGGTAACTTGCCGCACTCGTAGGGGTCTATGTTTCATTGCACAGGCTATCCACACGACAGGAAACATCGGATCTCATTTGCGGCTCAAGTGAAACCCGGGCTTCCAGGATTATCCACCATTCTGTGTTACTTCTGTGATGTTTCTATGATGTTACTTATATCATGCCTGGGACGAATGTTATATATATATATAGATAGATATATATATATTTATATATACTAGTAGATGTTTTATATGTTTTGCACCCGCGCTAGGGCAGTCCCCGCTCTGTCGTTAGTTAAGTAACCTAATGGGTGATGACGGGACCCAGTGGCGAATGCGGATGGAATATACATACATTTTATTTTCGTTCTTTGCTGGTGTTATTAATTGATGGGACTGCATTGATTCTTATCAATGCAAGGATAAAACAAACCTATATATGATGTTGTTGGAACCAAGTTTTTAAAACTGACATTACAGACGTTCTTTTTTTCTTTGCACAGTGGTATTCGGTTATGAATATCCAGCACCTCATTCGACGAGGCAAGGGCCGAGATCCCTTCATCGGGAGTGACCCCTTGAGTAAAAGTTTGCGTCAACGTAATAACTGCACTATAGTCGTTTCCTTTTGCTTTGCATCATGGTATTCAGTTTGGAATATCCCGCACCTCATTCTACGAGGAAAGAGCCGAGATCCCTTCACAGGGAGTGACCTCTTTAGCAAAAGTTTTCACCACTATATATTTATAAAACCACTTGGATTCCTTCAACGATATCAGGTTCATTACGTTAAAGGTTTTTCGCCAAAAAACAGTCATAGCCCTCCGTCATTTCAGAAAAGCAGCGCCTAATATTCGTACTATGTTTGTTGGCTTCCGTCAAGGCATAGTGTGCTGTAGCTATGTGTTACTTTTCTGTAGCATGGATATGCATTAATCTAGGACAGTCGTGTAGACTTGTTGGCATCCGTCAAGGGCGAGTACGGGTGGGTCTAAATTAATCAGGACAATGACGGGTAGAACTTGACTTGCAACTTATGATTTGTTGGCATCCGTCAAGGTCATAAGCTGCTTGGGGTAAAATCACACATCGGGAGTTTCAAACATACAGGAAACTTGCCAGACTTGCGCATACCTTCTTGAGTGTGGTGACTTGAGTGGCTTCTATCAAGTCATCATGCGATGATAGTTGGATCCCGATTCCCATTGATGGGTAGGATTACTCCTCGGGTGATTCCGACTATGTCTCCTTTTGGGTTTGGAAGAGAATTCGAGAAAACAGTGGGAGCCATCCAGATTAGATAAAGTGATTGACCATTCTGATCTAGGTTAGAGTGCACGCTGAGTGTTTATTTTCTCTCTCTCTCTGGCTGCGACTATGACCCGACTCTTGACTAAAACTCATGAACCAAGTTAACCGAACCTTCTTAAAACACTTTGACTTTTGGAATGTCACGGTGTCTCATACATCATTGCCACTTCTATATCACCTTTGCATTTCTCCAGAACACCCCGTATCACTACGAACATCCACTTCCATTGGATAAATCCATCGTATAGTTACATACGAACTCGAAGGAACTTATTCCAGATTCGAGGATGGATTCTGGTTCTGGAGAGATTGAATAAGATTATTCGGTCGTCTCTTCTCTTTACCTTCTCTCAGGTTGCGAGGGCTCCCAGGATTAGGAGAGTACACCTATTACGCTTATTGGATAGTCTTCTTCCAAACCTTAGGCTGGTGCCGAAGGGTAGGGAAGGAAGAAAACCAATTAGCCTAAAAAAGGTGTACAGAAGGTAATAAGTAAAGACAAATAAGGAGATTAGAATAACGATAAAGAAAATTGTGACTGCTATCATTCACGACAAAACCGTGTATACCCCTACCACTCCCACATCCACTTTGGATTTCTCCAGAACACTCCGTATCACTATGGATATCCACTTCCATTGGATATGCCATCGTATAGTTACATATGGACTCGAAGGAATTTGTTCCAGATTCGAGGATGGTTTCCGGTTCAGGAAAAATAGAATAGGATTATTCAGATGTCTTTTCCTATTACCTTCTCTTAGGTTTCAAGGGCTCCAAGGATAGGAGAGTACACCTATTACGCTTATTGGATAGTCTTCTTCCAAACCTTAGGCTGGTGCCGAAGGGTAGGGAAGGAAGAAAACTAATTAGCCTAAAGAAGGTGTACATAAGGTAATAAGTAAAGACATAATAAAGGGATTGGAGTAAAGGCAGGTAAATATATGGTTACTGTCATGAATCAGGATAGTAGAAGAGGCGTTACTAGGAATACCAGTTAACCCCTTTTGAAACATTTTCATGTTTCAGTTTCACTGTGCGATGTTAATTGAAAACTGTTTTCCCAATTGGAATCTAACTCCAGGGTATGTATTTACCAGATCATTTTCTCACATCTGTATGCTATTACGGATGGTGAGTGGGAGTAAGACATTGGGAATTGGGTGATTAGATCCTCATTATATCGGAATTCGTTATAATTGGTGATATTTGAGGAAATCATCTCGGTTTTTGCCGGACGGCAATTATTTGGTTTTGAATATCCGTTATTATGCACCAATTTCAAACTGATATATCTGTACGTTTATTTTATAAAGTGAGATATAACTTTTTGATATTATGTCTGTGAGATTTACCTATATCAGTTGGTGATTAGGTAAGGTGCATTCAACAGCGGTGTAATTCTTTTTAACCATAGTACAGCTTTTCAACCTACGACGCACAGCGTATGAGTTATTGAACTCAGAGAACTTATACACAAAGTATTGTATGTTGTCCAGTGTACATTAGGACAATAGGGTTGGTACTCATACTATATTCTGTTTACTAATAATTTCTCTAATTCTAGACAAGTATTTCGTTCAAATAGAAGGTTCAGATTTTGAGAAGTTATAGGTATAAGAATAAAGTAGAGAACCATTTGTTGGAAGTATCAGGATTTTTCGAGGAAGTCGAAGATGTAGATACTTGTGTTTGGTATTCCGTTGATAGTAATGGTTTTGAGAACTTGCGTTTCTTTCAGATTACTCATATATGGATGCACTCCTAGTTGAGTAATGTTGATTGGCCTTTTTCCATTTAGTTGATATGCACTAGAGACAGCTGCATGATTTTGAATCTGGTTCCAATTAAATTAGTGCTTTTGTTTCTATATTAAATATATATAGAATCAATTTATATCTTAACGATGTTAAGGGATAGGGAGTTGTCCGGCTGATGCTTAAAACCAGAATTCGGATAAACTCAAGGCACGTTTCAGTAATGGCTGTTTGTGGGTTATCCCGGCCTTTGACGAGGGTTAACTTTTTACCATCAGGAAGATCAGTAGTGATATTGTTCTTGACTCGCCACAGTTTTTAGTAAAATGGATTTTTTTTTCAGAAAACAAAAGTGGGAGTATGGTAGAACTGGAAGTGATTCCAGAACCACAAACGATCACTGAAGATCTAATAGAACCTAAGGATTCAATTAGTTTCGACATTCCATTAGCCACTCCGCAGATTTGGTGGGTAATCTCAGGCACCCGAGAGGTACTTCGGTTTTCTCAGAGACGGTGACATGGAGGTTCTTGTTTACCCAGACTTACCATTGTTGTTCTAGACTGTAAGATCCGGCAGGAGGATGAGTATAGCGTCGTTCTAAATTAGCTTTAGAAGTGCACGTGTATATGACTCTGCCATAGGGTTGTTGTAGTCAGTGGGAGAAGCGGAAGTATAGTGGGCAAGTAGCTTGTGTCTATTTATAGACTAAAGCAAGTATAGCAGAAATAGATCATGTATTTTTGATGTGACAGTCATAGGTCTTGACCTCATCAGAATAAGAGATGGATCTGCTAAGAAGGTAGTAGAAAAAGATGTCCAGGTAATTGGGATGACATTCACTTGATAGGAAGAGATATTCCTATACTACGATCGGTTGTACTATAGTTGTCACAAAGTTGTTTCTCCACACAGGATATGGATGTAATATCAGGGTTTCTGGTTACTAGATCTATGGTTTTAGATCTAGATTTGGGAAGTATTCCAATCTGGGTACTTTGACATTATTCTAAAGGAATTTTAGAATGGACGACTCCTGGCATGGTGGTGTACCTGCAGATGATGGAGTCACCCTCTCTAAAGGTGTCTTACAGACTAAAGGGGAGAGGGATCTGCATGATTAGCATATCACTTGCTTAGGCAATTGAGTTAATCATGAAATATCAAGTGCTACACCAGATGTTGTTTTTTTGCACTAGATGCAATAAACATATATTAATCCAATCCTGGAGATACATTGGGAAGCAGTTATGAACATAAGTGAATGTTCTTGGGATATGGTAACGGCAGCCTCCTTCAGGAGACGGTTATCATTTCAGGCTTTCAAGGTGACCTAGATGACAGCGTGACTGTCAGAGTTATTGTTTTCTCTCTTTTGAGGGACTGTATGTTGGACAGGTGGTCCAAGCGGATACTAAGGAAGGCATGGTGCAGGATACTGATTAAATTCAGTGGACGATACAGTCTAAGAAGTTTGCTGGATTTGAAGTTCATTTGTGAACTGGGTTTCATCATATATCCAGACAAATTCTAAGACAGGTATTGCTCATTTCGGGAGATACTTTTCTCCGCGAAGTTGAGATATAAAGAGATACAGAAAGTAACAATGGAGCGGATCCACTCACTGAGGCTATTTCTCAAACGCAATAGTTTCGCAAGCGGGCTTTGCGAAACTGATTAGTAGAGAAGTTGGGTGTTCGGTATCACACGGGTTGTGAGTATGCGACATCGCAATAATTGGCCTTAAGTGTAAGTAGGAGATTGTTGGCTATATTGCCCTCAATATAATTATCATAGTCGCGGACGGGTAATTATGATGATTGAGTGAGGACCTATACCGATAGAACAGTCTTACTTGAGATGATATTATGCTATCTGGTTTGTCTTTATCATCATGTACATGTTGATAGAGCCCATAGGATTCTTGCTTGACTACCAGCATTATGATGGCCATCATATACGTGGGAGCTGGGAGTCTATAAGCACATCCTTAAATGTCCCTAGTCGAGGGAGTATCGAGACTGGGCATCGATACTCCAGTGTAGACTAGTGTATACTGATCGAGACCCCGACGAGGGGCGGTGGCCAGGTCTCACAAGCCATTGGTGTTAGTTTGTTCACCTAAGATAATATACAGGTGCTCATTGTGTTATGAGTATACTGGACGGACTCGCTGGGAACCTGCTAGTTGGTATTATACCTAATGTCAGATAGCAGTTCCCAGGTGACATGTGTACAGGTTAGTCTGTCGACCTGAGATTGTCATTTGTCTCGTGTGAGTTCCCACTGTGCTTTGATTACTACCCTAACACAGCTCAAAGGAGTCGTGTAAACAGGTTTTAGTTGGGTACAGTCCCGAGCGACATGGAGGCAATGATCGGATCGTCGGAGATTCGTCTCTCCCGGTATTGGGGGTTGATGTCGCGTTGTGCACGGGTGGCCATCACCATAAATCCATGGCCATAGTGGACGAGAATTACCGATCCAGGATCGATAGTTTCTCAGGAGGTGATGGGTTTCATGCCGATACTAAATGTCGCGTTGTTAGGGGCCTGGCTTTATCCACCCCCTAGACTCGATATGAGATACTCTTAGACGAACAGACCGGACTATATGGATATTGTCACTGTCTGGCTCAGTAGGGGTTCAGGATGAGTTTGCTCGTCGGCCTCCCTTTCGCTCAATACCTGGGTAGCCATTACATACAGTTAGTGCCGCTGACGTGCTTGTGGTTAAACCCACTGCCAGCGTATTGACGAGTCTTTAGAGTCCCACACAGAGGGTTTCCCTGGTTCTGGCGAAATGATGTAGTAGCCGTATTGGATAGTGTAGGGTTCCGAAAATTTGATATACATTGTACTCGAACTTTCGATTGGACATTTGATAATACTACCCGGCTCGGGTTTTGAGCCGGATTATTAAATCAGGCATTGATTTAATAATTTATGTATATGTATTTCGGTACGTATATTCTAGTATTATATTCTTTGTGTTTTTCTATCTCTTTGGGTATTCGTATTTCGGTACGAATGCAGATATATATACAGTAGAATGTAATCCGTATTTTTTACCGGAAAACATTCTAGAAGGTGGCCACCTCATTTTTGGATTTGACCATTTATAGAAAATGGTAAATGAGGTGGATATTAGCATGAGAGAGTATGGTGATGACCATGCTTGCATAGTGAACACAAATGAATTGTTAATTCATTTGTGCTCACTATTCAAGTATGGGAGCTATTTTAAAATGCAAAGAATTGTTTCACAAAACCTAGCATGCTCAGTTTCTCTCTCCATGAGAGCTCATTATTTTTGGATGCTTCATTTCTTTTCTCTTGAGCAAGCTTTGAGCTCCATCACCATTGTGTGCTTCACTCTCCTCTAGTTCTCATAGTGTGCTTCCACTTTCATGTTATGAGATAGCCTAACACTTAGTTCTTATACACTACATCCTGGCTCTCTAAGGTGGTATCCTAGAGACCCTAGTTTCTCCATTTGCTTCTTGATATAGAACTAGAGCCGGAACTACATCTCTCGGGTGGATCATCAGAGATGGAGGAAGACCGGCAACCAAACTTCATCAAGGAATCACTAGGATCTTGGAATGAAGACCGAAGGACACGGATAAATTTGGTATAACCATTCTAACTTCCGTTTTAGTTTGCTTGTTTAGGGTTTAAGGACAATCCGGGAATCGGGTAATGGTAGCGCCAGTTTAATAAATTTTTGTTCCGCAATTAGCCACGTTTTGATGGCCAGGGCGCTGCCGTAACCCAACATGGTATCAGAGCCACCCTTTAAACCCCTTACTAGCTTGTTTAGACGTGCTTAGAAGTTCGATCGACCAAAGTTTCCGAAATCACGATTTCATTTTTCAAGTTTCTACCGATTTTCAAATGTGGTCTAAAAATATTTTCCAGAGGCTTAAAAATCCGTGCAGGCTTTTTTAGAGTACACAAAAAATTTGAGCTCGTGATTCCTCTAAATCATCGTAGAACCACCGCGTATGACCCTATTAGTGGCGGTTCCACGGTCGTTTAGTAGCAACGGAGCACCAAATTTTTTTTGTAGCCCAGTTACATGGAATTGTGATTTTTGAAATATATGGTTTTGGCCCAGATTTCTGTTTGAGTGCTGGATTTGCATTTCGGGCCAATTTGGGAAATTTAGTCGATCGATACTTTAAGTGTGCGTTTAAAAGTACATGTATTACTATCTGCGACCGTGAATGTCATTTAATCGGTAAACTCATCTAACTGCTATATATTCTTTTAGACGGGTTTGCGAATGTGACATTCACGTTGATATTCTTTGTTGTGCTGTGATGTTGGTTGGATCGTCGTGGTGGATAGCTTGGGTGCAATATTAGTATAGTGTAGTTTTATTTGTACATTTGATATTGCGGGGAGAGCGTCCAACATGTGGACTGCCGTCACTGCACGTTTGTATACTATTCTTTTGGGGCACGACCGGGTTGAGGTCGATGTCACCCTTGTATATTAATTTTTTTTATGTACTAGGATTACCCTATGGTGGAGTGCACGAATAGTCGGGTTCTAGAGGGCAACGGTTTTGCATCTCATGGAGTTGAGACGGAGGGGACCTCACTCTAGAATTAGCGGGCTATTCGCCGCACTCGTACGGGGTATAGGTTGACCCACGGAGGGGTGCTCAAGTTACCGGAT
Organism: Agapanthus africanus; assembly: GCA_030015575.1. Classification (NCBI taxonomy): domain Eukaryota; kingdom Viridiplantae; phylum Streptophyta; class Magnoliopsida; order Asparagales; family Amaryllidaceae; genus Agapanthus; species Agapanthus africanus. The sequence continues at coordinate 236,760,903 of CM057337.1, forward strand.
TCCGTGAGGTGCTGGGTGCCCCATTCACGTTTTTGAAGGGGGTTTCCTCTCTTCTGGTTTTGGCGGGTAACTTGCCGCGCTCGTAGGGGTCTAGGTTTCATTGCACAGGCTATCCACACGACAGGGAACGTCGGGTCTCATTTGCGGCTTAAGTGAAACCCGGGGCTCCAGGATTATCCACCATTCTGTGTTACTTCTGTGATGTTGCTTATATCATGCCTGGGACGAATGTTATATATATATTTATATATACTAGTAGATGTTGTATATGTTTTGCACCCACGCTAGCCCAGTCCCCACTCTGTCGTTAGTTAAGTAACCTAACGGGTGATGACGGGATATACGTACATTTTATTTTCGTTCTTTTTTGATGTGATTAATTGATGGGACTGCATTGATTCTTATCAATGCAAGGATAAAACAAACCTATATATGATGTTGTTGGAACCAAGTTTTTAAAACTGACATTACAGACGTTCTCTTTTATTTTGCACAGTGGTATTCTGTTATGAATATCCAGCACCTCATTCGATGATGGAAGGGCCGAGATCCCTTCATCGGGAGTGACCCCTTGAGTAAAAGTTTGCGTCAACGTAATAACTTCACTATAGTCATTTCCTTTTGCTTTGCATCGTGGTATTCAGTTTGGAATATCCTACACCTCATTCTACGAGGAAAGAGCCGAGATCCCTTCACAAGGATTGACCTCTTTAGCAAAAGTTTTCGCCACTATATATTTATAAAACCACTTGGATTCCTTCAACGATATCAAGTTCATTACGTTAAAGATTTTTCGCTAAAAACCAGCCGTAGCCCTCCGTCATTTCAGAAAAGCAGCGCCTAGTATTCGTGCTATGTTTGTTGGCTTTCGTCAAGGCATAGTGTGCGGTAGCTATGTGTTACTTTTCTGTAGCATGGATATGCATTAATCTAGGACAGTCGTGCAGCCTTGTTGGCATCCATCAAGGGCGAGTACGGGTGGGTCTAAATTAATCAGGACAATGACGGGTATAACTTGACTTGCAACTTATGATTTGTTGGCATCCGTCAAGGTCATAAGCTGCTTGGGGTAAAAACACATATCGGGAGTTTCAAACATATAGGAAACTTGCCAGGCTTGCGCATACCTTATGGAGTGTGGTGACTTGAGTGGCTTCCATCAAGTCATCATGCGATGATAGTTGGATCCTGATTCCCATTGATGAGTAGGATTACTCCTCGGGTGATTCCGACTAATTCTCCTTTTGGGTTTGGAGGAGAATTCGAGAAAACAGTGGGAGCCATCCAGATTAGATAAAGTGATTGACCATTCTCATCTAGGTTAGAGTGCACGCTGAGTGTTTCTTCTCTTTCTCTCTCTCTCTCTCTCTCTCTCTAGCTGAGACTTTGACCCGACCCTTGACTAAAACTCATGAACCAAGTTAACTGAACCTTCTTAAAACACGTTGACTTTTGGAATGTCACGGTGTCACGTACATCATTGCCACTTCAATATCACCTTTGCATTTCTGCAGGACACCTCATATCACTACGAACATCCACTTCCATTGGATAAATCCATCGTATAGTTACATACGAACTCGAAGGAACTTATTCCAGATTCGAGGATGGATTCTGGTTCTGGAGAGATTGAATTAGTGATTTGTGGGGTATTATGAAGGGTGATGAAATCCCCACCCAATCTGAATTGGTGTTATATCCCCTTAAAGTCCGTATTATTATATGCAAAGTGCGTAAACAAACAAAATCTAAAACAACAAAAATTTATTTGGCGGCGGCACAATTCTGTGCAAAGAAACCTGCATAAAATACAGTATAGTGGAATTCACAGAGAAGATAAAAGGAAAGAGAGAACGTGAAAAAACTTGGGGCTCAGAAGCCTCAAAGTTGCCGCGGAACCGCCGCACAACCCAAGATTTGACCGCAGTTCTGCGGTCAAACATTGGACTTGGGGCTTAAAATTTGGTTCCTGAACTCCCCTTTCTCCCTACTCCAAAATAAAATGCTCTGTTTTCTTTTTTGATTACTTTACTTGCTCCAGATGGCCTGCACACTTGCACACAAAAAATATCAAAAATAATATCAAGATTTTTTTTTATATTTATTTATATATTTTTTTTATATACAAAAAAAATATTAACCCGAATAACAAGAAAGAAAATACGTTACCGTCTCCCCGGCAACGGCGCCATTTGATCGCACGCTTTTGGCATGTCGCGTATTCAAAATTCTAAAGTTAACCGCGATCAAGGACGGTGTCACTTTGCAGCTAGCCGGTTGAGCACGGGTCAATTCGCAGGGAGATGGTTGTATGTCCGTTCGAGTCATAGACGAATCAATAAAGAATCTGTATGTGTTGGTCCAAATCTATCCTAAGTGTCGTATTTATGTTCAAGTAAGCGTGTTAAGGTTAAGATTGGTTAGTAGAGTTAGGATTAGTATGGTGCTTATCTTTTTCCATTCTTAAAACGATGTTGGGATAATCGAAAGTAGCGGGGATTAGGAGGACATAGGAATGGGATTTGCGAGTTTAAGCGAGCTTTCCAACGCTAAATCCATTACTAGTGCCCCTTGTCCGTCCGCTAAATACGCTTATCCTAACTCTCGGCCAAACACCCGTAACCATGTATCCAATTAAGTCACAACTACATGTCACGTTGTCGTGCGCTTAAAGGACTTCTCGGCTTAGGTCACGGCTATATGTCACGTATAGCGCGCCTAAGTGAGCGGGTTGCATTTGTTTGGTCGGGGTTCGTTTCAAAATATTTGACGAAGAGAAGCACAAGGTATTTTTCCGTCCTTATACCACCTTCCTTAGCCTTAACAAGTGTGGAATTATTCACACGTTATAAATGAAAAGAAAAACAAAACAAGAAAGAAGGAAAGAAGGAAAAGGAATACGGTTTTACAAATGGTGCAAGCTAACTACTTGGGTCCTCACCTAAGCAAGAAACTCCGTCGAGTATCATCGCTTGGAAATAATACGGATAAGAGAAAAAGGAAAAAAGAACAAGCAAGGAAATAACAACAATTACTTTAACAACAATAATAAAAATTACATTACAAGTTGACACTGAGTCAACTCGGCCGCGGATCCGCCGCATAATGGCCATATTGGCCGCGGTTCCGCGGCTATTTTGAGGAGTTGGCTTGTCGTTTTTTCTGGGGTTTCTTGTGTTGCTTTCTTGAGTTGTTCTACATGTTCCAAATTGCAAATTGCATCCATAATTTCTTCAGATCTGCAACAGTCCAAAATGGCATCAAAAATAATTCTTTTGACCTCATCTCCCTCGAGCTACGCGCACCCATTGATTCTTGTGCTGCCCCTCTCGTGCTTTGTGCTTGTCCGAGACACGAATGACAACAGTCATTTGTCTTGTCTCTGAAACTGGTACGTTGAACTGGACGGATACGGATGACCGGAACCCGGCTTTTATCTGTTGGCAACAGATGTTCTATATTTTAGCGTAACAGTGGAGATTTCGTATCATTTGTGTTATTTTGGACTAGGAACCTATAGCCTGTAAATATGTAGCAAACACGGATTAAAAGAATCTGCCTATAAACGAATGAGCATAAGAATGGGCGGTATTAAATGCAATATTCTGGTATGAACAGCCTCATATTGACACAACTTATCGGTTAGTGGGGTCTGACGTTTACCACCCCTAAACTGGATATGCGATATATTAGAAGAAGAGACCGGACTGTACGGGAGTGTTACTGATTGGATTCACAGGAGTATGTACAGGCTTGCTTGTTGATTTTCTAATCGCTCAATACCTGGGTGGCTGTTACGTTTAGTCGACCGCTTGCAGCTTGTGGGTGTTTGATATGATCATCACCTACTGCCGGCGTATTGACGAGTCTTTAGAGTCCTACACAGAGGTTTCCTGGCGCAGGAGAAACGGAGTAGGAGCACATATATGATATGTGCGGGACCGAGATTAATACGATATAAGATTTCGTATTCTATTCTCGCGATATGTGATATCGGCCGGGTATATGTGATATAGCCGGGTTATCGGATCAAGTGTTGATTCAATAAAAAGATACATATTATATTAGTCGGTTATATGTAATATAGCCGGGTTATTAAATCAAGTGTCGATTTAATAATTTAATGTATAATTATATATGTGATATATTACATTACATTAACTAATATAAGCTCACTTAAATGATTCTTTTTCTCACTTGATGATACATTGATATATATATGATATATGTTAATTGTATTATTTTCTTTTGTTACAAAATTGTATATATATGAGATATGTATAATTGTAACATGTTAGGTTACAAATGCAACTAGGGTTTTTGAGATTAAACCATGCTAGGGTTTAGTTTAGGGTTAATATTCTATTTTGGATAAATCAATATTGTGTGGATATTTTGCTCTTGTTGACTTAGTCCAACCCTAGATATTTCTTAAGATATTTATTAACCCAACCCTAACCCTAACTCATGGTTAAGTCTCTACAAGGGTTAAGCATGACATGCTTAACCCTTGATTGCATTTCTAATCTCACACAATAATTCATTTCATCACTTGCTCATCTTCTTCTTCCTCCACCAAAAGAAAAGAGCTTGCTTGATTTTATTTTGTGATGAACGATTAAGAGAAAAAGAAACCTAAAGAGAGCAAAATTCCTACTTCATCATCCTCATCTATTCTAGCCACTTACATTAGGGTGTTTGCTTCACTAATACCTCATTAGTGAAGTGAGAGCTTGGGTTTGTGATTCCTCAAGGTAGATCATCTTGGATTGTGAAGTCTTCAAGCAAGGATGTCTCATTCACCTCATGGAGCCTCTATAGAGTCCGAGAGCTTGATGATCGCAGCGAAGGGACCTCAACTCGGAGCTTATGAAGAGAAGGAACGGACTATAAAGGATGTAATTCCTAACTCTTAGATGTTAAGTTGTTAACATGAATGTTTAGTTTGATTCTCTAGTTAAAGATTCATGGCTAGGGTTATCTAGAACGGCAAAAATTTGAAATTGGCATGGATGATGCCTCCCGAAACCTTTCTGTCGTTATAGGTATCCCAACAGTAGTATCAGAGCCTAGATAGAGAATTAGACAGATAAGTGTAGGATTACGAAACCGAAACAACTCCGAAACATCCGAATCGAAACCCTAGTTTCTGTCGATTTTTTCTAGATGTCAAAAAAAAAATTTAAACAGTTGCAGAATGATGTATGAGATACATAATGAACACTGTACAAAATTCACCCCATTCCCTTGGAAAATGGCCGAGCCCATCAGTACCAAAACAGGCCAGATCGGGCTGTTCAGGGTTGAATTTTTTACAGTGTTTAAGGCTCTGGGTTTTGCTACTTTAGGTGTTGTTTGTTTTTGCTAATTTTGCATGTGATGTTATCTTTTACCAAAGGCAATTCGGAGTGTTTCGTATTTGTAATTCTAGGTTTTGTTTCGATTATTTTAGACAGTGTTAAAAAGTTCTATCGGATATCAAATACCCACTTTCACAGCTACCGGAAAATTTTCAAGTGTTGGATTTTTCCTTAGTTAAAGAACATTCAAATATCGTGCAAGTGATTCGGTGGACCCTCTAAAAGAACGAAATCTTAACTCAATTATGTGACCGTTAGAACCGCCACTAAACCTTAGGGTTTGTGGTAGTTCAGGGGTGCCACATGTGAGGCATTGGTTGGCCCTTCTATAGCTGGTTCATTGGTACTGTGGCATGTACTGAGTATTTTTAAACTACGCTCAAGTGTTGAGCTTTTGGGAATTTTTGGGTGTTTATTGATTCGATCGGAATGTTTAACGTCGTCTAGCTTTTTCTGTAATGTGATACAATATGTGGAATTCATATAGTTAGGCATAAAATCCGTAATATGTGATATTTCGGGTTTACGATGTCTAAAGAGATTGTGGATTCCAAATGTTGTAGTTTTTCACTTTCTTTTCTGCGACCGTAAGTGTAATATGTGGTGTATCGCCGGTTTCGTTGCTATACATCAACGACAATTGGGATACGCATATTTACTTACGTTGATGACATGTGATGTTATGTATTACTGTGATATGTTATATTGGATCGTTATGTATTGAATAGCCGGGGGTTTTATGTGAGATGAGGGTTTTTATTTTCATTCATATAAAATTCATTGTATGTAATATTCTTTTATTGGGGCACTTCCGGGTTGAGGATGATGTCACCATTGTATATTATTTACTTTTCTGCATTAGGATAGACCCAAGGAGGGGAGCACAAGTAACCGGGTTCTGGAGTCCAGTGGGAGACCAACTCGAGGAGTCGAGTCCGGGTCTTCTAACTCTAGAATTGGTAGGGTTGCTTGCCGCTCTCGTAGGGGTCTAGGGATGTGGGTTTGGCTACTCATCGCGATCGTGGAATCCGTGTTTTATACAGGCTCAAAATAAAACACGGACCTCCTAGTATATCAAATATTTCATATGTTATCTTCTGCTGCTGATATACTGTGATGTGATCATTTTATATGTGTGAGACGAATTCTTTATTATTATATATGAGATATATAGTAGACATTGCTTATGTTTTTCACCCGCGCTAGTCCCGCCCTGATATACCGTTAGTTAAGTAACTTAACGGTGCATAACGGGACACAGTAGCGAATGCGGATGGCATAAGCGTAGGTTGTATTTTCGTTTCTTCTATGATGCTTAGGAAGCTTAAATGATGGGACTTCATTAATGAGATTAATGAAAGAAAAAGAAACCTAAAAGATTTTGTAGAATCAAATTTATAAAAAGGGTAGCTCTAGTTTTTGCTTGGAATAGCGGTATTCCTTGTAGAATATCCAACATCTTAATCGATAAGGAAAGAGCCGAGATCCCTTCACCGGGAGTGACCTCTTTAGCGAAACTAGCAGATGCTACAACTCACTCAGTTTTATTTTTTGATTGCTTCTATAGTTCTTACTTTGCATAGTGGTATTTGTGAAATATCCTGCACCTTATTCGATAAGGAAAGAGCCGAGATCCCTTCACCGGGAGTGACCTCTTTAGCGAAACTAGTAAAGCCTTAAAAATACTCCTTTTCAAAATCACTTGTTTCTACAACGATATCAAGTTCATTACGCTCATAGTTTTTATAAAAACCTGCGTAGCCCTCCGTCATTTCAGATAAGTATCATTTAGTATTCATGCTACGGTAGTTTGGCCTCCATCAAGGCGTAGTGTATGGTAGCTGATTAGTACTTATTTGTAGCATAAGATGCGATTGGATTAGGGTATTCGTACTGTTAGTTATATGTATGCCCTAGAGGCCATTACTATATATAGGATGTATATTGTAGTGGATGCTTGGACATATATAGGGAGGACTTTCTTGCTCGACATGACAGTATGCTATCTGGTTGCTCTTTACCTTAACGTGTACACTGATTGTCTCTCTGTTATATGTTGGTAAAGCCCTTAGGATGTGTACTTGACTACCCGGACTATGATGCGGATCATACTAGTGAGGACATGGTAGTCCATAAGTACATCCTTCAAGGTCCCTAGTCGTGGGTGTATCGAGACGGGGCATCGATATACCAGAGTAGACTAGCGTATACCTTCTCGACCCATACAGATGGGCGATGGATGATCCCATATCCATTGGTGTTTGACATCAGAGATGATATACGGGTGCTCAGTGGAGACTGGGTACACTGGACGGACTCGCCGAGAACTCCCAGATGGTATTATACCTTATGTCAGATGGCAGTTCTCTGGTGACACTGGTACAGAGTAGTCTGTTGACCCGAGATCGTCATAGAGTCTTGTGTGATTCCCACTGTGCTTTGATTTACACCTTACCACGTCCAAGAGGGCGTGCAAAACGGTGGTTTTTGGGTACAGTCCCGAATCACATGGAGGCAATGAGCGATAGGAGGGGATTCGTCTCTCCCGGTATAGGGAGTTGATGTTGCGCTGTGTTCGATTGGCTATAACCGGAAATCCCTGGCCAGGATTGCTGAGATTTACTGGTAAGTGTTACCAGTAGTTTCTCGAACTGTTATAGACCTCACATCGACACGACTTATCGAGCTATTGGGGTCTGACGTTTACCACCCCTAGGCGAGATATGCGACATATCAGACGACGAGACCGGACTGTACGGTAAGTGTTACTGGTTGGATTCACAGGAGTGTGAGCGAGCTTGCTCGTAGATCTTCTGATCGCTCAATACCCGGGTGGCCGTTACGTTTAGCAGACCGCTTGCAGCTTGTGGGTGTTTGATATGATCATCACCTGCTGCCGGCGTATTGACGAGTCTTTAGAGTCCTACACAGAGATTTCCTGGCTCAAGCGAAACGAAATAAGAGCGCATATGAGATATGTGCGGGACCGAGAATAATAACAATATGTGATACTGTATTCTATTCTGGCGATTTGTATCATGGGACGGTTATATGTGATATAGCCGGGTTACCGAATCAAATGTTGATTCGATACATTGATACACTTGATATTAGTCGGTTATATGAGATATGACCGGATCATTAAATCAAGTGTTGATTTAATGATTTGATGTATAATTATATATTTGATATATTACTTTACATTAACTAGTATTTGTTCACTTAAGTTGGATTTTCTCACTTGTTTGTGCACATTGTATATATGATATATGTTTGTGCACTAGTTTGTATCATGTTTGATGATACATGCAAACTTGGGTATGTGTTTAATTTAAACCATGTTTAGGTAAATGGTTAGGGTTTTTATTTATTTATTTATTTATTTATTTATTTATTTATTTATTCTTTTTGGCAAGAAATAAAATGGTGGCTTATTTTGTTCTTACTTGAAGCTTCATGAAGCTTTGTGAAGCTTTGACCATTTTGTTTATTTCCTAAACCTAACCATTACCTAACCCTAGTTTATTCTCTACACTTAACCATGGTTGCATTATGATAACCATCACTTGTTTTTCTATTATTGATAATTCTTTTTCTCTCTTCTTCTTTATCTTCTTCATGAAGAGAAGAAACCATGGCTACAAAATTTCAAGTGATGAATCCAAGTGAGAAATCCAAATCCAAAGTGAACCCACTTCCTATTTCTTCATCCTCTACCACTTGCCAAGTAGTATAGGGTGTTTTCTTCACAAATTTCATGACTTGGTGAAGTTGGAGCTTGATCTTGAGTTGCCTCGACGTAGATCATCTTCGGCATCGAAGTCGACGACCTAGCCCGATCATTTCTTCGACGAAACCATCGCTAGAGTCCGGGATCCAATGATCGCAGCGGAGGGACGTCAACACGGAGCTATGGAGGTGGAGGACCGGATCTACAAAGGTTGTAGCCCCTTTCACTTAGCACTAAAGTAGTTTAGTAGCTTGTAGTTTCGCCTAAACTCTAGTTAATGATCGCATTAGGGTTTCTCGGCACCGGAAAAATTTGAATTTGGCATGGTTGATGCCTTGTGAAACCTCATTAGTGTGCCTAGGATCCCTACAGTGGTATCAGAGCATAGCTAGAGCCTTAGGCGATGTGTAGACGAAGTTAGAAACCCGATCGAACACGAAACCCTAATGCATAACCCTTCTCTGTACATTTTCTGAAAATGTGGATTTTTTCAAATTAAAAATATCCAAAAAATACAGCAGGGTATTATAAGAGTTACTGTGAAGCACGAAAGCCCAAATCGACTAAAGAGCCGCGGAACCGCGGCCTAACCCAGGAATTTGCGGCGGTTCCGCGTCCATATAGGGGCATCTTTTCATTTTATTTGCACAGTAATTCCTATATGTTAGTGCTGTATTTTCTGGGAATTTTTAATATTTACTCAAGAGTTGAGTTTTCTGGGGTGTATTGGGGACTCGACGATTCGATCGGAATCTTTAACTTTGTCTGTGTTTTTCCGGATAATTAAAAATATGTTAAAAAGTTCGACCGGATATAAATACCCAATTTTTCCCCTGTTGGGAAATTTCCAAGTGTTGGATCTTTCCGTAGTTTAATGACGTTCCAAGTAGTGCAAGTAATGTGATGGTCCCTCTAGAAGACAACACTCGATTATGTGACCGTCTTGAACTGCCCTTTGAACCTTAGGGTTTGGGGCAGTACGGCGTGTCACATGTGAGGCGTTGGCTTGACTCTTCTACGGCTGGACCGTTGGTACTGAGGTATGAAGTGAATGTTTTTGAACTTATTTCATGTGTTGAGCTGTTTCGGGAAAACTTGGGTGTTTGACTGTTCGATCGGAAAGTTTAACATTTTCTGTTTATCTGGAATGTGATACAATAATTGGAATTCACAAGTAGTTATGAGATAACTGAATGAATGTTATAAATCTAGCGGTTTAGTCTCACTTGATCGGTTGCCACGGAATTTTGATGTGATCGAAAGTCCGTCGCAATCACGTAGCGTACGCGGATACTCGCCGGGTAAACTTAATAGACAGCCTCACTCCATAGCCCCGACCAAGTGACTGTAGGAGAACCCCATCGCCGAAAGCATCCGTTCGGGTGCTCGCGGCAGCGGTGTTCCGCCTTGGTGCACTTCGTCGGCGGCATCAGGGGTGCAGCCGTCTACTGAAGTTTGCGACGAGCATTCGATCAGGATGTCGGGAATCTTGTTGAATTGCCCGATTTGATATTGAAAAGAGTTTTCGATAATGAGACTAAAATGCGGGGTTTATAATTGTTAGGCATGCGATGTCTAAGGAATTCATTTGATTAGGCATGCGATGTCTAAAGAGGTTGCGGATTCCAACTGTTGTAGTTTTACACTTTCTTTTCTGCGACCGTAAGTGTAATATATGATATCGCCGGTTTCGTTGCTATATGTCAACGACAATTGAGATACGCATGTTTACTTACGTTGATGACATGTGATGTTATGTGTTGCTGGATATGTTATATTGGATTGTCGTGTTTGAATAGCCGGGAGGTTTTATGTGAGATGAGTGTTTTTTATCTTCATTCATGTAAAAACCTGTATGTAATATTCTTTTATTAGGGCACTTCCAGGTTGCGAAAGTTGTCACCTTTTGTATATTATTTACTTTTCTGCACTAGGATAGACCCAAGGAGGAGGGCACAAGTAACCGGGTTCTGGAGTCCAGTGGGAGACCAACTCGAGGAGTCGAGTCCGGGTCTCCCAACTCTAGAATTGGTAGGGTTGCTTGCCACTCTCGTAGGGGTCTAGGGGTGTGGGTTTGGCTATTCATCACGACCGTGGAATCCGTGTTTTATACTGGCTCGTATTAAAAACATGGACGTCCTAGTATATCCAATTTTTCATATGATATTTTCTGCAGCGTTATCTGTGATGTGATCATGTGATATGTTCTGTGATAGATACTGTATATAGTATATATGATATATTATATAGGCGTTACTTATGTTTTACACTCGCGCTAGCCCTGCCCCGCTCTGCCGTTAGTTACCTAACCTAACAGTGCACGAGGGGACATCGAGGCGAATGCGGATGGCATAAGTGTACGTCGTATTTATCTGTGATGTTTAGGTACTTAAATGATGGGACTTCATTAATATGATTAATGAAAGTAAAAGAAACCTAAAGATGTTGTAGAATCGAATTTCAAAATAAAACAGGTAGCTACAGTTCTTGCTTTGCACAGTGGTATATATGATATATCCTGCACCTTATTCGATGAGGAAAGGGCCGACGATCCCTTCACCGGGAGTGACCCCTTTAGCAATAACTGGCAGATACTACACACTCGGTTTGTCTTTTGATTGCTTCTATAGTTTCTGCTTTGCACAGCGATATATATGATATATCCCGCACCTCATTCGACGAGGAAAGGGCCGACGATCCCTTCACCGGGAGTGACCCCTTTAGCAAAACTAGAAAAGCCTCAAAAACACTCCATTTCAAAATTCATTCAATCCTACAACGATATCAAGTTCATTACGCAATAGGTTTTCAGAAAAACCTGTCGTAGCCCTCCGTCATTTCAGATAAGTCCTACTTAGTATTCGTGCTACGTTTGTTGGCCTGCGTCAAGGCGTAGTGTGCGGTAGCTAACTAGTATTTATCTGTTTATGCATATGATGCAGATTGGATTAGGGTAGTCGTGCGACTTTGTTGGCCTGCGTCAAGGGTCGTGCGGGTGGGTTTAATCCAATCAAGAAATGACGGGTTGAACTTGACTAGCGGACTATGGTTTGTTGGCCTGCGTCAAGGTCATAGGACGCTAGGGGTAAAAAATTATCGGGAATTTCAAGTGTTGAAATTTGCAATGAGATTGCATACCTTCTATTAGATAGTTGGATCCCGATACCCGCTGCGAGTAAGAGTTACTCCTGGGAGAGTTTTACACATTACAATTAGCCGATCAAGTAGGTGTCTAGAAAGGTGTTAACGAGGTTACGCCTCTGGGAAAACGAGGTTTACATTAATTAGGTTCGTGCGAAAGCACGAGGGACCTCCCTCAAAGTACCGACCCTGGCCTGGCTGAAAGATTGGCGAACTTGTAGTGTGTAATTAATCCCGGCTAGTCTTTCCTTTTAGGGTTTGAAGGAAGATTTGATAAAAACAGTGGGAGCCATCCTGATTAGATAAAATAATAACCAATCTATTCTTGCAAGAGCGCACGCTGAGTGTTTTCTTCTCTCTCTCTCCAGGTAGCGGCCATATCACGCCTTAATCAAGATAATAATACGGAATATTGACCGAACCCACTTGTTATACTGAGCTGGGGAACGTTGGTCCCGCTCCAACTTATAATTGTTATAAGACAGAGCAGGAAATTGGGGATTACCAGAATTCCCGTGCCGCCCAAATGAAGAAAGTACATACTGATGCATCATCTTCGGGCGTGTTCATTATAGAGAGCTGTTTCTCAGTATCTTTTACGTCCTGGGTATGTGATACCGGATCAGGATCCCGCATATGTAATCTGTTACATAGGGCTACAGAAAGGTAGAGAACTGAGAACGGGTGATAAATTTCATGAGACAGAAAACGGTACAAGTGTTGCAGCCAAGTCTGTTGGTCACTGTCACCCTGTATTCCAAATACATTGATTCTGAATGAATGTTGTTAGATAACGAACCTGATATACAAAATCATATCAGTCTCTTTATTAGTAAAGAAATGATAAAATTTTGTATTGTTGGATAATGTTTTGAACATTTCCTATATCAAAAGTGTTAGTGTATATGCCCTAGAGGCCATTACTGTATCATACTAGTTTGTATATTACTTAATGGAAGCTTGGGATATTCACCTTGTATATACAATCTTGCTCAAAATAGTAGTATGCTACTTGGTTTGTTTCTACTTCAATGTGTACATGTGTTTATTTTTGTATATCGCCTATACACATTAGTGGAGCCCTTAGGATCTTTACTTGATTACCAGCGATGTGATGGCCGTCACACTAGTGGGGCTGGGTAATCTATAAGCACATCCTTATGCAGGTCTCTGGTCGCAGGACTATCGAGACAGGGCATCGATACTCCGGAGTAGACCAGCGCATGCGCTTCTCATCCCAGTGTGGGAGACGGTCTGTCCCACAGCCATCAGTACGTCGTACTTGAGATAGTATGCGGGTGCTCGTTAGGTTACGGGTACACTGGACAGGACTCGTCGGGAACTGACCAGTTGGTATTATGCCTATCGTCAGTTATCAGTTCCCAGGTGACATGAGTACAGCTTAGTCCGCTGACTTGATACTGTCACTTCGCCTCGAGTGTGTTCCCACTGTACTTTGATTACTACCCTACCACGGCTCAAAGGAGTCGTGCAAACAGGTAGTAGTTGGGTGCAGTCCCGAAGCACTTGGAGGCAGTGACGGTTAGACAGGATTCGTCTCTCCCGGTATTGGGGGTTGACATCGCGCTGTATCTAGGAGAGCCATTACACGAGTAGTCCCTGGCCAGGGCAAACGAGATATACTGGTAGGCTTCCAGTGTTATCTCAGGGTGTTTTGGGCTTCGCTCCGACACGACTTGTACCGCTATTGGGGGACTGACGTTTACCGCCCCCTAGGCCCGCCATGCGATGTATCAGACGAACAGACCGGACTGTACGGAGAATGTCACACTCAGGCTCAGTAGGAGTTCAGATGGGTTTCGCCTCGTCGGCCTTCTTGTCGGCATTACCTGGGGACCGTTACGCATAGCTAGTGCCGCTTGCGGTCTGTGGTTAAACCCACTGCCAGCGTAGTGTCGAGTCTTTAGAGTCCCACACAGAAAGCTTTTCGCCTTTAGGAAAAAGAGTAGAGGTCGCATGGTATTGCGACAGGTCGCATGGTTTTGCGGCAGGGTTCGGTCACATCCGTGCACTTGTGCACGTACAGTGTCCGGACAGTTTACACTAGCAGGCTTTGGTTTAAGCCAGATCCTAGTGTACCTTTTGGGATTGGATTTATCCAGTTTGCATTCGTGTTCCTCGGAACGCGGGTGCGGGTGTGTATGCACAGTTGACAGGGAGGCAGAGGCAGCGGATTCTCATTAGGGTTGTTGACAGTTGACCGTTGACTATTTGACTTTTTGCTCAACCCTAATGAGAATATGATATGTGATTAACTATTATATTAATTAAGTATTATGGTGACATGGTTGTTGACTTTTGTTGACTTTGTTGACTTGTTGACTTTTTGTTGACTTGTTGACTTTGTTGACCGGTTAACTAGGCTTGACTAGTTGACCATCATGATAACCATAGCCATCATTTCATGGCAAAGACTTTTGCTTGCTTGCTCATTTGTGCAAAATGAGTGCATGAAATGATATGGTTATGGTTGCTTCAACCATCACATAACACTTGATTTGGTATAATGAGTTATGATGACTTTGGATTATGAGAGGGTGAGAGACAAAAGACTTGCTCATTCTTTCTTGCTCATTCTCTCTCTTGTTTTTGAGCTCTCATAGTTTTGCTCTCACCCTCTTCCTCTTGCTCCCTCTATTGACTCTATGGTTCTCTTGTCTCATGAGTTGAGAATCAAGAACCATAGATAAAATCCCATACAAACTCTTCTCTACTCACTCTAGTTCACAAGGTTTAGCAAACCGAGTGAACTAGTTTCTTCAAAGTTCGAAGAAGGAGCCAAGAGTTGGAGCTTTCAGGTGGATCTATCTTCGGCGTACGGAGACGACGGGAAGAAGCCAATCCGGACCACCATCGGAGCTTGAAGACGAAGGAGTTCAAGACAAGCAAGGTATAACCCCCTAACCGAGTAGCTAGAAACTCGTAGTTAGGATGTTAGTTAGATGTTTAACCAAGATCCGGGTTATAGGTCCATGTTACCACCTCTATAAAAATCGTTTTTTACCAAATTCCGCATTCCCGAAAGTACCGGGAGAGGTAGCATGGACTTTCAGTGGTATCAGAGCCTAGTTAAACTCTATCTAACATGTTAGCAAGTAACTAGAAGATCGATCAAAGAAAAAGTCCCAAAAACGAACCCCGAAATTCGAACTTTCTGTCGATTTTTATACTGTTCAAAAGTAGATTATTTTCACACCTAAAATCGGCTCTGGGTTTTTAAAAGCTACTGTAGAAAAATCACCAAGAGTTCCCCCTAAACGACCGCGGAAACGCGGCAATAGCTTGCTATTGCCGCGGTTCCGCGGCCTCCTTGACGCCTCTCTGGTGTTTCTTTGCTACAGTGTACTTGCAGGGGTATTTTGGGAATTTTGGAATATATATTTTCTGCCCAGATTTTCCAGAACGAAAATTTTATTTTTGGGGTCCCGAAAATCCGTATTTTTGATCGAACTTCTAAAAGACTTAAGCTAATGGGTTTTTCTGTAATGTGATATTTGTATTGAACGTCTACTAATCGCTATATGTCGATTAGTGGGGGTTATACAAATCTGTGATCTGTAATGTTGCTGGAATGTGTATATGAATCTGTTGGATTGTCGCGGGTGAATAGCCGGGGGTTGTGAGACGAGAGTTTTCTTTTCTTTCAATTCATGTAAATTTGTAAATTGATGTAATAATTATTTGTATGGCCGCACAACCGGGTCGGGGTTGTAGCCGCCATTGTATAATTTCTTTTTACTGTTTTTGCTCCTAGGATAGACCCGTAGAGGGGGTGCACAAACTACCGGGTATGCCGAAGTGTCGAGTGGCCTACTCATGGTGATGAGGGAGGTTGCTACGCTTCGGGTACTTGGCGGGTAGTTTGCCGCACCCGTAGGGGTTTTGGGTGGGGTATTGGCTATTCACCGCGACCGTGTAATCTGTCTTTCGTTACAGGCTCGTACGAATTACAGATTCCTAGTATATCCAATGTATTCATCTGTGATCTGAAATGTTTATCATTGCAGTATATCTATATATGATATTATTTAGGCGTTGCTTATGTTTTACAGACGCGCTAGCCCAGCCCCCGCTCTGTCGTTAGTTAAGTAACCTAACGGGTAATGACGGGGCCCAGAGGCGAATGCGAATGGCATAAGCGTACGTCATATTTTGGTTGTTTTCTGCAATGGTAGGATTAAATGATGGGACGCATTAAAAGAACTAATGCAAGAATATCACGCATTAAAAGAACTAATTCAAGATAATAAACCAAGTTAAAGTCGTTGGAACACTTTCGAAAAACCACTCGGTTCTTTTCAAAACCAACTTTTAAATGCGGAGCTTGAGCCACTCCTTTTAAAAGCTATCTCGTTCCATCGACTATATCAAGTTCACTACGTTCACGGTTTCGCCAAAACCATTCGTAGCCCTCCGTCGTTTCGTATGAATATTCAATAGTATTCAAGCTGTGTTTGTTGACCTTCGTCAAGGCATAGTGATTGGTAGCTGTTGGGTATTCATATGTAGCATAGATAGATGCGTTGGTTTGGGACATTCGCATTACCTTGTTGACCTTCGTCAAGGGTATATACGGGTGGATTCAAATTAACCTGGATAATGACGGGAAGAACTTGACATGTGACTTATGATTTGTTGACCTTCGTCAAGGTCATAAGAGCATGGGGCAAAAATCCACATCGGGAGTTTCATAAGTACTGAAACTTGCTAGATTTGCATACCATTTGGAGTGTGATGATTCTGGTAGGATTCCTTCAGTTTCGTCACGCGATGATATTTGGATCCCGATCCTACTGTGAGTATATGCTACTCCTCGGGAAATTTCTCACTAAACGATCAATACTATAAACCTAGTAGGTGCCTAGAAAGGTGTTAGCGGGGCTACGCCCCCAGGGAAAAAAGGTTATTTAATTAAGGAACTTCGCGAAAGCGTTGGAAAACCTCCCTCGAAGTACCGACACCGGCCTGGCTGAACGGTTAAGCAAGTATTGTACGGTGGGATTGATCCCGACTAATTCTTCCTTTATGGTTTGAGGAGGGATTCGAGAAACAGTGGGAGCCATCCTGTTTAGACAAACTAAAAACCACTCTAAACTTGCAAGAGCATCATGCTGAGTGTTTCTTCTTCTCTCTCCTAATTGCAGCGACCAATCGACATGACTGGACTTAAGTTACTTCTAGATAAAAATATACTGACAGGGCCAAACTACAAAGATTGGCTCAGGAATGTCAAGATGGCAATCACTTACGACAAGCTGGGGTATCTTCTTACCACCAAAGCTCCCCCTGTCCCTGGTCCCACTTCCAGCATCGCGGATAAGGAAATCCGCAAGACTTGGGAGATTGATAGCGCGAAGGCCAAGTGCCTCGTACTTGCCTCGATGGACAACGAACATCAGAGGAGGCACGAGAATATGGACCTTGAATCCATATTTCTCCATACAAAAGAACTGTATGGAGAGCAATCTCGTATCGCAAGATACGAAGCGTCGAAAAAGTTATTTTCGGCAAAGATGGTCGTCAGATCATCAGTAGCCGAGCACGTGCTAAAGATGATCGGCTACATTGAGGAGCTCGCGGACCTAGGGACCACATTGGAGAGTGAACTCTATACGGACATAGTTCTCCAGTCCCTTCCTTCCACTTACGCCCAATTTATACTGAATTTCAACTTACAAGAAAAAGAGGTTGAACTTTCAGAGCTCCTCAACATGCTGAGGAGCGCAGAGGGCACCCTACAGAAAGGTAGGGAAACATCCACTTTGTTTGTAGGAGGATCATCTTCTTCTAGGTCCAAGGCGAAAGCCAAGGGAAAGAAGAAGAAAGCCCCCGCCAAACCAAAGGGCGGTATTAGTAAAGTGGATACGAAGGGAAAAACAAAAGCAACAAAGAAAGCGGGGAAGCTTGTGGATAAGGAAGAATGCTTCTATTGTCATAAGAAAGGTCACTGGAAGAATGATTGCAGGGGTTGGAAAGCCAGGACACAGGAATTGAAGCAGGTTGCAGCTTCAGCTTCAGGTGTGTATGTTATTGAAAACTGTCTTTCAATAAACTCTACTTCCTGGGTATTGGATACCGGATCAGGATCTCATATCTGTAATTCTTTGCAGGCGTTGAGAAACCGTAGGGTTTTGAAGGCAGGTGACATGACCCTCAGAGTTGCGAACGGAGCTAGCATGGATGCTAAAGCCGTGGGGGACTATCACCTAGGAATGTCAGATGGACATGTTTTGGTTTTGCGTAATTGCTTTTTTGTACCCAACGCAACTTGTAATATCATTTCTGTATCTTTAGTTTCTAAAGAAGGTTATGAATTTGCGTTTGTAAGTAATGTTGTAAACATTCACCTTAATCAAGTTCTGATTGGGTCAGGTACATTGAGTAATGGTATATACGTATTGAACCAACCACAGATTTTCAATGTCCAGAATACACACAAAAGAAAGTCTCCAGAAATAAATCAGACTTTCTTGTGGCATTGTAGACTGGGTCACATCAATGAGAGAAGGTTGACTAAGTTACATACAGAAGGATATTTGAATGCGTTCGAATATCAATCGTATGCCACTTGTCAATCCTGTCTCAAAAGGAAAGATGACAAAGACTCCGTTTACTGGACATGGAGTAAGAGCGAGCGAGCTCTTAGGACTCGTACACAGTGAAGTGTGCGGTCCAATGTCTACATATGCGCGAAGCGGTTATTCTTACTTCATTACTTTTACGGATGACTTCTCAAGGTACGGTTATGTCTTCTTAATGAAACATAAGTCCGAAGCCTTTGGAAAATTCCAGGAGTATAAGAATGAAGTAGAGAAACAAACCGGCAAAAGTATCAAGATTCTAAGATCGGATCGAGGTGGAGAATACTTAAGTGCCGAATTCCTGAATTACTTAAAAGAGAATGGTATTCTCTCTCAGCTTACTCCTCCATACACTCCGCAACATAATGGTGTATCGGAGAGACGGAACCGAACCCTATTGGATATGGTTCGGTCCATGATAAGTAACGCTGAGTTACCGCGATCATTCTGGGGATATGCACTATAAGCAGCTGCGTATCTCTTGAACAAGGCTCCCACCAAGACTGTGCCTACCACCCCATATCAGATGTAGACTGGGAAGAAACCCTGTCTTAAGTATCTTAAGGTATGGGGATGTCCAGCTTTTGTAAAAAGGCAGCATGCGGACAAGCTTGAGGCACGTTCAGTACAGTGTAAGTTTGTGGGATACCCAAGGAACTCCAGGGGGTATCTTTTCTATTCTGCTGAGGAACAAAAGGTTTTTGTTTCTCAGCATGCCCGCTTCTTGGAAACTGAGTTTTTGGAAACCCAGATAAGTGGGAGCACAATAGAACTGGAAGAAGTTCCAGAACCACAGACTATTACTGAAAGCTTAGTGGAACCAGAAGGTTCAAAAAAACAGGACATTCCTACGCCGCTCCGCAGAAGTAGTAGGCAGCCTCATCCGCCCGAGAGATACTATGGTTTTCTCATAGACGGGGATAGAGAGGATTGCATCATAGATTATGATGAGCCTACTAGCTTCCAGCAGGCCGTTCAGAGCGTTGACTCAGTGAAATGGCTGGATGCAATGCGGACCGAAATGGAGTCCATGTACACCAACAAGGTATGGACGTTGGACATTGCTCCAGACGGGGTAAAACCCGTAGGATGCAAGTGGATCTTCAAAAGGAAGATTGGTGTAGATGGGCAGGTTGAGACCTATAAAGCTAGGCTGGTAGCAAAGGGTTTTCGTCAAAGACGTGGCTTGGACTATGACGAAACCTTTTCTCCAGTAGCCATGCTGAAATCCATTCGGATCCTTCTTGCCATTGCTGCCTTCCACGATTATGAGATTTGGCAGATGGACGTAAAGACAGCTTTTCTAAATGGAAATTTAGAGGAGTGTGTCTATATGGACCAGCCAGAGGGTTTCATTCAGAGTGGGAGCAGCGGAAAGGTGTGCAAGTTGCTTAAGTCCATCTATGGACTAAAGCAGGCATCGCGGAGTTGGAACATCTGCTTTGATGAGACGGTCAAAGAATTTGGCTTTATCAAAAATCCAGATGAACCATGCATCTATAGTAGATTTGTAGCGAGAACTGTAGTATTCCTCGTTTTATACGTGGATGACATTCTCTTAATAGGAAATGACATTCCTATGCTACAATCTGTCAAAGGGTTCTTGTCACACAGGTTCTCCATGAAAGACCTGGGTGATGCCTCATACATCTTGGGAATCCGGATCCATCGTGATAGGCATCCTAAGGAAGTCTCACAAGGCATCCTAAGGAAGTCTCACAAGGCATCGAACATGCCAATTTCAAAAAAAAATGGTGCCGAGAAACCCTAGACTACGGATCGTCGCTAGAATTATAGGCGAAATATAAATCTAGTTAACAATTTAACTAAAGTTAAGATGCTACAACCTTTGTAGATCCGGATACCCACTTCCTTAGCTCCACGAGGGCGTCCTCTCGCTGTCCATCTTGAACCTTGGACTCTCGTGACTGCTTCATCGGAGAAACGTGCGGAATAGGTCGTCGGCTTCGTGTCAAAGACGATCTACGTCGAGGTTACACAAGCTCAAGCTCCGACTTCACAAAGTTGTAAAACTTGTGAAGAAAACACCCAAAACAACTTGGCAAGAGGTAGAGGGTGAAGAAATAGGAGGTGGGTTCACTTTAGAATTGGATTTATCTCACTAGATCTCAAGTTGCCATTAAAGTAGCAAGCTTGAAGAAGAAGAAGAAGATGAAGATGAAGCAAGAATGATAAGTCTTCTATTTTAAAAATAAAACCAATATGAATACTTATCATATCTTGACCATGGTCAAGTGTAGAGATTAAACCAAGGTTAGTTAGAGTGGTTAGGGTTAAGGATGAGATAAGGATGGTGGACTTTGTCAAAGCTTCAAGAAGCTTCAACATAGCTCCAAAATAAGCCACCATTCTCAACTTAATCCTTTCCAAATAAATAAACAAACAAATAAATGAAAAACCCAAACCCTAATCATCACTTAACCATGGTTTAACCCTTTACACTTAACCACATTATCAAGTATCATCAAACATGATACAAAGTAGTGCACTAAAGCATATCACATATACAATGTGCATCAAGTGAGAAAAATCCGTTTAAAGTGAACCAATACTAGTTAATGCAATGCAATATATCAAATATATAATTATGCATTAAATCATTAAATCAACATTTGATTCAATGATCCGGTCATGTCGCACATAACCGACTAGAATCCAATGTATCGATTTATCGAATCAATGATTCGATAACTAGGTCATATCGAATATAACCAATCGAAACATATATCGCGAGAATGAAATGCGGTATCACATACACGCATTATTCTCGGTCCTGCACATATCTCATATGCGCTCCTATTTCGTTTCGCTTGAGCCAGGAAACCTCTGTGTAGGACTCTAAAGACTCGTCAATACGCCGGTAGCAGATGATGATCATATCAAGCACCCACAAGCCGCAAGCGGTCTGCTAAACGTAACGGCCACCCGGGTATTGAGCGATCAGAAGATCGACGAGCTAGCCCGCTCACACTCCTGCGAATCCGACCAGTAACACTTACCGTACAGTCCGGTCTGTTCGTCTGATATGTCGCATATCTAGTCTAGGGGTGGTATACGTCAGACCCCAATAACCGATAATTCGTGCCGATGTGAGGCTCAGAACGGGTCGAGAAACTACTGGTAACACTTACCAGCAAATCTCTGATCAGCCCTGGCCAGGGACTTCCCTGTTACGGCCAA
Source organism: Agapanthus africanus (assembly GCA_030015575.1). NCBI lineage: Eukaryota > Viridiplantae > Streptophyta > Magnoliopsida > Asparagales > Amaryllidaceae > Agapanthus > Agapanthus africanus. Next base: position 236,782,937 of record CM057337.1, read on the forward strand.
TCGAGCACTGCGCAACATCAACTCCCAATACCTTGAGAGACAAAACCCCTCCTATCACTCATTGCCTCCATGTGACTCGGGACTGTGCCCAAAGACCACCGTTTTGCACGCCCTCATGGACGTGGTAAGGTGGAGATCAAAGCACAGTGGGAATCACACAAGACTCTATGACGATCTCGGGTCTACAGACTAATCTGTACAAGTGTCACCTGAGAACTGCCATCTGGCGTGAGGTATAATACCATCTGGGAGTTCTCGGCGAGTCCTTCCAGTGTACCCAGTCTCCACTGAGCACCCGTATACCATCTCTGATGTCAAACACCAATGGATATGGGATCATCCATCGCCCATCACATGGGTCGAGAAGCGTATACGCTAGTCTACTCTGGTATATCGATGCCCCGTCTCGATACACCCACGACTAGGGACCTTAAAGGATGTACTTATGGACTACCATGTCCCCACTAGTATGATCTGCATCATAGTCCAGGTAGTCAAGTACAAATCCTAAGGGCTTTACCAACATGTAACTATAAGACAGTATAAAGAGACTAGTGTACATGTTAAGATAAAGAGCAACCAGATAGCATACTATCATGTCGAGCAAGAAAGTCATCTCTATATATGTCCAACCATCCAATATAATATACATAATCTGACAATACTGGCCTCTAGGGCATACATACAACTAACAATCTCCCACTTGCACTAGGGCCAGCTGCTGTAGTATCTCATACCGAGCATCCCGAAGAGTCTCTCAAACTGTATCTGGGGAATGGCCTTCGTGAGTGGATCCGCCATGTTGTTCTTCGTGTCAACTCTCCTGACCTCGATCTCCCGGCGATCAACTATCTCCCGGATCAAGTGATACCGCCTCAGAATATGCCTGGACCGCTGATGGGACCTGGGTTCCTTGGCCAAAGCCACCGCTCCATTGTTATCGCAATACAAAGGTATTGGACGCTCAATGGATGGAACCACTCCAAGTTCAGTAATGAACTTCTTGATCCAGACAGCTTCTTTAGCAGCATCGTTGGCAGCGATGTATTCAGCCTCCATCGTCGAGTCTGCCACGGTTTCCTGCTTGGAACTCTTCCAGCTAACCGCCCCTCCGTAAAGGGTAAAGACAAAACCCGACTGCGACTTAGAGTCGTCCTTATCACTCTGGAAGCTCGAATCGGTAAAGGACTCCACTTGGAGTTCTCCGTTACCATACACCAAGAACATATCTCTAGTCCTTCGTAAGTACTTGAGAATGCTCTTCACAGCTGTCCAGTGACTCTCTCCAGGATCAGCTTGATACCTGCTCACTATACTTAGTGAGTATGCAACATCGGGTCTAGTACATAGCATCGCATACATGATAGAGCCTACTGCCGAAGCATAGGGTATCCCTTGCATGCGAGCTCTCTCCAAATCAGTCTTGGGAGACATCTCTTTGGAGAGAGTGACTCCAGAGATCGTGGGCAAGTTCCCACGCTTGGACTCTTCCATACTAAACCTCTTTAGTATGGTGTCTATGTACCTGGATTGGGACAATCCCAAAATCCGTTTGGATCTATATCTATAGATCCTAATTCCCAATATGCAGGAGGCATCACCAAGATCTTTCATTGAGAATCTTTGTGATAAGAAGAGCTTGACCGCTTGCAGCATAGGAATATCATTTCCTATCAAGAGTATGTCGTCCACGTACAATACGAGGAAGACAACCTTACTCTCTGCCACCTTCTTGTAGATACAAGGTTCATCTGGATTTTTGACGAAATCAAACTCTTTGATAACGACATCAAAGCAGATGTTCCAACTCCGCGATGCTTGCTTTAATCCATAAATGGATTTAAGCAGCTTGCACACCTTCCCGCTGCTCCCACTGTCTACGAAGCCCTCTGGCTGAGTCATGTACACGCACTCTTCTAAATCACCATTTAGAAAGGCGGTCTTAACATCCATTTGCCAGATTTCATAGTCATGAAAGGCAGGAATGGCAAGCATGATTCGGATGGATTTAAGCATAGCCACTGGAGAAAAGGTTTCGTCATAGTCCACACCTGGTCTTTGACGAAAACCCTTTGCTACAAGTCTAGCTTTGAAAGTCTCCACTTTCCCATCTACACCAAGTTTCTTTTTGAAGATCCACTTGCTCCCAATGGGTTTTACCCCTTCAGGAGCAACTTCCAAAGTCCATACTTTGTTGGTGTACATGGATTCCATCTCGGACCGCATAGCATCCAGCCATTTCACTGAGTCCCTACTCGTGATGGCCTGCTCGAAGCTAGTTGGGTCATCATCCTCCATGATGCAATCCTCGCTCCCACCGTCCATGAGAAAACCATAGTATCTCTCAGGTTGGCGAGGAACCCTACTAGATCGGCGGAGTGGCTGGGGTTCATCGGGAACTACGGAATCCTCTGGTTCCACCAGATCTTCTGTTGTAGCTTCTGCAGCTGGAACCTCTTCCAGTTCTACCTCATGACCACTAATCTCTTTTTCAAGAAATTCCTTTTCTAAAAAGGTGGCATGCCGAGAAACAAACACTCTTTGTTCCTCAGGGTGGTAGAAGATATACCCTCGCGAATGTTTGGGATATCCAATAAACTTACACAGAATAGACCTTGCCGCGAGTTTGTCCGGATTTTGCGTTTTTACATAGGCCGGACAACCCTATATCTTAACATAATTAAGACACGGTCTCTTTCCTTTCCATATCTCATATGGAGTGGTCGGCACGGTTTTGGTGGGAACCATATTCAATAGGTCTGCAGCTGTTTCCAGTGCATATCCCCAGAAGGAAATAGGTAACTCAGCTGTGCTCATCATAGAGCGCACCATATCTAATAGGGTGCGGTTCCTCCGTTCTGATACACCATTGTGCTGTGGTGTATATGGAGGAGTCAGCTGAGAGAGAATCCCATTCTCTTTTAGGAAGTCCAGGAATTCATTGCTCAAGTATTCACCTCCTCGATCAGATCGAAGGATTTTAATAATTTTTCCGGTTTGGTTCTCGACTTCTTGTTTATATTCTCTAAATTTCTCAAAAGCTTCTGATTTGTGTTTCATCAGGAACACATATCCGAATCTAGAGAGATCGTCAGTGAATGTAATGAAGTACGAAGAACCATCCCTGGCATGTGTAGACATGGGACCGCATACATCACTATGTATCAGTCCCAAGAGTTCGGTAACTCTTTCTCCGTGTCCCGTAAACGGAGCTTTGGTCATCTTGCCTTTGAGACATGACTGGCAAGTGTCATAAGATGAAAATTCAAACGGATTTAAATATCCATCTTTATGCAACTTAGCTAGTCGTGTCGCATTGATGTGGCCCAGTCTACAATGCCACAAGAAGGATTCGTTGAGTTCAGAACTCTTCCTCTTGTGTGCGCGTTTGTTATGCTCAGAACTGTTGATTGGTTTAGAACATAAATGTCATTGCACAACGTGCCTGATCCAACCAACTTTTGGTTACGGAAAATGTTCATAACATTGTCCTGTAATACAAAATTATATCCCTCTTTACTTAATAAAGAAACCGATATAATGTTGCATATCAGGTTCGGCATGTAATAGCATTCGTTCAGAACCAATGTATTACCAGTTGGTAATACAAGGTGATATTCCCCGACAGTCTTAGCTGCAACAATTGCACCATTTCCAACTCTAATGTCTTTATCACCTTCTCCAAGTTCTCTACCTTTCCTGAGCCCATGTAACTGATTACATATATGGGATCCTGACCCGGTATCCAATACCCAGGACGTAGAGCAAATAGAGAAACAGTTCTCAGTAACGAACACACCCGAAGAAAATGCATCAACATGTACTTTCTTCATTCGGGTGGCATGGGAATCCTGGTATTCCCCTATATCCTGTTCATTCCTATAACTCTTATAGGAAAGAACGGAACCAACGTTCCCCAGCACAGTATAACATGCGGGTTCGGTCAATACATCCATATTATTATCTTCATTAGGGCATGAAATGGTCGCTACCTGGAGAGAGAGAGAAGAAAACAGTTTAGCGTATGCTCGTGCAAGATCAGATTGGTTATTATCTTATCTAATCAGGATGGCTCCCACTGCTTTTTATCAAATCTTCCTTCAAACCCTAAAAGGAAAGACTAGCCGGGATTAATTACACACTACAAGTTCGCCAATCTTTCAGCCAGGCCAGTGTCGGTACTTTGAGGGAGGTCCCTCGTGCTTTCGCACGAACCTAATTAATGTAAACCTCGTTTTCCCAGAGGCGTAACCTCATTAACACCTTTCTAGACACCTACTTGATCGGCTAATTGTAATGTGTAAAACTCTCCCAGGAGTAACTCTTACTCGCAGTGGGTATCGGGATCCAACTATCTCATAGAAGGTATGCAATCTCATTGCAAATTTCAACAATTGAAATTCCCGATAATCTTTTGCCCCTAGCGTCCTATGACCTTGACGCAGGCCAACAAACCATAGTGCGCTAGTCAAGTTCAACCCGTCATTTCCTGATTGAATTAAACCCATCCGTACGACCCTTGACGCAGGCCAACAAAGTCGCACGACTACCCTAATCCAATCTGCATCATATGCATAAGCAGATAAATACTTGTTAGCTACCGCACACTACGCCTTGACGCAGGCCAACAAACGTAGCATGAATACTAACTACTACTCATCTGAAATGACGGAGGGCTACGCCAGGTTTTTCTGAAAACCTATTGCGTAATGAACTTGATATCGTTGTAGAATCAAATAAAGTTTTGAAATGGAGTGATTTAGAGGCTTTTCTAGTTTTGCTAAAGGGGTCACTCCCGGTGAAGGGATCGTCGGCCCTTTCCTCGTCGAATGAGGTGCGGGATATATCATATATATCACTGTGCAAAGCAGAAACTATAGAAGCAATCAAAACAAACCGAGTTCGTAGCATCTGCCAGTTATTGCTAAAGGAGTCACTCCCGGTGAAGGGATCTCGGTCCTTTCCTCATCGAATAAGGTGCAGGGCATATCACATATACCGCTATGCAAAGCAAGAACTGTAGCTACCTATTTTATTTTAAAATTCGATTCCACAACATCTTAGGTTTCTCATCTTTCATTAATCACATTAATGAAGTCCCATCAATTAAATACCTAAACATCACAGATAGATATAACGTACACTTATGCCATCCGCATTCGCCTCGATGTCCCCTCGTGCACCGTTAGGTTAGGTAACTAATGACAGAGCAGGGCAGGGCTAGCGCGGGTGTAAAACATAAGTAACGTCTATATAATATATCATATATACTATATACTATATCCATCACAGAATCATATCACAGATATCGCAGCAGAATAAACATATGAAATATTGGATATACTAGGACGTCCGTGTTTTCAATACGAGCCAGTATAAAACACGGATTCCACGGTCGTGATGAATAGCCAATCCCACACCCCTAGACCCCTACGAGAGCGGCAAGCAACCCTGCCAATTCTAGGGTTAGGAGACCCGGACTCGACTCCTCGAGTTGGTCTCCCACTGTACCCCAGAACCCGGTTACTTGTGCTCCCCTCCTTGGGTCTATACTAATGCGGAAAGGTAAATAATATACAAAGGGTGACATCTTCCGCTACCTGGAAGTGCCCCAAATAAAAGAATATTACATACAAGTTTTTACATGAATGAAAATGGAAAACACTCATCTCACATAAAAACCCCCGGCTATTCAAACACGACGATCCAATATAACATATCCAGCAACACATAACATCACATGTCATCAACGTAAGTAAATATGTCCATCCCAATTGTCGTTGACATATAGCAACGAAACCGGCGATATCACATATTACACTTACGGTCACAGAAAAGAAAGTGTAAAACTACAACAGTTGGAATCCACAACCTCTTTAGACATCACATGCCTAACAGTTACAAACCCCGCATTTTAGTCTCATTATCGAAAACTCTTTTCAATATCGTATGGGACTAAACTGCTAGATTTATAACATTCATCCAGTTATCTCATAACTGTTTGTGAATTCCAATTATTGTATCCAATTCCGGATAAATAGAATATATTAAACTTTCCGATCGAACATTCGAACACCCAAGTTTTCCCGACACCGATCAACACATGAAATAGGTTCAAAAACATTCACTTCATGCCTCAGTACCAACGGTCCAGCCGTAGAAGGGTCAAGCCAACGCCTCACATGTGGCACGCCGTACTCCCCCAAACCCGAAGGTTCAAAGGGCAGTTCAAGACGGTCACATAATCGAGTTAAGGTTTGTTGTCTTCTAGAGGGACCATCGCGTTACTTGCACTACTCAGAACGTCTTTTAACCACAGAAAAATCCAACACTTGGAATTATTCCGGCAGGGGAAAACTTGGGTATTTATATCCGGTCGAACTCTTTAACATATTCTACAGTTATCTGGAAAAACACTTAGACAAAGTTTGATATTCCGATCGAATCGTCGATTCCCAATTTAACCCCAGAGCACTCAATCTTAGAGTCAATTTAAAAATACCCAGAAAACTCAGTAGAATTTATCAGGAATTACTGTGCAATTAAGTATGGCTGACGTCACCTTTTGAGCGCGGAACAGCGGCAGAAGCCATGCTTCTGCCGCGGTTCCGCGGCTTAAGGAACTGTTCATATGAAATATTTTGCATCGTAATTCTTATAATTCTTTACTGAATTTTTTAGACATTTTTAATATTAAAAAATCCCAGATTTTAGAAAATTTCCAGAGAGCTCATGGGTATATGGGTTTCGGGTTCGTCCGGACTTCAAACTCCGTCTAGACTTCGCCTAAGGCTCTAGCTAGGCTCTGATACTACTGTAGGGTTCCTAGGCATCCTAAGGAAGTCTCACAAGGCATCGAACATGCCAATTTCAAAAAAAAATGGTGCCGAGAAACCCTAGACTACGGATCGTCGCTACAATTCTAGGCGAAATATAAATCTAGTTAACAATTTAACTAAAGTTAAGATGCTACAACCTTTGTAGATCCGGATACCCACTTCCTTAGCTCCACGAGGGCGTCCTCTCGCTGTCCATCTTGAACCTTGGACTCTCGTGACGGCTTCATCGGAGAAACGTGCGGAATAGGTCGTCGGCTTCGTGTCAAAGACGATCTACGTCGAGGTTGCACAAGCTCAAGCTCCGACTTCACAAAGTTGTAAAACTTGTGAAGAAAATACCCAAAACAACTTGGCAAGAGGTAGAGGGTGAAGAAATAGGAGGTGGGTTCACTTTAGAATTGGATTTATCTCACTAGATCTCAAGTTGCCATTAAAGTAGCAAGCTTGAAGAAGAAGAAGAAGATGAAGATGAAGCAAGAATGATAAGTCTTCTATTTTAAAAATAAAACTAATATGAATACTTATCATATCTTGACCATGGTCAAGTGTAGAGATTAAACCAAGGTTAGTTAGAGTGGTTAGGGTTAAGGATGAGATAAGGATGGTGGACTTTGTCAAAGCTTCAAGAAGCTTCAACATAGCTCCAAAATAAGCCACCATTCTCAACTTAATCCTTTCCAAATAAATAAACAAATAAATAAATGAAAAACCCAAACCCTAATCATCACTTAACCATGGTTTAATCCTTTACACTTAACCACATTATCAAGTATCATCAAACATGATACAAAGTAGTGCACTAAAGCATATCACATATACAATGTGCATCAAGTGAGAAAAATCCGTTTAAAGTGAACCAATACTAGTTAATGCAATGCAATATATCAAATATATAATTATGCATTAAATCATTAAATCAACATTTGATTCAATGATCCGGTCATGTCGCACATAACCGATTAGAATCCATTGTATCGATTTATCGAATCAATGATTCGATAACTAGGTCATATCGAATATAACCAATCGAAACATATATCGCGAGAATGAAATGCGGTATCACATACACGCATTATTCTCGGTCCTGCACATATCTCATATGCGCTCCTATTTAGTTTCGCTTGAGCCAGGAAACCTCTGTGTAGGACTCTAAAGACTCGTCAATACGCCGGTAGCAGATGATGATCATATCAAGCACCCACAAGCCGCAAGCGGTCTGCTAAACGTAACGGCCACCCGGGTATTGAGCGATCAGAAGATCGACGAGCTAGCCCGCTCACACTCCTGCGAATCCGACCAGTAACACTTACCGTACAGTCCGGTCTGTTCGTCTGATATGTCGCATATCTAGTCTAGGGGTGGTATACGTCAGACCCCAATAACCGATAAGTCGTGCCGATGTGAGGCTCATAACGGGTCGAGAAACTATTGGTAACACTTACCAGCAAATCTCTGATCAGCCCTAGCCAGGGACTTCCCTGTTACGGCCAATCGAGCACTGCGCAACATCAACTCCCAATACCGGGAGAGACAAAACCCCTCCTATCGCTCATTGCCTCCATGTGACTCGGGACTGTGCCCAAAGACCACCGTTTTGCACGCCCTCATGGACGTGGTAAGGTGGAGATCAAAGCACAGTGGGAATCACACAAGACTCTATGACGATCTCGGGTCTACAGACTAACCTGTACAAGTGTCACCTGAGAACTGCCATCTGACGTGAGGTATAATACCATCTGGGAGTTCTCGGCGAGTCCGTCCAGTGTACCCAGTCTCCACTGAGCACCCGTATACCATCTCTGATGTCAAACACCAATGGATATGGGATCATCCATCGCCCATCACATGGGTCGAGAAGCGTATACGCTAGTCTACTCTGGTATATCGATGCCCCGTCTCGATACACCCACGACTAGGGACCTTGAAGGATGTACTTATGGACTACCATGTCCCCACTAGTATGATCTGCATCATAGTCCAGGTAGTCAAGTACAAATCCTAAGGGCTTTACCAACATGTAACTATAAGACAGTATAAAGAGACTAGTGTACATGTTAAGATAAAGAGCAACCAGATAGCATACTATCATGTCGAGCAAGAAAGTCATCTCTATATATGTCCAAGCATCCAATATAATATACATAATCTGTACAATACTGGCCTCTAGGGCATACATACAACTAACAATCTCCCACTTGCACTAGGGCCAGCTGCTGTAGTATCTCATACCGAGCATCCGAAGAGTCTCTCAAACTGTATCTGGGGAATGGCCTTCGTGAGTGGATCCGCCGTGTTGTTCTTCATGTCAACTCTCCTGACCTCGATCTCCCGGCGATCAACTATCTCCCGGATCAGGTGATACCGCCTCAGAATATGCCTGGACCGCTGATGGGACCTGGGTTCCTTGGCCAAAGCCACCGCTCCATTGTTATCGCAATACAAAGGTATTGGACGCTCAATGGATGGAACCACTCCAAGTTCAGTAATGAACTTCTTGATCCAGACAGCTTCTTTAGCAGCATCGTTGGCAGCGATGTATTCAGCCTTCATCGTCGAGTCTGCCACGGTTTCCTGCTTGGAACTCTTCCAGCTAACCGCCCCTCCGTAAAGGGTAAAGACAAAACCCGACTGCGACTTAGAGTCGTCCTTATCACTCTGGAAGCTCGAATCGGTAAAGGACTCTACTTGGTGTAAGTCCACGTTGCGACCCCCGGTTCTTACGGGGAGGCGGAAACGGTATAAAATCAAAGTTTTATCGCAAGAGGCAACATGGACCAAGCTAGGTCGGGATCTTTACCTAAACTAAAACTAGCATACTAAGCTAAAGATATTTAGCTACTCGGATGAAGATGGTTATACCTAAACTTGAACTCCTTCTCTTCAAGCTCCGATGGTGGTCGATGGCTCCTTCTCGTTGTCTCCGTACGCCGAAGATAGATCCACTTGAAAGCTCCAACCTTTAGCTCCTTCTTCGTTCTTTGAAGAAACTAGTTCACTTGGTTTGCTAAACCTAGTGAACTAGAATGAGTAGAGATGATTTAGAATGGGATTTTATCTATGGTTCTTGATTCTCAACTCATGAGACAAGAGAACCATAGATCAAGAGAGGGAGCAAGAGGTTGAGGGTGAGAGCAAGAGGAGAGCTCAAGAACAAGAGAGAGAATGAGCAAGAAAAAAATGAGCAAGTATTTTGTCTCTCACCCTCTCATAATCCAAAGTGATCATAACTCATCATATCAAAAAAGTCTTATGTGATGGTTAGAAGCAACCATAACCTTATCATGTCATGCACTCATTTTACTCAAATGAACAAGCAAGTAAAAGTCATTGGCATGAAATGATAACCATGGTTATCATGATGGTCAACTAGTCAAGCCTAGTCAACCGGTCAACAGGTCAACAAAAGTCAACAAGTCAACAAAGTCAACAAGTCAACAAAAGTCAACAAGTCAACAACCATATCACCATAATACTTAATTAATATAATAGTTAATCACATATCATATTCTCATTAGGGTCGAGCATAAAGTCAAATAGTCAACGGTCAACTGTCAACAACCCTAATGAGAATCCGCAGCCTCTGCCTCCCTGTCAACTGTGCATACACACCCGCATCCGCGTTCCGAGGAACACGAATGCAAACTGGATAAATCCAATCCCATAAGGTACACTAGGATCTGGCTTAAACCAAAGCCCGCTAGTGTAAACTGTCCGGACACTGTACGTGCACAAGTGCACGGATGTGACCGAACCCTGTCGCAAAACCATGCGACCTGTCGCAATACCATGCGACCTCTACTCTTTTGCCTAAAGGCGAAAAGCTTTCTGTATGGGACTCTAAAGACTCGACACTACGCTGGCAGTGGGTTTAACCACAGACCGCAAGCGGCACTAGCTGTGCGTAACGGTCCCCAGGTAATGCCGACAAGAAGACCGACGAGGCGAAACCCATCTGAACTCCTACTGAGCCTGAGCGTGACATTCTCCGTACAGTCCGGTCTGTTCGTCTGATACATCGCATGGCGGGCCTAGGGGGCGGTAAACGTCAGTCCCCCAATAGCGGTACAAGTCGTGCCGGAGCGAAGCCCAAAACACCCTGAGATAACACTGGAAACCTACCAGTATATCTCGTTTGCCCTGGCCAGGGACTACTCGTGTAATGGCTCTCCTAGACACAGCGCGATGTCAACCCCCAATACCGGGAGAGACGAATCCTGTCTAACCGTCACTGCCTCCAAGTGCTTCGGGACTGCACCCAACCACCACCTGTTTGCACGACTCCTTTGAGCCGTGGTAGGGTAGTGATCAAAGTACAGTGGGAACACACCCGAGGCGAAGTGACAGTGTCAAGTCAGCGGACTAAGCTGTACTCATGTCACCTGGGAACTGATAACTGACGATAGGTATAATACCAACTAGTCAGTTCCCGACGAGTCCTGTCCAGTGTACCCGTAACCTAACGAGCACCCGCATACTATCTCAAGTACGACGTACTGACGGCTGTGGGACAGACCGTCTCCCACACTGGGATGAGAAGCGCATGCGCTGGTCTACTCCGGAGTATCGATGCCCTGTCTCGATAGTCCTGCGACCAGGGACCTGCATAAGGATGTGCTTATAGATTACCCAGCCCCACTAGTGTGACGGCCATCACATCGCTGGTAATCAAGCAAAGATCCTAAGGGCTCTACTAATGTGTATAGGCGATATACAAAAATAAACACATGTACACATTGAAGTAGAAACAAACCAAGTAGCATACTACTATTTTGAGCAAGATTGTATATACAAGGTGAATATCCCAAGCATCCATTAAGTAATATACAAACTAGTATGATACAGTAATGGCCTCTAGGGCATATACACTAACAATCTCCCACTTGCACTAAGGCCATGTACTGGCGTATCGAAGACCTATCATCTCGATCAGCCGCTCGAACTGAGTCTGGGGCAGGGCCTTGGTGAATGGATCTGCAGTGTTATCTTCTGAAGCGACTCTCCGAACCTCGATCTCCTGGCGATCCACGATCTCCCTGATCAGGTGATACCGCCTCAAGATGTGCCTGGATCTCTGATGGGACCTGGGTTCCTTCGCTAATGCTATAGCCCCGTTGTTGTCGCAATACAGAGGTATTGGATCAACAATGGACGGAACCACCTGAAGTTCTTTCAAGAACTTCCTCATCCAGACAGCTTCTTTTGCGGCATCAGATGCAGCGATGTATTCCGCTTCCATCGTCGAGTCTGCAACGGTTTCCTGTTTGGAACTCTTCCAACACACCGCCCCTCCATTGAGGGTAAAGACAAAACCCGACATGGACTTGGAATCATCCTTGTCACTCTGGAAGCTGGAGTCAGCAAAGGCCTCGATCTGGAGGTCTTTTCTGCCATACACCAAGAACATCTCCTTAGTCCTTCTCAGGTACTTGAGAATGTTCTTTACCGCTATCCAGTGTTTCTCCCCAGGGTTTGACTGATACCGGCTTACCACACTCAGTGCATAAGCTACATCCGGTCTGGTACACAACATCGCATACATTATAGAGCCTACCGCAGAAGTGTAGGGTATAATAGACATGCGATCCCTCTCCAAATCAGTCTTGGGAGACATCTCTTTAGAGAGGGTGATCCCGTGACAAGCCGGTAGGTTACCGCGCTTGGAATCTTCCATACTGAATCTCTTCAGTATGGTGTCGATGTACCTGGACTGCGAAAGTCCTAATATCCTCTTGGATCTGTCACGGTAGATCCGGATACCCAGAATGTATGAGGCATCACCCAGGTCTTTCATGGAGAACCTGTGTGACAAGAACCCCTTGACAGATTGTAGCATAGGAATGTCATTTCCTATTAAGAGAATGTCATCCACGTATAAAACGAGGAATACTACAGTTCTCGCTACAAATCTACTATAGATACATGGTTCATCTGGATTTTTGATAAAGCCAAATTCCTTGACCGTCTCATCAAAGCAGATGTTCCAACTCCGCGACGCCTGCTTTAGTCCATAGATGGACTTAAGCAACTTGCACACCTTTCCGCTGCTCCCACTCTGAATGAAACCCTCCGGCTGGTCCATATAGACACACTCCTCTAAATTTCCATTTAGAAAAGCTGTCTTTACGTCCATTTGCCAGATCTCATAATCGTGGAAGGCAGCAATGGCAAGAAGGATCCGAATGGATTTCAGCATGGCTACTGGAGAAAAGGTTTCGTCGTAGTCCAAGCCAGGTCTTTGACGAAAACCCTTTGCTACCAGCCTAGCTTTATAGGTCTCAACCTGTCCATCTACACCAATCTTCTTTTTGAAGATCCACTTGCATCCTACGGGTTTTACCCCGTCTGGAGCAATGTCCAACGTCCATACCTTGTTGGTGTACATGGACTCCATTTCGGTCCGCATTGCATCCAGCCATTTCACTGAGTCAACGCTCTGAACGGCCTGCTGGAAGCTAGTAGGCTCATCATAATCTATGATGCAATCCTCTCTATCCCCGTCTATGAGAAAACCGCAGTATCTCTCGGGCGGATGAGACTGCCTACTACTCCTGCGGAGCGGCGTAGGAATGTCCTGTTCTGTTGAACCCTCTGGTTCCACTAACCTTTCAGTAATAGTCTGTGGTTCTGGAATTTCTTCCAGTTCTACTGCGCTCCCACTAATTTCCTTTTCCAAGAACTGGTGTTCTAGAAAGTGGGCATTACGAGAAACAAGGACTTTTTGTTCCTCTGCGTAGTAGAAAAGATACCCCCTGGTGTTCTTTGGGTATCCCACAAACTTGCACAGTACTGAGCGTGCCTCGAGTTTGTCCGCATGCTGCTTTTTGACAAAAGCTGGACATCCCCAGATCTTCAGATATTGAAGATAGGGTTTCTTCCCACTCCACATTTCATATGGGGTGGTAGGCACAGTCTTATTCGGAACTCGGTTCAAAAGGTATGCAGCTGATTCTAGCGCATACCCCCAGAACGATCGCGGTAACTCAGCGTTACTCATCATGGACCGCACCATATCCAATAGGGTGCGGTTCCGTCTCTCCGATACACCATTATGTTGCGGGGTGTATGGAGGAGTAAGCTGAGAGAGAATTCCGTTCTCTTTTAAATAGTCCAGGAACTCGGCACTTAAGTATTCTCCACCTCGATCCGATCTTAGAATCTTAATACTTTTGCCGGTCTGTTTCTCTACTTCATTCTTATACTCCTGGAATTTTCCAAAGGCCTCGGACTTATGTTTCATTAAGAAGACATAACCGTACCTTGAGAAGTCATCCGTAAAAGTAATGAAGTAAGAATGTCCGCTTCGGGCATGTGTAGACATTGGACCGCACACGTCACTGTGTACGAGTCCCAAGAGCTCGCTCGCTCTTACTCCTTGTCCAGTAAACGGAGTCTTTGTCATCTTTCCTTTGAGACAAGATTGACAAGTGGCATACGATTGATATTCGAACGCATTCAAATATCCTTCTGTATGTAACTTAGTCAACCTTCTCTCATTGATGTGACCCAATCTACAATGCCATAAGAAAGTCTGATTTATTTCTGGAGACCTTCTTTTGTGTGTATTCTGGACATTAAAAATCTGCGGTTGGTTTAACACGTATATACCATTACTCAATGTACCTGACCCAATCAAAACTTGATTAAGGTGAATGTTTACAACATTACTTACAAACGCAAATTCATAACCTTCTTTAGAAACTAAAGATACAGAAATGATATTACAAGTTGCGTTGGGTACAAAAAAGCAATTACGCAAAACCAAAACATGTCCATCTGACATTCCCAGGTGATAGTCCCCCACGGCTTTAGCATCCATGCTAGCTCCGTTTGCAACTCTGAGGGTCATGTCACCTGCTTTCAAAACACTACGGTTTCTCAACGCCTGCAAAGAATTACAGATATGAGATCCTGATCCGGTATCCAATACCCAGGAAGTAGAGTTTATTGAAAGACAGTTTTCAATAACATACACACCTGAAGCTGAAGCTGCAACTTGCTTCAATTCCTGTGTTCTGGCCTTCCAGGCCCTGCAATCATTCTTCCAGTGTCCTTTCTTATGACAATAGAAGCATTCTTCCTTATCCACAAGCTTCCCCGCTATCTTTGTTGCTTTACCTTTTCCCTTCGTATCCACTTTACTAACACCGCCCCTTGGTTTGGCGGGGGCCTTCTTCTTCTTTCCCTTGGCTTTCGCCTTGGACCTAGAAGAAGATGATCCTCCTACAAACAAAGTGGATGTTTCCCTACCTTTCTGTAGGGTGCCCTCTGCGCTCCTCAGCATGTTGAGGAGCTCTGAAAGTTCAACCTCTTTTTCCTGTAGGTTGAAGTTCAGTATAAACTGGGCGTAAGTGGAAGGAAGGGACTGGAGAACTATATCCGTATATAGTTCACTCTCTAATGTGATCCCTAGGTCAGCGAGCTCCTCAATGAAGCCGATCATCTTTAGCACGTGCTCGGCTACTGATGATCCGACGGCCATTCTTGTCGAAAATAACTTTTTCGACGCTTCGTATCTTGCGATACGTGATTGCTCTCCATACAGTTCTTTTGTATGGAGCAATATGGACTCCATGTCCATATTCTCATGCCTCCTCTGATGTTCGTTGTCCATCGAGGCAAGCAGGAGGCACTTGGCCTTCGCGCTATCAATCTCCCAAGTCTTGCGGATTTCCTTATCCGCGACGCTGGAAGTTGGACCAGGGACAGGGGGAGCTTTGGTGGTAAGAAGATACCCCAGCTTGTCATAAGTGATTGCTATCTTGACATTCCTGAGCCAATCTTTGTAGTTTGGCCCTGTCAGTTTGTTTTTATCTAGGAGTAACTTAAGTCCAGTCATGTTGATTGGTCGCTGCAATTAGGAGAGAGAAGAAGAAACACTCAGCATGATGCTCTTGCAAGTTTAGAGTGGTTTTTAGTTTGTCTAAACAGGATGGCTCCCACTGTTTCTCGAATCCCTCCTCAAACCATAAAGGAAGAATTAGTCAGGATCAATCCCACCGTACAATACTTGCTTAACCGTTCAGCCAGGCCGGTGTCGGTACTTCGAGGGAGGTTTTCCAACGCTTTCGCGAAGTTCCTTAATTAAAGAACCTCTTTTCCCTGGGGGCGTAGCCCCGCTAACACCTTTCTAGGCACCTACTAGGTTTATAGCATTGATCGTTAAGTGAGAAATTTTCCCGAGGAGTAGCATATACTCACAGTAGGATCGGGATCCAAATATCATCGCGTGACGAAACTGAAGGAATCCTACCAGAATCATCACACTCCAAATGGTATGCAAATCTAGCAAGTTTCAGTACTTATGAAACTCCCGATGTGGATTTTTGCCCCATGCTCTTATGACCTTGGCGTGAGGTCAAAATGTCATAAGTCACATGTCAAGTTCGTCCCATCATTATCCAGGTTAATTTGAATCCACCCGTACATACCCTTGACGTAGGCCAAAATGGCAGTACGACTGTCTCAAACCAACGCATTCTATCTATGCAACAGATAAATATCCGGCAGCTACCAATCACTAGGCCTTGGCGTGAGGTCAAAATACATAGCTTGAATACTACCGAATATTTAACTGAATGATGGAGGGCTACGGATGGTTTTGGCAAAACCGTGAACGTAGTGAACTTGATTTGGTCGATGGAACGAGATAGCTTTTAAATGGAGTGGCTCAAACTCCGTATTTTAAAAGTTTGTTTTGAAAAGAACCGAGTGGTTTTTCGAAAGTGTTCCAACGACTTTAACTTGGTTTATTATCTTGCATTAGTTCTTTTAATGCGTGATATTCTTGCATTAGTTCTTTTAATGCGTCCCATCATTTAATCCTACCATTGCAGAAAACAACCAAAATATGACGTACGCTTATGCCATTCGCATTCGCCACGGGGCCCCGTCATTACCCGTTAGGTTACTTAACTAACGACAGAGCGGGGGCTGGGCTAGCGCGTCTGTAAAACATAAGCAACGCCTAAATAATATCATATATGAATATACTGCAATGATAAACATTTCAGATCACAGATAAATACATTGGATATACTAGCAATCTGTAATTTGTACGAGCCTGTAACAAAAACAGATAACACGGTCGCGGTGAATAGCCAAAACCCCACCCAAGACCCCTACGGGTGCGGCAAACTACCCGCCAAGTACCCGAAGCGTAGCAACCTCCCTCATCTCCATGAGTAGGCCACTCGACACTTCGGCATACCCGGTAGTTTGTGCACCCCTCCATGGGTCTATCCTAGGAGCAAAAACAGTAAAAAGAAATTATACAATGACGGCTACAACCCCTTCTCGGTTGTGCGGCCATACAAATAATTATTACATCAATTTACAAATTTACATGAATTGCAAGAAAAGAAAACTCTCGTCTCACAACCCCGGCTATTCACCCGCGACAATCCAACATATTTATATACACATTCCAGCACATTACAGATCATGTATAACCCCGACTAATCGACTTATAGCGATTAGCCGACGTTCAATACATGCAGACATCACAGATATAACCATCATAGTCAAAGTGCAGTGAAGTTCGGAAAAATACGGAATTATAGGACCCCAAAAGGAAATTTCTTTTCTGGAAAATCTGGGCACATATAATATATATCAAAAATCCCAAAACCAACACAGACACACACTGCACGAAAAACGATGCACAGAAGACGACAAAGAGCGGGGGTTCCGCGGCGGATGCATAGCTCACGCGGCGGAAGGGCGGCGGTTTCGACGAATTACTGTATCGTTTTTCTTGGGTGTTCACACAAAACCCTGAGCCGAATTTACAAGTGTAAAGTTTTTCATTTTGACCAGAAAAAATTTCAACAGAAACTCAGGTTTTGTAAAAGTTAGGTTTTTGGATTTTTCCGGTTCCGAACTTCGTTACACTTTACTACCAAGCTAGTTTAAGTTTAGTTAGGCTCTGATACCACTGTAAGTCCACGTTGCGACCCCCGGTTCTTACGGGGAGGCGGAAACGGTATAAAATCAAAGTTTTATCGCAAGAGGCAACATGGACCAAGCTAGGTCGGGATCTTTACCTAAACTAAAACTAGCATACTAAGCTAAAGATATTTAGCTACTCGGATGAAGATGGTTATACCTAAACTTGAACTCCTTCTCTTCAAGCTCCGATGGTGGTCGATGGCTCCTTCTCGTTGTCTCCGTACGCCGAAGATAGATCCACTTGAAAGCTCCAACCTTTAGCTCCTTCTTCGTTCTTTGAAGAAACTAGTTCACTTGGTTTGCTAAACCTAGTGAACTAGAATGAGTAGAGATGATTTAGAATGGGATTTTATCTATGGTTCTTGATTCTCAACTCATGAGACAAGAGAACCATAGATCAAGAGAGGGAGCAAGAGGTTGAGGGTGAGAGCAAGAGGAGAGCTCAAGAACAAGAGAGAGAATGAACAAGAAAAAATGAGCAAGTATTTTGTCTCTCACCCTCTCATAATCCAAAGTGATCATAACTCATCATATCAAAAAAGTCTTATGTGATGGTTAGAAGCAACCATAACCTTATCATGTCATGCACTCATTTTACTCAAATGAACAAGCAAGTAAAAGTCATTGGCATGAAATGATAACCATGGTTATCATGATGGTCAACTAGTCAAGCCTAGTCAACCGGTCAACAAGTCAACAAAAGTCAACAAGTCAACAAAGTCAACAAGTCAACAAAAGTCAACAAGTCAACAACCATATCACCATAATACTTAATTAATATAATAGTTAATCACATATCATATTCTCATTAGGGTTGAGCATAAAGTCAAATAGTCAACGGTCAACTGTCAACAACCCTAATGAGAATCCGCAGCCTCTGCCTCCCTGTCAACTGTGCATACACACCCGCATCCGCGTTCCGAGGAACACGAATGCAAACTGGATAAATCCAATCCCATAAGGTACACTAGGATCTGGCTTAAACCAAAGCCCGCTAGTGTAAACTGTCCGGACACTGTACGTGCACAAGTGCACGGATGTGACCGAACCCTGTCGCAAAACCATGCGACCTGTCGCAATACCATGCGACCTCTACTCTTTTGCCTAAAGGCGAAAAGCTTTCTGTGTGGGACTCTAAAGACTCGACACTACGCTGGCAGTGGGTTTAACCACAGACCGCAAGCGGCACTAGCTGTGCGTAACGGTCCCCAGGTAATGCCGACAAGAAGACCGACGAGGCGAAACCCATCTGAACTCCTACTGAGCCTGAGCGTGACATTCTCCGTACAGTCCGGTCTGTTCGTCTGATACATCGCATGGCGGGCCTAGGGGGCGGTAAACGTCAGTCCCCCAATAGCGGTACAAGTCGTGCCGGAGCGAAGCCCAAAACACCCTGAGATAACACTGGAAACCTACCAGTATATCTCGTTTGCCCTGGCCAGGGACTACTCGTGTAATGGCTCTCCTAGACACAGCGCGATGTCAACCCCCAATACCGGGAGAGACGAATCCTGTCTAACCGTCACTGCCTCCAAGTGCTTCGGGACTGCACCCAACCACCACCTGTTTGCACGACTCCTTTGAGCCGTGGTAGGGTAGTGATCAAAGTACAGTGGGAACACACCCGAGGCGAAGTGACAGTGTCAAGTCAGCGGACTAAGCTGTACTCATGTCACCTGGGAACTGATAACTGACGATAGGTATAATACCAACTAGTCAGTTCCCGACGAGTCCTGTCCAGTGTACCCGTAACCTAACGAGCACCCGCATACTATCTCAAGTACGACGTACTGACGGCTGTGGGACAGACCGTCTCCTACACTGGGATGAGAAGCGCATGCGCTGGTCTACTCCGGAGTATCGATGCCCTGTCTCGATAGTCCTGCGACCAGGGACCTGCATAAGGATGTGCTTATAGATTACCCAGCCCCACTAGTGTGACGGCCATCACATCGCTGGTAATCAAGCAAAGATCCTAAGGGCTCTACTAATGTGTATAGGCGATATACAAAAATAAACACATGTACACATTGAAGTAGAAACAAACCAAGTAGCATACTACTATTTTGAGCAAGATTGTATATACAAGGTGAATATCCCAAGCATCCATTAAGTAATATACAAACTAGTATGATACAGTAATGGCCTCTAGGGCATATACACTAACACTTGGAGTTCTCCGTTACCATACACCAAGAACATATCTCTAGTCCTTCGTAAGTACTTGAGAATGCTCTTCACAGCTGTCCAGTGACTCTCTCCAGGATCAGCTTGATACCTGCTCACTATACTTAGTGAGTATGCAACATCGGGTCTAGTACATAGCATCGCATACATGATAGAGCCTACTGCCGAAGCATAGGGTATCCCTTGCATGCGAGCTCTCTCCAAATCAGTCTTGGGAGACATCTCTTTGGAGAGAGTGACTCCAGAGATCGTGGGCAAGTTCCCACGCTTGGACTCTTCCATACTAAACCTCTTTAGTATGGTGTCTATGTACCTGGATTGGGACAATCCCAAAATCCGTTTGGATCTATCTCTATAGATCCTAATTCCCAATATGCAGGAGGCATCACCAAGATCTTTCATTGAGAATCTTTGTGATAAGAAGAGCTTGACCGCTTGCAGCATAGGAATATCATTTCCTATCAAGAGTATGTCGTCCACGTACAATACGAGGAAGACAACCTTACTCTCTGCCACCTTCTTGTACATACAAGGTTCATCTGGATTTTTGACGAAATCAAACTCTTTGATAACGACATCAAAGCAGATGTTCCAACTCCGCGATGCTTGCTTTAATCCATAAATGGATTTAAGCAGCTTGCACACCTTCCCGCTGCTCCCACTGTCTATGAAGCCCTCTGGCTGAGTCATGTACACGCACTCTTCTAAATCACCATTTAGAAAGGCGGTCTTAACATCCATTTGCCAGATTTCGTAGTCATGAAAGGCAGCAATGGCAAGCATGATTCGGATGGATTTAAGCATAGCCACTGGAGAAAAGGTTTCGTCATAGTCCACACCTGGTCTTTGACGAAAACCCTTTGCTACAAGTCTAGCTTTGAAAGTCTCCACTTTCCTATCTACACCAAGTTTCTTTTTGAAGATCCACTTGCTCCCAATGGGTTTTACCCCTTCAGGAGCAACTTCCAAAGTCCATACTTTGTTGGTGTACATGGATTCCATCTCGGACCGCATAGCATCCAGCCATTTCACTGAGTCCCTACTCGTGATGGCCTGCTCGAAGCTAGTTGGGTCATCATCCTCCATGATGCAATCCTCGCTCCCACCGTCCATGAGAAAACCATAGTATCTCTCAGGTTGGCGAGGAACCCTACTAGATCGGCGGAGTGGCTGGGGTTCATCGGGAACTACGGAATCCTCTGGTTCCACCAGATCTTCTGCTGTAGCTTCTGCAGCTGGAACCTCTTCCAGTTCTACCTCATGACCACTAATCTCTTTTTCAAGAAATTCCTTTTCTAAAAAGTTGGCATGCCGAGAAACAAACACTCTTTGTTCCTCAGGGTGGTAGAAGATATACCCTCGCGAATGTTTGGGATATCCAATAAACTTACACAGAATAGACCTTGCCGCGAGTTTGTCCGGATTTTGCGTTTTTACATAGGCCGGACAACCCCATATCTTAACATAATTAAGACATGGTCTCTTTCCTTTCCATATCTCATATGGAGTGGTCGGCACGGTTTTGGTGGGAACCATATTCAATAGGTCTGCAGCTGTTTCCAGTGCATATCCCCAGAAGGAAATAGGTAACTCAGCTGTGCTCATCATAGAGCGCACCATATCTAATAGGGTGCGGTTCCTCCGTTCTGATACACCATTGTGCTGTGGTGTATATGGAGGAGTCAGCTGAGAGAGAATCCCATTCTCTTTTAGGAAGTCCAGGAATTCATTGCTCAAGTATTCACCTCCTCGATCAGATCGAAGGATTTTAATACTTTTTCCGGTTTGGTTCTCGACTTCTTGTTTATATTCTCTAAATTTCTCAAAAGCTTCTGATTTGTGTTTCATCAGGAACACATATCTGAATCTAGAGAGATCGTCAGTGAATGTAATGAAGTACGAAGAACCATCCCTGGCATGTGTAGACATGGGACCGCATACATCACTATGTATCAGTCCCAAGAGTTCGGTAACTCTTTCTCCGTGTCCCGTAAACGGAGTTTTGGTCATCTTGCCTTTGAGACATGACTGGCAAGTGTCATAAGATGAAAATTCAAACGGATTTAAATATCCATCTTTATGCAACTTAGCTAGTCGTGTCGCATTGATGTGGCCCAGTCTACAATGCCACAAGAAGGATTCGTTGAGTTCAGAACTCTTCCTCTTGTGTGCGTTTGTTATGCTCAGAACTGTTGATTGGTTTAGAACATAAATGCCATTGCACAACGTGCCTGATCCAACCAACTTTTGGTTACGGAAAATGTTCATAACATTGTCCTGTAATACAAAATTATATCCCTCTTTACTTAATAAAGAAACCGATATAATGTTGCATATCAGGTTCGGCATGTAATAGCATTCATTCAGAACCAATGTATTACCAGTTGGTAATACAAGGTGATATTCCCCGACAGTCTTAGCTGCAACAATTGCACCATTTCCAACTCTAATGTCTTTATCACCTTCTCCAAGTTCTCTACCTTTCCTGAGCCCATGTAACTGATTACATATATGGGATCCTGACCCGGTATCCAATACCCAGGACGTAGAGCAAATAGAGAAACAGTTCTCAGTAACGAACACACCCGAAGAAAATGCATCAACATGTACTTTCTTTATTCGGGTGGCATGGGAATCCTGGTATTCCCCTATATCCTGTTCATTCCTATAACTCTTATAGGAAAGAACGGAACCAACGTTCCCCAGCATAGTATAACATGCGGGTTCGGTCAATACATCCATATTATTATCTTCATTAGGGCATGAAATGGTCGCTACCTGGAGAGAGAGAGAAGAAAACACTTTAGCGTATGCTCGTGCAAGATCAGATTGGTTATTATCTTATCTAATCAGGATGGCTCCCACTGCTTTTTATCAAATCTTCCTTCAAACCCTAAAAGGAAAGACTAGCCGGGATTAATTACACACTACAAGTTCGCCAATCTTTCAGCCAGGCCAGTGTCGGTACTTTGAGGGAGGTCCCTCGTGCTTTCGCACGAACCTAATTAATGTAAACCTCGTTTTCCCAGAGGCGTAACCTCGTTAACACCTTTCTAGACACCTACTTGATCGGCTAATTGTAATGTGTAAAACTCTCCCAGGAGTAACTCTTACTCGCAGTGGGTATCGGGATCCAACTATCTCATAGAAGGTATGCAATCTCATTGCAAATTTCAACAATTGAAATTCCCGATAATCTTTTGCCCCTAGCGTCCTATGACCTTGACGCAGGCCAACAAACCATAGTGCGCTAGTCAAGTTCAACCCGTCATTTCCTGATTGAATTAAACCCACCCGTACGACCCTTGACGCAGGCCAACAAAGTCGCACGACTACCCTAATCCAATCTGCATCATATGCATAAGCAGATAAATACTAGTTAGCTACCGCACACTACGCCTTGACGCAGGCCAACAAACTTAGAACGAATACTAACTACTACTCATCTGAAATGACGGAGGGCTACGCCAGGTTTTTCTGAAAACCTATTGCGTAATGAACTTGATATCGTTGTAGAATCAAATGAAGTTTTGAAATGGAGTGATTTTGAGGCTTTTCTAGTTTTGCTAAAGGGGTCACTCCCGGTGAAGGGATCGTCGGCCCTTTCCACGCCGAATGAGGTGCGGGATATATCATATATATCACTGTGCAAAGCAGAAACTATAGAAGCAATCAAAACAAACCGAGTGTGTAGCATCTGCCAGTTATTGCTAAAGGAGTCACTCCCGGTGAAGGGATCTCGGTCCTTTCCTCATCGAATAAGGTGCAGGGCATATCACATATACCGCTATGCAAAGCAAGAACTGTAGCTACCTATTTTATTTTAAAATTCGATTCCACAACATCTTAGGTTTCTCATCTTTCATTAATCACATTAATGAAGTCCCATCAATTAAATACCTAAACATCACAGATAGATATAACGTACACTTATGCCATCCGCATTCGCCTCGATGTCCCATCGTGCACCGTTAGGTTAGGTAACTAACGACAGAGCAGGGCAGGGCTAGCGCGGGTGTAAAACATAAGTAACGTCTATATAATATATCATATATACTATATACTATATCCATCACAGAATCACATCACAGATATCGCAGCAGAATAAACATATGAAATATTGGATATACTAGGACGTCCGTGTTTTCAATACGAGCCAGTATAAAACACGGATTCCACGGTCGTGATGAATAGCCAATCCCACACCCTTAGACCCCTACGAGAGCGGCAAGCAACCCTGCCAATTCTAGGGTTAGGAGACCCGGACTCGACTCCTCGAGTTGGTCTCCCACTGTACCCCAGAACCCGGTTACTTGTGCAACCCTCCTTGGGTCTATCCTAATGCGGAAAGGTAAATAATATACAAAGGGTGACATCTTCCGCTACCTGGAAGTGCCCCAAATAAAAGAATATTACATACAAGTTTTTACATGAATGAAAATGGAAAACACTCATCTCACATAAAACCCCCGGCTATTCAAACACGACGATCCAATATAACATATCCAGCAACACATAACATCACATGTCATCAACGTAAGTAAATATGTCCATCCCAATTGTCGTTGACATATAGCAACGAAACCGGCGATATCACATATTACACTTACGGTCACAGAAAAGAAAGTGTAAAACTACAACAGTTGGAATCCACAACCTCTTTAGACATCACATGCCTAACAGTTACAAACCCCGCATTTTAGTCTCATTATCGAAAACTCTTTTCAATATCGTATGGGACTAAACTGCTAGATTTATAACATTGATCCAGTTATCTCATAACTGTTTGTGAATTCCAATTATTGTATCCAATTCCGGATAAATAGAATATATTAAACTTTCCGATCGAACATTCGAACACCCAAGTTTTCCCGACACCGATCAACACATGAAATAGGTTCAAAAACATTCACTTCATGCCTCAGTACCAACGGTCCAGCCGTAGAAGGGTCAAGCCAACGCCTCACATGTGGCACGCCGTACTCCCCCAAACCCGAAGGTTCAAAGGGCAGTTCAAGACGATCACATAATCGAGTTAAGGTTTGTTGTCTTCTAGAGGGACCATCGCGTTACTTGCACTACTCAGAACGTCTTTTAACCACAGAAAAATCCAACACTTGGAATTATTCCGGCAGGGGAAAACTTGGGTATTTATATCCGGTCGAACTCTTTAACATATTCTACAGTTATCTGGAAAAACACTTAGATAAAGTTTGATATTCCGATCGAATCGTCGATTCCCAATTTAACCCCAGAGCACTCAATCTTAGAGTCAATTTAAAAATACCCAGAAAACTCAGTAGAATTTATCAGGAATTACTGTGCAATTAAGTATGGATGACGTCACCTTTTGAGCGCGGAACAGCGGCAGAAGCCATGCTTCTGCCGCGGTTCCGCGGCTTAAGGAACTGTTCATGTGAAATATTTTGCATCGTAATTCTTATAATTCTTTACTGAATTTTTTAGACATTTTTAATATTAAAAAATCCCAGATTTTAGAAAATTTCCAGAGAGCTCATGGGTATATGGGTTTCGGGTTCGTCCGGACTTCAAACTTCGTCTAGACTTCGCCTAAGGCTTTCGCTAGGCTCTGATACCACTGTAGGGTTCCTAGGCATCCTAAGGAAGTCTTACAAGGCATCGAACATGCCAATTTCAAAAAAAAATGGTGCCGAGAAACCCTAGACTACGGATCGTCGCTACAATTCTAGGCGAAATATAAATCTAGTTAACAATTTAACTAAAGTTAAGATGCTACAACCTTTGTAGATCCGGATACCCACTTCCTTAGCTCCACGAGGGCGTCCTCTCGCTGTCCATCTTGAACCTTGGACTCTCGTGATGGCTTCATCGGAGAAACGTGCGGAATAGGTCGTCGGCTTCGTGTCAAAGACGATCTACGTCGGGTTGCACAAGCTCAAGCTCCGACTTCACAAAGTTGTAAAACTTGTGAAGAAAACACCCAAAACAACTTGGCAAGAGGTAGAGGGTGAAGAAATAGGAGGTGGGTTCACTTTAGAATTGGATTTATCTCACTAGATCTCAAGTTGCCATTAAAGTAGCAAGCTTGAAGAAGAAGAAGAAGATGAAGATGAAGCAAGAATGATAAGTCTTCTATTTTAAAAATAAAACTAATATGAATACTTATCATATCTTGACCATGTTCAAGTGTAGAGATTAAACCAAGGTTAGTTAGAGTGGTTAGGGTTAAGGATGAGATAAGGATGGTGGACTTTGTCAAAGCTTCAAGAAGCTTCAACATAGCTCCAAAATAAGCCACCATTCTCAACTTAATCCTTTCCAAATAAATAAATAAATAAATAAATGAAAAACCTAAACCCTAATCATCATTTAACCATGGTTTAATCCTTTACACTTAACCACATTATCAAGTATCATTAAACATGATACAAAGTAGTGCACTAAAGCATATCACATATACAATGTGCATCAAGTGAGAAAAATCCGTTTAAAGTGAACCAATACTAGTTAATGCAATGCAATATATCAAATATATAATTATGCATTAAATCATTAAATCAACATTTGATTCAATGATCCGGTCATGTCGCACATAACCGACTAGAATCCAATGTATCGATTTATCGAATCAATGATTCGATAACTAGGTCATATCGAATATAACCAATCGAAACATATATCGCGAGAATGAAATGCGGTATCACATACACGCATTATTCTCGGTCCTGCACATATCTCATATGCGCTCCTATTTCGTTTCGCTTGAGCCAGGAAACCTCTGTGTAGGACTCTAAAGACTCGTCAATACGCCGGTAGCAGATGATGATCATATCAAGCACCCACAAGACGCAAGCGGTCTGCTAAACGTAACGGCCACCCGGGTATTGAGCGATCAGAAGATCGACGAGCTAGCCCGCTCACACTCCTGCGAATCCGACCAGTAACACTTACCGTACAGTCCGGTCTGTTCGTCTGATATGTCGCATATCTAGTCTAGGGGTGGTATACGTCAGACCCCAATAACCGATAAGTCGTGCCGATGTGAGGCTCATAACGGGTCGAGAAACTACTGGTAACACTTACCAGCAAATCTCTGATCAGCCCTGGCCAGGGACTTTCCTGTTACGGCCAATCGAGCACTGCGCAACATCAACTCCCAATACCGGGAGAGACAAAACCCCTCCTATCGCTCATTGCCTCCATGTGACTCGGGACTGTGCCCAAAGACCACCGTTTTGCACGTCCTCATGGACGTGGTAAGGTGGAGATCAAAGCACAGTGGGAATCACACAAGACTCTATGACGATCTCGGGTCTACAGACTAACCTGTACAAGTGTCACCTGAGAACTGCCATCTGACGTGAGGTATAATACCATCTGGGAGTTCTCGGCGAGTCCGTCCAGTGTACCCAGTCTCCACTGAGCACCCTTATACCATCTCTGATGTCAAACACCAATGGATATGGGATCATCCATCGCCCATCACATGGGTCGAGAAGCGTATACGCTAGTCTACTCTGGTATATCGATGCCCCGTCTCGATACACCCACGACTAGGGACCTTGAAGGATGTACTTATGGACTACCATGTCCCCACTAGTATGATCTGCATCATAGTCCAGGTAGTCAAGTACAAATCCTAAGGGCTTTACCAACATGTAACTATAAGACAGTATAAAGAGACTAGTGTACATGTTAAGATAAAGAGCAACCAGATAGCATACTATCATGTCGATCAAGAAAGTCATCTCTATATATGTCCAAGCATCCAATATAATATACATTATCTGTACAATACTGGCCTCTAGGGCATACATACGACTAACAGGTATCAGTCAAACCCCGGGGAGAAACACTGGATAGCGGTAAAGAACATTCTCAAGTACCTGAGAAGGACTAAGGAGATGTTCTTGGTGTATGGCGGAAAAGACCTCCAGATCGAGGCCTTTGCTGACTCCAGCTTCCAGAGTGACAAGGATGATTCCAAGTCCATGTCGGGTTTTGTCTTTACCCTCAATAGAGGGGCGGTGTGTTGGAAGAGTTCCAAACAAGAAACCGTTGCAGACTCGACGATGGAAGCAGAATACATCGCTGCATCTGATGCCGCAAAAGAAGCTGTCTGGATGAGGAAGTTCTTGAAAGAACTTCAGGTAGTTCTGTCCATTGTTGATCCAATACATCTGTATTGCGACAACAACGGGGCTATAGCTTTAGCGAAGGAACCCAGGTCCCATCAGAGATCCCGACACATCTTGAGGCGGTATCACCTGATCAGGGAGATCGTAGATCGCCAGGAGATCGAGGTTCGGAGAGTCGCTTCAGAAGATAACACTGCAGATCCATTCACCAAGGCCCTGCCCCAGACTCAGTTCGAGCGGCTGATCGAGATGATAGGTCTTCGATACGCCAGTACATGGCCTTAGTGCAAGTGGGAGATTGTTAGTGTATATGCCCTAGAGGCCATTACTGTATCATACTAGTTTGTATATTACTTAATGGAAGCTTGGGATATTCACCTTGTATATACAATCTTGCTCAAAATAGTAGTATGCTACTTGGTTTGTTTCTACTTCAATGTGTACATGTGTTTATTTTTGTATATCGCCTATACACATTAGTGGAGCCCTTAGGATCTTTGCTTGATTACCAGCGATGTGATGGCCGTCACACTAGTGGGGCTGGGTAATCTATAAGCACATCCTTATGCAGGTCCCTGGTCGCAGGACTATCGAGACAGGGCATCGATACTTCGGAGTAGACCAGCGCATGCGCTTCTCATCCCAGTGTGGGAGACGGTCTGTCCCACAGCCGTCAGTACGTCGTACTTGAGATAGTATGCGGGTGCTCGTTAGGTTACGGGTACACTGGACAGGACTCGTCGGGAACTGACCAGTTGGTATTATGCCTATCGTCAGTTATCAGTTCCCAGGTGACATGAGTATAGCTTAGTCCGCTGACTTGACACTGTCACTTCGTCTCGAGTGTGTTCCCACTGTACTTTTATTACTACCCTACCACGGCTCAAAGGAGTCGTGCAAACAGGTAGTAGTTGGGTGCAGTCCCGAAGCACTTGGAGGCAGTGACGGTTAGACAGGATTCGTCTCTCCCGGTATTGGGGGTTGACATCGCGCTGTGTCTAGGAGAGCCATTACACGAGTAGTCCCTGGCCAGGGCAAACGAGATATACTGGTAGGCTTCCAGTGTTATCTCAGGGTGTTTTGGGTTTCGCTCCGACACGACTTGTACCGCTATTGGGGGACTGACGTTTACCGCCCCCTAGGCCCGCCATGCGATGTATCAGACGAACAGACCAGACTGTACGGAGAATGTCACACTCAGGCTCAGTAGGAGTTCAGATGGGTTTCGCCTCGTCGGCCTTCTTGTCGGCATTACCTGGGGACCGTTACGCACAGCTAGTGCCGCTTGCGGTCTGTGGTTAAACCCACTGCCAGCGTAGTGTCGAGTCTTTAGAGTCCCACACAGAAAGCTTTTCGCCTTTAGGCAAAAGAGTAGAGGTCGCATGGTATTGCGACAGGTCGCATGGTTTTGCGGCAGGGTTCGGTCACATCCGTGCACTTGTGCACGTACAGTGTCCGGACAGTTTACACTAGCAGGCTTTGGTTTAAGCCAGATCCTAGTGTACCTTTTGGGATTGGATTTATCCAGTTTGCATTCGTGTTCCTCGGAACGCGGGTGCGGGTGTGTATGCACAGTTGATAGGGAGGCAGAGGCAGCGGATTCTCATTAGGGTTGTTGACAGTTGACCGTTGACTATTTGACTTTTTGCTCAACCCTAATGAGAATATGATATGTGATTAACTATTATATTAATTAAGTATTATGGTGACATGGTTGTTGACTTTTGTTGACTTTGTTGACTTGTTGACTTTTGTTGACTTGTTGACTTTGTTGACCGGTTGACTGGGCTTGACTAGTTGACCATCATGATAACCATAGCCATCATTTCATGGCAAAGACTTTTGCTTGCTTGCTCATTTGTGCAAAATGAGTGCATGAAATGATATGGTTATGGTTGCTTCAACCATCACATAACACTTGATTTGGTATAATGAGTTATGATGACTTTGGATTATGAGAGGGTGAGAGACAAAAGACTTGCTCATTCTTTCTTGCTCATTCTCTCTCTTGTTTTTGAGCTCTCATAGTTTTGCTCTCACCCTCTTCCTCTTGCTCCCTCTCTTGACTCTATGGTTCTCTTGTCTCATGAGTTGAGAATCAAGAACCATAGATAAAATCCCATACAAACTCTTCTCTACTCACTCTAGTTCACAAGGTTTAGCAAACCGAGTGAACTAGTTTCTTCAAAGTTCGAAGAAGGAGCCAAAGGTTGGAGCTTTCAGGTGGATCTATCTTCGGCGTACGGAGACGACGGGAAGAAGCCAATCCGGACCACCATCGGAGCTTGAAGACGAAGGAGTTCAAGACAAGCAAGGTATAACCCCCTAACCGAGTAGCTAGAAACTCGTAGTTAGGATGTTAGTTAGATGTTTAACCAAGATCCGGGTTATAGGTCCATGTTACCACCTCTATAAAAATCGTTTTTTACCAAATTCCGCATTCCCGAAAGTACCGGGAGAGGTAGCATGGACTTACAAAAAGTTGATCGGTTCAGGCAAGTTATCTAAAAGCATTGGCGTTCTAAATCAAACTACAGTTCTTAGTATACGGAACACACACAAGAAGAAGAGTTCAGAAATGAACAAATCCTTCTTGAGGTATTGTAGACTAGGTCATTTCAATGCGACCCGACTAGCTGAACTTACATATAGATGCATATTTAAATTAGTTTGAATTTACATCTTGTGAAACTTGCCAGTCATGTCACAGAGATAAGATGACCACAGCTCTGTTTATTGGAAACAGAGAAAGAGTTAGTAAACTCTTGGGATTGATACATGTTGATGTATGTAAAGTCCCCTGTCTACATATGCCAAGACTGGTTCTTTGTACTTCATTATATTCACTGATGATCTCTCTAGATTTAGACATATGTTCCTGTTGAAACACAAGTCCAAAACTTTTGAGATATTCACAGAATATAAGTTAGAAGTAGAGAACCAAAATACGGGTATAAGTATTATGTCCTTTGATAAGATCAAGGAGGAGAATACTTGTGCATAGAATTCCTGGACTATTCTAAAGGAGAATGAGATTCTCTCTCAGCATTACTCCTCCGTATACACCATAGCACGATGGTATATCGGGGCGGAGCAATAGCACCCTATGTGATAAGGTGTGCTCTATGATGAGTACTACTGAGTTACCTATTTCCTTTTGGGAGTTATGCACTTGAGAAGATTCATACCTATTGAATAGGGTTCAAATCAAATCAGTTGCCTACCACTTCATATGTGATATGGAAAGGGAAGAGCCCATATCTTAAGTTAGTTAAGATTTGGGGTTGTCCGGCCTATGTCTAAAAGCAAAATCCGGACAAGCTCGAGACAAGGTCAGTTATGTAGAACTGGAAAGGTTCCAGCTATACAAACTACAGCAGATGATTTGGTAGAACCAAAGGATTCAGTAGAGACCAACGAACCTCAGCCTCTCCGCCGATCTAGTAGAGTTCCTCACCCACCTGAGAGATACTTCTGTTTCTCTATAACAGTGGGAGCGAGGATTGCATCATGAGATGATGACCCAACTAGTTTCGAGCTGGCCATCATGAGTAAGACTCTATAAGAATGGCTGGATGCTTAGTGATCTGAGATGGAATCCTTATACACCAACAAAGTATGGACTTTGGTTGCTTTATCTGAAGGGTTAAATCCCCATCAGGAGCAAGTATATCTTGAGAAGATTACTTGCTGTAGATGGAAAAGTTGAGACTTTCAAAACTAGACTTGTTAAAGGTTTTCATCATCGACCAGGCGTGGATAATGATGAAACCTTTTCCAGTGGCTATGCTTAAGTCCATCTGGATCCTACTTGCCACGGATACATACCATGACTACGATATCTGGCGGTTGGGTGTCATGACTGCTCTTCTAAATGATATTTTAAGAAGAGAGAGTCTATAAGTACACAGTCAGAGGGCTTCGTAGACAGTAGGAGCAGCGGAAACGTGTACAAGATACTTTATAGGATAAAGCAGGCATCGCGGAGTTGGAACATCTGTTTTGATGTAGTAGTCAAATAGTTTGACTTCATCAAAATGGTAGATGAACCTTGTATATACAAAAAGGTAGTAGGGAGTATGGTGGTGATCCTCGTAGAGTACGTGGATGACATACTCTTGATAAGAAAGGAGTTTCCTATGCTACGCTCGGTCAATCTCCGCTTATCACAATGATTCTCTACATAGGATCAAAGTGATACCTACTAAATCCTAGGTTTTGGATCTATGAGATAGATCTAAACGGATGTTAGGACTCTCACTAGTTGTAGTGAGATGGTATCAATCGATCCTGGGGAGAATCACTGGAAGGGTTCCAGAGTGATAAGGACGACTGAAAGTCAGTCACAGGCATTGTCTTTACCCTCAGTAAAGGGACGGTATGTTGGAAGAGTTCCAAGCTAGATACCATAGCTAACTAGACGATAAAGGCAGGACACATCGCTACTTAAGATGCTACCAAAGAGGATGTTTGGGTGTATATTGGTTCATGAGTTGAACTTCGTTCCTACCATTGTGAGACAATGGAGTTGTGGCTTATGCCTAGGAACACCCGTCCTATCAGTGATCCAAACATATTCTGAGGCAGTGTCATCTGATCATGGAGATAGTTGATCTCCAGGGTGATCGAGGTTAGGAGAGTAGATTCAGAGGATAACACGGCGGATCCACTCACAAAGGCCTTTTCCCAGAGAGAGACTTTTATGGGATGGTTGAGTATGAGATACTACAACCACTACTATCAGATGGCCCTAGTGCAAGTGGGAGATTGTTAGTTATATGTATGCCCTAGAGGCCATTACTATATATAGGATGTATATTGTAGTGGATGCTTGGACATATATAGGGAGGACTTTCTTGCTCGACATGATAGTATGCTATCCGGTTGCTCTTTACCTTAACGTGTACACTGATTGTCTCTCTGTTACATGTTGGTAAAGCCCTTAGGATGTGTACTTGACTACCTGGACTATGATGCGGATCATACTAGTGAGGACATGGTAGTCCATAAGTACATCCTTCAAGGTCCCTAGTCGTAAGTGTATCGAGACGAGGCATCGATATACCAGAGTAGACTAACGTATACCTTCTCGACCCATACAGATGGGCGATGGATGATCCCATATCCATTGGTGTTTGACATCAGAGATGATATACGGGTGCTCAGTGGAGACTGGGTACACTGGACGGACTCGCCGAGAACTCCCAGATGGTATTATACCTTATGTCATATGGCAGTTCTCTGGTGACACTGGTACAGAGTAGTCTGTTGACCCGAGATCGTCATAGAGTCTTGTATGATTCCCACTGTGCTTTGATTTCCACCTTACCACGTCCAAGAGGGCGTGCAAAACGGTGGTTTTTGGGTACAGTCCCGAATCACATGGAGGCAATGAGCGAAAGGAGGGTATTCGTCTCTCCCGGTATAGGGAGTTGATGTTATGCTGTGTTCGATTGGCTATAACCGGAAATCCCTGGCCAGGGTTGCTGAGATTTACTGGTAAGTGTTACCAGTAGTTTCTCGAACTGTTATAGACCTCACATCGACACGACTTATCGAGCTACTGGGGTCTGACGTTTACCACCCCTAGGCGAGATATGCGACATATCAGACGACGAGACCGGACTGTACGGTAAGTGTTACTGGTTGGATTCACAGGAGTGTGAGCGAGCTTGCTCGTCGATCTTCTGATCGCTCAATACCCGGGTGGCCGTTACGTTTACCAGACCGCTTGCGGCTTGTGGGTGTTTGATATGATCATCACCTGCTGCCGGCGTATTGACGAGTCTTTAGAGTCCTACACAGAGGTTTCCTGGCTCAAGCGAAACGAAATAGGAGCGCATATGAGATATGTGCGGGACCGAGAATAATAACAGTATGTGATACTGTATTCTATTCTCGCGATTTGTATCATGGGACGGTTATATATGATATAGCCGGGTTACCGAATCAAATGTTGATTCGATACA
This sequence comes from Agapanthus africanus, assembly GCA_030015575.1. Classification (NCBI taxonomy): domain Eukaryota; kingdom Viridiplantae; phylum Streptophyta; class Magnoliopsida; order Asparagales; family Amaryllidaceae; genus Agapanthus; species Agapanthus africanus. The sequence continues at coordinate 236,816,999 of CM057337.1, forward strand.
TTGATACACTTGATATTAGTAGGTTATATGAGATATGACCGGATCATTAAATCAAGTGTTGATTTAATGATTTGATGTATAATTATATATTTGATATATTACTTTACATTAACTAGTATTTGTTCACTTAAGTTGGATTTTCTCACTTGTTTGTGCACATTGTATATTTGATATATGTTTGTGCACTAGTTTGTATCGTGTTTGATGATACATGCAAACTTGGGTATGTGTTTGATTTAAACCATGTTTAGGTAAATGGTTAGGGTTTTTATTTATTTATTTATTTATTTATTTATTCATTTTGGCAAGAAATAAAATGGTGGCTTATTTTGTTCTTACTTGAAGCTTCATGAAGCTTTGTGAAGCTTTGACCATTTTGTTTCTTTCCTAAACCTAACCATTACCTAACCCTAGTTTATTCTCTATACATAACCATGGTTGCATTATGATAACCATCACTTGTTTTTCTATTATTGATAATTCTTTTTCTCTCTTCTTCTTCATCTTCTTCATGAAGAGAAGAAACCATGGCTACAAAATTTCAAGTGATGAATCCAAGTGAGAAATCCAAATCCAAAGTGAACCCACTTCCTATTTATTCATCCTCTACCACTTTCCAAGTAGTATAGGGTGTTTTCTTCACAAGTTTCATGACTTGGTGAAGTTGGAGCTTGATCTTGACTTGCCTCGACGTAGATCATCTTCGGCATCGAAGTCGACGACCTAGCCCGATCATTTCTTCGACGAAACCATCGCTAGAGTCCGGGATCCGATGATCGCAGTGGAGGGACGTCAACACAGAGCTATGGAGGTGGAGGACCAGATCTACAAAGGTTGTAGCCCCTTTCACTTAGCACTAAAGTAGTTTAGTAGCTTGTAGTTTCGCCTAAACTCTAGTTAACGATCGCATTAGGGTTTCTCGGCACCGGAAAAATTTGAATTTGGCATGGTTGATGCCTTCTGAGACCTCATTAGTGTGCCTAGGATCCCTACACGTATGGTGTAGTTTGGCCTTCGTCAAGGGTCGTGCGGGTGGGTCTAATTCAATCAAGAAATGAACGGGTTGAACTTGACTGAGCGCCCTATGGGTAGTTTGGCCTCCGTCAAGGTCATAGCACGCTAGGGGCAAAAGTATTATCGGGAATTTCAAGTGTTGAAATTTGCAATGATATTGCATAACTTCTATGAGATAGTTGGATCCCGATACCCACTGTGAGTAAGAGTTACTCCTGAGAGTGTTTTACACATGATAATTAGCCGATCAAGTAGGTGTCTAGAAAGGTGTTAACGGGGTTATGCCTCTGGGAAAACGAGGTTTATTTTAATTAAGTCCATGCGAAAGCATGGGGAACCTCTCTCAAAGTACCAACACCGACCTGGCTGAAAGATTGGCGAACTTGTAAGGTGTAATTAATCCCGGCTAGTCTTACCTTTTAGGGTTTGAAGGAAGATTTGATGAAAACAGTGGGAGCCGTCCAGATTAGATAAGATAATAACCAATCTAATCTTACAAGAGCATACACTAAAGTGTTTTCTTCTCTCTCTCTCCAGGTAGCGACCTTGTCAGGCCTTAATCAAGATAATAATATGGATGTATTGACTGAACCCGCTTATTATACTGAGCAGGGGAACGTTGGCTCCGTTCTTTCTTATAATTGTTATAAGACTGAACAGGGAATAGGAAAATATCCGGATTCTCACGCCGCCCAAACGAAGAATAAGCATGTTGATGCATCTTCTTCAGGTGTGTTAGTTATCGAGAAATGTTTCTCAGTTCACTTTATGTCCTAGGTATTAGATACCGGATCAGGATCCCACATATGTAATATGTTACATGGGCTAAGGAAAGGTAGGGAACTGGGAATGGGTGATAATTCCGTAAGGGTAGGGAATGGTGCAAATGTTGCAGCCAAAGCAGTTGGCGAATATTACCTTGTGTTACCAAATGGTAATACATTGATTCTGAACGAATGCTATTACATTCCGAACCTGATATGCAATCTTATATCAGTTTCTTTATTAAGTAAAGAAGGATATAATTTTGTAGTACAGGATAATGTTATGAATATCTTCCTGAATTAAAAGTTGATTGGATCAGGCTCGTTAAATAATGGCATATACGTTCTAAATCAAACTACAGTACTTAATGTACAAAACACACACAAGAGGAAGAGTTCAGAAATGAACGAATCCTTCTTGTGGCATTATAGACTAGGTCATATCAATGCGACACGACTAGCTAAGTTACATAAGGATAGATATTTGAATCCGTTCGAATTTTCATCCTATGACACTTGCCAGTCATGTCTCAAAGGCAAGATGACCAAAACTCCGTTTAGTGGACACGGAGAAAGAGTTACGGAACTCTTGGGACTGATACATAGTGATGTATGTGGTCCCATGTCTACACATGCCAGGAATGGTTCCTCATACTTCATTACATTCACTGGCGATCTCTCAAGATACGGACATGTGTTCCTGTTGAAACACAAGTCTGAAGCTTTTGAGAAATTCAAAGAATATAAGAACGAAGTTGAGAACCAAACGGGTAAAAGTATTAAGAACCTTCGATCTGATCGAGGAGGAGAATACTTGAGCTTTGAGTTCCTGGATTATCTAAAAAAGAATGGGATTCTCTCTCAGCTTACTCTTCTATATACACCACAGCACAACGGTGTATTGGAGCGGAGGAATCGCACCCTAGTAGATATGGTACGCTCTATGATGAGCACTGCTGAGTTGCCTATTTCCTTTTAAGGCTATGCGCTTGAGACAGCAGCATATCTATTGAATAGAGTTCCCACCAAATCAGTGCCTACCACTCCATATGAGATATGGAATGAGAAGATGCCATGTCTTAATTTTATTCAGATATGGGGTTGTCCGGCCTATGTAAAAAAACAAAATCCGGACAAGCTCGAGGCAAGGTCTGTTCTGTGCAAGTTTATTGGATATCCCAAATATTCGCGAGGGTATATCTTCTACCACTCCGAGGAACAAAAGGTGTTTGTTTCTTAACATGCCACCTTTTTAGAAAAGGGTTTTCTTATGAAAGAAATTAGTGGCAATGAGGTAGAACTGGAAGAAGTTCCAGCTACACAAACTGCAACAGAAGATTTGGTGGAATCAAAGGATTCAGTAGTTCCCGACGAACCCCAGCCTCTCCGCCGATCTAGTAGGGTTCCTCATCCACCTGAGAGATACTACGGTTTTCTCATATGCGGGTGCAAAACATAAGTAACGTCTATATAAGTAACGTCTATATAATATATCATATATACTATATACTGTATCTATCACAGAACATCACATGATCACATCACAGATATCGCAGCAGAAGAAACATATGAAACATTGGATATACTAGGACGTCCGTGTTTTCAATACGAGCCAGTATAAAACACGGATTCCACGGTCGTGATGAATAGCCAATCCCACACCCCTAGACCCCTACGAGAGCGGCAAGCAACCCTACCAATTGTAGGGTTAGAAGACCCGGACTCGACTCCTCGAGATGGTCTCCCACTGGACCCTAGAACCCGGTTACTTGTGCTCCCCTCCTTGGGTCTATCCTAATGCGGAAAAGTAAATAATATACAAAGGGTGACATCTTCCGCAACCTGGAAGTGCCCCAATAAAAGAATATTACATACAAGTTTTTACATGAATGAAAAGAAACACACTCATCTCACATAAAAAACCCCGGCTATTCAAACACGACAATCCAATATAACATATCCAGCAACACATAACATCACATGTCATCAACGTAAGTAAATATGCGCATCCCAATTGTCGTTGACATATAGCAACGAAACCGGCGATATCACATATTACACTTACGGTCACAGAAAAGAAAGTGTAAAACTACAACAGTTGGAATCCGCAACCTCTTTAGACATCACATGCCTAATCAAATGAAATACTTAGACATCACATGCCTAACAGTTATAAACCCCGCATTTTAGTCTCATTATCGAAAACTCTTTTCAATATCAAATGAAACTAAACCGCTAGATTTATAACATTCATTCAGCTATCTCATAACTGTTTGTGAATTCCAATTATTGTATCCCATTCCGGATAAATAGAAAATATTAAACTTTCCGATCGAACATTCGAACACTCAAGTTTTTCCCGAAACCGTTCAACACATGAAATAGGTTCAAAGACATTCACTTCATGCCTCAGTACCAACGGTCCAGCCGTAGAAGGGTCAAGCCAACGCCTCACATGTGGCACGCCGTACTGCCCCAAACCCGAAGGTTCAAAGGGCAGTTCAAGACGGTCACATAATCGAGTTAAGGTTTGTTGTCTTCTACAGGGACCATCGCATTACTTGCACTACTTAGAACGTCCTTAAACCACAGAAAAATCCAACACTTGGAAATTTTCCGGCAGGGAAAAAGTTGGGTATTTATATCCGGTCGAACCTTTTAACATATTCTAAAATATCCGGAAAGCCACATAGACAAGGTTTGATAATCCGATCGAATCGTCGATTCCCAATACAACCCCAGAACACTCAACTCTTGAGTCAAATTAAAAATTCCCATAAAATTCAGCATAATAAAATAGGAATTACTGTGCAAAAAAGGACAGATGATGTCATCAGATGGCCGCGTAACCGCCGCAGAAGCCAGGCTTCTGCCGCGGTTCCGCCGCGCCCTTAGCAGATCATGGGATAAATTTTGCATCGTAATTCTTAGAATTCCCTACTGAATTTTTTAAGCATTTTTAATATGGAAAAATCCCAGATTTTAGAAAAAGTCCAGAGAGCATATCGGGAATTAGGGTTTCGGTTCGATCGGGTTTCAAACGTCGTCTAGACTTCGCCTAAGGCTCTAGCTAGGCTCTGATACCACTGTAGGGTTCCTAAGCACGCTAATGAGGTCTCACAAGGCATCAACCATGCCAATTTCAAATTTTACGGGTGCCGAGAAACCCTAATACGGATCGTTGACTAGAAGTTTAGGCGAAAAACGAAACTAGTTAACAATTTAACTAAAAGAGAGAGGCTACAACCTTTGTAGATCCGGTTCTCCACTTCCTTAGCTCCACGTAGGCATCCTCTCGCTGTCCATCTCGAATCCCGGACTCAATCGTCGGCTTGATCGGAGAAATGGGCGGGCTAGGTCGTCGGCTTCGTGCCGAAGATGATCTACGTCGAGGCATCACAAGTTCAAGCTCCAGCTCCATCAAGTTGTGAAACTTGTGAAGAAAACACCCTATACTACTTGGCAAGAGGTAGAGGGTGAAGAAATAGGAGGTGGGTTCACTTTAGAATTGGATTTCTCACACTTTAGCTCAAGTTGCCATTAATGGACTTAAGCTTTTTCTTTGAAGATGAAGAAGAAGATGAAGCTAGAATATGATAAGTGTTTTTTTTTTTTTTGAAAAATAGAAAAGAAAATAGATACTTATCATATACTAACTATGGTAGAGTGTAGAGAATAGACCATGGTTACTTGGAATGGTTAGGATTAAGCATGAAGACAAGAATGGTTACAAAGTCAAAGCTTCATGAAGCTTCAACTAGAAACAAAGAAAGCCACCATTCTCTCCAAAACCTTTTCCAAATAAATGAATAAATAAATAAATGAATAAGCAAAACCCTAATCATCTTTTTAACCATGGTTTGATTCTTTACACTTAACCAATTAAACATGCATCATCAAACATGATACAAACATGTGCACAAAAGTATATCACATATACAACTTGCACATCAAGTGAGAAAATCCATTTAAAGTGAACCAATACTAGTTAATGCAAAGTAATATATCAAATATATAATTATACATTAAATCATTAAATCAACACTTGATTTAACGATCCGGTCATATCGCATATAACCGACTAGTATCCTATGTATCGGCTTATCGAATCAATCCTTGATTCGATATCTAGGTTATATCGAATATAACCAATCGATACATTCATCACGAGAATGGAATACGGTATCACATACACGCATTATTCTCGGTCCTGCACATATCTCATATGCGCTCCTATTTCGTTTCGCTTGAGCCAGGAAACCTCTGTGTAGGACTCTAAAGACTCGTCAATACGCCGGTAGCAGATGATGATCATATCAAGCACCTACAAGCCGCAAGAGGTCTGCTAAACGTAATGGCCATCCGGGTATTGAGCGATCAGAAGATCGATGAGCTAGCCCACTCACACTCCTATGAATCCAACCAGTAACACTTACCATACAGTCCGGTCTGTTCGTCTGATATATCGCATATCAAGTCTAGGGGTGGTAAACGTCAGACCCCAATAACCGATAAGTCGTGCCGATGTGAGGCTCATAACGGGTCGAGAAACTACTGGTAACACTTACCAGCAAATCTCTGATCAGCCCTGGCTAGGGACTTCCCTGTTACGGCCAATCGAGCACTGCGCAACATCAACCCCCAATACCGGGAGAGACGAAACCCCTCCTATCGCTCATTGCCTCCATGTGAATCGGGACTGTACCCAAAGACCACCGTTTTGTACGCCCTCATGGACGTGGTAAGGTGGAGATCAAAGCACAGTGGGAATCACACAAGACTCTATGACGATCTCGGGTCTACAGACTAACCTGCACAAGTGTCACCTGAGAACTGCCATCTGACGTGAGGTATAATACCATCTGGGAGTTCTCGGCGAGTCCGTCCAGTGTACCCAGTCTCCACTGAGCACCCGTATACCATCTCTGATGTCAAACACCAATGGATGTGGGATCATCCATCGCCCATCTCATGGGTCGAGAAGCGTATACGCTAGTCTACACTGGTATATCGATGCCCCGTCTCGATACACCCACGACTAGGGACCTTGAAGGATGTACTTATGGACTACCATGTCCCCACTAGTATGATCTGCATCATAGTCTAGGTAATCAAGTACACATCCTAAGGGCTTTATCAACATGTAACCATAAGACAGTTTAAAGAGACTAGTGTACATGTTAAGATAAAGAGCAACCAGATAGCATACTATCATATCGAGCAAGAAAGTCATCTCTATATATGTCCAAGCATCCAATATAATATACATCATCTGTACAATACTGGCCTCTAGGGCATACATACAACTAACAGACATCATACTCTTGATAGGAAAAGAGTTTCCTATGCTACGCTCGGTCAATCTCCTCTTATCACATGGATTCTCCATATAAGATCAAAGTGATACCTCCTAAATCCTGGGTTTTGGATCTATGAGATAGATCTTAATGGATGTTAGGATTCTCACTAGGTGTAGTAAGATGGTATCAATGGATCCTAGGGAGAATCACTAGAAAGGTTCCAGGGTGATAAGGACGACTGAATGTCAGTCGCAGGCATTGTCTTTACCCTTAGTGGAGGGACGGTATGTTGGAAGAGTTCCAAGCTAAGATACCGTGGCAGACTAGACGATAAAGGCTGGTGACATCGCTATCAAAGATACTACCAAAGAGGCAGTTTGGGTGTATATTAGTTCATGAGATGAACTAGGTTCCTACCATTGTGTGACAATGGAAGTGTGGCTTTGGCCCAGGAACCCCGGTCCCATCAGTGACCCAGACATATTTTGAGGCAGCATCACCTGATCAGGGAGACAGTTGATCTCCAGCGTGATCGAAGTTAGAAGAGTAGACTCAGAGGACAACACGGCGGATCCACTCACAAAGGCCTTTTCCCAGAGAGAGACTTATATGAGATGGTTGAGTATGTGATACTGCAACCACTGCTACAGATGGCCCTAGTGCAAGTGGGAGATTGTTAGTTATATGTATACCCTAGAGACCATTACTGTACATGAGATGTATATTGTAGTGGATGCTGGGACATATATAGGTAGGACTTTCTTGCTCGACATGATAGTACGCTATCTGGTTGCTCTTTATCTTAACATGTATACTTATTGTCTCTCTGTTACATGTTGATAAAGCCCTTAGGATGTGTGCTCGACTTGCAGGACTGTGATGTAGATCATACTAGTGGGGCCTGGGTAGTCCATGAGTACATCCTTCAATGTTCCTAGTCGTAGGAATATCGAGACGGGGCATCGATATTCCAGAGTAAACTAGCGTATATCTTCTTGACCCATGTGATGGGCAATAGATGATCCCATATCTATTGGTGTTTGACATCAGAGATGGTATGCGGGTACTCAGTGGTGACTGGGTACACTGAACGGACTCGCCGGGAACTCCCAAATGGTATTATACCTCACGTCAGATGGCAGTTCTCTGGTGACACTGGTACAGCTTAGTCTATTGACCCAAGATCGTCATAGAGTCTTGTGTGTCTCCCACTGTGCTTTGATTTCCACCCTACCACGGCTCTACTGAGTCGTGCAAACAGTTGGTTTTTGGGTATAGTCCCGATTCACATGGAGGCAATGAGCGATAGGAGGGGATTCGTCTCTCCCGGTATTGGGGGTTGATGTTGCGCTATGCTCGACTGGCCATAACTGGAAATCCCTGGCCAGGGTTGCACTGATTTACTGGTAAGTGTTATCAGTAGTTTCACGCTTGTTATGGACCTTACATCGGCATGACTTATCAAGCTGTTGGGGTCTGACGTTTACCACCCCTAGGCGAGATATGCGACATATCAGACGAACAGACCGGACTGTGCGGTAAGTGTTACTGGTTGGATTCGCAGGAGTGTGAGCAGGCTTGCTCGTTGATCTTCTGATCGCTCAATACCCGGGTGGCCGTTATGTTTAGCAGACCGCTTGCGGCTTGTAGGTGATTGATATGATCACCATCTACTGCCGGCGTATTGATGAGTCTTAGAGTCCTATACAGAGGTTTCCTGGCTCAAGCGAAACGAAATAGGAGTGCGTATGAGATATGTGTGGGACCGAGAATAATACCAGTATGTGATACTGTGTTCTATTCTCGCGATTTGTCTCATCGGTCGGTTATATGTGATATAGCCGGGTTACCGAATCAAATGTTGATTCGATATATTGATACACTTGATATTAGTCGGTTATATGCGATATGACCGGATCATTAAATCAAGTATCGATTTAATGATTTAATGTATAATTATATATTTGATATATTACTTTACATTAACTAGTATTTGTTCACTTAAGATTGATTTTCTCACTTGATGTGCACAAGTTATATATGTGATATATGTTTGTGCACTAGTTTGTATCATGATTGATGATACATGCAAACTTGGGTGTGTGTATGACTTACACCATATTTAAGTTAATGATTTAGGTTTTTAGTTATTTTGGTAAAACAAAATGGTGGCCTTCTTTGTCTTTGCTTGAAACTTCATGAAGCTTTCAAGCTTCTTTGACAAAGTCCAACCATTTTGTTTTGCATGAGATTTTCATTAACCTAACCATTAACTTAAACTAGGGTTTATTCTCTACAAAGGTTAACTCACCCATGGTTGCATTATGATATACTTCACTTGATTATTCATTTTAGTTAATTCGTTTTATTCATTCATATTCTTTTCTTCTTCTTCTTCTTCTTCTTCAAGAAGAAGAAAGCTTGCTAGAAAAATTTCAAGTGAAGAAAAAGAGTGAGAAATCCAAATCCAAAGTGAACCCACTTCCTATTTCTTCATCCTCTACCACTTACCATGTAGTATAGGGTGTTCTCTTCACAAAGTTCATCACCGAGTGAAGATGGAGCTTAAGTTTGAGTCTCCTCGACGTAGATCATCTTCGGCCTCGAAGTCAACGACCTAGCCCGCTCATTTCTCCGAAGAAACCATCGCTAGAGTCCGGGATCCCGATGATCGCAGCGAAGGGACGTCAACACGGAGCTTTAGAAGTGAAGGACCGGATCTACAAAGGTTGTAATCCCTTTCACTTGTAGTTAAAATGTTTAACTTGCTTTTAGTTTCTCCTTATCTCTAGTAAACGATCTTGCATAGGGTTGTTCGGCACATAAAAATTTTGATTTTGGCATGGTTGATGCCTTGTAGAACCTTGTTAGTGTGCCTAGGAACCCTACAATATGATCATCACCTACTGCCGGCGTATTGACGAGTCTTTATAGTCCTACACGGAGGTTTCCTGGCTCAGGCGAAACGGAGTAGGAGCACATATGTGATATGTGCGGGACCGAGATTGATACGCATATGTGATACCGTATTCTATTCTCGCGATATGTGATATCGGCCGGGTATATGTGATATACCCGGGTTATCGGGTCAAGTGTTGATTCGATAAAATGATACATATTATATTAATCGGTTATATATGATATAGCCCGATTGTTAAATCAGGTATTGATTTAATAATTTAATGGATAATTATATATTTATATTAAATTACATTAACTAATATATGCTCACTTAAGTATTTCATTTTCTCACATTTGGATACATTTAACATATATGTGATATATGTTTAATGTATTCTTTTTCTTTTATTACAAAATTATATATATGTGATATGTATAATTGTAACATGCTAGGTTATACATGCAACTTGGGTATATGAGAATTACACCATGCTAATATGATAAGTGTTGAGTTTATATTTATTTTTGGTAATTCAAAATTGAGTGGATTTTGTCATGGTTGAGCTTGGATGAAGCTTGTAGAACCATTGACTAAGTCCACCAATTTTGTCTTCGCCTAAGATATTTATTAACCTAACCCTAATCTATTAGCCATGGTCAATTCTTTACATGAGTTAGCCATGACATATACTAACCCAAGGTTGCATTTCTAACCTCATCTCAATTCATTCATCACTTCATCTTCTTCTTCCTCATGAAAGCTTGCTAGCTTTTTTCTTTGTGATGAAATATTGTGAGAAAAAGAAAACTAAAGAGAGCTCATTTTCTAATTCATCATCCTCTACTATTATCCATTTAGTTTAGGGTGTTTGCTTCACTAAACCCTAAATTAGTGAAGAGATACCTTGAGTTTGTGTTTCCTCGAAATAGATCATCTTGGATTTCGAAGACTACATGCTAGCATGCATCATACACCGTGTGAAGCCTCTCAAGAGTCTAAGAGCTCGATGATCGTAGCGAAAGGACCACTACTTGGAGCTAATGAAGTGAAGGAACGGACTACAAAGGTTGTAATCCCTAATCACTTAGTTGTAAAGTTGTTTACTTTATGTTTCCGTATGATTCTCTAGTAAAAGATCTAGGTTAGAGTTCTTTATAGCATGGCAAAATTTTAATTTGGCATGGATGATGCCACCCAAAATCTTGCTGTCGTGCTTAGGAACCCAACAGTGGCATCAGAGCCTAGCTAGATAATTAGACGGATTGTGTAGGATTACGAAACCGAAACAACTCCGAAACATCCGATTTAAAACCCTAGTTTCTGTCGAATTTTTTAAGGAGTCAGAAAAATTTTAAAACAACTACAGAATATTGTATAAGATGCAACATGAACACAGTGAAAATTCCAGCCCCCCTCGCCGGATTTTGGCCGGCCACTTTGATAGAAAAACCGGCCTGCTCGGCCACTTCGGGGTATTTTGGGTTGAAATTTTTACAGTGTTCCAGTCTCTGGGGTTTGGTATTTCAGGTGTTGTTTGTTTTTGCTAAATTTGCATGTGATGTTATCTTTGTGCATTGGCTATTCGGAGTGTTTAGTATTCGTAATTCTAATTTTGTTTCGGGTTATTTAAACGGTGTTAAAAAGTTCGTCGGATATCAAATACCCATTTTAACCCTTGCCGGAAAATTTTCCAAGAGTTGGATTTTTTCATAGTTAAAGAACATTCAAATATCGTGCAAGTGATGCGGTGGACCCTCTAGAAGAATGAAACCCTAACTCAATTCTGTGACCGTAAGAACCACCGCTAAACACTAGGGTTTGCGGTAGTTCCGCGGCGCCACAGGTGAGGCATTGGTTGACCCTTCTATGGCTGGTTCATAGGCACTGTGGTATGTACTGAGTATTTTTTAAGCTGAGCTCAAGTGTTGAGCTTTTTGGGAAATTTTGGGTGTTTGTTGATTCGATCGGAATGTTTAATATCGTCTAGTTTTTTCTGGAATGCGATATAATATGTGGAATTCATATAGTTAGGCATGAAATCCGAGATATGTGATATTTCGGGTTTATGATGTCTAAGATGATTGTGGATTCCAAATGTTGTACTTTGACATTTTCTTTTCTGCGACCGTAAGTGTAATATGTGGTGTATCGCCGTTTTCGTTGCTATATGTCAACGACAATTGTGATATGCATATTTACTTACGTTGATGACATGTGATGTTATGTGTTGCTGTGATATGTTATATTGGATCGTCATGTCTTGAATAGCCGGGGGTTTTATATGAGATGAGAGTTTTTATTTTCATTCATGTAAAATTCATTGTATGTAATATTCTTTTATTGGGACACTTTCGAGTTGAGGATGATGTCACCATTATTGTATATCATTTACTTTTCCGCATTAGGATAAACCCAAGGTGGGAGCACAAGTAACCGGGTTCTAGAGTCCAGTGGGAGACCAACTCGAGGAGTCGAGTCCGGGTCTCCTAACTCTTTAAATGGTAGGGTTTCTTTCCACTCTTGTAGGGGTCTAGGGATGTGGGTTTGGCTATTCGTCGCGACCATGGAATCCGTGTTTTATATAGGCTCAAAATAAAACATGGACCTCCTAGTATATCCAATATTTCATATGTTATCTTCTACTGCTGATATTCTGTGATGTGATCATTTTATATGCGTGAGACGAATGCTTTATTATTGTTTATATATGATATATAATAAACGATGCTTACGTTTTGCACCCGCGATAGTCCCGCCCCGGTATGCCGTTAGTTAAGTAACCTAACGGTGCATAACGAGACACTGTGGCGAATGCGGATAGCATAAGCGTATGTTGTATTTTCATTTCTTCTGTGATGCTTAGGAAGCATAAATGATGGGACATCATTAATGAGATTAATGAAAGAAAAGAAACCTAAAAGAGGTTGTAGAATCAAATTTTAAAAAAAAGAGTAGCTCTAGTTTTTGTGATGCATAGCGGTATTCCTTGTAGAATATCCAGCACCTTATTCGATAAGGAAAGAGCCGAGATCCCTTCACCGGGAGTGACCTCTTTAGCGAAACTAGCAGATGCTACAACTCACTCGGTTTAGTTTTTGATTGCTTTTATAGTTCTTTCTTTGCAAAGTGATATTTGTGAAATATCCTGTACCTTATTCGATAAGGAAAGAGCCGAGATCCCTTCACCGGGAGTGACCTCCTTAGCGAAACTAGTAAAACCCTCAAAAACACTCCTTTTTCAAAATCACTTATTTCTACAATGATATCAAGTTCATTACGCAAAAAGTTTTCTTAAAAACCTGTCGTAGCCCTCCGTCATTTCAGATAAGTACTACTTAGTATTCGTGCTACGTTTGTTGACTATGTTAAGGAGTAGTGTGCGGTAGCTAATTAGTGTTTATCTGCTAAAACATGAGATGCGATTGGATTAGGGTAGTCGTACGACTTTGTTGACTGTGTTAAGGGTCGTACGGGTGGGTTTAATTCAACCAGGAAATGACGGGTTGAACTTGGCTAGCGCTTATGATTTGTTGACTATGTTAAGGTCATAAGTTGCTAGGGGCAAAAGTATTATCAGGAATTTCAAGTGTTGAAATTTGCAATGAGATTGCATACCTTCTATGAGATAGTTGGATCCCGATACCCACTGCGAGTAAGAGTTACTCCTAGAAGAGTTTTACACATCACAATTAGCCGATCAAGTAGGTGTTTAGAAAGGTGTTAACAGGGTTAAGACTCTGGGAAAATGAGGCTTATTTTAATTAGGTCCGTACGAAAGCACGGGGGACCTCCCTCAAAGTACCAACACTGGCCTGACCGAAAGATTGGCGAACTTGTATGGTGTAATTAATCCCGGCTAGTCTTACCTTTTAGGGTTTGAAGGAAGATTTGATAAAAACAATGGGAGCCATCCTGATTAGATAAGATAATAACCAATCTAATCTTGCAAGAGCATATGTTAAAGTATTTTCTTCTCTCTCTCTCTCCAGGTAGAGACCATGGCAGGCCTTAATCAAGATAATAATATAGATGTATTGATTGAACCCCCTTATTATACTGAGCAGGGGAACGTTGGTTTCGTTCTTTCTTATAATTGTTATAAGACTGAGCAGAAAATAGGGGAATATCCGGATTCCCACGCCGCCCAAACGAAGAATAAGCATGTTGATGCATCTTCTTCAGGTGTGTTAGTTATCGAGAATTGTTTCTCAGTTCACTCTACGTCCTGGGTATTAGATACCGGATCGGGATTCCACATATGTAATATGTTGCATGGGCTAAGGAAAGGTAGGGAACTGGGAGAGGGTGATCATTCCATAAGAGTACGGAATGGTGCAAATGTTGCAGCCAAAGCAGTTGGCGAATATCACCTTGTATTACCAAATGGTAATACATTGATTCTGAACGAATGATATTACATTTCGACCCTGATATGCAATCTTATATCAGTTTCTTTATTGAGTAAAGAAGGATATAATTTTGTAGTACAGGATAATTTTATGAACATCTTTCTGAATCAAAAGTTGATTGGATCTGGCTCGTTAAATAATGGCATATACGTTCTAAATCAAACCACGGTTCATAATGTACAAAACACACACAAGAGGAAGAGTTCATAAATGAACGAATCCTTCTTGTGGTATTGTAGATTAGGTCATATCAATGCGACACGACTAGCTAAGTTGCATAAGGATGGATATTTGAATCCGTTCAAATTTTCATCTTATGACACTTGCCAGTCATGTCTCAAAGGAAAAATGACCAAATCTCCGTTTAGTGGACACGGAGAAAGAGTTACGGAACTCTTGGGACTGATACATAGTGATGTATGTGGTCCCATGTCTACACATGCCAGGAATGGTTCCTCATACTTCATTACATTCACTGACGATCTCTCAAGATATGGACATGTGTTCCTGTTGAAACACAAGTCTGAATCTTTTGAGAAATTCAAAGAATATAAGCACGAGTCGAGAACCAAACGGGTAAAAGTATTAAGATCCTTCAATCTGATCGAGGAGGAGAATACTTGAGCAATGAGTTCCTAGACTATCTAAAAAAGAATGGGATTCTCTCTCAGCTTACTCCTCCGTATACACCACAGCACAACGTTGTATCGGAATGGAGGAATCGCACCTTATTAGATATGGTGCGCTCTATGATGAGCATTGTTGAGTTGCCTATTTCCTTTTGGGGTTATGCGCTTGAGACATCAGCATACCTGTTGAATCAAGTTCCATATAAATATGTACCTACCACACCATATGAGATATGGAGTGGGAAGAGGCCATATCTTAAACGTGTTAAGATATGGGGTTGTCCGGCCTATGTCAAAAGGAAATATCCGGACAAACTCGAGGCACGATCAGTTCTATGCAAGTTTGTGGGATATTCAAAGAATTCACAAGGATAAATTTTCTACCACACTGAGGAACAAAAAGTGTTTGTTTCTCAATATGCCACCTTTTTAGAAAAGGAATTTCTTGTAAAAGAAATTAGTGCCGAAGAGGTAGATCTGGAAGAAGTTCCAGCAGCACAAACTACGACTGAAGATTTAGTGGAACCAGAGAATTCGATAGTTCCCAACGAACCCCAGCCTCTCTGTCGATCTAATAGGGTTCCTCATCCACCTGAGAGATACTACGGTTTTCTCATTGATGGTGGGAGCAAGGATTGCATCATAGAAGATGATGACCCAACTAGCTTCGAGCAGGCCATCACGAGTGGGGACTCTGTAAAGTGGCTAGATGCAATGCAATCTGAGATGGAATCCATGTATACCAACAAAGTATGGACTTTGGAAGTTGCCCCTGAAGGGGTAAAACCCATTGGGAGCAAATGGATCTTTAAAAAGAAACTTGGTGTAGATGGAAAAGTTGAGACTTTCAAAGCTAGACTTGTTGCAAAAGGTTTTCGTCAACGACCAGGTGTGGATTATGATGAAACCTTTTCTCCAGTGGCTATGCTTAAGTCCATCCGGATCCTACTTACCATTGCTGTATACCATGACTACGAAATCTGGCAAATGGATGTTAAGACCGCTTTTCTAAATGGTGATTTGGAAGAGTGCGTGTACATGACTCAGCCAGAAGGCTTCGTAGACAGTGGGAGCAGCGGAAAGGTATGCAAGCTGCTTAAATCCATCAATGGGTTAAAGCAGGCATCGCGGAGTTGGAACATCTGTTTTGATGTTGTAGTCAAAGAGTTTGACTTCATCAAGAACGTAGATGAACCTTGTATATACAAGAAGGTGGCAGAGTGTAAGGTTGTCTTCCTCGTATTGTATGTGGATGACATACTCTTGATAGGAAATGATGTTCCTATGCTGCACTCGGTCAAGCTCTTCTTATCACAAAGATTCTCAATGAGAGATCTAGGTGATGCCTCCTACATCTTGGGAATTAAGATTTATAGAGATAGATCTAAACGGATACTGGGATTGTTCTAATCCAGGTACATTGACACCATACTAAAGAGGTTTAGTATGGAAGAATCCAAGCATGGGAATTTACCCATGATCTCTGGACTCACTCTCTCCAAAGAGATGTCTCCTAAGACTGATTTGGAAAGAGCTCGCATGCAAGGGATACCCAATGCTTCGGCAGTAGGCTCTATCATGTACGCGATGCTATGTACCAGACCCGATGTAGCATACTCACTAAGTGTAGTGAGTAGGTATCAAGCAGATCCTGGAAAGAGTCACTGGACAGCTGTGAAGAACATTCTCAAGTACTTGAGAAGGACTAAAGAGATGTTCTTGGTGTATGGTAACGGAGAACTCCAAGTGGAGTCCTTTACCGATTCGAGCTTCCAGAGTGATAAGGACGACTCTAAGTCGCACTTGGGATTTGTCTTTACCTTCAATGGAGGGGCGGTTTGTTGGAAGAGTTCCAAATAGGAAACCGTAGCAGACTCGACGATGGAGGCTGAATACATCGCTGCCAATGATGCTGCCAAAGAGGCTGTCTGGATGAAGAAGTTCATATACGAACTTGGAGTGGTTCCGTCCATTGAGCACCCAATACCTTTGTATTGTGATAATAATGGAGCTGTGGCTTTGGCCAAGGAACCCAGGTCCTATCAGAGATCCAGGCATATTCTGAGGCGGTATCACCTGATCCGGGAGATAGTTGATCGCCGGGAGATCGAGGTCAGGAGAGTTGAAACGAAAGACAACACTGCGAATCCACTCACGAAGGCCATACCCCATATACAATTTGAGAGACT
Organism: Agapanthus africanus; assembly: GCA_030015575.1. Classification (NCBI taxonomy): domain Eukaryota; kingdom Viridiplantae; phylum Streptophyta; class Magnoliopsida; order Asparagales; family Amaryllidaceae; genus Agapanthus; species Agapanthus africanus. The sequence goes on from CM057337.1 coordinate 236,834,206, forward strand.
CTTCGAGATGTTGGGTATGAGATACTACAACAGCTAGTCTTAGTGCAAGTGGGAGATTGCTAGTTATGTATATGTCCTAGAGGCCATTATTGTACATATGATGTATATTATAGTGGATGCTTGGATATATATAGAGTGGACTTTCTTGCTTGATATGATAGAATGATATCTGGTTGCTCTTTGTCTTAACATGTTGACTTGTATTGTGTTACTGTCTTGCTCTCACATGTTGATAAAGCCCTTAGGATGTGTACTTGACTACTAGGACTATGATGGAGATCATACTAGTGGGCCAGGGTAGCCCACAAGTACATCATATAATTGTTTCTAGTCGATGGTGTATCGAGACAGGGCATCGATACTCCAGATGTAGACTAGCGTTTACGCTTCTTGACCCATATGATGCGCGATGGATGATCCCACATCGATTGGTGTTTAGCATCAAAGATGGTATATGGGTGCTCAGTGGAGACTGGGTACACTGAACGAACTCGCCGAGAACTCCTAGTTGGTATTATACCTATCATCGGATAGCAGTTCTCTGGTGACACTGGTACAGGTTAGTCTGTATGTAGGGTTCCTAGGCACTCTTGTGACGGTTCATAAGGCATCAAACATGCCCGGATAAAAATTTAGACGTGCCGAACAACCCAAAGCCGGGATCTTTGCTAGATTATTAGGGTTTAACATGCAAGATGATAACTTTTATCTAAGTGTGAGGGATTACAACCTTTGTAGTCCGCTCCTTCACTTCACAAGCTCCGAGTAGAAGTCCCTTTGCCGCGATCCACGATCTCCCGGACTCATGAGAGGCTCCACGACTCGAACGATCCATGCTAGCTCGAAGTATTCCAAATCTCCGATGATCTACCTTGAAGTTGCAAAGACTCAAGCTTTCTCACTCTAAAGAGATGAACACACTAATCTCATGGGCTAGATGAGATGAGTATGAGAGAGTAGTAATTTTGCTTTCTTTTTATATCATTTTCTCATATTTATTCATCACTTAAGGATTTTCTAGCAAGCTTTTCAAGAGAGAAGAAGATGATAATGGAAAACCAATAATAAGATTAAACCTTTTGTGATGAATAGAAAGAAGACTATATGATTGATTTGTTAACCATAGTCAAGGATGAGTGGCTAGGATTTAGTAGAGAATAAACTAGGGTTAGGGTTTAGTTGAGTTAAAGAATGTGTCATCCAAAATATCTTAAGAATGACAAAAGCAAAAACTTCTAGAAGATGCATGAAACATCTAACCCAAAACAAACCCTAACCTCAATTAATCATCCTTAAACATGTTTAACAATTAATCATATCATGTCACAATAATATATATCACATATATATTATATATTTGCAACAAAGGAAAATAATACAATTAACATATATCGCATATATATCAATGTATCATCCACTGAGAAAATTAAATAATAAAGCGAGCCAATATTAGATAATGTAATACAATATATCATATATATTATTATACATTAAATCATTGAATCAACACTTGATCCAACGATCCGGCTATATCGAATATTACCGACTAATATATCATGTACCGATTCATCGAATCAACACTTGATCCGATGACCCGGTTCATAACTAAATATCGCGAGAATATAATACGGTATCCCATATCGCATTATTCTCGGTCCTGCACATATCACATATGTGCCTCTACTCCGTTTCGCCTGAGCCAAGAAACATCTGTGTAGGACTCTAAAGAATCGTCAATACGCCGGTAGCAGGTGATGATCATATCAAACACCCACAAGCTGCAAGCGGTCAGCTAAACGTAACAGCCACCCAGGTATTGAGCGATCAGAAGATCAACAAGCTAGCCTGTGCGTTCTCCTGTGAATCCAACCAGTAACACTCCCGTACAGTCCGGTCTGTTCGTCTGATATGTCGCATATCAAGTCTAGGGGTGGTATACGTCAGACCCCAGTAACCGATAAGTCGTGTCGATGTGTGGCTCATAACGGGTCGAGAAACTACTAGTAACACTTACCAGTAAATCTCTATATCAGCCCTGGCCAGGGACTTCCAGTTATAGCCCATCGAACACAGCACAACATCAACTCCCTATACCGGGAGAGACGAATCCCCTCCTATCGCTCATTGCCTCCATGTGATTCGGGACTGTACCCAAAAGCCACCGTTTTGCACGCCCTCTTGGACGTGGTAAGGTGGAAATCAAAGCACAGTGGGAATCACACAAGACTCTATGACGATCTCGGGTCTACAGACTACCCTGTACCAGTGTCACCGGAGAACTGCCATCTGACGTGTGGTATATCACCATCTGGGAGTTCTCGGCGAGTCCGTCCAGTGTACCCGGTCTCCACTGAGCACCCGTACACCATCTCTGATGTCTAACACCGATGGATATGGGATCATCCATCGCCCATCATATGGGTCAAGATGCGTATACACTAGTCTACTCTGGTGTATCGATGCCCTGTCTCGATATACCCTCGACTAGGAACAGTTATAGGATGTACTCATCGACTACCGCGGCCCCACTTAGTATGATCTCATCATAGTCCCAGTAGTCGAGTACAGATCCTAAGGGTTTTATCAACATGTGAGAGTAAAAACAGTAAACCACTACAAGTCAACATGTTAAGATAAAGTGAAACCAAATAGCATACTATCATGACGAGCAAGAAAGTCATCTCTATATATATCCAAGCATCCATTATAATATACATCATATGTACAACAATGGCCTCTAGGGCATATACATAACTAACAATCTCCCACTTGCACTAAGGCCAGCTGCTGTAGTATCGCATACCTAGCATCCCGAATAATCTCTCAAACTGTATCTGGGGAATAGCCTTCGTGAATGGATCCGCAGTGTTGTCCTTCGTATCTACTCTCCTGACCTCGATCTCCCGGCGATCAACTATCTCCCTGATCAGGTGATACCGCCTCAGAATATGTCTGGACTTTTGATGGGACCTGGGTTCCTTGGCTAAAGCCACAGCTCCATTGTTATCGCAATACAGAGGTATTGGATGCTCAATGGATGGAACCACTCCAAGTTCAGTAATGAACTTCTTGATCCAGACAGCCTCTTTGGCAGCATCGTTGGCAGCGATGTATTCAGCCTCCATCGTTGAGTCTGCAACGGTATCCTGTTTGGAACTCTTCCAACATACCGCCCCTCCATTGAGGGTAAAGACAAAACCCGAATGCGACTTAGAGTCGTCCTTATCACTTTGGAAGCTGGAATCGGTAAAGGACTCCACCTGGAGTTCTGCGTTACCATACACCAAGAACATCTCCTTAGTCCTTCGTAAGTACTTGAGAATGTTCTTCACAGCTGTCCAATGACTCTCTCCAGGATCTGCTTGATACCGACTCACTACACTTAGTGAGTATACAACATCGGGTCTGGTACATAGCATCTCATACATGATAGAGCCTACTGCCGAAGTATAGGGTATCCCTTGCATGCGAGCTCTCTCCAAATCAGTCTTGGGAGACATCTCTTTGGAGAGAGTGAGTCCAGAGATCGTGGGTTGGTTCCCACGCTTGGATTCTTCCATACTAAACCTCTTTAGTATGGTGTCAATGTACCTGGATTGGGACAATCCCAGTATCCGTTTAGATCTATCTCTATAGATCATGATTCCCAATATGCAGGAGGCATCACCTAGATCTTTCATTGAGAATCTCTGTGATAAGAAGAGCTTGACTGATTGCAGCATAGGAATATCATTTCCTATCAAGAGTATGTCATCCACGTACAATACGAGGAAGACCACCTTATCCTCTGCTACCTTCTTATAGATACAAGGTTCATCTATATTTTTGATGAAGTCAAACTCTTTGACTACAACATCAAAGCAGATGTTCCAACTCCGCGATGCTTGCTTTAACCCATAAATGGATTTAAGCAGCTTGCACACCTTTCCGCTGCTCCTACTATCTACGAAGCCCTCTGGCTGAGTCATGTACACGCTCTCTTCTAAATCACCGTTTAGAAAGGCGGTCTTAACATCCATTTGCCCGATTTCGTAGTCATGGTATGCAGCAATGGCAAGTAAGATCCGGATGGACTTAAGCATAGCCACTGGAGAAAAGGTTTCGTCATAATCCACACCTGGTCGTTGACGAAAACCCTTTGCTACAAGTCTAGCTTTGAAAGTCTCAACTTTTCCATCTACACCAAATTTCTTTTTAAAAATCCACTTGCTCCCAATGGGTTTTACCCCTTCAGGAGCATTTTCTAAAATCCATACTTTATTGGTGTACATGGATTCCATCTCAGATCGCATTGCATCCAGCCATTTCACAGAGTCACCACTCGTGATGGCCTGCTCGAAACTAGTGGGGTCATCATCATCCATGATGCAATCTTCGCTTCCACCATCAATGAGAAAACCATAGTATCTCTCAGGTGGACGAGAAAGCCTACTAGATCGGCGGAGAGGCTGGGGTTCGTCGGGTACTACTGAATCTTCTGGTTCCAACAAATCATCTGTTCTAGTTTGTTCTGCTGGAACTTCTTCCAGTTCTACCTCAGAGCCACTAATCTCTTTTGCAAGAAATTCCTTTTCTAAAAAGGTGGCATATTGAGAAACAAACACTTTTTGTTCCTCAGCGTGATAGAATATATATCCATAAAAATCTTTTGGATATCCTACAAACTTACATATACATGATCTTGCCTCGAGTTTGTCCGGATTTTGCTTTTTAACATAGGCCGGACAACCCCATATCTTAACTCGTTTAAGAGATGGTCTCTTCCCATTCCATATCTCATATGGGGTGGTAGGAACCGATTTAGTTGGAACTCTATTCAATAGATATGTGGCTGTTTCCAGCGCATAACCCCAAAAGGAGATAGGTAACTCAGCAGTACTCATCATAGAGCGCACCATATCTAATAGGGTGCGATTCCTCCGCTCCGATACACCGTTGTGCTGTGGTGTATAAGGAGGAGTAAGCTGAGAGAGAATCCCATTCTCTTTTAGATAATCCCGAAACTCATTACTTAAGTATTCACCTCCTCGATCAGATCGAAAAATCTTAATACTTTTGCCCGTTTGATTCTCTACTTCGTGCTTATATTCTCTGAATTTCTCAAAAGCTTCAGACTTGTGTTTCATTAAGAACACATGTCCGAATCTAGAGAGATCGTCAGTGAATGTAATGAAGTAGGAAGAACCGTTCCTAGCATGCGTAGACATTGGACCGCATACATCACTATGTATCAGTCCTAATAGTTCGGTAACTCTTTCTCCGTGTCCACTAAACGGAGCTTTGGTCATTTTTCCTTTGAGACATGAATGGCAAGTATCATAAGATGATAATTCGAACGGATTCAAATAACCATCCTTATGTAACTTAGCCAGTCGTGTCGCATTGATATGACCAAGTCTACAATGCCACAAGTAGGATTCGTTCATATCCGAACTTTTCCTCTTGTGTGTGTTTTGTATATTCAGGACTGTATTCTGATTTAGAATGAATATGCCATTATGTAACGAGCCTGATGCAATCAACTTTTGATCTAGGAATATGTTCATAACATTATCATGTACTACAAAATTATATCCTTCTTTACTTAATAAGGAGACTGATATAATGTTGCACATCATGTTCGGTATATAATAGCACTCATTTAGAATCAGTGTATTACGACTTGGTAATACAAGGTGATATTCGCCAACTGCTTTGGCTATAATACTTGCACCGTTCCCTACTTGAACGGAATGATCACCTTTTCCCATTTCTCTACCTTTATGTAGCCCATGTAACTGTTTACATATGTGGGATCCTGATCCGGTATCTAATACCCAGGACGTAGGGTGAACTGAGAAACAGTTCTCAATAACTAACACACCCGAAGAAGATGCATCAACATGCATGTTCTTTTGGGCGGCGTGAGAATCTAGATATTCTCCTGTTTCCTGTTCAGTCTTATAACTCTTATAAGAAAGAACGGGTCTAACATTCCCTAGCTCAGTACAATAATTGGGTTCAGTCAATACATCCATTTTATTATCTTGATTATGGCATGACATGGTCGCTACCTGGAGAGAGAGAGAAGAAAACACTTTAGCGTATGCTCTTGCAAGATTAGATTGGTTATTATCTTATCTAATCAGGATGTCTCCCACTGTTTTTATCAAATCTACCTTAAAACCTTAAAAGGTAAGATTAGCCGGGATTAATTACACCCTACAATTTCGTCAATCTTTCAGTCAGATCAGTGTCGGTACTTTGAGGGAGGTTCCCCGTGCTTTCGCACGGACCTAATTAAAGTAAACCTCGTTTTCCCGGAGGCGTAACCCCGTTAACACTTTTCTAGACACCTACTTGAATGACTAATTGTCCTGTGTAAAACTCTCCCAGGAGTAACACTTACTCGCAGTGGGTATCGGGATCCATCTATCTCATAGGAGGTATGCAATCTCATTGCAAATTTCAATGCTTGAAATTCCCGATAATATTTTTACCCCTAGTGTCTTATGACCTTAACTATGGTCAACAAATCATAAGCACTAGTCAAGTTCTACCCGTCATTTCTTGATTAATTTAGACCCACCCACATGACCCTTAACTATGGTCAACAAAGTCATATGACTGTCCTAATTAATCACATCTTATGTTATATAGGAAAACATCACTTAGCTACCGTACACTGCGCCTTAACTATGGTCAACAAACGCAGCACGAATACTAAGTACTCTATTTTCCTAAAATGACGGAGGGCTACGCAGGTTTTTCAGAAAACCCTGAGCGTAATGAACTTGATATCGTCGTAGAATCGAGTGAAGTTTTGAAAAGGAGTGTTTTTGAGGCTTTTCTTAGTTTCGCTAAAGGGGTCACTCCCGGTGAAGGGATCGTCGGCCCTTTCCTCATCGAATAAGGTGCAGGATATATCATATATACCGCTGTGCAAAGCAAAACTCTAAAAGCAATCAAAAGACAAACCGCATTTTTGTAGCATCTGCCAGTTTCGCTAAAGAGGTCACTCCCGGTGAAGGGATCGTCGGCTCTTTCCCCATCGAATAAGGTGCAGGATATATCATATATATCACTGTGCAAAGCAAAACTGTAGCTACCCTTTTTATAAAGTTTTGATTCTACAACATCTTTAGGTTTCTTTTCTTTTATTAATCTCATTAATAAAAATCCCATCAGCTTATGCTTCCTAAGCATCACAGAAGAAACGAAAGCATTAATATTTATATATCAGCATATATATATAGTATAAGCATTCGTCTCAGGCAGTAATATGATCTCATCACAGAACATTGCAGCAGAAGAACATATATGAAATATTGGATATACTACGACGTCCGTATTTTCAATACGAGCCTGTATAAAACACGGATTCCACGGTCGCGACGAATAGCCAAACCCACATCCCAAGACCCCTACGAGAGCGGCAAGTAACACTGCCAATTCTAGGGTTAGGAGACCCGGTCTCGACTCCTCGAGATGGCCTCCCACTGGACCCTAGAACCCGGTTACTTGTGCTCCCCTCCTTGGGTCTACCTAATGCGGAAAAGTAAATAATATACACTGGTGACAGCAACCGCAACCTGGAAGTACCCCAAATAAAAGAATATTACATTACAAATGAATTTTACATGAATGAAAATAAAAACCCTCATCTCACATAAAACCCCCCGGCTATTCTGAACGCGATGATCCAATATAACATATCACAGCAACACATAATATCACATATCATCAACGTAAGTAAATATGCGCATCCCAATTGTCGTTGACATATAGCAACGAAACCGGCGATATCACATATTACACTTACGGTCACAGAAAAGAAAGTGTAAAACTACAACATTTGGAATCCACAATCACTTTAGACATCGTAAATCCGAAATATCACATACTTCGCATTTCATGCCTAACTCTATGAATTCCACATATTGTATCACATTCCAGATAAATAGACAGTATTAAACTTTTCGAACAGATAATCAAACACCCAAAATTTCCCAAAGTGCTCAACACTTGAGCGGAGTTCAAATAATCCCAGAATATGTCACAGTTCCGGTGATCCAGCCGTAGAAGGGTCTAGCCAACGCCTCACATGTGGCACGCCGTACTGCCCCAAACCCGAAGGTTCAAAAGGCAGTTCAAGACGGTCACATAATCGAGTTAAGGTTTGTTGTCTTCTAGAGGGTCCACCGCTTAACTTGTACAATTTTTTCCGAAAGATTTAAACCCGATAAAAATTCAACACTTGAAAGTTTGCCGTACCGGGAAACAGTGAGTTAATGATATCCGTTTAAATAGTTTAACAGTTTCTAAATATCCGGAAAGAAATACGAATTTAAAATTTCCGATCGAGTCTACTATTACAAAACAAACCCCAGAATTTTCAACACCTGAAACAGATTAAAAATACCCAGAAGCATCAACAAGCACCTACGGACATTACCATAAAAGCCACGTGTCACAATCCTATCAATCCGCCGCGGAACCGCCGCTCAAGGCATGCTTGCGCCGCGGTTCCGCCGCCGTTTGATCGAATTGGGGGCTCGGGTTTTATGGTAATTCTTAGAATTACCAGCTGATTTTTTTACATATTTTTAATTCAGAAAAATCCCAAAATTTAGAAAATTTCCAGAGAGGGGTCTAGTTTCGTCGTTTCGGGTTCGATCGGAGTTTTAACTTCGTAAACACATCGCCTAATGCTCTAGCTAGGCTCTGATACCACTGTAGGGTTCCTAGGCACTCTTGTGACGGTTCATAAGGCATCAAACATGCCCGGATAAAAATTTAGACGTGCCGAACAACCCAAAGCCGGGATCTTTGCTAGATTATTAGGGTTTAACATGCAAGATGATAACTTTTATCTAAGTGTGAGGGATTACAACCTTTGTAGTCCGCTCCTTCTCTTCACAAGCTCCGAGTAGAAGTCCCTTTGCCGCGATCCACGATCTCCCGGACTCATGAGAGGCTCCACGACTCGAACGATCCATGCTAGCTCGAAGTATTCCAAATCTCCGATGATCTACCTTGAAGTTGCAAAGACTCAAGCTTTCTCACTCTAAAGAGATGAACACACTAATCTCATGGGCTAGATGAGATGAGTATGAGAGAGTAGTAATTTTGCTTTCTTTTTATATCATTTTCTCATATTTATTCATCACTTAAGGATTTTCTAGCAAGCTTTTCAAGAGAGAAGAAGATGATAATGGAAAACCAATAATAAGATTAAACCTTTTGTGATGAATAGAAAGAAGACTATATGATTGATTTGTTAACCATGGTCAAGGATGAGTGGCTAGGATTTAGTAGAGAATAAACTAGAGTTAGGGTTTGGTTGAGTTAAAGAATGTGTCATTCAAAATATCTTAAGAATGACAAAAGCAAAAACTTCTAGAAAATGCATGAAACATCAAACCCAAAACAAACCCTAACCTCAATTAATCATCCTTAAACATGTTTAACAATTAATCATATCATGTCACAATAATATATATCACATATATATTATATATTTGCAACAAAGGAAAATAATACAATTAACATATATCGCATATATATTAATGTATCATCCACTGAGAAAATGAAATAATAAAGCGAGCCAATATTAGATAATGTAATACAATATATCATATATATTATTGTACATTAAATCATTGAATCAACACTTGATCCAACGATCCGGCTATATCGAATATTACCGACTAATATATCATGTACCGATTCATCGAATCAACACTTGATCCGATGACCCGGTTCATAACTAAATATCGCGAGAATATAATACGGTATCCCATATCGAATTATTCTCGGTCCTGCACATATCACATATGTGCCTCTACTCCGTTTCGCCTGAGCCAAGAAATCTCTGTGTAGGACTCTAAAGAATCGTCAATACGCCGGTAGCAGGTGATGATCATATCAAACACCCACAAGCTGCAAGCGGTCAGCTAAACGTAACAGCCACCCAGGTATTGAGCGATCAGAAGATCAACAAGCTAGCCTGTGCGTTCTCCTGTGAATCCAACCAGTAACACTCCCGTATAGTCCGGTCTGTTCGTCTGATATGTCGCATATCAAGTCTAGGGGTGGTATACGTCAGACCCCAGTAACCGATAAGTCGTGTCGATGTGTGGCTCATAACGGGTCGAGAAACTACTAGTAACACTTACCAATAAATCTCTATATCAGCCCTGGCCAGGGACTTCCAGTTATAGCCAATCGAACACAGCACAACATCAACTCCCTATACCGGGAGAGACGAATCCCCTCCTATCGCTCATTGCCTCCATGTGATTCGGGACTGTACCCAAAAGCCACCGTTTTGCACGCCCTCTTGGACGTGGTAAGGTGGAAATCAAAGCACAGTGGGAATCACACAAGACTCTATGATGATCTCGGGTCTACAGACTACCCTGTACCAGTGTCACCGGAGAACTGCCATCTGACGTGTGGTATATCACCATCTGGGAGTTCTCGGCGAGTCCGTCCAGTGTACCCAGTCTCCACTGAGCACCCGTACACCATCTCTGATGTCTAACACCGATGGATATGGGATCATCCATCGCCCATCATATGGGTCAAGATGCGTATACGCTAGTCTACTATGGTGTCTCGATGCCCTGTCTCGATATACCCTCGACTAGGAACAGTTATAGGATGTACTCATCGACTACCGCGGCCCCACTTAGTATGATCTCATCATAGTCCCAGTAGTCGAGTACAGATCCTAAGGGCTTTATCAACATGTGAGAGTAAAAACAGTAAACCAATACAAGTCAACATGTTAAGATAAAGTGAAACCAAATAGCATACTATCATGACGAGCAAGAAAGTCATCTCTATATATATCCAAGCATCCATTATAATATACATCATATGTACAACAATGGCCTCTAGGGCATATACATAACTAACACTGTAGACCCGAGATCGTCATAGAGTCTTATGTGATTCCCACTGTGCTTTGATTTCCACCTTACCACGTTCAAGAGAACGTGCAAAATGGTGGCTTTTGGGTGCAGACCCGAATCACATGGAGGCAATGAGAGATAGGAGGGGTTTCATCTCTCCCAGTATTTGGGGTTGATGTTACGCTGTGCTCGATTGGCTATAAGTGGAAGTCCCTAGCCAGGGCTGATATGGAGATCTACTGGTAAGTGTTATCAGTAGTTTCTCGATCCATTATGAGCCTCACATCGGCACGACTTATCGGTTACTAGGGTCTAACGTTTACCACCCCTAGACTGGATATGCGGCATATCAGACGAAGAGACCGGACTGTACGGTAGTGTTACTGATTGGATTCGCAGGAGTATGTACAGGCTTGCTTGTTAATCTTCTGATCGCTACATACCCAGGTGGCTGTTACGTTTAGCTGACCGTTTGCTACTTGTGTGTTAGTTATATGTATACGCTAGAGGCCATTACTATACATAGGATGTATATTGTAGTGGATGCTTGGACATATATAGGGATGACTTTCTTGCTCGATATGATAGTATGCTATCTGGTTACTCTTTACCTTAACGTGTACACTGATTGTCTCTCGGTTACATGTTGGTAAAGCCCTTAGGATGTGTACTTGACTACCTGGACTATGATGTGGATCATACTAGTGGGGACATGGTAGTCCATAAGTATATCCTTCAAAGTCCCTAGTCGTAGGTGTATCGAGACGGGGCATCGATATACCAGAGTAGACTAGCGTGTACCTTCTCGGCCCATATAGATGGGCGATGGATGATCCCAAATCCATTGGTGTTTGACATCAGAGATGATATACGGGTGCTCAGTGGAGACTGGGTACACTGGACGGACTCGCCGAGAACTCCCAAATGGTATTATACCTTACGTCAGATGGCAGTTCTCAGGTGACACTGGTACAGGTTAGTCTGTATACCCGAGATCGTCATAGAGTCTTGTGTGATTCCCACTGTGCTTTGATTTCCACCTTACCACGTCCATAAGGGCGTGCAAAACGGTGGTTTTTGGGTACAGTCCCGAATAACATGGAGGCAATGAGCGATAGGAGGGGTTTCGTCTCTCCCGGTATAGGGAGTTGATGTTGCGCAGTGCTCGATTGGCTATAACAGGAAGTCCTTAGCCAAGGCTGCTTTAGGGATTTACCGGTAAGTGTTACCAGTAGTTTCTCGACCCGTTATGAGCCTCATATCGACACGACTTATCGAGTTATTGGGGTCTGATGTTTACCACCCCTAGACAAGATATGCGACATATCAGACGAACAGACCGGAGTGTACGGTAGTGTTACTGGTTGGATTCACAGGAGTGTGAGCGGGCTTGCTCGTTGATCTTCTGATCGCTCAATACCCAGGTGGCCGTTACGTTTAGCAGACCGCTTGCGGCTTGTGGGTGTTTGATATGATCATCACCTACTGCCGGCGTATTGACGAGTCTTTAGAGTCCTACACAGGGGTTTCCTGGCTCAAGCGAAACGAAATAGGAGCGCATATGAGATATGTGCGGGACCGAGAATAATACCAGTATGTGATACTGAATTCTATTCTCGCGATTTGTGACATTGATCGGTTGTATGCGATATAGCCGGGTTATCGGATCAAGTGTTGATTCGATAAGTTGTTACTATTGATATTAGTCGGTTATATGCAATATGACCGGATCGTTAAATCAAGTGTTGATTTAATGATTTAATGTATAATTATATATTTGATATATTACTTTACATTAACTAGTATTGGTTCACTTAAGATTGATTTTCGCACTTGAATGTGCACATTGTTTATATGTGATATATGCAAGTGTACATGTTTGTATCATGCTTGATGATACAAACAAGTTGTGTGTATGAGACTTGAACCAAATCAAGGTTAAATTAGGGTTTACTATTTTCCTAACAAATAGAAAAAGAGTGAGACTTTGGTCAAAGTTATCAAGCTTCATGAAGCTTGATAAACATTGACAAAGTCAACTCTTTTGTCATTTGTTTAAAGATATTAGTTAACCCAACCTTTAACCTAATGCTTTGGTTAATTCTCTACATGAGTTAAGCATGAGGGCTTAACTCAACCATGGTGCTATAATTGAAAGGATAAGTTTCATTTGGATTCATTTTATTATTCATATGATTCTTTTTCTTCTTCTTCTTTTTCATCAAGCTCCACAAAAGCTTGCTAGCTCCAATGGTGCCATAGGAAAAAGAGTGAGAAATCCAATTCTAAAGTGAACTCACTTCCTATTTCTTCATCCTCTACTACTTGCCATGTAGTATAGGGTGTTCTCTTCACAAAGTTTTTGACCAAGTGAAGGAATAGCTTGAGTTTGAGTCTCCCCGACGTAGATCATCTTCGACATCGAAGTCAACGACCTAGCCCGCTTATTTCTCCGACGAAACCGACGCTAGAGTCCGGGATTCCGATGATCACAGCGGAGGGACGTCATCATGGAGCTAAAGAAGTGGAGGACCGGATCTACAAAGGTTGTAGTCACTTTCACTTGTAGTTAAGTCGTTAACTTGCTTGTTCTTTCGCCTTACCTCTAGTAATCGATCTAGTTTAGGGTTTCTCGGCACCGGAAAATTTGTTGGCATGGTTGATGCCTTGTGGAACCTCTTGAGTGTGTCTAGGAACCCTACAGTGGTATCAGAGCCTAGCTAGAGCTTTAGGCGAAGTGTAGACGAAGCTAGAAGTCCGATCGAACCCGATATTCCCCGATTTCACCCCTCTCTGTACATTTTCTGAAACTGTGGAATTTTGTGAATTAAAAATATGCAGAAAAATCAGCAGGCTTTTTTAGAAGTTACTGTGCAAAACGAGTGCCTAATTCGATCAAGGCGCCACGGAACCGCGGCACGAGCATGGCTCGTGTGGCGGTTCCGCGGCCGTACGGTCACTTCATTCATCAAATTTTGCACAGTAATGTCTCTAAGTTATTCCTGAGTTTTCTGGGAATTTTTAATTAGCACTCAAGAGTTGAGTTTTCTGGGTTGTATTGGGAGTTCATAGATTCGATCGGATTGACTAATTTTGTCTATGTGTTTTTCCGGATAATTTAGAATATGTTAAAATGTTCGACCGGATATAAATACCCAATTTTTTCCCTGCCGGAAAATTTCCAAGTGTTGGATTTTTCCGTGGTTTAAGAACGTTCTAAGTAGTGCAAGTAACGCGATGGACCCTCTAGAAGATAACAAACCTTAACTCGATTATGTTACCGTCTTGAACTGCCCTTTGAACCTTAGGGTTTGGGGCAGTCCGGCGTGCCACATGTGAGGTGTTGGCTTGACCCTTCTACGGCTGGAACGTTGGTACTGTGGCATGAAGTGAATGTTTTTAAACTTATTTCAAGTGTTGAGCTGTTTCGGAAAAACTTGGGTGTTTGATTGTTCGATCGGAAAGTTTAACATTTTCTATTTATCTGGAATGTGATACAATATTTGGAATCCACAAATAGTTATGAGATAACTGATTTGAATGTTATAAACGTAGCAGTTTAGTCTCGAATGATCGGTTGCCACGGAATTTTGATGCGATCAAAAGTCTGTCGCAATCACGTTGCGTACGCGGATATTCACCGGGTAAACTTAATAGACAGCCACACCCCATAGCCCCGACCAAGTGACTGTAGGAGAACCCCGTCTCCGAAAGCATCCGTTCGGGTGCTCACGGCAGCGGTGTTCCACCTTGGTGCACTTCGTTGACGGCATCGGGGGTGCGGCCGCCTACTAAAGTTTGCGACGAGCATTCGATCAAAATGTCGGGAATCTTGTTGAATTGCCCGACTTGATATTGAAAAGTGTTTTCGATAATGAGACTAAAATGCGGGGTTTATAATTGTTAGGCATGTGATGTCTAAAGAATTCAGATGGTTAGGCATGCGATGTCTAAAGAGGTTGCGGATTCCAACTGTTGTAGTTTTACACTTTCTTTTCTGGGACCGTAAGTGTAATATGTGATATCGCCGGTTTTGTTGCTATATGTCAACGACAATTGGGATACGCATGTTTACTTACGTTGATGACATGTGATGTTATGTGTTGCTGGATATGTTATATTGGATCGTCGTGTTTGAATAGCCGGGGGTTTTTATGTGAGATGAGTGTTTTTCATTTTCATTCATGTAAAATTTATTGTATGTAATATTCTTTTATTGGGACACTTCCGGGTTGAGGTTGTTGTCACCATTTGTATATTATTTACTTTTCCACACTAGGACAGACCCAAGGAGGAGAGCACAAGTAACCGGGTTCTAGAGTCCAGTGGGAGACCAACTCGAGGAGTCGAGTCCGGGTCTCCTAACTCTAGAATTGGTAGGGTTGCTTGCCGCTCTCGTAGGGGTCTAGGGATGTGGGTTTGGCTATTCATCGCGATCGTGGAATCCGTGTTTTATACAGGCTCGTATTGAAAACACGGACATCCTAGTATATCCAATGTTTCATATGTTTCTTCTGCTGCGATATCTGTGATGTGATCATTTGATATGTTGTGATAGATACTGTATATAGTATATATGATATATTATATAAACGTTACTTATATTTTACACCCGCGCTTACCCTGCCCCGCTCTGCCGTTAGTTACCTAACCTAACGGTGCACGAGGGGACATCGAGGCGAATGCGGATGGCATAAGTGTACGTTGTATTTATCTGTGATGTTTAGGTGATTTAAAACGATGGGACTGTTGGAGATAGTGCCCTCAGAGTCAATTATTGGATCACAGGTACGTGATTGCAATGATTGAGGGAGGACCTATCCCGGTAGGACAGTCTTACTCGAGATGATAGTATGCTATCTGGTTTACCTTTATCATCGTGTACTGTTTTAAGTGACCTGACACGTCGCTATTACACGTTGATAGAGCCCCTAGGATTCTTGCTTGACCACCAGCAGTATGAGGGCGATCATATAAGTGGGAGCTGGGGGTCTATAAGCATATCCTTAAAAGGTCCCTAGTCGTGAGAGTTTCGAGACAGGGCATCGATTCTCCATAGTAGACTAGTGTATACAGTCGAGACCCCGACGAGGGGCGGTGGCCGGTCTCACAAGCCACTGGTGTCAGTTGGATCACCTAAGATGTATACAGGTGCTCATTGGGTTATGAGTACACCGGACAGGACTCGCCGGGAATATGCTAGTTGGTCATATACCAGACGTCAGATGGCAGTTCCCTGGTGACATGTGTGCAGGTTAGTTCATCGACCTGGGGATCGTCATTTGTCTCGTGTGAGTTCCCACTGTACTTTGATTACTACCCTACCACGGCTCAAAGGAGTCGTGTAAACAGGTTTTAGTTGGGTACAGTCCCGAGCCACATGGAAGCAGTGAGCGTATCTTCAGGGGTTCGTCTCTCCCGGTATTGGGGGTGAGGTCGTGCTGTGTCTAGGAGAGCCATTACACGAAGCCCTCGGCCGAGGCAAGGAGATTTACTGGTAGGTATTCCAGTAGTATCTCAGGGTGTTCTGGGCTACACTCCGACACGACTTGTACCGCTTTTTGGGGTCTGACTTTTACCAACCCCCTAGGCCCGCCATGCGATGCTCATAGACGAACGGACCGGACTGTACGGATATTGTCACTGACAGGCTCAGTAGGGAGTCAGGCTGAGTTCGCTCACAGACGTCCCTTTTGGTCAATACCTGGTGGCCCGTTATGTATTGGCTTATACCTCTAACGTGCTAGTGGTTAAATCCACAACCAAGGTGTTGATGAGTCTTTAGAGTCCCCCACATTCTGTTACTCAGCTTTCGGGCGAAAGGTTGTAGAGGCCGTATGGAGATATGGCAGGGTCTGATCAGATACGTGCGGTATTGCACGGATCAGGATCGGACAGTTTGTACTATAGGCCGTATGGATATATGGCAGGGTTCGATCAGATACGTGCGGTATTGCACGGATCAGGATCGAACAGGTATTACTGCCCGGCTTTGGTTTAAGCCGGATCCTAGTATAGTACAGTGTAGATTTTGTCTCATTGCATTTGTATTTCGGTCGGAATACAAATGCGGGTGTGTATGCACAGTATCGGGGTTTTCCTGTAATTTATTACGGGACCAGTTTTTTGGAGTTGCCAGTTTGCTTTCCGTTTCGGCCAATTTTCCTTTGTATCGTTCATTGGCTGATGTTTGGTGGAGGAGGGCTTATTTGCATTGTTGCAAATAAGTATTTGTGGAGGGGGTCTTTGCTTATATTTGTATCATGATAGCTTTTCATTGACCTTGACTTGTATCCTCATGATGGCATGACTTTTGAGTCATCATGATGGTTGATGATGGTTGGGGTTGTGTGTGGGTTTGTGTGTGATCATATTCTTTCATGATTTGTTTTTTGATGCCTTGCATTTTTGTTGAAGCCACTCACTTCCTCATGCCAATCTATCTCATTCTCTCCTCTCTCCAATTAGCTTGGCCGGCCACTTTGGCAAGAGGCTGTCCAAATTTTGAGTGTGGATTTTTTGGCTCATTTCATGTTGCAAAATTCCCACAAGATCATTCTCAAAAGCTCCAAGTTCAATCCCTCCACAAAAGGCAATTCCATAACCCCATATGAGACTTGAGTACACTACATTCTACAGTAAATCTTGGGCACGTCGAGTAGCCGGCTTCGTGCCCGAGTTGCCTCGGCATTGAGGTGGGAGCCCGTAAACAAAGTAGGCGATGTGGTGCACTTCTGGCGACGAGAAGGAGGCAGGACATTCCGCAGGAGATCGGGACCATGACGAGAAGACCGGAGGACTTGGATCGTCGGTATATCTCTTTCCCATCTTATAGTTAGCTAGGACTAATTAATGGTTCGATCCGGGTATTAGTGCGCGGCGGTTTGCCAGTTCAAGAAAATTTAAGTTTATCACCGCTTCAGCATTTGGCCGTCGGATTGACGGCCGGGGCGCCGCCGTGCACTTACAGAGGTATCAGAGCCTCGCCATTAACTTAGTCTAGCTTTGTGTAATGTGTTTGCATTTTCGGATCGATCAAAAATCCCAAAACCCGCATTTCCTTCAGCATCAGTTTCTGTTGGAAATTTTTGGTGTCGAAAAATTTTTCAGGTTGTATAAAAGTACTGTACAGGAAGTTCTAAGCTCTCTGGAAAAATTCGACAAAGTGATCTTTTAAGTGGAGCGCGGAACCGCGGCCAGATCCCACTCAGGGCCGTGGTTCCGCCGCATTTTGGAATCTTCAGTTGGTCGAAATTTTCCAGTGGGCTTCTGGGCTGGAAACAGGGCTTTTGGAATATTAATATTGGGCCCAGAAATTCTTGATGTGCTGCAGTAACACTTGGGGCCCACTTGTTAAAAATTTGATCGGTCAGATATTTTAAACACATTATTTCACAGTATTTACATTATATCTGCGACCGTGAATGTCACTTGATCGGTAAATCCGGTCTAACTGCTATAGCCCGGTTAGACGGATTTGCGAACGTGACTTTCACGTTGATGTTCTGTTTTTGCTGTGATGTTGCGGATCGGTCGTGGGGGATAGCCTGGATGCAATGCTAGTACAGTTGTGGTTGTATTATGTACATTTGATATTGCGGGGCGAGCGTCCGACATGTGGACTGCCGTCACTGCCTGTTTGTATTATTATTTTGGGGCACGACCTGGTTGCGGTCGATGTACCCGTTGTATGTATATTTTACTTTCTGTACTAGGATTGCCCCGCGGAGGGGTGCACGGATAGCCGGGTTCTGGAGGGCAACAAGCCCGCATCTCATGGCATTGAGACGGAGGGGGCTTCACTCTAGGATTGGCGGGCTATTCGCCGCACTCGTAGGGGGTACAGGTTAACCCAGGAGGGGTGCCCAAGTTACCGGATTCCGTGAAGTGCTGGGTGGTCCATTCACGGAGCTGAAGGGGGCTGCCTCGCTTCAGGTTTTGGCGGGTGACTTGCCGCGCCCGTAGGGGTCTAGGATTTCATTGCACAGGCTATCCACACGACCAGGGGAACGTCGGGTTTCAGCGGCTCTGTGAAACCCGGGGATCCCAGATATCTGTATTGTTTCTGTGATGCTGTACATTTCTGTGATGTTGCATTTTATTCACGCCTTGAGCGAAATATAATATATTGGTATATATATTAGTAGATGTTGTATATGTTTTGCATCCACGCTAGTCCAGTCCCTACTCTGTCGTTAGTTAGCTAACCTAACGGGTAATGACGGGACCCAGTGGCGAATGCGGATGGCATATACATACGTCATATTATTTTCGTTCTTTGTGGTGTGATCAATTGATGGGACTGCATTGATTCGGATCAATGCAAGTTAAAAACAAACCTAATCTGATGTTGTTGGAACACTTTTCAAAAAGCTGTTATTGCAAGGACGTTCTCTTTTGTTTTGCATCGTGGTATTCATTTAGAATATCCTGCTCCTCAGTCGACGAGGCAAGGGCCGAGATCCCTTCACCGGGAGTGACCCCTTGGACAAAAGTTTGCGTCAGGGCAATAACTTCACTATAGCCGATTACTTTTGCTTTGCATCGCGGTATTCATTTGGGATATCCTGCACCCCATTCTACGGGGAAAGAGCCGAGATCCCTTCACCGGGAGTGACCTCTTTAGCGGAAGTTGTCGTCACTATATTTCTAAAAAGCTATCCGTTCCTTCGACGATATCAAGTTCATTACGTTAAAGGTTTTCGCCAGAAACCATTCGTAGCCCTCCGTCGTTTCATATGGGTAGTCAATAGTATTCAAGCTGTGTTTGTTGGCCAAAGTCAAGGCACAGTGTTTGGTAGCTGTTGGTTATTCATATGCAGCATAGATAGATGCGTTGGTTTGGAACAGTCGTATAGCCTTGTTGGCCAAAGTCAAGGGCTTGTGCGGGTGGATTCGAATCAACCTGGAGAATGACGGGTAGAACTTGACATGTGACTTATGATTTGTTGGCCAAAGTCAAGGTCATAAGAGCATGGGGCAGAAATCACATCGGGAGTTTCAAAAGAACTGAAACTTGCCAGATATGCGCATACCATCTGGAGTATGATGATGTGAGCGGATTCCGTCACGTTATGATGCGATGATAGTTGGATCCCGATTCCCACTGATGAGTTAGTTTACTCCTCGGGTAATCCCGACTAATTCTTCTTTTAGGTTTGGAGGAGAATTTGAGGTACAGTGGGAGGATTCCAGATTAGATAAATTGGTAACCATTCTGATCTAGGTTAGAGTGCACGCTGAGTGTTTCTTTTCTCTCTCTCTTTGGCAGCGACCATTGACCCGACCCTAAGACTATGACTCAGTGACCAAGTTGACCGAACCTTCTTAACACTGGCTTTTGGATTGTCAGAGTTGCGAACCTCATTGCCACTCCTACTTTTACCCTTTTCTCCAGGACACCCCGTATTACTACGAACGTCCACTTCCATTGGACAAAACCATCGTATGGTTATATACGAACTCGAAGGGATTTATTCGAGGATGGTTTCCGGTTCTGGAGGAAACGGATAGGATTATTCAGTTGTCTTTTCCTTTTACCCTCTCTCAGGTTACGAGTACTCCTTGGTTTAGGGGTAGTACACCTATTACGCAAATTGGATTGTCTTCTTCCAAACCTTAGGCTGGTGCCGACCGGTAGGGAATGAAGAAAACCAATTAGCATAATGATGGTGTGCAGAAGGTATTAAGTTCAGACAAAGCGAGGGATTAGTAAGAGGGCAAAGTAAATTGCAACTGATATTCACGACCAAACCAGGTATTTCGTTACCACTCCCACGTCACCTTTGTATTTCTCCAGGACACTCCGTATCACTATGAAGATCCACAGTTTATTGGATACTCCATCGTATGGTTATATACGAACTCGAAGGGAACTTGTTCCAGTTCGGGGATGGATTCTGGTTCAGGAGAAATAGGAATAAGGTTTATTCAGGTGTCTTTTATCTTCACCTCCTCTCTCATTGCGAATGCTCCTAGGATTGGGACAGTACACCCATTATGCTTATTGGATAGTCTTCTTCCAAACCATAGGCTGGTGCCGAACGGTAGGGAAGGAAGAAAACCATTTGGCCTAAAGGGGTGTACAGAAGGTAAAGACTAAAGACATAAGAAGGGATTTGGAGAGGTGGCAAAGGATTATACGGTTACAGTCGTGAATCTGGAAGAGGCATTACTAGGAATACCGGGATACCCCATCGAAACATTTCAATGTTTCAGTCTCACTGTGAACTGTTAAAGGAAAACTGATTTCCCGATTAGATACTTACTCCAGGGTATGTATTTACCAGTTACGATTCTCACATCTGTATGGTTTTACAGATGATGAGTGGGAGTAAGTTATTGGGAATTGGGTGATTATCCTCATTATATCGGGATTCGTTGTAATCGGTGATATTTGAGGAAATCACCTGGGCTGTTTGCCGGTTGGCAAATATTTGGTTTTGAATATCCGCAGTTATGCACCAGTTTCAAATTGATATATCTGTACGTCTATTTTCATAGAGTGAGATATACCTTTCTGAAATTATGTCTACGACATTTACCTATATCAGTGGATGGTTAGGTAAGGAGCATTAAACAGCGGTGTAATTCTTCTTAACCATAAGTACAGTTTTCAACCTACGACACACGGTGAATGAGTTTTCAGACTCAAGGGACTTATACAGAGTATTGTATGTTGTCCAGGGTCCATCAGGACAGAGGGGTTGGTCCTCGTACTATATTCGGTTTACTTATGACTTCTCTAGTTTTTAGACAGATGTTTCGTAGGAAACACAGGGTCCGAATTTTGAGAAGTTATAGGTATTTGAATAGAGTAGAGAACCAGGTGTAGCAAGTATCGGGATTCTTCAAAGTGATCGAATATGTAGATACTTGTATATGGTATTCAGTTGATAGTAGTGATTAAGAGAACCTGCTTCTCTTTTAGGTTACTCATAATTGGAAGCATTCCTAAGTTGAGTAACGCTGATCGGCCTCCTTCCATTAAGTTGACATGCACTGGAGACAGTTGCATGATTTGGATCTGGTTCAGTTAAATCAGTGCCTCTGGTCCTATAAGGGATATAGAACAGTTCGTATCTTAACGATGTTAAGGTACGGGGAGTTGTCCGGCTTATGATTAAAACCAGACACTGGACAACTCAAGGCACGTTTCTGTAATGGCTGTTTGTGGGTTGACCCAGGCTATGACGAGGGTTGACTTTCTACCATCTGGATGAACAATAGCGATATTGTTCTAGCCTCGCCACAGTTTTAATAAAAAATGGATTTTTTCAGAAAACAGTAGTGGGAGTATGGTAGAACTGGAAGTGATTCCAGAACCACAAACGATTACTGAAGATTTGATAGGAACCTAAAGATTCAATCTGGTTTGACATTCCATTGGCCACTCCACAGATATGGTGGGTAACTTCAGGCACCCGAGAGGTACTCCGGTACCCTCAAGGACGGTGACAGGGAAGTTCTTGTTTACCCACACTTGCCATTGCTGTTGTTCCAGGTTGCGAGACCCGGCGGGAGGATGAGTATAGCGTCGTTCTAAACTAGTTTTAGAAGTGTACGTGTATATGACTCTGCCAGAGGGTTGTCGTAGTCAGTGGGAGCAGCGGAAACATTGGTGGACAGAAAGCTTATGTCTATTTATATACTAAAGCAGATGTAGCGGAGATAGATCATCTATTTCTGACGTGAAAGTCATGGGTTTGACTTCATCAGAATAGGGGATGGATCTGTTGAGAAGGTAGTAGGGTGTGATATCCTGGTATTTGGATGACATGCACAGAGTAGGAAAAGAAACTCCTATACTACGATCGGTTATACTTTGGTCGTCACACAGTGGTTTCTCCACATGGGACTTGGACATTATATCAGACATACTGGTTACTAGATCTATGGTTTTAGATCTGGATTTGGGTGGTTTCCCAATCAGGGTACTTAGACAGCATTCTAAGAGTATTTAGAATGGACGACTCCTGGCATGGTAGTGTACCTGCAGATAATGGAGTCACCCTCTCTAAAGGTGTCTTATAGACTAAAGTAGAGAGGGATGTGCATGATTGGCAGATCACTTGCTTAGGCAATTGAGTCAATCATGAGATGTCAAGTACCACACCAGACATTGTTCTTGCACTAGATGCAATAAGCTGACATTAATCCAATCCTGGAGAAACAGTCGGAAGCAGTTTTAGAACATAAGTGGATGTTCTAGGGATATGATAACGACAGCCTTATTCGGGAGACAGTTATCATTCCAGGCTTCCAAGGTGACATGGACGACAAGGAGGTTGTCAGAGCTATAGTTTTCCTTCTGACGAGGGGCAGTATTTTGGACAGGTAGTCCAAGGCAATACTGAGGGTGGCATGACGCAGGATACTGATTAAGTTCAGTTGACGATACAGTCTAAGAAGTTTGGATTTGGAGTTCATTTATGAGCTAGGTCCCATCAGACATCCAGACACATTCTAAGACAGGTATTGCTCATTACGGGAGATGGCTTTCTCCGCGAACATGAGATTTAGAGAGATATAGAAAGAAACATCAAGGCGGATCCACTCACTGAGGCTATTCCTCGAACGCAATAGTTTCGCAAACGAGCTTTGTAAGACTGACTAGTAGAGGAGTTGGGTGTTCGGTATCACATGGGCTGTGAGTATGCGACATCGCAATAATTAGCCTTGAGTGCAAGTGGGAGATTGTTGGAGATAGTGCCCTCAGAGTCAATTATTGGATCACAGGTACGTGATTGCAATGATTGAGGGAGGACCTATCCCGGTAGGACAGTCTTACTCGAGATGATAGTATGCTATCTGGTTTACCTTTATCATCGTGTACTGTTTTAAGTGACCTGACACGTCGCTATTACACGTTGATAGAGCCCCTAGGATTCTTGCTTGACCACCAGCAGTATGAGGGCGATCATATAAGTGGGAGCTGGGGGTCTATAAGCATATCCTTAAAAGGTCCCTAGTCGTGAGAGTTTCGAGACAGGGCATCGATTCTCCATAGTAGACTAGTGTATACAGTCGAGACCCCGACGAGAGGCGGTGGCCGGTCTCACAAGCCACTGGTGTCAGTTGGATCACCTAAGATGTATACAGGTGCTCATTGGGTTATGAGTACACCGGACAGGACTCGCCGGGAACATGCTAGTTGGTCATATACCAGACGTCAGATGGCAGTTCCCTGGTGACATGTGTGCAGGTTAGTTCATCGACCTGGGGATCATCATTTGTCTCGTGTGAGTTCCCACTGTACTTTGATTACTACCCTACCACGGCTCAAAGGAGTCGTGCAAACAGGTTTTAGTTGGGTACAGTCCCGAGCCACATGGAGGCAGTGAGCGTATCTTCAGGGGTTCGTCTCTCCCGGTATTGGGGGTGAGGTCGTGCTGTGTCTAGGAGAGCCATTACACGAAGCCCTCGGCCGAGGCAAGGAGATTTACTGGTAGGTATTCCAGTAGTATCTCAGGGTGTTCTGGGCTACACTCCGACACGACTTGTACCGCTTTTGGGGGTCTGACTTTTACCAACCCCCTAGGCCCGCCATGCGATGCTCATAGACGAACGGACCGGACTGTACGGATATTGTCACTGACAGGCTCAGTAGGGAGTCAGGCTGAGTTCGCTCACAGACGTCCCTTTTGGTCAATACCTGGTGGCCCGTTATGTATTGGCTTATACCTCTAACGTGCTAGTGGTTAAATCCACAACCAAGGTGTTGATGAGTCTTTAGAGTCCCCCACATTCTGTTACTCAGCTTTCGGGCGAAAGGTTGTAGAGGCCGTATGGAGATATGGCAGGGTCCGATCAGATACGTGCGGTATTGCACGGATCAGGATCGGACAGTTTGTACTATAGGCCGTATGGATATATGGCAGGGTTCGATCAGATACGTGCGGTATTGCACGGATCAGGATCGAACAGGTATTACTGCCCGGCTTTGGTTTAAGCCGGATCCTAGTATAGTACAGTGTAGATTTTGTCTCATTGCATTTGTATTTCGGTCGGAATACAAATGCGGGTGTGTATGCACAGTATCGGGGTTTTCCTGTAATTTATTACGGGACCAATTTTTTGGAGTTGCCAGTTTGCTTTCCGTTTCGGCCAATTTTCCTTTGTATCGTTCATTAGCTGATGTTTGGTGGAGGAGGGCTTATTTGCATTGTTGCAAATAAGTATTTGTGGAGGGGGTCTTTGCTTATATTTGTATCATGATAGCTTTTCATTGACCTTGACTTGTATCCTCATGATGGCATGACTTTTGAGTCATCATGATGGTTGATGATGGTTGGGGTTGTGTGTGGGTTTGTGTGTGATCATATTCTTTCATGATTTGTTTTTTGATGCCTTGCATTTTTGTTGAAGCCACTCACTTCCTCATGCCAATCTATCTCATTCTCTCCTCTCTCCAATTAGCTTGGCCGGCCACTTTGGCAAGAGGCTGTCCAAATTTTGAGTGTGGATTTTTTGGCTCATTTCATGTTGCAAAATTCCCACAAGATCATTCTCAAAAGCTCCAAGTTCAATCCCTCCACAAAAGGCAATTCCATAACCCCATATGAGACTTGAGTACACTACATTCTACAGTAAATCTTGGGCACGTCGAGTAGCCGGCTTCGTGCCCGAGTTGCCTCGGCATTGAGGTGGGAGCCCGTAAACAAAGTAGGCGATGTGGTGCACTTCTGGCGACGAGGAGGAGGCAGGACATTCCGCAGGAGATCAGGACCATGACGAGAAGACCGGAGGACTTGGATCGTCGGTATATCTCTTTCCCATCTTATAGTTAGCTAGGACTAATTAATGGTTCGATCTGGGTATTAGTGCGCGGCGGTTTGCCAGTTCAAGAAAATTTAAGTTTATCACCGCTTCCGCATTTGGCCGTCGGATTGACGGCCGGGGCGCCGCCGTGCACTTACAGGGACTTCATTAATATGATTAATGAAATAAAAGAAACCTAAAAGATTTTATGGAATCGAATTTTCAAAAACAGGTAGCTACAGCTCTTGCTTTGCATCGCGGTGTTCCTTGTAGAACATCCTGCATCTTATTCGATAAGGAAAGGGCCGAGATCCCTTCACCGGGAGTGACCCCTTTAGCGATAACTGGCAGATGCTACACCCCTCGGTTTGTCTTTTGATTGCTCCTATAGTTCTTGCTTTGCACAGCGGTATATATGATATATCCTGCACCTTATTCGATGAGGAAAGGGCCGACGATCCCTTTACCGGGAGTGACCCCTTTAGCAAAACTAGAAAAGCCTAAAAAACACTCCATTTTAAAATTATTTGATTCTACAACGATATCAAGTTCATTACGCAATAGGTTTTCAGAAAAACCTGTCGTAGCCCTCCGTCATTTCAGATAAGTAGTAGTTAGTATTCGTGCTGCGTTTGTTGGCCTTTGTCAAGGCGTAGTGTGCGGTAGCTGACTGGTGCTTATCTGCTTTTGCATATGATGCAGATTGGGTTAAGGTAGTCGTGCGACCTTGTTGGCCTTTGTCAAGTGTCGTGTGGGTGGGTTTAAATTCAATCAGGAAATGACGGGTTGAACTTGACAAGCATCATATGGTTTGTTGGCCTTTGTCAAGGTCATAGGAGGTTAGGGGCAAAATTATCGGGAATTTCTAGTGTTGAAATTTGCAATGAGATTGCATACCTTCTATGAGATAGTTGGATCCCGATACCCACTGCGAGTAATTGTTACTCCTGGGAGAGTTTTACACATTACAATTAGCCGATCAAGTAGGTGTCTAGAAAGGTGTCAACGGGGTTACGCCTCTGGGAAAACGTGGTTTACTTTAATTAGGTTCATGCGAAAGCACGGGAGACCTCCCTCAAAGTACCGACACTGGCCTGGCTGAAAGATTGGCGAACTTGTAGCGTGTAATTAATCCCGGCTAGTCTTTCCTTTTAGGGTTTGAAGGAAGATTTGATAAAAACAGTGGGAGCCATCCTGATTAGATAAAATAATAACCAATCTGATCTTGCAAGAGCATACGCTGAGTGTTTTCTTCTCTCTCTCCAGGTAGCGACCATATCATGCCTTAATCAAGATAATAAAATGGATATATTGACCGAACCCGCTTGTTATACTGAGCTGGGGAACGTTGGTCCCGCTCCAACTTATAATTGTTATAAGACAGAGCAGGAAATTGGGGATTACCACAATTCCCGTGCCGCCCAAACGAAGAAAGTGCATACCGATGCATCATCTTCGGGTGTGTTCATTACACAGAACTGTTTCTCAGTATCCTCTGCATCCTGGGTATCTGATACCGAATCAGGATCCCAGATATGTAATCTATTACATAGGGCTACAAAAAGGTAGGGAACTGAGAACGGGTGATAAGTTTCATGAGACAGAAAACGGTGCAAGTGTTGCAGCCAAGTCTGTTGGTCACTGTCACCCTGTATTACCAATACATTGATTCTGAACAAATGTTATTAGATACCGAACCTGATATACAAAATCATATCGGTCTCTTTATTAGTAAAGAAAGGATATAATTTTGTATTGTTGGATAATGTTTTGAACATTTTCTATATCAAGAGTTGATCGGTTCAGGCACGTTATCTAAAAGCATTAATGTTCTAAATCAAACTACAGTTCTTAGTATACAGAACACACACAAGAGGAAGAGTTCAGAAATGAACGGATCCTTCTTGAGGCATTGTAGACTAGGTCATATCAATGCGACCCGACTAACTGAAGTTACTTTAAGATGCATTTTTAAATTAGTTTGAATTTACATCTTGTGAAACTTACCAGTCATGTCACAGAGATAAGATGACCATAACTCTATTTATTGGAAACAGAGAAAGAGTTAGTGAACTCTTGGGATGATACATATTGATGTATGAAGGTCCCCTGTCTACACATGCCAAGACCGGTTCTTTGTACTTCATTAAATTCTCTGACGATCTCTCGAGATTCAGACATATGTTCCTGTTGAAACACAAGTCCGAAGCTTTTTAGATATTCACAGAATATAATTTAGAAGTAGAGAACCAACAACGGGTATAACTATTATGTCTTTTGATGAGATTAAGGAGGAGAATACTTGAGAACGGAATTCCTGGATTATTCTAAAGAAGAATGAGATTCTCTCTCAGCATTACTCCTCCGGATACACCACAGCACCTCGGTGTATCGGGGCGGAGCAACCACACCCTATTTGATATGGTGCGCTCTATGATGAGTACTACTGAGTTTCTTATTTCTATATAGGGAGTTATGCACTTGTGAAGTTGCATACCTATTGAATAGGGTTCCGATAAAATCAGTTGCCTACCACTTCATATGTGATACGGAAAGGGAAGAGCCCATCTCTTAAGTCAGTTAAAATTTGGGGTTGTCCGGCCTATGTCTAAAAGCAAAATCCGGACAAGCTCGAGGCAAAGTCAGATCTGTGGAAGTTTGTTGGATATCCCAAGCATACACAAGGGAATATCTTCTACCTAACCGAGGAACAAAAATGCATTGTTTCTCAGCATGCCACCTTTGTGAAAGGGAATTTCTTGTGAAGAAATTAATGGTCATGAAGTGGAACTGGAAACAGTTCCAGCTATACAAACTGCAGCAGATGATTTGGTAGAACCGAAGGATTCAATAGCAACCAACGAACCTCAGCCTCTCCGCTGGTCTAGCAGGGTTCCTCACCCACCTGAGAGATACTTTGGTTTCTCTATGACAGTGGGAGCGAGGATTGCATCATGAGATGATGACCCAACTAGTTTCGGGCTGGCCATCAGGAGTAGGACTCTGTAAGAATGGCTGGATGCTTATCGATCTGAGATGGAATCCTTATACACCAACAAAGTATAGACTTTGGTTGCTTTATCTGAAGGGTTAAATCCCCTTCAGGAGCAAGTATATCTTGAGAAGATTACTTGGTGTACATGGAAAAGTTAAGACTTTCAAAGCTAGACTTGTTAAAGGTTTGCATCATTGACCAGGTATGGATTATAATGAAACCTTTTCTAAGTAACTATGCTTAAGTCCATTCAGATCCTACTGCCACGGCTACATACCATGACTATGATATATGGCGGTTAGGTGTCATGACTGCTTTTCTAAATGATGTTTTAGAAAAGAGAGTCCATAAGTACACAGTCAGAGGGCTTCGTAGACAGTGGGAGCAGCGGAAACGTGTGCAAGATATTTTATGTGATAAAGAAGGCATCGCGAAGTTGGAACATCTGTTTTGATGAGTTAGTCAAAGAGTTTGACATCATCAAAATGGTAGATGAACCTTGTATATACAAAAAAGTAGTAGGGAGTATGGTGGTGATCCTCGTAGAGTACGTGGATGACATACTCTTGATAAGGAAGGAGTTTCCTATGCTGTGCTCGGTCAATCTCCGCTTATCACAAGGATTCTCCATATAGGATCAAAGTGATACCTACTAAATCCTGGGTTTTGGATCTATGAGATAGATCTGATTGGATGTTAGGATACTCACTAGTTGTAGTGAGATGGTATCAATTGATACTGGGGAGAATCACTGGAAAGGTTCCAGGGTGATAAGGACGACTGAATGTCAGTCGCAGGCATTGTCTTTACCCTCAGTAAAGGGACGGTATGTTGGAAGAGTTCCAAGCTAGATACCGTGGCATACTAGACGATAAAGGCTGGATACATCGCTACCAAAGATGCTACCAAAGAGGCAGTCTGGGTGTATATTAGTTCATGAGATGAACTTCGTTCCTCCTATTGTGTGACAATAGAGTTGTGGCTTATGCCAAGGAACGTCCGTCCCATCAGTTATCCAGACATATTCTAAGGCAGTATCACCTAATCATGGAGATGGTTGATCTCCAAGGAGGTCAAGGTTAGGAGAGTAGACTCAAAGGACAACACAGAGGATCCACTCACAAAGGACTTTTCCCAAAGAGAGACTTTTATGGGATGGTTGAGTATGAGATACTACAACCACTGCTATCAGATGGCCCTAGTGCAAGTGGGAGATTGTTAGTTATATGTATGCCCTAGAGGCCATTACTATACATAGGATGTATATTGTAGTGGATGCTTGGACATATATAGGGATGACTTTCTTGCTCGATATGATAGTATGCTATCTGGTTACTCTTTACCTTAATGTGTACACTGATTGTCTCTCTGTTACATGTTAGTAAAGCCCTTAGGATGTGTACTTGACTATCTGGACTATGATGCGGATCATACTGGTGGGGAAGTGGTAGTCCATAAGTACATCCTTCAAAATCCCTAGTCGTGGGTGTATCAAGACGGGGCATCGATATACCAGAGTAGACTAGCGTGTACCTTCTCGACCCATATAGATGGGCGATGGATGATCCCATATCCATTGGTGTTTGACATCAGAGATGATATACGGGTGCTCAGTGGAGACTGGGTACACTGGACGGACTCGCTGAGAACTCCCAGATGGTATTATACCTTACGTAAGATGGCAGTTCTCAGGTGACACCGGTACAGGTTAGTCTGTATACCCGAGATCGTCATAGAGTCTTGTGTGATTCCCACTGTGCTTTGATTTCGACCTTCCCACGTCCAAGAGAGCATGCAAAACGGTGGTTTTTGGGTACAGTCCCGAATCACATG
The DNA here is from genome assembly GCA_030015575.1 of Agapanthus africanus. Taxonomy (NCBI): domain Eukaryota; kingdom Viridiplantae; phylum Streptophyta; class Magnoliopsida; order Asparagales; family Amaryllidaceae; genus Agapanthus; species Agapanthus africanus. The sequence goes on from CM057337.1 coordinate 236,864,692, forward strand.
TAGGCAATGAGCGATAGGAGGGGTTTCGTCTCTCCCGGTATAGGGAGTTGATGTTGCGCAGTGCTCGATTGGCTATAACAGGAAGTCCTTGGCCAAGGCTGCTTTAGGGATTTACTGGTATGTGTTACCAGTAGGTTCTCGACCCGTTATGAGCCTCATATCGACACGACTTATCGAGTTATTGGGGTCTAACGTTTACCACCCCTAGACAAGATATGCGACATATCAGACGAACAGACCGGACTGTACGGTAGTGTTACTGGTTGGATTCACAGGAGTGTGAGCGGCCTTGCTCGTTGATCTTCTGATCGCTCAATACCCGGGTGGCCGTTACGTTTAGCAGACCGCTTGCGGCTTGTGGGTGTTTGATATGATCATCACCTACTGCCGACGTATTGACGAGTCTTTAGAGTCCTACACAGGGGTTTCCTGGCTCAAGCGAAACGAAATAGGAGCGCATATGAGATATGTGCGGGACCGAGAATAATACCAGTATGTGATACTGAATTCTATTCTCACGATTTGTGACATTGATCGGTTGTATGCGATATAGCCGGGTTATCGGATCAAGTGTTGATTCGATAAGTTGTTACTATTGATATTAGTCGGTTATATGCAATATGACCGGATCGTTAAATCAAGTGTTGATGTAATGATTTAATGTATAATTATATATTTGATATATTACTTTACATTAACTAGTATTGGTTCACTTAAGATTGATTTTCTCACTTGAATGTGCATATTGTTTATATATGATATATGCAAGTGTACATGTTTGTATCATGCTTGATGATACAAACAAGTTGTGTGTATGAGACTTGAACCAAATCAAGGTTAAATTAGGGTTTACTATTTTCCTAACAAATAACAAAAGAGTGAGACTTTGGTCAAAGTTATCAAGCTTCATGAAGCTTGATAAATATTGACAAAGTCAACTCTTTTGTCATTTGTTTAAAGATATTAGTTAATCCAACCTTTAACCTAATGCTTTGGTTAATTCTCTACATGAGTTAAGCATGAGGGCTTAACTCAACCATGGTGCCATAATTGAAAGGATAAGTTTCATTTGGATTCATTTTATTATTCATATGATTCTTTTTCTTCTTCTTCTTTTTCATCAAGCTCCACAAAAGCTTGCTAGCTCCAATGGTGCCATGGGAAAAAAAGTGAGAAATCCAATTCTAAAGTGAACCCACTTCCTATTTCTTCATCCTCTACTACTTGCCATGTAGTATAGGGTGTTCTTTTCACAAAGTTTTTGACCAAGTGAAGGAATAGCTTGAGTTTGAGTCTCCCCGACGTAGATCATCTTCGGCATCGAAGTCAACGACCTAGCCCGCTTATTTCTCCGACGAAACCGATGCTAGAGTCCGGGATTCCGATGATTGCAGCGGAGGGATGTCATCATGGAGCTAAAGAAGTGGAGGACCGGATCTACAAAGGTTGTAGCAACTTTCACTTGTAGTTAAGTCGTTAACTTGCATGTTCTTTCGCCTTACCTCTAGTAATCGATCTAGTTTAGGGTTTCTCGGCACCGGAAAATTTGAATTTGGCATGGTTGATGCCTTGTGGAACCTCTTGAGTGTGCCTAGGAACCCTACATTGTGGGTGTTTGATATGATTATCACCTACTGCCGGCGTATTGACGAGTCTTTAGAGTCCTACACAGAGGTTTCCTGGCTCAGGCGAAACGGAGTAGGAGCACATATGTGATATGTGCGGGACCGAGATTGATACGCATATGTGATACCGTATTCTATTCTCGCGGTATGTGATATCGACCGGATATATTTGATATAGCCGGGTTATCGGGTCAAGTGTTGATTCGATAAAATGATACATATTATATTAGTCGGTTATATATGTATAGCCGGATTATTAAATCAAGTATTGATTTAATAATTTAATGTATAAGTATATATTTGATATATTAAATTACATTAACTAATATATGCTCACTTAAGTATTTCATTTTCTCACATTTGGATACATTTAACATATATGTGATATATGTTTAATGTATTCTTTTTCTTTTGTTACAAAATTATATGTGTGTGTGTGTGTGTGTGATATGTATAATTGTAACATGTTAGGTTATACATGCAACTTAGGTATATGAGAATTACACCATGCTAATATGATAAGTGTTGAGTTTATATTTATTTTTGGTAATTCAAAATTGAGTGGATTTTGTCCTGGTTGAGCTTGGATGAAGTTTGTAGCACCATTGACTAAGTCCACCAATTTTGTCTTAGCCTAAGAAATTTATTAATCTAACCCTAATCATGGTCAATTCTCTACATGAGTTAGCCATGACATATACTAACCCAAGATTGCATTTCTAACCTCATCTCAATTCATTCATCACTTCATCTTCTTCTTCCTCGTGAAAGCTTGCTAGCTTTTTTCTTTGTGATGAAATATTGTGAGAAAAAAAAAACTAAAGAGAGCCCATTTCCTATTTCATCATCCTCTACTATTAGCCATTTAGTTTAGGGTGCTTGCTTCACTAAACCCTAAATTAGTGAAGAGATAGCTTGAGTTTGTGTTTTCTCGAAGTAGATCATCTTGGATTTCGAAGACTACAAGCAAGCATACATCATACACCGTGTGGAGCCTCTCGAGAGTCCGGGAGCTCGATGATCGCAGCAAAAGGACCACTACTTGGAGCTAATGAAGTGAATGAACGGACTACAAAGATTGTAATCCCTAATCACTTAGTTGTAAAGTTGTTTACTTTATGTTTCCATGTGATTCTCTAGTAAAAGATCTAGGTTATGGTTCTTTATAGCATGGAAAAATTTTAATTTGGCATGGATGATGCCACCCGAAACCTTTCTGTCCCAACAGAGTTCGGATAGGTTTGCTCATCGGCCTTCATATCGACAGATACCTGGGTAGCTGTTACGTGTAGCTAGTACCACTTGCGGCTTGTAGTTAAACCTGCTGGGTTCCATAGCACCCTAATTAGGATTTTTGGGGCATCAAGTATACAATTTTAAAAAAACCTAGAGAGCTATGCAACCCATGCCAAGGATCTAACTAGAAAATTAGGAGTTAAGCTAGCATATAATCAAACATTACACTAAGTGAATGAGGAATACAACCTTTGTATACCAGTCCTTCACTTCTAAAGCTCCGTGTAGTTGTCCCTTCACTCCAAGTAGTGAACACCCGAACTCTAGTAAGGGTTCACATGAAGAAATGAACAAGTTTGCTCAAAGTTTTTGAGGACGAAGATGATCTACGTCGAGTAGACTCAAGCTCATGCTAGCTCTTCACTAATGGTAGATTAGTGAAGCAAACACCCTAAACTAAATGGCTAATATAGTAGAGGATGATGAAGTAGGAAATGACCTCACTTTAGATTTAATTTTCTCATAATATTTTCTCACTTAGAAAAAAGCTAGCAAGCTTTTTCTCATGAAAAAGAAGATGAAGTGATCAAGAGAAAATGAAACCCATAAGGCGAGAATAATAACCATGGGTGAGTTAGTATCATACACTAACTCATGTAGAGAATAAACCATGGCTAATTAATAATAGTTAGATTAATAAATATCTACAAGTAAAACAAAATTAGTGGACTTGGTCAATAGTTCCACAAGCTTCAACCATGTGACTAATTTCAACTAATTTGGTTTACTTTAAATAAATAAAAACCTTACATTATATTAAGCATGGTGTGAGTCTCATACACCCATGTGGCATGTGGCATCAAGCATGACACAAAATAGTATACATTAATATATATCACATATATACCAAGTGTACACTTGTGAGAAAAAGAAATGTTTAAGTGAGAAAATATTAGTTAATGTAAATTAATATATCACATATATAATTATACATTAAATTTTTAAATCAACACTTGATTTAATAATCCGGCTATATCACATACAACCGGCTACTATCAAAAGTAGCATTCTATCGAATCAACACTTGATCCAATAATCCGGCTATATCACATATAACAGACCGATATCACATATCGCGAAAATAGAAAGTGGTATCACATATGCGCGTTAATCTCGGTCCCGCACATATCATATGTGTGATCCCACTTCGTTTCGCATGAACCAGGAAACCTCTGTGTAGGACTCTAAAGACTCGTCAATACACCGGCAGTAGGTGATGATCATATCGAACACCCACAAGCTACAAGCAGTCAGCTAAACGTAATGGCCACCCGGGTACTGAGCGATCAGAAGATCAACAAGCAAGCATGCTCATACTCCTGCAAATCCAATCAGTAACACTACCGTACAGTCCGGTCTCTTCGTCTGATATGTCGTATATCTCGCCTAGGGGTGGTAAACGTCGACCCCAATAGCTTGATAAGTCATGCCGATGTAAGGTCCATAACGGGCAAGAAACTACTGATAACACTTATCAGTAAATCTCATCTACCCTGGCCAGGGATTTCCAGTTATGGCCAATCAAGTATAGCGCAACATCAACACCCAATACCGAGAGAGACGAATCCCCTCCTATCGCTCATTGCCTCCATGTGACTCGGGACTGTACCCAAAAGCCACCTGTTTGCATGACTCGGTAGAGCCGTGGTAGGGTGGAAATCAAAGCACAGTGGGAGACACACAAGACTTTATAACGATCTCGGGTCAACAGACTAACATGTACCAGTGTCACCAGAGAAATGCTATCTGACGTGAGGTATAATACCATCTAGGAGTTCTCAGTGAGTCCATTCAATCTACCCAGTCACCACTGAGCATCCGTATACCATCTCTGATGTCAAACACCAATGGATATGGGATCATCCATCGCCCATCACATGGGTCGAGAAGCTATACGCTAGTCTACTCTGGAATATCGATGCCCTGTCTCGATATTCCCTCGACTAGGAACAATTGAAGGATGGACTCATGGACTGCCCAGGCCCCATTAGTATGATCTGCATCATAATCCTGGAAGTCAAGTACACATCCTAAGGGCTTTATCAACATGTAACAGAGAGACAGTAGGTGTACATGTTAAGATAAAGAGCAACCAGATAGCATGCTATCATGTCGAGCAAGAAAGTCCTCCCTATATATATCCCAGCATCCACTATAATATACATCTCATGTACAATAATGGCCTCTAGGGCATACATACAACTAACAATCTCCCACTTGCACTAAGGCCAGTTGTTGTAGTATAGCATACCCAACTGTAGGGTTCCTAGGCACACCCATGAGGTTCTATAAGTGATCAAACATGGCCAATTCAATTTTTTCATGTGCCTACAAACCCTAATACGGATCCTTAACTAGATAATGAGGCGATGCAAGCAAGTAAACTACTTTATTGCTAAAGGAAAGTGACTACAACCTTTGTAGATCCGGTCCTCCACCTCCTAGGCTTCGTGATGACGTCCCTCCGCTGTCCATATCGGATCCCGGACTCTAGCATCGGCTTCATCGGAGAAATGGGCGGGCTAGGTCGTCGACTTCGATGCCGAAGATGATCTACGTCGAGGCAACACAAGATCAAGCTCCAACTTCACCAAGTCATGAAACTTGTGAAGAAAACACCCTATACTACTTGGCAAGTGGCAGAGGATGAAGAAATAGGAAGTGGGTTCACTTTAGAATTGGATTTCTCACTCTTTTTCTCAAGTTGCCATTGATGGAGGCAAGTTTTTCTTCTTTGTTGAAGAAGAAGAAGAAGAAAGAATATGATTAGTATATACAAAATAGAAAATAAAATGAATACTTATCATATAGAAACCATGGTTAAGTATAGAAACTAAACTAGGGTTAGGTTGAATGGTTAGGTTAAGGAAAAGAACAAGAATGGTCAAGCTTTCAACACTTCAAGAAGTTTCAACAAAACAACAAAATAAACCACCATTCTTTTTATATTTTCAAAATGAATAAATAAATAAATGAATAGATAAGTAAACAAAACCCTAACCATTCATATAACCATGGTTTTATCATACACACAAACTCAAGTTAGCATGTATCATCAAACATGATACAAACAAGTGCACAAAAGTATATCACATATACAACTTGTGTACATCAAGTGAAAAAATCCAATTTAAGTGAACCAATACTAGTTAATGCAAAGTAATATATCAAATATATAATTATGCATTAAATCATTAAATCAATACTTGATTTAACGATCCGGTCATATCGCATATAACCGACTAATATCCAATGTATCGGCTTATCGAATCAATCCTTGATTCGATAAGTAGGTTATATCGCATACAACCATTCGACACATTCATCGCGAGAATGGAATACGGTATCACATACACGCATTATTCTTGGTCCCGCACATATCTCATATGCACTCCTATTTCGTTTCGCTTGAGCCAGGAAACCTCTGTGTAGGACTCTAAAGACTCGTCAATACGCCGGCAGCAGATGATGATCATATCAAGCACCCACAAGCCGCAAGCAGTCTGCTAAACGTAACGGCCACCCAGGTATTGAGCGATCAGAAGATCGACGAGCAAGCCCGCTCACACTCCTGTGAATCCAACCAGTAACACTTACCGTACAGTCCGGTCTGTTCGTCTGATATGTCGCATATCTCGCCTAGGGGTGGTAAACGTCAGACCCCAATAGCTTGACAAGTCATGCCAATGTGAGGTCCATAACAATCGTGAAACTACTGATAACTCTTACCAGTATATCACTGCAACCCTGGTCAGGGATTTCCTGTTATGGCAAATCGAGCATAGCGCAACATCAACCCCCAATACCGGGAGAGACGAATCCCCTCCTATCGCTCATTGCCTCCATGTGAATCGGGACTGTACCCAAAAACCACCTGTTTGCACGACTCAGTAGAGCCGTGGTTGGGTGGAAATCAAAGCACAGTGGGAGACACACAAGACTCTATGACGATCTCGAGTCAACAGACTAAGCTGTACCAGTGTCACCAGAGAACTGCTATCTAATGTGAGGTATAATATCATTTGGGAGTTCTCGGCGAGTCCGTTCAGTGTACACAGTCTCCACTGAGCACCCGCATACCATCTCTGATGTCGAACACCAATGGATATGGGATCATCCATCGCCCATCACATGGGTCGAGAAGATATACGCTAGTCTACTCTGGAATATCGTTGCCCCGTCTCGATATTCCCACGACTAGGAACATTGAAGGATGTACTCATAGACTACCCAGGCCCCACTAGTATGATCTGCATCATAGTCCTGGAAGTCGAGTACACATCCTAAGGGCTTTATCAACATGTAACAGAGAGACAGAAAGTATACATGTTAAGATAAAGAACAACCGGATAGCGTACTATCATGTTGAGCAAGAAAGTCCTACCTATATATGTCCCAGCATCCACTACAATATACATCCAATGTACAGTAATAGCCTCTAGGGCATACATATAACTAACAATCTCCCACTTGCACTAGGGCCATCTGTAGCAGTGGTTGCAGTATCACATACTCAACCATCCCATAATAGTCTCTCTCTGGGAAAAAGCCTTTGTGAGTGGATCCGCCATGTTGTCCTCTGAGTCTACTCCCCAAACCTCGATCACCCTGGAGATCAACTATCTCCATGATCAGGTGATGCTGCCTCAGAATATGTCTGGGTCACTGATGGGACCAGGGTTCACGGGCCAAAGCCACACTTCCATTGTCACACAATTGTAGGAACCTAGTTCATCTTATGAACCAATATACACCCAAACTGCCTCTTTGGTAGTATCTTTAATAGCGATGTTACCAGCCTTTATCGTCTAGTTTGCCACGGTATCTAGCTTGGAACTCTTCCAACATACCGTCCCTTTACTGAGGGTAAAGACAATGCCTGCGACTAACATTCAGTCGTCCTTATCACCCTGGAACACTTCCAGTGATTCTCCCCAGGATCGATTGATACCATCTTACTACAACTAGAGAGAATCCTAACATCCATCTAGATCTATCTCATAGATCCAAAACCCAGGATTTAGGAGGTATCACTTTGATCCTATATGGAGAATCCATGTGATAAGAGGATATTGATCGTGCGTAGCATAGGAAACTCTTTTCCTATCAAGAGTATGTTGTCTACGTACAATACGAGGATGACCACCTTACTCTCTACTACCCTTTTTGTATATACAAGGTTCGTCTACCATTTTGATGAAGTCAAACACTTTGACTATCACATCAAAACAGATGTTCCAACTCCGCGATGCCTTCTTTATTCTGTAAAGCAACTTGCACACGTTTCCGCTGCTCCCACTATTTACGAAGCCCTTTGGCTGTGTTCTTATAGACGTTCTCTTCTAAATCACTATTTAGAAAAGTAGTCATGGCACCCAACCACCAGATATCGTAGTCATGGTATGTAGCAATGGCAAGTAGGATCTGGATGGACTTGAGCATAGTCCGTAGAAAAGGTTTCATCATTATCCACACCTGGTTGATGACTAAGACCTTTAACAAGTCTAGCTTTGAAAGTCTCAACTTTTCCATCTACACCAAGTAATCTTCTCAAGATATACTTGCTCCTGATGGGGATTTAACCCTTCAGATATAGCAGCTAAAGTCCATACTTTGCTGGTGTACATAGATTCCATCTCAGATCGCTAAGCATCATGCCATTCTTACAGAGTCCCTACTCTTGATGACCTGCTCGAAACTAGTTGGGTCATCATCTCATGATGCATTCCTCGCTCCCACTGTCATCGAGAAACCAAAGTATCTCTCAGGTAGGTGAGGAACCCTACCAGATCGGCGGAGAGGCTGAGGTTCGTTGGGGATTATTGAATCCTTTGGTTCTGTCAAATCATCAGCTGCAGTTTTGTATAGCTGGAACCTTTTCCAGTTCTACAGAACTGACATTGCCTCGATTTTGTCCGGATTTTGCTTTTGACATAGGCCGGACAATCCCAAATCTTAACTTATTTAAGAGATAGGCTCTTTCCTTTCCATATCACATATAAAGTGGTAGGCAACTGATTTGATTTGAACCCTATTCAATAGGTATGCAGCTTCTCAAGCGCATAACTCCCAAAAGGAAATAGGTAACTCAGTAATACTCATCATAGAGCACACCATATCTAATATTGTGTGATTGCTCCGCCCCGATACACCGTTGTGCTGTGGTGTATTCAGAGGAGTAACACTGAGAGAGAATCTCATTCTCCTTTAGAATAGTCCAGGAATGCCATGCACAAGTATTCTCCTCCCTGATCTTATCATAGGATATAATACTTATACCCGTATTGGTTCCCTAATTCTAGCTTATATTCTGTGAATATCTCAAAAGGTTCGGACTTGTGTTTTAACAGGAACATATGTCTGAATCTTGAGAGATCATCAGAGAACGTAATGAAGTAAAAAGAACCGGTCCTGGCATGTGTAGACAGGAGACCTTACATACATTATCATGTATCAGTCCCAAGAGTTCACTAACTCTTTCTCTGTTTCCTATAAACAGAGCTATGGTCATCTAATCTTTGTGACATGACTGGCAAGTTTCACAAGATGTAAATTCAAACTGATTTAAATATGTATCTAAAATGTAACTTCAGCCAGTCGGGTCGCATTGATATGACCTAGTCTACAATGCCTCAAGAAGGATTCGTTCATTTCTGAACTCTTCCTCTTGTGTGTGTTCTGTATACTAGGAACTGTAGTTTGATTTAGAACATCAATGCTTTTAGATAACGTGCCTGAACCGATCAACTTTTGATATAGGAAATGTTCAAAACATTATCCAACAATACAAAATTTTATCATTTCTTTACTAATAAAGAGACTGATATGATTTTGTATATCAAGTTCCGTATCTAATAGCATTTATTCATAATCAATGTATTGGTAATACAGGGTGACAGTGACCAACAGACTTGGCTGCAACACTTGCCCCGTTTTCTGTCTCATGAAACTTATCACCCGTTCTCATTGTTTCTACCTTTTTGTAGCCCTATGTAACAGATTACATATCTGGGATCCTGATCCGGTATCAAATACCCAGGATTCAGAGGATACTAAGAAACAGTTCTTTATAATGAACACACCCAAAGGAGATGCATCTCATGCACTTTCTTCATTTGGGCGGCATAGGAATTCTGGTATTCCCCTATTTCCTGCTCTATCTTATAACAATTATAAGTTGGAGCAGAACCAACGTTCCCCAGCTCAGTATAACAAGCGGGTTCGGTCAATACATCCATATTATTATCTTGATTAAGACGTGATATGGTCACTACCTGGAGAGAGAGAGAAGAAAACACTCTGCGTGCGCTCTTGCAAGATTAGATTGGTTATTTATTTTATCTAATCAGGATGGCTCCCACTGTTTTTATCAAATCTTCCTTCAAACCTTAAAAGGAAAGACTAGCCGGGATTAATTACACTCTACAAGTTCGCCAATCTTTCAGCCAGGCCAGTGTCGGTACTTTGAGGGAGGTTCCCCGTGCTTTCGCACGGACCTAATTACAGTAAACCTCGTTTTCCCAGAGGCGTAACCCCGTTGACACCTTTCTAGACACCTACTTGATCGGCTAATTGTAAAGTGCAAAACTCTCCCGGGAGTAACAATTACTCGCAGTGGGTATCGGGATCCAACCATCACATAGAAGGTATGCAATCTCATTGCAAATTTCAACACTTGAAACTCCCGATAAAGATTTTTACCCCTAGCACTTATGACCTTAACTATGGTCAACAAATCATAAGCGATAGTCAAGTTCTACCCGTCATTTCGTGATTAATTAGACCCACCCACACGACCCTTAACTAAGGTCAACAAAGTCACGCGACTGTCCTAACTAATCGCATCATATGCGGTGTAGGAAGACATCAATTAGCTACCGTACATTGTGCCTTAACTAAGGTCAACAAACACAGCACGAATACTAAGTACTCTACTTCCTAAAATGACAGAGGGTTGCGGCTGGTTTTTAAGAAAACCTTTAACGCTTTGAACTTGATCTCGTTGCGGAATCAAATGGTTTTTAAATGGAATGTTTTTTAGGCTTTTCTAGTTTTGCTAAAGGGGTCACTCCCGGTGAAGTGATCGTCGGCCCTTTCCTCGTCGAATGAGGTGCGGGATATATCATATATATCACTGTGCAAAGCAGAAACTATAAAAGCAATCAAAAGACAAACCGAGTGTGTAGCATCTGCCAGTTATTGCTAAAGGATTCACTTCCGGTGAAGGGATCTCGGTCCTTTCCTCATCGAATAAGGTGCAGGATGTTCTACAAGGAATACCGCGATGCAAAGCAAGAACTGTAGCTACCTATTTTATTTTTGAAATTCGATTCCACAACATCAATTAGGTTTATTTTCTTTCATTAATCTCATTAATGAAGTCCCATCATTTAAGTCCACCTAAACATCACAGATAAATATAACGTACGCTTATGCCATCCGCATTCGCCTCGATGTCCCGTCTGCACCGTTAGGTTAGGTAACTAACGCCAGAGCGAGACAGGGCTAGCGCGGATGTAAAACATAAGCAACGTCTATATGATATATCATATATACTATATATAATATCTATCTGAACACATCACATGATCACATCACAGATAACGCAGCAGAAAATATCATATGAAATATTGGATATACTAGGACGTCCGTGTTTCAATACGAGCCAGTATAAAACACGGATTCCATGGTCGTGATGAATAGCCAATCCCACACCCTAGACCCCTACGAGAGCGGCAAGCAACCCTACCAATTCTAGGGTTAGGAGACCCGGACTCGACTCCTCGAGTTGGTCTCCCACTGGACCCCAGAACCCGGTTACTTATGCTCCCCTCCTTGGGTCTATCCTAATGCGGAAAAGTAAATAATATACAAATGGTGACAACATCCGCAACCTGGAAGTGCCCCAATAAAAGAATATTACATACAAGTTTTTACATGAATGAAAATGAAAAGCACTCATCTCACATAAAAAAAAACCCGGCTATTCAAACACGACGATCCAATATAACATATCCAGCAACACATAACATCACATGTCATCAACGCAAGTAAATATGCGCATCCCAATTGTCGTTGACATATAGCAACGATGTAAGTCCATGCTACCTCTCCCGGTACTTTCGGGAATGCGGAATTTGGTAAAAAACGATTTTCTTAAAGATGGTAACATGGACCTAAAACCCGGATCTTGGTTAAACATCTATCTAACATCCTAACTATGAGTTTTAGCTACTCGGTTAGGGGTTATACCTTGCTTGTCTTGAACTCCTTCGTCTTCAAGGCTCCGATGGTGGTCCGATGGCTTCTTCTCGTCGTCTCCGTACGCCGAAGATAGATCCACCTGAAAGCTCCAACCTTTAGCTCCTTCTTCGTTCTTTGAAGAAATTAGTTCACTTGGTTTGCTAAACCTAGTGAACTAGAATGAGTAGAGAAGAAATAGAATGGGATTTTATCTATGGTTCTTAATTCTCAACTCATGAGACAATAGAACCATAGGATCAAGAGAGGGAGCAAGAGGTTGAGGGTGAGAGCAAAAGGAGAGCTCAAGAACAAGAGAGAGAATGAGCAAGAAAGAATGAAGCTCTCTTTTGTCTTTCACCCTCTCATAATCCAAAGTGATCATAACTCATCATATCAAAAAAAAAGTCTTATGTGATGGTTTGAAGCAACCATAACCATATCATTTCATGCACTCATTTTACACAAATGAGCAAGTAAACAAAAGTCTTTGCCATGAAATGATGGCTATGGTTATCATGATGGTCAACTAGTCAAGCCTAGTCAACCGGTCAACAAGTCAACAAAAGTCAACAAGTCAACAAAGTCAACAAGTCAACAAAAGTCAACAAGTCAACAACCATATCACCATAATACTTAATTAATATAATAGTTAATCACATATCATATTCTCATTAGGGTTGAGCATAAAGTCAAATAGTCAACGGTCAACTGTCAACAACCCTAATGAGAATCCGCTGCCTCTGCCTCCCTGTCAACTGTGCATACACACCCGCATCCGCGTTCCGAGGAACACGAATGCAAACTGGATAAATCCAATCCCATAAGGTACACTAGGATCTGGCTTAAACCAAAGCCCGCTAGTGTAAACTGTCCGGACACTGTACGTGCACAAGTGCACGGATGTGACCGAACCCTGTCGCAAAACCATGCGACCTGTCGCAATACCATGCGACCTCTACTCTTTTGCCTAAAGGCGAAAAGCTTTCTGTGTGGGACTCTAAAGACTCGACACTACGCTGGCAGTGGGTTTAACCACAGACCGCAAGCGGCACTAGCTGTGCGTAACGGTCCCCAGGTAATGCCGACAAGAAGACCGACGAGGCGAAACCCATCTGAACTCCTACTGAGCCTGAGTGTGACATTCTCCGTACAGTCCGGTCTGTTCGTCTGATACATCGCATGGCGGGCCTAGGGGGCGGTAAACGTCAGTCCCCCAATAGCGGTACAAGTCGTGCCGGAGCGAAGCCCAAAACACCCTGAGATAACACTGGAAACCTACCAGTATATCTCGTTTGCCCTGGCCAGGGACTACTCATGTAATGGCTCTCCTAGACACAGCGCGATGTCAACCCCCAATACCGGGAGAGACGAATCCTGTCTAACCGTCACTGCCTCCAAGTGCTTCGGGACTGCACCCAACCACTACCTGTTTGCACGACTCCTTTGAGCCGTGGTAGGGTAGTGATCAAAGTACAGTGGGAACACACTCGAGGCGGAATGACAGTGTCAAGTCAGCGGACTAAGTTGTACTCATGTCACCTGGGAACTGATAACTGACGATAGGTATAATACCAACTAGTCAGTTCCCGACGAGTCCTGTCCAGTGTACCCTTAACCTAACGAGCACCCGCATACTATCTCAAGTACGACGTACTGACGGCTGTGGAACAGACCGTCTCCCACACTGGGATGAGAAGCGCATGCGCTGGTCTACTCCGGAGTATCGATGCCCTGTCTCGATAGTCCTGCGACCAGGGACCTGCATAAGGATGTGCTTATAGATTACCCAGCCCCACTAGTGTGACGGCCATCACATCGCTGGTAATCAAGCAAAGATCCTAAGGGCTCTACTAATCTGTATAGGCGATATACAAAAATAAACACATGTACACATTGAAGTAGAAACAAACCAAGTAGCATACTACTATTTTGAGCAAGATTGTATATACAAGGTGAATATCCCAAGCATCCATTAAGTAATATACAAACTAGTATGATACAGTAATGGCCTCTAGGGCATATACACTAACAATCTCCCACTTGCACTAAGGCCATGTACTGGCGTATCGAAGACCTATCATCTCGATCAGCCGCTCGAACTGAGTCTGGGGCAGGGCCTTGGTGAATGGATCTGCAGTGTTATCTTCTGAAGCGACTCTCCGAACCTCGATCTCCTGGCGATCTACGATCTCCCTGATCAGGTGATACCGCCTTAAGATGTGCCTGGATCTCTGATGGGACCTTGGTTCCTTCGCTAGAGCTATAGCCCCGTTGTTGTCGCAATACAGAGGTATTGGATCAACAATGGACGGAACCACCTGAAGTTCTTTTAAGAACTTCCTCATCCAGACAGCTTCTTTTGCGGCATCAGATGCAGCGATGTATTCCGCTTCCATCGTCGAGTCTGCAACGGTTTCTTGTTTGGAACTCTTCCAACACACCGCCCCTCCATTGAGGGTAAAGACAAAACCCGACATGGACTTGGAATCATCCTTGTCACTCTGGAAGCTGGAGTCAGCAAAGGCCTCGATCTGGAGGTCTTTTCCGCCATACACCAAGAACATCTCCTTAGTCCTTCTCAGGTACTTGAGAATGTTCTTTACCGCTATCCAGTGTTTCTCCCCAGGGTTTGACTGATACCGGCTTACCACACTCAGTGCATAAGCTACATCCGGTCTGGTACACAACATCGCATACATTATAGAGCCTACCGCAGAAGCGTAGGGTATAATAGACATGCGATCCCTCTCCAAATCAGTCTTGGGAGACATCTCTTTAGAGAGGGTGATCCCGTGACAAGCCGGTAGGTTACCGCGCTTGGAATCTTCCATACTGAATCTCTTCAGTATGGTGTCGATGTACCTGGACTGTGAAAGTCCTAATATCCTCTTGGATCTGTCACGGTAGATCCGGATACCCAGAATGTACGAGGCATCACCCAGGTCTTTCATGGAGAACCTGTGTGACAAGAACCCCTTGACAGATTGTAGCATAGGAATGTCATTTCCTATTAAGAGAATGTCATCCACGTATAAAACGAGGAATACTACAGTTCTCGCTACAAATCTACTATAGATGCATGGTTCATCTGGATTTTTGATAAAGCCAAATTCTTTGACCGTCTCATCAAAGCAGATGTTCCAACTCCGCGATGCCTGCTTTAGTCCATAGATGGACTTAAGCAACTTGCACACCTTTCCGCTGCTCCCACTCTGAATGAAACCCTCTGGTTGGTCCATATAGACACACTCCTCTAAATTTCCATTTAGAAAAGCTGTCTTTACGTCCATTTGCCAGATCTCATAATCGTGGAAGGCAGCAATGGCAAGAAGGATCCGAATGGATTTCAGCATGGCTACTGGAGAAAAGGTTTCGTCATAGTCCAAGCCAGGTCTTTGACGAAAACCCTTTGCTACCAGCCTAGCTTTATAGGTCTCAACCTGTCCATCTACACCAATCTTCCTTTTGAAGATCCACTTGCATCCTACGGGTTTTACCCCGTCTGGAGCAATGTCCAACGTCCATACCTTGTTGGTGTACATGGACTCCATTTCAGTCCGCATTGCATCCAGCCATTTCACAGAGTCAACGCTCTGAACGGCCTGCTGGAAGCTAGTAGGCTCATCATAATCTATGATGCAATCCTCTCTATCCCCGTCTATGAGAAAACCGTAGTATCTCTCGGGCGGATGAGACCGCCTACTACTCCTGCGGAGCGGCGTAGGAATGTCCTGTTCTTCCGAACCCTCTAGTTCCACTAAACTTTCAGTAATAGTCCGTGGTTCTGGAATTTCTTCCAGTTCTACTGCGCTCCCACTTATTTCCTTTTCTATGAACTGGTGTTCTAGAAAGTGGGCATGACGAGAAACAAGAACTTTTTGTTCCTCTTCACAGTAGAAGAAATATCCCTTGGAATTCTTTGGATATCCCACAAACTTGCACAGTACTGAGCGTGCCTCGAGCTTGTCCGCATGCTGCTTTTTGACAAAAGCTGGACTTCCCCATATCTTAATGTGATTAAGATGGGGTCTCTTCCCACACCACATCTCAAATGGCGTGGTAGGCACAGTCTTAGTGGGAACTCAGTTCAAAAGGTATGCGGCTGATTCTAGCGCATATCCCCAGAATGATCGCGGCAACTCAGCGTTACTCATCATGGACCGCACCATATCCAATAGGGTGCGGTTCCGTCTCTCCGATACACCGTTATGTTGCGGGGTGTATGGAGGAGTAAGCTGAGAGAGAATTCCGTTCTCTTTTAAATAGTCCAGGAACTCGGCACTTAAGTATTCTCCACCTCGATCCGATCTTAGAATCTTAATACTTTTGCCGGTCTGTTTCTCTACTTCATTCTTATACTCCTGGAATTTTCCAAAGGCCTCGGACTTATGTTTCATTAAGAAGACATAACCGTACCTTGAGAAGTCATCCGTAAAAGTAATGAAGTAAGAATGTCCGCTTCGGGCATGTGTAGACATTGGACCGCACACGTCACTGTGTACGAGTCCCAAGAGCTCGCTCGCTCTTACTCCATGTCCAGTAAACGGAGTCTTTGTCATCTTTCCTTTGAGACAGGATTGACAAGTGGCATACGACTGATATTCGAACGTATTCAAATACCCTTCTGTATGTAACTTCGTCAACCTTCTCTCATTGATATGACCCAATCTACAATGCCATAAGAAAGTCTGATTTATTTCTGGAGACTTTCTTTTGTGTGTATTCTGGACATTAAAAATCTGTGGTTGGTTTAACACGTATATACCATTACTCAATGTACCTGACCCAATCAAAACTTGATTAAGGTGAATGTTTACAACATTACTTACAAACGCAAATTCATAACCTTCTTTAGAAACTAAAGATACAGAAATGATATTACAAGTTGCGTTGGGTACAAAAAAGCAATTACGCAAAACCAAAACATGTCCATCTGACATTCCCAGGTGATAGTCCCCCACGGCTTTAGCATCCATGTTAGCTCCGTTTGCAACTCTGAGGGTCATGTCACCTGCCTTCAAAACCCTACGGTTTCTCAACGCCTGCAAAGAATTACAGATATGAGATCCTGATCCGGTATCCAATACCCATGAAGTAGAGTTTATTGAAAGACAGTTTTCAATAACATACACACCTGAAGCTGAAGCTGCAACCTGCTTCAATTCCTGTGTTCTGGCCTTCCAGGCCCTGCAATCATTCTTCCAGTGTCCTTTCTTATGACAATAGAAGCATTCTTCCTTATCCACAAGCTTCCCCGCTATCTTTGTTGCTTTACCTTTTCCCTTCGTATCCACTTTACTAACACCGCCCCTTGGTTTGGCGGGGGCCTTATTCTTCTTTCCCTTGGCTTTCGCCTTGGACCTAGAAGAAGATGATCCTCCTACAAACAAAGTGGATGTTTCCCTACCTTTCTGTAGGGTGCCCTCTGCGCTCCTCAGCATGTTGAGGAGCTCTGAAAGTTCAACCTCTTTTTCTTGTAAGTTGAAGTTCAGTATAAACTGGGCGTAAGTGGAAGGAAGGGACTGGAGAACTATATCCGTATATAGCTCACTCTCCAATGTGATCCCTAGGTCAGCGAGCTCCTCAATGTAGCCGATCATCTTTAGCACGTGCTCGGCTACTGATGATCCGACGGCCATTCTTGTCGAAAATAACTTTTTCGACGCTTCGTATCTTGCGATACGAGATTGCTCTCCATACAGTTCTTTTGTATGAAGCAATATGGACTCCATGTCCATATTCTCGTGCCTCCTCTGATGTTCGTTGTCCATCGAGGCAAGCAGGAGGCATTTGGCCTTCGCGCTATCAATCTCCCAAGTCTTGCGGATTTCCTTATCCGCGACGCTGGAAGTTGGACCAGGGACAGGGGGAGCTTTGGTGGTAAGAAGATACCCCAGCTTGTCGTAAGTGATTGCTATCTTGACATTCCTGAGCCAATCTTTGTAGTTTGGCCCTGTCAGTTTGTTTTTATCTAGGAGTAACTTAAGTCCAGTCATGTTGATTGGTCGCTGCAATTAGGAGAGAGAAGAAGAAATACTCAGCATGATGCTCTTGCAAGTTTAGAGTGGTTTTTAGTTTGTCTAAACAGGATGGCTCCCACTGTTTCTCGAATCCCTCCTCAAACCATAAAGGAAGAATTAGTCAGGATCAATCCCACCATACAATACTTGCTTAACCGTTCAGCCAGGCCGGTGTCGGTACTTCGAGGGAGGTTTTCCACCGCTTTCGCGAAGTTCCTTAATTAAAGAACCTCTTTTCCCTGGGGGCGTAGCCCCGCTAACACCTTTCTAGGCACCTACTAGGTTTATAGCATTGATCGTTAAGTGAGAAATTTCCCGAGGAGCAGCATATACTCACAGTAGGATCGGGATCCAAATATCATTGCGTGATGAAACTGAAGGAATCCTACCAGAATCATCACACTCCAAATGGTATGCAAATCTAGCAAGTTTCAGTACTTATGAAACTCCCGATGTGGATTTTTGCCCCATGCTCTTATGACCTTGACTTTGGCCAAAATATCATAAGTCACATGTCAAGTTCTACCCGTCATTATCCAGGTTAATTTGGATCCATCCGTACCTACCCTTGACTTTGGCCAAAATGGCAGTACGACTGTCCCAAACCAACGCATCTATCTATGCTACACATGAACACCCAATAGCTACCAATCACTGTGCCTTGACTTTGGCCAACATACACAGCTTGAATACTATTGACTATTCATGTGAAACGACGGAGGGCTACGGATGGTTTTGGCAAAACCGTGAACGTAGTGAACTTGATATGGTCGATGGAACGAGATAGCTTTTAAAAGGAGTGGCTCAAGTTCCGCATTTAAAAGTTGTTTTTGAAAAGAACCGAGTGGTTTTTCGAAAGTGTTCCAACGACTTTAAACTTGGTTTATTATCTTGCATTAGTTCTTTTAATGCGTGATATTCTTGCATTAGTTCTTTTAATGCGTCCCATCATTTAATCCTACCATTGCAGAAAACAACCAAAATATGACGTACGCTTATGCCATTCGCATTCGCCACGGGGCCCCGTCATTACCCGTTAGGTTACTTAACTAACGACAGAGCGGGGGCTGGGCTAGCGCGTCTGTAAAACATAAGCAACGCCTAAATAATATCATATATAGATATACTGCAATGATAAACATTTCAGATCACAGATGAATACATTGGATATACTAGGAATCTGTAATTTGTACGAGCCTGTAACAAAAGACAGATTACACGGTCGCGGTGAATAGCCAAATACCTCACCCAAGACCCCTACGGGTGCGGCAAACTACCCTCCAAGTACCCGAAGCGTAGTAACCTCCCTCATCTCCTATGAGTAGGCCACTTGACACTTCGGCATACCCGGTAGTTTGTGCACCCCCTCCATGGGTCTATCCTAGGAGCAAAAACAGTAAAAAGAAATTATACAATGACGGCTACAACCCCGACCCGGTTGTGCGGCAATACAAATAATTATTACATCAATTTACAAATTTACATGAATTGAAAGAAACGAAAACTCTCGTCTCACAACCCCCGGCTATTCACCCGCGACAATCCAACATATTCATATACACATTCCAGCACATTACAGATCACAGATTTGTATAACCCCCACTAATCGACATATAGCGATTAGTAGACGTTCAATACAAATACCACATTACAGAAAAACCCGTTAGCTCAAGTCTTTTAGAAGTTCGATCAAAAATACGGATTTTCGGGACCCCAAAATAAAATTTTCGTTCTGGAAAATCTGGGTTGAAAATATATATGCTAAAAATCCCAAAATACCCCCATAAAAACACTGCAGCAAAAATTTACCTCGGCCGAGTCGACTCGGCCGCGGATCCGCGGCGGGAGCGTGCTCCCGCCGCGTTTCCGCGGCCCTTTGACTCGAACGTTGGACAATTTTTGGTGGGTGCTCACAGAAAAGCCTGAGCCGATTTTAGGTGTTAAAATAATCAACTTTTGAACAGTGGAAAAATCGACAGAAACTGCAAATTTTTGGGGTTTGTTTCGGGACTTTTTCGTTGATCGATCTTCTAGTTACTTGCTAACATGCTAGATAGAGTTTAACTAGGCTCTGATACCACTGTAAGTCCATGCTACCTCTCCCGGTACTTTCGGAAATGCGGAATTTGGTAAAAAAACGATTTTCTTAAAGATGGTAACATGGACCTAAAACCAGGATCTTGGTTAAACATCTATCTAACATCCTAACTATGAGTTTTAGCTACTCGGTTAGGGGGTTATACCTTGCTTGTCTTGAACTCCTTCGTCTTCAAGGCTCCGATGGTGGTCCGATGGCTTCTTCTCGTCGTCTCCGTACGCCGAAGATAGATCCACCTGAAAGCTCCAACCTTTAGCTCCTTCTTCGTTCTTTGAAGAAACTAGTTCACTTGGTTTGCTAAACCTAGTGAACTAGAATGAGTAGAGAAGAAATAGAATGGGATTTTATCTATGGTTCTTGATTCTCAACTCATGAGACAATAGAACCATAGGATCAAGAGAGGGAGCAAGAGGTTGAGGGTGAGAGCAAAAGGAGAGCTCAAGAACAAGAGAGAGAATGAGCAAGAAAGAATGAGGCTCTCTTTTGTCTTTCACCCTCTCATAATCCAAAGTGATCATAACTCATCATATCAAAAAAAAAGTCTTATGTGATGGTTTGAAGCAACCATAACCATATCATTTCATGCACTCATTTTACACAAATGAGCAAGTAAACAAAAGTCTTTGCCAAGAAATGATGGCTATGGTTATCATGATGGTCAACTAGTCAGGCCTAGTCAACCGGTCAACAAGTCAACAAAAGTCAACAAGTCAACAAAGTCAACAAGTCAACAAAAGTCAACAAGTCAACAACCATATCACCATAATACTTAATTAATATAATAGTTAATCACATATCATATTCTCATTAGGGTTGAGCATAAAGTCAAATAGTCAACGGTCAACTGTCAACAACCCTAATGAGAATCCGCTGCCTCTGCCTCCCTGTCAACTGTGCATACACACCCGCATCCGCGTTCCGAGGAACACGAATGCAAACTGGATAAATCCAATCCCATAAGGTACACTAGGATCTGGCTTAAACCAAAGCCCGCTAGTGTAAACTGTCCGGACACTGTACGTGCACAAGTGCACGGATGTGACCGAACCCTGTCGCAAAACCATGCGACCTGTCGCAATACCATGCGACCTCTACTCTTTTGCCTAAAGGCGAAAAGCTTTCTGTGTGGGACTCTAAAGACTCGACACTACGCTGGCAGTGGGTTTAACCACAGACCGCAAGCGGCACTAGCTGTGCGTAACGGTCCCCAGGTAATGCCGACAAGAAGACCGACGAGGCGAAACCCATCTGAACTCCTACTGAGCCTGAGTGTGACATTCTCCGTACAGTCCGGTCTGTTCGTCTGATACATCGCATGGCGGGCCTAGGGGGCGGTAAACGTCAGTCCCCCAATAGCGGTACAAGTCGTGCCGGAGCGAAGCCCAAAACACCCTGAGATAACACTGGAAACCTACCAGTATATCTCGTTTGCCCTGGCCAGGGACTACTCGTGTAATGGCTCTCCTAGACACAGCGCGATGTCAACCCCCAATACCGGGAGAGACGAATCCTGTCTAACCGTTACTGCCTCCAAGTGCTTCGGGACTGCACCCAACCACTACCTGTTTGCACGACTCCTTTGAGCCGTGGTAGGGTAGTGATCAAAGTACAGTGGGAACACACTCGAGGCGGAATGACAGTGTCAAGTCAGCGGACTAAGCTGTACTCTTGTCACCTGGGAACTGATAACTGACGATAGGTATAATACCAACTAGTCAGTTCCCGACGAGTCCTGTCCAGTGTACCCGTAACCTAACGAGCACCCGCATACTATCTCAAGTACGACGTACTGACGGCTGTGGGACAGACCGTCTCCCACACTGGGATGAGAAGCGCATGCGCTGGTCTACTCCGGAGTATCGATGCCCTGTCTCGATAGTCCTGCGACCAGGGACCTGCATAAGGATGTGCTTATAGATTACCCAGCCCCACTAGTGTGACGGCCATCACATCGCTGGTAATCAAGCAAAGATCCTAAGGGCTCTACTAATGTGTATAGGCGATATACAAAAATAAACACATGTACACATTGAAGTAGAAACAAACCAAGTAGCATACTACTATTTTGAGCAAGATTGTATATACAAGGTGAATATCCCAAGCATCCATTAAGTAATATACAAACTAGTATGATACAGTAATGGCTTCTAAGGCATATACACTAACAAACGAAACCAGCGATATCACATATTACACTTAAGATCACAAAAAAAGAAAGTGTAAAACTACAACAGTTGGAATCCGCAACCTCCTTAGACATCGCATGCCTAAACCAATGAATTCCTTAGACATCACATGCCTAACAATTATAAACCCCGTATTTTATTCTCATTATCGAAAACTCTTTTCAATATCAAGTCGGGCAATTCAACAAGATTCCCGACATCATGATCGAATGCTCGTCGCAAACTTTAGTAGGCGGCCGCACCCCTGATACCGTCGATGAAGTGCACCAAGGCAGAACACCGCTGCCGCGAGCACCCGAACGGATGCTTTCGGCGACGGGGTTCTCCTACAGCCACTTGGTCGGGGCTATGGGGTGAGGCTGTCTATTAAGTTTACCTGGCGAGTATCCGCGTACGCTACGTGATTGCGACGGACTTTTAATCACATCAAAATTCCGTGGCAACCGATCAAGTGAGACTAAAGTGCTTGATTTATAACATTCATTTAGTTATCTCATAACTATTTGTGAATTCTAAATGTTGTATCACATTCCGGGTAAATAGAAAATGTTAAACTTTCCGATCGAACAATCGAACACCCAAGTTTTCCCGAAACAGCTCAATACATGAAATAAGTTCAAAGACATTCACTTCATGCCTCAGTACCAACGGTCCAGCCGTAGAAGGGTCAAGCCAACGCCTCACATGTGGCACGCCGTACTGCCCCAAACCCTTAGGTTCAAAGGGCAGTTCAAGACGGTCACATAATCGAGTTAAGGTTTGTTGTCTTCTAGAGGGACCATCGCGTTACTTGCACTACTTAGAACGTCGTTAAACTACGGAAAAATCCAACAATTGGAAATTTCCCGGTAGGGAAAAAAGTGGGTATTTATATCCGGTCGAACTTTTTTAACATATTCTAAAATTACCCGGAAAAACACATAGACAAAGTTTGACAATCCGATCGAATCTACGAACTCCCAATATAACCCAGAAAACTCAACTCTTGAGTTTAGATTAAAAATTCCCAAAAAATACAGCACCTAAATATAGAAATTACTGTGCCAAAAATAATGGGAGATGCGACCGTACGGCCGCGGAACCGCCGCACGAGCCATGCTCGTGCAGCGGAACCACGGCGTATTGATGGATTCAGCCGCTCGAATTTTACAGTAACTCCTAAATATTCCTGCTGAGTTTTCTGAATATTTTTAATATGGAAAAAACCCAGTTTTTGAAAAATGTCCAGAGAGCATTTTGGAGTTAGGGTTTCGGTTCGATCGGACTTCAAACTCCGTCTACGCATCGCCTAAGGCTCTAGGCACACCCATGAGGTTCCTAGGCACACCCATGAGGTTCTACAAGTGATCAAACATGGCCAATTCAATTTTTTCATGTGCCTACAAATCCTAATACGGATAGTTAACTAGATAATGAGGCGATGCAAGCAAGTAAACTACTTTATTGCTAAAGGAAAGTGACTACAACCTTTGTAGATCCGGTCCTCCACCTCCTAGGCTTCGTGATGACGTCCCTCCGATGTCCATATCGGATCCCGGACTCTAGCATCGGCTTCATCGGAGAAATGGGCGGGCTAGGTCGTCGACTTCGATACCGAAGATGATCTACGTCGAGGCAACACAAGATCAAGCTCCAACTTCACCAAGTCATGAAACTTATGAAGAAAACACCCTATACTACTTGGCAAGTGGTAGAGGATGAAGAAATAGGAAGTGGGTTCACTTTAGAATTTTATTTCTCACTCTTTTTCTCAAGTTGCCATTGATGGAGGCAAGTTTTTCTTCTTTGTTGAAGAAGAAGAAGAAGAGGAAAGAATATGATGAGTATATACAAAATAGAAAATAAAATGAATACTTATCATATAGCAACCATGGTTAAGTGTAGAGACTAAACTAGGGTTAGGTTGAATGGTTAGGTTAAGGAAAAGAACAAGAATGGTCAAGCTTTCAACACTTCAAGAAGTTTCAACAAAACAACAAAATAAGCCACCATTCTTTTTATATTTTAAAAATGAATAAATAAATAAATGAATATATAAGTAAACAAAACCCTAACCATTCATATAACCATGGTTTAATCATACACACAAACTCAAGTTAGCATGTATCATCAAACATGATACAAACAAGTGCACAAAAGTATATCACATATACAACTTGTGTACATCAAGTGAGAAAATCCAATTTAAGTGAACCAATACTAGTTAATGCAAAATAATATATCAAATATATAATTATGCATTAAATCATTAAATCAATACTTGATTTAACGATCCGGTCATATCGCATATAACCGACTAATATCCAATGTATCGGCTTATCGAATCAATCCTTGATTCGATAAGTAGGTTATATCGCATACAACCATTCGACACATTCATCGCGAGAATAGAATACGGTATCACATACACGCATTATTCTCGGTCCCGCACATATCTCATATGCGCTCCTATTTCGTTTCGCTTGAGCCAGGAAACCTCTGTGTAGGACTCTAAAGACTCGTCAATACGCCGGCAGCAGATGATGATCATATCAAGCACCCACAAGCCGCAAACGGTCTGCTAAATGTAACGGCCACCCGGGTATTGAGCGATCAGAAGATCGACGAGCAAGCCCGCTCACACTCCTGTGAATCCAACCAGTAACACTTACCGTACAGTCCGGTCTGTTCGTCTGATATGTCGCATATCTCGCCTAGGGGTGGTAAACGTCAGACCCCAATAGCTTGACCAGTCATTCCGACGTGAGGTCCATAACAATCGTGAAACTACTGATAACTCTTACCAGTATATCACTGCAACCCTGGCCAGGGATTTCCTGTTATGGCAAATCGAGCATAGCGCAACATCAACCCCCAATACCGGGAGAGACGAATCCCCTTCTATCGCTCATTGCCTCCATGTGAATCGGGACTGTACCCAAAAACCACCTATTTGCACGACTCAGTAGAGCCGTGGTAGGGTGGAAATCAAAGCACAGTGGGAGACACACAAGACTCTATGACGATCTCGGGTCAACAGACTAAGCTGTACCAGTGTCACCAGAGAACTGCCATCTGACGTGAGGTATAATACCATCTGGGAGTTCTCGGCGAGTCCGTTCAGTGTACCCAGTCTCCACTGAGCACCCGCATACCATCTCTGATTCAAACACTAATGGATATGGGATCATCCATCGCCCATCACATGGGTCGAGAAGATATACGCTAGTCTACTATGGAATATCGATGCCCCGTCTCGATATTCCCACGACTAGGAACATTGAAGGATGTACTCATGGACTACCCAGGCCCCACTAGTATGATCTGCATCATAGTCCTGGAAGTCGAGTACACATCCTAAGGGCTTTATCAACATGTAACAGAGAGACAGAAAGTATACATGTTAAGATAAATAACAACCAGATAGCGTACTATCATGTCGAGCAAGAAAGTCCTACCTATATATGTCCCAGCATCCACTACAATATACATCCAATGTACAGTAATGGCCTCTAGGGCTTACATATAACTAACACCAACGTCCTATAAAAGTTTCTCGCAGGAAAGGCCTCGGTGAGTAGATCCGCCGTGTTAACCTCTGAGTCTACTCTCCTAACCTCGATCTCTTAAAGATCAACCATCTCCATGATCAGGTGATACTGCCTTAGAATATGTCTGGGTCACTGATGGGACCGGGGTTCCTAGGCTAAAACCATATCTCCATTGTCACACAATGGTAGGAACCTAGTTCATCTCATGAACAAATATACACCCAGACTGTCTCTTTGGTAGTATCTTTGATATCGATGTATCCAGCCTTTATCATCTAGTTTTCCCCGGTATCTAGCTTGGAACTCTTCCAACATACCGCCCCTTTCTGGGGTATTGACAAAGCATGTGACTGTCTAACAGTCGTCCTTATCACTTTGGAAGCTTGAGTCGGTAAAGGAATCCCACTGGAGTTCACTGTTACCAAACTGCAAGAACATTTCTTTAGTGCTTCACAAGTACTTAAGAAGGTTCTCCAAAGCTATCCAGTGATTTTCCCCAGGATCATTTGATACCATCTCACTATACCTAGTGAGAATCCTAACATCCACTTAGATCTATCTCATAGATCCAAAAACCAGGATTTAGGAGGAATCATCTAGATCCTACATGGAGAATCAATGTGATAAGAGGAGATTGACTAAGCGTAGTATAGGAAACACCTTCCCTGTCAAGAGTATGTCATCCACGTACAATACTAGGAAGACCACCTTACTCTCTACTACCATTTTGTATATAAAAGGTTCATCTACCATTTTGATGAAGTCAAAAGCTTTGACTATCATATCAAAACAGATGTTCCAACTCTGCGATGCCTGCTTTAACGCATAAAGCAACTTGCACACATTTCCGCTGCTCCCATTGTCTATGAAGCCCTCTGGCTGTGTACTTGTAGACGCTCTCTTCTAAATCAGTATTCAGAAAAGGAGTCATGACACCCAACCGCCAGATATCGTAGTCATGGTATGTAGCAATGGGAAGTAGGATCTGGATGGACTTAAGCATAGCTATTGGAGAAAAGGTTTCATCATAATCTACACCTGGTCGATGACGAGAACCTTTTGCAACAAGTCTAGCTTTGAAAGTCTCAACTTTTCCATCTACACCAAGTAATCTACTCAAGATATACTTGCTCCTGATGGGGTTTTAACTCTTCAGATGATGCAATCAAAGTCCATACTTTGTTGGTGTACATAGATTCCATCTCAGATCGCTTAGCATCCATTCATTCATACAGAGTCCCCACTCATGATGGCCTGATCGAAACTAGTTGGGTCATCATCTCCATGATGCAATCCTCGCTCTCACTGTCATCGAGAAAACCGAAGTATCTCTCAGGTGGATGAGGAACCCTACTAGATCGGCGGAGAGGCTGAGGTTTGTCGAGAACTATTGAATCCTCCGGTTCTATCAAATCATCAGCTGTAGTTTGTATAGCTGGAACTTCTTCCAGTTCTACCTCATGACCACAAATTTATTTCCAAAATAAATTCCTTTTCTAAAAAGGTGGCATGCCGAGAAATAAAACACCTTTTGTTCCTTAGTGCGGTAGAAGATATTCCCTTACGAATGGTTGGGATATCCAACAAACTTCCACAGAACTGACATTGCCTCGAGTTTGACCGAATTTTGCTTTTAGACATAGGCCGGACAACCCAAAATCTTAACTTTCTTAAGACATGGGCTCTTCCCATACCATATCGCATATGGAGTGGTAGGCACTGATTTGATTGGAACCCAATTCAATAGGTACGTTGTTTCCTCAAGCGCATAACCCCCAAAAGGAAATAGGTAACTCAGTAGGACTCATCATAGAGCGCACCATATTTAATAGGGTACAATTGCTCCGCCCTGATACACCATTATGCTGTAGTGTATACGGAGGAGTAATGCTGAGAGAGAATCTTATTCTCCTTTAGAATAGTCCAAGAATTCCATGCACAAGTATTCTCCTCCCTGATCCCATCAAAGGACATAATACTTATACCCGTTTTGGTTCTCTACTTCGGATTTATATTCATTGAATTTCTCAAAAGCTTCAGGCTTGTGTTTCAACAGGAACACATGTCTGAATCCTGAGAGATCATCAGTGAATATAATGAAGTATAAAGAACCAGTCCTGGCATGTGTAGACAGGGGACCACATACATCATCAAGCATCAATCCCAAGAGTTCACTAACTCTTTCTCTGTTTCTAGTAAACGGGGCTTTGGTCATTTTATCTTTGTGACATGACTGGCAAGTTTCACAAGATGTAAATTCAAACTGATTTAAATATGCATCTCAATGTAACTTAGCTAGTCGGGTCGAATTGATATGACCTAGTCTACAATGCCACAAGTAGGATTCATTCATTTCTGAACTCTTCGTCTTGTGTGTGTTCTGTACATTAAGAACTATGATTTGATTTAGAACGTATATGCTATTAGATAGCGTGCCTGAACCGATCAACTCTTGATATAGAAAATGTTCAAAACATTATCCAACAATACAAAATTATATCCTTCTTTAGTAAATAATGAGGCTGATATAATGTTGCATATCAGGTTCGGTATCTAATAACATTCGTTCAGAATTAATGTATTACCATTTGGTAATACAAGATGATAACTGCCAACACCTTGGCTGCAACAATTGCACTGTTCTCTATATTTAGAGACATATCACCCATTCCTGGTTCTCCACCTTTCTGTAGCCCATGTAACAGATTACATATGCGGGATCCTGATCCGGTATCATATACCCAGGATATAGAGGATACTGAGAAACGGTTCTCTGTAACGAACATACCCGAAGAAGATGCATCAATCATGCACTTTCTTCGTTTGGACGGCATGGGAATCTTGGTATTCCCCTATTTCCTGCTCGGTCTTATAACAATTATAAGTTGGAGTGGAACCAACGTTCCCCAGCTCAGTATAACAAACGGGTTCGATCAATACATCTATATTATTATCTTGATTAAGGCGTGACATGGTCGCTACCTGGAGAGAGAGAGAAGAAAACACTCTGCGTGCGCTCTTGCAAGATTAGATTGGCTATATATATTATATAATCAGGATGGCTCCCACTGTTTTTATCAAATCTTCCTTCAAACCTTAAAAGGAAAGACTAGCCGGAATTAATTACACCCTACAAGT
This sequence comes from Agapanthus africanus, assembly GCA_030015575.1. NCBI lineage: Eukaryota > Viridiplantae > Streptophyta > Magnoliopsida > Asparagales > Amaryllidaceae > Agapanthus > Agapanthus africanus. The sequence continues at coordinate 236,893,828 of CM057337.1, forward strand.
TCGCCAATCTTTCAGCCAGGCCAGTGCCGGTACTTTGAGGGAGGTTCCCCATTCTTTCGCACGGACCAAATTAAAATAATCCTCATTTTCCCAGGGGCGTAACCCCGTTGACACCTTTCTAGACACCTACTTGATCGGCTAATTGTAAAGTGTAAAACTCTCCCAAGAGTAACAATTACTCGCAGTGGGTATCAAGATCCAACTATCTCATAGAAGGTATGCAATCTCATTGCAAATTTCAACACTTGAAACTCCCGATAATGGTTTTTACCCTTAGTGGCTCATAACCTTATCTATGGTCAACAAATCACAAGCGCTAGTCAAGTTTTACCCGTCATTTCTTGATTAATTAGACTCATCCACATGACCCTTAACTATGGTCAACAAAGTCACATGAATGTCCTAACTAATCGCATCATATGCTGTGTAGGAAGACATCACTTAGCTACCGTACACTGTGCCTTAACTATGGTCAATAAACACAGCACGAATACTAATTACTCTACTTCCTAAAATGACGGAGGGTTGCGGATGGTTTTTGTGAAAACCTTTAACGCTTTGAACTTGATCTCATTGCAGAATCAAATAGTTTTAAAATGGAGTGTTTTATAGGCTTTTGCTAGTTTCGCTAAAGAGGTCACTCCCGGTGAAGAGATCTCGGCTCTTTCCTCGTCGAATGAGGTGCAGGATATTCACAATACCACTATGCAAAGTAAGAACTAGAAAAGCAATCAAAAGACAAAACCGAAGGTTGTAGCATCTGCTAGTCATTGCTAAAGAGGTCACTCCCGATGAAGGGATCTCGGCTCTTTCCTCATCGAATAAGGTGCAGGATATTCTACAAGGAATACCGCTATGCAAAGCAACAACTAGAGCTACCTGTTTTGAAAATTCGATTCCACAACATCTTTAGGATTATTTTCTTTCATTAATCTCATTAATGAATGTCCCATCATTTAAGTTACCTAAGCATCATAGATAAATACAACATACGCTTATACCATCCGCATTCGCCACGAAGTCCCGTCATGACCGTTAGGTTAAGTAACTAACGGCGGAGCGGGGCAGGGTTAGCGCGGGTGAAAAACATAAGCAACATCTATAATATATCATATATATTATATATAGTATTTATCTCATAATATAAAGTGATCACATCACAGAATATCAGCAGCAGAAAACATCAAATGAAATATTGGATATACTAGGATTTCAATGTTTTAAATTAAGCCAGTATAAAAAACAGATTCCACGGTCGTGATGAATAGCCAATCCCACATCCCAAGACCCTTACGAGAGCGGCAAGCAACCCTACCAATTCTAGAGTTAGGAGACCCGGACTCGAATCCTCGAGATGGCCTCCCACTGGACTCTTGAAGCCGGTTACTTGTGCTCCCCTCCTTGGGTCTATCTTAATGCGGAAAAGTAAATAATATACATCAACGGTGACATCTTACTCAACCTGGAAGTGCCCCAATAAAAGAATATTACATACAAGTTTTTACTTGAATGAAAATGAAAACTCTCATCTCACATAGAAAAAAAACCCGGCTATTCAAACACAACGATCCAATATAACATATCACAGCAACACATAACATCACATGTCATCAACATAAGTAAATATGTGTATCCCAATTGTCATTGATATATAGCAACGAAACCGGCGATACACCACATATTACACTTACGGTCGCAGAAAAGAAAATGAAAACTACAACATTTGGAATCCGCAACCACCTCAGACATCTTAAACCCAATGTATCACATACTTCGGATTTCATGCCTAACCAAATGAATTTCTTAGACATCGCATGCCTAACAATTATAAACCCCGCATTTTAGTCTCGATATTGAAAACACTTTCCAATAACGAGTCAGGCAATTCAATAAGATTTGCGACATCCTGATCGAATGCTCGTCGGAAACTTTAGTAGACGGCCGCACCCCCGATACCGTCGACGAAGTGAACTTAAGCGGAACACCGCTGCCGCGAGCACCTAGACAGATGCTTTTGGCAACGGAGTTCTCCTACAGTCACTTAGTCGGGGCTATGGGATGTGGCTATCTAGTAAGGTTACCCGGCGAGTATCCGCGTACGCTACGTGATTGCGACGGAGTTTTGATCACATCAAAATCCCGTGGCAACCGATCAAATGAGACTAAATTGCTAGATTTATAAAATTCAAAAATTATGGATTCCAAGTATTGTATCCCATCACAAATATCCGGACGACGTTAAACTTTTCGATCGAATCAACAAATTCCCAAAATTTCCCAGAAAGCTAAACACTTGAGCAGTTTCAAAAATACCCAGAATCATGCCACAGTAGCTATGGACCTACCGTAGAAGGCTCGGCCCAAGCCTCACACATGGTGCCATGGAACCGCCGCCAAAAACATGGTTTTGCCGCGGTTCCGTGGTCATGTTGTCGAGTTAGGGTGTCGTTCTTCTAGAGGGTCCATAGATTTACCTGCATATTTTTCTGAATATTTTTAATGTGAAAAATTCCAACATTTTGAAAAATTTTCAGAGAATGGGCAAGATCGGGTTTTCGAAGTTCGTTCGAACTTCTAACTTCGCCTAGACAACTCCTAATGCTCTAGCAAGGCTCTGATACCACTGCTAGGTTCCATAGCACCCTAACTAGGATTTTTGGGGTATCAAGTATACAATTTTAAAAAAACCTAGAGAGCTATGCAACCCATGCATGGATCTAACTAGAAAATTATGAGTTAAGCTAGCATGTAATCAAATATTACACTAAGTGAATGAGGAATACAACCTTTGTAGACCGGTCCTTCACTTCTAAAGCTCCGTGTAATAATCCCTTCGCTCCAAGTAGTGAACACCCGAACTTTAGTAAGGGTTCATATAAAGAAATGAACAAGCTTGCTCGAAGTCTTCGAGGCCGAAGATGATCTACGTCGAGGAGACTCAAGCTCATGCTACCTGTTCACTAATGGTAGATTAGTGAAACAAACACCCTAAACTAAATGGCTGATATAGTAGAGGATGATGAAGTAGGAAATGGGCTCACTTGAGATTTAATTTTCACACAATATTTTCTCACTTAGAAAAAAGCTAGCAGGCTTTTTCTCATAAAGAAGAAGATGAAGTGATCAATAGAAAATAAAACTCATGAGGTGAGAAATAGTAACCATGGGTGAGTTAGTGCCATACACTAACTCATGTAGAGAGTAAACCATAGCTAATTAATAATGGTTAGGTTAATAAATATCTACAAGTAAAACAAAATTACTGGACTTGGTCAATGGTTCCACAAGCTTCAACCATGTAACTAATTTCCACTAATTTGGTTTACTTTAAATAAATAAAAACCTTACATTATATTAAGCATGGTGTGAGTCTCATACACCCATGTGGCATGTGGCATCAAGCATGATACAAAATAGTGTACATTAATATATATCACATACATACCAAGTGTACACTTGTGAGAAAAAGAAATGTTTAAGTGAGCAAATATTAGTTAATGTAAATTAATATATCACTTATATAATTATACATTAAATTATTAAATCAACACTTGATTTAATAATCCGGCTATATCACATACAACCGGCTAATATCAAAAGTAGCATTCTATCGAATCAACACTTGATCCGATAACCCGGATATATCACATATAACCGACCGATATCATATATCGCGAGAATAGAATGTGGTATCACATACGCGCATTAATCTTGATCCCGCACATATCACATATGTGCTCCCAATTCGTTTCGCATGAACCAGGAAACCACTGTGTAGGACTCTGAAGACTCGTCAATACACCGGCAGTAGGTGATGATCATATCGAACACCTACAAGCCACAAGCGGTCTGCTAAACGTAACGGCCACCCGGGTATTAAGCGATCAGAAGATCAACAAGCAAGCCTGCTCATACTCCTGCGAATCCAATCAGTAACACTACCGTACAGTCCGGTCTCTTCGTCTGATATGTCGTATATCTTGGTTAAGTGTGGTAAACCTCAGACCCCAATAGCTTGATAAGTCATGCCGATGCAAGGTCCATAACGGGCGAGAAACTACTGATAACACTTATCAGTAAATTTCATCTACCCTGGCCAGGGATTTCCAGCTATGGCCAATCGAGCATAGCGCAACATCAACCCCGAATACCGGGAGAGATGAATCCCCTCCTATCGCTCATTGCCTCCATGTGACTTGGGACCATATGCAAAAACCACATGTTTGCATGACTTGGTAGAGCCGTGGTAGGGTGGAAATCAAAGCATAGTGGGAGACACACAAGACTCTATGACGATCTCAGGTCAACAGACTAACCTATAGCAATGTCACCAGAGAACTGCTATCTGACGTGAGGTATAATACCATATAGGAGTTCTCGGCGAGTCCGTTCAGTGTACCCAGTCACCACTGAGAATCTGTATACCATCTCTGATGTCAAACACCAATGGATATGGGATCATCCATCGCCCATCACAAGGGTCGAGAAGTTATACGCTAGTCTACTCTGGAATATCGAAGCCCTGTCTCGATATTCCCTCGACTAGGAACAATTGAAGGATGAACTCATGGACTGCCCAGGACCCACTAGTATGATCTGCATCATAATCCTGGAAGTCAAGTACACATCCTAAGGGCTTTATCAACATGTAACAGAGAGACAGTAGGTGTACATGTTAAGATAAAGAGCAACCAGATAGCATACTATCATATCGAGCAAGAAAGTCCTCCCTATATATGTCCCGGCATCCGCTATAATATACATCTCATGTACAATAATGGCCTCTAGGGCATACATACAACTAACAAAACCCACTGCCAGCGTACTGTCGAATCTTTAGAGTCCCACACAGGAGGTTTCTCTGCATCGGGCGAAAGATGTAGAGGTCGTATTGTTTTACGACAGGGCTACGATCACGTACATGCACTTGTGTGCGTTTGATGTTCGAGCAGATGATACTAGTGGGCTTTGGTTTAAGCCGGATCCTAGTATTGTATTGATGGTTTTGTTTCGTCTCTTTGTATTTGTATTCTTCGGAATGCGGATGCGGGTATATATATACGGATGAGGGGCATTCTCGTAATTAGCTCAGGAAAGCTTCTAGAAGTGGACACCTATTAGGGTTTGATTTCTTTTTAGGGATTAAACTAAATGGGTGGAGAAATGAGGTGGATTTGAGCATTGAACCTAGCATGGCTACTTGGTGACTCATGGCTATGACTCACTACAAGATATTTGTGAACTCTTTAGATATTTGTGTGAGAAATATCTCCACAATTATTGAATAAGTCTCACTCATTTTCTAAAGGGCAGCCAAGCTTTTCTCAATGCTCACAACTCCATTCTCATTTTCTCAAGTCTTTCACTTCTTTCTCATAAACCCTAATTGTCTCATGAGTTGAGAAACCTAGGGTTCAAAGAGACAAAGCATTCTATCTTCACTCTCTACATCACCTAGGCCATCTAGTCTGGCAAGCTGCTTGCCCTAGTTACCTCGAAGTTGAGGTTGGAGCTCGGACTATAGACTCTCGGGAGATCGTCTTTGACTCGAGGAAGCCGACGAGAAAGCCACGATCCGTTATGATCCTTGGAGCCTAAGATGACGAGGAGGACAGCGAGTAGAAGACCCGAAGGACTTGGTTTCATGAGGTATAACTTTCATCCTAGTAGTTAAACCTCACACAGTATTTTGTTAGGTAGGGTTTAGCATCGATCCTGGTGTTTAAGTCCGTGTTGCGAGTTTCGAAAAATCGTTTTTTGAAAATTCCACCTCCCCGCGAATACGCGGGGTGCACGACACAGACTTACACTCTTTGTACCATACTTCTTTACACCTCATCCTCCACCCCATTTTTGATTTTCTATAAAAGAAAATTCAACAAATGAAGTGTTCATCTTCTAGAACAAATTCTGTATAAATACAGAATATAACCCGGTATACATATCGAAATACATATACGTGTATTCGTACAAAAAATACGAATAGCCAAGAGAGAAGATGAATAGTGAAAAATAATATTAGAATTTACATATTAAAAATATATATATTATTAAATCAAAACCTGATTTAATTATCCGGCTTAATCCTAAACCGCTAGTATTATCAACCATCCGATTAAAGTCCGTATAGCTTGTATAAGTATTTAATCGGACACCCTGTATGTACCAACATACGTAAACTAGATCATATCGTCTGAATCGGGAAAACCCTCTGTGTGGGACTCTAAAGACTCGACAATACGTTGGCAGTGATTTACTGGATAAATCCAAAAACAACAAGCATGTCGGCAGCACTAGCTGTACGTAACAGCTGCCCAGGTATCTGTCAAAAAGGAGGTCGACAATCAAGTCTGACTGTACCCTATTGAACCTAAATGTGACAATCTCCATACAGGCCGGTCTCTTCATCTGAGAGTATCGTATACTGGGTCTAGGGGTGGAAACGTCAGACCCCTAATAACCCGATAAGTCGTGTCGGAGTCAAGCTCATCACCGACCATGAAAATACTGAACTCATATCAGTAAATCTCATCTACCGTGGCCATGGATTTATGGTGATAGCCTACCGAACACAACACGACATCGACTCCTAATACCAGGAGAGACGAATCCCTGACAATCACTTACTGCCTCCATGTGGCAATACAGGGTGTTTCGAAGTCGTAGTTGTAACGTCATTTAAAGTTTCAAGTTGTGATATATGTGTTTGAAAACGTCGACTAATTGATATACGTCGATTAGTCGGGGTTGCACATATCTATGTTGCTATTCTTGTGGTTTGTGTATATGAACTTATTGGATCGTCATGGATGAATAGCCGGGGGATGTGAGATGAGGGTTTTTCATTCTTTCATTCGATGTAATAATGTAAAGTGATGTAATATTATTTTGCGGGGCACATCCGGATTGAAGTTGTAGCCACCGTTGTATATTATTTCTTTTATTGTTTTCTGCTCCTAGGATAGACCCAAGATGGGGTGCACAAACTACCGGGTACTTTGAAGTGCCGAGTGGCCTACTCACTTTGATGAGAGAGGTTGCTTCACTTCGGATATTTGGCGGGTAGTTTGCCACACCCGTAGGGGTCTGAGGTGGGGTTTGGCTATTCATCAAGGCCGTGGAATCCGTCTTTCGTTACAGGCTTAAACGAAACGTGGAATTCCTAGTATATCTAATATGTTCATTTGTGATCTGGAATGCCTATTATTGCGTGAGATGAATGGTTATAATATATATATTATATATTATATATTAGACGTTGCTTATGTTTTGCATTCGTGCTAGTCCAGCCCCCGCTCTGGCGTTAGTTAAGTAACCTAACGGTGTTAGACGGGGCCCGGTGGCGAATGTGAATGGCATAAGCATACGTTATATTTTTGTTTCTTTCTGTGATGATAGGTGTAAATGATAGGACGCATTATATTAAATGAAAAGCAAACAAACAAAAGCTGAATCGTTGGAACAAATTTTAAAACCACTCGGTTTTTTAAAACAGCAGACTTTTAAATGCGGAGCTTAAACCACTCCTTTTAAAAGCTATCAGGTTCCTTCGATTATATCAAGTTCACTACGTTCACGGTTTCGCCAAAACCATTCATAGACCTCCGTCATTTCATATGAATAAACAGTAGTATTCAAGCTATATTTGTCGGCCTTCGTCAAGGCATAGTGATTGGTAGCTGCTGGGTGTTCATATATAACATAGATAGATGTGTTGGTTTGGGACAGTCGTATTACTTTGTTGGCCTTCATCAAGGGTATATACGGGTGGGTTCAAATTAACCTGGACAATGATGGGTACAGCTTGACATGTGACTTATGATTTGTTGGCCTTCGTCAAGGTCATAGGAGCATAGGGCAAAAATCCACATCGGGAGTTTCTAAAGAAACTGAAACTTACTAGTGTTGAATACCATTTGGAGTTTGATAATGTTGGTAGGATTCCTTCAGCATTATCACACAATGATATTTGGGTCTCAATCCTACTGTGAGTATCCGCTACTCCTCGGGAGAATTTTCACTTAACGATCAATGCTATAAACCAAGTAGGTGTCTAGAACGGTGTTAGCGGAGCTATGCCTCCAGAGAAAAGAGCTTATTTAATTAAGAAACTTCACGAAAGCGTCGTAAAACCTCCCTCGAAGTATCGACACTAGCCTGGCCGAACGGTTAAGAAAGAATTGTACGGTAAGATCATTCCTAATTGATTCTTCTTTTATGGTTTGAAGAAGGATTCGAGAGACAATGGGAGCCATCCTGTTTAGATAAATTAAAAATCAATCTAAATTTGCAAGAGCATCATGCTAAGTGCTTTCTTCTCTCTCTCTCTCTCTCTCTCTTAATTGCAGCGACCCCGTGACCGGACATAGGTTACATCTAGATAAAAAAATGACTGAATCTGACTATAATGATTGGCAAAGGTCTGTCCAGATGTCCATTACCTATGACAAGATGGGACACCTCTTTACTACTCAAACCCCCGCCGTCTCAGGTCCAGTTTCCACCTTCACGGATATTGATATCCGTAAGACATCGGAAAAAGACAGTACGAATGTCAAGTACCTCGTGTTGGCCTAAGTAGATGGTGTAAACCGGAGGTAGCATGAAAAGATGGACTTAGCTTTCATCTTCCTCCATAACAAAGTTTTATATGGAGAGCAATCTCGTATCGCAAGATATGAGACCTCGAAAGAATTACTTCAAGCGAGGTTGGCTATCGAGTCATCCGTAGGGGACAACGTCCTTATGATGACTAGCTATATTGATAAGCTCACGGACCTGGAGACCATGTTGGAGAACGAGTCACATACTGACTTGATTCTACAGTCCCTATCTTCTACGTACGTCCAGGGGAAGAAAGTTATATTTTCAGTTGAGGGCACCCTGAAGGAAACCAAGGAGACACCCGCTCAGCTTATTGGGGAATCTTCCTTTTCTGGATCCAAGACGGAAGCAAAGGGTGAGAAGAAGAATACCTCTACAAAGCCGATATGCGGTGTCAGTAAGGTAGAAGGACGGGGAAGGGCAAAAGTTTTGGGCTTACCAGTAGGGAAGGAGGGATATTCCTATTGTTGCGGGAAAGGACATTAGCAGAGAGATTGCAGGGCTTTTAAAGCCAGTAGCCAGGATTCGAAGCACGTTGTGGCTTCGGCTTCAAGTGTGTTTGTAATAGAAAATTGTCTGTCAATTAACTCTACTTCCTGGGTACTACATACCTGATAAGGATCTCATATCTGTAATTCATTACAGGCTTTGAGAAACCGTAGAGTTATCAAGGTAGGTGATATGACTCTCAGGGTTGCTAACGGAATGAGCGTGGACGCTGAATCCGTAGGGGAATATCACCTAGGATTGACAAGTGGGCAGATATTGATTCTACGTAAATGTTTGTATGTACCTAGTCTAGCTTATAATATCATATCTGTATCCTTACTTTCTAAGGAAGGATATGATTTTACATTTGTAAGCGATGTGGTCCACATCCACCTAAATCAAACTCTGATTGGGTCAGGTACATTAGATAACGGTATATACGTATTAAATCAAGCTCAAGTTTTCAGTGTCAAGAACACACTTAAAAGAAAGTCTCCAGAAACAAATCAGACTTTCTTATGGTATTGTAGACTGGGTCACATCAATGAAACACGGTTGACGAAGTTACATAGAGAGGGATATTTGGATCCATTTGAATATCAGTCTTATGCAACTTGTCAATCTTGTCTCATGGAAAAGATGACAAAGACTCCGTTCACTGGACACGGAGTAAGAGCGAGTGAGCTCTTGGGACTCATACACAGCGATGTATGCGGTCCAATGTCTACACATGCACGAAGTGGTTATTCCTATTTCATTACTTTTACGGATGATTTCTCCAGGTATGGACATGTCTTCTTAATAAAGCATAAATCCGAGGCCTTTAAGAAATTCCAAGAATATAAGAATGAAGTGGAAAAACAAACAGGAAAAAGTATCAAGACACTAAGATCTGATCAAGGTGGTGAATACTTGAGTGCCGAGTTCCTGTACTACTTAAAAGAGAATGGAATTCTCTCTCAGCTTCCATACACACCTCAACACAATGGTGTATCGGAAAGACGGAATCGAACCCTATTGGATATGGTTCGTTCCATGATGAGTAAAACTGAGTTACCGCGATCCTTCTGGGGTTATGCACTATAATCAGCTGCATATCTTTTGAACAAGGTTCCAACCAAGACTGTGCCTACCACACCATATTAGATATGGTGTGGGAAGAAACCCTATCTTAAGTACCTTAAGACATGAGGATGTTCAGCTTTTGTTAAAAAGCAGCATGCGGACAAGCTTGAGGCACGCTCAATACTGTGTAAGTTTGTGGGATACCCAAAGAACTCCAAGGGGTATCTTTTTTATTACGCAGAGGAACAAAAGGTTTTTATTTCTCGTTATGCCCACTTCTTGGAAGCTGAATTTTTAGAAAATCAGAAAAGTGGGAGCGCAATAGAACTGGAAGAAATTCCAGAACCACAAGCTATTACTGAAAGCTTGGTAGAACCAGAGGTTTCAGAAGAACCGGACATCCCAGCGCCACTCCGCAGATGTAGTAGGCATTCTCATCCGCCCGAGAGATACTATGGTTTTCTCATAGACGGGGATCGAGAGGATTGCATCATTGACAATGATGAACCTACTAGCTTCCAGCAAGCCATTCAGAGCGGCGACTCGGTAAATTGGCTGGATGCAATGCGGACCAAAATGGAGTCCATGTACACCAGCAAAGTTTGGACTTTGGACTTTGCTCCAGAAGGGGTAAAACCCGTAGGCTGCAAATGGATCTTCAGAAAGAAGATTGGTGTAGATGGACAAGTTGAAACCTATAAAACTAGACTTGTTGCAAAGGGTTTTCGTCAAAGACCTAGTTTGGACTATGATGAACCTTTTCTCCAGTGGCTATGGTCAAATCCAATCGGATCCTTCTTTCCATTGCTGCCTTCCACGATTATGAGATCTGGCAGATGGACGTAAAGACGGATTTCTAAATGGTAATTTGGAAGAGTGCGTCTATATGGATCAGCCAGAGGGTTTCATTCAGAGTGGGAGCAGCGGAAAAGTGTGCAAGTTGCTTAAGTCCATTTATGGACTAAAGCAGGCATCGCGGAGTTGGAACATCTGTTTTGATGATATTGTCAAGGAATTCGACTTTATCAAAAATCCAGATGAACCATGCATATATAGTAAGATTGTAGGGAGAACTGTGGTATTCCTCATTTTGTACGTGGATGACATTCTCTTGATAGAAAATGACATTCCTATGCTACAGTCAGTCAAATGATTCTTGTCACAGAGGTTCTCCATGAAGGAGCTGGGTGATGCCTCCTACATTCTGGGGATCCAGATCTATCGTGATAGATCTAAACGGATAGTTGGACTTTCACAGTCAAGGTATATCGACACCATACTGAAAAGATTCAGCATGGAAGATTCAAAGCACGGTAATCTACCGGCTTGTCACAGAATCACCCTCTCCAAAGAGATATCTCCAAAGACTGATTTAGAAAGGGCTCGCATGTCAACTATACCCTATGCATCTGTGGTGGGCTCTATAATGTATGCGATGTTGTGTACCAGACCAGATGTAGCATACGCATTGAGCATTGTAAGCCGGTATCAGTCAAACCCAGGGGAGAAGCACTGGATAGCAGTAAAGAACGTTCTCAAGTAACTGAGAAGGACTAAGGAGATGTTCTTGGTGTATGGTGAAAAAGATCTCTAGATCGAGGCCTTTGCTGACTCCAGCTTCCAGAGTGACAAAGATGACTCCAAATCCATGTCGGGATATGTCTTTACCCTCAATGGAGGGGCGGTCTGTTGGAAGTGCTCCAAGAAGGACACCGTTGCTGACTCGACAATAGAAGCGGGGTACATAGCTGCTTGCGATGCCACAAAAGAAGCAGTCTGGATGAAGAAGTTCCTCACAGAACTTCAGGTGGTTTCATCCATTGTTGATCCAATACCGCTGTATTGAGACAACAACGACGCTATAGCTTTAGCGAAGGAACCCAGGTCTCATCAGAAGTCCAGACACATTTTGAGGCGGTACCACCTAATCAGGGAGATCGCAGATCGCCGGGAGATCGAGGTGAGGAGAGTAGATACGGAGAATAACACTGCAGATCCACTCACGAAAGCCATCCCTCAGACAAAGTTCGAGAGGCTGATCGAGATGATAGGTCTGCGATACGCCTGTACATGGCCCTAGTGCAAGTGGGAGATTGTCGGTGATGTATGCCCTAGAAGCCATTATTGTATCATACTAGTTTGTATATTACTTAATGGAAGCTTGAGATATTCACAGTTGTATTGACAGTCTTGCTCAAAATGATAGTATGCTACTTGGTTTGTTTCTACTTCAATATGTGCATGTGTTTCTTTTAGCATATCACTTATACATATTAGTAGAGCCCTTAGGATCTTAGCTTGATTACCAGCATTGTAATGGCAGTCACACTAGTAGGGGCTGGGTAATCTACAAGCACATCCTTATACTGGTCCCTAGTCATACGATTATCGAGACGGGGCATCGATACTCCAGAGTAGACTAGTGTATATGCTTCTTATCCCGGCAGGGGAGATGGTCTGTCCCACATCCATTAGTACGTCGTATTGTAGATAGTATGCAGGTGCTCATTAGGTTATAAGTACACTGGACAGAACTCGTCGGGAACTGTTGGTGGGTATTATACCTTTCGTCGGGTAGCAGTTCCCAGGTGACATGAGTACAGGTTAGTCCGTCGACTTGACACTGCTACTTCCCTTCGAGTGTGTTCCCACTGTACTTTGATTACTACCCTACCACAGCTCAAAGAAGTCATGCAAACAGGTAGTAGTTGGGTGCAGTCCCGAAGCATTTGGAGGCAGTAGCAGTTAGATAGGATTCGTCTCTCCCGATATTGGGGGTTGATATTACTCTGTGTTTGGAGAGCCATTACAAAAAGTCCCTGGCCAGGGCAAGCAAGATTTACTGGTAGGTATTCCAGTAGTTTCTCAGAGTGTTCTGAGCTACACTCCGACATGACTTATTACGCTATTAGGGGTCTGACGATTACCATCCCCCTAGGCCCGATATGTGATACTCTTAGACGAACAGACCGGACTGTACGGATATTGTCACATGCAAACTCTGTAGGAGTTCGGATGGATTTGCTCATCGGCCTTCTTATCGACAGATACCTAGGTAGCTGTTACGTGCAGCTAGTACCGCTTGCGGCTTGTGGTTAAACCCACTGCCAGCGTACTGTTGAGTCTTTAGAGTCCCACACAGAGGGTTTCCCTGCATCGGGCAAAAGATGTAGAGATTGTATGGTTTTACGACAGGGCTACGATCACGTACGTGCACTTGTGTGCGTTTGATGTTCGGACGGATGATACTAGTGGGCTTTGGTTTAAGCCGGATTCTAGTTTTGTATTGATGGTTTTGTTTCGTCTCTTTGTATTCGTATTCTTCGGAATGCAGATGCGGGTATATATATACGGATGAGGGGCATTCTCATAATTAGCTCGGGAAAGCTTCTAGAAGTGGACACCTATTAGGGTTTGATTTCTTTTTAGGGATTAAACTAAATGGGCGGAAAAATGAGGTGGATTTGAGCATTGAACCTAGCATGGCTACTTGGTGACTCATGGCTATGACTCACTACAAGATATTTGTGAACTCATTAGATATTTGTGTGAGAAATATCTCCACAATTATTGAATAAGTCTCACTCATTTTCTAAAGGGCAGCCAAGCTTTTTTCAATGCTCACAACTCCATTCTCATTTTCTGTAGCGTTTTGAAAATCGTTTCGGTGAAATTTCGGAAAATCGGTAAAATAAGGGGGTTTTCTGTAAAAAGTCAAAATGCAAATATCTTATTATAAAAATTAAATATACATATTCTAGCTATATAATTGCTAGTATTTGGTGTTTATTGAGCCACTGGTGAAATTTCAAATTTTCAGAAAAAAAATTATTTTATTATTATTTTAAGCCGTCACTAATACATTTAATTAGGGAAAATTACAAATTGGAATGAGTTGAAACAAATTTTGTGCATCATGACACATTAAATAAAATTTTATCATGTGGTTTTTGAAATGAAATCGTTTGCCAAAACGGTTTAGAAAATATCGAAGAAAAATGGCTTAATTAGTGAAATTAGTGTTAATGGAATTGGGGTATAACATTTATCATTTTTCCCTCACCCACACTCACCCACACCCTCTCACCCCTTTCCAAATTAGCAGCCCCCACTTCCACTCTTCCCCACTTAAAGATTTGAAGAGAAAAGCAAAAGAAAAGAAAGGAAAAGAAAAGAATAATGAGAGAAGAAGTTGGTGTGTTGACTTGGGGGTATTTTATCTTGACTTGGACTTTCTTTTCCACACCCCACACACTCCACACCCTCCCCCACACCTGCTGTCCGAGCCCCCCTCCTCCTTCAGCAGCAACCCCTCCCAATTCCCTTCTCATTCTCTTCGAAAAAAATTAACAAAAATTGCCTCAAAATCCATCAAATAAATCCCAAAATCCAAATCCAACTCCTACCCATTTCTCATTAGCCATTCTAGCATGGATCTAGGGATCAAAATGGCATTTTGGGAGGCTAGATCTTGAGCTTGATCTCATCATGGGAGGTATAATCTCATGCTTTTGTTAAAATTTGTTATCTAGTTGCTTTAATCTAAGTTAACTAAGTGCTTAATTAGGTTTTTGATGAGTTTAATTGCATGATTAAAGATTTCAAGTTAGGGTTTTGTTGTGGAAATGGGTTGTGATAAATTGTGCATGGTTTTGTGATGTGGATTAACATCTTAAATTTTATAGAAAGCTAATTTAGTTGTTAATTCCAAACCATTACTTATAAAATGCCCTAATTAAGTTATTTTGCTAACTAGAGTTTTGGAAAATTATTAAATGCTTTAGATTAAATTATAATTATGGTTTCATGTCATTATAGATAATATATTGAGTGGTTTAATGCCTTTAGTTCATGAAAATCCTAGCTAAATTGTTGTTTGTGCATTTTTGCTATAAATTGTTAAAAATTGGGTATTTTGTAAACTAGAATTTTGGGGTTAATGGAATTTAATGAGATTAAATTGTGGAAATTGTTTTTATGACTTATTTAAGATATTTAGTGAATATTGTGGCCGCTAGATTCGTTCATACATCGAGTTTTGTACTAAAACGGTGATTTGTGCTTGCTAGATTTTCGGAAAATTGACTTTTTAAGTGAAATTGGGGTTTTTGTGAGTTTTAACCTATTTTATATTAAAATTAGTGTTCGTGAATGTGAAAATGAGTGTATTTGGGTTTTTCTCGATGGTCTGGCGTTTGTATACCGACGTCGAGAGTTTTTGGGTTGATTTGTGAAAGCAACCATAGGTTTTGACTTATGTGGGATTCGTGTGTCGTTTTGGTCATGAGTCGGATTTTAATGCGATACGATGCGTTGTGATATGTAGGTGCCCCCATGTGGACTTCGAGATGACAAGCAAGCGCTTGGCGACGTCGGCACCGGCGAGCGAGGACCAGGTGAGTAGATTTATATCTACGGGGAGAAGTCGGGTGGATGGCGTATAGCACCCCCGCAGTTCGTGGTGATGTATACGAATACGTATACACACATATATATATATTGTTTATATATTGTTTGAGTATATTGATGATAATATGGATATTTGGTGTTCTTGGATGATTTAGTGTCGCGAAACCCTAGAGTAGTGGTCGCACTACACATGCACACACCAACCCATACTTGCATACTTTCTTCTTTCATTTGTGCTTATACGGGAATATATAGTTATGTGTTCAGATGGGTATGGGACTATGTGTTCACATACGGATTTGAGGATGATACTTGGGTTTGAGATGAGTCGATGAGATTTGTATTGAGGTTGTGAATTCGGTGATATAGCAGGGTTCGTATTTGAGATACGACATGACGTTGTAGCGGGTCCTTGACGTAGTGTTTCACACACGTCCATGCATACTTAGGCGGTATCAGTATTGTACTTGACGTAGATCAGTACCCCGATCATGATATTTGATAAAGAGGATACCAGGTGAATAGTATGATGGATGTGATATTAACCCGTACCCAGATTTGGGGATGCCGTACGATGGATTTACGTACGAGCTATATTTTGATGATTGATCCGCACTCTTGACTTGGGATGTCTGATTATAGATATGGTATCGGATATGATATTATTGAGGCGGGATCACCGACTAATATATATACAGGTATGTATATGTATCGACTCAGATGTTAAGCGGTTTCCTTACCTGTAGTCCAGCTTGTTAGCTTAGCCCTTTAGTTTAGTTTAGTTGTTAGATTAGATTCGATTCTTACCTATTTCAAAAACTAACGAATCGTGGGTATTTTAAAAGACAGCCCAAGGGATCCTACGGATATTTCAAAAGACGTATCTTTTCATAAAAACACCGTAGCCCCTATTTTCAAAACCTCATGATTCGTGTTATTTCAAAAGGCACCATTTGTAGAACTTATATTAGATTAATGCAGATTAGTTTTAGTTGCGTCTAGTATTCAGCTCCCGCTCATTATTGTGGTTCGCTTCACATCGCATGCTTATATTATGTTTCATACTCCATTATTGATATCATGTTGTTAGGACACCAGCACCATTACCGATGATGCGTATGTACCACGTACACTTACTTGCCGGCTCACACACATCTTCATCGGTAATTGCCATGTCACGTACACCTTAGAAAATATTATTGCTTGACATAGCCTGTTAGCTAATAGTTTAGACATGATATTAGTGTACTTGCCTTATATGTTCGTTTAGACATTGTAGTTATTACCTGCTACTTCATGCATATTGTTATTCATTGTTATGCCGCATTCATGGATTCTCATGCATATATTCACTTTTTACGTGCTATTGAGGTTTTGGATTCGGATTTCCATGAGATTTTCTGGATTTGGGGAAAACCGCAAAACATATACAAACTTCTTCTTTCTCTTTTTAAATGAAAAACGCGGTTTTTCCCATGATGTATGAGTCGTCCACCATGAGTTTGCTGATGGATTTCGATACCCGATTCGAGGAGTTGGATGAACCGTTTCGGGTACATGGTGGACCCGGTAAGGTACCTCGGGGCAAGAAGCTCGTGGTGATGACGATGAGCCTGGCAGGGGGAGACTACCTACCGGTGATTTTACCCGACGCGTCGGATATCCGGAGGATACCGTCGTGGTCTTGAGATGGATGGTAGGGGCCGGTCTGGACTGACGGCGCCCTAGATATTGAGTTTGAGACATTGAGATTTCGAGATATCGAGGTACTGAGATTTGATGATACAGGCCAGTCCGGATAGCCGGAGCCTGAGGTTTTGAGACATTGAGAGTTATGTTTTGTGTCGATGCTAGACACTGTTGATGCTGATTTCATTTATGATACCTCATTTTAAAAATACAAAGGAAATCTCACTAATTTATGAAAACAGTTTCTTCATTTACATGTATTCTGTTTTCATGCATTCATACCTCATTCATATGATATATTGCTACCTAAGGCACTGACACGGGCACATGAGATCACACTCGAGTTAGATATTACCCTAGCCATTGTTAGGCTGCATGTTATTCATATATTTGAGGATATATTATGATCATTGACCTAGGTTGCGTTATTTATGCGATTTCTGTGCGTAGATATTTTTTTATTCACGAGTTGGCAACTCACCCCCGTTGTGCCCCAGTTTCTTGCAGGTTTGCCGTACAGGTTTCATTACGGCTTGCGGGCATAGTTTCCTTCGGGTGATTTGCTAGTAGGTGGGTTTACTTGTATTGTACCCCCCATTATATAACTTGTATATTATTACTCTGTTGTATCTAGAAGTTCCATCAACCAAACATGTATTTATTTCAGAGATAGAGACCAGTGATATTATTCTTTCGACCTTAGAGTCGCGCGTTTTATTTCTGTGGTTTTCTTGTGGTTTTGAGTTTTTGATCCTCGCCGTTGGCGTTGTATATTATATTGCTTGTGTGGTTGTGACCGTCGATTGACGAAGAGCTAGCTCCCGCTTGGGGATGCCTTTTATTGATTTCGTATACTATTCATGTTGTATCCCGTTTGGGAGCCAGTATTTACAAAGGAGACTCTGCCGAAATTTTCGGGAAATATTGATGTTTTTTTTAAAAACCGCTTAATTCGGCTTATGCTATTAAAACTACTTGTTTAAATTGGTTTTCCTTCACTCTACTACTTTTCTTGGTTTGCATTTCTGGGTTTTCGGCTTACTTGGATTACGTACGTCTCGATACGTTTCGTAGTTTAAGTGCCGGTCATGTTCCGTACTTTCGGGACGTGACATTTTCTCAAGTCCTTCTCTTCTTTCTTATAAACTCTAATTGTCTCATGTGTTGAGAAACTTAGGGTTCAAAGAGACAAAGCATTCCATCTTCACTCTCTACATCACCTAGGCCATCTAGTCTGGAAAGCTACTTGCCCTAGTTACCTCGGAGTTGAGGTTGAAGCTCGGACTATAGACTCTCGGGTGGATCGTCTTTGACTCGAGGAAGCCACGATCCGTTATGATCCTTGGAGCCTAAGATGACGACGAGGACAACAAGTAGAGGACCCAAAGGACTTGGTTTCGTGAGGTATAACTTTCATCCGAGTAGTTAAACCTCACACAGTATTTTGTTAGCTAGGGTTTAGCATCGATCCTGGTGTTTAAGTCCGTGTTGTGAGCTTCGAAAAATCGTTTTTTGAAAATTCTGCCTCCCCGCGGACACGCGGGGTGCGCGACACAGACTTACACTCTTTGTACCATACTTCTTTACACCTCATCCTCCACCCTATTTTTGATTTTCTATAAAAGAAAAATCAACAAATGAAGTGTTCATCTTCTAGAACAAATTCCGTATAAATACGGAATATAACCCGGTATACATATCGAAATACATATACGCGTATTCGTACAAAAAATACGAATAGCCAAGAGAGAAAATGAATAGTGAACAATAATATTAGAATATACATATTAAAAATATATATATAAATTATTAAATCAAAACCTGATTTAATAATCCGGCTTTATCCTAAACCGCTAGTATTATCAACCATCCGATTAAAGTCTGTATAGCCTGTACATGTATTTAATCGGACACCCTGTATGTACCAACATACGTAAACTACATCACATCGCCTGAACCGGAAAAACCCTCTGTGTGGAACTCTAAAGACTCGACAATACGCTGGCAGTAATTTACTGGATAAATCCAAAAACCATAAGCATGTCAGCGGCACTATCTGTACGTAACGGCTGCCCAGCTATCTGTCGAAAAGGAGGTCAACAATCAAGTCCGTCCGTATCATATTGAACCTAAATATGACAATCTCCGTACAGGCCGGTCTCTTCATCTGAGAGTATCGTATACTGGGTCTAGGGGGTGGAAACGTCAGACCCCTAATAACCCGATAAGTCATGTCGGAGTCAAGCTCATCACCGACTGATAAAATACTGAACTCATATCAGTAAATCTCATCTACCGTGGCCACGGATTTATGGTGATAGCCTACCGAACACAACATGACATCGACTCCTAATACCAGGAGAGACGAATCCCTGACAATCACTTACTGCCTCCATGTGGCTCGGGACTGTACCCAACTAAAACCTGTTTGCATGACTCCTTTGAGCCATGGTATGGTCGTAATCAAAGTACAGTGGGAACTCATATGAAACAAATGACGATCTCAGGTCAAAAGACTAATCTGTACTAATGCCACTCGAGAACTTCCATCTGACAATAGATATAATACCATCTAGAAGTTCTCGGCGAGTCCGTCCAATGTACTCACCTCCAGTGAGCACCTGTATACTATCTTAGGTGACATAACACCAATGGATTATGAGATCGGCCACCGCCCCTCGTCGGGGTCTCGAAACGTATACACTTGTCTACTCCAGAATATCGATGCCCAGTCTCGATACTCCCACGACTAGAAACATTTAAGGATGTGCTTATAGACTATCTAGCTCTCACGTATATGATCGTCATCATAATGCTAGTAGTCAAGCAAGAATCCTACGAGCTTCATCATTATATATTAGCGACACATAATAACAAGTAAAATGTGTACACATCAATGATAAAGACAAACCAGATAGTATACTATCATTTCGAGTAAGATTGTCCTACCTGTATAGTCCTCTCTCAATTATCATAATCACGTGCATGCAATTACAATAATTGCCTTAAGGGCACTATATCCAACACTTGGGTTTTCGGATGCTTGTGCGAAGTTTTTAAAAAATCGTATTTTTTCATTCCGCAAAGTTCTGCTCGTGTAGCGACGAGCGCACAAATTTCCGGCAATACTAAGCTCACATGAAATTTTTCTCTCATATTTTAGCTCTCATTCTCTCATAAAGAAGAAAATAGGAGAGAGAAGATCATGAAGAGAATGAAGATGAGAGTGTATGCTTCTTTTCTTTTAATAAAACATTTTCCTTTAAAATATTAGAAGCCATGCCTCTCATCAACCATACTCATTTCTTTATTCATTAAAAAGAAATGGGTCATTTCTTTTTACAGAATTATAGAATTGAGGTATCCCTTCTAGATGTTCATATATATATATATGAGATTAATGGAGGAAAGAGGCCATAGGAGGGGATTTCCTCCTATGGCGTGGAAAAAATACAACCTCCACCATTTTTTCCGACGATCGGCACCCATCATCATCATCGTTATCATCTAAGATGTGCGTACACCAAATTTCATGTGATTACACAACTTTTTCACCGTTGATTTAGTGGGTTCAAAATTAACGGTTTACCAACAATAGAACTTTTTACATTGCTAAATCAACGGTGAAAAAGTTGTAGAATCACATGAAATTTGGCATACCCACATCTTAGATGATAACGATGAAGATGATGGGAGCCGATCGTCGAAAAAATCAGTGGAGGTTGTATTTTTTCCACGCCATAGGAGGAAATTTCCTCCTATGGCCTCTTTTCTCCATTATTCTCTCTCTCTCTCTCTATATATATATATATATATATATATATATATCACTTGATTTAATAATCCGGCTTAAAAATAATCCGGCTAATATTATAAAATGCCCGTTTAACGTACATATATCAAATACACGTATTTAATCGAACTCCCTCACGTATCGCCATACAAGCACTACATAGTTTCGCTTGAGCAGGAAAAGCCTCTGCGTGGGACTCTAAAGACTCAATCAATATGCTAGCGGTAGGTTATGATCATATCCGATTAAATCTGAAACACTTTCGGATCAATCCCCTTACGGGTTAACCTACAAGCACGTTAGTGGCACTAACTGTACGTAACGGCTACCCATATATTAATCAAAAGAAAAGTCGACAAGTAAGCTCATCCGAACACAATCAGAGCCTATCAGTGGCAGTCACCATATAGTCCGGTCTCTTCGTCAGAAAATGTCGCATACCGGGTCTGGCGAGTAGAACCTGTCAGACCCCCAATAAACCAATAAGTCATACAAACATTAAACTCATAACCATCAGATATACAACTTATAACACTTATCAGTTTATCTCAATTACCATGGCCATGGATTTCTGGTTATGGTTATGTCTTGCACAGCGCGACATCAACTCCCTATACCGGGAGAGACGAATTCCTTCGACCGCTCACTGCCTCTATGTGCTTTGGGACTGTATGCAACTAAAACCTGTTCGCACGACTCATTAGAGCCGTGGTAAAGTAGTAAACAAAGTATAGTGGGAACACACACAAGACACTATGGTGATCTCAGGTCAAAAAATTACCCTATACTCATGTCACCAAAGAACTGCTATCTAACAATAGATATAATGCCATCTAGGAGTTCTTGGTGAGTCCATTCAGTGTAACTCATTCTCTAATGAGGACCTGTATACAATTCTCGGTGTCAAACACTAATAGCTGTGAGACCAGCTATCGTCCTCCAACCGGGTCAAGAAACATATACACTAGTCTAAACTGGAGTACCGATACCATGTCTCGGTATTCCTACGACTAAGAACATTCAAGGATGTGCTTATAGATTATCCAAGCCCCACTATTATGATCCCCATCATTAATCCTGATAGTCAAGCAAAGATCCTATGAATTTTATCATCATGTATTAGCGATACATAATAGCAAGCAAAACATATATACATGAATGATAAAGACAAACCAGATAGCATACTATCATCTCGAGCAAGATTTTTCTATCTATATAGATCATGTACAATTACAATAATTGCCTTCAGGGCACCTATATCCAACAATTGGTATGCTATCATCTTCACGGCTCTTCTCTTGCACACCGCCTGTGCCGACTAGAAATTCAGAAGCTCTCATTTTTTTTTCGAAGGCGTATAACCGGAAGAATGTTTTGATGTAAAAGAGGACATCTTCCTCTTCAAAGGCTTCTCCAATCCTAACTTTCTTAATGAGCTAGTAAATTCCCACCCACATAGGACCGGTTTGTCAGGATACGCGTATTTTTGTTCCCTCAAACCTGTCAGGGAATAAAACCATAGTTGTAAACAAACATACATCGCATTCACATTGTTAATATTAAATAGTCAAAACACATCTACCAACAATATATAATAATATAATTTATGTTGTTTATACTTTGCATACAAATATAGTACAATCTTTATAATAGTTTGCATGTACTTACAGCAAGAATGATCTGACACCGAAGCAACTGTGCAGCGTCGCTCTGCGAAGAAAGCTTATCCATGACACCTTCTATAATCAAGCCGCGCACTGCTTTAACCCAGTTCACTTTCGGCACTACCGATACCTCGACATACGGAATTCTCTAGGGACGGTGGGGGAAGTGACGAGCAACCAAAATAAAGAGAGCCGATAAAGAATTTGCAAAGACACGAAATCATCCATCACTGTGGGAGATCTGTCCTTCATGGTCTTCTCCTAAGCAATCTTCAAATTTGTGATCCAAGTCCTTTCGTCCTTCTTTATGTTAAAGGATTTCCTTCGAAGGGGGGTGATGTAACGTTTGTACAGGACCTCTTCACCAAAATTGGGTAAGCCGGCGTGCTGGCTAACCCAATCTACAGTAAACTTATAAGAGCTGCCTCCAAAAGAGAACTTCCCAGTCGCTTGATTGTAGAAATCGATAAGCCAACATATGGTAGGCCTATCTTGAGCCAAAGTTGGCATCGTCAAATAGCAGCGGAACATATTTTTATTTAGCTTCCATTTATGTACCGTGTAAATGTGTGGTTTCAACTCGTCCATGAAGTTATTTTAGCGAGTGATTTCAACATACATCCGAATGGCGGGCGTATCTCCATTCTTTCTTCTGCTGAAAAACAAAGTTTAACATTAAAACATAGCTAACAATTTTTTAAACCGAAAACTACATGCAACTGGTGGTTAGAAGTTACTTGCAACTTTATAGATATTATAAACAAATGCTCATTTTCATGCATCATCCAAGCACTTGACTATAACATCAAATAATTTACCTATATTATCTTAGCAACAACAAATGAAAATAAGCTCTTGCCTGTAACATCTATAAAGTTGCCTGTAATATCTACCAAGGTTGCCTGCAACATCTAAACAGTTACTTACATGTTACAATTCACTGTAATATCAAATCATTTTCATGTCTAAGCAACAACAAGTACCATAATCATGATGAGAATTTAATTTAAATACATACATCTGTAGATATTACATGCAATTAATTAGAAGTTACAGACCCAAAAATCAAAAATCGTCGATATTCACGGTTTTTTTAGAGAAGAACTAAGTTCGAAATACCATACAAGATTAACAAAAAGGGTCTCAATTATAACTTTTTCCTTCCTCGGACGCTATCGATTTAGCCGACGTTTTCTTTAATTTTGGAACCACTGATTTCGTTGCAGACTAAATGAACCTCTCCTTCTTCGATTTAGGAGCCATAAGCAGGGTGTGATGGTGATGAAGAGCTTTTCATGACGGAGGACGTTGGGGTGCTCGAGGTGGCCAAGGAGAAGACGACGAAGGTCCAAGAAGAGGCTAATCCATGACGAACTCGGCGACGATGATGTTAGGCTCACGGTTTTCGACGACGAGAGACGATTTGGGGTGGGGAGTTGGGTCGGCGACTTGGGGAGACGAGATTGCAATGGCGAAGGCGGGGACGATGATGGCGAAGGCCGCAACGGCGACGACGAGAAGCAACTTGGGTTCTCTGAGATCGAGCATGAGAGAGAGAGATTTTGAAACATTGAGTTGAGGGGTATTTTGGTCCATCCACAAATTTCTAATACCCATGCCTAACTTGGTATTGGGCCAAGAGGTGTTTAGACAAAGACTCTAAACGGTAGGTCCCTTCTCCTTATTTAGAAAACACAAGGGACTTTTTTCCATTTTGGATTGGGCCGGGGGCTTTTCAACAATTTACCCAAAATAAAAAGCTCCCAAAAATATTCATTCAAAACTTTATAGCTGTTGTACGTGGGAATCCAATGGGTTTGGGCCCTGAATGGATAGAACAGACGAGATTGAATCGGTCAAAGTGAAAGTTTGTTTTTGGGTCCATGGATGATGGATGCATGCAACAAATTATGGAATTTGGGGTGGATGCCCACCCTCAAAACAATAGCACCCATCCGAATCCGAAATTATGAGATGACAAATTCTTTTTCTGATCATGCTAATAATAATAATGAGATTTTATGATGGAGTCTCATTCATTCATACTCATTGACAAATACATGTCTTTGATAGCATGCCTGTCACTATATTGCCCTTCTTTATTTTCCTAATGCTCCTGTTTGTCATGCATATGTTCATTTACCTCTGAAAATGGATTAGCCATTTGATAGGATCTCATTTCTTTGTCCCCTTCCTTTTTCCGAATACAAATCTAATTTGAACTGTGATAAATATGCTAATGATGAATATGATGTGAAAATAAAGTGATTTGATATCATCCTTTGATTCGAAATATATTCTAGTATGATCCGTGTGTACATTTCTGAATCTTATTGCTTGCTTTTTTTCCACGTCTTTTTTTCCGAGAGTTTGTTATGTAGCACTGTCATTTCATTATAAAGATGTAATTTTTTATTTGTCTTTAAAATCACCAAAAATTCGTCATCATACAAATTCTTTTGAATCTTATCCAAGACTAATAGCTTTCAAGTCAAATCAAACCCGTGCTTATGATTTAAGAGGGCAGGGAGTGCACATTCCCGCCATACGAAATCTCTTATATTGACGGCTCTAAACATAAATCATCCATCAACTCTTTTTCAATGTTCGGTACCGGCCCGGCCATATTGATCCTCATACACCTATGCTAACATTATTATTCAGCCATAAAAGGAAAAACCTGGCTAAATGCAAAATATGCTGCCTATTAGATTAATAAAACATAATTCTCTCGATACAAACCCACCGTCTAGAAGCAAACTACCAACCACTCGTATCATTCTCATCGTCATTTATCTAAGAAAACAAGACAATAAACTACAGCCGAGATTTATGCATCTAGAACCCCCAAAAGAGGGGCAGAAAAAGTACAATGAAGAGCAGCAGCATCAAATTCTGTTTAGAACCCAAACTATTGGGCTTTTGGTGAGGGAAAGACAAATGTACAAAAACACCAATTCATCACGAGGTCATGAAGTTGAGGATTTCTTTTCTATTTTCTTTTCTGTCACCTATTCAAATTCCAGTGGTTGAGTCTTCAGTATGTTAGAGAGAATTTGTGCGAACGGGCTCAACCAGCTAGAGGGGGGAAGTCGCCATCGTCTTTAAGTTGATAGGCTTGGGTGCTCCTGCATGAATAAATCACATATATTTTTCAAAATCGATTAGGTATGTTAGGTATGTGCATACGCACACGTGTGTGCATGCATATAAACCACAAACAAAGGTGGGTGTGGGTGTGGTGTAGGGGGGGGGGGGATGGGTGGTTGCAAGTATTAACAATAACAGTACATTTATCACCACCATCATCATCTCCGAGCAAAACAGGGTCAGCTATGAAAAAAAATTTATAATGCTAATGTGAATGCTTCATCTAGATTCATCCCATGTCGTATAAAATAAATGGAAAGAACCCTAAGAGAGTATAAATGATTATATGCTTAAACTGCACAACCAAAAAGCGTAGTTCTGCTTAAATGGTGCAACTATAAATTCGGGAGGGTTAGTACACTTCGTTTGTACTTCAATTCGAGTTTGTGCTCCATTGATGACGATAGTGAAGATAGCTAGCGCAAACATTAGCAGGAAAGAACGCAAACAGGGAAACTCATGCATACATTTAGAAAAGATACTCAAACCCGAGATTTCCTCAACTAATACCACGTATAGTTTGAGGCGTTCACAATCACCTTATAAACTATGCTTTCAATTATGTTGTCATGTTGAATTGATATCTAATACGTTTTTTTCCGGTCTAGGATGATGATTTGGAGGATGTTCACTGGTCACAAATGATTATCGCAAGCCCCTCCCGTCTTATATCATTCTCTGGCTGAAATTTGGCACTTGTTATAAGAGCATAGACGTCATGTAAACTCTTTAATAAAGCCTAAATGGCCCCGTTTCAGTGGAAATAGGCTTGGATGACGATGGTATTGATGACATTGTTGGATATAAGTGCTCTCAAGTCAATTATTCTAATTGTAGGAGAACAATCTTACTTGAGATGATAGTATACTATCTGGTTTGTTTTTATCATTCATGTGTATATGTTTTACTCATTATCACGTATCGCTAATACATAATGATAAAACCCATAGGATCTTTACTTGACTACCACGATAATGATAGGGATCATACTAGTGGAGCCTGGGTAGTCCATAAGCATATCCTTAAATGTCCCTAGTCGTGAGAGTATCGAAACTGGGCATCGATATTCCAAAGTAGACTAGTGTATACGTTTCTTGAACCCGACAGGACGATAGTTGATCTCATAGTCATTGGTGTTTGACATTAAAGATTGTATACATATGCTCATTGGAAAATGAGTTTCACTAGACGGACTCACCAGAGAACTCCTAAATAGGATTATACCTATCATCAGATAGCAGTTCTCTAGTGACATGAGTACATAGTAGTCTATAGACCTAAGCTTGTCATAGTGTCTTGTGTGTTCCCACCGTATTTTGATTACTGTCCTACCACGGCTTTAAAGAGTCATACAAACAGGTTTTAGTTGGGTACAGTCTCGAAGCACATGGAAGCATTTGAACAATCGAAAGGATTTCGTCTCTCTCGGTATATGGAGTCGAGGTTGTGCTGTACCAGATCGACTATAACCATAAGTTCTTGGCCAAGGCAGATGAGATTTACTGATAAGTAGTATCAATAGTTTCTCGGGTGGTTATGAGTTCATGATTGGCACGACTTGTCAGGTTTTTAGGAGTCTGACGGTATCCACCTTCCATACTCGGTATGTGACTCTCAGACGAAAAGACTGGATTATGCGGTGACTTTTACTGATAGGCTCTGTAGGATTTCGGATGAACTTGCTTTTTTATCCTCCTTTCGATCAATACCTGGGTAGTCGTTACGTGCAGTTAGTACCGCTGACGTGCTTGTGAGTTAAACCATTGGAGGATTGATCTGAAAGTGCTTCAAATCAATTGGATGTGATCCGAACCTACTGCCAACATATTGTCGAGTCTTTAGAGTCTCACACAGAGGTTTCCCATATCAAGTGAAACGATGTAGAGTGCGTATGGGA
Source organism: Agapanthus africanus (assembly GCA_030015575.1). NCBI lineage: Eukaryota > Viridiplantae > Streptophyta > Magnoliopsida > Asparagales > Amaryllidaceae > Agapanthus > Agapanthus africanus. The sequence goes on from CM057337.1 coordinate 236,921,588, forward strand.
ATACATGCAAAAGTTCGATTAAGCACGTGTATTTGATACACGTATTTTAATCGGGTGTTTTATGATATTAGCCGGTGTATATATTGATATAACCGGATTATTAAATCAAGTGTTGATTTAATAATTATATATATATATATATATATATATATATTAACTAATATCATGCTTACTTTATATTTTCTTCTCTTTATAATTATTTGTATATGATACAAATAATTTTCATGTATGTTGATCCATGAAACATGTGTGAATGAGACACATGGAAAGTGAGATGAGAACAAAATTATTCTCTTTATTTTTTTAAAGAAAAGAATAAGTCATTTTAAAGAGAAAAGCATAGAATTATTCAGATAATTCTTTGACTTTTCTTTGGATAAGAATGGATAGTTCATTTTATTCTCATTCACTCTCAACTCCTTATTCTCTCACTTGAGTTTTGTAAAAGTGAGAAAAGAAAAGAAAAGGAGAAGAAAATTAGCAAGCAAACAATTATACATCTTTCATCACTAGTTTAGCAAATTAGTGTTAGTTTCTTCACATACACCTAGTTTGTGAAGTTGGAGCTTGTGTTGGGTAAACCTCAAGGTGGATCATCTTTGACAAGAAAGTCTACATTCAAGCTCTATCCCGGAATCTGGGAGTATAGCCGGAGTCTAAAAAGAGGTGGCAAACGCGCTACAAAGGTTGTAGTTCGCAAACTTATAGATATTGCATTCATTTGTTGTGTCAAGTTGTAGTCATTGGTCTTGATTTTTTGTGTGCTTGCTATAGCTCTCTTGAAATTTAAAATTATTGCGTTCGCTCGTTTTAAACCGCCTAGTAGAGAGTATAGCAAACCTACAGTGGTATCAAAGTCGGTCCAACGAGTACAACTTGTTTTGGTGATATTGGAATTCTTGAAACCCATATTTTTCAAAACTAGTTTTAAAAATTTGCATGAAAAGCTCTCATCTTTGCTTGTGCCGGAGCCACTGGATACTTGCTTCGGACCAAAAGTTTAGAGTAGACTCAAGATAACCCAAACTCATCCAATTTGTGCTCGGTTCACCCCCCGATTTGGGGGCTGAATTAGCCACTGGATCAGCCCCGATGCGGGGCTGATCCCGCTCCTGATTCGGCCCCGTTTCGGGGCCGAATCAAGGCTCATGTAGTGTGGGGTTTATAGAGTTATCGGGGTTCGATTTCGTGTAAAAATGAGGGAATTTTCGTTGCCGGGATGAACTTGAAATTCTATTTTAGGAATTTCAAGTTTGCGATCTTGCAGTTTATGAATTATAATATAATGGTTCGAATCGAATAAATCAAAGTGTTTGATTTAGTCTGCCCGAACACGGATACAATAAGAATATGCGTTGGTAAACGTCGCCTAATTGTTATATGATCAATTATACAAGATTGCACATTTGTTATTGTGATTGCTGTTGATGTTGCGATGGATTAAACGGATCATCGTGATTGAATAGCCCCTCGTGTGAGATGCTTGTACTTTTGATGTTATATGTATTTCATTTATTCGGGACGAGTGGTCGACATGTGGCCGTCGTTGCCGTCGTTTGTATATTATTTTATTGGGGCACTTCCGAGTTGAGCTTGATGTCGCCACTTAATGTATCTATATTTCGATTACTGTACCAGGATACTCCACGGTGACGTGCTCGAGTTATCGAATTCTAGGATACAACGGGTGACCATCTCAAGAAGTTGAGATCCAGGTCATCTTATTCTAAGATTGACGGTGATTCGCCGTGCTTGTACGGGGTTAGGTATGACCCATGAAGGAGTGCCTAAGTTACCGGGTTTTAAATAGCGTTGGGTGGCACACTCATGATATTGACTGCGGGCTGTGTCACTACTAGGATTGGCGGGTAGCTTGCCGCACTCGTAGGGGTCTTGGATCGATCTTGTACAGACCATTCACACGACTGTGGAATTTCGTGTTTCATTATCGGGTCAATCGAAACGCGTTATTCCTAGAATATCCGCTTTTCCATATTTTGTGGTGTTCATTGCATATCTGTAATGTGATTACCTGCCTGTGATGATATTTATCGTTTACCTATAATGTTGATTATCTGTCTGCGATGATATAAATGGTGATATATATGATATATAAATAAATGCTGATATATATTTTGCATCCGCGCTAATTCTGCCTCCGCACAGCCGTAAGTTAATATTACGGTGGAGACCCGAGGCCCCGTGGCAAATACTGATGGCATATATAGCATTTTATTTTTCTTTTCATATCATGTTTTTTCTATAATGGTGTGAGAAGATGCTAGATAATATGTGATTATCTAAATGATAGGATTACATTAATTCGGATTAGTGCAAAGAAATCAAAACCTAAAATACGTTGATGGAATCAATTTCTTACAAAAGAAATTATTGACATGCTCTTTTGCTTTGCATAGCGGAATTCCGTAAAGAATATCCTGCACCTCATTCGATGAGAAAAGAGCCTTGAACTCTTCATCGGGAGTTCACTCTTAAACAAAGGTTTATGTTACTATAAATTTGCTAAACCATTCGGTTCCTTCGACGATATCAAGTTCATTACGTTAAGAGTTTTCTTCAAAACCAGCTGTCGCCCTCTATCATTTCAGGAATTAGAATACTTAGTATTCGTGTTGCGTTTGTTGATCATTCGTCAAGACGTAGTGTACGGTAGCTAAGTGGTATCTTTCTGCTTGCATGTGATGCGATTAGCTAGGACGGTTGTATGACTTTATTGATCATTCGTCAAAGGCCTATACGGTTGGATCAAGACTAATCAAGAAATGACGGGTTGAACTTTACTTGGACTCTTTGATTTGTTGATTATTCGTCAAGGTCCTAAGGGTAAAAACTAATATCGAGAGTTTCAAGTGTTGAAACTTGAATGTGATTGCATACCTCTTATGGAGTGCAGTAATTTGTTGATCATTCGTCAAAGTTATCACGCCATGATAGTTAGAGTCCCGATTCCCACTGTAAGTAATAATTACTCTCGAGAGATTTTTATGAATAATCCCGGTTGGTTCTCCTTTTAGGATTTGAAGAAGAATTCGACAAAACAAATTAAATAATTTTATTAACCAATCTAATCTAGAATAGAGTACACGCTGAGTGTTTTTTCTCTTTCTGGAAGCAACCTATGACTAGCCTTAAACTAAAACTCGTAAACCAAGTTAACCGAATTTTTTTTACAATCTTCAGCTTTAGAATGTCATGATTGCCCTGACTCACGACAAAGTCACATATATCCTTCCTGTTCCTACTTCCACTTGGTGATTTCAGAACCCTCTGTATTCGGTACGGAGATTCATATTGCTTGAAAGGCCATCATATGGTTAGATACGAACTCGAAAAAATTGTTTCAGTTTGAGTATGGCCACTGGTTCTGAAAAAAGTGAATTGTTCACTTGTTTTTCCGCTCCACCTTATCTCAAGTTTGAGAGTTGCTTAAATAAAAAAAATATACCGGTTACGTTTATTGGATAGTCTTCTTCTAATCCCGTTGCTGGAGCTGAAAAAAAGAATAAGAAAACCAACTAGTATAAGTTTGGTATACAAAAGGTAAGATGGAGAGACATTAAAAGGAGTTGAAATGAGAGGAAAGGAAAATGCAACTACTGTTACGACTCTGAATAGTGAAAGAGGCATTAGTACGAATACCCGGTCACCCCTCGAAACATTTTGATGTTTCATGTGATTGTAATTAAAACATGTTCTCTATTAACTCTAACTCCTGGATATAAAAATACCGGATTAATATCCCACATCTGTAAGATATTACAGATGTTAAGAAAGAGTAGAGTATTGGAAAAGATGATTTGATCCTCAATATCGAAAATCGGAGCAATTGTTGCTATTAGGGAAATCACGTATGGCTTTTCCAATCAGTAAACTTTTAGTTTTGGATAACTGTTATTATACACCAATTTTTAAAACAGATATATCCGCCTTTTTATTTAGATAAAGTGAGATATAAATTTTGAAAAACATGTTCAAAACATTTACCTAAATCAATTTGTTGATTGGGTAAGGTGCATAAAGATAACGGTGTAAGCATTCTTAACCAAAATACAGTTTTCAAATTGCAACACACAGAATATGAGTTGATGAACTCAAAAAACCTATACATATTGATGTGTGTTGTCCGATGTTCATTCAGACTAGGGGGTTGGTACTCACATTTATTCCGTTTTCGTATGAATTCTCTGGATTTAGACACATTCTTGTTGAAATGCAAAGTCCAAAGATTTTGAAAAGTTCGTACAATATAAAAATAAAGTAGAAAACCAAACGTTGGAAGTATCAAAATTTTTTGAAGTGTTCAAGGATATGAATACTTATACTAGGTATTCCGTAATTGAGAATTTGATTTTGCTTCTTGATAAGTAATGCTGAGTGGCCTTTTTCATTTTAGGAAATCCACTGGAAATAGTTGCATACCAATTGAATATGGTTCCATCTAAATTTATGCATGTGATTCTATATGTGATATAGAATAAGAACATATCTTAAGCTTGGAGTTATCCTATTTATGCTTAAAAACACAATCCGGACAAACTCAAGGCACGTTTCGGTAATAGTCAGTTTGTGAGGTATCCCAAACTTTCATAAGGGTTTAACTTCTACCATTTTCAGGATCAAAAGTTGTTTTGTTCTCGACACACCACCTTTTTAAAAAAGGAATTTCTTGCAAAAGAAATTAGTGGGAGTATGGTAAAATTGGAAGTGATTCCAGAACCACAAACGGTTACTGAAGATTTAATTGACCCTGACAAACCTTAGCCAATCCGCGGATTTAGTAAGTAACCTCAGCCACTTAAGAGATACTTCAGTTTCCTCATATACGGTGACAAGGAGAATTGCATCATTAGATGATGACCCTACTAGTTATCAGCAGGCCATAGAAAGTGGTGACTTCCGACTGATGGCTAGATACCAAGTTATCCAAATTGGACTCCATGCACGGCAACAAAGTATGGACTTTGTTGTGTGCTTCTAAAAAGGGTAAAACCCATAAGGAGCAAATAGATCTTTCAAGATCAATGCAAATGGAAAGGTTTTCATCCGAATGTGGATTGTGATGAAACTTTTACTTCATGGTCTATGTTGAAGTCCATACGGATATAACTTGTCACTGCTGTTCTTCATGACTATGATATCTGGCAGATGGATGAATATAACGTCTTTCTAAATAGGGATTTAAAAGTGTAGGTGTATGACTCTGCAAGAGAGTTATCGTAATCAGTGGGAGCAACGAAAGGTGTAAGTAGCTTACGTCTATTTATAGACTAAAACAGGTATAGCGAAAATGAATCATCCGTTTTGATGTCTCGGCCAAAGTGTTTGACTTCATCAAAATGATAGATGAACCTGGTATTTGTAAGAAAGATGTATCGACTGTCATATTACTCATTGTACGTAGATGACAAACTCCTGATAGGAAGTGAAGTTCCTATGCTACAGTTCGGTCAAACTATGGTTTTCACAAATGTTTCTCCATATAAGATTTGGATAATATATCAGCTAATTCTGATAACTAGGTCTATATAGATAGATCTAGTAGGAGTTTTTGCGACTGTTCCAACTCAGGTAAGATAACATCATTCTAAAGCGGTTTTAGAATGTACGGCTCATAGCGTGATAGTGTACCGGCATGTGGAAGTATCACTCTCTAAAGAGATTTCATGAACCAGACCAGATGTTGCTTTTACACTTGATATAGTAAGCAGATATTAGTCCGATCCTAGAGAAACAAAGAGAACCAGTGAAGAACATAATAGGATGTTCTTGGTCAAGAATGCACGGACACGGACATGATATGATGCGCCACGGCGATACGGAAAAATCCCAATTTATAGGATACGGGGACACGGATATATATAATATATTTTTCTAAAATATTTAGCAAAAACCTTATATATTTCATCATAGAAATTGTATTTAGCATTAAAATTGAGTAAACCAGCAAGAAAAAGTCAACTCAAAAAAATTCCAATAAGATTATATTCTTTAATTGAAAATAGGATCGCCGCTACTACGAGAATCACTTTTTGTGTTCGTGGCTATACTAAAACATGTTTGACACGTGTCCGATACGTGTCCAAATCCAAAACCGCCTTATTTAGAAATGGGACATGAAAATTCTGCGTCGGACACTTGTCGTGCAAGTGTCGGGCAAGAATCCATGTCCGACACGTATCCGACACGGATACGACAACCAAGAAGACGTGTTCATGCAACCTGGTGTGTGGTAATAGCAGCCTCCATCATGGGACGGTTGCTGATTCCGGCTTCCAATGTGACATAATTGACAGAGTGTCTATCACGAGTTATAAGTTTACTCTCTTTAGTGGGAGCAGTATATTAGAAAGAGTTCCAAGCAGGATACTTTAGTAGTCATGGCGCTGGATGCTGAGTATGAATCAGCTGTGGACACCACAGCTTAAGAACTTGATGGATAAAATTATTCATTTATGAATTTTGTCTCATCGTCTATCCAGGCAAATTCTAAGGCAGGCATCACTCAGTTCGGGAGATATTTGATCTCCGCGAAGTTGAGATATTGAGAGATAAAGATAAATTCATTGTATTTTGGTTAAGAATGCTTACACCGTTATCTTTATGCACCTTACCCAATCAACAAATTGATTTAGGTAAATGTTTTGAACATGTTTTTCAAAATTTATATCCCATTTTATCTAAATAAAGAGGCGGATATATCTGTTTTAAAAATTGGTGCATAATAACAGTTATCCAAAACTAAAAGTTTACCGATTGGCAAAGCCATACGTGATTTCCCTAATAGAAACAATTGCTCCGATTTTCGATATTGAGGATCAAATCATCTTTTCCAATACTCTACTCTTTCTCAACATCTGTAATATCTTACAGATGTGGGATATTAATCCGGTATTTTTATATCCAGGAGTTAGAGTTGATAGAGAACATGTTTTAATTACAATCACATGAAACATCAAAATGTTTTGAGGGTGACCGGGTATTCCTAGTAATGCCTCTTTCACTATCCAGAGTCGTAACAGTAGTTGCATTTTCCTTTCCTCTCATTTCAACTCCTTTTAATGTCTCTCCATCTTACCTTTTGTATACCAAACTTATACTAGTTGGTTTTCTTCTTATTCTTTTTTTCAGCTCCAGTATCGGGATTAGAAGAAGACTATCCAATAAACGTAACCGGTATATTTTTTTTATTTAAGCAACTCTCAAATTTGAGATAAGGTGGAGCGGAGAAACAAGTGAACAATTCACTTTTTTCAGAACCAGTGGCCATCCTCAAACTGAAACAATTTTTTCGAGTTCGTATATAACCATATCATGGTCTTCCAAGCAATATGAATCTCCGTACCGAATACAGAGGGTTCTGAAATCACCAAGTGGAAGTAGGAACAGGAAGGATATATGGGTCTTTCTAAATAGGGATTTAAAAGTGTAAGTGTATGACTCTGCAAGAGAGTTATCGTAATCAGTGGGAGCAACGAAAGGTGTAAGTAGCTTACGTCTATTTACAGACTAAAACAGACATAGCGAAAATGAATCATCTGTTTTGATGTCTCAGCCAAAGTGTTTGACTTCATCAAAATGATAGATGAACATGGTATTTGTAAGAAAGATGTATCGACTGTCATATTACTCATTGTACGTGGATGACAAACTCCTGATAGGAAGTGAAGTTCCTATGCTATAGTTCGGTCAAACTATGGTTTTCACAAATGTTTATCCATATAAGATTTGGATAATATATCAGCTAATTCTGATAACTAGGTCTATATAGATAGATCTAGTAAGAGTTTTTGCGACTGTTCCAACTCAGGTAAGATAACATCATTCTAAAGCGGTTTTAGAATGTACGGCTCATAGCGTGATAGTGTACCGGCATGTGGAAGTATCACTCTCTAAAGAGATTTCATGTACCAGATCAGATGTTGCTTTTACACTTGATATAGTAAGCAGATATTAGTCCGATCCTAGAGAAACAAAGAGAACCAGTGAAGAACATAATAGGATGTTCTTGGTCAAGAATGCACGGACACGGACACGATATGATGCGCCACGGCGATACGTAAAAATCCCAATTTATAGGATACGGGGACACGGATATATATAATATATTTTTCTAACATATTTAGCAAAAAACTTATATATTTCATCATAGAAATTGTATTTAGCATTAAAATTGAGTAAACTAGCAAGAAAATGTCAACTCAAAAAAATTCCAATAAGATTATATTCATTAATTGAAAATAGGATCGCCGCTACTACGAGAATCACTTTTTGTGTTCGTGGCTATACTAAAACATGTTTGACACGTGTCCGATACGTGTCCAAATCCAAAGCCGTCTTATTTAGAAATGGGACATGAAAATTCTGCGTCGAACACTTGTCGTGCAAGTGTCGGGCATGAATCCATGTCCGACACGTGTCCGACACGTGTCCGACAACCAAGAAGACGTATTCGTGCAACCTGGTGTATGGTAATAGCAGCCTCCATCATGAGACGGTTGCCGATTCCGGCTTTCAATGTGACATGATTGACAGAGTGTCTATCACGAGTTATAAGTTTACTCTTTTTAGTGGGAGCGGTATATTAGAAAGAGTTCCAAGCAGGATACTTTAGTAGTCATGGCGTTGGATGCTGAGTATGAATCAGCTGTGGGCACCACAGCTTAAGAACTTGATGGATAAAATTATTCATTTATGAATTTTGTCTCATCGTCTATCCAGGCAAATTCTAAGGCAGGCATCACTCAGTTCGGGAGATATTTGATCTCCGCGAAGTTGAGATATTGAGAGATAAAGATAAATTCATTGTAGCGGATCCATTCACTGAGGTTGTTTCTCGAATGCGGTTTGTGAAACTGTTAGAGAAGTTGGGTATGCGATATCACAATAATTGGTCTTAAGTGCAAGTAGGAGATTGTTGGATATGTGCTCTCAAGTCAATTATTGTAATTGTAGGATCTATACAGAAAGAACAATCTTACTCGAGATAGTATGTTATCTGGTTTTTCTTTATTATTCATATGTATATGTTTTACACGTTATCACATATCGCTAATACATAATGATAAAGCCCATAGGATCTTTGCTTGACTATCAGGATTATGATAGGGATCATACTAGTGAGGCCTGGGTAGTCCATAAGCACATCCTTAAATGTCCTTAGTCGTGGGAGAATCGAGGTTGTGCATCGATATTCCAGAGTAGATTAGTATATACGTTTCTTGACCCCAACCAGGACGATGGTTGATCTCATAGCCATTGATGTTTGACATCAAAGATTGTATACATGTGCTCATTGGAGAATGGGTTTCACTGGACAGACTCACCAAAGAACTCCTAGATGAGATTATATGTATCGTCAGATAGCAGTTCTCTAGTGACATGAGTACAGGGTAGTGTGTAGACCTAAAATTGTCATAGTGTCTTGTGTGTTCCCATTGTACTTTGATTACTACGATACCACGAGTTTAAAGAGTCGTGCAAAGATGTTTTAGTTGGATACAGTCCCGAAGAATATTGAGGCAAATGAGCGATCGAAGGGATTTTGTCTCTCGGTATAGGGAGTCGAGATCGTGCTGTGCCAGATCGATTATAACTATAAGTTCTTAGCCAAGGCAGATTTACTGATAAGTGTTATCAGTAGTTTCTCGAGTGGTTATAAGTTCATGATCGGCATGACTTGTCGGGTTTTTAGGAGTCTGACGGTATCCACCTCTCAGACTCGGTATGCGACACTCTCAGAAGAAGAGACTAGACTGTATGGTGACTTTCACTGATATGCTCTGTAGGATTTCGGATAAGCTTGCTTTTCGATCAATATCTGTATAACCGTTACGTGCAGTTAATACCGCTGACATGCTTATGAGTTAACCCGTGAAGGGATTGATCAGAAAGTGTTTCAGGTCAATTGGATGTGATCCTAACCTAATACCAGCGTATTGTCAAGTTTTTAGAGTCTCACACAGAGCTTTCCCAGCTCAGGCGAAACGATATAGAGTGCGTATGGAGATACGTGCAAGAGTTTGATTAAGCACGTGTATTTGATACACGTATTTTAATCGGACGTTTTATAATATTAGCCGGTGAATATATTGATATAACCGGATTATTAAATTAAGTATTGATTTAATAATTAAATACATATATTTATATATTAACTAATATCATGCTTGCTTTATATTTTCTTCTCTTTATAATATTTATATATGATACAAATAATTTGTCATGTATGTTGATACATGAAACATGTGTGTATGAGACACACATGGAAAGTGAGATGAAAACAAAATTATTTTCTTTATTTTTTTTTAAAAAGGAATGAGTCATTTTAAAGAGGAGTACAGAATTATTTGGATAATTCTGACTTTTCTTTGGATAAGAATGACTACTTCATTTTATTCTCATTCACTCATCTCCTCATTCTCTCTCTTGAGTTTTGACAAAGTGAGAAGAAAAAGAAAATGATAAGAAAATTAGTAAGCAAACAATTCCACATCATCTTTCTTCGTTAGTTTAGCAAATTAGTGTTAGTTTCTTCACATACACCTATTTTGTGAAGTTGGAGCTTGTGTTGGGTAAACCTCAAGGTGGATCATCTTTCCCGAAGTCTAGGAGTGGAGCTGGAGTCTAAGGAAAGGTGGCCAACGCGATACAAAGGTTGTAGTTCGCAAACTTGTAGATATTGCTTTCATTTGTTGTAGTCATTGGTCTTGATTCTTTGTATGCTTGCTATAGCTCTCTGGAAATTTAAAATTATTGCTTCCGCTGCGCTTTAAAACGTAGTAGAGAGTATAGCAAATCTACATATATTTAGATCTTTATTTTAATGGGCCGCACCGTTATGAAAAGCAACATAATAGTTGTTAAATTGAATTCTAATTGTAAAGTTATATAACAAGATAAATCAATTAGAATCATACCTATAGTAAATTTGAGCAGGGGGAATTTTGTAGCCCAAAACACAGTGGTGTATAAATAATAACTCTAATTTAAAAGCACTGCATGTAATTGGAGCTAAGAGTATGCATGTCTCCTAGATAGTGAAAGAAGCGAGGAATTGTGTAATGATATGATAATATATGTACTTGTTTTAGCAACTAATAGTCGGTGGGGGTGAGATGAGTTGAAATGCTTCTTTTCGGTTTATTTAAACAATCTACAAACTTCATTAAAATTCTTATTGATTCTAAAGTAGTTCGAACTCTAATTTTATGTCCCTTGCAGAGATTACAAGCCACATTTATTTCATTGCTGAGAGTTTTTGAATTATCATTTACAAGTGTAAAAGTCCAACATTTTTTAATGTGGCATCTAGTTTTTCAGAAGGCCCCAACAGATACAAGCATAAACCAAAATGTTGCTTGTAAAACACTATGACTTAATTATATTATAAGGTAGCTGCGTATTTACTCTGATTTGTCTATAGAAACTTAACAGCTAAATTTCATCAGGATTCCAAATAACATGCACTTAGCATCCAAGTTTAAGCAACATGCACCTAGCCTCCAAGTTTAATACCTCCTGTGACAAAAATAAATGGGTTTCTAGCAAGTTAACCAAAATCAACAAGGCAGGTAATAATAATTAAACCAAAATCTACCAATAAAACTTTCTAAAATATTTAATTGTAGGTTTTTTCATATAGGCCCCCTAAAACATTGCTATTTTGCAAAACACCCCTTAAAACTTTATATATTTAAATACACACCTTAAAACTCTTAATTAAACTAAATTGGTCTCTATACTTAATTATCATCCATTAGGGAGCTAAAACGACAACATTGTCCCTTCTAATGACTTTATATTTGCATTGAAGAGAGACAGAGAGATTATTAAGTAATATTGTGGAGGATTGAAGGGAAAAATATGGGTTTTGCATTTAAGAATTGAGAAGAAAGTAAAATAGATTATGCGCCGCGGGGAGAGAGAGAGATTTAACTGATGTTCTGAAGGATTAAAGGAGAAAACATGAGTTTTGCATTGAAGAACGGGGAAGAGAGCAAAACAAGTTTTGTGTGTGTGTGGGTGGTGGGGGAGAGAGGATTTCGAAAATGAGAGTTGGAAAGAGTGAGAATGATGAGTTTTGCATGAAAATGCAAAGAGATGAAGGTTTCATAAAGAATGACAAGGGTATATAAGACTTTTTATCTTATAATTCATCATATCAGTTCTAATCTAATTTTTAATCCTAATTAACACATAAGAAAGTGGGTGTTTTTAGTCAACGGAGGGGTTTTAGAGACGGTATTTAAAAATATGAAGTTTCGGGGGTGTTTTTCAAAATAGCAATGTTTTAGGGGCCTGTACAGAAAAAACCCTTAATTATAATTACCTTTCATGATTTGAACTCGAAGAACTGAGACTTTGAGAGCTGGGAGAAACTGGAGAGGAGTCTCTCAGTTGAAGAGGACCAAGAGACCCAAACTTGAGTTCTTCAGGTGGAAGAACATGGCCATTTGCAGAGGAAGTCTCTTTAAAGGAAAGGCGTGGTGAGTTGATTGCACGTCCATTTCTGTTAGAAACAGGAAGTTGCAAGTGAGGAAGAGGCTCATGGTTAACACCTTTCTCCTCGAAGTTGGTCTCTTGGGAAGACTCTGTTCGGACATTAAAACTACGGTGTCTTGAAAAATGGTTAGAAGACGCCGCGTTTTTCCCTCTTCCAGGCGAATGCCGCTCTCTGTATGCCTGAAAATTCTAGAAAAACACGAATGAAAAATTGTTTTGAGAATCCTCAAGGATCGAGAATGGTGAGATTGAAAGAAAACCTTATCATAACAAAATAGTACCACAGGTGTAGTTGAATATGCTATACCGGCTACTAAGCAGAACTAGTATGTGACTGCAAAATGAAAATGGAACTGGTGGATTCTTTCACAACGCAGTTAAGAGTTAAGACAGACCCAAATGCATCCATTTGAATTCTGGAAGAGAGTGATGAAGTAAAGTTTTCCCAAATTAAAAGCAGTATGCTAAATTGCAGGAAATCTCTCTCAAGTTCGGCCAAATAGTAATATGCCTTCCTCTCTTTTCCAAAAAGGTGCACTTTGACCCCTATTTTAGCCATCTTTAAAATTTTCATTTCTGCAACTCTCTACTCTCAAAATTCCTCTCAGTGGTATTAATATGCAATCTTGGTGGGAGAAAATGGTAAAAGTCAGGAACATTTTGAGACGAAGAAAGAAAAATAGTAAGAAAAATGCAGCTTTCGAAAAAGAGGAGGTGATATATCGCTAAAAGGGCAGAAGTATAGGAAATTTCCTACAATTCAGCCAAAATAACAATGACAGCCACAACAATAGTTCAATGCAATTTACCGTGTTGGGAAAGTATGTTCCCGTTCCACGTGGTTTCGGTAAATCTTCCACTCCATAAGCACCAGAAGCAAATGGTGAATTTAACGGATAACTCCCTGAGGGCGAAAACTGCGATCCGGGGCCCACTCCATTCATATGACCAAACGAGCCACGCCGCCGAGATGAAGACTCCCAATAGTTCTTGTTACGATATTGGTAAGAAGGCGACTGAGCATAAAAAGGGTATAAATTTCCAGATAAATACTCCATGCTCCATTGAATATATAGCAAGTTTCTAAAATGCAAGTCATAATCCCCACTAAGATCCGCCAATTTCTCCAACTTTGAATTTTCAGTGTTCAAACTTGATGCCCTAGACACATTAGTACTCACTGATGACTCGGTCTCGCATGAGCCCGGATGTGAGGAGATAGTAGCTTCCTCATTTTGATGCCCACTTTCAGAATTAAAGAACAAATGTGGAAGGTGACAAGTTTTTCCATTTGCAGAGTTATACCCCACAATAGTTGAAATCGGGCTTGAGATATTGATGGTATTTAACTCTTCACATAGTTCTCCGATGGCATCAGTGTCTTTTGGTTCTGAAGATGAGGAGGGATTGGTACCATTGGGAAGTAAATTGTGCACATCGGGCCTTTCATCCTCACTTCCATGTCTATCGAGTGTGTTTATGAAGAACGCATTGACCTCGGCCATAATATTTTCAGGAAGCTGAAGAAGTAGCCGTCCTAGCTTTCTAGCTCCGTAGGTGAACGCGCTTCGTATCCGGTAGAAGTTACCTACATACATACATTGTGCAAAATATTGATCTTCAGTAAGTATAGGTGAGAATTTGACATAATTTCCTATTGAAAATCTAACATCTTTCCTTGTCTATATTTTCGCGCTTACTTTAGAAGAATTTGGAGGAGACAAACCTCATCATGAAGGATTATGGTCAGTCCTCTAGTATCCATAATTTTCTTGGCCAGAAATTTCATACCACTAAAGATAGATTGATTTTAGGTTGACAGCTGGTCGTATAACTTTGTCAAATCTCTAATGAAGTTGTCCTTCATAGCAGACACCATTATGGGAAAAGGCTTAAATGATGATATAAGTAGAAATGACAAAATTGCTCAACCCTGAATTTGGAACTAAATAATTGAAGGTAGGAGTTAGTCAAAAATCCAACCATTCATAATTTTTTATTTACTTCACAAATATTTAATTGAGGCTTGACCACAGTTGATAGCATTTTGATGGGAAAAATTCTCGGATGATGATAAGTAGAAGTCACAAGATCACAGTTCATTTGTAATGTGGAAAGACAGACCTCTACTAACGCTACGCCCCAAATTATTATTTTCCTTTAATGGATCCACAATGTTTAGATGCTTTTGAGGAAAACTTCTAGGGCTACTCTCGAAGCCCCTTGGAAGAACTGCAAAATTGTCTACACAGTTCTTTAGATACTCCTTTGTGAACAATAATTCAGCCCCATCATTTTCTGGTGCCTCACCTGGTCAAATGAAAAACTTGTAGGTCAGAAAGATCAACTTGAGCACATAAGGGAAGATCAGCGGATGGTTATTACGATAAATTACCAACAACTTCTGGTAGAGATGATATCAAAACTGGACCGTGTAAACTAATACAATAATTTTCCCAATCAAATTTGCTGTAGTAGTCCAAAAACCTGTAGAGAACCTATAAAGAAAAAGTTTTACATTCAATAGATTTTTAAAAGCTAAAAACAATATGATTAACTTGAAGCGCTCACCGCCAAAGGGCCATCCAAAGATGTATGGAACAGATGAAAGATGTATAACACCAATGTTTCCAATGCATATGTAGAAATCAAACCATGATGAGCACCAAGAATGCGACTCTCGTAATAGCACCATGCTTTGATTAATATAATGCTGCGCTTAAAAAGATGATCTTTTCCAATGAGACGGTCAACCTGGTTGACAGTGGCGATTGATTAACTGATGATGAAATTTTATGGAACCTGAGGAGGGGGGGATATGAGCAAGTTTCACATAGTAGTTAATACCTGTTCTAGAAAACAAAGTGTAGATAGTCCACCACTCTGATTGAAAGAAATATCAACAACAATATTCTGAACAAGGCATTTAACAAGTTTAACCTGGGAATAAAAATGCAATTATTAGATTATAGACAATAATATATCTGTATCAACAATGGGTATAATTATATAATAAGGAATTAAATCATTTGTAGGCCAATTAGAGTGAATCATGAAACAACAATGGGTATAAGATAAATGATACACTATTACAATTTCAATAACAAAGCATGTACATCATTCATTATTTACACATGTGCACGCATGTGTGTAAAAAAGATAATGGAGAACGAAGGCCATGGGAGAGAATCCCTCCTATGGCAGTCAAAAAAGTCAACCATACAGGTTTTTTTGGACAATCGGCAGCATCCACCTTAATCTTCAATGTCTAAAACAAAATGCAACAGAATTTCACATGGCTTTAATATCTTTTACCAAATTTTCTAATGGAGGAAAATGTTCAATTATCAAATAAAACATATAAATTTTGCACCCACTAAATCAATAGATAAGAAAACATTAAAATCACATGAAATTTGTTGTATCTATTCCAGACAATGAAAAGTTTCGATCATCAAAAAAATGCTGTAGAGTTGACCTTTTTAACCGCCATAGAAGGGTCTCTCTCTCTCTCTCTCTCTCTCTCTCTCTCTCTCGCGCGCGCACAAGAATACATACACACATATGTATGTGTGAATAGATACATAAATAAACATGTCTAGTAAAAACACACACCGGTGCACGCGTGCATATACATGTGTGCACACATATGTGTGTGTACGTGTTCCTGTGTACGCGTGCTTCCGTGGATGCATGCGTGTATTCATTCAACATAAAGACCTTAGTTTTTAATCTTCATCTTCAAGTTTCAACTCAGGTCTAGGCACTTTTAAGTACTGATAAAGTCCAAATATCATAAGTCGACGATTCGTATTTGATGTTATTGTTGAGTTAATTGACAAAGAGAAAATATGCGAACTAGAATTTGGACAAGACACACACAGTTGTCAGTATATTACGATATACGATTTATATCCTAAATCCCCCAATAGGATGCAATATGGTAGCTTTTTGATATGAAATATGATATAGAATAGTGCACAATACAAAAAGTAGGTTCTAAACTCTAATTCGGTTCCGCTCATATTGGTTAATTATCTTATGAACTAAAATTGTTCACTCGAAATTTCTTTATTCACGTATTTTGAATTTGCATTCGTGTTGTTGCGTCACTTACTTGACTGGCACTTTACTAACCATTATATTTTCATGTATATATCGTTTTATATATTACTAATTTGGATATTTATTTTAAAAATATATAACGGGATACTTAATTATATAGCTACTCAAGAGAAAAAATACCTTATGATATGATACAATACGATATGTGATATGATATGAAACAAACGATATGTGATACATACCATGATTCAACAATTATGAAGATACATATATATAAATATGTAAACACTATACATACATAGATATAAATATCAGCATCTATGTGTCTCTAAGTATGTGTGAGTGTGTGTACGTATGTATATTTGTATGTATGTACGTGTACGTGCGCACGCAGGCGTGTACGTGCGCACGCAGGCGTGTACGTACGTATGTATGTATCTAATGAATGTACATATGTACATCTCTATGTATGTACATATGTATGTATGTATATTTATATGTATATATCTATATGTATGTATCTTATATATATTTGATTATTTGTATACATGTGTGTGTATGCTTGTGTGTGTATGTATGTGTTTGTCTACATACGTACATATACATATACATACATACTATCCTCTACCTACTGATGGAAGATCAAAACTTTGCATATAACTATCACATGCATAGCATTTTTCCAAGGAATAAAACCCTTTCTAAACAATAATATGTTGAGCTCTATATTTTACATATGCAGACAGCCAAGGCTATTGCATTAGTTAATCACATATACATATACATACATACTATCCTCTACCTACTGATGGAAGATCAAAACTTTGCATATAACTATCACATGCATAGCATTTTTCCAAGGAATAAAACCCTTTCTAAACAATAATATGTGGAGCTCTATATTTTACATATGCAGACAGCCAAGGCTATTGCATTAGTTAATCAATCGTAGCCAATAACTTTAATAGCATAAAATTAGAAGACTGACAAGGTTAACATTTATCAAGAGAAATATTATGCAAATAAATAAGGACACTAACTATAGATAGAAAGATGCCTTTAAAACAACTACTAAATAAAAAATGGTAGGATGAAAAACCTCTGCATGAATATACTGAACATCCTTCACTTCAAACTCTCTGTCACTATTCTGCTCTTCCAATTCAAGAACGTGCCGAACATTAGTAGCCAACACATCCTCAGAATTTGGTAACCCAAATGCGGTAAGATCTATATCTCCATCAGGGAGATATGTTTTCAATGGTACAGAACCAAATGGAAACACCTGTTCATATTTATAATTAGAAAAATAAAATTGTGAATAGAGGATGCATATTGCATTTAACAGATTGTTTTAGGTTTAAAATAAAGTCAAGTCAGTAAAACAAAACAATATAAAGGGCATAAGGTTTAATTAAAATCTTTGCTTGCCACTGATTCTTCACTTCTGAACTAATTTATATCTGATTTTAAGCTCTGCTATTCTCCCAGATAAAAATGTTGCCAATTAAAATAAATATTAAATGCAACATATAAACTAATGACGATAAAAAAACTGTCAGTACTTGTGAAATAAACAAAAACGATAATGGCAAAATTGTCGACTCGAGTCAATATCTTTAGCACTGAGCCTTTAAATTTATAGACAATTGTAACGTCATGGGATTCAAACAAATTAAATCTAATATATTACTAAAGAATATGAAAAATTATAAGTCAGCAAACCGTCATCGATAGGCTTGAAAAATCACCGAAACAGTTAAATGAAGCACAATCACCACCAAACATATCATTCATCAACAAAACCATCGACATTCACTCTATCGTGGTAAAACATTTGTTTAATATAGTCAATTACACCCAAGTCTAAGCCTTGATGGAATCATCATGCAAGCCTCTTTCAAATGTGATCAACTAAGGACACAAGACCCGTTGAAAAATTTGACAAAGACTGATGCACAAATAAACCTCAAGAACCAAGTCTAAATATCTATCCAATTAATGCAATTAAAAAATTCAAACAGCATACAGAGACAACCTAGAAATAGACGAAAACTTGTGTCTTTTTGAGTAATAAACAATGATTCAACATATATGCACCTTTCAGAAGAACTTAATCTCTAGTGTAATCCAAGAGAATAAAATGAAAATGAAAAATAAAACGAAACTGATATAGAAATATATCCTCTATTACATGTACTCAAGAACCAAAATCTAAAATAGTATGTAAAAAGAGAGCCATAACCGCATTGATGTCTACGTATATGTGACACCAATGTAGGGTAGACATTAAAAATTATATTGAGACCGGCAAAAAAAGAATTAACCACTATATAATTGAAGTATGGAGAACCAAATCAAAATAATTTTAACCAATACAAGAATTTTGCAATGTAATATTGCTTATGTAACATAAGGAAAGACAATCCTAGACCAACGTATCCACATAAGCAAGAATAAAAAAAACAAAATTTGATCACATGTCACTAGTTGAACGAACCATTTGTTCATCCGCAATGTATGTTTATTAAACAAAGATATAGAATCATGTACACCCAACCTATTTCTATCTTAACTTTAGAAGAAAAGTGATCAATGGACTTCCTAATCTCTAGTTTTTCACTTCATTGCCATCCATGAGACGGCGATTTCCGTACCTCCTTCAGATGTTGTCTTCCGTTGATCTGTCGACGGCTGCGAACTAAGATGGTAGATCTGGAGGATGATCTCCTGTTGCGTGTGGATCTCAATGGGTTTGAGGAGTTTGGTGGTGTTGCGCCGAGTACCTGCAAGGAAGCCCCAGGGTGGTTTGTACCACCGAGGACCCTCCGACGATCAAGTTAGAGACAAGATCCGAGCAGAATAACGGCTAAGTGGGGGAGAAATTGCTTACTTGATCCGTCTGGAAGAGGGGTTTATATAGCGGTGGCAGCAGGCAGGGCAGGCGCGAGAATCACGCCGGCAGTTACGCTCCTGACGTCACGCCCGCGCGATGAGCGGGATCTCCCATAATGGCTAGGCAGGCTCGTTAATTGGGGATCGTGATGGCGTGGAACGTGGGATGTGGCCGGCGGATATCTCGCGCATGGCGAGACTCGCGGGATGGCGGTTGCGCCTGTGAGCGGTGCCGTTGATCGGTCAATGAGACCGAGGAAGATGACCTCGGCGGGAAAGCTCACGGAAGAGCTGGAGAGCCGATGTATCTTGGTTCTGCGGTAGCCCGGAGACGAGCTGGGAGAACAGTTGTGCTGGGGGCTCGGAGGCGAGCTGAGAGGGCCGAAGAGGCTCGGGCCTGTGATAGCTCGGAGTAGAGCAAAGGGACAGTTGACTTGGCTGCTGAGGTGCTCGGGGGCAAGGAGTGGGATGCAACCTCGGATACAGGGTTTGAGAGAAGCCCCCCACTGTAGCATACTGGTTCACCCTCCGTGGCCCTCAGGGGCCTAACTGGCTTACACATGTGACACGTCATCCACCACGTGTCATGATATAAGGAATTACCGTTATTGAGCATCATCATTAGCCCCCCACTCTCGTTCCGATTTATTTGTGGGTCGAGTCGAGAGTGGACTGCCTGGTTCTTTCTGTGTGGCTAGACGCTGGTAATTCCTCATGGTGGATTGTTCGGGGACGACACGGCGTTCTTGTCGTCGCACATCGAGTATGAGTCGAACGAAGGACGAGTGTAGGAAGGACGGTATCCTCCTTTTGTCGGAGTTGAGGCGCTGATCGCGCGGTGAGTATAAGTTTATTCGGCGAGCCTTGGATCTGTGTCTTTGTAGGGTAGGAAGCTACCCACTGCGGATGCGCCAAGCAGGAAGCTACTCAGCGTCCTCGCGAGGAGGGCTTCAGATTCTCCGCATTTGATGGACAGGAGGACGCCCACTGGGATCCGCCGAGCAGGAAGGAACTCGGCGGCCTTACAACGAGGGCTTGAGACCCTCAGCGTCTAACGGGCATCGCCGAGCAGAAAGGAACTCGGCGGCCTCACGACGAGGGCTTGAGACCCTCAACGTCTGATAGGCAGGAGGATGCCCACTGGGATGCGCCGAGCAGGAAGGAACTCGGCGGCCTCACAATGAGGGCTTGAGATCCTCACCGTTGGGCAGGAGGATGCCTGCTAGAGATGCGCCGAGCAGGAAGGAACTCGGCGGCCTCACGATGAGGGCTTGAGATCCTCAGCGTCTGATAGGCAGGAGGATGCCCGCTGGGGATGCGCCGAGCAGGATAGCTGCTCGGTGGCCTCTCGATAGGGCTTGAGATCCTCAGCGTCTGATGGGCAGGAGGATGCCCGCTGGGGATACGCCGGGCAGGAAGGAACTCGGCGGCCTCACGATGAGGGCTTGAGTTCCTCGACGTCTGATGGGCAGGAGGATGCCCGCTGGGGATGCGCCGAGCAGGAAGGAACTCGGCGGCCTCATGACGAGGGTTTGAGATCCTCAGCGTCTGATGGACAGGAGGATGTCCGCTGGGATGCGCCGAGCAGGGTAGCTGCTCGGTCCTCTTGGCGAGGGCTTAGATCCTTAGTTGTTGAAGTGGCCGTAATTGGCCAACTAAGAAGGGTGCCAAGCAGGGTAGCTGCTCGGTACCTCTTGGAGAGGGCTTTGATCCCTGGTTTGTTGAGGTAGGGAGCTACCAGCCAGGGATAACCGGGCAAGGTCAGGCCAGGTTGCCTCTTGCGAGGGCTTTGATCCCTGGTTTGTTGAGGTAGGGAGCTACCAACCGGGGATGACCGAGCAGGGTAGCCGCTCGGCTGCCTCTTGGCGAGGGGCTTTGATCTCTGGCGTCGTGGATAGGCAACTACCAGCCGGGGATGACCGAGCGGGATAGCCGCTCGGATGCCTCTTGCGAGGGCTTTGATCCCTGGCGTCATGGGTAGGGAGCTACCAGCCGGAGATGACCGAACAAGGGCGGGTCCAGTTGCCTATTGGCGAGGGCTTTGATCTCTGGCGTCGTGGGTGGGCAAATACCAGCCGGGGATGACCGAGCGGGGTAGCCGCTCGGATGCCTCCTGCGAGTGCTTTGATCCCTGGCGTCATGGGTAGGGAGCTACCAGACGGAGATGACCGAACAAGGGCAGGTCCGGTTGCCTCTTGGCGAGGGCTTTGATCCTTTAAGACGGGGGCCGAGCAGGGTTACTGCCCAGTGCCTCTTGGCGAGGGCTTTGATCCCTGTCGGTTGTGGTAGGAAGCTACCAGCCGGGGATAGCCAAGCAAGGGTCGGGCTCGACTGCCTCTAAGGAGGACTTTGGTCCTTAGCGTAGAAGGGGCTGTAGGAAGCCTATTAAGGATCGGGGGCCGAGCAGGGTTACTGCCTGGTGCCTCTTGGCGAGGACTGTTGTCCTTTAGGATGGGCCGAGCAGGGTTGCTGCTCGGTACCTCTTGGTGAGGGCTTTGATCTCTGGCGTTGCGAGGTAGGGTAGCTACCAGTCAGGGATTGTCGAGCGGGGTAGCCGCTTGGCTGCCTCTTTGCGAGGTCTTAGATCCCTGACGTTGTGGTAGGAGAGCAACCTGCCAGGGATAGCCGAGCAGGGTGGCAGCTCGGCTGCCTCTTTGCGAGGGCTTAGATCCCTGGCGTTGTGAGGTAAGGGAGCTACCGGCCAGGGATAGCCGAGCGGGATAGCCGCTCGGCTGCCTCTTGGTGAGGGCTTAGATCCCTGGCATTGCGAGGTAGCGAAGCTACCGGCCAGGGATAGCCGAGCAGGGTAGCCGCTCGGCTGTCTCTTGGTGAGAGCTTTAATCCCTGGCGTTGCGAGGTAGGAGGCTACCAGCCAGGGACAGTCGAGCGGGGTAGCCGCTCGGCTGCCTCTTTGCGAGGGTTTAGATCCCTGGCGTTGTGGTAAGAGAGCTACCTGTCAGGAATAGCCGAGCAGGGTGGTCGCTCGGCTGCCTCTTTGCGAGGGCTTAGATCCCTGGCGTTGTGAGGTAGGGGAGCTACCGGCCAGGGATAGCCGCTCGGCTGCCTCTTGGTGAGGGCTTAAATCCTTGGCGTTGCGAGGTAGTGAAGCTACCGGCCAGGGATAGCCGAGCAGGGTGGCCGCTCGGCTGACTCTTGGTGAGGGCTTTGATCCCTGACGTTACGAGGTAGGGAACTACCAGCCAGGGATAGCCGAGCAGGATAGCTGCTGGGCTACCTCTTGGTAAGGGCTTTGATCCCTGGCGTTGCGAGGTAGGGGCTACCGGCCAGGGATAGCCGAGCGGGGTAGCCTCTCGGCTGCCTCTTGGTGAGGGCTTAGATTCTTGGCGTTGCGAGGTAGTGAACCTACCGGCCAGGGATAGCCGAGCAGGGTAGCCGCTCGGCTGCCTCTTGGTGAGGGCTTTGATCCCTGGCGTTGCGAGGTAGGGAACTACCAGCCAAAGATAGCCGAGCAGGGTAACTGCTGGGCTGCCACTTGGTGAGGGCTTTGATCCCTGGCGTTGCGAGGTAGGGGCTACCGGCCAGGGATAGCCGCTCGGCTGCCTCTTGATGAGGGCTTTGATCCCTGGCATTGCGAGGTACGGAGCTACCGGCCAGGGATAGCCGAGCGGGGCAGCCGCTCGGCTGCCTCTTGGAGAGGACTTTGGGAAGAGAGACAGATGCGCGAAGGATCTCAGGGCGAGGCACTCTGGCGACCGACCTCGGAGTTGAACTGTGGAGCGCCCAGCGGGTCTCAAGCCCGGGAGATCTGCGGCTGTGGAAGGTAGCGAGGCGGTGGTCGGGAGTACCGACGCGTGCGGAGTCTTCTCTCCCCCTGTAGGGGTCCTGGTCTCGAGGCGGGGGAACGGCGACTTGAGATCTTGCCCCGCTGTTTGGACGCGGATGAGCACCTCCACGACAGACGCGAGTCAGTCTATTCGACCGGCAAGGGCGCTGATGACAGTCGCCGGAGGAGGTTCATCCGCACCTCCGTTGAAAGGGAGACGGTGGCTAGTGCTGGGATCATCATGATGATCGCTCGCCATTAATGGGAGATCGGAAGACGAACTTTTATTTTTGTGGAATCAGTTTCCCACAGACGGCGCCAGCTGATGGAGACGGTGATTTCTGTACCTCCTTCAGATGTTGTCTTCCGTTGATCTGTCGACGGCTGCAAACTAAGATGGTAGATCTGGAGGATGATCACCTATTGCGTGTGGATCTCAATGGGTTTGAGGAGTTTGGTGGTGTTGCGCCGAGTACCTGCAAGGAAGTCCCGGGGTGGTTTGTACCACCGAGGACCCTCCGACGATCAAGTTAGAGACAAGATCCGAGCAGAGTAACGGCTAAGTAGGGAAGAAATTGCTTACTTGATCCGTCTGGAAGAGAGGTTTATATAGCGGTGGCAGCAGGCAGCAGGCGCGAGAATCACACGCCGGCAGTTACGCTCCTGACGTCATGCCCGCGTGATGAGCGGGATCTCCCATTAATGGCGAGGCAGGCTCGTTAATGGGGGATCGTGATGGCGTGGAACGTGGGATGTGACCGGCGGATATCTCGCGCATGGCGAGATTCGCGGGATGGCGGTTGCGCCTGTGAGCGGTGCCGTTGGTCGGTCAATGAGACCGATGAAGATGGCCTCGGCGGGAGAGCTCGCGGAAGAGCGAGAGAGCCGAGTTATCTTGGTTCTACAGTAGCCTGGAGACGAGCTGGAAGGCTGAGGAGGCAGTTGTGCTGGGGGCTCGGAGGCGAGCTGAAAGGGCCGAAAAGGCTCGGAACTGTGATAGCTCGAAGTAGATCAAAGGGACAGTTGGCTTGGCTGCTGAGGTGCTCGGGGGCAGAGAGTGGGGTGCAATCTCGGAGACAGGGTTTGAGGGAAACCCCCACTGTAGCACACTGGTCCTCCTCCGTGGCCCTCATGGGCCTACCTGGCTTACGCATGTAACACGTAATCCGCCACGTGTCATGATCTAAGGAATTACCGTTATTGAGCATCATCAATACCCTAAGCTTGTTTTTAATTTTAAATTTTTTTTCCTCACATACTCGAGAGCTGTAACTGTGTGGATGCTCCAATTTAGGAGTATGGAAAACCCTTTACTTTTCCATTGTTACTCGACATAGAATGGCACTGTTAAAAGAGGGATGACTTTGGTCTACGGTCAGTCATTAAACTGCATCGAATCTCTTACGGAACCTCTCGCGGACACCATTTTTACAGGCAAAAAATTATATAATCAAAATCAAGCAAACAATTTGCCATAGGCTAACAAAAAAGAACTACCTAACATGCAATGTAGTACACATCTACAAACTTAACAAAACTTTAAATTAAGAAACCAATTGGATCGAATCTTTCACCTCGCTATTAAGATGGTATCTGATCAGCTTCTGCACATACTCAACAACTTGATGCCTCCTCTTCTCCGAGACCAAAGTGGCCTGAATGTTCTCAATCACTGCTTCTGTGGCCTTCTTTGCTAAAACCCAGCTCTCCTCATCAATCTCTGATGGCTGAGGATTCGGAGCTGGGGCCAAAGGCGAAATATTGTAATCAGCCAAGAACCCATTTTGATGAGGGATCCAAGCCTGCAAATCCCCCATATCAATCAAAGAGTCCCCAACTCAAGCACAAGAAAATTCAATGGGGAACAAATTCTTCAAGACCCAACAAAATTCATGGGGGTTTAGTGCAAAATCCCATCTGGGTCGATCCAAAACAGGCTCAAAACCATGGGAAATCAATTGGGGTTTTGATCCAAAGGGGTTTGATTTGGATTTTTCTTTTGATAGAGAAGGCAAGGAGACGAGAGAGTTTTTGTCTCGGAAATTGGGAGTAAAAACAGCCAGAGAGGAGAGAGAAGGGATGAATGGGTTGGTAACTCTTTGTTAATTGTGCGTTAAATATTAATTGAATTATTATTACCATATAGAATCCAAAAAGATTTCATCCCTTTGACCTTTGTTTTGCATGTCACCATAATGGATGTGTTCCAAGGTACACTTCTCCAAAAAGATTATTTACTTTCATTTTGTAATTTGCAGCATTGGTCTAATTTGGAATGTTTTTGTAATTATATATTTGTGTTGGGATTTGGTGCTAGGGTCGTTACACTTAAGGACCGCGGCGGAATGATGAACAAAAAAGTTCAAAGAGCATAACACCAAAAACCAATCCCAAAATTATTCAAATATATGTAGTTGTCAAAATCTAGTAAACTAAACTAAAGTTTAGAGGCTACAACCTTTGTAGTGTGTCCACAAAATCGTACAAGACCCAAGCTAGACTCCGTCGCCGTAGGAACAAGCTTGCAAGCGGGCCTTCCCGCCGAAAATGATCCACATGGAGAATAACCCCAACTCAAGCTTCAACTTCACCCGAATAACATATTTTATGAAGTAACTTGATCTAATAATTTGCTAAAGAATTAGATCAGGAGATGCAGTGAGCTCACTCTCTCTTTTTTCTCATTTCTCTGCACTAAAGAAAAAGGAAGAGAGAGAAGATGCATGAAGAAGTAAGGTGGAATGCTTTATCTAATTTAGAAAGCATTTTCCCTTTAAATATTAGAAGCCATACCTTTCTAAACCTTACCTTATTTATTCATTTCTAATTATAAGAAATAAGATGTCCCTTCTAGAATGCAGGCATGTGTATATGTAGGAATGCGTAGCATGACAGTAAGGTTTCGGGAGGTATCGTCCATACCAATTTCAAAAATTTGCCATGCTAAACAACCCTAACTCTAGAATCTTAACTAGAGAATTAGACGAAACTAGAATGTAAATATCTTTACATCTAAGTGAACAAGGAATACAACCTTTGTAGACCGGTCCTTCACTTCAATAGCTCCGTATAGTAATCTCTTCGCTCCAAGTAGTGAACTCCCGGACTCTAGAAAGGCTCCACAAGATGAATGGAACAAATTTGCTTGAAGTCTTCGAGACCGAAAATGATCTATATCGAGGAGACACCAACTCAAGCAACCTCTTCACTAAATAGGGTTTAGTGAAGCAAACACCCTAAACTAAATGGCTAGTATAGTAGAGGATGATGAAATAGGAATTTTGCTCACTTTAGATTTATTTTTCTCACAATATTTCTTCATCTTGAGAAAAGCTAGAAAGGTTTCTCTTGATGAAAAAGAAGATGAAGTGGAGAAGAGAATGAAACTCATAAGGTGAGAATTGCAATCATGAGTGGGTTTGTATCATATACTAACTCATGTAGAGATTAAACTATGGCTAAGGATAATGGTTAAATTAATAAATATCTTAAGTAAAACAAATTAGTGGACTAAGTCAATGGACACTACAAGCTTCTACAAGTTTCAACCATGACTAATTTCACCAATTTGTGAATTACCAAAATACATAAAAAAAACCTTTAATTATCAAGAGTATAGTGTGAGTCTTATACACCCATGTTGCATATATCAACAACCATGACACAATAACATATATCGCATATATATTAAAGTGTACACAAAAGTGAGAAAAAGAAATGTTTAAGTGAGCTAATATTAGTTAATGTAATTCAATATATCAAATATATAATTATAAATTAAATTATTAAATCAACACTTGATTTAATAATCCGGTTATATCGCATATAACCGACTAATATCATATGTATCAACTTATCGAATCAACACTTGATCCAATAACCTGGCTATATCATATATAACCGTCCGATATCACATATCGTGAGAATAGAATGCAGTATTAAATACACGCATTAATCTCGGTCCCGCACATATCACATATGTGCTCCTACTTCATTTCGCTTGAGCCAGGAAACCTCTATGTAGAACTCTAAAGACTCGTCAATATGCCAGCAGTAGGTGGTGATCATATTAGTCACCCACAAGCCGCAAGCGGTCTTCTAAACGTAACAGCCACCCGGGTATTGAGCGACTAGAAGATCAACAAGCAAGCCCGCTCATACTACTGCGAATCCAATCAGTAGCACTACCGTACAGTCCGGTCTCTTCGTCTGATATGTCGCATATCGCAGCCTGGGGGTGGTAAACGTCAGACCCCAATAGCCTGATAAGTCATGCCGATGTGAGACTCATAACGGTTCGAGAAACTGCTGATAACACTTACCAGTAGATCTCAGCAACCCTGGCCAGGGATTTCCTGATATGGCCAATCAAGCATAGCACAACATCAACCTCCAATACAGGGAGAGACGAAATCCCCTCCTATCGCTCATTGCCTCCATGTGACTCGGGATTGTACCCAAAAACCACTGTTTTGCACGATCTCTTGAACGTGGTAAGGTGGAAATCAAACACAGTGGGAATCACACAAGACTCTATGACGATCTCGGGTCGACAGACTAACTTGTACCAGTGTCGCTAGAGAACTGCTATCTGACGATAGGTATAATACCATCTTGGAGTTCTCGGCGAGTCCGTTCAGTGTACCCAGCTCCACTGAGCACCCGTATACCTTCTCTGATGTCAAACACCAATGGATATGGGATTATCCATCGCCCATCATATGGGTTGAGAAGCGTATACGCTAGTCTACTATGAATATCGATGTCCCGTCTCAATACTCCCACGACTAGGAACTGTTAGTTATATGTATGTCCTAGAGGCCATTACTGTACATTGGATGTATATTGTAGTGGATGCTGGGACATATATAGGTAGGACTTTCTTGCTCGACATGATAGTACGCTATCTGGTTGCTCTTTATCTTAACATGTATACTCTGTCTCTCTGATTACATGTTGATAAAGCCCTTAGGATGTGTACTCGACTTCCAGGACTATGATGCAGATCATACTAGTGGGCCTGGATAGTCCATGAGTACATCCTTCAATGTTCCTAGTCGTGGGAATATCGAGACGGGGCATCGATATTCCAGAGTAGACTAGCGTATATCTTCTCGACCCATGTGATGGGCGATGGATGATCCCATATCCATTGGTGTTTGACATCAGAGATGGTATGCGGATGCTCGGTGGAGACTGGGTACACTGAACGGACTCGCCGAGAACTCCCAGATGGTATTATACCTCACGTCAGATGGCAGTTCTCTGGTGACACTGGTACAGCTTAGTCTGTTGACCCGAGATCGTCATAGAGTCTTGTGTGTCTCCCACTGTGCTTTGATTTCCACCCTACCACGGCTCTACTGAGTCGTGCAAACAGGTGGTTTTTGGGTACAGTCCCGATTCACATGAGGCAATGAGCGATAGGAGGGGATTCGTCTCTCCCGGTATTGGGAGTTGATGTTGCGCTATGCACGACTGGCCATAACAGGAAATCCCTGGCCAGGGTTGCAGTGATATACTGGTAAGAGTTATCAGTAGTTTCACGAATGTTATGGACCCTACGTCGGCATGACTTATCAAGCTATTGGGGTCTGACGTTTACCACCCCTAGGCGAGATATGCGACATATCAGACGAACAGACCGGACTGTACGGTAAGTGTTACTGGTTGGATTCACAGGAGTGTGAGCAGGCTTGCTCGTCGATCTTCTGATCGCTCAATATCCGGGTGGCCGTTACATTTAGCAGACCGCTTGCGGCTTGTGGGTGTTTGATATGATCATCATCTGCTGCCGGCGTATTGACGAGTCTTTAGAGTCCTACACAGAGGTTCCCTGACTCAAGCGAAACGAAATAGGAGCGCATATGAGATATGTACGGGACCGAGAATAATGCATGTATGTGATACCGTATTCCATTCTCGCGATGAATGTATCGATTGGTTGTATGCGATATAACCTAGTTATCGAATCAAAGATTGATTCGATAAGCCGATACATTGGATACTATTCGGTTATATGTGATATGACCGGATCGTTAAATCAAGTATTGATTTAATGATTTAATGTATAATTATATATTTCATATATTACTTTGCATTAACTAGTATTGGTTCACTTTAAATGGATTTTCTCACTTGAAGTTCACAAGTTGTATATGTGATATACTTTTGTGCACTTGTTTGTATCATGTTTGATGATACATACTTACTTGGGTTTGTGTAAAGAATTAAACCATGGTTAAGTTAATGATTAGGGTTTACATTTTTCTTATTCATTTATTTATTTTTTCATTTTGGAAAAGATAAATAAGGAATGGTGGCTTTCTTTGTTTGCTTGTTGAAGTTTCATGAAGCTTTGAACAAGTCCACCATTCTTGTCTCATGCTTACCCTAACCATTCAAATTAACCATAGTCTATTCTCTACACCTAACCATGGTTAGTATATGATAAGTATTCATATTATTTTCCTTTTGAAAATAACTTATGATATTCATTTTCTTCTTCTTCTTCATCTTCAACAAGAAGAAAAGCTTGCAACTTTTAATGGCAACTTGAGAAAAAGAGTGAGAAATCCAATTCTAAAGTGAACCCACTTCTTATTTTTTCATCCTCTACCACTTGCCAAGTAGTATAGGGTGTTTTCTTCACAAGTTTCATGACTTGGTCAAGTTGGAGTTTGATCTTGAGTTGCCTCGACGTAGATCATTTTCGGCATCGAAGTCGGCGACCTAGCTCGATCTTTTCTCCGATGAAACCATCGCAAGAGTCTAGGATTTTGATTTGTACAGCGGAGGGACGTCTATGCGGAGCTAAGGAAGTGGAGGACCGGATCTACAAAGGTTGTAGTTACTTTCCCTTAGCAATAAAGTTATTTACTTGCTTGCATCGCCTCATTATCTAGTTAACGATCCGTATTAGGGTTTGTAGGCATATGAAAAATTTGAATTGGGCATGTTTGATCACTTATGAGACTTCATTAGTATGCCTAGGAACCCTACAGGAACATTTGAAGGATGTACTTACCGACTACCTCTACCCCACTAGTATGATCTGCATCATAGGCCTGGTAGTCAAGTACTCATTCTAAGGGCTTTATCAACATGTAATAGAGAGACAATAAGAGTACATGTTAAGATAAAGAGCAACCAGATAGCATACTATCATGTCGAGCAAGAAAGTCCTCCCTATATATGTTCGAGCATCCACTATAATATACATCACATGTATAATAATAGCCTCTAGGACATACATATAACTAACAATCTCCCACTTGCACTAAGGTCATTTGTTGTAGTATCTCATACCCACCGCCCCATAAAAGTCTCTCTAGGGAAAGGCCTCTGTGAGTGGATCCACCGTGTTATCCTTCGCGTCAACACTCCCTACCTCGATCCCTTGGAGATCAACCATCTTCCTGATCAGGTGATACTGTCCTCAGAATATGTCTGGATCGCTGATGGGACCGGTATTCCTAGGTCAAAACCACAACTCCATTATTGTCACAATAACAGTTATTGGACGCTCAATAGTAGGAACTATGTTCATCTCATGAATAATAAATATCCATACATCCACTTTAGTAGCATCGTTGGTAGCGATGTATACAGCCTTTATCGTCTAGTTTGCCACGGTATATAGCTTGGAACTCTTCCAACATACCGTCCCTCCACTGAGGGTAAAGAAAAAGCCCGTGACTGATTTTCAGTCGACCTTATCACTCTGGAAGCTTGAATTGGTAAAGGACTCCCACTGGAGTTTACCGTTACCAAACCCCAAGAACATTTCTTTAGTGCTTCTCAAGCACTTAAGAATGTCCTACACAGCTGTCCAGTGATTCATCCAAGATCCGATTGATTCCTGATCACTACACCTAGTGAGTCAGCTACATCTGGTCTGGTACATAATATCGCATACATGATAGAGCCTACTGATTGATCTCAAAAACTAACTATAACCGCAATCAAGAACGGCGTCGCTTGGTAGCTAGCCGGTGAGTATAGGTCGGTCCACAGGGATGTTGTGAATTTTCTAATCGCTCTAACGAGTTAATTCCGATGGGAATCGGATTGATTATTAAATCTAAAAACTAAATATATCTATACTAAGATTATCTAGATCTAAATCTTGGTAGGGTTAGATTTAGTAATGGTTTGGAAATGTAAATAAATCTCAACGCTTTCTATACCCATATTAGGATCTAGTAGGTGTTATGGTAATTATTAACAAAAGGGATTAGAATCATAGGGAAGATGTTTTCTTCCTCTAGTTTCTTGTCCTTCCTTTATCAATCCTTACCCTAACCTCCATGGAAAACATCACAACCGGGCCTTTATACTACGGTATCACCGCTACCTCGTGGGATAGGGTGCCGTAGGGAGCGGTATGTGCATGTATGCATGAAGTCCTATGAAAATATATGACGGGCAAGAAAGGGATGAGAGATCTCATCTCTCAAAAGCCTTCCCCAAAGCTAACCCTAACAAGCGAGGAGACTACTCGCTCATTAGGGAATTGAAAGACATTTATCTAGGGCATGAATTAAAATTACCTAGGGCAAGAATTGAAATTACCTACTTACTTTACAGATGGCTCTCTCCAAATATCAACGCAGGGTTGCCAGATCTGAATAGATGATATGAAAAGAGGCATCGATGCTCTCCAAAAGAATTCTAAATTTTATTCATAAAAAGAGGCATAGGGAGGCATAACCTAATACAAGCTTTAGAGTTCCTATTTATAGATGATAGGAAACCCTAGCTTACAATTGATTCACACGTCTGCATTTACAAGAATACCCCTAAGTTGACTAGTCAGCGCCGCACAAAAATATGGTAAAATTTGTATTTTCCAAATGCTCTACTCCACCGTGGAACCGCGGCCCGAGGCCCTGTTTGGCCGCGGTTCCGCGGCCAAAAAGATGAGTTGGCTGCTGAAACTTCTTGTGATGATTCCTGGCTCTCTGGTCTTCCTAATTCTTTATTTCTTTTCTCAATTTAGCTTCTGATTCTCTTCCAGATTTTCCAGTGAACATTGTTGTGGACTTTAACCGTTCGCTTTGTGTCGACGTCTTGAACCTTGCTTTGTGAACTGATCTTTATGTGGGCTTGATCAAGAGTCTTCTGTTTATTGGTCAAAGTCTCACTTTTACATCGTCTTTCATTGTTTTCACTGTTTTAGATCCAAGAACCTGTAACCTGTAATATGTAGCAGACATGCGTCAAAAGCACCTGTTTATTTATAAAATGAATAAGAATGGGGAATATAATAATACAATATTATGGTGTGAACAAATACTCCCAAACTTATCTTTTGCTCGTCCCCGAGCAAACTTATTTTTATTCTCTACAAAAAACCTAACCGCACTTTCGCAGGGAAACGCGATTGCACTGAGCACGTGCAACAAGCTGTTAAACCTCTAGGTGTCCCTAGTAGGA
This sequence comes from Agapanthus africanus, assembly GCA_030015575.1. Classification (NCBI taxonomy): domain Eukaryota; kingdom Viridiplantae; phylum Streptophyta; class Magnoliopsida; order Asparagales; family Amaryllidaceae; genus Agapanthus; species Agapanthus africanus. The sequence continues at coordinate 236,954,292 of CM057337.1, forward strand.
GGAGTGTTGACTTCTGAGGGTTTTCAGCGGATACTACCCACAAAATCCTATCAATTCGGCTTTTTCGACTTTTGTTCTCCAATTAGGTTTTCTAACAGGGAATTCTATTATCTTCGACTCATAAATCATCCACCCATATTCTTCACACTTCCTCATTATTTAACTTAAGATTATATATGCTCTGCAGACCTACTTAGCTTTCGGCATTTCTTAAGTTTTCCTTCTAGGGTTCCATCTCCACTTAGGAATTTTTATCAACTCTACTAAAGATACAAATTCTATTCTTCACCCCTATCTCTCATCTAAATCCCAATCACATACCCCTACGTGTGTGTATATATCACCCCTACACTTGGAAATTCAAATCAAGCAATTATACTCTTGTCCGTTGTCCAAAGCACTTCTTAATTGGTGAATTTTTAAATTAATTTTGCTTACACATCCTTCATGCGACTGTTAATATTTCTTGAGGTACCAACGACCGATTACAAAATGCGTTTGCACTTTAAAGCGTAATTCCTAGTCTTGCAACACCCAAGGCTTTAGCAGTGACTCCCAAACCAGTTGGTCTAAGGCACTAGGTGATGAATCACCCTCGCTAAATATTTTTTCTATTTTTGCAGCCTCAAGTAATTACAAAAACCAGTGTTCATTTTTTTATTCTTTATTCACACTTGTATATTTTTTTCGCTTCGTACTAAGGACTTTAGACAAGAGCATTTCAAGGTCTCCTCTACTATTCCAAGTTTCAAGGTGCGTGATTGTGCAATTTGTAGGGTATACATTTTCAGAATCTAGACTTAAGTTAGGAATTATTTTTCAAATTTATACTCTAATAAAATATCAATACTTTTCCTTTGTTTCGACTTAGCCCAAAAAGTTAACTCAAAATTTGCCTATTTCTAAATAAACTACAAAGACATATACTTTCTACCGTTAAATTTTAAGGAAGGTTATTTTTAGGGTTTTTAATTTACTAAGTCTAAGATCTAGTTGTTCCTAGCTAGTTAACCTATTTGTCAAACTCAAGTCAATTAGGCCAAAATTGAATACAATAATTTTTATAATTTTTGAAATTTTTCAATTTTTATGGGTTTTAAAATAAGTATGCAAATGCAAAAATATGTACAAATGAATGCGAAGAAAGAAAACGCACCGAGCATACCCCCAAACTTAAACTTGACAGTGTCCTCACTGTCATGCTACACCAAGAGGGTCAAAATTGTCGGCACTCCCCTGTTTATTTATTTATAAATCTTTTCTTTTTATTATTTTTAATTTTCTTTTTAATTTTTAATTTTTATTGTTAAAAGAAGAACAAAAATATATATACAACAAGGTTCCCCCCAAACTTAAGCTTGGCCGTATATAAGCCAAAAGTTAGCACCGGCCATTCAAAAATCTTATCGTGGTAATGGTAGGGTTGGTGAAAGAATGGGGTGTAAAGTAAAGAAATGAGAAACACACGAGACCGTGTGGAGAGAAAGGGAGAATATGGTCTCGGTAGAGGAGAAGAAGGGCGGAAAAGAGAAAGAAGGGTAGCACGATCTTGAGGGTGCAAATCGAGTGAATAAATTAGCACAATTTGTGATGACCGATGTGTTAAAAACGATTTTGCTAATCTATTAACCCGTCGAGAAATGGGGTCAAATTCCTCAAGATTCGCAAGAAAAGCATGGGTACGTCGAACTTGGTATTGGAGATGAAAGCGTAACGGTCTCTTGCACGGTCGGAACGATAAGACGAACGAAAGGGAGTGAATTAGGGATAGTCTCATTCTCACCGTAGTAAACTATCTCGAACTTGAAAAATTCCATCAATGGTTCAAAACAACTGTAAGCAACCGAGTCTGATGGTTCAACTAACTCATCTGAAAATTCAAAGGACTCAAACTCGGGCGGTGAGTCATCAACATCGTCCGAAAAAGTGAAACACTCGTAAGTGTTATCGGCTGTGAGAACTGTGTCAGATTCAAAGGGAAAGTTTTCAAGCTCACAGTCTTCAAGCGTGATCTTTTGCGTGGTCGGAACGATGGAAAGGAGGGAAGGTGATATAATAGTTAAAGGTTCAGGAGGATGAATTGGAAAATCCGACACATCAAACAAAAATGGTTCAACCTCAATAATATTCTCAATATTCTGCTCAATACTATCCTCATAATTCTCCTCAATATTTAACTCATCCATGCCATTATCATCAAAATCAAGACGCATATGAAGTTCGGGAGAAACATTTAAGGGCTCGGGATGATGAATTGGACATACAGTTTCAATCAAATCTACGGGTTCATCATCCAAAATATTCCCGGCGTCTAAATCGTCAATCAAGTGAAAATCAATTTTTTCTGACACCTCATCAAAATCATGGATATTTATTGATTTCGGTTCTAGAGTGGAGGTGTAAAGATTGAAAGGATTAAGTGTGGTTTCACTCGAAAGGGGTTCTTCACAATCTGGCAAATTAAGCACTACAAAGTCACACAACTCGTTTTTATTTGTTCCATTTTCAACTTGTGAATCATTAGGGACAATCGATGGAAAACCGGAGTTGTGGGATTCAATTGGGTATGGGTAGGTCTGATTTGGGAATGTGTAGAACTCACTCGCTCCTCTCAAATTCTCCCTCTGTCCAACCGCCTCCTCATACATTGAAAAATTTGAAGCTAGTTGGAAACTAGCTACCGGTTCAGTGGTTGTATAAGGGCGGCTACGGACGCATCCACATTCCTAATCATTTTGTTTGTTGCTAAGATATAAGCCTCCAACGACTGTTCCAAACTAGACATGGGTTGTGAAGGGGTTTCGGTAAAAGATTCGAAATTGTTTGGATACGTGAAACTCCCAAATGGCTGTGTAGAAACAGTGTCTAGTGAAGGTGGGAAAGTCGGGTAGGACTGGTAGGAAGTGGATGGTTGGACAGGAGTAGGATCAATAACTGGATAAAAAGGTGAATAGTCTTGTGGATCCCTAGAACTAGATGAGTGGAGAGGGGTGAAAGATCGGCTACGAGATTGAGCAATGTGCTCAGCAATGGACATCGGTTTAGGAGTTACAGCAGGACTTGAAAAAGTGGTATCAACATATGAAGGTGGTAAAAGTTGACTTGGTTGACACAAAGTAGGTTGCAAAGTCGAACTGTTTCTCCTAGACGCTTCTATTTGATCTTTCAAAGAAATTTTGGGCATGGAGGGGTCTTCCTTAAATCGACCGAAACAATTGACGTACGAGGCAAAGTTAGGTTCGGGATACCAAAGTTCGGAAAGTGATTTATGATGTGGGGTACCCATGATAGAAGAAAGGGGAAAGAAAGAAGGTTGGGTAGTGCAAGGATTTCTTAGCGGCAAAATTTTTGCAAGTTGTTAAAAAAAAATTTCCTTTTTTTGTTTGCTCTTTATTTGGAAATTTTTACAAAAAGATTTTCGATAGAAGATATGCAAAACAGAAAAAATATTACCTGCAATCAATTTCTATTTTAAGCGAGGCGCAAAAATCCTGCACAAGATTTGTTATTTGGAAGGGGAGAGATTTTTAAAGCGCACAAAATTCTGCAGGAATTTTTTTTCAGAAATGATATATTTAGATTTCCAGAGAGAAAAAAACAGAGGATCTTACAGAGCAAATTTTACTGGATGTCGTCACCACTGCGCCGCCTTTCCGCGGCTAAGGCTGGTTCCCACCGCGTTTCCGCGGTCAAATTGACTGCACAGTTCCCCAAAAAAATTCTGTGAAGACGACGTCACTAAAGTGCCGCGTTTTCACGGTCCTATAGGCTTGATGCGGCGGTTCCGCGGTCAGGTAGGCGGATCAGATGCTAATTTTTCTTCAGTGCTCTGCTGGGATACTCCTCTGTTGGTTCGGATTAGATGTTTTCTATTTCGCTTTCTGGATTTTTCCAGATCCGAAGTTGTTTGTAGATCCTGCAAAAATCTCACAAAAATACCCTTCCAAAAATAACAAATGATATATTTTTATATTTTTTTGTGATTTTTCAGATTTTTATGATTTTTTAAATTTAGATTAACCCGAAATTGCAAAAAGGAAATAACACGCCATCCCCGGCAACGGTGCCATTTGATTGATCTCAAAAACTATCTATAACCGCAATCAAGAACGGCGTCGCTTGGTAACTAGCCGGTGAGTACGGGTCGGTCCACAGGGATATTGTGAATTTCCTAATCGCTCTAACGAGTTAATTCCGATGGGAGCCGGATTGATTATTAAATCTAAAAACTAAATCTATCTATACTAAGATTATCTAGATCTAAATCTTGGTAGGGTTAGGTTTAGGAATGGTTTGGAAATGTAAATAAATCTCAACGCTTTCTATACCCATATTAGGATCTAGTAGGTGTTATGGTAATTATTAACAAAAGGGATTAGAATCATCGGGAAGATGTTTTCTTCCTCTAGTTTCTTGTCCTTCCTTTATCAATCCTTACCCTAACCTCTATGGAAAACATCACAACCGGGCCTTTATACTATGGTATCACCGCTACCTCGTGGGATAGGGTGCCGTAGGGAGCGGTATGTGCATGTATGCATGAAGTCCTATGAAAATATATGACGGACAAGAAAGGGATGAGAGATCTCATCTCTCAAAAGCCTTCCCCAAAGCTAACCCTAACAAGCGAGGAGACTACTCGCTCATTAGGGAATTGAAGGACATTTATCTAGGGCATGAATTAAAATTACCTACTTACTTTACGGATGGCTCTCTCCAAACATCAACGCAGGGTTGTCAGATCTGAATAGATGATATAAAAAGAGGTATCGATACTCTCCAAAAGAATTCTAAATTTTATTCATAAAAAGAGGCATAGGGAGGCATAACCTAATACAAGCTTTAGAGTTCCTATTTATAGATGATAGGAAACCCTAGGTTACAATTGATTCGCACGTCTGCATTTACAAGAATACCCCTAGGTTGACTAGTCAGCGCCGCAAAAAAATATGGTAAAATTTGTATTTTCCAAATGCTCTACTCCACCGCGGAACCGCGGCCCGAGGCCCTGTTTGGCCGCGGTTCCGCGGCCAAAAAGATGAGTTGGCTGCTGAAACTTCTTGTGATGATTCCTGGCTCTCTGGTCTTCCTAATTCTTTATTTCTTTTCTCAATTTAGCTTCTGATTCTCTTCCAGATTTTCCAGTGAACACTGTTATGGACTTTAACCGTTCGCTTTGTGTCGACGTCTTGAACCTTGCTTTGTGAACTGAGCTTTATGTAGGCTTGATCAAGAGTCTTCTGTTTATTGGTCAAAGTCTCACTTTTACATCGTCTTTCATTGTTTTCACTGTTTTAGATCCAAGAACCTGTAACCTGTAATATGTAGCAGACATGCGTCGAAAGCACCTGTTTATTTATAAAATGAATAAGAATGGGGAATATAATAATGCAATATTATGGTGTGAACACCTACTGCCAAAGCATAGGGTGTCCTTTGTATGCGAGCTCTCTCCAAATCAGTCTTAGAAGACATCTTTTTGGAGAGAGTGATTCCTGAGTAAGTGGGCGAACCACCACGCTTAGAATCTTCCATACTAAACCCCTTTAGTACGGTGTTAATATACCTGGATTTGGGACACTCCCAACATCCACTTAGATCTATCACCATAGATCATAATCCATAAGATGTAGTAGGTATCATCCAGATCTTTCTTGGAGAACCTCGTGATAAGAGGAGCTTGACCGAGTGTAGCATAGGAAACCATTTCCTATCAAGAGTATGTCATCTACGTACAATACATGGAAGACAACCTTACTCTCTACAACCTTCTTATATATACAAGGTTCATCTACCTTTTTGATGAAGTCAAACATTTTGACTGCCACATCAAAATAGATGTTCCATCTCCGCGATGCGTGCTTTAATCCTGATGGACTTAAGCATAGCCACTGGAGAAAAGGTTTTATCAACATCCATACCTGGTTAATGGCGAAAACCTTTTACTACAAATCTAGCTTTGAAAGTCTCAACTTTTCCATTTACACCATGAATCTTCTCAAGATCCACTTGCTCCCGATGGGTTTTACCCCTTCAGGTGCAACATCCAAAGTCATACTTTGTTGGTGTACATGGATTCCATCTTTGATCGCATAGCATGCAGTCTTTACATAGAGTCCCCACTCGTGATGGCCTACCTGAATCTAGTTGGGCCATCATCAACCATGATGCAATCCCACTCCCACCGTCACCGAGGAAACCGTAGTATCTCTCAGGTGGATGAGGAACCCTACCAAATTCGCGGAGAGGCCGAGGCTCGTTGGAGACTATTGAATCCTTTGGTTTCACCAAATCATCAGCTGTTAGTTTGTCTAGCTGGAACTCCTTCCAATTCTACCTCATGACCACAAATTTCTTCACAAGAAATTCCTTTTCTAAAAAGGTGGCATGCTGAGAAACAAAACATCTTTTGCTCCTCAGTGTGGTAGAAGACATACCCTCGCAAATGTTCGGGATATCCAACAAACCTATACAGAACTGATCTTGCTTCGAGCTTGTCCGGATTCTGCCTTTCAACATAGGCCGGACAACCCTATATCTTAACTCGTTTAAGAGATGGTCTCTTCCCATTCTATATCTCATATGGAGTGGTAGGCACTGATTTTGATGGAACCCCATTCAATAGGTATGCAGCTTCTCAAGTGCATAACTCCCAAAAGGAAATAAGCAACTCAGTAGTACTCATCATAGAGCGCACCATATCTCATAGGGCGCGATACCTCCGCGCTGATACACCGTTGTGTTGTGGTGTACTCGAAGGAGTAAGCTGAGGGAGAATCCTATTCTCCTTTTAGAAACTCCAGGAACTCCATGCGCAAGTATTCCCTCTCCGATCACATCGAAGGACTTAATACTTCTACCCGTCTGGTTCTTAACTTCAAACTTATATTCCTTGAATTTCTCAAAAGTTTCAGACTCGTGTTTCAACAGGAACACATGTCCGAATCTTGAGAGATGATCAGTGAATATAATGAAGTACAAAGAACCAAGCCTGGCATTTATAGACATAGGACCGTATACATCACCATGTATCCGTCCCAAGAGTTCAATAACTCTTTCTCTGTTTCCAGTAAACGGAGTATTGGTCATTTTACCTTTGAGACAAGACTGGCAAGTATCATAAGATGAAAATTCGAACAGATTCTCATATTTATCCTTATGTAATTTAGCTAGTCGTGTCGCATTGATATGACCTAGTCTACAATACCACAAAAAAGATTCGTTCATTTCTGAACTACTCCTCTTGTGTGTGTTCTATATACTTTGAACTGTGATTTGATTTAGAACGTATATGCCATTACATAACGTGTCCAATCCAATCAACTCTTGATTCAGGAAAATGTTCACAATATTATCCTCCAATACAGAATTATTTCCTTCTTTAACTTAATAAAGAATCTGATGCAATGTTGTATATCAGGTTCAGTATGTAATAACATTTGTTCAGAATCAATGTATTAATAAAAGGTGATATTTGCCAACTGATTTGGCTGCAACAACTGCACCATTCTCTAACACTTAGAGACATATCACCCAATCTCAGTTCTCTACCTTTCTGTAGCCCATGTAACAGATTACATTTGTAGGATTCTAATCCGGTATCTCATACCTAGGACGTAGATGATACTGAGAAACAGTTCTTGGTAATGAACACACCCGAAGAATATGCATCAACATGCTCATTCCTCGAATGGGTGGCATAGGAATCCGGATATTCCTCTATTTCCTGCTCGGATTTATAACAGTTATAAGATAGAGCGGAACCAACGTTCCCCAACTCAGTATAATAAGCAGGTTCGGTCAATACATCCATATTATTATCTTGATTAAGGCATGACATGGTCACTACCAGGAGAGAGAGAGAAGAAAACACTCTACGTATGCTCTTGCAAGATCATATTGGTTATTATTTTATTTAATCAGGATGGCTCCCACTGTTTTTATCAAATCTTCCTTCAAACCCTAAAAGGTAAGACTAGCTGGGATTAATTACACCCTATAAGTTCGCCAATTTTTCGGCCAGGCCAGTGTCGTTACTTTGAGGGAGGTTCCCCGTGCTTTCGCACGGACCTAATTAAAATAAACCTAGTTTTCCCAGGGGCGTAACCCCGTTAACACCTTTCTAGACACCTACTTGATCGACTAATTGTAATGTGTAAAACTCTCCCAGGAGTAACTCTTACTCGCAGTGAGTATCGGGATCCAACTATCTCATAGAAGGTATGCAATCTCATTGCAAATTTCAATACTTGAAATTCCCGATAGTATTTTGCCCCTAGCCTCCTATGACCTTGACAAAGGCCAACAAACCATAGGATACTAGTCAAGTTCAACCCGTCATTTCCTGATTGAATTAAACCCATCCGTACGACCCTTGACAAAGGCCAACAAGGTCGCACGAATACCCTAATCCAATTACATCATATGCTTAAACAGATAAGCACTAGTCAGCTACCGCACACTACGCCTTGACAAAGGCCAAAAAACGCAGCACGAATACTAAATAGTCCTTATCTGAAATGACTGAGGGCTACGACAGGTTTTTAAGAAAACCTTTTGCGTAATGTGTAAGTCCATGTCACGCACCCCACGAACTTGTGGGGAGGCGGAATATATGAAAAACGATTATCAAAGCTTCGTAACACGGACTTGAGCGCATGAATCGTTATTTAAACCATTGCTAACTATATGCTAGAGATTAACTACTCGGATTTGAAGTTATACCTCACGTTACATGTCCTTCGGGTCTTCATCGCTGTCCTCCACTCCTCGTAGGCTCCTTAAAACATCGGCACCTCAACGGCCTCCTCGAATCAAAGATGATCCACCCGAGAGCTCGTACTACAAGCTTGATCTTTAACTTGAGATAACTAGGTGTTGGAGATAGTGCCCTCAGAGTCAATTATTGGATCACAGGCACGTGATTGCAATGATTGAGGGGAGGACCTGTCCCAGTAGGACAGTCTTACTCGAGATGATAGTATGCTATCTGGTTTATCTTTATCATCGTGTACTGCTTTAGGTGACCTTACAAGTCACTATTACACGTTGATAGAGCCCCTAGGATTCTTTCTTGATACCAGCAGTATGAGGACGATCATATACGTGAGAGCTGGGGTCTATAAGCACATCTTTAAAAGGTCCCTAGTCGTGGGAGTTTCGAGACAGGGCATCGATTCTCCAGAGTAGACTAGTGTATACAGTCGAGACCCCGACGAGGGGTGGTGGCCGGTCTCACAAGCCACTGGTGTCAGTTGGTTCACCTAAGATGTATACAGGTGCTCATTGGGTTATGAGTACACCGGACAGGACTCGTCGGGAACCTGCTAGTTGGGATTATACCAGACGTCAGATAGCAGTTCCCTGGTGACATGTGTACAGGTTAGTTCATCGACCTGAGATCGTCATTTGTCTCGTGTGAGTTCCTACTGTACTTTGATTACTACCCTACCACGGCTCAAAGGAGTCGTGCAAACAGGTTTTAGTTGGGTACAGTCCCGAGCCACATGGAGGCAGTGAGCGGATCTGCAGGGGTTCGTCTCTCCCGGTATTGGGGGTGAGGTCGCGCTGTGTCTAGGAGAGCCAGAACATGGAAAGTCCTTGGCCAAGGCAGGAGATTTGCTGGTAGGTATTCCAGTAGTATCTCAGGGTGTTCTGGGCTACACTCCGACACGACTTGTACCGCTATTGGGGGTCTGACTTTTACCAACCCCCTAGGCCCGCCATGCGATGCTCATAGACGAACGGACCGGACTGTACGGATATTGTCACTGACAGGCTCAGTAGGGTGTCAGGATGAGTTCGCTCATCGACGTCCCTTTTAGTCAATACCTGGTAGCCCGTTACGTATTGGCTTATACCTCTGACTTGCTAGTGGTTAAATCCACAACCATGGTGTTGACGAGTCTTTAGAGTCCACCACACTCAGTTACTCAAGTTTCGGGCGAAACGCTGTAGAGGCCGTATGGAGATATGGCAGGGTTCGATCAGATACGTGCGGTATTGCACGGATCGTGATCGGACGGTTTTTTACTAGCCGGCTTTGGCTTAAGCCGGATCCTAGTATTAGATAGTGTAGTTTTGTCTCTTTGCATTTGTGTTCAGTGGGAATACAATTGCGGGGATGTATTTGCAGTAGTGGGGTTTTCCTGTAATTTATTACGTGATCAGTTTTCTGAAGTTGCCAGTTTGCATTCCGTTCCGGCCGGTTTTCTTTTATTCCTTCACGGCTGGACTTTCCGTAGGAGGGTGTTATTTGCGGTTTGCAAATAACATTTTGTGGAGGGTGTTTCTTGCATAAGTGTGGCTTCATGATTATCCTCTTCATCATGAGATTCCATTCTAGTCCTTTCCTTTGCTTTTCATATGATGGTTTTGTGATAAGATAAGATTAGAAGTGGGTGTGACATTATTATTGTTATTATTATTCTTTTTCTTCTCTTGTATAATCCATTCTAAAAACCCCCCATCACTAGTAGAGGCCGGCCACTTTTTTAAGCAAATGAGATGAGTGATTTCATTGTGTGTGATGTGGGAATTATCATCTCATTTTTCTTTGTACACCAAAGTGATCTCAAAAGTTCATTCTTCACTTCCTCCATCCATGGCAACTTCTAAGCCCCAAAAGAGACATGGCTACTACACTATTCTACAGCATCCCTTGGACGCGTCGGCTAGCCAACTTCGCGCCCGAGTTGCCTCGGTCCAGAGGTGGGAGCCCGTAAAAGATTCCGGCTACGTGGTGCCCTTTCCGACGAGGAGGAGATGAACGGAGTTTCCGCGGGAGATCGGAGTGGAGACGAAGACCGAAGGACACGGATCGCTTGGTATAACTCTCTACCCGTATTTTACTTTGCTAGTTGCTAGGTTAATGGCCCGATCCGGGTGAAAAGTGCGCGGTGGTGCCGGTTTGCTAGTTTGCAAATTTAAAGTTTTTCGCTTCCGTATTTTGGCGTCGGATCGACGGCCGGGGCGCCGCCGCGGACTTACATTGGTATCAGAGCCATGCCATTAACCATGCCTAGCTTGCTCTTGTATGTTTAGAACTCGATCGAACAAAAATCCCCAAAAACCGTATTTTCAATGCATTGTGTTTTCTGTCAAAATTTTTTCTGCTCCAAAAATTTTTCAGGCTGTTTCAGAATACTGTGCATGAAAATATAAGAATTCTGTGAAAATTTGGTTGCGAGATCACTCCATACCGCCGCGGAACCGCGGCCAAACCCATGCTTGGGCCGTGGTTCCGCCGCGCTTTTAATTGATCAGCATGCCAAATTTTTCCAGAGGGCTTTAGACTTGGAAATAGGGGTTTTGGGATATTCTTTTTGGGCCCAGATTTTCTGTAAGTGCTACAGTACTGCTTGGGGCCCATTTGATAAAATTTGGTCGATCGGATATTTTAAACATGCTAGTTCACAGTATTTACATTATATCTGCGACCGTGAATTTCACTTGATCGGTAAATCCTGTCTAACTGCTATAGCCCGGTTAGACGGATTTGCGAACGTGACATTCACGTTGATGTTCTATGATTGTGCTGTGTTGTTGCGGATCGGTCGTGGGGGATAGCCTGGATGCAATGTTAGTACAGTTCTGTTTTATATGTACATTTGATATTGCGGGGCGAGCGTCCGACATGTGGACTGCCGTCACTGCCTGTTTGTATTATTCTTTTGGGGCTTGACCTGGTTGCGGTCGATGTACCCGTTGTATGTATTTTTTACTTTCTGTACTAGGATTACCCCGCGGAGGGGTGCACGGATAGCCGGGTTCTAGAGGGCAACGAGCCCGCATCTCATGGCGTTGAGACGGAGGGGGCTTCACTCTAGAATTGGCGGGCTATTCGCCGCACTCGTAGGGGGTACAGGTTGACCCAGGAGGGGTGCCCAAGTTACCGGATTCCGTGAAGTGCTGGGTGGTCCATTCACGTTGCTGAAAGGGGCTGCCTCGCTTCAGGTTTTGGCGGGTAACTTGCCGCGCCCGTAGGGGTCTAGGATTTCATTGCACAGGCTATCCACACGACCAGGGGAACGTCGGGTTTCAGCGGCTCTGTGAAACCCGGGGATCCCAGATATCTGTATTGTTCTGTGTTGCTATACATTTCTGTGTTGTTGCTTTTTATCACGCCTTGAGCGAAAATTATATATTATATATATACTAGTAGATGTTGTATATGTTTTACATCCGCGCTAGTCCAGTCCCCGCTCTGTCGTTAGTTAAGTAACCTAACGGGTGATGACGGGACCCAGTGGCGAATGCGGATGGCATATACGTACGTCAGTATATTTTCGTTCTTTGTGGTGTGATCAATTGATGGGACTGCGTTGATTCGGATCAATGCAAGATAAACAAACCTATTCTGATGTTGTTGGAACATTTTTCAAAAAGCTGTTATTGCAAGGGCGTTCTCTTTTGTTTTGCATCGCGGTATTCAGTTGGAATATCCTGCTCCTCAGTCGACGAGGTAAGGGCCGAGATCCCTTCACCGGGAGTGACCCCTTGGACAGAAGTTTGCGTCAGGGAAATAACTTCACTATAGCCGATTACTTTTGCTTTGCATCGTGGTATTCAGTTGGAATATCCTGCACTCCATCCTACGGGGAAAGAGCCAAGATCCCTTCACTGGGAGTGACCTCTTTAGCAAAGGTTTTCGTCACTATATTTTTATAAAGCTATCAGTTCCTTCAACGATATCAAGTTCATTACGTTAAAGGTTTTCGCCAGAAACCATTCGTAGCCCTCCGTCGTTTCATATGGATAGTCAATAGTATTCAAGCTGTGTATGTTGGCCAAAGTCAAGGCACGGTGTTTGGTAGCTGTTGGGTATTCATATGCAGCATAGATAGATGCGTTGGTTTGGGACAGTGGTACTGCCATTTTGGCCAAAGTCAAGGGTAGGTACGGGTGGGTTCAAATTAACCTGGATAATGACGGGTAGAACTTGACATGTGACTTATGATATGTTGGCCAAAGTCAAGATCATAAGAGCATGGGGTAAAAATCCACATCGGGAGTTTCAAAAGAACTGAAACTTGCCAGATATGCGCATACCTTCTGGAGTGTGATAGCGTGAGCGGATTCCGTCACGTTATCACGCGATGAGAGTTGGATCCCGATTCCCACTGATGAGTTGGTTTACTCCTCGGGTGATCCCGGCTAATTCTTCTTTCAGGTTTGGGGAAGAGTTTGACGTTACAGTGGGAGGTTTCCAGATTAGATAAAGTGATAACCATTCTGATCTAGGTTAGAGTGCACGCTGAGTGTTTCTTTTCTCTCTCTCTTTGGCAGCGACCATTGACCCGACCCTAGACTAATGACTCAGTGACCAAGTTGACCGAACCTTCTTTACACTGGCTTTTGGATTGTCAGAGTTGCAAACCTCATTGCCACTCCTACTTTTACCCTTTTCTCCAGGACACCCCGTATTACTACGAACGTCCACTTCCATTGGACAAAACCATCGTATGGTTATATACGAACTCGAAGGAATTCGAGGATGGTTTCTGGTTCTGGAGAAAACAAATAGGACTATTCAGTTGTCTTTTCCTTTTACCTTCTCTCAGGTTGCGAGTACTCCTTGGTTTAGGAGATAGTACACCTATTACGCAAATTGGATAGTCTTCTTCCAAACCATAGGCAGGTGCCGACCGGTAGGGAATGAAGAAAACCAATTAGCCTAAACGGTGTACAGAAGGTATTAAGTTCAGACAAAGCAAGGGATTAGTAGGAGGGCAAAGTAAATTGCGACTGATATTCACGACCAAACCAAGTATTTCTTCGCCAATCCTAAATCACCTTTGTATTTCTCCAGGACACTCCGTATCACTACGAAGATCCCAGTTTATTGGATAATCCATCGTATGGTTATATACGAACTCGAAAGGAACTTGTTCCAGTTCGGGGATGGATCCTGGTTCAGGAGAAATAGGAATAAAGTTCATTCAGGTGTCTTTTATCTTCACCTTCTCTCGCATTGCGAGTGCTCCTAGGATTAGGACAGTACACCTATTATGCTTATTGGATAGTCTTCTTCCAAACCATAGGCTGGTGTCGAACGGTAGGGAAGGAAGAAAACCAATTGGCCTAAAGGGGTGTACAGAAGGTAATGACTAAAGACATATAAAGGGATTTGGAGAAGTGGCAAAGAATTATACGGTTATAGTTGTGAATCTGGATGATGGAAGAGGCATTACTATGAATACCAGGATACCCCATCGAAACATTTCAATGTTTCAGTTTCACTGTGTACTGTTAAAAGAAAACTGATTTCCCAATTAGACACTTTCTCCAGGGTATGTATTTACCAAGTTTGATTCTCACATCTACATGGTTTTACAGATGATGAGTGGGAGTAAGTTATGGGAATTAGGTGACCATCCTCATTATATCGGGATTCGTTGTAATTGGTGATATTTGAGGAAGTCACCTGGGTTGTTTGCCGGTCGGTAAATATTTGGCTTTGAATATCCGTTGTTATGCACCAATTTAAAATTGATATATCTGTACGTCTATTTTTATAGAGTGAGATATACCTTTTTGAAATTATGTCTATGACATTTACCTATATCAGTGGATGGTTAGGTAAGGAGTATTGAACAGCGGTGTAATTCTTCTTAGCCATAAGTACAGTTTTCAACCTACGACACACAGTGAATGAGTCATTTGACTCAAGGGACCTATACAGAGTATTGTATGTTGTCCAGTGTCCATTAGGACAGAGGGGTTGGTCCTCATACTATATTCTGTTTACTTATGACTTCTCTAGTTCTTAGACATGTGTTTCGTAGAAATGCAGGGTCCAAGTTTTGAGAAGTTATAGGTATAAGAATAGAGTAGAGAACCAGGTATTGCAAGTATCGGGATTCTTCAAGGTGATCGAAGATGCAGATACTTGTGAATGGTATTCAGTTGATAGTAATGTTTAAGAGAACTTGCTTCTCTTTCAGGTTACTCATAATTGGAAGCATTCCTAAGTTGAGTAACGCTGATCGGCCTCCTTCCATTTAGATGACATGCACTGGAGACAGCTGCATGATTTGAATCTGGTTCAATTAAATCAGTGCCTCTGTTTCTATATTGGATATAGAACAGTTCGTATCTTGACATTGTTAAGATACAGGGAGTTGTCCGGCTTATGCTTAAAACCAGACTCCGGATAACTCAAGGCACGTTTCTGTAATGGCTGTTTGTGGGTTGACCCGGGCTATGACGAGGGTTGATTTTCTACCATCTGGAAGATCAATAGTGATATTGTTCTTGACTCGCCACAGTTTTAATAAAAATGGAATTTTTCAGAAAACAGTAGTGGGAGTATGGTAGAACTGGAAGTGATTCTAGAACCGCAAACGATTACTGAAGATTTGATAAGAATCTAAAGATTCAATCTGGTTTGACATTCCATTGGCCACTCCGCAGATATGGTGGGTAACCTCAGGCACCCGAGAGGTACTTCGGTATGCTCAAGGACGGTGGTAGGGAGGTTCTTGTTTACCCAGACCTGCCATTGCTGTTGTTCCAGACTGTGAGACCCGGCAGGAGGATGAGTATAGCGTCGTTCTAAACTAGCTTTAGAAGTGTACGTCTATATGACTCTGCCAGAGGGTTGTCGTAGTCAGTGGGAGCAGCGGAAGCATTGGTGGACATCAGGCTTATGTCTACTTATAGACTAGAGCAGATATAGCGGAGATAGATCATCTATTTCTGATGTGACAGTCATAGGTTTGACTTCATCAGAATAGGGGATGGATCTGTTAAGAAGGTAGTAGGGTGTGATGTCCTGGTATTTGATGACATACACAGAGTAGGAAGTGATATTCCTATACTACGATCGGTTATACTATGGTCGTCATACAGTAGTTTCTCCACATAGGATTTGGATCTTATATCGGACATTCTGGTTACTAGATCTAGATTTGGGTGGTTTCCCAATCTGGGTACTTAGACAACATTCTATGAGTATTTAGAATGGACGACTCCTGGCACGGTGGTGTACTTGCAGGTAATGGAGTCACCCTCTCTAAAGGTGTCTTACAGACTAAAGGGGAGAGGGATACGCATGATTGGCAGATCGCTTGCCTAGGCAATTGAGTTGATCATGAGATGTCAAGTATCACACCAGATGTTGTTCTTGCAGTAGATGCAATAAGATGATATTGATCCAATCCTAGAGAAACAGTCGGAAGCAGTTTTAGAACATAAGTGGATGTTCTAGGGATATGATAACGTCAGCCTCCTTATGGAGACGGTTATCATTCCAGGCTTCCAAGGTGACCTGGATGACAGAGTGGTTGTCAGAGTTATAGTTTTCCCTCTGACAAGAGGCAGTATTTTGGACAGGTGGTCCAAGAGGATACTGAGGGAAGGTATGGCGCAGGATACTGATTAAGTTCAGTTGACGATACAGTCTAAGAAGTTTGGATTTGGAGTTCATTTATGAGCTAGGTCCCATCAGACATCCAGACATTCTAAGACAGGTATTGCTCATTTCGGGAGATGGCTTTTTCCGCGAACATGGGATATAGAGAGACAGAAAGAAACATCACAGCGGATCCACTCACTGAGGCTATTCCTCGAACGCAATAGTTTCGCAAACGAGTTTTGTGAGACTGACTAGTAGAGGAGTTGGGTGTTCGGTATCACACGGGCTGTGAGTATGCGACATCGCAATAATTAGCCTTGAGTGCAAGTGGGAGATTGTTGGAGATAGTGCCCTCAGAGTCAATTATTGGATCACAGGCACGTGATTGCAATGATTGAGGGGAGGACCTGTCCCAGTAGGACAGTCTTACTCGAGATGATAGTATGCTATCTGGTTTATCTTTATCATCGTGTACTGCTTTAGGTGACCTTACGAGTCACTATTACACGTTGATAGAGCCCCTAGGATTCTTGCTTGATACCAGCAGTATGAGGGCGATCATATACGTGAGAGCTGGGGTCTATAAGCACATCCTTAAAAGGTCTCTAGTTGTGGGAGTTTCGAGACAGGGCATCGATTCTCCAGAGTAGACTAGTGTATACAGTCGAGACCCCGACGAGGGGCGGTGGCCGTTCTCACAAGCCACTGGTGTCAGTTGGTTCACCTAAGATGTATACAGGTGCTCATTGGGTTATGAATACACCGGACAGGACTCGTCGGGAACCTGCTAGTTGGGATTATACCAGACGTCAGATAGCAGTTCCCTGGTGACATGTGTACAGGTTAGTTCATCGACCTGAGATCGTCATTTGTCTCGTGTGAGTTCCCACTGTACTTTGATTACTACCCTACCACGGCTCAAAGGAGTCGTGCAAACAGGTTTTAGTTGGGTACAGTCCCGAGCCACATGGAGGCAGTGAGCGGATCTGCAGGGGTTCGTCTCTCCCGGTATTAGGGGTGAGGTCGCGCTGTGTCTAGGAGAGCCAGAATATGGAAAGTCCTTGGCCAAGGCAGGAGATTTGCTGGTAGGTATTCCAGTAGTATCTCAGGGTGTTCTGGGCTACACTCCGACACGACTTGTACCGCTATTGGGGGTCTGACTTTTACCAACCCCCTAGGCCCGCCATGCGATGCTCATAGACGAACGGACCGGACTGTACGGATATTGTCACTGACAGGCTCAGTAGGGTGTCAGGATGAGTTCGCTCATCGACGTCCCTTTTAGTCAATACCTGGTAGCCCGTTACGTATTGGCTTATACCTCTGACTTGCTAGTGGTTAAATCCACAACCATGGTGTTGACGAGTCTTTAGAGTCCACCACACTCAGTTACTCAAGTTTTGGGCGAAACGCTGTAGAGGCCGTATGGAGATTGTTAGTGTATATGCCCTAGAGGCCATTACTGTATCATACTAGTTTGTATATTACTTAATGGAAGCTTGGGATATTCACCTTGTATATACAATCTTGCTCAAAATAGTACTATGCTACTTGGTTTGTTTCTACTTCAATGTGTACATGTGTTTATTTTTGTATATCGCCTATACACATTAGTGGAGCCCTTAGGATCTTTGCTTGATTACCAGCGATGTGATGGCCGCCACACTAGTGGGGCTGGGTAATCTATAAGCACATCCTTATGCAGGTCCCTGGTCGTAGGACTATCGAGACAGGGCATCGATACTCCGGAGTAGACCAGCGCATGCGCTTCTCATCCCAGTGTGGGAGACGGTCTGTCCCACAGCCGTCAGTACGTCGTACTTGAGATAGTATGCGGGTGCTCGTTAGGTTACGGGTACACTGGACAGGACTCGTCGGGAACTGACTAGTTGGTATTATGCCTATCGTCAGTTATCAGTTCCCAGGTGACATGAGTACAGCTTAGTCCGCTGACTTGACACTGTCACTTCGCCTCGAGTGTGTTCCCACTGCACTTTGATTACTACCCTACCACGGCTCAAAGGAGTCGTGCAAACAGGTAGTAGTTGGGTGCAGTCCCGAAGCACTTGGAGGCAGTGACGGTTAGACAGGATTCGTCTCTCCCGGTATTGGGGGTTGACATCGCGCTGTGTCTAGGAAAGCCATTACACGAGTAGTCCCTGGCCAGGGCAAACGAGATATACTGGTAGGCTTCCAGTGTTATCTCAGGGTGTTTTGGGCTTCACTCCGACACGACTTGTACCGCTATTGGGGACTGACGTTTACCGCCTCCTAGGCCCGCCATGCGATGTATCAGACGAACAGACCGGACTGTACGGAGAATGTCACATTCAGGCTCAGTAGGAGTTCAGATGGGTTTCGCCTCGTCGGTCTTCTTATCGGCATTACCTGGGGACCGTTACGCACAGCTAGTGCCGCTTGCGGTCTGTGGTTAAACCCACTGCCAGCGTAGTGTCGAGTCTTTAGAGTCCCACACAGAAAGCTTTTCGCCTTTAGGCAAAAGAGTAGAGGTCGCATGGTTTTGCGACAGGTCGCATGGTTTTGCGACAGGTCGCATGGTTTTGCGACAGAGTTCGGTCACATCCGTGCACTTGTGCACGTACAGTATCCGGACAGTTTACACTAGCGGGCTTTGGTTTAAGCCAGATCCTAGTGTACCTTTTGGGATTGGATTTATCCAGTATGCATTCGTGTTCCTCGGAACGCGGATGCGGGTGTGTATGCACAGATGACGGGGAGACAGAGGCAGCGGATTCTCATTAGGGTTGTTGACAGTTGACCGTTGACTATTTGACTTTTTGCTCAACCCTAATGAGAATATGATATGTGATTAACTATTATATTAATTAAGTATTATGGTGACATGGTTGTTGACTTTTGTTGACTTTGTTGACTTGTTGACTTTTGTTGACTTGTTGACTTTGTTGACCGGTTGACTAGGCTTGACTAGTTGACCATCATGATAACCATAGCCATCATTTCATGGCAAAGACTTTTGCTTGCTTGCTCATTTGTGCAAAATGAGTGCATGAAATGATATGGTTATGGTTGCTTCAACCATCACATAACACTTGATTTGGTATAATGAGTTATGATGGTTTTGGATTATGAGAGGGTGAAAGACAAAAGACTTGCTCATTCTTTCTTGCTCATTCTCTCTCTTGTTCTTGAGCTCTCTTGCTCTTGCTTTCACCCTCTTCCTCTTGCTCCCTCTCTTGACTCTATGGTTCACATATCTCATGAGTTGAGAATCAAGAACCATAGATAAAATCCCATACAAACTCTTCTCTACTCATTCTAGTTCACAAGGTTTAGCAAACCGAGTGAACTAGTTTCTTCAAAGTTCGAAGAAGGAGCCAAAGGTTGGAGCTTTCAGGTGGATCTATCTTCGGCGTACGGAGACGACGGGAAGAAGCCAATCCGGACCACCATCGGAGCTTGAAGATGAAGGAGTTCAAGACAAGCAAGGTATAACCCCCTAACCGAGTAGTTAGAAACTCGTAGTTAGGTTGTTAGTTAGATGTTTAACCAAGATCCGGGTTATAAGTCCATGTTACCACCTCTATCAAAATCGTTTTTTTATCAGATTCCGCATGCCCGAAAGTACCGGGAGAGGTAGCATGGACTTACAGAGATATGGCAGGGTTCGATCAGATACGTGCGGTATTGCACGGATCGTGATCGGACGGTTTTTTACTAGCCGGCTTTGGCTTAAGCCGGATCCTAGTATTAGATAGTGTAGTTTTGTCTCTTTGCATTTGTGTTCAGTGGGAATACAATTGCGGGGATGTATTTGCAGTAGTGGGGTTTTCCTGTAATTTATTACGGGATCAGTTTTCTGAAGTTGCCAGTTTGCATTCCGTTCCGGCCGGTTTTCTTTTATTCCTTCACGGCCGGACTTTCCGTAGGAGGGTGTTATTTGCGGTTTGCAAATAACATTTTGTGGAGGGTGTTTCTTGCATAAGTGTGGCTTCATGATTATCCTCTTCATCATGAGATTCCATTCTAGTCCTTTCCTTTGCTTTTCATATGATGGTTTCGTGATACGATAAGATTAGAAGTGGGTGTGACATTATTATTGTTATTATTATTCTTTTTCTTCTCTTGTATAATCCATTCTAAAAAACCCCCATCACTAGTAGAGGCCGGCCACTTTTTTAAGCAAATAAGATGAGTGATTTCATTGTGTGTGATGTGGGAATTATCATCTCATTTTTCTTTGTACACCAAAGTGATCTCAAAAGTTCATTCTGTAAGCCCGCGGAGGCGCCCCGGCCGTCGATCCGATGCCGGAAACGCGGAAAACAAAAGCTTTGCGAACTTTGCAAAACGGCACCACCGCGGACTTTTTACCCGGATCGGGCCATTAACCTAGCTAGCTAGCAAACAAGAAAAGAGTAGAGAAGTATACCAAGCGATCCGTGTCCTTCGGTCTTCGTCTCCACTCCGATTTCCCGCGGAATCTCCGTCACCTCCTCGCTCGTCGGATAGGGCACCACGTAGCCGGAATCTTTTACGGGCTCCCGCCTCTTGACCGAGGCAACTCGGGCGCGAAGTTGGCTAGCCGACGCGTCCAAGACTTGCTATAGAATAGTGTAGTAAACTTGTCTCTTTGGGGTTTAAGAGGTTGCCATGTTGGAGGAATTTTACATAGGAATTTTCCATGGATGCTTGCAAGAAAAATCAATGGAGCATGCAAGAAATGAGCTCGGCCAAAAAAAAAGGATTTGTGCTCTGTGGAATTATGTGTGCAGAAGTGCACTCAAAAACAAAAATCATGCAAAGGAAATTTCCTTTACAGCGCACACACACACAGGAGGGGGACCCACGAAATTCCATGGAGGAATTATCTCACCCAAATTAAAACCCCTCTTCACTCAATCAAAAACTCATTCCAATCCCCAAACAGTGGCCGGCCCAACAATCTCCAAGTGGAAAAAATGGAATAAATAAAAAGGAGAAAAGGAATGAATGAATGGGAAATTAGTCACACTAATTTCCAACTCAATCCATTCACAAACCATCACCATAAATGCAATGAGATGGACAAGAATGGAATATCATGATGATGAAGCCACACTCATGCAAAGAAACCCCTCACAAAATGTTAATTGCAAACTTGCAATTAACACCCTCCAACGAAAAGTCCGACCGGGAAGGAAAAAGAGAAAACCGGCCGGAACGGAATGCAAACTGGCAACCCCAGAAAACCGATCCCGTAATAAATTACGGGAAAACCCCGCTACTGCAAATACATGCCCGCATTTGTATTCCCGCTGAACACAAATGCAAAGAGACAAAACTACACTATCTAATACTAAGATCCGGCTTAAACCAAAGCCGGCTAGTAAAACCCGTCCGATCACGATCCGTGCAATACCGCACGTATCTGATCGAACCCTGCCATATCTCCATACGGCCTCTACAGCGTTTCGCCCGAAACTTGAGTAACTGTCTGTGTGGTGGACTCTAAAGACTCGTCAATACTGTGGCTGTGGGTTTAACCACTAGCACGTCAGAGGTATAAGCCAATAC
This sequence comes from Agapanthus africanus, assembly GCA_030015575.1. NCBI lineage: Eukaryota > Viridiplantae > Streptophyta > Magnoliopsida > Asparagales > Amaryllidaceae > Agapanthus > Agapanthus africanus. The sequence goes on from CM057337.1 coordinate 236,976,184, forward strand.
GTGACGGGCCACCAGGTATTGACCAAAAGGGACGTCGATGAGCGAACTCATCCTGACACCCTACTGAGCCTGTCAGTGACAATATCCGTACAGTCCGGTCCGTTCGTCTATGAGCATCGCATGGCGGGCCTAGGGGGTTGGTAAAAGTCAGACCCCCAAAAGCGGTACAAGTCGTGTCGGAGTGTAGCCCAGAACACCCTGAGATACTACTGGAATACCTACCAGCAAATCTCCTGCCTTGGCCAAGGACTTTTCATGTTCTGGCTCTCCTAGACACAGCACGACCTCACCCCCAATACCGGGAGAGACGAACCCCTGCAGATCCGCTCACTGCCTCCATGTGGCTCGGGACTGTACCCAACTAAAACCTGTTTGCACGACTCCTTTGAGCCGTGGTAGGGTAGTAATCAAAGTACAGTGGGAACTCACACGAGACAAATGACGATCCCAGGTCGATGAACTAACCTGTACACATGTCACCTGGAAACTGCTATCTGACGTCTGGTATATCCCAACTAGCAGGTTCCCGGCGAGTCCTGTCCGGTGTACTCATAACCCAATGAGCACCTGTATACATCTTAGGTGAACCAACTGACACCAGTGGCTTGTGAGACCGGCCACCGCCCCTCGTCGGGGTCTCGACTGTATACACTAGTCTACTCTGGAGAAACGATGCCCTGTCTCGAATCTCCCACGACTAGGGACCTTTTAAGGATGTGCTTGTAGACCCCAGCTCCCACTTATATGATCGCCCTCATACTGCTGGAAGTCAAGCAAGAATCCTAGGGGCTTTATCAACGTGTAATAGCGACTCGAAAGGTCACCTAAAGCAGTACACGATGATAAAGATAAACCAGATAGCATACTATCATCTCGAGTAAGACTGTCCTACCGGGATAGGTCCTCCCCTCAATCATTGCAATCACGTGCCTGTGACCCAATAATTGATTCTGAGGGCACTATCTCCAACAATCTCCCACTTGCACTCAAGGCTAATTATTGCGATGTCGCGTACTCACAGCCCGTGTGATACCGATCACCCAACTCCTCTACTAGTCAGTCTCACAAAGCTCGTTTGCAAAACTATTGCGTTCAAGGAATAGCCTCAGTGAGTGGATCCGCTTTGATGTTTCTTTCTATGTCTCTCTATATCTCAAGTTCGTGGAGAAAGCTATCTCCCGAAATGAGCAATACCTCTCTTAGAATGTCTGGATGTCTGATGGGACCTAGCTCATAAATGAACTCCAAATCCAAACTTCTTAGACTGTATCGACAACTGAACTTAATCAGTGTCCTGCGCCATGCCTTCCCTCAGTATCCATCTGGACCATCTGTCCAAAAAACTGCCCCTCGTCAGAGGGAAAACTATAACTCTGACAACCTCCTTGTCGTCCATGTCACCTTGGAAGCCTGGAATGATAACTGTCTCCCGAAGGAGAATGCTGCTATCATATCCCTAGAACATCCACTTATGTTCTAAAACTGCCTCCTACTGTTTCTCCAGGATTGGATTAATATCAACTTATTGCATCTACTGCAAGAACAACATCTGGTGTGGTACTTGACATTTCATGATTGACTCAATTGCCTAAGCAAGTGATTTGCCAATCATGCACATCCCTCTCTATTTTAGTCTATAAGACACCTTTAGAGAGGGTGACTCCATCACCTGCAGGTACACTACCGTGCCAGGAGTCGTTCATTCTAAATACTCATAGAATGCTGTCAAGGTACCCAGATTAGGAAACCACCCAAATCTAGATCTAAAACCATAGATCTAGTAACCAGAATGTCTGATATAATATCCAAGTACTGTGTGGAGAAACCACTGTGTGACGACCAAAGTATAACCGATCGTAGTAAAGGAATATCACTTCCTACTACCTTCTCAACAGATCCATCCCCATTCTGATGACGTCAAACCTATGACTGTCACATCAGAAATGGATGATCTATCTCCGCTACATCTGCTTTAGTCTATAAATAGACATAAGCCTGATGTCCACCAATGCTTCCGCTGCTCCCACTGACTACGACAACCCTCTGGCAGAGTCATACAGACGTGCACTTCTAAAGCTAGTTTAGAACGACGCCATACTCATCCTCCTGCCGGGTCTCGCAGCCTGGAACAACAACAATGGCAAGTGTGGGTAAACAAGAACTTCCCTGCCACCGTCCTTGAGCATACCGAAGTACCTCTCGGGTGCCTGAGGTTACCCACCTTATCTGCGGAGTGGCCAATGGAATGTCAAACCAGATTGAATCTTTAGGTTCTAATCAAATCTTCAGTAATCGTTTGCGGTTCTGGAATCACTTCCAGTTCTACCATACTCCCACTACTGTTTTTCTGAAAAAAATCCATTTTTGATAAAACTGTGGCGAGTCAAGAACAATATCACTATTGATCTTCCAGATGGTAGAAAATCAACCCTCGTCATAGCCCGGGTCAACCCACAAACAACCACTACTGAAACGTGCCTTGAGTTGTCCAGAGTCTGGTTTTAAGCATAAGCCGGACAACTCCCCGTATCTTAACAATGTCAAGATATGAACTGTTCTATATCCAAGAAACAGAGGCACTGATTTAATTGAACCAGATTCAAATCATGCAGCTGTCTCCAGTGCATGTCAAGTAAATGGAAGAGAGGCCGATCAGCGTTACTCAACTTAGGAGTACTTCCAATTATGAGTAACCTGAAAGAGAAGTTAGTTCTCTTAATCATTACTATCAACTGAATACCATTCACAAGTATCTACATCTTCGATCACCTTGAAGAATCCCGATACTTGGAACACCTGGTTCTCTACTTTACTCTTATACCTATAACTCCTCAAAACTTAGACCCTGTGTTTCTACGAAACACATGTCTAAGAACTAGAGAAGTCATAAGTAAACAGAATATAGTACGAGGACCAACCCCTCCGTCCTAATGGACACTGGACAATATACAATACTCTGTATAAGTCCGCTGAGTCTAACAACTCATTCACTGTGTGTCGTAGGTTGAAAACTGTACTTTTGGTTAAGAAGAATTACACCGCTGTTCAATGCTCCTTACCTAACCATCCACTGGTATAGGTAAATGTCATAGACATAATTTCAAAAAGATATGTCTCACTCTATAAAAATAGACGTACAGATATATCAATTTGAAATTGGTGCACAACAATGGATATTCAAAACCAAATATTTGCCGACCGGCAAACAACCCAGGTGGCTTTCTCAAATATCACCAATTCCAACGAATCCCGATATAATGAGGATGGTCACCTAATTCCCAATAACTTACTCCCACTCATCATCTGTAAAACCATACAGATGTGAGAATCCAACCTGGTAAATACATACCCTGGAGCAAGTGTCTAATTGGGAAATCAGTTTTCTATTAACAGTACACAGTGAACCTGAAACATTGAAATGTTTCAATGGGGTATCCTGGTATTCCTAGTAATGCCTCTTCCATTATCCAGATTCACAACTATAACTGTATAATTCTTTGCCACCTCTCCAAATCCCTTTATATGTCTTTAGTCGTTACCTTCTATACACCCCTTTAGGCAAAATGGTTTTCTTCCTTCCCTACCGTTCGGCACCAGCCTATGGTTTGGAAGAAGACTATCCAATAAGCATAATGGGTGTACTGTCCTAGTCCTAGGAGCACTCGCAATGCGAGAGAAGGTGAGGATAAAAGACAACCGAATGAACTTAATTCATAGGTGATTTAGGATTGACAAAGAAGTACATGGTTTGGTCGTGAATAGCAGTCGCAATTTACTTTGCCCTCTTACTAATCCCTTGCTTTGTCTGAACTTAATACCTTCTGTACACCGTTTAGGCTAATTGGTTTTCTTCATTCCCTACCGTTCGGCACCAGCCTAAGGTTTGGAAGAAGACTATCCAATTTGCATAATAGGTGTACTATCTCCTAAACCAAGGAGTACTCGCAACCTGAGAGAAGATAAAAGGAAAAGACAACTGAATAGTCCTATTCATTTTCTCCAGAACCTGAAACCATCCTCGAAGTCCTTCGAGTTCGTATATAACCATACGATGGTTTTGTCCAATGGAAGTGGACGTTCGTAGTAATACGGGGTGTCCCGGAGAAAAGGGTAAAAGTAGGAGTGGCAAAGAGGTCTGCAACTCTGACAATCCAAAAGCCAGTGTTAAGAAGGTTCGGTCAACTTGGTCACTGAGTCATAGTCTTAGGGTCGGGTCAATGGTCGCTGCCAGAGAGAGAGAGAAAAGAAACACTCAGCGTGCACTCTATCCTAGATCAGAATGGTTACCAATTTATCTAATCTGGAAACCTCCCACTGTACCTCAAATTCTCCTCCAAACCTGAAAGAAGAATTAGTCGGGGTCACCCGAGGAGTAAACCAACTCATCAGTGGGAATCGGGATCCAACTATCATTGCATGATAACGTGACGGAATCCGCTCACGGTGTCACACTCCAGAAGGTATGCGCATATCTGGCAAGTTTCAGTACTTTTGAAACTCCCGATGTGGATTTTTGCCCCATGCTCTTATGACCTTGACTAAGGCCAACAAATCATAAGTCACATGTCAAGTTCTACCCGTCATTGTCCAGGTTGATTTGAACCCACCCGTACAAGCCCTTGACTAAGGCCAACAAGGCTATACGACTGTCCCAAACCAACGCATCTATCTATGCAGCATATGAATACCCAATAGCTACCAAACACTGTGCCTTGACTAAGGCCAACAAACACAGCTTGAATACTATTGACTACCCATATGAAACGACGGAGGGCTACGAATGGTTTCTGGCGAAAACCTTTAACGTAGTGAACTTGATATCGTTGAAGGAACGGATAGCTTTTTAGAAAATATAGTGACGAAAACCATTGCTAAAGAGGTCACTCCCGGTGAAGGGATCTCGGCTCTTTCCCCGTAGAATGGGGTGCAGGATATTCCAACTGAATACCACGGTGCAAAGCAAAAGTAATCGGCTATAGTGAAGTCAATGCCCTGACGCAAACTTCTGTCCAAGGGGTCACTCCCGGTGAAGGGATCTCGGCCCTTGCCTCGTCGACTGAGGAGCAGGATATTCCAAATGAATACCACGATGCAAAACAAAAGTGAACGTCCTTGCAATAACAGCTTTTTGAAAAGTGTTCCAACAACATCAGAATAGGTTTGTTTATCTTGCATTGATCCGAATCAACGCAGTCCCATCAATTAATCACACCACAAAGAACGAAAATATACTGACGTACGTATATGCCATCCGCATTCGCCACTGGGTCCCGTCATCACCCGTTAGGTTAGCTTACTAACGACAGAGCGGGGACTGGACTAGCGCGGATGAAAAACATATACAACATCTACTAATATATATATATACCAATATATAGTATTTCGTTCAAGGCGTGATAAAAATGCAGCAACACAGAAATGTATAGCAACACAGATCAATATAGATATCTGGGATCCCCGGGTTTCACAGAGCCGCTACTGAAACCCGACGTTCCCCTGGTCGTGTGGATAGCCTGTGCAATGAAAACCTAGACCCCTACGGGCGCGGCAAGTTACCCGCCAAAACCTGAAGCGAGGCAGCCCCCTTCAGCACCGTGAATGGACCACCCAGCACTTCACGGAATCCGGTAACTTGGGCACCCCTCCTGGGTCAGCCTGTACCCCCTACGAGTGCGGTGAATAGCCCGCCAATTCTAGAGTGAAGCCCCCTCCGTCTCAATGCCATGAGATGCGGGCTTGTTGCCCTCCAGAATCCGGCTATCCGTGCACCCCTCCGCGGGGTAATCCTAGTACAGAAAGTAAAATATACATACACCGGGTACATCGACCACAACCAGGTCGTGCCCCAAAAGAATAATACAAACAGGCAGTGACGGCAGTCCACATGTCGGACGCTCGCCCCGCAATATCAAATGTACATAATATAACAAAACTGTACTACCACTGCAACCAGGCTATCCCCCACGACCGATCCGCAACAACACAGTACAATCACAGAACATCAACGTGAAAGTCACGTTCGCAAATCCGTCTAACCGGGCTATAGCAGTTAGACGGGATTTACCGATCAAGTGACATTCACGGTCGCAGATATAAAGTAAATACTGTGAACTAGCATGTTTAAAATATCCGATCGAACAAAATTTATCAAGTGGGCCCCAAAAAGTACTGTAGCACTTACAGAAAATCTGGGCCCAAAAATAATATCCCAAAACCCCTATTTCCTAACCAAAAGCCCACTGGAAAAATTTCGCACAGCAAGGACTTCTTTCCACCGCGGAACAGCGGCCAAACGAGGGGTTTGGCCGCCTTTCCGCGGTCATCCTGAAGCATCGCAAAACCAAATTTTTCCAGAGTCCTTAGAATTTCATTCTCATGTTTCTGCAATGTACTGAAAAATTTTCTGAGACAAAATAAAATCGACAGAAACCTGAAGCATGGGAAAATACGGTTTTTGGGGATTTTCGTTCGATCGAGCACTAAACATACTAGAGCAAGCTAGGTAGGTTAACGGCGTGGCTCTGATACCAATGTAAGCCCGCGGGGGCGCCCCGGCCGTCGATCCGATGCCGGAAACGCGGAAAACAAAAGCTTTGCGAACTTTGCAAAACGGCACCACCGCGGACTTTTTACCCGGATCGGGCCATTAACCTAGCTAGCTAGCAAACAAGAAAAGAGTAGAGAAGTATACCAAGCGATCCGTGTCCTTCGGTCTTCGTCTCCACTCCGATTTCCCGCGGAATCTCCGTCACCTCCTCGCTCGTCGGATAGGGCACCACGTAGCCGGAATCTTTTACGGGCTCCCGCCTCTTGACCGAGGCAACTCGGGCGCGAAGTTGGCTAGCCGACGCGTCCAAGACTTGCTATAGAATAGTGTAGTAAACTTGTCTCTTTGGGGTTTAAGAGGTTGCCATGTTGGAGGAATTTTACATAGGAATTTTCCATGGATGCTTGCAAGAAAAATCAATGGAGCATGCAAGAAATGAGCTCGGCCAAAAAAAAAGGATTTGTGCTCTGTGGAATTATGTGTGCAGAAGTGCACTCAAAAACAAAAATCATGCAAAGGAAATTTCCTTTACAGCGCACACACACACAGGAGGGGGACCCACGAAATTCCATGGAGGAATTATCTCACCCAAATTAAAACCCCTCTTCACTCAATCAAAAACTCATTCCAATCCCCAAACAGTGGCCGGCCCAACAATCTCCAAGTGGAAAAAATGGAATAAATAAAAAGGAGAAAAGGAATGAATGAATGGGAAATTAGTCACACTAATTTCCAACTCAATCCATTCACAAACCATCACCATAAATGCAATGAGATGGACAAGAATGGAATATCATGATGATGAAGCCACACTCATGCAAAGAAACCCCTCACAAAATGTTAATTGCAAACTTGCAATTAACACCCTCCAACGAAAAGTCCGACCGGGAAGGAAAAAGAGAAAACCGGCCGGAACGGAATGCAAACTGGCAACCCCAGAAAACCGATCCCGTAATAAATTACGGGAAAACCCCGCTACTGCAAATACATGCCCGCATTTGTATTCCCGCTGAACACAAATGCAAAGAGACAAAACTACACTATCTAATACTAAGATCCGGCTTAAACCAAAGCCGGCTAGTAAAACCCGTCCGATCACGATCCGTGCAATACCGCACGTATCTGATCGAACCCTGCCATATCTCCATACGGCCTCTACAGCGTTTCGCCCGAAACTTGAGTAACTGTCTGTGTGGTGGACTCTAAAGACTCGTCAATACTGTGGCTGTGGGTTTAACCACTAGCACGTCAGAGGTATAAGCCAATACGTGACGGGCCACCAGGTATTGACCAAAAGGGACGTCGATGAGCGAACTCATCCTGACACCCTACTGAGCCTGTCAGTGACAATATCCGTACAGTCCGGTCCGTTCGTCTATGAGCATCGCATGGCGGGCCTAGGGGTTTGGTAAAAGTCAGACCCCCAAAAGCGGTACAAGTCGTGTCGGAGTGTAGCCCAGAACACCCTGAGATACTACTGGAATACCTACCAGCAAATCTCCTGCCTTGGCCAAGGACTTTTCATGTTCTGGCTCTCCTAGACACAGCACGACCTCACCCCCAATACCGGGAGAGACGAACCCCTGCAGATCCGCTCACTGCCTCCATGTGGCTCAGGACTGTACCCAACTAAAACCTGTTTGCACGACTCCTTTGAGCCGTGGTAGGGTAGTAATCAAAGTACAGTGGGAACTCACACGAGACAAATGACGATCCCAGGTCGATGAACTAACCTGTACACATGTCACCTGGGAACTGCTATCTGACGTCTGGTATATCCCAACTAGCAGGTTCCCGGCGAGTCCTGTCCGGTGTACTCATAACCCAATGAGCACCTGTATACATCTTAGGTGAACCAACTGACACCAGTGGCTTGTGAGACCGGCCACCGCCCCTCGTCGGGGTCTCGACTGTATACACTAGTCTACTCTGGAGAAACGATGCCCTGTCTCGAATCTCCCACGACTAGGGACCTTTTAAGGATGTGCTTGTAGACCCCAGCTCCCACTTATATGATCGCCCTCATACTGCTGGAAGTCAAGCAAGAATCCTAGGGGCTTTATCAACGTGTAATAGCGACTCGAAAGGTCACCTAAAGCAGTACACGATGATAAAGATAAACCAGATAGCATACTATCATCTCGAGTAAGACTGTCCTACCGGGATAGGTCCTCCCCTCAATCATTGCAATCACGTGCCTGTGACCCAATAATTGATTCTGAGGGCACTATCTCCAACACATTCTTCACTTCCTCTATCCATGGCAACTTCTAAGCCCCAAAAGAGACATGGCTACTACACTATTCTACAGCATCTCTTGGACGCGTCGGCTAGCCAACTTCGCGTCCGAGTTGCCTCGGTCCAGAGGTGGGAGCCCGTAAAAGATTCCGGCTACGTGGTGCCCTTTCCGACGAGGAGGAGATGAACGGAGTTTCCGCGGGAGATCGGAGTGGAGACGAAGACCGAAGGACACGGATCGCTTGGTATAACTCTCTACCCGTATTTTACTTTGCTAGTTGCTAGGTTAATGGCCCGATCCGGGTGAAAAGTGCGCGGTGGTGCCGGTTTGCTAGTTTGCAAATTTAAAGTTTTTCGCTTCCGCATTTTGGCGTCGGATCGACGGCCGGGACGCCGCCGCGGACTTACACTAGGTTGCTCAAAGTGCTAATCTAAGCTACCTAGGGGATATAGAGTGAGCTTATGGATGTATTAGTCTAGCTAACCCTTGATCTCAACACATGAGAGGTTAGGGTTAGGGTTTGAAGAGAGAGTGAGCTTGAGGAGAGAGAAGGTAAAGATGATAATGAAATGAGATAATGATCTATCATAATATATATGAAGCATTATTTATTTATCCGAAAATGAAATAATAGAATTAACAACCATGCTTCATAAATATCTATGAGTGATTCATCTCCATGAGTCATTAAGCATTTATGATGCATTAATGACATGGATGAATCACACAAATGAGTCACTAATCTCATTTAATGCAATGCCACCTTACCCCCCAAGTCACCACTCTTCTAGAAGCTTCTCGACAAATTACGAGAACGCCCCTCCAATTCATGAATACACGGAAAAAAATTTAGACTGTATAAATCCAATAACCTGATACTAGAATCTGGCTTAAACCAAACCCGGCTAGTAAAAACTGTCCAAAAAGTCATACGTGCGTAAACACACGTATGCGTCCGAACTCTTGTCGTAAAACAATACGACCTCTATATCGTTTCGCCTGGAGCAGAAAAACTCTCTGTGTGGGACTCTAAAGACTCGACACTACGTTGGCAGTGGGTTTAACCACAGACCGCAAGCGGTACTAGCTATACGTAACGGTCCCCAGGTAGATGTCGATAAGAAGGCCGATGAGGAAACTCATCCGTACTCGCACTGAGCATGATGTGACAATCTCCATACAGTCCGGTCTGTTCGTCTAAGACTATCGCATATCTGGCCTAGGGGGCGGCAAGCGTCAGTCCCCTAATAGCTGTATAAGTCGTGTCGGAGCGAAGCCCATTACACCCTGAGAAGCTACTGGAACCTACCAGTATATCTCGCTTGTCCTGGCCAGGGACTTTGCGTAATGGCTCTCTGACACAGCGCGATATCATCTCCCAATACCGGAATAGACGAATCCTGTCTAACCACTACTGCCTCCAAGTGCTCGGGATGCACCCAACTGCTATCTGTTTGCACGACTCCTTTGAGCCGTGGTAGGGTAGCAATCTAAGAACAGTGGGACACACTCGAGGCGAAGTAGCAGTGTCAAGTCTGCGGACTATGCTATACTCATGTCATCTGGGAACTGTTAACCGACGACGGGTATAATACCAACCAATCAGTTCCCCTGCGAATCCTGTCCGGTGTACCCGTAACCCAACGAGCACCTGTATACTATCTCCAGTACGACGTACTGATGGCTGTGGGACAGACCATCTCCCCAACTGGGATGAGAAGCGTACACACTTAGTCTACTCCGGAATGTCGATGCCCAATCTCGATAATCCAACGACCAGGGACCTGTATAGGATGTTGCCTACAGACTACCCAGCCCCCACTAGTGTGACTGCCATCACAACGCTGGTAATCAAGCAAAGATCCTATGGGCTCTACTAATATGTATAAGTGATACGTTGCAAGAAACATATGCACATATTAAAGTAGACACAAACCAAGTAGCATACTACCATTTTTAGCAAGACTGTATATACAACTGTGATTATCCCAAGCTTCCATTAAGTAATATACAATCTAGTATGATACAATAATGGCCCCTAGGGCATATACACTAACAATCTCCCACTTGCACTTGGGCCATGAGCTGGCATATCGTAGACCTATCATCTCGAATAGTCTCTCGAACTGCGTCTGAGGAATGGCATTTGTGAATGGATCAGCAATGTTATTCTCCGTCTCTACTCTTTTCACCTCGATCTCCCGGCGATCTACGATCTCCCTGATCTGGTGATACCGCCTTAAGATGTGTCTGGACTTCTGATGGGACCTGGGTTCCTTTGCTAAAGCTATAGCGCCGTTGTTGTCACAATACAGAGGTCTTGGACCAACACTGGAAGGAACCACCTAAAGTTCTGTGAGGAACTTCTTCATCCAGACAGCTTCTTTTGCGGCATCACAAGCAACTATGTACTCCGCTTCCATTGTTGAGTCAGCAACGGTCTCCTGCTTGGAACTCTTCCAACAGACCGACCCTCCATTGAGGGTAAAGACATAACCCGACATGGATTTGGAGTCATCTTTGTCACTTTGGAAGCCGGAGTCGGCAAAGGCCTCAATCTAGAGGTCTTTTCCGCCATACACTAAGAACATCTCCTTTGTCCTTCTTAGGTACTTGAGAATGTTCTTTACTGCTATCCAGTGCTTCTCCTCTGGGTTTGCCTGATACCGGCTTACAACGCTCAATGCGTATGCTACATCTGGTCTGGTAGATAACATCGCATACATTATAGAGCCTACCGCAGAAGCGTAGGGTATAATCGACATGCGATCTCTTTCCAAATCAGTCTTGGGAGACATCTCTTTGGAGAGGGTGATTCCGTGACAAGCCGGTAGGTTACCGCGCTTAGAATCATCCATATTGAATCTTTTCACTATGGTGTCTATGTACTTGGACTGTGAAAGTCCTAACATCCTTTTTGTTCTATCACGATAGATCCGGATCCCCAGAATGTAGGTGGGATCACCCAGGTCTTTCATGGAGAATTTATATGACAAGAATCTTTTGACTGACTGTAACATAGGAATATCATTTCCTATTAGGAGAATGTCATCCACGTACAAGACGAGGAATACTACAGCTCTCTCTACAATCTTACTGTATATGCAAGGTTCATCTGGATTTTTGATAAAGTCGAATTCTTTGACAGCATCATCAAAACAGATGTTCCAACTCCGTGATGCCTGGTTTAGTCCATAAATGGACTTAAGCAACTTGCATACTTTACCGCTGCTCCCACTCTGAATGAATCCCTCTGGCTGATCCATATAGACGCTCTCTTCCAAATTTCCATTTAGAAAGGCCGTCTTTACGTCCATCTGCCAGATTTCATAATCGTGGAAGGCAGCAATAGCAAGAAGGACCCAAATGGATTTGAGCATAGCCACCGGAGAAAAGGTTTCGTCATAATCCAAACCAGGTCTTTGACGGAAACCCTTTGCAACAAGTCTAGCCTTATAGGTTTCAATCTGTCTATCTACACCAATCTTCTTTTTGAAGATCCATTTGCATCCTACGGGTTTTACCCCATCTGGAGCAACGTCCAAAGTCCATACTTTGTTAGTGTACATGGACTCCATTTCGGTCCGTATTGCATCCAGCCATTTTACTGAGTCACCGCTCTGAATGGCTTGCTGGAAGCTAGTAGGCTCATCATAGTCAATAGTGCAATCCTCTCTATCCCTGTCTATGAGAAAACCGTAGTATCTTTCGGGCGGATGAGATTGCCTACTACTCCTACGGAGTGGCGTCGGGATGTCCCGTTCTCCTGAACCTTCTGGTTCTTCCAAGCTTTCAGTAATAGCTTGTGATTCTGGAAATTCTTCCAGTTATACTACGCTCTCACTTGTTCCTTTTTCTAAAAACTGATGTTCCAGAAAGTGGGCATGACGAGAAACAAAAACTTTTTGTTCCTCTGCGTAATAGAATAGATACCCCTTGGAGTTCTTTGGATATCCCACAAACTTACAATGTACTGATCGTGCCTCGAGCTTGTCCGCATGCTGCTTTTTAACAAAAGTTGGACACCTCCAAATCTTTAGATACTGAAGATAGGGTTTCTTCCCACTCTACATCAGATATGGTGTGGTAGGCACAGTCTTGGTAGGAACTAGGTTCAAAAGATATGCAGGCGATTCTAGTGCATATCCCCAGAATGATCGCGGTAACTCAGCGTTACTCATCATGGAACGAACCATATCTAATAGGGTTCGATTCCTCCTTTCCGATACACCGTTGTGTTGTGGTGTGTATGGAGGAGTAAGCTGAGAGAGAATTCCAATCTCTTTTAAGTAACCCAGGAACTCGGCACTTAAGTATTCACCACCTCGATCAGATCTCAGTGTTTTTATACTCTTGCCTGTTTGTTTTTCCACTTCATTCTTGTATTCTTGGAATTTCTCAAAGGCCTCAGATTTATGCTTCATTAAGAAGATATATCCATACCTAGAGAAATCATCCGTAAAAGTAATGAAGTAGGAATAACCACCTCGCGCATGTGTAGACATTGGACCGCACACGTCACTGTGTATGAGTCCCAAGAGCTCGCTTGCTCTTACTCCATGTCCAGAAAACGGAGTCTTTGTCATCTTTCCCATGAGACAAGATTCACAAGTAGTATAAGACTGATATTCAAACGGATTCAAATATCCTTCTCTATGTAACTTAGTCAACCTTCTCTCATTGATGTGACCTAGTCTACAATGCCATAAGAAAGCCTGATTTAATTATGGAGACTTTCTTTTAAGCGTATTCTGGACATTGAAAACCTGAGCTTGACTTAATACGTATATGCCGTTATCTAATGTACCTGACCCAATCAGAACTTGATTTAGGTGGATGTTAACTATATCGCTTACGAATGTAAAATCATATCCCTCTCTCGAAAGTGAGGACACTGATATGATATTACAAGTCATACTAGGTATATATAAAAAGTTACATAAAATCAATATATGCCCACTTGTCAAACCTAGAAGATATTCTCCCACGGATTCAGCATTCACTGTCATTCCGTTTGCAACTTTGAGAGACCAATCACCTACCTTTATAACTTTACGGTTTCTCAAAGCATGTAATGAATTACAGATATAAGATCCTGCTCCGGTATCTAATACCCAGGAAGTAGAGTTAATTGACAAACAGTTTTCAATAACAAACACACTTGAGGCTGAAGCCACAACATGCTTTGTATCTTGGCTACTGGCTTTCAAAGCCCTGCAATCATTCTGCCTATGCCCAATCCCATAATAATAGGAACTACCCTCTTTACTACATTCAGTCCCGAAACTTTTGCCCTTCTCTTTCCTTCTACTTCTCTGGTTTCCTTCAGGGTAGAAGGTAGAGACTGTAGAATCAAGTCAGTATCTGACCTGTTTCCCAACGTGGTCTTCAGGTCCTGGAGCTCATCAATATAGCTAGTCATTGTAAGGACGTTGTCCCCTACAGATGACCCGACAGCCAACCTCGCTTGAATTAATTCGGTCGAGGTCTCATATCTTGCGATATGAGACTGCTCTCCATATAAATCTTTGTTATGGAGAAAGATGGAAACTGAGTCCATCTTCTCGTGCTGCTTCTGGTATACACCATCAACTGAAGCTAACACGAGGCATTTGGCTTTCGCTTTATCCTTTTCCCTTGTCTGGCGGATATCCATATCCGTGACGGTGGAAACTGGACCTGGGACGGCGGGATCTTGAGTAGTAATAGGGTGGTCCAGCTTGTCATAGGCAATGGACATTTGGACAGACCTTTGCCAGTCATATAAGTCAGATTCAGTCAATTTGTTATCTAGATGTAACCTATGTGTGGTCACAAGGTCGCTGTAATTAAGAGAGAGAGAAGAAAATACTATTAGCATGATGCTCTTGCAAGTTTAGAGTGGTTTTAAGTTTATCTAAATAGGATGTCTCCCACTGTTTCTCGAATCCTTCCTCAAACCATAAAAGAAGAATTAGCCAGGACTATTCTCACCGTACAATACTTGCTTAACCGTTCAGCCAGGCCAGTGTCGATACTTCGAGGGAGGTTTTCCAACACTTTCGCGAAGTTCCTTAATTAAATAACCTCTTTTCTCTGGGGGCGTAACCCCGCTGACACCTTTCTAGGCACCTACTTGGTTTATAGCATTGATCGTTAAGTGACGAATCTCCTGATAAGTAGTATATACTCACAGTAGGATCGGGATCCAAAATATCATCGTATGATAATGTTGAAGGAATCCTACCAACATTCATCAAACTCCAAAATGGTATGCATCTCTCTGCAAATTTCAGTTTCTTTAGAAATTCCCGATGTATATTTTTGCCCCATGCTCTTATGACCTTGACGAAGGCCAACAAATCATAAGTCACATGTCAAGTTCTGCCCATCATTATCTAGTTAATTTGAACCCACCCGTACATACCCTTGACGAAGGCCAACAAGGTAATACGACTGTCCCAAACCAACACATCTATCTATGCACCAAATGAATACCCCAGCAGCTACCAAACACTATGCCTTGACGAAGGCCAACAAACATAGCTTGAATACTACTGACCATTCATAAGAAATGACGGAGGGCTACGAATGGTTTTGGCAAAACCGTGAACGTAGTGAACTTGATTTAATCGAAGGAACCTGATACTTTTTAAAAGGAGTGGTTAAAGCTCCGCAATTAAAAATTCTGATCTTTTTAAAATAACCGAGTGGTTTCTTTTAAATTTGTTCCAACGACTTAACTTTGGTTTATTTTCTTTGCATTATAATAATGCGTCCCATCATTTATCCTATCATTGCAGAAAACAACGAAAATACCACGTCCTCTTATGCCATCCGCATTCGCCACGGGGTCTCGTCATCACCCGTTAGGTTACTTAACTAATGACAGAGCGGGGGCTGGGCTAGTGCGGGTGTAAAACATAAGTGACGTCTAATAGCTATCATATATAGATATTGTACATTCGTCAGACGCAATAATAAGCATTCCAGATCACTGATGAACTTTATTGGATATACTAGCAATCCGCATTTGCTTTGAGCCTTGTTCATATCAGATTTTTGCATTTTCATACCGCCCAATTTTTATCACATTGCATATCCGTAGATACTCTTGAGCCGTGTTTGCTAGTCAATTGCAGGATACAGGTTCTCGGTTCCAAAACGGTGAAATTCATGGAAAACGCGAAAAATCCGGGTTCTTGCCGACCACAGATAAAACACGGTCTCCGTCCTTCATCCGTATGCTGCCAGATACCAGTTTAGGAAGACAAAATGTCAAATCGATGTCGTTTTCAGGCACAAGGCTCAATGGTAGCACAAGATCCAAGAGATCTACGCGGCGCTCGAGACAATCATGACAAAATCTTAACAAAAAGTCCACCTTTCCTTCAACAGAAATTCTGGAAAAATCGTGGAGCCAAATTGAGAAAATACATATACCAGAATTAGGTACACTGAAGACCAGGGGACCACCAAAAATACAGAGCCACAACTCATCTAAACGGCCGCGGAAGCGCGGCCAAAGGGGGGTATTGGCCGCGCTTCCGCGGCCGTTCTGGCGCCAGACATGCAGGGCTTTTGGGGGTAGGTTGGTCTTTTCATGTATGTTCTGTTGGTTGCCCTAGGGTTTCATGTTTTGGCCTATAAATAGCCCAGAAGTTTGTGAAGGAAGGGGTCCAATTCTTGTATTTCTTTTGCTAAGTTTTAGTTACATGTTCTTCTTCCTCTTCTCACCTCTTCTCCATTAAACTTGTAAGTGAGCTTTTGAGTGAAGAGTGATGAATAAAGAAGACCATTTTATTATCATGCTTGTCTCCTTATATTTATGCTTGTTGTAATTTTAATTCGTTAAGTAGTTGTTGTTATTTCCTTGTTATTTCTTTCTTCTCTTTTTTCTTTATCCTTACATATGACAATGATACTTACGCTTGATCCTCGCCAAGGTGAGGTCGCAAATAGTTAGTCGTATTCTTCTAATCTCCTTCTTTCTATCTTCCTCTTTTGTGTGGTTTTATTTTTCCGTATTATGATGTGTGAGTAGTTCATTCTTGTTAGGGTAGGATAAGGGAAGTTTGAGAGAAGGAAATCTCTCTCACTCTTTCCTTTCCCAACATCTTAAATCGACTCCCGTTAATTGAACCACAATCCGCTCCTTACGGCACCCTATCCTACATGATAGCGGTGATTCCGTAGTGAGACCGGTTGTGGTTGAATTAACCGGAGGTTATGGATAAGAGCCAAGAACGGACGGACAAGCACCAAAAGGAAGGACTATGCGTTGGAAAGCCTAGCTTATACTCGCAAGTTCCTTCCTAGTCGTGCTAATCCCCGTTGTTGCCGATTACCGTAACACCGATATTAAGTGGGGCAACGAAAGATGTGGAGACTCCTAACTCAAACTAACCTAATCCTAACCCTAACAAGCTCTCTTTAAATATCAACTTAGCACTTAGATAGTTACAAACAAAATCTGAACAACCGGACTTAACTCGTCAAAAAAACACATAGAAAAAGATTCCCATCTCCCTGCGGACGACCCGTACTCAACCGGCTAGCTACGTGCGAAACTGTCTTGATTGCGGTATTTAAACTAGAACTTGAACACGCTCGTATCCTAACAATCAAATGGCGCCGTTGCCGGGGAGACGGTAGTTTATTTCTTTGTGTAATTTCGGGTTAATTTGTGAATATAAAAACAACAAAAAAAAACCAAAAAAATATATACTTTGTAAAAATCATCTTGTTATTCTTGATTAGTTTTTGTGCAAGTGTGCAGGAAATACGAAGCTTGAGATTGACGCCAAAGACGTTGGAAATACGGAGTTCAAGTACAGTGCCAAAGACGTGGGAAGATAGACCCACATTTTCGCGGCTACACCGCGACGGACAAAACGAACCAGTCGGTCTACTGTCAAAATCTGGAGCTGTTCCAGTGAGCAAATCAAGATTCAGTACATCCAGACAAGCAGAGGACACCCAACAGAGAACACCCAATTTTTTCAAAACACCAATCCCCCAAACTAGCCGCCCTTCCGCGGCCATTGCATGCGTTTGGCCGCGGAACCGCGGCCACTTGGTGGGGTCAGGCTGCCATATTTTCTCTGTAAGTCCCTCTTTCCCTCTCCTCTCCTCTGGACTCCACTGAACTGTGTTTTCTGCAGCCTTCTTTGCGCAAATTCTTCTCCCCCTTCCAATAAACTGTTCTTGTGCAGGATTCTTTGCGCCGCAAATAAAAATTGTTTGCTGTTGATCTTGTTACTGTTTTGCATTCTTTAATACGGACTTAAGGGGCTTGAAAACAATCCAGATTGGGTGGGGATTTCATCACCCTTCCCAGGACCCCAAAAATCACTAAAGTATATGCATTGTCCATTGTAATTAAAAAATACTAGACTTCAGCCCTAAGGACTTCGCGCTCATTAGGAGAAGATAAACCTTGTTTAGAACCTTGCTTAACCGTATATTGTTTACGGGGTGTCTAGGAAAGTGTTAAAGGCGCAACCGCCGAAAGAGAAAGGGTTATTTAATTAAGGAACTTCGCGAAAGCGTTGGACAACCTCCCCTTATCTCTGCACTTACCTGGCCTCGTGATCAGTGTATTTTTAAGCTTGTTTCTCGACACTGTTTAACTTCGACAATCAAGTTCAGGAGGAGGTCTAGTAGACCTAGGTTACCCTAGATCTAGGTGTGATTGTGCATATCTTGTTTGTGATTGCTTAAGCCGTATTCCCGTACATACTTCTGTAAATCTTTTTCTAAAAAAAAAAAAAAAAAAAAATCAAAAACTTTTATAAAAACTTGCCCTTTTGTCGCCAAATCCATTTTCACCCACCACTCATCGCCTTTCTTCATTGACGTTTTCTTACCCTCACCTTCTTCGCTTTGACTATACTAAACTCGTTTAGTGTATGTCCGCTTGGACTCGGGACACTAGCGCCCGTCTAGTCCGCGTTACGTTAGTCGCGACCGACTACGCGATCAACTCCGAAGTCGATACTCCGTCCACTCCTCTTTCACCCCTTCCTTTGCCGGCCAACTCCGACGTTGACCGGAATTCTGTTCATACATCTTCACCTTCACCTTCACCTTCACCAGCCTCTTCTTCCGCGATGTCGGGATTTAATCCGAACATCTCTTTGACCACCCCTGGATTGGCTCCACCTCCTACGGAGACCAATCTTCCACCACCTCCGCCTGTTGTAGCGCCGCAGCGAATTGCGCTCCAGGATCGTTTCTACCCTACCCGTTCTGCACTTCCAACCTGCCTTTCTCTTCCTCCGGCCAATGGGGACAACTTTGAAATTAAGCCCCATTTCATCAACATGCTTCCACGTTTTCATGGGCTTGAATCTGAAGATGCCTATATCTTCATTAACAAATTTCAAAACGTCTGTGCCATGATGAAAACAACCCAGCTGTCGGACGATGCTATACGTCTACGGGTCATTCCGTTCACTTTATGCGATCTCGCAGAAAAATGGCTGTATAGCACCGCTTCCCACTCAATCACCAGCTGGGACGAGTTTGTTAAAGCGTTTCTGAAAAAATTCTACCCAAATCATAAGACCGCAAGAATTCGAAATGAGATCAACCAATTCTCCCAGCTTCCTTCTGAACCCTTCTGGAAGTGCTTTGACCGATACAAAGACCTTCTTGTTCAGTGTCCTCACCACGGTATAGAGAAATGGCAACTCTGCCAAACCTTATACGAGGGACTGAACCCAGCAACGAAGCAGTTGCTTGAAACCATCTGTCAGGGCCACTTCCTATCCAAATCTGACGAGGAAGCGTGGCAGTTCTTTGACGATCTTGCGGAGCAAACGCTACAGTGGGAGAGCACCAGACCGACTCCTTCTTCTTCTTCTACCTCCACTTCTACCGGTCAGTCTAGGGTAGGAATTCACCAGCTTGATGTCTCTATTGCGATGAGAGCTGAAATGGCTGCAATAACAAAAAAGCTTGAAGCAATAGAGAGCAAATTTTCTTCTCCTACTCCTGCCCCTGTTCTCCCCCTTCGTACCATCTGCGCTTGTTGTTCCGATCCTTCTCACTTGACCGAAGAGTATCCTTACAATCCACCATCGCAAGGACAGGATCAGGTTAATGCATTCCAGCAAAGACCAAGGAATGATCCACACTCTTCCACCTACAATCCCGGTTGGAGGAACCACCCCAATTTCGCCTGGAATCAGAATCAGAATCAATTCCAGGGCAACAATTTCCAAAGGGCCCCTCCACCGCAACAACAAGCGCAACAACAAACTCAGTATCAGCAGCCCTTCCAACCCCAACCTTACCAAAACCAGACGAACAACTTTGCACCGAACAATTCCTTTCCACCTAACAACTTTTTTCCGTCGAACAACGATAAGGTTTCCTCGCTCGAGCGAAGTCTGGATGCGTTTGTTAAACAATCGACTCAATCCACCGCCAACATCCAGTCTTCGATCCTATCTTTAGTGCAACACACCGCCGCACACGGGCAGAGCATCAAGACCATCGAGGCCCAGATTGCACAGCTGAACGCGGCCTTAAGCGAGCGAGAGAAGGGGAAGCTCCCGTCCCAGCCACTTCCAAATCCCGGCCACCCACATAATGCACATGTTGCTCTTGAACAACAAAACCATAATGTGAGTGCCGTGACCACACTGAGATCAGGGAGGGTGCTGCAAAACAACATTGGCAAGCAAATCAACGATGACACCCCGGCCGCTTCTTCTTCTGCTTCTTCTCCTTCTTCTTCTTCGTCTTCCGAGCCTATTCTCCGTTCTTCACAAGGCTCCTCCTCTTCTTCTTCTGCCCTGAACGGACCCGCTTCTCACTCCACGAAAACACCTATTCTGGGATCTGTTCCAACTCCAAAATCTCCTCCTCCAGCTTTAGACTCAACCAATTTTCAAAATGTTCCATTTCCAAACCGGTTGAGGTCTAACAAACAAAATCCACAAATGGAGAAGATTTTGGAGTTATTCAAGCAAGTTAACATTAACATTCCTCTTTTAGATGCTGTCCAACAAGTCCCGTCTTACGCGAAAATCTTAAAGGACTTGTGCACGAAAAAGAGGAAGTCTCAGGTACCCAAGAAAGTTTTCTTGGCTAGTGCTGTGAGTGATGCCCTTACCCAATCTTTACCACAAAAACGGAAGGACCCTGGCTGTCCTACGATTTCAATTACTATTGGGGATAAGAACATCAACCGCGCACTATTAGATCTTGGTGCCAGTGTTAACTTGCTTCCGTATTCAGTATACGAGCAATTAGGCGTCGGAGAGCTGAAACCCACACACTGCACTCTCCAGATGGCCGACCGATCGATCACCCATCCTAGGGGTGAGCTAGAGGATGTGTTAATCAAAGTCGGGGACTTCATATTCCCCGTCGACTTCATTGTCTTAGATACACAGCCTGTAGCTAACCCCCGGAATCAAATTCCGGTGATACTCGGTCGCCCATTTCTCGCAACCTCAAATGCTGTGATCAATTGTCGCAATGGTTCAATGAACCTCTCTTTTGGAAATATGACAATTGAACTCAACATTTTTAGGTTGGGGAATCAGCCCGCCGAACCTAATGCTCATATACTGGATGTCTGCTCGATCCAGGAGATCACCCCCGAAGAGTGTGAATTCGAGGAGTTTCTGTTTGAACACGATAATCTTGACGCCACTAGTACGTTTCTCCTCGAGCCTGCTGCTGCTTCTGCGCCCGATAACGAATACGAGTGTTTCACGTTCTTGAACGATCTTAGCCGCGCACAACCCGAGTTTGAATCTTTCGACTTTTCGGATGAGTTACCTGAACCATCCGACTCGGTTGCCTACACTCGTTTTGAACCTTTGCTGGAGTCCTTTGAGTTCGAGACCTTTGCACCAGTCTTGCCTTCCATCATTTCACCTCCAACGCTCGAACTCAAGCCGTTGCCGTATCACCTTAAGTATGCTTACTTAGGTGAGAACGAGACCCTTCCTGTCATCATCTCGGCTTCTCTAGCTCCCGAGCAAGAGAAAGCCCTTCTCGCGGTCTTGCACAGCAACAGGCAAGCTTTTGGCTGGTCCATGGCGGACATCAAGGGGATTAGTCCCCTGATCGTTGAGCATCACATTCATCTGATGGATGATGCCAAACCAGCCCGGGATCCACAAAGACGTCTTAATCCAGTCATGAAGGAGGCTGTGAAAAAGGAGATCGTCAAATGTCTAGATAGTGGTATCATTTACCCTATCTCTGATAGCCAGTGGGTTAGCCCCATTCATGTTGTCCCCAAGAAGTCAGGCTTACGGTCATCACCAATGAGGCAAACGAGTTAATCCCTACTCGCACCCAAACTGGGTAGCGAGTTTGCATTGATTACAGAAAACTCAACGCCGCAACGCGGAAAGACCACTTTCCGCTACCTTTCATTGACCAGATGCTGGAACGATTGGCCGGACATGAGTACTATTGTTTTCTTGATGGCTACTCTGGCTATAATCAAATTCCCATCGCCGAAAAAGACCAGGACAAGACCACTTTCACTTGTCCTTTCGGCACGTTTGCATATCGACGCATGCCCTTTGGGTTATGCAATGCGCCCGCTACCTTCCAGCGGTGTATGATAGGAATTTTCTCAGACATGGTGGAGAAATTTCTGGAGATCTTCATGGACGACTTCTCCATCTTTGGCGATTCTTTTGACGAGTGTCTGCTGCATCTCGACGCTGTCCTTACCAGATGTAAGGACAAGAATCTCACTTTGAACTGGGAGAAATGCCACTTCATGGTGCGCGAAGGTATTGTCTTAGGACATATCATCTCGCAAAATGGCATAGAGGTTGACAAAGCAAAGATTGAGGTCATTTCCAATCTGCCTCCTCCCCGATGCGTCAGAGATATCCGAGCCTTCCTTGGCCATGCCGGTTTCTATAGACGGTTTATCAAGGACTTTAGCAAGATTGCTAGGCCCTTGACGCTTTTGCTGGCCAAGGACACGCCTTTTGACTTCAACTCGAGCTGTGTGACTGCCTTCGAGTCACTAAAACGCTCACTCACTTCTGCTCCCGTTCTTTCTTCTCCTGACTGGACGCACCCATTCGAGATTATGTGCAATGCATCCGACTTTGCCATCGGTGCTGTCCTTGGACAGCACATCAACAAGATGCCGCACGTAATCTATTACGCTAGCCGAACCCTGAACGACGCCCAACTTAACTATACTACAACTGAGAAGGAATTCTTAGCTGTTGTATTTGCTTTAGAAAAGTTCAGGCCCTACCTCATCGGCTCTCCAGTCATTGTCTACACTGACCACTCAGCTCTGCGCCATCTTTTTGCGAAGAAAGATGCCAAATCTCGGTTAATCCGTTGGATCCTCTTGCTTCAAGAGTTTGACCTTGTCATTAAGGACAAACGAGGATGTGAAAACGTGGTTGCCGACCATCTCTCGCGACTTCCTTCTTCGCCTTCGCTTCCAATTCCGATAAACGACGTTTTCCCGGATGAACAACTCTTGACAGTATCTTGCGAACCCTGGTTCGCAGATATTGTGAATTATTTGGCCACGGGATTACTACCGACTGAATGGTCGAGTCAGGACAGACTTCGCTTCTTATCCCAAGTAAAACACTTTTACTGGGATGAACCCTACTTGTTCAAGTACTGTCCCGACCAGATTATTCGTCGGTGTGTCCCTGATGAGGAATTCAAGAGTGTGCTGTCATTTTGCCACGATCAAGCGTGTGGCGGGCATTTTGGGCCCAGAAAGACAGCTGAGAAGATCTTGCAATGTGGTTTCTACTGGCCACAACTTTTCAAAGACGCTCACGACTATTGCAAGACTTGCTCCCGGTGCCAACACATGGGCCGGATATCCCGGAGGAACGAGATGCCGCTCCAACCGATCTTGGTTGTGGAGATTTTCGATGTTTGGGGGATAGACTTCATGGGGCCGTTTCCCAGCTCTTTTGGGAACTTGTACATCCTTCTAGCTGTTGATTACGTCTCTAAATGGGTCGAGGCTGTGCCCAGCCGGACTAACGACAACAAGGTTGTCGTTAGGTTCCTTAAAGAAAACATTTTCTCCCGGTTTGGGCACCCCCGAGCGATCATTAGCGACAATGGAAGTCATTTCTGCAATAAAACTTTCGAAGCCTTAATGCGAAAATACTCCATTAATCATAAGCTTTCTACGCCCTACCACCCCCAAACCTGCGGGCAGGCCGAAGTTTCAAATCGGCAAATCAAGCAGATATTGGAGAAAACGGTTTCCAAGAACCGTAAGGATTGGTCTCTGAAACTCACTGATGCCCTTTGGGCATTTAGAACCGCTTATAAGACCGACCTTGGCATGTCTCCCTATCGGCTTGTGTACGGAAAAGCCTGCCACCTTCCGGTCGAAATCGAGCATCGCGCGTTTTGGGCGATAAAGGAGCTGAATCTGTCTCTGGAGGACGCGGGCAGCCATCGGAAGCTGCAGCTGAACGAACTGAGCGAGCTTAGGGATGAGGCTTACGACAACGCGGTTGTCGTTAAGAATCGAACGAAGGTGTTTCATGATAAACACCTTTTGCGCAAAACCTTCGTACCTGGTCAGCAGGTACTTCTTTACGACACCCGACTTCACTTCCATCCTGGAAAGCTCCGATCTCGCTGGAAAGGGCCGTATTTTGTGCGGAATGTGTATCCGCAGGGCGCTGTGGATTTGGAGAATCCAAAGGACGGTTCAATTTTCAAAGTGAACGGACACCGATGCAAACCGTACCTTAGCGCCGAACCAACAGAGGAGCTCCTGTTCTTACAGGAGCCGGTTTACCTTGTATGATCTTCCTCTGCCTACCTCCAAACTTCGGTTATCCAGCCAAGAACAGTGGACACTGTTCCAAATAAGTTTGGGGGTATGTACAAACCATTTTGTATATATTTGTGTATATTCTTTTTCTTTTCTTTAAAAACAAAAACAAATAAAAATTTGTGTATCACTAACCGACAATTTTGAACCTTCCAACTGCTCTCTTCATGCTATGACAGTGAGGACACTGTCCAGTTTAAGTTTGGGGGTACGCTCGGTACGCATTTCTTACCTTCGCATTCATATGTATATTTTGCATCTGCATATTAAATCCATAAAATCCATAAAAATTTGAAAATTTTCTAAAAATATAAAAACCTTTTTGTCAAGTTAGCTTGTGGAAGAATGCTGATTCAACATTCGACGGTTTTTGTTTGAAAAAAATAGGAATAACTAAATCTTATGTTTGGATTTTGAAAAACCTGAAAGATAACTCTCCTTTGAAGTTAACTATAGCTGATATAAGTCTTTACATCACACTACACGTGTCGTGAGTTTCGGGAATTAGATGACAAGTTTTTCATGTTTAAACTTTTAAACAGATAAAAGATTTTCTGAGGATCAAATAGGTTTGTTCTGAAATAAGTAATGTCAAGAATAGTTTATGAAGTAAAGCGAATATGAAGGAATGTTATTGATGCCGTAATTGGAGCTAAGTCAGAAAAATAACCCATCTAAAACTTGATTGGAATGATTACACACCAAACCCACTAGACACGTCTTTTATCCAAAAAAATATTTGAACTGCCGGTTATATCTCCGTTCGTATTAAATCATCTGATTTTCACGCCAAACTGTCTTTTGTTTTTGGACCTAGGTAACTTGAGTAATTAAGTCCGCTGGGGTGTTTCTACACCTAATGCCCTAAAACCAACTGGTTTGGGTGCATTGGCCCAAAGCTCGCTAAGAAACCTAGAAAGTCCAGTTTAAAACAAAGTCAAGCAAGTGTTCTCTCCGAGTTAAAATTCCTAACGGTTCTTTGTGTGAGAATAATCTTAATAAAAGGCAGGCTTTTATTAAGATTTTAGCGGAGATATGAAGGTTTTATTCTATGATAAAGACTATTGCACATTCACAGTAGTGTGTATGAAATGAAAACAAGAAAAGGTGGAGTGAAAAATACGACTTAGTTTCCTGTTAAGGAAGATAGAAATTCTGAAGTTGAAACCTTACTGGAAAACGAAACTTGAAAAATGCTTAACTCGTTATAAAACTTATGTGATCCTTTTAAAATTATTATCTGGGCTTTATTGTGCGACATGATGACTCTAATCGATCCTTCTGGAACTTAACGACACTATCCGCACTGCACGTAAAGACATATAAAATCTGTAGTTAAATAAGATGTGAGGTGTGAAAAATAAAGGTTCGATAGTCTAGACTAAGGATTATAGAATTGTTATTTTCTAAAACAAAACTTTAGGGTTTTGAAACTTAGTCATTTTTACAAACCAACTTGACCGGATTTTATGGGTAGTATCCGCTGAAAACCCTCAGGAGACAACACTCCTCCTACTGGGGACACCTAGAGGTTTAACGGCTTGTTGCACATGCTCAGTGCAATCGCGTTCCCTGCGAAAGTGAGGTTAGGAAATTTTTGTGAATAAATGGACTTTGCTCGGGACGAGCAAATGATAAGTTTGGGGGTATTTGTTCATATCAGATTTTTGCATTTTCATACCGCCCAATTTTTATCACATTGCATATCCGT
Source organism: Agapanthus africanus (assembly GCA_030015575.1). NCBI lineage: Eukaryota > Viridiplantae > Streptophyta > Magnoliopsida > Asparagales > Amaryllidaceae > Agapanthus > Agapanthus africanus. The sequence continues at coordinate 237,002,486 of CM057337.1, forward strand.
AGATACTCTTGAGCCGTGTTTGCTAGTCAATTGCAGGATACAGGTTCTCGGTTCCAAAACGGTGAAATTCATGGAAAACGCGAAAAATCCGGGTTCTTGCCGACCACAGATAAAACACGGTCTCCGTCCTTCATCCGTATGCTGCCAGATACCAGTTTAGGAAGACAAAATGTCAAATCGATGTCGTTTTCAGGCACAAGGCTCAATGGTAGCACAAGATCCAAGAGATCTACGCGGCGCTCGAGACAATCATGACAAAATCTTAACAAAAAGTCCACCTTTCCTTCAACAGAAATTCTGGAAAAATCGTGGAGCCAAATTGAGAAAATACATATACCAGAATTAGGTACACTGAAGACCAGGGGACCACCAAAAATACAGAACCACAACTCATCTAAACGGCCGCGGAAGCGCGGCCAAAGGGGGGTATTGGCCGCGCTTCCGCGGCCGTTCTGGCGCCAGACATGCAGGGCTTTTGGGGGTAGGTTGGTCTTTTCATGTATGTTCTGTTGGTTGCCCTAGGGTTTCATGTTTTGGCCTATAAATAGCCCAGAAGTTTGTGAAGGAAGGGGTCCAATTCTTGTATTTCTTTTGCTAAGTTTTAGTTACATGTTCTTCTTCCTCTTCTCACCTCTTCTCCATTAAACTTGTAAGTGAGCTTTTGAGTGAAGAGTGATGAATAAAGAAGACCATTTTATTATCATGCTTGTCTCCTTATATTTATGCTTGTTGTAATTTTAATTCGTTAAGTAGTTGTTGTTATTTCCTTGTTATTTCTTTCTTCTCTTTTTTCTTTATCCTTACATATGACAATGATACTTACGCTTGATCCTCGCCAAGGTGAGGTCGCAAATAGTTAGTCGTATTCTTCTAATCTCCTTCTTTCTATCTTCCTCTTTTGTGTGGTTTTATTTTTCCGTATTATGATGTGTGAGTAGTTCATTCTTGTTAGGGTAGGATAAGGGAAGTTTGAGAGAAGGAAATCTCTCTCACTCTTTCCTTTCCCAACATCTTAAATCGACTCCCGTTAATTGAACCACAATCCGCTCCTTACGGCACCCTATCCTACATGATAGCGGTGATTCCGTAGTGAGACCGGTTGTGGTTGAATTAACCGGAGGTTATGGATAAGAGCCAAGAACGGACGGACAAGCACCAAAAGGAAGGACTATGCGTTGGAAAGCCTAGCTTATACTCGCAAGTTCCTTCCTAGTCGTGCTAATCCCCGTTGTTGCCGATTACCGTAACACCGATATTAAGTGGGGCAACGAAAGATGTGGAGACTCCTAACTCAAACTAACCTAATCCTAACCCTAACAAGCTCTCTTTAAATATCAACTTAGCACTTAGATAGTTACAAACAAAATCTGAACAACCGGACTTAACTCGTCAAAAAAACACATAGAAAAAGATTCCCATCTCCCTGCGGACGACCCGTACTCAACCGGCTAGCTACGTGCGAAACCGTCTTGATTGCGGTATTTAAACTAGAACTTGAACACGCTCGTATCCTAACAATCAAGCCTGCAATAAAAGACGGATTACACAGTTGTGATGAATAGCCATTACCCCACCCTAGACTCCTACGGGTACGGCAAACTACTCGCCAAGTACCCGAAGTGAAGCGGTCTCCCTCAAAAAAGTGAGTAGGCCACTAAACACTTCAAAGTACCCGGTAGTTTGTGCTCCCCACCTTGGGTCTGTCCTAGGAGCAAAAATAGTAAAAAAGAAATAATACAACGGTGGCTACAACCGCAACCTGGATGTGCCCCGCAAAAGAATATTACATCATATTACATTTACATTGAATGAATGAATATTAAACCCATCTCAAAACCCCGGCTAATCATCACAACAGTCCAACACAGTTCATATACACAAACAGTAAACATTTCAGAAATATGCAACCCCCAGCCAACCGACATACTAGCAGTTAGGGGGGGTTTACGAACACATTAAACATTACAGATAAAAACCCAATTAGCAAATATCTTAGAACATCGATCGATTACCATATTCCGTGTCTACCCCAAAAGCAAAGTAGCACTGAAGTAACCTGGGTATAAACAGAACAAAAAGAGAACCAAAACACCAAACAATAAGAATTACAGAGCAAATCCGAGTCAACTCGGAGTTGACTCGGCGGAGGATCCGCGGCACAAGCACTCTGTTGCCGCGGATCCGCGGCCATACAACCGAGTTGGAACTTCGTATTTTCCCAGTATTCTTATATTTCCCTGCTGTGAATTTTAAGGCATATCAAATATTTTTTCAGACACTTTTTAAAATTAACAGAAACTTAGGGTACGGGGTGTTTTGTTTTCGTGTTTTCCGTCGATCAAACTTCTAACTAGTTGCCAACAAGCTAGTAATGGTTTAGTTGGCTCTGATACCACTGTAAGTCCATGTCATGCACCCCCCGAACTTGCGGGGAGGCGGAATATATGAAAAACGATTATCAAAGCTTCGTAACACGGACTTGAGCGCATGAATCGTTATCTAAACCATTGCTAACTATATGCTAGAGGTTTAACTACTCGGATTCGAAGTTATACCTCACGTTACATGTCCTTCGGGTCTTCATTGCTGTCCTCCACTCCTCGTAGGCTCCTTAGAACATCGGCACCTCAACGGCCTCCTCGAATCAAAGATGATCCACCCGAGAGCTCCTACTACAAGCTTGATCTCTAACTTGAGATAACTAGGTTGCTCAAAGTGCTAATCTAAGCTACCTAGGGGATATAGAGTGAGGTTATGGATGTATTAGTCTAGCTAACCCTTGATCTCAACACATGAGAGGTTAGGGTTAGGGTTTGAAGAGAGAGTGAGCTTGAGGAGAGAGAAGGTGAAGATGATAATGAAATGAGATAATGATCTATCATAATATATATGAAGCATTATTTATTTATCCAAAAATGAAATAATAGAATTAACAACCATGCTTTATAAATATCTATGAGTGATTCATCTCCATGAGTCATTAAGCATTTATGATGCATTAATGACATGGATGAATCACACAAATGAGTCACTAATCTCATTTAATGCAATGCCACCTTACCCCCCAAGTCACCACTCTTCTAGAAGCTTCTCGACAAATTACAAGAACGCCCCTCCAATCCGTGAAAACACGAAAAAACTTTAGACTGTATAAATCCAATAACCTGATACTAGAATCTGGCTTAAACCAAAGCCGGCCAGTAAAAACTGTCCGAAAAGTCGTACGTGCGTAAACACACGTATGCGTCCGAACCCTTGTCGTAAAACCATACGACCTCTATATCGTTTTGCCTGGAGCAGGGAAACTCTCTGTGTGGGACTCTAAAGACTCGACACTACGCTGGCAGTGGGTTTAACCACAGACCGCAAGCGGCACAAGCTGTACGTAACGGTCTCCAGGTAGATGTCGATAAGAAGGCCGATGAGGAAACTCATCCGTACTCCCACTGAGCCTGATGTGACAATCTCCGTACAGTTCGGTCTGTTCGTCTAAGACTATCGCATATCTGGCCTAGGGGGCGGCAAGCGTCAGTCCCCTAATAGCTGTATAAGTCGTGTCGGAGCGAAGCCCATTACACCCTGAGAAGCTATTGGAACCTACCAGTATATCTCGCTTGCCCTGGTCAGGGACTTTGCGTAATGGCTCTCTGACACAGCGCGATATCATCTCCCAATACCGGGATAGACGAATCCTGTCTAACCACTACTGCCTCCAAGTGCTCGGGACTGCACCCAACTGCTACCTGTTTGCACGACTCCTTTGAGCCGTGGTAGGGTAGCGATCTAAGAACAGTGGGACACACTCGAGGCGAAGTAGCAGTGTCAAGTCTGCGGACTATGCTGTACTCATGTCATCTGGGAACTGTTAACTGACGACGGGTATAATACCAACCAATCAGTTCCCCTGCGAGTCCTGTCCGGTGTACCCGTAACCCAACGAGCACATGTATACTATCTCCAGTACAACGTACTGATGGCTGTGGGACAGACCATCTCTCCAACTGGGATGAGAAGCGTACACACTTAGTCTACTCCGGAATATATCGATGCCCAATCTCGATAATCCAACGACCAGGGAGCTGTATAGGATGTTGCTTACAGGCTACCCAGCCCCCACTAGTGTGACTGCCATCACAACGCTGGTAATCAAGCAAAGATCCTATGGGCTCTACTAATATGTATAAGTGATACGTTGCAAGAAACATATGCACATATTAAAGTAGACACAAACCAAGTAGCATACTACCATTTTTAGCAAGACTGTATATACAACCGTGATTATCCCAAGCTTCCATTAAGTAATATACAATCTAGTATGATACAATAATGGCCCCTAGGGCATATACACTAACATAATGAACTTGATATCGTTGTAGAATCGAGTGATTTTGAAAAGGAATGTTTTTTAGGCTTTTGCTAGTTTTGCTAAAGTGGTCACTCCCGGTGAAAGGATCTCGGCTCTTTCCTCATCGAATGAGGTGCTAAATATTTCACAAATACCACTATGCAAAGTATGAACTAAAAAAGCAATCAAAAACAAAACCGAGAGAGTTGTAGCATCTGCTAGTTTCGCTAAAGAGATCACTCCCGGTGAAGTGATCTCGGCTCTTTCCTTATCGAATAAGGTGCTGAATATTCTACAAGGAATACCACTATACAAAGCATGAACTTGAGCTACTAGTGTTTTTAAAACAAGATTCTGCAACATCTTTAGATTTCTTTTATTTCATTAATCTCATTAATGAAGTCCCATCATTTATGCTTCCTAAGCATCACAGAAGAAACGAAAGCAGCAATATTTATTATATATCATATATATAATATAAGCATTCATCTCATAATATCAAGTGATCACATCACAGAATATCAACAGCAGAAGAACACATATGAAATATTGGATATACTAGAAATTCCGTATTTTAAATTAAGCCAGTAAAAAACGCGGATTCCACGGTCATAATGAATAGCCAAACCCACATCCCTAGACCCCTACGAGTGCGGCAAGCAACCCTACCAATTCTAGAGTTAGAAGACCCGGTCTTGACTCCTCGAGATGGTCTTCCACTGGACCCTAGAACCCGGTTACTTGTGCTCTCCACCTTGGGTCTATCCTAATGCGGAAAAGTAAATAATATACATTAATGGTGACATCATCCTCAACCCGGAAGTGACCCAATAAAAGAATATTACATACAAGTTTTTACATGAATGAAAATGAAAAACTCTCATCTCATATAAAAAACCCCGGCTATTCAAAACACGACGATCCAATATAACATATCACAGCAACATATAATATCACATGTCATCAACGTAAGTAAATATGCGTATCCCAATTGTCGTTGACATATAGTAACGAAACCAGCGATACACCACATATTACACTTACGGTCGCAGAAAAAAGTGAAAAGTTACAACAATTGGAATCCGCAACCACCTTAGACATCATAAACCCAATGTATCATATACTTTGGATTTCATGCCTAACTAAATGAATTCCTTAGACATCACATGCCTAACAATTATAAACCCCGCATTTTAGTCTCGATATTGAAAACACTTTCCAATAACTAATCGTGTAATTCAACAAGATTCTCGACAACCTGATCGAATGCTCGTCGGAAAGTTTAGTAGACGGCCGCACCACCGATGCCGTCGACGAAGTGCACTTAGGCGGAACACCGCGGCCGCGAGCACCCGGACAGATGCTTTTGGCGACGGGGTTCTCCTGCAGTCACTTGGTCGGGGCTATGGGGCGTGGCTATCTAGTAAGTTTACCCGGCGAGTATCCGCATATGCTACGTGATTGCGACGGATTTTTGATCCACATTAAAATCCCGTGGCAACCGATCAAATGAGACTGAATTGCTAGATTTATAAAATTCAAATTAGTTTTCATATAACTAAATATTGTGGATTCCAAGTATTGTATCACAATCACAGATAGCTAGACGATGTTAAACTTTTCGATTGAATCAACAAACACCCAAAATTTTCCAAAGGGCTCACCACTTGAGCGGAGTTTAAAAAGTACTCAGAACATGCCACAACACCTATGGACCAACCGTAGAAGGGTCAACCCTTGCCTCACCTATGGCGCCGCGGAACTACCACAAACCCTAGGGTTTGATGGCGGTTCCGACGGTCACAGAATCAAGTTAGGATTTCGTTCTTATAGAGGGTCCATAGAATCACCTGCATGATTTTCTGAAGATCTTAAACTTGGAAAAATCCAACTCTCGGAAAATTTCCAGCGAGGGAGAAAATGGGTTATTGATATCCGTTCGAACTTTTTAACGTCGTCTAAAAAACATGAAATGATGTTAGAATTACGACTACGAAACACTCCGAATTGACTTTACAGAAATATAACATCACATGCAATATCAGTAAAAACAAGAAAACCTGAAACACCAAAACTCAGGGACTGGAACACCACAAAAATTTGAAGCCAAAATCTCACTAAAAATCCGGTGAGCTCGGATTTTCGACATGTGTCGCCGGTTAAATTCCAGCGAGGAGGGTTCAAATTTCTACGGTGTTCATATTACATCTCATATAACATTTTGCAACTGCTTAAAAAAAATTTAGACACTCTGAAAATTTCGACACAAACTAGGTTTTTATTTCGTGTGTTTCGGAGTTGTTTCGGTTTCGTAATCCAACAAATATCGTCTAATTCTCTAGCATGTCTTTGATACCACTGAGGGAATGCGTAGCACGACAACAAGGTTTCGGGAGGCATTGTCCATGCTAATTTCAAAAAATTTCCATGCTAAACAACTCTAACCTTAGAATCTTAACTAGAGAATTAGACGAAACTAGAAAGTAAACATCTTTACATCTAAGTGAATAAAGAATACAACCTTTGTAGACCGGTCCTTCACTTCAATAGCTCCGTGTAGTAGTCCCTTCGCTCCAAGTAGTGAACTCCTGGACTCTAGAAAAGCTCCACAAGATGAACGGAACAAGCTTGCTTGAAGTCTTCGAGGCCAAAGATGATCTATATCGAGGAGACACCAACTCAAGCTACCTCTTCACTAAATAGGGTTTAGTGAAGAAAACACCTTAAACTAAATGGCTAGTATAGTAGAGGATAATTTTGCTCACTTTAGATTTATTTTTCTCACAATATTTCTTCATCTTGAGAAGAGCTAGAAAGGTTTCTCTTGATGAAGAAGAAGATGAAGTGGAGAAGAGAATGAAACTCATGAGGTGAGAATAGCAACCATGGATGATTTTGTATCATATACTAATTCATGTAGAGACTAAACTATGGCTAAGGATAATGGTTAGGTTAATAAATATCTTAAGTAAAACAAATTAGTGGACTAAGTCAATGGACATTACAAGTTTCTACAAGCTTCAATCATGACTAATTCCACCAATTTGTGAATTACCAAAATAAATAAAAACCTTTAATTATCAAGAGCATGGTGTGAGTCTTATACACCCATGTTGCATATATCAACAACCATGACACAATAACATATATCACATATATATTAAAGTGTACACAAAAGTGAGAAAAAGAAATGTTTAAGTGAGCTAATATTAGTTAATGTAATTAAATATATCAAATATATAATTATACATTAAATTATTAAATCAACACTTGATTTAATAATCCGGCTATATTACATATAACCGACTAATATCATATATATCAACTTATCGAATCAACACTTGATCCGATAATCCGGCTATATCACATACACCGTCCGATATCACATATCACGAGAATAGAATGCGGTATCACATACACGCATTAATCTCGGTCCCGTACATATCACATATGTGCTCCTACTTCGTTTCGTTTGAGCCAGGAAACCTCTGTGTAGGACTCTAAAGACTCGTCAATACGCCGGCAGTAGGTGGTGATCATATCAGTCATCCACAAGCCACAAGCGGTCTGCTAAACGTAACGGTCACCCGGGTATTAAGTGATTAGAAGATCAACAAGCAAGCCTGCTCATACTCCTGCGAATCCAATCAGTAACACTACCGTACAGTCCAGTCTCTTCGTCTGATATGTCGCATATCGCAGCCTGGGGGTGGTAAACGTCATACCCCAATAGCCTGATAAGTCATGCGGATGTGAGGCTCATACCGGTTCGAGAAACTACTGATAACACTTACCAGTAGATCTCAGCAACCCTGGCCAGGGATTTCCTGTTATGGCCAATCAAGCATAGCGCAACATCAACCCCCAATACCGGGAGAGACGAAATCCCCTCCTATCGCTCATTGCCTCCATGTGACTTGGGACTGTACCAAAAAACCACCGTTTTGCACGATCTCTTGAACGTGGTAAGGTGGAAATCAAAGCACAGTAGGAATCACACAAGACTCTATGATGATCTCGGGTCGTCAGACTAACCTGTACCAGTGTCGTCAGAGAATTGCTATCTGACGATAGGTATAATACCATCTTGGAGTTCTCGGCGAGTCCATTCAGTGTACCCAGTCTCCATTGAGCACCCGTATACCTTCTCTGATGTCAAACACCAATGGATATGGGATCATCCATTGTCCATCATATGGGTCGAGAAGCGTATACGCTAGTCTACTATGGAATATCGATGCCCCGTCTTGATACTCCCACGACTAGGAACATTTGAAGGATGTACTTACCGACTACCTCTACCCCATTAGTATGATCTGCATCATAGTCCCGGTAGTCAAGTACTCATCCTAAGGGCTTTGTCAACATGTAATAGAGAGACAATAAGAGTACATGTCAAGATAAAGAGTAACCAGATAGCATACTATCATGTCGAGCAAAAAAGTCCTCCCTATATATGTCCAAGTATCCACTATAATATACATCACATGTATAATAATGGCCTCTAGGGCATACATATAACTAACAGTATCATATACACAAAATATATGTATTGTATATATATACGTGTATTTGTATCGTATACAAATACTAAATGAGAGAAAAATAGAAAGTGAACATAAAACTAGAATATATATATATATATATATATATATATAGAGAGAGAGAGAGAGAGAGAGAATAAAGGAGGAAAGAGGCCATATGAGGGGATTTCCTCCTATGCCATCGAAAAAATACAACCCCACCATTTTTTCCGACGATCGACATCCATCATCATCATCGTTATCATCTAAGATGTGCATACACCAAATTTCATGTGATTCAACCACCTTTTCACCGTTGAATTAGCAATGTAAAAAATTTTATTGTCGGTAAACCATTAATTTTGCACCAACTAAATCAACGGTGAAAAAATGGTATAATCATATGAAATTTGGTATATCCACATCTTAGATGATAAAGATGGACGTGATGTATGCCGATCGTCGAAAAAAATCATGGAGGGTGTATTTTTCCAACGCCATAGGAGGAGATTCCCTCCTTTGGCACCTTTCCTCCATTGACCTCATATTTATATATATATTAAATATTTAATTATCCGGCTTAAACATATACCGACTATTATTATAAAATGTCCGATTAATGTACATGTATCAAATACACGTATTTAGTCGAACTCCAGCACGTATCACCATCCACGCACTACATCGTTTCGCCTAAGCAGAAAAAACCTCGGCGTGGGACTCTAAAGACTCAATCAATAGGCTGGCGGTAGATTAAGATCATATCCAATTGATCTGAAACACTTTCAGATCAATTCTCTATCGGGTTAACCCACAAGCACGTCAGCGGTACTAGTTGCACGTCAGCGGTACTAGCTTTACGTAACGACTGCCCAGGTATTGATCAAAGGAAAGGTCAATAAGTAAGCTCATCCGTACGTAATCAGAATCTATCAGTGACGGTCACTATACAGTCCGGTCTCTTCGTCAGAGAGTATCGCATACCGGGTCTGAAGGGTGGAAACTGTCAGACCTCCAATAATCCGATAAGTCGTGCTAATGTCAAATTCATAACCATCTGAAATACAACTGATAACACTTATCAGTTTATCTCAACTGCCTTGGACAAGGACTTATAGTTATAATCAATCGAGCACAGCGCGACATCAACTTACTGCCTCCATGTGCTTCGGGACTGTACCCAACTAAAACCTATTTGCATGACTCTTTAAAGCCTTGGTAGGGTAGTAATCAAAGTACAGTGGAAACACACACAAGACACTATGGCGATCTGAAGTCAAAAGACCGCCATGTACTCATGTCACCAAAGAACTGCTATCTGACAATATATATAATACCATTTAGGAGTTCTCAGTTAGTCTGTTCAGTAAAACTCATTTTCCAATGAGCACCTGTATACAATTCTCGGTGTCAAACATCAATAGCTGTGGGATAAATTATCGCCCTCCACCTGGATCAGGAATCATATACAATAGTCTAATTTGGAATACCGATACCCAGTCTCGATACCTTTTACAAGTATGAACATTTAAGGATGTGCTTATGGGCTATCGAGGCCCCATTATTATGATCCCATCATAATCCTAGTAATCCAGCAAAGATCCTATGAACTTTGTCATCATGTATTGGTGATACGTAATAACAAGTAAAATATATACACATGAATGATAAAAAAAAATCAGATAGCATACTATCATCTCGAGCAAGAATGTTCTATTTATATAGGTCCATATGCAATTGCAATAAATGCCTTCAAGGCAGCTATATTCAGCAATCTCCCACTTGAACTTAAGTCCAATTATTGCAGTATCGTTGTTCACGGCTAAAAAGCCGGCTTGAGAACTTAAGTTCAAAACCCTGATATTTGCACAAGCAGCACCAAATGCTTCTTAGCGATGCATCATGTGAAAGGCACGTGGCCCTAATACTTCTTGGTGCAAGCTGCGCCAAACTTTGAAGCCCTCGCTTCAGATAGAGTTTAAGCTCTGTTTTGGAAAATATTTTTCCCTATCTTTCTTAAAATTAACAAGAAATTTCCTGTATATTTTTCTAAAACAAGAAAATTTTTAACTATGTTAACTGAGGGCCCTTGAATTAAAAATCCAACGGTGCTTAAATACCACGGTTGATCTTAAGATCAATTTGAGAGATCTCATATAAGAGATCTTCTCTACTTGCCTAACACTCCCTTCTCCTATAAATAGGAGAGGTGGATGAAGGCATTGACATAGAGAGACCCTCCCATTGTAACGTTTTAAAAATCGTTTAGGATAATTATATGTTAATTAGTGATAACATGTGCTTTTCTATAAAACTTAGTTAATAGTTATTTTCCACATAGACATGAGTATACCTATTTTAATTATGTAAATGCTTATTTTATTGGTATTTATTAGTTAATTATTTAATTACTTGATCACTTAATTAATTTCCTTATTTATTAATTATTTAAAAATTATTTTCACATGTACACACACACTAATCTTGTATTAATCCTAGGTTAGTTAAATGTTGATACAAGTTTTATGCACCATGGCAACCTAAACATTTTGTAACATGTTTCTTTGCATATTTCAAGATGGTTGTAGAATTCTCATTAAAAGAAAATTAAAAATAAAAAGAAAATAGGGTATGGTGCATTAATTGTAGAGGGAGGGAGAGAGAGAGAGCCATAGTTGATATTTCTTCTCTCTCTCTTTAGAAAATTCCTCATCCTCACTCTCATCTTCTTCTTCTTCTTCCTCCATTACTCAAAAACCTCTCCTTAGTTCCTTATTAACCTCTACAAATCACCAAATCTCACCACAAAATTATCACTAAAATCCTATTTTAGAACCTCTTTTGAGTTTCATTCAAGCAAGTTTTCTCCTTGTGGCAATTCTATCAAGCTAGGGTCTCTTTTCTAGTTATCATAAGGCTTGGCACCAAGTTTCCTTCTTCTTTTGCTAATCCTTTGTTCAACTAATCCTAATTACTATATAAGTAGTGTTAATGTAGTTTTAATGCAAGTTTAGAGATTTAAAGAGAAGGTTAGAATAAATTAATGCTTTTATGGCTTAATTAGGGTTATTAAGTGTAGTTAGTGACTAATAGACTTACTAATCCATCTAGATTTCACTAAAACACCTTAGAGTTGTAAAGTTAGCGTTTAAAATGTTTTTTTGTTAAGATTAATGATATTTGAAATCTGTTATCATTGAGTTAGTCTATAAATTAATCAAGCAAATATAGTAGACTAAGTATAGAGTCCTGAGTGCACCGTAGAAACCCGGACCCACCTCACTATACTTGGCCCGGCGAGATTTCCCAAACCCCCGACGCCGCCGACCCCTAGATTGAATTAGGTGTTGTATTTTTTAGGGTAGCTTTCTGTTGGTATTTTAGGGTACTTGGTATTGCTTGTTTTTCCTATTTCATCTTCAGGTAAAATCTGCATCCTTTTTCCTTAAATGTTAGTGTTGTGTCAATGTGCGATACGTACGATTCGAGTCTAGGTTTGTCATTTCTGTGAGTCAATCCGGGTTGGTTTTTGATGATGTCACACGCGTTTTGTGCACCAAGTGCACACGTGTTTAACTTGTGACGTTAATTCCTCCGTTTTATCTTGACTTCGCGTCTATTCGAACGTTTAGCCTTATATGCATTATTTGTACGATTATAGGATCGGTTGCGGAGACGTCGGACGCGGTAAGGAAATGCAAGGCGGTAGTTGGAGTCGATTAACTGAGACGTCCCAGTGAGTAGATGTACATATCTATGGGGAAATTTCTTGGATGGCATAAAGCGCCCGATAGCTAGAATTTACTTATAACTCTTGTTTTCTTATGTGTATATCATATTCATATTGCACTGCATCATCGTATACATTGATATTATCACCTAGTGTTAGATATGTATGCCCTAGAGGCCTGTATTGTATAGGATGCTAGGCACGTATATGTACAGAAACAATCTTTGCTCGAAATGATAGTATGCTATCTGGTTTATCTTCATCTTAACGTGTGATGTGTTGTATTTCATATCTTTATATACATGTTGATGAAGCTCTTAGGATTATGCTTGACTACCGGGATTATGATGTAGATCATACTAGTGGGGCCTGGGCAGTCTATAAGCATATCCTTTAATTGTTCCTAGTTGAGGGTATATCGAGACAGGGCATCGATATTACCAGAGTAGACTAGTGTGTACGTTTCTTGTCCCTGGGGGCGATGGTTGATCCCACAACCATCGGTGCTTGACATCAAAGATTGTACACATGTGCTTATTGGAGAATGGGTACACTGAACATGACCCGCCGAGAACTCCTAGATGGTATATATACCTATTGTCAGATAGTAGTTCTCTGGTGATACTTGTACAGGTTAGTCTGTAGACCCAAGATCGTCATAGTGTCTTGTGTGATTCCCACCGTGCTTTGATTTCCTCCCTACCATGGCTTTACTGAGTCGTGCAAACAGGTGGATTTTGGGTACAGTCCCGAATCACATGGAGGCAGTGAGCGATAGGAGGGTTTTCGCCTCTCCCGGTATAGGGAGTTGATGTCGCGCTATACTTGATCGGCCATAACAGCAAATCCCTGGCCAGGGTTCTTGAGATTTACTGATAAGAGTTATCAATAGTTTCTCGAACCGTTATGGGCCGTAAATCAGCATGACTTATAAAGTTACCGGGGTCTGACATTTACAACCCCTAGACTTCATATGCGACGTATCAGACGAAGATACCGGACTGTACAGTAAATGTTGCTAACAGGCTCGTTAGGGTTGGGATGAGTTCGCTCGTCGGCCACCTCTTTTTCGTCATGTAACTGGGTAGCCGTTATGCACAGCTAGTGCCGCTGACGTGCTTATGATTAAACCCACTGCCAGCATACTGTTGAGTCTTTAGAGTCCCACACAGAGAGTTCTCTGGTCCAGGCGAAAGATGTAGAGTCCGTAAGTTGTTACGGCAGGGTTTCGATCATGCCCGTGTAATAGTTACAGGAATAATGATCGGAATGTTAATACCGGTAGGCTTTGGTTTAAGCCGCATGCAGGTATTATATTATTGGATTATTAGTATTCGTATTTTTCGGAATTCGGATACGGGTATACTTTTACGGTATACGGTGGAGGGGTATTATTGTAATTGTTACAACAATACCTTCTAGAAGGAGACACCTCATAAATGGATATTTATTTTGTGAAAAAAATAAATGAGGTGGCATTTGGAAAAGTCTAAGTATGGATGAAGGAATGGTTTGTTTAATTATTTATTCATTTGGAGTTACTATTGAAGCATGATGCTAATTTTTTATTATATCTTCAATTATTTCATTTTGAGCCATATTATTTTTTCCATGCTTGAACTTTTCATTTTACACTCTCACATTTCGCTCCTTCCTCCTCCTCTTTGCTTTACCTTCACATGAGTTGTGAATTAAAAGCCTAGAGCAAAATCATAATCCAATACTTAATCTCTACTTCATCTTAGTGATCACTCTTAGCAAACTTGATCTCTAAGTTGAACTCTTGTGAAGAGTTTGAAGCTTATACCAAAGCTCTCGGATGGATTGTCTTGGATCTTGAGGTGGCCGGAGATCGACCTCATTGCAACCACAAGGAGCGTAGGAGTCACATTCAAGTGAAGACCCGAAGGACCAGTTCCATTAGGTATAAATACAACATAGTAGATTAGATCTCTTGATGGTTTTTGCTAGCTAGGGTTTAAGCACTAATCTTGGGTTATGTGAGTGTTGCATGCAAGAAAAATTATTGTTTTCCACTTCCTCCTCCTCACAAGTGTTGTGAGGTGTGCAACATCCACTAACACCTAGGACACTTGCACCATTACCGATGGTTCCTGCCGCACATGCACTATTTTTTTATGTGGACACACACATCATTGGTAATTGCTATGTCACGAAAACATTAGAACTTGCTTAATAGTCGGTATCCTTGCATTGTATCATCATTGATATGTAGACTTTAAGTTATCTAGCTCATTTCATTATTATTGCTATATAGTCACCAAGTCATTCATCATCATCGCATCATATTGATATCATGGACATTCATCGTCATCTACATATTTATATATTGTAATTTCTTTGGAGATTTCCGTATTCATGAGATTTCTAGATTTGGGGAAAACCACAAAAAGACTTTTATAACTTATGATAATTTTAAAATAGAAATTTGAGGTTTTCTCGTGATATGATGTGTGTGGCGTACACCATGAGTTTTCTCGGTTCTTGAGCCACGTGTGTACACATACCCGATTCGAGGAGAGAGGAGGAACCATATACGGGTACATGGTGGACTCGGTAAGGTACCCCGGGGCAAGAAGCTCAAGATGTAGACGATGAGCCCGGCAGGGGAGCACTACCTACCGGTTATTATTGACCCGACGGTCATCCGGAGGATACCGACCGGAGTCATGTGATTTGACAGATCTGAGGGCTGATATGAGAGACGGCTACCGAGATATTGATATATATATATATATATACATATTGTGTCGATACTTGACACGGATTTCTGTCGATTTCATTTAAATATACTCCAGTTTTATTATACCAAAATTTTACTAAGATAAGAACACAGATTTTCTTATACCACATATATCCAGATTTCATGTTTGATCATTCATTCTTGTCGCATTCATATTAGCACATTATCATCTTAGTTATATACATTGGGTGTGACGCATTTGCGTGCATACTTGCGATAGCTTTATTAGATGTTACTTACTACTCACGAGTTGGCAACTCATCCCCATTGTGCCACAGTGTCTTGTAGGATCGACCAGTCAGCATAGTAGTGGCGGGCGCACTTCTTCTGCTTCCTTTTGCTTCGACTTGCGGTTTTGCTTGTAGGTGGGTTTTGCGAGGATTTTCTTTTGTTCCCATTATGTATATTTATTTTTATATCTAGTACACTCCATCTACCATATTTACCATTTGTATATTGGACCTAAACCGTGAGACAGTGAGACTTGTATTATTTTGTTATCTGGTGTCGAGCTCATGTGAGCCGACTTAATGTTTTCTTATTCTTACTTTTTATATGGTTTTTCATATTATTATGATATATCTTGCATATGGTTGTGTTCCGCATTTTGGTGAAGAGCTAGCTCCCGCTTGGGGATGCCTTTATTCATTACTTATACATATTCATGTTTTGTACCCGTTCGGGGCCAATTTTTACAAAGGAGACTCTGCCGAAATTTTTAGAAAAACTTGATGATTAAAATGTTTTGATGTAAACTCTATTTGTTAAAATCACCTTTTAAAAATAAGTATTTCTTCACTCTAATTCATTTAAATGTTTTAGATTTCTGGGCTTTGGCTTACTTAGATTACACTACGTCACTAGACGTTGCATGATTTAAGTGCCAGTCACGTTAAACATATTCGGGTCGTGACAAAGTTGGTATCAGAGCGTTAGGTTTTACCTTTCTGAGTGTAGGATGACCCTTGGTATGATGTAGTAGGTGACTTAAGCAGAGTGACGTAGCCTGTGTATGTTCCGCGGTATACTTATGATACGATACTCCGCCTAAGTAAACTTAGGATATATATTTGCTTGAAATTCCTTCCTTGATTTCGTATATCCTTTATTTCGATTGCAATATTCTTATCAAACCCTGTTTCTTATCCCAGCCACTATGCCGCCGAAGACTACGAGAGCTCAGAGGGCTGTCGCCAGAGATGAGTTTAGAGCGGGCTCATTTGAGACGAAAACCGACCAGGGCGGTACGCCTACCCCTCAGGGACAGATTGATATCCCTTCTCCAGGCCGGATAGCTAGGCTGGAGGCGAGTATTCAGGATTTGCGCTAGATGGTTGGATCTTTAGTTGAGCCCAGCCGAGCACCGAGATCCGAGGATGTTCCTCCCACTACAGGGACTGTGATTGTACCTGCTGCCCTAACAGCTGTACCTGCTGCTACCGAGACTATCCCCATATCACTACAGGAGTTTATGAGGCTGAAGCCTCCAGTTTTCACCGGCACAGACACAGCGGAGGATCCACAGACGTTCCTGGACAGGATGGCCAGGATTTGCCGTTCACTGAGATGTTCTGATGAGAGGTCGGTTGAGCTTGCGATCTTTCGTCTGGAGGGGCTTACTCAGACGTGGTGCGAGTTGGTTGAGAAAGATTGAGCTACAGGTCTACCTCCTATGACTTGGGATGAGTTCACAGCGGTGTTTCTTGCTCCTTCCGTAGAGCATCAGGGATGCTCAAGCTCGTAGTTTTGATTCTTTGCACAAGACTCCTGATATGACCATGTCCGAGTACGACGTTCAGATCACTCAGTTGTCCAGATATGCTCCTTACCTGGGGGACACTGAAGAGAAACACATAAAGAGATTCGTACGAGGCCTTGACACCCAGCTGTTCCTTTCTATCGGCGCACAACATTTCGACACCTACACTGCAGTGATAAACGCAACTATATTAGTGGAGGAGCGTATTTCTGAGGCCATAGTGCCGAAGCGGATTCATACCAGTGTGCCAGCTCAGAGGCAGCTAAGTAGACTCCACGACAGATTCTTTCCAGGTGATGGTGGTAGCAGAGGCTTGAGACGAGGCCAGTTATATGGCTTTTACCCACAGGGTCAGCAGCCATCACCGGGATGTTTTTGATGTGGGAGTCCGCAGCACCGTGTAAGACATTATACCATGAGGCGCTAGGGCGAGACGATAGTTCCACATGTGACCTTACCACCTTCACCCCATCATCCGAGCATTATACCTCCTACAACTGTTGTTGCTCCACGCCATATCGATGCTCCGAGAGGCTGTGGTCGTGGCGGTCTGGTTCAGAGAGGACGAGGTGGCAGAGGCAGAAAACAGTCGATTACCGGTAAAGGACATGCCCGAGTTTTTGCTTTGACTCCTCAGGATGCGCAGGCATCGAATGCAGTCGTGACAGGTACTCTTCCAGTATAATCTTTCGACGCGTGCATATTGTTCAACCCAGGTTCTACACATTCGTATATATCTACACACTTTGTACCGAGGTTGGGCCGAGAGTCATCTTTTCTTGATCAGCCGCTTGTTGTTATTACTCCCGTAGGCGAGTCTTTTGTCGCTCGACATGTATTTCGATCGTGTTATGTTCGTATCGGGGATATGGATTCTTCTGTTGACTTTATTCTCTTCGACATGTTAGACTTTGACGTGTTTCTTGGTATGGACTGGTTAGCCACTTGTTATGCGTCCGTGGACTGTCGTGAGAAGGCAGTCAGATTTAGTTTTCCGGGTGAGCCAGTTCTTGTTGTTCAGGGAGACTGTAGTGCTACCCTTCCTAGTTTGATTTCTATTAGTTATGTATATGCTCTGGAAGCCATTGTTGTACATATGATGTATATTATAGTGGATGCTTGGATATATATAGAGAGGACTTTCTTGCTCAACATGATAGTATGCTATCTGGTTTCACTTTGTCTTAACATGTTGACTTGTATTGGTTTACTGTCTTGCTCTCACATGTTGATAAAGCCCTTAGGATATGTACTCGACTACTGGGACTATGATGCAGATCATACTAGTGGGGCCAGGGTTGTAGGGTTGTATAGCACGACAACATGGTTTAGCGAGGCATCACACATGCCATTTTATAAAATTTTGGGGTGCTATGAAACCCTAACTAAGATCTTAACTAGAGAATTAGGGTAAACATTGCAAGTAAACAACTTTACTTCTAAGAGTTTGGGATTACAACCTTTGTAGTCCGTTCCTTCGCTTCATAAGCTCCGTGTTGAGGTCCCTTCGCTGCGATCATCATGTACCTGGACTCTAGAGAGGTTCCATGAAGAGAAAGATGCAACCTTGCTTCCAATCTTCAAAAACTAAGATGATCTACCTTGAAGAAACACTAACACAAGCTCTTACTTCACTAATCAAGTATTAGTAAAGCAAACACCCTAATCTAAGTGGCTAGAATAGATGATGATGATGAAGTAGGAATTTTGCTCTCTTTTGTTTTTAATTTCTCACTTTATTTCATCACATCACAAAAAGCTAGAAAGCTTTTTCAAGAAGGAAGAAGAAGAAGAAAGCTTTTGTGATGAATAATGAATTATCGTTGTGGTTACAAAATACAATCATGGGTTAAGAATGAAGGAGTTAACCCTTGTAGCGAATAAACTGGAGTTAAGGGTTTGGGTTGGGTTAAATAATATCTACACAAAATATCAAAAGATGAAGACGAAAGGAAAGCTTCATGAAGCTTCATGAAAGCTTCATCCAAAAGCTAACCAAAAGCTAACCCAAATCCTAACTTTGTTTAAACTCAACAACTATGTTGCATTTGTAACCCTAACTTATTACAATATTATATATCACATATACAATATATTTTGTAACAAAAGAAAATAATACAATTAACATATATCGCATATACATCAATGTATTATCCAGTGAGAAAATGAATCAATAAAGCGAGCTTATATTAGTTAACGTAATGTAATATATCACATATATAATTATACATTAAATTATCGAATCAACTCTTGATCCGACAATCCGGCTATATTGCATATAATCGACTAATATAATATGTACCAATTCATCGAATCAACACTTGATCTGATGGCCTGGCTATATCACATATACCCGGTCGATATCTCATATCGTGAGAATATAATATGGTATCTCATATCGTATTATTCACGGTCCCGCACATATCACATATGTGCTCCTACTCTGTTCTGCCTGAACCAGGAAACCTCTGTGTAGGACTCTAAAGAATCGTCAATACGCCAGTAGTAGGTGATGATCATATCAAACACCTACAAGCTGCAAGCGGTCAGCTAAACGTAACAGCTACCCAGGTATTGAGCAATCAGAAGATCAACAAGCAAGCCTGTACATTCTCCTGCGAATCCAATCAGTAACACTCCTGTATAGTCCGGTCTCTTCGTCTGATATGTCGCATATCTAGTTTAGGGGTGGTAAACGTCAGACTCCAGTAACCGATAAGTCGTGTCGATATGAGTTCCATAACAGTTCGAGAAACTACTGATAACACTTACCAGTAAATCTCAGCAACCCTGGCCAGAGATTTCCAGTTATGGCCAATCGAACACAGCGCAACATCAACTCCCAATACCGGGAGAGACAAAACCCCTCCTATCGCTCATTGCCTCCATGTGATTTGGGGCTGTACCTAAAAGCCACCGTTTTGCACGTTCTTGTAAGTCGATGTACAACACCCCATGAGTTGCGGGGAGGCGGAAATATGAAAAACAATCTTGTTCTTTATGTAAACATCGACTAACCGAAGAATCTTTGCTAAACTATAACTAAACACATACATAGAAGTTGTTAACTACTATGAGAAGAGATTATACCTAGTGCACCTAGTCCTTCGTCTTTTCGTTCTCCACCTCCTCTCCGGCCTCCTCTACGTAATAGACGATCCACCCGAGAGCTTCAATTTCAAGCTTCACCTCTAATCTTGAGGTAACTAGGTTTCTTTAGTTGCTAATCAAAGGCACCTAGGTGATATAGAGAATGGTTATGGATTAATTAGTCTATCTAATCCTTGATCTCAACATATGAGTGGTAGGATTAGAGTTTGAAGAGAGAGTGAGCTTGAGGAGAGAGAAGGTGAACATAATAATGATAATGAAAATGTTTCTCACTTGAATATATGAAGCATAACCATTTATCAAATAAATAAATAAAATGATTAATCATCATGCTTCATTAATTCAATATGTGTGATTCACTACATGAGTCATTAACCATTTAATGATGCATTAATGATATGGATGAATCACACAAATGAGTCACAAAAGCAATAAATGCTTATGCTACCTTAACCCTCAAGTCACCATACTTCTAGAAGCTTCTCGCCAAATTACGAGAACGCTCCTCCAATCCGTGAAAACACGGAAAAACTTTAGACTATATAAATCCTATAACCCGATACTAGAATCTGACTTAAACCAAAGCCGGCTAGTAAAAACTGTTCGAACGTCGTACGTGCATTTAAACACGTATGCGTCCGAACCCTTATCGTAAAACCATATGACCTCTATATCGTTTCGCCTGGAGCAGGGAAACTCTCTGTGTGGGACTCTAAAGACTCGACTACTACGCTGGCAGTGGGTTTAACCACAGACCGCAAGCGGCACTAGCTGTATGTAACGGTCCCCAGGTAGATGTCAATAAGAAGGCCGATGAGGAAACCCATCCGAACTCCTACTGAGCCTGATGTGACAATCTTCGTACAGTTCGGTCTGTTCATCTAGGACTATCGTATATCGGGCCTAGGGGTTGGCAAGCGTCAATACCTTAAAAGCGGTATAAGTTGTGTCGGAGTGAAGCCCATTACACCTTGAGAAACTACTGGAACCTACCAGCAAATCTCGCTTGCCCTGGCCAGGGACTTTGCGTAATGGCTCTCTGACACAGCACGATATCAACTCCCAATATCGGGAGAGACGAATCCTATCTAACCGCCACTGCCTCCAAGTGCTTCGGGACTACACCCAACTGCTACCTGTTTGCATGACTCCTTTGAGCCATGGTAGGGTAGCAATCTAAGAACAGTGGGAACACACTCGAGGCGAAGCAGCAGTGTCAAGTCTGCGGACTATGTTGTACTCATGTCATCTGGGAAGTGTTAACTGACGACGGGTATAATACCAACCAACAGTTCCCCTGCGAGTCCTGTCCGGTGTACCCGTAACCCAACGAGCACCTGTATACTATCTCCAGTACGACGTACTGATGGCTGTAGGACAGACTATCTCCCCAGCTGGGATGAGAAGCGTATACACTAGTCTACTCCGGAGTATCGATGCCCTGTCTCGATAATCCAACGACTAGGGACCTGAAAAAGGATGTGCTTATAGACTACCCAGCCCCCACTAGTTTGACTGTGTTAGTTGTATGTATGCCCTAGAGGCCAGTATTGTACAGATGATGTATATTATATTGGATGCTTGGACATATATAGAGATGACTTTCTTGCTCGATATGATAGTATGCTATCTGGTTGCTCTTTATCTTAACATATACACTTGTCTCTTTAAACTGTCTTATAGTTACATGTTGGTAAAGCCCTTAGGGTGTGTACTTGACTACCTGGACTATGATGCAGATCATACTAGTGGGGACATGGTAGTCCATAAGTACATCCTTCAAGGTCCCTAGTCATGGGTGTATCGAGATGGGGCATCGATATACCAGAGTAGACAAGCGTATACCTTCTCGACCCATACAGATGGGCGATGGATGATCCCATATCCATTGGTGTTTGACATCAGAGATGATATACGGGTGCTCAGTGGAGACTGGGTACACTGGACGGACTCGCCGAGAACTCCCAGATGGTATTATACCTCACGTCAGATGGCAGTTCTCAGGTGACACTTGTACAGGTTAGTCTGTAGACCCGAGATCGTCATAGAGTCTTGTGTGATTCCCACTGTACTCTGATCTCCACCTTACCACGTCCATGAGGGCGTGCAAAACGGTGGTCTTTGGGTACAGTCCCGAGTCATATGGAGGCAATGAGCGATAGGAGGGGTTTCGTCTCTCCCGGTATTGGGGGTTGATGTTGCGCTGTGCTCGATTGGCCGTAACAGGGAAGTCCCTGGCCAGGGCTGATCAGAGATTTGCTGGTAAGTGTTACCAGTAGTTTCTCGACCCGTTATGAGCCTTACATCGGCACGACTTATCGGTTATTGGGGTCTGACGTTTACCACCCCTACACTTGATATGCGACATATCAGACGAACAGACCGGACTGTATGGTAAGTGTTACTGGTTGGATTCACAGGAGTGTGAGCGGGCTGGCTCGTCGATCTTCTGATCGCTCAATACCCGGGTGGCCGTTACGTTTAGCAGACCGCTTGCGGCTTGTGGGTGCTTGATATGATCATCATCTGCTACCGGCGTATTGACGAGTCTTTAGAGTCCTACACAGGGGTTTCCTGGCTTAAGCGAAACGAAATAGGAGCGCATATGAGATATGTGCGGGACCGAGAATAATGCGAGTATGTGATACCGTATTTCATTCTCGCGATGAATGTTTCGATTGGTTGTATGCGATATAACCTAGTTATCGAATCGTTGATTCGATAAATCGATACATAGGATACTAGTCGGTTATATGCGATATGACCGGATCGTTAAATCAAGTGTTGATTTAATGATTTAATGTATAATTATATATTTGATATATTACTTTGCATTAACTAGTAATTGTTCACTTTAAATGGATTTTCTCACTTGAAATGCACATTGTATATGTGATATATTTTTGTGCACATGATTGTATCATGTTTGATGATACATGCTCACTTGGGTTTGTGTAAAGCTTAAACCATGGTTGTGTAATGGTTAGGGTTTTCATTTTCTTATCTATTTATTTATTTATTTATTTTATAAAAGAAGAAAAGATAATGGTGTCTTGTTTTGTTTGCTTGTTGAAGCTTCTTGAAGCTTTGAACAAGTCCACCATTCTTGTCTCTTCTGTAACCCTAACCATTGATCTAACCTTAGTTAAATCTCTACACTAAACCATGGTTGAATACATGATAAGTATCATATTGTTTTCTTTTTAAAAATAACTTATCATATATTATCTTCTTCTTCTTCTTCAAGAAGAAAAAGCTTGATAGCTTCAATGGCAACTTGATGAAAAGAGTGAGAAATCCAATTCTAAAGTGAACCCACCTCCTATTTCTTCATCCTCTACCTCTTGCCTAGTAGTATGGGGTGTTTTCTTCACAAGTTTCATGACTTGGTGAAGTGGGAGCTTGATCTTGTGATGCCTCGACGTAGATCATCTTCGGCATCGTAGTCGATGACCTAGCCCGCCCATTTCTCCGATGAAGCCGACGCTAGAGCCCGGGATTCGATTTGGACAGCAAGGAGACTTCATCATGGAGCTATGGAGGTGGAGGACCGGATCTACAAAGGTTGTATTTCCGTTCACTTAGTTAAGTTGTTAACTAGTTGCATGTTTCGCCTAAAATTCTAGTTAACGATCCGTATTAGAGTTTCTCGGCACTTGTAAAATTTGAAATTGGCATGGTTGATGATTTGTGAGACCTCTTGAGAGTGCCTAGGAACCCTACAGTGGTATCAAAGTCTAGCTAGAGCCTTAGGCGATGCGTAGACGAAGTTTGAAACCCGAACGAACCCGAAACCCTAAAATTTCACGCTCTCTGGACTTTTTCAAAAACTGGGTTTTTTCCATATTAAAAATGCTTAAAAAATTCAGCAGGGAATTATAAGAATTACGGTGCAAAATTTGACCAATGATACCTCAAACATGCGGCGGAACCGCGGCAGAAGCCTAGCTTCTGCGGCGGTTCCGCGGCTCTCTGGTGACGTCAGCCCTCCATATTTGCACAGTAATTCCTCTTTCACAGTACCGAGTTTTATGGGAATTTTTAATATTTATTCAAGAGTTGAATTTTCTGGGGTTGTTTTGGGGATTCGATGATTCGATCGGATTATCAGATTTTGTCTATGTGGATTCCGGATAATTTTTGAATATGTTAAAAAGTTCGACCGGATATAAATACCCAATTTTTCCCCTGCCGGAAAATTTCCAAGTGTTGGATTTTTCCGAGGTTTAAAGACGTTCTAAGTAGTGCAAGTAACGCGATGGTCCCTCTAGAAGACAACAAACCTTAACTCGATTATGTGACCGTCTTGAACTGCCCTTTGAACTTTCGGGTTTGGGGCAGTACGGCGTGCCACATGTGAGGCGTTGGCTTGACCCTTCTACGGCTGGACCGTTGGTACTGAGGTACGAAGTGAATGTCTTTGAACTTATTTCATGAGTTGAGCTGTTTCGGGAAAACTTGGGTGTTCGATTGTTCGATCGGAAAATTTAACATTTTCTATCTTATTCGGAATGTGATACAATAATTGGAATTCACAAGAAGTTATGAGATAACTGAATGAATGTTATAAACATAGCAGTTTAGTCTCACTTGATCGGTTGCCACGGAATTTTGATGTGATCAAAAGTCCGTCGCAATCACGTAGCGTACGCGGATACTCGCCGGGTAAACTTAATAGACAGCCTCACTCCATAGCCCCGACCAAGTGACTGTAGGAGAACCCTGTCGCCGAAAGCATCCGTCCGGGTGCTCGCGGCAGCGGTGTTCTGCCTTGGTGCACTTCGTCAGCGGCGTCGGGGGTGCGGCCGCCTACTAAAGTTTGCGACGAGCATTCGATCACGATGTCGGGAATCTTGTTGAATTGCCCGACTTGATATTGAAAAGAGTATTCGATAATGAGACTAAAATGCGGGGTTTATAATTGTTAGGCATGCGATGTCTAAGGAATTCATTTGATTAGGCATGCGATGTCTATGGAGGTTGCGGATTCCAACTGTTGTAGTTTTACACTTTCTTTTCTGTGACCGTAAGTGTAATATGTGATATCGCCGGTTTCGTTGCTATATGTCAACAACAATTGGGATGCGCATATTTACTTACGTTGATGACATGTGATGTTATGTGTTGCTGGATATGTTATATTGGATCGTCGTGTTTGAATAGCCGGGGTTTTTTTTATGTGAGATGAGTGTTTTTCATTTTCATTCGTGTAAAAACTTGTATGTAATATTCTTTTATTGGGGCACTTCCAGGTTGCGGAAGCTGTCACCCTTTGTATATTATTTACTTTTCCGCATTAGGATAGACCCAAGGAGGGGAGCACAAGTAACCGGGTTCTAGGGTCCAGTGGGAGACCATCTCGAGGAGTCGAGTCCGGGTCTCCTAACCCTAGAATTGGTAAGGTTGCTTGCCGCTCTCGTAGGGGTCTAGGGGTGTGGGATTGGCTATTCATCACGACCGTGGAATTCGTGTTTTATACTGGCTCGTATTGAAAACACGGACGTCCTAGTATATCCAATGTTTCATATGTTTCTTCCGCTGCGATATCTGTGATGTGATCATGTGATGTTCTGTGATAGATACAGTATATAGTATATATGATATATTATATAGACGTTACTTATGTTTTGCATCCGCACCAGCCCTGCCCTGCTCTGTCGTTAGTTACCTAACCTAACGGTGCACGAAGGGACATCCAGGCGAATGCGGATGGCATAAGTGTACGTCGTATTTATCTGTGATGATTAGGTGACTTAAATGATGGGACTTCATTAATGTGATTAATGAAAGAAAAGAAACCTAAGACGTTGTAGAATCAAATTTTAAACAAAACAGGTAGCTACAGTTCTTGCTTTGCATACCGGTATATATGATATACCTTGCACCTTATTCGATGAGGAAAGGACCGAGATCCCTTCACCGGGAGTGACTCCTTTAGAAATAACTGGCAGATGCTACACACTCGGTTTGACTTTTGATTGCTTCTATAGTTTCTGCTTTGCAGAGCGATATATATGATATATCCCGCACCTCATTCGACGAGGAAAGGGCCGACGATCCCTTCACCGGGAGTGACCCCTTTAGCAAAACTAGAAAAGCCTCAAAATCACTCCATTTCAAAACTTCATTTTGATTCTACAAACGATATCAAGTTCATTACGCTCATGGTTTTTAGAAAAACCTGCGTAGCCCTCCATCATTTTAGATAAGTACTACTTAGTATTCATGCTGCGGTAGTTTGGCCTCCGTCAAGACGTAGTGTATGGTAGCTAACTAGTGCTTATCTGCCAGCATATGATGCGATTGGATTAGGGTATTCGTAAGGCGTAGTTTGGCCTCCGTCAAGGGTCGTACGGGTGGGTTTAATTCGATCAAGAAATGACGGGTTGAACTTGACTAGCGCCCTGTGGGTAGTTTGGCCTCCGTCAAGGTCACAGGACGCTAGGGGCAAAAGTATTATCGGGAATTTCAAGTGTTGAAATTTGTAATGAGATTGCATACCTTCTATGAGATAGTTGGATCCCGATACCCACTGCGAGTAAGAGTTACTCCTGGAAGAGTTTTACACATTGCAATTAGCTGATCGAGTAGGTGTCTAGAAAGGTGTCAACGGGGTTACGCCTCTGGGAAAATGAGGTTTACATTAATTAGGTTCGTGCGAAAGCACGGGGGACCTCCCTCAAAGTACCGACACTGGCCTGGCTGAAAGATTGGCGAACTTGTAGCGTGTAATTAATCCCGGCTAGTCTTTCCTTTTAGGGTTTGAAGGAAGATTTGATAAAAACCAGTGGGAGCCATCCCGATTAGATAAGATAATAACCAATCTGATCTTGCACGAGCTTACGCTAAAGTGTTTTCTTCTCTCTCTCTCCAGGTAGCGACCATGTCATGCCCTAATTAAGATAATAATATGGATGTATTGACCGAACCCGCATGTTATACTGTGCAGGGGAACGTTGAACCCGTTCTATCTTATAAGTGTTATAAGAATGAACAGGAAACAGGAGAATATCTGGATTCTCACACCGCCCAAACGGAGAACATGCATACTGATGCATCATCTTCGGGTGTGTTTGTCATTGAGAACTGTTTCTCAGTTCACCCTACGTCCTGGGTATTAGATACCGGATCAGGATCCCACATATGTAAGATGTTACATGGGCTGCGGAAAGGTAGAGAACTGGGAAAAGGTGATCATTCCGTTCAAGTTGGGAATGGGGCAAATGTTGCAGCCAAAGCAGTTGGCGAATATCACCTAGTATTACCAAGTGGTGATACACTGATTCTAAATGAATGCTATTATATACCGAACATGATGTGCAACATTATATCAGTTTCTTTATTAAGTAAAGAAGGATATAATTTTGTAGTAAAGGATAATGTTATGAACATATTCCTAGATCAAAAGTTGATTGCATCAGGCTCGATGTATAATGGCATATTCATTTTCAATCAAAATACAGTCCTCAATTTACAAAACACACACAAGAGGAAGAGTTCTGAACTGAACGAATCTTTCTTGTGGCATTGTAGACTGGGTCACATCAATGCGACACGACTAGCTAAGTTGCATAAGGATGGATATTTAAATTCGTTTGAATTTTCATCTTATGACACTTGCCAGTCATGTCTCAAAGGCAAGATGACCAAAACTCCGTTTACTGGACACGGAGAAAGAGTTACCGAACTCTTGGGACTAATACATAGTGATGTATGCGGTCCCATGTCTACACATGCCAGGGATGGTTCTTCGTACTTCATTACATTCACTGACGATCTCTCTAGATTCGGATATGTGTTCCTGATGAAACACAAATCAGAAGCTTTTGAGAAATTTAGAGAATATAAACAAGAAGTAGAGAACCAAACGGGCAAAAGTATTAAGATCCTTCGATCTGATCGAGGAGGAGAATACTTAAGTAACGAATTCAGAGATTATCTAAAAGAGAATGGGATTCTCTCTCAGCTTACTCCTCCTTATACACTACAGCACAACGGTGTATCGGAGCGGAGAAATCGCACCCTATTAGATATGGTGCGCTCTATGATGAGTGCAGCTGAGTTACCTATTTCCTTCTGGGGATATGCACTGGAGACTGCTGCATATCTATTGAATAGAGTTCCAACCAAATCAGTGCCTACTACTCCATATGAGATATGGAATGGCAAGAGACCATGTCTTAATTTTATTCAGATATGGGGTTGTCCGGCCTATGTTAAAACACAAAATCCGGACAAGCTCGAGGCAAGGTCTGTTCTATGTAAGTTTGTTGGATATCCCAAACATTCGCGAGGGTATATCTTCTACCACTCCGAGGAACAAAAAGTGTTTGTTTCTCGACATGCCACTTTCTTAGAAAAGAGTTTTCTTATGAAACAGACAAGTAGCATTGAGGTAGAACTGGAAGAGGTTCCAGCAACACAAACTGTAACAGAAGACTTGGTAGAACCAGAGGATTCAGTAGAACTCGACGAACCCCAGCCTCTCCGCCGATCTAGTAGGGTGTCTCGTCCACCTGAGAGATACTACGGTTTTCTCATTGACGGTGGAAGCGAGGATTGCATCATGGAGGATGATGACCCAACTAGCTTCGAGCAGGCCATCACGAGTAGGGACTCAGTGAAATGGCTGGATGCTATGCGGTCCGAGATGGAATCCATGTACACCAACAAAGTATGGACTTTGGAAGTTGCTCCTGAAGGGGTAAAACCCATTGGGAGCAAGTGGATCTTCAAGAAGAAAATTGGTGTAGATGGGAAAGTGGAGACTTTCAAAGCTAGACTTGTTGCAAAGGGGTTTCGTCAAAGACCAGGTGTGGACTATGACGAAACCTTTTCTCCAGTAGCTATGCTTAAATCCATCCGGATCATGCTTGCCATCGCTGCATATCATGACTACGAAATCTGGCAAATGGATGTTAAGACCGCCTTTCTAAACGGTGATTTAGAAGAGTGCGTGTACATGACTCAGCCAGAGGGCTTCGTAGATAGTGGGAGCAGCGCGAAGGTGTGCAAGCTGCTTAAATCCATTTATGGATTAAAGAAAGCATCGCGGAGTTGGAACATCTGCTTTGACGTCGTTATCAAAGAGTTTGATTTCGTCAAAAACCCAGATGAACCTTATATTTACAAGAAGGTGGCAGAGAGTAAGGTTGTCTTCCTCGTATTGTACGTGGACGACATACTCTTGATAGGAAATGATATTCCTATGCTGCAATCGGTCAAGCTCTTCTTATCACAAAGATTCTCGATGAAAGATCTTGGTGATGCCTCCTGCATATTGGGAATTAGGATCTATAGAGATAGATCCAAAAGGATATTGGGATTGTCACAATCCAGGTACATTGACACCATACTAAAGAGGTTTAGTATGGAAGAATCCAAGCGTGGGAATTTACGCACGATTTCTGGAGTCACTCTCTCCAAAGAGATGTCTCCCAAGACTGATTTGGAGAGAGCTCGCATGCAAGGAATACCCTATGCTTCGGCTGTAGGTTCTATCATGTATGCGATGCTATGTACCAGACCCGATGTAGCATACTCACTAAGTATAGTTAGCAGGTATCAAGCTGATCCTGGAGAGAGTCACTGGACAGCTGTGAAGAGCATTCTCAAGTACTTGCGAAGGACTAAAGAGATGCTCTTGGTGTATGGTAATGGAGAACTCCAAGTGGAGTCCTTTACCGATTCGAGCTTCCAGAGTGATAAGGACGACTCTAAGTCGCAGTCGGGATTTGTCTTTACCCTTTACGGAGGGGCGGTTAGCTGGAAGAGTTCCAAGCAGGAAACCGTGGCAGACTCGACAATGGAGGCTGAATACATCGCTGCCAACGATGCTGCTAAAGAGGCTGTCTGGATCAAGAAGTTCATTACTGAACTTGGTGTGGTTCCATCCATTGAGCATCCAATACCTTTGTATTGCGATAACAATGGAGCGGTGGCTTTGGCCAAGGAACCCAGGTCCCATCAGCGATCCAGGCATATTCTGAGGCGGTATCACCTGATCCGGGAGATAGTTGATCGCCGGGAGATCGAGGTTAGGAGGGTTGACACGAAGAACAACACGGCGGATCCACTCACGAAGGCCATTCCCCAGATACAGTTTGAGAGACTCTTCGGGATGCTCGGTATGCGATACTACAGCAGCTGGCCCTAGTGAAAGTGGGAGATTGTTAGTTGTATGTATGCCCTAGAGGCCAGTATTGTACAGATGATGTATATTATATTGGATGCTTGGACATATATAGAGATGACTTTCTTGCTCGATATGATAGTATGCTATCTGGTTGCTCTTTATCTTAACATGTACACTTGTCTCTTTAAACTGTCTTATAGTTACATGTTGGTAAAGCCCTTAGGATGTGTACTTGACTACCTGGACTATGATGCAGATCATACTAGTGGGGACATGGTAGTCCATAAGTACATCCTTTAAGGTCCCTAGTCGTGGGTGTATCGAGATGAGGCATCGATATACCAGAGTAGACTAGCGTATACCTTCTCGACCCATACAGATGGGCGATGGATGATCCCATATCCATTGGTGTTTGACATCAGAGATGATATACGGGTGCTCAGTGGAGACTGGGTACACTGGACGGACTCGCCGAGAACTCCCAGATGGTATTATACCTCACGTCAGATAGCAGTTCTCAGGTGACACTTGTACAGGTTAGTCTGTAGACCCGAGATCGTCATAGAGTCTTGTGTGATTCCCACTGTACTTTGATCTCCACCTTACCACGTCCATGAGGGCGTGCAAAACGGTGGTCTTTGGGTACAGTCCCGAGTCATATGGAGGCAATGAGCGATAGGAGGGGTTTCGTCTCTCCCGGTATTGGGGGTTGATGTTGCGCTGTGCTCGATTGGCCGTAACAGGGAAGTCCCTGGCCAGGGCTGATCAGAGATTTGCTGGTAAGTGTTACCAGTAGTTTCTCGACCCGTTATGAGCCTTACATCGGTACGACTTATCGGTTATTGGGGTCTGACGTTTACCACCCCTACACTTGATATGCGACATATCAGACGAACAGACCGGACTGTACGGTAAGTGTTACTGGTTGGATTCACAGGAGTGTGAGCGGGCTGGCTCGTCGATCTTCTGATCGCTCAATACCCGGGTGGCCGTTACGTTTAGCAGACCGCTTGCGGCTTGTGGGTGCTTGATATGATCATCATCTGCTACCGGCGTATTGACGAGTCTTTAGAGTCCTACACAGGGGTTTCTTGGCTCAAGTGAAACGAAATAGGAGCGCATATGAGATATGTGCGGGACCGAGAATAATGCGAGTATGTGATACCGTATTCCATTCTCGCGATGAATGTTTCGATTGGTTGTATGCGATATAACCTAGTTATCGAATCGTTGATTCGATAAATCGATACATAGGATACTAGTCGGTTATATGCGATATGACCGGATCGTTAAATCAAGTGTTGATTTAATGATTTAATGTATAATTATATATTTGATATATTACTTTGCATTAACTAGTATTGGTTCACTTTAAATGGATTTTCTCACTTGAAATGCACATTGTATATGTGATATATTTTTGTGCACATGATTGTATCATGTTTGATGATACATGCTCACTTGGGTTTGTGTAAAGCTTAAACCATGGTTGTGTAATGGTTAGGGTTTTCATTTTCTTATCTATTTATTTATTTATTTATTTTAGAAAAGAAGAAAAGATAATGGTGTCTTGTTTTGTTTGCTTGTTGAAGCTTCTTAAAGCTTTGAACAAGTCCACCATTCTTGTCTCTTCTCTAACCCTAACCATTGATCTAACCTTAGTTAAATCTCTACACTAAACCATGGTTGAATACATGATAAGTATCATATTGTTTTCTTTTTAAAAATAACTTATCATATATTATCTTCTTCTTCTTCTTCAAGAAAAAAAAGCTTGATAGCTTCAATGGCAACTTGATGAAAAGAGTGAGAAATCCAATTCTAAAGTGAACCCACCTCCTATTTCTTCATCCTCTACCTCTTGCCTAGTAGTATGGGGTGTTTTCTTCATAAGTTTCATGACTTGGTGAAGTGGGAGCTTGATCTTGTGATGCCTCGACGTAGATCATCTTCGGCATCGTAGTCGATGACCTAGCCCGCCCATTTCTCCGATGAAGCCGACGCTAGAGCCCGGGATTCAATTTGGATAGCAAGGAGACTTCATCATGGAGCTATGGAGGTGGAGGACCGGATCTACAAAGGTTGTATTTCCGTTCACTTAGTTAAGTTGTTAACTAGTTGCATGTTTCGCCTAAAATTCTAGTTAACGATCCGTATTAGAGTTTCTCGGCACTTGTAAAATTTGAAATTGGCATGGTTGATGCCTTGTGAGACCTCTTGAGAGTGCCTAGGAACCCTACAGACTGCCATCACAACGCTGGTAGTCAAGCAAGATCCTAAGGGCTCTATCAATACATACATACATATTAAGATAGAGAAAACCAAGTAGCATACTACCATGTTTAGTAAGACTGTTATATAACTGTGAATATCCCAAGCTTCCATTAAGTAATATACAAGCTAGTATGATACAATAATGGCCCCTAGGGCAAATACACTAACAATCTCCAACTTGCACTGGGGCCATGAGCTGGCATATCGTAGACCTATCATCTTGAATAGCCTCTCGAACTGCGTCTGAGGAATGGCCTTTGTGAATGGATCAGCAATGTTATTCTCCGTCTCTACTCTCTTCACCTCGATCTCCCGGCGATGTACGATTTCCCTGATCAGGTGATACCGCCTTAAAATGTGTCTGCACTTCTGATGGGGCCTGGGTTCCTTCGCTAAAGCTATAGCGCCGTTGTTGTCGCAATACAGAGGTATTGGACCAACACTGGTAGGAACCACCTGAAGTTCTGTGAGGAACTTCTTCATCCAGACAGCTTCTTTTGTGGCATCGCAAGCAGCTATGTACTCCGCTTCCATTGTTGAGTCAGCAATGGTCTCCTGCTTGGAACTCTTCCAACAGACCGCCCCTCCATTGAGGGTAAAGACATAACCCGACATGGACTTGGAGTCATCGTTGTCACTCTGGAAGCTGGAGTCGGCAAAGACCTCGATCTGGAGGTCTTTTCCGCCATACACCAAGAACATCTCTTTAGTCCTCCTCAGGTACTTGAGAATGTTCTTTACTGCTATCCAGTGCTTCTTCCCTGGGTTTGCCTGATACCGGCTTACAACGCTCAATGCGTATGCTACATCTAGTCTGGTACATAACATCGCATACATTATAGAGCCTACCGCAGAAGCGTAGGGTATAATCGACATGCGATCCCTTCCCAAATCAGTCTTGGGAAACATCTCTTTGGAGAGGGTAATTCCGTGACAAGCCGGTATGTTACCGCGCTTAGAATCTTCCATACTGAATCTTTTCAATATGGTGTCTATGTACCTGGACTGCGAAAGTCCCAACATCCTTTTTGATCTATCACGATAGATCTGGATCCTTAGAATGTAGGTGGCATCACCCAGGTCCTTCATGGAGAACTTCTGTGACAAGAATCTTTTGACTGAGTGTAACATAGGAATATCATTTCCTATTAGGAGAATGTCATCCACGTATAAGACGAGGAATACTACAGCTCTCCCTACAATCTTACTGTATATGCATGGTTCATCTGGATTTTTGATAAAGTCAAATTCTTTGACAGCATCATCAAAACAGATGTTCCAACTCTGCGATGCTTGCTTTAGTCCATAAATGGACTTAAGCAACTTGCACACTTTACCGCTGCTCCCACTCTGAATGAATCCCTCTGGCTGATCATATAGACGCACTCTTCCAAATTACCATTTAGAAAGGCCGTCTTTACGTCCATCTGCCAGATCTCATAATCGTGGAATGCAGCAATAGCAAGAAGGACCTGAATGGATTTGAGCATAGCCACTAGAGAAAAGGTTTCGTCATAGTCCAAACCAGGTCTTTGACGGAAACCCTTTGCAACAAGTCTAGCCTTATAGGTTTCAACCTGTCCATCTACACCAATCTTCTTTCTGAAGATCCATTTGCATCCTACGGGTTTTACCCCATCTGGAGCAATGTCCAAAATCCATACTTTGTTAGTGTACATGGACTCCATTTCGGTCCGCATTGCATCCAGCCATTTTACCGAGTCGCCGCTCTGAATGGCTTGCTGGAATCTAGTAGGGTCATCATTATCAATGATGCAATCTTCTCGATCCCCGTCTATAAGAAAACCGTAGTATCTATCGGGCGGATGAGACTGCCTACTTCTTCTGCGGATAGGCGCTGGTATGTCCCTTTCTTCTGAAACCTCTGGTTCTACCATACTTTCAGTAACAGCTTGTGGTTCTGGAATTTCTTCCAGTTCTATTTCGCTCCCACTTATTTCCTTTTCTAAAAACCGATGTTCTAGAAAATGGGCATTACGAGAAACAAAAACCTTTTGTTCCTCTACGTAATAGAATATATACCCCCTGGAGTTCTTTGGATATCCCACAAACTTACACAGTACTGATCGTGCCTCGAATTTGTCCGCATGCTGCTTTTTAACAAAAGCTGGACATCCCCAAATCTTCAGATACTGAAGATAGGGTTTCTTCCCACTCCACATCTGATATGGCGTGGTAGGCATAGTCTTGGTAGGAACTATGTTCAAAAGATATGCCGCTGATTCTAGCGCATAACCCCAGAAAGATCGCGGTAACTCAGCCTTACTCATCATGGAGCGAACCATATCCAATAGGGTTTGATTCCTCCTTTCCGATACACCGTTGTGTTGTGGAGTGTATGGAGGAGTAAGCTGAGAGAGAATTCCTTTCTCTTTTAGGTAACCCAGGAACTCGGCACTCAAGTATTCACCACCTCGATCAGATCTCAGTGTCTTGATACTTTTTCCTGTTTGGTTTTCCACTTCATTCTTGTATTCTTGGAATTTCTCAAAGGCCTCGGATTTATGCTTCATCAAGAAGATATATCCATACCTAGAGAAATCATCCGTAAAAGTAATGAAGTAGGAATAACCACCTCGCGCATGTGTAGGACCACATACATCGCTGTGTATGAGTCCTAAAAGCTCGCTCGCTATTTCTCCATGTCCAGTGAATGGAGTTTTTGTCATCTTTCCCATGAGACAAGATTCACAAGTAGCATAAGATTGATATTCGAACGGATTTAAATATCCTTCTCTATGTAACTTAGTTAATCGTGTTTCATTGATGTGATCTAGTCTACAATGCCATAAGAAAGCCTGATTTATTTCTGGAGACTTTCTTTTAAGTGTGTTCTGGACATTGAAAACTTAAGCTTGACTCAATACGTATATACCGTTATCTAATATACCGGACCCAATCAGAACTTGATTTAGGTGGATGTTAACTACATCGCTTACGAATGTAAAATCATATCCCTCTCTCGAAAGTGAGGACACTGATATGATATTACAAATCATACTAGGTACATACAAACAGTTACGTAGAATCAATATCTGCCCACTTGTCAAACCTAGGTGATATTCTTCCACGGATTCAGCGTTCACAGTCATTCCGTTTGCAACTTTGAGAGACAAATCACCTACCTTTATAACTCTACGGTTTCTCAAAGCATATAATGAATTACAGATATGAGATCCTGCTCCGGTATCTAGTATCCAGGAAGTAGAGTTTATTGACAAACAGTTCTTAATTACAAACACACTTGAGGCCGAAGCCACAACATGCTTCGTTTCCTGGCTACTGGCTTCCAAAGCCCTGCAATCCTTCTGCCAATGCCCAATCCTATAACAATAAGAACATCCTGTTGGAGATAGTGCCCTCAAAGTTAATTATTGGATCGCAGGTACGTGATAGCAATGATTGAGGCAGGACCTATACCGATATGACAGTCTTGCTCAAGATGATAGTTTGCTATCTGGTTTGTCTTTATCATCGTATACATGCTTTAGTTCACTATTGCATGATGATAGAGCCCATAGGATTCTTGCTTGACTACCAGCAGTATGATGGCGATCAAATACGTGGGAGCTGGGGTCTGTAAGCACATCCTTAAAGTGTCCCTAGTCGTGGGAGTTTTGAGACAGGGCATCGATACTCCAGAGTAGACTAGTGTATACAGTCGAGACCCCGACAAGGGGCGGTGGCCGGTCTCACAAGCCACTGGTGTCAGTTGGATCACCTAAGATGTATACAGGTGCTCATTAGGTTATGAGTACACCGACAGGACTCGCCGGGAACATGCTAGTTGGTATTATACATATCGTCAGATAGCAGTTCCCTGGTGACATGTGTACAGGTTAGTTCATCGACCTGAGATCGTCATTTGTCTCGTGTGAGTTCCCACTGTATTTAGATTACTACCCTACCACGCTCAAAGGAGTTGTGCAAACAGGTTTTAGTTGGGTACAGTCCCGAGCCACATGGAGGCAAGTGAGCGGATCGACAGGGGATTCGTCTCTCCCGGTATTGGGAGTGAGATCGCGCTGTGTCTAGGAGAGCCATTACACAAAGCCCTCGGCCGAGGCAGGAGATTTACTGATAGGTACTCCAGTAGTATCTCAGGGTGTTCTGGGCCACTCTCTGACACGACTTATACCGCTAATGGGGGTCTGACGTTACCAGCCCCCTAGGCAGATATGCGATACTCATAGACGAACGGACCAGACTGTATGTAAATTGTCACTGTTAGGCTCAGTAGGGTTTATGGATGAGTTCGCTCGTCAGCTTCCCTTCCAATCAATACATAGGCAAACTGTTACGTACAGCTTGTACCTCTGACGTGCTAATGGTTATACCCAGTGCCAGTGTGTTGATGAGTCATTAGAGTCTCCCACAGACACTTTCCCAAGTTCGGGCGAAACGTTGTAGAGGCCGTATGGTTTTATGGCAAGGTTCGGAAAATGCAGGTGCGTTTACGCACGTGTTATTTTTCGGGTAGATAATACTGGTCGGCTTTGGTTTAAGCCGGATCCGAGTATTATACTGTGTAGATATAATATCTTTGTCTCAGATGCATTTGTATTCGGTCGTAATACAAATGCGGGTATGTTTATACCATTACGGGGTTATCCTGAAATTCGTTTCAGGATCACTTTTGAAAGTTGCCAGTTTCCAGTTTTCTATCAGCCGTATTTAACATTCGGTTAAATACGGATTTATCTTTTCTTGAGATGAGTGTGGAAGTTTCTAGGATGGTGACTAGGCTTGTGAGTCATTAGTGCATTGATTATTGCATTAATGGTTTTGGTGACTTGGTTGATGATTCATCCTTTGCTTTAAATGAGTTCATACTAGGTGTATTAGTGACTCATTCTCTTCATTAATGGTTGTGGTTACCTTCCCCCTCCTACACTCACCTCTCCCTCACCTATATATGGCCGGCCCCTTCCCCACCTCCACACTCACTCCCACTAGGGAAAAGATTATGATAGATTTGTGTATGGAAATTTCATTTAGCACAAATTCTTATCACCCGATTCCAAAAGGCAACTTCATTAACCGTTCGTCCATAGCTTTGGACGTAATGAGACAAAGTGTTCTACTCATTCTCTACATCATCTTGGTCGTCTCTTTTAGCAAACTTGACGATTGAGTTGCCTCGGTTCAGAGGCGGGAGCCCGTTTAAAAATCCGTCGACGTGGTGCCACCTGGACGAGAAGACTGGAGATTCAGGAGATCGGAGCAGCCGCAACAAAGCATGGGATGATGGTTGAAGACCGAAGGACTCGGATCGTTCGGTATAACATTTCTACCCACTTTGTAGTTTGTTAATTTAGCTTTAATGGCAGATCCGGGTTATAGTACGCGATAGCGCCAGTTGTAAAAAGTTTTTGTTCCGTATTTGGCGTCTGTTAGACGGCCGGGGCGCTACCGTGGACTTACAGTGGTATCAGAGCCTCACCATTAAGCTTTGTTAATTTGTGCTAACGCGTTTAAAAGATCGATGGAACGGAATTTCCGAAATCACAATTTTCAAGTGCTTAAGTTTCTGTCGTTTTTTAAAAGGGTCCAAAAATAATTTTACATATCACAAAAATCTAAGCAGGGTTTTCTAAGCTTACTGTACAAATTTGGTCACGTGACCCTTCAAGACAGCCGCGGAACTGCGGTCAAACCTAGGGTTTGACCGTGCATCCGCAGCCAGTCTGTGGGTTCAGTTCTTCAAATTTGTACAGTGTCTTTATATATGGAAACTGTGGTTTTTTGTACTGTTCTTTTGCGCCCAGATTTTGTTACTGTACAGCAGATGTACGTGGGGCCCACTTCGGGAAATTTAGTCGATCGAAATTTTAAACTTGTTAGTATGCAGTATTTACATTATATCTCCGACCGGGAATGCCATTTGATTGGTAAACCGCGTCTGATTGCTATAGTTCTTTTAGACGGGTTTGCGAACGTGACATTCGTGTTGATGTTCTGTGTTGTGCTGTGATGTTGCGGATATGTCGTGGTGGATAGCAGTGTGCAATGGTAGTGCAGTTTGGATTTATTTGTACATTTGATATTGCGGGGCGAGCGTCCAACATATGGACTGCCGTTACTGCCTATTTGTATAATATTCTTTTGGGGCACGACCGGGTTGAGTTCGATGTACCCGTTGTACATATTTTTATTTCTGTACTAGGTTTATCCCGCGAAGGAGTTCACGGATAGCCGGGTTCTAGAGGGCAACGGGTCCGTATCTCATGACTTTGAGAGGCAGAGGGACCTCACTCTAGAATTGGCAGACTATTCGCCGCACTCGTAGGGGGTACAGTTTGACCCAAGGAGGGGTACTCAATTTACCGGATTCCGTGAAGTGCCGGGTGTTCCATTCACTATGCTGTGGGGGACTACCTCGCTTCAGGTTTTGGCGGGTAACTTGCCGCACCCGTAGGGGTCTAGGTTTCATTGCACAGGCTATCCACACGACCAGGTTTTAGTAGCGGCTTTGTAAAACCCGGGGATCCCAGATTATCTGTATTGTTCTGTGATGCTTATTACTTTTCTGTAATGTTGCATATTATCACGCCTGGAGCGATTATTGTATATTGGTATATATACTATTAGATGTTGTATATGTTTTACACCCACGCTAGTCCAGCCCCCGCTCTGTCGTTAGTTAAGTAACCTAACGGGTGATGACGGGACCCAGTGACGAATGCGGATGGCATATACGTACATTTTATTTTCGTTCTTTTCTGGTGTGATTGATTGATGGGACTGCATTGATTCTTATCAATGCAAGGATAAAACAAACCTATATTTGATGTTGTTGGAACAAATTTTAAAAGGTGTTATTACAAAGATGTTTCCTTTTGTTATGCATAGCGATATTCAGTTAGAATATCCCGCACCTCATTCGACGAGACAAGGGCTGATATCCCTTCACCGGGAGAGACCCCTTGGGCAGAAGTTTACGTCAGGATAATAACTTCATATAGTCGATTACAAGTTGCTTTGCATCGCGGTATTCAGTTGGAATATCCTGCACCTCATTGCACGAGGAAAGAGCCGACATCCCTTCACCGGGAGTGACCTCTTTAGCAAAAGGTTTTTCGTCACTATATTTTTATAAAAAGCTATCAGGTTCCTTCAACGAGATCAAGTTCATTACGTTAAAGGTTTTTCGCCAAAAACCAGCCGTAGCCCTCCGTCGTATCTTATGGATGGTCAGTAGTATTCAAGCTATGTTTGTTGGCCTTCGTCAAGGCATAGTGTTTGGTAGTTGCTGGGTATTCATTTGTTGCATAGATAGATGTGTTGGTCTGGGACAGTCGTATAACCTTGTTGGCCTTCGTCAAGGGCTTGTACGGGTAGGTTCAAATTGACCTGGACAATGACGGGTAGAACTTGACATGTGACTTATGATTTGTTGGCCTTCGTCAAGGTCATAAGAGCATGAGGCAAAAATTTACATCAGGAGTTTCAAACATATAGGAAACTTTCCAGATATGCGCATACCTTCTGGAGTGTGATAACTTGAGTGGCTTCCATCAAGTTATCATGCGATGATAGTTGGATCCCGATTCTTACTAATGAGTTAGTTTACTCTTCGGGTGATCCCGACTAATTCTTCTTTCAGGTTTGGAGGAGAATTTGAGATTACAGTGGGAGGTTTTCTGATTAGATAAAGTGATAACCATTCTGATCTAGGTTAGAGTGCACGCAGAGTGTTTCTTTTCTCTCTCTCTTTGGCAGCGACCTTTGACCGACCCTAGACTATGACTCAGTGACCAAGTTGACCGAACCTTCTTAAAATACTGGCTTTTGGATTGTCTAAACTTACATAAGTCATTGCCGCTCCTTCTTTTGCTCTTTGCATTTCTCAGAACACCCCGTATTACTACGGATATCCACTTCCATTGGATAGATCCATCGTATGGTTGTATACGAACTCGAAGGGACTTCTTCGAGGATGGATCCAGGTTCAGGAGAAATAGAATTAGTTTATTCAGTTGTCTTATATTATCACCTTCTCTCAGGTTGCGAGGGCTCCTTAGTTTAGGAGAGTACACCTATTACGCTTATTGGATAGTCTTATTCCAAACCGTAGGCAGGTGCCGAAAGGTAGGGAATGAAGAAAACCAATTAGCCTAAGTAGGGTGTGCAGAAGGTAATATGTAAAGACAAAATAAAGGAATTAGAAAGAGGGCAAAGTAAATTGCGACTGTTATCATTCACGACCAAACCGCGTACTTCATCGCCACTCCTATTTCACCTTTGTTTTTTCCTCAGTTCGGGAGAAATAGAATAAGGTATTATTCAGTTGTCTTTTATCATCACCTTCTCTCAAGTTGCGAGTACTCCTAGGATTAGGAGGGTACACCTATTATGCTTACTGGATAGTCTTCTTCCAAACCATAGGCTGGTGCCGAACGGTAGGGAAGGAAGAAAACTATTTAGCCTAACGATGGTGTACAGAAGGTAACGACTAAAGACAAATAAAGGGATTTGGAGAGATGGCAAAGAAATATACGGTTAAAGTCATGAATTGGATTATGGAAGAGGCATTACTAAGAATACCAGGATACCCCTACGAAACATTTTTATGTTTCAGTGCATTGTTAATGGAAAACTGATTTCCCGATTAGATACTTACTCCAGGGTATGTATTTACCAGGTTTCATTCTCATATCTGTATGGTTTTACAGATGATGAATGGGAGTATGTTATTAGGAATTTGGTGATCATCCTCATTATATCGGAATTCTTTGTAATTGGTGATATTTGAGGAAATCGCCTGGGTACAGTCTTCAACCTATAATGCACAAGTTTTGAGTTATTCAACTCAGTGGACTTATACAGAGTATTGTATGTTGTCCAGTGTCCATCAGGACAAAGGGGTAGGTCCTCATACTATGTTCTGTTTACTTGTGACTTCTCTAGTTTTTAGACAAGTGTTTCGTAGAAATACAATGTCTAAGTTTTGAGAAGTTGTGGATATAAGAATAAAATTGAGAACCAGATGTCACAAGTATCGGGATTCTTCAAAGAGATCGAAGATATAGATTCTTGTGATTGGTATTCAGATGATAGTAATGGTTTTGAGAAACTTGTTTCTCTTTCAGGTTACTCATAATTGGATGGATTCCTAAGTTGAGTAATGCTGATTAGCCTCTCTCCATTAAGTTGATATGCACTGGAGACAGCTGCTTGGTTTGAATCTGGTTCCAATTAAATTAGTGCCTATATTTCTATATTGTATATAGAATGGTTCATATCTTAACGATGTTAAGATACGGGGAGTTGTCCAGCTTATGCTTAAAACCAGACACTAGATAACTCAAGGCACGTTTCTGTAATGGCAGCTTGTGGGTTGACCCTGGCTTTGACGAGGATTGACTTTCTACCATCTGGAAGATCAATAGTGATATTGTTCTTGACTCGCCACAGTTTTAGTAAAAATGGATTTTTTTTTTCAGAAAACAGTAGTGGGAGTATGGTAGAACTGGAAGTGATTCCAGAACCGCAAACGATTACGGAAAATTTAATAGGACCTATATATTCAATCAGGTTTGACATTCCATTAGCCACTCCGCAGATATGGTGGGTAACCTCAGACACCCGAGAGGTGCTCCGGTAGCCGCAAGGACGGTGACAGGGAGGTTCATGTTTACTCAGACTTGACACTGTTGGATATATGTATGCCCTAGAGGCCATTATGTGATAGTGGATGTATCTATACATGTATATATATATTCAGTTTGCATTCTTGCTCGACATGATAGTATGCTATCTGGTTCTTCTTTATCTGACATGTTTATTTGATCATGCTTTTATTCATTCATACATGCTGATAAAGCCCTGAGGATATCGGCTTGACTACTCTGATTATGATGGAGATCATACTAGTGGGACATCTGTAGTCTATAAGCATATCCTGGAATATCCCTAGTCATAGGTATATCGAGATGGGGCATCGATATACCAGAGTAGACTAGCGTATATGATACTAGACCCATACAATGGGCGATGGATGTTCCCACATTCATCGATGTTTGACATCAAGATCATACACGGGTGCTCAGTGGTGACTGGGTACACTGGACGGACTCGCCGAGAACTCCTATATGGAATTATATCTATTGTCGGATAGCAGTTCTCAGGTGACACTGGTACAGGTTAGTCTGTAGACCCGAGATCGTCATGGAGTCTTGTGTGTTCTCCCACTGCACTTTGATTGCCACCCTACCACGGCTCTACTGAGTCGTGCAAACAGGTGGCCGTTGGGTACAGTCCCGAGACACACGAAGACGATGAGCGATAGGAGGGGTTTCGTCTCTCCCGGTATTGGGAGTTGATGCTGTGCTGTGCTCGACTGGTTATAACAGCAAGTCCCTGGCCAGGGCTGCTGAGATTTGCTGATAAGTGTTATCAGTAGTTTCTCGATCTGTTATAGACCATTCACCGACATGACTTATTGAGTTATTGGGGTCGACGTGACCATCCCTAGGCTCGATATGCAGCATATCTGACGAAGAGACCGGACTGTACGGTAGTGTTGCCGGATGGCTCGACGGGAGTTGTAGCAGGTTCGCTTGTTGTCTTCTGATCGTTCAATACCCGGGTGGCCGTTATGTTTAGCTGACCTCTTGCGGCTTGAGGGCACTTGATATGATCATTACCCTCTGCCGGCGTATTGACGAGTCTTAGAGTCCCACAGAGGAGTTACCCAGTCCAGGCGAAACGTTGTGGTGCGCATATGCGATATGCGCATACACCCGATTGAAATGTGCGTATATGATACCGAACATTGATCGGGTGAACTGCTTTTGGTGGGGTCATATGAGATATGACCGGATTGATAAATCAAGTGTTGATTTATCATTTAACCATTAGTTTTCTCACTCAAAACCTTTCTAGGGTTTGATGGATGTATGTGTACATGTATGCACATCTTCATGTGCATGAAACTAGAAAAGAAAAATAGAAACACATGCATGCATGCATACATCCATCAAACCCTAGAAAGGTTTTGAGTGAGAAAACTAATAGTTAAATGATAAATCAACACTTGATTTATCAATCCGGTCATATCTCATATGACCCCACCAAAAGCAGTTCACCCGATCAATGTTCGGTATCATATACGCACATTTCAATCGGGTGTATGCGCATATCGCATATGCGCACCACAATGTTTCGCCTGGACTGGGTAACTCCTCTGTGGGACTCTAAGACTCGTCAATACGCCGGCAGAGGGTAATGATCATATCAAGTGCCCTCAAGCCGCAAGAGGTCAGCTAAACGTAACGGCCACCCGGGTATTGAACGATCAGAAGACAACAAGCGAACCTGCTACAACTCCCGTCGAGCCATCCGGCAACACTACCGTACAGTCCGGTCTCTTCGTCAGATATGCTGCATATCGAGCCTAGGGATGGTCACGTCGACTCCAATAACTCAATAAGTCGTGTCGGTGAATGGTCTATAACAGATCGAGAAACTACTGATAACACTTATCAGCAAATCTCAGCAGCCCTGGCCAGGGACTTGCTGTTATAACCAGTCGAGCACAGCACAGCATCAACTCCCAATACCGGGAGAGACGAAACCCCTCCTATCGCTCATCGTCTTCGTGTGTCTCGGGACTGTACCCAACGGCCACCTGTTTGCACGACTCAGTAGAGCCGTGGTAGGGTGGCAATCAAAGTGCAGTGGGAGAACACACAAGACTCCATGACGATCTCGGGTCTACAGACTAACCTGTACCAGTGTCACCTGAGAACTGCTATCCGACGATAGATATAATTCCATATAGGAGTTCTTGGCGAGTCCGTCCAGTGTACCCAGTCACCACTGAGCACCCGTGTATGATCTTGATGTCAAACATCGATGAATGTGGGAACATCCATCGCCCATCGTATGGGTCTAGTATCATATACGCTAGTCTACTCTGGTATATCGATGCCCCATCTCGATATACCTACGACTAGGGACGTTCCAGGATATGCTTATAGACTACAGATGTCCCACTAGTATGATCTCCATCATAATCAGAGTAGTCAAGCCGATATCCTCAGGGCTTTATCAGCATGTATGAATGAATAAAAGCATGATCAAATAAACATGTCAGATAAAGAAGAACCAGATAGCATACTATCATGTCGAGCAAGAATGCAA
This sequence comes from Agapanthus africanus, assembly GCA_030015575.1. Taxonomy (NCBI): domain Eukaryota; kingdom Viridiplantae; phylum Streptophyta; class Magnoliopsida; order Asparagales; family Amaryllidaceae; genus Agapanthus; species Agapanthus africanus. Next base: position 237,047,295 of record CM057337.1, read on the forward strand.
ACTGAATATATATATACATGTATAGATACATCCACTATCACATAATGGCCTCTAGGGCATACATATATCCAACAATCTCCCACTTGCACTAAGGCCAGTTATTGGCGTATCTCATACCCAACATCTCAAAAAGTCGCTCATGCTGCGGCTGAGGGAGAGCCTTGGTGAATGGATCCGCGGCGTTGTTCTTTGTGTCTACTCTCTTAATCTCGATCTCGCGGCGATCTACAGTCTCCCGGATCAAATGAAAGCGCCTCAGGATATGTCTGGACCGCTGATGGGATCTGGGCTCCTTGGCTAACGCCATTGCCCAATTATTGTCACAATACAAAGGTATAGGATCAATAATGGTTGGAACTACTCCTAGCTCCGAGACGAACTTTTTCATCCAGACAGCTTCCTTGGCGGCATCATTTGCAGCAATGTACTCAGCTTCCATCGTAGAGTCTGCAACGGTATCTTGTTTGGAACTCTTCCAACTTACCGCCCCTCCATTGAGGGTAAATACAAACCCTGAGATAGATTTGCTGTCATCCTTATCGCTCTGGAAGCTCGAATCGGTAAAGGCCTCCATTTGGAGATCTTTATTACCATACACCAAGAACAATTCTTTAGTCCTTCGTAAGTACTTAAGAATGTTCTTCACAGCTGTCCAGTGGTTCTCCCCTGGGTTGGATTGATACCTGCTTACAACACTAAGTGCATAAGCTACATCTGGGCGTGTACATAACATCGCATACATTATAGATCCTACTGCCGAAGCATAAGGTATAATGCTCATGCGAGCTCTCTCTTCATCGGTCTTTGGACAAGAATCCTTGGAGAGAGTGACTCCATGGCAAGCGGGTAAGGCACCCCACTTGGAGTCTTCCATACTAAACCTCTTTAGGATGGTGTTGATGTACCTGGTTTGGGACAGTCCCAATAACTTTTTGGATCTATCCCTATAGATCCTTATGCCCAGGATGTATGTGGCATCACCCAGGTCCTTCATGGAGAACCTTAGTGATAAGAATGATTTGACCGACTGTAGCATAGGAATATCATTTCCTATCAGAAGAATGTCATCCACGTACAATACGAGGAATGTGACAGCTCTTCCTACAGCCTTCCTATAAACACAAGGTTCATCTGGATTTTTGATGAAATCAAACTCTTTGATAACATCATCGAAACAGATGTTCCAACTCCGAGATGCCTGCTTTAACCCATATATGGATTTAAGCAATCTACATGCTTTCTCGCTGCTCCCATTGTCAATGAAGCCCTCCGGCTGATCCATATAAACACATTCTTCTAAATCTCCATTTAGGAATGCTGTTTTAACGTCCATTTGCCAGATTTCATAGTCGTAGTGAGCAGCAATAGCAAGTAGGATCCGAATAGATTTAAGCATGGCTACAGGCGAAAAAGTTTCGTCATAGTCCAAACCTGGTCTTTGACGAAAACCTTTCGCCACAAGTCTTGCCTTATAGGTCTCTACCTGCCCATCTACACCAATCTTTCTTTTAAAGATCTATTTGCACCCTACAGGTTTTACCCCAGGGGGTACAACGTCCAAAGTCCATACTTTGTTGGTGTACATAGACTCCATTTCGGATCTCATGACATCCAGCCACTTCACAGAGTCACCACTCGTGATAGCTTGCTGAAAACTGGTAGGATCATCATCTTCCATGATACAGTCTTCTCTGTCACCATCAATGAGGAAACCGTAGTACCTCTCCGGTGGGCGAGAAGTCCTACCAGACCTACGGAGTGGCCGAGGTTCTTCAGTTTCTGTTGCAACAGCCGGTTCAACCAAATCGTCATTTGTAGTTTGTGTCTCCAGAAGCTCTTCCAGATCTACTACCTTGCCATCATCTTTATCTGTGAAAAACTCTTTTTCCAAGAATGTGGCATACTGAGAAACAAACACCTTTTGTTCCTCTTTGTGGTAGAACAGATATCCATAAGAATTCTTTGGATATCCCACAAAGTTACACATGACTGACCGTGTCTCGAGTTTGTCCGGATTCTGCTTTTTAACATAGGCCGGGCAACCCCAAATCTTAATTCTCTTAAGAGATGGTCTCTTCCCATTCCATATCTCATATGGCGTGGTAGACACGGCTTTGGTCGGAACCCTGTTTAGCAGAAACGCTGCAGTCTCCAACGCATGCCCCCAAAACGAGACTGGTAACTCAGCATCACTCATCATGGACCGGACCATATCTAATAGGGTCCTATTCCGTCGTTCTGACACACCGTTGTGCTGTGGTGTGTAAGGAGGAGTGAGCTGAGAGAGAATCCCATTCTCTTTTAGGAAGTTTGCAAATTCTGTACTGAGATACTCACCACCTCGATCTGATCGAAGCATCTTAATACTCAAGCCGGTTTGTTTTTCTACTTCTTGTTTATATTCAATGAATTTCTCGAAAGCTTCGGACTTGTGCTTTAATAAAAATACATGACCGAATCTTGAGAAATCGTCGGTGAATGTAATGAAGTATGAAAAACCGCCTCTAGCTTGTGTAGACATTGGCCCATATACATCACTATGTATGAGGCCCAGGAGCTGAGTAGCTCTTTCTCCGTGTCCAGTAAACGGAGTTTTGGTCATTTTACCCTTGATACAAGACTGGCAAGTCGCATAAGATTTATATTCAAAAGGATTTAAATATCCATCTTTGTGTAACTTGTTTAGTCTTGTTTCGTTAATATGACCAAGTCTACAGTGCCAAAGAAAAGCTTCATTTAATTCTGAAAGTTTTCTTTTATTAGTGTGTTGTATACTGAAAACTGTGTGTTGATTTAGGACATATATTCCGTTATTAAGTGTACCATACCCAACCAACATTTGATTTAGGTGAATGTTCATAACATTGTTCTGCAACACAAAATTATATCCTTCATTGTCCAACAAAGATACGGATATTATATTACATAGCATATCAGGTACAAAATAACATGGATTCAAAATCAAAATATATCCAGACGGCAACCCCAAGTGATACTCTCCCACTGCGACTGTATGTACATTGGAACCATTTCCAACGCGGAGAGTATGGTCACCTGTCTTCAAAACCTTGCTATTTCTCAGCCCCTGCATAGAATTGCAAATGTGAGAACCTGAACCGGTATCCAATACCCAGGAAGCAGAGTTTATAGAAAAACAGTTTTCAGTCACAAACGCACCTGAAGCAGAAGCATCACCATGCTTCTTCTTAAGACTTAGGTACTCCGTGCAGTTGCGCTTCCAATGTCCTGTCTTGTGGCAATGAAAACACTCGCCTTTCCCTGGGTCTCCAGCCGTGGACTTTCCCTTTCCCTTCACCTTTTTGACTCCGCCCTTAGGATTAGTGGGTTTCTTATTTTTCTTTCCCTTGGCCTTAGCTTTCGGGCGAGAAGAAGAAGACCGTCCAATCGTCATAACGGGAGTCTTTGCTGACTTCATAGTGCTCTCTGCACTCCTTAACATATTAAGGAGTTCAGGGAGGTCCTTCTCCATGCCATGCATGTTGAAGTTCACTATGAACTGAGCAAAGGTGGAGGGGAGGGACTGCAGAATAATATCTATATATTGTTCATTGTCCATAGTCCATCCGAGGTCCTCAAGCTCTTCTATAAGAGCTATCATCTTCAAAACATGGTCTGCTACTGGTGTGCCACGGGCCATCCGCATGTGAAACAGTTTCTTTGATGCCTCGTATCGTAATACGCGGGACTGCTCCCCATACAACTCCTTTGTATGGAGCAGTATCCCGTGAATGTCCATGTCCTCGTGCTGCTTTTGATGTGTGTTATCCATCGATGCAAGCGCGAGGCATGTGGCCGTGGCACAGTCAGCGTTCCATGTCTTGCGGACTTCTATGTCCGCAACTGAGGATTTTGGGCCTGGGACGGGCGGGGCTGAAGCCGTGAGGACATATGATACTTTATCATAAGTCAAGGCGATCTTCAGATTCCTTAGCCAGTCTTTATAGTTGGTCCCGTTCAGTTTGTTTTTATCTAGTAGAAGCTTAAGTCCAGTCATTGGTATCTGCCATTAAGAGAGAGAAAAGAATACACTCAGCGAAAGCTCTTGCATAGATTAGATTGGTTTATTATCTTGTCTAATCGATGTTTCCCACTGCTTTTTATCAAGTTTTTCTTTCAAACCTTAAAAAGAAAAACTAGCCAGGATTAATTACAGTCTACAACTTCGCTAACCTTTCAGCCAGGCCAGTGTCGGTACTTTGAGGGAGGTTCCCCGTGCTTTCGCACGGACCTAATTAGAGTAAACCTCGTTTCCCCAGAGGCGGAGCCCCGTTAACACCTTTCTAGACACCTAATGAGTTAGCTAATTGTAAACTGCAAAACTCTCCTAGGAGCAACTATTGCCCACAGTGGGATCGGGATCCAACCATCATATGGAAGGTATGCAATCTCATTGCAAATTTCAACACTTGAAATTCCCGATGTAATTTTTACCCCTAGCACTTATGACCTTAACTATGGTCAACAAATCATAAGTACCAGTCAAGTTCTACCCGTCATTTCTTGATTAATTAGACCCACCCATATGACCCTTAACTATGGTCAACAAAGTCGCATGAATGTCCTAATTAATCTGCATCATATGCAGTGTAGGAAGACATCACTTAGCTACCGTTCACTACGCCTTAACTAAAGTCAACAAACGTAGCACGAATACTAAGTACTCTACTTCCTAAAATGACGGAGGGTTGCGAATGATTTTTAAGAAAATCTTTAACGCTTTGAACTTGATATCGTTGTAGAATCAAACAGTTTTTCAAAAGGAGTGGCTTAAGCTCCGCAGTTTTGAAATGTAGCTTTTTCATAAATAGCTGAGTAGTTTTTAAATCCGATTCTACAACATCTTTTTAGGTTTATTTTCTTTACATTAATCACATTAATGTAATCCCATCATTTAAGTCCTAAAGCCAATCACAGAAAAGAAACGAAAATAACACGTACGCTTATGCCATCCGCATTCGCCGCAATGTTCCGTTATGCACCGTTAGGTTACTTAACTAACGGCATACCGGGACGGGACTAGCGCGGGTGTAAAACATAAGCAACGTCTACTATATATCATATATATATAATAAGTCATTCGTCTCAGATATCACAGAACACAGGCAGCAGAAATATAGATATAACGTGGGATATACTAGGACGTCCGTATTTAGTATTTAGCCAGAATAGAAAATACGGATTCCACAGTCGCGATGAATAGCCAAGTCCACACCCTGGACCCCTACGAGAGCGGCAAGTGACCCTACCAATCCTGGAGTTTAGGAGACCCGGTCTCGACTCCTCGAGATGGCCTCCCACTGAACCCCAGAACCCGGTCACCTGTGCTCCCCTCCTTGGGTCCATCCTAATGCGGAAAAGTAAATAATATACAACACTGGTGACACAACCGCAACCTGGAAGTGTCCCAAATAAAAGAATATTACATTACATTTGAATTTACATGAATGAAAATACAAAACTCTCATCTCACAAAAACCCCCCGGCTATTCGATCGCGACAATCCTGCACATCATATCTCAGCAACACATAATATCACATATCATCAACGTAAGTAAGTATGCGTACCCCGATTGTCGTTGATGTATAGCAACGAAACCGGCGATATCTAACATACTAGACTTACGGTCACAGAAAAGAAAGTGTAAAACTACAATATTTGGAATCCAGATTCTCTTTAGACATCATAAATGCGAAATATCACATATTTCGTATTTCATACCTAAACCATATGAATTCCACACATTGTATCACATTCCAGACAAACAGACAGTATTAAAGTTTTCGAACGAACAATCAAGCACCCAAGATTCACTAAAGCTCAACACTTGAGCAGGGTTCAAAAATTTTGGAGTGTGACACAGTAGCGGCGGTCCAGCCGTAGAAGGGTCAAGCCAACGCCTCACATGTGGCACGCCGTACTGCCCCAAACCCGAGGGTTCAAAGGGTAGTTCGAGACGGTCACATAATCGAGTTAAGGTTTGTTGTCTTCTAGAGGGACCACCGCAAAAAGACTTGCACGTATTTTCAAATTATTTAAACCCCGTGAATATTGAGTAAATGATATTCGTTCAAACACTTCAATACTTTCTAGTTTACCCGGAAGAGCTACGAAATGAAAGTCCCGATCGAATTGATGAATCCAAAAACATCTCCAGAATTTTTCAAAACTTTATTCAGTTTAAAAATACCCAAAAAATTAAACATGCAGAAAGTAGAATTACTGCAGAAACAGTATACACTAATTCATTTGTACGGCCGCGGAACAGCGGCCTAAGCAAGCTTAGGCCGCGTTTCCGCGGCTACAACTACTGTTCATTGAAATATTTTTCTGCCGTAATTCTTATATTTTCCTGCTGTGATTTTTAGATATTTTTAATTCTACAAAATGTCAATTTTTAGAAAATTTCCAGAGAGCATCAAAAAATACGGTATTTTTGTCCGATCGGGGTTTTCACTTCGTCAAAACGTCGCCTAATGTTCTAGGTCGGCTCTGATACCAATGACTTATTATATATATATGATATATAGTAGACGTTAGTTATGCACCGTTAGGTTACTTAACTAACGGCATACCGGGACGGGACTAGATCAAACCATCATGGTTGATTATATATGGAAATGGTGGCAATATAAGCTTCACACCATAGATTAAACAATGGATAATTATTTGATTTTGGTTTTGAAAAGAAAATGAAAAGGAAAGGATAATTATGCTAGTTTCTACATGCTTCTTTTAACCTAACCATTCTCACCCACCACTAAACCATGGTTATCTTTTCCTTTATCATTCTAAACCCAAGTTAAATTAATCATCCATCATTTAATCATGGTTGGAGTCAAGAAAGAATAAATATATATAGTGATATTTATTTTCTTTTGCAAGTTAACCTTATGGTTATCTTTTTATCTCTTGAAGAAAATTAGCCACCATTTTCATCCTTCTTCATCTTCTCCTCTCTAGTTTTTTCTAGTGAGAAAAACACAATCAAAGAAAGGTTTTTGAAGTGAGATCCAAAGCCACAACAACATTCTACACAAGCTTAGCCGTTTCGTTTAGAGTGTTATCTTCGGTTTGACGAAGTAGCGAGCTTGGACGGATATCTCCGCGGTGGATCATCGTGGACACAAGGGGAGTTCAAGAGGACCTCGTTTCAACACTAAAGAGCCTAAGGAGCGAAGCAAAAACGGGAGCTACAAAGGTTGTAGCCTTCAAACCCTAACTTTTGTTAGCTTTAAGTTTAGTAAACCCTAATTTTCTAGGATCTATCCTTTGCATGTTAGTTTAGCACCTTAAAAATTAAAACTTTGGGTCATGTGATGCTTCAAAACTCTTCATTGGGTGCTATACTAACTTTACAGACACTACTGTTGTTCCAGACTGTGTGACCCGGCAGGAGGATAAGTATAACATCGTTCTAAACTAGTTTTAGAAGTGCACAAATATTTTATTCTGCCAGAGGGTTGTCATAGTCAGTGGGAGCAGCGGAAGCATAGTGGGCAAGTAGCTTATGTCTATTTATAGGCTTGAGCACATATAGCGGAGATAGATCATCTAATTTTGATGTGACAGTCATGGCGTTGACTTCATCAGAATAGGGGATGGATCTGTTATGAAGGTAGTAAGGTGTGATGTCCTGGTATTTGATGACATACACAGAGTAGGAAGTAAAATTCCTATACTACAATCGGTTGTACTTTTGTCGTCACACAGTTGTTTCTCCGCAAAGGATATGGATTTAATATCAGACATTCTGGTTACTAGATTTATGGTTTTAGATCTAGATTTGGGTAGTTTTCCAATATGGGTACTTTGACAGTATTCTAATGGTATTTAGAATAGATGACTCCTGGCGTGGTGGTGTACCTGCATGTGATGGAGTCACCCTCTCTAAAGGTGTCTTAGAGACTAAAGGAGAGAGGGATGTGCATGATTGGCAGATCACTTGCTTAGGCAATTGAGTCAATCATGAGATGTCAAGTACCACACCAGATGTTGTTTTTGCACTTGATGCGATAAGTTTATATTAATCCAATCCTGGAGAAACATATGGAAGCAGTTTTAGAACATGAGTGAATGTTCTACGGATTTGATGACGGCAGCCTCCTTCGGGAGACGGTTATCATTCCAGGCTTCAGAGGTGACATAGATGATAGAGTGATTGTCAGAGTTATTGTTTTCCCTCTGACGAGGGACAGTATTATGGACAGGTGGTCCAAGAGGATACTGTGGGAGGCATGGTGCTGGATACTGATTAGGTTCAGTTATCAATACAGTCTAAGAAGTTTGTATTTAAAGTTCATTTATGAACTAGGTCCCATCAAATATTCAAACATATTCTAAGACAGGTATTACTCGATTCGGGAGATGGCTTTCTCCGCGAATTTTAGATTTAGAGAGACATAGAAAGAAACATCAGGGCGGATCCACTCACTGAGGCTATTTCTTGAACACAAGAGTTTTACAAACTAGTTTTGTGAAACTGATTAGTAGAGGAGTTGGGTGTTCGGTATCACACGGGCTGTGAGTATGCGACATCGTAATAATTAGCCTTAAGTGCAAGTGGGAGATTGTTGGAGATAGTGCCCTAAAAGTCAATTATTGGATCGCAGGTACGTGATTGCAATGATTGAGGCAGGACCTATACCGATATGACAGTCTTGCTCGAGATGATAGTTTGCTATCTGGTTTGTCTTTATCATCGTATACATGCTTTAGTTCACTATTGCATGATGATAGAGCCCATAGGATTCTTGCTTGACTACCAGCAGTATGATGGCGATCATATACGTGGGAGATGGGGTCTGTAAGCACATCCTTAAAGTGTCCCTAATCATGGGAGTTTCGAGATAGGGCATCGATACTCCAGAGTAGACTAGTGTATACAGTCGAGACCCCGACGAGGGGTGGTGGCCGGTCTCACAAGCCACTGGCGTCAGTTGGATCACCTAAGATGTATACAGGTGTTCATTGGGTTATGAGTACACCGGACAGGACTCGCCGGGAACATGCTAGTTGGTATTATACATATCGTCATATAGCAGTTCCCTGGTGACATGTGTACAGGTTAGTTCATCGACCTGAGATCGTCATTTGTCTCGTGTGAGTTCCTACTGTGCTTAGATTACTACCCTACCACGCTCAAAGGAGTTGTGCAAACAGGTTTTAGTTGGGTACAGTCCCGAGCCACATGGAGGCAAGTGAGCGGATCGGCAGGGGATTCGTCTCTCCCGGTATTGGGTGTGAGATCGCGCTGTGTCTAGGAGAGCCATTACACAAAGCCCTCGGCCGAGGCAGGAGATTTACTGATAGGTACTCCAGTAGTATCTCAGGGTGTTCTGGGCCACTCTCTGACACGACTTATACCGCTAATGGGGGTCTGACGTTACCAGCCCCCTAGGCAGATATGCGATACTCATAGACGAACGGACCAGACTGTATGTAAATTGTCACTGTTAGGCTCAGTAGGGTTTATGGATGAGTTCGCTCGTCAGCTTCCCTTCCAATCAATACATAGGCAAACCGTTACGTACAGCTTGTACCTCTGACGTGCTAATGGTTATACCCAGTGCCAGTGTGTTGATGAGTCATTAGAGTCTCCCACAGACACTTTCCCAAGTTCGGGCGAAACGTTGTAGAGGCCGTATGGTTTTATGGCAAGGTTCGGAAAATGCACGTGCGTTTACGCACGTGTTATTTTTCGGGTAGATAATACTGGTCGGCTTTGGTTTAAGCCGGATCCGAGTATTATACTGTGTAGATATAATATCTTTGTCTCAGATGCATTTGTATTCGGTCGTAATACAAATGCGGGTATGTTTATACCATTACGGGGTTATCCTGAAATTCGTTTCAGGATCACTTTTGGAAGTTGCCAGTTTCCAGTTTTCTATCAGCCGTATTTAACATTCGGTTAAATACGGATTTATCTTTTCTTGAGATGAGTGTGGAAGTTTCTAGGATGGTGACTAGGCTTGTGAGTCATTAGTGCATTGATTATTGCATTAATGGTTTTGGTGACTTGGTTGATGATTCATCCTTTGCTTTAAATGAGTTCATACTAGGTGTATTAGTGACTCATTCTCTTCATTAATGGTTGTGGTTACCTTCCCCCTCCTACACTCACCTCTCCCTCACCTATATATGGCCGGCCCCCTCCCTACCTCCACACTCACTCTCACTAGGGAAAAGATTATGATAGATTTGTGTATGGAAATTTCATTTAGCACAAATTCTTATCATCCGATTCCAAAAGGCAACTTCATTAACTGTTCGTCCATAGCTTTGGATGTAACGAGACAAAGTGTTCTACTCATTCTCTACATCATCTTGGTCGTCTCTTTTAGCAAACTTGATGATCGAGTTGCCTCGGTTCAGAGGCGGGAGCCCGTTTAAAGATTCGTCGACGTGGTGCCACCTGGACGAGAAGACTGGAGATTCAGGAGATCGGTGCAGCCGCAACAAAGCGTGGGAGACCGAAGGACTCGGATCGTTCGGTATAACATTTCTACCCACTTTGTAGTTTGTTAGTTTAGCTTTAATGGCAGATCCGGGTTATAGTACGCGATAGCGCTAGTTGTAAAAAGTTTTTGTTCCGCATTTGGCGTTTGTTAGACGGCCAGGGCGCTATGTTCATATCAGATTTTTACATTTTCATACCGCCCAATTTTTATCACATTGCATATCCGTAGATACTCTTGAGCCGTGTTTGCTAGTCAATTGCAGGATACAGGTTCCCGGTTCTCAAACGGTGAAATGCATGGAAAACACGACAAAAATCCGGTTCCTACCAACCACAGTTAAAACACGGTCTCCTCTCTTCATCCGTATGCTGCCAGATACCAGTTTAGGAAGACAAAATGTCAAATCAATGTCGTTTTCAGGCACAAGGCTCAATGGTAGCACAAGATCCAAGAGATCTACGCGGAGCTCGAGACAATCATGACAAAATCTTGACAAAAAGTCCACCTTTCCTTCAACAGAAATTCTGGAAAAATCGTGGAGCCAAATTGAGAAACTATATGTACCAGAATGTAGTACACAGAAAACCAGGCCAGCACCAAAAAGAACATATCCCAATTCCTCTAAACGGCCGCGGAAGCGCGGCCAAATAGGGGTCTTGGCCGCGCTTCCGCGGCCGTCTTGGCGCCAATTGCGCAGAAATTCTGGGGGCACTTTGGTATTTTCATATGGCCCCGTATTGTTGCCCTAGATTTTCATGTTTTGGCCTATAAATAGTCCAGAAGTTTGTGAAGGAAAGGGTCCATCCTTGTATTTTCTTTTTCTAGGATTTAGTTCACTTGTTCTTCTTCTTCTCATCTCTTCTCCATTAACCTTGTAGTGAGCTTTGTGAGGGAGGAATGATAAATAAAGAAGATCAATTTGTTACCATGCTTGTCTTACTTTTATTATAATTGTTGTAACTTTAAATTCGTTAAGTAGTTGTTGTTATTTCCTTGTTATTTCTTTCTTCTCTTTTTTCTTTATCCTTACATACGACAATGATACTTACGCTCGATCCTCGCCAAGGTGAGGTCGCAAACAGTTAGTCGTATTCTTCTAATCTCCTTCTTTCTATCTTCCTCTTTTGTGTTGTTTTATTTTTCCGTATTATGATGTGTGAGTAGTTCATTCTTGTTAGGGTAGGATAAGGGAAGTTTGAGAGAAGGAAATCTCTCTCACTCTTTCCTTGCCCAACAGCTTAAATCGACTCCCGTTAACCCAACTACAATCCGCTCCTTACGGCACCCTATCCTACATGATAGCGGTGATTCCGTAGTGAGACCGGTTGTGGTTGGATTAACCGGAGGTTATGGCTAAGAGCCAAGAACGGACGGACAAGCACCAAAAGGAAGACTTATGCGTTGGAAAGCCTAGCTTATACTCGCAAAGTCCTTCCTAGTCGTGCTAATCCCCGTTGTTGCCGATTACCGTAACACGACTTTAAGAAGGGCAACGAAAGATGTGGAGACTCCTAACTCAAACTAACCTAATCCTAACCCTAACATGCTCTCTTTAAATATCAACTCAACACTTAGATAACTACAAACAAAATCTGAACAACCGGACTTAACTCGTCGAAAAACACATAGAAAAAGATTCCCATCTCCCTGCGGACGACCCGTACTCAACCGGCTAGCTACGTGCGAAACCGTCTTGATTGCGGTATTTAGAACTAAACTTGACACGCTCGTATCCTATCAATCAAATGGCGCCGTTGCCGGGGAGACGGTAGTTTATTTCTTTGTGTAATTTCGGGTTAATTTGTAAGTATAAAAAAAAAAACGAAAAAAAAATAAACCTTGTTTAGAACCATCTTGTTATTCTTGATTAGTTTTTGTGCAATTGTGCAGGAAAATACGAAGTTCAAGATCGACGCCAAGGACGTTGAAAATACGGAGTTCAAGTACAGTGCCAAAGACGTGGGAAGATAGACCCACATTTCGCGGCTACACCGCGACGGACAAAACGAAGCATCCGGTCTACTGTCAAAATCTGGAGTAGATACAGTGAGCAAATCAGAATTCCACTTATCCATAAAAGCAGAGGACAAGCACAGAAGTACCCACAAGAAAATTGAACCCCCAAGTCCTCAACTAAGCCGCGCTTCCGCGGCCATTTCTGGTGTTTGGCCGCGGAAACGCGGTCAGATAGTGCCATCAGGGTGCTAAAATTTTTTGGTGAGTTTCTCTGCCTCTCTCCACTCCTCTGGACTCCACTGAATTGTATTTTCTGCAGGCCTCTTTGCGCAAATTCTTCTCCCCCTTCCAATAAACTGTTCTTGTGCAGAATTCTTTGCGCCGCAAATAAAAATTGTTTGCTGTTGATATTGTTACTGTTTTGCATTCTTTTAATACGGACTTAAGGGGCTTGAAACCAATCCAGATTGGGTGGGGATTTCATCACCCTTCCCAGGACCCCGGAAATCACTAAAGCATATGCATTGTCCATTGTAAATTTAAAAAATACTAGACTTCAGCCCTAAGGACTTCGCGCTCATTAGGAGAAGATAAACCTTGTTTAGAACCTTGCTTAACCGTATATTGTTTACGGGGTGTCTAGGAAAGTGTTAAAGGCGCAACCGCCGAAAGAGAAAGGGTTATTTAATTAAGGAACTTCGCGAAAGCGTTGGACAACCTCCCCTTATCTCTGCACTTACCTGGCCTCGTGATCGGTGTATTGTTAAGCCCGTTTCTCGACATTGTTTAACTTCGACAATCAAGTTCAGGAGCAGGTCTAGTAGACCTAGGTTACCCTAGATCTAGGTGTGATTGTGCATATCTTGTTTGTGATTGCTTAAGCCGTATTTCCGTACATACTTCTGTAAATCTCTTTCTAAAAACAAAATAAAAAAGAAAAAAAAAATCAAAAACTTTTATAAAAACTTGCCCTTTTGTCGCCACATCCATTTTTCACCCAACACCCATCGCCTTTCTTCATTGACGTTTTCTTACCCTCACCTTCTTCGCTTTGACTATACTAAACTCGTTTAGTGTATGTCCGCTTGGACTCGGGACACTAGCGCCCGTCTAGTCCGCGTTACGTTAGTCGCGACCGACTACGCGATCGACTCCGAAGTCGATACTCCGTCCACTCCTCTTTCACCCCTTCCTTTGCCGGCCAACTCCGACGTTGACCGGAATTCTGTGCATACATCTTCACCTTCACCTTCACCTTCACCAACCTCTTCTTCCGCGATGTCGGGATTTATTCCGAACATCTCCTTGACCACCCCTGGATTGGCTCCACCTCCTACGGAGACCAATCTTCCACCACCTCCACCTGTTGTAGCGCCGCAGCGAATTGCGCTCCAGGATCGTTTCTACCCTACCCGTTCTGCACTTCCAACCTGCCTTTCTCTTCCTCCGGCCAATGGGGACAACTTTGAAATTAAGCCCCATTTCATCAACATGCTTCCACGTTTTCATGGGCTTGAATCTGAAGATGCCTATATCTTCATAAACAAATTTCAAAATGTCTGTGCCATGATGAAAACGACCCAGCTGTCGGACGATGCTATACGTCTACGGGTCATTCCGTTCACTTTATGCGATCTCGCAGAAAAATGGCTGTATAGCACCGCTTCCCACTCAATCACCAGCTGGGATGAGTTTGTTAAAGCGTTTCTGAAAAAATTCTACCCAAATCATAAGACCGCAAGAATTCGAAATGAGATCAACCAATTCTCCCAGCTTCCTTCTGAACCCTTCTGGAAGTGCTTTGACCGATACAAAGACCTTCTTGTTCAGTGTCCTCACCACGGTATAGAGAAATGGCAACTCTGCCAAACCTTATACGAGGGACTGAACCCAGCAACGAAGCAGTTGCTGGAAACCATCTGTCAGGGCCACTTCCTATCCAAATCTGACGAGGAAGCGTGGCAGTTCTTTGACGATCTTGCGGAGCAAACGCTACAGTGGGAGAGCACCAGACCGACTCCTTCTTCTTCTTCTACCTCCACTTCTACCGGTCAGTCTAGGGTAGGAATTCACCAGCTTGATGTCTCTATTGCGATGAGAGCTGAAATGGCTGCAATAACAAAAAAGCTTGAAGCAATAGAGAGCAAATTTTCTTCTCCTACTCCTGCCCCTGTTCTCCCCCTTCGTACCATCTGCGCTTGTTGTTCCGATCCGTCCCACTTGACCGAAGAGTGTCCTTACAATCCACCCTCGCAAGGACAGGATCAGGTTAATGCATTCCAGCAAAGACCGAGGAATGATCCATACTCTTCCACCTTCAATCCCGGTTGGAGGAACCACCCCAATTTCGCCTGGAATCAGAATCAGAATCAATTCCAGGGCAACAATTTCCAAAGGGCCCCTCCACCGCAACAACAAGCGCAACAACAAACTCAGTATCAGCAGCCCTTCCAACCCCAGCCTTACCAAAACCAGACGAACAACTTTGCACCGAACAATTCCTTTCCACCAAACAACTTTGTTCCGTCGAACAATGATAAGGTTTCCTCGCTCGAGCGAAGTCTGGATGCGTTTGTTAAACAATCAACTCAATCCACCGCCAACATCCAGTCTTCGATCCAATCTTTAGTGCAACACACCGCCGCACACGGGCAGAGCATCAAGACCATCGAAGCCCAGATTGCACAGCTGAACGCGGCCTTGAGCGAGCGAGAGAAGGGGAAGCTCCCGTCCCAGCCACTTCCAAATCCCGGCCACCCACATAATGCACATATTGCTCTTGAACAACAAAACCATAATGTGAGTGCCGTGACCACACTGAGATCGGGGAGGGTGCTGCAAAACAACATTGGCAGACAGATCAACAATGACACCCCGGCCGCTGTTTCTTCTTCTTCTGCTTCTTCTTCTTCTTCTTCTTCGTCTTCCGAGCCTATTCTCCGTTCTTCACAAGGCTCTCCCTCTTCTTCTTCTGCTCTGAATGGACCCACTTCTCACTCCACGAAAACACCTATTCTGGGATCTGTTCCAACTCCAAAATCTCCTCCTCCAGCTTTAGACTCAACCAATTTTCAAAATGTTCCATTTCCAAACCGGTTGAGATCTAACAAACAAAATCCACAAATGGAGAAGATTTTGGAGTTATTCAAGCAAGTTAACATTAACATTCCTCTTTTAGATGCTGTCCAACAAGTCCCTTCTTACGCGAAAATCTTAAAGGACTTGTGCACGAAAAAGAGGAAGTCTCAGGTACCCAAGAAAGTTTTCTTGGCTAGTGCTGTGAGTGATGCCCTTACCCAATCGTTACCACAAAAACGGAAGGACCCTGGCTGTCCTACGATTTCAATTACTATTGGGGATAAGAACATCAACCGCGCACTATTAGATCTTGGTGCCAGTGTTAACTTGCTTCCGTATTCAGTATACGAGCAATTAGGCGTCGGAGAGCTGAAACCCACACACTGCACTCTCCAGATGGCCGACCGATCGATCACCCATCCTAGGGGTGAGCTAGAGGATGTGTTAATCAAAGTCGGGGACTTCATATTCCCCGTCGACTTCATTGTCTTAGATACACAGCCTGTAGCTAACCCCCGGAATCAAATTCCGGTGATACTCGGTCGCCCATTTCTCGCAACCTCAAATGCTGTGATCAATTGTCGCAATGGTTCAATGAACCTCTCTTTTGGAAATATGACAATTGAACTCAACATTTTTAGGTTGGGGAATCAGCCCGCCGAACCTAATGCTCATATACTGGATGTTTGCTCGATCCAGGAGATCACCCCCGAAGAGTGTGAATTCGAGGAGTTTTTGTTTGAATACGATAATCTTGACGCCACTAGTGCGTGTCTCTTCGAACCTGCTGCTGTTTCTGCGCCCGATAACGACTACGAGTGTTTCACGTTCACGAACGATCTTAGCCGCGCACAACCCGAGTTTGAATCTTTCGACTTTTCGGATGAGTTACCTGAACCATCCGACTCGGTTGCCTACACTCGTTTTGAACCTTTGCTGGAGTCCTTTGAGTTCGAGACCTTTGCACCAGTCTTGCCTTCCATCATTTCACCTCCAACGCTCGAACTCAAGCCGTTGCCGTCTCACCTTAAGTATGCTTACTTAGGTGAGAACGAGACCCTTCCTATCATCATCTCGGCTTCTCTAGCTCCCGAGCAAGAGAAAGCCCTTCTCGCGGTCTTGCACAGCAACAGGCAAGCTTTTGGCTGGTCCATGGCAGACATCAAGGGGATTAGTCCCCTCATCGTTGAGCATCACATTCATCTGATGGATGATGCCAAACCAGCCCGGGATCCACAAAGACGTCTTAATCCAGTCATGAAGGAGGCTGTGAAGAAGGAGATCGTCAAATGTCTAGATAGTGGTATCATTTACCCTATCTCTGATAGCCAGTGGGTTAGCCCCATTCACGTTGTCCCCAAGAAGTCGGGCATCACGGTCATAACCAACGAAGCGAATGAGTTAATCCCTACTCGCACCCAAACCGGGTGGCGAGTTTGCATTGATTACAGAAAACTCAACGCTGCAACGCGGAAAGACCACTTTCCGCTACCTTTTATTGACCAGATGCTCGAACGATTGGCCGGACATGAGTACTATTGCTTTCTTGATGGCTACTCTGGCTACAATCAAATTCCCATCGCCGAAAAAGACCAGGACAAGACCACTTTCACTTGTCCTTTCGGCACGTTTGCATATCGACGCATGCCCTTTGGGTTATGCAATGCGCCCGCTACCTTCCAGCGGTGTATGATGGGGATTTTCTCAGACATGGTGGAGAAATTTCTGGAGATTTTCATGGATGACTTCTCCATTTTCGGCGATTCTTTTGACGAGTGTCTGCTGCATCTCGACGCTGTCCTTACCAGATGTAAGGACAAGAATCTCACTTTGAACTGGGAGAAATGCCACTTCATGGTGCGTGAAGGTATTGTCTTAGGACATATCATCTCGCAAAATGGCATAGAGGTTGACAAAGCAAAGATTGAGGTCATTTCCAATCTGCCTCCTCCCCGATGCGTCAGAGATATCCGAGCCTTCCTTGGCCATGCCGGTTTTTATAGACGGTTTATCAAGGACTTTAGCAAGATTGCTAGGCCCTTGACTCTTTTGCTGGCCAAGGACACACCTTTCACCTTCGACTCGAGCTGTGTGACTGCATTCGAGTCACTGAAACTCTCACTCACTTCTGCTCCCGTTCTCTCTTCTCCTGACTGGACGCACCCATTCGAGATTATGTGCGATGCATCCGACTTTGCCATCGGTGCTGTCCTTGGACAGCACATCAACAAGATGCCGCATGTAATCTATTACGCAAGTCGAACCCTGAACGACGCCCAAATCAACTATACAACAACTGAGAAGGAATTCTTAGCTGTTGTATTTGCCTTAGAAAAGTTCAGGCCCTACCTCATCGGCTCTCCAGTCATTGTCTACACTGACCACTCAGCTCTGCGCCATCTTTTTGCGAAGAAAGATGCCAAATCTCGGTTGATCCGTTGGATCCTCTTGCTTCAAGAGTTTGACCTTGTCATTAAGGACAAACGAGGATGTGAAAACGTGGTTGCCGACCATCTCTCGCGACTTCCTTCTTCGCCTTCGCTTCCAATTCCGATAAACGACGTTTTCCCGGATGAACAACTCTTGACAGTATCTTGCGAACCCTGGTTCGCAGATATTGTGAACTATTTGGCCACGGGATTGCTACCGACCAAATGGTCGAGTCAGGACAGACTTCGCTTCTTATCCCAAGTAAAACATTTTTACTGGGACGAACCCTACTTGTTCAAGTACTGTCCCGACCAGATTATTCGTCGGTGTGTCCCTGATGAGGAATTCAAGAGTGTGCTGTCATTTTGCCACGACCAAGCATGTGGCGGGCATTTTGGGCCCAGAAAGACAGCTGAGAAGATCTTGCAATGTGGTTTCTACTGGCCACAACTTTTCAAAGACGCTCACGACTATTGCAAGACTTGCTCCCGGTGCCAACACATGGGCCGGATATCCCGGAGGAATGAGATGCCGCTCCAACCGATCTTGGTTGTGGAGATTTTCGATGTTTGGGGGATAGACTTCATGGGGCCGTTTCCCAGCTCTTTTGGGAACTTGTACATTCTTCTAGCTGTTGATTACGTCTCTAAATGGGTCGAGGCTGTGCCCAGCCGAACTAACGACAACAAGGTTGTCGTTAGGTTCCTTAAAGAAAACATTTTCTCACGGTTTGGGCACCCCCGAGCGATCATTAGCGACAATGGAAGTCATTTCTGCAATAGGACTTTCGAGGCCTTGATGCGGAAATACTCCATTAATCATAAGCTTTCTACGCCCTACCACCCCCAAACCTGCGGGCAGGCCGAAGTTTCAAATCGGCAAATCAAGCAGATACTGGAGAAAACGGTTTCCAAGAACCGTAAGGATTGGTCTTTGAAACTCACTGATGCCCTTTGGGCATTTAGAACCGCTTATAAGACCGACCTTGGCATGTCTCCCTATCGGCTTGTGTACGGAAAAGCCTGCCACCTTCCTGTCGAAATCGAGCATCGCGCGTTTTGGGCGATAAAAGAGCTGAATCTGTCTCTGGAGCACGCGGGCAGCCATCGGAAGCTGCAGCTGAACGAACTGAGCGAGCTTAAGGATGAGGCTTACGACAATGCGGTTGTCGTTAAGAATCGAACGAAGGTGTTTCATGATAAACACCTTGTGCGCAAAACCTTCGTACCTGGTCAGCAGGTACTTCTTTACGACACCCGACTTCACTTCCATCCTGGAAAGCTCCGATCTCGCTGGAAAGGGCCGTATTTTGTGCGGACTGTGTATCCGCAGGGCGCTGTGGATTTGGAAAATCCAAAGGACGGTTCACTCTTCAAAGTGAACGGACACCGATGCAAACCGTACCTTAGCGCCGAACCAACAGAGGAGCTCCTGTTCTTACAGGAGCCGGTTTACCTTGCTTGATCTTCCTCTGCCTACCTCCAAACTTCGGTTATCCAGCCAAGCACAGTGGACACTGTTCCAAATAAGTTTGGGGGTATGTATAAACCATTTTGTTTATATTTATGTATATTCTTTTTCTTTTCTTTCAAAAACAAATAAAACTTGTGTATCGCTAACCGACAATTTTGAACCTTCAAACTGATCTCTTCATGCAACGACAGTGAGGACACTGTCCAGTTTAAGTTTGGGGGTACGCTCGGTACGCATTTCTTACCTTCGCATTCATATGTATATTTTGCATCTGCATATTTAAATTCATAAAATCCATAAAAATTTGAAAATTTTCTAAAAAATATAAAAACTTTTTTGTCAAGTTAGCTTGTGGAAGAACTCTGATTCAACATTCGACGTTTTTTTTTGTTTAAAAAAATAGGAATAACTAGATCTTATGTTTGGATTTTGAAAATCTGAAAGATAACTCTCCTTTGAAGTTAACTATAGCTGATATAAGTCTTTACATCACACTACACGTGTCGTAAGATTTTGGGAAATAGATGACAAGTCTTTCATGTTTAAACTTTTAAACAGATAAATGATTTTCTGAGGATCAAATATGTTTGTTCTGAAATAAGTAATGTCAAGAATTGTTTATGAAGTAAAGCGAATATGAAGGAATGTTATTGATGCCATAATTGGAGCTAAGTCTGAAAAATAACCCATCTGAAACTTGATTGGAATGATTACACACCAAACCCACTAGACACGTCTTTTATCCAAAAAAAAAAAATATTTGAACTGCCGGTTATATCTCCGTTCGTATTAAATCATCTGATTTTCACGCCAAACTGTCTTTTGTTTTTGGACCTAGGTAACTTGAGTAATTAAGTCCCCTGGGGTGTTTCTACACCTAATGCCCTAAAACCAACTGGTTTGGGTGCATTGGCCCAAAGCTCGCTAAGAAGCCTAGAAAGTCCAGTTTAAAACAAAGTCAAGCAAGTGTTCTCTCCGAGTTAAAATTCCTAACGGTTCTTTGTGTGAGAATAATCTTGATAAAAGACAGGCTTTTATAAAAATTTTAGCGGAGATATGAAGGTTTTACTCTTTGATAAAGACTATTGCACGTTCACAGAGGTGTGTATGAAATGAAAACAAGAAAAAGGTGGAGTGAAAAATACGACTTAGTTTCCTGTTAAGGAAGATAGAAATTCTGAATTTAAAACCTTACTGAAAAACGAAACTTGAAAAATGCTTAACTCGTTATAAAACTTATGTGATCCTTTTAAAATTGTTATCTGGGCTTTATTGTGCGACATGATGACTTTAATCGATCCTTCTGGAACTTAACGACACTATTTGCACTGCACGTAAAGACATATAAAATCTATAGTTAAATAAGAAGCGAGGCGTGAAAAATAAAGGTTCGATGGTCTAGACTTAGGATTATAGAATTGTTATTTTCTAAAACAAAAACTTTAGGGTTTGAATCTTAGTTATTTTACAAAACCAACTTGACCGGATTTTGTGGGTAGTATCCGCTGAAAACCCTCAGGAGACAACACTCCTCCTACTAGGGACACCTAGAGGTTTAACGGCTTGTTGCACATGCTCAGTGCAATCGCGTTCCCTGCGAAAGTGAGGTTAGGAAATTTTTGTGAATAAATGGACTTTGCTCGGGACGAGCAAATGATAAGTTTGGGGGTATTTGTTCATATCAGATTTTTACATTTTCATACCGCCCAATTTTTATCACATTGCATATCCGTAGATACTCTTGAGCCGTGTTTGCTAGTCAATTGCAGGATACAGGTTCCCGGTTCTCAAACGGTGAAATGCATGGAAAACACGACAAAAATCCGGTTCCTACCAACCACAGTTAAAACACGGTCTCCTCTCTTCATCCGTATGCTGCCAGATACCAGTTTAGGAAGACAAAATGTCAAATCAATGTCGTTTTCAGGCACAAGGCTCAATGGTAGCACAAGATCCAAGAGATCTACGCGGAGCTCGAGACAATCATGACAAAATCTTGACAAAAAGTCCACCTTTCCTTCAACAGAAATTCTGGAAAAATCGTGGAGCCAAATTGAGAAACTATATGTACCAGAATGTAGTACACAGAAAACCAGGCCAGCACCAAAAAGAACATATCCCAATTCCTCTAAACGGCCGCGGAAGCGCGGCCAAATAGGGGTCTTGGCCGCGCTTCCGCGGCCGTCTTGGCGCCAATTGCGCAGAAATTCTGGGGGCACTTTGGTATTTTCATATGGCCCCGTATTGTTGCCCTAGATTTTCATGTTTTGGCCTATAAATAGTCCAGAAGTTTGTGAAGGAAAGGGTCCATCCTTGTATTTTCTTTTTCTAGGATTTAGTTCACTTGTTCTTCTTCTTCTCATCTCTTCTCCATTAACCTTGTAGTGAGCTTTGTGAGGGAGGAATGATAAATAAAGAAGATCAATTTGTTACCATGCTTGTCTTACTTTTATTATAATTGTTGTAACTTTAAATTCGTTAAGTAGTTGTTGTTATTTCCTTGTTATTTCTTTCTTCTCTTTTTTCTTTATCCTTACATACGACAATGATACTTACGCTCGATCCTCGCCAAGGTGAGGTCGCAAACAGTTAGTCGTATTCTTCTAATCTCCTTCTTTCTATCTTCCTCTTTTGTGTTGTTTTATTTTTCCGTATTATGATGTGTGAGTAGTTCATTCTTGTTAGGGTAGGATAAGGGAAGTTTGAGAGAAGGAAATCTCTCTCACTCTTTCCTTGCCCAACAGCTTAAATCGACTCCCGTTAACCCAACCACAATCCGCTCCTTACGGCACCCTATCCTACATGATAGCGGTGATTCCGTAGTGAGACCGGTTGTGGTTGGATTAACCGGAGGTTATGGCTAAGAGCCAAGAACGGACGGACAAGCACCAAAAGGAAGACTTATGCGTTGGAAAGCCTAGCTTATACTCGCAAAGTCCTTCCTAGTCGTGCTAATCCCCGTTGTTGCCGATTACCGTAACACGACTTTAAGAAGGGCAACGAAAGATGTGGAGACTCCTAACTCAAACTAACCTAATCCTAACCCTAACATGCTCTCTTTAAATATCAACTCAACACTTAGATAACTACAAACAAAATCTGAACAACCGGACTTAACTCGTCGAAAAACACATAGAAAAAGATTCCCATCTCCCTGCGGACGACCCGTACTCAACCGGCTAGCTACGTGCGAAACCGTCTTGATTGCGGTATTTAGAACTAAACTTGACACGCTCGTATCCTATCAATCACGCTACCGTGGACTTACACATCCCCCCTTACCTACACCAAGTCCTGAAACTTTTGCTCTTCCCTTTCCTCCTACTTTACTAACACCGTATATCGGCTTTATAGAGGTCTTCTTCTTTTCACCCTTTGCTTTCGCCCTAGATGTAGAAGAAGAAGATCCCCCATTAAGCAGAGCCTGTGTCTCCCTGGTTTCTTTCAGGGTATAAGTAAAGGGTAGGGACTGTGGAAATAAGTCAGTATATGATCCGTTTCCCAACGTGGTCTTCAGGTCCTTGAGCTTATCAATATAGCTAGTCATTGTAAGGACGTTGTCCCCTACAGATGACCCGACAGCCAACCTCGCTTGAATTAATTCGTTCGAGGTCTCATATCTTGCGATATGAGATTGCTCTCCATATAAATCTTTGTTATGGAGAAAGATGGAAACTGAGTCCATCTTCTCGTGTTGCTTCTGGTATATACCATCAACTGAAGCCAACACGAGGCACTTGGCTTTCGCTTTATCCTTTTCCCTTGTCTGACGGATATCTATATCCGTGACGGTGGAAACTGGACCTGGGCCGGCGGGATCTTGAGTAGTAATAGGGTGGTCCAGCTTGTCATAGGAAATGGACATCTGGACAGACCTTTGCCAGTCATATAAGTCAGATTCAGTCAAATTGTTATCTAGATGTAACCTAGTCATGGTCACAAGGTCGCTGCAATTAGAGAGAGAGAAGAAAACACTTTAGCATGATGCTCTTGCAAGTTTAGATTGGTTTTTAGTTTATCTAAACTGGATGGCTCCCACTGTTTCTCGAATCCTTCCTCAAACCATAAAAGAAGAATTAGCCAGGACTATTCTCACCGTACAATACTTGCTTAACCGTTCAGCCAGGCCAGTGTCGATACTTCGAGGGAGGTTTTCCAACGCTTTCGCGAAGTTCCTTAATTAAAGAACCTCTTTTCTCTGGGGGCGTAACCCCGCTGACACCTTTCTAGGCACCTACTTGGTTTATAGCATTGATCGTTAAGTGATGAATCTCCTGATAAGTAGTATATACTCACAGTAGGATCGGGATCCAAATATCATCGTATGATAATGCTGAAGGAATCCTACCAACATTCATCAAACTCCAAATGGTATGCATCTCTTTGCAAATTTCAGTTTCTTTAGAAATTCCTGATAAATTTTTGCCCCATGCTCTTATGACCTTGGCGTTAGGTCAAAATGTCATAAGTCACAAGTCAAGTTCTACCCATCATTATCTTTGTTAATTTGAACCCATCCGTACATATCCTTGACGTTCGGCCAAAATGATAATACGACTGTCCCAAACTAACTCATCTATCTATGCAACAAATGAATACCCAGCAGCTACCAAACACTATGCCTTGGCGTTAGGTCAAAATACATAGCTTGAATACTACTGAATACCCAAATGAAATGACGGAGGGTTACGAATGGTTTTGGCGAAACCGTGAACGTAGTGAACTTGATATAACCGAAGGAACCTGATAGCCTTTTAAAAGGAGTGGTTAAAGCTCCGCAATTTAAAAATATCTTCTGTTTTTAAAATAACCGAGTGGTTTCTTTTAAGATTGTTCCAACGACTTAACTTTGGTTTATTTTCTTTGCATTATAATAATGCGTCCTATCATTTATCCTATTATTGCAGAAAACAACGAAAATACCACGTCCTCTTATGCTATCCGCATTCGCCACGGGGTCCCGTCATCACCCGTTAGGTTACTTAACTAACGACAGAGTGGGGGCTGGGCTAGCGCGGGTGCAAAGCATAAGTGACGTCTAATAGCTATCATATATAGATATTGTACATTCGTCAGACGCAATAATAAACATTCCAGATCACAGATGAACATTATTGGATATGCAAGCAATCCGTGTTTCTTTTGAGACTGCAACGAAAGACGGATTACACAGTTGTGATGAATAGCTATTACCCTACCCTAGACCCCTACGGGTACGGCAAACTACCCGCCAAGTACCCGAAGTGAAGCGGTCTCCCTCAACAATGTGAGTATGCCACTAAATACTTCAAAGTATCCGGTAGTTTGTGTACCCCACCTTGGGTCTATCCTAGGAGCAAAAAACAGTAAAATGAAATAATACAACGGTGGCTACAACCGCAACCTGGATGTGCCCCGCAAAATAATATTACAACATATTACAATTATATCGAATGAATGAATATAATAACCCATCTCAAACCCCGGCTAATCATCACAACAATCCAATACAGTTCATAATCACAAACAGTTAAATCATTACAGAAATGTGCAACCCCTGCCAACCGACATACTAGCAGTTAGGGGAGGTTTACGAACACATTATACAGTTCACAGATATAATCTAATTAGCCAAATATCGTATAATTTCGATCGAGCAAACACTTTAGATTCTACTCCAAAACTTCTCTGTGCACCTGAGACTTGAGTAGAAAATAAACATTCCAGAAAAGACAAAAACATCACAGAAGAATTACTGGGCAAAATTGGGCTGAATCAGCTTCAACTCGGCCGCGGATCCGCGGCGGATCGGTGGGATCGGCCGCGGTTCCGTGGTTGTTTAGCCGATTCATGCACCCAAGTCTCTCTATAATTCTTATATTTCCCTGCTTGTATTTTTAGAGGCCCCTGAAAAATTTTTAGACCTCATTTTAAATTCGACAGAAACTATGTGATTTCGATGTTTTTTCCGGTTCGTTTTGCGTTTGAAATTCTTACGACTTTTCTAATGAGTTAATTATTGTTTAGCGAGGCTCTGATACCACTGTAAATCGATGTACAATACCCCACGAGTTGCGGGAAGGCGGAAATATGAAAAACAATCTTGTTCTTTATGTAAACATCGACTAACCGAAGAATCTTTGCTAAACTATAACTAAACACATACATAGAAGTTGTTAACTACTATGAGAAGAGATTATACCTAGTGAATCTAGTCCTTCGTCTTTTCGTTCTCCACCTCCTCTTCGGCCTCCTCTACGTAATAGATGATCCACCCGAGAGCTTCTGTTTCAAGCTTCACCTCTAATCTTGAGATAACTAGGTTTCTTTAGTTGCTAATCAAAGGCACCTAGGTGATATAGAGAATGGTTATTGATTAATTAGTCTATCTAATTCTTGATCTCAACACATGAGTGGTAGGATTAGGGTTTGAAGAGAGAGTGAGCTTGAGGAGAGAGAAGGTGAACATAATAATGATAATGAAAATGTTTCTCACTTGAATATATGAAGCATAACCATTTATCAAATAAATAAAAATATGATTAATCATCATGCTTCATTAATTCAATATGTGTGATTCACTACATGAGTCATTAACCATTTCATGATGCATTAATGATATGGATGAATCACACAAATGAGTCACAAAAGCAATAAATGCTTATTCTACCTTAACCCTCAAGTCACCATACTTCTAGAAGCTTCTCGCCAAATTATGAGAACGCCCCTCCAATCCGTGAAAACACGGAAAAAAACTTTAGACTGTATAAATCCTATAACCCGATACTAGAATCTGGCTTAAACCAAAGCAGGCTAGTAAGAACCGTCCGAACGTCGTATGTGCGTTTAAACACATATGCGTCCAAACCCTTGTCGTAAAACCATACGACCTCTATATCGTTTTGCCTGGAGCAGGAAAACTCTCTGTGTGGGACTCTAAAGACTCGACTACTACGCTGGCAGTGGGTTTAACTATATACCGCAAGCGGCACTAGCTGTACGTAACGGTCCCCAGGTAGATGTCGATAAGAAGGCCGATGAGGAAACCCATCCGAACTCCTACTGAGCCTGATGTGACAATCTCCGTACAGTCCGGTCTGTTCGTCTAGGACTATCGCATATCGGGCCTAAGGGTTGGCAAGCATCAGTCCCCTAAAACCGGTATAAGTCGTGTCGGAGTGAAGCCCATTACACCTTGAGAAACTACTGGAACCTACGAGCAAATCTCGCTTACTCTGGCCAGGGACTTTGCGTAATGGCTCTCTGACACAGCGCGATATCAACTCCCAATACCGGGAGAGACGAATCCTATCTAACCGCCACTGCCTCCAAGTGCTTCGGGACTGCACCCAACTGCTACCTGTTTGCACGACTCCTTTGAGCCGTGGTAGGGTAGCAATCTAAGAACAGTGGGAACACACTCGAGGCGAAGCAGCAGTGTCAAGTCTGCGGACTATGCTGTACTTATGTCATCTGGGAAGTGTTAACTGACGACAGGTATAATACCTACCAACAGTTCCCCTGTGAGTCATGTCCGGTGTACCCGTAACCCAATGAGCACCTGTATACTATCTCCAGTACGACGTACTGATGGCTGTGGGACAGACCATCTCCCCAGCTGGGATGAGAAGCGTATACACCAGTCTACTCCGGAGTATCGATGCCCTGTCTCGATAATCCAACGACTAGGGACCTGAAAAAGAATATGCTTGTAGACTACCCAGCCCCCACTAGTGTGACTGCCATCACAACGCTGGTAGTCAAGCAAAATCCTAAGGGCTCTATCAATACGTACACACATATTAAGATAGAGAAAACCAAGTAGCATACTACCATGTTTAGCAAGACTGTTATATAACTTTGAATATCCCAAGCTTCCATTAAGTAATATACAAGCTAGTATGATACAATAATGGCCCCTAGGGCATATACAATAATAGTTCTCTTGAACGTGGTAAGGTAGAAATCAAAGCACAGTAGGAATCACACAAGATTCTATGACGATCTCGGGTCTACAGACTAACCTGTACCAGTGTCACCAGAGAACTGCCATCTGACGTGAGGTATAATACCATCTGGGAGTTCTTGGTGAGTCCGTCCAGTGTACCCAATCTACACTGAGCACCCATATACTATCTCTGATGTCAAACACCAATGGATATGGGATCATCCATCGCCCATCTACATGGGTCGAGAAGCATACGCTAGTCTACTCTGGTATATCGATGTCTTGTCTCGATACACCTACGACTAGGAACATTTGAAGGATGTACTTAGCGACTACTCTGTCCCCACTAGTATGATCTGCATCATAGTCCTGGTAGTCAAGTACTCATCCTAAGGGCTTTATCAACATGTAACATAGAGACAATCAGAGTACATGTTAAGATAAAGAGCAACCATATAGCATACTATCATGTCGAGCAAGAAAGTCCTCCGTATATATGTCCAAGCATCCACTACAATATACATCGTATGTACAGTAATGGCCTCTAGGGCATACATATCACTAACAATCTCCCACTTGCACTAGGGCCATCTGTCGTGTTATCTCATACCCAACAATCAGCTGTGGTTGAAGTATCTCATACTCAACCATCCCATAAAAGTCTCTACTGGGATATAGGCCTTTGTGAGTGGATCCGCCCTGTTGTCCTCTGTATCTACTCTCCTATCCTCGATCTCCCTCGAGGTCAACCATCTCCGTGATCAGATGACACTGCCTAAGAATATGTCTGGATCTCTGATGGGACGGGAGTTCCTAGGCATAAACCACAACTCCATTGTCACACAACGGTAGGAACGAAGTTCATCTCATGAACTTATATATATCCAGATTGTCTTTTTGGTAGCATCCTTGGTAACGATATATCTTGCCTTTAATCGTCTAGTTTGTGACGGTATCTAGCTTGGATCTCTTCCAACATACCGTCCCTCCACTGAAGGTAAAGACAATGCCTGTGACTGACATTCAGTCGACCTTATCATCCTGGAACCATTCCAGTGATTCTCCTTAGGATCGATTGATACCATCTCACTACACCTAGTGAGAATCCTAAAATCCAATTATATTTATCTCATAGATCCAAAACCCAGGATTTAGGAGGTATCACCTTGATCCTATATGGAGAATCTATGTGATAAGAGGAGATTGACCGAGCGTAGCATAGGAAATTCCTTCCCTATCAAGAGTATGTCATCTACGTACTATACAAGGATCACCACCATACTCCTTACTACCTTTTTGTATATACTAGGTTCATCTACTATTTTGATGAAGTCAAACTCTTTGACTATCACATCAAAACAGACGTTCCTACTCTGCGATGGCTGATTTATCTCATAAAGCAACTTGCACACGTTTCCGCTGCTCCCACTGTCTATGAAGCCCTCTGGCTGTGTACTTATAGATGCTCTCTTCTAAATCACTATTTAGAAAAGCAGTCATGACATCCAACCGCCAGATATCGTAGTCATGGTATGTAGCAATGGCAAGTATGATCTGGATGGACTTAAGCGTAGATTTGAAAGTCTCAACTTTTCCATGTACACCCTAGTAATCTTCTCAAGATATACTTGCTCCTGATGGGGATTTAACCCTTCAGATAAAGCAGTCAAAGTCCATACTTTGTTGGTGTATATGGATTCCATCTCAGATCTCTAAGCATCCAGCCATTCTCACAGAGTCCCCACTCCTGATGGCCTGCTCGAAGCTAGTTGGGTCATCATCTCATGATGCAATCCTCGCTCCCACTGTCATAGAGAAAAACCGAAGTATCTCTTAGGTGGGTGAGGAGCTCTACCAGATTGGCGGAGAGGCTGAGGTTCGTCGGGAGCTATTGAATCCTCCGGTTCTACCAAATCACCAGCCGCAGTTTGTATAGCTGGAACTCCTTCCAGTTTTACCTCATGACCACTAATTTCTTTACAAGAAATTCCCTTTTTCTCAAAAACGTGGCATGCCGAGTAATAAAACACCTTTTGTTCTTCGGTTCGGTAGAAGATATTCCCTTGCGAATGATTGGGATATCCAACAAACTTCCACAAAGCCGACCTTGCCTCGAGCTTGTCCGGATTATGCTTTTGATATAGGCCGGACAACCCCAAATCTTAATATCTTTAAGAGATGAGCTCTTCCTATACCATATCACATATGGAGAGGTAGACACCTGATTTGATTAGAACCCTATTCAATAGGTATGCAGCTTCACAAGTGCATAACCTCCAAAATGAAATAGGCAACTCAGTAGTATTCATCATAGAGCACACCATATCACATAGGGTGTGATTGCTCCGCCCCGATGCACCGACGTGCTGTGGTGTATACGGAGGAGTAATGCTGAGAGAGAATCTCATTCTCCTTTAGAATAGTCCAGGAATTCCGTGCTCAAGTATTCTCCTCCCTGATCTCATCAAAGGACATAATACTTATACCCGTTTTGGTTCTCTACTTCTAACTTATATTCATTGAATTTCTTAAAAGATTCAGACTTGTGTTTCAACAGGAACATATGTCCGAATCTTGAGAGATAATCAGTGAATGTAATGAAGTACAAAGAACCGGTCCTGGCATTTGTAGACAGGGGACCTTACATACATTATAATGTATCAATCCCAAGAGTTCACTAACTCTTTCTCTGTTTCCAATAAACAGAGCTGTGGTCATCTTATCTTTGTGACATGACTAGCAAGTTTCATAAGATGTAAATTCAAACAGATTTAAATATGCATCTCTATGTAACTTAGCTAGTCGGGTCGCATTGATATGACCTAGTCTACAATGCCTCAAGAAGAATTCGTTCATTTCTGAACTCTTCCTCTTGTGTGTGTTCTGTACATTAAGAACTGTAGTTTGATTTAGAACGTCAACATTCGTTCATAATCAATGTATTTGCTAATACAGGGTGATAACTGCAGACAGACTTGGGTGCAACACTTGCACCATTTTTAACTCTTAAAACTTATCACCCTTTCTCAGTTCTCTACCTATTTGTAGCCCATGTAACAGATTACATTTGCGGGATCCTGATCCAGTATCTCATACCCAGGACGTAAAGGATACTGAGAAACAGTTCTGTGTAATGAACACACCCGAAGATGATGTATCATCATACACTTTCTTCGTTTGGGCGGCACGAGAATTCTGGTAATCCTCTATTTCTTGTTCAGTCTTATAACAATTATAAGTTGGAGCAGGACCAACGTTCCTTAGTGCAGTATAACAAGTGGGTTCGGTCAATACATCCGTATTATTATCTTGATTAAGGCGTGACATGGTCGTTACCTGGAGAGAGAGAGAAGAAAACACTCAGCGTATACTCTTGCAAGATTAGATTGGTTATTAATAAATCTAATCAGGATGGCTCCCACTGTTTTAATCAAATCTTCCTTCAAACCCTAAATGGAAAGACTAGTCGGGATTAATTACACCTTACAAGTTCGCCAATCTTTCAGCCAGGACAGTGCCGGTACTTTGAGGGAGGTTCCCCGTGCTTTCGCACGGACCGAATTAAAATAAACTTCGTTTTCCTAGGGGCGTAACTGTTGGATATAGTGCCCTCAGAGTCAATTATTGGATCGCAGGCACGTGATTGAAATGATTGAGGGAGGACCTATACCGGTAGGACAGTCTTACTCGAGAGGTTTGTATACTATCTGGTTTGTTTTTATCGTCGTATACATGCTTTATGTGACATTGTAGTTCACTATTACACGTTGATAGAGAATAGTACGCTACCATGGTTTGACTTTTTCATCGTGTACTGCTTTAGGTGACCTTACAGGTCACTATTGCACGTTGAAAGAGCCTTTAGGATTCTTGCTTGACGGCCAGCAGTATGATGGCGATCATATACGTGGGAGCTGGGGTCTATAAGCACATCCTTAAAAGGTCCCTAGTCGTGGGTGTTTTCGAGACAGGGTATCGATACTCCAGAGTAGACTAGTGTATACAGTCGAGACCCCGACGAGGGGCGGTGGCCGGTCTCACAAGCCACTGGTGTCAGTTGGTTCACCTAAGATGTATACAGGTGCTCATTGGGTTATGAGTACACCGGACAGGACTCACCGGGAACATGCTAGTTGGTATTATACCTGACGTCAGATAGCAGTTCCCTGGTGACATGTGTACAGGTTAGTTCATCGACCTGAGATCATCATTTGTCTCGTGTAAGTTCCCACCGTACTTTGATTACTATCCTACCACGGCTCAAAGGAGTCGTGCAAACAGGTTTTAGTTGGGTACAGTCCTGAGCCACATGGAGGCAGTGAGCGGATCGGTAGGGGTTCGTCTCTCCCGGTATTGGGGGTGAGATCGCGCTGTGTCTGGGAGAGCCATTACACAAAGTCCTTGGCCAAGGCAGGAGATTTACTGGTAGGTATTCCAGTAGAATCTCAGGGTGTTCTGGGCTACACTCCGACACGACTTGTACCGCTTTTGGGGGTCTGACTTTTACCAACCCCCTAGGCCCGCCATGCGATACTCATAAACGAATGGACCGGACTGTACGGATATTGTCACTGACAGACTCATTAGGGTGTCGGGATGAGTTCGCTCATCGACCTCCCTTTTGGTCAATACCTGGTAGCCCGTTACGTACGGCTAACCTCTGACGTGCTAGTGGTTAAATCCACAGCCGGTGTATTGACGAGTCTTTAGAGTCCCCCACAGACAGTTTCTCAAGTTTCGGGCGAAACGTTGTAGAGGCCGTATGGATTTATGGCAGGGTTCGAATGTACGCGTGCACTTGTGCACATGTTATGGTTCGGACGGATAATACTAGCGGGCTTTGGTTTAAGCCGGATCCTAGTATTGTACAGTGTAGATTTTGTCTCATTGCATTTGTATTCCGTTGGAATACAAATGTGGGTATGTATATACAGTCGCGGGGTTTTCCTGTAATTTATTACGGGATCGTCTTTTTGAAGTTGCCAGCTTGCTTTCCCTTTTCGGCCATTTTCCTTTCTTTCTTTCCTTGGCTGAATTTTTCATGGAGGGGCTTATTTGCAAATGTGCAAATTAGCAAAATGGAGGGTGTTTTTTGTGGTGGAGGGTTCATGATGGTTCTAGCATCTTTTGATTCCTTTTTTGTTCATCATTACTTGCTTTATGTGATGGGATGAGAATGAGATATTGGTGTGACATATATTTCTTGTTATCATACATTTTCATTTGCCTTTTCCCCTCCTCCATTATTGATGGCCGGCCACATTGAGAGGGAGAGGATTCTTTTTGGTGTGGGAAAATATTGGTCTCTTTTTGCTTGCAACAAAATTCCTTAGCTCATCTCCAAAGTTCATATCTTCTTCTCCACTCCAAAATGGCAACTTCAATAACCCTCGAGACATAGCATTCTACACTCAGTCTACAGCAATCTTGGACACGTCGGCTAGCTAACTTCGTGTCCGAGTTGCCTCGGTTCAGAGGTGGGAGCCCGTAAAAAGACTTCTCGATGTGGCGCCCTTCCGACGAGGAGACCGGAGATCAGTGATGCCGCGAGGAGCTTGGGATGGTGGCCGAAGACCGAAGGACACGGATCGCTCGGTATAGCTCTCTATCCCTTCTCTTGTTAGCTAGTAGTAGGTTAACGGTCCGATCCGGGTTTATAGTCCGTGGTAGCGCCGGTTTCCAATTAAAGAAAAGTTTTTGTTTCCGCATTTTGGCCTCGGAAAGACGGCCGGGGCGCTACCGTAGACTTACATGGTATCAGAGCGACGCCATTAACCTTTTCTAGCTTGCTCAATGTGTTTAGAACTTCGATCGAACAAAAATTCCGAAACCGCGTTTTCAAAAGTGCAGTTTCTGTCGATTTTCATTTGTTGTCAAAAAATTATTTTGTATGTTGCAGAAATACGTACAGGGTTTTCAGAGAACACTGCAAAAATTTGGTACCATGATCTTACTGTAGCGTCGCGGAACCGCGGCCTTAACCCCATTTTGGCCGCGGTTCCACCGCTGAACAGTAGCCTCACTGCACCAAATTTCTACAGTAGGTCTCTGACTTGAAAAAGAGGTTTCTGGAATATTTTGTTTGGGCCCAGATTATTTTGAGTGCTGCAGTTGTACTTGGGGCCCACTTCGGGAAATTTTGTCGATCGAAAATTTTAAATATGTTAGTTCACAGTAATTACATTATATCTGCGACAGTGAATGTCATTTGATCGGTAAATCCTGTCTAATTGCTATAGTTCTTTTAGACGGATTTGCGAACGTGACATTCACGTTGATGTTCTGTGTTGTGCTGTGATGTTGCGGATTTGTTATGGTGGATAGCCTGGATGCAATGGTAGTACAGTTTGGTTGTATATGTACATTTGATATTGCGGGGCGAGCGTCCGACATGTGGACTGCCATCACCGCCTGTTTGTATATTATTCTTTTGGGGCACGACCGGGCTGAGGTCGATGTACCCGTTGTATATTTTACTTTCTGTACTAGGATTACCCCACGGAGGGGTGTACGGGTAGCCGGGTTCTAGAGGGCAACGGGCCCTCATCTCATGGCGTTGAGACGGAGGGGGCTTCACTCTAGATGGCGGGCTATTCGCCGCACTCGTAGGGGGTACAGGTTGACCCAACGAGGGGTGCTCAAGTTACCGGATTCCGTGAAGTGCTGGGTAGTCCATTCACGTTGTTGAAGGGGGCTGCCTCGCTTCAGGTTTTGGCGGGTAACTTGCCGCACCCGTAGGGGTCTAGGATTTCATTGCTCAGGCTATCCACACGACCAGGGGAATGTCGGGTTTCAGTAGCGGCTCTATGAAACCCGGGGATCCCAGATATCTGTATTGTTCTGTGATACTTATTACATTTCTGTGATGTTGCATTTTATCACACCTTGAGCGATTATTATATATTGATATATATAATAGTAGATCTTGTATATGTTTTACACCCGCGCTAGTCCAATCCCCGCTCTGTCGTTAGTTAAGTAACCTAACGGGTGATGACGGGACCCAGTGGCGAATGTGGATGGCATATACGTACATCGTATTTTCGTTCTTTTGTGGTGTGATCAATTGATGGGACTGCATTGATTCGGATCAATGCAAGCTAAACAAACCTATTCTGATGTTGTTGGAACAATTTTTCAAAAAGCTGTTATTGCAAGGACGTTCTCTTTTGTTTTGCACAGCGGTATTCGGTTATGAATATCCAGCACCTCAGTCGACGAGGCAAGGGCCGAGATCCCTTCACCGGGAGTGACCCCTTGGACAGAAGTTTGCGTCAGGGTAATAACTTCACTATAGCCGATTGCCTTTTGCTTTGCATCGTGGTATTCAGTTGGAATATCCTGCATCTCATTCTACGGGGAAAGAGCCGAGATCCCTTCACCGGGAGTGACCTCTTTAGCAAAGGTTTTCGCCACTATATTTTCATAAAAAGCCATCCGGTTCCTTCAACGATATCAAGTTCATTACGTTAAAGGTTTTTCGCCAAAAACCATTCGTAGCCCTCTGTCATTTCAGACGGGTAGCACTTAGTATTCATGCTATGTTTGTTGGCCAAAGTCAAGGCCTAGTGTATGGTAGCTATTTGTTACTTTTCTGTTGCATAGATAGATGCGTTGGTTTGGGACAGTCGTACTGCCTTGTTGGCCAAAGTCAAGGGTAGGTACGGGTGGGTTCAAATCAACCTGGATAATGACGGGTAGAACTTGACATGTGACTTATGATTTGTTGGCCAAAGTCAAGGTCATAAGAGCATGGGGGTAAAAATCACATCGGGAGTTTCTAAAGAAACTGAAACTTGCCAGGCATGCGCATACCTTCTGGAGTGTGATAACGTGAGTGGATTCCATCACGTTATCATGCGATGATAGTTGGATCCCGATTCCCACTGATGAGTTGGTTTACTCCTCGGATGATCCCGACTAATTCTTCTTTCATGTTTGGAGGAGAATTTGACGTTACAGTAGGAGGTTTCCTGATTAGGTAAAGTGATAACCATTCTGATCTAGGTTAGAGTGCACGCTGAGTGTTTCTTTTCTCTCTCTCTTTGGCAGCGACCATGACCCGACCCTTGACTATGGCTCAGTGACCAAGTTGACCGAACCTTCTTATAACACTGGCTTTTGGATTGTCAGAGTTGCATACCTCATTGCCACTCCTACTTTTACCCTTTTCTCCAGGACACCCCGTATGTAAGTGCACGGCAGCGCCCCGGCCGTCATTCCGAGGCCAAAATACGGAAACGAAACTTTTTCAAAACTAGAAAACCGGTGCTACCGCATACTTTAAAACCCGGATTAGACCATTAACCCACCACTAGCTAACTAGAGAATGGGTAGAAAGCTATACCGAGCGATCCGTGTCCTTCGGTCTTCGGCCTCCATCCCGATCCTCTCCTGGAATCTCCGGTCTTCATCTCCTCGTCGGAAAGGGAACCACATCACCGAGTCTTTTTACGGGTTCCCACCTCTGGACCGAGGCAACTCGGACACGAAGTTGGCAAGCCGACGTATCCAAGAATGCTGTAAATAGAGTGTAGAATGGTTTGTCTTAAAGGGGTAATTGAAGTTGCCATTTTAGAGTTGAAGGTGGAAATGAACTTTTGAAATGGGGCTCATCTTTGTTGCATGAATGAAAATGAGATATCAAAAATTTCTCACACAAAAATTATAGCTCTCCAAATCTAGTGGCCGGCCATAATAGGTAGTGGAAATGTCAAGGGGGGTGAGCACAATCTAGTGGGAAGGTGACCATAAGAAAATGTGATGATAATGAGGTAATTTTGTCACACCCAAATCCAAATCAACTCCCATCTCATTAATGCAAAGAATGAGCACAAGAAAAGCATCAAAAGATGCTAGAATTATCATAAACCCTCATATCACAAATAACACCCTCCATATTGCTAATTTGCACATTTGCAAATAAGCCCCTCCATGGAAAATTCAGCCAAGTATGGAAGAAAGAAAAACTGGCCGAAACAGAATGGAAACTGGCAACTTCAAGAAAAGAGATCCCGTAATAAATTACAGGAAAACCCCGCAACTGTATATACATACCCGCATTTGTATTCCGTCTGAATACAAATGCAATGAGACAAAATCTACACTATACAATACTAGGATCCGGCTTAAACCAAAGCCCGCTAGTATTATCCGCCCGATCATGATCCGTGTAATACCGCACGTATATGATCAAACCCTGCCATATATCCATACGGCCTCTACAGCGTTTCGCCCGAAACTTGAGAAACTGTCTGTGAGGGACTCTAAAGACTCGTCAATACTTTGGCTGTGGATTTAACCACTAGCATGTCAGAGGTATTAGCCGTACGTAACGGGCTACCAGGTATTGACCAAAAGGGAAGTCGATGAGCGAGCTCATCCTGACACCCTACTGAGCCTGTCAGTGACAATATCCGTACAGTCCAGTTCGTTTGTCTATGAGCATCGCATGGCGGGCCTAGGGGGTTGGTAAAAGTCAGACCCCCAAAAGCGGTACAAGTCATGTCGGAGTGTAGCTCAGAACACCCTGAGATATTACTGGAATACCTACCAGTAAATCTCCTGCCTTGGCCAAGGACTTCGTATAATGGCTCTCCTAGACACAGCGCGACCTCACCCCCAATACCGGGAGAGACGAACCCCTGCAGATCCGGTCACTGCCTCCATGTGGCTCGGGACTGTACCCAACTAAAACCTGTTTGCACGACTCCTTTGAGCCGTGGTAGGGTAGTAATTAAAGCACAGTGGGAACTCACACGGGACAAATGATGATCTCAGGTTGATGAACTAACCTATACACATGTCACCAGGAAACTGCTATCTGACGTCAGGTATAATACCAACTAGCATGTTCCCGGCGAGTCCTATTCGGTGTACTCATAACCCATTGAGCACCTGTATACATTTTAGGTGAACCAACTGACACCAGTGGCTTGTGAGACCGGCTACCGCCCCTCGTCAGGGTCTCGACTGTATACACTAGTTTACTCTGGAGCATCGATGCCCTGTCTCGAAAACTCCCACGACTAGGGACCTTTTAAGGATGCGCTTATAGACCCCAGCTCCCACGTATATGATCGCCATCATACTGCTGGCCGTCAAGCAAGAATCCTAAGGGCTCTATCAACGCGCAATAGTGACCTGTAAGGTCACCTAAAACAGTACACGATGATAAAGATAAACCAGATAGTATACTATCATCTTGAGTAAGACTATCCTACCGGCATAGGTTCTTCCTCAATCATTGCAATCACGTGCCTGTGATCCAATAATTGACTATGAGGACACTATCTCCAACAATCTCCCACTTGCACTCAAGGCTAATTATTGCGATGTCGCATACTCACAGCCCGTGTGATACCGAACACCCAATTCCTCTACTAATCAGTCTCGCAAAACCCGTTTGCGAAACTAATGCGTTCGAGGAATAGCCTCAGTGAGTGGATCCGCTCTGGTGTTTCTTTCTATGTCTCTCTTTATCTCAAGTTCGCGGAGAAAGCCATCTCCCGAAATGAGCAATACTTGTCTTAGAATATGTCTGGATATCTGATGGGACCTAGTTCATATATGAACTCCAAATCCAAACTTCTTAGACTGTATCGTCAACTGAACTTAATCAGTATCCTGCGTAATGCCTCCCTCAGTGTCCGCTTGGACCACCTGTCCAAAACACTGCCCCTCATCAGAGGGAAAACTATAATTCTGACAGTCACTCTGTCATCCAGGTCACCTTGGAAGCCTGGAATGATAACTGTCTCCCGAATGAGGCTGTCGTTATCATATCCCTAGAACATCCACTTATGTTCTAAAACTACTTCCGATCGTTTCTCCAGGATTTGATCAATATCAACTTATTGCATCTACTGTAAAAACAACATCTGGTGTGGTACTTGATATCTCATGATTGACTCAATTGCCTGAGCAAGTGATCTGCCAATCATGCACATCCCTCTCCCCTTTAGTCTGTAAGACACTTTTAGAGAGGGTGACTCCATTACCTGCAGGTATACTACCGTGCCAGGAGTCGTCCATTCTAAAACACCTTTAGAATGCCGTCTAAGTACCCAAATTGGGAAACTACCCAAATCTAGATCTAAAACCATAGATCCAGTAACCAGAATGTCTGATATAATATCCAAGTCCCTTTATGGAGAAACTACTGTGTGACAACCAAAGTTTAACCGATCGTAGTATAGGAATTTCACTTCCTACTCTGTGTATGTCATCCAAATACCAGGACATCACTCCCTACTACTTTCATAACAGATCCATCCCCTATTCTGATGAAGTCAAACCTATGACTGTCACATCAAAAATAGATGATCTATCTCTGCTATATCTGCTTTAGTCTATAAATAGACATAAGCTACCTGTCCACCAATGCTTCCGCTGCTCCCACTGACTACGACAACCCTCTGGCAGAATCATATACACGTACACTTCTAAAGCTAGTTTAGAACGACGCTATACATATCCTCATGCCGGGTCTCACAGTCTGGAACAACAGCATCGGCAAGTCTGGGTAAATAAGAACCTCCCTGTCACCATCCTTGAGTATACCGAAGTACCTCTCGAGTGCCTGAGGTTACCCACCTTATCTGCAGAGTGGCCAATGGAATGTCAAACCAGATTGAATCTTTAGGTTCTTATCAAATTTTCAGTAATCGTTTGCGGTTCTGGAATCACTTCCAGTTCTACCATACTCCCACTACTGTTTTCTGAAAAAAATCCATTTTTATTAAAACTGTGGCGAGTCAAGAACAATATCACTATTGATCTTCCAGATGGTAGAAAGGCAACCCTCGTCATAGACCGGGTCAACCCACAAACAACCATTACAGAAACGTGCCTTGAGTTATCCGGAGTCTGGTTTTAAGCATAAGCCGGACAACTCCCCGTACCTTAACATCGTTAAGATATGAACCGTTCTATATCCAATATAGAAACAAATGCACTGATTTATTTAGAACCAGATTCAAATCATGCAACTGTCTCCAGTGCATGTCAACTAAATGGAGAGAGAGACCGATCAGCATTACTCAACTTAGGAGTGCTTCCAATTATGAGTAACCTGAAAGAGAAGCAAGTTCTCTTAATCATTACTATCGACTGAATACCATACACAAGTATCCACATATTCAATCACCTTGAAGAATCCTGATACTTGCAATACCTGGTTCTCTACTTTATTCATAGACCTATAACTTCTCGAAACATGGACCTTGTGTTTCTACGAAACACCTGTCTAAGAACTAGAGAAGTCATAAGTAAACAGAATATAGTACAAGGACCATCCCCTCTGTCCTAATGGACACTGGGCAACATACAATACTTTGTATAAGTCCCCTGAGTCTAATAACTCAATCCCTGTGTGTCGTAGGTTGAAAACTGTACTTATGGTTAAGAAGAATGACACCGCTGTTTAATACTCCTTACCTAACCATCCTCTGATATAGGTAAATGTCATAGACATAATTTCAAAAAGTTATATCTCACTTCATAAAAATGAACGTACAGATATATCAATTTGAAATTGGTGCATAACAATGGATATTCAAAACCAAATATTTGCCGTCCGGCAAACAACCCAGGTGATTTCCTCAAATATCACTAATTACAACGAATTCCGATATAATGAGGGCGATCACTTAATTTCCAATAACTTACTCCCACTCATCATTTGTAAAACCATACAGATGTGAGAATCATACCTGGTAAATACATACCCTGGAGCAAGTGTCTAATTGGGAAATCAGCTTTTCCTTTGACAGTACACAGTGAAACTGAAACAATGAAATGTTTCGTAGGGGTATCCGGGTATTCCTAGTAATGCCTCTTCCATTATCCAGATTCACAACTGTAACCGTATATTTTTTTGCCATCTCTCCAAATCCCTTCATATGTCTTTAGTCATTACCTTCTGTACACCCTCTTAGGCTAAATGGTTTTCTTCCTTCCTTACCTTTCGGCACCAGCCTATGGTTTGGAAGAAGACTATCCAATAAGCATAATGGGTGTACTGTCCTAATCCTAGGAGCACTCGCAACCCGAGAGAAGGTAAAGATAAAAGACACCTGAATAAACCTTATTCCTATTTCTCCTGAACCAGAATCTAT
The DNA here is from genome assembly GCA_030015575.1 of Agapanthus africanus. Lineage (NCBI taxonomy): Eukaryota > Viridiplantae > Streptophyta > Magnoliopsida > Asparagales > Amaryllidaceae > Agapanthus > Agapanthus africanus. Next base: position 237,087,759 of record CM057337.1, read on the forward strand.
CCCCGAACTGGAACAAGTTCCTTCGAGTTCGTATATAACCATATGATGGAGTATCCAAATAACTGTGGATCTTCGTAGTGATACGGAGTGTCCTGGAGAAATACAAAGGTGAAGTGGGAGTGGTAATGAAATACTTGGTTTGGTCATGAATAGCAGTCGCAATTTACTTTGCCCTCCTTCTAATCCCTTTATTTGTCTTTACTTAATGCCTTCTGTACACCACACTTAGGCTAATCGGCTTTCTTCATTCCCTACCGTTCGGCACCAGCCTAAGGTTTGGAAGAAGACTATCCAATAAGCGTAATGTAGGGTTCCTAGGCACACAGTAGAGGTCTCACAAGGCATCAACCATGCCATTTTACAAAAATATGGTGCCGAGAAACCCTAGTTAACGGATCGTTGGCTAGATTTCTAGGCGAAACAGTAAACTAGTTAACTACTTAACTAGAAGTGAGAAGCTACAACCTTTGTAGATCCGGATATCCACTTCCTTAGCTCCACGTAGTGCTCCTCTCGCTGTCCTTTTCCAATCTTAGACTCGTTCATCGGTTTCATCGGGAAAGCGAGCGGAATAGGTCGTCGGCTTCGTGTCAAAGACGATCTACGTCGAGGCATCACAAGTTCAAGCTCCGACTTCACAAAGTTGTGAAACTTGTGAAGAAAACACCCAAAACAACTTGGCAAGAGGTAGAGGGTGAAGAAATAGGAGGTGGGTTCACTTTAGAATTGGATTTATCTCACTTTAGCTCAAGTTGCCATTGATGGACCTTGAGCTTTTCTTGAAGAAGAAGATGAAGAAGCAAATAGAATATGATAAGTCTTGTGAAAAAGAATAATAAAATCCAATACTTATCATGTTCTAACCTAGGTTAAGTGTAGAGAATAAACCATGGTAACTTGGATGGGTTAGGGTTAAGCATGAAGATAAAAATGGTTACAAAAGTCAAGGCTTCATGAAGCTTCAACTAATGACAAAGAAAGCCACCATTCTTATCTTTATCTTTTCCAAATAAATAAATAAACAAATAAATAAATAAATGAATATGCAAAACCCTAATTATCAAATTAACCATGGATTAATTCTATATACTTAACTAAATGATCAAGTATCATCAAACATGATACAAAAAAGTGAGAAAAATCCGTTTAAAGTGAACCAATACTAGTTAATGTAAAGTAATATATCAAATATATAATTATACATTAAATCATTAAATCAACACTTGATTCAATGATCCGGTCATGTCGCACATGACCGACTAGTATTCAATGTATCGGCTTATCGAATCGATCTTCGATTCGATAACTAGGTTATATCACATACAACCAATCGAAACATTAATCGCGAGAATGAAATGCGGTATCACATACACGCATTATTCTCGGTCCTGCACATATCTCATATGCGCTCCTATTTCGTTTCGCTTGAACCAGGAAACCTCTGTGTAGGACTCTAAAGACTCGTCAATACGCCGGTAGCAGATGATGATCATATCAAGCACCCACAAGCCGCAAGCGGTCTGCTAAACGTAACGGCCACCCGGGTATTGAGCGATCAGAAGATCGACGAGCTAGCCCGCTCACACTCCTGTGAATCCAACCAGTAACACTTACCGTACAGTCCGGTCTGTTCGTCTGATACGTCGCATATCAAGTCTAGGGGTGGTAAACGTCAGACCCCAATAACCGATAAGTCGGGCCGATGTGAGGCTCATAACGGGTCGAGAAACTACTGGTAACACTTACCAGCAAATCTCTGATCAGCCCTGGCCAGGGACTTCCCTGTTACGGCCAATCGAGCACAGCGCAACATCAACTCCCAATACCGGGAGAGACGAAACCCCTCCTATCGCTCATTGCCTCCATGTGACTCGGGACTGTGCCTAAAGACCACCGTTTTGCATGCCCTCATGGACGTGGTAAGGTGGAGATCAAAGCACAGTGGGAATCACACAAGACTCTATGACGATCTCGGGTCTACAGACTAACCTGTACAAGTGTCACCTGAGAACTGCCATCTGACATGAGGTATAATACCATCTGGGAGTTCTCGGCGAGTCCGTCCAGTGTACCCAGTCTCCACTGAGCACCCGTACACCATCTCTGATGTCAAACACCAATGGATATGGGATCATCCATCGCCCATCTCATGGGTCGAGAAGCGTATACGCTAGTCTACTCTGGTATATCGATGCCCCGTCTCGATACACCCACGACTAGGGACCTTGAAGGGTGTACTTATGGACTACCATGTCCCCACTAGTATGATCTGCATCACAGTCCAGGTAGTCAAGTACATATCCTAAGGGCTTTACCAACATGTAACTATAAGACAGTATAAAGAGACTAGTGTACATGTTAAGATAAAGAGTAACCAGATAGCATACTATCATGTCGAGCAAGAAAGTCATCTCTATATATGTCCAAGCATCCAATATAATATACATCATCTGTACAATACTGGCCTCTAGGGCATACATACAACTAACAATCTCCCACTTGCACTAGGGCCAGCTGCTGTAGTATCGCATACCGAGCATCCCGAAGAGTCTCTCAAACTGTATCTGGGGAATGGCCTTCGTGAGTGGATCCGCAGTGTTGTCCTTCGTGTCAACCCTCCTGACCTCGATCTCCCGGCGATCAACTATCTCCCGGATCAGGTGATACCGCCTCAGAATATGCCTGGATCGCTGATGGGACCTGGGTTCCTTGGCCAAAGCCACTGCTCCATTGTTATAGCAATACAAAGGTATTGGATGCTCAATGGATGGAACCACACCAAGTTCAGTAATGAACTTCTTGATCCAAACAGCTTCTTTAGCAGCATCGTTGGCAGCGATGTATTCGGCCTCCATCGTCGAGTCTGCCACGGTTTCCTGCTTGGAACTCTTCCAGCTAACCGCCCCTCCGTAAAGGGTAAAGACAAAGCCCGACTGCGACTTAGAGTCGTCCTTATCACTCTGGAAGCTCGAATCGGTAAAGGACTCCACTTGGAGTTCTCCGTTACCATACACCAAGAGCATCTCTTTAGTCCTTCGCAAGTACTTGAGAATGCTCTTCACAGCTGTCCAGTGATTCTCTCCAGGATCGGCTTGATACCTGCTCACTACACTTAGTGAGTATGCTACATCGGGTCTGGTACATAGCATCGCATACATGATAGAGCCTACTGCCGAAGCATAGGGTATCCCTTGCATGCGAGCTCTCTCTAAATCAGTCTTGGGAGACATCTCTTTAGAGAGAGTGACTCCAGAGATCGTGGGCAAGTTCCCACGCTTGGACTCTTCCATACTAAACCTCTTTAGTATGGTGTCAATGTACCTGGATTGGGACAATCCCAAAATCCTTTTGGATCTATCTCTATAGATCCTGATTCCCAATATGCAGGAGGCATCACCAAGATCTTTCATTGAGAATCTTTGTGATAAGAAGAGCTTGACCGATTGCAGCATAGGAATATCATTTCCTATCAAGAGTATGTCGTCCACGTACAATACGAGGAAGACAACCTTACTCTCTGCCACCTTCTTGTAGATACAAGGTTCATCTGGATTTTTGACGAAATCAAACTCTTTGATAACGACGTCAAAGCAGATGTTCCAACTCCGTGATGCTTGCTTTAATCCATAAATGGATTTAAGCAGCTTGCACACCTTCCCGCTACTCCCACTGTCTACGAAGCCCTCTGGCTGAGTCAAGTACACGCACTCTTCTAAATCACCATTTAGAAAGACGGTCTTAACATCCATTTGCCAGATTTCGTAGTCATGAAAGGCAGCAATGGCAAGCATGATTCGGATGGATTTAAGCATAGCCACTGGAGAAAAGGTTTCGTCATAGTCCACACCTGGTCTTTGACGAAAACCCTTTGCTACAAGTCTAGCTTTGAAAGTCTCCACTTTCCCATCTACACCAAATTTCTTCTTGAAGATCCACTTGCTCCCAATGGGTTTTACCCCTTCAGGAGCAACTTCCAAAGTCCATACTTTGTTGGTGTACATGGATTCCATCTCGGACCGCATAGCATCCAGCCATTTCACTGAGTCCCTACTCGTGATGGCCTGCTCGAAGCTAGTTGGGTCATCATCATCCATGATGCAATCCTCGCTTCCACCATCAATAAGAAAACCGTAGTATCTCTCAGGTGGACGAGAAACCCTACTAGATCGGCGGAGAGGCTGGGGTTCGTCGGGTACTATCGAATCTTCTGGTTCCACTAAATCTTCAGTTATAGTTTGTGTATCTGGAATTTCTTCCAGCTCTACCACTTTGCCACTAATTTCTTTTTCAAGGAATTCCTTTTCTAAAAAGGTGGCATATTGAGAAACAAACACTTTTTGTTCTTCAGCATGGTAGAAAAAATATCCTTGGGAATTCTTAGGATATCCCACAAACTTGCAGAGAACTGACCGTGCCTCCAGTTTGTCTGGATTTTGCCTTTTGACATAGGCCGGACAACCCCATATCTTAACTCGTTTAAAATATGGTCTCTTCCCACTCCATATCTCATATGGTGTGGTAGGTACAGATTTAGATGGAAGTTGATTCAATAGGTATGCAGCCGTCTCCAGTGCATATCCCCAGAAGGAAATAGGTAACTCAGCTGTGCTCATCATAGATCGCACCATATCTAATAGGGTGCGGTTCCTCCGTTCAGATACACCGTTGTGCTGTGGTGTTTATGGAGGAGTCAGCTGAGAGAGAATCCCATTCTCTTTTAGGAAGTCCAGGAATTCATTTCTCAAGTATTCCCCTCCTCGATCAGATCGTAGGATTTTAATACTTTTTCCGGTTTGGTTCTCAACTTCTTGTTTATATTCCCTAAATTTCTCAAAAGCTTCTGATTTGTGTTTCATCAGGAACACATACCCGAACCTAGAGAGATCGTCAGTGAATGTAATGAAGTATGAAGAACCATCCCTGGCATGTGTAGACATGGGACCGCATACATCACTATGTATAAGTCCCAAGAGTTCGGTAACTCTTTCTCCGTGTCCCGTAAACGGAGTTTTAGTCATCTTGCCTTTGAGACATGACTGGCAAGTGTCATAAGATGAAAATTCGAAAGGTTTCAAATATCCATCCGTATGCAACTTAGCCAGTCGTGTCACATTGATGTGACCCAGTCTACAATGCCACAAGAAGGATTCGTTGAGTTCAGAACTCTTCCTCTTGTGTGTGTTTGTTATGCTCAGAACTGTTGATTGATTTAGAACATAAATGCCATTGCATAACGTGCCTGATCCAACCAACTTTTGGTTACGGAAAATGTTCATAACATTGTCCTGTAATACAAAATTATATCCTTCTTTGCTTAATAAAGAAACCGATATAATGTTGCATATCAGGTTCGGCATGTAATAGCATTCGTTCAGAACCAATGTATTACCAGTTGGTAATACAAGGTGATACTCCCCGACAGTCTTAGCTGCAACAATTGCACCATTTCCAACTCTTATGTCTTTATCACCTTCTCCAAGTTCTCTACCTTTCCTTAGCCCATGTAACTGATTACATAAATGGGATCCTGACCCGGTATTTAATACCCAGGACGTAGAGCAAATAGAGAAACAGTTCCCAGTAACGAACACACCCAAAGAAAATGCATCATCATGTACTTTCTTCATTCGGGTGGCATGGGAATCCTGGTATTCCCCTATATCCTGTTCATTCCTATAACTCTTATAAGAAAGAACGGAACCAACGTTCCCCAGCACAGTATAACATGTGGGTTTGGTCAATACATCCATATTATTATCTTGATTAAGGCATGAAATGGTCGCTACCTGGAGAGAGAGAAGAAAACACTTTAGCGTATGCTCGTGCAAGATCAGATTGGTTTTTATCTTATCTAATCAGGATGGCTCCCACTGCTTTTTATCAAATCTTCCTTCAAACCTTAAAAGGAAAGACTAGCCGGGATTAATTACACACTACAAGTTCGCCAATCTTTCAGCCAGGCCAGTGTCGGTACTTTGAGGGAGGTCCCCCGTGCTTTCGCACGAACCTAATTAATGTAAACCTCGTTTTCCCAGAGGCGTAACCTCGTTAACACCTTTCTAGACACCTACTTGATCGGCTAATTGCAATGTGTAAAACTCTCCTAGGAGTAACTCTTACTCGCAGTGGGTATCGGGATCCAACTATCTCATAGAAGGTATGCAATCTCATTGCAAATTTCAACACTTGAAATTCCCGATAATCTTTCGCCCCTAGCAGCTATATGACCTTAACATAGTCAACAAATCATAAGTGCTAGTCAAGTTCAACCCGTCATTTCCCGATTGAATTAAACCCACCCGCACGACCCTTAACATAGTCAACAAAGTCGCACGACTACCCTAATCCAATCGCATCATATGCTTATACAGATAAGCACTAATTAGCTACCGCACACTACGCCTTAACATAGTCAACAAACGTAGCACGAATACTAACTAGTACTTATCTGAAATGACGGAGGGCTACGACAGGTTTTTCTGAAAACCTATTGCGTAATGAACTTGATATCGTTGTAGAATCAAATGAAGTTTTAAAATGGAATGATTTTGAGGCTTTTCTAGTTTTGCTAAAGGGGTCACTCCCGGTGAAGGGATCGTCGGCCCTTTCCTCGTCGAATGAGGTGCGGGATATATCATATATATCACTGTGCAAAGCAAAAACTCTTAAAAGCAATCAAAGCCAAACCGAGTGTGTAGCATCTGCCAGTTATTGCTAAAGGAGTCACTCCCGGTGAAGGGATCTCGGTCCTTTCCTCATCGAATAAGGTGCAGGGTATATCATATATACCGCTATGCAAAGCAAGAACTGTAGCTACCTGTTTTGTTTAAAATCTGATTCTACAACATCTTAGGTTTCTTTTCTTTCATTAATCACATTAATGAAGTCCCATCATTTAAATACCTAAACATCACAGATAGATATGACGTACACTTATGCCATCCGCATTCGCCTCGATGTCCCCTCGTGCACCGTTAGGTTAGGTAACTAACGACAGAGCAGGGCAGGGCTAGCGCGGGTGTAAAACATAAGTAACGTCTATATAATATATCATATATACTATATACTATATCCATCACAGAATCACATCACAGATATCGCAGCAGAATAAACATATGAAATATTGGATATACTAGGACGTCCGTGTTTTTAATACGAGCCAGTATAAAACACGGATTCCACGGTCGTGATGAATAGCCAATCCCACACCCCTAGACCCCTACGAGAGCGGCAAGCAACCCTGCCAATTCTAGGGTTAGGAAACCCGGACTCGACTCCTTGAGTTGGTCTCCCACTGGACCCCAGAACCCGGTTACTTGTGCTCCCCTCCTTGGGTCTATCCTAATGCGGAAAAGTAAATAATATACAAAGGGTGACAGCTTTCGCTACCTGGAAGTGCCCCAAATAAAAGAATATTACATACAAGTTTTTACATGAATGAAAATGAAAAACACTCATCTCACATAAAAACCCCCGGCTATTCAAACACGACGATCCAATATAACATATCCAGCAACACATAACATCACATGTCATCAACGTAAGTAAGTATGCATACCCCAATTGTCGTTGACGTATAGCAACGAAACCGGCGATATGAACATACTACACTTACGGTCAAAGAAAAGAAAGTGTAAATCTACAACAATTGGAATCCGCAACCTCTTTAGACATCACATGCCTAACAGTTACAAACCCCGCATTTTAGTCTCATTATCGAAAACTCTTTTCAATATCGTATGGGACTAAACTGCTAGATTTATAACATTCATTCAGTTATCTCATAACTGTTTGTGAATTCCAATTATTGTATCACATTCCAGATAAACAGAAAATGTTAAACTTTCCGATCGAACAGTCGAATACCCAAGTTTTCCCGATATAGCTCAACACATGAAATAAGTCTAACAACATTCAGTTCGTGCTTCAGTACCAACGGTCCAGCCGTAGAAGGGTCAAGCCAACGCCTCACATGTGGCATGCCGTACTGCCCCAAACCCGAAGGTTCAAAGGGCAGTTCAAGACGGTCACATAATCGAGTTAAGGTTTGTTGTCTTCTAGAGGGTCCATCGCGTTACTTGCACTACTTAGAACGTCGTTAAACTACGGAAAAATCCAACACTTGGAAATTTCCCGACAGGGGAAAAATTGGGTATTTATATCCGGTCGAACTTTTTAACATATTCTAAAAATTATCCGGAAATACACAAAGACGAAATTTGATACCCCGATCGAAACACCGAATCCCCAAAGCAACCCCAGAAAATTCAACTCTTGAATAATTATCAAAAATACCCAGGAAAATCACCACTGGAAACTAAGAATTACTGTGTAAAATTCTTTAAATATAGAGGCCGTACGACCGCGGATCCGCCGCATGAGGCATACTCATGCCGCGGATCCGCGCTGGCTTGGTGGAATTACGCTCACGAATTTCACAGTAAACCTTATAATTTCCTGCTTATTTTTCTGCATATTTTTAATATTGAAAAATCTCAGATTTTAGAAAATGTACAGAGAGCATGTTAAGTTTAGGGTTTCGGGTTCGTTCGGGCTTCAAATCGCGTCTAGACTTCGCCTAAGGCTCTAGCTAGGCTCTGAGACCACTGTAGGGTTCCTAGGCACACAGTAGAGGTCTCACAAGGCATCAACCATGCCATTTTACAAAAATATGGTGCCGAGAAACCCTAGTTAACGGATCGTTGGCTAGATTTCTAGGCGAAACAGTAAACTAGTTAACTACTTAACTAGAAGTGAGAAGCTACAACCTTTGTAGATCCGGATATCCACTTCCTTAGCTCCACGTAGTGCTCCTCTCGCTGTCCTTTTCCAATCTTAGACTCGTTCATCGGTTTCATCGGGAAAGCGAGCGGAATAGGTCGTCGGCTTCGTGTCAAAGACGATCTACGTCGAGGCATCACAAGTTCAAGCTCCGACTTCACAAAGTTGTGAAACTTGTGAAGAAAACACCCAAAAAAACTTGGCAAGAGGTAGATGGTGAAGAAATAGGAGGTGGGTTCACTTTAGAATTGGATTTATCTCACTTTAGCTCAAGTTGCCATTGATGGACCTTGAGCTTTTCTTAAAGAAGAAGATGAAGAAGCAAATAGAATATGATAAGTCTTGTGAAAAAGAATAATAAAATCCAATACTTATCATGTTCTAACCTAGGTTAAGTGTAGAGAATAAACCATGGTCACTTGGATGGGTTAGGGTTAAGCATGAAGATAAGGATGGTTACAAAAGTCAAGGCTTCATGAAGCTTCAACTAATGACAAAGAAAGCCACCATTCTTATCTTTATCTTTTCCAAATAAATAAATAAACAAATAAATAAATAAATGAATATGCAAAACCCTAATTATCAAATTAACCATGGATTAATTCTATATACTTAACTAAATGATCAAGTATCATCAAACATGATACAAAAAAGTGAGAAAAATCCGTTTAAAGTGAACCAATACTAGTTAATGTAAAGTAATATATCAAATATATAATTATACATTAAATCATTAAATCAACACTTGATTCAATGATCCGGTCATGTCGCACATGACCGACTAGTATTCAATGTATCGGCTTATCGAATCGATCTTCAATTCGATAACTAGGTTATATCACATACAACCAATCGAAACATTAATCGCGAGAATGAAATGCGGTATCACATACACGCATTATTCTCGGTCCTGCACATATCTCATATGCGCTCCTATTTCGTTTCGCTTGAACCAGGAAACCTCTGTGTAGGACTCTAAAGACTCGTCAATACGCCGGTAGCAGATGATGATCATATCAAGCACCCACAAGCCGCAAGCGGTTTGCTAAACGTAACGGCCACCCGGGTATTGAGCGATCAGAAGATCGACGAGCTAGCCCGCTCACACTCCTGTGAATCCAACCAGTAACACTTACCGTACAGTCCGGTCTGTTCGTCTGATACGTCGCATATCAAGTCTAGGGGTGGTAAACGTCAGACCCCAATAACCGATAAGTCGGGCCGATGTGAGGCTCATAACGGGTCGAGAAACTACTGGTAACTCTTACCAGCAAATCTCTGATCAGCCCTGGCCAGGGACTTCCCTGTTACGGCCAATCGAGCACAGCGCAACATCAACTCCCAATACCGGGAGAGACGAAACCCCTCCTATCGCTCATTGCCTCAATGTGACTCGGGACTGTGCCCAAAGACCACCGTTTTGCACGCCCTCATGGACGTGGTAAGGTGGAGATCAAAGCACAGTGGGAATCATACAAGACTCTATGAAGATCTCGGGTCTACAGACTAACCTGTACAAGTGTCACCTGAGAACTGCCATCTGACGTGAGGTATAATACCATCTGGGAGTTCTCGGCGAGTCCGTCCAGTGTACCCAGTCTCCACTGAGCACCCGTACACCATCTCTGATGTCAAACACCAATGGATATGGGATCATCCATCGCCCATCTCATGGGTCGAGAAGCGTATACGCTAGTCTACTCTGGTATATCGATGCCCCGTCTCGATACACCCACGACTAGGGACCTTGAAGGATGTACTTATGGACTACCATGTCCCCACTAGTATGATCTGCATCACAGTCCAGGTAGTCAAGTACATATCCTAAGGGCTTTACCAACATGTAACTATAAGACAGTATAAAGAGACTAGTGTACATGTTAAGATAAAGAGTAACCAGATAGCATACTATCATGTCGAGCAAGAAAGTCATCTCTATATATGTCCAAGCATCCAATATAATATACATCATCTGTACAATACTGGCCTCTAGGGTATACATACAACTAACACGTAACATGTGTACTATCCCCTAATCTAAGGAGCACTCGCAACCTGAGATAAGGTAAAAGGAAAAGACAACTGAATAGTCCTATTCGTTTTCTCCAGAACCGGAAACCATCCTCGAATCTGGAACAAGTTCCTTCGAGTTCGTATATAACCATACGATGGTTTTATCCAATGGAAGTGGACGTTCGTAATAATACGGGGTGTCCTGGAGAAAAAGGGTTAAATTAGGAGTGGCAATGAGGTATGCAACTTTTGACAATCCAAAAGCCAGTGTTTAAGAAGGTTCGGTCAACTTGGTTACTGAGTCATAGTCTTAGGGTCGGGTCATGGTCGCTGCCAAAAGAGAGAGAGAAAAGAAACACTAAGCGTGCACTCTAACTTAGATCAGAATGGTTATCACTTTATCCAATCAGGAAACCTCCCACTGTAACGTCAAATTCTCCTCCAAACCTGAAAGAAAAATTAGTCGGGATCACCCGAGGAGTAAACTAACTCATCAGTGGGAATCGGGATCCAACTATCATCGCATGATAACGTGATGGAATCCACTCACGTTATCACACTCCAGAAGGTATGCGCATATCTGGCAAGTTTCAGTTTCTTTAGAAACTCCTGATGTGATTTTTACCCCATGCTCTTATGACCTTGATGAAGGCCAACAAATCATAAGTCACATGTCAAGTTCTACTTGTCATTATCCAGGTTGATTTGAACCCACCCATACCTACCCTTGACTTTGGCCAACAAGGCAGTACGACTGTCCCAAACCAACGCATCTATCTATGCAGCAGAAAGGTAACAAGCAGCTACCATACATTATGCCTTGACGAAGGCCAACAAATATAGCATGAATACTACGTGCTACCCGTCTGAAATAACGGAGGGCTACGAATGGTTTTTGGCGAAAAACCTTTAACCTAATGAACTTGATATCGTTGAAGGAACCGGATAGCTTTTATAAAAATATTGTGGCGAAAACCTTTGCTAAAGAGGTCACTCCCGGTGAAGGGATCTCGGCTCTTTCCCCATAGAATGAGGTGCAGGATATTCCAACTGAATACCACGATGCAAAGCAAAAGTAATCGACTATAGTGAAGTTATTTCCCTGATGCAAACTTCTGTCCAAGGGGTCACTCCCGGTGAAGAGATCTCGGCCCTTGCCTCGTCGACTGAGGTGCTGGATATTCATAACCGAATACCACTGTGCAAAACAAAAGAGAACGTCCTTGCAATAACAGCTTTTCGAAAAATTGTTCCAACAACATCAGAATAGGTTTTTTTAGCTTGCATTGATCCGAATCAATGCAGTCCCATCAATTGATCACATCAATAAAGAACGAAAATAATGATGTACGTATATGCCACCCGCATTCGCCACCGGGTCCCGTCATCCCTCATTAGGTTACTTAACTAACGACAGAGCGGGGACTGGACTGGCGCGGGTGCAAAACATATACAACATCTACTAGTATATATATCAATATATAATATTCGCTCAAGGCGTGATAAAATGCAACATAACAGAAATGTAATAAGCATCACAGAACAATACATATATCTGGGATCCCCGGGTTTCATAGAGCCGCTACTGAAACCCAACATTCCCCTGGTCGTGTGGATAGCCTGTGCAATGAAATCCTAGACTCCTACGGGCGCGGCAAGTTACCCGCCAAAACCTGAAGCGAGGCAGCCCCCTTCAGCAACATGAATGGACTACCCAACACTTCACGGAATCTGGTAACTTGGGCACCCCTCCTTGGGTCAACCTATACCCCCTACGAATCCGGCGAATAGCCCGCCAATTCTAGAGTGAAGCCCCCTCCGTTTCAAAGCCATGAGATGCGGGCCCGTTGCCCTCTAGAACCCGGCTATCCGTGCACCCTTCCACGGGGTAATCATAGTACAGAAATTAAAATATACACAACGGGTACATCGACCTCAGCCCGGTCGTGCTCCAAAAGAATAATATACAAACAGGCAGTAACGGCAGTCCACATGTTCGACGCTCGCCCCGCAATATCAAATGTACTAATATAACCAAACTGTACCACCATTGCAACCAGGCTATCCACCACGACAAATCCGTAACATCACAGCACAACACAGAACATCAACGTGAATGTCACGTTCGCAAATCCGTCTAAAAGGGCTATAGCAGTTAGACAGGATTTACCGATCAAGTGACATTCACGGTCGCAGATATAATGTAAATACTGTGAACTAACATGTTTAAAATTTTTGATCGACTAAATTTACCGAAGTGGGCCCCAAGCACAACTGTAGCACTCAAAATAAATCTGGGCCCAAAAGGAATATACCAAAAATCCCAATTTCAATTCAGAAAGATACTGTAGAAATTTGGTACGGCACTGACATTTTCTTTCCGCGGAACCGTGGCCACAACATGGGTTTGGCCGCGGTTCCGCGATCCTACTGTAGTATCACCCTACCGAATTTTTACAGAATGCTTAAAATCTCCTGCACGAATTACTGCAACACTCAAATTAATTTTTCGAGTACAAAAAATTTCGACAGAAAACTGGACTTAAAAATAGGGTTTTTAGAAAATCCATTCGATCGAACTTGTAAACACGTTAGAGCAAGCTACACTAGGTTAATGGCGTGGCTCTGATACCAATGTAAGTGCACGGCAGCGCCCCGACCATCATTCCGAGGCCAAAATGCGGAAACGAAACCTTTTCAAAACCAGAAAACCGGCGCTACCGCGTACTTTAAAACCCGGATCGGACCATTAACCTACTACTAGCTAACTAGAGAATGGGTAGAAAGCTATACCGAGCGATCCGTGTCCTTCGGTCTTGGGCCTCCATCCCGATCTCCTCGCGGAATATCCGGTCTTCATCTCCTCGTCGGAAAGGGAACCACATCACCGAGTCTTTTTACGGGCTCCCAACTCTGGGCCGAGGCAACTCGGACACGAAGTTGGCAAGCCGACATGTCCAAGAATACTGTAGACGGAGTGTAGAATGGTTTGTCTCAAAGAGGTAATTGAAGTTGCTATTTTAGAGTTGAAAGTGGAAATGAACTTTTGAAATGGGGCTCATCTTTGTTGCATGAATGAAAATGAGATATCAAAAATTTCTCACACACAAAAATTATAGCTCTCCAAATCTAGTTGCCGGCCATAATAGGTAGTGGAAATGTCAAGGGGGGTGAGCACAATCTAGTGGGAAGGTGACCATAAGAAAATGTGATGATAATGAGGTAATTTTGTCACACCCAAATCCAAATCAACTCCCATCTCATTAATGCAAAGAATGAGCACAAGAAAAGCATCAAAAGATGCTAGAATTATCATAAACCCTCATATCACAAATAACACTCTCCACATTGCTAATTTGCACATTTGCAAATAAGCCCCTTCATGGAAAATTCAGCCAAGTATGGAAGAAAGAAAAACTGGCCGAAACGGAATGGAAACTGGCAACTTCAAGAAAAGCGATCCCGTAATAAATTACAGGAAAACCTCGCAACTGTATATACATACCCGCATTTGTATTCCGTCCGAATACAAATGCAATGAGACAAAATCTACACGTACAATACGAGGATTCGGATTAAACCAAAGCCCGCTAGTATTATCCGCCCGATCATGATCCGTGCAATACCGCACGTATATGATCAAACCCTGTCATATATCCATACTGCCTCTACAGCGTTTCGCCCGAAACTTGAGAAACTGTCTGTGGGGGACTCTAAAGACTCGTCAATACTTTGGCTGTGGATTTAACCACTAGCACGTCAGAGGTATTAGCCGTACGTAACGGGCTACCAGGTATTGACCAAAAGGGAAGTCGATGAGCGAACTCAACCTGACACCCTACTGAGCCTGTCAGTGACAATATCCGTACAGTCCGGTCCGTTCGTCTACGAGCATCGCATGGCGGGCCTAGGGGATTGGTAAAAGTCAGACCCCCAAAAGCAGTACAAGTCGTGTCGGAGTGTAGCCTAGAACACCCTGAGATATTACTGGAATACCTACAAGTAAATCTCCTGCCTTGGTCAAGGACTTCGTGTAATGGCTCTCCTAGACACAGCGCGACCTCACCCCAAATACCGGGAGAGACGAACCCCTGCAGATCCTTTCACTACCTCCATGTGGCTCGGGACTGTACCCAACTAAAACCTGTTTGCACGACTCCTTTGAGCCGTGGTAGGGTAGTAATCAAAGCACAGTGGGAACTCACACGAGACAAACGACGATCTCAGGTCGATGAACTAACCTGTACACATGTCACCAGGGAACTGCTATCTGACGTCAGGTACAATACCAACTAGCATGTTCCCGGTGAGTCTTGTCCGATGTACTCATAACCCAATGAGCATCTGTATACATCTTAGGTGAACCAACGGACACTAGTGGCTTGTGAGACCGGCCACCGCCCCTCGTCAGGGTTTCGACTGTATACACTAGTCTACTCTGGAGTATCGATGCCCTGTCTCAAAAACTCCCACGACTAGGGACCTTTTAAGGATGTGCTTATAGACCCCAGCTCCTACGTATATGATCGCCATCATACTGCTGGCCGTCAAGCAAGAATCCTAAGGGCTCTATCAACGCGCAATAGTGACCTGTAAGGTCACCTAAAGCAGTACACGATGATAAAGATAAACCAGATAGCATACTATCATCTTGAGTAAGACTGTCCTACCGGTATAGGTCCTCCCTCAATCATTTCAATCACGTGCTTGTGATCCAATAATTGACTCTGAGGGTGTTAGTGTATATGCCCTAGAGGCCATTACTGTATCATACTAGTTTGTATATTACTTACTGGAAGCTTGGGATATTCACCGGTGTATAGACAATCTTGCTCAAAATAGTAGTATGCTACTTGGTTTGTTTCTACTTTAATGTGTACATGTGTTTCTTTTAGTATATCACCTATACACATTAGTGGAGCCCTTAGGATCTTTTGCTTGATTACCAGCGTTGTGATGGCAGCCACACTCGTGTGGGCTGGGTAATCCACAAGCACATCCTTATACAGGTCCCTAGTCGTAGGACTATCGAGACAGGGCATCGATACTCCGGAGTAGACTAGCGCATGCGCTTCTCATCCCAGCAGGGGAGACGGTCTGTCCCACTGCCGTCAGTACGTCGTACTTGAGATAGTATGCGGGTGCTCGTTAGGTTACGAGTACACTGGACAGGACTCGTCAGGAACTGATTGGTTGGTACTATACCTATCAACAGTTATCGGTTCCCAGGTGACATGAGTACAGCTTAGTCCGCTGACTTGACACTGTCACTTCGCCTCGAGTGTTTTCCCACTGTACTTTGATTACTACCCTACCACGGCTCAAAGGAGTCGTGCAAACAGGTAGTAGTTGGGTGCAGTCCCGAAGCACTTGGAGGCAGTGACGGTTAGACATGATTCGTCTCTTCCGGTATTGGGAGTTGATATTGTGCTGTGTCAAGGAGAGCCATTACACACAGTCGTCCCTGGCCAGGGCAAGCGAGATGCACTGGTAGGTTTCCAGTGTTATCTCAGGGTGTTCTGGGCTATACTCCGACACGACTTGTACCACTATTAGGGGACTGACGTTCACCGCCCCCCTAGGCCCGCCATGTGATATTCTCAGACGAACAGACCGGATTGTACGAAGACTGTCACATTCAGGCTCAGTAGGAGTTCGGATGAGTTCACCTCGTCAGTCTTCTTATCGACATCTACCTGGGGGCCGTTACGTACAGCTAGTGCCGCTTGCGGTCTGTGGTTAAACCTACTGCTAGCGTAGTGTCAAGTATTTAGAGTCCCACACAGAGAGCTATTCGCCTTTAGGAAAAAGAGTAGAGGTCGCATGGTTTTGCGACAGGGTTCGGTCACATCCGTGCTCTTGTGCACGTTTGGTGTCCGGGCAGTTATTACTAGCGGGCTTTGGTTTAAGCCAGATCCTACTATACGTTTTGGGATTGGTTTTATCTCGTTTGTATTCATGTTCCTCGAAACGCGGATGCGGGTGTGTATGCACGGTTGACAGAGACGGAGGCAGAGGATTCTCATTAGGGTTGTTGACTGTTGACTTTTGCTAAACCCTAATGAGAATTAGAAATATGATTAATAATAATATTAATTAAGTATTATTGTGCCATGGTTGGGTTGAAAGGTTGACTTTGTTGACCGGTTGACTAGGTTGGACTTGTTGACCATCATCATGACAATGGCTATCATTTCATGGCATTGACCTTTGCTTGCTTGCTTGTTCACAAAATGCATTAAATGCATGAAATGATAAAGCCATTGACATGAACCATCAAAAGATGCTTAATTATTGTTATTATTATGATTATTTTGTGTTATGAGAGTATGGGTGGAAAAAGTCTTACTCATTCTATCATTCTCATTCTCTCTCATCCTTAAGCTCTCTCCTCTTCCTCTTGCTTTCTCTTTAGCTCATGGTTCTATTGTCTCATGTGTTGAGAAACAAGAACCATAGAGATAAAACCCAAAACACTTCTCTACTCATCCTAGTGTACAAGGTCTAGCAAACCAAGTATTCTAGTTTCCTCTAGATTGAGGTTGGAGCCATAGGTAGAAGCTTTCGGGTGGATCCATCTTCGGCACAAGGAGACGATGAGGAGAGAACCATACGACCACCACAAGGAGTCAAAGAGAAGGAGTTCAAGTTAAGGTATAACCCCCTAACCGAGTAGGTAAAACTCTTAGTTAGGTTGTTAGATAGTTAGTTTAACAAAGATCCGTTTTTGAGTCCATGTTACCCCACCGTAGAAAATCATTTTTCACTATTTCCGCAACCCCAAAGAACCGGGGACGGTTAACGTGGACTTACAGTGGTATCAGAGCCTAGTTAAACACTATCTAACATGTTAGCAAAGTAACTAGAAGTTCGATCGGAGAAAAAGTCACGAAACATGCCCGGAACACAAACTTTCTGTCGATTTTTAAACTGCTGTAAAAATTATTTGACATATACCAAAAATTAACTCAGGGTTTTTAGTGTACACTGCAGAAAAACGATCCACAGAACCGACCAACTCACCGCGGAAACGCGGCAAGAACAGCTTCTTGCCGTGGATCCGCGGCCGAGTTGACTCGGCCGTGGATCGGTTTTACTGCAGTGTATTTACTGGGGTGTTTTGGGATTTTTGGAATATGATTTTTCTGCCCAGATTTTCCAGAAAGAAAAATTTGTTTTTGGGGTGGTTAAAAATCTGTATTTTGATCGAACTTCTAAAGACTTAAGCTAATGGGTTATATCTGTGATGTGATATATGTATTGAACGTCTGCTAATCGCTATACGTCGATTAGTGGGGGTTATACATATCTGTGATCTGTAATGTTGATGGTATGTGTATATGAATTCATTGGATTGTCGCGGATGAATAGCCGGGGGGTTGTGAGATAAGAGTTTTCTTTATCTTTCAATTCATGTAATTTTTAAATTGATGTAATATTATTTATATGGCCGCACATCCGGGATGAGGTTGTAGCCGCCATTGTATAATTTCTTTTTACTATTTTTGCTCCTAGGATAGACCCAAGGTGGGGTGCACAAACTACCGGGTATCTCGAAGTGCCGAGTGTCTTACTCACGTTGTTGAGGGAGGTTGCTTCGCTTCGGGTACTTGGCGGGTAGTTTGCCGCACCCGTAGGGGTCTAGGGTAGGGTATTGGCTATTCACCGCGACCGTGTAATCCGCTTTTCGTTACAGGCTCGTACGAATTGCGGATTCCTAGTATATCCAATGTGTTCATCTGTGATCTGGAATGGCTATCATTGCATCTGACGAATGTATATATCTATATAAGATATCTATTTAGGCGTTGCTTATGTTTTGCATCCGCGCTAGTCCAGCCCCCGCTCTGTCGTTAGTTAAGTAACCTAACGGGTAATGACGGGGCCCCGTGGCGAATGCGGATGGCATAAGCTTACGTCATATTTTCGTTGTTTTCTGCAATAGTAGGAATAAATGATGGGACACATTAAAATTAATGCAAGAAAATTGTTAGTTGTATGTATGCCCTAGAGGCCAGTATTGTACAGATGATGTATATTATATTGGATGCTTGGACATATATAGAGATGACTTTCTTGCTCGATATGATAGTATGCTATCTGGTTGCTCTTTATCTTAACATGTATACTTGTCTCTTTAAACTGTCTTATAGTTACATGTTGGTAAAGCCCTTAGGATGTGTACTTGACTACCTGGACTATGATGCAGATCATACTAGTGGGGACATGGTAGTCCATAGGTACATCCTTCAAGGTCCCTAGTCGTGGGTGTATCGAGACGGGGCATCGATATACCAGTGTAGACTAGCGTATACGCTTCTCGACCCATGAGATGGGCGATGGATGATCCCATATCCATTGGTGTTTGACATCAGAGATGGTATACGGGTGCTCAGTGGAGACTGGGTACACTAGACGGACTCGCCGAGAACTCCCAGATGGTATTATACCTCACGTCAGATGGCAGTTCTCAGGTGACACTTGTACAGGTTAGTCTGTAGACCCGAGATCGTCATAGAGTCTTGTGTGATTCCCACTGTGCTTTGATCTCCACCTTACCACGTCCATGAGGGCGTGCAAAACGGTGGTCTTTGGGTACAGTCCCGAGTCATATGGAGGCAATGAGCGATAGGAGGGGTTTCGTCTCTCCCGGTATTGGGGGTTGATGTTGCGCTGTGCTCGATTGGCCGTAACAGGGAAGTCCCTGGCCAGGGCTGATCAGAGATCTGCTGGTAAGTGTTACCAGTAGTTTCTCGACCCGTTATGAGCCTCATATCGGCACGACTTATCGGTTATTGGGGTCTGACGTTTACCACCCCTAGACTTGATATGCGACATATCAGACGAACAGACCGGACTGTACGGTAAGTGTTACTGGTTGGATTCACAGGAGTGTGAGCGGGCTAGCTCGTCGATCTTCTGATCGCTCAATACCCGGATGGCCGTTACGTTTAGCAGACCGCTTGCGGCTTGTGGGTGCTTGATATGATCATCATCTGCTGCCGGCGTATTGACGAGTCTTTAGAGTCCTACACAGAGGTTTCCTGGCTCAAGCGAAACGAAATAGGAGCACATATGAGATATGTGCAGGACCGAGAATAATGCGTGTATGTGATACCGTATTCCATTCTCGCGATGAATGTATCGATTGGTTATATGCGATATAACCTAGATATCGAATCAAGGATTGATTCGATAAGCCGATACATAGGATACTAGTCGGTTATATGCGATATGACCGGATCGTTAAATCAAGTGTTGATTTAATGATTTAATGTATAATTATATATTTGATATATTACTTTGCATTAACTAGTATTGGTTCACTTTAAATGGATTTTCTCACTTGATGTGCAAGTTGTATATGTGATATACTTTTGTGCACATGTTTGTATCATGTTTGATGATACTTGCTCATTTGGTTAAGTGTAAAGAATTAAACCTTGGTTAAGTAAATGGTTAAGGTTTTTATTTATTCATTCATTTATCTTTTTAATTTGGATTAAAAAAGAAATTGCAAAAGAAAACAAAATGGTTGCTATCATTCTTGAAGCTTGTTGAAGCTTCATGAAGCTTTGACCAAAGTGACCATTTTGTCTTCATGCCTAACCCTAACCATTCATCTAACCTTAGTCAATTCTCTACACCTAACCATGGTTCATATTATGATAAGTATTCATTTCTTTTGCATTTTGAAAATAATACTCATCATATTCTATCTTGAGCTTCTTCTTCTTCTTCAAGAAAAAGCTTGCCATCATCAATGGCTTCTTGAGTAAATGTGTGAGAAATCCAATTCTAAAGTGAACCCACCTCCTATTTCTTCACCCTCTATCTTTTGCCAAGTAGTATAGGGTGTTTTCTTCACAAGTTTCACAACTTGGTGAAGTTGGAGCTTGATCTTGTGTAACCTCGACGTAGATCATCTTCGGCATCGTAGCCGACGACTGTTCCGCTCATTTCTCCGATGAAGCCGATGCGAGAGTCCGGGATTCGAGATGGACAGCGAGGGGACAACTACGTGGAGCTAAGGGAGTGGATAACCGGATCTACAAAGGTTGTAGTTTCCTACTTTTAGTTAAGATGTTAACTAGTTTCCTTTTTCGCCTAAAATTCTAGTTGACGATCCGTATTAGGGATTCTCGGCACTCAAAAAATTTGAAATTGGCATGGTTGATGCCTTGTGAGACCTCTATAGTGTGCCTAGGAACCCTACAGTGGTATCAGAGCCTAGCTAGAGCCTTAGGCGAAGTCTAGACGACGTTTGAAACCCGATCGAACCGAAACCCTAAAAACCAAATTGCTCTCTGGACTTTTTTCAAAAACTGGGATTTTTCCAGATTAAAAATGCTTTAAAAATTCAGCAGGGAATTCTAAGAATTACGGTGCAAAAATTATCTCATGATGCCTCTAAAGCGCGGCGGAACCGCGACATAAGCCTGGCTTCTGCGGCGGTTCCGCGGCCACTTGATAGGATTTGCCTCCAAACTTTGCACAGTAATTCATGTTTTCAGCAGCTGAGTTTTATGGGAATTTTTAATTTTAACTCAAGAGTTGAGTATTTTGGGTTGTATTGGGAGTTCGTAGATTCGATCGGATTATCAGACTTCGTCTATGTGTTTTTCCGGATATTTTAGAATATGTTAAAAGGTTCGACCGGATGTAAATACCCAATCTTTCCCCTGCCGGGAAATTTCCAATTGTTGGACTTTTCCGCTGTTTAAGGACGTTCTGAGTAGTCCAAGTAACGCGATGGTCCCTCTAGAAGACAACAAACCTTAACTCGATTATGTGACCGTCTTGAACTGCCCTTTGAACCTTCGGGTTTGGGGCAGTACGGCGTGCCACATGTGAGGCGTTGGCTTGACCCTTCTACGGCTGGACCGTTGGTACTGAGGCATGAAGTGAATGTCTTTGAACTTATTTCATGTGTTGAACAGTCTCGGGAAAACTTGGGTGTTCGAATGTTCGATCGGAAAGTTTAATATTTTCTATTTATCCGGAATGGGATACAATAATTGGAATTCACAAACAGTTATGAGATAACTGAATGAATGTTATAAATCTAGCGGTTTAGTCTCACTTCATATTGAAAAGAGTTTTCGATAATGGGACTAAAATGCAGGGTTTATAAATGTTAGGCATGCGATGTCTAAAGTGGTTGCGAATTCCAACTGTTGTAGTTTTACACTCTCTTTTCTGTGACCGTAAGTGTAATATGTGATATCGCCGGTTTCGTTGCTATATGTCAACGACAATTGGGATGCGTATATTTACTTACGTTGATGACATTTGATGTTATGTGTTGCTGGATATGTTATATTGGATTGTCGTGTTTGAATAGCCGGGGTTTTTTTTTTATGTGAGATGAGTGTTTTTCATTTTCATTCATGTAAAAACTTGTATGTAATATTCTTTTATTGGGGCACTTCCAGGTAGCGGAAGTTGTCACCTTTTGTATATTATTTACTTTTCCGCATTAGGATAGACCCAAAGAGGGGAGCACAAGCAACCGGGTTCTAGGGTCCAGTGGGAGACCATCTCGAGGAGTCGAGTCCGGGTCTCCTAACCCTAGAATTGGTAGGGTTGCTTGCCGCTCTCGTAGGGGTCTATGGGTGTGGGATTGGCTATTCATCACAACCGTTGAATCCGTGTTTTATACTGGCTCGTATTGAAAACACGGACGTCCTAGTATATCCAATGTTTCATATGTTTCTTCTGCTGCGATATCTGTGATGTGATCATTTGATATGTTCTGATGGATACAGTATATAGTATATATGATATATTATATAGACGTTACTTATGTTTTGCACCCGCACTAGCCCTGCCCTGCTCTGTCGTTAGTTACCTAACCTAACGGTGCACGAGGGGACATCGAGGCGAATGCGGATGGCATAAGTGTACGTCATATTTATCTGTGATGTTTAGGTGACTTAAATGATGGGACTTCATTAATGTGATTAATGAAAGAAAAGAAACCTAAGATGTTGTAGAATCAAATTTTAAATAAAACAGGTAGCTACAGTTCTTGCTTTGCACAGCGGTATATGTGATATATCCTGCACCTTATTCGATGAGGAAAGGACCGAGATCCCTTCACCGGGAGTGACTCCTTTAGCAATAACTGGCAGATGCTACACACTCGGTTTGACTTTTGATTGCTTCTATAGTTTCTGCTTTGCACAGTGATATATATGATATATCCTGCACCTCATTCGACGAGGAAAGGGCCGACTATCCCTTCACCGGGAGTGACCCCTTTAGCAAAACTAGAAAAGCCTCAAAATCACTCCATTTCAAAACTTCATTTGATTCTACAACGATATCAAGTTCATTACGCAATAGGTTTTCAGAAAAACCTGTCGTAGCCCTCCGTCATTTCAGATAAGTACTAGTTAGTATTCGTGCTACGTTTGTTGACTATGTTAAGGCGTAGTGTGCGGTAGCTGATTGGTGCTTATCTGTATAAGCATATGATGCGATTGGATTAGGGTAGCCGTGCGACTTTGTTGACTATGTTATGGGTCGTGCGGGTGGGTTTAATTCAATCAGGAAATGACGGGTTGAACTTGACTAGCACTTATGATTTGTTGACTATGTTAAGGTCATATAGCTGCTAGGGGAAAAATATTATCGGGAATTTCAAGTGTTGAAATTTGCAATGAGATTGCATACCTTCTATGAGATAGTTGGATCCCGATACCCACTGCGAGTAAGAGTTACTCCTGGGAGAGTTTTACACATTACAATTAGCCGATCAAGTAGGTGTCTAGAAGGTGTCAACGGGATTACGCCTCTGGGAAAACGAGGTTTACATTAATTAGGTTCGTGCGAAAGCACGGGGGACCTCCCTCAAAGTACCGACACTGGCCTGGCTGAAAGATCGACGAAGTTGTAGGGTGTAATTAATCCCGGCTAGTCTTTCCTTTTAGGGTTTGAAGGAAGATTTGATAAAAACCAGTGGGAGCCATCCTGATTAGATAAGATAATAACCAATCTGATCTTGCAAGAGCATACGCTAAAGTGTTTTCTTCTCTCTCTCTCCAGGTAGTGACCATGTCATGCCCTAATAAAGATAATAATATAGATGTATTGACCGAACCTGCATGTTATACTGTGCTGGGGAACGTTGGTTCCGTTCTTTCTTATAAGAGTTATAGGACTGAACAGGATATAGGGGAATACCAGGATTCCCATGCCACCCGAATGAAGAAAGTACATGATGATGCATTTTCTTCGGGTGTGTTCGTTACAGAGAACTGTTTCTCCATTTGCTCTACGTCCTGGGTATTAGATACCGGGTCAGGATCCCTTATATGTAATCAGTTACATGGGCTTAGGAAAGGTAGAGAACTTGGAGAAGGTGATAAAGGCATAAAAGTTGGAAATGGTGCAATTGTTGCAGCTAAGACTGTCGGGGAATATCACCTTGTATTACCAACTGGTAATACATTGGTTATGAACGAATGCTATTACATGCCGAACCTGATATGCAACATTATATCAGTTTCTTTATTGAGTAAAGAGGGATATAATTTTGTATTACAGGATAATGTTATGAACATTTTCCGTAACCAAAAGTTGGTTGGATCAGGCACGTTGTGCAATGGCATTTATGTTCTAAATCAATCCACAGTTCTAAGTATAACAAACACACACAAGAGGAAGAGTTCTGAACTGAACGAATCCTTCTTGTGGCATTGTAGACTAGGTCACATCAATGCGACACGACTGGCTAAGTTACATAAGGATGGATATTTAAATCCGTTTGAATTTTCATCTTATGACACTTGCCAGTCATGTCTCAAAGGCAAGATGACCAAAACTCCGTTTACGGGACACGGAGAAAGAGTTACCGAACTCTTGGGACTGATACATAGTGATGTATGCGGTCCCATGTCTACACATGCCAGGGATGGTTCTTCATACTTCATTACATTCACTGACGATCTCTCTAGATTCGGATATGTGTTCCTGTTGAAACACAAATCAGAAGCTTTTGAGAAATTTAGAGAATATAAACAAGAAGTCGAGAACCAAACCGGAAAAAGCATTAAAATCCTTCGATCTGATCGAGGAGGTGAATACTTGAGCATTGAATTCCTGGACTTCCTAAAAGAGAATGGGATTCTCTCTCAGCTGACTCCTCCATATACACCACAGCACAACGGTGTATCAGAACGGAGGAACCGCACTCTATTAGATATGGTGCGCTCTATGATGAGCACAGCCGAGTTACCTATTTCCTTCTGGGGATATGCGCTGGAGACAGCTGCATACCTATTGAATTAAGTTCCATCTAAATCTGTACCTACCACACCATATGAGATATGGAGTGGGAAGAGACCATATTTTAAACGAGTTAAGATATGGGGTTGTCCGGCCTATGTCAAAAGGCAAAATCCAGACAAACTCGAGGCACGGTCAGTTCTTTGCAAGTTTGTGGGATATCCTAAGAATTCACAAGAATATTTTTTCTACCATGCTGAAGAACAAAAGGTGTTTGTTTCTCAATATGCCACCTTTTTAGAAAAGGAATTCCTTGAAAAAGAAATTAGTGGCAAAATGGTAGAGCTGGAAGAAGTTCCAGATACACAAACCGTAACTGAAGATTTAGTGGAACCAGAAGATTCAGTAGTTCCCAATGAACCTCAGCCTCTTCGCCGATCTAGTAGGGTTCCTCGCCAACCTGAGAGATACTACGGTTTTCTCATGGATGGTGGGAGCGAGGATTGCATCATGGAGGATGATGACCCAACTAGCTTCGAGCAGGCCATCACAAGTAGGGACTCAGTGAAATGGCTGGATGCTATGCGGTCCGAGATGGAATCCATGTACACCAACAAAGTATGGACTTTGGATGTTGCTCCCGAAGGGGTAAAACCCATCGGGAGCAAGTGGATCTTCAAGAAAAAACTTGGTGTAGATGGAAAAGTGGAGACTTTCAAAGCTAGACTTGTAGCAAAGGGTTTTCGTCAAAGACCAGGTGTGGACTATGACGAAACCTTTTCTCCAGTGGCTATGCTTAAATCCATCCGGATCATGCTTGCCATCGCTGCATATCATGACTACGAAATCTGGCAAATGGATGTTAAGACCGCCTTTCTAAATGGTGATTTAGAAGAGTGCGTGTACATGACTCAGCCAGAGGGCTTCGTAAACAGTGGGAGCAGCGGGAAGGTGTGCAAGCTGCTTAAATCCATTTATGGATTAAAGCAAGCATCGCGGAGTTGGAACATCTGCTTTGACGTCGTTATCAAAGAGTTTGATTTCGTCAAAAACCCAGATGAACCTTGTATCTACAAGAAGGTAGCAGAGAGTAAGGTGGTCTTCCTCGTATTGTACGTGGACGACATACTCTTGATAGGAAATGATATTCCTATGCTGCAATCAGTCAAGCTCTTCTTATCACAAAGATTCTCAATGAAAGATCTTGGTGATGCCTCCTGCATATTGGGAATAAGGATCTATAGAGATAGATCCAAACGGATATTGGGATTGTCCCAATCCAGGTATATTGACACCATACTAAAGAGGTTTAGTATGGAAGAATTCAAGTGTGGGAACTTGCCCACGATCTCTGGAGTCACTCTCTCCAAAGAGATGTCTCCCAAGACTGATTTGGAGAGAGCTCGCATGCAAGGGATACCCTATGCTTCGGTTGTAGGCTCTATCATGTATGCGATGCTATGTACCAGACCCGATGTAGCATACTCACTAAGTGTAGTGAGCAGGTATCAAGCTGATCCTGGAGAGAGTCACTGGACAGCTGTGAAGAGCATTCTCAAGTACTTGCGAAGGACTAAAGAGATGCTCTTGGTGTATGGTAACGGAGAACTCCAAGTAGAGTCCTTTACCGATTCGAGCTTCCAGAGTGATAAGGACGACTCTAAGTCGCAGTCGGGATTTGTCTTTACCCTTTACGGAGGGGCGGTTAGCTGGAAGAGTTCCAAGCAGGAAACCGTGGCAGACTCGACGATGGAGGCTGAATACATCGCTGCCAACGATGCTGCTAAAGAGGCTGTCTGGATCAAGAAGTTCATTACTGAACTTGGAGTGGTTCCATCCATTGAGCATCCAATACCTTTGTATTGCGATAACAATGGAGCGGTGGCTTTGGCTAAGGAACCCAGGTCCCATCAGCGATCCAGGCATATTCTGAGGCGGTATCACCTGATCCGGGAGATAGTTGATCGCCGGGAGATCGAGGTTAGGAGGGTTGACACGAAGAACAACACGGCGGATCCACTCACGAAGGCCATTCCCCAGATACAGTTTGAGAGACTCTTCGGGATGCTCGGTATGCGATACTACAGCAGCTGGCCCTAGTGCAAGTGGGAGATTGTTAGTTGTATGTATGCCCTAGAGGCCAGTATTGTACAGATGATGTATATTATATTGGATGCTTGGACATATATAGAGATGACTTTCTTGCTCGATATGATAGTATGCTATCTGGTTGCTCTTTATCTTAACATGTACACTTGTCTCTTTAAACTGTCTTATAGTTACATGTTGGTAAAGCCCTTAGGATGTGCACTTGACTACCTAGACTATGATGCAGATCATACTAGTGGGGACATGGTAGTCCATAGGTACATCCTTCAAGGTATCGAGACGGGGCATCGATATACCAGTGTAGACTAGCGTATAGGCTTCTCGACCCATGAGATGGGCGATGGATGATCCCATATCCATTGGTGTTTGACATCAGAGATGGTATACGGGTGCTCAGTGGAGACTGGGTACACTGGACGGACTCGCCGAGAACTCCCAGATGGTATTATACCTCACGTCAGATGGCAGTTCTCAGGTGACACTTGTACAGGTTAGTCTGTAGACCCGAGATCATCATAGAGTCTTGTGTGATTCCCACTGTGCTTTGATCTCCACCTTACCACGTCCATGAGGACGTGCAAAACGGTGGTCTTTGGGTACAGTCCCGAGTCATATGGAGGCAATGAGCGATAGGAGGGGTTTCGTCTCTCCCGGTATTGGGGGTTGATGTTGCGCTGTGCTCGATTGGCCGTAACAGGGAAGTCCCTGGCCAGGGCTGATCAGAGATCTGCTGGTAAGTGTTACCAGTAGTTTCTTGACCCGTTATAAGCCTCATATCGGCACGACTTATCGGTTATTGGAGTCTGATGTTTACCACCCCTAGACTTGATATGCGACATATCAGACGAACAGACCGGACTGTACGGTAAGTGTTACTGGTTGGATTCACAGGAGTGTGAGCGGGCTAGCTCGTCGATCTTCTGATCGCTCAATACCCGGATGGCCGTTACATTTAGCAGACCGCTTGCGGCTTGTGGGTGCTTGATATGATCATCATCTGCTGCCGGCGTATTGACGAGTCTTTAGAGTTCTACACAGAGGTTTCCTGGCTCAAGCGAAACGAAATAGGAGCGCATATGAGATATGTGCAGGACCGAGAATAATGCGTGTATGTGATACCGTATTCCATTCTCGCGATGAATGTATCGATTGGTTATATGCGATATAACCTAGATATCGAATTAAGGATTGATTCGATAAGCCGATACATAGGATACTAGTCGGTTATATGCGATATGACCGGATCGTTAAATCAAGTGTTGATTTAATGATTTAATGTATAATTATATATTTGATATATTACTTTGCATTAACTAGTATTGGTTCACTTTAAATGGATTTTCTCACTTGATGTGTAAGTTGTATATGTGATATACTTTTGTGCACATGTTTGTATCATGTTTGATGATACTTGCTCATTTGGTTAAGTGTAAAGAATTAAACCTTGGTTAAGTAAATGGTTAGGGTTTTTATTTATTAATTCATTTATCTTTTTAATTTGGATTAAAAAAGAAATTGCAAAAGAAAACAAAATGGTTGCTATCATTCTTGAAGCTTGTTGAAGCTTCATGAAGCTTTGACCAAAGTGACCATTTTGTCTTCATGCCTAACCCTAACCATTCATCTAACCTTAGTCAATTCTCTACACCTAACCATGGTTCATATTATGATAAGTATTCATTTCTTTTGCATTTTGAAAATAATACTCATCATATTCTATCTTGAGCTTCTTCTTCTTCTTCAAGAAAAAGCTTGCCATCATCAATGGCTTCTTGAGTAAAAGTGTGAGAAATCCAATTCTAAAGTGAACCCACCTCCTATTTCTTCACCCTCTACCTCTTGCCAAGTAGTATAGGGTGTTTTCTTCACAAGTTTCACAACTTGGTGAAGTTGGAGCTTGATCTTGTGTAACCTCGACGTAGATCATCTTCGTCATCATAGCCGACGACTGTTCCGCTCATTTCTCCGATGAAGCCGATGCGAGAGTCCGGGATTCGAGATGGACAGCGAGGGGACAACTACGTAGAGCTAAGGAAGTGGATAACCGGATCTACAAAGGTTGTAGTTTCCTACTTTTAGTTAAGATGTTAACTAGTTTCCTTTTTCGCCTAAAATTCTAGTTGACGATCCGTATTAGGGATTCTCGGCACTCATAAAATTTGAAATTGGCATGGTTGATGTCTTGTGAGACCTCTATTGTGTGCCTAGGAACCCTACAAAAATAAACCAAAGTAAAGTCGTTGGAACACTTTCAAAACTACTCGGTTCTTTTCAAAAACCAACTTTTAAACGCGGAGCTTGAACCACTCCCTTTAAAAGCTATCTCGTTCCATCGATTATATCAAGTTCACTACGTTCACGGTTTCGCCAAAACCATTCGTAGCCCTCCGTCATTTCATATGAATGGTCAATAGTATTCAAGCTGTGTTTGTTGGCCAAAGTCAAGGCACAGTGTTTGGTAGCTATTGGGTATTCATATGCAGCATAAATAGATGCGTTGGTTTGGGACAGTCGTACCGCCTTGTTGGCCAAAGTCAAGTGTAGGTACGGGTGGGTTCAAATTAACCTGGAGAATGACGGGTAGAACTTGACATGTGACTTATGATTTGTTGGCCAAAGTTAAGGTCATAAGAGCATGGGGCAAAAATCCACATCGGGAGTTTCTAAAGAACCAGAAACTTTCTAGCGCTGCATACCATTTGGAGTGTGATGATTCTGGTAGGATTCCTTCAGTTTTGTCATGCGATGATATTTGGATCCCGATCCTACTGTGAGTATATGCTACTCTTCGGGAAATTTCTCACTTAACGATTAATGCTATAAACCAAGTAGGTGTCTAGAAAGGTGTTAGCGGGGCTATGCCCCCAGGGAAAAGAGGTTCTTAAATTAAGGAACTTCGCGAAAGTGTTGGAAAACCTCCCTCGAAGTATCGACACTGGCCTGGCTGAACGGTTAAGCAAGTATTGTACGGTGAGATTGATCCCGACTAATTCCTCTTTTTTGGTTTGAGGAGGGATTCGAGAAACAGTGGGAGCCATCCTGTTTAGACAAACTAAAAACCACTCTAAACTTGCAAGAGTATCATGCTGAGTGTTTCTTCTCTCTCTCCTAATTGCAGCGACCAATCGTCATGACCGGACTTAAGTTACTTCTGGATAAAAATATACTGACAGGGCCAAACTACAAAAATTGGCTCAGGAATGTCAAAATGGAAATCACTTACGACAAGCTGGGGTATCTCCTTACCACCAAAGCTCCCCCTGTCCCAGGTCCCACCTCCAGCGTCGCGGATAAGGAAATCCGTAAGACCTGGGAGATTGATTGCGTGAAGGCCAAGTGCCTCGTGCTTGCCTCTATGGACAATGAACATCAGAGGAGGCACAAGAATATGGACCTAGAATCCATATTTCTTCATACAAAAGAATTGTATGGAAAGCAATCCCGTATCGCTAGATACGAAGTCTCGAAAAAGTTGTTTTCGGCGAGATTAGCCGTCGGATCATCCGTAGCGGAACACGTGCTTAAGATGATTGGCTTTATTGAAGAGCTCGTGGACCTTGGGACCACGTTAGAGAACGAGCTCTATACGGACTTGATTCTCCAGTCCCTTCCTTCCACTTACGCCCAGTTTATCTTGAACTTCAACTTGCAAGGAAAAGAAGTTGAACTTCCGGAGCTCCTCAACATGTTGAGAAGTGCAGAGGGCACCCTACAGAAAGCTAGGGAAACATCCACTTTGTTTGTAGAAGGATCTTCCTCTTCTAAGTCCAAGGTGAAAGCCAAGGGAAAGAAGAAGAAAGCCCCCGCCAAACCAAGGGGCGGTGTTAGTAAAGTGGAAACGAAGGGAAAAGCAAAGGCAACAAAGATAGCGGGGCAGCTTGTGGGAAGGGAAGAGTGCTTCTATTGTCATAAGAAAGGACACTGGAAAAAGGATTGCAGGGCTTGGAATGCCAAGAACCAGGATCCGAAGCAAGTTGCGGCTTCGGCTTCAGGTGTGTATATTATTGAAAACTGTCTATCAATAAACTCTACTTCCTGGGTATCGGATACCGGATCAGGATCTCATATTTGTAATTCAATTCAGGCACTGAGAAAGCGTAGGGTTTTGAAGGACGGTGATATAACCCTCAGAGTTGCAAACGGAGCTGGCATGGATGCTGAGTCCGTGGGGGACTATCACTTAGGAATGTCAGATGGACATGTTTTGGTTTTGCGTGATTGTTATTTTGTACCCAATGCAACTTGTAATATCATATCTGTATCTTTATTATCTAAAGAAGGTTATGAATTTGCATTTGTAAGCAATGTTGTAAACATTCACCTTAATCAAGTTTTGATTGGGTCAGGTACATTAAGCAATGGTATATACGTATTAAACCAACCACAGATTTTCAATGTCCAGAATACACACAAAAGAAAGTCTCCGGAAACAAATCAGGCTTTCTTATGGCATTGTAGACTGGGTCACATCAATGAGAGAAGGTTGACGAAGTTACATACAGAAGGATATTTAGATCCGTTCGAATATCAATCATATGCAACTTGTCAATCCTGTCTCAAAGGAAAGATGACAAAAACTCCGTTCACTGGACACGGAGTAAGAGCGAGCGAGCTCTTGGGGGTCGTACACAGTGACGTGTGCGGTCCAATGTCTACGCATGCGCGAAGTGGTTATTCTTACTTCATTACTTTTATGGATGACTTTTCAAGGTACGGATATGTCTTCTTAATGAAACATAAATCCGAAGCCTTTGGAAAATTTCAGGAATATAAGAATGAAGTAGAAAAACAAACCGGCAAAAGTATTAAGACACTGAGATCTGATCGAGGTGTTGAATACTTGAGTGCCGAGTTCCTGGATTACCTAAAAGAGACTGGAATTCTCTCTCAGCTTACTCCTCCATACACTCCGCAACATAATGGTGTATCGGAGAGACGGAACCGGACCCTATTAGATATGGTACGTTCCATGATGAATAACGCTGAGTTACCGCGATCATTCTGGCGATATGCACTAGAATCAGCTGCATATCTTTTGAACCGAGTTCCAACTAAGACTGTTCCTACCACACCATATCAGATGTGGTGTGGGAAGAAGCCCTATCTTAAGCACATTAAGACATAGGGATGTCCAGCTTTTGTCAAAAAGCAGCATGCGGACAAACTCGAGACACGCTCAGTACAGTGCAAGTTTGTGGGATATCCAAAGAACTCCAAGGGATATTTCTTCTATTGCGAAGAGGAACAAAAGGTTTTTGTTTCTCGTCATGCCTGCTTCTTGGAAACTGAGTTTTTGGAAAATCAGATAAGTGGGAGCGCAATAGAACTGGACGAAATTCCAGAACCACGAGCTATTACTGAAATCTTAGAAGAACCAGAGGGTTCGAAAGAACATGACATTCCTACGCCGCTCCGCAGGAGTAGTAGGCAGTCTCATCCGCCCGAGAGATACTACGGTTTTCTCATAGACGGGGATAGAAAGGATTGCATCATTGATAGTGATGAGCCTACTAGCTTCCAGCAGGCCATTCAGAGCATTGACTCAGTAAAATGGCTGGATGCAATGCGGACCGAAATGGAGTCCATGTACACCAACAAAGTATGGACTTTGGACATTGCTCCAGATGGGGTAAAACCCGTAGGATGCAAGTGGATCTTCAAGAAGAAGATTGGTGTAGATGGAAAGGTTGAGACCTATAAGGCTAGACTTGTTGCAAAGGGTTTTTGTCAAAGACCTAGTTTGGACTATGACGAGACCTTTTCTCCAGTGGCTATGCTGAAATCCATTCGGATCCTTCTTGCCATCGCTGCCTTCCATGATTATGAGATTTGGCAGATGGACGTAAAGACCGCTTTTCTAAATGGAAATTAAGAGAAGTGCGTCTATATGGACCAGCCAGAGGGTTTCATTCAGAGTGGGAGAAGCGGAAAGGTGTGCAAGTTGCTTAAGTCCATCTATGGACTAAAGCAGGCATCGCAGAGTTGGAACATCTGTTTTGATGAGACAGAAAAAGATTTTGGCTTTATCAAAAATCCAGATGAACCATGCATCTATAGTAGATTTATAGCAAGAACTGTCATATTCCTCGTATTATACGTGGATGACATTCTTTTAATAGGAAATGACATTCCTATGCTACAATCTGTCAAAGGGTTCTTGTCACACAGGTTCTCCATGAAAGACCTGGGTGATGCCACTTACATTCTGGGGATCCAGATCCATCGTGATAGATCCAAGAGGATATTAGGACTTTCACAGTCCAGGTACATCGACACCATACTGAAAAGATTTAGTATGGAAGATTCCAAGCGCGGTAACCTACCGGCTTGTCACGGGATCACCCTCTCCAAAGAGATGTCTCCCAAGACTGATTTGGAAAGGGATTGCATGTCTATTATACCCTACGCTTCTGCGGTAGGCACTATAATGTATGCGATGTTGTGTACCAGACCAGATGTAGCTTATGCACTGAGTGTGGTAAGCCGGTATCAGTCAAACCCTGGGGAGAAGCACTGGATAGCGGTAAAGAACATTCTCAAGTACCTGAGAAGGACTAAGGAGATGTTCTTAGTGTATGGCGGAAAAGACCTCCAGATCGAGGCCTTTGCTGACTCCAGCTTCCAGAGTGACAAGGATGATTCCAAGTCCATGTCGGGTTTTGTCTTTACCCTCAATGGAGGGGCGGTGTGTTGGAAGAGTTCCAAACAGGAAACCGTTGCTGACTCGACGATGGAAGCGGAATATATCGCTGCTGCTGATGCCGCAAAAGAAGCCGTCTAGAGGAGGAAGTTCTTGACAAAACTTCAGGTGGTTCCGTCCATTGTTGATCCAATACCTCTGTATTGTGACAACAACGGGGCTATAGCTTTAGTGAAGGAACCCAGGTCCCATCAGAAGTCCAGACACATCTTGAGGCAGTATCACCTGATCAGGGAGATCGTGGATCGCCAGGAGATCGAGGTTCGGAGGGTTGCTACGGAAGATAACACTGCTGATCCACTCACGAAGGCCTTTCCCTAGACTCAGTTCGAGCGGCTGATCGAGATGATAGGTCTTCGATACGCCAGTACATGTCCTTAGTGCAAGTGGGAGATTGTTAGTGTATATGCCCTAGAGGGCATTACTGTATCATACTAGTTTGTATATTACTTAATGGAAGCTTGGGATATTCACCGGTGTATAGACAATCTTGCTCAAAATAGTAGTATGCTACTTGGTTTGTTTCTACTTTAATGTGTACATGTGGGAACACACTCGAGGCGAAGTGACAGTGTCAAGTCAGCAGACTAAGTTATACTCATGTCACCTGGGAACTGATAACTGACGATAGGTATAGTACCAACCAATCAGTTCCCGACGAGTCCTATCCAGTGTACTCATAACCTAACGAGCACCCGCATACTATCTCAAGTACGACCTACTGACGGCTGTGGGACAGACCGTCTCCCCTGCTGGGATGAGAAGCGCATGCGCTAGTCTACACCGGAGTATCGATGCCCTGTCTCGATAGTCCTACGACTAGGGACCTGTATAAGGATGTGCTTGTGGATTACCCATCCCCCACGAGTGTGACTGCCATCACAACGCTGGTAATCAAGCAAAAGATCCTAAAGGCTCCACTAATGTGTAAAGGCTCCACTAATGTGTATAGACAATCTTGCTCAAAATAGTAGTATGCTACTTTGGTTTAAGCCAGATCCTAGTATACGTTTTTGGATTGGTTTTATCTCGTTTGTATTCATGTTCCTCGGAACGCGGATGCGGGTGTGTATGCACGGTTGACAGACGGAGGCAGAGGATTCTCATTAGGGTTGTTGACTGTTGACTTTTGCTAAACCCTAATGAGAATTAGAAATATGATTAATAATAATATTAATTAAGTATTATTGTGCCATGGTTGGGTTGAAAGATTGACTTTGTTGACTTGTTGATTTTGTTGACCGGTTGACTTGGTTGGACTTGTTGACCATCATTATGACAATGGCTATCATTTCATGTCATTGACCTTTGCTTGCTTGTTTGTTCACAAAATGCATTAAATGCATGAAATGATAAAGCCATTGACATGAACCATCACAAGATGCTTAATTATTGTTATTATTATGATTATTTTGTGTTATGAGAGCATGGGTGGAAAAAGTCTTGCTCATTCTATCATTCTCATTCTCTCTCATCCTTAAGCTCTCTCCTCTTCCTCTTGCTTTCTCTTTAGCTCATGGTTCTATTGTCTCATGTGTTGAGAAACAAGAACCATAGAGATAAAACCCAAAACACTTCTCTACTCATCCTAGTGTACAAGGTCTAGCAAACCAAGTATTCTAGTTTCCTCTAGATTGAGGTTGGAGCCAAAGGTAGAAGCTTTCGGGTGGATCCATCTTCGGCACAAGGAGATGACGAGGAGAGAACCATCCGACCACCATAAGGAGTCGAAGAGAAGGAGTTCAAGTTAAGGTATAACCCCCTAACCGAGTAGGTAAAACTCTTAGTTAGGTTGTTAGATAGTTAGTTTAACAAAGATCCGTTTTTGAGTCCATGTTACCCCACCGTAGAAAATCGTTTTTCACCATTTCCGCAACCCCAAAGAACCAGGGACGGGTAACGTGGACTTGCAGATGGCACTATCTCCAACACCGTATTACTACGAACGTCCACTTCCATTGGATAAAACCATCTTATGGTTATATACGAACTCGAAGGAACTTGTTCCAGATTCGAGAATGGTTCCCGGTTTTTGAGAAAACGAATAGGACTATTCAGTTGTCTTTTCTTTTTATCTTCTCTCAGGTTGCGAGTGCTCCTTGGATTAGGACAGTACACCTATTACGCTTATAAGATAGTCTTCTTCCAAACCTTAGGCTGGTGCCGAACGGTAGGGAATGAAGAAAGCCGATTAGCCTAAGTGTGGTGTACAGAAGGTATTAAGTAAAGACAAATAAAGAGATTAGAAAGAGGGTAAAGTAAATTGCGACTGTTATTCACGACCAAAACCAAGTATTTCATCGCCACTCCTACTTCACCTTTGTATTTCTCCAGAACACTCCGTATCACTACGAAGATCCACAGTCATTTGGATACTCCATCGTATGGTTATATACGAACTCGAAAGGAACTTGTTCCAGTTCGGGGATGGATTCTGGTTCGGGAGAAATAGGAATAAGGCTTATTCAGTTATCTTTTATCTTTACCTTCTCTCGGGTTGCGAGTGCTCCTAGGATTAGGACAGTACACACCCATTATGCTTATTGGATAGTCTTCTTCCAAACCATAGGCTGGTGCCGAAAGGTTGGGAAGGAAGAAAACCATTTAGCCTAAAAGGGTGTACAGAGGGTAATGACTAAAGACATATGAAGGGATTTGGAGAGATGACAAAGAAATATACGGTTACAGTTGTGAATCTGGATAATGGAAGAGGCATTACTAGGAATACCCGGATACCCCTACGAAACATTTCAATGTTTCAGTTTCACTGTGTACTGTTAAAAGAAAAACTAATTTCCCAATTAAACCTTGCTCCAGGGCATGTATTTACCAGGTATGATTCTCACATCTGTATGGTTTTACAGATGCTGAGTGGGAGTAAGGTATTGGGAATTGGGTGATTATCCTCATTATATCGGGATTCGTTGTAACTGGTGATATGTGAGGAAATCGCCTGGGCTGTTTGCCGGACGGCAGATATTTGGTTTTGAATATCCGATTGTTATGCACCAATTTCAAATTGATATATCTGTACGTTTATTTTTAATAAAGTGAGATATAACTTTTTGAAATTATGTCGATGACATTTACCTATATCAGTGGATGGTTAGGTAAGGAGCATTAAACAGCGGTGTAATTCTTCTTAACCATAAGTACAGTTTTCAACCTATGACACACAGGGAATGAGTTATTAGACTCAGGAGACTTATACAGAGTATTGTATGTTATCCAGTGTCCATTAGGACAGAGGGGTTGGTCCTTGTACTATATTCTGTTTACTTATGACTTCTCTAGTTCTTAGACAAGTGTTTCATAGAAACACAAGGTCTAAGTTTTGAGAAGTTATAGGTATAAGAGTAAAGTAGAGAACCAGATGTTGCAAGTATCGGGATTCTTCAAGGTGATCGAAGATGTAGATACTTGTGTATGGTATTAAGTTGATAGTAATAGTTTTGAGAGAACTTACTTCTCTTTCAGGTTACTCATAATTGGAAGCACTCCTAAGTTGAGTAATGCTGAACGGCCTCTCTCCATTTAGTTGACATGCACTGGAGACAGCTGCATAATTTGAATCTGGTTCCAATTAAATCTGTGCCTCTGTTTCTATATTGGATATAGAATAGTTCGTATCTTAACGATGTTAAGGTACGGGGAGTTGTACGGCTTATGCTTAAAACCAGACTCTGGATAACTCAAGGCACGTTTCAGTAATGGCTGTTTGTGGGTT
The DNA here is from genome assembly GCA_030015575.1 of Agapanthus africanus. Lineage (NCBI taxonomy): Eukaryota > Viridiplantae > Streptophyta > Magnoliopsida > Asparagales > Amaryllidaceae > Agapanthus > Agapanthus africanus. Next base: position 237,125,321 of record CM057337.1, read on the forward strand.
GACCCGGGCTATGACGATGGTTGACTTTCTACCATCTGGAAGATCAATAGTGATATTGTTCTAGACTCGCCACAGTTTTAGTAAAAATGGATTTTTCAGAAAACAGAAGTGGGAGTATGGTAGAACTGGAAGTGATTCCAGAATTGCAAACGATTACTGAAAATTTAATAGGACCTAAAGATTCAATCTGGCTTGACATTCCATTAGCCACTCCGCAGATATGGTGGGTAACCTCAGGCACTCGAGAGGTACTTCAGTATGCTCAAAGACGGTGACAGGGAGGTTCTTGTTTACCCAGACTTGACACTACTGTTGTTCCAGACTATGAGACCCGGCGGGAGGATGAGTATAGCGTCGTTCTAAACTAGCTTTAGAAGTGTACGTTTATATGACTCTGCCAGAGGGTTGTCGTAGTCAGTGGGAGCAGCGGAAGCATTGTGGACAAGTGGCTTATGTCTATTTATGGACTAAAGCAGATATAGCGGAGATAGATCATCTATTTCTGATGTGACAGTCATAGGTTTGACTTCATCAGAATAGGGGATGGATCTGTTAAGAAGGTAGTAGTGTGTGATGTCCTGATATTTGGATGACATATACAGAGTAGGAAGTGATATTCCTGCACTACGATCGGTTATACTTTGGTTGTCACACAGTGGTTTCTCCACATAAGACTTGGATATTATATCAGACATTCTGGTTACTAGATCTATGGTCTTAGATCTAGATTTGGGTAGTTTCCTAATCAGGATACTTAGACATCATTCTAAAGGTATTTAGAATTGATGACTCCTGGCACGGTAGTGTACCTGCAGGTGATGGAGTCACCCTCTCTAAAGGTGTCTTATAGACTAAAAGGGAGAGGGATGTGCATGATTGGCAGATCACTTGCTCTGGCAATTGAGTTGATCATGAGATGTCAAGTACCACACCAGATATTGTTTTTTGCACGAGATGCAATAAGATTGATATTAATCCTATCCTGGAGAAACATTCGGAAGCAGTTTTAGAACATAAGTGGATGTTCTAGGGATATGATAACGACAGCCTCATTCGGGAGACGGTTATCATTCCAGGCTTCCAAGGTGACCTGGATGACAGAGTGACTGTCAGAGTTATAGTTTTCCCTCTCACGAGGGGCGGTATTTTGGACAGGTGGTCCAAGCGGATATTGAGGGAGGCATGGCGTAGGGTACTGATTAAGTTCATTCGACGATACAGTCTAAGAAGTTTGGATTTGGAGTTCATTTATGAACTAGGTCCTATCAGACATCCAGACATATTCTAAGACAGGTATTGCTCATTTCGGGAGATGGTTTTCTTGGCGAACTTGAGATGAAGAGAGACATAGAAAGAAACATCAGGGCGGATCCACTCACTGAGGCTATTCCTCGAACGCAATAGTTTCGCAAACGGGTTTTGTGAGACTGATTAGTAGAGGAGTTGGGTGTTCGGTATCACACGGGCTGTGAGTATGCGACATCGCAATAATTAGCCTTGAGTGCAAGTGGGAGATTGTCGGATATAGTGCCCTCAGAGTCAATTATTGGATCGCAGGCACGTGATTGCAATGATTGAGGGAGGACCTATACCGGTAGGACAGTCTTACTCGAGAGGTTTGTATACTATCTGTTTGTCTTTATCGTCGTGTACATGCTTTAGGTGACATTGTAGTTCACTATTACACGTTGATAGAGAATAGTATGCTACCATGGTTTGTCTTTATCATCGTGTACTGCTTTAGATGACCTTACTGGTCACTATTGTGCGTTGATAGAGCCCTTAGGATTCTTTCTTGACGGCCAACAGTATGATGGAGATCATATACGTGGGAGCTGGGGTCTATAAACACATCCTTAAAAGGTCCCTAGTCGTGGGAGTTTTCGAGACAGGGCATCGATACTCCAGAGTAGACTAGTGTATACAGTCGGGACCCCGATGAGGGGCGGTGGCCGGTCTCACAAGCCACTGGTGTCAGTTGGTTCACCTAAGATGTATACAGGTGCTCATTGGGTTATGAGTACACCAGACAGGACTCGCCGGGAACATGCTAGTTGGTATTATACCTGACGTCAGATAGCAGTTCCTTGGTGACATGTGTACAGGTTAGTTCATCGACCTGAGATCGTCATTTGTCTCATGTGAGTTCCCACTGTACTTTGATTACTACCCTACCACGGCTCAAAGGAGTCGTGCAAACAGGTTTTAATTGGGTACAGTCCCGAGCCATATGGAGGCAGTGAGCGGATCGACAGGGGTTTGTCTCTCCCGGTATTGGGGGTGAGATCGCGCTGTGTCTGGGAGAGCTATTACATAAAGTCCTTGGCCAAGGCAGGAGATTTACTGGTAGGTATTCCAGTAGTATCTCAGGGTGTTCTGGGCTACACTCCGACACGACTTATACCGCTTTTGGGGGTCTGAATTTTACCAACCCTCTCGGCCCGCCATGCGATACTCACAGACGAACGGACTGGACTGTATGGATATTGTCACTGACAGGCTCAGTAGGGTGTCAGGATGAGTTCGCTCATCGACCTCCCTTTTAGTCAATACCTGGTAGCCCGTTACGTACGGCTAATACCTCTGACGTGCTAGTGGTTAAATCCACAGCCGGTGTATTGACGAGTCTTTAGAGTCCCCAACAGACAGTTTCTCAAGTTTCGGGCGAAACATTGTAGAGGCCGTATGGATTTATGGTAGGGTTCGAACGTACGCGTGCACTTGTGCATGTGTTATGGTTCGGACGTATAATACTAGCGGGCTTTGGTTTAAGCCGGATCCTAGTATTGTATAGTGTAGATTTTGTCTCATTACATTTGTATTCCATCGGAATACAAATGCAGGTATGTATATACAGTCGCGGGGTTTTCCTGTAATTTATTACGGGATCGTCTTTTTGAAGTTGCCAGCTTGCTTTCCCTTTTCGGCCATTTTCCTTTCTTTCTTTCCTTGGCTGAATTTTCCATGGAGGGGCTTATTTGGAAATGTGCAAATTAGCAAAATGGAGGGTGTTTTTTGTGGTGCAGGGTTCATGATGGTTCTAGCATCTTTTGATTCCTTTTTTGTTCATCATTACTTGCTTTATGTGATGGGATGAGATTGGATATTGGTGTGACATATATTTCTTGTTATCATACATTTTCATTTGCCTTTTTCCCTCCTCCATTATTGATGGCCGGTCACATTGAGAGGGAGAGGATTCTTTTTGGTGTGGGAAAATATTGGTCTCTTTTTGCTTGCAACAAAATTCCTTAGCCCATCTCCAAAGTTCATATCTTCTTCTCCACTCCAAAATGGCAACTTCAATAACCCTCGAGACATAGCATTCTACACTCAGTCTACAGCAATCTTGGACACGTCGGCTAGCCAACTTCATGTCCGAGTTGCCTCGGTTCAGAGGTGGGAGCCTGTAAAAAGACTTCTCGATGTGGTGCCCTTCCGATGAGGAGACCGGAGATCAGTGATGCCGCGAGGAGCTTGGGATGGTGGCCGAAGACCGAAGGACACGGATCGCTCGGTATAGCTCTCTATCCCTTCTCTGGTTAGCTAGTAGCAGGTTAACGGTCCGATCCGGGTTTATAGTCCGCGGTAGTGCCGTTTTCCAGTTAAAGAAAAGTTTTCGTTTCTGCATTTTGGCCTCGGAAAGACGGCCGGGGCGCTACCGTAGACTTACAGTAACCCCGTTAACACCTTTCTAGACACCTACTTGATCGGCTAATTGTAATGTGTAAAACTCTCCCAGGAGTAACTCTTACTCGCAGTGGGTATCGGGATCCAACTATCTCATAGGAGGTATGCAATCTCATTGCAAATTTCAACACTTGAAATTCCCGATAATATTTTACCCCTAACCTCCTATGACCTTGACAAAGGCCAACAAACCATAGGATGCTAGTCAAGTTCAACCCGTCATTTCTTGATTGAAATAAACCCACCCGCACGACCCTTGACAAAGGCCAACAAGGTTGTACGACTACCCTAATCCAATCGCATCATATGCTTATGCAGATAAGCAGTAATCAGCTACCGCACACTACGCCTTGACAAAGGCCAACAAACGCAGCACGAATACTAACTATTACTTATTTGAAATGACGGAGGGCTGCGACAGGTTTTTATGAAAACCTTTTGCGTAATGAACTTGATATCATTATAGAATCGAGTGATTTTAAATGAAATGTTTTTGAGGCCTTTTCTAGTTTTGCTAAAGAGGTCACTCCCGATGAAGGGATCGTCGGCTCTTTCATTATCGAATAAGGTGCAGGATATTTCACAAATACCACTATGAAAAGAAAACACTATAGAAGTAATCAAAAGACAAATCGAGTGTGTAGCATCTGCTAATTTCGCTAAAGAGGTCACTCCCGGTGAAGGGATCTTGGCTCTTTCCTTATCGAATAAGGTGCTGGATATTCTACAAGGAATACCGCTATGCAAAGCAAGAACTAGAGCTACCATTTTTTAAACAAGTTTCTACAACATTTTTAGGTTTCTTTTATTTCATTAATCTCATTAATGAAGTCCCATTTTATTATGCTTCACAAGCATCAGATATGAAACGAAATTAACAATATATAATACATATCTCATATATATAATATAAACATTCGTCTCAGGTAGTAATATGATCTCATCACAGAATATTGCAGCAGAAGAACATATATGAAATATTGGATATACTAGGTTGTTCGTGTTTTATTGCGAGCCTGTATAAAACACGGATTCCACGGTCGCGATGAATAGCCAATCCCACACCCCTAAACCCCTACGAGAATGGCAAGTAACCCTGCCAGTTCTAGAGTTAGGAGACCCGGTCTCGACTCCTCGAGATAGTCTCCCACTGGACCCTAGAACCCGTTTACTTGTGCTCCCCATCTTGGGTCTATCCTAATGCGGAAAAGTAAATAATATACAATGGTAACATCATCCTCAACCTGGAAGTGCCCCAATAAAAGAATATTACATACAAGTTTTTACATGAATGAAAATGAAAAACTCTCATCTCACATAAAACCCCCGACTATTCAAAACGCGACGATCCAATATAACATATCACAGCAACACATAACATCACATATCATCAACGCAAGTAAATATGCGTATCCCAGTTGTTTTTGATGTATAGCAACGAACCGGCGATACACCACATATTACACTTACAGTCGCAGAAAAGAAAGTGTAAAACTACAACATTTGGAATCCACAATCACTTTAGACATCTTAAATCCAAAATATCACATACTTCGCATTTCATGCCTAACTATATGAATTCCACATATTGTATCACATTCCAGATAAATAGATAATGTTAAACTTTCCGATCGATTAAACAAACACCTAAGATTTCCCAAATAGCTCAACGCTTGAGCGGAGTTCAAAAAAGTCCCAGAACATGTCACAGCCGTTATGAACCAGCCGTAGAAGGGTCAAACCAACGTCTCACATGTGGCAACGCTAAACTACCATAAACCATATGGTTCAGTGGCGGTTTTGACGGTCACATAATTGAGTTAAGGTTATGTTCTTCTAGAGGGTCCACAAATGCGCTTGCATGATTTTCTGAAAGTTTTAAATTCAGGAAAAATCCAACACTTGAAAGTTTTCCGACAGGGGAAAAAGTGAGTTATTGATATCCGTTCGAACCTTTTAACACGTTCTAAATTACCCGGAAAAACTAAAACGAAGTTAAACTCTCCGATCGTGGAACCGCCTCCAAACGCATGGTTTGGCCGCCTCCAAACCGCCTCCAAACACATGGTTTCTAGTTCCCAATATTTCCCAGAAAGTTCAACTCTTGAGTAGAATTAAAAATTCCCAGAAGCATGAAAAAGTATCCAAGAATAAACCCTTGAAGTATTAGCCCTTAACTCCCAAAGTTGGTCGTGGAACCGCCTCCAAACGCATGGTTTGGCCGTGGTTCCGCGGTCTCTTGAGTGAGTTATGGCTTTGTACTTCACAGTAATCCTAAGAATTCCCTGCATGATTTTCTGAGTATTTTTAATATGAAAAATTTCAAATTTTGAAATTTTTTCCAGAAAATGGGATTTTTCGGGGTCTCGGAGTTCGATCGGACTTTAAACTTCGCCTACACGACGCTTAATGCTCTAGCTTGGCTCTGATACCAATGTAGGGTTGTATAGCACGACAACAAGGTTTTGCAAGGCATCACACATGCCATTTTATAAAATTTTGGGGTGCTATGAAACCCTAACCAAAATCTTAACTAGAGAATTAGGGTAAACATTGCAAGTAAACAACTTTACTTCTAAGAGTTTGGGATTACAACCTTTGTAGTCCGTTCCTTCACTTCATAAGCTCCGTGTTGAGGTCCCTTCGCTGTGATCATCATGTACCCGGACTCTAAAGAGGCTTCATGAAGAGAAAGATGCAACCTTACTTCCAATCTTCAAAAACTAAGATGATCTATCTTGAAAAAACACTAACACAAACTCTTGCTTCACTAATCAAGTATTAGTAAAGCAAACACCCTATTCTAAGTGGCTAGAATAGATGAGGATGATGAAGTAGGAATTTTGCTCTCTTTTGTTTTCAATTTCTCACTTTATTTCATCACATCATAAAAAGCTAGAAAGCTTTTTCAAGGAGGAAGAAGAAGAAGAAAGCTTTTGTGATGAATAATGAATTATCGTTGTGGTTACAAAATACAACCATGGGTTAAGAATGAAGGAGTTAACACTTGTAGCGAATAAACTAGAGTTAAGGGTTTGGGTTGGGTTAAATAATATCTACACAAAATACCAAAGGATGAAGACAAAAGGAAAGCTTCATGAAGCTTCATGAAAGCTTCATCCAAAAGCTAACCCAAATCCTAACTTTGTTTAAACTCAACAACTATGTTGCATTTATAACCCTAACTTGTTACAATATTATATATCACATATACAATATATTTTGTTACAAAAGAAAATAATACAATTAACATATATCGCATATACATCAATGTATTATCCAGTGAGAAAATGAATCAATAAAGCGAGCTTATATTAGTTAACGTAATGTAATATATCACATATATAATTATACATTAAATTATCGAATCAACTCTTTATCCGACAATCCGGCTATATTGCATATAACCGACTAATATAACATGTACCAATTCATCGAATCAACACTTAATCCGATGACCCGGCTATATCACATATACCCGGTCGATATCTTATATCGCGAGAATATAATACAGTATCTCATATAGTATTATTATCGGTCCCGCACATATCACATATGTGCTCCTACTTCGTTCTGCCTGAGCCAGGAAACCTCTGTGTGTAGGACTCTAAAGAATCGTCAATACGCCGGCTGTAGGTGATGATCATATCAAACACCCACAAGCTGCAAGCGGTCAGCTAAACGTAACAGCTATACAGGTATTGAGCAATCAGAAGATCAACAAGCAAGCCTGTACATTCTCCTGCGAATCCAATCAGTAACACTCCCGTACAGTCCGGTCTCTTCATCTGATATGTCGCATATCTAGTCTAGGGGTGGTAAACGTCAGACCCCAGAAACCGATAAGTCGTGTCGATATGAGGTCCATAATAGTTCGAGAAACTACTGATAACACTTACCAGTAAATCTTAGCAACCCTGGCCAGGGATTTCCAGTTATGGCCAATCGAACACAGCGCAACATTAACTCCCAATACCGGGAGAGATGAAACCCCTCCTATCGCTCATTGCCTCCATGTGATTCAGGACTGTACCTAAAAGCCACCGTTTTGCACTTTCTCTTGAACGTGGTAAGGTGGAAATCAAAGCACGGTGGGAATCACACAAGACTCTATGACGATCTCAGGTCTACAGACTAACCTGTACCAGTGTCACCAGAGATCTGCCATCTGACGTGAAGTATAATACCATCTGGGAGTTCTCGGCGAGTCCGTCCAGTGTACCCAATCTCCACTGAGCACCCGTATACTATCTCTGATGTCAAACACCAATGGATATGGGATCATCCATCGTCCATCTACATGGGTCGAGAAGCATACGCTAGTCTACTCTGGTATATCGATGTCCTGTCTCGATACACCTACGACTAGGAACATTTGAAGGATGTACTTAGCGACTACTCTGTCCCCACTAGTATGATTTGCATCATAGTCCTGGTAGTCAAGTACTCATCCTAAGGGCTTTATCAACATGTAACATAGAGACAATCAGAGTACATGTTAAGATAAAGAGCAACCAGATAACATACTATCATGTCGAGCAAGAAAGTCCTCCTTATATATGTCCAAGCATCCACTACAATATACATCATATGTACAGTAATGGCGTCTAGGGCAAACAAATCACTAACAAGGGTAGTCCAAGAGTACATCATATAACTGTTCCTAGTCGTGGGTGTATCGAGACAGGGCATCGATACTCTAGAGTAGACTAGCGTATAAGCATCTTAACCCATATGATGGGCGATGATCCATTGGTGTTTGACATCAAAGATGGTGTACGGGTGCTCAGTGGTGTTAGTTATATGTATGCCCTAGAGGCCATTACTGTACATACGATGTATATTGTGGTGGACATATATAGGTTGGACTTTCTTGCTCGACATGATAGTATGCTATCTGGTTGCTCTTTATCTTAACATGTACTCTGATTGTCTCTATGTTACATGTTGATAAAGCCCTTAGGATGAGTACTTGACTACCAGGACTATGATGCAGCTCATACTAGTGGGGTCAGTGTAGTGGCTAAGTACATCCTTCAAATGTTCCTAGTCGTAGGTTCGAGACAGGGCATCAATATACCAGAGTAGACTAGCGTATGCGCTTCTTGACCCATATGATGGGCGATGGATGATCCTATATCCATTGGTGTTTGACATCAGAGAAGGTATATGGGTGCTCAGTGGAGATTTGGTACACTAGACGGACTCGCCGAGAACTCCCAGATGGTATTATACCTTACGTCAGATGACAGTTCTCTGGTGACACTGGTACAGGTTAGTCTGTAGACCCGAGATCATCATAGAGTCTTGTATGATTCCCACTGTGCTTTGATTTCCATCATACCACGTCCAAGAGGGCGTGCAAAACGGTGGCTTTTGGGTACAGTCCCGAATCATATGGAGGCAATGAGCGATAGGAGGGGTTTCGTCTCTCCCGGTATAGGGAGTTGATGTTGCGCTGTGTTCGATTGGCTATAATTGGAAATCCCTGGCCAGGGTTGCTGAGATTTACTGGTAAGTGTTATCAGTAGTTTCTCTAACTGTTATGGACCTCATATCGACACGACTTATCAAGCTATTGGGGTCTGACGTTTACCACTCCTAGGCGAGATATGCGACATATCAGACGAAGAGACCGAACTGTACGGGAGTGTTACTGATTGGATTCGCAGGAGAATGTACAGTCTTGCTTGTTGATCTTCTGATCGCTCAATACCTGGGTGGCTGTTACGTTTAGCTGACTGCTTGCAGCTTGTGGGTGTTTGATATGATCATCACCTACTGCCGGCGTATTGACGATTCTTTAGAGTCCTATACAGAGATTTCCTGGCTCAGGCAAAACGGAGTAGGAGCACATATGTGATAAATGCGGGACCGAGAATAAAACGTGTATGCGATACCATATTAGATTCTCGCGATATGTGATATCGACTGGGTATATGTGATATAGCCGGGTCATTGGATCAAGTGTTGATTCGATGAACTGATACAGGTTATATTAGTCGGTTATTTGTGAAATAGCCGGATTATCGGATCAAGTGTTGATTCGATAATTTAATTTTGATATATTAAATTACATTAACTAATATAAGCTCACTTAAAGATTCTTTTTCTCACTCAGGTAATACATTGATATATTTGTGATATATGTTAATTGTATTATTTTATTTTGTTACAGTAAATATTGTATATGTGATCCTTTTTCAAACCTGCTCCCATTTCGTAATATTGTAACATGTTAGGGTTACAAATGCAACATGTTTTGTGGAGTTTAAATATGGTTAGGGTTTGGATTAAGGTTAAGCTTGGATGAAGCTTCCTAGAAGGTTCATGAAGCTTTGACTTTGACTATGATATTTTGTGAAGATATTTCCTTCACCAAACCCAAACCCTTTACCATAGTTAATTCTCTACATGGGTTAAGTCTTCATTCTTAACCCATGGTTGCATTTCTAAGCTCATAGTTGATTTCATTATTCATCACAAAAGGATTTGATCATCTTCTTCTTCTTCTTCTTGATGAAAAAGCTTCACTAGCTTTTTCATTAGTGATGTTTAAAAGTGAGAAATTGAAAACAAAAGAGAGCTAAATTCCTACTTCATCATCCTCATCTATTCTTGCCACTTGGATTAGGGTGTTTGCTTTGCTAATACTTGATTAGCAAAACAAGAGTCTGGGTTTGAGTTTTTTCAAGGTAGATCATCTTAGTTATTGAAGATCGGAAGCAAGATTGCATCTTTCTCTTCATGGAGGCTCTCTAGAGTCCGGGTACTTGATGATCGCAGCGAAGGGACCACAACACGGAGCTATTTGAAGTGAAGGACCGGACTATAAAGGTTGTAATCCCTTTCTCTTAGAAGTAAAGTTGTTTACTTGTTCATGTTTCGCCTAATCTCTAGTCTAAAATCTTGGTTAGGCTTGTTCGGCACTTGAAAAATTTGAATTCGGCATGGTTGATGCCTTGTAGACCCTTGTGATAGTGCCTAGTAACCCATCAGTGGTATCAGAGCCAAGCTAGAGCTTTAGGCGATGTCTAGACGATGTTTAAAGTCCGATCGAACCCCAAAACCCCGATATGACTCCCTCTCTGGAAATTTTCCAAAATGTTGATTTTTCTGTATTAAAAATACTCAGAAAATTAAGCAGGAAATTCTAAGAATTACTGTGAAGTACGGACCCTTGATCCGTTCAAGAGACCGCGGAACCGTGGCCAAACCATGCGTTTGGCGGCGGTTCCGCGGCCAACTTAGGGTGTTAGGGGCCAATGCTTCTGGGATTTATTCTTGGGTACTTTTTCATGCTTCTGGGAATTTTTAATTCTACTCAAGAGTTGAGTTTTCTGGAGATCTTTTGTATTCGTTGATTTGATCGGAAAGTTTAACTTCGTTTAAGTTTGTCCGGGTAATTTAGAACGTGTTAAAAAGTTCGAACGGATATCAATAACTCACTTTTCCCCTGTCGGAAAACTTTCAAGTGTTAGATTTTTTCATGAGTTTAAAACTTTCGGGAAATCATGCAAGCGTATCTGTGGACCCTCTAGAAGAACGTAACCTTAACTCGATTATGTGACCGTCAAAACTGCCACTTGAACCCTAGGGTTTGTGGTAGTTTAGCGTTGCCACATGTGAGGCGTTGGTTTGACCCTTCTACGGCTGGTTCATTGGGGCGTGACATGTTCTGGAATTTTTGAACTCCGCTCAAGTGTTGAGCTGTTTGGGAAATCTTGGGTGTCTGATTATTCGATCGGAAATTTTAACATTGTCTATTTATCTGGATTGTGATACAATATTTGGAATCCATAAGTAGTTATGAGATAACTAATTTGAATGTTATAAATCTAGCTGTTTAGTCACAGATGATCGGTTGCCACAGAATTTTGATGCAATCAAAAGTCCGTCGCAATCATGCATCGTACGCGGATACTCGCCGGTTGAACTTGTAGGGTTCCTAGGCACTCTAATGGAGTCACACAAGGCATCAAACATGGCTAATTCAAATTTTACGGGTGCCTACAAACCCTAATACGGATCGTTAACTAGATAATGAGGCGATGCAAGCATGTAAACGAATTAAATGCTAAAGGAAAGTAGCTACAACCTTTGTAGATCCGGTTCTCCACCTCCATGGCTCCGCGATGAAGTCTCCTCGCTGTACAAATCGGATCTTGGGCTCTAGCGTCGGCTTCATCGGAGAAAAAGCGGGCTAGGTCATCGACGACGATGCCGAAGATGATCTACGTCGAGGCATCGCTAGATCATGCTCCAACTTCACCAAGTCAAGAAAACTTGTGAAGGAAACACCCTATACTACTTGGCAAGAGGTAGAGGATGAAGAAATAGGAAGTGGGTAGACTTTAGATTTGGATTTCTCACACTTTTTCATCAATCACCATTGATGTGGCAAGCTTCTTTTCATGGAAGAAGAAGAAGAAGAAGAAGAAGATATGATAAGTTAATAAAAATAGAAAAGAAATATAATACTTATCATATACTAACCCTTGGTTAAGTGTAGAGAATGAACTAGGGTTAGTATAAATGGTTAGGGTTAAACATGAGACAAGAATGGTGACTTAGTCAATGCTTCATGAATCTTCAACTAAAAACAAACATAGCCACCATTCATTTATCTTTATCATTTTCTTTTTCCAAAATAAACAAAAAGAATAAATAAATGAATAAGTAAATAAAATGAAACCCTAACCATTCATATAACCATGGTCAATTCTTTACACAAACCCAAGTTTGCATGTATCATCAAACATGATACAATCTTGTGCACAAAAAATATATCACATATACAATATGCACATCAAGTGAGAAAATCCATTTAAAGTGAACCAATACTAGTTGATGCAAAGTAATATATCAAATATATAATTATACATTAAATTATTAAATCAACACTTGATTCAATGATCCGGTCATGTCGCATATAACCGGCTAGTATCCAATGTATCGGCTTATCGAATCAATCCTTGATTCGATAACTAGGTTATATCGCATATAACCATTCGTTACATTGATCGCAAGAATAGAATACGGTATCACATACACGCATTATTCTCGGTCCCGCACATGTCTCATATGCGCTCCTATTTCGTTTCGCTTGAGCCAGGAAACCTCTGTGTAGGACTCTAAAGACTCGTCAATACGCCGGTAGCAGATGATGATCATATCAAACACCCACAAGCCGCAAGCGGTCTGCTAAACGTAACGGCCACCCGGGTATTGAGAGATCAGAAGATCGACGAGTAAGCCCGCTCACACTCCTGTGAATCCAACCAGTAACACTTACCGTACAGTCCGGTCTGTTCGTCTGATATGTCGCATATCTCGCCTAGGGGTGGTAAACGTCAGACCCCAGTAGCTCGATAAGTCATGCCGACGTGAAGTCCATGACATGTGTGAAACTACTGATAACACTTACCAGTAGGTCACTGCAACCCTGGCCAGGGATTTCCTGTTATGGCCAGTCGAGCATAGCGCAACATCAACCCCCAATACCGGGAGAGACGAATCCCCTCCTATCGCTCATTGCCTCCATGTGAATCGGGACTGTACCCAAAAACCACCTGTTTGCACGACTCAGTAGAGCCGTGGTAGGGTGGAAATCAAAGCACAGTGGGAGACACACAAGACTCTATGACGATCTCGGGTCAACAGACTAAGCTGTACCAGTGTCACCAGAGAACTGCCATCTGACGTGAGGTATAATACCATCTGGGAGTTCTCGGCGAGTCCGTTCAGTGTACCCAGTCTCCACTGAGCACCTGTATACCATCTCTGATGTCAAACACCAATGGATATGGGATCATCCATCGCCCATCACATGGGTCGAGAAGATATACGCTAGTCTACTCTGGAATATCGATGCCATGTCTCGATATTCCCACGACTAGGAACATTGAAGGATGTACTCATGGACTACCCAGGCCCCACTAGTATGATCTGGATCATAGTCCTGCAAGTCGAGTACACATCCTAAGGGCTTTATCAACATGTAACAGAGAGACAAAAAATATACTTGTTAAGATAAAGAGCAACCAGATAGCGTACTATCATGTCGAGCAAGAAAGTCCTTCCTATATATGTCCCAGCATCCACTACAATATACATCCAATGTACAGTAATGGCCTCTAGGGCATACATATAACTAACAATCTCCTACTTGCACTAGGGCCATCTGTAGCAGTGGTTGCAGTATCACATACTCAACCATCCCCTAAAAGTCTCTCTTTGGGAAAAGGCCTTCGTGAGTGGATCCGCCGTGTTGTCCTCTGAGTCTACTCTCCTAACCTTGATCAACCTGGAGATCAACTATCTCCATGATCAGGTGATGCTGCCTCAGATTATGTCTGGGTCACTGATGGGACCAGGGTTCCAGGGCCGAAGCCACACTTCCATTGTCATACAATGGCAGGAACCTAGTTCATCTTATGAACCAATATACACCCAAACTTCCTCTTTGGTAGTATCTTTAATAGCGATGTTACCAGCCTTTATCGTCTAGTTTGTCACGGTATCTAGCTTGGAAATCTTCCAACATACCGTCCCTTTACTGAGGGTAAAGACAATGCCTGTGACTGACATTCAGTTGTCTTTATCACCCTGGAACACTTCCAGTGATTCTCCCCAGGATCAACTGATACTATCTCACTATAGCTAGTGAGAATCCTAAAATCTATTTAGATCTATCTCATAGATCCAAATCCCTAGGATTTAGGAGGTATCACTTTGATCCTTTATGGAGAATCTATGTGATAAGAGGAGATCGACCGATCGTAGCATAGGAAATTCCTTTCCTATCAAGAGTATGTTGTCCACGTACAATACGAGGATGACCACTTCACTCTCTACTACCATTTTGTATATACAAGGTTCATCTACCATTTTGATGATGTCAACTTCTTTGACTAATCCATCAAAACAGATGTTCCAACTCCGCGATGCCTGCTTTATCCTATAAAGCATCTTGCACACGTTCCCGCTGCTCCCACTGTCTACGAGGCCCTCTGGCTGTGTACTTATAGACGCACTCTTCTAAAATATTATTTAGAAAAGTAGTCATGGCACCCAACCACCAGATATCGTAGTCATGGTATGTAGCCGTGGCAAGTAGGATCTGGATGGACTCAAGCACAGTCCCTAGAAAAGGTTTCATCATTATCCACACCTGGTTGATGACTAAAACCTTTAAAAAGTCTAGGTTTGAAAGTCTCAACTTTTCCATCTACACCAAGTAATCTTCTCAAGATATACTTGCTCCTGATGGGGATTTAACCCTTCAGATACAGCAACCAAAGTCCATACTTTGTTGGTGTATATGGATTCCATCTCAGACCGCTAAGCATCCAGCCATTCTTACAGAGTCCCTACTCTTGATGGCCTGCTCGAATCTAGTTGGGTCATCATCTCATGATGTAATCCTTGCTCCCACTGTCATCGAGAAACCGAAGTATCTCTCAAGCAGGTGAGGAACCCTGCTAGATCGGCGGAGAGGCTGAGGTTCGTCTGGAACTATTGAATCCTTTGGTTCTGTCAAATCATCTGCTGTAGTTTGTATAGCTGGAACCTTTCCAGTCTACATTACAGACCTTGCCTCGAGCTTGTCCGTATTTTGCTTTTAGACATAGGCCGGTCAACCCCAAATCTTAACTAGCTTAAGACATGGGCTCTTCCCTTTCCATATCACATATGAAGCGGTAGGCAACTGATTTGATTGGAACCCTATTCAATAGGTATGCAGCTTCTCAAGCGCATAACTCCCAAAAAGGAAACAAGTAACTCAGTAGTACTCATCATAGAGCACACCTTATCATATAGGGTGTGATTGCTCCGCCCCGATACACCGTTGTGCTGTGGTGTATTCAGAGGAGTAATACTGAGAGAGAATCTTATTTTCCTTTAGAATGGTCCAAGGATTCCATGCACAAGTATTCTCCTCCCTGATCTCATCATAGGACATAATACTTATACCCGTATTTTGGTTCTCTACTTCCAACTTATATTCTGTGAATACCTCAAAAGCTTCGGACTTATGTTTCAACAGGAACATACGACTGAATCTTGAGAGATTATCAGAGAATATAATGAAGTATAAAGAACCAGTCCTGGCATGTGTAGACAGGAGACCTTACATACATCATCATGTATCAGTCTCAAGAGTTTACTAACTCTTCCTCTGTTTCCAATAAACAGAGCTATGGTCATCTTATCTTTGTGACATGACTGGCAAGTTTCACAGGATGTAAATTCAAACTGATTTAAATATGCATCTAAAATGTAACTTCAGCCAGTCGGGTCGCATTGATATGACCTAGTCTACAATGCCTCAAGAATGATTCGTTTATTTCTGAACTTTTCCTCTTGTGTGTGTTTTGTATACTAGGAACTGTAGTTTGATTTAGAACGTCAATGCTTTTAGATAACGTGCCTGAACCGATCAACTTTTGATATAGGAAATGTTCAAAACATTATCCATCAATACAAAATTATATCCTTTCTTTACTAATAAAGAGACTGATATGATTTTGTATATCAGGTTCGGTATCTAATAGCATTTGTTCAGAATCAATGTATTCGTAATACAGGGTGACAGTGACCAACAGACTTGGCTGCAACACTTGCCCCGTTTTCTGTCTCATGAAACTTATCACCCTTTCTCAGTTTTTCTACCCTTTTGTAGCCCTATGTAACAGATTACATATCTGGGATCCTGATCCGGTATCGAATACCCAGGATGCAGAGGATACTGAGAAACAGTTCTTTATAATGAACACACCCGAAGGAGATGCATTACATGCACTTTCTTCATTTGGGCGGCATAGGAATTCTGGTATTCCCCTTATTTCCTGATCTGTCTTATAACAATTATAAGTTGGAGCGGGACCAACGTTCCCCAGCACAGTATAACAAGCGGGTTCGGTCAATACATCCATTTTATTATCTTGATTAAGGCGTGATATGGTCGCTATCAGGAGAGAGAGAGAAGAAAACACTCAGCGTGCGCTCTTGCAAGATTAGATTGGTTATATATTTTATCTAATCAGGATGGCTCCCACTGTTTTTATCAAATCTTCCTTCAAACCCTAAAAGGAAAGACTAGCCGGGATTAATTACACTCTACAAGTTCGCCAATCTTTCAGCCAGGCCAGTGTCGGTACTTTGAGGGAGGTTCCCCGTGCTTTCGCACGGACCTAATTACAGTAAACCTCATTTTCCCAGATGCGTAACCCCGTTGACACCTTTCTAGACACCTACTTGATCGGCTAATTGCAAAGTGCAAAACTCTCCCAGGAGTAACAATTACTCGCAGTGGGTATCGGGATCCAACTATCATATAGAAGGTATGCAATCTCATTGAAAATTTCAATACTTGAAACTCCCGATAATGGTTTTTACCCCTAGCACTTATGACCTTAACTAAGGTCAACAAATCATAAGTACTAGTCAAGTTCTACCCGTCATTTCGTGATTAATTAGACCCACCCACATGACCCTTAACTAAGGTCAACAAAGTCACGCGACTGTCCAAACTAATCGCATCATATGCGGTGTAGGAAGACATCACTTAGCTACCGTACACTGTGCCTTAACTAAGGTCAACAAACACAGCACGAATACTAAGTACTCTACTTCCTAAAATGACGGAGGGTTGCGAATGGTTTTTATGAAAACCTTTAACGCTTTGAACTTGATCTCGTTGCGGAATCAAATGGTTTTTAAATGGAATGTTTTTGAGGCTTTTCTAGTTTTGCTAAAGGGGTCACTCCCGGTGAAGGGATCGTCGGCCCTTTCCTCGTCGAATGAGGTGCGGGATATATCATATATATCACTGTGCAAAGCGGAAACTATAGAAGCGATCAAATGACAAACCGAGGGTTGTAGCATCTGCCAGTTATTGCTAAAGGAGTCACTCCCGGTGAAGGGATCTCGATCCTTTCCTCATCGAATAAGGTGCAGGATGTTCTATAATGAACACCGCGATGCAAAGCAAGAACTGTAGCTACCTGTTTTTATTTTGAAATTCGATTCCACAACATCAATTAGGTTTATTTTCTTTCATTAATCTCATTAATGAATATCCCATCATTTAAGTCCACCTAAACATCACAGATAAATATAACGTACGCTTATGCCATCCGCATTCGCCTCGATGTCCCGTCTGCACCGTTAGGTTAGGTAACTAACGCCAGAGCGAGGCAGGGCTAGCGCGGGTGTAAAACATAAGCAACGTTTATATAATATATCATATATACTATATATAATATCTATCACAGAACATCACATGATCACATCACAGATAAATCACAGCAGAAGAAACATATGAAATATTGGATATACTAGGACGTCCGTGTTTTCAATACGAGCCAGTATAAAACACGGATTCCACGGTCGTGATGAATAGCCTATCCCACACCCCTAGACCCCTACGAGAGCGGCAAGCAACCCTACCAATTCTAGGGTTAGGAGACCCGGACTCGACTCCTCGAGATGGTCACCCACTGGACCCTAGAACCCGGTTACTTGTGCTCCCCTCCTTGGGTCTATCCTAGTGCAGAAAAGTAAATAATATACATCAACGGTGACATCTTCCGCAACCTGGAAGTGCCCCAATAAAATAATATTACATACAAGTTTTTACATGAATGAAAATGAAAAACACTCATCTCACATAAAAAAAAACCCCGGCTATTCAAACACGATGATCCAATATAACATATCCAGCAACATATAACATCACATGTCATCAACGTAAGTAAATATGCGCATCCCAATTGTCGTTGACATATAGCAACGAAACCGGTGACATCACATATTACACTTACGGTCACAGAAAAGAAAGTGCAAAACTACAACAGTTGGAATCCGCAACCACCTCAGACATCACATGCCTGATCAAATGAATTCTTTAGCCATCGCATGCCTAACAATTATAAACCCCGCATTTTAGTCTCATTATCGAAAACTCTTTCCAATATCAAGTCGGGCAATTCAATAAGATTCCCGAAAAACTGATCGAATGCTCGTCGCAAACTTTAGTAGGCGGCCGCACCCCCGACGCCGTCGACGAAGTGCACCAAGGCGGAACACCGCTACCGCGAGCACCCAAACGGATGCTTTCGGCGACGGGGTTCTCCTACAGTCACTTGGTCGGGACTATGGGGTGAGGCTGTCTATTAAGTTTACCCGGCGAGTATCCGCGTACGCTACGTGATTGCGACGGACTTTTGATCACATCAAAACTCCGTGGCAACCGATCAAGTGAGACTAAACTGCTATGTTTATAACATTCATTCAGTTATCACATAACTTTTGTGAATTCCAATTGTTGTATCACATTCCGGATAAATAGAAAACGCTAAACTTTTCGATCGAACAATCGAACACCCAAGTTTTCCCGATACAGCTCAACACATGAAATAAGTCTAACAGCATTCAGTTCGTGCCTCAGTACCAACGGTCCAGCCGTAGAAGGGTCAAGCCAACGCCTCACATGTGGCACGCCGTACTGCCCCAAACCCGAAGGTTCAAAGGGCAGTTCAAGACGGTCACATAATCGAGTTAAGGTTTGTTGTCTTCTAGAGGGACCATCGCGTTACTTGCACTACTTAGAACGTCGTTAAACTACGGAAAAATCCAACAATTGGAAATTTCCCGGCAGGGGAAAAATGGGTATTTATATCCGGTCGAACTTTTTAACATATTCTAAGATTATCCGGAAAAGCACACAGACAGAATTAGACAATCCGATCGATACACCGAGTCCCCAATACAACCCAGAAAATGCAACTCTTGAAAAATTATTAAAAATTCCCAGGAAAACCAGCACTGCAAACTAGGAATTACTGTGCAAAATTTATTGCAAGAGGAGACAAAAGGACCGCGGAACCGCCGCATTAGCATGCTAATGCCGCGGTTCCGCCGCGCTTTATTGGATTCAGGGGCCCCGTTTTATACAGTAATTCTTAGAATCTTCTACTGAGTTTTCTGCATATTTTTAATCTGGAAAAAACCACGTTTTTCAAAAATGTCCAGAGAGCAAAATGCGATTGGGGTTTCGGTTCAATCGGACTTCTAATTCCGTCTACGCATCGCCTAAGGCTCTAGCTAGGCTCTGATGCCACTGTAGGGTTCCTAGGCACTCTAATGGAGTCTCACAAGGCATCAAACATGGCTAATTCAAATTTTACGGGTGCCTACAAACCCTAATACGGATCGTTAACTAGATAATGAGGCGATGCAAGCATGTAAACGAATTAAATGCTAAAGGAAAGTAGCTACAACCTTTGTAGATCCGGTTCTCCACCTCCATGGCTCCGCGATGAAGTCTCCTCGCTGTACAAATCGGATCTTGGGCTCTAGCGTCGGCTTCATCGGAGAAAGAGCGGGCTAGGTCATCGACGACGATGCCGAAGATGATCTACGTCGAGGCATCGCTAGATCAAGCTCCAACTTCACCAAGTCAAGAAAACTTGTGAAGGAAACACCCTATACTACTTGGCAAGAGGTAGAGGATGAAGAAATAGGAAGTGGGTAGACTTTAGATTTGGATTTCTCACACTTTTTCATCAATCACCATTGATGTAGCAAGCTTCTTTTCATGGAAGAAGAAGATGAAGAAGAAGAAGAAGATATGATAAGTTAATAAAAATAGAAAAGAAATATAATACTTATCATATACTAACCCTTGGTTAAGTGTAGAGAATGAACTAGGGTTAGTATAAATGGTTAGGGTTAAGCATGAGACAAGAATGGTGACTTAGTCAATGCTTCATGAATCTTCAACTAAAAACAAACATAGCCACCATTCATTTATCTTTATCATTTTCTTTTTCCAAAATAAACAAAAAGAATAAATAAATGAATAAGTAAATAAAATGAAACCCTAACCATTCATATAACCATGGTCAATTCTTTACACAAACCCAAGTTTGCATGTATCATCAAACATGATACAATCTTGTGCACAAAAAATATATCACATATACAATATGCACATCAAGTGAGAAAATCCATTTAAAGTGAACCAATACTAGTTGATGCAAAGTAATATATCAAATATATAATTATACATTAAATCATTAAATCAACACTTGATTCAATGATCCGGTCATGTCGCATATAACCGGCTAGTATCCAATGTATCGGCTTATCGAATCAATCCTTGATTCGATAACTAGGTTATATCGCATATAACCATTCGTTACATTGATCGCGAGAATAGAATACGGTATCACATACACGCATTATTCTCGGTCCCGCACATGTCTCATATGCGCTCCTATTTCGTTTCGCTTGAGCCAGGAAACCTCTGTGTAGGACTCTAAAGACTCGTCAATACGCCGGTAGCAGATGATGATCATATCAAACACCCACAAGCCGCAAGCGGTCTGCTAAACGTAACGGCCACCCGGGTATTGAGCGATCAGAAGATCGACGAGCAAGCCCGCTCACACTCCTGTGAATCCAACCAGTAACACTTACCGTACAGTCCGGTCTGTTCGTCTGATATGTCGCATATCTCGCCTAGGGGTGGTAAACGTCAGACCCCAGTAGCTCGATAAGTCATGCCGACGTGAAGTCCATGACATGTGTGAAACTACTGATAACACTTACCAGTAGGTCACTGCAACCCTGGCCAGGGATTTCCTGTTATGGCCAGTCGAGCATAGCGCAACATCAACCCCCAATACCGGGAGAGACGAATCCCCTCCTATCGCTCATTGCCTCCATGTGAATCGGGACTGTACCCAAAAACCACCTGTTTGCACGACTCAATAGAGCCGTGGTAGGGTGGAAATCAAAGCACAGTGGGAGACACACAAGACTCTATGACGATCTCGGGTCAACAGACTAAGCTGTACCAGTGTCACCAGAGAACTGCCATCTGACGTGAGGTATAATACCATCTGGGAGTTCTCGGCGAGTCCGTTCAGTGTACCCAGTCTCCACTGAGCACCTGTATACCATCTCTGATGTCAAACACCAATGGATATGGGATCATCCATCGCCCATCACATGGGTCGAGAAGATATACGCTAGTCTACTCTGGAATATCGATGCCCTGTCTCGATATTCCCACGACTAGGAACATTGAAGGATGTACTCATGGACTACCCAGGCCCCACTAGTATGATCTGGATCATAGTCCTGCAAGTCGAGTACACATCCTAAGGGCTTTATCAACATGTAACAGAGAGACAAAAAATATACTTGTTAAGATAAAGAGCAACCAGATAGCGTACTATCATGTCGAGCAAGAAAGTCCTTCCTATATATGTCCCAGCATCCACTACAATATACATCCAATGTACAGTAATGGCCTCTAGGGCATACATATAACTAACAGAACTTAATAGACAGCCACGCCCAATAGCCCCGACCAAGTGACTATAGGAGAACCCCGTCGCCAAAAGCATTCGTTCGGGTGCTCACGGCAGCGGTGTTTCGCCTTAGTGCCCTTCGTCGACGGCATCGGGGGTGTGGCCGTCTACTAAAGTTTTCGACGAGCATTCGATTAGGTTGTCGGGAATTTTGTTGAATTGCCCGACTAGATATTGAAAAGTGTTTTCGATATTGAGACTAAAATACGGGGTTTATAATTGTTAGGCATGAGATGTCTAAGGAATTCATTTGGTTAGGCATGCGATGTTTAAGGAGGTTGTGGATTCCAATTGTTGTAGTTTTACACTTTCTTTTCTACGACCGTAAGGGTAATATGTGGTGTATCGCCGGTTTCGTTGCTATACATCAACGACAATTAGGATACGCATATTTACTTACGTTGATGATATGTGATATTATGTGTTGCTGTGATATTTTATATTGGATCGTCGTGTTTTGAATAGCCCGGGGTTTTATGTGAGATGAGAGTTTTTCTTTTTCATTCATGTAAAATTCATTGTATGTAATATTCTTTTATTGGGGCACTTCCGGGCTGAGGATGATGTCACCATTGTATATTATTTACTTTTCCGCATTAGGATAGACCCAAGGCGGGGAGCACAAGTAACCAGGTTCTAGGGTTTAGTGGGAGACTATCTCGAGGAGTCGAGACCGAGTCTCCTAACTCTAGAACTGGCAGGCTTACTTGCCGCTCTCGTAGGGGTCTAGGAATGTGGGTTTGGCTATTCATCACTACTGTGGAATCCGTGTTTTATACAGGCTCGTATTAAAACACGGACCTCCTAGTATATCCAATATTTCATATATTTTGCTTTTGCTGCAATGTTCTGTGATAAGATCATATTACTGCCTGAGACGAATATTTATATTATATATATGAGATATATGTTATATTGCAGATTTCGTTTCAAATGTGATGCTTGTGAAGCATAATAAAATGGGACTTCATTAATGAAATTAATGAAATAAAAGAAACCTAAAGATGTTGTAGAAACTTGTTTAAAAACTGGTAGCTCTAGTTCTTACTTTGCATAGCGGTATTCCTTGTAGAATATCCAGCACCTTATTCGATAAGGAAAGAGCCGAGATCCCTTCGCCGGGAGTGACCTCTTTAGCGAAACTAGCAGATGCTACACACTCGGTTTGTTTTTTGATTGCTTCTATAGCTTTTGCTTTGCATAGTGGTATTTATGAAATATCCTGCACCTTATTCGATAAGGAAAGAGCCGACGATCTCTTCACCGGGAGTGACCTCTTTAGCAAAACTAGAAAAGGAATAAAAAACATTCCATTTAAAATCACTCGATTCTAAAACGATATCAAGTTCATTACGCAAAAGGTTTTCTTAAAAACCTGTCGTAGCCCTCCGTCATTTCAGATAAGTACTACTTAGTATTCGTGCTATGGTAGTTTGGTATTCGTCAAGGCGTAGTGTACAGTAGCTAACTAGTGCTTATCTGCAAGCATACGATGCGATTGTATTAGGGTACTCGTACGGCGTTGTTTGGCATTCGTCAAAGGTCGTGTGGGTGGGTTTAATTCAATCAGGAAATGTACGGGTTGAACTTGACTAGCGGACTATGGGTTGTTTGGCATTCGTCAAGGTCATAGGACGCTAGGGGTAAAATATTATTGGGAATTTCAAGTGTTGAAATTTGCAATGAGAGTGCATACCTTCTATGAGATAGTTGGATCCCGATACCCACTGCGAGTAAGAGTTACTCTTGGGAGAGTTTTACACATTACAATTAGCCGATCAAGTAGGTGTCTAGAAAGGTGTTAACGGGGTTACGCCCTTGGGAAAACGAGATTTATTTTAATTAGGTCCGTGCGAAAGCGCGAGGAACCTCCCTCAAAGTACTGGCACTGACCTGGCTGAAAGATTGGCGAACTTGTAGAGTGTAATTAATCCCGGCTAGTCTTTCCTTTTAGGGTTTGAAGGAAGATTTGACTAAAACAGTGGGAGACATCCTGATTAGATATATTAATAACCAATATAATCTCGCAAGAGCATACGCTGAGTGTTTTCTTCTCTCTCTCTCCAGGTAGCGACGATGTCATGCCTTAATCAAGATAATAATACGGATGTATTGACCGAACCCGCTTGTTATACTGCGCTAGGGAACGTTGGTCCCGCTCCAACTTATAATTGTTATAAAAAAGAGCAGGAAATTGGGGATTACCAGAACTCCCGTGCCGCCCAAACGAAGAAAGTGCTTGCTGATGCATCTTCTTCGGGTGTGTTCATTACAGAGAACTGTTTCTCAGTATCCTTTACGTCCTGGGTATGAGATACCGGATCAGGATCCCGCATATGTAATCTGTTACATGGGCTAAAAATAGGTAGAGAACTGAGAATGGGTGATAAGTTTCAAAAAGTTGGAAACGGTGCAATTGTTGCAAGCCAAGTCTGTTGGCAGTTATCACCCTGTATTACCAGAATACATTGATTCTGAACGAATATTATTAGATACCGAACTTGATATACAACATCATATCAGTCTCTTTATTAGTAAAGAAGGATATAATTTTGTATTGTTGGATAATGTTTTGAACATTTCCTATATCAAGAGTTGATCGGTTCAAGCACGTTATCTAAAAACATATACGTTCTAAATCAAACCACAGTTCTTAGTGTACAGAACATACACAAGAGGAAGAGTTCAGAAATGAACGAATCCTTCTTGAGGCATGGTATACTAGGTCATATCAATGTTACCCGACTAGCTGAAGTTACATTTAGATGCATATTTAAATTAGTTTGAATTTACATCTTATGAAACTTGCCGGTCATGTCACAAAGATAAGATGACCACAGCTCTGTTTATTGGAAATAGAGAAAGAGTTAGTGAACTTTTGGGATTGATACATGATGATGTATGAGGTCCCCTGTCTACACATGCCATGACCGGTTCTTTATACTTCATTACATTCACTGATTATCTCTCAAGATTCAGACACATGTTCCTGTTGAAACACAAGTCCGAAGCTTTTGAGATATTCACAGAATATAAGTTAGAAGTAGAGAACCAAAAACGGGTATAAGTATTATGTCCTTGATGAGATCAAGGAGGAGAATACTTGAGCACGGGATTCCTGAACTATTCTAAAGGAGAATGAGATTCTCTCTCAGCATTACTCCTCCGTATACACCACAGCACGTCGGTGTATCGGGACGGAGCAATCTCACCCTATTTGATATGGTGCGCTCTATGATGAGTACTACTGAGTTTCTTATTTCCTTTTGGGAGTTATGCACTTGAGAAGCTGCATACCTATTGAATAGGGTACCAATCAAATCAGGTGCCTACCACTCCATATATGATATGGTATGGGAAGAGCCCATCTCTTAAGAAAGTTAAGATTCAGGATTTTCCGGTCTATGTCTAAAAGCATAATCCGGACAAGCTCGAGGCAAAGTCAGTTCTGTGGAAGTTTGTTGGATATCCCAAGCATTAGCAAGGGAATATCTTCTACCAAACCGAGGAACAAAAGGTGTTTTGTTTCTCAGCATGCCACCTTTGAGAAAGGGAATTTCTTGTGAAGAAATTAGTGGTTATGAGGTAGAACTAGAAAGAGTTCCAGCTATACAAACTGCAGCTGATGATTTAGTAGAACCAAAGGATTCAATAGTTTCCAATGAACCTTAGCCTCTCCGCCGATCTAGTAAGGTTCCTCACCCACCTGAGAGATACTTCGGTTTCTCTATGATAGTGGGAGCGAGGATTGCATCATGAGATGATGACCCAACTATTTTCGAGCAGGCCATCAGGAGTGGGATTATGTAAGAATGGCTGGATGCTTAGCGATCTGACATGGAATCCTTATACACCAACAAAGTATGGACTTTGGTTGCTTTATCTGAAGGATTAAATCCCTATCAGAATCAAGTATATCTTGAGAAGACTACTTGGTGTACATGGAAAAGTTGAGACCTTCAAAGCTATGCTTAAGTCCATCCAGATCCTACTTGCCATTGCTACATACCATAACTACGATTTCTGGCGATTGGGTGTCATGATTGCTTTTCTAAATAGTGATTTAGAAGAGAGCATCTATAAGTACACAGCCAGAGGGTTTCGTAGACAGTGGGAGTAGCGGAAAAGTGTGGAAGATGTTTTATGAGATAAAATAGGTATCGCGAAGTTGGAACGTCTATTTTGATGTGGTAGTCAAAGAGTTTAACTTCATCAAAATGGTAGATGAACCTTGTATATACAAAAAGGTAGTAGGGAGTATGGTGATAATCCTTGTATTGTACGTGGATGACATACTCTTGATAGGGAAGGAGTTTCCTATGCTACGCTCGGTCAATCTCCTCTTATCACAAGGATTCTCCATATAAGGATCAAAGTGATACCTCCTAAATCCTAGGTTTTATATCTATGAGATAGATCTAATTGGATGTTAGGATTCTCACTAGTTGTAGTGAGATAGCATCAATCGATCCTGGGGAGAATCACTGGAAAGGTTTCAGGGTGATAAGGACGACTGAATGTCAGTCACATGCATTGTCTTTATCCTCAGTGGAGGGACGGTATGTTGGAAGAGTTCCAAGCTAGATACCGTGACATACTAGACGATAAAGGCAGGATAAATCACTACCAAGGATGCTACCAAAGAGGCAGTATGGATATAAATACAAGTTCATGAGATGAACTTCATTCCTACCATTATGTGACAATGGAGTTGTGGCTTAGGCCTAGGAACCCCCGTCCGATCTGTGATCCAGACATATTCTTAAGCAGTATCACCTGATCATGGAGATGGTTGATCTCCAGGGAGATCGAGGTTAGGAGAGTAGCCACAGAGGACAATAGCGCGGATCCACTCACAAAGGCCTATTTCCCAGTAGAGACTATTATGTGATGGTTGAGTATGAGATACTTCAACCACAGCTGATTGTTGGGTATGCGATACCACAACAGATGGCCCTAGTGCAAGTGGGAGATTGTTAGTTATATGTATACCCTAGAGGCCATTACTGTACATACGATGCATATTGTAGTGGATGCTTGGACATATATTGCTAGGACTTTCTTGCTCGACATGATAGTATGCTATCTGGTTGCTCTTTATCTTAACATGTACTCTGATTATCTCTATGTTACATGTTGATAAAGCCCTTAGGATGAGTACTTGACTACAAGGACTATGATGCAGATCATACTAGTGAGGACAGTATAGTCGCTAAGTACATCCTTCAAATGTTCTTAGTCGTAGGTGTATCGAGACAGGGCATCGATATACCAAAGTAGACTAGCGTATACGCTTCTTGATCCATATGATGGGCGATGGATGATCCCATATCCATTGGTGTTTGACATCAGAGAAGGTATACGGGTGCTCAGTGGAGACTGGGTACACTAGACGGACTCGCCGAGAACTACCAGATGGTATTATACCTCACGTCAGATGGCAGTTCTCTGGTGACACTGGTACAAGTTAGTCTGTAGACCCGAGATCGTCATAGAGTCTTATGTGATTCCCACTGTGCTTTGATTTCCATCATACCACGTCCAAGAGGGCGTGCAAAATGGTGGCTTTTGGGTACAGTCCCGAATCACATGGAGGCAATGAGCGATAGGAGGGGTTTCGTCTCTCCCGGTATAGGGAGTTGATGTTGCGCTGTGTTCGATTGGCTATAACTGGAAATCCCTGGGCAGGGTTGCTGAGATTTACTGGTAAGTATTATCAGTAGTTTCTCGAACTATTATGGACCTCATATCGACACGACTTATCAAGCTATTGGGGTCTGACGTTTACCACCCCTAGGCGAGATATGCGACATATCAGACGAAGAGACTGGACTGTACGGGAGTGTTACTGATTGGATTCGCAGGAGAATGTACATGCTTGCTTGTTGATTTTCTGATCGCTCAATACCTGGGTGGCTGTTATGTTTAGCTGACCGCTTGCATCTTGTGGGTGTTTGATATGATGATCACCTACTGCCGGCGTATTGACGATTCTTTCGGGTCCTACACAGTGGTTTCCTGGCTCAGAAAAAATGGAGTAGGAGCACATATGTGATATGTGCGGGACCGAGAATAATACGTGTATGCGATACCATATTAGATTCTCGCGATATGTGATATCGTCCGGGTATATGTGATATAGCCGGGTCATCGGATCAAGTGTTGATTCGATGAACTGATACATATTATATTAGTCGGTTATTTGTGAAATAGCCGGATTATCGGATCAAGTGTTGATTCGATAATTTAATGTATAATTATATATTTGATATATTAAATTACATTAACTAATATAAGCCCACTTAAAGATTCTCTTTCTCACTCGGGTAATACATTGATATATATATGTGATATATGTTAATTGTATTATTTTATTTTGTTACAATAAATATTGTATATGTGATATATAGTATTGTAACATGTTAGGGTTACAAATGCAATATGTTTTGTGGACTTTAAATATGGTTAGGGTTTGGATCATAGTCACATAATTCGCGAATTATTCGCCAAATTCGCGAATAATTCGCGAATTTTTGATCAGACGAATTAATCTCCGAATTAATCGCCATTGCCGAACTGGCCGAATAATTCGCGAATTATTTGCGAATAATTCGCGAATTATTCCCGAATTATGTGAAAAACAGCGAATAATTCAAAAAACAGCAAATAATTCACAAAATCAAAACCTAGCATCTCATATATTAATTTATTGCTCGAAATCCTTCCCGAACATTTCCCGAACACTTACCGAATCTTTCCCGAATACCTGCCGATTTTTTCCAAATAATTCTCCGAATCCGAATTTTCGACCTCGCCGAATTATTCCCGAACGACGAATTTGTGACTATGGTTTGGATTAGGGTTAAGCTTGGATGAAGCTTCCTAGAAGCTTCATGAAGCTTTGACTTTGACTATGATATTTTGTGAAGATATTTCCTTAACCAAACCCAAACCCTTTACCATAGTCAATTCTCTACATGGGTTAAGTCTTCATTCTTAACCCATGGTTGCATTTCTAAACTCATACTTGATTTCATTATTCATCACAAAAGGATTTGATCATCTTCTTCTTCTTCTTCTTCTTGTTGATGAAAAAGCTTCACTAGCTTTTTCATTAGTGATGTTTAAAAGTGAGAAATTGAAAACAAAAGAGAGCTAAATTCCTACTTCATCATCCTCATCTATTCTTGCCACTTGGATTAGGGTGTTTGCTTTGCTAATACTTGATTAGCAAAGTAAGAGGTTGGGTTTGAGTTTCTTCAAGGTAGATCATCTTAGTTATTGAAGATCGGAAGCAAGATTGCATCTTTCTCTTCATAGAGCCTCTCTAGAGTCCGAGTACTTGATGATCGCAGCGAAGGGACCACAACACGGAGCTATTTGAAGTGAAGGACCGGACTACAAAGGTTGTAATCCCTTTCTCTTAGAAGTAAAGTTGTTTACTTGTTCATGTTTCGCCTAATCTCTAGTCTAAAATCTTGGTTAGGGTTGTTCGGCACTTGAAAAATTTGAATTCGTCATGGTTGATGCCTTGTAGACCCTTGTGATAGTGCCTAGTAACCCATCAAGTGGAGACAGGGTACACTGAACGGACTTGCTGAGAACTCCTTGATGGTATTATACCTATCGTCAGATAGCAGTTATCTGGTGACACTGGTACAGGTTAGTCTGTAGACCCGAGATCGTCATAGAGTCTTGTGTGATTCCCACTGTGCTTTGATTTCCACCTTACCATGTTCATGAGAACGTGCAAAATGGTGGCTTTTGGGTACAGTCCCGAATCATATGGAGGCAATGAGTGATAGGAGGGGTTTTCGGTATTGGCGGTTGATATTGTGTTGTGTTCGATTGGCTATAACCGGAAGCCCTGGCAAGGGATGCTATGGAGATCTACTGGTAAGTGTTATCAGTAGTTTCTCGACCCGTTATGAGCCTCACATCGACATGACTTATCGGTTACCGGGGTCTGACGTTTACCATCCCTAGACTGGATATTCGACATATCAGACGAAGAGACCGGACTGTACGGTAGTGGAGTGTGTGCAGTCTTGCTTGTTGATCTTCTGATCGCTCAATACCCGGGTGGCTGTTACGTTTAGCTGACCGCTTGCAGCTTGTGGGTGTTTGATATGATCATTACTTACTGCCGGCGTATTGATGAGTCTTTAGAGTCCTACACAGAGCTTTCCTGGCTCAGGCGAAATAGAATAGGAGCACATATGTGATATGTGCGGGACCGAGATTAATACGATATGAGATACCGTATTCTATTCTCGCGATATGTGATATCGGCCTGGTATATGTGATATAGCCGGATTATCGGATCAAGTGTTGATTCGATAAAATGATACATATTATATTAGTCGGTTATATGTTTTATAGCCGGATTATCGGATCAAGTGTTGATTCGATAATTTAATGTATAATTATATATGTGATATATTACATTACATTAACTAATATAAGCTCACTTAAATGATTCTTTTTCTCTCACTTGATGATACATTGATATATATATGATATATGTTAGTTGTATTATTTTATTTTGTTACATTAAATATTATATATGTGATATATAATATTGTAACATGCTTGGTTACAAATGCAACTAAGGTTTATGAGATTAAACCATGCTAGGGTTTAGATCAGGGTTAACATTTTGTTTTTAGTTAATTCTAAATTATGAATTAAAGTTAAGATATTTTATTATGTTGATTTTGTCCACTCTTTAGATATTTACTAGATATTTGTTAACCTAACCTTTTAACCCAAGCTCATGGTTTATTCTCTATAAGGGTTAAGCATGCCATGCTTAACCCATAGTTGCATTTTTAACCCCACACATGAATTCATTTTATCACTTCATCTTCTTCTTCCTCCGAAAAGCTTTCTAGCGTTTTCTTTTGTGATAAATGTTTGAGAGAAAAAGAAAACTAAAGAGAGTAAAATTCCTACTTCATCATCCTCTTCTATACTAGCCATATAGTTTAGTATGTTAGCTTCACTAATCTCTAATTAGTGAAGTATTAGCTTGGGTTTATGATTCCTCAAGGTAGATCATCTTTGATTGTGAAGATTACTAGCAAGCATGCATCATTCACTTCATGGAGCCTCTCAAGAGTATGGGAGCTTGATGATCGCAGCGAAGGGACATCAACTCAGAGCTTATGAAGCGAAGGAACGGACTACAAAGGTTGTAATCCCTAATCTCTTAGATGTTAAGTTGTTAACTTGTAGTTTTGTTTGATTCTCTAGTATCGATTCTAGGTTAGGGTTATCTAGAACGGCAAAAAATTTGAACTTGGTATGGACGATACCTCCCGAAAAATTGCTGCCGTTGTAGGTATCCCAACAGTGGTATCAGAGCCTAGCTAGAGAATTAGACGGATAAGTGTAGGATTACGAAACCGAAACAACTCAAAAACACCCGAATACGAACCCTAGTTTCTGTCGAAATTTTTCAGATGTCAATTTTTTTTTAAACAGTTGCAGAATGATGTATGAGATACATAATGAACACTGTACAAAATTCACCCCATTCCCTCGGAAAATGGCCGAGCACACCACTACCAAAACCGGCTAGATCGGCCTCAAAGGGGTTGAAATTTTTACAGTGTTCATGGCTCTGGGTTTTGGTACTTCAGGTGTTGTTTGTTTTTGCTAATTTTGCATGTGATGTTATCTTTTAGCAAAGGCAATTTGGAGTGTTTTGTATTCGTAATTCTAGGTTTTGTTTCGGTTATCTTAGACGGTGTTAAAAAGTTCAATCGGATATCAAATACCCACTTTCACCCTTTGCCGGAAAGTTTTCAAGTGTTGGATTTTTCCTTAGTTAAAGAACATTCAAATATCGTGCAAGTGATTCGGTGGACCCTCGAGAAGAAAGAAACCTTAACTTGATTTTGTGACCGTCAAAACCGCCACTAAACCCTAGGGTTTGTGGTAGTTTAGCAGTGCCACAAGTGAGGCATTGGTTGACCCTTCTACGGCTGGTTCATTGCTACTGTGGCATGTGATGGATACTTTTAAACTACGCTCAAGTGTTGAGAATTTTGGGTATTTTTGGGTGTTTGTTGATTCGATCAGAATGTTTAACGTCGTCAAGCTTTTTCTGTAATGTGATACAATATGTGGAATTCATATAGTTAGGCATGAAATCCGTAATATGTGATATTTCGGGTTTACGATGTCTAAGGTGATTGTGGATTCCAAATATTGTAGTTTTTCACTTTTTTTCTTCGACCGTAAGTGTAATAGGTGGTATATCACCGGTTTCGTTGATATACATCAACGACAATTGGGATATGCATATTTACTTACGTTGATGACATGTGATGTTATGTGTTGCTGTGATATGTTATATTGGATCATCGTGTTTTGAATAGCCGGGGGTTTTATATGAGATGAGGGTTTTTTTATTTCCATTCATGTAAAATTCATTGTATATAATATTCTTTTATTGGGGCACTTCCGAGTTGAGGATGATTTCACCATTGTATATTATTTACTTTTCCGCATTAGGATAGATCCAAGGAGGAGAGCACAAGCAGCCGGGTTCTAGGGTCCAGTGGGAGGCCATCTCGAGGAGTCTAGACCGGGTCTCCTAACCCTAGAATTGGGAGGGTTGCTTGCCACTCTCATAGGGGTCTAGGGATGTGGGTTTGGCTATTCATCACGACCGTGGAATCCGTGTTTTATACAGGCTCAAAATAAAACACAGACCTCCTAGTATATCCAATATTTCATATGTTATCTTCTTCTGCTGATATACTGTGATGTGATCATATTATATACGTGAGACGAATGCTTTATTATTGTATATATGACATATAATAAACGTTGCTTATGTTTTGCACCCATGCTAGTCCCGCCCCGCTATGCCGTTAGTTAAGTAACCTAACGGTGCATAACGGGACACTGTGGCGAATGCGAATGGCATAAGCGTACGTTGTATTTTCGTTTCCTCTGTGATGCTTAGGAAGCTTAATTGATGGGAATTCATTAATGAGATTAATGAAAGAAAAAGAAACCTAAAAGATGTTGTAGAATCAAATTTATAAAAAGGGTAGCTCTAGTTTTTTTGCATAGCGGTATTCCCTTGTAGAATATCCAGCACCTTATTCGATAAGGAACGAGCCGAGATCCCTTCACCGGGAGTGACCTCTTTAGCGAAATTAGCAGATGCTACAACTCACTCGGTTTTGTTTTATGATTGCTTCTATAGTTCTTGCTTTGCATAGTGGTATTTGTGAAATGTCCTGCACCTTATTCGATAAGGAAAGAGCCGAGATCCCTTCACCGGGAGTGACCTCTTTAGCGAAACTAGTAAAAGCCACACTCCTTTTCAAAATCACTTGTTTCTACAAAGATATCAAGTTCATTACGTAAAAGGTTTTCTGAAAAACCTGTCGTAGCCCTCCGTCATTTCAGATAAGTACTACTTAGTATTCGTGCTACGTTTGTTGACTATGTTAAGGCGTAGTGTGCGGTAGCTAATTAGTGCTTGTCTGTTAAAACATGAGATGTGATTGGATTAGGGTAGTCACACGACTTTGTTTACTATGTTAAGGGTCGTGCGGGTGGGTTTAATTCAATTGGTAAATGACGGGTTGAACTTGGCTAGCGCTTATGATTTGTTGACTATGTTAAGGTCATAAGTTGCTAGGGGAAAAAGAATTATCGGGAATTTTAAGTGTTGAAATTTACAATGAGATTGCATATCTTCTATGAGATAATTGGATCCTGATACCCACTGCGAGTAATAGTTACTCCCGGGAGAGTTTTACACATGACAATTAGCCGATCAAGTAGGTGTCTAGAAAGGTGTTAACGGGGTTATACTTCTGGGAAAACGAGGTTTATTTTAATTAGGTCCGTGCGAAAGCACGGAGAACCTCCCTCAAAGTACCAACACCGACCTGGCTGAAAAATTGGCGAACTTGTAAGGTGTAATTAATCCCGGCCAGTCTTACCTTTTAGGGTTTGAAGGAAGATTTGATGAAAACAGTGGGAGCCATCCTGATTAGATAAGATAATAACCAATCTAATCTTGCAAGAGCATACGCTAAAGTGTTTTCTTCTCTCTCTCTCCAGATAGCGACCATGTCAGGCCTTAATCAAGATACTAATATGGATGTATTGACCGAATCCACTTGTTATACTGAGCAGGGGAACGTTGGTCCCGCTCTAACTTATAATTGTTATAAGTCCGAGCAGGGAATAGGAGAATATCCGGATTCTCACTCCGCCCAAAAGAAGAATAAGCATATTGATGCATCTTCTTCGGGTGTGTTAGTTATCGAGAATTGTTTCTCAGTTCACTCTACGTCCTGAGTATTAGATACCGGATCGGGATCCCACATATGTAATATGTTACATGGGCTACGGAAAGGTAGGGAACTGGGAATGGGTGATCATTCCATAAGAGTAGGGAATGGTGCAAATGTTGTAGCCAAAGCAGTTGGCGAATATCACCTTGTTTTACCAAATGGTAATACATTGATTTTGAACGAATGCTATTACATTCCGACCCTGATATGCAATCTTATATCAGTTTCTTTATTAAGTAAAGAAGGATATAATTTTGTAGTATAGGATAATGTTATGAACATATTCCTAAATCAAAAGTTGATTGGATCATGCTCGTTAAATAATGGCATATACGTTCTGAATCAAACTACGGTTCTTAATGTACAAAACACACACAAGAGGAAGAGTTCAGAAATGAACGAATCCTTCTTATGGCATTGCAGACTAGGTCATATCAATGCGACAAGACTAGCTAAGTTACATAAGGATGGATATTTGAATCCGTTCGAATTTTCATCTTATGACACTTGCCAGTTATGTCTCAAAGGCAAGATGACCAAAACTCCGTTTAGTGGACACGGAGAAAGAGTTACGGAACTCTTGGAACTGATACATAGTGATGTATGTGGTCCCATGTCTACACATGCCAGGAATGGTTTCTCATATTTCATTACATTCACTGACGATCTCTCAAGATAGGACATGTGTTCCTGTTGAAACACAAGTATGAAGTTTTTGAGAAATTCAAAGAATATAAAAACGAAGTCGAGAATCAAACGGGTAAAAGTATTAAGATCCTACGATCTGATCGAGGAGGAGAATACTTGAGCAATGAGTTCCTGGACTATCTAAATGAGAATGGCATTCTCTTTCAGCCGACTCCTCCGTATACACCACAGCACAACGGCGTATCGGAACGGAGGAATCGCACCCTATTAGATATCGTGCGCTCTATAATGAGCACTGCTTAGTTTCCTATTTCCTTTTGGGGCTATGCGCTTGAGACAGCAGCATACCTATTGAATCAAGTTCCATCTAAATCTGTACCTACCACATCATATGAGATATGGAGTGGGAAGAGACCATATTTTAAACGAGTTAAGATATGGGGTTGTCCGGTCTATGTCAAAAGGAAAAATCCGGACAAACTCGAGGCACGATCAGTTCTATGCAAGTTTGTGGGATATCCAAAGAATTCACAAGGATATATTTTCTACCATGCTGAGGAGTAAAAGGTGTTTGTTTCTCAATATGCCACCTTTTTAGAAAAGGAATTTCTTGTAAAAGAAATTAGTGGCATGGAGGTAGAGCTGGAAGAAGTTCCAGCACCACAAACTGCAACTGAAGATTTAATGGAACCAGAGGATTCGATAGTTCTCGATGAAGCCCAGCCTCTCCGCCGATCTAGTAGGTTTCCTCATCCATTTGAGAGATACTACGGTTTTCTCATCGATGGTGGAAGCGAGGATTGCATCATGGAAAATGATGACCCAACTAGTTTCGAGCAGGCCATCACGAGTGGGGACTCTGTGAAATGGCTGGATGCAATGCGATCTGAGATGGAATCCATGTACACCAATAAAGTCTGGACTTTGGAAGTTGCTCCTGAAGGGGTAAAACCCATTGGGAGTAAAAGGATCTTTAAGAAGAAACTTGGTGTAGATGGAAAAGTTGAGACTTTCAAAGATAGACTTGTTGGAAAGGGTTTTCGTCAACGACCAGGTGTGGATTATGACGGAACCTTTTCTCCAGTGGCTATGCTTAAGTCCATCCGGATCCTACTTGCCATTGCTGCATACCATGACTACGAAATCTGGCAAATGGATGTTATGACCGCCTTTCTAAATGGTGATTTAGAGGAGTGCATGTACATGGCTCAGCCAGAGGGCTTCGTAGACAGTGGGAGCAGCGGAAAGGTGTGCAAGCTGCTTAAATCCATCTACGGGTTAAAGCAGGCATCGTGGAGTTGGAACATCTGTTTTGATATTGTAGTCAAAGAGTTCGACTTCATCAAGAACGTAGATGAACCTTGTATTTACAAGAAGGTGGCAGAGAGTAAGGTTGTCTTCCTCGTATTGTACGTGGATGACATACTCTTAATAGGAAATGATGTTCATATGCTGCACTCGGTCAAGCTCTTCTTATCACATAGATTCTCAATGAAAGATCTAGGTGATGCCGCCTGCATTTTGGGAATTAAGATCTATAGAGATAGACCTAAGAGGATACTGGGATTGTCCCAATCTAGGTACATTGACACCATACTAAAGTGGTTTAGTATGGAAGAATCCAAGCATGAGAATTTACCCGCGATCTCTGGACCCACTCTTTTCAAAGAGATGTCTCCTAAGACTGATTTGGAGAGAGCTCGCATGCAAGGGATACCCTATGCTTCGGCAGTAGGCTCTATCATGTACGCGATGCTATGTACCAGACCCGATGTAGCATACTCACTAAGTGTAGTGAGTAGGTATCAAGCAGATCCAGGAGAGAGTCACTGGACAGCTGTGAAGAACATTCTCAAGTACTTGAGAAGGACTAAGGAGATGTTCTTAGTGTATGGTAATGGAGAACTCCAAGTGGAGTCCTTTACCGATTCAAGCTTCCAAAGTGATAAGGACGACTCTAAGTCGCACTCGGGCTTTGTATTTACCCTCAATGGAGGGGCGGTTTGTTGGAAGAGTTCCAAGCAAGAAACCGTGGCAGACTCGACGATGGAGGCTGAATACATCGCTGCCAACGATGCTGCCAAAGAGGCTGTCTGGATGAAGAAGTTCATCACTGAACTTGGTGTGGTTCTGTCCATTGTGCATCCAATACCTTTGTATTGTGATAACAATGGAGCTGTGGCTTTGGCCAAGGAACCTAGGTCCCATTAGAGATCCGGGCATATTCTGAGGTGGTATCACCTGATCCGGGAGATAGTTGATCGCCGAGAGATCGAGGTCAGGAGAGTTGACACGAAGCACAATACTGCGGATCCACTCACGAAGGCCATACCCCAGATACAATTTGAGAGATTCTTCGGGATGTTGGGTATGAGATACTACAACAGCTGGCCTTAGTGCAAGTGGGAGATTGTTAGTTATGTATATGCCCTAGAGGCCATTGTTGTACATATGATGTATATTATAGTGGATGCTTGGATATTTATAGAGATGACTTTCTTGCTCGACATGATAGTATGCTATCTGGTTTCGCTTTGTCTTAACATGTTGACTTGTATTGGTTTTCTGTCTTGCTCTCACATGTTGATAAAAACCTTAGGATATGTACTCGACTACTGGGACTATGATGCAGATCATACTAGTAGGGACAGGGTAGTCCAAGAGTACATCCTATAACTGTTCCTAGTCGAGGGTGTATCGAGACAGGGCATCGATACTCCAGAGTAGACTAGCGTATACGCATCTTGACCCATATGATGGGTGATGGATGATCCCATATCCATTGGTGTTTGACATCAAGGATGGTGTACGGGTGTTCAGTGGAGACTGGGTACACTGAACGGAATCGCCGAGAACTCCTAGATGGTATTATACATATCGTCAGATAGCAGTTC
This sequence comes from Agapanthus africanus, assembly GCA_030015575.1. Classification (NCBI taxonomy): domain Eukaryota; kingdom Viridiplantae; phylum Streptophyta; class Magnoliopsida; order Asparagales; family Amaryllidaceae; genus Agapanthus; species Agapanthus africanus. Next base: position 237,163,268 of record CM057337.1, read on the forward strand.
TCTGGTGACACTGGTACAGGTTAGTCTGTAGACCCGAGATCGTCATAGAGTCTTGTGTGATTCCCACTGTGCTTTGATTTCCACCTTACCACGTTCATGAGAACGTGCAAAACGGTGGCTTTTGGGTACAGTCCCGAATCACATGGAGGCAATGAGCAATAGGAGGGGTTTCGTCTCGTCCGGTATTGGGGGTTGATGTTGCGCTGTGTTCGATTGGCTATAACCGGAAGTCCCTGGCCAGGGCTGTTATGGAGATCTACTGGTAAGTGTTATCAGTAGTTTCTCGACCCGTTATGAGCCTCACATTGACACGACTTATCGGTTACTGGGGTCTGACGTTTACCACCCCTAGACTGGATATGGGACATATCAGATGAAGAGACCGGACTGTACGGTAGTGTTACTGATTGGATTCACAGGAGTGTGTGCGGGCTTGCTTGTTGATCTTCTGATCGCTCAATACCCGGGCGGCTGTTACGTTTAGCTGACCGCTTGCAGCTTGTGGGTGTTTGATATGATCATCACCTACTGCCGGCGTATTGACGAGTCTTTAGAGTCCTACACAGAGCTTTCCTGGCTCAGGCGAAACGGAGTAGGAGCACATATGTGATATGTGCGGGACCGAGATTAATATGATATGTGATACCGTATTCTATTCTCGCGATATGTGATATCGGCCGGGTATATGTGATATAGCCGGGTTATCGGATCAAGTGTTGATTCGATAAAATGATACATATTATATTAGTCGGTTATATGTTATATAGCCGGATTATCGGATCAAGTGTTGATTCGATAATTTAATGTATTATTATATATGTGATATATTACATTACATTAACTAATATAAGCTCACTTAAATGATTCTTTTTCTCTCACTTGATGATACATTGATATATATGTGATATATGTTAATTGTATTATTTTATTTTTTTACATTAAATATTATATATGTGATATATAATATTGTAACATGCTTGGTTACAAATGCAACTAGGGTTTATGAGATTAAACCATGCTAGGGTTTAGATTAGGGTTAACATTTTGTTTTTAGTTAATTCTAAATTATGGATTAAAGTTAAGATATTTTATTATGTTGACTTTGTCCACTCTTTAGATATTTATTAGATATTTGTTAACCTAACCTTTTAACCCAAGCCCATGGTTTATTCTCTACAAGGGTTAAGCATGGCATGCATAACCCATAGTTGCATTTCTAACCTCACACATGAATTCATTTTATCACTTCATCTTCTTCTTCCTCCAAAAAGATTTCTAGCCTTTTCTTTTGTGATAAATGTTTGAGAGAAAAAGAAAACTAAAGAGAGTAAAATTCCTACTTCATCATTCTCTTATACACTAGCCATATAGTTTAGTGTGTTAGCTTCACTAATATCTAATTAGTGAATTACTAGCTTGGGTTTGTGATTCCTCAAGGTAGATCATCTTTGATTGTGAAGATTGTTAGTGTATATGCCCTAGGGGCCATTATTGTATCATACTAGTTTGTATATTACTTAATGGAAGCTTAGGATATTCACAGTTGTATAGACAGTCTTGCTCAAAATGGTAGTATGCTACTTGGTTTGTTTCTACTTCAATATGTGCAAGTGTTTCTTTTAGCATATCGCTTATACATATTAGTGGAGCCTTTAGGATCTTTGCTTGATTACCAGCGTTGTGATGGCAGTCACACTAGTGGGGGCTGGATAATCTACAAGCACATCCTTATACAGGTCCCTAGTCGTAGGATTATCGAGACGGGGCATCGATACTCCGGAGTAGACTAGCGTAAACGCTTCTCATCCCAGCAGGGGAGATGGTATGTCCCACAGCCATTAGTACGTCGTACTGGAGATAGTATACGGGTGCTCGTTAGGTTACGAGTACACTGGACAGGACTCTTCCGGAACTGTTGGTTGGTACTATACCTATCATCAGATAACAGTTCCCAGGTGACATGAGTACAGCTTAGTTTGTTGACTTGACACCGCTACTTCGCCTCGAGTGTGTTCCCACTGTACTTTGATTACTACCCTACCACGGCTCAAAGGAGTCGTGCAAACAGGTAGTAGTTGGGTGCAGTCCCGGAGCACTTGGAGGCAGTAGCGGTTAGACAGGATTCGTCTCTCCCGGTATTAGGGGTTGATATCACGCTGTGTCTAGGAAAGCCATTACACAAAGTCCCTGGCCATGGAAAGCGAGAATTACCGGTAGTGTTTCTAGTAGTTTCTCAGAGTGATCTGAGCTACACTCCGGCATGACTTGTACCGCTATTTGAGGTCTGACGTTTACCGCCCCTAGGCCCGACATGTGATACTTTTAGACGAACAGATCGGACTGTACGGAGATTGTCACATTCAGGCTCAGTAGGAGTTCGGATGGGTTTTTCTCATCGGCCTTCTTATCGACATCTACCTGGGGACTGTTACGTACAACTAGTACCGCTTGCGGCCTGTGGTTAAACCTACTGCCGGCGTAGTGTCGAGTCTTTAGAGTTCTACACAGAGAGTTTCCCTACACTAGGAAAAAGGTGTAGAAGCCATATGGTTTTACGGCAGGGCTACGATCACTTACGTGCACTTGTATGCGTATGATGTTCGGGCGGACAATATTAGTGGGCTTTGATTTAAGCCAGATCCTAGTATTGTACAGATGGATCAGTTTTTATCTTCTAGTATTCGTGTTCTATGGAATGCGGATGCGGGTGTGTATGCACGGATGTGAGGAGCGAAGAAGGAGATGCCTCATTATGGTTTTGACCATTGACTTGGTCAAAACCATTATGAGGTGGAGAAAAATGTTTACTAATCTTTTTAATGATAATTTTGTTTTGGCTAATTGGTTTGACTATTTTACAATGTTGACCATTTGACATAGTTGACTATTGTTGACTTAGATATTTTTGTGAGCACTAGATATTTTCTTGGCTTGGATTTAACTTGACATGATAATGGTCAAATCAATTGTAGCTATCACAATTTTCATGATAAAATATTGGTAATTATTTTTCTTTTAGATCATAATCTCATTTTCATCAAAAGAGAGCTCCCATGGTTCTTCTTCTTCCTCCTTACTAGAAATTTCTATAGCTCTCTTGTGTTGAGAAAAATAGAATCTAAATAGACAAACAAATCCATCTTCTTCCTCTACATCATCTAGGACATCAAGCATAGCAAACTTGTTCCCCTAGTTACCTCAGCTTGAGGTGAAGCTCAGACTATAGACTCTCGGGTGGATCGTCTTTGACTCTACGAGGCCGCGGAGGTGACCAAGATCCGGATCGATCCTCAGAGCTCACATGGACGAGGAGGACAGCGGAGAAAAGAACCTAAGGACAAGTTTTGTGAGGTATAATCGTCTATCATAGTAGATTAAACCTCCCGTAGTTTCGTTAGATATGGTTTGGCAAAGATCCTTCATACTTAGTTGTAACATTTCAGATACTTACTGATATCCGTAAGACATCAAAAAAAGACTGTGCGAATGCCAAGTGCCTCGTGTTGGCCTTGATTAGTTGTCAAAAACTTGTATTTACCGCAATCAGAACGGCGTCACTTCGCAGCTAGCCGGTGAGTACGGGTCGATCCACAGAGACGGGTAAATTCCTTTTATGTGTTTTAACGAGTTGATTCTATTTGTCGTTTTGATTGGTTTAAAAAAATCTATAAAAACTAGATCTAATTAATCTAATTAAGAGTCTTGCTAGGGTTAGGCTTAGGGGAAGTTTTGGAGATTAATGTTTCCTTCACCGCTTTCAATGCCTTCTTTTTTAGATCTATTAGATGTTACGTTAATTATCAATAAAGTGGATACGAATCTTTTGGGAAGATGTTTCTTCCTCTAGATTTGTATCCTTCCTTTGTTGATAATTACCCTAACCCCCATGGAGAACCGACCCTTTATACTACGGTTCACCGTTACCTCGAGGGGTAGGGTGCCGTAGGGAGCGGATGTGTGCGTATGCATGGAGTTCTTACTCTAAAGTGAAGATGGCATTGAAAGGGGTGAGAGATCTCATCTCTCAACCCTTTCGCTAAGGCTAACCCTAACAAGCGAGGAGACTACTCGCTCATTAGGGGATGATAAATTATACTAGAAAATAAAAGCAAGGAAATAAATTACCTACAGATTTGATGGCTCCCTCCAAGTAGAAGACAGAATAGATCTGAATGTCACTCCCAGAAATTCTGAATTTTATTTATTGAAAAGAGGCATACATTTTTCAGATCTAAGATTACAATTTATAGGAAAATAGGAAATCTAGGGTTACAGACTCTCACACATGCGCAATTACAGATTTGACCACTGAAAATCCCAACACCCACAACGTCGCAACAGTACAGAAAATCTGCACCGACATGGGCCCTCTATGGCCGCGGAACCGCGGCGCCAGCATGGGTTTGGCCGCGGATCCGCGGCCAACTAAGGGATTTGGGCTCAGAAAATCTTGGGCTTGGTTCAGGGTTTCTTGGGCTCCTTGTTTCCATATGTAGTTTCTCTGTTGGCTTCTCACTCTTCTCCAGATCTTCAGTGAAGACTTGTATTGGGCTTTTTAACCATTTCACCTTGACATTCGTTGCCTTGCACCTATGTGAACTGGGCTTGACTAGGATTCGTCTAATTGTTGGTCAAAAGTCCCTTTTCTGTTGTTTTGTGTCTTTTTCACTGTATTTGCTCCAGAAACCTGTATCCTGTAATATGCAACAAACGTGCGTCAAGAGTACCTGTTTATTTATAAAAAGGATAAGAATAGGGAAATGATAAATGCAATATTATGGTCTGAACAAATACCCCCAAACTTACCTTTTTGCTCGTCCTCGAGCAAACTTATTTTTATTCACTAAAATCCTAACCGCACTTTCGCAGGGAAACGCGATTGCATTGAGCACGTGCAACAAGCCGTTAAACCTCTAGGTGTCCCTAGTAGGAGGAGTGTTGTCTCCTGAGGGTTTTCAGCGGATTACACCCACAAAATCCTATCAACTCGGCCCACTGACTTTTGTTCTTCATTTACGTCTTCTAACAAGGAATTCTATTATCTTCCACTTGTATATCATCCACCCATATTCTTCACACTTCCTCATTATTTAACTTACGATTATATATGTTATGTAGACCTACTTAGCTTTCGGCATCTTTTAAGTCTTCTTCTAGGGTTTCATCTCAACTTAGGAATTCTCTATCAACTCCATTAAAGATACAAATTTTATCTTTCATTCCTCTCTCTTATCTAAATTCCAATCACATACCCCTACGTGTGTGTATAGATCACTCCTACACTTGGAAATTCAATTCAAGCAATCATGCCCTAGTCCATTGTCCAAAGTACTTATTAATTGGTGAATTTAAATGAAATTCGCTTACACATCCTTCATGCGACCGTTAATACTTCTTGAGGTACCAACGACCGATTACAAAATGCGTTTGCACTTTAAAGCTTACTTCCTAGTCCTTGCAACACCCAAGGCTTTAGCAGTGACTCCCAAACCAGTTGGTCTAAGGCACTAGGTGATGAAGCACCCTCGCTAAATATTTTTCTATTTTTGCAGCCTTAAGTAATCACAAAAACCAGTGTCCATTTTTTTATTCTTTATTCACATTTTTTTTTCTTTTATTTTCATTGTACTAAGGACTTTAGACAAGAGTATTTCAAGGTCTCTTCTACTATTCCAAGTTTCAAGGTGCGTGAATGTGCAAATTGTAGGGTATACATTTTCAGAATTTAGACTTAAGCTAGGAACTATTTTTCAAACTTATACTCTAATAAGAACATCAATACTCTTCCTTTGTTTCGACTTAGCCCAAGAAGTAAACCCAAAATTTGCCTATTTCTAAATAAACTACAAGGCATATACTTTCTACCGTTAAACTTTAAGGAATGTTATTTTTAAGGTTTTTAATTCACTAAGTCTAAGATCTAGTTGTTCCTAGCCAGTTAACCTATCTGTCAAACTCTAGTCAATTAGCCAAAATTGAATACAATAATTTTTATAATTTTTGAATTTTTTCAAATTTTTATGGGTTTTCAAATAAGTATGCAAATGCAAAAATATGTACAAATGAATGCGGAGGAAGAAGACGTACCGAGCATAAATACCCCCAAACTTGAACTTGACAGTGTCCTCACTGTCATACTAAACCAAGAGGGTCAAAATACTGGCACTTCCCTGCTTATTTATTTATAATTTTTTATTGTTAAGAAAAACAAAAATATATACAAAAAGGTCCTCCCCCAAACTTCATTTAAACTATGTTAGACATTACTGCCAAACTTTGCATCGGCCAAAAGTCAACACCAACCAGTTGAAAAATTTATCAGTAAAGAATATTGGTTGGTGGAAAAATAAGTTGTGGTGGTCCGCAAAGAATTGGGGAAGATAGAAGTAGTGGTATGGGAGGTGTGGAGGTAAATATACAGGTGATGGTGATGAATCGAAACGAGAATGTAAATGATCAGCAATCAGTGGAGTGTTGGCATTCTCGTAGCTTATTAAAAGAAATGGGGGTATTTCAACTTCTAAAGGAGGAGGTTGACTCACCACAATACCCCCAAGATGTTCCTTTGGGTCCTCTATTGACATGGCATCATCCATCAATTGTGTATGATATTCACTTATGAGGGAACTTATCTCCTCGATGTCCGCCATAGTCCAACCGACAACTTGCCGCCTATCTTGTAAGACCGTTAAGAGGGCGTTCTCTTGCTCGATGGCTAGAGAGGCCGATATAATAATGGGAAAGGTCTCATTCTCACCTATGTAGGCATATCTAAGGTGAGACGGCAAGGGCATGAGTTCGAATTTCTGAGGCGAAAGAATCATTGCGGAATCTACCTCGAACTCAAAGGACTCCAACACAGGTTCGAAATCACTGCAAACAACCGATTCAGATGGCTCGACTGACTCATCCAAAAATTCAAACGACTCATATTCGGGCTGTGAGTCATCATCATCTAAAAAAGTAAAACATTCATAGTCAACATCGGTTGTGTCAACGGTGGTAGGCTCAAGGAGGGACGCACTAGTGGCGTCAAAACTATTTTCATTAAACAAGAATCTTTCAAGCTCGCAGTCCTCCTGCGTGATTTCGTGAATAGAGCAAACTTCTCGTGTACTAGTTTTTGGTACGGGGGGCAGACTTCCCATCTTATAAATATAGAACTCACTAGACCTCTTTCCGAAGGATAGAGTCATGGAGCCATTGCGACAATTTATTACGGCATTGGAAGTGGCCAAAAATGGTCGACCAAGAATCACCGGAATTTGGTTTCTTGGGTTAGCAACAGGTTGTGTATCCATAACGATAAAATCAACGGGGAATATGAACTCCCCGACTTTGAACAACACATCCTCTAGTTGACCCCTAGGATAGGTGATTGATCGATCAGCCATTTGGAGAGTGCAACGAGTGGGTTTCAACTCTCCAACCCCTAATTGTTCGTACACGGAGTAGGGAATCTGGTTAACACTAGACCCAAGATCTAAAAGTGCTCGATTAATTTTCTTATCCCCAATTGTGATGGAAATCGTAGGACAGCCGGGGTCCTTTCGTTTTTGGGGTAAGGTTTGATGGTGGTTAATAGCATTGCTCACTGCACTAGTCACTAGCACTTTCTTGGGTACTTGAGATGCCTTTCTCTTTGAGGTGCATAAGCCCTTTAAAATTTTGCGTATGAAGGGACTTGTTGGATAGCATCCAAGAGAGGTATATTTATGCTAACCTGCTTAAACAATTCCACAATCTTTTCCACTTGTGCAGTTGGTTTATTGGGACTCAACCTGTTTGGAAATGGTGCATTTTGAAAATTTGTTGAGTCACATGTCTGTGGAGTAGACTGTGGATTAGGAACGGATCCCGGTGTAGATGTGTTCGTGTTGTGAGAAATGGGTCCGTTAGAGCTAGAAGAAGTAGAGCCATGTGAAGGGTGGAGAATAGGCTCTAAAGAAAAAGGTGAAGAAGGAAGTGAAAAAAATGAAGAAGGGGAAGAAGAAGAAGAAGGACCACCGGCGGGGATGTCATCACTAGTTCCCACATTATTTTGCAACTCTCTTCCGGATCTCAACGTGGTCACCGCATTTACATTGTGATTGTGATATGCGTTTTGTGTGTGACCGGGATTGGGCAATGGTTGAGATGGAAGCTTTCCTTTTTCTCTTTCGCTCAACGCAGTAGTTAATTGTGCAATTTGTGCCTCAATAGATTTGATACTTTGATCGTGTGAGGCATTGTTATTCATTAAAGATTGAACATAACTTTCAAATCTTGCTGCGGATTCTGTAGATTGTTTGAGAAATGCTTCTAGACTCTTCTCGAGCGAGCTAACCTTATCATCATTTGGTTGAACTAAGTTGTTCGTTTGATTTGTATAAGGTTGTTGTTGGAAAGGTTGCTGGTTTTGAGTTTGTGAGGGTGCTTGTTGTTGTTGTGGAGGAGGTCTTTGAAAATTATTATTCCCTTGGAACTGTTGATTTGGGTGACTCCTCCACCCCTGATTGTATGTCGAAGAGTACGGATCATTTCTTTGTCGTTGCTGAAATGCAGCATTGACTTGATCCTGTCCTTGAATGGGTGCATTATAAGGACACTCTTCGGTTAGGTGCGATGGGTTCGAACAACAAGCACAAACAGTTCGTGTGGGTAGAGTAGGGGCAGGAGAAGACGATGAGATTTTGGTCTCAATGGCTTCTAGCTTTTTCATAAGTGAGGCCATCTCGGCCTTCATAGCAATCGACATATCTATTTGATGTATGCTTGCCCTAGATTGACCAACTGAAGAAGATGATGTGGTCTTGGTACTCTCCCACTGAATTGTTTGCTCACTTAGGTCCTCAAGAAACTGCCAAGCTTCGTCGCTAGACTTGGAGAGAAAATGACCTTGACATATTGTTTCTAGCAATTGCTTCGTTGCTGCGTTCAATCCCTCGTATAATGTTTGGCAAAGTTGCCAACTTTCTATCCCATGATGAGGGCATTGAACGAGTAGGTCTTTGAATCTCTCGAAGCACTTCCAAAATGGTTCGGAAGGAAGCTGTGAAAATTGTATAATCTCGTTTCGGATTCTAGCAGTTTTGTGATGAGGATAGAACTTTTTCAGAAAAGCTCTCACAAACTCGTCCCAATTCCTAATGGAATGTGATGCGGTGCTGTATAGCCACTTCTCGGCTAGGTCACATAAGGTAAAAGGAATGACCCTTAGCCTTATTGCGTCATCACTTAATTGGGTTGTCTTCATCATGGCACAAACGTTTTGGAATTTATTAATGAAAATATATGCATCTTCGGATTCCAAACCATGAAACTTAGGCAGCATATTGATGAAGTGTGGTTTTATTTCAAAATTATCCCCATTCGCCGGTGGGGGTGAAAGACATGTGGGTAAAGAAGTGCGGACGGGATAGAAGAGATCCTGGAGCGCAACTCGTGCGGGCGCTACAACAGACGGGAGATTCGGGTTATTCGCACCTAACGGAGGTGGAATCATTCCCGTTGGTAAGGTATCGTTGGGGTTGAATCCCGACATACCTTCGAAAGAATTTGAAGGTGGAGGTAAGAAAATGGAAGGAGTTTCGACTTCGGTGTCGAAAAGTTCGTTGGTCGGTACCAACGAAACACGGACTAATCGGGCGTTAGTATCCCTAGTCCAAAATGACATACACTAAAGGAGTAGTGTAGTCAGAAAAAAAAAATAGAATGTGGGGGTAAGATAACGTCAGTGAGAAGAAGTGGTGGAAGTGAGTTTGCAAGTTTTCTTTAGCGGCAAGTTGCAAGTTTTTAAAAGATTTTTTCTTTTTCTTTTTCTTTTGTTTATGTGAAGGTTTTGCAAAGAGGTTTTAGGAAAGGGACTCATGACACCAATGTGTCAACCACACATGCACAATCAGGCCTAGATCTAGGGTCGCCTAGGTCTGCTAGACAGCTCCTAACTAGGGCTAGAGATAGGACCTCAAACCGCCTCTTCACGGACAAGTACGGCCAGGTAAGTGGGAAGGAACCACCACTACAGTGGGCCTAATTTATAACCACTAGCCTAGACACCGCAATGTCGGTTAGGATAAACGGCTGATGCCTACCCTAGTCCTTTTCGTATTGAGCTCGCTGTCCTTAGGTCTGAGTCTAATCTTTTTTTTTAATTAATTGTGGTCGATGCAAAATGCTTTAGGTGTTTTCTGGGGTCCTGGGAAGGGTGATGAAATCCCCACCCAATCTGAGTTTGGTCAAATAGCCCCTTAGAGTCCGGTTAAATTATGCAAAACAAATGAAATTTCACTTGCATTCAATTTTAGCGCGGCGCAAAGAAACCTGCAGAAAATCTGTTATTTAGAAGGGGGATAAAGACTTTTTACGCAAAGAAGTACTGCATAAAATTTTTTACAGTGGAGATATGGAGATTGCAGAGGGGAGGAAAAGAGAGCAAACCCACAAAATTTCAATTGCTGATGTGTCCTTCAGAGCGCGGAACCGCGGCAGTTATAGGGTTCAGGCCGCGGAAGGGCGGCTGTATGAGGAGAACAGTGTTTCAAAAAATTTGAGTGTCTCTGTTGTGGATTTTCCCTTCTGTTCTGATATGTACTTTTATAATTTACCCTCTGTAAAATTCCAGATCCACAATCCTTTGCTGTTCCTGCAAGATTCAAATAGCAAACCCTTCAAACAGATCAAAGTCGATAATTTTTGTATTTTTTTTTTATATTTTCAGATTTTTATAATTTTTAAAATTTATATCAACCCGAAAATTGACAAAAAGAAAAATTACGCCGTCCCCGGCAACGGCGCTCAGACTATAGACTCTCGGGTGGATCGTCTTTGACTCTACGAGGCCGCGGAGGTGACCAAGATCCGGATCGATCCTCAGAGCTCACATGGACGAGGAGGACAGAGGAGAAAAGAACCTAAGGACAAGTTTTGTGAGGTATAATCGTCTATCATAGTAGATTAAACCTCCCGTAGTTTCGTTAGATATGGTTTGGCAAAGATCCTTCATACTTAGTTGTAACATTTCAGATACTTACTGATATCCGTAAGACATCGAAAAAAGACTGTGCGAATGCCAAGTGCCTCGTGTTGGCCTTGATTAGTTGTCAAAAACTTGTATTTACCGCAATCAGAACGGCGTCGCTTCGCAGCTAGCCGGTGAGTACGGGTCGATCCACAGAGACGGGTAAATTCCTTTTATGTGTTTTAACGAGTTGATTCTATTTGTCGTTTTGATTGGTTTAAAAAAATCTATAAAAAATAGATCTAATTAATCTAATTAAGAGTCTTGCTAGGGTTAGGCTTAGGGGAAGTTTTGGAGATTAATGTTTCCTTCACCGCTTTCAATGCCTTCCTTTTTAGATCTATTAGATGTTACGTTAATTATCAATAAAGTGGATACGAATCTTTTGGGAAGATGTTTCTTCCTCTAGATTTGTATCCTTCCTTTGTTGATAATTACCCTAACCCCCATGGAAAACGCGCGCAACCGGCCCTTTATACTACGGTTCACCGTTATCTCGAGGGGTAGGGTGCCGTAGGGAGCGGATGTGTGCGTATGCATGGAGTTCTAACTCTAAAGTGAAGATGGCATTGAAAGGGGTGAGAGATCTCATCTCTCAACCCTTTCGCTAAGGCTAACCCTAACAAGCGAGGAGACTACTCGCTCATTAGGGGATGATAAATTATACTAGAAAATAAAAGCAAGGAAATAAATTACCTACAGATTTGATGGCTCCCTCCAAGTAGAAGACAGAATAGATCTGAATGTCACTCCCAGAAATTCTGAATTTTATTTATTGAAAAGAGGCATACATTTTTCAGATCTAAGATTACAATTTATAGGAAAATAGGAAATCTAGGGTTACAGACTCTCGCACATGCGCAATTACAGATTTGACCACTGAAAATCCCAACACCCACAACGTCGCAACAGTACAGAAAATCTGCACCGACATGGGCCCTCTATGGCCGCGGAACCGCGGCGCCAGCATGGGTTTGGCCGCGGATCCGCGGCCAACTAAGGGATTTGGGCTCAGAAAATCTTAGGCTTGGTTCAGGGTTTCTTGGGCTCCTTGTTTCCATATGTAGTTTCTCTGTTGGCTTCTCACTCTTGTCCAGATCTTCAGTGAAGACTTGTATTGGGCTTTTTAACCATTTCACCTTGACATTCGTTGCCTTGCACCTATGTGAATGGGCTTGACTAGGATTCGTCTAATTGTTGGTCAAAAGTCCCTTTTCTGTTGTTTTGTGTCTTTTTCACTGTATTTGCTCCAGAAACCTGTATCCTGTAATATGCAACAAACGTGCGTCAAGAGTACCTGTTTATTTATAAAAAGGATAAGAATAGGGAAATGATAAATGCAATATTATGGTCTGAACAGGCCTCAGTTGATGGTGCATACCAGAGGCATCACGAGAAGATGGACTTAGTTTCTGTCTTCCTTCATAACAAAAATTTATATGGAGAGCAATCTCGTATCGCAAGATATGAGACCTCGAACGAATTGCTTCAAGTGAGGTTGGCTGTCGGGTCATCTGTAGGGGACAACGTCCCTACAGTGACTAGCTATATTGATGAGCTCATGGACCTGAGGACCACGTTGAAGAACGAGTCACATACTGACTTGATTCTACAGTCTCTACCTTCTACTGACACCGTGAAGGAAATCAGGAAGGTAGAAGGAAAGGGAAGGGCAAAAGTTTTGGGACTATATGTGGTGAAGGAGGGACGTTCCTATTGTTACGGGAAAGGACATTGGCAGAGGGATTGCAGGGCTAGCAAAGCCAGTAGCCAGGATTCGAAGCATGTTGTGGCTTCGGCTTCGGGTGTGTTTGTAATAGAAAATTGTATGTCAATTAACTCTACTTCCTGGGTACTAGATACCAGATCAGGATCTCATATCTGTAATTCATTACAGGCTTTGATAAACCGTAGAGTTATCAGGTTAGGTGATATGACTCTCAGGGTAGCTAACGGATGAGCGTGGACGCTGAATCCGTGGGGAATATCACATTGGATTGACAAGTAGGCAGATATTGATTCTATGTAACTGTTTGTATGTACCTAGTTTAGCTTGTAATATCATATCTTTATCCTTACTTTCTAAGGAAGGATATGATTTTACTTTTGTAAGCGATGCGGTCTACATCCACCTAAATCAAATTCTGATTGGGTCAGGTACATTAGAAAATGGAATATACGTATTAAATCAAGCTCAGGTTTTCAGTGTCCAGAACACACTTAAAAGAAAGTCTCCAGAAACAAATCAGGCTTTCTTATGGAATTGTAGACTGGGTCACATCAATGAGACACGGTTGACGAAGTTACATAAAGAGAGATATTTGAATCCGTTCGAATATCAGTCTTATGCTACTTGTGAATCTTGTCTCATGGGAAAGATGACAAAGACTCTGTTCACTGGACACGGAGTAAGAGCGAGCGAGCTCTTGGGACTCATACACAGCGATATATGTGGTCCATTGTCTACACATGCGCGGAGTGGTTATTCATACTTCATTACTTTTATGGATGATTTCTAAAGGTATGGACATGTCTTCTTGATGAAGCATAAATCCGAGGCCTTTGAGAAATTCCGGGAATACAAGAATGAAGTGGAAAAACAAACAGGCAAAAGTATCAAGACACTGAGATCTGATCTAGGTGGTGAATACTTGAGTGCCGAGTTCCTGGGCTGCCTAAAAGAGAATGGAATTCTCTCTCAGCTTACTCCTCCATACACACCACAACACAATGGTGTATCGGAAAGGCGGAATCGAACCCTATTGGATATGGTTCGTTCCATGATGAGTAAGGCTGAGTTACCGCGATCTTTCTAGGGTTATGCACTAGAAACAGCTGCATATCTTTTGAACAAGGTTCCAACCAAGACTGTGCCTACCACACCATATCAGATGTGGAGTAGGAAGAAACCCTGTCTTAAGTACCTTAAGACATGGGGATGTCCAGCTTTTGTAAAGAAGCAGCATGCGGACAAGCTCGAGGCACGCTCCGTACTGTGTAAGTTTGTGGGATACCCTAAGAACTCTAGGGGGTATCTTTTATATTCCGCAGAGGAACAAAAGGTTTTTGTTTCTCAGCATCCCCACTTCTTGGAAACTGAGTTTTTAGAAAATCAGATAAGTGGGAGCGCAATAGAACTAGAAGAAATTCCAGAACCATAAGCTATTACTGAGAGCTTGGTATAACCAGAGGTTTCAGGAGAACCGGATATCCCAGCGCCACTCTGCAGGAGTAGTAGGCAGTCTCATCTGCTCGAGAGATACTACGGTTTTCTCATTGACGGGGATCGAGAAGATTGCATCATTGAAAATGATGAGCCTACTAGCTTCCAGCAAGCCATTTAGAGCGGTGACTCAGTAAAATGGCTGGATGCAATGCTGACCGAAATGGAGTCCATGTACACCAACAGAGTTTGGACTTTGGACATTACTCCAGAAGGGGTAAAACCCGTAGGCTGCAAATGGATCTTCAGAAAGAAGATTGGTGTAGATGGACATGTTGAAACCTATAAGGCTAGACTTGTTGCAAAGGGTTTTCGTCAAAGACCTGGTTTGGACTATGACGAAATCTTTTCTCCAATTGCTATGCTCAAATCCATTCAGATCCTTCTTGCCATTGCTGCCTTCCATGATTATGAGATCTGGCAGATGGACGTAAAGACGGCTTTTCTAAATGGTAATTTGGAAGAGTGCGTCTATATGGATCAGCCAGAGGGTTTCATTCAGAGTGGGAGCAGCGGTAAAGTGTGCAAGTTGCTTAAGTCCATTTATAGACTAAAGCAGGCATCGCGGAGTTGGAACATTTGTTTTGATGATACTATCAAAGAATTCGACTTTATTAAAAATCTAGATGAACCATGCATTTACAGTAAGATTGTAGAGAAAACTATGGTATTCCTCGTGTTGTACGTGGATGACATTCTTTTAATAGGAAATGACATTCCTATGCTAGAGTCAGTTAAAGGATTCTTGTCACAGAGGTTCTCCATGAAGGACCTGGGTGATGCCAACTACATTCTGGAGATCCAGATCTATCATGATAGATCTAAGAGGATGTTGGGACTTTTGCAGTCCAGGTACATCGACACCATACTGAAACGATTCAGTATGGAAGATTTCAAGCGCGGTAACCTACCGGCTTGTCACGGATCACCCTCTCCAAAGAGATATCTCCAAATACTGATTTGGAAAGGGTTCGCATGTCATCTATACTCTACGCATCTGCGGTAGGCTCTATAATGTATGCGATGTTGTGTACCAGACCAGATGTAGCATACGTATTGAGCGTTGTAAGCCGGTATCAGTCGGACCCAGGGAGAAACACTGGATAGCAGTAAAGAACATTCTCAAGTACCTGAGAAGGACTAAGGAGATGTTCTTGGTGTATGGCAGAAAAGACCTCCAGATCGAGACCTTTGCTGACTCCAGCTTCCAGAGTGACAAGGATGACTCCAAATCCATATCGGGTTATGTCTTTACCCTCAATAGAAAGGCGGTTTATTGGAAGAGCTCCAAGCAGGAAACCGTTGCTGACTCGACGATGGAAGTGGAGTAGATAGCTGCTTGCGATGCCGCAAAAGAAGCTGTCTGGATGAAGAAGTTCCTTACGGAGCTTTAGGTGGTTCCTACCATTGTTGATCCAATACCGCTGTATTGCGATAACAATGGCGCTATAGTTTTAGCGAAGGAACCCAGGTCCCATCAGAAGTCCAGACACATTTTGAGGCGGTACCACCTGATTAGGGAGATCGTTGATCGTCGGGAGATCGAGGTGAGGAGAGTAGATTTGGAGAATAACACAGTAGATCCACTCACGAAGACCATACCCCAGACTCAGTTCGAGCGGCTGATCGAGATGATAGGTCTTCGATACGCCAGTACATGGCCCTAGTGCAAGTGGAAGATTGTTAGTGTATATTCCCTAGGGGCCATTATTGTATCATACTAGTTTGTATATTACTTAATGGAAGCTTGGGATATTCACAGTTGTATAGACAGTCTTGCTCAAAATGGTAGTATGCTACTTGGTTTGTTTCTACTTCAATATGTGCATGTGTTTCTTTTAGCATATTGCTTATACATATTAGTGGAGCCCTTAGGATCTTTGCTTGATTACGTGCGTTGTGATGGCAGTCACACTACTGGGGGCTGGGTAATCTACAAGCACATCCTTATACATGTCCCTAGTCATAGGATTATCGAGACGGGGCATCGATACTCCGGAGTAGGCTAGCGTATACGCTTCTCATCCCAGCAGGGGAGATGATCTGTCCCACAGCCATTAGTACGTCGTACTGGAGATAGTATGCGGGTGCTCGTTAGGTTACGAGTACACTGGACATGACTCGTCGGGAACTGTTGGTTGGTACTATACCTATCGTCAGATAACAGTTCCCAGGTGACATGAGTACAGCTTAGTTCGTTGAGTTGACACCGCTACTTCTCCTCGAGTGTATTCCCACTGTACTTTGATTACTACCCTACCATGGCTCAAAGGAGTCGTGCAAACAGGTAGTAGTTGGGTGCAGTCCCGAAACACTTGGAGGCAGTAGCGGTTAGACAGGATTCGTCTCTCCCGGTATTGGGGGTTGTGATCGCACGCTTTTGGCGTGTCAGAGTTCAAAGTTCTAAAGTTATAACCGCGATCAGGACGGTGTCGCTATGCAGCTAGCCGGTTGAGCACGGGTCGATCCACAGGGAGATGGTTGTATGTCCGTTCTTGTCTTAGACGAGTCAATAAAGAATTTGTATATATTTGCTCAATTCTAACCTATGTGTTTTATATGCAAGTATAAAGTTGTTAAGAAAAAGATATGAAAGTGTAAGCTAAAGAAATCCGCACTCAAAACCTTTGAGCCGAGTGTTGACCAATTGAAGCTAGAGCAATCGGCAACAACGTGGATTAGGGGATTTAAGCGCGGTATTCGTGGAGTCCGGCTTATTGACCCTTGTCCTTCCGTTCTTGTCTCTTGCTTTCGCCTCCGGCCAAACTGAACGCAACCGGTCGCGGTTAGGAATCACCGTTACCTTGGTAGGGTAGGGTGCCTAACGGAGCGCTTGCGTAACGTTTGGGCAGAGTTCAAAGGAAAATAACGGGAAAAGGAAATGAGCAAAGAAACATTAACTTACAATATCGTATTTATTCTTAACAACACATATTAACAACCATTCACAAAACGAACCAAAAAGAGCAAAAGAAAAGATAAACAAAGAAAAGAAAAGATTACAAGCAAGTAATTAAAAGTGCATGGAATTTAAGTGCATGAAAGTAAAGCAAGTATTAAAGTGCAAGAAAGTAAATGAGCAAGAAATGAAACTAGGAACCATAGAACCCAAAACAAGACATGGGTTCAATAACCAAATCTTAAACTTGCAAGCTCACTTAAGAGGTTGCAAGATCAAGAAAAGGCAAAGAACTCATGGAGAATGAAGCACAAAAGAGAGAACATTATTGATTCCAAAATGATACAACCCCTTGAGATCAATGACCAAAGCTTAAACTTGCAAGCTCACTTAAGAGGTTGCAAGATCAAGTTAAGGTAGAGAGCTCAAGGGGGAAGCTAAGCAAAAAGAATGATACAAAATAACCCTCATCTTCATTTAACATCCACTCAAAAGCTCTCACAACAATTTAATGAAGGAAAGATGAAGAAGAAGAAGAAGTAAACTAAAAACTAACAAAAAGAGGGCATAAGAATTCATCCCTACAATGGTTCAGATCTGGGGTATTTATAGGAGGAGAGTTGAAACCCTAGGGCAATTATTTGTGCCCAATTGAAGTGACTTAAATGCCCCCAAAACCTCAGACTCCACCGAGTCAACTCGGCCGCGGATCCGCGGCCGAGTCACCCTATCGGCCGCGGATCCGCGGCCATGTGGAGGAATTGGGAAGTCTGGTTTTTTGTGGGTTATGGTGCTGCTATTGTCTTCTGTTTAACAGGTCCAAAATGTCAATATTCTTCCATGATTTCTTCAGATCCGCAATAGTCCAAAATGGCATCAAAAATAATACCTTTGACCTTTTCTCCCTCGAGCTCCGTGCACCCAATGATTCTTATGCTGCCCCTTCGTGCTCTGTGCTTGTCCGAGACACGAATGACTACTGTCATATGTCTTGTCTCTGGAACCGGTACGCGGCACTGGACGGATACGGATGACTGGAACTCGGCTTTTATCTGCTGTCAACAGATGTTCTGTATTTTGGCGTAACAGTGGAGATTTTGTATCAATTGCGTTATTTTGGACTAGATAACTGTGGCCTGTAAATATGTAGCAAGCACGGATTAAAAGCACCTGCCTATAAACAAACGAGCGTAAGAATGGGCGATATAAAATGCAATATTCTGGTATGAACAAATACCCCTAAACTTAACTTTTGCTCGTCCCGAGCAAAACCAATTATTCATAAAAAGGAATCCTAACCGCACTTTCGCAGGGAACGCGGTTGCACTGAGCGTGTGCAACAAGCCGTTAAACCTCTAGGTGTCCCTAGTAGGAGGAGTGTTGTCTCCTGAGGGTTTTCAGCGGATTACACCCACAAAATCCCGTCAAGCTAGTTTCATAAGTTAACGTCGATTCTACTCCTACAGTTTAGTATCTACGTTAAAAATTCTATCATCCTAAGTTAGAAATATCCAACCCTAATGCTTCACACCTCCTTTCTATTTAACTTCAGATCTTATACGTTCCAAAAAAGTTTAGAAAGATGTTGGTATCTCCTGAGTTTTCCTTCTAAAGTGCGGTCTTAAATCAGGGATTTTTATCTACTTTACAGAAAACACAAGTCTTATTCTTCATTTCTATCTTTTATCCAAACATCGATTGTATACCCCTACGTGTGTGTAAATTTGCACCCTTACACTCTAGAATTCAATTCAAGCTATAGTACCCTTGCCCTAATACCTAATACTACTTCTTTTCATTTAATGATGGACGGTGTTGCTCACACACCTTTCATGCGACTATTAATGCTTCTTGAGGCACTAACAGCCGATTACTGAATGTGTGAGCTTAAAGCGTAAATAGCAGTTTCCAGGTCTTGACTTTATTCTATTTTTCTTTTTCTTTTTTCTTTTTCTTTTTCAAGACCGGATATATTTTTGAATAATGCTCTTTTGGTGTTTAGCTTTAAATACCGTTTTTTTCTTTCATACTAGGTTTTCAGGCAAGAGTATTTCTAGGTATCCTCTACTATCCCAAGTTTCAAGGTGAGTGTAAGTGCAGTTTGTAGGGTATATACTTTCTAAATTTGAACTCAAGAAAAGAAACTATTTTTCAGACTTATCCTTCAGTAAAGTTTCAATACTTTCTCCTCATCTTGACTTAACTCAAGAACTGAACTCAAGATTACCTACTTCTATAAAAAAAACTGTAAGGACGTATACTTTCCAAAGTTAAACAGAATGAGGGTTATTTTTTAGGGTTTTCAATTCCTAAGCCTAGAATTTAGTTATTTCTAACGTATCAACTAAGATTTCGGAATAAAAATCTAAGTTACCCTATTAGCTAACATGACGACAAAGTTTTTATATTTTTGGAAATTTTCGATTTTTATGGGTTTTTAATAAGGTATGCAAATGCAAAATATACAAATGAATGCGAAGGAAGAAAGCATACCGAGCACACCCCCAAACTTAAACTTGACAGTGCCCTCACTGTCAGGCTACACCAAGAGGGTCAAAATTGTCGGCGCTCTCCAAAAGAAATTTTTATACACAAATAAAATTAAAAAAAAAGAAAACCAAAAATATATACACAAAAAAGAGTCCCCCCCAAACTTAATTAAAACAGTGTTTCCACTGTTAAGCGTTGAAGTTTAGGATCAGGGGGGAAAGAACAGTATCAAGCTATACAAGGCCTTACACAGGCCAAAAGTGAGCACCAACCATTCAAAAATTCTATCGCGATAGTGTGCTGGTTAGTGGAAGAAGGCGTAGAGAAAAGAGATGGAGAATACGCGAGACCGTATGGAGATAGAAGTGGTATACGGTCTAGGTATATAAGAAGAATAATGGCGGAAGGGAGAAATAAGTGGAATATGAACTTGAGGGTGTAAATGGATTGAATAAATTAGTACAATCTGTAATGATCGATGTGAAAAGATGGATTGTACTAATCTATCATTATGGCGAGAAATGGGGTCAAATCCCTCAAGATTCGTAAGAAACCATGGGTATGCCGAACTCGGTAAACCAGACATAGGAAGTGAAAGTGATACGGTTTCTTATAAGGTCGGAACGATGGAAAGGGTAGAGGAAAGTGATCGAGGAAGGGTATCAGGTAAAGGTTCGGGAGGGTGTACACAGTCAATGGAAGGGACATGATGAATTGGAAAATTCGACTCATCAATTAAAACTGGTTCATCCTCAAAAATTTCCTCAATGTTCTTCTCAAAAATTAGCTCATCCATGCATTTATCATCAAAATCACGACGCATATGAAGTTCGGGAAAAACATTTAATGACTCGGGATGATGAATTGGAGAGAAAAACTCGTCCAAATCTATAGGTTCATCATCCAAAATATCCCCGGCGTCAATATCCTTAATCAAGCGAAAATCAATATTCTCAGACACCTCAACAAAAGCATGGATATCAATCAATTCAGCTTCTAAAGTGGAGGTGTAGAGGTCAAAAGGTTTAGGATTGGTTTCACTTGGAAGGGACCCTTCACAATCAGGTAAATCAAACACTACAAAGTCACACAACTCATTAATCATTCTATCTTCAATCGGTGAATCGTTGGGAACACTAGATAGACATTCAAAACTGGAGTTGTGGGATTCGAATTGAAATGGGTAGGTCTGATTTGGAAGGGTGTACAACTCATCTCTCCGCTCAAATTCTCAACCTGTCCTACCGCCTCTTCATACATTGAAAAATTTGGAGCTAGTTGAAAACTAGCTACCGGGTCACTAGGTTGTATGAGGGCGGCCATGGACGCATTCAAATCCATCATCTGTTGGTACGACGCTACCCTAAAATCTTCTAAAGACTGTTCCAGACTAGACATGGGTTGTGAAGGGGTTTCAGTAAAAGATTCAAAGTTGTTTGGATACTGAAAATTCCCAAATGGCGGTTCAGAAGCTAGGGAAGATGCAAAAGTCGGGTAGGACTGGTAGGAATTGAATGGCTGGACAGGAACAGGATCAACATTTGGATAAGAAGGTGAATGGAATTGTTGATCCCAAGAATCTATAGTGGTGAAAGGAGTGAAAGATCGGCTACAGGATTGTTCAATATGTTCAGCGATGGACAAAGGACGATTTGCAAAAGGTGTATCAACATAAGAGGGTGGGGGAGGTTGAGAATGTTGATACAAAGTGGATTGCGGAGGGCAAGTGTTTGTCCTAGACACGTCTATCCGATCTTTCAAAAAAATTTTGGGCATGGAGGGATCGTTCGACGTTCGGCCAAAGCAAGAACCGTAAGAAGTAATGTCTGGTTGTGGGTACTAAAGTTCGACAAGAGTTTTGCGAGGTGGGGTACCCATGATATGAAGAGAGAAAGAAAGAAAGGCAGAGAAAAGGGGGAGGGGAAAGAATGTGATTTTTTTTTAATTTTTTAGTTAGTTATTAACAAAAGAATGAAATATACACACAAAAAGAATCTGGACCAAAAAAAAAAACAATCACGACACAAAAATACCACACACCTAATCGGTCTAGGGTTAACCTAGGTCAACTAGACCTGCTCAAGAACTTGATTGTCGAAGTAAAGCTGTGTCGAGAAACGAGCTCAAGATATACTGATCACGAGGCCAGGTAAGTGCAGAGATAAGGGGAGGTTTTCCGACGCTTTCGCGAAGGTCCTTAATTAAATAACCCTTTCTCTTTTGGCGGTTTCGCTGTGAACACTTTCCTAGACATCCCATAAACAATATACCGTTAAGCGGTATTCTAAACACAGTTAATTTCTCCTAGTGAGCGCGGAGTCCATAAGGCTTAAAGTCTAATTTCTTTTAAAATTTGTGCGGGTAAACGTTATGCTCAAGTTCGTGATTTGTAGGCCACGGAAAAGGTGATGAAATCCTTTACCGTATGTTGTGGGGTTTGCTTGCCTTTAAGTCCGTATTAATGTATGCAATGCACAATTCAATAAATATTCTATAAAGAATCAAACAATCGTTTTTTTTTGTTTAAGCACGGCACTGCAACAAATACGGGTTAGTCAATTTTTAGCATTTGCTAGCGAACTTGCAAAGAATCCTGCAAAGAATAGTATATTGGATGCGTCGGATTTGAGAAAAAGGTGTTTAAGAAATACGTACCGTTAAGTTTTCGGGTTTAGAAAACCCCCGTTGAATCAAATCCGGTAAGCTTGAAAAGTTCGCTTCCGCGGGTCAAACTACCCGGATATTTGGCACTGTACTTTGCAATCACCTTAGGCTTGAACGTACACTTTGCTCCCCACAATCGCAGTTCGCAAATCCGTAAAAATCTGCAGAAAATACAGTATGGTGGAATTCACAGAGAAGATAAAAGAAAAGAAAAAGGGGTGGAGAAAAAATTGGGCACAGATGCCTCAATAGGACCGCGGAACCGCCGCTCAAGGCACCTTTTGACCGTGGTTCCGCGGTCAAAAATGTTGACTTGGGGATTTGTCTTTGGTCAACGAACTCCACTTCTTCTCTTCTCCAAAAAAAACCTCTGTTTTCTTTTTGGATTACTGTACTTGCTCCAGATTAGCCTGCACACCAGCACACAAAAATTATCAAAAATAACAAAAAGATTTTATTTTTTTATTTATAAAGATATACAAAAAGAATATTAACCCGAATAACAAGAAAGAAAATACGCTACCGTCTCCCCGACGACGGCGCCATTTGATCGCACGCTTTTGGCGTGTCGGAGTTCAAAGTTCTAAAGTTATAACCGCGATCAGGATGGTGTCGCTATGCAGCTAGCCGGTTGGGCATGGGTCGATCCACAGGGAGATTGTTGTATGTCCGTTCTTGTCTTAGACGAGTCAATAAAGAATTTGTATATGTTTGCTCAATTCTAACCTATGTGTTTTATATGCAAGTATAAAGTTGTTAAGAAAAAGATATGAAAGTGTAAGCTAAAGAAATCCGCACTCAAAACCTTTGAGCCGAGTCTTGACCAATTGAAGCTAGAGCAATCGGCAACAACGTGGATTAGGGGATTTACGCGCGGTATTCGTGGAATCCGGCTTATTGACCCTTGTCCTTCCGTTCTTGTCTCTTGCTTTCGCCTCCGGCCAAACCGAACACAACCGGTCGCGGTTAGGAATCACCATTACCTTGGTAGGGTAGGGTGCCTAACGGAGCGCTTGCGTAACGTTTGGGCGGAGTTCAAAGGAAAATAACGGGAAAAGGAAATGAGCAAAGAAACATTAACTTACAATATCGTATTTATTCTTAACAACACATATTAACAACCATTCACAAAATGAACCAAAAAGAGCAAAAGAAAAGATAAACAAAGAAAAGAAAATATTACAAGCAAGTAATTAAAAGTGCATGAAATATAAGTGCATGAAAGTAAAGCAAGTATTAAAGTGCAAGAAAGTAAATGAGCAAGAAATGAAACTAGGAACCATAGAACCCAAAATAAGACATGGGTTCAATAACCAAATCTTAAACTTGCAAGCTCACTTAAGAGGTTGCAAGATCAAGAAAAGGCAAAGAACTCATGGAGAATGAAGCACAAAAGAGAGAACATTATTGATTCCAAAATGATACAACCCCTTGAGATCAATGACCAAAGCTTAATCTTGCAAGCTCACTTAAGAGGTTGCAAGATCAAGTTAAGGTAGAGAGCTCAAGGGGGAAGCTAAGAAAAAAGAATGATACAAAATAACCCTCATCTTCATTTAACATCCACTCAAAAGCTCTCACAACAATTTAATGGAGGAAAGATGAAGAAGAAGAAGAAGTAAACTAAAAACTAACAAAAAGAGGGCATAAGAATTCATCCCTACAATGGTTCAGATCTGGGGTATTTATAGGAGGAGAGTTGAAACCCTAGGGCAATTATCTGTGCCCAATTGAAGTGACTTAAATGCCCCTAAAACCTCAGACTCCACCGAGTGAACTCGGCCGCGGATCCGCGACCGAGTCACCCTATTGGCCGCGGATCCGCGGCCATGTGGGGGAATTGGGAAGTCTGGTTTTTTGTGGGTTATGGTGCTGCTATTGTCTTCTGTTTAACAGGTCCAAAATGTCAATATTCTTCCATGATTTCTTCAGATCCGCAATAGTCCAAAATGGCATAAAAAATAATACTTTTGACCTTTTCTCCCTCGAGCTCCGCGCACCCATTGATTCTTGTGCTGCCCCCTCGTGCTCTGTGCTTGTCCGGGACACGAATGACCACTGCCATATGTCTTGTCTCTAGAACCGGTACGCGGCACTGGACGGATACGGATGACCAGAACCCGGCTTTTATCTGCTGTCAACAGATGTTCTGTATTTTGGCGTAACAGTGGAGATTTTGTATCAATTGCGTTATTTTGGACTAGAAAACCGTGGCCTGTAAATATGTAGCAAACACGGATTAAAATCACCTGCCTATAAACAAACGAGCGTAAGAATGGGCGGTATAAAATGCAATATTCTGGTATGAACAGGTTGATATCGCGCTGTGTCTAGGAGAGCCATTACGCAAAGTCCCTGGCCAGGGCAAGCGAGAATTACCGGTAGTGTTTCCAGTAGTTTCTCAGGGTGTTCTGGGCTACACTCCGGCACGACTTGTACCGCTATTAGGGGTCTGACGTTTACCACCCCTAGGCCCGACATGTGATACTCTTAGACGAGCAGACCGGACTGTACGGAGATTGTCACATTCAGGCTCTGTAGGAGTTCGGATGGGTTTTCCTCATCGGCCTTCTTATCGACATCTACCTGGGGACTATTACATACAGCTAGTACCGCTTATGGCCAGTGGTTAAACCCACTGCCGGCATAGTGTCGAGTCTTTAGAGTCCCACACAGAGAGTTTCCCTACACTGGGCAAAAGGTGTAGAGGCCATATGGTTTTACGGCAGGGCTACGATCACTTACGTGCACTTGTGTGCGTATGATGTTCAGGCGGACAATACTAGTGGGCTTTGGTTTAAGCCGGATCCTAGTATTGTACAGATGGATCAGTTTTTGTCTTCTAGTATTCGTGTTCTATGGAATGCGGATGCGGGTGTTTATGCACGGATGTGAGGAGAGAAGAAGGAGATGTCTCATTAGGGTTTTGACCATTGACTTGGTCAAAACCATTATGAGGTGGAAAAAATGTTTACTAATCTTTTTAATGATAATTGTGTTTTGGCTAATTGGTTTGACCATTTGACCATATTGACCATTTGACCTAGTTGACTATTGTTGACTTGGATATTTTTGTGAGCACTAGATATTTTCTTGGCTTGGATTTAACTTGACATGATAATGGTCAAATCAATTGTAGCTATCACAATTTTCATGATAAAATATTGGTAATTATTTTTCTTTTGGATCATAATCTCATTGCATTCTCTTTCATCAAAAGAGAGCTCCCATGGTTCTTCTTCTTCCTCCTCACTAGGAATTTCTATAGCTCTCATGTGTTGAGAAAAATAGAATCTAAATAGACAAACAAATCCATCTTCTTCCTCTACATCACCTAGGACATCAAGCATAGCAAACTTGTTCCCCTAGTTACCTCAGCTTGAGGTGGAGCTCGGACTATAGACTCTCGGGTGGATTGTCTTCGACTCTAGGAGGCCGCGAAGGTGACCAAGATCCGGATCGATCCTCGGAGCTCACATGGACGAGGAGGACAGCGGAGAAAAGAACCGAATGACAAGTTTCGTGAGGTATAATCGTCTATCACAGTAGATTAAACCTCCCATAGTTTCGTTAGATATGGTTTGGCAAAGATCCTTCATGCTTAGTTGTAACATTTCAGATAATAAAATATTATTTTTGGGAATTTTTATAATTAAATAATAAAATATTGAATATTTTAATAAGGCGGTATAATTAAATACCGATAAATGGGAAAAAATTTGAAAAATTATGGAAATTATTAAAAAGAGAGTGTTTTATGTGAATTATGCAAATTATGAGAGTTTATGATTTATTTGACACTATTTTAGTGCTTATCGCGATTAAAAATCGCTAATCGGGGTTTAAGAGTGTTTTGTGTAAAACATGAACCATATCATTTCACACTTGTGTTACATTTTCCTACATGGCTTTATCATCATTTTTCATTCTTTGCTTTGGGTTCACTATTTATAGGAGAAGGAAAATAGAAAAGAAAAGAATAGAATATAGAAGTATGGGCAAGAGAGAGAAAGAGAGGGTGAGGGGTCAACCTTGGTCTTAAGCCATTCTCTCTTCATTCTTTCACTTATTTCCTCTCCCCTCCCTCTCTTTGCTGCTGCTGCTACTGCCCTAACTCCCTCCCCCTTCTTCACCTCCTCAAAACACCATGAGAAACTCCTCAAAACTCCATCTCCCTTTCACAAAAAATGTGCATGAGCTCACTAGCTACACATTGGACCACGAAAGCTTGCATTTTGGACACTTGGGGCAACTCAAGAAAATTCTTGAGTTGCCAAATGAGGTATTCTCTTAACCTTTAGCCTAGTATTTCCATTGCTTTTACATCCATGTTTGTTTAGAACCGATTTGGTGTCGTTTAATGAGACTTGGGAAATTCTAGTTAGGGTTTAGAGTTGCGAAGTGTAATTGAGCTCCGTAGAAGTCACACAAACCCCCTAGTGCTAGAATTCAGACCTAAACCAGAGACTAGAACCTCGGAATACGGATTTAGAAACCTGATATCGGAAGAATTGGGGATTCTGTGTGTGTGTATTGAGATCTGCTAACACCCGGGTGACCTGAAAATTATTTAGCAAACACAGAGAGATGTGCAGGTGATTTAGAACATACACTAAAGACCCGAGACCCCACTTCCACTTTTTGGCCGCAAAAATATTCTTTCTGGCCGCAAATTGCGGCCAGACCTGGGCCAATGTGGCTCGTGTTTGTTCTGTGGTTCCTTCATCAGTAAACTAGACCCTTGGCATATGCAAAATTGGCTAATTTGACATAGGGTAAAATCTGGGACCATTTTCAAGAGTTGCTTTTTTGATTCGGGGTTTCGTTTTGCATATTTTATATTCTGGATTTTTGTGATTTGTGTCGTATTCGATCACTTGACGTTTGTACATCGAAATAGAGTGTTGTTTGGTGGTTTTGAAAGCGTAGTCCATAGGTTCTAACCTATAGGCTTTTAGCGTGTCGTTTTGGTATTGATTTGAGTTTTAATGCGACACGATACGTTATGATGTGTAGGTACCCCACGAGGACTTCGAGAGGACAAGCAAGCGCGTGGCGACGTCGGCAACGGAAAGCGAAGAGTAATGTGAGTAGATTATATCTACGGGGGAAGTCGGGTGGATGGCGTAGAGCACCCCCGCAGTTCGATGTATAGTATGCTATATATATACTATATATATATGATATCTTTTATGTGTGACATGGATATTCAAGTTATGATTAGGTGTTCAATGGTTAGATTAGGGTTATTAGAAGTGAACCAGTATAGTTTATTAGTCGCGAACCCTAAAATAGGTTTACACCCACACGCACACACATGCTTACTTTTTATACTTGTGCGTATATAGGGATACGTATATACACACACACACACACACATAGGTATGGGACTATATATATGTATGTATGTATGTATGTATGTATGTATGTATATATATGTATGTATGTATGTATGTATGTATGTGTGTGTGTGTGTGTGTGTGTGTGTGTGTGTATACACACACACACACACCTACACTTGGATGATGAGGATAGTGGATGATTTATGGAGATGAGTCGATGAGTTTGGGCATGGTGCCATGAGATCAGTAATATGATGTGGTTCGTATTATGAGATACGACATGAGTTATAGCGGGCCTTTAGGCGTGTGTTTTCATACACGCATATATATCTATATAGATGGTATCAGTTTGTACTAGACTTAGATCAGTACCCCAGTACATGAGATATGATGATACGGATACCAGATAATTGATGAGACAAAAGTGAGA
This sequence comes from Agapanthus africanus, assembly GCA_030015575.1. Taxonomy (NCBI): domain Eukaryota; kingdom Viridiplantae; phylum Streptophyta; class Magnoliopsida; order Asparagales; family Amaryllidaceae; genus Agapanthus; species Agapanthus africanus. The sequence goes on from CM057337.1 coordinate 237,191,315, forward strand.
TTCGACCCGTACCCAGATTTGGGATGCCGTACGACGGATTTACGTATAAGCTATATATTGATGATAGATCCGCACTCTTGACTCGAGAATGCCATATTGTATATTGTATCGTATGTGATACTATTGAGACGGGATCACCGACTATTATATTTATATTGTATATCGACTCAGATTTAGGTGGTTTCCATACCCTTTCGATTAGCTTGTTAGTTAGATCTGTAGTTTACTTAGTAGATGTTAGACTAGACCCGAGTCATACCTATTTCAAAACTAACGAATCGTGAGTATTTTAAAGACAGGTCAAGGGATTCTACGGATATTTTCAAAAGACGCATCTTTTCTTAAAAACACCGTAGCCCTTATTTTTGTAAACACCACGATTCGTCTTATTTCAATGGCAAAACTGTATGACCTTTACATATTGATGTAGATTCTTCACTGTTGTGTTTATTATTCATTTTTCGCATATTCTTGCTATTCGCATCGCATCGCATGTTTAAATATGTTATATTAAAACCATGCTGTCAGGACACCGGCACCATTATCGATGATGCGTATGTTCCACATACACCTGCTTGCCGGCTCACACACTTCATCATAGATAATTGCCATGTCACTATACAGTAGAATTGTTGCATCAGGATATGACTACTTGTACATCCATATTGGCGTACACACATATTGTACACCCATACTTGCATATATACGTATTTGCACATACAGAGATGATTTTGGCTTTATTTTGGGGATTTGGGAACCGCAAGGTATATTTTAAAACATGATTCATTTAAAAGAGCGGTTTTCCTCTTGATGTGTGCATATTACTGTTTCCTGTTGCATGATATACGGATATGTTTACATTTCCATCACATGTCGCATACATCATGCTTTATGATTTACGCATTGAGATATGACGTTTTCATGAGATTTCTGGATTTGAGGGCCGTGTTCATTTTAAAAGAAAGTATGCATTGTTTAAAAACCCGGTTTCTCTTGATATGATATTTCAGTGCGTCCACCGTGCGTTTTCTGGGTTCTGAGACGTGTGACATGTGAAACCCGATTCGAGGTGCTGGATGAGGCCGATTGCGGGTACATGGTGGACCCGGTATGGTACCCGGGGCGAGAACAGATCTGTCGTACAGTAGGCGATGAGCCTGGCAGAGGGACCACTACCTACCGGTGATCGTATTTGAGCTCGGCGGATATCCGGAGTATACCGACCGGAGTCGAGAGATGATATGGGCCGATCCGGACTGACGGAGCCCGATATATGAGAATTTACATGCCGATGCTGGGCGCGGGTTTCATGATGTTTTGGAGTGTCGATGCCGGACACTCAGGTTCCATGATTTTGACGTGTCGCGAGGGACACACGTTGATTTACATCCTCGTACTTCCATGCATATGCTTTATGATATTTACCTGCATGATGTTTTGTGTCATTAGGTGACACGTGGACGAGATCCACATGCATACAGACATTGATTACATAGTTGGATTATATCCACATACTCATAGACTTTATGATATATTTGATACCGATTACATTGATCATACCTCATATTTATGATATGTTGCTACCTGAGGCACTGACACGAGCACTTGGTACTACACTTATGTATAGATGTTTACCCTTGCCACTTGGTCATGCTTCAGACTTATTCATATTGAGGATATATATATATATATATATATATATATATATATATATATATATTGCTGATCGTATTGACCTAGGATGAGTCATACATACGATTTCTGCTCTGTGATGTTTTCTGCTCATGAGTTGGCAACTCACCCCCGTTGTGCCACAGTTCTTGCAGGTTTTGCCGTACAGGTTTCGTTGCGGCTTTTCTGGTACACTGCTTCCTTTCTGGGTGATTGCATTGGTAGGTGGGTTCACTTGCATCGTGACCACCATTGTACTTATTTATTTTCACTTGTATCTAGTAAAATTCCATCAACCAAACTTTTATATTATTTCAGACTTAGAAAACTAGTTGTGTATTATTTCGACCTTAGAGTCGCGCGTTGTAGTATTATGGTTTTCCTTGATGATTTTGAGTTTCTTTTTGAGTTTTGATCCTCGCACTTTGGCGTTGTATATTATATTGCTTGCGTGGTTGTGACCGTCGATTGACGAAGAGCTAGCTCCCGCTTGGGGATGCCTTTTATCATTGTGCATATATTATTCTTGTTGTACCCCATTCGGGGCCAATATTTACAAAGGAAACTATGCCGAAATTTTCAGAAAAGACTTGATATTTTAAAAATGCATATTCGGCTTACTTATTTAAAAACCTTGTTTTTTAAACGTGTCTTCTTCACTTCTTTAAAAGTAGTTTTCCTTCATTTATTATTTAAAATGGTTTTAGATTTTTGGGCTTTTGGCTTACTTGAATTAGATGAGGTCCTATAGACTTCATATGATTCAAGGGTCAGTCACGTACTATTTCGGGTTGTGACAAAGTCGGTATCAGAGCGCTAGGTTAACCTTGGTTCGAGTCTAAGTTTGACTATACGGAGCATAGAGCGTTTGTATATATTCGGAACTTAGGCTTGACCTTACGGAACTTAGACTTAGTCATGGGGGTATTAGACCCGAACTTTCGTCGCATAGGTTGACCTTGGTTGATGGAGTAGGTGACTTCAGTAGAGTGACGTACCGTGTGTATGTTCCGCGGCATACTTACGATACGCCACTCGGCTTAAGGAGCCTTAGGATGTACATTTTCTTGCACAGTATTATATTCATTCCTATGATCTATCCTCATCGATATTGGTTATGATTTTGCTGCCACGATTATACGGGCAGAGAGAGCTACGGCTAAAGTTGCGTCAGCACAAGCTCGTCACGGACGATGGCTGACCATAGCATGATTCCAGGGACTTACGATTGCATATAGAGGCGTCATCTTATTGTGTTTTCGCGCCATGAGCGTTTGATGGATCGCTTTTACGAGATTTCTCGGACGTGCAGATCAGCACCAGAGGATTGAGCCACTGATAGAGGCCAGCCAGAATGTGATGACCATTGAAGTATTGCTTATTCATGATGATTGAGGCGCTGTTCAGCGTGCAGAAGAATGAGCCAGTTGTTGCTGTGAACGACGAGATATTGTCCCAGACGTTGGAGCTATTGCAGTACGAGTTGTACTTAGAGATATGATGGAAGGTCGCTAGTCACCTGAGGAGGAATGACTAGGACATGTGGTTCATTCACTTACCCCGATATGAGGTCATCAGATATATTGATTCCAGCTAGAGACGACTTCACGTAGGTACGTTGAGAGTCGATGGAGACGATCGAATGTCAGGGACCCATTTCCAAGTTTAAAGTATTCAGAAGACAATGCAAGTAATGCTATGGACCCTCTAGAAGAATGAAACCCTAACTCGATGTAATGACCATGGAACGCCTTTGAAACTTAGGGTTTGTGGCAGTTTAGCGGTGCCATTTATGTGGCTTGGGTTTGCCCTTCTACGGTTGGTCCACAGGTGCTGTGGCTTGTACTGGAATACTATTAAACTGTACTCAAGATGTAGAGCTCTTAGGGGATTATGAGGTTTTGATGAATCGATCGAAAGGTTCGACATCTTTCGGATATCATGTGATGGGATGCATTGCTTGGGAGACACCAGATACAAGTATAGCCATTGGAGCACAGTCCATGAAGCCATGATGAGACGAGTCCGAAGCAGTCGATAGCAGAGAAAAGTGGAGCAAGAGGTTCGTACGAGATCTTGATGAGATGACGTTCCACTCCGCCGACATCAGAGATGCAATACGCATGCAGAGACATTGATTATAAATATACCTTCCAGAAGGAGTCGCGATGAGTATGCAGCCATTTCGGAACAAGATACAGATTTAGTAAAGGGTGGTAACTTCCGGGCAATTCGGCAGAATCGAGATTTGAGAGAGACTTCGACAGAACCTTTCTGGAATACTATACAAGAAGACTTGGATCCAGGAGTGGTCATATTGCGCACACCCGGTAGGCCAGAGTTCTGCATCGTCGACAAGATACTTGGCCAGAGATCTGTAGAGGATGTGCCAGAGCGGAACTATTTCCGTCGTCATTCCATATTGGGCCGTTGAGCCGAGGAGCTATATATCTAGCAATGCACAGTGAGAGATAAGAGCCCAAAAGCACCAGGCGCCAGACCATGAACAAGAGAAAAGTAGATATCTTGCTCTGCTAGTATTGGACGTACCGACACCTTCTCGAGTTTGAAGGAGGAACTATCGACGACGGTATTTATGATTTGTGAATTGGTGATTCGATTATCATGTATCCGTCACCTTGGATTTCGGTATTTTGGGCGATCTATTCGCATGATTTAGTATTGATGACTGAGTTCTATGATATTTGTTTTTGTGCACCACGGTTGCACCTGACTTCGGTTTGATGTCATTCGATATGTTGATTTTGATTTCATGCCTATATTATGCGTGTGATTTGACTTATGCTTTCGGCATAGTTTTCATGCACTTTTAGTGTTTTGATTTGATTTGTACACGCTGATGCACATGGTTGTGAGATTATATACCGCGGTATACTTGATCTGGATTGAGCTGTATTGTATACCGTCGATTTCGATTCTGATATTGATGTTGATTTCGTGCACTCTGTGCATTTGATTTGGATTCTTGCGCATGTTTGGTGCTTGATATTGGATTTTGTGATTTCGTGCATGATGGATGCACCTGATTTGGATTTTCGCGCGTGTTGGGCGCATGTTATGAGATGCGATTTTGGTGCACACCAGATGCACTAAATCGAGATTCTTCGTGTATATCAGATGCACCTGATTTTTCTGTCAGGCACACACGTTGTCTCTGACAGGTGTTTCGTGCACACCCGTTGCATTTATTTGTTGTTTTTTTGCACATGTATAGCATATATATGGATTTTGATTTCCGTATGCACCAGACGCACGTAGCATTCTTATGCACATTTTGGGATTGATTTCTTATGGAGCAGTACGTTTTTATGATATTTGCTACTTGTTTTCGTACTGAGCAGGACTAGTCAGAGGACAGTACCTGGATATATTTTGCATGCATTGATAGTTATCGAAGAGATTTCCAAAAAGGGAGCTATAGTCTCAGTATTTACCTACATGTCTGATATGACACGAAACTTTTAAAATAAGGAAACCCTTCTAAATTGTTTTCAAAATGGCGGGACGTACATATTAAATAAAAGATATATACACATATGGTTATTTTCTTATAGTAGACGTCCGCCACTGTGCAGTGTTATGCGCATCGCACAACAACATGAAATGTTTGGCATGCATTTCCTTCAGATATTTACATGTATAGATTTGATGTTTACATGTATAGTTTTAATGTATATCACGTTGGGTTTCGTATTGGATTTGACATTGGTGTCTTCACTATGACACCGATGATTGCGGGATGCTTGACAGAGTTTTGTTTTTGAGTTATCTTCTCATTGTTCATGCGCGTGCATTGCGCTATGATGCGTTTTATGTACTGATGATTTCGGAGCCCCGAAGACTTGGACTTTTTACTGAAATGTTTTAGTATTGAGGGATTTAAATTTAAATTCGGGAACCGAATTTCTTTAAGGGGGGAAGACTGTAACATTTCAGAAAAATAAAATATTATTTTTGGGAATTTTTATAATTAAATAATAAAATATTGAATATTTTAATAAGGCGGTATAATTAAATACCGATAAATGGGAAAAAATTGAAAAATTATGGAAATTATTAAAAAGAGGGTGTTTTATGTGAATTATGCAAATTATGAGAGTTTATGATTTATTTGACACTATTTTAGTGCTAATCGCGATTAAAAATCGCGAATCGGGCTTTAAGCGTGTTTTGTGCAAAACATGCACCATATCATTTCACATTTGTGTTACATTTTCCTACATGGCTTTATCATCATTTTCCATTCTTTGCTTTAGGTTCACTATTGAGGAGAGAAGGGAAATAGAAAAAAAAGAATAGAATATAGAAGTATAGGCGAGAGAGAGAGAGAGAGGGTGAGGGGTCAATCTTGGTCTTGAGCCATTCCCTCTTCATTCTTTCACTTATTTCCTCTCCCCTCCTTCTCTTTGCTGCTGCTGCTTCCCTAACTCCCTCCCCCCTCTTCACCTCCTCAAAACACCATGAGAAACTCCTTAAAACTCCATCTCCCTTTCACAAAACATGTGCATGAGCTCACTAGCTACACATTGGACCAAGAAAGCTTGCATTTTGGACACTTGGGGCAACTCAAGAAAATTCTTGAGTTGCCAAATAAGGTATTCTCTTAACCTTTAGCCTAGTATTTCCATTTCTTTTACATCCATATTTGTTTAGAACCGATTTGGTGTCGTTTAATGAGACTTGGGAAATTCTAGTTAGGGTTTATGGAATTTTTGAGTTGTGATGTGTAATTGAGATCAGTAGAAGTCACACAAACCCCCTAGTGCTAGAATTCAGACCTAAACCAGATACTAGAACCCTGGAATACGGATTTAGAAACCTGATATCGAAAGAATTGGGGATTCTGTGTTTGTATATTGAGATCTGCTAACATCCGGGTGGCCTGAAAATTATTTAGCAAACACAGAGAGATATGCAGGTGATTTAGAACATACCCTAAAGACCCGAGACCCCACTTCCACTTTTTGGCTGCAAAAAATCCTTTCTGGCCGCAAATTGCGGCCAGACCTGGGCCAATGTGGCTCGTATTTGTTCTGTGATTCCTTCATCAGTAAACTAGACCCTTGGCATATGCAAAATTGACTAATTTGACATAGGGTAAAATATGGGACCATTTTCAAGAGTTGCTGTTTTTATTCGGGGTTTCGTTTTGCGTATTTTATATTTTGGATTTTTGTGATTTGTGTCGTATTTGATCACTTGACGTTTGTACGTCGAAATCGAGTGTTGTTTGGTGGTTTTGAAAGTGTAGTCCGTATTCTAACCTATAGACTTTTAGCGTGTCGTTTTGGTATTGATTTAGGTTTTAATACGACACGATACGTTATGATGTGTAGGTACCCCACGAGGACTTCGAGATGACAAGCAAGCGCGTGGCGACGTCGGCAACGGAAAGCGAAGAGCAATGTGAGTAGATTATATCTACGGGGAAAGTCGGGTGGATGGCGTATAGCACCCCCGCAGTTCGATGTATAGTATGCTATATATATATACTATATATATATGATATCTTTTATGTGTGACATGGATATTCAAGTTATGATTAGGTGTTCAATGGTTAGATTAGGGTTATTAGAAGTGAACTAGTATAGTTTATTAGTCGCGAACCCTAAAATAGGTTTACACCCACACGCACACACATGCTTACTTTTTATACTTATGCGTATATGGGGATACGTATATATATACACACACACACATAAGTATGGGACTATATATATATATATGTATATATATACACCTACACTTGGATGATGAGGATAGTGGATGATTTTTGGAGATGAGTTGATGAGTTTGGGCATGGTGCCATGAGATCGGTGATATGATGTGGTTCGTATTATGAGATACGACATGAGTTATAGCGGGCCTTTAGGCGTGAGTTTTCATACACGCATATATATCTATATAGATGGTATCAGTTTGTACTAGACTTAGATCAATACCCCAGTACATAAGATATGATGATAAGGATGCCAGATAATTGATGAGATAAAAGTGAGATTCGACCCGTACCCAGATTTGGGATGCCGTACGACGGATTTACGTATGAGCTATATATTGATGATAGATCCGCACTCTTGACTCGAGGATGTCATATTGTATATTGTATCGTATATGATACTATTGAGACGGGATCACCGACTATTATATTTATATTGTATATCGACTCAGATTTAGGTGGTTTCCATACCCTTTCGATTAGCTTATTAGTTAGATCTGTAGTTTACTTAGTAGATGTTAGACTAGACCCGAGTCATACCTATTTCAAAACTAACAAATCGTGAGTATTTTAAAGACAGGTCAAGAGATTCTACGGATATTTTCAAAAGACGCATCTTTTCTTAAAAACACCGTAGCCCTTATTTTGCTAAACACCACGATTCGTCTTATTTCAATGGCAAAACTGTATGACCTTTACATATTGATGTAGATTCTTCACTGTTGTGTTTATTATTCATTTTCTGCATATTCTTGCTATTCGCATCGCATTGCATGTTTAAATATGTTATATTAAAACCATGCTGTCAGGACACTAGCACCATTATCGATGATGCGTATGTTCCACGTACACCTGCTTGCCGGCTCACACACATCATCATCGATAATTGCCATGTCACTACACAGTAGGATTGTTACATCAGGATATGACTACTTGTACATCCATATTGGCGTACACACATATTGTACACCTATACTTGCATACATATGTATTTGCACATACAGAGATGATTCTGGCTTTATTTTGGGGATTTGGGAACCGCAAGGTATATTTTAAAAGAGGATTCATTTAAAAGTGCGGTTTTCCCCTCGATGTGTGCATATTACTGTTTCATGTTGCATGATATACGGATATGTTTACATTTCTATCACATGTCGCATACATCATGCTTTATGATTTACGCATTGAGATATGCCGTTTTCATGAGATTTCTGGATTTGAGAACCATGGTCATTTAAAAAGAAAGTATGCATTGTTTAAAAACCCGGTTTCCCTTGATATGATATTTCAGTGCGTCCACCATGCGTTTTCTCGGTTCTGAGACCTGTGACATGTGAAACCCGATTCGAGGAGCTGGATGAAGCCGATTGTGGGTACATGGTGGACCCGGTATGGTACCCCGGGACGAGAACGGATCTGTCGTGCAGTAGGCGATGAGCCTGGCAGAGGGACCACTACCTACCGGTGATAGTATTTGGGCTCGGCGGATATCCGGAGGATACCGACCGGAGTCAAGAGATGATATGGGCCGATTCGGACTGACGGATATATGAGGATTTACGTGCCGATGCTGGGCGCGGGTTTCATGATGTTTTCGAGTGTCGGTGCTGGACATTCAGGTTCCATGATTTTGACGTGTCGCGAGGGACACACGTTGATTTACATCCTCATACTTCTATGCATATGCTTTATGATATTTACCTGCATGATGTTTTGTGTCATTGGGTGACACGTGGACGAGATCCACATGCATACAGACATTGATTACATAATTGGATTATATCCACATACTCATAGACTTTATGATATATTTGATACAAATTACATTGATCATACCTCATATTTATGATATGTTGCTACCTGAGGCAGTGACAAGAGGATATATATATATTGCTGATCATATTGACCTAGGATGAGTCATACATACGATTTCTGCTCTGTGATGTTTTCTACTCACGAGTTGTCAACTCACCCCCGTTGTGCCACAGTTCTTGTAGGTTTTGCCGTACATGTTTCGTTGCGGCTTTTCTGGCACACTGCTTCCTTTCTGGGTGATTGCTTTGGTAGGTGGGTTCCGTTGCAACGTGACCACCGTTGTACTTATTTATTTTCAGTTGTATCTAGTAAAATTCCATCAACCAAACTTGTATATTGTTTCAGACTTAGAAAACCAGTTATGTATTATTTTGACCTTAGAGTCGCGCGTTGCAGTATTATGGTTTTCTTGATGATTTTGAGTTTCCTTTTAAGTTTTGATCCTTGCCCTTTGGCGTTGTATATTATATTGCTTGCGTGGTTATGACCGTCAATTGACGAAGAGCTAGCTCTCGCTTGGGATGCCTTTTATTGTTATGCATATATTATTCTTGTTGTACCCAGTTCGGGGCCAGTATTTACAAAGGAAACTCTGTCGAAATTTTCAGAAAAGACTTGAGATTTTAATAATACATATTCAGCTTACTTATTTAAAAACCTTATTTTTAAAACGTGTCTTCTTCACTTCTTTAAAACTACTTTTCCTTCATTTATTATTTAAAATGGTTTTAGATTTCTGGGCTTTTGGTTTACTTGAATTAGATGACGTCCTATAGACTTCATATGATTTAAGGGCCAGTCACGTGCTATTTCGGGTCGTGACATTAGTCTATGCTGCTATGTAAGAAAGTTTTGTTTTTTACTTGTTCCGCCTCCTCGCTAGCTTGCGGGGTGAGCGACATAGACGTACAAAGATTACTAGCAAGCATACATCATTCACTTCATGGAGTCTCTCAAGAGTATATGAGCTTGATGATCGCAGCGAAGGGACCTCAACTCGAAGCTTAAAGCGATGGAACAGACTATAAAGGTTGTAATCCCTAATCTCTTAGATATTAAGTTGTTAACTAGTAGTTTTGTTTGATTCTATAGTATCGATTCTAGGTTAGGGTTATCTAGAACAGAAAAAAATTTGAACTTGGCATGGACGATACCTCCCGAAACCTTGCTGCCATTGTAGGTATCCCAACAATTTCTTCCCTTCGCACTAGTCGTCTCTTGAGGAAAGAATTTCAGGGATTCATGGCGTATGTTCGTGATGCTTGAGCCGCAGAGGTCCCATTAGACCAGGTTCCGATTGTGAGGTAGTTTCCCGATGTCTTTCCTGACGAGTTGCCGGGATTGCCTCCAGAGCGCGATATCGAGTTCTGCATTGACTTGATTCCCAGCACATGGCCTATTTCTATACCGCCTTATCGGATTGCCCCGGTGGAGCTTAAAGAGCTGAAAGATCAGTTGCAAGATTTGCTGGATAAAGGGCTTATTCGTCCGAGTGTGTCACCTTGGGGTGCTCCTGTCCTGTTCGTTAAGAAGAAGGACGACAGTATGAGATTGTGCATAGATTATCGTCAATTGAATCGAGTTACTGTGCGGAATAGATATCCCCTACCTCGCATTGAAGATTTGTTTGATCAACTCCATGGTGAGGGACATTTCTCGAAGATTGACTTGCGGTCGGGTTATCATCGGTTGCGGGTTCGGAAGGATGACATTCCGAAGACTGCTTTTCGTACGCGCTACAGGTATTATAAGTTTTTGGTGATGCCATTCGGCCTCACAATGCCCCAGCAGCTTTCATGGATTTGATGAACGCATATTCAGACCGTTTCTTGATCAGTTCATTATCATATTCATTGATGATATTCTGGTATACTCCCGGAATCGAGAGGAGCATGAGCAGCACTTGAGGACTACGTTGCAGACTTTGAGGGAGCACCGGCTGTTTTCTAAATTCTCCAAGTGTGCTTTCTGGCTAGATAGTGTTGATTTCTTGGGTCACATGGTTACGAGAGATGGCATACGTGTGGACCCGAAGAAGATCGAGGCCGTACAACACTGACCCAGACCTATTTCAGTGACTGAGGTTCACAGCTTTTTGGGTTTGGCCGGTTACTATCGGCGCTTTATTCAGTATTTTTCTTGTATCGCTGCACCGCTGACTGGGTTTACCCAGAAGGGAGTTCTTTTTCATTGGACCGAGGCTTGTGAGCAGAGTTTTCAGCAGTTGAAGACTCGTTTGATGACTACACCAGTATTGCCTTTGCCTTCAGGATCAGGCGGCTTTGTTGTCTATTGCGATGCTTCTCGAGTGGGTTTAGGATGTATGTTGATGGAGCACGGCAGGGTCATCGCTTATGCTTCTCGGCGGTTGAAGAAGCACGAGCAGAACTATTCCACTCATGACTTAGAGATGGCCATGGTGGTCTTTGCGCTCAAGATTTGAAGGCATTACTTATACGGAGAGATGTGCCAGATATTCACGGACCACAAAAGCTTAAAGTACATCTTCCAGCAGCGGGATCTGAATTTGAGACAGCGTCGTTGGATGGAGCTTGTTATGGACTATGACTACGAGATTCTTTATCATTCGGGTAAGGCGAATGTTGTAGCTGATGCTTTGAGTCGGAGGCCGGGAGGTAGCTTGTCCTATTTTAGCACAGTTCAGGGACAATCTTCTGCAGATTGGCAGATCTTATGCGACAACTGGGTACAGTTTGAGTTTACTTTGACTGGAGGACAGCTTGCTTTTGTCTGTGCCCGTCCACAGTTACTTGATCGTATTCTGGAGGCAAAGTCCAAAGATGTTCGTTTATCAGAGATCATGGAGCAAGTTCGACAGGGTAGAGATTCAGAGTTCGTGATCGAAGACCAGGGAGTACTATGATTTGGGACTCGACTATGTGTGCAAGATTCCGAAGGGCTGAGACGCGAGATCTTAGAGGAGGCGCATAAGTCAGCATACAACGTTCATCCGGGTTCCACCAAGATGTACCGTGACTTGAGAGATATCTACTGGTGGGAAGGGATGAAGAGAGATGTAGCAGATTTCGTTTCGAGATGCCTGACTTGCCAGCAAGTCAAGGCCGAGCATCAGAGGCCGGCAGGAGAGTTATAGCCTTTTCCCATTCCGAAGTGGAAATGGGAGCAGATCTCTATAGATTTTTATCATGGGTCTACCTAGGACCATTCGAGGGCATGACTCTATTTGGGTGATGGTAGAACGATTGATGAAAGCGGCTCACTTTCTGCCAGTGAAGACCACTTTCGGATTTGTTCAGTATGCTCAGATATATATTGATGAGATGGTGCGCCTATACAGTGTTCCGACTTGCATTGTGTCCGACAGAGGCACCCAGTTCACCAATCGACTATGGAAGAAACTTCAGGAGGCTTTGGGCACCTGATTGAGTTTCAGTATAGCTTTCTATCAGCAGACCGACGGTCAGTCAGAGCGGACCATACATACTCTCGAGGATATGCTCCGAGCGTGTGTTATTGATTTCGGTGGCAGTTGGGACCGTCACTTACCCTTGATAGAGTTCTCCTACAACAACAGCTTCCAGGAGACGATTCAGATGGCACCCTTCGAGGCATTGTATGGGAGGAGATGTCGATCACTAGTTTGTTGGACAGAGCTCAGTGAGAGCAGTATTTTGGGACTGCGGCTAGTGAAGGAGACAACAGAAAAGATCCAGTTGATTCAGGATACGATGAGAGCGGCCTAAAGCAGGCCGAAATCTTATACGGATAGACGTCGTCGCAGACTTGAGTTCACCGTGGGTGATCATGTTTTCTTACGAGTTTCGCCGATGAAGGGCGTGACGAGGTTCGGGAGGAAAGGGAAGCTTAGTCCCAGATACGTGGGTCCTTTCGAGATTCTCGAGCGTGTCGGTACCGTTGCTTATTGTTTGGCTCTTCCACCCATCTTTCCAGATGTTCACCCTGTATTTCATGTATTGATGCTTCGCAAGTACCTTCATGATTCTTCTCACGCGATCCAGCACAAGACGATCCAGCTGGAGCACGACTTTTCTTTCACCGAGTAGCCGGTAGTATTTCTGGATCAGCATGTGAAGAAACTGAGGTCAAAGGTCTTACCATCCGTAAAGGTTCTTTGGAGTGGCCCGAGCAGTGAAAAGGTCACCTGGGAAGCCGAGGACGAGACGCGGAAGAAATTTCCCCATCTCATCGAAGGTAAAACGTCGTTAGATTTTAAATTCGGGGATCGAATTTTTTTAAGGGGGAAGATTGTAACGTTTTAAAAATCGTTTAGGATAATTATATGTTAATTAGTGATAATATATACTTTTCTATAAAACTTAGTTAATAATTATTTTCCACACAGATATGAGTATACCTATTTTAATTATGTAAATGCTTATTTTATTGGTATTTATTAGTTAATTATTTAATTACTTGATCACTTAATTAAGTTCCTTATTTATTAATTATTTAAAAATTATTTTCTCTCACACACACACACACACTAATCTTGTGTTAATCCTAGGTTAGTTAAATGTTGATACAAGTTTTATGCACCATGGCAACCTAAACATTTTGTAACATGTTTCTTTGTATATTTCAAGATGGTTCTAGAATTCTCATTAAAAGAAAATTAAAAATAAAAAGAAAATGGGGTATGGTGCATTAATTGTAGAGGGGGGAGAGAGAGAAGCATGGTTGATATTTCTTCTCTCTTTCTCTAGAAAATTCCTCATCCACACTCTTCTTCTTCTTCTTCTTCTTCCATTACTCAAAAACCTCTTCTTAATTCCTTATTAACCTCCACAAATCTCCAAATGTCACCACAAAATTATCACTAAAATCCTATTTTAGAATCTCTTTTGAGCTTCCTTCAAGCAAGTTTTCTCCTTGTGGCAATTCTATCAAGCTAGGGTCTCTTTTCTAATTATCTTAAGGTTTGGCACCAAGTTCCTTCTTCTTTTGCTAATCCTTTGCTTCAACTAATCCTAATTACTATATAAGTAGTGTTAATGTAGTTTTAATACATGTTTAGAGATTTAAAGAGAAGGTTAGAATAAATTAATGCTTTTATGGCTTAATTAGGGATATCAAGTGTAGTTAGTGACTAATAGACTTACTAATCCACCTAGATTTCACTAAAACACCTTATAGTTGTAAAGTTAATGTTTAAAACGTTTTTTTGGTTAAGATTAATGATAATTGAAATCTGTTATCATTGCGTTAGTCTATAAATTAATCAAACACATACAGTAGACTAAGTATAGAGCCCTGAGTGCACCGTAGAAACCTGGACCCACCTCACTATACTTGGCCCGGCGAGATTTCCCAAACCCCCAGTGCCGCCGGCCTCTAGATTGAATTAGGTGTTGTATTTTTTAGGGTAGCTCTCTGTTGGTATTTTAAGGCATTTGGTATTGCTTGTTTTCCTATTTCATCTTCAGGTAAAATCTGCAACATTTTTCTCCAAATGCTAGTGTTGTGTCAATATGCGATACGTACGATTCAAGTCTAGGTTTGGCGTTTCTGTGAAATCAGCCAATCCGGGTTGGCTTTTGACGATGTCACACACGTTTTGTTCACTCAGTGCACACGTGTTTAACTTGTGATGTTAATTCTTCCGTTTTATCTTGACTTCGCTTCTATTCGAACGTTTAGCCTTATATGCATTATTTGTGCGATTATAGGATTGGTTGCGGAGATGTCGGACGCGGCAAGGAAAGGCAAGGCGATGGTTGGAGTCGATTAGCCGAGACGTCCCGGTGAGTAGATGTACACATCTAAGGGGAAATCGCTTGGATGGCGTAAAGCGCCCAATAGCTAGGATTTACTTATAACTCTTGTTTTCCTATGCGTGCATCATATTCATATTGCATTGTATCATCGTATACATTGATTTTATCACCTAGGACACTTGCACCATTACCGATTGTGTTGGCTATAGTGCCCTCAAGTCAATTATTGGATCGCAGGCACGTGATTGCAATGATTGGGGGAGGACTTATACCGGTAGAACAGTCTTACTCGAGATGATAGTAAGTTATCTGGTTTGTCTTTATCATCGTGTACATGCTTTAGATGACACTACAGATCACTATTACATATTGATAGAGCCCATAGGATTCTTGCTTGACTACTAGCAGTATGATGGCGATGATATACGTGAGAGTTGGTTAGTCTATAAGCACATCCTTAAAGTGTCCCTAGTCGTGGGAGTTTCGAGCTGGGCATCGATACTCCGAGAGTAGACTAGTGTATACGAATCGAGACCCCGACGAGGGGCGGTGGCCGGTCTCACAAGCCATTGGTGTCAGTTGGTTCACCTAAGATTCTATAAAGGCGCTCATTGGGTTATGAGTACACCGGACGGACTCGCCGGGAACATGCTAGTTAGTATTATACCTATTGTCAGATGGAAGTTCCCTGGTGACATGTGTACAGGTTAGTCTATCGACCTGAGATCGTCATTTGTCTCGTGTGAGTTCCCACTGTGCTTTGATTACTACCCTACCACGGCTTAAAGGAGTCGTGCAAACAGGTTTTAGTTGGGTACAGTCCCGAGCCACATGGAGGCAGTGAGCGGATCGTCAGGGGATTCGTCTCTCTCGGTATTGGGGGTTGATGTCGTGGTGTGCACGGATGGCCATCACCAGAAATCCTTGGCCAAGGTAGTCGAGAATTACCGATCCAGGATCGGTAGTTTCTCATGTGGTGATAGGCTTCATACCGACACTAAATATCGCGTTATTAGGGGTCTGACTTTATCCACCCCTAGACCCGATATGCGATACTCATACACGAACGGACCGGACTGTTCGGATATTTTCACTGTCAGGCTCAGTAGGGTTTCAGGATGAGTTCACTCGTCTGCCTCCCTTTCGCTCAATACCTAGGCAGCCGTTACGTACAGCTAGTGCCAATGACGTGCTTGTTGTTAACCCTACTGCCAGCGTATTGACGGGTCTTTAGAGTCCCACACAGAGGGTTTCCCTGGTTCGGGCGAAACATTGTAGAGGCCGTATGGTTTTATGGCAGGGTTCGATCATATACATGCACTTGTGCACGGATCATGATCAGACGGGTAATACTAGTGGGTATTGGTTTAAGCCGGATCCTAGTATTATATTGTTGGATTATTTTCGTCTCGTTGTTTTCGTATTCAGTCGGAATACGGATGCAGGTATGTATATACGGATGATGGGTATTCTTGTAATTTGTTATGAGTTTACATTAGAAGATGCCATTCCTTTTTTTTTTTAAACATTTGGTTTAATTTTTTATTGTGATGGAAATTGTGAGCATAAGTTTTGTCCATGGGCATTGATGGTGGCACATGCTCACTTGGTGACTCATGGTCTTGGGTTTGGGGTGAGATATTTTATGCTAGGATTTTTCTTTAGCTCTTGAAAATTTCTCACAACACACCCACACAAAAAAGAGGGCAGCCACACCCTTTTTCTTTACTTGCTCATTTTCTTGTGCTCACAACTTCTTCATCTCATGGCTTTTTCTTCACCTTCACCTATACCCTCTCATGTGTTGAGAATCATTGGGTGCATTGAGACAAAATGATCATACACTCTCTACTTCATTTTGGGCATCTAGGCTAGCAAACTTGATGTCCGAGTTGCTTCGGTTTTGAAGCGGGAGCCCTTATAAAGAATCCTCGACATGGATCCTCTTTGACGAGGGAGACCGGAGAGCGAACTTCTTCGGAGCAGCCGTGGCAAGCTTTGGTTGGAGATTGAAGACCAAAGGACACAGATCGATCGGTATAATCTCTAAACTTCTCTTTGCATGTTTGCTAGTATAGGGTTTTTGGTTCGATCTTGTGCGGGTTTTGCTTGCGCTAAAGTTTTAAAAGTTTTTGTTCTGTGTTTGGCCATGGAATGATGGCCTGGGCACCGGAAAAACCCAACATGGTATCAGAGCCTCCCAAACACCATCAACCGACTAGTTGCGACATTAGAATTCACGTTTTTTCGGGCATCGAAAACTGTCGAAAAAACAGTCCTGAATTTTTGAGTTTTGAGATATTTGCACACCCCGCGGGCTCTCGGTTTGAACCGAGAAGCCACGGGATGTTGAATTGGCACCCTGGAGAGACCCCGGGGGGGTGACTGAACGGATGGGCCTACTCCCCAAGACCACCATAAGCTGGTCTTGGGGGTGGGGACCCGAAACCGCCCCTGCATGGGCAGTTTCGGGTCTGCCTCACCCTCTGGCCACCTCGTGGTGGACTTGGGGGTGGGTTACCCATTCTAGGACCTCATACTAGAAGTTAATTTTGTGCTCTAACTCCCCGTGAAGGTTCAGGCGCGTTTCGTTTTGATTCGGACCTCCGAATTGGCTCAAAACTCAATTTTTTTGGATGTTTAGTGCACTTGGTTTTTGATCCTTAGTATATTTTGGATGTGCGGTAATTGTGCTTTGGAATTCTAATGTCGTGACTTCGTTTCATGCATGGATGTGTTGGTAACATTGTCTAATTGCTATATGCTCAATTAGACGAGGTTACACACTTGATTCGGTTACTTGTTTCTGTGGATAAATCTGGTTATGGTTGTTGCAGATTCGTCGTGGTGGATAGCTTGCGTGCAATGATAGTACAGTTTAGTTTTAGTTGTACATTTGATATCATGAGGCGAGCATCCGACATGTGGACTGCCGTCACTGCCTGTTTGTATATTATTTGTTTGGAGCACGATCGGGTTGAGGTCGATGTCACCGTTGTACATATTTTCTTTTCTATATTAGGATTACCCCGCGGTGGAGTCCACGGATAGCCGGGTTCTAGAGGGCAACGGGCCCTCACTTCATGGCGTTGAGATGGAGGGGGCTTCACTCTAGAATTGGCGGGCTATTCGCCGCACTCGTAGGGGGTATAGGTTGACCCAAGGAGGAGTGCTCAAGTTACCGGATTCCGTGAAGTGCTGGGTGACCCATTCACTTTGATGAAGGGGGTTGCTTCACTTCTGGTTTTGGAGGGTGACTTTCTGCGCTCGTAGGGGTTTAGGTTTTCATTGCACAGGCTATCCACACGACCCGGGGAACGTCGGGTTTCACTTGTGGCTCAAAGGAAACCCGGGGCTCCCAGATTATCTGTATTGTTTTGTTATGCTTATCGCTTGTCTGTGATGTTGCATTTATCATACCTGGAGCGATTATTATATATTGTTATATATATACTAGTAGATGTTGTATATGTTTTACACCCGTGCTAGTCCATTCCCCGCTCTGTCGTTAGTTAAGTAACCTAACGGGTGATGACGGGACCCAGTGGCGAATGCAGATGTCATATACATACATCATATTTTCGTTCATTTATGGTGTGATTAATTGATGGGACTGCGTTGATTTAGATCAATGTAAGGAAAACAGACCTATTCGATGTTGTTGGAACAATTTTAAAAAAAGATGATATTATAAGGACGGTCTCTTTTGTTTTGCACATTGGTATTCGGTTATGAATATCCAGCACCTCATTTGACGAGGCAAGGGCCGAGATCCCTTTATCGGGAGTGACCCCTTGGGCAGAAGTTTGCGTCAGGATAATAGCTTCACTATAGTCGATTACTTTTTGGTTTGCATCACGATATTTAGTGGGAATATCCTGCACCTCATTCTATGAGGAAAGAGCCGAGATCCCTTCACCGGGAGTGACCTCTTTAGCAAAATTTTTCGCCACTATATATTTGTAAAAAGCTATCCGGTTCCTTCAAAATATCAGGTTCATTACGTTAAAGGTTTTTCGCCAAAAACCATTCGTAGCCCTCCGTCATTTCAGATGGGTAGCACTTAGTATTCATGCTATGTTTGTTGGCCTTTGTCAAGTCATAGTGTATGGTAGCTATTTGTTACTTTTCTGTTTCATAGATAGATGCGTTGGTTTGGGACAGTCATACAGCCTTGTTGGCCCTAGTCAAGGGCGAGTACAGGTGGGTTCAAATTAACCTTGACAATGACGGGTAGAACTTGACATGTGACTTATGATTTGTTGGCCTTAGTCAAGGTCATAAGAGTATGGGGTAAAAATCACACCGGGAGTTTCTAAAGAAACTGAAACTTGCCAGGCATGCGCATACCTTCTGGAGTGTGATAACGTGAGTGGATTCTATCAGGTTATTATGTGATGATAGTTGGATCCCGATACCCACTGATGAGTTGGTTTACTCCTCGGGTGATTTTAGATGATCCCGATTAATTCTTTTTTCAGGTTTGGAGGAGAATTTAAGGATACAGTGGGAGACATCCTGATTAGATAAAGTGATTTACCATTATGATCTAGGTTAGAGTGCACGCAGAGTGTTTCTTTTCTCTCTCTCTTTGGCAGCGACCATGGCCCGACCCTAGACTAGAACTCATGAACCAAGTTAACCGGACCTTCTTAAAACACCGGCCTTTGGATTGTCAGAGTTGCATATATCATTTCCACTCCTTCTTTTACCCTTTGGTTTTATCCGGAACATTCCGTATCACTACGAAGATCCACTTTTATTGGATATGATCATCGTATAATTACATACGAACTCAAAGAAACTTGTTTCAGTTTCGAGGATGGTTTCCGGTTCTGGAGAAATTGAATAGGACTATTCAGTTGTCTTTTCCTTTTACCTTCTCTCAGGTTGCGAGGGCTCCTAGGATTAGGAGAAGGTATACCTATTACGCTCATTGGATAGTCTTCTTCCAAACCATAGGCAGGTACCGAATGGTAGGGAAGGAAGAAAACCAATTAGCCTAAATATGGTGTACAAAAGGTAATAAGTAAAGACAGATAAAGGGATTAGAAAGAGGGCAAAGTAAAATGCGACTGCTATCATTCACGACCAAACCACTTATTTCATCGCCACTCCTACTTCACCTTTGTATTTCTCCAGAACACCCCGTATCACTACGAAGATCCACAGTTATTGGATAATCTGTCGTATAGTTACATACGAACTCGAAGAAACTTGTTCCAGTTCGAGGATGGATTCTGGTTCAGGAGAAATAGAATAAGGATTATTCAGTTTTCTTTTATCTTTACCTTCTTTCAGGTTGTGAGGGCTCCTAGGATTAGGAGAGTACACCTATTATGCTTATTGGATAGTCTTCTTCCAAACCATAGGCTGGTGCCGAACAGTAGGAAAGGAAGAAAATCATTTAGCCTAAGGGTGGTGTACAGAAGGTAATAAGTAAAGACAAATAAAGGGATTTGGAGAGATGTCAAAGAAATATATGGTTACAGTCATGAATCTAGATAATGGAAGAGGCATTACTAGGAATACCCGGATACCCCTTCGAAATATTTTCATGTTTCAATTTCACTATGTGTTGTTAATTGAAAACTGCTTTCCCAATTAGATCCTTACTCAAGGGTATGTATTTACCAGGTTTTATTCTCATATCTGTATGGGTTTATAGATGATGAGTGGGAGTAAGTTATTGGGAATTAGGTGATTATATCCTCATTATATCGGAATTCGTTGTAATTGGTGATATTTGAGGAAATCGCCTAGGGTTTTTTCCTGACAGTAAATTTTTTGGTTTTGAATATCCGTTATTATGCACCAATTTCAAATTGATATATCTGTACGTTTATTTTATAAAGTGAGATATAACTTTTTGAAATTATGTTCATGACATTTACCTATATCAGTTGATGGTTAGGTAAAGAGTATTAAACAGCGGTGTAATTCTTCTTAACCATAAGTATAGTTTTCAAGCTACGACGCACAGGGTTAGAGTTATTCAACTCAGGAGACTTATACAAACTATTGTATGTTGTCCAGTATCCATTAGGACAGAGGGGTTGGTCCTCGTACTATATTCTGATTACTTGTGACTTCTCCAGTTTTAGACAAGTATTTCACAGAAATACAAGGTCCAAGTTTTAAGAAGTTATAGGTAGAAGAATAAAGTAGAGAACCACGTGTTGCAAGTATCAGGATTCTTCAAGGTGATTGAAGATGTAGATACTTATGTTTGGTATTCAGTTGATAGTAATGGTTTTGAGAACTTGCTTCTCTTTCAGGTTACTCATATCTGGATGCACTCTTAAGTTGAGTAATACTGATCGGCCTCTCTCCATTCAGTTGACATGCACTGGAGAAAGCTGCATGATTTGAATCTGGTTCCAATTAAATCAGTGCCTCTGTTTCTATTTTATATATAGAATGGTTCATATCTTAACGATGTTAAGGTATATGGAGTTGTCCGGCTTATGCTTAAAACTAGACTCTGGATGACTCAAGGCACGTTTCTGTAATGGCAGTTTGTGGGTTAACCCGGGCTATGAAGAAGGTTAACTTTCTACCAACTGGGAAATCAATAGTGATATTTGTTGGAAATAGTGCCCTCAGAGTCAATTATTGGATCACAGGCACGTGATTGCAATGATTGAGGGAGGACCTATGCCGGTAGGACAGTCTTACTCAAGATGATAGTATGCTATCTGGTTTATCTTTATCATCGTGTACTGCTTTAGGTGACCTTAGAGGTCACTATTACACATTGATAGAGCCCTTAGGATTCTTTCTTAACGGCCAGCAGTATGATGGCGATCATATACAGTCGTGGGAGTTTTCGAGACAGGGCATCGATACTCCAGAGTAGACTAGTGTATACAGTCGAGACCCCGACGAGGGGCGGTGGCCGGTCTCACAAGCCACTGGTGTCAGTTGGTTCACCTAAGATGTATACAGGTGCTCATTGGGTTATGAGTACACCGGACAGGACTCGCCGGGAACATGCTAATTGGTATTACACCTGACGTCAGATAGCAGTTCCCTGGTGACATGTGTACAGGTTAGTTCATCGACCTGAGATTGTCATTTGTCTCGTGTGAGTTCTCACTGTATTTTGATTACTACCCTACCACGGCTCAAAGGAGTCATGCAAATAGGTTTTAGTTGGGTACAGTCCCGAGCCACATGGAGACAGTGAGCAGATCGGCAGGGGTTCATCTCTCCCGGTATTGGGGGTGAGATCGCGTTGTGTCTGGGAGAGCCATTACACAAAGTCCTTGGCCAAGTCAGGAGATTTACTGGTAGGTATTCCAGTAGTATCTTAGGGTGTTCTGGGCTACACTCCGACACGACTTATACCGCTTTTAGGGGTCTGACTTTTACCAACCCCCTATGCCCGCCATGCGATGCTCATAGACGAACGGACCGGACTGTACGGATATTGTCACTGACAGGCCCAGTAGGGTGTCAGGATGAGTTCGCTCATCGATTTCCCTTTTGGTAAATACTTGGTAGCCCGTTTTGTACGGCTAATACCTCTGACGTGCTAGTGGTTAAATCCACAGCCAAAGTATTGACGAGTCTTTAGAGTCCCCCACAGACAGTTTCTCAAGTTTCGGGCGAAACGCTGTAGAGGCCGTATGGATTGATGGCAGGGTTCGATCGTACGCGTGCACTTGTGCACATGTTATGGTTCGGACGGATAATACTAGC
Organism: Agapanthus africanus; assembly: GCA_030015575.1. Taxonomy (NCBI): domain Eukaryota; kingdom Viridiplantae; phylum Streptophyta; class Magnoliopsida; order Asparagales; family Amaryllidaceae; genus Agapanthus; species Agapanthus africanus. The sequence continues at coordinate 237,213,962 of CM057337.1, forward strand.
GGGCTTTGGTTTAAGCCGGATCCTAGTATTATACAGTGTAGATTTTGTCTCATTGCATTTGTATTCGGTCGGAATACAAATGCTGGTATGTATATACAGTCGCGGGGTTTTCCTGTAATTTATTACGGGATCGCTTTTTGAATTTGCCATTTTGCATTCCGTTTCGGCCAGTTTTTCTTTATTCCTTCTTGGCTGAAATTCCTTTGATGGAAAGGGGCTTATTTGCAGATGTGCATTTAGCAAAATGCAAAGGGTTTTTTGTGGTGGAGGGTTCATGAGAATTCTAGAAAGCTTGCTTTCTTTTGTGGCTTTGTTTGTGATCATTACTTGCTTTATGGAGATGGGATGGTGATAGATATTTGGTGTGACCATTTTTCCTATTTATCACACATTTTCCCCACTTGCTTTATTCCCTCACATCCCTCCTCTCTAGATATGGCCGGCCACTATTTTTAGGAGAGCAATATACATTTTGGTGTGAGGAATTTTTGGTTCATTCTCATTGCAAAGAAAAATTCCTCAAGCTCATTCCTCTTGCTCATTTTCTTCTCCACTTCAAAAATGGCAACTTCAATCAACCCTTGAGACAAAGGTTTTTACGTATATTCTACAGCAATCTTGGACACGTCGGCTAGCCAACTTCGTGTCCGAGTTGCCTCGGTTCAGAGGTGGGAGCCCGTAAAAAGACTTCTCGATGTGGTGCCCTTCCAACGAGGAGACCGGAGATCAGCGATGCAGCGTGGAGCTTGTTGGATATAGTGCCCTCAAAGTAAATTATTGGATCACAGGCACGTGATTGAAAGATTGAGGGAGGACCTATACTGGTAGGACAGTCTTACTCAAGATGATAGTATGCTATCTGGTTTATCTTTATCATCGTGTACTGCTTTAGGTGACCTGACAGGTCGCTATTACACGTTGATAGAGCCCTTAGGATTCCTGCTTGACTGCCAGCAGTATGAGGGCGATCATATACGTAGGAGCTGGGGTCTATAAGCACATCCTTAAAAGGTCCCTAGTCGTGGGAGTTTTCGACACAGGGCATCGATACCCCAGAGTAGACTAGTGTATACGATCGAGACCCCGACGAGGGGCGGTGGCCGGTCTCACAAGCCACTAGTGTCAGTTGGTTCACCTAAGATGTATACAGGTGCTCATTGGGTTATGAGTACACTGGACAAGACCCTCCGGGAACATGCTAGTTGATCTTATACCTGACGTCAGATAGCAGTTCCCTGGTGACATGTGTACAGGTTAGTTCATCGACCTGAGATCGTCATTTGTCTTGTGTGAGTTCCCACTGTACTTTGATTACTACCCTACCACGCTCAACGGAGTCGTGCAAACAGGTTTTAGTTGGGTACAGTCCCAAGCCATATGGAGGCAGTGAGCGGATCTTCAGGGGTTCGTCTCTCCCGGTATTGGGGGTGAGGTCGCGCTGTGTCTAGGAGAGCCATTACACGAAGTCCTTGCCCAAGGCAGGAGATTTACTGATAGGTATTCCAGTAATATCTCAGGGTGATCTGGGCTACACTCCGACACGACTTGTATCGCTTTTAGGGGTCTGACTTTTACCAACCCCTAGGCCCGCCATGCGATACTCATAAACGAACGGACGGACTGTACGGATATTGTCACTGACAGGCTCAGTAGGGTGTCAGGATGAGTTCGCTCATCGACGTCCCTTTTGGTCAATACTTGGCAGCCCGTTACGTATGGCTAATACCTCTGACGTGCTAGTGGTTAAATCTACAGCCAAACTATTGACGATTCTTTAGAGTCCCCCACAGACAGTTTCTTAAGTTTCGGACGAAACGCTGTAGAGGCCGTATGGAGATATGGCAGGGTTCGATCATATACGTGCGGTATTGCACGGATCATGATCGGACGAATAATACTAGCGGGCTTTGGTTTAAGCCGGATCCTAGTATTGTACAGTGTAGATTTTGTCTCATTGCATTTGAATTCGGTCGGAATATAAATGCAGGTATGTATATACGGTCGCGGGGTTTTCCTGTACTTTATTACGGGATCAGCTTTTTGAAGTTGCCAGTTTGCATTCCGTTTCAGCCAGTTTTCCTTTCTTCCTTTCATTGGCTGATAATTGATGGAGGGGCTAATTTGAAAATATGCAAATTAGCAATTGTGGAGGGTTCTTTATGGCATATGATTTATCATGATGGTTATAGCATCATGAGATTCTTTTTGCATCACTTGGTTTGCATTAATGAGATAGGATTTGGATTAGAAGTGGTGTGACATATTTCCTAATTATCAACACCTTTTCTTATGCTTACCCTTACCTTTTCTTGTGCTCACCTCCCTTGCTTTTTCCCACTCCCATTTTTATGCATGGCCGGCCACATTTTGTGAGGTGAGAGGATTCATTTTGTGTGTGGGGAGAAAATCATTCATCTCATATTCTTTTCTTGCCACAAAATTCCATAGCACATTTCCTTAGTTGATTCCTCCACTCCTTCAATGGCAACTTCAACAACCTCTTTGAGACAAACCACTCTACACTTAGCCTACAGCATTCTTGGACATGTCGGCTCACCAATTTCGTGCCCGAGTTGCCTCGGTCCAGAGGTGGGAGCCCGTAAAAGAATCAGGCGATGTGGTGCCCTTTCCGACGAGGAGATGAAAACCGGAGATTCCGCAAGGAGATCGGGATGGAGGCCGAAGACCGAAGGACACGGATCGCTCGGTATAGCTCTCTACCCCATTCTCTAGTTAGCTAGCATTATGTTAATGGCCCGATCCGGGTTTTTAGTACGCGGTAGCGCCGGTTTTTAAAGTTAAAGAAAAGTTTCGTTTCCGCATTTTGTCCTCGGATAGACGGCCAGGGCGCTACCGTGCACTTACACTGGTATCAGAGCCACGCCATTAACCTAGTCTAGCTTGCTCTAACGCGTTTACAAGTTCAATCGAACAGATTTTCCAAAAACCGCGTTTCCATGTCAAGTTTCTGTCGAATTTTTCCAGTGCTCTAAAAATTATTTGGTACATTGTAAAAATACATGCAGGGTTTTTTATGCATTCTGTGAAAATTTGGTAGCTCGATGGCACTGTTCCACCGCGGAACCGCGGCCAAACCCACGCATTGGCCGCGGTTCCGCCGCCATTTAAATTGTTCAAAGCACCAAATTTTTACAGTGGGCTTCTGACATGGAAATAGGGTTTTTGGTATGTTCTGTTTGGGCTCAGATTTATTTTGAGTGCTACAGTTGTGCTTGGGGCCCACTTCGGAAAATTTAGTTGATCGAAAATTTTAAACATGTTAGTTCACAGTATTTACATTATATCTGCGACCGTGAATGTCATTTGATCGGTAAATCCTGTCTAACTGCTATAGCCCTTTTAAACGGATTTGCGAACGTGACATTCACGTTGATGTTCTGTGTTGTGCTGTGATGTTGCGGATTTGTCGTGGTGGATAGCCTGGATGCAATGTTAGTACAGTTTGGTTATATTTGTACATTTGATATTGCGGGGCGAGCGTCCAACATGTGGACTGCCGTTACTGCCTGTTTGTATATTATTCTTTTGGGGCACGACCGGGCTGAGGTCGATGTACCCGTTATATATTTTACTTTCTGTACTAGAATTACCCCGCGGAGGGGTGCACGGGTGGCCGGGTTCTAGAGGGCAACGGGCCCGCATCTCATGGCGTTGAGACGGAGGGGGCTTCACTATAGAATTGGCGGGCTATTCGCCGCACTCGTAGGGGGTATAGGTTGACCAAGGAGGGGTGCTCAAGTTACCGGATTCCGTGAAGTGCTGGGTGGTCCATTCACGTTGTTGAAGAGGGATGCCTCGCTTCAGGTTTTGGCGGGTAACTTACCGCGCCCGTAGGGGTCTAGGATTTCATTGCACAGGCTATCCACAAGACTAGGGGAACGTCGGGTTTCAGTAGTGGCTCTATGAAACCCGGGGATCCCAGTTATCTGTATTGTTCTGTGATACTTATTACATTTCTGTGATGTTGCATTTTTATCACGCCTTGAGCGAAAATTATATATTGATATATATACTAGTAGATGTTGTATATGTTTTGCATCCGCGCTAGTCCAGTCCCCGCTCTGTCGTTAGTTAAGTAACCTAACGGGTGATGACGGGACCCAGTGGCGAATGCGGATGGCATATACGTACATCATTATTTTCGTTCTTTATTGGTGTGATCAATTGATGGGACTGCATTGATTCGGATCAATGCAAGCTAAACAAACCTATTTAATGTTGTTGGGACATTTTTCAAAAAGCTGTTATTGCAAGGGCGTTCTCTTTTGTTTTGCACAGTGGTATTCGGTTATGAATATCCAGCACCTCAGTCGACGAGGCAAGGGCCGAGATCCCTTCACCGGGAGTGACCCCTTGGACAGAAGTTTGCGTCAGGGCAATAACTTCACTATAGTCAATTACTTTTGCTTTGCATCGTGGTATTCGGTTGGAATATCCTGCACCTCATTCTACGGGGAAAGAGCCGAGATCCCTTCACCGGGAGTGACCTCTTTAGCAAAAGTTTTCGTCACTATATTTTTATAAAAGCTATCCAGTTCCTTCAACGATATCAAGTTTATTACATTAAAGGTTTTTCGCCAGAAACCATTCGTAGCCCTTCGTCATTTCAGACGGGTAGCACGTAGTATTCATGCTATGTTTGTTAGCCTTCGTCAAGGCATAGTGTATGGTAGCTGCTTGTTACCTTTCTGCTGCATACATAGATGCGTTGGTTTGGGACAGTCGTATAGCCTTGTTGGCCAAAGTCAAGGGCTTGTACGGGTGGGTTCAAATTAACCTGGACAATGACAGGTAGAACTTGACATGTGACTTATGATTTGTTGGCCTTCGTCAAGGTCATAAAAGCATGGGGCAAAAATCACATCGGGAGTTTCTAAAAGAAACTGAAACTTGCCAGATATGCGCATACCTTCTGGAGTGTGATAACGTGAGTGGAGTCCATCACATTATCATGCGATGATAGTTGGATCCCGATTCCCACTGATGAGTTGGTTTACTGCTCGGGTGATCCCGACTAATTCTTCTTTCGGGTTTAGAGAAGAATTTGAGGTTACAGTGGGAGGTTTCCTGATTAGGTAAATTGACAACCATTCTGATCTAGGTTAGAGTGCACGCTGAGTGTTTCTTTTCTCTCTCTCTTTGGCAGCGACCATGGCCCGACCCTATACTATGACTCAGTAACCAAAATTAACCGAACCTTTTTAAACACTGGCTTTTGGATTGTCAGAGTTGCAAACCTCATTGCCACTCCTACTTTTACCCTTTTCTCCAGGACACCCCGTATTACTACGAACGTCCACTTCCATTGGATAAAACCATCGTATGGTTATATACGAACTCGAAGGAACTTATTCGAGGATGGTTTCTGGTTCTGGAGAAAACGAATAGGACTATTCAGTTGTCTTTTCCTTTTACCTTCTCTCAGGTTGCGAGTGCTCCTTGGATTAGGACAGTACACCTATTACGCAAATTGGATAGTCTTCTTCCAAACCATAGGCAGGTGCCGACAGGTAGGGAATGAAGAAAACCAATTAGTGTTGGAGATAGTGCCCTCAGAGTTAATTATTGGATCACAGGCACGTGATTGCAATGATTGAGGGAGGACCTATCCCAGTAGGACAGTCTTACTCAAGATGATAGTATGCTATCTGGTTTACCTTTATCATCGTGTACTGTTTTAGGTGACCTTACGAGTCGCTATTGCACGTTGATAGAGCCCCTAGGATTCTTGCTTGACTACCAGCAGTATGAGGGCGATCATATAAGTGAGAGCTGGAGTCTATAAGCACATCCTTAAAAGGTCCCTAGTCGTGGGAGTTTCGAGACAGGGCATCGATTCTCCAGAGTAGACTAGTGTATACAGTCGAGACCCCGACGAGGGGCGGTGGCCGGTCTCACATGCCACTGGTGTCAGTTGGTTCGCCTAAGATGTATACAGGTGCTCATTGGGTTATGAGTACACCGGACAGGACTCACCGGGAACCTGCTAGTTGGGATTATACCAGACGTCAGATAGCAGTTCCCTGGTGACATGTGTACAGATTAGTTCATCGACCTGAGATCGTCATTTATCTCGTGTGAGTTCCCACTGTGCTTTGATTACTACCCTACCACGGCTCAAAGGAGTCGTGCAAACAGGTTTTAGTTGGGTACAGTCCCGAGCCACATGGAGGCAGAGAGCGGATCTGCAGGGGCTCGTCTCTCCCGGTATTGGGGGTGAGGTCGCGCCGTGTCTAGGAGAGCCATTACACAAAGCCCTCAGCCGAGGCAGGAGAGTTACTGGTAGGTATTCCAGTAGTATCTCAGGGTGTTCTGGGCTACACTCCGACACGACTTGTACCGCTTTTGGGGGTCTGACTTTTACCAACCCCCTAGGCCCGCCATGCGATACTCATAGACAAACGGACCGGACTGTACGGATATTGTCACTGACAGGCTCAGTAGGGTGTCAGGATGAGTTTGCTCATCGACGTCCCTTTTGGTCAATAGCTGGTAGCTCGTCACGTATGGCTAATACCTCTGACGTGCCAGTGGTTAAATCCACAGCCATAGTATTGACGAGTCTTTAGAGTCCACCACACAGACAGTTACTCAAGTTTCGGGCGAAATGCTGTAGAGGCCGTATGGAGATATGGCAGGGTTCGATCAGATACGTGCGGTATTGCATGGATCGTGATCGGACGGTTTTTACTAGCCGGCTTTGGTTTAAGCCGGATCCTAGTATTACATAGTGTAGATTTTGTCTCTTTGCATTTGTGTTCAGTGGGAATACAAATGCGGGCATGTATATGCAGTCGCGGGGTTTTCCTGTAATTTATTACGGGATCAGTTTTCTGAGGTTGCCAGTTGTCTTTCCGTTCCGGCCGGTTTTCCTTTGTTCCTTCGCGGCCGGACTTTTAGATGGAGGGGGTTATTTGCAAGTTTGCAAATAACTTATTGTGGAGGGGTTTATTGTATTATGAGGCATTATGATTGATAAAGCATCTTTGGTTTTCTTGTTCTCATGATGGTGCTATTAATGGTGATTAGAATGGATTGGAGTTGATTAGGAGTTGATGTGAGGTTTGCTTTGGATGTGGTCACCTCTTACTTTTCCTACCATCACCTCCCTTCTTGTTTTTCTCTCCACCATTTTTCATATAGGGGCCGGCCACATTTTGGGTGTGGGGGGTTCATTTTTGATGAGAGAAGATTTGTTCATATCATTTTGCATGCTTCACAAATTCATCCACCTCACTCCAAAGTCTATTGCTCATACCTCCATCAAAGGCAACCAAAGCACAAAGGAGACAAGGTTTTCTACACTACAACCTACAGTACCCTTGGACGCGTCGGCTAGCCAACTTTGTGCCCGAGTTGCCTCGGTCCAGAGGTGGGAGCCCGTAAAAGAATCCGGCTACGTGGTGCCCTTTCCGACGAGGAGGTGACAAACGGAGATTCCGCGGGAGATCGGAGTGGAGACGAAGACCGAAGGACACGGATCACTTGGTATAGCTTCTCTACTCTTTTCTTGTTTGCTAGTAGCTAGGTTAATGGCCCGATCCGGGTGAAAAGTGCGCGGTGGTGCCGGTTGCAAGTTTTGCAAAGTTTTTCGTTTCCACGTTTCCGGCGTCGGATCGACGGCCGGGGTGCCGCCGCGGACTTACATTGGTATCAGAGCCACGCCATTAACCTTGCCTAGCTTGTTCTAGTGTGTTTACATGTTCGATCGAACGGATTTTCCGAAAACCTATTTTCATTTGCACAGTTTTCGGTCGAAATTTTTTTGGCTCCAAAATTTTTTCAGTATATTGCAGTGATATGTGCAGGGAATTCTAAGCATTCTGTGAAATTTTGGTAGCGTGATCTCACTATTCCACTGCGGAACCGCGGCCAAATCCACGTATTTGCGGCGTTTCCGCGGCCATTTTTACTATTCATTGGACCAAATTTTTGCAGTGAGATCCTGGGTTGAAAATGGGGTTTTTGGAATATTCTTTTTGGGCCTAGACTCTCTTTAAGTGCTACAGTAATGCTTGGGGCCCACTTCGATAAATTTGATCGATCGAAAAATTTAAACACATTAGTTCACAGTATTTACATTATATCTGCGACCGTGAATGTCACTTGATCGGTAAATCCTGTCTAACTGCTATAGCCCGGTTAGACGGATTTGCGAACGTGACATTCACGTTGATGTTCTGTGATTGTGCTGTGTTGTTGTGGATCGGTCGTGGGGGATAGCCTGGTTGCAGTATTAGTACAGTTTTGTTGTATTATGTACATTTGATATTGCGGGGCGAGCGTCCGACATGTGGACTGCCGTCACTGCCTGTTTGTATTATTCTTTTGGGGCACGACCAGGTCGAGGTCGATGTACCCGTTGTATGTATATTTTTACTTTCTGTACTAGGTTTACCCTGTGGAGGGGTGCACGGATAGCCGGGTTCTAGAGGGCAACGGGCCCGCATCTCATGGCATTGAGACGGAGGGGCTTCACTCTAGGATTGGCGGGCTATTTGCCGCACTCGTAGGGGGTACAGGTTGACCCAGGAGGGGTGCCCAAGTTACTGGATTCCGTGAAGTGCTGGGTGGTCCATTCACGTTGTTGAAGGGGGCTGTCCCGCTTCAGGTTTTGGCGGGTAACTTGCCGCGCCCGTAGGGGTCTAGGATTTCATTGCACAGGCTATCCACACGACCAGGGGAACGTCGGGTTTCAGTAGTGGCTCCGTGAAACCCGGGGATCCCAGATATCTGTATTGTTCTGTGATGCTGTTCATTTCTGTGATGTTGCATTTTATCACGCCTTGAGCGAAATATTATATATTGGTATATATATTAGTAGATGTTGTATATGTTTTGCATCGGCGCTAGTCCAGTCCCCGCTCTGTCGTTAGTCAGCTAACGTAACGGGTAATGACGGGACCCAGTGGCGAATGCGGATGGCATATACGTACATCAGTATATTTTCGTTCTTTGTGGTGTGATCAATTGATGGGACTGCATTGATTCGGATCAATGCAAGTTAAAAACAAACCTAATCTGATGTTGTTGGAACACTTTTCAAAAAGCTGTTATTGCAAGGACGTTCACTTTTGTTTTGCATCATGGTATTCAGTTGGAATATCCTGCTCCTCAGTCGACGAGGCAAGGGCCGAGATCCCTTCACCGGGAGTGACCCCTTGGACAAAAGTTTGCGTCAGGGAAATAACTTCATTATAGCCGATTACTTTTACTTTGCATCGTGGTATTCAGTTGGAATATCCTGCACCTCATTCTACGGGGAAAGAGCCGAGATCCCTTCACCGGGAGTGACCTCTTTAGCAAAGGTTTTCGTCACTATATTTTTACAAAGCTATCCGTTCCTTCGACGATATCAAGTTCATTACGTTAAAGGTTTTCGTCAGAAACCATTCGTAGCCCTCCATCATTTCAGTTAAATATTCGGTAGTATTCAAGCTATGTATTTTGACCTCACGCCAAGGCATAGTGTTTGGTAGCTGCCGGGTATTTTTCTGTTGCATAGATAGATGCGTTAGTTTGGGACAGTCGTACTACTATTTTGGCCTACGTCAAGGGTATGTACGGGTGGGTTCAAATTAACCTGGACAATGATGAGTAGAATTTGACATGCGACTTATGATATTTTGACCTCACGCCAAGGTCATAAGAGCATGGGGCAAAAATCCACATCGGGAGTTTCAAAAGAACTGAAACTTACCAGATATGCGCATACCTTCTGGAGTGTGATAGCGTGAGCGGATTCCGTCATGTTATCATGCGATGATAGTTGGATCCCGATTCTGACTGATGAGTTGGTTTACTCCTCGGGTGATCCCGGCTAATTCTTCTTTCAGGTTTGGGGAAGAATTTGACGTTACAGTGGGAGGTTTCCAGATTAGATAAAGTGATAACCATTCTGATCTAGGTTAGAGTGCACGCTGAGTGTTTCTTTTCTCTCTCTCTTTGGCAGCGACCATTGACCCGACCCTAGACTATGACTCAGTGACCAAGTTGACCGAACCTTCTTAACACTGGCTTTTGGATTGTCAGAGTTGCAAACCTCATTGCCACTCCTACTTTTACCCTTTTCTCCAGGACACCCCGTATTACTACGAACGTCCACTTCCATTGGACAAAACCATCGTATGGTTATATACGAACTCGAAGGAATTCGAGGATGGTTTCCGGTTCTGGAGAAAACGAATAGGACTATTCAGTCGTCTTTTCCTTTTACCTTCTCTCAGGTTTCGAGTACTCCTTGGTTTAGGAGATAGTACACCTATTACGCAAATTGGATAGTCTTCTTCCAAACCTTAGGCTGGTGTCGAACGGTAGGGAATGAAGAAAACCAATTAGCCTAACGGTGGTGTACAGAAGGTATTATGTAAAGACAAAGAAAGGGATTAGTAAGAGGGCAAAGTAAATTGCGACTGATATTCACGACCAAACCAGGTATTTCATTACCACCCCCACTTCACCTTTGTATTTCTCCAGGACACTCCGTATCACTACGAAGATCTACAGTTTATTGGATACTCTATCGTATGGTTATATACGAACTCGAAAGGAACTTGTTCCAGTTCGGGGATGGATTCTGGTTCAGGAGAAATAGGAATAAGGTTTATTCGGTTGTCTTTTATCTTCACCTTCTCTCGCATTGCGAGTGCTCCTAGGATTAGGACAGTACACCTATTATGCTTATTGGATAGTCTTCTTCCAAACCTTAGGCTGGTGCCGAACGGTAGGGAAAGAAGAAAACCATTTGGCCTAAAGGGGTGTACAGAAGGTAATGACTAAAGACATAAAAAAGGGATTTGGAGAAGTGGCAAAGAAATATAAGGTTATAGTTGTGAATCTGGATAATGGAAGAGGCATTACTAGGAATACCAGGATACCCCATCGAAACATTTCAATGTTTCAGTTTCACTGTGTACTGTTAATAGAAAACTAATTTCCCGATTAGACACTTGCTCCAGGATATGTATTTACCAGGTATGATTCTCACATCTGTATGGTTTTACAAATGATGAGTGGGAGTAAGTTATTGGGAATTAGGTGACCATCCTCATTATATCGGGATTCGTTGTAATTGGTGATATTTGAGGAAGCCACCTGGGTTGTTTGCCGGTCGGCAAATATTTGGTTTTGAATATCCGTTCTTGTGCACCAATTTCAAATTGATATATCTGTACGTCTATTTTAATTGAGTGAGATATACCTTTTTTAGATTATGTCCATGACATTTGCCTATATCAGTGGATGGTTAGGTAAGGAGCATTAAACGGCGGTGTAATTCTTCATAACCATAGTACAATTTTCAACCTACGACACACGGTGAATGAGTCACTAGACTCAAGGGACTTGTACAGAGTATTGTATATTGTCCAGTGTCCATTAGGACAGAGGGGTTGGTCCTCGTACTATATTCGAAGATGTAGATACTTGTGAATGGTATTCAGTTGATAGTAATGGTTAAGAGAACTAGCTTCTCTTTCAGGTTACTCATAATTGGAAGTACTCCTAAGTTGAGTAACGCTGATCGGCCTATCTTCCATTTAGTTGACATGCACTGGAGATAGCTGCATGATTTGAATCTGGTTCAATTAAATCAGTGCCTCTGTTTCTATATTGGATATAGAACAGTTCATATCTTAACGATGTTAAGATACAGGGAGTTGTCCGGCTCATGCTTAAAACCAGACACTAGACAACTCAAGGCACGTTTCTGTAATAGCTGTTTGTGGGTTGACCCGGGCTATGACGAGGGTTGACTTTCTACCATCTAGAAGATCAATAGTGATATTGTTCTTGACTCGCCACAGTTTTAATAAAAATGGATTTTTTCAGAAAACAGTAGTGGGAGTATGGTAGAACTGGAAGTGATTCCAGAACCGCAGACGATTACTGAAGAGTTGATAAGAACTTAAAGATTCAATCAGGTTTGACATTCCATTGGCCACTCCGCAGATATGGTGGGTAACCTCAGGCACCCGAGAGGTACTCCGGTAGCCTCAAGGACGGTGACAGGGAGGTTCTTGTTTACCCAGATTTGCCATTGCTGTTGTTCTAGACTGTGAGACCCGGCAGGAGGATGAGTATAGCGTCGTTCTGAACTAGTTTTAGAAGTGTACGTCTATATGACTCTGCCAGAGGGTTGTCGTAGTCAGTGGGAGCAGCGGAAGCATTGGTGGACATCAGGCTTATGTCTATTTATAGACTAAAGCAGATATAGCGGAGATAGATCATCTATTTCTGATGTGACAGTCATAGGTTTGACTTCATCAGAATAGGGGATGGATCTGTTAAGAAGGTAGTAGGGTGTGATATCCTGGTATTTGGATGACATACACAGAGTAGGAAGTGATATTCCTATACTACGATCGGTTATACTTTGGTCGTCACACAGTGGTTTCTCTATACAGGACTTGGATATTATATCAGACATTCTGGTTACTAGATCTATGGTTTTAGATCTAGATTTAGGTGGTTTCCCAATCTGGGTACTTTGACAAAATTCTGAGAGTATTTAGAATGGACGACACCTGGCACGGTAGTGTACCTGCAGGTAATGGAGTCACCCTCTCTAAAGGTGTCTTACAGACTAAAGGGGAGAGGGATACACATGATTGGCAGATCACTTGCTTAGGCAATTGAGTCAATCATGAGATGTCAAGTACCACACCAGATGTTGTTCTTGCAGTAGATGCAATATGTTGATATTAATCCAATCCTGAAGAAACAGTCGGAAGCAGTTTTAGAACATAAGTGGATGTTCTAGGGATATGATAACAGGATTCTCCTTCGGGAGACAGTTATCATTCCAGGCTTCCAAGGTGACCTGGATGACAGAGAGGTCGTCAGAGTTATAGTTTTACCTCTGACGAGGGGCAGTATTTTGGACAGGTGGTCCAAGGGGATACTGAGGGAGGCATGGCGCAGGACACTGATTAAGTTCAGTTGTCGAGACAGTCTAAGAAGTTTGGATTTGGAGTTCATTTATGAGCTAGGTCCTATCAAACATCCAGACATTCTAAGACAGGTATTGCTCATTTCGGGAGATGGTTTCTCCGCGAACTTGAGATAAAGAGAGACATAGAAAGAAACACCATAGCGGATCCACTCATTGAGGCTATTTCTCGAACGCAATAGTTTCGCAAACGAGCTTTGTGAGACTGACTAGTAGAGGAGTTGGGTGTTCGGTATCACACGGGCTGTGAGTATGCGACATCGCAATAATTAGCCTTAAGTGCAAGTGAGAGATTGTTGGAGATAGTGCCCTCAGAGTCAATTATTGGATCACAGGCACGTGATTGCAATGATTGAGGGAGGATCTATCCCAGTGGGACAGTCTTACTCAAGATGATAGTATGCTATCTGGTTTACCTTTATCATCGTATACTGCTTTAGGTGACCTTACGAGTCGCTATTGCACGTTGATAGAGGCCCTAGGATTCTTGCTTGACTACCAGCAGTATGAGGGCGATCATATAAGTGAGAGCTGGAGTCTATAAGCACATCCTTAAAAGGTCCCTAGTCGTGGGAGTTTCGAGACAGGGCATCGATTCTCCAGAGTAGACTAGTGTATACAGTCGAGACCCCGACGAGGGGCGGTGGCCGGTCTCACAAGCCACTGGTGTCAGTTGGTTCACCTAAGATGTATACAGGTGCTCATTGGGTTATGAGTACACCGGACAGGACTCGCCGGGAACCTGCTAGTTGGGATTATACCAGACGTCAGATAGCAGTTCCCTGGTGACATGTGTACAGGTTAGTTCATCGACCTGAGATCGTCATTTGTCTCGTGTGAGTTCCCACTTTGCTTTGATTACTACCCTACCACGGCTCAAAGGAGTCGTGCAAACAGGTTTTAGTTGGGTACAGTCCCGAGCCACATGGAGGCAGTGAGCGGATCTGCAGGGGTTCGTCTCTCCCGGTATTGGGGGTGAGGTCGCGCTGTGTCTAGGAGAGCCATTACACAAAGCCCTCGGCCGAGGCAGGAGAGTTACTGGTAGGTATTCCAGTAGTATCTCAGGGTGTTCTGGGCTACACTCCGACACGACTTGTACCGCTTTTGGGGGTCTGACTTTTACCAACCCCCTAGGCCCGCCATGCGATACTCATAGACGAACGGACCGGACTGTACGGATATTGTCACTGACAGGCTCAGTAGGGTGTCAGGATGAGTTTGCTCATCGACGTCTCTTTTGGTCAATAGCTGGTAGCCCGTCATGTATGGCTAATACCTCTGACGTGCTAGTGGTTAAATCCACAGCCATAGTATTGACGAGTCTTTAGAGTCTACCACACAGACAGTTACTCAAGTTTCGGGCGAAACACTGTAGAGGCCGTATGGAGATATGGCAGGGTTCGATTAGATACGTGCGGTATTGCACGGATCGTGATTGGATGGTTTTTACTAGCCGGCTTTGGTTTAAGCCGGATCCTAGTATTACATAATGTAGATTTTGTCTCTTTGCATTTGTGTTCAGTGGGAATACAAATGTGGGCATGTATATGCAGTCGCGGGGTTTTCCTGTAATTTATTACGGGATCAGTTTTCTGAGGTTGTCAGTTGTCTTTCCGTTCCGGCCGGTTTTCCTTTGTTCCTTCGCGGCCGGACTTTTAGATGGAGGGGGTTGTTTGCAAGTTTGCAAATAACTTATTGTGGAGGGGTTTATTGTATTATGAGGCATTATGATTGATAAAGCATCTTTGGTTTTCTTGTTCTCATGATGGTGCTATTAATGGTGATTAGAATGGATTGGAGTTGATTAGGAGTTGATGTGAGGTTTGCTTTTGATGTGGTCACCTCTTACTTTTCCTACCATCACCTCACTTCTTGTTTTTCTCTCCACCATTTTTCATATAGGGGCCGGCCACATTTTGGGTGTGGGGGGTTCATTTTTGATGAGAGAAGATTTGTTCATATCATTTTGCATGCTTCACAAATTCATCCACCTCACTCCAAAGTCTATTGCTCATACCTCCATCAAAGGCAACCAAACCCCAAAGGAGACAAGGTTTTCTACACTACAACCTACAGTACCCTTGGACGCGTCGGCTAGCCAACTTCGCGTCCGAGTTGCCTCGGTCCAGAGGTGGGAGCCCGTAAAAGAATCCGGCTACGTGGTGCCCTTTCCGATGAGGAGGTGACGAACAGAGATTCCGCGGGAGATCGGAGTGGAGACGAAGACCGAAGGACACGGATCGCTTGGTATAGCTTCTCTACTCTTTTCTTGTTTGCTAGTAGCTAGGTTAATGGCCCGATCCGGGTGAAAAGTGCGCGGTGGTGCCGGTTGCAAGTTTTGCAAAGTTTTTCGTTTCCGCGTTTCCGGCGTCGGATCGACGGCCGGGATGCCGCCGCGGACTTACAATTAGCCTAACGATGGTGTACAGAAGGTATTAAGTAAAGACAAATAAAGGGATTAGTAAGAGGGCAAAGTAAATTGCGACTGCTATTCACAACCAAACCAAGTATTTCATTACCACTCCCATTTCACCTTTGTATTTCTCCAGAACACTCCGTATCACTATGAAGATCCACAGTTATTTAGATACTCCATCGTATGGTTATATACGAACTCGAAAGGAACTTGTTCCAGTTCGGGGATGGATTCTGGTTCAGGAGAAATAGGAATAAGGTTTATTCGGTTGTCTTTTATCTTCACCTTCTCTCGCATTGCGAGTGCTCCTAGGATTAGGACAGTGCACCCATTATGCTTATTGGATAATCTTCTTCCAAACCATAGGCTGGTGCCGAACGATAGGGAAGGAAGAAAACCATTTGGCCTAAAGGGGTGTATAGAAGTTAATGACTAAAGACATATGAAGGGATTTGGAGAGATGGCAAAGAAATATACGGTTACAGTTGTGAATCTGGATAATGGAAGAGGCATTACTAAGAATACCCGGATACCCCTACGAAACATTTCAATGTTTCAGTTTCGATGTGTACTGTTAAAAGAAAACTGATTTCCCAATTAGTCCTTACTACAGGGTATGTATATACCAGGTATGATTCTCATATCTATATGGTTTTACAGATGATGAGTGGGAGTAAGTTATTGGGAATTAGGTGATTGTCCTAATTATATCGGAATTCGTTGTAATTGGGGATTGAGAAAATCGCCTGGGCTGTTTGCCGGACGATAAATATTTGGTTTTGAATATCCGCTGTTATGCACCAATTTCAAATTGATATATCTGTACGTCTATTTTTATAGAGTGAGATATACCTTTTTGAAATTATGTCGATGACATTTACCTATATCAGTGGATGGTTAGGTAAGGAGTATTAAACAGCGGTGTAATTCTTCTTAACCATAAGTACAGTTTTCAACCTACGACACACAGGGAATGAGTTATTAGACTCAAGGGACTTATACAGAGTATTGTATGTTGTCCAGTGTCCATGAGGACATAGGGGATGGTACTCGTACTATATTATGTTTACTTATGACTTCTCTGGTTCTTAGACATGTGTTTCATAGAAACACAAGGTCTAAGTTTTGAGAAGTTATAGGTATAAGAATAAAGTAGAGAACCAGGTGTTGCAAGTATCGAGATTCTTCAAGATGATCGAAGATGTAGATGCTTGTGTATGGTATTCAGTTGATAGTAATGATTAAGAGAACTTGCTTCTCTTTTAGGTTACTCATAATTGGAAGTACTCCTAAGTTGTGTAATGCTGATCGGCCTCTTTCCATTTAGTTGACGTGCACTGGAGACAGCTGCATGATTTGAATCTGGTTTAATTAAATTAGTGCCTCTATTTCTGTATTAGATATAGAACAGTTCATATCTTAACGATGTTAAGATACGGGGAGTTTTTCGGCTTATGCTTAAAACCAGACTCTGGATAATTCAAGGCACGTTTCTGTAATGGCTGTTTGTGGGTTGACTAGGGCTATGACGAGGGTTGGCTTTCTACCATCTGGAAGATCAATAGTGATATTGTTCTAGACTCACCACAGTTTTAAGAAAATGGTTTTTTTTCCAGAAAACAGTAGTGGGTGTATGGTAGAACTGGAAGTGATTCCAGAACCGCAAACGATTACTGAAAATTTAATAGAACCTAAAGATTCAATCTGGTTTGACATTCCATTGGCCACTTCGCAGACATGATGGGTAACCTTAGGCACCCGAGAGGTGCTCCAGTAGCCTCATGGACGGTGACAGGGAGGTTCTTGTTTACCCAGACTTGCCATTGCTGTTGTTCCAGACTGTGAGACCCGGCAGTAGGAAGAGTATAGCATCGTTCTAAACAAGCTTTAGAAGGGTACATGTATATGATTTTGCCAGAGGGTTGTCGTAGTCAGTAGGAGCAGCGGAAGCATAGTAGACAAGTGGCTTATGTCTATTTATAGACTAAAGCAGATATAGCGGAGATAGATAATCTATTTATGATGTGACAGTCATAGGTTTGACTTCATCAGAATAGGGGATGGATCTGTTGAGAAGGTAGTAGGGTGTGATGTCCAAGTATTTAGATGACATACACAGAGTAGGAAGTGATGTTCCTATGCTACGATCGGTTATACTTTGGTTGTTACACAGTGGTTTCTCCACTTGGGACTTGGATATTATATCAGACATGCTGGTTACTAGATCTATGGTCTTGGATCTAGATTTGGGGAGTGTCCCAATCAGGGTACTTAGACTGCATTCTAAAGGTATTTAGAATGGACGACTCCTGGCTCGGTAATATACCTGCAGGTGATGGAGTCACCCTCTCTAAAGGTATCTTACAGACTAAAGGGGAGAGGGGTGTGCATGATTGGCAGATCACTTGCTTAGGCAATTGAGTCAATCATGAGATGTCAAGTACCACACCAGATGTTGTTTTTGCAGTAGATGCAATAAATTGATATTAATCCAATCCTGGAGAAACATTAGGAAGCAGATTTAGAACATAAGTGGATGTTCTAGGGATATGATAACAACAACCTCTTTTAGGAGACGGTTATCATTCCAGGCTTCTAAGGAGACATGGATGACAGAGTGACTGTCAGAGTTATAGTTTTCCCCCTGATGAGGGGCAGTATTTTGGACAGGTGGTCCAGGTGGATACTGAGGGAGGCATGACGCAGGATACTGATTAAGTTCAGTTGACGATACAGTCTAAGAAGTTTGGATTTGGAGTTCATTTATGAACTAGGTCCCATCAGATATCCAGACATATTCTAAGACATGTATTGCTCATTTCGGGAGATGGGTTTCTCCACGAACTTGAGATTAAGAGAGACATAGAAAGAAACATCAGGGCAGATCCACTCACTGAGGCTATTCCTCGAACGCAATAGTTTCGCAAACGGGTTTTGTGAGACTGATTAGTAGAGGAGTTGGGTGTTCGGTATCACACGGGCTGTGAGTATGCGATATCGCAATAATTAGCCTTGAGTGCAAGTGGGAGATTGTTGGATATAGTGTCCTCAAAGTCAATTATTGGATCACAGGCACGTGATTGCAATGATTGAGGGAGGGCCTATACCGGTAGGACAGTCTTAATCAAGATGATAGTATGCTATCTGGTTTATCTTTATCATTGTGTACTGCTTTAGGTGACCTGACAGGTCGCTATTACACGTTGATAGAGCCCTTAGGATTCTTGCTTGACTGCCAGCAGTATGAGAGCGATCATATACGTGGGAGCCGGGGTCTATAAGCACATCCTTAAAAGGTCCCTAGTCGTGGGAGTTTTCGAGACAGGGCATCGATACTCCAGAGTAGACTAGTGTATACAGTCGAGACCCCGACGAGGGGCGGTGGCCGGTCTCACAAGCCACTAGTTTCAGTTGGTTCCCTTAAGATGTATACAGGTGCTCATTGGGTTATGAGTACACTGGACAGGACTCGCCGGGAACATGCTAGTTGGTCTTATACCTGACGTCAGATAGCAGTTCCCTGGTGACATGTGTACAGGTTAGTTCATCGACCTGAGATCGTCATTTGTCTCGTGTGAGCTCCCACTGTACTTTGATTACTACCCTACCACGCTCAAAGGAGTCGTGCAAACAGGTTTTAGTTAGGTACAGTCCTGAGCCACATGGAGGCAGTGAGTGGATCTTCAGGTGTTCGTCTCTTCCGGTATTGGGGGTGAGGTCGCGCTGTGTCTAGGAGAGCCATTACACGAAGTCCTTGGCCAAGGCTGTTAGTGTATATGCCCTAGAGGCCATTACTGTATCATACTAGTTTGTATATTACTTAATGGAAGCTTGGGATATTCACCTTGTATATACAATCTTGCTCAAAATAGTAGTATGCTACTTGGTTTGTTTCTACTTCAATGTGTACATGTGTTTATTTTGGTATATCGTCTATACACATTAGTGGAGCCCTTAGGATCTTTGCTTGATTACCAGCGTTGTGATGGCAGTCACACTAGTGGGGCTGGGTAATCTATAAGCACATCTTTATGCAGGTCCCTGGTCGCAGGACTATCGAGATAGGGCATCGATACTCCGGAGTAGACTAGCGCATGCGCTTCTCATCCCAGTGTGGGAGACGGTCTGTCCCACAGCCGTCGGTACGTCGTACTTGAGAGAGTATGCGGGTGCTCGTTGGGTTACGAGTACACTGGACAGGACTCGTCGGGAACTGACTAGTTGGTATTATGCCTATCGTCAGTTATCAGTTCCCAGGTGACATGAGTACAGCTTAGTCCGCTGACTTGACACTGTCACTTCGCCTCGAGTGTGTTCCCACTGTACTTTGATTACTACCCTACCACGGCTCAAAAGAGTCGTGCAAACAGGTGGTAGTTGGGTGCAGTCCCGAAGCACTTGGAGGCAGTGACGGTTAGACAGGATTCGTCTCTTCCGGTATTAGGGGTTGACATCACGCTGTGTCTAGGAGAGCCATTACACGAGTAGTCCCTGGCCAGGGCAAACGAGATATACTGGTAGGCTTCCAGTGTTATCTCAGGGTGTTTTGGGCTTCACTCCGACACGACTTGTACCGCTATTGGGGGACTGACGTTTACCGCCCCCTAGGCCCGCCATGCGATGTATCAGACGAACAGACCGGACTGTACGGAGAATGTCACATTCAGGCTCAGTAGGAGTTCAGATGGGTTTCGCCTCGTCAGTCTTCTTGTCGGCATCTACCTGGGGACCGTTACGCACAGCTAGTGCCGCTTGCGGTCTGTGGTTAAACCCACTGCCAGCGTAGTGTCGAGTCTTTAGAGTCCCACACAGAAAGCTATTCGCCTTTAGGCAAAAGAGTAGAGGTCGCATGGTTTTGCGACATGTCGCATGGTTTTGCGACAGGGTTCGGTCACATCCGTGCACTTGTGCACGTACAGTGTCCGGACAGTTTACACTAGCGGGCTTTGGTTTAAGCCAGATCCTAGTGTACCTTTTGGGATTGGATTTATCCAGTATGCATTCGTGTTCCTCGGAACGCGGATGCGGGTGTGTATGCACAGTTGACGGAGAGACAGAGGTAGAGAATTCTCATTAGGGTTGTTGACCGTTGACAGTTGACTATTGACTTTTTGCTCAACCTTAATGAGAATATGATATGTGATTAACAATTATATTAATTAAGTATTATGGTGACATGGTTGTTGAGGGGTTGACTTTGTTGACTTGTTGACTTTGTTGACCGGTAGACTAGGTTGGACTAGTTGACCATCATGATGACAATGGCTATCATTTCATGGCAAAGACTTTTTACTTGCTTGTTTCTTTTGTGAGAAATGAGTGCATGAAATGATTTAGCCATTTTGACTTGAACCATTTTACACGATACTTGATTATTATTTTTGTGATGATGGTTTTGGATTATGAGAGCCAAATGAGAAAAGTCTTCTCTCATTCTTTCATGCTCACTCTCTCTCTTGTTCTTGAGCTCTCATCTTCCTCCTCTTACTCTCCCTCTCTTGATTCTATGGTTCACTTGTCTCATGAGTTGAGAACCAAGAACCATAGATAAAATCCCATACAAACTCTTCTCTACTCACTCTAGTTCACAAGGTTTAGCAAACCGAGTGAACTAGTTTCTTCAAAGTTCGAAGAAGGAGCCAAAGGTTGAAGCTTTCAGGTGGATCTATCTTCGGCGCAAGGAGACGACGGGGAGAAGCCGGTTCGGACGACCATCGAAGCTTGAAGACGAAGGAGTTCAAGAAAAAGAAAGGTATAACCCCCATAACCGAGTAGTTAGCAACTCGTAGTTAGGTTGTTAGTTAGATGTTTAACAAAGATCCGGTTTTGAGTCCATGTTACCACCTCTAAGAAAATTGTTTTTCACCAAATTCCGCATGCCCGAATGTACCGGGAGAGGTAGCATGGACTTACAGTGGTATCAGAGCCTAGTTAAACTCTATCTAACATGTTAGCAAAGTAGCTAGAAGATCGATCAAAGAAAAGTCGCAAAACGAACCCAAAACTGTCAAGTTTCTACCGAAATTTTTGTCTGTTCAAAAGTTGATAATTTTCATCTTAAAAATCGGCTCAGGCTTTTGTGTGAACACCCACCAAATTTGGTCCAACGATCGAGTCAAAGAGCCGCGGAAACGCGGCGGGAGCACGCTCCCGCCGTGGTTCCGCGGCCGAGTTGACTCGGCCGAGGTCCAAGTTTGGTGCATTGTTTTTCTGGGGTTGTTTTGGGATTTTTGGAATATATATTTTCTGCCCAGATTTTCCAGAACGAAAATTTTATTTTTGGGGTCCTGAAAATCCGTATTTTTGATCGAACTTCTAAAAAACTTAAGCCGACGGGTTTTTCTGTGATGTGATATTTGTATTGAACGTCTGCTAATCGCTATATGTCGATTAGTGGGGGTTATACAAATCTGTGATCTGTAATGTTGCTGGAATGTGTATATGAATATGTTGGATTGTCGCGGGTGAATAGCCGGGGGTTGTGAGACGAGAGTTTTCTTTTCTTTCAATTCATGTAAATTTGTAAATTTGTGTAATAATTATTTGTATGGCCGCACAACCGGGTCGGGGTTGTAGCCGTCATTGTATAATTTCTTTTTACTGTTTTTGCTCCTAGGATAGACCCATGGAGGGGGTGCACAAACTACCGGGTATACCGAAGTGCCGAGTGGCTTACTCACGGAGTTGAGGGAGGTTGCATCGCTTCGGGTACTTGGCGGGTAGTTTGCCGCACCCGTAGGGGTCTTGGGTGGGGTATTGGCTATTCACCGCGACCGTGTAATCTTCTTTTCGTTACAGGCTCGTACGAATTGCGGATTCCTAGTATATCCAATGTGTTCATCTGTGATCTGAAATGGCTATCATTGCAATATATCTATATATGATATTATTTAGGCGTTGCTTATGTTTTACAGCCGCGCTAGCCCAGCCCCCGCTCTGTCGTTAGTTAAGTAACCTAACGGGTAATGACGGGGCCTCATGGCGAATGCGAATGGCATAAGCGTACGTCATATTTTGGTTGTTTTCTGCAATGGTAGGATTAAATGATGGGACGCATTAAAAGAACTAATGCTAGAATATCACGCATTAAAAGAACTAATGCAAGAAAATAAACCAAGTTAAAATCGTTGGAACACTTTCGGAAAACCACTCGGTTCTTTTCAAAACTAACTTTTAAATGCGGAGCTTGAGCCACTCCTTTTAAAAGCTATCTCGTTCCATCGATTATATCAAGTTCACTACGTTCACGGTTTTGCCAAAACCATTCGTAGCCCTCCATCATTTCAGTTAAATATTCGGTAGTATTCAAGCTATGTATTTTGACCTCACGCCAAGGCATAGTGATTGGTAGCTGCCGGATATTTATCTGTTGCATAGATAGAATGCGTTGGTTTGGGACAGCCGTACTACCATTTTGGCCTACGTCAAGGGTAGGTACGGGTGGATTCAAATTAGCCTGGATAATGATGGGAAGAACTTGACATGTGACTTATGACATTTTGACCTCACGCCAAGGTCATAAGAGCATGGGGCAAAAATCCACATCGGGAGTTTCAAAAGAACTGAAACTTGCTAGTGTTGCATACCATTTGGAGTGTGATGATTCTGGTAGGATTCCTTCAGTTTCGTCACGCGATGATATTTGGATCCCGATCCTACTATGAGTATATGCTACTCCTCGGGAAATTTCTCACTAAACGATCAATGCTATAAACCTAGTAGGTGTCTAGAAAGGTGTTAGCGGGGCTACGCCCCCAGGAAAAAGAGGTTATTTAATTAAGGAACTTCGCGAAAGCGTTGGAAAACCTCCCTCGAAGTACCGACACTGGCCTGGCTGAACGGTTAAGCAAGTATTGTACGGTGAGATTGATCCTGACTAATTCTTCCTTTTTGGTTTGAAGAGGGATTCGAGAAACAGTGAGAGCCATCCAGTTTAGACAAACTAAAAACCATTCTAAACTTGCAAGAGCATCAAGCTGAGTGTTTCTTCTCTCTTCTAATTGCAGCGACCAATCAACATGACTGGACTTAAGTTACTTCTAGATAAAAACATACTGACAGGGCCAAACTACAAAGATTGGCTCAGGAATGTCAAGATGGCAATCACTTACGACAAGCTGGGGTATCTTCTTACCACCAAAACTCCCCCTGCCCCTGGTCCCACTTCCAGCGTCGCGGATAAGGAAATCCGTAAGACTTGGGAGATTGATAGCGCGAAGGCCAAGTGCCTCGTACTTGCCTCTATGGACAATGAACATCAGAGGAAGCACGAGAATATGGACTTGGAATCCATATTTCTTCATACAAAAGAACTGTATGGAGAGCAATCTCGTATCGCAAGATACGAAGCGTCGAAAAAGTTATTTTCGGCATGGATGGCCGTCGGATCATCAGTAGCAGAACACGTGCTTAAGATGATCGGCTATATTGAGGAGCTCGCGGACCTAGGGACCACATTGGAGAGTGAGCTCTATACGGACTTAGTTCTCCAGTCCCTTCCTTCCACTTACGCCCAGTTTATACTGAACTTCAACTTACAAGAAAAAGAAGTTGAACTTTCAGAGCTCCTCAACATGCTGAGGAGCGCAGAGGGCACCCTACAGAAAGGTAGGGAAACATCCACTTTGTTTGTAGGAGGATCATCTTCTTCTAGGTCCAAGGCGAAAGCCAAGGGAAAGAAGAAGAAAGCCCCCGCCAAACCAAGAGACGGTGTTAGTAAAGTGGATACGAAGGGAAAAGCTAAAGCAACAAAGAAAGCGGGGAAGCTTGTGGATAAGGAAGAATGCTTCTATTGTCATAAGAAAGGACACTGGAAGAATGATTACAGGGCCTGGAAGGCCAGAACACAGGAATTGAAGCAGCTTGCAGCTTCAGCTTCAGGTGTGTATGTTATTGAAAACTGTCTTTCAATAAACTCTACTTCCTGGGTATTGGATACCGGATCAGGATCTCATATCTGTAATTCTTTGCAGGCGTTGAGAAACCGTAATGTTTTGAAAGCAGGTGACATGACCTTCAGAGTTGCAAACGGAGCTAGCATGGATGCTAAAGCCGTGGGGGACTATCACCTGGGAATGTCAGATGGACATGTTTTGGTTTTGCGTAATTGCTTTTTTGTACCCAACGCAACTTGTAATATCATTTCTGTATCTTTAGTTTCTAAAGAAGGTTATGAATTTGCGTTTGTAAGCAATGTTGTAAACATTCACCTTAATCAAGTTCTGATTGGGTCAGGTACATTGAGCAATGGTATATACGTATTAAACCAACCACAGATTTTCAATGTCCAGAATACACACAAAAGAAAGTCTCCGGAAGTAAATCATACTTTCTTGTGGCATTGTAGACTGGGTCACATCAATGAGAGAAGGTTGACGAAGTTACATACAGAAGGATATTTGAATGCGTTCGAATATCAATCGTATGCTACTTGTCAATCCTGTCTCAAAGGAAAGATGACAAAGACTCCGTTCACTGGACACGGAGTAAGAGCGAGCGAGCTCTTGGGACTCGTACACAGCGACGTGTGCGGTCCAATGTCTACACATGCGCGAAGCGGTTATTCTTACTTCATTACTTTTACGGATGACTTTTCAAGGTACGGTTATGTCTTCTTAATGAAACATAAGTCCGAAGCCTTTGGAAAGTTCCAGGAATATAAGAATGAAGTAGAAAAACAGACCGGCAAAAGTATCAAGATTCTAAGATCGGATCGAGGTGGTGAATACTTGAGTGCCGAGTTCCTGGACTACTTAAAAGAGAACGGAATTCTCTCTCAGCTTACTCCTCCATACACTCCGCAACATAACGGTGTATCGGAGAGATGGAACCGAACCCTATTGGATATGGTACGGTCCATGATGAGTAACGCTGAGTTACCGCGATCATTCTGGGGGTATGCGCTAGAATCAGCTGCATACCTTTTGAACCGAGTTCCCACTAAGACTGTGCCTACCACACCTTATGAGTTATGGAGTAGGAAGAAACCCTATCTTCAATATCTGAAGATCTGGGGATGTCCAGCTTTTGTCAAAAAGCAGCATGCGGACAAACTCGAGGCACGCTCAGTACTGTGCAAGTTTGTGGGATACCCAAAGAACACCAGGGGGTATCTTTTCTACCATGCAGAGGAACAAAAAGTCCTTGTTTCTCGTAATGCCCACTTTCTAGAACATCAGTTCTTAGAAAAGGAAACTAGTGGGAGCGCAGTAGAACTGGAAGAAATTCCAGAACCACGAGCTATTACTGAAAGCTTAGTGGAACCAGAGGGTTCAAGAGAACAGGACATTCCTACGCCGCTCCGCAGGAGTAGTAGGCAGTCTCATCCGCCCGAGAGATACTACGGTTTTCTCATAGACGGGGATAGAGAGGATTGCATCATAGATTATGATGAGCCTACTAGCTTCCAGCAGGCCGTTCAGAGCGTTGACTCAGTAAAATGGCTGGATGCAATGCGGACCGAAATGGAGTCCATGTACACCAACAAAGTATGGACGTTGGACATTGCTCCAGACGGGGTAAAACCCGTAGGATGCAAGTGGATCTTCAAAAGGAAGATTGGTGTAGATGGACAGGTTGAGACCTATAAAGCTAGACTTGTTGCAAAGGGTTTCTGTCAAAGACCTGGCTTGGACTATGACGAAACCTTTTCTCCAGTGGCTATGCTGAAATCCATTCGGATCCTTCTTGCCATTGCTGCCTTCCACGATTATGAGATCTGGCAAATGGACGTAAAGACCGCTTTTCTAAATGGAAATTTAGAGGAGTGTGTCTATATGGACCAACCAGAGGGTTTCATTCAGAGTGGGAGCAGCGGAAAGGTGTGCAAGTTGCTTAAGTCCATCTATGGACTAAAGCAGGCATCGCGGAGTTGGAACATCTGTTTTGATGAGACGATCAAGGAATTTGGCTTTATCAAAAATCCAGATGAGCCATGCATCTACAGTAGATTTGTAGCGAGAACTGTAGTATTCCTCGTTTTATACGTGGATGACATTCTCTTAATAGGAAATGACATTCCTATGCTACAATCTGTCAAGGGGTTCTTGTCACACAGGTTCTCCATGAAAGACCTGGGTGATGCCTCATACATCCTGGGGATCCGGATCCATCGTGATAGATCCAAGAGGATATTAGGACTTTCACAGTCCAGGTACATCGACACCATACTGAAGAGATTCAGTATGGAAGATTCCAAGCGCGGTAACCTACCGGCTTGTCACGAGATCACACTCTCTAAAGAGATGTCTCCCAAGACTGATTTGGAGAGGGATCGCATGTCTATTATACCCTACGCTTCTGCGGTAGGCTCTATAATGTATGCGATGTTGTGTACCAGACCAGATGTAGCTTATGCACCGAGTGTGGTAAGCCGGTATCAGTCAAACCCTGGGGAGAAACACTGGATAGCAGTAAAGAACATTCTCAAGTACCTGAGAAGGACTAAGGAGATGTTCTTGGTGTATGGCGGAAAAGACCTCCAGATCGAGGCCTTTGCTGACTCCAGCTTCCAGAGTGACAAGGATGATTCCAAGTCCATGTCGGGTTTTGCCTTTACCCTCAATGGAGGGGCGGTGTGTTGGAAGAGTTCCAAACAGGAAACCGTTGCAGACTCGACGATGGAAGCGGAATACATCGCTGCATCTGATGCCGTAAAAGAAGCTCTTTGGATGAGGAAGTTCTTGAAGGAGCTTCAGGTGGTTCCGTCCATTGTTGATCCAATACCTCTGTATTGCGACAACAACGGGGCTATAGCTTTAGCAAAGGAACCCAGGTCCCATCAGAGATCCAGACACATCTTGAGGCGGTATCACCTGATCAGGGAGATCGTGGATCGCCAGGAGATCGAGGTTCGGAGAGTCGCTTCAGAAGATAACACTGCAGATCCATTCACCAAGGCCTTTCCCCAGACTCAGTTCGAGAGGCTGATCGAGATGATAGGTCTTCGATACGCCAGTACATGGCCTTAGTGCAAGTGGGAGATTGTTAGTGTATATGCCCTAGAGGCCATTACTGTATCATACTAGTTTGTATATTACTTAATGGAAGCTTGGGATATTCACCTTGTATATACAATCTTGCTCAAAATAGTAGTATGCTACTTGGTTTGTTTCTACTTCAATGTGTACATGTGTTTATTTTGGTATATCGCCTATACACATTAGTGGAGCCCTTAGGATCTTTGCTTGATTACCAGCGTTGTGATGGCAGTCACACTAGTGGGGCTGGGTAATCTATAAGCACATCCTTATGCAGGTCCCTGGTCGCAGGACTATCGAGACAGGGCATCGATACTCCGGAGTAGACTAGCGCATGCGCTTCTCATCCCAGTGTGGGAGACGGTCTGTCCCACAGCCGTCGGTACGTCGTACTTGAGAGAGTATGCGGGTGCTCGTTAGGTTACGAGTACACTGGATAGGACTCGTCGGGAACTGACTAGTTGGTATTATGCCTATCGTCAGTTATCAGTTCCCAGGTGACATGAGTACAGCTTAGTCCGCTGACTTGACACTGTCACTTCGCCTCGAGTGTGTTCCCACTGTACTTTGATTACTACCCTACCACGGCTCAAAGAAGTCGTGCAAACAGGTGGTAGTTGGGTGCAGTCCCGAAGCACTTGGAGGCAGTGACGGTTAGACAGGATTCGTCTCTCCCGGTATTGGGGGTTGACATCGTGCTGTGTCTAGGAGAGCCAATACACGAGTAGTCCCTGGCCAGGGCAAACGAGATATACTGGTAGGCTTCCAGTGTTATCTCAGGGTGTTTTGGGCTTCACTCCGACACGACTTGTACCGCTATTGGGTGACTGACGTTTACCGCCCCCTAGGCCCGCCATGCGATGTATCAGACGAACAGACCGGACTGTACGGAGAATGTCACATTCAGGCTCAGTAGGAGTTCAGATGGGTTTCGCCTCGTCAGTCTTCTTGTCGGCATCTACCTGGGGACCGTTAGGCACAGCTAGTGCCGCTTGCGGTCTGTGGTTAAACCCACTGCCAGCGTAGTGTCGAGTCTTTAGAGTCCCACACAGAAAGCTATTCGCCTTTAGGCAAAAGAGTAGAGGTCGCATGGTTTTGCGACAGGTCGCATGGTTTTGCGACAGGGTTCGGTCCCATCCGTGCACTTGTGCACGTACAGTGTCCGGACAGTTTACACTAGCGGGCTTTGGTTTAAGCCAGATCCTAGTGTACCTTTTGGGATTGGATTTATCCAGTATGCATTCGTGTTCCTCGGAACGCGGATGCGGGTGTGTATGCACAGTTGACGGAGAGACAGAGGCAGAGGATTCTCATTAGGGTTGTTGACCGTTGACAGTTGACTATTGACTTTTTGCTCAACCCTAATGAGAATATGATATGTGATTAACAATTATATTAATTAAGTATTATGGTGACATGGTTGTTGAGGGGTTGACTTTGTTGACTTGTTGACTTTGTTGACCGGTTGACTAGGTTGGACTAGTTGACCATCATGATGACAATGGCTATCATTTCATGGCAAAGACTTTTTACTTGCTTGTTTCTTTTGTGAGAAATGAGTGCATGAAATGATTTAGCCATTTTGACTTGAACCATTTTACACAATACTTGATTATTATTTTTGTGATGATGGTTTTGGATTATGAGAGCCAAATGATAAAAGTCTTCTCTCATTCTTTCATGCTCACTCTCTCTCTTGTTCTTGAGCTCTCATCTTCCTCCTCTTGCTCTCCCTCTCTTGATTCTATGGTTTACTTGTCTCATGAGTTGAGAACCAAGAACCATAGATAAAATCCCATACAAACTCTTCTCTACTCACTCTAGTTCACAAGGTTTAGCAAACCGAGTGAACTAGTTTCTTCAAAGTTCGAAGAAGGAGCCAAAGGTTGAAGCTTTCAGGTGGATCTATCTTCGGCGCAAGGAGACGACGGGGAGAAGCCGGTTCGGACGACCATCGAAGCTTGAAGACGAAGGAGTTCGAGAAAAAGAAAGGTATAACCCCCTAACCGAGTAGTTAGCAACTCGTAGTTAGGTTGTTAGTTAGATGTTTAACAAAGATCTGGTTTTGAGTCCATGTTACCACCTCTAAGAAAATTGTTTTTCACCAAATTCCGCATGCCCGAAAGTACCGGGAGAGGTAGCATGGACTTACAAAGGCAGGAGATTTACTGGTAGGTATTCCAGTAATATCTCAGGGTGTTCTGGGCTACACTCTGACATGACTTGTACCGCTTTTAGGGGTCTGACTTTTACCAACCCCCTAGGCCGGCCATGCGATACTCATAGACGAACGGACCGGACTGTACGGATATTGTCACTGACAGATTCAGTAGGGTGTCAGGATGAGTTCGCTCATCGATATCCCTTTTGGTCAATACTTGGCAGCCCGTTACGTATGGCTAATACCTCTGACGTGCTAGTGGTTAAATCCACAACCAAAGTATTGACGATTCTTTAGAGTCCCCCACAGACAGTTTCTTAAGTTTCGGGCGAAACGCTGTAGAGGCCGTATGGAGATATGGCAGGGTTCGATCATATACGTGCGGTATTGCACGGATCATGATCGTACGAATAATACTAGCGGGCTTTGGTTTAGGCCGGATCCTAGTATTGTACAATGTAGATTTTGTCTCATTGCATTTGTATTCGGTCGGAATATAAATGCGGGTATGTATATACGGTCGCGGGGTTTTCCTGTAATTTATTATGGGATCAGCTTTTTGAAGTTGCTAGTTTGTATTCCGTTTCAGCCAGTTTTCCTTTCTTCTTTTCGTTGGCTGATAATTGATGGAGGGGCTAATTTGCAAATATGCAAATTAGCAATTGTGGAGGGTTCTTTGTAGCATATGGTTTATCATGATGGTTATAGCATCATGAGATTATTTTTGCATCACTTGGTTTGCATTAATGAGATAGGATTTGGATTAGAAGTGGTGTGACATATTTCCTAATTATCAACACCTTTTCTTATGCGTACCCTTACCTTTTCTTGTGCTCACCTCCCTTGCTTTTTCCCACTCCCATTTTTATGCATGGCCGGCCACATTTTGTGAGGTGAGAGGATTCATTTTGTGTGTGGGGAGAAAATCATTCATCTCATTTTTCTTTGCTTGCCACAAAATTCCATAGCACATTTCCTTAGTTGATTCCTCTATTCCTTCAATGGCAACTTCGACAACCTCCTTGAGACAAACCACTCTACACTTACCCTACAACATTCTTGGACATGTCGGCTCGCCAACTTCGTGCCCGAGTTGCCTCGGTCCAGAGGTGGGAGCCCGTAAAAGAATCCGGCGATGTGGTGCCCTTTCCGACGAGGAGATAAAGACCGGAGATTCCGCGAGGAGATCGAGATGGAGGCCGAAGACCGAAGGACACGGATCGCTCGGTATAGCTCTCTACCCCATTCTCTAGTTAGCTAGCATTATGTTAATGGCCTGATCCGGGTTTTTAGTACGCGGTAGCACCGGTTTTTAAAGTTAAAGAAAAGTTTCTTTTCCGCATTTTGGCCTCGGATAGACGGCCGGGGCGCTGCCGTGCACTTACAGAGCTTGGGATGGTGGCCAAAGACCGAAGGACACGGATCGCTAGGTATAGCTTTCTATCCCTTCTCTAGTTAGCCAGTAGTGGGTTAATGGTCCGATCTGGGGAAAAAGACTAGGATAGCGCCGGTTTCATAAAAGTTTTCGTTTCCGCATTTTGGCCTCGGACAGACGGCCGGGGCGCTACCGTAGACTTACATGATATCAGAGCCACGCTGTTAACCTTTTCTAGCTTGTTCCAACATATTTAAAATATCGATCGAACGAATTTTCTAAAAACCGCATTTCCAAGCATTAATTTCTGTCGAAATTTTTTAGTTGTCAAAAAAATATTTGGTGTGTTGCAGAAATACGTGCAGGGTTTTATAAGTGTTCTGTGAAAATTTGGTAGCTCAAGGCTACAGTGAGGCCGCGGAACCGCGGCCCCACCCTTGGTTTAGCCGTGGTTCCGCCGTGAAGTTTTGCCTTCTTTGCACTAGAATTCCTGCACTGCTCTCTGAGTTTGAAGTGGGGTTTCTGATAATTTTTGTTTGGGCCCAGATTTATTTTTGAGTACTGGATATTGTGCTTGGGGCCCACTTCGGAAAATTTTGTCGATCGAAAATTTTAAACATGTTAGTTCACAGTATTTACATTATATCTGCGACCGTGAATGTCATTTGATCGGTAAATCCTGTCTAATTGCTATAGTTCTTTTAGACGAATTTGCTAACGTGACATTCACGTTGATGTTCTGTGTTGTGCTGTGATGTTGCGGATTTGTCGTGGTGGATAGCCTGGTTGCAATGGTGGTACCGTTTGGTTATCATTGTACATTAGATATTGCGGGGCGAGCGTCCAACATGTGGACTGCCGTTACTGCCTGTTTGTATATTATTCTTTTGGGGTACGACCGGGCTGAGGTCGATGTACCCGTTGTATATTTTACTTTCTGTACTAGGATTACGCCAAGGAGGGGTGCACGGGTAGCCGGGTTCTAGAGGGCAACGGGCCTGCATCTCATGGCTTTGAGACGGAGGGGGCTTTACTCTAGAATTGGCGGGCTATTCGCCGCACTCGTAGGGGGTATAGGTTGACCCAAGGAGGGGTGCTCCAGTTACCGGATTCCGTGAAGTGCTGGGTGGTCCATTCACGTTGCTGAAGGGGGCTGCCTCGCTTCAGGTTTTGGCGGGTAACTTGCCGCACCCGTAAGGGTCTGGGATTTCATTGCACAGGCTATCCACATGACCAGGGGAACGTCGGGTTTCAGTAGCGGCTCTATGAAACCCGGGGATCCCAGATATCTGTATTGTTCTGTGATGCTTATTACATTTCTGCGATGTTGCATTTTATCACGTCTTAAGCGATTATTATATATTGATATATATACTAGTAGATGTTGTATATATTTTACACCCGCGCTAGTCCAGTCCCCGCTCTGTCATTAGTTAAGTAACCTAACGGGTGATGACGGGACCCAGTGGCGAATGCGGATGGCATATACGTACATCGTATTTTCGTTCTTTATTGGTGTGATCAATTGATGGGACTGCATTGATTCGGATCAATGCAAGCTAAACAAACCTATTTTGATGTTGTTGGAACATTTTTCAAAAAGCTGTTATTGTAAGGACGTTCTCTTTTGTTTTGCACAGTGGTATTCGGTTATGAATATCCAGCACCTCAGTCGACGAGGTAAGGGCTAAGATCCCTTCACCGGGAGTGACCCCTTGGACAGAAGTTTGCGTCAGGGTAATAACTTCACTATAGCCGATTGCCTTTGCTTTGCATCGTGGTATTCAATTGGAATATCCTGCACCTCATTCTATGGGGAAAGAGCCGAGATCCCTTCACCGGGAGTGACCTCTTTAGCAAAGGTTTTCGCCACTATATTTTTATAAAAAGCTATCTGGTTCCTTCAACGATATCAAGTTCATTACGTTAAAGGTTTTTCGCC
This sequence comes from Agapanthus africanus, assembly GCA_030015575.1. Taxonomy (NCBI): domain Eukaryota; kingdom Viridiplantae; phylum Streptophyta; class Magnoliopsida; order Asparagales; family Amaryllidaceae; genus Agapanthus; species Agapanthus africanus. The sequence goes on from CM057337.1 coordinate 237,246,804, forward strand.
AAAAACTATTCGTAGCCCTCTGTCATTTCAGAAAGGTAGCATTTAGTATTCATGCTATTATGTTGGCCTTCGTCAAGGCATAGTGTATGGTAGCTATTTGGTACTTTTCTGCAGCATTGATAGATGCGTTGGTTTGGGACAGTCGTACTACTATTTTTGCCTTCGTCAAGGGTATGTACGGGTGGGTTCAAATTAACCTGGATAATGACGGGTAGAACTTGACATGTGACTTATGATATGTTGGCTTTCGTCAAGGTCATAAAAGCATGGGGTAAAAATCACATCGGGAGTTTCTAAAGAAACTGAAACTTGCCAGATATGCGCATACCTTCTGGAGTGTGATAACGTGAGTGGATTCCATCACGTTATCATGCGATGATAGTTGGATCCCGATTCCCACTGATGAGTTGGTTTACTCATCGGGTGATCCCGACTAATTCTTCTTTCAGGTTTGGAGGAGAATTTGACGTTACAGTGGGAGGTTTCCTGATTAGATAAAGTGATAACCATTCTGATATAGGCTAGAGTGCATGCAGAGTGTTTCTTTTCTCTCTCTCTTTGGCAGCGACCATGGCCCGACCCTTGACTATGACTCAGTGACCAAGATTAACCGAACCTTCTTAAAACACTGGCTTTTGGATTGTCAGAGTTGCATACCTCATTGCCACTCCTACTTTTACCCTTTTCTCCAGAACACCCCGTATTACTACGAACATCCACTTCCATTGGATAAAACCATCGTATGGTTATATATGAACTCGAAGGAACTTGTTCCAGATTCGAGGATGGTTTCCGGTTCTGGAGAAAACGAATAGGAATATTCAGTTGTCTTTTCCTTTTACCTTCTCTCAGGTTGCGAGTGTTCCTTGGATTAGGACAGTACACCTATTACGCTTATTGGATAGTCTTCTTCCAAATCATAGGCAGGTGCTGAACGGTGGGGAATGAAGAAAACCAATTAGCCTAACGATGGTGTACAGAAGGTATTAAGTAAAGACATATAAAGGGATTAGAAAGAGGGCAAAGTAAATTGCGACTGCCATTCACGACCAAACCAAGTATTTCATTACCACTCCTACATCACCTTTGTATTTCTCCAGAACACTCCGTATCACTACGAAGATCCACAGTTATTTGGATTCTCCATCGTATGGTTATAGACGAACTCGAAGGGACTTGTTCCAGTTCGGGGATGGATTCTGGTTCAGGAGAAACGGGAATAAGGTTTATTCAGTTGACTTTTGTCTTTACCTTCTCTCGGGTTGCAAGTGCTCCTATGATTAGGACAGTACACCTATTACGCTTATTGGATAGTCTTCTTCCAAGCCATAGGCTGGTGCCGAACGGTAGGGAAGGAAGAAAACCAATTAGCCTAACGAAGGTGTACAGAAGGTAACGACTAAAGACAAATAAAGGGATTTGGAGAGATGGCAAAGAAATATACGGCTACAGTTGTGAATCTGATAATAGAAGAGGCATTACTAGGAATACTCGGATACCCCTTCGATACAATTACATGTTTCAGTTTCACTGTGTACTGTTAAAAGAAAACTGATTTCCCAATTAGACACTTGCTCCAGGGTATGTATTTACCAGGTTTGATTCTCACATCTGTATGGTTTTACAGATGATGAGTGGGAGTAAGTTATTGGGAATTGGGTGATTATCCTCATTATATCGGGATTCGTTGTAATTGATGATATTTGAGGAAATCACCTGGGTTGTTTGCCGGACGACAAATATTTGGTTTTGAATATCCTTTGTAATGCACCAATTTCAAATTGATATATCTGTACGTTTATTTTTATAAATTGAGATATAACCTTTTGAAATTATGTCTATGACATTTACCTATATCAGTGGATGGTTAGGTTAGGAGCATTAAACAGCGGTGTAATTCTTCATAACCATAGTACAGTTTTCAAGCTACGACGCACAGGGTTTGAGTTATTCAACTCAGGGGACTTATACAGAGTATTGTATATTGTCCAGTGTCCATTCGGACAGAAGGGATGGTCATCGTACTATATTCTGTTTACTTGAGACTTCTCTAGTTCTTAGACATGTGTTTCTTAGAAATACAAGGTCCAAGTTTTGAGAAGTTATAGGTATAAGAGTAAAGTAGAGAACCAGATGTTGCAAGTATCGGGATTCATCAAGGTGATCGAAGATGTAGATACTTGTGTATGGTATTCAGTTGACAGTAATGGTTTTAAGAGAACTTGCTTCTCTTTCAGGTTACTCATAATTGGAAGCACTCCTAAGTTGAGTAATGCTGATCGGCCTCTCTCCATTTTGTTGACATGCAATGGAGACAGTTGCATGATTTGAATCTGGTTCCAATTAAATCAGTGCCTCTGTTTCTATATTGGATATAGAACGGTTCATATCTTAACTATGTTAAGGTACGGGGAGTTGTCCGGCTTATGCTTAAAACCAAACTTCGGATAACTTAAGGAACGTTTCTGTAATGGCTGTTTGTGGGTTAACCCGGGCTATGACGAGGGTTGACTTTCTACCATCTGGAAGATCAATAGTGATATTGTTCTTGACTCGCCACAGTTTTAGTAAAATGGATTTTTTTAGAAAACAGTAGTGGGAGTATGGTAGAACTGGAAGTGATTCCAGAACCGCAAACGATTACTGAAAATTTGATAAGAACCTAAAGATTCAATCTGATTTAACATTCCATTGGCCACTCCGCAGATATGGTGGGTAACCTCAGGCACTCGAGAGGTACTTCGGTATGCTCAAAGACGGTGACAGGGAGGTTCTTGTTTACCCAGACTTGCCATTGCTGTTGTTCCAGGCTATGAGACCCGGCAGGAGGATGAGTATAGCGTCGTTCTGAACTAGCTTTAGAAGTGTACGTGTATATGATTCTTCTAGAGGGTTGTCGTAGTCAGTGGGAGCAGCGGAAGCATTGGTGGACAAGTGGCTTATGTCTATTTATAGACTAAAGCAGATATAGTAGAGATAGATCATCTATTTCTGATGTGACAGTCATAGGTTTGACTTCATCAGAATAGGGGATGGATCTGTTAAGAAGGTAGTATGGTGTGATGTCCTGGTATTAGGATGACATACACAGAGTAGGAAGTGAAATTCCTATACTACGATCGGTTATACTTTGGTTGTCACACAGTGGTTTCTCCACATAGGAATTGGATATTACATAAGACATTCTGGTTACTAGATCTATGGTTTTAGATCTAGATCTGGGAAGTGTCCCAATCTGGGTACTTAGACAGCATTCTAAAGGTGTTTTAGAATGGACGACTTCTGGCACGGTAGTGTACCTGCAGGTGATGGAGTCACCCTCTCTAAAGGTGTCTTACAGACTAAAGGGGAGAGGGATGTGCTTGATTGGCAGATCACTTGCTTAGGCAATTGAGTCAATCATGAGATGTCAAATACCACACCAGATGTTTTTGCACTAGATGCAATAAGGTGATATTGATCCAATCCTGGAGAAACGTTCGGAAGCAGTTTTAGAACATAAGTGGATGTTCTAGGGATATGATAACGACAGCCTCATTCGGGAGACGGTTATCATTCTAGGCTTCCAAGATGACCTGGATGACAGAGTGACTGTTAGAGTTATAGTTTTCCCTCTGACGAGGGGCAGTGTTTTGGACAGGTGATCCAAGCGGACACTGAGGGAGGCATTACGCAGGATACTGATTAAGTTCAGTTGACGATACAGTCTAAGAAGTTTGGATTTGGTGTTCATTTATGAGCTAGGTCCCATCAGACATCCAAACATATTCTAAAACAGGTATTGCTCATTTCGGGAGATGGCTTTCTTCGCGAACTTGAGATAAAGAGAGACATAGAAAGAAACATCAGAGCAGATCCACTCACTGAGGCTATTCCTCGAACGCATTAGTTTCGCAAACGGGTTTTGTGAGACTGATTAGTAGAGGAGTTGGGTGTTCGGTATCACACGGGTTGTGAGTATGCGATATCGCAATAATTAGCCTTGAGTGAAAGTGGGAGATTGTTGGATATAGTGCCCTCAGAGTCAATTATTGGATCACAGGCACGTGATTGCAATGATTGAGGGAGCACCTATACCGATAGGACAGTCTTACTCAAGATGATAGTATGCTATCTGGTTTATCTTTATCATCGTGTACTGCATTAGGTGACCGTAGAGGTCACTATTACACATTGATAGAGCCCTTAGGATTCTTGCTTGACGGCCAGCAGTATGATGGCGATCATATACGTGGGAGCTGGGGTCTATAAGCACATCCTTAAAAGGTCCCTAGTTGTGGGAGTTTTCGAGACAGGGCATCGATACTCCAGAGTAGACTAGTGTATATAGTCGAGACCCCGACGAGGGGCGGTGGCCGGTCTCACAAGCCATTGGTGTCAGTTGGTTCACCTAAGATGTATACAGGTGCTCATTGGGTTATGAGTACACCGGACAGGACTCGCCGGGAACATGCTAGTTGGTATTATAGCTGACGTCAGATAGCAGTTCCCTGGTGGCATTTGTATATGTTAGTTCATCGACCTGAGATCGTCATTTGTCTCGTGTGAGTTCCTACTGTACTTTGATTACTACCCTACCACGGCTCAAAGGATTCGTGCAAACAGGTTTTAGTTGGGTACAGTCCCGTGCCATATGGAGGCAGTGAGCGGATCGGCAGAGGTTCGTCTCTCCCGGTATTGGGGGTGAGATCGCGCTGTGTCTGGGAGAGCCATTACACAAAGTCCTTGGCCAAGACAGGAGATTTACTGGTAGGTATTCCAATAGTATCTTAGGGTGTTCTGGGCTACACTCCGATACGACTTGTACCGCTTTTGGGGGTCTGACTTTTACCAACCCCCTAAGCCCGCCATGCGATGCTCATAGACGAACGGACCAGACTGTACGGATATTGTCACTGACAGGCTCACTAGGGTGTCAGGATGAGTTCGCTCATCAACCTCCCTTTTGGTCAATACTTGGTAGCCCGTTACGTACGGCTAATACCTCTGACGTGCTAGTGGTTAAATCCACAGCCAAAATATTGACGAGTCTTTAGAGTCCCCCACAGACAGTTTCTCAAGTTTCGGGCGAAACGTTGTAGAGGCCGTATTGTAACGTTTTAAAATAAATAAATAAATAAATAAAATTCTTTAAGTGAATTTTATGATTTTCGGTAAAGTAAAACGTATTTTTCGTAAAACTAAACCGTAATTATTTTTCATTATAAATTTAAAAATACGTATTTTAATTATGTAATTACTAGTAAATGGTGTTTATTTAGTCACTTATAAATTTTTAGTTTAATTAAATATTTTTCCTAAATTAATTATTTTAAATATTAACATAAGCTTTATTTATACACTAAATTAGTGCAAATTACAAATTTGAATGGGTTTAATTAGAAAAAGTGAACCATTACATATTGGAATCAAGTGTGTTTCATGCAAAATTAATTTTCAAAATTTTCCATGGTTCTAGACCATTCTAGGTTAAATGGAGTTAGGAAAATAAAGAATTTTTATTAAATCATGAAAAGACTTAATGGAATGATATTTTTGTGAAACCTTCTACACTTTTCTTCATCTTTTCTCACTCTCCTCTCTTTTCCTCACCTCATGGCCGGCCTCACCACCATGGGCAGCCCCAAAAATTTTCCCCCATTATTTTTTCATTAAAAACTATCAAAAATTCAATAAAAATTCCACAAAATCCTAATAAATTCCTACCCTCTATTCTTTGCTCACCTTTACATGGATTTTGGAGATGGAAAGCATTCATTTTGGAGGCTTATTTTCATGTTTGGATTTCATATTGTGGAGGTATAAATCTTTTTCTTTTGAATTATTGTTATTAGATGTTTCATTTAAGCATAATTAGATTTAATAAATAATTTCTATCTTCAAGTTTTAAAAATTCAAATTAGGGTTATAAAATTAAGTTATGATTTTTATTAATTAAGTAGGGTTATAATAACTAGTTTAATATTTTTAGAAGTGGAAAATCTTGCATGGTTGTTGAATTATAATTTGTTCATTCCAATTTGTTTAAATTAAGAATTTTTGCAAACTAGATTTCTATAAGTTGTATATATTGATGAGATAAAATTCCAATTAATGTTTGTAACACTAGATTGTTGTTTTCAAGAGGATATTAACTTGTTAGTGGAATGAAAAACTTAAATTGGTTACTAGTTTCTATTGATGATTGAAAAATAGTAATAAAAATGCTATTTTTGCTAACTAGAATTTGGAAATTCTTAAATAAATGAGGTTTAAAATCTAAATTATGATTTCATTATATTATTATCATCATGAATTGTAGTTTAATATATTAATTCATGCAAACTCAAGTTTAGTTGTGATATTGTGAAATTTTGCTTAAAAGTATCGAAATCGGGCAAGTTTGCAAACTAGAATTTTCTAATTAATACAATTGGGATGTTAAAAATATAGTAGTGGGTTGTATAATATAGTTATGCTATTTAATGAGTTTTATGACCATTAGTTTCATTTAAATGTCAAGTTTTGAAGTAAAACGGTAATTTGGCGTTTTCGGGTTTTTCGAAATCGGACGATTTGATTGATTTTTAGGGTTTTGATGGATTAAATCATGTTTTATATTATAGGTAACGAGCTTTAAAACTATGAGTTGTTTGTTGATGTTTATCTCGATCAATCGGCGTTAGTACGCCGATATCGAACGATATTTGGCTCTTTTGCATGAGCGGGACATAGGTTTTAACCTATGCGCGTTTCGTGCGTCGTTTTGGCTTTGTCTGCGATTCAGTTTACGATATTATATGTATTTGCGTACAGGTACCCCTCACGTGTACTTCGGACGAGAAAGAATAGGAGGGCGACATCGTCTTCGGCAGACAAGGACCAGGTGAGTAGATGTATATCTACGGGGGGAAGTCGGGTGGATGGCGTTTAGCACCCCCGCAAGCGTAGAATAGGAATAAATACTTATTATCATTAGGAAGGCAGACGTGACCTTAGAATTTCGGTGAGTAGGACCCTAGTAGTGACCCTAGGTTGGACTTGACTGATTTAGAAAGACCATACCAGAGGATGAATACTTGGAAGAGATTCGTAGGTTTTAGGTAGATACATACACACGCACACACTGAGACACGACGTGGTGTATACATGTATGTGTATATATATATATAGGACTAAGTGTAGGTATACATATATACACACAATACGTATATGTGATACAAGGATGTGATATGATATATGGGAATGAAACAATATAACTGGGCTGATGCCGTGATTCTTGGCTATACAGTCGTGTTTTGATGTTAGCGGATCATTAGAAAATGAGATAATGGATTTGTATACCTGAACAATAATAAAGGGTTGTGATGATATTGAAGTACATGGGACTCTAAAATAGAACCCGGACCGTAACTTGTGCCTGAAATTTTGATACGACATCATATAGGTGTGACTTGATTACGACATCATATAGGTGCGACTTGATTTCGACATGATATATGTGTAACTTGATTACGATATCATATAGGTGTGACTTGATTACGATATGATCTAAGTGTGACTTAATCACAATATGATACATATACATGATATTTCTGAGGATAAATTAACGATGTATATTTATACTGGAAATGATATATGATCTATGCGATTACAGTATAACACGTTGATCTTGACATGTGTTGATGATGATATTATACGAATGAGGAGACACGTAGGAGATACTTGACCCGTACCCCGATATTGGGATGCCGTGCGATGGATTTTGCCGTACGAGACGTAGATATGATGATTGATCCGCACTCTTAATTCGAGGAAGCCGTACTACGTACGTGACGCTATTGAGGCTGGATCGCCGACTATTAGAGATATAGATTCAGACCTTAGGTGGACTCTTATTTCTTATTGACTAGTTTCTTAGGTTTAGTTCCTTAGACGGTTAGAAGGACACTAGTTTAGGCTCGAGTCATATAGTTGTAGTTATACTTGTATATCACAGTTGAGTGGTTATTACACATCTGTCTTTACATTCATACCGTAATCATAATGTTGCATGTTCATACATATATTTCTGTAATCAGTATAAAATTCTGCCTGTTAGGACACCAGCACCATTACCGATGATGAGCATATTCCACGCACACTTATTTGCCGGCTCACACACATCATCATCGGTAATTGCTATGTCACGTACATTTTAGATCATATTATCTTTTATTGATACAATCAGCTAACAGCTAGATCGATATAATATTGTGATTACTCTCTGGTGTTAGTATAGACATAGTATTTATTATTTAGACATTTCATGCATTCGCATTTTCATGTTATCATGCGGTATTATGGGGTATATGCCGACACTTATCATATACTTACTCATGATTCTGGGATTTTGGATTTCTATGAGATATCTGGATTTTTGGGGAAAACCGCAAGAATATATAAAAACTTCTCTCTCTCCTCCTCTCTTTTTAAAAACATAAGATGCTGTTTTCTCGTGATGTATGTGTCGTCCACCATGAGATTTTATGTTTTCTGTTGGATTTCGAGACCCGATTCGAGGAGTGGATGAACCGTCTCGGGTACATGGTGGGCCCGGTATGGTATCCCGGGGCAAGAAGATCGAGTTGTAGACGATGAGCCTGGCAGGGGAGGACTACCTACCGGTGATGTCTGGCGCGGCGGATATCCGGAGGATACTGACCGTTGTCGTGAGATTTGATGATATGGGCCGATCCGGACCGACGGAGCCCGAGATATTGAGACTATGAGACATTGAGATTATGAGGTATTGAGACTTGAGATTTACATGTTTTGTGCCGATGCTTGACACGGATTTCCATGGATTTCATCGTTGATACTTCAGATTTCTATACACATTTTACCATGATAAAAGCTAAAGATTTCTTATACAGATATATCTAGATTTCAGAATTGGTTATTTTACATTCATGGTGCATGCATACTCATTCTCATGACATAGTAATATATGAGGCACTGACACGAGCACGGAGCATTTGCACTTACACGTAGCTTATTATCCTGTCTTTACTTGATGAATAGTAGTATATTAGTATATTATTATGACCTAGGACAGCGTCGTGCATTCGATTTCTTTTCGCAGATATCTTCTACTCACGAGTTGGCAACTCACCCTCGTTGTGCCAAATTTTTTTACAGGTTCGATGTACAGGGTTCCTTGGCAGTTTGCTGGCACATCGTTTCATTCCGGGTGATTTGCACGGTAGGTTGGTTCATTTGTATCTGGACCGCCGTTGTACTTTTATTACTTCATTTGTATCTAGTAAGCTCCATCAACCAAACTTGTATTACTTGATAGTTTACTGGACCAGTTGTTTATTTCGACCTTAGAGTCACGCTTGTATTAATATGATATCTGGTGGCTTTGTTTTCTTTTGAGTTTTGAGCCTCGCCCTTTGGCGTTGTATATTATTGTGCATTGGTGTGGTTGTTTCCGCCTGTTGGCGTAGAGCTAGTTCCCGCTTAGGGATGCCTTTTTATTGTTGTATGTATTTATACTTGTTTGTACCCGTTTGGGGCCAATTTTTACAAAGGAGACTCTGCCAAAATTTTTGAGAAAATTTGATGATGCTTTTAAACTTGTTTTCTACATGTTTTCCTTTTCTTCTTCTTTTATGGTTTAGATTTCTGGGCTTCGGCTTACTTAGGTTATGTTGCGCCTCTAGACGCTTCGTAATCTAGGTGCCGGTCATGTTCCGTACTTTCGGGTCGTGACAAAGTTGGTATCAGAGCGCTAGGTTTAACCTTGTATAAGTCTAGGTGACCCTTGGTTGATGGAGTAGGCGACTTAGATTGAGTGACGTACCGTAGGTATGATCCGCGGCATACTTACGATACGCTACTCTTCTTAAGTAGCCTTAGGATGTACATTTCTTTGCACCGCATTTCATTCGTTCCTTTGATCTATCTTCGTCGATATCGGAGGGTGATTTCTGTTACCACGGGCGCACGGGTAGAGAGAGCTACGGCTCGAATGCGATAACCATTAGGGTATTGGTTATTCTTGAGGATTGAAGTATTGTTTAGCGTGCGGACGAAGGGTATTCACATGGTGTCCAGGCGAAGTTAAGGGTTCGAACAATTATCAGAAAACCCATTTTCCCAAGTTTAAGGTATTCAGAAGAACATGTAGGTATTTCGATGGACCCTCTAGAAGAATGAAACCCTAACTCGACATAATGACCACGAGAACGCCCTTGAACCTTAGGGTTTATGGCAGTTCCACGGTGCCATTAGTGAGGCTTGGGTTTGCCCTTCTACGGCTGGACCATCGATACTGGGGTATGTACCGGATATTTTTAAACTGTACTTGAGTGTTGAGCTCTCGGGGAATTATGGGATTTTGATGAATCGATCGAAAAGTTTAATGTAGTCCGGATATCAGGTGAAGGGATAGATTACGTGGGAGACTCTAGATATGAGTATTGCCGTTGGTAGCGCAGTCAGCACAGCTACGAAGAGATGAGTTCGAAGCAATCGACATCAGAGGAAAGAGGCGCACATTGACGATAGTGTTTACGATTGTGATTTGGTGATTTGAATTTCATATTTTCGTTGATTGGATTTTGGTATTTTGAGGACCTTGTTCTACGATTGGTATTTCTTATGTGTACCTTCATTACATTTTATTTGCGTTTCATATATCAGTGGTATTGATGTTCTTTAGTACGTACCCAGTGCACTTGATTTGGTTTTTATACATTTTGAGATTTTGATTTGATTTCGTGCATATGGTTACACATGATTTTGACATATGCTTCGACCTAGTTTTCATGCATTTTCGTACTGTGATTTCAATTTTGATATTCGGTGTATGTTTTCGTGCACCATGTGCACCTGATTGAGATTCTTGTTCACACTTGGCGCACTTGATGCGATTTTGTGCACACCAGATGCACTAAATTGGGGTTTTGTGCAGATTAGATGCACCTGATATTGAGTCGTGCACGCCCGTTGCACTTGACAGATGTTTTTGGTGCACACCTGTTGCACTTAGTTTTGTTTTTGTGTGTATTCGTGGTATCTGTATTTGGTTTCGATTTCAGTACGCACCGGACGCACATGATATTTTTATGATGTGATTGGAATTGATTTCAGTTTGAGCAGTATGTTTTTATAATCATTACTATTGATTTGATAACCAGGTGGGACGTGTATGTTAAATAAAAGATATATATAGCTATTTTTTAAAAATAAACATCTACTACTTATGCCGTGACACGTGCATCACACGGCGATTTTCAAAAAGGGGTTCTTGCATGCTTCTTTATCCAGATATTGGGACGATTTTACTATGATGTGCATTATATATAAGTTGTAGTTTTGATGTATATTATGTTGGTTTTCGTATTGGGTTTTGATATTTTATTTTCGCTATAACTCTGATGATTGCGTTATGCTTGACGGAGTTGATTTTAGTTATGTATTGATGATTTCGGAGCCCCGACGATTTGAGTGTTTTGGCTGAATGTTTTAGTAATTGGGGGAGTTTTAATTTAAATTCGGGGACCGAATTTCTTAAAGGGGGGAAGATTGTAATGTTTTAAAATAAATAAATAAATAAATAAATAAAATTCTGTATGTGAATTTTATGATTTTCGGTAAAGTAAAACGTATTTTTCGTAAAAATAAACCGTAATTATTTTTCATTATAAATTTAAAAATACCTATTTTAATTATGTAATTACTAGTAAATGGTATTTATTTAGTCACTTATAAATTTTTAGTTTAATTAAATATTTTTTTCTAAATTAATTATTTTAAATATTAACATAAGCTTTATTTATACACTAAATTAGTGTAAATTACAAATTTGAATGGATTTAATTAGAAAAAGTGAACCATTACATATTGGAATCAAGTGTGTTTCATGCAAAATTTATTTTCAAAATTTTCCATGGTTCTAGAGCATTCTAGGTTAAATGGAGCTAGGAAAATAAAGAATTTTTAGTAAATCATGAAAAGACTTAATGGAATGATATTTTTGTGAAACCTTCTACACTTTTCTTCACATTTTCTCACTCTCCTCTCTTTTTCTCACCTCATGGCCGGCCTCACCACCATGGGCAGCCCCAAAATTTTCCCCCCATCATTTTTGCATTAAAAACCATCAAAAATTCATCAAAAATTCAATAAAAATTCCACAAAATCCTAATAAATTCCTACCCTCTATTCTTTGCTCATCTTTACATGGATTTTGGAGATGGAAAGCATTCATTTTGGAGGCTTATTTTCATGTTTGGATTTCATATTGTGGAGGTATAAATCTTCTTCTTTTGAATTATTGTTATTAGATGTTTCATTTAAGTATAATTAGATTTAATAAATAATTTCTATCTTCTAGTTTTAAAAATTCAAGTTAGGGTTATAAAATTAAGTTATGATTTTTATTAATTATGTAGGGTTATAATAACTAGTTTAACATTTTTAGAAATGGAAAATCTTGCATGGTTGTTGAATTATAATTTGTTCATTCCAATTGGTTTAAATTAAGAATTTTTGCAAACTAGATTTCTATAAGTTGTATATGTTGATGAGATAAAATTCCAATTAATGTTTGTAACATTAGATTATGGTTTTAAAGAGGATATTAACTTGTTAGTGGAATGAAAAACTTAAATTGGTTACTAGTTTCTATTGATAATTGAAAAATAGTAATAAAAATGCTATTTTTGCTAACTTGAATTTGGAAATTCTTAAATAAATGAGGTTTAAAATCTAAATTATGATTTCATTATATTATTATCATCATGAATTGTAGTTTAATACATTAATTCATGCAAACTCAAGTTTAGTTGTGATATTGTGAAATTTTGCTTAAAAGTATCGAAATCGGGCAAGTTTGCAAACTAGAATTTTCTAATTTATACAATTGGGGTGTTAAAAATATAGTAGTGGGTTGTATAATCTAGTTATGCTATTTAATGAGTTTTATGATCATTAGTTTCATTTAAATGTTAAGTTTTGAAGTAAAACGGTAATTTGGCGTTTTCGGGTATTTCGAAATCAGACGATTTGATTGATTTTTAGGGTATTGATAGATTAAATCATGTTTTATATTATAAGTAACGAGTTTTAAAACTATGAGTTGTTTGTTGATGTTTATCTCGATCAATCGGCGTTAATACGCCGATATCGAACGATATTTGGCTCTTTTGCATGAGCGGGACATAGGTTTTAACCTATGCGCGTTTCGTGCGTTGTTTTGGCTTTGTCTGCGATTCAGTTTACGATATTATATGTATTTGCGTATAGGTACCCCTCACGTGGAATTCGGACGAGGAAGAAGAGGAGGGCGACATCGTCTTCGGCAGACAAGGACCAGGTGAGTAGATGTATATTTACGGGGGGAAGTCGGGTGGATGGCGTTTACCACCCCCGCAAGCGTAGAATAGGAATAAGTACTTATTGTCATTAGGAAGCCAGACGTGACCTTAGAATTTCGGTGAGTAGGACCCTAGTAGTGACCCTAGGTTGGACTTGACTGATTTAGAAAGACCATACCAGAGGATGAATACTTGGAAGAGATTCGTAGGTTTTAGGTACATACACACACACGCACACACTGAGACTCGACGTGGTGTATACATATATGTGTATATATATATAGGACTAGGTGCAGGTATATATATATAAACAATACGTATATGTGATACAAGGATGTGATATGATACACGGGAATGAAACAATATAACTGGGCTGATGCCGTGATTCTTGGCTATACAGTCGTGTTTTGATGTTAGCGGATCATTAGAAAATGAGATAATGGATTTGTATACCTGAACAAAAATAAAGGGTTGTGATGATATTGAAGTACATGGGATTCTAAAAAAGAACCCGGACCGTAACTTGTACTTGAAATTCTGATATGATATCATATAGGTGCGACTTGATTTCGACATGATATATGTGTAACTTGATTACGATATCATATAGGTGTGACTTGATTACGATATGATCTAAGTGTGACTTAATCACAATATGATACATATACATGATATTTCTGAGGATAAATTAACGATGTATATTTATACTGGGAATGATATATGATGTATGCGATTACAGTATAGCACCTTGATCTTGACATGTGTTGCTGATGATATTATACGAATGATGAGACACGTAGGAGATACTTGACCCGTACCCCGATATTGGGATGCCGTACGATGGATTTTGCCGTACGATGGATTTTACCGTACGAGGCGTAGATATGATGATTGATCCGCACTCTTGATTCGAGAAAGCCGTACTACATACGTGAAGCTATTGAGGCTGGATCGCCGACTATTAGAGATATAAATTCAGACTTTAGGTGCACTCTTATTTCTTATTGACTAGTTTCTTAGGTTTAGTTCCTTAGGCGGTTAGATGGACACTAGTTTAGGCTCGAGTCGTATAGTTGTAGTTATACTTGTATATCACAGATGAGTGGTTATTACACATCCATCTTTACATTCATACCGTAATCATAATGTTGCATGTTCATACATATATTTCTGTAATCAGTATAAAACTCTGCCTGTTAGGACACCAGCACAATTACCGATGATGCGCATATTCCACGCACACTTATTTGCCGGCTCACACACATCATCATCGGTAATTGCTATGTCACGTACACTTTAGATCATATTATCTTTTATTGATACAATCAGCTAACAGCTAGATCGATATAATATTGTGATTACTCTCTGGTGTTAGTATAGACATGGTATTTATTACTTAAACATTTCATGCATTCGCATTTTCATGTTATCATGTAGTATTATGGGGCATATGCCGACACTTATCATATACTTACTCATGATTTTGGGATTTTGGATTTCTATGAGATTTCTGGATTTTTGGGGAAAACCGCAAGAATAAATAAAAACTTCTCTCTCTCCTCCTCTCTTTTTAAAAACATAAGATGCGGTTTTCTCATGATGTATGCGTCATCCACCATGAGATTTCATGTTTTCTGTTGGATTTCGAGACCCGATTCGAGGAGTGGATGAACCGTCTCGGGTACATGGTGGGCCCGGTATGGTACCCCGGGATAAGAAGATCGAGTTGTAGACGATGAGCCTGACAGGGGAGGACTATCTACCGGTAATGTCTGGTGCGGCGGATATCCGGAGGATACCGACCGTTGTCGTGAGATTTGATGATATGGGCCGATCCGGACTGACGGAGCCCGAGATATTGAAACTATGAGACATTGAGATTATGAGGTATTGAGACTTGAGATTTACATGTTTTGTCTCAATGCTTGACACGGATTTCCATGGATTTCATCGTTGATACTTCAGATTTCTATACATATTTTACCATGATAAAAGCTAAAGATTTTTTATACAGATATATCTAGATTTCAGAATTGGTTATTTTACATTCATGGTGCATGCATACTCATTCTCATGACATAGTAATATATGAGGCACTGACACGTGCACGGAGCATTTGCACTTACACGTAGCTTATTATCCTGTCTTTACTTGATGACTAGTAGTATATTAGTATATTATTATGACCTAGGACAGCGTCGTACATTCGATTTCTTTCCGCAGATATCTTCTACTCACGAGTTGGCAACTCACCCTCGTTGTGCCAAATTTTTTTACAGGTTCGATGTACAGGGTTCCTTGGCAGTTTGCTGGCACATCGTTTCATTCCGGGTGATTTGCACGGTAGGTTGGTTCATTTGTATCTGGACCGCCGTTGTACTTTTATTACTTCATTTGTATCTAGTAACCTCCATCAACCAAATTTGTATTACTTGATAGTTTACTGGACCAGTTGTTTATTTCGACCTTAGAGTCGCGCTTGTATTAATATGATATCTGGTGACTTTGTTTTCTTTTGAGTTTTGAGCCTCGCCCTTTGGCGTTGTATATTATTGTGTATTGGTGTGGTTGTTTCCGCCTGTTGGCGTAGAGCTAGTTTGAGCTTGGGGATGCCTTTGTGTTGTTATATATATTTATACTTGTTTGTACCCGTTTGGGGCCAGTTTTTACAAAGGAGACTCTGCCGAAATTTTTGAGAAAATTTGATGATGCTTTTAAACTTGTTTTCTACATGTTTTCCTTTTCTTCTTCTTTTATGGTTTAGATTTCTGGGCTTCGGCTTACTTAGGTTATGTTGCGCTTCTAGATGCTTCGTAATCTGAGTGCCGGTCACGTTCCGTACATTCGAGTCGTGACACGTATGGATTTATGGCAGGGTTCGAACGTACGCGTGCACTTGTGCATGTGTTATAATTCGGACGGATAATACTAGCGGGCTTTGGTTTAAGCCGGATCCTAGTATTATACAGTGTAGACTTTGTCTTATTGCATTTGTATTTGGTCGGAATACAAATGTGGGTATGTATATACAGTCGCGGGGTTTTCCTGTAATTTATTACGGGATCGCTTTTTGAAGTTGCCAGTTTGCATTCCGTTTCGGCTAGTTTTTCTTTATTCCTTCTTGGTTGAAATTCCTTTGATGGAAGGGGGCTTATTTGCAAATGTGCATTTAGCAAAATGCAAAGTGTTTTTTGTGGTGGAGGGTTCATGAGAATTCTAGAAATCTTGCCTTCTTTTTGGCTTTGTTTGTGATCATTACTTGCTTTATGGAGATGGGATGGTGATGGATATTTGGTGTGACCATTTTTCCTTGTTATCACACATTTTCCCCACTTTCTTTATTCCCTCACATCCCTCCTCTCTAGATATGGCCGGCCACTTTTTTGGGAGAGCAATATACATTTTGGTGTGAGGAATTTTTGGTTCATTCTCATTGCAAAGAAAAATTCCTCAAGTTCATTCATCTTGCTCGTTTTCTTCTCCACTCCAAAAATGGCAACTTCAATCAACCCTTGAGACAAAGGTTTCTACGTATATTCTACAGCAATCTTGGACACGTCGGCTAGCCAACTTCGTGTCCGAGTTGCCTCGGTTCAGAGGTGGGAGCCCGTAAAAAGACTTCTCGATGTGGTGCCCTTCCGACGAGGAGACCGGAGATCAGCGATGCCGCGTGGAGCTTGGGATGGTGGCCGAACACCGAAGGACACGGATCGCTCGGTATAGCTTTCTATCCCTTCTCTAGTTAGCTAGTAGTGGGTTAATGGTCCGATCCGGGGAAAAAGACTACGATAGCGCCGGTTTCATAAAAGTTTTCGTTTCCGCATTTTGGGCTCGGACAGACGGCCGGGGCGCTACCTTAGACTTACAATATTGTTCTTAACTCGCCACAGTTTTAGTAAAATGGATTTTTTTTTCAGAAAACAGTAGTGGGAGTATGGTAGAACTGGAAGTAATTCCAGAACCAAAAACGATTACTGAAAATTTAATAAGAACGTAAAGATTCAATCGGGTTTGACATTCCATTAGCCACTCCGCAGATATAGTGGGTAAGCTCAGGCGCCCGAGAGGTATTTCGGTATCCTCAATGACGGTGACAGGAAGGTTCTTGTTTACCCAGACTTGCCATTACTGCTGTTCTAGACTATGAGACCCGGCAGGAGGATAGGTATAGCGTCGTTCTAAACTAGCTTTAGAAGTGCATGTGTATATGACTCTGCCAGAGGGTTGTTGTAGTCAGTGGGAGCAGCGGAAGCGTAGTGGACAAGTTGCTTGTGTCTATTTATAGACTAAAGCAGATATAGCGGAGATAGATCATCTATTTTTGATGTGACAGTCATAGGCTTGGCTTCATCAGAATAGGAGATGGATTTGTTAAGAAGGTAGTGGGGTGGTATGTCCTGGTATTTGGATGACATACACGTTGTAGGAAGTGAAATTCCTATACTACGATCGGTTATACTGTGGTTGTCACACAGTGGTTTCTTCACATAGGATTTGGATATTATATCAGGCATTCTGGTTACTAGATCTATGGTTTTAGATCTAGATTTGAGTAGTTTCCCAATCCGGGTACTTAGACAACATTCTAAAAGTGTTTTAGAATGGACGACTCCTGGCAAGATGGTGTACCTGCAGATGATGGAGTCACCCTCTCTAAAGGAGTCTTACAGACTAAAGGGGAGAGAGATGTGCATGATTGGCATATCACTTGCTTAGGCAATTGAGTCAATCATGACATGTCAAGTACCAAACCAGATGTTGTTTTTGCACTAGCTGCAATAAGTTTATGTATTAATCCAATCCTGGAGAAAGGTTTGGAAGCAGTTTTAGAACATAAGTGGATGTTCTAGGGATTTGATAACGACAGCCTCCTTTGGGAGACGGTTATCATTCCAGGCTTCCAAAGTAACCTGGATGATAGAGTGACTGTCAGAGTTATAGTTTTTCCTCTGACGAGGGGCAGTAGTTTGGACAAGTGGTCCAAGCGGATACTGAGGGAGGCATGGCACAGGATACTGATTAAATTCAGTTGACGATACAGTCTAAGAAGTTTGCTGGATTTGGAGTTCATTTATGAACTGGGTCCCATCAGATATCCAGACATATTCTACGACAGGTATTGCTCATTTCGGGAGATGGCTTTCTCCGCGGACTTGAGATAAAGAGAGATATAGAAAGAAACATTAGAGTGGATCCACTCACTGAGGCTATTTCTTGAACGCAATAGTTTCGCAAACGAGCTTTGTGAAACTGATTAGTAGAGAAGTTGGGTGTTCGATATCACACGGGCTGTGAGTATGCGGCATCACAATAATTTGCCTTAAGTGCAAGTGGCAGATTGTTGGCTATAGTGACCTCAAGTCAATTATTAGATCGCAGGCACGCGATTGCAATGATTGAGAGAGGACTATACAGGTAGAACAGTCTTACTCGAGATGATAGTATGCTATCTAGTTTGTTTTTATCATTGTGTACATATTTTAGGTGACACTACAGTTCACTATTACATGTTGATAGAGCCCATAGGATTCTTTCTTAACTACCAGCAGTATGATGGCGATCATATACGTGAGAGTTGGGTAGTCTATAAGCACATCTTAAAGTGTCCTTAGTCGTGGGAGTTTCGAGACTAGGCATCGATACTCCAAGAGTAGACTAGTGTATACGGATCGCGACCCGTACGAGGGGCGGTGGCCGGTCTCACAAGCCATTGGTGTCAGTTGGTTCACCTAAAATTGTATACAGGTGCTCATTGGATTATGAGTATACCGGACGGACTCGCCGGGAACATGCTAGTTAGTATTATACCTATTGTAAGATGGAAGTTCCCTGGTGACATATGTACAGGTTAGTCCATCGACCTGAGATCGTCATTTGTCTCGTGTGAGTTTCCACTGTGCTTTGATTACTACCTTACCACAGCTCAAAGGAGTCATGCAAACAGGTTTTAGTTGGATACAGTCCCGAGACACATGAAGGCAGTGAGCAGATCGTCAGGGGATTCGTCTCTCCCGGTATTGGGGGTTGATGTCGCGGCGTGCACGGATGGCCATCACTATAAATCCTTGTCCAAGGTAGTCGAGAATTACCGATCTAGGATCGGTAGTTTCTTAGGTGGCGATATGCTTCATACCGACACTAAATATTGCGTTATTAGGGGTCTAACTTTATCCACCCCCTAGACCCGATATGCGATACTCATACACGAATGGACCAGACTGTACGGATATTGTCACTGTCAGGCTCAGTAGGGTTTCAGGATGAGTTCGCTCGTCTGCCTCCCTTTCGCTCAATACCTGGGCAGCCGTTACGTACAGCTAGTGCCACCGACGTACTTGTGGTTAAACCCAGTGTCAGCGTATTGACGAGTCTTTAGAGTCCTACACAGAGGGTTTCCCTGGATCGGGCGAAACGTTGTAGAGGCTGTATGGTTTTATGGCAGGGTTCGATCATATACGTGCACTTGTGCACGGATCATGATCGGACGGGTAATTCTAGCGGGCTTTGGTTTAAGCCGGATCCTAGTATTATATTGTTGGATTATTTTCGTCTCGTTGTATTTATATTCAGTCGGAATACGGATGCAGGTATGTATATACGGATGAGGGGTATTCTTGTAATTCGTTACGAGTTTACTTTAGAAGATGCCATTCCTTTTTTGTTTAAACATTTGGTTTAATGTTTTATTGTGATCGAAATTGTGAGCATAAGTTTTGGCCTTGGGCATTGATGGTGGCACATGCTCACTTGGTGACTCATGGTCTTGGGTTTGGGGTGAGATATTTTATTCTAGGATTTTTCTTTAGATCATGAAAATATCTCACAACACACCCACACAAAAAAGAGGGCAGCCACACCCCCATTGTGGCACAGTATCTTGCAGGACCGACCCGTCCGCATAGTAGCGGCGGGCGCACTTCTTCTGCTTCCTTTTGCTTTGACTTACGGTTTTGCTTGTAGGTGGGTTTTGCGAGGATTTTCTTTTGTTCCCACTATGTATATTTACTTTTGTATCTAGTACACTCCATCTACCATATCTACCATTTATATATTGGACCTAGACTGTGAGACAGTGAGACCTGTATTATTTTGTTATCTGGTGTCGAGCTCATGTGAGCCGACTTGATGCTTTCTTATTCTTGCTTTTTATATGGTTTTTCACATTATTATTATATATCTTGCATGTGGTTGTGTTCCGCCTTTTGGCAAAGAGCTAGCTCCCGCTTGGGGATGCATTTATTCATTACTTATACATATTCATGTTTTGTACCAGTTCTGGGCCAGTTTTTACAAAAGAGACTTTGCCGAAATTTTCAGAATAACTTGATGATTAAAATGTTTTGATGTAAACTCTATTTGTTAAAATCACTTTTTAAAAATAAGTATTTCTTCACTCTAATTCATTTACACAGTTTAGATTTCTGGGCTTTGGCTTTCTTAGATTACGACACGCCTCTAGACATTGCGTGATTTAAGTGCCAGTCACGTTCCATACATTCGGGTCGTAACAAAGTCGGTATCAGAGCGTTAGGTTTTACCTTTCTGAGTGTAGGATGACCCTTGGTATGATGGAGTAGGTGACTTAAGCAGAGTCACATAGCGTGTGTATGCTCCGTGGTATACTTACGATACGATACTCCGCCTAAGTAACCTTAGGATATATATTTGCTTGAAATTCCTTCCTTGATTTCGCATATCCTTTATTTCGATTGCAATATTCTTATCAAACCCTGTTTCTTGTCCTAGCCACTATGCCGCCGAAGACTATGAGGGCTGAGAGGGCTGCCGCTAGAGATGAGGTTAGAGCGGGCTTCTCTGAGATGAGGACTGACCAGGGCGGTACACCTATCCCTCAGGGACAAATTGATCCCCCTTCTCTAGGAAGGATAACTAGGATGGAGGCGAGTATTCAGGATCTGCGCCTGATGGTTGGATTTTTAGTTGAGGCCAGCTGAGCACCGAGATCCGAGGATGTTCTTCCCACTACGGGGACTGTGATTGTACCTGCTGCCCAGACAGCTGTACCTGCTGCTACCGAGACTATCCCCATATCACTACAGGAGTTTATGAGGGTGAAGCCTCCAGTTTTCACTGACACAGACACAGTGGAGGATCCACAGACGTTTGATTCTTTTTTCGGTGTGCATATAAGAAAAGTGTAAGAAATCACAACCAAAGAAATTTTTGACCGCAATCAATAACGGTGTCAATTGTAGGCTCGTTAGCGAGTGCGGATCGTCCACAGGGAAAGTGTGATCCGTTCGTAATTGAATTAGATGAATTGAAAATTAAAAACAAAAGAAAAGACAATTCAATTCAAGATTTAAAAGTGAATTTCAAGAATTATTAAAATCTAGATCTAATAGCAAGAAAACATTAAAATCAAGAATCAAGAATTGATGATTTCCAATCGAATTAGGTTTCAAGAATCGAAGTGAGGCTCGTAGGAATCGATCGAATCTATAGACGTGATGAAAACTAGTGATTACGTTTTCTTATCCATTGATGATTTGATGCTAGATCGATGATGATCAACGAGAATTAGGGATTTCTTGCGGAAACTAGGGTTTCATCAGCTATCTCTTGTCCTTTTGTTGATTTCATTCACACTCTAGCCTCTAGTAAATTCAAGAATCGATCGTGGATCACTAATTAAGAGCGAACACAATCAAGAAAGCATCGGTCGAAACTAGGTTGTCAATGTTTCAATTTACAAGAGTTTACAAAACTCATAAGACTTAAGAATCGTTTCAAGATTTGTAACATCATCATCTATTGATTCTCTCGACTCCTTCATGAGCGGAGTTTTTACTCAAATATCATATCAAAGAACACAATCAAGAATCGAGATCTAATCATGATGCAAGAATGTAAAGAAAGCAAGATAAAGAATTTTACCTTTTATTTATCAACAATTTTGTTACAATTCTCTCAAGATCTATAATGAGGAAAGGTCTTGATCGTCGATTTGGCGTCGCATGTCTTCGTTGTAGGGTTCCTAGGCACTCTTGTGAAGGTTCAAAAGGCATCAAACATGCCCGGATTAAATTTTAGACGTGCCGAACAACCCAAAGCCGGGATCTTTGCTAGATTATTAGGGTTTAACATGCAATAAGATAACTTTTATCTAAGTATGAGGGATTACAACCTTTGTAGTCCGCTCCTTCACTTCACAAGCTCCGAGTAGAAGTCCCTTTGCCACGATCCACGATCTCCCGGACTCATGAGAGGCTCCACGACTCGAACGATCCATGCTAGCTCGAAGTATTCCAAATCTCCGATGATCTACCTTGAAGTTGCTTCGACTCAAGCTTTCTCACTCAAAAGAGTAGAACACACTAATCCCATGGGCTAGATGAGATGAGGATGAGAGAGTAGTGATTTTGCTTTCTTTTTAAATCATTTTCTCAATTTATTTTCATCACTTAAGAAAAACTAGCAAGCTTTCATGAAGAAGCAAGAAGATGATAATGAAAAGATAATGATAATCCTTTTTCTTTTGTGATGAATAGAATAAATCTATATGATTGATTATTAACCATGGTCAAGGATGAGTGGCTAAGAATGTGTAGAGAATAAACTAGGGTTAGGGTTTGGTTGAGTTAAGAATGTGTCATCAACAAATATCTTAACCATGACAAAAGAATAAAGCTTCTAGAAGGAACTTGAAGCTACTAACCCTAATCAAACCCTAACCTCAATTAATCATCCTTAAACATGTTTAACAATTAATCATATCATGTCACAATAATATATATCACATATATATTATATATTTGCAACAAAAGAAAATAATACAATTAACATATATCGCATATATATCAATGTATCATCCACTGAGAAAATGAAATAATAAAGCAAGCCAATATTAGTTAATATAATAATATATCATATATATTATTATATATTAAATCATCGAATCAACACTTGATCCGACGATCCGGCTATATCGAATATAACCGACTAATATATCATGTACCGATTCATCGAATCAACACTTGATCCGATGTCCCGGTTCATATCTAAATATCGCGAGAATATAATACAGTATCCCATATCGCATTATTCTCGCTCCTGCGCATATCACATATGTGCCACTACTCCGTTTTGCCTGAGCCAAGAAACCTCTGTGTAGGACTCTAAAGAATCGTCAATACGCCGGTAGCAGGTGATGATCATATCAAACACCCACAAGCTGCAAGCGGTCAGCTAAACGTAACAGCCACCCAGGTATTGAGCGATCAGAAGATCAACAAGCTAGCCTGTGCGTTCTCCTGTGAATCCAACCAGTAACACTCCCGTACAGTCCGGTCTGTTCGTCTGATATGTCGCATATCAAGTCTAGGGGTGGTATACGTCAGACCCCGGTAACCGATAAGTCGTGTCGATGTGTGGCTCATAACGGGTCGAGAAACTACTAGTAACACTTACCAGTAAATCTCCATATCAGCCCTGGCCAGGGACTTCCAGTTATAGCCAATCGAACACAGCACAACATCAACTCCCTATACCGGGAGAGACGAATCCCCTCCTATCGCTCATTGCCTCCATGTGATTCGGGACTGTACCCAAAAGCCACTGTTTTGCACGCCCTCTTGGACGTGGTAAGGTGGAAATCAAAGCACAGTGGGAATCACACAAGACTCTATGACGATCTCGGGTCTACAGACTACCCTGTACCAGTGTCACCGGAGAACTGCCATCTGACGTGTGGTATAACACCATCTGGGAGTTCTTGGCGAGTCCGTCCAGTGTACCCAGTCTCCACTGAGCACCCGTATACCATCCTTGATGTCTAACACCGATGGATATGGGATCATCCATCGCCCATCATATGGGTCAAGATGCGTATACGCTAGTCTACTCTGGTGTATCGATGCCCTGTCTCGATATACCCTCGACTAGGAACAGTTATAGGATGTACTCATCGACTACCGCGGCCCCACTAGTATGATCTCATCATAGTCCCAGTAGTCGAGTACAGATCTTAAGGGCTTTATCAACATGTGAGAGTAAAACAGTAAACCAATACAAGTCAACATGTTAAGATAAAGTGAAACCAAATAGCATACTATCATGACGAGCAAGAAAGTCATCTCTATATATATCCAAGCATCCATTATAATATACATCATATGTACAACAATGGCCTCTAGGGCATATACATAACTAACAATCTCCCACTTGCACTAAGGCCAGCTGCTGTAGTATCTCATACCTAGCATCCTGAATAATCTCTCAAACTGTATCTGGGGAATAGCCTTCGTGAATGGATCCGCAGTGTTGTCCTTCGTATCTACTCTCCTGACCTCGATCTCCCGGCGATCAACTATCTCCCTGATCAGGTGATACCGCCTCAGAATATGTCTGGACTTTTGATGGGATCTGGGTTCCTTGGCCAAAGCCACAGCTCCATTGTTATCGCAATACAGAGGTATTGGATGCTTAATGGATGGAACCACACCAAGTTCACTAATGAACTTCTTGATCCAGACAGCTTCTTTGGCAGCATCGTTGGCAGCGATGTATTCAGCCTCCATCGTTGAGTCTGCAACGGTATCCTGTTTGGAACTCTTCCAACATACCGCCCCTCCATTGAGGGTAAAGACAAAACCCGAATGCGACTTAGAGTCGTCCTTATCACTTTGGAAGCTGGAATCGGTAAAGGACTCCACCTGGAGTTCTCTGTTACCATACACCAAGAACATCTCCTTAGTCCTTCGCAAGTACTTGAGAATGTTCTTCACAGCTGTCCAGTGACTCTCTCCAGGATCTGCTTAATACCGACTCACTACACTTAGCGAGTATGCTACATCGGGTCTGGTACATAGCATCGCATACATGATAGAGCCTACTGCCGAAGCATAGGGTATCCCTTGCATGCGAGCTCTCTCCAAATCAGTCTTAGGAGACATCTCTTTGGAGAGAGTGAGTCCAGAGATCGTGGGTTGGTTCCCACGTTTGGATTCTTCCATACTAAACCTCTTTAGTATGGTGTCAATGTACCTGGATTGGGACAATCCCAGTATCCGTTTAGATCTATCTCTATAGATCATGATTCCCAATATGCAGGAGGCATCACCTAGATCTTTCATTGAGAATCTCTGTGATAAGAAGAGCTTGACTGATTGCAGCATAGGAATATCATTTCCTATCAAGAGTATGTCATCCACGTATAATACGAGGAAGACAACCTTACCCTCTGCTACCTTCTTATAGATACAAGGTTCATCTATATTTTTGATGAAGTCAAACTCTTTGACTACAACATCAAAACAGATGTTCCAACTCCGCGATGCTTGCTTTAACCCATAAATGGATTTAAGCAGTTTGCACACCTTTCCGCTGCTCCCACTATCTACGAAGCCCTCTGGCTGAGTCATGTACACGCTCTCTTCTAAATCACCGTTTAGAAAGGCGGTTTTAACATCCATTTGCCAGATTTCGTAGTCATGGTATGCAGCAATGGCAAGTAAGATCCGGATGGACTTAAGCATAGCTACTGGAGAAAAGGTTTCGTCATAGTCCACACCTGGTCTTTGACGAAAACCTTTTGCTACAAGTCTAGCTTTGAAAGTCTCAACTTTTCCATCTACACCAAATTTCTTTTTAAAGATCCACTTGCTCCCAATGGGTTTTACCCCTTCAGGAGCATTTTCCAAAGTCCATACTTTGTTGGTGTACATGGATTCCATCTCAGATCGCATTACATCCAGCCATTTCACAGAGTCACCACTCGTGATGGCCTTCTCGAAACTAGTGGGGTCATCATCATCCATGATGCAATCCTCGCTTCCACCATCAATGAGAAAACCGTAGTATCTCTCAGGTGGACGAGAAACCCTACTAGATCTGCGGAGAGGCTGGGGTTCGTCGGGTACTACTGAATCCTCTGGTTCTGCTAAATCTTCAGTTGCAATTTGTGTTTCTGGAACCTCTTCCAGTTCTACCTCTTTGCCACTAATTTCTTTTGCAAGAAATTCCTTTTCCAAAAAGGTGGCATATTGAGAAACAAACACTTTTTGTTCCTCAGCGTGATAGAAAAAATATCCTTGAGAATTCTTAGGATATCCCACAAATTTGCAAAGAACTGATCGTGCCTCGAGCTTGTCTGGATTTTGTCTTTTGACATAGGCCGGACAACCCCATATCTTAACTCGTTTAAAATATGGTCTCTTCCCACTCCATATCTCATATGGTGTGGTAGGTACAGATTTAGACGGAACTAGATTCAATATGTATATGGCTGTCTCAAGCGCATACCCCCAGAAGGAAATAGGTAACTCAGCTTCGCTCATCATAGAGCGCACCATATCTAATAGGGTGCGATTCCTCCGCTCCGATACACCGTTGTGCTGTGGCGTATAAGGAGGAGTAAGCTGAGAGAGAATCCCATTCTCTTTTAGATAATCCAAAAACTCACCGCTTAAGTATTCACCTCCTCGATCAGATCGAAGAATCTTAATACTTTTGCCCGTTTGGTTTTCTACTTCGTGCTTATATTCTCTGAATTTCTCAAAAGCTTCAGACTTGTGTTTCAACAGGAACACATGTCCATATCTAGAGAGATCGTCAGTGAATGTAATGAAGTAGGAAAAACCGTTCCTGGCATGCGTAGACATGGGACCGCATACATCACTATGTACCAGTCCTAAGAGTTCGGTAACTCTTTCTCCGTGTCCACTAAACGGAGCTTTGGTCATTTTTCCTTTGAGACATGAATGGCAAGTATCATAAGATGATAATTCGAACGGATTCAAATAACCATCTTTATGTAACTTAGCCAGTCGTGTCGCATTGATATGACCAAGTCTACAATGCCACAAGTAGGATTCGTTCATATCCGAACTTTTCCTCTTGTGTGTGTTTTGTATATTCAGGACTGTATTCTGATTTAGAATGAATATGCCATTATGTAACGAGCCTGATGCAATCAACTTTTGATTTAGGAATATGTTCATAACATTATCCTGTACTACAAAATTATATCCCTCTTTACTCAATAAAGAAACTGATATAATGTTGCACATCATGTTCGGTATATAATAGCACTCATTTAGAATCAGTGTATTACGACTTGGCAATACAAGGTGATATTCGCCAACTGCTTTGGCTACAATACTTGCACTGTTCCCTACTTGAATGGAATGATCACCTTTTCCCAGTTCTCTACCTTTACGTAGCCCATGTAACAATTTACATATGTGGGATCCTGATCCGGTATCTAATACCCAGGACGTAGGGTGAACTGAGAAACAGTTCTCAATAACTAACACACCCGAAGAAGATGCATCAACATGCATGTTCCTTTGGGCGGCGTAAGAATCCAGATATGCTTCTATTTCCTGTTCAGTCTTATAACTCTTATAAGAAAGAACGGGTCCAACATTCCCTAGCTCAGTACAATAATTGGGTTCAGTCAATACATCCATATTATTATCTTGATTATGGCCTGAAATGGTCGCTACCTAGAGAGAGAGAGAAGAAAACACTTTAGCGTATGCTCTTGCAAGATTAGATTGGTTATTATCTTATCTAATCAGGATGTCTCCCACTGTTTTTATCAAATCTACCTTAAAACCCTAAAAGGTAAGATTAGCCGGGATTAATTACACCCTACAATTTCGTCAATCTTTCAGCCAGATCAGTGTCGGTACTTTGAGGGAGGTTCCCCGTGCTTTCGCACGGACCTAATTAAAGTAAGCCTCGTTTTCCCAGAGGCGTAACCCCGTTAACACTTTTCTAGACACCTACTTGAATGACTAATTGTCCTGTGTAAAACTCTCCCAGGAGTAACACTTACTCGCAGTGGGTATCGGGATCCAACTATCTCATAGGAGGTATGCAATCTCATTGCAAATTTCAACACTTGAAATTCCCGATAATATTTTTGCCCCTAGCGATCTATGACCTTAACTAAGTCAACAAACCATAAATCGCAAGTCAAGTT
Organism: Agapanthus africanus; assembly: GCA_030015575.1. Classification (NCBI taxonomy): domain Eukaryota; kingdom Viridiplantae; phylum Streptophyta; class Magnoliopsida; order Asparagales; family Amaryllidaceae; genus Agapanthus; species Agapanthus africanus. The sequence goes on from CM057337.1 coordinate 237,275,100, forward strand.
CAACCCGTACATTTCCCGATTGAATTAAATCCACCCGCACGACCCTTAACTGAGTCAACAAAGCCGCACGAATACCCTAATTCAATCACATCTCATGTTTTAGCAGATAAACATTACTTAGCTACCGTACACTATGCCTTAACTAAGTAAACAAACATAGCACGAATACTAAATAATATCTATCTGAAATGACGGAGGGCTACACAGGTTTTTCAGAAAACCCTGAGCGTAATGAACTTGATGTCGTCGTAGAATCGTGTAGTTTTGAAAAGGAGTGTTTTGAGGCTTTTCTTAGTTTCGCTAAAGGGGTCACTCCCGGTGAAGGGATCGTCGGCCCTTTCCTCATCGAATAAGGTGCAGGATATATCATATATACCGCTGTGCAAAGCAAAACACTAAAAGCAATCAAAAGACAAACCGAGTTTTGTAGCATCTGCCAGTTTTGCTAAAGGAGTCACTCCCGGTGAAGGGATCTCGGTCCTTTCCTCATCGAATAAGGTGCAGGATATATCGTATATATCACTGTGCAAAGCAAAACTGTAGCTATCCCTTTTATAAAGTTTTGATTCTACAACATCTTTAGGTTTCTTTTCTTTTATTAATCTCATTAATAAAAATCCCATCAGCTTATGCTTCCTAAGCATCACAGAAGAAACGAAAGCAGTAATATTTATATATCAGCATATATATATAGTATAAGCATTCGTCTCAGGCAGTAATATGATCTCATCACAGAACATTGCAGCAGAAGAACATATATGAAATATTGGATATACTAGGACGTCCGTGTTTTCAATACGAGCCTGTATAAAACACGGATTCCACGGTCGCGACGAATAGCCAAACCCACATCCCAAGACCCCTACGAGAGCGGCAAGTAACACTGCCAATTCTAGGGTTAGAAGACCCGGTCTCGACTCCTCGAGATGGCCTCCCACTGGACCCTAGAACCCGGTTACTTGTGCTCCCATCCTTGGGTCTACCTAATGCGGAAAAGTAAATAATATACACTGGTGACAGCAACCGCAACCTGGAAGTGCCCCAAATAAAAGAATATTACATTACAAATGAATTTTACATGAATGAAAATAAAAACCCTCATCTCACATAAAACCCCCGGCTATTCAGAACGCGACGATCCAATATAACATATCACAGCAACACATAATATCACATATCATCAACGTAAGTAAATATGCGCATCCCAATTGTCGTTGAATCATATAGCAACGAAAACGGCGATATCACATATTACACTTACGGTCACAGAAAAGAAAGTGTAAAACTACAATATTTGGAATCCACAATCACTTTAGACATCGTAAATCCGAAATATCACATACTCCGTATTTCATGCCTAACTCTATGAATTCCATATATTGTATCACATTCCAGATAAATAAACAGTATTAAACTTTTCGAACGGATAATCAAACACCCAAAATTTCCTAAACTGCTCAACTCTTGAGCGGGGTTCAAATAATCCCAGAATATGTCACAGTACCGGTGATCCAGCCGTAGAAGGGTCAAGCCAACGCCTCACATGTGGCACGCCGTACTGCCCCAAACCCGAAGGTTCAAAAGGCAGTTCAAGACGGTCACATAATCGAGTTAAGGTTTGTGTCTTCTAGAGGGTCCACCGCTTAACTTGTACAATTTTTCCAAAAGATTTAAACCCGAATAAATTTCAATACTTGAAAATTTGCCGTACCGGAAAACAGTAAGTTAATGATATCCGTTCAAATAGTTTAACAGTTTCTAAGTATCCGGAAAAAATACGAATTTAAAATTTCCGATCGAGTCTACTATTACAAAACAAACCCCAGAATTTTAAACACCTGGAACAGATTAAAAATACCCAGAATAGTCAGCAAGTACCTACGGTCAATACCATGAAGCCACGTGTCCCAATCCTACAGTGAGGCCGCGGAACCGCCGCGATAACCATCTTCTTGCCGCGTTTCCGCGCTCGGTTGGTGGAATTGTGGGCACGTGTTTCATGGTAATTCTTAGAATTCCCTGCTGATTTTTTTACATATTTTTAATTCTGAAAAATCCCAAAATTTAAAAAATTTCCAGAGAGGGGTCAAGTTTCGTCGTTTCGGGTTCGATCGGAGTTTTAACTTCGTAAACACATCGCCTAATGCTCTAGCTAGGCTCTGATACCACTGTAGGGTTCCTAGGCACTCTTGTGAAGGTTCAAAAGGCATCAAACATGCCCGGATTAAATTTTAGACGTGCCGAACAACCCAAAGCCGGGATCTTTGCTAGATTATTAGGGTTTAACATGCAATAAGATAACTTTTATCTAAGTGTGAGGGATTACAACCTTTGTAGTCCGCTCCTTCACTTCACAAGCTCCGAGTAGAAGTCCCTTTGCCACGATCCACGATCTTCCGGACTCATGAGAGGCTCCACGACTCGAACGATCCATGCTAGCTCGAAGTATTCCAAATCTCCGATGATCTACCTTGAAGTTGCTTCGACTCAAGCTTTCTCACTCAAAAGAGTAGAACACACTAATCCCATGGGCTAGATGAGATGAGGATGAGAGAGTAGTGATTTTGCTTTCTTTTTAAATCATTTTCTCAATTTATTTTCATCACTAAAGAAAAACTAGCAAGCTTTCATGAAGAAGCAAGAAGATGATAATGAAAAGATAATGATAATCCTTTTTCTTTTGTGATGAATAGAATAAATCTATATGATTGATTATTAACCATGGTCAAGGATGAGTGGCTAAGAATGTGTAGAGAATAAACTAGGGTTAGGGTTTGGTTGAGTTAAGAATGTGTCATCAACAAATATCTTAACCATGACAAAAGAATAAAGCTTCTAGAAGGAACTTGAAGCTACTAACCCTAATCAAACCCTAACCTCAATTAATCATCCTTAAACATGTTTAACAATTAATCATATCATGTCACAATAATATATATCACATATATATTATATATTTGCAACAAAAGAAAATAATACAATTAACATATATCGCATATATATCACTGTATCATCCACTGAGAAAATGAAATAATAAAGCAAGCCAATATTAGTTAATATAATAATATATCATATATATTATTATATATTAAATCATCGAATCAACACTTGATCCGACGATCCGGCTATATCGAATATAACCGATTAATATATCATGTACCGATTCATCGAATCAACACTTGATCCGATGTCCCGGTTCATATCTAAATATCGCGAGAATATAATACGGTATCCCATATCGCATTATTCTCGCTCCTGCGCATATCACATATGTGCCACTACTCCGTTTTGCCTGAGCCAAGAAACCTCTGTGTAGGACTCTAAAGAATCGTTAATACGCCGGTAGCAGGTGATGATCATATCAAACACCCACAAGCTGCAAGCGGTCAGCTAAACGTAACAGCCACCCAGGTATTGAGCGATCAGAAGATCAACAAGCTAGCCTGTGCGTTCTCCTGTGAATCCAACCAGTAACACTCCCGTACAGTCCGGTCTGTTCGTCTGATATGTCGCATATCAAGTCTAGGGGTGGTATACGTCAGACCCCAGTAACCGATAAGTCGTGTCGATGTGTGGCTCATAACGGGTCGAGAAACTACTAGTAACACTTACCAGTAAATCTCCATATCGGCCCTGGCCAGGGACTTCCAGTTATAGCCAATCGAACACAGCACAACATCAACTCCCTATACCGGGAGAGACGAATCCCCTCCTATCGCTCATTGCCTCCATGTGATTCGGGACTGTACCTAAAAGCCACCATTTTGCACGCCCTCTTGGACGTGGTAAGGTGGAAATCAAAGCACAGTGGGAATCACACAAGACTCTATGACGATCTCGGGTCTACAGACTACCCTGTACCAGTGTCACCGGAGAACTTCCATCTGACGTGTGGTATAACACCATCTGGGAGTTCTCGGCGAGCCGTCCAGTGTACCCAGTCTCCACTGAGCACCCGTATACCATCCTTGATGTCTAACACCGATGGATATGGGATCATCCATCGCCCATCATATGGGTCAAGATGCATATACGCTAGTCTACTCTGGTGTATCGATGCCCTGTCTCGATATACCCTCGACTAGGAACAGTTATAGGATGTACTCATCGACTACCGCGGCCCCACTAGTATGATCTCATCATAGTCCCAGTAGTCGAGTGCAGATCCTAAGGGTTTTATCAACATGTGAGAGTAAAACAGTAAACCAATACAAGTCAACATGTTAAGATAAAGTGAAACCAAATAGCATACTATCATGACGAGCAAGAAAGTCATCTCTATATATATCCAAGCATCCATTATAATATACATCATATGTACAACAATGGCCTCTAGGGCATATACATAACTAACATTCGTGAGTCGCGGATTGTCTTGGATCACTTGCTCGGATGAAGATCGGCTTCGTTCCTAAAAGGTTGAAGGCTTCTTGCTTGAATTGTACTCGGGGATCTTGAATTTGGCTTTGGTGATTGGATTAGGGTTAGGGTTACAAGTTGTGTCACTCAATTTGTATTAGGAATTGGAGAACTATTGAACAACCCAAAACCCTAGATCTAGGTTTTCTTTTATAACCATCTCAACCCTAGATCTAGAATTCAAATTTCAAATTTCCCTCCAAAAGTTTGTTAGAGAGAGGCTTCTAGAAGGAGTTTGTTGGAGGGAATATTCTAGAATAAGGTATATTCTAGGGCTAGGTTGTTAGGCCAAGCCTTCTGGATGAAGCCACGTGTGATTCTGGAATCTTCTGGAAGCTGAGCCGTTAAAGAGAGACACGTGGAGGAAATCTTCAGCGATGAAGTCATCAATGTGCCGCGGATCCGCGGCCAAAGGCTTGATATCATTTCTTTGTGTGTAGTGTTTTGAAAATGTATAAAGATCACAATCAAAGAAATTTTTGTTAACCGCAATCAATAACGGTGTCAATTGTAGGTTCGTTAGCGAGTGCGGATCGTCCACAGGGAAAGTGTGATCCGTTCAAATTTGATTTAGATGAATTGAAAATTAAAAAGAAAAGAAAAGACAATTCAATTCAAGATTCAAAAGTGAATTTCAAGAATTATCAAAATCTAGATCTAATAACAAGAAAACATTAAAATCAAGAATCAAGAATTGATGATTTCCAATCGAATTAGGTTTTAAGAATCGAAGTGAGGCTCGTAGAAATCGATCGAATCTATAGACGTGATGAAAACTAGTGATTACGTTTTCTTATCCATTAATGATTTCATACTAGATCGATGATGATCAACAAGAATTAGGGATTTCTTGCGGAAACTAGGCTTTCATCATCTATCCCTTGTCCTTCCGTTGATTTCATTCACACTCTAGCCTCTAGTAAATTCAAGCATCGATCGTGGATCGCTAATTAAGAGCGAAAATATTCAAGAAAGCATCGCTTGAAACTAGATTGTCGATGATTCAATTTACTAGAGTTTACAAAACTTATAGGACTTAAGAATCATTTCAAGATTTATAACATCATCATCTATTGATTCTCTTGGCTCCTTCACGAGCGGAGTTTTTACTCAAGTATCATATCAAAGAACACAATCAAGAATCGAGATCTAATCATGATGCAAGAATGTAAAGAAAGCAAGATAAAGAATTTCACCTTTTATTTATCAACAATTTTGTTACAATTCTCTTAAGATCTACAATGAGGAAAGAACTTGATCGTCGATTTGGCTTCGCACGTCTTCGTGGGTCGCGGATCGTCTTGGACCACTTGCTCGGATAAAGATCGGCTTCGCTCCTAAAAGGTTGAAGGCTTCTTGCTTGAATTGTACTCGGAGATCTTGAATTTGGCTTTGGTGATTAGATTATGGTTAGGGTTTGAATGCACAAGTTGTGTCACTCAACTTGTAGGTGGAAATTGGAGAACAACCTTGAGAGTGAAGCCTTAGGGTCCCTTTTATAACCTTGATTTGGATTAGCTTGCTTTAGAAGCTAGGTTTAGTTTAGCTTCCCTTGTAAGCTTGGTAGTTAGGTAGAAGTTTCTAGAGTTAGTTAGTTAGGGTTAGCTTCCTTCATAAGCTTGGAGGTTAGGGAGAAGCTTCTAGGCTTAGGTAGTTAAGTGGCTTGCTTAGGAAGCTTAAGAGTTGTTTAGCTTGAACAATAAGCCTTGCTGTTTTGACAGAAACTTCTAGAGATCTCTGGAGTTTTGAGTGGCTTGAAGAGGTTCTGAAGCTGAGAAGAGAAGCCTGAAGTGAAGCGACACTGATGACGTAGCAAGGTAGCCGCAGATCCGCGGTGCAAAGGGGGCTCTGGCCGGTGATCCGCGGCTCTTTGAGTGCCTTGTTGCTTGGAATTTCCATGGTAACTCTTATGCTGACTTTAGGGTTATTTTCTGATGTGTTGAATCTTATAATTCTCTTTAGTTCATTACCAGATCTCAATTCTTGGACTTGGCGTATTTTTCTCAGCACTTTTGACAGTTCTGGCTCTTTTCCTGGAATTTCCTGCATAGATTCTCGAGACAAGTGTTGCGCTATACAAAGATTATGCGATGCAATGATAAACACTCAATTTCCCTCAAAAATGCCGATTATAATATATAACACATGTTATTTGGTATTTTACAGTCAATTTGCTAATATGTGCTATACTTATACCGAACACCTATAGATGAGTGCAAATGGTAGGGAAATTGATGTGTTAAAAATGCAATATTTTTAACTGATTAACTTCCCCCAAACTTATTTTCGGTCGTCTCGAGCGAACTGTTTTATTAAAAAGAGAAGAAGAAAATAAAGAAAGAGAAAAACTAACTAGCATACTTTCGTAGGCAACACGATTGCACTGAGCACGTGCAACAAGCCTTTAAACCTCTAGGTGTCCCTAGTAGGAGGAGTGTTGTTTCCTGAGGGTTTTCAGCGGATTGCACCCACAAAATCCAATAATAAAAGTAAGACCGTGAAAGTTACATATAAAGATAGGAATTATAAAAGAAAGACTTTGAAAATTAGGGTTTCAAACTACACTAACTTTTCGGATGTCATGAGCCTTATCTTAATAGTCATGAAAAGATGTTAAAAATCACATCATCTCTCAATAAAACATCGTCTTTATTCTTCATTCCTATCTTTCTTCCAAACATCGATCATATAACCCTACGTGTGTGTAAAAGACATCCCTACACTCGGAGAATTCAATTCAAGCTATCATACTCTTGTCCATCTGCCTCAGTACTTTTTTAATTAATGAATATTTAGATGAATTTGCTCACACACTTTCATGCGACCGTTAATACTTCTTGAGGTACTAACCGACCGATTACTCATGTGCTTACTTATTAGGTGTTTTTCCTCGTCTTGCACCATTTAAGGCTTAGCAGTAACTCCCAGACCAGTTGGTCTAAGGCTCTAGGTGAAGAGGCACCCTCGCTATATTTTTTTATTGTTGCCTTGGCGATAACAAAACTAGTGTTCATTTTTTTTCCTCCACCATTTTATATTTTATTCATTTTTTTTATTTCCTTCATACTTTGGCTTTTAGACAAGAGCATTTCAAGGTATCCTCTACTATCCCGAGCTTCAAGACGTGTGTAAGTGCGTATAATAGGGTATCAACGTTCAAAATGTTTGGCTTCCAGAATAAGAAATATTTTTCAGACTTATTTTTATCCTCAGATTAGTGACTTCCTCCATCTTACTAACCCTTGGGACAACGGCCCATAACTACTTAATACTAGTTCGTATAAGAAAACTTCTAATTTTCTTAAATTTTTCCAATCTTTTGGATGTAATTTTTCACTATCTAATATTTTTATTATCTTATTTATGTACAAAAATATTTATTAAATATTTTTATCTTTTGAAAATTTTTAAATTTTTATAGGTTTTAAATGTTTTGTGCTTATGCAAAGTATGATATGCAAATGATGCGAAAATAAGCACAAACCTCCCCTAAACTTGTTTTCAACAGTGTCCTCATTGTTGCCTTCTGCTAAATCTTGAAAAACCTATAAGCCTGGGAGGAAATTTATTAACGGGGGCAAAATATTTAAGTGAAAATCCTCTCCCAAACTTATTTTTGGCTCCACATTTTTGAGTAAAAATTTTCTTTTCAAGAGCCAGATTGTACCCCCCCCAAACTTGAGTTAAACAATATTAAGCTTTGAAAATCACAAGAGAGGGTCAAAATATTGGTCGATGCCAAGCTTTGCAAAGACCGAAAGTCAACACCAACCATTCGAACATTTTATCAATGTAGTGCATCGGTTGGTGGAAAGGTAGAAAGACGTGGGGAAAAGGTAAGTGGTGGAATATAATGCGTTTGCGTTTCATTTTGGAGAGACGATGCATTGATTGTGATGGATTACTCGATCCATTTTACAGTCCAAAAGAAGGGGTGGAGGTTCAATTTCAATGTTTTGATGTGGATTCATCTCAACACCCGTGTTGTTCAGAAATGCGAGTTTATCAGCGAAGATCTCCTCAAAAGTCTCATCAATACCCCGAAGAATAATGTCATCACAAAGCGCTGGGTGATCTTCAGAATCTAAAAACGGTTCATAATCGGTGTTAGTTGTTGACCCGGACAACTCGGTGGAAGAGTCCGTATGTGTATAATACATAGTTGGGTCAAACAACAACATATGAAAAGAGTCAAGATCAGTATCATGAGAATCGTCAAATTCGCTGCTGTCGATATCTATTAAGTCGACAGAATAAACCTGAGCAGTAGGATCGGAGGGTACACTTCCCAACTTGTAAATATTCAGCTCAATTGACCTATTCCCGAAGGATATGGTCATAAAGCCATTATGACAGTTGATGATAGCATTGGAAGTGGCCAAAAAGGGGCGACCTAAAATCACCGGAATTTGATTCCGTGGGTTCGCTACAGGCTGTGTATCAAGTACAATAAAGTCCACAGGGAATACAAATTCCCCGATTTTTATTAACACATCCTCCAGTTCACCCATAAGTTTGGTGATTGATCGGTCAGCCATCTGGAGAGTTATGCTCGAGGGTTTTAACACTCCGATACCTAGTTGCTCATAGACTGAATATGGAAGCAAGTTAACACTAGTGCCAAGGTCAAGTAAAGCACGGTTGATGTGTTTTTCCCCAATAGAAATTGAAATAGTAGGACAGCCAGGGTCCTTACGTTTTCTTGGTAATTGTTGGGGAAAAGCCGTGTCTACAGTCTTTGCCATGAATATCTTCTTGGGCACTTGAGTCTTTCTCTTCCTAGTGCACAAGTTCTTAAGAGTTTTCGCATAGGACGGAACTTGTTGGATAGCATCTAGGAGAGGGATGTTGATGTTAACTTGCTTAAACATGTCCACAAGCTTCTCCATTTGGGCATTGGGTTTGTTGGGCCTCAACCTATTTGGAAATGGAGCTCTATCAATAAGTGTTGGGTCTAACATTTGTGGAGAAGGTTGTGGGGGTGGGAAGAATGAAGTGGGTGGAGGGTTCGAGCCTTTGGGAAAACGGAGAATAGACTCGGAAGAAGACGGTAAATTAGACGAAATAGGATAAGAAGTAGAGGTGGGAGTGGAAGTGGAAGTGCAAGCCGGGGTGTTAATGATCAATTCATCATTATCAATTTGTTCACCCACATGATTGTCTAGCACTCTTCCAGATCTCAACGTGGTAAGTGCATCCACATTAGTGTAATGTGAAGGTCTAGGATCAGGTAAAGGTTGAGCTAGAAGATTCCATTTTTCTCTAGCACTCAATTCGGCTTTTAATCTTGCAATTTCTGCTTCCATCGATTTAATACTCTCAGCTTGAGAGGTGGAGTTTTTCTTTATATCATCGACGGAAGTCTTTATTTCAGCCGAAACTTGCATGAGATTTGTCAGAAGCAAGTTCATGAATGAAGAGGATTCATCAGCACCGGTCAACTGCAAGGGATTATTTGGTGTAGATGTGTTGACCGGATTTTGAAAGTTTTGTGATTGGTAGGGGTGCTGACTCAATTGAAGTGGTTAATGTTGTGGTGGAAGAGCCCTTTGGAAATTGTTTTGATTTGGAACCGTGTTTTGAGTTTGTGATTGGTTCCAAGCAAAATTAGGGTGATTCCTCCAATCTTACGTATATGAGTTAGAAGAAGGATCGTTTCCAGGTCTTTGTTGAAATGCAGCATTAGTGTGATTTTGAAACTGTACATTCAAAGGACATTCTTCCGTCAAATGTGATGGGTTTGAACAGCAGCCACACACGGTTTTGGAAAGCGTGTATTGGTTTAGGGAGGCTGAAGAGATTTTGTTTTCTATAGCATCGAGTTTCCTTTGTATTGCGGCCATTTCGGCTCTCATTATGACGGAAACATCGAGCTGATTGACATCTTCCCTAGGCGATGGTGGTCTAACACTTTCCCATTGTAATGTGTTTTGAGCTAAATCTTCTAGGTATTTCCAAGCTTCACCATCATCTTTAGATAGGAATTGGCAATGACACATGGTTTCAAGCATCTGTCTAGTAGTGAGATCAATACCCTCATAGATAACTCGACACAAATACCATCTAGAGATTCCGTGATGAGGGCATTGTAAAAGAAGATCCTTGAACCGTTTAAAGCATTTCCAAAATGGTTCATTGGGAAGTTGGGTGAATTTGAAGATTTCGCTCCGAACACGGCTGGTCTTGTGATTGGGATAAAATTTCTTAAGGAATGCTACAACAAATTCATCCCATTTTGAAATAGAATGTGTGGTTGTATTATAAAGCCACTTCTCGGCTAAATCGCACAAAGTGAATGGGAGAAAACGTAAACGCAAAGAATCCAAAGACAGTTGTGACGATCCAATCATTGCACATACGTTTTCGAATTTAGAAATAAAAACGTATGCGTCTTCAGAATCAAGACCGTGAAATTTGGGTAACAGTTTGATGAATTGGGGGTTGATTTCAAAATTTTCCCCGTTGGCAGGTGGTATAGAAAGACAGGTAGGAAGGGGAACATGTGAAAGATAGCATCTCTCTTGGAGAGAAATGCGTAGAGGATTCTGCGCACCTGCGGGCGGTGGCAAAGTGGTGTAAAAGTTTGATGGAAATCCGTCCATCACGGTGGTGGTGGGAAAAAGAAAATGTAGAAATACCAACTTTGGGGTAGATGGGGGAAAACGCGGACAAGATGGGCACTAGAATCCCGTGTCCAGCAGAGCATGCACTAAAGGGTTTAGTACAAGTTGCAGCGTTATGATAATTAGGGGAAATATGAAGTGGTGTTTGTTTTGAAAAAGATACGGATTTTTGAAAAAATGCAAATCACAACAAATGCAAAAGCAAAACCCTAAGTCTAATGATCACCTAGGTCAAGTCTCTAGACCGCTCCTAACTGCCAGAAGACAAATCGCAGGATCAATCCTCTACTACCTCTTTGTCTCTCCTGTGGCCAGGTAGGTGCCAGGTAAGTGGGAGGTTCTCCACTACGTAAGTAGTGGGCCTAATTAAGTAACCACTTGCCTTAGACACACTTGCCTTAGATACCACAAAAGAAACGCGGATAAGCAATAGATTACCCACGACATCCTTCTGTCCTAAGTGAGCGCGACGGTCCTTAGAGTCAAGTCTAGATTTCTTTTAGTTAATGAGGATGATGCGGATGCAGTTTTGTGATTTTCGGGGCTTAGGAAGGGTAATAAACTCCCCACCTAATCTGAATTTGGTCTTTGCCCCTTAATTTCCGTATTAAAAAATGCAAACAACCAAGATCAAACACGCACAATTTTTTATTTTTGCGGCGCTGCGAATTTTTGCAAAGAAACATGTAGAAATTTATTAATGGAGCAGATTGAGGAGGAGATAAGAAAGTCAGAGAGTCACCTGAAAAATTTGGAACAGCAATGCCTTAGCCCTGCCGCGGAACCACCGCGAGATGTAGTCTATGGCCGCGGATGAACGGTGAAGTAGATTGATCAGTGCACAGAATTTCTTGCAGATGCTATGGTTCACTTAATGAACTCTCCGGAATATTTAGAAATTTTTTTCACTTGCTCCACAGATTCCAGATTTCCTCGCAACAAATCACAATGAATCGTTTAGTGTTTGCGTGAATTTTGATCTAAAAATTCTGATGGAATAAATTTTTCAACTCAAATTTCAAAAATGAACAAATTAGCACACTATCCCCGGCAACGGCGCCATTTGATTGATATCGTTTCTTTGTGTGTAGTATTTTCAAAATGTATAAAGATCACAATCAAAGAAATTTTTGTTAACCACAATCAATAACGGTGTCAATTGTAAGTTCGTTAGCGAGTGCGGATCGTCCACAGGTAAAGTGTGATCCGTTCGAATTTGATTTAGATGAATTGAAAATTAAAAAGAAAAGAAAAGACAATTCAATTCAAGATTTAAAAGTGAATTTCAAGAATTATCAAAATCTAGATCTAATAACAAGAAAACATTAAAATCAAGAATCAAGAATTGATGATTTCCAATCGAATTAGGTTTCAAGAATCGAAGTGAGGCTCGTAGGAATCGATCAAATCTATAGACGTGATAAAAACTAGTGATTACGTTTTCTTATCCATTAATGATTTGATACTAGATCGATGATGATCAACGAGAATTAGGGATTTCTTGCGGAAACTAGGGTTTCATTATCTATCCCTTGTCCTTTCGTTGATTTCATTCGCACTCTGGCCTCTAGTAAATTCAAGCATCGATCGTGGATCGCTAATTAAGAGCGAAAACATTCAAGAAAGCATCGCTCGAAACTAGATTGTCGATGATTCAATTTACTAGAGTTTACAAAACTTATAGGACTTAAGAATCGTTTCAAGATTTGTAACATCATCATCTATTGATTCTCTCGACTCCTTCACGAGCGGATTTTTTACTCAAGCATCATATCAAAGAACACAATCAAGAATCGAGATCTAATCATGATGCAAGAATGTAAAGAAAGCAAGATAAAGAATTTCACCATTTATTTATCAACAATTTTGTTACAATTCTCTCAAGATCTACAATGAGGAAAGAACTTGATCGTCGATTTGGCTTCGCACGTTTTCGTGAGTCGCGGATCGTCTTGGACCACTTGCTCGGATAAAGATCGGCTTCGCTCCTAAAAGGTTGAAGGCTTCTTGCTTGAATTGTACTCGGAGATATTGAATTTGGCTTTGGTGATTGGATTAGGGTTACAGTTTGAATCCACAAGTTGTGTCACTCAACTTGTGGGTGGAAATTGGAGAACAACCTTGAGAGTGAAGCCTTAGGGTCCCTTTTATAGCCTTGATTAGGATTAGCTTGCTTTAGAAGCTAGGTTTAGTTTAGCTTCCCTTGTAAGCTTGGTGGTTAGGTAGAAGGTTCTAGAGTTAGTTAGTTAGGGTTAGCTTCTTTCATAAGCTTGGAGGTTAGGGAGAAGCTTCTAGGCTTAGGTAGTTAAGTGGCTTGCTTAGGAAGCTTGAGAGTTGTTTAGCTTGAACAATAAGCCTTGCTGTTCTGACAGAAACTTCTAGAGATCTCTGGAGTTTTGAGTCGCTTGAAGAGGTTCTGAAGCTGAGAAGAGAAGCCTGAAGTGAAGCGACACTGATGACGTAGCAAGGTAGTCGCGGATCCTCGGTGCAAAGGGGGCTCTGGCCGGTGATCCGCGGCTCTTTGAGTGCCTTGTTGCTTGGAATTTCCATGGTAACTCTTATGCTGACTTTGGGGTTATTTTCTGATGTGTTGAATCTTATAATTCTCTTTAGTTCATTGCCAGATCTCAAGTCTTGGACTTGGCGTATTTTTCTCAGTACTTTTGACAGTTCTGGCTCTTTTCCTGAAATTTCCTGCATAGATTCTCGAGACAAGTGTTGCGCTATACAAAGATTATGCGATGCAATGATAAACACTCAATTTCCCTCAAAAATGTCGGTTATAATATATAACACATGTTATTTGGTATTTTACAGTCAATTTGCTAATATGTGCTATACTTATACCGAACACCTATAGATGAGTGCAAATGGTAGGGAAATTGATGTGTTAAAAATGCAATATTTTCGACTGATCAACGTTTCTCGACAGGATGGCCAGAATTTGCTGTTCACTGAGATGTTCTGATCAGAGATCGGTTGAGCTTGCGAGCTTTCGTCTGGAGGGTCTTGCTCAGACGTGGTGTGAGTCAGTTGAGAGAGTCCGAGCTACAAGTCTATCTCCTATGACCTGGGATGAGTTCACAGCGATGTTTCTTGCTCGTTTCCTTCTGCAGAGCGTCAGGGATGCTCGACCTCATAGTTTTGAGTCTTTGCTCAAGACTCCTAATATGACCGTGTCTGAGCACGATGTTCAGTTCACTCAGCTGTCCAGATTTGCTCTTTACCTGGTGGACACTGAAGAGAAACGCATAAAGAGATTCGTACGAGGCCTTGACACGCAGCAGTTCCTTTCTATCGGCGCATAGCATTTCGACACCTACGCTGCTGTGATAGATGCACCTATATTAGTTGAGGAGCGTATATCTGAGGCCATAGTACCGAAGCGGATTCGTATCGGTGTGCCAGTTTAGAGGCAGGTAGGTAGACGCCATGACAGATTCTTTCCAGGTGATGGTGGTAGCAGAGGCTTGATACGAGGCCAGTTATATGGCTTTTACCCACAGGGTCAGCAGCCGTCGCCGGGATGTTTTCGATGTGGGAGTTCGCAGCACCGTGTTAGACATTGTACCATGAGGCGCTAGGGCGAGGCGACAGTCCCACATGTGAACTTACCACCTTCACACCCTCCTCCGAGCGTTTTACCTCCTACACCCGTTGTTGCTCCATGCCATATCGATGCTCCGAGAGGCCGTGGTCGTGGTGGTCTAGTTCAGAGAAGACAAGGTGGCAGAGGCAGAGGATAGCCGATTACCGGTAAAGGACAGGCCTGAGTTTTTGCTTTGACTCCTCAGGATGCACAGGCATCGAATGCAGTCGTGACAGGTACTCTTCCAGTATGTTCTTTCGACGCGCGCATATTGTTTGACCCAGGTTCAACACATTTGTATATATCTACACACTTTGTACCGATGTTGGGCCGAGAGTCGTCTTTGCTTGATCAGCCGCTTGTTTTTTTTACTCCCGTAGGCGAGTCCTTTATCGCTCGACATGTATTTTGATCGTGTTCTGTTCGTATCGGGGATAGGGATTCTTCTGTTGACTTGATTCTCCTCGACATGTTAGACTTCGACGTGCTTCTTGGCATGGACTAGTTAGCCACTTGTTATGCATCCATGGACTGTCGTAAGAAGGCAGTCAGATTTATTTTCCGGGTGAGCTAGTTCTTGTTGTTCAGGGAGACCGTAGTTCTACCCTTCCTAGTTTGATTTCTTCCCTTCATGCTAGTCGTCTCTTGAGGAAAGGATGTCAGGGATTCTTGGCGTATGTTCATGATGCTAGAGCCGTAGAGGTCCCATTGGACCAGGTTCCGAATTTGAGGGAGTTTCCTGATGTCTTTCCTGACGAGTTGCTTGGATTGCCGCCAGAGCGCGATATCGAGTTCTTCATTAACTTGATCCCCAACACAGGGCCTATTTCTATACCGCCTTATCGGATGGTCTCGGCGGAGCTTAAAGAGCTGAAGGATTAGTTGCAAGATTTGCTGGATAAAGGGCTTATTCGTTCGAGTGTGTCACCTTGGGGTGCTCCTGCCCTGTTCGTCAAGAAGAAGGACGGCAGTATGAGATTGTGCATAAATTATCGTCAATTGAATCGAGTTACTGTACGGAATAGATATCCCTTACCTCGCATTGACGATTTGTTTGATCAGCTCCAGGGTGCGGGACATTTCTCGAAGATTGACTTGCGGTCGGGTTATTATCTGTTGCGGGCTCGAAAAGGATGACATTTCGAAGACTGCTTTTTGTACGCGCTACGGGCATTATGAGTTTTTGGTGATGTCATTCGGGCTCACCAATGCCCCAGCAACTTTCATGGATTTGATGAACCGCATATTCAGGCCGTTTCTTAATCAGTTCATTATCGTATTCATTGATGATATTCTGGTATACTCCTGGAGTCGAGAGGAGCATGAGCAGCACTTGAGGACTACGTTGCAGACTTTGAGGGAGCACCAGCTGTTTGCTAAATTCTCCAAGTGTGCTTTCTGGGTGGATAGTGTTGATTTCTTGGGTCACGTGGTTACGAGAGATGGCATACGTATGGACCCGAAGAAGATCGAGGCCGTACAACATTGGCCCAGACCTGTTTCAGTGACTGAGGTTTGTAGCTTTTTAGGTTTGGCCGGTTACTATTGGCGCTTTGTTCAGGATTTTTCTTGTATTGCTGCATCGCTGACCGGATTGACTCGGAAGGGAGTTCCTTTTCTTTAGACCGAGGATTGTGAGCAGAGTTTTCAGCAGTTGATGACTCGTTTGACGACTGCACCAGTATTATCTTTGCCTTCAGGATCAGACGGCTTTGTTGTCTATTGCGATGCTTCTCGAGTGGGTTTAGGCCGTGTGTTGATGCAACACGGCAGGGTCGTCACTTATGCTTCTCGGCAGTTGAAGAAGCATGAGCAGAACTATCCACTCATGACTTAGAGATGGCCGTGGTGGTTTTTGCGCTCAAGACTTGGAGGCATTACTTATACGGCGAAACGTGCCAGATATTCTCAGACCATAAAAGCTTAAAGTACATCTTCCAGCAGCGGGATCTGAATTTGAGACAATGCCGTTGGATGGAGCTTATGAAGGACTATAACTGCGAGATTCTTTATCATCTGGGCAAGGTGAATGTTGTAGCTGATGCTTTGAGTCGGAGGTCCGGAGGTAGCTTGTCCTATTTGAGCGCAGTTCAGGGACAATCTTCCACAGATTGGCAGATCTTATGCGACAGACGGGAACAGTTTGAGTTTACTTCGACCGAAGGAAAGCTTGCTTATGTCCGTGCCCTTCCACAGTTACTTGATCACATTCGGGAGGCACAGTCCGACGAAGTTCATTTTTCAGAGATCATGGAGCAAGTTCGGAAGGGTAGAGATTTAGAGTTCGTGATCGATGACCAGGAAGTACTACGATTTGGGACTCGACTATGTGTGCCAGATTCTGAAGGGCTGAGATGCGAGATCTTAGAGGAGGCGCATCAGTCAGCACACAACGTTCATCCAGGTTCCACCAAGATGTATCGTGACTTGAGAGATATCTACTGGTGGGAAGGGATGAAGAGAGATGTCACAGATTTCGTTTCGAGATGCCTGACTTGCCAGCAAGTCAAGGTCGAGCATCAGAGGCCGGCAGGAGAGTTACAACCTTTGGCCATTCCGGAGTGGAAATAGGAGCAGATCTCTATGGATTTCATCCTAGGTCTACCTAGGACCAGTCGAGGGTATGACTCTATTTAGGTGATCGTAGACCGATTGATGAAAGCGGCTCACTTTCTTCTAGCAAAGACCACTTTCGGATTTGCTCAGTATGCTCAGATATATATTGATGAGATCATGCGCCTACATGACGTTCTGACTTGCATTATGTGTGAAAGAGGCACCCAGTTCACCAGCCGACTATGGCAGAAACTTCAGGAGGCTTTAGGCACCCGATTGAGTTTCGGTACAGCTTTCCATTCGTAGACCGACGGTCAGTCAGAGCGGACCATACAAACTCTCGAGGATATGCTCCGAGTGTGCATTCTTGATTTCGGTGGCAGTTGGGACCATCACTCTCCCCTGATAGAGTTCTCCTACAATAATAGGTTCCAAGAGACGATTCAAATGGCACCCTTCAAGGTATTGTATGGGAGGAGATGTCGATCATCGGTTTGTTAGACAGAGCTTAGTGAGAGAGGTATTTTGGAACCGCAGCTAGTGCAGGAGACGACAGAAAAGATCCAGTTGATTCAGAATAGGATGAGAGCGGCCCTGAGCATGCAGAAATCTTATGCGGATAGACGTCGTCGCAGACTTGAGTTCGCCGTGGGTGATCATGTTTTCTTACGGGTTTTGCCAATGAAGGGTGTGATGAGGTTCGGGAGGAAAGGGAAGCTTAGTCCCAGATACGTAGGTCCTTTCGAGATTCTTGAGCGAGTCGGTACCGTTGCTTATCGTTTGGCTCTTCCATCCAGCTTTCCAGATGTTCATCTCGTATTTCATGTATCGATGCCTCGCAAGTATCTTCATGACCCTTCTCACGCGATTCAACACCAGACGATCCAGCTGGAGCGCGACCTTTCTTTCACCGAGCAGCCGGTAGTCATTCTGGATCGGCAAGTGAATAAACTGAGGTTAAAGGTCTTACCGTCCGTAAAGGTTCTTTGGTGTGGCCCGAGAAGCGAAGATGTCACCTGGAAGCCGAGGACGAGACGCGAAAGAAATTTCCCCATCTCTTTGAAGGTACGCGTTGATTGATGTGTAATTTTGGAGAAAGAAAAAGTAGTAGTAAAATAACCGCAATCAATAATGGTGTCGCGTGTAGCGAATCTTTAGTGAATACGGGTCGTCCTCTGGGATTCGTGGAATTTTATAGTTCTTGCTTTAGATCGGTTGAAAGAAATAGCAAAAAGAAAATAAAGAAAATCAAGAAGATAGTTTCAAGAAATAGTTTCAAGAAAATGGATTCAAGATTTGATTGAATTATCAAGAAATAGTTTCAAGATCTAATTGAATTATCAAGAAAATTTATATGAAAAAGGCTTGTAGGATTCGATTGGATTTAGTAGCCATGGATGACTAATAAAAATAACTCCTCTTATCTATTGATAGATTTAAAACTAGATTGATGGCGATGAATGAGCATTAGGGTTCTTTGGAAGAAACTAGGGTTTCTCCTTTATTGACCCTTGTCCTTTTATTGATCTCCATTCTTATCTAGCCCTTAACAAAAAGATCGTCAATTTTATTTCAAATCGTGGTTGAGATTATCAAGAAATTGATATCGTGCCCGATAAGGATGTTGACGATTCTTTTACTAAAGTTTACAAACTTCATAAGACTTAAAAGGAGTATAGAATTTTCTCATCCATTGATCTACCCTAATCCTACGAATCCTATCAAGCGGAGAATTACTCACGCATCATGAAAATAAAAGAAGAAATAGAGAAAGAATTCATAACGCAGAAATTAAAAGAAAGCGAAATTAAAACTAATGATCATCTTTATTACTCAACTTCACAATACAATTCTTCGAGTTTAGATTACAAGAAAAAGAAGAATTTGCTCTCGATCTCAGCTTATACGAAGTAGGTGTTCCATCGATTACGTCGCTTGATCACCTCGAATCTTCGACCTGTCTTGGATCGCTTGTTCGTTGACGATGATTGGCTTCGTGTAAAGGATAATTGATTGATTGATCGCTTGATTGATTTCTTGATGGATTTCTTGATCTTGGATCTCAAGATCGAAGATTCTTGATCTTAGATCTTAGATCCCCTTTTGAGATTGGTTGTTGATCTTGGATGTTTTTGATTTTATATCTAGATCAGAAGTTGGATCCCTTGTAGATGTAGCTCTCAGTCCTTTTTATAGCCTTGAAACCAGTAACAGAAACCCCTAACAAACTAAGTTTGTTACGACGAAGATTCCAGAGAACTCTCGAACCATAAGTCCCTGGATCGGCCTCGGATCCGCAGTGATTCGGCCTGACTTGGCCACTGTTCCGCGGCCAATTGATGGGTTCTTGGGTTGAAACTTCTAGATTATTCTCATTGTGGTCTTTGGGTATTTATGTGATATCTGGAATCTTCTTAAATTTTCTGAGTCTCTGCCAGTATTTAATTCTTCGACTTTCTTTACTTTATCAGTAGATTCTTGATTCCTGATATCTGACCTGAGCTAATCTTGCAGAATATCTTTAATGAACAATGTTAGTTATATTTGAGATACAAAATATTATGCGTAAAAATATTAAACATATAATTTCCTTCATAATGTTGATTATAATATATAAACACATGGTAAATGATATTTTACAGATGAACTTCTAATATGTGTTATATTTATAAAAAAACACCTTTAGATGATTAAGAAAAGTAAGGAAATTGTCATGTTAAAAGTGCACTATTTTCGACTGAACACGTGTCATTAGATTTTAAATTCGGGGACAAGATTTCTTTAAGGGGGGGAAATTGTAACGTTTTAAAAATTGTTTAGGATAATTATATGTTAATTAGTGATAATATGTGCTTTTCTATAAAACTTAGTTAATAATTATTTTCCACATAGACATGAGTATACCTATTTTAATTATGTAAATGCTTATTTTATTGGTATTTATTAGTTAATTATTTAATTACTTGATCACTTAATTAATTTCCTTATTTATTAATTATTTAAAAATTATTTTCACATGCACACACACACTAATCTTGTGTTAATCCTAAGTTAGTTAAATGTTGATACAAGTTTTATGCACCTTGGCAACCTAAACATTTTGTAACATGTTTCTTTGTATATTTCAAGATGGTTCTAGAATTCTCATTAAAAGAAAATTAAAAATAAAAAGAAAATAGGGTATGGTGCATTAATTGTAGAGGGGGAGAGATAGTTCCATGGTTGATATTTCTTCTTTCTTTTTCTTGAAAATTCCTCATCCTCACTCTCTTCTTCTTCTTTTTCCTCCATTACTCAAAAACCTCTCCTTAATTCCTTATTAACCTCCACAAATCACCAAATCTCACTACAAAATTATCACTAAAATCTTATTTTAGAACCTCTTTTGAGCTTCATTCAAGCAAGTTTTCTCCTTGTGGCAATTCTATCAAGCTAGGGTCGCTTTTCTAATTATCTTAAGGTTTGGCACCATGTTTCCTTCTTCTTTTGCTAATCCTTTGCTTCAACTAATCCTAATTACTATATAAGTAGTGTTAATGTTGTTTTAATGCAAGTTTAGAGATTTAAAGAGAAGGTCAGAATAAATTAATGCTTTTATAGCTTAATTAGGGTTATTAAGTGTAGTTAGTGACTAATAGACTTACTAATCCACCTAGATTTCACTGAAACACCTTATAGTTGTAAAGTTAGTGTTTAAAACATTTTTTTGGTTAAGATTAATGATATTTGAAATCTGCTATCATTGCGGTAGTCTATAAATTAATCAAACACATACAGTAGACTAAGTATAGAGCCCTGAGTGCACCATAGAAACTCGGACCCACCTCACTATACTTGGCCCGGCGAGATTTCCCAAACCCCTGGCGCAACTGGCCCCTAGATTGAATTAGGTGTTGTATTTTTTAGGGTAGCTCTCTGTTGGTATTTTAGGGTATTTGGTATTGCTTGTTTTTCTTATTTCATCTTCAAGTAAAATCTGCAACCTTTTTCCCTAAATGTTAGTGTTGTGTCAATGTGCGATACGTACGATTCGAGTCTAGGTTTGGCGTTTCTGTGAAATCAGCCAATCCGGGTTGGTTTTTGACGATGCCACACATTTTGTGCACCAAGTGCACACGTGTTTAACTTTTGACATTAATTCCTTCGTTTTATCTTGACATCGCATCTATTCGAACGTTTAGCCTTATATGCATTATTTGTGCGATTATAGGATCGGTTGCGGAGACGTCGGACGCGGCAAGAAAAGGCAATGCGGTGGTTAGAGTCTATTAGTCGAGTTGTCCCGATGAGTAAATGTACACATGTATGGGGAAATCGCTTGGATGGCATAAAGCGCTCGATAGCTAGGATTTACTTATAGCTCTTGTTTTCCTATGCGTATATCATATTTATATTGCATTGCATCATCGTATACATTGATATTATCACCTAGGACACTTGCACCATTACCGATAGTTCCTGCCGCACGTGCATTATTTTTTTATGTGGACACACACGCCATTGGTAATTGCTATGTCACGAACACTTTAGAACTTGCTTAATAATTGGTATCTTTGCATTGCATCATCATTGATATGCAGCCTTTAAGTTATCTAGCTCATTTCATCATTATTGCTATGTAGTCACAAAGTCATTCATCATCTTCGCATCATATTGATATCATGGACATTCATCGTCATCTACATATTCATATATTATAATTTCTTTGGAGATTTCCTTATTCATGAGATTGCTGGATTTGGGGAAAACCGCAAAAAAACTTTTATAACTTATGATCATTTTAAAATAGAAATTTGCGGTTTTCTCGTGATACGATGTGTGTGGCATCCTTCATGAGTTTTCTCGGTTCCTGAGCCACGTGTGTACACATATCCGATTCGAGGAGAGAGGAGGAACTGTCTGCAGGTACATGGTGGACCTGGTAAGATACCCCGGGGCAAGAAGCTCGAGATGTAGACGATGAGCTCGGCAGGGGAGCACTACCTACCGGTTATTATTGACCCGACGGTCATCCGGAGGATACCGATCGGAGTCGTCTGATTTGACAGATCTGAGGGCCGATCTGAAAGACGGCTACCGAGATATTGATATATATATATATATATATTGTGTCGATACTTGACATGGATTTCTGTCGATTTCATTTGAATATACTCCAGTTTTATTATACCAAAATTTTACTAAGATAAGAACACAGATTTTCTCATACCACATATATCCAAATTTCATGTTAGATCATTCATTCATGTCGCTTTCATATTAGCACATTCGCATCTTAGTTATATACATAGGGTGTGACGCATTTACGTGCATGCTTGCGATAGCCTTATTAGATGTTACTTACTACTCACGAGTTGGCAACTCACCCCCGTTGTGCCACAGTGTCTTGCAGGACCGACCCGTCAGCATAGTAGCGGCGGGCGCACTTCTTTTGCTTCTTTTTACTTCGACTTACGTTTTTACTTGTAGGTGGGTTTTGCGAGGATTTTCTTTTGTTCCCACTATGTATATTTACTTTTGTATCTGGTATACTCCATCTACCATACCTACCATTTATATATTGGACCTAGACTGTGAGACAGTGAGACTTGTATTATATTTTTATTTGGTGTCGAGATCATGTGAGTCAACTTGATGTTTTCTTATTCTTGCTTTTTCATATTATTATGATATATCTTGCATGTGGTTAACCTTATTTAAAACATGATGAATACATATTCGAGTTTTGTACGAAGAGCTAGCTCCCGCTTGGGGATGCCTTTATTCATTACTTATACATATTCATGTTTTGTACCCGTTCGGGGCTAGTTTTTACAAAGGAGACTCTGCCGAAATTTTCAGAAAAACTTGATGATTAAAATGTTTTGATGTAAACTCTATTTGTTAAAATCACATTTTAAAAATAAGTATTTCATAACTCTAATTCATTTAAACGGTTTAGATTTCTGGGCTTTGGCTTACTTAGATTACGCTACGCCTCTAGACGTTGCGTGATTTAAGTGCCAGTCACGTTCCACACATTCGGGTCGTGACACCCATAAACTTGAGATTAATCTCAGCAACCAAGAACTTAAGTTCTTCCTCTGCAATAAAAAAGTCCTTCTCTTTCCTCCAAAACCCTAGGTAGGGAGATTAATCTCCATTGAAAAAGAAGGTTAACCTTCAAATAAGAACTTAAGTTCTTCGTTTGGATCATAAATCCTTAAGTCAAATCTCTTCTTTCTTGAGAACCTAAGCTTTCATGGAGGGATTTTCGATTTTAAGATTTAGGGTTTGAAGGGAAACTTAGAAACCCCTCCACCAAAAGAGATGAAAAATCATATAAATCCTAAAAGATCACCCAAAAAAGAAGTTTAAACTTCAAATAACCGAGTTTTCACAATGGCATATGAACAGAGGACCACAGATCATAAAAACTGGATCTTGATGATCTTAATGGTTAAAGAGACCATTATACTGAAGCTTAAGCTTCATAAAACCAAATTCTTTCTCTGGAAGGTTAACCTTCTTTGAAGAAGATAGAGATTAATTTCCAAAGCCCTAGCTGTGCCACGTGATATTCATGTGAGCATGCGCCAAGGCCGTGCGCTTGCAAGAAAGTTATGCCTCAGCTTAAGCTCTTTATTTGGCTGCGACAAGCCGATCAAGTCGCGCCAGCATCAAAGCGCTATGCGCCATCCCAAAACCATATCTCCTGGGCCCCACGTGATATGCACTTGCGTTCGAGCCACACCAAGCTGATGTTACACCATGCGCCACGTGATATACCACGTGAGCAAGTGCCAGAGCTATGTATCCTAAGTCGGCATGAGCCGAGCCATGCGCCAAATATATTGGTGTCAAATAGACCCCAATCCTTAGCCCTAAATCGGTTAAGTCCTAAAGCATAAGTGTAACGACTTTGAAACCCCTGTATAAAATTAACTTGTTTAATATATAGAAAAGGTATTTCAACCTGATTAGGAGTTATATGTTATTTTTGTTCAATAAAAGTAAGAAATAACTTGTAGCTCACTGGTTAAGCTTCTACACTGCTGTAACATAGCCTGTGTATTCGAATCCCATCAGTCCCAATTATTTTAAATATTTTTTAACTTTTCGGAAGCCCAAGAGTTGCTCGTGCAATACACGGATAAACGAAAAGTTTCAGAAAAATCAAACGGGATAAATGAGAAGTTAACACAGAATAACACACCTGGCACGAATCTTGAGACACGTGGCAAAAATCTAACTGCCCAAATCCCCTTTTCAGCCGCTACTGGCAGTTGAGATGGCTCCGTTTGCCTTCGTGCTTTACCTATACACCTCTTCAACTACCCTCTACTCACCTGTACTGTTTGATTTCTCTGAAATTAAACAGAGACTCTTCAATTCCCCATTAACATCATTTTAATTCTTTTTAATTCACTTTTTTAAATTCCCATACTCTCAAATTTCACTATAAATACCACCTCATCCCCTAGATCTCTCCCATTCTGAAAATTCCTATAAAAAATTCTCAAAATTCTCTAAGTGCAAAGTGGAGTTAAGCAAGCCAAGAGGAGTAGCGATCAAATCTCGACGACCGGAGCTTTCCCGATGATACCATGATCCCCGAAGGCTTCCTCTCCCACTTTTCCTCTCTTGTTAACGCTACGCAACCCGTGAGTCTCTTTTCTTTCTCTTTCTTTTCATCTCAAACCAATGTCTAAAAAGATATCGACAAGTGAAGTTAACATTTAAAATTCTTTGCTATTAAATGTTTTTATCATCCTTGATAAGTCAAGATGTCACATAATCACCCTAATATCACTTCAAATCAATATTCACATCATTTTCCTTTTTGTGTAACCAAAATTCTATGTGAAATAATCATATAATGAACTTTTTCAAAAAAATACTATGAACTTTAGTATAACCCTTATTTCGATAACTAGCATATATACTTCTAGGAAATTCACGGGGTAACGACCTACCCCACACGCACACTTTTGTTCATAGCACAATATTTAGATGTATGGTTAATTTAAAAGAATAAGTTTTTCAAATAAATACCATCACTTTATAAAATTACATTTTTAATCGATATTTGAAAACTTTTTGCAATTACGTCTCTACAACCCTCTTTAGGGGATCCGCTTATGGATGGTGCGGATTATCGTATGTTCTTAGGATAGTTGAGCGAGATACAGAGCTTCTCACGAAGAATTTAGTCTCGAAAGGAATGAAAATACGATTTAAAAGAAATACGACTTTTTAAAACAAATTAGACTTTGAAAAATTATATAATATTATGAATCCATATTGTCAATAAAAAACAAATTGTGAAAATTATCATGTAAAATGAAGGATTAAAATTTTAATAAAATACCATCAAATTTCTAAAAGTATAGTTTTCATAAAAATACCATAAACTTTTAAAAACTAGGCTTTATCACTATAATACCACTAAAATTAAAATACATGTTCATACAAAACTCTTAATAATATAAATCACTCTCGAGGTTTATTTATAAAAAATATTAAAATATTTTTCATAAAACCCATTCGAGAAATGCAAACAATATAAATACAATATAAACAACAATAATAAATATTTATGGACTTTAAAATAATATAGGTTTAAACGGTATCATTTCTCTCGAGTCCCAGCCGGAGAAAGTAAGTGTTTGCCTATTCAGGTTAGACAGCACTGTAAATTAATGGAGTTATCAATAGCAATTGTTTTGAAAAAAGACACAAATCCTGTCCATGTGCAGCAGTTGTCCGATTACTCCCGAACTTAAGGATTTCCACAGTTAAATCCATTTACAAGAAATGTCTATAACTCGAATACAAACTCGAATCCAAACTTGAATTTAAAATCGAACTCGAATCCAAACTCGAACTCTAATCCAACTCGAACCTAAACTTGAACGTGAACTCAAAATCAATCTACTCGACTAACTTGACTCGATCTAGGATTGCAATTGACATGACTCGCATTCTACTTGACTTACTTGACTTCATTCTACAACTTTTGCAATCTATGGTTTTGATCAAGACATGTTATAATCTACCAATCAAATTAACTAAGCATATCTTACAGTTATAATATATATTATACTCGGGGTATTTGGGATAGTTTCTTGTGTGAATCCAACGGAACTTCAAGAGTCCCGTATTAATCTATTTTTTCATTTACTCGAATCTCAGTCGGGTCGACTCCTCTACAGGTTGGAGTCCCGATGCTAACACATGAAATTAGCCCGTCTTTCCTTGCTCCTGAGGCCCTACGCTTGAACTCGTGAATACTTCTATGGTTGCATTGACATTCACACTTGGAACTTAACGTTAACATAGTGACCATATAGAGATCTATAGTATAGATAACCTTGTTCATTTTACATATACTTTTACTCGTCATAAACATTATTTCATGGTTATTATGTACTTGTCACTTTTTACTCTTAATTTATCTTTGGGACTTACCGAGCGCTAGCTCGCTGATGGGCTTTCCATCCACCTTTGTTTTCTTAGAATATTTGTTGTATACGGTCGAGATGGAGGAAGTGGATGCTATAGAGGAGGATTACGACTATATAGCTACTTAGGATTAGCTTAACTTTCTTTTTCTTCCAGCTTATGTATGCTACTTATTTAGGAATTTTCTTTTATTGTATTTACTTTTTCAGTTGAACTCATATATCTGTAAAAATTTCAAGTTTGAATGTAAATAAAGATATTTGTTGAAAATTGTACAATCTCCGTTTATTCTCTCATTGTGTATTATTGTTTCAATACGCTTAGTATATTTATTCAGTGCTTAGTATAATTATTTAGGGAATGACCTTCTCTGAATAAATATGCCGCGGGCTTACCACATCATCATTTCCGTCTACTGGGAAGTGGGTCATAACATGTTTTATTGGTGACCTATGCAGATCAGATCTGCATGAAGTCATAAATAATATACCACAAGAATTAATGAATTCAACAAACATTTACATTTCTTGCATTTCAAATTCCTTGAATCTATCCTAACATATCTTTTATATCAAGGTGATGGACTCTCCGAACAATACTAACACCAACGTCAATGGCAATACTCGATCTCCTACACTACTGCCACCACCTACCAATGCAACTCTTATCAATAAGCAAACGGTACTTCTTGAGGCTATCAAGAGCCTATTAGAGGGTCAGCAGCAATAGCCTGCTATCCTTATGAACCTCCCCGAGACCGAAACACCTGGAGTAAAACAGTTCTGGGCCTTACACCCAAAGACCTTCTCGGGTAAGGAAAGCCTGCTTGAAACTGAAGAATAGGCTCAGGAAATAGAAGATGATCTTGCAGCGGCCCAAGTTCCAAATATAGCTTGGGTAAAAGTTGCTTAGTTCCAACTGACCGATAATTCTAGAGTATGGTAGAAAGCCGAGGAGAGCCGTCTCGAGTAACCGATAGAATGAAAAACATTCCGAGACCTCTTCGATGCGAAATACTTTCCGGAGACTGCCCGCTTCGATATAGAGCAGCAATTCATCCATCTACAGCAAGGCTCGATGTGGGTGAAATCTGTGGATGAATATAATGCTGAGTTGACCATGCTCGACAAGCAAATTATAATCTCAAGTTCAATTTTCCTATCTCACTTACAACACTGATAACATGTCATGACTCGGAATTGGAATGTGACTGGCATTTGAATCATGTAAAGTCTATAAGACCCTACTGTAACCCAAGTAAGCCGAATGCCCAGAAATCTAAACCTTGTTAGGAAAATAATGGAGGTGCAGTTTTGAAATAATGGCATAATGAAATCAAGTTCTTTCTTTAAAAGTATAAGTAATGACATATGGAAATACAAGTGGGTTGTATACTATTTTTGAAGACTTTTTCGTCATTTGAAATTTGGGCAGCACCTCCTTTGTAAATTTTGATCCAAAAGCAATACATAGCAATAATAATAGGCATCCCCAAACAGGAGCTAGCTCTTCGCCGATTGGCGGAATCACTAACACGCAATAAATATATACGATACCTAAGGCGAAGATCAAGCACAGAAAAGAAAGTAAAGAAACCAAAACATCATCAAACCCAAAAGAAAATAAAGAATAAATACACATCTCACTCTAAGTTTGAAAGAATATTCAAGTCTGTGGGTTCTAAGTCTACCAAATATATATAGTCTGGTTGATAGAGCTCTTAACTAGATACAATTGAATAAATATATAAACACAAATGGTGGTCACGATCCAAGTGTATCCCACCTAACAAAGTAAATCACCCAGAAGAAGGTTGTGTGCCAGCAAACCGCTACTGAATCCGTGCGGTTGATCCTGCAAGAAAAATGTGGCACAACGGGGGTGAGTTGCCAACTCGTGAGTAAAAGACATCACCAGGTAGAAATAGAATGTATGGGGATCTCCTAGGTCATACAATAATAGAATAATATGATACCGGGTGATAACAAAGGTAAACGTGTATACATAAGTATAATAATCGAAGGTTGTCGTGCTCGTATCATAAATATGGTACCATGTCATTTGAATCATATGTATGTATATATGTGTATCATCCAACCTGCGTCCATCAACGATACATCAAATCATCATAAAACCTGAGTGTCCAGTATCGACACTCGAGAACATTATAAAACCCGTGTCCAGCATTGACACGTAAAACCTCATATCTCAGATGCTGTCTCATCGGATCGATCCTCAAATCTATCTGTCTCAATCGCTCCGGTCGATATCCTCCGGATATCCGCCGAGTCCAATACCATCACCGGTAGGTAGTATTCCCCTTACGGGCTCAACGTCTCTCTATACGATCTTCTTGCCCTAGGGTACCATGCCGGGTACACCATATACCCGCAGACGGTGCCTTCCCACTCCTCAAATCGGGTAGTATCATAGCTCAGAACCGAGAAATCTCATGGTGGACACCGAAATATCATATCAAGAGAAACCGTATTTTTAACTTAAAAATGTATCTGCGGTTCTGAAATCTAGAAATCTTATGAAAACAGAATAGCATATGCATGTAATCACGATGGAACAATAAGTACAAGCACAGAACAGTACAGTAAGGTATAACTGGTGTTTTCATATAAGCATGTCGTGTAACTAGGTAAGGAAGTGCAATATCTAAACTAGAATGTGCGATAATGAATACTAAACAAACAACTGTAATTCTACAATTTAGGAAACAAAACAGCGATATCACGGTTTCTAATGTGTACATGGCATGGCAATTACCGATGATGAGTGTGTGAGCCGGCGAGTATGTGTACGTGCAACATGCGCATTATCGGTAATAGTGCGTGTGTTCTAGCCGACGATATCATACAAGATAAGAAAAAGAACGTATGTGTATACCGCAAGATGAGAATAATATGAGCATAATAGAAAAAGGAAATTGTAAACACAACAATATAAAGTACATAACTACATATGAGCCATACAATTGTAGTTTAAAATAGTTTGAATCATTGTTTTTAGAAAAATAGGGGTTACGGTATTTTTAAAGAAAAGATACCATTTAAAAATCTGTAGCGTCCCTTGAGGTTGTCATTTAAAAATGCATAACGATTCGTTAGTTTGGAAAATAGGTATGGCTCTAAAGATATCCTAATATCTACTTAAGTGATTAGAAAGCAATAATCTTCCGAGTCGACACATCCATAAGTCGGCGATCCAGCTTCATAGTATCACGTACGGTATAATCCATCGTACGGCATCCTCAAGTCAAGTGTGCGGATCAATCATCAGGTATATCATATCATGTACGGTATAATCCATCGTATGGTATCATCAAGGTAAGAGTACGGATCTATCGTCCTGTACGTCATATATCATATGGTATAATCCATCGTACGATATCATCAAATCATATCGTTAATCATATATCGTCACATGTCATATCATGTCGTAACACGAATATATATATCGTCTAATCCTCATATATATATCATATCATGTTATGCCATTTCATATCATATCGCATAACTTAGCATTGTGACATCATGTCCGATCACGTCGGCTCGTATCATAATAACATGTCATATCCTCATCTCGTGATATTATATCGAAATTATCCTCAACTTACATGTATGTGCGCGCGCACGCGCACACACATACTTACATCTGTGTGTGTATCAATGTATGTACCAAAGGCTCAAGACTAAGAGAATAAGAACTAAGGGTATACCTTCCTACGAGTAAGCTTACTATAGCCTATAGTCTCCTAGAACACTATTAGCTAAGTATACATATCCATTATTTGTATATATATAATTATATAACTAGTACCCTAATACTATTATTGCGGGGGTGCTATACGCCATCCAACTGACTTCCCCCATAGATATACATCTATTCACTTACCATCCTCGCTCTAGCCGAAGTCGATGAAAGTCTTGATCTCCTTCGTCATCCCGGAAATTCCACGCGAAGGTACTTACAATCCAGTGCATGTCGTATTGTAAACAAAATCAAATCTGAAAACCGATACGGCAAGCGAAACACACATAGGTTAGAATCTATGGTCCACGCATTCAAGAACAACCAAACAACTCTTGACGTTGACGTATGAACGTCAAACAACCGAGCCAAAACTCAAATATCAAAAAATTAGTTTTCAAAAGTCGCAAGACGAAATCAGCAACTTAATAAAACACTCCTAAATTTTACCTAGGGTGAAATTAAGACATTCTGCTTGTAGGGTAGGTCTATTCATCATATGTGTGTGCTATAGAACCAAACCCAAACCCTAACTCAAAGATCAGGCCACAAATTGCGGTCATAGGGAATAAATTCGTGGCCATGCTTGGGAGTTGGGGGCTTGGGTTTCTAGGGTATATTCCTAATAGACTACACATTTATCTGTATATGCAAATTATTTTTCAGAGTTTTTGAGTTATAGCATATTCTATTTGATCACCACAATTCAACAAAAACCCGATATCGGAAATTTCCAAGTTCATTTTTGAAATTTCTAAACTCAAGTTTGATCAAGGATTCTATCACTAATAGGGTTGTGGTCACTGGCTAAGCCTCAATTATATCTCCACAACTCAAAATATCCACTAAAGGTCATCCTAGAATTTTCCAAGTTCACAAATCTTAAACCTCTTAACTCTAAACTAACACTTGAGCTTAGGAAACTTAAAAAATTGGTGAAAGGTGAATGTTTTACCTCATGGAGAAACTCTAGAAAATTCCTAGATGATCCAAAGTGGTCAAAACTCCAACTTTCTTCAACCATGGGGTGTTGGATGAGGTTGTGGACATTTTTTGTGGAGGTTTAAGGGGTTTTTGAGTTGATTTGGGAGGTGTTTGTAGGATGGTAGTGAGGGTGGTGGAGAAAGAGGAGAAAGAAGAAGAGGAAGGAGATGAAGGAATAAGATGAGAACGATGCAAAGCAAATGGTTTATACAACCATATCTCTTTCTTTCACTCTCTCTCCCCTTCTCTCATGACCATACCCTCATGTCCCCCATTGTCTCCCTCTCTCAAAATTATATTTTTTTTCCTTTTTCTTTTCTTTTCTCTTTTCTTTTTATATAAAGATATAAACCAAAAGTCACAAATGAATGGTTACAAGTCACGACACGTAAAGATGATTTTTATCAAAATAACTTGGTTTAATGCATAATTAATAATCTCTTAATTAAGTTTAATATAAACTTGTATATAAATAATTATATATTACTTTATAAAATGCCCAAATCAAATAATTGTCTTCATAATTAATAATTTATACTAATTTCCAAATATTTTCCAAAATATAGGTATATAATTGTACCGTCCTACGAAAACTCAAATTCATACTCGTATAGTTTTCATGAAATTTATTATTTAAATTCCAAAAATACCATTTTATATTTTCTGAAATGTCACAATCTTCCCCCTAAGTAAATTCGGTCCCAGAATTTAAATTTAAATCCCTCAAATATTAAAACATTTCAGTAAATCAGATCAATCAAATCAACGGGGCTCCGAAATCACAGAATATGCAAGAAATAATATAGCGCAACGTGTGCACTTGAAAACGGGTGCAAAACCCAGTAATCAAAACTCCGTCAAATGTTATGCCAATCATAGAAGCTATGATGAGGATGCAAATTTCGAAATCCACTGTTAAAATCAAATATATTATAATCAGGACTATAATACTTATACAGTGCGCATCCTCATGAAATCATCTAAATAACTGAATAAAACACATGCAAAATTCTCTTCAAATCGCCGTGTGATCCGTATATCACAGCACAAATAGAGGACGTTCATTTGCAAAGAAATAGATATACGGCTATATATATTTTGCTTAAGATATACGTCCCGCCTTTTGAAAAATATCTCAGAAGGTTTTCCTTGTAAAAATTCGTGTCACTCATGGACATGTAGGAAAATAGTGAGACTATAGCTCCTTTAAAAACCTCTTCGGTAAATGTCGATGCATACAAAAATACTTAGGTACTGTTCTCAGATTAGTCCTGCTCGGCTACTATATAATATAGTACGTATATCATAGAAGCATGATGCTCGAAAGAAGAAATCAATCTCAATAGGTGCATCTGGAAATACTACGTGCATCTGGTATGCATGGAAATCAAAGTCAAATCCAAGTGCCACGAATGTGCACGGAAGCAAAAACTCAGTGCAACGAGTATGCACGAAAGTATCTGCCAAGTGCAACGGGTGCGCACGACAACAATACCAGGTGCATCTAATATGCATGAAGAATCTTGATTAAGTGCATTTGGTGTGCACAAAATCACATCTAGCGCGCCAAACGTGCGCAAAAATCTAAATCAAGTGCGTCAGGTCTGCACAAAAGCATCGAGTGCAATAAGGTGTACAAAGACGAATACCAAATATATGAATTAAGATCAATGGTATACAACATACACGAAGTAAAAATCAAGTATACCGAGGTGGATGAAATCATAAACATGTGCAACTGCATGCACAAAACCCATATCAATGCACCGAAAGCATACGTGAACTACCCCGAGTGCATAAGTCAAAATCAAGTACATATTGTATGCACAAAATTAAAATCAAGTATATAGGAGTGCACAAAATCGACTGTATTGGGATACAAAAGATCATAAATATGTGTAACAAGTGCACAAAACAAAATCGATTGCAATGGTTATGCACAAAAACAAAAATCAGTACAACTGGTATATAAAAATACGAATCAAGTGCAATTATGGTGCACATAGGAAATACCGGTCAAGTGCAGCTATGGTGCATGAAAATATCAATCATGAAGCTAATCATCAAAACTCAAAAGTCTAAAATGAAATAGGCGTGACACTTGGACCACAAAACACAAATCAAAATAAATGATATTGAGGGACACCTCCTTCAATGGCGAAAGGTACCAGTGCATCCAAAGCTGGCAGAGCAAGAATATCTACTTATCTCCTGCCCGCGGTCTGGCGTCCTCTGTCCCTGGATCCTCATTTTCTATGTGGATCACCAATACCACAATCTCTCAGCTCGATGGCCTGGTCAGGAACAACGATGGAAACAATCCCTCTTGACGCCTCTTGTAATATGGCACGTCAATGATGGTGGTCTCTGGCCCTCTGAATACATGCCATACCACTGATCCTAGGTCCAAATCTTTATCGTGTAGTACTCCGGAAAGAACCTGCCATGGTCTCTCCTAATCTCATCTCTGACGGACTGTCCGAAAGTTGGCACTCTTACTTAATTCGCTTCCGTTCCCGGACAGCTGCGATTTCATCACGACTTCCCTCTGGAAATTTGGCCGTATCCAACGCCTCTGCGTACGTTTGAATTCTCTGGCTTCAACGGAGAAGAATGACTCATTAAGAGCTCACACGAATCTCTTATCCACTTTTCTTTATTATCGTTCAATTCGGGGACGTATCTTGATAGTTGCATAGACTGCAATCTATATTTGGTTATAATCATATCCAGAGTCTTTCTCAAAGACTCGAAGGTATAACTTGGGCGTCTTCAATACTCTGTGGAAGAAATATGGCCAATTATGCCCTTGGAAACTCATCCAAGTCATCGAACGAATACATAGTGTTCGTCTTCTCTCGATTGACTTACACCAGGTCTAAGCAAGACTTTTCGATCTGAAGTTAGCCAACTCAACCGAATCTTGCATCGGATACTCAACGAGCGAAATATCCTAATCACTTTATCCAAGATAGACTAGCGATCTTTGGTCACATCTCTTCCTATAAACTCATGTGGCTTCAGCTTTATAAACTCTGGAGGCGATATCTCATCAATCTTAGTAACAGCTGGTTCATCAGTTTACACGGTAGACAACACATCGATTTCTGGAGTAGACTGTACCTCAACGGTCCTCTCAATCTGGCTGGTCTCAAGCGATGAACCGATCGTCTAGTGCAGATCCCAAATGCTCGTGTCAAACGAGAAATCCTAGTAAAACAATAAATCAATACGTTCCTACGTCACCTGAAGAATATCATGGTCAGTCCTTGTCCCTGACGACCTCGCTCTGATCGCATCTCTAGCCGCAGCTCTCTCTGCTCTCGTAGCCATAGTGACAGGAACCGCAAGCAAACATCGATGAGGATAGATCATAAGAATGAATAGAATAACTGATTTCCAGAAGTGTACATCCTAAGGTCACTTAAGCGGAGCAGCGTATCGTAAGTATTCCGCAGAATATACACACGATACGCCACTCTACTTAAGTTACCTACTCCATCAACCAAGGTCAACCTACATGACGAAAGTTCGGGTCTAATACCCCCTCAGTCAAGTCTAAGTTCTGTAAGGTCAAGCCTAGGTTCCGAAATATATATGCGCCCTAGACTCCGCATAGTAAAACTATACTCAAACCAAGGTTAAACTTAATGAATTGATACCAACTTTGTCACGACCCGGAATTGGAACGTGATTGGCACTTGAATCACGTGAAATCTATAGGACCCCACTGTAACCCAAGTAAGCCGAAAGCTCAAAAATCTAAACCTTGTTAAGAAAATAACGGAGGTGCAGTTTTGAAATAACGGCATAATGAAATCAAGTTCTTTCTTTAAAAGTATAAGTAACGACATATGGAAATACAAGTGGGTTGTATACTATTTTTGAATACATTTTCATCATTTGAAATTTGGGCAGCACCACCTTTGTAAATTTTGATCCAAAACCAATACATAGTAATAATAATAGGCATCCCCAAGCGGGAGCTAGCTCTTCGCCAATTGGCGGAATCACAACCACGCAATAAATATATACGACGCCCAAGGTGAAGATCAAGCACAGAAAAGAAAGTAAAGAAACCAAAACATCATCAAACCCAAAAGAAAATAAAGAATAAATACACATCTCACTCTAAGTTTGAAAGAATATACAAGTCTGCGGGTTTTAAGTCTACTAAATATATATAGTCTGGTTGATGGAGCTCTTAGCTAGATATAACTGAATAAATATACAAACAAAAATGGTGGTCATGATCCAAGTGTATCCTACCTAACAAAGCAAATCACCCGGAAGAAGGCTGTGTGCCAGCAAGCCGCTACTTAATCCGTACGATCGATCCTGCAAGAAAACTGCGGCACAACGGGGGTGAGTTGCCAACTCATGAGTAGAAGACATTGCCGGGTAGAAATCGAATGTATGGCGATCTCTTAGGTCATACAACAATATAATAATATGATACCGGATGATAACAAGGGTAAACGTGTATACATAAGTATAATAATCGAAGGTTGTCGTGCTCGTATCATAAATATGGTACCATGTCATCTGAATCATATGTATGTATATGTGTGTATCATCCAACGTGTGTCCATCAACAACACATCAAATCATCATAAAACCTGAGTGTCCAGCATTGACAATCGAGAACATCATAAAACCCGTGTCCAGCATCGACACGTAAAACCTTATATCTCAGGCACCGTCTCATCGGATCGGCCCTCCTATCCATCTATCTTAATCGCTCCGGTCGGTATCCTCTGGATATCCGCTGAGTCTAATACTACCACCGGTAGATAGTATTCCCCTAACAGGTTTAACGTCTCTCTATACGATCTTCTTGCCCTGGGGTACCGTACCGGGTCCACCATGTACCCGCAGAAGGTGCCTCGTCACTCCTCAAATCGGGTAGTATCATAGCTCAGAACCGAGAAATCTCATGGTGGACACCGAAATATCATATCAAGAGAAACCGCATTTTTAAAACAATAATAAAACTTAAAAATGTATCTGCAGTTCTTAAATCCAGAAATCTCATAAAAACAGAATAGCATATGCATGTAATCACGATAGAACAATAAGGACAAGCATAGAACTGTACAGTAAGGTATAACCGATGTTTTCATATAAGCATGTCGTGTAACTAGGTAAGGAAGTGCAATATCTAAACTAGGATGTGCGATAATGAATACTAAACAAATAACTGTAATTCTACAATTTAGGAAACAAAACAACGATATCACGGTTTCTAATGTGTACGTGGCATGGCAATTACCGACGATGAGTGTGTGAGCCGGCGAGTATGTGTACGTGCAACATGCGCATCATCGGTAATGGTGCGTGTGTTCTAGCCGACGATATCATACAAGATAAGGAAAAGAACGTATGTGTATACCGCAAGATGAGAATAATTTGACCATAACAGAAAAAGGAAATTGTAAAAGCAACAGTATAAAGTACATAACTGTATATGAGCCATACAATTGTAGTTTAAAATAGTACGAATCATTGATTTTAGAAAAATAGGGGCTACGGTGCTTTTGAGAAAAAAGATACCATTTAAAAATCTATAGCGTCCCTTGAGGTTGTCGTTTAAAAATGCATAACGATTCATAAATTTGGAAAATAGGCATGGCTCTAAAGATATCCTAATATCTACTTAAGTGATTAAAAAACAATAATCTTCCGAGTCGACACATCCATAAGTCGGCAATCCAGCCTCATCGTATCACGTACGGTATAATCCATCATACGGCATCCTCAAGTCAAGAGTGCTGATCAATCATCAGGTATATCATATCACGTACAGTATAATCCATCATTTGGTATCATCAAGGCAAGAGTACGAATCTATCGTCCTGTACGTCATATCTCGTACGGTATAATCCATCGTACGATATCATCAAATCATATCATCTAATCGCATATCGTCATATGTCATATCATCTCATGTCGTAACACGAATATATATATATATATATATATATATATATATATCACCTAATCCTCATATAATATATCATATCATGTTATGCCATTTCATATCATATTGCATAACTTAGCCTCGTGACATCATGTCCAATCACGTCGACTCATATCATAATAACATGTCATATCTTCATCTCGTATGCTATATCGAAATTATCCTTAACTTACATGTATATGTACACACACACACACACACACACACACACACACACTTACATCTGTGTCTGAAACAACGTAGTACCAAAGGCTTAAGGCTAAGAGAATAGGAACTAAAGGTATACCTTCCTATGAGTAAGCTTACTATAGCCTATAGTTTCTTAGAACCCTATTAACTAAGTATACATATCCAGGTTATATATATATATAACTGTATAATTAGTACCCTAATACTACGGTTGCGGGGGTGCTATACGCCATCCACCCGACTTTCCCCGTAGATATACATCTACTACTTACTATCCTCACTCTAGCCGAAGTCGATGGACGCTTTGCTCTCCTTCGTCGTCCCGGAAAGTCCACACGAAGGAACCTACAATCCAGTGCATGTCGTATTGTAAACAAAATCAAATCCGAAAACTGACACGGCAAGCGAATCACACATGGGTTAAAACCTATGGTCCACGCATGCAAGAACAACCAAAAAACTCCCGACATTGACGTATGAACGTCAAACAACCGAGTCAAAACTCAAATATTAAAAACTTAGTTTTCAAAAGTCGCAAGACGAAATCAACAACTTAGAAAAACACTCCCATATTTTACCTAGGGTGAAATTAGGACATTCTGCATATAGGGTAGGTCTATTCATCATACGTGTGTGCTATAGAGCCAAACCCAAACCCTAACTCAAAGATCAGGCCGCAAATTGCGGCCATGGGGAATAAATTGGTGGCCAAGTTTGGGAGTTGGGGGCTCGGGTTTCTAGGGTATATTCTTAATAGCATGCACATCTCTCTATATATGCAAAATATTTTTCAGAGTCCTCGAGTCATAGAAGATTCTATTTGATCACCACAATTCAACAAAAACCCGATATTGAAAATTTCCAAGTTCATTTTTGAAACTTCGAAACTTAAGTTTGATCAAGGATTCTATCCCTAATAGGGTTGTGGTCACTAGGTAAGCCTCAATTACATCTGCACAACTCAAAACATCCACTAAAGTGTAAAATTTTAAAAAAAAAATATTATTTTTGGGAATTTAAATAATTAAAATAATAATTTCTACGAATATTATTAAGTATGAGATTTTAGTTTTAATGAAATGGTATAATTATATACCGATAGTCTGGAAAATAATTGGAAAATTTAAATAAATTATTGATTTTGAAGAATTTATGTGATTTGGGTATTTTATAAATAGTTATACAATTATTTGTATATGAGTTTAATACTAAACTCGATTAAAATTTCATTAATCATGCATTAATCTTGTTTATGCATGTGACATGCAACATTGCATGTGACATGCATTGCAAAACACTTATTACATTTATTTGAACCATGGTTTCTTAGCAAATATATGGTTTTTGAATTGTTTTTTTCAAAGAAAAGAAAAAGGAATTTTGAATGAGAAGATATTTTGATGAGAGAGAATGATGGGACATGTATCATGGCATGTGGGAGAGAGGGGGGGGGAATTTGACCATGGCTCATCACCCATCCTCATTTCATTTCTTCTTCATCTCCTTCATCTCCTTCTCCTTCTACTCCCTCCACCTCCACTACCACCTACAGGCACCTCCAAATCCCCACAAAATGTCATGCCACTTTCACAAGAAATGATCCTAAGCCCCTTACAAACATCTTGGACCAAGCAAGTTAAGGTTTTGAAGACTTGGGCAACTCAAGAAAATTCTTGAGTTGCTAAATGAGGTATATTCCTACACACTTAGTTTAGAATTAGATTTTATTTAAACCTTATAGTAGTTTAGAGAAAAAGAAATGAGGTTTAGTGATCTTTGAAAAATTCAAGATGAGTTTAGGGTATAGTTTGATGTGTGAAGGTGTATGGAGGTGTAATTGGTGACTACAACCCCTTTAGTGTTAAAACCTGGACCAAACAAAGTATAGAAACCCCCAAGGCATGAACTTAGAAATCCCCGATATCGGAAATTTGTGGTGATGTTTTGAGATCAGCTATGACCCGGAGGACCTAAAAAATATTTATCGATTACAGAGAGTTGTGCAGGCAACCAGGATGCTACCCTAAAGACCCGAGACCCTATCTCCTGGTTTTGGCCGCAAATATACCTCGAATGGCCGCAATTTATGGCCAGGGATAGTTAGGTGGGCCCCATCTTGGTTCCATGGCTCCTATGTCCTGTAATTTGACCTACCATATACGCAACTTTTCCTAATTCTCACCTGAGGCAAATCTGGGAGCGTTTTCTTGAGTTGCTGTTTTGGTTTTGCGGACTTGGATTTTGGTATTTGGGTTTTGACTCAGTGGTTTGACGTTTGTAAATTAACATCGAAGATTTGTTTGGCTAGTCTTGCATGCGTAGGCCGTAGGTTCTAACCTATATGCACTTAGTATGCCGTTTTTGTTTTCTCGTGTTGATTCTTGTTTACGATGCGACGTATTTGAAATGTAGGTACCTTCGCATGGACTTCTGGATGACGAAGAGAGCGTGGCGTCATCGACTTCGGCAAGCGAGGATCGAGGTGAGTAGATGTATATCTACGGGGGAAGTCGGATGGATGGCGTATAGCACCCCTGCAACCGCAGAATAGCTTATATATATATATTATATACATTTTTGTGAGACTTGGATTCCTAGTCAATAGGGTTACTAGGAGATTATAGATTATATTTAGAGTACTCGTAGGGTAGTTTACACTTAGTTTAGTTCCTTAGTCGTGAGTCGTCGGTTTACTTAGTCGCACACACGCATACACTTGGTATATATGTTAGTGTGTATATGTGTATATATATAAGTGTGTATGTTATATATATATATATATGTACATATACACGTGAGATGAGGATAGTATATGTTATAGGGATGCAAGTTGATATGATCGGGCATGATCCTGTGAGATTATGATATGTTTTTGGGACGGACATCGTATATGATATGACATTATAAGGATCGTTGGGCGATATTTATACAACATGCGATAATATGAGATTTGATGAAATAATATATTGTACGAGACTTTAGATCCGTACATTTATAATATTGATATAGTACGATGATTGATACCGTACAAATGATGATTTATATATGATATGTGACCCGTACCTTTGATTTTGGGGATGCCGTACGATGGATTTTACCGTACTAGACGTATATGATGATTGATCCGCACTCTCGACTCGAGGATGTTGTACTTTGTATTATTACCGTACGTGACGATATGAGGCTGGATCGCCGAATATTAGATATATCGACTCGGAATATTATAGATTCTTATCACCTTCGATTAGGTTCTTAATTTAGTCTTTAGTTGCGTGGATATAGGTTAATTTAGGCTCGAGTCATACCTATTTTCAAAACCGACGAATCGTAGGCTTTTTCAAAGTATAAACGACGGATACTACGGATTTTCAAAAGACATCTATTTTCTCAAAAGCACCGTAGTCCCCACTTTTCCAAAAACAACAATTCGTGCTATTTAAACATAATAAACGGTATGGCTCGTATGTAGTTGATATACCTCATTGTTGCTTTTACTGTTTACTTTCTGTTATGATCTCGTCTGCCAGGACACCTGCACCATTACCGATGATGCGTATGTTCTACGTACACTTGCTTGCCGGCTCACACACATCATCATCGGTAATTTCCATGTCACGCACACTGTAGTAACCGTTATTACATTGTGTACACTGATAGTTGTAGTTAAGTAGCATCGATTAGCATTCCTGATATCATATGCTAGTTTTAACATTGCATTTCATACTTAGATGCCACATGCATTTGTTTACCTACATTCTGATTATATACCGTAGTTGGGCTCGATGCCAATATCCACTATCTCATTATATACTCATGATTATGAGATTTCGGATTTTCCATGAGATTTCTGGATTTGGGAAAACCGCATGTGAATTTGAATACATATAATAAACTTTTAAAGAAAATACGGTTTCTCGTGATATGATGTGTGGTTTCCACCATGAGTTTTATCGGTTACCGAACCATGTATGTGCATATATCCGATTCGAGGAGAGAGACACCGTAAGGTACCCGATAAGGTACCCCGGGGCAAGGTCTTATAGGGAGAAGTTGAGCCTTGCAGGGGAGCACTGCCTACCGGTGATATTTGGCGCGGCGGACATCCGGAGGATACTGACCGTAGTCGTGCGATAAGATGATTGGGCCGATCCGGACTGACGGAGCCCGAGATATATGAATATCATGTGTCGTTGATGGACACGGTTTTAATGATGTTTTCGAGTGTCGATGTCCGGCACTCAGGTTTATCATGATTTTGTATGTCGATGCTAAACATACCCATTGATGATGCATTCATGCATTGCATACATAACATGTGGTTACCTTATGACACGGACACGAGTACTTGACTTTACACATCTGCTCCTTTTATTACTTATAGTGTTACTCGATGTTACCTTGTTAATATTATCATTATTATTGTATTGTACTGTATAACCTAGGATTTAGTCATACTTTCAGTTTCTACTCAGTGATGTCTTCTACTCACGAGTTGGAAACTCACCCTCGTTGTGCCACAGTTTCTTACAGGTTTAGCCGTACAGGTTCCGTATGCGGTTTTGCTGGCACACCACTTCCTTCCGGGTGATTGCTTTGGTAGGTGGGTTCATTTGCATCATAACCACCATTGTACTTTTATTTATTGCTGTTGTATCTAGTTTAAAACTCCATCAACCAGACTATGTATATTTAGTAGACTTAGAAAACTATAGTTATTTATTATTTCGACCTTAGAGTTGCGCTTATGTATTATTATGGTTTTCTGGCTTTCCTATTGATGTTGAGTTCTTTACTTTATTTCTGAGTTTTGATCATTTCCTTTGGCGTTGTATATTTATTATCATTGCGTGGCTGTTTTCGCCAATTGGCGAAGAGCTAGCTCCCGCTTGGGGATGCCTTTTATTGTTATTACTTATATTTGTTTTCGGGTTAAAAATAAACAAAGGAGGTGCTGCCGAAATTTTCAATGACGAAAATGTTTTCAAGATACAAACATTGTGTTTTCGTATACTACTATCTATGTTTTAAAGAAAAAACTTGATTTCAGTAAAACCTTATTTCAAAACTGCACCTCCACTATTTTCCCTAAAGGTTTAAATTTCTGGGCTTTTGGCTTACTTGAATTAGGTGTGGTCCTATAGACCTCACATGATTCAAGTGCCAGTCACGTGCCTTTTCTGGGTCATGACGTAAAGATCATCCTAGAATTTTCCAAGTTCATAAATCTTAAACCTCTTAACTCTAAACTAACACTTAAGCTTAGGAAACTTAAAAACTTGGTGAAAGGTGAAGGTTTTACCTCATGGAGCAACTCTAGAAAATTCCTAGATGATCCAAAGTAGTCAAAACTCCAACTTGCTTCTACCATGGAGTGTAGGTTGAGGTTGTGGACATTTCTTGTGAAGGTTTAAGGGAGTTTTGAGTTGATTTGGGAGGTGTTTGTGGGATAGTAGTGAGGGTGGTGGAGGAAGATGAGAAAGAAGAAGAGGAAGGGGATAGAGGAATAAGATGAGAATGATGCAAAGCAAATGGTTAATACAACCATCTCTCTCTCTCTCTCTCTCTCTCACTCTCTCTCATGACCATACCCTCATGTCCCCCTTGTCTCCCTATCTCAATATTTTATTATTTTTTTTCTTTTCTTTTTCCTTTTCTTTTATCTTTTCTTTTTATATAAAGACATAAACCAAAAGTCATAAATGAATAGTTACAAGTCTTGACACATAAAGATGATTTTTATCAAAATAACTTGGTTTAATGTATAATTATCAATCTCCTAATCAAGTTTAACATAAACTTGTATATAAATAATTGTATACTACTTTATAAAATGCCCAAATCAAATAATTGTCTTCGTAATTAATAATTTATATTAATTTCCAAATATTTTCCAAAATATAACTATATAATTATACCGTCCTATGAAAACTCAAATCCATACTCGTATAGTTTTCATAAAATTTATTATTTTATCATTTAAATTCTAAAAATAGCATTTTATATTTTCTGAAATGTCACATAACATAAGGTCGTAACAGGTTCGCTGCACACATCATTCCTACATCTGAGATCTGGGCATGGCGATTTCAGCAGGGGTTGGACTCTGAAATCCAAGCTACACTCGTTATAGGTGATTTCCCAATCCATGAGCTTGCTTTGAAGGCTGCCCGACGCTATGAGACAGTTGTAAAGAAGAAGAGCACGCCGCAGTCGGCCGGTGTGAAACGCCCTTTGCACCAGATCACAAGAGGGGCCTCTTCCAGGCCAACTTTCAACGGACCATCTCATAGGCCAGGAGGTTCGTTTGCCAACAACAAGCCATACTTTTGCAGCTACTGCAAAAGAATATGGCATCTATTGAAGAACTGTCGTAGGGAGAACAACTTGTGCTTGATCTATGGGTCTTCTATTCACGCTACAGAGCATGCCCAAAAACCGAGGACCGACCCAGACCGCTCGACCTCAACGCCGAGCGTTTAACCAGGCACAGAAGAAGGTGTCGAGATAACAAGCATTCACCATGTTGGTTGAAGAGGCCGAAGTTACGGGTCGAGTTATCACTGG
The DNA here is from genome assembly GCA_030015575.1 of Agapanthus africanus. Taxonomy (NCBI): domain Eukaryota; kingdom Viridiplantae; phylum Streptophyta; class Magnoliopsida; order Asparagales; family Amaryllidaceae; genus Agapanthus; species Agapanthus africanus. The sequence goes on from CM057337.1 coordinate 237,319,207, forward strand.
TAAATCTCTTATTTCTTTCTTTTCAAGTCCTTTCAATTCCTAGCCATCTTATATTTGTTATACTTAAACATATCCCATGCGACTTAGGTACAATCTTAGTAGTCACCCTACCTGCACTCGTGCTCTTCGACACTGGGGAATCACATTGCTTCATGTCGCAATGGTTTGTAAGAACTCATGTGATCCTCGTTAAGCCGCTCATATCCAGATGGAATGATATTTTAGGGAACGGTGTTCTAAAAGCAACTTAGGGATATGATCTGTATCCAGTGGTCGTCTGCAGTCGAGAATTCTATGCGGACTTCAAGGTGCTGGACATACCGAATTTCGACGTAGTCTTGGGAATGGACTGGCCAGGAACTTTCTTCACTATCATCGAATGTCGCTAAAGGAGGGTAGTGTTTGAAATACCAGATCACCTAGTGTTCTATTTTAAAAGCTGAGACCGGACTTTGGAGCCTAGTATCTACTGTGCAAAACCAAAGAAGGAAGATATTGCAACATTGCAAGTGGAAGGATTGAAGCTAGAGGTCGTTAGAGAGTTCGAGGATGTTTTCCCTGAAAATATATCAGGTTTGCCTCCCGATTGAGCTCTTGAATTCAGTATTGATTTGCAACCCGGTGCACAACCTGTAATCAAAACCCCATACCAATTAAGTCCGGAAGGATTGAAGGAGATCCGTATTCAATTGGACGAACTCTTGAAGAAAGGTTGGATCCGACCCAGTACCTCAAGTTGGAGATCTCCGGTGCTGCTTGTAAAGAAGAAAGAAGGTACCTACCGGATGTGTATGGACTATTGAGCTCTGAACGAAGTAATGATTAAGAACAAGTATCCACTATCTCGCATTGATGGCCTTTTCGATCGGTTAAGTGGAAACTGTGTATTCTCAAAATTGGATCTTCGTTCGGGTTATCATCAGGGGAAGGTCAAGGAGTCTGACATTCTGAAGACGGCGTTTATGACTCATTTGTTGCGCCACGGCAGCGCCCCGGCCGTCTATCCGAGGCTAAAATGCGGAATCAAAATTTTCTTAACTTTCAAACTGGCGCTACCGCGGACAATACACCCGGATCGTAACCATTAACCGATACTAGCTATCAAGAGAAAGGGTAAGAGATATACCGAGTGATCCGAGTCCTCCGGTCTTCTCGTCATCGTCCCGATCTCCCGCGGAAAGTCTTGTCTCCATATCGTCGCCTCCTCGCCGGAAGGGCACCACATCGCCTGCGTCTTTTACGGGCTCCCGCCTCAATACCGAGGCAACTCTGGCATGAAGCCGGCAAGTCGACATGCCCAAGATTTGCTGTAGAATGTAGTGTAGATGGTGCTTGTCTCATTTGGGGTTTGTAGTTGCCTTGATGGAGGAATAAGGTTAAGGAAAAATGGTGCTTTCATTTTTTTCAAAACTAGAAGAATGAGATGAAGAAATTTGTGTCACACCAAAAATGGAAATTTCTCTCATCCTCTCTCAAAAGTGGCCAGCCATTCTTATGTGGAAATGGTGGAGGGAATGAAACATAAAGGAGGTGAGTGTAGGATAAAGAGAATGGTGACCACATCATAAACATAATCATATCAAACTTACATCCAAACCATACCCTCTCATATCACAATTAATGCAAGTTATGGTGGAAAAGAAAAGATGCCAACATAATCAAACCATTTGCATGAAACCCCCTCCACAAATGTTATTTGCACAATTGCAAATAACCCCCTCCATCGGAAAAGTCCGGCCGGGAAAGAACAAAGGAAAACCGGCCGGAACGGAAAGCAAAACTGGCAACTCCAGAAAACTGGTCCCGTAATAAATTACAGGAAAACCCCGATACTGTGCATACACACCCGCATCTGTATTCCGTCCGGATACAAATGCAAAAAGACAAAATCTACACTGTACTAAACTAGGATCCGGCTTAAACCAAAGCCGGCTAGTAATATCCGTTCGATCCTGATCCGTGCAATACCGCACGTATCTGATCGAACCCTGCCATATATCCATACGGCTACTAGTACAAACCGTCCGATCCTGATCCGTGCAATACCGCACGTATCTGATCGGACCCTGCCATATCTCTATACGGCCTCTACAGCGTTTCGCCCGAAAGCTGAGTAACTGAATGTGTGGTGGACTCTAAAGACTCGTCAATACTATGGTTGTGGATTTAACCACTAGCACGTCAGAGGTATAAGCCAATACGTGACGGGCCACCAGCTATTGACCAAAAGGGACGTCGATGAGCGAACTCATCCTGACACCCTATTGAGCCTGTCAGTGACAATATCCGTACAGTCCGGTCCGTTCGTCTATGAGCATCGCATGGCGGGCCTAGGGGGTTGGTAAAAGTCAGACCCCCAAAGGCGGTACAAGTCGTGTCAGAGTGTAGCCCAGAACGCCCTGAGATACTACTGGAATACCTACCAGTAAATCTCCTGCCTCGGCCGAGGGCTTTGCGTAATGGCTCTCCTAGACACAGCGCGACCTCACCCCCAATACCGGGAGAGACGAACCCCTGAAGATCCGCTCACTGTCTCCATGTGGCTCGGGACTGTACCCAACTAAAACCTGTTTGCACGACTCCTTTGAGCCGTGGTAGGGTAGTAATCAAAGCATAGTGGGAACTCACACGAGACAAATGACGATCTCAGGTCGATGAACTAACCTGTACACATGTCACCAGGGAACTGCCATCTGACGTCTGGTATAAACCCAACTAGCAGGTTCCCGGCGAGTCCTGTCCGGTGTACTCATAACCCAATGAGCACCTGTATACATCTTAGGTGAACCAACTGACACCAGTGGCTTGTGAGACCGGCCACCGCCCCTCGTCGGGGTCTCGACTGTATACACTAGTCTACTAATGGAGTATCGATGCCCAGTCTCGAAACTCCCACGACTAGGGACCATTTAAGGATGTGCTTATAGACCCTAGCTCCCACGTATATGATCGCCATCATACTGCTGGTCGTCAAGCAAGAATCCTAGGGGCTCTATCAACGTGTAATAGCGACCTGTCAGGTCACCTAAAACAGTACACGATGATAAAGATAAACCAGATAGCATACTATCATCTCAAGTAAGACTGTTCTACCGGGATAGGTCCTCCCTCAATTATTGCAATCACGTGCCTGTGATCCAATAATTGACTCTGAGGGCACTATCTCCAACAATCTCCCACTTGCACTCAAGGCTAATTATTGCGATGTCACATACTCACAGCCCGTGTGATACCGAACACCCAACTCCTCTACTAGTCAGTCTCACAAAGCTCGTTTGCGAAACTATTGCGTTCGAGGAACAGCCTCAGTGAGTGGATCCGCTGTGATGTTTCTTTCTATGTCTCTCTATATCTCAAGTTCGCGGAGAAAGCCATCTCCCGAAATGAGCAATACCTGTCTTAGAATATGTCTGGATATCTGATGGGACCTAGCTCATAAATGAACTCCAAATCCAAAATTCTTAGACTGTATCGATAACTGAACTTAATCAGTACCCAGCGCCATGCCTCCCTCAGTATCGCCTTGGACCACCTGTCCAAAATACTGCCCCTCGTCAGAAGGAGAAACTATAACTCTGACAGCCACTCTGCCATCCATGTCACCTTGGAAGCCTGGAATGATAACCGTCTCCTAAAAGAGGCTGTCGTTATCATATCCCTAGAACACGCACTTATGTCCTAAAACTGCTTCCGATTGTTTCTCCAGGATTGGATTAATATCAACTTATTGCATCTACTGCAAGAACAACATCTGGTGTGGTACTTGACATCTCATGACTGACTCAATTGCCTAAGCAAGTGATCTATCAATCATGCGTATCCCTCTCCTCTTTAGTCTGTAAGACACCTTTTAGAGAGGGTGACTCCATTACCTGCAGGTGTACTACCGTGCCAGGAGTCGTCCATTCTAAATACTCATAGAATGCTGTCAAGGTACCCAGATTAGGAAACTACCCAAATCTAGATCTAAAACTATAGATCTAGTAACCAGAATGTCTGATATAATATCCAAGTCCTGTATGGAGAAAACACTGTGTGACAACCAAAATATAACCGATCGTAGTATAGGAATATCACTTCCTACTCTGTGTATGTCATCAAATACCAGGACATCACACCCTACTACCTTCTTAACAGATCCATCCCCTATTCTGATGACGTCAAACCTATGACTGTCACATCAGAAATAGATGATCTATCTCCGCTATATCTGCTTTAGTCTATAAGTAGACATAAGCTACCTGTCCACCAATGCTTCCGCTGCTCCCACTGCTCCCACTGACTACGACAACCCTCTGGCAGAGTCATATAGACGCGCACTTCTAAAGCTAGTTTAGAATGACGCTATACTCATCTTCCTGCCGGGTCTCGCAGCCTGGAACAACAACAATGGGAAGTGTGGGTAAACAAGAACTTCCCTGTCACCGTCCTTAAGGCTACCTGAGTGCCTCTCGGGTGCCTGAAGTTACCCACCTTATCTGCGGAGTGGCCAATGGAATGTCAAATCAGATTGAATCTTTAGGTTCCTTATCAAATCTTCAGTAATCGTTTGCGGTTCTGGAATCGCTTCCAGTTCTACCATACTCCCACTACTGTTTTCTGAAAAATAACCATTTCTTTTTAAAATGTGGCGAGTTAAGAACAATATCACTATTGATCTTCCAGATGGTAGAAAGTCAACCCTCGTCATAGCCTGGGTCAACCCACAAACAGCCATTACAGAAACGTGCCTTGAGTTGTCCAGTGTCTGGTTTTAATTATAAGCCGGACAACTCCCCGTATCTTAACATCGTTAAGATATGAACTGTTCTATATCCAATATAGAACCAGAGGCACTGATTTAAATGAACCAGATTCAAATCATGCAGCTGTCTCCAGTGCATGTCAACTAAATGGAGAGAGGCCGATCAGCGTTACACAACTTAGGAATGCTTCCAATTATGAGTAACCTGAAAGTGAAGCAATTTCTCTTTATCATTACTATCAACTGAATACCATACACAAGTATCCACATCTTCGATCACCTTGAAGAATCCCGATACTTGCTACACCTGGTTCTCTACTCTATTCAAATACCTATAACTCCTCAAAACTTAGACCCTGTGTTTCTACGAAACACATGTCTAAGAACTAGAGAAGTTAAAAGTAAACAGAACATAATATGAGGACCAACCCCTCTCTCCTAATGGACACTGGACAACATACAATACTCTGTATAAGTCCGCTGAGTCTAACAACTCTTTCACTGTGGGTCGTAGGTTGAAAACTGTACTTATGGTTAAGAAGAATTACACCGCTGTTTGATGCTCCTTACCTAACCATCCACTGATATAGGTAAATGTCATCGACATAATATCAAAAGGTATATCTCACTCTATGAAAATAGACGTACAGATATATCAATTTGAAATTGGTGCACAACAGCGGATATTCAAAACCAAATATTTGCCGACCGGCAAACAGCCCAGGTGATCTCCTCAAATATCACCGATTACAACGAATCCCGATATAATGAGGATGATCACCCAATTCCCAATAACTTACTCCCACTCATCATCTGTAAAACCATACAGATGTGAGAGTCAAACCTGGTAAATACATACCCTGGAGCAAGTGTCTAATCGGGAAATCAGTTTTCTTTTAACAGTACACAGTTGAACTGAAACATTGAAATGTTTCGATGGGGTATCCTGGTATTCCTAGTAATGCCTCTACCATTATCCAGATTCACAACTATAACCGTATAATTCTTTGCCACCTCTCTAAATCCCTTTATATGTCTTTAGTCATTACCTTCTGCACACCCCTTTAGGCCAAATGGTTTTCTTCCTTCCCTACCGTTCGGCACCAGCCTATGGTTTGGAAGAAGACTATCCAATAAGCATAATGGGTGTACTGTCCTAATCCTAGGAACACTCGCAATGCGAGAGAAGGTGAAGATAAAGACAACCGAATAAACCTTATTCCTATTTCTCCTGGACCAGAATCCATCCCCGAACTGGAACAAGTTCCTTTCGAGTTCGTATATAACCATACGATGGAGTATCCAATAAACTGTGGATCTTCGTAGTGATACGGAGTGTCCTGGAGAAATACAAAGGTGATTTAGGATTGGCGAAGAAATACTTGGTTTGGTCGTGAATATCAGTCGCAATTTACTTTGCCCTCTTACTAATCTCTTGCTTTGTCTTAATCTTAATACCTTCTGCACACCATCGTTATGCTAATTGGTTTTCTTCATTCCCCACCGTTCGGCACCAGCCTAAGGTTTGGAAGAAGACTATCCAATTTGCATAATAGGTGTACTATCTCCTAAACCAAGGAGTACTCGTAATAAGAGAAGGTGAAAAGAAAAGACAACTGAATAATCCTATTCGTTTTCTCCAGAACCAGAAACCATCCTCGAAGTCCTTCGAGTTCGTATATAACCATACGATGGTTTTGTCCAATGGAAGTGGACGTTCGTAGTAATACGGGGTATCCTGGAGAAAAGGGTAAAAGTAGGAGTGGCAATGAGGTTTGCAACTCTGACAATCCAAAAGCCAGTGTTAAGAAGGTTCGGTCAACTTGGTCACTGAGTCATAGTCCAGGGTCGGGTCAATGGTCGCTGCCAAAGAGAGAGAGAAAAGAAACACTCAGCGTGCACTCTAACCTAGATCAGAATGGTTATCACTTTATCTAATCTGGAAACCTCCCACTGTAACGTCAAATTCTTCCCCAAACCTGAAAGAAGAATTAGCCGGGATCACCCGAGGAGTAAACCAATTCATCAGTGGGAATCGGGATCCAACTATCATCGCATGACAACGTGACGGAATCCACTCACATTATCACACTCCAGAAGGTATGCGCATGTCTGGCAAGTTTCAGTTCTTTTGAAACTCCCGATGTGATTCTTACCCCTAGGACCCAAGTGACCTTGACACAGTCAACAAATCAAAGAGCCCTAGTCAAGTTCAACCCGTCATTATCCTGGATTGCATTAAACCCACCCGTACGAGCCCTTGACACAGTCAACAAGGCCGCACGACTGTCCTAACCAATCCCATTAATATGCTACAAACAAACACTACTTAGCTACCGCACACTACGCCTTGACACAGTCAACAAACGCAGCACGAATACTAAGTAATACTTGTAAGAAATGACGGAGGGCGACGTGTAGTTTTTGGCGAAAAACCTTTAACGTAATGAACTTGATATTGTTGAAAGAACTGCATAGCCTTTTTAGAAAATATAGTGACGAAAACCTTTACTAAAGAGGTCACTCCCGGTGAAGGGATCTCGGCTCTTTCCCCGTAGAATGAGGTGCAGGATATTCCAACTGAATACCACGATGCAAAGCAAAAGTAATCGGCTATAGTGAAGTTAATGCCCTGACGCAAACTTCTGTCCAAGGGGTCACTCCCGGTGAAGGGATCTCGGCCCTTGCCTCATCGACTGAGGAGCAGGATATTCCAAATGAATACCACTATGCAAAACAAAAGAGAACGTCCTTGCAATAACAGCTTTTTGAAAAATGTTCCAACAACATCAGAATAGGTTTGTTTATCTTGCATTGATCCGAATCAACGCAGTCCCATCAATTGATCACACCACAAAGAACGAAAATATACTGACGTACGTATATGCCATCCGCATTCGCCTCTGGGTCCCGTCATCACCCGTTAGGTTAGCTAACTAACGGCAGAGCGGGGACTGGACTAGCGCGGATGAAAAACATATACAACATCTACTAATATATATACCAATATATAGTATTTTGCTCAAGGCGTGAATAAAATGCAACATCACAGAAAAATGCAGCATCACAGAACAATACAGATATCTGGAAGCCCCGGGTTTCACAGAGCCGCTGCTGAAACCCGACGTTCCCGTGGTCGTGTGGATAGCCTGTGCAATGAAAACCTAGACCCCTACGGGCGCGGCAAGTCACCCGCCAAAACCTGAAGCGAGGCAGCCCCATTCAGCACCATGAATGGACCACCCAGCACTTCACGGAATCCGGTAACTTGGGCATCCCTCCTGGGTCAACCTGTACCCCCTACGAGTGCGGCGAATAGCCCGCCAATTCTAGACTGAAGCCCCTCCGTCTCAATGCCCTGAGATGCGGGCCCGTTGCCCTCTAGAACCCGGCTATCCGTGCACCCCTCCGCGGAGTAATCCTAGTACAGAAAGTAAAATATACATACACCGGGTACATCGACCGCAGCCAGGTCGTGCCCCAAAAGAATAATACAAACAGGCAGTGACGGCAGTCCACATGTCGGACGCTCGCCCCGCAATATCAAATGTACATATAAAACAAAACAGTACTAACATTGCATCCAGGCTATCCCCCACGACCGATCCGCAAAAACACAGCATAAACACAGAACATCAACGTGAAAATCACGTTCGCAAATCCGTCTAACCGGGCTATAGCAGTTAGACAGGATTTACCGATCGAGTGACATTCACGGTCGCAGATATAATGTAAATACTGTGAAATAATGTGTTTAAAATATCCGATCGATCAAATTTTAACAAGTGGGCCCCCAAGTAATACTGTAGCACTCACAGAAAATCTGGGCCCAATTTTGATATTCTAAAACCCCTATTTTTAGCCCACAAGCCCACTGCAAAAAAATGATGACATGAACCCTCAATAATGCGGCGGATCCGCGGCCTCCAGAGTGGCAATGGCCGCGTTTCCGCGGTCGTACGGAGGGATCGTGTTGTCGAATTTTTCCAGTGTTCTTAGAACTCCCTGCACATCATTCTGAGACAACCTGAAAAATTTTTGGACACCAAAAAAATTCGACAGAAACTGATGTGAAGGAAAATACGGTTTTTGGGATTTTGGTCGATCGGATAAGTAAAACGCATTAGAACAAGCTAGACAAGGTTAATGGCGTGGCTCTGATACCATGTTGCGCCACGGCAGCGCCCCGGCCGTCTATCCGAGGCCAAAATGCGGAATCAAAATTTTCTTAACTTTCAAACTGGCGCTACCGCGGACAATACACCCGGATCGTAACCATTAACCGATACTAGCTATCAAGAGAAAGGGTAAGAGATATACCGAGTGATCCGAGTCCTCCGGTCTTCTCGTCATCGTCCCGATCTCCCGCGGAAAGTCTTGTCTCCATATCGTCGCCTCCTCGCCGGAAGGGCACCACATCGCCTGCGTCTTTTACGGGCTCCCGCCTCAATACCGAGGCAACTCTGGCATGAAGCCGGCAAGTCGACATGCCCAAGATTTGCTGTAGAATGTAGTGTAGATGGTGCTTGTCTCATTTGGGGTTTGTAGTTGCCTTGATGGAGGAATAAGGATAAGGAAAAATGGTGCTTTCATTTTTTTCAAAACTAGAAGAATGAGATGAAGAAATTTGTGTCACAACAAAAATGGAAATTTCTCTCATCCTCTCTCAAAAGTGGCCAGCCATTCTTATGTGGAAATGGTGGAGGGAATGAAACATAAGGGAGGTGAGTGTAGGATAAAGAGAATGGTGACCACATCATAAACATAATCATATCAAACTTACATCCAAACCATACCCTCTCATATCACAATTAATGCAAGTTATGGTGGAAAAGAAAAGATGCCAACATAATCAAACCATTTGCATGAAACCCCCTCCACAAATGTTATTTGCACAATTGCAAATAACCCCCTCCATCGGAAAAGTCCGGCCGGGAAAGAACAAAGGAAAACCGGCCGGAACGGAAAGCAAAACTGGCAACTCCAGAAAACTGGTCCCGTAATAAATTACAGGAAAACCCCGATACTGTGCATACACACCCGCATCTGTATTCCGTCCGGATACAAATGCAAAAAGACAAAATCTACACTGTACTAAACTAGGATCCGGCTTAAACCAAAGCCGGCTAGTAATATCCGTTCGATCCTGATCCGTGCAATACCGCACGTATCTGATCGAAACCTGCCATATACCCATACGGCTACTAGTACAAACCGTCCGATCCTGATCCGTGCAATACCGCACGTATCTGATCGGACCCTGCCATATCTCCATACGGCCTCTACAGCGTTTAGCCCGAAAGCTGAGTAACTGAATGTGTGGTGGACTCTAAAGACTCGTCAATACTATGGTTGTGGATTTAACCACTAGCACGTCAGAGGTATAAGCCAATACGTGACGGGCCACCAGCTATTGACCAAAAGGGACGTCGATGAGCGAACTCATCCTGACACCCTACTGAGCCTGTCAGTGACAATATCCGTACAGTCCGGTCCGTTCGTCTATGAGCATCGCATGGCGGGCCTAGGGGGTTGGTAAAAGTCAGACCCCGAAAGGCGGTACAAGTCGTGTCGGAGTGTAGCCCAGAACGCCCTGAGATACTACTGGAATACCTACCAGTAAATCTCCTGCCTCGGCCGAGGGCTTTGCGTAATGGCTCTCCTAGACACAGCGCGACCTCACCCCCAATACTGGGAGAGACGAACCCCTGAAGATCCGCTCACTGCCTCCATGTGGCTCGGGACTGTACCCAACTAAAACCTGTTTGCACGACTCCTTTGAGCCGTGGTAGGGTAGTAATCAAAGCATAGTGGGAACTCACACGAGACAAATGACGATCTCAGGTCGATGAACTAACCTGTACACATGTCACCAGGGAACTGCCATCTGACGTCTGGTATAAACCCAACTAGCAGGTTCCCGGCGAGTCCTGTCCGGTGTACTCATAACCCAATGAGCACCTGTATACATTTTAGGTGAACCAACTGACACCAGTGGCTTGTGAGACCGGCCACCGCCCCTCGTCGGGGTCTCGACTGTATACACTAGTCTACTAATGGAGTATCGATGCCCAGTCTCGAAACTCCCACGACTAGGGACCATTTAAGGATGTGCTTATAGACCCCAGCTCCCACGTATATGATCGCCATCATACTGCTGGTCGTCAAGCAAGAATCCTAGGGGCTCTATCAACGTGTAATAGCGACCTGTCAGGTCACCTAAAACAGTACACGATGATAAAGATAAACCAGATAGCATACTATCATCTCGAGTAAGACTGTTCTACCGGGATAGGTCCTCCCTCAATCATTGCAATCACGTGCCTGTGATCCAATAATTGACTCTGAGGGCACTATCTCCAACATCATTATGGCCATTATGAATATCTCGTAATACCATTTGGAGTGACCAATGCACCTGCCATCTTTATGAACACGATGAACCATGTTTTTTGAGAGTACTTAGAGAGGTTTGTTGTTATCTTCATCGACGACATCCTGGTGTATTCAAAGAACCGGAAATAGCACGCCGAGCACTTACGCATTGTCCTGGAGAAATTATTACAACACCAACTCTACGCCAAGTACAACAAGTGTGAATTTTGGCTGAATCAAGTCGGATTTCTCGGACACATCATTTTAGGCGAAGAATCTCTTTAGATCCAGCTAAGGTGTCAGCTGTCAGTGAGTGGCGACACCAAAGATGGTGAAAAATATAAGAAGCTTCTTGGGCTTAGCAAGATATTACAGATGCTTCATCCAAGGATTTTCAAAGATCGCAACACCCTTGACCAAACTCACACGAAAAGACGAAGCATTCGTGTGATTAGAAGCATATGAGAAGGCTTTTGTAGAACTCAAGTCGAGGTTAACCTCTGCACCTATCCTTGTAACATTGGATTAATCTGGCGGATTCGATATGCATTATGATGCATCGGGTAAAGAATTGGGATGTGCTCTATATCAGCATGGAAAAGTTGTGGCTTTTGCAACAAGGCAGTTAACATTTCATGAACGCAACTATCCAACACATGACATGGAATTGGCAGCCGTCATCTTCGCACTCAAGATTTGGCGTCAATACTTATTGGGAGGGCGAGTGGATATATACACCGACCACAAAAATCTGAAGTATGTATTTACTCAGAAGGAACTCAACATTGTTTCCGCCAATTAGCAAAGAGCAAGCTTCCACTTGGGGATGCCTTTTATTACTATTGCTTGTATTCGTTTTAGGGTAAAAAATTACAAAGGAGGTGCTGCCGAAATTTTCAATAACGAAACATGTTTTCAAGATAGCTACAAAACATTGTGTTTTCGTATACTACTACTTATCTTTTAAGAAAGAAGTTTTTTTCACTATACCGTCATTTTAAAAAACTTCACCTCCACTATTTTCCCTAACAGGTTTAAATTTCTGAGCTTTTGGCTTACTTGAATTGGGTGGGGTCCTATAGACTTCACACGATTCAAGTACCAGTCACGTACCTTTTCCGGGTCATGACAGATTCCTGAACACGCGGGTAAATTACCACGCTTAGAATCTTCTATACCAAACCTCTTTAGTATGGTGTCTATATATCTGGATTCGGACAATCTTAACATCCGCTTGGATCTATCTCTATAGATCTTTATCCCCAGGATGTAGGAGGCATTACCTAGATCTTTTATGGAGACCTTGTGTGATAAGAAGAGCTTGACCGGGTGTAGCATAGGAACATCGTTTCCTATCAAGAGTATGCCATCCACGTACATTACGAGGAAGACAATCTTGCTCTCTACAACCTTCTTGTATATACAAGGCTCATCTATATTTTTGATGTAGTCAAACTCTTTGATAGCTTCAACAAAACAGATGTTCCAGCTCCATGATGCCTGCTTTAATCTATAGATGGATTTAAGCAGTTCGCACACCTTTCTGCTTCTCCCACTTTCTACAAAGCCCTCTGGCTGTGTCATGTACATGCTCTCTTCTAAATCACCATTTAGAAAAGCGGTCTTGACGTCCATCTGCCAGATTTCATAGTCATGGTATACAGCAATGGCAAGTAGGATCCTGATGGACTTAAACATAGCGACAGGAGAAAATGTTTCATTATAATTGACACCAGGTCGTTGACGAAAACCTTTAGCAACAAGTCTAGCTTTGAAGGTCTCAACCTTTCCATCTACACCAATTTTCTTCTTAAAGATCCACTTGCTCCCGATGGGTTTTACCCCTTAAGGAGAAACTTCTAAAGTCCATAATTTGTTGGTGTACATAGATTGCATCTCAGATCGCATAGCATCCAGCCATTTCACAGAGTCTCCACTTATGATGGCCTGCTCGAAACTAGTTGGGTCATCATCTTCCATGATGCAATCCTCTCTCCCACCATCTATGAGAAAACCGTAGTATTTCTTAGGTGGATGAGGTACCCTACCAGATCTATAGAGTGGCTGAGGTTCGTTGGGTACTACTGGATCCTCCAGTTCTACCAAATCGTCTGTAATAGTTTGTGTAGCTGGAACTTCTTCCAGTTCTACCTCATTGGCACTAATTTCTTTTACAAGAAATTCCTTCTCTAAAAGGGTGACATGTTGAGAAACAAACACATTTTGTTCCTCAGAATGGTAGAAGATGTTAGATATGTATGCCCTAAAGGCCTGTATTGTATAGGATGCTAGGCATGTATATGTACAGAAACAATCTTTGCTCGAAATGATAGTATGCTATCTGGTTTATCTTCATCTTAACGTGTGATGTTTTGTATTTCATATCTTTATATATATGTTGATGAAGCCCTTAGGATTATGCTTGACTGCCGGGATTATGATGAAGATCATACTAGTGGGGCATGGGCAGTCTATAAGCATATCATTTAATAGTTCCTAGTCGAGAGTATATCGAGATAGGGCATCAATATTACCAGAGTAGACTAGTTTGTACGTTTCTTGACCCTGAGGGCGATGGTTGATCCCACAACCATTGGTGTTTGATATCAAAGATTGTATATAAATGCTCATTGGAGAATGGGTACACCGAACAGGACTCTCCGAGAATTCCTAGATGGTATATATACCTATTGTCAGATAGCAGTTCTCTGGTGACACTTGTACATGTTAGTCTGTAGACCCGAGGTCGTCATAGTGTCTTGTGTGATTCCCATTGTACGTTGATTTCCTCCCTACCACGGCTCTACTGAGTCGTGCAAACAGGTGGATTTTGGGTACAGTCCCGAATCACATGGAAGCAGTGAGCGATAGGAGGAGTTTCGTCTCTCCCAGTATAGGGAGTTGATGTCGCGCTATACTTGATCGGCCATAATAGCAAATCCCTGGCCAGGGTTGTCGAGATTTACTGATAAGAGTTATCAGTAGTTTCTCGAACCGTTATGGGTCTTAAATCAGCATGACTTATAAAGTTACCGGGGTCTGACATTTACCACCCTTAGACTTCATATGCGACGTATCAGATGAAGAGACCGGACTGTACGGTAAGTGTTGCTTACAGGCTCGTTAGGGTTGGGATGAGTTCACTCGTCGGCCACCTATTCGTCACGTACCTGAGTAGTCGTTATGCACAGCTAGTGCCGCTGACGTGCTTGTGGTTAAACCCACTGCTAGCATACTGTCGAGTCTTTAGAGTCCCATACAGAGGGTTCCCTGGTTCAGGAAAAAGATGTAGAGGCCGTAAGCTGTTACGGCAGGGTTTCGATCATGTTCGTGTAATGGTTACAGGAATAATGATCGGAAGCATAATACTGGTAGGTTTTGGTTTAAGCCATATACCAGTATTATATTATTGGATTATTTGTATTCGTATTTTTTGGAATTCGGATGCTGGTATACTTATACGGTATATGGTGAGGGGTATTCTTGTAATTGTACAAGAATACCTTCTAGAAGGGGACACCTCATAAATGGTTTTCATTTTGTGAAAATGGAAATTATGAAGTGGAATTTAGAGAGAGTCAAAGCATGGATGAAGAAATGGCTTATATCATTTTTTATTCGTTTGGGATTACTATTGAAGTATGGTGCATTATTTTTTAGAAAAATACTGCATACTTCAATTATTTTCATTTGAGCCATATCATTTTTCCATGCTTAATTTTATTCATTCATCACTCTCACATTCTCTTTCCTCATTATCTTCTTCTTCTTCCTCCAAGCTTTACCCTTCACATGAGTTGTGAATCAAAAGCTTAGGGATCACTTTAATCCTCTACTTAATCTTTACACCATCTGAGTAATCATTTCTAGCACACTTGATTTCTTAGTTAACTCTTAAGAAGAGTTTGAAGCTTATTTTATAGCTCTCGGGTGGATCATCTACGACCTAGAGGTGACCGGAGACCGAGTTCCTTTCAAGTATCCAAAGAGCCTGGGAGTTGCATCCAAAAGAAGACCCGAAGGACCGGTTCATTAGGTATAACCCTTTCATAGCAGTTAAGAATTCTAGATAGGGTTTGCTAGTTATGGTTTAAGCACAAGATCTAAGTTTTATGTTGGTGTTGCATTCAAGAAATTTTTCGTTTGCCACTTCCACCTCCTCACAAGTGTTGTGAGGGTGTGCAACATTCACTAACAAGGTATCAGAGCTACTAGGCATTGGATGTCGACTTATGGGGGTTCTCACTGTGTGACAGTTTGGCGAAGCATAGACTCTTACCCCCAGGGTGTCCTGAGACCGGAAGATGTTCCGGCGGGTTGTAGTCCTCGTGAGGGGGCATGTATAAAAAGTAGCTGCTGAGGGACCTATAGGTGCCACGGTGACCCCATTGGATGGGGTGGCTTCCTGACTAACATGGTATCAGATCCTCTCTTATACCTTAAATAGCTTGTAGCGACGTTTGAAATCCGCCGTTTTTGTCGCGCAAAAACTGTCGATAAAAACAGTTTCCAACATTGTAGTTTTGAGTTGTTTGCACACCCCGCAGGCTCACGATTTGAACTGAGAAGCCGCGGGATGGAGCGTGTGCACCTCGAGGACACCCTGGGGAGGACCAGAGGCTAGACCCACACCCAAGACCACCACAAGGTGTCCATGGGGGTTGGTGACCCGAGAGCACCAACTGGGTGCTCTCGGGTCTGCCTTCCCCTAGGGGCCACCTCGAGGTGGCTCTCAGGGGTGGGTACCCCCCCGAGGCCCCTCATTCGATAGTTAATTTTGGGTCTTCGCCTCCATAAAGATTCGGGCGGGTTTCGAGTTCGTTTCGACTCCCGGATTGGCTTAAAACGATCGGTTTTGGAACTTTAGCTCACTGGATTTTTTCAAGTGTTAGAAAAATTGGTTTAGTTAGCTAATTGCGTGTGGAATTCTAATGTCGCGGTTACTTTACAAGCTTTGTGATGTGTATGTATGTTTAGAAACGTCAATTAGTCCGGGTTGCACACATCTGTAATGATATCAAGTGATGGTATGTGTATATGAATATGTTGGATTGTCATGTAATTTGTAAAAAGAGATGTAATATTATTTTGCAGGTTACATCCGGGTTGAGGTTGTAGCCACCGTTGTATAATTTCTTTTTACTGTTTTTGCTCTTAGGATAGACCCAAGTTGGGGTGCACAAACTACCGGGTTCTTAGAAGTGCCGAGTGGCCTACTCACTTTGTTGAGGGATGTTGCTTCACTTTGGGAATTTGGCGGGTAGTTTGCCGCACCCGTTGGGGTTTAGGATGGGGTTTGGCTATTCATCATGACCGTGGAACCCGTCTTTCGTTAAGGGAATAAATGAAATACGGAATTCATAGTATATCCAATGTATTCATCTGTGATCTGGAATGTTTATAAATGCGTGCGACGAATGGATATTTCTATATGAGATATATAATAAACGTTGCTTATGTTTTGCACTCGCGCTAGTCTAGCCCTCGCTTTGCCGTTAGTTAAGTAACTTAACGGTGCATGACGTGGCCCCGTGGCGAATGCGGATGGAATAAGCGTACGTTCTATTTTCGTTTTTTTTCTATGATGTTTAGGAAACGTAAATGATGGGACAACATTAATGTGATTAATGTTAAGAAAAAGAAACCTAAAGATGTTGTAAAATCAAACTTTTTAAAATGGCAAACTCTTGTTTTCTCTTTGCATAGTGGTATTCCTTGATGAATATCCAGTACCTCATTCGATGAGGAAAGGGCCGAGATCTTTTCACCGGGAGTGACCCCTTTAGCGAAACTAGCAAATGTTACAAAGCACTCGATTGTTTTTATAGTTGATCTAACTTTTTCTTTGCATCGTGGTATTCATGAATATCCAGCACCTCATACGATGAGGAAAGAGCCGAGATCCCTTCACCGGGAGTGATATCTTTAGCAAAATTAGAAAGATACTACAAAACCATTCGACTTTTAAAACTGGAGCTTAAACCACTCCTTTTACTAGATTTTACAACGATATCAAGTTCAAAGCGTTAAAGGTTTTCATCGAAACCATCCGTTGCTCTCTGCCATTTTAGAAAGCAGAGTACTTAGTATTCGTACCACGTTTGTTGACTATAGTTAAGGCGTGGTGTACGTTAGCTAAGTGATGTCTTCCTACAATGCATATGATGTGATCGATTAGGACATTCGCATGACCTTGTTGGCCATAGTTAAGGGTTATGCGGGTGGGTCTAAATCAATCACGAAATGGCGGGTAGAACTTGACTAATGCTTATGATTTGTTGACCATAGTTAAGGTCATAAGACAGTACGGGTAAAAACCATATCGGGAATTTCAAGAGTTGAAATTTATAATGAGATTTCATACCTTCTATTTGATAGTTGGATCCCGATCCCACTGTGAGTAAAAGTACTCCCGAGAGAGTTTTGCACTTTACAATTAGCTAATCCAGTAGGTGTCTAGAAAGGTGTCAACGGGGTTATGCCTCTAGGAAAACAAGGTTTATTTTAATTAGGTCCGTGTGAAAGCACGGGGAACCTCCCTCAGAGTACCGACACTGGCCTGGCCGACCAGTTAGCGAACTTGTAGATTGCAATTAATCCTGGCTAATTTTCTCTTTAAGGTTTGAAGGAAAATTTGATAAAAGCAGTGGGGGATATCGATTAGATAAGATTAATAACCAATCTAATTATGCAAAAGCAATCGCTGAGTGTCTTCTTTTCTCTCTCCTAATGGCGGATACCTATGGCGCGACTTAAGCATTTATTAGACAAGAATAAACTCACATGACTGAATTACAAAGATTGGCTGAGGAACACAAATATTGCCCTGACCTATGATAAGGTCGGATAGGTCCTGACTACTCCAGCCCCTCTTAGCCCAGGCCCTGATTCTTCAGTTGCGGATAAAGAAATCCTCAAGACATGGGATATAGACTGTGCAACAGCCAAATGCCTCACGATTGCTTCTATGAACAATGAACATCAGAAGCAGCATGAGAAGATGGATGTACAATCCATCTTTCTCCATACGAAGGAGTTATATGGAGAGCAATCTTGCACTCTCTGATACGAGGCATCTCGAAAGTTGTTTCAAATGCTGATGGCTGCTGGCACGTCTGTAGGTGACCATGTATTGAAGATGATTGGACTTATCGAAAAACTAGAGGACCTGGGTTGGACCATGGAGAACGAACAGTATGTTGATATTGTTCTACAGTCCCTCCCCCTACCTTTGCTCAGTTCATTATAAACTTCAACATGCACAACATGGAGAAGTCACTTCCTGAACTCCTCAATATGTTGAGGAGTGTAGTAAGCACGCTAAAGGTAGAGAAAACTATCACTCTAATTGCAGGGCCATCTTCCTATTCCATTCCGAAAGAAAAGGCCAAGGGAAAGAAGAAGAAAAAGAATCCCATCAAGCCAAGAGGAGGAGTGAAAAAAGCACCGGGGAAGGACAAGATAGGGGCTGCTGCGTTCGGAAGAGGGGAATGCTTCCACTGCCACAAGACTAGGCACTGGAAGAGAAACTGCATTGGATACCTTGCTGGCCTCAAGAAGAAGAAGCATGGTGATGCTTCTACTTCAGGTGTGTTTGTAATAGAAAACTGTTTTTCAATTAACTCTGCTTCCTGAGTATTAGATACCAGGTGTCACGGCCCAAAATTTGGCACCTGACGGCCCTTAAACTACGTAACATCTACAGGCATAACGCAATTCAAGTAAGACGAAAACCCAGCAATCTAAACCATCAAAAGTAGTAAGTGATAAGAACATTGTTAAAAACTTTTGAAATTTTCAAGTACAAATTTTTTAAAGTCCAAATTTACTTTAAAAATTTTGGCAGCACCTCCTTTGTAAAAACTAGCCCCAAAAATGGGTACATACAAAGATATAATTAAAGTATCCCCAACGGGAGAAAATCCACTCCCAAAGGCGGAAACAACCACCACAACAGATATACGACGCTGTAGCGGAGAATAAAAGACGATATAAATAAAACTGCATAAAAAGACCTCCAGAGTCATAAAAATAATATACAATATCGTCCTCACAACTCATCTCTAAGTCAATATATGAAAGTGGTAGATGGAGAGTACTAGATACAACCAAAGATATACAATGTACATAAACGGATAACCGCAAAACCCACCTATAGCAAAACTGCTCACAGTCAGCCGAAGCGGTATCCGCTGCAAAAGATGATACGATAGGAAGTAGAAGCCCTGTCGCGACTGCCCTGAGGGACTACCTGCAAAACACTGTGGCACAACGGGGGTGAGTTGCCAACTCGTGAATAGTAAATAACATATGCAGGTAATCGAAAGTATGTACATACTGCGATGGTTTATCACATGCAAGCTGATAGCAATAAATGGAAATATATAAATGCAACAGTCATGCAAGGTACTCTATCAGCTACTACTAATACATGAAGCAATGCATATCAAATAAATGCTGAGTATAAGATAAGACACATCCTGTAAGTTTCATGGAAGCCGAGTGTCTAACATCGACACCCGAAAACATCATGAAAACTAGTGTCTAGCATCGATATATATATATATATATGTATATATATGTATATATATATAGGGCTCCGTCAGTCCGGATCGGCCCCCGGGCTCTGCCAGTCCGGATCGGACCCACATATCTAAGGCTCCGTCAGTCCGGATCGGCCCTGATATGCACGTATCAGACACTCCATCAGAAACCCGAGTGCCCAGCTTCGACACTCAAATTCCACGTATCCATACGTCCACGACTCCGGTCGGTATCCCCACGATAACCGCCGGAACCAAGTAATGTCACCGGTAAGGTAGTACTCCTCTGCCTCGAGCTCATTGCCATCATCTGTGATCTTCTTGCTCCGGGGTACCTCCGGGCCCTACCAAGTACCCGCACATGGCCTACTCTACTCCTCGCATGGGGTATACAAAACTCAGAACCGAGAAATCTCATGGTGGAAGCATCGAAATATCATATCAAGAGAAACCCGATTTTTCAAACAATGGATAATTTTATGAAACTACCACGGTCCTCAAATCCAGAAAATATCAAGTAATGAATAAGTATATTTGCATAGATTATTATGATGATATATTATGTAGGTGTACCTATAAAACAGCGTCCCATACCACTGATATATATATACATATACATATATATATATATATACATATATATATCAGCGTCCCATACCACTGATATATATACACAGGAGTAAAACATCCAGAAAATATCATATGAAAACCATATCTCAATGTGAAATCCTTGAAATATAATATATGCAACATGAAACAGTAATATGAGCATATAAAGGAAAACTGCGATTTAACGACAACAAGTTATTAACTATATCATGCGGTTCCTGATTTCTCCGAAATCAAACGCAACATCATATAAATGTGAACATGTAACTATAGCAAGATATGAGTATATACCTATCAATAAAGATGTAATACCCTCCAGGTATATGTGTAGCGATATCAAGGTATATGGGTGTACATGTAAGTATGTAGGTATGATATACATATAGCTATGTCTCATATGTGTATATACCTATCACTAATGGTACAATACCGTATAGGTATATGTGTAGCTAGCATGTAGTCATGGCAAGGCATATATGTAAGCATGTAGGTATACATGTATGCTATATGTCATATGCACAAAGGAATATGAATCAATGTCTCAATGTCCCTAACCAATACAATATCACGTATGTATAGGTGTCAACTACATCTTATATGTATATGGATTGTGTGTGTCATGGCAATTATCGACGGAGTGTGTAGCATACAATTAGTGCTCGTGTAACATGAACCGTCAATAATGGTGTTTGGTATATTTACTCACAAATGATCTCGAGCTAAGTAAATCCGACGACTTGCTTCCCTTTCTTCGCAGCGTCCGAAGTCCCTGCTCGCGATCCTAAATTTCACGAACACAACACATAAGGTTAAATTTACTGCGCCGATACAAAGACAACTAAACACAAGGATAACGTCCACAAGATAATCACACTGTGCGCTCAGTGCACAAAACGCGCACGATATCGGCATAACCCTAGCTTGGATGACATAACCACCAAGCCTAGACCCCGATCGTACCGATCGCGCATTCACAACACAATCTATATCATGGAATCTAATAAATATAATGTCGCAACGTCAATAGAAACCTACGCCTAATGGGGAAATCTAATAAATATATCGTGAGTAGATTTAACATTTACGTGGAAATCGCCCGTATGGCGTTATGCGTTAGGGCTTGATAGGATGTGGTAGCTGCATGTTATATTCATAGATATATATTGGTTGTACATAGGTACCATTGTTACATACCCTTCTTTTGTTGCATGTAGACATAGTACTTGTGAGACACCGCACTGTTACTAACGGTTCATGCTGTACGAGTACAAATTTGCATGCTACACACACACCGTTAGTAATTCCCATGACACTCGCACTATAGAATTGCTATGAACCAATCCATCGTTTAGCTTACCTCATCATTGATGATTAAATATGGTTCTGTTCATTTGTGTGCATACATATTGTGTATCTCCATACTTGCATTTCATACTTGCTTATGCATACATACTTGCGTACACCCATACTTGTCATAGCTACATTTGCATCCTTGGATGACGTGGATTTGATTTAGAGTTTCGGGAACTGCATGTCGTATTTCAAAACTGTAATTGTTTAAAAGAGCGGTTTTCCCTTTATATGCACATATTACGGCTTACTATTTCATACGTCACATTGCATGGATTTACGCATTGAACTTTGGGCTTTCTTGTGATTTCTGGATTTGAGAACCGTGGTATTATTTAAGAAAGTATGCACTGTTTTAAAAACCCGGTTTCTCTTGATATGATATTTCAGTGCGTCCACCATGCGTTTTCTCGGTTCTGAGACATGTGCTTGAATCCCGATTCGAGGAGTTGGATGATCCGTTTGCAGGTTCATGGTGGACCCAGTATGGTTCCCCGGGGCGAGAATGTTTTCGTGGAGTAGACGATGAGCCTAGCAGGGTGGCAAGTACCTGCCGGTGATTGGTTGGACCTGGCGGTTATCCGGAGGATGCCGACCGGAGTCGAGAGATGGATATAGGTCGACCCGTACTGCCAGAGCCCGAGGGCCGATCCCGCAGACGGAGCCCGATATATATATATATGAATTTACGTGTCGATGCTGGACATGAGTATTTCTGAGGTTTTTGAGTGCCGATGTTGGGCACTCCGGTTCCATGAGATTTACAGGATTTGAGGGCCGGGTAGAGTGACGGCGCCTGAGTTATGGGGATTTTGGAGTGTTTTTAGTAGACACCGGGTTTTTTTCCACGATGATGATTCGTGTAGATGATATTTTATCCCATGCTCAGCATCCATTGTTATGCACTGCATCGTGTAGTTGTAGTACCTGATAGAGTACCTTGCATGATTATTGCATACCCAGTTTATCACGTTGATGTTATTAGATTGCACATGTTAGAGTATCGCAGTACGTGCATACTTGCGATTACATTCATATGTTATTTCCTATTCATGAGTTGGAAACTCACCCCCGTTGTACCACAGTGTTTTGCAGGTTGACCCTCAGAGTAGTCGCGGCAGGGCTACCTCATTGTACCCTTTTGCGGCGGATACCGTTATAGTGGGCAGGTGTGCCGTGTTGCTTATAGGTGCGCTTGCGGTATCCTTTTATTTTCCTTTTGTACACTATATTGTATCTAGTACACTCCATCTACCATTTTATGCATTGACTTAGGGACCAGTTGTGAGGACGATATTGTATATTATTTTATACTTTGGATGTCGAGCTCGTGTGAGCCGACTTTATCTATGCAGTTTTTATCTTTTATACTGTTTTTCACTTATGTTGTCATTACTTCGCTACGGCGTCGTATATTATCCTCGTGGTGATTGTTTCTGCCGTTGGGCGTGATTGCTCCCGTTTGGGGATGCCTTATCTATATTACATGTCTTTTTACTTGTATCATGTCTTGTACCCGTTTCGGGGCTAGTTTTTACAAGGAGGTGCTACCGAAATTTTTAAGAAAATAACTTAATCTTTAAAGATTTATACTCGAATTTTCTAAATTTTTTAAACCAATATTTTCATCACTCACTACTTTTAATGGTTTGATTTCTAGGTTTCGGCTTACTTAATCGCGTTACGCCTGTAGACGTTACGTGGTCAAGTGCCGGTCACGGGCCGAATTCTGGGTCGTGACAAAGTTGGTATCAGAGCGTAGGTTTTACCTTTCGGAGTGTAGGATGACCTTTGTATGATGGAGTAGGTAGCTTAAGCAGAGTGGCGTAGCGTGTGTATATTCCGCGGCATACTCACGACATGGTACTCCGCCTAAGTGACCTTAGAACTTATTGGTTGAAGTTCCTTCGCGATTATATATATCCTTATGATTCGATTTCCGTATTCTTATCGAATCTTATTTTCTTTTCCAGCCATTATGCCGCCGTAGACTACGAGGGCGCAGAGAGCGGCCGCGAGGGCCGAGGGAAGAGTTGGCTCATCTGAGACGAGGACTGATCAGGGCGGTACGCCCGTTATTCCGGAGCAGGTTGATCCACCTTCGACAGATCACATTGCTATGTTAAGGGCCGGTATGTAGGATTTGCGCCAAATGATGGGATCGATAGTTGAGGCCATTCGACTACAGAGACAGGAGGTCGTCCCACCTGCTATAGGGACCGCGATGGTACCTACAGTTCAGGCAGTTGCACCTTCAGCTACAGAGGTGATCGCAGTATCGTTATCTGAGTTCATGAGGCTGAAGCCTCCGGTCTTCACAGGCACAGATGCAGCTGAGGACCCGCAGTCATGTACTGATAGGATGGCTAGGATATGTCGTTCACTGAGATGCTCCGATGCGAGATGGGTAGAGTTTACGAGCTTTCGTCTAGAAGGCCTTGCGCAGAAATAGTGCGAGTCGGTAGAGAAGGGTAGAGCAGCAGGTCTTCCTCCCATGACCTGGGCTGAGTTCGTGACGGTGTTTCTTGCCCGCTTTCTTTCACAGAGTGTTAGGGATGCTCGAGCGCGCAGTTTTGAGTCATTACGCCAGACTCCGGGGATGACAGTGGCAGAGTATGACGTACTGTTTACCGAGCTATCTACATATGCCCCGTATTTGGTAGCTACTGAGGAGATGCGGATCAAAAGGATTGTTCGGGGCTTGCTTACCCCGTTGTTTCTCGCCCTCAGCGCACAGCATTGTGATACCTATGCAGCACCAGTGGATGCAGCCCTATTAGTCGAGGAGCGTCTTGCCGAGACTTCGGTAGTTCCAGAACCGAAGTGGGTTCGTACAGATATATCAGTACGGAGACAGATATTTAGACGCCGCGACCAAGTTCGTTCAGGCACGGGGAGTAGCGAAGACTCAGGACGAGGCTAGTTGTTTAGCTCTTATCCCTAGGAGGGTCAGTAGTCGTTGCATGGATGCTTTGGGTGTAGTAGTCTATTTCACCTCGTTAGAGATTGTCCTGAGATACACCGAAGGGCGACAGCGGTTCCACAGTTTACTTTACCACCTTCACCTCAGAAAGCGTTTCCTCTTGCACCTATTGTTGCTCCGCGTCAGACTTATGCACAGAGAGCCCTACTTCCTACCCCTGGTGGTGCTCCACGCCAGGTGGACGTTCCCAGAGGCCGTGGACATAGCGGTCCTGTTCAGAGAGGACAAGGAGGCAGAGGCCGAGGCCGAGGACAGCCAGCTATTGGTGGGGGACATGACCGAGTGTTCGCTTCGACTCCGCAGGATGCGCAGGCATCCAATGCCGTAGTGACATGTACCTTGCCAGTATGTTCTTTCGACGCACGGGTGTTATTCGACTCAGGTTCTACACATTCGTATGTATCTACGCACTTCGCACCGAGGTTGGGCCGAGAGTCTTCGTCGTTAGATCAGCCACTTATTGTTATTACTCCGGTAGGCGAGTCGTTTGTTGCTCGTTTTGTGTTTCGAATGTGCTCTGTTCGTATCGAGGAGAGGGATTCTTTGGTTGATTTGATTCTCCTCGATATGTTGGATTTTGATGTTCTTCTCGGCATGGACTGGCTAGCCCATTGTTATGCATCCGTGGACTGCCGTGAGAAGGCAGTCAGTTTTAGTTTTCCGGGAGAGCCAGTTCTTGTTATTTAGGGAGTCCGCAGCGTCACCCTTCCCATCTTGATTTCGTCTCATCGCGCTGGACAGCTTTTGAGGAAGGGATGTCAGGGATTCCTAGCATATGGTTGTGATACTAGAGCCGCAGAGGTCCCATTGGACCAGGTCCCGATTGTTAGCGAGTTTCCTGATGTTTCCCTGACGAGCTGCCTGGGCTACCGCCTGAGCGCGATATTGTGTTCTGCATTGACTTGATTCCTGGCACGGGGCCTATTTCCATACCGCCTTATCGGATGGCCCCGGCGGAGTTTAGAGAGCTGAAGGGTCAGTTGCAGGAGTTGTTAGATAAAGGGCTTATTCGATTGAGCGTATCTCCTTGGGGTGCTCCTGTCCTGTTCGTCAAGAAGAAGGACGGAAGTTTGCGCTTGTGTATCGATAACCACTAGCTGAACCGGGTTACTGTGCGGAACAGATATCCCTTGCCTCGTATCTATGTTTTGTTCGACCAGCTTCAGGGTGCGGGACACTTCTCGAAGATTGATTTGCGATCAGGCTACCATCAGTTGCGGGTTCGGCAGGAGGATATTCCGAGGACGGCTTTTCGCACGCGTTACGGACACTATGAGTTTTTGGTGATGTCGTTCGGACTCACCGACGTCCCAGCAATATTTATGGACTTGATGAACCGCGTTTTCAGGCCGTATCTTGATCAGTTCATCATCGTGTTTATTGACGACATCTTAGTGTATTCCCGGAGCCGTGAGGAGCACGAGCTGTTAGTTATATGTATGCCCTAGAGGCCATTACTATACATAGGATGTATATTGTAGTGGATGCTTGGACATATATAGGGAGGACTTTCTTGCTCGACATGATAGTATGCTATCTGGTTGCTCTTTACCTTAATGTGTACACTGATTGTCTCTCTGTTACAAGTTGGTAAAGCCCTTAGGATGTGTACTTGATTACCTGGACTGTGATGCGGATCATACTAGTGGGGACATGGTAGTCCATAAGTACATCCTTCAAGGTCCCTAGTCGTGGGTATATCGAGATGGGGCATCAATATACCAGAGTAGACAAGCGTATACCTTGTCGACCCATACAGATGGGCGATGGATGATCCTATAGCCATTGGTGTTTGACATCAAAGATGATATACGGGTGCTCAGTGGAGACTGGGTACACTGGACGGACTCGCCGAGAACTCCCGGATGGTATTATACCTTACGTCAGATGGCAGTTCTCTGGTGACACTGGTACAGAGTAGTCTGTTGACCCGAGATCATCATAGAGTCTTGTGTGATTCCCACTGTGCTTTGATTTACACCTTACCACGTCCAAGAGGGCGTGCAAAACGGTGGTTTTTGGGTACAGTCCCGAATCACATGGAGGCAATGAGCGATAAGAGGGGATTCGTCTCTCCCGGTATAGGGAGTTGATGTTGCGCTGTGTTCGATTGGCTATAACCGGAAATCTCTGGCCAGGGTTGCTGAGATTTACTGGTAAGTGTTACCTGTAGTTTCTCGAACTGTTATAGACCTCATATCGACACGACTTATCGAGCTATTGGGGTCTGACGTTTACCACCCCTAGGCGAGATGTGCGACATATCAGACGACGAGACCGGACTGTACGGTAAGTGTTACTGGTTGGATTCATAGGAGTATGAGCGGGCTTGCTCGTCGATCTTCTGATCGCTCAATACCCGGGTGGCCGTTACGTTTAGCAGACCGCTTGCGGCTTGTGGGTGTTTGATATGATCATCACCTGCTGCCGGCGTATTGACGAGTCTTCAGAGTCCTACACAGAGGTTTCCTGGCTCAAGCGAAACGAAATAGGAGCGCATATGAGATATGTGCGGGACCGAGAATAATACCAGTATGTGATACTGGATTCTATTCTCGCGATTTTTATCATCGGCAGGTTATATGTGATATAGCCGGGTTACCGAATCAAGTGTTGATTCGATACATTGATACACGTATATTAGTCGGTTATATGCGATATGACCGGATCATTAAATCAAGTGTTGATTTAATGATTTGATATATTACTTTACATTAACCAGTATTTGTTCACTTAAGATGGATTTTCTCACTTGATGTGCACAAGTAGTATATGTGATATATTTTTGTGCACTAGATTGTATCATGTTTGATGATACATGCAAGCTTGGGTGTATGTTTGCTTTAAACCATGGTTAAGTGAATGGTTAGGGTTTTGAATTATTCACTTATTCATTTTATTTATTTATTTGTTTATTTTGACAAGAATAAAATGGTGGCTTAATTTGTTTCATTCTTGAAACATCATGAAGCTTTGAGAGCTTGACCATTTTGTTTCTTTCCTTAAACCTAACCATTCACCTACCCTTGGTTTATTCTCTACACTTAACCATGGTTGCTAGAATGATAAGAATGACTTTATTTCCTTTTATTCATTATCATTCTTATCATATTCTTTTTCTTCTTCTTCTTCTTCTTCAACAAGAAGAAAGCTTGCTACCATTAATGGCAACATGAGAAAAAGAGTGAGAAATCCAATTCTAAAGTGAACCCACTTCCTATTTCTTCATCCTCTACCACTTGCCAAGTAGTATAGGGTGTTTTCTTCACAAGTTTCATCACTTGGTGAAGTTGGAGCTTGATCTTGAGTTGCCTCGACGTAGATCATCTTCGGCATCGAAGTCGACGACCTAGCCCAATCATTTCTCCGACGAAACCATCGCCAGAGTCCGGATTCCGATAGGTACAGCGGAGGGACGTCATCATGGAGCCTAGGAAGTGGAGGACCGGATCTACAAAGGTTGTATTTCCGTTCACTTTAGAGTAAAGTTGTTTACTAGCTTGTTGTTTCGCCTATCCTCTAGTTAACGATCCGTATTAGGGTTTGTAGGCACATGAAAATTTTTGAATTTGGCATGTTTGATGCCTTGTGAGACCTCATTAGTGTGCCTAAGAACCCTATAGTGGTATCAGAGCCAAGCTAGAGCCTTAGGCGATGCGTAGACGAAGTTAGAAACCCGATCGAATACCGAAAACCTAGATTTCACCCTTGACTGTACAATTTTTGAAAACTGGGATTTTTCCAAATTAAAAATATGCAGAAAAATCAGCAGGGTTTTATAGGAGTTACTGTGAAAAACGAGAGTCCAATTCAATCAAACCGCCGCGGAACCGCGGCAAGAGCATGCCTCATGCGGCGGTTCCGCGGCCGTACGGAGGCATCTTTCATTAATTTTTGCACAGTAATTCCTATATTGTAGTGCTGGTTTTTCTGGGAATTTTTAATATTTACTCAAGAGTTGAGTTTTCTGTGTTGTATTGGGAGTTCGTAGATTCGATCGGATTGTCTAATTTCGTCTATGTGTTTTTCCGGATAATTTAGAATATGTTAAAAAGTTCGACCGGATATAAATACCCACTTTTTCCCCTGTCGCGAAATTTCCAAGTGTTGGATCTTTCCGTGGTTTAATAACGTTCTAAGTAGTGCAAGTAACGCAATGGACCCTCTAGAAGACAACAAACCTTAACTCGATTATGTGACCGTCTTGAACTGCCCTTTGAACCTTCGGGTTTGGGGCAGTACGGCGTGCCACATGTGAGGCGTTGGCTTGACCCTTCTATGGCTGGACCGTTGGTACTGAGGCATGAAGTGAATGTTTTTAAACTTGTTTCATGTGTTGAGCTGTTTCGGGAAAACTTGGGTGTTCGATTGTTCGATCGGAAAGTTTGACATTTTCTATTTATCCGGAATGTGATACAACATTTGGAATTCACAAGTAGTTATAAGATAACTAAATGAATGTTATAAACATAGCAGTTTAGTCTCACTTGATCGGTTGCCACGGGATTTTGATGTGATCAAAAGTCCGTCGCAATCACATAGTGTACGCGGATACTCGCCGGGTAAACTTAATAGACAGCCTCATCCCATAGCCACGACCAAGTGACTGTAGGAGAACCCCGTCGCCGAAAGCATCCGTTCAGGTGCTCGCGGCAGCGGTGTTCCGCCTTGGTGCACTTCGTCGACGGCGTCGGGGGTGCGGCCGCCTACTAAAGTTTGCGACAAGCATTCAATCAGGATTTCGGGAATCTTGTTGAATTGCCCGACTTGATATTGAAAAGAGTTTTCGATAATGAGACTAAAATGCGGGGTTTATAATTGTTAGGCATGCGAAGGAATTCATTTGGTAAGGCATGCGATGTCTAAAGAGTTTGCGGATTCCAACTGTTGTAGTTTTACACTTTCTTTTCTGCGACCGTAAGTGTAATATGTGATATCGCCAGTTTCGTTGCTATATGTCAACGACAATTGGGATGGGCATATTTACTTACGTTGATGACATGTGATGTTATGTGTTGCTGGATATGTTATATTGGATCGTCGTGTTTGAATAGCCGGGGGTTTTTTTTATGTGAGATGGGTGTTTTTTCATTTTTCATTCATGTAAAAACTTGTATGTAATATTCTTTTATTGGGGCACTTCCAGGTTGCGGAAGATGTCACCTTTTGTATATTATTTACTTTTCCGCACTAGGATAGACCCAAGGAGGAGGGCACAAGTAACCGGGTTCTGGAGTCCAGTGGGAGACCAACTCGAGGAGTCGAGTCCGGGTCTCCTAACTCTAGAATTGGTAGGGTTGCTTGCCGCTCTCGTAGGGGTCTAGGGGTGTGGATTTGGCTATTCATCGCGACCGTGGAATCCGTGTTTTATACTGGATCGTATTGAAAACACGAACGTCCTAGTATATCCAATGTTTCATATAATTCTTCTGCCGCGATATCTGTGATGTGATCATTTGATATGTTGTGATAGATACTGTATATAGTATATATGATATATTATATAGACGTTACTTATGTTTTACACCCACGCTAGCCCTGTCCCGCTCTGCCGTTAGTTACCTAACCTAACGGTGCACGAGGGGACATCGAGGCGAATGCGGATGGCATAAGTGTACGTCGTATTTATCTGTGATGTTTAGGTAACTTAAATGATGGGACTTCATTAATGTGATTAATGGAAGAAAAGAAACCTAAAGATGTTGTAGAATCGAATTTCAAAAATAAAACAGGTAGCTACAGTTCTTGCTTTGCACAGTGATATATATGATATATCCCGCACCTCATTCGACGAGGAAAGGGCCGACGATCCCTTCACCGGGAGTGACCCTTTTAGCAATAACTGGCAGATGCTACACCCCTCGGTTTGTCTTTTGATTGCTTCTATAGTTCTTGCTTTGCACAGTGATGTATATGATATATCCCGCACCCCATTCAACGAGGAAAGGGCCGACGATCCCTTCACCGGGTGTGACCCCTTTAGCAAAACTAGAAAAGCCTAAAATACACTCCATTTCAAAATTCATTCGATCCTACAACGATATCAAGTTCATTACGCAATAGGTTTTCAGAAAAACCTGTCGTAGCCCTCCGTCATTTCAGATAAGTCCTGCTTAGTATTCGTGCTGCGTTTGTTGACCTTGTCAAGGAGCAGTGTGCGGTAGCTAACCAGTATTTATCTGCTTATGCATATGATGCTGATTGGGTTAGGGTAGTCGTACGGCCTTGTTGACCTTGTCAAGGCTCGTGCGGGTGGGTTTGATTCAATCAAGAAATGACGGGTTGAACTTGACTTACGGTCTATGGTTTGTTGACATTGTCAAGGTCATAGATCGTTTGGGGCAAAATATTATCGGGAATTTCAAGTGTTAAAATTTGCAATGAGATTGCATACCTTCAATGAGATAGTTGGATCCCGATATCCGCTGCGAGTAAGAGTTACTCCTGGGAGAGTTTTACACATTACAATTAGCCGATCAAGTAGGTGTCTAGAAAGGTGTTACCGAGGTTACGCCTCTGGGAAAACGAGGTTTACATTAATTAGGTTCGTGCGAAAGCACGGGGGACCTCCCTCAAAGTACCGACACTGGCCTGGCTGAAAGATTGGCGAACTTGTAGTGTGTAATTAATCCCGGCTAGTCTTTCCTTTTAGGGTTTGAAGGACGATTTGATAAAAACAGTAGGAGCCATCCTGATTATATAAAATAATAACCAATCTATTCTTGCAAGAGCGCATGCTGAGTGTTTTCTTCTCTCTCTCTCCAGGTAGCGACCATATCACGCCTTAATCAAGATAATAATACGGATGTATTGACCGAACCCGCTTGTTAAACTGAGCTAGGGAACGTTGGTCCCGCTCCAACTTATAATTGTTATAAGACAGAACAGGAAATAGGGGATTACCAGAATTCCCGTGCTGCCCAAACGAAGAAAGTGCATGCTGATGAATCATCTTCGGGTGTGTTCATTACAAAGAACTGTTTCTCAATGTCCTCTACGTCCTAGGTATTTGATACTGGATCAGGATCCCGCATATGTAATTTGTTACATGGGCTACAGAAAGGTAGAGAACTGAGAACGGGTGATAAGTTTCATGAGACAGAAAACGGAGCAAGTGTTGCAGCCAAGTCTGTTGGTCACTGTCACCCTGTATTACCAAAATACATTGATTCTGAACGAATGTTATTAGATACCGAACCTGATATACAAAATCATATCAGTCTCTTTATTTGTAAAGAAATGATAAAATTTTGTATTGTTGGATAATGTTTTGAACATTTCCTATATCAAAAGTTGATCGGTTCAGGCACGTTATCTAAAAGCATTGATGTTCTAAATCAAACTACAGTTCTTAGTATACAAAACACACACAAGAGGAAGAGTTCAGAACTGAACGAATCCTTCTTGAGGTATTGTAGACTAGGTCATATCAATGCAACCCGACTAGCTGAAGTTACATATAGATGCATATTTAAATTAGTTTGAATTTACATCTTATGAAACTTGCCAGTCATGTCACAGAGATAAGATGACCACAGCTCTGTTTATTGGTAACAGAGAAAGAGTTAGTAAACTCTTGGGATTGATACATGTTGATGTATGTAAGGTCCCCCGTCTACACATGCCAGGACCGGTTCTTTGTACTTCATTACATTCTCTGATGATCTCTCAAGATTCAGTCATATGTTCCTGTTGAAACACAAGTCCGAACCTTTTGAGATATTCACAGAATATAAGTTAGAAGTAGAGAACCAATACGGGTATAAGTATTATGTCCTATGATAAGATCAGGGAGGAGAATACTTGTGCATGGAAGTCTTGGACTGTTCTAAAGGAGAATGAGATTCTCTCTCAGCATTACTGCTCCGTATACACCATAGCACGATGGTATGTCGGGGCGGAGCAATCACACCCTATATGATAAGGTGTGCTCTATGATGAGTACTACTGAGTTACCTATTTCCTTTTGGCAGTTATGCACTTGAGAAGCTGCATGCCTATTGAAAAGGGTTCAAATCAAACCAGTTGCCTACCACTTCATATGTGATATGGAAAGGGAAGAGCCCATATCTTAAGTTAGTTAAGATTTGGGGTTGTCTAGCTTATGTCTGAAAAGAAAAATCCGGACAAGCTCGAGGCAAGGTCTGTTATGTAGAACTGGAAAAGTTCCAGCTATACAAACTGCAGCTGATGATTTGATAGAACCAAAGGATTCAATAGTTACCAACGAACCTCAGCCTCTCCGCCGATCTAGT
The DNA here is from genome assembly GCA_030015575.1 of Agapanthus africanus. NCBI lineage: Eukaryota > Viridiplantae > Streptophyta > Magnoliopsida > Asparagales > Amaryllidaceae > Agapanthus > Agapanthus africanus. Next base: position 237,352,066 of record CM057337.1, read on the forward strand.
AGGTTTCCTCACCCACCTGAGAGATACTTCGGTTTCTCTATGACAGTGGGAGCGAGGATTGCATCATGAGATGATGACCCAACTAGTTTCGAGCTGGCCATCAGGAGTAAGACTCTATAAGAATGGCTGGATGCTTAGTGATCTGAGATGGAAACCTTATACACCAACAAAGTATGGACTTTGGTTGCTTTATCTGAAGGGTTAAATCCCCATCAGGAGAAAGTATATCTTGAGAAGATTACTTGGTGTACTTGGAAAGGTTGAGACTTTCAAAGCTAAACTTTTTAAAGGTTTGCATCGTAGACTAGTTGTGGCTAATAATGAAACCTTTTCTGGGGCCTATGCTTAAGTCCATCCAGATCCTACTTGCCACGGCTACATACCATGACTACGATATCTGGTGGTTGGGTGTCATGACAGCTTTTCTAAATAATGTTTTAGAAGAGGGCGTCTATAAGTACACAGCCAGAGGGCTTCGTAGACAGTGGGAGCAGCAGAAACGTGCACAAGTTGCTTTATAGGATAAAGCAGGCATCGCGGAGTTGGAACGTCTGTTTTGATGTGGTAGTCAAAGAGTTTGACTTCATCAAAATGGTAGATGAACCTTGTATATACAAAAAGGTAGTAGGGAGTATGGTGGTGATCCTCGTAGAGTACGTGGATGACATACTCTTGATAAGAAAGGAGTTTCTTATGCTACGCTCGGTCAATCTCCACTTATCACAATGATTCTCCATATAGGATCAAAGTGATACCTCCTAAATCCTGGTTTTTGGATCTATGAGATAGATCTAATTGGATGTTAGGATACTCACTAGTTGTAGTGAGATGGTATCAATTGATCTTGGGGAGAATCACTGGAAAGGTTCCAGGGTGATAAGGACGACTGAATGTCAGTCACATGCATTGTCTTTACCCTCAGTAAAGGGACGGTATGTTGGAAGAGTTCCAAGCTAGATACCGTGGCATACTAGACGATAAAGGCTGGATACATCGCTACTTAAGATGCTACCAAAGAGGCAGTCTGGGTGTATATTGGTTCATGAGATGAACTTAGTTCCTCCCATTGTGTGACAATGGAGTTGTGTCTTATGCCAAGGAACGTCCGTCCCATCAGTGATCCAGACATATTCTAAGGCAGTATCACCTGATCATGGAGATGGTTGATCTCCAGGGTGATCGAGGTTAGGAGAGTAGACTCAGAGGATAACACGGCAGATCCACTCACAAAGGCATTTTCCCAAAGAGAGACTTTTATGGGATGGTTGAGTATGAGATACTACAACCACTGCTATCAGATGGCCCTAGTGCAAGTGGGAGATTGTTAGTTATATGTATGCCCTAGAGGCCATTACTATACATAGGATGTATATTGTAGTGGATGCTTGGACATATATAGGGAGGACTTTCTTGCTCGACATGATAGTATGCTATATGGTTGCTCTTTACCTTAACGTGTACACTGATTGTCTCTCTGTTACAAGTTGGTAAAGCCCTTAGGATGTGTACTTAACTACCTGGACTGTGATGCGGATCATACTAGTGGGGACATGGTAGTCCATAAGTACATCCTTCAAGGTCCCTAGTCGTGGGTATATCGAGACGGGGCATCGATATACCAGAGTAGCCTAGCGTATACCTTCTCGACCCATACAGATGGGCGATGGATGATCCCATATCCATTGGTGTTTAACATCAGAGATGATACACGGGTGCTCAGTGGAGACTGGGTACACTGGACGGACTCGCCGAGAACTCCCAGATGGTATTATACCTTACGTCAGATGCCAGTTCTCTGATGACACTGGTACAGAGTAGTCTGTTGACCCGAGATCGTCATAGAGTCTTGTGTGATTCCCACTGTACTTTGATTTCCACCTTACCACATCCAAGAGGGCGTGCAAAACGGTGGTTTTTGGGTATAGTCCCGAATCATATGGAGGCAATGAGCGATAGGAGGGGATTCGTCTCTCCCGGTATAGGGAGTTGATGTTGCGCTGTGTTCGATTGGCTATAACAGGAAATCCCTGGCCAGGGTTGCTGAGATTTACTGGTAAGTGTTACCTGTAGTTTCTCGAACTGTTATAGACCTCATATCGACACGACTTATTGAGCTATTGGGGTCTGACGTTTACCACCCCTAGGCGAGATATGCGACGAGACCGGACTGTACGGTAAGTGTTACTGGTTGGATTCACAGGAGTATGAGCGGGCTTGCTCGTCGATCTTCTGATCGCTCAATACCCGGGTGGCCGTTACGTTTAGCAGACCGCTTGCGGCTTGTGGGTGTTTGATATGATCATCACCTGCTGCCGGCGTATTGACGAGTCTTTAGAGTCCTACACAGATATTTCCTGGCTCAAGTGAAACGAAATAGGAGCGCATATGAGATATGTGCGTGACCGAGAATAATACCAGTATGTGATACTGGATTCTATTCTCGCGATTTGTATCATCGGCAGGTTATATGTGATATAGCCGGGTTACCGAATCAAGTGTTGATTCGATACATTGATACACTTGATATTAGTCGGTTATATGCGATATGACCGGATCATTAAATCAAGTGTTGATTTAATGATTTGATGTATAATTATATATTTGATATATTACTTTACATTAACTAGTATTTGTTCACTTAAGATGGATTTTCTCACTTGATGTGCACAAGTAGTATATGTGATATATTTTTGTGCACTAGATTGTATCATGTTTGATGATTCATGCAAGCTTGGGTGTATGTTTGCTTTAAACCATGGTTAAGTGAATGGGTAGGGTTTTGAATTATTCACTTATTCATTTTATTTATTTATTTGTTTATTTTGACAAGAATAAAATGGTGGCTTAATTTGTTTCATTCTTGAAACTTCATGAAGCTTTGAAAGCTTGACCATTTTGTTTCTTTCCTTAAACCTAACCATTCACCTAGCCTTGGTTTATTCTCTACACTTAACCATGGTTGCTAGAATAATAAGAATGACTTTATTTCCTTTTATTCATTATCATTCTTATCATATTCTTTTTCTTCTTCTTCTTCTTCTTCAACAAGAAGAAAGCTTGCTACCATTAATGGCAACATGAGAAAAAGAGTGAGAAATCCAATTCTAAAGTGAACCCACTTCGTATTTCTTCATCCTTTACCACTTTCCAAGTAGTATAGGGTGTTTTCTTCACAAGTTTCATCACTTGGTGAAGTTGGAGCTTGATCTTGAGTTGCCTCGACGTAGATCATCTTCGGCATCGAAGTCGACGACCTAGCCCGATCATTTCTCCGACGAAACCATCGCCAGAGTCTGGATTCCGATAGGTACAGCGGAGGGACGTCATCATGGAGCCTAGGAAGTGGAGGACCGGATCTACAAAGGTTGTATTTCCGTTCACTTTAGAGTAAATTTGTTTACTAGCTTGTTGTTTCGCCTATCCTCTAGTTAACGATCCGTATTAGGGTTTGTAGGCACATAAAAAAAATTGAATTTGGCATGTTTAATGCCTTGTGAGACCTCATTAGTGTGCCTAGGAACCCTACGCGAGCAGCACTTGCGGATCACATTGCAGACTCTGAGGGAGCACCAGCTGTTCGCGAAATTCTCCAAGTGCGCATTCTGGCTTGACAACGTTGATTTCTTGGGTCACGTGGTTACGAGCGACGTATACGTGTGGACCCGAAGAAGATTGAGGCTGTCCAGCATTGGCCCATACCAGCCTCAGTTACAGAGATCCGCAGCTTCCTAGGACTGGCTGGCTAGTACCGACGATTTGTACAGGACTTCTCCCGTATTGCTGCACCGTTGACCGCGATGACCCGGAAGGGAGTTCCTTTTGTTTGGACAGAGGCGTGCGAGCGTAGCTTTCAGCAGTTGTAGACTCGCTTGACTACGGCGCCGGTTTTCTCTTTGCCTTCAGGATTGGGCGGAATTGTGGTTTATTGTGACGCTTCTCGAGTGGGGCTAGGCTATGTATTGATGCACCACGATAGGGTTATCACGTATGCTTCTCGGCAGCTGAAGAAGTATGAGCAGAACTACCCCACTAACGATTTGGAGATGGCTGCAGTGGTCTTTGCACTCATGATCTGGCGACATTACCTATACGGTGAGTCGTGCCAGATATTCACGGATCACAAGAGCTTGAAGTATATATTTCAGCAGCGAGACCTGAATCTTAGACAGCGTCGTTGGATGGAGTTAGTGAAGGACTACGATTGTGAGATCCTTTATCACTCGAGCAAGGCGAAGTAGTGGCGGATGCTTTGAGTCGGAGGCCCGGGGGTAGTCTATCTTGTTTGAGTGCAGTGCAGAGGCAGTCGTCGGCAGATTGGCAGATTTTATGCGACAGCTGAGTGCAGTTCGAGTTCACTCCGATCGGGGGATATCTTGCGCATGATCGTGCACGCCCACAGTTGATTGACCATATACATGAGGCACAGTACAGTAATGAACGTTGTTCAGAGATCATGGCACAGATTGGACAGGGCAGATTTTCTGAGTTCGTGATCGATGATCAGAAGATACTATGATTTGGGACTAGACTGTGCGTACCGGATGCTGGGGGACTGAGGCGTGAGATTCTTGAGGAGGAACATCGATCGTTGTACAGTGTTCATCCAGGTTCCACTAAGATATACCATGATCTGAGAGATGTTTACTGGTGGGAAGGGATGAAGAGGGACTTCATAGACTTCGTTTCGAGATGCTTGACTTGTCAGCAAGTCAAGGCCGAGCACCAGAGGCCAGCGGGAGAGTTGCAGCCTTTGTCCATTCCGGAGTGGAAATAGGAGCAGATTTCTATGGACTTCATCGTGGGTCTACCCAGGACCAGTCGAGGGTATGACTCCATTTGGGTGATCGTGGATCGATTGACGAAAGTGGCTCACTTCCTGCCAGTGAAGACCACTTTCGGTTTTGCTCAGTATGCCCAGATTTACATCGACGAGATCGTACGGTTGCATGGCGTCCCGATTTGTATTGTGTCCGACCAAGGCACCCAGTTTACCAGCCGACTATGGCAGAGGCTTCAGGAGGCTTTAGGCACCCACTTGAGTTTCAGCACAGCATTTCATCTGCAGACCAACGGCCAGTTAGAGCGGACTATTCAGACTCTTGAGGACATGCTCCGAGCGTACGTTTTAGATTTCGGAGGTAGCTGGGATCACCATTTTCCCTTTGTAGAGTTCTCCTACAACAACAGCTTCCAGGAGACCATTCAGATGGCACCATTCGAGACTTTATATAGGAGGAGATGTAGATCGCCTGTCTGTTAGACAGAGCTCAGCGAGAGCAGTATTTGGGGCCGCAGATTGTTGAGGAGACGACCGTGAAGATCCAGTTGATTCCTGATAGGATGAGAGCAGCCCAGAGCAGGCAGAGATCTTATGCGGACCGTCGTCGGCGCAGACTTGAGTTTTCTGTTGGAGATCATGTTTACTTGAGGGTCTCCCCAATGAAAGGCGTGATGAGATTTAGGAAGAAGGGAAAACTTAGTCCCAGATATGTGGGCCCCTTCGAGATCCTCGAGCGTATTGGTGTTGTTGCGTATCGGTTAGCTCTTCCGCCCAGTTTCCCAGACGTTCACCCTGTCTTCTACGTTTCGATGCTCTGCAAGTATCTTCATGACCCTTCTCATGCGATTCAGCACCCGACGATCCAGCTCGAGCGCGACCTTTCTTTTGCAGAGCAGCCGGTAGTCATCCTGGATCGGCAGGTGAAGAAATTTCGTTCGAAGGTTATACCGTCCGTCAAGGTCCTTTGGCATAGCACGAGCAGCGAGGAGGTCACCTGGGAGACCGAGGACGAGATGAGAAAGAAATATACCCATCTCTTTGAAGGTACGCGTAGCCAGATTTTTAATTCGGGGACCGAATTTCTTTAAGGGGGGGAAGATTGTAACGCATTGAAATTTGATTAGGTTAATTTCGCGTTAATTAGCTAATGCGTGTTTTCCATAAAATCTCAAAATTTTAAAAATTTTACATAAGCTGGAATAAATCAAACTTTTTTTATATAGTGAAAATATGTGATTATTTATATAATAGTGTTTTATTAATTATTAATTAGTTTAGTGTTCACTTGATTAGAACATTTTCTTAATTATATTTTCCTAAGCAATCTTAGTATAGCATGCACCTTTGACACTAGGTTAATGTAACATGTTCCCTTTTCATTTTCCCTCTTAATTATCTTTTCCTTCTTTTTAAAAACCCAAGACTTTATAGAATAAGATAAATAAAAGAATAGGAGAAAGCATGGTGCTTTAATTGAGCATGGGAGGCTTACTTGGGGGCACTCTCTCTCTCACTCTCTCTCCTCTCAACTCCAGCAGCAGCATAGTAGCAGCAACAACATCTTCTTCTTCTTCTTCTTTTTCTCCTTGCATCCCAAGCCTCAACCCCCACACAAAAAAATCCATCTTTTCTTCGTTAAACCCTTGCAAAACACCTCCTTTGTTGGTTTTGATGACAAGTCTTTGCCTTTGAAGGCAAGTGCAGCAAGTTTAGACCCCCCTAAGACCAACTTGAGGTATTAAGCTCACCCTAATCACTTTATTGCTAAACTTGTAGCTTAATTAGGTTAAAGTAGTGTTTTAGTGAGTTTTAGTGCTAATGATGTGGTTTAAGTGATGATTAGATTAAGTTCGGGTTGTTAGGGTTTGATTAGCTTAATTAAGTGCTATTAGTGTCGTTTAACCCAAATCTTTGTTTCAGTTTACACTAAAATACCATATTGTACTAAATTAGTGTTAATTAAACGTTTTAGTTAAGATTTTGGGTAGTTTTGTGATCTGCTTTTGCACCGAACGCTTCAGGCAAAAGTTGCAAATACTGGGACTTTGTTACTGGACTAGGAACACACACACAAAGCACGAGAGCCCACTTCCCATCCCAGGCCGCAGAAATATTCATTCTGGCCGCAATTTTCGGCCAGAGGGTTGAGTTGGGTGTCGGGGTTTGGGCTGGGGGAGTCTGCTACATATCTAAGATGTTTGGTGTATGCAACTTTTCCTATTTCCACTCGAGTCAAAATCTGGAACCAAAAACCTTGTTTTCAACACTTTTAGACTTGTGCGACACGCACGTTTTGAGTTTGGGTCTGGTGGTTTCTGTGTATCGCAGCGTGTCAGGGTGGTTCCAGGCGCTTGCACACGTTTTGGTGTCACGTTTGCACACGCGTTAGCTTGCGATGATAGCTTTTCGTATAGTCATGATATCGCGTTTTTGCAGGATTTATCCTTATGTGTGTTGCTTTGTGTAATTCTAGGATCGCAGGCGGGGACGTCGGACACCGCGAAGAAGGGGAAGCAGGTGGTCGGATATACCTAGCTCGAGATCACCGGTGAGTAGATTTAACATCTACGGGGAAATCGCCCGTAAGGCGTTATGCGTCAGGGCTTGATAGGATGTGGTAGCTGCATGTTATATTCATAGATATATATTGGTTGTACATAGGTACCATTGTTGCATACCCCTCTTTTGTTGCATGTAGACATAGTACTTGTGAGACACCGCACTGTTACTAATGGTTCATGCTGCACGAGCACAAATTTGCATGCTACACACACACCGTTGGTAATTGCCATAACACTCGCGCTATAGAATTTCTATGAACCAATCCATCGTTTAGCTTACCTCATCATTGATGATTAAATATGCTTCTGTTCCTTTGTGTGCATACATATTGTGTATCTCCATACATGCATTTCATACTTGCTTATGCAAACAAACTTTCGTACACCCATACTTGTTATAGATACATTTGCATCCTTGGATGACGTGGATTTGATTTAGAGTTTCGGGAACTGCATGTCGTATTTTAAAACTGTAATTGTTTAAAAGAGCGGTTTTCTTTTGATATGCACATATTACGGCTTACTATTGCATACGTCACATTGTATGGATTTACGCATTGTACTTTGGGCTTTCATGTGATTTCTGGATTTGAGAACCGTGGTATTATTTAAGAAAGTATGCACTGTTTTGAAAACCCGGTTTCTCTTGATATGATATTTCAGTGCGTCCACCATGTGTTTTCTCGGTTCTGAGACGTGTGCTTGAAACCCGATTCGAGGAGTTGGATGATCCGTTTGCGGGTTCATGTTGGACCCGGTATGGTTCCCCGGGGCGAGAATGTTTTCGTGGAGTAGACGATGAGCCTAGCAGGGTGGCGAGTACCTACCGGTGATTGGTTGGACCTGGCGGTTATCCGGAGAATGCCGACCGGAGTCGAGAGATGGATATGGGTCGACCCGTACTGCCGGAGCCCGAGGGCCCATCCCGCAGACGTATATATATATATATATATATATATGGATTTATGTGTCGATGCTGGACACGAGTATTTCTGAGGTTTTCGAGTGCCGATGTTGGGCACTCCGGTTCCATGAGATTTATAGGATTTGAGGGCCGGGTATTGTGACGGCGCCTGAGTTATTGGGATTTTGGGGTGTTTTTGGTAGACACCGGGTTTTTTTCCACGATGATGATTCGTGTAGATGATATTTTATCCCATGCTCAGCATCCATTGTTATGCACTGCATCATGTAGTTGTAGTACCTGATAGAGTACCTCGCATGATTATTGCATACCCAGTTTATCACGTTGATGTTATTAAATTGCACATGTTAGAGTATCGCAGTACGTGCATACTTACGATTATCTTTATATGTTATTTTCTATTCACGAGTTAGAAACTCACCCCCGTTGTGCCATAGTGTTTTGCGGGTTGACCCTCAGAGTAGTCGCGGCAGGGCTACCTCATTGTACCTTTTTGCGGTGGATGCCGTTATAGTGGGCAGGTGTGCCATGTTGCTTATAGGTGGGCTTGCGGTATCCGTTTATTTTTCTTTTGTACACTCTATTGTATCTAGTACTCTCCATCTAGCATTTCATGTATTGAATTAGGGACCAGTTGTGAAGACGATGTTGTATATTATTTTGTACTCTGGATGTCGAGCTCGTGTGAGCAGACTTTATCTATGCAGTTTTTATCTTTTATGTTGTTTTTCACTTATGTTGTCATTTCTTCGCTACGGCGTCGTATATTATTGTCGTGGTGATTGTTTCCGCTGTTGGGTGTGATTGCTCCCGTTTGGGGATGCCTTATCTATATTACATGTCTTTTTACTTGTATCATGTCTTGTACCCGTTTCGGGGCTAGTTTTTACAAGGAGGTGCTGCCGAAATTTATAAGAAAATAACTTAAACTTTAATGATTTATACTCGAATTTTCTAAATGTTTTAAACCAATGTTTTCACCACTCACTACTTTTAATGGTTTGATTTCTGTGTTTCGGCTTACTTAATCGCGTTACGCCTGTAGACGTTACGTGGTCAAGTGCTGGTCACGGGCCGAATTCTGGGTCGTGACAAAATTGGGTCGTGACAGACTGATATGCCTGCATTAGGACCTCGTGCTTCTACCTATCAATATCAGGTACACACTAACGAGTCCCTAAACGTAGCACACCCTGGTTATAAATCAAGGACTCTGAATCTTTACCCTACCGAACATGCTCAGAATCTCATACAAACGAGCATCGGAGGGCTGTGCCTCACGAAAATGCTTAAGTAAAAGTGGACGGAGGCGGACATGAGCAAGCTGTTCCCTCAGTAGAGGCGAACTCAAGCTGTACTCAACGGTCGCACAAGAACTGTAAATCTGCATAAGACTGTCTCTGAACTGCGCACAACTGGAACAAGCCAAACCCCGGGCCTACGACTCAAAGTATCAGATACCACAATCGCCTTGTCCTGGGCAATAAAGGATCTTAAAATCACAATCCTTCATAAGCTCCATCCAATGGCGCTGTCTCAACTTCAGATCCCGCTGCAGGAAGATGTATACTAAGCTCTGGTGGTCCGTGAAAATCTGACACGACCATCCGCATGAGTAATGTCTCAAAATCTTCAACGCACGGCCACCGCGGCCATCTCCAGATCATGAGTGGGAAAAATCTACTCGTGCTCCTTCAACTGTCGAGAAGCATAAGTGATAACTCTATCGTACCATATCAGTACTTAAAAGAGCCCCACTCGCGAAATATCACAGTAAACAACAAGTCGCCCGATCCAGAAAGCAAAGATAGAACTGGTGCAGTCGTCAACCGAATCTTCAACTGCCGAAAACTCAACTCGCATGCCTGCGTCTATGAAAAGGAACCCTCTTCCTGGTCAGCCAGGTCAACGGTGCAGCGATACACAAGACATCCTGCACGAAACGGCGGTAAACCGGCTAAGCCCAAAAGCTGCGGACCTCTGTCACTGATACAGGTATGGGCTAAAGCTGTACGGCCTCGATCTCCCTCGGGTCCATACGAATACCGTCTCCCATAACCACATGACCTAGGAGTCCAACATAAACAAGACCGAAAGAAACACTTCAAGAATTTAGCAAACAGCTGGTACTCTCCGAATGTCTGCAAGCAATCCTCAAGTGCTGCTCATGTTCCTCACGACTCTTGGAATAGACCAGAATGTCATCAATAACAAAACAATAATTGGTCGAGGAACGGCCTAAAGAAATCTGGTCCATCACATCCAAGAATGCTGCTAGGGCATTGGTGAGTCCAACGACACCACCAAAACTCATAAAGCCCGTAGCGCGCACAAAAGCAGTCTTCGGAATGTCATCACTCCGAACCCGCAACTAATGATGACCTGATTCTGTTGGAGATAGTGCCGTCAGAGTCAATTATTGGATCACAAGCACGTGATTGCAATGATTGAGGGAGGACCAATACCAGTAGGACAGTCTTACTCAAGATGATAGTATGCTATCTGGTTTATCATTATCATTATGTACTGCTTTAGGTGACCTTACAGGTCGCTATTACACGTTGATAGAGCCCCTAGGATTCTTGCTTGACTGCCAGCAATATGATGGCGATCATATACGTGGGAGCTGGAGGTCTATAAGCGCATCCATAAATGGTCCCTAGTCGTGGGAGTTTCGAGACAGGGCATCGATACTCCAGAGTAGACTAGTGTATACAGTCGAGACCCCGACGAGGGGCGGTGGCCGGTCTCACAAGCCACTGGTGTCAGTTGGTTCACCTAAGATGTATACAGGTGCTCATTGGGTTATGAGTACACCGGACAGGACTCGCCGGGAACATGCTAGTTGATATTATACCTGACGTCAGATGGCAGTTCCCTGGTGACATGCGTACAGGTTAGTTCATTGACCTGAGATCGTCATTTGTCTCCTGTGAGTTCCCACTGTACTTTGCTTACTACCCTACCACGGCTCAAAGGAGTCGTGCAAACAGGTTTTAGTTGGGTACAGTCCCGAGCCACATGGAGGCAGTGAGCAGATCGGCAGGGGTTCGTCTCTCCCGGTATTGGGGGTGAGGTCACGCTGTGTCTAGGAGAGCCATTACACAAAGCCCTCGGCCGAGACAGGAGATTTACTGGTAGGTATTCCAATAGTATCTCAGGATGTTCTGGGTTACACTCCGACACGACTTGTACCGCTTTTGGGGATCTGACTTTTACCAACCCCCTAGGCCCGCCATGCGATGCTCATAGACGAACGGACCGGACTGTACGGATATTGTCACTGACAGGCTCAGTAGGGTATCAGCATGAGTTCGCTCACAGATGTCCCTTTTGGTCAATACCTGGTAACCCGTTACGTATGGCTAATACCTCTGACGTGCTAGTGGTTAAATCCATAGCCAAAAGTATTGACGAGTCTTTAGAGTCCCCCACAGACAGTTACTCAAGTTTCAGGCGAAATGCTGTAGAGGCCGTATGGAGATATGGCAGGGTTCGATCATATACGTACGGTATTGCACGGATCATGATCGGACGGATAATACTAGCGGGCTTTGGTTTAAGCCGGATCCTAGTATTGTACTGTGTAGATTTTGTCTTATTGCATTTGTATTCGGTCGGAATACAAATGCGGGTATGTATATACAGTCGCGGGGTTTTCCTGTAATTTATTACGGGATCAGTTTTTTGAAGTTGCCCGTTTGTATTCCGTTTCGGCCAGTTTTCCTTTGTTCCTTCCTGGCCAGATTTTTCTGATGGAAGGGCTAATTTGCAAATGTGCAAATTAGCATTTGTGGGGGGAGGGGTTTGTAAATGGAGGCATCATGGTGGCTGTTGCATTATTAGATTCTTTTTGAATCATATTCCTTTCATTTATGAGATGAGAGTTGATTTGGATGGTGGTGTGGCATAATTGCATGATTATCATCAAACCTTTTTCTTATGGTCACCTTCCCACTTGATTGTGCTCACCCCCCTTGATATAATTTTTTCTCATCCTTCATTTAGCAAGGGTCGGCCACATCTTTGAGTGAGGAGAGAGGGATTCATTTTTGGTGGTGTAGGAATTTTCTTCATCTTATTGAGCTTGCTACAAAATTCCTCACCTATCTCCAAAGTTCATTCCACCTCCATTATTATGGCAACTTTAACCCCTTAAGACAAACGGATTCTACACTTATCCTACAGCACCCTTGGGCACGTCGGCTCGCCAACTTCGTGTCCGAGTTGCCTCGGTCTAGAGGTGGGAGCCCGTAAAAGAACCCGGCGATATGGTGCCCGTTCCGACGAGGAAATGAAGACCGGAGATTCCGCGAGGAGATCGGAGTGGAGGCCGAAGACCGAAGGACACAGATCGCTCGGTATAGCATTCTATCCCATCTCTAGTTAGCTAGCTTTAGGTTAATGGTTCGATCCGGGTTTTAGGATGCGGTAGTGCCGGTTTTCAAGTCGAGAAAATTTTTCGTTTCCGCATTTTGGCTGAGGAAAGACGGCCGGGGCGCTACCGTGGTCCTACATGGTATCAGAGCCACGCCATTAACCTAGTCTAGCTTGCTCTAACGTGTTTACAAGTTCGATCGATCGAAAATTCCAGAAACCGCATTTTCATGCATCAGGTTTCTGTCGAATTTTTGCTGTGCTCAAAAAATTTTTTGGTACATTGTAAAAATACGAGCAGGGTTTTTTAAGCATTCTGTGAAAATTTGGTCGTGTGACGTCACTGTTCTACCGCGGAACCGCGGCCAAACCCACGCATTGGCCGCAGTTCCGCCGCCACTTTAACTCTTCACAGCACCAAATATTTACAGAGGGCTTCTGACTTGGAAATAGGGTTTTCGGTATATACTGTTTGGGCCCAGATTTTCTTTGAGTGCTACAGTTGTGCTTGGGGCCCACTTCGGGAAATTTAGTCGATCGAAAATCTTGAACATGTTAGTTCACAGTAGTTACATTATATCTGCGACCGTGAATGTCATTTGATCGGTAAATCCTGTCTAACTGCTATAGCTCTTTTAGACGGATTTGCGAACGTGATATTTACGTTGATGTTCTGTGTTGTGCTGTGATGTTGCGGATTTGTCGTGGTGGATAGCCTGGATGCAATGGTAGTACAGTTTGGTTATTTATGTACATTTGATATTGCGGGGCGAGCGTCCGACATGTGGACTGCCGTTACTGCCTGTTTGTATATTATTCTTTTGGGGTACGACCGGGCTGAGGTCGATGTACCCGTTGTATATTTTACTTTCTGTACTAGGATTACCCCGCGGAGGGGTGCACGGGTAGCCGGGTTCTAGAGGGCAACGGGCCCGTATCTCATGCCGTTGAGACGGAGGGGGCTTCACTCTAGAATTGGCGAGCTATTCGCCGCACTCGTAGGGGGTACAGGTTGACCCAGGAGGGGTGCCCGAGTTATCGGATTCCGTGAAGTGCTGGGTGGTCCATTCACGTTGTTGAAGGGGGCTGCCTCGCTTCAGGTTTTGGCGGGTAACTTGCCGCGCCCGTAGGGGTCTAGGATTTCATTGCACAGGCTATCCACACGACCAGGGGAACGTCGGGTTTCAGTAGCGGCTCTATGAAACCTGGGGATCCCAGATATCTGTATTGTTCTGTGATGCTTATTACTTTTCTGTGATGTTGCATTTTATCACGCCTTGAGCGATTATTATATATTGATATATATATACTAGTAGATGTTGTATATGTTTTACATCCGCACTAGTCCAGTCCCCGCTCTGTCGTTAGTTAAGTAACCTAACGGGTGATGACGGGACCCAGTGGCGAATGCGGATGGCATATACGTACATCGTATTTTCGTTCTTTTGTGGTGTGATCAATTGATGGGACTGCGTTGATTCGGATCAATGCAAGCTAAATAAACCTATTCTGATGTTGTTGGAACAATTTTTCAAAAAGCTGTTATTGCAAGGACGTTCTTTTTTGTTTTGCACAGTGGTATTTGGTTATGAATATCCAGCACCTCAGTCGACGAGGCAAGGGCCGAGATCCCTTCACCGGGAGTGACCCCTTGGACAGAAGTTTGCGTCAGGGCAATAACTTCACTATAGTCGATTACTTTTGCTTTGCATCGTGGTATTCAGTTGGAATATCCTGCACCTCATTCTACGGGGAAAGAGCCGAGATCCCTTCACCGGGAGTGACCTCTTTAGCAAAGGTTTTCGCCACTATATTTTTATAAAAAGTTATCCGGTTCCTTCAACGATATCAAGTTCATTACGCTAAAGGTTTTTCGCCAAAAACCTTCCGTAGCCCTCCGTCATTTCAGATTAGTATTGCTCAGTATTCGTGCTACGTATGTCGTGCATTGCCGAGGCGTAGTGTTCGGTAGCTCTGTAATGCTTTTCTGTCGCATGGATAAGTGGATTGGTTAGGACAGTCGTACGGTTATGTTGGCATTGTCAAGGACTCGTACGGGTGGGTTTAACGCAATCAAGATAATGACGGGTTGAACTTGACTAGGACTCTTTGATATGTTGGCATTGTCAAGGTCACTTGGGTCCTAGGGGTAAAAACATACATCGGGAGTTTCTAAAGAAACTGAAACTTGCCAGGCATGCGCATACCTTCTGGAGTGTGATAATGTGAGTGGATTCCATTATGTTATCATGCGATGATAGTTGGATCCCGATTCCCACTGATGAGTTGGTTTACTCCTCGGGTGATCCCGACTAATTCTTCTTTCAGGTTTGGAGGAGAATTTGACGTTACAGTGGGAGGTTTCCTGATTAGATAAAGTGATAACCATTCTGATCTAGGTTAGAGTGCACGCTGAGTGTTTCTTTTCTCTCTCTCTTTGGCATTGACCATGACCCGACCCTTGACTATGACTCAGTGACCAAGATTAACCGAACCTTCTTATAACACTAGCTTTTGGATTGTCAAAGTTGCATACCTCATTACCACTCCTACTTTTACCCTTTTCTCCAGGACACCCCGTATTACTACGAACGTCCACTTCCATTGGATAAAACCATCGTATGGTTATATACGAACTCGAAGGAATTTATTCGAGGATGGTTTCCGGTTCTGGAGAAAACGAATAGGTCTATTCAGTTGTCTTTTCCTCTTACCTTCTCTCAGGTTGTGAGTACTCCTTGGTTTAGGCGATAGTACACCCATTACACAAATTAGATAGTCTTCGTCCAAACCATAGGCAGGTGCCGACCGGTAGGGAATGAAGAAAACCAATTAGCCTAACGATGGAGTACAGAAGGTATTAAGTAAAGACAAATAAAGGGATTAGTAAGAGGGCAAAGTAAATTGCGACTGCTATTCATGACCAAACCAAGTATTTCATTACCACTCCCACTTCACCTTTTTATTTCTCCAGAACACTCCGTATCACTACGAAGATCCACAGTTATTTGGATACTCCATCGTATGGTTATATACGAACTCAAAAGGAACTTATTCCAGTTCGGGGATGGATTCTGGTTAAGGAGAAATAGGAATAAGGTTTATTCAGGTGTCTTTTATCTTCACCTTCTCTCGCATTGCGAGTGCTCCTAGGATTAGGACAGTACACCCATTATGCTTATTGGATAGTCTTCTTCCAAACCATAGGCTGGTGCCGAACGGTAGGGAAGGAAGAAAACCATTTGGCCTAAAGGGGTGTACAGAAGGTAATGACTAAAGACATATAAAGGGATTTAGAAAGATGGAAAAGAATTATACGGTTACAGTTGTGAATCTGGATAATGGCAGAGGCATTACTAGTAATACCAGGATACCCCATCGAAACATTTACATGTTTCAGTTTCACTGTGTACTGTTAAAAGAAAGCTGATTTCCCAATTAGACACTTGCTCCAGAGTATGTATTTACCAGGTTTGATTCTCACATCTGTATGGTTTTACAGATGATGAGTGGGAGTAAGTTATTGGGAATTAGGTGATCATCCTCATTATATCAGAATTCGTTGTAATTGGTGATATTTGAGGAAATCGCCTGGGCTATTTGCCGGACGGCAAATATTTGGTTTTGAATATCCGTTGTTATGCACTAATTTCAAATTGATATATCTGTACGTCTATTTTTATAGAGTGAGATATAACCTTTTGAAATTATGTCGGTGACATTTACCTATATCAGTTGATGGTTAGGTAAGGAGCATTAAACAGCTGTGTAACTCTTCATAACCATAGTACAGTTTTCAACCTACGACACACAGGGATTGAGTTATTAGACTCAGGGGACTTATACAGAGTATTGTATGTTGTCCAGTGTCCATTAGGACAGAGGGGTTGGTACTCGTGCTGTATTCTATTTACTTGTGACTTCTCTAGTTCTTAGACATGTGTTTCGTAGAAATGCAGGTCCAAGTTTTGAGAAGTTATAGGTATATGAGTAAAGTAGAGAACCGGGTATTGCAAGTATCAGGATTCTTCAAGGTAATCGAAGATGTAGATACTTGTGTATGGTATTCAGTTGATAGTAATGGTTTTGAGAACTTGTTTCTCTTTCAGGTTACTCATAATTGGAAGCTCTCCTAAGTTGAGTAATGCTGATCGGCCTCTCTCCATTCAGTAGACATGCACTGGAAACAGCTGCATGATTTGAATCTGGTTCCAATTAAATCAGTGCCTCTATTTCTAATATTGGATATAGAATAGTTCATATCTTAACTATGTTAAGGTACGGGGAGTTGTCCGGCTTATGCTTAAAACCAGACTCTGGATAACTCAAGGCACGTTTCTTTAATGGCTGTTTGTGGGTTGACCCGGGCTATGACGAGGGTTGATTTTCTACCATCTGGAAGATCAATAGCGATATTGTTCTTGACTCCCCACAGTTTTAATAAAATTGGATTTTTTTAGAAAACAGTAGTGGGAGTATGGTAGAACTGGAAGTGATTTCAGAACCAAAAACGATTACTGAAAATTTGATAAGAACCTAAATATTCAATCTGGTTTGACATTCCATTGGCCACTCCGCAGATGTGGTGGGTAACCTCAGGCACCCGAGAGGTACTCCGGTAGCCTCAAGGACGGTGATAGGGAAGTTCTTGTTTACCCAGACTTGCCATTGCTATTGTTCCAGACTGTGAGACCCGGCAGGAGGATGAGTATAGCGTCGTTCTAAACTTGCTTTAGAAGTGTACGTGTATATGACTCTGCCAGTGGGTTGTCGTAGTCAATGGGAGCAGCGGAAGCATAGTGGACAAGTGGCTTATGTCTATTTATAGACTAAAGTAGATATAGCGGAGATAGATCATCTATTTCTGATGTGACAGTCATAGGTTTGACTTCATCAGAATAGGGGATAGATCTGTTAAGAAGGTAGTAGGATGTGATGACATACACAGAGTAGGAAGTGAAATTCCTATACTTCGATCGGTTATACTTCGGTTGTCACACAGTGGTTTCTCCACATAGGATATGGATATTATATCAGATATTCTGGTTACTAGATCTATGGTTTTAGATCTAGATTTGGGTAGTTTCCCAATCTGCGTATTTAGACAGCATTCTAAAGGTATTTAGAATGGACGACTCCTGGCATGGTAGTATACCTGCAGGTGATGGAGTCACCCTCTCTAAAGATGTCTTATAGACTAAAGGGGAGAGGGACATGCATAATTGGCAGATCACTTGGTTAGGCAATTAAGTCAATCATGAGATTTCAAGTACCACACCAGATGTTGTTTTTGCAGTAGATGCAATAAGGTGATATTTATCCAATCCTGGAGAAACGGTCGGAAGCAGTTTTAGAACATAAGTGGATGTTCTAGGGATATGATAACATCAGCCTCTTTCAGGGGACGGTTATCATTCTAGGCTTCCAAGGTGACCTGGATGACAGAGTGACTGTCAGAGTTATAGTTTTCCCTCTTACCAAGGGCAGTATTTTGGACAGATGGTCCAAGGGGATACTGAGGGAGGCATGGCGCAGAATACTGATTGTTTTTAGTTGAAGATACAGTCGTAGAAGTTTGGATTTGGAGTTCATTTATAAGCTAGGTCCCATCAGATATCCCGACATATTCTAAGACAGGTATTGCTCATTTCGGGAGATGGCTTTCTCCGAGAACTTGAGATAAAGAGAGACAAAGAAAGAAACATCAGGGCGGATCCACTTACTGAGGCTATTCCTCGAACACAATAGTTCCGCAAACGGGCTTTGTGAGACTGATTAGTAGAGGAGTTGGGTGTTCGGTATCACACGGGCTGTGAGTATGCGACATCGTAATAATTAGCCTTGAGTGCAAGTGTGAGATTGTTGGAGATAGTGCCCTCAGAGTCAATTATTGGATCACATGCACGTGATTGCAATGATTGAGGGAGGACCTATACCAGTAGGACAGTCTTACTCAAGATGATAGTATGCTATCTGGTTTATCTTTATCATCGTGTACTGCTTTAGGTGACCTTACAGGTCGCTATTACACGTTGATAGAGCCCCTAGGATTCTTACTTGACTGCCAGCAGTATGATGGCGATCATATACGTGGGAGCTGGGGTCTATAAGCGCATCCTTAAATGGTCCCTAGTCGTGGGAGTTTCGAGACAGGGCATCGATACTCCAGAGTAAACTAGTGTATACAGTCGAGACCCCGACGAGGGGCGGTGGCCGGTCTCACAAGCCACTGGTGTCAGTTGGTTCACCTAAGATGTATACAGGTGCTCATTGGGTTATGTGTACACCGGACATGACTCGCCGGGAACATGCTAGTTGGTATTATACCTGACGTCAGATAGCAGTTCCCTGGTGACATGTGTACATGTTATTTCATCGACCTGAGATCGTCATTTGTCTCTTGTGAGTTCCCACTGTACTTCGATCACTACCCTACCACGGCTCAAAGGAGTCGTGTAAACAGGTTTTAGTTGGGTACAGTCCCGAGCCACATGGAGGCAGTGAGCAGATCGGCAGGGGTTCGTCTCTCCCTGTATTGGGGGTGAGGTCGCGCTGTGTCTAGGAGAGCCATTACACAAAGCCCTCGGCCGAGGCAGGAGATTTACTGGTAGGTATTCCAGTAGTATCTCAGGGTGTTCTGGGCTACACTCCGACACGACTTGTACCGCTTTTGGGGGTCTAACTTTGACCAACCCCCTAGGCCCGCCATGCGATGCTCATAGACGAACGGACCGGACTGTACGGATATTGTCACTGACAGGCTCAGTAGGGTGTCAGCATGAGTTCTCTCACAGACGTCCCTTTTGGTCAATACCTGGTAACCCGTTACGTATGGCTAATACCTCTGACGTGCTAGTGGATAAATCCACAGCCAAAAGTATTGACGAGTCTTTAGAGTCCCCCACAGACAGTTACTCAAGTTTCGGGCGAAACGCTGTAGAGGCCGTATGGAGATATGGCAGGGTTCGATCTTATACGTGCGGTATTGCATGGATCATGATCGGACGGATAATACTAGCGGGTTTTGGTTTAAGCCGGATCCTAGTATTGTACTGTGTAGATTTTGTCTCATTGCATTTGTATTCGGTCGGAATACGAATGCGGGTATGTATATACAGTCGCGGGGTTTTCCTGTAATTTATTACGGGATCAGTTTTTTGAAGTTGCCAGTTTGTATTCCGTTTCGACCAGTTTTCCTTTGTTCTTTCCTGGCCAGATTTTTCTGATGGAGGGGCTAATTTGCAAATGTGCAAATTAGCATTTGTGGACGGGGTTTTTGAAAATGGAGGCATCATGGTGGCTATTGCATTATTAGATTCTTTTTGAATCATATTCCTTTGCATTTATGAGATGAGAGTTGATTTGGATGGTGGTGTGACATAATTGCATGATTATCATCAAACCTTTTTCTTATGGTTACCTTCCCACTTGATTGTGCTCACCCCCCTTGATATAATTTTTTCTCATCCTTCATTTAGCAAGGGCCGGCCACATCTTTGAGTGAGGAGAGAGGGATTCATTTTTGGTGGTGTAGGAATTTTCTTCATCTCATTGAGCTTGCTACAAAATTCCTTACCTATCTCCAAAATTCATTCCACCTCCATTATTATGGCAACTTCAACCCCTTGAGACAAACAGATTCTACACTTATCCTACAGCACCCTTGGGCACGTCGGCTCGCCAACTTTGTGCCCGAGTTGCCTCGGTCCAGAGATGGGAGCCCGTAAAAGAACCCGGCGATGTGGTGCCCGTTCCGACGAGGAAATGAAGACCGGAGATTCCGCGAGGAGATCGGAGTGGAGGCCGAAGACCGAAGGACATGGATCACTCGGTATAGCATTCTATTCCATCTCTAGTTAGCTAGCTTTAGGTTAATGGTTCGATCCGGGTTTTAGGATGCGGTAGTGCCGGTTTTCAAGTCGAGAAAATTTTTCGTTTCCGCATTTTGGCCGAGGAAAGACGGCCGGGGCGCTACCGTAGTCCTACAGATTCCAAAACAAACTTTGAAATATGTCCCGCACCCTGGAGCTGATCAACGAAATTGTCAATGCGAGGTAAAGGATACCTATCCGCACCATAACTCGGTTCAATTGACTATCCATCAATACACAACCTCAAACAGCCGTCCTTCTCCTTGACGAAAAGAATAGGAGCTCCCCAAAGCGAAACACTTGGACGTACAAGTACCCCAACAAACAACTCTGCAGCTGATCCTTAAGCTCCCTAAGCTCCGCCGGCTCATCTGGAACAACGTCGGAAATCTCTCGCACGATAGGAACCCAGTCCAACGAACCCACTATGGCTCCGGTATCATGAATAGAAGCCATGATTCCTCGACATCCTCTCCTCAAAAGCCGACTAGCGTAAAAGGCTGAATTCAAGATGTGAGGGGTGGCACCACTGTCCTCCTGCACAACAAGAACTGACTCGCCGGGAAAACAGAACCTGGTTGTTCTCTCACGGCAGTCCACATACGCATAGCACGTACCTAACCAGTCCGTGCCCAAGAGAACGTCAAAGTCCAACATCTCTAGAAGGAACAAATCGATGGACGAATCTCTATCTCCTATCCAATTGGCACACGACCGAAACACGTGTTACGCAACAAAAGAATCGCTGTCCGAAGTTAACACAACAAACGGCTGATCTAGCTAACAAGACTCTCGGCCCAACCACGACACGAAGTGTGTAGAACAATGAGTGCATAGATCCTGAACTAAACAAACAAGTGCATCAAAAGACATACGAATTAAGAATACCTGAAAACTCTGCATTGGACGCCCGCGCGTCCTGATGAGTAGAAGCAAACGCTCGTGCCTGCCCTCTACCCGCAACTGGCTGAACTCTTCCTCTACCAACCTGTCCCCTCTGAACGAACCCTCTGCGACCATGACCTCTCTGAACATAAGTCTGACGCGGTGCCAAGGAATAATGTATGACGAAGTGTTGGAGGCTCCCGCATCGAAAACATCATACGATGGCTGCTGACCCTCCCGGGGATAAGAGCTAAACAACCGTCCTTGTCCTAAGCCTCTGCTACTCCCACGACCTAAACGATATCTGTCGCGGCTGTTCACTCCATAATATTGCATTATTATATTCCCCATTCTTATTCTTTTTATAAATAAACAGGTACTTTTGACGCATGTCTGCTACATGTTACAGGTTACAGGTTCTTGGACAGAAAACAGTGAAAACGATGAAAAGACGATGCAAAAGTGGATTTTGACCAACAAATAGGAGGATCTTAGATAAGCCTAGAAGAAGAACAGTTCACAATCAACAAGGCAACGCAAGATCCAAAATGTCAAGGCAAACGGTTAAAAGATCGCTACAAGTTTTCACTAAGAGATCTGGAGAAGATTCAGAAGCCCAATTGATAAAATAACCCAAGAACCAGAAGCCCAAAAAGATCCAGAGAATAACACAAAAATTTCAGCATCTGAACTCACTAAAGGGCCGCGGAACCGTGGCCCAAGCCAGCCATTGCCGCGGTTCCGCGGCTAGAAGAAGCCCATATGCAAAATATTTTTTACCAAAATACAGTGGCGGCGTTGACCGGTCTTCCTAGAGGGCTATTTTTGTAAATGCAAATATGCGGATCAAATGTAACCCTAGGGTTTCCTATTCTCTATAAATAGGAACTCTACAGATTGTAATTCTTTATGCCTCCTTTTATGAATAAAATTTAGAAATCTTTTGGATTTCCTTTTATGCCTCCTATTCTCAAAATTTTCTAATGAGGTTGATGTCATCCGAATTTGATCAACCTCATGATACAGACTCTTTTCATATGTTGTTGTTTGACCCAACCATTTACTCTTCCACCGAGTTGTCCGGGTCAACATCTAATGAGAAACCTTTTATAGAGTCTGACGATCACCCCATTTTTTCTGATGACATTATTTTTCGGGGTATCGATGAAAGCTTTGAGCAAATTTTCGCTGATGAACTCGCATTTTTACAAGACACGGGTGTTGAGATGAATCAACTCCAAGATGAAGAAATTGGACCTCCACCCCCTCTTTTGGACAATCATGACAATGCGAGTAATCCATCATTACTATCACTGTGTCGTCTCTCAAAATTGAGATGCAATCCTTTTCCAATACACCTCTTGTCACCTCCCCACTTCTTCATGTCAATAGGTGACATATTCTTCCACCAACCTTGGTGCTTCATCGATAAAATTTTTGACTGGTTGGTGTTGACCTTCGGTCTTTGCAAAGCTTGGCATTGACCAATAATCTTGACCCCCTCGTGTGATTTTAAAAGATTAAAATTGTTTAACTCAAGTTTGGGGGAGGGGTGGTATATTTTGGGCTCTTGAAAGAAAATGATTTTTACAAAATTATGGGCCACAAATAAGTTTGGGGGAGGATTTTCACTTTCATATATTCTTGCCCCCATTAATAATTTCCTCCCAAGTCTACAGGTTTTTGAGCTTAACAGATGACATCAGTGAGGACACTGCTGTAAATAGGTTTGGGGGAGGTTTCTGCTTATTTACACATCAATTTGCATCATATTTTGCATAAGCACAACATTTTCACACGTTTCCCAGAGGACGACCCGTACTCATCTCGGTCTAGCTACGAGCGACACCGTTATTGATTGTGGTAAACAAACACAAATTTTCACACCAATCAAATGGCGCCGTTGCCGGGGATACGTGCGTAATTTTTTATTCTTGCTATTTGTGTTGAATTCTTAGACGATTCATATCATTATTAAAACAAAACTGCAAATTGCATATTTAACGATTTGTGTGTGAATTTTGTGAGGGAATCTGGAGTCACGGACTTGAGGAAACAGGAGATCTAGGGTTTCACATTTCTCTGGTATCTTTCTTAACTCCTTCTCTCTCCTCTCAAATCCAATAAAATCTATTTTCTCCAGGATTCTTTGCAAAATAGCGCCGCTCAAAAATCTTTTCGCAAAAGTTTTGTGATTGGTTTTGTTTTGCATATTTTAATACGGACTTTAAGGGGCAAAGACCAAATCAAGATTAGGTGGGGATTTCATCACCCTTCCTAAGCCCCACAAATCATAAACTGAGCATATAGATCAACCCTTCATTAATTTAAAAAATATCTAGACCAGACTCTAAGGACTGTCGCACTCAATAAGGACAGAGGAAGGTCGTAGGTAATCTATCATTTATCCGCATTATTTTTGTAGTGCCTAGGCAAGTGTGTCGAAGGCTAGTGGTTTTTAATTAGGCCCACGACGTGGTTGCTTCCCACTTACCTGGCACTTACCTGGCTACAAGGGTAGTACGGAGGCGGTAGAGGATTTATCCTGCGCCTTATCCTTTGGAAGTTTAGGAGCGGTCTAGAGACTGGACCTAGGTAACCTTAGTTCTAGGGTTGCTTGTGCATCTTAGGGAGATTTGTCTTGAGTCCCACTTTTCAAAACAAGCCAATTTTAAATCACACACACGCTGCCACTTGCACTAAACCCGCTTAGTGCATGCTCGGCTGGACACGGGATCCTAGTGCCCGTCTTGTCCGCGTTCCTGTTATCGACGCTAAAGTCGTTACTTCTTCATCTTCTTTTCCCCCACCACACACCACATCGACCGAGATGGACGGCACTCCATCAGAGTATAACACCACGCTGCTACCGCCCGGAGGTGCGCAGAACCCACCGCGCATCTCTCTCCAAGAGCGATGCTATCCTATTCGTGGTCCTCTTCCTACTTGTCTATCTCTTCCACCACCTAATGGGGATAATTTCGAAATTAAACCCCACTACATCAATCTGCTGCCCAAATTTCATGGGCTTGAGTCGGAAGACGCGTACGTTTTCATCACCAAATTCGAAAACGTATGCGCAATGATGGGTACTTCACAATTGACTTTAGATGCTATGCGCTTACGTCTTTTCCCATTCACACTGTGCGACTTGGCAGAAAAATGGCTTTATAATACTGCCGCACACTCTATCACTAATTGGGATGAATTCGTCGTAGCATTTCTTAAAAAGTTTTACCCAAATCATAAGACTGCACATGTTAGGAGCGAGATTAACCAGTTCACCCAGCTTCCCAATGAACCATTTTGGAAGTGCTTTGAACGTTTCAAGATCTGCTTGTCCAATGCCCCCATCACGGAATACAAAGATGGGATTTATGTCGGATTATATATGAGGGCATTAATCCAGCGACAAAGCAGATGCTTGAAACAATGTGTCAATGCAATTTCATGTCTAAAGATGACGGTGAAGCTTGGAAATATCTGGAAGACCTTGCTGAACACACGTTGCAGTGGGAAAGCGTAAGACCACCTTCAACTAAGGGAGGTATTCACCAGCTCGATGTTTCTATCGCAGTAAAAGCCGAAATGGCAGCGATTCAGAAGAAACTCGAAGCTATTGAGAACAAATTCTCGTTATTCTCCCTAAATCAGGTCACGCTTCCTAAGACCGTCTGTGGTTGCTGTTCGGATCCTTTACACTTAACGGAAGAATGTTCTATGAATGCATCGTTTCAAGCTAATACTGCTTTTCAGCAGCGACCTAGAAACGATCCTTATTCTTCCACATACAATCAAGGATGGAGGAATCATCCTAACTTTGCTTGGAATCAAAACCAACAAAGCAATTATCAAAGACCTCCTCCACAGCAACCACAACCACAGAATCAGCCCCCCTTTCAGTCACAAAATTTCCAAAATCCGGCCAACATTTCTACACCACAAGTGGCCGGTACTGACAACTCACTTGCACAAACTTTGGATATGTTCATGAAACAATCCATGCAAAATTCGGCTGAGATAAGGTCTTCTATTGATACCCTAACGAAAAACTCCGCCTCCCATGGTGAGAGTATTAAATCAATAGAAAACCAAATCGCACAGTTAAACGCCGCAATGAGTGCGAGAGAGAAAGGGAAACTCCCATCTCAACCCATACCTGATCCTGGCCACTCACAAAATCATAATGTGAATGTCGTTACTACGTTGAGATCGGGGAGAGAGCTGAATAACCGAGTGGGTGAGCAGTTTGATGTTAGTGACACATTTGATACCCCAGCTTCTTCTTCTTCTTCCCCTAATTCGTCTAGTCTCCCACCTTCAACCGAGCCTATTCTCCATTTTCCCCAAGGCTCGAACCCCTCGCCCATTTCGCCAAATCTATCTAAGTCGATTCCCACTCCAATTTTGGGATCGAATCCGTCCCCACAATCCTCTCCAATGTTGGACCAAACCATTATTGACAAAGCACCTTATCCAAACAGGTTAAGGGGCAACAGACCAAGTCCACAAATGGAGAAGATTGTGAAAATTTTTAAGCAAGTTAATATAAACATTCCTCTCCTAGATGCTATTCAACAAGTTCCGTCATATGCAAAAATCCTAAAGGACTTGTGCACTAGGAAGAGAAAAGTTCAAGTACCTAAAAAAGTTTTCCTTGCGAGTAATGTGAGCACTGCTTTTACACAACAACTACCCAAGAAACGAAAGGATCCCGGAAGTCCTACAATTTCAATTTCTATTGGGGGTAAAAATATCAATCGTGCTCTACTCGATTTAGGTGCTAGTGTTAACTTGCTTCCGTATTCTGTTTATGAGCAATTAGGGATCGGAGAGTTAAAACCTGCGCATTGCACTCTTCAGATGGCCGATCGATCTATCACCCAACCAAAGGGTGAGCTACAGGATGTGTTAATCAAAGTCGGGGAATTCATATTCCCTGTAGACTTTATCGTTATAGATACAAAACCTGTAGCGAACCCACGCAATCAAAACCCGGTGATACTCGGTCGACCCTTTTTGGCCACTTCCAACGCAATAATCAATTGTAGAAACGGCTCTATGACCCTATCCTTTGGGAAGAAGTCAATTGAGCTTAACATTTACAAGTTGGGAAGTGAACCCTCCGAACCCTATGCTCATGTGTGTTCTGTCGAATTAATGGATGTCGACAGCAGCGAATTTGATCAACCTCATGATACAGACTCTTTTCATATGTTGTTGTTTGACCCAACCATTTACTCTTCCACCGAGTTGTCCGGGTCAACATCTAATGAGAAACCTTTTATAGAGTCTGACAATCACCCCATTTTTTCTGATGACATTATTTTTCGGGGTATCGATGAAAGCTTTGAGCAAATTTTCGCTGATGAACTCGCATTTTTACAAGACACGGGTGTTGAGATGAATCAACTCCAAGATGAAGAAATTGGACCTCCACCCCCTCTTTTGGACAATCATGATAATGCGAGTAATCCATCATTACTATCACTGTGTCGTCTCTCAAAATTGAGATGCAATCCTTTTCCAATACACCTCTTGTCACCTCCCCACTTCTTCACGTCAATAGGTGACATATTCTTCCACCAACCTTGGTGCTTCATCGATAAAATTTTTGAATGGTTGGTGTTGACCTTCGGTCTTTGCAAAGCTTGGCATTGACCAATAATCTTGACCCCCTCGTGTGATTTTAAAAGATTAAAATTGTTTAACTCAAGTTTGGGGGAGGGGTGGTATATTTTGGGCTCTTGAAAGAAAATGATTTTTACAAAATTGTGGGCCACAAATAAGTTTGGGGGAGGATTTTCACTTTCATATATTCTTGCCCCCATTAATAATTTCCTCCCAAGTCTACAGGTTTTTGAGCTTAACAGATGACATCAGTGAGGACACTGCTGTAAACAGGTTTGGGGGAGGTTTGTGCTTATTTACATATCAATTTGCATCATATTTTGCATAAGCACAACATTTTCAAAAAATTTTAAAAAAAATTCTTTTATAACAAAAGAGTAGAAAGTGAAAAATTACATCCAAAAGATAGGAATAGTTTAAGAAAACCAAGAAAATTAGAAGTTTTCTTATACGAACTAATAATAAGTAGTTATGAGCTGTTGTCCCAAGGGTTAGTAAAATGAAGGAAGTCACTAATCTGAGGATAAAAATAAGTCTGAAAAATAATTTCTATTCTAGAAGCCAAACATTTGAATGTTGATACCCTACTATAGGCACTTACACACGTCTTGAAACTCGGGATAGTAGAGGATACCTTGAAATGCTCTTGTCTAAAAGGCAAAGTATGAAGGAAGTGAAAAAAATGAAGAAAAAATAAAAATGGTGAAAAGAAAAAAAATGAACACTGGTTTTGTATCGCTAAGGCAGCAATAAAAAAATATAGCGAGGGTGCCTCTTCACCTAGTGCCCTAAGGCCAACTGGTCTAGGAGTCACTGCTAAGCCTTAGGTGGTGCAAGACGAGGAAAATATTATCACCGAATCTGCAAGCACATGAGTAATCGGTCGGTTAGTACCTCAAGAAGTATTAACGGTCGCATGAAAAGGTGTGAGCAAAACTAAGTATTCATAAAATTAAAAAAGTACTGAGGTAGATAGACAAGAGTATGATAGCTTGAATTGAATTCTCCGAGTGTAGGGATGTTCTTTACACACACGTGGGGTTATATGATCAATGTTTGGATGAAAGGTAGGAATGAAGAATAAAGACGATTGTAGAATGATGTGCTCTCCAAAAGAAATCTGAATTTTATTAATGAAAGGAGGCATCGGTGTTTCTTTTCCATTCAGAAATTCAGATCTGACAACCCTGCATGGATGATTGGAGGGATACATCTGTAAGTAGTTTTATTTAATTGCTCTAGTTTAGATTTTAATTCCTTGCCTTAGATGTTAGCTTTGGGAAAGGCTTTTGAGAGATGAGATCTCTCATCCCTTTCTTATCCATCACATAGAATCTATAGGACTCCATGCATACATGCACATACCGCTCCCTACGGCACCCTATCCCTCGAGGTAGCGGTGATACCGTAGTATAAAGGCCCGGTTATGATGTTTTCCATGGAGGTTAGGGTAAGAATTGATAAAGGAAGGACAAGAACCTAGAGGAAGGAACACCTTCCCGAATGGATCTAATCCCCTTTATTGATAATTACCATAACTTCTCTTAGATCCTAATTTGGGTATAGAAAGCGTTGACATTTATTTACATTTCCAAACCATTCCTAAACCTAACGCTAGCAAGAATAGATCTAGATAATTAGTATAGATTAATTAGTTTTTAGATTTAATAATTAATCCGAACACCCTTCGGAATTAACTCGTAAGCGCGATTAGGAGATTCACAACATCCCTGTGGACCGACCCGTACTCACCGGCTAGCTACCAAGCGACGCCGTTCTTGATTGCGGTTACAAATATTTTTGATCTATTTTTTAGAAAGCCCAAGCACGCTAAATCATTTCAATCAAATGGCGTCGTTCCCATTTGATGGGTACTTCACAATGGGATTAGATCCGTTCGGGAACGTATGCGCAATGATGGGTACTTCACAATTGACTTTAGATGCTATGCGCTTACGTCTTCTCCCATTCACACTGTGCGACTTGGCAGAAAAATGGCTTTATAATACTGCCGCACACTCTATCACTAATTGGGATGAATTCGTCGTAGCATTTCTTAAGAAGTTTTACCCAAATCATAAGACTGCCCACATTAGGAGTGAGACGCAATCCTTGTACCACCCAACCTTCCTTCGTGTCACCTTTCTTCTTCTAACATGGGTACCCCACATAAAAAATCTCTTGCCGAACTTTGGTATCCCGAACCTAATTTTGCGTCGTACGTCAATTTGTTCGGTCAATTTAAAGACGATCCTTTCTTGCCTAAAAAATCTTTGAAAGATCAAATAGAGGCGTCTAGGAGAAACAGTTTGACTTTTCAACCCACTTTTTGTGTCAACCAAGTCAACCTTCACCATTTACATATGTTGATACCACTTTTTCAAGTCCTTCTGTCACTCCTAAGCCGATGTCCATTGCTGAGCATATTGCTCAATCTCGCAGCCGATCTTTCACCCCTCTCCACTCATCTAGTTCTAGGGATCCACACGACTTTTCACCTTTTTATCCAGATGTTGACCCTACCCCTGTCCTACCACCCACTTCCTACCAGTCTTACCCGACCTTCCCACCTTCACTAGACACTGCTTCTACACAGCCTATTGGGAGTTTTGCATATCCATACCATTTTGAATCTTTTACCGAAACCCCCTCACCACCCAAGTCTAGTTTGGAAGAGTCGTTGGAGGCTTATATTGCAACAACAAATAAAATGACTAGGAATGTGGAAGCGTCCTTGGCCGCCCTTATGCAACCTACTGAACCGGTAGCTAGTTTCCCGCTAGCTCAAAATTTTTCAATGTATAAGGAGGCGGTTGGACAGAGTGAGAATGAGAGAGGAGTTCCAAATCAAACCTACCCTTACCCAATTGAATCCCACAACTTCAGTTTTCCATCGAATGTCCTAAATGATACACAAGATCAAAATAAAAACGAGTTGTGTGATTTTGTAGTGTTTGATTTGCCAAATTGTGAGGAACCCCTTTCGAGTGAAACCGCACCTAATCCTTTTGACCTTTACACCTCCACTCTAGAACCTAAATCGATAGATATCCATGCTTTTGATGAGGTGTCTAAGAAAATTGATTTTCACTTGATTGAGGATATAGACGCCGGGAATATTTTGGATGATGAACCTGTCGATTTAATTGAGATTTTATGTTCAAATCATCATCCCGAGTTATTAAATGTTTTTCCCGAACTTCATATGCGTCTAGATTTTGATGACAATGGCATGGATGAGTTAAATATTGAGGATAGTATTGAGGAGAGTCTTGAGGATCATATTGAGGTTGAATCATTTTTGTTTGATGTGTCTGATTTTCCAATTCATCCTCCTGAACCTTTGACTGTTATATCACCCTCCCTCCTTCCCATCGTTCTGACCCCGCTTGAAGACTGTGAGCTTGAAACCTTTTCTTTTGAATCTGACACAATTCTCACAGACGATAACACCTACTAGTGTTTCACTTTTTCGGACGATGCTGATGACTCACCGCTCGAGTTTGAGTCCTTTACATTTTCAGATGAGCCATCAGACTCGGTTGATTATAGTAGTTTCGAACCATTAATGGAATCTTTCAAGTTCGAAACAGTTTACTACGGTGAGAAAGATACTATCCTTAATTCACTCCCTTTCGTCTTTCCCATTGTTCCGACCGAACAAGAGACCGTTACGCTTTCATCTCCTATACCAAGTTCGGCGTACCCATGTTTTCTTGCGAATCTTGAGGGATTTGACCCCATTTCCCGACGGGTTGATAGGTTAGCGCAATCGCTTTTAACACATCGGTCATCACATATTGCGCTAATTTATTCACTCGATTTACACCCTCAAGATCGTACTCCACTTCTTTCTCCTTTCCGCCCTTCTTCTCCCCCACCGAGACCATATTCTACCATTCTTCTTTCCACACAGTCTCGCGTGTTTCTCATTTTCTTGCACCAACTATACCATTAACACGATAAGATTTTTGAATGGTTGGTGCTAACCTTTGGCTTGTGTAAGGCCAAGCTTAAGTTTGGGGGGAACCTTTGTATATATGTATATATATTTTTGTTTTCTTTTTCTATAAAAAAAAAATTCAAAACATTAAAAATATAAAAAAAATTATAAATAAATAAACAGGGGAGTGCCGGCATTTTAGACCCTCTTGGTTTAGCATGACAGTGAGGACACTGAAAAGTTTAAGTTTGGGGGTATGCTCGGTACGTCTTCTTCCTTCGCATTCATTTGTACATATTTTTGCATTTGCATACTTATTTGAAAACCCATAAAAAATTTGAAAAATTTCAAAAATTATAAAAATAATTGTATTCAATTTTGGCCATATTTGACTTAAGTTTGACAAATAGGTTAACTGGCTAGGAACAACTAGATCTTAGACTTAGTGAATTAAAAACCCTAAAGATAACCTTCTTTAAAAGTTTAACGGTAGAAAGTATATGCCTTGTAATTTATTTAGAAATAGGCAAATTTTGGGTTCACTTCTTGGGCTAAGTCGAAACGAAGGAAAGATATTGAAGCTTTTATTAGAGTATAAGTTTGAAAAATAGTTCCTAGCTTAAGTCTAGATTCTGAAAATGTATACCCTACAACTTGCACAATCACGCACCTTGAAACTTGGAATAGTAGAGGAGACCTTGAAATGCTCTTGTCAAAAGTCCTTAGTGCAATGAAAATAAAAAAATAAATATCAGTGTGAATAAAGAATAAAAAAATGGACACTGGTTCTTGTGATTACTTAAGGCTGTAAAAATAGAAAAATATTTAGCGAGGGTGCTTCATCACCTAGTGTCTTAGACCAACTGGTTTGGGAGTCACTGCTAAAGCCTTGGGTGTTGCAAAACTAGGAAGTACGCTTTAAAGTGCTAACGCATCTTGTAATCGGTTGTTGGTACCTCAAGAAGTATTAACGGTCGCATGAAGGATGTGTAAGCAAATTTCATTTAAAAATTCACTAATTAATAAGTGCTTTAGACAATGGACGAGAGTATGATTGCTTGATTTGAATTTCCAAGTGTAGGGGTGATCTATACACACACGTAGGGATATGTGATTGGAATTTAGATAAGAGAGAGGAATGAAAAATAGAACTTATATCTTTAATAGAGTTGATAGAAATTCCTAAGTGGAGATGAAATCCTAGAAGGAAGACTTAAGAGATGCCGAAAGCTAAGTAGGTCTACATAACATATATAATCTTAAGTTAAATAATGAGGAAGTGTGAAGAATATGGGTGGATAATCTGCGAGTCAAAAGATAATAGAATTCCTAGTAAGAAAACCTAATTGGAGAACAAAAGTCAATGGGCCGAGTTGATAGGATTTTGTGGGTGTAATCTGCTGAAAACCCTCAGGAGACAACACTCCTCCTACTAGGGACACCTAGAGGTTTAACGGCTTGTTGCACGTGCTCAGTGCAATCGCGTTTTCCTGCGAAAGTGTGGTTAGGATTTTAGTGAATAAAAATAAGTTTGCCCGAGGACGAGCAAAAGATAAGTTTGGGGGTATTTGTTCACACCATAATATTGCATTATTATATTCCCCATTCTTATATATTTTACAAATAAACGGGTGCTTTTGACGCATGTCTGCTACATATTACAGGTTACAGGTTCTTGGACAGAAAACAGTGAAAATAATGAAAAGACAATGCAAAAGTGGATTTTGATCAACAAACAGAAGACTCTTGATCAAGCCGACATAAGGAAGAATTCATAAAGCAAGATTCAAGACATCGACTCAAAGCGAAGGGTTAAAGTTCACTACAAGTATTCACTGGAAGATCTGGAGAAGAACCAGAAGCTAAATTGAGAAAAGATATAAAGAAATAAGAAGATAAAAAGTACCAGAGCCAGCCCTAAAAATCCAGAGAGCCAATTCCACTGTTTGGCCGCGGAACCGCGGCCAAACCACGCCTCGGGCCGCGGTTCCTCGGCAGTTTAAAGGACTTAAAAAGTAATTTTTTTAGAAAAATAAAGGGGCGGCGTTGACTGGTCTTCATAAGGGTATTTTTGTAATTTCAGACATGCGAAACAAATGTAACCCTAGGGTTTCCTATTATTTATAAATAGGAACTCTAATCATTGTAACTCTTCATGCCTCCTTTTAATAATAAAAATTCAGAAATTCTTTTGGAGAGCATCGGTGTTTCTTCTCCATTCAGAAATTCAGATCTGACAACCCTGCATGGATGATTGGAGGGATGCATCTGTAAGTAAATTTATTTTCTCGCCCTAGTGTAGATTTCAATTCCTTGCCCTAGGTAGATTTAATTTCATGCCCTAGAAACTTGTTTAGGGTTTTGCTTTAGGGAAGGATTTTGAGAGATGAGATCTCTCATCCCTTTCTTACCCACCAAATATTTACAATAGGACTCCATGCATACGCGCACACACCGCGCCCTACGGCATCCTACCCCTCGAGGTAACGATGACACCGTAGTGTAAAAGCCCGGTTGCGCGCGTTTTCCATAGAGGTTAGGGTAAGGATCTCTAAAGGAAGGACAAGAACCTAGAGGAAGGAACACCTTCCCGAACGGATCTAATCCCCTTTATTGATAATTACCATAATTCCTCACAGATCTTCATACGGGTATAGAAAGCGGTGAGATTTAATTACATTCCCAAACCATCCCTAAACCTAGCCCTAGCAAGAGTAGATCTAGAGCCGAACACCCTTCGGAATTAACTCTTAAGCGCGACTAGGAGATTCACAAAATCCCTGTGGACCGACCCGTACTCACTGGCTAGCTTCATGCGACGCCGTTCTTGATTGCGGTTAATAGATAGTTTTTGAGATACAAATCAAATGTGGTCCCGTATGCTCGGTACGTCTTCTTCCTTCGCATTCATGTGTACATATTTTTGCATTTGCATACTTATTTGAAAACCCATAAAAATTTGAAAATTTTCAAAAATTATAAAAATCAATGTATTCAATTTGGTCTAATTGATTTAAGTTTGACAAATGGGTTAATTGGCTAGGAACAACTAGATCTTAGACTTAGTGAATTAAAAACCCTAAAAATAACATTCCTTAAAATTTAGCGGCAGAAAGTATATGTTTTTGTAGTTTATTTAGAAATAGGCAAATTTTGGGTTCACTTCTTGGGCTAAGTCGAAACAAGGGAAGAGTATTGGTGTTCTTATTAGAGTATAAGTTTGAAAAATAGTTCCTAGCTTAAGTCTAGATTCTGAAAACGTATACCCTACAATTTGCACAATCACGCACCTTGAAACTTAGAATAGTAGAAGAGACCTTGAAATGTTCTTGTCTAAAGTCCTTGGTACGATGAAATAAAAGAAAAAAAAAGTGAATAAAGAATAAAAAAATGGACACTGGTTTTTGTGATTACTTAAGGCTGAAAAAATAGAAAAATATTTAGCGAGGGTGCTTCATCACCTAGTGCCTTAGACCAACTGGTTTGGGAGTCACTGCTAAAGCCTTGGGTGTTGCAAGACTAGGAATTTCGCTTTAATGTGCAAACACATCTTGTAATCGGTTGTTGGTACCTTAAGAAGTATTAACGGTCGCATGAAGGATGTGTAAGAAAAAATTCAATTAAAAATTCACCTACTGATAAGTACTTTGGACAACAGACAAGGGCATGATTGCTTGATTTGAATTTCCAAGTGTAGGGGTGATCTATACACACACGTAGGGGTATGTGATTGGAATTTAGATAAGAGAGAGGAATGAAGAATAGAACTTGTATCTTTAATAGAGTTGATAGAAATTCCTAAGTGGAGATGGAATCCTAGAAGGAAAACTTAAGAAATGCCGAAAGCTAAGTAAGTCTATAGAACATATATAATCTTAAGTTAAATGATGAGGAAGTGTGAAGAATATGGGTGGATAGTTTACGAGTCGACGATAATAAAATTCCTTGTTAGAAAACCTAATTAGAGAAACAAAAGTTAATGGGCCGAATTGATAGGATTTTATGGGTAGTATCCGCTGAAAACCCTCAGGAGACAACACTCCTCCTACTAGGGACACCTAGAGGTTTAACGGCTTATTGCACGTGCTCAGTGCAATCGCGTTTCCCTGCGAAAGTGCGGTTAGAATTTTAGTGAATAAAAATAAGTTTGCTCGAGGACGAGCATAAGATAAGTTTGGGGGTATTTGTTCACACCATAATATTGCATTATTATATTCCCCATTCTTATTCTTTTTATAAATAAACAGGTACTTTTGACGCATGTCTGCTACATGTTACAGGTTACAGGTTCTTGGACAGAAAACAGTGAAAACGATGAAAAGACGATGCAAAAGTGGATTTTGACCAACAAATAGGAGGATCTTAGTTAAGCCTAGAAGAAGAACAGTTCACAATCAACAAGGCAACGCAAGATCCAAAATGTCAAGGCAAACGGTTAAAAGATCGCTACAAGTTTTCACTAAGAGATCTGGAGAAGATTCAGAAGCCCAATTGATAAAATAACCCAAGAACCAGAAGCCCAAAAAGATCCAGAGAATAACACAAAAATTTCAGCATCTGAACTCACTAAAGGGCCGCGGAACCGCGGCCCAAGCCAGCCATTGCCGCGGTTCCGCGGCTAGAAGAAGCCCATATGCAAAATATTTTTTACCAAAATACAGTGGCGGCGTTGACCGGTCTTCCTAGAGGGCTATTTTTGTAAATGCAAATATGCGGATCAAATGTAACCCTAGGGTTTCCTATTCTCTATAAATAGGAACTCTACAGATTGTAATTCTTTATGCCTCCTTTTATGAATAAAATTTAGAAATCTTTTGGAGAGCATCGGTGTTTCTTCTCCATTCAGAAATTCAGATCTGACAACCCTACATGGATGATTGGAGGGACGCATCTGTAAGTGATTTAATTTCTTGCCTTAGTGTAGATTTAAATTCCTTGCCCTAGGCAGATTTAATTTCATGCCCTAGGAACTTGTTTAGGGTTTAGCTTTTGGGAAGGATTTTGAGAGATGAGATCTCTCATCCTTTTCTTACCCACCAAATATTTACAATAGGACTCCATGCATACATGCACATACCGCTCCCTACGGCACTCTATCCCTCGAGGTAGCGGTGATACCGTAGTATAAAGGCCCGGGTGTGATGTTTTCCATGGAGGTTAGGGTAAGAATCTCTAAAGGAAGGACAAGAACCTAGAGGAAGGAACACCTTCCCGAACGGATCTAATCCACTTTATTGATAATTACCATAACTCCTCATAGATCTTCATTCGGGTATTGAAAGCGGTGAGATTTAATTACATTTCCAAACCATCCCTAAACCTAGCCCTATCAAGAGTAAATCTAGATAATTGCCCTAGGTTAATTAGGTTTTTAGATTTAATAATTAATCCGAACAACCTTCGGAATTAACTCGTAAGAACGAATCGGAAATTCACAACATCCCTGTGGACCGACCCGTACTCACCGGCTAGCTTCTTGCGACGCCGTTCTTGATTGCGGTTACAAATATTTTTGATCTATCTTTTAGAAAGCGCAAGCATGCTAAATCAATCAATCAAATGGCGTCGTTGCCGGGGATGGCGTAGAATTTTCCTTTTCGTAATTTCGGGTTAATCATAAAATTTAAAAAAATCATAAAAATCTGAAAAATAAAAAAAAATATAAAAATATATATTTTGTTATTTTTGGAAGGGATACTTTGTTGTTTTAATTTTGCAGGATACACGAAAATCGGATCTGGAAATTTCCAGAAAGCAAACCAGAAAACAACACATCAGAACAGAGGTATATTGCCACCACAGAGCCGTACAATTTTTTCCAGGACTCGATCCAGCAGAACAACCGCGGAACCGCGGCCTTGATGTGCTAAAAACTGCGGAACCGCGGCATTTCTGACGGTTCATCGCAAAAATTTTCACGGTTTGATTTCTAATTTTCCCCTCTGTAAATCCTCATATATTTTTTATGGAAATTCCTGCAAGATTTTGTGCACTTTAAAAATATATTCCCTTCCAAATAACGATCTTGTGCAGGATTTTTAGGCCCCGCTTGAACTAAATTGATTACAAGAAATATTTTGTTGGTGCATATCTTTTCTCGAATATCTTTTTGCAACAATTCTTTCCAATTAAAGATTCTTGTGATATGCTTAAAATAATAATTGATTGCAAGTAATATTTTGTTGTTGCATATCTTTTCTCGAATATCTTTTTGCAAAAATTCTTTCCAAATAAAGATTCTTGTGATATGCTTAAAATAATAATTGATTGCAACCGCTTGAACTAAATTGATTACGAGAAATATTTTGTTGTTGCATATCTTTTCTCTCTAAAATCTTTTTGCAACAAAATTTTTTCCAAATAAAGAGAAAAAGAATAAAAATAAAAAGGACAAATTTTATTAGAAACTTGCAAAATTTTTGGCCTCAAATAGATCCTTGCACCACAAACTTTCTTTCTTTCCCCTTTCTTCTAACATGGGTACCCCACATAATAAATCACTTTCCGAACTTTGGTATCCCGAACCTAATTTTGCGTCGTACGTTAATTTGTTCGGTCAATTTAAAGACGATCCTTCCTTGCCAAAAATATCTTTGAAAGATCAAATAGAGGCGTCTAGGAGAAATAGTTTGACTTTTCAACCCACTTGGTGTCAACCGAGTCAACCTTCACCACTTCCATATGTTGATACCACTTTTTCAAGTCCTTATGTCACTCCTAGGCCGATGTCCATTGCTGAGCATATTTCTCAATCTCGCAGTCGATCTTTCACCCCTCTCCACTCATCTAGTTCTAGGGATCTACACGACTGTTCACCTTTTTATCCATATGTTGACCCTACCCCTGTCCAATCACCCACTTCCTACCAGTCATACCCGACCTTCCCACCTTCATTAGATACCGTTTCTACACAGCCTTTTGGGAGTTTCACATATCCAAACAATTATGAATCTTTTACCGAAACCCCCTCACCACCCAAGTCTAGTTTGGAAGAGTCGTTGGAGGCTTATATTGCTGCAACAAACAAAATGGTGAGGAATGTGGAAGCGTCCATGGCCGCCCTTATGCAACCGAGTGAACCGGTAGCTAGTTTCCAACTAGCTCCAAATTTTCCAATGTATGAGGAGGCGGTTGGACAGAGAGAGAATGTGAGAGGATTTCCAAATCAAACCTACCCATACCCAATTGAATCCAACAACTCCAATTTTCAAACATGTGTCCAAAAGGATGAGTTGTGCGACTTTGTAGTGCTTGATTTACCAAATTGTGAGAAACCCCTTTCGAGTGAAACCGTACCTAATACTTTCGATCTTTACACCTCCACTCTAGAACCTATATTGATAAATATCCATGCTGTTGATGAGGTGTCTAAAGAAATTGATTTTCACTTGATTGAGGATATAGACGCCGGGAATATTTCGGATGATGAACCTGTCGATTTGTTTGAAATTTTATGTTCAAATCATCATCCTGGGTTATTAAATGTTTCTCCCGAATCTCATATGCGTCTAGATTTTGATGATAATGGCATGGAGGAGTTGAATATTGAGGATAGTATTGAGGAGAGTCTTGAGGATAATATTGAGGTTGAATCATTTTTGTTTGATGTGTCTGATTTTCCAATTCATCCTCCTGAACCTTTGACTGTTATATCACCCTCTCTCCTTCCCATCGTTCCGACCCCGCTTGAAGACTGTGAGCTTGAAACCTTTTTCTTTGAATCTGACACAATTCTCACAGACGATGACACCTACGAGTGTTTCACTTTTTCGGACGATGTTGATGACTCACCGCCCGAGTTTGAGTACTTTACATTTTCAGATGAGACATCAGACTCGGTAGATTATAGTAGTT
Organism: Agapanthus africanus; assembly: GCA_030015575.1. Classification (NCBI taxonomy): domain Eukaryota; kingdom Viridiplantae; phylum Streptophyta; class Magnoliopsida; order Asparagales; family Amaryllidaceae; genus Agapanthus; species Agapanthus africanus. The sequence continues at coordinate 237,390,893 of CM057337.1, forward strand.
TCGAACCATTAATGGAATCTTTCAAGTTCGAAACAGTTTACTACGGTGAGAAAGATACTATCTCTAATTCACTCCCTTTCGTCTTTCCCATTGTTCCGACCGAACAAATGACCGTTACGCTTTCATCTCCTATACCAAGTTCGGCGTACCCATGTTTTCTTGCGAACCTTGAGGGATTTGACCCCATTTCCCGACGGGTTGATAGGTTAGCGCAAGCGCTTTTAACATATCGATCATCACATATTGCGCTAATTTATTCACTCGATTTACACCCTCAAGTTCGCGCGATCCTTCTTTCTTCTTTCCGCTCTTCTTCTCCCCCACCGAGACCATATTCTACCATTCTTCTTTCCACACGGTCTCGCGTGTTTCTCATTTCTTTCCTTTCCACCCTATTCTTTCACCAACTAGATCATTACCACGATAAGATTTTTGAATGGTTGGTGCTAACCTTTGGCTTGTGTATGGCCAAGCTTAAGTTTGGGGGGGACCTTGTTGTATATATGTATATATTTTTTTGTTTTCTTTTTCTATAAAAAATAAAAAAAAATTTCAAAACATTAAAAAAATATTAAAAAGATTTTATAAATAAATAAACAGGGGAGTACTGATATTTTGACCCTCTTGGTTTAGCATGACAGTGAGGACACTGTCAAGTTCAAGTTTGGGGGTATGCTCGGTACGTCTTCTTCCTTCGCATTCATGTATACATATTTTTGCATTTGCATACTTATTTGAAAACCCATAAAAATTTGATAAATTTCAAAAATTATAAAAATCAATGTATTCAATTTGGTCTAATTGATTTAAGTTTGACAAATGGGTTAATTGGCTAGGAACAACTAGATTTTATACTTAGTGAATTAAAAATCCTAAAAATAACATTCCTTAAAATTTAGCGGCAGAAAGTATATGTTTTTGTAGTTTATTTAGAAATAGGCAAATTTTGGGTTCACTTCTTGGGCTAAGTCGAAACAAGGGAAGAGTATTGGTGTTCTTATTAGAGTATAAGTTTGAAAAATAGTTCCTAGCTTAAGTCTAGATTCTGAAAACGTATACTCTACAATTTGCACAATCACGCACCTTGAAACTTGGAATAGTAGAAGAGACCTTGAAATGTTCTTGTCTAAAGTCCTTGGTACGATGAAATAAAAGAAAAAAAAAGTGAATAAAGAATAAAAAAATGGACACTGGTTTTTGTGATTACTTAAGGCTGAAAAAATAGAAAAATATTTAGCGAGGGTGCTTCATCACCTAGTGCCTTAGACCAACTGGTTTGGGAGTCACTGCTAAAGCCTTGGGTGTTGCAAGACTAGGAATTTCGCTTTAATGTGCAAACACATCTTGTAATCGGTTGTTGGTACCTTAAGAAGTATTAACGGTCGCATGAAGGATGTGTAAGCAAAAATTCAATTAAAAATTCACCTACTGATAAGTACTTTGGACAACAGACAAGGGCATGATTGCTTGATTTGAATTTCCAAGTGTAGGGGTGATCTATACACACACGTAGGGGTATGTGATTGGAATTTAGATAAGAGAGAGGAATGAAGAATAGAACTTGTATCTTTAATAGAGTTGATAGAAATTCCTAAGTGGAGATGGAATCCTAGAAGGAAAACTTAAGAAATGCCGAAAGCTAAGTAAGTCTATAGAACATATATAATCTTAAGTTAAATGATGAGGAAGTGTGAAGAATATGGGTGGATAGTTTACGAGTCGACGATAATAAAATTCCTTGTTAGAAAACCTAATTAGAGAAACAAAAGTTAATGGGCCGAATTGATAGAATTTTATGGGTAGTATCCGCTGAAAACCCTCAGGAGACAACACTCCTCCTACTAGGGACACCTAGAGGTTTAACGGCTTATTGCACGTGCTCAGTGCAATCGCGTTTCCCTGCGAAAGTGCGGTTAGGATTTTAGTGAATAAAAATAAGTTTGCTCGAGGACGAGCATAAGATAAGTTTGGGGGTATTTGTTCACACCATAATATTGCATTATTATATTCCCCATTCTTATTCTTTTTATAAATAAACAGGTACTTTTGACGCATGTCTGCTACATGTTACAGGTTACAGGTTCTTGGACAGAAAACAGTGAAAACGATGAAAAGACGATGCAAAAGTGGATTTTGACCAACAAATAGGAGGATCTTAGTTAAGCCTAGAAGAAGAACAGTTCACAATCAACAAGGCAACGCAAGATCCAAAATGTCAAGGCAAACGGTTAAAAGATCGCTACAAGTTTTCACTAAGAGATCTGGAGAAGATTCAGAAGCCCAATTGATAAAATAACCCAAGAACCAGAAGCCCAAAAAGATCCAGAGAATAACACAAAAATTTCAGCATCTGAACTCACTAAAGGGCCGCGGAACCGCGGCCCAAGCCAGCCATTGCCGCGGTTCCGCGGCTAGAAGAAGCCCATATGCAAAATATTTTTTACCAAAATACAGTGGCGGCGTTGACCGGTCTTCCTAGAGGGCTATTTTTGTAAATGCAAATATGCGGATCAAATGTAACCCTAGGGTTTCCTATTCTCTATAAATAGGAACTCTACAGATTGTAATTCTTTATGCCTCCCTTCATTAATAAATTTCACCATTCTTTTGGAGAGCATCATTTTTTGTAGGTAAATTATTTTCTTGCCTTAGTTTAATTTAGTTTAAGAATTTTATTAACTTGCAATAGATGTTTCTTCTCTTTAATAAAATCATGTCTTTTTTCATCCCTTCAATGAGCGAGTAGTTTCCTCGCTTGTTAGGGTTAGGAATAGGGAAGGATTTGAGAGATGAAGATCTCTCGTCTTTTTTCGTTGCCAATCTTTTATGAACATTAGAACTCCATGCATACCTTCTTATTCCGCTCCCTACGGCACTCTACCCTCGAGGTAACGGTGATTCCGTAGTCTAAAGGCCCGGATTTTAAGGTTTTCCATGGAGGTTAGGGTAAAGATTAAGAAAGGAAGGACAAGGATCTAGAGGAAGAATCAATCTTCCCAATCATCCTAATCCCCTTTGTTAAGATTTACCATAACACTAATATGATATATTTAATTAAAGGCATTGGAAAGAGGTATAGATTTTTGTTTACCAAATTTTCCCTAAACCTAATCCTAGCAAGTTTCTAATCCTAGTATAACACAACTTCAATTTTTAGATTTAATAATCAACCGAACACCCTTCGGAATTAACTCGTAAGAACGAATCGGAAATTCACACAATCCCTGTGGACCGACCCGTACTCACCGGCTAGCTTCATGCGACGCCGTTCTTGATTGCGGTTACAAATATTTTTGATCTATCTTTTAGAAAGCGCAAGCACGCTAAATCTATTCAATCAGCGGCGTCCAAACATCTGTCTCTGGGATGATACACCTGTACGTGCCCTCCTCGGTCTCGGAACTCCCAAAGTCTCTTCAGCTAAACGGGCTGCACCCACTGCTTCTGTATACGTGACACAATGCTGTTTGCTGATAACAAGGAATAACTGGGAAACAAAGGTGGCAACCTCCTGTCGCTGCGCTCGACTGTCCTCAACCAACGATTCCATCATCTGGCGCAAATCCTGCATCTCTGCTTCAAGCCTAGCGATGCGAACTATCGAAGGCGGATCAATCTGCTCCTGTACAGAAAGCGTACCGTCCTGGTCAATCCTCGTCCCAAACGAGTCAACTCTGACCTCGGATCTCGCTGTCCTTCTCTGAGCACTCAAAGTCTTTGGCGGCATAGTCACTAGAAATGGAAATAGGATTCGATATGAACACGGAAATTGAATCATATGGATATGTATCATCATGGAAGGAATTTCAAGCAATAAGTACTAAGGTTACATTAGGCGGAGTACCGTGTCGTAAGTATGCCGCGGACATACACACGCTACGTCACTCTGCTTAAGCTACCTACTCCATTATACCAAGGTCATCCTACACTCCGAAAGGTAAAACCTAACGCTCTGATACCAACTTTGTCACGACCCGAAATTTGGCACGTGACGGCCCTTAAACTACGTAACATCTACAGGCGTAACACAATTCAAGTAAGCCGAAAACCCAGCAATCTAAACCATCAAAAGTAGTAAGTGATAAGAACATTGTTAAAAATGTTTGAAATTTTCAAGTACAAATTCTTTAAAGTCCAAATTTACTTTCTTAAAAATTTTGGAAGCACCTCCTTTGTAAAAAATAGCCCAAAAAAATGGGTACATACAAAGATATAAGTAAAGCATCCCCAACGGGAGCAAATCCATGCCCAAAGGCGGAAACAACCACCACAACAAATATACGACGCCGTAACGAAGAATAAAAGACGATATAAATAAAACTGCATAAAAAGACCTCCAGAGTCACAAAAATAATATACAATATCGTCCTCACAACTCGTCTCTAAGTCAATATATGAAAGTGGTAGATGGAGAGTACTAGATACAACCAAAGATATACGATGTACATAAACGGATAACCGCAAAACCCACATATAGCAAAACTGCTCAGAGTCAGCCGAAGCGGTATCCGTTGTTGTGCCACAGTGTTTTGCAGGTAGTCCCTCAGGGCAGTCGCGGCAGGGCTTCTACTTCCTATTGTACTGCGATGGTCTATCACATTCAAGCTGATATCAATAAATGGCAATATATAAATGCAACAGTCATGAAATATACTCTATCAGGTACTACTAATACATGAAGCAATGCATATCAAATAAATGCTAAGTATAAGATAAGACACATCCTGTAAGTCTCATGGAACCTGAGTATTTAACATCGACACGTAAATACTCATACATACATACATACATACATACACACACACACACACACACACACACACACACACACACACATATATATATATAGGGCTCCGTCAGTCCGGATCGGCCCCCGGGCTCCATCAGTCCGGATCGGCCCCTCATATCTAAGGCTCCGTCAGTCCGGATCGGCCTTGATATGCACGTATCATACGCTCTATCCGAAACCCAAGTGCCCAGCTTCGACACTTGAATTCCACGTATCCATAAGTCCACGACTCCGGTCGGTATCCCCACGATAACCGCTGGAACCAAGTAATGTCACCGGTAAGGTAGTACTCCCCTACCTCGATCTCATCGCCATCATCTGCGATCTTCTTGCTCCAGGGTACCTTCGGGCCCCACCATGTACCCGCACACGGCCCACTCCACTCCTCGCGTGGGGTATACAAAACTCAGAACCGAGAAATCTCATGGTGGAAGCATCGAAATATCATATCAAGAGAAACCGGGTTTTTCAAACAATGCATAATTTCATGAAACTACCATGGTCCTCAAATCCAGAAAACATTACGTAATGAATAAGTATATTGGCATAGATCATTATGATGATATATTATGTAGGTGTACATATATAACAACGTCCCATACCACTGATATATATATACATACATATATATATATATATATACACACACATATATATACATATAAATATCAGCGTCCCATACCACTGATATATATACGCAGGAGTAAAACATCCAGAAAATATCATTTGAAAACCATATCTCAATGTGAAATCCTTGAAATATAATATATGCAACATGAAACAGTAATATGAGCATATAAAGGAAAAACCGCTATTTAACGACAACAAGTTATTTAGTATATCATGCGGTTCCTAATTTCTCCGAAATCAAACGCAATATCATATAAAGGTGAACATGTAACTATAGAAAGATATGAGTATATACCTATCAATAAAGATGTAATACCCTCCAGGTATAAGTGTAGCGATATCAAGATATATAGGTATACATGTAAGTATGTAGGTATGATATACATGTAGCTATGTCTCATATGTGTATATACCTATCACTAATGGTACAATACCATATAGGTATATATGTAGCTAGCATATGGTCATGGCAAGGCATATGTGTAAGCATGTAGGTATACAGGTATGCTATATGTCATATGCACAAAGGAATATGAATCAATGTCTCAATATCCCTAACCAATACAATATCACGTATGTATAGGTGTCAACTATATCTCATATGTATATGGATTGTGCATGTCATGGCAATTATCGACGGAGTATGTGTATGTAACGCTTCGAAAATCGTTTAGGCAGTTTTTCGGCAATCGGCAAAATTAGCAGTCTTTTCCGTAAAAAAGTCAAAATAGGTATTTTTCATTATAGGCCTAATTATACAAAATTTAGATAAGATATTACTATAAATTGATCACTAAAATGTCACTTAAAATTTTCTAGTTAATTAAATTTTTTTCCTTAATTAATTATTTTTAATATTATTTTAAGCTTTTAAAAATACATTTAATTAGTGATAAATACAAATTTAATTGGGTAATTTATATAATTAGGAAACATTATAACTAAAATTTAGTGTAATAAAAAAAATTTAGTAAACATTTCAAGTTTAATAGTTTATGGTAAAAGGGGGTTGAAAAATGGAAAGAAAAAGGGTTTTTTTGAAAGTTTTGATGTGATATGCATTTATTACCTTAAGAGATATTTTTTCTTTGGAAAATTCTACACAACCTCACACTTTTCCTCACCTCCCATCACCTGGCCGAGCCTTGCTGCTGCTCCCCTTCTCTTTTCCCTCACTTCTTTTGCTTCAATTCTTGCAAAAATTATCGAAATCCACACAAAAATACACAATTTTCCTTACAATTTCTAACCTAAATCCTTTTCCACTTTCTCTCAAACCCTAATTTGTTTAATAAATGGACAAAAGAGGTGTCTTGGAGGCTAGTGCAAGCTAAGAATCAACACTTGTAAGGTATAATCCTAATCTAGTGTTTAATTGTAATTTAAGCTTGCTAGATTTAGTAGTTTAAGTGTGAAATTTGGGTTAATTTGTTTGCTCATGATTTTCAAGAGAGTGTTGATGTTCTAATTAGGGTTTGTAGCATGGTGGATGGGTTAAAGTTAGTGTTTTGGCTATCTAATTGGTTAGAATGGTTGTTTGTGCGATGTAGCGATCGCTATACCGTAAATCGCGATACTTGCATCGATATTTCTATGTCAATGCTTACTAGTTTTTCTAAAATTTAGGAGGTGATCTAATTGCGATATATTAGCGATATAATTAGCATCTCATACAACTATTAGTGTGTGCGAATGTGGAGTTTTTTCTGGTCGGGGTTTAGTTTTGACGATTGCCCTGAAACGGCGATTTTAGTTAAGGTTTTAGCGATTTTCGTGTGTTTTCCGCGCACCGAGTGCACGTTGTGATTAATTCGAGAGCGTCGATCTTTTCATATTATAAGTTGCGTCATTTCAGGAATCTGTAATCTTATATTGTGTGTTATGCAATTCTAGGAACGATTGCGGAAACATCAGACGCGGCGTGCAAAGGCAAGGCGGTGGTTGGATCGGATTAACGAGACATTCAGGTGAGTAGATGTATTCATCTATGGGGGAAATCGTCTGGATGGCGCGAGGCGCCCCCTAGTTAGGATTACTTTATTTCTTGCAAGATTTGCATTGTTAGTTAGCTAACCCCCCTCATTCACATTGCATACCCTTATAGCTAATCGTCTGCTAGATTGCATGGATATCCATATACACATGTGTGATATCACTTCGTAGGACACGTACACCATTACCATTGGCTCCTTTTGCACGCGCACTATTCATGTGACACACACGCCTTTGGTAATTGCCATGCCACAAGCACTGTAGGACCCGTTTAGTTTAGTATCACCACTTGTATATTACACGATATATGAAATCGCATAGCATGTATATACCTCGCATCATCATCATACTTACATAGATTTCTAGCCACAAATCACATCGCATACCTTGATATCATAGACATTTATCATATACAACATGTTGGGTATTATGATTTTCTTGAGGATTTCAGTATTGCTGTGATTTCTGGATTTTGGGGAAAACCGCAAGAATTTAACAAAAGCTTATATTTATCATTTTTAAAAAAAATGTTGCGATTTTCTCGTGATGTATGTGTCGTCCGCCATGAGTTTTCATGTTTTCTGTTGGATTTCGAGACCCGATTCGAGGAGTGGATGAACCGTCTCGGATACATGGTGGGCCCGGTATGGTACTCCGGGGCAAGAAGATCGAGTTGTAGACGATGAGCCTGGCAGGGGAAGGCTACCTACCGGTGATGTCTGGCACGGCGGATATCCGAAGGATACCGACCATTGTTGTGAGATTTGATAATATGGGCCGATCCGGACTGACGGAGCCCGATGTATTGAGACATTGATACAGCGAGACATTGAGACAGATGTGTTTGGTGTTGATGCTTGACATGGGATTCAGATGATTTCTTGATGGTATTCAGCTATTATACAGATATTATTTTTCGAAAGTTAAGAATGCAGAACTCATAGCATTTAAAACCCTTAAAGATTTAGTATTGATATTGCATACATGTGCATACATACTAGAGATATTACATCACATCTGGACATACATGCTGTGACGCATTTGCGTGCATTCTTACGATAGCCTTACTAGATGTTATATTCTACTCACGAGCTGGCAACTCACCCCCGTTGTGCCACAGTGTCTTGCAGGTCAGACTCATCAGCTTTGTAGCGACGGCTTATCTTATTAGTGACTTCTTTTACTCAGACTCACGACATTGCTCGTAGGTGGTTTGCGAGAGAACTTTTATCTTTTTTTTTGTACTATTTTTGTATCTAGTATTCTCCATCTACCACTTCTTATGTGTATATGCGACCTAGTGATGAGACTGAGAGATTTGTGTATATGTGGTTTCTTTTGGTCGAGCTCACTTGAGCCGACGTTGTGTTTTCTTATATATTGCATTTTCTTATATTTTGCATTTTTTATGCTCTTTTCTTGATATTGCATATATATATTGCGTGTGGTTGTGATCCTCCTTGGGCGAAGAGCTAGCTCCCGCTTGGGGATGCCATTTTGTGATTACAGGTTATATATCTTGTTGTACCCATTTTGGGGGATAGAATTTACAAAGGAGACTCTGCCGAAATTTTCGGAAATTTTTTATGTTTTAAAAAAAGGGGTTCAATGCAACTTAATTGATTTCAAGTTGTTTTCATGAAAGGTTTCCTTCATTCTTTTGGTTTTGGTTTAGATTTTTCTAGGCTTTGGCTAACTTAGGTTACGTTACGCCTTTAGACGTCTCGTAATCTAAGTGCCAGTCACGTTCCGTACTTTCGGATCGTGACAGTGTAGCATACAATTAGTGCTCATGTAACATGAACCGTTAATAATGGTGTTGTGTCTCATTAATACTATGTCCATATGCAATAGGAAAATGAAATATGCAACAAAGGTACACATGTACAATCAATGTCCATATACTAAATATCAAGAATCATATCCTTTAATCTAGCCCAGACGCATAACACCATGCGGGCGGTACCCCTGTAGATGTTAAATCTACTCACAGATGATCTCGAGCTAAGTAAATCTGACCACCTGCTTTCCTTTCTTCGCAGCGTCCGAAGTCCCTACTCGCGATCCTAAATTTCACGAACACAACACATAAGGTTAAATATCCTGCGCCAATACAAAGATAACTAAACGCAAGGATAACGTCCACAAGATAAACACATTGTGCACTCAGTGCACAAAACGCGCACGATATCGGCATAACCCTAGCTAGGATGACACAACCACCAAGCCTAGACCCCGATCGTACCGATCGCACATTCACAACACAATATATATCGTGGAATCTAATAAATATAACAACGCAACGTCAATAGAAACCCACGCCTAATATATCCAAAAATCTAGTAAGCAACTTTTAATCAATTTAGCTCAAATCTACAAGTTTAACTAAAACTAGTAGTCACAAACATCACATAAAAGCTTGATTAAACCACACCAACCTTTATTACAATTTTAATCTCACCCAAAAGTGATTTAGTAAAAGTTTAGTTTGCAATTAAGCTAATTAGATAATTAGGAAAAATATCATTTAACAATCTTGCACTAGGTTAAGTTTTATCCAAGTCTAAACTTCATACTTAACCATTACAATAAACAAAACCCTAACTTGATTATCAAAAACCTTTTCTAGAAATTCTAAATATGCAAATTAAAGCCATATTTAAACATCCAACAATCTAGCATAATATATTAAAGCAACAACTAAGGTTAGGGTTAGGATTTATACCTCACACTAGAATCATAAACTTGCAACTAGAAATCCAAATTAGCCTCTAAAATGCTAACTTTCATGAAGATCCAAGCAAGAATTAGGCTAAAGAATAAAGGGTATTGATTTGTTTTTGAGTTTGTGGGATTATTTGATGATTTTTGATGAATTTTGGAAGCTCAAAGAAGTGGAAATGGGGTGGAAAAAGAATTGGGGCAGCAAGGGGAGGGGTCGGCCAAACATGAGGAAAAGAGGGGATAAGTGTGGAAGTGTGTGGAATTATCTAGTTAAAAACTTATATTAAAGCTTAATAAAACAAAACTTATGTAGGGTTCCTAGACACGCTAATGAGGTTCTACAACTGATCAAACATGTCCAATTAAAAAATTTCTTGTGCCGAGAAACCCTAAGCAAAGATCGTTAACTAGATGATAGGCGAAAAACTAGCAAGTTAACAACTTAACTAAAAAAGGGAAAGGGGCTACAACCTTTGTAGATCCGGTCCTCCACTTCCTTAGCTCCGTGATGACGTCCTTCCACTGCGATCATCGGATCCCGGACTCTAGCGATGGTTTCGTCGAAGAAATGATCGGGCTAGGTCGTCGACTTCGATGCCGAAGATGATCTACGTCGAGGCAACTCAAGATCAAGCTCTATATTCACTTGGTCATAGAACTTGTGAAGATAACACACTCTACTACATGGCAAGTGGTAGAGGATGAAGAAATAGAAAGTGGGTTCACTTTGGATTTGGATTTCTCACTTGGATTCATCACTTGTAATTTTCTAGTAAGTTTTCTTCACCTCTTGAAGAAGATGAAGAAGAAGAAAGAAAATGAATTATGAATTAATTTCTAAAAAGAAAATCAAGTGATGGTTATCATAATGCAACCATGGGTGAGTTTAACTAATGTAGAGACTAAACTAGGGTTTAGGTGAATGGTTAGGTTTAGGAAAGAAACAAAATGGTCAAAGCTTCATGAAGCTTCAAAATAAATCCAAAGAAAGCCACCATTTCATTTCTTGCCAAAAAGAATAAATAAAAAAATGAATAAATAAATAAATCAAACCCTGACCATTAACCTAATCATAGTTTAAAGCATACACACACCCAAGTTTGCATGTATCATCAAACATGATACAAACTAGTGCACAAAACTATATCATATATACAATGTGCACATCAAGTGAGAAAATCCATCTTAAGTGAACCAATACTAGTTAATGTAAAGTAATATATCAAATATATAATTATACATTAAATCATTAAATCAACACTTGATTTAATGATCCGGTCATACTGCATATAACCGACTAATATCAAGCGTATCAATGTATCGAATCAACACTTGATTCGGTAACCCGGCTATATCTCATATAACCGTCCGATGATACAAATCGCGAGAATAGAATTCAGTATCACATACTGGTATTATTCTCGGTCCCGCACATATCTTATATGCGCTCCTATTTCGTTTCGCTTAAGCCAGGAAACCTCTGTGTAGGACTCTAAAGACTCGTCAATACGCCGGTAGCAGGTGATGATCATATCAAACACCCACAAGCCGCAAGCGGTCTGCTAAACATAACGGCCACCCGGGTATTGAGCGATCAGAAGATCAACGAGCAAGCCCGCTCACACTCCTGTGATTCTAACCAGTAACACTTACCGTACAGTCCGGTCTGTTCGTCTGATATGTCGCATATCTCGCCTAGGGGTGGTAAACGTCAGACCCCAGTAGCTTGATAAGTCATGCCGATATAAGGTCCATAACAAGCGTGAAACTACTGATAACTCTTACCAGTATATCATAGCAACCCTGGCCAGGGATTTCCAGTTATGGCCAGTCGAGCATAACGCAACATCAACCCCCAATACGGGAGAGACGAATCCCCTCCTATCGCTCATTGCCTCCATGTGAATCGGGACTGTACCCAAAAACCACCTGTTTGCACAACTCAGTAGAGCCGTGGTGGGGTGGAAATCAAAGCACAGTGGGGGACACAAAAGACTCTATGACGATCTCGGGTCAACAGACTAAGCTGTACCAGTGTCACCAGAGAACTGCCATCTGACGTGAGGTATAATACCATCTGGGAGTTCTCGGCGAGTCCGTTCAGTGTACCCAGTCTCCACTGAGCACCCGCATACCATCTCCGATGTCAAACACCAATGGATATGGGATCATCCATCGTCCATTACATGGGTCGAGAAGATATACGCTAGTCTACTCTGGAATATCGATGCCCCGTCTCGATATTCCCACGACTAGGAACATTGAAGGATGTACTCATGGACTACCCAGGCCCCACTAGTATGATCTCCATCATAGTCCTGGAAGTCGAGTACACATCCTAAGGGCTTTATCAACATTTAACAGAGAGACAGAAAGTATACATATTAAGATAAAGAGCAACCAGATAGCGTACTATCATGTCGAGCAAGAAAGTCCTACCTATATATGTCCCAGCATCCACTACAATATACATCCAATGTACAGTAATGGCCTCTAGGGCATACATATAACTAACAATCTCCCACTTGCACTAGGGCCATCTTTAGCAGTGGTTGTAGTGTCTAATACTAAACCATCCCATATATGTCTCTCTCTGGGAAAAGGCCTTTGTGAGTGGATCCGCCGTGTTGTCCTCTGAGTCTACTCTCCTAACCTCGATCACCCTGGAGATCAACTATCTCCATGATCAAGTGATGCTGCCTCAGAATATGTCTGGGTCACTGATGGGATCGGGGTTCCTGGGCCAAAGCCACACTTCCATTGTCACACAATGGTAGGAACCTAGTTCATCTCATGAACCAGTATACACCCAAACTGCCTCTTTGGTAGTATCTTTAATAGCGTTGTTACCAGCCTTTATCGTCTAGTTTGCCACGGTATCTAGCTTGGAACTCTTCCAATATACCGTCCCTTCACTGAGGGTGAAGACAATGCCTGCGTCTGACATTCAGTCGTCCTTATCACCCTGGAACCTTTCCAGTGATTCTCCCCAGGATCGATTGATACCATCTCACTAAACCTAGTGAGAACCCTAACATCCATTTAGATCTATCTCATAGAACCAAAACCCAGGATTTAGGAGGTATCACTTTGATCTTATATGGAGAATCCATGTGATAAGAGGAGATTGACCGTGCGTAGCATAGGAAACTCTTTTCCTATTAAGAGTATGCCATCCACGTGCTCTATGAGGATCATCACCATACTCCATACTACCTTTTTGTACATACAAGGTTCATCTACCATTTTGATGAAGTCAAACTCTTTGACTACCACATCAAAATAGATGTTCCAACTCCGCGATGCCTGCTTTATCCTGTAAAGCAACTTGCATACGTTTCCGCTGCTCCCACTGTTTACGAAGCCCTCTGGCTGTGTACTTATAGACGTTCTCTTCTAAATCATTATTTAGAAAAGCAGTCATGGCACCCAACCACCAGATATCGTAGTCATGGTATGCAGCAATGTTAAGTAGGATCCGGATGGACTTAAGCATAGGCACTGGAAAAGGTTTCATCATTATCCACGCCTGGTCGATGACGAAAACCTTTAACAAGTCTAGCTTTGAAAGTTTCAACTTTTCCATCTACACCAAGTAATCTTCTCAAGATATACTTGCTCCTGATGGGGATTTAACCCTTCGGATATAGCAGTCAAAGTCCATATTTTGCTGGTGTACATGGATTCCATCTCAGATCGCTAAGCATCCAGCCATTCTTACAGAGTCCCTACTCTCGATGGCCTGCTCAAAACTAGTTGGGCCATCATCTCATGATGCATTCCTCGCTCCCACTGTCATCGAGAAACCGAAGTATCTCTCAGGCAGGTGAGGAACCCTGCTAGATCGGCGGAGAGACTGAGGTTCGTTGGGGACTATTGAATCCTTTGGTTCTATCAAATCATCAGCTGCAGTTTTGTATAGCTGGAACCTTTCCAGTTGTACAAAACTGACTTTGCCTCGATCTTGTCCGGATTTTGCTTTTGACATAGGCCGGACAATCCCAAATCTTAACTTACTTAAGAGATAGGCTCTTCCCATACCATATCTTATATGGAATGGTAGGCACTGATTTGATTCGAACCTAATTCAATAGGTATGCAGCTTCTTAAGTGCATAACCTCCAAAAGGAAACAGGTAACTCAGCAGTACTCATCATAGAGCGTACCATATCACATAGGGTGTGATTGCTCCGCCCTGATACACCGTTGTGCTGTGGTGTATTCAGAGGAGTAACAATGAGAGAGAATCTCATTCTCCTTTAGAATAATCCAGGAATTCTATGCACAAGTACTCTCCTCCCTGATCTTATCATAGGACATAATACTTATGCCCGGTTTTTAGTTCTCTACTTCTTACTTATATTCGGTGATTATCTCAAAAGTTTCGGACCTATGTTTCAACAGGAACATATGACTGAGGCTTGAGAGATCATCAGAGAATGTAATGAAGTACAAAGAACCGGTCCTGGCATGTGTAGATAGGGGATCTTACATACATCATCATGTATCAGTTCCAAGAGTTTACTAACTCTTTCTCTGTTTCCATTAAACAGAGCTATGGTCATCTAATCTTTGTGACATGACTGGAAAGTTTCATAAGATGTAAATTCAAATTGATTTAAATATGCATCTAAATATAACTTCAGCCAGTCGGGTGGCATTGATATGACCTAGTCTACAATGCCTAAAGAAGGATTCGTTCATTTCTGAACTCTTCCTCTTGTGTGTGTTCTGTATACTAGGAACTGTAGTTTGATTTAGAACGTCAATGCTTTTAGATAACGTGCCTGAACCGATCAACTATTGATATAGGAAATGTTCAAAACATTATCCAACAATACAAAATTGTATCCTTCTTCAATAATAAAGAGACTGATATGATTTTTTATATCAGGTTCGGTATCTAATAATATTTGTTCAGAATCAATGTATTGGTAATAAAGGGTGACAGTGACCAACAGACTTGGCTGCAACACTTGCACCGTTTTCTGTCTCATGAAACTTATCACCCGTTCTCAGTTCTCTGCCTTTCTGTAGCCCTATGTAACAGATTACATATCTGGGATCCTGATCCAGTATCAAATACCTAGGATGCAGAGGATACTGAGAAACAGTTCTTTATAATGAACACACCCGAAGGAGATGCATCTCATGCACTTTCTTCATTTGGGCAGCATGGGAATCCTGGTATTCCCCTAATTCCTGCTCTGTCTTATAACAATTATAAGTTGGAGCGGGACCAACGTTCCCCAGCTCAGTATAACAAGCGGGTTCGGTCAATTCATCCATATTATTATCTTGATTAAGGCGTGATATGGTCGCTACCTAGAGAGAAAGAGAAAAAAACACTCTGCGTGCGCTCTTGCAAGATTAGATTGGTTATATATTTTATGTAATCAGGATGGCTCCCACTGTTTTTATCATATCTTCCTTCAAACCCTAAAAGGAAAGACTAGCCAGGATTAATTACACTCTACAAGTTCGCCAATCTTTCGGCCAGGCCAGTGTCGGTACTTTAAGGGAGGTTCCCCGTGCTTTCGCACGGACCTAATTAAAGTAAACCTCGTCTTCCCAGAGGCGTAACCCCGTTGACACCTTTCTAGACATCTACTTGATCGGCTAATTGTAAAGTGCAAAACTCTCCCAGGAGTAACAATTACTCGCAGTGGGTATCGGGATCCAACTATCATATAGAAGGTATGCAATCTCATTGCAAATTTCAATACTTGAATCTCCCGATAAAGGTTTTTACCCCTAGCACTTATGACCTTAACTATGGTCAACAAATCATAAGCACTAGTCAAGTTCTACCCGTCATTTTGTGATTAATTAGACCCACCCACATGACCCTTAACTAAGGTCAACAAAGTCACGTGACTGTCCTAACTAATCGCATCATATGCGGTGTAGGAAGACATCACTTAGCTACCGTACACTGTACCTTAACTAAGGTCAACAAACACAACATGAATACTAAGTACTCTACTTCCTAAAATGACGGAGGGTTGCGGATGGTTTTTAAGAAAACCTTTAACGCTTTGAACTTGATCTCGTTGCGGAATCAAATGGTTTTTTAAATGGAATGTTTTTTAGGCTTTTCTAGTTTTGCTAAAGGGGTCACTCCCGGTGAAGGGATTGTCGGCCCTTTCCTCATCGAATAAGGTGCAGGATATATCAAATATACCGCTGTGCAAAGCAGAAACTATAGAAGCAATCAAAAGACAAACCGAGGGTTGTAGCATCTGCCAGTTATTGCTAAAGGGGTCACTCTCGTTGAAGGAATCGTCGGCCCTTTCCTCATCGAATAAGGTGCAGGATATATCATATATACCGCTGTGCAAAGCAAGAACTGTAGCTACCTGTTTTATTTTTGAAATTCGATTCCACAACATATTTTAGGTTTATTTTCTTTCATTAATCTCATTAATGAATGTCCCATCATTTAAGTCCACCTAAACATCACAGATAAATATAACGTACGCTTATGCCATCCGCATTCGCCTCGATGTCCCGTCTGCACCGTTAGGTTAGGTAACTAACGGCAGAGCGGGGCAGGGCTAGCGCAGGTGTAAAACATAAGCAACGTCTATATAATATATCATATATACTATATACTATATCTATCTGAACAAATCACATTATCACATCACAGATAACGCAGCAGAAAAAATCATATGAAATATTGGATATACTAGGACGTCCGTGTTTTTAATACGAGCCGGTATAAAACACAGATTCCACGATCGTGACGAATAGCCAATCCCACACCCCTAGACCCATACGAGAGCTGTAAGCAACCCTACCAATTCTAGGGTTAGGAGACCCGGGCTCGACTCCTCGAGATGGTCTCCCACTGGACCCTAGAACCCGGTTACTTGTGCTCCCTTCCTTGGGTCTATCCTAATGCGGAAAAGTAAATAATATACATCAATGGAGACATCTTCCGCAACCTGAAAGTGCCCCAATAAAAGAATATTACATACAAGTTTTTACATGAATGAAAATGAAAAACACTCATCTCACATAAAAACCCCCCGGCTATTCAAACACGATGATCCAATATAACATATCCAGCAGCACATAACATCACATGTCATCAACGTAAGTAAATATGCCCATCCCAATTGTCGTTGACATATAGCAACGAAACCGGCGATATCACATATTACACTTACGGTCACAGAAAAGAAAGTTTAAAACTACAACAGTTGGAATCCGCAACCTCTTTAGATATCGCATGCCTAATCAAATGAATTCCTTAGACAGCGCATGCTTAACAATTATAAACCCCGCATTTTAGTCTCATTATCGAAAACTCTTTTCAATATCAAGTCGGGCAATTCAACAAGATTCCCGACATTTTGATCGAATGCTCGTCGCAAACTTTATTAGGCGGCCGCACCCCCGATACCGTCGACGAAGTGCACCAAGGCGGAACACCGCTGCCGCGAGCACCCGAACGGATGCTTTCAGAGACGGGGTTCTCCTACAGTCACTTGGTCGGGGCTATGGGGCGTGGCTTTCTATTAAGTTTACCCAGCGAATATCCGCGTACGCTACGTGATTGCGACGGACTTTTGATCACATCAAAATCCCGTGGCAACCGATCAAGTGGGACTAAACTGCTATGTTTATAACATTCAAATTAGCTATCTCATAACTACATGTGGATTCCAAATATTGTATCACATTCCGGATAAATAGAAAATGTTAAACTTTCCGATCGAACATTCAAACACCCAAGTTTTCCCAAATAGCTCAACGCTTGAAATAAGTTTAAAAACATTCACTTCATACCTCAGTACCAACGGTCCAGCCGTAGAAGGGTAAAGCCAATGCCTCACATGTGGCACGTCGTACTGCCCCAAACCCTAAGGTTCAAAAGGCAGTTCTAGACGGTCACATAATCGAGTTAAGGTTTGTTGTCTTCTAGAGGGTCCATCGCGTTACTTGCACTACTTAGAACGTTATTAAACTACAGAAAAATCCAACAATTTGAAATTTCCCGGCAGGGGAAAAAGTGGGTATTTATATCCGGTCAAACTTTCTAACATGTTCTAAAATAATCCGGAAAAACACATAGACAAAGTTAGACAATCCGATCAAATCTACGAACTCCCAAAACAACCCAGAAAACTCAACTCTTGAGTACAGATTAAAAATTCCCAGAAAAAACAGCACAACAATATAGGAATTACTGTGCAAAATTCGATGAAAGAGGCGACCGTACAGCCGCGGGACCGCCGCACAACCCATGCTTGTGCCGCGGTTACGCGGCGACTTGATCGATTTAGAAGCTCGTTTTGCATAGTAACTCCTAGAAAACCCTGCTGATTTTTCAGCATATTTTTAATTCACAAAATTCCACAGTTTCAAAAAATATACAGAGAGGCGTTTTAAACTAGGTTTTGGGTTCGATCGGACTTCCAACATCGTCTACACTTCGCCTAAGGCTCTAGCTAGGCTCTGATACCACTGTAGGGTTCTTAGGCACGCTAATGATGTTCTACAACTGATCAAACAGGTCCAATTCAAAAATTTCTTGTGCCAAGAAAGCCTAAGCAAAGATCGTTAACTAGAGGATAGGCAAAAAACTAGCAAATTAACAACTTAACTAAAAAAGGGAAAGGGGCTACAACCTTTGTAGATCCGGTCCTCCACTTCCTTAGCTCCATGATGACGTCCCTCCGCTGCGATCATCGGATCCCGGACTCTAGCGATGGTTTCGTCGAAGAAATGATCGGGCTAGGTCGTCGTCTTCGATGCCGAAGATAATCTACGTCGAGGCAACTCAAGATCAAGCTCCATCTTCACTTGGTCATATAACTTATGAAGATAACACACTCTACTACATGGCAAGTGGTAGAGGATGAAGAAATAGGAAGTGGGTTCACTTTGGATTTGGATTTCTCACTTGGATTCATCACTTGTAATTTTCTAGTAAGTTTTCTTCACCTCTTGAAGAAGATGAAGAAGAAGAAAGAAAATGAATTATGAATTAATTTCCAAAAAGAAAATCAAGTGATGGTTATCATAATGCAACCATGGGTGAGTTTAACTAGTGTAGAGACTAAACTAGGGTTTAGATGAATGGTTAGGTTTAAGAAAGAAACAAAATGGTCAAAGCTTCATGAAGCTTCAAAATAAATTCAAAGAAAGCCACCATTTCATTTCTTGCCAAAAAGAATAAATAAATAAATGAATAAATAAATAAATAAATCAAACCCTAACCATTAACCTAATCATAGTTTAAAGCATACACACACCCAAGTTTGCATGTATCATCAAACACGATACAAACTAGTGCACAAAACTAAATCATATATACAATGTGCACATCAAGTGAGAAAATCCATCTTAAGTGAACCAATACTAGTTAATGTAAAGTAATATATCAAATATATAATTATACATTAAATCATTAAATCAACACTTGATTTAATGATCCGGTCATACTGCATATAACCGACTAATATCAAGTGTATCAATGTATCGAATCAACACTTGATTCGGTAACCCGGCTATATCTTATATAACCGTCCGATGATACAAATCGCAAGAATAGAATTCAGTATCACATACTGGTATTATTCTCGGTCCCGCACATATCTAATATGCGCTCCTACTTCGTTTCGCTTGAGCCAGGAAATCTCTGTGTAGGACTCTAAAGACTCGTCAATACGCCGGTAGCAGGTGATGATCATATCAAACACCCACAAGCCGCAAGCGGTCTGCTAAACGTAACAGCCACCCGGGTATTGAGCGATCAGAAGATCAACGAGCAAGCCCGCTCACACTCCTGTGAATCCAACCAGTAACACTTACCGTACAGTCCGGTCTGTTCGTCTGATATGTCGCATATCTCGCCTAGGGGTGGTAAACGTCAGACCCCAGTAGCTTGATAAGTCATGCCGATATAAGGTCCATAACAAGCGTGAAACTACTGATAACTCTTACCAGTATATCACAGCAACCGTGGCCAGGGATTTCCAGTTATGGCCAGTCGAGCATAGCGCAACATCAACCCCTAATACGGGAGAGACGAATCCCCTCCTATCGCTCATTGCCTCCATGTGAATCGGGACTGTACCCAAAAACCACCTGTTTGCACAACTCAGTAGTGCCGCGGTAGGGTGGAAATCAAAGCACAGTGGGAGACACAGAAGACTCTATAACGATCTCGGGTCAACAGACTAAGTTGTACCAGTGTCACCAGAGAACTGCCATCTGACGTGAGGTATAATACCATCTGGGAGTTCTCGGCGAGTCCGTTCAGTGTACCCAGTCTCCACTGAGCACCCGCATACCATCTCCGATATCAAACACCAATGGATATGGGATCATCCATCTCCCATTACATGGGTCGAGACGATATACGCTAGTCTACTCTGGAATATCGATGCCCCGTCTCGATATTCCTACGACTAGGAACATTGAAGGATGTACTTATAGACTACCCAGGCCCCACTAGTATGATCTCCATCATAGTCCTGGAAGTCGAGTACACATCCTAAGGGCTTTATCAACATGTAACAGAGAGACAGAAAGTATACATGTTAAGATAAAGAGCAACCAGATAGCGTACTATCATGTCGAGCAAGAAAGTCCTACCTATATATGTCCCAGCATCCACTACAATATACATCCAATGTACTGTAATGGCCTCTAGGGCATACATATAACTAACAACTGATGCCACCTCTTACTCTCTTTTAATTAAAATTTCCTTTTAAATACAACAAATATCTAGATATTTCCTAGGATATTTGCAAGGATGGTTTAGTGCTTAATCTTATGATTAAGTTAGTAAAGATTTAAATTAGCATAATTAACCCAATCAAAATTGTAATTACCACTAATTAAGTGCATAACTAAAAGCTTAAAATAACATTTTAATTAGGGAAAATATTTAAGTGAACCAAAATTTTCAAGTGACCACAAAAACCCGCAATCTAGCAATATTCTAGTTAAACTAGGTGCAGTCAGGTTTGTACTGAAATTTGATCACTTCCGGGGTTTTACGGAAAACACCGACTATTTTACCCTAAAAACAGAAAATTCGCCTAAACGATTTCTAAAACATTACACCGGGTCAGGATTTCACATCTGCAATTGTATGCAGGGGCTGAGAAATAGCAGGTTTTTTGAAGAAAGGTGATCACACTCTCCGAGTTGGGAATGGTTCCTCTGTATATGCTGTAGCAGTGGGAGAGTATCACCTTGGTTTGCCGTCGGCTTGTATATTGGTTTTGAACCCATGTTATTTTGTACCTTCGATGTTATGTAATATTATATCAATATCGTTGTTGGACAATGAAGGATATAATTTTGTATTACAATATAATGTTATGAATATTAACCTTAATCGAGAGTTGATTGGGTCTGGTACATTGAATAACGGGATATACGTCCTAAATCAACATACAGTTTTCAATATACAACACATAAACAAAAGGAAGATTTCATACATAAATGAAACTTTCATTTGGTATTGTAGACTTGGTCATATTAATGAAACAAGACTAACCAAGCTACATAAAGATGGATATTTAAACCCGTTTGAATATACATCTTATGAGACTTGCCAGTCTTGTATCAAAGGTAAAATGACCAAAACTCCGTTTGCTGGACACGGAGAGAGAGAGAGAGAGCTACTGAACTCTTAGGCCTTATACATAGTGATGTATGTGGACCAATTTCTATACATGCGTGTAACGTTTTGAAAATCGTTTCGGTGAAATTTCGGAAAAATCGGTAAAATAAGGGGGTTTACCGTAAAAAGTCAAAATATAAATATCTTTATTATAAAATTAAATATACATATTCTAGCTATGTAATTACTAGTATTTGGTGTTTATTGAGCCACTGGTGAAATTTCAAATTTTTTGAAATTTTTTCCGAAATTAATCATTTTAATATTATTTTAAGCCGTCACTAATACATTTAATTAGGGAAAATTATAAATTGCAATGGGTTGAAACAAATTTTGTGCATCATAACACATTAAACAAAATTTTAATATGTGGTTTTTGAAATGAAATGAAGTTGTTAATCGGTTTTAGAAAATATTGAAGAAAAAGGCTTATTTTGTGAAAATAAAAGGGTTTTGGTGCATATTGAATTGGTGTTTGGTGTTCATTGCTTCATACACACACAACCACACAAACCGAAATCCCCACTTGGCTGAAACTGCAAGAATTCACCCCCCCCCTTCATGCCTCACAAGCTTAAGAAAAGAAAGGAATAAAGGGAAATAATAATAAACAATGAAACATGTGCTTTTATATGTTAAGTATGGGCTTTGACTTGGAAATTTCTCTTTTCCCCCCACACTCACACACCCCTCCTGCTCATGGCCGAGCCTCCCCTCTCCCCAAAACTGCATCAGCCCCTCCCAAAATCCCACTTCTTTTTCCATCAAAAATTCATCAAAATACCTCAAAAATTCAAACAAAATCAAAATCCAACTCCTACCCATTTCTCATTTGCCTATCTAGCATGGATCTAGGAGCATGGAAGTTATTTTTGGAGGCTAGGATTTGCATGGTAGATCTCAATTTGTGAGGTAAAAATTTTTGCCCCATGGTTTGTTTGTTGATTAGTTGCTTAATTAAAGTTGTTAGGCGTTTAATTCTGGGTTTATTTGAGAGGTTGGAAATTCTAGTGAGGATTTTGATTTGAGTTAGGGTTTGAGTATTTGGATTAGGGTGGTGCGATGTAGCTTAACATCTTTAGACTTGTTAAAACAATCTAGTTGCTAATTACTAATTGTTACATGTTAAATTGTCCAAATTGCTTAAATTGCAAACTAGGTTTTTAGAGTTAATGAAAACCGATGAGATTAAAATATAGAAATGGTTTGTATGACTTAATTAAGTTATTTAGTGAGCATTTTGGCCACAAAAAAAATTGTTGAAATGTTTTTATTGGTTAAAACTTCAAGTTTTGAGCAAAAAGGGTATTTGTGCTAACTAGGTTTTCGTTTAATGGAATTTAGCAAGATTAAAAATATAGTAAATGTTCATGTGGCCTATTTAAGCTAATTAGTGAATATTGTAACCACTAGTTTTGCTAAAACATTAAGATTTGTATTAAAAACGGTTAGCGACCGCTAACTAGGTTTTTGGGAAATAAAACAATTTATTTAATTTTATGGTTTTGTTGAAATTAACCCTATTTGTTATATAATTAGTGGATTTGGGGTTTTCGTGAATTTTAACCTATTCCATATATATGTTTAGTGTTTGTGAATGTAAAAATGGGTGTGTTTGAGTTTTTCTCGATGGTTTGGTGTTTGTACGCCGAGGTCGAGGTTTTTTTGGGTTGATTTGTGAAAGCAACCATAGGTTTTGACCTATATGGGGTTCGTGTGCCGTTTTGGTCATGAGTCGGATTTTAATGCGATACAGTGCGTTATGATATGTAGGTACCCCATGTGGACTTCGAGACGACAAGCCAGCGCGTGGCGACGTCGGCACCGGCGAGCGAGGACCTGGTGAGTAGATTTATATCTACGGGGAGAAGTCGGGTGGATGGCGTATAGCACCCCCACAGTTCGTGGTGATGTATACGAATACATATACACACATATATATTGATTATATTGTTGAGTTTATTGATGATAAAGGTAGATTTTAGGTGTGATTGGATAGGTTTAGTATTGCGAGACCCTAGAGTAGAGGTTGCACCACATTTACACACACACACACACCCATACTTGCATACATTCTTCTTTCATATGTGCTTATATGGGGTTATATTGTTTTGTGTTCACATGGGTATGGGACTATGTGTTCACATATTGGATTTGAGGATAGTATTTGGGATTTGAGATGAGTCGATAAGATGTGATTGAGACCGCGAGAACGGTGATATGGCAAGATTCGTACTTGAGATACGTCCTGATATTATAGCGGATCTTAGGACGACGTTACATGTGAATAGTGTTATACATTGAATGGTTGACATGTGATCGTGATATGAGATAAGATATATTAAGATATTCATAATAGGTCGCATTAGGCGATGTATACCTCTTTATGACGATATATGATGATGATATCGGTTTGTATGAGGCTATAGATCAGCAGTCAGATCATGACTATATTGATGATATTAGTATCGTAGTAGACGTAGGTCAGTACCCGGATTATGATCTTTGATAAAGAGGATACCAGATGAATAATGTAATATTGACCCGTACCCAGATTTGGGATGCCATACGACGGATTTACGTACGAGCTATATATTGATGTTTGATCCGCGCTCTTGACTTGGGAATATTTGATTATAGATATGGTATCGGATGTGATATTATCGAGGCGGGATCACCGACTAATATATATATATATATATGTGTGTGTGTGTGTGTGTGTGTGTGTGTGTCGACTCAGGTGTTAGGCGGTTTCCTTACCTTTATTAGCCAGTTAGCTTAGCACTTTAGTTTAGTGTAGTTGTTAGACTAGATTTATATTAAATATAGATTGTTATCTTTGTGTCTAGTATTTAGCTCCCGCTCATTATTGTTGTTCGCTCCGCATCGCAGGCTTATGTTATGTTTCATATTCTATTGTTGATATTATGCTGTTAGGACACCAGTACCATTACCGATGACGTGTATGTACCACGTACACTTACTTGCCGGCCCACACACATCTTCATCAGTAATTGCCATGTCACGAGCACTTTAGAAAATACTATTTCATTAACATAGGTTGTTAGCTAATAGTTTAAACATGATATTAGTGTACTTGCCTTATATGCTAGTTTAGATATTGTAGCTATTGCCTGCTACTTCATGCATGTTATTATTCACTGTTGTGTCGCATTCATGGATTTTCATGCCTATATTCACTGTTTACATGCTATTGATGACTTGGATTCGGATTTCATGAGATTTCTTGGATTTGGAGGAAAACCGCAAAAACATAAATAAACCTTTTCTCTCTTTTTAAATAAAAAGTGCGGTTTCCCATGATGTATGAGTCGTCCACCATAAGTTTGCTGATGGATTTCGAGACCCGATTCGAGGAGACGGATGAACCGTTTTGGGTACATGGTAGACCCGGTGCGGTACCCCGGGGCAAGAAGATCGCAGATGATGGCATTGAGCGTGGCAGAGGAGCACTACCGACCGGTGATTTTACCCGACGCGTCGGATATCCGGAGGATACCGTCTTGGTCTTGAGATTGATGGTAGGGGCCGGTCTGGACTGACGGCGCCCTAGATAGTGAGATTTAGACATACAGAGATATTTGAGATATTGAGGTACAGAGATTGCGACACAAAGATATCGAGATATGTGGATATTTGTTTTGTGTCGATGCTAGGCACTGTTTATGCTGATTTCATTTATGATACCTCGTTTTTTTAAAAGATACAGAAATCTCACTAATTTATGAAAGCAGTTTTCTTCAGTACATGCATTCTGTTTCATGCATTCATACCTCATCCACATGATATATTGCTACCTGAGGCACTGACACGGGCACATGGGATTACACTTGGGTTAGACATTTACCCTAGCCATTGTTATAGGCTGCTGGTTATATATTTGAGGATATATTATGATCGTTGACCTAGGATTGCGTTGTTCATGCGATTTCTGTTCGTGGATGTTTTTCTACTCACGAGTTGGCAACTCACCCCCGTTGTGCCATAGTTTCTTGCAGGTTTGCCGTACAGGTTTCATTACGGCTTTGCTGGCACTACTTCCATTTCTGGGTGACTTGCTAGTAGGTGGGTTTACTTGTATCGTATCCATCATTATATCTTGTATATTATTATCTTGTTGTGCCTAGAAGTTCCATCAACCAAACATGTATTTATTTTTGAGATAGAGACCAGTGATGTTATTCTTTCGACCTTAGAGTCGCGCGTTATATTTCTGTGGATTTCTTGTTGTTTTGAGTTTCCTTTTGAGTTTTGATCCTCGTCTTTGGCGTTGTATATTATATTGCTTGTGTGGTTGTTACCGTCAATTGACGAAGAGCTAGCTCCCGCTTGGGGATGCCTTTTATTGATTTCGTATACTATTCATGTTGTATCCTGTTTGGGAGCCAGTATTTACAAAGGAGACTCTATCGAAATTTTCAGGAAATATTTGATGTTTTTAAAAAACGCATAATTCGGCTTATGCTATTAAAACTACTTGATTTAAATTGGTTTTCCTTCACTCTACTACTTTTCTTGGTTTGGATTTCTGGCTTTTCGGCTTACATAGATTACGTACGCCTCGAGACGTTTCGTAGCTTAAGTGCCGGTTATGTTCCGTACTTTCGGGACGTGACAATGCGAGAGGTGGTTTTTCGTACTTCATAACTTTTACTGATGATTTCTCGAGATTCGGATACGTGTTCTTGTTGAAACATAAGTCTGAAGCCTTCGAAAAGTTCAAGGAGTATAAATCTGAAGTAGAAAAACAAACAGGCTTGAGTATCAAGAAACTTCGATCGGATCGAGGAGGTGAGTATCTAAGCTTAGAGTTTCTAGATTTCCAAAAAGAGAATGGGATTCTCTCTCAGCTCACTCCTCCGTACACACCACAACACAATGGTGTGTCGGAACGGAGGAATCTTTTCCTATTAGATATGGTACGATCAATGATGAGTGATGCTGAATTACCACTTTCATTATGGGGGCACGCATTGGAGACTGCGATATATCTATTGAATAGGGTTCCGACCAAAATCTTGTCTACCACTCCATATGAGATATGGTATGGGAAGAGACCATCTCTTAAACGAGTTAGGATATGGGGTTTTCCGGCTTATGTGAAAAAGCAAAATCCAGACAAACTCGAGACACGATCGGTTTTGTGCATATTTGTGGGATATCCAATACATCCGTATGGATATCTTTTCTACCACAAGGAGGAACAAAGGGTGTTTGTTTCTCAGCATGCTACATTTTTAGAAAATGAGTTTTTTTTACAAATGACACTATTGGCAATGCGGTAGAACTGGAAGAAATTCCAGAACCACAAACAAATACCGAAGATTTGGTTGAACCTGAGGTTTCAATAGAACCTGACGAGCCTCAGCTGCTCCGTAGATCTAGTAGGACTTCTCGCCCACCTGATAGATACTACGGTTTTCTAATTGATGGTGATAGAGAAGATTACATCATGGTTGATGATGATCCTACTAGTTTTCAGCAAGCTATCACGAGTGGTGACTCGGTGAAGTGGCTGGATGCCATGAGATCCAAAATGGAATCCATGAACACCAACAAAGTATGGACTTTAGAGGTTGCACCTTTTGGAGTAAAACCTATAGGGTGCAAGTGGATTTTTAAGAGAAAGATTGGTGTGGATGGTCAGGTGGAGACCTATAAAGCTAGGCTGGTTGCAAAAGGATTTCGTCAAAGACCAGGCTTGGACTATGATGAAACCTTTTCACCAGTCACGATGCTTAAATCCATTCGGATCCTACTTTCTATAGCTCCTCACTGAGACTATGAAATCTGGCAGATGGATGTTAAAACGAAATTTCTAAATGGTGATTTAGAAGAATGAGTTTTTATGGATTAGCCAGAAGGCTTCATTGACAGTGGGAGCAGCGGAAAAGCATGCAGGTTTCTTAAATTCATCTATGGATTAAAGCAGGAATCACGGAGTTGGAACATCTGCTTTGATGATACAATCAAAGAGTTTGGTTTTATCAAAAATGTAGATGAACCATGTATTTATAAAAGGATTGTAGAGAGTACTGTTACATTCCTCGTATTGTACATGGACGACATTCTCTTGATAGGAAATGATGTTCCTATACTACAATCAGTCAAACTATTCTTATTGCAGAGGTTCTCCATGTAAGACCTGAGTGATGCCTCGTACATTCTGGGAATTAAGATCTTTAGAGATAGATCTAAGAAATTGTTGGGATTGTCCCAATCGAGATACATTGACACTATAATAAAGAGGTTTAGTATGGAAGATTCAAAGCGAGGTAATTTACCTGCTTGTCATGGGATCACCCTCTCTAAAGAGATGTCTCCAAAAACTGATGAGGAGAAGGCTCGCATGAGCATTATACCCTACGCTTTGGCGCTAAGATCTATAATGTATGTGATGTTGTGTACTCGCCCAGATGTAGCTTATGCAATGAGTGCAGTAAGCAGGTATCAATCCAATCCAGGGGAGAAACACTGGACTGCTGTGAAGAACATTCCAAAATACTTGCGAAGGACTAAAGAAATGTTCTTGGTGTATGGTAACGGAGATCTCCAAATGGAGGCCTTTATCGACTCCAGCTTCCAGAGAGACAAGGATGATAGTAAGTCCATCTCAGGGTTTGTATTTACCCTAAATGGAGGGGCGGT
The DNA here is from genome assembly GCA_030015575.1 of Agapanthus africanus. NCBI lineage: Eukaryota > Viridiplantae > Streptophyta > Magnoliopsida > Asparagales > Amaryllidaceae > Agapanthus > Agapanthus africanus. The sequence goes on from CM057337.1 coordinate 237,419,350, forward strand.
ATGTTGAAAGAGTTCCAAGCAAGATACCGTCGCTGACTCCACGATGGAAGCTGAGTATATTGCTGCTAATGATGCCGCAAAAGAGGCTGTCTGGATGAGGAAGTTAATTTCTGAACTTCACATGGTTCCATCCATTGCTAATCCAATATCTCTGTATTGCGATAACAATGGAGCCATGGATTTGGCAAAGGAACCGCTTTCCCATCAGAAATCCAGATATATCTTGAGGCGGTATCACCTCATCAGGGAGATAGTGGATTGCTAGGACATCGAGGTACGGAGAGTAGACACGAAAGACATCACAGCAGATCCATTCACTAAGGTCATCCCTCAAGTCTAGTTTGAGAAACTGTTCAAGCTGTTGGGCATGCGGTACGCCGGCAACTGGTTCTAGTGTAGACAGTGGGTACTTATTGCACCAACTACAGGCCTTAGTGCAAGTGGGAGATTGTTAGATATGTATGCCCTAGAGGCCTGTATTGTATAGGATGCTAGGCATGTATATGTACAGAAACAAACATTGCTCGAAATGATAGTATCCTATCTGGTTTATCTTCATCTTAACTTGTGATGTGTTGTATTTCATATCTTTGTATACTTGTTGATGAAGCCCTTAGGATTATGCTTGACTGCCGGGATTATGATGAAGATCATACCAGTGGGGCCTGGACAGTCTATAAGCATATCCTTTAATAGTTCCTAGTCGAGGGTTATCGAGACAAGGCATCTGTCATGACCCGAAATGGCACGTGACTGGCACTTGAATCATATGAAGTCTATAGGACCCCCTCTAATTCAAGTAAGCCAAAATCCCAGAAATCTAAACCATTTGAAAGAGAAGTGAAGGAAAACTTGTTTAAAAGTTAACATATAAATCCTTTTGAAAGTCGTAGTAAGCATTTTAAAAACATCAAGTCCTTTCCAAAAATTTCAGCAGAGTTTCCTTTGTAAATACTGGCCCCAAACAGGTACAAACATGCATAATATAAAGGCATCCCCAAACGGGAGCTAGCTCTTTGCCAATTGGCGGACACAACCACGCAATGCAATATAATATACAACGCCGAAGGGCGAGGATCAAAACTCATCAAGAAAAGCAATATCCTCAAGAAAACCATAGAAAAACCATAATAATACAAGCACACGACTCTAAGGTCAAAAGAATATACACTAGTCTTCTAAGTCTATCAAATATATAAGTCTGGTTGATGGAGTTGCTAGATACAACTGAAATAATAAAAAGTACAATGGTGGTCACGATACGAGTGAACCCATCTACCAAAGCAACCGTCTGGAAGGAAGCTGTGTGCCAGCAAAGCCGCTAAGGAAACCTGTACGGCAAAATCTGCAAGAAACTGTGGCACAACGGGGGTGAGTTTCCAACTCGTGAGTAGAAAACATCACCGAGCAGAAATCGCATGTATGACTCTATCCTAGGTCATATAATAATATAACCTCAATATAATATAACCTTGAAACATCTACACATAAGTGTAATATCAAGTGCTCGTGTCAGTGCCTCAGGTAGCAACATAATACATATATGATGTATGAATGCATGAAAATAGAATGCAACTAAATGAGAAACTATTTTCGTATCTCAGTGAGATTTCTGTATAAAATTGAAGTATCGTCAATGAAATCAACAGAGAATCTGTGTCAAGCATCGACACAAAATATATATCCCAATATCTAAATATTTTGGGCTCCGGCAATCCGGACTGGCCCATATCATAAAATATCAATATCTCAATATCTCGAGCTCCGGCAATCCAGACTGGCCCCGGGCTCCGGCAATCTGGACTAGTCCAAATATCAATATCTCACGACTATGTCGGTATCCTTCGGATATCAGCCACGTCATAAATAACCGGTCGGTAGTGCTCCCCTGCCAGGCTCAACGCCATCATCTGCGACCATCTTGCCCCGGGGTATCGCACCGGGTCTACCATGCACCCGCAGACGGTTCCTCTTCCTCCTCGAATCGGGTGTATGATATCGCTCAAGAGCCGAGAAAGCTCATGGTGGACACCTCCAAATCCAGAAATTTTCTACTGCAATTTTCTACCTTTAAAATGATAATAAGTTTATAAAATTTTTGCAGTTTCTCCAAATCCAGAAATTTCATGGAAATCCCAAATCCCAAATCTCGAGAGTAAATAAACAGTGCATTACCGGCATAAAGCCCTATAATATTGCATGACAAATGGATAAATACACATGCATGGATATCTAAGTAAAGAATGCAAATGTCTAATTTAGCACATGAAAGCACGCATACCATTAATATGTTCAAACTACCAACTAGCAAGTCATATCAATGAAGTAATAATTCTAAAGTGTACGTGTCATAGCAGTTATCGATGATGATGTGTGTGAGCCGGCAAGCAAGTGTTCGTAGACATACGCATCATCGGTAATGGTGTTGGTGTCATGACAGCATGGGTTCATAATAAACAAAGGAATCACAAGTATAAGCATGCAATGCGATATGAACAGCAAGAATATACGGAAAATGAATCATAAACGCAACATATAAGGATATAGAATATATATACGAGTCATACAGTTTTGGCATTTGAAATAGCACGAATCATGGTGTTTATAAAATAGGGGCTACGGTGTTTTTAAGAAAATGTATGTTCTTTGAAATATCCGTAGTATCCCTTGGCCTGTCTTTAAAATACTCACGATTCGTTAGTTTTGGAAATAAGTATAACTCGAGCCCAAATCTAACATCTACTAAGTAAACTACAGGACAAGATAAGAGACTAACCAAAGGGGTAAGGAAATCCACCTAAGTCCAAGTCGATATATCTAGTAGTCGATGATCCCGCCTCAATAGCGTCACGTACAATAAAATATACAATACGACATCCTCAAGTCGAGAGTGCGGATCAATCATCATATTTATACATCGTACGGAAAAATCCATCGTACGGCATCCCAAATCGGGGTACGAGTCAATATCACATATAACACATTATTCATATGGTATCATTATCATCATATCATAAACTAGGGTACTGATCTAAAGTCTAGTACATACCGATACTATCCAACATATATCCGCGTGTGAATAAAATCACATCGCCCATTCGATCTGCTATAATAACATGTCGTATCTCATAACACGACCCAAACACATCACCGATCTCACGGTATATGCCAATCACATCGACTCATCTCTAAGTATCATATACTATCCTCATCATCCGTATATATATATATATATATATATATATATATATATATACGTACCAATGCAATCCACACACACACACATATACATATAAACATATACACCCAAACATATCCCGTGTGTGCATGTGTTTGTGTACACCTATACTTTAGGGTTCGCAACTAAGAAACTATATAATAAGCGCTATTCCAAATTACACTAAAATTAACCCGTGAACACCTAAAACCTATCTTGATAATCATCCACGTATCACAACACACACACACACACATTCAACGTATTCGTATATTACACTATGAAACTGCGGGGGTGCTATACGCCATCCACCTGACTTCCCCCGTAGATATATATCTACTCACATTGATCCTTGCTTGCCGAAGTCGATGTCGTCATGCTCCTTCTTGTAATCCGAAGTCCATACAAGGGTGCCTACACATATAAACACATAGTATCATAAACCGAAATCGCGCACGAAAACCAAAAAGGCACACGTATCACACATAGGTTAAAACCTATGGTCCACGCATGCAAGAATAATCAAACAACTCCCGATATCGACGTACAAACGTCAAGTGCACGAGACAAAACACAAATACCCACAATTCAAGTTAATAGAATTAGAGAAATCAGAAACTATGAAAAACACTTCCAGATTTCATTCCAGGTTAAATTAGCCAATTTTGCATATGTGGAGGGTTTAATTAACAGATAATGGAGCCATGAACTAAGAACGAGAACCAAAGTTAACACCTTGGCCGCAATTTGCGGCCAGAAAAGGGAAAATTTGCGGCCATAAGGTATGGTTGGGATCTCGGGTCTTTAGGGTATGCTCCACTTTGCCTGCACATCTCTCAGTAATTGCTAATTGATTTATAGGGCCCCCGGTGATAGCAGATCTCAAAACAACATCACAAATCCTACAAAAATCTGATATCGGGGATTTCTAAGTTTTGGGATGTGGGGTTTTAGTCTCAAGGTTGGTCCAGGTTTTGACACTAGAAGGGTTGTGATCCCTAATTACACTCAATTACACCCTTCACAACTCATACAATCTCCTAAATCTTAACTTGGAATTTTCAAACATCACCAAACCTCACTAAATCAATTCTAAACTAAAATCGAAGCTAAAGGAAATGAAACCCTACACTTAAAGTGAAAGAATTACCTCATTTGGGACTCAAGAATCCCCTAGAGCATCAAAATCCTATTTTTCTTGGTTCCCCATACTTGTAGTGAGCTCGTGCACAATTTTAATGAAGGTAAATAGGTATTTTGAGGTGGTTTTGGTGGTGTTGTGAGGAGGTGGAAGGGGTGTAGAGAAGGGGGCAGCCATGAGAGAAGAGGAGGTGAGAATGATGAAGAAAATGGAGGGAAAACAAATGGGAGCAAGGGTCAATGACCCCTCACCTCTCTCTCTCTCTCTCTCTCTCTCTCTCTCTTACCCATACCAATTTCTTTAATATTTTCTTTTCACTTTTCTTTTCTAAACCAAAAACAATTAAAAACCCATATACATATAAAAGAAAACAAGATACCATGGTTCAAAAATGAAACAAGTTTTGTTGCATGTCATGATGCAAAAATCAAGATTAATACAAGATTAGTGAAAATTAATCAAGTTTAGAAATAAACTTCTATATAATTAATTATCAAAATTTATAATTTTCCTAAATCACATAAATCCCTCCAAAAATCACCATTCAATTTAATTTTCCAATATTTTCAAAAATATCGGTATATAATTATACCATATCATTAAAACTAATCTCCACACATTAAAATATTCATAATATTTATTATTTTAATTATTTAAATTGCCAAAAATAATATTTTATTTTTCTGAAATGTTACAGCATTGATATTACCAGAGTAGACTAGTGCGTACATTTTTTGACCTTGGGGGCGATGGTTGATCCCACAACCATTGGTGTTTGACATCAAAGATTGTACACAGGTGCTCATTGGAGAATGGGTATACTGAACAGGACTCGCCGAGAACTCCTAGATAGTATATATACCTATTGTCAGTTAGCAGTTCTCTGGTGACACTTGTATTGGTTAGTCTGTAGACCCGAGATCGTCATAGTGTCTTGTGTGATTCCCACCGTACTTTGATTTCCTCCTTACCACAGCTCTACTGAGTCGTGCAAACAGGTGGATTTTGGGTACAGTCCTAAATCACATGGAGGCAGTGAGCGATAATGTTAGTTATATGGATGCCCTAGAGGCCATTACTGTACATGGGATGTATATTGTAGTGGATGCTTGGACATATATAGGGAGGCTTTCTTGCTCGATATGATAGTTTGCTATCTGGTTGCTCTTTATCTTAACATGTACATTTAATGTCTCTCTATTACATGTTGATAAAGCCCTTAGGATGAGCACTTGACAACTAGGATTATGATGTAGATCATACTAGTGGGGACAGGGTAGTCGGTAAGTACATCCTTCAAATGTTCCTAGTCGTAGGAGTATCGAGACAGGGCATCAATATTCCAGAATAGACTAGCGTATGCACTTCTCGACCCATACGATGGGCAATGGATGATCCCATATCCATTGGTGTTTGACATCAGAGAAGGTATACGGATTCTCAGTGGAGACTGGGTACACTGAACAGACTCGCCGAGAACTCCTAGATGGTATTATACATATCGTCGGATAGCAGTTCTCTGGTGACACTGGTACAGGTTAGTCTTAGGCCCGAGATCGTCATAGAGTCTTGTGTGATTCCCACTGTGCTTTGATTTCCACCATACCACGGTCAAGAGATCGTGCAAAAAGGTGGTTTTTGGGTACAGTCCCAAGTCACATGGAGGCAATGAGCGATAGGAGGGGTTTCGTCTCTCCCGGTATTGGGAGTTGATGTTGCGCTATGCTCGATTGGCCATAACAGGAAATCCCTGGCCAGGGTTGCTGAGATTTACTGGTAAGTGTTATCAGTAGTTTCTCGAACCGTTATGGACCTTGCATCGGCATGACTTATCAGGCTATTGGGGTCTGACGTTATACCACCCCCAGGATGTTGAGACATATCAGACGAAGAGACCGGACTGTACGGTAGTGTTACTGATTGGATTTGCAAGAGTATGAGCAGACTTGCTTGTTGATCTTCTAATCGCTCAATAACCGGGTGGCCGTTACGTTTAGCAGAACGCTTGCGGCTTGTGGGTGTTTGATATGATCATCACCTACTGCCGGCGTATTGACGAGTCGTTAGAGTCCTACACAGAAGTTTCCTGGTTCATGTGAAACGGACTAGGAGCATATATGCGATATGTGCGGGACCGAGATTAATGCGTGTATGTGATACCGCATTCTATTCTCGCGATTTGTGTATCGATCGGTTGTATGTGATATAGCCGGGTTATCGGATCAAGTTGTTGATTCGATAAATTGATACATTGGATATTAGTCGGTTATATGAAATATGACCGGATTATTAAATCAAGTGTTGATTTAATAATTTAATGTATAATTATATATTTAATATATTAAATTACATTAACTAATATTGGCTCACTTAAGTATTCATTTTTTCACATTTATGATATATTAATATATATGTGATATATATTAATTGTATTGTTTTTGCACACATAAATATATGTTATATATTTTAGTGTGTCATGCTAGGTTACACATGCAACATGTATGTATGAGACTCACACCATGCTAGGTTAATGTTATGGTCTTGTTTATCATTAAGTAATTACAAATTAGTAGACATAAGTCATGGTTGGAAGCTTGGAGAAGCTTGTAGATAAGCTTTGACTAAAGTCAACTTCTTTGTTTTTACTTAAGATATTTGTTGACCTAACCTTAACCATACACCTTAGTTAACTCTCTACATGGGTTAGTATATGTGATATACTCACCCATGGTTGCATTTCTAACCTAAGGATTGATTCTTTCATCATTTCATCACTTCATCTTCTTCTTCCTCTTGAAGTTTTCTAGCTTTTGACAAAGTGATGAAATAAAATGAGAATACCAAATCTAAAGTGAGCAATATTCCTACTTCATCATCATCTACTATTAGCTATTTAGTTTAGGGTGTTTGCTTCACTAATCTCACGATTAGCGAAGAGATAGCATGAGCTTGAGTCCCTTCGACATAGATCATTTTCGGCTTCGAAGGCATTGAGCAAGCTTGTTCATTTCTTCATGTGATCCTTACCAGAGTTCGGATGTTCACTACTAGGGGCGAAGGGACTACTACACGGAGCTTTAGAAATGAAGGACCGGTCTACAAAGGTTGTTTTTCGCATTCACTTAGATGTAAAGTTGTTTACATATCATGTTTAACCCTAATTCTCTAGTTCGATTACTTGGTTGGTTTGTTTAGCACCCTAAAAATTTTAAATTGCAAGTTTGATACTTGCCAAAACCTTGCTAAGGTGCTAAGCTAACCCTACAGTGGTATCAGAGCCAAGCTAGAGCATTAGAGGTTGTCTAGATGAAGTTAGAATTGCGATCGAACCCCGAAAACCCATTTTGGACCCCCTTTCTGGAAATTTTTCCAAAAGTTGGATTTTTCCATGTTAAAAATATTCAGAAAAACATGAAGGGAATTCTATGGACACACCTGAAGAAAGAAACCCTAACTCGTTTAAGTGACCGCGGATCCGCGGCCAAAACATAGTTTTGGAGGGGGATCCGCGGCGCCACTTGAGAGGCTTGGGTCGGGCCTTCAGCTGTAGGTCCGTAGGTACTGTGGTATGTCTCTGGTTAACTTTAACAGTGCTCAAGTGATGAGCTTTCTGGGAAATTTGGAAATTCATTGATTTGATCGAATTGTTTAAACTTCGCCTAGCTATCTGTGATTGTGATACAATATTTGGAATTCATATTTTTAGGCATGAAATGCGAAGTATATGATATTTCGGGTTTATGATGTCTAAGGTGAATGTAGATTCCAAATGTTGTAGTTTGACATTTTCTTTTCTGCGACCGTAAGTGTAATATGTGGTGTATCGCCGGTTTCGGTGCTATATGTCAACGACAATTGGAATACGCATATTTACTTACGTTATTGACATGTGATGTTATGTGTTGCTGTGATATGTTATATTGGATCATCGTGTTTTGAATAGCCGGGGTTTTTTATGTGAGATGAGAGTTTTTCATTTTCATTCATGTAAAATTCAATGTATATAATATTCTTTTATTGGGGAACTTCTGGGTTGAGGATGATGTCACCTTTGATGTATATTATTTACTTTTCCGCATTAGGATAGACACAAGGAGGAGAGCACAAGTAACCGAGTTCTAGGGTTCAGTAGGAGACCATCTCGAGGAGTTGAGATCGGGTCTCCTAACTCTAGAATTGGTAGGGTTGCTTGCTTCTTTCGTAGGGGTCTAGAGATGTGGGTTTGGCTATTCATCACGACCGTGGAATCCGCGTTTTTACTTGCTTAAATAAAACACAGAATTCCTAGTATATCCAATATTTCATATGTGATTCTTCTGCTGCTGATATTCTGTGATGTGATCACTTGATATGTTTTGAGACGAATGCCTATATTATATATATGAGATATAATTAATATTATTGCTTTCGTTTCTTCTGTAATGCTTGTGAAGCATAAATAATGGGACTTCATTAATGAGATTAATGAAATAAAAAGAAGCCTAATGATGTTGTAGAAACTTGTTTAAATACTGGTAGTTCTAGTTCTTGCTTTGCATAGCGATATTCCTTGTAGAATATCCAGCACCTTATTCGATAAGGAAAGAGCCGAGATCTCTTCACCGAGAGCGACCTCTTTAGCGAAACTAGCAGATGCTATAACCCACTCGGTTTATCTTTTGATTGCTTCTATAGTTTTTGTTTTGCATAGTGGTATTTATGAAATATTCTACACCTTATTCGATAAGGAAAGAGCCGAGATCCCTTCACCGGGAGTGACCTCTTTAGCAAAACTAGTAAAAGCCTAAAAAACATTCCTTTTAAAATTCACTCGATTCTACAACGATATCAAGTTCATTACGCTTATGGTTTTCTTAAAAACCTGCGTAGGCCTCATCATTTCAGATAAGTCCTACTTAGTATTCGTGCTACGTTTGTTGACCTCCGTCAAGGCGTAGTGTGCGATAGCTGACTAGTATTTATCTGTTGCATATGATGCGATTGTTTTAGGGTAGTCGTACGTTCTTGTTGACCTCCGTCAAGGGTCGTGCGGGTGGGTTTAATTCAATCAGGGAATGACGGGTTGAACTTGACTAGTAGCCTATGGTTTGTTGACCTCCGTGAAGGTCATAGGACGCTAGGGGTAAAATATTATCGGGAATTTCAAGTGTTGAAATTTGCAATGAGTACCTTCTATGAGATAGTTGGATCCCGATACCCACTGCGAGTAAGAGTTACTCCTGGGAGAGTTTTACACATTACAATTATCCGATCAAGTAGGTGTCTAGAAAGGTGCTAACAGGGTTATGCCCATTGGAAAACGAGGTTTATTTTAATTATGTTCGTGCGAAAGCACGGTGAACCTCCCTTAAAATACCGACACTGGCCTGGCTGAAAGATTGGCGAACTTGTAGGGTGTAATTAATCCCGGCTACTCTTACCTTTTAGGGTTTGAAGAAAGATTTGACTAAAACAGTGGGAGCCATCCTGATTAGATAAAATAATAACCAAATCTAATCTTGCAAGAGCGCACACAGAGTGTTTTCTTCTCTCTCTCCTGGTAGCAACCATGTCACTCCTTAATCAAAGATAATAATAAGGATGCATTGACCGAACCTGCTTATTATACTGAGCAGGGGAACGATAGTTCCGTTCTTTCTTATAATTGTTATAAGACTGAACAGGAAATAGGGGAATATCCGGATTCCCATGCCACCCAATCGAAAAAGGTACATGTTGATGCATCTTCTTCGAGTGTGTTCATTACCGAGAACTGTTTCTCAGTATCCTCTGTGTCCTGGGTATGCGATACCGGATCAGGATCCCGCATATGTAATATGTTACATGGGCTATAGAAAGGTAGAGAACTGAGAACGGGTGATATGCCTCTAAGTGTTAGAGAATGATGCAATTGTTGCAGCCAAGTCTGTTGGCAGATATCACCTTGTATTAATACATTGATTCTGAACGAATGTTATTACATACTGAACCTGATAGACAACATTATATCAGATTCTTTATTAAGTTAAAGAAGGATATAATTCTGTATTAGAGGATAATATTGTGAACATTTTCCCGAATCAAAAGTTGATTGGATCAGGCACGTTATATAATAGCATATACGTTCTAAATCAGACCACAGTTCAAAGTATTTAGAACACACACAAGAGCAGTAGTTCAGAAATAAACGAATCCTTCTTGTGGCATTGTAGACTAGGTCATATCAATGCGACATGACCAGCTATGTTACATAAGGATAAATATAAGAATCTGTTCGAATTTTCATTTTATAATACTTGCCATTCTTGTCTCAAAAGTAAAATGACCAATACTCCGTTTACTAGAAACAGAGAAAGAGTTAATGAACACTTGGGACGGATACATGATGATGTATACGGTCCTATGTCTATAAATGCCAAGGTTGGTTCTTTGTACTTCATTATATTCACCGATCTTCTCTCAGGATTCGGACATATGTTCCTTTTGAAACACAAGTCTGAAACTTTTGAGAATCTCAAGGAATATAAGCTTGAAATTGAGAACCAGACGGGTAAAAGTATTAAGTCCTTCGATGTGATCGAGGAGTAGAATACTTGGGCATGGAGTTCCTGGATTATTTAAAGGAGAATGTGATTCTTTCTCAGCTTACTCCTTCGAGTACACCACAGCACAACGGTGTATCGGGCGGAGGTATCGCACCCTATGAGATATGGCGCGCTCTATAATGAGTAATACTGAGTTACCTGTTTCCTTTTGGAGATATGCACCTAAGAAGCTGTTGTTGGGATTCCTTAACACCATACCTAGGGTTTGGAATCATCACACATGCCACAATAAAATTTTAAAGGGGGTGCTAAGCAAACATACTGTGAATCTTAACTAGAATTTTAGGGTAACATCAAAAGTATCACATACTACAAAGAATTTATCACTAAGTGGAGAAATTACAATCTTTGTAGACTTCCCTTGGTGACTCCTTGGATCTTTATGAGTTTGAAACGGATCACTAGAGGCCTTTCTAGTCCACGATGATCCACCCGAAGTCCCTTTGCACAAAGCTCCTTGCTTCACTTGATCAAGAATGAGAATGAAGCAAAAACACTTTACACTAATGGGCTAGAGTAGTGTAGAATGGTGATGTGGTTTCTTTTCTCTATTCAAAACCCTTTCTTTTTATGATCCTCACTCACTAGAAATCTCAAGAGAGCTTGGAGGAAGAAGAAGGAGATGGCAAATGCTTTTTCTCAAAAGATAATGATGATGATCAAATGAAAATGAGAACAGAAAATATGTATATTTTCACACTCTCATCTCAAACCATGGTAAACAAATATCTAGATATTTTGCATATGAGTTAAAGCAACATAAGAAAAAAAATTAAGGGTTAAACTCATGGTTAAGTGAAGGAAGTGTGTGGAAACACTGACCATGAGATAATTCTATTTCATTTTCCTTTTCTTTAACGCAAAAACAAATATAAATACATCTTTATTCACCAAGTGAGTCTTGCATTGCCATCTCAAGTGTATCAACAACCATGATACAATGTATGGATGTATGTGTCCATACACATCATCATGTGCATACATGCATGCACACATCATTATAGAAAAGGGTTTAATAAAGAGTTGAGCTAAAATTTAAATGTTAAATCAACACTTAATTCAACAAACCGGTCATATCACTGATTGTTAGGGATTCTGCGTGTTCAAGTTTTAGTTAAATACCGCAATCAAGACGGTTTCGCTTGTAGCTAGCCGGTTGAGTACGGGTCGTCCGCAGGGAGATGGGAATCTTTTTCTATGTGCGTTAACGAGTTAAGTCCAGTTTTTTAGATTTGTTTGTGATTATCTAAGTGTTAAGTTGATATTTAAAGAGAGCTTGTTAGGGTTAGGATTAGGTTAGTTTGAGTTAGGAGTCTCCACATCTTTCGTTGCCCCTCTTAATATCGGTGTTACGGTAATCGGCAACAACGGGGATTAGCACGACTAGGAAGGAACTTGCGAGTATAAGCTAGGCTTTCCAACGCATAAGTTCTTCCTTTTGGTGCTTGTCCGTCCGTTCTTGGCTCTTAGCCATAACCTCCGGTTAATTCAACCACAACTGGTCTCACTACGGAATCACCGCTATCATGTAGGATAGGGTGCCGTAAGGAGCGGATTGTGGTTCAATTAACGGGAGTCGAATTAAGCTGTTGGGCAAGGAAAGAGTGAGAGAGATTTCCTTCTCTCAAACTTCCCTTATCCTACCCTAACAAGTATGAACTACTCACACATCATGATACGGAAAAATCAAACAAAACAAAAGAGGAAGATAGAAAGAAAGAGATTAGAAGATAACGACTAGCTATTTGCGACCTCACCTTGGCGAGGATCGAGCGTAAGCATCATAGTCGTTTTAAGGATAAAGAAAAAGAGAGAAGAAAGAAACAAAACGAGATAACAACAACTAGTTAACAAATGAAAATTACAACAATTATAGAAAGAACAAGACAAGCATGAAAATAAAATGATCTTCTTTATTCACCATTCTTCACTCACCAAGCTCATTACAAGTTTTAATGGAGAAGAGATGAGAAGAGGAAGAAGAAAACAACTAAACCTAGAAAATGAGAATACAAGATTATGGACCCTTTCCTTCACAAAGTTCTGGGCTATTTATAGGCTGAGAAATGAAAACCTAGGGCAACCAACAGGACACAATTAAAAATACCAAAACACCCCTGGAAAAGTTTCATCTGCCGCCACTATACGGCCGCGGATCCGCGGCCTAAGCATGCTTAGGCCGCGGTTCCGCGGCCTAATAGAGGAGTTGGGCCTAGGGCTTTTTGGTGGTACCCTGGTTTGATGTACCCTTCAATCTGGTATATGTGTTTTCTCATAATTTCTTCACGAATTTTCCAGAATTTCTGTTGAGGGAAAAGTGGACTTTTTGTGGATGTTTTTGTCATGATTGCCTCGAGCTCCGCGTAGATTTCTTGGATCTTGTGCTGCCATTGAGCCTTGTGCATGAAAACGACATTGATTTGACATTTTGTCTCTTAAACTGGTATCTGGCAACATTCAGATGAAGAGCGGAGACCGTGTTTTCTCAGTGGTTGGCAGGAACCCGGATTTTGTCGTGTTTTCCATGAATTTCACCGTTTTAGAACCGAGAACCTGTATCCTTCATTTTACTAGCAAACACGGCTCAAGAGTATCTACCGATAAGCAATATGATAAAAATTGGGCGGTATAAAAATGCAAAAAAATGATATGAACAAATACCCCCAAACTTATCATTTGCTCGTCCCGAGCAAAGCCAATTTATTCACAATAATTTCCTAACCTCACTTTCGCAGGGAACGCGATTGCACTGAGCATGTGCAACAAGCCGTTAAACCTCTAGGTGTCCCTAGTAGGAGGAGTGTTGTCTCCTGAGGGTTTTCAGCGGATACTACCTACAAAATCCGGTCAAGTTGGTTTTGTAAAATAACTAAGATTCAAACCCTAAAGTTTTGTTTTAGAAAATAACAATTCTATAATCCTAAGTCTAGACCATCGAACCTTTATTTTTCACACCTGCTTCTTATTTAACTACAGATTTTATATGTCTTTACGTGCAGTGCAAATAGTGTCGTTAAGTTCCAGAAGGATCGATTAAAGTCATCATGTCGCACAATAAAGCCCAGATAACAATTTTAAAAGGATCACATAAGTTTTATAAAGAGTTAAGCATTTTTCAAGTTTCGTTTTCCAGTAAGGTTTCAACTTCAGAATTTCTATCTTCCTTAACAGGAAACTAAGTCGTATTTTTCACTCCACCTTTTTCTTGTTTTCATTTCATACACACCTCTGTGAACGTGCAATAGTCTTTATCATAGAATAAAACCTTCATATCTCCGTTAAATTTTTTTTATAAAAGCCCGTCTTTTATCAAGATTATTCTCACACAAAGAACCGTTAGGAATTTTAACTCGGAGAGAACACTTGCTTGACTTTGTTTTAATCTGGACTTTCTAGGCTTCTTAGCGAGCTTTGGGCCAATGCACCCAAACCAGTTGGTTTTAGGGCATTAGGTGTAGAAACACCCCAGCGGACTTAATTACTCAAGTTACCTAGGTCCAAAAACAAAAGACAGTTTGGCGTGAAAATCAGATGATTTAATACGAGCGGAGATATAACCGGCAGTTCAATTATTTTTTTGGATAAAAGACGTGTTTAGTGGGTTTTGGTGTGTAATCATTCCAATCAAGTTTCAGATGGGTTATTTTTCAGACTTAGTTCCAATTACGGCATCAATAACATTCCTTCATATTTGCTTTACTTCATAAACTATTCTTGACATTACTTATTTCAGAACAAACCTATTTGACCTTCAGAAAATCATTTATCTGTTTAAAAGTTTTTAAACATAAAAGACTTGTCATCTAATTCCCAAAAACTCACGACACGTATAGTGTGATGTAAAGACGTATATCAGCTATAGTTAACTTCAAAGGAGAGTTATCTTTCAGGTTTTCAAAATCTAAACATAAGATTTAGTTATTCCTATTTTTTCCAACAAAAACCGTCGAAATGTTGAATCAGAGTTCTTCCACAAGCTAACTTGACAGAAAAGTTTTTATGTTTTTTGAAAATTTTCAGATTTTTATGGATTTTATGGATTTTAATATGCAGATGCAAAATATATATATGAATGCGAAGGTAAGAAATGCGTACCGAGCGTACCCCCAAACTTAAACTGGACAGTGTCCTCACTGTCATTGCATGAAGAGATCATTTGAGGGGTCAAAACTGTCGGTTAGCGATACACAATTTTTTTGTTTTTGTTTTTAAAGAAAAAGAAAAAGAATATACACAAATATATACAAAATGGTTTGTACATACCCCCAAACTTATTTGGAACAGTGTCCACTGTTCTTGGCTGGATAACCGAAGTTTGGAGGTAGGCAGAGGAAGATCATTCAGGGTAAACCGGCTCCTGTAAGAACAGGAGCTCCTCTGTTGGTTCGGCGCTAAGGTACGGTTTTAGTCGGTGTCCGTTCACTTTGAAAAATGACCCGTCCTTTGGATTTTCCAAATCCACAGCGCCCTGCGGATATACATTCCGCACAAAATACGGCCCTTTCCAGCGAGATCTGAGCTTTCCAGGATGGAAGTGAAGTCTGGTGTCGTAAAGCAGTACCTGCTGACCAGGTACGAAGGTTTTGCGCAAAAGGTGTTTATCGTGAAACACCTTCGTTCGATTCTTAACGACAACCGCGTTATCGTAAGCCTCATCCCTAAGCTCGCTCAGTTCGTTCAACTGCAGCTTCCGATGGCTGCCCGCATCCTCGAGAGACAGATTCAGCTCCTTTATCGCCCAAAATACGCGATGCTCTATTTCGACAGGTAGGTGGCAGGCTTTTCCGTACACAAGCCGATAGGGAGACATGCCAAGGTCGGTCTTATAAGCGGTTCAAAATGCCCAAAGGGCATCAGTGAGTTTCAGCTACCAATCCTTACGGTTCTTGGAAACCGTCTTCTCCAGTATCTGCTTGATTTGCCGATTTGAAACTTCGGCCTATCCGCAGGTTTGGGGCTGGTAGGGCGTAGAGAGCTTATGATTAATGGAGTATTTCCGCATCAAGGCCTCGAAGGTTTTGTTGCAGAAATGACTTCCATTGTCGCTAATGATCGCTCGGGGGTGCCCAAAACGAGAGAAAATGTTTTCTTTAAGGAACCTAACGACAACCTTGTTGTCGTTAGTTCGGCTGGGCACAGCCTCGACCCATTTAGAGACGTAATCAACAGCGAGAAGGATGTACAAGTTCCCGAAAGAGCTGGGAAACGGCCCCATGAAATCTATCCCCCAAACATCGAAAATCTCCACAACCAAGATCGGTTGGAGCGGCATCTCGTTCTGCCGGGATATCCGGCCCATGTGTTGGCACCGGGAGCAAGTCTTGCAATAGTCATGAGCGTCTTTGAAAAGTTGTGGCCAGTAGAAACCACATTGCAAGATCTTCTCAGCTGTCTTTCTGGGTACAAAATGCCCGCCACACGCTTGATCGTGGCAAAATGACAGCACACTCTTGAATTCCTCGTCAGGGACACACCGACGAATAATCTGGTCGGGACAGTACTTGAACAAGTAGGGTTCGTCCCAGTAAAAGTGTTTTACTTGGGATAAGAAGCGAAGTCTGTCCTGACTTGACCATTCGGTCGGTAGTAATCCTGTGGCCAAATAGTTCACAATATCTGCGAACCAGGGTTCGCACGATACTGTCAAGAGCTGTTCATCCAGGAAAACGTCGTTGATTGGAATTGAAGGCGAAGAAGGAAGTCGTGAGAGATGGTCGGCAACTACGTTTTCACATCCTCGTTTGTCCTTAATGACAAGGTCAAACTCTTGAAGCAAGAGGATCCAATGTATTAACTGAGATTTAGCATCTTTCTTCGCAAAAAGATGGCGCAGAGCAGAATGGTCAGTGTAGACAATGACTGGAGAGCCGATGAGGTAGGGCCTGAACTTTTCTAAAGCAAATACAACAGCTAAGAATTCCTTCTCAATTGTTGTATAGTTGAGTTGGGCGTCGTTCAGGGTTCGGCTCGCATAATAGATTACGTGCGGCATCTTGTTGATGTGTTGTCCAAGGACATCACCAATGGCAAAGTCGGATGCATCGCACATAATCTCGAATGGGTGCATCCAGTCAGGTGAAGAAAGAACGGGAGCAGAAGTGAGTGAGCGTTTTAATGACTCGAATGCAGTCACACAGCTCGAGTTGAAGTCGAATGGCGTGTCCTTGGCCAGCAAAAGAGTCAAGGGCCTAGTAATCTTGCTAAAGTCCTTGATGAACCGTCTATAGAAACCGGCATGGCCAAGGAAGGCTCGGATATCTCTGACGCATCGGGGAGGAGGCAGATTGGAAATGACCTCAATCTTTGCTTTGTCAACCTCTATGCCATTTTGCGAGATGATATGTCCTAAGACAATACCTTCGCGCACCATGAAGTGGCATTTCTCCCAGTTCAAAGTGAGATTCTTGTCCTTACATCGGGTAAGGACAGCGTCAAGATGCAGCAAACACTCGTTGAAGGAATCGACGAAGATGGAGAAGTCATCCATGAAAATCTCCAGAAATTTTTCCACCATGTCTGAGAAGATACCCATCATACACCGCTGGAAGGTAGCGGGCACATTGCATAACCCAAAGGGCATGCGTCGATATGAAAACGTGCCGAAAGGACAAGTGAAAGTGGTCTTGTCCTGGTCTTTTTCGGCGATGGGAATTTCATTATAGCCGGAGTAGCCATCAAGAAAGCAGTAGTACTCGTGTCCGGCCAATCGTTCAAGCATCTGGTCAATGAAGGGTAGCGGAAAGTGGTCTTTCCGTGTTGCGGCGTTGAGTTTTCTGTAATCAATGCATACTCGCCACCCAGTTTGGGTGCGAGTAGGGATTAACTCGTTTGCCTCGTTAGTGATGACCGTGATGCCCGACTTCTTGGGGACAACATGAATGGGGTAACCCACTGGCTATCAGAGATAGGGTAAATGATACCACTATCTAGACATTTTACGATCTCCTTCTTCACAGCCTCTTTCATGACTGGATTGAGACGTCTTTGTGGATCCCGGGCTGGTTTGGCATCATCCATCAGATGAATGTGATGCTCAACGATCAGGGGACTAATCCCCTTGATGTCCGCCATGGACCAGCCAAAAGCTTGCCTGTTGCTGTGCAAGACCGCGAGAAGGGCTTTCTCTTGCTCTGGAGCTAGAGAAGCCGAAATGATGACAGGGAGGGTCTCGTTCTCACCTAAGTAAGCGTACTTAAGGTGAGACGGCAAAGGCTTGAGTTCGAGCGTTGGAGGTGAAATGATGGAAGGCAGGATTGGTGCAGAGGTCTCGAGCTCAAAGGACTCCAGCAAAGGTTCGAAACGAGTGTAGGCGACCGAGTCGGATGGTTCAGGTAGCTCATCCGGAAATTCGAAAGATTCAAACTCGGGTTATGCGCGGCAAAGATCGTTTGAAAACATGAAACACTCGTAGTCGTTGTTGGGCGCAGAAACAGCAGCAGGTTCGAAGAGAAACGCACTAGTGGCGTCAAGATTATCGTGATCAAACAGAAACTCCTCGAATTCACACTCTTCTGAGGTGATCTCCTGGATCGAGCAGACGTCCAGTATATGAGCATTAGGTTCGGCGGGCTGATTCCCCAACCTAAAAATGTTGAGTTCAATCGTCATGTTTCCAAAAGAGAGGTTCATCGAACCATTGCGACAATTGATCACAGCATTTGAGGTTGCAAGAAATGGACGACCGAGTATCACCGGAATCTGATTCCGGGGGTTAGCTACAGGCTGTGTGTCTAATACAATGAAGTCAACGGGGAATATGAAGTCCCCGACTTTTATTAACACATCCTCTAGCTCACCCCTAGGATGGGTGATCGATCGGTCGGCCATTTGGAGAGTGCAGTGCGTGGGTTTCAGCTCTCCGACGCCTAATTGCTCGTATACTGAATACGGAAGCAGGTTAACACTGGCACCAAGATGTAATAGTGCGCGGTTGATGTTCTTATCCCCAATGGTAATTGAAATCGTAGGACAGCCAGGGTCCTTCCGTTTTTGTGGTAAAGATTGGGTAAGGGCATCACTCACAGCACTAGCCAAGAAAACTTTCTTGGGTACCTGAGACTTCCTCTTTTTCGTGCACAAGTCCTTTAAGATTTTTGCGTAGGACGGGACTTGTTGGACAGCATCTAAAAGAGGAATGTTAATGTTAACTTGCTTAAATAACTCCAGAATCTTCTCCATTTGAGGATTTTGTTTATTAGACCTCAACCGGTTTGGAAATGGAACATTTTGAAAATTGGTTGAGTCTAATGCTTGAGGAGGAGATTGTGGAGTTGGAACGGATCCCAGAATAGGTGTTTTCCTTGAGTGAGAAGTGGGTCCGTTCAGAGCAGAAGAAGAGGAAGGAGAGCCTTGTGAAGAACGGAGAATAGGCTCAGAAGACGAAGAAGAAGAAGAAGAAGAAGAAGAAGAAGAAGAAGCAGCGGCCGGGGTGTCATCGTTGATCCGTTTGCCAATGTTGTTTTGCAGCATCCTTCCCGATCTCAGTGTGGTCACGGCACTCACATTATGGTTTTGTTGTTCAAGAGCAACATGTGCATTATGTGGGTGACCGGAATTTGGGAGTGGCTGGGACGGGAGCTTCCCCTTCTCTCGCTCGCTTAAGGCCGCATTCAGTTGTGCAATCTGGGCCTCGATGGTCTTGATGCTTTGCCTGTGTGCGGCAGTGTGTTGCACTAAGGATTGAATGGAAGACTGGCTGTTTGCGGTGGATTGTGTCGATTGTTTAACGAACGCCTCCAGACTTCGTTCGAGCGAGGAAACCTTATCGTTGTTTGACGGAACAAAGTTGTTTGGTGGAAAAGAATTGTTGGGTGCAAAGTTGTTCGTCTGATTTTGAAAAGGTTGGGGTTGGAAGGGCTGCTGATACTGAGTTTGTTGTTGCGCTTGTTGTTGCGGCGGAGGGGCCCTTTGAAAATTGTTGCCTTGGAATTGATTCTGATTCTGATTCCAGGCGAAATTGGGGTGGTTCCTCCAACCGGGATTGTAGGTGGAAGAGTATGGATCATTCCTCGGTCTTTGCTGGAATGCAGCATTAACCTAATCCTGTCCTTACGAGGGTGGATTGTAAGGACACTCTTCGGTCAAGTGAGAAGGATCGGAACAACAAGCGCAGATGGTACGAAGGGGGAGAACAGGGGCAGGAGCAGAAAATTTGCTCTCTATCGCTTCAAGCTTTCTTGTTATTGCAGCCATTTCAGCTTTCATCGCAATAGAGACATCAAGTTGGTGGATTCCTACCCTAGACTGACCGGTAGAAGTGGAGGTAGAAGAAGAAGAAGTCGGTCTGGTGCTCTCCCATTGTAGCGTTTGCTCCGCAAGGTCGTCAAAGAACTGCCACGCTTCCTCGTCAGATTTCGATAGGAAGTGGCCCTGACAGATGGTTTCCAACAACTGTTTAGTTGCTAGGTTCAGGCCCTCGTATAAGGTTTGGCAGAGTTGCCATTTCTCTATACCGTGGTGAGGACACTGAACAAGAAGGTCTTTGTACCGGTCAAAGCATTTCCAGAAGGGTTCAGAAGGAAGCTGAGAGAATTGGTTGATTTCATTTCGAATCCTTGCGGTCTTATGATTCGGATAGAATTTTTTTAGGAACGCTTTAACAAACTCGTCCCAGCTGGTGATTGAGTAGGAAGCGGTGCTATACAGCCATTTTTCAGCAAGATCGCATAAAGTGAACGGAATGACCCGTAGACGTATAGCATCGTCCGACAGCTGGGTGGTTTTCATCATGGCACAGACGTTTTGAAATTTGTTGATGAAGATATAGGCATCTTCAGATTCAAGCCCATGAAAACGTGGAAACATGTTGATGAAGTGGGGCTTAATTTCAAAGTTGTCCCCATTGGCCGGAGGAAGAGAAAGGCAGGTGGGAAGTGCAGAACGGGTGGGATAGAAACGATCCTGGAGCGCGATTCGCTGTGGCGCTACAACAGGCGGTGGTGGTGGGATATTGGTCTCCGTAGGAGGTGGAGCCAATCCAGGGGTGGTCAAAGAGATTTTCGGATTAAATCCTGACATCGCGGAAGAAGAGGTTGGTGAAGGTGAAGGTGAAGATGTATGAACAGAATTCCGGTCAACGTCGGAGTTGGCCGGCAAAGGAAGGGGTGAAAGAGGAGTGGACGGAGTATCGACTTCGGAGTCGATCGCGTAGTCGGTAGCGACTAACGTAACGCGGACTAGACGGGCGCTAGTGTCCCGAGTCCAAGCGGACATACACTAAACGAGTTTAGTATAGTCAAAACGGAGAAGGTGAGGGTAAGAAAACGTCAATGGAGAAAGGTGATGGGTGGTGGGTGAAAAATGGATTTGGCGACAAAGGGCAAGTTTTTATAAAAGTTTTTGATTTTTTTTCTTTTTTCTTTTTTTTGTTTTTAGAAAGAGATTTACAGAAATATGTACGGAAATACGGCTTAAGTAATCACAAACAAGATATGCACAATCACACCTAGATCTTAGGTCACCTAGGTCTACTAGACCTGCTCCTGAACTTGATTGTCGAAGTTAAACTGTGTCGAGAAACGGGCTTAAAAATACACTGATCACGAGGCCAGGTAAGTGCAGAGATAAGGGGAGGTTGTCCAACGCTTTCGCGAAGTTCCTTAATTAAATAACCCTTTCTCTTTTGGCGGTTGCGCCGTTAACACTTTCCTAGACACCCCGTAAACAATATACCGTTAAGCGAGGTTCTAAACACGGTTTATCTTCTCCTAATGAGCGCGAAGTCCTTAGGGCTGAAGTCTAGTATTTTTTAATTTACAATGGACAATGCATATGCTTTTGTGATTTTTGGGGTCCTGGGAAGGGTGATGAAATCCCCACCCAATCTGGATTGGTTTCAAGCCCCTTAAGTCCGTATTAAAGAATGCAAAGCGGTAACAAATCAACTGCAAACAATTTTATTTGCGGCGCAAAGAATCCTGCATAAGAACAGTTTATTGGAAGGGGGAGAAGAGTTTGCGCAAAGAAATCTGCAGAAAACACAATTTATTGAAGTCCAGAGGAGTGGGGAGGAGAACAGGGACACTTACAGAGAAATTGGGGCCCTCAAGCCACCAAGTGGCCGCGGATCCGCGGCCTACGCTTCCTTATGCCGCGGTTCCGCGGCTATCTTGTAGAGTTGGGGCTTCAGTTTTGTTGGGTGGGTACTGTTGGGTGTCCTCTGCTTTTCTGGATGTGTGGAATTTTTATTTGCTCACTGTATCTGCTCCAGATTTTTACAGTAGGCCGTTTGCTTCGTTTTGATCCGTCGCGGTGTAGCCGCGAAATGTGGGTCTATCTTCCCACGTCTTTGGCACTGTACTTGAACTCCGTCTTATCCGACGTCTTTGGCGCCGATCTTGAACTTCGTATTTTCCTGCACACTTGCACAAGAGCTAATCAAAAATAACAAGATGATTTTTTTTACAAAGTATATTTTTTTGTTTTGTTTTCCAGTTATATTCACAAGTTAACCCGAAATTACACAAGGAAATAAACTACCGTCTCCCCGGCAACGGCGCCATTTGATTGTTAGGGATACTGCGTGTTCAAGTTTTAGTTAAATACCGCAATCAAGACGGTTTCACTTGTAGCTAGCCGGTTGAGTACGGGTCGTCCGCAGGGAGATGGGAATCTTTTTCTATGTGCGTTAACGAGTTAAGTCCAGTTTTTTAGATTTGTTTGTGATTATCTAAGTGTTAAGTTGATATTTAAAGGGAGCTTGTTAGGGTTAGGATTAGGTTAGTTTGAGTTAGGAGTCTCCAAATCTTTCGTTGCCCCTCTTAATATCGGTGTTACGGTAATCGGCAACAACGGGGATTAGCACGACTAGGAAGGAACTTGCGAGTATAAGCTAGGCTTTCCAACGCATAAGTTCTTCCTTTTGGTGCTTGTCCGTCCGTTCTTGGCTCTTAGCCATAACCTCCGGTTAATTCAACCACAACCGGTCTCACTACGGAATCACCGCTATCATGTAGGATAGGGTGCCGTAAGGAGCGGATTGTGGTTCAATTAACGGGAGTCGAATTAAGCTGTTTGGCAAGGAAAGAGTGAGAGAGATTTCCTTCTCTCAAACTTCCCTTATCCTACCCTAACAAGTCTGAACTACTCACACATCATGATACGGAAAAATCAAACAAAACAAAAGAGGAAGATAGAAAGATAGAGATTTGAAGATAACGACTAGCTATTTGCGACCTCACCTTGGCGAGGATCGAGCGTAAGCATCATAGTCGTTTTAAGGATAAAGAAAAAGAGAGAAGAAAGAAACAACACGAAATAACAACAACTAGTTAACAAATGAAAATTACAACAATTATAGAAAGAACAAGACAAGCATGAAAATAAAATGATCTTCTTTATTCACCATTCTTCACTCACCAAGCTCATTACAAGTTTTAATGGAGAAGTGATGAGAAGAGGAAGAAGAAAACAACTAATCCTAGAAAATGAGAATACAAGATTATGGACCCTTTCCTTCACAAAGTTCTGGGCTATTTATAGGCTGAGAAATGAAAACCTAGGGCAACCAACAGGACACAATTAAAAATACCAAAACACCCCTGGAAAAGTTTCATCTGCCGCCACCATACGGCCGCGGATCCGCGGCCTAAGCATGCTTAGGCCGTGGTTCCGCGGCCTAATAGAGGAGTTGGGCCTAGGGCTTTTTGGTGGTACCCTGGTTTGATGTACCCTTCAATCTGGTATATGTGTTTTCTCATAATTTCTTCACGAATTTTCTAGAATTTCTGTTGAGGGAAAGGTGGACTTTTTGTGGATGTTTTTGTCATGATTGCCTCGAGCTCCGCGTAGATTTCTTGGATCTTGTGCTGCCATTGAGCCTTGTGCATGAAAACGACATTGATTTGACATTTTGTCTCTTAAACTGGTATCTGGCAACATTCGGATGAAGAGCGGAGACCGTGTTTTCTTAGTGGTTGGCAGGAACCCGGATTTTGTCGTGTTTTCCATGAATTTCACCGTTTTAGAACCGAGAACCTGTATCCTGCATTTTACTAGCAAACACGGCTCAAGAGTATCTACCGATAAGCAATATGATAAAAATTGGGCGGTATAAAAATGCAAAAAACTGATATGAACAATCACATACGACCCGACCAATAGAAAAACGCCCGATTAATATACGGTATCACATACACGCATTTAATCGGGTCCCCGCACATATCTCATATACACACCACATCGTTTCGCCTAAGCTAGGAAACTCCTGTATGGGACTCTAAGACTCTTCAATACGTCGACAGTAAGTGATGATCATATCAAACACCCACAAGCTGCAAGCGGTCAGCTAAACGTAACGGCCACCCGGGTATTGAGCGATCGGAAGAAAACAAGCGAAGCTGTCAAAACGCCCGTCGAGCCAACTGGAAACACTTACCGTATAGTCCGGTCTCTTCATCAGATATGCTGCATATCGAGTCTAGGGATGGAATCGTTGACCCTAATAACTCAATAAGTCATGCCAGTGTATGGCTCATAACAGATCGAGAAACTACTGATAACACTTATCAGTAAATCTCAGCAGCCCTGGCTAAGGACTTCTCGTTATAGCCAATCAAGCATAGAACAACAACTAACCCCAATACCGGGAGAGACAAAACCCCTCCTACCGCTCATTGCCTCCATGTGCCTCGGGACTGTACCAAAAATCCACCTGTTTGCATGACTCAGTAGAGCAGTGGTAGGGTGGAGATCAAAGTACAGTGGGAGGACACACAAGACTCTATGATTATCTCGGGTCTACAGACTAACCTGTACCAGTGTCACCTGAGAACTTTTATCCGACGATAGATATAATACCACATAGGAGTTCTCGGCGAGTCCGTTCAGTGTACCCAGTCTCCACTGAGCACCCGCTTATAATCTTTAGTGTCACCACACCAGATGGATATGGGATCATCCATCGCCCATCATATGGGACAAGAATAGTATATGCTAGTCTACTCTGGAATATCGATGCCCCATCTCGATACACCCACGACTAGGAACAGTTCAAGGATATGCTCATAAACTACACGTGTCCCACTAGCATGATCCGCATCATAGTCGCAGTAGTCAAGCAAAATATCCTGAGGGCTTTATCAACATGTACCAAATGAGTAAGATGCATGATCAAATGAACATGTCAAGATAAAGTAAACCAGATAGCATACTATCATGTCGAGCAAGAAAATCATCTATATGCATATATACATGTCTAAGCATCCACTATACATATAATGGCCTCTAGGGCATACATATATCCAACAATCTCCCACTTGCACTAAGGCTAATTATTGGCGTATCTCATACCCAACATCTCAAAAAGATGCTCATGTTGCGGTTGTGGAAGGGCCTTGGTGAGTGGATCCACGGTGTTATTCTTTGTATCTACTCTCCGAATCTCGATCTCGTGTCGATCTACTATCTCTCGGATCAAATGATATCGCCTCAGGATGTGTCTAGAATTCTAATGGGACCTGGGTTTTTTGGCCAACGCCATAGCCCCATATTATCACAATATAATGGTATTGGATCAACAATGGTTGGAACCACTCCTATTTCCGCGACGAACTTCCTCATCCAGACGGCTTCCTTGGTAGCATCATTTGTAGCAATATACCCAGCTTCCATCATGGAGTCTGCAACGGTATCCTGTTTGGAACTTTTCCAACTAACCGCCCCTCCATTGAGGGTAAATACAAACCCTGAGATAGATTTGTTGTCATCCTTATCACTTTGGAAGCTGGAATCGGTAAAGGCCTTCATTTGGAGATCCCCATTACCATACACCAAGAACAATTCTTTAGTCCTTCGCAAGTACTTAAGAATGTTCTTCACTGCTATCCAATGTTTCTTTCCTGAGTTGGATTGATACCTGCTTACAACAGCTAGTGCATAAGCTACATCAGGGCGAGTACATAACATCGTATACATTATATGTCGCAACCCGAAAATGGCACGTGATGGCCCTTAAACTATGCAACGTCTACAGGCGTAGCGCAATTTAAGTAAGCCGAAAACCCAGCAATCTAAACCATCAAAACTAGTAAGAAATAATAGCATTTTCAAAACCTTTGAAATTTCAACCCAAATTCTTTAAAGTCCAATTTATTCCCTTTAAAATTTTGACAGCACCTCGTTTGTAAAACAAGCCCCCAAAAATGGGTACAACATAATATAAGTAAAACATCCCAAACAGGAGCAAAAATCCATGCCCAATGGCGGAAAACAACCACTACAACAGATATACGATGCCGTAGCGAAGAAAGAGACGATATAAATAAAACTGCATAAAAACCTCCAAGTCACAAATAATGTACAATATCGTCCTCACATCACGTCTCTAATTCATACAATACAATGGTAGATGGAGAGTACAAGATACAACGAATATACAACAAATAAAATCGGATAACCGTAAGACCTACCTAAGCAAAACTGCACACTGTCAGGCGAAGCGGTATCCGCAGCAAAAGATGATACGATGGATGGAAATAGCTCTTCCTCTGACTATCCTGAAGAACACCTACAACACACAGTGGCACAATGGGGGTGAGTTGCCAATTCGTGAATAGTAAATAACATATACAGGTAATCGCAAGTATGCAGGTACAACGCGAATCTAACATATGCAAACTATCAGCAGTAAATGGTCATATGTAATGCATCAGTCATGAAAGGTACACTAGCAGGTACTACTAATACATGAAGCAATAATATGACGATCTGTATGCAATAATCATGTAAGGTACTCTATCAGATACAACTAATACATGAAGCAACACATAATAGTATGTAAATGCAACAGTCACGGAAAGTACTCTATCCGGTACAAATAATACATGAAGCAGTGCATAAACAATAAATGTGGAGTATGGAATAAAACATGTCATTCCCACGGAAATCCTAACCTCGTGGTAGGACCAAAATCCAACAAGACAATCCAATTCCCAATTTCCACAATCAGCCCCCAAATTGGCTCTCATATCATGTAAGTCTCGTATATCCTGTATGTACAACATCGGTATATCTCACATATCATGTATATCCAATATCAATATATCTCACATATCCTATATGTCCAATATCAATATATCTCACATATCCTGTATGTCCAATATAAGGTGAATGTACCGTATTGACACCCAAAAACATCATGAAATAAGTGTCTAGCATCGACACAAAAATACATGTTTATACGTCCTCGAATCTTAAGTGCCAAACACCGATACTCTCGATCCCCGTATCGGTAATATACGTCCTCGAATCTTAAGTGCAAACACCGACACTCTCGACCCCGTATCGGTAATATATGTCCTCGAATCTTAAGTGCCAAATACCGACACTCTCGATCCCCGTATCGGTAATATACGTCCTTGAATCTTAAGTACCAAACACCAACACTCTCGATCCCTGTATCGGTAATATACGTCCTCGAGTCTTAAGTGTCCTCAACATCGACACTCTCGATCCCCGTATCGGTAATATACATCCTCGAATCTTAAGTGCCAAACACTGACACTCTCGATCCCCGTATCGGTAATATATGTCCTCGAATCTTAAGTGCCCCCAACATCGACACTCTCGATCCCCGTATCGGTATAAAACAAATCTCAAGTGGATCTATCCAATATCAAGTAAAGAAATAGAATACTTGCATAATTCCATGAAACCACCAAGGTCCTCAAATTCAGAAAACATCAAGTAGTGAACACGTATGAGTGCATGAATCAATACACATATATTAGCGTCCCATTCCACTAATATTGGTGTAAAGGCATATATAACAGTGTCCCATTCCACTGTTATATATACAAGAGTAAAAATATCAGAGACATCATATGAAACCCATGAATGTAATATATGCAACATGAAACAATAATATGAGCATATAAAGGAAAACAGTTATTTAACTGCAACAATTTACTAAATATATCACGTGATTCCTGATTTCCCCGAAATCAGATGCAATATCATAGACATGTGAACATGTGGCTATAACAAGGTATGTGTAACCATGTCGGTATAGCAAGGTATGTGTAACTATGTCGGTATAGCAAGATATGTGTCCATATGTAAGTATGTACGATGTCAAAGTAGCTGTAGCAAGGTATGTGTCTATACCTATCCAAAATACTCTCTAGGTATATTTATGTATGTATGCCAGATGTACAGGTAGCTATGTCTCATATGTGCATATACCTATCACAATGGTACAATACCATATAGGTATATGGGTAACTAGCATGTAAGTATACAGGTATGCTATATGTCATAAGCACAACAAAAATAAAGACCATGTCCTAACGTCCCTAAGCAACAATATCATATCTCAAGGGGTGTTGTGCGTGTCATGGCATACAATCAGTGCTCGTGCAACATAAGCCGTCGATAATAGTGCAGTGTCTTAAGGATACTAGTCCAAGCACAACACTAACCAAGTAGTAATATGTGTATGCACAATTCTATATATGCAAGAGAGTATGCGAAAAAACATAACAACTCTAGCCCAGACGCATAATGCCATGCGGGCGATTCCCCTGTAGATATTAAATCTACTCACCAACCATCCTGGCTAAGTGAAACCAACCACTTGTTTCCCCTTCTTCGCAGCGTCCGAAGTCCCCGCCTTCGAACCTAAAACAACACAACGATAAAACAAGTATATACATTAATAAACGACCAAAAACATGCACAAACTACGTTTTTTACCGACACACCAACTCCAAACCTACTTCCAAGTGTTCGTATTGTGGCTAACGTGCGTAGCGACACGACGAAAACAAACTAAGAGCAAAAACACACAAAGTGCACGGTCCGTGTCGTATAACGTATCGCGCGGACACAAAACACTAGATTAAAGGAAAATGATCCCAGATTTTTCATACTGTAAATACTAAAAAAGTAAACAGTACCAAACACTCCTAACCAATAGCAGACAACTACCCACAAAAACCAAACCCCAGTACTTCCCTCAATATCCGGCGTCGCCGGAATTTCGCCTTGGGTCGCCGGCCATGGCCGGTGGGGTGGTGCTCATGTCTCAGATGGTGCTCCAGCGTCACTAGTACATCACTACAATTTTGTTTGGTCACGCAATAAAATTTCCAGGTCACAGCAGTTCACCGAAGTTCAAAAAGGACACTAAAAACACGATATTGCACTAATCGATATTTAAAGTGTTCTACACAACAACCAACGAGCTACACAACATAAAAACTCCTAATTAACAGATTAGGGATTATACCTAACAACCTTGCTTCCAAGATCCAAGCTTTCCTAGCTCTAAGTGATCAAGAAGGCAAAACCAAGACTTGAGGTATATTTGTGATATATTTTAGAATTTTGGAGATTTATGAGCTTGGAATTCATTGAAAATGGGAAAGAAATGGTCAAGGGCAGAAGAGTGAGGAAGGATTTCGGCCAAGGGAGAAGAAAGGAGACTTGTGTGGAATTTTCTAGCCAGTTCAAGTGATAAATGCACATAAATTCCATTAAATGTACATGCATGCGACCTCATTACTTATTCTTTTCTTTTCTTTAACTCTTAAACCAAGTCAACACAAAGATCTAAATATTGTGGGAAGGTTTTGGTTTACCAAGCTTGATTTATGGAAAATATTACTAAAGAGAAATTTCCCAAATATGTGAATACCGCATTAAAATAATATTAAAATTGGGAAAAATTCTATCTGAACCAAAACGTCCCATATACTCCCAAAGCTTGCGCACTAGCTTTATTTTAGCTAAACTAGGTGCTGGCAAGTCTATATGGTCGTTTGATCACAGTCGGTTTAAAACGGAAATACCGACAATTTTACCCAAAAATGGAGAAATTCACATAACGATTTCTAAAACGTTACATTATAGATCCTACGGCTGAAGCGTAGGGTATAATTCTTATGCGAGCTCTCTCTTCATCTGTCTTCGGACAGAAGTCCTTAGAGAGAGTGATTCCATGACTGTCACGACCCGAAATTTGGCACGTGACGGCCCTTAAACTACGCAACATCTACATACGTAACGCAACTTAAGTAAGCCGAAAATCCAGCAATTTAAACCATCAAAAGTAGTAAGTGATAATAACATTGTTAAAACTTTTGAAATCTCAATCAAATTCTTTAAAGTCTAAATTTACTTTCCTTAAAATTTTGGCAGCACCTCCTTTGTAAAACATGCCCCCAAAAAGGGTACAACAAAAGATATAAGTAAAGCATCCCCAAACGGGAGCAAATCCATGTCCAAAGGCGGAAAACAACCACCAAAATAGATATACGACGCCGTAGCGAAGAAAAAGACGTTATAAATAAAAACTGCATAAAAGAACTCCAAGTCACCAAATAATATACAATATCGTCCTCACAACTTGTCTCTAAGTCAATACATGATAATTGTAGATGGAGAGTACAAGGTACAAAGATATACAATGAGCAACATCGGATAACCACAAAACCCACCTATAGCAAAACTGCACACAGTCAGCCGTAGTGGCATCCGCTGCAAAAGATGATACGATAGGTAGAAGCCCTGCCTCGACTACTCTGAGGAACAACCTGCAAACCATGTGGCACAACGGGGGTGAGTTGCCAACTCGTGAATAGCAAATAACATATGCAGGTAATCACAAGTATACACGTACTGCACGAATCTATCACATGCAAGCTAAAAGTAATAAATGGCCATATATATGCAACAGTCATGAAAGGTGCTCTATCAGATACAACTAATACATGAAGCAATAATATGGCAATATGTATATGCAACAGTCATGAAAGGTACTCTATCAGGTACAACTAATACATGAAACAAAGCATATATATAAATAAATGCGGAATATGGGATAAAACGTGTCATCCTCACGGAATCCTCATCGTGGCAGGACCAGTGTCCATCTAGACAATCCAAATCCCAAATTTCCTCAAATCGGCCCTCATATCATTATGATGATATATATAATTTAGATATGTATACATATATATCAGCGTCCCATTCCACTAATATATATATATAACAGCGTCCCATTCCACTGTTATATATACTTAGGAGTAAAAATATTATGAAAACAAGTGTCCGGTATCGACACATAAAACTGATTTATCAGGCGTCGTCACCATGACTGCCCCTGATATGTACGTATCCTACGTTCATCGAAAACCTGGGTGCCCAGCATCGACCCTCGAATTTCCCGTATCCATATGTACGTGACTCCGGTCGATATCTACGCGATCACCGACGAATCGAAATATTATCACCGATTGGCAAACGCCCCAAGCCAGGCTCATCGGCATGGACCTTCGATCTTCTTGTCCCGGAGAACCAACCGGGTTCCACCATGTACCCGCACACGGCCCACTCACTCCTCGCATGGGGTAACATATAAGCTCAGAACCGAGAAATCTCATGGTGGAAGCTGAAATATCATATCAAGAGAAATCGAGTTTTTCAAATAATGCATAATTTCATGAAACTACCACGGTCCTCAAATCCAGAAAACATCAAGAAATGTCCATATCTCAATGCGAAAATCCATGAATAATATATATGCAACATAAAATAGTAATGTGAGCATATAAAGGAAAAGCCGCTATTTAACTGCAGCAAGTTAATATATATCATGCGGTTCCTAATTTCTCCAAGTCTATATAACATAAAATAAAGGTAAACATGTAACTATAGTCAGGTGTGCATAACCATGTCGGTATAACAAGATATGTGTATCTACCTATCAACAATGATGTAATACCTTCCAGGTATATGTAAGTATGTATGCGAGATGTACATGTTGTTAGTGTATATGCCCTAGGAGCCATTATTGTATCATACTAGCATGTATATTACTTAATGGAAGCTTGGGATATTCACAGTTGTATATACAGTCTTGATAAAAATGGTAGTATGCTACTTGGTTTGTGTCTACTTTAATATGTGCATATGTTTCTTGTAACGTATCACTTATACATATTAGTAGAGCCCATAGGATCTTTGCTTGATTACCAGCGTTGTGATGGCAGTCACACTAGTGGGGTCTGGGTAGTCTATAAGCAACATCCTATACTTGTCCCTAGTCATAGGATTATCGAGACAGGGCATCGATATTCCGGTGTAGACTAGTGTATACGCTTCTCATCCCAGTTGGGGAGATGGTCTGTCCCACAGCCATCAGTACGTCGTACTGGAGATAGTATACAGGTGCTCGTTGGGTTACGGGTACACCGGACAGGACTCGCAAGAGAACTGACTGGATGGTATTGTACCTAACGTCAGATAGCAGTTCTCAGGTGACATGTGTGCAGATAGTCTGTTGACTTAAGGTCATCATTTGTCTTGTGTGAGTTCCCACTGTGCTTTGATTACTACCCTACCACGGCTCAAAGGAGTCGCGCAAAGAGATTTTAGTTGGGTACAGTCCCGAGCCACATGGAGGCAGTGAGCGACTGTTAGGGATTCGTCTCTCTCGGTATAGGGAGTTGATATCGTACAGTGATCGGTTGGTCATTACCATAAGTCCCTGGCGAGGGCTGATGGAGAATTACTGATGGACTGATCAGTAGATTCTCAAATGGTTTTGAGCCATACCGGCACGACTTGTACGGTTATTAGGGGTCTGGCGTTTACCACCTCCCTAGACCATACATGCGATACTCTTAGACGAACAGACCGGACTGCACGGATATTGTCACGGACAAGCTCAGTAGGAGTTCGGATGGGTTTCCTCATTGGCCTTCTTAACTATATCTACCTGGGGACCGTTACGTACAGCTAGCGCCGCTTGCGGTCTGTGGTTAAACCCACTGCCAACGTAGTGTCGAGTCTTTAGAGTCCCACACAGAGAGTTTCCCTGCTCCATGCGAAACGATATAAAGGTCATATGGTTTTACGACAAAGGTTCGAACGCATACGCATTTAAACGCACGTACGACGTTCGAACAGTTTTTACTAGCCGGCTTTGGTTTAAGCCAGATTCTAGTATCTGGTTAATGGATTTATACAGTCTAAAGTTTTTCCGTGTTTTCACGGATTGGAGGGGCGTTCTCGTAATTTTCCGGGAAGCTTCTAGAAGCATGGTGACTTGGGGGTTAAGGTGGCATAAGCATTTATTGCTTAATGACTCATTTGTGTGATTCACCCAAGGTATTAAATGATGCATTAATTAGTTAATGAGTCATATGATGAATCACACAAGGTGAATGAATCAACCATGATGATTAATCATTTGTATTATTTATTTGATAAATTTTTATGGTTGTTATATTCTAATGAGTTAATTTTCAATATCATTCTTATGCTCACCTTCTCTCTCCTCAAGCTCATTCTCTCTTGAAACCCTAATCCTCCCCTCTCATGTGTTGAGATCAAGGATTAGATAGACTAATACATCCATAACCTCACTCTATATCATCTAGGTAGCTTAGATTAGCAGTTTGAGCAACCTAGTTATCTCATGTTAGAGACCAAGCTTGGCATAGGAGCTCTCGGGTGGATCGTCTTTGACTCGAGGAGGCCGTTGAGATGCCGATGTTCTAAGGAGCTGTAAGTCGATGTACTACACCCCACGACTTGCAGGGAGGCGGAAAATTAAAAAACGATCTTGTTCTATGCAATAACATTGACTAACCGCAAGAATCGGTGCTAAACGATAACTAACAATAAACATAGGAGTTCTAAACTACTATGTGAAGTGATTATACCTAATGAACCGTGTCCTTCGTCTTTTCGTTCTCCACCTCCTTCTCGGCCTTCTCCAAGTAGTAGACGATCCACCCGAGAGCTTTACTTCAAGCTTCACCTCAAACTAGAGGTAACTAGGTTTCTTAAAGTGCTAATCTAAGTAACCTAGGTGATATAGAGTTGGATTATGGAGTGATTAGTCAATTCTAATCCTTGATCTCAACACATGAGAGGGGAGGATTAAGGTTTGAAGAGAGAGAGCTTGAGGAGAGAGAAGGTGAGCATAAGAATGAGAGTGAGATTGTGATCTATCATGATATATATGAAGCATTAATCTTTATCAAATAAATAGTAAATAGGATTTAACAACCATGCTTCATAAATACAAATGGGTGATTCATCTCCCTGAGTCATTTAAGCATTTATGATGCATTAATGACATGGATGAATCACACAAATGAGTTACTAATCTCATTAAATGCATATGCCACCTAAACCCCCAAGTCACCATCTTCTAGAAGCTTCTCGTGAAATTACGAGAACGCCCCTCCTATCCGTGAGAACACTGAAAAACTTTAGACTGTATAAATCAAATATCCCGATACTAGAATCTGGCTTAAACTAAAGCCGACTAGTAAAAACTGTCCGAAAGTCGTACGTGCGTAAACACACATATGCGTCCGAACCCTTATCGTAAAACCATACGACCTCTATATCGTTTCGCCTGGAGAAGGGAAACTCTCTGTGTGGGACTCTAATGACTCGTTTACTACGCTGGCAGTGGGTTTAACCACAGACCGCAAGCGGCACTAGGTGTACGTAACGGTCCCCAGGTAGATGTCGATAAGAAGGCCGATGAGGAAACCCATCCGAACTCTTACTGAGCCTGATGTGACAATCTCCGTACAGTCCGGTCTGTTCGTCTAAGACTATCGCATATCGGGCCTAGGGGGCGGCAAGCGTCAGTCCCCTAATAGCGGTATAAGTCGTGTCAGAGTGAAGCCCATTACACCCTGAGAAACTACTGGAACCTACCAGTAAATCTCGCTTGCCCTGGCCAGGGACTTTGCATAATGGCTCTCTGACACAGCGCGATATCAACTCCCAATACCGGGAGAGACGAATCCTGTCTAACCGCCACTGCCTCCAAGTGCTCGGGACTGCACCCAACTGCTACCTGTTTGCACGACTCCTTTGAGCCGTGGTAGGATAGCAATCTAAGAACAGTGGGACTCACTCGAGGCGAAGTAGCAGTGTTAAGTCTGCAGACTATGCTGTACTCATGTCACCTGGGAACTGTTAACTGACGACTGGTATAAAACCCAACCAACAGTTCCCTGCGAGTCCTATCCGGTATACCTGTAACCTAACGAGCACCTGTATACTATCTTCAGTACGACGTACTGACGGCTGTGGGACAGACCATCTCCCCAACTGGGATGAGAAGCGTACACACTAGTCTACTCCGGAGTATCGATGCCCTGTCTCGATAATCCTACGACTAGGGACCTGAAAAAGGATGTGCTTGTAGACTACCCAGCCCCCACTAGTGTGACTGCCATCACAACGCTGGTAGTCAAGCAAGATCCTAAGAGCTCTATCAATACGTATACTCACATATTAAGATAGAATAACCAAATAGCATACTACCATGTTTAGCAAGACTGTTATATATATATAAATATCCCAAGTTTCCATTAAGTAATATACAAACTAGTATGATACAATAATGGCCCCTAGGACATATACACTAACAATCTCCCACTTGCACTAGGGCCATGTACTGGCGTATCGAAGACCGATGATCTCGAGTAGCCTCTCGAACTGAATCTAAGGTAGGGCCTTCGTGAATGGATCAGCAATGTTCTCTTCAGTAGCAACTCTCCGAACCTCGATCTCCCGACGATCAATGATCTCCCTGATCAGGTGATACCGCCTTAAGATGTGTCTGGACTTCTGATGGGACCTTGGTTCCTTCGCTAAAGCTATAGCTCCGTTGTTGTCGCAATACAGAGGTATTGGATCAACAATGGTAGGAACCACTTGATGTTCTGTTAGTAACTTCTTCATCCAGACCGCTTCTTTTGCGGCATCGCAAGCAGCAATATACTCCACTTCCATCGTCGAGTCAGCAACGGTGTCCTGCTTGGAACTCTTCCAGCACACCGCCCCTCCATTGAGGGTAAAGACATAACCCGACATGGACTTGGAATCGTCCTTATCACTCTGGAAGCCGGAATCAGCAAAGGTCTCCAACTTGAGATCTTTTCCGCCGTAAACCAAGAACATCTCCTTAGTCCTTCTCAGGTACTTGAGAATGTTCTTTACTGCTATCCAGTGATTCTCCCCTGGTTCTGACTGATACCGGCTTACGACGCTCAGTGCGTAAGCTACATCTGGTCTGGTGCACAACATCGCATACATTATAGAGCCTACCGCAGAAGCGTAGGGTATAATAGACATGCGTTCCCTTTCCAAATCAGTCTTGGGAGACATCTTTTTGGAGAGGGTGATTCCGTGACAAGCCGGTAGATTA
Source organism: Agapanthus africanus (assembly GCA_030015575.1). Taxonomy (NCBI): domain Eukaryota; kingdom Viridiplantae; phylum Streptophyta; class Magnoliopsida; order Asparagales; family Amaryllidaceae; genus Agapanthus; species Agapanthus africanus. The sequence continues at coordinate 237,455,475 of CM057337.1, forward strand.
CCGCGCTTAGAATCTTCCATACTGAATCTTTTCAGTATAGTGTTGATATACCTAGATTGCGAAAGTCCTAACATCCTCTTGGATCTATCACGATAGATCCGGATCCCCAGAATGTAAGAGGAATCACCCAGGTCTTTCATGGAGAACCTGTATGACAAGAATCCTTTGACAGATTGAAGCATAGGAATGTCATTTCCTATCAATAGAATGTCATCCACGTACAAGACGAGGAATACGACACTTCTGGCTACAACTTTACTATATATACATGGTTCATCTGGATTTTTGATAAACTCATATTCTTTGACTGTTTCATCAAAACAGATGTTCCAACTCCGCGATGCTTGCTTTAGTCCATAAATGGACTTAAGCAACTTGCATACTTTACCGCTGCTCCCACTCTGATTGAAACCCTCTGGCTGATCCATATAGACGCACTCTTCTAAATTACCATTCAGAAAAGCCGTCTTTACGTCCATCTGCCAGATTTCATAATCATGGATGGCAGCAATAGCAAGAAAGACCCGAATGGATTTAAGCATAGCCGCTGGAGAAAAAGTTTCGTCATAGTCCAAACCAGGTCTTTGACGAAAACCCTTTGCAACAAGTCTAGCCTTATAGGTTTCCACCTGTCCATCTACACCAATCTTTTTCTTGAAGATCCATTTGCATCCTATAGGTTTTACCCCATTTGGAGAAAATTCCAAAGTCCATACTTTGTTGGTGTACATGGACTCCATTTCGGTCCGCATTGCATCTAGCCATCGTACCGAGTCGCCACTCTGGATGTCCTGCTGGAAGCTAGTAGGTTCATCATCATCTATGATGCAATCCTCTCTATCCCCATCTATGAGAAAACCGTAGTATCTCTCAGGCGGATGAGACGGCCTACTACTCCTGCGGAGGGGTGCGGGAATGTCCTGTTCTTCTTGAACTACTGGTTCTACCAAACTTTCAGCAGTAGTTTGTGGTTCTGGAATTTCTTCCAGTTCTATTTCGCTCTCACTTGTTTCCTTTTCTAAAAACTGATGTTCTAGAAAATGGGCATTACGAGAAACAAAAACCTTTTGTTCCTCTGCGTAATAGAATAGATATCCCCTGGAGTTCTTTGGATATCCCACAAACTGACATTTTACTGATCGTGCCTCGAGCTTGTCCACATGGTGCTTTTTAACAAAAGCTGGACATCCCCATATCTTTACATACTGAAGATGGGGTTTCTTCCCACTCCATATCTGATATGGTGTGGTAGGCACAGTCTTGGTAGGAACCATGTTCAAAAGATATGCCGCTGATTCTAGCGCATAACCCCAGAAAGATCGCGGTAACTCAGCATTACTCATCATGGATCGTACCATATCCAATAGGGTTCGATTCCGTCTCTCCAATACACCGTTATGCTGTGGAGTGTATGGAGGAGTAAACTGAGAGAGAATTCCTTTCTCTTTTAGGTAACCTAGGAACTCGGCACTTAAATATTCACTATCTCGATCAGATCTTAGTATCTTGATACTTTTGCCGGTTTGGTTTTCTACTTCATTCTTATACTCCTGGAATTTTTTCAAAAGCCTCGGATTTATGTTTCATCAGATAAATGAATCCGTACCTTGAATAATCATCCGTAAAAGTAATGAAATAGGAAAAACCACCTCTTGCATGTGTAGACATTGGACCGCATACATCGCTGTGTACGAGTCCTAAGAGCTCGCTCGCTCTTACTCCATGTTCAGTGAATGGATTCTTTGTCATCTTTCCTTTGAGACATGATTCACAAGTGGCATAAGTTTGATATTCGAACGAGTCCAAATATCCTTCTCTATGTAACTTAGTTAACCTTGTCTCATTGATGTGACCTAGTCTACAATGCCATAAGAAAGCCTTATTTAAATCTGGAGACTTTCTTTTTAGTGTGTTCTGGACATTGAAAATCTGGAGTTGGTTTAAGACATTTATACCGTTATTCAGTGTACCGGACCCAATCAAACTATGATTAAGGTGGATGTTAACAACATCGCTTACAAACGTGAAATCATAACCTTTATTTGATAACAAGGAAACTGATATGATATTACACGTTAAACTAGGTACACAAAAACAGTTATGTAAAAGTAAAATATGTCCACTCGTCAATCCCAGGTGATAATCCCCGACGGACACAGCTCCCACGCTAGCTCCGTTAGCAACCTTTAGGGTCATATCACCTTCCTTCAGCACTCTACGGTTTCTCAGTGCCTGCAATGAATTGCATATATGAGATCCTGATCCGGTATCCAATGCCCAGGAAGTAGAGTTGATTGACAGACAATTCTCAATTACAAACACACCTGAAGTTGAAGCCACAGCTTGCTTCGGTCCCTGGTTCTTGGCGTTCCACGCCTTGCAATCTTTCTTCCAGTGCCCTTTCCTGTGACAATGGAAGCACTCATCCTGGGCCACTACCGGCACCGCAACCTTTTTCTTTCCCTTCGTTCCCATCTTACTAACACCTCCTCTAGGTCTGGTGGCGGCCTTCTTCTTCCTTCCTTTGGCCCTAGCCTTTCACCCGGAAGAAGAAGCACCGCTAACAAACATAGAGGGTGTTTCCCTTGCCTTCTGCAAGGTGCCCTCTGCACTCCTCAACATGTTAAGGAGTTCCGGAAGTTCAACTTCTTTTCTTTGAATGTTGAAATTCAGAATAAACTGGGCGTAGGTGGGAGGAAGGGACTGGAGAATAAGGTCTGTATAGAGCTCATTATCCAAAGTCATCCCAAGGTCTGCGAGCTCTTCAATATAGCCTATCATCTTTAGGACATGTTCTCCTACCGATGATCCGACGGCCAACCTCGCTCGAAACAAGTTCTTTGAGGTCTCGTATCTTGCTATACGAGATTGCTCCCCATACAGATCTTTTGTATGGAGAAATATGGATTCAAGATCCATATCCTCGTGCCTCCTCTGATGTTCATTGTTCATCGAGGCAAGCACGTTGCACTTGGCCTTCGCGCAATCTATCTCCCAGGTTTTGTGGATTTCCTTATCCGCATTACTGGATTTGGGACCAGGGACAGCAGGTGCCTTAGCGGTGAGGACGTACCCCAATTTGTCATAGGTCAAAGCCATTTTGACATTCCGCAGCCAATCTTTATAGTTTAGCCCTGCCAGTATATTTTTCTCTAAAAGTAAGTTAAGTCCAGTCATTTTCAGGGTCGCTACAATTAGGAGAGAGAGAAGAAAACTCTTTAGCATGATGCTCTTGCAAGTTTAGAGTGGTTTTTAGTTTATCTAAATTGGATGGCTCTCACAGTTTCTCGAATCCTTCCTCAAACCACAAAAGAAGAATTAGCCAGGACTATTCTTACCGTACAATACTTGCTTAACCGTTCAGCCAGGCCATTGTCGATACTTCGAGAGAGGTTTTCCAACGGTTTCGCGAAGTTCCTTAATTAAATAACCTCTTTTCTCTGGGGGCTTAGCCCCATTGTCACCTTTCTTGACACCTACTTGGTTTATAGCATTGATCGTTAAGTGACGAATATCCTGATAAGAAGCATATACTCACAGTGGGATCGAGATCCAAATATCATCGTCTGATAATGCTGAAGGAATCCTACCAACATTCATCAAACTCCAAATGGTATGCATCTCTTTGCAAATTTCAGTTTCTTTAGAAATTCCCGATATAAATTTTTCCCCATGCTCTTATGACCTTGGCGTTAGGTCAAAATGTCATAATTCACACGTCAAGTTCTACCCATCATTATCTTGTTAATTTGAACCCATCCGTATATATCCTTGACGTTCGGCCAAAATGATAATACGACTGTCCCAAACTAACTCATCTATCTATGCAACAAATGAATACCCAGTAGCTACCAAATACTATGCCTTGGCGTTAGGTCAAAATACATAGCTTGAATACTACTGAATACTCAAATGAAATGACGGAGGGCTACGAATGGTTTTGGCGAAACCGTGAACGTAGTGAACTTAATATAACCGAAGGAACCTGATAGCTTTTAAAAGGAGTGGTTAAAGCTCCGCAATTAAAAATATCTTCTGTTTTAAAAATAACCGAGTGGTTTCTTTTAAATTGTTCCAACGATTAAACTTTTGGTTTATTTTCTTTGCATTAATAATAATACGTCCCATCATTAACCTATCATTGCAGAAAACAACGAAAATACAACGTCCTCTTATGCTATCCGCATTCGCCACTGGGTCCCGTCATCACTCGTTAGGTTACTTAACTAACGGCAGAGCGGGGGCTGGGCTAGCGCGGGTGTAAAACATAAGTGACGTCTAAATAGCTATCATATATAGATATTGTACATTCGTCGGACGCAATAATAGGCATTCCAGATCTCAGATGAACAATATTGGATATGCAAGCAATCCGTGTTTGCTTTGAGCCTGCAACAAAAGACGGATTACACAGTTGTGATGAATAGCCATTACCCCACCCTAGACCCCTACGGGTATGGCAAACTACCCGCCAAGTACCCGAAGTGAAGCGGTCTCCCTCAACAAAGTGAGTAGGCCACTAAACACTTCAAAGTACCCGGTAGTTTGTGCACCCCACCTTGGGTCTGTCCTAGGAGCAAAAACAGTAAAATGAAATAATACAACGGTGGCTACAACCACAACCTGGAAGTGCCCTGCAAAATAATATTACAACATATTACAATTACATTGATTGAATTAAAATAATAACCCATCACAAAACCCCGGCTAATCATCACAACAATCCAATACAGTTCATAATCACAAACAGTTAAATCCATTACAGAAATATGCGACCCCCTGCCAACCGACATACTAGCAGTTAGGGGAGGTTTACGAACACATTATTCAATCACAGATATAATCAAATTAGCAAACATCGTATAATTTCGATCGAGCAAACATACCGGATTCTACTCCCAAAACTTCTCTGTGCACCTGAGACTTTGAGCAGAAAATAAACATTCCAAAAAATACAAAAATATCACAAAAGAATAACTGGAGTAAACTGGGTCGAATCGGCCCCAACTCAGTCGCGGATCCGCGGCGGATCGGTGGGATCGGCCGCGGTTCCGCGGCTGTATGGCCGATTCACCAACCCATTTTTCTCCAGTGTTCTTAGCTTTCTATGCTTGTTATTCTGCAGCAACCTGAAAAATTTTTAGAGCCTGTTTTAAAATCGACAGAAACATGGTGATATCGATGTGTTTTCCGGTTCGTTTTGCGTTCGAAATTCATATGACTTTTCTAATGAGTTAATTATTGTTTAGCGAGGCTCTGATACCACTGTAAGTCGATGTACTACACCCCATGACTTGCGGGGAGGCGGAAAATTAAAAAACGATCTTGTTATATGCAATAACATCGACTAACCGCAAGAATCGGTGCTAAACGATAACTAACAATAAACATAGGAGTTCTAAACTACTATGTGAAGTGATTATACCTAATGAACCATGTCCTTCGTCTTTTCATTCTCCACCTTCTCCTCGGCCTTCTCCAAGTAGTAGACGATCCACCCGAGAGCTTTACTTCAAGCTTCACCTCAAACTAGAGGTAACTAGGTTTCTTAAAGTGCTAATCTAAGTAACCTAGGTGATATAGAGTTGGATTATGGAGTGATTAGTCTATTCTAATCCTTGATCTCAACACATGAGAGGGGAGGATTAGGGTTTGAAGAGAGAGAGAGCTTGAGGAGAGAGAAGGTGAGCATAAGAATGAGAGTGAGATTGTGATCTATCATGATATATATGAAGCATTAATCTTTATCAAATAAATAGAAAATAGGATTTAACAACCATGCTTTATAAATACAAATAGGTGATTCATCTCCATGAGTCATTTGAGCATTTATGATGCATTAATGACATGGATGAATCACACAAATGAGTCACTAATCTCATTAAATGCATATGCCACCTAAACCCCCAAGTCACCATCTTCTAGAAGCTTCTCGTGAAATTACGAGAACGCCCCTCCTATTCGTGAGAACACGGAAAAACTTTAGACTGTATAAATCCAATATCCCGATACTAGAATCTGGCTTAAACCAAAGCCGGCTAGTAAAAACTGTCCGAAAGTCGTACGTGCGTAAACACACGTATGCGTCCGAACCCTTGTCGTAAAACCATACGACCTCTATATCGTTTCGCCCGGAGCAGGGAAACTCTCTGTGTGGGACTCTAATGACTCGACTACTACGCTGGCAGTGGGTTTAACCACAGACCGCAAGCGGCACTAGCTGTACGTAATGGTCCCCAGGTAGATGTCGATAAGAAGGCCGATGAGGAAACCCATCCGAACTCTTACTGAGCCTGATGTGACAATCTCCGTACAGTCTGGTTTGTTCGTCTAAGACTATCGCAAATCGGGCCTAGGGGGCGGCAAGCGTCAGTCCTCTAATAGCGGAATAAGTCGTGTCGGAGTGAAGCCCATTACACCCTGAGAAACTACTGGAACCTACCAGTAAATCTCGCTTGCCCTGGTCAGGGACTTTACGTAATGGCTCTCTGACATAGCGCGATATCAACTCCCAATACCGGGAGAGACGAATCCTGTCTAACCGCCACTGCCTCCAAGTGCTCGGGACTGCACCCAACTGCTACCTGTTTGCACGACTCCTTTGAGCCGTGGTAGGGTAGCAATCTAAGAACAGTGGGACACACTCGAGGCGAAGTAGCAGTGTTAAGTCTGCGGACTATGCTGTACTCATGTCATCTGGGAACTGTTAACTGACGACTGGTATAAAACCCAACCAACAGTTTCCTGCGAGTCCTGTTCGGTGTACCCGTAACCCAATGAGCATATGTATACTATCTTCAGTACGACGTACTGATGGCTGTGGGACAGACCATCTCCCCAACTGGGATGAGAAGCGTACACACTAGTCTACTCCGGAGTATCGATGCCCTGTCTCGATAATCCTACGACTAGGGACCTGAAAAAGGATGTGCTTGTAGACTACCCAGCCCCCACTAGTTTGACTGCCATCACAAAGCTGGTAGTCAAGCAAGATCTTAAGAGCTCTATCAATACGTATACTCACATATTAAGATAGAATAACCAAGTAGTATACTACCATGTCTAGCAAGACTGTTATATATATGTGAATATCCTAAGCTTCCATTAAGTAATATACAAACTAGTATGATACAATAATGGCCCCTAGGGTATATACACTAACAGGAGCCTACGAGGAGTGGAGGACAGCGATGAAGACCCGAAGGACATGTAACGTGAGGTATAACTTCGAATCCGAGTAGTTAAACCTCTCTTAGTTAGTTAGTAACGGTTTAGATATGATTCATGCGCTTAAGTCCGTGTTACGAAGCTTTGATAATCGTTTTTCATATATTCCGCCTCCCCGCAAGTTCATGGGGTGCGTGACATGGACTTACACATGTAGCTATGTCTCATATGTGTATATTGTAGGGTAAGTATAGCACCCTGTGAAGGTTTTAGAAAGCATCAATCATGCTACTTTAAAATTTTGGGGTGCTAAACAAACCCTAACCAAGATCTTTAACTAGAGAATTAGGGTTAACTTTGCATGTAAACAACTTTACTTCTAAGAGAGAGGGATTACAACCTTTGTAGTCCGTTCCTTCGCTTCATAAGCTCCGAGTAGTAGTCCCTTCACCGTGATCCATGAACTCCCGGACTCTAGAGAGGCTCCACAAGTTAAATGATCCATACTTGCTTGAAGTCTTCCTTTTCGAAGATGATCAACCTTGAAGAATCTCAAACCCAAGCTTACACTTCACTAATGAAACAATTAGAGTAGTGAACACCCTAATCTAAGTGGCTAGAATAGATGAGGATGATGAAGTAGGAATTTTGCTCTCTTTTGTTTTCAATTTCTCACTTTAAATCACCACAACACAAAAAGCTAGAAAGCTTTTTCAAGGAAGAAGAAGATGAAGAAAGCTTTTGTGATGAATAATGAATTGTTGTGGTTACAATTGACAACCATGAGTTAATAAATGAAGGCATTAACTCATTTAGAGAATAAACTATGGTTAAGGGTTTGGGTTGGGTTAATAAATATCTACACAAAATATCAAAGCAAAAGTCAAAAGGAAAGCTTCATGAAGCTTCATGAAAAAACTAACCCAAAAGCTAACCTAAATCCAAACCCTAACATTGTTTAAACTTTACAACCATGTTGAATTTGTAACCCTAACTTCTTACAATATTATATATCACATATACAATATATTTTGTAACAAAAGAAAATAATACAATTAACATATATCGCATATATATCAATGTATTATCCAGTGAGAAAATGAATCAATAAAGTGAGCTTATATTAGTTAACGTAATGTAATATATCACATATATAATTATATATTAAATTATCGAATCAACTCTTGATCCGACAATCCAGCTATATTCCATATAACCGACTAATATAACATGTACCAATTCATCGAATCAACATTTGATCCGATGACCCGGCTATATCACATATACCCGGCGGATATCTCATATCGCGAGAATAGAATACGGTATCTCATATCGTATTATTCTCGGTCCTGTACATATCGCATATGTGCTCCTACTCCGTTTTGCCTGAGCCAGGAAACTGTTAGTGTATATGCCCTAGAGGCCATTACTGTATCATACTAGCTTGTATATTACTTGATGGAAGCTTGGGATATTCACCTTGTATTGACAATCTTGCTCAAAATAGTAGTATGCTACTTGGTTTGTTTCTGCTTTAATGTGTGCATGTGTTTCTTTTAGCATATCGCCTTTACACATTAGTGGAGCCCTTAGGATCTTTGCTTGATTACCAGCGTTGTGATGGCAGTCACACTCGTGGGGGCTGGGTAATCCATAAGCACATCCTTATGCAGGTCCCTAGTCGTAGGACTATCGAGACAGGGCATCGATACTCCGGAGTAGACTAGCGTATGCGCTTCTCATCCCAGCTTGGGAGACGGTCTGTTCCACAGCCGTCAGTACGTCGTACTTGGGATAGTATGCGGGTGCTCGTTAGGTTACGAGTACACTGGACAGGACTCGTTGGGAACTGTTGGTTGGTATTATACCTATCATCAGTTATCAGTTCCCAGGTGATACGGGTACAGCTTAGTCCGTTGACTTGACACTGTCACTTCGCCTCGAGTGTGTTCCCGCTGTACTTTGATTACGGCTCAAAGGAGTCGTGCAAACAGGTAGTTTTTGGGTGCAGTCCCGAAGCACTTGGAGGCAGTGACGGTTAGACAGGATTCGTCTCTCCCGGTATTGGGGGTTGATATCGTGCTGTGTCTAGGAGAGCCATTACACAAAGTCCCTGGCTAGGGCAAGCGATATAGACTGGTAGGTTTCCAGTGTTATCTCAGGGTGTTCTGGGCTACACTCCGACACGACTTGTACCGCTATTAGGGGACTGAAGTTTACTGCCCCTAGGCCCACCATGCGATATTCTTAGATGAACAGACCGGACTGTACGGAGACTGTCACATTCAGGCTCAGTAGGAGTTCAGATGGGTTTTACTCGTCAGTCTTCTTATCGGCATCTACCTAGGGACCGTTACGTACAGCTAGTGCCGCTTGCGGTCTGTGGTTAAACCCACTGCCAGTGTAGTGTCGAGTCTTTAGAGTCCCACACAGAGGGTTATTCGCCTTTAGGCAAAATGAGTAGAGATCGCATGGTTTTGCGACGGGGTTCGTTCACATCCGCGCATTTGTGCACGTTTGGTGTCCGGACAGCTTATACTAGCGGGCTTTGGTTTAAGCCGGATCCTATTATATGATTTGGGATTGGTTTTATCTCATTGTATTCGTGTTCCTCGGAATGCGGATACGGGTGTGTATGCACAGTTGATTGAGGCGGAGGAAGAGGATTTTCATTAGGGTTTCGGAATGGGTGTGTATGCACAGTTGACAGTTGTCTTTTTCCAAACCCTAATGGACATGTGAAATATCAATTAATAATATTAATTAAATAAAATTGTGTCATGGTTAGGGTTGTTGACTTGTTGACCTTGGTTGACTTGCTGACCATGGTTGAAACATTGACCATCATCATTACACTCCAAAGATGCTCTTTGATCTTTGCAAAAAACATTTAATGTGATATGATAATGGTCTCATCAAGCCAACCATCACCTTTTTCATTTGGATTAATATTATTAATTAGATAATTCACATATATTCTTGTTATGGTTGTAAAACTATTCTCATTCTATCATTCTCATTCTCTCTCATCCACTTCCTCTCTCTCTAGCTCTCCCCTCTCATGAGTTGAGAACCATTTGAGCTTGAGATAATCCCTTAAAAAATACTCTCTACTCTTTCTAAGGTTCTAGGTTTAGCACACCAAGCACCTTAGTTACTTCTAGTTTGAGGTTGGAGCCAAAGGTAGAGGCCCTCGGGTGGATCTTTCTTCGGCAAGAGTAGGCGACAAGGAGAACTCGTTCTTTCACTCCAAGGAGCAAGAAGAGAAGGACTTCAAGACTTAGCTATAACCCTCTTTCCGAGTAGCTAACTCTTTTAGCTTGATTGTTAATTTTTGTTTAGCAAAGATCCCTCCTTTAGCTAGTCCATGTTGCCCAGTGTTGTAAAAATCAGATTTTTCATAACGTTTCCGCCTACCCGCAAGCACCGGGTGGGCAACGTGGACTTACAGTGGTATCAGAGCCTAGCTAAACACAAACTAACTAGTTAGCAAAGTATCTAGAACTTCGATCGGAAAAAATCGCAAAACACTTTTCAAAAACCCTAAGTTTCTGTCGATTTTTATTTCTGCTTTAAAAATAATAAATCATACACTAAAAATTGGCTCAGGGTTTTTACAGAACACCCAAGAAAAACGAGCCAGCGAGTCGAACAACTCACCGCGGAACCGCGACAAGAGCATGCTCTTACCACGGATCCGCAGCCGAGTTGACTTGGCCGTGGGTCGTTTTTCCTGCAGTGTTCTTCTGTTGTTGTTTTGTGATTTTTGAGATGATTTGTTTCTGCCCAGATTTTCCAGAGAACAAGTTAGTTTTTGGGGTGGTCACAAATCCGTATTTTTGATCGAACTTATTTACACTTTGGCTAATGGGTTATATCTGTGATGTGTTATATGTATTGAACGTCTGCTAATCGCTATACGTCGACTAGTGGGGGTTATACATATCTGTGATCTGCAATGTTGATGGTTTGTGTATATGAATTCGTTGGGTTGTCGCGGATGAATAGCCGGGGGGTTGTGAGATGTGAGTTTTCTTATTCTTTCAATTCTTGTAATATGTAAATTGATGTAATATTATTTGTATGGCCACACAACCGGGTCGGGGTTGTAGCCGTCATTGTATAATTTCTTTTTACTATTTTTGCTCTTAGGATAGACCCAAGGAGGGGTGCACAAACTACCGGGTACCTTGAAGTGTCGAGTGGCCTACTCACGTTGTTGAGGGAGGTTGCTTCACTTCGGATACTTGGCGGGTAGTTTGCCGCACCCGTAGGGGTCTAAGGTGGGGTTTGGCTATACATCGCGACCGTGTATTCCGTTCTTCGTTACAGGCTCGTACGAAATGCGGATTCCTAGTATATCCAATGTTTTCATCTATGATCTGGAATGGCTATCATTGCATGTGACGAATGTTTATATATATCTATATGATATCTATTTAGGCGTTGCTTATGTTTTGCATCCGCGCTAGTCCAGCCCCCGCTGTGTCGTTAGTTAAGTAACCTAACGGGTGATGACGGGACCCCGTGGTGAATGCGGATAGCATAAGCGTACGTCATATTTTCGTTGTTTTCTGCAATGGTAGGATTAATTGATGGGACGCATTAAATTTAATGCAAGAAAAATAAACCAAGTAAAAGTCGTTGGAACACTTTCAAAACCACTCGGTTCTTTTCAAAACCAAATTTTAAATGCGGAGCATGAACCACTCCTTTTTTGAAAGCTATCTCGTTCCTTCGATTATATCAAGTTCACTACGTTCACGGTTTCGCCAAAACCATTCATAGCCCTCCGTCGTTTCACATGAATGGTCAATAAGTATTCAAGCTATGTATGTTGGCCAAAGTCAAGGCATAGTGATTGGTAGCTATTGGGTATTCATGTGCAGCATAGATAGATGTGTTGGTTTGGGACAGTCGTACTGCCATGTTGGCAAAAGTCAAGGGTAGATACGGGTGGGTTCAAATTAACCTGGAGAATGACGGGTAGAACTTGACATGTGACTTATGATATTTTGGCCAAAGTCAAGGTCATAAGAGCATGGGGCAAAATCCCACATCTGGAGTTTCAAAAGAACTGAAACTTGCTAGCGCTGCATACTATTTGGAGTGTGATGATTCTGGTAGGATTGCTTTAGTTTTGTCACGCGATGATATTTGGATTCCGATCCTACTGTGAGTATATGCTACTCCTCGGGAAATTTCTCACTTAACGATCAATGCTATAAACCAAGTAGGTGTCTAGAAAGGTGTTAGCGGGGCTACGCCCACAGGGAAAAGAGGTTACTTAATTAAGGAACTTCGTGAAAGCGTTGGAAAACCTCCCTCGAAGTACCGACACTGGCCTGGCTGAACGGTTAAGCAAGTATTGTACGGTGAGATTGATCCTGACTAATTCTTCCTTTATGGTTGAGGAGGGATTCGAGAGACAGTGGGAACCATCCTGTTTAGACAAATTAAAAACCACTCTAAACTTGCAAGAGCATCATGCTAAAGTGTTTCTTCTCTCTCTCCTAATTGCAGCGACCAAATATCATGACTGGACTTAAGTTACTACTAGATAAAAACATACTGACAGGGCCAAACTACAAAGATTGGCTCAGGAATGTCAAAATGGCAATCACTTATGACAAGTTGGGGTATCTTCTTACCACCAAAGCTCCCCCTATCCTAGGTCCCAAAACCAGCATCGTGGATAGGGGGAAATCGGTAAGACCTGGGAAATCGACTGCGCGAAGGCCAAGTGACTCGTGCTTGCTTCTATGGACAATGAACATCAGAGGAGGCACGAGAATATGGACCTCAAATCCATATTTCTCCATACAAAAGAACTGTATGGAGAGCAATTCCGTATCGCCAGATACGAAGTGTCGAAAAAGCTGTTTTCGGCGAGATTGGCCGTCGGATCATCAATAGCGGAACACGTGCTTAAGATGATTGGCTACATAGAGGAACTCGCGGACCTTGGGACCACGTTGGAGAATGAGCTTTATACGGACTTGATTCTCCAGTCCCTTCCTTCCACTTACGCCCAGTTTATCCTGAACTTCAACTTGCAAGAAAAGGAAGTTGAACCTTCGGAACTCCTCAACATGCTGAGGAGTGCAGAGGGCACCCTACAGAAAGGTAGGGAAACATCCACTTTGTTTGTAGGAGGATCTTCCTCTTCTAGGTCCAAGGCGAAAGCCAAGGGAAAGAAGAAGAAAACCCCCGCCAAACCAAGGGGCGGTGTTAGTAAAGTGGATACGAAGGAAAAGGCAAAGGCAACAAAGGTAGCGGGAAAGCTTGTGGGGAAAGAAGAATGCTTTTACTGTCACAAGAGTGGACACTGGAAGAAAGATTGCAGGGCTTGGAAGGCCAGAACGCAGGATCTGAAGCAAGTTGCGGCTTTAGCTTCAGGTGTGTATGTTATTGAAAACTGTCTATCAATAAACTCTACTTCCTGGGTATTGGATACCGGATCAGGATCTCATATCTGTAATTCTTTGCAGGCGTTGAGGAAGCGTAGGTCTTTGAAGGCAGGTGACATGACCCTCAAAGTTGCAAACGGAGGCAGCATGGATGCTGAGGCCGTGGGGGACTATCACCTGGGAATGTCAGATGGACATGTTTTGGTTTTACGTAATTGCTTTTTTGTACCCAATGCAACTTGTAATATCATTTCTGTATCTTTAATATCTAAAGAAGGTTATGAATTTGCGTTTGTAAGTAATGTTGTAAACATTCACCTTAATCAAGTTCTGATTGGGTCAGGTACATTAAGCAATGGTATATACGTATTAAACCAACCACAGATTTTCAATACCCAGAATACACACAAAAGAAAGTCTCCGGAAACAAATCAGGCTTTCTTATGGCATTGTAGACTGGGTCACATCAATGAGAGAAGGTTGACGAAGTTACATACAGAAGGATATTTGGATCCGTTCGAATATCAATCATATGCAACTTGTCAATCCTGTCTCAAAGGAAAGATGACAGAGACTCCGTACACTGGACACGGAGTAAGAGCGAGCGAGCTCTTGGGACTCATACACAGCGACGTGTGCAGTCAAATGTCTACGCATGCACGAAGCGGTTATTCTTACTTCATTACTTTTACGGATTACTTTTCAAGGTACGGATATGTCTTCTTAATGAAACATAAATCCGAAGCCTTTGGAAAATTCCAGGAATATAAGAATGAAGTAGAAAAACAAACAGGCAAAAGTATCAAGACACTGAGATCTGATCGAGGTGGTGAATACTTGAGTGCCGAGTTCCTGGATTACTTAAAAGAGAATGGAATTCTCTCTCAGCTTACTCCTCCATACACTCCGCAACATAACGGTGTATCGGAGAGACAGAACCGAACCCTATTGGATATGGTACGGTCCATGATGAGTAACGCTGAGTTACCGCGATCATTCTGGGGATATGCGCTAGAATCAGCTGCATACCTTTTGAACCGAGTTCCAACTAAGACTGTGCCTACTACACCATATTAGATGTGGTGTGGGAAGAGACCCTATCTTAATCACATTAAGACATGGGGATGTCCAGCTTTTGTCAAAAAGCAGCATGCGGACAAACTCGAGGCACGCTCAGTACAGTGCAAGTTTGTGGGATATCCAAAGAACTCCAAGGGATATTTCTTCTATTGCAAAGAGGAACAAAAGGTTTTGTTTCTCGTCATGCCCACTTCTTGGAAACTCAGTTTTTGGAAAAACAGATAAGTGAGAGCGCAATAGAACTGGAAGAAATTCCAGAACCACGAGCTATTACTGAAAGCTTAGTAGAACTAGAGGGTTCGAAAGATCAGGACATTCCTACGCCGCTCCGCAGAAGTAGTAGGCAGTCTCATCCACTCGAGAGATACTATGGTTTTCTCATAGACGGGGATAGAGAGGATTGCATCATTGATAGTGATGAGCCGACTAGCTTCCAGCAGGCCATTCAGAGCGTTGACTCGGTAAAATGGCTGGATGCAATGAAGACCGAAATGGAGTCCATGTACACCAACAAAGTATGGACGTTGGACGTTGCTCCAGATGGGGTAAAACCCGTAGGATGCAAGTGGATCTTCAAAAGGAAGATTGGTGTAGATGGACAGGTTGAGACCTATAAGGCTAGACTTGTTGCAACGGGTTTCCGTCAAAGACCTGGCTTGGACTATGACAAAACCTTTTCTCCAGTGGCTATGCTAAAATCCATTCGGATCCTTCTTGCCATTGCTGCCTTCCACGATTATGAGATCTGGCAGATGGACGTAAAGACCGCTTTTCTAAATGGAAATTTAGAGGAGTGTGTCTATATGGACCATCCAGAGGGTTTCATTCAGAGTGGGAGCAGCGGAAAGGTGTGCAAGTTGCTTAAGTCCATTTATGGACTAAAGCAGGCATCGCGGAGTTGGAACATCTGTTTTGATGAGACGGTCAAAGAATTTGGCTTTATCAAAAATCCAGATGAACCATGCATCTAAGTAGATTTGTAGCAAGAACTATTGTATTCCTAGTTTTATACGTGGATGACATTCTCTTGATAGGAAATGTCATTCCTAGGCTATAATCTGTCAAAGGGTTCTTATCACACAGGTTCTCCATGAAAGACCTGGGTGATGCCTCTTACATTCTGGGGATCCGGATCTATCGTGATAGATCCAAGAGGATATTAGGAGTTTCACAGTCCAGGTACATCGACACCATATTGAAAAGATTCAGTATGGAAGATTCCAAGCGCGGTAATCTACCGGCTTGTCACGGGATCACCCTCTCCAAAAAGATGTCTCCCAAGACTGATTTGGAAAGGGATCGCATGTCTATTATACCATACGCTTCTGCGGTAGGCTCTATAATGTATGCGATGTTGTGTATCAGACCGGATGTAGCTTATGCACTGAGTGTGGTAAGCCGGTATCAATCAAACCCTGGGGAGAAACACTGGATAGCGGTAAAGAACATTCTCAAGTACCTGAGAAGGACTAAGGAGATGTTCTTGGTGTATGGTGGAAAAGACCTCCAGATCGAGGCCTTTGCTGACTCCAGCTTCCATAGTGACAAGGATGATTCCAAGTCCATGTCGGGTTATGTCTTTACCCTCTATGGTGGGGCGGTGTGTTGGAAGAGTTCCAAACAGGAAACCGTTGCTGACTCGACGATGGAAGCGGAATATATCGCTGCTGCAGATGCCGCAAAAGAAGCCATCTGGATGAAGAAGTTCTTGACAGAACTTTAGGTGGTTACGTCCATTGTTGATCCAATACCTCTGTATTGCGAGAACAACGGGGCTATAGCTTTAGCGAAGGAACCCAGGTCCCATCAGAATTCCAGACACATCTTGAGGCGGTATCACCTGATCAGGAAGATCGTGGGTCGCCAGGAGATCGAGGTTCGGAGAGCTGCTACGGAAGATAACACTGCTGATCCATTCGCGAAGGCCTTACCCCAGACTCAGTTCGAGCGGCTGATCGAGATGATAGGTCTTCGATACGCCAGTACATGGCCTTAGTGCAAGTGGGAGATTGTTAGTGTATATGCCCTAGAGGCCATTACTGTATCATACTAGCTTGTATATTACTTGATGGAAGCTTGGGATATTCACCTTGTATTGACAATCTTGCTCAAAATAGTAGTATGCTACTTGGTTTGTTTCTGCTTTAATGTGTGCATGTGTTTCTTTTAGCATATCGCCTTTACACATTAGTGGAGCCCTTAGGATCTTTGCTTGATTACCAGCGTTGTGATGGCAGTCACACTCGTGGGGGCCGGATAATCCACAAGCACATCCTTATACAGGTCCCTAGTCATAGGACTATCGAGACAGGGCATCGATACTCCGGAGTAGACTAGCGTATGTGCTTCTCATCCCAGCTTGGGAGACGGTCTGTCCCACATCCGTCAGTACGTCGTACTTGGGATAGTATGCGGGTGCTCGTTAGGTTAAGAGTACACTGGGCAGGACTCGTTGGGAACTGTTGGTTGGTATTATACCTATCGTCAGTTATCAGTTCCCAGGTGACATGAGAACAGCTTAGTCCGTTGACTTGACACTGTCACTTCGCCTCGAGTTTGTTCCCACTGTACTTTGATTACTACCCTACCACGGCTCAAAGGAGTCGTGCAAACAGGTAGTTTTTGGGTGCAGTCCCGAAGCACTTGGAGGCAGTGACGGTTAGACAGGATTCGTCTCTCCCGGTATTGGGGGTTGATATCGCGCTGTGTCTAGGAGAGCCATTACAAAAAGTCCCTGGCCAGGGCAAGCGAGATAGACTGGTAGGTTTCCAGTATTATCTTAGGGTGTTCTGAGCTACACTCCGACACGACTTGTACCGCTATTAGGGGACTGACGTTTACCGCCTCCCTAGGCCCGCCATGCGATATTCTTAGACGAACAGACCGGACTGTACGGAGACTGTCACATTCAGGCTCAGTAGGAGTTCAGATGGGTTTTACTCGTCAGTCATCTTATCGGCATCTACCTGGGGATCGTTACGTACAGCTAGTGCCGCTTGCGGTCTGTGGTTAAACACACTGCCAGCGTAGTGTCGAGTCTTTAGAGTCCCACACAGAGGGTTATTCTCCTTTAGGAAAAATGAGTAGAGATCGCATGGTTTTGCGACGGGGTTCATTCACATCCGCGCACTTGTGCACGTTTGGTGTCCGTACAGCTTATACTAGCGGGCTTTGGTTTAAGCCGGATCCTAGTATATGATTTGAGATTGGTTTTATCTCATTGTATTCGTGTTCCTCGGAACGCGGATACGGGTGTTTATGCACAGTTGATTGAGGCGGAGGAAGAGGGTTTTCATTAGGGTTTCGGAACGGGTGTGTATACACAGTTGACAGTTGTCTTTTTCCAAACCCTAATGGACATGTGAAATATCAATTAATAATATTAATTAAATGAAATTGTGTCATGGTTAGGGTTGTTGACTTGTTGACCTTAGTGGACTTGTTGACCATGGTTGAAACATTGACCATCATCATTACACTCCAAAGATGCTCTTTGATCTTTGCAAAAAACATTTAATGTGATATGATAATGGTCTCATCAAACCAACCATCACCTTTTTCATTTGGATTAATATTATTAATTAGATAATTCACATATATTCTTGTTATGGTTGTAAAACTATTCTCATTCTATCATTCTCATTCTCTCTCATCCTCTTCCTCTCTCTCTAGCTCTCCCCTCTCATGAGTTGAGAACCATTTGAGCTTGAGATAATCTCTTAAAAAATACTCTCTACTCTTTCTAAGGTTCTAGGTTTAGCACACTAAGCACCTTAGTTACTTCTAGTATGAGGTTGGAGCCAAAGGTAAAGGCCCTCGGGTGGATCTTTCTTCGGCAAGAGAAGGCGACAAGGAGAACCCGTTCTTTCACTCCAAGGAGCAAGAAGAGAAGGACTTCAAGACTTAGGTATAACCCCCTTTCCGAGTAGCTAACTCTCTTAGCTTGGTTGTTAGTTTTTGTTTAGCAAAGATCCCTCCTTTAGCTAGTCCATGTTGCCTAGTGTTGTAAAAATCCGATTTTTCATAACGTTTCCGCCTCCCCGCAAGCACCGGGGTGGGAAACGTGGACTTACAGAAACCTCTGTGTAGGACTCTAAAGAATCGTCAATACGCCGACAGTAGATGATGATCATATCAAACACCCACAAGCTGTAAGCGGTCAGCCAAACGTAACAGCCACCTGTGTATTGAGCAATCAGAAGATCAACAAGCAAGATTGTACATTCTCCTGTGAATCCAATCAGTAACACTCCCGTACAGTCCGATCTCTTCGTCTGATATATCGCATATCTAGTTTAGGGGTGGTAAACGTCAGACCCCAGTAACCGATAAGTTGTGTCGATGTAAGGCTCATAACGGGTCGAGAAACTACTGATAACTCTTACCAGTAAATCTCCATATCAGCCCTGACCAGGGACTTCCAGTTATAGCCAATCGAATGCAGCGCAACATCAACTCCCAATACCGGGAGAGACGAAACCCCTCCTATCGCTCATTGCCTCCATGTGATTCGGTACTGTACCCAAAAACCACCGTTTTGCACGCCCTCTTGGACGTGGTAAGGTGAAATCAAAGCACAGTGGGAATCATACAAGACTCTATGAAGATCTCGGGTCTACAGACTAACCTGTACCTGTGTCACCGGAGAACTGCTATCTGACGATAGGTATAATACCATCCAGGAGTTCTCGGCGAGTCCGTTCAGTGTACCCAGTCTCCACTGAGCACCTGTACACCATCTTTGATGTCCAACACCAATGGATATGGGATCATCCATTGCCCATCATATGGGTCAAGATGCGTATACGTTAGTCTACTCTGGAGTATCGATGCCCTGTCTCAATACACCCTCGACTAGGAACAGTTATAGGATGTACTCGTGGACTACCCTGGCCCCACTAGTATGATCTCATCACAGTCCTAGTAGTCGAGTACATATCCTAAGGGCTTTATCAACATGTGATCACAAAACAGTATTTGTTAACACGTTAAGATAAAGTGAAACCAGATAGCATACTATCATATCAAGTAAGAAAGTCCTCTTTATATATATCCAAGCATCCATTATAATATACATCACATGTACAATAATGGCCTCTTAGGGCATATACATAACTAACAATCTCCCACTTGTACTAAGGACAGCTGTTGTAGTAACTCATACCCAACATCCCGAAGAGTCTCTCAAATTGTATTTGAGGAATGGCCTTTGTAAGTGGATCTGCAGTGTTGTCCTTCGTATCAACTCTCCTGACCTCGATCTCCCCGCGATCAACTATCTCCCGGATCAGGTACCGCCTCAGAATATGTCTGGCCTTTTGATGGGACCAGGGTTCCTTGGCTAAAGCCACAGCTCCATTATTATCACAATACAGAGGTATTGGATACTTAATGGATGGAACCACACCAAGTTCAGTGATGAACTTCTTTATCCAGACAGCCTCTTTGGCAGCATCGTTGGCGGCGATGTATTCAGCCTCCATCGTCGAGTCTGCTACGGTTTCCTGTTTGGAACTCTTCCAACAAACCGCCCCTCCATTTAGGGTAAAGACAAATCCCGAGTACGACTTAAAGTCGTCCTTATCACTTTGGAAGCTCGAATCGGTAAAGGACTCCACCTGGAATTCTCTGTTACCATACACCAAGAACACCTCTTTAGTCCTTTTCAAGTACTTGAGAATGTTCTTCACAGCCGTCCAGTGATTCTTTCCAGGATCTGCTTAATACCTACTCACTACACTTAGTGAGTAAGCTACATCGGGTCTGGTACATAGCCTCACATACATGATAGAGCCTACTGCCGAAGCATAGGGTATCTCTTGCATGCGAGCTCTTTCCAAATCAGTCTTGGGAGACATCTCTTTGGAGAGAGTGAGTCCAGAGATTGTGGGTAAGTTCCCATGTTTGGATTCTTCCATACTAAACCTCTTTAGTATGGTGTCAATATACCTGGATTGGGACAATCCCAGTATCCGTCTAGATCTATCTATAGATCTTAATCCACAAAATGCAGGAGGCATCACCAAGATCTTTCATTGAGAATCTATGTGATACGAAGAGCTTGACCGAGTGCCGCATAGGAATATCATTTCCTATCAATAGTATGTCATCCACGTACAGTACGAGCAAGACAACCTTACTCTCTGCAACCTTCTTGTATATACAAGGTTCATCTATGTTTTTGATGAAGTCAAACTCTTTGACTACCACATCAAAATAGATGTTCCAACTCCGCGATGTCTGCTTTAACCCGTAGATGGATTTAAGCAGCTTGCACCCCTTCCCGCTGCTCCCACTGTCTATGAAGCCCTCTAGCTGAGTCATGTACACGTACTCTTCCAAATCACCATTTAGAAATGCGGTCTTAACATCCATTTACCAGATTTCGTAGTCATGGTATGCAGCAATAGCAAGTAAGATCCGGATGGACTTAAGCATAGCCACTTGAGAAAAGGTTTCGTCATAATCCACACCTGGTCGTTGACGAAAACCCTTTGCAACAAGTCTAGCTTTGAAAGTCTCAACTTTTCCATCTACACCAAGTTTCTTCTAAAAGATCCATTTTCTCCCAATGGGTTTTACCCCTTCAGGAGCAACTTCCAAATTCCATACTTTGTTGGTGTACATGGATTCTATCTCAGATCGCATTGCATCCAGCCATTTTACAGAGTCACCACTCGTGATGGCCTGCTCGAAACTAGTTGGGTCATCATCTTCCATAATGCAATCCTCGCTCCCACCATCGACGAGAAAACTGTAGTATCACTCAGGTGGATGAGGAACCCTACTAGATCGGTGGAGAGGCTGGGGTTCGTTGGGAAGTACTGAATCCTCTGGTTCCATTAAATCTTCAGTTGCAGTTTGTGCTGCTGAAACTTCTTCCAGCTCTACCTCTTCGCCACTAATTTCTTTTGCTAGAAGTTCCTTTTCCAAAAAGGTGGCATATTGAGAAACAAATTCCTTTTTTTCCTCAGTGTTGTAGAAAATATATCCTTGTGAATTCTTAGGATAACCCACAAACTTGCAAAGAACTGATCGTGCCTCGAGTTTGTCCGGATTTTGCCTTTTGACATAGGCCGTACAACCCCATATCTTAACTCGTTTAAAATATGGTCTCTTCCCACTCCATATCTCATGTGGTGTGGTAGGTACATATTTAGATGGAACTTTATTCAATAGGTATGCTGCTATCTCCAGCGCATAACCCCAAAAGGGAATAAGTAACTCAGCAGTGCTCATCATTGAGCGCACCATATCTAATTGGGTGTGATTCCTCCGCTCCGATACACCGTTGTGCTGTAGTGTATAGGGAGGAGTAAGCTGAGAGAGAATCCCATTCTCTTTTATATAATCTATGAACTCATTGCTCAAGTATTCTCCTCCTCGATCAAATCGAAGGATCTTAATACTTTTGCCCGTTTGGTTCTCTACTTCGTGCTTATATTCGCTGAATTTCTCAAAAGTTTCAGACTTGTGTTTCATCAGGAACACATGTCCATGTCTTGAGTGATCGTCAGTGAATGTAATAAAGTAGGAAGAACCGTTCCTGGCATGTGTAGACATGGGACCACATACATCACTATGTATCAGTCCCAAGAGTTCTGTAACTCTTTCTCCGTGTCCACTAAACGGAGTTTTGGTCATCTTGCCTTTGAGACATGACTAGAAAGTGTCATAAGATGAAAATTTGAATGGATTCAAATGTCCATCCTTATATAACTTAGCTAGCCGTGTCGCATTGATATGACCTAGTCTACAATGCCACAAGAAGGATTCATTCATTTCTGAACTCTTCCTCTTATGTGTGTTCTGCATGTTAAGAACTGTGTTTTGATTTAGAACGTATATGCCATTATTTAACGAGCCTGATCTAATCAACTTTTGATTTAGGAAGATGTTCATAACATTATCCTGTATTACAAAATTATATCCTTCTTTGCTTAATAAAGAAACTGATATAATGTTGCATATCATGTTCGGTATATAATAGCATTCGTTCAGAATCAATGTATTACTACTTGGTAATACAAGGAGATATTCGCCAACTGCTTTGGCTGCAACATTTGCACCATTCCCTAATCTTACGGAATGATCACCCATTCCCAGTTCTCTACCTTTCTTTAGCCCATGCAATATATTGCATATGTGGGATCCTGATCCGGTATCTAATGCCCAGGACGTAGAGTGAACTGAGAAACAGTTCTCGGTAACTAACATACCTGAAGAAGATGCATCAACATGCTTTTTCTTTGTTTGGGCGGCGTGAGAATCTAGATATTCTCCGATTCCTTGCTCAGTCTTATAACATTTATAAGAAAGAACGGGACCAACGTTCCCCTGCTCAGTATAACAAGCGGGTTCAGCCAATACATCCATATTATTATCTTGATTAAGGCCTGATATGGTCGCTACCTGGAGAGAGAGAGAGAAGAAAACACTTTAGCGTGCACTCTTGCAAGATTAAATTGGTTATTATCTTATCTAATCAGGATGGCTCCCACTGGTTTTATCAAATCTTCCTTCAAACCCTAAAAGGTAAGATAGCCGAGATTAATTACACCTTACAAGTTCACCAATCTTTCAGCCAGATCAGTGTTGGTACTTTGAGGGTGGTTCCCCGTGCTTTCGCACGGACCTAATTAAAATAAACCTCGAGGCATAACCCCGTTAACACCTTTCTAGACACCTACTTGATCGGCTAATTGTCATGTGTAAAACTCTCCCTGGAATAACTCTTACTCGAAGTGGGTATCGGGATCCATCTATCTCATAGAAGTTATGCAATCTCATTGCAAATTTCAACACTTGAAATTCCCGATAATGCTTTTGCCCCTAGCAACTTATGACTTTAACATAGTCAACAAATCATAATTCCTAGCCAAGTTCAACCCTTCATTTCCCGATTGAATTAAACCCACCTGCACGACCCTTAACATAGTCAACAAAGTCGTACAACTACCCTAATCCAATCACATCTTATGTTTTAGCAGATAAGCACTAATTAGCTACCGCACACTATGCCTTAACATAGTCAACAAACGTAGCACGAATACTAAGTAGTACTTATCTAAAATGACGGAAGGCTACGCAGGTTTTTCAGAAAACCATAAACATAATGAACTTGATATCGTTTTAGAAACAAGTGATTTTGAAAAGGAATGGTTTTGAGGCTTTTCTAGTTTCGCTAAAGAGGTCACTCCCAGTGAAGGGATCTCGGCTCTTTCCTCATCAAATAAGGTGCAGGATATTTCATAAATACCGCTGTACAAAGAAAGAACTATAGAAGCAATCAAAGACTAAACCGTAAGTTTGTAGCATCTGCTAGTTTTGCTAAAGAGGTCACTCCCGGTGAAGAGATCTCGGCTCTTTCCTTATCAAATAAGGTGCTGGATATTCTATAAGGAATACCGCTATGCAAAGCAATAACTGTAGCTACCCCTTTTGAAAATGTGATTCTACAACATCTTTTAGGTTTCTTTTCTTTTATTAATCTCATTAATAAAACCCATCATATAAGCTTCCTAATCATCACAGAAGAAACGAAAGCAGTAATATTTATATATCATCATATACATATAGTATAAGCATTCGTCTCAAGCAGTAATATGATCTCATCACAGAACATTGCAGCAGAAGTCAACATATGAAATATTGGATATACTAGGACGCCCGTGTTTTAGTTTGAGCCTGTATAAAACACGGATTCCATAGTCGCGATAATAACATTGTTACGCAACGTCTACAGGTGTAACACAATTTGAAGTAAGCCGAAAACCCAGCAATCTAAACCATCAAAAGTAGTAAGTGATAATAACATTGTTAAAACTTTTGAAATCTCATTCAAATTCTTTAAAATCCAAATTTACTTTCCTTAAAATTTTGGCAGCACCTCCTTTGTAAAACAAGCCCCCAAAAAGGGTATAACAAAAGATATAAGTAAAGCATTCCTAAACAGGAGCAAATCCATGCCCAAAGACGGAAAACAACCACCACAACAGATATACGACGCCGTAGCGAAGAAAAAGACAATATAAATAAAAACTGCATAAAAGACCTCCAAGTCACCAAATAATATACAATATCGTCCTCACAACTCGTCTCTAAGTCAATACATGATAATGGTAGATGGAGAGTACAAGATACAAAGATATACAATGAGCAACATCGGAAAACCACAAAACCCACCTATAGCAAAACTGCACACAGTCAGCCGTAGCGGTATCCGCTGCAGAAGATGATACGATAGGTAGAAGCCCTGCCTCGACTACTCTGAGGAACAACCTGCAAACCCTGTGGCACAACGGGGTAAGTTGCCAACTCGTGAATAGTGAATAACATATGCAGGTAATCGCAAGTATACACGTACTGCGCGAATCTATCACATGCAAGCTAAAAGTAATAAATGGCCATATGTATGCAACAGTCATGAAAGGTGCTCTATCAGGTACAACTAATACATGAAGCAATAATATGGAAATATGTATATGCAACAGTCATGAAAGGTACTCTATCAGGTACAACTAATACATGAAGCAAAGCATATATGTAAATAAATGCGGAATATGGGATAAAATATGTCATCCTCACGGAATCCTCATCGTGGCAAGACCGGTGTCCATCTAGACAATCCAAATCCCAAATTTCCTCAAATCGGACCTTAGATCGGCCCTCATAT
This sequence comes from Agapanthus africanus, assembly GCA_030015575.1. Taxonomy (NCBI): domain Eukaryota; kingdom Viridiplantae; phylum Streptophyta; class Magnoliopsida; order Asparagales; family Amaryllidaceae; genus Agapanthus; species Agapanthus africanus. The sequence continues at coordinate 237,480,807 of CM057337.1, forward strand.
CGGCCGAGATCGGCCCTCATATCGGCCCACATATCGGCCCTCATATCATTATGATGATATATATAATTTAGATATGTATACATATATATCAGCGTCCTATTCCACTAATATATATATATATATATATATAACAACGTTCCATTCCACTGTTATATACACTTAGGAGTATAAATATCATGAAAACAAGTGTCCAGCATCGACACATAAAACTGATCTATCAGGCGTCGTCACCATGACTGCCCCTGATATGTACGTATCCTACGTTCATCGGAAATCCAGGTGCCCAGCTTCGATCTTCGAATTTTCCGTATCCATACGTACGTGACTCCGGTCGATATCTACACGATCACCGACGAGTCCAAATATTATCATTGGTTGGCAAACACCCCCAGCCAGGCTCATCGGCATGGACCTTCGATTTTCTTGCCCCGGAGAACCAACCGGGTTCCACCATATACCCGCACACGACCCACTCACTCCTCGCATGGGGTAACATATAAGCTCAGAACCGAGAAATCTCATGGTGGAAGCTGAAATATCATATCAAGAGAAACTGGGTTTTTCAAATAATGCATAATTTCATGAAACTACCATGGTCCTCAAATCCAGAAAACATCAATAAACGTCCATATCTCAATGTGAAAATCCATGAATAATATATATGCAACATAAAACAGTAATGTGAGCATATAAAGGAAAATCCGCTATTTAACTGCAACAAGTTATTATATATCATGCGGTTCCTAATTTCTCCAAGTCCATATAACATCAAATAAAGGTAAACATGTAGCTATAACTAGGTGTGCGTAACCATGTCGGTATAGCAAGATATGTGTATCTACCTATCAATAATGATATAATACCCTCCAGGTATATGTAAGTATGTATGCAAGATGTATATGTAGCTATGTCTTATATGTGTATATACCTATCACTAATGGTACAATACCATATAGGTATATAGGTAACTAGCATGTAAGCATGTCAAGACATATATGTAAGCATGTAGGTATACAGGTATGCTATATGTCATATGCACAAAGGGAAATAAGGATCAATGTCTCAATGTCCCTAACCAAACAATATCATATATGTATGTATGTGTGTTGTGCGTGTCATGGAAATTATTGACGGCGTGGGTGGCATACAATCAGTGCTCGTGCAACATGAGCCGTCAATAATTGTGCAGTGTCCAAAGGGTACAAGTCTAAGCACAACAAGTAATAATATGCAATAAAGTTATATGCCTATATGTGCAATATAAACATGCGACTAATATCATATCATATCTAGCCCAGACGCATAACGCCATGCGGGCGATTCCCCTATAGATGTTAAATCCACTCACCAACGCTCCTGGCGAAGTAAAGCCAACCACCTGTTTCCCCTTCTTCGCAGCGTCCGAAGTCCCCGCCTGCGAACCTAAAACATAAAACAATATAACAAGTATGTATATTAGCAAATGACCAATAACACGTACAAACTACGTTTGACCGACGCGACAACTCCAAACAAACTCTCAAGTGTTCGTCTAGTGGCTAACGTGCATAGCGACACACGTAACCAACTCAGAGCAACAGCTACACAGAACACGAACCGTATCAGATAACGTAATACACGTAAATGAAACACTAGAAACAAGCAAAGTGATCCCATATTTTGCTACCCAAACAATTTGTAAAATTTGCACGTACCACAAGGCCACACACAACCCCAGAAACCCCTACACCAAAACTCAACCCTCCAGCCCCTTCTCTGGCCGCAAATTACGGCCAGAACCATTAAATCTGCGGCTAGTTCATGAGGGAATAGGCTCGTATTTTGAGGGTATCTTCTAGGTCACCACACTAGGTCACTGTGATCGGAACTTTTCCAATAAATACCTGGTTTGATAGAAGATCATCCGAGACACCAAACAACACTAAAAATACGATATTTGCACAAAACGATACATTAAGCGTTCTAAACTGAAACGAATAGGCTATCCAACACTAAAAAGACTTAACTAACGGATATAGATCATTACCTACTCCGACAAGCTCAAAAATCCTATCTTTCCAAGCTCCAAGGCATCCAAGAGGCAAAACTAGGCTTTAGAAGTTATTTGGGTGAGATTTTGTGAAGATTAGTGAAAGTTTTGTAAAGGATTAGCAAGTGTTCAGTTCAGGGAAGGAGGAAGTGAAGAAATAATGAGAAGGAGATAAGTGAGAAAGAAAGAGAGAATGAATTGATAAGGAGAGAGAGAGGGGTGAGTGTAATGGTGAGTGCACCATTCAATTAATGCATGCAAGAGTCACCATGCCACCTCTCTCAAAAACAAAACCCAAAAGAAATATCTTCTCTCTCTCAACAAATATCTATATGTTTAAGGTTAAGGCAAAGGATTAGGATTAGGTTAAGTTGTCATGGTCACTAATCTAGATTGGCACAAACAAACCCTCACATTAACGTGCACACGTGTGTGCAAGCCATAAGAAATAATAATAAAATATTAATTAAATGTTATAAAATGTAAGGAACCCAAATTGGTAAAATTTTTACCAAAAACCCGCATTATCGTCTAATTAACACTAATCGAAATCCTAAGGTGTTACAATGACAAGCGGGCAAGCACCACGCTTAGAATCTTCCATACTAAACCTTTTTAGGATGGTGTCTATATACATCGATTGGGACAACCCAATAATCTCTTGGATCTATCTCTATAGATCCTTATGCTCAAAATGCATGAGGCATCACTCAGGTCCATCATGGAGAACCTTTGCGATAAGAATAGTTTGACCGATTGTAGCATAGGAATATCATTTGCTATCAAGAGAATGCCATCCACGTACAATACGAGGAATGTGACAGTACTCCCTACAATCTTCTTGTAAATGCATAGTTCATCTATATTTTTGACAAAATCAAACTCTTTGATTGTATCATCAAAGCAGATGTTCCAGCTCCGTGATGCCTGCTTTAATCCATAAATGGATTTAAGCAACCTACATGCCTTCCTGTTACTCCCACTATCAATGAAGCTCTCTGGCTGATCCGTATAAACGCATTCTTCTAAATCACCATTTAGAAATGCGGTTTTAACGTCCATTTGCTAGATTTTATAGTCGTAGTGAGCATCAATAGCATGTAGGATCTGAATGGATTTAAGCATTGCTACCAGAGAGAATGTTTTATCATAGTCCAATTCTGGTCTTTGACGAAAACCTTTCGCTACAAGCCTTGCTTTATAAGTCTCTACCTGTCCATCTACACCAATCTTTCTCTTAAAGATCCATTTGCACCCTACGGGTTTTATCCCAGGAGGTGCAACGTCCAAAGTCCATACTTTGTTGGTGTACATGGATTCCATTTTGGATCTCATGGCATCCAGCCAATTCACTGAGTCACCACTCGTGATAGCTTGCTGAAAACTAGTAAGGTCATCATCATCCATGATGCAATCTTCTCTATCACCATCAATAAGAAACGCATAGTATCTCTCCAGTGGGTGAGAAGTTCTATTAGTTCTCCGGAGCGGCTGAGGTTCTTGAAGTTCTACTGCAACATCAGTTTCAACCAATTCGTCATGAGTAATTTGTGTCTCTACAACCTCTTCTAGTTCTACCGCATTGCCATCAGTACTATTTATAAAAATTTCATTTTCTAAAAATGTGGCATGTTGAGAAACAAACACCTTTTGTTCCTCCTTGTGGTAGAATAGATATCCATATGAATGTTTTGGATATCCTTCAAATTTACACATGACCGATCGTGTCTCGAGTTTGTCTGGATTTTGTTTTTTTACAAAAGCCGGATAACCCCATATCCTAACTCTTTTAAGAGATGGTATCCTTCCACACCATATCACATATGGAGTGGTAGACACGGTCTTGGTTGGAACCCTATTTAACAGATACATTGCTGTCTCCAATGCATGTCCCCAAAAGGAAAGCGGTAACTCAGCATCACTCATCATGGACTGTACCATATCTAATAGGGTATGATTCCTCCGTTCTGACACACCGTTGTACTGTGGTGTGTAAGGGGGAGTGAGCTGAGAGAGAATCCCATTCTCTTTTAAGAAGTCTGAAACTCTGTACTCAAATACTGTCACGACCCGAAATTTGGCACGTTACGGCACTTAAATCACGTAACGTCTGCAGGCGTGACGCAATTCAAGTAAGACGAAAACTCAGAAACCTAAACCATCAAAAGTAGTAAGTGATAAGAATATTGTTAAAAACTCTTGGGAATCTCAAGTAAAAATTTATAAAGTTTATTTTCTTAAAAATTTTGGCAGCACCTCCTTTGTAAAAACTAGCCCCGAAACGGGTACAAACATAAGATATGAGTAAAGCATCCCTAAACGGGAGCAAATCACGCCCAAAGGCGGAAACAACCACCACAAACATATATACGACGCTGTAGTGAAGAAATGTACAATATAGGGTGAAAACATCATAAAAGATAAAACTGCATAATAAAAGGCCGGCTCACATGAGCACGATACCCAGAGTCACAAAATTATATGCAATATCGTCCTCACATCTCGTCTCTAAGTCAATACATGAAGTGGTAGATGGAGAGTACTAGATACAATAAGATATACAATGAAAATCATCGGATAACCGAAAAAACCCACCTATAGAAAACTTCTCACAGTCAGCCATAGCGGTATCCGCTGCAAAAGATACGATAAGAAGAAGCCCTACTGCAACTACTTTGAGGGAAAACCTGCAAAACACTGTGGCACAACGGGGGTGAGTTGCCAAGTCATGAATAGTAAATAACATCATGCAGGTAATCGCAAGTATGCACGAACAACGATAATCTATCACATGAAATCTGATAGCATAAGTATGGCAATATGTATATGCAACAATCATGAAAGGTACTCTATCAGGTACTACTAATACATGAAACAATGCATATAAATGAATGCTGAGTATGGGATAAAACATATCATCATCAATGAATCATCATCGTGGAAAAACTAGTGTCAATCAACGACACTCCAAATCCCAATACCTCAGGCACCATCACTCTGATCGACTCTCAAATCCTGTAAGTCTTATGGAACATGAGTGTCCAACATCGACACTCAAAATATCATGAAATACTTGTGTCCAGCATCAACACGTAAATACTCATCTCTCAGGCGCCGCAAATCCAGATCGGCCCTCAATATATCTCATGTCATAACTCCCGCACAGTATCCTCCGGATAACCGTCGGGTTCTATACTATCACCGGTAGGTAGTGTTCCTCTGCCAGGCTCACCGCCTAAAAATACGAGGCTTCTTTCCCGGAGGTACCTCACCGGGTCCACCATGTACCCGCAGACGATGCCTACCGCTCCTCGAATCGGGTATCTCACACAAGTCTCAGAACTGAGAAAACTCATGGTGGACGGATCGAAATATCATATCAAGAAGAACCGGGTTTTCAAACAATACATAAATTCTTGAAATACCCCCACCGTCCTCAAATCCATAAATCACATGAAATCCATATCTCAATGCGTAAATCCATGAAATCTGATGTATGCAACATAAAACAGCAATATGAGCATATTAAGGGAAAACCGCTTTTTTAAATGAATCCAGTTTAAAATATATCATGTGAGTCCCAATTCCTATGAAATCAAGTGCAATATCATATGAGGTGTACATGTAGTGTTAGTGATATGTATGCCCTAGAGGCCATTACTGTACATATGATGTATATTGTAGTGGATGCTTGGACATATATATGGAGGACTTTCTTGCTCGACATGATAGTATGCTATCTGGTTGCACTTTATCTTAACATGTACTCTGATTGTCTCTATGTTACATGTTGATAAAGCCCTTAGGATGAGTGCTTGACTACCAGGACTATGATATAGATCATAATAGTGGGGACATTGTAGTCGCTAAGTACATCCTTCAAATGTTTCTAGTCGTAGATGTATCGAGACAGGGCATCGATATACCAGAGTAGACTAGTGTATAGCTTCTCGACCCATGTAGATGGGTGATGGATGATCCCATATCCATTGGTGTTTGACATCAGAGATAGTATATGGGTGCTCAGTGGAGACTGGGTACACTGAACAGACTCGCCGAGAACTCCCAGATGGTTTTATACCTATCGTCAGATGGCAGTTCTCTGGTGACACTGGTACAGGTTAGTCTGTAGACCCGAGATCGTCATAGAGTCTTGTATGATTCCCACTGTGCTTTGATTTCCACCTTACCACGTTCAGGAGAACATGCAAAACGGTGGCTTTTGGGTACAGTCCCGAATCACATGGAGGCAATGAGCGATTGGAGGGGTTTCGTCTCTCCCGGTATTGGGAGTTGATGTTGCGCTGTGTTTGATTGGCTATAACTGGAAATCCCTGGCCAGTGTTGCTGAGATTTACTGGTAAGTGTTATCAGTAGTTTCTCGAACTGTTATAGAACTCATATCGACATGACTTATCGATTACTGGGGTTTGACGTTTACGACCCCTAGACTGGATATGCGACATATTAGACGAAGAGACCGGACTGTACAGGAGTGTTACTGATTGGATTCACATGAGAATTTACAGGCTTTCTTGTTGATCTTCTGATCGCTCAATACCTGGGTAGCTGTTACGTTTGGCTGACCGCTTGCAGCTTGTGGGTGTTTGATATGATCATCACCTACTGCCGGCGTATTGACGATTCTTTAGAGTCCTACATAGAGGTTTCCTGGCTTAGGAAAAACGGAGTAAGAGCACATATGGGATATGTGCAGGACCGAGAATAATACGTGTATGTGATACCATACTAGATTCTCGCGATATGTGATATCGGCCGGGTATATGAGATATAGCCGGGTCATCGGATCAAGTGTTGATTCGATGAACTGATACATTTTATATTAGTCGGTTGTTTGTGAAATAACCGGATTATCGGATCAAGTGTTGATTCGATAATTTAATGTATAATTATATATTGGATATATTACATTACATTAACTAATATAAGCTCACTTAAAGATTATTTTTCTCACTTGGATGATACATTGATATATATGTGATATATGTTAATTTTATTAGTTTCTTTTGTTATGATATATAATATTGTAACAAGTTAGGATTAAACATGCAACTAAGGTTATGAGATTAAACCATGCTAGGTTTAAATTAGGGTTAACTTTTTCTATATGGATTAATTCATTTTGGATGGATAATTCTTTTGTTTTGGATAAGCTTTGAGGAAGCTTCATGATCCTTTGACTTTATCCACCCTCTTTGTTTTATCCTTGATATTAGTTAACCCAACTTTAACCCTAGCCTATGGTTTATTCTCTACATGAGTTAGCCATGACACATATTTAACCATGGTTGCATTTCTAACCTCAACAATAATTCATTCATCACTTTCTTCTTCATCTTCTTCAAGCTCACAAAAGCTTGTTTGATTTTTATTTGTGATGATTTTTAAGTGAGAAATTGAAAATAAAAGAGAGCAAAATTCCTACTTCATCATCCTCATCTATTCTAACCAATTAGATTAGGGTGTTTGCTTTACTAATACTTGATTAGTGAACCAAGAGCTTGGGTTAGTGTTTCTTCAAGGTAGATCATCTTAGTTTTTGAATATTGGAAGCAAGGTTGCATCTTTCTCTTCATGGAGCCTCTCTAGAGTCCGGGTACTTGATGATCGCAGCGAAGGGACCTCAACATGGAGCTTATGAAGCGAAGGAATAGAATACAAAGGCTGTAATCCCAAACTCTTAGATGTTAAAGTATTTAACATGCTTGTTTGGTTTGATTCTCTAGTTAATGATCTAGGTTTAGGGTTATCTATAATGGCAAAATTTGAAATTGGCATGTGTGATGCCACCCGAAACCTTGTTGCCGTTGTAGGTAACCCAACAGTGGTATCAGAGCCTAGCTAGAGAAATAGACGGATAAGTGTAGGATTACGAAACCAAAACAACTCCGAAACACCCGACGAAAAACCCTAGTTTCTGTTGAAATTTTTTTGGAGTCAAAAAATTATTTTAACAGTTGCAGAATGATGTATGAGATACATGTTGAACACTGTGCAAAACCCACACCCCCTGATCGGACCTCGGCCGGCGTCCAGAGCCCAAATTCCGGCGTCGCCGGATTCTTCATGGCCTTGGGGTTTAGGTTTTTCTTAGTGTTCTACACTCTAGGGTTTTGAAAATTATGGTGTTGTTTATTTTTGCTAAAATTACATGTGATGTTAATTTACAGCATTAAAAATTCGGAGTGTTTCATATTCGCAATTCTAGCTTGGTTTCATGATTGTTTAGACAGTGTTAAAAAGTTCGAACGGATATCAATAACTCACTTTTTCCCCTGTCGGAAAATTTCTAAGTATTGGATTTTTCCTTAGTTAAAGAACATTCAAATATCGTGCAAGTAACGCGGTGGACCCTCTAGAAGAACGAAACCTTAACTCGATTTTATGACTGTCAAAACTGTCACTAAACCCTAGGGTTTGTGATGGTTTAGCGGTACCACAAGTGAGGCGTTGGTTTGACCCTTCTACGGCTGGACCATTGGTACTGTGGCATGTGATGGATGCTTTTAAACTAAGTTCAAGTTTTGAGCTATTGGGAAATTTTGAGTGTTTGTTGATTTGATTGGAATGTTTAACATCGTCTAGCTTTTTCTGTAATGTGATACAATATTTGGAATCCACAAATGTAGTTATTAGATAACTAATTTGATTGTTATAAATCTAGCAGTTTAGTCTCATTTGATCTGTTGCCATGGGATTTTGATGCGATCAAAAGTCCGTCGCAATCACGTAGCGTACACGGATACTCGCTGGGTAAACTTAATAGATAGCCACGCCCCATAGCCCTGACCAAGTGACTGTAGGAGAACCCCGTCGCCAAAAGCATCCGTTCGGGTGCTCGCGGCAGCGGTGTTCCACCTTAGTGCACTTCATCGACGGTACAGGGGGTGCGGCCATCTGCTAAAGTTTCCGACAAGCATTCGATCAGGATGTCGGGAATCTTGTTGAATTGCCCAACTAGATATTGAAAAGTGTTTTCGATATTGAGACTAAAATGCGGGGTTTATAATTGTTAGGCATGCGATGTCTAAGGAATTCATTTGGTTAGGCATGCGATGTCTAAGGTGGTTGCGGATTCCAACTGTTGTAGTTTTACACTTTCTTTTCTGCGACCGTAAGTGTAATATGTGGTGTATCGCTGGTTTCATTGATATACATCAACGACAATTGGGATACGTATATTTACTTACGTTGATGACATGTGATGTTATGTGTTGCTTGGATATGTTATATTGGATCGTCGTGTTTTGAATAGCTGGGGGCTTTATGTGAGATGAGAGTTTTTATTTTCATTCATGTAAAATTCATTGTATATAATATTTTTTTATTGGGGCACTTCCGGGTTGAGGATGATGTCACCATTGTATATTATTTACTTTTCCATATTAGGATAGACCCAAGGCGGGGAGCACAAGTAACAAAGTTCTAGGGTCGAGTAGGAGACCATCTCGAGGAGTCGAGACCGGGTCTCCTAACTCTAGAATTAGTAGGGTTGCTTGCCGCTCTCGTAGGGGTCTAGGGGTGTGGGATTGGCTATTCATCACGACCGTGGAATCTGTGTTTTATACAGGCCCGCATTAAAACACGGACCTCCTAGTATATCCAATATTTCATATGTTTCTTCTGTTACGATATCTGTGATGTGATCATTTGATATGTTGAGATAGATACTGGATATAGTATATGTGTTATATTATATAGACATTGCTTATGTTTTACACCCGCGCTAGCACTGCCCCGCTCTGCCGTTAGTTACCTAACCTAATGGTGCACGAGAGGACATCGAGGCGAATGCGGATGGTATAAGCGTACGTTGTATTTATCTGTGATGTTTAGGTAAACTTAAAAGATGGGACTTCATTAATGAGATTAATGAAATAAAAGAAACCTAAAGATATTGCGGAATTGAATTTTCAAAAACAGGTAGCTCTAGTTGTTGCTTTGGATAGCGGTGTTCCTTGTAGAACATCTAGCACCTTATTCGATAAGGAAAGAACCGAGATCCCTTCACCGGGAGTGACCTCTTTAACAATAACTAGCAGATGCTACAACCCTCGGTTTGTCTTTTTGATTGCTTTTTTAGTTCTTGCTTTGCATAGTGGTATTTATGAAATATCCTGCACCTCATTCGATGAGGAAAGAGCCGAGATCCCTTCACCGGGAGTGACCTCTTTAGCAAAACTAGCAAAGGCCTAAAAAACACTCCATTTAAATTATTTGATTATACAACGATATCAAGTTCATTACACAAAGGGTTTTCTTAAAAACCAGTCATAGCCCTCCGTCATTTCAGATAAGTACTTCATAGTATTCGTGCTGCGTTTCTTGACCTTGTCAAGGCGTAGTGTGCGGTAGCTATTTATGCTTATCTGCAAAAGCATATGATGTGATTGAGTTAGGGTAGTCGTGCGACTTTGTTAACCTTAGCCAAGGGTCGTGCGGGTGGGTTTAATTCAATCGGGAAATGACGGGTTGAACTTGACTTGCGTTCTATGGTTTGTTGACCTTGTCAAGGTCATAGATCGCTCGGGGCAAAATATTATTGGGAATTTCTAGTGTTGAAATTTGCAACGAGATTGCATACCTCCTTTAAGATAGTTGGATCCCGATACCCGCTGCGAGTAAGAGTTACTCCTGGGAGAGTTTTACACATTACAATTAGCCGATCAAGTAGGTGTCTAGAAAGGTGTCAATGGGGTTACGCCCCTGGAAAAACGAGGTTTATTTTAATTAGGTCCGTGCGAAAGCACGAGGAACCTCCCTCAAAGTACCGATACTGGCCTGGCTGAAAGATTGGTGAAATTTTAGGGTGTAATTAATCCCGGCTAGTCTTTCCTTTTAGGGTTTGAAGGAAGATTTGACTAAAACAGTGGGAGCCATCCTGATTAGATAAAATAATAATCAATCTAATCTTGCAAGAGCATATGCTGAGTGTTTTCTTCTCTCTCTCTCCAGGTAGCGACCATGTCACGCCTTAATCAAGATAATAATACGGATGTATTGACCGAACCCGCTTGTTATTCTGAGCTAGGGGAACGTTGGTCCCGTTCCAACTTATAATTGTTATAAGACCGAGCAGGAAATAGGGGATTACCAGAATTCCCATACCACCCAAACGAAGAAAGTACATGATGATGCATCTTCTTCGGGTGTGTTCATTACAGAGAACTGTTTCTCAGTATCCTTTACATCCTGGGTATGAGATACTGGATCAGGATCCCATAAATGTAATCTGTTACATGGGCTACAGATAGGTAGAGAACTGAGAAAGGGTGATTAAGTTTTAAAAATGGTGCAAGTGTTGCAGCCAAGTATGTTGGCAGTTATCACCTTGTATTACCAAATACATTGATTCTGAACGAATGTTATTAGATACCGAATCTGATATACAACATCATATCAGACTCTTTATTAGTAAAGAAGGATATTAATTTGTATTGATGGATAATGTTTCGAACATTTCCTATATCAAGAGTTGATCGGTTCAGGCACGTTATCTAAAAACATAGGTGTTCTAAATCAAACTACAGTTCTTAATGTTGTTGGATATAAGTATGCCCTAGAGGCCATTATGTGATAGTGGATGTATCTATACATGTATATATTCAGTATGCATTCTTGCTCGACATGATAGTATGCTATCTGGTTCTTCTTTATCTGACATGTTGATTTGATCATGCTTGTTATTCACTCATACATGCTGATAAAGCCCTGAGGATATTGGCTTGACTGCTCTGATTATGATGGAGATCATACTAGTGGGTCATCTGTAGTCTATAAGCATATCCTGGAAAGTCCCTAGTCGTAGGTATATCGAGACGGGGCATTGATATACCAAAGTAGACTAGCGTATATGATACTAGACCCATGTGATGGGCGATGGATGATCCCATATCCATTGGTGTTTGACATCAAGATCATATACGGGTGCTCAGTGGTGACTGGGTACACTGGACGGACTCGCCGAGAACTCCTATATGGAATTATATCTATCGTCGGATAGCAGTTCTCAGGTAACACTGGTACAGGTTAGTCTGTAGACCCGAGATCGTCATGGAGTCTTGTGTGCTCTCCCACTATACTTTGATTGCCACCCTACCACGGCTCTACTGAGTCGTGCAAACAGGTGGCCGTTGGGTACAGTCCCGAGACACACGAAGGCAATGAGCGATAGGAGGGGTTTCGTCTCTCCCGGTATTGGGGGTTGATGCTGTGCTGTGCCCGACTGGTTATATCAGTAAGTCCCTGGCCAGGGCTGCTGAGATTTGCTGATAAGTGTTATCGGTAGTTTCTCGATCAGTTATAGACCATTCACCGGCACGACTTATTGAGTTATTAGGGTTGACGTGACCATCCCTAGGCTCGATATGCAGCATATCTGATGAAGAGACCGGACTGTACGGTAGTGTTGCCGGATGGCTCGACGGGAGTTGTAGCAGGTTCGCTTGTTTTCTTCTGATCGCTCAATACTCGGGTGGCCGTTACGTTTAGCTGACCGCTTGCGGTTTGGGGTAACCTGATATGATCATCACCCTCTGCCGGCGTATTGACGAGTCTTAGAGTCCCACAAAGGAGTTACCCAGTCCAGGCGAAACGTTGTGGTGCGCGTATGCGATATGCGCAAGCACCCGATTAAAATGTGCGTATATGATACCGAACATTGATCGGGTGAACTGCTTTTGGTAGGGTCATATGAGATATGACCGGATTGATAAATCAAGTGTTGATTTATCATTTAACCATTAGTTTTCTCACTTAAAACCTTTTCTCGGATGATGGATGTGTGCATGCATGTGTGCTTTTCTTTCTTTCTTTCATGCTAGTTTCATGCACATATGGATGTGCATACATACACACATACATACACCCATCTATCATGGTTGTTAACATATGGAAATGGTGGCAATATAAGACTCACACCATGGATTAAATAATGGATTATTATTTAATTTTGGTTTTAAAACAAATTGAAAAAAGAAAGGATAATTCTTACTAGTTTCTACATTCTTCTTTTAACCTAACCTAGCTCACCTACCTCTTAACTTGAGTTATCCTTCTCTTTATCATTTAAAACTCAAGTTAAATAATGTTTCCATCACTTTAACCATGGTTCATAGTAAGAAGAAATAAAATATATATTGATATATTTCTTTTTCTTCTTGTGAATTATCTTTTATCTCATTACCTCTTGTGAAAATATTGCCACCATCTTCTTTCTCTTTCTTATTTGCTCTCTAGTTTTTTCTAGTGAGTAAATACCACTTAAAGAAAGGTTTTTGAAGTGAGAACCTTAACCACAACTTCATTCTACACGAGCTTAGCCGTCTTGTTTAGAGTGTTCTCTTCGGTTTTACGAAGTTGCGAGCTTGAACGGAGAACTCCGTGGTGGATCGTCGTGGACACAAGAGGACTTCAAGAGGACTTCCATTCAACACCCTAGAGACCAAGGAGTCCAGCGTAAGGGAGCTACAAAGGTTGTAGTCTCGAAACCCTAGATTAGTTCGCTTTATATTTCGAAACCCTAATTTTCTAGGATCGATTCCTTTGCATGTTCGTTTAGCACCATAAAAATTTAAACTTTTGGACGTGTGTTGCTTCAAAACTCTTCATAGGGTGCTAAACAAACCTTTCATTGGTATCAGAGCCGACCTAGAACATTAGGCGACCCTTTTACGAAGTCAAAACTCCGATCGAACCGAAATACGGTTTTTAAGGGTGCTCTCTGGAAATTTTCTAAAAATTGACATTTTTCAGAATTAAAAATATGTAAAAAATACAGCAGGAAAAAATAAGGATTACGGTACAAAAATTATTCAATGAACAGTGATTGTTGCCACGGAAACGCGGTCTAAGCTTGCTTAGACCGCGGTTCCGCGGCCGTATATATTAATTAATGGATAATTTTTTTACAGTAATTCAGGAATCTGCTTGTATAATTTTTTGGGTATTTTTAATCTGTATTTAGTTTTGAAAAATTCTGGAGATGATTTTGGATCCGTTGATTCGATCGGAATTTTGTTTTCGTGGTTTTTCCGGGTAAATTAGAAAGTATTGAAGTGTTTGAACGAGTATCATTTGCTCATTGTTCACGGGGTTTAAATACTTTGGAGATACGTGCAAGTCTTTTTGTGGTGGACCCTCTAGAAGACAACAAACCTTAACTCGATTATGTGACCGTCTTGAACTGCCCTTTGAACCTTAGGGTTTGGGGCAGTACGGCGTGCCACATGTAAGGCGTTGGCTTGACCCTTCTACGGCTGGACCGCTACTACTGTGTCACACTCCGGATTTTTTGAACCCTGCTCAAGTGTTGAGCTTTAGTGAATCTTGGGTACTTGATCGTTCGTTCGAAAACTTTAATACTGTCTGTTTATCTGGAATTTGATACAATATGTGGAATTCATATAGTTTAGGCATGAAATACGAAATATGTGATATTTCGCATTTATGATATCTAAAGAGAATATGGATTCCAAATATTGTAGTTTTACACTTGCTTTTCTGTGACCGTAAGTGTAGTATGTCCGATATCGCCGGTTTCGTTGCTATACGTCAACGACAATTGGGGTATGCATTCTTACTTACGTTGATGATATGAGATATTATGTGTTGCTGAGATATGATGTGCAGGATTGTCGCGATCGAATAGCCGGGGGGTTTTTGTGAGATGAGAGTTTTATATTTTCATTCATGTAAATTCAAATGTAATGTAATATTCTTTTATTTGGGGCACTTCCGGGTTGAGGTTGTGTCGCCAGTGTTGTATATTATTTACTTTTCCGTATTAGGATGGACCCAAGGAGGGGAGCACAGGTGACCGGGTTTTGGGGTTCAGTGGGAGGCCATCTCGAGGAGTCAAGACCGGGTCTCATAAACTCCAGGATTGGTAGGGTCACTTGCTGCTCTCGTAGGGGTCCAGGGTGTGGGCTTGGCTATTCATCGCGACTGTGGAATCCGTATTTTCTATTCTGGCTAAATACTAAATACGGACGTCCTAGTATATCCCACGTTATATCTATATTTCTGCTGCCTGTGTTCTGTGATATCTGAGACGAATGACATATTATATATATGATATATAGTAGACGTTGCTTATATTTTACACCCGCGCTAGTCCCGTCCCGGTATGCCGTTAGTTAAGTAACCTAATGGTGCATAACGGAACATTGCGATGAATGCGGATGGCATAAGTGTACGTGTTATTTTCGTTTCTTTTCTGTGATTGGCTTAAGGACTTAAATGATGGGATTACATTAATATGATTAATGTAAAGAAAATAAACCTAAAAAGATGTTGTAGAATCGTATTTGAAAACCACTCGGCTATTTATGAAAAAGCTATATTTCAAAACTGCGGAGCTTAAGCCACTCCTTTTTGAAAACCATTTGATTCTACAACGATATTGTTAGTTGTATGTATGCCCTAGAGGCCAGTATTGTACAGATGATGTATATTATATTGGATGCTTGGACATATATAGAGATGACTTTCTTGCTCGATATGATAGTATGCTATTTGGTTGCTCTTTATCTTAACATGTACACTTGTCTCTTTATACTGTCTTATAGTTACATGTTGGTAAAGCCCTTAGGATATGTACTTGACTACCTGGACTATGATGCAGATCATACTAGTGGGGACATGGTAGTCCATAAGTACATCCTTAAAGGTCCCTAGTCGTGGGTGTATCGAGACGGGGCATCGATATACCAGAGTAGACTAGCGTATACGCCTCTCGACCCATGAGATGGGCGATGGATGATCCCATATCCATTGGTGTTTGACATCAGAGATGTTATACGGGTGCTCGGTGGAGACTGGGTACACTGGACGGACTCGCCGAGAACTCCCAGATGGTATTATACCTCACGTCAGATGGCAGTTCTCAGGTGACACTTGTACAGGTTAGTCTGTAGACCCGAGATCGTCATAGAGTCTTGTGTAATTCCTACTGTGCTTTGATCTCCACCTTACCACGTCCATGAGGGCGTGCAAAACGGTGGTCTTTGGGTACAGTCCCGAGTCATATGGACGCAATGAGCGATAGGAGGGGTTTCGTCTCTCCCGGTATTGGGGGTTGATGTTGCGCTGTGCTCGATTGGCCGTAACAGGGAAGTCCCTGGCCAGGGCTGATCAGAGATTTGCTGGTAAGTGTTACCAGTAGTTTCTCGACCCGTTATGAGCCTCACATCGGCACGACTTATCGGTTATTGGGGTCTGACGTATACCATCCCTAGACTTGATATGCGACATATCAGACGAACAGACCGGACTGTACGGTAAGTGTTACTGGTTGGATTCACAGGAGTGTGAGCGGGCTAGCTTATCGATCTTCTGATCGCTCAATACCCGGATGGCCGTTACGTTTAGCAGACCGCTTGCGGCTTGTGGGTGCTTGATATGATCATCATCTGCTACCGGCGTATTGACGAGTCTTTAGAGTCCTACATAGAGGTTTCCTGGCTCAAGCGAAACGAAATAGGAGTGCATATGAGATATGTGCAGGACCGAGAATAATGCGTGTATGTGATACCGTATTTCATTCTCGCGATGGATGTATCGATTGGTTATATTCGATATGACCTAGTTATCGAATCATTGATTCGATAAATCGATACATTGGATACTAGTCGGTTATGTGCGACATGACCGGATCATTGAATCAAATGTTGATTTAATGATTTAATGTATAATTATATATTTGATATATTACTTTGCATTAGCTAGTATTAGTTCACTTTATATGGATTTTCTCACTTGATGTGCAAGAAGTATATGTGATATACTTTTGTGCACATATTTGTATCATGTTTGATGATACTTGATCATTTAGTTAAGTGTATAGAATTAAACCATGGTTAATTTGATAATTAGGGTTTTGCATATTCATTTATTTATTTGTTTGTTTACTTATTTATTTGGAAAAGATAAAGATGAGAATGGTGGCTTTCTTTGTTTCTAGTTGAAGCTTCATGAAGCTTTGACTTCTTAACCATTCTTGTCTTCATGCTTAACCCTAACCCATCCAAGTAACCATGGTCTATTCTCTACACTCAACTATGGTTTGCTTATGATAAGTATTGAATTATTTTTCATTTTAATTCAACACTTATCATATTCTTTCTTCTTCATCATCTTCTTCTTCAAGAAAAGCTTAAGTCCATCAATGGCAACTTGAGCTAAAGTGAGAGAAATCCAATTCTAAAGTGAACCCACCTCCTATTTCTTCACCCTCTACCTCTTACCAAGTTGTTTTGGGTGTTTTCTTCACAAGTTTCACAACTTTGTGAAGTCGGAGCTTGAACTTGTGATGCCTCGACGTAGATCATCTTCGGCACGAAGCCGACGACCTAGTCCGCCCAATTCTCCGATGAAGCCGACGTTTGAGTTCGGGATTCGAGATGGACAGCGAGAGGACGCCTAAGTGGAGCTAAGGAAGTGGAGAACCGGATCTACAAAGGTTGTAGCCTCTCTCCTTTAGTTAAGATGTTAACTAGTTTACTGTTTCGCCTAAATTTCTAGTCGACGATCTGAATTAGGGTTTCTCGGCACCCATAAAATTTGAAATTGGCATGGTTGATGCCTTGTGAGACCTCTATAGTGTGCCTAGGAGCCCTACAGTGGTATCAGAGCCTAGCTAGAGCCTTAGACGAAGTCTAGACGACGTTTGAAACCCGAACGAACCTGAAACCCTAAAACCCAAGTGCTCTCTGGACTTTTTCTAAAATCTGGGATTTTTCAATATTAAAAATGCTTAAAAAATTCATCAGGGAATTCTAAGAATTACGGTGCAATTTTTATTCAATGAACAGTGTAATTCGCGGCGGAACCGCGGCCTAAGCCAGCTTAGGCTGCGGTTCCGCGGCTAATGAATGACGTCAGCCATCCTCCTCTGCACAGTAATTCATAGTTTCTGCAGCTGAGTTTTATGGGTATTTTTAATAATTATTCAAGAGTTGAATTTTCTGGGGTGTTTTAGAGCTTCGGTGTTTCGACCGGATTATCAAACTTCGTCTTTGTGTTTTTCCGGATAATTTTTGAATTTGTTAAAAAGTTCGACCGGATATAAATACCCAACTTTTCCTCTATCGGGAAATTTCCAAGTGTTTGATTTTTCCGTAGTTTAACGACGTTCTAAGTAGTGCAAGTAACGCGATGGACCCTCTAGAAGACAACAAACCTTAACTCGATTATGTGACCGTCTTGAACTGCCCTTTGAACCTTCGGGTTTGGGGCAGTACGGCGTGCCACATGTGAGGCGTTGGCTTGACCCTTCTACGGCTGGACCGTTGGTACTGAGGCACGAACTGAATGTTGTTAGACTTATTTCATGTGTTGAGCTGTATCGGAAAAACTTGGGTATTCGACTGTTCGATCGGAAAGTTTAACATTTTCTGTTTGTCTGGAATGTGATACAATAATTGGAATTCACAAACAGTTATGAGATAACTGAATGAATGTTATAAATCTAGCAGTTTAGTCCCACATGATATTGAAAAGAGTTTTCGATAATGAGACTAAAATGCGGGATTTATATCTGTTAGGCATGTGATGTCTAAGTATTTCATTTGATTAGGCATGCGATGTCTAAAGAGGTTGCGGATTCCAACTGTTGTAGTTTTACACTTTCTTTTCTGTGACCGTAAGTGTAGTATGTTCATATCGCCGGTTTCGTTGCTATACGTCAACGACAATTGGGGTATGCATACTTACTTACGTTGATGACATGTGATGTTATGTGTTGCTGGATATGTTATATTGGATCGTCGTGTTCGAATAGCCGGGGGTTTTTTATGTGAGATGAGTGTTTTTCATTTTCATTCATGTAAAAACTTGTATATAATATTCTTTTATTTGGGGCACTTCCAGGTTGCGGAAGTTGTCACCCTTTGTATATTATTTACTTTTCTGCACTAGGATAGACCCAAGGAGGGGAGCATAAGTAACCGGGTTCTGGGGTCCAGTGGGAGACCATCTCGAGGAGTCGAGTCCGGGTCTCCTAACCCTAGAATTGGCAGGGTTGCTTGCCGCTCTCGTAGGGGTCTAGGGGTGTGGGATTGGCTATTCATCACGACCGTGGAATCCGTGTTTTATACTGGCTCGTATTGAAAACACGGACGTCCTAGTATATCCAATGTTTCATATGTTTCTTCTGCTGCGATATCTGTGATGTGATCATGTGATGTTCTGTGATGGATACAGTATATAGTATATATGATATATTATATAGACGTTACTTATGTTTTACACCCGTACTAGCCCTGCCCCGCTCTGCCGTTAGTTACCTAACCTAACGGTGCATGAGGGGACATCGAGGCGAATGCGGATGGCATAAGTGTACGTCGTATTTATCTGTGATGTTTACGTATTTAAATGATGGGACTTCATTAATGTGATTAATGAAAGAAAAGAACCCTAAGATGTTGTAGAATCAAATTTTAAACTAAACAGGTAGCTACAGTTCTTGCTTTGCATAGCGGTATATATGATATACCCTGCACCTTATTCGATGAGGAAAGGACCGAGATCCCTTCACCGGGAGTGACTCCTTTAGCGATAACTGGCAGATGCTACACACTCGGTTTGCTTTTGATTGCTTCTATAGTTTCTGCTTTGCACAGTGATATATATGATATATCCCGCACCTCATTCGACGAGGAAAGGGCCGACGATCCCTTCACCGGGAGTGACCCCTTTAGCAAAACTAGAAAAGCCTCAAAATCACTCCATTTCAAAACTTCATTTGATTCTACAAAGATATCAAGTTCATTACGCAATAGGTTTTTAGAAAAACCTGTCGTAGCCCTCCGTCATTTCAGATAAAGACTATTTAGTATTCGTGCTGCGTTTGTTGACCTCTGTCAAGGCGTAGTGTGCGGTAGCTAACTAGTATTTATCTGCTTATGCATATGATGCAGATTGGATTAGGGTATTCATACGACCTTGTTGACCTCTGTCAAGGGTCGTGCGAGTGGGTTTGATTCAATCAAGAAATGACGGGTTGAACTTGACTAGTGCACTATGGTTTGTTGACCTCTGTCAAGGTCATGGCACACTAGGGGCAAAATATTATCGGGAATTTCAAGTGTTGAAATTTGCAATGAGATTGCATACCTTCTATGAGATAGTTGGATCCCGATACCCGCTGCGAGTAAGAGTTACTCCTGGGAGAGTTTTACACATTGCAATTAGCTGATCAAGTAGGTGTCTAGAAAGGTGTCAACGGGGTTACGCCTCTGGGAAAACGAGGTTTTACATTAATTAGGTTCGTGCGAAAGCACGGGGGACCTCCCTCAAAGTACCGACACTGGCCTGGCTGAAAGATTGGCGAACTTGTAGTGTGTAATTAATCCCGGCTAATCTTTCCTTTTAGGGTTTGAAGGAAGATTTGATAAAAATCAGTGGGAGCCATCCTGATTAGATAAGATAATAACCAATCTGATCTTGCACGAGCTTACGCTAAAGTGTTTTCTTCTCTCTCTCTCCAGGTAGCGACCATTTCATGCCCTAATGAAGATAATAATATGGATGTATTGACTGAACCCGCATGTTATACTGTGCAGGGGAACGTTGGACCCGTTCTTTCTTATAAGAGTTATAAGACTGAACAGGAAACAGGAGAATATCTAGATTCTCACGCCGCCCAAACGAAGAACGTGCATGATGATGCACCTTTTTCGGGTGTGTTTGTTATTGAGAACTGTTTCTCAGTTCACCCGACGTCCTGGGTATTAGATACCGGATCAGGATCCCATATATGTAAGCAGTTACATGGGCTACAAAAAGGTAGAGAACTGGGAAAAGGTGATCATTCCGTTCATGTAGGGAATGGGGCAAATGTTGCAGCCAAAGCAGTTGGCATATATCACCTGGTATTACCAAATGGTGATACACTAGTCCTGAATGAGTGCTATTATATACCGAACATGATGTGCAACATTATATCAGTTTCTTTATTAAGTAAAGAAGGATATAATTTTGTAGTAAAGGATAATGTTATGAACATATTCCTAGATCAAAAGTTGATTGCATCAGGCTCGCTACATAATGGCATATTCATTCTCAATCAAAATACAGTCTTCAATATACAAAACACACACAAGAGGAAAAGCTCAGAAATGAACGAATCCTTCTTGTGGCACTGTAGACTTGGTCATATCAATGCGACACGACTGGCTAAGTTACATAAGGTGTTGCGCCACGGCAGCGCCCCGGCCGTCTTACTCGAGGCCAAATTGCGGAATAAAAATTTTCCTTACTCGGAAACCGGCGCTACCGCGGACAAAGAAAACCCGGATCGTTTACCATTATCCTAACTAGCAAACAAGAGATGGGAAAAGAAGTATACCGAGTGATCCGAGTCCTCCGGTCTTCTCTTCATCATCCCGATCTCCCGCGGAAAGTCTTTGCTCCACATCGTCGCCTCCTTGCCGGAAAGGGCACCACATCGCCTTCGTCTTTTACGGGCTCCCGCCTCAATACCGAGGCAACTCGAGCATGAAGCCGGCAACTCGACATGCCCAAGAAGTGCTGTAGAATGTGTAGTAGATTGTCTCACTTGGGTTTGTTGCCATTTGTGGATGATGGAGGAAATGAGATTAGAAAAATGGTGCTTGCATTTTTCTAGCATGAATGAGATCAAGAAATGAAACTCAAGCTCTCTTCTTCTTCTTCTTCTCTCTTTCTTTTTTCTCTCTTTAAAAAACTTATCATCTAGTAAGCATAAGAATGGTGGAGGTAGAGAAGAAAAGAATATCAAACCATCACCTTAGAAGGAAGGTGAGTGTAGGAAAAGGTGGAGGGTAACCACAAGCAAAACATCATCATAACCAAATCACATCAACTCTAATCCACTTCTAATCACCAAAAAGCATGAAAAGAATGGTATCTAAAAAGGTTATCATAATAAATCATTTGCAAGAAAAACCTCCACAAAGTGTTATTTGCAAAACTGCAAATAACCCCCTCCATCAGAAAAGTCCGGCCGGGAAAGAACAAAGGAAAACCGGCCGGAACGGAATGCAAACTGGCAACTCCAGAAAACTGGTCCCGTAATAAATTACAGGAAAACCCCTATACTGTGCATACACACCCGCATCTGTATTCCGACCGGATACAAATGCAATGAGACAAAATCTACACTGTACTAGACTAGGACCGGCTTAAGCTAAAGCCGGCTAGTAAAATCCGTTCGATCCTGATCCGTGCAATACCGCACGTATCAGATCAAACCCTGCCATATAACTATACGGCCACTAGTACAAAACTGTCCGATCCTGATCCGTGCAATACCGCACGTATCTGATCGGACCCTGCCATATCTCCATACGGCCTCTACAGCGTTTCGCCCGAAAGCTTGAGTAACTGTAAGTGTGGTGGACTCTAAAGACTCGTCAATACTATGGCTGTGGATTTAACCACTAGCACGTCAGAGGTATCAGCCAATACGTGACGGGCCACCAGCTATTGATTAAAAGGGACGTCGATGAGCGAACTCATCCTGACACCCTACTGAGCCTGTCAGTGACAATATCCGTACAGTCCGGTTCGTTCGTCTATGAGCATCGCATGGCGGGCCTAGGGGGTTGGTAAAAGTCAGACCCCCAAAAGCGGTACAAGTCGTGTCGGAGTGTAGCCCAGAACGCCCTGAGATACTACTGGAATACCTACCAGTAAATCTCCTGCCTCGGCCGAGGGCTTTGCGTAATGGCTCTCCTAGACACAGCGCGACCTCACCCCCAATACCGGGAGAGACGAACCCCTGAAGATCCGCTCACTGCCTCCATGTGGCTCGGGACTGTACCCAACTAAAACCTGTTTGCACGACTCCTTTGAGCCGTGGTAGGGTAGTAATCAAAGCACAGTGGGAACTCACACGAGACAAATGACGATCCTCAGGTCGATGAACTAACCTGTACACATGTCACCTGGGAACTGCTATCTGACGTCAGGTATAAGCCCAACTAGCAGGTTCCCGGCGAGTCCTGTCCGGTGTACTCATAACCCAATGAGCACCTGTATACATCTCAGGTGAACCAACTGACACCAGTGGCTTGTGAGACCGGCCACCGCCCCTCGTCGGGGTCTCGACTGTATACACTAGTCTACTAATGGAGTATCGATGCCCAGTCTCGAAACTCCCACGACTAGGGACCTTTTAAGGATGTGCTTATAGACCCCAGCTCCCATGTATATGATCGCCATCATACTGCTGGTCGTCAAGCAAGAATCCTAAGGGCTCTATCAACGTGTAATAGCGACATGTCAGGTCACCTAAAGCAGTACACGATGATAAAGATAAACCAGATAGCATACTATCATCTCGAGTAAGACTGTCCCACCGGGATAGGTCCTCCCTCAATCATTGCAATCACGTGCCTGTGATCCAATAATTGACTCTGAGGGCACTATCTCCAACAATCTCCCACTTGCACTCAAGGCTAATTATTGCGATGTCGCATACTCACAGCCCGTGTGATACCGAACACCCAACTCCTCTACTAGTCAGTCTCACAAAGCTCGTTTGCGAAACTATTGCGTTCGAGGAATAGCCTCAGTGAGTGGATCCGCAGTGATGTTTCTTTCTATGTCTCTCTATATCTCAAGTTCGCGGAGAAAGCCATCTCCCGAAATGTGCAATACCTGTCTTAGAATGTCTGGATGTCTGATGGGACCTAGCTCATAAATGAACTCCAAATCCAAACTTCTTAGACTGTATCGTCAACCGAACTTAATCAGTATCCTGCGCCAAGCCTCCCTCAGTATTGCCTTGGACCACCTGTCCAAAATACTGCCCCTCCTCAGAAGGAAAACTATAACTCTGACAACCTCCTTGTCGTCCATGTCACCTTGGAAGCCTGGAGTGATAACCGTCTCCTAAAGGAGGCAGCCGTTATCATATCCCTAGAACATTCACTTATGTTCTAAAACTGCTTCCGACTGTTTCTCCAGGATTGGATCGATATCAACTTATTGCATCTAGTGCAAGAACAACATCTGGTGTGGTACTTGACATCTCATGATTGACTCAATTGCCTAAGCAAGTGATCTGCCAGTCATGAGTATCCCTCTCCCCTTTAGTCTATAAGACACCTTTAGAGAGGGTGATTCCTTCAACTGCAGGTGCACTACCGTGCCAGGAGTCGTCCATTCTAAATACTCATAGAATGCTGTCAAGGTACCCAGATTGGGAAACCACCCAAATCTAGATCTAAAACCATAGATCTAGTAACCAGTATGTCTGATATAATATCCAAGTCCTATGTGGAGAAAACACTGTGTGACGACCAAAATATAACCGATCGTAGTATAGGAATATCACTTCCTACTACCTGCTCAACAGATCCATCCCCTATTCTGATGACGTCAAACCCATGACTGTCACATCAGAAACAGATGATCTAACTCCGCTATATCTGCTTTAGTCTATAAATAGACATAAGCCTGATGTCCACCAATGCTTCCGCTGCTCCCACTGACTACGACAACCCTCTGGCAGAGTCATATAGACGTGCACTTCTAAAGCTAGTTTAGAACGACGCTATACTCATCCTCCCACCGGGTCTCGCAGCCTGGAACAACAACAATGGCAAGTGTGGGTAAACAAGAACTTCCCTGTCACCGTCCTTGAGGCTACCGGAGTACCTCTCGGGTGCCTGAAGTTACCCACCGTATCTGCGGAGTGGCCAATGGAGTGTCAAATCAGATTGAATCTTTAGGTTCCTTATTAAATCTTCAGTAATCGTTTGCGGTTCTGGAATTACTTCCAGTTCTACCATACTCCCACTGCTGTTTTTGAAAAAATCCATTTTTAATAAAACTGTGGCGAGTCTAGAACAATATTTCTATTGATCTGCCAGATGGTAGAAAGTCAACCCTCGTCATAGCCTGGGTCAACCCACAAACAGCCATTACAGAAACGTGCCTTGAGTTATCCGGAGTCTGGTTTTAAGCATAAGCCGGACAACTCCCCGTACCTTAACATCGTTAAGATATGAACTGTTCTATATCCAATATAGAACCAGAGGCACTGATTTAATTGAACCAGATTCAAATCATGCAGCTGTCTCCAGTGCATGTCAACTAAATGGAGAGAGGCCGATCAGCGTTACTCAACTTAGGAATGCTTCCAATTATGAGTAACCTGAAAGAGAAGCAAGTTCTCTTAATCATTACTATCAACTGAATACCATACACAAGTATCTACATCTTCGATCTCTTTGAAGAATCCCGATACTTGCTACAGCTGGTTCTCTACTCTATTCAAATACCTATAACTCCTCAAAACTTAGACCCTGTGTTTCTACGAAACACATGTCTAAGAACTAGAGAAGTCATAAGTAAACCGAATATAGTACGAGGACCTACCCCTCTGTCCTGATGGACCCTGGACAACATACAATACTCTGTATAAGTCCGCTGAGTCTAACAACTCTTTCACTGTGCGTCGCAGGTTGAAAACGGTACTTATGGTTAAGAAGAATTACACCGCTGTTTAATGCTCCTTACCTAACCATCCACTGATATAGGTAAATGTCATCGACATAATATCAAAAGGTATATCTCACTCTATGAAAATAGACGTACAGATATATCAATTTGAAATTGGTGCATAACCGCGGATATTCAAAACCAAATAACTGCCGACCGGCAAACAACCCAGGTGACTTCCTCAAATATCACCGATTACAACGAATCCCGATATAATGAGGATGATCACCCAATTCCCAATAACTTACTCCCACTCATCATCTATAAAACCATACAGATGTGAGAATCCAACCTGGTAAATACATACCCTGGAGTAAGTGTCTAATCGGGAAATCTGTTTTCTATTAACAGTACACAGTGAAACTGAAACATTGAAATGTTTCGTCGGGGTATCCTGGTATTCTTAGTAATGCCTCTTCCATTTTCCAGATTCACAACTGTAACCGTATAATTCTTTGCCATCTTTCTAAATCCCTTTCTGTGTCTTTAGTCATTACCTTCTGTACACCCCTTTAGGCCAAATGGTTTTCTTCCTTCCCTACCGTTCGGCACCAGCCTATGGTTTGGAAGAAGACTATCCAATAAGCATAATGGGTGTACTGTCCTAGTCCTAGGAGCACTCGCAACGCGAGAGAAGGTGAAGATAAAAGACACCTGAATGTACTTTATTCCTATTTCTCCTGAACCATAATCCATCCCCGAACTGGAACAAGTTCCTTTCGAGTTCGTATATAACCATACGATGGAGTATCCAATAAAATGGGATCTTCGTAGTGATACGGAGTGTCCTGGAGAAATACAAAGGTGATTTAGGGTTGGCGAAGAAATACTTGGTTTGGTCGTGAATATCAGTCGCAATTTACTTTGCCCTCTTACTAATCCCTTGCTTTGTCTAAACTTAATACCTTCTGTACACCATCGTTATGCTAATTGGTTTCCTTCATTCCCTACCGGTCGGCACCAGCCTAAGGTTTGGAAGAAGACTATCCAATTTGCGTAATAGGTGTACTACTCCTAAACCAAGGAATACTCGCAACCTGAGAGAAGGTGAAAAGAAAAGACAACTGAATAATCCTATCCGTTTTCTCCAGAACCAGAAACCATCCTCAAAGTCCTTCGAGTTCGTATCTAACCATACGATGGTTTTGTCCAATGGAAGTGGACGTTCGTAGTAATACGGGGTGTCCTGGAGAAAAGGGTAAAAGTAGGAGTGGCAATGAGGTCTGCAACTCTGACAATCCAAAAAGCCAGTGTTAAGAAGGTTCGGTCAACTTGGTCACTGAGTCATAGTCCAGGGTCGGGTCAATGGTCGCTGCCAAAGAGAGAGAGAAAAGAAACACTCAGCGTGCACTCTAACCTAGATCAGAATGGTTGTCACTTTGTCTAATCTGGAAACCTCCCACTGTATCTCAAATTCTCCTCCAAACCTAAAAGAAGAATTAGTCGGGGTCACCCGAGGAGTAAACTAACTCATCAGTGGGAATCGGGATCCAACTCTCATCGCATGATAACGTGACGGAATCCACTCACGTCACCACACTCCAGAAGGTATGCGCATGCCTGGCAAGTTTCAGTTCTTTTGAAACTCCCGATGTGATTTTTACCCCTAGGACTCAAGTGACCTTGACGGAGTCAACAAATCAAAGAGTCCTAGTCAAGTTCAACCCGTCATTATCTGGATTGCATTAAACCCACCCGTACGTGCCCTTGACGGAGTCAACAAGGCCGCACGACTGTCCTAACCAATCCCACTTATGCAACAAACAAGCACCACTTAGCTACCGTACACTACGCCTTGACGGAGTCAACAAACGCAGCACGAATACTAAATAATACCCATAAGAAATGACGGAGGGCTACGAATGGTTTTTGGCGAAAAACCTTTAACGTAATGAACTTGATATCGTTGAAGGAACTGCATAGCCTTTTATAAAATATAGTGACGAAAACCTTTACTAAAGAGGTCACTCCCGGTGAAGGGATCTCGGCTCTTTCCCCGTAGAATGAGGTGCAGGATATTCCAACTGAATACCACGATGCAAAGCAAAAGTAATCGGCTATAGTGAAGTTAATGCCCTGACGCAAACTTCTGTCCAAGGGGTCACTCCCGGTGAAGGGATCTCGGCCCTTGCCTCGTCGACTGAGGAGCAGGATATTCCAAATGAATACCACGATGCAAAACAAAAGCGAACGTCCTTGCAATAACAGCTTTTTGAAAAGTGTTCCAACAACATCAGATTAGGTTTGTTTATCTTGCATTGATCCGAATCAATGCATTCCCATCAATTGATCACACCAAAAAGAACGAAAATATACTGACGTACGTATATGCCATCCGCATTCGCCACTGGGTCCCGTCATCACTCGTTAGGTTAGCTTACTAACGACAGAGCGGGGACTGGACTAGCGCGGATGAAAAACATATACAACATCTACTAATATATATACCAATATATAGTATTTCGCTCAAGGCGTGAATAAAATGCAACATCACAGAAATGTACAGCATCACAGAACAATACAGATATCTGGAAGCCCCGGGTTTCACAGAGCCGCTGCTGAAACCCGACGTTCCCCTGGTCGTGTGGATAGCCTGTGCAATGAAATCCTAGACCCCTACGGGCGCGGCAAGTCATCCGCCAAAACCTGAAGCGAGGCAGCCCCCTTCAGCACCGTGAATGGACCACCCAGCACTTCACGGAATCCGGTAACTTGGGCACCCCTCCTGGGTCAACCTGTACCCCCTACGAGTGCGGCGAATAGCCCGCCAATCCTGGACTGAAGCCCCTTCCGTCTCAATGCCCTGAGATGCGGGCCCGTTGCCCTCCAGAACCCGGCTATCCGTGCACCCCTCCGCGGGGTAACCCTAGTACAGAAAGTAAAATATACATACACCGGGTACATCGACCGCAACCAGGTCGTGCCCCAAAAGAATAATACAAACAGGCAGTGACGGCAGTCCACATGTCGGACGCTCGCCCCGCAATATCAAATGTACATAATACAATAAAACTGTACTAGCATTGCATCCAGGCTATCCCCCACGACCGATCCGCAACAACACAGCATAAACAAAGAACATCAACGTGAAAATCACGTTCGCAAATCCGTCTAACCGGGCTATAGCAGTTAGACCGGATTTACCGATCGAGTGACATTCACGGTCGCAGATATAATGTAAATACTGTGAATTAATGTGTTTAAAATATCCGATCAATCAAACAATTAACAAGTGGGCCCCCAACCAATACTGTAGCAGTCACAGAAAACCTGGGCCCAAATTTAATATCCCAAAAGCCCCAAAATCAAGTTCAAGACAATCTGGAAAAAATTGGAACAGTGATGAATTTAATCCGCGGCGGAAGCGCGGCCAAAGCAATGCTTTGGCCGCTCTTCCGCGGTGCTATGTAGGATTCAGGCTTCCAATTTTTACCAGATCTCTTATATTTCCTTGTACATCATTCTGCAACCACCTGAAAAAATTTTCGAGCACGGAAAAAATCGACAGAAAACTGATGTACACTAAAATACGGTTTTTTGAGATTTTGGTCGATCGGAGACGCAAACACATCAAACGAAGCTAGGTAAGGTTAATGGCCTAGCTCTGATACCATGTTGCGCCACGGCAGCGCCCCGGCCGTCTTACTCGAGGCCAAATTGCGGAATAAAAATTTTCCTTACTCGGAAACCGGCGCTACCGCGGACAAAGAAAACCCGGATCGTTTACCATTATCCTAACTAGCAAACAAGAGATGGGAAAAGAAGTATACCGAGTGATCCGAGTCCTCCGGTCTTCTCTTCATCATCCCGATCTCCCGCGGAAAGTCTTTGCTTCACATCGTCGCCTCCTTGCCGGAAAGGGCACCACATCGCCTTCGTCTTTTACGGGCTCCCGCCTCAATACCGAGGCAACTCGAGCATGAAGCCGGCAACTCGACATGCCCAAGAAGTGCTGTAGAATGTGTAGTAGATTGTCTCACTTGGGTTTGTTGCCATTTGTGGATGATGGAGGAAATGAGATTAGAAAAATGGTGCTTGCATTTTTCTAGCATGAATGAGATCAAGAAATGAAACTCAAGCTCTCTTCTTCTTCTTCTTCTCTCTTTCTTTTTTCTCTCTTTAAAAAACTTATCATCTAGTAAGCATAAGAATGGTGGAGGTAGAGAAGAAAAGAATATCAAACCATCACCTTAGAAGGAAGGTGAGTGTAGGAAAAGGTGGAGGGTAACCACAAGCAAAACATCATCATAACCAAATCACATCAACTCTAATCCACTTCTAATCACCAAAAAGCATGAAAAGAATGGTATCTAAAAAGGTTATCATAATAAATCATTTGCAAGAAAAACCTCCACAAAGTGTTATTTGCAAAACTGCAAATAACCCCCTCCATCAGAAAAGTCCGGCCGGGAAAGAACAAAGGAAAACCGGCCGGAACGGAATGCAAACTGGCAACTCCAGAAAACTGGTCCCGTAATAAATTACAGGAAAACCCCTATACTGTGCATACACACCCGCATCTGTATTCCGACCGGATACAAATGCAATGAGACAAAATCTACACTGTACTAGACTAGGACCGGCTTAAGCCAAAGCCGGCTAGTAAAATCCGTTCGATCCTGATCCGTGCAATACCGCACGTATCAGATCAAACCCTGCCATATAACTATACGGCCACTAGTACAAAACTGTCCGATCCTGATCCGTGCAATACCGCACGTATCTGATCGGACCCTGCCATATCTCCATACGGCCTCTACAGCGTTTCGCCCGAAAGCTTGAGTAACTGTAAGTGTGGTGGACTCTAAAGACTCGTCAATACTATGGCTGTGGATTTAACCACTAGCACGTCAGAGGTATCAGCCAATACGTGACGGGCCACCAGCTATTGATTAAAAGGGACGTCGATGAGCGAACTCATCCTGACACCCTACTGAGCCTGTCAGTGACAATATCCGTACAGTCCGGTTCGTTCGTCTATGAGCATCGCATGGCGGGCCTAGGGGGTTGGTAAAAGTCAGACCCCCAAAAGCGGTACAAGTCGTGTCGGAGTGTAGCCCAGAACGCCCTGAGATACTACTGGAATACCTACCAGTAAATCTCCTGCCTCGGCCGAGGGCTTTGCGTAATGGCTCTCCTAGACACAGCGCGACCTCACCCCCAATACCGGGAGAGACGAACCCCTGAAGATCCGCTCACTGCCTCCATGTGGCTCGGGACTGTACCCAACTAAAACCTGTTTGCACGACTCCTTTGAGCCGTGGTAGGGTAGTAATCAAAGCACAGTGGGAACTCACACGAGACAAATGACGATCCTCAGGTCGATGAACTAACCTGTACACATGTCACCTGGGAACTGCTATCTGACGTCAGGTATAAGCCCAACTAGCAGGTTCCCGGCGAGTCCTGTCCGGTGTACTCATAACCCAATGAGCACCTGTATACATCTCAGGTGAACCAACTGACACCAGTGGCTTGTGAGACCGGCCACCGCCCCTCGTCGGGGTCTCGACTGTATACACTAGTCTACTAATGGAGTATCGATGCCCAGTCTCGAAACTCCCACGACTAGGGACCTTTTAAGGATGTGCTTATAGACCCCAGCTCCCATGTATATGATCGCCATCATACTGCTGGTCGTCAAGCAAGAATCCTAAGGGCTCTATCAACGTGTAATAGCGACATGTCAGGTCACCTAAAGCAGTACACGATGATAAAGATAAACCAGATAGCATACTATCATCTCGAGTAAGACTGTCCCACCGGGATAGGTCCTCCCTCAATCATTGCAATCACGTGCCTGTGATCCAATAATTGACTCTGAGGGCACTATCTCCAACATAAGGATGGTTATTTGAATTCTTTTGAATTATCATCTTATGATACTTGCCATTCATGTCTCAAAGGAAAAATGACCAAAGCTCCGTTTAGTGGACACGGAGAAAGAGTTAATGAACTCTTAGGACTGATACATAGTGATGTATGCGGTCCCATGTCTACGCATGCCAGGAACGGTTCTTCCTACTTCATTACATTCACTGACGATCTCTTTAGATTCGGACATGTGTTCTTGATGAAACACAAGTCGGAAGCTTTTGAGAAATTCAGAGAATATAAGCACGAAGTAGAAAAACAAACAGGCAAAAGTATTAAGATCCTTCGATCTGATCGAGGAGGAGAATACTTAAGCAATGAGTTCCTAGATTATCTAAAAGAGAATGGGATTCTCTCTCAGCTTACTCCTCCTTATACACCACAGCACAATGGTGTATCGGAGCGGAGGAACCGCACCCTATTAGATATAGTGCGCTCTATGATGAGTACAGCTGAGTTACCTATTTCCTTCTGGGGGTATGCGCTTGAGACAGCAGCATACCTATTGAATCAAGTTCCAACTAAATCTGTACCTACCACACCATATGAGATATGGAGTGGGAAGAGACCATGTCTTAAACGAGTTAAGATATGGGGTTGTCTGGCCTATGTCAAAAGGCAAAATCCAGACAAACTCGAGGCACGGTCAGTTCTATGTAAGTTTGTGGGATATCCTAAACATTCAAATGGATATTTTTTCTACCACAGTGAACAACAAAAAGTGTTTATTGCTCAACATGCCACCTTTTTAGAAAAGGAATTTCTTGCAAAAGAGATTAGTGGCTCTGAGGTAGAACTGGAAGAAGTTCCAGAAACACAAACTATAACTGAAGATTTAGTGGAAGCAGAAGATTCGGTAGTACCCGACGAACCCCAGCCTCTCCGCCGATCTAGTAGGGTTTCTCGTCCACCTGAGAGATACTACGGTTTTCTCATTGATTGTGGTAGTGAGGATTGCATCATGGAGGATGATGACCCAACTAGCTTCGAGCAAGCCATCACGAGTGGGGACTCAGTGAAATGGCTGGATGCTATGCGGTCCGAGATGGAATCCATGTACACCAACAAAGTATGGACTTTGGAAGTTGCTCCTGAAGGGGTAAAACCCATTGGGAGCAAGTGGATCTTCAAGAAAAAACTTGGTGTAGATGGGAAAGTGGAGACTTTCAAAGCTAGACTTGTAGCAAAAGGTTTTCGTCAAAGACCAGGTGTGGACTATGACGAAACCTTTTCTCCAGTGGCTATGCTTAAATCCATCCGAATCATGCTTGCCATCGCTGCATATCATGACTACGAAATCTGGCAAATGGATGTTAAGACCGCCTTTCTAAATGGTGATTTAGAAGAGTGCGTGTACATGACTCAGCCAGAGGGCTTCGTAGACAGTGGGAGCAGCGGGAAGGTGTGCAAGCTGCTTAAATCCATTTATGGATTAAAGCAAGTATCGCGGAGTTGGAACATCTGCTTTTACGTCGTTATCAAAGAGTTTGATTTCGTCAAAAACCCAGATGAACCTTGTATTTACAAGAAGGTGGTAGAGAGTAAGGTTGTCTTCCTCGTATTGTACGTGGACGACATACTCTTGATAGGAAATGATATTCCTATGCTGCAATCGGTCAAGCTCTTCTTATCATAAAGATTCTCAATGAAAGATCTTGGTGATGCCTCCTGCATATTGGGGATAAGGATCTATAGAGATAGATCCAAACGGATATTGGGATTGTCCCAATCCAGGTACATTGACACCATACTAAAGAGGTTTAGTATGGAAGATTCTAAGCGTGGGAACCTACCCACGATCTCTGGAGTCACTCTCTCCAAAGAGATGTCTCCCAAGACTGATTTGGAGAGAGCTCGAATGCAAGGGATACCCTATGCTTCGGCTGTAGGCTCTATCATGTATGCGATGCTATGTACCAGACCCGATGTAGCATACTCACTAAGTGTAGTGAGCAGGTATCAAGCTGATCCTGGAGAGAGTCACTGGACAGCTGTGAAGAGCATTCTCAAGTACTTACGAAGGACTAAAGAGATGCTCTTGGTGTATGGTAACGGAGAACTCCAAGTGGAGTCCTTTACCGATTCGAGCTTCCAGAGTGATAAGGACGACTCTAAGTCGCAGTCGGGCTTTGTCTTTACCCTTTACGGAGGGGCGGTTAGCTGGAAGAGTTCCAAGCAGGAAACCGTGGCAGACTCGACGATGGAGGCTGAATACATCGCTGCCAACGATGCTGCCAAAGAGGCTGTCTGGATCAAGAAGTTCGTTACTGAACTTGGAGTGGTTCCATCCATTGAGTATCCAATACCTTTGTATTGCGATAACAATGGAGCGGTGGCTTTGGCCAAGGAACCCCGGTCCCATCAGCGATCCAGGCATATTCTGAGGCGGTATCACTTGATCCGGGAGATAGTTGATCGCCGGGAGATCGAGGTCAGGAGGGTTGACACGAAGAATAACACGGCGGATCCACTCATGAAGGCCATTCCCTAAATACAGTTTGAGAGACTCTTCGGGATGCTCGGTATGCGATACTACAGCAGCTGGCCCTAGTGCAAGTGGGAGATTGTTAGTTGTATGTATGCCCTAGAGGCCAGTATTGTACAGATGATGTATATTATATTGGATGCTTGGACATATATAGAGATGACTTTCTTGCTCGATATGATAGTATGCTATCCGGTTGCTCTTTATCTTAACATGTACACTTGTCTCTTTATACTGTCTTATAGTTACATGTTGGTAAAGCCCTTAGGATATGTACTTGACTACCTGGACTATGATGCAGATCATACTAGTGGGGACATGGTAGTCCATAAGTACATCCTTCAAGGTCCCTAGTCGTGGGTGTATCGAGACGGGGCATCGATATACCAGAGTAGACTAGCGTATACGCCTCTCGACCCATGAGATGGGCGATGGATGATCCCATATCCATTGGTGTTTGACATCAGAGATGGTATACGGGTGCTCAGTGGAGACTGGGTACACTGGACGGACTCGCCGAGAACTCCCAGATGGTATTATACCTCACGTCAGATGGCAGTTCTCAGGTGACACTTATAGAGGTTAGTCTGTAGACCCGAGATCGTCATAGAGTCTTGTGTAATTCCCACTGTGCTTTGATCTCCACCTTACCACGTCCATGAGGGCGTGCAAAACGGTGGTCTTTGGGTACAGTCCCGAGTCATATGGAGGCAATGAGCGATAGGAGGGGTTTCGTCTCTCCCGGTATTGGGGGTTGATGTTGCGCTGTGCTCGATTGGCCGTAACAGGGAAGTCCCTGGCCAGGGCTGATCAGAGATTTGCTGGTAAGTGTTACCAGTAGTTTCTCGACCCGTTATGAGCCTCACATCGGCACGACTTATCGGTTATTGGGGTCTGACGTATACCACCCCTAGACTTGATATGCGACATATCAGACGAACAGACCGGACTGTACGGTAAGTGTTACTGGTTGGATTCACAGGAGTGTGAGCGGGCTAGCTTATCGATCTTCTGATCGCTCAATACCCGGATGGCCGTTACGTTTAGCAGACCGCTTGCGGCTTGTGGGTGCTTGATATGATCATCATCTGCTACCGGCGTATTGACGAGTCTTTAGAGTCCTACATAGAGGTTTCCTGGCTCAAGCGAAACGAAATAGGAGTGCATATGAGATATGTGCAGGACCGAGAATAATGCGTGTATGTGATACCGTATTTCATTCTCGCGATGGATGTATCGATTGGTTATATTCGATATGACCTAGTTATCGAATCATTGATTCGATAAATCGATACATTGGATACTAGTCGGTTATGTGCGACATGACCGGATCATTGAATCAAATGTTGATTTAATGATTTAATGTATAATTATATATTTGATATATTACTTTGCATTAGCTAGTATTAGTTCACTTTATATGGATTTTCTCACTTGATGTGCAAGAAGTATATGTGATATACTTTTGTGCACATATTTGTATCATGTTTGATGATACTTGATCATTTAGTTAAGTGTATAGAATTAAACCATGGTTAATTTGATAATTAGGGTTTTGCATATTCATTTATTTATTTATTTGTTTACTTATTTATTTGGAAAAGATAAAGATGAGAATGGTGGCTTTCTTTGTTTCTAGTTGAAGTTTCATGAAGCTTTGACTTCTTAACCATTCTTGTCTTCATGCTTAACCCTAACCCATCCAAGTAACCATGGTCTATTCTCTACACTCAACTATGGTTTGCTTATGATAAGTATTGAATTATTTTTCATTTTAATTCAACACTTATCATATTCTTTCTTCTTCATCATCTTCTTCTTCAAGAAAAGCTTAAGTCCATCAATGGAAACTTGAGCTAAAGTGAGAGAAATCCAATTCTAAAGTGAACCCACCTCCTATTTCTTCACCCTCTACCTCTTGCAAAGTTGTTTTGGGTGTTTTCTTCACAAGTTTCACAACTTTGTGAAGTCGGAGCTTGAACTTGTGATGCCTCGACGTAGATCATCTTCGGCACGAAGCCGACGACCTAGTCCGCCCAATTCTCCGATGAAGCCGACGTTTGAGTTCGGGATTCGAGATGGACAGCGAGAGGACGCCTACGTGGAGCTAAGGAAGTGGAGAACTAGATCTACAAAGGTTGTAGTCTCTCTCCTTTAGTTAAGATGTTAACTAGTTTACTGTTTCGCCTAAATTTCTAGTCGACGATCCGAATTAGGGTTTCTCGGCACCCATAAAATTTGAAATTGGCATGGTTGATGCCTTGTGAGACCTCTATAGTATGCCTAGGAACCCTACAGATATCAAGTTCAAAGCGTTAAAGATTTTCTTAAAAATCATTCGCAACCCTCCGTCATTTTAGGAGGTAGAGTACTTAGTATTCATGCTACGTTTGTTGACTTTAGTTAAGACGTAGTGTACTGTAGCTAAGTGATGTCTTCCTACACTGCATATGATGCAGATTAATTAGGACATTCATACGACTTTGTTGACCATAGTTAAGGGTCATATGGGTGGGTCTAATTGATCAAGAAATGACGGGTAGAACTTGACTGGTACTTATGATTTGTTGACCATAGTTAAGGTCATAAGTGCTAGGGTTAAAAACCACATCGGGAATTTCAATAGTTGAAATTTGCAATGAGATTGCATACCTTCCATGTGATGGTTGGATCCCGATCCCACTGTGGGCAATAGTTGCTCCTAGGAGAGTTTTACAGTTTACAATTAGCTAACTCATTAGGTGTCTAGAAAGGTGTTAACGGGGCTCCGCCTCTGGGAAAACGAGGTTTACTCTAATTAGGTCCGTGCGAAAGCACGGGGAACCTCCCTCAAAGTACCAACACTGGCCTGGCTGAACGGTTAGCGAAGTTGTAGACTGTAATTAATCCTGGCTAGTTTTTTTTTTAAGGTTTGAAAGAAAAACTCGATAAAAGCAGTGGGAAACATCGATTAGACAAGATAATAAACCAATCTAATCTATGCAAGAGCTTTCGCTGAGTGTATTCTTTTCTCTCTCTTAATGGCAGATACCCATGACTGGACTCAAGCTTTTACTAGATAAAAACAAACTGAATGGGACCAACTATAAAGACTGGCTGAGGAATCTGAAAATCGCCTTGACTTATGATAAAGTATCATATGTCCTCACGGCTTCAGCCCCGCCCATCCCTGGTCCAAAATCCTCAGTTGCGGACATTGAAGTCCGCAAGACATGGGACGCTGACTGTGCCACGGCCACATGCCTCGCGCTTGCATCGATGGATAACACACATCAAAAGCAGCACGAGGACATGGACATTCACGGTATATTGCTCCATACAAAGGAGTTGTATAGGGAGCAATCCCGCGTATTATGATACGAAGCATCAAAGAAATTGTTTCAGATGCGAATGGCCCCTGGCACACAAGTGGGAGACCATGTTCTGAAGATGATAGCTCTTATAGAAGAGCTTGAGGACCTTGGATGGACGATGGACAATGAAAAATATATAGATATTATTCTGCAGTCCCTCCCCTCCACCTCTGCTCAGTTCATAGTGAACTTCAACATGCATGGCATGGAGAAGGACCTCCCTGAACTCCTTAATATGTTAAGGAGTGCAGAGAGCACTATGAAGTTAGCAAAAACTCCCGTTATGACTATTGGACAGTCTTCCTCTTCTCGCCCGAAAGCCAAGGCCAAGGGAAAGAAAAAGAAGAAACCCACTAATCCTAAGGGCGGAGTTAAAAAGGTGAAGGGAAAGGGAAAGTCCAAGGCTGGAGACTCGGGGAAAGGCGAATGTTTTCATTGCCACAAGACAGGACATTGGAAGCGCAATTGCACGGAGTACTTAAGTCTCAAGAAGAAGCATGGTGATGCTTCTGCTTCAAGTGCGTTTGTGACTGAAAACTGTTTTTCTATAAACTCTGCTTCCTGGGTATTAGATACCGGTTCAGGTTCTCACATTTGCAATTCTATGCAGGGGCTGAGAAATAGCAAGGTTTTGAAGACAGGTGACCATACTCTCCGTGTTGGAAATGGTTCCAATGTACATACAGTCGCAGTGGGAGAGTATCACTTAGGGTTGCCATCTGGATGTATTTTGATTTTGAATCCATGTTATTTTGTACCAAGTATGCTATGTAATATAATATCCGTTTCTTTGTTGGATAATGAAGGATATGATTTTGTGTTGCAGAACAATGTTATGAACATTCATCTGAATCAAATATTGGTTGGGTATGGTACGCTTAATAACGGAATATATGTCCTAAATCAACATACAGTTTTCAGTATACAACACACTAATAAATAAAAACTTTCAGAATTAAATGAAGCTTTTCTTTGGCATTGTAGACTTGGTCATATTAACGAAACAAGACTAAACAAGTTACACAAAGATGGATATTTAAACTCTTTTGAATATAAATCTTATGCGACTTGCCAGTCTTGTATCAAGGGTAAAATGACCAAAACTCCGTTTACCGGACACGGAGAAAGAGCTACTCAGCTCCTTGGCCTCATACATAGTGATGTATGTGGGCCAATGTCTACACAGGCTAGAGGCGGTTTTTCATACTTCATTACATTCACTGACGACTTCTCAAGATTCGGTCATGTATTTTTATTAAAGTACAAGTCCGACGCTTTCGAGAAATTCATTGAATATAAACAAGAAGTAGAAAAACAAACCGGCTTGAGTATTAAGATGCTTCGATCAGATCGAGGTGGTGAGTATCTCAGTACAGAATTTGCAAACTTCTTAAAAGAGAATGGGATTCTCTCTCAGCTCACTCTTCCTTACACACCACAGCACAACGGTGTGTCAGAACGAAGGAATAGGACCCTATTAGATATGGTCCGGTCCATGATGAGTGACGCTGAGTTACCAGTCTCGTTTTGGGGGCATGCATTGGAGACTGCAGCGTTTCTGCTGAACAGGGTTCCAACCAAAGCTGTATCCACCACGCCATATGAGTTATGGAATGGGAAGAGACCATCTCTTAAGAGAATTAAGATTTGGGGTTGCCCGGCCTATGTTAAAAAGCAGAATCCGGACAAACTCGAGACACGGTCGGTCATGTGTAACTTTGTGGGATATCCAAAGAATTCTTATGGATATCTATTCTACCACAAAGAGGAACAAAAAGTGTTTGTTTCTCAGTATGCCACATTCTTGGAAAAAGAGTTTTTCACAGATAAAGATGATGGCAAGGTGGTGGATCTAGAAGAGGTTCTAGAGACACAAACTACAAATGACGATTTGGTTGAACCGGCTGTTGCAGCAGAAACTGAAGAACCTCGGCCACTCCGTAGGTCTGGTAGGACTTCTCGCCCACCGGAGAGGTACTACGGTTTCCTCATTGATGGTAACGGAGAAGATTGCATCATGGATGATGATGATCCTACCAGTTTTCAGCAAGCTATCACGAGTAAAGACTCTGTGAAGTGGCTGGATGCCATGAGATCCGAAATGGAGTCTATGTACACCAACAAAGTGTGGACTTTGGACGTTGCACCCCCTGGGGTAAAACCTGTAGGGTGCAAATGGATCTTTAAAAGAAAGATTGGTGTAGATGGGCAGGTGGAGACCTATAAGGCAAGACTTGTGGCGAAGGGTTTTCGTCAAAGACCAGGTTTGGACTATGACGAGACTTTTTCTCCCGTAGCCATGCTTAAATCCATTCGGATCCTACTTGCTATTGCTGCTCACTACGACTATGAAATCTGGCAGATGGATGTTAAAACCGCGTTTCTAAATGGAAATTTGGAAGAATGCGTTTATATGGATCAGCCAGAGGGCTTCATTGATAGTGGGAGCAGCGGGAAAGCATGTAAATTGCTTAAATCCATATATGGGTTAAAGCAGGCATCACGGAGTTGGAACATCTATTTCGATGATGTCATCAAAGTGTTTGATTTCATCAAAAATCCAGATGAACCTTGTGTTTATAAGAAGGCTGTAGGGAGAGCTGTCACATTCCTCGTATTGTACGTGGACGACATTCTTCTGATAGGAAATGATATTCCTATGCTACAGTCGGTCAAATCTTTCTTATCACTAAGGTTCTCCATGAAGGACCTGGGTGATGCCACATACATTCTGGGCATAAGGATCTATAGGGATAGATCCAAAAGGTTATTGGGATTGTCCCAAACCAGGTACATTGACACCATCCTAAAAAGGTTTAGTATGGAAGACTCCAAGCGGGGTGCCTTACCCGCTTGCCATGGGGTCACTCTCTCCAAGGATTCTTGTCCAAAGACCGATGAAGAGAGAGCTCGCATGAGTATTATACCCTATACTTCGGCAGTAGGATCTATAATGTATGCGATGTTATGTACACGCCCAGATGTAGCTTATGCACTTAGTGTTGTAAGCAGGTATCAATCCAGCCCAGGGGAGAATCACTGGACGGCTGTGAAGAACATTCTTAAGTACTTGCGAAGGACTAAAGAATTGTTCTTGGTGTATGGTAATGGAGATCTCCAAATGGAGGCCTTTACTGATTCGAGCTTCCAGAGCGATAAGGACGACAGCAAATCTATCTCTGGGCTTGTATTTACCCTCAATAGAGGGGCGGTGAGTTGGAAGAGTTCCAAACAAGATGTCGTTGCAGACTCTACAATGGAAGCTGAGTACATTGCTGCAAATGATGCCGCCAAGGAAGCCGTCTGGATGAAGAAGTTCGTCTCGGAGCTAGGAGTAGTTCCAACCATTATTGATCCAATACCTTTGTATTGTAACAATAATGGGGCTATGGCGTTAGCCAAGGAGCCCAGATCCCATCAACGGTCCAGACACATCCTGAGGCGTTTTCATTTGATCCGGGAGATTGTAGATCGCCGCGAGATCGAGATTAGGAGGGTAGACACAAAGAATAACGCCGCGGATCCATTCACCAAGGCCTTCCCTCAGCCGCAGCATGAGCGACTTTTTGAGAAGTTGGGTATGAGATACGCCAATAACTGGCCTTAGTGCAAGTGGGAGATTGTTGGATATATGTATGCCCTAGAGGCCATTATGTGATAGTGGATGTATCTATACATGTATATATTCAGTATGCATTCTTGCTCGACATGATAGTATGCTATCTGGTTCTTCTTTATCTGACATGTTGATTTGATCATGCTTGTTATTCACTCATACATGCTGATAAAGCCCTGAGGATATTGGCTTGACTGCTCTGATTATGATGGAGATCATACTAGTGGGACATCTGTAGTCTATAAGCATATCCTAGAAAGTCCTTAGTCGTAGGTATATCGAGACGGGGCATTGATATACCAGAGTAGACTAGCGTATATGATACTAGACCCATGTGATGGGCGATGGATGATCCCATATCCATTGGTGTTTGACATCAAGATCATATACGGGTGCTCAGTGGTGACTGGGTACACTGAACGGACTCGCCGAGAACTCCTATATGGAATTATATCTATCGTCGGATAGCAGTTCTCAAGTAACACTGGTACAGGTTAGTCTGTAGACCCGAGATCGTCATGGAGTCTTGTGTGCTCTCCCACTGTACTTTGATTGCCACCCTACCACGGCTCTACTGAGTCATGCAAACAGGTGGCCGTTGGGTACAGTCCCGAGACACACGAAGGAAATGAGCAATAGGAGGGGTTTCGTCTCTCCCGGTATTGGGGGTTGATGCTGTGCTGTGCCCGACTGGTTATATCAGTAAGTCCCTAGCCAGGGCTGCTGAGATTTGCTGATAAGTGTTATCGGTAGTTTCTCGATCTGTTATAGACCATTCACCGGCACGACTTATTGAGTTATTAGGGTCGACGTGACCATCCCTAGGCTTGATATGCAGCATATCTGACGAAGAGACCGGACTGTACGGTAGTGTTGCCGGATGGCTCGACGGGAGTTGTAGCAGGTTCGCTTGTTTTCTTCTGATCGCTCAATACCCGGGTGGCCGTTACGTTTAGCTGACCGCTTGCGGTTTGGGGGTACCTGATATGATCATCACCCTCTGCCGGTGTATTGACGAGTCTTAGAGTCCCACAAAGGAGTTACCCAGTCCAGGCGAAACGTTGTGGTGCGCGTATGCGATATGCGCAAGCACCCGATTAAAATGTGCGTATATGATACCGAACATTGATCGGGTGAACTGCTTTTGGTAGGGTCATATGAGATATGACCGGATTGATAAATCAATTGTTGATTTATCATTTAACCATTAGTTTTCTCACTTAAAACCTTTTCTTGGATGATGGATGTGTGCATGCATGTGTGCTTTTCTTTCTTTCTTTCATGCTAGTTTCATGCACATATGGATGTGCATACATACACACATACATACACCCATCTATCATGGTTGTTAACATATGGAAATGGTGGCAATATAAGACTCACACCATGGATTAAATAATGGATTATTATTTAATTTTGGTTTTAAAACAAATTGAAAAAAGAAAGCATAATTCTTACTAGTTTCTACATTCTTCTTTTAACCTAACCTAGCTCACCTACCTCTTAACTTGAGTTGTCCTTCTCTTTATCATTTAAAACTCAAGTTAAATAATGTCTCCATCACTTTAACCTTGGTTCATAGTAAGAAGAAATAAAATATATATTGATA
This sequence comes from Agapanthus africanus, assembly GCA_030015575.1. Lineage (NCBI taxonomy): Eukaryota > Viridiplantae > Streptophyta > Magnoliopsida > Asparagales > Amaryllidaceae > Agapanthus > Agapanthus africanus. The sequence goes on from CM057337.1 coordinate 237,523,284, forward strand.
TATTTCTTTTTCTTCTTGTGAGTTATCTTTTATCTCATTACCTCTTGTGAAAATATTGCCACCATCTTCTTCCTCTTTCTTATTTGCTCTCTAGTTTTTTCTAGTGAGTAAATACCACTTAAAGAAAGGTTTTTGAAGTGAGAACCTTAACCACAACTTCATTCTACACAAGCTTAGCCGTCTTGTTTAGAGTGTTCTCTTCGGTTTTACGAAGTTGCGAGCTTGGACGGAGAACTCCGTGGTGGATCGTCGTGGACACAAGAGGACTTCAAGAGGACTTCCATTCAACACCCTAGAGACCAAGGAGTCCAGCGAAAGGGAGCTACAAAGGTTGTAGTCTCGAAACCCTAGATTAGTTCGCTTTATATTTCGAAACCCTAATTTTCTAGGATCGATTCCTTTGCATGTTCGTTTAGCACCATAAAAATTTAAACTTTTGGACATGTATTGCTTCAAAACTCTTCATAGGGTGCTAAACAAACCTTTCAAATGTACAGAACACATACAAGAAGAAGAATTCAGAAATGAACGAATCTTTCTTGAGAAATTGTAGACTAGGTCATGTCAATGCGACCCGACTAGCTGAAGTTACATAAAGATGCATATTTAAATCAGTTTGGATTTACATCTTGTGAAACTTGCCAGTCATGTCACAAAGATAAGATGACTATAGCTCCATTTATTGGAAACAGAGAAAGAGTTAGTGAACTCTTTGGATTGATACATGATGATGTATGTAAGGTCCCATGTCTACACATGCCAGGACCGGTTCTTTGTACTTCATTACATTCACTGATTATCTCTCAAGTTTCGGACATATGTTCCTGTTGAAACACAAGTCTGAACCTTTTGAGAAATTCAATGAATATAAGTCAGAAGTAGAGAACCAAAACAGGTATAAGTATTATGTCCTTTGATGTGATCAGGGAGGAGAATACTTGAGCACGGAGATCCTGGACTATTCTAAAGGAGAATAAGATTCTCTCTCAGCATTACTCCTCCGTATACACCACAGCACGTTGGTATATCAGGACGGAGCAATCGCACCGTATGTAATAAGGTGTGCTCTATGATGAGTACTACTGAATTGCCTATTTATTTTTAGGGGTTATGCGCTTGAGAAGCTGCATATCTATTGAATAGGGTTCCAACCAAATCAGGTGCCTACCACTCTATATCTGATATGGTATGGGAAGAGCCCATCTCTTAATGATGTTAAGATTTGGGGTTGTCCGGCCAATGTCTAAAAGCAAAATCCGGACAAGCTCGAGGCAAGGTCAGTTCTGTGAAGTTTGTAAGATATCCCAAGCATTCGCAAGGGAATATCTTCTACCGAACCGAGGAACAAAAGGTGTTTTATTTCTCGGCATGCCACCTTTTTGAGAAAAAGGGAATTTCTTATGAAGGAATTAGTGGACAAGAGGTAGAACTGGAAGGAGTTCTAGCTATGCAAACTGCAGCTGATGATTTGGTAGAACCAGAGGATTCAATAGTTTCCAACGAACCTCAGCCTCTCCGCCGATCTGGTAGGGTTCCTCATCCACCTGAGAGATGCTTCGGTTTCTCTTGTTAGTGTATATGCCCTAGGGGTCATTATTGTATCATACTAGTTTGTATATTATTTAATGGAAGCTTGGGATATTCACAGTTATATTAATAGTCTCGCTCAACATAGTAGTATGCTACTTGGTTTATGTCTATCTTAATATATATGTATATATTAGCATATCGCGAATACAAATTGATAGTGCCCTTAGGATCTTGCTTGACTACCAGCGTTGTGATGGTAGTCACACTAGTGGGGGCTGGGTAGTCTATAAACACATCCTTTTTCAGGTCCCTAGTCGTAGGATTATCGAGACAGGGCATCGATACCCCGGAGTAGACTAGTGTGTACGCTTCTCATCCCAGTTGGGGAAATGGTCTGTCCCACAGCCATCAGTACGTTGTACTGGAGATAGTATACAGGTGCTCATTGGGTTACGGGTACGCCGAACAGGTGTAACATTTCAAAAAAATAAAATATTATTTTTTGGGAATTTTTGTAATTTAATATTATTTTAATGAATATTTTAATATTTCGGTATAATTAAATACCGATAAATGGGGGAAAATTTCGGAAAAAAATTATGGAAAATTCTAAAATAGGGTATTTTGAGGAATTATGCCATTTTAAAGTTTTTATGGTTAATTATATGCTATTTTAGTGTTAATTGCGATTAAAAATCGCTAATCGGATTTTTAGTACTTTTGTGCAAAAATGTGCACATATCATTTTTCCACACTTGTTTCATTTTCCTACATGTTTTAGGTGTATGGTTTGTTAGGGTTTACCATGGTGAGAGAAGAAAAAGAATAGAAAAGAAAAAAGGGAAAAAGAAAAGTCAAAGGAGACAATGAGTGAGTGGGTATTGTACTTGGAGAGAGAAGGAGAGTGTGTTTTTGTGAGAGGGGGGAGGGGGCTGCTGCTACTGCCTCATTCCCAAATCCCCCACCATTTTTCCTCACCTCCTCAACCCCACAACCCTCTTCAATAAACCCTAGATCTACCTCCAACCATGCCCCAAAACCCTAAACTCCCTTCACAAATATTAGTCCCCATCTCATTCTCTACAAGATGAACCGAGCAAAGTAGGATTTTGACGACTTTGGGAAGTTAGTGCTGCCTAGAGTGGACTAGATGAGGTATAAATTCTTCCTTTTTGTGTAGTTTTGGTTCAATGTCGTATTTTTGTGTTGTTTTGTGACATGGATGACCCCTTACTGGAAAAACAAACAGTGTGTTAGTGTTGTACTGGTAGCCCTAGGTGTTCACCTGAAACCCTACACCTTCCCACCGGCCCTGGGCCGGCGACTAATGAAGACTGGGCCGGCGACGCCGAATGAACAGAGGAGCTAGGGTTTGGTTTTTGTAGGGTGGTTATCTGATGGTGTTTAGGGGTATTTGGTCCTACTGGATTTTTTAGTAATGATTTTGGGTAAAATCTGGGGGCTGTGTGAGTTATTGCTTGGCCTTGGTGACATGATCCCTGACCTGAACTATAGACACGAACCAAATGCACCAACTCAGGAATTGACCCACATTAGTTTTGTGACTTTTAGAGTACCTACTAAGAATCTAGGATGACCTGGAGAAGAAATAAGGCAACCAAACAATACCAGAGGCCTATTTTTTAACCCTAGGAACCCCAAGGCAAACCCCATTGGAGCCAAAGGGGCCGGCGAGGCCGGTTTTTGATGAAGAAGGGATCGACCACTTGGTGAGGTTAGGAGCCTAGTTCAGTTCAGTAGCCCACCTATACCATATACATTACCCTAGACCTGTTTACTTGCCTTGTTTTGACCTATAGTGGAATCTGGGACCAATTTCCCACAATGTAGCATTACGACATCGACACAACTTAAACTTGGTGTACCAAATCTTGGGTTATGTGTTAGACTGGTAGCCTACCTAGGATCTGGAGTGACCCTAGACACTTAATGGAAAAACCAGCAAGACCATTACCCTGTATTGACTACTAGGAGGTTTCCCTACAAACCTGACAACCTAATTGCCTACCTTGGCCGGCGTCGCCGGAATTCTATGGTAGGGGGCCGGCCACCTTGTTGACTTAGGAGTCCAGGATGCCTCCATAGCTCACATGTACCCTATATATCACCCTAAACTTGTTTGCTTAGATTTGTCTGACCTAAATCAAAATCTGGGAACACTTGTGTGTGAATTAGGATATGTTTTCCGTATTTGAAATGATGAGTTTTGATAATTGAATTCATTTTGGGTTGTCGCATGTGTGTACATCGACAACAAGGGTTGTTTGATTGATTTTGTACGCAAAGGCTATAGGTTCTAACCTACGAGCAATGCGCGTGCCGTTTTGGTTTTCCGATGTGATTTTCATGTGCTTTAGCGTTTGTGATATACTTGTAGGTACCCTACGAGATGTTGAGGTGATGAAGATAAAGGTGGCGACGTCGGCATCGACGCACAAGAAGTAAAGGTGAGTAGATTTATATCTACGGGGAGAAGTCGGGTGGATGGCGTATAGCACCCCCGCAGTTCGAGGTGATGTATACGAATACGTATACACACATATATTGATTATATATATTGTTGAGATTATTGATGATAAGATAAATTTTAGGTTTTATTGGATAGGTTTAGTGTCGCGAGACCCTAGGGTAGAGGTTGCACCACACATACACACACCCATACTTGCATACATTCTTCTTTCATATGTGCATACTTAGGATTATATTTATGTGTTCACATGGGTATGAGACTATGTGATCATATACTGGATTTGAGGATATTACTTGGGATTTGAAGTGAGTCGATGAGATGTGACTTGAGACCGTGAGATCGGTGATATGGCAGGATTCGTACTTAAGATACGTCCTGATGTTTTAGTGGATCTTTAGACGACGATACCATGTGAATAGTGATACATATATAAAATGGTTAACATGAGGTAAGATAGATTAAGATATTCATAATAGGTCGCATTAGGCGATGTATACCTCTTTATGACGATATATGATGATGATATCAGTTTGTATGAGGCTGTAGATCAGCAGTCAGATCATGATTATATTGATGATATTGGTATTGTACTAGACGTAGATTAGTACCCGGATTATGATCTTGATAAAGAGGATACCAGATGAATAATATGATGAATGTGATATTGACCGTACCCAGATTTGGGATGCCGTATGATGGATTTACATACGAGCTATATATTGATGTTTGATCCGCACTCTTGACTTGGGATAACTGATTATAGATATGGTATCGGATGTGATATTATCGAGGCGGGATCACCGACTAATATATATGTATATATATGTATCGACTCAGATGTTAGGCGGTTTCCTTACCTTCAGTTAGCCTGTTAGCTCAGCCATATAGTTTAGTGTAGCTGTACGACTCATATTATATTAAATGCGGTTTAGTTATCATTGTGTCTAGTATTTAGCTCCCGCTCATTATTGTTGTTCGCTTCGCATCGCATATTTATATTATGATTCATATTCTATTGTTGATATCATGCTACTAGGACACCAGCACCATTACCGATGATGCATATGCTCCACGTACACTTACTTGCCAGCTCACATACATCTTCATCGGTAATTGCCATGTCACGAACACTTTAGAAAATACTATTGCTGGACATAGGTTGTTAGCTAATAGTTTAGACAGGATATTAGTGTACTTGTCATATATGCTAGTTTAGACATTATAGTTATTACTTGCTACTTCATGCATGTTATTATTCATTGATATGCCGCATTCATGGATTTTATGCCTATATTCACTGTTTACATGCTATCGATGATTTAGATTTGGATTTTCATGAGATTTCCTGGATTTGGGGGAAAACCGCAAAAACATTTACAAACTTCTTTTCTCTCTCTTTTTAAATGAAAAGTGCGGTTTTCCCATGATGTATGAGTCGTCCACCATGAGTTTGCTGATAGATTTCGAGACCCAATTCGAGGAGATGGAGGAACCGTTTCGGGTACATGGTGGACCCGGTGCGGTACCCCGAGACAAGAGGATCGCAGATGATGGCGTTGAGCCTGGCAGGGGAGCACTACCAACCGGTGATTTTACCCGACGCGTCGGATATCCGGAGGATACCGTCGTGGTCTTGAGATGGATGGTAGGGGTCGGTCTGGACTGACGGCGCCCTAGATATTGAGATTTTGAGATATTGAGGTACAGAGATTGCGACACAGAGATATCGAGATATTTGGATACTTGTTTTGTGTCGATGCTAGGCACTGTTTATGCTGATTTCATTTATGAAACCTCATTTTAAAATTACAGAAATCTCACTAATTTATGAAAGAAGTTTTCTTCAGTACATGCATTCTGTTTCATGCATTCATACATCATCCATATGATACATCGCTACCTGAGGCACTGACACGGGCATATGGGATTACACTTGGGTTAGATATTTACCCTAGCCATGGTTATAGCTTGCTGGTTATATATTTGAGGATATACTATGATCGTATGACTTAGGATTGCGTCATACATGCGATTTCTGTTCGTAGATGTTTTTCTACTCACGAGTTGGCAATTCACCCCCGTTGTGCCACAGTTTCTTTCAGGTTTGCCGTACAGGTTTCATTACGGCTTTGCTGGCACTACTTCCATTTTCGGGTGATTTGCTAGTAGGTGGGTTTATTGTATCGTACCCATCATTATACTTTGTATATTATTATTCTGTTGTATCTAGAAATTCCATCAACCGAACATGTATTTATTTTTCTGATAGAGACCAGTGTTGTTTATTCATTCGACCTTAGAGTCGCGCGTTGTATTTCTATGGATTTCTGCTGTTTTGAGTTTCCTTTTCTGTTGTGATCCTCGCCTTTTGGCGTTGTATATTATATTGCTTGTGTGGTTGTGACCGTCGATTGACGAAGAGCTAGCTCCCGCTTGGGGATGCATTTTCATTATAGATATGCTTTATCAGGTTTTGCACCCTTTTGGGGTCAGTTTTTACAAAGGAAACTCTGCCGAAATTTTTAGAAAAGATTTGTGATTTTAAAACGCACATCTCGGCATATGTTGCAAACTATTTGATTTAAAATGGTTTTCCTTCACTCTACTATCTTTTCTTGGTTTGGATTGCTGGGTTTTTGCTTACTTAGATTGTAGGGTTCCTAGGCACTCAAGTGAGGTCTCACAAGGCATCGAACATGCTATATTAAAAATTCTAGGTGCCGAGATACCCGACTACGGATCGTTTGCTAGAAAACTAGGCGAAAAAAGCTAACTAGTTAACACTTAACTATGAGATACGGAAATACAACCTTTGTAGATCCGGTTCTCCACCTCCACGGCTCCGAGATGAGGTCCTCTCCGCTGTCCAAATCAAATCCGGGCTCTAGCGTCGTCTTCATCGGAGAATGGACGGGCTAGGTCATCGATGTCCATGCCGAAGATGATCTACGTCGAGGCATCTCTAAATCAAGCTCCGACTTCACCAAATCAAGAAACTTGTGAAGAAAACACACTCTACTACTTGGCAAGAGGTAGAGGATGAAGAAATAGGAAGTGGGTAGACTTTAGAATTGGATTTCTCACTTGTTTCATCAATCCACCATTGATGAAGAAAGCTTTTCTTCTTTGAAGAAGATGAAGAAGAAGAAACTAATTGTTATGATAAGTTAATTAAAAAATAGAAAAGAAATGAATACTTATCATATTAGAACCATGGTCAAGTGTAGAGAATTAACTAAGGTTAGATTAATGGTTAGGGTTAAAGATGAAGACAAGAATGGTTACAAAGTCAAAGCTTCATGAAGCTTCAACTAAACTCCAAAATTAGCAACCATTCTTTTCTTATCTATTCAAAATAAATAAATAAACAAATAAGTAAGAAAAGAAAACCCTAATCATTAGTTTAACCATGGCTTAATCCATTACACTTAACTATAGTTAAACATGTATCATCAAACATGATACAATCAAGTGTACAAAAGTATATCACATATACAATGTGCACAAACCAAGTGAGAAAATCCGTTTAAAGTGAACCAATACTAGTTAGTGCAAAGTAATATATCAAATATATAATTATGCATTAAATCATTAAATCAACACTTGATTCAATGATCCGGTCATATCGCATATAACCGACTAATATCAAATGTATCGATTTATCGAATCAATCCTTGATTCGATAACTAGGTTATATCGCATACAACCATTCGACACATTCATCGCGAGAATAGAATACGGTATCACATACACGCATTATTCTCGGTCCCGCACATATCTCATATGCGCTCCTATTTCGTTTCGCTTGAGCCAGGAAACCTCTGTGTAGGACTCTAAAGACTCGTCAATACGCCGGCAGCAGGTGATGATCATATCAAACACCCACAAGCCGCAAGCGGTCTGCTAAACGTAACGGCCACCCGGGTATTGAGCGATCTGAAGATCGACGAGCAAGCCCGCTTACACTCCATTGAATCCAACCAGTAACACTACCGTACAGTCCGGTCTGATCGTCTGATATGTCGCATATCTCGCCTAGGGGTGGTAAACGTCAGACCCCAATAGCTCAATAAGTCGTGTCGATATGAGGTCTATAACTATTTGAGAAACTACTGGTAACACTTACCAGTAAATCTCAGCAACCCTGGCCAGGGATTTCCTGTTATAGCCAATCGAACACAGCGCAACATCAACCCCCTATACCGGGAGAGACGAATCCCCTCCTATCGCTCATTGCCTCCATGTGACTCGGGACTGTACCCAAAAACCACCGTTTTGCACGCCCTCTTGGACGTGGTAAGATGGAAATCAAAGCACAGTGGGAACCACACAAGACTCTATGACGATCTCGGGTCAACAGACTACTCTGTACCAGTGTCACCAGAGAACTGCCATCTGACGTGAGGTATAATACCATCTGGGAGTTCTCGGCGAGTCCGTCCAGTGTACCCAGTCTCTACTGAGCACCCGTATATCTCCTCTGATGTCAAACACCAATGGATATGGGATCATCCATCGCCCATCTGTATGGGTCGAGAAGGTACACGCTAGTCTACTCTGGTATATCGATGCCCCGTCTCGATACACCCACGACTAGGGACTTTGAAGGATGTACTTATGGACTACCATGTCCCCACTAGTATGATCCGCATCATAGTCCAGGTACTCAAGCACACATCCTAAGGGCTTTACCAACATGTAACAGAGAGACAATCAGTGTACACGTTAAGGTAAAGTTCAACCAGATAGCATACTATCATGTTGAGCAAGAAAGTCCTCCCTATATATGTCCCAGCATCCACTACAATATACATCCTATGTACAGTAATGGCCTCTAGGGCATACATATAACTAACAATCTCCCACTTGCGCTAGGGCCATCTGTAGCAGTGGTTGTAGTATCTCATACTCAACCATCCCATAAAAGTCTCTCTCTGGGAACAGGCCTTTGTGAGTGGATCCGCTGTGTTGTCCTCTGAGCCTACTCTCCTAACCTCGATCTCCCTGGAGATCAACCATCTCCATGATCAAGTGATACTGCCATAGAATATGTCTGGATCACTGATGGGACGGACGTTCCTTGGCATAAGCCACAACTCCATTGTCACACAATGGTAGGAACGTAGTTCATCTTATGAACCAATATACACCTAAACAGCCTCTTTGGTAGCATCTTAAGTAGCGATGTATCGTGCCTTTATCGTTTAGTATGTCACGGTATCTAGCTTGGAACTCTTCCAACATACCGTCCCTTTACTGAGGTTAAAGACAATGCCTGTGACTGACATTCAGTCGTCTTTATCACCCTGGAACCATTCCAGTGATTCTCCCCAGGGTCGATTGATACCATCTCACTACAGCTAGTGAGTATCCTAACATCCATTTAGATCTATCTCATAGATCTAAAATCCAGGATTTAGGAGGTATCACTTTGATCCTATATGGAGAATTATGGTGATAAGCGGAGATTGACCGAGCGTAGCATAGGAAAATATTTTCCTATCAAGAGTATGTCATCCACGTATTCTACGAGGATCGTCACCATACTCCCTACTACCTTTTTGTTTATACAAGGTTCATCTACCATTTTGATGATGTCAAACTCTTTGACTAATTCATCAAAACAGATGTTCCAACTCCGCGATGCCTGCTTTATCCTATAAAGCATCTTGCACACGTTTCCGCTGCTCCCACTGTCTACGAAGCCCTCTGGCTGTGTACTTATAGACGCACTCTTCTAAAACATCATTTAGAAAAGCAGTCATGGCACCCAACCGCCAGATATCGTAGTTATGGTATGTAGCCATGGCAAGTAGGATCTGGATGGACTTAAGCATAGCTACTTAGAAAAGGTTTCATCATCATCCATACCTGGTCAATGATGTAGACCTTTAACAAGTCTAGCTTTGAAAGTCTCAACTCTTCCATGTACACCAAGTAATCTTCTCAAGATATACTTGCTCCTGATGGGGATTTAACCCTTCAGATATAGCAACTAAAGTCCATACTTTGTTGGTGTATAAGGATTCCATCTCAGATCACTAAGCATCCAGCCATTCTTACAGAGTCCCACTCCTGATGGCCAGATCGAAACTAGTTGGGTCATCATCTCATGATGCAATCCTCGCTCCCACTGTCATAGGGAAACCGAAGTATCTCTCAGGTGGGTGAGGAACTCTACTAGATCGGCGGAGAGGCTGAGGTTCGTTGGAATCTACTGAATCCTTTGGTTCTACCAAATCATCTGCTGTAATTTGTATAGCTGGAACCTTTCCAGTTCTACATAACTGACATTGCCTCGAGCTTGTCCGGATTTTGCTTTTAGACATAGGCCGGACAACCCCCAAATCTTAACTAGCTTAAGAGATGGGCTCTACCCTTTCCATATCATATATGAAGTGGTAGGCAACTGATTCGATTTTTAACTCTATTCAATAGGTATGCAGCTTCTCAAGTGCATAACACCCAATAGGAAAAAGGTAACTCAGTAGTACTCATCATAGAGCACACCATATCATATAGGGTGTGATTGCTCCGCCCCGATATACCATCGTGCTATGGTGTATACGGAGGAGTAATGCTGAGAGAGAATCTCATTCTCCTTTAGAATAGTCCAGTATTTCCGTGCTCAAGTATTCTCCTCCTTGATCACATCAAAGGACATAATACTTATACCCATATTTTGGTTCTCTACTTCTAACTTATATTCTGTGAATATCTCAGAAGGTTCGGACATGTGTTTCAACAGGAACATATATCTGAATCTCGAGAGATTATCAGAGAATGTAATGAAGTATAAAGAACCGGTCTTGGCAAGTGTAGACAGGGGACCTTACATACATCAACATGTATCATCCCAAGAGTTTACTAACTCTTTCTCTGTTTCCAGTAAACAGAGCTATGGTCATCTTATCTTTGTGACATGACTGGCAAGTTTCATAAGATGTAAATTCAAACTGATTTAAATATGCATCTACATGTAACTTCAGCTAGTCGGGTCACATTGATATGACCTAGTCTACAATGCCTCAAGAAGGATTCGTTCATTTCTGAACTCTTCCTCTTGTGTGTGTTCAGTATACTAAAGAACTGTAGTTTGATTTAGAACATTAACGCTTTTAGATAACGTGCCTGAACCGATCAACTTTTGATATAGGAAATGTTCAAAACATTATCCAACAATACAAAATTTTACCGTTTCTTTACTAATGAAGAGACAGATATGATTTTGTATATCAGGTTCGGTATCTAATAACATTCGTTCAGAATCAATGTATTGTAATACAGGGTGACAGTGACCAACAGACTTGGCTGCAACACTTGCCCCGTTTTCTGCCTCATGAAACTTATCACCCGTTCTCAGTTTTCTACCTTTCTGTAGCCCTATGTAACAGATTACATATCTGGGATCCTGATCTGGTATCACATACCCAGGACGTAAAGGATACTGAGAAACAGTTCTCTGTAATGAACACACCCGAAGATGATGCATCAGCATGCACTCTCTTCGTTTGGGCGGCACGGGAAATCTGGTATTCCCCAATTTCCTGCTCTGTCTTATAACAATTACAAGTTGGAGCGGGACCAACGTTCCCCAGCTCAGTATAACAAGCGGGTTCGGTCAATATTCCGTATTATTATCTTGATTAAGGTATGATATGGTCGCTACCTGGAGAGAGAGAGAAGAAAACACTCAGCGTGCGCTCTGTCAAGAATAGATTGGTTATTATTTTATCTAATCAGGATGGCTCCCACTGCTTTTTATCAAATCTTCCTTCAAACCCTAAAAGGAAAGACTAGCCGGGATTAATTACACACTACAAGTTCGCCAATCTTTCAGCCAGGCCAGTGTCGGTACTTTGAGGGAGGTCCCCCGTGCTTTCGCACGAACCTAATTAGTGTAAACCTCGTTTTCCCAGAGGCGTAACCTCGTTGACACCTTTCTAGACACCTACTTGATCGGCTAATTGTAATGTATAAAACTCTCAAAGGAGTAACACTTACTCGCAGCGGGTATCGGGATCCAACTATCTCATAGAAGGTATGCAATCTCATTGCAAATTTCAACACTTGAAATTCCCGATAATGTTTTGCCCCTAACCTCCTATGACCTTGACAAAGGCCAACAAACCATAGGATGCTAGTCAAGTTCAACCCGTCATTTCCTGATTGAATTAAACCCACCCGCACGGCCCTTGACAAAGGCCAACAAGGTCGCACGACTATCCTAACTCAATCTGCATCATATGCATAAGCAGATAAGCACCAGTTAGTTACCGCACACTGCGCCTTGACAAAGGCCAACAAACGCAGCACGAATACTAACTACTACTTATCTGAAATGACGGAGGGCTACGACAGGTTTTTCTGAAAACCTATTGCGTAATGAACTTGATATCGTTGTAGGATCGAATGAATTTTGAAATGGAGTGCTTTTGAGGCTTTTCTAGTTTTGCTAAAGGAGTCACTCCCGGTGAAGGGATCGTAGGTCCTTTCCTCGTCGAATGAGGTGCGGGATATATCGTATATATCACTGTGCAAAGCAAAAACTCTTAAAAGTAATCAAAAAACAAACCGAGTGTGTAGCATCTGCCAGTTATTGCTAAAGGAGTCACTCCCGGTGAAGGGATCTCGGTCCTTTCCTCATCGAATAAGGTGCAGGATATATCACATATACCGCTGTGCAAAGCAAGAACTGTAGCTACCTGTTTTATTTTGAAATTCGATTCTACAACATCTTAGGTTTCTTTTATTTCATTAATCACATTAATGAAGTCCCATCATTTAAGTACCTAATCATCACAGATAAATACGACGTACACTTATGCCATCCGCATTCGCCTCGATGTCCCCTCGTGCACCGTTAGGTTAGGTAACTAACGGCAGAGCGGGGCAGGGCTAGCGCGGGTGTAAAACATAAGTAACGTCTATATAATATATCATATATACTATATAATGTATCTATCACAGAACATCAGATGATCACATCACAGATATCGCAGCAGAAGAATCATATGAAATATTGGATATACTAGGACGTCCGTGTTTTCAATACAAGCCAGTATAAAACACGGATTCCACGGTCGTGATGAATAGCCAAACCCACACCCCTAGACCCCTACGAGAGCGGCAAGTAACCCTACCAATTCTAGAGTTAGGAGACCCGGACTCGACTCCTCGGGTTGGTCTCCCACTGGACTCCAGAACCCGGTTACTTGTGCCCTCCTCCTTGGGTCTATCCTAGTGCCGAAAAGTAAATAATATACAAAAGGTGACAACTTCCGCAACCTGGAAGCGCCCTAATAAAAGAATATTACATACAAGTTTTTACATGAATGAAAATGAAAAACACTCATCTCACATAAAAACCCCCGGCTATTCAAACACGACGATCCAATATAACATATCCAGCAACACATAACATCACATGTCATCAACGTAAGTAAATATGCGCATCCCAATTATCGTTGACATATAGCAACGAAACCGGCGATATCACATATTACACTTACGGTCACAGAAAAGAAAGTGTAAAACTACAACAGTTGGAATCCGCAACCACCTCAGACATCGCATGCCTGACCAAATGAATTACTTAGACATCGCATGCCTAACAATTATAAACCCCGCATTTTAGTCTCATTATCGAAAACACTTTTCAATATCAAGTCGGGTAATTCAACAAGATTCCCGACATCCTGATCGAATGCTCGTCGCAAACTTTAGTAGGCGGCCGCACCCCCGATACCGTCGACGAAGTGCACCAAGGCGGAATACCGCTACCGCGAGCACCCGAACGGATGCTTTCGGCGACGGGGTTCTCCTACAGTCACTTGGTCGGGGCTATGGAGCGAGGCTGTCTATTAAGTTTACCCGGCGAGTATCCGCGTACGCTACGTGATTGCGACGGACTTTTGATCACATCAAAATTCCGTGGCAACCGATCAAGTGAGACTAAACTACTAGATTTATAACATTCATTCAGTTATCTCATAACTACTTGTGAATTCCAATTATTGTATCCCATTCCAGATAAATAGAAAATGTTAAACTTTCCGATCGAACAATCAAACACCCAAGTTTTCCCGATACAGATCAACGCATGAAACAAGTCTAACGACATTCAGTTCGTGCCTCAGTACCAACGGTCCAGCCGTAGAAGGGTCAAGCCAACGCCTCACATGTGGCACGCCGTACTGCCCCAAACCCTAAGGTTCAAAGGGCAGTTCAAGACGGTCACATAATCGAGTTAAGGTTTGTTGTCTTCTAGAGGGTCCATCGCGTTACTTGCACTACTTACAACGTCGTTAAACAATAGAAATATCCAACACTTGGAAATTTCCCGACAGGGGAAAAATTGGGTATTTATATCCGGTCGAACTTTTTAACATATTCTAAAATTATCCGGAAAAACACATAGAAAAAATTTGACAATCCGATCGAATGTACGAACCCCCTATACAACCCAAAATACTCAACTCTTGATTTCAGAAAAAAATATTCCAGGAAAACCAACACTGCAAAATAGGAATTACTGTGCAAAATTGAATGCCTAATAAGACAAAACGGCCGCGGAACCGCCGCATTAGCATGCTAATGCCGCGGTTCCGCCGCACTTTTGAGGGATCATTAGTTAATTTTTGCACCGTAATTCTTAGAATTTCCTGCTGATTTTTCTGCATATTTTTAATTCTCAAAAATCCACGAATTTCAAAAATGTACAGAGAGCATTCTAAGGTTTGGGTTTGGGTTCGATCGGACTTCAAACTCCGTCTACGCATCGTCTAAGGCTCTAGCTAGGCTCTGATACCACTGTAGGGTTCCTAGGCACTCAAGTGAGGTCTCACAAGGCATCGAACATGCTATATTAAAAATTCTAGGTGCCGAGATACCCGACTATGGATCGTTTGCTAGAAAACTAGGCGAAAAAAGCTAACTAGTTAACACTTAACTATGAGATACGGAAATACAACCTTTGTAGATCCGGTTCTCCACCTCCACGGCTCCGAGATGAGGTCCTCTCCGCTGTCCAAATCAAATCCGGGCTCTAGCGTCGGCTTCATCGGAGAATGGACGGGCTAGGTCATCGATGTCCATGCCGAAGATGATCTACGTCGAGGCATCGCTAAATCAAGCTCCGACTTCACCAAGTCAAGAAACTTGTGAAGAAAACACACTCTACTACTTGGCAAGAGGTAGAGGATGAAGAAATAGGAAGTGGGTAGACTTTAGAATTGGATTTCTCACTTGTTTCATCAATCCACCATTGATGAAGAAAGCTTTTCTTCTTTGAAGAAGATGAAGAAGAAGAAACTAATTGTTATGATAAGTTAATTAAAAATTAGAAAAGAAATGAATACTTATCATATTAGAACCATGGTCAAGTGTAGAGAATTAACTAAGGTTAGATTAATGGTTAGGGTTAAAGATGAAGACAAGAATGGTTACAAAGTCAAAGCTTCATGAAGCTTCAACTAAACTCCAAAATTAGCAACCATTCTTTTCTTATCTATTCAAAATAAATAAATAAACAAATAAGTAAGAAAAGAAAACCCTAATCATTAGTTTAACCATGGCTTAATCCATTACACTTAACTATAGTTAAACATGTATCATCAAACATGATACAATCAAGTGTACAAAAGTATATCACATATACAATGTGCACAAACCAAGTGAGAAAATCCGTTTAAAGTGAACCAATACTAGTTAGTGCAAAGTAATATATCAAATATATAATTATGCATTAAATCATTAAATCAACACTTGATTCAATGATCCGGTCATATCGCATATAACCGACTAATATCAAATGTATCGATTTATCGAATCAATCCTTGATTCGATAACTAGGTTATATCGCATACAACCATTCGACACATTCATCGCGAGAATAGAATACGGTATCACATACACGCATTATTCTCGGTCCCGCACATATCTCATATGCGCTCCTATTTCGTTTCGCTTGAGCCAGGAAACCTCTGTGTAGGACTCTAAAGACTCGTCAATACGCCGGCAGCAGGTGATGATCATATCAAACACCCACAAGCCGCAAGCGGTCTGCTAAACGTAACGACCACCCGGGTATTGAGCGATCTGAAGATCGACGAGCAAGCCCGCTTACACTCCAGTGAATCCAACCAGTAACACTACCGTACAGTCCGGTCTGATCGTCTGATATGTCGCATATCTCGCCTAGGGGTGGTAAACGTCAGACCCCAATAGCTCAATAAGTCGTGTCGATATGAGGTCTATAACTATTCGAGAAACTACTGGTAACACTTACCAGTAAATCTCAGCAACCCTGGCCAGGGATTTCCTGTTATAGCCAATCGAACACAGCGCAACATCAACCCCCTATACCGGGAGAGACGAATCCCCTCCTATCGCTCATTGCCTCCATGTGACTCGGGACTGTACCCAAAAACCACCGTTTTGCACGCCCTCTTGGACGTGGTAAGATGGAAATCAAAGCACAGTGGGAACCACACAAGACTCTATGACGATCTCGGGTCAACAGACTACTCTGTACCAGTGTCACCAGAGAACTGCCATCTGACGTGAGGTATAATACCATCTGGGAGTTCTCGGCGAGTCCGTCCAGTGTACCCAGTCTCTACTGAGCACCCGTATATCTCCTCTGATTTCAAACACCAATGGATATGGGATCATCCATCGCCCATCTGTATGGGTCGAGAAGGTACACGCTAGTCTACTCTGGTATATCGATGCCCCGTCTCGATACACCCACGACTAGGAACTTTGAAGGATGTACTTATGGACTACCATGTCTCCACTAGTATGATCCGCATCATAGTCCAGGTAGTCAAGCACACATCCTAAGGGCTTTACCAACATGTAACAGAGAGACAATCAGTGTACACGTTAAGGTAAAGTTCAACCAGATAGCATACTATCATGTTGAGCAAGAAAGTCCTCCCTATATATGTCCCAGCATCCACTACAATATACATCCTATGTACAGTAATGGCCTCTAGGGCATACATATAACTAACATAGATTACGTACACCTCGAGACGTTCGTAGTTTAAGGGCCGGTCATGTTCCGTACTTTCGGGTCGTGACAAAGTTGGTATCGCAGGGAACTATTGGTTGGTATTATACCCGTCGTCAGTTAACAGTTCCCAGGTGTCATGAGTACAGCATAGTCCGCAGACTTAACACTGCTGCTTCATCTCGAGTGTGTTCCCACTGTTCTTAGATAGCTATCTTACCACGGCTCAAAAGAGTTGTGCAAACAGGTAGCAATCGGGTGCAGTCCCGAAACACTTGGAAGCAGTGGCAGTTAGACAGGATTCGTCTTTCCTGGTATTGGGAGTTGATATCGCGCTGTGTCTGGAGAGCCATTACGCAAAGTCCCTGGCCAGGGCAAGCGAGATTTACTGGTAGGTTTTCCAGTAGCTTCTCAAGGTGTAATGGGCTTCACTCCGACACGATTTATACCGCTTTTAGGGGACTGACGCTTGCCGCCCCTAGGCCCGATATGCGATAGTCCTAGAAGAACAGACCGGACTGTACGGAGATTGTCACATCAGGCTCAGTAGGAGTTTGAAAGGTTCCCTCATCAGCCTTCTTATCAACATCTACCTACGGACCGTTACGTACAGCTAGTACCGCTTGCGGCCTGTGGTTAAACCCACTGCTAGCGTAGTGTCGAGTCTTTAGAGTCCCACACAGAGAGTTTCAATGCTTCAGGCGAAACGATATAGAGGTCGTATAGTTTTACGACAGGGTTCGGACACATACGTGTATTTATGCACGTACGATGTTCGGACATTTTTTACTAGCGGGCTTTAGTTTAAGCTAGATTCTAGTATTGGATTATTGGATTTATACAACCTCTGTATTTCCGTGTTTTCATGGATGGGAGGGGCATTCTCGTAATTAGTCGAGAAGCTTCTAGAAGAAAGATGAGGTGGAGAGCTTAAGTGTTATTTGCATTAAATGGATTAGTGACTCATGAGATGATTCATCCAAATGAGTTAATGAGCATTTATTGCTTAATGACTCATGAGATGATTCATTGTTTACATTAAATGAAGCATGGTTGTTAATATCAAATAATGATTTATTTGATACTCTTTATGCTTCATCAAATATAGAAATGAGACATAATTCATTATCATTCTCACAAACACTTTCTCTCTCCTCAAGCTCTCTCTCTTCAAAGACCTAACCCTAATCCTCTCATGTGTTGAGATCCAAGGGTTAGCAAGACTAATAAATCCTTAATTCTCTTCTATATCCTCTAGGTTACTTTGATTAGCACTCATAGCCACCTAGTTACCTCAAGTGAGAGGTTAAAGCTTGGAGAAGGAGCTCTCGGGTGGATCTTCTATCACATCGAGGAGGCCGACGAGGAAGTGAACTACAAGAACAAGAAGGACTTGAATCATTAGGTATAATCATCTATCATAGTAGCTAATCACTTATATATAGTTGTTAGTTAGGGTTCAGTAAAGATCCGTAAAGTTAGTCGATATTAACTCAAACAAAATGATTGTTTTACCTATTCCGCCTCCCCGCATCATGTGGGGTGTCTAACGTCGACTTACAGTGGTATCAAAGCCTAGCTAAACCATAACTAACTTGTAAGCAAAGTCGTTAGAAATTCGATAGCAAAACGAACCCGAAAAAACATCATTTTCACCATGTTTCTGCCGATTTTAAAACGAGGTCTAAAAATTTTTCAGGGACCCTTAAAAATACAAGCAGGGAATTTTAAGAATTGTGAAGAAATTTAGGACCGTGAATCGGCCATACCGCCGCGGAACCGCTGCCGATCCAAGTGATCCGCCGTGGATCCGCGGCCGAGTTGACTCCGAGTTAACCCAAATTTGCTCAGTTATTCTTCTGTGTTGATGTTGTGTTTTCTGGGATGATTTGTTTATGCTCAGGTTTTATGTGCACAGAGAAATGTTTGGAGTAGATTCATTAGTGTTGCTTGATCGAAATTCTAAGATGTTTGGCTAACTTGATTATATCTGTGTTGTGTTTAATGTGTTCGTAAACCTCCCTTAACTGCTAGTATGTCGGCCAGAAGGGGGCTGCACATTTCTTTAATGGTTTTTACTGGTTTGTCAATGTGGACTTGTTGGATTGTCGTGAATGGATAGCCGGGGATGTGAGACGGGTGTTTCTTTCATTCAAATGTAAATTGTAATTTGTTGTAATATTCTTTTGCGGGACACATCTAGGTTGAGGTTGTAGCCACCGTTGTATTATTTCATTTACTGTTTTCTGCTCCTAGGATAGACCCAAGGTGGGGTGCACAAACTACCGGGTACTTTGAAGTGTTTAGTGGCCTACTCACGTTGTTGAAAGAGACCGCTTCACTTCGGGTACTTGGCGGGTAGTTTGCCATACCCGTAGGGGTCTAGGGTGGGCTTTTGGTTATTCATCACGACTGTGTAATCCGTCTTTCTTTGCAGGCTTAAAAGGAATGCGGATTCGTAGAAAATCCAATATGTTCATCTGTGATCTGGAATGACTATTATTGCGTCAGACGAATGTACAATATCTATATATGATATCTATTAGGCGTCACTTATGTTTTACACCCACGCTAGCCCAGCCCCCGCTCTGTCGTTAGTTAAGTAATCTAACAGGTGAATGACGGGGCCCAATGGCGAATGCGGATGGCATAAGAGGACGTTGTATTTTCGTTGTTTTCTGCAATGATAGGTTAATTGATGGGACGCATTATATTAATGCAAAGAAAATAAACCAAAGTTGAATCGTTGGAACAGTTTAAAAGAAACCACTCAGTTATTTTAAAACAGAAGATTTTTTTTAATTGTAGAGCTTAAACCACTCCTTTTAAAAGCTATCAGGTTCCTTCGATCATATCAAGTTCACTACGTTCACGGTTTCGCCAAAACCATTCGTAGCCCTCCGTCATTTCATTTGGGTATTCAGTAGTATTCAAGCTATGTATTTGACCAAGGCTAAGGCATAGTGTTTGGTAGCTGCTTGGTATTCATTTGTTGCATAGATAGATGAGTTGGTTTGGGACAGTCGTACTATCATTTGGCCAACGTCAGGGGTATGTACGGGTGGGTTCAAATTAACAAGATAATGATGGGTCGAACTTGACATGTGACTTATGACATTTTGACCAACGCCAAGGTCATAAGAGCATGGGGCAAAAATTTACATCGAGAATTTCTAAAGAAACTGAAATTTGCTAAGAGTTGCATACCATTTGGAATGTGATAATTTTGGTATGATTCCTTCAGCTTTATTACACGATGATATTTGGATCCCGATCCTACAGTGAGTATCCACTAATCATCAGGAGATTCCTTACTTAACGATCAATGCTATAAACCAAGTAGATGTCGAGAAAGGTGTCAGCGGGGCTACGCCCCCAGAGAAAAGATGTTATTTAATTAAGGAACTTCGCGAAAGCGTCGTAAAACCTCCTTCGAAGTACCGACACCGGCCTGGCTGAACGGTTAAGCAAATTGTACTGTGAGAATGGTCCTGACTAGTTCTTCCTTTTTGGTTTGAGGAGGAATTCGAGAAAGAGTGGGAGCCATCCTGTTTAGATAAACTAAAAACCACTCTAAACTTGCAAGAGCATCATGCTAAAGTGTTTCCTCTCTCTCTCCTAATTGCAGCGACCCAGAACATGACAGGCCTTAAGTTACTATTAGATAAAAATATTTTGACAAGGCCAAACTATAAAGGCTGATTCCGGAATGTCAATATAGCTATAACTTATGACAAATTGGGGTATGTCCTTACTACTAAGGCACCTGCCGTCCCTGGTCCAAAATCCAGTGTCGTGGATAAGGAAATCCACAAGACCTGGGAGAATGACTGCGCGATGGCCAAATGCATCGTGCTTGTCTCTATGAATAATGAACATCAGAGGAGGCGTGAGAATATGGATCTTGAATCCATATTTCTCCACACCAAGGATTTGTATGGAGAGCAATCTCGTATAGTTAAATACGAAACCTCGAAGAACTTGTTTCTGTCGAGGCAGGCCGTCGGATCATCTGTAGGAGAACATGTCCTTAAGATGATTGGCTATATAGAAGAGCTCACGGACCTCGGGACAACATTAGAGAACGAGCTCTATACAGACTCGGTTCTTCAGTCCCTTCCTTCCACCTACGCCCAGTTTATTCTTAATTTCAACATTCAAGGAAAAAAAGTTGAACTTCCAGAACTCCTTAACATGTTGAGGAGTGCAGAGGGCACCTTGCAGAAAGCAAGGAAAAAAACACTATGTTTGTTCGCGGTGCTTCCTCTTCTGGGTCTAAGGCAAGGGCCAAAGGAAGGAAGAAGAAGACCGCTACCAAGCCAAGAGGTGGTGTTGGTAAGGTGGGAGTCAAGGGAAAGGCAAAGGTTGCAGTGCCAGTAGTGGCAAAGGACGAGTGCTTCCACTGTCGTAGGAAAGGCAATTGGAAGAAGGATTGCAAAGCTTGGATTGCCAAGAACCAGGACCCGAGGCAAGCTATGGCTTCGGCTTCAGGTGTGTATGTAATTGAAAATTTTCTCTCAATCAACTCTACTTCCTGGGTATTGGATACCGGATCAGGATCTCATATATGCAATTCATTGCAGGCACTGAGAAACCGTAGAGTGCTGAAGGTTGGTGATATGACCCTCCAGGTTGCTAACGGAGCTAGCGTGGGTGCTGTATCCGTAGAGGATTATCACCTTGGATTGACGAGTGGACATATTTTGGTTTTGCGCAACAGTTTTTGTGTACCTAGTTTAACATGTAATATCATATCAGTATCGTTGTTATCAAAGGAAGGTTATGATTTCACGTTTGTAAGCGATGTTGTTAACATCCACCTTAATCATGGTTTGATTGAGTCCGGTACACTAGATAACGATATATACGTATTAAACCAATTATAGATTTTCAATGTCCAGAACACACTAAAAAGAAAGTCTCCAGATATAAATCAGGCTTTCTTATGGCATTGTCGACTGGGTCACATCAATGAGACAAGGTTAACTAAGTTACATAGAGAAGGATATTTGGACCCGTTTGATTTAAAGAGATTTTACGATCAAAAATAATTTGTTACCGCAATCAAGAACGGCGTCGCTTGGTAGCTAGCCGGTGAGTACGGGTCGGTCCATAGGGATTTTGTGTTTTCCTAATCGCTCTTACGAGTTAATTCCGATGGGTGTCGGATTGATTATTTCTAAAACCTAAATTGATTTATACTAAGATTATCTAGATCTAAGTCTTGCTAGGGTTGGTCTAGGGTAAGTTGAGAGATTGTAGGTTTCCTCACCGCTTTCAATACCCTATTTTAGATCCATTAGGTGTTATGGTAATTATCAATAAAAGGGATTAGTACTATCGGGAAGATGTTTCTTCCTCTAGGTTCTTGTCCTTCCTTTATCGATCCTTACCCTAACCTCCATGGAAAACACGCGCAACCAGTCCTTTATACTACGGAATCACCGTTACCTCGAGGGGTAAGGTGCCGTAGGGAGCGGTGTGTGCGTGTATGCATGGAGTTCTAATTATTGTCTGTGATGGGGGAAGAAAGGGGTGAGAGATCTCATCTCTCAAACCTTTCCCTAAAGCTAACCCTAACAAGCGAGGAGACTACTCGCTCATTAGGGAATTGAAAGACATTCTAAATTAAATTAAACTAAGGCAAAGAAATAAAAGAACTTACTAATTTTTATTGATGGCTCTCTCCAAATATGAACACAGTACAGATCTGAATTTATGAAGTGAAAAGAGGCATACCTCAAAAGAGGTATTAGGGTCTCTATTTATAGGACATAGAAACCCTAGGCTTACAATTGACTCGCACATCTGCTATTACAAAAATACCCTCTAAGAAAAGACCTAGTCAAAGATCCGCGCCGCTTCTGCATTATGGTAAAATTTCTCCTTCTCTGGGCTCTAGACTGCCGCGGAACCGCGGCCGCGACAGGGGTTGGGCCGCGGTTCCACGGCCCAATGGTAGTGTTGGTTTCGGAAAGTTTATGTTCTGGTTCTGGGCCATTTGGACTTCTTACTTCTTTGGTTGTTTCTTTAAAATAGCTTCTGGTTCTCTTCCAGATTTTCCAGTGAACAATTGTGGTGGACTTTAACCGTGGCTTCGCGATCTTAGACCTTGCATTGCCTTGTACTTTGTGAACTGATCTTCATGTAGGCTTGATCAAGATCCTTCTATTAGTAGGTCAAAGTCTCACTTTTGCATCGTCTTTTATCTTTTTCACTGTTTTTCTCCCAAGAACCTGTAACCTGTACTATGTAGCAGACATGGGTCAAAAGTACCTGTTTATTTGTAAAATACATAAGAATGGGGAATATAATAATGCAATATTATAGTATGAATAAATACCCCCAAACTTATCTTTTGCTCGTCCTCGAGCAAACCTAGTTTTATTCTCGACAAAAACCTAACCGCACTTTCGCAGGGAAACGCGATTGCATTGAGCTCGTGCAATAAGCCGTTAAACCTCTAGGTGTCCCTAGTAGGAGGAGTGTTGTCTCCTGAGGGTTTTCAGCGAATACTAACCACAAAATCCTATCAATTAGGCCCATTAACTCTTATTCTCCAATTAGGTTTTCTAACAAGAAATTCTATTATCGTCGACTCGTAAATTTATCCACCCATATTCTTCACACTTTCTTATCATTTAACTTAAGATTATATATATTCTATAGACTTACTTAGCTTTTGGCATCTTTTAAGTTTTCCTTCTAGGGTTCCATCTCCACTTAGGAATTTTTATCAACTCTTACTAAAGATACAAGTTCTATTCTTCACTCTTTTCTCTCATCTAAACTCCAATCACATATCCCTACGTGTGTGTATAAATCACCCCTACACTTGGAAATTCAAATCAAGCAATCATACTCCTGTCCGTTGTCCAAAATACTTATTAATTGGTGAATTTTTAAATGAATTTTTGCTTACACATCCTTCATGCGATCGTTAATACTTCTTGAGGTACCAACGACCGATTACAAAATGCGTTTGCACTTTAAAGCGTAATTCCTAGTCTTGCAACACCCAAAACTTTAGCAATGACTCCCAAACCAGTTGGTCTAAGGCATTAGGTGATGAAGCACCCTCGCTAAATATTTTTTTCTATTTTTGCAGCCTCAAGTAATTACAAAAACCAATGTTAATTTTTTTTCTTTATTCACACTTGTATTTTTTATTTTTCATCGTACTAAGGACTTTAGACAAGAGCATTTCAAGGTCTCCTCTATTATTCCAAGTTTCAAGGTGCGTGATTGTGCAAATTGTAGGGTATACATTTTCAGAATCTAGACTTAAATTAGGAATTATTTTTCAAACTTATACTCTAATAAAAATATCAATACTTCTCATTTGTTTCAACTTAGCCCAAGAAGTGAACTTAAAATTTGCCTATTTCTAAATAAACGACAAAGACATATACTTTCTACTGTTAAACTAAAAGAAAGGTTATTTTTAGGGTTTTTAATTTACTAAGTCTAAGATCTAGTTGTTCCTAGCTAGTTAACTATTTGTCAAACTTAAGTCAGATAAGGCCAAAATTGAATACATTAATTTTTATAATTTTTCAAATTTTCAATTTTTATGGGTTTTAAAATAAGTATGCAAATGCAAAAATATGTACAAATGAATGCAAAGGAAAGAAGGCTTACCGAGCATACCCCCAAACTTAACTTTGACAGTGTCCTCACTGTCATGCCACAGCAAGAGGGTCAAAATGTCGGTACTCCCCTGTTTATTTATTTACAAAATATATATATATATATTTTTTGTTAACAAAATATATATACAGAAAGGCCCCCCCCCCCAAACTTCATTGAAACAATGTTAATCGTCATTGCCAAACTTTGCAAAGACCAAACGTCAACACCAACTAGTCGAAAAATTTATCTATAAAGAGTATCAGTTGGTGGAAGAACATATTGTACCGATCCAAAAAGAATTGGGAAAGATAGAAGTGGTGGGATGGAAAGTGTAGAAGTGAATAGATATGAGGTGGTGATGAATCAAAACGAGAATGGAAATGATCAGCAATCAGTGGAATATTGGCATTCTCGTAGCTTATTAAAAGAAAAGGGGGGTGGTTCAACTTCTAAAGGAGGAGGTTGACTATCCACACTATCCCCAAGATATTTCTGTGGATCCTTTATAGACTTAGCATCATCCATCATATGCATATGATATTCAATTATGAGGGAACTAATCTCCTCGATGTCCTCTATAGTCCAGCCGAAAGCTTGTCACCTATCTTGTAAGACCATTAAAAGGGCGTTCTCTTGCTCGAGAGCTAGAGAGGCCGATATGATAACGGGGAAGGTCTCTTTCTCACCTATGTAAGCATATTTAAGGTGAGACGGCAAGGGCGTGAGTTCGAGTTTCGGAGGCGAAAGAATCATAGGTAAAATTAGGGAATCTACCTCGAACTCAAAGGACTCCAACACAGGTTCGAAATCACTGCAAACAACCGATTCGGATGGTTCAACTAACTCATACAAAAATTCAAAAGACTCATATTCGGGCTGTGAGTCGTCAAAATCATCCGAAAAAGTGAAACATTCATAATCAATATCGGTTGTGTCAAATGTGGTGGATTCGAGGAGGGACGCACTAGTGGTGTCAAAACTGTTTTCATCAAACAAAAATCTTTCAAGCTCGCGGTCCTCCTGCGTGATTTCGTGAATAGAGCAAACTTCTCGTGTACTAGTTTTAGGCACGGGGGGTAGACTTCCTAACTTGTAAATATTGAACTCACTAGACATCTTCCCGAAGGATAGAGTCATGGAGCCATTGAGACAATTTATTACGGCATTGGAAGTGGCCAAAAATGGTCGACCGAGTATCACCGGAATTTGGTTCCGTGGGTTAGAAACAAGTTGTGTGTCCCTAACAATAAAATCAACGGGGAATATGAAGTCCCCAACTTTGATCAACACATCATCTAGCTCACCCCTAGGATGGGTGATTGATCGATCACCCATTTGGAGAGTACAACGAGTGGGTTTCAACTCTCCAACCCCTAATTGCTCGTACACGGAGTAGGGAAGCAGGTTAACACTAGACCCAAGATCTAAAAGTGCTCGATTGATTTTCTTATCCCCAATTGTTATTGAAATCGTAGGACAGCCGGGGTCCTTTCGTTTTTGGGTAAGGGTTGAGGTTGGTTAATAGCATTGCTCACTGCACTAGCCACTGGCACTTTCTTGGGTATTTAAGATTTTCTCTTCGAGGAGCATAAGCCCTATAAGATTTTCGCGTACGAAGGGACTTGTTGGATTGCATCCAAGAGAGGTATATTTATGCTAACCTGTTTAAATAACTCCACAATCTTCTCCATTTGTAGAGTTGGTTTATTGGGACTCAACCTGTTTGGAAATGGAGCATTTTGAAAATCTGTTGAGTCCAAAGTCTGTGGAGTAGAATGTGGAGTTGGAACGGATCCCAGTATGGGTGTGTTCTTGAAGTGAGAAGTGGGTCCGTTCGGATTAGAAGAAGTGAGCCTTTTAAAGAATGAAGAATAGGCTCTAGCGGAGGAGATGAGGGTGAAGAAGAAGAAGAAGGAGAAGATGGAGAAGATGGAGAACCACCGGCGGGGGTGTCATCACTAGTACCCACATTATTCTGCAACACTCTTCCGGATCTCAACGTGGTCACCGCATTTACATTGTGATTGTAATATTCATGTGCGTTTTGTGTGTGACCGGGGTTTGGCAATGGTTGAGATGGAAGCTTTTCCTTTTCTCTCTCGCTCAACACAGCAGTTAGTTGTGCAATTTGTGCCTCAATAGATTTGATGCTTTGATCGTGTGAAGCATTGTTGTGCACCAAAGATTGGACGGAATTTTCCAACCTTGCTGCGGATTCTGTAGATTGCTTGAGAAACGCATCTAGACTTTTTTCTAGCGAGATAACCTTATCATCATTGGGTTGAATCAAATTGTTCGTTTGATTTGGATAAGGTTGTGGTTGGAAAGGTTGCTGGTATTGAGTTTGTTGGGGTGCTTGTTGTTGTGGAGGAGGAGGCCTTTGAAAGTTGTTGTTTTCTTAGAATTGTTGATTTTGATTCCAAGCAAAATTTGGGTGACTCCTCCAACCCGGATTATAAGTCTAAGAGTAAGGATCATTTCGTTGTCGTTGCTGAAAGGCAGTATTGACTTGACCTTGTCCTTGAATAGGTGGATTGTAAGGACACTCTTCGGCAAGGTGTGATGGATCCGAACAACAAGCACAAACAGTTCGTGGGGGTAAAGTAGGGGCAGGAGAAGACGATGAGATTTTGGTCTCAATGGCTTCTAGCTTTTTCATCAGTGCGGCCATCTCGGCCTTCATAGCAATCGACATATCTACTTGATGTATGCCTGCCCTAGATTGACCAATAGAGGAAGATGAGGTGGTCTTTGTGCACTCCCACTGAATTGGTTGTTCACTAAGATCCTCGAGAAACAGCCATGCTTCCTCACTAGATTTGGTTAGAAAGTGACCTTGACAAATGGTTTCTAGCAACTGCTTCGTTGCCGGGTTCAATCCCTCGTATAATGTTTGGCAAAGTTGCCAATTTTCAATCCCATGGTGAGGGCATTGAACAAGTAGGTCTTTGAATCTTTCAAAACACTTCCAAAATGGTTCGGAAGGAAGCTGGGCAAATTGTATAATTTCATTGCGAATTCTCGCGGTCTTGTGATGAGGATAAAACTTTTTAAGAAAAGCTTTAACAAACTCGTCCCAATTTCGGATTGAATGTGACGCTGTGCTGTATAGCCACTTCTCGGCTAAGTCACATAAGGTGAAAGGAATGACCCTTAGCCTTATAGCATCGTCGGATAATTGGGTTATTTTCATCATGGCGCAAACGTTTTGGAATTTATTGATAAAGATATAGGCATCTTCGGATTCCAATCCATGAAATTTTGGCAGCATATTGATGAAGTGGGGTTTTATCTCAAAATTGTCTCCATTTGCCGGTGGGGGTGAAAGACAGGTAGGTAAGGAGGTGCGGACAGGGTAGAAGAGATCCTGGAGCACGATTCGTTGGGGTGCTACAACAGGCGGGTTATTCGCACCTAACGGAGGTAGAATCAGTCCCGTGGGTAAGGTGTTGTTGGGATTATATCCCGACATACCTACGGAAGAAGAATTTGAAGGTGGAGGTAAGGAAGTGGAAGGAATTTCGACTTTGGCGTCGAAAGGTTCGTCGGTCGGTACCAACGAAACACGGACTAATCGGGCGCTAGTGTCCCTAGTCCAAAGTGACATACACTAAAGAGGTAGTGTAGTCAAAAAGGTGAAAAATAGAATGTGGGGGTAAGAAAATGTCAATGAGAAGAAAGTGGGTGGTGGTGGGGTGCAAGGATTTTGAGCGACAAGTTGCAAGTTTTTATAAATTTTTTTTTCTTTTTCCCTCTTTTTTTTTTATTTGGAACTTTTTGCAAAAATTTTCGATAAAGGGCGAAGACACACTTTTCGATCAACCAAAAATGCACAATCAGGCCTAGATCTAGGGTCACCTAGGTCAGCTAGACAGCTCCTAACTGTTCCAAAAGGCTAGAAATAGGACCTCAAACCGCCTCTTCACTGCCAATTGCGGCCAGGTAAGTGTCAGGTAAGTGGGAGGCTCCCCACTACAAAAGTATTGGTCCTAATTAAGTAACCACTTGCCTTAGACACACTTGCCTAAACACCGCAAAATCAGGTTAGGATTAACGGTCGATGCCTATAACTAGTCCTCTGTCCTATTGAGCGCGACGTCCTTAGGGCTGAGTCTAGTATTTTTTTAATTAAAGATTTGGTCAATGCAAATGCCTTATGTGATTTCTGGCGTCCTGGGAAGGGTGATGAAATCCCCACCCAATCTGAATTGGTCTTAAGCCCCTTAAAGTCTGATTAAAGATATGCAAAACAGAAAAAATTACTTGCAATTAAAGATTTTTATTTTAAGCGCGGCTCAAAGAATCCTGCACAAGATTTGTTATTGAGAAGGGGAAAGATTTTTTTAAGCGCAAAGAATCCTGCAGGAGATTTGACAAAAGATATATTTTAGGTTGCAGAGGGGAGACAAAGGAAACAAACAGTAAAAATTTCGTGCGATTTTGTCACAGAGGGACCGCGGATTAGCGGCAAAAACCTACTTATGGCCGCGGTTTAGCGGTGGGAATGGCGGTGCAGATCTCCAGAAAAATTGTGGTATTCTGTTGTTCCATCCCCTTTCTGTTCTGATATACCCTTTTCTGTTTCGCACTCTGGATTTTTCCAGATCCGTCGATCCTGCAAACATTCACACAAAAATACCCTTCAAACAATAAATGATAAAATTTTTATAATTTTTCTTTTTCTGTTTTCATGATTTTTTAATTTAGATTAACCCGAAATTGCAAAAAGGAAATACTACGCCATCCCCGGCAACGGCGCCATTTGATTTAAAGAGATTTTACGATCAAAAATAATTTGTTACCGCAATCAAGAACGGCGTCGCTTGGTAGCTAGCCGGTGAGTATGGGTCGGTCCACAGAGATTTTGTGTTTTCCTAATCGCTCTTACGAGTTAATTCCGATGGGTGTCGGATTGATTATTTCTAAAACCTAAATTGATTTATACTAAGATTATCTAGATCTAAGTCTTGCTAGGGTTAGGTCTAGGGTAAGTTGAGAGATTGTAGGATTCCTCACCGCTTTCAATGCCCTATTTTAGATCCATTAGGTGTTATGTTAATTATCAATAAAAGGGATTAGTACCATCGGAAAGATGTTTCTTCCTCTAGGTTCTTGTCCTTCCTTTATCGATCCTTACCCTAACCTCCATGGAAAACACGCGCAACCGGTCCTTTATACTACGGAATCACCGTTACCTCGATGGGTAAGGTGCCGCAGGGAGCGGTGTGTGCGTGTATGCATGGAGTTCTAATTATTGTGTGTGATGGGGCAAGAAAGGGGTGAAAGATCTCATCTCTCAAACCTTTCCCTAAAGCTAACCCTAACAAGCGAGGAGACTACTCGCTCATTAGGGAATTGAAAGACATTCTAAATTAAATTAAACTAAGGCAAAGAAATAAAAGAACTTACTAATTTTTATTGATGGCCCTCTCCAAACATGAACACAGTACAGATCTGAATTTATGAAGTAAAAAGAGGCATACCTCAAAAGAGGTATTAGGATCTCTATTTATAGGACATAGAAATCCTAGGGTTACAATTGACTCGCACATTTGCTATTAAAAAAATACCCTCTAAGAAAAGGCCTAGTCAATGATCCGCGCCGCCTCTGCATTATGGTAAAATTTCTCCTTCTCTGGGCTCTAGATGGCCACGGAACCGCGGCCGCGACAGGGGTTGGGCCGCGGTTCCATTAGGAATCATTGTCTTTTATCTTTTTCACTGTTTTTCTCCCAAGAACCTGTAACCTGTACTATGTAGCAGACATGGGTCAAAAGTACCTGTTTATTTGTAAAATATATAAGAATGGGGAATATAATAATGCAATATTATGGTATGAACACCGTTCGAATATCAATCTTATACCACTTGTCAATCATGTCTCAAAGGAAAGATGACAAAGATTCCGTTCACTGGACACGGAGTAAGAGCGAGCGAGCTCTTAGGACTCATACACAGAGATGTATATGGTCCAATGTCTACACATGAAAGAGGCGGTTTTTTATATTTCATTACTTTTAAGGATGATTTCTCTAGGTATGGATTCATTTTCTTGATGAAACATAAATCCGAGGCCTTTGAGAAATTCCAAGAATATAAGAATGAAGTAGGAAACCAAACCGGCAAAAGTATCAAGACACTGAGATCTGATCGAGGTGGTGAATACTTAAGTGCCGAGTTCCTGGGTTACCTAAAAGAGAATGGAATTCTCTCTCGGCTTACTCCTCCATACACTCCACAACATAACGGTGTATCGAAGAGACGGAACCGAACCCTACTGGATATGGTATGTTCCATGATGAGTAATGCTGAGTTACCGTGATCTTTCTGGGGCTATGCACTAGAATTAGTTGCATATCTTTTGAACAGGGCTCCTAACAAGACTGTGCCTACCACACCATATCAGATGTGGAGTGGGAAGAAATCCTATCTTCAGTATCTGAAGATATAGGGATGTCCAGCTTTTGTTAAAAAGCAGCATGCGGACAAACTCGAGGCATGATCAGTACAGTGTAAGTTTGTGAGATATCCACAGAACTCCAAGGGGTATTTTTTCTATTACGCAGAGAAACAAAAGGTTTTTGTTTCTCGTAATGCCCATTTTCTAGAACAACAGTTTTTAGAAAAAGAAACAAGTGGAAGCGTAATAGAACTGGAAGAAATTCCAGAACCACAAACTACTACTGAAAGTTTAGTAGAACCAGAAGTTTCAGAAGAACAGGACATTCCCGCATCCCTCCGCAGGAGTAGTAGGCCGTCTCATCCGCCTGAGAGATACTACGGTTTTATCATAGACGGGAATAGAGAGGATTGCGTCATTGATAAAGATGAACCTACTAGCTTCCACCAGGCCATCTAGAGCGGCGACTCAGTAAGATGGCTGGATGCAATGCTGACCGAGATGGAGTCCATGTACACCAACAAAGTATAGACTTTGGACTTTTCTCCAGATGGGGTAAAACCCATAGGATGCAAGTGGATCTTCAGGAGGAAGATTGGTGTAGATGGACTGGTGGAAACCTAAAAGGCTAAACTTGTTGCAAAGGGTTTTCGTCAAAGACCTGGTTTGGACTATGACGAAACTTTTTCTCCAGTGGCTATGCTCAAATCCATTCGGATCCTTCTTACCATTGCTGCCTTCCATGATTATGAGATCTGGCAGATGGACATAAAGACGGCTTTTCTAAATGGTAATTTGGAAGAATGCGTCTATATGGATCAGCCAGAAGGTTTCAATCAGAGTGGGAGCAGCGGGAAAGTGTGCAAGTTACTTAAATCCATTTATGCATTAAAGCAGGCATCGCGGAGTTGGAACATCTGTTTTGATGAAACGGTCAAAGAATATGACTTTATCAAAAATCCAGATGAACCATATATATATAGTAAAATTGTAGCACGAACTGTCCTATTCCTCGTCTTGTACATGGATGACATTCTCTTGATGGGAAATGACATTCCTATGCTACAATCTGTCAAAGGATTCTTGTCACACAGGTTCTCCATGAAAGACCTGGGTGATGCCTCTTACATTCTGGGGATCCAGATCTATCGTGATAGATCTAAGAGGATGTTGGGACTTTCGCAGTCCAAGTATATCAACACTATACTGAAAAGATTCAGTATGGAAGATTCTAAGCGCGGTAATTTACCGGCTTGTCACGGAATCACCCTATCCAAAGAGATGTCTCCCAAGACTGATTTGGAAAGGGATCGCATGTCAGTTATACCCTACGCTTCTGCGGTAGGCTCTATAATGTATGTGATGTTGTGCACCAGACCAGATGTAGCTTACGCACTGAGCGTGGTAAGCCGGTATCAGTCAGACCCGGGGAGAAGCACTGATAGCAGTAAAGAACATTCTCAAGTACCTGAGAAGGACTAAGGATATGTTCTTGGTTTACGGCAGAAAAGACCTCCAGATCGAGGCTTTTGCTAACTCCAGCTTCCAGAGTGACAAGGATGACTCCAAGTCCATGTCAGGTTATGTCTTTACCCTCAATGGAGGTGCGGTGTGCTGGAAGAGTTCCAAGAAAGACACTGTTGCTGACTCGACGATGGAAGCGGAGTATATCGCTGCTTGCGATGCCGCAAAAGAAGCAGTCTGGATGAAGAAGTTCCTAACAGAACTTCACGTGGTTCCTACCATTGTTGATCCAATACCGCTGTATTGTGACAACAACGGCGCTATAGTTTTAGCGAAGGAACCCAGGTCCCATCAGAAGTCTAGACACATCTTAAGGCGGTATCACCTGATCAGGGACATAATTGATCGCCGGGAGATCGAGGTCCGGAGAGTTGCTATAGAGGAGAACACAGCAGATCCATTCACAAAGGCCTTACCTCAGATACAGTTTGAGCGGCTACTCGAGATGATAGGTCTTCGATATGCCAGTACATGGCCCTAGTGCAAGTGGGAGATTGTTAATGTATATGCCCTAGGGGCCATTATTGTAACATACTAGTTTGTAAATTACTTAATGGAAGCTTGGGATATTCACAGTAATATTAACAGTCTCGCTCAATATAGTAGTATGCTACTTGGTTTATGTCTATCTTAATATGTGTATATGTTGGCATATCGCGAATACATATTGATAGAGCCCTTAGGATCTTGCTTGACTACCAGCGTTGTGATGGCAGTCACAGTAGTAGGGGCTGGGTAGTCTACAAGCACATCCTTTTTCAGGTCCCTAGTCGTAGGATTATTGAGACAGGGCATCGATACTCCGAAGTAGATTAGTGTGTACGCTTCTCATCCCAGTTGGGGAGATGGTCTGTCCCACAGCCATCAATATGTTGTACTGGAGATAGTATACAGGTGCTCGTTGGGTTAAGGGTACACCGGACAGGACTCGCAGGGAACTGTTGGTTGGTATTATACCCGTCGTCAGTTAACAGTTCCCAGGTGACATGAGTACAGCATAGTCCGCAGACTTGACACTGCTGCTTCGTCTCGAGTGTGTTCCCACTGTTCTTAGATTGCTACCCTACCACGGCTCAAAGGAGTCCTGTAAACTGTGTAGGGTTACTAGGCACTCTCATAAGGGTCTATAAGGCATCAACCTTGCCCGATTTAAAATTTAGACGTGCCGAACAACCCTAAACAAGATCTTTAAACTAGAGATTAGGCGAAACAAAGCATGTTAAACACTTTAACATCTAAGAGTTTGGGATTACAACCTTTGTAGTCCGGTCCTTCACTTCATAAGCTCCGTGTTGAGGTCTCTTCACTGCGATCATCATGTTCTCGGACTCTAGAGAGGCTCCACGAAGAGAATGATGCAAACTTGCTTCCGATCTTCGATAACTAAGATGATCTACCTTGAAGTTTCTTAAACACAAGCTCTCACTCTTAAATGAAGTGAACATCCTAATCTAAATGGCTAGGATAGATTAGGATGATGAAGTAGGAATTTAGCTCTATTTTATTTTCATAATCTCACCTATTTTCATCACAAGAATCAAAGCTAGAAAGCTTTGCAAGGAGGAAGAAGAAGATGAACAATGAATAATCAATCCTTTTGTGATGAATAATGCAAATGATAATATCATTACAAATGGAACCATGGTTAATTATGACAAGGCTAACTCATGTAGAGATTTAACAAGGGCTAAGGGTTTGGGTTGGGTTAAGAATGAGTCACTAAAAAAATATCAACCATAATATCTTAGCTCAAAACAAAAATAAACCTTCTAGAAACATCAAGAAAGAACTAACCCAGGTCAAACCCTAATCTTGTTTAATCTCCACTAAACATGTTGCATTAGTAATCATATCATGTTACAATATTATATATCACATATATAATATATATTTGTAACAAAAGAAAATAATACAATTAACATATATCGCATATATATCAATGTATTATCCGGTGAGAAAAAGAATCAATAAAGTGAGCCAATATTAGATAATGTAATGCAATATATCATATATATTATTATTCATTAAATTATCGAATCAACACTTGATCCGACAATCCGGCTATATCAAATATAACCGACTAATATTTCATGTACCGATTCATCGAATCAACACTTGATCCGATGATCCGGCTCATATCAAAATATTGCGAGAATACAATATGGTATCTCATATCGTATTATCCTCGGTCCTGCACATATCACGTATGTGCTCCTACTCCGTTTTGCCTGAGCCAAGAAACCTCTTTGTAGGACTCTAAAGAATCGTCAATACGCCGGCAGTAGGTGATGATCATATCAAACACCCACAAGCTACAAGCGGTCAGCTAAACGTAACAGCCACCCAGGTATTGAGCGATCAGAAGATCAACAAGCAAGCCTGTACATTCTCCTGTGAATCCAATCAGTAACACTCCCGTACAGTCCGGTCTCTTCATCTGATATGTCGCATATCTCGCCTAGGGGTAGTAAACGTCAGACCCCAGTAGCTTGATAAGTCGTGTCGATATGAGGTCTATAACAGTTCGAGAAACTACTGATAACACTTACCAGTAAATCTCAGCAACCCTGGCCAGGGATTTCTAGTCATAGCCAATCGAACACAGCGCAACATCAACTCCCTATACCGGGAGAGACGAATCCCCTCCTATCGCTCATTGCCTCCATGTGATTCGGGACTGTACCCAAAAGCCACCTGTTTGCATGCCCTCTTGGACGTGGTATGATGGAAATCAAAGCACAGTGGGAATCACACAAGACACTATGATGATCTCGGGTCAACAGACTAGCCGTACCAGTGTCACCGGAGAACTGCCATCTGACGTGAGGTATAATACCATCTAGGAGTTCTCGGCGAGTCCGTCCAGTGTACGCAGTCTCTACCGAGCACCCGTACACCATCCTTGATGTCAAACACCGATGGATATGGGATCATCCATCGCCCATCATATGGGTCAAGATGCGTATACGCTAGTCTACTCTGGTGCATCGATGCCCTGTCTCGATACACCCTCGACTAGGAACAGTTATAGGATGTACTCATCGACTACCGTGGCCCCACTAGTATGATCTCATCATAGTCCCAGTAGTCGAGTACATATCCTAAGGGCTTTATCAACATGTAACATAGAGACAATTAGAGTATATGTTAAGATAAAGAGCAACCAGATAGCGTACTATCATGTCGAGCAAGAAAGTCCTCCCTATATATGTCCAAGCATCCACTACAATATACATCGTATGTACAGTAATGGCCTCTAGGGCATACATATAACTAACAAACAGGTAGCAGTTGGGTGCAGTCCCGAAGCACTTGGAGGCAGTGACGGTTAGACAGGATTCATCTCTCCCGGTATTGGGAGTTGATTGTAAGTCGATGTACTACACCCCAGTACTTGTGGGGAGGCGGAAATTTCAAAAACGATCTTGTTTAGTGAACGAACATCGACTAACCGCTTAAATCGAAGCTAAACGATAACTAACTAAACATACAGTTATACTAAACTACTATGCTTAGGGATTATACCTATCGAAACTAGTCCTTCGTCTTTACGATCTCCTTGTTCTCCTCGGCCTTCTCTAGGTAGTAGACGATCCACCCAAGAGCAAAACTCCAAGCTTAGCCTCTAAACTTGAGGCAACTAACCTTCTTGGATTGCTAATCAAAGAAGCTAGAATGAAATAGAGTGATGGTTATGGATTGATTAGTCTTTCTAATCCTTTGATCTCAACTCATGAGGTGTAAGGATTAGGGTTTGAAGATGAGAGCTTGAGGAGAGAGAAGATGATAATGATAATGAGATGAGATTGTGAGTATCATAATATATTATGAAGCATTCTCATTTAAAGAATAAATGAATAAATGTGATGAATAAGCATGCTTCATAAATGCTAAGTGGTGATTCATTAAGCATGTGTCATTATCATTTATGGTGCAATAATGATAATGATGAATCACCCTCATGACTCACAATCTTATCCAAAGTAACCTCCTTAGTCATATCTTCTAGAAGCTTCTCGCACAATTACGAGAACGCCCCTCCGATCCGCAAAAATACGGAAAAACTTTAGACTGTAAAAATCCAATAACCGGATACCAGTAACTGGCTTAAACCAAAGCCGACTGGTAAAAACTGTCCGAAAGTCGTACGTGCGTAAACGCACGTATGCGTCCGAACCCTTTGTCGCAAAACCATGCAACCTCTATAACGTTTCGCCTGGAATAGGAAACTCTCTGTGTGGGACTCTAGAGACTCGACTACTACGCTGGCAGTGGGTTTAACCACAGACCGCAAGCGGCACTAGCTGTACGTAACGGTCCCCAGGTAGTTGTCGATAAGAAGGCCGATGAGGAAACCCATCCGAACTCCTACTGAGTCTGATGTGACAATCTCCATACAGTCCGGTCCGTTCGTCCAAGACTATCGCATATCGGGCCTAGGGGGGAGGCAAGCGTCAGTCCCCTAATAGCGGTATAAGTCGTGTCGGAGTGAAGCCCATTACACCCTGAGAAACTACTGGAACCTACCAGCAAATCTCGCTTGCCCTGGCCAGGGACTTTGCGTAATGGCTCTCTGACACAGCACGATATCTACTCCCAATACCGGGAGGGACGAATCCTGTCTAACCGCCACTGCCTCCAAGTGCTCGGGACTGCACCCAACTGCTACCTGTTTGCACGACTCCTTTGAGCCGTGGTAGGGTAGCAATCTAAGAACAGTGGGACACACTCGAGGCGAAGTAGCAGTGTCAAGTCTGCGGACTATGCTGTACTCATGTCACCTGGGAACTGCTCACTGACGACTGGTATCAAACCAACCAACAGTTCCCTGTGAGTCCTGTCCGGTGTACCCGTAACCTAACGAGCACCTGCATACTATCTCCAGTACGACGTACTGACGGCTGTGGGACAGACCATCTCCCCAACTGGGATGAGAAGCGTACACACTAGTCTACTCCGGAGTATCGATGCTCTGTCTCGATAATCCAACGACCAGGGACCTGAATAAGGATGTACTTGTAGACTACCCAGCCCCCACTAGTGTGACTGCCATCACAACGCTGGTAGACAAGCAAGATCCTAAGAGCTCTATCAATACGTACACTCACATATTAAGATAGAAAAACCAAGTAGCATACTACCATGTTTAGCAAGACTGTTATATACATGTGAATATCCCAAGCTTCCATTAAGTAATATACAAACTGGTATGATACAGTAATGGCCTTCTAGGGCATAAACACTAACAATCTCCCACTTGCACTAGGGCCATGTACTGGCATATCGTAGACCGATGATCTCGAGTAGCCTCTCGAACTGAATCTGAGGAAGGGCCTTCGTGAATGGATCAGCAATGTTCTCTTCAGAAGCAACTCTCCGAACCTCGATCTCCTGACGATCAATGATCTCCCTGATCAGGTGATACCGCCTTAAGATGTGTCTGGACTTCTGATGGGACCTTGGTTCCTTCGCTAAAGCTATAGCTCCGTTGTTGTCGCAATACAGAGGTATTGGATCAACTATGGTAGGAACAACCTGAAGTTCTATTAGGAACTTCTTCATCCAGACTGCTTCTTTTGCGGCATCGCAAGCAGCTATATACTCCGCTTCCATCGTCGAGTCAGCAACGGTGTCCTGCTTGGAGCTCTTCCAGCACACCGCCCCTCCATTGAGGGTAAAGACATAACCCGACATGGACTTGCAATCGTCCTTATCACTCTGGAAGCCGGAATCAGCATAGGCCTCCAACCTGAGGTCTTTTCCGCCGTAAACCAAGAACATCTCCTTAGTCCTCCTCAGGTACTTGAGAATGTTCTTTACTGCTATCCAGTGTTTCTCCCCTGGGTCTGACTGATACCGGCTTACCACGCTCAGTGCGTAAGCTACATCTGGTCTGGTACACAACATCGCGTACATTATAGAGCCTACCGCAGAAGCGTAAGGTATAATAGACATGCGTTCCCTTTCCAAATCAGTCTTGGGAGACATCTCTTTGGAGAGGGTGATTCCGTGACAAGCCGGTAGATTACCGCGCTTAGAATCTTCCATACTGAATCTTTTCAGTACAGTGTCGATATACCTGGACTGCGAAAGTCCCAACATCCTCTTGGATCTATCACGATAGATCCGGATCCCCAGAATGTACGAGGCATCACCCAGGTCTTTCATGGAGAACCTGTGTGACAAGAATCCTTTGACAGATTGTAGCATAGGAATATCATTTCCTATCAATAGAATGTCATCCACGTACAAGACGAGGAATACGACACTTCTGGCCACAACTTTACTATATATGCACGGTTCATCTGGATTTTTGATAAAGTCATATTCTTTGACTGTCTCATCAAAACAGATGTTCCAACTCCACGATGCCTGCTTTAGTCCATAAATGGACTTAAGCAGCTTGCATACTTTCCTGCTGCTCCCACTCTGATTGAAACCCTCTGGCTGATCCATATAGACGCTCTCTTCTAAATTTCCATTCAGAAAAGCCGTCTTTACGTCCATCTGCCAGATTTCATAATCATGGAAGGCAGCAATCACAAGAAGGACCCGAATGGATTTGAGCATAGCCACTGGAGAAAAAGTTTCGTCATCGTCCAAACCAGGTCTTTGACGAAAACCCTTTGCAACAAGTCTAGCCTTATAGGTTTCCACCTGTCCATCTACACCAATCTTTTTCTTGAAGATCCATTTGCATCCTATGGGTTTTACCCCATCTGGAGCAAAGTCCAAAGTCCATACTTTGTTGGTGTACATGGACTCTATTTCGGTCCGCATTGCATCTAGCCATCGTACCGAGTCGCCGCTCTGGATGGCCTGCCGGAAGTCAGTAGGTTCATCATCATCTATGATGCAATCCTCTCTATCCCCATCTATGAGAAAACCGTAGTATCTTTCAGGCGGATGAGACGGCCTACTACTCCTGTGGAGGGGTGCGGGAATGTCCTGTTCTTCTTGAACTCTTGGTTCTACCAAACTTTCAGTAGCAGTTTGTGGTTCTGGAATTTCTTCCAGTTCTACTACGCTCCCACTCTTCTGATTTTCTAAAAATTCAGTTTCTAAGAAGCGGGCATGACGAGAAACAAAAACCTTTTGTTCCTCTGCGTAATAGAAACAATATCCTGTAGAGTTCTTTGGATATCCCACAAACTTACACTCTACTGAGCGTGCCTCGAGCTTGTCCGGATGCTGCTTTTTTACAAAAGATGGACATCCCCATGTCTTCAGGTACTGAAGATAGGGTTTCTTCCCACTCCACATCTGATATGGTGTGGTAGGCACAGTTTTGGTTGGAACTCTGTTCAAAAGATGTATCGCTGATTCTAGCGCATATCCCCAGAAAGATCGCGGTAACTCAGCATTACTCATCATGGATCGTACCATATCCAATAGGGTTCGATTCCGTCTCTCCGATACACCGTTATGCTGTGGAGTGTATGGAGGAGTAAGCTGAGAGAGAATTCCTTTCTCTTTTAGGTAACCTAGGAACTCTGCACTTAAGTATTCTCCACCTCGATCAGATCTCAGTGTTTTAATACTTTTGCCTGTTTGGTTTTCCGCTTCACTCTTGTATTCCTTGAATTTCTCAAAGGCCTCGGATTTATGCTTCATCAAGAAGACATGTCCAAACCTAGAGAAATCATCTGTAAAAGTAATGAAGTAGGAATAACCACCTCTCGCATGTGTAGACATTGGACCGCATACATCACTGTGTATGAGTCCTAAGAGCTCGCTCGCTCTTACTCCTTGTCCAGTAAATGGAGTCTTTGTCATCTTTCCTTTGAGACAAGATTGACAAGTGTCATAAGATTGATATTCGAACGTGTCCAAATATCCTTCTCTATGCAACTTAGTCAACCTTCTCTCATTGATGTGACCCAGTCTACAATTCCATAAGAAAGCTTTATTTAAATCTGGAGACTTTCTTTTTAGCGTGTTCTGGACATTGAAAATTTGGAGTTGGTTTAAAACATATATGCCGTTATTTAGAGTACCGGACCCAATCAAACCATGATTAAGGTGGATGTTAACAACATCTCTTACAAACGTGAAATCATAACCTTTATTTGATAACAAGGAAACTGATATGATATTACACGTTAAGCTTGGTACAAAATAACAGTTATGCAAAACCAAAATATGTCCACTCGTCAATCCTAGGTGATAATCCCCGACGGACGCAGCTCCCACGCTAGCTCCGTTAGCAACCCTGAGGATCATATCACCTTCCTTCAGCACTCTACGGTTTCTCAGTGCCTGCAATGAATTGCAAATATGAGATCCTGATCCGGTATCCAATACCCAGGAAGTAGAGTTGATCGACAGACAATTCTCAATTACAAACACACCTGAAGTCGAAGCCACAGCTTGCTTCGGTTCCTGGTTCTTGGCGTTCCACGCCTTGCAATCCTTCTTCCAGTGCCCTTTCCTGTGACAATGGAAGCACTCATCCGGGCCAACTATCGGTACTGCTATCTTTTTCTTTCCCTTCTTTCCCACCTTACTAATACCTCCTCTAGGTTTGGGTGCGGCCTTCTTCTTCCTTCCTTTGGCCCTAGCCTTGGACCCGGAAGAAGATGCACCGCCAACAAACATAGCGGGTGTTTCCCTTGCTTTCTTCAAGGTGCCCTCTGCACTCCTTAACATGTTCAGGAGTTCCGCAAGTTCAACTTCTTTTCCTTGAAGATTGAAGTTGAGGATAAACTGGGCGTAGGTGGGAGGAAGGGACTGGAGAATAAGGTCTGTATACAGCTCATTATCCAAAGTCGTCCCAAGGTCTGCGAGCTCTTCAATATAGCCGATCATCTGTAGGACATGTTCACCTACCGATGACCCGACAGCCAACCTCGCTCGAAACAAGTTCTTAGAGGTCTCGTATCTTGCTATACGAGATTGCTCTCCATAAAGTTCCTTTGTATGGAGAAATATGCCATCCAGGGACATATCCTCGTGCCTCCTCTGATGTTCATTGTCCATAGAGGCAAGCACGACGCACTTGGCTCTTGCGCAATCTAAATCCCAGGTTTTGCAGATTTCCTTATCCGCATTGCTGGATTTGGGACCAGGGACAGCAGGTGCCGTAGCGGTGAGGACGTACCCCAGTTTGTCATAGGTCAAAGCCATTTTGACATTCCGCAGCCAATCTTTATAGTTTGGCCCCGTCAGTATATTTTTTTCTAAAAGTAACTTAAGTCCAGTCATTTTCAGGGTCGCTGCAATTAGGAGAGAGAGAAGAAAACTCTTTAGCATGATGCTCTTGCAAGTTTAGAGTGGTTTTTAGTTTATCTAAACTGGATGGCTCCCACTGTTTCTCGAATCCTTCCTCAAACCATAAAAGAAGAATTAGCCAGGACTATTCTCACCGTACAATACTTGCTTAACCGTTCAGCCAGGCCAGTGTCGATACTTCGAGGGAGGTTTTCCAACGCTTTCGCGAAGTTCCTTAATTAAATAACCTCTTTTCTCTGGGGGCGTAACCCCGCTGACACCTTTCTGGACACCTACTAGGTTTATAGCATTGATCGTTAAGTGACGAATATCCTGATAAGTAGCATATACTCACAGTAGGATCGGGATCCAAATATCATCGTATGATAATGTTGAAGGAATCCTACCAACATTCATCAAACTCCAAATGGTATGCATCTCTTTGCAAATTTCAGTTTCTTTAGAAATTCCCGATATAAGTTTTTGCCCCATGCTCTTATGACCTTGACGTATGCCAACAAATCATAAGTCACATGTCAAGTTCTGCCCATCATTATCTTATTAATTTGAACCCACCCGTATATACCCTTGACGTATGCCAACAAGGTAATGCGACTGTCCCAAACCAACACATCTATCTATGCAACAAATGAATACCCCAGCAGCTACCAAACACTATGCCTTGACGTATGCCAACAAGCATAGCTTGAATACTACTGACTATCCATAAGAAATGACGGAGGGCTACGACTGGTTTTGGCGAAACCGTGAACGTAGTGAATTTGATATAACCGAAGGAACCTTATAGCTTTTAAAAGGAGTGGTTAAAGCTCCGCATTTAAAAATATCTGTTTAAAAATAACCGAGTGGTTTCTTTTAAATTGTTCCAACGATTTAAACTTTGGTTTGTTTTCTTTGCATTATAGATAATGCGTCCCATCATTAACCTATCATTGCAGAAAACAACGAAAATACAACGTCCTCTTATGCCATCCGTATTCGCCACGGGGTCCCGTCATCACCCGTTAGGTTACTTAACTAACGACAGAGCGGGGGCTGGGCTAGCGCGGGTGTAAAACATAAGTGACGTCTAAATAGCTATCATAAATATAGATATTTTACATTCGTCTGACGCAATGATATACATTCCAGAACACAGATAAACAATATTGGATTTGCAAGCAATCTGTATTTCTTTTGAGCCTGCAAGAAAAGACAGATTACACAGTTGTGATGAATAGCCGTTACCCCACCCTCGACCCCTACGGGTACGGCAAACTACCCACCCGGCAGTTTGTGTACCCC
This sequence comes from Agapanthus africanus, assembly GCA_030015575.1. Taxonomy (NCBI): domain Eukaryota; kingdom Viridiplantae; phylum Streptophyta; class Magnoliopsida; order Asparagales; family Amaryllidaceae; genus Agapanthus; species Agapanthus africanus. The sequence continues at coordinate 237,566,394 of CM057337.1, forward strand.
ACCTTGGGTCAGTCCTAGGAGCAAAAACAGTAAAATGAAATAATACAACGGTGGCTACAACCGCAACCTGGATGTGCCCCGCAAAAATAATATTACAACAAATTACATTTACAACAAATGAATTAAACAATAACCCATTGCAAACCCCGGCTATACACCACAACAGTCCAATACAGTTTATATGCACAAACAGATATAACCATTACAGAAATGTGCAACCTCCTGCCAACCGACATACTAGCAGTTAGGAGAGGTTTACGAACACATTAACAATCACAGATATAATCCAACATGCAAATACTGTACAATTTCGATCGATTAAACATCTTTAATATTGCTCCAAAAACTGCTCTGTAAACTGGAAACCTGAGCAAAATTAAAATATTCCAGAAAACCCCAAAAACCACAGAGAACCACCACAACAAAAATGGATCCATGAATCGTCAAAACGGCGGCGGATCCGCGGCGGCAACAGTGCTATGCGCCGCGGATCCGCGGCTCCGTAGACGATTCATGGCCCCAAATTTTTTGTGTGTTCTTCTGTATTCATTTCAAGCTTTCTGCACTTACCTGAAAAATTTTTGGACATCATTTTAAGTTCGATAGAAACTTTACAGATTTAGGGTTTTCCGGCTTCGTTTTTCCGTTCGAAATTCGTACAAATTTGCAATTAAGTTATTTATTGTTTAGCGAGGCTCTGATACCACTGTAAGTCGATGTACTACACCCCAGTACTTGTGGGGAGGCGGAAATTTCAAAAACGATCTTGTTTAGTGAACGAACATCGACTAACCGCTTAAATCGAAGCTAAACGATAACTAACTAAACATATAGTTATACTAAACTACTATGCTTAGGGATTATACCTATCGAAACTAGTCCTTCGTCTTTACGATCTCCTTGTTCTCCTCGGCCTTCTCTAGGTAGTAGACGATCCACCCGAGAGCAAAACTCCAAGCTTAGCCTCTAAACTTGAGGCAACTAACCTTCTTGGATTGCTAATCAAAGAAGCTAGAATGAAATAGAGTGATGGTTATGGATTGATTAGTCTTTCTAATCCTTTGATCTCAACTCATGAGGTGTAAGGATTAGGGTTTGAAGATGAGAGCTTGAGGAGAGAGAAGATGATAATGATAATGAGATGAGATTGTGAGTATCATAATATATTATGAAGCATTCTCATTTAAAGAATAAATGAATAAATGTGATGAATAAGCATGCTTCATAAATGCTAAGTGGTGATTCATTAAGCATGTGTCATTATCATTTATGGTGCAATAATGATAATGATGAATCACCCTCATGACTCACAATCTTATCCAAAGTAACCTCCTTAGTCATATCTTCTAGAAGCTTCTCGTACAATTACGAGAACGCCCCTCCGATCCGCAAAAATACGGAAAAACTTTAGACTGTAAAAATCCAATAACCGGATACCAGTAACTGGCTTAAACCAAAGCCGACTGGTAAAAACTGTCCGAAAGTCGTACGTGCGTAAACGCACGTATGCGTCCGAACCCTTTGTCGCAAAACCATGCAACCTCTATAACGTTTCGCCTGGAATAGGAAACTCTCTGTGTGGGACTCTAGAGACTCGACTACTACGCTGGCAGTGGGTTTAACCACAGACCGCAAGCGGCACTAGCTGTACGTAACGGTCCCCAGGTAGTTGTCGATAAGAAGGCCGATGAGGAAACCCATCCAAACTCCTACTGAGTCTGATGTGACAATCTCCATACAGTCCGGTCCGTTCGTCCAAGACTATCGCATATCGGGCCTAGGGGGGCGGCAAGCGTCAGTCCCCTAATAGCGGTATAAGTCGTGTCGGAGTGAAGCCCATTACACCCTGAGAAACTACTGGAACCTACCAGCAAATCTCGCTTGCCCTGGCCAGGGACTTTGCGTAATGGCTCTCTGACACAGCACGATATCTACTCCCAATACCGGGAGGGACGAATCCTGTCTAACCGCCACTGCCTCCAAGTGCTCGGGACTGCACCCAACTGCTACCTGTTTGCACGACTCCTTTGAGCCGTGGTAGGGTAGCAATCTAAGAACAGTGGGACACACTCGAGGCGAAGTAGCAGTGTCAAGTCTGCGGACTATGCTGTACTCATGTCACCTGGGAACTGCTCACTGACGACTGGTATCAAACCAACCAACAGTTCCCTGTGAGTCCTGTCCGGTGTACCCGTAAACTAACGAGCACCTGCATACTATCTCCAGTACGACGTACTGACGGCTGTGGGACAGACCATCTCCCCAACTGGGATGAGAAGCGTACACACTAGTCTACTCCGGAGTATCGATGCTCTGTCTCGATAATCCAACGACCAGGGACCTGAATAAGGATGTGCTTGTAGACTACCCAGCCCCCACTAGTGTGACTGCCATCAGAATGCTGGTAGACAAGCAAGATCCTAAGAGCTCTATCAATACGTACACTCACATATTAAGATAGAAAAACCAAGTAGCATACTACCATGTTTAGCAAGACTGTTATATACATGTGAATATCCCAAGCTTCCATTAAGTAATATACAAACTAGTATGATACAGTAATGGCCTTCTAGGGCATAAACACTAACATTGATATCGCGCTGTGTCCGGAGAGCCATTACGCAAAGTCCCTGGCCAGGGCAAGCGAGATTTACTGGTAGGTTTTCCAGTAGCTTCTCAAGGTGTAATGGGCTTCACTCCGACACGACTTATACCGCTTTTAGGGGAATGACGCTTGCCGCCCCTAGGCCCGATATGCGATAGTCCTAGACGAACAGACCGGACTGTATGGAGATTGTCACATCAGGCTCAATAGGAGTTCGGATGGGTTTCCTCATCGGCCTTCTTATCGACATCTACCTGGGGACCGTTACGTACAGCTAGTTCCGCTTGCGACCTGTGGTTAAATCCACTGCCAGCGTAGTATCGAGTCTTTAGAGTTCCACACAGAGAGTTTCCTTGCTTCAGGCGAAACGATATAGAGGTCGTATAGTTTTACGACAGGGTTCGGACACATACATGTATTTATGCACGTACGATGTTCGGACAGTTTTTACTAGCGGGCTTTAGTTTAAGCCAGATTCTAGTATTGGATTATTGGATTTATACAGTCTCAGTATTTCCGTGTTTTCACGGATGGGAGGGGCATTCTCGTAATTAGTCGAGAAGCTTCTAGAAGAAAGATGAGATGGAGAGCTTAAGTGTTATTTGCATTAAATGGATTAGTGACTCATGAGATGATTCATCTAAATGAGTTAATGAAGCATTTATGGCTTAATGACTCGTGAGATGATTCATTGTTTACATTAAATGAAGCATGGTTGTTAATATCAAATAATGATTTATTTGATATTCTTTATGCTTCATCAAATATAGAAATGAGACATAATTCATTATCATTCTCACAAACACTTTCTCTCTCCTCATGCTCTCTCTCTCTCTTCAAAGACCCAACCCTAATCCCGTCATGTGTTAAGATCTAAGGGTTAGCAAGACTAATAGATCCCCAATCCTCTTCTATATCCTCTAGGTTACTTTGATTCGCACTCATAGCCATCTAGTTACCTCAAGTGAGAGGTTAAAGCTTGGAGAAGGAGCTTTCGGGTGGATCTTCTATCACATCGAGGAGGCCGACGAGGAAGTGAACTATAAGAATAAGAAGGACTTGAATCATTAGGTATAATCATCTATCATAGTAGCTAATCACTTCTATATAGTTGTTAGTTAGGGTTTAGCAAAGATCCGTAAAGTTAGTCGATGTTAACTCAAACAAAATGATTGTTTTACTTATTCCGCCTCCCGGCATCATGTTGGGTGTCTAACGTCGACTTACACATACCACGGTACAATTCCTAACGAGGTGATGGAAACTCCCACACCGGAAACATCCAGACGATGACTGCTGACCCTTCTTGGGATAAGAGCTAAACAACTGACCTCATCCCAAGCCTCTGCTACTCCCTCGACCTGAACGAAATCTGTCGCGGTGTCTAAACATCTGTCTCTGGGCTGATACACCTGTACGAGCCCTCCTCGGTCCTGGAACTTCCAAAGTCTCAGAAAGACGCTCCTCATCTAATAGGGTTGTGTCCACTGCTGCTGTATACGTAACACAATGCTGTACGCTGATAGTGAGGAATAACTGGTTAACAGGAAGGGCAACCTCCTGTCGCTGCGCTCGACTAGCCTCAACTAACGATCCCATCATCTGGCGCAAATCCTGCATATCTGCCTCTAGCCTAGCGATACGATCTATCGAAGGCGGATCATTATGCTCCTGTACAGCGAGCATACGGTCCTGGTCAGTCCTCGTCTCGGGCGAGCCAACTCTGACCTCGGCTCTCGCTACTGATCTCTGAGCCCTCATAGTCTTCGGCGGCATAATGGCTAGAAATGGAAACAGGATTCGAGAAGGACATAGAAATTGAATCACAAGGATGTATGTAATCATGGAAGAAATTTCAAACAATAAGTCCTAAGGTCACTTAGGCGGAGTATCGTGTCGTAAGTATGCCACGGAACATACACACGCTACATCACTCTGCTTAAGCTACCCACTCAATCATACCAAGGTCATCCTACACTCCGAAAGGTAAAACCTAGTGCTCTGATACCAAATTTGTCACGACCTGAAATTTGGCACGTGACGGCACTTAAACCACGTAACATCTACAGGCGTAACGCAATTCAAGTAAGCCGAAAACCCAGAAATCTAAACCATCAAAAGTAGTAAGTGATAAGAATATTGTTAAAAACTCTTGGGAATCTCAAGTAGAAATTTTTAAAGTTTATTTTCTTAAAAATTTTGGCAGCACCTCCTTTGTAAAAACTAGCCCCGAAACGGGTACAAACATAAGATATGAGTAAAGCATCCCCAAACGGGAGCAAATCACGCCCAAAGGAGGAAAAACCACCACAAACATATGTACGACGCCGTAGCGAAGAAATAGACAATATATGGTGAAAACATCGTAAAAGTTAAAACTGCATAATAAAAGGCCGGCTCATAAGAGCACGACACCCATAGTCACAAAATAATATGCAATATCGTCCTCACATCTCGTCTCTAAGTCAATACATGAAGTGGTAGATGGAGAGTACTAGATACAATAAGATATACAATGAACATCATCGGATAACCGTAAAAACCCACCTATAGCAAAACTGCTCACAGTCAGCCGTAGCGGTATCCGCTGCAAAAGATACGATAAGAAGAAGCCCTGCCGCAACTACTCAGAGGGGAACCTGCAAAAAACTGTGGCACAATAGGGGTGAGTTGCCAACTCGTGAATAGTAAATAATATCATGCAGATAATCGCAAGTGTCACGACCCGAATATTTGGCACGTGACGGCCCTTAAACCACATAACGTCTACAGGCGTCACGCAATTTAAGTAAGCCAAAAACCCAGCAATCTAATCCATCAAAAGTAGTAAGTGATAAGAACATTATTAAAAATTTTGAAATCTCAATCAAAATTCTTTAAAGTCCAAATTTACTTCCTTTAAAATTTGGCAGCACCTCCTTTGTAAAACAAGCCCCCAAAAAGGGTACAACATAAATATAAGTAAAATCATCTCCTAACGGGAGCAAAACCACGCCCAAAGGTGGAAAAAAACCACCACAATAGATATACGACGCCGTTGCGAAGAAAAAGACGATATAAAGTGAAATATCATAAAAGAGCTCCAAAGTCACAAAATAATATACAATATCATCCTCACAACTCGGCTCTAAGTCAATACATGAAGTAGTAGATGGAGAGTACTGGATACAACGAATATACAATGAGCAACATCGGATAACCGCAAAACCCACCTATAGCAAAACTGCACACAGTCAGCCGTAGCGGTATCCGTTGCACAAGATGATACGATAGGAAGAAGAAGCCCTACCGTGACTGCCCTGAGTGACTACCTGCAAAACACTGTGGCACAACGGGGGTGAGTTTCCAACTCGTGAATAGTAAATAACATATGCAGATAATCGCAAGTATGCACGTACTGCGATGGTCTATCACATGCAAGCTCATAGCAATAAATGGCAATATGTAAATGCAACAGTCATGAAAGGTACTCTATCAGATACTACTAATAAATAAAGCAATGCATATCAAATAAATGCGGAGTATGGGATAAAACATATCATCCTCACGGAATTCTCATCGTGGCAGGACCAGTGTCCATCAAGACAATCTAAATCCTAAATTCCTCAAATCGGCCCTCGGATCGGCCCTCAGATCGGCCCTCTGATCGACCCTCAGATCAACCCTCATATCTACATATCATACGTTTCTCGGAAACCCGAGTGCCCAGCTTCGACTCTCGAAATTCCACGTATCCATACGTACACGACTTTAGTTGGTATCCCCACGATAACCGCCGGAACCAAGTAATGTCACCGGTAAGGAATTATCCTCTGCCTCGAGCTCAACACCATTATCTGCGATCTTCTTGCTCTGAGGTACCTCCGGGCCCCACCATGTACCCGCAAATGGTCCACTCCACTCCTCGCGTGGTGTATACACAACTCAGAACCGAGAAATCTCATGGTGGAAGCATCGAAATATCATATCAAGAGAAACCGGGTTTTTCAAATAATGCATAATTTCATGAAGTACCATGGTCCTCAAATCCAGAAAACATCAAATAATGAATAAGAATACTTGCATAGATCATTATGATGATATATATATGTATATATACAAATATAACAGCATCCCATACCACTAATATATATATATATATATATATATATATATATATATATATCACAGCGTCCCATACCACTGATATATATCATCAGGAGCAAAACATCATATGAAATCCATATCTCAATGCGTAAATTCATGAAATATAATATATGCAACATGTAACAGTAATACGAGCATATAAAAAAACCGCTATTTAACTGGAATACGTTATTGAATATATCATGCGGTTCCTAATTTCTCCAAAATCCAACGCAATATCATATAAAGGTGAACATGTAACTATAGCAAGATATGAGTATATACCTATCAATAAAGATGTAGTACCCTCTAGGTATATGTGTAGCTATATCAAGGTATATGGGTGTACATGTAAGTATGTATGCAAGATGTACATGTAGCTATATCTCATATGTGTATTTACCTATCACTAATGGTACAATACCATATAGGTTTTGTTGGAGATAGTGCCCTCAAAGTCAATTATTGGATCGCAGGTACGTAATTGCAATGATTGAGGCAGGACCTATACCGATATGACAGTCTTGCTCGAGATGATAGTGTGCTATCTGGTTTGTCTTTATCATCGTATACATGCTTTAGTTCACTATTGCATGATGATAGAGCCCATAGGATTCTTGCTTGACTACCAGCAGTATGATGGCGATCATATACGTGGGAGCTGGGGTCTATAAGCACATCCTTAAAAGTGTCCCTAGTCGAGGGAGTTTCGAGACAGGGCATCGATACTCCAGAGTAGACTAGTGTATACAGTCGAGACCCCGACGAGGGGCGGTGGCCGGTCTCACAAGCCACTGGTGTCAGTAGGATCATCTAAGATGTATACAGGTGCTCATTGGGTTATGAGTACACCGGACAGGACTCACCGGGAACATGCTAGTTGGTATTATACATATCGTCAGATAGCAGTTCTCTGGTGACATGTGTACAGGTTAGTTCATCGACCTGAGGTCGTCATTTATCTCGTGTGAGTTCCCACTGTGCTTTGATTTCTACCCTACCACGGCTCAAAGGGTCATGCAAACAGGTCTTTTTTGGGTACAGTCCCGAGCCACATGGAGGCAAGTGAGCGGATCGGCAGGGGATTCGTCTCTCCCGGTATTAGGGATGAGATCACGCTGTGTCTAGGAGAGCCATTACACAAAGCCCTCGGCCGAGGCAGGAGATTTACTGATAGGTACTCCAGTAGTATCTCAGGGTGTTCTGGGCTACTCTCTGACACGACTTATACTGCTATTGGGGGTCTGACGTTACCATCCCCCTAGTCCGATATGCGATACTCATAAACGAACGGACTGGACTGTATGTATATTGTCACTGTTAGGCTCAGTAGGGTTTATGGATGAGTTCGCTCGTCAGCTTCCCTTTCAATCAATACATAGCCAACCGTTACGTACAGCTCGTACCTCTGACGTGCTAGAGGTTATACCCAGTGCCAGTGTGTTGATGAGTCATTAGAGTCCCCCACAGACACTTTCCCAAGTTCGGGCGAAACGTTGTAGAGGCCGTATAGTTTTATGGCAGGGTTCGGAAAATGCACATGCGTTTTCGCACGTGTCTTTTTCGGGCAGATAATACTGGTCGGCTTTGGTTTAAACCGGATCCGAGTATTATACTATATAGATATGATATCTTTGTCTCAGATGCATTTGTATTCGGTTGTAATACAAATGCGGGTATGTTTATACTGATACGGGGTTATCCTGAAATTCGTTTCAGGATCACTTTTGGAAGTTGCCAGTTTCCAGTTTTCTATCACCCATCTTTTAACATTCGGTTAAAGACGGATTTATCTTTTCTTGAGATGAGTGTGGAAGTTTCTAGATGATGACTAGGATGGTGACTAGGCTTCATGACTCATTTGTTCATTAAATACTTAATGACTAGGATGGTGACTAGGCTTGATGATTCATTTGTTCATTAATGTGTTCATACAAGGTGTTAAGGTGAATCATCATCTCATTTATTCTTATGGTCATCTCCTAGATCCTACACTCACCCCCACCTCCTTATATAGTGGCCGACCACCCCATGGTGAGGGATTATGGTTGCTTGAGAGAAAAAAGATGAGAGTTTATGTGTATGGAAATTTGATAGATACTCATTTCATATTTCCACCCAATCCAAAAGGCAACTTCATTAACCGTTTGTCCATAGCCTTGGACGTAACGAGACAAAGTGTTCTACTCATTCTCTAAATCATCTTGGTCGTCTCTTTTAGCAAACTTGATGACCGAGTTGCCTCGGTTCAGAGGCGGGAGCCCGTTTAAAGATCCGTCGACGTGGTGACACCTGGATGAGAAGACTGGAGATTCAGGAGATCAGAGCAGCCGCAACAAAGTGTGGGATGATGGTTGAAGACCGAAGGACTCGGATCGTTCGGTATAACATTCCAACCCACTTTGTAGTTTGTTAGTTTAGCTTTAATGGCAGATCCGGGTTATAGTAAGCGATAGCGCCAGTTGTAAAAAGTTTTTGTTCCGCTTTTGGCATCTGTTAGACGGCCGGGGCGCTACCGTGGACTTACAGTGGTATCAGAGCCTCACCATTAAGCTATACTAACTTGTGCTAACGCGTTTAAAATATCGGTCGAACGGATTTTTGAAAACCGCAAATTCCAGGGTTAAAGTTTTTGTCGATTTTAAACAGTGTCTAAAAATTATTTTACATATCACAGAAAACTAAACAGGCTTTTCTAAGCATTCCGGAAAAATTTGGGCACGTGATCCTACAAGACCACCACGGATCCGCAGTCAAACCTAGGGTTTGAACGAGGAACCGCGGCGCGTTTGTGGGAACAGTGCTCCAACTTTTTCCAGAGAACTTTATTTTGGAAATTGTGGTTTTTGGTAATATTCTTTTGGGCCCAGTTTTTGTTACAGTACAGCAGATGTTTGTGGGGCCCACTTTGGGAAATTTTGTCGATCGAAATTTAAACGTGTTAGTTTACAGTACTTACTTTATATCTCCGACCGGGAATATCATTCGAGCGGTAAACCGCGTCTAATTTCTATAGTTCTTTTAGACGGGTTTGCGAACGTGACATTCGCGTTGATATTCTGTGTTGTGCTGTGATGTTGCGGATATGTCATGGTGGATAGCAGGGTGCAATGGTAGTGTAGTTTGGATTTATTTGTACATTTGATATTGCGGGGCGAGCGTCCAACATGTGGACTGCCGTCACTTCCTGTTGTATAATATTCTTTTGGGGCACGACTGGGTTGAGGTCGATGTACCCGTTGTACATATTTTTATTTCTGTACTAGGTTTACCCCGCGACGGAGTGCACGGATAGCCGGGTTCTGGAGGGCAACGGGTCCGTATCTCATGGCTTTGAGGGACAGAGGGGCCTCACTCTAGAATTGGCAGACTATTTGCCACACTCATAGGATGTACAGGTTGACCCAAGGAGGGGTGCTCAATTTACCGGATTCCATGAAGTGCCGGGTGTTCCATTCACTATGCTGTGGGGGACTACCTCGCTTCAGGTTTTGGTGGGTAACTTGCTGCACCCGTAAGGGTCTAGTTTTCATTGCACTGGCTATCCACACGACCAGGAGAACGTCGGGTTTCAGTAGCGGCTCTGTGAAACCTAGGATCCCAGATTATCTGTATTGTTCTGTGATGCTTATTGCTTTTCTGTATTGTTGTATTTTATCACGCCTGGAGCGATTATTGTATGTTGGTATATATATAGTATTTGATGTTGTATATGTTGTACACCCACGCTAGTCCAGCCCCCGCTCTGTCGTTAGTTAAGTAACCTAACGGGTGATGATGGGACCCAGTGGCGAATGCGGATAGCATATACGTATATTATATTTTCGTTCTTTTCTGGTGTGATTGATTGATGGGACTGCATTGATTCTTATCAATGCAAGGATAAAACAAACCTATATTTGATGTTGTTGGAACAAATTTTAAAAAGGTGTTATTACAAAGATGTTTCCTTTTGTTTTGCATAGCGGTATTCAGTTGGAATATCCTGCACCTCATTCGACGAGGCAAGGGATGAGATCCCTTCACCGGGAGTGACCCCTTGAGCAGAAGTTTACGTCAGGGTAATAACTATACTATAGTCGATTATAAGTTGCTTTGCATCGAGGTATTCAGTTGGAATATCCTGCACCTCATTCGACGAGGCAAGGGCCGAGATCCCTTCACCGGGAGTGACCCCTTGAGCAGAAGTTTACGTCAGGGTAATAACTATACTATAGTCGATTACAAGTTGCTTTGCATCGAGGTATTCAGTTGGAATATCATGCACCTCATTCCACGAGGAAAGAGCCGAGATCCCTTCACCGGGAGTGACCTCTTTAGCAAAGGTTTTTCGCCACTATATTTTTATAAAAAGCTATCAGGTTCCTTCAGCAAGATCAAGTTCATTACGTTAAAGGTTTTTCGCCAAAAACCAGCCGTAGCCCTCCGTCGTTTCTTTTGGGTATTCAGTAGTATTCAAGCTATGTATTTTGGCCAAAGTCAAGGCATAGTGTTTGGTAGCTGCTGGGTATTCATCTGTTGCATAGATAGATGAGTTGGTTTGGGATAGTCGTTCTGCCATTTTGGCCAAAGTCAAGGGCATGTGCGGGTGGGTTCAAATTGACCTGGATAGTGACGGGTAGAACTTGGCATGTGACTTATGACATTTTGACCAAAGCCAAGGTCATAAGAGCATGGGGCAAAAATCACATCGGGAGTTTCAAATATACAGGAAACTTGCCAGGCATGCGCATACCTTCTGGAGTATGATAACTTGAGTGGCTTCCATCAAGTTATCATGCGATGATAGTTGGATCCCGATTCTAACTGATGAGTTGGTTTACTCTTCGGGTGATCCCGACTAATTCTTCTTTCAGGTTTGGAGGAGAATTTGAGATTACAGTGGGAGCTTTCCTGATTAGATAAAATGATAACCATTCTGATCTAGGTTAGAGTGCACGCAGAGTTTTTCTTTTCTCTTTCTCCTTTTGGCAGCGACCATTGACCGACCCTAGACTATGACTCAGTGACCAAGTTGACCGAACATTCTTAAAATACTGGCTTTTGGATTGTCCGAGTTGCAAAAATCATTGCCGCTCCTTCTTTTACCCTTTGTATTTCTCAGAACACCCCGTATTACTACGGACATCCACTTCCATTAGATAGATCTATCGTATGGTTATATATGAACTCGAAGGACTTCTTCGAGGATGGATCCAGGTTCAGGAGAAATAGAATTGGTTTATTCTGTTGTCTTTTATTATCACCTTCTCTCAGGTTGTGAGGGCTCCTTAGTTTAGGAGAGTACACCTATTACGCTTATTGGATAGTCTTCTTCCAAACCATAGGCAGGTGCCGAAAGGTAGGGAATGAAGAAAACCAATTAGCCTAAGTAGGGTGTACAGAAGGTAATAAGTAAAGACAAAATAAAGGGATTAGAAAGAGGGCAAAGTAAATTGCGACTGTTGTCATTCACGACCAAAACAAGTACTTCATCACCACTCCTATTTCACCTTTGCTTTTTTCCCCAGTTCGGGAGAAATAGAATAAGTTATTATTCAGTTGTCTTTTATCATCACCTTCTCTCAAGTTGCGAGTAATCCTTAGTTTAGGAGGGTACACCTATTATGCTTACTGGATAGTCTTCTTCCAAACCATAGGCTGTGTCGAACGGTAGGGAAGGAAGAAAACCACTTAGCCTAACGATGGTGTACAGAAGGTAATGAATAAAGACAAATAAAGGGATTTGGAGAGATGGCAAAGAAAAATACGGTTATAGTCATGAATTGATTTATGGAAGAGGCATTACTAAGAATATCAGGATACCCCTACGAAACATTTTCATATTTCAGTTTAACTGTGCATTGTTAATTGTAAACTGATTTCCCAATTAGACCCTTGCTCCATGGTATGTATTTACCAGGCTTCATTCTCATATCTGTATAGTTTTACAGATGATGAGTGGGAGTAAGTTATTGGGAATTAGGTGATCATCCTCATTATATCGGAATTCGTTGTAATTGGTGATATTTGAGGAAATCACCTAGGTACAGTTTTCAACCTATGATGCACAGGTTTTGAGTTATTCAACTCACCGGACGTATACAGAGTATTGTATGTTGTCCAGTGTCCGTCAGGACAAAGGGGTAGGTCCTCGTACTATGTTCTGTTTACTTGTAACTTCTCTAGTTTTTAGACAAGTGTCTCGTACAAATACAATGTCTAAGTTTTGAGAAGTTGTGGGTATAAGAATAAAGTAGAGAACCAGCTATCGCAAGTATCGGGATTCTTCAAAGAGATCGAAGATATAGATTCTTGTGATTGGTATTCAAGCAATGGTTTTGAGAAACTTGTTTCTCTTTTGGGTTACTCATAATTGGATGTATTCCTAAGTTGAGTAATGCTGATTAGCCTCTCTCCATTAAGTTGATATGCACTGGAAACAGCTGCATGGTTTGAATCTGGTTCCAATTAAATTAGTGCCTCTATTTCTATATTGTATATAGAATGGTTCATATCTTAACGATGTTAAGATACGGGGAGTTGTCCAGCTTATGCTTAAAACCAGACACTGGATAACTCAAGGCACGTTTCTGTAATGGCAGTTTGTGGGTTGACCCTGGCTTTGACGAGGGTTGACATTTCTACAATCTGGAAGATCAACAGTGATATTGTTCTAGACTCGCCACAGTTTTATTAAAATGGATTTTTTCAGAAAACAGTAGTGGGAGTATGGTAGAACTGGAAGTGATTCCAGAACCGCAAACGATTACGGAAAATTTAATTGGACCTATATATTCAATCAGGTTTGACATTCCATTAGCCACTCCGCAGATATGGTGGGTAACCTCAGACACCCGAGAGGTACTCCGGTACACTCAAGGACGGTGACAGTGAGGTTCTTGTTTACCCAGACTTGACACTACTGTTGTTCCAGACTATGAGACCAGGCAAGAGGATAAGTATAACGTCGTTCTAAAATAGCTTTAGAAGTGTATGTAGATATTATTCTGCCAGAGGGTTATCGTAGTCAGTGGGAGCAGTGGAAGTATAGTGAGCAAGTAGCTTATGTCTATTTATAAGCTTGAGCAGATATAGAGGAGATAAGATCATCCATTTTTGATGAGACAGTCATGGGTTTGACTTCATCAGATTAGGGGATGGATCTGTTAAGAAGGTAGTAGGGTGTGATGTCCTGGTATTTGGATGACATACATAGTGTAGGAAGTAAAATTCCGATACTACGATCGGTTGTACTGTGGTCATCACACAGTTGTTTCTCCACAAGGATATGGATATAATATCAGACATTCTGGTTACTAGATCTAGATTTGGGTAGTTTCCCAATATGGGTACTTTGACAGTATTCTAATAGTATTTTAGAATAGATCACTCCTGGCATGGTGGTGAACCTGCAGGTGATGGAATCACCCTCTCTAAAGGTGTCTTAAAGACTAAAGGAGAGAGGGGTGTGCATGATTGGCAGATCACTTGCTTAGGCAATTGAGTCAATCATGAGATGTCAAGTACCACACCAGATGTTGTTTTTGCACTAGATGCAAAATTTTTATATTAATCCAATCCTGGAGAAACATAAGAAAGCAGTTTTAGAACATAAGTGAATGTTCTACGGATTTGATGACGGCAGCCTCCTTCGGAAGACGGTTATCATTCCAGGCTTCCAAGGTGACCTGGATGACAAAGTGATTGTCAGAGTTATAATTTTCCCTCTGACGAGGGACAGTATTATGGACAGGTGGTCCAAGAGGATACTGTGGGAGGCATGGTGCTGGATACTGATTAGGTTCAGTGATCACTACAGTCTAAGAAGTTTGGATTTGGAGTTCATTTATGAACTAAGTCTCAACAGATATTCAGTCATATTCTAAGACAGGTATTGCTCAATTCGGGAGATGGCTTTCTCCGCGAACTTGAGATTTAGAGAGATATAGAATGAAACATCAGGGCGGATCCACTCACAGAGGCCGTTTCTTGAACACAATAGTTTTACAAACGGGTTTTGTGAAACTGATTAGTAGAAGAGTTGGGTGTTCGGTATCACACGGACTGTGAGTATGCGACATCACAATAATTAGTCTTAAGTGCAAGTGGGAGATTGTTGGAGATAGTGCCCTCAAAGTCAATTATTAGATCGTAGGTACGTGATTGCAATGATTGAGGCAGGACCTATACCGATATGACAGTCTTGCTCGAGTTGATAGTGTGCTATCTGGTTTGTCTTTATCATCGTATACATACTTTAGTTCACTATTGCATGATGATAGAGCCCATAGGATTCTTGTTAGTTATATGTATGCCCTAGAGGCCATTACTATACATAGGATGTATATTGTAGTGGATGCTTGGACATATATAGGGAGGACTTTCTTGCTCGACATGATAGTATGCTATCTGGTTGCTCTTTACCTTAACATGTATACTGTTTGTCTCTCTGTTACATGTTGGTAAAGCCCTTAGGATGTGTACTTGACTACCTGGACTATGATGCAGATCATACTAGTGGGGACATGATAGTCTATAAGTACATCCTTCAAAGTCCCTAGTCGTGGGTATATCGAGACGGGGCATCGATATACCAGAGTAGACTAGCGTATACCTTCTCGACCCATATAGATGGGTGATGGATGATCCCATATCCATTGGTGTTTGACATCAGAGATGATATACGGGTGCTCAGTGGAGACTGGGTACACTGGACGGACTCGCCGAGAACTCCCAGATGGTATTATACCTTACGTCAGATGGCAGTTCTTTGGTGACACTGGTACAGAGTAGTCTGTTGACCCGAGATCGTCATAGAGTCTTGTGTGGTTCCCACTGTTCTTTGATTTCCACCTTACCACGTCCAAGAGGGCGTGCAAAACGGTGGCTTTTGGGTACAGTCCCGAATCACATGGAGACAATAAGCGGTAGGAGGGGATTCGTCTCTCCCGGTATAGGGAGTTGATGTTGCGCTGTGTTCGATTGGCTATAACCGGAAATCCCTGGCCAGGGCTGCTGAGATTTACTGGTAAGTGTTACCAGTAGTTTCTCGAATAGTTATAGACCTCATATCGACACGACTTATCGAGCTATTGGGGTCTGACGTTTACCACCCCTAGGCGAGATATGCGACATATCAGACGATCAGACCGGACTGTACGGTAAGTGTTACTGGTTGGATTCACAGGAGTGTGAGCGGGCTTGCTCGTCGATCTTCTGATCGCTCAATACCCGGGTGGCCGTTACGTTTAGCAGACCACTTGCGTCTTGTGGGTGTTTGATATGATCATCACCTGCTGCCGGCGTATTGACGAGTCTTTAGAGTCCTACACAGAGGTTTCCTGGCTCAAGCGAAACGAAATGGGAGCGCATATGAGATATGTGCAGGTCCGAGAATAATACGTGTATGTGATACCGTATTTCATTCTCGCGATGAATGTATCGATATGGTTGTATGCGATATAACCTAGTTATCGAATCAAGGATTGATTCGATAAATCGATACATTGTATATTAGTCGGTTATATGCGATATGATCGGATCGTTAAATGAAGTGTTGATTTAATGATTTAATGCATAATTATATATTTGATATATTACTTTGCATTAACTAGTATTAGTTCACTTTAAATGGCTTTTCTCACTTGATTGTGCACATTGGATATGTGATATACTTTTGTACACAAGTTTGTGTCATGTTTGATGATACAAGCTAACTTGAGTTTGTGTAAAGTTTAAACCATGGTTGTGTAATGGTTAGGGTTTTCTTTTTCTTTATCATTTATTTATTTTGTTTATTTATTTTGCAAAATAAATGAATGGTGGCTTTCTTTGGATGCTAGTTGAAGCTTCATGAAGCTTTGACTAAGTGACCATATTTGTCTCATGCTTAACCCTAACCATTCCACTAAACCCTAGTTCATTCTCTACACTTGACCATGGTTGGATTATGATAAGTATTCATTTATTTTCTATTTTGAAAATAACTGATCATAAGATATTCATCTTCTTCTTCTTCTTCTACACAAGAAGAAGCTTGCCTCCATCAATGGCAACTTGAGAAAATGAGTGAGAAATCCAATTCTAAAGTGAACCCACTACCTATTTCTTCATCCTCTACCTCTTGCCAAGTAGTATAGGGTGTTTCCTTCACAAGTTTTCATGGCTTGGTGAAGGTGGAGCTTGATCTTGTGATGCCTCGACGTAGATCATCTTCGGCATCGTCGTCGATGACCTAGCCCGCTTTTTCTCCGATGAAGCCGACGCTAGAGCCCGGGATCCGATGATCGCAGCGAGGAGACATCATCACGGAGCTATGGAGGTGGAGCACCGGATCTACAAAGGTTGTATTTCCGTTCACTCATTGTAAAGTAGTTTACTAGTTCTTGTTTCGCCTAAAATCTAGTTAACGATCCGTATTAGGGTTTCTCGGCACCCGTAAAATTTGAAATTGGCATGGTTGATGCCTTGTGAGACTTCATTAGTGTGCCTAGGAACCCTACAGTGGTATCAGAGCCTAGTTAGAGCCTTAGGCGATGCGTAGACGGAGTTAGAAGTCCGATCGAACCGAAACCCTAATTCCAACTTGCTCTCTGTACATTTTCTGAAATCGTGGATTTTTGAGAATTAAAAATATGAAGAAAATTCAGCAGTAAATTCTAAGAATTACGGTGCAAAAATTACCTAATGATCTTTCTAAAGTGCGGCGGAACCGCGGCATTAGCGTGCTAATGCGGCTGTTCCGCGGCCATTTTGTCTCTTCTCCCATTGAATTTTGCACAGTAATTCCTATTTTGCAGTGCTGGTTTTCCTGGGATATTTTTTTTTTCTGAACTCAAGAGTTGAGTTTTCTGGGTTGTATTGGGGACTCGGTGTTTCGATCGGATTGTCTAACTTTGTCTATGTGGCTTTCCGGAAATTTTAGAATATATTAAAAAGTTCGACCGGATATAAATACCCAACTTTTCTCCTGTCGGGAAATTTCCAAGTGTTGGATCTTTCCGTGGTTTAAAAACGTTCTAAGTAGTGCAAGTAGCGCGATGGTCCCTCTAGAAGACAACAAATCTTAACTCGATTATGTGACCGTCTTGAACTGCCCTTTGAACCTTCGGGTTTGGGGCAGTACGGCGTGCCACATGTGAGGCGTTGGCTTGACCCTTCTACGGCTGGACCGTTGGTACTGAGGCACGAACTGAATGTTTTTAGACTTGTTTCATGTGTTGATCTGTATCGGGAAAACTTGGGTGTTTGAATGTTTGATCGAAAAGTTTAACATTTTCTATTTATCCGGAATGTGATACAATACTTGGAATCCACAAGTAGTTATGAGATAACTGAATGAATGTTATAAATCTAGCGGTTTAGTCTCACTTGATCGGTTGCCACGGAATTTTGATGTGATCAAAAGTCCGTCGCAATCACGTAGCGTACGCGGATACTCGCCGGGTAAACTTAATAGACAGCCTCGCTCCATAGCCCCGACCAAGTGACTCTAGGAGAACCCCGTCGCCGAAAGCATCCGTTCGGGTGCTCGCGGCAGCGGTGTTCCTCCTTGGTGCACTTCGTCGACGGTATCGGGGGTGCGGCCGCCTACTAAAGTTTGCGACGAGCATTCGATCAGGATGTCAGGAATCTTGTTGAATTGCCCGACTTGATATTGAAAAGAGTTTTCGTTAATGAGACTAAAATGCGGGGTTTATAATTGTTAGGCATGTGATGTCTAAGGAATTCATTTGATTAGGCATGCGATGTCTATGCAGGTTGCGGATTCCAACTGTTGTAGTTTTACACTTTCTTTTCTGTGACCGTAAGTGTAATATGTGATATCGCCGGTTTCGTTGCTGTATGTCAACGACAATTGGGATGCGCATATTTACTTACGTTGATGACATGTGATGTTATGTGTTGCTGGATATGTTATATTGGATCGTCGTGTTTGAATAGCCGGGGTTTTTTATGTGAGATAAGAGTTTTTCATTTTCATTCATGCAAAAAACTTGTATGTAATATTCTTTTATTGGGACACTTCCAGGTTGCGGAAGATGTCACCCTTTGTATATTATTTACTTTTCCGCACTAGGATAGACCCAAGGAGGGGAGCACAAGTAACCGGGTTCTGGAGTCCAGTGGGAGACCAACTTGAGGAGTCGAGTCCGGGTCTCCTAACTCTAGAATTGGTAGGGTTGCTTGCCGCTCTCGTAGGGGTCTAGGGGTGTGGGTTTGGCTATTCATCACGACCGTGGAATCCGTGTTTTATACTGGCTCGTATTGAAAACACGGACGTCCTAGTATATCCAATATTTCATATGATTCTTCTGCTGCGATATCTGTGATGTGATCATGTGATGTTCTGTGATGGATACTATATATAGTATATATGATATATTATATAGACGTTACTTATGTTTTACACCCGTGCTGCCCTGCCCTGCTCTGCCGTTAGTTACCTAACCTAACGGTGCACGAGGGGACATCGAGGCGAATGCGGATGGCATAAGTGTACGTCGTATTTATCTGTGATGTTTAGATAACTTAAATGATGGGACTTCATTAATATGATTAATAAAATAAAAAGAAACCTAAGATGTTGTAGAATCGAATTTCAAAAATAAAACAGGTAGCTACAGTTCTTGCTTTGCACCGCGGTATATGTGATATATCCTGCACCTTATTCGATGAGGAAAGGACCGAGATCCCTTCACCGGGAGTGACTCCTTTAGCAATAACTGGCAGATGCTACACACTCGGTTTGTCTTTTGATAGCTTTTAAGAGTTTTTGCTTTGCACAGTGATATATATGATATATACCGCACCTCATTCGACGAGGAAAGGACCGACGATCCCTTCACCGGGAGTGACTCCTTTAGCAAAACTAGAAAAGCTTCAAAAACACTCCATTTCAAAATTCATTCGATCCTACAACGATATCAAGTTCATTACGCAATAGGTTTTCAGAAAAACCTGTCGTAGCCCTCCGTCATTTCAGATAAGTCCTGTTTAGTATTCATGCTGCGTTTGTTGACCTTGTCAAGGCGCAGTGTGCGGTAGCGAACCAGTATTTATCTGCTTATGCATATGATGCAGATTGAGTTAGGGTAGTCGTGCGGCCATGTTGACCTTGTCAAGGGTCGTGCGGGCGGGTTTGATTCAATCAAGAAATGACGGGTTGAACTTGACTTGCGATCTATGGTTTGTTGACCTTGTCAAGGTCATAGATCGTTCGGGGCAAAATATTATCGGGAATTTCAAGTGTTGAAATTTGCAATGAGATTGCATACCTTCTATGAGATAGTTGGATCCTGATACCCGCTGCGAGTAAAAGTTACTCCTGGGAGAGTTTTACACATTACAATTAGCCGATCAAGTAGGTGTCTAGAAAGGTGTTAACGAGGTTACGCCTCTGGGAAAATGAGGTTTACATTAATTAGGTTCGTGCGAAAGCAAGGGGACCTCCCTCAAAGTACCGACACTGGCCTGGCTGAAAGATTGGCGAACTTGTAGTGTGTAATTAATCCCGGCTAGTCTTTCCTTTTAGGGTTTGAAGGAAGATTTGATAAAAAGCAGTGGGAGCCATCCTGATTAGATAAAATGATAACCAATCTATTCTTGCAAGAGCGCACGCTGAGTGTTTTCTTCTCTCTCTCTCCAGGTAGCGACCATATCACGCCTTAATCAAGATAATAATATGGATTATTGACCGAACCCGCTTGTTCTACTGAGCTGGGGAACGTTGGTCCCGCTCCAACTTATAATTGTTATAAGACAGAGCAGGAAATAGGGGATTACCAGAATTCCCATGCCGCCCAAACGAAGAAAGTACATATAATGCATCATCTTCGGGTGTGCTCATTACAAAGAACTGTTTCTCTGTATTCTCTACGTCCTGGGTATGTGATACCAGATCAGGATCGCAGATATGTAATCTGTTACATAGGGCTACAGAAAGGTAGAGAACTGAGGACGGGTGATAAGTTTCATGAGGCAGAAAACGGGGCAAGTGTTGCAGCCAAGTCTGTTGGTCACTGTCACCCTGTATTCCAAATACATTGATTCTGAACGAATGTTATTAGATACCGAACCTGATATACAAAATCATATCTATCTCTTTATTAGTAAAGAAATGATAAAATTTTGTATAGATGGATAATGTTTTGAACATTTCCTATATCAAAAGTTGATCGGTTCAGGCACGTTATCTAAAAGCATTGACGTTCTAAATCAAACTACAGTTCTTTAGTAAACGGAACACACACAAGAGGAAGAGTTCAGAAATGAACGAATCCTCCTTGAGGCATTATAGACTAGGTCATATCAATGCGACCTGACTAGCTGAAGTTACATGTAGATGCATATTTAAATCAGTTTGAATTTACATCTTGTGGAACTTGCCAGTCATGTCACAAAGAATAGATGACCATAGCTCTGTTTATTGGAAACAGAGAAAGAGTTAGTAAACTCTTAGGATGATACATGTTGATGTATGTAGGTCCCCTGTCTACACTTGCCAAGACCGGTTCTTTATACTTCATTAAATTCTCTGATGATCTCTTTTGATTCAGACATATGTTCCTGTTGAAACACAAGTCAGAACCTTTTGAGATATTCACAGAATATAAGTTAGAAGTAGAGAACAGATACGGGTATAAGTATTATGTCCTTTGATGAGATCAAGGAGGAGAATACTTGAGCACGGAAATCCTGGATTATTCTAAAGGAGAATGAGATTCTCTCTCAGCATTACTCCTCCGTATAAACCATAGCACGATGGTTTATCGGGGCGGAGCAATTGCACCCTATGTGATATGGTGTGCTCCATGATGAGTACTACTGAGTTTCCTATTTCCTTTTAGGGAGTTATGCGCTTGAGAAGCTGCATACCTATTGAATAGGGTTCCAATCAAATCAGTTGCCTACCGCTTCATATGTGATATGGAAAGGGAAGAGCCCATATCTTAAGTTGGTTAAGATTTGGGGTTGTCCAACCTATGTCTAAAAGCAAAATTGGGACAAGCTCGAGGCAAGATCTGTTATGTAGAACTGGAAATGTTCTAGCTATACAAACTGCAGCTGATGATTTAAAAGAACCAAAGGATTCAATAGTTACCAACGAACCTCAGCCTCTCCGCCGATCTATTAGGGTTTTCTCACCCACCTGAGAGATACTTCTGTTTCTCTATGACAGTGGGAGCGAGGATTGCATCATGAGATGATGACCCAACTAGTTTCGAGCTGGCCATCAGGAGTGGGACTCTGTAAGAATGGCTGGATGCTTAGCGATCTGAGATGGAATCCATGTACACCAACAAAGTATGGACTTTGGTTGCTATATCTGAAGGGTTAAATTCCCATCAGGAGTAAGTATATCTTGAGAAGATTACTTGGTGTAGATGGAAAAGTTGAGACTTTCAAAGCTAGACTTGTTAAAGGTTTTTGTCATCAACCAGGCGTGAATAATGATGAAACCTTTTCAGTGCCTATGCTTAAGTCCATCCAGATCCTACTTACCACGGCTACATACCATGACTACGATATCTGGTGGTTGGGTGTCTTGACTACTTTTCTAAATGATGATTTGGAAGAGAGCGTCTATAAGTACACAGCCAGAGGGCTTCGTAAACAGTGGGAGTAGCGGAAACGTGTGCAAGATGTTTTATAGGATAAAACAGGCATCGCGGAGTTGGAACATCTGTTTTGATGATTTAGTCAAAGAGTTTGACATCATCAAAATGGTAGATGAACCTTGTATATACAATAAGGTAGTAGGGAGTATGGTAGTGATCCTCGTAGAGTACGTGGATGACATACTCATGATAGGGAAGGAGTTTCCTATGCTACACTCGATCAATCTCCGCTTATCACAAGGATTCTCCATATAGGATCAAAGTGATACCTCCTAAATTCTGAGTCTTCATCTATGAGATAGATGTAATTGGATGCTAGGAATCTCACTAGTAGTAGTGAGATGGTATCAGTCGACCCTGGGGAGAATCACTGGAAGGGTTCCAGAGTGATAAAGACGACTGAATGTCAGTCACAGGCATTGTCTTTACCCTCAGTAAAGGGACGGTATGTTGGAAGAGTTCCAAGCTAGATACCGTGGCATACTAGACGATAAAGGCTGGATACATCGCTACTTAAGATACTACCAAAGAGGCAGTCTGGATATATATTTGTTCATGAGATGAACTTAGTTCCACCCATTGTGTGACAATGGAGTTGTGGCTTATGCCAAGGAACGTCCGTCCCATCAGTGATCCAGACATATTCTAAGGCAGTATCACCTGATCATGGAGATGATTGATCTCCAGGGTGATCGAGGTTAGGAGAGTAGACTCAGAGGACAGCACGGCGGATCCACTCACAAAGGCCTTTTCCCAGAGAGAGACTTTTATGGGATGGTTGAGTATGAGATACTACAACCACTGCTATCAGATGGCCCTAGTGCAAGTGGGAGATTGTTAGTTATATGTATGCCCTAGAGGCCATTACTATACATAGGATGTATATTGTAGTGGATGCTTGGACATATATAGGGAGGACTTTCTTGCTCGACATGATAGTATGCTATCTGGTTGCTCTTTACCTTAACGTGTATACTGTTTGTCTCTCTGTTACATGTTGGTAAAGCCCTTAGGATGTGTACTTGACTACCTGGACTATGATGCAGATCATACTAGTGGGGACATGATAGTCTATAAGTACATCCTTCAAAGTCCCTAGTCGTGGGTATATCGAGACGGGGCATCGATATACCAGAGTAGACTAGCGTATACCTTCTCGACCCATATAGATGGGCGATGGATGATCCCATATCCATTGGTGTTTGACATCAGAGATGATATACGGGTGCTCAGTGGAGACTGGGTACACTGGACGGACTCGCCGAGAACTCTCAGATTGTATTATACCTTACGTCAGATGGCAGTTCTTTGGTGACACTGGTACAGAGTAGTCTGTTGACCCGAGATCGTCATAGAGTCTTGTGTGGTTCCCACTGTTCTTTGATTTCCACCTTACCACGTCCAAGAGGGCGTGCAAAACAGTGGCTTTTAGGTACAGTCCCGAATCACATGGAGGCAATGAGCGGTAGGAGGGGATTCGTCTCTCCCGGTATAGGGAGTTGATGTTGCGCTGTGTTCGATTGGCTATAACCGGAAATCCCTGGCCAGGGTTGCTGAGATTTACTGGTAAGTGTTACCAGTAGTTTCTCGAATAGTTATAGACCTCATATCGACACGACTTATCGAGCTATTGGGGTCTGACGTTTACCACCCCTAGGCGAGATATGCGACATATCAGACGATCAGACCGGACTGTACGGTAAGTGTTACTGGTTAGATTCACAGGAGTGTGAGCGGGCTTGCTCGTCGATCTTCTGATCGCTCAATACCCGGGTGGCCGTTACGTTTAGCAGACCGCTTGCGGCTTGTGGGTGTTTGATATGATCATCACCTGCTGCCGGCGTATTGACGAGTCTTTAGAGTCCTACACAGAGGTTTCCTGGCTCAAGCGAAACGAAATAGGAGCGCATATGAGATATGTGCAGGTCCGAGAATAATACGTGTATGTGATACCGTATTTCATTCTCGCGATGAATGTATCGATATGGTTGTATGCGATATAACCTAGTTATCGAATCAAGGATTGATTCGATAAATCGATACATTGTATATTAGTCGGTTATATGCGATATGACCGGATCGTTAAATCAAGTGTTGATTTAATGATTTAATGCATAATTATATATTTGATATATTACTTTGCATTAACTAGTATTGGTTCACTTTAAATGGCTTTTCTCACTTGATTGTGCACATTGTATATGTGATATACTTTTGTACACAAGTTTGTGTCATGTTTGATGATACAAGCTAACTTGAGTTTGTGTAAAGTTTAAACCATGGTTGTGTAATGGTTAGGGTTTTCTTTTTCTTTATCATTTATTTATTTTGTTTATTTATTTTGCAAAATAAATGAATGGTGGCTTTCTTTGGATGCTAGTTGAAGCTTCATGAAGCTTTGACTAAGTGACCATATTTGTCTCATGCTTAACCCTAACCATTCCACTAAACCCTAGTTCATTCTCTACACTTGACCATGGTTGGATTATGATAAGTATTCATTTATTTTCTATTTTGAAAATAACTGATCATAAGATATTCATCTTCTTCTTCTTCTTCTACACAAGAAGAAGCTTGCCTCCATCAATGGCAACTTGAGAAAATGAGTGAGAAATCCAATTCTAAAGTGAACCCACTTCCTATTTCTTCATCCTCTACCTCTTGCCAAGTAGTATAGGGTGTTTCCTTCATAAGTTTTCATGGCTTGGTGAAGGTGGAGCTTGATCTTGTGATGCCTCGACGTAGATCATCTTCGGCATCGTCGTCGATGACCTAGCCCGCTTTTTCTCCGATGAAGCCGACGCTAGAGCCTGGGATCCGATGATCGCAGCGAGGAGACATCATCACGGAGCTATGGAGGTGGAGCACCGGATCTACAAAGGTTGTATTTCCGTTCACTCATTGTAAAGTAGTTTACTAGTTCTTGTTTCGCCTAAAATCTAGTTAACGATCCGTATTAGGGTTTCTCGGCACCCGTAAAATTTGAAATTGGCATGGTTGATGCCTTGTGAGACTTCATTAGTGTGCCTAGGAATCCTACAATTCTTGCTTGACTACCAGCAGTATGATGGCGATCATATACGTGGGAGCTGGGGTCTATAAGGACATCCTTAAAAGTGTCCCTAGTCGAGGGAGTTTCGAGACAGGGCATCGATACTCCAGAGTAGACTAGTGTATACAGTCGAGACCCCGACGAGGGGCGGTGGCCGGTCTCACAAGCCACTGGTGTCAGTAGGATCACCTAAGATATATGCAGGTGCTCATTGGGTTATGAGAACACCGGACAGGACTCACCGGGAACATGCTAGTTGGTATTATACATATCGTCAGATAGCAGTTCCCTGGTGACATGCGTACAAGTTAGTTCATCGACCTGAAGTCGTCATTTTTCTTGTGTGAGTTCCCACTGTGCTTTGATTTCTACCCTACCACGGCTCAAAGGAGTCATGCAAACAGGTCTTTTTTGGGTACAGTCCCGAGCCACATGGAGGCAAGTGAGCGGATCGGCAGGGGATTCGTCTCTCCCGGTATTAGAGGTGAGATCGCGCTGTGTCTAGGAGAGCCATTACAAAAAGCCCTCGGCCGAGGCAGGAGATTTACTGGTAGGTACTCCAGTAGTATCTCAGGGTGTTCGGGGCTACTCTCTGACACGACTTATACTGCTATTGGGGGTCTGATGTTACCAGCCCCCTAGGCCGATATGCGATACTCATAGACGAACGGACCGGACTGTATGTATATTGTCACTGTTAGGCTCAGTAGGGTTTATGGATGAGTTCGCTCGTCAGCTTCCCTTCCAATCAATACATAGGCAACAGTTACATACAGCTCGTACCTCTGACGTGCTAGAGGTTATACCCAGTGCCAGTGTGTTGATGAGTCATTAAAGGCCCCCACAGACACTTTCCCAAGTTCGGACGAAACGTTGTAGAGGCCGTATGGTTTTATGGCAGGGTTCGCACGTGTCTTTTTCGGGCAGATAATACTGGTCGGCTTTGGTTTAAACCGGATCCGAGTATTATACTATGTAGATATGATATCTTTGTCTCAGATGCATTTGTATTCGGTCGTAATACAAATGCGGGTATGTTTATACTGATACGGGGTTATCCTGAAATTCGTTTCAGGATCACTTTTGGAAGTTGCCAGTTTCCAGTTTTCTATCACCCGTCTTTTAACATTCGGTTAAAGACGGATTTATCTTTTCTTGAGATGAGTGTGGAAGCTTCAAGATGATGACTAGGATGGTGACTAGGCTTCATGACTCATTTGTTCATTAAATACTTAATGACTAGGATGGTGACTAGGCTTGATGATTCATTTGTTCATTAATGTGTTCATACAAGGTGTTAAGGTGAATCATCATCTCATTTATTCTTGTGGTCACCTCCTAGCTCCTACACTCACCCCCACCTCCTTATATAGTGGCCGGCCACCCCTTGGTGAGGGATTATGGTTACTTGAGAGAAAAAAGATGAGAGTTTAAGTGTATGGAAATTTGATAGATACTCATTTCACATTTCCACCCAATCCAAAAGGAAACTTCATTAACCGTTCGTCCATAGCCTTGGACGTAACGAGACAAAGTGTTCTACTCATTCTCTACATCATCTTGGTCATCTCTTTTAGCAAACTTGACGACCGAGTTGCCTCGGTTCAGAGGCGGGAGCCTGTTTAAAGATCCGGCGACGTGGTGCCACCTGGACGAGAAGACTGGAGATTTAGGAGATCAGAGCAGCCGCAACAAAGCGTGGGATGATGGCTGATGACCGAAGGACTCGGATCGTTCGGTATAACATTCCAACCCACTTTGTAGTTTGTTAGTTTAGCTTTAATGGCAGATCCGGGTTATAGTACGCGATAGCGCCAGTTGTAAAAAGTTTTGTTCCGCATTTGGCGTCTGTTAGATGGCCGGGGCGCTACCGTGGACTTACAGGTATATGTGCAGCTAGCTTGTAGTCATGGCAAGGCATATGTGTAAGCATGTAGGTATACAGGTAAGCTATATGTCATATGCACAATGGAATATGAATCAATGTCTCAATGTCCCTAACCTTACAATATCACGTATGTTTAGGTGTCAACTATATCTCGTATGTATATGGGTTGTGCGTGTCATAACAATTATCGACAGTGTGTGTGGAATACAATCAGTGCCCGTGCAACATGAACCGTCAATAATAGTGCAGTGTCCAATAGGTACAAGTCTAAGCACAACAAGTAATAATATGCAATGAAGTTTTATGCCTATATGTGCAATATAAACATGTGGCTAATATCATATCATATCTAGCCCAGACGCATAACGCCATGCGGGCGATTCCCCTGTAGACGTTAAATCTACTCACAAATGATCTTGGGCTAAGTAAAGCCAACCACTCGCTTTCCCTTCTTCGCAGCGTCCGAAGTTCTCGCCTGCGACCCTAAGATCATAAAACAACACAACAAGTATATATTAGCAATCGACCAATAACACGTACAAACTACGTTTGACCGACGCACCAACTCCAAATTTACTCTCAAGTGTTCGTTTAGTGGCTAACGTGCGTAGCGACACTACGAAACCAACCCAAGAGCAAAAGCTACACAGAGTACACGCACCGTGTCGGATAACGTAACGCACGTAATCATAACATTAGAAACTAGCAAAGTGATCCTAGATTTTGTATACAGTCAAAACTCTAAAATCAAACAGTACCAAACGCACTAAAGCTAAAGCAGACAGCTACCGTGAAAAACCCAAACCCTAACTCCTCTACATGGCCAAGGTCGCCGGAAATCTCTCACATGTCGCTGGCCAAAACCGAGCTCCAGGGGTTCGTGCTTCAGGTGAAAGCTTAGGGTCTCTGGTACAACACAACTACACTGCTAGATTTTCTAGTACATACTCTGGGTCACAGCAGATCACAATATGACACTAAAAATACAATATGTGCACGAAACTTTACTTTACATGTTCTAAACTGAAACGAATGAGCTACACAACAAAATAAACACCTATTAACAGTTTGAGATCATTACCTACTCTCACAAGCTCAAAGTCCTAGCTTTCGAAGCTCCAAGGCATCTAAGAGGCAAAACAAGGATTAAGAAGTGATTTGGGTGAGATATAGTGAAGTTTGGTGAAAGATTTGTGATGGAAATGATAAGGTTTCTGTTTGAGGGTTGAGGAATGAAGAAAATCATTGAGAAAGAGATAAGTGAAGTGACAAGGAGAGAGGGTGAGATGAAAAGAGAGAGAGAGAGAGAGGTGAGTGTAGGGTGAGATAAGTCCTTATTCTTACTCTCTCCCCCTCACCTCCATTAATGCCCATTAATGCCTTCCATGATTCACATTTCCACCTCCTCTCATCCAAAACAAATATCTCACACAAATATCTAGGGTTAGGGTTAAGGTTTAAACAAAGGATTGGATTAGCTTAAGGTTGACATGGTTACTAAAGAAGATAACACAAACACACGCTCACATTAACATGCACACATGCGTGCAAGCCATAACAAATAATAATAAATTATTAATTAAATGTTATAAAATGTGAGGAACCCGAATTGGTAAACTTTTTACAGAAAACCTGTATTATCGCTTAATTAACACTAATCGCATTCTAAGGTGTTACAATCTCCCCCCTTATAGAAAATTCGTCCCCGAATTTAAAATTCGTCCCCGAATTTAAAATTCTTATTATGCATACCTTCAAAGAGGTGAGAGCAAAATCCCCACATCTCGCTCGTAGCCTCCTAAGTGATCTCCTCACTAGACGACTACGCCAAAAAAAACCACCACAGATGGCAAGACCCTTAACCGAAGTTTCTCCACCTGCCGATCCACTAACACTATCGGCTGCCGGTGAACGAAAAGATCGCGTCTCAAATGAATGTTCTGGTGCTGAATCATGTGAGAAAGGTCATGAAGATATTTGTGAGGTATCGACACAAGGAATACGGGGTGAATACTCAAAAATCTGGGCGGAAGTGCCAAATTATAGGCAATGGTACTAATTTGCTTCAAGGATCTCAAAAGTACCTACAATCTGGGACTAAGCTTCCCAAAACTCAACACGCCATTCCCCGAAAAAATCCATAGGAATACATGATCTCCCATTGCAAACTCAAGTCTGCGATAACTACGGTCGGCATAAAACTTCTGTCTGCACTGGGCTGCTCTCATCCTGATCTAAATCAACTGGATCTTCTCCAAAGCCTCTCGACTAGCTGGGGTCCAAAAATCCTTCTCTCGCGGAGTAAGTAAAACAAACTGGCGATCGACACAACCTACCACACAAATCCTAAAAGTTTCCATCTGAAACGTCTCCTGATAACCGTTATCGTAGGAGAACTCCATCAATGGCAAGTGACGATCCCAACTCCTAACAAACATTAAGCACGCACGCACAAGAATATCCTCCAGAGTCTGTATAGTCCGGTCTGTCTGACCATCGGCCTACATATAGAAAAGCGGAGCTAAAGCTCAACCAGTACCCAAGGCTTCCTGAAGCTTCTGCCAACGAAGGCTAGCGAACTGGGTGCCTCTATAGGATACAACGCATGAAGGAACTCCGAGCAAGCGCACAAACTTAACAAAGAACAACTGAGCAAACTGAGCATAACTGGACAACAATCACCCGAATGGAGTCATACCCTGTCTAATCCTGGGTAGACACCACGATGAAAATCCTGGAGATCTACTCCCATTCCCACTCTGGAACGGTAAAAAGGTTGCAACTCTCCAGCCGGCCTCAAATGCTCAACCTTAGCTTGCCAACAAGCCAAGCACGTCAAAATGAAATCCGAAACTTCACTCTTCACCCCTGCCCACCAGTAACCAACGCTCAAGTGACGTTACATCTCTGTGTCACTTGGATGAACACAGAAAGCTGACTGATGTGCATGCTCTAGGACCTCGCATCTCTACCCATCAGTATCGGTACACACAAACATGTCCCTAAACGTAGCACACCCTGGTCATTAATCAAGAATTCTGAATCTTTACCCTGCCGAACATGCTCAGAATCTCAAACAAATGAGTATCGGCGGGCAGTGCCTGATGAAAATGATTAATTAGAAGTGGACGGGCATGGACATGACCAAGCTATCACCTCAGTAGAGGAGAACTTAAGCTGTACTCAATGGTCGCACAAGAACTGTAAATATGCAGAAGACTGTTGGAGATAGTGCCCTCAGAGTCAATTATTGGATCACAGGCACGTGATTGCAATTATTGAGGGAGGACCTATACCGGTAGGACAGTCTTACTCAAGATGATAGTATGCTATCTGGTTTATCTTTATCATCGTGTACTACTTTAGGTGACATTACTGATCACTATTGCACGTTGATAGAGCCCCTAGGATTCTTGCTTGACTACCAGCAGTATGAGGGCGATCATATACGTGGGAGCTGGGGTCTATAAGCATATCATTAAAAGGTCCTTAGTCGTGGGAGTTTCGAGACAGGGCATCGATAATCCAGAGTAGTCTAGTGTATACAGTCGAGACCCCGACGAGGGGCGGTGGCCGGTCTCTAAAGCCACTGGTGTCAGTTGGTTCACCTAAGATGTATACAGGTGCTCATTGGGTTAAGAGTACACCGGACAGGACTCGTCGGGAACATGCTGGTTGGAATTATACCTGATGTCAGATAGCAGTTCCCTGGTGACATGTGTACAGGTTAGTTCATCGACCTGAGATCATCATTTGTCTTATGTGAGTTCCCACTGTGCTTTGATTACTACCCTACCACTGCTCAAAGGAGTTATGCAAACAGGTTTTAGTTGGGTACAGTCCCGAGCCACATGGAGGCAGTGAGCGGATCTGCAGGGGTTCGTCTCTCCCGGTATTGGGGGTGAGGTCGCGCTGTGTCTAGGAGAGCTATTACACGAAGTCCTTGGCCAAGGCAGAAGATTTACTGGTAGGTATTCCAGTAGTATCTCAGGGTGTTCTGGACTACACTCCGACATGACTTGTACCGCTTTTGGGGGTCTGACTTTTACCAACCCCCTAGGCCCGCCATGCGATGCTCATAGACGAACGAACCGGACTGTACGGATATTGTCACTGACAGGCTCAGTAGGGTGTCAGGATGAGTTCGCTCACAGACGTCCCTTTTGGTCAATTGCCGGTAGCCCGTCACGTATGGCTAATACCTCTGACGTGCTAGTGGTTAAATCCACAGCCAAAGTGTTGACGAGTCTTTAGAGTCCCCCACAGACAGTTTCTCAAGTTTCGGGCGAAACGCTGTAGAAGCCGTATGGAGATATGGCAGGGTTCGATCATATACGTGCGGTATTGCACGGATTATGATCGGACGGATAATACTAGGGGGCTTTGGTTTAAGCCGGATCCTAGTATTATACAGTGTAGATTTTGTCTCATTGCATTTGTATTCGGTCGGAATACAAATGCGGGTATGTATATACGGTCGCGAGGTTTTCCTGTAATTTATTACTGGATCAGTTTTCTGAAGTTGCCAGTTTGCATTCCGTTTCAGCCAGTTTTACTTTCTTTCTTTCGTTGGCTGATAATTGATGGAGGGGCTAATTTGCAAATGTGCAAATTAGCAATTATGGAGGGGTGTATTTGTAAATGGAGGATTATGATGTTTCTATCGTCTTATGATGCTTTTCTTGTGCTCTTTTCTTTGCATTTATGGTGATGGGTTTTGATGGGATTTGATATGGCTTGGGAGTGACTCTTTTGCCTCAATATCATACCATTTTCTTCTCTTGCTTTATTCATTATTTTTTCCCTCCACTATGGGGTGGGTCGGCCACTACTAGAGCAAGAGAGGAAAATGTGTGGAGAACTAATCTCAGTCATTTTTCATCAAAGTTCATAGCTCCATTTTCAAACAACTCTAAAAAGGTTCATTCTTCACCTCCATCTTCATGGCAACTTCAACCCCAATAGAGACAAAGCTTTCTACACTTCATCTACAGTATTCTTGGACATGTCGACTCGCCAACTTCGTGTCCGAGTTGCCTCGGTCCAGAGGTGGGAGCCCGTAAAAGAACCCGGCGATGTGGTGCCCGTTCCAACGAGGAGATGAAGACCGGAGATTCCACGGGGAGATCGGGATCACGACGAGAAGAACGAAGGACACGGATTGCTCGGTATATCTCTCTACCCATTCTCTAGTTTGCTAGGAGTAGGTTAATGGCTCGATCCGGGTTTTATAGTGCGCGGTAGTGCTGGTTTACAAGTTTTGTAAAAGTTTCGTTTTCGCATTCCAGCGTCGGATTGACGGCCGGGACGCTGCCCTGCACTTACACTTGTATCAGAGCCACGCCATTAAGCTAGTCTAGCTTGCTCTAACATGTTTACAAGTTCGATCCATCGGATTTTCCAAAAACCGTATTTTCAAGCACAGTTTCTGTCGAATTTTTCCAGTGCTCTAAAAATTATTTAATACATTGTAAAAATACGTGCAGCGTTTTTTATGACTTCTGTGAAAATTTGGTGCCTTGATTTTACTGTTCAGCCGCGGAACCGCGGCCAAAACCATGCTTTGGCCGTGGTTCCGCCGCCACGTTGACTCCTTACTGCACCAAATTTTTACAGTGGGCTTCTGACATGGAAATAGGGTTTTTGGTATGTTCTGTTTGGGCCCAGATTTATTTTGAGTGCTACAGTTGTGCTTGGGGCCCACTTCGGAAAATTTAGTCGATCGAAAATTTTAAACATGTTAGTTCACAGTATTTACATTATATCTGCGACTGTGAATGTCATTCGATCGGTAAATCCTGTCTAACTGCTATAGCCCTTTTAGACGGATTTGCGAACGTGACATTCACGTTGATGTTATGTGTTGTGCTGTGATATTGCGGATTGGTCGTGGGGGATAGCCTGGATGCAATGGTAGTACAGTTTGGTTGTTTATGTACATTTGATATTGCGGGGCGAGCGTCCGACATGTGGACTGCCGTCACTGCCTGTTTGTATATTATTCTTTTGGGGCACGACCGGGCTGAGGTCTATGTACCCATTGTATATTTTACTTTCTGTACTAGGATTACCCCGCGGAGGGGTGCACGGGTAGCCGGGTTCTAGAGGGCAACGAGCCCGCATCTCATGGTGTTGAGACGGAGGGGGCTTCACTCTAGAATTGGCGGGCTATTCGCCGCACTCGTAGGGGGTATAGGTTGACCCAAGAGGGGTGCCCAAGTTACCGGATTCCGTGAAGTACTGGGTGGTCCATTCACCTTGCTGAAGGGGGCTGCCTCACTTCAGGTTTTGGCGGGTAACTTGTCGCGCCCGTAGGGGTCTAGGATTTCATTGCACAGGCTATCCACACGACCAGAAGAACGTCGGGTTTCAGTAGCGGCTCTGTGAAACCCGGGGATCCCAGATATCTGTATTATTCTGTGTTGCTTATTACATTTCTGTGATGTTGCATTTTATCATGCCTTAAGCGAATATTATATATTGATATATATACTAGTAGATGTTATATATGTTTTGCATCCGCGCTAGTCCAGTCCCCGCTTTGTCGTTAGTTAAGTAACCTAACGGGTGATGACGGGATTCAGTAGCGAATGCGGATGGCATATACGTACATCATTATTTTCGTTCTTTTGTGGTGTGATCAATTGATGGGACTGCATTAATTCGGATCAATGCAAGATAAACAAACCTATTCTGATATTGTTGGAACAATTTTTCAAAAAGCTGTTATTGCAAGGGCGTTCTCTTTTGTTTTGCACAGTGGTATTCGGTTATGAATATCCAACACCTCAGTCGATGAGGCAAGGGCCGAGATCCCTTCACCGGGAGTGACCCCTTGGACAGGAGTTTGCATCAGGGCAATAACTTCACTATAGTCGATTACTTTTGCTTTGCATCATGGTATTCAGTTGGAATATCCTGCACCTCATTCTACGGGGAAAGAGCCGAGATCCCTTCACCGGGAGTGACCTCTTTAGCAATGGTTTTCGCTACTATATTTTTATAAAGCTATCCAGTTCCTTCAAAATTATCAAGTTCATTACGTTAAAGGTTTTTCGCCAGAAACCATTCGTAGCCCTCCGTCATTTCAGACGGGTAGTACGTAGTATTCATGCTATATTTGTTGACCTTCGTCAAGGCATAGTGTATGGTAGCTGCTTGTTACCTTTCTGCTGCATAGATAGATGCGTTGGTTTGGGACAGTTGTATAGCCTTGTTGACCTTCGTCAAGGGCTTGTACGGGTGGGTTCAAATTAACCTGGACAATGACGGGTAGAACTTGACATGTGACTTATAATTTGTTGACCTTTGTCAAGGTCATAAGAGCATGGGGCAAAAATCACATCGGGAGTTTCTAAAGAAACTGAAACTTGCCAGATATACGCTGTTAGTGTATATGCCCTAGAGGCCATTACTGTATCATACTAGTATGTATATTACTTGATGGAAGCTTGGGATAATCACAGTTGTACAGACAATCTTGCTCAATATAGTAGTATGCTACTTGGTTTGTCTCTGCTTTAATGTGTACATGTGTGTTTCTTTATTATATCACCTATACGCATTAGTAGAGCCCTTAGGATCTTTGCTTGATTATCGGCGTTGTGATGGCGATCACACTCGTGGGGGCTGGGTAATCCGCAAGCACATCCTTATACACGTCCCTAGTCGTAGGATTATCGAGATAGGGCATCGATACTCCAGAGTAGACTAGCGTATGCGCTTCTCATCCCAGCACGGGAGACGGTCTGTCCCACAGCCGTCAGTATGTCGTACTTGAGATAGTATGCGGGTGCTCGTTAGGTTACGAGTACACTGGACAGGACTCGTCGGGAACTGATGGTTGGTATTATACCTATCGTCAGTTATCAGTTCCCAGGTGACATGAGTACGGCTTAGTCCGCTGACTTGACACTGTCACTTCGCCTTGAGTGTGTTCCCACTGTTCTTTGATTACTACCCTACCACGGCTCTACTGAGTCGTGCAAACAGGTAGTGGTTGGGTGCAGTCCCGAAGCACTTGGAGGTAGTGACGGTTAGACAGGATTCGTCTCTCCAGGTATTGGGGGTTGACATCGCGCTGTGTCTAGGAGAGTCATTACACGAGTAGTCCCTGGCCAGGGAAAGCGAGATATACTGGTAGGTTTCCAGTGTTATCTCAGGGTGTTCTGGGCTTCACTCCGACACGACTTGTACCGCTATTAGGGGACTGACGTTTACCGCCCCCTAGGCCCGCCATGCGATGTATCAGACGAACAGACCGGACTGTACGGAGATTGTCACATACAGGCTCAGTAGGAGTTCAGATGGGTTTACCTCATCGGCCTTCTTATCGACATCAACCTGGGGACCGTTACGTACAGCTAGTGCCGCTTACGGTCTATGGTTAAACCCACTGCCAGCGTAGTGTCGAGTCTTTAGTGTCCCACACAGAGAGTTTCCCTGCACTGAGCGAAACGTGTAGAGGCCGTATGGTTTTACGGCAGGGCTGCGATCACTTATGTACACTTGTGTGCGTGTGGTGTTCGGGCAGGCAATACTAGTGGGCTTTGGTTTAAGCCGGATCGTAGTATTGCACGGATGGATTTTTTTTTGTCTTCTGCGCATCCGCATTCTACGGAATGTGGATGCAGGTGTGTATGCACAGTTTTCCGGAGCGATAAAGGAGGAGGTGCCTCATTAGGGTTTTGGCAAGTCGTTTGGTCGAAACCATTATGAGCCGCGGACATCGTTTACTAATCCTTTTAGTGATAATTTTATGATGGCTAATTGCATTGACCATTTGACCACCATGACCTCTCTTGACTTTGTTGACCGGTTGACCGTGTTAACCATTGACCTTCAAGAGAGGTCTACACTCTTCTTTTCATTTTCATTTTCTTTTTGATTATGATAATGGTCATTTCAATTTAGCCATCAACTTTATCTTGATAGGATTGGTAATGATGGTTTAGTGTATTATTGAACCATGGTTCATTTTCTTAAGTTCACAATTTCTTTCTCATTCTCTCTCTTGCCTTTTTCTAGTGAGAAGAAAAGAAATGCACCATGGTTGCTAGCTCCTCCTTCTTCCTCCTCTTGATTCATATTTTGATCTAATGTGTTGAGAGATAAAGATCCCACAAAGACAAAACCATCTCTCTACCACTTCTACACAACCTAGGGCTTCTAGACTAGCAATCTCTTTGCCCTAGTTACCTCGGCTCGAGGTGGAGCTCGGTGTACATCTCTCGGGTGGATCGTCTTCGACTCAAGGAGGCCGCGGAGGTGACCAAAGTCCGGATCTACCATCGGAGCAAACAAAGAGAAGAACAACAAGAAGAGAAGGAGTTCAAGTTGAGGTATAACCCATAACCGAGTAGATAAATCTCTAGTTAGGATGCTAGTGTGTTGTTTAGCAAAGATCCGGTTTTTACGGTCCATGTTACCAAGTCTAGAAAAAATTTTGTTTTACCGTTTTCGCAACCCCGAAAGTACCGGGAGAGGCAACGTGGATCTAACAGTGGTATCAGAGCCTAACTAAACACACCCTAGCATGTTCACAAAGTATTTAGAATATCGACCGAACGAAAAAATCGCAAAACACCCCGGAAACCCAAAGTTTCTGCCGATTTCTTTTCTGCTCAAAAAATAATAAATCATGTATTAAAAATCGGCTCAGGCTTTTGTTAGAACACTGGAGAAAAACAATCCCCTGACTCGGCTAAAGCGCCGCGGAACCGCGGCCGAGTTAGCTCGGTTGTGAATCGGGTTTCCTGCAGTGTTCATGTTAGTTGTATGTATGCCCTAGAGGCCAGTATTGTACAGATGATGTATATTATATTGGATGCTTGGACATATATAGAGATGTCTTTCTTGCTCGATATGATAGTATGCTATCAGGTTGCTCTTTATCTTAACATGTACACTTGTCTCTTTAAACTGTCTTATAGTTACATTTTGGTAAAGCCCTTAGGATGTGTACTTGACTACCTGGACTATGATGCAGATCATACTAATGGGGACATGGTAGTCCATAGGTACATCCTTCAAGGTCCCTAATCGTGGGTGTATCGAGACGGGGCATCGATATACCAGTGTAGACTAGCGTATACGTTTCTCGACCCATGAGATGGGCGATGGATGATCACATATCCATTGGTATTTGACATTAGAGATGGTATACGGGTGCTCAGTAGAGACTGGGTACACTGGACGGACTCGCCGAGAACTCCCAGATGGTATTATACCTCACGTCAGATGGCAGTTCTCAGGTGACACCTGTGCAGGTTAGTCTGTAGACCCGAGATCATCATAGAGTCTTGTGTGATTCCCACCGTGCTTTGATCTCCACCTTACCACGTCCATGATGGCGTGCAAAACGGTGGTCTTTAGGTACAGTCCCGAGTCACATGGAGGCAATGAGCGATAGGAGGGGTTTCGTCTCTCCCGGTATTGGGGGTTGATGTTGCGCTGTGCTCGATTGGCCGTAACAGGGAAGTCCCTGGCCAGGGCTGATCAGAGATTTGCTGGTAAGTGTTACCAGTAGTTTCTCGACCCGTTATGTGTTAGTGTATATGCCCTAGAGTCCATTACTGTATCATACTAGTTTGTATATTACTTGATGGAAGCTTGGGATATTCACAGTTGTGTATACAATCTTGCTCAAAATGGTAGTATGCTACTTGGTTTGTCTCTGCTTTAATATGTGCATGTGTTTCTTTTAGCATATTGCTGATATACATATTAGTAGAGCCCTTAGGATCTTTGCTTGATTACCAGCGTGGTGATGGCGCTCACACTCGTGGGAGCAGGGTGATCTATAAGCACATCCTTATACAGGTCCCTAGTCGTTGGACTATCGAGACAGGGCATCGATACTCCGGAGTAGACTAGCGTATGCGCTTCTCATCCCAGTGTGGGAGACGGTCTGTCCCACAGCCGTCAGTACGTCGTACTTGAGATAGTATACGGGTGCTCGTTGGGTTACGAGTACACTGGACAGGACTTGTCGGGAACTGTTGGTTGGTATTATACCTATCGTCAGTTATCAGTTCCCAGGTGACATGAGTACAGCTTAGTCCGCTGACTTGACACTGTCACTTCGCCTCGAGTGTGTTCCCACTGCACTTTGATTACTACCCTACCACGGCTCAAAGGAGTCGTGCAAACAGGTAGTTTTTGGGTGCAGTCCCGAAGCACTTGGAGGCAGTGACGGTTAGACAGGATTCGTCTCTCCCGGTATTGGGGGTTGACATCGCGCTGTGTCTAGGAGAGCCATTACACGAGTAGTCCCTGGCCAGGGCAAGCGAGATATACTGGTAGGTTTCCAGTGTTATCTCAGGGTGTTCTGGGCTTCACTCCGGCACGACTTGTACCGCTATTAGGGGACTGACGTTTACCGCCCCCCTAGGCCCGCCATGCGATGTATCAGACGAACAGACCGGACTGTATGGAGATTGTCACATACAGGCTCAGTAGGAGTTCAGATGGGGTTCACCTCGTCAGTCTTCTTATCGACATCTACCTGGGGACCGTTACGTACAGCTAGTGCCGCTTGCGGTCTGTGGTTAAACCCACTGCCAGCGTAGTGTCGAGTCTTTAGAGTCCCACACAGAGAGCTATTCGCCTTTAGGCTAAATGAGTAGAGGTCGCATGGTTTTGCGACAGGGTTCGTTCACATTCACGCACTTGTGCACGTTTGCTGTCCGGACAGTTTATACTAGCGGGCTTTGGTTTAAGCCGGATCCTAGTATATGATTTGAGATTGGTTTTTCTCATTGTGTTCGTGTTCCTCGGATCACGAATGCGGGTGCGTATGCACAGTTGCTTGAGATTGAGGGAGAGGACCTTGATTAGGGTTAATGGCTATTGTCATTTTATTAACCCTAATGTTTATGTGTGTGTTATTGTTAATTAGTAATTAGTTTAATAATTGTCCATGGTTGTGGTTGTTGACCATTTGACTTCTTTGACTTGTTGACCTAGGTTGACACTTTGACCATCATCATTTCTTTTGGAAGATGCTTTTTGATATTTGCAAATTGAAATGATAATGGTCATGTCATGATTTACCATGATAATTATCTAGCTAATTATTCAATTAAATTAATTCACACATATTAGTGAGAAGGGCTCTATTATTTTTCTCACTCTCTCATATCATTTCTCTCTCTTGTTCATCCTCTCCCTCAAGCTCTCTCCCTCTCATGTGTTGAGAAACAAAAAGCTTGAGAAAAACCTTCACTTGATCTTCTCTACTCTCTTCTAGGGTTCAAGTCTTAGCATTTCTTGCACTCTAGTTACTCCTAGCTTGGAGTTGAAGCTAAAGGTCGAGGCTTTCGGGTGGATCCTTCTTTGACGGGAGAAGACAAGCAAGGTGACCTCTTTCTACCATTCCTAGGAGCAAGGAGAGAAGGACTAAAGACCAAAGGTATAACCTTTCCATCACTTAGCTACTTTGTAGTTAGGTCTAGCAAGTTTATGTTTAGCAAAGATCCTCACAAGCTTGGTCCATGTTGCCTAAGTCCATAAAAATCCAATTTTTATTACGTTTTCCGCCTCCCCGTAAGCACCGGGGTGGGCAACGTGGACTTACAGTGGTATCAGAGCCTAACTAAACCTAAACTAGCTAAGTAGTTAAGTGTAACGAAGTTTCGAAGCCGGAAAATCGAAAAACCAAACTCGCAAAACCCTAGTTTCTGTTAATATTTTTTCTGGTCAAAATAAAATTTGTTATACACCAAAAATTATCTCAGGGTTTTGTGTAAAAAACCACCAAAGACGAACCAGAGAGGCGACTAAAGGACCGCGGATCCGCGGCAATAGGAAGCTCTTGCCGCGGAAGCGCGGCCGTATTGTCCCCTCTCTGCATCGTTTTTGGTGAAGTATGTTTCTGTGTTGGTTTTGGGATTTTTAGGATATGTTATTTGTGCCCAGATTTTCCAGAACTAAAATTTACTTTTGGGGGCCTATAAATCCGTATTTTTTCGAAACTTCACTACACTTTAACTATATCGGTTATATCTGTGATGCTTGTATGTATTGAACGTCGGCTAATCGCTATAAGTCGATTAGTCGGGGTTATACATCTCTGTGATCTGTGATTGTTATTGGTTTGTGGATATGAATGGATTGGATTGTCGCGGGTGAATAGCCGGGGTGGATGTGAGATGAGCGTTATTTTTCTTTCATTCATTTGTAACCTGTAAATTGATGTAATAATATTATTTGTATGGACGCACAACCGGGTCGGGGTTGTAGCCGTCATTGTATAATTCTTTTTACTGTTTTTGCTCCTAGGATAGACCCATGGAGGGGGTGCACAAACTACCGGGTATCTCGAAGTGCCGAGTGGCCTACTCACGGTGGTGAGGGAGGTTGCTTCGCTTCGGGTGCTTGGCGGGTAGTTTGACGCACCCGTAGGGGTCTTGGGTGGGGTATTGGCTATTCACCGCGACCGTGTAATCCGCTTTACGTTGCAGGCTCGAACGCATTGCGGATTCCTAGTATATCCAATGTATTCATCTGTGATCTGTAATGTCTATCATTGCTATATACTTATATATAATAACTATTTAGGCGTTGCTTATGTTTTACAGCCGCGCTAGCCCAGCCCCCGCTCTGTCGTTAGTTAAGTAACCTAACGGGTGATGACGGGGCCCCGTGGCGAATGCGAATGGCATAAGCGTACGTCATATTTTGGTTGTTTTCTGCAATGGTAGGATTAAATGATGGGATGCATTAAAAGAACTAATGCAAGAAAATAAACCAAGTAAAAGTCGATTGGAACACTTTGAAAACCACTCGGTTCTTTTCAAAACTAAAACTTTTAAACGCGGAGCTTGAACCACTCCTTTTTAAAAGCTATCTCGTTCCATCGATTAGATCAAGTTCACTACGTTCACGGTTTCGCCAAAACCATCCGTAGCCCTCCGTCATTCCACATGAATGGTCAAAAAGTATTCAAGCTATGTATTTTGGCCAAAGTCAAGGCATAGTGATTGGTAGCTATTGGGTATTCATGTGCAGCATAGATAGATGCGTTGGTTTGGGACAGTCGTGCTGCCATTTTGGCCAAAGTCAAGGGTAGGTACGGGTGGGTCCAAATTAACCAGGAGAATGACGGGTAGAACTTGACATGTGACTTATGATATTTTGGCCAAAGTCAAGGTCATAAGAGCATGGGGCAACAATCCACATCGGGAGTTTCATAAGTACTGAAACTTGCTAGCTTTGCATACCATTTGGAGTGTGATGATTCTGGTAGGATTCCTTCGGTTTTATCACGCGATGATATTTGGATCCCGATCCTACTGTGAGTATATGCTACTCCTCGGGAAAACTCTCACTTAACGATCAATGCTATAAACTTAGTAGGTGTCTAGAAAGGTGTTAGCGGGGCTACGCCCACAGGGAAAAGAGGTTACTTAATTAAGGAACTTCGCGAAAGCGTTGGAAAACCTCCCTCGAAGTACCGACACTGGCCTGGCTGAACGGTTAAGCAAGTATTGTACGGTGAGAGTAATCCTGACTAATCCTTCCTTTACGGTTTGAGAAGGGATTCGAGAGACAGTGGGAGCCATCCAGTTTAGACAAATTAAAAACCACTCTAAACTTGCAAGAGCATCATGCTAAAGTGTTTCTTTTCTCTCTCCTAATTGCAGCGACCATTCAAGATGACCGGACTTAAGTTATTACTAGATAAAAACATATTGACAGGGCCAAACTACAAAGATTGGCTCAAGAATGTCAAGATGGCAATCACTTACGACAAGTTGGGGTATGTCCTTACCACCAAAGCACCCCCTGTCCCAGGTCCCACCTCCAGCGTCGCGGATAAGGAAATCCGTAAGACATGGGAGATAGATTGCGCGAAGGCCAAATGCCTCGTATTAGCCTCGATGGACAATGAACATCAGCGGAGGCACGAGAATATGGACCTAGAGTCCATATTTCTTCATACAAAAGAACTGTATGGGGAGCAGTCTCGTATCGCAAGATACGAAGTGTCGAAGAAGCTATTTTCGGCAAGGTTGGCCGTCGGATCATCGGTAGCGGAACACGTGCTTAAGATGATTGGCTACATTGAGGAGCTCGCGGACCTTGGGACCACGTTGGAGAATGAGCTCTATACTGATTTGATTCTCCAGTCCCTTCCTTCCACTTACGCCCAGTTTATTCTGAACTTCAACATGCAAGGAAAGGAGGTAGAACTTTCCGAACTTCTGAACATGTTGAGGAGTGCTGAGGGCACCCTACAGAAAGGTAGGGAGACATCCGCTTTGTTTGTAGGAGGATCTTCCTCTTCTAGATCCAAGGCGAAAGCCAAGGGTAAGAAGAAGAAAGCCCCCGCCAAACCAAGAGGAGGTGTCGGTAAAGTGGATACGAAGGGAAAAGGTAAAGCAACAAAGATAGCGGGGAAGCTGGTGGGGAAGGAAGAATGCTTCTATTGTCACAAAAGTGGTCACTGGAAACAGGATTGCAAGGCTTGGAAAGCCAGAACACAGGATTTGAAGCGAGTTGCAGCTTCAGCTTCAGGTGTGTATGTTATTGAAAACTGTCTATCAATAAACTCTACTTCCTGGGTATTGGATACCGGATCAGGATCTCATATCTGTAATTCTTTGCAGGCGTTGAGAAAGCGTAGAGTTTTGAAGGCAGGTGACATGACCCTCAGAGTTGCGAACGGTGCTAGCATGGATGCTGAGGCCGTGGGGGACTATCACCTGGGATTGTCAGATGGACATTTTTTGGTTTTGCGTAGTTGTTATTATGTACCAAATGCAACCTGTAATATCATTTCTGTATCTTTATTATCTAAAGAAGGTTATGAATTTGCATTTGTAAGTAATGTAGTGAACATTCACCTTAATCAAGCTTTGATTGGGTCAGGTACATTGAACAACGGTATATACGTATTAAACCAACCACAGATTTTCAATGTCCAGAATACACACAAAAGAAAGTCTCCAGAAATTAATAAAACTTTCTTATGGCATTGTAGACTGGGGCACATCAATGAGAGAAGGTTGACTAAGTTACACACAGAAGGATATTTGGATTCGTTCGAATATCAATCGTATGCAACTTGTCAATCCTGTCTCAAGGGAAAGATGACAAAGACTCCGTTTACTGGACACGGAGAAAGAGCGAGCGAGCTCTTGGGACTCGTACACAGCGACGTGTGCGGTCCAATGTCTACACATGCGCGAAGCGGTTATTCTTACTTCATTACTTTTACGGATGACTTTTCAAGGTACGGTTATGTCTTCTTAATGAAACATAAATCCGAGGCTTTTGAAAAATTCCAGGAATATAAGAATGAAGTAGAAAAACAAACAGGCAAAAGTATAAAGACACTGAGATCTGATCGAGGTGGTGAATACTTGAGTGCCGAGTTCCTGTGTTACTTAAAAGAGAATGGAATTCTCTCTCAGCTTACTCCTCCATACACTCCGCAACATAATGGTGTATCGGAGAGACGGAACCGAACCCTATTGGATATGGTACGGTCCATGATGAGTAATGCTGAGTTGCCGCGATCGTTTTGGGGATATGCGCTAGAATCAGCGGCATACCTTTTGAACCGGGTTCCAACTAAGACTGTGCCTACTACACCATATCAGATGTGGTGTGGGAAGAAACCCTATCTTAATCATATTAAGACATGGGGATATCCAGCTTTTGTAAAAAAGCAGCATGCGGACAAGCTCGAGGCACGCTCAGTACAGTGCAAGTTTGTGGGATA
Organism: Agapanthus africanus; assembly: GCA_030015575.1. Classification (NCBI taxonomy): domain Eukaryota; kingdom Viridiplantae; phylum Streptophyta; class Magnoliopsida; order Asparagales; family Amaryllidaceae; genus Agapanthus; species Agapanthus africanus. The sequence continues at coordinate 237,610,395 of CM057337.1, forward strand.
TCCAAAGAACTCCAAAGGATATTACTTCTATTGCGAAGAGGAACAAAAAGTCCTTGTTTCTCGCCATGCCCACTTTCTAGAACAACAGTTCATAGAAAAAGAATCAAGTGGGAGCGCAATAGAACTGGAAGAAATTCCAGAACCACGAGCTATTACTGAAAGCTTGGTTGATCCAGAGGGTTCGAAAGATCAGGACATTCCCACGCCACTCCGCAGAAGTAGTAGGCAGTCTCATCCGCCCGAGAGATACTACGGTTTTCTCATTGACGGGGATAGAGAGGATTGCATCATAGACTGTAATGAGCCTACTAGCTTCCAGCAAGCCATACAGAGCGTTGACTCGGTAAAATGGCTGGATGCAATGCGGACCGAGATGGAGTCCATGTACACCAACAAAGTATGGACGTTGGACATTGCTCCAGACGGGGTAAAACCCGTAGGATGCAAGTGGATCTTCAAAAGGAAGATTGGTGTAGATGGACAGGTTGAGACCTATAAAGCTAGACTGGTAGCAAAGGGTTTTCGTCAGCGACCTGGTTTGGACTATGACGAAACCTTTTCTCCAGTAGCTATGCTGAAATCCATTCGGATCCTTCTTGCCATTGCTGCCTTCCACGATTATGAGATTTAGCAGATGGACGTAAAGACAACTTTTCTAAATGGTCATTTAGAGGAGTGTGTCTATATGGATCAGCCAGAGGGTTTCATTCAGAGTGGGAGCAGCGGAAAGGTGTGCAAGTTGCTTAAGTCCATTTATGGACTAAAGCAGGCATCGCGGAGTTGGAACATCTGTTTTGATGAGACGGTCAAGGAATTTGGCTTTATCAAAAATCCAGATGAACCATGCATCTATTGTAGATTTGTAGCGAGAACTGTAGTATTCCTCGTTTTATACATGGATGACATTCTCTTAATAGGAAATGACATTCCTATGCTACAATCTGTCAAGGGGTTCTTGTCACACAGGTTCTCTATGAAAGACCTGGGTGATGCCTCTTTACATTCTGGGTATCCGGATCTACCGTGACAGATCCAAGAGGATATTAGGACTTTCGCAGTCCAGGTACATCGACACCATACTGAAGAGATTCAGTATGGAAGATTCTAAGCGTGGTAATTTACCGGCTTGTCACGGGATCACCCTCTCCAAAGAGATGTCTCCCAAGAATGATTTGGAGAGGGATCGCATGTCTATTATACCCTACGCTTCTGCGGTAGGCTCTATAATGTATGCAATGTTGTGTACCAGACCGGATGTGGCTTATGCACTGAGTGTGGTAAGCAGGTATCAGTCAAACCCAGGGAAGAAACATTGGATAGCAGTAAAGAACATTCTCAAGTACCTGAGAAGGACTAAGGAGATGTTCTTGGTGTATGGCGGAAAAGACCTGCAGATTGAGGCCTTTGCTGACTCCAGCTTCCAGAGTGACAAGGATGATTCCAAGTCCATGTCGGGTTTTGTCTTCACCCTCAATGGAGGGGCGGTGTGTTGGAAGAGCTCCAAACAGGAAACCGTTGCTGACTCGACGATGGAAGCGGAATACATCGCTGCATCTGATGCCGCAAAAGAAGCTGTCTGGATGAGGAAGTTCTTGAGAGAACTTCAGGTGGTTCCGTCCATTGTTGACCCAATACCTCTGTATTGCGACAACAACGGGGCTATAGCTTTAGCAAAGGAACCCAGATCCCATCAGAGATCCAGACACATCTTAAGGCGGTATCACCTGATCAGGGAGATCGTGGATCGCCAGGAGATCGAGGTCCGGAGAGTTGCATCAGAGGATAACACAGCAGATCCATTCACCAAGGCCTTTCCCAGACTCAGTTCGAGCGGCTGATCGAGATGATAGGTCTTCGATACGCCAGTACATGGCCTTAGTGCAAGTGGGAGATTGTTAGTGTATATGCCCTAGAGGCCATTACTGTATCATACTAGTTTGTATATTACTTGATGGAAGCTTGGGATATTCACAGTTGTGTATACAATCTTGCTCAAAATGGTAGTATGCTACTTGGTTTGTCTCTGCTTTAATATGTGCATGTGTTTCTTTTAGCATATTGCTGATATACATATTAGTAGAGCCCTTAGGATCTTTGCTTGATTACCAGCGTGGTGATGGCGCTCACACTCATGGGAGCTGGGTGATCTATAAGCACATCCTTATACAGGTCCCTAGTCGTTGGACTATCGAGACAGGGCATCGATACTCCGGAGTAGACTAGCGTATGCGCTTCTCATCCCAGTGTGGGAGACGGTCTGTCCCACAGCCGTCAGTACGTCGTACTTGAGATAGTATACGAGTGCTCGTTGGGTTACGAGTACACTGGACAGGACTCGTCGGGAACTGTTGGTTGGTATTATACCTATCGTCAGTTATCAGTTCCCAGGTGACATGAGTACAGCTTAGTCCGCTGACTTGACACTGTCACTTCGCCTCGAGTGTGTTCCCACTGCACTTTGATTACTACCCTACCACGGCTCAAAGGAGTCGTGCAAACAGGTAGTTTTTGGGTGCAGTCCCGAAGCACTTGGAGGCAGTGACGGTTAGACAGGATTCGTCTCTCCTGGTATTGGGGGTTGACATCGCGCTGTGTCTAGGAGAGCCATTACACGAGTAGTCCCTGGCCAGGGCAAGCGAGATATACTGGTAGGTTTCCAGTGTTATCTCAGGGTGTTCTGGGCTTCACTCCGGCACGACTTGTACCGCTATTAGGGGACTGACGTTTACCGCCCCCCTAGGCCCGCCATGCGATGTATCAGACGAACAGACCGGACTGTACGGAGATTGTCACATACAGGCTCAGTAGGAGTTCAGATGGGGTTCACCTCGTCAGTCTTCTTATCGACATCTACCTAGGGACCGTTACGTACAGCTAGTGCCGCTTGCGGTCTGTGGTTAAACCCACTGCCAGCGTAGTGTCGAGTCTTTAGAGTCCCACACAGAGAGCTATTCGCCTTTAGGCTAAATGAGTAGAGGTCGCATGGTTTTGCGACAGGGTTCGTTCACATTCACGCACTTGTGCACGTTTGCTGTCCGGACAGTTTATACTAGCGGGCTTTGGTTTAAGCCGGATCCTAGTATATGATTTGAGATTGGTTTTTCTTATTGTGTTCGTGTTCCTCGGATCACGAATGCGGGTGCGTATGCACAGTTGCTTGAGATTGAGGGAGAGGACCTTGATTAGGGTTAATGGCTATTGTCATTTTATTAACCCTAATGTTTATGTGTGTGTTATTGTTAATTAGTAATTAGTTTAATAATTGCCCATGGTTGTGGTTGTTGACCATTTGACTTCTTTGACTTGTTGACCTAGGTTGACACTTTGACCATCATCATTTCTTTTGGAAGATGCTTTTTGATATTTGCAAATTGAAATGATAATGGTCATGTCATGATTTACCATGATAATTATCTAGCTAATTATTCAATTAAATTAATTCACACATATTAGTGAGAAGGGCTCTATTATTTTTCTCACTCTCTCATATCATTTCTCTCTCTTGTTCATCCTCTCCCTCAAGCTCTCTCCCTCTCATGTGTTGAGAAACAAAAAGCTTGAGAAAAACCTTCACTTGATCTTCTCTACTCTCTTCTAGGGTTCAAGTCTTAGCATTTCTTGCACTCTAGTTACTCCTAGCTTGGAGTTGAAGCTAAAGGTCGAGGCTTTCGGGTGGATCCTTCTTTGACGGGAGAAGACAAGCAAGGTGACCTCTTTCTACCATTCCTAGGAGCAAGGAGAGAAGGACTAAAGACCAAAGGTATAACCTTTCCATCACTTAGCTACTTTGTAGTTAGGTCTAGCAAGTTTATGTTTAGCAAAGATCCTCACAAGCTTGGTCCATGTTGCCTAAGTCCATAAAAATCCAATTTTTATTATGTTTTCTGCCTCCCCGTAAGCACCGGGGTGGGCAACGTGGACTTACATTATGAGCCTCACATCGGCACGACTTATCGGTTATTGGGGTCTGACGTTTACCACCCCTAGACTTGATATGCGACATATCAGACGAACAGACCGGACTGTACGGTAAGTGTTACTGGTTGGATTCACAGGAGTGTGAGCGGGCTAGCTCGTCGATCTTCTGATCGCTCAATACCCGGGTGGCCGTTACGTTTAGCAGACCGCTTGCGGCTTGTGGGTGCTTGATATGATCATCATCTGCTACCGGCGTATTGACGAGTCTTTAGAGTCTTACACAGGGGTTTCCTGGCTCAAGCGAAACGAAATAGGAGCGCATATGAGATATGTGCGGGACCGAGAATAATGCGAGTATGTGATACCGTATTTCATTCTCGCGATGAATGTTTCGATTGGTTGTATGCGATATAACCTAGTTATCGAATCGTTGATTCGATAAATCGATACATTGTATACTAGTCGGTTATGTGCGACATGACCGGATCGTTAAATCAAGTGTTGATTTAATGATTTAATGTATAATTATATATTTGATATATTACTTTGCATTAACTAGTATTGGTTCACTTTAAATGGATTTTCTCACTTGATGTGCAAGTTGTATATGTGATATACTTTTGTGCACATGTTTGTATCATGTTTGATGATGCTTGCTCATTTGGTTAAGTGTAAAGAATTAAACCTCGGTTAAGTAAATGGTTAGGGTTTTTATTTATTCATTTATTTATTTTGATTATTGGTTTTGGAAAAGAAAATGGAAATGGTGGCTTTTCTTGTCTCTTTCATGAAGCTTCATGAAGGGTTGAAACCTTGACCATTTTTGTTTTCTTCTCTTAACCTAACCATTCACCTAACCCTAGTTTAATCTCTACACTTGACCATGGTTAGTATATGATAAGTATTCATATTACTTTCTTTTTTAATCCAACACTTATCATATTCTAGCTTCTTCTTCTTCATCTTCATCATGAAGAAAAGCTTGCCTCCATTAATGGCACCTTGAGTAAAAGAGTGAGAAATCCAATTCTAAAGTGAACCCACCTCCTATTTCTTCACCCTCTACCTCTTGCCAAGTAGTATAGGGTGTTTTCTTCACAAGTTTCACGACTCGGTGAAGTTGGAGCTTGATCTTGTGTTGCCTCGACGTAGATCATCTTCGGCATCGAAGCCGACGACCTAGCCCGCCCATTTCTCCGATGAAGCCGATGCAAGAGTCCGGGATTCGAGATGGACAGCGATAGGACGTCTACGTGGAGCTAAGGAAGTGGAGAACCGGATCTACAAAGGTTGTAGCCTCTTTTCTTTAGTTAAATTGTTAACTAGTTTCACTTTTCGCCTAAAATTCTAGTCAACGATCCGTATTAGAGTTTCTCGGCACTCATAAAATTTGAAATTGGCATGGTTGATGCCTTGTGAGACTTCATTAGCGTGCCTAGGAACCCTACAGTGGTATCAGAGCCTAGCTAGAGCCTTAGGCGATGTCTAGACGACGTTTGAAACCCGAATGAACATCGAAACCCTAAAAGAAATTGCTCTCTGGACTTTTTTCAAAAACTGGGTTTTTTCCAGATTAAAAATGCTTAAAAAATTCAGCAGGGAATTCTAAGAATTACGGTGCAAAAATTATCTCATGATGCCTCTAAAGCGCGGCGGAACCGCGGCAGAAGCCTGGCTTCTGCGGCGGTTCCGCGGCCACTTGATGGGATTTGCCTTTAAACTTTGCACAGTAATTCATGTTTTCAGGTGCTGAGTTTTATGGGAATTTTTAATATTTATTCAAGAGTTGAATTTTCTTGGGTTATTTTGGGGATTCGATGATTCGATCGGATTATCAGATTTTGTCTATGTGGATTCCGGATAATTTTTTGAATATGTTAAAAAGTTCGACCGGATATAAATACCCAAGTTTTCCCCTGCCGGAAAATTTCCAAGTGTTGGATTTTTCTCAGGTTTAAAGACGTTCTGAGTAGTGCAAGTAACGCGATGGTCCCTCTAGAAGACAACAAACCTTAACTCGATTATGTGACCGTCTTGAACTGCCCTTTGAACCTTAGGGTTTGGGGTAGTACGGCGTGCCACATGTGAGGCGTTGGCTTGACCCTTCTACGGCTGGACCGTTGGTACTGAGGCATGAAGTGAATGTCTTTGAACTTATTTCATATGTTGAACGGTTTCGGGAAAACTTGGGTGTTCGAATGTTCGATCGGAAAGTTTAATATTTTCTATTTATCCGGAATGGGATACAATAATTGGAATTCACAAACAGTTATGAGATAGCTGAATGAATGTTATAAATCTAGCCGTTTAGTCTCATTAGATATTGAAAAGAGTTTTCGATAATGGGACTAAAATGCGGGGTTTATAAGTGTTAGGCATGCGATGTCTAAAGAGGCTGCGGATTCCAACTGTTATAGTTTTACACTTTCTTTTCTGTGACCGTAAGTGTAATATGTGATATCGCCGGTTTCGTTGCTATATGTCAACGACAATTGGGATGCGCATATTTACTTACGTTGATGACATGTGATGTTATGTGTTGCTGGATATGTTATATTGGATCGTCGTGTTTGAATAGCCGGGGGTTTTTATGTGAGATGAGTGTTTTTCATTTTCATTCATGTAAAAACTTGTATGTAATATTCTTTTATTGGGGCACTTCCAGGTTGCGGAAGTTATCACCTTTTTGTATATTATTTACTTTTCCGCACTAGGATAGACCCAAGGAGGGGAGCACAAGTAACCGGGTTCTGGAGTCCAATGGGAGACCAACTCGAGGAGTCGAGTCCGGGTCTCCTAACTCTAGAATTGGTAGGGTTGCTTGCCGCTCTCGTAGGGGTCTAGGGGTGTGGGTTTGGCTATTCATCACGACCGTGGAATCCGTGTTTTATACTGGCTCGTATTTAAAACACGGACGTCCTAGTATATCCAATATTTCATATGATTCTTCTGCTACGATATCTGTGATGTGATCATGTGATATGTTCTGTGATGGATACAGTATATAGTATATATGATATATTATATAGGCGATACTTATGTTTTACACCCGCGCTAGCCCTGCCCCGCTCTGCCGTTAGTTACCTAACCTAACGGTGCACGAGGGGACATCGAGGCGAATGCGGATGGCATAAGTGTACGTCGTATTTATCTGTGATGTTTAGGTACTTAAATGATGGGACATCATTAATGTGATTAATGAAAGAAAAGAAACCTAAGATGTTGTAGAATCAAATTTTAAACAAAAACAGGTAGCTACAATTCTTGCTTTGCATAGCAGTATATATGATATACCCTGCACCTTATTCGATGAGGAAAGGACCGAGATCCCTTCACCGGGAGTGACTCCTTTAGCAATAACTGGCAGATGCTACACACTCGGTTTGATTTTTGATTGCTTCTATAGTTTCAGCTTTGCACAGTGATATATATGATATATCCCGCACCTCATTCGACGAGGAAAGGGCTGACGATCCCTTCACCGGGAGTGACCCCTTTAGCAAAACTAGAAAAGCCTCAAAATCACTCCATTTCAAAACTTCACTTGATTCTACAACGATATCAAGTTCTTTACGCTCATGGTTTTTTCTGAAAAACCTGCGTAGCCCTCCGTCATTTCAGATAGATGTTATTTAGTATTCGTACTATGTTTGTTGACTTAGTCAAGGCATAGTGTACGGTAGCTAAATAATGTTTATCTGTTACAACATGAGATGTGATTGGATTAGGGCATTCGCACGGCCTTGTTGACTCAGTCAAGGGTCGTACGGGGGGGTTTAATTCAATCGAGAAATGCACGGGTTGAACTTGACAAGCGATTTATGGTTTGTTGACTTAGTCAAGGTAATAGATCGCTAGGGGCAAAAGCATTATTGGGAATTTCAAGTGTTGAAATTTGCAATTAGATTGCATACCTTCTATGAAATAGTTGGATCCCGATACCCACTGCGAGTAAGAGTTACTCCTGGGAGAGTTTTACACATTACAATTAGCCGATCAAGTAGGTGTCTAGAAAGGTGTCAACGGGGTTACGCCTCTGGAAAAACGAGGTTTACATTAATTAGGTTCGTGCGAAAGCACGGGGGACCTCCCTCAAAGTACCGACACTGGCCTGGCTGAAAGATTGGCGAACTTGTAGTGTGTAATTAATCCCGGCTAGTCTTTCCTTTTAGGGTTTGAAGGAAGATTTGATAAAAACCAGTGGGAGCCATCCTGATTAGATAAGATAATAACCAATCTGATCTTGCACGAGCTTACGCTAAAGTGTTTTCTTCTCTCTCTCTCCAGGTAGCGACCATGTCATGCCCTAATAAAGATAATAATATGGATGTATTGACCGAACCCGCATGTTATACTGTGCAGGGGAACGTTGGACCCGTTCTTTCTTATAAGAGTTATAAGACTGAACAGGGAATAGGAGAATATCTAGATTCTTAAGCCGCCCAAAAGAACATGCATGTTGATGCATCTTCTTCGGGTGTGTTAGTTATTGAGAACTGTTTTTCAGTTCACCCTACGTCCTGGGTATTAGATACCGGATCAGGATCCCATATATGTAAGCAGTTACATGGGCTACGGAAATGTAGAGAACTGGGTAAAAGTGATCATTCCGTTCATGTAGGGAATGGGGCAAATGTTGCAGCCAAAGCTGTTGGCATATATCACCTGGTATTACCAAATGGTGATACACTAGTTCTGAATGAGTGCTATTATATACCGAACATGATGTGCAACATTATATCAGTCTCTTTATTAAGTAAAGAAGGATATAATTTTGTAGTAAAGGATAATGTTATGAACATATTCCTAGATCAAAAGTTGATTGCATCAGGCTCGTTACATAATGGCATATTCATTCTCAATCAAAATACAATCCTCAATATACAAAACACACATAAGAGGAAAAGCTCAGAAATGAACGAATCCTTCTTGTAGCACTGTAGACTTGGTCATATCAATGAGACGCGACTAGCTAAGTTGCATAAGAATGGATATTTGACTTCATTCGAATTATCATCTTATGACACTTGCCATTCATGTCTCAAAGGAAAGATGACCAAAACTCCGTTCACAGGACACGGAGAAAGAGTTACTGAACTCTTGGGACTGATACATAGTGATGTATGCGGTCCTATGTCTACACATGCCAGAAATGGTTCTTCCTACTTCATTACATTCACTGACGATCTCTCTAGATACGGGCATGTGTTCTTGTTGAAACACAAGTCTGAAGCTTTTGAGAAATTCAAAGAATATAAGCACGAGGTAGAGAACCAAACGGGCAAAAGTATTAAGATTCTTCGATCTGATCGAGGAGGTGAATACTTAAGCATTGAATTCCTGGATTATCTAAAAGAGAATGGGATTCTCTCTCAGCTTACTCCTCCTTATACACCACAGCACAACGGTGTATCAGAACGAAGGAATCGCACCCTATTAGATATGGTGCGCTCAATGATGAGCAATGCTAAGTTACCTATTTCTTTTTGGGGGTATGCGCTTGAGACAGCCATATACCTATTGAATCTGGTTCCGTCTAAATCTGTACCTACCACACCATATGAGATATGGAGTGGGAAGAGACCATATTTTAAACGAATTAAGATATGGGGTTATCCAGCCTATGTCAAAAAGCAAAATCCGGACAAACTCGAGGCACGATCAGTTCTTTGCAAGTTTGTGGGATATCCAAAGAATTCTCAAGGATATTTTTTCTACCAAGCGGAGGAACAAAGAGTGTTTGTTGCTCAACATGCCACCTTTTTGGAAAGGGAATTTCTCGCAAAAGAAATTAGTGGCAAAGAGGTAGAGCTGGAAGAGGTTCCAGCACCACAAACTACAACTAATGATTTAGTAGAACCAGAGGATTCAGTAGTACCCGACGAACCCCAGCCTCTCCGCCGATCTAGTAGGGTTTCTCGTCCACCTGAGAGATACTACGGTTTTCTCATTGAAGGTGGAAGCGAAGAATGCATCATGGAGGATGATGACCCAACTAGCTTCGAGCAGGCCATCACGAGTAGGGACTCAGTGAAATGGCTGGATGCTATGCGGTCCGAGATGGAATCCATGTACACCAACAAAGTATGGACTTTGGATGTTGCTCCTGAAGGGGTAAAACCCATCGGGAGCAAGTGGATCTTCAAGAAAAAACTTGGTGTAGATGGGAAAGTGGAGACTTTCAAAGCTAGACTTATAGCAAAGGGTTTTCGTCAAAGACCAGGTGTGGACTATGACGAAACCTTTTCTCCAGTGGCTATGCTTAAATCCATCCGGATCATGCTTGCCATCGCTGCATATCATGATTACGAAATCTGGCAAATGGATGTTAAGACCGCCTTTCTAAATGGTGATTTAGAAGAGTGCGTGTACATGACTCAGCCAGAGGGCTTCGTAGACAGTGGGAGCAGCGGGAAGGTGTGCAAGCTGCTTAAATCCATTTATGGATTAAAGCAAGCATCGCGGAGTTGGAACATCTGCTTTGACGTCGTTATCAAAGAGTTTGATTTCGTCAAAAATCCAGATGAACCTTGTATATACAAGAAGGTAGCAGAGAGTAAGGTTGTCTTCCTCGTATTGTACGTGGACGACATACTCTTGATAGGAAATGATATTCCTATGCTGCAATCGGTCAAGCTCTTCTTATCACAAAGATTCTCAATGAAAGATCTTGGTGATGCCTCCTGCATATTGGGAATCAGGATCTACAGAGATAGATCCAAACGGATATTGGGATTTTCCCAATCCAGGTACATTGACACCATACTAAAGAGGTTTAGTATGGAAGAATCCAAGCGTGGGAACTTGCCCACGATCTCTGGAGTCACTCTCTCCAAAGAGATGTCTCCCAAGACTGATTTGGAGAGAGCTTGCATGCAAGGGATACCCTATGCTTCGGCTGTAGGCTCTATCATGTACGCGATGCTATGTACCAGACCCGATGTAGCATACTCACTAAGTGTAGTGAGCAGGTATCAAGCTGATCCTGGAGAGAGTCACTGGACAGCTGTGAAGAGCATTCTCAAGTACTTACGAAGGACTAAAGAGATGCTCTTGGTGTATGGTAACAGAGAACTCCAAGTGGAGTCCTTTACCGATTCGAGCTTCCAGAGTGATAAGGACGACTCTAAGTCGCAGTCGGGATTTGTCTTTACCCTTTACGGAGGGGCGGTTAGCTGGAAAAGTTCCAAGCAGGAAACCGTGGCAGACTCGACGATGGAGGCTGAATACATCGCTGCCAACGATGCTGCTAAAGAGGCTGTCTGGATCAAGAAGTTAATTATTGAACTTGGAGTGGTTCCATCCATTGATCATCCAATACCTTTGTATTGCGATAACAATGGAGCGGTGGCTTTGGCCAAGGAACCTAGGTCCCATCAGCGATCCAGGCATATTCTGAGGCGGTATCACCTGATCCGGGAGATAGTTGATCGCCGGGAGATCGAGGTCAGGAGGGTTGACACGAAGAACAACACGGCGGATCCACTCACGAAGGCCATTCCCCAGATACAGTTTGAGAGACTCTTCGGGATGCTCGGTATGCGATACTACAGCAGCTGGCCCTAGTGCAAGTGGGAGATTGTTAGTTGTATGTATGCCCTAGAGGCCAGTATTGTACAGATGATGTATATTATATTGGATGCTTGGACATATATAGAGATGACTTTCTTGCTCGATATGATAGTATGCTATCTGGTTGCTCTTTATCTTAACATGTACACTTGTCTCTTTAAACTGTCTTATAGTTACATGTTGGTAAAGCCCTTAGGATGTGTACTTGACTACCTGGACTATGATGCAGATCATACTAATGGGGACATGGTAGTCCATAGGTACATCCTTCAAGGTCCCTAGTCGTGGGTGTATCGAGACGGGGCATCGATATACCAGTGTAGACTAGCGTATACATTTCTCGACCCATGAGATGGGCGATGGATGATCACATATCCATTGGTGTTTGACATCAGAGATGGTATACGGGTGCTCAGTAGAGACTGGGTACACTGGACGGACTCGCCGAGAACTCCCAAATGGTATTATACCTCACGTCAGATGGCAGTTCTCAGGTGACACCTGTGCAGGTTAGTCTGTAGACCCGAGATCGTCATAGAGTCTTATGTGATTCCCACTGTGCTTTGATCTCCACCTTACCATGTCCATGAGGGCGTGCAAAACGGTGGTCTTTGGGTACAGTCCCGAGTCACATGGAGGCAATGAGCGATAGGAGGGGTTTCGTCTCTCCCGGTATTGGGGGTTGATGTTGCGCTGTGCTCGATTGGCCGTAACAGGGAAGTCCCTGGCCAGGGCTGATCAGAGATTTGCTGGTAAGTGTTACCAGTAGTTTCTCGACCCGTTATGAGCCTCACATCGGCACGAGTTATCGGTTATTGGGGTCTGACGTTTACCACCCCTAGACTTGATATGCGACATATCAGACGAACAGACCGGACTGTACGGTAAGTGTTACTGGTTGGATTCACAGGAGTGTGAGTGGGCTAGCTCGTCGATCTTCTGATCGCTCAATACCGGGTGGCCGTTACGTTTAGCAGACCGCTTGCGGCTTGTGGGTGCTTGATATGATCATCATCTGCTACCGGCGTATTGACGAGTCTTTAGAGTCCTACACAGGGGTTTCCTGGCTCAAGCGAAACGAAATAGGAGCGCATATGAGATATGTGCGGGACCGAGAATAATGCGAGTATGTGATACCGTATTTCATTCTCGCGATGAATGTTTCGATTGGTTGTATGCGATATAACCTAGTTATCGAATCGTTGATTCGATAAATCGATACATTGTATACTAGTCGGTTATGTGCGACATGACCGAATCGTTAAATCAAGTGTTGATTTAATGATTTAATGTATAATTATATATTTGATATATTACTTTGCATTAACTAGTATTGGTTCACTTTAAATGGATTTTCTCACTTGATGTGCAAGTTGTATATGTGATATACTTTTGTGCAAATATTTGTATCATGTTTGATGATGCTTGCTCATTTGGTTAAGTGTAAAGAATTAAACCTTGGTTAAGTAAATGGTTAGGGTTTTTATTTATTCATTTATTTATTTTGATTATTGGTTTTGGAAAAGAAAATGGAAATGGTGGCTTTTCTTGTCTCTTTCATGAAGCTTCATGAAGGGTTGAAACCTTGACCATTTTTGTTTTCTTCTCTTAACCTAACCATTCACCTAACCCTAGTTTACTCTCTACACTTGACTATGGTTAGTATATGATAAGTATTCATATTACTTTCTTTTTTAATCCAACACTTATCATATTCTAGCTTCTTCTTCATCTTCATCAAGAAGAAAAGCTTGCCTCCATTAATGGCACCTTGAGTAAAAGAGTGAGAAATCCAATTCTAAAGTGAACCCATCTCCTATTTCTTCACCCTCTACCTCTTGCCAAGTAGTATAGGGTGTTTTCTTCACAAGTTTCATGACTCGGTGAAGTTGGAGCTTGATCTTGTGTTGCCTCGACGTAGATCATCTTCGGCATCGAAGCCGACGACCTAGCCCGCCCATTTCTCCGATGAAGCCGATGCAAGAGTCCGGGATTCGAGATGGACAGCGAGAGGACGTCTACGTGGAGCTAAGGAAGTGGAGAACCGGATCTACAAAGGTTGTAGCCTCTTTCCTTTAGTTAAATTGTTAACTAGTTTCACTTTTCTCCTAAAATTCTAGTCAACGATCCGTATTAGAGTTTCTCGGCACTCATAAAATTTGAAATTGGCATGGTTGATGCCTTGTGAGACTTCATTAGCGTTCCTAGGAACCCTACAGTTCATATATTGGTATTTTGGGATTTTTGGAATATGATTTTTCTGCCCAGATTTTCCAGAAAGCAAAATTTGTTTTTGGGGCTCAAAAATCCGTATTTTTGGTCGATGTTCTGTAGACTTTGGATAATGGTTATATCTGTAATGTTATATGTGTATTGAACGTCTACTAATTGCTATATGTCGATTAGTGGGGGTTATACATATCTGTGATCTGTGTTGTTGATGGTTTGTGTATATGAACTCGTTGGATTGTCGCGGATGAATAGCCGGGGTGGATGTGAGATGAGAGTTTCTTTTTCTTTCATTCATGTAATAAATTTGTAAATTGATGTAATATTATTTGTATGGCCGCACAACCGGGTCGGGGTTGTAGCCGTCATTGTATAATTCTTTTTTACTGTTTTTGCTCCTAGGATAGACCCATGGAGGGGGTACACAAACTACCGGGTATCTCGAAGTGCCGAGTCGCCTACTCACGGTGTTGAGGGAGGTTGCTTCGCTTCGGGTACTTGGCGGGTAGTTTGCCGCACCCGTAGGGGTCTTGGGTGGGGGTATTGGCTATTCATCGCGACCGTGTAATCCGCTTTTCGTTGCAGGCTCGAACGAATCGCGGGTTCCTAGTATATCCAAAGTGTTCATCTGTGATCTGGATTGGCTATCATTGCTATATATCTATATATAATAACTATTTAGGCGTTGCTTATGTTTTTCAGCTGCGCTAGCCCAGCCCCCGCTCTGTCGTTAGTTAAGTAACCTAACGGGTGATGACGGGGCCCGTGGCGAACGCGAATGGCATAAGCGTACGTCATATTTTGGTTCTTTTCTGCAATGGTAGGATTTAAATGATGGGACGCATTAAAAGAACTAATGCAAGAAAATAAACCTAAAAGACGTTGTTGGAACATTTTTTCAAAAAGCTGTTATTGCAAGGACGTTCACTTTTGTTTTGCATCGAGGTATTCGGTTATGAATGCCCAGCACCTCAGTCGACGAGGCAAGGGCCGAGATCCCTTCATCGGGAGTGACCCCTTGGACAAAAGTTTGCGTCAGGGTAATAACTTCACTATAGTCGATTATTCTTGCTTTGCATCGAGGTATTCAGTTTGGAATATCCTGCACCTCATTCGACGAGGAAAGAGCCGAGATCCCTTCATAGGGAGTGACCTCTTTAGCAAAAGTTTTCGCCACTATATTTTTCAAAAGATTACCAGGTTCCTTCAACGATATCAAGTTCATTACGTTAACGGGTTTATCGCCAAAAACCCAGCCGTAGCCCTCCGTCATTTCTTACAAGTAACACTTAGTATTCGTGCTGCGTTTGTTGACTCCGTCAAGGCGTAGTGTACGGTAGCTGAGTGCTGCTTGTTTGTATCGGTATATGAGATTGGTTAGGACAGTCGTATAACCTTGTTGACTCCGTCAAGGGTTATGCGGGTGGGTTTGATGCAATCCAGATAATGACGGGTTGAACTTGACTAGGACTCTTTGATTTGTTGACTCCGTCAAGGTCACTTGGGTCCTAGGGGCAAAAACCACATCGGGAGTTTCAAAAGTACTGAAACTTGCTAGTGTTGCATACCATTTGGCGTGTGATGATTCTGGTAGGATTCCTTCAGTTTTGTCACACGATGATATTTGGATCCCGATCCTACTGTGAGTATATGCTACTCCTCGGGAACTTTCTCGCTTAACGATCAATGCTATAAACCAAGTAGGTGTCTAGAAAGGTGTTAGCGGGGCTACGCCCATAGGGAAAAGAGGTTACTTAATTAAGGAAATTCGTGAAAGCGTTGGAAAACCTCCCTCGAAGTACCGACACTGGCCTGGCAGAACGGTTAAGCAAGTATTGTACGGTGAGATTGATCCCGACTAATTCTTCCTTTATGGTTTGAGGAGGGATTCGAGAGACAGTGGGAGCCATCCTGTTTAGATAAATTAAAAACCAATCTAAACTTGCAAGAGCGCACGCTAAGTGTTTCTTTTCTCTCTCTCCAGGTAGAAACCATTTCACGCCCTAATCAAGATAATAAAATATATCGCTTGACCGATCCGAATTCTTATTCGGGGCTGGGGAACGTTGGTTCGGCTCTAACTTATGACAACAGTCATAAGTATGAGCAAGGGAAAGGGGATTGTATGGATTCCCAGGATACCCAGTTGAAGAAGAAGCATGGTTTTGCATCTACTTCAGGTGTTCTTGTAATTGAGAACTGTTTTACGTTCAGCCCTACCTCCTGGGTACTTGATACCGGATCAGGATCTCATATCTGTAATTTATTACAGGGACTGAGAAAAAGTAGGAAAGTTGAACCGGGTGATATGTCGCTCAGAGTAGCGAACGGAGCACAAGTTAATGCAGCAGCCGTCGGTGAATATCACCTAGTATTGCCAAATGGCAAGACTATGATTTTGAACGATTGCTACTATGTACCCTCCATGGTTTGCAACATCATATCAGTTTCTTTACTCGATAAAGATGGATATAACTTTTTTCTTGATAGAAATATCATGAACATTTACCTTCATAAGGTACTGGTTGCAGAGGGTACACTATGTAATGGTATCTACGTTCTAAATCAGAATACAGTTCTCAATGTACAAAACACACGCAAGAGGAAGAATTCAGATATGAATGAATCCTATTTGTGGCATTGTAGACTTGGTTATATCGGAGAGAAAAGACTGAGCAAGTTGCATAAAGATGGACTCTTGAATACGTTCGAGTTTTCATCCTATGAAACTTGTTAGTCTTGCTTCAAAAGGAAGATGACCAAATCTCCGTTCACCGGACAAGGAGAGAGGGCAGCAGAGCTCTTGGGACTCATACACAGTGATGTATGTGGTCCGATGTTTATACATGCAAGGTGTGGGTTCTCGTACTTCATCACATTCACTGACGATCTCTCTAGGTTTGGATATGTGTATCTTATGAAACACAAATCTGAAGCTTTTGAGAAATTCAAGGAATTCAGAAACGAAGTAGAGAACCAGACTGGCAAAAGTATCAAGATCCTCCGGTCTGATAGAGGAGGGGAGTACTTAAGCACGGAATTCCTAGATTACTTAAAAGAGAATGGTATTCTCTCTCAGCTTAATCCTCCTTATACACCACAGCACAACGGTGTATCGGAGCGGAGGAATCGTACCCTACTGGATATGGTTCGCTCCATGATGAGTAGTGCTGAGTTGCCTCTTTCATTTTGGGGACATGCGCTTCAAACAGCGGCATACCTATTGAATTACGTTCCATCCAAATCGGTGCCTAAGACTCCATATGAAATATAGAGTGGAAGAAATCTGTATCTTAAGCGATTTAAGATATGGGGTTGTCCGGCCTATGTGAAAACACAGAAACCGGACAAGCTAGAGGCACGGTCAGTTCTGTGTAAATTTGTGGGATATCCTAAAGACTCACTAGGATATCTGTTCTACCACACTGAGGAACAGAAGGTGTTTGTATCTCGCCACGCTACCTTTTTAGAAAGGGAGTTTCTTGCAAAAGAAACTAGTGGGAGTTCGGTAGAACTGGAAGAAATTCAGCGACCACAAAATGTAACTGAAAATTTGGAGGAACCACTGAATTCAATAACCCCAAACGAACCTCAGCCACTCCGCAGATCTGGTAGGATTTCTCATCCGCCCGAGAGTTACTATGGTTTTCTCATAGACGGGGATCGAGAGGATTACATCTTGGAAGAAGATAACCCTACCAGTTTCAGGCAGGCCATTATCAGTAGGGACTCTGATAAGTGGCAAGAAGCAATGCAATCCGAAATGGAGTCCATGTACGCCAATAAAGTGTGGACCTTGGATATTGCTCCACCTGGGGTAAAACCCGTTGGATGCAAATGAATCTACAAAAGGAAACTTGGTGTAGATGGGCAGGTGGAAACCTATAAGGCTAGACTCGTTGCAAAAGGTTTTCGTCAAAGACCTGGTTTGGACTATGACGAAACTTTTTTTCCGGTGGCTATGCTCAAATCCATTCGGATCCTACTTGCCATTGCTGCCTTCCATGACTATGAAATCTGGCAGATGGATGTTAAAACGGCTTTCCTAAACGGTTGTTTGGAAGAGTGCGTTTATATGGATCAGCCAGAAGGTTTCGTAGACAGTGGGAGCAGCGGGAAGGTGTGCAAGTTGCTTAAATCCATTTATGGATTAAAACAGGCATCGCGAAGCTGGAACATCTGTTTTGATGAGGCAATCAAGGATTTTGATTTCATCAAGAACGAAGATGAACCCTGTGTCTATAAGAAGATTGTAGGACGAACTGTCATATTCCTAGTCTTGTACGTGGACGACATTCTTTTGATAGGAAATGACATTCCTATGCTACAATCAGTCAAGCTATTTTTGTCACAACGGTTCTCCATGAAGGACCTGGGTGATTCCTCGTACATTCTGGGGATCAAGATCTATAGAGATAGATCCAAGAGACTACTGGGACTTTCGCAGTCCAGGTACATAGAGACCGTACTAAAGAGATTTAGTATGGAGGATTCCAAGCGCGGTAACATACCCACATTGCACGGAATTACCCTCTCCAAGAAGATGTCTCCTAAGACTGACGAGGAGAGGGTTCACATGAGCACTATATCCTACGCTTCGGCGATATGATCTATAATGTATGCGATGCTATGTACAAGACCAGATGTAGCTTACGCGCTGAGCGCGGTAAGCCGGTATCAGTCAGACCCAGGTGACGACCACTGGACAGCAGTGAAGAACATTCTCAAGTACCTGAGAAGGACTAAGGAGATGTTCCTGGTTTACGATAATGGAGACCTCAGGGTCGAGTCCTTTACCGATTCAAGCTTCCAGAGTGAAAAAGATGACAGCAAGTCTATCTCGGGTTTTGTGTTTATCCTCAACGGAGGGGCGGTATGTTGGAGGAGTTCCAAACAGGATACCGTCGCAGACTCGACGATGGAGGCTGAATACATTGCTGCAAGCAATGCCGCAAAAGAGGCGGTCTGGATGAAGAAGTTCATTAGTGAACTTCAGGTGGTTCCGTCCATTGTTGACCCAATACCTTTGTATTGCGATAACAATGGGGCTATAGCTTTAGCGAGGGAACCAAGGTCCCATCAGAAATCCAGGCACATCTTAAGGCGGTATCACCTGATCAGGGAGATCATTGATCGCCAGGAGATCGAGGTGCGGAGAGTGGACACAAAGGATAACACAGGGGACCCATTCACGAAGGCATTGCCCCAGACTCAGTTCGAGCGGCTGATCGAGATGATAGGTCTTCGATACGCCAGTACATGGCCTTAGTGCAAGTGGGAGATTGTTAGTGTATATGCCCTAGAGGCCATTACTGTATCATACTAGTATGTATATTACTTGATGGAAGCTTGGAATAATCACAGTTGTACAGACAATCTTGCTCAATATAGTAGTATGCTACTTGGTTTGTCTCTGCTTTAATGTATACATGTGTGTTTCTTTATTATATCACCTATACGCATTAGTAGAGCCCTTAGGATCTTTGCTTGATTACCGGCGTTGTGATGGCGATCACACTCGTGGGGGCTGGGTAATCCACAAGCACATCCTTATACACGTCCCTAGTCGTGGGATTATCGAGATAGGGCATCGATACTCCGGAGTAGACTAGCGTATGCGCTTCTCATCCCAGCACGGGAGACGGTCTGTCCCACAGCCGTCAGTACGTCGTACTTGAGATAGTATGCGGGTGCTCGTTAGGTTACGAGTACACTGGACAGGACTCGTCGGGAACTGATGGTTGGTATTATACTTATCGTCAGTTATCAGTTCCTAGGTGACATGAGTACAGCTTATTCCGCTGACTTGACACTGTCAGTTCGCCTCGAGTGTGTTCCCACTGTTCTTTGATTACTACCCTACCACGGCTCTACTAAGTCGTGCAAACAGGTAGTGGTTGGGTGCAGTCCCGAAGCACTTGGAGGTAGTGACGGTTAGACAGGATTCGTCTCTCCCGGTATTGGGGTTGACATCGCGCTGTGTCTAGGAGAGCCATTACACGAGTAGTCTCTGGCCAGGGCAAGCGAGATATACTGGTAGGTTTCCAGTGTTATCTCAGGGTGTTCTGGGCTTCACTCCGACATGACTTGTACCGCTATTAGGGGACTGACGTTTACCACCCCCTAGGCCCGCCATGCGATGTATCAGATGAACAGACCGGACTGTACGGAGATTGTCACATACAGGCTCAGTAGGAGTTCGGATGGGTTTACCTTATCGGCCTTCTTATCGACATCTACCTGGGGACCGTTACGTACAGCTAGTGCCGCTTACGGTCTGTGGTTAAACCCACTGCCAGCGTAGTGTCGAGTCTTTAGAGTCCCACACAGAGAGTTTCCCTGCACTGAGCGAAACGTGTAGAGGCCGTATGGTTTTTCGGCAGGGCTGCGATCACTTACGTACACTTGTGTGCGTGTGGTGTTCGGGCAGGCAATACTAGTGGGCTTTGGTTTAAGCCGGATCCTAGTATTGCACGGATGGATTTGTTTTTGTCTTCTGCGCATCCGCATTCTACGGAATGTGGATGCAGGTGTGTATGCACAGTTTTCCGGAGCGATGAAGGAGGAGATGCCTCATTAGGGTTTTGGCAATTCGTTTGGTCGAAACCATTATGAGCCGCGCACATCGTTTACTAATCCTTTTAGTGATAATTTTATGATGGCTAATTGCATTGACCATTTGACCACCATGACCTCTCTTGACTTTGTTGACCGGTTGACCGTGTTGACCATTGACCTTCAAGAGAGGTCTACACTCTTCTTTTCATTTTCATTTTCTTTTTGATTATGATAATGGTCATTTCAATTTAGCCATCTACCTTATCTTGATAGGATTGGTAATGATGGTTTAGTGTATTATTGAACCATAGTTCATTTTCTTAAGCTCACAATTTCTTTCTCATTCTCTCTCTTGCCTTTTTCTAGTGAGAAGAAAAGAAATGCACCATGGTTTCTAGCTCCTCCTTCTTCCTCCTCTTGATTCATCTTTTGATCTCATGTGTTGAGAGATAAAGATCCCACAAAGACAAAACCATCCCTCTACCACTTCTACACAACCTAGGGCTTCTAGACTAGCAATCTCTTTGCCCTAGTTACCTCGGCTCGAGGTGGAGCTCGGTGTACATCTCTCGGGTGGATCGTCTTCGACTCAAGGAGGCCGCAGAGGTGACCAAAGTCCGGATCAACCATCGGAGCAAACAAAGAGAAGAACAACAAGAAGAGAAGGAGTTCAAGTTGAGGTATAACCCCTAACCGAGTAGATAAATCTCTAGTTAGGATGCTAGTGTGTTGTTTAGAAAAGATCCGGTTTTTACGGTCCATGTTACCAAGTCTAGAAAAATTTTTGTTTTACCGTTTCCGCAACCCCGAAAGTACCGGGAGAGGCAACGTGGACCTAACATGCGCATACCTTCTGGAGTGTGATAACGTGAAGGGATTCCATCACATTATCATGCGATGATAGTTGGATCCCGATTCCCACTGATGAGTTGGTTTACTCCTCTGGTGATCCCGACTAATTCTTCTTTCAGGTTTGGAGGAGAATTTGACGTTACAATGGGAGGTTTCCTGATTAGATAAAGCGATAACCATTCTAATCTAGGTTAGAGTGCACGCTGAGTGTTTCTTTTCTCTCTCTCTTTGGCAGCGACCATGACCTGGCCATTGACTTTGACTCAGTGACCAAAATTAACCGAACCTTCTTAAACACTGGCTTTTGGATTGTCAGAGTTGCATTCCTCATTGCCACTCCTACTTTTACCCTTTTCTCCAGGACACCCCGTATTACTACGAACGTCCACATCCATTGGACAAAACCATCGTATGGTTATATACGAACTCGAAGGAATTTATTCGAGGATGTTTTCCGGTTCTGGAGAAAACGAATAGAACTATTCAGTTGTCTTTTCCTTTTACCTTCTCTCAGGTTGCGAGTGCTCCTTGGATTAAGACAGTACACCTATTACGCAAATTGGATAGTCTTCTTTCAAACCATAGGCAGGTGCCGACCGGTAGGGAATGAAGAAAACCAATTAGCATAACGATGGTGTACAGAAGGTATTAAGTTAAGATAAATAAAGGGATTAGTAAGAGGGCAAAGTAAACTGCGACTGCTATTCACGACCAAACCAAGTATTTCATTACCACTCCCACTTCACCTTTGTATTTCTCTAGGACATTCCGTATCACTACGAAGATCCACAGTTTATTTGGATACACCATCGTATGGTTATATACGAACTCGAAAGGAACTTGTTCCAGTTCGGAGATGAATTCTGGTTCAGGAGAAATAGGAATATGGTTTATTCAGGTGTCTTTTATCTTTACCTTCTCTCGGGTTGCGAGTGCTCCTAAGATTAGGACAGTACACCCATTATGCTTATTGGATAGTCTTCTTCCAAACCATAGGCTGGTGCCGAACGGTAGGGAAGGAAGAAAACCATTTGGCCTAAAGAGGTGTGCAGAAGTTAACGACTAAAGACATATAAAGGGATTTGGAGAGATGGCAAAGAATTATACGGTTACAGTTGTGAATTTAATAATGGTAGAGGCATTACTAGGAATACCCGGATACCCCATCGAAACATTTCAATGTTTCAGTTTCACTGTGTACTGTTAAAAGAAAACTGATTTCCCAATTAGTCCTTACTCTAGGGTATGTATTTACCAGGTATGATTCTCACATCTGTATGGTTTTACAGATGATGAGTGGGAGTAAGTTATTGGGAATTAGGTGATCATCCTCATTATATCGGAATTCGTTGTAATTGGTGATATTTGAGGAAATCACATGGGCTGTTTGCCGGACGGCAAATATTTGGTCTTGAATATCCGCTGTTATGCACCAATTTTAAATTGATATATCTGTACGTCTATTTTCATAGAGTGAGATATACCTTTTTTTGAAATTATGTCTATGACATTTACCTATATCAGTGGATGGTTAGGGAAGGAGCATTAAACAGCGGTGTAATTCTTCATAACCATAAGTACAGTTTTCAACCTACGACACATAGGGAATGAGTTATTAGACTCAAGGGAATTATACAGAGTATTGTATATTGTTCAGTGTCCATTAGGACAGAGGGGTTGGTCCTCGTACTATATTCGGTTTACTTATGACTTCTCTAGTTTTTAGACAGGTGTTTCGTAGAAACGCAAGGTCCGAATTTTGAGAAGTTATAGATATAAGAATAAAGTAGAGAACCAGGTGTTGCAAGTATTAGGATTCTTCAAGGTGATCGAAGATGTAGATACTTGTGTATGGTATTCAGTTGATAATAATGATTAAGAGAACATGCTTCTCTTTCAGGTTACTCATAATTGGAAGCATTCCTAAGTTGAGTAATGTTGATCGGACTCTCTCCATTTAGTTGACATGCACTGGAGACAGCTGCATGATTTGAATCTGGTTCCAATTAAATTAGTGCATCTGTTTCTATATTGGATATAGAACGGTTCATATCTTAACGATGTTAAGGTATGGGGAGTTGTCCGGCTTATGCTTAAAACCAGACTCCGGATAACTCAAGGCACGTTTCGGTAATGGCTGATTGTGGGTTGACCCGGGCTATGACGTGGGTTGATTTTCTACCATCTGGAAGATCAATAGTGATATTGTTCTTAACTCGCCACAGTTTTAATAAAAATTGATTTTTCCAGAAAACAGTAGTGGGAGTATGGTAGAACTGGAAGTGATTCCAGAGCCGCAAACGATTACTGAAGATTTGATAAGAACCTAAAGATTCAATCTGGTTTGACATTCTATTGGCCACTCCGCAGACATGATGGGTAACCTCAGGCACCCGAAAGGTACTCCGGTAGCCTCAAGGACGGTGACAGGGAAGTTCTTGTTTACCCAGACTTTCCATTGCTGTTGTTCCAGACTGTGAGACCCGACAGGAGGATGAATATAGCGTCGTTCTAAACAAGCTTTAGAAGTGCATGTGTATATGATTCTGCCAGAGGGTTGTCATAGTCAGTGGGAGCAGCGGAAGTATAGTGGACAAGTGGCTTATGTCTATTTATAGACTAAAGCAGATATAGCGGAGATAGATCATCTATTTCTGATGTGACAGTCATAGGTTTGACTTCATCAGAATAGAGGATGGGTCTGTTAAGAAGGTAGTAGGGTGTGATGTCATGGTATTTGGATGACATACACAGAGTAGGAAGTGAAATTCCTATACTACGGTCGGTTATACTTTGGTTGTCACACAGTAGTTTCTCCACATAGGACTTGGATATTATATCAGATATTCTGGTTACTAGATCTATGGTTTTAGATCTAGATATTGGGTAGTTTCCCAATCTGTGTACTTAGACAGCATTCTAAAGGTGTTTTAGAATGGACGACTCCTGGCACGGTAGTGCACCTGCAGGTGATGGAGTCACCCTCTTCAAAGGAGTCTTACAGACTAAAGGGGAGAGGGATGTGCATGATCGGCAGATCACTTGCTTAGGCAATTGGGTTGATCATGAGATGTCAAGTACCACACCAGATGTTGTTTTTGCACGAGATGCAATAACTTGATATTGATCCAATCCTGTAGAAACATCCGGAAGCAATTTTAGAACATAAGTGGATGTTCTAGGGATATGATAACAACCGCCTCTTTCGGGGACGGTTATCATTCCACGCTTCCAAGGTGACCTGGATGACAGAGTGACTGTCAGAGTTATATTTTTCCCTCTGACGAAGGGCAGTATTTTGGACAGGTGGTCCAGGAGGATACTGAGGGAGGCATGGCGCAGGATACTGATTAAGTTTAGTTGATGATACAGTCTAAGAAGTTTGGATTTGGAGTTTATTTATGAATTAGTCCCATCAGATATCCAGACATATTCTAAGACAGGTATTGCTCATTTCGGGAGATGGCTTTCTCCGTAAACTTGAGATAAAGAGAGACATAGAAAGAAACATCAAAGCGGATCCACTCACTGAGGCTATTCTTCGAACGCAATAGTTTCGCAAACGGGCTTTGTGAGACTGATTAGTAGAGGAGTTGGGTGTTCGGTATCACACGGGCTGTGAGTATGCGACATCGCAATATTTAGCCTTGAGTGCAAGTGGAAGATTGTTGGAGATAGTGCCTTCAGAGTCAATTATTGGATCAGAGGCACGTGATTGCAATGATTGAGGGAGGACCTATACCGGTAGGACGGTCTTACTCAAGATGATAGTATGCTATCTGGTTTATCTTTATCATCGTGTACTGCTTTAGGTGACATTACTGATCACTATTGCACATTGATAGAGCCCCTAGGATTCTTGCTTGACTACCAGCAGTATGAGGGCGATCATATACGTGGGAGCTCGGGTCTATAAGTACATCCTTAAAAGGTCCCTAGTCGTGGGAGTTTCGAGACAGGGCATCGATACTCCAGAGTAGACTAGTGTATACAGTCAAGACCCCGACGAGGGGCGGTGGCCGGTCTCACAAGCCACTGGTGTCAACTGGTTCACCTAAGATGTATACTGGTGCTCATTGGGTTATGAGTACACCGAACAGGACTCACCGGGAACATGCTGGTTGGAATTATACCTGATGTCAGATAGCAGTTCCCTGGTGACATGTGTACAGGTTAGTTCATCGACCTGAGATCGTCATTTGTCTCGTGTGAGTTCCCACTGTGCTTTGATTACTACCCTACCACGGCTCAAAGGAGTCGTGCAAACAGGTTTTAGTTGGGTACAGTCCCGAGCCACATGGAGGCGGTGAGCGGATCTGCAGGGGTTCGTCTCTCCCGGTATTAGGGGTGAGGTCGCGCTGTGTCTAGGAGAGCCATTACATGAAGTCCTTAGCCAAGGCAGGAAATTTACTGGTAGGTATTCCAGTAGTATCTCAGGGTGTTCTGGACTACACTCCGACACGACTTGTACCGATTTTAGGGGTCTGACTTTTACCAACCCCCTAGGCCCGCCATGCGATGCTCATAGACGAACGAACCGGACTGTACGGATATTGTCACTGACAGGCTCAGTAGGGTGTCAGGATGAGTTCGCTCACAGACGTCCCTTTTGGTCAATTGCTGGTAGCCCGTCACGTATGGCCAATACCTCTGACGTGCTAGTGGTTAAATCCACAGTCAAAGTGTTGACGAGTCTTTAGAGTCTCGTACAGACAGTTTCTCAAGTTTCGGGCGAAACGCTGTAGAGGCCGTATGGAGATATGGCAGGGTTCGATCTTATACGTGTAGTATTGCACGGATTATGATCGGACGGATAATACTAGCGGGCTTTGGTTTAAGCCAGATCCTAGTATTGTACAGTGTAGATTTTGTCTCATTGCATTTGTATTCGGTCGGAATACAAATGCGGGTATGTATATACGGTCGCGGGGTTTTTCTTGTAATTTATTACCGGATCAGTTTTCTGAAGTTGCCAATTTGCATTCCGTTTCAGCCAGTTTTACTTTCTTCCTTTCGTTGGCTGATAATTGATGGAGGGGCTAATTTGCAAATGTGCAAATTAGCAATTGTAGAGGGGTGTATTTGTAAATGGAGGATTATGATGTTTCTATCATCTTATGATGCTTTTCTTGTGCTCTTTTCTTTTCATTTATGGTGATGGGTTTTGATGGGATTTGATATGGCTTGGGAGTGACTCTTTTGCCTCAATATCATACCATTTTCTTCTCTTGCTTTATTGATTATTTTTTCCTTCCACCATGGGGTGGGCCGGCCACTACTAGAGCAAGAAAGGAAAATGTGTGGAGAACTAATCTCATTCATTTTTCATCAAAGTTCATAGCTCCATTTTCAAACAACTCTAAAAAGGTTCATTCTTTACCTCCATCTTCATGGCAATTTCAACCCCAATAGAGACAAAGCTTTCTACACTTCATCTACAGTATTCTTGGACACGTCGACTCGCCATCTTCGTATCCAAGTTGTCTCGGTCCAGAGGTGGGAGCCCGTAAAAGAACCCGGCGATGTGGTGCCCGTTCCGATGAGGAGATGAAGATCGGAGATTCCGTGGGGAGATCGGGATGACGACGAGAAGACCGAAGGACACGGATCGCTCGGTATATCTCTCTACCCATTCTCTAGTTTGCTAGGAGTATGTTAATGGCCCGATCCGGGTTTTATAATGCGCGGTAGTGCCGGTTTACAAGTTTTATAAAAGTTTCTTTTCCTCATTCCGGCGTCGGATTGACGGCCGGGGCGCTGCCGTGCACTTACAAAGACTGTCTCTGAACTGCGCACAACTGGAATAAGATACACCCGGGCCTACGACTCAAAGCATCAGCTACCACAATCGCCTTGCCACGGGTAAATAAAGGATCTCACAATCACAATCCTTCATAAGCTCAATCCAACAGCGCTGTCCCAACAATCAAAACCCGCTGCAGGAAGATGTACACTAAGCTCTGGTTGTCCGTGAAAATCTGACACGACTCTTCGTACAAGTAGTGTCCCCAAATCTCCAGCGCAAGACCACCGCGGCCATCTCTAGATCATGAGTGGGATAAATCCTGCTCGTACTTCCTCCAACTGTCGGGAAGCATAAGCGATAACTCTATCATGCTACATCAGTACACAATCGAGCCCCACTCACGAAACATCACAATAAACGACAAGGTCGCCCGATCCAGAAAGCAAAGATAGAACCAGTGCAGTCGTCACCCGAGTCTTCAACTACTGAAAACTCCATATGCATGCCTCGGTCTAAAGAAAAGGAAACCCCTTCCTTGTCAGCACGGTCAACGGTGCAGCGATACTCAAGAAATCCTGCACGAAACGTCGGTAAAAACCGGCTAACCCCAAAAATCTGCGGACCTCAGTCCCTGAAATAGGTCTGGGCCAAAGCTGTACGGCCTCGATCTCCCTCGGGTCCATACGAATGCCATCTCCCATAACCACATGACCTAGGAAGTCAACACTATCAAGTCTGAAGGAAACACTTAGACGTACAAGTCCTCCTATCTACCAACTCTGCAGCTGATCCTTAAGCTCCCTAAGCTCCGCCGGCACATCTGGAACAACGTCGGAAAACTCTCGCACGATAGGAACCCGGTCCAACGAATCCACTATGGTTTCGGTATCATAAATGAAAGCCAAGAATCCTCGACATCTTCTCCTCAAAATCCGACTAGCAAAAAAGGCTGAAATCAAGCTGTGAGGGGCGGCACCACTGTCCCCCTGCACAACAAGAACTGACTCGCCGGGAAAACAAAACCTGAGTGTTTTCTCACGGCAGTCCACAGACGCATACCACATAGCTAACCAGTCCGTGCCCAGGAGAACGTCAAAGTCCAACATATCTAGAAGGATCAAATCGACGGACGAATCTCTATCTCCTACCCAATTGGTACATGACCGAAACACGTGTCGCGCAACCAAAGGACCGCTAACAGGAGTAAACACAACAAACGGCTGATCTAGCATACACGACTCTCGGCCCAACCACGACATGAAGTGTGTAGAACAAACGAGTGCATAGATCCCGAATTAAACAAACATGCGCAACAAAAGAGCATACGAATAAGATTACCTGAAAACTCTGCATTAGACGCCCGCACGTCCCTAGGAGTAGAAGCAAACGCGCGTATCTGCCTTCTACCCGCAACTGGCTGTCTTCCTCCTCTACCATCCTATACTCTCAGAACAAATCCTCCGTGACCACGATCTCTCTGAACATAAGTATGACGCGGATCAACAACAGGCGCAACAGGCGACTCTCCCTGAGGTGAAGGTGATAAGGTATCAAGTGGTACAGCTGTCCCACCCTCACGTGGCTCAATACAATCTCGAACACGATGACTCAAACTCACGCACCGGTAACATCCAGAAGAAAACTGCTGACCCTCCTAGGGGTAAGAGCTAAACGACTGTCCTCGTCCAAAGCCTCTGCTACTCCCGCGACGTAAATGAAATCTGTCGCGGCGACTAAGCCTCTGTCTCTGGGCTGATAAACCTGTACGAGCCCTCCTCGGTCTCGGAACTCCCAAAGTCTCGAGAAGATGCTCCTCAGCTAAACGGGCTGCATCCACTGCTGTTGTATACATTACACAATGCTGTGTGCTAATAGCAAGGAATAACTGGGTAACAGGGGTGTCAACCTCCTGTCGCTGCGCTCGACTGGCCTCAACCAACGACCTCATCATCCGGCGCAAGTCTTGCATATCTGCCTCAAGCTTAGCGATATGATCTATCGAAAGTGGATCAATCTGCTCCCGTGCAACGAGCATACCGTCCTGGCCAGTCCTCATCCCAAATGAGTCAACTCTGACCTCGGCCCTCGCTACCTCTCTCTGAGCCCGCATAGTCATCAGCGGCATAAAGGCTATAAATGAAAATAGGATTCGATACGAACACGGAAATCGAATCACAAGGATATGTATCATCATGGAAGGAATTTCAAGAAATTAGTACTTAGGTCACTTAGGCGGAGTACCGTGTCGTAAGTATGCCGCGGACATACACACACTACGTTACTCTGCTTAAGCTACCTACTCCATCATACCAAGGTCATCCTACACTCCGAATGGTAAAACCTAGCAATCTGATACCAACTTTATCACGACCTAAAAATTTGGCACGTGACGGTCCTTAATAACGTAACGTCTACAGGCGTAACGCAATTTAAATAAGCCGAAAACCCAGCAATCTAAACCATAAAAAATAGTAAGTGATAAGAACATTATTAAAACTTTTGAAATCTCAATCAAAATTCTTTAATGTCCAAATTTACTTCCTTTAAAATTTGGCAGCACCTCCTTTGTAAAACAAGCCCCCAAAAAGAGTACAACATAAATATAAGTAAAAGCATCCCCAAACGGGAGCAAAACCACGCCCATAGGTGGAAAACAACCACCACAACAGATATACGACGTTGTAGCAAAGAAAAAAACGATATAAAGTGAAACATCATAAAAGACCTCCAAAGTCACAAAATAATATACAATATAGTCCTCACAACTCGTCTCTAAGTCAATACATGAAGTAGTAGATGGAGAGTACTGGATACAACGAATATATAATGAGCAACGTCGGATAACCGCAAAACCCACCTATAGCAAAACTGCACACAGTCAGCCGTAGCGGTATCCGCTGCACAAAATGATACGATAGGAAGAAGAAGCCCTGCCGCGACTGACCTGAGGGACTACCTGCAAAACACTGTGGCACAACGGGGGTGAGTTGCCAACTTGTGAATAGTAAATAACATATGCAGGTAATTGCAAGTATGCACATACCGCGATGGTCTATCAAATGCAAGCTGATAGCAATAAATGACAATATGTAAATGCAACAGTCATGAAAGGTACTCTATCAGGTACTACTAATATATGAAGCAATGCATATCAAATAAATGCGGAGTACGGAATAAAACATGTCATCCTCACGGAATCCTCATCGTGGCAGGACCAGTGTCCATCAAGACAATCTAAATCCCAAATTCCTCAAATCGGCCCTCGGATCGGCCCTCATATTGGCCCTCATATCTACGTATCATACGTTTCTCGGAAATCCGAGTGCCCAGCTTCAACACTCGAAATTCCACGTATCCATACGTACACGACTCCGGTCGGTATCCCCATGATAACCGCCGAAACCAATTAATGTCACCGGTAAGGTAGTATCCCCTGCCTCGAGCTCAATGCCATCATCTGCGATCTTCTTGCTCCGGGGTACCTCCGGGCCTCACCATGTACCCGCATACGGCCCACTCCACTCCTCACGTAGGGTATACATAACTCAGAACCGAGAAATCTCATAGTGGAAGTATCGAAATATCATATCAAGAGAAACCGGCTTTTTCAAATAATGTATAATTTCATGAACTACCACGGTCCTCAAATCCAGAAAACATCAAATAATGAATAAGAATACTTGCATTATATCGGAATTCGTTGTAATTGGTGATATTTGAGGAAGTCACCTGGGTTGTTTGCCGGACGGCAAATATTTGGTTTTGAATATCCGTCATTATGCACCAATTTCAAATTGATATATCTGTACGTCTATTTTCATAGAGTGAGATATACCTTTTTGAAATTATGTCTATAACATTTACCTATATCATTGGATGGTTAGGTAAGGAGCATTGAACGACGGTGTAATTTTTTTTAACCATAAGTACAGTTTTCGACCTACGACACACAGGGAATGAGTTATTAGACTCAAGGGACTTATACAGAGTATTGTATGTTATCCAGCGTCCATAAGGACAAAGGGGTTGGTTCTCGTACTATATTCGGTTTACTTATGACTTCTCTAGTTTTTAGACAGGTGTTTCGTAGAAACACAAGGTCTAAGTTTTGAGAAGTTATAGGTATATGAATAAACTAGAGAACCAGGTGTTGTAAGTATTGGGATTCTTCAAGGTGATCGAAGATGTAGATACTTGTGTGTGGTATTCAGTTGATAGTAATGATTAAGAGAACTTGCTTCTCTTTCAGGTTACTCATAATTGGAAGCATTCCTAAGTTGAGTAACGCTGATCGGCCTCCTTCCATTTAGTTGACATGCACTGAAGACAGCTGCATGATTTGAATCTGGTTCAATTAAATCAGTGCCTCTGTTTCTATATTGGATATAGAACAGTTCATATCTTAACGATGTTAAGGTATGGGGAGTTGTCCGGCTTATGCTTAAAACCAGACTCTGGATAACTCAAGGCATGTTTCTGTAATGGCTGTTTGTGGGTTGACCCAGGCTATGACGAGGGTTGACTTTCTACCATCTGGAAGATCAATAGTGATATTGTTCTAGACTCGCCACAGTTTTAATAAAAATGGATTTTTTCAGAAAACAGTAGTGGGAGTATGGTAGAATTGGAAGTGATTCCAAAACCACAAACGATTACTGAAGATTTGATAGGAACCTAAAGATTCAATCTGGTTTGACATTCCATTGGCCACTCCGCAGATAAGGTGGGTAACTTCAGACACCCGAGAGGTACTCCGGTAGCCTCAAGGATGGTGACAGGGAAGTTCTTGTTTACCCAGACTTGCCATTGCTGTTGTTCCAAACCGTGAGACCCGGCAGGAGGATGAGTATAGCATCGTTCTAAACTAGCTTTAGAAATGTACGTCTATATGACTCTGCCAGAGGGTTGTCGTGGTCAGTGGGAGCAGCGGAAACATTGCTGGACAAGTGGCTTATGTCTATTTATAGACCAAAGCAGATATAGCGGAGATAGATCATCTATTTCTGACATGATAGTCATAGGTTTGACTTCATCAGAATAGGGGATGGATCTGTTAAGAAGGTAGTAGGGTGTGATGTCCTGGTATTTGGATGACATACACAGAGTAGGAAGTGATATTCCTATACTACGATCGGTAATACTTTGGTTGTCACACAGTGGTTTCTCCACATGGGACTTGGACATTATATCAGACATACTGGTTACTGGATCTATGGTTTTAGATCTAGATTTGGGTGGTTTCCCAATTAAGGGTACTTAGACAACATTCTATGAGTATTTAGAATGGACGACTCCTGGCATGGTGGTGTGATGGAGTCACCCTCTCTAAAGGTGTCTTACAGACTAAAGTGGAGAGGGATGTGCATGATTGGCAGATCACTTGCTTAGGCAATTGAGTCGATCATGAGATGTCAAGTACCACACCAGATGTTGTTTTTGCACTAGATGCAATAAGTTGACATTGATCCAATCCTGGAGAAACAGTCGGAAACAGTTTTAGAACACAAGTGGATGTTCTAGGGATATGATAACGACAGCCTCATTCGGGAGACAGTTATCATTCCAGGCTTCCAAGGTGAATTGGACGACAGGGAGGTTGTCAGAGTTATAGTTTTCCTTCTGACGAGGGGCAGTATTTTGGACAGGTGGTCCAAGTGGATACTGAGGGAGGCATGGTGATTAGTCGAAAATAATGCATATTTTAGCCGGCAATTTCCTCATCATTTGCATTCATATAGAAGTGTTCGGCAATCATATTTTACATATTAGCAAAACTGTCGCAAAATATCAGATTGCATGTGTTAGACTCTAAAACCGGCACTATAAAGGAAATTGACTGCATTTCATGGCATCGCATCATCCCTATATTGCACAACACTTGTTTTGAGATCTGTGCAGGAAAATCCAGAAGAAAGGCCAAAATGTACAGGGTACCGATCAAACATTACGCCAACTCAATGATTTCAATTCTGGTATCAATCCAAAGGGACAAATACAAATCAACACATCAGATGAAGCCCAATATGTTAGCACAAGACCATTGTAAAAAGCCCAAGGCCCAAGCCCCACAAAGTGCCGCGGATCCGCGGCAGGAGACTGCTTGCGCCGCGGATCCGCGGTGGGTTCAAGGAGTTACCTCCTCAAATTCAGTGCATTGTCTCTCTCCCAGGGTCAACACTACATCAAGACATGACAAATTCCAGAATGTTCCAGAAGCTTCCGCCAGATCAGCAAACTAGGATTTTCTAAGCTTAATTAATCCTAGCTTAAAACCTAAGCTAGCTCCTACCAAACTCTTTCTAGAAACTCCTCAACAAACTTTTGGAGGGAATTGTAATTTCAAACCTAGACCTAGGGTTTGGGAAGTCTATAAATAGAAGCCTAAACCTAGGGTAAAGGGGATCCCCAATCTAGTATCAAACTAGAGCCATTTCATCTCTTATCTCATCTTCTTCTTCCACAAATCTAGTGGGAGGATTTGTGTGAAACCCTAACCCTAAATTCCAATCAAAAAGCCAAGATCCCGAGTACCCATCAAGCAAGAAGCCTTGCAACCTTTTATGAGCCGAGCCGATCTTCAACGGAGCAAGTGGTCAAAGCCGATCCGCGACTCACGGAGCCGAGCGACGCCAATTCAACAATTTAGATTCTTCCTCTTGTAGTTCTTGAGCGATTGTAATCAAAGTGTTGATATAAATAAAAGGTGATATTCTTTTATCTTGTTTTCTTTAAATTCTTGCATCATGAATCAATCTAAAATTCTAGTTATAATTCTTGTTGTGATGTTTGAGTAATACTCCGCTCGTCGTGGAGTCGAGACGATCAATAGAATGATGTTGTAATATATCTGAAAACGATTCTTGATTCCTACGAGTTTTGTAAACCCTAGCAAGTTCAAGAATCGACGACCCATTTCGTTGCGATGCTTTCTTGATTGATATCGCTCGAAATTGGGAAGTTACGATCGTTTCTTGAAAATTGCTAGAGGCTAGAGTGTGAATGATATCGACGAAAGAACAAGGGTTAAAAGATGAAACCCTAGTTTCATCAAGAAAGTCCTAACTCTCGTCGATCATCATCGATCTAGTATCAATCCTTCGAAGGACAAGAACACGTTATCTTTAGATTACATCACGTCTATAGATCCGATCGATTCCTATGAGCCTCATTTAGATTCTTGACATTTTGGTTGGAAATATTATCGAAACCCAATTCTTGAATGTTTATCAGTTTCTTGATTCTTGATTAAACATCGTGACACCTGAATCAATTGATAAATTCTTGAATCATGTTTTCTTTTCTTTTCTTTTCAATTAACTTTTCGATTCAAACAAATTAAACATAGAAACGAATCGCACAATCCCTGTGGACGATCCGCACTCACTTACAATCTACATCCGACACCGTAATTGATTGCGGTCAAATAATCTTTGATTGTGATTCTATTCATTCTCTAAAACGACACACAAAGAAAGTAATCAATCAAATGGCGCCGTTGCCGAGGATCGCGCGCTAATTCGTTTCATATTATAGTTTGAATTGAAAGAATTATTCCATTGTTGTTTTTGAGATCAAAATTCGTGCAAACCCTAAACGATTTGCTGTTGTTCATTGCAAGGAAATCTGGAGCTGTTTGGAAATTGAAGAAAATTTTTGGAAAATACCAGAGAGTAGTGGGAGTCTACAGAAGCTCCTTGAAAATTTTTGGTGCAGTGTTCCCATACTTTGACCGCGGAAGGGCGGCATGAGCATGTATATGCGGCGGAACCGCGGCTTGGTTGAGGGTTCTCTGTGAAATTTTTGCTTCAGGTGATTTCTTACCTTCTCCTCTCTCCTCTTTTAGCTCCAACTAACACTTTGCTGCAGGATTCTTTGCAAATAATCGCAGCGCCGCAAAAGCAAAATTAAATTTGTGCGTGATTTTGATTTCTTGGTTGTTTGCATTCTAAATACGGATATTAAGGGGCACGGCCAAATCCAAATTAGGTGGGGATTTCATTACCCTTCCTAGGCCCCGAAAATCGCAAAACTTGCATCCGCATTGACCCACATTAACTAAAAGAAATCTAGAGAAGACTCTAAGGACTGTCGCGCTCAATTAGGACAAGAGAAGGCCGTGGGTAATTCATTGCTTATCCGCGTTTTCTTGTGGTGCCTAAGACGAGTGTGTCTAAGGCTAGTGGTTTTTAATTAGGCCCACTACTTACGTAGTGGAGTACCTTCCCACTTACCTGGCACTTATCCGACAACAGGGGGACAAAGAAGCAGTGGAGGATTCTATCCTGCTACTTGTCTTTTGGCAGTTAGGAGCGGTCTAGAGCCGGACCTAGGTGACCACTAGATTCTAGGGTTGTGTGCTGCATTTGTTTTGTCGCATCATTTTTTCAAAAAAAAAATCCGTCCCTTTTTCAAAAGCAAACACCGCATTCATTACCCCTAATTATAAGTCAACGCTGCCACTTGTACTAACCCTTTTTAGTGCAAGATAGGCTGGACACGGGATTCTAGTGCCCGTTTAGTCCGCGTACCCTTTATCGATTTCGAAGTCGATATTTCTCCATTTACCTTTTCTTTACCCACTACCACACCCACACCGATGGATCCGAATCCATCAAACTTCTTTAACCCTAATCTGCCACCGTCCGTTGGTGCACAGAATCCACCCCGCATCTCTCTCCAGGAGAGGTGCTACCCTATTCGAGGTCCCCTTTTGACCTGCTTATCCACACCACCAGCCAATGGGGATAACTTTGAGATTAAGCCCCAGTATATCAATCTTTTACCCAAATTCCACGGACTCGAGACTGAGGACGCTTACGTTTTCATTACCAAATTTGAAAACGTATGCGCAATGATGGGTACGTCACAACTTTCAGTGGATGCTATGCGTCTACGACTTCTTCCATTTACTTTGTGCGATATAGCCGAGAAGTGGCTATATAACACTACCGCACACTCTATTACGAATTAGGAAGAATTCGTCGCTGCATTCCTTAAGAAATTTTACCCAATACAAAAGACAGCTCGAATCCGTAGCGAACTGAATCAATTTGCCCAGCTCCCTGCTGAACCATTTTCAAAATGCTTTGAACGTTTCAAGGATCTATTGGTTCAGTGTCCTCATCACGGCATCCCGAGATGGGAGCTTTGCCGAATCATTTATGAGGGCATTAACCCAAGCACTAAACAGAGCCATGAAAACATGTGTCAAGGTACTTTTATGACCAAAGATGATGGGGAAGCTTGGAAGTACTTAGAAGAGTTCGCTGAAAAATCACTACAGTGGGAGAGTGGAACCCAACCATTGAATAGGGGTGGCGTACACCAAATAGATGTGTCTATAGGTGTTCGAGCTGAAATGGCAGCAATGCAAAAGAAGCTCGACGCTATGGAACACAAATTTGCAGCAGCCTCCCTAAACCCAGTGTCACTCCTCAAAACTGTTTGTGGGTGCTGTTCTGATCCGTCTCATTTAACGGAAGAATGTCCATTAAACTCTGCGTTTCAAGGTCACGAGCATTCTAATGCCGCATTTCAAAGACCTCGAAACGATCCATATTCTTCCACGTACAATCAGGGTTGGAGGAATCACCCGAATTTTGCTTGGAACCAAAACCAATCTCAAAACACGGTTCCAAACACGAATCAATTTCAAAGGGTTCTTCCTCCACCACAACAGCAACCCCTTCAACTCACTCAGCACCCCTATCAGTCACAAAATTTCCAAAACCAGGGCAACACTCCTGCACAGTCTAATCCTATGCAGTCCTGTTCTGACGAGTTCTCTCAATTCACTCAAACCATGAAATCACTTTTGTCAAATTTCATAGAGGTTTCGACTGAGGTTAGATCTTCCGTCAGTGAGATAAAGAAAAACTCAGCGTCCCAAGCTGAGAGTATCAAATCGATGGAAGCTGAAATCGCACGCCTAAAAGCCGAAATAAGTGCGAGAGAAAAAGGGAAACTTCCCTCTCAACCCCTACAGAATCCTAGGCATTACAATGTAAATGCCGTCACAACGTTGAGATCGGGAAGAGTGCTGAACAATCATGTCGGGGAAGGTATTGATGATACTGAAAATCATATCAACACCCCGGCTGAGACCTTTCCACACACACACACTTCTCCTTCTGATCCTTCTTCTTCTACCACACCACTTTCTCGCGAGCCTATTCTCCATTTCCCACTAGGCTCGACACCTTCTCCCAACCCTTATAGTTCTCCACAGACGGTCCCCACACCTCTTTTGGGACCGCGTCTACCCCCTCTTCCTTCTCCTGTGATGGACCCTGCGCTTATTGCGAAAGCTCCTTACCCGAACCGGTTAAGGGCAAATAGAACGAGTCCTCATATGGAGAAAATTTTAGAAATGTTCAAACAGGTTAACATCAATATCCCTCTACTAGATGCTATTCAGCAAGTCCCCGCTTATGCGAAAATTCTTAAGGACTTGTGCACTAGGAAGAGGAAGACTCAAGTGCCAAAGAAGGTCTTTATGTCTAATAATATCAGCACTGCTTTTATTCCCCAGCTACCAAAGAAAAGAAAGGACCCAGGATGTCCTACAATATCGATTTCAATTGGGGGTAAAAACATAAATCGTGCTCTTTTAGACCTTGGCGCAAGTGTTAACTTGCTCCCTTATTCTGTCTATGAGCAATTAGGGATTGGAGAGCTGAAACCTGCTCACTGCACTCTCCAGATGGCAGACCGATCTATCACCAAACCAAGGGATGAATTAGAGGATGTATTGATAAAGGTCGGGGAATTTGTTTTCCCTGTAGACTTCATTGTGCTCGACACACATCCTGTAGCAAACCCCCGGGGCCAAATTCCGGTGATTCTGGGCCGTCCTTTCCTTGCCACTTCCAACGCTGTTATAAACTGTAGAAATGGTTCAATGAACTTATCATTTGGAAATATGACCATTGAACTAAATATCTACAAAGTTGGAAGTCAGCCATCAGAACCCTCTGCTCATATTTTAGATGTGTGCTCTGTCCATGAGATCGCTCCCGATAGTTGTGGAGCTGAGGATCTTTGCTTTACTGATCTCGATGATATTACCACATCTCTGTTTGATTTCACACATGATCTTAGTGAGGACACTTTCTCTGCACTTGAGTCCTGCACTTCTGACTTTTCTCCACCCGAGTCTGTATCTTTCACAGGCTCTGAGCTTCTTTGTAAATCCAAAAATCACTCAATGATCCCTCCTTCTATCATTTCTCCGCCTGAGTTAGATCTCAAAATTTTACCTTCTCACCTGAAATATGCATATCTAGGTGAGAATGAGTCTTTACCGGTTATCATATCCGCTTCTCTTGCATCAGAGCAAGAGAATGCCCTTTTATCGGTATTGAGATCTAACAAAGAGGCGTTTGGTTGGAGTATGGCGGATATCAAAGGGATTAGTCCCTTGATAGTTGAACATCATATACATGTGATGGATGATGCCAGACCGACCCGAGAACCACAGAGACGGTTGAATCCCATCATGAAGGAAGCGGTCATGAAAGAGATCGTCAAATGCTTAGATAATGGTATTATATACCCCATCTCCGATAGCCAGTGGGTGAGTCCTATACATGTCGTTCCTAAGAAATCCGGCATCACAGTTATAACCAATGAAGCAAATGAGTTGATTCAGACACGCGCCCAAACTGGGTGGCGTGTATGTATTGATTATAGAAAACTCAATGCTGCCACGAGGAAAGACCAC
This sequence comes from Agapanthus africanus, assembly GCA_030015575.1. Classification (NCBI taxonomy): domain Eukaryota; kingdom Viridiplantae; phylum Streptophyta; class Magnoliopsida; order Asparagales; family Amaryllidaceae; genus Agapanthus; species Agapanthus africanus. Next base: position 237,648,992 of record CM057337.1, read on the forward strand.
TTTCCTCTACCATTCATTGATCAGATGCTGGAACGCTTAGCAGGACGAGAATATTATTGTTTTATGGACGGATACTCAGGCTACAATCAGGTCCCCATCGCCAAAAAGGATCAAGATAAAACCACTTTTACTTGTCCTTTTGGTACCTTTGCTTACAGTCGCATGCCCTTTGGGTTATGCAATGCTCCCGCTACCTTTCAGCGGTGTATGATGGGGATATTCTCTGATATGGTAGAGAATTTTCTGGAGATCTTTATGGACGATTTCTCGATTTTTGGAGACTCTTTTTCCGATTGCCTAGCGAATCTTGACGCTGTTCTTACTCGTTGCAAAGAGAAGAACTTGAATTTGAACTGGGAAAAATGCCATTTTATGATCCAAGAAGGAATAGTACTTGGACATGTCATTTCACAGAAAGGCATTGAGGTTGACAGACCTAAGATAGATGTCATTCAAAACCTCCCTCATCCCAAAAGCGTCAAAGATATTCGATCTTTCCTTGGCCATGCGGGCTTTTATAGGAGATTCATTAAGGACTTTAGCAAAATTGCTAGACCTTTAACTCTTCTCCTGGCCAAGGATACAACCTTCCATTTTGACTCGGACTGCGAGACAGCTTTCGACTCACTTAAACACTCACTCACTTCAGCCCCCGTTTTATCATCACCAAATTGGGACTACCCCTTTGAGCTGATGTGTGACGCATCTGATTTTGCAGTAGGTGCAGTCTTAGGACAGCACATCGAAAAGATGCCACACGTGATTTACTATGCAAGTAAGACCCTGAATGATGCGCAAATTAATTATACAACCACAGAAAAAGAACTTTTAGCGGTTGTATTTGCATTAGAAAAATTCAGGCCTTACTTAATTGGCTCACCTATAGTTGTGTATACTGACCATTCCGCTTTAAAACATCTTCTGGCGAAGAAAGATGCAAAAGGTCGACTAATAAGTTGGATCCTACTGTTACAAGAATTTGATCTTGTTATCAAAGATAAGAAAGGATGTGAAAACGTAGTAGCTGACCATCTTTCACGCATCATTTCTTCCCCTGTGACCCTGCCGATTAATGACTCGTTCCCTGACGAACAACTCTTGAGTATATCAGCTGAACCATGGTTCAGGGATATTGTGAACTATCATGCCACGGGACTAATACCGAGCGATTGGTCAAAACAGGACAAATATCGTTTTCTTTCCCAAGTAAAACACTTTTACTGGGACGAGCCCTATTTGTTTAAATATTGTCCTGATCAGATCATTCGCCGGTGTGTCCCGAATGAAGAGTTCAAGAGTGTTCTTTCATTTTGACATGATCAGGCCTGTGGGGGTCACTTTGGTCCTAGAAAGACAGCGGAAAAGGTTTTGCAATGTGGATTTTATTGGACGACCTTATTCAAGGACGCATTTGAGTATTGCAAAACCTGTACACAATGTCAGTATACGGGTAGAATATCCCAGAGGAATGAAATGCCTCAGCAACCCATCTTGGTTGTTGAAATATTCGATGTTTGGGGCATTGATTTTATGGGTCCTTTTCCCAACTCCTTTGGGAATTTGTACATATTGCTGGCGGTTGATTATGTCTCAAAGTGGGTAGAAGCCATTCCATGTCGCACTAATGACAAGAAAGTTGTCATTAAGTTCTTGAAAGAGAATATCTTTTCGCGATTTGGACATCCACGCGCTATCATTAGCGATAATGGGACACATTTCTGCAACAGATCTTTCGAGACTCTGATGCGAAAATACTCAATCAACCACCGACTTTCGACACCCTATCATCCCCAAACAAGAGGGCAGGCTGAAATCTCAAACAGACAAATCAAACTTATCCTGGAGAAGACTGTTGCTAAAAATAGAAAAGACTGGTCGACCAAATTGACGGATGCTCTTTGGGCATTCCGAACTGCATATAAAACCGACCTAGGAATGTCTCCATATAGGATAGTGTTTGGAAAAGCATGTCATTTACCTGTCGAGATAGAGCATAAAGCATTGTGGGCTATAAAAGAAATAAATTTTGATCTAAACCTTGCTTGCAACTTTCGGAAGCTGCAAATAAATGAGCTAAGCGAACTCCGCGATGAAGCTTATGATAACGCTGTAATCACAAAGAATAGGACTAAGGTTTTTCACGATAAAAACATTTTCACCTGGTCAACAAGTCCTTCTTTATGATTCACGATTACACCTTCACGCAGGTAAGCTCCGATCTCGATGGAAGGGACCTTTTGTTGTGCGGTCTGTATACCCGCACGGGGCAGTAGAAGTAGAAAATGTTAAAAACGGCACATTTTTCAAAGTAAATGGACATAGACTAAAGCCGTATTTTTCCACTGACCCCACGGAGGAGCTCTTGTTCTTACAAGAGCCAGTTTATTTGGATTAAAATTCCTCCGTCTCACCTTCATGTCCAGTATATCATTGCATCATTTTTTGAATGAAGGTGAGTGAAAAGAGTAAGTTTGGGGGAAGTTCTTCACTTATATATTTTGCCCCTACTAATAATCCCCCCAGGCTTACAGTTTTGTAGGTATAACATTTGGCAACAGTGAGGACACTGTTGAAAACAGGTTTGGGGGAGGTTTGTGCTTATTTTCGCATCATTTGCATATCATCTGCATAAGCACAAAACATTTCTTTAAAAATCTATAAAAATTGAAAATTTTTCAAAACCCATAAAAATTTAAAAAATTTCAAGAAAATTAGATAATAAGAGTTTAGATAGTGAAAAATTACATCCATGAGATTAGAAAAATTTAAGAAAACCAAGAAAATTAGAAGTTTTCTTATACGAACTAGTAATAAGTAGTTATGAGCCGTTGTCCCAAGGGTTAGTAAGATGAAGGACGTCACTAATCTGAGGATAAAAATAAGTCTGAAAAATAGTTTCTATTCTGGAAGCCAAACATTTTGAACGTGGCTACCCTGCTATTCGCACTTACACACGTCTTAAAGCCTGGGATAGTAGAGGATACCTTGAAATGCTCTTGCCTTTAAGCCGATGTATGAAGGAAATAAAAAGAAAAAAAAATGATGAATAAAGAAAATATAAAGTGGTGAGAAAAATGGACACTGGTTTTGTTATCACCAAGGGCAATAAAAAATGTATAGCGAGGGTGCTTCTTCACCTAGTGCCCTAAGGCCAACTGGTCTGGGAGTCACTGCTTTGCCTGAGGTGGTGCAAGACGAGGAAAATACACCAAATAAGCAAGCACAGGAGTAATCGGTCGGTTAGTACCTCAAGAAGTATTAGCGGTCGCATGAAAGTGTGTGAGCAATCTCATCTAAATATTCATTAATTAAAAAGTACTGAGGCTGATGGGAAAGAGTATGATAGCTTGAATCGAATTCCCCGGGTGTAGGGATGTCTTTACACACACGCAGGGTGATATGATCGATGTTTGGAAGAAAGATAGGAATGAAGAATAAGACGATGTTTTATTGAGGGAGGACGTGATTTCTGACATCTTTTCATGACCATTAAGATAGGGCTCATGACAACCGAAAAGCTAGCTTAGTTGGAAACCCTAATTTTCAAAGCTTTTCTTTTACAATTCTTTTCTTTAAATGTAATATTCATGATCTTTCATTTATTATTGGATTTTGTGGGTGCAATCCGCTGAAAACCCTCAGGAGACAACACTCCTCCTACTAGGGACACCTAGAGGTTTAAAGGCTTGTTGCACATGCTCAGTGCAATCGTGTTGCCTACGAAAGTGTGCTAGATAGTTTTTCTCTTTCTTTATTTTCTCCTTCTCTTTTAAATAAAACAGTTCGCTCGAGACGATCGAAATTAAGTTTGGGGGAATTTGATTAGTCGAAAATAATGCATATTTTAGCCGGCAATTTCCTCATCATTTGCATTCATATAGAAGTGTTCGGCAATCATATTTCACATATTAGCAAAACTGTCGCAAAATATCAGATTGCATGTGTTAGACTCTAAAACCGGCACTATAAAGGAAATTGACTGCATTTCATGGCATCGCATCATCCCTATATTGCACAACACTTGTTTTGAGATCTGTGCAGGAAAATCCAGAAGAAAGGCCAAAATGTACAGGGTACCGATCAAACATTACGCCAACTCAATGATTTCAATTCTGGTATCAATCCAAAGGGACAAATACAAATCAACACATCAGATGAAGCCCAATATGTTAGCACAAGACCACTGTAAAAAGCCCAAGGCCCAAGCCCCACAAAGTGCCGCGGATCCGCGGCAGGAGACTGCTTGCGCCGCGGATCCGCGGTGGGTTCAAGGAGTTACCTCCTCAAATTCAGTGCATTGTCTCTCTCCCAGGGTCAACACTACATCAAGACATGACAAATTCCAGAATGTTCCAGAAGCTTCCGCCAGATCAGCAAACTAGGGTTTTCTAAGCTTAATTAATCCTAGCTTAAAACCTAAGCTAGCTCCTAATAAACTCTTTCTAGAAACTCCTCAACAAACTTTTGGAGGGAATTGTAATTTCAAACCTAGACCTAGGGTTTGGGAAGTCTATAAATAGAAGCCTAAACCTAGGGTAAAGGGGATCCCCAATCTAGTATCAAACTAGAGCCATTTCATCTCTTATCTCATCTTCTTCTTCCACAAATCTAGTGAGAGGATTTGTGTGAAACCCTAACCCTAAATTCCAATCAAAAAGCCAAGATCCCGAGTACCCATCAAGCAAGAAGCCTTGCAACCTTTTATGAGCCGAGCCGATCTTCAACGGAGCAAGTGGTCAAAGCCGATCCGCGACTCACGGAGCCGAGCGACGCCAATTCAACAATTTAGATTCTTCCTCTTGTAGTTCTTGAGCGATTGTAATCAAAGTGTTGATATAAATAAAAGGTGATATTCTTTTATCTTGTTTTCTTTAAATTCTTGCATCATGAATCAATCTAAAATTCTAGTTATAATTCTTGTTGTGATGTTTGAGTAATACTCCGCTCGTCGTGGAGTCGAGACGATCAATAGAATGATGTTGTAATATATCTGAAAACGATTCTTGATTCCTACGAGTTTTGTAAACCCTAGCAAGTTCAAGAATCGACGACCCATTTCGTTGCGATGCTTTCTTGATTGATATCGCTCGAAATTGGGAAGTTACGATCGTTTCTTGAAAATTGCTAGAGGCTAGAGTGTGAATGATATCGACGAAAGAACAAGGGTTAAAAGATGAAACCCTAGTTTCATCAAGAAAGTCCTAACTCTCGTCGATCATCATCGATCTAGTATCAATCCTTCGAAGGACAAGAACACGTTATCTTTAGATTACATCACGTCTATAGATCCGATCGATTCCTACGAGCCTCATTTAGATTCTTGACATTTTGGTTGGAAATATTATCGAAACCCAATTCTTGAATGTTTATCAGTTTCTTGATTCTTGATTAAACATCGTGACACCTGAATCAATTGATAAATTCTTGAATCATGTTTTCTTTTCTTTTCTTTTCAATTAACTTTTCGATTCAAACAAATTAAACATAGAAACGAATCGCACAATCCCTGTGGACGATCCGCACTCACTTACAATCTACATCCGACACCGTAGTTGATTGCGGTCAAATAATCTTTGATTGTGATTCTATTCATTCTCTAAAACGACACACAAAGAAAGTAATCAATCACATGGCGTAGAATACTGATTGAGTTCAGTTAACGATACCTTCTAAGAAGTTTGGATTTAGAGTTCATTTATGAGCTAGGTCCCATCAGACATCCAGACACATTCTAAGACAGGTATTGCTCATTTCGGGAGATGGCATTCTCCGCAAACTTGAGATATAAAGAGACATAGAAAGAAACATCAATGCGGATCCACTCACTGAGGCTATTCCTCGAACGCAATAGTTTCGCAAACGGAATATGTGAGACTGACTAGTAGAGGAGTTGGGTGTTCGGTATCACACGGGCTGTGAGTATACGACATCGCAATAATTAGACTTGAGTGCAAGTGGGAGATTGTTGGAGATAGTGCCCTCAGAGTCAATTATTGGATCACAGGCACGTGATTGCAATGATTGAGGGAGGACCTATCCCGGTAGGACAGTCTTACTCAAGATGATAGTATGCTATCTGGTTTATCTTTATCATCGTGTACTGCTTTAGGTGACCAGACAGGTCGCTATTACACGTTGATAGAGCCCCTAGGATTCATGCTTGACTGCCAGCAGTATGAGGGCGATCATATACGTAGGAGCTGGTAGTCTATAAGCACATCCTTAAAAGGTCCCTAGTCGTGGGAGTTTCGAGACAGGGCATTGATTCTCCAGAGTAGACTAGTGTATACAGTCGAGACCCCGACGAGCTGCGGTGGCCGGTCTCAAGCCACTGGTGTCAGATGGTTCACCTAAGATGTATACAGGTGCTCATTGGGTTATGAGTACACCGGACAGGACTCGCCGGGAACATGCTAGTTAGGATTATACCAGACGTCAGATAGCAGTTCCCAGGTGACATGTGTACAGGTTAGTTCATCGACCTGAGGATCGTCATTTGTCTCGTGTGAGTTCCCACTGTACTTTGATTACTACCCTACCATGCTCAAAGAAGACGTGCAAACAGGTTTTAGTTGGATACAGTCCCGAGCCACATGGAGGCAGTGAGGGGATCTTCAGGGGTTCGTCTCTCCCGGTATTGGGGGTGAGGTTGCGCTGTGTCTAGGAGAGCCATTACACAAAGCCCTCGGCCGAGGCAGGAGATTTACTGGTAGGTATTCCAGTAGTATCTCAGGGTGTTCTGGGCTACACTCCGACACGACTTGTACCGCTTTTGGGGGTCTGACTTTTACCAACCCCCTAGGCCCGCCATGCAATGCTCATAGACGAACGGACCGGACAGTACGGATATTGTCACTGACAGGCTCAGTAGGGTGTCAGGATGAGTTCGCTCATCGATGTCCCTTTTGGTCAATAGCTGGTAGCCCGTCACGTATGGCTAATACCTCTGACGTGATAGTGGTTAAATCCACAGCCATAGTATTATCGAGTCTTTAGAGTCCCCAACATTCAGTTGCTCAAGTTTTCGGGCGAAACGCTGTAGAGGCCGTATGGAGATATGGCAGGGTTCGATCAGATACGTGCGGTATTGCACGGATCATGATCGGACCGGTAATACTAGCGGGCTTTGGTTTAAGCCGGATCCTAGTATTGTACAGTGTAGATTTTGTCTCATTGCATTTGTATTCGGTCGGAATACAAATACGGGTATGGATATACAGTAGCGGGGTTTTCCTGTAATTTATTACGGGATCAGTTTTTTGGAGTTGCCAGTTTGTTTTCCGTTTCGGGCATATTTCTTTGTATCTATCATTGGCCGAAGATTGGTGGAGGAGGGCTTATTTGCATTTGTGCAAATAAGTATTTTGGAGGGTTGTCTTTGCATATTGTGATATCATGATTGTTGCTCCACCATTGACTTCATAACCTCATGATTGCTTGACTTTCTTATTCATCATGGTTTTGATGATGGTTGTTGATGAGTGTGGTTGTGGTTGTGATGATAATTCCTCATCATCACTTTTTCTCTCTCTTGGATTATGGGCTCATTCACTTCCATTCTCAGTTGAGCTCCTCTCTCTTGGGTTTTTGGCCGGCCATGCTCCTAAGGGGCTGTCCCAAATTTTTGGTGTGGGATTTTTGTTCTTCTAGCTTTGTAAAATCCCACAAGTTCCATCTCCATAAGCTTATATCTTTTCCTCCACCAATATGGCAACTCCATAACCCCCAATGAGACATAGCACTACACTACATTCTACAGTAAATCTTGGGCACGTCGACTCGCCAACTTCGTGCCCGAGTTGCCTCGGACCAGAGGCGGGAGCCCGTAAAAGAAGCCGGCCACGTGGTGCCCTTCCGGCGACTTGGTGGAGATCGGAGATTCCGCGGGAGATCGGAATGACGACGAGAAGACCGGAGGACACGGATCACTCGGTATATCTCTCTACCCTTCTCTTGATAGCTAGGACTAGATTAATGGCACGATCTAGGTTTATAGTGCGCGGTGGTGCCGGTTCTAAAAGTTAAAGTAAATCATCGCTTCCGCATTCCGGCGTCGGATTGACGGCCGGGGCGCCGCCGTGCACTTACATGGTCAAGGGATGACAAGGATAACCCTTGTAGAGAATAAACTAGGGCTAGGGTTTGGTTGGGTTAAAGAGTGAGTCATAGATAAATATCAACATAATATCTTTCTCATGACAAAAGGAATTCCTTCTAGAATGTGCAAGAAAGAACTAACCCTAATCAAACCCTAACCTTGCTTAATCTCCACTAAACATGTTCCATTATTAATCATATCATGTCACAATAATATATATCATATATATATTATATATTTGCAACAAAATAAAATAATACAATTAACATATATCGCATATATATCAATGTATTATCCGGTGAGAAAATGAAATAATAAAGCGAGCCTATATTAGATAATGTAACACAATATATCATATATATTATTATACATTAAATCATCGAATCAACACTTGATCCGACAATCCGGCTATATCGAATATAACCGACTAATATTTCATGTACCGATTCATCGAATCAACACTTGATCCGATGACCCGGTTCATATCTAAATATCACGAGAATATAATACGGTATCTCATACCACATTATCCTCGGTCCTGCACATATCACATATGTGCCTCTACTCCGTTTTTCCTGAGTCAAGAAACCTCTGTGTAGGACTCTAAAGAATCGTCTGTTAGTCCGTGTTGCCCACCCCGGTGCTTACGGGGAGGCGGAAAACATAATAAAAATCGGATTTTTAATGACTTAGGCAACATGGACCTTGCATGTGAGGATCTTTGCTAAACTAAAACTAGCTAAAGTAAACTAACAACTAACAAAGTTGTAGAAAGGTTATACCTTTGGTCTTTAGTCCTTCTCTCCTTGCTCCTAGGTATGGTAGAAAAGGATCACCTTGCTTGTCTTCTCCCGTCAAAGAAGGATCCACCCGAAAGCCACCACCTTTAGCTTCAACTCCAAGCTAGGAGTAACTAGAGTGCAAGAAATGCTAAGACTTGAACCCTAGAAGTGAGTAGAGAAGATCAAGAGAGGGTTTTTCTCAAGCTTTTTGTTTCTCAACACATGAGAGGGAGAGAGCTTGAGGGAGAGGATGAGCAAGAGAGAGAAAAGAAATGAGAGAATGAGAATAATAGTGAGCCATTCTCACTAATATGTGTGAGTTATTTTAATTAATTAATTAGCAAGAAAATTGTCATGGTTTAATCAAGAGGTGACCATTATCATTTCATTATTAATGCAAATTGCAAGAATCAAAGAGCATCTTCCAAATGAAATGATCATGGTCAAATTGTCAACTTGGTCAACAAGTCAACAAAGTCAAAGTGTCAACAATAACAACCATGCACAATAATTAAGCTAATTATTAATTAACAATAATACACACAAAAACAATAGGGTTAATAAAATGACAATAGTCATTAACCCTAAACAAGGTCCTCTCCCTCAATCTCAAGCAACCGTGCATACGCACCCGCATTCGTGATCCGAGGAACACGAACACAATGAGAAAAAACCAATCTCAAATCATATACTAGGATCCGGCTTAAACCAAAGCCCGCTAGTATAAACTGTCCGGACAGCAAACGTGCACAAGTGCGCGGATGCGAACGAACCCTGTCGCAAAACCATGCGACCTCTACTCGTTTTGCCTAAAGGCGAATAGCTCTCTGTGTGGGACTCTAAAGACTCGACACTACGCTGGCAGTGGGTTTAACCACAGACCGCAAGCGGCACTAGCTGTACGTAACGGTCCCCAGGTAGATGTCGATAAGAAGACTGACGAGGTGAACCCCATCTGCACTCCTACTGAGCCTGTATGTGACAGTCTCCGTACAGTCCGGTCTGTTCGTCTGATACATCGCATGGCGGGCCTAGGGGGGCGGTAAACGTCAGTCCCCTAATAGCGGTACAAGTCGTGTCGGAGTGAAGCCCAATACACCCTGAGATAACACTGGAAACCTACCAGTATATCTCGCTTGCCCTGGCCAGGGACTACTCGTGTAATGGCTCTCCTAGACACAGCGCGATGTCAACCCCCAATACCGGGAGAGACGAATCCTGTCTAACCGTCACTGCCTCCAAGTGCTTCGGGACTGCTCCCAACTACTACCTGTTTGCACGACTCAGTAGAGCCGTGGTAGGGTAGCAATCAAAGAACAGTGGGAACACACTCGAGGCGAAGTGACAGTGTCAAGTCAGCGGACTAAGCTGTACTCATGTCACCTGGGAACTGATAACTGACGATAGGTATAATACCAACCATCAGTTCCCGACGAGTCCTGTCCAGTGTACTCGTAACCTAACGAGCACCCGCATACTATCTCAAGTACGACGTACTGACGGCTGTGGGACAGACCGTCTCCCGAGCTGGGATGAGAAGCGCATACGCTAGTCTACTCCGGAGTATCGATGCCCTATCTCGATACTCCCACGACTAGGGACGTGTATAAGGATGTGCTTGTAGATTACCCAGCCCCCACGAGTGTGATCGCCATCACAACGCCGGTAATCAAGCAAAGATCCTAAGGGCTCTACTAATGCGTATAGGTGATATAATAAATAAACACACATCTACACATTAAAGCAGAGACAAACCAAGTAGCATACTACTATATTGAGCAAGATTGTCTGTACAACTGTGGATATCCCAAGCTTCCATCAAGTAATATACATACTAGTATGATACAGTAATGGCCTCTAGGGCATATACACCAACAATCTCCCACTTGCACTAAGGCCATGTACTGGCGTATCGAAGACCTATCATCTCGATCAGCCGCTCGAACTGAGTCTGGGGTAAAGCCTTCGTGAATGGGTCCGCAGTGTTGTCCTTTGTGTCCACTCTCCGCACCTCGATCTCCTGTCGATCAATGATCTCCCTGATCAGGTGATACCGCCTTAAGATGTGCCTGGATTTCTGATGGGACCTTGGTTCCTTCGCTAAAGCTATAGCCCCATTGTTATCGCAATACAAAGGTATTGGGTCAACAATGGACGGAACCACCTGAAGTTCACTGATGAACTTCTTAATCCAGACCGCCTCTTTTGCGGCATCGCTTGCAGCAATGTATTCAGCCTCCATCGTCGAGTCTGCGACGGTATCCTGCTTGGAACTCCTCCAACATACCGCCCCTCCGTTGAGGGTAAACACAAAACCCGAGACGGACTTGCTATCATCTTTGTCACTCTGGAAGCTTGAATCGGTAAAGGACTCGACCCTGAGGTCTCCATTACCGTAAACCAGGAACATCTCCTTAGTCCTTCTCAGGTACTTGAGAATGTTCTTCACTGCTGTCCAGTGGTCCTCCCCTGGGTCCGACTGATACCGGCTTACCGTGCTCAACGCGTAAGCTACATCTGGTCTTGTACATAGCATCGCATACATTATAGATCCTACCGCCGAAGCGTAGGGTATAGTGCTCATGCGAACCCTCTCCTCGTCAGTCTTAGGAGACATCTTCTTGGAGAGGGTAATTCCGTGCAATGCGGGTATGTTACCGCGCTTGGAATCCTCCATACTAAATCTCTTTAGTACGGTCTCTATGTACCTGGACTGCGAAAGTCCCAATAGTTTCTTGGATCTATCTCTATAGATCTTGATCCCCAGAATGTACGAGGCATCACCCAGGTCCTTCATGGAGAACCTTTGTGACAAAAACAGCTTGACCGATTGTAGCATAGGAATATCATTTCCTATCAGAAGAATGTCGTCCACGTACAAGACTAGGAATACGACAGTTCGTCCTACAATCTTCTTATAAACACAGGGTTCATCTTCGTTCTTGATGAAATCAAATTCTTTGATTGCCTCATCAAAACAGATGTTCCAGCTCCGCGATGCCTGCTTTAATCCATAAATGGATTTAAGCAACTTGCACACCTTTCCGCTGCTCCCACTGTCTACGAAACCTTCTGGTTGATCCATGTAAACGCACTCTTCCAAACAACCGTTTAGGAAAGCCGTTTTAACATCCATCTGCCAGATCTCATAGTCATGGAAGGCAGCAATGGCAAGTAGGATCCGAATGGATTTGAGCATAGCCACCGGAGAAAAAGTTTCGTCATAGTCCAAACCAGGTCTTTGACGGAAACCTTTTGCAACGAGCCTAGCTTTATAGGTTTCCACCTGCCCATCTACACCAAGTTTCCTTTTGTAGATCCATTTGCATCCAACGGGTTTTACCCCAGCCGGAGCAATATCCAAGGTCCACACTTTATTGGCGTACATGGACTCCATTTCGGATTGCATTGCTTCCTGCCACTTATCAGAGTCCCTACTGATAATGGCCTGCCTGAAACTGGTAGGGTCATCTTCTTCCAAGATGCAATCCTCTCGATCCCCGTCTATGAGAAAACCGTAGTATCTCTCGGGCGGATGAGAAATCCTACCAGATCTGCGGAGTGGCGGAGGTTCGTTTGGGGTTATTGAATCTAGCGGTTCCTCCAAATTTTCAGTTACATTTTATGGTCGCTGAATTTCTTCCAGTTCTACCGAACTCCCACTAGTTTCTTTTGCAAGAAACTCCCTTTCCAAGAAGGTAGCGTGGCGAGATACAAACACCTTCTGTTCCTCAGTGTGGTAGAACAGATATCCTAGTGAGTCTTTAGGATATCCCACAAATTTACAGAGAACTGACCGTGCCTCTAACTTGTCCGGTTTCTGTGTTTTCACATAGGCCGGACAACCCCATATCTTAATAAACTTAAGACATGGTTTCTTACTGCTCCATATTTCATACGGAGTTTTAGGCACTGATTTGGACGGAACTTGATTCAAAAGGTATGCCGCTGTCTGAAGCGCATGTCCCCAGAATGAAAGAGGCAACTCAGCACTACTCATCATGGACCGAACCATATCCAATAGGGTACGATTCCTCCGCTCCGAAACACCGTTGTGCTGTGGTGTATAAGGAGGAGTAAGCTGAGAGAGAATACCATTCTCTTTTAAGTAGTCTAGGAATTCCGTGCTTAAGTACTCCCCTCCTCTGTCAGACCGGAGGATCTTGATACTTTTGCCAATCTGGTTCTCTACTTCCTTTCTGAATTCCTTGAATTTCTCAAAAGTTTCAGATTTGTGTTTCATCAGATACACATATCCGAACCTAGAGAGATCGTCAGTGAATGTGATGAAGTACGAGAACCCACCCCTTGCATGTATAGACATCGGACCACACACATCACTGTGTATGAGTCCCAAGAGCTCTCTTGCTCTTTCTCCATGTCCGGTGAACGGAGATTTGGTCATCTTCCCTTTGAGACAAGACTGACAAGTTTCATAAGATGAAAACTCGAACATATTCAAGAGTCCATCTTTATGCAACTTACTCAGTCTTTTCTCTCCGATATGACCAAGCCTACAATGCCACAAGTAGGATTCATTCGTATCTGAATTCTTCCTCTTGCGTGTGTTTTGTATATTAAGAACTGTATTCTGATTTAGAACGTAGATACCATTACACAGTGTACCCTCTGCAACCAGTACCTTATGAAGGTAAATGTTCATGATATTCTTTTCAAGAACAAAGTCATATCCATCTTTATCGAGTAAAGAAACTGATATGATGTTGCAAACCATGGAGGGTACATAGTAGCAATCGTTCAAAATCATAGTCTTGCCATTAGGCAATACTAGGTGATATTCACCGACGGCTGCCGCATTAACTTGTGCTCCGTTCGCTACTCTGAGCGACATATCACCCGGTGCAACTATCCTACTTTTTCTCAGTCCCTGCAATAAATTACAGATATGAGATCCTGATCCGGTATCAAGTACCCAGGAGGTAGGGCTGACCGTAAAACAGTTCTCAATTACAAGAACACCTGAAGTAGATGCAAAACCATGCTTCTTCTTCAACTGGGTATCCTGGAAATCCATACTTTCCTCTTTCCCTTTCTCATACTCATGACTGTTGTCACAAGTTAGAGCTGAACCAACTTTCCCCAGTCCCGAATAAGAATTCGGATCGGTCAAGCGATACATTTTATTATCTTGATTAGGGCGTGAAAGGGTTGCTGCCTGGAGAGAGAGAAAAGAAACACTCAGCGTATGCTCTTGCAAGATTAGATTGGTTTATTAATTTATCTAACCAGGATGTCTCCCACTGTTTACTCAAATTCTTCTTAAAACCTTTTAAAAGAAGAACTAGTCGGGTTTTAATTCACGTCACAATACTTGCTTAACCTTTCAGCCAGGCCAGTGTCGGTACTTCGAGGGAGGTTTTCCAACGCTTTCGCGAAGTTCCTTAATTAAATAACCTCTTTTCCCTGGGGGCGTAACCCCGCTAACACCTTTCTAGACACCTACTAGGTTTATAGCATTGATCGTTAAGTGAAATAATCTCCCGAGAGTAATCCAACTCATCAGTGGAATCGGGATCCAACCATCATTGTGTGATGACCTAGATGGAATCCACTCTAGTCACCACACTCCAGAAGGTATGCTAAATCTGCAAGTTTCAGTACTTTTGAAACTCCCGATGTGGTTTTTGCCCCTAGGACCCAAGTGACCTTGACGAATAATCAACAAATCAAAAGGTCCTAGTCAAGTTCAACCCGTCGTTATCCAGGATTGCATTAGACCCGCCCGCATGATCCTTGACGAATAATCAACAAAATCATGCGACCGTCCTAACCAATCGCATCAATCAGTGCAACAGAGAATTATTACTTAGCTACCGTTCACTGTGTCTTGACGAATAATCAATAAACGCAGCACGAATACTAAGTATTAATTATCCGAAACGACGGAGGGCTACGGCTAGGTTTTTGGCGAAAAACCCGTTAACGTAATGAACTTGATATCGTTGAAGGAACCCGATTGCACCCTTTTTTTTTTTTTTTTTTTGGAAAAATACAGTGGCGAAAACTTTTGCTAAAGAGGTCACTCCCTGTGAAGGGATCTCGGCTCTTTCCTCGTCGAGTGAGGTGCTGGGCATTCGTAAGATGAATACCTCGATGCAAAGCAAGAATAATCGACTGTAGTGAAGTTATTACCCTGACGCAAAGTTTTGTCCAAGGGGTCACTCCCGGTGAAGGGATCTCGGCCCTTGCCTCGTCGACTGAGGTGCTGGGCATTCATAACCGAATACCGCGATGCAAAACAAAAAGATGAACGTCCTTGTAATAACAGTTTTTTTTTGAAAAACTTGTTCCAACAACGTCTTTTTAGGTTTATTTTCTTGCATTAGTTCTTTTAATGCGTCCCATCATTTAAATCCTACCATTGCAGAAAACAACCAAAATATGACGTACGCTTATGCCATTCGCATTCGCCACGGGGCCCCGTCATCACCCGTTAGGTTACTTAACTAACGACAGAGCGGGGGCTGGGCTAGCGCGGCTGTAAAACATAAGCAACGCCTAAATAGTAAAGCAATGATAGACATTACAGATCACAGATGAATACATTGGATATACTAGCAATCCGCAATCCTTTCGAGCCTAGAAAGAAAAGCGGATAACACGGTCGCGGTGAATAGCCAAAACCCCACCCAAGACCCCTACGGGTGCGGCAAACTACCCGCCAAGTACCCGAAGCGAAGCAACCTCCCTCAATGCCATGAGTAGGCCACTCGGCACTTCGAGCTACCCGGTAGTTTGTGCACCCCTCCATGGGTCTATCCTAGGAGCAAAAACAGTAAAAAGAATTATACAATGACGGCTACAACCCCGACCCGGTTGTGCGGCCAAACAAATAATAATATTACATCAATTTACATGTTACAAATGAATGAAAGAAAAACAACGCTCATCTCACATCCACCCCGGCTATTCACCCGCGACAATCCAATCCATTCATATCCACAAACCAATAACAATCACAGATCATGTATAACCCCGACTAATCGTCTTATAGCGATTAGCCGACGTTCAATACATGCAAGCATTACAGATATAACCGATATAGTTAAAGTGTAGTGAAGTTCCGAAAAATACGGATTTATAGGCCCCCAAAAGTAAATTTTAGTTCTGGAAAATCTGGGCATATATTATATATCCTAAAAATCCCAAAATCAACACTTACAGACACTGCACGAAAAAAGATGCAGAGAGGACATCAAACCGCGGCGGTTCCGCGGCACGAGCCTACCTCGTGCGGCGGAAGCGCGGCGGTTTGAACGAATCTCTGTGTCGTTTTTCATGGGTGTTCATAAAAAACCCTGAGATGAATTTACAAATATAAAGTTTTCTATTTTGAGCAGAAAAAAATTCAACAGAAACTAGGGTTTTTCAAAAGTTCGGTTTTTGGATTTTCGGTTTCGAAACTTCGTTACACTTCACTACCTAGCTAGTTTGAGTTTAGTTAGGCTCTGATACCACTGTTAGTCCGTGTTGCCCACCCCGGTGCTTACGGGGAGGCGGAAAACATAATAAAAATCGGATTTTTAATGACTTAGGCAACATGGACCTTGCATGTGAGGATCTTTGCTAAACTAAAACTAGCTAAAGTAAACTAACAACTAACAAAGTTGTAGAAAGGTTATACCTTTGGTCTTTAGTCCTTCTCTCCTTGCTCCTAGGTATGGTAGAAAAGGATCACCTTGCTTGTCTTCTCCCGTCAAAGAAGGATCCACCCGAAAGCCACCACCTTTAGCTTCAACTCCAAGCTAGGAGTAACTAGAGTGCAAGAAATGCTAAGACTTGAACCCTAGAAGTGAGTAGAGAAGATCAAGAGAGGGTTTTTCTCAAGCTTTTTGTTTCTCAACACATGAGAGGGAGAGAGCTTGAGGGAGAGGATGAGCAAGAGAGAGAAAAGAAATGAGAGAATGAGAATAATAGTGAGCCATTCTCACTAATATGTGTGAGTTATTTTAATTAATTAATTAGCAAGAAAATTGTCATGGTTTAATCAAGAGGTGACCATTATCATTTCATTATTAATGCAAATTGCAAGAATCAAAGAGCATCTTCCAAATGAAATGATCATGGTCAAATTGTCAACTTGGTCAACAAGTCAACAAAGTCAAAGTGTCAACAATAACAACCATGCACAATAATTAAGCTAATTATTAATTAACAATAATACACACAAAAACAATAGGGTTAATAAAATGACAATAGTCATTAACCCTAAACAAGGTCCTCTCCCTCAATCTCAAGCAACCGTGCATACGCACCCGCATTCGTGATCCGAGGAACACGAACACAATGAGAAAAAACCAATCTCAAATCATATACTAGGATCCGGCTTAAACCAAAGCCCGCTAGTATAAACTGTCCGGACAGCAAACGTGCACAAGTGCGCGGATGCGAACGAACCCTGTCGCAAAACCATGCGACCTCTACTCGTTTTGCCTAAAGGCGAATAGCTCTCTGTGTGGGACTCTAAAGACTCGACACTACGCTGGCAGTGGGTTTAACCACAGACCGCAAGCGGCACTAGCTGTACGTAACGGTCCCCAGGTAGATGTCGATAAGAAGACTGACGAGGTGAACCCCATCTGCACTCCTACTGAGCCTGTATGTGACAGTCTCCGTACAGTCCGGTCTGTTCGTCTGATACATCGCATGGCGGGCCTAGGGGGGCAGTAAACGTCAGTCCCCTAATAGCGGTACAAGTCGTGTCGGAGTGAAGCCCAATACACCCTGAGATAACACTGGAAACCTACCAGTATATCTCGCTTGCCCTGGCCAGGGACTACTCGTGTAATGGCTCTCCTAGACACAGCGCGATGTCAACCCCCAATACCGGAAGAGACGAATCCTGTCTAACCGTCACTGCCTCCAAGTGCTTCGGGACTGCTCCCAACTACTACCTGTTTGCACGACTCAGTAGAGCCGTGGTAGGGTAGCAATCAAAGAACAGTGGGAACACACTCGAGGCGAAGTGACAGTGTCAAGTCAGCGGACTAAGCTGTACTCATGTCACCTGGGAACTGATAACTGACGATAGGTATAATACCAACCATCAGTTCCCGACGAGTCCTGTCCAGTGTACTCGTAACCTAACGAGCACCCGCATACTATCTCAAGTACGACGTACTGACGGCTGTGGGACAGACCGTCTCCCGAGCTGGGATGAGAAGCGCATACGCTAGTCTACTCCGGAGTATCGATGCCCTATCTCGATACTCCCACGACTAGGGATGTGTATAAGGATGTGCTTGTAGATTACCCAGCCCCCACGAGTGTGATCGCCATCACAACGCCGGTAATCAAGCAAAGATCCTAAGGGCTCTACTAATGCGTATAGGTGATATAATAAATAAACACACATGTACACATTAAAGCAGAGACAAACCAAGTAGCATACTACTATATTGAGCAAGATTGTCTGTACAACTGTGGATATCCCAAGCTTCCATCAAGTAATATACATACTAGTATGATACAGTAATGGCCTCTAGGGCATATACACCAACATCGTCAATACGCCGGTAGCAGGTGATGATCATATCAAACACCCACAAGCTGCAAGTGGTCAGCTAAACGTAACAGCCATCCAGGTATTGAGCTATCAGAAGATCAACAAGCTAGCATGTTCGTTCTCCTGTGAATCCAATCAGTAACACTCCCGTACAGTCCGATCTCTTCGTCTGATATGTCGCATATCAAGTCTAGGGGTGGTATACGTCAGACCCCAGTAACCGATAAGTCTTGTCGATGTATGGCTCATAACGGGTCGAGAAACTACTGGTAACACTTACCAGTAAATCTCTATATCAGCCCTGGCCAGGGAATTCCAGTTATAGCCAATCGAACACAGCACAATATCCCCTCCCTATACCGGGAGAGATGAATCCCCTCCTATCGCTCATTGCCTCCATGTGATTCGGGACTATACCCAAAAGCCACCGTTTTGCACGCCCTCTTGGACGTGGTAAGGTGGAAATCAAAGCACAGTGGGAATCACACAAGACTCTATGACGATCTCGGGTCTACAGACTACCCTGTACCAGTGTCACCGGAGAACTGCCATCTGACTTGTGGTATATCACCATTTGGGAGTTCTCGGCGAGTCCGTCCAGTGTACCCAGTCTCCACTGAGCACCCGTACACCATCCTTGATGACAAACACCGATGGATATAGGATCATCCATCGCCCATCATATGGGTCAAGATGCGTATACGCTAGTCTACTCTGGTGTATCGATGCCCTGTCTCGATATACCCTCGATTAGGAACAGTTATAGGATGTACTCATCGACTACCGTAGACCCACTAGTATGATCTCATCATAGTCTCAGTAGTCGAGTACAGATCCTAAAGGGCTTTATCAACATGTGAGAGAAAAACAGTAAACTAATACAAGTCATCATGTTAAGATAAAGTGAAACCAAATCGCATACGATCATGACGAGCAAGAAAGTCCTCTCTATATATATCCAAGCATCGATCATAATATACATCATATGTACAATAATGGCTTCTAGGGCATATACATAACTAACAATCTCCCACTTGCACTAAGGCCAGCTGCTGTAGTATCTCATGCCAAGCATCCCGAATAATCTCTCAAACTGTATCTGGGGAATGGCCTTCGTGAGTGGATCCGCAGTATTGTCCTTCGTATCTACTCTCCTGACCTCGATCTCCCGGCGATCAACTATCTCCTTGATCAGGTGATACCGCCTCAGAAAATGTCTGGACATTTGATGGGACCTGGGTTCCTTGGCCAAAGCTGCTCCATTGTTATCGCAATACAGAAGTATTGGATGTTCAATGGATGGAACCACACCAAGTTCACTAATGAACTTCTTTATCCAGACAGCCTCTTTGGCAGCATCGTTGGCAGCGATGTATTCAGCCTCCATCGTCGAGTCTGCAACGGTATCCTGTTTGGAACTCTTCCAACATACCACCCCTCCATTGAGGGTAAAGACAAATGCCGAGTGCGACTTAGAGTCGTCCTTATCACTTTGGAAGCTGGAATCAGTAAAGGACTCCACCCGGAGTTCTCCGTTACCATACACCAAGAACATCTCTCTAGTCCTTCATAAGTACTTGAGAATGTTCTTCACAGCTGTCCAGTGACTCTCTCCAGGATCTGCTTGATACCGACTCACTACACTTAGTGAGTATGCTACATCGGGTCTGGTACATAGCATCGCATACATGATAGAGCCTACTGCCGAAGCATAGGGTATCCCTTGCATGCGAGCTCTCTCCAAATCAGTCTTGGGAGACATCTCTTTGGAGAGAGTGAGTCCAGAGATCGTAGGTTGGTTCCCACGCTTGGATTCTTCCATACTAAACCTCTTTAGTATGGTGTCAATGTACCTGGATTGGGACAATCCAGTATCCTCTTGGATCTATCTCTATAGATCCTAATCCCCAATATGCAGGAGGCATCACCTAGATCTTTCATTGAGAATCTTTGTGATAAGAAGAGCTTGACTGATTGCAGCCTAGCAATATCATTTCCTATCAAGAGTATGTCATCCATGTACAATACGAGAAAGACAACCTTACTCTCTGCTACCTTCTTATAGATACAAGGTTCATCTATATTTTTTATGAAGTCAAACTCTTTGACTACAACATCAAAACAGATGTTCCAACTCCGCGATGCTTGCTTTAACCCATAAATGGATTTAAGCAGCTTGCACACCTTTCCGCTGCTCCCACTATCTACGAAGCCCTCTGGCTGAGTCATGTACACGCACTCTTCTAAATCACCGTTTAGAAAGGCGGTCTTAACATCCATTCGACAGATTTCGTAGTCATGGTATGCAACAATGGCAAGTAAGATCCGGATGGACTTAAGCATAGCTACTGGAGAAAAGGTTTCGTCATAATCCACACCTGGTCTTTGACGAAAACCCTTTGCAACAAGTCTAGCTTTGAAAGTCTCAACTTTTCCATCTACACCAAATTTCTTTTTAAAGATCCATTTGCTCCCAATGGGTTTTACCCCTTCAGGAGCATTTTCCAAAGTCCATACTTTGTTGGTGTACATGGATTCCATCTCAGATCGCATTGCATCCAGCCATTTCACAGAGTCACCACTCGTGATGGCCTGCTCGAAACTAGTTGGGTCATCATCTTCCATGATGCAATCCTCGCTCCCACCATCAATGAGAAAACCGTAGTATCTCTCAGGTGGATGAGAAACCCTATTAGATCAGCGGAGAGGCTGGGGTTCGTCGGGTACTACTGAATCCTCTTGTTCCACTAAATCTTCAATTGCAGTTTGTGTAATCGGAATTTCTTCTAGTTCTACCTCTTCGCCACTAATTTCTTTTTCAAGAAATTCCTTTTCTAAAAAGGTGGCATGTCGAGAAACAAACACCTTTTATTCCTCGCGATGGTAGAAAAGATATCCATGTGAATGTTTGGGATATCCCACAAACTTGCATAGAACTGACCGTGCCTCGAGTTTGTCTGGATTTTGCCTTTTGACATAGGCCAGACAACCCCATATCTTAACTCGTTTAAGACATGGTTTCTTCCCACTCCATATCTCATATGGTGTGGTAGGTACAGATTTAGTTGGAACTTGATTCAATAGGTATGCTGCTGTCTCAAGTGCATACCCACAAAAGGAAATAGGTAACTCAGCTGTACTCATCATCGAGCGCACCATATCTAATAGGATGCGATTCCTCCGTTCCGATACACCGTTGTGCTGTGGTGTATAAGGAGGAGTAAGCTGAGAAAGAATCTCATTCTCTTTTAGATAATCGAGAAACTCATTGCTTAAGTATTCTCCTCCTCGATCAGATCAAAGAATCTTAATACTTTTGCCCGTTTGGTTCTCTACTTCGTGCTTATATTCTCTGAATTTCTCAAAAGCTTCAGACTTGTATTTCATCAGGAACACATATCCGAATCTTAAGAGATCGTCAGTGAATGTAATAAAGTAGGAAGAACCATTCCTGGCATGCGTAGACATGGGACCGCACACATCACTATGTACCAGTCCTAAGAGTTCCGTAACTCTTTCTCTGTGTCCACTAAACGGAGCTTTGGTCATTTTTCCTTTGAGACATGAATGACAAGTATCATAAGATGATAATTCGAACGGATTCAAATATCCATCCTTATGTAACTTAGCCAGTCGTGTCGTATTGATATGAGCAAGTCTACAATGCCACAAGAAGGATTCGTTCATTTCTGAACTTTTCCTCTTATGTGTGTTTTGTATATTGAGGACTGTATTTTGATTAAGAATGAATATGCCATTATGTAACGAGCCTAATGCAATCAACTTTTGATTTAGGAAGATATTTATAACATTATCCTGTACTACAAAATTATATCCTTCTTTACTTAATAAAGAAACTGATATAAGGTTGCACATCATGTTCGGTATATAATAGCACTCATTCAGAATCAGTGTATTACGACTTGGTAATACTAGGTGATATTCGCCAACTGTTTTGGCTGCAATACTTGCACCATTCCCTACTTGAACGGAATGATCACTTTTTCCCAGTTCTCTACATTTCCGTAGCCCATGTAACAATTTACATATGTGGGATCCTGATCCGGTATCTAATACTCAGGACGTAGGGTGAACTGAGAAACAGTTCTCAATAACTAACACACCTGAAGAAGGTGCATCAACATGCATGTTCTCCATTTGGGCGGCGTGAGAATTCAGTTATTCTACTATTCCCTGTTCAGTCTTATAACTCTTATAAGAAAGAACGGGACCAACGTTCCCCTGCTCAGTATAATAAGCCGGTTCAGTCAATACATCCATATTATTATCTTGATTATGGCCTGACATGGTCGCTACCTGGAGAGAGAGAGAAGAAAACACTTTAGTGTATGCTCTTGCAAGATTAGATTGGTTATTATCTTATCTAATCAGGATCTCTCCCACTGTTTTTATCAAATCTTCCTTCAAACCCTAAAAGGTAAGATTAGTCGGGATTAATTACACCCTACAATTTCGTCAATCTTTCAGCCAGATCAGTGTCGATACTTGAGGGAGGTTCCCCGTGCTTTCACACGGACCTAATTAAAGTAAACCTCGTTTTCCCAGAGGCGTAACCTCGTTAACACTTTTCTAGACACCTACTTGATCGGCTAATTGTCCAGTGTAAAACACTCCCAGGAGTAACACTTACTCGCAGTGGGTATCGGGATCCAACTATCTCATAGGAGGTATGCAATCTCATTGCAAATTTCAACACTTGAAATTCCCGATAATGCTTTTGCCCCTAACCCCTATGACCTTGACAAAGGCCAACAAATCATAGAAAGCTAGTCAAGTTCAACTCGTCATTTCTTGATTGAAATAAACCCACCCGCACGACCCTTGACAAAGGCCAACAAGGTCGTACGAATACCCTAATCCAATCACATCACATGTATAAACAAATAAGTACCAGTTAGCTATCGCACACTACGCCTTGACAAAGGCCAACAAACGCAGCACGAATACTAAATAGTCTTTATCTGAAATGACGGAGGTCTACGCAGGTTTTTCAGAAAACCTCGAGCGTAATGAACTTGATATCGTCGTAGAATCGAGTAGTTTTTGAAAAAAGGAGCGTTTTTTAGGCTTTTCTAGTTTCGCTAAAGAGGTCACTCCCGGTGATGGCATCTCGGCTCTTTCCCCATCGAATAAGGTGCAGGGTATATCATATATACCGCTGTGCAAAACAAGAACTATATAAGCTGTCAAAAACTAAACCGCGAGTTTGTAGCATCTGCCGGTTTCGGTAAAGAGGTCACTCCCGGTGAAGGGATCTCGGCTATTTCCTCATCGAATAAGGTGCAGGGTATATCATATATACCGCTATGCAAAGCAAAACTGTAACTACCCTTTTTATAAAGTTTTGATTCTACAACATCTTTTAGGTTTCTTTCCTTTTATTAATCTCATTAATAAATCCCATCAGCTTATGCTTCCTAAGCATCACAGAAGAAACGAAAGCAGTAATATTTATATATCAGCATATATATAAAGTATAAGCATTCGTCTCAGGCAGTAATATGATCTCATCACAGAACATTGCAGCAGAAGAACATATATGAAATATTGGATATACTAGGATGTCCGTGTTTTCAATACGAGCCGGTATAAAACACGGATTCCACGGTCGCGATGAATAACCAAACCCACAACCCTAGACCCCTACGAGAGCGGCAAGTAACACTGCCAATTCTAGGGTTAGGAGACCCGGTCTCGACTCCTCGAGATGGCCTCCCACTGGACCCTAGAACCCGGTTACTTATGCTCCCCTCCTTGGGTCTACCTAATGCAGAAAAGTAAATAATATACACTGGTGACATCAACCTCATCCCGGAAGTGCCCCAATAAAAGAATATTACATACAAATGAATTTTACATGAATGAAAATAAAAACCCTTATCTCACATAAAACCCTCGGCTATTCAGAACACGACAATCCAATATAACATATCACAGCAACACATAATATCACATATCATCAACGTAAGTAAGTATGCATACACCGATCGTCGTTGATGTATAGCAACGAAGACTGGCAATGCAACTACATACTACACTTACGGTCACAGAAAAAAAATTGTAAAACTACAATATTTGGAATCCACAATCACTTTAGACATCGTAAATCCGAAATATCACATACTACGCATTTCTTGCCTAACTATATGAATTCCACATATTGTATCACATTCCAGATAAATAGACAGTATTAAACTTTCCGAACAGATAATCAAATACCCAAAATTTCCTAAATAGCTCAACACTTGAGCGGAGTTCAAATAACCCCAGAATATGTCACAGTAGCAATGGCCCAGCCATGGAAGGGTCAAGCCAACGCCTCACATGTGGAACACCGTACTGCCCCAAACCCTAAAATTTAGAGGCAGTTCAAGACGGTCACATAATCGAGTTAAGGTTTGTGTTCTTCTAGAGGGTCCACCGCGTTACTTGCACGGTTTTCCGAAAGATTTAAACCCGATAAAAATTCAACGCTTGAAAGTTTTTCGTGCCAGGAAAAAGTGAGTTAATGATATCCGTTTGAAGATTTTAACATTTTCTAAATATCTGGAAAACATAACAAAATTAAATATTCCGATCAAATCAACGATTACAAAATAAACCCCAGAACACTCAACACTTGAGTCAAATTAAAAATACCCATAAAATAGAACTTGCAGAAATAGATATTCCTGTTCAAAAACGAGTGCACGGTCTTTCCGTACGGCCGCGGATCCGCGACCCAAGCGCGGTACGGCCGCGGTTCCGCGGTGGATTGTACGGATCATGACCTCGTTTTTCACAGTAATGTTTAAATTCCCCTGCTGAATTTTTTAGGTATTTTTAATACAGAAAAATCACAGTTTTTGAAAAATATCCAGAGAGGGGTCTAAAATTGCGTTTCGGTGTTCGATCGGAGTTTTAACTTCGTATACACGTCGCCTAATGCTCTAGCTAGGCTCTGATACCACTGTAGGATTCCTAGGCACTCTTGTGAGGGTTCAAAAGGCATCAACCATGCCCGAATAAAAATTTAGACGAGCCGAACAACCCAAACCCTGGATCATCGCTAGATTATTAGGGTTTAACATGCAAGTAAACATCTTTACTACTAGGTGTGAGGGATTACAACCTTTGTAGTCCGCTCCTTCGCTTCATTAGCTCCGAGTAGAAGTCCCTTCGCCGCGATCCACAATCTCCCAGACTCAAGAGAGGCTCCACGACTCGAACGATCCATGCTAGCTTGTAGTATTCCTTTTCTCCGATGATCTACGTCGAAGTTGCAATAACTCAAGCTCTCTCACTCTTAAGAGGTGAACACCCTAATCTAATGGGCTAGATTAGATGAGGATGATGGAGTAGTATTTATGATATCTTTTTATATTAAATTCTCACATGAATTCATCACAAAATGAAAAACTAGCAAGCTTTCTCAAAGCTCAAGAGAGAAGAAGAAGATGGATAATGAGATAATCCTTTTTGTGATGAATAATGAAATGTATATATGAATTAATAATGTAACATGGTCAAGGGATGACAAGGATAACCCTTGTAGAGAATAAACTAGGGCTAGGGTTTGGTTGGGTTAAAGAGTGAGTCATGGATAAATATCAACATAATATCTTTCTCATGACAAAAGGAATTACTTCTAGAATGTGCAAGAAAGAACTAACCCTAATCAAACCCTAACCTTGCTTAATCTCCACTAAACATGTTCCATTATTAATCATATCATGTCACAATAATATATATCACATATATATTATATATTTGCAACAAAAGAAAATAATACAATTAACATATATCGCATATATATCAATATATTATCCGGTGAGAAAATGAAATAATAAAGCGAGCCTATATAGATAATGTAACACAATATATCATATATATTATTATACATTAAATCATCGAATCAACACTTGATCCGACAATCCGGCTATATCGAATATAACCGACTAATATTTCGTGTACCGATTCATCGAATCAACACTTGATCCGATGACCCGGTTCATATCTAAATATCGCGAGAATATAATACGGTATCTCATATCGCATTATCCTCGGTCCTGCATATATCACATATGTGCATCTACTCTGTTTTGCCTGAGTCAAGAAACCTCTATGTAGGACTCTAAAGAATCGTCAATACGCCGGTAGCAGGTGATGATCATATCAAACACCCATAAGCTGCAAGCGGTCAGCTAAACGTAACAGCCACCCAGGTATTGAGCGATCAGAAGACCAACAAGCTAGCATGTCCGTTTGGCTGTGAATCCAATCAGTAACACTCCCGTGCAGTCCGATCTCTTCGTCTGATATGTCGCATATCAAGTCTAGGGGTGGTATACGTCAGACCCCAGTAACCGATAAGTCGTGTCGATGTATAGCTCATAACGAGTCGAGAAACTACTGGTAACACTTACCAGTAAATCTCTATATCAGCCCTGGCCAGGGACTTCCAGTTATAGCCAATCGAACACAGCACAACATCAACTTCCTATATTGGGAGAGACGAATCCCCTCCTATCGCTCATTGCCTCCATGTGATTCGGGACTGTACCCAAAAGCCACCATTTTGCATGCCCTCTTGGACGTGGTAAGGTGGAAATCAAAGCACAGTGGGAATCACACAAGACTCTATAACGATCTTGGGTCTACAGACTACCCTGTACCAGTGTCACCGGAGAACTGCCATCTGACGTGTGGTATATCACCATCTGGGAGTTCTCGGCGAGTCTGTCCAGTGTACCCAGTCTCCACTGAGCACCCGTACACCATCCTTGATGTCAAACATCGATGGATATGGGATCATCCATCGCCCATCATATGGGTCAAGATGCGTATACGCTAGTCTACTCTGGTGTATCGATGCCCTGTCTCGATATACCCTCGACTAGGAATAGTTATAGGATGTACTCATCGACAACCGTGGCCCCACTAGTATGATCTCATCATAGTCCCAGTAGTCGAGTACATATCCTAAGGTCTTTATCAACATGTGAGAGAAAAACAGTAAACCAATACAAGTCAACATGTTAAGATAAAGTGAAACCAAATAGCATACTATCATGACGAGCAAGAAAGTCCTCTCTATATATATCCAAGCATCCATCATAATATACATCATATGTACAACAATGGCCTTTAGGGTATATACATAACTAACAATGCATATGTCACATTTTGGATTGATTTGGTGTGTTGAAATAATAAGAGGAGAGAGGGAGGGCACCCATATGGCTTGGGGGCTCTTGTGTTTATTGTTCTAGCTCTCACAGCATTATCATTTCAACACAAGAAAAGAAAAGCACTTCTTCTTCTTCTTCCTCTTTCTTCTTGAGCTCACTATCTCCATTAATGGCATCCACTTAAACCTCCATCCATACACTCTCATGCGTTGAGAATTAATGGATGCTTGAGACAAAGTGATCACAAACATTCTCTACTTCACCTTGGACACGTCGGTTAGCAAACATCATGTCCGAGTTACTTCGGTTCGAAGCGGGAGCCCGTAAAATGACTCATTGATATGGTGCCCTTCCGACGAGGAGACCGCAGATCGGAGATGCCGCGAGGAGCTAGGGATGGTGGCTAAAGACCGAAGGACACGGATCGATCGGTATAGCTTTTCTAACCCTTCTCTAGTTAGCTATTTTTTGTTAATGGTTCGATCCGGGTGAAAGACTACGATAGCGCCGGTTAAATTTAGAAAAGTTTTTGTTCCACATTTGGCCTCGGATTGATGGCCAGGGCGCTACCGTAGACTTACATAGTCATGGTAAGGCATATGTGTAACCATGTAGGTATACAGGTATGCTATATGTCATATGCACAATGGAATATGCATCAATGTCTCAATGTCCCTAATCATACAATATCACGTATGTATAGGTGTCAACTATATCTCGTATGTATATAGGTTGTGCGTATCATAGAAATTATCGACGGTGTGTGTGGCATACAATCAGTGCCCGTGCAACATGAACCGTCAATAATAGTGCAGTGTCCAATGGGTACAAGCCTAAGCACAACAAGTAATAATATGCAATGAATTTTTATGCCTATATGTACAATATAAACATGCGGCTAATATCATATCATATCTAACCCAGACACATAATGCCATGCGGGCGATTCCCCTGTAGATGTTAAATCTACTCACAAATGATCTTGGGCTAAGTGAAGCCAACCGCTCACTTTCCCTTCTTCGCAGCGTCTGAAGTCCCCGCCTGCGACCCTAAGATCATAAAACAACACAACAAGTATATATTAGCAATCGACCAATAACACTTACAAACTATGTTTGACCGACGCACCAACTCCAAACATACTCTCAAGTGTTCGTCTAGTGGCTAACGTGCGTAACGACACTACGAAACCAACCCAAGAGCAAAAGCTACACAGAGTACACGCACCGTGTCGGATAACGTAACGCGCATAATCATAATACTAGAAACTAGCAAAGTGATCCCAGATATATTATACAGTCAAAACTAAAAAATCAAATAGTACCAAACACACTAAAACCAAAGCAGACAGCTACCCTGAAAAACCCAAACCCTAACTCCCCTATATGGCCGAGGTCGCCGGAAATCTCCCACATGTCGCCGGCCAAAACCGAGCTCCTGGGGTTCGTGCTTCAGGTGAAAGCTTAGGGTCTCTGGTACAACAAAACTATACTGCTAGATTTTCTAGTACACACTCTGTGTCACAACAAATCACAATATGACACTAAAAGTACGATATGTGCACGAAACTTACTTTACGTGTTCTAAACTGAAACGAATGAGCTTCACAACACAATAAACACCTACTAACAGTTTGAGATCATTACCTACTCCCACAAGTCAAAGATTCTAGCTTTCCAAGATCCAAGGAATCTAAGAGGCAAAACAAGGATTAAGAAGTGATTTGGGTGAGATTTAGTGAAGTTTGGTGAAAGATTTGTGATGGAAATGATAAGGTTTCAGTTTGAGGGTTGATGAATGAAGAAAATGATTGAGAAAGAGATAAGTGAAGTGACAAGGAGAGAGGGTGAGATGAAAAGAGAGAGAGGTGAGTGTAGGGTGAGATAAGTCCTTATTCTTACTCTCTCCCCCTCACCTCCATTAATGCCCTCTATGATTCACCTTGCCACCTCCTCTCATCCAAAACAAATATCTCACACAAATATCTAGGGTTAGGGTTATGGTTTAAACAAAGGATTGGATTAGCTTAAGATTGACATGGTTACTAAACAAGATAACACAAACACACCCTCACATTAACATGCACACGTGCGTGCAATCCATAACAAATAATAATAAATTATTAATTAAATGTTATAAAATGTGAGGAATTCGAATTGGTAAACTTTTTATAGAAAACCCGCATTATCACTTAATTAACACTAATCGCATTCTAAGGAGTTACAGCAAGTATGCACGAACAGCGATAATCTATCACATGAAATCTCATAGCATAAGTATAGCAATATGTATATGCAACAATCATGAAAGGTATTCTATCAGGTACTAATAATATATGTAACAGTGCATATAAATGAATACTAAGTATGGGATAAAATATATCATCATCAATGAATCGTCATCGTGGAAAACCTAGTGTCCATCAATGACAATCCAAATCCCAAAACCTCAGGCACCGTCACTCTGATTGGCCCTCAAATCCTATAAGTCTCATGGAACCTGAGTGTCCAACATCGACACTTGAAATATCATGAAATACTCGTGTCCAGTATCGACACGTAAATACTCATCTCTCAGGCGCCGCATACCCAGATCGGCCCCCAATATATCTCATGTCATAGCTCCCGCACGGTATCCTCTGGATAACCGTCGGGTTCTATACTATCACTGGTAGGTGGTGTTCCCCTGCCAGGCTCACCGCCTAACAATACGAGTCTTCTTGCCCCGGGGTACCTCATCGGGTCCACCATGTACCCGCAGACAGTGCCTACCGCTCCTTGAATCGGGTAACTAACACAAGTCTCAGAACTGAGAAAACTCAAGGTGGACGTATCGAAATATCATATCAAGAGGAACCGGGTTTTTAAACAATACATAAATTCCTAAATTACCCCCACGGTCCTCAAATCCATAAATCACATGAAATCCATATCTCAATGCTTAAATCCATGAAATCTGATGTATGCAACATAAAACAGCAATATGAGCATATTAAGGGAAAACCGCTCTTTTAAATCAATCCAGTTTAAAATATATCATGTGATTCCCAATTCCAACGAAATCAAGTGCAATATCATATGAGGTGTACATGTAGCTATAGCAAGATATGTGTATCCACATGTAATCATGTATGTATCATGCATTTCATATGCGCAATATCACAATAATCAATGTCTAAATGCCAATGATAATACAATACCACATAGGGGTATAGGTAGCTATAGCAAGGTATATGTGTAAGCATGTAGGTATAGCAAGTATGTATGTATGCATGATGCGATTCATATGCGCAATAGGACAAGAATCATGTCTAATCATCAATGATAAGGTAAACTAAGCAATGTATTATCAATGGAAATTCTATAATATGAGTGTCATAGCAATTACCGACGGTGTGTGTGTAGCATACAATTGTGCTCGTGCAACATGAACCGTCAGTAACAGTGTTGTGTCTCATTAATACTATATCCGTATGCAATAAGAAAATGAGGTATGCAACAATGGTACACATGCACAATCAATGTACATATACTTATAACTAATAATCATATCATTGAATCTAGCCCATACGCATAACGTCATACGGGCGATTCCCCAGAAGATGTTAAATCTACTCACAGATGATCTCGAGCTAAGTAAATCCGACCACCTGCTTCCCTTACTTCGCAGCGTCTGAAATCCCCGCTTGCGATCCTAAAATTTCACAAACGTAACACAAAAGGCTAAATATTCTGCGCCGGCACAAAGAAAACGAAACACAAGGATAACGTCCACAAAATATACACACTGTGCACTTAATGCACAAAACGTGTACGACATCGGCACAACCCTAGTTAGGATCACTAAACGACACAACCACCAAGTCTAGACTCCAATCGTATCGATCGTGCAGTCACAACACAATATATATCCTGGAAGATAATATATATAACATCACAACGTCCATTAGAACTAACGTCCTAATTTACCGAAAACCTAGTAAGCATCTTTTAATCATTTTAGTATAAATCTAGAAGTTTAAACCATTCTAGTGGCCACAATCAACACATAATAGCTTAATTAAGCCACACAAACTCTTACTACAATTTTAATCTCAACCATATAAGATTTAGTAAAAATTAGTTTGCAATCAAGCTTAATTAGATAGTTAGAAAAAATAACAATTAACAATCTCACAACTAGATTAAGTTTTACAAGTCTAAACTACTCAATTAACCATTACAAACAATCAAAACCCTAACTTGATCTTCATAACCCTTTCCTAAAGTCCAAAACATGCTAATTAAAGCCATGTTTAAACATCTAATAAACTATATTAAGGTATTTAAACAACAACTAAAGCTTAGGGTTAGGATTTTATACCTCACACTTGCAACAAGACTTCCAAAATAGCCTCCAAAATGCTAACTTTAATCAAGAACCAAGCTAGATTAAGTCTAAAGAATAATGGGTGTGGTTTTGTTTTAGAGTTTGTGGGATTTTTTGTTGATTTTTGATGAATTATTGGAGCTTTTTGAAGTGAAAATGGAGTGGAGAAAAAGATGGGCAGCTAAGCGGGGTTTCGGCCAAAGCAATGAAAAAGGAGAAGGTTGTGGAATTATGTGGAAAAGTCTAGGTTAAAAACACCATTAAGGCTTAGTTAAAGCACCTCACATCATGCCACCTTTTTATTCTTTAAAGTTTATTTTCTTAAAAATTTTGGCAGCACCACTTTTGTAAAAACTAGCCCCGAAACAGGTACAAACATAAGATATGAGTAAAGCTTCCCTAAACAGGAGCAAATCACGCCCAAAGGCTGAAACAACCACTACAAACAAATATACGACGCTGTAGAGAAGAAATGGAAAATATAGGATGAAAACATCATAAAAGATAAAACTGCATAATAAAAGGCCGGCTCACACGAGCACGACACCCAGAGTCATAAAATAATATGCAATATCGTCCTCACATCTCATCTCTAAGTCAATACATGAAGTAGTAGATGGAGAGTACTAGATACAATAAGATATACAATGAAAATCATCGGATAACCGAAAAACCCACCTATAGCAAAACTGCTCACAGTCAGCCGTAGCGGTATCCACTGCAAAAGATACGATAAGAAGAAGCCCTGCCGCAACTACTCTGAGGGACAACCTGCAAAACACTGTGGCACAAAGGGGGTGAGTTGCCAACTCGTGAATAGTAAATAACATCATGCAGGTAATCGCAAGTATGCACGAATAACGATAATCTATCACAAGAAATCTGATAGCATAAGTATGGCAATATGTATATGCAACAATCATGAAAGGTACTCTATCAGGTCCTACTAATACATGAAACAATGCATATAAATGAATGCTGAGTATGGGATAAAACATATCATCATCAATGAATCATCATCGTGGAAAAACTAGTGTCCATCAACGACACTCCAAATCCCAATACCTCAGGCACCGTCACTCTGATCAGCCCTCAAATCCTGTAAGTCTAATGGAACCTGAGTGTCCAACATCGACACTCGAAACATCATGAAATACTCGTGTCCAGCATCGACACGTAAATACTCATCTCTCAGGCACCGCATACCCAGATCGGCCCTCAATATATCTCATGTCATAACTCCCGCACGGTATCCTCCGGATAACCGTCGGGTTCTATACTATCACCGGTAGGTAGTGTTCCCCTGCCAGGCTCACCGCCTAACAATACAAGTCTTCTTGCCCTGGGGTACCTCACCGGGTCCACCATATACCCGCAGACGGTGCCTACGCTCCTCGAATCGGGTATCTAACACAAATCTCAGAACCGAGAAAACTCATGGTGGACGCATCGAAATATCATATCAAGAGGAACCGGGTTTTCAAACAATACATAAATTCTTGAAATACCCCACGGTCCTCAAATCCATAAATTACATGAAATCCATATCTTAATGCGTAAATCCATGAAATCTTATGTATGCAACATAAAACGGCAATGTGAACATATTAAGGGAAAACCGCTCTTTTAATTGAATCCAGTTTAAAATATATCATGCGATTCCCAATTCCTACGAAATCAAGTGCAATATCATATGAGGTGTACATGTAGCTATTGCAAGATATGTGTATCTACATGTAAGCATGTATGTATGATGCATTTCATAAGCGCAATATCACAAAAATCATTGTCTAAATGTCAATGAAAATACAATACCACATAGGGGTATATGTAGCTATAGCAAGGTATATGTGTAAGCATATAGGTATAGCAAGTATGTATGTACGCATGATGCGATTCATATGCGCAATAGGACAAGAATCATGTCTAATCATCAATGATAAGGTAAACTAAGCAATGTATTATTAATGGAAATTCTATAATATGAGTGTTATGGCAATTACCGACGGTGTGTGTGTAGCATACAATTGTGCTCGTGCAACATGAACCTTCAGTAACAGTGTTGTGTCTCATTAATACTATATCCGTATGCAATAAGAAAATGAGGTATGCAACAATGGTACACATGCACAATCAATTTACATATACTTATAACTAATAATCATATCATTGAATCTAGCCCATACGCATAACGCCATACGGGCGATTCCCCGGTAGATGTTAAATCTACTCACAGATGATCTCGAGCTAAGTAAATCCGACCACCTGCTTCCCTTTCTTCGCAGCGTCTGAAATCCCCGCTTGCGGTCCTAAAATTTCACAAACACAACACATAAGGCTAAATATCCTGGGCCGATACAAAGATAACGAAACACAAGGATAACGTCCATAAAATATACACACTGTGCACCTAATGCACGAAACGCGTACGACATCGGCACAACCCTAACTAGGATCGCTAAACGATACAACCACTAAGCCTGGACCCCAATCGTACCGATCGCGCATTCACAACACAATATATATCCTGGAAGATAATATATATAACATCACAACGTCCATTAGAACCCACGTCCTAATTTACCGAAAACCTAGTAAGCATCTTTTAATCATTTTAGTACAAATCTAGAAGTTTAAACTATTCTAGTGGCCACAATCAACACAACATAGCTTTATTAAACCACACAAACCCTTACTACAATTTAAATCTCATCCATATAAAATTTCGTAAAAGTTAGTTTGCAATCAAGCTTAATTAGACAGTTAGAAAAAATAACAATTAATAATCTCACAACTAGATTAAGTTTTACAAGTCTAAACTACTCAATTAACCATTACAAAAAATCAAAACCCTAACTTGATCTTCATAACCCTTTCTTAAAGTCCAAAACACGCTAATTAAAGCCATGTTTAAACATCTAATAAACTATATTAAGGTATTTAAATAACAACTAAAGCTTAGGGTTAGGATTTTATACCTCACACTTGCAATTAGACTTCCAAAATAGCCTCCAAAATGCTAACTTTCATCAAGAACCAAGCTAGATTAAGGCTAAAGAATAATGGGTATGGATTTTTTTTAGAGTTTGTGGGATTTTTTGTTGATTTTTGATAAATTATTGGAGCTTTTAGAAGTGAAAATGGAGTGGGGAAAAAGATGGGGCAGCCAAGGAGGGTTTCGGCCAAAGCAATGGAAAAGGAGAAGGTTGTGGAATTATGTGGAAAAGTCTAGGTTAAAAACACCATTAAGGCTTACTTAATGCACCTCCCATCATGCCACCTTTTAATTCTTTAAAGTTTATTTTCTTAAAAATTTTGGCAGCACCACTTTTGTAAAAACTAGCCCCAAAACGGGTAGAAACATAAGATATGCGTAAAGCATCCCCAAACAGGAGAAAATCATGCCCAAAGGCTGAAACAACCACCACAAACATATATATGACGTTGTAGCGAAGAAATGGACAATATAGGGTGAAAACATCATAAAAGATAAAACTGCATAATAAAAGACCGGCTCACACGAGCACGACACCCAGAGTCACAAAATAATATGCAATATCGTCCTCACATCTCGTCTCTAAGTCAATACATGAAGTAGTAGATGGAGAGTACTAGATACAATAAGATATACAATGAAAATCATCGGATAACCGAAAAAACCCACCTATAGCAAAACTGCTCACGGTCAGCCGTAGCGGTATCCGCTGTAAAATATACGATAATAAGAAGCCCTGCCGCAACTACACTGAGGGGAAACCTGCAAAACACTGTGGCACAACGGGGGTGAGTTGTCAACTCGTGAATAGTAAATAATATCATGCAGGTAATCGCAAGTATGCATAAACAATGATAATCTATCACAAGAAATCTGATAGCATAAGTATGGCAATACGTATATGTAACAATCATGAAAGGTACTCTATCAGGTACTACTAATACATGAAACACTTCATATAAATGAATGCTAAGTATGGGATAAAACATATCATCATCAATGAATCATCATCGTGGAAAAACTAGTGTCCATCAATGACACTCCAAATCCCAATATCTCAGGCACCGTCACTCTGATCGGCCCTCAAGTCCTGTAAGTCTCATGGAACCTGAGTGTCCAACATCGACACTCGAAACATCATGAAATACTCGTATTCAGTATCGACACGTAAATACTCATCTCTCAGGCGCTGCATACCCAGATCGGCCCTCAATATATCTCATGTCATAACTCCCGCACGGTATCCTCCGGATAACCGTCAGGTTCTATACTATCACCGGAAGGTAGTGTTCTCCTACCAGGCTCACCGCCTAACAATACAAGTCTTCTTGCCCCGGGGTACCTCACCGGGTCCACCATATACCCACAGACGGTGCCTACGCTCCTCGAATCGGGTATCTAACACCAGTCTCAGAACCGAGAAAACACATGGTGGACGCATCGAAATATCATATCAAGAGGAACCGGGTTTCCAAACAATACATAAATTCTTGAAATACCCCCACGGTCCTCAAATCCATAAATCACATGAAATCCATATCTCAATGCGTAAATCCATGAAATCTGAAGTATGCAACATAAAACAGCAATATGAGTATATTAAGGGAAAACCGCTCTTTTAAATGAATCCAGTTTAAAATATATCATGTGATTCCCAATTCATACGAAATCAAGTGCAACATCATATGAGGTGTACATGTAGCTATAGCAAGATATGTGTATCTACATGAAAGCATGTATGTATGATGAATTTCATATGCGCAATATCACAATAATCAATGTCTCAATGTCAATGACAATACAATACCATATAGGGGTATATGTAGCTATAGCATGGTATATGTATAAGCATGTAAGTATATCAAGTATGTATGTACGCATGATGCGATTCATATGCGCAATAGGACAAGAATCATGTCTAATCATCGATGATAAGGTAAACTAAGTAATGTATTATTCATGGAAATTTTATAATGTGAGTGTCATGGCAATTACCAATGGTGTGTGTATAGCATACAACTGTGCTCGTGCAACATGAACCGTCAGTAGTAGTGTTGTGTTTCATTAATACTATGTCCGTATGTAATAGGAAAATGAGGTATGCAATAATGGTACACATGCACAATCAACGTACATATACTTATAACTAATAATCATATCATTGAATCTAGCCCAGACGAATAACACTTTACGGCCGATTCCTCGGTAGATGTTAAATCTACCCGCATATGATCTCAAGTTAAGTAAATCCGACCACCTGCTTCCCTTTCTTCACAGCTTCCAAAGTCTCCACTTGCGATCCTAAAATTTCACAAACACAACACATAAGGCTAAATATCCTGCGCCGACACGAAGACAATGAAACGCAAGGATAACGTCCACAAGATATACACATTGTGCACCTAATGCATAAAACAAGTACGACATCGGCACAACCCTAGCTAGGATCGCTTAACGACACAACCACCAAGCCTAGACCCTGATCGTACCGATCGCGCATTCACAACACAATATATATCGTGGAAGATAATATATATAATATCACAACGTCCATTAGAACCAACGTCCTAATTTACCAAAAACCTAGTAAACATCATTTAATCATTTTAGTAAAAATTTAAAAGTTTAAACCATTCTAGTGGCCACAATGAACACATAATAGTTTAATTAAGCCACACAAACCCTTACTACAATTTTAATCTCACCCATATAAGATTTAGTAAAAGTTAGTTTGCAATCAAGTTTAATTAGACAGTTAGAAAAAATAACAATTAACAATCTCGCAATTAGATTAAGTTTTACAAGTCTAAACTACTCAATTAACCATTACAAACAATCAAAACCCTAACTTGATCTTCATAACCCTTTCTTAAAGTCCAAAACATGCTAATTAAAGCCATGTTTAAACATCTAATAAACTATATTAAGGTATTTAAACAACAACTAAAGCTTAGGGTTAGGATTTTATACCTCACACTTGCAACTAGACTTCCAAAATAGCCTCCAAAATGCTAACTTTAATCAAGAACCAAGCTAGATTAAGGCTAAAGAATAATGGGTATGGATTTGTTTTATAGTTTGTGGGATTTTTTGTTGATTTTTGATGAATTATTGGAGCTTTTAGAAGTGAAAATGGAGTGGAGAAAAAGATGGGGCAGCCAAGGAGGGTTTCGGCCAAAGCAATGGAAAAGGAGAAGGTTGTGGAATTGTGTGGAAAAGTCTAGGTTAAAAACACCATTAAGGCTTAGTTAATGCACCTCCCATCATGCCACCTTTTAATTCTTTAAAGTTTATTTTCTTAAAAAATTTGGCAGCACCTCTTTTGTAAAAACTAGCCCCGAAACAGATATAGACATAAGATATGAGTAAAGCATCCCTAAACAGAAGCAAATCACGCCCAAAGGCTGAAACAACCACCACAAACATATATACGACGCTGTAGAGAAGAAATGGAAAATATAGGGTGAAAACATCATAAAAGATAAAACTGCATAATAAAAGGCCGGCTCACACGAGCACGACACCCAGAGTTACAAAATTATATGCAATATCGTCCTCACATCTCGTCTCTAACTCAATACATGAAGTGGTAGATGTAGAGTACTAGATACAATAAGATATACAATGAAAATCATCGGATAACCGAAAAACCCACCTATAGCAAAACTGCTCACAGTCAGTCGTAGCGGTATCCGATGCAAAAGATACGATAAGAAGGAGCCCAGCCGCAACTACTCTAAGGGGCAACCTGCAAAACACTGTGGCACAAAAGGGGTGAGTTACCAACTCGTGAATAGTAAATAACAACATGCAGGTAATCGCAAGTATGCACGAACAACGATAATCTATCACAAGAAATCTGATAACATAAGTATGGCAATATGTATATGCAACAATCATGAAAGGTACTCTATCAGGTACTACTAATACATGAAACTATGCATATAAATGAATGCTGAGTATAGGATAAAACATATTATCATTAATGAATCATCATCGTGGAAAAACTAGTGTCCATCAACGACACTCCAAATCCCAATACCTAAAGCACCGTCACTCTGATCGGCCCTCAAATCCTGTAAGTCTCATAGAACCTGAGTGTCCAATATCGACACTCGAAACATCCTGAAATACTCTTCTCCAGCATCGACACGTTGTTAGTTATATGTATGCCCTAGAGGCCATTACTGTACATACGATGTATATTGTAGTGGATGCTAGGACATATATAGGGAGGACTTTCTTGCTCGACATGATAGTATGCTATCTGGTTGTACTTTATCTTAACATGTACTCTGATTATCTCTATGTTACATGTTGATAAAGCCCTTAGGATATGTCCTCAACTACTGGGATTATGAAAAGATCATACTAGTAGGGCCACGGTAGTCGACGAGTACATCCTATAACTGTTCCTAGTCGAGAGTGTATCGAGACAGGCCATCGATGCACCAGAGTAGACTAGCGTATACGCATCTTGACCCATATGATGGGCGATGGATGATCCCATCCATCGGTGTTTGACATCAAGGATGGTGTACGGGGGCTCAGTGGAGACTGGGTACACTGGACGGACTCGCCGAGAACTCCCAGATGGTATTATACCTTACGTCAGATGGCAGTTCTCCGGTGACACTGGTACAGAGTAGTCTGTTGACCCGAGATCGTCATAGAGTCTTGTGTGATTCCCACTATGCTTTGATTTCCATCATACTACGTCCACAAGGGCGTGGAAAAAGGTGGCTTTTGGGTACATTCCCGAATCACATGGAGGCAATGAGCGATAGGAGGGGATTCGTCTCTCCTGGTATAAGGAGTTGATGTTGTGCTGTGTTCGATTGGCTATAACCAGAAATCCCTGGCCAGGGTTGCTGAGATTTACAGGTAAGTGTTATCAGTAGTTTCTCGAACTGTTATAGACCTCATATCGACATGGCTTATCGAGCTACTGGGGTCTGACGTTTACCACCCCTAGGCGAGATATGCGACATATCAGACGACGAGACCGGACTGTACGGGAGTGTTACTGTTTGGATTCACAGGAGAATGTACAGGCTTGCTTGTTGATCTTCTGAGCGCTCAATACCTGGGCAGCTGTTACGTTTAGCTGACC
This sequence comes from Agapanthus africanus, assembly GCA_030015575.1. Taxonomy (NCBI): domain Eukaryota; kingdom Viridiplantae; phylum Streptophyta; class Magnoliopsida; order Asparagales; family Amaryllidaceae; genus Agapanthus; species Agapanthus africanus. The sequence goes on from CM057337.1 coordinate 237,689,065, forward strand.
GCTTGCAGCTTGTGGGTGTTTGATATGATCATCACCTACTGCCAGCGTATTGACGATTCTTTAGAGTCCTACACAGAGGTTTCTTAGCTCAGGCAAAACGGAGTAGGAGCACATATGTGATATGTGCGGGACCGAGGATAATACGGTATATGATACCGTATTGGATTCTCGCGATATGAGATATCGGCCTGGTATATGTGATATAGCCGGGTCATCGTATTAGTCGGTTATATGCGATATAGCCGGATTATCGGATCAAGTGTTGATTCGATAATTTAATGTATAATAATATATATGATATATTAAATTACATTAACTAATATTTGCTCACTAAAAGATTCATTTCTCACGGGATAATACATTGATATATATGCGATATATGTTAATTGTATTATTTTCTATTGTTACAAAATATATTGTATATGTGATATATAATATTGTAACATGTTAGGGTTACAAATTTAACATTGGATTAGGGTTTAAACTTGGTTAAGGTTTGGATTAGGGTTAGCTTTTGCATGAAGCATCCATGAAGCTTCATGAAGCTTTGACTTTGTGGTTGCTTGATATTATTTGTGAGATATTATGTTAACCCAATCCAAACCATTAACCCTAGTTAACTCTCTACAAGGGTTAACTCTCTCATGCTTAACCCTTGGTTAGATTTGTAACCACTATAATAATTCATTGTTCATCACAAAAGGATTAAGGTTATCTTCTTCATTCTTCTTCTTCATGCTTGAGTTCTTTGATGAAAAAGCTTTCTTTTGTGATGAAAGTGAGTGAGAAAAAGATGATAAATGAGAGCAAAAATCCTACATCATTATGCTCATCTATCATTGCCATTTAGATGAAGGTGTTCACTTCATATTATGAGTGTTAGCTTGTGTTATCGAAATTTCAAGGTAAATCATCTTGGTATCGAAGATCGGAAGCAAAGGTTGCATCATTCTCTTCGTGAAGCCTCTCGAGAGTCCAGAACACGATGATCGCAATGAAGGGACCTCAACATGGAGCTTAATAAGTGAAGGACCGGATCTACAAAGGTTGTAATCCCTCTCACTTAGTGTTAAAGTGTTTAACACGCATGTTTTCGCCTAAATCCTAGTTTAAAGATCCGTATTCGGGTTGTTCGGCACGGCTAAAATTTTAATTGGGCAAGGTTGATGCCTCGTAGACCCTTGTGAGCGTGCCTAGCAACCCTACAGTGGTATCAGAGCCAAGCTAGAGTTTTAGGCGAAGTCTAGACGAAGTTTAAAGTCCGATCGAACGCCGAAACCCCGATACGAAACCCTCTCTGGACAATTTTCAAAAAGTTGATTTTTTCTGAATTAAAAATTCTCAGAAAAACAAGCAGGAAAAACTAAGAATTATTGTGAAGTATGGATCTCTGAGTAAACAATTTGACCGCGGAACCGCGGCAAAACCATGGTTTTTGCGGCGGTTCCGCGGCCAAAATTTGTCTTAGTCCCTGGAATTTCACTTAATTATTCTTAGGTCCTTTCTTGGCAATTTTTTCTGGGAATATTTTAATTCCACTCAAGTATTGAGTTTTCTAGGGTTGTATTGGGGACTCGTTGATTCGATCAAATAATTTAACTTTGTTTAGTTCTTTCCGGATAATTTTAGAAACTGTTAAAAAGTTCGACTGGATATCAATAACTCACTTTTTCCCCTGTCGGAAAATTTTTCAAAAGTTGGATTTTTTCTCGAGTTTAAGAACGTTCTAAGTCGTGCAAGTAACGCGGTGGACCCTCTAGAAGACAACAAACCTTAACTCGATTATGTGACCGTCTTGAACTGCCTCTGAACCTTAGGGTTTGTGGCTGTACGGCGTGCCACATGTGAGGCGTTGGCTTGACCCTTCTACGGCTGGACCATTGGTACTGTGGCATGTGATGGATGTTTTTAAAGTGATTTCAAGTGTTGAGATATATCGGGGAAATCTTGGGTGCTTGATTATTCGATCGGAAAGTTTAACATTGTCTATTTATCTGGAATGTGATACAATATTTGGAATCCACAAGAAGTTATGAGATAACTAATTAGAATATTATAAACCTAGCAGTTCAGTCTCATATGATCTGTTGCCATGGAATTTTGATGTGATCAAAAGTCCGTCGCAATCACGTAGCGTACGTGGATACTCGCCGGGTAAACTTAATAGACAACCACGCCCCATAGCCCCGACCAAGTGACTGTAGGAGAACCCCGTCCCCAATAGCATCCGTTTGGGTGCTCGCGGCAGCGGTGTTCCGCCTTAGTGCACTTCGTCGACGACATCCGGGGGTGCGGCCGTCTACTAAAGTTTGCGACGAGCATTCGATCATGATGTCGGGAATCTTGTTGAATTGCCCGACTTGATATTGAAAAGTGTTTTCGATAAAGAGACTAAAATGCAGGGTTTATAATTGTTAGGCATGCGATGTCTAAGGAATTCATTTGGTTAGGCATGCGATGTCTAAGGAGGTTGCGGATTCCAACTGTTGTAGTTTTACACTTTCTTTTCTGTGACCGTAAGCGTAGTATGTGGTGTATCGCTGGCTTCGTTGCTATACATCAACGACAATCGGGATACGCATACTTGCTTACGTTGATGATATGAGATATTATATGTTGTTGTGATATGTTGTATTGGATTGTTGTGTTCTGAATAGCCGGGGGTTTTATGTGAGATGAGAGTTTTAATTTTCATTCATGTAAAATTCATTTGTATGTAATATTCTTTTTTTGGGGCACTTCCAGGTAGCGGAAGATGTCACATTTTGTATATTATTTACTTTTCCGCATTAGGTGGACCCAAGGCGGGGAGCACAATTAACCGGGTTCTGGGGTCCAGTGGGAGACCATCTCGAGGAGTCGAGACCGGGTATCCTAACCCTAGAATTGGCAGTGTTACTTGCCGCTCTCGTAGGGGTCTAGGGATGTGGGTTTGGCTATTCATCACGACCGTGGAATCCGTGTTTTATACAGGCTCGTATTGAAAACACGGACGTCCTAATATATCCAATATTTCATATATGTTCTTCTGCTGCAATGTTCTGTGATGAGATCATATTACTGCCTGAGACGAATGTTTATATTATATATATGAGATATATGTTATATTGCAGATTTCGTTTCAAAAGAGATACTTGTGAAGCATAATAAAATGGGACTTCATTAATGAGATTAATGAAAATAAAAGAAACCTAAATATGTTGTGGAATCGAATCTTCAAAAACAGGTAGCTACGGTTCTTGCTTTGCATCGCGGTGTTCCTTGTAGAACATCCTGCACCTTATTCGATAAGGAAAGGGCCGAGATCCCTTCACCGGGAGTGACCCCTTTAGCAATGACTGGCAGATGCTACACCCCTCGGTTTATCTTTTGATTGCTCCTATAGTTCTTGCTTTGCATAGTGATATATATGATATATCCTGCACCTTATTCGATGAGGAAAGGGCCGACGATCCCTTCACCGGGAGTGACCCTTTTAGCAAAACTAGAAAAGCCTCAAAAACACTCCATTTAAAAATCACTCAATTCTACAACGATATCAAGTTCATTACGCAAAAGGTTTTCTTAAAAACCTGTCGTAGCCCTCCGTCATTTCAGATATGTACTGGTTAGTATTCGTGCCACGTTTGTTGACCTCTGTCAAGGCGTAGTGTGCGGTAGCTGATTAGTGCTTATCTATATAAGCATATGATGTGATTGATTTAGGGTAGTCGTGCGACCATGTTGACCTTTGTCAAGGGTCATGCGGGTGGGTTTACTTCAATCAGGAAATGACGGGTTGAACTTGACTAGCAGCCTATGGTTTGTTGACCTCTGTCAAGGTCATAGGACGCTAGGGGCAAAATATTATTGGGAATTTCAAGTGTTGAAATTTGCAATGAGATTGCATACCTTCTATGAGATAGTTGGATCCCGATACCCGCTGCGAGTAAGAGTTACTCCTGGGAGAGTTTTACACATTACAATTAGCCGATCAAGTAGGTGTCTAAAAAGGTGTTAACGGGGTTACGCCTCTGGAAAAACGAGGTTTACTTTAATTAGGTTCGTGCGAAAGCACGGGGGACCTCCCTCAAAGTACCGACACTGGCCTGGCTGAAAGATTGGCGAACTTGTAGCGTGTAATTAATCTCGGCTAGTCTTTCCTTTTAGGGTTTGAAGGAAGATTTGATTAAAACAGTGGGAGACATCCTGATTAGATATATTAGATAACCAATCTAATCTTACAAGAGCATACACTGAGTGTTTTCTTCTCTCTCTCTCCTGGTAGCGACCATATCACGCCTTAATCAAGATAATAATACGGATATATTGACCGAACCCGCTTGTTATACTGAGCTGGGGAACGTTGGTCCCGCTCCACTTATAATTGTTATAAGACAGAGCAGGAAATAGGGGATTACCAGAATTCCCGTGCCGTCCAAACGAAGAAAGTGCATGCTGATGCATCTTCTTCGAGTGTGTTCATTACAGAGAACTGTTTCTCAGTATCCTTTACGTCCTGGGTATGAGATACCGGATCAGGATCCTGCATATATAATTTGTTACATAGGCTACTGATAGGTAGAGAACTGAGAACGGGTGATAAGTTTCATGAGACAGAAAACGGTGCAAATGTTGCAGCCAAGTCTGTTGGTCACTATCACCCTATATTACCAGAATACACTGATTCTGAACAAATGTTATTAGATACCGAACCTGATGTACAAAATCATATCAGTCTCTTTATTTGTAAAGAAAGGATATAATTTTGTGTTGTTGGATAATGTTTTGAACATTTCCTATATCAAGAGTTGATCGGTTCAGGCACGTTATCTAAACGCATTGACATTCTAAATCAAACTACAGTTCTTAGTATACAGAACACACACGAGAGGAAGAGTTCAAAAATGAACGAATCCTTCTTGAGGTATTGTAGACTAGGTCATATCAATGCGACCCGACTAGCCAAGTTACATTTAGATGCATATTTAAATTAGTTTGAATTTACATCTTATGAAACTTGCCGGTCATGTCACAAAGATAAGATGACCGTAGCTCTGTTTATTGGAAACAGAGAAAGAGTTAGTGAACTCTTGGGATAGATACATGCTGATGTATGAAAGTCCCCTGTCTACGCATGCCAAGACCGGTTTTTTGTACTTCATTACATTCTCTGATAATCTCTCAAGATTCAGACATATGTTCCTGTTGAAACACAAGTCCGAACCTTTTGAGATATTCACAGAATATAAGTTAGAAGTAGAGAACCAAAACGGGTATAAGTATTATGTCCTTTGATGCGATCAAGGAGGAGAATACTTGAGCACGGAATTCTTGGACTATTCTAAAGGGGAATGAGATTCTCTCTCAGCATTACTCCTCTGCATACACCACAGCACGTCGGTGTATCGGGGCAGAGCAATAGCACCCTATGTGATATGGTGTGTTCTATGATAAGTACTACTAAGTTTCCTATTTCCTTTTGGGAGTTATGCACTTGAGAAGCTGCATACCTATTGAATAGGGTTCAAATCAAATCGGTTTCCTTCCATTTCATATGTGATATGGAAAGGGAATAGCCCATATCTTAAGTTTGTTAAGATTTGGGGTTGTCCGGCCTATGTCTAAAAGCAAAATCCGGACAAGCTCGAGGCAAGGTCTGTTATGTAGAACTGGAAAGGTTCCAGCTATACAAACTACAGCTGATGATTTGGTAGAACCAAAGGATTCAATAGTTTCCAACGAACCTCAGCCTCTCCGCCGATCTAGTAGTGTTCCTCACCCACCTGAAAGATACTTCGGTTTCTCTATGATAGTGGGAGCGAGGATTGCATCATGAGATGATGACCCAACTAGTTTCGGACTGGCCATCAGGAGTGGGACTCTGTAAGAATGGATGGATGCTTAGCGATCTGAGATGGAATCCTTATACACCAACAAAGTATGGACTTTGGTTGCTTTATCTGAAGGGTTAAATCCCCATCAGGAGCAAGTATATCTTGAGAAGATTACTTGGTGTACATGTAAAAGTTGAAACTTTCAAAGCTATGCTTAAGCCCATCCAGATCCTACTTGCCACGGCTACATACCATGACTACGATATCTGGCGGTTGGGTGTCATGACTACTTTTCTAAATGATGTTTTAGAAAAGAGCGTCGATAAGTATACAGCCAGAGGGCTTCGTAGACAGTGGGAGCAGCGGAAACGTGAGCAAGATATTTTATATGATAAAGCAGGCATCGCGGAGTTGGAACATCTGTTTTGATGTGGAAGTCAAAGAGTTTGACTTCATCAAAATGGTAGATGAACCTTGTATATACAAAATGGTAGTAGAGAGTATGATGGTGATCCTCGTAGAGTACGTGGATGACATACTCTTGATAGGGAAGAAGTTTCCTATGCTATGCTCGGCCAATCTTAGCTTATAACATAAATTCTCCATATAAGATCAAAATGATACCTCATAAATCCTGGGTTTTGGATCTATGAGATAGACCTAATTGGATGTTAGGATTCTCACTAGTTGTAGTGAGATGGTATCAATCGATCCTGGGGAGAATCACTGGAAAGGTTCCAGGGTGATAAGGACGACTGAATGTCAGTCGCAGGCATTGTCTATACCCTCAGTGGAGGGACGGTATGTTGGAAGAGTTCCAAGCTAAATACCGTGACATACTAGATGATTAAAGGCAAGATACATCGTTACCAAGGATGCTACCAAAGAGGCAGTCTGGATATATATAAGTTCATGAGATGAACTTCGTTCCTACCATTGTGTGACAATGGAGTTGTGGCTTTAGCCAAGGAACTACCGTCCCATCAGAAATCCAGATATAATTCTTAGGCAGTATCACCTGATCATGGAGATGGTTGATCTCCAGGGAGATCGAGGTTAGGAGAGTAGACATAGAGGACAACAGCGCGGATCCACTCACAAAGGCCTTTTTTCCCAGTAGAGACATTTATGGGATGGTTGAGTATGAGATACTTCAACCGCAGCTAATTGTTGGGTATATGATACCACAACAGATGGCCCTAGTGCAAGTGGGAGATTGTTAGTTATATGTATGCCCTAGAGGCCATTACTGTACATACGATGTATATTGTAGTGGATGCTAGGACATATATAGGGAGGACTTTCTTGTTCGACATGATAGTATGCTATCTGGTTGTACTTTATCTAAACTTGTACTCTGATTATCTCTATGTTACATGTTGATAAAGCCCTTAGGATATGTACTCAACTACTGGGACTATGATGAGATCATACTAGTGGGGCCACGGTAGTCGACGAGTACATCCTATAACTGTACCTAGTCGAGGGTGTATTGAGACAGGGCATCGATGCACCAGAGTAGACTAGCGTATACGCATCTTGACCCATATGATGGGCGATGGATGATCCCATATCCATCGGTGTTTGACATCAAGGATGGTGTACGGGTGCTCAGTGGAGACTGGGTACACTGGACGGACTCGCCGAGAACTCCCAGATGGTATTATACCTTACGTCAGATGGCAGTTCTCCGGTGACACTGGTACAGAGTAGTCTGTTGACCCGAGATCGTCATAGAGTCTTGTGTGATTCCCACTGTGCTTTGATTTCCATCATACCACGTCCACAAGGGCGTGCAAAAAGGTGGCTTTTGGGTACAGTCCCGAATCACACGGAGGCAATGAGCGATAGGAGGGGATTCGTCTTTCCCGGTATAAGGAGTTGATGTTGTGCTGTGTTCGATTGGCTATAACCAGAAATCCCTGGCCAGGGTTGCTGAGATTTACTAGTAAGTGTTATCAGTAGTTTCTCGAACTGTTATAGACCTCATATCGACACGACTTATCGAGCTACTGGGGTCTGACGTTTACCACCCCTAGGCGAGATATGCGACATATCAGACGACGAGACCGGACTGTACGGGAGTGTTACTGTTTGGATTCACAGGAGAATGTACAGGCTTGCTTGTTGATCTTCTGAGTGCTCAATACCTGGGCAGTTGTTACGTTTAGTTGACCGCTTGCAGCTTGTGGGTGTTTGATATGATCATCACCTACTGCCAGCGTATTGACGATTCTTTAGAGTCCTACACAGAGGTTTCTTAGCTCAGGCAAAATGGAGTAGGAGCACATATGTGATATGTGCGGGACCGAGGATAATACGGTATATGATACCGTATTGGATTCTCACGATATGAGATATCGGCCTGGTATATGTGATATAGCCGGGTCATCGTATTAGTCGGTTATATGCGATATAGCCGGATTATCGGATCAAGTGTTGATTCGATAATTTAATGTATAATAATATATATGATATATTAAATTACATTAACTAATATTTGCTCACTAAAAGATTCATTTTCTCACGGGATAATACATTGATATATATGCGATATATGTTAATTGTATTATTTTCTATTGTTACAAAATATATTGTATATGTGATATATAATATTGTAACATGTTAGGGTTACAAATTTAACATTGGATTAGGGTTTAAACTTGGTTAAGGTTTGGATTAGGGTTAGCTTTTGCATGAAGCTTCCATGAAGCTTCATGAAGCTTTGACTTTGTGGTTGCTTGATATTATTTGTGAGATATTATGTTAACCCAATCCAAACCATTAACCCTAGTTAACTCTCTACAAGGGTTAACTCTCTCATGCTTAACCCTTGGTTAGATTTGTAACCACTAAAATAATTCATTGTTCATCACAAAAGGATTAAGGTTATCTTCTTCATTCTTCTTCTTCATGCTTGAGTTCTTTGATGAAAAAGCTTTCTTTTGTGATGAAAGTGAGTGAGAAAAAGATGATAAATGAGAGCAAAAATCCTACTTCATCATCCTCATCTATCCTTGCCATTTAGATGAAGGTGTTCACTTCATATTTTTAGTGTTAGCTTGTGTTATCGAAACTTCAAGGTAGATCATCTTGGTATCGAAGATCGGAAGAAAAGGTTGCATCATTCTCTTCGTGAAGCCTCTCGAGAGTCCAGAACACGATGATCGCAGCGAAGGGACCTCAACATGGAGCTTAAGAAGTGAAGGACCGAATCTATAAAGGTTGTAATCCCTCTCACTTAGTGTTAAAGTGTTTAACACGCATGTTTTCGCCTAAACCCTAGTTTAAAGATCCGTATTCGGGTTGTTCGGCACGGCTAAAATTTTAATCGGACATAGTTGATGCCTCGTAGACCCTTGTGCGCGTGCCTAGCAACCCTACACACGTAAATACTCATCTCTCAGGCGCCGCATACCCAGATCAGCCCTCAATATATCTCATGTCATAACTCCCGCACGGTATCCTCCGGATAACCGTCGGGTTCTATACTATCACCGGTAGGTTGTGTTCCCCTTCCAGGCTCACCGCCTAACAATACGAGTCTTCTTGCCCCGGGATACCTCATCGGGTCCACCATGTACCCGCAGACGGTGCCTACCGCTCCTCGAATCGGATAACTAACACAAGTCTCAGAACCGAGAAAACTCATGGTGGACGCATCGAAATATCATATCAAGTGGAACCGGGTTTTCAAACAATACATAAATTCTTGAAATACCCCCACGGTCCTCAAATCCATAAATCACATGAAATCCATATCTCAATGCGTAAATCCATGTATTCTGATGTATGCAACATAAAACAGCAATATGAGCATATTAAGGGAAAACCACTCTTTTAAATGAATCCAATTTAAAATATATCATGCGATTCCAAATTCCTACGAAATCAAGAGCAATATCATATGAGGTGTACATGTAGCTATAGCAAGATATGTGTATCTACATGTAAGCATGTATGTATGATGCATTTCATATGCGCAATATCAAAATAATCAATGTCTAAATGTCAATGAAAATACAATACTATATAGAGGTATATATAGCTATTGCAAGGTATATGTGTAAGCATGTAGGTATAGCAAGTATGTATGTACGCATGATGCGATTCATATGCGCAATAGGACAAGAATCATGTCTAATCATCACTGATATGGTAAACTAAGCAATGTATTATCAATGGAAATTCTATAATATGAGTGTCATGGCAATTACCGACGGTGTGTGTAGCATACAATTTTGCTCGTGCAACATGAACCGTCAGTAACAGTGTCGTGTCTCATTAATACTATATCCGTATGCAATAATGGTACACATGCACAATCAATGTACATATATTTATAACTAATAATCATATCATTGAATCTAGACCATACGCATAACGTCATACGGGCGATTCCCCGGTAGATGTTAAATCTACTCACAGATGATCTCGAGATAAGTAAATCCGACCACCTGCTTCCCTTTCTTCGCAGCGTCTGAAGTCCCCGCTTGCAATCCTAAAATTTCACAAACACAACACATAGGGCTAAATATCCTACGCCGATACAAAGACAACGAAACACAAGGATAACGTCGACAAAATATACACACTGTGCACCTAATGCACAAAACGTGTACGACATCGGCACAACCCTAGCTTGGATTGCTAAACGACACAACCACTAAACCTAGACCCCGATCGTACCGATCCCGCATTCACAAAACAATATATATCCTGGAAGACAATATATATAACATCACAACGTCCATTAGAACCCACGTCCTAATTTACCGAAAACCTAGTAAGCATCTTTTAATCATTTTATTACAAAACTAGAAGTTTAAACCCTTCTAGTGGCCACAATCAACACAAGATAGCTTAATTAAGCCACACAAACCCTGACTACAATTTTAATCACATCCATATAAAATTTAGTAAAAGTTAGTTTGCAATCAAGCTTAATTAGACAGTTAGAAAAAATAACAATCAACAATCTCACAACTAGATTAAGTTTTCGAAGTCTAAACTACTCAATTAACCATTACAAACAATCAAAACCCAAACTTGATCTTCATAACCCTTTCCTAAAGTCCAAAACATGCTAATTAAAGCCATGTTTAAACATCTAATAAACTATATTAAGGTATTTAAACAACAACTAAAGTTTAGGGTTAGGATTTTATACCACTTGCAATTAGACTTCCAAAATAGCTTCCAAAATACTGATTATCATCAAGAACCAAGCTAGATTAAAGCTAAAGAATAATGGGTATGGATTTGTTTTATAGTTTGTTGGATTTTTTGTTGATTTTTGATGAATTATTGGAGCTTTTAGAAGTGAAAATGGAGTGGAGAAAAAGATGGGGCAGCCAAGGAGGGTTTCGGCCAAAGCAATGGAAAAGGAGAAGGTTGTGGAATTGTGTGGAAAAGTCTAGGTTAAAAACACCATTAAGGATTAGTTAATGCACCTCCCATCATGCCACCTTTTAATTCTTTAAAGTTTATTTTCTTAAAAAATTTGGCAGCACCTCTTTTGTAAAAACTAGCCCCGAAACAGATATAGACATAAGATATGAGTAAAGCATCCCTAAACAGAAGCAAATCACGCCCAAAGGCTGAAACAACCACCACAAACATATATACGACGCTGTAGAGAAGAAATGGACAATATAGGGTGAAAACATCATTAAAGATAAAACTGCATAATAAAAGGCCGGCTCACACGAGCACGACACCCAGAGTTACAAAATTATATGCAATATCGTCCTCACATCTCGTCTCTAACTCAATACATGAAGTGGTAGATGTAGAGTACTAGATACAATAAGATATACAATGAAAATCATCGGATAACCGAAAAACCCACCTATAGCAAAACTGCTCACAGTCAGTCGTAGCGGTATCCGATGCAAAAGATACGATAAGAAGGAGCCCAGCCGCAACTACTCTGAGGGGCAACCTGCAAAACACTGTGGCACAAAGGGGGTGAGTTACCAACTCGTGAATAGTAAATAACAACATGCAGGTAATCGCAAGTATGCACGAACAACGATAATCTATCATAAGAAATCTGATAGCATATGTACAGCAATATGTATATGCAACAATCATGAAACGTACTCTATCAGGTACTACTAATACATGAAACACTGCATATAAAAGAATGCTGAGTATGGGATAAAACATATCATCATCAATGAATCATCATCGTGGAAAAACTAGTGTTCAACGACATTCCAAATCCCAATACCTCAGGCACCATCACTCTGATCGGCCCTCAAATCCTGTAAGTCTCATGGAACCTGAGTGTCCAACATCGACACTCGAAACATCATGAAATACTCGTGTTCAGTATCGACACGTAAATGCTCATCTCTCAGGCGCTGCATACCCAGATCGGCCCTCGATATATATCATGTCATAACTCCCGCACGGTATCCTCCGGATAACCGTCGGATTTTATACTATCACCGGTAGGTAGTGTTCCCCTGCCAGGCTCACCGTCTAACAATACGAGTCTTCTTTCCACGGGGTAACTCACCGGGTCCACCATATACCCGCAGACGGTGCCTACCGCTTCTCAAATCGGGTATCTAACACAAGTCTCAGAACCGAGAAAACTCATGGTGGACGCATCGAAATATCATATCAAGTGGAACCGGGTTTTCAGACAATACATAAATTCTTGAAATACCCCCACGGTCCTCAAATCCATAAATCACATGAAATTCATATCTCAATGCGTAAATCCATGAAATCTGATGTATGCAACATAAAACAGCAATATAAGCATATTAAGGGAAAACCGCTCTTTAAATGAATCCAGTTTAAAATATATCATGCGATTCCCAATTCCTACGAAATCAATTGCAACATCATATAAGGTGTACATGTAGCTATAGCAAGATATGTGTATCTACATGTAAGCATGTATGTATGATGCCTTTCATATGCGCAATATCAAAATAATCAATGTCTCAATGTCAATGACAATACAATACCAAATAGGTGTATATGTAGCTATAGCAAGTTATATGTGTAAGCATGTAGGTATGGCAAGTATGTATGTATGCATGATGCGATTCATATGCGCAATAGAACAAGAATCATGCCTAATCATCGATGATAAGGTAAGATAAGCAATGCATTATCCATGGAAATTCTATAATGTGAGTGTCATGGCAATTACCGACGGTGTGTGTAGCATACAATTGTGCTCGTGCAACATGAACCGTCAGTAACAGTGTTGTGTCTCATTAATACTATGTCCGTATGCAATAGGAAAATAAGGTATGCAACAATGGTACACATGCACAATCAATGTACATATACTTATAACTAATAATCATATCATTGAATCTAGCCCGTACGCATAACGCCATACGGGCGATTCCCCGGAAGATGTTAAATCTACCCACAGATGATCTCAAGCTAAGTAAATCCGACTACCTGCTTCTCTTTCTTCACAGCTTCCGAAGTCCCCGCTGGCGATCCTAAAATTTCACAAATACAACACATAAGGCTAAATATTCTGCGCCGACACGAAGACAATGAAACACAAGGATAACGTCCACAAGATATACACACTGTGCACCTAATGCACAAAATACGTACGACATCGGCACAACCTTAGCTAGGATCGCTAAACGACACATCCACCAAGCCTAGACCCCGATTGTACCGATCGCGCATTCACAACACAATATATATCGTGGAAGATAATATATATAACATCACAACGTCCATTAGAACCCGCGTCCTAATTTACCGAAAACCTAGTAAGCATCTTTTAATCAATTTAGTACAAATTTAGAAGTTTAAACCATTCTAGTGGCCACAATTGACACATAATAGCTTAATTAAGCCACACAAACCGTTACTACAATTTTAAATTCACCCATATAAGATTTAGTAAAAGTTAATTTGCAATCAAGCTTAATTAGACAATTAGGAAAAATAACAATTAACAATCTCACAACTAGCTTAAGTTTTCCAAGTCTAAACTACTCAATTAACCATTACAAACAACCAAAACCCTAACTTGATCTTCATAATCCTTTCTTAAAGTCCAAAACATACTAATTAAAGCCATGTTTAAACATCTAATAAACTAGATTAAGGTATTTAAATAACAACTAAATCTTAGGGTTAAGATTTTATACCTCACACTTGATTCTCAAACTTGCAACTTGACTTCCAAATTAGCCTCCAAAATGATAACTTTCATCAAGAACCAAGCTAGATTAAGGCTATAGAATAATGGGTATGGATTTGTTTTAGAGTTTGTGGGATTGTTTGTTGATTTTTGATGAATTATTAGAGCTTTTAGAAGTGAAAATGGAGTGTGGGAAAAGATGGGGCAGCCAAGGGGGGTTTTGGCCAAAGCAATGGAAAAGGAGAAGGTTGTGGAATTGTGTGAAAAAGTCTAGGTTAAAAACACCATTAAGGCTTAGTTAATTCACCTCCCATCATGCCACCTTTTAATTCATTTAATTAAAATTTTCTTTAAACCCTTCAAAATATCTAGATTTTTCTAAAATATTTTGAAAAGAAGACAAAATACTTAATCTTGTAATTAAGTTAGCATGTTTTACTTTTGTATAATTAACCCAAACCAATTTGTAATACCACTAATCAAGTGTATAATTAAAAACTTATAATAATATTTTAATAAAGGAAAAAATATTTAAGTGGACTAAAATTTACAAGTGACTAACTAAATACCGCATACTAGCAATTTCTTAGTTAAACTAGGCACAGTTAAGTCCAACTGAAAAATGATAACTTCTAGGTTTTTACGGAAAACACAATTTATTTTACCTATTATCAGAAAATTCGCATAAACGATTTCTAAAACATTACAAATACTCTCCACCTCGATCCGATCGATGTTTCTTGATGCTCAAGCCTATTTATTTTTCTACTTCAAGTTTGTACTCCTTGAATTTCTCGAAAGCTTCGGATTTATGCTTTAATAAAAACACGTGTCCGAATCTTGAGAAATCATCAGTAAAAGTAATGAATATGAAAAACCGTCTCCAGCATGTGTAGACATTGGTCCACATACATCACTATGTATGAGGCTTAAGAGTTCCACAGCTCTTTCTCCGTGTCCAGTAAACGGAGTTTTGGTCATTTTACCTTTGATACAGGGCTGAAAAGTCATATAAGATTTCTATTCAAAAGGATTTAAATGTCCATCTTTATGTAACTTATTTAGTCTTGTTTCATTAATATGACCAAGTCTACAATGCCAAAGAAAAGTTTCATTTATATCTGAAAATTTTCTTTTATTTGTATGTTGTATATTGAAAACTGTGTGTTCGTTTAGGACGTAAATACCGTTATTTAGTGTACCATACCCAATCAACTGTTGATTCAAGTTAATGTTCATAACATTATTTCGCAACACAAAATGATATCCTTCATTGTCTAACAAAGAAATGGATATTATATTACATAGCATACTAGGTACATAATAACAAGCGTTCAAAACCAAAATACAACCTGAAGGCAACCCCAGATGATACTCTCCTACGGATACAGCATGTACATTGGAACCATTTCCAACCCGCAGAGTATGGTCACCAGTCTTCAAAACTCAACTGTTTCTTAATCCCTGCATACAATTGCAGATGTGAGAACCAGAACCGGTATCTAATACCCAAGATGCAGAGTTTATAGAAAAACAGTTTTCAGTTACAAAGACACCTGAAGCGGAAGCATCAGTATGCTTCTTCTTCTTGAGATCAACAAGATACAGAGCACAGTTGCATTTCCAATGTCCCGACTTGTGGCAGTAAAAATATTCTCCTTTTCCACTTCCCGCGGCCCCGGATTTGTCTTTCCTCTTCGCCTTTTGAACTCCACCTCTCGGTTTGGTAAGTTTCTTCTTCTTCTTTCCCTTGGCCTTGGCTTTTGTGATGGAAGAGAAAGATGGCCCAGCAAGCAGAGCGGGACTTTTCGTTGTCTTAAGCGTGCTCTCTGCACTTCTCAACATATTGAGAAGTTCAGGCAGTGATTTTTCCAAATCGTTCATATTGAAATTCATAATGAACGGAGAAAAGGCAGGGGGAGAGACTGTAGAACAATATCAGTATATTGCTCATTATCCATGGTCCATCGCAGGTGCAGGGTTGTCTAGCACGGCAGCAAGCTTTCGGGAGACACCGTCCATGCCAATTTCAAAAATTTGCAGTTCTAGCTAACCCTAACCATAGAATATTTACTAGAAAATGCGACAAAACTATATGTAAACTACTTTACATCTAAGTGAATAAAAAATACAACCTTTGTAGACCGGTCCTTCACTTCAAAAGCTCCGTGTAGATTGTCCCTTCGCTGCGAGTTATGATCTCCCGAACTCTAGAAAGGGTTCTGCCGGAGAAATGAACAAGCTTGCTCGAAGTTTTCGAGACCGAAGATGATCTACGTCGAGGAGACTAAAGCTCATGCTACCTCTTCACTAATTTGTGAAATTAGTGAAGCAAACACCCTAAACTAAATGGCAAGTAGTAGAGGTTGATAGGAAATGGGCTCACTTTAGATGTATTTTTCTCAATATTTTCTCACTTTTCCAAAAGCTAGAAAGTTTTTTCTCAAGAATGAAAAAGATGAAATCAAAAGAAGAGAATGAACTAATGAGGTGAGAAAATAGGAACCATGGGTGAGTTAGTGTCATACACTAACCCATGTAGAGATTAAACCATGGCTAACAATAATGGTTAGGTTAATAAATATCTATAAGTAAAACAAAAAGAGTGGAATTAGTCAAAGATGCTACAAGCTTCTCCAAGCTTCCAAGCATGCGACTAATTAACACTAATTTTGATTTACTTAAATAAATATAAACACTCACATTATTATTAGTATGGTATGAGTCTCATACACCCATGTAGCATGTGGCATCAAGCATGACATAATAAAATATACACTAATATATATCACATATATACTAATGCACACTTGTGAGAAAAAGAAATGTTTAAGTGAGCTAATATTAGTTAATGTAATTTAGTATATCAAATATACAATTATACATTAAATTATTAAATCAACAATTGATTTAATAATCCGGCTATATCACATATAACCGACTAATATCAAATGCAACAACTTATCGAATCAACACTTGATCCGATAACCCAGCTATATCATATATAACTGACCGATGTCACAAATCGTGAGAATAGAATGCGGCATCACATACGCGCATTAATCTCGGTCCCGCACATATCTCATATATGCTCTTACTTCATTTCGCATGAACCAGGAAACGTCTGTGTAGGACTCTAAAGACTCGTCAATACGCCGGCAGTAGGTGATGATCATATCAAACACCCACAAGCCGCAAGCGGTCTACTAAACGTAACGGCCACCCGGTTATTGAGCGATCAGAAGATCAACAAGCAAGCCTGCTCATACTCCTGCAAATCCAATCAGTAACACTACCGTACAGTCCGGTCTCTTCATCTGATATGTCGCATATCTCGTCTAGGAGTGGTAAACGTCAGACCTCAATAACTCGATAATTCATGCCACTGTGAGGCTCATACGGGTCGAGAAACTACTGATAACACTTCCTAGTAAATCTCAGATCAGCCCTGGCCAGGGACTTCCTGTTATAGCCAATCGAGCACAGCGCAACATCAACTCTCTATACCGGGAGAGACGAATCCCCTCCTATAGCTCATTGCTTCCATGTGACTCGGGACCGCACCCAAAAACCACCTTTTTGCACGATCTCTTGACCGTGGTATGGTGTAAATCAAAGCACAGTGGGAATCACGCAAGACTCTATGACGATCTCGGGTCGACAAACTAACCTGTACCAGTGTCACCAGAGAACTGCCATCTGACGTGAGGTATAATACCATCTGGGAGTTCTCGGTGAGTCCGTCCAGTATACCCAGTCTCCACTGAGCACCCGTATACCATCTCTGATGTCAAACACCAATGGATATAGGATCATCCATCGCCCATCTAAATGAGTCGAGAAGCTATACGCTAGTCTACTCTGGTATATCGATGCCCCTTCTCGATACACCCACGACTAAAGACATTAAAAGATGTACTTACCGACAACTTTTGTCCCACTAGTATGATCCGCATCATAATCTAGGTAGTCAAGTACATATCCTAAGGGCTTTATCAACATGTAACAGAGAGATAATCAGTGTACATGTTAAGATAAAGTGCAACCAGATAGCATACTATCATGTTGAGCAAGAAAGTCCTCCCTATATATGTCCAAGCATCCACTACAATTTACATCTCATGTACAGTAATGGCCTCTAGGGCATACATATAACTAACAATCTCCCACTTGCATTAGGGCCATCAGATAGTAGTGGTTGTAGTATCCTATACTCAACCATCCCATAAAAGTCTCTCTCTGGGAAAATGCATTTATGAGTGGATCCGCCGTGTTGTCCTCTGAGTCTGCTCTCCTAACCTCGATCTTCCTGGAGATCAACCATCTCTATGATCAGGTGATACAGCCTTAGAATATGTCTGGGTCACTGCTGGGACGGGGGTTCCTAGGCATAAGCCACAAATCCATCGTCACACAATTGTAGGAACGAAGTTCATCTCATGAACTTATATATACCCAGACTTCCTCTTTGGTAGCATCGTTGGTAGCGATGTATCCAGCCTTTATCATCTAGTTTGCCATAGTATCTAGCTTGGAACTCTTCCAACATACCGTCCATCTACTGAGGGTAAAGATATTGCTTGTTACTGACATTCAGTCGACCTTACCACCCTGGAAGCTATCCAGTGATTCTCACCAGGATCTATTGATACTATCTCACTACACCTAGTGAGAATCCTAACATCCATTTAGATCTATCTCATAGATCCAAAACCCAGTATTTAGGAGGTATCACATTGATCCTATATGGAGAATCTTTGTGATAAGTGGAGATTGATCGAATGTAGCATTGGAAACTCCTTTCCTATCAAGAGTATGCCATCCACGTACTATACGAGGAAGACCACCATACTCTCTACTAACTTTTCGTATATACAAGGTTCATCTACCATTTTGATGAAGTCAAACTCTTTGACTACCACATCAAAATAGATGTTCCATCTCCGTGATGCCTGCTTTAACCTGTAAAGCAACTTGCACATGTTTCTGCTGCTCCCACTGTCTACGAAGCCCCTCTGGCTGTGTACTTATAGACGCTCTCTACTAAATCAGTATTTACAAAAGCAGTCATGACACCCAACCTCCAGATATCGTAGTCATGGTATGTAGCAATGGAAAGTAGGATCCGGATGGAGTTAAAAATAGCCACTGGAGAAAAGGTTTCATCATTATCTATACCTGGTCGATGACGAAAACCTTTTACAACAAGTCTAGCTTTGAAAGTCTCAACCTTTCCATGTACACCAAGTAATCTTCTCAAGATATACTTGCTCTTGATGGGGATTTAACCCTTCAGATATAGAAACCAAAGTCCATACTTTGTTGGTGTATATGGATTCCATCTCAGATCGCTTAGCATCCAGTCATTCTTACAGAGTCCCCACTCTTGATGGCCTACTCGAAAATAGTTGGGTCATTATCTCATGATGCAATTCTCGCTCCCACTATCATAGAGAAAACCAAAGTATCTCTCAGGTGGATGAGGAACCCTACCAGATCAGCGGGGAGGCTGAGGTTCGTCAGGAGCTATTGAATCCTCCGGTTCTAGCAAATCATCAGCTGTAGTTTGTATAGCTGGAACTTATTCCAGTTCTACCTCATGACCACAAATTTCTTTCCAAAATAAATCCCTTTTCTAAAAAGGTGGCATGCCAAGAAATAAAACACCTTTTGTTCCTCGGTGTGGTTGAAGATATTCCGTTGCGAATGCTTAGGATATCCAACAAACTTCTACAGAACTGACCTTGCCTCGAGCTTGTCTGGATTTTTCTTTTAGACATAGGCCGGACAACCCTAAATCTTAACTTACTTAAGACATGGGCTCTTCCCATACCATATCGACTATGGAGTGGTAGGCACCTAATTTGGTTGGACACCTATTCAATAAGTATGCAGTTTCCTCAAGCGCATAACCCCAATAGGAAATAGGTAACTCAGTAGTACTCATCATAGAGCGCACCATATCTAATAGGGTGCGATTGCTCCGTCCTGATACACCGACATGCAGTGGTGTAAACGGAGAAGTAATGCTGAGAGAAAATCTCATTCTTCTTTAGAATAGTCCTGGAACTCCTATGCTCAAGTATTCTCCTCCCTGATCACATCAAAGGACATAATACTTATACCCTTTTTGGTTCTCTACTTCTGAGTTATATTCTTTGAATTTCCCAAAAGCTTCAGACTTGTATTTCAACAGGAACACATATGCAAATCTTGAGAGATCATCAGTGAATGTAATGAAGTACAAAGAACAGGTCCTAGCATGTGTAGACAAGAGACCTACATACATCATCATGTATCAATCCCAAGAGTTCACTAACTCTTTCTCTGTTTCCAATAAACGGAGCTATGGTCATCTTATCTTTGTGACATGACTGACAAGTTTCACAAGATGTAAATTCAAACTGATTTAAATATACATCTTTATGTAACTTAGCTAGTCGGGTCACATTGATATGACCTAGTCTAAAATGCTTCAAAAAGGATTCGTTCATTTCTGAACTCTTTCTCTTGCGTGTGTTCTGTATGTTGAGAACTGTAGTTTGATTTAGAACGTATACGCTTTTAGATAACGTGCCTGAACCGATCAACTTTTGATATAGGAAATGTTCAAAACATTATCCAACAATACAAAATTATATCCTTCTTTACTAAATAAAGAGACTGATATGATGTTGTATATCAGGTTCGGTATCTAATAACAATCTTTCAGAATCAATGTATTTGGTAATACAGAGTGATAACATTCAACACTTTGGCTGCAACAATTGCACCGTTTCTAACTCTTAAAACTTATCACCCATTCTCATCTCTCTACCATCTGTAGCCCATGTAACAGATTACATATGTGGGATCCTGATCCGGTATCTCATACCCAGGACGTAGAGGATACTGAGAAACAGTTCTCGGTAATGAACACACCCAGAGAAGATGCATCATCATGCACTTTCTATGTTTGGGCGGCACGGGAATCCTGGTAATCCCCTATTTCCTGCTCGGTCTTATAACAATTATAAGTTGGAGCGGAACCAATGTTCCCCAGCTCAGTATAACAAGCGGGTTCGGTCAATACATCCATATTATTATCTTGATTAAGGCGTGATATGGTCGCTACCTAGAGAGAGAGAGAGAGAGAAGAAAACACTCTGCGTGCGCTCTTGCAAGATTAGATTGGTTATTATTTTATCTAATCAGGATGGCTCCCACTGTTTTTATCAAATCTTCCTTCAAACCCTAAAAGGAAAGACTAGCCGGGATTAATTACACCCTACAAGTTTGCCAAACTTTCAGCCAGGCCAGTGCCGGTACTTTGAGGGAGGTTCCCCGTGCTTTCGCACAGACCTAATTAAAATAAACCTCATTTTCCCAAAGGCGTAACCCCGTTGACACTTTTCTAGACACCTACTTGATCGGCTAATTGTAAAGTGCAAAACCCTCCAAGGAGTAACTATTTCCCGCAGTGGGTATCGGAATCCAACTATCTCATAGAAGGTATGCAATCTCATTGCAAATTTCCACACTTGAAATTCCCGATAATATTTTGCCCCTAGCAGCTATATGACCTTAACATAGTCAACAAATCAAAAGTGCTAGTCAAGTTCAACCCATACATTTCTTGATTGAATTAAACACACCCGTACGACCCTTAACATAGTCAACAAAGTCGCACGACTACCCTAATCCGATAGCATCTCATGCTTAAGAAGATAAGAACTAATTATCTACCGCACACTACGCCTTAACATAGTCAACAAACGCAACACGAATACTAACTAATACTTATCTGAAATGACGGATGGCTACGACAGGTTTTTAAGAAAACATTTTGCGTAATGAACTTGATATCGTTGTAGAATTGAGTGATTTTGAAAAGGAGTGTTTTTGAGGGTTTTACTAATTTCTCTAAAGAGGTCACTCCCGGTGAAGGGATCTCGGCTCTTTCCTTATCGAATAAGGTGCAGGATATTTCACAAATACCACTATGCAAAGCAAAAACTATAAAAGCAAACAAAAGACAAACCGAGTTTGTAGCATCTACTAGTTTCACTATAGAGGTCACTCCCGGTGAAGGGATCTCGGCTCTTTCCTTATCGAATAAGGTGCTGGATATTCTACAAGGAATACCGCTATGCAAAGAAAGAACTAGAGCTACCAGTTTTTAAAACAAGTTTCTACAGCATTTTTAGGTTTCTTTTCTTTCAGTAATCTGATTAATGAAGTCCCATCATTTAAGTTACCTAACCATCACAGATAAATACAACGTACACTTATGCCATCAGCATTCGCCTCGATGTCCTGTCATGCACCGTTAGGTTAGGTAACTAACGGCAGAGCGGGGCAGGGCTAGCGCGGGTGTAAAACATAAGCAACGTCTATATAATATATCACATATACTATATACAGTATCTATCTCATCATATAAAGTGATCACATCACAGAATATCGCAGCAGAAATCACCATATGAAATATTGGATATACTAGGATTTCCGGGTTTTATATTAAGCTTGTATAAAACACGGATTACATGGTCGTGATGAATAGCCAAACCTACATCTCTAGACCCCTACGAGAGCGGCAAGCAACCCTACCAACTCTAGAGTTAGGAGACCCGATCTCGATGCCTCGAGACGGTCTCCCACAGGACTCTAGAACCCGGTTACTTGTGCTCCCCTCCTTGGGTCTATACTAATACGGAAAAGTAAATAATATATCAACGGTGACATCTTCCTCAACCCGGAAGTGCCCCAATAAAAGAATATTACATACAAGTTTTTACATGAATGAAAATGAAAAACTCTCATCTCACATAAAAAAAACCCGGCTATTCAAACACGGCGATCCAATACAATATATCCCAGCAACACATAACATCACATGTCATCAACGTAAGTAAATATACGTATCCCAATTGTCGTTGACATATAGCACCGAAACCGGCGATACACCACATATTATACTTACGGTCGCAGAAAAGAAAGTGAAAAACTACAACAATTGGAATCGTAATTGCCCTTAGACATCATAAACCCGGAATATCACATATTCTGGATTTTAGCCTAACAATGCAAATCTTACATTTAGTTCTCAAATATGAAAACACTTTTCAAAAGAAGTCGGGTAATTCAACAAGATTCCCGATTTCACCCTAGACCGAAATGTTAAACTTGCACGCAATTAAATAGATTCCAATTATTGTATCACAATCACAGATAGCTAGACAAAGTTAAACTTTTTGATCGAATAATCAAGCACCCAAAATTTCCCAACAAGCTCAACACTTGAGCGGAGTTCAAAAAGTACCCAGAAACTGCCATAGCTCCTATGAACCATCCGTAGAAGGGCCGACCCATGCCTCACTCATGTCACCACGGAACTGCGGCAAACCCTAGGGTATACCACGGTTCCGCGATCCAAAAAGTCGAGTTTGGGTATCGTTCTTCTAGAGTGTCCAAAGAATCGCTTGCATGATTTTCTGAAAATTTTAAACTCGGAAAAATCCAACTCTTGGAAAAATTCAGTGAGGGAAAATATGGGTTATTGATATTCGTTCAAACTTTTTAACATCGTCTAAATAACCCGAATACATGTTAGAATTACGACTGTGAAACACTCCGAGTTGCCTTTGCAGAAAGTAAACATCACATGCAAATTTAGCAAAAACAAACAATACCTGAAACTCCAAAACCCAGAGACTGGAACACCATGAAAATTTGAAGCCCAAACACCAAAATTGACCCGAGCTCGCCGGTTTTAATGCCATTTTGGCCGGCCACTTTGTGGTGAAATTGGACCAAATTTTTGTAGTGTTCGTTTTGTATCTCATACACCATTCTGTACTTATTTAAAAAAAATTTGAAGACTTTATAAATTCGACAGAAACTGGGTTGTTTTGTTTCAAGTTTCGGAGTCGTTTTGGTTTCGTAATCTAACAAACATCGTCTAATTTTCTAGCATAGCTCTGATACCACTGCAGGGATGTCTAGAACGCAGCAAGGTTTCGGGAGGTATCGTTCATGCCAATTTCAAAAATTTTCCGTTCTAGCTAACCCTAACCATAGAATCTTTACTAGAAAATGCGACGAAACTATATGTAAAATACTTTACATCTAAGTGAATGAGGAATACAACCTTTGTAGACCGGTCATTTACTTCAAAAGCTCCGTGTTGTAGTTCCTTCGCTGCGAGTCGTGATCTCCCAAACTCTAGAAAGGGTTCTCCCGGAGAAATGAACAAGCTTGCTCAAAGTCTTCAAGACCGAAGATGATCTACGTCGAGAAGACTCAAGCTCATGCTACCTCTTCACTAATTGTGAAATTAGTGAAGCAAACACCCTAAACTAAATGGCTAGTAGTAGAGGATGATGAAGTAGGAAATGGGCTCACTTTAGATTTATTTTTCTCACAATATTTTCTCACTTTTCCAAAAGCTAGAAAGCTTTTTCTCAAGGATGAAGAAGATGAAGTCAAGAGAAGAGAATGAACTAATGAGGTGAGAAAATGGGAACCATGAGTGAGTTAGTGTCATACACTAACCCATGTAGAGATTAAACCATGGCTAACAATAATGGTTCGGTTAATAAACATCTATAAGTAAAACAAAAAGAGTGGAATTAGTCAAAGATTCTCCAAGCTTCCAAACATCTGACTAATTAACACTAATTTTAATTTACTTAAATAAATATAAACCCTCACATTATTATTAGTATGGTGTGAGTCTCATACACCCATGTAGCATGTGGCATCAAGTATGACACAATAATATGTACACTAATATATATCACATATATACTAATGCACACTTGTGAGAAAAAGAAATGTTTAAGTGAGCTAATATTAGTTAATGTAATCTAGTATATCAAATATACAATTATACATTAAATTATTAAATCAACACTTGATTTAATAATCCGGCTATATCACATATAACCGACTAATATCAAATGCAACAACTTATCGAATCAACACTTGATTCGATAACCCGGCTATATCACATATAACCGACCGATGTCACAAATCGCGAGAATAGAATGCGGTATCACATACGCGCATTAATCTCGGTCCCGCACATATCTCATATGTGCTCCTACTTCGTTTCTCATGAACCAGGAAACCTCTGTGTAGGACTCTAAAGACTCGTCAATACGCCGACAGTAGGTGATGATCATATCAAACACCCACAAGCCGCAAGCGGTCTGCTAAACGAAACGGTCACCCGAGTATTGAGCGATCAGAAGATCAACAAGCAAAACTGCTGTCACGACCCAAAATTGGCACGTGACGGCCCTTAAACTACGCAACATCCACAGGCGTAACACAATCTAAGTAAGCCGAAAACCCAGCAATCTAAACTATCAAAAGTAGTAAGTGATAAGAACATTGTTAAAACTTTTGAAACCTCAAATACAAATTCTTTAAAGTCCAACTTTATTTCCTTTAAAATTTAGCAGCACATCCTTTGTAAAACAAGCCCCCAAAAAGGGTACAACATAAGATATAAGTTAAAGCATCCCAACGGGAACAAATCCATGCCCAAAGACGGAAAACAACCACCACAACAGATATACGACGTCGTAGCGAAGAAAAAGACGATATAAATAAAAACAGGATAAAAGACCTCCAAGTCACCAAATAATATACAATATCGTCCTCATAACTCGTCTCTAAGTCAATACATGAAAATGGTAGATGGAGAGTACAAGATACAACGAATATACAATGAGCAATATCGGATAACCGCAAAACCCACCTATAGAAAAACTGCACAGAGTCAGCCGTAGCAGTATCCGCTGCAAAAGATGATACGATAGATGAAAGCACTGCCTCGACTGCCCTGAGAGACTACCTGCAAAACACTGTGGCACAACGGGGGTGAGTTGCCAACTCATGAATAGTAAATAACATATGCAGGTAATCGCAAGTATGCACGTACAGCTCGAATCTAACACATGCAAGCTAAAAGCAATAAATGGCCATATGTATGCAACGGTCATGAAAGGTACCATATCAGGTACAACTGATACATGTAGCAATAATATGGCAATATGTATATGCAACAGTCATGAAAGGTACTCTATCAGGTACTACTAATACATGAAGCAATAATATGGCAATATGTATATGCAACAGTCATGAAAGGTACTCTATCAGGTACTACTAATACATGAAGCAATGCATATAAAATAAACGCGGAATATGGAATAAATCATGTCATCCTCATGGAATCCTCATCGTTGCAGGACCAGTGTCCATCAAGACAATCTAAATCCCAATTTCCCCAAATCGGCCTTCAGATCGGCCCACAGATCGGCCCTCATATCGGTCCACAGATCGGCCCTCATATATAATGAATAAGAATACTTGCACAGATCATTATGATGATATATATTATAAATATATACATATATAACAGCGTCCCATACCACTGATATATATATATATATACATGCATATATAACAGTGTCACATACCACTGATATATATACTTAGAGGTAAAATATCATGAAAACTAGTGTCTAGCATCGACACATAAATACTCATCTATCAGGCGTCGTCACCACGACTGGCCCTGATATGTATGTATCATACGTTCATCGGAAACCCGAGTACTCAGCTTCGATACTCAAATTCCCCATATCCATACGTACATGACTCCGGTCGATATCTACGTGATCACCGACGAGTCCAATACTGTCACCGGTAGGTATGATTCCCCTGCCAAGCTCATCGGCTAAATCTATCGACATACCTTTCTTGCCCCGGGGTACCTCCGGGCTCCACCATGTACCCGCATATGGCCTACACCACTCCTCGCATGGGGTATATATCAGAACCAAGAAATCTCATGGTGGATGCTGAAATATCATATCAAGAAAAACCGGGTTTTTCAAATAATGCATAATTTCATGAAAACTACCACGGTTTTCAAATCCAGAAAACATCATGTGAAATCCATATCTCAATGTGAAAATTCCATGAATATGATATATGCAACATAAAACAGTAATATGAGCATATAAAGGAAAAACCGCTATTTAACTGCAACAGGTTATGAAATATATTATGCGGTTCTTAATTTCTCCAAATCCATACAACATCATATAAAGGTGAACATGTAGCTATAGTCAGGTATGCGTAACCATGTCGGTATAGCAAGATATGTGTATCTACATATCAATAATGATGTAATACCCTCCAGGTATATGTATGCAAGATGTACATGTAGCTAGGTCTTAATGTGTATATATCTATCACTAATGGTACAATACCATATAAGTATATGGGTAACTAGCATGTAGGCATATCAAGGCATATGTGTAAGTATGTAGGTATACAGGTATGCTATATGTCATATGCACAATGGAATATAAATCAATGTCTCAATGTCCATAACCATACAATATTACGTATGTATATGAGTTGTGCGTGTCATGGCAATTATCGATGGTGTGTGTGACATACAATCAGTGCTTGTGCAACATGAGCTGTCAATAATAGTGCAGTGTCCAAAGGGTACAAGTCCAAGCACAAAAAGTAATAATATACAATGAAGTTTATGCGCAAACTATATATGTGCAATATAAATATGCGACTAATTATCATATCATATCTAGCCCAGACGCATAACGCCATGCGGGCGATTCCCCTGTAGATGTTAAATCTACTCACAGATGATCCTGGCTAAGTAAAGCCAACCACTCGCTTCCCCTTCTTTGCAGCGTCCGAAGTCCTCGCCTGTGATCCTAAAATCATATAACAACAAAGCAAGTGTATATATTAGCAATCGACCAATAACACGTACAAACTACGTTTGACCGACGCACCAACTCCAAATATACTCTCAAGTGTTCGTATAATGGCTAATGCGTGTAGCGACACAACGAAACTAACCCAAGAGCAACAGATACACCAAGACACGAACCGTATCGGATAACGTAACGCGTGTAATCGAAACACTAGAAACAAGAAAAGTGATCCCAGATTTTTCTACACCAATAATTTGTAAAAGTTGCACGTACCACAAGACCACACATAACCTTGTAGGGTGTTTTTCATCACCCCATTGAGATGGGAATACGCACACGCTTCTCAGGCGTACTACAGATTCCCCCTGCCTAGGATAGGCGGGGGTTTAATGATTGTGGGGATCCGAATCTCCGGCAGCCGCGGACTAAGCTGCCGTTAATTACCCCTCGCCTTTGGGGCGAGGGAACCTCCGATTAACGGGTTAAACTGGTCATGCGAACTCAAAGTGCGGTGTGCGTGTGTTTTGTTTTAAAAGGGGGTTTTGGATATATCGGGAGCCACGCAGAGTTTTTACGGGGGTCCCGCTACCCGGATAGCGGGCTGGGGGTCAAGGGGGCTAGCAGCCCCCTTACGGGGTTCGGGGCAGCGCCCCGACCCAAAAATTTTTTTGAGGGGGAAAGTGTCGCGGAGTATGTGTATGTGTACATTTGTATACATATGTATATATATACATGTATATATAAATAAAGGGGGAAAGGACATCCAAAGGATACGTGGGGCCAGCGCCTAGGCGCTTGAGCGCAAGCGCGCCACGTGTCGGCACGTGGGCGCTCTGCGCTCGAGCGCAGAGTGCTGGAGCGCAACGCGCCACGTGTCGGCACGTGGGCGCTTTGCGCTCGGACGCTGAGCGCTTGGACTCAAGCGCGCCACGTGTCGGCACGTGGGTGACTTGCGCTCGAGCGTTTGCGCTGGAGCGCAAGAGCTCCACATGTCGGCACGGGGGCGACTTGCGCTCGAGCGCTTGCGCTGGAGCGCAAGAGCTCCACGTGTCGGCACCGGGGCGACTTGCGCTCGAGCGCTTGCGCTTGAGCGCAAGAGCGCCACGTGTCGGCACCGGGGCGACTTGCGCTCGAGCGCTTGCGCTTGAGCTCAAGCGCGTCACGTGTCGGTACGTGGGCGCTTTGCACTTGATCGCTGAGCGCTTGAGCGCAAGCGCGCCACGTGTCGGCACGCGGGCACTCTGCGCTTGAGCGCCGGCGAGAAAAATAGGCTTTTAGTCTAAAAAAATTTCTCGGAAGAGAAATCAGAGAGGAGTTGGACTCCTGAGTGTGTTGTTTTTTTTGGGGGGGTTAATGGGAGGGGTTCTTCTTCTTCCTCCTCTGTTAGCTGGATCTTGAAGATCAAGAGATATGGGATTTTAAAAATCACTCCTTTTTGAGATCTAATGGATGATCTGAGTTCCCCTTGATGGGTTTTGTGGTGAAAAACTAATTTGTTTTATAAAAAGGAGAGTAGAACTCTTGATTTAATTCAAGAGAAAGAAGAAGGTTTTGGAACCTTGAAGAAGGAGAAAGATCTCAGATCTGAAACTTTTCTTTTGGAAAGAGAAAAAGTTGTTGAGATATTTCATTATCCTTGCCTTTATAGGCTATACACTTTACACATAGCCCCTTGGGCTTCACAAAATGGCATTTTGCCTATCCCATGGCTCATGTGCCATTTCTTTTTGCACATAAGCCATGGGCTTTACAAAAATTTGGCTTTATGCCTATTTTTCTTACATTTATCCTTAAAATAAAATAAAAGAAATACAACAAAATTATTTATTACAAATTTTTTATCTTGGTATGGAGGAGGCCGGCCGCTTATGTTCTGGCTCGACCCGGGCATGGGCCCACTGGATCTGGGCTTGGGCCCACTTGGCTTGGGGTTGACTTTGATTTTGACTTGGTCAACCGGGGTGTAAATTTTTACCCCAACAAATTGCCCCCCATCAATAAATGCACACCACATATGTAGGTCGTGTGCATGAAATTGATGGATCTTCTTTCACGTGGAGGTGACTTGATTTGGTTCTTGCTTTTTAGGAAGCTGGCACTGCCCTTTTTACGACATGGACGGTCGTTGCTTGACATATCTCCGAGACGGAGTGTTCGTGATAGACGTTTTCTCTGGCCCGGAGTGATCTGGTTCCCGCTTTGTAGGAATCCTGCGCTGCCCTTTTTGCGACTTGGACGGTCGGTGCTGCCCTTTTTGCGACTTGGACGGTCGGTGCTACCCTTTTAGCGACTTGGACGGTCGGTGCTGCCCTTTTTGCGATTTGGACGGTCGGGGCTGCCATTTTAGCGACTTGGACGGTCGGTGCTGCCATTTTTGTGACTTGAACGGTCGGTGCTGCCATTTTAGCGACTTGGACGGTCGGTTCTGCCCTTTTTGCGACGTGGACGGTCGGTGCTGCCATTTTAGCGACGTGGACGGTCGATGCTGCCCTTTTTGCGACTTGGACGGTCGATGCTGCCATTTTAGCGACTTGGACGGTCGGTTCTGCCCTTTTTGCGACATGGACGGTCGGTGCTGCCATTTTAGCGACGTGGACGGTCGGTGCTGCCATTTTAACGACTTGGACGGTCGATGCTGCCCTTTTAGCGACGTGGACGGTCGATGCTGCCCTTTTTGCGACTTGGACGGTCGATTCTGCCCTTTTAGCGACTTGAACGGTCAATGCTGCCCTTTTAGAGACGTGGACGGTCGATTCTGCCCTTTTTGCGACTTGGACGGTCGATTCTTGATTTGACTTGCTCTGCTTCTTGCAGTGTCAGGGGTAGACTTGACTTGCTCCGCTTCTTGCGATGTCGAGATTGGATTCTGACTTGCTCCGCTTTCTGCGGTGTCGGAGTGGAAGTTGACTTGTTGATTTTGATTTGGGTTGACATCAGCATCGCTATACTGGAATATGGTACCAGGAGCGAATCATCATCTGTCATTGAGAGGATTTTGGGATTGTTTTACGCCCGTGGATTGTATACGGTTTAGCAGGATGTATGATCCAGACCGTAGGGCCAGAAAAATTTCGGGATTTTGTCGGCGTCTGCATCGCTGCACTGGAATATGGTACCAAGAGCGACTCATCATTCGCCGTTGGGGTATGGGATTTGGAATTTGGTTGGCGTCTGCATCGCTGCACCGGAATATGGTACCAGGAGCGACTCATCATTCGCCATTTAGGGATTGGGGAGCGATGGCTTAGGAACAGGTTTAGATCCCTATCGCCTAAGACTTTTCAATTTTATGGGCCGTGAGGGTCCCATAAAAGCATTTTCTCCCTACGAGTCGTAAGGATCCCGCAGGTGTATTTTCTCCTTAGGAGTCGTGAGGACTCCTAAGTGTGTTTTTCCTTTATGAGTCATAAGGATCCCACAAAGGTTTGTTCTCCTCATATATCGTGAGGACACATGAGTGGGTCTTATCAATGGAGCATCATTCCCAAAGCGGAGACCGGCCGCGTAACTGGTGATTACGGTGGGGCATGGGTATGATGAGAATCATTTGAGCCCGTGGATTGTATACGATGGTCAATTTGGGAACCTACCGTAGGGCCGGGAGAATTTTGAGAAATCGGATTTTGGTTGGCGTCTGCATCGCTGCACTGGAATGTGGTACCAGGAGCGACTCATCATTCGCCGTTTGGGGACTTGAAATTTGGATCTTGTTTGGCATCAGTATTGCTGCACTGGAATAATGCCAGGAGCAACTCATCATTTGCCCCGGGAGGACTTAGGATTTGGGTTTTTGGTCGGCATCAGCACCGCTAACACTGAAGCAAAATGCCAGGAGCGACTCATCATTTGCCGTTGCCCGTTGGGGAACGATGGCTTAGGAGACAGGTTTGGGTCTCTATCACCTAAGGCTTTTCAATTTTATGGGCCGTGAGGGTCCCATAAAAGCATTTTCTTCCTACGAGTCGTAAGGATCCCGCAGGTGTATTTTCTCCTTAGGAATCGTGAGGATTCCTAAGTATGTTGCTCCTTTGTGAGTCGTAAGGATCTCACGCAGGGGTTTTCTCCTCACAAGGTCGAGAGGACTTTGCGAGTGTATTCCATCTCTTTTCACGAGTTTGCGCCCTTTCGGGTTTTCACAGACTCGCCGGTAGTCCTACTGTTTTTACTCACGGAGCCCTTTCGGGTTTTCATCCGTGCCCGTTTTGCTTGTGGACATACCGTTTATTTTTTTTTTCTTTCTTTTTCTTTTCTTTCTCTTTTTTTTTATTTTTTTTGCCGCTGGTGGGACTTTAAAAGTAGTCTCACCGGCAGGATTTGGGAGAGATAGGGGTCATTTACGCCCGTGGATTGTATACGGTTTTGCGGGATGTATGATCCAGACCGTAGGGCTGATGTGCTCAATTCGCCTGCGACTTGGAGCATTCACGTATAGTATTTCTTGAGATATCGGCCATTGATGGGTGGCATGGGCCTTTCTCCTTCGGCACTTATTAGTTGGTAGGATCCTCCGTCGAACACTTTCTCGATGACGTATGGTCCTTCCCAGTTTGGCTCGAATTTTCCCTTGGCATGTCGACTGGGGGTGATCGGTCTTTTGAGGACCAACACCAATTCACCTTTCTTGAAAGCGTGGAGACGGGTTATCTTGTCATAGGCCCGTGACATTTGGGCTCGGTATAGCTCCAGATTTTGCTGTACCGCGAGCCTCTTTTCTTCGAGGGCATCGAGCTCTTCAAGTCGAAGGAGCACGTTTTCCTCCTCCGTTAACTCGTGCTGAACGGCCATTCTTAAGCTTGGAACTTCGACTTCGAGGGGAAGGACCGCCTCCACTCCGAAGAGCAATGAGTATGGAGTGGACTGAGTTGGAGTACGGTGCGTGGTACGATATGCCCACAACGCCTCGTGAAGTTTGAGATTCCAGTTTCTCTTGTTGGCTGAAGCATTTTTCCTCAGGAGCTTACATAGAGTCTTATTGAAGGCTTCGGCTAGCCCATTGGCTCTTGGATTATAGATGGAGGAATATCTCCAGTCTATCTTGTGTTGAGTAGCGAACCTTGAGACATTGAAGCTCTTGAAAGAGGGCCCGTTGTCAGAAATAATTCTTCTTGGTGTACCGAAGCGGTATAGAATATTATGCTGGAAGAATGTCAGAATATCTTTTGTCTTGACTTCTTTTAGCGGGACAGCTTCAGCCCATCTGGAGAAGTAATCTGTCGCGGCCAGTATGAACCGGTGGCCTTTAGATGACGGAGGATCAATTGGGCCAACAATGTCGGTGCCCCAAACTTCGAAGGGCCACGACGCCACCGTAGGATGCAACGGATTGGGATGCTTGTGAATGAAATCACCATGGATTTGGCAGATCTGACATTTCTTTGCATGTTCTCCACAATCCCGTATCATGGTGGGCCAATAATACCCAAGCCGTTTGATTTGAAGTCGCATCTTGATGCCAGATTGGTGAGCACCGCAAACGCCCGAGTGAACATCTTTCATGACCTTTTGGGCTTTGGCCAACGACAGACACCTGAGCCAGAGTTGGTCATATAACCTGCGGTATAATGTGTCATTTACAAATACGTATCGGAGAGCTCTTTTCTTCAGCTGAATCCTCGTAGATTTTTCTTCGGGCAGCTTGTCGTATCGGAGGTATTCTATGAAGGGTTCTCTCCAATCGTGCTCGTCTTGGATGATGGAAGCTTCTTCGGCAGGACTGCTCTTCTGTTCCGCACTTTCCTCTTCTCGTAGAGAGACTGGGGGTAGAATTTGCCGGCTCCTGACTGTGATCAGAATTTCGTCCATGTCAAGATCAGCCAGCTCCTTGGCTAAGCGAGCGAGTACGTCAGCCTTTCCGTTCAACGCTCTAGGGATTCTCATTAGTTCAATGTGAGTGAATCGTTTCATGAGTTCCACCACCCAGCTTCTGTACCGAGCTAACTCGGGTTTGTATATCTTATAGTCGCCGCTTACTTGGTTGACGACAAGCTGGGAGTCACCGTAAACCCGTAGCCGAAGGATTTCCATTTCTATGGCAAGCTCCAAACCAGCTATCAAAGCTTCATACTCGGCCTCATTGTTTGTGCGAGGCTCGGTGAGAGCAAAAGAACGCCGTAAGGTTCCCATTGATGGCGTGATGAACACCAATCCTATCCCTGCTTTTATCTCTGGGACACTTGATTTACTAGAGGTTCTTATCGATGAGGCCCCATCGAAGTAGAGCTCCCAACATGGCTCGTCATTCTCGAGGTGCAACACTCGTTCGTCGGGTAACTCACAATTTAGCGGCGACCCTTCTGGTATGGGATGAGCAGCGAGAAAGTCTGCAAGAGCTTGCCCTTTTACTGCTTTCTGAGGAGTATAAACTATGTCAAACTCAAGTAGCATGACAGCTCATCTTGCCATTCTGCCGGCTAGGCTTGCTTTGGTCATCAAGTGTTTGAGCGGGTCGACCTTGGAGATCAGCATAACCCGATGAGCCAGCAGATAGTGCCTCAGCTTCTTCACAGCAAATATCAGAGCCAGGCATTGCTTTTCGATTGGGGAATAGTTGTGTTCCGCCCCGACTAGAGTTCGACTGAGGTAGTAGAGGGCATTTTCCTTTCCCTCCTCGTTATTCTGGGCGAGGAGCACACCGAGTGACTCATCTAGCGCGGCAGTGTAGAGAATCAGCGGTTTATTTGGAATGGGAGCGGCCAGCACTGGAGGGTGCAACAAGTATTGTTTGATGCTTTCGAACGCTGCTTGACATTCGGCATCCCAGATAAAAGGAGCTCCTTTCTTCATGAGCTTTGAGAAGGGCCTACATCTCCCCGATAAATTTGAGATAAACCTCCGTATATAAGCAAGTTTGCCTTGAAAAGATCTTATCTGCGTCAGACTCTTCGGAGGGGGCATCTCCATGATGGCCTTTATCTTTGATGGGTCAACTTCGATCCCTCGATGTCGGACTATGAAGCCCAGGAATTTTCCCGATGACACGCCAAAAGCGCATTTCAGAGGATTCATCTTCAGATCGTATTCCCTCAGTCTGGTGAGAACGGTCCTAAGATCCTGGATATGATCGGCCTTGGTTTCAGTCTTAACGACCAGATCATCAACATAACATTCGACGACTTTATGAATTAGGTCATCGAAGATATTGGTCATTGCCCTTTGATATGTGGCACCTGCGTTCTTCAGTCCGAACGGCATCACCCTGTAGCAATATATTCCGATCGGAGTTCGAAATGCTGTGTGCTTCTCATCCTCAGGCGACATCTTGATCTGATTATATCCAGACGAGCCATCCATAAAGGTGAACAACTCGTAATTTGAGGTGTCATCGACCATCATTTCCATGACCGGTAGCGGGAAGTCGTCCTTTGGACATGCCTTGTTGAGGTCCCTGAAATCGACACAAACTCGGATCTGCCCATTTTTCTTCTTCACTGGGACTATGCATGCGATCCAGTCCGCATATTTCTCTACCCTGATGAAGCCGGCATCGATGAGTTTCTTGGTTTCCTCGATGACCTTTTCTTCTAGTTCCCTTCTCATTCTTCGAGGAGCTTGTTTGACTGGCTTAGCATCAGGAGATATAGCCAACTTATGTACGGCCACTTCAGGGGAAAGGCCAGGCATTTCTTTGTATGTACACGCGAAACAGTCGACGAACTCATGCAGCAGGGCAATTATCTGCGCTTTTATTTCTTCTGACAAGAGCGAGCTGATATAGGTCGGCCTTGGATTATCGGGCGTTCCTAGGTCAATTTCGATTAGCTCGTCAAAGGTTGCTTGTCCGCCATCTTCGAGCTCTTGAGGGGCTTCTTCTGGCTCGGCTATCTCGTCGTCGTCATTTGATCTTTCGCTGGCCTCACCAACATGGATCATGTAGCACGCTTTGGAATCAGGTTGAATGTAGCCTATGCCCCGTCTATCTGGAATTCGTCCATCGATGAGTGCTCGGACCTGGGGCGGATACCATAGCCCTTCGTAAAACTTTGCTTCGGACTCCGTTTGATATAACCGGCATCCGCACTTCTTAAAGTATTCCCGCATCTCGGGCGCATAGTATCTGGGATTGAGGACGGCTCTTATGCCTCTCTCATAGGGAAGGCACGTGACAGAAAGATCGTCCGGGTGCACAACGGGATTTGACCTGTAAAACAGGATGCCCTTCTGTCCATTTTTCCTCCCGGGCACGTAGAAAGTTTTCAGCTGGTCCACAGTAGAGACTGACAATGCGTCGAGCTCTTTGCACATCCGTTCAGGCACCCT
Organism: Agapanthus africanus; assembly: GCA_030015575.1. Taxonomy (NCBI): domain Eukaryota; kingdom Viridiplantae; phylum Streptophyta; class Magnoliopsida; order Asparagales; family Amaryllidaceae; genus Agapanthus; species Agapanthus africanus. The sequence continues at coordinate 237,725,019 of CM057337.1, forward strand.
TGTGATGGCCAGGGACCCTTCTGCGACTTCGAAGGTCTCTCGTAGTTTCGCTTGCTGCAAGGGGGGCCAATCTGCACAGCTGTTGCACGGCAGGTCCTCTTCTTCTGACTCTTCAGTGTCACTGCCAAGATGAGGGCAGACTTTGCTGCTAGATGGGCCTTCAGCTTCAGATTCGTCCGTATCGCCGCCGAAACAAGGGCGGGTTTTACGGAAGGACGGGCTTCCAGCGTCGGACTCATCAGTGTCGCTACCGAAATGTGGGCGCACTTGGGCGTTTTTACTTTTGAAAGTGACAACCGGCGCAGATTTGCTTTTGGGTCTTGGGGCCGGTCTATCCTCAGTCAGTTATGGCTTAGCATTTTGGTGGTTCATAAAGTACCGAGAATCTTCATATCGGACTTCATGCACACCGAACGGCTGGATGTCTCCGTCAATGCGTCTTTCTTCGCCATTTTTAGTATACTTCATGCATTGATGGAGCGTTGACGGAATGATGCCGTAATCGTGGAGCCACGGCCGCCCCAAGAGAATCTTATAAGACGTGTCGACGTCGATCACGTATATCTTAGCTTCAGTTTGCAGATCCCCAAATTTGATTGGCAAAGCTATAGACCCCAGAACTTGTTGGCAATTTTGGTTGAAGCCCTGAATGACAATCCTTTCCCTTGACAGGTGTCGGACGTCCATTGACAAACTCTTCAGCGTCCGCAAGTTCATGATGTTCACTGAAGACCCCGGATCAATCAATATGCGATTAATCCGACCTCCGTCGCTGTACCCGGTCACGTAAAGCGGCCGATTATGCTCAGCCGTTCCCAGTAGCAAGTCTTCATCCTTAAATGTGACTGTGGCGGCATGCAAAGCGTGCGGAGCTTCTTTCATATTAATTTCCGCAAAGTGAGCCTGATACCGCTCGGGGTTTTGGAGAGCGTGAATAAGAACATTTCTAAGCTCCTTAGATAGGACCAAGGCGTCGTAGATGCTCAGGAGAGACGGAAGCCTTCGAAGGTGAGCCAAGACATTATAGTCCACCGAGAAAGGACTTGAGTTTTCATCAGCCGGTTCTCTGCCATCTTCATCATTAGCCACATGTTTTTCCTTCCCTTTTGGGGCGTTGCCCTGATTTGGCGGTAGAGCCCTGCCGCTTCTGAGCTGGATTTGATTGGCCTTTGTGGCAAGCTCCTCATCTTCTTCGGGAAAACAGAGCTCATCCTCGGAGTCGATGCCAAGATGGATAGCGTAGCAGGTCACTACTGAGATCTCTTCATTGGAGTCTTCTTCTAACTCCTCCAGAATTTCAGCCGCTTGTACAGGGAAGAACTCCTTCAATTGAATCAATGTTCTTTCCTTTTGTTCATATTCTTCGAGGGAATCGATATATTTTTGAATGGTTGATCTCCCTGCAGACTCTTTTTCGCGCCGAGCTGCACTTTTCTTCTTCTTGAGCTTCTTGGATTTTGAGCCTGATGGAGCCGCATTGGCAGCTGGACTGGTAGGCTTCTTCTGCCCTTCCCATTCCGTCCTGGGTTCTTTCCGAAGTAGCTTTATCATCTTCTTCGTCTTATTAGATATGTGCGTACTCCATGGAGGCCGCGATGAGTCCGTTTCATTTCTCAGGGCAGCGGGTTCGGCTGTCTGCTCCCAGAAGGCTTCAGTTTCTGTTTGTATAAAGTTGGTGGTTGCAACTTGATTGTTCACCAACACACTTTTGGACAGCTCGATCTCTCCAGCCTTGTACTGCTTCTCGACCCAGTCTTTGAAGATATAGCAATCCTCGATCGCATGGCTCACTACTCGGTGGTACGGGCAATACAGAGGATTGTCGGTCATTTTTGCTTCTTGGGGTCTTTTCGACTCCGGCAATTGTAGGCCGTTGTTCAAGGCATCTTTAAATATCTTGCGGACCTTGTCCCTTCTGAAAGAGTAAACCTTGTTCTTTTTCTCCTCTAGGGAGGGCCCATCTCCTCCCAGCAATGGCTTTCGAGACCGGTTGGTTTTGGATTCGCCCGCCCTTCGCTTTTCTTCATTGTCGGACGCATTGAAGACATTGGTACTGCTGGAACTCCCGCTTCTACGGTTGTCGTCCCGCTTGCTTTTCCAAGTTTTGTCTCTCTGAGAATCCGGCGGAGACTCTTGCTTTGAGCGTTCCAGCATTTGGACTTTCTTGGTTAGCTCCTGAAATGTCTTGAGGCCCGCTGTACACAAGAATGGGACCATCCAATTGCTGAGGTTCCCAATGAGAAGACTGACGGACTGGTCCTGCTCCAGCGGCGGTTCGCACTTGACCGTGAGATTACGTCATCGGGCGATAAAGTCAGTGTTGCTTTCATTCTTCCCCGGCTTGGTCCTCACAAGGTCGGCAATGGAGATTTTATCACTGACGCTCATGAACCTTTGCCGGAACAGAGACTCCATTTGGGCAAAGGTAATGATGGACCCGTCTGGTATGCTCGCGTACCAGTCGAAAGCGACACCGGTCAGGCTGTTGACAAACTGACGAAGAAGGAGCGCGTCATTGCCCCCTGTATTTCCGCACGATGCTTTGAAGTGGGCAACGTGCTGATTTGCATTCCCCGTTCCATCAAATCTTCCGAACTTAGGAATGACGTAGCCGCTTGGGAACTCAATCAGATCGTACTGCGCGGGGTATGGCCGCCCACTACTGCCGATTTCTTTCTGAGCTTCAGGTTCGGCCACCAATGTTTTAACCTTGCTGGTGACCAAATCCATTATCCGATCCTGTGTTAGCGGGATAGTGCTATCTGGGGCCAAGGCGTCCCCAGAAGCGGAATGTGGCCGGCTTTCATGCGGCTCGACCAGTCTTGGTCCCAAAGGAACAGGCATTGGCTGCCTCGGATTATCATCACCCGGCTGATTAGTAGCGGCTTGTGCCTGATTGGGAGGCGCTCGAGCAATTTGAGCCGTAAGCTGCATCACCACGTTCGTTAAGTCGTCAATTTTCGAATAGAGCTTGGCCATCTCTTTATCTTTGCTCCTGAGCTGTTTTCGAAGCTCTTGAAGCAGCTCTTGCTCCGCAGTCCTGGGGCGGAAAGTTGGCTCTTCCTCACTGTCCGAGCTTGACTCTGCACGGACCGAGGGGTCTTTCTGCCTATCATCCTCATCGAGAGGGTTTTCTTCATCCAGCAGGGGCGGCTGTTCTTGGGCGGCGGCAACCACATTCAGCCTAGATTGGGCTTGGGATGTGGTGGCCCCATCCTTGCTTTTGCTGCGAAGGTTATCGCTGGGGCGACCGCCCGCCATATAGACCGTATGGATGATGTATCCGGCCGTCTTTCTATCATTGGAAGCTGATTTCACGGATCGCTGTCTTGACCCCCTTGCTTCGGTAGCTGGTAATCGATTGAAGACGGCTGGCTTAACCAGGTTCTTGAATGGTGTTGGCGCTTCTCTTCTGGGTTTACCCCGCTGATTTCATGCGGCACAGAGTGCTTGATAGACTCTTGAAGAGACAGTGTCATACTTTTTCTGTTGGGGCTGGGACACGTCTCTTTGTGGCACTGTTCGGACCGCTGTCTTCTTGATTCTGGCGGTCAAGGCATTTTTCTGAACCCACTTCAGAGGCTCGAAGGAATTGCTGATTCTTACGTCCGACTCAGCCGTCATCGTCGGGCAACCCTGCACTTGGAACATCACACGATTCCATTTGGCCGAAGCCTTGGCCCTCTTGTTGGCTCGATACCTGAGCCGCTTCTGCCTTAACTTTTCTGTTCTAAGCACCTGGCAGCTCTTTGGGAAGACGCCGCGGACCGGGCAATGGAGGGCCTTGGAGATACGCTTGATTGTGCATTTGTTAGAGTCATCGCCTGAGCTCGTCCGCCACATTTGATGTTGCCCTTCGTACCGGAAGTCTTGCCCCCAGCTGGAGCGCCAGAAAGCCGTTCAGACACCGTTTTAAGTTTCGGTTGTGGTGCCTTCACGATCACGAAATTCGGCCTCTTGCCCCTTGAGACCGGCTTGGTCACCTGTTCCACCGGGATCTCCACCAGATGAGCGCTTCCGGCAGGGTAGATGATGACGGAGCCGAACTGGCGGGGCGGTTCCTCCCACTGTCGACTGAGGCTCGCGGGGAGAACCACACGAGCGTTGATCTTGACCACGTATGGAATCGGGGTCACGTTGGAAGCTGAATTCGTCTGGGGAGACATTGTCGTCGAAGGTTGATTGCTTGAAAATCTGCATGAAAAAGCATTATTTTTAGAATAAATACAGATATGTATATTGATTGAGTTCGCATGAACGTTTAACCTGAAATATGGGAGGAGAGATCTGGTCCCACCGGGCGTGCCAGAATCTGTAGGGTGGTTTTTGTCACCCCATTGAAATGGGAATACGCGCACGCTTTTCAGGCGTACTACAGATTCCCCCTGCCTAGGGTAGGCGGGGGTTTAATGATTGTGGGGATCCGAATCACCGGCAGCCGCGGACTAAGCTGCCATTAATTACCCCTCGCCTTTGGGGCGAGGGAACCTCCGATTAACTGGTTAAACTGGTCATGCGAACTCAATGTGCGGTATGCGTGTGTTTTGTTTTAAAATGGGGTTTTGGATATATCGGGAGCCACACAGAGTTTTTACGGGGGTCCCGCTACCCGGATAGCGGGCTGGGGGTCAAGAGGGCTAGCAGCCCCCTTGCGGAGTTCGGGGCAGCGCCCCGGCCTAAAAATTTTTTTGAGGGGGAAAGTGTCGCGGAGTATGTGTATGTGTACATTTGTATACATATGTATATATATACATGTATATATAAATAAAGGGGAAAAGGACATCCAAAGGATGCGTGGGGCCAGCGCTTAGGCACTTGAGCGCAAGCGCGCCACGTGGGCGCTCTGCGCTCGAGCGCAGAGTGCTGGAGCGCAACGCGCAACGTGTCGGCACGTGGGCGCTTTGCGCTCGGACGCTGAGCGCTTGGGCGCAAGCGCGCCACGTGTCGGCACGTGGGTGACTTGCGCTCGAGCGTTTGCGCTGGAGCACAAGAGCGCCACGTGTCGGCACCGGGGTGACTTGCGCTCGAGCGCTTGCGCTGGAGCGCAAGAGCGCCACGTGTCGGCACGGGGGCGACTTGCGCTCGAGCGCTTGCGCTTGAGCGCAAGCGCGCCACGTGTCGGTACGTGGGCGCTCTGCGCTTGAGCGCTGAGCGATTGAGCGCAAGCGCGCCACGTGTCGGCACGCGGGCGCTCTGCGCTTGAGCGCCGGCGAGAAAAATAGGCTTTTAGTCTAAAAAAATTTCTCGGAAGAGAAATCAGAGAGGAGTTGGACTCCTGAGTGTGTTGTTTTTTTTTTGGGGAGGTTAATGGGAGGGGTTCTTCTTCTTCCTCCTCTGTTAGCTGGATCTTGAAGATCAAGAGATATGGGATTTTAAAAATCACTCCTTTTTGAGATCTAATGGAAGATCTGAGTTCCCCTTGATGGGTTTTGTGGTGAAAAACTAATTTGTTTTTTAAAAAGCAGAGTAGAACTCTTGATTTAATTCAAGAGAAAGAAGAAGGTTTTGGAACCTTGAAGAAGGAGAAAGATCTCAGATCTGAAACTTTTTTTTTGGAGAGAGAAAAAGTTGTTGAGATATTTCATTATCCTTACCTTTATAGGCTATACACTTTACACATAGCCCCTTGGGCTTCACAAAATGGCATTTTGCCTATCCCATGGCTCATGTGCCATTTCTTTTTGCACATAAGCTATGGGTTTACAAAAATTTGGCTTTATGCCTATTTTTCTTACATTTATCCGTAAAATAAAATAAAAGAAATACAACAAAATTATTTATTACAAATTTTTTATCTTGGTTTGGGGGGAGGCCGGCCGTTTCATGTTCTGGCTCGACCCGGGCATGGGCCCACTGGATCTGGGCTTGGGCCCACTTGGCTTGGGGTTGACTTTGATTTTGACTTGGTCAACCGGGGTGTAAATTTTTACCCCAACAAACCCCAGAAACCCCTACCCCAAAATACAACACCCAACCCACCAGTCTGGCCGCAATTTGCGGCCAGAAGCAATTAATTTGCGGACATAAAGAAAGGGATTGGGCTCGGGTTTTTATGGTAGGTTCTAGGTCACTACACAAAGTCACTGTGATGGGAACTTTTCCAACAAATACCTGGTTTGATAGCAAATCATCCGAGATCCAAAACTACACTAAAAATACGATATTTACCCGAAACTAAACTTTATGCATTCTAAACTGAAACTTACAAGATACAAAACAATAAAAGGACCTACTTAATAGATAAAGATCATTACCTACTCCCACAAGCTCAAAGATCCTAGCTTTCCAAGCTCCAAGGCATCCAAGAGGCAAAACAAGGCTTAAGAAGTGATTCGGTGATGATTTGATGAAGTTTAGTGAAGGTTTAGTGAATGATTAGTGAGAGTTCAGTTAAGGGTAGAAGGAGATGAAGAAATATGAGAAAGAGATAGAGTGAGAGATAATAAGAGTGAATGAATGATAAAGAGAGAGAGTGAGGTGAGATTAAAGGTGAGTGCACCACCATCACTTAATGCAAGCATTAAGTTCACCATGACTCACCATTGCCACCTCCCCTCAATCCAAAACAAGGAAAATATCTTCTCTCTCAACAAATATCAAGATGTATAAGGTTAAGTTTAAACAAGGAATTGGATTAAAGCAATGTAAGGATTAAGATTAACTTAAGTTGTCATGGTTACAAAACACGATTAACACAAACACACCCTCACATTAACATGCACAAGTGTGTGCAAGCCATAACAAATAATAATAAATTATTAATTAAATGTTATAAAATGTGAGGAACCCGAATTGGTAAACTTTTTACCAAAAACCCGCATTATCACTTAATTAGCATTAATCGAAATCCTAAGGCGTTACACCTGCTCATACTCCTGCGAATCCAATCAGTAACACTACCGTACAGTCCGGTCTCTTCGTCTGATATGTCGCATATCTCGTCTAGGGGTGGTAAACGCCAGACCCCAATAACTCGATAAGTCGTGCCGATGTGAGGCTCATAACGGGTCGAGAAACTACTGATAACACATACTAGTAAATCTCAGATCAGCCCTGGCCAGGAACTTCCTGTTATAACCAATCGAGCACAGCGCAACATCAACTCCCTATACCTGTAACATTTTAGAAAAATAAAATATTATTTTTGGGAATTTTTATAATTAAATAATAAATATTATGAATATTTTGATAATGCGGTATAATTAATTACCAATAAATTGGAAAATATTGGAAAATTAAATTGAAATGGTGATTTTGGAGAATTTTGGTGATTTAAGCAAATTATAAATTTTGATGATTTATTATATTCTATTTTAATGCTAATCTCGACTAGATATCACTAATCGTTCATTAAGCTTGATTTGTGCACATGACATGCACCATGTCATATTACCCATTTGTTACATTTTCTATCATGGATTTTCTTTATTTTCTTTGCATGGTTTTGTTTTAAGAGAAAAGAAAAGAAAAAGGAAATAGATTAAACAAAGAAGTATGGGCAAGAGAGAGAGAGAGAGAGGGTGAGGGGTCTCCTTGAACCTTGGCTCATTGTCCCCTTATTATTTTCCTTCATCATTTTACTCCCCTCCCTCATCCATGGTTGCCCTCACTCCCCCTCCACCTCTATCCCCTCATAACCACACCGAAACCTTACATCTTCTTCACAAAAAACATGCACAAGCTCACTATAAGCATGGGGAACCAAGAAAAATAGAATTTTGATGCTCTAGGGGATTATTGAGTCCCAAATGAGGTAATTCATTCACTTTAAGTGTAGTATTTCAATTCCTTAGCATCCATACATGTTTAAAACCGATTTAATGATGTTTAGTGGGGTTTGCAAATTCCTAGAAGAGGGTTGAGAAATTTTTGAGTTGTGATAGTGCTAATGAGCTTAGTGGTGACCTTAAACCCCCCCTCCCATAGTGTCTAGAACCCAGACCAAACCTGAACTGAAACCTGAAAACCCAAACCTGAAACTTTCAAATGTCGGTTTTGTGTATGATTAGGTGCCTACAGGGAATCTGGAGTGACACGGGAATTTTATGAGAAAAACAAACAACACCACTAGCCTAGATGGACCACTACGAGACCACCCTGGGAAAACGAACCCAAGCCAAGCCAGTAAAACCGAGCAGGCCGGAATTTTGGGGATTGTGGCCGGCCACATGGTGGAATTTTAGGTCCAGGTTGCTTTTGTAGCTCATACACTCCCTATACTACACCCCAGTATTGTTTGCTTATCCCAATTTCACCTAAACCAAAATCTGGGACCATTTTCATGAGTCGCTGCCTTGTGTTTCTTGATGTTCATGACTTGAAGTTTTGCTATTTGTGTTTTGTGTCGGTCACTTGATGTTTGTACGTCGATATCGAGTATTATCTAGTTGATTTGCGTGAGTAGACCATAGGTTTTAACCTATGTGTGATATGTGTGCCGTTTTAGTTTTCGTGCGCGATTTCAGTTTACGATACTTTGTGTTATATGTGTAGGCACCCTCGCGTGGACTTCGGACGATAAGGACGAACATGGCGACGTCGACTTCGGTAACCAAGGATTAAGGTGAGTAGATATATATCTACGGGGGAAGTCGGGTGGATGGCGTATAGCACCCCCGCATATTCGTCGCATTTGATGCGTTATAATGTCACGACCCGAAAAAATACGGAACATGACCGGCACTTAAATTACGAAACGTCTCGAGGCGTACGTAATCTAAGTAAGCCAAAACCCAGAAATCCAAACCAAGTAAAGCAGTAGAGTGAAGGAAAACCAATTTTAAAGCAAGAAGTTTAACAACATAAGCCGAAGTATGCATTTTTAAAATCTCAAGTCTTTTCTGAAAATTTCGGCAGAGTTTCCTTTGTAAAAAATGACCCCAAACGGGTACAAACCTGATAAAACATATATAATGAATAAAGGCATCCCCAAGCGGGAGCTATCTCTTCGTCAATCGACGGGCACAACCACGCAAGCAATATAATATACAACGCCGAAGGGCGAGGATCAAAACTGAAAGGAAAACTCTAAAACAACAAGAAATCCATCACAATACAACGCGCGACTCTAAGGTCGAAAGAATAAACATCACCGGTCTGCTAAGTTAATAAAATATACATGTATGGTTGATGGAGTTTACTAGATACAACTGAATGTAACAAAGTACAATGGTGGTCACGATGCAAGTGAACCCACCTACCAAAGCAATCACCCAGAAAGGGGGCAGTGTGCCAGCAAAGCCATAACGAAACCTGTACGGCAAAACCTGCAAGAAACTGTGGCACAACGGGGGTGAGTTGCCAACTCGTGAGTAGAAAACATCACCGAGCAGAAATCGTATGTATGACACAATCCTAGGTCAATACGATCAATATACATATATAACCTCAAATGATAAGTCTGAAGCAAGAAAAGGTGGCAAGGGTAAACATCTATACATAAGTATAATCCCATGTGCTCATATCAGTGCCTCAGGTAGCAACATATCATATGAATGACGTATGAATGCATGAAAACAGAATACATGTAAATGAAGAAACTGCTTTCATAACTTAATGATATTTCTGTATATTTAAAACGAGATATCATCAATGAAATCAACATAAACAGTATCTAGCATTGACACAAAACATAAATCCCAATATCTCAATATCTCAGGCTCTGGCTATCCGGACTGGCCTGTATCATCAAATCTCAATATCTCAAAATCTCAGTGTCTCAAATCTCACTATCTAGGGATCCGTCAGTCCGGATTGGCCCCTATCATCAATCATACGACCACGAACGGTATCTTTTGGATATCCGACACGCCAGGTAAAATCACCGGTAGGTAGTTTGCCCCTACCGGGCTCATCGTCTACACCTCGATCTTCTTGCCCCAGGGTACCTTACCGGGTCCACCATGTACCCGCAGACAGTTCATCCAACTCCTCGAATCGAGTCTTAAAATCCATCTTATAACCGAGAAAATATCATGGTGGACGACTCATACATCACGAGAAAACCGCACTTTTCATTTTAAAAAGAGAAAGAGGGAAGTTTATATATATTCTTGCAGTTTTCTCCCAAATCCAGGAAATCTCATGAAAATCCGAAATCAAATCATCAATAGCACGTAAACAGTGAATATCGGCATAAAACTCCATAATACTGCATAATAGTGAATAATAATATGCATGGAGTAGCAAGTAATAACTGCAATGTCTGAACTAGCATATAAAGACGAGTGCACTAATACCATGTTGAACTATCAGTTAACAAGCTATGTCAATGAGTAATATTCTCTAAAGTGTTCGTGACATGGCAATTACCGATGATGATGTGTGTGAGACGGCAAGTAAGTGTATGTGGAACATACGCATCATCGGTAATGGTGCTGGTGTCCTGACAGCATGATCTCAATAATGGCATACGAAAACACAATATAAGCCTGCGGTGCGATGCGAATAGCAAGAATATGCGGCAGCTGAACAATAAACACAATGATAACTGTTCATATCAGATTTTTGCATTTTCATACCGCCCAATTTTTATCACATTGCATATCCGTAGATACTCTTGAGCCGTGTTTGCTAGTCAATTGCAGGATACAGGTTCTCGGTTCCAAAACGATGAAATTCATGGAAAACACGAAAAATCCGGGTTCTTGCCAACCACAGATAAAACACGGTCTCCGTCCCTCATCCGTATGTTGCCAGATACCAGTAGGAAGACAAAATGTCAAATCTATGCACAAGGCTCAATGGTGGCACAAGATCCAAGAGATCTACGCGGAGCTCGAGGCAATCATGACAAAATCTTGACAAAAAGTCCACCTTTCCCTCAACAGAAATTCTGGAAAATTCGGGAAGCAATTATGAGAAAATACATATACCAGATTAAAGCTCCTATCAGATCAGGGTCCCACCAAAAAGACCCAGACCCAAGTCATCAAAACGGCCGCGGAAGCGCAGCCAAATGGGGGTCTTGGCCGCGCTTGCGCGGCCGTTCTGGCGCCAAGTGTGCTGGGTTTTGGGGGGTAGGTTGGTCTTTTCACGTATGTTCTGTTGGTTGCCCTAGGGTTTCATGTTTTGGCCTATAAATAGCCCAGAAGTTTGTGAAGGAAAGGGTCCATAACTTTGTATTTCTTTTGCTAAGTTTTAGTTACATGTTCTTCTTCCTCTTCTCACCTCTTCTCCATTAAACTTGTAAGTGAGCTTTTGAGTGAAGAGTGATGAATAAAGAAGACCATTTTATTATCTTGCTTGTCTCCTTATATTTATGCTTGTTGTAATTTTAATTCGTTAAGTAGTTGTTGTTATTTCCTTGTTATTTCTTTCTTCTCTTTTTTCTTTATCCTTACATATGACAATGATACTTACGCTTGATCCTCGCCAAGGTGAGGTCGCAAATAGTTAGTCGTATTCTTCTAATCTCCTTCTTTCTATCTTCCTCTTTTGTGTTGTTTTATTTTTTCCGTATTATGATGTGTGAGTAGTTCATTCTTGTTAGGGTAGGATAAGGGAAGTTTGAGAGAAGGAAATCTCTCTCACTCTTTCCTTTCCCAACATCTTAAATCGACTCCCGTTAACCCAACCACAATCCGCTCCTTACGGCATCCTATCCTACATGATAGCGGTGATTCCGTAGTGAGACCGGTTGTGGTTGGATTAACCGGAGGTTATGGCTAAGAGCCAAGAACGGACGGACAAGCACCAAAAGGAAGACTTATGCGTTGGAAAGCCTAGCTTATACTCGCAAAGTCCTTCCTAGTCGTGCTAATCCCCGTTGTTGCCGATTACCGTAACACGATATTAAGAAGGGAAACGAAAGATGTGGAGACTCCTAACTCAAACTAACCTAATCCTAACCCTAACATGCTCTCTTTAAATATCAACTCAACACTTAGATAACTACAAACAAAATCTGAACAACCGGACTTAACTCGTCGAAAAACACATAGAAAAAGATTCCCATCTCCCTGCGGACGACCCGTACTCAACCGGCTAGCTACATGCGAAACCGTCTTGATTGCGGTATTTAAACTAGAACTTGAACACGCTCGTATCCTATCAATCAATAACTAATCTGCATTTATATAAGAATGAGTCGTACAGTTTTGCCATTTGGAAATAATACGAATCGTGGTGTTTTGAAAATAAGGGCTACGGTGTTTTAAAAAAAGATACATCCTTTGAAATATCCGTAGAATCCTTTGGCCTGTTTTTAAAATACTCACGATTCGTTAGTTTTGAAATAGGTATGACTCGAGTCTAATCCATCATTTATAAGTAAACTACCAGGATAAACTAACAGGCTGATCGAAAGGTAAGGAAACCGCCTAACATCTGAGTCGATATATATGTATATAATATAGTCGGTGATCCCGCCTCAATAGTATCCCATACGATACCCTAATACGATATGACATCCTCGAGTCAAGAGTGCGGATCTAACATCAATATAGCTCTTACGGTAAATCCGTCGTACGGCATCCCAAATCTGGGTACGGGTCAAAGTCACATTAATCACATTATTCATCTGGTAACCTCTTTATCAAATATCATGATCGGGGGTACTGATCTACGTCTAGTACAAAAATGATACCACATATGTATATGCATGCGTGTGTCTGAAAACACCACATCGAAAGGACCCGCTAAAACATCACGTCGTATCTCAAATACGAACCATATCACATCACCGATCTCACGGCCTCAAGCCCAATCTCATCGACTCATCTCCAATCCCAAGTACTATCCTCATAATCCGTGTGTGTGTATATATATATATACATAGTCCCATGCCTATGTGTGTGTGTGTGTGTATACATATCCCCATATACGTACAGGTAATAAAATTAATGCAGGTGTGTGCGTGTGGGTGTAAACCTATTCTAGGTTTCACGACGAAGAAGCTATGCTAGTTCACTTCTAATAACCCCAAACCAACCATGAACACATAATCATATCTTGATAATCATCCACGTATCATAAACCACATATATATCCATATATATATCACAACTATACTACGAACTGTGGGGGTGCTATACGCCATCCACCCGACTTCCTCCGTAGATATATATATCTACTCACCTTGCTGCTTGTGTGCCGATGCCGATGTCGCCATCTTCATCTTCAATGTCTCGACATCACATGGGGTACCTACACATATAATCCAATCACAATGCGTATTAAAATCCAATCGGAAAAACCCAAAACGGCACACACTACGCTCATAGGTAAAAACCTATAGCCTCGCATGCAAACACGACCAATAACCCTAGTCGTTGACATTCAAACGCCACACGACGGAAACGAATTATCAAATACCAAAATCCATGTTAAAACAAGTCGTAAAACAATGCGCCAACATAAGAAAATGATCCCAGATTTTACCCTAGGTGAAATCAGCCAATTTTGCATATGCCAAGGGTCAAATTTTCTGGAGATAAGGCCCTGGAACAAAAACGAATCAATTCCACACTGCTCTGGCCGCAAATTGCGGCCAGAATGAATTTATTTGCGGCCCAGGGAAGAAGGTATGGGTTGGGATCTTGGGTGGTGCTTCCTAGGTGCCTGCTGGTATCTCTGTATATGCTAAATTATTTTTAGGTGAACCGGGTGTTAGCAGATTTCAATATACACTGACAGAATCCACAATTCTTATGATATCGGGTTTCTAAGTTCACTAAAATGTGTTCTAGTCTCTGGTTTAGGTCTCCAATCAATAACCACAAGGGTTGTATAGCCTCTACTAACCTTAATTTCACATTTGGGTTCAACTCAAACCCTAATCCTCAACTTAAAGTTTTCAAAGTCCCCAAAACCACACAATATCGATTCTAATTTAACATGGATGCTAAAGGAATGGAAATTCTACACTAATGATGGAATAATTACCTCATTTTGCACTCATGAATGCTCTACAGCACCAAAACTCAAACTTTCTTGGTCCAAAAGGTTGCTTGAGAGCTTGTGCACATTTTTTGTGAAGTGGGAGTGGGGTTTTGGGGTGTTTTTGATGATGAAGTGGGGGTTTTGAAGAGGAGGGAGAAGAGGTGCTGCCATGGAGAGAGGAGAAGAGAGAAGGATGAAGAAAATAGAATGAAGGAAGAAGAGCCTATGGTCAACTTGACCCCTCACCTCTCTCTCTCTCTCTCATGCACATCCCTCTCACTATTCTATTCTTTATCTTTTTTTTCTTTTATTTCCTTCTCTTTCCAATAGTAAACCCAAAACAATAACCATACGCCCAAAAATCATGTAGGAAAATATAACAAGTGTTAAAATGACATGTGCATGTCATGTGCACAAAACACGCTTAAAACCCGATTAGCGATTTTTAATTGCAATTAGCACAAAATTAGTGTGTAATAAATCCTAAAATTTCATAATTTGCTTAAATCACATAAAGCACCCTCTTTTTAGTAATTTCCATAATTTTCCAAATTTTTCTCCTATTTATCGGTATTTAATTATACCGCCTTATTAAAATATTCAATATTTTATTATTAAATTACAAAATTCCCAAAATTAATATTTTATTTTTTTTGAAATGTTACAATCTTCCCCCCTTAAAGAAATTCGGTCCCCGAATTTAAATTTAAACCCCTCAATACTAAAACATTTCAGTAAAAAGTCCAAGTCGTCGGGGCTCCGAAATCATCAATACATAAAACGCATCATAGCGCAATGCATGCGCATGAACAATGAGCAGATAACTCAAAAACAAAACTCCGTCAAGTATCCTTCAATCATCGGAGTCATAGGGAAGACATCAATTTCTAAATCCAATACGAAAACCAATATGGTATACATCAACATTATATATATAAACACCTGAAGGAAATACATGCCAAACCGTATTAAGTCGTTGTGCGATGCGCATAACACTGCACAGTGGCGGACGTCTCTAGTAAGAAAATAACTATACATATATATCCTTTGTTTACATGCACGTACCGCCGTTTTGAAAACAATTTAGAAGGGTTTCCTTGTTTTAAACGTTTCGTATTATCTCAGACACGTAGGTAAATACCGAGACTATAGCTCTCTTTTGGAAATCCCTTCGATAACTATCAATGCATGCAAAATACATCCAGGTACTGTCCTCTGACTAGTCCTGCTCAGTACGAAAACAATAGTAAATATCATAAAAACGTACTGCTCAATAAGAAATCAATCCCAAAAGGTGCATAAGAATACCACGTGCGTCTGGTGCGCACGGAAATCAAAATCCATGAATGTACATGTGCACAGAACAAGATCTAAGTGTAACGGGTGTGCACGAAACGCCTGTCAAAGGCAACATGTGTGCCTGACAGCAAAATCAGGTGCATCTGATATACATAAAGAATCCTGATTTAGTGCATCTGGTGTGCACCAAAATCGCATCTCACAACATGCGCCCAACATGCACGAAAATCCAAATCTGGTGCATCTATCATGCATGAATAAAATCTAAATCGTGTGCATCCAACATGCACGAAATCATGAAATCCAATATCAAGCGCCGAACATGCGCAAAAATCCAATCGGGTGCACAAGGTGCACAAAACAAATATCGTGTATCACAATCAAAATCCATGAAGTCATAAACATGTGCAGCCAAGGCATAAAACAATATCAAGTGCAATAATTGTGCACAAATCATAAATATCCAGTAGGTGCAACCATGGTGCACGAAAACAAATATCATGAAACTCGGTCATCAACACTCAATCATGCGAATAGATAGCCCAAAATACCGAAATCAAGTATGGCGAAATAGTCCCGCTCAAGCACATCCTCTAAAAATCTCTGGCCAACTGTCGTGGTCACTCATAACATGTCTCGTCGAAGATGCCGAACTCTGGCCTGCTGGGTGTGCGTAAAATTACCACTCCTGGATCCAAGTCTTCTCGTAATTTATTCCAGAAAGGTCCTGTCGAGGTCTCTCCCAAATCTCGTCTCTGCCAAACTGTCCGGATGTTATCACCCTTCACTAAATCTGTTTCTCATTCCAGAACGGCTGCATACTCATCGCGACTCCTTCTGGAAGATATATCCATATACAATGCCTCAGCATGCATATCACATCTCTGATGTCGGTGGAGTGGAACGTCATCTCATCAAGATCTCGTATGAACCTCTTACTCTACCTTTCTCTACTGTCGACTGCTTCGGACTCGTCTCATCGTGGCTGCATGGACTATGCTCCAACGGCTATACTCGTATCTGGAGTCTACCAAGCAATGCATCTCACCACATAGCATCTGAATGAAGTCGAACCATTCGATAGATTCGTCAAAACCTCATAATCCCCCAAGAGCTCAACATCTTGGGTACGGTTTAATAGTATCGAGTACATACCACAGCATCGGTGGACCAGCCGTAGAAGGGCAAACCTAAGCCTCACTAATGGCACTGCGGAACTGCCACAAACCCTAAGGTTCGAAGGCTTTCACACGGTCATTATGTCGAGTTAGGATTTCATTCTTCTAGAGGGTCCATAGAATTGCTTGCATGTCTTTCCAAATATTTTAAACTTGGATTATGGGTTTCTGACATTCGATCGCCTCTATCGACTCTCAACGCACTTGCGTGAAGATGTCTCTAGCTGGAATCAATCTATCTGATGACCTCGCATCGGGGTAAGCGAACGAACCGCATGTCCTAGTCATTCATCCTCGGGTGACAAGTGACCTTCTATCATATCTCTAAGTACAACTCATACTGCAATAGCTCCAACATATGGGGCAATATCTCGTCGTTCGCAGCAACAACTGGCTCATTCATCTGCACGCTGAACAATGCCTCAATCATCATGAATAAGCGATACATCAATGGTCATCACATTCTTGCTGGCCTCCATCAATGGCTCAATCTGTTAGTGATATGTATGCTCTAGAGGCCATTACTGTACATACGATGTATATTGTGGTGGATGCTTGGACATATATAGTGAGGACTTTCTTGCTCGACATGATAGTATGCTATCTAGTTGTTCTTTATCTTAACATGTACTCTGATTGTCTTTATGTTACATGTTGATAAAACCCTTAGGATGAGTACTTGACTATCAGGACTATGATGCAGATCATACTAGTGGGGACAGAGCAGTCGCTAAGTACATCCTTCAAATGTTCCTAGTCGTAGGTGTATCGAGACAGGGCATCGATGTACCAGAGTAGACTAGCGTATGCTTCTCGACCCATGTAGATGGGCGATGGATGATCCCATATCCATTGGTGTTTGACATCAGAGATAGTATACGGGTGCTCAATAGAGACTGGGTACACTGAACGGACTCGCCGAGAACTCCCAGATGGTATTATACCTCACGTCAGATGGCAGTTCTCTGGTGACACTGGTATAGGTTAGTCTGTAGACCCGAGATCGTCACAGAGTCTTATGTGATTCCCACTGTGCTTTGATTTCCATCATACCACGTCCAAGAGGGCGTGCAAAACGGTGGCTTTTGGGTACAGTCCCGAATCACATGGAGGCAATGAGCGATAGGAGGGGTTTCGTCCCTCCCGGTATAGGGAGTTAATGTTGCGCTGTGTTCGATTGGCTATAACTGGAAATCCCTGGCCAGGGTTGCTGAGATTTACTGGTAAGTGTTAACAGTAGTTTCTCGAACTGTTATGGACCTCATATCGACATGACTTATCAAGCTACTGGGGTCTGATGTTTACCACCCTAGGCGAAATATGCGACATATCAGACGAAGAGACCGGACTGTACGGGAGTGTTACTGATTGGATTCGTAGGAGAATGTACAGGCTTGCTTGTTGATCTTCTGATCGTTCAATACCTAGGTAGCTGTTACGTTTAGCTGACCGCTTGCAGCTTGTAGGTGCTTGATATGATCATCACCTACTGCCGGCGTATTGACGATTCTTTAGAGTCCTACACAGAGGTTTCCTGGCTCAGGAAAAACGGAGTAGGAGCACATATGTGATATGTGCGGGACCGAGAATAATACGAGTATGAGATACCGTATTCGATTCTCGTGATATGTGATATCGGCTGGGTATATGTGATATAGCCGGGTTATCGGATCAAGTGTTGATTCGATGAACTGATACTTGATATATTAGTCGGTTATTTATGAAATAGCCGGATTATCGGATCAAGTGTTGATTCGATAATTTAATGTATATTATATATGAGATATATTACATTACGTTAACTAATATAAGCTCGCTTATTGATTCATTTTCTCACGGGATGATACATTGATATATATGCGATATATGTTAATTGTATTATTTTCTTTTGTTACAAAATATATTATATATGTGATATATAATATTGTAACATGTTTGGGTTACAAATGCAACATGCTTTGTAGAGTTTAAACATGGTTAGGTTTTGGATTAGGGTTAAGAATTCATGAAGCTTCCATGAAGCTTCATGAAGCTTTAACTTTTGTCACTTGCTGTGATATTTTGTGTAGATATTTCTTAACCCAACCCAAACCCTTTACCCTAGTTTATTCTCTACAAGGGTTAAGCCTTCATGCTTAACTCATGGTTGATTTGTAACCACAACTATAATTCATTATTCATCACAAAAGGTTTTGAGCATTCTTCTTCTTCTTCTTCCTTTGATGAAAACCTTCACTAGGTTTTTGATAAGTGATGATAATGAGTGAGAATATGAAAACAAAAGAGAGCTAAATTCCTACTTCATCATCCTCATCTATTCTAGCCACTTAGATTAGGGTGTTTGCTATACTAATACTTGATTAGTGAAGCAAGAGCTTGGGTTTGAGATTCTTCAAGGTAGATCATCTTAGTTGTTGAAAATTGGAAGCAAGCTTGCATCTTTCTCATCATGGAGCCTCTTGAGAGTCGGTGTTCATGATGATCGCAGCGAAGGGACCTCAACACGGAGCTTATGAAGCGAAGGAACAAACTACAAAGTTTGTAATCGCTATCTCTTTACTTCTTTGTATGTGATACAAACTTGTTACCCTAGAAATTTTAGCACGATTCATGGTTTACTTGCTTTGCACCTCTCTAAAATTTTAAAGTGGCTTGTGTGATGCTACCATACCCTAGACTAGGTGCAAAGGAATCCCAATAGGGGTATCAGAGCCTAACTAGAATTCTTGATACGGTGTTATAACAATTACGAAAACGAAAATCACTTCGAAATACGGTATTAGGAAATCCCATTCTTGCTCTCTGGAAATTTTACAAAAAGTCCTTTAAAATTTTTTCAAACGACTGCAGAATGATATTTGGGACATTACAAGAACTTGGGTGAAATACGGAGGGAGGGGCTCGGATTTTGGCCGAGCCCCTATCCAGAAATTCCGGCCTGGCCGGCCCCCTCGCCCCATCTGGCCTCCGTATTCCTCCTGTGCTCTTTTGTGTTCAATTTGGGTTTCCTAGTATTGTTTATTTAGCCCAATATTCATGTGATGATTGGTTTGACCTGGGGCTAATTCGTAGTGCTTCGTAGTCGTATTATTTAATACTGTATTGGTAACCTTGACTATTTTTAACAGTTCGAACGAATGTCGAACACCACACATTCTACCCCGCTAAAATTTCTAAGTGTTGTAATTTTCCTAAGTTAACTTTATATTCAAAAGTCGCTCAAGTATCCTATGGACCCCCTAGAAGACATAATAACCTTAACTCGATTCTATGCCCACGGAACCGCGAACGAACCTTCGGGTTTGCCGTAGTTCCGTGGTGTCATAGGAGAGGCGTTGGTTAACTCCTTCTACGGCTGGACCATAGACACTATAGCGCGATTTTGGGTATTTGTAACTTTGCTCAAGTGTTGAGCCCTTGGGGTAAAACGTGGGTGTATGTTGATTCGATCGAAACGTTAAATATCGTCATAATATTCTGGAATGTGATACAATATTTGGAATCCACAAGTAGTTATGAGATAATTAATTTGAATGTTATAAATGTAGCAGTTTAGTCTCATTTGATCGGTTGCCACGGGATTTTGATGCGATCAAAAGTCCGTCGCAATCACGTAGCGTACGCGGATACTCGTCGGGTAAACTTAATAGATAGCCACGTCCCATAGCCCCGACCAAGTGACTGTAGGAGAACCCCATCGCCAAAAGCATCCGTTCCTGTGCTCGCGGCAGTGGTGTTCCGCCTTAGTGCACTTCATCGATGGTATCGGGGGTGCGGCCGTCTACTAAAGTTTTCGACAAGCATTCGATCAGGATGTCGGGAATCTTGTTGAATTTCTTGACTAGATATTGAAATGTGTTTTCGATATTAAGACTAAAATGCGGGGTTTATAATTTTTAGGCATGCGATGTCTAAGGAATTCATTTGGTTAGGCATGAAATCCATGTAAGACTACGGTAGCGCCCCGGCCGTCGTTCCGAGGCCAAAATGCGGAAACGAAAATTTTTCTAAACTTGAAAACTGGCGCTATCGTATGCTTAAATCCCGGATCGTAACTATTAACCTACAACTAGCTAAATAGAGAGAGGGTTGGAAAGCTATACAGAGTGATCCGTGTCCTTCGGTCTTCGGCCTCCATCCCGATCACCTTGCGAAATCTCCGGTCTTCATCTCCTCGTCAGAACGGGCACCATATCGCCGGGTTCTTTTACGGGCTCCCACCTCTAAACCGAGGCAACTCGGACACGAAGTTGGCGAGCCGACGTGTCCAAGAATGCTGTAGGCTAAGTGTAGAATGGTTATGTCTAAAGCGGGTATGAAGTTGCCTTGTTTTAGATGGAGGAAATGAACAATAGAGATATGCTTAGGAATTTTGGTGTAAGCTAAAATGAGAACAAGAATTTCGCCACTCAAAAAAAAAAATCCCCCTCTCCCTCAAATGTGTGGTCGACCTCTATCAAGAATGAGGAGAGAAAAATGTATCAAAAGGGAGGTGAGCCCAAGATGGTTGTGCTAACCATAAGGAAATGTGAAGATTACTAGGAAATTTAGTCACCACCAAAATCCTATCATTTCCTATCACATTAATGCAAGCCATGATCACTAGAAAAAGCAGAGATGCTAAAACCATCATAATCCTCCATTTACAAATAAACCCTCCACATTTGATAACTTGCACACATGCAAATAAACCCCTCCATCACATAAATTCGGCCAAGGAAAGAATCAAAGGAAAATGGCCGAAACGGAATGCAAACTGGCATTTTAAAAAAACTAATCCCGTAATAAATTACAGGAAAACCCCGCGACTGTATATACATACCCGCATTTGTATTCCGACCGAATACAAATGCAATGAGACAAAATCTACACTGTACAATACTAGGATCCGGCTTAAACCAAAGCCCGCTAGTATTATCCGTCCGATCATGATCCGTGCAATACCGCACGTATATGATCGAACCCTGCCATATATCCATACGGCCTCTACAGCGTTTCGCCCGAAACTTGAGAAACTGTCCGTGGGGGACTCTAAAGACTCATCAATACTTTGGCTGTGGATTTAACCACTAGCACGTCAGAGGTATTAGCCATACGTAACGAGCTACCAGGTATTGACCAAAAGGGAGGTCGATGAGCGAACTCATCCTGACACCTTACTGAGCCTATCAGTGACAATATCCGTACAGTCCGGTCTGTTCGTCTATGAGCATCGCATGGCGGGCCTAGGGGGTTGGTAAAAGTCAGACCCCCAAAAGCGGTACAAGTCATGTCGGAGTGTAGCCCAGAACACCCTGAGATACTTCTGGAATACCTACCAGTAAATCTCCTGCCTCGGCCGAGGGCTTTGTGTAAAGGCTCTCCTAGACACAGCGCGACCTCACCCCTAATACCGGGAGAGACGAACCCGTGCAGATCCGCTCAATGTCTCCATGTGGCTCGAGACTGTACCCAACTAAAATCTGTTTGTACGACTCCTTTGAGCCGTGGTAGGGTAGTAATCAAAGTACAGTGGGAACTCACACGAGACAAATGACGATCTCAGGTCGATGAACTAACCTGTACACATGTCACCAGGGAACTGCTATCTGACGTCGGGTATAAGACCAACTAGCATGTTCCCGGCGAGTCCTGTCCGGTGTACTCATAACCCAATGAGCACCTGTATACATCTTAGGTGAACCAACTGACACCAGTGGCTTGTGAGACCGGCCACCGCCCCTCGTCGGGGTCTCGACTGTATACACTAGTCTACTCTGGAGTATCGATGCCCTGTCTCGAAACTCCCTCGACTAGGGACCTTTCAAGGATGTGCTTATAGACCCCAGCTCCCACCTATATGATCGCCATCATACTGCTGGCCGTCAAGCAAGAATCCTAAAGGCTCTATCAACGTGCAATAGTGACCTGTAAGGTCACCTGAAACAGTACACGATGATAAAGGCAAACCAGATAGCATACAATCATCTTGAGTAAAACTCTCCTACCGGCATATGTCCTCCCTCAATCATTGCAATCACGTGCCTGTGATCCAATAATTGACTCTGAGGGCACTATATCCAACAATCTCCCACTTGCATTCAAGGCTAATTATTGCGATGTCGCTCACTCACAGCCCGTGAGATACCGAACACCCAACTCCTCTACTAATCAGTCTCACAAAACCCGTTTACGAAACTAATGGGTCCGAGGAATATCCTCAGTGAGTGGATCCGCTTTGATGTTTCTTTCTCTCTCTATATCTCAAGTTCGCGGAGAAACCTATCTCCCGAAATGAGTGATTGATCTCAAAACTATCTATAACCGCAATCAAGAACGGCGTCGCTTGGTAGCTAGTCGGTGAGTACGGATCGGTCCATAGGGATGTTGTGAATTTCCTAATCGCTCTTACGAGTTAATTCCGATGGGAGCCGGATTGATTATTAAATCTAAAAACTAAATCTATCTATACTAAGATTATCTAGATCTAAATCTTTCTAGGGTTAGCTTTAGGAATGGTTTGGAAATGTAAATAAATCTCAACGCTTTCTATACCCAAATTAGGATCTAAGAGAAGTTATGGTAATTATTAATAAAGGGGATTAGATCCATTCGGGAAGGTGATCCTTTCTCTAGGTTCTTGTCCTTCCTTTATCAATCCTTACCCCTAACCTCCATGGAAAACACGCGCAACTGGGCCTTTATACTACGGTATCAACGCTACCTCGAGGGATAGGGTGCCGTAGGGCGCGGTGTGTGCGTGTATGCATGGAGTCCTATTGATTATATGTGATGGGTAAGAAAGGGATGAGAGATCTCATCTCTCAAAAGCCTTCCCCAAAGCTAACTCTAACAATTATCTAGGGCAAGGAATTAAATCTAAATTAGAGAAGAGAATGAAAAATTACCTACTTTATAGATGGCTCTCTCCAAACATCAACACAGGGTTGTCAGATCTGAATTCATGAAATGAAAAGAGGCACTGATGCTCTCCAAAAGAATTCTAAATTTTATTCATAGAAAGAGGCATAGGGAGGCATAACCTAATACATGTTTTAAAGTTCCTATTTATAGAGGATAGGAAACCCTAGGTTACAATTGATTCGCACGTCTGCATTTACAAGAATACCCCTAGGTTGACTAGTCAGCGCCGCACAAAAAATAGGGTAAAATTTATATTTTCCAAATGCCTTACTCCACCGCGGAACTGCGGCCCAAGGCCTGGTTTGGCCGCGGTTCCGCGGCCAAAAGGAAGGAGTAGGCTCTGGATTTTCCTGTGTTGGCTCTTCTGTTCTTGTACTTTCTGTTTCTTCAGGCCCTTTATCAAGTTGGCTTCTATTTCTTCTCCAGATCTCCAGTGAATACTTGTAGTGAACTTTAACTGTTTCTTCGTGTCGCTTCCTTTATACTCGGTGAACTGTTGTTCATTATTTCTCACAATGTAGGCGCGATCGAGATTTCACCATTTATCATTTGTAGTCTCACTTTTTGCATTGTCTTCTCATTACTTTCACTGTTTTAGATCCAAGAACCTGTAACCTGTTATATGTAGCAGACATGCGTCAAAAGCACCTGTTTATTTATAAAACGAATAACAATGGGGAATATAATAATGCAATATTATGGTGTGAACAAATACCCCCAAACTTATATTTTGCTCGTCCTCGAGCAAACTTATTTTTTTTTTATTCTCGACAAAAACCTAACCGCACTTTCGCAGGGAATCGCGATTACACTGAGCTCGTGCAATAAGCCGTTAAACCTCTAGGTGTCCCTAGTAAGAGGAGTGTTGTCTCCTGAGGGTTTTCAGCGGATACTACCCACAAAATCCTATCAACTCGGCCCATTAACTTTAATTCTCCAATTAGGTTTTCTAATAAGGAATTCTATTATCGTCGACTCATAAATTATCCACCCATATTCTTCCCACTTCTTCATCATCCAACTTAAGATTATATATGTTCTGCAGACCTACTTACCTTTCGGCATCTCTTAAGTTTTCCTTCTAGGGTTCCATCTCCACTTAGGAATTTCTATCAACTCTACTAAAGATACAAGTTCTATTCTTCATTCCTCTCTCTTATCTAAACTCCAATCACATACCCCTACGTGTGTGTATATATCACCCCTACACTCGGAAATTCAAATCAAGCAATCGTACTCTTGTCCGTTGTCCAAAGTACTTATTAATTGGTGAATCTTTAAATGAATTTTGCTTACACATCCTTCATGCGACCGTTAATACTTCTTGAGGTACCAACAACCGATTACAAGATGTGTTTGCACATTAAAGCGTAATTCCTAGTCTTGCAACACCCAAGGCTTTAGCAATGACTCCCAAACCAGTTGGTCTAAGGCACTAGGTGATGAAACACCCTCGCTAAATATTTTTCTATTTTTTCAGCCTTAAGTAATTACAAAAACCAGGTCCATTTTTTCTTTATTCTTTATTCACACTTATATATATTTTTTATATTTTTCATCATACTAAGGACTTTAGACAAGAGCATTTCAAGGTCTCCTCTACTATTCCAAGTTTCAAGGTGCGTGTTTGTGCAAATTGTAGGGTATACATTTTCAGAATCTAGACTTAAGCTAGGAATTATTTTTCAAACTTATACTTTAATAAAACATCAATACTTTTCCTTTGTTTTGACTTAGCCCAAGAAGTGAACTTAAAATTTGCCTATTTCTAAATAAACTACAAAGACATATACTTTCTACTGTTAAACTTTAAGGAAGGTTATTTTTAGGGTTTTTAATTTACTAAGTTTAAGATCAAGTTGTTCCTAGCCAGTTAACCTATTTGTCAAACTCAAATCAAATAAGGCCAAAATTGAATACATTAATTTTTATAATTTTTCAAAATTTTCAAATTTTTATGGATTTTCAAATAAGTATGCAAATGCAAAAAATATACACATGAATGCGAAGGAAGAAAACGTACCGACCATACCCCCAAACTTAAACTTGACAGTGTCCTCACTGTCATGCCATACCAAGAGGGTCAAAATTGTCGGCACTCCCCTGTTTATTTATTTATTTATAAAAAAAAAATTATTTTTTTTTATTTTTTTTATTGTTAAAAGAAAAACAAAAATATATATACAATAAGGTTCCCCCCAAACTTAAGCTTGGCCTTATATAAGCCAAAGGTTAGCACCAACCATTCAAAAATCTTATCGTGGTAATGGTAGGGTTGGTGAAAGAATGGGGTGTAAAGCAAAGAAATGAGAAACACACGAGACCGTGTGGAGAGAAAGGGAGAATATGGTCTCGGTGGAGGAGAAGAAGGGCGGAAAAAAGAAAGAAGGGTAGCACGATCTTGAGGGTGTAAATCGAGTGAATAAATTAGCACAATTTGTGATGACCGATGTGTTAAAAGTGATTGTGCTAATCGATCAACCCGTCGAGAAATGGGGTCAAATTCCTCAAGATTCGCAAGCAAACATGGGTACGTCGAACTTGGTATGGGAGAGGAGAGCGTAACAGTCTCTTGCAAGGTCGGAATGATAGGAATGACGAAAGGGGGTGAATTAGGATAATCTCATTTTTACCGTAGTAAACTGTCTTGAACTTGAAAAATTCCATCAATGGTTCGAGACGACTGTAAGCAACCGAGTCTGATGGTTCAACTAACTCATCTGAAAATTCAAAGGACTCAAACTCGGGCGGTGAGTCTTCAACATCGTCCGAAAAAGTGAAACACTCGTAAGTATTATCGGCTGTGAGAAGTGTGTCAGATTCACAGGAAAAATTTTCAAGCTCACAGTCTTCAAGAGTGATCTTGTGCGTGGTCGGAACGATGGAAAGGAGGGAGGGTGATATAACAGTTAAAGGTTCAGGAAGTTGAATTGAAAAGTCCGACACATCAAACAAAAATGGTTCAACCTCAATATTATCCTCAAAACTCTCCTCACTAATTCTCCTCAATACTTAGCCCATCCATGCCATTATCATCAAAATCAAGACGCATACGAAGTTCGGGAGAAACAATTAATGACTCGGGATGATGAATTGGACATAAAATTTCAATCAAATCGACGGGTTCATCATCCGAAATTTTCCCTGCGTCTGTATCCTCAATCAAGTGAAAATCAATTTTTTCTGACACCTTATCAAACGCATGGATATTTATCAATTCAGGTTCTAGATTGGAGGTGTAAAGATCGAAAGGGTTAAGTGTGGTTTCACTCGAAAGGGGTTCTTCACAATCTGGCAAATCAAGCACTACAAAATCACACAACTCGTTTTTAATTTCAACTGGTGAACTATTTGGGACAATCGATGGAAAACCGGAGTTGTGGGTTTCAATTGGGTATGGGTAGGTCTGATTTGGGAATGTGTAGAACTCACTCGCTCCTCACAAATTCTCCCTCTGTCCAACCGCCTCCTCATACATTGAAAAATTTGAAGCTAGTTGGAAACTAGCTACCGGTTCAGTAGGTTGTATAAGGGCGGATATGGATGCATCCATATTCCTCACCATTTTTTTTGTTGCTGAAATATAAGCTGCCAACGACTGTTCCAAACTAGACATGGGTGGTGAAGGGGTTTCGGTAAAAGATTCGAAATTGTTTGGATGCGTGAAACTCCCAAATGGCTGTGTAGAAACAGTGTCTAGTAAAGGTGGGAAAGTCGGGTAGGACTGGTAGGAAGTGGATGGTTGGACAGGAGTAGGGTCAACATGTGGATAAAAAGGTGAATAGTCTTGTGGATCCCTAGAACTAGATGAGTGGAGAGGGGTGAAAGATCGGCTACGAGATTGAGCAATATGCTCAGCAATGGACATCGGTTTAGGAGTTACAGCAGGACTTGAAAAAGTGGTATCAACGTATAAAGGTGGTGAAAGTTGACAAGGTTGACACAAAGTGGGTTGCAAAGTCGAACTGTTTCTCCTAGACGCTTCTATTTGATCTTTCAACCAAATTTTGGGCATGGAGGGATTTTCCTTAAATCGACTGAAACAATTGACATACGAAGCAAAGTTAGGTTCGAGATACCAAAGTTCGGCAAGTGATTTATGATGTGGGGTACCCATGATAGAAGAAAGAGGAAAAGAAAGAAGGTTAGGTGGTGCAAGGATTTCTTAGCGACAAAAGTTTGCAAGTTTTCTAATAAAAATTTTCCTTTTTTCTTTCTCTCTTTATTTTGGAAAAAAATTTTAGCAAAAAGATTAAGGATATGCAAATCAGAAAAGATCACTTGCAATCAATTATTATTTTAAGCATATCACAAAGAATCCTGCATAAGATTTGTTATTTGGAAGGGAAAAGATTTTTAAGGCGCAAATAATCCTGCAGGCATTTTTCAGAAGATATATGGAGATTTTTGCAGAGAAAGAACAGAGGATCTTACAGAAAAATTTTCAGAAGATGATGTCACAGCCCCGCCGAGTTTCCGCGGCTCCAACGCGTTCCTGCTGCGTTTTCGCGGTGGGCTGTAAGGAACAGTGCCCGAGAAAAATTTTCAGAGGAGGATGTCACCTGTTCACCGCGTTTTCGCGGTCATAAGTAGGTTAAGGCGGCGGTTTAGCGGCGCGGTGGGGGGTTCAGAACTCCAAATTTTTTCTGCTCTTTATTTGTTGTAATCTCCTGTTGTTAGGATCGTCTCTTTATTGTTTTGTTTTCTGTAGATTTCCAGATCCGATTTTGTTCATAGATCCTGCAAAATTCACACAAAAATACCTTTCCAAAAATAACAGATGATATATTTTTATATTTTTTTTTTTTCAGTTTTTATGATTTTTTAATTTAATATTAACCCGAAATTGCAAAAAGGAATGACACGCCATTCCCCGGCAACGGCGCCATTTGATTGATCTCAAAACTATCTATAACCGCAATCAAGAACGGCGTCGCTTAGTAGCTAGCCGGTGAGTACGGGTCGGTCCACAGGGATGTTGTGAATTTCCTAATCGCTCTTACGAGTTAATTCCGATGGAAGCCGGATTGATTATTAAATCTAAAAACTAAATCTATCTATACTAAGATTATCTAGATCTAAATCTTGCTAGGGTTAGCTTTAGGAATGGTTTGGAAATGTAAATAAATCTCAACGCTTTCTATACCCAAATTAGGATCTAAGAGAAGTTATGGTAATTATTAATAAAGGGGATTAGATCCATTCGGGAAGGTGTTCTTTCCTCTAGGTTCTTGTCCTTCCTTTATCAATCCTTACCCCTAACCTCCATGGAAAACACGCGCAACCGGGCCTTTATACTACGGTATCACCGCTACTTCGAGGGATAGGGTGCCGTAGGGCGCGGTGTGTGCGTGTATGCATGGAGTCCTATTGATTATATGTGATGGGTAAGAAAGGGATGAGAGATCTCATCTCTCAAAAGCCTTCCCCAAAGATAACTCTAACAATTATCTAGGGCAAGGAATTAAATCTAAACTAGAGCAGAGAATGAAAAATTACCTACTTTATAGATGGCTCTCTCCAAACATCAACACAGGGTTGTCAGATCTGAATTCGTGAAATGAAAAGAGGCAGCGATGCTCTCCAAAAGAATTCTAAATTTTATTCATAGAAAGAGGCATAGGGAGGCATAACCTAATACAAGCTTTAGAGTTCATATTTATAGAGGATAAGAAACCCTAGGTTACAATTGATTCGCACGTCTGCATTTACAAGAATACCCCTAGGTTGACTAGTCAGCGCCGCACAAAAAATATGGTAAAATTTATATTTTCCAAATGGCTTACTCCACCGCGGAACCGCGGCCCGAGGCCTGGTTTGGCCGTGATTCCGCAGCTAAAAGGAAGGAGTAGGCTCTGAATTTTCCTGTGTTGGCTCTTCTGTTCTTGTACTTTCTGTTTCTTCAGGTCTTTTATCAAGTTGGCTTCTATTTCTTCTCCAGATCTCCAGTGAATACTTGTAGTGAACTTTAACTGTTTCTTCGTGTTGCTTCCTTTATACTCGGTGAATTGTTGTTCATTGTTTCTCACAATGTAGGCGCGATCGAGATTTCACCATTTATCATTTGTAGTCTCACTTTTTGCATTGTCTTCTCATTACTTTCACTGTTTTAGATCCAAGAACCTGTAACCTGTAATATGTAGCAGACATGCGTCAAAAGCACATGTTTATTTATAAAACGAATAACAATGGGGAATATAATAATGCAATATTATGGTGTGAACAATGAGCAATACCTGTCTTAGAATATGTCTGGATATCTGATGGGACCTAGTTCATAAATGAACTCCAAATCCAAACTTCTTAGACTGTATCGTCAACTGAAAATAATCAGTATCCTGCGCCATACCTCCCTCAGTATCTGCTTGGACCACCTGTCCAAAATACTGCCCCTCGTCAGAGGGAAAACTATAACTCTGACAGTCATTCTGTCATCCAGGTCACCTTGGAAGCCTGGAATGATAACTGTCTCCCGAAGAAGGCTGTCGTTATCAAATCCCTAGAACATCCACTTATGTTCTAAAACTGCTTCCGATCGTTTCTCTAGGATTGGATTAATATCAACTTATTGCATCTCCTGCAAAAACAACATCTGGTGTGGTACTTGACATCTCATGATCGACTCAATTGCCTAAGCAAGTGATCTGCTGATCATGCACATCCCTCTCCTCTTTAGTCTGTAAGACACCTTTAGAGAGGGTGACTCCACCGTGCCAGGAGTCGTCCATTCTAAAACACCTGTAGAATGCTGTCTAAGTACCCTGATTGGGAAACTACCCAAATCTAGATCTAAAACCATAGATCCAGTAACCAGAATGTCTGATATAAAATCCATATCCTATATGGAGAAACCAATGTGTGACAACCAAAGTATAACCGATCGTATTATAGGAATTTCACCTCCTACTCTGTGTATGTCATCCAAATACCAGGACATCACACCCTACTACCTTCTTAACAGATCCATCCCCTATTCTGATGAAGTCAAACCTACGACTGTCACATCAGAAATAGATGATCTATCTCCGCTATATCTGCTTTAGTCTATAAATGGACATAAGCTACCTGTCCACTATGCTTCCACTGCTCCCACTGACTACGACAACCCTCTGGCAGAGTCATATAGACGTGCACTTCTAAAGCTTGTTTAGAACGACGCTATACTCATTCTCCTGCCGGGTCTTATAGCCTGGAACAACAGTAGTGTCAAATCTGGGTAAACAAGAACCTCCCTGTCACCGTCCTTGAGGCTACCGAAGTACCTCTCGAGTGCCTGAGGTTACCCATCATATCTGCGAAGTGGACAATGGAATGTCAAACCAGATTGAATCTATAGGTTCTTATCAAATTTTCAGTAATCGTTTGCGGTTCTGGAATCACTTACAGCCCTACCATACACCCACTACTGTTTTCTAGAAAAATCCATTTTTATTAAAACTGTGGCGAGTCAAGAACAATATCACTATTGATCTTCCAGATGGTAGAAAAGTTAACCCTCGTCATAGCCCGGGTCAACCCACAAACAGCCATTACAGAAACGTGCCTTGAGTTATCCAGGGTCTGGTTTTAAGCATAAGCTGGACAACTCCTCGTACCTTAACATCGTTAAGATATGAACTGTCCTATATCCAATATAGAAACAGAAGCACTAATTTAATTGGAACCAGATTCAAATCATGCAGCTGTCTCCAGTGCATGTCAATTAAATGGAGAGAGACCTATCAGCATTACTCAACCTAGGAATACATCCAGATATGAGTGACCTGAAAGAGAAGCAATTTCTCATAATCATTACTATCATCTGAATACCATACACAAGTATCCACATCTTCGATCACCTTAAAGAATCCTGATACTTCTAATACCTGGTTCTCTACTTTATTCATATACCTATAGCTTCTCAAAACTCAGACCTTGTGTTTCTACGAAACACTTGTCTAAGAACTAGAGAAGTCATAAGTAAACAGAATATAGTACGAGGACCAACCCCTCTGTCCTAATGGACACTGGACAACATACAATACTCTGTATAAGTCCCTTCAGTCTAATAACTCACTCCCTATGGGTCGTAGGTTGAAAACTGTACTTATAGTTAAGAAGAATTACACCGCTGTTTAATACTCCTTACCTAACCATCCATTGATATAGGTAAATGTCTTGGACATAATTTCAAAAAGTTATATCTCACTCTATAAAAATAGACGTACAGATATGTCAATTTGAAATTGGTGCATAACAACGGATATTCAAAACCAAGTATTTGTCGTCCGGCAAACAACCCAGGTGATTTCCTCAAATATCACCAATTACAACGAATTCCGATATAATGAGGATAATCACCTAATTCCCAATAACTTACTCCCACTCTTCATCTGTAAAACCATACAGATGTGAGAATCAACCTGGTAAATACATACCCTGGAGCAAGGGCCTAATTGGGAAATCAGTTTTCTTTTAACAGTACACAGTGAAACTGAAACATGTAAATGTTTCGAAGGGGTATCCGGCTATTCTTAGTAATGCCTCTTCCATTTATCAGATTCACAATTGTAACCGTATATTTCTTTGCCATCTCTCCAAATCCCTTTATATGTCTTTAGTCATTACCTTCTGTACATCCCTTTAGGCCAAATGGTTTTCTTCCTTCCCTACCGTTCGGCACCAGCCTATGGTTTGGAAGAAGACTATCCAATAAGCATAATGGGTGTACTGTCCTAATCCTAGGAGCGCTCCCAATGCGATAGAAGATGAAGATAAAAGACAACCGAATAAACCTTATTCCTATTTCTCCTGAACCAGAATCCATCCCCGAACTGGAACAAGTTCCTTTCGAGTTCGTATATAACCATACGATGGAATATCCAATAAACTGTGGATCTTCGTAGTGATACAGAGTGTCCTGGAGAAATACAAAGGAGAAGTAGGAGTGGCGATGAAATACTTGGTTTGGTCGTGAATAGCAGTCGCAGTTTACTTTGCCCTCTTTCTAATCCCTTTATTTGTCTTAACTTATTACCTTCTGGACACCATCGTTAGGCTAATTGGTTTTCTACATTCCCTACCGTTCGGCACCTGCCTATGGTTTAGAAGAAGACTATCCAATTAGCATAATAGGTGTACTGTTCTAATCCAAGGAACACTCGTAAACTGAAAGAAGGTAAAGGAAAAGACAACTGAATAGTCCTATTCGTTTTCTCCAGAACCGGAAACCATCCTCGAATTTGGAACAAGTTCCTTCGAGTTCGTATATAACCATACGATGGTTTTATCTAATGGAAGTGGACGTTCGTAGTAATACGGGGTGTCCTGGAGAAAAGGGTAAAATTAGGAGTGGCAATGAGGTATGCAACTCTGACAATCCAAAAGCCAGTGTTTAAAAAGGTTCGATCAACTTGGTCATTGAGTCATAGTCAAAGGTCGGGCCATGGTCGCTGCCAAAGAGAGAGAGAAAAGAAACACTCAGCGTGCACTCTAACCTAGATCAGAATGGTTATCATTTTATCTAATCAGGAAACCTCCTACTGTAACCTCAAATTCTCCTCCAAACCTGAAAGAAGAATTAGTCGGGATCACCCGAGGAGTAAACCAACTCATCAGTGGGAATCGGGATCCAACTATCATCGCATGATAACGTGACGGAATCCACTCACGTCATCACACTCCAGAAGGTATGCGCATGCCTGGTAAGTTTCAATTTCTTTAGAAACTCCCGATGTGTATTTGTACCCCTAGGACCCAAGTGACCTTGAATGAGCCAACATATCAAAGGATCCTAGCCAAGTTCAACACGTCATTATCTTGATTGCATTAGACCCACCCGCACGAGTCCTTGACTGAGCCAAAATGACCGTACGGCTGTCCTAACCAATCACATATCCATAAGACAGAAAAGCATTACAGAGCTACCGCACACTACGCCTCGGCTGAGCACGACATACATAGCATGAATATTAAGCAATACAAATCTGAAATGACGGAGGGCTACGGCTGGTTTTTGGCGAAAAACCTTTAACGTAATGAACTTGATATCGTTGAAGGAACTGGATAGCTTTTTATAAAAGTATAGTGGCGAAAAACCTTTGCTAAAGAGGTCACTCCCGGTGAAGGGATCTCGGCTCTTTCCCCGTAGAATGAGGTGCAGGATATTCCAACTGAATACCACGATGCAAAGCAAAAGGCAATCGGCTATAGTGATGTTATTGCCCTGACGCAAACTTCTGTCCAAGGGGTCACTCCCGGTGAAGGGATCTCGGCCCTTGCCTCGTCGACTGAGGTGCTGGATATTCATAACCGAATACCACTGTGCAAAACAAAAGAGAACGACCTTGCAATAACAGCTTTTTGAAAAATGTTCTAACAACATCAGAATAGGTTTGTTTAGCTTGCATTGATCCGAATCAATGCAGTCCCATCAATTGATCACACCACAAAGAACAAAAATAATGATGTACGTATATGCCATCCGTATTCGCCACTGGGTCCCGTCATCACCCGTTAGATTACTTAACTAACGACAGAGCAGGGACTGGACTAGCGCGGATGCAAAACATATACAATATCTACTAGTATATATATATCAATATATAATATTCGCTCAAGGCGTGATAAAATGCTACATCACAGAAATGTAATAAGCATCACAGAACAATACAGATATCTGGGATCCCCGGGTTTCATAGAGCCGCTACTGAAACCCGATGTTCCCCTGGTCATGTGGATAGCCTGTGCAATGAAATCCTAGACCCCTACGGGCGCGGCAAGTTACCCGCCAAAACTTGAAGCGAGACAGCCCCCTTCAGCAACGTGAATGGACCATCCAGCACTTCACGGAATCCGGCAACTTGGGCACCCCTCCTTGGGTCAACCTGTACCCCCTACGAGTGGGGCGAATAGCCCGCCAATTCTAGAGTAAAGCCCCCTCCGTCTCAAAGCCATGAGATACGGGCCCGTTGCCCTCTAGAATCCGTCTACCCGTGCACCCCACCGCGGGGTAATCCTAGTACAGAAAGTAAAATATACAACGGGTACATCGACCTCAGCCCGGTCGTGCCCTAAAAGAATAATATACAAACAGGCAGTAATGGCAGTCCACATGTCGGACGCTCGCCCCGCAATATCAAATGTACATATACAACCAAACTGTACTACCATTGCATCCAGGCTATCCACCACGACAAATCCGCAACATCACAGCACAACATAGAACATCAACGTGAATGTCACGTTTGCAAATCCGTCTAAAAGGGCTATAGCAGTTAGACATGATTTACCGATCAAGTGACATTCACGGTCGCAGATATAATGTAAATACTGTGAACTAACATGTTTAAAATTTTCGATCGACTAAATTTCCCGAAGTGGGCCCCAAGCACAACTGAAGCACCCAAATAAATCTGGGCCCAAAAAGGAATATACCAAAAGCCCTATTTCCATGTCAGAGAGGCACTGTAGAAATTTGGTGCAGAGAGGAATCAACAGTGCGGCAGAACCGCGGCCAGAGCATGGGATTGGCCGCGGTTCCGCGGCGGAACAGTAATTTTAGGGCACCAAATTTTAACAGAATTCTTATAAAACCAAGCACGTATTTTTACAATGTACCAAATAATTTTTTGACCACTGCAAAAATTCGACAGAAACTGTGGCATGAAAACGCGGTTTTTGAAAATCCGTTCGATCGAACTTGTAAACACGTTAGAGAAAACTAGACTAGGTTAATGGCGTGGCTCTGATACCATGTAAGAATACGGTAGCGCCCCGGCCGTCTTTCCGAGGCCAAAATGCGGAAACAAAAATTTTTCTAAACTTGAAAACTGGCGCTATCATATGCTTAAATCCTGGATCGTAACCATTAACCTACAACTAGCTAAATAGAGAGAGGGTTGGAAAGCTATACCGAGCGATCCGGATCCTTCGGTCTTCGGCCTCCATCCCGATCTCCTTGCGGAATCTCCGGTCTTCATCTCCTCGTCAGAACGGGCACCACATCGCCGGGTTCATTTACGGGCTCCCACCTCTGGACCGAGGCAACTCGGACACGAAGCTGGCGAGCCGACATGTCCAAGAATGCTGTAGGCTAAGTGTAGAATGGTTATGTCTCAAGCGGGTATGAAGTTGCCCTTTTTTAGATGGAGGAAATGAACAATAGAGATATGCTTAGGAATTTTGGTGTAAGCTAAAATGAGAACAAGAATTTCCCCACTCACAAAAAAAAATCCCCCTCTCCCTCAAATGTGTGGCCGGCCTCTATCAAGAATGAGGAGAGAAAAATGTATCAAAAGGGAGGTGAGCCCAAGATGGTTGTGGTAACCATAAGGAAATGTGAAGATTACTAGGAAATTTAGTCACCACCAAAATCCTATCATTTCCTATCACATTAATGCAAGCCATGATCACAAGAAAAAGCAAAGATGCTAAAACCATCATAATCCTCCATTTACAAATAAACCCTCCACATTTGATAACTTGCACACATGCAAATAAACCCCTCCATCACATAAATTCGGCCAAGGAAAGAAACAAAGGAAAATGGCCGAAACGGAATGCAAACTGGCAGCTTAAAAAAACTGATCCCGTAATAAATTACAGGAAAACCCCGCGACTGTATATACATACCCGCATTTGTATTCCGACCGAATACAAATGCAATGAGACAAAATCTACACTGTACAATACTAGCATTCGGCTTAAACCAAAGCCCGCTAGTATTATCCGTCCGATCATGATCCGTGCAATACCGCACGTATATGATCGAACCCTGCCATATATCCATACGGCCTCTACAGCGTTTCGCCCGAAACTTGAGAAACTGTCCGTGGGGGACTCTAAAGACTCGTCAATATTTTGGCTGTGGATTTAACCACTAGCACGTCAGAGGTATTAGCCGTACGTAACGAGCTATCAGGTATTGACCAAAAGGGAGGTCGATGAGCGAACTCATCCTGACACCCTACTGATCCTGTCAGTGACAATATCCGTACAGTCCGGTCCGTTCGTCTATGAGCATCGCATGGCGGGCCTAGGGGGTTGGTAAAAGTCAGACCCCCAAAAGCGGTACAAGTCGTGTCGGAGTGTAGCCCAAAACACCCTGAGATACTACTGGAATACCTACCAGTAAGTCTCCTGTCACGGCCGAGAGCTTTGTGTAATGGCTCTCCTAGACACAGCACGACCTCACCCCCAATACCGGGAAAGACGAACCCCTGCAGATCCGCTCATTGTCTCCATGTGGCTCGGGACTGTACCCAACTAAAACCTGTTTGTACGACTCCTTTGAACCGTGGTAGGGTAGTAATCAAAGTAAAGTGGGAACTCACACGAGACAAATGACGATCTCAGGTCGATGAACTAACCTGTACACATGTCACCAGGAACCTGCTATCTGACGTCAGGTATAAGACCAACTAGCATGTTCCCGGCGAGTCCTGTCCGGTGTACTCATAACTAAATGAGTATCTGTATACATCTTAGGTGAACCAACTGACACCAGTGGCTTGTGAGACCGGCCACCGCCCCTCGTCGTGGTCTCGACTGTATACACTAGTCTACTCTGGAGTATCGATGCCCTGTCTCGAAACTCTCTCGACTAGGGACCTTTCAAGGATGTGCTTATAGTCCCCAGCTCCCACGTATATGATCGCCATTATACTGCTGGCCGTCAAGAAAGAATCCTAAAGGCTCTATCAACGTGCAATAGTGACCTGTAAGGTCACCTGAAACAGTACACGATGATAAAAGGCAAACCAAATAGCATACTATCATCTTGAGTAAGACTGTCTTACCGGCATAGGTCCTCCCTCAATCATTGCAATCACGTGCCTGTGATCCAATAATTGACTCTGAGGGCACTATATCCAACAATCCAAAGTATGAGATACGTTGGGTTTATGATGTCTAAGATGGTTGTGGATCCCAACTGTTGTAGTTTTTCACTTTTTTTTCTACAACCATAAGTGTAATATGTACTATATCGTCGGTTTCGATGCTATATGTCAACGACAACTGGGGTACGCATATTTACTTACGTTGATGATATGAGATATTATGTGTTGCTGTGATATGTTATATCGGATCGTCGTGTTTTGAATGGCCGGGGGTTTTATGTGAGATGAGAGTTTTTATTTTCATTCATGTAAAATTCATTGTATGTAATATTCTTTTATTGGGGCACTTCTGGGTTGAGGATGATGTCACCATTGTATATTATTTACTTTTCCACATTAGGATAGACCCAAGACGGGGAGCACAAGTAACTGGGTTCTAGGGTCCAGTGGGAGACCATCTCGATAAGTCGAGACCGGATCTCCTAACTCTATAATTGGTAGGGTTGTTTGCCGCTCTCATAGGGGTCTAGGGTTGTGGGATTGGCTATTCATCGCGATCGTGGAATCCGTGTTTCAAACAGGCTCGTATTAAAAACACGGACCTCCTAGTATATCCAATATTTCATATATGTTCTTATGCTGCAATGTTCTGTGATGAGATCATATTACTGTCTGAGACGAATATTTATATTATATATATATGATATATATTATATATTGTTGATTTCGTTTCATATCTGATGCTTGTGAAGCATAATAAAATGGGACTTCATTAATGAGATTAATGAAATAAAAGAAACCTTAAGATGTTGTAGAAAATTGTTTTAAAAACTGGTAGCTCTAGTTCTTGCTTCGCATAGCAGTATTCCTTCTAGAATATCCAGCACCTTATTCGACAAGGAAAGAGCCGAGATCTCTTCACCGGGAGTGACCTCTTTAGCAAAACTGGCAGATGCTACAAACTCACGGTTTAGTTTTTGATTGCTTCTATAGTTCTTGCTTTGCATAGTGATATTTGTGAAATATCCAGCACCTTATTCGATAAGGAAAGAGCCGACGATCCTTTCACCAGGAGTGACCTCTTTAGCAAAACTAGAAAAGGCCTCAAAAACACTCCATTTAAAATCACTCGATTCTACAACGATATCAAGTTCATTACGCAAAAGGTTTTCATAAAAACCTGTCGTAGCCCTCCGTCATTTCAGATAAGTACTAGTTAGTATTCGTGCTGCGTTTGTTGACCTTAGCCAAGGCATAGTGTGCGGTAGCTGATTAGTGCTTATCTGTATAAGCATATGATGCGATTGAGTTAGGGTAGTCGTATGACTTTGTTGACCTTAGCCAAGGGTCGTGCGGGTGGGTTTAATTCAATCGGGAAATGACGGGTTGAACTTGGCTAGCGCTTATGATTTGTTGACCTTAGCCAAGGTCATAAGTTGCTAGGGGCAAAACATTATCAGGAATTTCAAGTGTTGAAATTTGCAATGAGATTGCATACCTTTTATGAGATAGTTGGATCCCGATACTGCGAGTAAGAGTTACTCCTGGGAGAGTTTTACACATTACAATTAGCCGATCGAGAAAGTGTCTAGAAAGGTGTTAACGGGGTTATGCCCCTGGAAAAACGAGGTTTATTTTAATTAGGTCCGTACGAAAGCACGGGGAACCTCCCTCAATGAAGGGTTAAATGCGGAACCTCCCGAGGCCAAATGCGGAACCAAAATTTTCTTGCGAACAAAACTTGACGCTAGACTAAACCCTAAAACCGGATCTTTCCATAAAACTAACTAGCTACGCTAGGAGAGCTATTT
This sequence comes from Agapanthus africanus, assembly GCA_030015575.1. Taxonomy (NCBI): domain Eukaryota; kingdom Viridiplantae; phylum Streptophyta; class Magnoliopsida; order Asparagales; family Amaryllidaceae; genus Agapanthus; species Agapanthus africanus. The sequence goes on from CM057337.1 coordinate 237,763,911, forward strand.
ACTATGATGAGGAATTCTTACCAAACGAACCAAGTCCTTCGGTCTTCGTTCTTCATCCTTAGCTCCTACTAGCCACCTTGAACTTGCTTGATCTTCTTTCCTTGCTCCGTCGGTCCTCCGGGATCGAGCTTGTTCTCCGGCCTTCCTTGGTCCTTGATGATCCACCCGGGGAATATGATCCATGGCTCGAGCTCCTAACCAAATAGCTATAAGGAGCAACTAGAGAACTTGGGTTGCTAAACCAAGTAGTCTAGGATGTAGTGGAGGGTGTCTAAATGTTTGCTATCTCTTTTCTAACCTCTTTACTTGTTTCTCAATACATGAGAATGTTAGTGAAGAGGAAGAAGATGAAGATGGAAGAAAGCAAGAGGTGGGAGGAACTCAAGAGAAAATGAGAGCTCAAAGAAAAATGAAACATGAAGTGAGAGAAAATCACACACCTTGGTTTTGTGTATGAATTCTTTCAATAAACAATTAACAACCATGCTTCAATAGTAACTCCAAATGAATTATAAATTCATTTATGAATTATTAAAGCATGGTCATCACCATTCCTCCCATACCTTTTACTTTACACCTCATTTCCAATTATCAAATAAAAGGAAAATACATAATAAGGTGGCCACCTTCTAGAAGGAAATCTATAGTAAATATGGATTTCAGTCTACTGTACAAGTATACCAGCAATCAGATAAAAATCCGAACGCCCAAAAAAGATAGAATAACACGAAGAACGTAATACTAGATTATATATATATCGAAATACATATATGTAAATTATTAAATCAATACCTGATTTAATAATCCAGTTCAAACCCGAACCCGCTAGTATTACAAATTGTCCGATCGAAAATCCGAGTGCTAAGTACATCAATCGATCGAACCCTACACGTATCCAATACGACCACTACATCGTTTTTCCTGGATCAGGGAAACCCTCTGTGTGGGACTCTAAAGACTCGACAGTACTCTGGCAGTGGGTTTAACCACAAGCACGTCAACGGCACTAGCTGTACGTAACGGCTGCCTAGGTACCTGTCGAAAAGGAAGGCCAACGAGCAAACTCATCCGGATCTCCTACTGAGCCTATCCATGACAATATCCGTAGAAATTCACACACAAGAGTTTTGTATGTTCATTTCTTTCATTAAACAATAGCAACCATGCTTCAATAGTAAACCCAAAATGAATTATAAATTCATTTGTAAACTATTGAAGCATGGTCAACTCCATACCTCCCTCACCTCTCACTTTACACCTCATTTCCAATTATCAAATAAAAGGAAAATACATAATGAGGTGGCCACCTTCTAAAAGGAAATCTGTAGTAAATACGGATTTCAGTCTACTGTACAAATATACCGGCAATCAGATAAAAATCCGAACGCCCAAAAGAGATAGAATAACACGAAGAACGTAATACTAGATTATATATATCGAAATACATATATGTAAATTATTAAATCAATACCTGGTTTAATAATCCGGCTCAAACCCGAGCCGGCTAGTATTACAAACTGTCCGGTCGAAAATCCGAGTGCTAAGTACATCAATCGATCGAACCCTGCACGTATCCAATACGGCTACTACATCATTTTGCCTGGATCAGGAAAACCCTCTGTGTGGGACTCTAAAGACTCGACAGTACTCTGGCAGTGGGTTTAACCACAAGCACGTCAGCGGCACTAGCTGTACGTAACGGCTGCCCAGGTACCTGTCGAAAAGGAAGGCCGACGAGCAAACTCATCCGGATCTCCTACTGAGCCTATCCGTGACAATATCCGTACAGTCCGGTCTCTTCGTCAAAAAGTATCGCATACCGGGTCTAGGGGATGGTGAACGTCAGACCCTAACAACCTGATAAGTCATGCCAATGTGGCTCAGGACCAATCCGGGAAACTACTGATCAACCTATGAATAAATCCCAAGTGCCTTGGCCAAGGTCTTATGGTCCTGACCAATCGAATCACAGTGCGATATCAACTCCCTATACCGGGAGAGATGAATCCTCGACAATCGCTCATTGCCTCTATGTGGCTCGGGACTGAACCCAACCAAAACCTGTTTGCATGACTCAGTAGAGCCGTGGTAGGGTAGTAATCAAAGTTCAGTAGGAACTCACACGAGACAAATGCCGATCTCGGGTCCAAGGACTAACCTGTACACATGTCACCTGAGAACTTCCATCTGACAATAGGTATAGTACCATATGGAAGTTCTCGGAGAGTCCGTCCAGTGTACTCACCACAGTGAGCACCTGTATACGATCTTAGGTGCATCATACCAATGGCTGTGGGACCAACCATCCCCCGACGGGGTTAGAAACGTATACACCAGTCTACTCTGGAGTATCAAGGCCCAGTCTCGATACTCACGCGACTACGGACCATTTAAAGATGTGCTTGTGGACTACCCTGCTCCCACAAGTATGATTGCCATCACAACGCAGGTAGTCAAGTAAGATCCTAGGGGCTTTATTAACATGTAACCGCAATATGTAATAACGAGTATTACATATGCCATATTAAGATAAAGACAAACCATAATAGTATACTACCGTATCGAGTCTTTATCAATATGTGCAAACCAGATATAATAACAATACAAATAAATACACATATCCTGACAACGACAAGTCGAATAATATACTGTAAAACTGAGCAAGATTGTTTTGTACATACATATCCCTAGTATCCATATGTATACATATACAATACTAGCCTCTAGGGCATATACATCCAACACACAAAGTACCGGCACTGGCCTGGCTGAAAAATTGGCGAAATTGTAGAGTGTAATTAATCCCGGATAGTCTTTCCTTTTAGGGTTTGAAGGAAGACTTGACTAAAACAGTGGGAGCCATCATGATTAGATATATTAATAACCAATCTAATCTTGCAAGAGCGCACGCAGAGTGTTTTCTTCTCTCTCTCTCTCCAGGTAGCAACCATGTCACGCCTTAATCACGATAATAATATGGATGTATTGACCAAACTCGCTTGTTATACTGCGCTAGGGAACGTTGGTCCCGCTCTAACTTATAATTTTTATAAGACCGAGCAGGAAATTGGGGATTACCAGGATTCCCGTGCCAACCAAATGAAGAAAGTACATGTTGATGCATCTTCTTCGGGTGTGTTCATTACCGAAAACTGTTTCTCAGTATCCTTTACGTCATGGGTATGAGATACCGGATCAGGATCCCACATATGTAATATGTTACATGGGCTACAGATAGGTAGAGAACTGAGAACGGGTGATATGTTTCAAGAGTTGGAAATGGTGCAAGTGTTGCAGCCAAGTATGTTAGCAGTTATCACCCTGTATTATATTGATACATTGATTCTGAACGAATGTTATTAGATACCGAACCTGAAGTACAACATCATATCAGTCTCTTATTAGTAAAGAATGATATAATTTTGTATTGTTGGATAATGTTTTGAACATTTCCTATATCAAGAGTTGATCGGTTCAGGCACGTTATCTAAAAGCATATACGTTCTAAATCAAACCACGGTTCTTGATGTACAGAACACACACAAGAGGAAGAGTTCAGAAATGAACGAATCCTTCTTAAGGCATTGTAGACTAGGTCATATCAATGCGACCTGACTAGATAAGTTACATAGAGATGCATATTCAAATAAGTTTGAATTTACATCTTGTGAAACTTGCCAGTCATGTCACAAAGAAAAGATGACCACAGCTCTGTTTATTGGAAACAGAGAAAGAGTTAGTGAACTTTTGGGATTGATACATGATGATGCATGTACGTCCCCTGTCTACACATGCCAGGACTGGTTCTCTGTACTTCATTACATTCACTGATTATCTCTTAAGATTCGGATATATGTTCCTGTTGAAACACAAGTCTGAACCTTTTGAGAAATTCAATGAATATAAGTCAGAAATAGAGAACCAAAATGGGTATAAGTATTATGTCCTTTGATGTGATCAGGGATGAGAATACTTGAGCACGAAGATCCTGGACTATTCTAAAGGAGAATGAGATTCTCTCTCAGCAATACTCCACCGTATACACCACAGTACGTTGGTATATCGGGGCGGAGCAATCGCACCCTATGTAATATGGTGCGCTCTTTGATGAGTACTACTGAGTTGCCTATTTCCTTTTGGGGGTTATGCACTTGTGAAGCTGCATACCTATTGAATCGGGTTCCAACCAAATCAGGTGCCTACCACTCCATATGTGATATGGTATGGGAAGAACCCATCTCTTAAGGAAGTTAAAATTTAGGGTTGTCCGTCCTATGCCAAAAGCAAAATCTGGACAAGCTCGGGGCAAGGTCAGTTCTGTGGAAGTTTGTTGGATATCCCAAGCATTCGCAAGGGAAAATCTTCTACCAAACTGAAGGACAAAAGGTGTTTTGTTTCTTAGCATGCCACCTTTTGGAAAGGGAATTTCTTGTGAAGAAATTAGTGGTCATGAGGTAGAACTGGAAGGAGTTCCAACTATACAAGCTGCAGCTGATGATTTGGTAGAACCGAAGGATTCAATAGTAACCAACGAACCTCGGCCTCTCCGCCGATCTAGTAGGGTTCCTCACCCACCTGAGAGATACTTCGGTTTTCTCTATGACAGTGGGAGCGAGAATTGCATCATGAGATGATGACCCAACTAGTTTCGAGCAGGCCATCAGGAGTGGGGACTTTGTAAGAAAGGCTGGATGCTAAGCGATCTGAGATAGAATCTATGTAAATCAACAAAGTATGGACTTTGGTTGCTTTATCTGAAGGGTTAAATCCCCATCAGGAGCAAGTATATCTTGAGAAGATTACTTGGTGTACATGGAAAAGTTGAGACTTTCAAACCTATGCTTAAGTCCATCCAGATCCTACTTGCCATTGCTACATACCATGACTACGATATATGGCGGTTGGGTGTCATGATTGCTTTTCCAAATAGTGATTTAGAAGAGAGCGTCTATAAGTACACAGCCATAGGACTTCGTAGACAGTTGGAGCAGCAGAAACGTGTGCAAGTTGTTTTATGGGATAAATCAGGCATCGCAGAGTTGGAACATCTGTTTTGATGTGGAAGTCAAAGAGTTTGACTTTATCAAAATGGTAGATGAACCTTGTATATACAAAAAGGTAGTAGGGAGTATGGTGGTGATCCTCGTATAGTACGTGGATGACATACTCTTGATAAGAAAGGAGTTTCCTATGCTACGCTCGGTCAATCTCCTCTTATCACAAAGATTCTCCATATAGGATCAAGGTGATACCTCCTGAATCCTGGATTTTGGATCTATGATATAGATCTAATTGGATGTTAGGATTCTCACTAAGTGTAGTAAGATGGTATCAATCGATCCTGTGGAGAATCACTGGAAAGCTTCCAGGGTAGTAAGTGTTGGTGATAGTGCCCTCAGAGTCAATTATTGGATCACAGGTACGTGATTGCAATGATTGAGGGAGGACCTATCCCGGTAGGACAGTCTTACTCGAGATGATAGTATGCTATCTGGTTTACCTTTATCATCGTGTACTGCTTTAGGTGACATGACACGTCGCTATTACACGTTGATAGAGCCCCTAGGATTCTTGCTTGACCACCAGCAGTATGAGGGCGATCATATAAGTGGGAGCTGGGGGTCTACAAGCATATCCTTAAAAGGTCCCTAGTCGTGGGAGTTTCGAGACCGGGCATCGATACTCCATTAGTAGACTAGTGTATACAGTCGAGACCCCGACGAGGGGCGGTGGCCGGTCTCACAAGCCACTGGTGTCAGTTGGATCACCTAAGATGTATACAGGTGCTCATTGGGTTATGAGTACACCGGACAGGACTCGCCGGGAACATGCTAGTTGGTCATATACCAGACGTCAGATGGCAGTTCCCTGGTGACATGTGTGCAGGTTAGTTCATCGACCTGGGGATCGTCATTTGTCTCGTATGAGTTCCCACTGTACTTTGATTACTACCCTACCACGGCTCAAAGGAGTCGTGCAAACAGGTTTTAGTTGGGTACAGTCCCGAGCCATATGGAGGCAGTGAGCGTATCTTCAGGGGTTCGTCTCTCCCGGTATTGGGGGTGAGGTCGTGCTGTGTCTAGGAGAGCCATTACACAAAGTCCTTGGCCAAGGCAAGGAGATTTACTGGTAGGTATTCCAGTAGTATCTCAGGGTGTTCTGGGCTACACTCCGACACGACTTGTACCGCTTTTGGGGGTCTGACTTTTACCAACCCCCTAGGCCCGCCATGCGATACTCATAGACGAACGGACCGGACTGCACGGATATTGTCACTGACAGGCTCAGTTGGGTGTCGGGGTGAGCTTCCTCATCGACGTCCTTTTTGGTCAATAGCTGGTGGCCCGTCACGTATTGGCTAATACCTCTGACGTGCTAGTGGTTAAATCCACAGCCATAGTATTGACGAGTCTTTAGAGTCCACCACACTTTCAGTTACTCAAGTTTCGGGCGAAACGCTGTAGAGGCCGTATGGAGATATGGCAGGGTCCGATCAGATACGTGCGGTATTGCACGGATCAGGATCGGACAGTTTTGTACTAGTGGCCGTATGGATTTATATGGCAGGGTTCGATCAGATACGTGCGGTATTGCACGGATCAGGATCGAACGGTTTTTTACTAGTCGGCTTTGGTTTAAGCCGGTACTAGTTTAGTACAGTGTAGATTTTGTCTCATTGCATTTGTATTTCGGTCGGAATACAGATGCGGGTGTGTATGCACAGTATTGGGGTTTTCCTGTAATTTATTACGGGACCAATTTTCTGGAGTTGCCAGTTTGCATTCCGTTCCGGCCGGTTTTCCTTTGTTCTTTCCCGGCCGGACTTTTCCGATGGAGGGGGTAATTTGCAGTTTTGCAAATTACAATTGTGGAGGGGTTTTCTTGTAAAAGATTGATATGATAGCTTTCATATTTTTTTCCACCATGCTTTTGCTTTATTGTGACATGAAAGGGTATGGTTGGATTTGATATGAAGCATGGTGTTTGTTTTCTTGTCTCTTGGATGTGGTCACCTCCTTCTTCTCCTACACTCACCTCCCTCATATGATACATATTGTTATTCTCTTCACCATTTGAAGATTGGCCGGCCACACTTGAAGATGAGGAAAAAAAATGAGAGATGTGTTTCTTTTGTTGTATGGAAATTATTCTCATTTCTCTTTTTGTATCAAAGTTCACCACCTCTCTTCATATCATCTTGTTTCCTCCATCATGGCAACACTACCCCAAAGAGACAAAGCACTACACTTCCTACAGCATATCTTGGGCATGTCGAGTAGCCGGCTTCGTGCCCGAGTTGCCTCGGTATTGAGGTGGGAGCCCGTAAAAGTATCCGGCTTCGTGGTGCCCTTTCCGACGAGGAAGAGATGGACGGAGATCCCGCGAGGAGATCGGAGCGGAGATGAAGACCGGAGGACTTGGATCGTCGGTATATCTCTATTCCCATTCTTGTAGATAGCTTAGACTAGTTAATGGTTCGATCCGGTTAAAGTGCGCGGTGGTGCCGGTTTGCTAAGTCCGCAAAATTTAAGTTATTCACCGTTTCCGCATTCCGGCGTCGGATTGACGGCCGGGGCGCCGCCGTGCACTTACAGTGGTATCAGAGCCTCCCCATTAACTTAGTCTAGCTTTGTGTAATGTGTTTGCATTTCCGATCGATCAAAAAGTCCAAAAACCCGTATTTGCCCACGACAGTTTCTGTTGAAAAATTTTGGTCTCGAAAAATTTTTCAGGTTGTAAAATATTGATGTACTGGAAAATCTAAGAGTTCTGTAAAAATTTGACGAAGTAACTCCACAGTTGGAGCGCGGAACCGCCGCGAAAACCCCCTTTGTGCGGCCCTTCCGCCGCGCACTATTCACATCACTTCACCATTTTTTTACAGAGGCCTTCTGGGCTTAAAATATGGGCTTTGGAATATTAAAGTTGGGCCAATTGTTTCTGTGAGTGCTACAGTTTTCTTTGGGGCCCACTTGTTAATTGTTTGATCAATCGGAAATTTTTTAAACACATTTTTCACAGTATTTACATTATATCTGCGACCGTGAATGTCACTCGATCGGTAAATCCGGTCTAACTGCTATAGCCCGGTTAGACGGATTTGCGAACGTGATTTTCACGTTGATGTTCTATGTATTTGCTGTGATGTTGCGGATCGGTCGTGGGGATAGCCTGGATGCAATGCTAGTACAGTTTTTGTTGTATTATGTACATTTGTTATTGCGGGGCGAGCGTCCGACATGTGGACTGCCGTCACTGCCTGATTGTATTATTATTTTGGGGCACGACCTGGTTGCGGTCGATGTACCCGGTGTATGTATATTTTACTTTCTGTACTAGGATTACCCCGCGGTGGGGTGCACGGATGGCCGGGTTCTAGAAGGCAACAAGCCCGCATCTCATGGCATTGAGACGGAGGGGGCTTCACTCTAGGATTGGCGGGCTATTCGCCGCACTCGTAGGGGGTACAGGTTGACCCAGGAGGGGTGCCCATGTTGCCGGATTCCGTGAAGTGCTGGGTGGTCCATTCACGGCGCTGAAGGGGGCTGCCTCGCTTCAGGTTTTGGCGGGTGACTTGCCGCGCCCGTAGGGGTCTAGGTTTTCATTGCATAGGCTATCCACACGACCAGGGGAACGTCGGGTTTCAGCAGTGGCTCTGTGAAACCCGGGGATCCCAGATATCTGTATTGTTTCTGTGATGCTGTACATTTCTGTGATGTTGCATTTTATTCACGCCTTGAGCGAAATACTATATATTGGTATATATATTAGTAGATGTTGTATATGTTTTTCATCCGCGCTAGTCCAGTCCCCGCTCTGCCGTTAGTTAGCTAACCTAACGGGTGATGACGGGACCCAGTGGCGAATGCGGATGGCATATACGTACATCAGTATATTTTCGTTCTTTTTGGTGTAATTAATTGATGGGACTGCATTGATTCGGATCAATGCAAAGTTATAAACAAACCTAATCTGATGTTGTTGGAACACTTTTCAAAAAGCTGTTATTGCAAGGACGTTCACTTTTGTTTTGCATCGTGGTATTCATTTGGAATATCCTGCTCCTCAGTCGACGAGGCAAGGGCCGAGATCCCTTCACCGGGAGTGACCCCTTGGACAGAAGTTTGCGTCAGGGCATTAACTTCACTATAGCCGATTGCTTTTGCTTTGCATCGCGGTATTCATTTGGAATATCCTGCACCCCATTCTACGGGGAAAGAGCCGAGATCCCTTCACCGGGAGTGACCTCTTTAGCAACGGTTTTCGTCACTATATTTTCAAAAAGCTATCCGTTCCTTCGACGATATCAAGTTCTTTACGTTAAAGGTTTTCGCCAGAAACCATTCGTAGCCCTCCGTCGTTTCATATGGGTAGTCAATAGTATTCAAGCTGTGTTTGTTGGCCTTAGTCAAGGCACAGTGTTTGGTAGCTATTGGGTATTCATATGCTGCATAGATAGATGCGTTGGTTTGGGACAGTCGTATAGCCTTGTTGGCCTTAGTCAAGGGCTTGTACGGGTGGGTTCAAATCAACCTGGACAATGACGGGTAGAACTTGACATGTGACTTATGATTTGTTGGCCTTAGTCAAGGTCATAAGAGCATGGGGCAGAAATCATATCGGGAGTTTCAAAAGTACTGAAACTTGCCAGATATGCGCATACCTTCTGGAGTGTGATACCGTGAGCGGATTCCGTCACGTTATCATGCGATGATAGTTGGATCCCGATTCCCACTGATGAGTTAGTTTACTCCTCGGGTGACCCCGACTAATTCTTCTTTTAGGTTTGGAGAAGAATTTGAGGTACAGTGGGAGGTTTCCAGATTAGATAAATTGGTAACCATTCTGATCTAGGTTAGAGTGCACGCTGAGTGTTTCTTTTCTCTCTCTCTGGTAGCGACCATTGACCCAACCCTAAGACTATGACTCAGAGACCAAGTTGACCGAACCTTCTTAACACAGGCTTTTGGAATGTCAGAGTTGCAGACCTCATTGCCACTCCTACTTTTGCCCTTTTCTCCAGGACACCCCGTATTACTACGAACGTCCACTTCCATTGGACAAAACCATCGTATGGTTAGATACGAACTCGAAAGAATTTATTCGAGGATGGTTTCCGGTTCTGGAGAAAACGGATAGAATTATCCAGTTGTCTTTTCCTTTTACCCTCTCTCAGGTTACGAGTACTCCTTGGTTTAGGGGTAGTACACCTATTACGCAAATTGGATTGTCTTCTTCCAAACCTTAGGCTGGTGCCGACCGGTAGGGAATGAAGAAAACCAATTAGCATAACGATGGTGTGCAGAAGGTATTAAGTTCAGACAAAGCAAGGGATTAGTAAGAGGGCAAAGTAAATTGCAACAGATATTCACGACCAAACCAAATATTTCGTTACCACTCCCACATCACCTTTGTATTTCTCCAGGACACTCCGTATCACTACGAAGATCCACAGTTTATTTGGATAATCCATCGTATGGTTATATACGAACTCGAAAGGAACTTCTTCCAGTTCGGGGATGGATTCTGGTTCAGGAGAAATAGGAATAAGGTTTATTCGGTTGTCTTTTATCTTCACCCTCTCTCATTGCGAGTGTTCCTAGGATTGGGACAGTACACCCATTATGCTTATTGGATAGTCTTCTTCCAAACCATAGGCTGGTGCCGAACGGTAGGGAAGGAAGAAAACCATTTGGCCTAAAGGGGTGTGCAGAAGGTAAAGACTAAAGACATATGAAGGGATTTGGAGAGGTGGCAAAGAACTATACGGTTACAGTCGTGAATCTGGAAGAGGCATTACTAGGAATACCAGAATACCCCATCGGAACATTTCAATGTTTCAGGTTCAACTGTGTACTGTTAAAAGAAAACTGATTTCCCGATTGGACACTTGCTCCAGGGTATGTATTTACCAAGTTTGATTCTCACATCTGTATAGTTTTACAGATGATGAGTGGGAGTAAGTTATTGGGAATTGGGTGATCATCCTCATTATATCGGGATTCGTTGTAATCGGTGATATTTGAGGAAATCACCTGGGCTGTTTGTCGGTCGGCAAATATTTGGTTTTGAATATCCGCCGTTATGCACCAATTTCAAATCGATGTATCTGTACGTCTATTTTCATAGAGTGAGATATACCTTTCTGAAATTATGTCTACGACATTTACCTATATCAGTGGATGGTTAGGTAAGGAGCATTGAACAGCGGTGTAATTCTTCTTAACCATAAGTACAGTTTTCAACCTACGACAAACAGTGAATGAGTTTTCAGACTCAAGGGACTTGTACAGAGTATTGTATGTTGTCCAGGGTCCATCAGGACAGAGGGGTTGGTCCTCGTACTATATTCGGTTTACTTATGACTTCTCTGGTTTTTAGACAGGTGTTTCGTGGAAACACAGGGTCCGAATTTGGAGAAGTTATTGGTATTCGAATAGAGTAGAGAACCAGGTATAGCAAGTATCGGGATTCTTCAAAAGAGATCGAAGATGTAGATACTTGTGTATGGTATTCAGTTGATAGTAATGATAAAGAGATCTTGCTTCTCTTTCAGGTTACTCATAATTGGAAGTATTCCTAAGTTGAGTAACGCTGATCGGCCTCCTTCCATTTAGTTGACATGCGCTGGGGACAGCTGCATGATTTGAATCTGGTTCAATTAAATCAGTGCCTCTGTTTCTATATTGGATATAGAACAGTTCATATCTTAACGATGTTAAGGTACGGGGAGTTGTCCGATTTATGATTAAAACCAGACACTAGACAACTCAAGGCACGTTTCTGTAATGGCTGTTTGTGGGTTGACCCAGGCTATGACGAGGGTTGATTTTCTACCATCTGGATGAACAATAGCGATATTGTTCTAGACTCGCCACAGTTTTATTAAAAATGGATTTTTTTCAGAAAAACAGTAGTGGGAGTATGGTAGAACTGGAAGTGATTCCAGAACCACAAACGATTACTGAAGATTTGATAAGGAACCTAAAGATTCAATCCGGTTTGACATTCCATTGGCCACTCCGCAGATAAGGTGGGTAACTTCAGGCACCCGAGAGGCACTACGGTGGCCTCAAGGACGGTGACAAGGAAGTTCTTGTTTACCCACAATTACCATTGCTGTTGTTCCAGGCTGCGAGACCCGGCGGGAGAATGAGTATAGCGTCGTTCTAAACCAGTTTTAGAAGTGTACGTCTATATGACTCTGCCAGAGGGTTGTCGTAGTCAGTGGGAGCAGCGGAAGCATTGGTGGACAGGTTGCTTATGTCTATTTATAGACTAAAGCAGATGTAGCGGAGATAGATCATCTATTTCTGACGTGACAGTCATGGGTTTGACTTCATCAGAATAGGGGATGGATCTGTTGAGAAGGTAGTAGGGTGTGATATCCTGGTATTTGGATGATATACACAGAGTAGGAAAAGAAACTCCTACACTACGATCGGTTATACTTTGGTCGTCACACAGTGTTTTCTCCGCACAGGAATTGGACATTATATCAGACATACTGGTTACTGGATCTATGGTATTAGATCTAGATTTGGGTGGTTTCCCAATCAGGGTACTTGACAGCATTCTAAGAGTATTTAGGATGGACGACTCCTGGCACGGTAGCGTACCTGCAGGTAATGGAGTCACCCTCTCCAAAGGTGTCTTACAGACTAAAGGGGAGAGGGATGTGCATGATTGGCAGATCACTTGCTCAGGCAATTGAGTCAATCATGAGATGTCAAGTACCACACCAGATGTTGTTCTTGCACCAGATGCAATAAGCTGACATTGATCCAATCCTGGAGAAACAGTCGGAAGCAGTTTTAGAACATAAGCAAATGTTCTAGGGAGATGATAACGACAGCCTCATTTAGGAGACAGTTATCATTCCAGGCTTCCAAGATGACATGGACGGCAAGGAGGTTGTCAGAGTTATAGTTTTCCTTCTGATGAGGGGCAGTATTTTGGACAGGTGGTCCAAGGCAATACTGAGGGAGGCATGGCGCGCAGGATACTGATTAAGTTCAGTTGACGATACAGTCTAAGAAGTTTGGATTTGGAGTTCATTTATGAGCTAGGTCCCATCAGACATCCAGACATATTCTGAGACAGGTATTACTCTTTTCGGGAGATGGGTTTCTCCGCGAACTTGAGATATAGAGAGGCATAGAAAGAAACTACTAAGCGGATCCACTCACTGAGGCTATTCCTCGAACGCAATAGTTTCGCAAACGAGCTTTGTGAGACTGACTAGTAGAGGAGTTGGGTGTTCGGTATCACACGGGCTGTGAGTATGCGACATCGCAATAATTAGCCTTGAGTGCAAGTGGGAGATTGTTGGTGATAGTGCCCTCAGAGTCAATTATTGGATCACAGGTACGTGATTGCAATGATTGAGGGAGGACCTATCCCGGTAGGACAGTCTTACTCGAGATGATAGTATGCTATCTGGTTTACCTTTATCATCGTGTACTGCTTTAGGTGACATGACACGTCGCTATTACACGTTGATAGAGCCCCTAGGATTCTTGCTTGACCACCAGCAGTATGAGGGCGATCATATAAGTGGGAGCTGGGGGTCTACAAGCATATCCTTAAAAGGTCCCTAGTCGTGGGAGTTTCGAGACCGGGCATCGATACTCCATTAGTAGACTAGTGTATACAGTCGAGACCCCGACGAGGGGCGGTGGCCGGTCTCACAAGCCACTGGTGTCAGTTGGATCACCTAAGATGTATACAGGTGCTCATTGGGTTATGAGTACACCCGACAGGACTCGCCGGGAACATGCTAGTTAGTCATATACCAGACGTCAGATGGCAGTTCCCTGGTGACATGTGTGCAGGTTAGTTCATCGACCTGGGGATCGTCATTTGTCTCGTATGAGTTCCCACTGTACTTTGATTACTACCCTACCACGGCTCAAAGGAGTCGTGCAAACAGGTTTTAGTTGGGTACAGTCCCGAGCCATATGGAGGCAGTGAGCGTATCTTCAGGGGTTCGTCTCTCCCGGTATTGGGGGTGAGGTCGTGCTGTGTCTAGGAGAGCCATTACACAAAGTCCTTGGCCAAGGCAAGGAGATTTACTGGTAGGTATTCCAGTAGTATCTTAGGGTGTTCTGGGCTACACTCCGACACGACTTGTACCGCTTTTGGGGGTCTGACTTTTACCAACCCCCTAGGCCCGCCATGCGATACTCATAGACGAACGGACCGGACTGCACGGATATTGTCACTGACAGGCTCAGTTGGGTGTCGGGGTGAGCTTCCTCATCGACGTCCTTTTTGGTCAATAGCTGGTGGCCCGTCACGTATTGGCTAATACCTCTGACGTGCTAGTGGTTAAATCCACAGCCATAGTATTGACGAGTCTTTAGAGTCCACCACACTTTCAGTTACTCAAGTTTCGGGCGAAACGCTGTAGAGGCCGTATGGAGATATGGCAGGGTCCGATCAGATACGTGCGGTATTGCACGGATCAGGATCGGACAGTTTTGTACTAGTGGCCGTATGGATTTATATGGCAGGGTTCAATCAGATACGTGCGGTATTGCACGGATCAGGATCGAACGGTTTTTTACTAGTCGGCTTTGGTTTAAGCCGGTACTAGTTTAGTACAGTGTAGATTTTGTCTCATTGCATTTGTATTTCGGTCGGAATACAGATGCGGGTGTGTATGCACAGTATTGGGGTTTTCCTGTAATTTATTACGGGACCAATTTTCTGGAGTTGTCAGTTTGCATTCCGTTCCGGCCGGTTTTCCTTTGTTCTTTCCCGGCCGGACTTTTCCGATGGAGGGGGTAATTTGCAGTTTTGCAAATTACAATTGTGGAGGGGTTTTCTTGTAAAAGATTGATATGATAGCTTTCATATTTTTTTCCACCATGCTTTTGCTTTATTGTGACATGAAAGGGTATGGTTGGATTTGATATGAAGCATGGTGTTTGTTTTCTTGTCTCTTGGATGTGGTCACCTCCTTCTTCTCCTACACTCACCTCCCTCATATGATACATATTGTTATTCTCTTCACCATTTGAAGATTGGCCGGCCACACTTGAAGATGAGGAAAAAAAATGAGAGATGTGTTTCTTTTGTTGTATGGAAATTATTCTCATTTCTCTTTTTGTATCAAAGTTCACCACCTCTCTTCATATCATCTTGTTTCCTCCATCATGGCAACACTACCCCAAAGAGACAAAGCACTACACTTCCTACAGCATATCTTGGGCACGTCGAGTAGCCGGCTTCGTGCCCGAGTTGCCTCGGTATTGAGGTGGGAGCCCGTAAAAGTATCCGGCTTCGTGGTGCCCTTTCCGACGAGGAGGAGATGGACGGAGATCCCGCGAGGAGATCGGAGCGGAGATGAAGACCGGAGGACTTGGATCGTCGGTATATCTCTATTCCCATTCTTGTAGATAGCTTAGACTAGTTAATGGTTCGATCCGGTTAAAGTGCGCGGTGGTGCCGGTTTGCTAAGTCCGCAAAATTTAAGTTATTCACCGTTTCCGCATTCCGGCGTCGGATTGACGGCCGGGGCGCCGCCGTGCACTTACAGTAAGGTCGACTGATTGTCAGTCACAGGAATTGTCTTTACCCTCAGTGGAGGGACGGTATGTTGGAAGAGTTCCAATCTAGATACCATGACAAACTAGACGATTAAAGGCAAGATACATCGTTACCAAGGATGCTACCAAAGAGTCAGTCTGGATATATATAAGTTCATGAGATGAACTTCGTTCCTATCATTGTGTGACAATGGAGTTGTGGCTTATGCCTAGGAACCCCCGTTCAATCAGTGATTCAGACATATTCTTAGGCAGTATCACCTGATCATGGAGATGGTTGATCTCCAAGGAGATCGAGGTCAGGAGAGTACATACAGAGGACAACAGCGTGGATCCACTCATAAATGCCTATTTCCCAGTAGAGACTTTTATGGGATGGTTGAGTATAAGATACTTCAACCATAGCTGATTGTTGGGTATGAGATACTGCAACAGATGGCCCTAGTGTAAGTGGAAGATTGTTAGTGATATGTATGCCCTAGAGGCCATTACTGTACATACGATGTATATTGTAGTGGATGCTTGGACATATATAGTGAGGACTTTCTTGCTTGACATGATAGTATGCTATCTGGTTGTTCTTTATCTTAACATGTACTCTGATTGTCTCTATGTTACATGTTGATAAAGCCCTTAGGATGAGTACTTGACTACCAGGACTATGATGCAGATCATACTAGTGGGGATAGAGTAGTCACTAAGTACATCCTTCAAATGTTCCTAGTCGTAGGTGTATCGAGACAGGGCATCGATATACCAGAGTAGACTAGCGTATGCTTCTCGACCCATGTAGATGGGAGATGGATGATCCCATTTCCATTGGTGTTTGACATCAGAGATAGTATACCGGTGCTTAGTAGAGAATGGGTACACTGGACGGACTCGCCGAGAACTCCCAAATGGTATTATACGTCACGTCAAATGGCAGTTCTCTGGTGACACTGGTACAGGTTAGTCTGTAGACCCGAGATCGTCATAGAGTCTTGTGTGATTCCTACTGTGCTTTGATTTCCATCATACCACGTCCAAGAGGGCGTGCAGAACAGTGGATTTTAGGTACAGTCCCGAATCACATGGAGGCAATAAACGATAGGAGGGGTTTCGTCTTTCGCGGTATAGGGAGTTGATGTTTCGCTGTGTTCGATTGGCTATAACTGAAAATCCCTGGCCAGGGTTGCTGAGATTTACTGGTAAGTGTTATCAGTAGTTTCTCGAACTGTTATGGACCTCATATCGACACGACTTATCAAGCTGCTGGGGTCTTACGTTTACCACCCCTAGGCGAGATATGAGACATATCAGACGAAGAAACCGGACTGTACGGGAGTGTTACTGATTGGATTCGCAGGAGAATGTACAAGCTTACTTGTTGATCTTCTGATCGCTCAATACCTGGGTAGCTGTTACGTTTAGCTGACCGCTTGCAACTTGTGGGTGTTTGATATGATCATCACCTACTGCCGGCGTATTGACAATTCTTTAGAGTCCTACACAGTGGTTTCCTGGCTCAGGCAA
Organism: Agapanthus africanus; assembly: GCA_030015575.1. Classification (NCBI taxonomy): domain Eukaryota; kingdom Viridiplantae; phylum Streptophyta; class Magnoliopsida; order Asparagales; family Amaryllidaceae; genus Agapanthus; species Agapanthus africanus. The sequence goes on from CM057337.1 coordinate 237,780,980, forward strand.
AACGGAGTAGGAGCACATATGTGATATGTGCGGGACCGAGAATAATACGAGTATGAGATACCGTATTCGATTCTCGCGATATGTGATATCGGCCGGGTATATGTGATATAGCCGGGTTATCGGATCAAGTGTTGATTCGATGAACTGATACTTGATATATTAGTCGGTTATTTGTGAAATAGCCGGATTATCGGATCAAGTGTTGATTCGATAATTTAATGTATAATATATATGAGATATATTACATTACATTAACTAATATAAGCTCGCTTTATTGATTCATTTTCTCACGGGATGATACATTGATATATATGCGATATATGTTAATTGTATTATTTTCTTTTGTTACAAAATATATTATATATGTGATATATAATATTGTAACATGTTAGGGTTACAAATGCAACATGCTTTGTAGAGTTTAAACATGGTTAGGTTTTGGATTAGGGTTAAGAATGCATGAAGCTTCCATGAAGCTTTGACTTTTGTCACTTACTATGATATTTTGTGTAGAAATTTCTTAACCCAACCCAAACCCTTTACCCTAGTTTATTCTCTACAAGGGTTAAGCCTTCATGCTTAACTCATGGTTGATTAGTAACCACAACTATAATTCATTATTCATCACAAAAGGTTTTGAGAATTCTTCTTCTTCTTCTTCCTTTGATGAAAACCTTCACTAGGTTTGTGATAAGTGATGATAATAAGTGAGAATATGAAAACAAAAAAGAGCTAAATTCCTGCCTCATCATCCTCATCTATTCTAGCCACATAGATTAGGGTGTTTGCTATACTAATACTTTATTAATGAAGCAAGAGCTTGGGTTTGAGATTCTTCAAGGTAGATCATCTTAGTTGTTGAAGATTGGAAGCAAGCTTGCATCTTTCTCTTCATGGAGCCTCTCGAGAGTCGGTGTTCATGATGATCGTAGCGAAAGGACCTCAACACGGAACTTATGAAGCGAAGGAACGGACTACAAAGGTTGTAATCCATATCTCTTTACTTCTTTGTACGTGATACAAACTTGTTACCCTAGAAATTCTACCATGATTCATGGTTTACTTGCTTTGCACCTCTCTAAAATTTTAATGTGGCATGTGTAATGCTACCAAACCCTAGACTAGGTGCAAGGGAAGCCCAACACAATCCTCTAGTGCAAATCTGCACGCCCGAGAAATATCGTAACAGCGATCCATCAAACGCTCATGGCGCGAAAACACAATAAAACGACGCCGCTCTACGCAATCGAATGTCCCTGGAATCACGCCCTGGTCGGTCCTCGTCCGTGACGAACTCGTGCTGACCGCAACTCTAGCCGTAGCTCTCTCTACCCGCAATCGTGGCAGCAAAACCATAAACTGGTACTGATGAGGATAGATCATATGAATGAATATAGTACTGTAAGTGCACGGCGGCGGCCCGGCCGTCAATCCGACGGCCAAATGCGGAAGCGGTGATAAACTTTAATTTTTCTTGAACTGGCAAACCGCCGCGCACTAATACCCGGATCGAACCATTAATTAGTCCTAGCTAACAATAAGATGGGAAAGAGATATACCGACGATCCAAGTCCTCCGGTCTTCTCGTCGTCATCCCGATCTCCTGCGGAATGTCCCGTCTCCTCCTCGTCGCTGGAAGTGCACCACATCGCCTACTTCTTTTACGGGCTCCCACCTCAATGCCGAGGCAACTCGGGCACGAAACCGGCTACTCGACGTGCCCAAGATTTGCTGTAGAATGTGTAGTAGAGGATTGTGTCTCATTTGGGGTTCATGGAGGTGCCATTTGGTGGAGGGATGAAACGAGAACAAAATGTGGAGGAGCTTGGGGTATTTTTGAGCATCAAATGAACAACATATCCCCACTAAGAATTTTGGACAGCCCATTATCTTGTTTGGCCGGCCATACCAATTAGAGAGAGGAGAGAATGAGAGTGGATAGCATGAAGAAGTGAGTGGATCAATAATGCAAGAGGGCATCATGAAAGAATATGATGACAACACCAAAACCACACTCAACACACAACCATCACTAAACATGATGACTCCAAAAGTAAAGGTATGATGGAAAAGAGAAGTCAATGAGGGTGCACATCATGAAAACCATCATGATGCTACAATAAGCAAAGACCCCCCTCCACAAAAGCCTATTTGCAACAATGCAAATAAACCCTCCTCCACCAATCTTCGGCCAATGAACGGAACAAAGGAAATCGGCCGAAACTAAAAGCAAACTGGCAACTCCAGAAAACTGGTCCCGTAATAAATTACAGGAAAACCCCGATACTGTGCATACACACCCGCATCTGTATTTCGACTGAAATACAAATGCAATGAGACAAAATCTACACTGTACTATACTAGGATCCGGCTTAAACCAAAGCCGGCTAGTAATATCCGTTCGATCCTTATCCGTGCAATACCGCACGTATCTAATCAAACCCTGCCATATAACCATACGGCCTATAGTACAGACTGTCCGATCCTGATCCGTGCAATACCGCACGTATCTGATAGGACCTTGCCATATCTCCATACGGCCTCTACAACCTTTCGCCCGAAAGCTGAGTAACTGAATGTGGGGGACTCTAAAGACTCATCAACACCTTGGTTGTGGATTTAATCACTAGCACGTTAGAGGTATAAGCCAATACATAACGGGCTACCAGGTATTGACCAAAAGGGACGTCTGTGAGCGAACTCAGCCTGACTCCCTACTGAGCCTGTCAGTGACAATATCCGTACAGTCCGGTCCGTTCGTCTATGAGCATCGCATGGCGGGCCTAGGGGGTTGGTAAAAGTCAGACCCCCAAAAGCGGTATAAGTCGTGTCGGAGTGTAGCCCAGAACACCCTGAGATACTACTGGAATACCTACCAGTAAATCTCCTTGCCTCGGCCGAGGGCTTCGTGTAATGGCTCTCCTAGACACAGCACGACCTCACCCCCAATACCGGGAGAGACGAACCCCTGAAGATACGCTCACTGCCTCCATGTGGCTCGGGACTGTACCCAACTAAAACCTGTTTGCACGACTCCTTTGAGCCGTGGTAGGGTAGTAATCAAAGTACAGTGGGAACTCACACGAGACAAATGACGATCCCCAGGTCGATGAACTAACCTGCACACATGTCACCAGGGAACTGCCATCTGACGTCTGGTATATGACCAACTAGCATGTTCCCGGCGAGTCCTGTCCGGTGTACTCATAACCCAATGAGCACCTGTATACATCTTAGGTGATCCAACTGACACTAGTGGCTTGTGAGACCGGCCACCGCCCCTCGTCGGGGTCTCGACTGTATACACTAGTCTACTATGGAGAATCGATGCCCTGTCTCGAAACTCTCACGACTAGGGACCTTTTAAGGATATGCTTATAGACCCCCAGCTCCCACTTATATGATCGCCCTCATACTGCTGGTGGTCAAGCAAGAATCCTAGGGGCTCTATCAACGTGTAATAGCGACGTGTCAGGTCACTTAAAACAGTACACGATGATAAAGGTAAACCAGATAGCATACTATCATCTCGAGTAAGACTGTCCTACCGGGATAGGTCCTCCATCAATCATTACAATCACGTACCTGTGACCTAATAATTGACTCTGAGGGCACTATCTCCAACAATCTCCCACTTGCACTCAAGGCTAATTATTGCGATGTCGCATACTCACAGCCCGTGTGATACCGAACACCCAACTCCTCTACGAGTCAGTCTCACAAAGCTCGTTTGCGAAACTATTGCGTTCGAGGAATAGCCTCAGTGAGTGGATCCGCTTTGTTGTTTCTTTCTATGTCTCTCTATATCTCAAGTTCGCGGAGAAAGCCATCTCCCGAAAAGAGCAATACCTGTCTCAGAATATGTCTGGATGTCTGATGGGACCTAGCTCATAAATGAACTCCAAATCCAAACTTCTTAGACTGTATCGTCAACTGAACTTAATCAGTATCCTGTGCGCCATGCCTCCCTCAGTATTGCCTTGGACCACCTGTCCAAAATACTGCCCCTCATCAGAAGGAAAACTATAACTCTGACAACTTCCTTGTCGTCCATGTCACCTTGGAAGCCTGGAATGACAACTGTCTCCTGAATATGGCTGTCGTTATCATATCCCTAGAACATTCACTTATGTTCTAAAACTGCTTCCGACCGTTTCTCCAGGATTGGATTAAATGTCAACTTATTGCATCTAGTGCAAGAACAACATCTGGTGTGGTACTTGACATCTCATGATTGACTCAATTGCCTGAGCAAGTGATCTGCCAATCATGCACATCCCTCTCCCCTTTAGTCTGTAAGACACCTTTGGAGAGGGTGACTCCATCTTCTGCAGGTACACTACCGTGCCAGGAGTCGTCCATCCTAAATACTCTTAGAATGCTGTCAAGTACCCTGATTGGGAAACCACCCAAATCTAGATCTAATACCATAGATCCAGTAACCAGTATGTCTGATATAAAATCCATTTCCTTTGTGGAGAAACCACTGTGTGACGACCAAAGTATAACCGATCGTAGTATAGGAGTTTCCTTTCCTACTTTGTGTATGTCATCCAAATACCAGGATATCACACCCTACTACCTTCTCAACAGATCCATCCCCTATTCTGATGAAGTCAAACCCATGACTGTCACGTCAGAAATAGATGATCTTTCTCCGCTATATCTGCTTTAGCCTATAAATAGACATAAGCCACCTGTCCACCAATGCTTCCGCTGCTCCCACTGACTACGATAACCCTCTGGCAGAGTCATATAGACGTACACTTCTAAAACTAGTTTAGAACGACGCTATACTCATCCTCCCGCCGGGTCTCGCAGCCTGGAACAACAGCAATGGTAATTGTGGGTAAACAAGAACTTCCCTGTCACCGTCCTTGAGGCTACCGGAGTACCTCTCGGGTGCCTGAAGTTACCCACCTCATCTGCGGAGTGGCCAATGGAATGTCAATCCAGATTGAATCTTTAGGTTCCTTATCAAATCTTCAGTAATCGTTTGTGGTTCTGGAATCACTTCCAGTTCTACCATACTCCCACTACTGTTTTCTGAAAAAATCCATTTTTATTAAAACTGTGGCGAGTCTAGAACAATATTGCTATTGTTCATCCAGATGGTAGAAAATCAACCCGCGTCATAGCCTGGGTCAACCCACAAACAGCCATTACAGAAACGTGCCTTGAGTTGTCCAGTGTCTGGTTTTAAGCATAAGCCGGACAACTCCCCGTACCTTAACATCGTTAAGATACGAACTGTTCTATATCCAATATAGGACCAGAGGCACTGATTTAATTGAACCAGATTCAAATCATGCAACTGTCTCCAGTGCATGTCAACTAAATAGAAGGAGGCCGATCAGCGTTACTCAACTTAGGAATGCTTTCAATTACGAGCAACCTGAAAAAGAAGCAAGTTCTCTTAGTCATTACTATCAACTTAATACCATACACAAGTATCTACATCTTCGATCTCTTTGAAGAATCCTGATACTTGCTATACCTGGTTCTCTACTCTATTCAAATACCTATAACTTCTCCAAATTCGGACCCTGTGTTTCCACGAAACACCTGTCTAAAAACTAGAGAAGTCATAAGTAAACCGAATATAGTACGAGGACCTACCCCTCTGTCCTGATGGACCCTGGACAACATACAATACTCTGTATAAGTCCCTTGAGTCTGATAACTCATTCACTGTGTGTCGTAGGTTGAAAACTGTACTTATGGTTAAGAAGAATTACACCGCTGTTTAATGCTCCTTACCTAACCATCCACTGATATAGGTAAATGTCGTAGACATAATTTCAGAAAGGTATATCTCACTCTATGAAAATAGACGTATAGATATATCAATTTGAAATTGGTGCATAACTGCGGATATTCAAAACCAAATATTTGCCGACCGGCAAACAGCCCAGGTGATTTCCTCAAATATCTCCGATTACAACGAATCCCGATATAATGAGGATGATCACCCAATTCCCAATAACTTACTCCCACTCATCATCTGTAAAACCATACAGATGTGAGAATCGTACCAGGTAAATACATACCCTGGAGCAAGTGTCTGATTAGGAAATCAGTTCTCTTTTAACAGTACACAGTGAAACTGAAACATTGAAATGTTTCGATGGGGTATCCTGGTATTCCTAGTAATGCCTCTTCCAGATTCACGACTGTAACCATATAGTTCTTTGCCACCTCTCCAAATCCCTTCATATGTCTTTAGTCTTTACCTTCTGCACACCCCTTTAGGCCAAATGGTTTTCTTCCTTCCCTACCTTTCGGCACCGGCCTATGGTTTGGAAGAAGACTATCCAATAAGCATAATGGGTGTACTGTCCCAATCCTAGGAACACTCGCAATGAGAGAGGGTGAAGATAAAAGACAACCGAATAAACCTTATTCCTATTTCTCCTGGACCAGAATCCATCCCCGAACTGGAACAAGTTCCATTCGAGTTCGTATATAACCATACGATGGAGTATCCAAATAAACTGTGGATCTTCGTAGTGATACGGAGTGTCCTGGAGAAATACAAAGGTGATGTGGGAGTGGTAACGAAATATTTGGTTTGGTCGTGAATATCTGTTGCAATTTACTTTGCCCTCTTACTAATCCCTTGCTTTGTCTTAACTTAATACCTTCTGCACACCATCGTTATGCTAATTGGTTTTCTTCATTCCCTACCGGTCGGCACCAGCCTAAGGTTTGGAAGAAGGCAATCCAATTTGCGTAATAGGTGTACTACCCCTAAACCAAGGAGTACTCGTAATCTGAGAGAGGGTAAAAGGAAAAGACAACTGAATAATCCTATCCGTTTCCTCCAGAACCTGAAACCATCCTCGAATAAATTCCTTCGAGTTCGTATCTAACCATACGATGGTTTTGTCCAATGGAAGTGGACGTTCGTAGTAATACGGGGTGTCCTGGAGAAAAGGGTAAAAGTAGGAGTGGCAATGAGGTTTGCAACTCTGACAATCCAAAAGCCAGTGTTTAAGAAGGTTCGGTCAACTTGGTCACTGAGTCATAGTCTTAGGGTCGGATCAATGGTCGCTGCCAAAGAGAGAGAGAGAAAAGAAACACTCAGCGTGCACTCTAACCTAGATCAGAATGGTTACCAATTTATCTAATCTGGAATCCTCCCACTGTACCTCAAATTCTCCTCCAAACCTGAAAGAAGAATTAGTCGGGGTCACCCGAGGAGTAAACTAACTCATCAGTGGGAATCGGGATCCAACTCTCATCGCATGAAAACGTGACGGAATCCGCTCACGTCATCACACTCCAGAAGGTATGCGCATATCTGGCAAGTTTCAGTTCTTTTGAAACTCCCGATATGATTTCTGCCCCATGCTCTTATGACCTTGACTTTGGCCAACATATCATAAGTCACATGTCAAGTTCTACCCGTCATTCTCCAGGTTAATTTGAATCCACCCGTACCTACCCTTGACTTTGGCCAAAATGGCAGTACGACTGTCCCAAACCAACGCATCTATCTATGCTGCATATGAATACCCCAATAGCTACCAATCACTGTGCCTTGACTTTGGCCAACATACACAGCTTGAATACTATTGACCATCCATATGAAACGACGGAGGGCTACGAATGGTTTCTGGCGAAAACCTTTAACGTAATGAACTTGATATCGTTGAAGGAACGGATAGCTTTTAAAAATATAGTGACGAAAACCGTTGCTAAAGAGGTCACTCCCGGTGAAGGGATCTCGGCTCTTTCCCCGTAGAATGAGGTGCAGGATATTCCAACTGAATACCACGGTGCAAAGCAAAAGCAATCGGCTATAGTGAAGTTAATGCCCTGACGCAAACTTTTGTCCAAGGGGTCACTCCCGGTGAAGGGATCTCGGCCCTTGCCTCGTTGACTGAGGAGCAGGATATTCCAACTGAATATCACGATGCAAAACAAAAGTGAACGTCCTTGCAATAACAGCTTTTTGAAAAGTGTTCCAACAACATCAGATTAGGTTTGTTTTTAACTTGCATTGATCCGAATCAACGCAGTCCCATCAATTGATCACACCAAAAAGAACGAAAATATACTGATGTACGTATATGCCATCCGCATTCGCCACTGGGTCCCGTCATTACTCGTTAGGTTAGCTAACTAACGACAGAGCGGGGACTGGACTAGCGCGGATGCAAAACATATACAACATCTACTAATATATATGCCAATATATTATATTCGCTCAAGGCGTGAATAAAATGCAACATCACAGAAATGTACAGCATCACAGAAACAATACAGATATCTGGGATCCCCGGGTTTCACAGAGCCGCTGAAACCCGACGTTCCCCTGGTCGTGTGGATAGCCTGTGCAATGAAATCCTAGACCCCTACGGGCGCGGCAAGTTACCCGCCAAAACCTGAAGCGAGGCAACCCCCTTCAGCAACGTGAATGGACCACCCAGCACTTCACGGAATCCGGTAACTTGGGCACCCCTCCTGGGTCAACCTGTACCCCCTACGAGTGCGGCGAATAGCCCGCCAATCCTAGAGTGAAGCCCCCTCCGTCTCAATGCCATGAGATGCGGGCTTGTTGCCCTCCAGAACCCGGCTATCCGTGCACCCCTCCGCGGGGCAATCCTAGTACAGAAAGTAAAATATACATACAACGGGTACATCGACCGCAACCAGGTCGTGCCCCAAAATAATAATACAAACAGGCAGTGACGGCAGTCCACATGTCGGACGCTCGCCCCGCAATATCAAATGTACATAATACAACAAAACTGTACTAGCATTGCATCCAGGCTATCCCCCACGACCGATCCGCAACATCACAGCAAAAACAAAACATCAACGTGAAAGTCACGTTCGCAAATCCGTCTAACCGGGCTATAGCAGTTAGACCGGATTTACCGATCAAGTGACATTCACTGTCGCAGATATAATGTAAATACTGTGAAAAATGTGTTTAAAATATCCGATCGATCAAAAATTAACAAGTGGGCCCCCAATCAAAACTGTAGCACTCACAGAAAACCTGGGCCCAATTTTAATATTCCAAAACCCATATTTTAAGCCCAGAAAGCCTCTGAAAAAAATTGGTGAAGTGATCTCCACAGTGTGCGGCGGAAGAGCGGCGGAATGGGGGTATATGCGGCGGTTCCGCGCTCCCACTGTGGATTCACTTCATCGAAATTTTACAGAGTTCTTAGATTTTCCAGTACATCAATATTTTACAACCTGAAAAAATTTTCGACACCAAAAATTTCCAACAGAAAACTGATGCTAACAAAAATGTAGTTTTGGAACATTCGATCGATCGAAACAGAAAAACACACTACACCAAGCTAGACTAAGTTAATGGCGAGGCTCTGATACCACTGTAAGTGCACGGCGGCACCCCGGCCGTCAATCCGACGGCCAAATGCGGAAGCGGTGATAAACTTTAATTTTTCTTGAACTGGCAAACCGCCGCGCACTAATACCCGGATCGAACCATTAATTAGTCCTAGCTAACAATAAGATGGGAAAGAGATATACCGACGATCCAAGTCCTCCGGTCTTCTCGTCGTCATCCCGATCTCCTGCGGAATGTCCCGTCTCCTCCTCGTCGCCGGAAGTGCACCACATCGCCTACTTCTTTTACGGGCTCCCACCTCAATGCCGAGGCAACTCGGGCACGAAACCGGCTACTCGACGTGCCCAAGATTTGCTGTAGAATGTGTAGTAGAGGATTGTGTCTCATTTGGGGTTCATGGAGGTGCCATTTGGTGGAGGGATGAAACGAGAACAAAATGTGGAGGAGCTTGGGGTATTTTTGAGCATCAAATGAACAACATATCCCCACTAAGAATTTTGGACAGCCCATTATCTTGTTTGGCCGGCCATACCAATTAGAGAGAGGAGAGAATGAGAGTGGATAGCATGAAGAAGTGAGTGGATCAATAATGCAAGAGGGCATCATGAAAGAATATGATGACAACACCAAAACCACACTCAACACACAACCATCACTAAACATGATGACTCCAAAAGTAAAGGTATGATGGAAAAGAGAAGTCAATGAGGGTGCACATCATGAAAACCATCATGATGCTACAATAAGCAAAGACCCCCCTCCACAAAAGCCTATTTGCAACAATGCAAATAAACCCTCCTCCACCAATCTTCGGCCAATGAACGGAACAAAGGAAATCGGCCGAAACTAAAAGCAAACTGGCAACTCCAGAAAACTGGTCCCGTAATAAATTACAGGAAAACCCCGATACTGTGCATACACACCCGCATCTGTATTTCGACTGAAATACAAATGCAATGAGACAAAATCTACACTGTACTATACTAGGATCCGGCTTAAACCAAAGCCGGCTAGTAATATCCGTTCGATCCTGATCCGTGCAATACCGCACGTATCTGATCGAACCCTGCCATATAACCATACGGCCTATAGTACAGACTGTCCGATCCTGATCCGTGCAATACCGCACGTATCTGATCGGACCTTGCCATATCTCCATACGGCCTCTACAACCTTTCGCCCGAAAGCTGAGTAACTGAATGTGGGGGACTCTAAAGACTCATCAACACCTTGGTTGTGGATTTAACCACTAGCACGTTAGAGGTATAAGCCAATACATAACGGGCTACCAGGTATTGACCAAAAGGGACGTCTGTGAGCGAACTCAGCCTGACTCCCTACTGAGCCTGTCAGTGACAATATCCGTACAGTCCGGTCCGTTCGTCTATGAGCATCGCATGGCGGGCCTAGGGGGTTGGTAAAAGTCAGACCCCCAAAAGCGGTACAAGTCGTGTCGGAGTGTAGCCCAGAACACCCTGAGATACTACTGGAATACCTACCAGTAAATCTCCTTGCCTCGGCCGAGGGCTTCGTGTAATGGCTCTCCTAGACACAGCACGACCTCACCCCCAATACCGGGAGAGACGAACCCCTGAAGATACGCTCACTGCCTCCATGTGGCTCGGGACTGTACCCAACTAAAACCTGTTTGCACGACTCCTTTGAGCCGTGGTAGGGTAGTAATCAAAGTACAGTGGGAACTCACACGAGACAAATGACGATCCCCAAGTCGATGAACTAACCTGCACACATGTCACCAGGGAACTGCCATCTGACGTCTGGTATATGACCAACTAGCATGTTCCCGGCGAGTCCTGTCCGGTGTACTCATAACCCAATGAGCACCTGTATACATCTTAGGTGATCCAACTGACACCAGTGGCTTGTGAGACCGGCCACCGCCCCTCGTCGGGGTCTCGACTGTATACACTAGTCTACTATGGAGAATCGATGCCCTGTCTCGAAACTCTCACGACTAGGGACCTTTTAAGGATATGCTTATAGACCCCCAGCTCCCACTTATATGATCGCCCTCATACTGCTGGTGGTCAAGCAAGAATCCTAGGGGCTCTATCAACGTGTAATAGCGACGTGTCAGGTCACTTAAAACAGTACACGATGATAAAGGTAAACCAGATAGCATACTATCATCTCGAGTAAGACTGTCCTACCGGGATAGGTCCTCCATCAATCATTACAATCACGTACCTGTGACCTAATAATTGACTCTGAGGGCACTACCTCCTACAAGTACTGTGCAAAGAAATGTACATCCTAAGGCTTCTTAAGCGGAGTATCGTATCGTAAATATGCCGCGGAACATACGTACGGTACGTCACTCTACTCAAGCTACCTACTCCATCAACCAAAGGTCATCCTATACTCCAAAGGTAAAACCTAACGCTCTGATACCAACTTTGACACTACCCGAAAAAATACGGAACATGACCGGCACTTAAATTACGAAACGTCTCGAAGCGTACGTAATCTAAGTAAGCCAAAACCCAGAAATCCAAACCAAGTAAAGCAGTAGAGTGAAGGAAAACAAATTTTAAAGCAAGAAGTTTAACAACATAAGCCGAAGTATGCATTTTTAAAATCTCAAGTCTTTTCTGAAAATTTCGGCAGAGTTTCCTTTGTAAAAACTGACCCCAAACGGGTACAAACCTGATAAAGCATATATAATGAATAAAGGCATCCCCAAGAGGGAGCTAGCTCTTCGTCAATCGACGTCCACAACCACGCAAGCAATATAATATACAACGCCGAAGGGCGAGGATCAAAACTGAAAGGAAAACTCTAAAACAACATGAAATCCATCATAATACAACGCGCGACTCTAAGGTCGAAAGAATAAATATCACCGATCTGCTAAGTTAATAAAACATACATGTCTGGTTGATGGAGTTTACTAAATACAACTGAATGTAACAAAGTACAATGGCGGTCACGATGCAAAGGAACCCACCTACTAAAGCAATCACCCGGAAAGGGGGCAGTGTATCAGCAAAGCCGTAACGAAACCTGTACGGAAAAACCTGCAAGAAACTGTGGCACAACGGGGGTGAGTTGCCAACTCGCGAGTAGAAAACATCACCGAGCATAAATCGTATGTATGACACAATCCTAGGTCAATACGATCAATATACATATATAACCTCAAATGATAAGTCTGAAGCAAGAAAAGGTGGTAAGGGTAAACATCTATACATAAGTGTAATCCCATGTGCTCGTGTCAGTGCCTCAGGTAGCAACATATCATATGAATGAGGTATGAATGCATGAAAACAGAATACATGTAAATGAAGAAACTGCTTTTATACCTTAGTGAGATTTCTGTATATTTAAAACGAGATATCATCAATGAAATCAACATAAACAGTGTCTAGCATCGACACAAAACATAAATCCCAATATCTCAATATCTCAAGCTCTGGCTATCCGAACTGGCCTGTATCATCAAATCTCAATACCTCAATATCTCAAAATCTCAGTGTCTCAAATCTCACTATCTAGGGCTCCGTCAGTCCGGATCGTCCCCTATCATCAATCACACGACCACGAACGGTATCCTCCGGATATCCGAAGCGCCAGGTAAAATCACCGGTAGGCAATCTGCCCCTGCCGGGCTCATCGTCTACACCTCGATCTTCTTGCCCCGGGGTACCTTACCGGGTCCACCATGTACCCACAGACGGTTCATCCAACTCCTCGAATTGGGTCTCGAAATCCATCTCATAACTGAGAAAACATCATGGTGGACGACTCATACATCACGAGAAAACCGCACTTTTCATTTTAAAAAGAGAGAGAGAGAGAAGTTTATATATATTCTTGCGGTTTTCTCCCAAATCCAGGAAATCTCATGAAAATCCGAAATCAAATCATCAGTAGCACGTAAACAGTGAATATCGGCATAAAACTCCATAATACTGCATAACAGTGAATAATAATATGCATGCAGTAGCAAGTAATAACTGCAATGTCTGAACTAGCATATAAAGACGAGTGCACTAATACCATGTCGAACTATCAGTTAACAAGCTATGTCAATGAGTAATATTCTCTAAAGTGTTCGTGACATGGCAATTACCGATGATGATGTGTGTGAGCCGGCAAGTAAGTGTATGTGGAACATACGCATCATCGGTAATGGTGTTGGTGTCCTGACAGCATGATCTCAATAATGGCATATGAAAACACAATATAAGCCTGTGGTGCGATGCGAATAGAAAGAATATGCCGTAGCTGAACAATAAACACAATGATAATTAATCTGCATTTATATAAATATGAGTCGTACAATTTTTCCATTTGGAAATAATACGAATCGTGGTGTTTTGAAAATAAGGGCTACGGTGTTTTAAGAAAAGATACGTCCTTTGAAATATCCGTAGAATCCCTTGGCCTGTATTTAAAATACTTACGATTCGTTAGTTTTGAAATAGGTATGACTCGAGTCCAATCCATCATTTACAAGTAAACGACCAGGCTAAACTAACAGGCTGATTGAAAGGTAAGGAAACCGCCTAACATCTGAGTCGATACATATGTATATAATATAGTCGGTGATCCCGCCTCAATAGTATCCCATACGATACCCTAATACAATATGACATCCTCGAGTCAAGAGTGTGGATCTAATATCGATATAGCTCGTACGGTAAATCCATCGTACGGCATCCCAAATCTGGGTACGGGTCAAAGTCACATCAATCACATTATTCATCTAGTATCCTCTTTATCAAATATCATGATCGGGGGTACTGATCTGCGTCTAGTATAAAACTGATACCACATATGTATATGCATGCGTGTGTCTGAAAACACAACGTCGAAAGGACCCGCTAAAACATCAGGTCGTATCTAAAATACGAACCATATCATATCACCGATCTCACGGCCTCAAGACCAATCTCATCGACTCATCTCCAATCCCAAGTACTATCCTCATAATCCGTGTATATGTATACGTATATATATATACACATACATAGTCCCATACCCATGGGTATATATATATATATACACACACACACATATATATATACATATCCCCATATACGCACAGGTAATAAAATGAATGCAGGTGTGTGCGTGTGGGTGTAAACCTATTCTAGGTTTCGCGACAAGGAAGCTATGCTAGTTCACTTCTAATAACCCCAAACCAACCATGAACACATAATCATATCTGGATAATCATCCACGTATCATAAACCACATATATATCCATATATATATATATATATATATATATATCACAACTACACTACGAACTGTGGGGGTGCTATACGCCATCCACCCGACTTCCCTCGTAGATATATATCTACTCACCTTGCTTCTTGTATGCCGATGCCGATGTCGCCATCTTCATCTTCAATGTCTCGACATCACGTGGGGTACCTACACATATAATCCAATCGCAATGTGCATTAAAATCCAATCGGAAAAACCCAAAACGGCACACGCTACGCTCATAGGTAAAAACCTATAGCCTCGCATGCAAACACGACCAATAACCCTAGTCATTGACGTTCAAACGCCACACAACGGAAACGAATTATCTAATACCAAAATCCATGTTAAAAACAAGTCGTAAAACAATGCGCCAACACAAGAAAATGATCCCAGATTTTCCCTAGGTGAAATCAGCCAATTTTGCATATGCCAAGGGTCAAATTTACTGTAGATAAGGCCCTGGAACAAAAACGAATCAATTCCACACTGCTCTGGCCGCAAATTGCATCCAGAATGAATAAATTTGCAGCCCAGGGAAGAGGGTAGAGGCTGGGGTCTTGGGTGGTGCTTCCTATGTGCCTGCTGGTATCTTTGTATATGCTAAATAATTTTCAGGTGACCCGGGTGTTAGCAGATTTCAATATACACTCACAGAATCCACAATTCTTCCGATATCGGGTTTCTAAGTTCACTAAAATGGGTTCTAGTCTCTGGTTTAGGTCTCCAATCAATCACCACAGGGGTTGTATAGCCTCTACTAACCATAATTTCACCTTTGGGTTCAACTCAAACCCTAATGCTCAACTTAATGTTTTCAAAGTCCCCAAAACCACACAATATCGATTCTAATTTAAAATGGATACTAAAGGAATGGAAATTCAACACTAATGATGGAATAATTACCTCATTTTGCACTCATGAATCCTCTACAGCGCTAAAACTCAAACTTTCTTGGTCCAAAGGGCTGCTTGAGAGCTTGTGCACATTTTTTGTGAATTGGGAGTGGGGTTTTGGGGTGTTTTTGATGATGAAGTGGGGGTTTTGAAGAGGAGGGAGGAGAGGTGCTTCCATAGAGAGAGGAGAAGAGAGAAGGATGAAGAAAATAGAATGAAGGAAGAAGAGCCCATGGTCAACTTGACCCCTCACCTCTCTCTCTCTCATGACCTTCCCTTTCACTATTCTATTCTTTATCTTTTCTTTTATTTCCTTCTCTTTGCAATAGTAAACCCAAAACAATAACCATACACCCAAAAATCATGTAGGAAAATGTAACAAGTGTTAAAATGACATGTGCATGTCATGTGCACAAAACACGCTTAAAGCCCGATTAGCGATTTTTAATCGCGATTAGCACAAAATTAGTGTATAATAAATCATAAAATTTCATAATTTGCTTAAATCACATAAAGCACCATCTTTTTAGTAATTTCCATAATTTTCCAAATTTTTCTCCTATTTATCGGTATTTAATTATACCGCCTTATTAAAATATTCAATATTTTATTATTAAATTACAAAAATTCCCAAAAATAATATTTTATTTTTTTGAAATGTTACAATCTTCCCCCCTTAAAGAAATTCGGTCCCCGAATTTAAATTTAAACCCCTCAATACTAAAACATTTCAGTAAAAAATCCAAGTCGCCGGGGCTCCGAAATCATCAATACATAAAACGCATCATAGCTCAATGCATACGCATGAACAATGAGCAGATAACTCAAAAATAAAACTCCGTCAAGCATTCTGCAATCATCGGAGTCATGAGGAAGACATCAATGTCTAAATCCAATACGAAAACCAATATGATATACATCAACACTATACATATAAACACCTGAAGGAAATGCATGCCAAACCTTATTAAGTCGCTGTGCGATGCGCATAACACTGCACAGTGGCGGATGTCTCTAGTAAGAAAATAACTCTACATATATATCCTTTGTTTACATGCACATACCGCCGTTTTGAAAACAATTTAGAAGGGTTTCCTTGTTTTAAACGTTTCGTATTATCTCAGACACATAGGTAAATACAGAGACTATAGCTCTCTTTTGGAAATCCCTTCGATAACTATCAATGCATGCAAAATATATCCAGGTACTGTCCTCTAACTAGTCCTGCTCAGTACGAAAACAATAGTAAATATCATGAAAACGTACTACTCCATAAGAAATCAATCCCAAAAGGTGTATAAGAATACCACGTTCGTCTGGTGCGCACGGAAATCAAAATCCATGAATGTACATGTGTACAGAACAAGATCTAAGTGCAACGGGTGTGCGCGAAATGCCTGCCAGAGGCAACATTTCTGCCTGACAGCAAAATCAGGTGCATCCGATATGCACAAGGAATCCCAATTTAGTGCATCTGGTGTGCACCAAAATCGCATCTCATAACATGCGCCCAACATGCACGAAAATCCAAATCAGGTGCATCCATCATGCACGAATAAAATCTAAATCGTGTGCATCCAACATGCACAAAATCATGAAATCCAATATCAAGCGCCGAACATGCGCAAAAATCCAATCGGGTGCACAAGGTGCACAAAACAAATATCGTGTATCACAATCAAAATCCATGAAGTCATAAACATATGCAGCCAAGGCACAAATCGATATCAAGTGCAATAACTGTGCACAAATCATAAATATCCAGTAGGTGCAACCATGGTGTACAAAAACAAATATCATGAAACTCGGTCATCAACACTCAATCATGCGAATAGATCGCCCAAAATACCGAAATCAAGTATGGCGGAATAGTCCCACTCAAGCACATCCTCTAAAAATCTTTGGCCAACTGTCATGGTCACTCATAACATGTCTCATCGACAATGCCGAACTCTGGCCTGCTGGGTGTGCGTAAAATGACCACTCCTGGTTCCAAGTCTTCTCGTAATTTATTTAAGAAAGGTCTTGTCGAGGTTCTCCCAAATCTCGTCTCTGCCGAACTGTTCGAAAGTTATCACCCTTCACTAAATCTGTTTCTCATTCCGAAATGGCTGCATACTCATCGCGACTCCTTCTAGAAGATATATCCATATACAACGCCTCTGCATGCGTATCACATCTCTGATGTCGGCGGAGTAGAACGTTATCTCATCAAGATCTCGTACGAACCTCTTACTCCACCTTTCTCTACTATCGACTGCTTCGGACTCGTCTCATCGTGGCTGCATGGACTATGCTCCAACGGCTATACTCGTATTTGGAGTCTCCCAAGAAATTCATCTCACCACATAGCATCCGAATGAAGTCGAACCATTCGATCGATTCATCAAAACCTCATAATCCCCCAAGAGCTCAACATCTTGGGTACGGTTTAATAGTATCGAGTACATACCATAGCATCGGTAGACCAGCCGCAGAAGGGCAAACCCAAGCCTCATAAATGGCACTACGGAACTACCGCAAACCCTAAGGTTCGAAGGCTTTCACACGGTCATTATGTCGAGTTAGGGTTTCATTCTTCTAGAGGGTCCATAGAATTGCTTGCATGTCTTTCTGAATACTTTAAACTTCGAATATGGGTTTCTGACATTCGATCGCCTCTATCGACTCTCAACTGTAAGTCGATGTACCACACCCCACAAGTACGGGGAGGCGGAAATATGAAAAACGATCTTGTTCTTTGGACTAGCATCGACTAACCGCAAGAATCATTGCTAAACGATAACTAACATATACATAGGAGTTGTTAACTACTATGAGAAGTGATTATACCTAATGAACCGTGTCCTTCGTCTTTTCGTTCTCCACCTCCTCTTCGGCCTTCTCTACGTAATAGACGATCTACCCGAGAGCTTCTACTCCAAGCTTCACCTTTAATCTTGAGGTAACTAGGTTTCTTTAGTTGCTAATCAAAGGTACCTATGTGATATAGAGTATGGTTATGGATTAATTAGTCTATCTAATCCTTGATCTCAACACATGAGTGGTAGGATTAGGGTTTGAAGAAAGAGTGAGCTTGAGGAGAGAGAAGGTGAGGATAATAATCATAATGAAATAATGAACTCTCTTGAATATATGAAGCATAATCATTTATCAAATTAATAAATAAAATGATTAATCATCATGCTTCATTTATTCATTATGAGTGATTCATTATATGAGTCATCAACCATTTAATGATGCATTAATGACATGAATGAATCACACAAATGAGTCACTAATTCAATAAATGCTTATGCCACCTAAACCCTCAAGTCACCATGCTTCTAGAAGCTTCCCGCAAAATTACGAGAACGCCCCTCCTATCCGTGAAAACACGGAAAAACTTTAAACTGTATAAATCCAATAATCCGATACTAGAATCTGGTTTAAACTAAAGCCGACTAGTAAAAACTGTCCAAACGTCGTACGTGCGTTTAAACACGTATGCGTCCGAACCTTTGTCATAAAACCATACGACCTCTATATCGTTTCGCCTGGAGCAGGGAAACTCTCTGTGTAGGACTCTAAAGACTCGACTACTACGCTAGCAGTGGGTTTAACCACAGACCGCAAGCGGCACTAGCTGTACGTAACGGTCCCCAGGTAGATGTCGATAAGAAGGCCGATGAGGAAACCCATCCGAACTCCTACTGAGCCTGATGTGACAATCTTCGTACAGTCCGGTCTGTTCATCTAGGACTATCGCATATCGGGCCTAGGGGGAGGCAAGCATCAGTCCCCTAAAAGCGGTATAAGTCGTGTCAGAGCGAAGCCCATTACACCTTGAGAAACTACTGGAACCTACCAGTAAATCTCGCTTGCCCTGGCCAGGGACTTTGCATAATGGCTCTCTGACACAGCGCGATATCAACTCCCAATACCGGGAGAGACAAATCCTGTCTAACCGCTACTGCCTTCAAATGCTTCGGGACTGCACCCAACTGCTACCTGTTTGCACGACTCCTTTGAGCCGTGGTAGGGTAGCAATCTAAGAACAGTGGGAACACACTCGAGGCGAAGCAGCAGTGTCAAGTCTACGGACTATGCTGTACTCATGTCACCTGGGAACTGTTAACTGACGACGGGTATAATACCAACCATCAGTTCCCCACGAGTCCTGTCCGGTGTACCCGTAACCCAACGAGCACCTGTATACTATCTCCAGTACGACGTACTGACAGCTGTGGAACAGACCATCTCCCCAACTGGGATGAGAAGCGTACACACTAGTCTACTCCGGAGTATCGATGCCCTGTCTCGATAATCCTACGACTAGGGACCTGAGAAAGGATGTGCTTGTAGACTACCCAGCCCCCACTAGTGTGACTGCCATCACAACGCTGGTAGTCAAGTAAGATCCTAAGGGCTCTATCAATACGTACACACATATTAAGATAGACAAAACCAAGTAGCATACTACCATGTTTAGCAAGACTGTTATATAACTGTGAATATCCCAAGCTTCCATTAAGTAATATACAAACTAGTATGATACAATAATGGCCACTAGGGCATATACACTAACAATATCCCACTTGCACTAGGGCCATGTACTGGCATATCGAAGACCGATGATCTCGAGTAGCCTCTCGAACTGAATCTGAGGTAGGGCCTTTGTGAATGGATCAGCAATGTTCTCTTCAGTAGCAACTCTCCGGACCTCGATCTCCCAGCGATCTAAGATCTCCCTGATCATGTGATACCGCCTTAAGATGTGTCTGGACTTCTGATGGGACATTGGTTCCTTCGCTAAAGCTATAACTCCGTTGTTGTCGTAATACAGAGGTATTGGATCAACAATGGTAGGAACCACCTGAAGTTCTGTTAGGAACTTCTTCATCCAGACCGCTTCTTTTGCGGCATCGCAAGCAGCAATATACTCCGCTTCCATAGTCGAGTCAGCAACGGTGTCCTGCTTGGAACTCTTCCAGCACACCACCCCTCCATTGAGGGTAAAGACATAACCCGACATGGACTTGGAATCGTCTTTATCACTCTGGAAGCAGGAATCAGCAAAGGCCTCGATCTTGAGGTCTTTTCCACCATAAACCAAGAACATCTCCTTAGTCCTTCTCAGGTACTTGAGAATGTTCTTTACTGCTGTCCAGTGCTTCACCCCTGGGTCTGACTGATACCGGCTTACCACGCTCAGTGCGTAAGCTACATCTGGTCTGGTGCACAACATCGCATACATTATAGAGCCTACCGTAAAAGCGTAGGGTATAATAGACATGCGATCCCTTTCCAAATCAGTCTTGGGAGACATCTCTTTGGATAGGGTGATTCCGTGACAAGCCGATAAATTACGTTAGAATCTTCCATACTGAATCTTTTCAGTATGGTGTTGATATACCTGGACTGCGAAAGTCCCAACATCCTCTTGGATCTATCACGATAGATCCGGATCTCCAGAATGTAAGAGGCATCACCCAGGTCTTTCATGGAGAACCTGTGTGACAAGAATCCTTTGACAGATTGTAGCATTGGAATGTCATTTCCTATCAATAGAATGTCATCCACGTATAAGACGAGGAATACGACAGTTCGTGCTACAATTTTACTATATATACATGGTTCATCTGGATTTTTGATATAGTCATATTCTTTGACCGTTTCATCAAAACAGATGTTCTAACTCCACGATACTTGCTTCAGTCCATAAATGGACTTGAGCAACTTGCACACTTTCCCGCTGCTCTCACTCTGATTGAAACCTTCTGGCTGATCCATATAGACGCACTCTTCTAAATTACAATTCAGAAAAGCCGTCTTTACGTCCATCTGCCAGATTTCATAATCATAGAAGGCGGCAATAGCAAGAAGGATACGAATGGATTTGAGCATAGCCACTGGAGAAAAGGTTTCGTCATAGTCCAAACCAGGTCTTTGACGAAAACCCTTTGCAACAAGTCTAGCCTTATAGGTTTCCGCCTGCCCATCTACACCAATCTTTTTCTTGAAGATCCATTTGCATCCTATGGGTTTTACCCCATCTGGAGCAAAGTCCAAAGTCCATACTTTGTTGGTGTACATGGACTCCATTTTTTTCCGCATTGCATCTAGCCATCGTACCGAGTCGCCGCTCTGGATGGCCTGCTGGAAGCTAGTAGGTTCATCATCATCAATGATGCAATCCTCTCCATCCCTATCTATGAGAAAACCATAGTATCTCTCAGGCGGATGAGACGGCCTACTACTTCTGCGGAGGGGTGCAGGAATTTCCTGTTCTTCTTGAACTACTGGTTCTACCAAACTTTCAGTAGTAGTTTGTGGTTCTGGAATTTCTTTCAGTTCTATTTCGCTCCCACTTGTTTCCTTTTCTAAAAACTGCTGTTCTAGAAAATGGGCATTACGAGAAACAAAAACCTTTTATTCCTCTGCGTAATAGAAATAATATCCCTTGGAGTTCTTTGGATATCCCACAAATTTACACTGTACTGATCGTGCCTCGAGTTTGTCTGCATGCTGCTTTTTAACAAAAGCTGGACACCCCCATATCTTCAGATGCTAAAGATGGGGCTTCTTCCCACTCCACATCTGATATGGCGTGGTAGGCACAGTCTTGGAAGGAGCCCTGTTCAAAAGATATGCCGCTGATTCTAGCGCATAACCCCAGAAATATCGTGATAACTCAGCATTACTCATCATGGAACGTACCATATCCAATAGGGTTCGATTCCGTCTCTCCGATACACCGTTATGCTGTGGAGTGTATGGAGGAGTAAGCTGAGAGAGAATTCCTTTCTCTTTTAGGTAACCTAGGAACTCGGCACTTAAGTATTCACCACCTCGATCAGATCTTAGTGTCTTGATACTTTTGCCGGTTTGGTTTTCTACTTCATTCTTATACTCTTGGAATTTCTCAAAAGTCTCGGATTTATGTTTCATAAAGAAAATGAATCTGTACCTAGAGTAATCATCCGTAAAAGTAATGAAATATGAATAACCACCTCTTGCAAGTGTAGACATTGGACCACATACATCACTGTGTATGAGTCCTAAGAGCTCGCTCGCTCTTACTCCATGTCCAGTGAATGGAGTCTTTGTCATCTTTCCTTTAAGACATGATTGACAAGTGGCATAAGATTGATATTCGAACGAATCAAAATATCCTTCTCTATGTAACTTAGTTAACCTTGTCTCATTGATGTGACCTAGTCTACAATGCCATAAGAAAGCCTTATTTAAATCTGGAGACTTTCTTTTTAGTGTGTTCTGGACATTGAAAATCTGTACTTGGTTTAAGACATATATACCGTTATCCAGTGTACCGGACCCAATCAAACTATGATTAAGGTGGATGTTAACAACATCGCTTACAAACGTGAAATCATAACCTTTATTTGATAACAAGGAAACTGATATAATATTACACGTTAAACTAGGTACACAAAAACAGTTATGTAAAACCAAAATGTGTCTACTCGTCAATCCTAAGTGATAATCCCCGACGGACATAGCTCCCACGCTAGCTCCGTTAGCAACCTTGAGGATCATATCACCTTCCTTCAGCACTCTACGGTTTCTTAGTGCCTGCAATGAATTGCATATATGAGATCCTGATCCGGTATCCAATACCCAGGAAGTAGAGTTGATTGACAGATAATTCTCAATTACAAACACACCTGAAGTCGAAGCCACAGCCTGCTTCGGTTCCTGGTTCTTGGCGTTCCATGCCTTGCAATCTTTCTTCCAGTGCCCTTTCCTATGACAATGGAAGCACTCATCCTGAACCACTACTGGCACCGCAAACTTTTTCTTTCCCTTCGCTCCCACCTTACTAACACCTCCTCTAGGTTTGGTGGCGGCCTTTTTCTTCCTTCCTTTGGCCTTAGCCTTGGACCCGGAAGAAGAAGTACCGCGAACAAATATAGTGTGTGTTTCCCTTGCCTTCTGTAAGGTGCCCTCTGCACTCCTCAACAGGTTAAGGAGTTCTGAAAGTTCAACTTCTTTTCTTTGAATGTTGAAATTCAGAATGAACTGGGCGTAGGTGGAAGGGAGGGACTGGAGAATAAGGTCTGTATAGAGCTCATTATCCAAAGTCGTCCCAAGGTCTGCGAGCTCTTCAATATAGCTAATCATCTTTAGGACATGTTCTCCTACCGATGATTCGACAGCCAACCTTGCCTGAAACAAGTTCTTAGAGGTCTCGTATCTTGCTATACGAGATTGCTCTCCATAAAGTTCCTTTGTATGGAGAAATATGGCATCTAGATCCATATCCTCATGCCTCCTCTGATGTTCATTGTTCATCGAGGCAAGCACGATGCACTTGGCCTTCGCGCAATCTAACTCCCAGGTTTTGCGGATTTCCTTATCCGCATTACTGGATTTGGGACCTGGGACTGTAGATGCCTTAGTGGTGAGGACATAACCCAATCGGTCGTAGGTCAAAGCCATTTTGACATTCCGCAGCCAATCTTTATAGGCCATGTCAGTATATTTTTTTCTAAAGGTAACTTAAGTCCAGTCATTTTCAGGGTCGCTGCAATTAGGAGAGAGAGAAGAAACACTTTAGCATGATGCTCTTGCAAGTTTAGAGTGGTTTTTAATTTATCTAAACTGAATGGCTCCAACTATTTTTCGAATCCCTCCTCAAACCAAAAAGAAAGAATTAGCCAGGACAATTCTCACCGTACAATACTTGCTTAACCATTCAGCCAGGCCAGTGTCGATACTTCGAGGGAGGTTTTCCAACGCTTTCGCGAAGTTCCTTAATTAAAGAACCTCTTTTCTCTGGGGGTGTAGCCCCGCTGACACCTTTCTAGGCACCTACTTGGTTTATAGCATTGATCGTTAAGTGATGAATTTCCTGATAAGTAGCATATACTCACAGTAGGATCGGAATCCAAATATCATCGTATGATAATACTGAAGGAATCCTACCAATATTCATCAAACTCCAAATGGTATGCATCTCTTTGCAAATTTCAGTTTCTTTAGAAATTCCCGATATATATTTTTGCCCTATGCTCTTATGACCTTGGCTTTGGTCAAAATGTCATAAGTCACATGTCAAGTTCTACCCATCATTATCTTGTTAATTTGAACCCATTCGTATATACCCCTAACTTTGGTCAAATGATAATACGACTGTCCCAAACTAACTCATCTATCTATGCAACAAATGAATACCCAGCAACTACCAAACACTATGCCTTGACTTTGGCCAAAATGCATAGCTTGAATACTACTGAATACCCAACTGAAATGACGGAGGGCTGCGAATGGTTTTGGCGAAACCTTGAACGTAGTGAACTTGATATAACCGAAGGAACCTGATAGCTTTTTTTTTAAAAGGAGTGGTTAAAGCTCCGCAATTAAAAATATCTGCTGTTTTAAAAATAACCGAGTGGTTTCTTTTTAAACTGTTCCAACGATTGAACTTTGGTTTATTTTCTTTGCATTAATAATAATGCATCCCATCATTAACCTATCATTGCAGAAAACAACGAAAATACAACTTCCTCTTATGCCATCCGCATTCGCCATGGGGCCCCGTCATCACCCGTTAGGTTACTTAACTAATGACAGAGCGGGGGCTGGGCTAGCGCGGGTGTAAAACATAAGTGACGTCTAAATAGCTATCATATATAGATATTGTACATTCGTCAGACGCAATAATAGGCATTCTAGATCACAGATGAATATTATTGGATATGCAAGTAATCCGCGTTTCTTTTGAGCCTGCAACGAAAGACGGATTACACAGTTGTGATGAATAACCATTACCCCACCCTAGACCCCTACGGGTACGGCAAACTACCCGCCAAGTACCCGAAGTGAAGCGGTCTCCCTCAACAACGTGAGTAGGCCACTAATCACTTCAAAGTACCCGGTAGTTTGTGCACCCCACCTTGGGTCTATCCTAGGAGCAAAAACAGTAAAATGAAATAATACAACGGTGGCTACAACCGCAACCTGGATGCGCCCCGCAAAATAATATTACAACATATTACAATTACAACGAATGAATGAATATAATAACCCATCTCAAACCCCGGCTAATCATCAGAACAATCCAATACAGTTCATAATCACAAACAGTTAAAATCATCACAGAAATATGCAACCCCCTGCCCACCGACATACTAGCAGTTAGAGGAGGTTTACGAACACATTATACAGTTCACAGATATAATCTAATTAGCAAACATCGTATAATTTCGATCGAGCAAACACATCAGATTCTACTCCAAAACTTCTCTGTGCACCTGAGACTTGAGCAGAAAATAAACATTCCAGAAAAAAACAAAAAACATCACAGAAGAGTTCTGGGAAAGTTGGGCTGAATCGGCCCCAACTCGGCAGCGGATCCGCGGCCGATCGCTTGGATCGGCCGCGGTTCCGCGGCGTCGTGGCCGATTCAGAACCCCAATTTTCTCCAGAAGTCTTATAATTTCCTGCATGTAATTCTGGAGGTCCCTGAAAAATTTTTAGACCTCGATTTAAAATCGACAGAAACTTAGTGATTTCGATGTATTTTCCGGTTCGTTTTGCTTTCGAAATTCTTACGACTTTGCTAATAAGTTAATTATTGTTTAGCGAGGCTCTGATACTACTGTAAGTCGATGTACTACACCCCACGATGTGCGGGGAGGCGGAAATATGAAAAACGATCTTGTTCTTTGGACTAACATCGACTAACCGCAAGAATCATTGCTAAACGATAACTAACATATACATAGGAGTTGTTAACTACTATGAGAAGTGATTATACCTAATGAACTGTGTCCTTCGTCTTTTCGTTCTCCACCTCCTCTTCGGCCTTCTCTACGTAATAGACGATCCACCCGAGAGCTTCACCTCTAATCTTGAGGTAACTAGGTTTCTTTAGTTGCTAATCAAAGGTACCTAGGTGATATAGAGTATGGTTATGGATTAATTAGTCTATCTAATCCTTGATCTCAACACATGAGTGGTAGGATTAGGGTTTGAAGAAAGAGTGAGCTTGAGGAGAGAGAAGGTGAGGATAATAATCATAATGAAATAATGAACTCTCTTGAATATATGAAGCATAATCATTTATCAAATTAATAAATAAAATGATTAATCATCATGCTTCATTTATTCATTATGAGTGATTCACTATATGAGTTATTAACCATTTAATGATGCATTAATGACATGAATGAATCACACAAATGAGTCACTAATTCAATAAATGCTTATGCCACCTAAACCCTCAAGTCACCATGCTTCTAGAAGCTTCCAGCAAAATTACGAGAACGTCCTTCCTATCCATGAAAACACGGAAAAACTTTAGACTGTATAAATCCAATAATCCGATACTAGAATCTGGCTTAAACCAAAGCCGACTAGTAAAAACTGTCCGAACGTCGTACGTGCGTTTAAACACATATGCGTCCGAACCTTTATCGTAAAACCATACGATATCTATATCGTTTCGCCTGGAGCAGGAAAACTCTCTGTGTGGGACTCTAAAGACTCGACTACTACGCTGGCAGTGGGTTTAACCACAGACCGCAAGAAGCACTAGCTATATGTAACGGTCCCCAGGTAGATGTCGATAAGAAGGCCGATGAGGAAACCCATCCGAACTCCTACTGAGCCTGATGTGACAATCTCCGTACAGTCCGGTCTGTTCGTCTAGGACTATCGCATATCGGGCCTGGGGGGCGGCAAGCGTCAGTCCCCTAAAAGCGGTATAAGTCGTGTCGGAGCAAAACCCATTACACCTTGAGAAACTACTGGAACCTATCAGTAAATCTCGCTTGCCCTGGCCAAGGACTTTGCGTAATGGCTCTCTGACACAGCACGATATCAACTCCCAATTCTGGGAGAGACGAATCCTGTCTAACCGCCACTGCCTCCAAGTGCTTCGGGACTGCACCCAACTGCTACCTGTTTGCACGACTCCTTTTGTTAGTTATATGTATGCCCTAGAGGCCATTACTATACATAGGATGTATATTGTAGTGGATGCTTGGACATATATAGGAATGACTTTCTTGCTCGACATGATAGTATGCTATCTGGTTGCACTTTACCTTAACGTGTACACTGATTGTCTCTCTGTTACATGTTGGTAAAGCCCTTAGGATGTGTACTTGACTACCTGGACTATGATGCGGATCATACTAGTGGGGACATGGTAGTCCATAAGTACATCCTTCAAGGTCCCTAATCGTGGGTGTATCGAGACGGGGCATCGATATACCAGAGTAGACAAGCGTATACCTTCTCGACCCATACAGATGGGCGATGGATGATCCCATATCCATTGGTGTTTGACATCAGAGATGATATACGGGTGATCAGTGGAGACTGGGTACACTGGACGGACTCGCCGAGAACTCCCAGATGGTATTATACCTTACGTCAGATGGCAGTTCTCTGGTGACACTGGTACAGAGTAGTCTGTTGACCCGAGATCGCCATAGAGTCTTGTGTGATTCCCACTGTGCTATGATTTCCACCTTACCACGTCCAAGAGGGCATGCAAAATGGTGGTTTTTGCGTACAGTCCCGAATCACATGGAGGCAATGAGCGATAGGAGGGGATTCGTCTCTCCCGGTATAGGGAGTTGATGTTGCGCTGTGTACGATTGGCTATAACCGGAAATCCCTGGCCAGGGTTGCTGAGATTTACTGGTAAGTGTTACCAGTAGTTTCTCGAACTGTTATAGACCTCATATCGACACGACTTATCGAGCTATTGGGGTCTGACGTTTACCACCCCTAGGCGAGATATGCGACATATCAGACGACGAGACCGGACTGTACGGTAAGTGTTACTGGTTGGATTCACAGGAGTGTGAGCGGGCTTGCTCGTCGATCTTCTGATAGCTCAATACCCAGGTGGCCGTTACGTTTAGCAGACCGCTTGCGCCTTATGGGTGTTTGATATGATCATCATCTGCTGCCGGCGTATTGACGAGTCTTTAGAGTCCTACACAGAGGTTTCCTGGCTCAAGCGAAACGAAATAGGAGCGCATATGAGATATGTGCGGGACCGAGAATAATGCATGTATGTGATATCGTATTCTATTCTCGCGATGAATGTATCGAATGGTTGTATGCGATATAACCTAGTTATCGAATCGAGGATTGATTCGATAAGTCGATACATTGGATATTAGTCGGTCATACGCGATATGACCGGATCGTTAAATCAAGTGTTGATTTAATGATTTAATGCATAATTATATATTTAATATATTACCTTGCATTAACTAGTATTGGTTCACTTAAGATGGATTTTCTCACTTGATGTGCAAATTGTATAAATGATATATTTTTGTGCACTTGATTGTATCATGTTTGATTATACATGCAAGTTTGGGTGTATGTTTAGTTTAAACCATGTTTAATGAATGGTTAGGGTTTTATTATCTTCTCTTGATTATTTAGTTTATTTATTTATTCTTTATTTTAGGAAAAGAAAAGATATGGTTGCTTATTTTGTTTGTTTTGTTGAAACTTCAAGAAGCTTTGACCATTCTTGTTCTTTTCCTAAACCTAACCATTCACCTAACCTTGGTTCATTCTCTACACTTGATCATGGTTGCTATTATGAAAAGAATGAATGGGATTTTCTTTTTAAGTTAATTCTTTTTATTCTATCATATTCTTTTTCTTCTTCTTCTTCTTCTTCAAGAAGAAAGAAGCTTGCTAGCTTCAATGGTGACTTGAGATAAAGAGTGAGAAATCCAATTCTAAAATGAACCCACTTCCTATTTCTTCATCCTCTACCACTTGCCAAGTAGTATAGGGTGTTTTCTTCACAAGTTTCATGGCTTGGTGAAGTTGGAGCTTGATCTTGTGTTGCCTCGACGTAGATCATCTTCGGCATCGAAGTCGACGACCTAGCCCGATCATTTCTTCGATGAAACCACCGCGAGAGTCCGGGATCCGATGGGTACAGCGGAGGGACATCATCACGGAGCTATGGAGGTGGAGGACCGGATCTACAAAGGTTGTAGCCCATTTCACTTTAGAGTAAAGTTGTTTATTCGCATTACTTTTCGCCTAAACTGTAGTTAACGATCCGTATTAGGGTTTGTAGGCACATGAAAATTTTGAATTTGGCATGGTTGATGCCTTGTGAGGCCTCATTGGTGTGCCTAGGAACCCTACAGTGGTATCAGAGCCTAGCTAGAGACCTAGGCGATGAGTAGACGAAGCTAGAAGTCTGTTCGAACTCGAAACCCTAAAAGAATACCCCTCTCTGGACATTTTTTCAAAACTGGGTTTTTTCCAGATTAAAAATTCTTAAAAAATTTAGCAGGAAGTTCTAATAATTACGGTGCAAAAATGACTAAAAGATACGGCTAAAGCGCGGCGGAACCGGGGCAGAAGCTTGGCTTCTGCGGCGGTTCCGCGGCTATATGATGAGATCATCCTTCAATTTTTGCACAGTAATTTGTTTCTTCAGGTGCTCAGTTTTCTAGGAATTTTTAATTTGCACTCAAGAGTTGAGTTTTCTGGGGTGTTTTGGAGCTTCGATGATTCGATCGGAAATTTCAAACTTTGTCTATGTGCTTTTCCGGGTAATTTTAGAACATGTTAAAAAGTTCGACCGGATATAAATACCCACTTTTTCCCCTGTCGGGAAATTTCCAAGTGTTGGATCTTTCCGTGGTTTAATAACGTTCTAAGTAGTGCAAGTAACGCGATGGACCCTCTAGAAGACAACAAACCTTAACTCGATTATGTGACCGTCTTGAACTGCCCTTTGAACCTTCGGGTTTGGGGCAGTACGGCGTGCCACATGTGAGGCGTTGGCTTGACACTTCTACGGCTGGACCATTGGTACTGAGGCATGAACTGGATGTTTTTAAACTTGTTTCATATGTTGATCTGTTTCGGGAAAACTTGGGTGTTTGATTGTTCGATCGGAAAGTTTAACATTTTCTATTTATCCGGAATGTGATACAATATTTGGAATTCACAAGTAGTTATGAGATAACTAATATGAATGTTATAAACATAGCAGTTTAGTCTCACTTGATCGGTTGCCACGGAATTTTGATGCGATCAAAACTCCGTCGCAATCACGTAGCGTACGCGGATACTCGCCGGATAAACTTAATAGACAGCTACACCCTATAGCCCTGACCAAGTGACTGTAGGAGAACCCCGTCGCCGAAAGCATCCGTTCGGGTGCTCACGGCAGCGGTGTTCCTCCTTGGTGCACTTCGTCGACGATATCGGGGGTGCGGCCGTCTACTAAAGTTTGCGACGAGCATTCGATCAGAATGTCGGGAATCTTGTTGAATTGCCCGACTTGATATTGAAAAGTGTTTTCGATAATGAGACTAAAATGCGGGGTTTATAATTATTAGGCATGCGATATCTAAGGAATTCATTTGATTAGACATGCGATGTCTATGCTGGTTGCGGATTCCAACTGTTGTAGTTTTACACTTTCTTTTCTGTGACCGTAAGTGTAATATGTGATATCGCCGGTTTCGTTGCTATATGTCAACGACAATTGGGATGCGCATATTTACTTACGTTGATGACATGTGATGTTATGTGTTGCTGGATATGTTATATTGGATCGTCGTGTTTGAATAGCCGGGGGTTTTTATGTGAGATGAGTGTTTTTCATTTTCATTCATGTAAAAACTTGTATGTAATATTCTTTTTTTGGGGCACTTCCAGGTTGCGGATGTTGTCACCATTTGTATATTATTTTCTTTTCCGCACTAGGATAGACCCAAGGAGGAGGGCACAAGTAACCGGGTTCTGGGGTCCAGTGGGAGACCATCTCGAGGAGTCGAGTCCGGGTCTCCTAACCCTAGAATTGGTAGGGTTGCTTGCCGCTCTCGTAGGGGTCTAGGGGTGTGGGATTGGCTATTCATCACGACCGTGGAATCCGTGTTTTATACTGGCTCGTATTGAAAACACGGACGTCCTAGTATATCCAATGTTTCATATGATTCTTCTGCTGCGATATCTGTGATGTGATCATGTGATATGTTCTGTGATGGATACAGTATATAGTATATATGATATATTATATAGACGTTACTTATGTTTTACACCCGCGCTAGCCCTGCCCCGTTCTGTCGTTAGTTACCTAACCTAACGGTGCACGAGGGGACATCGAGGCGAATGCGGATGGCATAAGTGTACGTCGTATTTATCTGTGATGTTTAGGTGATTAAATGATGGGACTTCATTAATATGATTAATGAAAGTAAAAGAAACCTAAAGATGTTGTAGAATTGAATTTCAAAAATAAAACAGGTAGCTACAGTTCTTGCTTTGCACAGCGGTATATATGATATATCATGCACCTTATTCGATGAGGAAAGGGCCGATGATCCCTTCACCGGGAGTGACCCATTTAGCAATAACTGGCAGATACTACACACTCGGTTTGTCTTTTGATAGCTTCTATAGTTTCTGCTTTGCACAGTGATATATGTGATATATCCCGCACCTCATTCGATGAGGAAAGGGCCGACGATCCCTTCACCGGGAATGACCCCTTTAGCAAAACTAGAAAAGCCTCAAAAAACACTCCATTTTAAAATCATTTGATTCTACAACGATATCAAGTTCATTACACAATAGGTTTTCAGAAAAACCCGTCGTAGCCCTCCGTCATTTCAGATAAGTCCTACTTAGTATTCGTGCTACGTTTGTTGACCTCCGTCAAGGCGTAGTGTGCGGTAGCTAACTAGTATTTATCTGCTTATGCATATGATGCAGATTGGATTAGGGTAGTCGTACGGCCTTGTTGACCTCCGTCAAGGGTCGTGCGGATGGGTTTAATTCGATCAAGAAATGACGGGTTGAACTTGACTAGTAGCCTATGGTTTGTTGACCTCCGTCAAGGTCATAGGACGCTAGGGGCAAAATATTATCGAGAATTTCAAGTGTTGAAATTTGCAATGAGATTGCATACCTTCTATGAGATAGTTGGATCCCGATACCCGCTGCGAGTAAGAGTTACTCCTGGGAGAGTTTTACACATTACAATTAGCCGATCAAGTAGGTGTCTAGAAAGGTGTTAACGAGGTTACACCTCTGGGAAAACGAGGTTTACATTAATTAGGTTCGTGCGAAAGCACGGGGGACCTCCCTCAAAGTACCGACACTGGCCTGACTGAAAGATTGGCGAACTTGTAGCGTGTAATTAATCCCGGCTAGTCTTTCCTTTTAGAGTTTAAAGGAAGATTTGACAAAAACAGTGGGAGCCATCCTGATTAGATAAAATAATAACCAATCTATTCTTGCAAGAGCACACGCTGAGTGTTTTCTTCTCTCTCTCTCCAGGTAGCGACCATATCACACCTTAATCAAGATAATAATACGGATATATTGACCGAACCCGCTTGTTATACTGTGCTGGGGAACGTTGGTCCCGCTCCAACTTATAATTGTTATAAGACAGAGCAGGAAATAGGGGATTACCAGAATTCCCGTGCCGCCCAAACGAAGAAAGTGCATACTGATGCATCATCTTCGGGCGTGTTCATTACAAAGAACTGTTTCTCAATGTCCTCTACGTCCTGGGTATTTGATACCGGATCAGGATCCCAGATATGTAATCTGTTATATAGGGCTACAGAAAGATAGAGAACTGAGAACGGGTGATAAGTTTCATGAGACAGAAAACGGGGCAAGTGTTGCAGCCAAGTCTGTTGGTCACTGTTACCCAGTATTCTAAATACATTGATTCTAAACGAATGTTATTAGATACCGAACCTGATATACAAAATCATATCAGTCTCTTTATTAGTAAAGAAATGATAAAATTTTGTATTGTTGGATAATGTTTTGAACATTTCCTATATCAAAAGTTGATCGGTTCAGGCACGTTATCTAAAAGCATTAATGTTCTAAATCAAACTACAGTTCTTAGTATACAGAACACACACAAGAGGAAGAGTTCAAAAATGAACGAATTCTTCTTGAGGTATTGTAGACTAGGTCATATCAATGCGACCCGACTAGCTGAAGTTACATATAGATGCATATTTAAATCAGTTTGAATTTACATCTTGTGAAACTTTCCAGTCATGTCACAAAGATAAGATGACCATAGCTCCGTTTACTGGAAACAGAGAAAGAGTTAGTGAACTCTTGGGATGATACATGTTGATGTATAAAGGTCCCCTGTCCACACATGCCAAGACCGGTTCTTTGTACTTCATTACATTCTCTGATGATCTCTCAAGATTCAGACATATGTTCCTGTTGAAACACAAGTCCGGACCTTTTGAGATATTCACGGAATATAAGTTAGAAGTAGAGAACCAAAATACGGGTATAAGTATTATGTCCTATGATGAGATCAAGGAGGAGAATACTTGAGCACGGAATTCCTGAACTGTTCTAAAAGAGAATGAGATTCTCTCTCAGCATTACTCCTCCGTATACACCATAGCACGATGGTATATCGGGGGGGAGCAACAACACCCTATGTGATATGGTGTACTCTATGATGAGTACTACTGAGTTTCCTATTTTCCTTTTTGGGAGTTATGCACTTGAGAAGCTGCATACCTATTGAATAGGGTTCAAATCAAATCAGTTGCCTACCACTTCATATGTGATATGATAAGGGAAGAGCCCATATCTTAAGTTGGTTGAGATTTAGGGTTGTCCGGGCTATGTCTAAAAGCAAAATCTGGACAAGCTCGAGGCAAGGTCAGTTATGTAGAACTGGAAAGGTTCCAGCTATACAAACTACAGCAGATGATTTGGTAGAACCAAAGGATTCAATAGACACCGACGAACCTAAGCCACTCCACCGATCTAGTAGGGTTCCTCACCCACCTGAGAGATACTTCGGTTTCTCTATGACAGTGGGAGCGAGGATTGCATCATGAGATGATGACCCAACTAGTTTCGAGCTGGCCATCAGGAGTGGGACTCTGTAAGAACGGCTGGATGCTTAGCGATCTGAGATGGAATCCTTATACACCAACAAAGTATGGACTTTGGTTGCTTTATCTGAAGGGTTAAATCCCCATCAGGAGCAAGTATATCTTAAGGAGATTACTTGGTGTAGATGGAAAAGTTGAGACTTTCAAAGCTAGACTTGTTAAAGGTTTTCGTCATCGACCAGGCGTGGATAATGATGAAACCTTTTCCAGTGGCTATGCTTAAGTCCATCCGGATCCTACTTGCCACAGCTACATACCATGACTACGATATCTGGCGGTTGGGTGTCATGACTGCTTTTCTAAAATGATGTTTTAGAAGAGAGCGTCTGTAAGTACACAGCCAGAGGGCTTCGTAGACAGTGGGAGTAGCGGAAACGTGTACAAGATGCTTTATAGGATAAAGCAGGTATCGCAGAGTTGGAACGTCTGTTTTGATGAAGTAGTCAAAGAGTTTGACATCATCAAAATGGTAGATGAACCTTGTATAAACAAAAAGGTAGTAGGGAGTATGGTGACGATCCTCGTAGAGTACGTGGATGACATACTCTTGAAAGGGAAGGAGTTTCCTATGCTACGCTCAGTCAATCTCCGCTTATCACAAGGATTCTCCATATAGGATCAAAGTGATACCTCCTAAATCATGGGTTTTGGATCTATGAGATAGATCTAAATGGATGTTAGGACTCTCACTAGTTGTAGTGAGATGGTATCAATCGATCCTGGGGAGAATCACTGGAATGGTTCCAGGGTGATAAGGACGACTGAAAGTCAGTCACAGGCATTGTCTTTACCCTCAGTAAAGGGATGGTATGTTGGAAGAGTTCCAAGCTAGATACCGTAGCTAACTAGACGATAAAGGAAGGATACATCGCTACTTAAGATGCTACCAAAGCGGCTGTTTGGGAGTATATTGGTTCATGAGATGATCTACGTTCCTACCATTGTGAGACAATGGAGTTGTGGCTTATGCCAAGGAACGCCGGTCCCATCAGTGATCCAGACAAATTCTAAGGCAGTGTCACCTGATCATGGAGAAGGTTGATCTCCAAGAAGATCGAGGAAAAGAGAGTAGACTCAGAGGACAACACGACGAATCCACTCACAAAGGCCTTTTCCCAGAGAGAGACTTTTATGGGATGGTTGAGTATGGGATACTACAACCACTGCTATCAGATGGCCCTAGTGCAAGTGGGAGATTGTTAGTTATATGTATGCCCTAGAGGCCATTACTATACATAGGATGTATATTGTAGTGGATGCTTGGACATATATAGGAAGGACTTTCTTGCTCGACATGATAGTATGCTATCTGGTTGCACTTTACCTTAGCGTGTACACTGATTGTCTCTCTGTTACATGTTGGTAAAGCCCTTAGGATGTGTACTTGACTACCTGGACTATGATGCGGATCATACTAGTAGGGACATGGTAGTCCATAAGTACATCCTTCAAGGTCCCTAGTCGTGGGTGTATCGAGATGGGGCATCGATATACCAGAGTGGACTAGCGTATACCTTCTCGACCCATACAGATAGGCGATGGATGATCCTATATCCATTGGTGTTTGACATCAGAGATGATATACGGGTGCTCAGTGGAGACTGGGTACACTGGACGGACTCGCCGAGAACTCCCAGTTGGTATTATACCTTACGTCAGATGGCAGTTCTCTGGTGACACTGGTACAGAGTAGTCTGTTGACCCGAGATCGTCATAGAGTCTTGTGTGATTCCCACTGTGCTTTGATTTCCACCTTACCACATCAAAGAGGGCGTGCAAAACGGTGGTTTTTGGGTACAGTCCCGAATCACATGGAGGCAATGAGCGATGGGAGGGGATTCGTCTCTCCCAGTATAGGGAGTTGATGTTGCGCTGTGTACGATTGGTTATAACCGGAAATCCCTGGCCATGATTGCTGAGATTTACTGGTAAGTGTTACCATTAGTTTCTCAAACTGTTATAGATCTCATATCGACACGACTTATCGAGCTATTGGGGTCTGACGTTTACCACCCCTAGGCGAGATATGCGGCATATCAGACGACGAGACCGGACTGTACGGTAAGTGTTACTGGTTGGATTCACAGGAGTGTGAGCGGGCTTGCTCGTCGATCTTCTGATCGCTCAATACCCGGGTGGCCGTTACGTTTAGCAGACCGCTTGCGGCTTGTGGGTGTTTGATATGATCATCACCTGCTGCCGGCGTATTGACGAGTCTTTAGAGTCCTACACAGAGGTTTCCTGGCTCAAGCGAAACGAAATAGGAGCGCATATGATATATGTGCGGGACCGAGAATAATGCGTGTATGTGATACCGTATTCTATTCTCGCGATGAATGTATCGAATGGTTTTATGCGATATAACCTAGTTATCGAATCGAGGATTGATTCGATAAGTCGATACATTGGATATTAGTCGGTCATACGCGATATGACCGGATCGTTAAATCAAGTGTTGATTTAATGATTTAATGCATAATTATATATTTGATATATTACCTTGCATTAACTAGTATTGGTTCACTTAAGATGGATTTTCTCACTTGATGTGCACATTGTATATATGATATATTTTTGTGCACTTGATTGTATCATGTTTGATGATACATGCAAGTTTGGGTGTATGTTTAGTTTAAACCATGTTTAAGTGAATGGTTAGGGTTTTATTATCTTCTCTTGATTATTTAGTTTATTTATTTATTCTTTACTTTAGGAAAAGAAAAGATATGGTTGCTTATTTTGTTTGTTTTGTTGAAACTTCAAGAAGCTTTGACCATTCTTGTTCTTTTCCTAAACCTAACCATTCACCTAACCTTGGTTCATTCTCTACACTTGACCATGGTTGCTATTATGATAAGAATGAATGGGATTTTCTTTTTAAGTTAATTCTTTTTATTCTATCATATTCTTTTTCTTATTCTTCTTCTTCTTTAAGAAGAAAGAAGCTTGCTAGCTTCAATGGTGACTTGAGATAAAGAGTGAGAAATCCAATTCTAAAGTGAACCCACTTCCTATTTCTTCATCCTCTACCACTTGCCAAGTAGTATAGGGTGTTTTCTTCACAAGTTTCATGGCTTGGTGAAGTTGGAGCTTGATCTTGTGTTGCCTCGACGTAGATTATCTTCGGCATCGAAGTTGACGACCTAGCCCGATCATTTCTTCGATGAAACCACCGCGAGAGTCCGGGATCCGATGGGTACAGCGGAGGGTCATCATCACGGAGCTTTGGAGGTGGAGGACCGGATCTACAAAGATTGTAGCCCCTTTCACTTTAGAGTAAAGTTGTTTATTCGCATTACTTTTCGCCTAAACGCTAGTTAACGATCCGTATTAGGGTTTGTAGGCACATGAAAAATTTGAATTTGGCATGGTTGATGCCTTGTGAGACCTCATTAGTGTGCCTAGGAACCCTACACCTTTGAGCCGTGGTAGAGTAGCAATCTAAGAACAGTGGGAACACACTCGAAGCGAAGCAGCAGTGTCAAGTCTGCGGACTATGCTGTACTCATGTCACCTGGGAACTGTTAACTGACGACGGGTATAATACCAACCAACAGTTCCCCGCGAGTCCTGTCCGGTGTACCCGTAACCCAACGAGCACCTGTATACTATCTCCAGTACGACGTACTGACGGCTGTGGGACAGACCATCTCCCTAACTGGGATGAGAAGCGTACACACTAGTCTACTCCGGAGTATCGATGCCCTGTCTCGATAATCCTACGACTAGGGACCTGAGAAAGGATGTGCTTGTAGACTACCCAGCCCCCACTAGTGTGACTGCTATCACAACACTGGTAGTCAAGCAAGATCCTAAGGGCTCTATCAATACATACACACATATTAAGATAGAGAAAACCAAGTAGCATACTACCATGTTTAGCAAGACTGTTATATAACTGTGAATATCCCAAGCTTCCATTAAGTAATATACAAACTAGTATGATACAATAATGGCCCCTAGGGCATATACACTAACAAACACACCTGCGTGAAGTCGTCTGTAGCTGAAATCAATCTATCTGATGACCTCGCATCGGGGTAAGCGAACGAACCACATGTCCTAGTCATTCATCCTCGGATGACTAGCGACCTTCTATCATATCTCTAAGTACAACTCGTACTCAATAGCTCCAACATCTGGGGCAATATCTCGTCGTTCACAGCAACAACCGGCTCATTCATCTACACGCTGAACAGTGCCTCAATTATCATGAATAAGCGATACATCAATGGTCATCACATTCTTGCTGGCCTCCATCAGTGGCTCAATCCTCTGGTGAAAATCTGCACGCCCGAGATGTTAGTTATATGTATGCCCTAGAGGCCATTACTGTACATACGATGTATATTATAGTGGATGCTTGGACATATATAGGGAGGACTTTCTTGCTCGACATGATAGTAGGCTATCTAATTGTACTTTATCTTAACATGTACTCTGATTGTCTCTATGTTACATGTTGATAAAGCCCTTAAGATATGTATTTGACTACTGGGACTATGATGAGATCATACTAGTGGGGCTACGGTAGTCGACGAGTACATCCTATAACTGTTCCTAGTCGAGGGTGTATCGAGACAGGGCATCGATACACCAGAGTAGACTAGCGTATACGCATCTTGACCCATATGATGGGCGATGAATGATCCTAAATCCATCGGTGTTTGACATCAAGGATGGTTTACGGGTGCTCAGTAAAGACTGGGTATACTGGACGGACTCGCCGAGAACTCCCAGATGGTAGTATACCTCACGTCAGATGGCAGTTCTCCGGTGATACTGGTACAGGTTAGTCTGTAGACCCGAGATCGTCATAGAGTCTTGTGTGATTCCCACTGTGCTTTGATTTCCATCATACCACGTCCAAGAAGGCATGCAAAAAGGTGGCTTTTGGGTACAGTCCCGAATCACATGGAGGCAATGAGCGATAGGATGGGATTCGTCTCTCCCAGTATAAGGAGTTGATGTTGTGCTGTGTTCGATTGGTTATAACTGGAAATCCCCGGCCAGGGTTGTTGAGATTTACTGGTAAGTGTTATCAATAGTTTCTCGAACTGTTATGACCTCATATTGACACGACTTATCAAGCTACTGGGGTCTGACGTTTACCACCCCAAGGCGAGATATGCGACATATCAGACGAAGAGACCGGACTGTACGGGAGTGTTACTGATTGGATTCGCGGGAGAAAGTACAGGCTTGCTTGTTGATCTTCTGATCGCTCAATACCTGGGTGGCTGTTACTGTAGGGTTCCTAGGCACACTATAGAGGTCTCAGAA
Source organism: Agapanthus africanus (assembly GCA_030015575.1). NCBI lineage: Eukaryota > Viridiplantae > Streptophyta > Magnoliopsida > Asparagales > Amaryllidaceae > Agapanthus > Agapanthus africanus. The sequence goes on from CM057337.1 coordinate 237,820,636, forward strand.
GGCATCAACCATGCCAATTTCAAATTTTATGGGTGCCGAGAAACCCTAATACGGATCGTTGACTAGAAGTTTAGGCGATATACGAATCTAGTTAACAACTTAACTAAAGATAAGAAGCTACAACCTTTGTAGATCCGGATATCCACTTCCTTGGCTCCACGTAGGTGTCCTCTCGCTGTCCATCTCGAATCCCGGACTCAATCGTCGGCTTGATCGGAGAAATGGGCGGACTAGGTCGTCGGCTTCGTGCCGAAGATGATCTACGTCGAGGCATCACAAGTTCAAGCTCCGACTTCACAAATTTGTGAAACTTGTGAAGAAAACACCCGAAACAACTTGGAAAGAGGTAGAGGGTGAAGAAATAGGAGGTGGGTTCACTTTAGAATTGGATTTCTCACTTTAGAACTCAAGTTGCCATTGATGGCATCAAGCTTTCTTGAAGAAGAAGATGATGAAGAAGAAAGAATATGATAAGTTTCTTCTTTTAAAAATGAAACTAATATGAATACTTATCATATACTAACCATGGTCAAGTGTAGAGATTAAACTAAGGTTAGTTGGAATGGTTAGGGTTAAGGATGAGATAAGAATGGTGGACTTTGTCAAAACTTCAAGAAGCTTCAACATAGAAACAAAATAAGCCACCATTCTTAATAATATCCAAAATGAATAAATAAATAAATAACTAAGTAAATAATCAAAACCCTAACCATTCATATAACCATGGTTTAATCTTTACACAAACCCAAGTGAGCAAGTATCATCAAACATGATACAAACAAGTGCACAAAAAATATATCACATATACAATGTGCATCAAGTGAGAAAATCCTTTTAAAATGAACCAATACTAGTTAATGCAAAGCAATATATCAAATATATAATTATACATTAAATCATTAAATCAACACTTGATTTAACGATCCGGTCATATCGCATATAACCGACTAGTATCCTATGTATCGGCTCATCGAATCAATCCTTGATTCGATATCTAGGTTATATCGCATATAACCAATCGATACATTCATCGCGAGAATGAAATACGGTATCACATACACGCATTATTCTCGGTCCTGCACATATCTCATATGCGCTCCTATTTCGTTTCGCTTGAGCCAGGAAACCTCTGTGTAGGACTCTAAAGACTCGTCAATACGCCGGTAGCAGATGATGATCATATCAAGCACCCACAAGCCGCAAGCGGTCTGCTAAACGTAACGGCCATCCGGGTATTGAACGATCAGAAGATCGACGAGCTAGCCCGCTCACACTCCTGTGAATCCAACCAGTAACACTTACCGTACAGTCCGGTCTGTTCGTCTGATATGTCGCATATCAAGTCTAGGGGTGCTATACGTCAGACACCAATAACCGATAAGTCGTGCCGATGTGAGGCTCATAACGGGTCGAGAAACTACTGGTAACACTTACCAGCAAATCTCTGATCAGCCCTGGCCAGGGACTTCCCTGTTACGGCCAATTGAGCACAGCGCAACATCAACCCCCAATACCGGGAGAGACGAAACCCCTCCTATCGCTCATTGCCTCCATGTGACTCAGGACTGTACCCAAAGACCACCATTTTGCACGCCCTCATGGACATGGTAAGGTGGAGATCAAAGCACAGTTGGAATCACACAAGACTCTATGACGATCTCGGGTCTACAGACTAACCTGTACAAGTGTCACCTGAGAACTGCCATCTGACGTGAGGTATAATACCATCTGGGAGTTCTCGGCGAGTCCGTCCAGTGTACCCAGTCTCTACTGAGCACCCGTACACCATCTCTGATGTCAAACACCAATGGATATGGGATCATCCATCGCCCATCTCATGGGTCGAGAAGCGTATACGATAGTCTACACTGGTATATCGATGCCCCGTCTCGATACACCCACGACTAGGGACCTTGAAGGGTGTACCTATGGACTATCATGTCCCCACTAGTATGATCTGCATCATAGTCCAGGTAGTCAAGTACATATCCTAAGGGCTTTACCAACATGTAACTATAAGACAGTTTAAAGAGACAAGTATACATGTTAAGATAAAGAGTAACCAGATAGCATACTATCATATCGAGCAAGAAAGTCATCTCTATATATGTCCAAGCATCCAATATAATATACATCATCTGTACAATACTGGCCTCTAGGGCATACATACAACTAACAATCTCCCACTTGCACTAGGGCCAGCTGCTGTAGTATCGCATACCGAGCATCCCGAAGAGTCTCTCAAACTGTATCTGGGGAATGGCCTTCGTGAGTGGATCCGCCGTGTTTTTCTTCGTGTCAACCCTCCTGACCTCGATCTCCCGGCGATCAACTATCTCCCGGATCAGGTGATACCGCCTCAGAATATGCCTGGATCGCTGATGGGACCTAGGTTCCTTGGCCAAAGCCACCGCTCCATTGTTATCACAATATACAGGTATTGGATGCTCAATGGATGGAACCACTCCAAGTTCAGTAATGAACTTCTTGATCCAGACAGCCTCTTTGGCAGCATCGTTGGCAGCGATGTATTCAGCCTCCATCGTCGAGTCTGCCACGGTTTCCTGCTTGGAACTTTTCCAGCTAACCGCCCCTCCGTAAAGGGTAAAGACAAAGCCCGACTGCGACTTAGAGTCGTCCTTATCACTCTGGAAGCTCGAATCGGTAAAGGACTCCACTTGGAGTTCTCCGTTACCATACACCAAGAGCATCTCTTTAGTCCTTCGTAAGTACTTGAGAATGCTCTTCACAGCTGTCCAGTGACTCTCTCCAGGATCAGCTTGATACCTGCTCACTACACTTAGTGAGTATGCTACATCGGGTCTGGTACATAGCATCGCATACATGATAGAGCCTACAGCTGAAGCATAGGGTTTCCCTTGCATGCGAGCTCTCTCCAAATCAGTCTTGGGAGACATCACTTTGGAGAGAGTGACTCCAGAGATCGTGGGTAAGTTCCCACGCTTGGATTCTTCCATACTAAACCTCTTTAGTATGGTGTCAATGTACCTGGATTGGGACAATCCCAAAATCCGTTTGGATCTATCTCTATAGATCCTAATTCCCAATATGCAGGAGGCATCACCAAGATCTTTCATTGAGAATCTTTGTGATAAGAAGAGCTTGACCGATTGCAGCATAGGAATATCATTTCCTATCAAGAGTATGTCGTCCACGTACAATACGAGGAAGACAACCTTACTCTCTGCCACCTTCTTATAAATACAAGGTTCATCTGGGTTTTTGACGAAATCAAACTCTTTGATAACGACGTCAAAGCAGATGTTCCAACTCCGCGATGCTTGCTTTAATCTATAAATGGATTTAAACAGCTTGCACACCTTCCCGCTGCTCCCACTGTCTACGAAGCCCTCTGGCTGAGTCATGTACACGCACTCTTCTAAATCACCATTTAGAAAGGCGGTCTTAACATCCATTTGCCAGATTTCGTAATCATGATATGCAGCGATGGCAAGCATGATCCGAATGGATTTAAGCATAGCTACTGGAGAAAAGGTTTCGTCATAATCCACACCTGGTCTTTGACGAAAACCCTTTGCTACAAGTCTAGCTTTGAAAGTCTCCACTTTCCCATCTACACCAAGTTTTTTCTTGAAGATCCACTTGCTCCCAATGGGTTTTACCCCTTCAGGAGCAACTTCCAAAGTCCATACTTTATTGGTGTACATGGATTCCATCTCGGACCGCATTGCATCCAGCCATTTCACTGAGTCCCTACTCGTGATGGCCTGCTCGAAGCTAGTTGGGTCATCATCCTCCATGATGCAATCCTCGCTTCCACCATCCATGAGAAAACCGTAGTATCTCTCAGGTTGGCGAGGAACCCTACTAGATCGGCGGAGAGGCTGAGGTTCATTGGGAGCTGCTGAATCCTCTGGTTCCACTAAATCTTCAGTTTGAGTTTGTGTAGCCGGAATTTCTTCCAGTTCTACCATATCCCCACTAATTTCATTTGCAAGAAATTCCTTTTCTAAAAAGGTGGCATGTCGAGAAACAAACACTTTTTGTTCCTCTGTATGGTAGAAAAGATATCCATGTGAATGTTTGGGATATCCCACAAACTTGCATAGAACTGACCGTGCCTCGAGCTTGTCCGGATTTTGCCTTTTGACATAGGCTGGGCAACCCCATATCTTAACTCGTTTAAGACATGGTCTCTTCCCACTCCATATCTCATATGGTGTGGTAGGTACAGATTTAGTTGGAACTTGATTCAATAGGTATGCTGCTGTTTCCAACGCATATCCCCAGAAGGAAATAGGTAACTCAGCTGTGCTCATCATAGAGCGCACCATATCTAATAGGGTGCGGTTCCTCCGTTCAGATACACCGTTGTGCTGTGGTGTATATATAGGAGTCAGATGAGAGAGAATCCCATTCTCTTTTAGGAAGTCCAGGAATTCATTGCTCAAGTATTCCCCTCCTCGATCAGATCGTAGGATTTTAATACTTTTTCCGGTTTGGTTCTCGACTTCTTGTTTATATTCTCTAAATTTCTCAAAAGCTTCTGATTTGTGTTTCATCAGGAACACATATCCGAATCTAGAGAGATCGTCAGTGAATGTAATGAAGTACAAAGAACCATCCCTGGCATGTGTAGACATGGGACCGCATACATCACTATGTATCAGTCCCAAGAGTTCGGTAACTCTTTCTCCGTGTCCCGTAAACGGAGTTTTGGTCATCTTGCCTTTGAGACATGACTGGCAAGTGTCATAAGATGAAAATTCAAACGGATTTAAATATCCATCCTTATGCAACTTTGCCAGTCGTGTCACATTGATGTGACCCAGTCTACAATGCCACAAGAAGGATTCGTTCAGTTCTGAACTCTTCCTCTTGTGTGTGTTTGTTATGCTCAGAACTGTTGATTGGTTTAGAACATAAATGCCATTGCACAACATGCCTGATCCAACCAACTTTTGGTTACGGAAAATGTTCATAACATTATCCTGTAATACAAAATTATATCCCTCTTTACTCAATAAAGAAACCGATATAATGTTGCATATCAGGTTCGGCATGTAATAGCATTCGTTCAGAACCAATGTATTACCAGTTGGTAATTCAAGGTGATATTCCCCGACAGTCTTAGCTGCAACAATTGCACCATTTCCAACTCTAATGTCTTTATCACCTTCTCCAAGTTCTCTACCTTTCCTAAGCCCATGTAACTGATTACATATATGGGATCCTGATCCGGTATCTAATACCCAGGACGTAGGGCAAATGGAGAAACAGTTCTCTGTAACGAACACACCCGAAGAAAATGCATCAACATGTACTTTCTTCATTCGGGTGGCATGGGAATCCTGGTATTCCCCTATATCATGTTCATTCCTATAACTCTTATAAGAAAGAACGGAACCAACGTTCCCCAGCACAGTATAACATGTGGGTTCGGTCAATACATCCATATTATTATCTTTATTAGGGCATGAAATGGTCGCTACCTGGAGAGAGAGAGAAGAAAACACTTTAGCGTAAGCTCGTGCAAGATCAGATTGGTTATTATCTTATCTAATCAGGATGGCTCCCGCTGGTTTTTATCAAATCTTCCTTCAAACCCTAAAAGGAAAGACTAGCCGGGATTAATTACACACTACAAGTTCGCCAATCTTTCAGCCAGGCCAGTGTCGGTACTTTGAGGGAGGTCTCCCGTGCTTTCGCACGAACCTAATTAATGTAAACCTCGTTTTCCCAGAGGCGTAACCCCGTTGACACCTTTCTAGACACCTACTTGATCAGCTAATTGCAATGTGTAAAACTCTCCCAGGAGTAACTCTTACTCGCAGTGGGTATCAGGATCCAACTATCTCATAGAAGGTATGCAATCTCATTGCAAATTTCAACACTTGAAATTCCCGATAATGTTTTGCCCCTAGCGTCCTATGACCTTGACAAAGGCCAACAAATCATAGCATGCTAGTCAAGTTCAACCCGTCATTTCTTGATTGAATCAAACCCACCCGCACGGCCCTTGACAAAGGCCAACAAGGTCGTACGACTACCCTGAAACAATCTGCATCATATGCACAAGCAGATAATCACTATTCAGCTACCGCACACTACGCCTTGACAAAGGCCAACAAACGCAGCACGAATACTAAACAGTTCTTATCTGAAATGACGGAGGGCTACGACAGGTTTTTCTGAAAACCTATTGCGTAATGAACTTGATATCGTTGTAGAATCAAATGAAGTTTTGAAATGGAGTGATTTTGAGGCTTTTCTAGTTTTGCTAAAGGGGTCACTCCCGGTGAAGGGATCGTCGGCCCTTTCCTCGTCGAATGAGGTGCAGGATATATCATATATATCACTGTGCAAAGCAGAAACTATAGAAGCAATCAAAAGCAGACCGAGTGTGTAGCATCTGCCAGTTATCGCTAAAGGAGTCACTCCCGGTGAAGGGATCTCGGTCCTTTCCTCATCGAATAAGGTGCAGGGTATATCATATATACCGCTATGCAAAGCAAGAACTGTAGCTACCTATTTTGTTTAAAATTTGATTCTACAACATCTTAGGTTTCTTTTCTTTCATTAATCACATTAATGAAGTCCCATCATTTAAATACCTAAACATCACAGATAAATACGACGTACACTTATGACATCCGCATTCGCCTCGATGTCCCCTCGTGCACCGTTAGGTTAGGTAACTAACGACAGAGCAGGGCAGGGCTAGTGCGGGTGCAAAACATAAGCAACGTCTATATAATATATCATATATACTATATACTGTATCTATCACAGAACATCACATGATCACATCACAGATATCGCAGCAGAAGAAACATATGAAACATTGGATATACTAGGACGTCCGTGTTTTCAATATGAGCCAGTATAAAACACGGATTCCACGGTCGTGATGAATAGCCAATCCCACACCCCTAGACCCCTACGAGAGCGGCAAGCAACCCTACCAATTCTAGGGTTAGGAGACCCGGACTCGACTCCTCGAGATGGTCTCCCACTGGACCCTAGAACCCGGTTACTTGTGCTCCCCTCCTTGGGTCTATCCTAGTGCAGAAAAGTAAATAATATACAAAGGGTGACATCTTCCGCAACCTGGAAGTGCCCCAATAAAAGAATATTACATACAAGTTTTTACATGAATGAAAATGAAAAACACTCATCTCACAAAAAAAAACCCCGGCTATTCAAACACGACAATCCAATATAACATATCCAGCAACACATAACATCACATGTCATCAACGTAAGTAAATATGCGCATCCCAATTGTCGTTGACATATAGCAACGAAACCGGCGATATCACATATTACACTTACGGTCACAGAAAAGAAAGTGTAAAACTACAACAGTTGGAATCCGCAATCTCTTTAGACATCACATGCCTAATCAAATGAAATACTTAGACATCATATGCCTAACAGTTATAAACCCCGCATTTTAGTCTCATTATCGAAAACTCTTTTCAATATCAAATGAAACTAAACCGCTAGATTTATAACATTCATCCAGTTATCTCATAACTGTTTGTGAATTCCAATTATTGTATCCCATTCCGGATAAATAGAATATATTAAACTTTTCGATCGAACATTCGAACACCCAAATTTTCCCGAAACCGTTCAACACATGAAATTAGTTCAAAGACGTTCACTTCATGCCTCAGTACCAACGGTCCAGCCGTAGAAGGGTCAAGCCAACGCCTCACATGTGGCACGCCGTACTGCCCCAAACCCGAAGGTTCAAAGGGCAGTACAAGACGGTCACATAATCGAGTTAAGGTTTGTTGTCTTCTAGAGGGACCATCGCGTTACTTGCACTACTCAGAACGTCCTTAAACCATAGAAAAATCCAACACTTGGAAATTTTTCGGCAGGGGAAAAGTTGGGTATTTATATCCGGTCGGACTTTTTAACATATTCTAAAGTCATCCGGAAAAACACATAGACGAAGTTTAACAATCCGATCGAATCTACGATTCCCAATGCAACCCCAGAATACTCAACTCTTAAGTCAATTTAAAAATTCCCAGAAAACTCAGCATAATTAAATAGGAGTTACTGTGCAAACGAGGAGGGCTGACGTCATCATCAGGCCGCGGAACCGCCGCATAAGCCATGCTTATGCCACGGTTCCGCCGCACTATATACTGTTCATGTGAAAAAATTTGCACCGTAATTCTTAGAATTCCCTGCTGAATTTTTTAAGCATTTTTAATATGGAAAAATCCCAGATTTTAGAAAAAGTCCAGAGAGCATGAAAAAGTTAGGGTTTCGGGTTCGATCGGGTTTCAAACATCGTCTAAGCATCGCCCAAGGCTCTAGCTAGGCTCTGATACCACTGTAGAGTTCCTAGACACACTATAGAGGTCTCACAAGGCATCAACCATGCCAATTTCAAATTTTATGGGTGCCGAGAAACCCTAATACGGATCGTTGACTAGAAGTTTAGGCGATATACGAATCTAGTTAACAACTTAACTAAAGATAAGAAGCTACAACCTTTGTAGATCCGGATATCCACTTCCTTGGCTCCACGTAGGCGTCCTCTCGCTGTCCATCTCGAATCCCGGACTCAATCGTCGGCTTGATCGGAGAAATGGGCGGACTAGGTCGTCGGCTTCGTGCCGAAGATGATCTATGTCGAGGCATCACAAGTTCAAGCTCCGACTTCACAAATTTGTGAAACTTGTGAAGAAAACACCCGAAACAACTTGGCAAGAGGTAGAGGGTGAAGAAATAGGAGGTGGGTTCACTTTAGAATTGGATTTCTCACTTTAGAACTCAAGTTGCCATTGATGGCATCAAGCTTTCTTGAAGAAGAAGATGATGAAGAAGAAAGAATATGATAAGTTTCTTCTTTTAAAAATGAAACTAATATGAATACTTATCATATACTAACTATGGTCAAGTGTAGAGATTAAACTAAGGTTAGTTGGAATGGTTAGGGTTAAGGATGAGATAAGAATGGTGGACTTTGTCAAAACTTCAAGAAGCTTCAACATAGAAACAAAATAAGCCACCATTCTTAATAATATCCAAAATGAATAAATAAATAAATAACTAAGTAAATAATCAAAACCCTAACCATTCATATAACCATGGTTTAATCTTTACACAAACCCAAGTGAGCAAGTATCATCAAACATGATACAAACAAGCGCACAAAAAATATATCACATATACAATGTGCATCAAGTGAGAAAATCCTTTTAAAATGAACCAATACTAGTTAATGCAAAGCAATATATCAAATATATAATTATACATTAAATCATTAAATCAACACTTGATTTAACGATCCGGTCATATCGCATATAACCGACTAGTATCCTATGTATCGGCTCATTGAATCAATCCTTGATTCGATATCTAGGTTATATCGCATATAACCAATCGATACATTCATCGCGAGAATGAAATACGGTATCACATACACGCATTATTCTCGGTCCTGCACATATCTCGTATGCGCTCCTATTTCGTTTCGCTTGAGCCAGGAAACCTCTGTGTAGGACTCTAAAGACTCGTCAATACGCCGGTAGCAGATGATGATCATATCAAGCACCCACAAGCCGCAAGCGGTCTGCTAAACGTAACGGCCATCCGGGTATTGAACGATCAGAAGATTGACGAGCTAGCCCGCTCACACTCCTGTGAATCCAACCAGTAACACTTACCGTACAGTCCGGTCTGTTCGTCTGATATGTCGCATATCAAGTCTAGGGGTGGTATACGTCAGACCCCAATAACCGATAAGTCGTGCCGATGTGAGGCTCATAACGGGTCGAGAAACTACTGGTAACACATACCAGCAAATCTCTGATCAGCCCTGGCCAGGGACTTCCCTGTTACGGCCAATCGAGCACAGCGCAACATCAACCCCCAATACCGGGAGAGACGAAACCCCTCCTATCGCTCATTGCCTCCATATGACTCGGGACTGTACCCAAAGACCACCGTTTTGCACGCCCTCATGGACGTGGTAAGGTGGAGATCAAAGCACAGTGGGAATCACACAAGACTCTATGACGATCTCGGGTCTACAGACTAACATGTACAAGTGTCACCTGAGAACTGCCATCTGACGTGAGGTATAATACCATCTGGGAGTTCTCGGCGAGTCCGTCCAGTGTACCCAGTCTCTACTGAGCACCCGTACACCATCTCTGATGTCAAACACCAATGGATATGGGATCATCCATCGCCCATCTCATGGGTCGAGAAGCGTATACGCTAGTCTACACTGGTATATCGATGCCCCGTCTCGATACACCCACGACTAGGGACCTTGAAGGGTGTACCTATGGACTACCATGTCCCCACTAGTATAATCTGCATCATAGTCCAGGTAGTCAAGTACATATCCTAAGGGCTTTACCAACATGTAACTATAAGACAGTTTAAAGAGACAAGTATACATGTTAAGATAAAGAGTAACCAGATAGCATACTATCATATCGAGCAAGAAAGTCATCTCTATATATGTCCAAGCATCCAATATAATATACATCATCTGTACAATACTGGCCTCTAGGACATACATACAACTAACAGTTACGTTTAGCTGACCGCTTGCAGCTTGTGGCTGTTTGATATGATCATCACCTACTGTCGGCGTATTGACGATTCTATAGAGTCCTACACAGAGGTTTCTTGACTCAGGAAAAACGGAGTAGGAGCACATATGTGATATGTGCAGGACCGAGGATAATACGATATGAGATACCATATTCTATTCTCGCGATATTTTGATATGAGCTAGGTCATCGGATCAAGTGTTGATTCGATGAATCGGTACATGATATATTAGTCGGTTATATGTGATATAGCTGGATTGTCGAATCAAGTGTTGATTTGATAATTTAATGTATAATTATATATGTGATATATTGCATTACATTATCTAATATTGGCTCGCTTTTTAGTTTCATTTTCTCACCGGACAATACATTGATATATATGCGATATATGTTAATTGTATTATTTTCTTTTGTTACAAAAATATATTATATATGTGATATATAATATTGTAACATGTTATGTTTACAAATGCAACATGATTAGTGGAGATTAAACATGGTTAGGGTTTGAGTTGGGTTAACTTCTTCTTGAAGCTTCTAGAATTTTATATTTTGTTTCTTGCAAAGATATTATGTGTTGATATTTTTGCAAGATATTATTTAACCCAACCCAAACCCTATACCCTAGGTGAAATCTCTACATGAGTTAAAGTAACTCAAGGGTTGTATTTGTAACCATAAGTTTTATTCATTGTTCAACACAAAAGGATTGGTTCTTCTTCTTCTTTCTTGAGCTCTTGAAAAGCTTTCTACGTTTTTCTTTTGTGATGATTTAGTGTGAGATTATGAAAACAAATGAGAGCTAAAATCCTACTTCATCATCCTAATCTATCCTAGCCATTTAGATCAGGATGTTCACTTCATTAGTGAGTGAGAGCTTGAGTTAAGGTTTTTTCAAGGTAGATCATCTTAGTTATCGAAGATCGGAAGCAAGCTTGCATCTTTCTTTTGTGGAGCATCTCTAGAGTCCGGATTCTTGATGATCGCAGTGAAAGGACCTCAACACGGAGCTTATGAAGTGAAGGACCGAACTACAAAGGTTGTAATCCCAAACTCTTAGATGTTAAAGTGTTTAACATGCTTTGTTTCGCCTAATCTATAGTTTAAAGATCTTGGTTAAGGTTGTTCGGCACGTCTAAATTTTAAATCGGGCACGGTTGATGCCTTGTAAAACCTTGTGAGTGTGCCTAGTAACCCTATAGTGGTATCAGAGCCAGGCTAGAGCTTTAGACGAAGTCTAGGCGAAGTTTAAAGTCCGATCGAACTCCGAATACCCGATAAAACCTAGTTTCTGAAAAAATTTCAAAAAGTTGACATTTTTCATATTAAAAATGCTCAGAAAATAAAGCAGGTAATTTTATGGATAAGTGTGAAAAACGACACCCTAAATCCATCAAAGCGCCGCGGAACCGCGGCCAAACCAGGGTATTGGAGACGGTTCCGCGGCAAGTATTTGGGATTGAGGGTCAGTTTTTGCTACAGTTGATCCGTAGGTACTTTTGCATGTTTCTGGGAAGTTTTAATTTTGCACAAGTGTTGAGTTTTCTGGGTTGTATTGGGAACTCTTTGATTCGATCAGAAAGTTTAACTTCGTTTAGTTTGTCCGGGTAATTTTTAGAACGTGTTAAAAAGTTCGAACGGATATCAATAACTCACTTTTTCCCCTACCGGAAAATTTCCAAGTGTTGGATTTTTCCGTAGTTTAAGAACGTTCTAAGTCATGCAAGTAACGCGGTGGACCCTCTAGAAGAACACAAACCTTAACTCGATTATGTGACCGTCTGAACTGCCTCTAAATCTTAGGGTTTGAGGCAGTACGGCGTTGCCACATGTGAGGTATTGGTTTGACCCTTTTACGGTTGGACCATTGGTACTGTAGCATGTGATGGATGTTTTTAAACTAATTTCAAGTGTTAAGAACTATTTGGGAAAACCTGGGTGTTTGATTATTCGATCAGAAAGTTTAACATTGTCTATTTATCTGGAATGTGATACAATATTTGGAATCCACAATGTCACGACCCGAAAGTACGGAACGTGACCGGCACTTAGATTACGAAGCGTCTAGAGGCGCCACGTAACCTAAGTAAGCCGAAGCCCAGAAATCTAAACCATAGAAGAAGAAGAAGAAGAAGAAGAAGAAGAAAAAGAAAACAAGATTAAAAGCATCAGCAATTTTCCCAAAAATTTCGGCAGAGTCTCCTCTGTAAAAACTGGCCCCCAAACGGGTACAACAAGTATAATATACATAAACAATAAAAAGCATCCCCAAACGGGAGCTAGCATCAACGCCAACAGGCGGAAACAACCACAGCAAGCACAATAATATACAACGCCAATAGGCGAGGCTCAAAACTCAAAAGAAAACAAAACCACCAGATCTGAATAACACATGCGCGACTCTATGGTCGAAATAAACAACTGGTCCAATAAACTTATCAAGTAATACAAATATGGTTGATGGAGCTTACTAGATACAAATGAATGAATAAAAGTACAATGGTGGTTCGGATACAAGTGAACCAACCTACCGTGCAAATCACCCTGAAGAAAAGATGTGCCAACAAGCTGCCACGGAAACCTGTACATCGAACCTGTAAAGAATTTGGCACAACGGGGGTGAGTTGCCAACTCGTGAGTAGAAGACATCTACGAAAAGAAATCGAATGCACGACGCTATCCTAGGTCATAATAATAATACACTATAATATCCCAATCATCTAGTAATAGCAGGGTAATACTACGTGTAAGTGCAAATACTCCGTGTCGTGTCAGTGCCTCATATAATACTATGTCATATGAATGAAATGCATGCACCATGAAGGTAAAGTGACAAATCCTGAAATCCAGATATATATGTATAAAAAAATCTTTAGCTATTATCATAGTAGAATGTGTATAAGAATCTGAAATCTGAATAATGAAACCCATGGAAATCCGTGTCAAACATCGACACAACACATGTAATCTCAAGTCTCAATATCTCGGGCTCCGTCAGTCCGGATCGGCCCATATCATCAAATCTCACGACAACGGTCGGTATCCTCCGGATATCCGCCGCGCCAGACATCACCGGTAGGTAGCCTTCCCCTGACAGGCTCATCGTCTACAACTCGATCTTCTTGCCCCGGGGTACCATACCGGGCCCACCATGTACCCGAGACGGTTCATCCACTCCTCGAATCGGGTCTCGAAATCCAACAGAAAACATGAAATACTCATGGTGGACGACTCATACATCACGAGAAAACCGCATCTTATTTAAAAAGAGAAGAGGAGAGAGAGAGAAGTTTTTATATATTTTTGCGGTTTTCCCCAAAAATCCAGAAATCTCATAGAAATCCAAATCTCAAAATCATGAGTAAGTATATGATAAGTGTCAGCATATGCCCATACTACTGTGCGATAACATGAAATATGAATGCATCAATGTCTAAGTAATAAATATCATGTCTTATACTAATGTCAGAAAATAATCACAATATTATATCTGTCTAGTTGCTAACTGATTCTATCCATAAAAGACAATATGATCTAAAGTGTACGTGACATAGCAATTACCGATGATGATGTGTGTGAGCCGGCAAATAAGTGTGCGTGGAACATGCGCATCATCGGTAATAGTGCTGGTGTCCTAACAGGTAAAGTTTATACTGATTATAGCAACATATAAAAGAACATGCACCATGATGATTACAGTATGAATGTAAATACAGATGTGCATTATCCACTCCTCTGCGAGATACGAGTACAACTACCACTATGTGAGTCGAACCTAAACCAGTGTCCATCTAACATCCTAAGGAATTAAACCTAATAGACTAGTCAGTAAGAAACTAGAGTCTGCCTAAGGTCTTAATCAATATCTCTAATAGTCGGCGATCCCGCCTCAATAGCATCACGTACGTAGTACGGCTTCCTCGAATCAAGAGTGCGGATCAATCATCAAATCTAAGCCTCGTACGGTAAAATCCATCGTACGGCATCCCAATATCGGGGTACGGTCAAGTATCTCCTAGGTGTCTCCTCATTCGTATAATGTCATCATCAGCACATCTCATGATCAAGGTGTTAAACTGTGATCGCATACATCAATCATATATCATTGCCATCATGATAAGCATCATTAGTTTATCCTCAGAAATATCATGTCGTAATCAAGTTATACATATATCATATCGTGATCAGTCATCAGTTACAGTCCGGGTACTATTCTAGCGTCCCATGTACATCAATATCACCACCACTCTTTATAATTTATATATGCATGTTCATTATCTCATTCTCTAATGATCCGCTAACACTTTATTACGACTGTATAGTCAAGAATCACGGCATCAAGCCCAGTTATACTATTTCATCATACCTCGGATATCATATCACATCAATGAATCCCATATACGTGTGGTGTATATATATACACCTATACCTAGTTTTATATATATACACACATATACGTATACGCCAAGTCAAGTTTTAGTGTGTGCGTGTATGTTTCTATCAGAAACCTACGAACCTTTCCCAAAGTATTCATCCTCAGGTATGGTTTTCCTAAATCAGTCTAGTCCCGCCTAGGGTCATTACTAGGGTCCTGCTCGGTAAGAATCTAGGGTCACATCGGGTTTCCTAATGTCACTAAGTACTATTCCTATTCTACGTTGCGGGGGTGCTAAACGCCATCCACCCGACTTCCCCCCGTAGATATACATCTACTCACCTGGTCCATGTCTGCCGAAGACAGTGTCGCCATCCTCCTCTTCATCGCCCGCAGTCCACGTGAGGGGTACCTAGACGCAAACATTTAAATAGCATCGTAAACTGAATCACATACAAAAGTCAAACGATACAAAGAACAAGCATAGGTTAAAACCTATGTCCCGTCCACGCAAAAGAACCAAATACCGCTCGATATCGGCGTACAAACTCCGATGGATCGAGATAACATCATCAAACAACTTGTAGTTTAAAAACACATTACTTATACCATAAAACACGATTAAATCCATCGAAACCCTAAAATCTATCAAACTGTCCAATTTCGCAAAAACCCGAAAATGCCAATATACCGTTTTTCATCAAAACTTGACATTTAAATGAAACTAATGGTCATAAAACTCATTAAATAGCATTACTAGACTATACAAACCATTACTATATTTTTATTACACAAATTTATATAAATTTGAAATTTCTAGTTTACAACATTTA
Source organism: Agapanthus africanus (assembly GCA_030015575.1). Lineage (NCBI taxonomy): Eukaryota > Viridiplantae > Streptophyta > Magnoliopsida > Asparagales > Amaryllidaceae > Agapanthus > Agapanthus africanus. Next base: position 237,836,424 of record CM057337.1, read on the forward strand.
ACAATTTTCAACATTTTCCAAGCAAAATACCACAATTCCACCTCAAAACATGATTTTGCATAAATTAATGACTTAAACCACAATTTATGATGATAATGATATAATGAAACCAATATTATATTTTAAATCCCTTTTATTTAGAATTTTCCAAAATCTAGTTAACAAAATAATAGCATTTTATTACTATTTTCCAATTATCAATTGAATCTAGTGATCAAACTAAGTTTTTCTTTCCATTAACATGTTAATATGCTCACTAAAACTACAATCTAATGATAGAAATCTTAATTGGAATTTTATATTACCCATAAACATATTTTATAAAAAACTAGTTAGCTAAAAAGTATAATTAAATCAATTTTAGGTTAACAATTTACAACATATCATCCCTATAAGAATTTCCACTTCTAAATATGTTAAACTAGTGATTATAACCCTCATTAATTAATAAAAATCACAACTTGATTTTTCAAACCCTAACTTGAATTTTAAAAGTAGTAAATAGAATTAATAGATTAAATCTAATTAAACTTTAAAAGAAATATCTAATAGAAATAAAATAAAAGAGAAGGATTTATACCTCCACAACCTCATGTCCAAACTTGAAAATGAGCCTCAAAAATACATGCTTTCCCACTCCAAATTCCATGTAAAGAAGAGTAGAGAATAAAGGGTATGAAAATATATATGATTTTGTGGAATTTTAATTGAATTTTTGATGTATTTTTGATGATTTTTGAATAAAAATGAGGTGGAAAATGGGGGGGGCTGCCATGGATGAGTTGTGGCCGGCCATGGGGAGGGAGAAAGAGAAAAGAGTGAAGAAAAGTGTGGAAGTTTCAAGAAAGAATCATCATTTAAAGTCTTTTCATGGTTTAATTAATTATTTATTTATTTATTTACTATAGCAACTCAAGAAAGCTCTAGAAATTAGGAAAAATTTGCAAATAATTTTTGCATGATACACACTAAATTCTAATATGCCATGGTTCATTTTTACAAATTAAAACCATTTAAATTTGTAATTTACACTAATTTAGTGTAAAAATAAAGCTTATGTTAATATTTAAAATAATTAATTTAGGAATTTTTTTTAATTAAACTAAAAATTTATAAGTGGCTAAATAAACACTATTTACTAGTAATTACATAATTAAATAGGTATTTTTGAATTTATAATGAAAAACAATCACGGTTTGGTTTTACGAAAAATACGTTTTACTTTACCGAAAATCCTAAAATTCACTTAAACACTTTTATTCATTTAATTATTTATTTAATTATTTTTAAAACGTTACAATCTTCCCCCCTTTAAGAAATTCGGTCCCCGAATTTAAATTAAAACTCCCCCTCCAAATACTAAAACATTTAGCAAAACACTCAAATCATCGGGGCTCCGAAATCATCAATACATAACAAAAATCAACTCCGTCAAGCATAACGAAATCATCGGAGTTATGGCGAGAATAAAATATCAAAACCCAATATGAAAACCAACATAATATACATCAATCTACAACTTATATATAGTGTGCATCATAGTGAAACTGTACAAATATCTGGATAAGGAAATATACAAAAACCCCTTTTGAAAATTGCCGTGTGATGCACGTGTCACGGCATAAGTAGCGGACGTTTATTTTAAAAAAAAATAACTATATATATATATATCGTTTATTTAACATACACGTCCCGCCTGGTTACTAAATCAATAATAATAATTAGGAAAACATACTGCTCAAACTAAAATCAATCCCAATCACATCAATAAAATGTCATGTGCGTCCGGTGCGCACTGAAATCGAAACCAATTACAGATACCATGAATACCTACAAAACAAAACTAAGTGCAACAGGTGTGCACCAAAAATATCTGTCAAGTGCAACGGGCGTGCACGACACAATATCAGGTGCATCTAATCTGTACAAAACCCCGATTTAGTGCATCTGGTATGCACAAAATCGCATCAAGTGCGCCAAGTATGCGCAAGAATCCTAATCAGGTGCACATGGTGCACGAAAACATACATCGAATATCAAAATCGAAATCACAGCACAAAAATGCATGAAAACTAGGTCGAAACATATGTCAAAATCACGTGTAACCCCAATGCACGAAATCAAATCAAAAATCCCAAATATATAAAACCAAATCAAGTGTACTGGTTGTGTACTAAACAACATCAATACAACTGATATATGAAACACAAATAGAATGAAGGTACACACATGAAATACCAATCGTAGAACAAAGTCCTCAAAATACCAAAATCCAATCAATGAAAATATGAAATTCAAATCACTAAATCACAATCGTAAACACTATCGTCAATGTGCGCCTCTTTCCTCTGATGTCGGCTGCTTTAAACTCGCCTCTTCGTAGCTATGCAGACTGCGCTACCAACGGCAACACTCATATCTAGAGTCTCCCATGTAATCGATCCCTTCACCTGATATCCGGACTACATTAAACTTTTCGATCGATCCATCAAAATCCCATAATTCTCCGAGAGCTCAACACTCAAGTACAGTTTAAAAATATCCGGTACATACCCCAGCATCGATGATCCAGCTGTAGAAGGGTAAACCCAAGCCTCACTAATGGCACAGCGGAACTGCCGTAAACCCTAAGGTTCAAGGGCGTTCTCGTAGTCATTATGTCGAGTTAGGGTTTCATTCTTCTAGAGGGTCCATCGAAATACCTGCATGTTCTTCCGAATACCTTAAACTTAGGAAAATGGTTTTCTGATAATCGTTCGAACCCTTTAACTTCATCCGGACAGCATGTGAATACCCTTCATCCGCACGCTAAGCAATGCTTCAATCCTCAAGAATAACCAATACTCTAATGGTTATCGCATTCGAGCCACAGCTCCCTCTGCCCGTGGTAACAGAAACCACCATCCGACATCGATGAAGATAGATCAAAGGAACGAATGAAATACGGTGCAAACAATGTACATCCTAAGGCTCCTTAAGCAGAGTAGCGTATCGTAAGTATGCCGCGGACCATACCCACGGTACGTTACTCTACCTAAATCGCCTACTCCATCAACCAAGGGTCACCTAGACTTATACAGGGTTAAACCTAGCGCTCTGATACCAACTTTGTCACGACCCGAAAGTACGGAACGTGACCGGCACTTAGATTACGAAGCGTCTAGAGGCGCCACGTAACCTAAGTAAGCCGAAGCCCAGAAATCTAAACCATAGAAGAAGAAGAAGAAGAAGAAGAAGAAGAAAAAGAAAACAAGATTAAAAGCATCAGCAATTTTCCCAAAAATTTCGGCAGAGTCTCCTCTGTAAAAACTGGCCCCCAAACGGGTACAACAAGTATAATATACATAAACAATAAAAAGCATCCCCAAACGGGAGCTAGCATCAACGCCAACAGGCGGAAACAACCACAGCAAGCACAATAATATACAACGCCAATAGGCGAGGCTCAAAACTCAAAAGAAAACAAAACCACCAGATCTGAATAACACATGCGCGACTCTATGGTCGAAATAAACAACTGGTCCAATAAACTTATCAAGTAATACAAATATGGTTGATGGAGCTTACTAGATACAAATGAATGAATAAAAGTACAATGGTGGTTCGGATACAAGTGAACCAACCTACCGTGCAAATCACCCTGAAGAAAAGATGTGCCAACAAGCTGCCACGGAAACCTGTACATCGAACCTGTAAAGAATTTGGCACAACGGGGGTGAGTTGCCAACTCGTGAGTAGAAGACATCTACGAAAAGAAATCGAATGCACGACGCTATCCTAGGTCATAATAATAATACACTATAATATCCCAATCATCTAGTAATAGCAGGGTAATACTACGTGTAAGTGCAAATACTCCGTGTCGTGTCAGTGCCTCATATAATACTATGTCATATGAATGAAATGCATGCACCATGAAGGTAAAGTGACAAATCCTGAAATCCAGATATATATGTATAAAAAAATCTTTAGCTATTATCATAGTAGAATGTGTATAAGAATCTGAAATCTGAATAATGAAACCCATGGAAATCCGTGTCAAACATCGACACAACACATGTAATCTCAAGTCTCAATATCTCGGGCTCCGTCAGTCCGGATCGGCCCATATCATCAAATCTCACGACAACGGTCGGTATCCTCCGGATATCCGCCGCGCCAGACATCACCGGTAGGTAGCCTTCCCCTGACAGGCTCATCGTCTACAACTCGATCTTCTTGCCCCGGGGTACCATACCGGGCCCACCATGTACCCGAGACGGTTCATCCACTCCTCGAATCGGGTCTCGAAATCCAACAGAAAACATGAAATACTCATGGTGGACGACTCATACATCACGAGAAAACCGCATCTTATTTAAAAAGAGAAGAGGAGAGAGAGAGAAGTTTTTATATATTTTTGCGGTTTTCCCCAAAAATCCAGAAATCTCATAGAAATCCAAATCTCAAAATCATGAGTAAGTATATGATAAGTGTCAGCATATGCCCATACTACTGTGCGATAACATGAAATATGAATGCATCAATGTCTAAGTAATAAATATCATGTCTTATACTAATGTCAGAAAATAATCACAATATTATATCTGTCTAGTTGCTAACTGATTCTATCCATAAAAGACAATATGATCTAAAGTGTACGTGACATAGCAATTACCGATGATGATGTGTGTGAGCCGGCAAATAAGTGTGCGTGGAACATGCGCATCATCGGTAATAGTGCTGGTGTCCTAACAGGTAAAGTTTATACTGATTATAGCAACATATAAAAGAACATGCACCATGATGATTACAGTATGAATGTAAATACAGATGTGCATTATCCACTCCTCTGCGAGATACGAGTACAACTACCACTATGTGAGTCGAACCTAAACCAGTGTCCATCTAACATCCTAAGGAATTAAACCTAATAGACTAGTCAGTAAGAAACTAGAGTCTGCCTAAGGTCTTAATCAATATCTCTAATAGTCGGCGATCCCGCCTCAATAGCATCACGTACGTAGTACGGCTTCCTCGAATCAAGAGTGCGGATCAATCATCAAATCTAAGCCTCGTACGGTAAAATCCATCGTACGGCATCCCAATATCGGGGTACGGTCAAGTATCTCCTAGGTGTCTCCTCATTCGTATAATGTCATCATCAGCACATCTCATGATCAAGGTGTTAAACTGTGATCGCATACATCAATCATATATCATTGCCATCATGATAAGCATCATTAGTTTATCCTCAGAAATATCATGTCGTAATCAAGTTATACATATATCATATCGTGATCAGTCATCAGTTACAGTCCGGGTACTATTCTAGCGTCCCATGTACATCAATATCACCACCACTCTTTATAATTTATATATGCATGTTCATTATCTCATTCTCTAATGATCCGCTAACACTTTATTACGACTGTATAGTCAAGAATCACGGCATCAAGCCCAGTTATACTATTTCATCATACCTCGGATATCATATCACATCAATGAATCCCATATACGTGTGGTGTATATATATACACCTATACCTAGTTTTATATATATACACACATATACGTATACGCCAAGTCAAGTTTTAGTGTGTGCGTGTATGTTTCTATCAGAAACCTACGAACCTTTCCCAAAGTATTCATCCTCAGGTATGGTTTTCCTAAATCAGTCTAGTCCCGCCTAGGGTCATTACTAGGGTCCTGCTCGGTAAGAATCTAGGGTCACATCGGGTTTCCTAATGTCACTAAGTACTATTCCTATTCTACGTTGCGGGGGTGCTAAACGCCATCCACCCGACTTCCCCCCGTAGATATACATCTACTCACCTGGTCCATGTCTGCCGAAGACAGTGTCGCCATCCTCCTCTTCATCGCCCGCAGTCCACGTGAGGGGTACCTAGACGCAAACATTTAAATAGCATCGTAAACTGAATCACATACAAAAGTCAAACGATACAAAGAACAAGCATAGGTTAAAACCTATGTCCCGTCCACGCAAAAGAACCAAATACCGCTCGATATCGGCGTACAAACTCCGATGGATCGAGATAACATCATCAAACAACTTGTAGTTTAAAAACACATTACTTATACCATAAAACACGATTAAATCCATCGAAACCCTAAAATCTATCAAACTGTCCAATTTCGCAAAAACCCGAAAATGCCAATATACCGTTTTTCATCAAAACTTGACATTTAAATGAAACTAATGGTCATAAAACTCATTAAATAGCATTACTAGACTATACAAACCATTACTATATTTTTATTACACAAATTTATATAAATTTGAAATTTCTAGTTTACAACATTTAACAATTTTCAACATTTTCCAAGCAAAATACCACAATTCCACCTCAAAACATGATTTTGCATAAATTAATGACTTAAACCACAATTTATGATGATAATGATATAATGAAACCAATATTATATTTTAAATCCCTTTTATTTAGAATTTTCCAAAATCTAGTTAACAAAATAATAGCATTTTATTACTATTTTCCAATTATCAATTGAATCTAGTGATCAAACTAAGTTTTTCTTTCCATTAACATGTTAATATGCTCACTAAAACTACAATCTAATGATAGAAATCTTAATTGGAATTTTATATTACCCATAAACATATTTTATAAAAAACTAGTTAGCTAAAAAGTATAATTAAATCAATTTTAGGTTAACAATTTACAACATATCATCCCTATAAGAATTTCCACTTCTAAATATGTTAAACTAGTGATTATAACCCTCATTAATTAATAAAAATCACAACTTGATTTTTCAAACCCTAACTTGAATTTTAAAAGTAGTAAATAGAATTAATAGATTAAATCTAATTAAACTTTAAAAGAAATATCTAATAGAAATAAAATAAAAGAGAAGGATTTATACCTCCACAACCTCATGTCCAAACTTGAAAATGAGCCTCAAAAATACATGCTTTCCCACTCCAAATTCCATGTAAAGAAGAGTAGAGAATAAAGGGTATGAAAATATATATGATTTTGTGGAATTTTAATTGAATTTTTGATGTATTTTTGATGATTTTTGAATAAAAATGAGGTGGAAAATGGGGGGGGCTGCCATGGATGAGTTGTGGCCGGCCATGGGGAGGGAGAAAGAGAAAAGAGTGAAGAAAAGTGTGGAAGTTTCAAGAAAGAATCATCATTTAAAGTCTTTTCATGGTTTAATTAATTATTTATTTATTTATTTACTATAGCAACTCAAGAAAGCTCTAGAAATTAGGAAAAATTTGCAAATAATTTTTGCATGATACACACTAAATTCTAATATGCCATGGTTCATTTTTACAAATTAAAACCATTTAAATTTGTAATTTACACTAATTTAGTGTAAAAATAAAGCTTATGTTAATATTTAAAATAATTAATTTAGGAATTTTTTTTAATTAAACTAAAAATTTATAAGTGGCTAAATAAACACTATTTACTAGTAATTACATAATTAAATAGGTATTTTTGAATTTATAATGAAAAACAATCACGGTTTGGTTTTACGAAAAATACGTTTTACTTTACCGAAAATCCTAAAATTCACTTAAACACTTTTATTCATTTAATTATTTATTTAATTATTTTTAAAACGTTACACACAAGTAGTTATGAGATAACTAATTTGAATGTTATAAATTTAGCAGTTCAGTCTCAAATGATCGGTTGCCACGGAATTTTGATGCGATCAAAAGTCCGTCGCAATCACGTAGCGTACGCGAATACTCGCCAGGTAAACTTAATAGACAGCCACGCCCCATAGCCCCGACCAAGTGACTGTAGGAGAACCCCGTCGCCAAAAGCATCCGTTCGGGTGCACGCGGCAGCGGTGTTCCGCCTTAGTGCACTTCCTCGACGGCATCTGGGGGTGTGACCGTCTACTAAAGTTTGCGGCGAGCATTCGATCAGGATGTCGGGAATCTTATTGAATTGCCCGACTTGATATTGAAAAGTGTTTTCGATAATGAGACTAAAATGCGGGCTTTATAATTGTTAGGCATGCGATGTCTAAGGAATTCATTTGGTTAGGCATGCGATGTCTAAGGAGGTTGCGGATTCCAACTGTTGTAGTTTTACACTTTCTTTTCTTTGACCGTAAGTATAGTATGTAGTTGTATCGCCGGTTTTCGTTGCTATACATCAACAACAATCAGTGTATGCATACTTACTTACGTTGATGATATGAGATATTATGTGTTGTTGTGATATGTTGTATTGGATCGTCGTGTTTTTGAATAGCCGGGGGTTTTATGTGAAATGAGAGTTTTTCATTTTCATTCATGTAAAATTCATTGTATGTAATATTCTTTTATTGGGGCACTTTCGAGCTGAGGATGATGTCATTGTTGTATATTATTTACTTTTCCGCATTAGGTAGACCCAAGGCGGGGAGCACAAGTAACCGGGTTCTAGGGTCCAGTGGGAGACCATCTCGAGGAGTCGAGACCGGGTCTCCTAACCCTAGAATTGGCAGTGTTGCTTGTCGCTCTCATAGGGGTCTAGGGATGTGGGTTTGGCTATTCATCGCGACCGTGGAATCCGTGTTTTATACAGGCTCGTATTAAAAACACGGACCTCCTACTATATCCAATATTTCATATATGTTCTTCTGCTGCAATGTTCTGTGATGAGATCATATTACTGCCTGAGACGAATGTTTATATTATATATATATATATGATATATATTATATATTGTTGATTTCATTTCATACCTGATGCTTGTGAAGCATAATAAAATGGGACTTCATTAATGAGATTAATGAAATAAAAGAAACCTAAAGATGTTGTAGAAACTTGTTTTAAAAACTGGTTGCTCTAGTTCTTGCTTTGCATAGCGGTATTTCTTGTAGAATATCCAGCACCTTATTCGATAAGGAAAGAGCCGAGATCTCTTCACCGGGAGTGACCTCTTTAGCAAAACTGGCAGATGCTACAAACTCACGGTTTAGTTTTGGATTACTTCTATAGTTCTTGCTTTGCATAGTGATATTTGTGAAATATCCTGCACCTTATTCAATGAGGAAAGAGCCGACGATCCCTTCACCGGGAGTGACCTCTTTAGCAAAACTAGAAAAGGCCTCAAAAACATTCCATTTAAAATCACTCGATTCTACAACGATATCAAGTTCATTACGCAAAGGATTTTCTTAAAAACCTGTCGTAACCCTCCGTCATTTCAGATAAGTAATAGTTAGTATTCGTGCTGTGTTTGTTGACCTCTGTCAAGGCGTAGTGTGCGGTAGCTGATTAGTGCTTATATGTATAAACATATGATGTGATTGATTTAGCGTAGTCGTGCGACCTTGTTGACCTCTGTCAGGGGTCATGCGGGTGGGTTTACTTCAATCAGGAAATGACGGGTTGAACTTGACTAGCAGCCTATGATTTGTTGACCTCTGTCAAGGTCATAGGACGCTTGGGGTAAAATATTATTGGGAATTTCAAGTGTTGAAATTTGTAATGAGATTGCATACCTTCTATGAGATAGTTGGATCCCAATACCCGCTGCGAGTAAGAGTTACTCCTGTGAGAGTTTTACACATTACAATTAGCCGATCAAGTAGGTGTCTAGAAAGGTGTTAACGGGGTTAAGCCCCTGGGAAATGAGGTTTACTTTAATTAGGTCTGTGCGAAAGCACGGGGAACCTCCCTCAAAGTACCGACACTGGCCTGGCCGAAAGATTGGCGAACTTGTAGCATGTAATTAATCCCGACTAGTCTTTCCTTTTAGGGTTTGAAGGAAGATTTGACTAAAACAGTGGGAGACATCCTGATTAGATATATTAATAACCAATCTAATCTTGCAAGAGCATACGCTGAGTGTTTTCTTCTCTCTCTCTTCAGGTAGTGACCATATCACGCCTTAATCAAGATAATATTACGGATGTATTAACCGAACCCGCTTCTTATACTGAGCTGGGGAACATTGGTCCCGCTCTAACTTATAATTGTTATAAGACAGAGCAGGAAATAGGGGATTACCAGAAATCCCGTGCCGTCCAAACGAAGAAAGTTCATGTTGATGCATCTTCTTCGGGTGTGTTCATTACACAGAACTGTTTCTCTATATCCTTTACGTCCTGGGTATTTGATACCGGATCAGGAGCCCACATATGTAATTTGTTACATGGGCTACAGATAGGTAGAGGACCGAGAACGAGTGATAAGTTTCATGAGATAGAAACGGTGCAAGTGTTGCAGCCAGTCTGTTGGTAGTTATCACCCTGTATTAGAAAATACGTTGATTCTGAACGAATGTTATTAGATACCGAACCTGATATACAACATCATATCAGTCTCTTTATTAGTAAAGAAGGATATAATTTTGTATTGTTGGATAATATTTTAAACATTTCCTATATTAAGAGTTGATCGGTTCAGGCACGTTATCTAAAAGCATAAACGTTCTAAATCAATCCACAGTTCTTAGTATACAGAACACACAAGAGAAATAGTTCAGAAATGAATGAATCCTTCTTGAGGCATTATAGACTAGGTCATATCAATGCGACCCGACAAGCTAAGTTACATTTAGATGCATATTTAAATTAGTTTGAATTTAAATCTTGTGAAACTTGTCGGTCATTCCACAAAGATAAGATGACTATAGCTCTGTTTATTGGAAACAGAGAAAGAGTTGGTGAACTCTTGGGATTGATACTGTAACATTTCAAAAAAAATAAAATATTATTTTTGGGAATTTTTATAATTTAATATTAATTGTTAATGAATATTTTAATATTTCGGTAAAATTAAATACCGATAAATGGGGAAAATTTTGGAAAAAATTATACAAAATTCTAAAATAGGGTACTTTATGGAATTATGCCATTTTTAAGTTTTTATGATTAATTATATGCTAATTTAGTGCTAATCGCGATTAAAAATCACTAATCGGGTTTTTAGCATTTTTGGTGCAAAACATGCACATATCATTTTTCCACACTTGTCACATTTCTTACATGTTGTGGGTGTATAGTTGCCTAGAGTCACCATTGTGAGGAGAAGGAAATAAAGAAAAAGGAAAAGAAGAGAAAAAGGTAGGAATGATTATGAGAGAGAAAGAGTGGGTCAACTCTTTTGTCTTGAGCCATCCCCTCCTCATTTCATCATATCATTTCTCTCTCCCTCTCCCTCTTGGGCTGCTGCTGCTCCTACTCCTCCTTCTTCTTCCTCCATCTCCCATCCCCCATAACACCATGAAATTCACCCCAAAACCCTATTCCCATTTCACAAAAATTGCTCCCAAGCTCACTAGCTACACATTGGACCTAGAAAGAGAGGATCTTGAGGACTTTGAGCAACTCAAGAAAATTCTTGAGTTGCCAAAGGAGGTAATTTCTGCACCATTAGTATAGTATTTCAATTCCTTGTGCATCTATACTTGTTTCATGTCGATATTGTGTCATTTTGAGGACTTTGGAAATTTCAGGTTAGGGTTTAGGGTTTGATCTGAAATCAAAGATGAATTGAGGTGTAATTAGAGACTACAACCCCTGTTGTGATGTTACATTGGACCAAACCAGAGACAAGAACCCAGAATACGGATTTATAGAAACGATATCGGGGAAAACTGTAATTCTGCGAGTGTGTTTTGAAATCTGCTATCACCCGAGCCACCTGAAAATAATTCTGGGTTGACGGTAAGAAGTACAGACACCTAGGAACCACCACCCAAAACCCTAGCCCCTACCTCTTTCCCCAGGCCGCCAATAAATTCCTTTTGGCCGCAATTTTCAGCCAGAGCAGGTGGGTTTGGGCTCGTTTTTGTTCCAGGGCCCTATCTTCAGTAAACTTGACCCATGGCATGTACAATTTTGACTGATTCCATCAAGGATAGAATCTGGGGTAGTTTTCTTGTGTTGGTGCATGGTTTACGACTTGTTTTAGCATGGATTTTGGTATTTGATGATTCGTTTCTGTCGGGTGGCGTTTGAACGTCAACGACAAAGGATTATTGATCGTGTTTGCATGCGAGACTATAGGTTTTTACCTATGGGCGTAGCGTATGCCGTTTTGGTTTCCGATGTGATTTTCATGTGCTTTAGCGTTTGTGATATACTTGTAGGTACCCTACGTGATGTTGAGGCGATGAAGATGAAGATGGAGACATCAGCATCGGCACACGAGAAGCAAGGTGAGTAGATTTATATCTACGGGGAGAAGTCGGGTGGATGGCGTATAGCACCCCCGCAGTTCATGGTGATGTATACGAATACGTATACACACAGATATTGATTATATATTGTTTGGGATTATTGATGATAAAGATGGATTCTAGGTGTGATTGGATTGGTTTAGTGTTGCAAAACCATAGAGTAGTGGTTGCACCACACTTACACACACACCCATACTTGCATACATTCTTCTTTCATATGTGCGTATATGGGAATATATATTTATGTGTTCACATGGGTATGGGACTATGTGTTCATATACTGGATTTGAGGATAGTATTTGGGATTTGAGGTGAGTCGATGAGATTTGATTTGAGACCGTGAGATCGGTGATATGGCAGGATTCGTATTTGAGATACGTCATGATGTTATAGCGGATCTTTGGACGACGATATCATGTGAATGGTGATATACATAGAATAGTTGACTTGTGATCGAGACATGAGATAAGATATGTTAAGATAGCTATAATGGGTCGCATTGGGCGATGTATACTTCTTTATGATGATATGTGCTGATGATATTGGTTTGTACGAGACTGTAGATCAGTAGTCAGATCATAATTATATTGATGATATTAGTATTGTACTAGACGTAGATCAGTACCCCGAATTATGATCTTTGATAAAGAGGATACCAGATGAATAATATGATGAATGTGATATTGACCCGTACCCAGATTTGGGATATCGTACGACGGATTTACGTACGAGCTATATATTGATGATTGATCCGCACTCTTGACTTGGGAATATCTGATTATAGATATGATATCGGATGTGATATTATCGAGGCGGGATCACCGACTAATATATACATATATATGTGTCGACTCAGATGTTAGGCGGTTGCCTTACTTTTAATTCAGCTTGTTAGTTCAGCCGTATAGTTAGTGTAGTTGTATGACTCATATTATATTAAATGCAGATTAGTTATCGTGGTGTCTAGTATTTAGCTCCCGCACATTATTGCTGTTCGCTCCGCATCGCATACTTATATTGTGATTTCATATTCCATTGTTGATATCGTACTGTTAGGACACCAACACCATTACCGATGATGCGTATGTTCCACGTACACTTACTTGCCGGCTCACACACATCCTCATCGGTAATTGCCATGTCACGTACACTTTAGAAAATACTATTTCCTTGACATAGCTTGTTAGCTAATAGTTTCGACATGATATTAGTGTACTTGCCTTGTATGCTAGTTTAGACATTGTAGTTATTACTTGCTACTTCATGCATATTGTTATTCACTGTTATGCCGCATTCATGGATTTTTATGCCTATATTCATTGTTTTACATGCCATCGATGATTTGGATTCGGATTTTCATGAGATTTCCTGGATTTGGAGGGGAAACCGTAAAAACATTTATAAAGTTCTTTTCTCTCTCCTTTTAAATGAAAAGTGCGGTTTTCCCATGATGTATGAGTCGTCCACCATGAGTTTGCTAATGGATTTCGAGACCCGATTCGAGGAGTTGGATGAACTGTTTCGGGTACATGGTGGGCCCGGTGCGGTACCCCGGGGCGAGAAGGTCGCAGAGGATGGCGTTGAGCCTGGCGAGCTCTACCGAACGGTGATTTTACCCGACGCGTCGGATATCAGGAGGATACCGTCATGATCTTGAGATTGATGGTAGGGGGCGGTCTGGACTGACGGCGCCCTAGATAGTGAGATTGAGACATTGAGATTTTGAGATATTGAGGTACTGAGATTTGATGATCCAGGCCAGTCCGGATAGCCGGAGCATGAGATATTGGGATTTATGTTTTGTGTCGATGCTAGACACTGTTTATACTGATTTCATTATGATACCTCGTTTTAAATTTACAAAGAATCTCACTAAGTTATGAAAGCAGTTTCTTCGTTTTCATGTATTCTGTTTTCATGCATTCATATCTCATCCATATGATATATTGCTAGCTGAGGCACTGACACGAGCACTTGGTATTACAGTTGTTTAGAGGTATGCCCTAGCCATTGTTATAGGTTGCAGGTTATATATTTGAGGATATATTATGATCGTATGACCTAGGATTGTGTTGTTCATGCGATTTCTGTTCGTAGATGTTTTCTACTCACGAGTTGGCAACTCACCCCCATTGTGCCACAGTTTCTTGCAGGTTTTGCCGTACAGGTTTCATTACGGCTTTGTTGGCACTACTTCCATTTCCGGGTGATTTGCTAGTAGGTGGGTTCACTTGTATCGTGACCATCGTTATATCTTGTATATTATTATTCAGTTATATCTAGTAAATTCCATCAACCAAACATGTATTTATTTCAGATAGAGACCAGTGTTGTTTATTTTTTCGACCTTAGAGTCGCGCGTTGTATTTTTATGGATTTCATGCTACTTGAGTTTTCTGTTGAGTTTTGATCCTCGCCTTTCGGCGTTGTATATTATATTGCTTGCGTGGTTGTGACCGTCGATTGACGAAGAGCTAGCTCCCATTTGGGGATGCATTTTTCATTATATATGCTTTATCAGGTTTTGTACCCGTTTGAGGTCAGTTTTTACAAAGGAAACTCTGCCAAAATTTTTAGAAAAGACTTGTGATTTTAAAATGCATATTTCGGCTTATGTTGCAAACTATTTGATTTAAAATGGTTTTCCTCCACTCTACTACTTTTCTTGGTTTGGATTTCTGGGTTTTCGGCTTACTTAGATTACGTACGCCTCGAGATGTAGGGTTCCTAGGCATCCTAATGAGGTCTCACAAGGCATCAACCATGCCAATTTCAAAAAATCTAGGTGCCGAGAAACCCGACTACTGATCGTTTGCTAGAAAACTAGGCGAAAAAGCTAACTAGTTAACACTTAACTATGAGAAAACGGATATACAACCTTTGTAGATCCGGTGCTCCACCTCCATAGCTCCGCAACGAAGTCCTCTCCGCTGTCCAAAAAGAATCCGGGCTCTAGCGTCGACTTCATCGGAGAATAAGCGAGCTAGGTCGTCGATGTCCATGCCGAAGATGATCTACGTCGAGGCATCGCTAAATCAAGCTCCGACTTCACCAAGTCAAGAAACTTGTGAAGAAAACACACTCTACTGCTTGGCAAAAGATAGAGGATGAAGAAATAGGCAGTGGGTAGACTTTAGAATTGGATTTCTCACTCAAATCATCAATCCACCATTGATGACCTCAAGCTTCTTCAAAGAAGAAGATGAAGAAGAAGAAGAAGAAAGTTATGATAAGTTTAATTTAGAATAGAAAAGAATAATAATCTTATCATAATTTTCACCATGGTTAGGTGTAGAGAATTAACTTAGGTTAGATCTATGGTTAGGGTCAAAAGAAGAAGACAAAATGGTTAAGTGGTCAAAGTTTCATGAAGCTTCAATAAGCTTCATGAAGAATAAAGAAAGAAAACCATTTTGTTTTTCTTCTTTTATGCTTTAATTATTTTCCAAAATGAATAAGCAAATAATTAAAAGAATATGCAAAACCCTAATCATCATCTTGACCATAGTTTAATTCAATACACTTAACCAAAAACCATGTATCATCAAACATGATACAAGAAAGTGCACAAAACTATATCGTATATACAATGTGCACACCCGAGCGAGAAAATCCATTTAAAGTGAACCGATACTAGTTAATGCAAAGTAATATATCAAATATATAATTATGCATTAAATCATTAAATCAACACTTGATTCAATGATCCGGTCATGTCGCACATAACCGACTGGTATCATCAGTAACAACTTATCGAATCAACACTTGATCCGATAACTTGGCTATATCGCATATAACCGATCAATGTCACATCGCGAGAGTCGAATACAGTATCACATACTGGTATTATTCTCGGTCCCGCACATATCTCATATGCGCTCCTATTTCGTTTCGCTTGAGCCAGGAAACCTCTGTGTAGGACTCTAAAGACTCGTCAATACGCCGGCAGCAGATGATGATCATATCAAACACCCACAAGCCGCAAGCGGTCTGCTAAACGTAACGGCCACCCGGGTATTGAGCGATCTGAAGATCGACGAGCAAGCCCGCTCACACTCCAGTGAATCCGACCAGTAACACTACCGTACAGTCCGGTCTGATCGTCTGATATGTCGCATATCTCGCCTAGGGGTGGTAAACGTCAGACCCCAATAGCTCAATAAGTCGTGTCGGTATGAGGTCTATAACTGTTCGAGAAACTACTGGTAACATTTACCAGTAAATCTCAGCAACCCTGGCCAGGGATTTCCTGTTATAGCCAATCGAACACAGCGCAACATCAACCCCCTATACCGGGAGAGACGAATCCCCTCCTATCGCTCATTGCCTCCATGTGACTCGGGACTGTACCCAAAAACCACCGTTTTGCATGCCCTCTTGGACGTGGTAAGATGGAAATCAAAGCACAGTGGGAACCACACAAGACTCTATGACGATCTCGGGTCGACAGACTACTCTGTACCAGTGTCACCAGAGAACTGCCATCTGACGTGAGGTATAATACCATCTGGGAGTTCTCGGCGAGTCCGTCCAGTGTACCCAGTCTCTACTGAGCACCCGTATATCATCTCTGATGTCAAACACCAATGGATATGGGATCATCCATCGCCTATCTGCATGGGTCGAGGAGGTACACGCTAGTCTACTCTGGTATATCGATGCCCCATCTCGATACACCCACGACTAGGGACTTTGAAGGATGTACTTATGGACTACCATGTCCCCACTAGTATGATCCGCATCATAGTCCAGGTAGTCAAGCACACATCCTAAGGGCTTTACCAACATGTAACAGAGAGACAATCAGCATACACGTTAAGGTAAAGAGTAATCAGATAACATACTATCATGTCGAGCGAGAAAGTCCTCCTTATATATGTCCCAGCATCCACTACCATATACATCCTATGTACAGTAATGGCCTCTAGGGCATACATATAACTAACAATCTCCCACTTCCAGTAGGGCCATCTGTAGCAGTGGTTGTAGTATCTCATACTCAACCATCCCATAAAATTCTCTCTCTGGGAACAGGCCTTTGTGAGTGGATCCGCTGTGTTGTCCTCTGAGTCTACTCTCCTAACCTCGATCTCCCTGGAGATCAACCATCTCCATGATCAAGTGATACTGCCTTAGAATATGTCTGGATCACTGATGGGACGGACGTTCCTTGGCATAAGCCACAACTCCATTGTCACACAATGGGAGGAACTAAGTTCATCTCATGAACCAATATACACCCAGACAGCCACTTTGGTAGCATCTTAAGTAGCGATGTATCTAGTCTTTATCGTCTAGTATGCCACGGTATCTAGCTTGGAACTCTTCCAACATACCGTCCCTTTACTGAAGGTAAAGACAATGCCTGCGACTGACATTCAGTCGTCATTATCACCCTGGAACTCTTCCAGTGATTCTCCCCAGGACCGATTGATACCATCTCACTACAACTAGTGAGAATCCTAACATCCAATTAGATCTATCTCATAGATCCAAAATCCAGGATTTAGTAGGTATCACTTTAATCCTATATGGAGAATCTTTGTGATAAGCGGAGATTGATCGAGCGTAGCATAAGAAACTCCTTCCCTATCAAGAGTATGTCATCCACGTACTCTACGAGGATCGTCACCATACTCCCTACTACCTTCTTGTTTATACAAGGTTCATCTACCATTTTGATGATGTCAACTTCTTTGACTAATCTATCAAAACAGATGTTCCAACTCCGCGATGCCTGCTTTATCAGATAAAGCATCTTGCACACGTTTCCGCTGCTCCCACTGTCTACGAAGCCCTCTGGCTGTGTACTTATAGACGCACTCTTCTAAAACATCATTTAGAAAAGCAGTCATGACACCCAACCACCAGATATCGTAGTCATGGTATGAAGCCGTGGCAAGTAGTATCTGGATGGACTTAAGCATAGGTACTGGAAAAGGTTTTATCATTATCCACGCCTGGTCGATGACGAAAACCTTCAACACGTCTAGCTTTGAAAGTCTCAACTTTTCCATATACACCAAGTAATCTTCTCAAGATATACTTGCTCCTGATGGGGATTTAACCCTTCAGATATAGCAACCAAAGTCCATACTTTGTTGGTGTATATAGATTCCATCTCAGATCACTAAACATCCAGCCATTCTTACAGAGTCTTACTCTCGATGGCCTGCTCGAAACTAGTTGGGTCATCATCTCATGATGCAATCCTCGCTCCCACTGTCATAGAGAAACCAAAGTATCTCTCAGGTGGGTGAGGAACCCTACTAGATCGGCGGAGAGGCTGAGGTTCGTTGGTATCTACTGAATCCCTTGGTTCTATCAAATCATCTGCTGTAGTTCGTATAGCTGGAACATTTTCAGTTCTACATTACAGACTTTGCCTCGAGCTTGTCCGGATTTTGCCTTTTAGACATAGGCCGGACAACCCCAAATCTTAACTAACTTAAGATATGGGCTCTTCCCTTTCCATATCACATATGAAGTGGTAGGCAATTGATTTGATTGGAATCTTATTCAATAGGTATCCAACTTCGTAAGTGCATAACTCCCAAAAGGAAAAAGGTAACTCAGTATTACTCATCATAGAGCACACCATATCAAATAGGGTGTATCAGCTCCGCCCCGATATACCATCGTGCTATGGTGTATACGGAGGAGTAATGCTGAGAGAGAATCTCATTCTCCTTTAGAATAGTCCTGGAATTCCGTGCTCAAGTATTCTCCTCCCTGATCACATCAAAAGACATAATACTTGTACCCTTATTGATTCTCTACTTCTAACTTATATTCTGTGAATATCTCAAAAGGTTCAGACTTGTGTTTCAGCAGGAACATATGTCTGAATCTTGAGAGATTATCAGAGAATGTAATGAAGTATAAAGAACCAGTCCTGGCATGTGTAGACAGGGGACCTACATACATCAACATGTATCATCCCAAGAGTTTACTGACTCTTTCTCTGTTTCCAATAAACAGAGCTGTGGTCATCTTATCTTTGTGACATGACTGGCGAGTTTCACAAGATGTAAATTCAAACTAATTTAAATATGCATCTAAATGTAACTTCAGCCAGTCGGGTCGCAGTGATATGACCTAGTCTACAATGCCTCAAGAAAGATTCGTTCATTTCTGAACTCTTCCTCTTGTGTGTGTTTCGTATACAAAAGAACTGTAGTTTGATTTAGAACATCAATGCTTTTAGATAACGTGCCTGAACCGATCAACTTTTGATATAGGAAATGTTCAAAACATTATCCAACAATACAAAATTATATCATTTCTTTACTAATAAGGAGAGTGATATGATTTTGTATATCAGGTTCGGTATCTAATAACATTCGTTCAGAATCAATGTATTGTAATACAGGGTGACAGTGACCAACAGACTTGGCTGCAACACTTTCCCCGTTTTCTGCCTCATGAAACTTATCACCCGTTCTCAGTTCTCTACCTATCTGTAGCCCTATGTAACAGATAACATATCTGGGATCCTGATCTGGTATCACATACCCAGGACGTAAAGGATACTGAGAAACAGTTCTTTGTAACGAACACACCCGAAGATGATGCATCAGCATGCACTCTCTTCGTTTGGGCGGCACGGGAATTCTGGTAATCCCCAATTTCCTGCTCTGTCTTATAACAATTATAAGTTGGAGAGGGACCAACGTTCCCCAGCTCAGTATAACAAGCGGGTTCGGTCAATATTCCGTATTATTATCTTGATTAAGGCGTGATATGGTCGCTACCAGGAGAGAGAGAGAAGAAAACACTCAGCGTGCGCTCTGTCAAGAATAGATTGGTTTTAATTTTATCTAATCAGGATGGCTCCCACTGCTTTTTATCAAATCTTCCTTCAAACCCTAAAAGGAAAGACTAGCCGGGATTAATTACACACTACAAGTTCGCCAATCTTTCAGCCAGGCCAGTATCGGTACTTTGAGGGAGGTCCCCCGTGCTTTCGCACGAACCTAATTAATGTAAACCTCGTTTTCCCAGAGGCATAACCCCGTTGACACCTTTCTAGACACCTACTTGATCGGCTAATTGTAATGTATAAAACTCTCCCAGGAGTAACTCTTACTCGCAGCGGGTATCGGGATCCAACTATCTCATAGAAGGTATGCAATCTCATTGCAAATTTCAACACTTGAAATTCCCGATAATATTTTGCCCCGAACGATCTATGACCTTGACAAGGTCAACAAACCATAGACCGCAAGTCAAGTTCAACCCGTCATTTCTTGATTGAATCAAACCCACCCGCATGACCCTTGACAAGGTCAACAAGGCCGCACGACTACCCTAACCCAATCTGCATCATATGCATAAGCAGATAAATACTGGTTAGCTACCGCACACTGCGCCTTGACAAGGTCAACAAACGCAGCACGAATACTAAACAGGATTTATCTGAAATGACGGAGGGCTACGACAGGTTTTTCTGAAAACCTATTGCGTAATGAACTTGATATCGTTGTAGGATCGAATGAATTTTGAAATGGAGTGTTTTTGAGGCTTTTCTAGTTTTGCTAAAGGAGTCACTCCCGGTGAAGGGATCGTCGGTCCTTTCCTCGTCGAATGAGGTGCGGGATATATCATATATATCACTGTGCAAAGCAAAACACTTAAAAGCAATCAAAAGACAAACCGAGTGTGTAGCATCTGCCAGTTATTGCTAAAGGATTCACTCCCGGTGAAGGGATCTCGGTCCTTTCCTCATCGAATAAGGTGCAGGATATATCACATATACCGCTGTGCAAAGCAAGAACTGTAGCTACCTGTTTTAATTTTGAAATTCGATTCTACAACATCTTAGGTTTCTTTTATTTCATTAATCATATTAATGAAGTCCCATCATTTAAGTACCTAAACATTACAGATAAATACGACGTACACTTATGCCATCCGCATTCGCCTCGATGTCCCCTCGTGCACCGTTAGGTTAGGTAACTAACGGCAGAGCGGGGCAGGGCTAGCGCGGGTGTAAAACATAAGTAACGCCTATATAATATATCATATATAATATATACTGTATCTATCATAGAACATCACATGATCACATCACAGATATCGCAGCAGAAGAATCATATGAAATATTGGATATACTAGGACATTCGTGTTTTTAATACGAGCCAGTATAAAACACGGATTCCACGGTCGCGATGAATAGCCAAACCCACACCCCTAGACCCCTACGAGAGCGGCAAGCAACCCTACCAATTCTAGAGTTAGGAGACCCGGACTCGACTCCTCGAGTTGGTCTCCCACTGGACTCCAGAACCCGGTTACTTGTGCTCCCTTCCTTGGGTCTATCCTAGTGCGGAAAAGTAAATAATTTACAAACGGTGACTACTTCCGCAACCTGGAAGCGTCCCAATAAAAGAATATTACATACAAGTTTTTACATGAATGAAAATGAAAAACACTCATCTCACATAAAAAACCCCGGCTATTCAAACACGACGATCCAATATAACATATCCAGCAACACATAACATCACATGTCATCAACGTAAGTAAATATGTCCATCCCAATTGTCGTTGACATATAGAAACGAAACCGGCGATATCACATATTACACTTACGGTCACAGAAAAGAAAGTGTAAAACTACAACAGTTGGAATCCGCAATCACCTCAGACATCGCATGCCTGACCAAATGAATTACTTAAACATCGCATGCCTAACAATTATAAACCCCGCATTTTAGTCTCAAAATCGAAAACACTTTTCAATATCAAGTCGGGCAATTCAACAAGATTCCCGACATCCTGATCGAATACTCGTCGCAAACTTCAGTAGACGGCCGCACCCCCGATACCGACGACGAAGTGCACCAAGGTGGAACACCGCTACCGCGAGCACCCGGAGGAATGCTTTCGGCGACGGGGTTCTCCTACAGTCACTTGGTCGGGGCTAAGGAGTGTAGCAGTCTATTAAGTTTACCGGCGAGTATCCGCGTACGCTACGTGATTGCGACGGACTTTTGATCACATCAAAATTCCATGGCAACCGATCAAGTGAGACTAAACTGCTATGTTTATAACATTCATTTAGTTATCTCATAACTATTTGCGAATTCCAATTATTGTATCCCATTCCAGATAATTAGAAAATGTTAAACTTTCCGATTGAACATTCGAACACCCAAGTTTTCCCGATACTGATCAACACATGAAACAAGTCTAACTACATTCCGTTCGTGCCTCAGTACCAACGGTCCAGCCATAGAAGGGTCAAGCCAACGCCTCACATGTGGCACGCCGTACTGCCCCAAACCCTAAGGTTCAAAGGGCAGTTCAAGACGGTCACATAATCGAGTTAAGGTTTGTTGTCTTCTAGAGGGTCCATCGCGTTACTTGCACTCCTTAGAACGTCGTCAAACTACGGAAAAATCCAACACTTGGAAATTTCCCGGCAGGGGAAAAAGTGGGTATTTATATCCGGTCGAACTTTTTAACATATTCTAAAATTTATCCGGAAAGCCACACAGACAAAATTTGATACTCCGATCGAAACACCGAATCCCCAAAACAACTCCAGAAAATTCAACTCTTGAATAAATATTAAAAATTCCCAGAAACACCATAAATAATATATAAGAATTACTGTGCAGAAAAGGATGCACAACACGACAAAAGGGCCGCGGATCCGCCGCCTGAGCCTACTGTAAGGCCGCGGATCCGCGCCCCATTTAATGAATCTTTCGCCTGAGTTTGCACAGTAATTCTTATATTATTTTACTAAGTTTTCTGAATATTTTTAATCTGGAAAAATCCCAGAATTTGGAAAACGTCCAGAGAGCTATTTGTAATAGGGTTTCGGGTTCGTTCGGAGTTCAAAATCCGTCTAGACTTCGCCTAAGGCTCTAGCTAGGCTCTGATACCACTGTAGGGTTCCTAGGCATCCTAATGAGGTCTCACAAGGCATCAACCATGCCAATTTCAAAAAATCTAGGTGCCGAGAAACCCGACTACGGATCGTTTTCTAGAAAACTAGGCGAAAAAGCTAACTAGTTAACACTTAACTACGAGAAAACGGATATACAACCTTTGTAGATCCGGTGCTCCACCTCCATAGCTCCGCAACGAAGTCCTCTCCGCTGTCCAAAAAGAATCCGGGCTCTAGCGTCGACTTCATCGGAGAATAAGCGAGCTAGGTCGTCGATGTCCATGCCGAAGATGATCTACGTCGAGGCATCGCTAAATCAAGCTCCGACTTCACCAAGTCAAGAAACTTGTGAAGAAAACACACTCTACTGCTTGGCAAGAGATAGAGGATGAAGAAATAGGAAGTGGGTAGACTTTAGAATTGGATTTCTCACTCAAATCATCAATCCACCATTGATGACCTCAAGCTTCTTCAAAGAAGAAGATGAAGAAGAAGAAGAAGAAAGTTATGATAAGTTTAATTTAGAATAGAAAAGAATAATAATCTTATCATAATTTTCACCATGGTTAGGTGTAGAGAATTAACTTAGGTTAGATCTATGGTTAGGGTCAAAAGAAGATGACAAAATGGTTAAGTGGTCAAAGTTTCATGAAGCTTCAATAAGCTTCATGAAGAATAAAGAAAGAAAACCATTTTGTTTTTCTTCTTTTATGCTTTAATTATTTTCCAAAATGAATAAGCAAATAATTAAAAGAATATGCAAAACCCTAATCATCATCTTGACCATAGTTTAATTCAATACACTTAACCAAAAACCATGTATCATCAAACATGATACAAGAAAGTGCACAAAACTATATCGTATATACAATGTGCACACCCGAGCGAGAAAATCCATTTAAAGTGAACCGATACTAGTTAATGCAAAGTAATATATCAAATATATAATTATGCATTAAATCATTAAATCAACACTTGATTCAATGATCCGGTCATGTCGCACATAACCGACTGGTATCATTAGTAACAACTTATCGAATCAACACTTGATCCGATAACTTGGCTATATCGCATATAACCGATCAATGTCACATCGCGAGAGTCGAATACAGTATCACATACTGGTATTATTCTCGGTCCCGCACATATCTCATATGCGCTCCTATTTCGTTTCGCTTGAGCCAGGAAACCTCTGTGTAGGACTCTAAAGACTCGTCAATACGCCGGCAGCAGATGATGATCATATCAAACACCCACAAGCCGCAAGCGGTCTGCTAAACGTAACGGCCACCCGGGTAATGAGCGATCTGAAGATCGACGAGCAAGCCCGCTCACACTCCAGTGAATCCGACCAGTAACACTACCGTACAGTCCGGTCTGATCGTCTGATATGTCGCATATCTCGCCTAGGGGTGGTAAACGTCAGACCCCAATAGCTCAATAAGTCGTGTCGATATGAGGTCTATAACTGTTCGAGAAACTACTGGTAACACTTACCAGTAAATCTCAGCAACCCTGGCCAGGGATTTCCTGTTATAGCCAATCGAACACCGCGCAACATCAACCCCCTATACCGGGAGAGACGAATCCCCTCCTATCGCTCATTGCCTCCATGTGACTCGGGACTGTACCCAAAAACCACCGTTTTGCACGCCCTCTTGGACGTGGTAAGATGGAAATCAAAGCACAGTGGGAACCACACAAGACTCTATGACGATCTCGGGTCGACAGACTACTCTGTACCAGTGTCACCAGAGAACTGCCATCTGACGTGAGGTATAATACCATCTGGGAGTTCTCGGCGAGTCCGTCCAGTGTACCCAGTCTCTACTGAGCACCCGTATATCATCTCTGATGTCAAACACCAATGGATATGGGATCATCCATCGCCCATCTGCATGGGTCGAGAAGGTACACGCTAGTCTACTCTGGTATATCGATGCCCCATCTCGATACACCCACGACTAGGGACTTTGAAGGATGTACTTATGGACTACCATGTTCCCACTAGTATGATCCGCATCATAGTCCAGGTAGTCAAGCACACATCCTAAGGGCTTTACCAACATGTAACAGAGAGACAATCAGCATACACGTTAAGGTAAAGAGTAACCAGATAGCATACTATCATGTCGAGCGAGAAAGTCCTCCTTATATATATCCCAGCATCCACTACCATATACATCCTATGTACAGTAATGGCCTCTAGGGCATACATATAACTAACACGCGAGACGTCTCGTAGTTTAAGTGCCGGTCATGTTCCGTACTTTCGGGACGTGACAGATACATGATGATGTATGAAAGGTCCCCAGTCTATACATGCCAAGACTGGTTCTTTATACTTCATTACATTCACTGTTTATCTCTCAAGATTCGGATATATGTTCTTGTTGAAACACAAGTATGAACCTTTTGAGAAATTCAATGAATATGAGTTAGAAGTAGAGAACCAAAACGGGTATAAGTATTATGTCCTTTGATGTGATCAGGGAGGAGAATACTTGAGCACGGAGATTCCTGAACTATTCTAAAGGAGAATGAGATTCTCTCTCTCAGCATTACTCCTCCGTATACACCACAGCACGTCGGTGTATCGGGGCGGAGCAATCACACCCTATTTGATTTGGTGCGCTCTATGATGAGTACTACTGAGTTTCCTATTTTCCTTTTGGGAGTTATGCACTAGAGAAGCTGCATACCAATTGAATCGGGTTCCAATCAAATCAGTTGCCTACCACTTCATATGTGATATGGAATGGGAAGAGCTCATATCTTAAAGTATGTTAAGATTTGGGGTTGTCCGGCCTATATCTAAAAGCATAATCCAGATAAGCTCGAGGCAAAGTCAAGTCTGTGGAAGTTTGTTGGATATCCCAAGCATTCGCAAGGGAATATCTTCTACCTAACCGAGGAACAAAAGATGTTTTGTTTCTCAACATGCCACCTTTGTGAAAGGGAATTTCTTGTGAAGAAATTAGTGGTCATGAGGTAGAACTGGAAACAGTTCCAGCTATACAAACTGCAGCTGATGATTTGGTAGAACCGAAGGATTCAATAGATTCTAACGAATCTCAGCCGATCTAGTAGGGTTCCTCACCCACCTGAGAGATACTTCGATTTTCTTTATGATAGTGGGAGCGAGGATTGCATCATGAGATGATGACCCAACTAGTTTCGAGCAGGCCATCAAGAGTAGGACTCTGTAAGAATGGCTGGATGCTTAGCGATCTGAGATGAAATCCTTATACACTAACAAAGTATGGACTTTGGTTCTTTAACTGAAGGGTTAAATCCTCATCAGGAGCAAGTATATCTTGAGAAGATTACTAGGTGTACATGGAAAAGTTGAGACTTTCAAAGCTACGCTTCATGGAAAAGTTGAGACTTTCAAAGCTATGCTTAAGTCCATCCAGATCCTACTTGCCATTGCTACATACCATAACTACGATTTCTGGCAGTTGGGTGTCATGACTACTTTTCTAAATGATGTTTTGGAAGAGAGCGTCTATAAGTACACAGCCAGAGGGCTTCGTAGATAGTGGGAGCAGCGAAAACGTGTGCAAGTTGCTTTATAGGATAAAGCAGGCATCGCGGAGTTGGAACATTTGTTTTGATGTGGTAATCAAAGAGTTTGACTTCATCAAAATGGTAGATGAACCTTGTATATACAAAAAGGTAATAGAGAGTATGGTGATGATCCTCGTATAGTACGTGGATGACATACTCTTGATAGGGAAGGAGTTTCCTATGCTACGCTCAGTCAATCTACTCTTATCACAAGGATTCTCCTTAAAGGATCAAGTTGATACCTGCTAAATCCTGGGTTTTGGATCTATGAGATAGATCTAATTGGATGTTAGGATTCTCACTAGTTGTAGTGAGATGGTATCAATCGATCCTGGGGAGAATCACTGGAATGGTTCCAGAGTGATAAGGTCGACTGAATGTCAGTCGCAGGCATTGTCTTTACCCTCAGTGGAGGGACGGTATGTTGGAAGAGTTCCAAGGTAGATACCGTGACATACTAGACGATTAAAGGAAAGATACATCGTTACCAAGGATGCTACCAAAGAAGCAGTCTGGATATAGATATAAGTTCATGAAATGAACTTCGTTCCAACTATTGTGTGACAATGGAGTTATGCCTTTGGCCTAGGAACCCCCGTCCCATCAGAAATCCAGATATAATTCTTAGGCAGTGTCACCTGATCATGGAGATGGTTGATCTCCAGGGAGATCGAGGTTAGGAGAGTAGACACAGAGGACAACAGCGCGGATCCACTCACAAAGGCCTTTTTCCCAGTAGAGACTTTTATGGGATGGTTGAGTATGAGATACTTCAACCACAGCTAATTGTTGGGTATGTGATACCACAACAAATGGCCCTAATGCAAGTGGGAGATTGTTAGTTATATGTATGCCCTAGAGACCATTACTGTACATACGATGTATATTGTAGTGGATGCTTGGACATATATAGGGAGGACTTTCTTGCTCGACATGATAGTAGGCTATCTGGTTGTACTTTATCTTAACATGTACTCTGATTGTCTCTATGTTACATGTCGATAAACCCTTTAGGATATGTACTCGACTACTGGGACTATGATGAGATCATACTAGTGGGGCCACGGTAGTCGACGAGTACATCCTATAACTGTTCCTAATCGAGGGTGTATCGAGACAGGGCATCGATACACCAGAGTAGACAGGCGTATACACATCTTGACCCATATGATGGGCGATGGATGATCCCATATCCATCGGTGTTTGACATCAAGGATGGTGTACGGGTGCTCAGTGGAGACAGGGTACACTGGACGGACTCGCCGAGAACTCCCAGATGGTATTATATCTTACGTCAGATGGTAGTTCTCCGGTGACACTGGTACAGGTTAGTCTGTAGACCCGAGATCGTCATAGAGTCTTGTGTGATTCCCACTGTACTTTGATTTCCATCATACCACGTCCAAGAGGGCGTGCAAAAAGGTAGCTTTTGGGTACAGTCCCGAATCACATGGAGGCAATGAGCGATAGGAAGGGATTCATCTCTCCCGGTATAGGGAGTTGATGTTGCGTTGTGTTCGATTGGCTATAACTGGAAATCCCTGGCCAGAGTTGTTGAGATTTACTGGTAAGTGTTATCAGTAGTTTCTCGAACTGTTATAGACCTCATATCGACACGACTTATCAAGCTACTGGGGTCTGACGTTTACCACCCCTAGGCGAGATATGCGACATATAAGACGAAGAGACCGGACTGTACGGGAGTGTTACTGATTGGATTTGCGGGAGAAAGTACAGGCTTGCTTGTTGATCTTCTGATCGCTCAATACCTGGGTGGCTGTTACGTTTAGCTGACCGCTTGCAGCTTGTGGGTGTTTGATATGATCATCACCTACTGTCGGCGTATTGACGATTCTTTAGAGTCCTACACAGAGGTTTCTTGACTCAGGAAAAACGGAGTAGGAGCACATATGTGATATGTGCAGGACCGAGGATAATACGATATGAGATACCGTATTCTATTCTCACGATATTTTGATATGAGCTGGGTCATCGGATCAAGTGTTGATTCGATGAATCGGTACATGATATATTAGTCGGTTATATGTGATATAGCCGGGTTGTCGAATCAAGTGTTGATTCGATAATTTAATGTATAATTATATATGTGATATATTATAGCCGGATTGTCGAATCAAGTGTTGATTCGATAATTTAATGTATAATTATATATGTGATATATTGCATTACATTATCTAATATTGGCTCGCTTTATAGTTTCATTTTCTCACCGGATAATACATTGATATATATGCGATATATGTTAATTGTATTATTTTCTTTTGTTACAAAAATATATTATATATGTGATATATAATATTGGAACAAGTTATGTTTACAAATGCAACATGATTAGTGGAGATTAAACATGGTTAGGGTTTGATTTGGGTTAACTTCTTCTTAAAGCTTCTAGAAGCTTATGTTTTGTTTCTTGCAAAGATATTATGTGTTGTTATTTTTGCAAGATATTATTTAACCCAACCCAAACCCTACACCCTAGGTGAAATCTCTACATGAGTTAAAGTAACTCAAGGGTTGTATTTGAAACCATAGGTTTTATTCATTGTTCAACACAAAAGGATTGATTCTTCTTCTTCTTCCTTAAGCTCTTGAAAAGCTTTCTAGGTTTTTCTTTTGTGATGATTTAGTGTGAGATTATGAAAATAAATGAGAGCTAAAATCCTACTTCATCATCCTAATCTATCCTAGCCATTTAGATTAGGGTGTTCTCTTCATTAGTGAGTGAGAGCTTGAGTTAAAGTTTCTTCAAGGTAGATCATCTTAGTTATCGAAGATCGGAAGCAAGCTTGCATCTTTCTTTTGTGGAGCATCTCTAGAGTCTAGATTCTTGATGATCGCAGCGAAGGGACCTCAACACGGAGCTTATGAAGTGAAGGACCGGACTACAAAGGTTGTAATCCCAAACTCTTAGATGTTAAAGTGTTTAACATGCTTTGTTTCGCCTAATCTCTAGTTTAAAGATCTTGGCTAGGGTTGTTCGGCACGTCTAAATTTTAAATCGGGCATGGTTGATGCTTGTAGAACCTTGTGAGTGTGCCTAGTAACCCTATACGAGAAATATCGTAACAGCGATCCATCAAATGCTCATGGCGCGAAAACACAATAAAACGACGCCGCTCTACGCAATCGTATGTCCCTGGAATCACGCCCTGGTCAGTCCTCGTCCGTGAAGAGCTCGTGCTGACCGCAACTCTAGTCGTAGCTCTCTCTGCCCGTAATCGTGGCAGCAAAACCATAAACTGGTGCTGATGAGGATAGATCATAGGAATGAATATAATATTGTGCAAAGAAATGTACATCCTAAGGCTTCTTAAGAAGAGTATCGTATCGTAAATATGCCGCGGAACAAACGTACGGTACGTGTAAGTCCATGTCATGCACCCCACGAACTTGCGGGGAGGCGGAATATATGAAAAATGATTATCAAAGCTTCGTAACACGGGCTTGAGCGCATGAATCGTATCTAAACCGTTACTAACTAACTACGAGAGGTTTAACTGCTCGGATTCGAAGTTATACCTCACGTTACTTATCCTTCGGGTCTTCATCGCTGTCCTCCACTCCTCGTAGGCTCCTTGGAACATCGGCGCCTCAACGGCCTCCTCGAGTCAAAGACGATCCACCCGAGAGCTCCTACTCCAAGCTTGATCTCTAACTTGAAATAACTAGGTTTCTTTAGTTGCTAATCAAAGTGACCTAGGTGACATAGAGTGAGGTTATGGATTAATTAGTCTATCTAATCCTTGATCTCAACACATAAGAGAGGGGAGGATTATGATTTCAAGAATGAGAGAGCTTGAGGAGAGAGAAGGTGATGATAAGAATAATATTGAAAAATGAACTCATTTGAATATATCAACCATAATAATTTATCAAATAAAATAATTCAAATGATTAATCATCATGGTTGATTCATTCACCTTGTGTGATTCATCTCATGAGTCATTAGCTAATAAATGCATCATTTAACTCCATGGATGAATCACACAAATGAGTCATTAAGCAATAAATGCTTATGCCACCTTAACCCCCAAGTCACCATGCTTCTAGAAGCTTCCCGGAAAATTACGAGAACGCCCCTCCAATCCGTGAAAACACGGAAAAACTTTAGACTGTATAAATCCAATAACCCGATACTAGAATCTGGCTTAAACCAAAGCCGGCAAGTAAAAATTGTCCGAACGTCGTACGTGCGTTTAAACGCGTATGCGTCCGAACCCTTGTCGTAAAACCATACGACCTCTATATCGTTTCGCCTGGAGTAGGGAAACTCTCTGTGTGGGACTCAAAAGACTTGACACTACGCTGGCAGTGGGTTTAACCACAGACCGCAAGCGGCACTAGCTGTACGTAACGGTCCCCAGGTAGATGTCGATAAGAAGGCCGATGAGGAAACCCATCTGAACTCCTACTGAGCATGTCCGTGACAATATCCGCGCAGTCCAGTCTGTTCGTCTAAGAGTGTCACATGTATGGTCAAGGGAGGTGGAGAACGTCAGACCCCTAATAACCGTACAAGTCGTGCCGGTATGGCTCAAGACCATTCGAGAATCTACTGATCAGTCTACCAGTAATTCTCCATCAGCCTTGGCCATGGACTTATGGTAATGACCAACCAATCACAGTGCGATATCAACTCCCTATACCGGGAGAGACGAATCCCTAACAGTCGCTCACTGCCTCCATGTGGCTCGGGACTGTGCCCAACTAAAACCTGTTTGCATGACTCCTTTGAGCTGTGGTAGGGTAGTAATCAAAGCACAGTGGGAACCCACACGAGACAAATGACGACCTTAAGTCAACAGACTATCTGCACACATGTCACCTGAGAACTGCTATCTGACGTTAGGTATAATACCATCCAGTCAGTTCTCCTGCGAGTCCTGTCCGGTGTACCCGTAACACAACGAGCACCTGTATACTATCTCCAGTACGACGTACAGATGGCTGTGGGACAGACCATCTCCCCAACTGGGATGAGAAGCGTACACACTAGTCTACTCCGGAGTATCGATGCCCTGTCTCGATAATCCTACGACTAGGGACCAGTATAGGATGTTGCTTATAGACTACCCAGCCCCCACTAGTGTGACTGCCATCACAACGCTGGTAATCAAGCAAAGATCTTATGGGCTCTACTAATATGTATAAGTGATACGTTACAAGAAACATATGCACTTATTAAAGTAGACACAAACCAAGTAGCATACTACCATTTTTAGCAAGACTGTATATATAACTGTGAATATCCCAAGCTTCCATTAAGTAATATACAACCTAGTATGATACAATAATGGCCCCTAGGGCATATACACTAACAATCTCCCACTTGCACTAGGGCCATGAGCTGGCATATTGTAGACCTATCATCTCGAATAGCCTCTCGAACTGCGTCTGAGGAATGGCCTTTGTGAATGGATCAGCAATGTTATTCTCCGTCTCTACTCTCTTCACCTCGATCTCCCGGCGATGTACAATCTCCCTGATCAGGTGATACCGCCTTAAGATTTGTCTGGACTTCTGATGGGACCTGGGTTCCTTCGCTAAACCTATAGCGCCGTTGTTGTCACAATACAGAGGTATTGGATCAACACTGGTAGAAACCACCTGAAGTTCTGTGAGGAACTTCTTCATTCAGACAGCTTCTTTTGCGGCATCGCAAGCAGCTATGTACTCCGCTTCCATTGTTGAGTCAGCAACGGTCTCCTGCTTGGAACTTTTCTAACAAACCGCCCCTCCATTGAGGGTAAAGACATAACCCGACATGGACTTGGAGTCATCCTTATCACTTTGGAAGCCGGAGTCGGCAAAGGCCTCCATCTGGAGGTCTTTTCCGCCATACACCAAGAACATCTCCTTAGTCCTCCTCAGGTACTTGAGAATGTTCTTTACTGCTATCCAGTGCTTCTCCCCTGGGTTTGCTTGATACCGGGTTACTACGCTCAATGCGTATGCTACATCTGGTCTGGTACATAACATCGCATACATTATAGAGCCTACCGCAGAAGCGTAGGGTATAATCGACATGCAATCCCTTTCCAAATCAGTCTTGGGAGACATCTCTTTGGAGAGGGTGATTCCGTGACAAGCTGGTAGGTTACCGCGCTTAGAATCTTCCATACTGAATCTTTTCAATATGGTGTCTATGTACCTGGACTGCGAAAGTCCCAACATCCTTTTTGATCTATCACGATAGATCTGGATCCCCAGAATGTAGGTAGCATCACCCAGGTCCTTCATGGAGAATTTCTGTTACAAGAATCTTTTGACTGACTGTAACATAGGAATATCATTTCATATTAGGAGAATGTCATCCACGTACAAGACGAGGAATACTACAGCTCTCCCTACTATCTTTCTGTATATGCATGATTCATCTGGATTTTTGATAAAGTCAAATTCTTTGACAGCATCACCAAAACAGATGTTCCAACTCCGAGATGCCTGCTTTAGTCCATAAATGGACTTAAGCAACTTGCATACTTTACCGCTGCTCTCACTCTGAATGAATCCCTCTGGCTGATCCATATGGACGCTCTCTTCCAAATTACCATTTAGAAAGGCTGTCTTTACGTCCATCTGCCAGATTTCATAATCGTGGAAGGCAGCAATAGCAAGAAGGACCCGAATGGATTTAAGCATAGCCACTGGAGAAAAGTTTCGTCATAGTCCAAACCAGGTCTTTGACGGAAACCTTTTGCAACAAGTCTAGCCTTATAGGTTTCAACCTGTCCATCTACACCAATCTTCTTTCTGAAGATCCATTTGCATCCTACGGGTTTTACCCCATCTGGAGCAATGTCCAAAGTCCATACTTTGTTAGTGTACATGGACTCCATTTCGGTCCGCATTGCATCCAGCCATTTTACTGAGTCACCGCTCTGAATGGCTTACTGGAAGCTAGTAGGGTCATCATCATTAATGATGCAATCTTCTCGATCCCCGTCTATGAGAAAACCATAGTATCTCTCGGGCAGATGAGACTGCCTACTACTTCTGCGCATAGGCGCTGGTATGTCCCTTTCTTCTGAAACCTCTGGTCCTACCATACTTTCAGTTGTAGTTTGTGGTTCTGGAATTTCTTCCAGTTCTATTTCGCTCCCACTTGTTTCCTTTTCTAAAAACTGATGTTCTAGAAAATGGGCATTACGAGAAACAAAAACCTTTTGTTCCTCTGCGTAATAGAAATAATATCCTTTGGAGTGCTTCGGATATCCTACAAACTTACATTGTACTGATCGTGCCTCGAGCTTGTCCACATGCTGCTTTTTAACAAAATCTGGACATCCCCATATTTTCAGATGTTGAAGATGGGGTTTCTTCCCACTCCATATCTGATATGGCGTGGTAGGCACAGTCTTGGTAGGAGCCCTGTTCAGAAGATATGCCGCTGATTCTAGTACATAACCCCAGAAAGATTGCGGTAACTCAGCCTTACTCATCATGGAACGAACCATATCCAATAGGGTTCGATTCCTCCTTTCCGATACACCGTTGTGTTGTGGTGTGTATGGAGGAGTAAGCTGAGAGAGAATTCCATTCTCTTTTAAGTAACCCAGGAACTCGGCACTTAAGTATTCACCACCTCGATCAGATCTCAGTGTCTTGATACTTTTGCCTGTTTGGTTTTCCACTTCATTCTTGTATTCTTGGAATTTCTCAAAGGCCTCGGATTTATGCTTCATTAAGAAGACATATCCATACCTAGAGAAATCATCTGTAAAAGTAATGAAGTATGAATAACCACCCCGCGCATGTGTAGACATTGGACTGCATACGTCACTGTGTACGAGTCCCAAGAGCTCGCTTGCTCTTACTCCGTGTCCAGTAAATGGAGTCTTTGTTATCTTTCCTATGAGACAAGATTCACAAGTAGCATAAGATTGATATTCGAACGGATTCAAATATCCTTCTCTATGTAACTTAGTCAACCTTCTCTCATTGATGTGACTTAGTCTACAATGCCATAAGAAAGCCTGATTTAATTCCGGAGACTTTCTTTTAAGTGTGTTCTGGACATTGAAAACCTGAGCTTGACTCAATACGTATATGTCGTTATCTAATGTACCGGACCCAATCAAAACTTGATTTAGGTGGATGTGAACTACATCACTTACGAATGTAAAATCATATCCCTCTCTCGAAAGTAAGGACACTGATATGATATTACAAGTCATACTAGGTACATACAGACAGTTACGCAGAATCAATATCTGCCCACTTGTCAAACCTAGGCGATATTCTCCCACGGATTCAGCGTCCACGCTCATTCCGTTTGCAACTCTGAGAGACAAATCACCTACCTTTATAACTCTACGGTTTCTCAAAGCATGTAATGAATTACAGATATGAGATCCTGCTCCGGTATCTAGTACCCAGGAAGTAGAGTTAATTGACAAACAGTTCTCAATTATAAATACACTTGAGGCCAAAGCCACAACATGCTTCGTATCCTGGCTACTGGCTTCCAAAGCCCTGCAATCCTTCTGCCAATGCTCAATCCCATAACAATAGGAACGTCCCTCTTTTACTACATTCAGTCCTGAAACTTTTGCCCTTCTCTTTCCTTCTACTTCCCTGGTTTCCTTCAGGGTAGAAGGCAGAGACTGAAGAACCAAGTCAGTATCTGACCTGTTTCCCAACGTTGTCTCCAGGTCTTTGAGCTCATCAATATAGCTAGTCATTGTAAAGACGTTGTCCCCTACAGATGACCCGACGGCCAACCTCGCTTGAATTAATTCGGTCGAGGTCTCATATCTTGAGATATGAGATTGCTCTCCATATAAATCTTTGTTATGGAGAAAGATGGAAATTGAGTCCATCTTCTCGGGCTGCTTCTGGTATACACCATCAACTGAAGCTAACACGAGACGCATGGCTTTCGCTTTATCCTTTTCCTTTGTCTGACGGATATCTATATCCATGACGGTGGAAACTGGACCTGGGACGGCGGGATCTTGAGTAGTATTAGGGTGGTCCAGCTTGTCATAGGAAATGGACATCTGGACAGACCTTTGCCAGTCATATAAGTCAGATTCAGTCAATTTGTTATCTAGATGCAACCTAGTCGTGGTCACAAGGTCGCTGCAATTAAGAGAGAGAGAAGAAAACACTTTAGCATGATACTCTTGGAAGTTTAGAGTGGTTTCTAATTTATCTAAACAGGATGGCTCCTACTATTTCTCGAATCCCTCCTCAAACCAAAAAGGAAGAACTAGCCAGGACTATTCTCACTGTACAATACTTGCTTAACCGTTCAGCCAGGCCAGTGTCGATACTTCGAGGGAGGCTTTCCAACGCTTTCGCTAAGTTCCTTAATTGAAGAACCTCTTTTCTCTGGGGGCGTAACCCCGCTGACACCTTTCTAGGCACCTACTTGGTTTATAGCATTGATCGTTAAGTGACGAATCTCCTGATAAGTAGTATATACTCACAGTAGGATCGGGATCCAAAATATCATCGTATGATAATGTTGAAGGAATCCTACCAACATTCATCAAATTCCAAAATGGTATGCATCTCTCTGCAAATTTCAGTTTCTTTAGAAATTCCCGATATAAATTTTTGCCCCATGCTCATATGACCTTGGCTTTGGTCAAAATGTCATAAGTCACATGTCAAGTACTACCCGTCATTATCCAGGTTAATTTGAACCCATCCGTATATACCCCTGACTTTGGTCAAATGATAATACGACTGTCCAAAACTAACTCATCTATCTATGCAACAAATGAATACCCAACAGCTACCAAACACTATGCCTTGATGATCAGTCGAAAATAATGTATTTTTAACACGGCAATTTCCCTATCATTTGCACTCATCTAGAAGTATTCGGCATTCATATTTCACATATTAGCAAATCAGTCGTAAAATATCAGATTGCATGTGTTAGACTTTACAACCGGCACTTTAAGGGAAATTGACCGCATTTCATGGCATCGCATCATCTCTGTATTTGCGCAACACTTGTCTCGAGATTTGTGCAGGAAATTGCAGGAGCAAAGTCAAAAGAAGCTGATAAAAAATACACCAACTCTATGTTTTCAGATCTGGTAGCAATCCAAAGGGAGAAATACAATTCAACATATCAAAGAAAGGCCCACAACTCAAGCCCAACAAGCACCAGAGAGCTCAAGCTCCAACTCCTCAAAAGCGCCGCGGAACCGCAGCGGGAGCCAGCTTATGCCGCGGAACAGCGGCGCTTTTGCCACATCATCGCTCAATTTTCAGTGCAAAACTCCTATCTCAAGGCCTACACCTCATTTTGACACGTCAAATTCCAGAATTCTCCAGAGTCTTCTGCCGGATCAGCAAAGATCATTAAGCAAGGCTAATCTTAATTAAGCTCCTAACAAACTATTTCTAGAAGCTCCCTCCTAACTAATCACATCTAGAAGCTTCTCCTTTAACTAACTTTTGGAGGGAAATTCAAATTTCATCTAACAAACTTTTGGAGGGAAACTTAGAATTCAAATCCTAGATCTAGGGTTTTGATGGCTATAAATAGGATCCTAGATCTAAGGGTTGATGGGGTTCATTTTTGGTTCATTAGTTCTTCATTAGTTCATTACTCTTTCCCTCTTACATCATCTTCTTCCACAAGTCTAGTGATAAGGCTTGTGCGAAACCCTAACCCTAATTCCACTCCAAATTCAAGATCTTGAGTACCAATCAAGCAAGAAGCCCTTCAACCTTTTAGGAGCCGAGCCGATCTTCAATCGGGCAAGTGATCCAAGCCGATCCGCGACCCACGGAGACGAGCGAAGCCAAATCGACGATCGAGTTCTTCCTCTTGTAGTTCTTAAGCGAATGTAATGAAATTGTTGATATAAATAAAAGGTGAAATTCTTTAATCTTTCTTTCTTTTAATTCTTGCATCATGATTCGATCTCAATTTGTAATTGTAGTTCTTGTGATGATGTTTGAGTAAAACTCCGCTCGTAAAGGAGTCGAGACGATCAATAGAATGATGATGTAATAAATCTTAATATGATTCTTGAGTCCTACGAGTTTTGTAAACCCTAGCAAGTTCAAGAATCGATGACCTAGTTTCGTAGCGATGCTTTCTTGAATGTGATCGCTCGAAATTAGGGATCTACGATCGTTTCTTGAAATTACTAGAGGCTAGAATGTGAATGATATCGACGAAAGAACAAGGGATAAGATGAAACCCTAGTTTCATAAGAAATCCCCAATTCTCGATCGATCATCATCGATCTAGTATCAATTCATCGAAGGATAAGAATACGTAATTGTAAGATTACATCACATCTATAGATCCGATCGATTCCTACGAGCCTCATTTCGATTCTTGATATTTGGTTTGGAAAAATCATCAAACTATCAATTCTTGATTCTATCTTTTTCTTGTTATTAGATCTATATTTTCTAATTCTTGAACTTCAAATATAAATCATGAATTGTTTTCGTTTCTTTTCTTTAAAGTTTCAATTCATCTAATTCAAAAGACGAACGATTACACTTTCCCTGTGGACGATCCGCACTCACTAACAATCTACATCCGACACCGTAGTTGATTGCGGTCAAATAATTTTTGGTTGTGATTTCTTTACAATTTCCCAATTACACAAACAATAATTCTTAGCAATCACTTGACTTTGGCCAAAATACATAGCTTGAATACTACTGAATACCCACATGAAATGACGGAGGGCTACGAATGGTTTTGGCAAAATCGTGAACGTAGTGAACCTGATATAACCGAAGGAACCTGATAGCTTTTTAAAAGGAGTGGTTAAAGCTCCGCAATTAAAAATTCTGCTCTTTTTAAAATAACCGAGTGGTTTCTTTTAAATTTGTTCCAACGATTGAACTTTGGTTTATTTTCATTTCATTATAATAATGTGTCCCATCATTTATCCTATCATTGCAGAAAACAACGAGAATACCACGTCCTCTTATGCCATCCGCATTCGCCACGGTGTCCCGTCATCACCCGTTAGGTTACTTAACAAAAGACAGAGCGGGGGCAGGGCTAGCGTGGGTGTAAAACATAAGTGACATCTAATAGCTATCATATATAGATATTGTACATTCGTCAGACGCAATAATAGGCATTCCAGATCACTGATGAACTTTATTGGATATACTAGCAATCCATGTTTGCTTTGAGCCTGCAACAAAAGACGGATTACACAGTTGTGATGAATAGCCATTACCCCATCCTAGACCCCTACGGGTACGGCAAACTACCCGCCAAGTACCCGAAGTGAAGCGGTCTCCCTCAACAACGTGAGTAGGCCACTAAACACTTCAAAATACCCGGTAGTTTGTGCACCCCACCTTGGGTCTATCCTAGGAGCAAAAACAGTAAAAATGAAATAATACAACGGTGGCTACAACCGCAACCTGGATGCGCCCCGCAAAAGAATATTACATCATATTACAATTATATCGAATGAATGAATATAAAACACATCTCAAACCCTGGCTAATCATCACAACATTCTAATCAAGTCCATATACACAAACAGTAAACATTACAAAAATGTGCAACCCCCTTCCAACCGACATACTAGCAGTTAGGGGAGGTTTACGAACACATTAAACATTACAGATAAAAACCCAATTAGCAAATAACTTAGAACATCGATCGACTACCTTTTTCCGTATCTACCCCAAAAGCAAATCAGCACAGAAGTAACCTGGGTAGAAACAGAATATGCTGGAAAACAAAAAACCAACAAATATGAATTACTGCGCAAATCCGAGTCAACTCGGAGTTGACTCGGCGGCGGATCCGCGGCCAAAAGCACTATTTTGCCGCGGATCCGCGGCCATCTAACCGAGTTGAAGTCTCATATTTTCCCAGAATTCTTATATTTCCCTGCTGTGAATTTTAAGGTATATCAAATATTTTTTTCAACACATTTAAAATAAACAGAAACTTAGGGTATCCGGGGTTTCGTTTTCGCGTTTTTCCGACGATCGAAGTTCTAATTAGTTGCTAACAAACTAGTAATAGTTTAGTTGGCTCTGATACCACTGTAAGTCCATGTCACGCACCCCACGAACTTGCAGGGAGGCGGAATATATGAAAAACGATTATCAAAGCTTCGTAACACGGACTTGAGCGTATGAATCGTATCTAAACCGTTACTAACTAACTACGAGAGGTTTAACTACTCGGATTCGAAGTTATACCTCACGTTACTTGTCCTTCGGGTCTTCATCGCTGTCCTCCACTCCTCGTAGGCTCCTTGGAATATCGGCACCTCAACGGCCTCCTCGAGTCAAAGACGATCCACCCGAGAGCTCCTACTCCAAGCTTGATCTCTAACTTGAGATAACTAGGTTTCTTTAGTTGCTAATCAAAGTGACCTAGGTCATATAGAGTAAGGTTATGGATTAATTAGTCTATCTAATCCTTGATCTCAACACATAAGAGAGGGGAGGATTAGGGTTTCAAGAATGAGAGAGCTTGAGGAGAGAGAAGGTGATGATAAGAATGATATTGAAAAATGAACTTATTTGAATATATCAACCATAATAATTTATCAAATAAAATAATTCAAATGATTAATCATCATGGTTGATTCATTCACCTTGTGTGATTCATCTCATGAGTCATTAGCTAATAAATGCATCATTTAACTCCATGGATGAATCACACAAATGAGTCATTAAGCAATAAATGCTTATGCCACCTTAACCCCCAAGTCACCATGCTTCTAGAAGCTTCCCGGAAAATTATGAGAACACCCCTCCAATCTGTGAAAACACGGAAAAACTTTAGACTGTATAAATCCAATAACCCGATAGTAGAATCTGGCTTAAACCAAAGCCAGCTAGTAAAAACTGTCCGAACGTCGTACGTGCGTTTAAACGCGTATGCGTCCGAACCCTTGTCGTAAAACCATACGACCTTTATATCGTTTCGCGTGGAGCAGGGAAACTCTCTGTGTGGGACTCTAAAGACTCGACACTACGCTGGCAGTAGGTTTAACCACAGACCGCAAGCGGCACTAGCTGTACGTAACGGTCCCCAGGTAGATGTCGATAAGAAGGCCGATGAGAAAACCCATCCGAACTCCTACTGAGCCTGTCCGTGACAATATCCGCGCAGTCCGGTCTATTCGTCTAAAAGTATCGTATGTATGGTCTAGAGAGGTGGAGAACGTCAGACCCCTAATAACCGTACAAGTCATGCCGGTATGGCTCAAGACCAATCGAGAATCTACTGATCAGCCCATCAGTAATTCTCCATCAGCCCTGGCCAGGGACTTATGATAATGACCAACCAATCATAGTGCGATATCAACTCCCTATACCGGGAGAGACGAATCCTTAATAGTCGCTCACTGCCTCCATGTGGCTCGGGACTGTGCCCAACTAAAACCTGTTTGCACGACTCCTTTGAGCCGTGGTAGGGTAGTAATCAAAGCACAGTGGGAACTCACACGAGACAAATGATGACCTTAAGTCAACAGACTATCTGCATACATGTCACCTGAGAACTGCTATCTGATGTTAGGTATAATACCATCCAGTTAGTTCTCCTGTGAGTCCTGTCCGGTGTACCCATAACACAACGAGCACATGTATACTATCTCCAGTACGACGTACTGATGGCTGTGGGACAGACCATCTCCCTAACTGGGATGAGAAGCGTACACACTAGTCTACTCCGGAGTATCGATGCCCTGCCTCGATAATCCTACGACTAGGGACCAGTATAGGATGTTGCTTATAGACTACCCAGCCCCCACTAGTGTGACTGCCATCACAACGCTGGTAATCAAGCAAAGATCCTATGGGCTCTACTAATATGTATAAGTGATACGTTACAAGAAACATATGCACATATTAAACTAGACACAAACCAAGTAACATACTACCATTTTTAGCAAGACTGTATGTATAACTGTGAATATCCCAAGCTTCCATTAAATAATATACAACCTAGTATGATACAATAATGGCCCCTAGGGCATATACACTAACAATACGTCACTCTACTCAAGCTACCTACTCCATCAACCAAGGGTCATCCTATACTCCGAAGGTAAAACCTACGCTCTGATACCAACTTTGACACAACCCGAAAAAATACGGAACATGACCGGCACTTAAATTATGAAATGTCTCGAGGCGTACGTAATCTAAGTAAGCCAAAACCTAGAAATCCAAACCAAGTAAAGCAGTAGAGTGAAGGAAATCCAATTTTAAAGCAAGAAGTTTAACAACATAAGCCGAAGTATGCATTTTTAAAATCTCAAGTCTTTTCTGAAAATTTCGGCAGAGTTTCCTTTGTAAAAACTGACCCCAAACGGGTACAAACCTGATAAAGCATATATAATGAATAAAGGCATCCCCAAGCGGGATCTAGCTCTTCGTTAATTGACGGCCACAACCACGCAAGCAATATAATATACAACTCCGAAGGGCGAGGATCAAAAATGAAAGGAAAACTCTAAAACAACATGAAATCCATCATAATACAACGCGTGACTCTAAGGTCGAAAGAATAAAAATCACCGGTCTGCTAAGTTAACAAAATATACATGTCTGGTTGATGGAGTTTAATAGATACAACTGAATGTTACAAAGTACAATGGCGGTCATGATGCAAGTGAACCCACCTACCAAAGCAATCATCCGGAAAGGGGGCAGTGTGCCAGCAAAGTCGTAACGAAACCTGTACGGCAAAACCTGTAAGAAACTGTGGCACAACGGGGATGAGTTGCCAACTCGTGAGTAGAAAACATCACCGAGCAGAAATCGTATGTATGACACAATCCTTGGTCAATACGATCAATATACATATATAACCTCAAATGATAAGAATGAAGTAAGAAAAGGTGGCAAGGGTAAACATCTATACATAAGTGTAATCCCATGTGCTCGTGTCAGTGCCTCAGGTAGCAACATATCATATGAATGAGGTATGAATGCATGAAAACAGAATACATGTAAATGAAGAAACTGCTTTCATAACTTAGTGAGATTTCTGT
Organism: Agapanthus africanus; assembly: GCA_030015575.1. NCBI lineage: Eukaryota > Viridiplantae > Streptophyta > Magnoliopsida > Asparagales > Amaryllidaceae > Agapanthus > Agapanthus africanus. The sequence goes on from CM057337.1 coordinate 237,879,055, forward strand.
ATATTTAAAACGAGATATCATCAATGAAATCAACATAAACAGTGTCTAGCATCGACACAAAACATAAATCCCAATATCTCAATATCTCAGGCTCCGGCTATCCGGACTGGCCTGTATCATCAAATCGCAATACCTCAATATCTCAAAATCTCAGTGTCTCAAATCTCACTATCTAAGGCTCCGTCAGTCCGGATTGGCCCCTATCATCAATCACACAACCACGAATGGTATCCTTCAAATATCCGACGCGCCAGGTAAAATCACCGGTAGGCAGTCTGCCCCTTCCGGGCTCATCGTCTACACCTCGATCTTCTTGCCCCGGGGTACCTTACCGAGTCCACCATGTATCTGCAGACGGTTCATCAAACTCCTCGAATCGGGTCTCAAAATCCATCTTATAACCGAGAAAACTGTAGGGTTCCGAGGCACTCTAAGGAGGTCTCACAAGGCATCAACCATGCCAAATTCAAAAATTATATGCCGAGAAACCCTAAGCAAAGATCGTTAACTAGAGAATAGGCGAAACAAATGCGAATAAACGACTTTACTCTAAAAGTGAACGGAAATACAACCTTTGTAGATCCGGTCCTCCACCTCTATAGCTCCGTGATGAAGTCCCCTCACTGCGATCATCGGATCCCGGGCTCTAGCGTCGGCTTCATCGGAGAAATGGGCGGGCTAGGTCGTCGACTTCGATGCCGAAGATGATCTACGTCGAGGCAACACAAGATCAATCTCCAACTTCACCAAGCCATGAAACTTGTGAATAAAACACCCTATACTACTTGGCAAGTGGTAGAGGATGAAGAAATAGGAAGTGGGTTCACTTTAGAATTGGATTTCTCACTCTTTTTCTCATTTCACCATTGAAGCTTGATGAAGATGATGAAGATGAAAGAATAAAAAGGATTGTTCCAAAAAATAAAATCCAAATCATTCTTATCATAATGCAACCTTGGTTAAGTGTAGAGAATAAACTATGGTTAGGTTGAATGGTTAGGGTTAAGCATGAGACAAAAATGGTGGACTTGTTCAAAGCTTCAACAAGCAAACAAAGAAAGCCACCATGACTTATTTTGCAAAAATGAATAAATAAATAATTGAATAGATAAGTAAACAAAACCCTAACCATTCATATAACCATGGTTTAATCATACACACAAACTCAAGTTAGCATGTATCATCAAACATGATACAAACAAGTGCATAAAAATATATCACATATACAACTTGTGTACTTCAAGTGAGAAAATCCATTTAAAGTGAACAAATACTAGTTAATGCAAATTATTATATCAAATATATAATTATGCATTAAATCATTAAATCAATACTTGATTTAACGATCCGGTCATATCGCATATAACCGACTAATATCCAATGTATCGGCTTATCGAATCAATCATTGATTCGATAACTAGGTTATATCGCATACAACCAATCGATAAATTCATCGCGAGAATAGAATACGGTATCACATACACGCATTATTCTCGGTCCCGCACATATCTCATATGCGCTCCTATTTCGTTTCGCTTGAGCCAGGAAACCTCTGTGTAGGACTCTAAAGACTCGTCAATACGCCGGCAGCAGGTGATGATCATATCAAGCACCCACAAGCCGCAAGCGGTCTGCTAAACGTAACGGCCACCCGGGTATTGAGCGATCAGAAGATCGATGAGCAAGCCCGCTCACACTCCTGTGAATCCAACCAGTAACACTTACCGTACAATCCGGTCTGTTCGTCTAATATATCGCATATCTTGCCTAGGGGTGGTAAACATCAGACCCCAATAGCTCGATAAGTCGTGTCGATATGAGGCCTATAACAGTTCGAGAAACTACTGGTAACACTTACCAGTAAATCTCAGCAACCCTGGCCAGGGATTTCCGGGTATAGCCAATCAAACACAGTGCAACATCAACTCCCTATACCGGAAAAGACGAATCCCCTCCTATCGCTCATTGCCTCCATGTGATTCGGGACTGTACCCAAAAACCACCGTTTTGCACGCCCTCTTGCACGTGATAAGGTGGAAATCAAATCACAGTAGGAATCACACAGGACTCTATGACGATCTCGGGTCTACAGACTAACCTGTACCAGTGTCACCAGAGAACTGCCATCTGACGTAAGGTATAATACCATCTGGTAGTTCTCGGCGAGTCCGTCAAGTGTACCCAGTCTCCACTGAGCACCCGTATATCATCTCTGATGTCAAACACCAATGGATATCGGATCATCCATCGCCTATCTGTATGGGTCGAGAAGGTACATGCTAGTCTACGCTGGTATATCGATGCCCCGTCTCGATATACCCACGACTAGGGACTTTGAAGGATGTACTTATGGCCTACCATGTCCCCACTAGTATGATCCACATCTTAGTCAAGGTAGTCAAGTACACATCCTAAGGGCTTTACCAACATGTAACAGAGAGACAATCAGTGTACACGTTAAGGTAAAGAGCAACCAGATAGCATACTATCATGTCGAGCAAGAAAGTCCTCCCTATATATGTCCAAGCATCCACTACAATATACATCCTATGTATAATAATGGCCTCTAGGGCATACATATAACTAACAATCTCCCACTTGCACTAGGGCCATCTGATAGCAGTGGTTGTAGTATCTCATACTCAACCATCCCATAAAAGTCTCTCTCTGGGAAAAGGCCTTTGTGAGTGGATCCGCCGTGTTGTCCTCTGAGTCTACTCTCCTAACCTTGATCTCCTTGGAGATCAACCATCTCCAATACGTCTGGGTCTCTGATGGGACCGGGGTTCCCGGGCCAAAGCCGCACTTCCATTGTCACACAATGGTAGGAACCTAGTTCATCTCATGAACCAATATACACCTAAACAGCCTCTTTGGTAGCATCTTAAGTAGCGATGTATCCTGGCTTTATCATCTAGTAAGCCACGGTATTTAGCTTGGAACTCTTCCAACATACCGTCCCTCCACTGAGGGTAAAGACAATGCCTGTGACTGACATTCAGTCGTCCTTATCACCCTGGAACACTTCCAGTGATTCTCCCCAGGATCAATTGATACCATCTCACTGCAACTAGTGAGTATCCTAATATCTAATTAGATCTATCTCATAGATCAGAACCCAGGATTTAGCAGGTATCACTTTGATCCTATGTGGAGAATCATTGTGATAAGCGGAGATTGACCGAGCGTAGCATAAGAAACTCCTTTCTTATCAAGAGTATGTCATCCACGTACTCTACGAGGATCACCACCATACTCCCTACTACCTTTTTATATATACAAGGTTCATCTAACATTTTGATGAAGTCAAACCTTTTGACAACTATATCAAAACAGACGTTCCAACTCCGCGATGTCTGCTTTATCCTATAAAGCAACTTGCACACGTTTCCGCTGCTCCCACTGTCTACGAAGCCCTCTAGCTGTGTACTTACAGATGTTCTCTTCTAAAACATCATTTAGAAAAGCAGTCATGACACCCAACCACCAGATATCGTAGTCATGGTATGTAGCCGTGGCAAGTAGGATCTGGATGGACTTAAGCATAGCTACTTGAAAAGGTTTCATCATTATCCACGCTTGGTCGATGACGAAAAACTTTAACAAGTCTAGCTTTGAAAGTCTCAACTTTTCCATCTACACCAAGTAATCTTCTCAAGATATACTTGCTCCTGATGGGGATTTAACCCTTCAGATAAAGCAACCAAAGTCCATACTTTGTTGGTGTATAAGGATTCCATCTCAGATCACTAAGCATCCAGCCATTCTTACAGAGTCCTACTCCTGATGGCCAGCTCGAAACTAGTTGGGTCATCATCTCATGATGCAATCCTCGCTCCCACTGTCATAGAGAAACCGAAGTATCTCTCAGGTGGGTGAGGAACCCTACTAGATCGGCGGAGAGGCTGAGGTTCGTTGGTCTCTACTGAATCCTTTGGTTCTACCAAATCATCTGCTGTAGTTTGTATAGCTGGAACCTTTCCAGTTCTACATAACTGACCTTGCCTCGAGCTTGTCCGGATTTTGCTTTTAAACATAAGCCGGACAACCCCAAATCTTAACTAGCTTAAGACATGAGCTTTTCCCATACCATATCTTATATGGAGTGGTAGGCTGTGATCTGATTCGAACCTAATTCAATAGGTATGTAGCTTCTCAAGTGCATAACCCCCAAAAAGGAAACAGGTAACTCAGTAGTACTCATCATAGAGCGCACCATATCGAATAGGGTGGAATTGCTCCGCCCCGATATACCATCGTGCTATGGTGTATATGGAGGAGTAATGCTGAGAGAGAATCTCATTCTCCTTTTGAATAGTCCAGGATTTCCGTGCTTAAGTATTCTCCTCCCTGATCACATCAAAGGACATAATACTTATACCCGTATTTTGGTTCTCTACTTCTAACTTATATTCTGTGAATATCTCAAAAGGTTCGGACTTGTGTTTCAACAGGAACATAGGTCTGAATCTCGAAAGATCATCAGAGAATTTAATGAAGTACAAAGAATCGGTCTTGGCATGTGTAGACAGGGGACCTACATACATCAACATGTATCATCCCAAGAGTTCACTAACTCTTTCTCTGCTTCAAATAAACAGAGTTGTGGTCATCTTATCTTTGTGACATGACCGGCAAGTTTTCACAAGATGTAAATTCAAACAGATTTAAATATGCATCTTTGTGCAACTTAGCTAGTCGGGTCGCATTGATATGACCTAATCTACAATACCTCAAGAAGGATCCGTTCATTTCTGAACTCTTCCTCTTGTGTGTGTTCCGTATACTAAGAACTGTAGTTTGATTTAGAACATCAATGCTTTTAGATTACGTGCCTGAATCGATCAACTCTTGATATAGGAAATGTTCAAAACATTATCCAACAATACAAAATTATATCCTTTCTTTGCTAATAAAGAGACTGATATGATTTTGTATATCAGGTTCGGTATCTAATAACATTCGTTCAGAATCAATGTACTGATAATACAGGGTGACAGTGACCAATAGACTTGGCTGCAACACTTGCCCCATTATCTGTCTCATGAAACTTATCACCCGTTCTCAGTTCTTTATCTATCTGTAGCCCATGTAACAAATTACATATGCGGGATCCTGATCCGGTATCTCATATCCAGGACGTAAAGAATACTGAGAAACAGTTCTGTATAATGAACACACCCGAAGATGATGCATCAGTATGCACTTTCTTCGTTTGGGCGGCACGGGAATTCTGGTAATCCCCAATTTCCTGCTCTGTCTTATAACAATTATAAGTTGGAGCGGGACCAACGTTCCCCGGCTCAGTATAACAAGCGGGTTCGGTCAATATTCCGTATTATTATCTTGATTAAGGCGTGATATGGTCTCTACCTGGAGAGAGAGAGAAGAAAACACTCTGCGTATGCTCTTGCAAGATCAGATTGGTTATTATTTTATCTAATCAGGATGGCTCCCACTGTTTTTATCAAATCTTCCTTCAAACCCTAAAAGGAAAGACTAGCCGGGATTAATTACACACTACAAGTTCGCCAATCTTTCAGCCAGGCCAGTGTCGGTACTTTGAGGGAGGTCCCCCGTGCTTTCGCATGAACCTAATTATAGTAAACCTCGTTTTCCCAGAGGCGTAACCTCGTTGACACCTTTCTAGACACCTACTTGATTGGCTAATTGTAATGTGTAAAACTCTCCCAGGAGTAACTCTTACTCGCAGTGGGTATCGGGATCCAACTATCTCATAGAAGGTATGCAATCTCATTGCAAATTTCAACACTTGAAATTCCCGATAATTTTTCCCCTAGCGTGCTATGACCTTGACGCATGCCAAACAACCCATAGTCCGCTAGTCAAGTTCAACCCGTACATTTCTTGATTGAATTAAACCCACCCGCACGACCCTTGACGCATGCCAAACAACGCCGTACGAATACCCTAATCCAATCGCATCGTATGCTAGCAGATAAGCACTAGTTAGCTACCGTACACTACGCCTTGACGCATGCCAAACTACCGCAGCACGAATACTAACTAGTACTTATCTGAAATGACGGAGGGCTACGACAGGTTTTTCTGAAAACCTATTGCGTAATGAACTTGATATCGTTGTAGAATCAAATGATTTTAAAATGGAGTACTTTTGAGGCTTTTCTAGTTTTGCTAAAGGGGTCACTCCCGGTGAAGGGATCGTCAGCCCTTTCCTCGTCGAATGAGGTGCAGGATATATCATATATACCTCTGTGCAAAGCAAAAACTATAGAAGCAATCAAAAGACAAACCGAGGGGTGTATCATCTGCCAGTTATTGCTAAAGGAGTCACTCCTGGTGAAGGGATCTCGGTCCTTTCCTCATCGAATAAGGTATAGGATATATCATATATACCGCTGTGCAAAGCAAGAACTGTAGCTACCTGTTTTATTTTTGAAATTCGATTCCACAACATCTTTAGGTTTCTTGTTCTTTCATTAATCATATTAATGAAGTCCCATCATTTAAGTACCTAAACATCACAAATAAATACGACATACACTTATGCCATCCGCATTCGCCTCGATGTCCCCTCGTGCACCGTTAGGTTAGGTAACTAACGGCAGAGCGGGGTAGGGCTAGCGCGGGTGTAAAACATAAGTAACGTCTATATAATATATCATATATACTACATACTGTATCCATCACAGAACATATCACATGATCACATCACAGATATCGCAGCAGAAGAAACATATGAAACATTGGATATACTAGGACATCCGTGTTTTCAATATGAGCCAGTATAAAACACGGATTCCACGGTCGCGATGAATAGCCAAACCCACATCCCTAGACCCCTACGAAAGCGGCAAGCAACCCTACCAATTCTAGAGTTAGAAGACCCGAACTCGACTCCTCGAGTTGGTCTCCCTCTGGACTCCAGAACCCGGTTACTTGTGCCCTCCTCTTTGGGTCTATCCTAGTGCGGAAAAGTAAATAATATACAAATGGTGACATCATCCGCAACCTGGAAGTGCCCCAATAAAAGAATATTACATACAAGTTTTTACATGAATGAAAATGAAAAACACTCATCTCACAGAAAAACCCCCGGCTATTCAAACACGACGATCCAATATAACATATCCAGCAACACATAACATCACATGTCATCAACGTAAGTAAACATGCGTATCCCAATTGTCGTTGACATATAGCAACGAAACCGGCGATATCACATATTACACTTACGGTCACAGAAAAGAAAGTGTAAAACTACAACAGTTGGAATCCGTAACCTCTTTAGACATCACATGCCTAATCAAATGAATTCCTTAGACATCACATGCCTAACAATTATAAACCCCGCATTTTAGTCCCATTATCGAAAACGCTTTTCAATATCTAGTCGGGCAATTCAACAAGATTCCCGGCATCCTGACCGAATGCTCGTCGCAAACTTTAGTAGACGGCCGCACCCCCGATACCGTCGACGAAGTGCACCAAGGCGGAACACCGCTGTCGCGAGCACCCGAACGGATACTTTCGGCGACGGGGTTCTCCTACAGTCACTTGGTCGGGGCTATGAGGCATGGCTATCTATTAATTTTACCGGCGAGTATCCGCGTACGCTACGTGATTGCGACGGACTTTTGATCGCATCAAAATTCCGTGGCAACCGATCAAGTGAGACTTAAAGTGCTGTGTTTATAACATTCATTTAGTTATCTCAAAACTATTTGTGAATTCCAATTATTGTATCACATTCCGGATAAATAGAAAATGTTAAACTTTCCTATCAAACAATCGAACACCCAAGTTTTCCCGATACAACTCAACACATGATATAAGTTTAAAAACATTCAGTTCATGCCTCAGTACCAACGGTCCAGCCGTAGAAGGGTCAAGCCAACGCCTCACATGTGGCACGCCGTACTGCCCCAAACCCTAAGGTTCAAAGGGAAGTTCAAGACGGCCACATAATCGAGTTAAGGTTTGTTGTCTTCTAGAGGGACCATCGCGTTACTTGCACTACTTAGAACGTCGTTAAACTACGGAAAAATCCAACAATTAGAAATTTCCCGGCAGGGGAAAAAGTGGGTATTTATATCCGGTCGAACCTTTTAACATATTCTAAATATCCGGAAAACACAGACGAAGTTAAACTTCCCGATCGAAACACCGAGTCCCCAATACAACCCAGAAAACTCAACTCTTGAGTACAAATTAAAAATTCCCAGAAAACTCAGCACCTCAAGAAACAAATTACTGTGCAAAAATTGAAGAGTGATCTCATAATTTGGCCGCGGAACCGCCGCAGAAGCCAAGCTTCTGCCGCGGTTCCGCCGCGCTTTAGCAGCATCACTTGGTCAATTTTGCACCGTAATTCTTAGAATTTCCTGCTGAATTTTTTAAGAATTTTTAATCTGGAAAAAACCCAGTTTTGAAAAAATATCCAGAGAGGGGTCATAGATTGGCGTTTCGGGTTTGATCGGGTTTCTAACTCCGTCTACTCATCGCCTAAGGCTCTAGCTAGGCTCTGATACCACTGTAGGGTTCCTAGGCCCTCTAAGGAGGTCTCACAAGGCATCAACAATGCCAAATTCAAAAATTATATGCCGAGAAACCCTAAGCAAAGATAGTTAACTAGAGAATAGGCGAAACAAATGCGAATAAACGACTTTACTCTAAAAGTGAAAGGAAATACAACCTTTGTAGATCCGGTCCTCCACCTCCATAGCTCCGTGATGAAGTCCCCTCGCTGCGATCATCGGATCCCGGGCTCTATAGCGTCGGCTTCATCGGAGAAATGGGCGGGCTAGGTCGTCGACTTCGATGCCGAAGATGATCTACGTCGAGACAACACAAGATCAAGCTCCAACTTCACCAAGCCATGAAACTTATGAATAAAACACCCTATACTACTTGGCAAGTGGTAGAGGATGAAGAAATAGGAAGTGGGTTCACTTTAGAATTGGATTTCTCACTCTTTTTCTCATTTCACCATTGAAGCTTGATGAAGATGATGAAGATGAAAGAATAAAAAGGATTGTTCCAAAAAAGAAAATCCAACTCATTCTTATCATAATGCAACCTTGGTTAAGTGTAGAGAATAAACTATGGTTAGGTTGAATGGTTAGGGTTAAGCATGAGACAAAAATGGTGGACTTGTTCAAAGCTTCATGAAGCTTCAACAAGCAAACAATGAAAGCCACCATGACTTATTTTGCAAAAATGAATAAATAAATAATTGAATAGACAAGTAAACAAAACCCTAACCATTCATATAACCATGGTTTAATCATACACACAAACTCAAGTTAGCATGTATCATCAAACATGATACAAACAAGTGCACAAAAGTATATCACATATACAACTTGTGTGTTTCAAGTGAGAAAATCCATTTAAAGTGAACAAATACTAGTTAATGCAAATTATTATATCAAATATATAATTATGCATTAAATCATTAAATCAATACTTGATTTAACGATCCGGTCATATCGCATATAACCGACTAATATCCAATGTATCGGCTTATCGAATCAATCCTTGATTCGATAACTAGGTTATATCGCATACAACCAATCGATACATTCATCGCGAGAATAGAATACGGTATCACATACACGCATTATTCTCGGTCCCGCACATATCTCATATGCGCTCCTATTTCGTTTCGCTTGAGCCAGGAAACCTCTGTGTAGGACTCTAAAGACTCGTCAATACGCCGGCAGCAGGTGATGATCATATCAAGCACCCACAAGCCGCAAGCGGTCTGCTAAACATAACGGCCACCCGGGTATTGAGCGATCAGAAGATCGACGAGCAAGCCCGCTCACACTCTTGTGAATCCAACCAGTAACACTTACCGTACAGTCCGGTCTGTTCGTCTGATATGTCGCATATCTTGCCTAGGGGTGCTAAACATCAGACCCCAATAGCTCGATAAGTCGTGTCGATATGAGGTCTATAACAGTTCGAGAAACTACTGGTAACACTTACCAGTAAATCTCAGCAACCCTGGCCAGGGATTTCCGGTTATAGCCAATCGAACACAGTGCAACATCAACTCCCTATACCGTGAGAGACGAATCCCCTCCTATCGCTCATTGCCTCCATGTGATTCGGGACTGTACCCAAAAACCACCGTTTTGCACGCCCTCTTGGACATGGTAAGGTGGAAATCAAATCACGGTGGGAATCACATAAGACTCTATAACGATCTCGGGTCTACAGACTAACCTGTACCAGTGTCACCAGAGAACTGCCATCTGACGTAAGGTATAATACCATCTGGGAGTTCTCGGCGAGTCCGTCCAGTGTACCCAGTCTCCACTGAGCACCCGTATATCATCTCTGATGTCAAACACCAATGGATATCGGATCATCCATCGCCTATCTGTATGGGTCGAGAAGGTACACGCTAGTCTACGCTGGTATATCGATGCCCCGTCTCGATATACCCACGACTAGGGACTTTGAAGGATGTACTTATGGACTACCATGTCCCCACTAGTATGATCCGCATGATAGTCCAGGTAGTCAAGTACACATCCTAAGGGCTTTACCAACATGTAACAGAGAGACAATCAGTGTACACGTTAAGGTAAAGAGCAACCAGATAGCATACTATCATGTCGAGCAAGAAATTCCTCCCTATATATGTCCAAGCATCCACTACAATATACATCCTATGTATAGTAATGGCCTCTAAGGCATACATATAACTAACAAAAACATCTTGGTGGACGACTCATACATCACGAGAAAACCGCACTTTTCCTTTTAAAAAGAGAGAAAGAGAGAAGTTTATATATAATCTTGCGGTTTTCTCCCAAATCCAGGAAATCTCAAGAAAATCCGAAATCAAATCATCAATAGCACGTAAACAGTGAATATGGGCATAAAACTCCATAATACTGCATAACAGTGAATAATAATATGCATGCAGTAGCAAGTAATAACTGCAATGTCTGAACTAGCATATAAAGACGAGTGCGCTAATACCATGTCGAACTATCGGTTAACAAGCTATGTCAATGAGTAATATTCTCTAAAGTGTTCGTGACATGGAAATTACCGATGATGATGTGTGTGAGCCGGCAAGTAAGTGTATGTGGAACATACGCATCATCGGTAATAGTGCTGGTGTCCTGACAGCATGATCTCAATAATGGCATATGAAAACACAATATGAGCCTGCGGTGTGATGCGAATATCAAGAATATGCGGGAGCTAAACAATAAACACAATGATAACTAATCTGCATTTATATAAGTATGAGTCGTACAGTTTTTCCATTTGGAAATAATACGAATCGTGGTGTTTTGAAAATAAGGGCTACGGTGTTTTAAGAAAAGATACGTCCTTTGAAATATCCATAGAATCCCTTGGCCTGTCTTTAAAATACTCACGATTCATCAGTTTTGAAATAGGTATGACTCTAGTCTAATCCATCATTTTCAAGTAAACTACTACGCTAAACTAACAGGCTGATCGAAAGGTAAGGAAACCGCCTAACATCTGAGTCGATACATATGTATATAATATAGTCGGTGATCCCGCCTCAATAGTATCCCATACGATACCCTAATACAATATGACATCCTCGAGTCAAGAGTGCGGATCTAACATCAATATAGCTCGTACGGTAAATCCGTCGTACGGCATCCCAAATCTGGGTACGGGTCAAAGTCACATCAATCACATTATTCATCTGGTATCCTCCTTATCAAATATCATGATCGGGGGTACTGATCTACGTCTAGTACAAAACTGATACCACATATGTATATGCATACGTGTGTCTGAAAACACCACGTCGAAAGGACCCGCTAAAACATCACGTCGTATCTCAAATACGAACCATATCACATCACCGATCTCACGGCCTCAAGACCAATCTCATCGACTTATCTCCAATCCCAAGTACTATCCTCATAATCCGTGTATATGTATACCTATATATATATATACCTAGTCCCATACCCATGTGTGTGTATGTGTATACATACATATCCCCATATATGCACAGGTAATAAAATGAATGCAGGTGTGTGCGTGTGGGTGTAAACCTATTCTAGGTTTCGCGACAAGGAAGCTATGCTAGTTCACTTCTAATAACCCCAAACCAACCATGAACACATAATCATATCTTGATAATCATCCACATATCATAAACCACATATATATCCATATATATCACAACTATACTACGAACTGCAGGGGTGCTATACGCCATCCACCCGACTTCCCCAGTAGATATATATCTACTCACCTTGCTTCTTGCGTGCCGATGCCGATGTCGCCATCTTCATCTTCAACGTCTCGACATCACGTGGGGTACCTACACATATAATCCAATCGCAATGCGTATTAAAATCCAATCGGAAAAACCCAAAACGGCACACGCTACGCTCATAGGTAAAAACCTATAGCCTCGCATGCAAACACGACCAATAACCCTAGTCGTTGACGTTCAAACGCCACACGACGGAAACGAATTATCAAATACCAAAATCCATGTTAAAACAAGTCATAAAACAATGTGCCATCACAAGAAAATGATCCCAGATTTTACCCTAGGTGAAATCAGCCAATTTTGCATATGCCAAGGGTCAAATTTACTGGAGATAAGGCCCTGAAACAAAAACGAATCAATTCCACACTGCTCTAGCCGCAAATTGCGGCCAGAATGAACTTATTTGTAGACCAGGGAAGAGGGTAGGGGCTGGGGTCTTGGGTGGTGCTTCCTAGGTGCCTGCCGGTATCTCTGTATATGCTAAATAATTTTCAGGTGACCCGGGTGTTAGCAGATTTCAATATACACTCACAGATCCATAATTCTTCCGATATCGGGTTTCTAAGTTCGCTAAAATGGGTTCTAGTCTCTGGTTTAGGTCTCTAATCAATCACCACAGGGGTTGTATAGCCTCTACTAACCTTAATTTCACCTTTGGGTTCAACTCAAACCCTAATCCTCGACTTAAAGTTTTCAAAGTCCCCAAAACCACACAATATCGATTCTAATTTAACATGGATGCTAAAGGAATGGAAATTCTACACTAATGATGGAATAATTACCTCATTTTGCACTCATGAATCCTCTACAGCGCCAAAACTCAAACTTTTTTGGTCCAAAGGGTTGCTTGATAGCTTGTGCACATTTTTTGTGAAGTGGGAGTGGGGTTTTGGGGTGTTTTTGATGATGAAGTGGGGGTTTTGAAGAGGAAGGAGGAGAGGTGCTGCCATGGAGAGAGGAGAAGAGAGAAGGATGAAGAAAATAGACTGAAGGAAGAAGAGCCCATGGTCAACTTGACCCCTCACCTCTCGCTCTCTCATGCCCATCCCTCTCACTATTCTATTCTTTATCTATTCTTTTCTTTTATTTCCTTCTCTTTGCAATAGTAAACCCAAAAAAATAACCATACACCCAAAAATCATGTAGGAAAATGTAACAAGTGTTAAAATGACATGTGCATGTCATGTGCACAAAACACGCTTAAACCCCGATTAGCGATTTTTAATCGCGATTAGCACAAAATTAGTGTATAATAAATCGTAAAATTTCATAATTTGCTTAAATCACATAAAACACCCTCTTTTTAGTAATTTCCATAATTTTCCAAATTTTTCTCCCATTTATCGGTATTTAATTATACCGCCTTATTAAAATATTCAATATTTTATTATTAAATTACAAAAATTCTCAAAAATAATATTTTATTTTTTTGAAATGTTAGATATATATATATATATATGTTATAGTATGAGATGTGTATACTCAACATGAAATGCTTAGGTGACTATGGGTTAAATTTAGTGTATTTGGATAATAGTGTCGTTAATTATTTTCTTAGTCGCGAACCCTAGAATAAGGTTTACATACACGCACACACATACACGCTTACATGTTATTTTCTTGTGCGTATATGGGGACACACACACACACACACTTACGTATGGGCGTAGATATATATATGTATACATATACACGGATTATGAGGATAGTACATGGTACTTGGAGATGAGTCGATGAGATTGGGCATGATGCCACGAGATCGGTGATGCGATATGGTTCGTATTATGAGATACGACATGATATCATAGCGGGTCTTTAGACGGTGTGTTTTCATACACACGCATATATATGTAGATGGTATCAGTATGTACTAGACTTTAGATCAGTATCCCTAAATAGGATATGATGATAAGGATACCAGATGAATAATGAGATAATGTGATACCGTACCCAGATTTGGGATGTCGTACGATGGATATACCATACAAGATATAATTATGATGATTGATTCGCACTCTTGATACGAGAATGTCATATTATATATATTGTATCGTATGTGATTCTATTGAGGCGGGATCACCGACTACTAGATATATATTTATATCGACTCAGACTTAGGTGGTTTTCCATACCCTTTCGATTAGTCTGTTAGTTTATTCCTATAGTTTACTTAGTAGATGTTAGACTGCACTCGAGTCATACTTATTTCAAAACTAACGAATCGTGAGTATTTTAAATACAGGCCAAGAGATTCTACGGATATTTCAAAGGACGTGTCTTTCCTTAAAAAAACACTGTAGCCCCTATTTTGTAAACACCACGATTCGTATTATTTCAAATGTCAAACTGTATGACTCATATATAAATGTATATTCATACATGTTGTGTTATTACTCATATTTCGCATATTCTTGTTGTTCGCATCGCATTGCATGCTTATTTGTATTTTCATTAGTTATTATTAAAATCATGTTGTCTGGACACCAGCACCATTACCGATAATGCGTATGCTCCACGTGCACCTGCTTGTCGGCTCACACATATCATCATCGGTAATTTCTATGTCACGTATACTTTAGAGAATATTATTTCATTGACATACCTTGTTAGCTGATAGTTCCAATATGTTATTGTTTCCATATGCTGGTTTAATTATGCATTCCTTGCTTAATATCCGATGCATTCATTTATTTATTGTCATGTAATATTATGGAACTTATTACCGGTATTTCATTGTTTATTTACCCTTGAGATTGGGATTTCGGATTTCCATGAGATTTCTGGATTTGGAGGAACCGCAAAGATTTTATAAACTTATTATCTTTTTAAAATATAGAAAATTGCGGTTTTCTCATAATATGATTTGAGAGGAGTCCACCATGAGTTTTCTTGGCTCTTGAGCAATATCATACACCCGATTCGAGGAGGAGGAAGAACCGTCTGTGGGTGCATGGTGGACCCGGTGCGGTACCCCGGGGCAAGATGGTCACAGATGATGGCGTTGAGCCTGGCAGGGGAGCACTACCGACCGATGATTTTATTGTGACTCGACGGATATCCGGAGGATACCGATTGGAGTATAGGCCAGTCCGGATTGCCGGAGCCTGAGGTTTTGAGATTTAATGTTATGAACCAGTCCGGATAGCTGGAGCCTTAGATTTTGAGATTCGAGGATACGGGCCAGTCCGGATTGCCGGAGCCTGAGATATTGAGATATTGGGATATATGTTTTATGTCGATATTTGACACTGATTCTATGTTGATTTCATTGATGATACCTCGATACACACACACACACACACACACACACACACATACACACACAGAGAGAGAGAGAAATCTCACTAAATTAAGAAAACAGTTTTCTCATTCATGATGTATTCTGTTTTCATTATATTACATCCATGCATCATATTTGATATGTTGCTACCTGAAGCACTGACACGAGCACTTGGTATTACACTTATGTACAGATGTTTACCCTGGCTATTATCAGATGTTTCAGGTTATTTATTATATGGATACTGTCGTATGACCTAGGATTAAGTCATACATACGATTTCTGCTCGGTGATGTTTTTTACTCATGAGTGGCAATTCACCCCCGTTGTGCCACAGTTTCTTGCAAGTTTGCCGTACAGGTTTCTTTGGCGGCTTTGCTGGCACACCGCTTCTTCCGGGTGATTGCTTTGGTAGGTGGACTCACTTGCATCGTGACCACCATTGTACATTTACTTATTTCGGTTGTATCTAGTAACTCCATCAACCAGACTTGTATAATTATTTGACCAAGAAGACCAGTTGTATATTCTTCCGACCTTAGAGTCGCGCGCTGTATTATCATGGTTTTCTTGATGATATTGGTTTCCTTTAAGTTTTGATCCTCGCCCTTCGGCGTTGTATATTATATTGCTTGCGTGGTTATGACCGCCAATTGGCGAAGAGCTAGCTCCCGCTTGGGGATGCCTTTATTCATATTATTCATGTGTTTGTACCCATTTGGGACCAATATTTACAAAGGAAACTCTGCTGAAATTTTCAGAAAAGACTTGAGATTTTAAAAATGCATACTTCGACTTATGTTATATAAACCACTTGCTTTAAAATAAGTTTTCTTCACTTCTTCCTTAAAATGGGTTAGATTTCTGGGATTTTTGGCTTACTTGAATTAGATGGGGTCCAATAGACTTCATATGATTCAAGTGCCAGTCGCGTGCCATTTCGGGTCGTGACAATACCGGGAGAGACGAATCCCCTCCTATCGCTCATTGACTCCATGTGACTCGGGACTGTACCAAAAAACCACCCTTTTGCATGATCTCTTGACCATGGTATGGCGGAAGTTAAAGCATAGTGGGAATCACACAAGAATTTATGACAATCTCGGGTCGACAGACTAATCTGTATCAGTGTCACCAGAGAACTGCCATCTGACGTGAGGTATAATACCATCTGGGAGTTCTCGGCGAGTACGTCCAGTGTACCCAGTCTCAACTGAGCACCCATATACCATCTCTGATGTCAAACACCAATGGATATGGGATCATCCATCGCCCATCTACATGGGTCGAGAATCTGTACGCTAGTCTACTCTGGTATATCGATGCCCCGTCTCGATACACCCACGACTAAGGACATTAAAGGATGTACTTACCGACTACCTTTGTCCCACTAGTACGATCCGCATCATAATCCAGGTAGTTAAGTACATATCCTAAGGGCTTTATCAACATGTAACAGAGAGACAATCAGTGTACATGTTAATATAAAGTGCAACCAGATAGCATACTATCATGTTGAGCAAGAAAGTCCTCCTTATATATGTCCAAGCATCCATTACAATATACATCTCATGTACAGTAATGGCCTCTAGGGCATACATATAACTAACACCAGGTCCTCAAGTTCTTCTTTAAGACCAATCATCTTCAAGACATGTTCTCCTACTGATGTGCCAGGGACCATCCGCATCTGAAATAACTTTCGAGATGCCCCGTATCGCAATGTCCGAGATTTCTCTCCATACATATCCTGTGTATGGAGAAAGATGGATTGAACATTCATCTTCTCATGCTGCTTCTGATGTACACTATCCATAGAAGCAAGCGTGAGGCACTTGGCCGTGTCACTGTAACATTTCAGAAAAATAAAATATTATTTTTGGGAATTTTTTTAATTTAATATTAATTTTAATGAATATTTTAATATTTCGGTATAATTAAATACCGATAAAGAGGGAAAAAATTGGAAAATTATGGAAATTACTTAAAAGAGTGTGCTTTATGTGATTCATGCAAACTATGAAAGTTTATGATTTATTTGACACTATTTTAGCGCTAATCGCGATTAAAAATCGTTAATCGCGGATTAAGCGTGTTTTGTGCACATAGCATGCACAAAATCTTTTTCACACTTGTGCTACATTTTCCTACATGGCTTTATCATCATTGTTCATTCTTTGATTTGGGTTCACTATTGAGGAGAGAAGGAAATAAAAGAAAAGGAAAAGGAAAATGGAATGAATAAAGAAATAAGCATGGGAAAGTGAGAGAGTGTGAGGGGTCAAGAGAGAGCCTTACCCTTTTGTCTCCCCCTCATTTTCATCATCTCTTTCTCTCTCCCTTAACTCCATGGTAGCACCTCTCCTCCCTCCTCTTCAAAACCCCCCACTTCATCACTAAAAACCCATCAAAAGTCCATCCTCACTTCACAAAAATTGTGCACAAGCCCTCAAGCTACACTTTGGACCAAGAAAGTTTGCCTTTTGGTGCTGTGGAGGATTCATGAGTGTCAAATGAGGTAATCCCTTCACAATTAGTGTAGTATTTCATTTGCTTAAGGCTCATTTCAAGTTTAAAATCATTTTGGCGAAGTTTAGTGAACTTTGAAATCTCTAGTTGGGAATTAGGGTTTGATTTGAATAGAGATTGCGTATTTGGGCTTTAGAGATGACCTTAAACCCCCATAGATGTTAGAAACCCAGAACTTGCACAATTTAAAACCTGAAACCCATTTTTTCTGGAAAAACTGAAACTGTTCACGTCGGTTTTGTGAGTATTTGAGGGTGCAGGGAAATCTAGAGTGAATTGGGATTTTTACGAGAAAAACAAACAAGTCCAGAAGCTAAATTGAGACACCAAGAGACTACCCTAGCAAAACGAACCCCAACTGAACCCCCCAAACCGAGCAGGCCGGAATTTCCAGGGATGTGGCCGGCCACTTGGTTGAGTCAGGTGTCTGGGTTGCTTCCATAGGTCATATGTACCCTATATATCACCCTAGTGTTGTTTTGGAACATTGTTTTCACCTTAAGCAAAATTTGGAACATGTTTTCAATGTTGCTGCCTTATGTTTTGCGTTGTTTTCGAATCTAAGTTTTGGTATTTTTGTTTTTATTCGGTCACTTGACATTTGTAAGTCTATCCCGAGTGTTATTGGGTTGAGTTGCGAGATGCAAACCATAGGTTCTAACCTATAGGCTTTTAAGCGTGTCGTTTTAGTTTTCGTGTGTCGTTTCGTTTTTGATTTAGTTTTAATGCGATACGATACGTGTCACATGTAGGTACCCCCACGATAATTCAAGACGATGAAGAAGATGGTGGCGACATCGACATCGGCAAGCGAAGCTCAGGTGATTAGATATATATCTACGAGGAGAAGTTGGGTGGATGGCGTATAGCACCCCCGCAGTTTGATGTATAGTATGCTATATATATACTATATATATATATATATATATATGATATCTTTTATGTGAGACATGAATATTAATGATAGGGTTACATGTTCATAGATTAGTAGTGTTACTTGCGAAACCCTAGAGTAATTGTTGCACCCATACACGCACACACACTTGCATACATTCATTCTTTACCTGTGCGTATATGGGGATATGTATGTATGTATGTATGTGTGTGTGTATGTGTGTGTGTGTGTATAAACACATGGGTATGGGACTATGTGTGTATGTATATATATATATATATATATATATATATATATATATATATATGCGTATACATATACACGGATTATGAGGATAGTACTTGGGATTGGAGATGAGTTGATGAGATTGGGCTTGAGGCCATGAGATCGGTGATGTGACATGGTTCGTATTTGAGATACGACATGATGTTTTAGCGGGTCCTTCCGACAGGTGTTTTCATACACACGCATGCATATACATAGAGGGTATCAGTATTGTGCTAGACGTATATCAGTACCCCCGATCATGATATTTGATAAAGAGCATACCAGATGAATAATATGATAGATGTGACTTTGACCCGTACCCAGATTTGGGATGCCGTACGACGGATTTACCGTACGAGCTGTGTATTGATGATAGATCCGCACTCTTGACTTGAGGATGTCATATTATAGACATTGTATCGTATGGGATACTATTGAGGAGGGATCACCTACTGTTATATTATATGTGTGTGTGTGTGTGTGTCGACTCAGATATTAGGCGGTTTCCTTACTCTTCGATCAGCCTTTTAGTTTAGCCCTGCAGTTTACTTGTAAATGGTAGATTAGACTCGAGTCATACCTATTTCAAACTAACGAATCGTGAGTATTGTAAAGACAGGCCAAGGGATTTTACGAATATTTCAAAGGACGTACATTTTCTTTAAAACACCGTAGCCCTTATTTTCAAAACACCACGATTTGTGTTATTTCAAATGGAAAAACTGTACGCCTCATAATTAAACATATGCAGATTCGTTATCATTGTATTTGATATTCAGCTCCCGCATATTCTTGCTGCTCGCATCGCATTGCATGCCTATATTGTGTTTCATATGTTAATATTGAAATCATCCTGTTAGGACACCAGCACCATTACCGACGATGCGTATATTCCACATACACTTACTTGCCGGCTCACACACATCATCATCGGTAATTGCCATGTCACGTACACTTTAGAGAATACTATTTCATTGACATAGCTTGTTAGCTCATAGTTTCGACATGATATTAGTGTACTTGCCTTATATGCCAATTTAGACATTGAAGTTATTACTTGCTACTTCATGCATATTATTATTCACTGTTATGCAGTATTATCGAGTTTTATGTCGATATTCACTGTTTACTCGCTATTGATGATTGGATTTTGGATTTTCATGAGATTTCCTGGATTTGGGAGAAAACCGCAAGAATATGTATAAACTTCTCTCTCTCTTTTTAAAATGAAATGTGCGGTTTTCTCATGATGTATAAGTCGTCCACCATGATGTTTTCTTGGTTATGAGATGGATTTTGAGACCTGATTCGAGGAGTTGGATGAACCATCTGCGGGTACATGGTGGACCCGGTAAGGTACCCCGGGGCAAGAAGATCAAGGTGTAGACGATGAGCCCGGCAGGGGAAGACTGCCTACCGGTGATTTTACCTGGCGCGTCGGATATCTAAAGGATACCGTTCGTGGTCGTGTGATTGATGATAGGGGCCGATCAGGACTGACGGAGTCCTAGATAGTGAGATTTGAGACACTAAGATTTTGAGATTTTGAGATATTGAGATTTGATGATATAGGCCAGTCCGGATAGCCGGAGCGTGAGATATTGAGATATTGGGATTTATGTTTTGTGTCGATGCTAGACACTGTTTATGTTGATTTCATTGATGATACCTCGTTTTAAATATACAGAAATCTCGCTAAGTTATGAAAGCAGTTTCTTTATTTACATGTATTCTGTTTTCATGCATTCATACCTCATTCATATGATATATTGCTACCTGAGGCACTAACACGAGTACATGGGATTACACTTATGTATAGATGTTTACCCTTACCACCTTTTCGTGCTTCAGACTTTATCATTTGAGGATTATATATATTGATCGTATTGACCTAGGATTGTGTCATACATACAATTTCTGCTCGGTGATGTTTTCTACTCACGAGTTAGCAACCCACCCCCGTTTTACCACAGTTTCTTGCAGGTTTTGCCGTACAGGTTTCGTTACGGCTTTGCTGGCACACTGCTTCCTTTCCGGGTGATTGCTTTGGTAGGTAGGTTCACTTGTATCGTGACCACTATTGTACCTTATTTATATTTAGTTGTATCTAGTAAACTCCATCAACCAAACATGTATTTATTCAGACTAGAGACCAGTTGTATATTCTATTAACCTTAGAGTCGCGCATTATATTATTATGGATTTCTTGTTGTTTTGAGTTTTCTTTTGAGTTTTGATCCTCGCCCTTCGGCGTTGTATATTATATTGCTTGCGTGGTTGTGGCCGTCGATTAACGAAGAGCTAGCTCCCGCTTGGGGATGCCCTTTTTCATTGATGCATATATTTATCATGGTGTACCCCGTTCGGGGCCAGTTTTTACAAAGGAAACTCTACCGAAATTTTTAGAAAAGACTTGTGATTTTAAAAATGCATATTTCGGCTTATCTTGCTAAACTACTTGATTTAAATTGGTTCTTCCTTCACTCTACTGCTTTACTTGGTTTTGATTTCTGGGTTTTGGCTTACTTAGATTACGTACGCCTCGAGACGTTTCGTAATTTAAGTGCCGGTCATGTTCTGTACTTTTCGGGTCGTGACAAAGTTGGTATCAGAGCGTTAGGTTTTACCTTCGGAGTGTAGGATGACCCTTGGTTGATGGAGTAGGTGACTCAAGTAGAGTGACGTAGGACACCAGCACCATTACCGATGATGCATATGTTCCACATACACTTACTTACCGACTCACACACATCATCATCGGTAATTGCCATGTCACGTACATTTTAGAGAATACTATTTCATTGACATAGCTTGTTAGCTGATAGTTTCGACATGATATTAGTATACTTGCCTTATATGCCAGTTTAGACATTGTAGTTATTACTTGCTACTTCATGCATATTATTATTCACTGTTATGCAGTATTATGGAGTTTTATGTCGATATTCACTGTTTACTCGCTATTGATGACTGGATTTCGGATTTTCACGAGATTTCCTAGATTTGGGAGAAAACCGCAAGAATATGTATAAACTTCTCTCTCTCTTTTTAAAATGAAATGTGCGGTTTTCTCATGTTGTATGAGTCGTCCACCATGATGTTTTCTCGGTTATGAGATGGATTTCGAAACCCGATTCGAGGAGTTGGATGAACCGTCTGCGGGTACATGGTGGACCCGGTAAGGTACCCCGGGGCAAGAAGATCGAGGTGTAGACGATGAGCCTGGCAGGGGCAGACTGCTTACCGGTGATTTTACTTGGCGGGTCGGATATCCGGAGGATACCGTTCGTGGTTGTGTGATTGATGATAGGGGCCGATCAGGACTGACGGAGCGCTAGATAGTGAAATTTGAGACACTGAGATTTTGAGATATTGAGATATTGAGATTTGATGATACAGGCCAGTCCGGATAGCCGGAGCCTGAGATATTGAGATATTGGGATTTATGTTTTGTGTCGATGCTAGACACTGTTTATGCTGATTTCATTGATGATACCTCATTTTAAATATACAGAAATCTCACTAAGTTATGAAAGCAGTTTCTTCATTTACACCCAGTACCGGGAGAAGT
Source organism: Agapanthus africanus (assembly GCA_030015575.1). NCBI lineage: Eukaryota > Viridiplantae > Streptophyta > Magnoliopsida > Asparagales > Amaryllidaceae > Agapanthus > Agapanthus africanus. The sequence goes on from CM057337.1 coordinate 237,901,871, forward strand.
TACTTCTTTTCCAGAGCAAACTTCTAATGCGTTGAAAGAAAGAGCTCCTGATGCCCAGGCTGTTGCGACAGTGGAATAAATAGGAGAAAGGGAAGAGGAAAATCTATTCTGTTTTCATGCATTCATACCTCATTCATATGATATATTGCTACCTGAGGCACTGACACGAGCACATGGGATTACACTTATGTATAGATGTTTACCCTTGCCACCTTTTCATGCTTCAGATTTTATCATTTGAGGATTATATATATTGATCGTATTGACCTAGGATTGTGTCGTACATACGATTTCTGCTCGGTGATGTTTTCTACTCACGAGTTGGCAACTCACCCCCGTTGTGCCACAGTTTCTTGCAGGTTTTGCCGTACAGATTTCATTACGGCTTTGCTGGCACACTGCTTCCTTTCCGGGTGATTGCTTTGGTAAGTGGGTTCACTTGTATCGTGACCACTATTGTACCTTATTTATATTCAGTTGTATCTAGTAAACTCCATCAACTAGACATGTATTTATTCAGACTAGAGACCAGTTGTATATTCTTTTGACCTTAGAGTCGCGCGTTGTATTATTATGGATTTCTTGTTGTTTTGAGTTTCCTTTTGAGTTTTGATTCTCGCCCTTCGGCGTTGTATATTATATTGCTTGCATGGTTGTGGTCGTCGATTGACGAAGAGCTAGCTCCCGCTTGGGGATGCCCTTTTTCGTTGATGCATATATTTATCATGTTGTACCCCGTTCGGGGCTAGTTTTTACAAAGGAAACTCTGCCGAAATTTTTAGAAAATACTTGTGATTTTAAAAATGCATACTTCGGCTTATGTTGCTAAGCTACTTGATTTAAATTGGTTCTTCCTTCACTCTACTGCTTTACTTGGTTTTGATTTCTGGGTTTTGGCTTACTTAGATTACGTACGTCTCGAGACGTTTCGTAATTTAATTGCCGGTCATGTTCCGTACTTTTCGGGTCGTGACAAAGTTGGTATCAGAGCGTTAGGTTTTACCTTCGGAGTGTAGGATGACCCTTGGTTGATGAAGTAGGTGACTCAAGTAGAGTGACGTACCATGTGTATGTTCCGCGGCATACTTACGATACGATACTCCGCTTAAGAAGCCTTAGGATGTACATTTCCTTGCACAGTATTATATTCCTTCCTATGATCTAGCCTCATCAGTACCAGTTTATGGTTTTGTTATCATGGTTGTACGGGTGTGGAGAGCTACGGCTAGAGTTACGGTCAACATGAGCTCATCATGGACGAGGACTGACCAGGGCGTGATTCCAGGGATATACGATTGCATAGAGGTGTTGTTTTATTGTGTGACTCAAGTAGAGTGACGTACCATGTGTATGTTCCGCGGCATACTTACGATACGATACTCCGCTTAAGAAGCCTTAGGATGTACATTTCCTTGCACAGTATTATATTCCTTCCTATAATCTAGCCTCATCAGTACCAGTTTATGGTTTTGTTATCATGGTTGTACGGGTGTGGAGAGCTACGGCTAGAGTTACGGTCAACATGAGCTCATCATGGACGAGGACTGACCAGGGCGTGATTCCAGGGATATACGATTGCATAGAGGTGTTGTTTTATTGTGTTTTCGCACCACGAGCATTTGATGGATCGCTTTTACGAGATTTCTTGGACGTGCAGATCAGCACCAGAGGATTAAGCCACTGATAAAGGCCAGCCAGAATGTGATGACCACTGACGTATCGCTTATTCATGATGATTGAGGCACTGTTCAGCGTGCAGATGAATGAGCCAGTTGTTGCTGCGAACGATGAGATATCACCCCAGATGTTGGAGCCATTACAGTACGAGTTGTACTAAGAGATATGATAGAAGGTCACTAGTCACCCAAGGATGAATGAATAGGACATGTGGTTCGTTCGTTTACCCCGATGCGAGGTCATCAGATTGATTGATTCCAGCTTGAGAGGACTTCACGCCGGTACGTTGAGAGTCGATAGAGGCGATCGAATATCAGAAACACATATTCCAAGTTTAAAGTATTCGGAAAGACATGCAATCAATTCTATGGACCCTCTAGAAGAATGAAACCCTAACTCGACTTAATGACAATGGAACACCAGTGAACCTTAGGGTTTGCGGCAGTTCAGCGGTGCCATTAGTGAGGCTTGGGTCTACCCTTCTACGGTTGGTCCATACGTGTTGTGGCATATATTCGATACTATTAAAATATACCCAAGATGTTGAGCTCTTGGGGGATTATGAGGTTTTGACAATCGATCGGATGGTTCGACTTCATTCCGATATCAGATGATGAGATGCATTGCTTGGGAGACTCCAGATACGAGTATAGCTGTTGGAGCGCAGTCCATGCAGCCACGAGGAGACGAGTCCGAATCGGTCGACATTAGAGAAAACTAGAGTAAGAGGTTCGTACGAGATTTTGATGAGATGACGTTCCACTCCGCCGACATCAGAGATGTGATACGCCAGCAGAAGCGTTGACTATGGATATATCTTACAGGAGGAGTCGTGATGAGTATGCAGCCGTTCCGGAATAAGAAACAGATACAGATTTAGTAAGAGATGATAACTTCCGGGCAGTTCAGCAGAAAGGAGGTTTCGGGAGAGACCTCGACAGGACCTTTCTGGAATGCTATACGAGAAAATTTGGACCCAGGATCTATCATATTGCACACACCCAGCAGGCCAGAGTTCAGCATCGTCGACGAGACATATTATGAGTGACCATAAGAGTCGGCCAGAGATCTTTAGAGGATGTGTCAGAGCGGACTGCTTCCGTTTTCGTTTCTATATTGGACCGTTGAGCCGAGGAGCTATGTACTTAGAAATCTGCAGTGAGAGACGAGAACCTAAGGGCACTAGGCAATAGGCCATGATCAGAAGGCAAGTAGATATCTTGCTCTGCTAGTATTGGATGCACCGACACCTTCTCGACTTTGAAGGAGGGACATATCGACGACAGTATTTATGATTTGTGATTTTGTGACTGACTATCACGTATCCGTCACTTTAGATTTTCAGTATTTTTGGGTGATTTATTTCATGATTGAGTTTTGATGACCGAGTTTCATGATATTTGATTTCATGCCTAGGGCAAGCATATGATTTGACTTATGGTTTCGGCATAGTTTTCATGCACTTTTAGTATTTGATTGCTTTTGTGCACGTTGATGCACACGGTTGTGAGATTTGATACCACGGTATACCTGATTTGGTTTTGGATTGAGATATGCCATATACCGTCGATTTCGATTGTGATACTCGATATTTATTTTGTGCACCTTGTGCACCTGCTTGGATTCTTGCGCATATTTGACGCGCTTAGATTGGATTTTGCACATGTTCAGCGCTTGATATTGGATTTCGTGATTTCGTGCATGTTGGATGCACATGATTTAGATTTTATTCGTGCATGATGGATGCACCTGATTGGGATTTTCGCGCATGTTGGGCGCATGAATTGAGATGCGATTTTAGGACACACGAGATGCACTAAATCGGGATTCTTTGTACATATCAGATGCACCTGATATTGCTGTCAGGCACGCACGTTGCCTTTGACAGGTGTTTCGTGCACACCCGTTGCACTTAGATGTTGTTTCTGTGCACATGTATAGCACATATATGGATTTTGATTTCCGTGCGCACCAGACGCACGTAGTATTCATATGCACATCTTGGGACTGATTTCTTATGGAGCAGTACGTTTTAATGATGTTTATTATTGTTTTCGTACTGAGCAGGAATAGTCAGAGGACAGTACCTGGACGTATTTTGCATGCATTGATAGTTATCGAAGGGATTTCCAAAAAGGGAGCTATAGTCTCAGTATTTCCTACGTGTCTGAGATGACACGAAACGTTTAAAACTAGAAACCCTTCTAAATTGTTTTCAAAACAGCGGTACGTGCATGTAAACAAAGGATATATATAGAGAGAGTTATTTTCTTACTAGAGACATCCGCCACTGTGCAGTGTTATGCGCATCGCATAGCGACTTAACACGATTTGGCATGCATTTCCTTCAGGTGTTTATATGTATAGTGTTGATGTATATCATATTGGTTTCCATATTGGATTTAGATATTGATGCCTTCTCCATGACTCCGATGATTGCGGGATGCTTGACGGAGTTTTGATTTTGAGTTATCTGCTCATTGTTCATGCGCACGCATTGCGCTACAACGTGTTTTATATATTGATGGTTTCGGGACCCCGACGACTTAGTCTTTTACTGAAATGTTTTAGTATTGAGGGGTTTAAATTTAAATTCGGGGACCGAATTTCTTTAAGGGGGAAGATTGTAACATTTCAGAAAAATAAAATATTATTTTTGGGAATTTTTATAATTTAATATTAATTTCAATGAATATTTTAATATTTCGGTATAATTAAATACCGATAAATAGGGAAAATTTGGAAAATTATGGAAATTACTGAAAAGAGTGTGCTTTATGTGATTCATGCAAATTATGAAAATTTGTGATTTATTTGACACTATTTTAGCGCTAATCGCGGATTAAGCGTGTTTTGTGCACATAGCATGCACAAAGTCTTTTTCACACTTGTGCTACATTTTCCTACATGGCTTTATCATCATTGTTCATTGTTTGCTTTGGGTTCACTATTGAGGAGAGAAGGAAATAAAAGAAAAGAAAAAGGAAAATGGAAATGAATAAAGAAATAAGCATGGGCAAGTGAGAGAGTGTGAGGGGTCAAGAGAGGGCCTTACCCTTTTGTCTCCCCCTCATTTTCTTCATCTCTTTCTCTTTCCCTTAACTCCATGGCAGCACCTCTCCTCCCTCCTCTTCAAAACCCCCACTTCATCACTAAAAATCCATCAAAATTCCATCCTCACTTCACAAAAATTGTGCACAAGCCCTCAAGCTACACTTTGGACCAAGAAAGTTTGCCTTTTGGCTGTGGAGGATTCATGAGTGTCAAATGAGGTAATCCCTTCACAATTAGTGTAGTATTTCATTTGCTTAAGGCTCATTTCAAGTTTAAAATCATTTTGGCGAAGTTTAGTGAACTTTGAAATCTCTAGTTGGGAATTAGGGTTTGATTTGAATAGAGATTGTGTATTTGGGCTTTAGAGATGACCTTAAACCCCCATAGATGTTAGAAACCCAGAACTTGCACAATTTAAAACCTGAAACCCATTTTTTCTGGAAAAACTGAAACTGTTCACGTCGGTTTTGTGAGTATTTGAGGGTGCAGGGAAATCTGGAGTTAATTGGGATTTTTACGAGAAAAACAAACAAGTCCAAAGACTAAATTGAGGCAACAAGAGACCACCCTAGCAAAACGAACCCCAACTGAACCCCCCAAACAGAGCAGGCCAGAATTTCCAGGGATGTGGCCGGCCACTTGGTTGAGTCAGGTGTCTGGGTTGCTTCCATAGGTCATATGTGTTGGAGATAGTGCCCTCATAGTCAATTATTGGATCGCAGGTACGTGATTGCAATGATTGCAGAGGACCTATACCGGTAGGACTGTCTTACTCGAGATGATAGTATGCTATCTGGTTTGCCTTTATCAGTTGTGTGCATGTTCAGGTGACTGATTACATGTTCCACTTTGATAGAGCCCTTAGGATCTTGCTTTACTACCAATTGTATGATGGCGATCATATACGTGAGAGTTGGGTAGTTTATATGCATATCCTTAATTGTGGTCCCTAGTCGTGGGAGTTTCGAGACAAGGCATCGATACTCCGGAGTAGACTAGTGTATACAGTCGAGACCCCGACGAGGGGCGGTGGCCGGTCTCACAAGCCACTGGTGTCAGTTGGATCACCTAAGATGTATACAGGTGCTCATTGGGTTATGAGTACACCGGACAGGACTCGCCGGGAATCTGCTAGTTAGTACTATACCTATCGTCAGATAGCAGTTCCCTGGTGACATGTGTACAGGTTAGTTCATCGACCTGAGGTCGTCATTTGTCTCGTGTGAGTTCCCACTGTGCTTTGATTTCTACCCTACCACGGCTCAAAGGAGTCGTGCAAACAGGTAGCTTTTGGGTACAGTCCTGAGCCATATGGAGGCACGTGAGCGGATCGACAGGGGATTCGTCTCTCCCGGTATTGGGGGCGAGGTCGTGCTGTGTCTAGGAGAGCCATTACACATAGTCCATGGCCATGGCAGGAGATTTACTGGTAGGTACTCCAGTAGTATCTCAGGGTGTTATTGGGCTACACTCCGACACGACTTATACTGCTATTGGGGGTCTGACGTTTCTAGCCCCCTAGGCGGATATGCGATACTCATTGACGAACGGACCGGACTGTATATACATTGTCACTGTTAGGCTCAGTAGGGTTTCTGGATGAGTTCGCTCATCAGCCTCCCTTGAGGTCAGTCTATGGGCAGCCGTTACGCATAGCTAGTGCCGCTGACGGTTTGTGGTTAAACCCACTGCCAGGGTACTGACGAGTCATTAGAGTCCCCCACAGACAGTTTCCCAAGTTCGGGCGAAACGTTGTAGAGGCCGTATGGTTTTATGGCAGGGTTCGGAAAATGCACGTGCGTTTACGCACGTGTTATTTTTCGGGCAGATGATACTGGTCGACTTTGGTTTAAGCCGGATCCGAGTATTGTATTGAGTAGATATAATATCTTTGTCTCAGTTGCATTTGTATTCAGTCGTAATACAAATGCTGGTATATTTATACAGTTACGGGGTTATCCTGAAAGTCGTTTCAGGATCACTTTTGGAAGTTGCCAGTTTCCAGTTTTCTATCAGCCGTCTTTTAACATTTGGTTAAAGACGGATTTATCTTTTCTTGGATGAGAGTGAGTCATGCTTCTAGAAGGTTCTAGAAGTTTCTAGAATGAGGTGACAAGGATTGTGACTCATGCTTTGATTTCAACCATTTCTTGTTTTCCTTAAGATCTTTGTGCTTGATATTTTCATGTGTTCACACATGATATTTTTCTAGTGGTCACCCCCCTCTCCTACGATCATCTCCCTCTTTACTATAAGAGGCCGGCCCCCTCTCTCTCCTCACACTCTCTCACTTGATGTTTCACTTGAAAAGATTATGATAGATTTTAGGGTGTATGGAATTCACAGCTCATTTCATTCCATCACCCGATTCCCTCGGCAACTTCATTAACCGTTCGTCCATAGTCTTGGACGGAACGAGACAAAGTCATCTACTCATTCTCTACATCATTCTTGGTCGTCTCTTCTAGCAAACTTGACGACCGAGTTGCCTCAAGTCAGAGGCGAGAGCCCGTTTAAAGAATCAGTGATGTGGTGCCACCTGGACGAGCAGATCGGAGATCGAAGAGATCGGAGCAGCCGCAACGGAGCGTGGGATGATGGTTAAAGAACGAAGGACTCGGATCGTTCGGTATAACCTTTCTACACTCTTTACAGTTTGTTAGTTTAGCAATAATGGCAGATCCGGGTTAAAGTATACGATAGCGCCAGTTTAAAAGTTTTTGTTCCGCATTTGGCGTCTGTAGACGGCCGGGGCGCTAGCGTAGACTTACAGTGGTATCAGAGCCTCACCATTTTGCTATACTAACTTGTGCTAACGCGTTTAAAACATCGATCGAACCGGAAATCAAAAACCGCAATTTTTCAATTTGACAGTTTCTGTTGATTTTAAATGGCCTCCTAAAAATATTTCACACATCTCAGAAAACTGTGCAGGGTTTTTTAAGAACGACGTACAAATTTGAGCACGTGAATCGACAAGACAGCCGCTGAAACGCGGCCAAACCCATGGTTTGGCCGCGCATCGACGGCCGTTCTGAGCGATCATGCCCCCAAATTTGTACAGTGTGTTCCCCTCTGGAAATTGGGGGTTTTGGTATATATCTTTTGGGCCCAGGTTTTGTAACTGTTCTGCAGATTTGCGTGGGGCCCACTTTGTGATATTTTGTCGATCGAAATTTAAACATGTTAGTTTACAGTGCTTACATTATATCTCCGACCGGGAATGTCATTTGATCGGTAAACCGCGTCCGATTGCTATAGTTCTTTTAGACGGGTTTGCGAACGTGACATTCGCGTTGATGTTCTGTGTTGTGCTGTGATGTTGCGGATTTGTCGTGGTGGATAGCAGTGTGCAATGGTAGTACAGTTTGAGTTTTTTTGTACATTTGATATTGCGGGGTGAGCGTCCAACTTGTGGACTGCCGTCACTGCCTGTTGTATAATATTCTTTTGGGGCACGACCAGGTTGCGGTCGATGTACCTGTTGTACTATTTTTCATTACTGTACTAGGTTTTGCCCCGAGACGGAGTGCACGGATAGCCGGGTTCTGGAGGGCAACGGGTCCGCATCTCATGGCTTTGAGAGGCAGAGGGGCCCCACTCTAAAATTGGCAGACTATTCGCCGCACTCGTAGGGGGTACAGGTTGACCCAAGGAGGGGTGCCCAAGATTACCGGATTCCGTGAAGTGCTGGGTGGTCCATTCACTTTGCTGTAGGGGGCTGCCTCGCTTCAGGTTTTGGCGGGTAACTTGCCGCACCCGTAGGGGTCTAGGTTTCATTGCACAGGCTATCCACACGACAGGGGAACGTCGAGTTTCAACAGCGGCTCTGTGAAACCCGGGGATCCCAGATTATCTGTATTGTTCTGTGATGCTTATTACTTTTCTGTAATGTTGCATATTATCACGCCTGGAGCGATTATGTATATTGGTTTATATACTATTAGATGTTGTATATGTTTTACACCCGCGCTAGTCCAGTCCCCGCTCTGTCGTTAGTTAAGTAACCTAACGGGGGATGACGGGACCCAGTGACAAATGCGGATGGCATATACGTACATTTTATTTTCGTTCTTTTCTGGTGTGATTGATTGATGGGACTGCGTTGATTCTGATCAATGCAAAAAGTAAAACAAACCTGTTTTTAGTTGTTGGAACAAATTTAAAAGGTGTTATTGCAAAGACGTTTCCTTTTGTTATGCATAGCGGTATTCGGTGGAATATCCTGCACCTCATTCGACGGGGCAAGGGCCGATATCCCTTCACCGGGACTGACCCCTTGGGCAGAAGTTTGCGTCAGGGTAATAACTTCACTATAGTCGATTACATATTGCTTTGCATCGCGGTATTCAGTGGAATATCCTGCACCTCATTCCACGAGGAAAGAGCCGAGATCCCTTCACCGGGAGTGACCTCTTAGCAAAAGGTTTTCGCCACTATATTTTTATAAAAAGCTATCAGGTTCCTTCAGCGATATCAAGTTCACTACGTTAAAGATTTTTCGCCAAAAACCAGCCGTAGCCCTCCGTCGTTTCTTATGGATGGTCAGTAGTATTCAAGCTATGTTTGTTGGCTTACGTCAAGGCATAGTGTTTGGTAGCTGCTGGGTATTCATTTGTTGCATAGATAGATGAGTTGGTTTGGGACAGTCGTATTACCTTGTTGGCATACGTCAAGGGTATGTACGGGTGGGTTCAAATTAACAAGATAATGACGGGCAGAACTTGACATGTGACTTATGATTTGTTGACATACGCCAAGGTCATAAGTGCATGGGGCATAAATCATATCGGGAGTTTCTAAAGAAACTGAAACTTGCCAAGTATGCGCATACCTTCTGGAGTATGAGTAACGTGGATGCATTCCATCACGTTATCATGCGATGAGAGTTGAATCCCGATTCCCACTGATGAGTTGGTTTACTCTTCGGGTGATCCCGATTGATTCTTCTTTCAGGTTTGGAGGAGAATTTGACAGGACAGTGGGAGGTTTCCGGATTAGATAAAGTGATAACCATTCTGATCTAGGTTAGAGTGCACGCAGAGTGTTTCTTTTCTCTCTCTCTTTGGCAGCGACCTTTGACCGACCCTAGACTATGACTCAGTGACCAGGTTGACCGAACCTTCTTAAAATACTGGCTTTTGGATTGTCTATGTTGCATAAGTCATTGCCACTCCTTCTTTTACCCTTTGTATTTCTCAGAACACCCGTATTACTACGGACATCCACTTCCATTGGATAAATTCATCGTATGGTTATATACGAACTCGAAGGGACTTCTTCGAGGATGGATCAAGGTTCAGGAGAAATAGAATTGGTTTATTCAGTTGTCTTTTATTATCACCTTCTCTCAGGTTGCGAGGGCTCCTTGGTTTAGGAGAGTACACCTATTACGCTTATTGGATAGTCTTATTCCAAACCATAGGCAGGTGCCGAAAGGTAGGGAATGAAGAAAACCAATTAGCCTAAATAGGGTGTACAGAAGGTAATATGTAAAGAAAAAATAAAGGGATTAGAAAGAGGGCAAAGTAAATTGCGACTGATATCATTCACGACCAAAACCGCGTACTTCATCGCCACTCCTATTTCACCTTTAAAAGAATAAGGTATTATTCAGTTGTCTTTTATCATCACCTTCTCTCAAGATATGAGTACTCCTTGATTTAGGAGGGTACACCTATTATGCTTACTGGATAGTCTTCTTCCAAACCATAGGCTGGTGCCGAACGGTAGGGAAGGAAGAAAACCATTTAGCCTAGCGATGGTGTACAGAAGGTAACGACTAAAGACAAATAAAGAGATTTGGAGAGATGACAATAAAATATACGGTTGAAGTCATGAATTGGATTATGGAAGAGGCATTGCTATGAATACCAGGATATCCCTACGAAACATTTTCATGTTTCAGTGCATTGTTAAAGAAAAACTATTTTCCCGATTAGACACTTACTCCAAGGGTATGTATTTAACAGGTTTCATTCTCATATCTGTATGGTTTTTACAGATGATGAGTGGGAGGAAGTTATTGGGAATTAGGTGATCATCCTCATTATATCAGAATTCGTTGTAATTGGTGATATTTGAGGAAATCGCCATGGTACAGTTTTCAATCTACGACGCACAGGTTTTGAGTTGTTTAACTCAGCGGACTTATACAGAGTATTGTATGTTGTCCAGTGTCCATCAGGACAAAGGGGTAGGTCCTCGTGCTATGTTCTATTTACTTATAACTTCTCTAGTATTTAGACAAGTGTTTCGTAGAAATACAAGGTCTAAGTTTTGAGAAGTTGTGGGTATAAGAATAAAGTAGAGAACCAGGTATCACAAGTATCGGGATTCTTCAAAGAGATCGAAGATGTAGATTCTTGTGATTGGTATTCAGATGATAGTGATGGTTTTGAGAAACGTGTTTCTCTTTCAGGTTACTCATAATTGGATGGATTCCTAAGTTGAGTAATGCTGATTAGCCTCTTCCCATTAAGTTGATATGCACTGGAAACAGCTGCATGATTGAATATGGTTCCAATTAAATAAGTGCCAAAGTTTCTGTATTGAATATAGGATGGATCGTACCTTAAAAGATGTTAAGGTACGGGGAGTTGTCCAGCTTATGCTTAAAACCAGACTCTGGATAACTCAGGGCACGTTTCTGTAATGGCTGTTTGTGGGTTGACCCTGGCTATGACGAGGGTTGATATTCTACCATTTGGAAGATCAATAGTGATATTGTTCTTGACTCGCCACAGTTTTAGTAAAATGGATCTTTTTCAGAAAACAGTAGTGGGAGTATGGTAGAACTGGAAGTGATTCCAGAACCGCGAACGATTATGGAAAATTTAATAGGACCTATATATTCAATCAGGTTTGACATTCCAATAGCCACTCTGCAGATATGGTGGGTAACCTCAGACACCCGAGAGGTACTTCGGTAGCCTCAAGGACGGTGACAGGGAGGTTATTATCTACTCAGACTTGACACTACTGTTGTTCCAGGATATGAGACCCGGTAGGAGGGTTGTCGTAGTCAGTGGGAGCAGCGGAAGTTTAGTGGGCAAGTAGCTTATGTCTATTTATAGACTAGAGCAGTTATAGCGGAGATAGATCATCTAGTTTTGATGTGACAGTCATGGGTTTGACTTCAATCAGAATAGGGGATGGATCTGTTAAGAAGGTAGTAGGGTGTGATGTCATGGTATTTGGATGACATACACAGAGTAGGAAGTAAAATTCCTATACTGCGATCGGTTGTACTTTGGTCGTCACACAGTTGTTTCTCCAGACAGGATATGGATATAATATTTGACATTCTGGTTTCTGGATCTATGGTTTTAGATCTAGATTTGGGTAGTTTCCCAATGTGGGTACTTTGACAGATATTCTAATGGTTTTTAGAATAGTTGACTCCTGGTATGGTGGTGTACCTGCAGGTGATGGAGTCACCCTCTCTAAAGGTGTCGTATAGACTAAAGGGGAGAGGGAAGTGCATGATTGGCAGATCACTTGCTTAGGCAATTGAGTCAATCATGAGATGTCAAGTACCACACCAGATGTTGTTTTTGCACTAGATGTAATAAGTTTGTATTAATCCAATCCTGGAGAAACATAAGGAAGCAGTTTTAGAACATAAGTACATGTTCTATGGATTTGATAACGGCGGCCTCCTTTGGGAGATGATTATCATTCCAGGCTTCGAATGTGACATGGTTGACAGAGAGATTGTCAGAGTTATAGTTTTTCCCTCTGACGAAGAGGGACAGTATTATGGACAGATGGTCCAAGAGGATACTGTGGGTGGCATGGTGCCGGATACTGATTAGGTTCAGTGATCGATACAGTCTAAGAAGTTTGGATTTGGAGTTCATTTATGAACTAGGTCCCATCAGATATCCAGACATATTCTAAGACAGGTATTACTCAATTCGGGAGATGGCTTTCTCCGCGAACTTGAGATTTAGAGAGATATAGAAAGAAACATCTAGGCGGATCCACTCACTGAGGCTATTTCTCGAACACAATAGTTTTACAAACGGGCTTTGTGAACTGATTAGTAGAGGAGTTGGATGTTCGGTTTCACACGGGCTGTGAGTAGTCGACATCGCAATATTAGCCTTGAGTGCAAGTGGGAGATTGTTGGAGATAGTGCCCTCATAGTCAATTATTGGATCGCAGGTACATGATTGCAATGATTGCGGAGGACCTATACCGGTAGGACTGTCTTACTCGAGATGATAGTATGCTATCTGGTTTGCCTTTATCAGTTGTGTGCATGTTCAGGTGACTGATTACATGTTCCACTTTGATAGAGCCCTTAGGATCTTGCTTTACTACCAACTGTATGATGGCGATCATATACGTGAGAGTTGGGTAGTTTATATGCATATCCTTAATTGTGGTCCCTAGTCGTGGGAGTTTCGAGACAGGGCATCGATACTCCGGAGTAGACTAGTGTATACAGTCGAGACCCCGACGAGGGGCGGTGGCCGGTCTCACAAGCCACTGGTGTCAGTTGGATCACCTAAGATGTATACAGGTGCTCATTGGGTTATGAGTACACCGGACAGGACTCGCCGGGAATCTGCTAGTTAGTACTATACCTATCGTCAGATAGCAGTTCCCTGGTGACATGTGTACAGGTTAGTTCATCGACCTGAGGTCGTCATTTGTCTCGTGTGAGTTCCCACTGTGCTTTGATTTCTACCCTACCACGGCTCAAAGGAGTCGTGCAAACAGGTAGCTTTTGGGTACAGTCCCGAGCCATATGGAGGCACGTGAGCGGATCGGCAGGGGATTCGTCTCTCCCGGTATTGGGGGCGAGGTCGTGCTGTGTCTAGGAGAGCCATTACACATAGTCCATGGCCATGGCAGGAGATTTACTGGTAGGTACTCCAGTAGTATCTCAGGATGTTATTGGGCTACACTCCGACACGACTTATACTGCTATTGGGGGTCTGACGTTTCTAGCCCCCTAGGCGGATATGCGATACTCATTGACGAACGGACCGGACTGTATATACATTGTCACTGTTAGGCTCAGTAGGGTTTCTGGATGAGTTCGCTCATCAACCTCCCTTGAGGTCAGTCCATGGGCAGCCGTTACGCATAGCTAGTGCCGCTGACGGTTTGTGGTTAAACCCACTGCCAGGGTACTGACGAGTCATTAGAGTCCCCCACAGACAGTTTCCCAAGTTAGGGCGAAACGTTGTAGAGGCCGTATGGTTTTATGGCAGGGTTCGGAAAATGCACGTGCGTTTACGCACGTGTTATTTTTCGGGCAGATGATACTGGTCGGCTTTGGTTTAAGCCGGATCCGAGTATTGTATTGAGTAGATATAATATCTTTGTCTCAGTTGCATTTGTATTCGGTCGTAATACAAATGCTGGTATATTTATACAGTTACGGGGTTATCCTGAAAGTCGTTTCAGGATCACTTTTGGAAGTTGCCAGTTTCCAGTTTTCTATCAGCCGTCTTTTAATATTTGGTTAAAGACGGATTTATCTTTTCTTGGATGAGAGTGAGTCATGCTTCTAGAAGGTTCTAGAAGTTTCTAGAATGAGGTGACAAGGATTGTGACTCATGCTTTGATTTCAACCATTTCTTGTTTTCCTTAAGATCTTTGTGCTTGATATTTTCATGTGTTCACACATGATATTTTTCTAGTGGTCACCCCCCTCTCCTACGATCACCTCCCTCTTTGCTATAAGAGGCCGGCCCCCTCTCTCTCCTCACACTCTCTCACTTGATGTTTCACTTGCAAAGATTATGATAGATTTTGGGGTGTATGGAATTCACAGCTCATTTCATTCCATCACCCGATTCCCTCGGCAACTTCATTAACCGTCCATCCATAGCTTTGGACGGAACGAGACAAAGTCATCTACTCATTCTCTACATCATTCTTGGTCATCTCTTCTAGCAAACTTGACGACCGAGTTGCCTCAAGTCAAAGGCGAGAGCCCGTTTAAAGAATCAGTGATGTGGTGCCACCTGGACGAGCAAATCGGAGATCGGAGCAGCCGCAACGGAGCGTGGGATGATGGTTAAAGAACGAAGGACTCGGATCGTTCGGTATAACCTTTCTACACTCTTTACAGTTTGTTAGTTTAGCAATAATGGCAGATCCGGGTTAAAGTATACGATAGCGCCAGTTTAAAAGTTTTTGTTCCGCATTTGGCGTCTGTAGACGGCCGGGGCGCTAGCGTAGACTTACAATATGGACCTTATATATCACCCTAGTGTTGTTTTGGAACATTGTTTTCACCTTAAGCAAAATTTGGAACATGTTTTCAATGTTGCTGCCTTATGTTTTGCGTTGTTTTCGAATCTAAGTTTTGATATTTGTGTTTGTACTCGGTCACTTGACGTTTGTACGTGTATCCCGAGTGTTATTGGGTTGAGTTGCGAGATGCAAACCATAGGTTCTAACCTATAGGCTTTTAAGCGTGTCGTTTTAGTTTTCGTGTGTCGTTTCGTTTTCGATTTGGTTTAATGCGATACGATACGTGTGACATGTAGGTACCCCCATGATGATTCTAGATGATGAAGAAGATGGTGGCGACATCGACATCGGCTAGCGAAGCTCAGGTGAGTAGATATATATCTACGGGGAGAAGTCAGGTGGATGGCGTATAGCACCCCCGCAGTTCGGTATATAGTATGTTATATGTATGCTATATATATACTATATATATATATATATATGAAATCTTTTATGTGAGACATGGATATTAATGATAGGGTTACATGTTCATGGATTAGTAGTGTTACTTGGGAAACCCTAGAGTAGTTGTTGCACCCATACACGCACACACACTTGCATACATTCATTCTTTACCTGTGCGTATATGGGGATATGTATATATATATATATACACACACACACACATACACACATAAGGGTATGGGACTATGTGTATATATATATATATATATATATATATATATACGTATACATATACATGGATTATGAGGATAGTACTTGGGATTGGAGATGAGTCGATGAGATTGGGCTTGAGGTCGTGAGATCGGTGATGTGACATGGTTCGTATTTGAGATACGACATGATGTTTTAGCGGGTCCTTCCCACAGGTGTTTTCATACACACGCATGCATATACATAGAAGGTATCAGTATTGTGCTAGACGTATATCAGTACTCCCGATCATGATATTTGATAAAGAGGATACCAGATGAATAGTGTGATAGATGTGACTTTGACCCGTACCCAGATTTGGGATGTCATACAACGGATTTACCGTACGAGCTGTGTATTGATGATAGATCCACACTCTTGACTTGAGGATGTCATATTATAGACATTGTATCGTATGAGATACTATTGAGGCGGGATCACCGACTGTTATATTATGTGTGTGTGTGTGTGTCGACTCAGATGTTAGGCTGTTTCCTTACCCTTCGATCGGCCTTTTAGTTTAGCCCTGCAGTTTACTTGTAAATGGTAGATTAGACTCGAGTCATACCTATTTCAAACTAACGAATCATGAGTATTTTAAAGACAGGCCAAGGGATTCTATGGATATTTCAGAGGACATACATTTTCTTAAAAACATCGTAACCCTTATTTTCAAAACACCACGATTCGTGTTATTTCAAATGGCAAAACCGTACGCCTCATAATTAGACATATGCAGATTCGTTATCATTGTATTTGATATTCAGCTCCCGCATATTCTTGCTGCTCGCATCGCATTGCATGCCTATATTGTGTTTCATATGTTAATATTGAAATCATGCTGTTAGGACACCAGCACCATTACCGATGATGCGTATGTTCCACATACACTTACTTGCCGGCTCACACACATCATCATCGGTAATTGCCATGTCACGTACACTTTAGAGAATACTATTTCATTGACATAGCTTGTTAGCTCATAGTTTCGACATGATATTAGTGTACTTGCCTTATATGCCAGTTTAGACATTGCAGTTATTACTTACTACTGCATGCATATTATTATTCACTGTTATGCAGTATTATGGAGTTTTATGTCGATATTCACTGTTTACTCGCTATTGATGATTGGATTTTGGATTTTCATGAGATTTCCTGGATTTGGGAGAAAACCGCAAGAATATGTATAAACTTCTCTCTCTCTTTTTAAAATGAAATGTGCGGTTTTCTCATGATGTATGAGTCGTCCACCATGATGTTTTCTCGGTTATGAGATGGATTTAGATACCCGATTCGAGGAGTTGGATGAACCGTCTGTGGGTACATGGTGGACCCGGTAAGGTACCCTGGGGCAAGAAGATCGAGGTGTAGACGATGAGCCCGGCAGGGTCAGACTGCCTACCGGTGATTTTACCTGGCACGTCGGATATCCGGAGGATACCATTCGTGGTCGTGTGATTGATGATAGAGGCCGATCAGGACTGATGGAGCCCTAGATAGTGAGATTTGAGACACTGAGATTTTGAGATATTAAAGTATTGAGATTTGATGATACAGGCCAGTCGGGATAGCCGGAGCCTAAGATATTGAGATATTGGGATTTATGTTTTGTGTCGATGCTAGACACTGTTTATGTTGATTTCATTGATGATACCTCGTTTTGAATATACAGAAATCTCACTAAGTTATGAAAGCAGTTTCTTCATTTACATGTATTCTGTTTTCATGCATTCATACCTCATTCATATGATATATTGCTTCCTGAGGCACTGACACGAGCATATGGGATTACACTTATGTATAGATGTTTACCCTTGCCATCTTTTCATGCTTCAGACTTTATCATTTGAGGATTATATATATTGATCGTATTGACCTAGGATTGTGTCATACATAAGATTTCTGCTCGGTGATGTTTTCTACTCACGAGTTAGCAACTCACCCCCGTTGTGCCACAGTTTCTTGCAGGTTTTGCCATACAGGTTTCGTTACGGCTTTGCTGGCACACTGCTTCCTTTCCGGGTGATTGCTTTGGTAGGTGGGTTCACTTGTATCGTGACCACTATTGTACCTTATTTATATTCAGTTGTATCTAGTAAACTCCATCAACCAGACATGTATTTATTCAGACTAGAGACCAGTTGTATATTCTTTCGACCTTAGAGTCGCGCGTTGTATTATTATTGATTTCTTGTTGTTTTGAGTTTCCTTTTGAGTTTTGATCCTCGCCCTTCGGTGTTGTATATTATATTGCTTGCGTGGTTGTGGCCGTCGATTGACGAAGAGCTAGCTCCCACTTGGAGATGCCCTTTTTCATTGATGCATATATTTATCATGTTGTACCCCGTTCGGGGCCAGTTTTTACAAAGGAAACTCTGCCGAAATTTTTAGAAAAGACTTGTGATTTTAAAAATGCATATTTCGGCTTATGTTGCTAAACTACTTGATTTAAATTGGTTCTTTCTTCACTCTACTGCTTTACTTGGTTTTGATTTCTGGGTTTTGGCTTACTTAGATTGCGTACGCCTCGAGACGTTTTGTAATTTAAGTGCCGGTCATGTTCCGTACTTTTCGGGTCGTGACAATCATAATCAATATCCCATGTTTTTCGGATCTCTCTATCCAAAACAGACTATTCAGGATCTGGGACCGGTAGGACTTTGGCAGTGAGGACCTATGATATTTTATCATATGTGAGTGCAATGTTCAGGTTCCTCAACCATTCTTTATAATTCGGTCCTGTCAGTTTGTTTTTCTCTAAAAGAAGCTTAAGTCCCATCATCAGGTATCTGCTATTAGGAGAGAGAGAAGAATACATTCAACGAAATGCTCTTGCAAATAATTAGATTGGTTATTATCTTATGTAATCGATGTCTCCCACTGCTTTTATCAAATTTTCTTTCAAAACCTAAAAAGAAAACTAGCCAGGATTAATTACATTCTATAGTTTCGCTAACCGGTCAGCCACGCCAGTGTCGGTACTTTGAGGGAGGTTTCCCGTGCTTTTGCACGGACCTAATTAAAATAAACCTCGTTTTCCCAGAGATCAAACCCCGTTGACATCTACTGGATCAGCTAATTGTAAAGTGTAAAACTCTCCTGGGAGTACGACTTACTCGCAGTGGGATCGGGATCCAACTATCATATAGAAGGTATGCAATCTCATTGCAAATTTCAACTCTTGAAACTCCCGATATGGTTTTTACCCCTAGCTGCTTATAACCTTGGCTATGGTCAACATATCATAAGCACTAGTCAAGTTCTACCCGTCATTTCGTGATTAACTAGACACACCCATATGACCCTTGACTATGATCAACATAATCACATGAATGTTCTAACTGATCGCATCATATGCTTTGTAGGAAGACATCACTTAGCTACCCTACACTACGCCTTGAATATAATCAACATACGTAGCACGAACACTAACTACTCTGCTTCCTAAAATGACGGAAGGTTGCCGATGGATTTTATGAAAACCTTTAACGCTTTGAACTTGATCTCGTTGTAGAATCAAAATAGTTTAAAAAAGGAGTGGCTTAAGCTCCGCATCTTTTAAAACTTGCATTTTTTCATAAAAAGGCCGAGTGTGTTTCAAATCCGATTCTACAACATCTTTAGGTTTCATTTTCTTTACATTAATCTTATTAATGCAGTGTCACGACCCGCAGGGTACGGAACGTGACTGGCACTTAAGTTTACGAAACGTCTAAAGACGTCCGTAAAATAAGTAAGCCAAAGCCCAGAAAACAAAACCAATTAAGCAAAAGAGTGAAGAAAACCCAAACATTTGAAAGCAAGTTTATCAAATAAGTCATGTAAAACCCTTTTTAAAAACAATACCAATTTTTCCGAAAATTTCGGCAGAGTCTCCTTTGTAAATACTGGCCCCCAAAATGGGTACAACAAAAATATGCATGAATCCAACAAAATAGGGCATCCCCAAGCGGGAGCTAGCTCTTCGCCACAAGGCGGTCATAAATCCCACGCAATATAAATGACAACAAGCATAATCATAATGAAGCATAAGAAAACATCATGTCGACTCAAGTGAGTTCGACCCCAAAATACAGCATAAAAGTCCACAAACCTCACAGTCTCATCTCTAGGTCAATATACAATAAAACTGGTAGAAACAGTAGATGGAGTACACTAGATACAAAGAATATACAAGGTGGTACAAAAATAATAACATAACCCACCTATGAGCAAATCTCGAGCTCAGGCAAAAGAACAAGTGCGCCCGCCGCTACTGAGCTGACGGAGCGGACCTGCAAAAGACTG
Source organism: Agapanthus africanus (assembly GCA_030015575.1). Lineage (NCBI taxonomy): Eukaryota > Viridiplantae > Streptophyta > Magnoliopsida > Asparagales > Amaryllidaceae > Agapanthus > Agapanthus africanus. The sequence continues at coordinate 237,921,803 of CM057337.1, forward strand.
TGGCACAACGGGGGTGAGTTGCCAACTCGTGAGTAATAAATAACATCTACAAAGGCTATCGTATGCATGCACACAAGCATCCTAGCATCTAAAATACAGGTATGACGGGATGCACTAGCAGGTGTGTATACAACATCAGTGTACTAATATGTATGCAACATGAATATCTGAGGTCTCAATAGGTATCTATAAGAAACATTTTATCTCTTTTTGTTTTTGAAACTCTTTTAGAATGCCAGCATAATACTCAAGGAATCGACGAGAACCGGTGTCCAGCAACGACACTTAAAAGCTGTCTCAAATCTCATAAATCCATGTCATAGTGTCTCTGGCCTCAGCCGTCCGGCTGACCCATCTCAAATATCAATATCTCATCATCTAGCGGCCACGGTCGGTATCCTCTGGATATCCGCCGTCCCAAACAGTCACCGGTAGGTAATCCGTCCCCTGCCAGGCTCAACGTCAACACCACATTCCTCTTGCCCCGGGGTACCTTACCGGGCCCACCATGTACCCGTGCCGGTTCCTCCACTCCTCGACACGGATTTCCAAAACCACAGCAAACTCATGGTGGACGACACTTACATCACTAGAAAACCGCAATTTACATATTTTAAAAATATAATAAGTTTAGAAATCTTGCGGCTTACCCCCGAAATCCAGCAATATCATAAAATCTCAAGAAATCCTCATAAGTGCATATATCAATGATAATGAATGCATATGGTATCAATAATCAAGTTGCGATGTGTGATTAATGTGTTAAGCATGAACAATTAATATGATGAAGTACATGCACATGAATAGCAATCCTACGGTTTCATTTTTAGGAATTAAAGGCAATAGCACAAGTTTAAGTATCAATTAGTAAAAGGTTTAAATTAAAGGTTATCTAGTGTGGTGGCATGGCAATTACCAGGGTGTGTGTGTAAGCATGAATAGTACTCGTGCTGCATATAAAAACCCTGGCAATGGTGCAGGTGTCCTATAAAATGGTTTCGTATAGGTATGTCAATATAATGCATGGATGCAGCAAATAGTCAATTAAGTATTTCACCCCTAATTACTAACATTACTAAGGATCTTGTAAGTTACTAAAACTATCGGGCGGCTTGCGCCATCCAACGATAGTCCCCCGTAGATGTTACATCTACTCACCGGAATCCCTGGCTAGCTGTGTCCAATCACCGCCTTTCCCTTTCGCGCCGCGTCTGACGTCTCCGCGACCGAACCTGGAATTTACATCAATACCAAACATAAGGTTACATATCAAGAACGACGCAAAACCCCAACGAAACTACTAAAGTTCGCTAGCTAGGTACAACGTGCACAAAGTGCGCGGAACACACGCGAAAATCGCAAAAACTGCCAAAAAACGCCGATTTGGTCGCCCGGCAAAACTAAAACCCGACTACTCAAAAATCCGCACTCACACATCCTAAGAGTCGTAGGACAAGCCATTACAATCATCAAGATATCAAAAATAATTCATCACATAATTTTATAACAAAACTAGTAAGCATTTGCATTCCAAAATCGGTGCAAAAATCGCCGATTTGCGACAAAACGACTACAATCTAGCATAATCACCCAAGTCACACCATTAGATAACCACTACACAAAATTTCAACACATTAACCATGCTCCAAAACCTAAATTCCACAACCAACCCTTTCTTGATTTTTCTCAAAAGCAATTGCAAGTCAAAATCCATACTAGAAAAACTTAACTAACACTAATTTCAAACCCAATTAGCAAGTTAACCTTCTAGATTAGGTTAGCAAAACAACTAGATAACAAATTAGGTTTAATCAACTAAATAATGGTTTCTAAATCTTAATTCAACTCACTAATCATGCTTCACAACCCAATCCATACATAAACCCTCTCTTGAAAATCCTAAAACAACAATTTACAACCAAATCACACTTCTAAAATTAACTAAATTAGCATAATTTGAAGACTACATAAACAAAGTAACCATATAGATTAGTTAATTAACAACTAGATTAACTACAAAACAATTTAATTAACTATCATGGCTTCAAAAACCCTAGTTTAATACAACTACTCTTTTATAAACTAGATTACGAATTAGTTAAACTTTTAACACTAAAACATACAATTAAAGGATTTTAGCAAAAAAAAGAAAGTAACTTGATGGAAATTATACCTCAATTGAGATCTAGCAAGAAAAATTTTGCTCCAAATGATGGCCTCAAGCATCAAGATCCAAGCTAGGGAGGTGAAGGAAAAGAAGGATGAAGGATGGTTTTAATTTGCAAGCTTTAATTTGCAATTTTGATGTGGTTTTTTGAAGAAATTTGAAGAAAATGAAAAGAAAAGAGATGAAGAAGAGGGGTGTGCAGGTTTCGGCCAGAGGGAGGTGAGGGGAGGGGTGTGGGTGAGTGGGGAAAGTCAATGGTCAAGTCTACAAATGTCAAATGCACCATACCTTATCAACTATAATTAAAATAATTCAATAAACCCCTAATTCAACTCAAGAAAGCAAACAAGGAAATGAGGCCAGAAATTTCTGGACTTGCACAAGGTGGGGCTGTCCTAGGGCTGAGGGAAAAGAGAGAGGGGTTTTACAAAAGAAATTTTATGCAAAAAGGCCCCCTACAAGTCAAAAATTGCAAGTTTTAGCTCAAAATTCAATAAATTCGTTTCATATCATAAAAATTTGTTAAAAATCAAAATAAATTACTAAAAATTTATGTTACCACTAGATTTTAATTATCATAATTTTAGAGATTAAAATTAGCCCGGAAAAATTTGTATTTATCGCTAATTTAATGTATTTTCTTACCGGCTTAAAATAATATTAAAAAATTGAAAAATTAGGGAAAATTTTTAAACGACCAGAATTTCATAATTAACTCATTAGCTACTAAAAACAAGCAATTACCTATCCATTTTAGGTATAATTAGCCCTAAACTGCAAAATAACAAGAAAGACGGTTTTCGGAAAAATACCGAATTTTCACCGAATTTCAGGAAAACACCAAAACGACTTTTCAAGACGCTACAATCTTCCCCCCTTAAAGAAATTCGGTCCCCGAATTTAAAAATATAGCTACGCGTACCTTCAAAGAGATGGGGATATTTCTTCCTCATCTCGCCCTCGGTCTCCCAGGTAACCTCCTCGCTGCTCGGGCTACGCCAAAGGACCTTGACGGTTGGTATAATCTTCGACCTCAACTTCTTCACCTGCCGATCCAGGATGGCCACCGGCTGCTCTGCAAAAGAAAGGTCGCGCTCTAGCTGGACTGTCGGGTGCTGAATCGCATGCGAAGGGTCGTGAAGGTACTTGCGGAGCATCGAAACATGGAAGACGGGGTGAACATCGGGAAAGATGGGAGGAAGAGCCAAACGATAAGCAACTGCGCCGACACGCTCGAGGATCTCGAAGGGACCTACGAATCTAGGGCTAAGCTTCCCCTTTCGCCCAAAACGCATCACGCCCTTCATCGGAGAGACTTTCAGAAAAACATGGTCGCCAACTGCGAACTCTAATCTGCGACGGCGCCTGTCTGCATACGATTTCTGTCTGCTCTGAGCCGCTCTCATCCGGTCTCGGATCAACTGTATCTTCGCTGTCGTCTCCTCAATAAGCTGCGGCCCCAAAATGCTGCTCTCGCTGAGCTCTGTCCAACAAGCGGGCGACCTGCATCTCCTCCCATACAATGCCTCGAAAGGTGCCATCTGAATAGTATCCTGGAAGCTGTTGTTGTAGGAGAACTCCACTAGAGGTAAATGATGATCCCAGCTACCACTAAAGTCTAAAACGCACGCTCTGAGCATGTCCTCGAGAGTCTGAATGGTCCGCTCTGACTGTCCGTCTGTCTGCGGATGAAACGCTGTGCTGAAGCTCAAACGAATGCCCAAAGCCTCCTGAAGTCTCTGCCAAAGCCGGCTGGTGAACTGAGTGCCTCGATCTGACACGACTCGCCGTATAGGTAATGTCGCCAAATCTTCAGTGCAAAGACCACTGCAGCCATCTCCAAATCATGAGTGGGGTAGTTCTGTTCGTGCTTCTTCAACTGCCGAGAAGCATAAGCGATCACCCGGCCATGCTGCATCAATACGCATCCTAATCCCACTCGTGAAGCATCACAGTAGACAACAAATCCGCCTAATCCCGAAGGCAAAGATAATACCGGCGCCGTAGTCAAACAAGTCCGTAGCTGCTGAAAACTGCGCTCGCACTCCTCTGTCCAAACGAAAGGAACTCCCTTCCGGGTCAAACCGGTCAATGGTGCAGCTATACGGGAGAAGTCCTGAACAAAACGCCTGTAGTAGCCCGCCAAGCCTAGAAAACTACGGATCTCAGTCACCGATGTAGGTCGGGGCCACTGCTGAACAGCCTCAATCTTCTTCGGGTCCACACAAATGCCGTCTCTCGTAACCACGTGACCCAAGAATCCGACGCTGTCCAGCCAGAATGCACACTTGGAGAACTTCGCGAATAGCTGGTGCTCCCTCAGAGTCTGTAACGTAATCCGCAAGTGCTGCTCGTGCTCCTCTCTGCTCCGGGAGTACACCAAGATATCGTCGATAAACACGATGATGAACAAGTCAAGATACGGCCTGAATGTACGGTTCATCAAATCCATGAATGCTGCTGGGGCGTTGGTGAGTCCGAACGACATCACCAAAAACTCGTAGTGGCCGTAGCGCGTGCGGAAAGCTGTCCTCGGTATATCCTCCTGTCGAACTCGCAGCTGATGGTATCCTGATCGCAAGTCGATCCTCGAAAAATACCCCGCACCCTGAAGCTGGTCGAACAAATCATCAATGCGCGGCAACGGATATCTGTTCCGAACGGTAACTTTGTTCAGCTGGCGGTAGTCGATACATAAGCGCAAACTTCCATCCTTCTTCTTGACAAACAGGACCGGAGCACCCCATGGAGAAACACTCGGTCGAATAAGCCCCTTATCTAACAAATCCTGCAACTGATCCTTCAGCTCTCGAAGCTCTGCCGGGGCCATCCGATAAGGAGGTATAGAAATAGGCCCCGAGCCGGAAACCAAATCAATGCAGAACTCAATATCGCGCTCAGGCGGTAGCCCAGGTAGCTCATCAGGAAAAACATCAGGGAACTCACAAACTACCGGGACCCGGTCTAAAGGAACCTCTGCAGCTCGAGTATCACAAATAGACGCTAAGAATCCCTGACATCCCTTCCGCAAGAGCTGACCAGCGCGAAGAGACGAAATTAAGCTGGGAAGGGTGACACTGCGGTCTCCCTGAATAACAAGGACTGGCTCTCCCGGAAAGCTAAATCTGACTGCCTTCTCACGGCAGTCCACCGAAGCATAACAAGTGGCGAGCCAATCCATGCCCAGAAGCACATCAAAGTCCAACATATCGAGGAGTATCAAATCAACTGATGAATCCCTCTCCCCGATACGAACGGAACACAAACGAAAAACAAAACGAGCGACAAACGACTCGCCTACCGGAGTAACAACAACAAGCGGCTGATCTAACGACGACGACTCACGGCCCAACATCGGTGCAAAGTGTGTAGATACGTACGAATGTGTGGAACCTGGGTCGAATAATACCCGTGCGTCGAAAGAACAAACTGGCAAGGTACCTGTCACAACGGCATTGGATGCCTGCGCATCCTGCGGTGTCAAAGCAAAAACTCGGGCCTGTCCTCCACCGATAGCGGGCTGACCTCGACCTCGGCCTCTGCCTCCTCGTCCTCTCTGAACAGGACCGCCGCGTCCACGGCCTCTCGGTGCACCTAACTGGCGTGGAGCATCGCCTGGGGTAGGAAGTAGGGCTCTCTGAGGAGGGGGTGGTGATGGTGGTAGGGTCACATGCGGAACTGTCGCTGCTCCCTGTCGTCTCACCGGACAGTCTCTGACAAGATGGTGCGGACTCCCGCACCCAAAACACCCTGGCGACGGCTGCTGTCCCTGGGGATAAGAACCATATAACTGTCCCTGCCCAAATCCTCTGCCAGGCCTATCTCTCGGAAAGAATCTGGCGCGCTGCCTCTGAGACGGTACATCGGTGCGCATCCTCTTCGGCCCAGAAACGGCCGAAGTCCGTGATACGCGTGCCTCCATCCGCAATGCCGTATCCATAGCAGCTGAATAAGTGTCGTAGTGCTGGGCGCCAATGGCAAGATATAGCTGGGCATCAAGTCCCTGTACGAACCTCTTCACCATCTTCTCCTCGGTATCCACTAAATACTGAGCATATCGGGATAACTGTGTAAACTGGATGTCATACTCAGACACCGTCATCCCAGGTGTCTTGACTAAGGCCTCGAAGCTGCGAGCTCTAGCGTCACGAACGCTCTCTGGAAGGAAACGGGCTAGAAAGACCGCTGTAAACTCGACCCAAGTCATAGGCGGTAGATCTGCAGCTCGACCTCTCAAGACTGATTCCCACCATGTCTGCGCGAGACCCTCTAGTCGGAAACTCGCAAGCTCTACCCATCGATCATCCGAACATCTCAGCGAACGGCAGATACTGGCTAAACTGTCAAAGAACGTCTGTGGGTCCTCCGCTGTCTCGGTGCCGGTGAATACTGGAGGTCTCAGCCTCATGAAATCCTGTAGCGAAACCGGAATGGACACGGTGGTAGTAGTAGGAGCAGGTATCATGGTCGTCTGTGATGTAGTAGGTACGTCATCCGGCCTCGGTGTACGACTGGCTGCAACTAGGGATCCTACCATCTGACGTAGCTCCTGCATGCCTCCCATCATCTGTCGCAACTCCTCCATACCGGTCTCGAGCCTATCCATACGGCCTGGGGAAGGTGGATCGGTCTGTCCCTGTGGCGTAGGCATACCACCCTGCTCAGTCCTAGTCTCGGACGAGCCAGCTCGAATCTCGTATCTGGCGGCAGCCCTCTGTGCCCTCGTAGCCTTCGGCGGCATAGTGGCTGTTACAGGAAAATGGATAGTAAGAACAGTGCAATAGGATCATAGGATACACGGAATTGAAGAAGGAATTTTCAAGCAAGTATATCCTAAAGTCACTTAGGCGGAGTACCGTATCGTAAGTATGCCGCGGACATACGCACGCTACGTTACCCTGCTTAAGTCACTTACTCCATCTACCAAGGGTCATCCTACACTCACAAAGGTAAAACCTATCGCTCTGATACCAACTTTGTCACGACCCGCAAAGTACGGAACGTGACTGGCACTTAAGTTTACGAAACATCTAAAGACGTCCGTAAAATAAGTAAGCCAAAGCCCAGAAAACAAAACCAATTAAGCAAAAGAGTGAAGAAAACCCAAACATTTGAAAGCAAGTTTATCAAATAAGTCATGTAAAACCCTTTTTAAAAACAATACCAATTTTTCCGAAAATTTCGGCAGAGTCTCCTTTGTAAATACTGGCCCCCAAAATGGGTACAACAAAAATATGCATGAATCCAACAAAATAGGGCATCCCCAAGCGGGAGCTAGCTCTTCGCCACAAGGCGGTCATAAATCCCACGCAATATAAATGACAACAAGCATAATCATAATGAAGCATAAGAAAACATCATGTCGACTCAAGTGAGTTCGACCCCAAAATACAGCATAAAAGTCCACAAACCTCACAGTCTCATCTCTAGGTCAATATACAATAAAACTGGTAGAAACAGTAGATGGAGTACACTAGATACAAAGAATATACAAGGTGGTACAAAAATAATAACATAACCCACCTATGAGCAAATCTCGAGCTCAGGCAAAAGAACAAGTGCGCCCGCCGCTACTGAGCTGACGGAGCGGACCTGCAAAAGACTGTGGCACAACGGGGGTGAGTTGCCAACTCGTGAGTAATAAATAACATCTACAAAGGCTATCGTATGCATGCACACAAGCATCCTAGCATCTAAAATACAGGTATGACGGGATGCACTAGCAGGTGTGTATACAACATCAGTGTACTAATATGTATGCAACATGAATATCTAAGGTCTCAATAGGTATCTATAAGAAACATTTTATCTCTTTTTGTTTTTGAAACTCTTTTAGAATGCCAGCATAATACTCAAGGAATCGACGAGAACCGGTGTCCAGCAACGACACCTAAAAGCTGTCTCAAATCTCATAAATCCATGTCATAGTGTCTCTGGCCTCAGCCGTCCGGCTGACCCATCTCAAATATCAATATCTCATCATCTAGCGGCCACGGTCGGTATCCTCTGGATATCCGCCGTCCTAAACAGTCACCGGTAGGTAATCCGTCCCCTGCCAGGCTCAACGTCAACACCACATTCCTCTTGCCCCGGGGTACCTTACCGGGCCCACCATGTACCCGTGCCGGTTCCTCCACTCCTCGACACGGATTTCCAAAACCACAGCAAACTCATGGTGGACGACACTTACATCACTAGAAAACCGCAATTTACATATTTTAAAAATATAATAAGTTTAGAAATCTTGCGGCTTTCCCCCGAAATCCAGCAATATCATAAAATCTCAAGAAATCCTCATAAGTGCATATATCAATGATAATGAATGCATATGGTATCAATAATCAAGTTGTGATGTGTGATTAATGTGTTAAGCATGAACAATTAATATGATGAAGTACATGCACATGAATAGCAATCCTACGGTTTCATTTTTAAGAATTAAAGGCAATAGCACAAGTTTAAGTATCAATTAGTAAAAGGTTTGAATTAAAGGTTATCTAGTGTGGTGGCATGGCAATTACCAGGGTGTGTGTGTAAGCATGAATAGTGCTCGTGCTGCATATAAAAACCCTGGCAATGGTGCAGGTGTCCTATAAAATGGTTTCGTATAGGTATGTCAATATAATGCATGGATGCAGCAAATAGTCAATTAAGTATTTCACCCATAATTACTAACATTACTAAGGATCTTGTAAGTTACTAAAACTATCGGGCGGCTTGCGCCATCCAACGATAGTCCCCCGTAGATGTTACATCTACTCACCGGAATCCCTGGCTAGCTGTGTCCAATCACCGCCTTTCCCTTTCGCGCCGCGTCTGACGTCTCCGCGACCGAACCTGGAATTTACATCAATACCAAACATAAGGTTACATATCAAGAACGACGCAAAACCCCAACGAAACTACTAAAGTTCGCTAGCTAGGTACAACGTGCACAAAGTGCTCGGAACACACGCGAAAATCGCAAAAACTGCCAAAAAACGCCGATTTGGTCGCCCGGCAAAACTAAAACCCGACTACTCAAAAATCCGCACTCACGCATCCTAAAAGTCATAGGACAAGCCATTACAATCATCAAGATATCAAAAATAATTCATCACATAATTTTATAACAAAACTAGTAAGCATTTGCATTCCAAAATCGGTGCAAAAATCGCCGATTTGCGACAAAACGACTACAATCTAGCATAATCACCCAAGTCACACCATTAGATAACCACTACACAAAATTTCAACACATTAACCATGCTCCAAAACCTAAATTCCACAACCAACCCTTTCTTGATTTTTCTCAAAAGCAATTGCAAGTCAAAATCCATACTAGAAAAACTTAACTAACACTAATTTCAAACCCAATTAGCAAGTTAACCTTCTAGATTAGGTTAGCAAAACAACTAGATAACAAATTAGGTTTAATCAACTAAATAATGGTTTCTAAATCTTAATTCAACTCACTAATCATGCTTCACAACCCAATCCATACATAAACCCTCTCTTGAAAATCCTAAAACAACAATTTACAACCAAATCACACTTCTAAAATTAACTAAATTAGCATAATTTGAAGACTACATAAACAAAGTAACCATATAGATTAGTTAATTAACAACTAGATTAACTACAAAACAATTTAATTAACTATCATGGCTTCAAAAACCCTAGTTTAATACAACTACTCTTTTATAAACTAGATTAGGAATTAGTTAAACTTTTAACACTAAAACATACAATTAAAGGATTTTAGCAAAAAAAAGAAAGTAACTTGATGGAAATTATACCTCAATTGAGATCTAGCAAGAAAAATTTTGCTCCAAATGATGGCCTCAAGCATCAAGATCCAAGCTAGGGAGGTGAAGGAAAAGAAGGATGAAGGATGGTTTTAATTTGCAAGCTTTAATTTGCAATTTTGATGTGGTTTTTTGAAGAAATTTGAAGAAAATGAAAAGAAAAGAGATGAAGAAGAGGGGTGTGCAGGTTTCGGCCAGAGAGAGGTGAGGGGAGGGGTGTGGGTGAGTGGGGAAAGTCGATGGTCAAGTCTACAAAAGTCAAATGCACCATACCTTATCAACTATAATTAAAATAATTCAATAAACCCCTAATTCAACTCAAGAAAGCAAACAAGGAAATGAGGCCAGAAATTTCTGGACTTGCACAAGGTGGGGCTGTCCTAGGGCTGAGGGAAAAGAGAGAGGGGTTTTACAAAAGAAATTTTATGCAAAAAGGCCCCCTACAAGTCAAAAATTGCAAGTTTTAGCTCAAAATTCAATAAATTCGTTTCATATCATAAAAATTTGTTAAAAATCAAAATAAATTACTAAAAATTTATGTTACCACTAGATTTTAATTATCATAATTTTAGAGATTAAAATTAGCCCGGAAAAATTTGTATTTATCGCTAATTTAATGTATTTTCTTACCGGCTTAAAATAATATTAAAAAATTGAAAAATTAGGGAAAATTTTTAAACGACCAGAATTTCATAATTAACTCATTAGCTACTAAAAACAAGCAATTACCTATCCATTTTAGGTATAATTAGCCCTAAACTGCAAAATAACAAGAAATACGGTTTTCGGAAAAATACCGAATTTTCACCGAATTTCAGGAAAATACCAAAACGACTTTTCAAGACGCTACATGCAGTCCCATCATTTAAGTTCCTAAGCCATCACAGAAAAGAAACAAAAATAGAACGTGCACTTCTGTCATCCGCATTCGTCACAGTGTCTCGTTATGCACCGTTAGGTTACTTAACTAACGGCATAGCGGGGCGGGACTAGCACGGGTGTAAAACATAAGCAACGTTTATTATATATCATATATATAATAATAATTCATTCGTCTCAGATACTAAGTAATTTCATCACAGAATATTAACAGCAGAAGCACATATGAAAAATAGGATATCTAGGTGGTCCGTATTTTGTATTTAATCAACAATAGAAAATACGGATTCCACGGTCGCGATGAATAGCCAAGCCCACACCCCTAGACCCCTACGAGAGCGGCAAGTGACCCTACCAGTTCTAGAGTTTAGGAGACCCGGTCTCAACTCCTCGAGATGGCCTCCCACTGAACCCTAGAACCCGGTCACTTGTGCTCCCCTCCTTGGGTCTATCCTAATGCGGAAAAGTAAATAATATACAATAATGGTGACATCATCCTCAACCCGGAAGTGCCCCAAATAAAAGAATATTACATACAGTTAATTTTTTTACATGAATGAAAATAAAGACTCTCATCTCACATAAAAACCCCGGCTATTCAATCGCGACAATCCTGCACATCATATCTCAGCAACACATAATATCACATATCATCAACGTAAGTAAGTATGCGTACCCCGATTGTCGTTGATATATAGCAACGAAACCGGCGATACACCACATACTACACTTACGGTTGCAGAAAAGAAAGTGAAACACAACAATTGCAATTATCACATTCACATATATCAAGACGATGTTAAACATTTCGATCGAATCAACTAAACACCCACAAAATACCCCGAGAGCTCAACACTTGAGCAAAGTTAAAATACCTAAAAACGTGCCACAGTGTCTATGGACCAGCCGTAGAAGGGTTAACCAATGCCTCACCTATGGCACCACGGAACTACGACAAACCGTAGGGTTCGATCGCGGTTCCGTGGGCATAGAATCGAGTTAAGGTTTTGTGTTCTTCTAGAGGGTCCATAGGGATACTTGCACAATTTTCCGAATACATTCAACTCGGGAAAATTACAACTCTTGAAAATTTCAGCGAGGTTCTAGATGTGGGTTTTGAAGTTCGTTCGAACTGTTAAACATTGTCTAGGTTACCAGTGCAGTGTTAAAATATACGACAACGAAACACTACGAATTAGCCCCTAATCAAAATAAACATCACATAAAAATTTGAGCTAAACAAACAATACCTGAAACCCCAAATCCTACAAACCAGAGCATAGTAGAAATACGAGGCACATTGGAGCAAGAATGGCCGAGCAGGCCGGTCAAACATGGGTTCTGGCCGGTTTTTTAGTGGTGGAATTGCCCCATATTTCTCCAGTGTTCTCAGTACATCTCATGTAAACTTCTGCAGTTGCTAAAATAATTTTTAAACGACTTTTTAAAAAAATTCCAGAGAGCAAATTTAGGGTTTCAAATATCGTATTTTTCGGAGTTGTTTTCGTTTTCGTAATAGTTATAACACCGTGTCTAAAATTCTAGCCTGGCTCTGATACCACTGTTGGGATTCCTTAGCACCATGCCTAGGGTTTGGAAACATCACACCTACCACAATAAAATTTTAAAGGGGGGTAAGCAAACATACTATGAATCTTAACTAGAATTTTAGGGTAACATCAAAAGTATCACATACTACAAAGAATTTATCACTAATTGGAGAAATTACTACCTTTGTAGACTTCCCTTGGTGACTCCTTAGATCTTTATGAGTTTGAAACGGATCGCTAGAGGTCTTCCTAGTCCACGATGATCCACCCGAAGTCCCTTTGCACAAAGCTCCCTGCTTCACTTGATCAAGAACGAGAATGAAGCAAACACTTTACACTAATGGGCTAGAGTAGTGTAGAATGATGATGTGGTTTCTTTTCTCTATTCAAAACCCTTTCTTTTTATGATCCTCACTCACTAGAAATCTCAAGAGAGCTTGGAAGAAGAAGAAGGAGATGGCAAATGCTTTTTCTTAAAAGATAATGATGATGATCAAAAGAAAATGAGACTAGAAAATATATATATTTTCACACTCTCATCTCAAACCATGGTAAACAAATATCTAGATATTTTGCATATGAGTTAAAGCAACAAAGGAAAATAAATCAAGGGTTAAACTCATGGTTAAGTGAAGGAAGTGTGTGGAAACATTGACCATGAGATAATTCTATTTCATTTTCTTTTTCTTTAACTCAAAAACAAATATAAATACATATTTATTCACCATGTGAGTCTTGCATTGCCATCTCAAGTGTATCAACAACCATGATACAATGTATGCATGTATGTGTCCATACACATCATTATGTGCATACATGCATGCACACATCATTATAAAAAAGGGTTTAATAAAGAATTGAGCTAAAAGTCAAATGTTAAATCAACACTTGATTCAACAAACTGGTCATATCACATATGACCCGACCAATAGAAAAACGCCCGATTAATATACGGTATCACATACACACATTTAATCAGGTCCCCACGCATATCTCATATGCACACCACATCGTTTCGCCTGGGCTAGGAAACTCCTGTGTGGGACTCTATGACTCGTCAATACGCCGGCAGTAGGTGATGATCATATCAAACACCCACAAGCCGCAAGCGGCCAGCTAAACGTAACGACCACCCGGGTATTGAGCGATCAGAAGAAAACAAGAGAAGCTGTTAAAACTCCCGTCGAGCCAATTGGCAACACTTACCGTACAGTCCGGTCTCTTCGTCGGATATGCTGCATATCAAGTCTAGGGATGGAATCGTCAACCCCAATAACTCAATAAGTCATGCCAGTGTATGACTCTTACCAGATCGAGAAACTACTGATAACACTTATCAGTAAATCTCAGCAGCATTGGCCAGGGACTTCCCGTTATAGCCAATCAAGCATAGCACAACAACTACCCCCAATACCGGGAGAGACGAAACCCCTCCTACCGCTCATTTCCTCCATGTGCCTCTGGACTGTACCCAAAATCCACATGTTTGCACAACTCGGTAGAGCCATGGTAGGGTGGAGATCAAAGTACAGTGGGAGGACACACAAGACTCTATGATGATCTCGGATCTACAGACTAAGCTGTACCAGTGTCACCTGAGAACTGCTATCCGACGATAGATATAATACCATATAGGAGTTCTCGGCGAGTCCGTTCAGTATACCCAGTCTCCACTAAGTACCCGCATACAATCTTTGGTGTCACCACACCAGATGGATTTGGGATCATCCATCGCCCATCATATGGGACAAGAATGATATATGCTAGTCTACTCTGGAATATCGATGCCTCGTCTCGATACACCCATGACTAGGAACAGTTCAAGGATATGCTCATAAACTACACGTGTCCCACTAACATGATCCGCATCATAGTCGCAGTAGTCAAGAAAAATATCCTAAGGGCTTTATCAACATGTACCAAATGAGTAAGATGCATGATCAAATGAACATGTCAAGATAAAGTAAACCAGATAGCATACTATCATGTCGAGCAAGAAAGTCATCTATATACATATATGCATGTCCAAGCATCCACTATATATATAATGGCCTCTAGGGCATACATATATCCAACAGCTGCATACCTATTGAATGAGGTTCCAACCAAATCAGTGCCTACCACTATATATAAGATATGGAATGGGAAGAGACCATGTCCTAAACAAGTTAAGATATGGGGTTGTCCAGCCTATGCTAAAAGGAAGAATCCGGACAAGCTCAAGGCAAGGCCAGTTCTGTAAGTTTGTCAGGATATCCCAAACATTTGCGAGGGTATATCTTCTACTTAACTGAGGAGCAAAAGATGTTTTGTTTCTCAGCATGCCACCTTTTTACAAAAGGAATTTCTTGTGAAGAAATGTGTGGTCATGAGGTAGAACTGAAAGTTGTTCTAGCTTGACAAATTAACAGCTGATGATTTGGTGGAACCAAAGGATTCAATAGTCTCCAACAAACCTCAGCCTCTTCGTGAATCTGGTAAGGTTCCTCATCCACTCGAGAGATACTACGATCTTCTCGGTGACAGTGGGAGCGAGGATTGCATCATGGTAGATGATGGCCCAACTAGGTTCAGGCAGGCCATCATGAGTGGGGACTCTGTGAAATGGCTGGATGCTATGCGATCAAAGATGGAATCCATGTACACCAACAAAGTATGACTTTGAATATGACACCTGAAAGGGTAAAACCCATTGGCAGTAAATTGGATCTTGAAAAGATTCTTGGTGTAAATTGAAAAGTTGAGACTTTCAAAGCTATGCTTAAGTCCATCAGGATCAGTGCAAACATCGGGGAGTTGGAACATCTGTTTTGATGTGGCAGTCAAAGAGTTTGACTTCATCAAAAATGTAGATGAACCTAGTATATACAAGAAGGTTGTAGAGAGTAAGGTTGTCTTCCACATATTGTACGTAGATGACATACTCTTGATAGGAAATGGTTTCTTATTCTATCCTCGGTCAAGCTCCTCTTATCACAAGGATTCTCAATAGAAGATCTAGATGATACCTACTAAATCTTGTGGATTATGATCTATGGTGATAGATCTAAGTGGATGTTGGTAGTGTTCCAAATCCAGGTATATTAACACCATACTAAAGGGGTTTAGTATGGACGATTCTAAGCGTGGTGGTTCTCCCACTTACTCATGTATCACTCTTTCTAAAAAGATATCTCCCAAGACTGATTTGGAGAGAGCTCGTGTGCAAGGGATAACCTATGCTTCGGCAGTAGGCTCTATCATGTATGCGATGTTATGTACCAGAACAGATGTAGATGACTCACTAGGAGTAGTGATCAGGAATCAATCGGATCTTGGGAGAATCACTGGACAACTGTCGAGGACATTTTTAAGTACTTGAGAAGTACTAAAAGAAAGTTCTTGGGTACAGCCTCCAGAGTGATAAGTTCGACTAAAAGTGTTGGAGATAGTACCCTCAAAGTCAATTATTGGATCGCAGGTATGTGATTGCAATGATTGAGGAAGGACCTATACCGATATGACAGTCTTGCTCGAGATGATAGTATGCTATCTGGTTTGTCTTTATCATAATATACATGCCTTAGTTCGCTATTGCATGATTGATAGAGCCCATAGGATTCTGCTTGACAGCCAGCAGTATGATGGTGATCATATACGTAGGAGCTGGGGTCTATAAGCACATCCTTAAAGTGTCCCTAGTCATGGGAGTTTTCGAGACAGGGCATCGATACTCCAGAGTAGACTAGTGTATACAGTCGAGACCCCGACGAGGGGTGGTGGCCGGTCTCACAAGCCACTAGTGTCAGTTGGATCTCCTAAGATGTATACAGGTGCTCATTGAGTTATGAGTACACCGGACAGGACTCGCCGGGAATCTTCTAGTTGGTATTATACATATCGTCAGATAGCAATTCCCTGGTGACAAGTGTACAGGTTAGTTCATCGACCTGAGATCGTCATTTGTCTCATGTGAGTTCCCACTGTGCTT
This sequence comes from Agapanthus africanus, assembly GCA_030015575.1. Lineage (NCBI taxonomy): Eukaryota > Viridiplantae > Streptophyta > Magnoliopsida > Asparagales > Amaryllidaceae > Agapanthus > Agapanthus africanus. The sequence goes on from CM057337.1 coordinate 237,938,156, forward strand.
AGATTACTACCCTACCACGCTCAAAGGAGTTGTGCAAACAGGTTTTAGTTGGGTACAGTCCCGAGCCACATTGGAGGCAAGTGAGCGGATCTCGGGGATTCGTCTCTCCCGGTATTGGGGGTTGATGTCGCACAGTGCACGGGTGGCCATCACTGGAAACCCTCGACCGAGCTAGTGGAGAATTACTGATTTGGATCGGTGATTTCTCAGGTGGTGATGGGCTTCATGCCGACACGATTTATCGTGTTATTAGGGGTCTGACTTTATCCACCCCCCTAGACTCGATATGCGATACTCTTTAGACGAATGGACCGAACTGTATATACATTGTCACTGTCAGGCTCAGTAGGGTTTATAGATGAGTTCGCTCGTCACCTTCCCTTACAATCAATACATAGGCAAACCGTTACGTACAGTTTGTACCTCTGACGTGCTAGAGGTTATACCCAGTGCCGATGTGTTGATGAGTCATTAGAGTCCCCCACATACACTTTCCCAAGTTCGGGCGAAACGTTGTAGAGGCCGTATGGGTTTATGGCAAGGTTCGGAAAAAGCACGTGCGTTTTCGCACGTGTCGTTTTTCGGGCAGATAATACTGGTAGGCTTTGGTTTAAGCCGGAACCCAGTATTATACTGTGTAGATATAATATCTTTGTCTCAGTTGCATTTTTATTCGATCGTAATACAAATGCGGGTATGTTTATACTGTTATGGGGTTATCCTGAAATTCGTTTCAGGATCACTTTAGGAAGTTGCCAGTTTCCAGTTTTCTATCAGCCGTATTTAACAGTCGGTTAAATACGGATTTATCTTTTCTTGATGAGGTGAGTCAGTGTTCTAGATGCTTCTAGATGTGATGACTAAGCTAGTGACTCATTAGTGTCTTTAATGGTTCATTAATGATGGAGGATGACTAAGTTAAATATGATTGGTTTGCTTTTAATGCATTCATACTTTGTGTTCACACTAGATATTTTGCTTAGTGTTACCTCCCTTGCTCCTACACTCACCCTCTCCTCTATATATAATGGCCGGCCCCTCCCCTCTCTCTCACTCACTTGAGAAATGGTTGTTATTCACTAGAAAAAGATTATGATAGATTCGGGTTCACAAAAAAATAGATAGCCTCTTTCTCATTTCACCGATCCAAAAGGCAACTTCCATAACCGTTCGTCCGTGACCTTGGACATAACGAGACAAAGTGTTCTACTCATTCTCTACTTCATCTTGGTCGTCTCTTTTAGCAAACTTGACGATCGAGTTGCCTCGGTTCAGAGGCGGGAGCCCGTTTAAAGATCCATCGACGTGGTGCCACCTGGACGAGAAGACCGGAGTTCAAGGAGATCGGAGCAGCCGCAACAAGGCGTGGGATGATGGTTAAAGACCGAAGGACTCGGATCATTCGGTATAACGTTTCTACCCCTTTGTAGTTTGTTAGTTTAGCTTTAATGGCAGATCCGGGTTACGGTACACGATAGCGCCAGTTTCGTTACAAGTTTTTTGTTCCGCATTTGCCGTCTGTTAGACTGCCGGGGCGCTACCGTGGACTTACAGTGGTATCAGAGCCTCACCATTAAGCTATACTAACTTGTGCTAACACGTTTAAAAGATCGATCGAACGGATTTCGCAAAATTACATTTTTCAGGCCACTGAGTTTCTGTTGATTTTAAACAGTGTCTAAAAATAATTCTACATATCACAGAAAATTCAGCAGGGATTTCTAAGCTCACCGTCAAAATTTGGTCACGTGATCTCACAAGACCGCCGCGGAATCGCGGTCAAACCTAGGGTTTGACCGCGCTTCCGCGGCCATTCTGTGAGATCAGTGCACCAAATTTGCACAGTGGCTTTTTTACTGGAAATTGGGGGTTTTGGTATATATTTTTTGGGCCCAGATTTTGTTACTGTACAGCAGTTGTTCGTGGGGCCCACTTCGGGAAATTTTGTCGATTGAAATTTTAAATTTGTTAGTTTACAGTATTTACATTATATCTCCGACCGGGAATGTCATTTGATCGGTAAACCGCGTCTGATTGCTATAGTTCTTTTAGACGGGTTTGCGAACGTGACATTCGCGTTGATGTTCTGTGTTATGCTGTATTGTTGCGGATATGTCGTGGTGGATAGCACGGTGCAATGATAGTGCAGTTTGGATTTATTTGTACATTTGATATTGCGGGGCGAGCGTCCAACATGTGGACTGCCGTCACTGCCTGTTTGTATAATATTCTTTTGGAGCACGACCAGGTTGCGGTCGATGTACCTGTTGTACTATTTTTAATTCTGTACTAGGTTTATCCCGCGAAGGAGTGCACGGATAGCCGGGTTTTGGAGGGCAACGGGTCCGTATCTCATTGCATTGAGAGGCAAAAGGACCTCACTCTAGAATTGGCAGACTATTCGCCGCACTCGTAAGGGGTACAGGTTGGCCCAAGGAGGGGTGCTCAATTTACCGGATTCCGTGAAGTGCCGGGTATTCCATTCACTATGTTGTGGGGACTACCTCGCTCCAGGTTTTGGCGGTTAACTTGCCGCACCCGTAGGGGTCTAGGTTTCATTGCACAGGCTATCCACACGACCAGGGGAATGTCGGGTTTCAGTAGCGGCTCTGTGAAACTCGGGCATCCCAGATTATCTGTATTGTTCTGTGATGCTTATTACTTTTCTGTAATGTTGCATATTATCACGCCTGGAGCGATTATTGTATATTGGTATATATACTATTAGATGTTGTATATGTTTTACATCCGCGCTAGTCCAGCCCCCGCTCTGTTGTTAGTTAAGTAACCTAACGGGTGATGACGGGACCCAGTGGCGAATGCGGATGGCATATACGTACATTTTATTTTCGTTCTTTTCTGCTGTGATTGATTGATGGGACTGCATTGATTCTTATCAATGCAAGGATAAAACAAACCTATATTTGATGTTGTTGGAACAAATTTTAAAAAGGTGTTATTACAAAAATGTTTCCTTTTGTTTTGCATAGTGATATTCAGTTGGAATATCCCGCACCTCATTCGACGAGGCAAGGGCCGAGATCCCTTCACCGGGAATGACCCCTTGGGCATAAGTTTACGTCAGGGTAATAACTTTAATATAGTCGATTACAAGTTGCTTTGCATCGCGGTATTCAGTTGGAATATCCAGCACCTCATTCCACGAGGAAAGAGCCGAGATCCCTTCACCGGGAGTGACCTCTTTAGCAAAGGTTTTTCGCCACTATATTTTTATAAAAAGCTATCAGGTTCCTTCAACGAGATCAAGTTCATTACGTTAAAGGTTTTTCGCCAAAAACCAGCCGTAGCCCTCCGTCATTTCTTATGGATGGTCAGTAGTATTCAAGCTATGTTTGTTGGCCCTTAGTCAAGGCATAGTGTTTGGTAGCTGCTGGGTATTCATTTGTTGCATAGATAAATGCGTTGGTTTGGGACAGTCGTATTACTTTGTTGGCCCTTAGTCAAGAGTATGTATGGGTGGGTTCAAATTAACCAGGACAATGACGGGAAGAACTTGACATGTGACTTATGATTTGTTGGCCCTTAGTCAAGGTCATAAGAGCATGGGGCAAAAATTACATCGGGAGTTTCAAAGCAAACTTGCCAGATATGCGCATACCTTCTGGAGTGTGATAACTTGAGTGGCTTCCATCAAGTTATCATGCGATGATAGTTGGATCCCGATTCTCACTGATGAGTTAGTTTACTCTTCGGGTGATCCCGACTAATTCTTCTTTCAGGTTTGGAAGAGAATTTGAAATTACAGTGGGAGGTTTTCTGATTAGATAAAGTGATAACCATTCTGATCTAGGATAGAGTGCACGCAGAGTGTTTCTTTTCTCTCTCTCTTTGGCAGCGACCTTTGACCGACCCTAGACTATGACTCAGTGACCATGTTGACCGAACCTTCTTATAATACTGGCCTTTGGATTGTCTTAATTGCATAAGTCATTCTTTTTACCCTTTGTATTTCTCAGAACACCCCGTATTACTATGGACATCCACTTCCATTGGATAGATCCATCGTATGGTTATATACGAACTCGAAGGGACTTCTTCGAGGATGGATCCAGGTTCAGGAGAAATTGAATTGGTTTATTCAGTTGTCTTTTATTATCACCTTCTCTCAGGTTGCGAGGGCTCCTCAGTTTTAGGAGAGTACACCTATTACGCTTATTGGATAGTCTTATTCCAAACCATAGGCTGGTGCCGAAAGGTAGGGAATGAAGAAAACCAATTAGCTTAAGTAGGGTGTACAGAAGGTAATAACTAAAAACAAAATAAAGGGATTAGAAAGAGGGCAAAGTAAATTGCGACTGTTATCATTCACGACCAAACCGCGTACTTCATCGCTACTCCTATTTCACCTTTGCTTTTTCCCCAGTTCGGGAGAAAAAGAATAAGGTACTATTCAGTTGTCTTTTATCATCACCTTCTCTCAAGTTGTGAGTACTCCTAAGATTAGGAGGGTACACCTATTATGCTTACTGGATAGTCTTCTTCCAAACCATAGGCTGGTGCCAAACGGTAGGGAAGGAAGAAAACCATTTAGCCTAACGAAGGTGTACAGAAGGTAACGACTAAAGACAAATAAAAAGATTTGGAGAGATGGCAAGGAGATATACGGTTAAAGTCATGAATTGGATTATAGAAGAGGCATTACTAGGAATACCAGGATACCCCTACGAGACATTTTCATGTTTCAGTTTCACTGTGCATTGTTAATTGTAAACTAATTTCCCGATTACATACTTACTCCAAGGTATGTATTTACCAGGTTTCATTCTCATATCTGTACGGTTTTACAGATGATGAGTGGGAGTAAGTTATTGGGGATCAGGTGATCATCCTCATTATATCGGAATTCGTTGTAATTGGTGATATTTGAGGAAATCGCCTGGGTACAGTTTTCAACCTACGATGCACAGGTTTTGAGTTATTCAACTCAGCGGACTTATACAGAGTATTGTATGTTGTCCAGTGTCCATCAGGACAAAGGGGTAGGTCCTCATACTATGTTCTGTTTACTTGTGACTTCTCTAGTTTTTAGACAAGTGTTTCGTAGAAATACAATGTCTAAGTTTTGAGAAGTTGTTGGTATAAGAATAAAGTAGAGAACCAGATGTCGCAAGTATCAGGATACGTCAAAGAGATTGAAGATATAGATTCTTGTGATTAGTATTCAGATGATAGTAATGGTTTTGAGAAACTTGTTTCTCTTTCAGGTTACTCATAATTGGATGGATTCCTAAGTTGAGTAATGCTGATTAGCCTTTTTTTCCATTAAGTTGTTATGCACTGGAGACAGCTGCATGATTTGAATCTGGTTCCAACTAAATTAGTGCCTCTGTTTCTATATTAAATATAGAATGGTTCATATCTTAACGATGTTGAGATACGGGGAGTTGTCCAGCTTATGCTTAAAACCAGACACTGGGTAACTCAAGGCACGTTTCTGTAATGGCAGTTTGTGGGTTGACCCTGGCTTTGACGAGGGTTGACATTTCTACCATCTGGAAGAACAATAGTGATATTGTTCTTGACTTGCCACAGTTTTAGTAAAATGGATTTTTTCAGAAAAATAGTGGGAGTATGGTAGAACTGGAAGTGATTCCAGAACCGCAAACGATTATGGAAAATTTAATAAAACCAATACATTCAATCAGGCTTGACATTCCAATAGCCACTCCGCAGATATGGTGGGTAACCTCAAGGACGGTGACAGAGAGGTTCTTGTTTACCCAAACTTGACACTACTGTTGTTCCAAACTATGAGACACGGCAAGAGGATAAGTATAACGTCGTTCTAAACCAGCTTTAGAAGTGTACATAGATATTATTCTGCCAGAGGGTTGTCATAATCAGTGGGAGCAGCGGAAGTATAGTGGACAAGTAGCTTATGTCTATTTATAGACTTAAGCAGATATAGCGGAAAAAGATCATCTAATTTTGATGTGACAGTCATGGGTTTGACTCCATCAGAATAGGGGATGGATCTGTTAAGAAGGTAGTAGGGTGTGATGTCCTGGTATTTGGATGACATACACACAGTAGGAAGTAAAATTCCTATACTACGATCGGTTGTACTGTGGTCGTCACACCGTTGTTTCTCCACAAAGGATATGGATATAATATCAGACATTCTGGTTTCTAGATCTATGGTTTTAGATCTAGATTTAGGTAGTTTCCCAATGTGGGTACTTTGACAGTATTCTAATAGTATTTTAGAATAGATGACTCCTGGCATGGTGGTGTACCTGCAGGTGATGGAGTCACCCTCTCTAAAGGTGTCTTATAGACTAAAGCAGAGAGGGATGTGCATGATTAGCAGATCACTTGCTTAGGCAATTGAGTCGATCATGAAATGTCAAGTACCACACCAAATGTTGTTTTTGCACTAGATGCGATAAGTTTATATTAATCCAATCCTGAAGAAACATAATGAAGAAGTTTTAGAACATAAGTGCATGTTCTACGGATTTGATGACGGCAGCCTCCTTCGGGAGACGGTTATCATTCCAGGCTTCAGAGGTGACATGGATGACAGAGTGATTGTCAGAGTTATAGTTTTCCCTCTGACAAGGGACAGTATTATGGACAGGTAGTCCAAGAGGATACTGTGGGAGACATGGTGCTGGATACTGATTAGGTTCAGTTATCAAAACAGTCTAAGAAGTTTGGATTTGGAGTTCATTTATGAACGAGGTCCCATCAGATATCCAGACATATTCTAAGACAGGTATTACTCAATTCGGGAGATGGCTTTCTCCGTGAACTTGAGATTGAGAGGGATATAGAAAGAAACATTAGGGCGGATCCACTCACTGAGGCTATTTCTCGAACACAAGAGTTTTACAAACTAGCTTTGTGAAACTGATTAGTAGAGGAGTTGGATGTTCGGTATCACACGGGCTGTGAGTATGCGACATCGCAATAATTAGCCTTGAGTGCAAGTGGGAGATTGTTGGAGATAGTGCCCTCAAAGTCAATTATTGGATCGCAGGTATGTGATTGCAATGATTGAGGAAGGACCTATACCGATATGACAGTCTTGCTCGAGATGATAGTATGCTATCTGGTTTGTCTTTATCATAATATACATGCCTTAGTTCGCTATTGCATGATTGATAGAGCCCATAGGATTCTGCTTGACAGCCAGCAGTATGATGGTGATCATATACGTGGGAGCTGGGGTCTATAAGCACATCCTTAAAGTGTCCCTAGTCGTGGGAGTTTTCGAGACAGGGCATCGATACTCCAGAGTAGACTAGTGTATACAGTCGAGACCCCGACGAGGGGCGGTGGCCGGTCTCACAAGCCACTGGTGTCAGTTGGATCTCCTAAGATGTATACAGGTGCTCATTGAGTTATGAGTACACCGGACAGGACTCGCCGGGAATCTGCTAGTTGGTATTATACATATCGTCAGATAGCAATTCCCTGGTGACAAGTGTACAGGTTAGTTCATCGACCTGAGATCATCATTTGTCTCATGTGAGTTCCCACTGTGCTTAGATTACTACCCTACCACGCTCAAAGGAGTTGTGCAAACAGGTTTTAGTTGGGTACAGTCCCGAGCCACATTGGAGGCAAGTGAGCGGATCTCGGGGATTCTTCTCTCCCGGTATTGGGGGTTGATGTCGCACAGTGCACGGGTGCCCATCACTGGAAACCCTCGGCCGAGGTGGTAGAGAATTACTGATTTGGATCAGTGGTTTCTCAGGTGGTGATGGGCTTCATGCCGACACGATTTATCGCGTTATTAGGGGTCTGACTTTATCCACCCCCCTAGACTCGATATGCGATACTCTTTAGACGAATGGACCGGACTGTATATACATTGTCACTGTCAGGCTCAGTAGGGTTTATAGATGAGTTCGCTCGTCACCTTCCCTTCCAATCAATACATAGGCAAACCGTTACGTACAGTTTGTACCTCTGACGTGCTAGAGGTTATACCCAGTGCCGATGTGTTGATGAGTCATTAGAGTCCCCCACATACACTTTCCCAAGTTCGGGCGAAACGTTGTAGAGGCCGTATGGGTTTATGGCAAGGTTCGGAAAAAGCACGTGCGTTTTCGCACGTGTCGTTTTTCGGGCAGATAATACTGGTAGGCTTTGGTTTAAGCCGGAACCCAGTATTATACTGTGTAGATATAATATCTTTGTCTCAGTTGCATTTGTATTCGGTCGTAATACAAATGCGGGTATGTTTATACTGTTACGGGGTTATCCTGAAATTCGTTTCAGGATCACTTTAGGAAGTTGCCAGTTTCCAGTTTTCTATCAGCCGTATTTAACAGTCGGTTAAATACGGATTTATCTTTTCTTGATGAGGTGAGTCAGTGTTCTAGATGCTTCTAGATGTGATGACTAAGCTAGTGACTCATTAGTGTCTTTAATGGTTCATTAATGATGGAGGATGACTAAGTTAAATATGATTGGTTTGCTTTTAATGCATTCATACTTTGTGTTCACACTAGATATTTTGCTTATTGTTACCTCCCTTGCTCCTACACTCACCCTCTCCTCTATATATAATGGCCGGCCCCTCCCCTCTCTCTCACTCACTTGAGAAATGGTTGTTATTCACTAGAAAAAGATTATGATAGATTCGGGTTCACAAAAAAATAGATAGCCTCTTTCTCATTTCACCCGATCCAAAAGGCAACTTCCATAACCGTTCGTCCATGACCTTGGACGTACCGAGACAAAGTGTTCTACTCATTCTCTACTTCATCTTGGTCGTCTCTTTTAGCAAACTTGACGATCGAGTTGCCTCGGTTCAGAGGCGGGAGCCCATTTAAAGATCCGTCGACGTGGTGCCACCTGGACGAGAAGACCGGAGTTCAAGGAGATCGGAGCAGCCACAACAAGGCGTGGGATGATGGTTAAAGACCGAAGGACTCGGATCATTCGGTATAACATTTCTACCCCTTTGTAGTTTGTTAGTTTAGCTTTAATGGCAGATCCGGGTTACGGTACACGATAGCGCCAGTTTCGTTAAAAGTTTTTTGTTCCGCATTTGCCGTCTGTTAGACGGCCGGGGCGCTACCATGGACTTACAAAAAGTCAGTCACATGCATTGTCTTTACCCTCAGTGGAAGGACAGTATGTTGGAAGAGTTCCAAGCTAGATACAGAGACATACTAGACGATAAAGGCTGAATACATTGCTACCAATGATGCTGCCAAAGTGGCTGTCTGGGCATTTCTTGTTCATATGATGAACAAGGTTCCTAACATTGAGCGTCCAATAACTGTTATTGTGAATGGAGTTGTGGTTTTAGCCTAGGAACATCGGTCCCATCAGCGTTCCAGACATATTCTGAGGCAAGTATCACCTGATCAGGAAGATGGTAGATCTCCAAGGGATCGAGGTAAGGAGAGCATATTTTGATGTTAACACGGCGGATCCACTCACCAAGGCCTGCTTCCCCAAATACTATTTGAGAGATTTTGGGATGGTTGAGTATGGGATACCACAACCACTGCTAAATTGTTGGGTATTGGTAACTGCAACAGATGGTCTTAGTGCAAGTGGGAGATTGTTAATTATATGTGTAACGTTTTAGAAATCGTTTTGCGAATTTTTCCGTTTTAGGGTAAAATAGTCGTTGTTTTCCTTTTTAACCCGATTGTGATCAAACTTCTGTATAGACTTGACGGCACCTAGTTTAGCTAGAATGAAGCTAGTGCGCAGGCTTTGGGGGTCAATTGGAAGTTTTGGTTCACATAGATTTTTTCCCTAATTAAATATTATTTTAAGTTGTTAATTATGCACTTAATTAGTGGTAATTTCATTTTTGGTTTGGGTTAATTAATGCTAATGTGAATCTATGCTAAGTTAATCACTAGATTAGCACTAATCCATCTTTGAAAATATCCATCCAAAATATCTAGATATTTGTAATTTGAATTTTAAAAGAAAAGAAAATGAAGACATAAAGGTTTTTTGTTTTATTAAGCAATTATTGATTTTACCTTCTAGAATTTTCCACACTTTATCACAACCCCCCCCCCCAATTCCTCATGGCCGGCCACTTCAAGCTTGCTGCCTCATCTCCTTCATCACCTCATTTCTTCATTTTAAAGCTTGAAAAATTCATCAAAAATCCTAAATAATTCACAAAAACTCAAATAAAAACCAATACCCTTCATTCTTCTTCACTAAACTAGCTTGGATCTTCTTTCAAGACATCATTTTGGAGGCAAAGATGATGAGTTTTGTTGCTTGATTTTGATCTTTTGTGGAGGTATAAATCCAAACCCTAAACTCTAATTGTTGCTTAATACTTCAAAACTAGCTTAATTAGATGTTAATTTAAAGCTTTAATATGCATGTTTTGAAATTCAAGATAGGTTTTTTTTTGTAATCAAATTAGGGTTTTGATTAGTGAAAAGCTTAATTGTTAATTTTAGGCAAAAGAAAACTTAACCTACTTGCTAGATTTGTTAAATGATATTTTCCTAATTATCTAATTAGCTTAATTACAAACAATACTTTTACTAAATCCTAATTATGTGAGATTAAAATTATAGTAAAGGTATGAATGGTTTAATCTTGCTATATTATGATGTTTGTAAATTCTAGTCTTGGTAAAAACTTGTAGTTTTGAGCTAAAATGATATATGTTGCTTACTAGATTTCGGTAAGTTTTGGCGTGGGTTTGTTTTGACGTTGCGACGTTATTTATATTAGATTCTACATTTATTATTGTGTTGTGAATGCGCGATCAGTACGATCAGGGTCTAGGCTTGATGGTTGTGTCGTTTAGCGCTCCTAGCTAGGGTTGTGCCGATGTCATTCGTGTCTTTGTGTACCTTTTGCTCTTGAGTTGGTTTTGTAGTGTCGCTACGTGCGTTAACCACTTGACGAACACTTGAGAGTATGATTGGAGTTGGTGCGTCAGTCAAACGTAGTTGGTACGTGTTATTGGTCGATTGCTAATATATACTTGTTATACTGTTATATGCTTTCAGGATTGCAGGAGGGGACTTCGGGCGCTGCGAAGAAGGAAAAGCGAGTGGTTGGCTTTACTTAGCCAGGATTGTTGTGAGTAGATTTAACATCTGCAGGGGAATCGCCCGCATAGCGTTATGCGTCTGGGCTAGATTAAATGATATGACTATTAGTTAGATATATATGGATATTGATTGTGCATGTGTATTTTTGTTGCATATCTAATTTCCTATTGTGTATGGACTTAGTATTAATGAGACACAACACCATTATTGACGGTTCATGTTTCACGAGCACTAATTGTATGCTACACACACACCGTCGATAATTGCCATGACACGCACAACACCTATACATATGTGATATTGTATTGTTTAGAGACATTGAGACATGATCCTTACTTTCTTTCGTGCATATGACATATAGCATACATGTATACCTGCATGCTTACACATATGCCTTGACATGCTTACATGCTAGATACCTATATACCTATATGGTATTGTACCATTAGTGATAGGTATATACACATATGAGACATAGCTACATGTACATCTTTCCTATATGCTTACACATATACCTAGAGGGTATTACATCATTATGGATAGGTAGATACACATATCTTGTTATACCAACATGGTTACGTATACTTGGCTATAGCTACATGTTCACCTTTATTTGATATTGTATGGACTTGGAGAAATTAGAAACCGCATGATATATAATAACTTGTTGCAGTTAGATAGCGGTTTTTCCTTCATATACTCACATTACTATTTTATGTTGCATATGTTATATTCATGGATTTTCGCATTGAGATATGGATTTCACATGATGTTTTCTGGATTTGAGGACCGTGGTGGTTTCATGAAATTATGCAAGTATTCTTATTCTTTGCTTGATATTTGGATGCATCCCCTCAGAGATTTGTTTTAAACCGATACAGGATCGAGAGTGTCGATGTTGGGGCACTTAAGATTCGGAGGGTGTATATACCGATACATGGAACACAAGTGTCGAAGTGAGACACTTGGGTTTCGAGGAACGTATAGATATCAAGAAACCGATACGTGGATCACGGGTGTCGATACCAGACACTTACGATTCGAGGAATGTATGAATATAAGAAAGACCGATACGTGGATCATGGGTGTCGATACCGACACTTATGATTCGTGGAACGTATGGATATGAGTATTTATGTGTCGATACTAGACACTTGTTTTCATGATATTTTTACTCCTAAGTATATATAACAGTGGAATAGGACGCTGTTATATATATATATATATATATATATATATATATATTAGTAGAATGGGACGCTAATATGTATGTATACATATCTAATTTATATACATCATCATAATAATCTTGCAAATCTACTTATTCATTACATAAGATTTACTTGATATTGTACACTCAGGATGTATGAGACTTACAGGATATGAGGGCCAATTTGGGGGCTGATTTGAGGAAACTTGGGATTTAGATTGTCTTGATGGACTTTGGTCCTGCCACGAGGTCAGGATTCCGTGAGAATGACATGTTTTATCCCATACTCCGCATTTACTTTATATGCATTGCTTCATGTATTAGTAGTACCTGATAGAGTACCTTTCATGACGGTTGCATATACATATTGCCAATTATTGCTTCATGTATTAGTTGTACCTGATAGAATACCTTTCATGACTGCTGCATACATATGGCCATTTATTGCTATCAGCTTGCATGCATTAGATTCATGTTGTACGTGCATACTTGCGATTACCTGCATATGTTATTTACTATTCACGAGTTGGCAACTCACCCCCGTTGTGCCACGGTGTTTTGCAGGTAGTCCCTCAGAGTAGTCGCGGCAGGCTTTTCATCTTTCGTATCATCTTTTGTAGCGGATACCGCTTTGGCTGACTGCGTGCAATTTTTGTAAGTCTACGGTAGCGCCCCGGCCATCAATCTGACGCCAAACGCGGAATAAAAACTTTTATAACTGGCGCTATCGCATACTATAACCCGGATCTTGCCATTAACGCTAAACTAACAAACTACAAAATGGGTAGAAAAGCTATACCGAACGATCCGAGTCCTTCATTGTTTAGCCATCATCCCACGCTCCTTTGCGGCTGCTCCGATCTCCTGGCTCCTTGTCAAGGTGGCATCACGTCAACGGATCTTTATACGGGCTCCCGCCTCTGAACCGAGGCAACTCGGACATGAAGTTTGCTAGCCGACATGTCTAAGATTGATGTAGAGAATGAGTAGAATACTTTGTCTCGTTTCATCCAAAACCATGGATGAACGGTTAATGAAGTTGCCTTTTAATGGAGAGAAATGAGAAATGAGCTATCAAATTTCCATGAACCAAATTCCATAATCTTTTTAATCAATCCATCATCTTTCAACAAGGGGGGGTCGGCTACTATATGAGAGGAGGAGGGTGAGTGTAGGAGCAAGGGGGTGATCATAAGGGAAAAGATCAAGAAGAAATATCCTTAAGCTTTACAAGAAACATTAAAGCAAAAGGTGACTCACTAATAACACTCATCAACCATTAATGCAAAATGGTGACACACTAAACCTAGTCACCAACAAGAAGCTTCCACTCATGACTCACTCTCATGACTCACCCAAATGAAAAAGATAATTCCGCATTAAACCGAATGTTTAAGACGGGTGATAGAAAACTGGCAACTTCCAAAAGCGATCCCGAAACGAATTTCAGGATAACCCCGTAACTGTACATACATACCCACATTTGTATTACGACCGAATACAAATACAACTGAGACAAAGATATTATATCTACACAGTATAATACTCGGATCCCAAAAAAGACCTGTTTGCACGACTCTTTTGAGCCGTGGTAGGGTAGAAATCAAAGCACAGTGGGAACTCACACGAGACAAATGACGACCTCAGGTCGATGAACTAACATGTACACATGTCACCAGGGAACTGCTATCTAACGCTAGGTATAAATACCAACTAGCAGGTTCCCGGCGAGTCTTGTCCGGTGTACTCATAACCCAACGAGCACCCGTATACATCTTAGGTGATCCAACTGACACCAGTGGCTTGTGAGACCGGCCACCGCCCCTCATCGGGGTCTCGACTGTATACACTAGTCTACTCCGAAGTATCGATACCCTGTCTCGAAACTCCCACGACTAGGGACCACTATTAAGGATGTGCTTATAGACTACCCAATTCTCACGTATATGATCACCATCATATTGTTGGTAGTCAAGCAAGATCCTGAGGGCTCTATCAACGTGTAATATTGATCAGTCACATGAACCTGTACATGACTGATAAAGGCAAACCAGATAGCAAACTATCATCTCGAGTAAGACTGTGCTACCGGTATAGGTCTTTCTCAATCATTGCAATCACGTACCTGCGATCCAATAATTGACTTTGAGGGCACTATATCCAACAATCTCCCACTTGCACTTAAGGCTAATTATTGCGATGTCTCATACTCACAGCCCGTGTGATACCGAACACCCAACTCCTCTACTAATCAGTTTCACAAAGCCCGTTTATAAAATTATTGTGTTCGAGAAATAGCCTCAGTGAGTGGATCCGCCCTGATGTTTCTTTCTATGTCTCTCTTAATCTCAAGTTCGCGAAGAAAACCATCTCCCGAATCGAGTAATACCTGTCTTAGAATATGTCTGGATATCTGATGGGACATAGTTCATAAATGAACTCCAAATCCAAACTTCTTAGACTGTATCGATAACTGAACCTAATCAGTATCCTGCACCATGCCTCCCACAGTATCCTCTTGGACCACCTGTCCATAATACTATCCCTCATCAGAGGGAAAACTATAACTCTGACAATCACTCTGTCATCCATGTCACCTTTGAAGCTTGGAATGATAACCGTCCCCGAAGGAGGCTGCCGTCATCAAATCCGTAGAACATTCACTTATGTTCTAAAACTGCTTCCATATGTTTCTTCAGGATTGGATTAATATAAACTTATCGCATCTAGTGCAAAAACAGCATCTAGTGTGGTACTTGATATCTCACGATTGACTCAATTGCCTAAGCAAGTGATCTGCCAATCATGTACATCCCTCTCCCCTTTAGTCTGTAAGACACCTTTAGAGAGGGTGACTCCATCACCTGCAGGTACACTACCATGCCAGGAGTCATCTATTCTAAAATACTATTAGAATACTGTCAAAGTACCCACATTAGGAAACTACCCAAATCTAGATCTAAAACCAAAGATCTAGAAACCAGAATGTCTGATATTATATCCATATCCTGTATGGAGAAACAACTGTGTGACGACTACAGTATAACCGATTGTAGTATAGGAATTTTACTTCCTACTCTTGTGTATGTCATCCAAATACCAGGACATCACACACCCTACTACTTTCTTAACAGATCCATCCCCTTTTCTGATGAAGTCAAACCCATGACTATCACATCAAAAATAGATGATCTGTCTCTGCTATATCTGCTCAAGTCTATAAATAGACATAAGCTACTTGCTCACCATGCTTCCGCTGCTCCCACTGACCACAACAACCCTCTGGCAGAATAATATATACGTGCATTTCTAAAGCTAGTTTAGAACGACGCTATACTTAACCTCCTGCCGGGTCTCATAGCCTGGAACAACAGTAGTGTCAAGTCTGGGTAAACAAGAATCTCCCTGTCACCGTCCTTGAGGCTACTGGAGTAGCTCTTGGGTGTCTGAGGTTACCCACCATATCTGCGGAGTGGCTAATGGAATGTCAAAACCTGATTGAATCTATAGGTCCTATTAAATTTTCCGTAATCGTTTGCGGTTCTGGAATCACTTCCAGTTCTACTATACTCCTACTACTGTTTTCTGAAAAAATCCATTTTACTAAAACTGTGGCGAGTCAAGAGCAATATCACTATTGATCTTCCAGATGGTAGAAAGTCAACCCTCGTCATAGCCAGGGTCAACCCACAAACTGCCATTACAGAAACATGCCTTGAGTTATCCAGAGTTTGGTTTTAATCATAAGCCGAACAACTCCCCGTACCTTAACATCGTTAAGATATGAACCATTCTATATCCAATATAGAAACTTTGGCACTTATTTAATTGGAACCAGATTCAAATCATGCAGCTGTCTCCAGTGCATATCAACTTAATGGAGAGAGGCTAATCAGCATTACTCAAATTAGGAATACATCCAATTATGAGTAACCTGAAAGAGAAACAGGTTTCTCAAAACCATTACTATCAACTGAATACCAATCACAAGAATCTACATCTTTGATCTCATTGAAAAATCCCGATACTTGCGACATCTGGTTCTCTACTTTATTCCTATACCCACAACTTCTCAAAACTTAGACCTTGTATTTCTACGAAACACTTGTCTAAAAACTAGAGAAGTCATAAGTAAACAGAACATAGTACGAGGACCAACCCCTTTGTCCTGACGGACACTGGACAACATACAATACTCTATATAAGTCCGCTGAATTGAATAACTCAAAAACTGTGCATCGTAGGTTGAAAACTGTACCCAGGAGATTTCCTCAAATATCACCAATTACAACGAATTCCGATATAATGAGGATGATCACCTAATTCCCAATAACTTACTCCCACTCATCATCTGTAAAACCATACAGATATGAGAATGAAACCTGGTAAATATATACCCTGGAGTACGTATCTAATCGGGAAATCAGTTTTCCTTTAACAATGCACTGAAACATGAAAATGTTTCGTAGGGGTATCCTGGTATTCCTAGTAATGCCTCTTCCATAATCCAATTCATGACTGTAACCGTATATTTCATTTCCATCTCTCCAAATCCCTTTATTTGTCTTTATTCATTACCTTCTGTACACCCCTTTAGGCTAAGTGGTTTTCTTCCTTCCCTACCGTTCGGCACCAGCCTATGGTTTGGAAGAAGACTATCCAGTAAGCATAATAGGTGTACTCTCCTAAACCAAGGAGTACTCGCAACTTGAGAGAAGGTGATGATAAAAGACAACTGAATAATACCTTATTCTATTTCTCCCGAACTGGGGAAAAAAGCAAAGGTGAAATAGGAGTGGCAATGAAGTACGCGGTTTGGTCGTGAATGATAGCAGTCGCACTTTACTTTGCCCCCTTTCTAATCCCTTTATTTTGTCTTTAGTTATTACCTTCTGTACACCATACTTAAGCTAATTGGTTTTCTTCATTCCCTACCTTTCGGCACCTGCCTATGGTTTGGAAGAAGACTATACAATAAGCGTAATAAGTGTACTCTCCTAAACCAAGGAGCCCTCGCAACCTGAGAGAAGGTGATAATAAAAGACAACTGAATAAACCAATTCTATTTTTCCTGAACCTAGATCCATCCTCGAAGAAGTCCCTTCGAGTTCGTATATAACCATACGATGGATCTATCCAATGGAAGTGGATGTTCGTAGTGATACGAGGTGTTCTGAGAAATGCAAAGAGTAAAAGAAGGAGTGGCAATGACTTATGCAACTTAGACAATCCAAAAGCCAGTATTTTAAGAAGGTTCGGTCAACTTGGTTACTGAGTCATAATCTAGGGTCGGTCAAAGGTCGCTGCCAAAGAGAGAGAGAAAAGAAACACTCTGCGTGCACTCTAACCTAGATCAGAATGGTTATCACTTTATCTAATTAGGAAACCTCCTACTCTACTGTCAAATTCTCCTCCAAACCTGAAAGAAGAATCAATCGGGATCACCCGAAGAGTAAACCAACTCATCAGTGGGAATCGGGATCCAACTCTCATCGCATGATAACGTGAAGGAATCCACTCATGTTATCACACTCCAGAAGGTATGTGCATACTTGGCAAGTTTCAGTTTCTTTAGAAACTCCCGATATGCTTTTTGCCCCATACTCTTATGACCTTGACTTTGGCCAAAATGCCATAAGTCACATGCCAAGTTCTACCCATCATTATCTTGTCAATTTGAACCCACCCGCATACCTTGACTTTGGCCAAAATGGCAGAAGGACTGTCCCAAACCAACTCATCTATCTATGCAACAAATGAATACCAAGCAGCTACCAAATACTATGCCTTGGCTTTGGTCAAAATACATAGCTTGAATACTACTGAATACCCAAAAGAAATGACGGAAGGCTACGGCTGGTTTTTGGCGAAAAACCTTTAACGTAACGAACTTGATATCGCTGAAGGAACCTGATAGCTTTTTATAAAAATATAGTGGCGAAAACCTTTGCTAAAGAGGTCACTCCCGGTGAAGGGATCTCGGCTCTTTCCTCGTGGAATGAGGTGCTGGATATTCCAACTGAATACCGCGATGCAAAGCAACTTGTAATCGACTATAGTGAAGTTATTACCCTGACTCAAACTTCTTCCCAAGGGGTCACTCCCGGTGAAGGGATATCGGCCCTTGCCTCGTCGAATGAGGTGAAGGATATTCCAACCGAATACCACTATGCAAAACAAAAGAAAACGTCTTTGTAATAACACTTTTTAAAACTGTTCCAACAACATCCAAACAGGTTTGTTTTCCTTTGCATTGATTAGAATCAACGCAGTCCCATCAATTAATCACACCAGAAAAGAACGAAAATAAAATGTACGTATATGTCATCCGCATTCGTCACTGGGTCCCGTCATCACCCGTTAGGTTACTTAACTAACGACAGAGCAGGGACTGGACTAGCGCGGGTGTAAAACATATACAACATCTACTAGTATATATACCAATATACAATAATCACTCCAGGCGTGATAATATGCAACATTACAGAAAAGTAATAAGCATCACAGAACAATACAGATAATCTGGGATTCCCGGGTTTCACAGAGCCGCTACAGAATCCCGACGTTCCCCTGGTCGTGTGGATAGCCTGTGCAATGAAACCTACACCCCTACGGGTGCGGCAAGTTACCTGCCAAAACCTGAAGCGAGAAAGCCCCCTACAGCATAGTGAATGGACCACCCTGTACTTCACGAAATCCGGTAACTTGAGCACCCCTTCTTAGGTCAACCTGTACCCCCTACGAGTGCGGCGAATAGTCTGCCAATTCTAGAGTGAGGCCCCTCTGCCTCTGAAAGCCATGAGATGCGGACCCGTTGCCCTCCAGAACCCGGCTATCCGTGCACTCCGTCGCGGGGTAAACCTAGTACAGAAATGAAAAATATGTACAACGGGTACATCGACCTCAGCCCGGTCGTGCCCCAAAAGAATATTATACAAACAGGCAGAGACGGCAGTCCACATGTTGGACGCTCGCCCCACAATATCAAATGTACAAAAAAATTCAAACTGCGCTACCATTGCACACTGCTATCCACCACGATAAATCCGCAATATCACAGCACAACACAGAACATCAACGCGAATGTCACGTTCGCAAACCCGTCTAAAAGGACTATAGCAATTAGACGCAGTTTACCGCTCGAATGACATTCACGGTCGGAGATATAATGTAAGTACTTTAAACTAACAAGTTTAAAATTTCGATCGACAAATATTCCCGAAGTGGGCCCCACGTACATCTGCTGTACAGTAAAAAAATCTGGGTCCAAAAGAAATATTCTAGAAACCACAATTTACATGAAAAACCCCACTATAGAAAATTGGTGCACTATTTCTCCAAAGTGGCGGCGGAACCGCGGCCAATGCATGGCTTGTGCGGCGGTTCCGCGGTGCTTTGGAGTCAACAGTTGACCAAATTTCACCAGAATTCTTAGAAAAGCCTGCACGATTTTGTGACATGCTCAAAATGATTTTTAGGCCTGTTTTCAAAATCGACAGAAACTTTATACTGAAAATTGCAGTTTTCGAAATTCCGTTCAATCGATATTTTAAACGCATTAGAACAAGTTAGTAAAGCTTAATGGCGTGGCTCTGATACCATGTAAGTCTACGGTAGCGCCCCGGCCATCAGTCTGACGCCAAACGCGGAACAAAAACTTTTATAACTGGCGCTATCGCATACTATAACCCGGATCTTGCCATTAACGCTAAACTAATAAACTATAAAGTGGGTAGAAAAGCTATACCGAACGATCCGAGTCCTTCATTCTTTAGCCATCATCCCACGCTCCTTTGCGGCTACTCTGATCTCCTGGCTCCTTGTCGAGGTGGCACCACGTCAACGGATCTTTATACGGGCTCCCGCCTCTGAACCGAGGCAACTCGGACATGAAGTTTGCTAGCCAACATGTCCAAGATTGATATAGAGAATGAGTAGAATACTTTGTCTCATTTCATCCAAAACCATGGATGAACGGTTAACGATGTTGCCTTTTAATGGAGAGAAATGAGAAATGAGCTATCAAATTTCCATGAACCAAATTCTATAATCTTTTTAATCAATCCATCATCTTCCAACAAGGGGGGCCGGCCACTATATGAGAAGAGGAGGGTGAGTGTAGGAGAAAGGGGGTGATCATAAAGGAAAAGATCAAGAAGAAATATCCTTAAGCTTTACAAGAAACATTAAAGCAAAAGGTGACTCACTAATAACACATCATCAACCATTAATGCAAAATGGTGACACACTAAACCTAGTCACCAACAAGAAGCTTCCACTCATGACTCACCTTCATGACTCACCCAAATGAAAAAGATAATTCCGCATTAAACCGAATGTTTAAGACGGGTGATAGAAAACTGGCAACTTCCAAAAGCGATCCCGAAACGAATTTCAGGATAACCCCGTAACTGTACATACATACCCGCATTTGTATTACGACCGAATACAAATGCAACTGAGACAAAGATATTATATCTACACAGTATAATACTCGGATCCGGCTTAAACCAAAGCCCACCAGTATTATCTGCCCGAAATATGACACGTGCGTAAACGCACGTGCATTTTCCGAACCCTGTCATAAAACCATACGGCCTCTACAACGTTTCGCCCGAACTTGGGAAACTATCTGTGGGGGACTCTAATAACTCGTCAGTACCCTGGCAGTGGGTTTAACCATAAGCCATCAGCGGCACTAGCTGTGCGTAACGACTGCCCATGTACTGACCTCAAGGGAAGCCGATGAGCGAACTCATCCTGGAACCCTACTGAGCCTAACAGTGATAATATGCATACAGTCCGGTCCATTCATCTATGAGTATCGCATATTGGGCTTAGGGGCTGGTAACGTCAGACGCCCAATAGCGGTATAAGTCGTGTCGGAGTGTAGCCCAGAACACCCTGAGATACTACTGGAGTATCTACCAGTAAATCTCCTGCCTCGGCCGAGGGCTTTGTGTAATGGCTCTCCTAGACACAGCGCGATCTCACCCCCAATACCGGGAGAGACGAATCCCTGCCGATCCGCTCACTTGCCTCCATGTGGCTCGGGACTGTACCCAAAAAAGACCTGTTTGCACGACTCCTTTGAGCCGTGGTAGGGTAGAAATCAAAGCACAGTGGGAACTCACACGAGACAAATGACGACCTCAGGTCGATGAACTAACATGTACACATGTCACTAGGGAACTGCTATCTGACGCTAGGTATAAATACCAAGTAGAAAGTTCCCAGCGAGTCCTGTCCGGTGTACTCATAACCCAATGAGCACCTGTATATATCTTAGGTGATCCAACTGACACCAGTGGCTTATGAGACCGGCCACCGCCCCTCGTCGGGGTCTCGACTGTATACACTAGTCTACTCCGGAGTATCGATGCCCTGTCTCGAAACTCCCACGACTAGAGACCACTATTAAGGATGTGCTTATAGACTACCCAATTCTCACGTATATGATCGCCATCATATTGTTGGTAGTCAAGCAAGATCCTAAGGGCTCTATCAACGTGTAATAGTGATCAGTCACCTGAAGCTGTACACGACTAATAAAGGCAAACCGGATAGCAAACTATCATCTCGAGTAAGACTGTGCTACCGGTATAGGTCTTCCTCAATCATTGCAATCACGTACCTGCGATCCAATAATTGACTTTGAGGGCATTATATCCAACAATTTTGCTATAGGTGGGTTTTGTGGTTATCCAATGTTGCTTATTGTATGTTCGTTGTATCCTGTACTCTCCATCTACCACTTTCATGTGTATAACTTAGAGACTTGATGTGAGGACGATATTGTATATTTTGGTGACTTGGATATCTTTTATGCAGTTTTACTTATATCGTCTTTTATTTCTTCGCTACGACGTCGTATATCTGTTGTGGTGGTTGTTTTCTGTCTTTGGGCATGGATTTGCTCCCGTTTGGGAATACTTTACTTGTATTATATTGTACCCATTTTTGGGGTTAGTTTTTACAAAGGAGGTGCTGCCAAAATTTTTAAGAAAGTAAAGTTGGACTTTAAAGAATTTGTACTTGAGATTTTCAAAAGTTTTAACAATGTTCTTATTTCTTACTACTTTTGATGGTTTAGATTGCTGGGTTTTCGACTTACTTAAATTGCGTTACGCCTGTGGACGTTGCGTAGTTTAAGGGCCGTCACGTGCCAATTTCGGGTCGTGACAAAGTTGGTATCAGAGTGCTAGGTTTTACCTTTCGAAGTGTAGGATGACCTTGGAATGATGGAGTAGGTAGCTTAAGCAGAGTAACGTAGTGTGTGTATGTCCGCGGCATACTCACGATCACGGTACTCTGCCTAAAGTGACCTAAGTACTAATTGCTTGAAATTCCTTCCATGATGATACATATCCTTGTGATTCGATTTCCGTGTTCATATCGAATCCTATTTCCATTTGTAGTCTTTGCCGCCGATGACCATGAGGACTCAGAGTGATGCAGTGAGAGCCGAGGTCAGAGTTGACCCGTGTGGGATGAGGACTGACCAGGATGTCATGCTCGTTGCACAGGAGCAAATGGATCCGCCTTCGATAGGTCGTATCGCTAGGCTTGAGGCAAAGATACAGAACTTGCGCCAGACGATGAGGTCTTTGGTTGAGGCCAGTCGAGCACAGCGACAGGAGGTTGCCACACCTGTTACCCAGTTATTCCTTGAGATCAGCACACAGTATAGTGTTACTTATACAGCACTAGTAGATGCAGCCCTAGTTGACGAGGCACGTCTTCCAGAGACTTTGGGAGTTCCGGAACAGAGGAGGGCTCGTACAGGTGTACCATCCCAGAGACAGAGGTTCAGTCTCCGTGACAGGTTTCGTGCACGTCGCAGGAGTAGCAGAAGCTTGGGACGAGAGACGTGTTAGTTAGATCATATGTTTGTTGTATTAACTTCTGTCACTGATTCTTTTGTTGCGCGACACGTATATCGGTCATATGCCAGTCGGATAGGAGATAGAGATGCGTCCGTCGCTTTAATCCTTCTAGAGATGTTGGGTTTGACGTTCTCCTGGACACGGACTGGTTAGCTACGTGCTAGGTGTATGTGGACTGCCGTGAGGAAACAATCAGGATTTGTTTCCCGGCAAGTCAGTTCTTGTTGTGCAGGGGGACAGTGGTGCCGCCCATCACAGCTTGAATTCAGCCTTTTTTCGCTAATCGGCTTTTGAGGAGATGATTTTGAGGATTCTTGGCTTTCATTCGTGATACCGGAGCCACAGTAGGTTGTTGGACAGGGTTCCTATCATGCAAGAGTTTTCCGACGTTGTTCTAGATGAGCCGGCGGAGCTTCGGGAGCTTAAGGATCAGCTGCAGAGTTGCTAGATAGGGGGACTTGTACGTCCAAGTGTTTCGCTTTGGGGAGATCCTATTCTGTTCGTCAAGAGAAGGACGGCAGTTTGAGGTTGTGTATTGAGTGATCGTCAATTGAACCGAGTTACGGTGCAGATAGGTATCATTTATCTCGCAGTGACGATTTGTTCGATCAGTTCCAGGGTGCGAGACATTTTTTCTATGTTTGCTTTGAGATCGGGTCATCATTGGTTACGGGATCGGAGTGATGACATTCCGAAAACTGCTTTGTGTGCGCTACGGGCAGCATGTGTTTTGGTGGTGTCGTTGGACTCACAAATGCCCTAGCAGCATTCGTGGATGTGATGAACCAGATTTCTTCAGGCCGTTTCTCGACCAGTTGATTGTTGTGTTATTGATGACATTCTGATCTATTCCAATGTGTTATGAGGAACTTGAGCAGCACTTGAGGATTTGCTTTGCAGACATTGGTAGAGCCCCAGCGGTTTGCTAAATTCTCGGAGTGTTCCTTCAGGCTTGATTGTGTTGTCTTCCGAGGTCTTGTAGTTACGGGAGATGGTATTCATATGGACCCGATAAAGATCGAGGCCGTACAGCTTGGGCCCATACTTATATCCGGGACGGAGGTCCGTAGATTTTTTGGGCTTAGTAGGTTTTTACCGCCGTTTCGTGCAGGATTGTTTGTGTATCGCTGCACCGTTGACTGGACTGACCGGAAAGGAGGTTCCTTTTTCTTGGACTGAGGCATGCGTGCGGAGTTTCGGCAGTTGAAGACTCGGTTGACAACTGCACCAGTTCTTTCTTTGCTTTCTGGTTCGGGCGACTTTGTAGTTTAACTATGATGTTTCACGAGTGGGGCTCGATTGTGTACTGATGTAGCACGATAGAGTTATCGCTCATGCTTCCCGACAGTTGGAGGAAGTACGAGCAGGATATCCCACTCATGATCTGGAGATGTCCGCGGTGGTCGTGCATTGAAGATCTGAGGACACTACTTGTTCGGAGAGTCGTGTCAGATTTTCACGGACCACCAGAGCATAATTTACATCCTCCTGCAGCGGATTTAGATTGTTGAGACAGCGCCGCTGGATGGAGCTTGTAAAGGATTGTGATTGTGAGATCCTTTATTACCCGTGGCAAGGCGATTGTGGTAGCTGATGCTTGAGTCGTAAGCCCGGGGTTAGCTTGTCTCGGTTATGCGCAGTTCTGAGACAGTCTTCTGCAGATTTACAGTTCTTGTGTGATCGTGGAGTATAGCTTAAGTTCACCTCTACTGAGGGGACAGCTTGCTCATGTCCGCGCCCGTCCACTTTTACTTAATCGTTTTCGTGAGGCACAGCCCACCGATGCTCGTTGTCTGTGATACTTGAGCATGTTCGGCAGGGTAAAGATTCGGAGTTCTTGATTTGTGACTAGGGTGCGCTATGTTTAGGGACGCGTTGTGTGTACCTGATACTGATGGGTAGAGACGCGAGGTCCCAGAGCAGGCACACCAGTCAGCTTTCTGTGTTCGTCCAAGTTCCACCAAGACACGAATGACATCGGCACAACCCTAGCTAGGAACGCTGAACGACACAACCATCAAGCCTAGATCCTGATCGTACCGATCGCGCATTCACAACACAATAATAAACATGGAATCTAATATAAATAACGTCGCAACGTCAAAACAAATCCACGCCAAAACTTACCAAAATCTAGTAAGCAACATATATCATTTTAGCTCAAAACTACAAGTTTTACCAAACCTATAATTTACAAACATCATAATATAGCAAGATTAAACCATTCATACCTTTACTATAATTTTAATCTCACATAATTAGGATTTAGTAAAAGTCTAGTTTGTAATTAAGCTAATTAAATAATTAGGAAAATATCATTTAACAAATCTAGCAAGTAGGTTAAGTTTTCTTTTGCCTAAAATTAACAATTAACCTTTTTACTAATCAAAACCCTAATTTGATTACAAAAAAAAACCTATCTTGAATTTCAAAACATGCATATTAAAGCTTTAAATTAACATCTAATTAAGCTAGTTTTGAAATATTAAGCAACAATTAGAGTTTAGGGTTTGGATTTATACCTCCACAAAAGATCAAACTCATCATCTTTGCCTCCAAAATGATGTCTTGAAAGAAAATCCAAGCTAGTTTAGTGAAGAAGAATGAAGGGTATTGGTTTTTATTTGAGTTTGTGTGAATTATTTAGGATTTTTGATGAATTTTTCAAGCTTTAAAATGAAGAAATGAGGTGATGAAGGAGATGGGGCAGGTAGCTTGAAGTGGCCGGCCATGAGGAATTGTGGGGGGGGGGGGTTGTGATAAAGTGTGGAAAAATCTAGAAGGTAAAATCAATAATTGCTTAATAAAACAAAATACCTTTATGTCTTCATTTTCTTTTCTTTTAAAATTCAAATTACAAATATCTAGATATTTTGGATGGATATTTTCAAAGATAGATTAGTACTAATCTAGTGATTAACTTAGCATAGATTCACATTAGCATTAATTAACCCAAGCCAAAAATGAAATTACCACTAATTAAGTGCATAATTAACAACTTAAAATAATATTTAATTAGGGAAAAAATCTATGTGAACCAAAACTTCCAATTGACCCCCAAAGCCCGCACACTAGCTTCATTCTAGCTAAACTAGGTGTCGTCAAGTCTATACAGAAGTTTGATCACAATCGGGTTAAAACGGAAAACACCGACTATTTTACCCTGAAACGGAAAAATCCGCGAAACGATTTCTAAAACGTTACAATCTTCCCCCCTTAAAGAAATTCGGTCCCCGAATTTAAAATTCTTACTAAGCGTACCTTCAAAGAGATGAGTACAAAACTCTCAAATCTCGCTCGCAGCCTTCCAAGCGATCACCTCACTAGACGGCTACGCCAAAGAGCCCTCACAGATAGCAAGACCCTTGACCGAAGTTCCTCCACCTGCCGATCCACTATAACTATCGGCTGCTGATGAACGAAAGATCGCGTCCAAGCTAAATGGTCTGATGTTGAATCAGGTGAGAAAGGTCATGAAGGTAATTGCGAAGTATCGACACAAGGAATACGGGGTGAATACTCAATAATCTTGGCGGAAGTGCCAAATTATAGGCAACGGAACTAACTCGCTCTAAGGATCTCAAAAAGACCTACAATTTTGGGATTAAGCATCCCAAAACTCAACACGCCATTTCATCGGAAAAATCCGTAGGAATACATGATCTCCCACTGCGAACTCAAGTCTGCGACAACCACGGTCAGCATAAGACTTCTGTCTACACTGGGCTGCTCTCATCCTGACCTAAATCAACCGGATCTTCTCCATAGTCTCATGACTAGCTGGGGTCCAAAAATCCTACTCACGCAGAGTCAGAAAAATAGACCGGCGATCGACACGACCTACCAAACAAAACCTAAAGGTTGCTAATTGGAACGTCTCCTGATAACAGCTATCGAAGGAGAACCCTAACAATGGCAAGTGACGATCCTAACTGCCAACAAACACTTAGTACGTAGCACAAGCATATCCTCCAGAGTCTGTATAGTCAGCTCTAACTGACCATCGTCCCACAGATGGAAAAGCGGAGCTAAAGCTCAACCAGTACCCAAGGCTTCCTGAAGTTTCTGCTAAAGCCGGCAAGCGAACTGGGTGCCTCAATTGGATACCACGCATGAAGGAACTCCGTACAAACACATAAACTTAACAAAGGACTACTGAGCAAACTGAGCATAACCGGACAACAAACACCCAAATGGAGTCATACCCTGACTAGACCTGGGTAGACACTATAACGAAATTCGTGGAGATCTGCTCCCATTCTCACTCCGGAACGGTTAAAGATTGCAACTCTCCAGCCGGTCTCAGATGCTCAACCTTAGCTCGCAACAAGACAAGCACCTCGAAACGAAATCCGAAACCTCACTCTTCACCTCTGCCCACCCGTGACTATCTCACAAGTCACGTTCGTTTGGGCGGCATGGGAATCCTGGTATTCCCCTATTACCTGCTCGATTTTATAACAATTATAAGGTTGAGCGGGACCAACGTTCCCCAGCTCAGTATGACAAGCGGGTTTGGTCAATACATCCGTATTACTATCTTAATTAAGACGTGACATGGTCGCTACCTGGAGAGAGAGAGAAGAAAACACTCTACGTGCACTCTTGCAAGATTAGATTAGTTATATATTTTACCTAATCAGGATGGCTCCCACTGTTTTTATCAAATCTTCCTTCAAATCTTAAAAGGAAAGACTAACCGGGATTAATTACACCCTACAAGTTCGCCTATCTTTCAGCCAGGCCAGTACCGGTACTTTGAGGGAGGTTCTCCGTGCTTCGCACGGACCTAACTAAAATAAATCTCGTTTTCCCAGGGGCGTAACCCCGTTGACACCTTTGCGCTAATCTAGTGTAGGATGGTGAAGTAGGGGTTATGTTAGCTCACTAAAGTTCTCACAAGCTCAAGGGTTCACAACTTATGTGAGGGATTGAGCTTGGAGTTGGAGGTGAGAAAAAGGGAGAGAGCTAGAGAGAAAACTCATCACATGAGTTCAACTCAAGAAAAAATGACTAAGTGTGGAATGAAGTGTAGAATGGCTCATCTTAACTCAAGCATTATTGAAGCATACAATTTTTAACCCTTAAAAATTGTAGCCATACTTCAATAGTGCAAGCAAATGAATATATAATAGAATAAGTCATGCTAAGCCCATGCCTCCAAAGTCTCCCCATTTTCCACTTTAATTTTTATTTTCTAAAAATAAAAATACCATGCCATGCTATATATATATATATATATATATATATATATATATATATATAAAGATAAGCATATAATTAGTGAGCAATAATATTAGTCAATATACAATAATATCAAATATAAATATATATCATATTATTAAACCAACACTTGTTTTAATAATCCGGTTATATCGCATTTAACCGACTAATATCATTATCTGTATATCACATTATCAAATCAACACTTGATTCAATAATCCAATTATATCACATATAACCTAACTGATAACAAATATCCACCAGATTACAATATGGTATCTCATACTCGTATTTAATCAGGCCCCGCACATATCAGCATATGTGCCCTACTTTGTTTCGCTTGAACCAGGAAACTTCTATGTGGGACTCTAAAGACTCGTCAATACGCCAGCAGTAGGTGATGATCAGATCAGTCACCCACAAGCCGTCAGCGGTACTAGCTGGACGTAACGGCTACACAAGTATTGA
The DNA here is from genome assembly GCA_030015575.1 of Agapanthus africanus. Taxonomy (NCBI): domain Eukaryota; kingdom Viridiplantae; phylum Streptophyta; class Magnoliopsida; order Asparagales; family Amaryllidaceae; genus Agapanthus; species Agapanthus africanus. Next base: position 237,966,970 of record CM057337.1, read on the forward strand.
ACGAATAGAAGATCAACAAGCAAGCTTGTCCAAACTCCCATGAAGTCTATAGGCAACACTTACTGTACAGTCCGGTCTCTTCGCTCATATGTCGCATATCGAGTCTGGGGGAGGAATCATCAGACCCTAATAACTTGATAAGTCATGCCGATGTAAGACTCATAACGGTTCGAGGAACTACTGATAACACTTATCAGTAAATATCATCAACAACCTTGGCCAGGGACTTACTGTTATAGCCAATCGAGCATACAGCAACATCAACTCCCAATACCGGGAGAGACGAAACCCCTCCTATCGCTTATTCCCTCCATATGACTCAGGACTGTACCCAAAATCCACCTATTTGCACGACTCCTTTGAGCCGTTGTAGGGATGAAATCAAAGCACAGTGGGAACCACATAAGACTCTATGACGATCTCGGGTCTACAGACTAACATGTACCAGTGTCACCAGAGAACTGCTATCTGACGATAGGTATAATACCATCTAGGAGTTCTCGGCGAGTCATGTTCGGTGTACCCATTCTCTAATGAACACCTGTGTATAATCTTTAATGTCAAACACCAATAAATATGGGATCAACCATCGCCCCATACAGGGTCAAGAAACGTACACACTAGTCTACTCTAGAATATCGATGCCATGTCTCGATATTCTCTCGACTAGGAACAATTGAAGGATGTGCTTATGGACTACCCAGGTCCCAGTAGTATGATCCGTATCATAGTCCTGGTAGTCAAGCCAACATCCTAAGGGCTTTATCAACATATATATGAGAGACGGTATAATAATACCAGTGAACATGTTAAGATAAAGGCAACCAGATAGCATACTATCATGTCGAGCAAGAAAGTCCTCCATATATATATCCAAGCATCCACTATATCATACTGTAAGTCCACGGTAGCGCCCCGGCCGTCTAACAGACACCAAATGCGGAACAAAAACTTTTTACAACTGGCGCTATCGCGTACTATAACCCGAATCTGCCATTAAAGATAAACTAACAAACTATATAATGGGTAGAAGAGTTATACCGAACGATCCGAGTCCTTCGGTCTTCAACCATCATCCCACGCTTGTTGCGGCTGCTCCGATCTCCTGAATCTCCAGTCTCGTCGTCCAGGTGGCACCACGTCGACGGATCTTTAAACGGGCTCCCGCCTCTGAACCGAGGCAACTCGATCATCAAGTTTGCTAAAAGAGACGACCAAGATGAAGTAGAGAATGAGTAGAACACTTTGTCTCATTACGTCCAAGGCTATGGATGAACGGTTAATGAAGTTGCCTTTTGGAATCGGGTGAAATGAGAAATGAGGCTTATCTAATTTCCATGAGTCCAAAACAATATCAATCTTTTTCTAGCAACCATGAATCTTCATCAAGAATGGCCGGCCACTATATAAGGAGGTGGGGGTGAGTGTAGGAGAGGGGGAGGTGACCATAAGCACAATACTTATCATAACACCTAGTATGAATGCATTAATGAAAGTGACGAATCACCTTAAGCTAGTCATCAAAGCATTTAATGCATCATTAAATCACAAATGAGTCGCATGCCACCTCATCATCCTAGTCATCACCTTCTAGAAGCCTCTAGAAACTTCCACACTCATCTCAAGAAAAGATAAATCCGCATTTAACCGAATGTTAAATACGGCTGATAGAAAACTGGAAACTGGCAACTTCCAAAAGCGATCCTGAAACGAATTTCAGGATAACCCCGTATCAGTATAAACATACCCGCATTTGTATTACGACCGAATACAAATGCATCTGAGACAAAAATATTATATCTACACAATATAACACTCGGATCCGGCTTAAACCAAAACCGACCAGTATTATCTGCCCGAAAATGGACACGTGCGAAAACGCACGTGCATTTTCCGAACCCTGCCATAAATCATACGGCCTCTACAATGTTTCGCCCGAACTTGGGAAAGTGTCTGTGGGGGACTCTAATGACTCATCAATATACTGGCACTGGGTATAACCACTAGCACGTCAGAGGTACGAGTTGTACGTAACGTTTGCCTATGTATTGATTGGAAAGGAAGCTGATGAGCGAACTCATCTCTAAACCCTACTGAGCCTAACAGTGACAATATACATACAGTTCGGTCCGTTCATCTATGAGTATCGCATATCTGCCTAGGGGGCTGGTAACGTCAGACCCCCATTAGCGGTATAAGTCGTGTCAGAGAGTAGCCCAGAACACCCTGAGATACTACTTGAGTACCTACCAGTAAATCTCCTGCCTCGGCCGAGGGCTTTGTGTAATGGCTCTCCCAGACACAGCGCGATCTCACCCCCAATACCGGGAGAGACGAATCCCCTGCCGATCCGCTCACTTGCCTCCATGTGGCTCGGGACTGTACCCAAAAAGACCTGTTTGCACGACTCCTTTGAGCCGTGGTAGGGTAGAAATCAAAGCACAGTGGGAACTCACACGAGACAAATGATGACCTCAGGTCGATGAACTAACCTGTACACATGTCACCAGGGAATTGCTATCTGACGCTAGGTATAATACCAACTAGCAGATTCCCGGCGAGTCCTGTCCGGTGTACTCATAACCCAATGAGCACCTGTATACATCTTAGGTGATCCTACTGACACCAATGGCTTGTAAGACCGGCCATCACCCCTCATCGGGGTCTCGACTGTATACACTAATCTACTCTGGAGTATCGATGCCCTATCTCGAAACTCCCACGACTAGGGACACTTTAAGGATGTGCTTACAGACCCCAGCTCCCACGTATATGATCGCCATCATACTATTGGTAGTCAAGCAAGAATCCTATGGGCTCTATCATCATGCAATGGTGAACTAAAGCATGTTTACGATGATAAAGACAAACCAGATAGCATACTATCATCTCGAGCAAGACTGTTATATCGGTATAGGTCATGTCTCAATCATTGCAATCACGTACCTGCGATCCAATAATTGACTTTGAGGGCACTATCTCCAACAATCTCCCACTTGCACTTAAGGCTAATTATTGCGATGTCGCATACTCACAGCTAGTGTGATACCGAATATCCAACTCCTCTATTAATCAGTTTCACAAAGCTAGTTTATAAAACTCTTGTGTTCGAGAAATAGCCTCAGTGAGTGGATTCGCCCTGATGTTTCTTTCTATGTCTCTCTAAATCTCAAGTTCGCGGAGAAAACCATCTCCCGAATCGAGTAATACCTGTCTTAGAATATGTCTGGATATCTGATGGAACCTAGTTCATAAATGAACTCCAAATCCAAACTTCTTAGACTGTACCGATAACTGAACCTAATCAGTATCCAGCACCATGCCTCCCACAGTATCCTCTTGGACCACCTATCCATAATACTGTCCCTTGTCAGAGGGAAAACTATAACTCTGACAATCACTCTGTCATCCATGTCACCTTTGAAACCCGGAATGATAACCATCTCCCGAAGAAGGCTGCCGTCATCAAATCCGTAGAACATGTACTTATGTTCTAGAACTGCTTCCTTATGTTTCTCCAGGATTGGATTAATATAAACTTATCGCAGCTACAGCAAAAACAAAATTTGGTGTGGTACTTGACATCTCATGATTGACTCAATTGCCTAAGCAAGCGATCTGCCAATCATGCACATCCCTCTCTCCTTTAGTTTCTAAGACACCTTTAGAGAGGGTGACTCCATCACCTGTAGGTACACCACCATGCCAGGAGTCATCTATTCTAAAATACTATTAGAATACTATCAAAGTATCCACATTGGGAAACTACCCAAATCTAGATCTAATACCATAGATCTAGTAACCAGAATGTCTGATATTATATCCATATCCTGTCTGGAGAAACAACAGTGTGACTACCACAGTACAACCGATCGTAGTATAGGAATTTTACTTCCTATCCTGTGTATGTCATCCAAATACCAGGACATCACACCCTACTACCTTCTTAACAGATCCATCCCCTATTCTGATGAAGTCAAACCCGTGACTGTCACATCAAAATTAGATGATCTTATCTCCGCTATATCTGCTCAAGTCTATAAATAGACATAAGCTACTTGCCCACTATGCTTCCGCTGCTTCCACTGACTACGACAACCCTCTGGCAGAATAATATCTACGTACACTTCTAAAGCTAGTTTAGAACGACGTTATACTTATCCTCTTGCCGGGTCTCATAGTCTAGAACAACAGTAGTGTCAAGTCTGGGTAAACAAGAACCTCCCTGTCACCGTCCTTGAGGCTACCTGAGTACCTCTCGGGTGTCTGAGGTTACCCACCATATCTGCGGAGTGGCTATTAGAATGTCAAACCTGATTGAATATATAGGTCCTATTAAATTTTCCGTAATCGTTTGCGGTTCTGGAATCACTTCCAGTTCTACCATACTCCCACTACTGTTTTCTGAAAAAATCCATTTTATCAAAACTGTGGCGAGTCAAGAACAATATCACTATTGATCTTCCAGATGGTAGAAATGTCAACCCTCGACATAGCCCGGGTCAACCCACAAACTGCCATTACAGAAACTTGCCTTGAGTTATCCAGTGTCTGGTTTTAAGCATAAGCTGGACAACTCCCCTTACCTTAACATCGTTAAGATATGAACCATTCTATATCCAATATAGAAACAGATGCACTAATTTAATTGGAACCAGATTCAAAACATGCAGCTGTCTCCAGTGCATATCTACTTAATGGAGAGAGGCTAATCAGTATTACTCAACTTAGGAATCCATCCAATTATGAGTAACCCGAAAGAGAAACAAGTTTCTCAAAACCATTACTATCATCTGAATACTATCACAAGAATTTACATCTTCGATCTCTTTGAAGAATCCTGATACTTGCGACACTTGGTTCTCTACTTTATTCCTATACCCACAACTTCTCAAAACTTAGACATTGTATTTCTACGAAACACTTGTCTAAAAACTAGAGAAGTCACAAGTAAACAGAACATAGTACGAGGACCTACCCCTCTGTCCTGACGGACACTGGACAACATACAATACTCTGTATAAGTCCGCTGAGTTAAATAACTCAAAACCTGTGCATTGTAGGTTGAAAACTGTACCCAGGCGATTTCCTCAAATATCACCAATTACAACGAATTCCGATATAATGAGGATAATTACCTAATTCCCAATAACTTACTCCCACTCATCATCTGTAAAACCATACAGATATGAGAATCATACCTGGTAAATACATACCCTGGAGTAAGTATCTAATCGGGAAATCAGTTTTCCTTTTAACAATGCACAGTGAAACTGAAACATGAAAATGTTTCGTAGGGGTATCCTGGTATTCCTAGTAATGCCTCTTCCATAAACCTATTCATGACTATAACCGTATATTTCTTTGCCATCTGTCCAAATCCCTTTATTTGTCTTTATTCATTTCCTTCTGTACACCGTCGTTAGGCTAAGTGGTTTTCTTCCTTGCCTACCGTTCGGCACCAGCCTATGGTTTGGAAGAAGACTATCCAGTAAGCATAATAGGTGTACCCTCCTAAACCAAGGAGTACTCGCAACTTGAGAGAATGTGATGATAAAAGACTACTGAATAAAACCTTATTCTATTTCTCCCGAACTGGGGAAAAAGCAAAGGTGAAATAGGAGTGGCGATGAAGTACGCGGTTTGGTCGTGAATGATAACAGTCGCAATTTACTTTGCCCTCTTTCTAATCCCTTTATCTTGTCTTTACATATTACCTTCTGCACAACCTACTTAGGCTAATTGGTTTTCTTCATTCCCTACCGTTCGGCACCAGCCTATGGTATGGAATAAGACTATCTAATAAGCGTAATAGGTGTACTCTCCTAAACTAAGGAGCTGTCGCAACCTGAGAGAAGGTGATAATAAAAGACAACTGAATAAACCAATTCTATTTCTCCTGAACCTGGATCCATCCTCGAAGTAGTACCTTCGAGTTCGTATATAACCATACGATGGATCTATCCAATGAAAGTGGATGTCCGTAGTAATACGGGGTGTTCTGAGAAATACAAAAGGAAAAAGAAGGAGCGGCAATGACTTATACAACTTGGACAATCCAAAAGCCAGTATTTTAAGAAGGTTCGGTCAACTTGGTCACTGAGCTATAGTCTAGGGTCGGTCAAAGGTCGCTGCCAAAGAGAGAGAGAAAAGAAACACTCTGCGTGCGCTCTAACCTAGATCAGAATGGTTATCACTTTATCTAATCAGGAAACCTCCCACTGTAATCTCAAATTCTCCTCTAAACCTGAAAGAAGAATTGGTCGGGATTACCCGAAGAGTAAACCAACTCATCAGTGAGAATCGGGATCCAACTATTATCGCATGATAACTTGATGGAAGCCACTCAAGTTATCACACTCCAGAAGGTATGCGCATGCCTGGCAAGTTTGCTGTTTGTTTGAAACTCCCGATGTAATTTTTACCCCATGCTCTTATGATCTTGACTAAGGGCCAACAAATCATAAGTCACATGTCAAGTTCTTCCCGTCATTGTCCTGGTTGATTTGAACCCACCCGTTCATACTCTTGACTAAGGGCCAACAAAGTAATACGACTGTCCCAAACCAACGCATCTATCAATGCAACAAATGAATACCCAGCAGCTACCAAACACTATGCCTTGACTAAGGGCCAACAAACATAGCTTGAATACTACTGACCATCCATAAGAAATGACGGAGGGCTACGGCTGGTTTTTGGCAAAAAACCTTTAACGTAATGAACTTGATCTCGTTGAAAGAACCTAATAGCTTTTTATAAAAATATAGTGACGAAAAACCTTTGCTAAAGAGGTCACTCCCGGTGAAGGGATCTCGGCTCTTTCCTCGTGGAATGAGGTGCAGGATATTCTAACTGAATACCGCGATGCAAAGCAACTTGTAATCGACTATAGTGAAGTTATTACCCTGACGTAAACTTCTGCCCAAGGGGTCACTCCCGGTGAAGGGATCTCGGCCCTTGTCTCGTCGAATGAGGTGCGGGATATTCTAACTGAATATCACTATGCAAAACAAAAGGAAACATCTTTGTAATAACACCTTTTTAAAAATTTGTTCCAACAACATCAAATATAGGTTTGTTTTATCCTTACATTGATAAGAATCAATGCAGTCCCATCAATCAATCACACCAGAAAAGAACGAAAATAAAATGTACGTATATACCATCCGCATTCGTCACTGGGTCCCATCATCACCCGTTAGGTTACTTAACTAACGACAGAGCGGGGGCTGGACTAGCGCGGGTGTAAAACATATACAACATCTAATAGTATATATACTAATATACAATAATCGCTCTAGGCGTGATAATATGCAACATTACAGAAAAGTAATAAGCATCACAGAACAATACAGATAATCTGGGATCCCCGGGTTTCACAGAGCCGCTGCTGAAATCCGACGTTCCCCTGGTCATGTGGATAGCCTGTGCAATGAAAACTAGACCCCTACAGGTGCGGCAAGTTACCCGCCAAAACCTGAAGCGAGGTAGTCCCCCACAGCATAGTGAATGGAACACCCGGCACTTCATGGAATCCGGTAAATTGAGCACCCCTCCTTGGGTCAACCTGTACCCCCTACGAGTGCGGCGAATAGTCTGCCAATTCTAGAGTGAGATCCCTCTGCCTCTCAAACCCATGAGATACGGGCCCGTTGCCCTCCAGAACCCGGCTATCCGTGCACTTCTTCGCGGGGTAAACCTAGTACAGAATTAAAAATATGTACAACGGGTACATCGACCTCAACCCGGTCGTGCCCCAAAAGAATATTATACAACAGGCAGTGACGGCAGTCCACATGTTGGACGCTCGCCCCGCAATATCAAATGTACAAATAAATCCAAACAGCACTATCATTGCACCCTGCTATCCACCACGACAAATCCGCAACATCACAGCACAACACAGAACATCAACGCGAATGTCACGTTCGCAAACCCGTCTAAAAGGACTATAGCAATTAGACGCGGTTTACCGCTCAAATGACATTCCCGGTCTGAGATATAAAGTAAGTACTGCATACTAACAAGTTTAAAATTTCGATCGACAAAACTTCCCGAAGTGGGCCCCACGTACATCTGCTGTACAGTAATAAAATCTGGGCCAAAAAGATATATACCAAAAACCATAATTCCCAAGTTAAAGCTCTCTGGAAAACTTGGATCACTGTTACCTCAAAACGGCCGCGGTTCCGCGGTCAAACCCTAGGTTTGACCGCGGATCCGCGGTGGTATTGAGGGATCACGTGCCCAAATTTTCCCAGAATGCTTAGAAAAGCCTGCTCTGTTTTTTGTGATATGTAAAATTATTTTTAGACCCTTTTAAAAATAGACGGAAACTTTAACATGGAATTTTGCGATTTTCGAAAATCCGTTCGATCGATGTTTTAAACGTGTTAGTACAAATTAGTATAGCTTAATGGTGAGGCTCTGATACCACTGTAAGTCCACGGTAGCGCCCCGGCCGTCTAACAGACGCTAAATGCGGAACAAAAACTTTTTACAACTGGCACTATCGCGTACTATAACCCGGATCTTCCATTAAAGCTAAACTAACAAACTATATAGTGGGTAGAAGAGTTATACCAAACGATCCGAGTCCTTCGGTCTTCAACCATCATCCCACGCTTGTTGCGGCTGCTCCGATCTTCTGAATCTCCAGTCTTGTCGTCCAGGTGGCACCACGTCGACGGATCTTTAAACGGGCTCCCGCCTCTGAACCGAGGCAACTCGATCATCAAGTTTGCTAAAAGAGACGACCAAGATGAAGTAGAGAATGAGTAGAACACTTTGTCTCATTACGTCCAAGGCTATGAATGAACGGTTAATGAAGTTGCCTTTTGGAATCGGGTAAAATGAGAAATGAGGCTTATCTAATTTCCATGAGTCCAAAACAATATCAATCTTTTTCTAGCAACCATGAATCTTCATCAAGAATGGTCGGCCACTATATAAGGAGGTGGGGGTGAGTGTAGGAGAGGGGGAGGTGACCATAAGCACAATACTTATCATAACACCTAGTATGAATGCATTAATGAAAGTGATGAATCACCTTAAGCTAGTCATCAAAGCATTTAATGCATCATTAAATCACAAATGAGTCACATGCCACCTCATCATCCTAGTCATCACCTTTTAGAAGCCTCTAGAAACTTCCACACTCATCTCAAGAAAAGATAAATCCGCATTTAACCGAATGTTAAATACGGCTGATAGAAAACTGGAAACTGGCAACTTCCAAAAACGATCCTGAAACGAATTTCAGGATAACCCCGTATCAGTATAAACATACCCGCATTTATATTATGACCGAATACAAATGAATCTGAGACAAAGATATTATATCTACACAGTATAATACTCGGATCCGGCTTAAACTAAAGCCCACCAGTATTATCTGCCCGAAAATGGACACGTGCGAAAACGCACGTGCATTTTCCGAACCCTGCCATAAAACCATACGGTCTCTACAACGTTTCGCCCGAACTTGGGAAAGTGACTGTGGGGGACTCTAATGACTCATCAATACACTGGCACTGGGTATAACCACTAGCACGTCAGAGGTACGAGCTGTACGTAACGTTTGCCTATATATTGATTGGAAGGGAAGCTGACGAGCGAACTCATCTCTAAACACTACTGAGCCTAACAGTGACAATATACATACAGTCTGGTCCGTTCGTCTATGAGTATCGCATATCTGCCTAGGGGGCTGGTAACGTCAGACCCCCATTAGCGGTATAAGTCGTGTCAGAGAGTGGCCCAGAACACCCTGAGATACTACTGGAGTACCTACCAGTAAATCTCCTGCCTCGGCCGAGGGCTTTGTGTAATGGCTCTCCCAGACACAGCGCGATCTCACCCCCAATACCGGGAGAGACGAATTCCCTACCGATCCGCTCACTTGCCTCCATGTGGCTCGGGTCTGTACCCAAAAAAGACATGTTTGCACGACTCCTTTGAGCCATGGTAGGGTAGAAATCAAAGCACAGTGGGAACTCACACGAGACAAATGACGACCTCAAGTCAATGAACTAACCTGTACACATGTCACCAGGGAATTGCTATCTGACGCTAGGTATAATACCAACTAGCAGATTCCCGGCGAGTCCTGTCCGGTGTACTCATAACCCAATGAGCACCTGTATACATCTTAGGTGATCCTACTGACACCAATGGCTTGTGAGACCGGCCATCACCCCTCGTCGGGGTCTCGACTGTATACACTAATCTACTCTGGAGTATCGATGCCCTGTCTCGAAACTCCCACGACTAGGGACACTTTAAGGATGTGCTTACAGACCCCAGCTCCCACGTATATGATCGCCATCATACTGCTGGTAGTCAAGCAAGAATCCTATGGGCTCTATCATCATGCAATAGTGAACTAAAGCATGTTTACGATGATAAAGACAAACCAGATAGCATACTATCATCTCGAGCAAGATTATTATATCGGTATAGATCCTGTCTCAATCATTGCAATCACGTACCTGCGATCCAATAATTGACTTTGAGGGCACTATCTCCAACACATACAATAATGGCCTCTAGGGCATACATATCACTAACAATCCAAGCCCTACGGGCAACGATATAAAATAGTCTCCGTATACAATCCACGGGCAACCAAAAATAAACAAAATAAACACACGACGCAAGGTGAACTACTGGAGAAAGAGAAAGTGATTATCGCAATGCGATAACGTAATTAACTGCTAGGGCTTGCGCCTGCAGGGAAGAGCGTCCCTACAATCAAAAATTTACGCCTGCAGGGAAGAGCGTCCCCACAATCAAAAACCCCTCACAAATGAGGGGGGATCTGATAAAATCTGCTATATCGGTCGCATCTATCCAAATTTCCGATATACGGTGTCATAAATCAACTTGGTATTTTCGGAGAAATGGATGGATAAGTTCAAATAGCATCTGCCCCCAAATTCAGGCAAGACGATCAATCCCAGTTCGTCTCTATTTTCGGCGGTAAACAATGCCGCTGACATGCTTGTAGGTTATGGATTTTATCTGGTAACTCACTGCCAGCATATTGTCGAGTCTTTAGAGTCCCACACGGAGGGTTTCCCGATTCTAGCGAAACGGTATAGGGTGCGTACGGTGGTACGTGCGGATGTTCGGTTAAATACGTGTATGTAATAACACGTATATTAATCGGACAGTTAATAATACTGGCCGGCTTATGATTAAGCCTGGTCATTAAATCAAGTTTTTGATACACACGCTAGTATTATTTATTAATCTCTCACATGTTAGTTATGTATATGCCCTAGAGGCCATTGTTGTACATATGATGTATATTATGATGGATGCTTGGATATATATAGAGAGGACTTTCTTGCTCGTCATGATAGTATGCTATTTGGTTTCTCTTTATCTTAACATGTTGACTTGTATTGGTTTACTGTCTTACTCTCACATGTTGATAAAGCCCTTAGGATCTGTACTCGACTACTGGGACTATGATGAGATCATACTAGTGGGGCCATAGTAGTCGATGAGTACATCCTATAACTGTTCCTAGTCGAGGGTATATCGAGACAGGGCATCGATACACCAGAGTAGACTAGCGTATACGCATCTTGACCCATATGATGGGTGATGGATGATCCCATATCTATCGGTGTTTGACATCAAAGATGGTGTACGGGTGCTCAGTGGAGACTGGGTACACTGGACGGACTCGCCGAGAACTCCCAGATGGTGATATACCACACGTCAGATGGCAGTTCTCCGGTGACACTGGTACAGGGTAGTCTGTAGACCCGAGATCGTCATAGAGTCTTGTGTGATTCCCACTGTGCTTTGATTTCCGCCTTACCACGTCCAAGAGGGCATGCAAAACGGTGGCTTTTGGATACAGTCCCGAATCACATGGAGGCAATGAGCGATAGGAGGGGAATCGCCTCTCCCGGTATAGGGAGTTGATGTTGTGCTGTGTTCGATTGGCTATAACTGGAAGTCCCTGGCCAGGGCTGATATAGAGATATACTGGTAAGTGTTACCAGTAGTTTCTCGACCTGTTATGAGCCTCATATCGACACGACTTATCGGTTACTGGGGTCTGACGTATACCACCCCTAGACTTGATATGCGACATATCAGACGAACAGACCGGACTGTACGGGAGTGTTACTGATTGGATTCACAGGAGAACGGACAGGCTAGCTTGTTGATCTTCTGATCGCTCAATACCTGGGTGGCTGTTACGTTTAGCTGACCGCTTGCAGCTTGTGGGTGTTTGATATGATCATCACCTGCTACCGGCGTATTGACGATTCTTTAGAGTCCTACACAGAGATTTCTTAGCTCAGGCAAAACGGAGTAGAGGCACATATGTGATATGTGCAGGACCGAGAATAATGCGATATGAGATACCGTATTATATTCTCGCGATATTTAGATATGAATCGGGACATCGAATCAAGTGTTGATTCGATGAATCGGTACATGATATATTAGTCGGTTATATTCGATATAGCTAGGTCGTTGAATCAAGTGTTGATTCGATAATTTAATGTATAATGATATATATGATATATTGTATTACATTATCTAATATTGGCTCGCTTTATTATTTCATTTTCTCACCGGATTAATACATTGATATATATGCGATATATGTTAATAGTATTATTTTCTTTTGTTGCAAATATATAATATATATGTGATATATATTATTGTGACATGATATGATTTATTATGAAACATGATTAAGGATGATAAAAAGGGATTAGGGTTTGATTAGGGTTAGCTCTTTCATGTTCATTCTAGAAGGATTCCATTTTGTCTTGGTTAAGATATTATGGTTGATCCTTATCCTTAAACCTAACCAAACCCTAACTCTAGTTTATTCTCTACAAACTTTTAGCCTCTCATCCTTGACCATGGTTTCATAATCAATCATATACATTTATCTACTATTCATCACAAAAGGATTATTCTCTTCATTCTTCATCTTCTTCTCTCTTAAGTTTGAGAGAGAGTTCACTACTTAATCCTTTTATGATAATTTATTGTGAGAAAGTGAAATAAAAAGATAGCATAAATACTACTCTATCATCCTCATCTAATCTAGCCCATTAGATTAGGGTGTTCATCTCTTTAGAGTGAGAAAGCTTGGGTTATAGCAACTTCGACGTAGATCATCGGAGAATCGGAACACTTCAAGCCAGCATGGATCGTTCGAGTCGTGGAGCCTTTCTTGAGTTCGGGAGATCGTGGATCGCGGTGAAGGGACTTCTACTCGGAGCTTGTGAAGCGAAGGAGCGGACTACAAAGGTTGTAATCCCTCACACTTAGCTTTAAAGATGTTATCTTGCATGCTAAACCCTAATAATCTAGCAAAGATCCCGTCTTTGGGTTGTTCGGCACATGTAAAATTTTATTCGGGCATGTTTAATCCTTTATGAACCTTCACAAGTGTGCCTAGGAACCCTACAGTGGTATCAGAGCTACTAGGCATTAGATGTCGACCTATGGGGGGTTCTCACTATGTGACAGTGTGGCGAAGCATAAGCTCTTACCCCCAGGGTGTCCCGAGACCGGAAGGTGTTCCGGTGGGTTGTAGTCCTCGCGAGGGGGCATGCGTAAAAAGTAGCCACTGAGGGACCCGTTGGTGCCACGGCGACCCCATTGGATGGGGTTGCTGCCTGACCTACAGTGGTATCAGAGCCTAGCTAGAGCATTAGGCGATGTGTTAACGAAGTTAAAACCCCGATCGAACCCGAATACGACATAACAAACCCCTCTCTGTACATTTTTTAAAATCTGGGTTTTTCCAGAATTAAAAATACCTAAAAAATTCAGCAGGAAAATATAAGAATTATGGTGAAACACGTGCCCCCAATTCCTCAAAATGGCCGCGGAACCGCGGCAATTACCCACCTTTGGCGGCGGTTCCACGGCAGTTTAAGGGTATTAGGTACGGAATTTTGCACAGTAATTCTTGTCTCTGTGGTTACTATTTTATGGGTATTTTTAATCTGACTCAAGTGTTGAGTATTCTGGGGTTTATTTTGTAATCGTCGATTCGATCGGGAATTTTTAATTCGTTATTGTTTTTCCGGATATTTAGAATCTGTTAAAAAGTTCGAACGGATATCATTAACTCAATTTTTCCCGACACGAAAAATTTTCAAATGTTGAATCTTTTCTCGAGTCTAAATCTTTCGCAAATGCGTGCAAGTTTTGTGGTGGACCCTCTAGAAGACAACAAACCTTAACTCGATTATGTGACCGTCTTGAACTGCCTTTTGAACCTTCGGGTTTGGGGCAGTACGGCGTGCCACATGTGAGGCGTTGGTTTGACCCTTCTACGGCTGGACCGCTACTACTGTGACACATTCCGGATTATTTGAACTCCGCTTAAGTGTTGAGCAATTTGGGAAATTTAGGGTATTTGAATATCTGTTCGAAAAGTTTAATACTGTCTATTTATCTGGAATGTGATACAATATGTGGAATTCATTGTGTTAGGCATGAAATGCGAAGTATGTGATATTTCGGATTTACGATGTCTAAAGTGATTGTGGATTCCAAATATTGTAGTTTTACAATTTCTTTTCTGTGACCATAAGTGTAGTATGCAGTTGTATTGCCGGTTGTCGTTGCTATACATCGACGACGATCGGTGTCTGCATACTTACTTACGTTGATGATATGAGATATTATGTGTTGCTGAGATATGATGTGCAGGATTGTCGTGATTGAATAGCCGGGGGTTTTATGTGAGATGAGAGTTTTATATTTTCATTCATGTAAATTCAAATGTAATGTAATATTCTTTTATTTGGGGCACTTCCAGGTTGAGGTTGATGCCACCAGTGTTGTATATTATTTACTTTTCCGCATTAGGATGGACCCAAGAAGGGGAGCACAGGTGACCGGGTTCTGGGGTTCAGTAGGAGGCCATCTCGAGGAGTCGTGATCGGGTCTCCTAAACTCCAGAATTGGTAGGGTCGCTTGCCGCTCTCGTAGGGGTCCAGGGTGTGGGCTTGGCTATTCATCGCGGCTGTGGAATCCGTATTTTCTATTGTTGGCTAAATACTAAATACGGACGTCCTAGTATATCCCACATTATATCTATGTTTCTGCTGCGATATCTGTGATGTGATCATTTGATATGTTGTGATGGATACAGTATATAGTATATATGATATATTATATAGACGTTACTTATGTTTTACATCCGCACTAGCCCTGCCCTGCTCTGTCGTTAGTTACCTAACCTAACGGTGCACGAGGGGACATCGAGGCGAATGCGGATGGCATAAGTGTACGTCGTATTTATCTGTGATGCTTAGGAAGCATAAGCCGATGGGATTTTTATTAATGAGATTAATAAAAAGAAAAGAAACCTAAAAGATGTTGTAAAATCAAAACTTTATAAAAAGGGTAGCTACAGTTTTGCTTTGCATAGTGGTATATATGATATACCCTGCACCTTATTCGATGAGGAAAGAACCGAGATCCCTTCACCGGGAGTGACCTCTTTAGCGAAACTGGCAGATGCTACAAAACTCGGTTTGTCTTTTGATTGCTTTTAGAGTTTTGCTTTGCACAGTGATATATATGATATGTCCTGCACCTTATTCGATGAGGAAAGAGTCGAGATCCCTTCACCGGGAGTGACCTCTTTAGCAAAACTAATGAAAGCCTCAAAAATACTCCATTTCAAAATTTCACATGATTCTACGACGATATCAAGTTCATTACGCTCATAGTTTTCTGAAAAACCTGCGTAGCCCTCCGTCATTTCAGATAGAGACTAGTTAGTATTCGTGCTGCGTTTGTTGACCTTAGCCAAGGCGTGGTGTACGGTAGCTAATTAGTATTTATCTGCTAAAACATGAGATGTGATTGGGTTAGGGTAGTCGTGCGACTTTGTTGACCTTAGCTAAGGGTCGTACGGGTGGGTTTAATTCAATCAGGAAATGACGGGTTGAACTTGACTAGCACTTATGATTTGTTGACCTTAGCCAAGGTCATAAGTTGCTAGGGGCAAAATATTATCGGGAATTTCAAGTGTTGAAATTTGCAATGAGATTGCATACCTTCTATGAGATAGTTGGATCCCGATATCCACTGCGAGTAAGAGTTACTCCTAGGAGAGTTTTACACAGGACAATTAGTCGATCAAGTAGGTGTCTAGAAAAGTGTTAACGGGGTTACGCCTCTGGGAAAACGAGGTTTACTTTAATTAGGTCCGTTGGAAAGCACGGGGAACCTCCTTCAAAGTACCGACACTGATCTGGCTGAAAGATTGACGAAATTGTAGGGTGTAATTAATCCCGGCTAATCTTACCTTTTAGGGTTTGAAGGTAGATTTGATAAAAACAGTGGGAGACATCCTGATTAGATAAGATAATAACCAATCTAATCTTGCAAGAGCATACGCTAAAGTGTTTTCTTCTCTCTCTCTCCAGGTAGCGACCATGTCAGGCCATAATCAAGATAATAATATGGATGTATTGACTGAACCTGCTTATTATACTGAGTAGGGGAACGTTGGACCCGTTCTTTCTTATAAGAGTTATAAGACTGAACAGGGAATAGGAGAATATCTGGATTCTCACGCCGCCCAAAAGAACATGCATGTTGATGCATCTCCTTCAGGTGTGTTAGTTATTGAGAACTGTTTCTCAGTTCACCCTACGTCCTGGGTATTAGATACCGGATCAGGATCCCACATATGTAAATTGTTACATGGGCTACGTAAAGGTAGAGGACTGGGAAAAGGTGATCATTCCGTTCAAGTAGGGAACGGTGCAAGTATTGCAGCCAAAGCAGTTGGCGAATATCACCTTGTATTGCCAAGTCGTAATACACTGATTTTAAATGAGTGCTATTATATACCGAACATGATGTGCAACATTATATCAGTTTCTTTATTAAGTAAAGAAGGATATAATTTTGTAGTAAAGGATAATGTTATGAACATATTCCTAGATCAAAAGTTGATTGCATCAGGCTCGTTAGATAATGGCATATTCATTCTAAATCAGAATACAGTCCTCAATATACAAAACACACACAAGAGGAAAAGTTCAGAAATGAACGAATCCTTCTTGTGGCATTGTAGACTTGGTCATATCAATGCAACACGACTGGCTAAGTTACATAAGGATGGTTATTTGAATCCGTTCGAATTATCATCTTATGATACTTGACATTCATGTCTCAAAGGAAAAATGACCAAAGCTCCATTTAGTGGACACAGAGAAAGAGTTACTGAACTCTTAGACTGGTACATAGTGATGTATGCGGTCCCATGTCTACGCATGCCAGGATCGGTTCTTCCTACTTCATTACATTCACTGACGATCTCTCAAGATTCGGATATGTATTCCTGATGAAACACAAGTCTGAAGCTTTTGAGAAATTCAGAGAATATAAGCACGAAGTAGAGAATCAAACGGGCAAAACTATTAAGATTCTTCGATCTGATCGAGGAGGAGAATACTTAAGCAAAGAGTTCCTAGATTATCTAAAAGAGAATGGGATTCTCTCTCAGCTTACTCCTCCATATACACCACAGCATAACGGTGTATCGGAGCGGAGGAATCGCACCCTATTAGATATGGTGCGCTCTATGATGAGTACAGCTGAGTTATCTATTTCCTTCTGGGGGTATGCGCTGGAGACAGCCATATACCTATTGGATAGAGTTCCAACTAAATCTGTTCCTACCACTCCATATGAGATATGGAATGGGAAGAGACCATCTCTTAAAAGAGTTAAGATATGGGGTTGTCCGGCTTATGTTAAAAAGCAAAATCCGGACAAACTCGAGGCACGATCAGTTCTTTGTAAGTTTGTAGGATATCCAAGCAATTCGTATGGATATCTATTCTACCACAGTGAACAACAAAAGGTGTTTGTTGCTCAACATGCCACCTTTTTAGAAAAGGAATTTCTTACAAAAGAAATTAGTGGCGATGAGGTAAAGCTGGAAGAGGTTCCAGCAACACAAACTACAACTGAAGATTTAGTGGAACCAGAGGATTCAGTAGTACCCGACGAACCCCAGCCTCTCCGCCGATCTAGCAGGGTTTCTCATCCGCCTGAGAGATACTACGGTTTTCTCATTGATGGTGGAAGCGAGGATTGCATCATGGAAGATGATGACCCGACTAGTTTCGAGCAGGCCATCACGAGTGGTGACTCTGTGAAATGGCTGGATGCAATGCGATCTGAGATGGAATCCATGTACACCAATAAAGTATGGACTTTGGAAAATGCTCCTGAAGGGGTAAAACCCATTGGGAGCAAGTGGATTTTTAAAAAGAAATTTGGTGTAGATGGAAAAGTTGAGACTTTCAAAGCTAGACTTGTAGCAAAGGGATTTCGTCAACGACCAGGTGTGGATTATGACGAAACCTTTTCTCCAGTGGCTATGCTTAAGTCCATCCGTATCTTACTTGCCATTGCTGCATACCATGACTACGAAATCTGGCAAATGGATGTTAAGACCACCTTTCTAAATGGTGATTTAGAAGAGTGCGTGTACATGACTCAGCCAGAGGGCTTCGTAGATAGTGGGAGCAGCGGAAAGGTGTGCAAACTGCTTAAATCCACAATGGGTTAAAGCAAGCATCGCGGAGTTGGAACATCTGTTTTGATATTGTAGTCAAAGAGTTTAACTGATCAAAAACATAGATGAACCTTGTATCTATAAGAAAGTAGCAGAGAGTAAGGTTGTCTTTCTCGTATTGTACGTGGATGACATACTCTTGATAGGAAATGATATTCCTATGCTGCAATCAGTCAAGCTCTTCTTATCACAAAGATACTCAATGAAAGATCTAGGTGATGCCTCATGCATATTGGGGATTAGGATCTATAGAGATAGATCCAAACGGATACTGGGATTGTCCCAATCCAGGTACATTGACACCATACTAAAGAGGTTTAGTATCGAAGAATCCAAGCGTGGGAACCAACCCATGATCTCTGGACTCACTCTCTCCAAAGAGATGTCTCCCAAGACTGATTTGGAAAGAGCTCGCATGCAAGGGATACCCTATGCTTCGGCAGTAGGCTCTATCATGAATGCGATGCTATGTACCAGACCCGATGTAGCATACTCACTAAGTGTAGTGAGTCGGTATCAAGCAGATCCTGGAGAGAGTCACTGGACGGCTGTGAAGAACATTCTCAAGTACTTACGAAGGACTAGAGATATGTTCTTAGTGTATGGTAACGGAGAACTCCGAGTGGAGTCCTTTACCGATTCCAGCTTCCAAAGTGATAAGGACGACTCTAAGTCGCACTCGAGATTTGTCTTTACCCTCAATGGAGGGGCGGTATGTTGGAAGAGTTCCAAACAGGATACCGTTGCAGACTCGACGATGGAGGCTGAATACATCGCTGCCAACGATGCTGCCAAAGAGGCTGTCTAGATGAAGAAGTTCATTACTGAACTTGGTGTGGTTCCATCCATTGAGCACCCAATACCTCTGTATTGCGATAACAATGGAGCTATGGCTTTGGCCAAGGAACCCAGATCCCATCAGAAGTCCAGACATATTCTGAGGCGGTATCACCTGATCAGGAAGATAGTTGATCGCCGGGAGATCGAGGTTAGGAGAGTAGATACGAAGGATAACACTGCAGATCCACTCACGAAGGCCATTCCCCAGATACAGTTTGAGAGATTATTCGGGATGCTAGGTATGAGATACTACAGCAGCTGGTCTTAGTGCAAGTGGGAGATTGTTAGTTATGTATATGCCCTAGAGGCCATTGTTGTACATATGATGTATATTATGATGGATGCTTGGATATATATAGAGAGGACTTTCTTGCTCGTCATGATAGTATGCTATTTGGTTTCTCTTTATCTTAACATGTTGGCTTGTATTGGTTTACTGTCTTACTCTCACATGTTGATAAAGCCCTTAGGATCTGTACTCGACTACTGGGACTATGATGAGATCATACTAGTGGGGCTATAGTAGTCGATGAGTACATTCTATAACTGTTCCTAGTCGAGGGTATATCGAGACAGGGCATCGATACACCAGAGTAGACTAGCGTATACGCATCTTGACCCATATGATGGGTGATGGATGATCCCATATCCATCGGTGTTTGACATCAAAGATGGTGTACGGGTGCTCAGTGGAGACTGGGTACACTGGACGGACTCGCCGAGAACTCCCAGATGGTGATATACCACACGTCAGATGGCAGTTCTTCGGTGACACTGGTACAGGGTAGTCTGTAGACCCGAGATCGTCATAGAGTCTTGTGTGATTCCCACTGTGCTTTGATTTCCACCTTACCACGTCCAAGAGGGCGTGCAAAACGGTGGCTTTTGGGTACAGTCCCGAATCACATGGAGGCAATGAGCGATAGGAGGGGATTCGTCTCTCCCGGTATAGGGAGTTGATGTTGTGCTGTGTTCGATTGGCTATAACTGGAAGTCCCTGGCCAGGGCTGATATAGAGATATACTGGTAAGTGTTACCAGTAGTTTCTCGACCTGTTATGAGCCTCACATCGACACGACTTATCGGTTACTGGGGTCTGACGTATACCACCCCTAGACTTGATATGCGACATATCAGACGAACAGACCAGACTGTACGGGAGTGTTACTGATTGGATTCACAGGAGAACGGACAGGCTAGCTTGTTGATCTTCTGATCGCTCAATACCTGGATGGCTGTTACGTTTAGCTGACCGCTTGCAGCTTGTGGGTGTTTGATATGATCATCACCTGCTACCGGCGTATTGACGATTCTTTAGAGTCCTACACAGAGGTTTCTTGGCTCAGGCAAAACGGAGTAGAGGCACATATGTGATATGTGCAGGACCGAGGATAATGCGATATGAGATACCGTATTATATTCTCACGATATTTAGATATGAATCGGGATATCGGATCAAGTGTTGATTCGATAAATCGGTACATGATATATTAGTCGGTTATATTCGATATAGCCGGGTCGTTGGATCAAGTGTTGATTCGATAATTTAATGTATAATAATATATATGATATATTGTATTACATTATCTAATATTGGCTCGCTTTATTATTTCATTTTCTCACCGGATTAATACATTGATATATATGCGATATATGTTAATTGTATTATTTTCTTTTGTTGCAAATATATAATATATATGTGATATATATTATTGTGACATGATATGATTTATTATGAAACATGATTAAGGATGATAAAAAGGGATTAGGGTTTGATTAGGGTTAGCTCTTTCATGTTCATTCTAGAAGGATTCCATTTTGTCTTGGTTAAGATATTATGGTTGATCCTTATCCTTAAACCTAACCAAACCCTAACTCTAGTTTATTCTCTACAAACTTTTAGCCTCTCATCCTTGATCATGGTTCCATAATCAATCATATACATTTATCTACTATTCATCACAAAAGGATTATTCTCTTCATTCTTCATCTTCTTCTCTCTTGAGTTTGAGAGAGAGCTCACTAGTTAATCCTTTTATGATGATTTATTGTGAGAAAGTGAAATAAAAAGATAGTATAAATACTACTCCATCATCCTTATCTAATCTAGCCCATTAGATTAGGGTGTTCATCTCTTTAGAGTGGGAAAGCTTGGGTTATAGAAAGTTCGACGTAGATCATCGGAGAATCGAACACTTCAAGCTAGCATGGATCGTTCGAGTCGTGGAGCCTCTCTTGAGTCCGGGAGATCGTGGATCGTGGCGAAGGGATTTTTACTCGGAGCTTGTGAAGCGAAGGAACGGACTACAAAGGTTGTAATCCCTCACACTTAGCTTTAAAGATGTTATCTTGCATGCTAAATCCTAATAATCTAGCAAAGATCCCGTTTTTGGGTTGTTCGGCACATGTAAAATTTTATTCGGACATGTTTGATCCTTTATGAACCTTCACAAGTGTGCCTAGGAACCCTACATCACACACACTCTTTCTTTTGGTACATGTTATGTTATGTAACATATCATATCATGTGCATTTTACATGAAATGTTCATGGTTAATTATATATATAATATTGTCATATATGTAATTGATTTTTTCTTTTTCATTCTCTTTTTGCATTTTTAAGAGTGCGGTGGAGCTCAGGTGTCATGCTATCTCACCTCTTAGGACGGGTGTTAGGATTAAAGAGAATGATATGGTTAGGGTAATTCATTCTCTACATGCCATAATATTTTCTAAGTTCTCTCCTATCCTAAAATCTAGAGATAAAGGAAGAAAAGAAGAGAGAGAAAAGAAAGACAGAAGAGAGTGGACTAGTTTCTACACCATCTCTCATTTCCTAGTCCTGCAAATTAGATTGAGAGTTACTTCTAGTTCATTGAAGTTGAAGCAAACTAATGGAGCCTACAAATAGATCATTTTCGACAAAGGAGGTCAACTATCAAGCTCGATCCGGAATACTCAAGTCTAGCTAGAGTCTACAGCGGTTGGACAAATATGGTACAAAAGGTTGTTATTTCGATAAACTCTCTTTGTTGCAAAATAATTACTGTTTTTGCTGCATGGATCCTTTAGGGACTTTGTTAGCTTGTTTGAGTTTTAAAAAAATTATTGTTTTTCATTCTGACTTGGTCCGCATGCGTTGTGACCAACGTCAAAGTTTCTAACACCATTATGTCCTGGAATGTACCAAAACTACAAGACACTTTACCTCGGTTCTTTATACAGTTTGTGCTCGACATACCTATCTGTTCAGAAAATCTAAACACGGCCTTCTAGATGCCCTCCCTTACCGGTAACTTCATAGTTCACCATTGGTACAAACTACTGCTTGACCAGCAACAACCTCCACCTCCGTCCCCACCGTGTCATGGTCACCCATTGACCACAACTGTTGTGGTCATCCACGAATGACAAACTTTCTATGGCGTCTTCTACAAAATAAACTGTCTATCAAAACTCTCCTACAACAACGCAGTCTACAAATAAATTTCACCTGCTCACTTTGCCCACAGAACGCTCTAGAAACACCAATACATCTGTTTTGGATCTATCTGTCTGATCAAACTATTTGGGACGCGATTCTTAGGCTTACTGGAATCAGAAACTACCTAAGCTCTGTCCAACATCTACAACCACTATACTCCTGCCATACTACAGCACCCCTAACAAAACTACATAACACGATTTGGGCTCACACTCTCTGAACAATCTGGCTTATCTGAAACAATCATACTTATGGCGACCGCTCTCTTCTACGTCACAACGCAAGTGCATGTTACAGAACATCTAGCAACGACCCATGACGCCATGGATTTACACAAGCCTCATCCGTAGGCTACACGCATTATCCTGTGTATTTTCTTTTCTTTTCTTTTCTTATTCTTTTTTCTACTCTTGCCCCCGCCTCCCCCCCCCCCCCTCCTCTCCCTCCCAACACACACACGCGCCTGCCATATTTGTAACCTTTCCTTTAATTAATAAAATCTGGGTCCTTCGAACCATTGTCAAAAAAAGGGAAAAAATTAGCCTTCAAGGAAATAGAAAGAATGTTTTTATAGAAGAAACAGAAGGTAAGGTCACATATAAAATTAGCTAAGAGTTAAGGGTGATAAATAAATTAAAAGTCCATACAGTTAACATATTTGATAATATATTGGATAAAGTGTTATAGTTGAAAATCATCTGTCAATATTATACCGCTTTTGCATGTTTGGATGGTCAAGTAATTAGCTCATACCACATATAGAATAGCCACATCTGAAGCAAGTTGCATGATGCAAGTTATTTTGTTGGAGAAGACAATATGTTGCACAAGAGACCAATATAGTTTTACCCAATGTAGCACTTGTGCCTCCTCAAGTTATTAGTAGCAACACCTCTTCTGTTCCTATACCATAACAACTTTTCATCTTCATCATCTTATTCTTCTTCTCCTCCGTTCCCCTCCTCCACCCACAGCCATCATTAATTGTCTAATTAATTTTTAATAATTATTAAAAAGTATTAATAAAACAACTTATTAATTGTACTGAAAATAGCAAAATGGTTATTTCATATGTATTAGAAACACCAAAAAGTTAACCAACGATGACTGTTTAGGCATGGTAATTTCCTCAAGATTACAAAAGATTTTGTAGTTTAATATCACGAGTTCAAAGATATTGAAAGTTTTGCCAGCTTGTCATTAATGTCCATCTATTTGTATCAACTTCACACTCCATTTTCTTAAGGTCGAAAAGCTGGTCTTTTAAAAAAGATGTCTTACCTACACACTTCATATTCTTACCATATTCATTCACAAGAGAATATGATGAGACTAGCACATCTAAATATTAATGCTAAACATGAACTCCTATCGATATTCCGTCATCTTCAGCCTATCTATATTGTTTATCTTCAGGGTAGACACAAGTAAAAATATGAAGTTGATAGAAAAAATATATTACACATTAAACTTAGAAATACTTTACCTATTCAGTTTTATTCCCTCCCCGTGTTTTAAAAAAGGCAAAAAGAGTGGGGCACACCATCTGGATATTTCTCAAGCCCATGCAGACAAGAATAATAATAGATGGATAATAACAATATTGGATGCTACTCTTTTTCATTTCGGGCAAGAGCATTAATCTTTTAGATAACAAGAATTTGATTTAATAAATCTTATGAAAGTCAAGAGTCACCAGAAAAATTTACTAGTAATCTGTTCAGGACTTCAGAGTTTCGATTTATCAAGAAATATAATCTCGCTCAAAAAGGAAACCAAAAAGCATTACAAAATTAAACCAAAAAAATAGCATATAAGGCATTTTCAGACTATCAGAGATACAACCGTCGAGCAAAATACCATTAAGCATTATTGCCATTTCTTCTAGATATGTGAATATGGAGATAAACACTAGCTAATTAATTTAGACCAAATTTAACCCTAAAATTCTACACGATACATAAAAGACAAAGCAGAACTTAATGTCGCATCTCAAAGCATTATCTAAATAACATTATGAAATAATTCAGAAGTAAAATAAGGAGGAAAAACATTGCAAACAAGCAAACAAAAGTACTCTTTAAATAAGCAGGCAAAACAATAGCACATAGTTCCAGCCGGATAAAGGTTATCAGGTGCGGGCTGCAGCAGGAGGACCAGCTGGGCGTGGGGCTTGGCCAGGCTTTGGTGCATCGTCCTGCCGAAATGTAAGAAAATATATATAAATGGATTAGAATTGCAGTGGTCCTTCATCTAATATAATTTTAGCAACAAGCCAAAAATCCATTAAATGATTTAAATAAACAAGAAAAAAGAAAGTAATTGTAAGAGTATATATCCAAAGAGACAAACAAGGCTAAGAACACTGTTAATACAATAAGAACTTCTCACAAGGCGAGTAGTTCACCCGGTATAGTACTTGTACCCACTCAAATAATTTATAGCAAAGCAAACACCTCTGTTCATCGACCAAACACACTATACATCAAAGTCATCAGGAACATGAAATTCGGTTCGCGGAATGCCACTCGTCATAGAGAGTGATACGATAGGGGAAAGGTTTTAAAAAGGTTTTAAATATCGAATGTCGGACTCATATCGGACCAAATAATTTATAGCAAAGCAAACACCTCTGTTCATCGACCAAACACACTATACACCGAAGTCATCAGGAACATGAAATTTGGTTCGCGGAATGCTACTCGTCATAGAGAGTGATACGATAGGGGAAAGGTTTTTAAAAGGTTTTAAATATCGAATGTCGGACTCATATCGAGCTGATGCTTTATATCGCCTATATGGCCGGTATATCGGGCGATATCGCCATATCAGCGCATATATGGCGATATCAGCGCATATATGGCCGAGATGATATTACATCGGTTTCATCGTATCTCATCACAAGTGGTCCCAAACAATATATCGGCCAATATAACCAATATTTGATTCACTGGGCTTCATAGGGGAAGATCTCTTTAATATACTTAGATGGAACAGATAATGTAGCTTAGACGAAGTGTTTTTTGGACCGTTTGTATGTGTATATATCTATGTAAGTATGTCAGTATGTGTATAATTAAATAATTTAATTTCCATTCTATCTATTTAAGTCCTTAGAAAATAATAGAATATTCTTCAGTGTATATAAAGCCGGCTTTATGCCCATTTAACCTAAGTTCTTAATGGGTTAACATTGGAACGATGATTCTTGAACAGGATCAACAATCGTCGATTGGAAATGCCATACCAGATCGCAAATTGTTAATATGGTTTACCGACTTATGGTAACAAGGCTATAAACCCTCAAATTCAACTCTGAACAACACAGCAAGTTCTAGACTTAAATTAGACAATCATTCAAGTAGTTTAGAATAGAATTTGAATATATTGTAGGGTTTTGATTGATTAGCAGAAGAGGTGTTTGCACTAATTAAAACACTTTTTTGATTCTCTTCGGTGTTGCGTAAATTTCCTCCAAAATAACATGTCATGCATATATCTGTCTTCCAAAATAAGGAGTCAGAAACAAACATAAAGAAAATAATAGCAATGTCCCATCCTAAATGGCCAGCTAAAACATAAATAAACTAGCTGGCAAAGTGAAGCAGATGGTATCTTCTATCAGGGACCAGTTCATTCTGATGGCAAAATGTTTAAAAAGCCAACAGAGCAGACTATCAGTCCCAGATCAAATTCTCCTGAACTTCAACCAAGGTAAAAAAAAATGAAGAACAATAAAAAAAAATATGCAGCAAATCAGACTTCCGAGAATGATTCAAATGTTTTTTTTGATAAATTTGTGACTGTACAACTATAAGCAAGAAAAGGGGGGAAGTGTCTTACTAGGCTGACATATAAAGCAAAGACATAAAAGAGATTTGGCATTTTTAGATATAAATTTAGAGAATGGAAATATTAAGAATTGCCCAGTCGACAGTAGGTTTGAAGGAATTAAAGCAGCTATAACTCAGTCAAATAAATGGCATAACTTTAAACCTGATGTGGTCTATGAAGATTGCTATGAAAGAAATAAATGACTGCATGCAGGAGTTTGACAACAATGACAACAAAAGCCATCAACTTATAACCCTGCATTGCACCATATGTAGATTTACGCTTTCGTTGACACGTCCATGGTAGAAAATTATTCCAATGAACGTAACGCCTTACAAAAGCGAATATGACAAATGTGATACAAAAACTATTTTACCACAAAAGCACTTTGCAAAATATATCTTCACGCATTAGAGTCCAGCGTCTCACAAGTAAAACAGCAGAATCAGGATATAAAGAATTTTTTAAACGACAAGGGGTAATGAAGAGTCCTAGAAAACTTGGGGATATCTTTAACGAACCAAAGGAGTCAGGATAATACATTTATTGCTCAGATATCCACTATAAGGTTGATAGCAATACTTTAAACCTGATGTGGTCTATGTAGATTGCTATCAAAGAAATAAATGACTGCATGCAGGAGTTTGACAACAATGAGAACAAAAGCCATCAACTAATAACCCTGTATTGCACCATATGTCAATTTACGCTTTCGTTGACACGTCCATGGTAGAAAATTATTCCAATGAACGTAACGCCTTTCAAAAGCGATGGTCACAAATGTGATATAAATACTAGTCTACCATTAAAGCTCTTTGCAATATATATCTTCACACTTTAGTGTCCAATGTCTCATAAGTAGAACAGCAGAATCAGGATATAAAGAAGTTTTTAAATGACAAGGGGGTTATGAATAGTCCTAGTCTCCTAAAAACCATGGGGCATATCTTTAACGAACCAAATGAGCCAAGCTAATATTTATTGCTCGGATATTGCTATAAGGTTGTTTCGATGAAATTTATTTCTAATAGCAATGAATTACAAAGACTTCAGACAGAATCTCCAAAATATTAGAAGAGTCTTGTATCATATCAGTATGTACATATATAATTCCAAGGAAAAACTTCTCAGACACAATAAAGCTTCAGGAATACATTACATAACAGCAATACAGTTCTTGAGAATTCTTCAAAAGTATTATCTTATAACTATTTAAAACTATGCTTCTTTGGGCATCCAAAACCAACTAGTTATGAAAGCAATGTCTTGGACTTTGGTCATCAAACTCAAAAATTAATTAATTCTTGGGCAGGGATCAAACTGAAGACCTGCTGGTCTTGGTCATCAAGAACAGAACAAGGTCTACTAAATTTTCTCAAGCCTTCTAAGATAATTACTTATAGGTAATGCATAACAAATTCATGAAAAATGAATATTTCCTAGCTCTAATAACAGTTGTAAAGTATAGTGTAAGCAGAGAATAACGATATTATAAGGCCAAGGTGAAGTTAAAAAAAAAAAGATGTACCCTGCGTCTGAAGCGCTGAGGCGGCTCCCGGTTTCTCCTGGCCTCACGAGATCGAACCCTAACAACATGAGAGTGGATGGCACAAGAAACACAATACTGCACCTTGGCATAAAGTTTGGGAAGAGTGTATCCTTTATAAAAAAAAACAATAAAGTGTTTCAGAGGAAATGAAGATGCAAGTACATAAAAAGGATTAAAAAACTAAATGTAAATGAGCAATACTTTACCTACCAGGCTTGAAATCCCATCACAATCCACCCAAGAGACAAATTAGCGAGACTCACAACATCTAGATACTAGTGCCAAAAAAAAGTGGGCTCATGGTTTCTTTCTCTTGGGTGGATTGTGGTAGATTCAAAGCCAGTGGGTTAAGCATTTTTCGACGTAAATACCATCATAGACACAAGCCTCCTGGACATCCCTTACAGCAGCTTGCTCGACAATGTTCCTCACAAGAAACCTCTTGATAGCCTTGTCCTTTAATAAGGTAACAATATTAATTAGGATTCCAGTAAAAAGCACTCCAAAAGCAAATATATATTAAGGCAATAAGAAAGCAATAATTTTCTTCATTGATAAAAAGGCAAAAAAAAGTATACACAGAACTTAATTTTGAGGCCCTAGTTGGAAATGGAGTTAAATTTTATGAACTGTAATTTCATTAAGTTACCAAAACCAATCTCCAAAATCCTAACTCTACCTTGTTTGGCAATCATTTTGGAGTTGAGATATATGTAGTTATCTGTGCCCAAATGTTGAGATAATTGCACTTATCTCAACTCCAATTTGATCAAAGTTCTGTAAACTCCATTTTAGAAGTTCAGGGAGCGCAAACTAAGTTTGCATCCCCTACCTCCACTTAAAAATAAACAACAGTTATCCCACCTTCATATCCAAACAAACCCTAATTGTCTTGCAAACCACAGCACAAGAAATTTGTTGAAATGTGGGTCAATTTGTTGAAATGCCTGGATACAAACCACAGCACAAGAAATGAACAAGAAAAAAGGAGGGTTTAATTATAAAACTAAATCGAAAGATAAGAACCATTATGAAACAAAATCTAACATAAAGATTATCTTCAATGTCTATCTACTCATTTCGGGCTAATATACCAATGCAAGCATTAACATGAACATACATATCCAAGTACACCTAACCATAACATCAAAATTATTATTATTAATCAAGTCCTTCATCAACACCATAAAAATTCAAACTTTATATCAACCTCAGGCATAACTGAATAGGAAAAAATATAAAATCGAAGCTTTAACGATATAATTTTTTAAGAAAAACAAACTTTGGCCTAGGGCATTGCTTTGAACCTGCAGCATACAAGATCTACAATCTACAATCCATCACAAGAGCAAAAAAATTAGGGTTTTGAGATCAACGAGGGATCAAACCTTAGGGCAGCACTTGCCGCAGTTGGAGCATCGGATGAAGTTGACGTGCCCGCGCCCGTGCTTGTTGCGGCCGCCATTCCTGCGCTTGAAGGTCTGCCAGCAACAAAAACGAAACAAGGCTCGATAAATCACAAGATCTTCAATCGATGAATGTTAAGAAGATAAAGGATATCTAATGGTTTCTCTGTTTCTTACCATCGTTTGAGGTTGATTGATGAAGAGAGAAGGAAAACGCTAACGGCGGCGCTTGTGTTGAGGGATAGTTTCTAGGGTTTGGATGAGGACGAGAGTGTTGGGGGTGATTTATATGGTGAGATGATGGTTTTTACATATAAGCCCTTGCAATTGAGAGTATTAAAGAATTTTATTTGTCAAAATACCGTAAAGCCTCGTGCTTGTCCTTTACGTCAAGACTTATACTCTTCTATTCCAATGCTTTTATAAAGTCATAACCATACATCTCAGATAAACATATTTTTCCTACTCATCCACCATAGGATTTGATTGCAGAACATAACAAAGGAAAATATAGCATAGACCAAAAATCCATGTAAAATTCATCACAGAACATATTTCTATGTTAAGCAATGCTTTTATATCATGTTGAACAAAATTGGAATTCACGGTTGGGCTTACACGATTGATGATCGGGCATGAGAACTCTCCTCAATTGGATTTGGCTTTTGTAGTACACCATGGTTTTTATATGTTGGTCTCTTACTTGTTTTCTTTTCAAATTTTTGAAAACAGTTCTAATGGATCGTGTCTTGAATCGGAAAAATCTACTATTCAAGGGTTTGCATGGTGCTTGGATGGACTTCCTCCACATGCAAGAGAAGCTCATCCAAGGGCTCTAGAGAGGCTTGTACCATGCAAGCCCTTTTTGAACAGTTTTTTTCTTGAATCGGAGCTCTTCTTCCTCAAGGAACACAACCCAAGAAAGTGAGAGGTGGTAAATGGTGATTCCACTCAACGGGTTGTTGGGATTTTGTTTTCTTCTAAGATGGATTCCCCTAAATCATTATCGGTTCCCAAGAGAAACAAAGGATTGGAGGGAATTAGAAATTGTTCGTTCGACCAACAAACGTAGAGAAGTGCCACTTAGTATTGAAAAAATTGTTCATCATGTCGCCTTCAAGCTGAGAGCTAATCTCACCTATCCAATCGAAGAAGTATTACTCAACAAGTTCGGCAACCTCAAATTTCATCAACAACATTGATGATAATGATGATATAAGGATACACTTGAGAAATGGATAAATAAAGGGGATGCATCAGATGTTATATTCAAAATCGGCTCTTTGTACCTATGGATGATATGGAGAGCCCCATATAAATAGGTACAGCGTACGTCGTCCTCCGCTGACACGATTGTCGCAACACTTAAATCGATTCAACGTCGTTAAAATTCTCTCCACTATAGCAACATGAAAACCGGTCAAATTCGAGGCAAAGGGTGCTTAAAATTTAATGTAGATGATGCGGTGGAAAATCACAGTGTAAGTGGCGTTGTTATCGTGATCGTGAGGACTCACGTTGGGAAAGTTATTGGTATAGAGCCGAAGACATTAAAACAAGTGACCTCTGTATATTCTGAGGCATGTGCAGCAAGGTTGGGCGAGCCCCAAGTTTCTGATGAAATGCATTGTTGAGTGCGACTCAATTAATATTGCATTGGATCAACAATCTCAACACAACTGCTCCATGGTCGATTGCTCATATTGTATACGGGTGTCATCAACTCCTACCAGACAATCCACATGTTACATTCGAGCATGGTAGGAGGCCCAAAAATAAAGCAGCTCACTCTGCAGCACAGACTAGTCATAATCTAAGCCTATTTTGATTTTAGAATTACATCATGTACCTTTTTCTTTTCCTCATTTAAAAATCAAATGTCGAGAATTTAATAGAATTTCGAAAAATTACCAGTCTCGAGTCATTTGTAGCTAGCATTTAGAAAAAGAATATCAGTCATGGTGTCTAATTGCAATGATATAATTAAACTTTTAAATTCTTTTTGCAAAATTATAATAGAAACATGAGTATCGTTTTTTTCTGAAAGAAAAATAGGGCAAGCTACCTTACTTATAAAAATTCATATAAAAAAAATATGTACACACATGAAACCAAAAGGTAGAAAAGCAAGAAAGGATGACGAGTTAGAAGGTAATCAAGTTGCAAGTTGATAGAGTGAGGAGCGGACCTATGTCGTCATCTACAACCAAAAAATGCAAAAATGATTACAAACCTACGAGGCTCCATAGATAACAACAAAAATGCTTTACAGTTCCAAAAAGAATTAACACCTACTAAAAATAACATTGCACTGATTCAAGGCTTATTCAAACACCAACCCCTCTGGAGATAAATGCACTGGAACCAAAATTGAAGTGATCCCCAAAGTCATTAGTAACCTCATCAGGGACCTGTAACAGTAACCCAAGCAAAAACCTGCAACCTCAAGCAATGCAGAGAAGCATCCATATAATAGAATTATGAGTGTCATGGCAAATGAGGTTGATTACCAGCAGCAGCCCCAAATTGATAGGTAGGGAAGTATGCAAGAGTCCTCATTCTATTGAGCTTGGCATTTTTATTCACATTTGCAGCACCTATTCAATTGTGTTGACAAGAGAAAAAATGCTCATTATCACATAAGATTTGCTGTGAAGATCATCACTAAAGATTCTCTTGTTCCATTCCCGCCAAAGAGACCAGAATGTAGCGAAGCAGACCAATTGCCGAAAAACACATCATGTCAGGTGCAACTGCCAATACCCAACACTCAAAGATGCTGATGATGTTAAGTGCCATATAATCGATGTCAAAGTAAAGAAAAAGAACTCTCCATACGACCTGTGCAAAAGGGCACTTTAAAGGAATGTGCATAGTATCTGCAATTTTGCGGCGTTTTTGCCGGACGGTCTTAGGTAGGAGTACATTGTGGCAGGATCAGTCACAGTGTTGCAAGAAATACAACTGTAATCCCCCAATCCAACCTCTTCTCATAAGCATGGCCTTAGAGAAGACGTGATTCCACCGGAGAAGCCAAATAAACACTTTAACCTTGAGCGGTGTAACCGAGCTCCAAATTAAAGAATAATGAGCATACACCAATCCACCATTATTAAGAATTTTATATAGAGAGTTCACTGTGAATACGACACACTACAGTAAATAGACACCGTCGAAATAGGTCTATTTCGTCGGGTGACTTCAAATAGCCACGAAGGAACACCGACGCAATAGGTTGCGTCGCGGTAGCTTATTTCGACGGCTAAAGTTCGTCGCAATAATCAAAACTATTTCGACGGCTAATTCCCGTTGAAATAGTTTTTTTATCGACGGATAATTTCTGTCGAAATATATAAGTTTTTTAAGTTAAAAATTGTTTCAGAAATCATTTAAAAATCCCTTTTTTATATTTCGACGATAAATTGCCATCAAAATAGTCTATTTTGACGGGCCACTTCCGTCGAAATAGACTACTTCGACGGAAATTTCCCATCGAAATAGAGTAGATTACAGTAAAAAAAATTGAAAGAGCCAAGAAAATCTCCAATCCAATCTATTTCAATTTAATATCGATTCAATTCCATTCAAATAACGATTCTAATACAAATTCCATTCCATTCAAATATCGATTATCCAAATACAATTACAATACATACTACGCGTTTCTTTACAATTTTAACATCATAAATTTACAAAAGTGAGAAATGAAAAATCAACGGATGACGAACACGGGAAGAGAGAGCCGATCACGAAGGAGGCGCTCATGGATTTCCTGGGTAAAACCCCTGCGATTAAAAGTTTAAAATATATGAATTAGTATAGATATTTTATATTAATCAAATGTGTGCGCGCGCGCTTGTTTGTGTGCGTGTGTGTATGTATGCTTGTGCGTGCGCGCGAATGTATGCATGTGTGCGTGTATGCATGTGTGTATATATACATGTGTGTGTGTTTGATTCTGTATATGTGACATGTGATATGTATACATGTGTGTATATGATATGTGCGTATGTATGCATGTGTGTTTGTGTCTGTGTGTATGTATGCATGTGTGTGTATATGCGTGTGTATGTATGATTGTGCATGTGTGTGTGTGCATGTGTGTGTGACATGTGATATGTATGCATGTATGTATGTGATATATGCATATGTATGCATGTGTGTTTGTGTCTATGTATGTATGCATGTGTGTGTATGCTTGTGCGTGTATGCATGATTGTGTGTGTTTGTGATATGTACGTATGTATTTATATATTTAAGGGTTATCAAACTTACTGGAGATTCGGGCCTTCCAGCCTGGACGTACGTGTCGATAAGATTAAGCCTCTGCTTGAGAGTCCAGCCAGCAAATAGATCGGCAGCGGGAGCGGCAGTCGATCGGCGTGACGAACCGCCGGATTCCAGCGTCCGCTCCTGGGACGATCCATGAAACACAGGTGTCCTGGTCCTAAAGGCCCTGGTCTGTATCGGCATCTCCGAAGGCGGTTCGTTTGCCGGTTGAAACCTAGGAGGTGGATACCCGGTCGGCTGGAAAAGAGTGTTATACTGACGCAGAGTGATCTTTGAGGACACACACTATACTCTCCCGTGACGTTCGGCCTAAACGCCGTGAAAGCCCTATCTATGATGAATGTTCTCTGCTCGCCATTAACCGGGTATCCCTACACCGCCTCCATCGTCTGGATCAACCGATCTCTCTCAGCTGCCATCGCTGCCTGTTTGTAGAAGAAATGTATTACTGCCATTCTAAAATCTACACAATAATTATTTTGAAATAATTAAGAAGCTCGGCATATGTAGAGTCTTACATATATCCCGTGTGCCTCATTCAATGCAGGCGTGCCGTCGTCCCGTGCAAATTGAGCCCGGTAGATTTCGATACGATTAAGGGACTCTTCACCATAACTTTCTTCCTGCATATAACATTTAGAAAGTTCATAATAATTATTCTGAAATAATTAAGAAGTTCGACATATGTAGAGTCTTACATATATCTCATATGCCTCAATCGATGATGGCGCGCCGTCATCCCGTAAAAATTAAGTCCGGTAAATTTCGATACGATCAAGGGACTCTCCACTATGACTTTCTTCCTGCATATAACATTTAGAAAGTTCATACATAAATTTCTAAGATAATTTTAAGGTATTAATATCAAATACGATATTTATGTGTTTGATGGCAACCTGCTGGGAACTTTTGCTCCCACCCCTATAAATATCGTGCAACTGAGCACGAGATACTTTTCCTCACTCGCTCTTCTTCTGCACTTACATCAAATATTATTTACTGAGTTGTTATAAAATAGTAAAAAGGTATCGTCAAAGTCCTACCCTAAACTCTCCGGACAAGAAATGATCAACCAAAGCATGCCAGTATTCGTCAGACCAATCTGGATCCGGCTTAATCGAATACATCACATCTGGTGAAGCGCAGTTTTCAAGCATTTTAAAGATTTTATTCTTATGGCCTCTCCAATTCATCGTCATATGACTACACATCTTATCATAAACTACGTAACCATCGCAAACCCTCTAGGGGCCCTCTACGCCAACCCACCGGAACTCGAACCGAGCCTGCGAAACGGGATAATTCATCATTGTATGGGTATTTTATAGTAATTTGATAAATGTGTATGTATATATGTGTGTGTGTGTGTGTGTGTGTGTGATATACGTGTGTGTGTGTTTGTGATATACGCGTATGTGTGTGTACATGTGTGCATATAAAAAAAAGTGCAGTATTGAATTGTATAAAGAAATCTAACTACCATCTCCCATATAGCGACTTGTTTCTTTAGCTCTAACGCTTCACTGTCCCAATCTAAGACCTCCCACTCGTCATCTTCGTCCTTCAACAAATGAGGCATGCGGTCCTCAGTGTTCACTATCGACGACATCATTTTTTTCACTTTTTTACTGGCTCCTGTCACAACGTCCCCTGTGAACGCAAGGTATATAATCGGCTTTCCAGGGGCATGTGGCATCCTCCTCCATATATCACTGACCCGTGTGGGTCTTCTTCCAGTCCGTTTCTTTTTCTAAGAGGACTTGCCCTTGTCCCCGATAGACTGATCGGTCCTGCTATCTGAACCTGACATATCTAAAACAACTTCACGGAATATATTTTAATATATTAGATAAAAAAATAACAGTGAAAATTATTTCTGAAAAGAATATCATACATGAGCAATAGATGGTGGAAATAATATGCAGGGGAATAAAGGAAAATGTGGAAATAATATAAATTAACTTGAAAATTTTTGTACATTAGAATTCAAAACTATAGGAGATAATATGCGGAAATAATATGCGGAAAATGATAAAATGTATGAAATAATATGCGGAAAGAAAGATGCAATAAATTGTAGGTTTCACATTACTTAAGTTATGAGTATCATACGAGAGCGAGTTAATATATCAAGATATTTAAAATCTTAATTAGACTTCTGATTCTACAACCGCTGATGGCATATCAGAGGCTATTTTCGGCTATATGTCTGTTCTTGATAAACCGCTGTTGAATTCGATAGGAATAGCATCATCTTGTACAACCGGAATTGTAGGACAACTAATCTCACTTACATCACTTTCACCCATATTGTAATAGTCTCGTGGATTCGTCACAACACCAACATCCCACTGGGCATCCCCAGGGTCTGCGACATAAAAGTATTGACGGGCTTGGCTGACGAGAATATAAGGCTCTTCACCAAAAGCGAGTTTCGATGAATTGAGTAAAAGTAGGTCATTTTCAACTTTGAACCCGGTATGTTCATGATAGATATCGTACCACAGACACTTGAACATGATAACCGTCTGTTCATGATAACGCACCCGAATTATTTTTTTAAGCACCTCGTAATAGTCCAATTTTCCCGTGGTTGGATTTGAATCTATAGAAGATGAATATCCAGTAACGGTGGATGTGATAAAGACGCCGCAATTCTAAAACTTTTTATTTTGATCTCTTTTTCTGATGTGAAATCTAAACCCATTAACAACGTAACCGGAGAGATACTCAGCTTGTGTTAGTGATATGTATGCCCAAAAGGCCATTATTGTATGATATAGTGGATGCTTGGACATATATATGGAGGAATTTCTTGCTCGACATGACAGTATGTTATCTGGTTTTCTTTATCTTAACATGTTCACTGGTATTATTATACCGTCTCTCATATACATGTTGATAAAGCCCTTAGGATGTTGGCTTGACTATCAGGACTATGATGCGGATCATACTACTGGGACCTGGGTAGTCCACAAGAACATCCTTCAATTGTTCCTAGTTGAGGGAATATCGAGACAGGGCATCGATATTCCAGATTATACTAGTGTGTACGTTTCTTGACCCTGTATGGGGCGATGGTTGATCCCATATCCATTGGTGTTTGACATCAAAAATTGTACACAGGTGCTCATTAGAGAATGGGTACACCGAACAGAACTCGCCGAGAACTCCTAATTGGTAGTATACCTATCATCAGATAGCAGTTCTCTGGTGACACTGGTACAGATTAGTCTATAGACCCGAGATCATCATAGAGCCTTGTGTGGCTCCCACCGTGCTTTGATTTTCTCCCTACCACGGCTCAAAGGAGTCATGCAAACAGGTGGATTTTGGGTACAGTCCCGAGTTACATGGTGGCAATGAGCGATAGAAGGGGTTTCGTCTCTTCCGGTATTGAGGGTTGATGCTGCGCTATGCTCGATTGGCTATAACTGGAAGTCCCTGGCTAGGGCTGATGATGAGATTTACTGATAAGTGTTATCAGTAGTTTCTCGTACCGTTATAGGTCTTACATCGGCATGACTTATCAAATTATTAGAGTTTGATGATTCCACCCCCAGACTCGATATGCGACATATCAGACGAAGAGACCGGACTGTACGGTAAGTGTTACCTATAGACTCCATGGGAGTTTGGACAACCTTGCTTGTTGATCTTCTATTCGCTCAATACCTGGGTAGCCGTTACGTCCAGCTAGTACCGCTGACAGCTTGTGGGTGACTGATGTGGTCATCACCTACTGCTGGCGTATTGACGAGTCTTTAGAGTCCCACGTAGAAGTTTCCTGGTTCAAGCGAAACGAAGTAGGGCACATATGTTGATATGCGCAGAGGACCTGATTAAATACGAGTATGTGATACCGTATTCTAATCTGACGGTTATTTGATATCAGTTAGGTTATATGTGATATAACCGGATTATTGAATTAAGTGTTGATTTGATAATGTGATATACAGATAAATGATATTAGTCGGTTATATGTGATATAACCGGATTATTAAATCAAGTGTTGATTTAATAATATGATATATATTTATATTTGATATAATTGTATATTGACCAATATTATTAGCTCACTAATTATTCTTCATAATATATATATATATATATATATATATATATATATATATATATTATGAAGCATGGCATGGATTTTCTATTTTTAGAAAATAGAAAATGAGGTGGAAAATGGGGAGACTTTCTTATGGCATGGAGCATAACATGGCTTATTCTTTTTTATATTCATTTGCTTGCACTATTGAAGCATGGCTACAATTTTTAATGGTTAAAAATTGTATGCTTCAATAATTGGTGAGCTAATGAAGTCCTATTCAACACTTCATTCTAGACTTGAGTTATTTTCTTCACTTTAGCTTTTCTTGAGCTCATATGATGAGCTCTTACTCTCTAGCTCTCTCCATCCTCCTCCTCATCTTCTTCAAGCTCAATCCCTCATATGTGTTATTGCAGGGATGCCTAGCATGACAGCAAGGTTTCGAGAGATATCGTCCATGTCAATTTCAAAAATTTGCCATGCCAAACAATCTTAACCCTAGAATCTTAACTAGAGAATTAGATAATAGAACATGTAAACATCTTTACATCTAAGTGAACAAGGAATACAACCTTTATAGACCGGTCCTTCATTTCAATAGCTCTATGTAGTAGTCCCTTCGCTTCAAGTAGTGAACTCCCGGACTATTGGCTATAGTGCCCTCAAGGCAATTATCATAGTCGCAGGCAGGTGATTATGATGATTGAGGGAGCACCTATACCGGTAGAATATTCTTACTCAAGATGATAGTATGCTATCTGGTTTGTCTTTATCATCTTGATATTACATGTTAATAGAGCCCATAGGATTTATGCTTGACTGCCAGCATTATGATGGCGATCATATACGTGGGAGCTGGGGGTCTATAAGCACATCCTTAAATGTCCCTAGTCGTGGGAGTTTCGAGACTGGGTGTCATGACCTGAAAGTACGGAACGTGACTGGCACTTAGATTACGAGACGTCTAAAGGCGTAACGTAACCTAAGTCAGCCAAAGCCCAGAAAAATCTAAACCAAAATCAAAAGAGTGAAGGAAACCTTACATGAAAACGATTTTGAAATCAATTAAGTTGCATTGAACTCCTTTTTAAAAACATCAAAAATTTCCGAAAATTTTGGCAGAGTCTCCTTTGTAAATTCTATCCCCTAAAATGGGTACAACAAGATATATAGCCTGTAATCACAAAATGGCATCCCCAAGCGGGAGCTAGCTCTTCGCCTAAGGCGGATCACAACCACACGTAATATATATATATATATATATATATATATATATATATATATATATATGTAATCTCAAGAAAAAGAGCATAAGAAATGCGAAATGTAAGGAAACACAACGTCGGCTCAAGTGAGCTCGACCCAAAAGAACCCACATATACACAAATCTCTCAGTCTCATCACTAGGTCGAATATACAAATAAGAAATGGTAGATGGAGAATACTAGATACAAAAATGGTACAAAAAGAGATAATAGGGCTCTCGTAACCCACCTACAAGCAATGCCGCGAGTCTGAGCAAAAGAAGTCACTAATAAGATAAGCCGCCGCTACTAGGCTGATGAGTCCGACCTGCAAGATACTGTGGCACAACGGGGGTGAGTTGCTAGCTCGTGAGTAGAATATAACATCTCGTAAGGCTATCGTAAGAATGCACGCAAATGCGTCACAGCATGTATGTCCAGATGTAATGTAATACCTTTAGTATGCATGCACATGTATGCAATGTCAATACTAAATCTTTAAGTGTTTTAAATGCTATGAGTTCTGCATTCTTAACTTTAGAAAAAAGAATATCTGTATAATAGCTAAATACTATCAAGAAATCATCTGAAACCCGTGTCAAGCATCGACACCAAATATGAAAACACATCTGTCTCAATGTCTCACTGTATCAATGTCTCAATATATCGGGCTCGTCAGTCCGGATCGGCCCATATCATCAAATCTCACGACAACGGTCGGTATCCTCCGGATATCCGCCGCGCCAGACATCACCGGTAGGTAGTCTTCCCCTGCCAGGCTCATCGTCTATAACTCGATCTTCTTGCCCCGGGGTACCATACCGGGCCCACCATGTACCCGAAACGGTTCATCCACTCCTCGAATCGGGTCTCGAAATCCAACAGAAAACATGAAAACTCATGGTGGACGACACATACATCACGAGAAAACCGCAACTTTGTTTTTAAAAAAATGATAATTATAAGCTTTTGTTAAATTCTTGCGGTTTTCCCCAAAATCCAGAAATCGCAGCAATACTGAAATTCTCAAGAAAATCATAATACCCAACAAGTTTTATATGATAAATATCTATGATATCAAGGTATGCGATGTGATTTGTGGCTAGAATCTATGTAAGTATGAAGATGATGCAAGGTATATACATGCTATGCGATTTCATATATCGTGTATAATGCAAATGGTGATACTAAACTAAACAGGTCCTACAGTGCTCGTGGCATGGCAATTACCAAAGGCGTGTGTGTCACATGAATAGTGCGTGTGCAACAGGAGCCAATAGTAATGGTGTTCGAGTCCTACGAAGTGATATCGCACATGTGTATATGAATATCCATGCAATCTAGCAGACGATTAGCTATGAGGGTATGCAATGTGAATGAGGGGGGTTAGCTAACTAACAATGCAAATCTTGCAAGAAATAAAGTAATCCTAACTAGGGGGCGCCTCGCGCCATCCAGACGATTCCCCCATAGATGAATACATCTACTCACCTGAAAGCCTCGCTAATCCGATCCGACCACCGTCTTGCCTTTGCGCGCCGCGTCCGATATTTCCGCGACCGATCCTAGAATTGCATAACACACAATATAAGATTACAGATTTCTGAAATGACGCAACTCACACTATGAAAAGATCGACGCTCTCGAATTAATCACAACGTGCACTCGGTACGCGGAAAATACACGAAAATCGCTAAAACCTTAACTAAAATCGCCGTTTCGGGCAACCGTCAAAACTAAAACCCGACTAGACAAAACTCCGCATTCACACACCCTAATAGTCGTATAAGATGCTAATGATATAGTCCATATATCGTAATAATATCACCTCTTAAAAATATAGAAAAACTAGTAAGCATTGACGTAGAAATATCGATGCAATTGTCGCGGTTTAACGGTGTAGCGATCGCTACATCGCACAAACAACCATTCTAACCAACTAGATAACCACTACCCTAACTTAAACCCACTTATCCTACAACAAACCCTAATTAGGGCATCAACACCTCTCTTGAATTTTCAAAAACCAACCATTATAATGAAATTAACACTTTAAAATACTAATTTAGCTTATTTAAACTACAAATTTAACAACTAGTTTAGGATTTATACCTTACAAGTGAACCTTAACTTGCACTTGACCTTGAAAGATGCCTCCTTTCACCTTGTTTTAAAGCAAATTACGGTTGGAAAGAGGTGGAATAGGATTATGGTTTGAATTTGTGAAGAAATGTGTTGATTTCGGTGGATTTTGTTGATTTTTTCATGATTTTTGAAGCAAGAAAGAGAGAGGGAAATGGGGTTTGCTCAGGTTGAGCTCGACCTGGTGTTGGGGAGTGTGTGTGTGTGTGAATGGTGTAGAAAATTCTACACAAAAAGCCTTTCCCAAGCTCAATTAATGACTATCACATCAACTTTTCACAAAAAAACCCTTTTTAAGTCATTTTTGAATAAAATTTTAAACCATAGAACAAAAACTTTGAAAAGTCTTGATAAAATTTTATTAACACTAAATTTTAGTTTATAAAGTTTCCTAAGTGTGTAATTTACCTAATTAAATTTGTATTTATCACTAATTAAATGTATTTTTAAAAGCTTAAAATAATATTAAAAAATAATTAATTAAGGAATTTTTTTTAATTAACTAGAAAATTTTAAGTGACATTTTAGTGACCAATTTATAGTAATATCTTATCTAAATTATGCATAATTAGGTCTATAATGAAAAATACATATTTTGACTTTTTACGGAAAAAGCTGCTAATTTAGCCGATTACCGAAAAAACTGCCTAAACGATTTTCGAAGCGTTACACTGGGCATCGATACTCTAGAGTAGACTAGTGTACACTGATCGAGACCCCGACGAGAGGCGGTGGCCTG
This sequence comes from Agapanthus africanus, assembly GCA_030015575.1. NCBI lineage: Eukaryota > Viridiplantae > Streptophyta > Magnoliopsida > Asparagales > Amaryllidaceae > Agapanthus > Agapanthus africanus. Next base: position 238,009,167 of record CM057337.1, read on the forward strand.
GTCTCGCAAGTCATTGGTGTTAGTTTGTTCACCTAAGATAGTATACAGGTGCTCATTCGGTTATGGGTATACTGGACGGACTCGCCGGAAACCTGCTAGTTGGTACTATACCTATTGTCATATAGCAGTTCTCAGGTGACATGTATACAGATTAGTCTGTCGACTTGAGATCGTCATTTGTCTCATGTGAGTTCCCACCGTGCTTTGATTACTACCCTACCACGGCTCAAAGGAGTTGTGCAAACAGGTTTTAGTTGGATACAGTCCCGAGCCACATGGAGGCAGTGAGCGGATCGTCGGGGATTTGCCTCTCCCGGTATTGGGGGTTGATGCCGCGTTGTGCACGGGTGGCCATCACAAGAAATTCTCGGCCGGGGTATACGAGAATTACCGATCCAGGATTGATAGTTTCTCAGGTAGTGATGGGTTTCATGCCGACACTAAATGTCGTGTTGTTAGGGGTCTGACTTTATCCACCCCCCTAGACTCGATATGTGATAATCTTAGACGAACAGACCGGACTGTACGGATATTGTCACTGTCAGGCTCAGTAGGTTTGGATGAGTTTGCTCGTCGATCTTCTTTTCGCTCAATACCTGGGTAGCCGTTAAGTACAGCTAGTGCCGCTGACATGCTTGTGGTTAAACCGCCTGCCGGCGTATTGACGAGTCTTTAGAGTCCCACACAGAGGGTTTTCATGGTTCAGGCGATATGGTGTAGATGACGTATGTTGGTACATATATGTGTCCGATTAAATATGTGTACAGGCTGCACAAAGTTTAATCAGACGGTTGATAATACTAGCGGTTTAGGATTAAGCCGAATTATTAAATCAGGTTTTGATTTAATAATTTATATATGCATTTATATATATGTATTCTAGTATTATTTTTTACTATTCATTTTCTCTCTTGGCTATTCGTATTTTTGTACGAATACGCGTATATGTATTTCGATACGTATACCGGGTTGCATTCCGTATTTATACGGAATAGTTTCTAGAAGATGGCCACCTCCTTATTTGATTTTCCTTTTTAGAAAATCATTTGGGAAATGAGGTGGAGAGTGAGTTGGCATGAATATGGATGATGGCATGTAGAGAGGTATGGTTTGCATTTGTTTATTTGGAAAAATAAAAAGAGATATTTTGTGTATGCATGATTGAGAGAGAGAGGAGGCAGCCACTTCTTGAGATGGCTTGCTCATTTTGTTTTCTAAACTTGCTTCATCTCATTCTCATTCTCATTCTCACTTGGAGAAAAACAATTAGCCATTTTTCCATGGTTGCTCATGCCACATGTTTCTTCACCTCCTCTTCATCTTCTTGAGTTGCTTTTTGAGCATTTATGATGAGAGAAAAATTATAGTGAGATAATCCTACACCTCCATTTTCCATTGCTAGCAACCTTGGAGCGTCGGTTGCCTCACTAGGCGAGGCTGGAGCTTGCGTCGTTTCCCTCAGGTGGATCATCGTAGATGGAGGAAAACTGGCAACCAAATTCGATCCGCAACCACTAGGAGCTTGGGATGAAGGTTGAAGACCGAAGGACATGGATCAACTCGGTATAACCATTCCTAACTCTTTATATTGCTTGTTAGTATAGGGTTTATGGTAGATCTGGGAATCGGGTTGTGGTAGCGCCGGTTTAGAAAATTTTTGTTTCGCATTTGGCCACGGTTTGATGGCCGGGGCGCTGCCGTAACCCAATATGGTATCAGAGCCAACCCTTAAGCCCTTAGCTAGCTAGTTTAGACAATGTTAAAGTATCGAAACCGAAACAACCCCGAAACAGTACACTGCACATTTCAGTTTCTGTCAATTTTTAAAGTCTTCAAAAAAATTTTAAGCAACTGCAAAAGACTAACCACTAGAACACACTACAAAAACGAGCCCCATCCGCTGGTTTTGACCCGGCGAGAATTGCAAAATAATGGGTGTCGCCGGTATTTTAAAAGAGTTTAGGCTTCAGAATTTTGGTGTTTTCTTGTCTCTGGAATATTGGTGCAGTGTATTGTTTGTTTTGCCCATTTTGGATATTATGTTATATTTTGTTCAGGGGCAATTCGGGGTGTTTCGAAGTCGATAATTTAACACTGTTTAAATGTTTATAGTACATGCATTACTATCTGCGACCGTGAATGTCATTAGAGTGGTACAACTTCTCTAATTGCTATATGTTCTTTTAGATGAGTTTGCGAACGTGACATTCACGTTAATATTCTGTGTTGTGCTGTGCTGTGGATGGATCATCGTGGTGGATAGCTTTGGTGCAATGTTAGTACTGTTTAGATTCATTTGTATATTTGATATTGCGGGACGAGCGTCCGAAATGTAGACTGCCGTCACTGCTAGTTTTTATATTATTTGCTTGGGCACGACCGGGTTGAGGTCGATATCACCCTTGTATATTATTTTCTTTTCTGTACTAGGATTACCCCACGGTGGAGTGCACCAATAGCCGGGTTCTAGAGGGCAACGGGTCCGCATCTCATGGCGTTGTGACGAAGGGGGCCTTACTCTATAATTGGCGGGCTATTCGCCGCACTCGTAAGGGGTATAGGTTGACCCACGGAGGGGTGCCCAAGTTACCGGATTTCGTGAAGTGCTGGGTGGCCCATTCACGTTGTTGAAGGGGTCTGCCTCACTTCTGGTTTTGGCGGGTAACTTGCCGCGCTCGTAGGGGTCTAGGTTTCATTGCACAGGCTATCCACACGACAGGGAACGTCGGGTCTCATTTGCGGCTCAAATGAAACCCGGGGCTCCATGATTATCCACCATTCTGTGTTGCTTGGATGAGTTTCTGTGATACTTCTGTGATGTTGCTTTATATCATGTCCGGGACGATTGTTATATATATATTTATATATATACTAGTAGATGTTGTATATGTTTTGCACCTGCGCTAGTCCAGCCCCCGCTCTGTCGTTAGTTAAGTAACCTAACGAATGATGACGGGACCCAGTGGCGAATGCGGATGGCATATACGTACAACATATTTTTGTTCTTTTCTGGTGTGATTAATTGATGGGACTGCGTTGATTCTGATCAATGCAAGGAAAACAAACCTATTTGATGTTGTTGGAACCAAGTTTTTTTAAAATTGATATTACAAGCGTTTTCTTTTGCTTTGCACAGTAGTATTCGGTTATGAATATCCAGCACCTCATTCGATGAGGCAAGGGCCGAGATCCCTTCATCGGGAGTGACTCCTTGGGCAGAAGTTTGCGTCAACGTAATAACTTCACTATAGTCGATTCTTTTGCTTTGCATCATGGTATTCATTTTGGAATATCCTGCACCTCATTCGACGAGGAAAGAGCCGAGATCCCTTCACCAGGAGTGACCTCTTTAGCAAAAGTTTTCGCCACTATATTTTTATAAAACCACTTGGATTCCTTCAGCGATATCGAGTTCATTACGTTAAAGGTTTTCTGCCAAAAACCAGCCGTAACCCTTCGTCATTTCAGACGGGTAGCGCTTAGTATTCATACTATATTTGTTGGCCTTCGTCAAGGCATAGTGTATGATAGCTATGTGTTACTTTTCTGTTGCATGGATTTGCATTAATCTAGGACAGTTGTACATCTTTGTTGGCCTTCGTCAAGGGCAAGTACGGGTGGGTTTAGATTAATCTGGACAATGACGGGTAGAACTTGATAGGTGACTTATGATTTGTTGGCCTTCGTCAAGGTCATAAGAGCATGGGGCAAAAATCCACATCGGGAGTTTCTAAAGAAGCTGAAAATTGCCAGGCATGCGCATACCTTCTGGAGTGTGATAACTTGAGTGGCTTCCATCAAGTTATCATACGATGATAGTTGGATCCCAATTCCCACTGATGAGTTGGTTTATTCCTCGGATGATTTTAGTTAATCCCGACTAATTCTCCTTTTTGGGTTTGGAGGAGAATTCGAGGAAACAGTGAGAGCCATCCTGATTAGATAAAGTGATTAACCATCCTGATCCAGGTTAGAGTGCACGCTGAGTGTTTCTTTTCTCTCTCTCTCTCTCCTTGGCTACGACCATGACCCGACCCTAAACTAAAACTTATGAACCAACTTAACCGAACCTTCTTAAAACACATTGGCTTTTGGAATGTCACAGAGTTGCATATATCCTTGCTGCTTCTGTATCACCTTTTGCATTTCTCTATAACACCATGTATCACTACGAACTTCTACTCCTATTGGATAATCCATCGTATAGTTACATACGAACTCAAAGGAACCTGTTCCAGATTCGAGGATGGATTCTGGTTTTAGAGAAATAGAATAAGATTATTCGGTTGTCTTTTCCCTTTACCTTCTCTCAGATTGCGAGAGCTCTTAAGATTAGGAGAGTACACCTATTATGCTTATTGGATAGTTTTCTTCCAAACCATAGGCAGGTGCCGAATTATTGGATATAGTGCCTCAGAGTCAATTATTAGATCGTAGGCACGTGATTGCAATGATTGAGGGAGGACCTATACCGGTAGGACAGTCTTACCCAAGATGATAGTATGCTATCTGGTTTATCTTTATCATCGTGTACTGCTTCAGGTGACCTTATAGGTCACTATTGCACGTTGGTCGAGCCCTTAGGATTCTTGCTTGACGGCCAGCAGTATGATGGCGATCATATACGTGGGAGTTGCGGTCTATAAGCACATCCTTAAAGTGGTCCCTAGTCGTGGGAGTATTCGAGACAGGGCATCGATACTCCGGAGTAGACTAGTGTATACAGTCGAGACCCCGACGAGGGGCGGTGGCCGGTCTCACAAGCCACTGGTGTCAGTTGGTTCACCTAAGATGTATACAGGTGCTCATTGGGTTATGAGTACACCGGACAGGACTCGCCGGGAACCTGCTAGTTGGGATTATACCAGACGTCAGATAGCAGTTCCTTGGTGACATGTGTACAGGTTAGTTCATCGACCTGAGATCGTCATTTGTCTCGTGTGAGTTCCCACTGTGCTTTGATTACTACCCTACTGTTCCCCTCCGAACGGCGGCCAGGACATGGGCGTCTTGCCTGAGATTCGGGGCAGATGCTATTTGGTTTTATCCGTCCACCTCTCCAAAGATGCCAAGTTGATTTATGGCACCATGTATCGGAGGTTTAGACGGATGCGGCCGATGTAGCAGACTTCGTCAGATTCCCCCTCGTTAGAAGGGTTTTTGATTGTGGGGACGCTCTTTCCTGCAGGCGCAAGCCCCTGCAGTTAATTACGCTACCGCATCGCGGTAACAACTTTCTCCTTCTCCAGAATTTCATTTCGTGTCGTGGGTGTTTGTTTTGTTTGTGGTTGCCCGTGGATTGTATACGGAGACTAATTTATGTCGTCGCCCGTAGGACGTGGATTAGTCCAAATCCGTATTTTCTTAGATTTGGGTTTGGTGTTTTGGTTTAAGGATACGTTAGCCCTATTCAAGGCTAAGATCAACTTAAACTTTTGTTAAGGATACGTTAGCCTAATCTCCAGACTAAGATCAACTTAACGGGATCGTTTGGATCTGACAAGAGAGCAATTGGCTCTATTGTTTAGTTTAATGACATTGCGGTCGATTCCCAGTTTAGGGACATGGTGGTCCATTACGTGTATGGCCGTCGGGACCCATCACCTCTCTGACGACGTTGAAGGATTACAACGATAGGTGTCATAGGAGTTCAGAGATGTACCCTTGAGACGAAGTTGATTAGGGGATCTATAGTCCGATTTGGGATTAAAGTCTGTTTGAAGGTTTAAGGATATGTTAGCCATTTTTGAGGCTAAGATCAACTTAAATGGGATCGTTTAGATCCGACAAAAGAGCATTTGGGCTCTGTTGTTCCAGTTTAGGGATATAGTGATCCATAGGTAGTTTAAGACATTGCGGTCCATTGCCAGTTTAGGGACATGGTGGTCCATTTCCAGTTTAGGGACATAGGGGGCCATCGTTCCCATTTTAGGGACGGATATTAGTTTAAAGACGCATTAGTCCATGGGTTTAAGGACCCCATAGTCCATATAGATGTGTTTAAGGACGCATTAGTCCATTAGTTTAAGGACGCATAAGTCTATGGGTTTAAGGACCCCACAGTCCGTATTAATGTGTGGTTGTCGGGACCTGTCACCTCTCTGACGTCATTGAAGGATTACAACGATAGGTGTCAGAGGAGTTCGGAGATGTACCCTTGAACCGGATGTAAATTGATTTAAGAGAGCAGACTTGCTCAGTCAATTTAATTTGAGGACTTACGGCCATAATTGGGCTAAGTCCAGTTGAGAATATTCAACGTTTTTATCTTTGGCCAATTAGGCCTGTGCTAGGGCTTTGCCCCTGTTTAATAATGCACTGCATTTTCTTTTGGCCTGCTAGTCCTTTTTGATTTGGGCTCTGTCCCCTTTTTTATAATGCAGAGCATTTGTTTTGGTCCATTAGGCCTCTTAATTGGGCCTTGCCCCTTTTAAAATTAATGCATTGCATTTTATTAGGCCTATTAGGCCTTTTTTAATTGGGCTCAGCCCTTCTTTAAATAATGTAGAGCATTGATTAAACTGACAGAGTGCCACGTGGCCTGTCAGGCGCTTTGCGCCAATTAATGAGCGCAAGCGCATGTGGAGGTGACACGTGTCACGCTCTGGTGAGCGCAAGCGCATTGCGCTGCACCAGTGCGCTGCGCTGTTGCGCTGCTAACACGTGGCGCGCTCTGGTGAGTTGCGCCAATTTAAGAGAGCAGTGCTCTATTTTTAAAAGCGCATAGCGCAAGTTATTTTGGAGCTGACACGTGGCGCTCTCTGGTGGCTTGCGCCAACCCAGGAGCGCAACAGTGCAGATTTACAAGTGCAAGGTACTGTTTTAATATCTTGATCCAATTTTGGATTCAAGAAAAGAATCTTTAAGATTCCAGAACCAATGGTTCATAAAAAGGCAATGCCTTTGTTATTTATTATATTTTTTATTGAATATCCTTGATCTTGTTCTTAGATCAATGATCTTTTCAGAAGAAATTCTTCTTTTTATAAAGGTTTTACCTTCTTTTTCCTTCCTGAATTCTTTTCAAAGTTCTTTAGAGGAGTTCTCTCTTTTTTTTCTGTGTTTTTTCTGTCTCTCTGTGTCTTTTGGAATTGGGGTCTATGGGCCTTTATATAGTGCCCATTAATTTGTTAAATTCGTTAAAGAGATCTTTCTCTGAGTGATTTAGGGATTTTTCCCCACCATTGGATTTTTGATCCAAGGGCTTCTGTTTTACAGAAGGCAATCTTCTTGTTTTTAACAAGATTGAGAAAGATCTTTCCAGAATTTTAATTCTTTTTGGCGCAAGCGCACCTGTGCTTGATACGTGTCGCACAGCGCACTGCGCTGCCACGTGTCGCGCAGCGCAACCGCGCTGCCACGTGTCGCGCAGCGCAACCGCGCTGACACGTGTCGCGCAGCGCAGAGCGCAAGTTGTCTAAAGCGTTGCTTCCTTTATAGAGCCTTACTCTGATTGAGTGTGCTGCCTTCGGCGCTGCGCTCCCTGCGCTGGCGTGTCTGATTTTGACACGTGGCGCTCTGCGCGCAGCGCAGGGGATCTGAAGCGTTGCTTCATTTATTTTAATTTTAATTTTCACTTTAATTTTCAAAACAGAGCTTTGCTCTGATTTGGGAAACAGAAGCGTTGCTTCGTTTCCCGCCTTAGAATTTGAACAGAGCTTTGCTCTGATTGGGGTAAACAAATGCCCCCCACCGTTGCGCTTATGTGGCCCTAAACGTGAGCGCAGCGGTGGCAGAATTCCAACCGTTGCGGCAACTTTTGGAAGTTGAAAGGGTTCTCAATGCCTATAAATAGGACCTTTGGTCCCTCAACAGATGATTATCATCTTCAAAATTTTTACTTTCAGAATCTCAGAGCCCTGCTCTTTATTTTCAAGAACTCCAAGAGTTAAACTCTTAAAACTTTTAGGTAAATTTTTTTATTTCAATTTAAATTAAATTAAATTAATTTTCATTGACAGAGCCTTGCTCTCAATAGATCCCTGATCTAAAGAAAACCCATTTAGGGTTTCACTTAGCAGAGCTTTGCTCTAAAGGGGTCTAAAGAGAACTAAGGAGAACCCTATTAGGGTTCCCTTAATAGAGCTCTGCTTTCTAAAAGATTTTCCTTGTATTTTCTCATTTCATTAATGGGGCTTTGCTCCTTCCAAATCATATAGAAGAATTCTTAAGAGTTTTTTGCGGATCTTGGAGGTTAAAGAATGGGATTTTATTTCTTGATGAATTGTATCATCTTGCTTAATCAGTGTGCCTGATAATTTCTCTGATTTTCTTTTACAGAAGTAATGGACGCCCACATGTACGATCTCGACGAGATTATCTCTTACGGAGACATCCGCCGACTCGGCCGTTCTCAGAACCGAGAATTTACCAACGCCGAGTGTGCCAAAATCATGAGCCGCTTCGACGCATACGACGGTCAACTGCTTCCTCGGCGCTCCCCTCTCCTGAAGCTTATTGTGGGAGCAATTTGGGAAGCGCTTCCTCTATTCTGTACTGGTGTGCCACTTGGGGCATTGGATGCCGCCGAGGATAAGGTGCACTCGGTGTATCTGATGAGCCTAATCTCAAAGAGGAGGCGAGATAACCTTATCGATCTTCTGCATTAAGCTTTTCAACATTCCGCAATACTTGCTACATATCGGAGGGAGGAGGACATCAGTGGGGATCCCGACGCTCGTGCTCGCGAAAGGAAGCACACTAGGATGGTTCGCCAGGCTTGGAAAGCCTTGGACAAGATTACTTTTGAGTTCCTCAATCCATGTCCTGGATTTGAGGTTTTGCCATTGTAATCATTTGGATAATGTCTTTGTTTATTGTCTTTATTGATGTAAAAGAATTTCAAGTATGAATGACAAATCTTTTGCCTCCTTCCTTTTATTTTCTGCTTTATTACTGGCACATTCTTTAAATAAGCATAGCCTATAAGCGATATAGAACATTCTGTCTTGAACATCTTGGGGAGTAGTGATGGCTTAGGCAGCAGGTTCAAGTCTGCTACCTAAGGCTTTTCAACTTCATGAGTCGTGAGGGTCTCATAAAGATTTTTCTCCCTACGAGTCGAGAGGATCTCGTAGGTGTATTTTCTCCTTAGGAATCGTGAGGATTCCTAAGTGCGTTTTCTCTTATAAGTCGTAAGGATCTTATAAGAGAATTTTCTTTCTTATGAGTCGAGAGGACCCGTAAGCGGTTGTTTCCCTCCTTGTCAAAATTCGACTTCGGAGAGTGAGACCCGTGGATAGTATGCAAGAGACCATTTTAGACCGATTTGCAGGGTCCCAGTGCTTAGGAAACAAGTTTTTTAGTCCCTGTTGCCTAAGGCTTTATCTTGCAAGTCGAGATGAATCGGGAAGTCCTCGCGAAGACACTTATTTCCTCACGAGTCGGGACGAATCAAGCAGCTCTTGTCAAGGACACTAATTTCCCTGAGTCGAAGTATTTTGCCGAGGACACTGGTTTCCTCGAGGTTGAAACGAATCGAAGTGCTCCTGCAAAGACACTGATTTCTCTGCGGGTCGACGCGAATCAAGAAGCTCTCATCAAGGACGCTAGTTTCCCTGAGTTGAGGAGGTTGCCAAGGACACTGATTTCCCTGGGGTTGAAACGAATCGGGGTATTCCTGCAAAGACGCTAGTTTCTCTGCGGGCCGACGCGAATCAAGATGCTCTCGTCAAGGACACTGGTTTCCCTTAGTCGAAGTATTTTGCCGAGGACACTGGTTTCCTTAGGGTTGAAACGAATCGAAGTGCTCCTGCAAAGACGCTGGTTTTTCTGCGGGTCGACGCGAATCAAGAAGCTCTCATCAAGGACGCTAGTTTCCCTGAGTTGAGGTATTTGCCAAGGACACTGATTTCCCTGGGGTTGAAACGAATCGGGGTATTCCTGCAAAGACGCTAGTTTCTCTGCGGGTCGACGCGAATCAAGATGCTCTCGTCAAGGACACTGGTTTCCCTGAGTCGAAGTATTTTGCCGAGGACACTGGTTTCCTCGGGGTTGAAACGAATCGAAGTGCTCCTGCAAAGACGCTGCTTTCTCTGCGGGTCGACACGAATCAAGAAGCTCTCGTCAAGGATGCTAGTTTCCCTGAATTGAGGTATTTGCCAAGGACACTGATTTCCCTGGGGTTGAAACGAATCGGGGTATTCCTGCAAAGACGCTAGTTTCTCTGCGGGTCGACGCGAATCAAGATGCTCTCGTTAAGGACACTAGTTTCCCTGAGTCGAAGTATTTTGCCGAGGACACTGGTTTCCTCGGGGTTGAAACGAATTGAAGTGCTCCTGCAAAGACGCTGGTTTCTCTGAGGGTCGACGCGAATCAAGAAGCTCTCATCAAGGACGCTAGTTTCCCTGAATTGAGGTATTTGCCAAGGACACTGATTTCCATGGGGTTGAAACGAATCGGGGTATTTCTGCAAAGACGCTAGTTTCTCTGCGGGTCGACGCGAATCAAGAGGTTCTCGTCAAGGACACTGGTTTCCCTGAGTTGAAGTATTTTTCCAAGGACACTGGTTTCCTCGGGGTTGAAACGAATTGGGGTATTCCTGCAAAGACGCTAGTTTCTCTGCGGGCCGACGCGAATCGAGGTGCTTTCATCAAGGACGCTAGTTTCCCTGAATCGAGGATGCTGCCAAGGACACTGATTTCCCTGGGGTTGAGACGAGTCGAGGTATTCCTGCAAAAACACTGGTTTATCTGCGGGTCGACGCGAATCGAGGTGCTCTCGTCAAGGACACTGGTTTCCCTGAGTCGAAGTATTTTGCCGAGGACACTGGTTTCCTCGGGGTTGAAACGAATCGAGGTATTCCTGCAAAGACGCTAGTTTCTCTGCGGGCCGACGCGAATCGAGGTGCTTTCATCAAGGACGCTAGTTTCCCTGAATCGAGGATGCTGCCAAGGACACTGATTTCCCTGGGGTTGAGATGAGTCGAGGTATTCCTGCAAAGACACTGGTTTCTCTGCGGGTCGACGCGAATCGAGGTGCTCTCGTCAAGGACACTGGTTTCCCTGAGTTGAAGTATTTTGCCGAGGACACTGGTTTCCTCGGGGTTGAAGCGAATCGGGGTATTCCTGCAAAGACTCTAGTTTCTCTGCGGGCCGACGCGAATCGAGGTGCTCTCATCAAGGACGCTAGTTTCCCTGAATTGAGGTATTTGCCAAGGACACTGGTTTCCCTGGGGTTGAAACGAGTCAAGGTGTTCCTGCAAAGACGCTAGTTTCTCTGCGGGTCGACGCGAATCAAGAAGCTCTCATCAAGGACGCTAGTTTCCCTGAATTGAGGTATTTGCCAAGGACACTGGTTTCCCTGGAAGTTGAACTGATCTGTGGTGGTCTTTCAGGTTTTATATAAGTTACCGTTAAAACCGTGAAGCTAGGAATTTGATCTTCGCTTCGTTTGCTGGCACTGCGTCTGCTATATCGAGACGAATGTCACGGTTGTCTCTATGTTGTTGGTGAACCGTCGAGATTTGGCTTCACTTTCTGGCGGAGCCTGTTGGGAAGGTATGGTGCCCTCTTTTTTTATGCCCTTGGATTGTATACAGGAATCGACGTGATCTCACCTGTAGGGCAAAAGTTTCATCATATTTTTTTATTATTGTTTTATTTCCGTGATGCTCTATCATTTCAGCTTTTATATCACGAAGGTTGCGATTGCCCAATCATTTCGGCTATTTTTCGCGGTGCCCAATCATTTCGGCTGTTTATTTTATTTTTACTCGTTGCTTTTTATTGCGAGTTGCCCCATCATTTCGGCTATTTCGTATGCATGTGCGGCCTACTGGCTTTTCGCCGTAAACCTGAAATTAGACACCGATTTCGGAATCAGCACCGCTATAACTGGGATATTGCCGGGAGTGAATTATCATTTGCCTCTGTCGATGTCGAACAAAGATGGCTTAGCGAACAGGGTTAAGGTCCTGTCGACTAAGGCTTTTGACTTCATGAGCCGTAAGGGTCCCACAAAGATATTTCTCCCTACAAGTCGTTAGGATCTTGTAGGTGTATTTTCTCCTTAGGAATCGTGAGGATTCCTAAGTGTATGTTCCTCTGTAAGTCGTAAGGATCCTACAAGAGGGTTTTATCCTTGTAAGTCGAGAGGACTTACAAGGGTCGTTCACCATGCGAATATATCCCCAGTCACGGATAGGACTTGGTTAGGGAAATGTTTATACGTGCCCGTGGATTGTATACAAGGATCAGTATTGAACCACTTGTAGGGCAATATCGAAGGTTGTGGGGGTTGCTTAAGCACAGGTTTAGGTCTCTCTAACTTAAGACTTTCAAATCTTATGAACCGTAAGGGTCCCATAAGAGAGTTCTCCTTACGAGTCGTGAGGATCTCGCAAGTGTATTTTTTCCTTAGGAATCGTGGGGATTCCTAAGTGTGTTGCTCCCTTGTGAGTTGTAAGGATCTCACGCGGGTGGTTTCTCCTTACAAGGTCGAGAGGACCCTGTAAGTGTCCTTTAACGAGGTTGCGCCCTTTCGGGTTTTCACAAATACTCGCCGGTAGTCCTGTTGTTTTTACTCACGGAGCCCTTTCGGATTTTCATCCGTGCCCATTTTGCTTATGGACATACCGTTTATTTTTTTTATTTTATTATATATATATATATATTTTTTAATTCTTTTTTTAATTTTTTTTGTATCGGCTTTGTGATGTTTCAATCCACCGTAGTTTATCGACGTCTCGGTCAATAGCTAGTTTTTGGACGTAGTGGTCCGTCATTAGTTTAAGGACGTTTCGGTCCGCTATTATAAGGATGTTTCGGTCCGGTCAGGAGAAGGACGGCTACCGCTTATAGAGTTTGAGTTTAGGAAGATAGCGAGTGGACATAGTCGTCGTCATCTATCATTGACCTAGGTTGTGGCTCATTAAGCGTAGTATTTCTTCAGGAAGCGACCGTTTATTGGCCTGAAAGGCCTTTCACCGTGCATATCCATGAGTAGATAGGCTCCACCCCGGTAGACCTTGTCTATTATGTATGGGCCTTCATAGTTCGGCTCGAATTTTCCCCGCTTGGCGCGATTGGGGATCATAGGCCTTTTGACCACTAGCACGAGTTCGCCTTGGCGGAATGTCCTCGGCCGGGTCAATCTTTCATATGAGCACGTCATCTTTGCTTTATAAGCTTCTAGATTTTGTTGCGCTATGAGCCGGGTTTCATCAAGGGCATCAATCTCCTCAAGCCGAAGGTGAGCATTTTCTTCGCCAGTCAACTCGTAGTGGACTGCCACTCGCAGAGAGGGTAACTCCATCCGAGGGGGAGTACTGCTTCTGTACTGAATACAAACGCGTACGGCGTTGTGTTCGTGGCCGTCTTGAACGTAGTTCGATACGCCCAGAGAGCCTCTTGCAGTCTCTCGTGCCAGTCCTTCTTATTTCGGGACACCGTCTTCTTCATGATCTTTGTCAAGGTCTTGTTGAAGGCCTTAGCTAGACCGTTAGCTCGCGGATTATAAACTGAGGAATATCTCCAGTCTATGTTATGCTGCTGCGCAAAGCGGCTAATCTTGTGGCTCCTGTAGGCTGGCCCGTTATCGGAGATGATCCGTCGCGGAGTTCCAAACCGGTAAATGACGTGCATCTTAAAGAAATGGAGGATATTCTCCGTCTTCACTTCCCTCAGCGGTACCGCTTCTGCCCATTTGGAGAAGTAATCAGTCGTCGCCAGGATGAAACGATGTCCCCTGGACGATGCTGGTTCGATAGGGCTGACTATGTCAGTTCCCCACATTTCGAACGGCCAGCTAGCCACCGTTGGATGTAGTGGATTTGGATGCTGGTGGATGAAGTCCCCATGGATTTAGCATGAGTGGCATTGCTTCGCATATTCGAGGCAGTCCTGAATCATCGTGGGCCAGTAGTAACCCATCCGTTTAATCTTCAACTTCATCTTTGGGCCTGCTTGGTGAGAACCACAGAGTCCGTCATGAACTTCCTGAATGACTCTTTTCGCTTCGTCAGGTCCTAGGCATCTCAACCACAGAGAATCAAACGACCTCTTGTACAGAGTATCATTGACGAAGGCGAAAGACAGAGCTCGTTTCATAAGCTGATGTCTTGAGGACGCATCTTCGGGCGTTCGACGGTATTTGAAGTAGTCTATAAAGACTTCTCTCCAATCCTCGGCCTTTTCCCGGTCTTTTATTTGCAGGGTTGTCTGCTCAGTCGCTCCCTTTTCTTCGGATGATTCCGGAGATATTTCTGCTGGGGGAAGCACCCGACGGCTTTGTACCACAATTCTGACGTCATCGAGATTCTCGTCAGCCAGTTCTTTAGCGAGCTTGGCTAATGCATCCGCTTTGCTGTTTTCCGCACGCGGTATGTTTTCCAAAGTGTAGGAGGGAATTTGGGTCAACAGTTGTTGCACCTTTTCGCCGTACTTCACCAGCTCTGGTTTGCACGTCTGGTAGTCGCCGTTTACTTGACTAAAGACTGGTTGGGAGTCTCCGTATATGAGGAGGTTTTCAATTCCCATGTCGATGGCGATCTCGAGGCCTGCTATCAGAGCTTCGTATTCGGCTTCATTGTTCGTCCTCGGCTCTGTTAAGGAGAAAGCAAAGCGCATTATCCTTCCTTGGGGAGTTACGAAGATGGGGCCTACCCCGATTTGATTATAGGGGTACTTTGTTTGCGCTTCTTCATGGAGGATGCTCCATCGAAATAAAGCTCCCATCGGGTATCACCACCGTCGATCGCGTCAAACGCATGTTCGTCTGGCAGTTCGCAATTCAGAGAAGAATCGGCAGGTATCGGATGCTCGGCGAGGAAGTCGGCGATGGCCTGGCCTTTCACCGCCTTGAGAGGATGATAGGTTATTGAGAACTCCATCAAGAGTAGGGCCCATTTAGCGAGCCTCCCTGTCAATATGGCCTTCGACATTAAATATTTAAGAGGGTCCACTTTCGATACGAGCCGGATTTCATACGCCAATGCATAGTGCCTGAGCTTTGTTACCGCAAAGATCAACGCCAGGCAATGTTTTTCGATGGGGGAATAGTTGCTTTCTGCCCCCAGTAGAACCCGACTCAAATAGGAGAGTGCTCTTTCTTTCCCTTGGTCGTTCTCTTGTGCCCATAATGCGCCTGAGGAACCTTCGAGGGCAGTTGTATAAAGAATGAGAGGCTTTCCCTTAACCGGAGCAGCCAACACCGGCGGGTTCTGCTGGTACTGCTTGATCTCATCCAGTGCGCCTTGGCATTTGTGATCCCAGACGAACGGGGTTCCTTTCTTCATCAGGTGACTGTAAGGGCGGCACTTGCCTGAGAGATTGGCTATGAATCGCCGGATGTACGCGAGCTTTCCTTGGAGAGACCGCAATTGTTTGAGAGTCCTTGGCGGTGGCATTTCCATGATCGCCTTGATCTTCGACGGATCTATCTCGATACCTCGGTGCCGGACGATGAATTCTAGGAATTTGCCTGAGGAAACTCCGAATGCGCACTTGAGAGGGTTCATCTTCAAGTTGTATTGCCGAAGGCGTTGAAATACGATCTTCAGATGCTCGAGATGTTCCTCGTATAATTTGCTTTTCACCACAAGGTCATCAATATAGCATTCGATGATTTCATGTATGAGGTCATTGTTCATATCATAATATTGCATTTTATATTCCCCATTCTTATGCGTTTTATAAAGAAACAGGTGCTTTTGACACATGTCTGCTACATGTTACAGGTTACTGGTTTTTGGAGCAAAAACAGTGAAAAAGACACAAGACGACAGAAAAAGGGACATTTGACCAACAAATAGAAGGATCCCAGTCAAGCCTAGACAAAGAACAGTGCAAGGTCCAAAATGTCAAGGCAAACGGTTAAAAGATCGCTACAAGTTTTTCGCTGAAAGATCTGGAGAAGAATAAGAAGCCAAACAGAGAAATGAACTGAAGAAATAACAAGCCCAAATAACCAGAATGCAGCCCAGGAAATTTGGTGAGCTGAACTCACCAAAGGGCCGCGGAACCACGGCCCAAGGCATACCTATACCGCGGTTCCGCGGCCATTAAGTGCCCGTGTCGGTGCAAATTTCTTGTGACGGTGCGTCGGTGCATGGGTTGGAATTTTTCGTGGGCATATCTGTAATTGCACATGTGCGAATCCCGTAACCCTAAATTTCCCTGTTTCCTTATAAAATTGTAATCAAAATATTGTAACCCTATGCCTCTTTTCAATTAATAAAAATTCAGAATGTTTTGAGGATTGAAGAGCATCACTTTCCTGTAAGTTCTTTTCAATTTCTGCCCTAGTTTATAATTCATTTTTTTTTGCCCTAGCTCTAATTTAATTATTGCCTTAGATAAACCATTCCTTTGCCCTAAGTAATTCTAGTATAGAACCTTTTAATCTGCGGTAGATAATTAGTTCTTTAAATCTAAAAAAATTCATATAATAAAAATGCTATCTTTACTAGATCCCCTAATGAGCGAGTAATTTCCTCGCTTGTTAGGGTTAGGAATAAGGGAGGGGTTGAGAGATGAATATCTCTCATCTTTTTCAAGCCCAATAACTTGTAACAAATAGAACTTCATGCACGCATGCATGATCCGCTCCCTACGGCACCCTACCCACGAGGTAACAGTGAAACCGTAGTATAAACGACCGGACATGCATGACGTCCATGAAGGTTATAGCAATTGGTAGGAAAGGACGGACAAGGATCTAGAGGAAGAAACTTCGTTTCTTCCCAATCATCCTAATCCCCTTTACTAATAATTGTTATAACTTCTAAAAGGATTTAATTGAGGGCATTGAAAGAGGTGTTAATATCAATCTTATCAAACCCTACTTTAGACCTAACCCTAGCAAGTTCTTTAACCATCGTACAACTTAGTTTTTAAAATCAATCAACAAAAACCAAACAACCATTGGAATCAACTCGTGAGAACACTTAGGAAAATTACACATCCCTGTGGATCGACGCGTATTCATCGGCTAGCTTCATGCGACGCCGTTTCTGATTACGGTAAAATATTTTTGGTCGTTAAAAACCTGCATTCAAATCAAATGGCCCCGTTGCCGGGGATGGCGTAAAATTTCTTGTGTGTAATTTCGGGTTGATATAAATTTTTAAAATCATAAAAATCTGAAAATAGAAAAAATACAAAAACATTTTATCAATTTTTATCTGTTTGAAGGGTTTTATTGTTTGAATCTTGCAGGAACAGTGAAGAATCGCGAATCTGGAAATTTACAGAAGGCTAAACAGAAAAGTGCACATCAGAACAGAGGGGAAATTTGATAACAGAGCAGTGCAGTTTTTTTCAGAGAGTGATCCCTCCAGAAGACCGCGCTTCCGCGGCATTTTTGCCCATAAACCGCGGTTCCGCCACAAGGTTGCCATGTCAGATCCTAAATTTTGCATGGTTTGATCCCTCATTCTCCCCTCTGCAACCTACAATATACCCTTTGCCAAAACTTTCTGCAGGAATTCTTTGCGCTAAAAATCTTCTCTCCCCTTCTAAATAACAGATTTTCTGCAGGTTTCTTTGCGCCACGCTAAAAAAATTTGATTGCAAGTGAATTTAATGTTTTGCATGATTTAATCGGACTTTAAGGGGCTATTGACCAAACTCAGATTGGATGGGGATTTCATCACCCTTCTCAGGACCCCAGAAAGCACTTAAAGCATTTGCATCGACCACAATTAATTAAAAAAATACTAGACTCAGCCCTAAGGACTTCGAGCTCAATAGGAAAAAGGACTAGACATAGGCATCGACCGTTTATCCTAACTGACTTTGCGGTGTCTAGGCAAGTGTGTCAAGGCAAGTGGTTACTTAATTAGGACCGCTACTTGTAGCGGGGAGCCTCCCACTTACCTGGCACTTACCTGGCCGCAATTGGCGGTGAAGAGGCGGTTTGAGGTCCTATTTCTAGCCCTAGTTAGGAGCTGTCTAGCTGACCTAGGTGACCCTAGATCTAGGCCTGATTGTGCATGTGTGGTTGATCGCGTTTGCGTCTCAAGTCTCTTTTCAAAAACCTCTTTGCAAAACTCTCACATAAATAAAAAAAAAAAGAAAAATCTTTTCAAAACTTACAACTTGTCGCTAAAGAAAACTTGCACCTCACTTACACCACTTCCTTTCATTGACGTTCTCTTACCTCCACATTCTGTCTTTTATTTTTCTGACTACGCTACCCCTTTAGTGTATGTCACTTTGGACTAGGGACCCTAGCGTCCGATTAGTCCGTGTTTCGTTGGTACCGACCGACGAACCCTTCGACACCGAAGTCGACATTTCGTCCACTTTCTTACCTCCACCTTCAAATTCTTCTTCCGAAGGCATGTCGGGATTCAACCCCAACAATACCTTACCGACGGGAATGATTCCACCTCCATTAGGTGCGAATAACCCGAATCAACCGCCTGTTGAAGCGCCCACACGAGTCGCGCTCCAGGATCTCTTCTATCCTGTTCGCACTTCTTTACCCACCTGTCTTTCACCCCCACCGGCAAATGGGGACAATTTTGAAATAAAACCACATTTCATCAATATGCTGCCAAAATTTCATGGTTTGGAATCTGAAGATACTTATATCTTTATCAATAAATTCCAAAATGTTTGCACTATGATGAAAACGACCCAATTAAGTGATGACGCTATAAGGCTAAGGGTCATTCCTTTCACCTTATGTGACCTAGCCGAGAAGTGGCTATACAGCACAGCATCACATTCCATTAGAAATTGGGACGAGTTTGTGAAGGCTTTTCTTAAGAAGTTATATCCTCATCACAAAACTGCTAGAATCCGTAATGAGATTATACAATTTTCATAGCTTCCTTCCGAACCATTTTGGAAGTGTTTCGAGAGATTTAAAGACCTACTCGTTCAATACCCTCATCATGAGATCGAAAGTTGGCAACTTTGCCAAACATTATATGAGGGATTGAACTCGGCAACGAAGCGGTTGCTAGAAACCATCTGTCAAGGTCACTTTCTCTCCAAATCTAGTGAGGAAGCGTGGCAGTTTCTTGAGGATCTTAGTGAACAAACAATTCAGTGGGAGAGCTCCAAGACCACATCATCTTCTTCTAGTGGTCAATTTAGGGCAGGCATATATCTAGTAGAGATGTCAATTGCTATGAAGGCCGAGATGGCCGCTCTTACGAAAAAGCTAGAAGCGATTGAGACCAAAATCTCATCGTCTTCTCCTGCCCCTGTTGTGCCTCCACGAACTATTTGTGCTTGTTGCTCGAGTCCATCACATCTCACCGAAGAGTGTCCTTACAATGCATCTACTCAAGGACAGGATCAAGTCAATGCTGCCTTTCAGCAACGACAGAGAAACGATCCATACTCTTCGACATACAATCCGGGGTCGAGGAGTCACCCAAATTTCGCTTGGAACCAAAATCAACAATTCCAAGAAAATAACAATTTTCAAGGGCCTCCTCCACAACAACAACAAGCACCTCCACAAACTCAATTTCAGCAGCAACCTTTCCAACAGCAATCTTACCCTAATCAAGTGAACAATTTTGTGCCTAACAATTCTTACGCGCCAAACAATTTTGTTACCTAACAATGACAAGGTTAGCTCGCTCCAAAGAAGTCTAGATGCGTTCCTTAAGCAATCTACACAATCTACAGCAAGATTAGAGACTTCTATTCAATCTTTGGTGCAAAACAGTGCCTCTCACGATCAAAGCATCAAATCTATTGAAGCACAAATTGCACAACTCAATGCAGCATTGAGCGAGCGAGAAAAAAGAAAGCTCCCATCTCAACCACTGCCCAATCCTGGTCACGCACATGCTGCATATCAACAGCAAACTCATAACTTAAACGCTGTGACCACGTTGAGATCGGGAAAAATGTTGCAAAACAATGTGGGTATTCACGATGACACTCCTGCCGGTGGTTCTTCTTCACCTTCTTCTTCTTCGTTAGAACCTGTTCTCCCTCATTCACAAGGCTCTACTCCTTCTAGCTCGAACGGACCCATTTCTCACAACATGAACACATCTACACGGGGTTCCGTTCCAACTCAATAATCTGATCCGCAAAAATTAGACTCAATAACATTTCAAAATGCTCCTTTTCCAAACCGGTTGAGATCCAATAAACCAACTCCACAAATGGAGAAGATTGTTGAGCTGTTCAAGCAGGTTAGCATAAATATCTCTCCTTTGGATGCAATCCAGCAAGTTCCTTCATATGCAAAAATCTTAAAGGACTTATGCACCAAAAAGAAGAAGTCACAAGTACCAAAGAAAGTTTTTGTGGCTAGTGCTATTAGCGATGCTTTTGTCAATTCTTTACCCCAAAAGCACAAGGACCCCGGTTGTCCTACTATTTCGATAACAATTGGGGACAAGAACATCAATAGAGCACTACTAGATCTTGGTGCTAGTGTCAATTTGCTACCTTATTCTGTGTACGAGCAATTAGGCATTGGAGAGCTTAAGCCCACTCACTGTACTCTCCAAATGGCTGATCGATCAATCACCCATCCAAGGGGTGAGCTAGAGGATGTGTTGATCAAAGTTGGGGAGTTCATATTCCCAGTTGATTTTATTGTTATGGACACACAACCTGTTGCTAACTCACGGAACCAAATTCCGGTGATCCTCGGTCGACCATTTTTGGCCACTTCCAACGCCGTGTTAAACTGTCGCTATGGCTCCATGACTCTATCCTTCGGGAAGACGTCTAGTGAGTTCAATATTTACAAGTTAGGAAGTCTGCCCCCCATGCCTAATACTAGTACACAAGAAGTTTGCTCTATTCACGAAATCACGCAGGAGGACTGCGGGTTTGAAAGTTTCTTGTTTGATGAGAACAGTTTTGACGCTACTAGTGCGTCCCTCCTTGAGCCTACCACAGTTGACACAACCAATATTGATTATGAAAGTTTCACTTTTTTGGATGATGACGACTCACAGCCCGAATATGAGTCTTTTGAATTTTTGGATGAGTTAGTTGAACCATCCGAATCGGTTATTTGCAGTGATTTCGAACCTGTGTTGGAGTCCTTTGAGTTCGAGGTAGATTCCGTAATGATTCTTTCGCCTCCGAAACTCGAACTCATGTCCTTGCCACCTCACCTTAAATATGCTTACATAGGTGAGAATGAGACTTTTCCCATTATAATATCAGCCTCTCTAGCCTTCGAGCAAGAAAACGCTATTTTAAAGGTCTTACAAGATAGGCGGCAAGTTTTCGGTTGGACTATTGCGGACATCGAGGAGATTAGTTCCCTCATAATTGAATATCATATGAAATTGATGGATGATGCCAAGTCAATAAAGGACCCACAGAAATATTTTGGGGGTATTGTGATGAGTCAACCTCCTCCTTTAGAAATTGAACCACCCCCATTTCTTTTAATAAGCTATGAGAATGCAAATATTCCACTGATTGCTGATCATTCTCATGCTTGTTTTGATTCATCACCACATCATATCTATTCACTTTCATACTTTCCCTGCCATCACCCCTATCTCCCCAATTCTTTTTGGATCGATACAACATGTTCTTCCACCAACCGACACTCTTTACAAATAAATTTTTCGACTGGTTGGTGTTGATGTTTGGTCTGTGCAAAGTCTGGCAGTAATGTCTAACATTGTTTCACTGAAGTTTGGGGGGGCCTTTCTGTATATATTTTTGTTTTTCTTTTAACAATAAAAAAAAATTTAAAAATAAATAAACATGGGAGTGCCGACATTTTGACCCTCTTGGTGCAGCATGACAGTGAGGACGCTGTCAAGTTTAAGTTTGGGGGTATGCTCGGTACGTTTTCTTCTTTCGCATTCATCTGTACATTTTGCATTTGCATACTTATTTTGAAAAAATCTATAAAAAATTTGAAAATTTCAAAAATTATAAAAATAAATGTATTCAATTTTGACCTTATTTAACTTGAGTTTGACAAAATAGGTTAACTGGCTAAGAACAACTAGATCTTAGACTTAGTAAATTAAAAACCGTAAAAATAACCTTCTTTAAAGATTAACGGTAGAAAGTATATGTCTTTGTAGTTTATTTAGAAATAGGCAAATTTTGAGTTCACTTTTTGGGCTAAGTTGAAATAAAGGAAAAATATTGATATTCTTATTAGAGTATAAGTTTGAAAAATAATTCCTAGCTTAAGTCTATATTCTGAAAATGTATACCTTACAAATTGCACAATCACGCACCTTGAAACTTGGAATAGTAGAAGAGACCTTGAAATGCTCTTGTCTAAAGTCCTTAGTACGAAGAAAATAAAAAAAATGTGTGTGAATAAAGAAAAAAATGAACACTGGTCTTTGTGATTACTTAAGGTTGCAAAAATAGAAAAAATATTTAGCGAGGGTGCTTCATCACCTAGTGCCTTAGACCAACTGGTTTGGGAGTCACTGCTAAAAATCCTTGGGTGTTGCAAGACTAGGAATTACGCTTTAGAGTGCAAACATATCTTGTAATCGGTTGTTGGTACCTTAAGAAGTATTAACAATCGCATGAAGGATGTGTAAGCAAAAAATTCATTAAGAATTCACCAATTAATAAGTGCTTTGGACAACGGACAAGGGTATGATTGCTTGATTTGAATTTCCAAGTGTAGGGGTGATTTATACACACACGTGGGGATATATGATTAGAGTTGAGATAAGAGAAAGGAATGAAGAATAGAACTTGTATTTTTAGTGGAGTTGATAGAAAAATTCCTAAATGGAGATGGAACCTTAGAAGGAAAACTTAAGAAATGCCGAAGGCTGAATGAGTCTATCGAACATATATAATCTTAAGTTAAATGATGAGGAAGTGTGAAGAATATGGATGGATAATTTATGAGTTGACGATAATAGAATTCCTTGTTAGAAAACCTAATTGGTGAATTAAAGTTAAAAAGCCAAATTGATAGGATTTTGTGGGTGTAATCCGCTGAAAACCCTCAGGAGACAACACTCCTCCTACTAGGGACACCTAGAGGTTTAACGGCTTGTTGCACGTGCTCAGTGCAATAGCATTTCCCTGCGAAATTGCGGTTAGGTTCTATCGAAAATAATAAGTTTGCTCAAGGACGAGCAAAAGATAAGTTTGGGGGT
Organism: Agapanthus africanus; assembly: GCA_030015575.1. Taxonomy (NCBI): domain Eukaryota; kingdom Viridiplantae; phylum Streptophyta; class Magnoliopsida; order Asparagales; family Amaryllidaceae; genus Agapanthus; species Agapanthus africanus. The sequence continues at coordinate 238,032,199 of CM057337.1, forward strand.
ATTTGTTCATATCATAATATTGCATTTTATATTCCCCATTCTTATGCGTTTTATAAAGAAACAGGTGCTTTTGACACATGTCTGCTACATGTTACAAGTTACTGGTTTTTGGAGCGAAAACAGTGAAAAAGACACAAGACGACAGAAAAAGGGACTTTTGACCAACAAATAGAAGGATCCGAGTCAAGCCTAGACAAAGAACAGTGCAAGGTCCAAAATGTCAAAGCAAACGGTTAAAAGATCGCTACAAGTTTTTCACTGAAAGATCTGGAGAAGAATAAGAAGCCAAAAAGAGAAATGAACTGAAGAAATAACAAGCCCAAATAACCAGAATGCAGCCCAGGAAATTTGGTGAGCTGAACTCACCAAAGGGCCGCGGAACCGCGGCCCAAGGCCTACCCATGCCGCGGTTCCGCGGCCATTAAGTGCCCGTGTCGGTGCAAATTTCTTGTGACGGTGCGTCGGTGCGTGGGTTGGGATTTTTCGTGGGCATATCTGTAATTGCACATGTGCGAATCCCGTAACCCTAAATTTCCCTGTTTCCTTATAAAATTGTAATCAAAATATTGTAACCCTATGCCTCTTTTCAATTAATAAAAATTCAGAATGTTTTGAGGATTGAAGAGCATCACTTTCCTGTAAGTTCTTTTCAATTTCTGCCCTAGTTTATAATTCATTTTTTTTTTGCCCTAGCTCTAATTTAATTATTGCCTTAGATAAACCATTCCTTTGCCCTAAGTAATTCTAGTATAGAACCTTTTAATCTGCGGTAGATAATTAGTTCTTTAAATCTAAAAAAATTCACATAATAAAAATGCTATCTTTACTAGATCCCCTAATGAGCGAGTAATTTCCTCGCTTGTTAGGGTTAGGAATAAGGGAGGGGTTGAGAGATGAATATCTCTCATCTCTTTCAAGCCTAATAACTTGTAACAAATAGAACTTCATGCACGCATGCAAGATCCGCTCCCTACGGCACCCTACCCACGAGGTAACGGTGAAACCGTAGTATAAACGACCGGACATGCATGACGTCCATGAAGGTTATAGCAATTAGTAGGAAAGGACGGACAAGGATCTAGAGGAAGAAACTTCGTTTCTTCCCAATCATCCTAATCCCCTTTACTAATAATTGTTATAACTTCTAAAAGGATTTAATCGAGGGCATTGAAAGAGGTGTTAATATCAATCTTATCAAACCCTACTTTAGACCTAACCCTAGCAAGTTCTTTAACCATCGTACAACTTAGTTTTTAAAATCAATCAACAAAAACCAAACAACTATTGGAATCAACTCGTGAGAACACTTAGGAAAATTACACATCCCTGTGGATCGACCCGTATTCACCGGCTAGCTTCATGCGACGCCGTTTCTGATCACGGTAAAATATTTTTGGTCGTTAAAAACCTGCATTCAAATCAGTCATTGAAGATCTTCGTCATGGCCCTCTGATAGGTGGCACCGGCGTTCTTTAAACCGAAGAGCATAACTTTGTAGCAGAATATACCTAGAGGAGTCCGGAAAGCGGTGTGCTTCTGGTCTTCGGGATGCATCTTTATCTGATTGTTGTAGGGTTCCTAGGCACTCTTGTGAAGGTTCATAAAGCATCAAACATGCCCGAATAAAATTTTACATGTGCCGAACAACCCAAAACCGGGATCTTTGCTAGATTATTAGGGTTTAACATGCAAGATAATATCTTTAAACCTAAGTGTGAGGGATTACAACCTTTGTAGTTCGCTCCTTCGCTTCACAAGCTCCGAGTAGAAGTCCCTTAGCCGCGATCCACGATCTCCCGGACTCAAGAGAGGCTCCACGACTCGAACGATCCATGCTAGCTTGTAGTGTTCCGCTTCTCCGATGATCTACGTCAAAGTTGTTATAACCCAAGCTCTCTCACTCTAATGAGGTGAACACCCTAATCTAATGGGCTAGATTAGATGAGAATGATGGAGTAGTATTTATGCTTTCTTTTTATATCATTTTCTCACAAGAACTCATCACAAAAGAAAACACAAGTGAGCTCTCTCAAAAACTCAAGAGAGAAGAAGATGAAAAAAAAATGAGATAATCCCTTTTGTGATGAATAGTAGATAAGAATATATGATTGATATGGAACCATGGTCAAGGATGATAGGCTTAACCTTTGTAGAGAATAAACTAGAGCTAGGGTTTGGTTAGGTTAAGTATGAGTCAAGGATAAGTATCAACCATAATATCTTAACCAAGACAAAAAAGGAAACCCTTCTAGAATAATCAAGAAAGAGCTAACCCTAATCAAACCCTAATCTCTTTTTATCATCCCTAAACATGTTTCATAATAAATCATATCATGTCACAATAATATATATCACATATATATTATATATTTGCAACAAAAGAAAATAATACAATTAACATATATCGCATATATATCAATGTATTAATCCGGTGAGAAAATGAAATAATAAAGCGAAAATATTAGATAATGTAATACAATATATCATATATATCATTATACATTAAATCATCAAATCAACACTTGATCCGACGATCCGGCTATATCAAATATAACTGACTAATATATCATGTACCGATTCATCGAATCAACACTTGATCCGATGTCTCGGTTCTGTTAGTTATATGTATGCCCTAGAGGCCAATACTATACATAGGATGTATATTGTAGTGGATGCTTGGACATATATAGGGAGGACTTTCTTGCTCGACATGATAGTATGCTATTTGGTTGCTCTTTACCTTAACGTGTACACCGATTGTCTCTCTGTTACATGTTGGTAAAGCCCTTAGGATGCGCACTTGACTACCTGGACTATGATGCGGATCATACTAGTGGGGACAGGGAAGTCCATAAGTACATTCTTCAAGGTCCCTAGTCGTGGGTGTATCGAGACAGGGCATCGATATACCATAGTAGACTAGCGTATACCTTCTCGACCCATACAGATGGGCGATGGATGATCCCATATCCATTGGTGTTTGACATCAGAGATGATATACGGGTGCTCAGTGGAGACTGGGTACACTGGACGGACTCGCCGAGAACTCCCAGATGGTATTATACCTTACGTCAGATGGCAGTTCTCTGGTGACACTGGTACAGAGTAGTCTGTTGACCCGAGATCGTCATAGAGTCTTGTGTGATTCCCACTGTGCTTTGATTTCCACCTTACCACGTCCAAGAGGGCGTGCAAAAAGGTGGCTTTTGGGTACAGTCCCGAATCACATGGAGGCAATGAGCGATAGGAGGGGATTCGTCTCTCCCGGTATAGGGAGTTGATGTTGCGCTGTGTTCGATTGGCTATAACCGGAAATCCCTGGCCAGGGTTACTGAGATTTACTGGTAAGTGTTACCAGTAGTTTCTCGAACTGTTATAGACCTCATATCGACACGACTTATCGAGCTACTGGGGTCTGACGTTTACCACCCCTAGGCGAGATATGCGACATATCAGACGACGAGACCGGACTGTACGGTAAGTGTTACTGGTTGGATTCACAGGAGTGTGAGCGGGCTTGCTCGTCGATCTTCTGATCGCTCAATACCCGGGTGGCCGTTACGTTTAGCAGACCGCTTGCGGCTTGTGGGTGCTTGATATGATTATCACCTGCTGCCGGCGTATTGACGAGTCTTTAGAGTCCTACACAGAGGTTTCCTGGCTCAAGCGAAACGAGATAGGAGCGCATATGAGATATGTGCAGGACCGAGAATAATGCGTGTATGTGATATCGTATTCTATTCTCGCGATAAATGTATCGATTGGTTGTATGCGATATAACCTAGTTATCGAATCAAGGATTGATTCGATAAGTCGATACATAGGATACTAGTCGGTTATATTCGATATGACCGGATCGTTAAATCAAGTGTTGATTTAATGATTTAATGTATAATTATATATTTGATATATTACTTTGCATTAACTAGTATTGGTTCACTTTAAATGGATTTTCTCACTTGGATTTACAAGTTGTATATATGATATACTTTTTGTGCAAATGATTATATCATGTTTGATGATACATGTTTACTTGGTTAAGTGCAAAGAATTAAACCATGGTTAAACTAATGATTAGGGTTTTGTTTATCCATTACTTATTTATTCTTTTATTTATTTGTTTATTCTTTTTGGAAAATAATAAGCATAAAGAAAAATGGTGGCTTTCTTTGGATGCATGTTGAAGCTTCATGAAGCTTTGACTAAGTGACCATTTTGTCTTCATGCTTAACCCTAACCATTCCTTCTAACCATGATTTATTCTCTACACTTGACCATGGTTGCCATATGATAAGTATTGTTTTATTTTCTTTTTGAAAAAATCTTATCATAACACTTTTCATCATCTTCTTCTTCTTCAAAGATGAAGAAAGCTTGCTTCATCAATGGCAACTTGAGTAATTGAGTGAGAAATCCAATTCTAAAGTGAACCCACTTCCTATTTCTTCATCCTCTACCACTTGCCAAGTAGTATAGGGTGTTTTCTTCACAAGTTTCATGACTTGGTGAAGTGGGAGCTTGATCTTGTGATGCCTCGACGTAGATCATCTTCGGCATCGTAGTCGATGACCTAGCCCGCCCATTTCTCCGATGAAGCCGACGCTAGAGCCCGGGATTCGATTTGGACAGCGAGGAGACTTCATTGCGGAGCTATGGAGGTGGAGGGCCGGATCTACAAAGGTTGTATTTCCGTTCTTATAGTTAAGTTGTTAACTAGTTTCCTTTTCGCCTAGACATCTAGTTAACGATCCGTATTAGGGTTTCTCGGCACTTGTAAAATTTTGAAATTGGCATGGTTGATGCCTTGTGAGACCTCATTAGAGTGCCTAGGAACCCTACAGTGGTATCAGAGCCTAGCTAGAGCCTTAGGCGAAGTGTAGACGACGTTTGAAGTCCGATCGAACCGAAACCCTAACACAAATTTGCTCTCTGGACTTTTTCCAAAAATTGGGTTTTTTCCAGATTAAAAATATGCAGAAAATTCAGCAGGAAATTCTAAGAATTACGGTGCAAAAATTACCTAATGATCTTTCTAAAGTGCGGCGGAACCGCGGCATTAGCGTGCTAATGCGGCTGTTCCGCGGCCATTTTGTCTCTTCTCCCATTGAATTTTGCACAGTAATTCCTATTTTGCAGTGCTGGTTTTCCTGGGATATTTTTTTTTCTAAACTCAAGAGTTGAGTTTTCTGGGTTGTATTGGGGACTCGGTGTTTCGATCGGATTGTCTAATTTTGTCTATGTGGCTTTCCGGATATTTTAGAATATGTTAAAAAGTTCGACCGGATATAAATACCCAACTTTTTCCCTGTCGGGAAATTTCCAAGTGTTGGATCTTTCCGTGGTTTAATAACGTTCTAAGTAGTGCAAGTAACGCGATGGTCCCTCTAGAAGACAACAAACCTTAACTCGATTATGTGACCGTCTTGAACTGCCCTTTGAACCTTAGGGTTTGGGGCAGTACGGCGTGCCACATGTGAGGCGTTGGCTTGACCCTTCTACGGCTGGATCGTTGGTACTGAGGCATGAACTGGATGTTTTTAAACTTGTTTCATGTGTTGATCTGTTTCGGGAAAACTTGGGTGTTTGACTGTTCGATCGAAAAGTTTAACATTTTCTATTTATCCGGAATGTGATACAATACTTGGAATCCACAAGTAGTTATGAGATAACTGAATGAAGGTTATAAACATAGCAGTTTAGTCTCACTTGATCGGTTGCCACGGAATTTTGATGTGATCAAAAGTCCGTCGCAATCACGTAGCGTACGCGGATACTCGCCGGGTAAACTTAATAGACAGCTTCGCTCCATAGCCCCGACCAAGTGACTGTAGGAGAACCCCGTCGCCGAAAGCATCCGTTCGGGTGCTCGCGGCAGCGGTGTTCCGCCTTGGTGCACTTCGTCGACGGTATCGGGGGTGCGGCCGTCTACTAAAGTTTGCAACGAGCATTCGATCAGGATGTCGGGAATCTTGTTGAATTGCCCGACTTGATATTGAAAAGTGTTTTCGATAATGAGACTGAAATGCGGGGTTTATAACTGTTAGGCATGCGATGTCTAAGAAATTCATTTGATTAGGCATGCGATGTCTATGCAGGTTGCGGATTCCAACTGTTGTAGTTTTACACTTTCTTTTCTGTGACCGTAAGTGTAATATGTGATATCGCCGGTTTCGTTGCTATATGTCAACGACAATTGGGATGCGCATATTTACTTACGTTGATGACATGTGATGTTATGTGTTGCTGGATATGTTATATTGGATCGTCGTGTTTGAATAGCCGGGGTTTTTTTTGTGAGATGAGTGTTTTTCATTTTCATTCATGTAAAAAACTTGTATGTAATATTCTTTTATTGGGGCACTTCCAGGTTGCGGAAGTTGTCACCCTTTGTATATTATTTACTTTTCTGCACTAGGATAGACCCAAGGAGGAAGGCACAAGTAACCGGGTTCTGGAGTCCAGTGGGAGACCAACTCGAGGAGTCGAGTCCGGGTCTCCTAACCCTAGAATTGGTAGGGTTGCTTGCCGCTCTCGTAGGGGTCTAGGGGTGTGGGTTTGGCTATTCATCGCGACTGTGGAATCCGTGTTTTATACTGGCTCGTATTGAAAACACGGACGTCCTAGTATATCCAATATTTCATATGATTCTTCTGCTGCGATATCTGTGATGTGATCATGTGATGTTCTGTGATAGATACTGTATATAGTATATATGATATATTATATAGGCGTTACTTATGTTTTACACCCGCGCTAGCCCTGCCCCGCTCTGCCGTTAGTTACCTAACCTAACGGTGCACGAGGGGACATCGAGGCGAATGCGGATGGCATAAGTGTACGTCGTATTTATCTGTGATGTTTAGGTACTTAAATGATGGGACTTCATTAATGTGATTAATGAAATAAAAGAAACCTAAGATGTTATAGAATCGAATTTCAAAAATAAAACAGGTAGCTACAGTTCTTGCTTTGCACAGCGGTATATATGATATATCCTGCACCTTATTCGATGAGGAAAGGACCGAGATCCCTTCACCGGGAGTGACTCCTTTAGCAATAACCGGCAGATGCTACAACCCTCGGTTTGTATTTTGATTGCTTCTATAGTTTTTGCTTTGCACAGTGATATATATGATATATCCCGCACCTCATTCGACGAGGAAAGGACCGATGATCCCTTCACCGGGAGTGACTCCTTTAGCAAAACTAGAAAAGCCTCAAAAGCACTCCATTTTAAAATCATTTGATTCTACAACGATATCAAGTTCATTACGCAATAGGTTTTCAGAAAAACCTGTCGTAGCCCTCCGTCATTTCAGATAAGTTGTATATAGTATTCGTGCTACATTTGTTGGCTTTCGTCAAGGTGTAGTGTGCGGTAGCTATATGCTGCTTATCTGCTGCATACGATGCGATTGGATTAGGGTAGTCATGCGGCTTTGTTGGCTTTCGTCAAGGGTCGTGCGGGTGGGTTTAATTCAATCAAGAAATGTACGGGTTGAACTTGACTAGCGGGCTATGGTTTGTTGGCTTTCGTCAAGGTCATAGCACGTTAGGGGCAAAATATTATCGGGAATTTCAAGTGTTGAAATTTGCAATGAGATTGCATACCTTCTATGAGATAGTTGGATCCCGATACCCGCTGCGAGTAATTGTTACTCCTGGGAGAGTTTTACACATTACAATTAGCCGATCAAGTAGGTGTCTAGAAAGGTGTCAACGGGGTTACGCCTCTGGGAAAACGAGGTTTACTGTAATTAGGTTCGTGCGAAAGCACGGGGGACCTCCCTCAAAGTACCGACACTGGCCTGGCTGAAAGATTGGCGAACTTGTAGTGTGTAATTAATCCCGGCTAGTCTTTCCTTTTAGGGTTTGAAGGAAGATTTGATAAAAAGCAGTGGGAGCCATCCTGATTAGATAAAATAAAAACCAATCTGATCTTGCAAGAGCACACGCTGAGTGTTTTCTTCTCTCTCTCTCCAGGTAGCGACCATATCACGCCTTAATCAAGATAATAATACAGAATATTGACCGAACCCACTTGTTATACTGAGCTGGGGAACGTTGGTCCCGCTCCAACTTATAATTGTTATAAGACAGAGTAGGAAATTGGGGATTACCAGAATTCCCGTGCCACCCAAACGAAGAGAGTGCATGCTGATGCATCATCTTCGGGTGTGTTCTTTATACAGAACTGTTTCTCTATTCTCTACGTCCTGGGTATTTGATACCGTATCAGGATTCCAGATATGTAATATGTTACATAGGGCTACAGAAAGGTAGAGAACTGAGAACGGGTGATAAGTTTCATGAGGCAGAAAACGGGGCAAGTGTTGCAGCCAAGTCTGTTGGTCACTGTCACCCTGTATTCCAAATACATTGATTCTGAACGAATGTTATTAGATACCGAACCTGATATACAAAATCATATCACTCTCTTTAATAGTAAAGAAATGATAAAATTTTTGTAATATTGGATAATGTTTTGAACATTTCCTATATCAAAAGTTGATCGGTTCAGGCACGTTATCTAAAAGCATTGATGTTCTAAATCAAACTACAGTTCTTTAGTATACGGAACACACAAAAGAGGAAGAGTTCAGAAACGAACAAATCCTTCTTGGGGCATTGTAGACTAGGTCATATCAATGCGATCCGACTGGCTGAAGTTACATTTTAGATGCATATTTAAATCAGTTTGAATTTACATCTTATGAAACTTGCCAGTCATGTCACAGAGATAAGATGACCATAGCTCCGTTTACTGGAAACAGAGAAAGAGTTAGTGAACTCTTAGGATGATACATGTTGATGTATGTAGGTCCCCTGTCTACACTTGCCAAGACCGGTTCTTTATACTTCATTACATTCTCTGATGATCTTTCAAGATTCAGACCTATGTTCCTGTTGAAACACAAGTCTAAACCTTTTGAGATATTCACAGAATATAAGTTAGAAGTAGAGAACCAATACGGGTATAAGTATTATGTCCTTTGATGTGATCAAGGAGGAGAATACTTGAGCATGGAAATCCTGGACTATTCTAAAGGAGAATGAGATTCTCTCTCAGGATTACTCTTCCGGATACACCATAGCACGATGGTATATCGGGGCGGAGCAATCACACCCTATATGATAAGGTGTGCTCTATAATGAGTATTACTGTGTTTCCTATTTCCTTTTGGGAGTTATGCACTTGAGAAGCTGCATACCAATTGAATTGGGTTCCAATCAAATCAGTTGCCTACCACTCCATATGAGATATGGTATGGGAAGAGCCCATGTCTTAAGCTAGTTAAGATTTGGGGTTGTCCGGCCTATGTCTAAAAGCAAAATCCGGACAAACTCGAGGCAAGGTCTGTAATGTAGAACTGGAAAGGTTCCAGCTATACAAACTACAGCAGATGATTTGATAAAACCAAAGGATTCAATAGTTACCAATGAACCTCAGCCTCTCCGCCGATCTAGTAGGATTCCTCACCCACCTAAGAGATACTTCGGTTTCTCTATGACAGTGGGAGCGAGGATTGCATCATAAGATGATGACCCAACTAGTTTCGAACTGGCCATCAGGAGTGGGACTCTGTAAGAATGGCTGGATGCTTAGCGATCTGAGATGGAATCCATATACACCAACAAAGTATGGACTTTGGTTGCTATATCTGAAGGGTTAAATCCCCATCAGGAGCAAGTATATCTTGAGAAGATTACTTGGTATAGATGGAAAAATTGAGACTTTCAAAGCTAGACTTGTTAAAGGTTTGCATCATTGACCAGATATGGATTTTGTTGAAACCTTTTCTAAGTAGCTATGCTTAAGTCCATCCAAATCCTACTTGCCACGGCTACATACCATGACTACGATATCTGGTGGTTGGGTATCATGACTGCTTTTCTAAATGATGTTTTAGAAGAGAGCGTCTATAAGTACACAGCCAGAGGGCTTCGTAGACAGTGGGAGCAGCGGAAACGTGTGCAAGATGCTTTATAGGATAAAGCAGGCATCGCGGAGTTGGAACATCTGTTTTGATATGGTAGTCAAAGAGTTTGACTTCATCAAAATGGTAGATGAACCTTGTATATACAAAAAGGTAGTAGGGAGTATGGTGATGATCCTCGTAGAGTACGTGGATGACATACTCTTGATAGGGAAGGAGTTTCCTATGCTACGCTCGGTCAATCTCCGTTTATCACAAGCATTCTCCATATAAGATCAAAGTGATACCTCCTAAATCCTGGGTTTTGGGTCTATGAGATAGATCTAATTGGATGTTAGGATTCTCACTAGTTGTAGTGAGAATGTATCAACCGATCCTAGGGAGAATCGCTGGAAGGGTTCCAGGGTGATAAAGACGACTGAAAGTCAGTCATAGGCATTGTCTTTACCCTCAGTAAAGGGACGGTATGTTGGAAGAGTTCCAAGCTAGATACCGTGGCATACTAGACGATAAAGGCTGGATACATCGCTACTTTAGATGCTACCAAAGAGGCTGTTTGGGTGTATATTAGTTCATGAGATGAACTTCGTTCCTACCATTGTGAGACAATGGAGTTGTGGCTTATGCCAAGGAACGCCCGTCCCATCAGTGACCCAGGCGTATTCTGAAGCAGCATCACCTGATCGTAGAGATGGTTGATCTCCAGGGGATCGAGGTTAGGAGAGTAGAATCAGAGGACAACACGGCGGATCCACTCACAAAGGCCTATTCCCAGAGAGAGACTTTTATGGGATGGTTGAGTATGAGATACTACAACCACTGCTACAGATGGCCCTAGTGCAAGTGGGAGATTGTTAGTTATATGTATGCCCTAGAGGCCAATACTATACATAGGATGTATATTGTAGTGGATGCTTGGACATATATAGGGAGGACTTTCTTGCTCGACATGATAGTATGCTATCTGGTTGCTCTTTACCTTAACGTGTACACTGATTGTCTCTCTGTTACATGTTGGTAAAGCGCTTAGGATGTGCACTTGACTACCTGGACTATGATGCGGATCATACTAGTGGGGACAGGGTAGTCCATAAGTACATCCTTCAAGGTCCCTAGTCGTGGGTGTATCGAGACAGGGCATCGATATACCAGAGTAGACTAGCGTATACCTTCTCGACCCATACAGATGGGCGATGGATGATCCCATATCCATTGGTGTTTGACATCAGAGATGATATACGGGTGCTCAGTGGAGACTGGGTACACTGGACGGACTCGCCGAGAACTCCCAGATGGTATTATACCTTACGTCAGATGGCAGTTCTCTGGTGACACTGGTACAGAGTAGTCTGTTGACCCGAGATCGTCATAGAGTCTTGTTTGATTCCCACTGTGCTTTGATTTCCACCTTACCACGTCCAAGAGGGCGTGCAAAAAGGTGGCTTTTGGGTACAGTCCCGAATCACATGGAGGCAATGAGCGATAGGAGGGGATTCGTCTCTCCCGGTATAGGGAGTTGATGTTGCGCTGTGTTCGATTGGCTATAACCGGAAATCCCTGGCCAGGGTTACTGAGATTTACTGGTAAGTGTTACCAGTAGTTTCTCGAACTGTTATAGACCTCATATCGACACGACTTATCGAGCTACTGGGGTCTGACGTTTACCACCCCTAGGCGAGATATGCGACATATCAGACGACGAGACCGGACTGTACGGTAAGTGTTACTGGTTGGATTCACAGGAGTGTGAGCGGGCTTGCTCGTCGATCTTCTGATCGCTCAATACCCGGGTGGCCGTTACGTTTAGCAGACCGCTTGCGGCTTGTGGGTGCTTGATATGATCATCACCTGCTGCCGGCGTATTGACGAGTCTTTAGAGTCCTACACAGAGGTTTCCTGGCTCAAGCGAAACGAGATAGGAGCGCATATGAGATATGTACGGGACCGAGAATAATGCGTGTATGTGATACCGTATTCTATTCTCGCGATGAATGTATCGATTGGTTGTATGCGATATAACCTAGTTATCGAATCAAGGATTGATTCGATAAGTCGATACATAGGATACTAGTCGGTTATATTCGATATGACCGGATCGTTAAATCAAGTGTTGATTTAATGATTTAATGTATAATTATATATTTGATATATTACTTTGCATTAACTAGTATTGGTTCACTTTAAATGGATTTTCTCACTTGGATTTACAAGTTGTATATATGATATACTTTTTGTGCAAATGATTGTATCATGTTTGATGATACATGTTTACTTGGTTAAGTGCAAAGAATTAAACCATGTTTAAACTAATGATTAGGGTTTTGTTTATCCAGTACTTATTTATTCTTTTATTTATTTGTTTATTCTTTTTGGAAAATAATAAGCATAAAGAAAAATGGTGGCTTTCTTTGGATGCATGTTGAAGCTTCATGAAGCTTTGACTAAGTGACCATTTTGTCTTCATGCTTAACCCTAACCATTCCTTCTAACCATGATTTATTCTCTACACTTGACCATGGTTGCCATATGATAAGTATTGTTTTATTTTCTTTTTGAAAAAATCTTATCATAACACTTTTCATCATCTTCTTCTTCTTCAAAGATGAAGAAAGCTTGCTTCATCAATGACAACTTGAGTAATTGAGTGAGAAATCCAATTCTAAAGTGAACCCACTTCCTATTTCTTCATCCTCTACCACTTGCCAAGTAGTATAGGGTGTTTTCTTCACAAGTTTCATGACTTGGTGAAGTGGGAGCTTGATCTTGTGATGCCTCGACGTAGATCATCTTCGGCATCGTAGTCGATGACCTAGCCCGCCCATTTCTCCGATGAAGCCGACGCTAGAGCCCGGGATTCGATTTGGACAGCGAGGAGACTTCATTGCGGAGCTATGGAGGTGGAGGGCCGGATCTACAAAGGTTGTATTTCCGTTCTTATAGTTAAGTTGTTAACTAGTTTCCTTTTTGCCTAGACATCTAGTTAACGATCCGTATTAGGGTTTCTCGGCACTTGTAAAATTTTGAAATTGGCATGGTTGATGCCTTGTGAGACCTCATTAGAGTGCCTAGGAACCCTACAGGTTCATATCTAAATATCGCGAGAATATAATACGGTATCTTATATCGCATTATCCTCGGTCCTGCATATATCACATATGTGCCTCTACTCCGTTTTGCCTGAGCCAAGAAACCTCTGTGTAGGACTCTAAAGAATCGTCAATACGCCGGTAGCAGGTGACGATCATATCAAACACCCACAAGCTGCAAGAGGTCAGCTAAACGTAACAGCCACCCAGGTATTGAGCGATCAGAAGATCAACAAGCTAGCCTGTCCGTTCTCCTGTAAATCCAATCAGTAACACTCCCGTACAGTCCGGTCAGTTCATCTGATATGTCGCATATCAAGTCTAGGGGTGGTATACGTCAGACCCCAGTAACCGATAAGTCGTGTCGATGTGAGGCTCATAACAGGTCAAGAAACTACTGGTAACACTTACCAGTATATTTCCATATCAGCCCTGGCCAGGGACTTCCGGTTATAGCCAATCGAACACAGCACAACATCAACTCCCTATACCGGGAGAGACGAATCCCCTCCTATCGCTCATTGCCTCCATGTGATTCGGGACTGTACCCAAAAGCCACCGTTTTGCACGCCTTCTTGGACGTGGTAAGGTGGAAATCAAAACACACAAGACTCTATGACGATCTCGGGTCTACAGACTACCCTGTACCAGTGTCACCGGAGAACTGCCATCTGACGTGTGGTATATCACCATCTGGGAGTTCTCGGCGAGTCCGTCCAGTGTACTCAGTCTCCACTGAGCACCTGTACACCATCCTTGATGTCAAACACCGATGGATATGGGATCATCCATCGCCCATCATATGGGTCAAGATGCGTATACGCTAGTCTACTCTGGTGTATCGATGCCCCGTCTCGATATACCCTCGACTAGGAACATTTATAGGATGTACTCATCGACTACCGTAGCCCCACTAGTATGATCTCATTATAATCGCAGTAGTCGAGTACAGATCCTAAGGGCTTTATCAACATGTGAGAGAAAGACAGTAAACCAATACAAGTCAACATGTTAAGATAAAGTGAAACCAAATAGCATACTATCATGACGAGCAAGAAAGTCCTCTCTGTATATATCCAAGCATCCATTATAATATACATCAAATGTACAACAATGGCCTCTAGGGCATATACATAACTAACAATTGTATCCTGATGAGCCGTCCATGAAGGAGAAAACCTCGTGAGTGGATGTGTTATCTACCATCAGCTCGGTGACCGGTACTGGGAAATCGTCCTTCGGGCAAGTTTTACCAAGATCCCGGAAGTCCACGCATATGCGCACTGTCCCATTTTTCTTCGTTACCGGGACGATGTTGGCGATCCAATCAGGGTACTGAACCTCCTGGATAAACCCCGAGTCGATCAGCTTCTTGACTTCGGCGTTGATGCTCATCTCAAGCTCGAGACGCATTCTCCTCAGTGCCTGTTTGACTGGCTTGGCGTCCGGGGATATCGCCAATTTATGTACAGCTATTTCTGAATCCAGTCCTGGCATTTCGGAATAGTTCCATGCGAAGCAATCTCTATGCCGCATAAGCATGTCTTTTAACGCAGCCACCCTTTCTTCAGATAGCAATTCGCTGACAAATGTCGGTCGCGGGTCGTTTGCCATCCCCAACTCAATCTTCTTGAGGTTATCTAAAGTAGTATGTATGCCATCTTCCAGCTCTTTCGGCGCTGGTGGAAATTCTAAGATTACCTCGTCGTCATTGTTTTCGAAGCACCAAGGAAGGTCATCCATATTCTCGGGCTCTCCTTTTGATATTGTTATCATATGACAAGTACGAACTCGCTTCCAAGACCGATATGGATCTGGTTCTGCTCTTGTGGGTTTGGGTTCATGCTTTTGTGGCGGCGTTACCCTCCAGCTGCTGAATAGAGCAAACCTACCTTGCTGGTACTGGTCTTTGACCCAGTTCTTGAAGGTGAAGCAGTCTTCGACAGGGTGTCCTATGGCTCGGTGATAAGAGCAATAACCCGAATGAGAGACCTCGTTGGCTTGCTCGGGGTGCTTGGATTCCGTAAGTGTGATCATTTGATGTTTTATAGCGAGGTCAAGTATCTTCCGTGTTTTATTCTGAGGAAAAGAGTATGCCTGACTCATCTTCTTCATAAGGGATAAATCCGGACCGCTCGATTTCCAATCGCGTGACTTCTTGGTCCCACTTTGTCGCTGTCGAACGCCTTTTCTGCTCTTTGATTTGTTTCTGCCTCTGCGTCGGGCCTTTTGCACCACAGGTTGGCAGGGAGGAGCATTTTCATCTTTTGCAGCCTGTTGAAGGAGGCGTTGCGTCCTGGCTTTCTCATAGATGGACATTTCGCGATTATGGTCGTCTCGAACCTTTTGACCCGCTTCTCTGATAAGCTTGTCCATTTGCTCTTCAAATGGCGGGCTCGGCATTTTGATTGCAGGATCTTGTTTTGGTTCGGGGTCAGCGTTTTCTGACAGGGCGTCCCCTTCTTCATCGAAGTCATATATGACGTGGCTAGCATGGACTCGTTCCCGTTTCCCGGATTTCACATATCCAAGCCCGAGCATTTCCATTCTCCCATTGGGCAGCTTGCGCTGAGTCCTAGGGACATCCCAAATCCTGTTGTAGAACCGAGCTTGTCGGACAGTCTGTTTTAAGAGGTACGCCTCGGCGCCTTAACAGCCTTTTTAGTTCGTTCGTGTAATATCTGGGCAAACGGATAGGCTAGAACCTGTCAAGTGTAAAATCCGCCCCATGTCAGATTTCTTCTTTCTTCAGGTGCGACTTCGGGATTTTCTTTAGACGATGGATTAGCGAGTGGTGCCGCCTGAACAAGCATCTCCTGCAGCTTTTCACGTTGCAGTTGAATTTTTGTTAAGGACTAAGTTTGATGTCGGTGACTAGTAAAAGCTCGAACTTCGTCTTTGGAATTCACCACATAGACTATGTGAACTACCATGCCCCCAGGCTTAGGGTGTTTGGAGTTTGCTTCGGGCACTTGAGCTTTATTGGGCTTCTCTTTCTTTTGTGAAATGCCGCTTTGGTTTTGGGAGGAACCGCGGTATCCGGATCTGTCTTGGGGAGAGTCCCTTTCTCCTGCTTCCACACCTTATATAGATGAGAAAAGTTGTCTCAGGGAGTGAACTGGTTTCTGCACTTGTGGGATCTCCATGGGCTGCAGAGACTTCTTAAATATTGCGGTGGGAGAACTTTGTCTGACCCTTCACAACAACATTCACTACCGGGGTTGAAACAGGACCATGCAGAGAACTGCCCCCAGCTCATTTTGTATGACGCTGACATCGACGTTGGTCATTTCTTACAGCCGGGATTTGATTAGCTTCAAGATTTTACTGAGCCTGCCCCCTGTTTCCTTTGAGAGCCTGAATATTCTGCCCCCTGCGTCGTCCTTGGTTCTTGGCATGTGCCAGTTGTTTGAGGACTGATTCCGTCGGCAAAGCTGCCGCTTGGGGAGCCTGCCTGTGGAAGACAGACTTCCTCTGGGATTCCTCCATCGGTGTTGGGGGCACCGAGGGTGGGAGGTGGGAGCACCGATCCAAAGAGAAGCTCGTTGATTTCTTGAAGAGACGGATTGCAGAGATTTAAGGCTATAAGTGGCCCATTCTTGACTCCACCAGATGTGACAGAGCCTGAGTTGCTAGGGTAGGACCAAACGCCATTCTTCATAGAGACGAAATGCCGGCTTCAATATCCACTCCCCTAAGGGCAACCAAAAACATACACACCGCGATTATCTGATCGCGGGAAAAACACGACACACGAAGTGTGGAGTGGAAAGAGGAAAAGGTCCCATCGGGCGTGCTAGAATCTGTTCCCCTCCGAACGGCGGCCAGGACATGGGCGTCTTGCCTGAGATTCGGGGTAGATGCTATTTGGTTTTATCCGTTCACCTCTCCGAAGATGCCAAGTTGATTTATGACACCATGTATCGGAGGTTTAGACAGATGTGGCCGATGTAGCAGACTTCGTCAGATTCCCCCTCGTTAGAGGGGTTTTTGATTGTGGGGACGCTCTTCCTGCAGGCGCAAGCCCCTGCAGCTAATTACGCTACCGCATCGCGGTAACAACTTTCTCTTTCTCCAGAATTTCACTTCGTGTCGTGGGTGTTTGTTTTGTTTGTGGTTGCCCGTGGATTGTATACGGAGACTAATTTATGTCGTCGCCCGTAGGACGTGGATTAGTCCAAATCTGTATTTTCTTAGATTTGGATTTGGTTTTTTGGTTTAAGGATACGTTAGCCCTATTCAAGGCTAAGATCAACTTAAACTTTTGTTAAGGATACGTTAGCCTAATCTCCAGACTAAGATCAACTTAACAGGATCGTTTGGATCCGACAAGAGAGCAATTGGCTCTATTGTTTAGTTTAATGACATTGCGGTCGATTCCCAGTTTAAGGACATGGTGGTCCATTACGTGTATGGCCGTCGGGACCCATCACCTCTCTGACGACGTTGAAGGATTACAACGATAGGTGTCAGAGGAGTTCAGAGATGTACCCTTGAGCCGAAGTTGATTATGGGATCTATAGTCCGATTAGGATTAAACTCTGTTTGAAGGTTTAAGGATACGTTAGCCATTTTTGAGGCTAAGATCAACTTAAATGGGATCATTTAGATCCGACAAAAGAGCATTTGGGCTCTGTTGTTCCAGTTTAGGGACATAGTGGTCCATAGATAGTTTAAGGACATTGCGGTCCATTGCCAGTTTAGGTACATGGTGGTCCATTTCCAGTTTAGGGACATAGGGGTCCATCGTTCCCGTTTTAGGGACGGATATTAGTTTAAGGATGCATTAGTCCATGGATTTAAGGACCCCATAGTCCATATAGATGTGTTTAAGGACGCATTAGTCCATTAGTTTAAGGACGCATAAGTCCATGGGTTTAAGGACCCCACAGTCCGTATTAATGTGTGCTTGTCGGGACCCGTCACCTCTCTGACGTCGTTGAAGGATTACAACGATAGGTGTCAGAGGAGTTCGGAGATGTACCTTTGAACCGGATGTAAATTGATTTAAGTGAGCAGACTTGCTCAGTCAATTTAATTTGAGGACTTACGGCCATGATTGGGCTAAGTCCAGTTGAGAATATTCAACGTTTTTATCTTTGGCCTATTAGGCCTGTACTAGGGCTTTGCCCCTGTTTAATAATGCACTGCATTTTCTTTTGGCCTGCTAAGCCTTTTTGATTTGGGCTCTGTCCCCTTTTTTATAATGCAGAGCATTTGTTTTGGTCTATTGGGCTTCTTAATTGGGCCCTGCCCTTTTTAAAATTAATGCATTGCATTTTATTAGGCCTGTTAGGCCTTTTTTAATTGGGTTCAGCCCTTCTTTAAATAATGCAGAGCATTGATTAAACTGACAGAGTGCCACGTGGCCTGCCAGGCGCTCTGCGCTAATTAATGAGTGCAAGCGCATGTGGAGGTGATACGTGTCACGCTCTGGTGAGCGCAAGCGCATTGCGCTGCGCCAGTGCGCTGCTGACACGTGGCGCGCTCTGGTGAGTTGCGCCAATTTAAGAGAGCAGTGCTCTATTTTTAAAAGCGCATAGCGCAAGTTATTCTGGAGCTAACACGTGGCGCTTTCTGGTGTCCTGCGCCAACTCAGGAGCGCAACAGTGCAGATTTACAAGTGCAAGGCACTGTTTTAATATCTTGATCCAATTTTGGATTCAAGAAAAGAATCTTTAAGATTCCAGAACCAATGGTTCATAAAAAGGCAATGCTTTTGTTATTTATTATATTTTTTATTGAAGATCCTTGATCTTGTTCTTAGATTAATGATCTTTTTAGAAGAAATTCTTCTTTTTATAAAGGTTTTACCTTCTTTTTCCTTCCTGAATTCTTTTCAAAGTTCTTTAGAGGAGTTCTCTCTTTTTTCTGTGTTTTTTCTCTCTCTCTGTGTTTTTTGGAATTGGGGTCTAGGGGCCTTTATATAGTGCCCATTAATTTGTTAAATTCGTTAAAGAGATCTTTCTCTGAGTGATTTGGGGATTTTTCCCCACCATTGGATCTTTGATCCAAGGGCTTCTGTTTTACAGAAGGCGATTTTCTTGTTTTTAACAAGATTGAGAAAGATCTTTCCAGAATTTTAATTCTGTTTGGCGCAAGCGCACCTGTGCTTGACACGTGTCGCACAGCGCAACTGTGCTAGCGTAACTGCGCTGACACGTGTCGCGCAGCGCAGAGCGCAGCGCAACTGCGCTGACACGTGTCGCGCAGCGCAGAGCGCAAGTTGCCTAAAGCGTTGCTTCCTTTATAGAGCCTTGCTCTGATTGAGTGTGCTGCCTTGGGCGCTGCGCTCCCTGCGCTGGCGTGTCTGATTTTGACACGTGGCGCTCTGCGCGCAGCGCAGGGGATCTGAAGCGTTGCTTCATTTATTTTAACTTTAATTTTCAAAACAGAGCTTTGCTCTGATTGGGGGAAACAGAAGCGTTGTTTCGTTTCCCGCCTTGGAATTTGAACAGCGCTTTTCTCTGATTGGGGTAAACACCTACCATGGCTTAAAGGAGTCGTGCAAACAGGTTTTAGTTGGGTACAGTCCCGAGCCACATGGAGGCAGTGAGCGGATCTGCAGGGGTTCGTCTCTCCCGGTATTGGGGGTGAGGTCGCGCTGTGTCTAGGAGAGCCATTACACGAAGTCCTTGGCCAAGGCAGGAGATTTACTGGTAGGTATTCTAGTAGTATCTCAGGGTGTTCTGGGCTACACTCCGACACGACTTGTACCGCTTTTGGGGGTCTGACTTTTACCAACCCCCTAGGCCCGCCATGCGATACTCATAGACGAACGGACCGGACTGTACGGATATTGTCACTGACAGGCTCAGTAGGGTGTCAGGATGAGTTCGCTCATCGACCTCCCTTTTGGTCAATACTTGGTAGCCCGTTACGTACGGCTAATACCTCTGACGTGCTAGTGGTTAAATCCACAGCCAAAGTATTGACGAGTCTTTAGAGTCCCCCACAGACAGTTTCTCAAGTTTCGGGCGAAACGCTGTAGAGGCCATATGGATATATGGCAGGGTTCGATCATATACGTGCGGTATTGCACGAATCATGATCGGACGGATAATACTAGCGGGCTTTGGTTTAAGCCGGATCCTAGTATTATATAGTGTAGATTTTGTCTCATTGCATTTGTATTCGGTTGGAATACAAATGCGGGTATGTATATACAGTCGCGGGGTTTTCCTGTAATTTATTACAGGATCGTTTTTTTGAAGTTGCCAGTTTACATTCCGTTTCGGCCAGTTTTCTTTTGTTCCTTCATGGCCGAATTTTTGTGATGGGAGGGGCTTATTTGCAAATGTGCAAATTAGCAAAGTGGAGGGTGTTATTTGTGATATGAGGGTTCATGAGTTGTCTAGCATCTTTTGATTCCTTTTTTCTCATCATGGTTTGCATTAAATGGAGATGGGATTGTGATAGTCTTTGGTGTGACATATTCTTCTCATTATCACACAATTTCTCCTCTTGCTATTATTCCATTCATATTTTTCCCTCCTCCATTCTTGATCATGGCCGGCCACTTCTTGAGGAGAGGGGATTCATTTTAGTGGATGGGAAAATATTGATCTCATTTTGGCTTGCTACAAAAATTCCTCACCTCTCTCCAAAGTTCATTTTCTCCTCCACATCTAAAATGGCAACTTCATCAACACCTTGAGACAAATGATTCTACACTATTCTGCAGCAATCTTGGATACGTCGGCTTGCCAACTTCGTGTCCGAGTTGCCTCGGTCCAGAGGTGGGAGCCCGTAAAAAGACTTCTCGATGTGGTGCCCTTTCCGACGAGGAGATCGAGACCGGAGATGCCGCGAGGAGATCGGGATGGTGGCCGAAGACCGAAGGACACGGATCGCTCGGTATAGCTCTCTACCCTTTCTCTAGTTAGCTAGTAGTAGGTTAATGGTCCGATCCGGGTTTTTTAGTATGCGGTAGTGCCGGTTTATAAGTTAAGAAAAAGTTTCGTTTCCGCATTTTGGCCTCGGAAAGACAGCCAGGGCGCTGCCGTGCACTTACATTGGTATCAGAGCCACGCCATTAACCCAGTCTAGCTTGCTCTAACGTGTTTACAAGTTCGATTGAGCGGATTTTCAAAAAACCGCGTTTTCATGTCACAGTTTCTGTCGAATTTTTGCAGTGGTCAAAAAATTATTTGGTGTATTGCAGAAATACGTGCAGGTTTTTCTAGGCATTCTGTGAAAATTTGGTAGCTCGATGGCACTGTTCCACCGCGTAACCGCGGCCAAGCCCATGCATTGACCGCGGTTCTGCTGCCATTTTAACTCCTTGCTTCACCAAATTTCTACAGTGGCTCTCTGACATGGAAATAGGGTTTTTGGTATATTCTGTTTGGGCCCAGATTTTTTTAGAGTGCTACAGTTGTGCTTGGGGCCCACTTCGGAAAATTTAGTCGATTGAAAATTTTAAACATGTTAGTTCACAGTATTTACATTATATCTGCGACCGTGAATGTCATTTGATCGGTAAATCCTGTCTAACTGCTATAGCCCTTTTAGACGGATTTGCGAACGTGACATTCACATTGATGTTCTGTGTTGTGCTGTGATGTTGCGGATTTGTCGTGGTGGATAGCCTGGATGCAATGGTAGTACAGTTTGGTTTTATATGTACATTTGATATTGCGGGGCGAGCGTCCGACATGTGGACTGCCGTTACTGCCTGTTTGTATATTATTCTTTTGGGGCACGACCGGGCTGAGGTCGATGTACCCATTGTATATATTTTACTTTCTGTACTAGGATTACCCCACGGTGGGGTGCACGGGTAGCCGGGTTCTAGAGGGCAACGGGCCCGCATCTCATGGCGTTGAGACGGAGAGGCCTTTACTCTAGAATTGGCGGGCTATTCACCGCACTCGTAGGGGGTATAAGTTGACCAAAGGAGGGGTGCTCAAGTTACCGGATTCCGTGAAGTGCTGGGTGGTCCATTCACGTTGTTGAAGGGGGCTACCTCGCTTCAAGTTTTGGCGGGTAACTTGCCGCGCCCGTAGGGGTCTAGGATTTCATTGCACAGGCTATCCACACGACCAGAGGAATGTCGGGTTTCAGTAGCAGCTCTATGAAACCTGGGGATCCCAGATTATTTGTATTGTTCTGTGATGCTGATTACATTTCTGTGATGTTGCATGTTATCACGCCTTGAGCGATTATTATATATTGATATATATACCAGTAGATGTTGTATATGTTTTGCACCCGCGCTAGTCCAGTACCCGCTCTGTCGTTAGTTAAGTAACATAACGGGTGATGACGGGACCCAGTGGCGAATGTGGATGGCATATACGTACATCATATTTTCGTTCTTTATTGGTGTTATCAATTGATGGGACTGCGTTGATTCGGATCAATGCAAGCTAAACAAACCTATTCTGATGTTGTTGGAACATTTTTCAAAAAGCTGTTATTGCAAGGACGTTCTCTTTTGTTTTGCACAGTGGTATTCGGTTATGAATATCCAGCACCTCAGTCGACGAGGCAAGGGACAGGATCCTATCACCGGGAGTGACCCCTTGGACAGAAGTTTGCGTCAGGGCAATAATTTCACTATAGTCGATTACTTTTTGCTTTGCATCGTGGTATTCAGTTAGAATATCCTGCACCTCATTCTACGGGGAAAGAGCCGAGATCCCTTCACCGGGAGTGACCTCTTTAGCAAAGGTTTTCGCCACTATATTTTTATAAAAAGCTATCCGGTTCCTTCAACGATATCAAGTTCATTATGTTAAAGGGTTTTCGCCAAAAACCATTCGTAGCCCTCCGTCATTTCAGACGGGTAGCACTTAGTATTCATGCTATGATTGTTGGCCTTACTCAAGGCATAGTGTATGGTAGCTATTTGTTACTTTTCTGCAGCATAGATAGATGCGTTGGTTTGGGACAGTCGTACATCCTTGTTGGCCCTAGTCAAGGGCTTGTACGGGTGGGTTCAAATTAACCTGGACAATGACGGCTAGAACTTGACATGTGACTTATAATTTGTTGGCCTTACTCAAGGTCATAAGAGCATAGGGTAAAAATCACATCAGGAGTTTCTAAAGAAACTGAAACTTGCCAGATATGCACATACCTTCTGGAGTGTGATAACGTGAGTGGATCCCATCATGTTATCATGCGATGATAGTTGGATCCCGATTCCTACTGATGAGTTGGTTTACTCCTCGGGTGATCCCGACTAATTCTTCTTTCAGGTTTGGAGAAGAATTTGAGGTTACAGTGGGAGGTTTCCTGATTAGATAAAGTGATAACCATTCTGATTTAGGTTAGAGTGCACGCTGAGTATTTCTTTTCTCTCTCACTTTGGCAGCGACCATGGCCCAACCCTTGACTATGACTCAGTGACCAAAATTAACCGAACCTTCTTAAACACTGGCTTTTGGATTGTCAGAGTTGCATACCTCATTGCCACTCCTACTTTTACCCTTTTCTCCAGAACACCCCGTATTACTATGAACGTCCACTTCTATTGGATAAAACCATCGTATGGTTATATACGAACTCGAAGGAACTTGTTCCAGATTCGAGGATGGTTTCCGGTTCTGGAGAAAACGAATAGGACTATTCAGTTGTCTTTTCCTTTTACCTTCTCTCAGGTTGCGAATGCTTCTTGGATTAGGAGATAGTACACCCGTTACTCTTATTGGATAGTCTTATTCCAAACCTTAGGCTGGTGCCGAACGGTAGGGAATGAAGAAAACCATTTAGCCTAAAAGGTGTACATAAGGTATTAAGTAAAGACAAATAAAGGGATTAGTAAGAGGGCAAAATAAATTGCGACTGCTATTCACGACCAAACCAAGTATTTCTTCGCCAATCCTACATCACCTTTGTATTTCTCCAGAACACTCCGTATCACTACGAAGATCCATAGTTTATTTGATATTCCATCGTATGGTTATATACGAACTCGAAAGGAACTTGTTCCAGTTCGGGGATGGATTCTGGTTCAGGAGAAATAGGAATAAGGTTTTATTCGGTTGTCTTTTTATCTTCACCTTCTCTCGCATTGCGAGTGCTCCTAGGATTAGGACAGTACACCCATTATGCTTATTGGATAGTCTTCTTCCAAACCATAGGCTGGTGCCGAACGGTAGGGAAGGAAGAAAACTATTTAGCCTAACGAAGGTGTACAGAAGGTAACGACTAAAGACATATAAAGGGATTTGGAGAGATGGCAAAGAAATATACGGTTGAAGTCATAAATCTGGATAATGGAAGAGGCATTACTAGGAACACCTGAATACCCCTTCGAAACATTTACATGTTTCAGTTTCACTGTGTATTGTTAAAAGAAAACTAATTTCCCAATTAGTACTTACTCCAGGGTATGTATTTACCAGGTTTGATTCTCACATCTGTATGGTTTTACAGATGATGAGTGGGAGTAAGTTATTGGGAATTGGGTGATTATCCTCATTATATCGGGATTCGTTGTAATTGGTGATATTTGAGGAAGTCACCTGGGTTGTTTGCCGGACGGCAAATATTTGGTTTTGAATATCCGTTGTTGTGCATCAATTTCAAATTGATATATCTGTACGTCTATTTTTATAGAGTGAGATATACCTTTTTGAAATTATGTCCATGACATTTACCTATATCAGTGGATGGTTAGGTAAGGAGCATTAAACAACGGTGTAATTCTTCTTAACCATAAGTACAGTTTTCAACCTATGACACACAGGGAATGAGTTATTAGACTCAGGGGACTTATACAGAGTATTGTATGCTGTCCAGTATCCATGAGGACAGAGGGGTTGGTACTCGTACTATATTCTGTTTACTTGTGACTTCTCTAGTTCTTAGACATGTGTTTCGTAGAAACACAAGGTCCAAGTTTTGAGAAGTTATAGGTATATGAATAAAGTAGAGAACCAAATGTTGCAAGTATCGGGATTCTTCAAGGTGATTGAAAATATAGATACTTATGGTATTCAGTAGATAGTAATGGTTAAGAGAACTTGCTTCTTTTTCAGGTTACTCATATCTGGATGTATTCCTAAGTTGAGTAATACTGATCGGCCTCTCTCCATTTAGTTAACATGCACTGGAGACAGCTGCAGGATTTGAATCTGGTTCAATTAAATCAGTGCCTCTGTTTCTGTATTGGATACAGAACAGTTCATATCTTGACATTGTTAAGGTACGGGGAGTTGTCCGGCTTATGCTTAAAACCAGACTCTGGATAACTCAAGGCACGTTTCTGTAATGGTTGTTTGTGGGTTGACCCGGGCTATGACGTCGGTTGACTTTCTACCATCTGGAAGATCAATAGTGATATTGTTCTAGACTCGCCACAGTTTTAAAAGAAATAGATTTTTTCAGAAAACAGTAGTGGGGGTATGGTAGAACTGGAAGTGATTCCAGAACCGCAAACGATTACTGAAAATTTGATAAGAACCTAAAGATTCAATCTGGATTGACATTCCATTGGCCACTCCGCAGATATAGTGGGTAACCTCAGGCACTCGAGAGGTACTTCGGTATGCTCAAAGACGGTGACAAAGAGGTTCTTGTTTACCCAGACTTGCCATTGCTGTTGTTCCAGACTGTGAGACCCGGCAGGAGGATGAGTATAACGTCGTTCTAAACTAGTTTTAGAAGTGCACATGTATATGACTCTGCCAGAGGGTTGTCGTAGTCAGTGGGAGCAGCAGAAGCATAGTGGACAAGTAGCTTATGTCTATTTATAGACTAAAGCAGATGTAGCGGAGATAGATCATCTATTTCTGATGTGACAGTCATAGGTTTGACTTCATCAGAATAGGGGATGGATCTGTTAAGAAGGTAGTAGGGTGTGATGTCCTGGTATTTGGATGACATACACAGAATAGGAAGTGAAATTCCTATACTACGATCGGTTATACTTTGGTTGTCACATAGTGGTTTCTCCACATAGGGACATGGATATTATATCAGATATTCTGGTTACTAGATCTATGGTTTTAGATCTAGATTTGGGTAGTTTCCCAATCTGGGTACTCAGACCGCATTCTAAAGGTGTTTTAGAATGGACGACTCCTAGCATGGTAGTGTACCTGCAGGTAATGGATTCACCCTCTCTAAAGGTGTCTTACAGACTAAAGGGGAGAGGGATGTGCATGATTGGCAGATCGCATATGACCGACTAATATCTAATGTATCGGCTTATCGAATCAATCCTTGATTCGATAACTAGGTTATATCGCATACAACCAATCGATACATTCATCGCGAGAATAGAATACGGTATCACATACACGCATTATTCTCGGTCCCGCACATATCTCATATGCGCTCCTATTTTGTTTCGCTTGAGCCAGGAAACCTCTGTGCAGGACTCTAAAGACTCGTCAATACGCCGGCAGCAGGTGATGATCA
Source organism: Agapanthus africanus (assembly GCA_030015575.1). NCBI lineage: Eukaryota > Viridiplantae > Streptophyta > Magnoliopsida > Asparagales > Amaryllidaceae > Agapanthus > Agapanthus africanus. Next base: position 238,058,597 of record CM057337.1, read on the forward strand.
TATCAAACACCCACAAGCCGCAAGCGGTCTGCTAAACGTAACGGCCACCCGGGTATTGAGCGATCAGAAGATCGACGAGCAAGCCTGCTCACACTCTTGTGAATCCAACCAGTAACACTTACCGTACAGTCCGGTCTGTTCGTCTGATATGTTGCATATCTCGTCTAGGGGTGGTAAACGTCAGACCCCAATAGCTTGATAAGTCATGCCGACGTGAGGTCCATAACAATCGTAAAACTACTGATAACTCTTACCAGTATATCACTGCAACCTCTGTCCAGGGATTTCCGGTTATGGCCAGTCGAGCATAGCGCAACATCAACCCCCAATACCGGGAGAGACAAATCCCCTCCTATCGCTCATTGCCTCCATGTGAATCGGGACTGTACCCAAAAACCCCTATTTGCACGACTCAATAGAGCCGTGGTAGGGTGGAAATCAAAGCACAGTGGGAGGCACACAAGACTCTATGACGGTCTCGGGTCAACAGACTAAGCTGTACCAGTGTCACCAGAGAACTGCTGTTCATATCAGATTTTTGCATTTTCATACCGCCCAATTTTTATCACATTGCATATCGGTAGATACTCTTGAGCCGTGTTTGCTAGTCAATTGCAGGACACAGGTTCTCGGTTCTAAAACGGTGAAATTCATGGAAAACACGACAAAATCCGGGTTCCTGCTAACCACTGAGAAAACGCGGTCTCCGCTCTTCATCCGTATGTTGCCAGATACCAGTTTAAGAAGACAGAATGTCAAATCAATGTCGTTTTCATGCACAAGGCTCAATGGCAGCACAAGATCCAAGAAATCTACGCGGGGCTCGAGGAAATCATGACAAAAAGTCCACTTCAAAACACCTTTCCCTCAACAGAAATTCTGGAAGAAATGTGGAAGTATTTTCAGAAAACACATATGCCAAACCACAGACAACATCAGACCAGGGGGGCCCACAAAATTCGAGGAGCCAACTCCTCCATTAGGCCGCGGAACCGCGGCCTAAGCATGCTTAGACCGCGGATCCGCGGCCGTATGGCGGCGGCAGACAAAACTTTTCCAGGGGTGTTTTGGTCTTTTTATTTGTATTCTGGTGGTTGCCCTAGGTTTTCATTTTTTAGCCTATAAATAGCCCAGAACTTTGTGAAGGAAAGGGTCCATAATCTTGTATTTTTTCTCTAGGTTTTAGAATACATGTTCTTCTTCCTCTTCTCATCTCTTCTCCATTAAAACTTGTAGTGAGCTTTTGAGTGAAGAATGATGAATAAAGAAGAACCGTTTATTATTATGCTTGTCTTGTTCTCTTGTTAATTATTGTAATTTTAATTTGTTAACTAGTTGTTGTTATTTCTTGTTGTTTCTTTCTCTTCTCTTTTCCTTTATCATTAAAACAACCATGATGCTTACGCTTGATCCTTGCCAAGGTGAGGTCGCAAATAGCTAGTTGTTATCTTCTAATCTCCTTCTTTCTATCTTCCTCTTTTGTTTTGTTTTATTTTTCCGTATCATGATGTGTGAGTAGTTTCATACTTGTTAGGGTAGGATAAGGGAAGTTTGAGAGAAGGAAATCTCTCTCACTCTTTCCTTGCCCAACAGCTTAATTCGACTCCCGTTAATTGAACCACAATCCGCTTCTTACGGCACCCTATCCTACATGATAGCGGTGATTCCATAGTGAGACCGGTTGTGGTTGAATTAACCGGAGGTTATGGCTAAGAGCCAAGAACGGACGGACAAGCACCAAAAGGAAGAACTTATGCGTTGGAAAACCTAGCTTATACTCGCAAGTTCCTTCCTAGTCGTGCTAATCCCCGTTGTTGCCGATTACCGTAACACCGATATTAAGAGGGGCAACGAAAGATGTGGGAGACTCCTAACTCAAACTAACCTAATCCTAACCCTGACAAGCTCTCTTTACATATCATTTTACCACTTAATTAATCACAACAAAATCTGAAAAACTGGACTTAACTCGTTAAAACACATAGAAAAAGATTCCCATCTCCCTGCGGACGACCCGTACTCAACCGGCTAGCTACAAGCGAAACCGTCTTGATTGCGGTAATTAACTAAACTTGAACACGCAGAATCCCTAACAATCAAATGGCGCCGTTGCCGGGGAGACGGTAGTTTATTTCTTTGTGTAATTTCGGGTTAATTTGTAAGTATAAATATAACCAAAAAAAAAAATATACATTGTAAAAAACCATTTTGTTATTTTTGATTAGTTTTTGTGCAAGTGTGCAGGATAATACGGAATTCGAGTTCAGTGCCAAAGACGTGGGATATTTGAAATTCAAGTACAGTGCCAAAGACGTGGGAAGATAGACCCACATCTCGCGGCTACACCGCGACGGATCGAAACGAAGCAAACGGTCTACTGTAAAAATCTGGAGCTGTTCCAGTGAGCAAATCAAGATTCAAAACATCCAGACAAGCAGAAGACTCCCAGACCAGCACACAGGAAAAAATTGGAAACCCAACCTCTCTGTTCCGCCACGGAACCGCGGCCTAAGCAGGTGTTCGGCCGCGGAACCGCGGCCATTTGGGGCCTTCAGGGTTTCAAAATTTTTGTGAGTTTTTCTGACTTCTCTCCCACTCCTCTGGACTCCAATAAACTGTGTTTTCTGCAGACTTCTTTGCGTAAACTCTCTTCCCCCTTCCAATAAACTGTTCTTGTGCAGGATTCTTTGCGCCGCGCTAAAAATAAAAATTGTTTGCAGTTGATTTGTTACCGCTTTACATTCTTTAATACGGACTTAAGGTGCTTGAAACCAATTCAGATTGGGTGGGGATTTCATCACCCTTCCCAGGACCCAAAAAATCACAAAAGCATATGCATTGTCCATTATAATTAAAAAAATACTAGACTTCAGCCCTAAGGACTTCGCGCTCATTAGGAGAAGTTAAACCGTGTTTAGAACCTCGCTTAACGGTATATTGTTTACGGGGTGTCTAGGAAAGTGTTAACGGCGCAACCGCCAAAAGAGAAAGGGTTATTTAATTAAGGAACTTCGCGAAAGCGTTGGAAAATCTCCCCTTATCTCTGCACTTACCTGGCCTCGTGATCAGTGTATTTTTAAGCCCGTTTCTCGACACAGTTTTGCTTCGACAATCAAGTTCTGGAGCAGGTCTAGCAGACCTAGGAGACACTAGATCTAGGTGTGATTGTGCATATCTTGTTTGTGATTGCTTAAAGCCGTAAGTCCGTACATATTTCTGTAAAGCTCTTTCTAAAAATTAAAAAAAAGAAAAAAATCAAAAACTTTTATAAAAACTCGCCCTTTGTCGCCAAAATCCATTTTTCACCCACCACCCATCGCCCTTTTCCATTGACGTTTTCTTACCCTCACCTTCTCCGCTTTGATTATACTAAACTCGTTTAGTGTATGTCCGCTTGGACTCGGGACACTAGCGCCCGTCTAGTCCGCGTTACGTTAGTCGCTACCGACTACACGATCAACTCAGACGTCGATACTCCGTCCACTCCTCTTTCATCCCTTCCTTTGCCGGCCAACTCCGACGTTGACCGGAATTTTGTTCATACATCTTCGCCTTCACCTTCACTTTCACCAACCTCTTCTTCAGCGATGTCAGGATTTAATCCGAACATCTCTTTGACCACCCCTGGAATGGCTCCACCTCCTACGGAGACCAATAACCCACCACACCCGCCTGTTGTAGCGCCGCCGCGAATTGCGCTCCAGGATCGTTTCTATCCCACCCGTTCTGCACTTCCCACCTGCCTTTCTCTTCCACCGGCCAATGGGGATAACTTTGAAATTAAGCCCCACTTCATCAACATGCTTCCACGATTTCATATGCTTGAATCTGAAGATGCCTATATCTTCATCAATAAATTTCAAAACGTCTGTGCCATGATGAAAACCACCCAGCTGTCGGACGATGCTATACGTCTACGGGTCATTCCGTTCACTTTATGCGATCTTGCTGAAAAATGGCTGTATAGCACCGCTTCCCATTCCATAACCAGTTGGGACGAGTTTGTTAAAGCGTTTCTCAAAAAGTTCTATCCAAATCATAAAACCGCAAGGATTCGAAATGAAATCAACCAATTCTCTCAGCTTCCTTCTGAACCCTTCTGGAAGTGCTTTGACCGATACAAAGACCTTCTTGTTCAGTGTCCTCACCACGGTATAGAGAAATGGCAACTTTGCCAAACCTTATACGAGGGACTGAACCCAGCAACGAAGCAGTTGTTGGAAACCATCTGTCAGGGCCACTTCCTATCAAAATCTGACGAGGAAGCGTGGCAGTTCTTTGACGACCTTGCGGAGCAAACGCTACAATGGGAGAGCACCAGACCGACTTCTTCTTCTACCACCACTTCTACCGGTCAGTCTAGGGTAGGAATTCACCAACTTGATGTCTCTATTGCGATGAAAGCTGAAATGGCTGCAATAACAAGAAAGCTTGAAGCGATAGAGAGCAAATTCTCTTCTCCTGCTCCTACCCCTGTTCTTCCCCTTCGTACCATTTGCGCTTGTTGTTCCGATCCTTCTCACTTGACCGAAGAGTGTCCTTACAATCCACCATCGCAAGGACAGGATCAGGTTAATGCTGCATTTCAGCAAAGGCCGAGGAATGATCCATACTCTTCCACCTACAATCCCGGTTGGAGGAACCACCCTAATTTCGCCTGGAATCAGAATCAGAATCAATTCCAAGGCAACAATTTCCAAAGGGCCCCTCCGCTGCAACAACAAGCGCAACAACAAACTCAATAGCAGTTTCAGCAACCCTTCCAACCCCAACCTTTCCAAAATCAGACGAACAACTTTGCACCCAACAATTCTTTTCCACCAAACAACTTTGTTCCGTCAAACAACGAAGGTTTCCTCGCTCGAACGAAGTCTGGAGGCGTTCGTTAAACAATCGACTCAGTCCACCACAAACATCCAGTCTTCCATTCAGTCCTTAGTGCAACACACTGCCGCTCACGGGCAAAGCATCAAAACCATCGAGGCCCAGATTGCACAGCTGAATGCGGCCTTAAGCGAGCGAGAAAAGGGGAAGCTCCCGTCCCAGCCACTCCCAAATCCCGGTCACCCACATAATGCACATGTTGCTCTTGAACAACAGAACCATAATGTGAGTGCCGTGACTACACTGAGATCGGGAAGGATGCTGCAAAACAACATTGGCAAACGGATCAACGATGACACCCCGGCCGCTGCTTCTTCTTCTTCTTCTTCTTCTTCTTCGTCTTCTGAGCCTATTCTCCGTTCGTCACAAGGCTCTCCTTCCTCTTCTTCTGCTCTGAACGGACCCACTTCTCACTCCACGAAAACACCTATTCTAGGATCCGTTCCAACTCCACAATCTCCTCCTCCAGCATTAGACTCAACCAATTTTCAAAATGTTCCATTTCCAAACCGGTTGAGGTCTAATAAACAAAATCCTCAAATGGAGAAGATTCTGGAGTTATTTAAGCAGGTTAACATTAACATTTCTCTTTTAGATGCTGTCCAACAAGTCCCATCCTACGCGAAAATCTTAAAGGACTTGTGCACGAAAAAGAAGAAGTCTCAGGTACCTAAGAAAGTTTTCTTGGCTAGTGCTGTGAGTGATGCCCTTACCCAATCTTTACCGCAAAAACGGAAGGACCCTGGCTGTCCTACGATTTCAATTACCATTGGGGATAAGAACATCAACCGCGCACTATTAGATCTTGGTGCCAGTGTTAACCTGCTTCCGTATTCAGTATACGATCAATTAGGCGTCGGAGAGCTGAAACCCACGCACTGCACTCTCCAAATGGCCGACCGATCGATCACCCATCCTAAGGGTGAGCTAGAGGATGTGTTAATCAAAGTCGGGGACTTCATATTCCCCGTTGACTTCATTGTATTAGACACACAGCCTGTAGCTAACCCCCGGAATCCAATTCCGGTGATACTCGGTCGCCCATTTCTTGCAACCTCAAATGCTGTGATCAATTGTCGCAATGGTTCGATGAACCTCTCTTTTGGAAACATGACGATTGAACTCAACATTTTTAGGTTGGGGAATCAGCCCGCCGAACCTAATGCTCATATACTGGACGTCTGCTCGATCCAGGAGATCACCCCAGAAGAGTGTGAATTCGAGGAGTTTCTGTTTGATCACGATAATCTTGACGCCACTAGTGCGTTTCTCTTCAAACCTGCTGCTGTTTCTGCGCCCGACAACGACTACGAGTGTTTCACGTTCTCGAACGATCTTAGCCGCGCACAACCTGAGTTTGAATCTTTCGAATTTCCGGATGAGTTACCTGAACCATCCGACTCGGTCGCCTACACTCGTTTTGAACCTTTGCTGGAGTCCTTTGAGTTTGAGACCTTTGCACCAATCTTGCCTTCAATCGTTTCACCTCCAACGCTCGAACTCAAGCCTTTGCCGTCTCACTTTAAGTACGCTTACTTAGGTGAGAATGAGACCCTCCCTGTCATCATCTCGGCTTCTCTAGCTCCAGAGCAAGAGAAAGCCCTTCTCGCGGTCTTGCACAGCAACAGGCAAGCTTTTGGCTGGTCCATGGCGGACATCAAGGGGATTAGTCCCCTGATCGTTGAGCATCACATTCATCTGATGGATGATGCCAAACCAGCCCAGGATCCACAAAGACGTCTCAATCCAGTCATGAAAGAGGCTGTGAAGAAGGAGATCGTAAAATGTCTAGATAGTGGTATCATTTACCCTATCTCTGATAGCCAGTGGGTTAGCCCTATTCACGTTGTCCCCAAGAAGTCGGGCATCACGGTCATAACCAACGAGGCGAACGAGTTAAGCCTTACTCGCACCCAAACTGGGTGGCGAGTATGCATTGATTACAGAAAACTCAACGCCGCAACGCGGAAAGACCACTTTCCGCTACCTTTCATTGACCAGATGCTTGAACGATTGGCCGGACACGAGTACTACTGCTTTCTTGATGGCTACTCCGGCTATAATCAAATTCCCATCGCCGAAAAAGACCAGGACAAGACCACTTTCGCTTGTCCTTTCGGCACGTTTGCATATCGTCGCATGCCCTTTGGGTTATGCAATGCGCCCGCTACCTTCCAGCGGTGTATGATGGGAATCTTCTCAGACATGGTGGAAAATTTTCTGGAGATTTTCATGGATGACTTCTCCATCTTCGGCGATTCCTTCAACGAGTGTTTGCTGCATCTTGACGCTGTCCTTAGCCGATGTAAGGACAAGAATCTCACTTTGAATTGGGAGAAATGCCACTTCATGGTACGCGAAGGTATTGTCTTAGGACATATCATCTCGCAAAATGGCATAGAGGTTGACAAAGCAAAGATTGAGGTCATTTCCAATCTACCTCCTCCCCGTTGCGTCAGAGATATCCGAGCCTTCCTTGGCCATGCCGGTTTCTATAGACGGTTCATCAAGGACTTTAGCAAGATTGCTAGGCCCTTGACTCTTTTACTGGCCAAGGATACTCCATTCGACTTCAACTCAAGCTGTGTGACTGCATTCGAGTCACTAAAACGCTCACTCACTTCTGCTCCCGTTCTTTCTTCACCTGACTGGACGCACCCATTTGAGATTATGTGCGATGCATCCGATTTTGCCATTGGTGCTGTCCTTGGACAACACATCAACAAGATGCCGCACGTAATCTATTATGCGAGCCGAACCCTGAACGACGCCCAACTCAATTATACAACAACTGAGAAGGAATTCTTAGCTGTTGTATTTGCTTTAGAAAAGTTCAGGCCCTACCTCATCGGCTCTCCAGTCATTGTCTACACTGACCATTCTGCTCTGCGCCATCTTTTTGCGAAGAAAGATGCAAAATCTCGGTTAATCCGTTGGATCCTCTTGCTGCAAGAGTTTGACCTTGTCATTAAGGACAAACGAGGATGTGAAAACGTGGTTGCCGACCATCTCTCATGACTTCCTTCTTCGCCGTCGCTTCCAATTCCGATCAACGACGTTTTTCCGGATGAACAACTCTTGACAGTATCTTGCGAACCCTGGTTCGCAGATATTGTGAATTATTTGGCCACGGGATTACTACCGACTGAATGGTCAAGTCAGGACAGACTTCGCTTCTTATCCCAAGTAAAACACTTTTACTGGGACGAACCCTATTTGTTCAAGTACTGTCCCGACCAGATTATTCGTCGGTGTGTCCCTGACGAGGAATTCAAGAGTGTGCTATCGTTTTGCCGCGATCAAGCGTGTGGCGGGCATTTTGGCCCCAGAAAGACAGCTGAGAAGATCTTGCAATGTGGTTTCTACTGGCCACAACTCTTCAAAGACGCTCATGACTATTGCAAGACTTGCTCCCGGTGCCAACACATGGGCCGGATATCCCGGAGGAATGAGATGCCGCTCCAACCGATCTTGGTTGTGGAGATTTTCGATGTTTGGGGGATAGATTTCATGGGGCCGTTTCCCAGCTCTTTTGGGAACTTGTACATCCTTCTCGCTGTTGATTACGTCTCTAAATGGGTCGAGGCTATGCCCAGCCGGACTAACGATAACAAGGTTGTCGTCAGGTTCCTTAAAGAAAACATTTTCTCCCGGTTTGGGCACCCCCGAGCGATCATTAGCGACAATGGAAGTCATTTCTGCAACAAGACTTTCGAGGCCTTGATGCGAAAATACTCCATAATCATAAGCTCTCTACGCCCTACCACCCCCAAACCTGCGGGCAGGCCGAAGTTTCAAATCGGCAAATCAAGCAGATACTGGAGAAGACGGTTTCCAAGAACCGTAAGGATTGGTCGCTGAAACTCACTGATGCCCTTTGGGCATTTCGCACCGCTTATAAGACCGACCTTGGCATGTCTCCCTATCGGCTTGTGTACGGAAAAGCCTGCCACCTACCTGTCGAAATAGAGCATCGCGCATTTTGGGCGATAAAGGAGCTGAATCTGTCTCTCGAAGATGCGGGCAGCCATCGGAAGCTGCAGTTGAACGAACTGAACGAGCTTAGGGATGAGGCTTACGATAACGCGGTTGTCATTAAGAATCGAACGAAGGTGTTTCACGATAAACACCTTTTGCGCAAAACCTTCATACCTGGTCAGCAGGTACTGCTTTACGAAACCCGACTTCATTTCCATCCAGGAAAGCTCAGATCTCGCTGGAAAGGGCCGTATTTTGTGCGGAATGTGTATCCGCAGGGCGCTGTGGATTTGGAAAATCCAAAGGACGGTTCATTTTTCAAAGTGAATGGACACCGACTCAAACTGTACCTTAGCGCTGAACCAACAGAGGAGCTCCTGTTCTTACAGGAGCCGGTTTACCCTGTCTGATCTTCCTCTGCCGACCTCCAAACTTCGATTATCCAGCCAAGAACAGTGGACACTGTTCCAAATAAGTTTGGGGGTATGTTCAAACCATTTTGTATATATTTGTGTATATTCTTTTTCTTTTCTTTAAAAACAAAAACAAATAAAAATTGTGTATCGCTAACCGACAATTTTGACCCTTCAAATGATCTCTTCATGCAATGACAGTGAGGACACTGTCCAGTTTAAGTTTGGGGGTACGCTCGGTACGCATTTCTTACCTTCGCATTCATATGTATATTTTGCATCTGAATATTAAAATCCATAAAATCCATAAAAATCTGAAAATTTTCTAAAAACATAAAAACTTTTCTGTCAAGTTAGCTAGTGGGAGGACTCTGATTCAACATTTCGACGGTTTTGTTTGATAAAAGAAGAATAACTAAATCTTATGGTTAGATTTTGAAAACCTGAAAGATAACCCTCCTTTGAAGTTAACTATAGCTGATATACGTCTTTACATCACACTACACGTGTCGTGAGTTTTTGGAAATTAGATGACAAGTCTTTTATGTCTAAAAAACTTTTAAACGGATAAATGATTTTCTGAGGATCAAATAGGTTTGTTCGGAAATAAGTAATATCAAGAATAGTTTATGAAGTGAGTGAATATGAAGGAATGTTATTGATGCCTTAATTGGAACTAAGTCTGAAAAATAACCCATCTGGAACTTGATTGGAATGATTACACACCGAACCCACTAAACACGTCTTTCATCCAAAAAAAAATAATTGAACTGCCGGTTATATCTCCGTTCGTATTAAATCATCATGATTTTCACGCCAAACTGTCTTTTGTTTTTGGACCTAGGTAACTTGAGTAATTAAGTCCGCTGGGGTGTTTCTACACCTAATGCCCTAAAACCAACTGGTTTGGGTGCATTGGCCCAAAACTCGTTAAGAAGCCTAGTGTTAGTGTATATGCCCTAGAGGCCATTACTGTATCATACTAGTATGTATATTACTTGATGGAAGCTTGGGATATTCACAGTTGTACAGACAATCTTGCTCAATATAGTAGTATGCTACTTGGTTTGTCTCTGCTTTAATGTGTACTTGTGTGTTTATTTATTATATCACCTATACGCATTAGTAGAGCCCTTTGGATCTTTGCTTGATTACCGGCGTTGTGATGGCGATCACACTCGTGGGGGCTGGGTAATCTACAAGCACATCCTTATACACGTCCCTAGTCGTGGGAGTACCGAGATAGGGCATCGATACTCCAGAGTAGACTAGCGTATGCGCTTCTCATCCCAGCACGGGAGACGGTCTGTCCCACAGCCGTCGGTACGTCGTACTTGAGATAGTATGCGGGTGCTCGTTGGGTTACGAGTACACTGGACAGGACTCGTCGGGAACTGATGGTTGGTATTATACCTATCGTCAGTTATCAGTTCCCAGGTGACATGAGTACAGCTTAGTCCGCTGACTTGACACTGTCACTCCGCCTCGAGTGTGTTCCCACTGTTCTTTGATTACTACCCTACCACGACTCTTCTGAGTCGTGCAAACAGGTAGTAGTTGGGAGCAGTCCCGAAGCACTTGGAGGCAGTGACGGTTAGACAGGATTCGTCTCTCCCGGTATTGGGGGTTGACATCGCGCTGTGTCTAGGAGAGCCATTACACAAGTAGTCCCTGGCCAGGGCAAGCGAGATATACTGGTAGGTTCCAGTGCTATCTCAGGGTGTTCTGGGCTTCACTCCGACACGACTTGTACCGCTATTGGGGGACTGACGTTTACCGCCCCCTAGGCCCGCCATGCGATGTATCAGACGAACAGACCGGACTGTACGGAGAATGTCACATTCAGACTCAGTAGGAGTTCAGATGGGTTTTACCTCGTCAGTCTTCTTATCGGCGACTACCTGGGGACCGTTACGCACAGCTAGTGCCGCTTACGGTCTGTGGTTAAACCCACTGCCAGCGTAGCGTCGAGTCTTTAGAGTCCCACACAGAGGGCTATTCGCCTCTGGGCAAAACTGAGTAGAGGTCGCATGGTATTGCGGCAGGGTTCGTTCTCATCCGCGCACTTGTGCACGTTTGGAGTCCGGACGGATTATACTGGCAGGCTCTGGTTTGAGCCAGATACTGGTATATGTTTTAGGGTTGCTTTTATCTCTCAGTATTCTTGTTCCTCGGAACGAGAATGCAGGTGTGTATGCACAGTTGCTTGAGGAGGAGGATGAGGTCTTTCATTAGGGTTTCGGAACGGGTGCGTATGCACAGTTGACAGTCGTCTTTTTCCAAACCCTAATGGATTTATGAAATATCAATTAATAATAGTAATTAAATGAAATAATGTTATGGTTGATTTTGTTGACCATGGTTGACTTGTTGACCATGGTTGAATGTTGACCATCATCATTGCTTTGCAAGGATACTCCTTGATTCTAGCTTACATTCATTTATTAAAGTGATGATGGTGGTCATTCCAAATACAACCATCAACTATTTCATTTTGATTTATTATTATTAATTAGATAAATCATTTTCCTTTTGTTATGGTTGCAAGAGGAAAATAGCTCATTCTATCATATTGATTCTCTCTCCTCACTTCATCTTCTTCCTCCTCTTGTTCAAGGAGAGCAAATCTCATGTGTTGAGAATCATCTCCTTGAAGATATAACACCCCAAAGCACACTCTACTCACTCTAAGGTAGAAGGTCTAGCAAGCCGAATACCTTAGTTCTCTCAAGATCGAGAAAGGAGCCCAAAGATGAAGCCCTCAGGTGGATCTATCTTCGGCAAAGAGGAGACGAGGAGGGGAAGCCATTCAAGCTACTACAAAGAACAAGAAAGAAAAAGAACAACAAGAAGAGAAGGAGTTCAAGTTGAGGTATAACCACTTTGCCGAGTAGTTAACTCTTCTTTGCAAGTTTGCTAGTTTAGTTTAGCAAAGATCCGGCTTTTACGGTCCATGTTACAAAGTTTAGAAAAAATTTTGTTTTACCATTTCCGCATCCCCGAAAGTACCGGGAGAGGTAACGTGGACCTAACGGTGGTATCAGAGCCTAACTAAACTTAAACTAGCTTCGTAGCGAAGTGTATGGAAGTTCGAAACGGAAAAATCACAAAAACCGGAAATCAAAACCCTAAGTTTCTGTTGAAATTTTTTGTGCTCTAAAAGTAAAAATTTTTACTCCTAAAATCGGCTCAGGGTTTTGTGAGAACACCCAAGAAAAACGATCCCATGAAACCTTCAAACCGCCGCGGATCAGCGGCCTCAGCTATTCTCTTCGCCGCGGATCCGCCGCCGTTTTGGCTCTTCATGGGTTCGTGTTTTGTGCAGTGTTTTTCTGGTAGGGTTTTGGGATTTTTCAAATATGTTATATGTGCCCAGATTTTCCAGAAAAGAAATTTACTTTTGGGGTCCTATAAATCCGTATTTTTTCGAACTTCGCTACACTTTGGCTATATTGGTTATATCTGTGATGTTTGCATGTATTGAACGTCGGCTAATCGCTATAAGTCGATTAGTCGGGGTTATACATCTCTGTGATCTGTGTTTGATATTGGAATGTGTATATGAATGTGTTGGACTGTCGCGGGTGAATAACCGGGGTGGATGTGAGATGAGCTTTTGTTTTTCTTTCATTCATTTGTAATATGTAAATTGATGTAATAATATTATTTGTATGGCCGCACAACCGGGTCGGGGTTGTAGCCGTCATTGTATAATTCTTTTTACTGTTTTTGCTCCTAGGATAGACCCATGGAGGGGTGCACAAACTACCGGGTACGTGGCGGGTAGTTTGCCGCACCCGTAGGGGTCTTGGGTGGGGTTTTGGCTATTCACCGCGACCGTGTAATCCGCTTTTCGTTGCAGGCTCGAACGGATTGCGGATTCCTAGCATATCCAATGTATTCATCTGTGATCTGTAATGTCTATCATTGCTATATTTATAACTATTTAGGCGTTGCTTATGTTTTACAGCCGTGCTAGCCCAGCCCCCGCTCTGTCGTTAGTTAAGTAACCTAACGGGTGATGACGGGACCCCGTGGCGAATGCGAATGGCATAAGCGTACGTCATATTTTGGTTGTTTTCTGCAATGGTAGGATTTAAATGATAGGACGCATTAAAAGAACTAATGCAAGAAAATAAACCTAAAAGACGTTGTTGGAACAATTTTTCAAAAAAAAGCTGTTATTGCAAGGACGTTCAATTTTTGTTTTGCATCGCGGTATTCGGTTATGAATGCCCAGCACCTCAATCGACGAGGCAAGGGCCGAGATCCCTTCATCGGGAGTGACCCCTTGGACAAAAGTTTGCGTCAGGGTAATAACTTCACTATAGTCGATTATTCTTGCTTTGCATCGAGGTATTTAGTTTGGAATATCCTGCACCTCATTCGACGAGGAAAGAGCCGAGATCCCTTCACAGGGAGTGACCTCTTTAGCAAAAGTTTTCGCCACTGTATTTTCAAAAAGGTGCAATCAGGTTCCTTCAACGATATCAAGTTCATTACGTTAACGGGTTTTTCGCCAAAACCCAGCCGTAGCCCTCCGTCGTTTCGGATTAATATTATTCAGTATTCGTGCTGCGTTTGTTGACCTAGTCAAGGCGTAGTGAACGGTAGCTAAAATAATATTTTTCTGTGGATTGCAAATGTGATTGGTTAGGACAGTCGTACGGCCTTGTTGACCTAGTCAAGGGCACGTACGGGTGGGTCTAATGCAATCAGGATTATGATGGGTAGAACTTGTCTAACAGTTTGTGGCTTGTTGACCTAGTCAAGGTCATGAACAGTTAGGGGCAAAAACCACATCGAGAGTTTCAAAAGAACTGAAACTTGCAGATTTAGCATACCTTCTGGAGTGTGGTGACTAGAGTGGATTCCGTCTAGGTTATCACACAATGACAGTTGGATCCCGATCCCACTGATGAGTTGGATTACTCTCGGGAGATTATTTCACTTAACGATCAATGCTATAAACCTAGTAGGTGTCTAGAAAGGTGTCAGCGGGGCTACGCCCCCAGGGAAAAGAGGTTCTTGAATTAAGGAACTTCGCGAAAGCGTTGGAAAACCTCCCTCTAAGTACCGACACTAGCCTGGCTGAAAGGTTAAGCAAGTATTGTGACGTGAATTAAAACCCGGCTAGTTCTTCTTTTAAAAAGGTTTTAAGAAGAATTTGAGTAAACAGTGGGAGACATCCTGGTTAGATAAATTAATAAACCAATCTAATCTTGCAAGAGCATACGCTGAGTGTTTCTTTTCTCTCTCCAGGCAGCAACCTTTTCACGCCCTAATCAAGATAATAAAATGTATCGCTTGACCGATCCGAATTCTTATTCAGGACTGGGGAAAGTTGGTTCAGCTCTAACTTGTGACAACAGTCATGAGTATGAGAATGGGAAAGGGGATTGTATGGATTTCCAGGATACCCAGTCGAAGAAGAAGCATGGTTTTGCATCTACTTCAGGTGTTCTTGTAATTGAGAACTGTTTTACGGTCAGCCCTACCTCCTGGGTACTTGATACCGGATCAGGATCTCATATCTGTAATTTATTGCAGGGACTGAGAAAAAGTAGGAAAGTTGCACCGGGTGATATGTCGCTCAGAGTAGCGAACGGAGCACAAGTTAATGCGGCAGCCGTCGGTGAATATCACCTAGTATTGCCAAATGGCAAGACTATGATTTTGAACGATTGCTACTATGTACCCTCCATGGTTTGCAACATCATATCAGTTTCTTTACTCGATAAAGATGGATATAACTTTGTTCTTGAAAAGAATATCATGAACATTTACCTTCATAAGGTACTGGTTGCAGAGGGTACACTGTGTAATGGTATCTACGTTCTAAATCAGAATACAGTTCTCAATATACAAAACACACGCAAGAGGAAGAATTCAGATACAAATGAATCCTACTTGTGGCATTGTAGACTTGGTCATATCGGAGAGAAAAGACTGAGTAAGTTGCATAAAGATGGACTCTTGAATGCGTTCGAGTTTTCATCTTATGGAACTTGTCAGTCTTGTCTCAAAGGGAAGATGACCAAAATCTCCGTTCACCGGACATGGAGAAAGAGCAACCGAGCTCTTGGGACTCGTACATAGTGATGTGTGCGGTCCGATGTCTATACATGCAAGAGATGGGTTCTCGTACTTCATCACATTCACTGACGATCTCTCTAGGTTCGGATATGTGTATCTGATGAAACACAAATCTGAAGCTTTTGAGAAATTCAAGGAATTCAGAAACGAAGTAGAGAACCAGACAGGCAAAAGTATCAAGATCCTCCGGTCTGACAGGGGAGGGGAATACTTAAGCACGGAATTCCTGGATTACTTAAAAGAGAATGGTATTCTCTCTCAGCTTACTCCTCCTTATACACCACAGCACAACGGTGTTTCGGAGCGGAGGAATCGTACCCTACTGGATATGGTTCGCTCTATGATGAGTAATGCCGAGTTGCCTCTTTCATTTTGGGGACATGCGCTATTGACAGCCGCATACCTATTGAATGATGTTCCGTCTAAATCAGTGCCTAAGACTCCGTTCGAGATATGGAATGGAAAGAGTCCATATCTTAAAAGATCTAAGATATGGGGTTGTCCGGCTTATGTTAAAAAGCATAAACCGGATAAACTAGAGGCACGGTCAGTTTTATGTAAGTTTGTGGGATATCCAAAGAATGGTTATGGATATCTATTCTACCACACCGAGGAACAGAAGGTGTTTGTTGCTCAGCATGCCGTTTTCTTGGAAACGGAGTTTCTTGCAAAAGAAATTAGTGGGAGCACGGTAGAATTGGAAGAAATTCAGCGACCACAAACTGAAACTGAAAGTTTGACAGAACCTCAGGATTCAATAACCCCAGACGAACCTCAGCCACTCCGCAGATCTGGTAGGATTTCTCATTCGCCCGAGAGATACTACGGTTTTCTCATTGACGGGGATCGAGAGGATTGCATCTTGGAAGAAGATGACCCTACCAGTTTCAGGCAGACCATTATCAGTAGGGACTCTGATAAGTGGCAGGAAGCAATGCAATCCGAAATGGAGTCCATGTACGCCAATAAAGTGTGGACCTTGGATATTTCTCCACCTGGGGTAAAACCCGTTGGATGCAAATGGATCTACAAAAGGAAACTTGGTGTAGATGGGCAGGTGGAAACCTATAAAGCTAGACTCGTTGCAAAAGGTTTTCGTCAAAGACCTGGTTTGGACTATGATGAAACTTTTTCTCCGGTGGCTATGCTCAAATCCATTCGGATCCTACTTGCCATTGCTGCCTTCCATGACTATGAAATCTGGCAGATGGATGTTAAAACGGCTTTCCTAAATGGTTGTTTGGAAGAGTGCGTTTACATGGATCAACCAGAAGGTTTCGTAGACAGTGGGAGCAGCGGAAAGGTGTGCAAGTTGCTTAAATCCATTTATGGATTAAAGCAGGCATCGCGGAGCTGGAACATCTGTTTTGATGAGGCAATCAAGGAATTTGATTTCATCAAGAACGAAGATGAACCCTGTGTATACAAGAAGATTGTAAGACGAACTGTCGTATTCCTAGTCTTGTACG
The DNA here is from genome assembly GCA_030015575.1 of Agapanthus africanus. NCBI lineage: Eukaryota > Viridiplantae > Streptophyta > Magnoliopsida > Asparagales > Amaryllidaceae > Agapanthus > Agapanthus africanus. The sequence goes on from CM057337.1 coordinate 238,075,437, forward strand.
TGGACGACATTCTTTTGATAGGAAATGATATTCCTATGCTACAATCGGTCAAGCTATTTTTGTCACAAAGGTTCTCCATGAAGGACCTGGGTGATGCCTCGTACATTCTGGGGATCAAGATCTATAGAGATAGATCCAAGAGACTATTGGGACTTTCGCAGTCCAGGTACATAGAGACCGTACTAAAGAGATTTAGTATGGAGGGTTCCAAGCGCGGTAACATACCCGCATTGCACGGAATTACCCTCTCCAAGAAGATGTCTCCTAAGACTGACGAGGAGAGGGTTCGCATGAGCACTATACCCTACGCTTCGGCGGTAGGATCTATAATGTATGCGATGCTATGTACAAGACCAGATGTAGCTTACGCGCTAAACGCGGTAAGCCGGTATCAGTCAGACCCAGGGGAGGACCACTGGACAGCAGTGAAGAACATTCTCAAGTACCTGAGAAGGACTAAGGAGATGTTCCTGGTTTACGGTAATGGAGACCTCAGGGTCGAGTCCTTTACCGATTCAAGCTTCCAGAGTGACAAAGATGACAGCAAGTCTGTCTCGGGTTTTGTGTTTACCCTCAACGGAGGGGCGGTATGTTGGAGGAGTTCCAAGCAGGATACCGTCGCAGACTCGACGATGGAGGCTGAATACATTGCTGCAAGCGATGCCGCAAAAGAGGCGGTCTGGATAAAGAAGTTCATTTGTGAACTTCAGGTGGTTCCGTCCATTGTTGACCCAATACCTTTGTATTGCGATAACAATGGGGCTATAGCTTTAGCGAAGGAACCAAGGTCCCATCAGAAATCTAGGCACATCTTAAGGCGGTATCACCTGATCAGGGAGATCATTGATCGGCAGGAGATCGAGGTGCGGAGAGTGGACACAAAGGACAACACTGCGGACCCATTCACAAAGGCTTTACCCCAAACTCAGTTCGAGCGGCTGATCGAGATGATAGGTCTTCGATACGCCAGTACATGGCCTTAGTGCAAGTGGGAGATTGTTAGTGTATATGCCCTAGAGGCCATTACTGTATCATACTAGTATGTATATTACTTGATGGAAGCTTGGGATATTCACAGTTGTACAGACAATCTTGCTCAATATAGTAGTATGCTACTTGGTTTATCTCTGCTTTAATGTGTACTTGTGTGTTTATTTATTATATCACCTATACGCATTAGTAGAGCCCTTTGGATCTTTGCTTGATTACCGGCGTTGTGATGGCGATCACACTCGTGGGGGCTGGGTAATCTACAAGCACATCCTTATACACGTCCCTAGTCGTGGGAGTACCGAGATAGGGCATCGATACTCCAGAGTAGACTAGCGTATGCGCTTCTCATCCCAGCACGGGAGACGGTCTGTCCCACAGCCGTCGGTACGTCGTACTTGAGATAGTATGCGGGTGCTCGTTGGGTTACGAGTACACTGGACAGGACTCGTCGGGAACTGATGGTTGGTATTATACCTATCGTCAGTTATCAGTTCCCAGGTGACATGAGTACAGCTTAGTCCGCTGACTTGACACTGTCACTCCGCCTCGAGTGTGTTCCCACTGTTCTTTGATTACTACCCTACCACGACTCTTCTGAGTCGTGCAAACAGGTAGTAGTTGGGAGCAGTCCCGAAGCACTTGGAGGCAGTGACGGTTAGACAGGATTCGTCTCTCCCGGTATTGGGGGTTGACATCGCGCTGTGTCTAGGAGAGCCATTACACAAGTAGTCCCTGGCCAGGGCAAGCGAGATATACTGGTAGGTTCCAGTGCTATCTCAGGGTGTTCTGGGCTTCACTCCGACACGACTTGTACCGCTATTGGGGGACTGACGTTTACCGCCCCCTAGGCCCGCCATGCGATGTATCAGACGAACAGACCGGACTGTACGGAGAATGTCACATTCAGACTCAGTAGGAGTTCAGATGGGTTTTACCTCGTCAGTCTTCTTATCGGCGACTACCTGGGGACCGTTACGCACAGCTAGTGCCGCTTACGGTCTGTGGTTAAACCCACTGCCAGCGTAGCGTCGAGTCTTTAGAGTCCCACACAGAGGGCTATTCGCCTCTGGGCAAAACTGAGTAGAGGTCGCATGGTATTGCGGCAGGGTTCGTTCTCATCCGCGCACTTGTGCACGTTTGGAGTCCGGACGGATTATACTGGCAGGCTCTGGTTTGAGCCAGATACTGGTATATGTTTTAGGGTTGCTTTTATCTCTCAGTATTCTTGTTCCTCGGAACGAGAATGCAGGTGTGTATGCACAGTTGCTTGAGGAGGAGGATGAGGTCTTTCATTAGGGTTTCGGAACGGGTGCGTATGCACAGTTGACAGTCGTCTTTTTCCAAACCCTAATGGATTTATGAAATATCAATTAATAATAGTAATTAAATGAAATAATGTTATGGTTGATTTTGTTGACCATGGTTGACTTGTTGACCATGGTTGAATGTTGACCATCATCATTGCTTTGCAAGGATACTCCTTGATTCTAGCTTACATTCATTTATTAAAGTGATGATGGTGGTCATTCCAAATACAACCATCAACTATTTCATTTTGATTTATTATTATTAATTAGATAAATCATTTTCCTTTTGTTATGGTTGCAAGAGGAAAATAGCTCATTCTATCATATTGATTCTCTCTCCTCACTTCATCTTCTTCCTCCTCTTGTTCAAGGAGAGCAAATCTCATGTGTTGAGAATCATCTCCTTGAAGATATAACACCCCAAAGCACACTCTACTCACTCTAAGGTAGAAGGTCTAGCAAGCCGAATACCTTAGTTCTCTCAAGATCGAGAAAGGAGCCCAAAGATGAAGCCCTCAGGTGGATCTATCTTCGGCAAAGAGGAGACGAGGAGGGGAAGCCATTCAAGCTACTACAAAGAGCAAGAAAGAAAAAGAACAACAAGAAGAGAAGGAGTTCAAGTTGAGGTATAACCACTTTGCCGAGTAGTTAACTCTTCTTTGCAAGTTTGTTAGTTTAGTTTAGCAAAGATCCGGCTTTTACGGTCCATGTTACAAAGTTTAGAAAAAATTTTGTTTTACCGTTTCCGCATCCCCGAAAGTACCGGGAGAGGTAACGTGGACCTAACACCTAGAAAGTCCAGATTAAAACAAAGTCAAGCAAGTGTTCTCTCCGAGTTAAAATTCCTAACGGTTCTTTGTGTGAGAATAATCTTGATAAAATACAGGCTTTTATAAAAAAAAAATTTAACGGAGATATGAAGGTTTTATTCTATGATAAAGACTATTGCACGTTCACAGAGGTGTGTATGAAATGAAAACAAGAAAAAGGTGGAGTGAAGAATAAAACCTAGTTTTCCTGTTAAGGAAGATAGAAATTCTGAAGTTGAAACTTTACTGGAAAACGAAACTTGAAAAATGCTTAACTCTTTATAAAACTCATGTGATCCTTTTAAAATTGTTATCTGGGCTTTATTATGTGACATAATGACTTTAATCGATCCTTCTGGAACTTAACGACACTATTTGCACTGCACGTAAAGACATATAAAATCTGCAGCTAAATAAAAAGCGAGGTGTGAAAAATAAAGGTTCGATAGTCTAGACTTAGGATAATAGAATTGTTATTTTCTGAAACAAAACTTTAGGGTTTGAATCTTAGTTATTTTACAAAATTAGCTTGACCGGATTTTGTGGGTAGTATCCGCTGAAAACCCTCAGGAGACAACACTCCTCCTACTAGGGACACCTAGAGGTTTAACGGCTTGTTGCACATGCTCAGTGCAATCGCGTTCCCTGCGAAAGTGAGGTTAGGAAATTTTTTGTGAATAAATTGGCTGTGCTCGGGACGAGCAAATGATAAGTTTGGGGGTATTTGTTCATATCAGATTTTTGCATTTTCATACCGCCCAATTTTTATCACATTGCATATCGGTAGATACTCTTGAGCCGTGTTTGCTAGTCAATTGCACGATACATGTTCTCGGTTCTAAAACGGTGAAATTCATGGAAAACACGACAAAATCCGGGTTCCTGCTAACCACTGAGAAAACGCGGTCTCCGCTCTTCATCCCTATGTTGCCAGATACCAGTTTAAGAAGACAGAATGTCAAATCAATGTCGTTTTCATGCACAAGGCTCAATGGCAGCACAAGATCCAAGAAATCTACGCGGAGCTCGAGGAAATCATGACAAAAAGTCCACTTCAAAACATCTTTCCCTCAACAGAAATTCTGGAAGAAATGTGGAAGTATTTTCAGAAAACACATATGCCAAACCACAGACAACATCAGACCAGGGGGCCCACAAAATTCGAGGAGCCAACTCCTCCATTAGGCCGCAGAACCGCGGCCTAAGCATGCTTAGGCCGCGGATCCGCGGCCGTATGGTGGTGGCAGACAAAACTTTTCCAGGGGTGTTTTGGTCCTTTTATTTGTATTCTGGTGGTTGCCCTAGGTTTTCATTTTTTAGCCTATAAATAGCCCAGAACTTTGTGAAGGAAAGGGTCCATAATCTTGTATTTTTTCTCTAGGTTTTAGAATACATGTTCTTCTTCCTCTTCTCATCTCTTCTTCATTAAAACTTGTAGTGAGCTTTTGAGTGAAGAATGATGAATAAAGAAGAACCGTTTATTATTATGCTTGTCTTGTTCTCTTGTTAATTATTGTAATTTTAATTTGTTAACTAGTTGTTATTTCTTGTTGTTTCTTTCTCTTCTCTTTTCCTTTATCATTAAAACAACCATGATGCTTACGCTTGATCCTTACCAAGGTGAGGTCGCAAATAGCTAGTTGTTATCTTCTAATCTCCTTCTTTCTATCTTCCTCTTTTGTTTTGTTTTATTTTATTTTTCCGTATCATGATGTGTGAGTAGTTTCATACTTGTTAGGGTAGGATAAGGGAAGTTTGAGAGAAGGAAATCTCTCTCACTCTTTCCTTGCCCAACAGCTTAATTCGACTCCCGTTAATTGAACCACAATCCGCTCCTTACGGCACCCTATCCTACATGATAGCGGTGATTCCGTAGTGAGACCGGTTGTGGTTGAATTAACCGGAGGTTATGGCTAAGAGCCAAGAACGGACGGACAAGCACCAAAAGGAAGAACTTATGCGTTGGAAAGCCTAGCTTATACTCGCAAGTTCCTTCATAGTCGTGCTAATCCCCGTTGTTGCCGATTACCGTAACACCGATATTAAGAGGGGCAACGAAAGATGTGGGAGACTCCTAACTCAAACTAACCTAATCCTAACCCTGACAAGCTCTCTTTACATATCATTTTACCACTTAATTAATCACAACAAAATCTGAAAAACTGGACTTAACTCGTTAAAGCACATAGAAAAAGATTCCCATCTCCCTGCGGACGACCCGTACTCAACCGGCTAGCTACAAGCGAAACCGTCTTGATTGCGGTAATTAACTAAACTTGAACACGCAGAATCCCTAACAATCAACTGCCATCTGACGTGAGGTATAATACCATCTAGGAGTTCTCGGCGAGTCCGTTCAGTGTACCCTGTCTCCACTGAGCACACGCATACCATCTCTGATGTCAAACACCAATGGATATGGGATCATCCATCGCCCATCACATGGGTCGAGAAGACATACGCTAGTCTACTCTGGAATATCGATGCCCCGTCTCGATATTCCCACGACTAGGAACATTGAAGGATGTACTCATTGACTACCCAGGCCCCACTAGTATGATCTGCATCACAGTCCTGGAAGTCGAGTACACATCCTAAGGGCTTTATCAACATGTAACAGAGAGACAGAAAGTATACATGTTAAGATAAAGAGCAACCAGATAGCGTACTATCATGTCGAGCAAGAAAGTCCTACCTATATATGTCCCAGCATCCACTACAATATACATCCAATGTACAATAATGGCCTCTAGGGCATACATATAACTAACAAAATCACCATAGTGTCTCATGTGTGTTCCCACTATAACTAGACTTCTACCCTACTACGGATCAAAGGAGTCGTGAAAACAGGTTTTTGTTGGGTATGGTCCCGAAACACGTGGAAGCAATGAGTGGTCGAGGGGATTCATCTCTCTCGGTATAGGGAGTTGATATCACGCTGTGCAGGACTTGACCGCAACCACAAGTCGGTGGCCACCGCAGTGGAGATAAACTGATAAGTGTTATCAGTTGTATCTCCAGATGGTTATGAGTTCTCTGTCGCGCGACTTATTGAATTATTGGGGTCTGACAGATTCTAAACCCTAGACCCGATATGCGATACTCTTAGACGAAGAAACCGGACTGTACGGTGATGTCACTGATAGACTTTGCAGGGTTTAAATGAGCTTGCTCGTTAACCTTCTTTCGATCAATACCTGGATAGCCGTTACGTGCAACTAGTACCGCTGACGTGCTTGTAAACTATGGATATGATCTTAACATACTGCCAGCGTATTGTCGAGTCTTTAGAGTCCCACACAGAAATTTCCCAACACAGACGAAACGATGTAGGCCACATATGAGGATATGTGCAAGAGTTCGATTAAGCACGTGTATGTGATACATGTATTATAATCGGATGTTTAATGATATTAGTCGGGGACTAAGTGGCGCTTTTAGTTTCATATATGAGTATCGATGAGAATATGAAGGTTTCATATTATCATCGAGTATCATATATTGGTTTTAACTTGAACATCTCGAATCACTCTCTAATGATGCGTTTGTTGTGTATTCTTGTTGTATGTGTGTGTTCCGGCTGTCGGGGGTAAGGCTTCTATCCCATTAAGAATGTATAGAGTGAACACCCATCACTTGTGCTTTCAACCGTTTCGAGTAAATTTCGGCAGCACCTCCCCGCCGTTCTCCGAGTACACTGTAATAGAATAGATAATCATTTCAAAGCTGTGAAACAACGTTGAAATGAACATCTGATCTATCTTTGTACACGTAGAACCAGCGGAAAGGTACCGATGAAATATCTCGAAAAGGATGAAAACACAAGTGAATGAAGGTGTTTGCTTTATACATTCTTAACTTGTCCACACGGGACAAATCTATCGGTTACCATATGATTAAATTTTCTCGTCGAATAGACTATACGACGGTTGTTAGTATCGAGCTATATCGTCCGATATTTAACAACTTTCGTATAGTTCTATGTCACGACGAACATCGCACGTATGTTAACCGATAGACGGGGACTAAGTGGTGCTTTTAGTTTCATATATGAGTATCGATGAGAATATGAAGGTTTCATATTATCATCGAGTATCATATATTGGTTTTAACTTGAACATATCGAATCACTCTCTAATGATGCGTTTGTTGTGCATTCGTGTTGTATGTGTAACATGATTTTAAACCATTGAGATCAAGATTGATAGAACTGATCATCCTACATTGCAATGGCATTCATCTACCAAAAACTATTATTGCAATGGCATTCATCTATAACAATCAACAATTAAAACTACAAATGTAGGATACTGATATCATAAAGCGTTATACGCAACATATGAATTCACATGACTGAAACATGCATCAAAAAAACATGTTCATCCAAAAGAAAGGCCACTGTCAACAAATATAGACAAAGAATTATTATATTAACTATGAAACATATTAGAAAAAGGATAGAAGTTCAAGATGTTAATAACACGATGATAATCAAAGCAGTTGCATACAGATGCTAAAATCGAATATGCGACAAGATATTCTTGTAAAGATAGACATGTATTAAAAGAGGAGGCGCCCAAGTAAAATCCATAACTAAATCCCTATCTTGCCCTTCCTTTTCTTCAAATCAGAAATATGTCTTTTTTTTTGCAATTATATATAGCTAAAGCAAAGAAGGTCCTACAATTCTAAGTATTTCCAATTATAACGGCCCATCCTCAAAATCCAGAATCTTATGAGCATCTTATGCAATTAGCAAACATATTCAACCGAAAACACCCTCAAAATTTCCACCAGACTACAAATTCTTTGCATACTCAAACCCCAACCATATCAAATTAAGTGACTACTCAGACCCACAGTTTAAATCAATCAAAAATATCCAAAATCAGACACGGGGTCTTTGGATACCTACCAAATGCCAGGTCCCATGACTCCAAAAACAAAACCCCAACATGCCCAACGGCTAAAAGTTCCACAAAATAGTCTCCGTTTCCAAGAAAATTTGAGAATGACAAATAAAATTATTAATTAAACTGGGCTTTACCCATATTATTAGTCCAGTTTCCAACACCTTCTCAAACTAGACACATTTTTCTCTTATGATCATCATCAACATTTTAATTAACGAGCTTAATGCTAATTAGAATGGAAATTAACTTAGACCCTGAAATCCAAAACCCCAGCCCCAACCCTAATCCTAACCCCAACCCCAACCCCAACCGCAATCCCCTGCCGAACCCCAACCCCAGCCCGAGCCCCCAGCCCCAGCCCCAGCCCGAGCCCCAACCCTAACGCTAACCGCAGCCCGAGCTCGAGCCCCAACCCCAACCGCAGCCCTAGCCGCAGCCCTAGCCCCAGCCCCAGCCCCAGCCCCAACCCCGGCCCTAGCCCCAGCCTCAATCAAAAATTTGAGTAATTGAGAATTTCCTTACCTGTGCAGAGGCGACGACAAGAACGAAGATGAGCCGGCGCTGGCGACGACGAAAGCAGGCGGTAGCTACAACGAATCGGCAGCGCTGGTGACGACGAGAACGACGATCGCTCGGCGGGAACGAGGGTTTGGGAATTTTTTCTTCGCGCGAGAATTAGGAATAATGAGCGTAGGGGTCGATCTGAGCTTTTAACTTAAATCCCTATTTAGATGCCCCTACGGATAAGTCCGTAGGTTCTTGGTTTGCGGCTCCGTAGGGGCAAACAACAATTTAAGATTTAATAATTTTTAAATAAATATGTAAGGCCCGTAGGGGTAACCTTTTGGCCCTACGGATTAATCCGTAGGGCCAAACTAAAATTGCCCCTATGGATGTCGTTATCCGTATGGGCAACCCCCTATTTTAGTAGTGTAAATATATGATATAACCGGATTATTAAATCAAGTGTTGATTTAATAATTAAATGTATATTTATATATCACTACAGCAAAACAGGGTTTTAGCCACCACTTTTCGCTACATTCTAAAAATTCATAACCATATCTAAAATTTGCTACAAAAATTTACTGTAACTAATTTTTCATAGCTGTAAACTCTAAGAAGAAAGCGTTTTCCTATGATATGCTTTGTAGCTAATTATGGTGATATGCTTTGTAGCTAATTATGGTTACAACTTTCACCGTAACCACGTCACAACTTTTTACTGTTGCTCTCAAAACCATAGCTGTATCTATGTTTTTATACTGTTTTTCCCCGTTGCTAAATTTCCATAGGCATAGGTGTAAAAGCATCCCAAGGCTACAACATTTATTCCCATAACTAATTATATCTTTAACACTAACTACTATTATTGCTAAAATCATTTCAACAACAAATATTTATCATCACAAAGCTTTATCTAGTAACAATATACAAGACTGCAGCCAAAAGTTCTTTAAAGTAATGAAAACGATGGATGCGTTAAGCAATTGAATACAGGAAATAAACATGTATCTATTGATAAAGAGAAAATAAGTATATATACAACCTGACATGTTTTTCACTTTATGTTCCCTTCGGAAAAAAAATACCCGCTACATACACTATTGGTTAAAGAGTTCATACAAAGAGAAATTCATAAAACTGAAAAGGTATAAAAAAAAATAAGGAACTGCTCGTCCGTCATGGCAATCCCATCAGCAAAAATCAAGAGAATACAGATGGGAATAAAACAGATATAGAAGATAATTAAGAAGAGACACTAAAGAATCTCTAGATCTCAATGACACGACCAAAAGAGACAACTTCCTTATTATTGTGCATGGCTTTTGCATCATCACTCCATGAATTTCCAGAGCTGGAAAATGTTATCATATCATGTACACCTCCTAGCGCTGAGAAGTGGGCATATTTTTTCCTCTTTCGTATACAGACCTGAGAACCTGGACCTCTATTCATTTTCATTTCGACTGCAAATCTGAGAACAAAGGGGAAAACCACAGTATTTGAATTTGCACGATGAATAACAGTTTTGGTTACTATGATTAATTGACCAAGAAGAGATGAAAGAAAAAAATTTGAGTAGAACAAAACAACAAAACGCACACTACACAATATTTCTTCTAGTCAAGAGGAACTGTCTACAAGCAGAGCCTGGAACTTCAAAGGATGTATATCCCGTTGTAGTTGATTTCTACAGAGTAAATGCAGAAACTCAACAAACCAAATCCACTCTCCAACCCAATGATAAATCTACAACAAAAATTGAGTCAGATCAGCAAAGAATTAATCTAGATTTAAAATTGCCACCTTAACTATGCATGTTGTGAGCTTTTTTGAAAGAACAAATAACCTGGAGGGAGAGACTAACAAAAAAAGGAGGGAAAAAAATAGAAGAGAAATTGAATCAGAGCTTTTATTCACAACACTCCCCAATAGATAGAAGTCTATAATGTGTATGCTCACCTCTATCCTCGATCTTATTTTCCTTTTTGGGCAAGGATTTCTTTTGGGTTATGTTTATTCTGTCAATTTCATTTTTCTGGACCCATTCTCTCAACAATACGCCAAATCAAAAACATGTTATGAAAATACCCTGAATAAAATTATATGAGTTGGGCTCTTACAAGTGATTCATTAATCATTTTCATCAATCCTTATTATCCAAGAACCTAAAGATCATCAAAAGTAGGCAATAGGCAAGTTCAGAACTAAAACTAAAGAAAAATCAGAGCACACATGGACTGGATCTAAAGCTAAGAAAATTACTGCTTTAATTTATTGATTAAAGTTGCAGTTGTGATTTCTTCTGTCTACAAGCTGCGCGCTTCAAAATCCCTTGCCTCTATTGTGTGTTCATTAAGAGATCCGTACTTCTGGTGGAGCTTCTTCATGTACTCCACTATGGCCTTTGCTAATGGGTGCTCACTATTAGCCTGAGAAGGGAAAAAGATCAGAGACTAATGATGTATTCAAAGAGATTATCGAAAGGTTGCCAGTTAGTGATGTAAGTGCCAGATACATAAAAAAACTTACACGGCAAGCCAATAAGCTAACTGTTTTCTAGTATTCGAGTTCTAGCAAACACTTCTCGTCTAATTATGGAAATATAGTTTTATGATAATTATCAAGAATAATTGTTTCAAATATCAAGGTCTTCTTCTATAGTTTTATGATGGAACTGGACAATGTTTGAGCATAAATGATTAAATGAGTAACATAAAAGGTAATTTGAAAATTCTCTTTTGCTCCCGTTATAATTGAATGCTTTCACAAAATACCGAACAAATGGACGACATTTTTGGCACATATAAAATCTGGATATCTTGAAGATAGCATTTTTTAAAAATTGCAGATATACAATAATAGCAATTTACAGAGAAATATGTCTGAAATAGTTTGCAATAAGTTACTGGCACTATACATGTAATACTATACATGTAATATATGTTCATTAAGTTGGCTACCTATTGCTTTCAACAACAAGGGAGGGGGGGGGGGGGGCTCAGAAGGCAAATCTATATAGTTTCATATTCTCTCCACAGCATTCAAACAATTTTCAGCAAGACTTGCAAGTCGCAAAACAGCAGTCAATAAGTTTGTTATATTTAAAGCATAAGAAAGAAGAAGAACCATCGTTGATGCAAAAGCCTTCTGGTTTGTTGCTCGTTGGTTTTGCATGACAGCAAAGGTTGCTGTAAACCAAATCATTATACCACCCAGTATTTCCAACCAAATGCCAAGCCACCTGTTTGAACTCATATTTACGAGTGTAAATGTCACATTATTGTCCATGGATCATTAATAGCAGTCATTCTATCATATGCTTTATATGCATGAATTGTAGAAAGACAGTTCAGCTCTTCTCCAAATTGCGCATAGACAGGAGATCTGGTTATTGAATCTAACTGCTTTACTTCACGCGTCGTGCTCTAAGAAGGGGGGGGGGGGGGGGGGACTATTAGTGAGACAACTATGTATATACTCGTTAAATAAGACTTATTTATTTTATTGTAAAATTGAATACTAAAAACTTTATAAAAAAAAGTAAAATTTATATTAGATTTTTTATCAGATGATATCTAAAAGTTTTTTTAAAAACCTACATTGATTCCCATACTAAATCAATCCCTGTACCATGCATTATTAACTGATTCATTATTGAGTTCTGAACGGTGTAGATTATGTGAGCAAACACCACAATCTACCCTTTAGAACTGTATGTTAAGAATTGATTGAACTTACCTAGATATCTAATTACCCATAAAGGAGGTGGAACTTATGAGATAAAGCAAAAGGACAGGTCCGTGTTTCCATTTCTAAGTGAAATATTCAAATTCAAATCTCCTAGTCATGCAATTATTTTAAATTAAGTTAAACTGATAATGTGTGAGAATTAAAACAATTAAACATGGTTGAATCATTTAAAATGCGTATAATAAAACTCTAGACTTCTTCTAGACAGGGGCGGAATCAAGAGGGGACTAGCGGGGGCCGGCAAGCCCCCCGACAAATGCCTTATATGCCATGCATCAATTTGCTTTTATATAAAGAAGAATGCAGAAATAGATCAACTAAACAAGCAGATTATATATATATATATATATATATATATATATATATATATATATGAGATTAATGGAGGAAAGAGGCCATATGACGGGATTTCCTCCTATGGCGTGGAAAAAATACAACCTCTACCATTTTTTCCGACGATCGGCACCCATCATCATCATCGTTATCATCTAACATGTGCGTATACCAAATTTCATGTGATTCCACAACTTTTTCACCGTTGATTAAGTGGGTTCAAAATTAACGGTTTACCGACAATAGAACATTTTACATTGCTAAATCAACGGTGAAAAAGTTGTAGAATCACATGAAATTTGGTGTACCCATATCTTAGATGATAACGATGAAGATGATGGGGGCCGATCGTCGAAAAAATTGGTGGAGGTTGTATTTTTTCCACGCCATAGGAGGAAATTTCCGCCTATGGCCTCTTTTCTCCATTATTCTCTCTCTCTCTCTCTCTATATATATATATATATTGGGTAATATCTAAAAACTTTAAAGTTAGCCTCATGTTTAGGACATAGGGTTTTGATTCTAAAGGCCTTGGTTCAAGCCTCCACAACCACATATTTTTAAAATATTAAAGTCAACATTTAGTTTTAAGAATATTTAGTAGTATTTTAAATATATAAGTATATTTTTAGTATAATGTATTTTAACTTGGCCCCTGCAAAAAAAAATTCCTGTTTTCGCCACTGCTTCAAGATCTTCCATTAATTATCAGTGCACAGCACATGTTGAAGTTCTAGATTAGGAAGGCCTGGAAGGGGTCATAGAAAAGAATTACATTGGCAAATTATTAGTGTCATTTAATAATATACTTTGAAGATGAGCTAAAAACTTTCCCCAAATTGGTAATGAGGATGGTTGCTCATGAGAAGAGAAACATAATATTACAAAAGAAAGGATATTGTATGTTTGCAAAATACATGGCTATCTAGTAAAAGCAAAATACAGAACCACTGACGAAGCCAAATATGTATTTCCTATGGTTAGATGCAAAGAAACTGGACCAGCTAAACTTTTGTGCTAAAGCAACTCAATGGATGAAACACTCAAGATTATGCACGGAAATTATCCCATGTAACTTTTTAACTGTTGCAGACATGTTTAGTATCTTCTCGACATATGGAAAGAAGAATGCAGAAATAGATCAACAAAACAAGCAGATTTTATAGTCATAGGATAATACATTATGTTTCAAATTAATTAAAACATACCTGGTAATATAAATAGGCAGCATAGAACAAAATTAGAAGTGGCATGATGGCCCAAAGAGATATAGTACTGACGACGCCTATCAAAAGAAAAGTCGAAAGGAGCTGCGAGACTTTTCCCAGGAACATATCTACAAATAGAGCTACATTGCTGTCAATATCACCAAGATCTTTTGCAAATCTATTTATTATTCGTCCAAGTGGATTGGTATGGAAGAACACCATGGGAGCTCGTAAGAATATAACAGGAAAAAAGTAATATAACAACCCATGTGCCACCCAATGCATTCTTGTACCTGCAAGATAAGTATATAGATTTTAGGTGCCATGTAAACTTAAATTTGAAGCTAGGAATATAACAAAACAGAGTAATGAACATAGAGTTTCTAAATATGTAACGCCGATCCCAAGAGTTCAAAATGTGATAGTTAGCAATATTCTGGTACTCTATTCATTCTAAGTTTGATTTAAACAAGAACAAAAAATGCAAGCTTCAACAAATGAAGTGGCTTAATGGGCATCAACCTCAAGTATAATAACTCAAAATAACTTGCATCATTAGTGTAATCTGAACACCAGTGTACCAAGTGAAAGGGGCCTAAGTTGTCGCACACCCAGCTGCATGAACCGAACAAGCGCCACCAAAAACGTTGTTGGAGTCCCAACTGACACCGCCTTTCAAGCCCAATGACTTTTCCTCAAGGGATATTGGAAATTGAGGGTTATTTATATTTGGAAGCCTAATGTCATCACTCATCACTGACAATCCCAACAAAACTGATGACAATATGATTTGGTGTTTTGTAATCTTCCAAAAGAAACAGAAACCGGCGCTTATAATTTTGAAGCTACAGCCTACAGGCAACTAATGCGGGGGTTCTCAAGGATACCAAAACTATGCAACATAGATGCATCACATAACATTACTTTAGATACATGCAAAATAAAAACATGCATGCATGCATATATGGATGCATGCAGAGATGTATGTATTCCTCAGAAGATATATTATGAATCAAAATTGGCCCAGTTAGTAAACATACAATTATAATGGCTTAAAAGATGTTACAGCACCTGGATTCTCCAAGCCACCACACAAACTCACTTTTAATATCTTTTCAACTTGGCTTTAAGTATCAGGGTAAGGAAGCAAGATGGTTTTTCCACTATAAAGTAAATCAATATTTACCTAAATTAAGATTTACCTAGAAATTGAAAGGGCTTCCAGTAAAAGTTGTACTGGATTTTAACAAATGAATGTAGGAAAAAGAGCCATTGAAGTTGGATTTATCAAAATTATCAATGTAGTTGCAGCAATTCAGGTTGTTGCTGAGACATCAGGTTTTAAGCTTTAAAAAGGCTTCATATCTCAATCGATGATCTTATACCTAAAACCTAAAAAATTTCACTGTGTAAGAACACTTTTTTCTTACAGAGCCAACCAACTTATGTCCTTCAAGAAGTAGTGTCTAAACGACCAGCACAAAGTTATTACCTTGAAAGAACCTTCAAACTTACAACACCTGTTTCACGTTCCTCCTGCTTAATTAGTACAGATTTTCCTCCCTTCCGTTTATCCACGTTGTTATCAGTCTTCAGAACGCCGTTCTCTTTCTTGGTCTCTCCATTTTCAACAGATTTTGCAGTCTCTTGGTTTTCACTTTGCTTTTCCTCAATTTGTTCCTCCATTTTTCCCGCATTTTCCATTCACTTTTGAAATGGTATTCCATTAGCACTGAGTTCTTCGAACGTGCCCTCCATTTTAATCATACATTCATGAACAAGGACAATTTGGTCAACATTGGTAGAAAATGCAGCTGGTTTGTAACAAGAACACGGGTTTTCTCTCTCAGTTTATCCTTGATAGAGTGATCAAAAACCTGAAAATAAATAAATAGCAGTTTAGTCCTCATGGGTAAATAAGTAAAATTCATAATAATATGTGACAGGTTTTTTTAGCCTGCAATGATAAGAATCAGTCCACTGTGATCAGATATTTTCATTTTCAAATGAAAAAAAGATTAGTCTTTGCATTTTTCATACAGCATAGACAATCCTAACTGATGTGTGACATCAAAAGGATATCAAGGGGAAATGTATATTTTAAAACATATATGATAAATAACCTGATATACACTAAATATCAAGAGAATTATGCTTTGGATAACATTAGATAATCCATTCAACTATACTGTTTGTGTTCATGATCAGCTTAGATAGTTAACAAATATGTTAGCGCATGCACACATATTATACTCTTGTGTAACTGAATATGCAGTATGAGTATGTGCATTAATGTGTATGGAAACACATACGTTGGTATGTACTGATTATAAAGGCACATTTTTATGTCTTGTATAGAATATGGTAGTTCAAAAGATAACAGAATAGGAAGTGCTGGAGTTCATTATGCAATTTTGTTTACAACCTTTCCAACCCCACCCCACCCCATTGGCCCCCAGTAAGAAGAAGAAGAAGAAGAGATAAGAAAAAAGAAAAGGAAAAAAGACAACAAGGAAGGGGGGAAAACTTCCATTTGAAGGTGGATTCTAAAGTACTTCAGAACTTTCACTCAAACAAAATGATTGGAAATGGGTATCCAAGAGTTGTTTATACATGATTATAGCATTTTTCTTATATGGACTCGAATCGTAAAGTACTTAGCATGGGTTTAGAATGCAGGACGACACGGTCCTCCATCAGTATACATAAGTGGCAATTGTGCAAATCATTTGGTCCTTGGTCCAACATGAACAACAATCTCATTAACAAGTTTTATTTTCCATGGTTGGTGCTTGCCTTTACTGGTTATGGAAATTCCAAAAAGGTCAGTTCTGCGCGGTTTATGTGTAGACTGTACAGAAATATACGACTTGACCATATTTAGAGGCATATGCAATAAAATATGTTGGACCAACACATGTTATTTAAAAAGAGAACACATGGAACCTGGAAATCAAATTTACTTCTAGTTACTGAGTGACACCTAAGACTTGCATCGCATCTAAAGGAAAAGCAGTAGTTGAATTTCTAAATTTAACCTCTCGTAAACATATTTGTCCTTTGATAAACAATAGTAAACATAAATCCTTTGTCATTTCACTTTTAATGTCCCTATTGTCATCTATTTGCACTACTACAAATAAGAGTTGCCCCTACGGATTTACCCGTAGGGGCAAACCACTGCCCCTACGGATATATCCGTAGGGGCGAAAAAATAACCTGTAGATGCAAACGCCGTAGGTGCAAGTCGAAACCCTGAATACCCCTACGGACTAAAACTTGCCCCTACGGAGTTATGTGTAGGTACCGTTTCCCCTACGGATTAGGCTGTAGGGGCCAAAAAAATATTTTATTTACGGATTTTTTAAATAGATTTCTTGTACCTACGGATTAATCCGTAGGGCCAAGTAATAGCCCCTACGGATACATGCGTAGGTACATATCCGTAGGGGCAAAATATCAGAAATCCTGATATTTTGCCGCTACGGATACCGCCGTAGGGACATTTGTTTACACCTACGGATATATCCGTAAGGGCACACCCAACCCCCTGAAACTGAGATCGGGAGGGGGGGAAATTGTTAGTGTATATGCCCTAGAGGCCATTACTGTATCATACTAGTTTGTATATTACTTGATGGAAGCTTGGGAAATTCACAGTTGTATAGACAATCTTACTCAATATAGTAGTATGCTACTTGGTTTGTCTCTGCTTTAATGTGTACATGTGTGTTTCTTTATTGTATCGCCTATACGCATTAGTAGAGCCCTTAGGATCTTTGCTTGATTACCGGCGTTGTGATGGCGATCACACTCGTGGGGGCTGGGTAATCCACAAGCACATCCTTATACACGTCCCTAGTCGTGGGATTATCGAGATAGGGCATCGATACTCCGGAGTAGACTAGCGTATGCGCTCCTCATCCCAGCACGGGAGACGGTCTGTCCCACAGCCGTCAGTATGTCGTACTTGAGATAGTATGCGGGTGCTCGTTAGGTTACGAGTACACTGGACAGGACTCGTCGGGAACTGATGGTTGGTATTATACCTATCGTCAGTTATCAATTCCCAGGTGACATGAGTACAGCTTAGTCCGCTGACTTGACACTGTCACTTCGCCTCGAGTGTGTTCCCACTGTTCTTTGATTACTATCCTACCACGGCTCTACTGAGTCGTGCAAACAGGTAGTAGTTGGGTGCAGTCCAGAAGCACTTGGAGGCAGTGACGGTTAGACAGGATTCGTCTCTCCCGGTATTGGGGGTTGACATCGCGCTGTGTCTAGGAGAGCCATTACACGAGTAGTCCCTGGCCAGGGCAAGCGAGATATACTGGTAGGTTTCCAGTGTTATCTCAGGGTGTTCTGGGCTTCACTCCGACACGACTTGTACCGCTATTAGGGGACTGACGTTTACCGCCCCCTAGGCCCGCCATGCGATGTATCAGACGAACAGACCGGACTGTACGGAGATTGTCACATACATGCTCAGTAGGAGTTCGGATGGGTTTACCTCATCGGCCTTCTTATCGACATCTACCTGGGGACCGTTACGTACAGCTAGTGCCGCTTGCGGTCTGTGGTTAAACCCACTGTCAGCGTAGTGTCGAGTCTTTAGAGTCCCACACAGAGAGTTTCCCTGCATTGAGCGAAACGTGTAGAGGTCGTATGGTTTTACGGCGGGGCTACAATCACTTACGTGCACTTATGTGCGTATGCTGTTCGAGCAGGCAATACTAGTGGACTTTGGTTTAAGCCAGATCCTAGTATTGCACGGATGGATTTGATTTGTCTTCTGTACATTCGCATTCTACGGAATGCGGATGCGGGTGTGTATGCACAGTTTTGAGGAGCGATGAAGGAGGAAGTGCCCCATTAGGGTTTTGGCAGTTGGTTCGGCCGAAACCGTAATGTGGCACACTCATTAGGGTTTTGACAGTTCGTTTGGTCAAAACCGTTATGAGCCAGAGATATTGTTTACTAATCTTTTTAGTGATAGATTTGTGATGGCTAATTGCATTGACCATTTGACCACTTGGATCTCTCTTGACTTTGTTGACCCGTTGACCATGTTGACCATTGACCTTCAAGAGAGATCCACACTCTTCTTTCATTTTCTTTTTATTTCTTGTGTTATGATAACGGTCAATTCAATGTGCCATCAACTTCTATCATGATAGGATTAGTAATGATGATTTTGTGTATTATTGGAACCATGGTTCATTTCTTTTGGCTTAATCTTTTCATTATTCTCTTCTCATTCTCTCTCTTGAAGTGAGAAGAAAAAAGAAAAGCTCCATGGTTGCTAAGTTTCTCCTTCTTCTTCCTCCTCTTGATCTCATCTTTTGATCTCATGTGTTGAGAGAAAAAGATTCCACAAAGACAAACACATCCATACATCTCCTCTACACAACCTAGGGCTTCTAGATTAGCAATCTCTTTGCCCTATTTACCTCGGCTCGAGGTGGAGCTCGGTGTACACCTCTCGGGTGGATCGTCTTCGACTCAAGGAGGCCGCGGAGGTGACCAAAGTCCGGATCAAGCCTCGGAGCAAGCAAGGAGAAGAACAACAAGGAGAGAAGGAGTACAAGTTGAGGTATAACCCCTAACTGAATAGATAAATCTCTAGTTAGGATGCTAGTGTATTGTTTAGTAAAGATCCGGCTTTTACGGTCCATGTTACCATGTTCAGAAAATTTTTGTCCTACCGTTTCCGCAACCCCGAAAGTACCGGGAGAGGTAACGTGGACCTAACAGTGGTATCAGAGCCTAACTAAACACACCCTAGTATGTTAGCAAAGTATTTAGAATTTCGACGGGACGAAAAACCGCAAAACACCCCGGAAATTTGAAGTTTCTGCCGATTTTTAGAACTGTTCCAAAATTAATAAATCATACACTAAAAATCGGCTCAGGCTTTTGTTAGAAAACTGGAGAAATTTGATCCCCCAAGTCGTCTAAAGCGCCGCGGTTCCGCGGCATAAGCTTGCTTATGCCGCGGAACCGCGGCCGAGTTAGCTCAGTTGGGGAATCTTTTTCCTGCAGTTTTCTTATATGGGTATTTTGGGATTTTTACAATATGACTTTTTTGCCCAGATTTTCCAGAAAGCAAAATTTGTTTTTGGGGCATAAAAATCCGTATTTTTGGTCGATGTTCTGTAGACTTTGGCTAATGGTTATATCTGTAATGTTATATGTGTATTGAACGTCTACTAATCGCTATACGTCGATTAGTGGGGGTTATACATATCTGTGATCTGTGTTATTGATGGTATATGTATATGAACTCGTTGGATTGTCGCGGATGAATAGCCGGGGTGGATGTGAGATGAGAGTTTCTTTTTCTTTCATTCATGTAATAAATTTGTAAATTGATATAATATTATTTGTATGGCCGCACAACCGGGTCGGGGTTGTAGCCGTCATTGTATAATTCTTTTTACTGTTTTTGCTCCTAGGATAGACCCATGGAGAGGGTGCACAAACTACCGGGTATCTCGAAGTGCCGAGTGGCCTACTCACAGCATTGAGGGAGGTTGCTTCGCTTCAGGTACTTGGCGGGTAGTTTGCCGCACCCGTAGGGGTCTTGGGTGGGGTATTGGCTATTCATCGCGACCATGTAATCCGCTTTTCGTTGCAGGCTCGAACGAATCGCGGGTTCCTAGTATATCCAAAGTGTTCATCTGTGATCTGGATTGGCTATCATTGCTATATATCTATATATAATAACTATTTAGGCGTTGCTTATGTTTTTCAGCCGCGCTAGCCCAGCCCCCGCTCTGTCGTTAGTTAAGTAACCTAACGGGTGATGACGGGGCCCCGTGGCGAATGCGAATGGCATAAGCGTACGTCATATTTTGGTTGTTTTCTGCAATGGTAGGATTTAATTGATGGGACGCATTAAAAGAACTAATGCAAGAAAATAAACCTAAAAGACGTTGTTGGAACAATTTTTTCAAAAAGGTGTTATTGCAAGGACGTTCATTTTTGTTTTGCATCGAGGTATTCGGTTATGAATGCCCAGCACCTCAGTCGACGAGGCAAGGGCCGAGATCCCTTCATCGGGAGTGACCCCTTGGACAAAAGTTTGCGTCAGGGTAATAACTTCACTATAGTCGATTATTCTTGCTTTGCATCGAGGTATTCAGTTTGGAATATCCTGCACCTCATTCGACGAGGAAAGAGCCGAGATCCCTTCACAGGGAGTGACCTCTTTAGCAAAAGTTTTCGCCACTATATTTTTCAAAAGATTACCAGGTTCCTTCAACGATATCAAGTTCATTACGTTAACGGGTTTATCGCCAAAAACCCAGCCGTAGCCCTCCGTCATTTCTTACAAGTAACACTTAGTATTCGTGCTGCGTTTGTTGACTCCGTCAAGGCGTAGTGTACGGTAGCTGAGTGCTGCTTGTTTGTATCGGTATATGGGATTGGTTAGGACAGTCGTATAACCTTGTTGACTCCGTCAAGGGTTATGCGGGTGGGTTTGATGCAATCCAGATAATGACGGGTTGAACTTGACTAGGACTCTTTGATTTGTTGACTCCGTCAAGGTCACTTGGGTCCTAGGGGCAAAAACCACATCGGGAGTTTCAAAAGTACTGAAACTTGCTAGTGTTGCATACCATTTGGAGTGTGATAATTCTGGTAGGATTCCTTCAGTTTTGTCACGCGATGATATTTGGATCCCGATCCTACTGTGAGTATATGCTACTCCTCGGGAACTTTCTCACTTAACGATCAATGCTATAAACCAAGTAGGTGTCTAGAAAGATGTTAGCGGGGCTACGCCCACAGGGAAAAGAGGTTACTTAATTAAGGAACTTCGCGAAAGCGTTGGAAAACCTCCCTCGAAGTACTGACACTGGCCTGGCTGAACGGTTAAGCAAGTATTGTACGGTGAGATTGATCCCGACTAATCCTTCCTTTATGGTTTGAGGAGGGATTCGAGAGACAGTGGGAGCCATCCTGTTTAGATAAATTAAAAACCAATCTAAACTTGCAAGAGCGCACGCTAAGTGTTTCTTTTCTCTCTCTCCAGGTAGCAACCATTTCACGCCCTAATCAAGATAATAAAATGTATCGCTTGACCGATCCGAATTCTTATTCGGGGCTGGGAAACGTTGGTTCAGCTCTAACTTGTGACAACAGTTATGAATATGAACAAGGGAAAGGGGATTGTATGGATTCCCAGGATACCCAGTTGAAGAAGAAGCATGGTTTTGCATCTACTTCAGGTGTTCTTGTAATTGAGAACTGTTTTACGGTCAACCATACCTCCTGGGTACTTGATACCGGATCAGGATCTCATATCTGTAATTTATTGCAGGGACTGAGAAAAAGTAGGAAGGTTGCACCGGGTGATATGTCGCTTAGAATAGCGAACGGAGCACAAGTTAATGCGGTAGCCGTCGGTGAATATCACCTGGTATTGCCAAATGGCAAGACTATGATTTTGAACGATTGCTACTATGTACCTTCCATGGTTTGCAACATCATATCAGTTTCTTTACTCGATAAAGATGGATATAACTTTGTTCTTGATAGAAATATCATGAACATTTACCTTCATAAGGTACTGGTTGCAGAAGGTACACTGTGTAATGGTATCTACGTTCTAAATCAGAATACAGTTCTCAATGTACAAAACACACGCAAGAGGAAGAATTCAGATACGAATGAATCCTACTTGTGGTATTGTAGACTTGGTCATATCGGAGAGAAAAGACTGAGTAAGTTGCATAAAGATGGACTCTTGAATACGTTCGAGTTTTCATCCTATGAAACTTGTCAGTCTTGTCTCAAAGGGAAGATGACCAAATCTCCGTTCACCGGACATGGAGAGAGGGCAGCAGAGCTCTTGGGACTCATACACAGTGATGTATGTAGTCCGATGTCTATACATGCAAGGGGTGGGTTCTCGTACTTCATCACATTCACTGGTGATCTCTCTAGATTCGGATATGTGTATCTTATGAAACATAAATCTGAAGCTTTTGAGAAATTCAAGGAATTCAGAAAGGAAGTAGAGAACCAGATTGGCAAAAGTATCAAGATCCTCCGGTCTGATAGAGAAGGGGAGTACTTAAGCACGGAATTCCTAGATTACTTAAAAAAAAGAATGGTATTCTCTCTCAGCTTACTCCTCCTTATACACCACAGCACAACGGTGTATCGGAGCGGAGGAATCGTACCCTATTGGATATGGTTCGCTCCATGATGAGTAGTGCTGAGTTGCCTCTTTCATTCTGGGGACATGCGCTTCAGACAGCGGCATACCTATTGAATTACGTTCCATCCAAATCAGTGCCTAAGACTCCATATGAAATATGGAGTGGAAGAAATCCGTATCTTAAGCGATTTAAGATATGGGGTTGTCCGGCCTATGTGAAAACACAGAAACCGGACAAGCTAGAGGCACGGTCAGTTCTGTGTAAATTTGTGGGATATCCTAAAGACTCATTAGGATATCTGTTCTACCACAGTGAGGAACAGAAGGTGTTTGTATCTCGCCACGCTACCTTTTTAGAAAGGGAGTTTCTTGCAAAAGAAACTAGTGGGAGTTCGGTAGAACTGGAAGAAATTCAGCGACCACAAAATGTAACTGAAAATTTGGAGGAACCACTGAATTCAATAACCCCAAACGAACCTCAACCACTCCGCAGATCTGGTAGGATTTCTCATCCGCCCGAGAGATACTACGGTTTTCTTATAGACGGGGATCGAGAGGATTGCATCTTGGAAGAAGATGACCCTACCAGTTTCAGGCAGGCCATTACCAGTAGGGACTCTGATAAGTGGCAGGAATCAATGCAATCCGAAATGGAGTCTATGTACGCCAATAAAGTATGGACCTTGGATATTGCTCCACCTGGGGTAAAACCCGTTGGATGCAAATGGATCTACAAAAGGAAACTTGTTGTAGATGGGCAGGTGGAAACCTATAAGGCTAGACTCGTTGCAAAAGGTTTTCGTCAAAGACCTGGTTTGGACTATGACGAAACTTTTTCTCCGGTGGCTATACTCAAATCCATTCGGATCCTACTTGCCATTGCTGCCTTCCATGACTATGAAATCTGGCAGATGGATGTTAAAACGGCTTTCCTAAACGGTTGTTTAGAAGAGTGCGTTTACATGGATCAGCCAGAAGGTTTCGTAGACAGTGGGAGCAGTGGGAAGGTGTGCAAGTTGCTTAAATCCATTTATGGATTAAAGCAGGCATCGCGGAGCTGGAACATCTGTTTTGATGAGGCAATCAAGGAATTTGATTTCATCAAGAACGAAGATGAACCCTGTGTCTATAAGAAGATTGTAGGACGAACTGTCGTATTCCTAGTCTTGTATGTGGACGACATTCTTTTGATAGGAAATGACATTCCTATGCTACAATCGGTCAAGCTATTTTTGTCACAACGGTTCTCCATGAAGGACCTGGGTGATGCCTCGTACATTCTGGGGATCAAGATCTATAGAGATAGATCCAAGAGACTACTGGGGCTTTCGCAGTCCAGGTACATAGAGACCGTACTAAAGAGATTTAGTATGGAGGATTCCAAGCGCGGTAACATACCCGCATTGCACGGAATTACCCTCTCCAAGAAGATGTCTCCTAAGACTGACGAGGAGAGGGTTCGCATGAGCACTATACCCTACGCTTCGGCGGTAGGATCTATAATGTATGCGATGCTGTGTACAAGACCAGATGTAGCTTACGCGCTGAGCACGGTAAGCCGGTATCAGTCAGACCCAGGTGAGGACCACTGGACAGCAGTGAAGAACCTTCTCAAGTACCTGAGAAGGACTAAGGAGATGTTCCTGGTTTACGGTAATGGAGACCTTAGGGTCGAGTCCTTTACCGATTCAAGCTTCCAGAGTGACAAAGATGACAGCAAGTCTGTCTCGGATTTTGTGTTTACCCTCAACGGAGGGGCGGTATGTTAGAGGAGTTCCAAACAGGATACCGTCGCAGACTCGACGATGGAGCCTGAATACATTGCTGCAAGCGATGCCGTAAAAGAGGCGGTCTGGATGAAGAAGTTCATTAGTGAACTTCAGGTGGTTCCGTCCATTGTTGACCCAATACCTTTGTATTGCGATAACAATGGGGCTATAGCTTTAGCGAAGGAACCAAGGTCCCATCAGAAATCCAGGCACATCTTAAGGCGGTATCACCTGATCAGGGAGATCATTGATCGCCAGGAGATCGAGGTGCGGAGAGTGGACACAAAAGACAACACGGCGGATCCATTCACGAAGGCCTTACCCCAGACTCAGTTCGAGCGGCTGATCGAGATGATAGGTCTTCGATACGCCAGTACATGGCCTTAGTGCAAGTGGGAGATTGTTAGTGTATATGCCCTAGAGGCCATTACTGTATCATACTAGTTTGTATATTACTTGATGGAAGCTTGGGATATTCACTGTTGTATAGACAATCTTGCTCAATATAGTAGTATGCTACTTGGTTTGTCTCTGCTTTAATGTGTACATGTGTGTTTCTTTATTGTATCACCTATACGCATTAGTAGAGCCCTTAGGATCTTTGCTTGATTACCGGCGTTGTGATGGCGATCACACTCGTGGGGGCTGGGTAATCCACAAGCACATCCTTATACACGTCCCTAGTCGTGGGATTATCGAGATAGGGCATCGATACTCTGGAGTAGACTAGCGTATGCGCTCCTCATCCCAGCACGGGAGACAGTCTGTCCCACAGCCGTCAGTATGTCGTACTTGAGATAGTATGCGGGTGCTCGTTAGGTTACGAGTACACTGGACAGGACTCGTCGGGAACTGATGGTTGGTATTATACCTATCGTCAGTTATCAGTTCCCAGGTGACATGAGTACAGCTTAGTCCGCTGACTTGACATTGTCACTTCGCCTCGAGTGTGTTCCCACTGTTCTTTGATTACTACCCTACCACGGCTCTACTGAGTCGTGCAAACAGGTAGTAGTTGGGTGCAGTCCCGAAGCACTTGGAGGCAGTGACGGTTAGACAGGATTCGTCTCTCCCGGTATTGGGGGTTGACATCGCGTTGTGTCTAGGAGAGCCATTACACGAGTAGTCCCTGGCCAGGGCAAGCGAGATATACTGGTAGGTTTCCAGTGTTATCTCAGGGTGTTCTGGGCTTCACTCCGACACGACTTGTACCGCTATTAGGGGACTGACGTTTACCGCCCCCTAAGCCCGCCATGCGATGTATCAGACGAACAGACCGGACTGTACGGAGATTGTCACATACAGGCTCAGTAGGAGTTCGGATGGGTTTACCTCATCGGCCTTCTTATCGACATCTACCTGGGGACCGTTACGTACAGCTAGTGCCGCTTGCGGTCTGTGGTTAAACCCACTGCCAGCGTAGTGTCGAGTCTTTAGAGTCCCACACAGAGAGTTTTCCTGCATTGAGCGAAACGTGTAGAGGTCGTATGGTTTTACGGCGGGGCTACGATCACTTACGTGCACTTGTGTGCGTATGCTGTTCGAGCAGGCAATACTAGTGGGCTTTGGTTTAAGCCAGATCCTAATATTGCACGGATGGATTTGATTTGTCTTCTGTATATTCGCATTCTACGGAATGCGGATGCGGGTGTGTATGCACAGTTTTAAGGAGCGATGAAGGAGGAGGTGCCCCATTAGGGTTTTGGCAGTTGGTTCGGCCGAAACCGTAATGTGGCACACTCATTAGGGTTTT
Organism: Agapanthus africanus; assembly: GCA_030015575.1. Taxonomy (NCBI): domain Eukaryota; kingdom Viridiplantae; phylum Streptophyta; class Magnoliopsida; order Asparagales; family Amaryllidaceae; genus Agapanthus; species Agapanthus africanus. The sequence goes on from CM057337.1 coordinate 238,101,951, forward strand.
GACAGTTCGTTTGGTCAAAACCGTTATGAGCCAGAGACATTGTTTACTAATATTTTTAGTGATAGATTTGTGATGGATAATTGCATTGACCATTTGACCACTTGGATCTCTCTTGACTTTGTTGACCCGTTGACCATGTTGACCATTGACCTTCAAAAGGGATCCACACTCTTCTTTCATTTTCTTTTTATTTCTTGTGTTATGATAATGGTCAATTCAATGTGCCATCAACTTCTATCATGATAGGATTAGTAATGATGATTTTGTGTATTATTGGAACCATGGTTCATTTCTTTTGGCTTAATCTTTTCATTATTCTCTTCTCATTCTCTCTCTTGAAGTGAGAAGAAAAAAGAAGAGCTCCATGGTTGCTAAGTTTCTCCTTCTTCTTCCTCCTCTTGATCTCATCTTTTGATCTCATGTGTTGAGAGAAAAAGATTCCACAAAGACAAACACATCCATACATCTCCTCTACACAACCTAGGGCTTCTAAATTAGCAATCTCTTTGCCCTAGTTATCTCGGCTCGAGGTGGAGCTCGGTGTACACCTCTCGGGTGGATCGTCTTCGACTCAAGGACGCCGCGGAGGTGACCAAAGTCCGGATCAAAGCTCGGAGCAAGCAAGGAGAAGAACAGCAAGGAGAGAAGGAGTACAAGTTGAGGTATAACCCCTAACCGAGTAGATAAATCTCTAGTTAGGATGCTAGTGTATTGTTTAGTAAAGATCCGGCTTTTACGGTCCATGTTACCATGTTCAGAAAATTTTTGTTTTACCGTTTCCGCAACCCCGAAAGTACCGGGAGAGGTAACGTGGACCTAACAGAAATATCAATTAATTCTGATATTTAGCCCCTACGGTTTAAACCGTAGGGGCAACATGTGTACCTACGGATTAATCCGTAGGTACATATGATCTGTTTTTTTTTTAAAAAAAGGGCTGCCTGATTTTTTCTCGCCCTGTGCATAATAATATATACATCAATCAAATATAAAATTAATCATCACACAGCATATATCGCAGTATTCATAATCACATCTCACGCATATAATATATAAAAGAAAACAAAAAACTGAATATGATATAAATATAAACTAATATCAATATCGTCCAAAATGTTTCAAAATGTAGTACAATATGTATCATATAAATAAATACATGTTTCAAAAAATAAGAATCAAAAATCTACCCTGGCTCGGTCCAGCTCCACCTCTGATAAACGCTAGAATCTGGCGCGCCTGCTCCTCGGTCAATAAACCATGCAATTCGGCGCGTGCGGGAGTCTGAGCGGGCTGTGGAGCTGGCGATATGGTCTGCGCGGCCGCCGTCGAGGTAGTGGCTTGCGGAGCCGCGGCTGCGGGAGTCTGAGCGTGCTGTGGAGCTATAGGAGCTGTCTGCGGAACCGCAGCCGATGTAGTATCTTGCGGAGCCGCAGCCGAAGGAGATGTATGTGGAGGCTCAGCCGATGCACCCCATCGCGTCTGGACCTAACGTGTGTAATAAGCGTGTAAGAACTGTGTATTATTAAAATTCTTATCATTATCAAGTTATTTCGAAACTCCATTTGGATATCTAGTTTGGAAAACCGTAGTTTATTTTAATTAGATATGTATGTATGATTAATCAAACCTAAGTCTACAACCAAATAAGCCCAGGCTACGTACTAATATTGGATATGTTGATATCTATAATATGACATGATATTTTACTATTAAGTAGTATACATACCAGCATCTCCTTCAACTCCTGAACGGTAGCTTTCAAGCTCTCCAGCTCCTGCTGAACACGTCGCTCACTGGAGACGGAGGAAGTAACTGCCGGGGTGGAGTCCAACCTCATATGGGCCCTGCTAGGGCCCAGTCCTCGGCCTCTCTCCCAACCTCCGTGGTGCCGTCCGTGTGCGGCGTCCAGGACTGGGGTCAGCAGCCTCGGATCGCTCTGTCCGTTAAAATCGATCCCCGAGACCTCGGCCTGCTCAACCACCCGCTCCTACACCCACATTAAGCAGTAAAGTATAAGTATAAAATTTAAATTTAAACCTTCCAAAACTAAAATTTCAAATATGGGTTGAATAAATATTAACATTTACGCAATACTCCTGGGTAGCGACGTCGGGATATCGAAGCTCGCCTGTGGCGGGATCTGTCGAGGTGCCGTGGACGGCAAGATATGCGTACAACACACTCGGTGTACCACCTTGCGCTAGGGTCTGAGCTGTCTGCAATATTAGAAAATAACTCTTAATATTAGATATATTAGAAAATAACTCTTAATATTGCATTATATCACAAATGAAAATATATATTAATACCCGAGCCTGATCAAAAAAGAGGGCGAATGAGCGCCGGTGCTGCTCGCCCCACTCAACGTGAAGTGGATAGTTCTTCACGAGCCGGCTCTCATCCCCCATATACCGGCCAAACCTCTCGGCATGAGGACCGGTATAGCGATAATCAATGGTAAAAATGAGGGGGAATGCTGCCTTCCCCCTAGTAACTGTCAGAACATTATATTTAGCACATACTGGTCTATAAAATTGACAAGAATTACCAAAATCAACAAATTCAAAGCCTTACCTACAGAGATAGCAGATGTGCTCCTCTGGTATCTGCATGTATCAAAATTTGAATAATATTAATTAATTTCAGTACATACATATTAACAAGATAAACTCGCATATAACGCTGCTTATACATAAGACAGGGAGTGAACAAGCTCTTGTAGATCATCAGGCGCAAATCTAATCTCATCAAGCAGCACATGATAATAAGTTGGACGCGTGGTGCCCTATTTCTCATAAGTGCATGCTGCGTGAATAAATATTGTGTTAATTCCAAAATAAATACAAATATAACAAACTTATCGATTATATAGTATTCAATTTGATTTCAAACAAATACCAAATAAGAATTTATTGTACAGGTCCACGATTTACAATCATTCCCGCATGCGAGCACATATAAAAATCATAGTTTCTAGGATGACAAATTTTATTGTCAACTACTGTCACCACCTACAGCTAGACAATAATAAAAATTACTATCTAAGTAAGAGCAAAAGGAATGTGTGTATATTTATGATATAGCATTCTAAATCAATATACATGTACTATATGATATATAAACATACCTGGAGGAGCGGGAGTGGCCTCTGTCCCTGATATGGACGCATCACCAACAACTAGACAATCAAACATTGACAATATAAGTAATTTTGACATAAACAGGCATGAATATCTATAATATTACATTCAAAATAGATATGCGTGCAATATACCTGGAGGTGTGGCAAAGTCCACACGGAAGGAGGCATCCGAAGGGGTCTCCGATCTGGGTGCAAGACCGGCCCTCTGAAGCTCCCTACTCAGCTCTCCGGGCGGCAGAACCGCTCTGCCTCTGCCTCTGCCGATGCCGCGGCTGGAGCTCCTGCCACCCCTCGCTGCTCCCGTCATCGTCATCAAATCTAGTCCTGCATATTCTCCTATAAGAAATCCTTGAAACTCCTATAAGAAACCTCGGAACTCCTATAAGAAATCACCTAATATTCTCATAAATTCTTGAAAAGAATATGACTTTGAATATACAAAAAAATAAAGTGAAAATTCTGATCAAGCATCGTACTCAAATTTCAGATGACCCCCATCAAAAGACTTCTATAAAGCTAAAGAAGCCAACAGAAAATCCTTTTAGTCAATTAGAGAGCACACCTGCAGTGAGAAGTGGTAAAAGTATCACCCAACAAGGATGTAATTTACAGAATCAGTTGAAACTCTTGAAAGTCATAGAAGAACCTGACCTGCACAAATCTGATGTATACTTTCCATTGGACACTAAGAAGTCTCTAAAAGGAAAAGTCAATGTGAAAGCCATCATTAGTTCATATCAGAAGATTGATGCTGAAACAGAGAACAAGGAATGTCATTTTCTTCTTCTTCTGCCACATTACTGTCTTCTCCTTCTTCTTCTGCCACATTACTGTCTTCTCCTTCTTATTATGTGCGCGTGCAAATTCAATGAAAGCAGAAACTCCAGTGACAAACTTAGGTCACATACGTTGTTGCCAATTCACATACATCCAGTTCTTAACCCTGATGTACTCATGGGCCATGTTAGACTGTATCATATATAAATTGTAGGTTATGATGACTATATTGAGAAATCTAAGAACGGGATGGTTACTGACAAAGGAGAAAATCCGTGTGTATGCTTTGTGTGTGCGTTTGTCGTTGAAAAGAATAAATTATCGATAATCAAAGTTAGATTTGAGGATATCCATATATGAGTTGTATTCTATATGTGTGTGTTTCAATTTATGATTTCGCTTAAGTGTAGGGTTGTTTTTACTTAAATGCATACATACGCACATATCACATAAACACATGCATACATATCACATGTCACATATGTTCTCCGCCGAAAGACGCGACCGCGACCGGAACATCTTGAATCACTCTCTAATGATGCGTTTGTTGTGTATTCTTGTGTGTATGTGTTTCGGCTGTCGGAGGTAACCCTTATTTGTAGTAGTGACACACACACATAAATAATGCAAAATGTTTAAGCAACCCCTTATTTTAGTAGTGACACACACATAAATCTTATGTCTAATGACCATAAGATTGTCGGGGATAGTTTTGATGTTTTGTGGGTTTGGTTTTATACTTGGGACAATCCAATGTTGACACACACATATAAATAACAAATTAAAGTAAACTAACTAAGAGGCATGTTTTAGTTTTATACTTGGGATCACAAATAGCATGATGGCTGCAAACAAGTTGCTTGAATACTTGCAGACAATCCAATGTTGCCTCGCCATTTCTATAAATTTTAAACTCCCTGGCAAATTATCATCACTCAGGATTACTTTGGGGCCAGTTTGGCTGCTTGTTGCTTGTGATTCAACATTCAGCTTTTTGTTGATTTGGAACTCAGAGAGTGTTGCAAAACAAATCCAAAACTAAATAAACCTCAAACTAGCTACAAAGAAGGCAAACAGCAAACCCCCATGAAGTTTGGCTTTCAAGGGTTTTCCCACTAAAATATACTTAGATGCAGCACTTTAAGGAAGCTTGCAGCAATATAAAAACTTTTAGGTAGTTTAGTGAAAAACTGCAGTGCTTCAAGATTGTTTAAGTTTTATGTGAGCTTAAGCTGTCATACAGAAATTATCGTTGCAAAAATGTTCGCAACCCTAGCTTTTCATGCAACGATACTGGAATACGAGCCTTAGATATGCCAGCTTAGGAATCAAAATAAGAAAGAGATTTGGGGTTATCCTAAGTCCAAAGTCAAACGGGCTCTAGAAATATATAAACCCAAAAAACGACTGCATAAAGATCTCATAGAGATGAAAAAATGCTATGCAAGCTCTGAACAAATCTTGAACGGAACTTTCACAGGAATTTACAATACCCGACCAGAATCCAATCCTGAGTTTGATGAAGCTTCAGGCCTTCAGCTTCCCCACAGAAAATAGTTAGGGCAAACCCTTTGCAAAACCATAGCTTTCATGCAGAGATGACGCTCAAAACATGCCAGCTTCCAAACACATTGAATGATACATAATCTCTCATACTCTCTCTCTCTCTCTCTCTCTCTCTCTCTCAATAAGACAGTTTATATTTGGATTTGAATTTAGGAAAAGAAATAAGATGGCTACAAACCAGCTTGCCTCGCCAATCTCATAACTATAAAGCTCATAAAAGTGGAAGCTTGAGGGCAAGATATCATCACCTCCATTCAATTGAAGCCAAATCATCCACAAAAAATAGAAATAAATATAATAATTGATCGATAGGCAAAATTGCAAGAAACCTATTCAGATTTCTGCATGAAAAAATAAGAGATGTAAAATAAGTAAAAGATTACCAAATGAAATTATCCCATCACTTGAACCCCCTCTCAAGACATTTTAGCAAAAATTCCCCCAGTAATTTTCCTCGGTTTAACCGTTTTATATCATAGAAGAAAGATAAATTTCAACTGTAGATACATGCATACATACATACACACACACACATCATTTACACAGTTTTTGAATGTTCCCAAAATTTCAACAGTAATTCTAGATTTTTCCAAACTCTGAAGGCTTCACAAAAATTTTAAATACAGATAATAATATAATTGAAGAGATCAATCGCCATTTTTTTAATGAGGATTAACTGAAACCCCAAACAGAGCAAGCAAATTACAAAGATCCCAAAAATTTGATGAGAGCATAAAGAATTTAACATCATGATAACAATATAACCAAAAGGGAAGAGACCATCTCTTAAGTATGTTAAGATATGGGGTTGTCCGGCCTATGTCAAAAGGCTAAATCCGGACAAAATCGAGGCAAGGTCTGTCCTATGTAAGTTTATAGGATATCCCAAGAACTCACAAGGGTATATCTTCTACCACACTGAGGAACAAAAGGTGTTTGTTCCTCGACATGCCACCTTTTTAGAAAAGGAATTTCTTGCAAAAGAAATTTATGGCGAGGAGGTAGAACTGGAAGAGGTTCCAGCGACACAAACTATAACAAAAGACTTGGTAGAACCAGAGGATTCGGTAGTACCCGACGAACCCCAGCCTCTCCGCCGATCTAGTAGGGTTTCTCATCCACCTGAGACATACTATGGTTTTCTCATTGATGGTGGGAGTGAGGATTGCATCATGGAAGATGATGACCCGACTAGTTTCGAGCAGGCCATCACGAGTGGTGACTCTGTGAAATGGCTGGATGCAATGCGATCTGAGATGGAATCCATGTACACCAACAAAGTATGGACTTTGGAAAATGCTCCTGAAGGGGTAAAACCCATTGGGAGCAAGTGGATCTTTAAAAAGAAAATTGGTGTAGATGGAAAAGTTGAGACTTTCAAAGCTAGACTTGTTGCAAAGGGTTTTCGTCAACGACCAGGTGTGGATTATGACGAAACCTTTTCTCCAGTGGCTATGCTTAAGTCCATCCGGATCTTACTTGCTATTGCTGCATACCATGACTACGAAATCTGGCAAATGGATATTAAGACCGCCTTTCTAAACGGTGATTTAGAAGAGTGCGTGTACATGACTCAGCCAGAGGGCTTCGTAGATAGTGGGAGCAGCGGAAAGATATGCAAGCTGCTTAAATCTATTTATGGGTTAAAGTAAGTATCGCGGAGTTGGAACATCTGTTTTGATGTTGTAGTCAAAGAGTTTGACTTCATCAAAAATATAGATGAACCTTGTATTTATAAGAAGATTGCAGAGAGTAAGGTTGTATTCCTCGTATTGTTCGTGGATGACATACTCTTGATAGGAAATGATGTTCCTATGCTGCAATCAGTCAAGCTCTTCTTATGATAAAGATTCTCAATGAAAGATCTAGGTGATGCCTCCTGCATATTGGGAATCTGATCTATAGAGATAGATCTAAAGGGATACTGGGATTGTCCCAATCCAGGTACATTGACACCATACTAAAGAGATTTAGTATGGAAGAATCCAAGCGTGGGAACCAACCCACGATCTCTGGACTCACTCTCTCCAAAGAGATGTCTCCCAAGACTGATTTGGAAAGAGCTCGCATGCAAGGGATACCCTATGCTTCGGCAGTAGGCTCTATCATGTATGCGATGCTATGTACCAGATCCGATGTAGCATACTTACTAAGTGTAGTGAGCCGGTATCAAGCAGATCCTGGAGAGAGTCACTGGACAGCTGTGAAAAATATTCTCAAATACTTACGAAGGACTAAAGAGATGTTCTTGGTGTATGGTAACGGAGAACTCCGGGTGGATTCCTTTACCGATTCAAGCTTCCAAAGTGATAAGGACGACTCTAAGTCGCACTCGGGATTTGTCTTTACCCTCAATGGAGGGGCGGTATGTTGGTAGAGTTCCAAACAAGATACCGTTGCAAACTCGACGATGGAGGCTGAATACATCGCTGCCAACGATGCTGCCAAAGAGGCTGTCTGGATAAAGAAGTTCATTAGTGAACTTGGTGTGGTTCTATCCATTGAACATCCAATACCTCTGTATTGCGATAACAATGGAGCTGTGGCTTTGGCCAAGGAACCCAGGTCCCATCAAAAGTCCAGACATATTCTGAGGCGGTATCACCTGATCAGGGAGATAGTTGATCGCCGGGAGATCGAGATCAGGAGAGTAGATACGAAGGACAACACTGCGGATCCACTCACGAAGGTCATTCCCCAGATACAGTTTGAGAGATTATTCGGGATGCTAGGTATGAGATACTACAGCAGCTGGCCTTAGTGCAAGTAGGAGATTGTTAGTTATGTATATGCCCTAGAGGCCATTGTTGTACATATGATGTATATTATAATGGATGCTTGGATATATATAGAGAGGACTTTCTTGCTCGTCATAATAGTATGCTATTTGGTTTCACTTTATCTTAACATGTTGACTTATATTGATTTACTGTCTTAACTCTCACATGTTGATAAAGCCCTTAAGATCTGTACTCGACTACTGGGACTATGATGAGATCATACTAGTAGGGCTATGGTAGTCGATGAGCACATCCTATAACTGTTCCTAGTCGAGAGTGTGTCGAGACAGGGCATCACACCAGAGTAGACTAGCGTATACGCATCTTGACCCATATGATGGGTGATGGATGATCCCATATCCATCGGTGTTTTGACATCAGAGATGGTGTACGGGTGCTCAGTGGAGACTGGGTACACTGGACGGACTCACCAAGAACTCCCAGATGGTGATATACCTCACGTCAGATGGCAGTTCTCCGGTGACACTGGTACAGGGTAGTCTGTAGACCCGAGATCGTCATAGAGTCTTGTGTGATTCCCACTGTGCTTTGATTTCCACCTTACCACGTCCAAGAGGGCGTGCAAAACGGTGGCTTTTGGGTGCAGTCCCGAATCACATGGAGGCAATGAGCGATAGGAGGGGATTTGTCTCTCCCGGTATAGGGAGTTGATGTTGTGCTGTGTTCGATTGGCTATAACTGGAAGTCCCTGGCCAGGGCTGATATAGAGATTTACTGGTAAGTGTTATCAGTAGTTTCTCGACCTGTTATGAGCCTCACATCGACACAACTTATCGGTTACTGGGGTCTGACGTATACCACCCCTAGACTTGATATACGACATATCAGACGAAGAGACCGGACTGTACGGGAGTGTTACTGATTGGATTCATAGGAGAATGTACAGGCTAGCTTGTTGATCTTCTGATCGCTCAATACCTGGGTGGTTGTTACGTTTAGCTGACCGCTTGCAGCTTGTGGGTGTTTGATATGATCATCACCTCTACCGGCGTATTGACGATTCTTTAGAGTCCTACACAGAGGTTTCTTAACTCAGGCAAAATGGAGTAGGGGCACATATGTGATATGTGCACGACCGAGGATAATGCGATATGAGATACCGTATTGTATTCTCGCGATATTTAGATATGAGCCGGGTCATCGGATCAAGTGTTGATTCGATAAATCGGTACATGATATATTAGTCGGTTATATTCGATATAGCCGGATTGTCGGATCAAGTGTTGATTCGATAATTTAATGTATAATAATATATATGATATATTGCATTACATTATTTAATATTGGCTCACTTTATTATTTCATTTTCTCACTAGGTAATACATTGATATATATACGATATATGTTAATTGTATTATTTTCTTTTGTTACAAAATATATTATATATGTGATATATAATATTGTAACATGATATGATTACTAATGCAACATATTTAGTGGAGATTAAATAAGGTTAGGGTTTGAATTGGGTTAGTTCTTTCATGAACCTTCTAGAAGGTTTTCTTTTGTCATGAGCTAAGATATTATCGTTGATATTTTCTAGTGACTCATTCTTAACCCAACCCAAACCCTTAGGCTTAGTTAATTCTCTACATGGGTTAGCCTTGTCATAGTTTACCATGCTTACATTATTAATCATATATCATTTCATTATTGATCGCAAAAGGAATTAATTCATTATTCTTTTTCTTTTTCAACCTTGAGCTTTAAGAAAGCTTTCTAGGTTTTCTTTATGTGATGATTTTGTGTGAGAATTTGATATAAAAAGAAAGTATAAATACTAATCCATCATTCTCATCTAATCTAGCCAATAAGATTAGGGTGTTCACCTCATTAGAGAGAGAGAGCTTGAGTTATAGAAACTTCGAGATAGATCATCGGAGAAAAGGAAGACTACAAACTAGCATGGATCGTTCGAGTTGTGGAGCCTTTCTCGAGTCCGGAAGATCGTGGATCGCGGCGAAGGGATTTCTACTCGGAGCTTATGAAGCGAAGGAGCGGACTACAAAGGTTGTAATCCCTCACTTTTAGTTGTAAAGATATTTACTTGCATATTTAACCCTAATTATCTAGCAAAAATCCCGGCTTTGGATTGTTCGGCATGTCTAAATTTTTATTCGGGTATGGTTGATGTCTTATTTACCCTTGTAAGAGTGCCTAGGAACCCTACATTTAATACATGTTTTCTTCTCTTTATAAATATATATTTATATATATAATGTAAAGAGAAATGATATATGTTAAGAATAAACATAAACATAAAGAGAAAAGAAAAGATTTGAAATGAAATGAAATGAAAAGAAGAAAGAAGAAGAGTATACTTCTTCTTACTTCTTATCTATTCCTTTCTTTGTTTTATTCATTTTCTTCTCTTCTCTTCTCTTCTTATTCTCTTTATTAATGTTAATTCTTTTAACATATATTTCCATGGGAGCCATCTTCTTCATCTTCTTCCTCCTCTCTACAAAAATGGTGGAGATTAGAAATGAGATTACAATTCAAAAGGAGAGTTTTTTTTTATCACATCACCTTACACATTAACCTAGCTAGTTTAATGTATGAGTTTCTTCACTTGAGAAATGAAGATGGAGTTTCAAGTGGCCACTCTTCACTGCGGACCATTTACGGTGAGGCGGTCGGCTAATAGACTTTCCGGAGATCGCGAAGTCTTGTTTGGGTCTTCTGATGGCGATCAGACACGCTACAAAAGTTGTAACACTCTAAACTTGCTCTCTTTTCTTTTTTTCTATTGCAAGTATTTGATGATCTTGGTTAGATTTTGGTTCTATATTTGAAAAATTATTGTTTTGTAATTCTGCCGCGGTCCGTGAATGTTACGACCCTAGAACCGAAACCCTGCAAAATTAATACAAACCCTATAAAATGAAATATGACAAAACTGTCAAAAATTATGAAGGGCGGACGTCTGCATCTTTCGAGGGCAGAGGCCTAATTAAAGTGTTACTATCGCAAAGAGAGCAAAACAGACGTGTGAAGAAGGACTCCAAGACGTCTGAAGAACAAATATCAAAAAATCCAAATCAAAGGCAGACGTCTAGTGACTTAAGCATTAGACGTCTGAAAATCAAAATAAAAAATTCACAGATCATATACAGACGTCTGAAGTTTTAGAGGCCAGATGTCTACATAAGGAAAATCATAAAGCACAGATCATGGATAGACGTCTGAAGCTCTTTAGAGCAGATGTCTGCAGAAGGATTTTATTGAAACGAATTTTCTGAAAATTGTTTAATTTTGAAAATCCAAATTCTTGCATTAAAATACTCTCTACTTCCCAAAATAAGGTGTAATCACCAAGTAAACCATAAATCCATCACAACCAGTGGACCACTTTACAAATCCCACTTGAAAGTGTTTAACCCATAAAAATACCATTTTTATCTAAAAGCTTCACTTTTCCATGACCAAATCTTTTGAAACTTAATTAACTTGATGAAAAGAGAGAGCTTTACCAATTGGAGTGATGAAAAGTAGAGATCCAAGCTTTTGATGAAGCTTCAAGAGGCTTGAGAGGTTGAAGATGTTTCCACTTGAAGTCTTGGGGGTTCTAGTTGCAAAATTTGGATTCATCATGAATTTAGATGAAGAAAAGCTAAGGTTTTGGGTTAGGTTTGGGAGTTCAGGAGTTAGATAATTTAGAGGAGATGAGATGAAGATATTTTGTGATGGAGGATGAGAGAGAAGAGAAATAAGAGACTGAAAGGTAAGGGGGTGAGGTCATGGGTGTAGGCCACCCCCCCTCTTTCCAAATATTTATCAATATCATATAAATCCCATATCATATTCTAACACTAAATACTTATCATTTTCAAAATATCTCATATTTTCCAAATCCCAAAAATAAATATACATATGGATACCAATCCGAAAAACCCAAATCCATACTCGGTATTATTTTCGTAAAACTAATGATATCTTCGTTTAAATTATAAAATAATATTTATAATTTTCAAAATGTTACATAGCTGTCTTCATGCCAAGATCTATTCTAGATTACTTTAAATTCATTTGTTTTACAAGCATATGGATTTTGAAAATAAATGAAAGACATCTGAAATGAAAAGGAATTATAGAAAAATGTGCATCTCTTGATTTTAAAATTCAAGATTCTTAAAATACACAAGTCTGATGGAGAAGCTTCGGCTTCTTTTTCAAATAAGAAAAAAAAAAGAAAGGAAAAAAGAGGAAAAGAAAATATTTTATCCATGGTAATGATTGCAAGCATAGGAACGTGTGTGTTTCTTCCCTCATTTCTCTCGTCTCCCAACCCTCAATTAATCACAATAATGTGACTCCAGCGATCATCCTTCAGTCCGGTGATATTGGAAATCTCCTTTCCGTCTCGGCGAAGCTATCATATGCATGCCGTGATGTTCTCACCTCGCCGAGGTTGTCTCTCTACTGGAGATATCAATCTCATCATCAATTGGTAACACTTCCCAGCATTTGCTTCCATTATACTTTTCAATCTGGATGGTCGATATCACCAGAGTTGAGTCGTCGTTCTTCGTTTCCACCACCATGTCAACTTTGACTCAATTAGTCACACAAACCCCCCCAAATACCGAGAAGAAGTCTTCACCAAAGACAGCACAACGATCGTATCAAATAAATGCTCATAGCAAGAGCCAAAAGGAGCTATGTTTCAGACACTGATTATGAAGAAATATTAGATTTTGATTTGATTGTTAGCTCAGAAACAACTGGGAGCGAACAACGATGAAATCGGCTACTTTTAACTCCAATTATGATCGACGATAAAGCCAACTAATTTGTGGTTCGGACTGCAAATCTCAGATGTAGCTTTGGCTGTGTTCTAACAAGATGGAGAGAATGAGGTCAAGGGAGAAAAGAAGACGGGGATTAAAAAAACCAAAAAAGGCATAATGACAAAGGGAGGGGGAAAGGGTTATTCTCATGATGTCGGAGTTATCGTGCTGAGGTTTCAACCTCGTCGAAGGTACCCACCATCCCCCCATAACAATATCATCAAATTTACCCACCGTCGAAACTTGTTTGATCACGGTATGCCAGAGTTTCTCACCGTTCCCATCTTGTCGGAGATACATATTGTCGACCATTCCCATCTTGTGAAGATCATGGTTGAACTATGCTAAGATAGATGGAAAGCTGTGATCAAAAAGTCCCAATCTTTTATGTGTATGGCTTCATGGCACTGTGGTGGGCAACAGGGACAGATCCGGTGGGCTTTCTTATGCCGAAGGAGTGCTTGCGGGGCCGGCGAGTTTCATCGCGGTCAAAAAAAAATCTTTTATGTTTATATTAGCCCAGTTAAGTCTATAAACTATAATATTTGGTACGAGTATTGACATGTAGGATGGTACGTTCATTTGTATTCTTTTGCCCGGTACAAAAAGCAAGTCTCTAAGCAATACTCCAGTTCAAAATCGACCATTTGCGGATATTCATCAAAAACTATCCTACAGTTTGACCATTTCACGAGAAACCATCATGTGGTTTTTTCTCTAACGAAAAAGCACCATGAAATATGCACCATCAACAAAAAACGACCATTTTGGTTGTTATGTATATCATAAAATAACATTTCTACCCATCCTGAAGTTTAATAGTTTTAACAAAGAACCATCATTTAATTTAATTGTTTTTGCTAAAAACCACCCTACAGGATGAATTTTCACTAACATACATTGCATACGTGTCATGATGGTTAGTTAAAGAAAAAACGAAAAAACCATATGATAGTCATCGCAACAGGATTGAACCACGGAATGGGTTTTGATAAATAACCCTAAAAAGTAGGGACAAACATAAAGCATTTATTAGCAATATACAAAGTTCTTGGTAATTACTCAAAAAAGGCTAGAGATTCATTGTATTTTAGTAAAATTAAGCCCATGCTTTTGGAGCAATCACATGCAAACATATGCTATAAGCCAGTGATACCAATCTATCATCCTCACATTACAAATCACTAATTATATAAAACAATCAAAACGGATCATGTAATGTATAAAATGAAATTGCAACCAAAAGTTCCCGTACAAGAAAATACTCTAGCTATATTTATGTTATCACCATTGACAACCAAATTCCGAAGATAAAAAGAACTATATTTTCCACCTCTCCTTGCTTTATAAGAGATGCGGCTCAATTTGCGGTGCAAATGCAGCTTCAGCATTGCGAGCTCCTAAAAAAAGCCGATTTCTGCATAATTAATTTTTACATTAGAAGTAGATATAATTATGGAGGAAAAAAAGACTTCATGCATGCAAATCTTTGTTGGAGTTCCACACTGGGGCCTTCTGGGTAATGCCATCATTGACCAAAGTAGTTCCACTCTCGACACCAAGCAGAGGATCCATTTCACTCTCCTTCACCTAAATTTGATAATAGGAAAAAGTTAGAAAAGGCTAAATGCACCCTGAAGGGTTGTTTGATTGGGTAGTAGCTAGGGCCCATAGTTCTTCCAACATCAATGTCTAAACACGTGTTTTAGTTTCTGTAGCCCCAACATAAGTTGGTATGACACTTTGAGTTCTAAAATTTGTAACTGGAACTATGCCAGAACTCTCTTTTCAGTCTATAGTACAAAAAGAAATACCTGGTTGTGACTATGCAACTACAACCAACCAACCACATCATCATCTAAACCTTTTTCCCATCCAAATGGGGGTTGGCTATGAAGTAAAACTCTAGTAAAGATCTAACAAAGTTTTACGACCAGGTGTCGACCCGATGTCAAGTTGTCAACCCTCCCCAAATAGGTGTTGAGTTCCTGGTTCCAGGAACTAAGACAAAAGCGGGGCTTGTCCTAGATGATCAGCTAGCATCGTTTTGATTCAACCATGGAGAAGTCTAAATGAAAGGTAAAAGATCATAAATTTGCTATAAGGAATTATGTCCAACTCTTGTCACAATCAACCAAACACATGTTCTATAAAATATTTCGATGAAACTGCATTCCATCTAAACGAAAAACGAGGTTGTTCCAACTGCAGCAGTTGGAAGTGCATCGCATCTCCAACTGCACGCAACCAAGTAACCCTAAAAGTGACAAATGAATTACATAACAAAAATTTGCTCCTGAAAAACTTTGGAAGGAACAAAAATAAGAGAATTCGGTACTGCTAGCTCAACTACAGTCTCGCTAAGACACGAGGCTCCATGAGATAGTTGAGATTATTTAATAGTTATTAATCTGGCGTCACCTCTCTTAATTAGTACTACAATTTATAGCAAACGAATCGATCTTAAGTGACCAGGTGTCCTCCAAATTCTTCAAGACCACAGGAAAATCAAGAATGTGGGAAAGATGATCAGTTTCGTTATATGCAAGAATAACGCCCAACTCCCAACTCTAGGGCTAAAATGAAGCTCATGTAGTAGAATAATTACTAAGTCATATGCAATATAACATTCTGGCCATTGACACAGAGCAAAATTTCCTCGAGAACAATTTTTTTCCTCAAGGAACTACCTAATTGAAAGCATCCTATTCCAGTGGACAAGGAGTGAAAAACTGCAATGGAATTGCTATCTCGGATGCTAGCATTTAAATTGTTACTTGTATTATGATGGTTCTCCTACCTCATCCTGCTCATTTCATCAGACAAACCCTTGTTGAATACTAAAAAGAACAACCAAAACAAACAAAACAAAGAAACCTGATGGTTGACGCATGGCGTGCGCGCGCACACACATTAAAGGGTAAATTGCAAATAAATCCTCTGTACTATAGGGGTTAAGCACTAATTTCCTTTGAAGTAATGAAATAAGCATTTATATCCCCTCTCCACTGACACTGTTAGTCTCTGTTTGAATTAATTAATGCTTTGCCCCCTTTTCCTTTTCATTTTTTAATCCTACACAATCCCTTTTACCCCAAGCTCAAGATCTTAAAACAATATAAAAAGCATCACCGACAGTGAGGTGAGATTCTTTTACTGGACTAAGAATCAATTAAACCAAATATAGAGATTTTTAAGGAAGTGTTTTAATTTTTGTGTTGGCAAAGTAATGCACCACGGATTATTTAGGTGTTCCGTCTGAGCTATAGCCAAGATATATAGATTTCCATTTATGACTGTTCACTAGACTCTCAGTTGAGTTTTTGTTTTTGTTTTTCTCTTTCGGGTATCCTTCATTTTAGCCATGGCAGATAGATGCATCCATGCTTCAGATCATGATAATACTACAGCTCAATGAGCTATTCTTCCTCTTGTTACATCTTTCATAAAATTTATTTGCTCAAGGTTATCTCTCTATTTAGATCCAAAAATGAACTTGTTCTTTTGATTGCCAATACTAGTTCTCACGATCGCTAAAACATCTGACCAGTTTGATGACAAAGAAAATGTGAGAGAAAGAAAACAAGGGACGCTTTGTTCTTCAGATTCATCCATAGGTTGGATAATTATAAGGAATGAGCAAGTATTCTAGGGGGCGGGGGTGTAGGGTTGAGAGGGGAGAGAAGGGAATATTGGAATTTAAATAATTATTTTTAACGGGAAAGAAAGCAACACTTTAGAGGAAAGGACTAAATGCTTATTACAATAGTCCAGAGGGTATTAAGTGCTCAACCCAATATTGTACAGAGGGGTCATGCGCAATTAGCCCTAGCTTACAATGTTTTTCAACAGGAGTAAGATATGTGTCATATATTCCTCTTTTACTATGTGAATGCCAGTTATATGTGCCAATACATTCCTCTTACTATGTGAGTGCCAATTATATGTGAACTGATGAATTACAAAAGAAAGGTCACTTATATATGAACTGATGAATTACAGCATACCTGTAATGACTGCAAGGATGATTCATTGGCTTTTTGCTGGTTCTCGACTGAGCAATAGTAAGAATACAGGATCATCCCAACTAACGCCACCAAAATCCCAAAGATATTTCTCCAGCAAAATGGATCTCGAAGCAAAACATAGCCAAATGCCAGAACCAAGCAGGTTTTCAAATGACCCAAAACTTGGTAAGTGACAGGCGAAGTCTTCCCTATTACAAGAAATGTGCTGAAGTTTACAGAGACAGATATCAAGCAGGACAGCACAATGAAGAACTGCAGTTGAATTAATATGGCAATTAGAAATATAATTATATGAGGCCATAAAAAAAGATATTCAAATATTCATTTACCAGGACTTGGGGTGTGTATTTGAATGCAAAAACGTTCAACTTTGTAAGAAGCCCATCAAGAAATGGACCAATAATGAACAGGGTCAGTGCTTGATAAGGGCAAGATTGGTACAAGAGCTGTGTTGATGAGACCTTAAACCTTTTCTGAATTGTATTGGTCATCTGAGAATAGCTGGTTAAGGTTTCAAACATGTAACAACGAAGTACACCAAAATTAGTGTTACTTAAATGATTGACTAAAGTTATAGAGGTTCCCTGCTCAAATCAGCAGACAATATCATCCTTGTACAATAAATTGCGCTACATAAAAGACAGCTTTGGAGGTCCACTACTGCATCATTTTTCTTATGGGGACCTAGCAAACTGGTTCAAATTATACATATTTGCTGTTGAACCAATCTTCAGTTCAAGATATAATGTTTACTGCCTATTGGTCCGAGGGCTATCCTTGTCGAACAAATTGAGCAGGCCTAGGGCTTTCCAAGCTAGCACTTACTTTTCCCATAGGTAACAGCAAATAGCAATACAAAACTGAATTAATTCCATATTAAGTGAACCATCACCTTAATAATGTGATTATCTGATGATCGTAATCTTGTAGAAGTTATCTAGGTCTAACCCTATTAAGAAAGAATGTAGTTTTATATTCCAACATGCGATCACAGGTTAAGTGCAATTCTGTAGCCACCTAGGCTTTTGGGCAGGGCTGTATTTTTTATCCACGGCATTTCAAACTTTACCATAACTGTACTAAAAGTATATCAAGGGTTAAGGGATTTTATTTAACAAACACAATTCTTTACAGGAAAGGTAACTGTAGAAGGATACAATTTGAGCAACACAAGTTGTAAGAACTGCAAGCAGTGATAAGACAGATCCCAGAACATTGAGTTGCAGATCTGTTATGGTAGCAATACCAACACCGAGAAGAAGAATGGTAAGTGAAAGCTGGATACTCTTACTGCAATAACAAGTAGAAAAACTATTATTCTACGTATTTAACTATTTACAGAACATGAGGTAATATAGTATATCCAAAAGAAATAACTGAATACATAATCATACAAAATTTATAACTAGACATCTCCATTGGGAGCTTATTAGGGCACAGTAAGACAATGAACTTATTTGCCAAATAAATTTAATATTTTGCGGCGCTTCAATATATTATGCTAAGTATATACTTCAGTATGCTAAATAGCTGGTATGGGACTAAAAAAGGAGAAAAAGCTATAACCATGATGTTGGACTTCCCTTTGAAAGAAGAAGAAAAGAAATCATGACAGGTTCAAATTTATTTTAAAAACCAAGTCTAATCTTTTGACTTAAATCCTGTTATAAGACCTTTATCTGGAATTTCGACGGAATAAAAGGGGCATAAAAATCAGATAAACTACTTCAGTCCACCAACTTCCTGCTCAAATATAAGTCAGCATTAAACTGGTGCAAATTTTATATCTGCCAAGGATATTTGCTATAACCAAGTGGCCCGGGATATGACAGCTTTCACTACTATAACCACATAGCTATGGCAGAGAAAAAAAATCATTATAAATTTGAATTATTTTCCTTTGAAGGAGTAAATATTTCAGATCGAATATGGGAATATGCGAGAAAACATGACTTGATTTGCTCAAAACAACATTACTCCTAGATGAAATGGCAAATTCAGGAGCTCATATGTGAAGGGGTTGAGGTCAAAGCAGTCTACAGCTTTCTTCAACAAATTAAATAAATATAAACAAGAACTATTAAAATAATTCGTTGACTTGTGAAAATTAACCATTCTCGTTTTCTTTTTCCCCCTTTGAGTCTATGATGTCTATGTGAGAAAACTGACCTGAATTTCTTCCTGAAGAAAAGAGTCTCTAACAGGACAGTGCAAGGAATGATTGCCAGTTTTGTCATCTGCAGTAGGAAAAGGATGTATGACAAGCACATCCTCAGTGTGCATTAAAATAAAAACTAGGCTTAAATCCAAAAAACTACCAAAAAATTTACCCTGTGGCAACAAACTACCAAAAACTCTCACAATTACGAGAAGCCAATTATTGCTGAAATTACCATGGTTTGAAAGTTTTGTGGAAGTTTCTTGTAATTGTTGCCGACGTGACACCTTAATCGTGGTAGTTTTAAATAGTTTTGAGGTAGTTTCTCATACATTTAAAATGTTGGGTAAACTTTATTAAACACCATTTACCTTTTGGTCTTTTTGAGATATCACCGTTGAACTTTAAAAATGCTATAAAACCCCACTGAACTACCAATGTTGTATGAAACAATTAGTTTGATTAACTCGTGCAATCCACAATTAAACTGAATACCCTAAAATGTCTTGTGAATAAATTGAATAGACTTAAAATGAACGTAATATGGTATTTCTTTATACAAAAATACTTTCTTTTAATGAAAATGCCCTTCAATGAAGTTTTATAGTATTTTTAAAGTTTAATGAGGTTATCTCAAAAACCTTAAAAGCTAGATGGTGTTCAGTAATGTTTACCCTAAAATGTTTTGTTGCAGTTTCCCGTACATTAAAAATGCTTTGTGGTAGTTTGTAGCCACAGGAGTAAAGTTTTTTGGATTTAAGCCTAAAAACTAAAACCAGATCTAAATTGCCAGCTAAAACAAATTTAAAAAATTGCCATTGTATAAATAAAGGTGGAGCTATCATTAGGACCAATTCTCAAATACAGAAAATTTCAGCTTCCTATAAATGTGGATGAGAAAATGGAGCAAGGTTACAACCTATTGATACTCATATTCAAATAAATAACTCCTCGATAAAGAACATATCCACAAACTATTAAACAAAAATCTCAGTGGGGAGAGAACAAATTTGATTCATTTGAACAGCTACTACCATCATGCTTTGTCCCTACTTCTGTATTAAGTTTAGTGAATGCTTATTGTCAGTCATTGGTTGTTATTGAGGGCAAACCTCAGTCTACAAAATTTTCAGATCCTTTCGTAAAAGCATCTATAAATGCTAACTTATGCATCATCTTCCTCCTCTTATTGTTCTGACAATCCTCATATCGTTTCTTCTTGTTATGCCTTATTGCCTTGTTAATTGTTGAACAAGTCTGTACCAACCTAGTACCTTTTTAAACATTACACCTTCAAGCGATGCAACTCCTACCTATTATCTATGACTAGCATGCATCACTCACCTTAACTGTATTCTTCTTTCAGCACACAGTTCAGCATATCAGCGCTGATGTGTCCATCTAGTTTCATTAAGCCCTCTTATTATCTACCCCCAACCCAACCCAACCCCGCCAAGCCCAAACAATAATACTAAAAATGGAAATTATATACCTTACAGTCACTTTTTAAAATTTCGAGATGAATATCGAAAACAATAAAAGGTTTAATTTAACGTGTCCCCGAATAATGAAAGATGATAAAAAGGTTACCATGGGACTAGTTTAGCGAAGGCAGAATCAGAGAAAACAAGCACACCTGATAGAATCCAACTGAGTTGAAACCCAAGCTCAAGTTCAATAGCCCAATAGAGATTCCGTTGAGTATTCCAAAACCCATTACTGCCCTTGGGTCAAAAGGTTTGTGCTCAAATAACTTCATCCATAATGCCACATGAAGAGAACAAAATGTCACCAGCAGATGCCAGCTTGTCAAAGTTGTGGCTGCAGATTACAGGAGGGAGACAAGCATATAAAGGATCAAATTAAAAGGCTATTTCAGTTAATTGTAATGTATATTATTCCAATAATTATCTGCAAAATGTGCTCAATGAAGGCGTCAAACCTGAGACATATATTCAAAGTTAAGAAAGCAGTGGATATCTAAGAGATATATTACTGTATATTAGTGATGACAACATCAATCAATACAAAAGCCACAGGAGATGCAGATGTTTGTGCCTACCTTGGTGTATCAGCTTGCAAAGACAACAAGCAGGTCAGAAAGGCAGCATTCTAAAGGTCAATTATGCGGTGGAATATAAACAAATAATAAAAAGTTGACTTAAAAGCAAGCACATTGTCTAGTGGTGAACTATCCACGATAGAAATTTCCAAAGAATTTAATTGCATATCTAAGTAGCTACAAGCTATAAGCTTGGCTTGACTATATATGAAAATAAATGAATGCACATAATTCTCCTCAAATGCATCGTGAACCAACATGGAAACCCATACACATACGTATGTTGAGGTTTCAAAGATTTGCATTCGTTACTCTGAAAATAAACAAAATGCCAAATGAAAAGTTGTAGATATCTAATAAATGTGATGGTATGAATGAATAATATACAAAATGAAGACCCTGAGTGCCCTATTTACGAACAGTTCCATACTAACACAATCCAAACTGGCTAGGGGAAGACAAAAAATGGCCTTAATGTTAACAGGCAATACATCTGACCCCAAAAAATTTGGAAATACAGTTTGTTGGTAGAATGCTAAGATTGTATTGAGATAGATTTACCACTTCAGCTGAAGTCCCAAGAAAGCTTGAGCACCAAAGGCAAATGCTCTGTACTAGATAAGATTTTCATTTTTATGGCTTTTGATACCCTTCTTTCAGAAGAAGAAAAATGAAATCTGTATAGAATAAATTATAAGAACGCTTTGAACCTAACCTCATGTCCTGTAACTTTTTAAGCTATAAGTTTATCATCTCGTGGAGCCTTTTAATACCAGAATCATTTCAAGGAACAAGATTGGATGAATAACGATGATCAATTAGATCAGCGTTAGATAAAAGCTCTAATCCAGAATATAAGTTCAAACTAGGAAAGTTTTCCTTTTAATTGTTCAATGCTAACTTACTAAAACTATGATGAATACATAATCGACGATACCTTTTGGTCTGCCACCAAAAATATTGTTGCTGTCGATTCTGATTTAAACAATAATCTGATAGAAACTTTATTTATTGCTAAAAACATTATCTAATAACTTCTAAAATTCCAAATTAATGTTTTATAATAGTAGGCTGCATGTCCCTCATTCGTCGTTTTCTTTATTCTCCTTTTACGCTCGTCTTGTCAGGTTTACGAAGCCTAATCCTTCAAGGTTCACCATTTTGGCATAAAAATGAAAACCCAAACAGCTAGATCCTCAAAACATATTAAATTGACTCGAGATTTCTAATTGACCATTGACATACAACCTGGAAAGACCCATATTGACTAGCATAACAAGCAATTTAAACTAGCAATAATTGTCGATCTTACAGCATTTGCATTGAAAGTGGAAACGACAAACGGCAAGGGAGGCTATTCCACAACATACAGATATACCTGCCTAGTATGGATGAAACTGATGGAGAGTTAACCGAATGATACCACAAGGCGACAAACTATTCTGAAAGACGAGCAGTTTCAATGAATTGAGGTACAGACAAATTATGATCTGACATGAAAATATTATACATAATCAAAATGGTATAATCTCTAACAAAATACAAATAAAATCAAACTTATGCATCTAAATTCAGCCATGCAAATCCAAACGCTTTTAGCTTTTTCCACATAACTACAAAGTAAAATTAATCCTAAACCCACAAAATATTGACAACATCCAACATACTTCCAATGCTCCCAAATTGCGCAAACACCAACCAACAACAAATTTAACAAATCAAATTCAAACAAAATTACATCTTCAACACACAGAAGGTAATATCCAGCCAAATTTTATACATTTTTATACCAAACACAGAAAATATAACGAACAAATGCAATCAACGGATAACTGAGATTGAGATCTCTCACCAAACGTGAATCCAAGGGTGCTGATGAGCGCCTTGTTGCAGATCACTATCGATACCGAAGAAACCACCGACAAACTCAGAGCTCCGACGGTCCCCAGTTGAAATCGCTGGCCCTCGCCCATCTCCTCTCTCTTCGATCAACTCCTTCGCTTCCTCGATCTAAATTCAACGATTGATCTCAATCATGAGAACGTACCGCAAACGAAAATGTGATTGAGAGGTCGAACGAAGAAACGAGAAGCAAATTGAGAGACTTTTGCAGAAATTTGAGGATTTTTGAAACCCTAGATCTCTGAAGGGCGAGGAGAAAGGTGAGGAACAATTGCAATGAGTAAAAATGGCAGTGAATGATATTTGGGCATAAATTGTAAACTATCGTTTTATTGGAAGTTTTATATATAAAAAAGTGCAAATAATTGTAAAAAAAAATGAGAGCAAGATGTAAAACTTTTATGCAAATACTTGAAAACTCAATGAATTGCATCATGCATGAATTTTTCTAAAAAGGGTTTACGCGCAATGAGGCGGGTATGTACTTAAATTGAGAAATAAAAGGTGTATTATGAATGAATAGGATGCAATTGGTCCCCAAATAAATAATGTATATATTCTTTGAGGGTTGTTGCTGTATAACTTCTAATTTAAGAACAATTTAGAGAGAGAAAAAACAATAATTGAGACTTTTATCCTAATCATATGGAATAAGCTACATAAACCAATATGAGAATCATGCCGGGTCCAGCACATAAATGCTCCGTCTCCACTCACTCTTGTCGAACAATATACTTTCATTGAGGCCTTTGGCAACCATATCTTTTTGTATCATCTCCATCTATATTTTCTTCAGTCTCCCTTTCGCCCTTTTAACATTATCTATATCGAAAGTATCTATTCGTCGAACCAATGGTTCCATAGGTCTGCGTCGCACATGACCGGACTATCTTAACCGGTTTTCCCGCATCTTCTTCTCCACGGGCGCTACGCCAACTTTTGCACGAATATTCTCATTTCGCACCTTATCTTTTTTAGTGTTACCACACATCCAACGAAGTATGCGTATCTCCGCTGTGTATATCTTCTGTGTATGATATTTCTTAGAAGCTCAGCATGCTGTACCATATAATAAGGCAGATCGAATAGCGCTCCGATAAAACTTCACTTTCAATCTTAACGAAAAGTTACAATAGCACAAAATCGCTGTTGCGCTTCTCCGTTTCAACCGACCAACTTGGATTTTTTGGTTGACACTACTATCGATCTCATTATCCTTTTGGATGATGGAACCTTGATATCTAAACTGATCGCTCGGTGGTATCTATTGTCCATCCAGTGTTATACCACTGTGGTCTCGACTTTTTTGTTTATTAAATTTGCACTGTATATATGCTGTCTTGCATCTGCTCAGTCTTGGACCAACTCCATGACATGAACATTTTAGAAAAAGTCTATTGTTATGAAAGGGAGGTTGAAAGAGTATATGATTTGAATATTGATGGAGATTATTTTACCAAGACTTTACCTAATTTGCATGAATACCATAGTTCCTCTTGAATCAAACGATTCCAAGATGTTTTTTTCCCAAAAAATTAAAGCAGAAAAAAAGAAATTAAGTTTACAAATGCAATACCTGCATTGTGCAAATATTATAGTCTTTCCATGCATTTTAACGGTTGCCGGTTGTTTCTCATTCTATTAGCTTTTGGATCGATTTCAATATACCATGCACACTTATATGATGCGAGAAGATTATTCTGTTAATTATGATTTTTATAAATCATCAATTGGTAGGACTGTAAACTCCAGAGATCGATTGTTTATGTAAACCAATAAAATAAGTACAACAAGACTGGTCAAGCATTAATGTGCAAGAAATGAAACAGACCCCTTTTTTATTATTGTTATTCGTTTTGGATCCTTGGCATATCTAAACGGATTTGGAAGAAAACAGCAATTGATTTGTTTTATTGAAACTAATAGCTTTCTTTTTCCAAAGAATTTGAAAGGTGATAGCCGTGCTGTATTATTCTTCGCACTTTTGATGAGACACAAAGGGCATCTCAAATTTCCTCAAAAAACCGAAGTTTAAATCAACAGCCTAATAGATTGGAATAGAGTAGCGCGGCAATCCGAGCTTTCCTTTTATAGCAGATATCGGATATCGTCATCATAAATATGTTCTTATCATCGGCTTATTGACCAACAAAACCCAACCTGCCTCGATTCATTTTCCTTGAAAGCTTGTATTGGCACCAATTGTGATTGGAATAATTTAGGAATCCAAAGCAATTGGTATGCGAGGTAAATGGAGTTTCCATGCAAAGGCTATTTGTTGCTTGTTAATAATGGCATATGCTGTGCGGGACATATAGTCTAGTGGTTGGCAATGAGAGTTTTGGGGGGAGGGGAGGGAGGGGGATCCGGGACCGAATCCGGGATCTTCCATTTAGTGCTTCGAAAAGGGACATACGGGACGGATAGGCTTCGTTGCCGTCAAACAAAAAAAATAATGGCAAATGCACAAGTAATATTATTATGTACAGAGAGAGAGACAAGTACCAATACTCCCAGGTTCTCTAGTTTATTTATTTGTTTAAGGAACCCACCAAAATTCTAGTCTATTTATCTAGTCTATTTGTTTAAGGAACTCACCAATTTTCGGCTTCTTTGTCCACTAACATAAGATTTGTTGTTAATATAAGCATAGAATTAAGACCCAAGTATATAGATATGATGTTATGATGGATTAGGAAAATCTCCATAAAATTGCTAACGGAAACTTCGTCATGACTACAACTTATAAATTATCTTTTAAACATTGCTCATGGAATTTCCGTTGGCAATGTTGCTTAAATATTTGTCAACGTCTCATTAATAAAATCTGGAATAAAGAATAAGAAATTTAGATATGGAAATTCTGTTGGATTTTTCTAAATTTCTAAATATTTAATTTATCTCGTATATAATCATATATTAGATGCTTGTTTCAACAAGGCTTGTATAGTCTAGTGGTCAAGAAATATGAGAAAGAATGAGGAGATTTGGACTCGAATGGTCGTAACAGTCCGTTCTGTGTGCGGATGTAACTGGTTCGGTTTGAACAAACGGGTGCAAGTATCCGAATAGTCGCGGATTCAAACGAAAAGATGCAGGTAGATCCGGTTCGAACCGAAAAGATACCGGATGTGCCTTTTGATTCAAGTCCGAAAAGGTAATCCAAAACCTATAAATAAAAGGTCCGGATTACTCTCAAGCACAACAATTCCAAGAGAATTTCCTCATCTCACTCTTTTTCTCTTCTGTTCTTTTCTATGTTCTAGTGTAGTTCTGATTAAGTAATTTTTTTCTGCAAATAAATATTTAACAATGGAATTATTTGTTGGATATAGTGCTCTTAAGGAAATTATTGTGATCGCAAGTAGGCGATTATGATAATTGAAGGAGCACTTATACATGTATAATAGTCTTACTCTAGATGATAGTATGCTATCTGGTTTGTCTTCATCCTTGATGAAGTCCGTAGGATTATTGCTTGACAACCAGCATTATGATGGCGATCATATATGAAAGAGTTAGGTTGTCCATAAGCACATCCTTAAATATCTCTAGTCGTTAGAGTATCGAGACTGGACATCGATATTCCGGATTAGATTAGTGTATACGTTTCTAGACCTCGAAGAGGGACGGTAGCCGGTCTCACAAACCATTAATGTTGTGTTATCTAAGATAGTATACATGTGCTCACTGGAGGTGAGGACATCGGACGGACTCGCCGAGAACTTATAGACGGTATTATATCTATCATCAGATGGAAATTCTCAGGTGGCATAAGTATAGGTTAGTCCTTTGGTCTGAGATCCTCATTTGTCTCGTGTGAGTTCCCACTGTACTTTGATTACTACCCTACCACTGCTTAAATGAGTCGTGCAAACAGGTTTTAGTTGGGTACAATCCCGAGCCACATGGAGGCAGTGGTCCGATTGTCAGGGATTCGTCTCTCCTGGTATTAGGAGTCGATATCGCGCTGTGTCCAGTTAGCTATCACTAGAAATCCGTGGCCACGGTGGATGAGATTTACTGATAGTTGATCAGTAGTATCTCTGTTGATGATGAGCTTGACTCAGACACGACTTATCGGGTTAGTAGGGGTCTGATATTATCCACCCCTAAACCCGATATGCGACACTTTTTGACGAAGAGACCGGACTGTACGGAGATTGTCACATTCAGGCTCAGTAGGGTAAGCACGTGCTTGAAATTCGACCACTCTCGTCGAAGAAGATTCACCTAAGGGAAACCGGAAGAGGCTCCGACCGAAGATCCAAACTTGCTAAAGATGGATGGTGAGTGATGTAAGAATTTTTCACTAAAATTCTCTCTCATGGCCATGCTCAAGAAAGAGCAAGAAGAAGAAGGAGAAAGGAGTGAGGAATGGCTAAGTCTTACTCTTATGAAGTATGAAGCCTAGAATGTGGAATGATCATACTAAAGCAAGTGTAGAAAGAATCATGGCTACATATTTTTATAACCATGGTTCAAATAGTGAATCTAATAAATGATCACATTCCAAGCCATTCCTCTCTATAATCACAAGCATGCTTCATGCCACCTCATTTCCCATTTATTTTTCTAAATAGAAAAATAAATATGAGATGTCCTTCTTCTTGAACTATTCCCATATAAATACGGAATACTTCACTTGGTATATATATCGCTATATATACACGTATCCATATAAAAATACGGATAACACCAATGAGAGAAAATAAACAGTGAACAATAATACTAAAATATATGTATCAAAATACATATATAAATTAGTAAATCAAAAACCGATTTAATAATCCGGCTTAATCCTAGATCGGCTAGTATCATCAACCGTCCGATTAAAGTCCGTGTAACTCGTACATGTATTTAATTAGACCCCTGCACGTACCAACGTACGGCTCCTACATCTATCGCTTGGACCGAGAAAACCTTCTGTGTGGGACTCGAAAGACTCGACAATGTGCTGGCAGTAAGCTTAACCACAAGCATGTCAGCGACACTAGCTGTACATAACGGCTACCCAAGTACTTGCCGAAAGGGGGGTCGACAATCAAGTACATCCTTACCCTACTGAGCCTGAATGTGACAATCCCCGTATAGTCCGGTCTCTTCGTCTAAGAGTATCGCATATCGGGTATAAGGGGTAGATAACGTCAGACCCCTACTAACCCGATAAGTTGTATCTGAGTCAAGCTCATCATCAACAGAGATACTACTGATCAATTATCAGAAAATCTCATCCACTGTGGCCACGGATTTCTAGTGATAGCTAACTGAACACAGCGCGATATCGACTCCTAATACCAAGAGAGACGAATCCCTAAAATCGACCATTGCCTTCATGTGGCTCGGGACTGTACCCAATTAAAACCTGTTTGCATGACTCCTTTGAGCCATATTAGGGTAGTAATCAAAGTTCAGTGGGAACTCACACGAGACAAATGACGATCTCAGGTCAAAATACTAACATGTACTTATACCACCTGAGAACTTCCATCTGACGATAGATATAATACCATTTAGAAGTTCTCGGCTAGTTCGTCCGGTGTACTCATCTCTAGTGAGCACCTGTATACTATCTTAGGTGACATAACACCAATGGCTTGTGAGACTGGCCACTGCCCCTCGTCGGGGTCTAGAAACGTATACACTAGTCTACTCCGGAATATAGATACCCAGTCTCGATACTCCCACGACTAGGGACATTTAAGAATAGGCTTATGGACAACCCAGCTCCCACATATATGATCGCCATCATAATGCTGGTTGTCAAGCAACAATTCTACGGGCTTCATCAATGATGAAGACAAACCAGATAGCATACTATCATATCAAGTAAGACTGTTATACCTGTATAGGTCCTCCCTCAATTATCATAATTGCCTACTTGCGATCACAATAATTGCCTTGAGGATACTATATCCAACAATCTCCCGCTTACACTTAAGGCTAATTATTGCGGTACCGCGTACTCACAGCTCGTGTGTTACCGAATACCCAACTTTTCTACTGACCAGTTTCACAAACCATGTTTGTGAAACCTAACGTGTTCGAGAAATAGCCTCAGTGAGTGGATCCGCTATAATGTTCAAACTTAATCTCTCTATATTTCAACTTTGCGGAGATCAACAATCTCCCAAACTGAGCGATACCCCGCCTCAAGAATTTGTCTGGATACTTGATGGGACCAAGTTCATAAATGAACAACTCCATCCAACAAATTTCTTGGGTTGTATCCTCTGTTGAGTTATAACCAGCATCCTGCACCATGATTACCTCAATATCTCTATTGGAACACTATTCGATATAATGATCCTCAAAAGAGGCTAAACTCAAAACTTTGACAGTATCTTTGTCAACTAGGTCACTTTGGAAGCATGAACGGATAACCGCTACCCAAAGGAGGCTATCGTTACCCTATACCAAGATCATCCTCTTATGTTCATGATAGCTCCCTTTGTTTCTCAAGGATTGGATTAATATATGCTTATTGCAACTAGCGCAAAAGCAACATCTGGTGTTGTACCAGAATTTGCATGATTGACTCAATTGCCTAAGCAAATGATATGTCATTCATGCCAGCCCTCTCCTCATTAGTCTAGAGGACATCCTTTTTAGATAAGGTGACTCCATCACCTACGGGTACACTGATCGAAAGAGATTTCGCGTATCGTATTTAAGTTTAAAGTTAATCGCAGTCAAGACAGTGTCACGTGTAACTATCCGTGATGAGTATGGGTCGTCCGCAGAGAGATGGTGCATTTTACGTTCTTGTTCTCACGAGTTAAGTCGAAGGTCCGAAAACTTCAATTCTAACCCATGTGTTTGTATATGCAAAATAATACTTGTTAGGGATAGAGATAGGTTCATGTAAGTTAGGAAAATCCGTACTCGTCCCTTTGTGCTTCACTTGACTATCGAAACTAAAGTAATCGGCAACAACGTGGATTAAGGTGCTTAAGTATGGTATTTGTGAAATCCAGCTTATTGACCCTTGTCCTTCCGTTCTTGTCTCTTAACTTTTGCTTCCGGCCAAACCAAACACAACCGGTCACGGTTAGGAATCACCGCTACCATGGTAGGATAGGGTGCCTAACGGAGCGCTTGTGTGAGATTTGGGCGAAGCTCGATTAGCAAGTATCGGGCAAAGAAAATGAGCAAAAGAGAACCTTAATTTACACAACCACTCTCTTTCCCTAACAATATCCACTACTCACAAACCATAACCAACATCAAAGGAAAATACAAGAGAAGAGATCAAAGAAAACAACATTTGCAAGTAAGTAAATTGCAAAAAGTTAAATTGCAAGAAAGTAAAAGTAAAGAGATACTAAGAACCCAAGTGAAAATATGGAAACTCCATTAAGTTCAAATCCATGATACAAGCTATGGATTTAAATACTAAAATCTAACCTTGCAATCTCAGTTAAGAGATTGCAAGATTAGATAAAAGTAAAGCACTCAAGCCAACTAACTACTGTTGGATATAGTGCCCTTAAGGCAATTATTGTAATTGCAGGCACGCGATTATAATAATTGAGGGAGGACCTATACAGGCAGAACAATCTTACTCGAAATGATAGTATGCTATTTGGTTTGTCTTTATCATTGATGTGTACATGTTTTACTTGTTATTACGTGTCGCTAATACATAATGATGAAGCCCGTATGATTCTTGCTTGACTACCAGTATTATGATAGCGATCATATACGTGAGAGCTGGATGGTCTATAAGCACATCTTTAAATGTCCCTAATCGTGGGAGTATCGAGACTGGCATCGATATTCCAGAGCAGACTAGTATATACGTTTCGAGACCCATTGGTGTTATGTCACCTAAGATAGTATACAGGTGCTCAGTAGAGGTGAGTACATCGGACGGACTCGCCGAGAACTTCTAGACGGTATTATATCTATCGTCAGATGGAAATTCTCAGGTGGCATGCGTATAAGTTAGTCCTTTGGTCTGAGATCGTCATTTGCTCGTGTGAGTTCCCACTTTACTTTGATTACTGCCCTACCACGGCTCAAAGGAGTCGTGCAAACAGATTTTAGTTAGGTACAGTCCTGAGCTACATAGAGGCAGTGGTCGACTGTCAGGGATTCATCTCTCCTGGTATTAGGAGTCGACGTCATGCTGTGTTCAGTTGGCTATCACCGGAAATCCGTGGCCATGGTAAGGGAGATTTATTGATAGTTGATCAGTAATATCTCAGTTGGTGATGAGCTAGACTCAGACATGACTTATCAGGTTAGTAGGGGCCTGACGTTATCCACCCCTTAAATCCGATATGCGATACTCTTTGACGAAGAGACCGGACTGTACGGAGATTGTCACATTCAGGCTCAGTAGGGTAACGACGCACTTGATTGTCGACCCCTTTTTTGATAACTACCTGGGTAGCCGTTACGTATAACTAGTGCCGCTGAAGTGCTTGTGGTTAAACCCACTGCCAGCGTATTGTCGAGTATTTAGAGTCCCACAAAGTGAGTTTTCCGGTTCAGGCGACAGATATAGGAGCCGTACGGTGGTATATGAAGGGGGTCCGATTAAATACGTGTACGCGAGACACGGACTTTAATCGGACGATTGATAATACTAGCCGGCTTACCATTAAGCTGGATTATTAAATCAGGATTTGATTTAATAATTTATATATGTATTTTGATACATATATTTTAGTATTATTATTCACTATTTATTTTCTCTCTTTGGTGCTATCTGTATTTTTATATGGATACACGTATATGTAGCGATACATATATCAGGTGAAATATTCCGTATTTGTACAGCAATACTTCTATAAGAAGGACACCTTATATTTAATTTTCTATTTAGAAAATTAAATGGGAAATGAGGTGTAAAGTTAGAGAAAATGAAGCACGGCTACAACATTGTAGAGAGGCATGGTTTTCTTTTAAAAAATGATTAAATCATTTGGGTGCACTATTCATGTATGGTTGAAAAAGAGCAAGCCATGCTCACTCTCTTGACTTGATGTTTTTCTTGACTTCCTCACTTGAGCTCCATAGTTCATGCTTCATCTTCTCCTTCTCCTTCTTCTTCTTGCTCCCATATTTGAGTAAGATTCTAGAGAGAAAAATTTAGTGGAGTATTCCTATATCACCGACCATCCAAACCTAGAAACTTTGGGTCGTCGGTTTTAGCTGTAGGGTTCCCAGGCACGCTAATGAGGTCTCACAAGGCATCAACCATGCCAAATTCAAATTTTTACAAGTGCCGAGATACCCTAATACGGATCATTAACTAGAATTTTAGGCGAAACAAACAACTAGTTAACAACTTAACTAAGAGTGAACGGAAATACAATCTTTGTAGATCCGGTCCTCCAACTCCATAGCTCTGTAATGAAGTCCCCTCGCTGCGATCATCGGATCCCGGGCTCTAGCGTCGGCTTCATCGGAGAAATGGGCGGGCTAGATCGTCGACTTCGATGCCGAAGATGATCTACGTCGAGGCAACACAAGATCAAGCTCCAACTTCACCAAGTCAAGAAACTTGTGAAGAAAACACCCTACACTACATGGCAAGTGGTAGAGGATGAAAAACTAAGAAGTGGGTTCACTTTAGAATTGGATTTCTCACTCTTTTTCTCAAGTTGCCATTAAAGGTTGCAAGCTTTTCTTCTTGTTGATGAAGAAGAAGAAGAAGAAAAGAATATGATAAGTATTTCTAAAATAAGAAATAATATCATACTTATCATAATGGTAACCATAGTTAGGTGTAGAGAATAAACCATGGTTAGGTTGAATGGTTAGGTTAATGGAAACAAACAAAATGGTCAAGCTTTCAACACTTCATGAAGTTTCATGAAAGAAACAAAATAAGCCACCATTTTATTTATCTTTCAAAATGAATAAATAAATAAATGAATAAGTAAATAAACAAAACCCTAACCATTAACACAACCATGGTTTAATCATACACACAAACTATCATGTATCATAAAACATGATACAAACTAGTGCACAAAACTATATCATATATACAATGTGCACATCAAGTGAGAAAATCCATTTTAAGTGAACCAATATTAGTTAATGTAAATTAATATATCTAATATATAATATACATTAAATCATTAAATCAATACTTGATTTAACGATCCGGTCATATCGCATATAACCGACTAATATCAATAGTAACAACTTATCGAATCAACACTTGATTCGATAACCCGGTTATATCGCATATAACCGATCAATGTTACAAATCGCGAGAATCAAATACAGTATCACATATTGGTATTATTCTCGGTCTCGCACATATCTCATATGCGCTCCTATTTCGTTTTGCTTGAGCCAGGAAACCTCTGTGTAGAACTCTAAAGACTCGTCAATACGCCGGCAGCAGGTGATGATCATATCAAACACCCACAAGCCGCAAGCGGTCTTCTAAACGTAACGGCCACCCGGGTATTGAGCGATCAGAAGATCGACGAGCAAGCCCGCTCACACTCCTGTGAATCCAACCAGTAGCACTTACCGTACAGTCCGGTCTCGTCGTTTGATATGTCGCATATCTCGCCTAGGGGTGGTAAACGTCAGACCCCAATAGCTCGATAAGTCGTGTCGATATGAGGTCTATAACAGTTCGAGAAACTACTGGTAACACTTACCAGTAAATCTCAGCAACCCTGGCCAGGGATTTCCGGTTATAGCCAATCGAACACAGCGCAACATCAACTCCCTATACCGGGAGAGACGAATCCCCTCCTATCGCTCATTGCCTCCATGTGATTCGGGACTGTACCCAAAAACCACCGTTTTGCATGCCCTCTTAGACGTGGTAAGGTGGAAATCAAAGCACAGTGGGAATCACACAAGACTCTATGACGATCTCGGGTCAACAGACTACTCTGTACCAGTGTCACCAGAAAACTGCCATCTGACGTAAGGTATAATACCATCTGGGAGTTCTCGGCGAGTCAGTCCAGTATACCCAGTCTCCACTGAGCACCCGTATATCATCTCTGATGTCAAACACCAATGGATATGGGATCATCCATCGCCCATCTGTATGGGTCGAGAAGGTATACGCTAGTCTACACTGGTATATCGATGCCCCGTCTCGATACACCCACGACTAGGGATCTTGAAGGATGTACTTATGGACTACCATGTCCCCACTAGTATGATCCGCATCATAGTCCAGGTAGTCAAGTACACATCCTAAGGGCTTTACCAACATGTAACAGAGAGACAATCAGTGAACACGTTAAGGTAAAGAGCAACCAGATAGCATACTATCATGTCGAGCAAGAAAGTCCTCCCTATATATGTCCAAGCATCCACTACAATATACATCCTATGTATAATAATGGCCTCTAGGGCATACATATAACTAACAATCTCCCACTTGCACTAGGGCCATCTTATAGCAGTGATTGTAGTATCTCATACTCAACCATCCCATAAAAGTCTCTCTCTGGGAAAAGGCCTTTGTGAGTGGATTCGCCGTGTTGTCCTCTGAGTCAACTCTCCTTACCTCGATCACCCTGGAGATCAACCATCTCCATGATCAGGTGACACTGCCTTAGAATATGTCTGGATTACTGATGGGACGGACGTTCCTTGGCATAAGCCACAACTCCATTGTCTCACAATGGTAGGAACGAAGTTCATCTCATGAACTAATATACACCCAGACTGCCTCTTTGGTAGCATCTTAAGTAGCGATGTATCCATCCTTTATCGTCTAGTATGCCACGATATCTAGCTTGGAACTCTTCCAACATACCGTCTTTTTACTAAGGGTAAAGACAATGCCTGTGACTGACATTCAGTTGTCTTTATCACTCTGGAACCTTTCCAGTGATTTTCCCCAGGATCGATTAATACCATCTCACTTCAACTAGTGAGTATCCTAATATCCAATTAGATCCATCTCAAAGATCCAAAACCCAGTATTTAGTAGGTATCACTTTGATCCTATATGGAGAATCATTGTGATAAGCGGAGATTGACCGAATGTAGTATAGGAAACTCCTTCCCTATCAAGAGTATGTCATCCACGTACTCTACGAGGATCACCACCATACTTCCTACTACCTTTTTTGTATATACAAGGTTCATCTACCATTTTGATGAAGTCAAACTCTTTGACTACCACATCAAAACAGACGTTCCAACTTCGCGATGCCTGCTTTATCCCATAAAGCAACTTGTGCACGTTTCCGCTGCTCCCACTGTCTACGAAGCCCTCTGGCTGTGTACTTATAGACGTCCTCTTCTAAAACATCATTTAGAAAAGCTGTCATGACACCCAACCACCAGATATCGTAGTCATGGTATGTAGCCGTGGCAAGTAGGATTTGGATGGACTTAAGCATAGCTACTTAGAAAAGGTTTCAACAAAATCCATACCTGGACAATGATGCAAACCTTTAACAAGTCTAGCTTTGAAAGTCTCAATCTTTCCATGTACACCAAGTAATCTTCTCAAGATATACTTGCTCCTGATGGGGATTTAACCCTTCAGATAAAGCAACTAAAGTCCATACTTTGTTGGTGTATAAGGATTCCATCTCAGATCGCTAAGCATCCAGCCATTCTTATAGAGTCCCACTCCTGATGGCCAGTTCGAAACTAGTTGGGTCATCATCTCATGATGCAATCCTTGCTCCCACTGTCATAGAGAAACCAAAGTATCTCTCAGGTGGGTGAGGAACCCTACTAGATCAGCGGAGAGGCTGAGGTTCGTTGGTTACTATTGAATCCTTCGGTTCTACCAAATCATTTGCTGTAGTTTGCATAGTTAGAACTGCTTCCAGTTCTACATAACAGACCTTGCCTCGAGCTTGTCCGGATTTTGCTTTTAGACATAGGCCGGACAACCCCAAATCTTAACTAACTTAAGATATGGGCTCTTTCCTTTCCATATCACATATGAAGTGGTAGGCAACTGATTTGATCGGAACCCTATTCAATAGGTATGCAACTTCTCAAGTGCATAACACCCAATAGCTAAAAAAGGTAACTCAGTAGCACTCATCATAGAGCACACCATATCAAATAGGGTGTATCTGCTCCGCCCCAATATACCAGCGTGCTATGGTGTATACGGAGGAGTAATGCTGAGAGAGAATCTCATTCTCCTTTAGAATAGTCCAGGAATTCTATGCACAAGTATTCTCCTCCTTGATCTCATCAAAGGATATAATACTTATACCCGTATTTTGGTTCTCTACTTCTAACTTATATTCTGTGAATATCTCAAAAGGTTCGGACTTGTGTTTCAACAGGAACATATGTCTGAATCTTGAGAGATTATCAGAGAATGTAATGAAATACAAAGAACCAGTCTTGGCATATGTAGACAGGGGACCTACATACATCAACATGTATCATCCCAAGAGTTCACTAACTCTTTCTCTGTTTCCAGTAAACAGAGCTATGGTCATCTTATCTCTGTGACATGACTAGCAAGTTTCACAAGATGTAAATTCAAACAGATTTAAATATGCATCTATGTGCAACTTAGCTAGTCGGGTCGCATTGATATGACCTAGTCTACAATACTTCAAGAAGGATCCGTTCATTTCTGAACTCTTCCTCTTGTATGTGTTCCGTATACTAAGAACTGTTGTTTGATTTAGAACATCAATGCTTTTAGATAACGTGCCTGAACCGATCAACTTTTGATATAGGAAATGTTCAAAACATTATCCAACAATACAAAATTATATCCTTTCTTTACTAATAAAGAGACTGATATGATTTTGTATATCAGGTTCGGTATCTAATAACATTCGTTCAGAATCAATGTATTGGTAATACAGGGTGACAGTGACCAACAGACTAGGCTGCAACACTTGCTCCGTTTTCTGCCTCATGAAACTTATCACCCGTTCTCAGTTCTCTACCTTTCTGTAGCCCTATGTAACATATTACATATCTGGGATCCTGATCCGGTATCAAATACCCAGGACGTAGAGAATAGAGAAACAGTTCTGTATAAAGAACACACTCGAAGATGATGTATCAGCATGCACTCTCTTCGTTTGGGTGGCACGGGAATTCTGGTAATCCCCTTATTTCCTGCTCTGTCTTATAACAATTATAAGTTGGAGCGGGACCAACGTTCCCCAGCTCAGTATAACAAGCGGGTTCGGTCAATAAATCCGTATTATTATCTTGATTAAGGCGTGACATGGTCGCTACCAGGAGAGAGAGAGAAGAAAACACTCTGCGTGCGCTCTTGCAAGAATAGATTGGTTATTATTTTATTTAATCAGGATGGCTCCCACTGTTTTTATCAAATCTTCCTTCAAACCCTAAAAGGAAAGACTAGCCGGGATTAATTACACACTACAAGTTCGCCAATCTTTTAGCCAGGCCAGTGTCGGTACTTTGAGGGAGGTCTCCTGTGCTTTCGCACGAACCTAATTAATGTAAACCTCGTTTTCCCAGAGGCTAACCCCGTTGACACTTTTCTAGACACCTACTAAATCGGCTAATTGTAATGTGTAAAACTCTCTCAGGAGTAACAATTACTCGCAGTGGGTATCGGGATCCAACTATCTCATAGAAGGTATGCAGTCTCATTGCAAATTTCAACACTTGAAATTCTCGATAATATTTTGCCCCTAGCAGCTATATGACCTTAACATAGTCAAGTTCAACCCGTCATTTCCCGATTGAATTAAACCCACCCGCACGACCTTTAATATAGCCAACAAAGTCGCACGACTACCCTAATCCAATCGCATCATATGCTTATGCAGATAAACACTAATTAGCTACCGCACACTACGCCTTAACATAGTCAACAAACGTAGCACGAATACTAACTAGTATTTATCTGAAATGACGGAGGGCTACGACAGGTTTTTCTGAAAACCTATTGCGTAATGAACTTGATATCGTTGTAGAATTAAATGATTTTAAAATGGAGTGCTTTTGAGGCTTTTCTAGTTTTGCTAAAGGGGTCACTCCCGGTGAAGGGATCGTCGGCCCTTTTCTCGTCGAATGAGGTGCGGGATATATCATATATATCACTGTGCAAAGCAGAAACTATAGAATCTATCAAAAGACAAACCGAGGGGTGTAGCATCTGCCAGTTATTGCTAAAGGGGTCACTCCCGGTGAAGGGATCGTCGGCCCTTTCCTCATCGAATAAGGTGCAGGATATATCATATATACCACTGTGCAAAGCAAGAACTGTAGCTACCCTTTTTAATTTTGAAATTCGATTCTACAACATCTTTAGGTTTCTTTTACTTTCATTAATCATATTAATGAAGTCCCATCATTTAAGTACCTAAACATCACAGATAAATACGACGTACACTTATGCCATCCGCATTCACCTCGATGTCCCCTCGTGCACCGTTAGGTTAGGTAACTAACGGCAGAGCGGGGCAGGGCTAGCGCGGGTGTAAAACATAAGTAACGTCTATATAATATATCATATATACTATATACAGTATCCATCACATAACATATCACATGATCACATCACAGATATTGCAGCAGAATAATCATATGAAACATTGGATATACTAGGACGTCCGTGTTTTCAATACGAGCCAGTATAAAACACGGATTCCACGGTCGCGATGAATAGCCAAACCCACACCCCTAGACCCCTATGAGAGCGGCAAGTAACCCTACCAATTCTAGAGTTAGGAGACCCGGACTCGACTCCTCGAGTTGGTCTCCCACTGGACTCCAGAACCCGGTTACTTGTGCCCTCCTCCTTGGGTCTATCCTAGTGCGGAAAAGTAAATAATATACAAAAGGTGACATCTTCCGCAACCTGGAAGTGCCCCAATAAAAGAATATTACATACAAGTTTTTACATGAATGAAAATGAAAAACACTCATCTCACATAAAAACCCCCCGGCTATTCAAACACGACGATCCAATATAACATATCCAGCAACACATAACATCACATGTCATCAACGTAAGTAAATATGCCCATCCCAATTGTCGTTGACATATAGCAACGAAACCGGCGATATCACATATTACACTTACGGTCACAGAAAAGAAAGTGTAAAACTACAACAGTTGGAATCTGCAACCTGCATAGACATCGCATGCCTAATCAAATGAATTCCTTAGACATCGCATGCCTAACAATTATAAACCCCGCATTTTAGTCTCATTATCGAAAACACTTTTCAATATCAAGTCGGGCAATTCAACAAGATTCCCGACATCCTGATCGAATGCTCGTCGCAAACTTTAGTAGACGGCCGCACCCCCGATACCGTCGACGAAGTGCACCAAGGCGGAACACCGCTGCCGCGAGCACCCGAACGGATGCTTTCGGCGACGGGGTTCTCCTACAGTCACTTGGTCGGGGCTATGGAGTGAGGCTGTTTATTAAGTTTACCCGGCGAGTATCCGCGTATGCTACGTGATTGCGACGGACTTTTGATCGCATCAAAATTCCGTGGCAACTGATCAAGTGAGACTAAACCACTAGATTTATAACATTCATTCAGTTATCTCATAACTACTTATGAATTCCAAATATTGTATCACATTCCAGATAAATAGAAAATGTTAAACTTTCCGATCGAACAATCAAACACCCAAGTTTTCCTGAAACAGATCAACACATGAAACAAGTTTAAAAACATCCAGTTCATGCCTTAGTACCAACGGTCCAGCCGTAGAAGGGTCAAGCCAACGCCTTACATGTGGCACACCAAACTGCCCAAAACCCGATGGTTCAAAGGGCAGTTCAAGACGGTCACATAATCGAGTTAAGGTTTGTTGTCTTCTAGAGGGTCCATCGCGTTACTTGCACTACTTAGAACGTTATTAAACCACGGAAAGATCCAACAATTGGAAATTTCCCGGCAGGGGAAAAGTGGGTATTTATATCCGGTCGAACTTTTTTAACATTTTGCTAAAATTTATCCAGAAAAACACATAGACAAAATTAGACAATCCGATCAAATCTCCGAACTCCCAATACAACCCAGAAAACTCAACTCTTGAGTAAGAATTAAAAATTCCCAGAAAATACTGTTAGTTATATGTATGCCCTAGAGGCCATTACTATACATAGGATGTATATTGTAGTGGATGCTTGGACATATATAGGGAGGACTTTCTTGCTCGACATAATAGTATGCTATCTGGTTACACTTTACCTTAACGTGTATACTGATTGTCTCTCTGTTACATGTTGGTAAAGCCCTTAGGATGTGTACTTGACTACCTGGACTATGATGCGGATCATACTAGTGGGGACATGGTAGTCTATAAATACATCCTTCAAAGTCCCTAGTCGTGGGTGTATCGAGACGGGGTATCGATATACCAGAGTAGACTAGCGTATACCTTCTCGACCCATACAGATGGGCGATGGATGATCCTATATCCATTGATGTTTGACATCAGAGATGATATACGAGTGCTCAGTGGAGACTGGGTACACTGGACGGACTCGCCGAGAACTCCCAGATGGTATTATACCTTACGTCAGATGGCAGTTCTCTGGTGACACTGGTACAGAGTAGTCTGTTGACCCGAGATCGTCATAGAGTCTTGTGTGGTTCCTACTATGCTTTGATTTCGACCTTACCACGTCCAAGAGGGCGTGCAAAACGGTGGTTTTTGGGTACAGTCCCGAATCACATGGAGGCAATGAGCGATAGGAGAGGATTCGTCTCTCCCGGTATAGGGAGTTGATGTTGCGCTGTGTTCGATTGGCTATAACCAGAAATCCCTGGCCAGGGTTGCTGAGATTTACTGGTAAGTGTTACCTGTAGTTTCTCGAATGTTATAGACCTCATATCGACACGACTTATCGAGCTATTGGGGTCTGATGTTTACCACCCCTAGGCGAGATATGCGACATATCAGACGACGAGACCGGACTGTACGGTAAGTGTTACTGGTTGGATTCACAGGAGTGTGAGCGGGCTTGCTCGTCGATCTTCTGATCTCTCAATACCTGGGTGGCCGTTACGTTTAGCAGACGGCTTGCGGCTTGTGGGTGCTTGATATGATCATCACCTGCTGCCGGCGTATTGACGAGTCTTTAGAGTCCTACACAGAGGTTTCCTGGCTCAAGCGAAACAGAATAGGAGCGCATATGAGATATGTGCGGGACCGAGAATAATACGTGTATGTGATACCGCATTCCATTCTCGCGATGAATGTATCGGAAGGTTGTATGCGATATAACCTAGTTATCGAATCATGGATTGATTCGATAAGCCGATACATTGGATATTAGTCGGTTATATGTGATATGACCGGATCGTTAAATCAAGTGTTGATTTAATGATTTAATGTATAATTATATATTTGATATATTACTTTGCATTAACTAGTATCGGTTCACTTTAAATGGATTTTCTCACTTGATGTTCACAAGTTGTATATGTGATATACTTTTGTGCACTTGATTGTATCATGTTTGATGATACATGTTAACTTGGTTAAGTGTAAAGATTAAACCATGGTTAAGTTAATGATTAGGGTTTTGCTTTTCTTTATTATTTATTTATTTATTTATTTTGGAAAGAAAATGGGAAAATGGTTGCTAGTTTTGTTTCTTTCTTTGAAGCTTCATGAAGCTTTGACTTTGTGACCATTTTGTCTCATGCTTAACCCTAACCACTTCACTTAACCTTAGTTTAGTCTCTACACTTGACCATGCTTATTATTATGATAAGTATTCTTTTTCTTTTCCTTTTAATTAACTTATCATAATATTCTTTCTTCTTCTTCTTCATCTTCTACTTGAAGAAACCTTGACTTCATCAATGGTGATTGATGAAAAAGAGTGAGAAATCCAATTCTAAAGTGAACCCACTTCCTATTTCTTCATCCTCTACCTCTTGCCAAGTAGTAGAGTGTGTTTCCTTCACAAGTTTTCATGGCTGGGTGAAGGTGGAGTTTGATCTAGCGATACCTCGACGTAGATCATCTTCGGCATCGTCGTCGATGACCTAGCCCGCTTTTTCTCCGATGAAGCCGACGCTAGAGCCCAAGATCCGTATTGTACAGCGAGGAGACATCATCGCGGAGCCATGGAGGTGGAGAACCGGATCTACAAAGGTTGTATTTCCGTTTACCATTTAGTTAAGTTGTTAACTAGTTTCTTTTTCGCCTATATATCTAGTTAACGATCCGTATTAGGATTTCTCGGCACTTGTAAAATTTTAAATTGGCATGGTTGATACCTTGTGAGACCTCATTAGTGTGCCTAGGAACCCTACAGTAGTATCAGAGCCTAGCTAGAGCCTTAGGCGATACGTAGACGATGTTAGAAACCCGATCGAACCCCGAAACCCTAACTTTTAACCCTCTCTGGACTTTTTCTGAAAAAGTGGTTTTTTCCAAATTAAAAATGCTTAAAAAATTCAGCAGGAAATTCTAAGAATTACGGTGCAAAAATTACCTAATGATCTGTCTAAAGCGCGGCGGATCCGCGGCATTAGCCGCCTATTGCGGCGGTTCCGCGCTCATTTAGTCTCTTCAGTCAACCATTTTTGCACAGTAACTTCTTTATTTAAATGCTGAGTTTTATGGGAATTTTTAATATTTATTCAAGAGTTGAATTTTCTGGGGTTGTTTTGGGGATTCGAT
The DNA here is from genome assembly GCA_030015575.1 of Agapanthus africanus. NCBI lineage: Eukaryota > Viridiplantae > Streptophyta > Magnoliopsida > Asparagales > Amaryllidaceae > Agapanthus > Agapanthus africanus. The sequence continues at coordinate 238,144,756 of CM057337.1, forward strand.
GATTCGATCGGATTATCAGATTTTGTCTGTATGGATTCCGGATAATTTTTGAATATGTTAAAAAGTTCGACCGGATATAAATACCCGACTTTTCCCCTGCCGGAAAATTTCCAAGTGTTGGACTTTTCCGTGGTTTAAAGACGTTCTAAGTAGTGCAAGTAACGCGATGGTCCCTCTAGAAGACAACAAACCTTAACTCGATTATGTGACCGTCTTGAACTGCCCTTTGAACCTTAGGGTTTTGGGACAGTACGGCGTGCCACATGTGAGGCGTTGGCTTGACCCTTCTACGGCTGGACCGTTGGTACTGAGGCATGAAGTGAATGTCTTTGAACTTATTTTATGTGTTGAGCGGTTTCGGGAAAACTTGGGTGTTCGATTGTTCGATCGGAAAGTTTAACATTTTCTATTTATCCGGAATGTGATACAATAATTGGAATTCACAAGTAGTTATGAGATAACTGAATGAATGTTATAAATCTAGCAATTTAGTCTCACTTGATCGGTTGCCACGGAATTTTGATGCGATCAAAAGTCCGTCGCAATCATGTAGCGTACGCGGATACTCGCCGGGTAAACTTAATAGACAGCCTCACTCCGTAGCCCCGACCAAGTGACTGTAGGAGAACCCCGTCGCCGAAAGCATCCGTCCGGGTGCTCGCGGCAGCGGTGTTCCGCCTTGGTGCACTTCGTCGACGGTATCAGGGGTGCGGCCGCCTACTAAAGTTTGCGACGAGCATTCGATCAGGCTGTCGGGAATCTTGTTGAATTGCCCGACTTGATATTGAAAAGTGTTTTCGATTTTGAGACTAAAATGCGGGGTTTATAATTGTTAGGCATGTGATGTCTAAGGTATTCATTTGATTAGGCATGCGATGTCTATGCAGGTTGCGGATTCCAACTGTTGTAGTTTTACACTTTCTTTTCTGTGACCGTAAGTGTAATATGTGATATCGCCGGTTTCGTTGCTATATGTCAACGACAATTGGGATGCGCATATTTACTTACGTTGATGACATGTGATGTTATGTGTTGCTGAATATGTTATATTGGATCGTCGTGTTTGAATAGCCGGGGTTTTTTATGTGAGATGAGTGTTTTTCATTTTCATTCATGTAAAAACTTGTATGTAATATTCTTTTGTTGGGGCACTTCCAGGTTGCGGAAGTTGTCACCCTTTGTATATTATTTACTTTTCCGCACTAGGATAGACCCAAGGAGGGGAGCACAAGTAACCGGGTTCTGGAGTCCAGTGGGAGACCAACTCGAGGGGTCGAGTCCGGGTCTCCTAACTCTAGAATTGGTAGGGTTGCTTTCCGCTCTCGTAGGGGTCTAGGGGTGTGGGTTTGGCTATTCATCACGACCGTGGAATCCGTGTTTTATACTGGCTCGTATTGAAAACACGGACGTCCTAGTATATCCAATATTTCATATGATTCTTCTGCTGCGATATCTGTGATGTGATCATGTGATATGTTCTGTGATGGATACTGTATATAGTATATATGATATATTATATAGACGTTACTTATATTTTACACCCGCGCTAGCCCTGCCCCGCTCTGCCGTTAGTTACCTAACCTAACGGTGCACGAGGGGACATCGAGGTGAATGCGGATGGCATAAGTGTACGTCGTATTTATCTGTGATGTTTAGGTATATAAATGATAGGACTTCATTAATGTGATTAATGAAAATAAAAGAAACCTAAGATGTTGTAGAATCGAATTTCAAAATAAAACAGGTAGCTACAGTTCTTGCTTTGCACAGCGGTATATGTGATATATCCTGCATCTTATTCGATGAGGAAAGGACCGAGATCCCTTCACCGGGAGTGACTCCTTTAGCAATAACTGGCAGATGCTACACACTCGGTTTGTCTTTTGATTGCTTTTAAGAGTTTTTGCTTTGCACAGCGATATATATGATATATCCCGCACCTCATTCGACGAGGAAAGGACCGACGATCCCTTCACCGGGAGTGACTCCTTTAGCAAAACTAGAAAAGCCTAAAAAACACTCCATTTTAAAATCATTTGATTCTACAACGATATCAAGTTCATTACGCAATAGATTTTCAGAAAAACCTGTCGTAGCCCTCCGTCATTTCAGATAAGTACTGGTTAGTATTCGTGCTGCGTTTGTTGACCTCTGTCAAGGCATAGTGTGCGGTAGCTGATTAGTGCTTATCTGTATAAGCATATGATGTGATTGATTTAGGGTAGTCGTGCGACCTTGTTGACCTCTGTCAAGGGTCGTGCGAGTGGGTTTACTTCAATCAGGAAATGACGGGTTGAACTTGATTAGCAGCCTATGGTTTGTTGACCTCTGTCAAGGTCATAGGACGCTTGGGGCAAAATATTATTGGGAATTTCAAGTGTTGAAATTTGCAATGAGATTGCATACCTTCTATGAGATAGTTGGATCCCGATACCCGCTGCGAGTAAGAGTTACTCCTGGGAGAGTTTTACACATTACAATTAGCCGATCAAGTAGGTGTCTAGAAAGGTGTCAACGGGGTTACGCCTATGGGAAAACGAGGTTTACATTAATTAGGTTCGTTCGAAAGCACGGGGGACCTCCCTCAAAGTACCGACACTGGCCTGGCTGAAAGATTGGCGAACTTGTAGTGTGTAATTAATCCCGGCTAGTCTTTCCTTTTAGGGTTTGAAGGAAGATTTGATAAAAAGCAGTGGGAGCCATCCTGATTAGATAAAATAATAACCAATCTGATCTTGCAAGAGCGCACGCTGAGTGTTTTCTTCTCTCTCTCTCCAGGTAGTGACCATATCACGCCTTAATCAAGATAATAATACGAAATATTGACCGAACCCGCTTGTTATACTGAGCTGGGGAACGTTGGTCCCGCTCCAACTTATAATTGTTATAAGACAGAGCAGGAAATTAGGGGATTACCAGAATTCCCGTGCCGCCCTAACGAAGAGAGTGCATGTTGATGCATCATCTTCGGGTGTGTTCATTACAAAGAACTGTTTCTCAGTATCCTCCGCATCCTGGGTATATGATACCGGATCAGGATCCCAGATATGTAATCTGTTACATAGGGCTACAAAAAGGTAGAAAAACTGAGAACGGGTGATAAGTTTCATAAGACAGAAAACGGGGCAAGTGTTGCAGCCAAGTCTGTTGGTCACTGTCACCCTGTATTACCAGAATACATTGATTCTGAACGAATGTTATTAGATACCGAACCTGATATACAAAATCATATCAGTCTCTTTATCAGTAAAGAAATGCTAAAATTTTGTATTGTTGGATAATGTTTTGAACATTTCCTATATCAAAAGTTGATCGGTTTAGGCACGTTATCTAAAAGCATTGATGTTCTAAATCAAACTACAGTTCTTTAGTATACGGAACACACACAAGAAGAAGAGTTCAGAAATGAACGAATCCTTCTTGAGGTATTGTAGACTAGGTCATATCAATGTGACCCGACTAGCTGAAGTTACATGAAGATGCATATTTAAATCAGTTTGAATCTACATCTTGTGAAACTTGCCAGTCATGTCACAGAGATAAGATGACTACAGCTCCGTTTACTGGAAACAGAGAAAGAGTTAGTGAACTCTTAGGATGATACATGTTGATGTATGTAGGTCCCCTGTCTACACATGCCAAGACCGGTTCTTTGTACTTCATTACATTCTCTGATGATCTCTCAAGATTCAGACATATGTTCCTGTTGAAACACAAGTCAGAACCTTTTGAGATATTCACAGAATATAAGTTAGAAGTAGAGAACCAAAATACGGGTATAAGTATTATTTCCTTTGATGAGATCAAGGAGGAGAATACTTGAGCACGGAATTCCTGGACTATTCTAAAGGAGAATGGGATTCTCTCTCAGCATTACTCCTCCGTATACACCATAGCACGATGGTATATCGGGACGGAGCAATCACACCCTATATGATAAGGTGTGCTCTATGATGAGTACTACTGAGTTACCTATTTCCTTTTGGGAGTTATGCACTTGAGAAGCTGCATACCTATTGAATAGGGTTCAAATCAAATCAGTTGCTTACCACTTCATATGTGATATGAATTGGAAGAGACCATGTCTTAAGCTAGTTAAGATTTGGGGTTGTCCGGCCTATGTCTAAAAGCAAAATCCGGACAAGCTCAAGGCAAGGTCTGTAAATGTAGAACTGGAAAGGTTCCAGCTATACAAATTACAGCAGATGATTTGATAAACCAAAGGATTCAATAGTTACCAACGAACCTCAGCCTCTCCGCCGATCTAGTAGGTTTTCTCACCCACCTGAGAGATACTTCTGTTTCTCTATGACAGTGGGAGCGAGAATTGCATCATGAGATGATGACCCAACTAGTTTCGAGCTGGCCATCAGGAGTGGGACTCTGTAAGAATGGCTGGATGCTTAGCGATCTGAGATGGAATCCATGTACACCAACAAAGTATGGGCTTTGGCTGCTCTATCTGAAGGGTTAAATCCCCATCAGGAGCAAGTATATCTTGAGAAGATTACTTGGTGTAGATGGAAAGTTGAGACTTTCAAAGCTAGACTTGTTGAAGCTTTTCGTCATAGACCAGGCATGGATTATGATGAAACCTTTTCAAGTGGCTATGCTTAAGTCCATCCAGATCCTATTTGCCACGGCTACATACCATGACTACGATATCTGGCGGTTGGGTGCCATGACTGCTTTTCTAATTGATGTTTTAGAAGAGAACGTCTATAAGTACACAGCCAGAGGGCTTCGTAGACAGTGGGAGCAGCGGAAACGTGTTCAAGATGCTTTATAGGATAAAGCAGGTATCGCGGAGTTGGAACATCTGTTTTGATGTAGTAGTCAAACAGTTTGACATCATCAAAATGGTAGACGAACCTTGTATAAACAAAAAGGTAGTAGGGAGTATGGTGATGATCCTCGTAGAGTACGTGGATGACATACTCTTGATAAGAAAGGAGTTTCTTATGCTACGCTCGGTCAATCTCCGCTTATCACAATGATTCTCCATATGGGATCAAAGTGATACCTCCTAAATCCTAGGTTTTGGATCTATGAGATAGATCTAATTGGATGTTAGGATTCTCACTAGTTGTAGTGAGATGGTATCAATTGATTCTGGGGAGAATCACTGGAAAGGTTCCAGAATGATAAGGACGACTGAATGTCAGTCACAGGCATTGTCTTTACCCTCAGTAAAGGGACGGTATGTTGGAAGAGTTCCAAGATAGATACCAGTGGCTAACTAGACGATAAAGGCAGGATACATCGCTACTTAAGATGCTACCAAAAAGGATGTTTGGGTGTATATTGGTTCATGAGATGAACTACGTTCCAACCATTGTGAGACAATGGAGTTGTGGCTTATGCCAAGGAACGCCCGGTCCCATCAGTGATCCAGATATATTCTAAGGCAGTATCACCTGATCATGGAGATGGTTGATCTCCAAGGAGATCGAGGTTAGAAGAGTAGACTCAGAGGACAGCACGGCGGATCCACTCACAAAGGCCTGTTTCCCAGAGAGAGACTTTTATGGGATGGTTGAGTATGAGATACTACAACCACTGCTACAGATGGCCCTAGTGCAAGTGGGAGATTATTAGTTATATGTATGCCCTAGAGGCCATTACTATACATAGGATGTATATTGTAGTGGATGCATGGACATATATAGGGAGGACTTCTTGCTCGACATAATAGTATGCTATCTGGTTACACTTTACCTTAACGTGTATACTGATTGTCTCTCTGTTACATGTTGGTAAAGCCCTTAGGATGTGTACTTGACTACCTGGACTATGATGCGGATCATACTAGTGGGGACATGGTAGTCTATAAGTACATCCTTCAAAGTCCCTAGTCGTGGGTGTATCGAGACGGGGCATCGATATACCAGAGTAGACTAGCGTATACCTTCTCGAACCCATACAGATGGGCGATGGATGATCCCATATCCATTTATGTTTGACATCAGAGATGATATACGAGTGCTCAGTGGAGACTGGGTACACTGGACGGACTCGCCGAGAACTCCCAGATGGTATTATACCTTACGTCAGATGGCAGTTCTCTGGTGACACTGGTACAGAGTAGTCTGTTGACCCGAGATCGTCATAGAGTCTTGTGTGGTTCTCACTGTGCTTTTGATTTCCACCTTACCACGTCCAAGAGGGCGTGCAAAACGGTGGTTTTTGGGTACAGTCCCGAATCACATGGAGGCAATGAGCGATAGGAGGGGATTCGTCTCTCCCGGTATAGGGAGTTGATGTTGCGCTGTGTTCGATTGGCTATAACCGGAAATCCCTGGCCAGGGTTGCTGAGATTTACTGGTAAGTGTTACCTGTAGTTTCTCGAATGTTATAGACCTCATATCAACACGACTTATCGAGCTATTGGGGTCTGATGTTTACCACCCCTAGGCGAGATATGCGACATATCAGACGACGAGACCGGACTGTACGGTAAGTGTTACTGGTTGGATTCACAGGAGTGTGAGCGGGCTTGCTAGTCGATCTTCTGATCGCTCAATACCCGGGTGGCCGTTACGTTTAGCAGACCGCTTGCGGCTTGTGGGTGCTTGATATGATCATCACCTGCTGCCGGCGTATTGACGAGTCTTTAGAGTCCTACACAGAGGTTTCCTGGTTCAAGCGAAACGAAATAGGAGCGCATATGAGATATGTGCGAGACCGAGAATAATACGTGTATGTGATACCGCATTCCATTCTCGCGATGAATGTATCGGAAGGTTGTATGCGATATAACCTAGTTATCGAATCATGGATTGATTCGATAAGCCGATACATTGGATATTAGTCGGTTATATGTGATATGACCGGATCGTTAAATCAAGTGTTGATTTAATGATTTAATGTATAATTATATATTTGATATATTACTTTGCATTAACTAGTATCGGTTCACTTTAAATGGATTTTCTCACTTGATATTCACAAGTTGTATATGTGATATACTTTTGTGCACTTGATTGTATCATGTTTGATGATACATGTTAACTTGGTTAAGTGTAAAGATTAAACCATGGTTAAGTTAATGATTAGGGTTTTGCTTTTCTTTATTATTTATTTATTTATTTATTTTGGAAAGAAAATGGGAAAATGGTTGCTAGTTTTGTTTCTTTCTTTGAAGTTTTATGAAGCTTTGACTTTGTGACTATTTTGTCTCATGCTTAACCCTAACCACTTCACTTAACCTTAGTTTAGTCTCTACACTTGACCATGCTTATTATTATGATAAGTATTCTTTTTCTTTTCCTTTTAATTAACTTATCATAATATTCTTTCTTCTTCTTCTTCATCTTCTACTTGAAGAAACCTTGACTTCATCAATGGTGATTGATGAAAAAGAGTGAGAAATCCAATTCTAAAGTGAACCCACTTCCTATTTCTTCATCCTCTACCTCTTGCCAAGTAGTAGAGTGTGTTTCCTTCACAAGTTTTCATGGCTGGGTGAAGGTGGAGTTTGATCTAGCGATACCTCGACGTAGATCATCTTCGGCATCGTCGTCGATGACCTAGCCCGCTTTTTCTCCGATGAAGCCGACGCTAGAGCCCAAGATCCGTATTGTACAGTGAGGAGACATCATCGAGGAGCCATGGAGGTGGAGAACCGGATCTACAAAGGTTGTATTTCCGTTTACCATTTAGTTAAGTTGTTAACTAGTTTCTTTTTCGCCTAAACTTCTAGCCAACGATCCGTATTAGGGTTTCTCGGCACCGTAATTTTTGAAATTGGCATGGTTGATGCCATGTGAGACCTCTAGTGTGTGCCTAGGAACCCTACAAATACAGCACTAAAAGTTAGGAATTACTGTGCAAAATTCAAAAGGTGATGTGACAACTTGGCCGCGGACTCGCCGCACGAGCCATGCTCGTGCCACGGTTCCGCCGCGTTTTAGACGAATTGGCCGCTCGAATTTCACATTAATTCTTAGAAACTCCTGCTGAGTTTTCTGCATATTTTTAATTCGTAAAAATCCATAATTTTCAAAAATGTACAGAGAGCAAGTTTTGAATTAGGGTTTCGGTTCGATCGGACTTCTAACTCCGTCTACACATCGCCTAAGGCTCTAGCTAGGTTCTGATACCACTGTAGGGTTCCCAGGCACGCTAATGAGGTCTCACAAGGCATCAACCATGCCAAATTCAAATTTTTACAAGTGCCGAGAAACCCAAATACGGATCGTTAACTAGAATTTTAGGCGAAACAAGCAACTAATTAACAACTTAACTAAGAGTGAACGGAAATATAACCTTTGTAGATCCGGTCCTCCACCTCCATAGCTTCGTAATGAAGTCCCCTCGCTGCGATCATCGGATCCCGGACTCTAGCGTCGGCTTCATCGGAGAAATGGGCGGGCTAGGTCGTCGACTTCGATGCCGAAGATGATCTATGTCGAGGCAACACAAGATCAAGCTCCAACTTCACCAAGTCAAGAAACTTGTGAAGAAAACACCCTACACTACATGGCAAGTGGTAGAGGATGAAGAAATAGGAAGTGGGTTCACTTTAGAATTGGATTTCTCACTCTTTTTCTCAAGTTGCCATTAAAGGTTGCAAGCTTTTCTTCTTGTTGATGAAGAAGAAGAAGAAGAAAAGAATATGATAAGTATTTCTAAAATAAGAAATAATATGATACTTATCATAATGGTAACCATAGTTAGGTGTAGAGAATAAACCATGGTTAGGTTGAATGGTTAGGTTAATGGAAACAAACAAAATGGTCAAGCTTTCAACACTTCATGAAGTTTCATGAAAGAAACAGAATAAGCCACCATTTTATTTATCTTTCAAAATGAATAAGTAAATAAACAAAACCCTAACCATTAACACAACCATGGTTTAATCATACACACAAACTATCATGTATCATCAAACATGATACAAACAAGTGCACAAAACTATATCATATATACAATGTGCACATCAAGTGAGAAAATCCATTTTAAGTGAACCAATATTAGTTAATGTAAAGTAATATATCTAATATATAATTATACATTAAATCATTAAATCAATACTTGATTTAACGATCCGGTCATATCGCATATAACCGACTAATATCAATAGTAACAACTTATCGAATCAACACTTGATTCGATAACCCGGCAATATCGCATATAACCGATCAATGTTACAAATCGCGAGAATCAAATACAGTATCACATATTGGTATTATTCTCGGTCCCGCACATATCTCATATGCGCTCCTATTTCGTTTCGCTTGAGCCAGGAAACCTCTGTGTAGGACTTTAAAGACTCGTCAATACGCCGGCAGCAGGTGATGATCATATCAAGCACCCACAAGCCGCAAGCGGTCTGCTAAACGTAACGGCCACCCGGGTATTGAGCGATCAGAAGATCGACGAGCAAGCCCGCTCACACTCCTGTGAATCCAACCAGTAACACTTACCGTACAGTCCGGTCTCGTCGTCTGATATGTCGCATATCTAGCCTAGGGGTGGTAAACGTCAGACCCCAATAGCTCGATAAGTCATGTCAATATGAGGTCTATAACAGTTCGAGAAACTACTGGTAACACTTACCAGTAAATCTCAGCAACCCTGGCCAGGGATTTCCGGTTATAGCCAATCGAACACAGCGCAACATCAACTCCCTATACCGGGAGAGACGAATCCCCTCCTATCGCTCATTGCCTCCATGTGATTCGGGACTGTACCCAAAAACCACCGTTTTGCACGCCCTCTTGGACGTGGTAAGGTGGAAATCAAAGCACAGTGGGAATCACACAAGACTCTATGACGATCTCGGGTCAACAGACTACTCTGTACCAGTGTCACCAGAGAACTGCCATCTGACGTAAGGTATAATACCAAATGGGAGTTCTCGGCGAGTCCGTCCAGTGTACCCAGTCTCCACTGAGCACCCGTATATCATCTCTGATGTCAAACACCAATGGATATGGGATCATCCATCGCCCATCTGTATGGGTCGAAAAGGTATACGCTAGTCTACACTGGTATATCGATGCCCCGTCTCGATACACCCACGACTAGGGACCTTGAAGGATGTACTTATGGACTACCATGTCCCCACTAGTATGATCCGCATCATAGTCCAGGTAGTCAAGTACACATCCTAAGGGCTTTACCAACATGTAACAGAGAGACAATCAGTGTACACGTTAAGATAAAGAGCAACCAGATAGAATACTATCATGTCGAGCAAGAAAGTCCTCCCTATATATGTCCAAGCATCCACTACAATATACATCCTATGTATAATAATGGCCTCTAGGGCATACATATAACTAACAATAGCCTCCTCCACGTTCCTTCTGGTGGATCGTCTTCGGTAAGGGTGGTCAATTCTCAAGCGCGATTTCGGCGGCTAAAAGCTTGGAGGGGTCTTCCACAATTGGGTGGACACGCGACAAAGGTTGTATTTCTCAAACCTTACATATTTTAGATTTCTAGTTTAGGGTGTTTGGATCGATTCTTGGGTTTGCGCGTCCGGTGCCTGCAAAAAGTTTTTGTTTTTGCTTTCGCCTCGCTCGCGGCCTCCGCGGCGCGGGCGCCGGATCCCAACATGGTATCAGAGACACCCAAACACCATAAACTAGTGTTTGACGATGTTTCAAGTTTCAAAACCGAAAACTCCATTTTAAAAACCCAATTTCTGTTCGAAATATTTTTGGTTTCTAAATTTTTTTTAAAATAAGTGCAAAAGCTTACTCTAGACTAGATAGTGACACACAATGAAAACGAGCAGATTTCATCATGTTTGGGCCGGCGGGAATGGTGATTTGACCGGCCTCACCTTTTTACTGTTCACATTTGGAGCTCGTTTTCGTGCTGTGTGCTGGGTTTTGTAAATTGGTAATTTTGGTGTTGTTTGATTTGTCCCAGATTTCTATTTGTATCATCTTCGCTTTAGGACAACTCGAGAGTTTTAAAAATTCAAAACTTTTGTATCATCGGTATATGTGATATATGTGTTGCTGAACGTCGTCTAATTGCTATATGTTCATTTAGACGGGGTTGCACACATTCTGGTGTTGCTTGCTTCTGCGGTTATATATATATATATATATATATATATATATATATATAAGGTTATGGTTTGTGCGGATTGTCGTGATGGATACCCTTGTGTGCAATGTTAGATGTACAGTTTAGATTCATTTGTATATTCATTATTGCAGGACGAGCGTCCGACATGTGGACTTTATATATATATATATATATATATATATATATATATATATATGGTTATGGTTTGTGCGGATTGTCGTGATGGATACCCTTGTGTGCAATGTTAGATGTACAGTTTGGATTCATTTGTATATTCATTATTGCGGGACGAGCGTCCGACATGTGGACTGTTGTCACTGCCAGTTTGTATATTCTTTTATTGGGGAACGACCGGGTTGAGGTCGATGTCGCCGTTGTATATATATATTCTTTTCTGTACTAGGATTACCCCGTGGAGGAGTGCTCGAATAGCCGGGTTCTAGAAGGCAACGGGCCCGCATCTCATGACGTTGACACCAGGGGGGCCTTACTCAAGAATTGGTAGGCTATTCGCCACACTCGTAGGGGGTATAGGTTGACCCATGGAGGGGTGCTGTGTCAGTGTATATGCCCTAGGGGCCATTATTGTATCATAATAGCTTGTATATTACTTAATGGAAGCTTGGGATATTCACAGTTATATTAACTGTCTTGCTAAACATAGTAGTTTGCTACTTGGTTTATATCTATCTTAATATGTGTATATGTTAGCATATCGCGAATACATATTGATAGAGCCCTTAGGATCTTGCTTGACTACCAGCGTTGTGATGGCAGTCACACTAGTGGGGGCTGGGTAGTCTACAAGTACATCCTTTTTCAGGTCCCTAGTCATAGGATTATCGAGACAGGGCATCGATACTCCAGAGTAGACTAGTGTGTATGCTTCTCATCCCAGCAGGGGAGATGGTCTGTCCCACAGCCATCAGTACGTTGTACTGGAGATAGTATACAGATGCTCGTTGGGTTACGGGTACACCGGACAGGACTCGCAGAGAACTGTTAGTTGGTATTATACCCATCGTCAGTTAACAGTTCCCAGGTGACATGAGTACAGCATAGTCCGCAGACTTGACCCTGCTGCTTCGCCTCGAGTGTGTTTCCACTGTTCTTAGATTGCTACCCTACCACGGCTCAAAGGAGTCGTGCAAACAGGTAGCAGTTGGGTGCAGTCCCGAAACACTTAGAGGCAGTGGCAGTTAGATAGGATTCGTCTCTCCCGGTATTGGGAGTTGATATCGCACTGTGTTTGGAGAGCCATTACGCAAATTCCCTGGCCAGGGCAAACGAGATTTACTGGTAGGATTTCCAGTAGCTTCTCAAGGTGTAATGGGCTTCGCTCCGACACGACTTATACCGCCTTTAGGGGACTGACGCTTGCCGTCCCCTAGGCCCGATATGCGATAGTCCTAGACGAACAGACCGGACTGTACGGAGATTGTCACATCAGGCTCAATAGGAGTTCGGATGGGTTTCCTCATCGGCCTTCTTATCAACATCTACCTGGGGACTGTTACGTACAGCTAGTACCGCTTGCGGCCTGTGGTTAAACCCACTGATAGCGTAGTGTCGAGTCTTTAGAGTCCCACACAGAGAGTTTCCCTGCTTCAGGCGAAACGATATAGAGGTCGTATGGTTTTACGACATGGTTCGGACATATACGTGTTTTTACGCACGTACGATGTTCGGACAGTTTTTACTAGCGGGCTTTGGTTTAAGCCAGATTCTAGTATTGGATTATTGGATTTATACAGTCTCAGTATTTCCGTATTTTTACGGGTAGGAGGGGCGTTCTCGTAATTAGTCGAGAATCTTCTAGAAGATTGATGAGTTGGAGGCTTAGGTGGAATTTGCATTAAATGGATTAGTGACTCATGGTGTGATTCATCCAAATGAGTTAATGAAGCATTTATTGCTTAATGACTCATGAGACGATTCACCCAAAGAGAGTTAATGAAGCATGGTTGATATTATTATTATGTTATTCATTTAATAATTATCATGCTTCATATATTTTAAAATGAGTTATAATTCATTATCATTCTCACTCTCACCTTCTCTCTCCTCAGGCTCTCTCTCTTCAAGAACTAACCCTAATCCTCTCATGTGTTGAGATCCTAGGGTTAGCAAGACTAATAGATCCCTAATCCTCTTCTATATCCTCTAGGTTACTTTGATTAGCACTCATAGCAGCCTAGTTACCTCAAGTGAGAGGTTAAAGCTTGGAAAAGTAGCTCTCGGGTGGATCTTCTATCACAACGAGGAGGCCGACGAGGAGGTGGTCTACAAGGACAAGAAGGACTTGAATCATTAGGTATAATCATATATCATAGTAGCTAATCACTTCTATATAGGTTGTTAGTTAGGGTTTAGCAATGATCCGTATAGTTAGTCGATGTTAGTTTAAACAAAATGATTGTTTTACCTATTCCGCCTCCCCGCATCATGTGGGGTGTCTAACGTCGACTTACAGTGGTATCAGAGCCTAGCTAAACCATAACTAACTTGTTAGCAAAGTCGTTAGAAATTCGATCGCAAAACGAACCTGAAAAAACATCATTTTAACCAAGTTTCTGCCGATTTTAAAACGGGGTCTAAAATTTTTTCAGGGACCCTTAAAAATACAAGCAGGGAATTTTAAGAATTGTGAAGAAATTTGGGACTGTGACTCGACCGAAGCATCGCGGAATTGCCGCCGATCCAAGCGATCCGCCGCGGATCCGCGGCCGAGTTGACTCCGAGTCAACCCAAATTTACTCAGTTATTCTTCTGTGTTGATGTTGTGTTTTCTGGGATGTTTTGTTTCTGCTCAGGTTTTATGTGCATAGAGAATTATTTGGAGTAGAATCATTTGTGTTTGCTTGATCGAAATTCTAAGATATTTGGCTAACTTGATTATATCTGTGATGTGTTTAATGTGTTCATAAACCTCCCCTAACTGCTAGTATATCGGTTAGCACGGGGTTGCACATTTCTGTAATGGTTTTTATTGGTTTGTGATTGTGGACTTGTTGGATTGTCGTGAATGGATAGCCGAGGATGTGAGACGAGTGTTTCTTTCATTCAAATGTAAATTGTAATTTGTTGTAATATTCTTTTGCGGGGCACATCCGGGTTGAGGTTGTAGCCACCGTTGTATTATTTCATTTACTGTTTTCTGCTCCTAGGATAAACCCAAGATGGGGTGCACAAACTACCGGGTACTTTGAATTGTTTAGTGGCCTACTCACGTCGTTGAGGGAGACCGCTTCATTTCGGGTACTTGGCGGGTAGTTTGTCGTACCCGTAGGGGTTTAGGGTTGGGTTTTGGTTATTCATCGCGACTGTGTAATCCGTCTTTCTTTGCAGGCACAAAAGGAATGCGGATTCGTAGAAAATCCAATATGTTCATCTGTGATCTGGAATGCCTATTATTGCATCTGAAGAATGTACAATATCTATATATGATATCTATTAGGCGTTACTTATGTTTTACACCCGCGCTAGCCCAGCCCCGCTCTGTCGTTAGTTAAGTAACCTAACGAGTGAATGACGGGGCCCAGTGGCAAATGCGGATGGCATAAGAGGACGTTGTATTTTCGTTGTTTTCTGTAATGATAGGTTAATTGATGGGACGCATTATATTAATGCAAAGAAAATAAACCAAAGTTGAATCGTTGGAACAGTTTAAAATAAACCACTCAGTTATTTTTAAAACAGAAGATATTTTTAATTGCGGAGCTTAACCACTCCTTTTAAAAGCTATCAGGTTCCTTCGGTCATATCAAGTTCACTACGTTCATGGTTTTGCCAAAACCATTCGTAGCCCTCCATCATTTCATTTAGGTATTCAGTAGTATTCAAGCTATGCATTTTGACCAACGCCAAGGCATAGTGTTTGGTAGCTGCTGGGTATTCATTTGTTGCATAGATAGATGAGTTAGTTTGGGACGGTCGTACTATCATTTGGCCAACGTCAGGGGTATGTACGGATGGGTTCAAATTAACAAGATAATGATGGGTAGAACTTGACATGTGACTTATGACATTTTGACCAACACCAAGGTCATAAGAGCATGGGGCAGAAATTTATATCGGGAATTTCTAAAGAAACTGAAATTTGCAAAGAGTTGCATACTATTTGGAGTGTGATAATTTTGGTAGGATTCCTTCAGTTTTATCACACGATGATATTTGGATCCCGATCCTACTATGAGTATCCGCTACTCATCAGGAGATTCGTCAGTTAACGATCAATGATATAAACCAAGTAGGTGTCGAGAAAGGTGTTAGCGGGGCTACGCCCCCAGAGAAAAGTGGTTATTTAATTAAGGAACTTCGCGAAAGTGTCGGAAAACCTCCCTCGAAGTACCGACACCGGCCTGGCTGAACGGTTAAGCAAGTATTGTACAGTGAGAATAGTCCTGACTAGTTCTTCTTTTTTGGTTTGAGAAGGGATTCGAGAAACAGTGGAAGCCATCCAGTTTAGATAAACTAAAAACCACTCTAAACTTGCAAGTGCATCATGCTAAAGTGTTCCCTCTCTCTCTCAATTACAGCGACCCAGAACATGACAGGCCTTAAGTTATTACTAGATAAAAATATTCTGACAGGGCCAAACTATAAAGATTGGTTCCGGAATGTCAAGATGGCTTTGACTTATGACAAATTAGGGTATGTACTTACTGCTAAGGCACCTGCTGTCCCTGGTCCATAATCCAGTATCGCGGATAAGGAAATCCACAAGACCTGGGAGTTAGATTGCGCGAAGGCCAAATGCATCGTGCTTGCCTCTATGAATAATGAACATCAGAGGAGGCACGAGAATATGGATATTGAGTCCATATTTCTCCACACCAAGGAACTGTATGGAGAGCAATCTCGTATAGCTAGATACGAGACCTCGAAGAACTTGTTTCAGTCGAGGCTGGCCGTCGGATCATCTGTAGGAGAACATTTCCTTAAGATGATTGGCTATATAGAAGAGCTCACGGACCTTGGGACGACTTTAGAGAACGAGCTATATACAGACTTGGTTCTTCAGTCCCTTCCTTCCACCTACGCCCAATTTATCTTGAATTTCAACATTCAAGGTAAGGAAGTTGAGCTTCCAGAACTCCTTAACATGTTGAGGAGTGTAGAGGGCACTTTGCAGAAGGCAAGGGAAACACCCGCTATGTTTGTTCGCAGTGCTTCCTCTTCCGGGTCCAAGGCTAGGGCCAAAGGAAGGAAGAAGAAGGCCGCTACCAAACCAAGAGGAGGTGTTGGTAAGGTGGGAGCTAAGGGAAAGGCGAAGGTTACGGTGCCAGTAGTGGCAAAGGACGAGTGCTTCCACTGTCGTAGGAAAGGCCACTGGAGAAAGATTGCAAAACTTGGACTGCCAAGAACCAGGACTTTAAGCAAGCTGTGGCTTCGACTTCAGATGTGTTTGTAATTGAAAATTGTCTGTCAATCAACTCTACTTCCTGGGTATTAGATACCGGATCAGGATCTCATATATGCAATTCATTGCAGGCACTGAGAAACCGTAGAGTGCTGAAGGTTGGTGATATGACCCTCCAGGTTACTAACGGAGCTAGCATGAGTGCTGTGTCCGTAGGGGATTATCACCTTGGATTGACGAGTGGACGTATTTTGGTTTTGCGTAACTGTTTTTGTGTACCCAGTTTAATGTGTAATATCATATCAGTATCGTTGTTATCAAAAGAAGGTTATGATTTCACGTTTGTAAGCGATGTTGTTAACATCCACCTTAATCATGGTTTGATTCGGTCCGGTACACTAGAAAACAGTATATATGTGTTAAACCAATTACAGATTTTCAATGTCCAGAACACACTAAAAAGAAAGTCTCCAGATATAAATAAGGCTTTTGTTCCCCTCCGAAGGACGGCGATGACGCGAGGACGTCTTGCCTGAGATTCGGGGCAGATGCTATATGGTTTTATCCGTCTACCTCTCTGAAGATGCCAAGTTGATTTATGACACCGTGTATCGGAGGTTTAGACGGATGCGGCCGATGTAGCAGACTTCGTCAGATTCCCCCTCGCTAGAGGGGTTTTTGATTGTGGGGACGCTCTTCCCTGCAGGCGCAAGCCCCTGCAGTTAATTATGCTACCGCATCGCGGTAGCCACTTTCTCCTTCTCCAAAATTTCACTTCGTGTCGTGTGTGTTTGTTTTGTTTGTGGTTGCCCGTGGATTGTATACGGAGACTGAGTAATGCCGTCGCCCGTAGGACGTGGATTAGCTCAAATCCATATTTACTTAGATTTGGGTTTGGTGTTTTTAGTTTAAGGATACGTTAGCCGCATTTGAGACTAAGATCAACTTAAACGTTCGTTAAGGATACGTTAGTCTGATTTGAGACTAAGATCAACTTAACAGGATTGTCTAGATCCATTTCCAGTTTAAGGACGTAGTGGTCCATTTAATATATGGCCGTCGGGACCCGTCACCTCTCTGACGATGTTGAAGGATTACAACGACATGTGTCGGAGGAGTTCGGAGATGTACCCTTGAACTAAAGTTGATTTGGAGTTTTATAATCCATTTAAATGTTTAAGGATATGTTAGCCGTATTTGGGGCTAAGATCAACTTAAACGGGATCGTTTAGATCCGGCAAAAGAGCATTTGGAGGCTCTATCGCTCCAGTTTAGGGACGTGGTGGTCCATGTTCCAGTTTAGGGACGTGGCGGTCCATCATTAGTTTAAGGACGTTTCGGTCCAATATTAGTTTAAGCACGTTTCAGACCATCGCCAGTTTAGGGACGTGGTGGTCCATCATTAGTTTAAGGACGTTTCGGTCCAATATTAGTTTAAGGACGTTTCGGTCCATCGCCAGTTTAGGGACGTGGTGGTCCATCATTAGTTTAAGGACGTTTCGGTCCAATATTAGTTTAAGGACGTTTCGGTCCATCGCCAGTTTCGGGACGTGGTGGTCCATCATTAGATTAAGGACGTTTCGGTCCATCATTAGTTCATTATTAGTTTAAGGACATTTCGGTCCATCGCGAGGGCTTCTTCACAGAAAGGTTTCTTACTTGACAACGGGTTCTTACTTGACAGAACCTCAAGCGCTGGGGGTTAGGGACGTGGTGGTCCATCATTAGTTTAAGGACGTTTCGGTCCAATATTAGTTTAAGGACGTTTCGGTCCATCGCCAGATTAGGGACGTGGTGGTCCATCATTAGTTTAAGCACGTTTCGGTCCATCATTAGTTTAAGGACATTTCGGTCCAACGTTCCCATTTTGGGATGAATATTAGTTTAAGGACGTTTCGGTCCGATATTAGTTTAAGGACGTTTCGGTCCACGAGTTTAAGGACCCCACAGTCCGTATTCATATGTGGTCGTCGGGACCCGTTACCTCTCTGACGTCGTTGAAGGATTACAACGATGGGTGTCAGAGGAGTTCGGAGATGTACCCTAGAACCGGTCGTAAATTGATTTAGGGAGCAGCCGTGCTCAGTCAATTTAATTTGAGGACTTACGGCCACGATTAGGCTAAGTCCAATTGAAGATGTTCAGCATTTTATCTGCTTTTGCATTGTATTTCTTTTTATTTTTATTTGGGCTCTAGCCATGAAGGATGCGGAGCATCAATTTGTTTTGGGCTCTGCCCATTTATAAATGATGCGTAGCATCAATTTTACTTTGGCTCTGCCCTTTATTGCTTTGCAATTTAATTTGGCCTGTTAGATCTTTTTGACTTGGGCTTGGCCCATTTTTTTAAATAATGCATTGCATTTCAGGCGCTTTGCGCCAATCAAAGAGCGCAAGTGCTTGTGGTGACGACACGTGTCATGCAAGCGCAGTGCGCTGCGCTAGTACGCTGCGCTTGCGCTGCTGACACGTGGCGCGCTCTGGTGAGTTGCGCCAATTTCAGAGAGCAAAACTCTATTTCAAAAGCGCATAGCGCAAATGGTTCAGATGCTGACACATGGCGCTCTCCCAAGAGCGCAACAGCGCAGTTTGCAAGTGCAAGACACTATAAATTTGAGAATCTTTTAGATTCAAGAACCAAAGGTTCATAAAAGAAGTGCAAAGCACTGTTTGCTTTCTTGATCTAATTTAGATCAAAGAAAACAAGTTTCTCTTGTTTTTCTTATCTCAAAGAACCAGAGGTTCATAGAAAAGTGCAAAGCACTATTTTTATTTGTTTTTTATTGAAGATCATTGATCTTGTTCTTTAGATCAATGATCTATTAGAAGAAATTCTTCTCTTTTAAAGGTTTTTACCTTTTTTCCTCTTGAGATTTCTTCAGAGTTCTCTCTGTTTAAAATTTTTGATTTCTCACCAAATGTTGATGCCTTTGAATTGAGGTCTAGGGTCCTTTTTATAGTGCCCATAAATTAGTTAAATTTGTTAAAGAGATTTTTCTCTGAGTGATTTGGGGAATTTTCCCCACCGTTGGATCTTTGATCCAAGGGCTTCTGTTTTACAGAAGAAAATCTTCTTGTTTTAACAAGAACAGAAAGATTTCTTTAAAATCTTAATTCTGTTTGGCGCAAATACCCCAGCGCGTGACACGTGTCACGCAGCGCAACTGCGCTAGCGCATCCGCGCTGACACGTGTCGCGCAGCGCAACTGCGCTAGCGCATCCGCGCTGACAAGTGTCGCGCAGCGCAGTGCTTACGCAACTGAAGCGTTGCTTCCTTTGATTTTGCTTTAAACAGAGCTTTGCTCTGGTTGAGTGCGCTGCCTTGGGCGCTGTGCTGACGTATCAGTGCCTGACACGTGGCGCGTTGCGCCCGAGATTTGAAGCGTTGCTTTAAAATTTGAATTTTGAATTTCAGCAGAGCTTTGCTCTGAATGGGGAAACAAATGCCCCCCCACCGTTGCGCTCACGTGGCGCGCACGTGAGTGCAGCGGTGGCAAGCTCTTGACCGTTGGATCAAGGGGTGAGCTGAAGGGGTGCAAACGCCTTATAAATAGGACCTATGGACCTTAGGAAATCTTCACCATTTCAAGATTTTTGATTTTCTAGAGTTTTGCTCTTGCTTAAGAACTTCAGAGCTTTGCTCATTTCCAAAGTTAGAAACTTTAGGTAAGAATTAATTTAAATTAATCTTAACCACAGAGCTTTGCTGATCTAAAGGGATCCCCATTAGAGTTTCATAAACAGAGCTTTGCTCTCAAAAACTTATAGATCTGCAGAGATCTTATTCATGGGTTCCAACCCATGAACAGAGCTTTGCTCTTGAATCAACTGTAGATCTTTTAGATTTGAAAAATGAAGAACTTATTATAAGTTTTCACGGATTTTTCAAGTTCCCAAAAATTTTAAATTTTTTTTAAGTGTTAAAATTTTCTGATGGATCTTTCCATTATTATCACAGAGCTATGCTCTTTTAAGGAATTTTATTCCTTTGAGACCAGAATTTAACAAGTGTCATTCTGTGACAGAGCTTTCCTCTAAAAGAGGAGATTTTCTCCTTGTCTCTAGGGATTCCCTACTGATGATAATATTCTCTTGGGGATCTTTTCTTTAACTGACAGTCTCGCCCAATGATGAGGCTGTCTTATTAAATGAGGCATTTTCATCCAGATTTTGTGGGTCCCCATTTGGTCCCTTACCCACTGCACTGCAGTGTGATTAATTTTAATCTAATTAATTTTTAAATTCATTTAATTGAAGATTTTTAAACGCCAAGCGTTGAAATTACAGCACTAACGGCTATTTCTTGTTCTTTTGCAGCGACCATGTCTCTCGATACCTCTTTCCCGTTCGCCCGCTCGGAGGAAGGTTTTCCTGAAGCGCCCTTGGACCGTGAAGTTCTAGCCATGATTAAGGACCACGACCCGGAATACAAGAGTCTCCACCTTTGGGGGTCGTGGTATAATCAGATCATCATGGGTCGACGGAGCTTCACATGCGCAGTGCCGTCAGAACCCATCACGGCGATTCACTATGCTATCCCACCTTCGGTGCAGTATGCCATGGAGATGGTGGGTTGGACCGCTAAGGGCTTTCTTCATCCCGCTATGGATGCGGTTCCGGTCCAGCGTCCTATGGTCTTGGATATCCTAGGACGCCGTATCTGTCAGGACGAGGCGAGACCCTGGGGGCAATCATATAACATTGGTCTGATCCCCCGCCACCCGATCGGCTATCTGCCATGGGCCCGGTATATCCTGTCGACGAAGAAGTCGCAGTTGATAAGGTTAGGATTGTACACCGCGGTGTACGTCTCTCTGTTCCAATATCCCACGCTCCCCACTTGGTGGTTCAAGGCCTTCCTAGAGCAGTGGAACATTCCTACCCACACTTTCCTCGCCATGGATCGGGAAGTGTCAATCTCTCTGGAAGAGTTTACGGAGGTATCCGGTTTACCGGTTATAGGGGAACATTATGAGGAGTTACCCCCGACAGACGAGTACGTCTTCGGTGCTAAGCCGGTGGTAAGGGGGTTCACGCCGGAGAATGTTGTTCAACACCAATTCCCGAACTTAATTAAGGTGTTGAACATTTATGAGGCCCTTTTCATCGAACATGGGAGTCGCGGAGTTAGCTTTGAGGATTTCATCGCTCGGTTCCTTCGTCTAAGCGTCCTCTCATCAGAAGCTGCTAAGTTCGCTACC
Organism: Agapanthus africanus; assembly: GCA_030015575.1. Lineage (NCBI taxonomy): Eukaryota > Viridiplantae > Streptophyta > Magnoliopsida > Asparagales > Amaryllidaceae > Agapanthus > Agapanthus africanus. The sequence goes on from CM057337.1 coordinate 238,166,368, forward strand.
CTGGATGACCCTTTCGGTCTAGGTGTGGATAACCTGCTGGAGAGAGAGATAGACCAAAAGGGTTTTTTCCTTCCGGACTTCCCGACTATGTCTTTTGCAGAAATTGCGGCCCCTGGGGTGGACGAGGAGGCCTTTTTCTTAGGATTTCTCGGGTTGTGGCTGAGTTGGTTTGCGATTCCAATGCATTCTCACCGCATGCGGCCCTCTGTTTTTTACCCAGCCCACCGGATGACTATCGGGGTAAAGGTGGCTGTTGGGATCGCCGGCCTGGCACACTTATATCATGGCCTCAGTCGAGCAGCGGATGCCAATGAGCCTGGGGTACTGCACGCGGTCTTCCTGTTGCACTACTTTGTATCGTGGCTCGAGCTACACACGGCGGGTGTCTTCGGCATGCACAAAAGGCCCTCGTTCTTCGACAGGTGCGGTTTCCCTCGCATCATACAGCTAATTGGCGCATCAATTGTGACCCCATCACCACGGAAAGCCAGGGGTTTACTCTTTCGCCCTCACACCGTTGGAGCCGGGATGTCCTTTATCGACAAGGTATTGACCATTGGAAAGGCGTCCACCACTGCGGTGCGACCATTACAAGATTCCTTTAAGGATGTAGCCTCAGTTTTTGTTAGTGTATATGCCCTAGAGGCCATTACTGTATCATACTAGTTTGTATATTACTTAATGGAAGCTTGGGATATTCACCTTGTATAAACAATCTTGCTCAATATAGTAGTATGCTACTTGGTTTGTTTCTACTTCAATGTGTACATGTGTTTATTTTGCGATATCACCTATACGCATTAGTGGAGCCCTTGGGATCTTTGCTTGATTACCAGCGTTGTGATGGCAGTCACACTAGTGGGGGCTGGGTAATCTATAAGCACATCCTTATACAGGTCCCTAGTCGCAGGACTATCGAGATAGGGCATCGATACTCCGGAGTAGACTAGCGTATGCGCTTCTCATCCCAGTGTGGGAGATGGTCTGTCCCACAGCCATCAGTACGTCGTACTGGAGATAGTATATGGGTGCTCGTTAGGTTACGAGTACACTGGACAGGACTCGTCGGGAACTGACAGGTTGGTATTATACCTAGCGTCAGTTATCAGTTCCCAGGTGACATGAGTACAGCTTAGTCCGCTGACTTGACACTGGCACTTCGCCTCAAGTGTGTTCCCACTGCACTTTGATCACTACCCTACTACGGCTCAAAAGAGTCGTGCAAACAGGTAGTGGTTGGGTGCAGTCCCGAAGCACTTGGAGGCAGTGACGGTTAGACAGGATTCGTCTCTCCCGGTATTGGGGGTTGACATCGCGCTGTGTCTAGAAGAGCCATTACACGAGTAGTCCCTAGCCAGGGCAAGCGAGATATACTGGTAGGCTTCCAGTGTTATCTCAAGGTGTTTTGGGCTTCACTCCGACACGACTTGTACCGCTATTAGGGGACTGGCGTTTTACCGCCCCCTAGGCCCGACATGCGATGTATCAGACGAACAGACCGGACTGTACGGAGAATGTCACATTCAGACTCAGTAGGAGTTCAGATGGGGTTCACCTCGTCAGCCTTCTTGTCGGCATCTACCTGGGGACCGTTACGCACAGCTAGTGCCGCTTGCGGTCTGTGGTTAAACCCACTGCCAGCGTAGTGTCGAGTCTTTAGAGTCCCACACAGAGGGTATTCGCCTCTGGGCAAAACAGAGTAGAGGTCGCATGGTTTTGCGGCAGGGTTCGTTCTCATCCGCACACTTGTGCACGTTTGGAGTCCGGACGGATTATACTGGCAGGCTCTGGTTTGAGCCAGATACTGGTATATGTTTTGGGGTTGCTTTTATATCTCGGTATTCTTGTTCCTCGGAACGAGAATGCAGGTGTGTATGCACAATTGCTTGAGGCGGAGGATGAGGTATTTCATTAGGGTTTCGGAACGGGTGCGTATGCACAGTTGACAGTCATCATTTTCCAAATCCTAATGGATTTATGGATTATCAATTAATAATAGTAATTAAATGAAAATTATGTTATGGTTGATTTTGTTGACTTGTTGATCATGGTTGACTTGTTGACCATGGTTGAATGTTGACCACCATCATGCTTTGCAAAGATACTCCTTGATTCATGCTTACATTCATTTAATGAAGCATGATAGTGGTCATTCCAAAACTACCATCAACTATTCTCATTTAAATTATTATTACTAATTAGATAATTCTTTTTCTTTTGATATGGTTGCAAAAAGAAAAAGGAGAGCTCATTCTTTCATAACCTCTCTCTCTCCTCATTTCATCTTCTTCTTCCTCAAGCTCAAGGTGATTCCTTCTCATGTGTTGAGAATCCATCACCTTGAAAAGAAAGCACTCCATAGATACTCTCTACTCTCTCTAGGGTTCAAGTTTTAGCAAGCCGGAGATCCTAGTTCACTCAAAGTTCGAGGAAGAGCCCGAAGGTTGAACCCTCAGGTGGATCCATCTTCGACGGAAGAAGGCGACGAGGAAAGAACCATCAACCTCTACAAAAGTTTGAAGAAGAAGGAGTTCAAGTTTAGGTATAACCATCTATCCTAACTCTCCTTTGCATGTTAGCTAGTTTAGTTTAGAAAAGATCCCGACTTTGTTTAGTCCATGTTGCCCCATGCGCCAAAATTTGATTTTTATACCGTTTCCGCCTCCCCGTAAGAACCGGGGGTCGCAACGTGGACTTACAGTGGTATCAGAGCCTAACTAAACTTAAACTAGCTTGGTAGTGAAGTGTAACGAAGTTCGGAAACGAAAAATCGCAAAACCGGAAAAACCAAAACCCTAAGTTTCTGTTAAAATTTTTTCTGGTCAAAACAAGATTTGTTATACACCTAAATTCGGCTCAGGGTTTTGTGTGAACACCCAAGAAAAACGATCCCCTGATTCATTCAAACCGCCGCGGTTCCGCGGCATGAGGTAGGTATTTGCCGCGGAACCGCCGCCGTTTGTTGTCCTCTCGTCATCGTTTTTCGTGCAGTGTGTCTCTGTGTTGGTTTTGGGATTTTTAAGATATATTATATGTGCCCAGATTTTCCAGAACAGAAATTTACTTTTGGGGTCCTATAATTCCGTATTTTTTCCGAACTTCACTGCACTTTGACTATGTTGGTTATATCTGTGATGTTTGCATGTATTGAACGTCGGCTAATCGCTATAAGTCGATTGGTCGGGGTTATACATGATCTGTGTTTGATATTGGATTGTGTATATGAATCTGTTGGACTGTCGCGGGTGAATAGCCGGGGTGGATGTGAGATGAGCTTTTTGTTTTTCTTCCATTCATTTGTAAATGTAAATTGATGTAATATTATTATTTGTATGGCCGCACAACCGGGTCGGGGTTGTAGCCGTCATTGTATAATTCTTTTTACTGTTTTTGCTCCTAGGATAGACCCATGGAGGGGTGGACAAACTGCCAAGTACTTGGCGGGTAGTTTGCCGCACCCGTAGGGGTCTTGGGTGGGGTATTTGGCTATTCACCGCGACCGTGTAATCCGCTTTTCGTTGTAGGCTCGAAAGGATTGCGGATTGCTAGTATATCCAATATATTCATCTGTGATCTGTAATGTCTATCATTGCTTTCTATTTAGGCGTTGCTTATGTTTTACAGCCGCGCTAGCCCAGCCCCCGCTCTGTCGTTAGTTAAGTAACCTAACGAGTGATGACGGGACCCCGTGGCGAATGCGAATGGCATAAGCGTACGTCATATTTTGGTTGTTTTCTGCAATGGTAGGATTAAATGATGGGACGCATTAAAAGAACTAATGCAAGATAATAAACCAAGTTAAAGTCGTTGGAACACTTTCGAAAAACCACTCGGTTCTTTTCAAAACTAACTTTTAAATGCGGAGCTTGAGCCACTCCTTCTAAAAGCTATCTCGTTCCATCGATTATATCAAGTTCACTACGTTCACGGTTTTACCAAAACCATTCGTAGCCCTCCGTCGTTTCACATAAATAGTCAATAGTATTCAAGCTGTGTTTGTTGGCCAAAGTCAAGGCATAGTGATTGGTAGCTATTGGATATTCATGTGCAGCATAGATAGATGCGTTGATTTGGAACAGTCGTACTGCCTTGTTGGCCAAAGTCAAGGGTATGTACGGGTGGATTCAAATTAACCTGGAGAACGACGGGAAGAACTTGACATGTGACTTATGATTTGTTGGCCAAAGTCAAGATCATAAGAGCATGGGGCAAAAATCCACATCGGGAGTTTCATAAGTACTGAAACTTGCTAGATTTGCATACCATTTGGAGTGTGATGATTATGGTAGGATTCCTTCATTTTCGTCACGCGATGATATTTGGATCCCGATCCTACTGTGAGTATATGCTACTCCTCGGGAAATTTCTCACTAAACGATCAATGCTATAAACCTAGTAGGTGCCTAGAAAGGTGTTAGCGGGGCTACGCCCCCAGGGAAAAGAGGTTCTTAAATTAAGGAACTTCGCGAAAGCGTTGGAAAACCTCCCTCGAAGTACCGACACTGGCCTGGCTGAACGGTTAAGCAAGTATTGTACGGTGGTTTTGATCCCGGCTAATTCTTCCTTTATGGTTTGAGGAGGGATTCGAGAGACAGTGGGAGCCATCCTGTTTAGACAAATTAAAAACCATTCTAAACTTGCAAGAGCATCGTGCTAAAGTGTTTCTTCTCTCCCCCCTGCAGCGACCAAATTCGAAATGACTGGACTTAAGTTACTTCTAGATAAAAACATACTGACAAGGCCAAACTACAAAGATTGGCTCAGGAATGTCAAATTGGCAATCACTTACGACAAGCTGGGGTATCTTCTTACCACCAAAGCTCCCCCCGTCCCAGGTCCCACCTCCAGCGTCGCGGATAAGGAAATCCGTAAGACTTGGGAGATTGATTGCGCGAAGGCCAGGTGCCTCGTGCTTGCCTCTATGGACAACGAACATCAGAGGAGGCATGAGAATATGGACCTCGAGTCCATATTTCTCCATACAAAAGAACTGTATGGAGAGCAGTCTCGTATCGCAAGATACGAAGTGTCGAAGAAGTTGTTTTCGACAAAGTTGGCCGTTGGATCATCGGTAGTGGACCACGTGCTTAAGATGATTGGCTACACTGAGGAGCTCGCGGAACTTGGGACCACGTTGGACAGTGAACTCTATACGGATTTAATTCTCCAGTCCCTTCCATCCACTTACGCCCAGTTTATACTGAACTTCAACTTACAAGAAAAGGAAGTTGAACTTTCAGAACTCCTCAACCTGCTGAGGAGCGCAGAGGGCACCCTACAGAAGGGTAGGGAAACACCCGCTTTGTTTGTAGGAGGATCTTCTTCCTTTAGGTCCAAGGCGAAAGCCAAGGGAAAGAGGAAGAAAGCCCCCGCCAAACCAAGAGGCGGTGTTAGTAAAGTGGGTACGAAGGGAAAGGAAAAGGCAACAAAGATTGCGGGGAAGCTTGTTGGAAAGGAAGAGTGCTTCTATTGTCATAAGAGTGGACACTGGAAGAAAGATTGCAGGGCTTGGAAAGCCAGGACACAGGAACTGAAGCAGGTTGCGGCTTCAGCTTCAGGTGTGTATGTTATTGAAAACTGTCTTTCTATAAACTCTACTTCCTGGGTATTGGATACCGGATCAGGATCTCATATCTGTAATTCTTTGCAGGCGTTGAGAAACCGTAGGGTTTTGAAGGCAGGTGACATGACCCTCAGAGTTGCGAATGGAGCTAGCATGGATGCTAAAGCCGTGGGGGACTATCACCTGGGAATGTTAGATGGGCATGTTTTGGTTTTGCGTAATTGCTTTTTTGTACCCAACGCAACTTGTAATATCATTTCTGTATCTTTGGTTTCTAAAGAAGGTTATGAATTTGCGTTTGTAAGTAATGTTGTAAACATTCACCTTAATCAAGTTCTGATTGGGTCAGGTACACTGAGCAATGGTATATACGTATTAAACCAACCACAGATTTTCAATGTCCAGAATACACACAAAAGAAAGTCTCCAGATATCAATCAGACTTTCTTATGGCATTGTAGACTGGGTCACATCAATGAGAGAAGGTTGACTAAGTTACATACAGAAGGATATTTGGATCCGTTCGAATATCAATCATATGCCACTTGTCAATCCTGTCTCAAAGGAAAGATGACAAAGACTCCGTTCACTGGACACGGAGTAAGAGCAAGCGAGCTCTTGGGACTCGTACACAGCGACGTGTGCGGTCCAATGTCTACACATGCGCGAAGCGGTTATTCTTACTTCATTACTTTTACGGATGATTTTTCAAGATACGGTTATGTCTTCTTAATGAAACATAAGTCCGAAGCTTTTGAAAAATTCCAGGAATTTAAGAATGAAGTGGAAAAACAAACCGGCAAAAGTATCAAGATTCTAAGATCGGATCGAGGTGGAGAATACTTAAGTGCCGAGTTCCTGAATTGTTTAAAAGAGAACGGGATTCTCTCTCAGCTTACTCCTCCATACACTCCGCAACACAACGGTGTATCGGAGAGACGGAACCGAACCCTATTGGATATGGTACGGTCCATGATGAGTAACGCTGAGTTACCGCGATCATTCTGGGGGTATGCACTAGAATCAGCTGCGTACCTATTGAACCGAGTTCCTACTAAAACTGTGCCTACTACACCATATGAGATGTGGTGTGGGAAGAGGCCCCATCTCAGTCATATTAAGACTTGGGGATGTCCAGCTTTTGTTAAAAAGCAGCATGCGGACAAGATCGAGGCATGTTCAGTACAGTGTAAGTTCGTGGGATATCCAAAGAACTCCAAGGGATATTTCTTCTACTGTGAAGAGGAACAAAAAGTTCTTGTTTCTCGTCATGCCTACTTCTTGGAAACTGAGTTTTTGGAAAACCAGATAAGTGGGAGCACAGTAGAACTGGAAGAAATTCCAGAACCACGGGCTATTACTGAAAGCTTAGTGGAACCAGAGGGTTCAAATGAACAGGACATTCCTACGCCGCTCCGCAGAAGTAGTAGGCAGTCTCATCCGCCCGAGAGATACTACGGTTTTCTCATAGACGGGGATAGAGAGGATTGCGTCATAGATTATGATGAGCCTACTAGCTTCCAACAGGCCGTTCAGAGCGTTGACTCGGTAAAATGGCTGGATGCAATGCGGACCGAAATGGAGTCCATGTACACCAACAAAGTATGGACGTTGGACATTGCTCCAGACGGGGTAAAACCCGTAGGATGCAAGTGGATCTTTAAAAGGAAGATTGGTGTTGATGGACAGGTTGAGACCTATAAAGCTAGACTTGTAGCAAAGGGTTTCCGTCAAAGACCTGGCTTGGACTATGACGAAACCTTTTCTCCAGTGGCTATGCTGAAATCCATTCGGATCCTTCTTGCCATTGCTGCCTTCCACGATTATGAGATTTGGCAGATGGACGTAAAAACCGCTTTTCTAAATGGAAATTTAGAGGAGTGTGTCTATATGGATCAGCCAGAGGGTTTCATTCAGAGTGGGAGCAGCGGAAAGGTGTGCAAGTTGCTTAAGTCCATCTATGGACTAAAGCAGGCATCGCGGAGTTGGAACATCTGTTTTGATGAGACGGTCAAGGAATTTGATTTTATCAAAAATCCAGATGAACCATGCATCTATAGTAGATTTGTAGCGAGAACTGTGGTATTCCTCGTTTTATACGTGGATGACATTCTCTTAATAGGAAATGACATTCCTATGCTACAATCTGTCAAGGGGTTCTTGTCTCACAGGTTCTCCATGAAAGACCTGGGTGATGCCTCATACATCCTGGGGATCCGGATCCATCGTGATAGATCCAAGAGGATATTAGGACTTTCATAGTCCAGGTACATCGACACTATACTGAAAAGATTCAGTATGGAAGATTCCAAGCGCGGTAACCTACCGGCTTGTCACGGGATCACCCTCTCTAAAGAGATGTCTCCCAAGACTGATTTGGAGAGGGATCGCATGTCTATTATACCCTATGCTTCTGCGGTAGGCTCTATAATGTATGCGATGTTGTGTACCAGACCGGATGTAGCTTATGCACTAAGTGTAGTAAGCCGGTATCAGTCAAACCCTGGGGAGAAACACTGGATAGCGGTAAAGAACATTCTCAAGTACCTGAGAAGGACTAAGGAGATGTTCTTGGTGTATGGCGGAAAAGACCTCCAGATTGAGGCCTTTGCTGACTCCAGCTTCCAGAGTGACAAGGATGATTCCAAGTCCATGTCGGGTTTTGTCTTTACCCTCAATGGAGGGGCGGTGTGTTGGAAGAGTTCCAAACAGGAAACCGTTGCAGACTCGACGATGGAAGCGGAATACATCGCTGCATCTGATGCCGCAAAAGAAGCTGTCTGGATAAGGAAGTTCTTGAAAGAACTTCAGGTGGTTCCGTCCATTGTTGACCCAATACCTCTGTATTGCGACAACAACGGGGCTATAGCTTTAGCGAAGGAACCCAGGTCCCATTAGAGATCCAGGCACATCTTGAGGCGGTATCACCTGATCAGGGAGATCGTGGATCGCAAGGAGATCGAGGTTCGGAGGGTTGCTTCAGAAGAAAACACTGCAGATCCATTCACCAAGGCCCTACCCCAGACTCAGTTCGAGCGGCTGATCGAGATGATAGGTCTTCGATACGCCAGTACATGGCCTTAGTGCAAGTGGGAGATTGTTAGTGTATATGCCCTAGAGGCCATTACTGTATCATACTAGTTTGTATATTACTTAATGGAAGCTTCGGATATTCACCTTGTATAAACAATCTTGCTCAATATAGTAGTATGCTACTTGGTTTGTTTCTACTTCAATGTGTACATGTGTTTATTTTGCGATATCATCTATACGCATTAGTGGAGCCCTTGGGATCTTTGCTTGATTACCAGCGTTGTGATGGCAGTCACACTAGTGGGGGCTGGGTAATCTATAAGCACATCCTTATACAGGTCCCTAGTCGCAGGACTATCGAGACAGGGCATCGATACTCCGGAGTAGACTAGCGTATGCGCTTCTCATCCCAGTGTGGGAGATGGTCTGTCCCACAGCCATCAGTACGTCGTACTGGAGATAGTATACGGGTGCTCGTTAGGTTACGAGTACACTGGACAGGACTCGTCGGGAACTGACAGGTTGGTATTATACCTATCGTCAGTTATCAGTTCCCAGGTGACATGAGTACAGCTTAGTCCGCTGACTTGACACTGGCACTTCGCCTCAAGTGTGTTCCCACTGCACTTTGATCACTACCCTACCACGGCTCAAAAGAGTCGTGCAAACAGGTAGTGGTTGGGTGCAGTCCCGAAGCACTTGGAGGCAGTGACGGTTAGACAGGATTCGTCTCTCCCGGTATTGGGGGTTGACATCGCGCTGTGTCTAGGAGAGCCATTACACGAGTAGTCCCTGGCCAGGGCAAGTGAGATATACTGGTAGGCTTCCAGTGTTATCTAAGGGTGTTTTGGGCTTCACTCCGACACGACTTGTACCGCTATTAGGGGATTGGCGTTTTACCGCCCCCTAGGCCTGACATGCGATGTATCAGACGAACAGACCGGACTGTACGGAGAATGTCACATTCAGACTCAGTAGGAGTTCAGATGGGGTTCACCTCGTCAGCCTTCTTGTCGGCATCTACCTGGGGACCGTTACGCACAGCTAGTGCCGCTTGCGGTCTGTGGTTAAACCCACTGCCAGCGTAGTGTCGAGTCTTTAGAGTCCCACACAGAGGGTATTCGCCTCTGGGCAAAACAGAGTAGAGGTCGCATGGTTTTGCGGCAGGGTTCGTTCTCATCCGCGCACTTGTGCACGTTTGGAGTCCGGACGGATTATACTGGCAGGCTCTGGTTTGAGCCAGATACTGGTATATGTTTTGGGGTTGCTTTTATATCTCGGTATTCTTGTTCCTCGGAACGAGAATGCAGGTGTGTATGCACAATTGCTTGAGGCGGAGGATGAGGTATTTCATTAGGGTTTCGGAACGGGTGCGTATGCACAGTTGACAGTCATCATTTTCCAAACCCTAATGGATTTATGGATTATCAATTAATAATAGTAATTAAATGAAAATTATGTTATGGTTGATTTTGTTGACTTGTTGACCATGGTTGACTTGTTGACCATGGTTGAATGTTGACCACCATCATGCTTTGCAAAGATACTCCTTGATTCATGCTTACATTCATTTAATGAAGCATGATAGTGGTCATTCCAAAACTACCATCAACTATTCTCATTTAAATTATTATTACTAATTAGATAATTATTTTTCTTTTGATATGGTTGCAAAAAGAAAAAGGAGAGCTCATTCTTTCATAACCTCTCTCTCTCCTCATTTCATCTTCTTCTTCCTCAAGCTCAAGGTGATTCCTTCTCATGTGTTGAGAATCCATCACCTTGAAAAGAAAGCACTCCATAGATACTCTCTACTCTCTCTAGGGTTCAAGGTTTAGCAAGCCGGAGATCCTAGTTCACTCAAAGTTCGAGGAAGAGCCCGAAGGTTGAACCCTCAGGTGGATCCATCTTCGACGGAAGAAGGCGACGAGGAAAGAACCATCAACCTCTACAAAAGTTTGAAGAAGAAGGAGTTCAAGTTTAGGTATAACCATCTATCCTAACTCTCCTTTGCATGTTAGCTAGTTTAGTTTAGAAAAGATCCCGACTTTGTTTAGTCCATGTTGCGCCATGCGCCAAAATTTGATTTTTATACCGTTTCCGCCTCCCCGTAAGAACCGGGGGTCGCAACATGGACTTACAGTTTTGACGGCCCGGGAGACCCTTCACTTGTATTCTATTAGACCGGGCTTCCTAGTCTTCAGGCAGAATGGCGCGGCAATTTTCATGTGATATAACCCACATCGTTTCGCCCAACAACTGGGCTACGATCAAGGGGTACCCTTAGAAGTTTTCCTACTGGAACCCGCTGCCACCGAAGAAGGGATGGAGAACGCACTGCATCACTTCATGCGCCTGAATACGGGTTCTCACTTTTTTGTCAGTGCGCCGGCTTACGCTCCACGACTCCTCAATGTATATAGAGAATGGTACAATCATTCAACGGGAGCCGTTATAAAGGAAGAGAGGCGAGTGTTGGTCGACCGTAAAGGTACACCTCCCGGCAGCGACCGCAACGCTCCTTTGGTGCCTAGGACTCCGGTAGTTGCTCCTCTAAAAGATGTTAGAGCCGGGCCATCGCGTGCACAAAGTCCTCCGCACGGATTGCCGCTCCCTGATATTACAGATGCACCTCTAGCGCCCTGTGCTCTAGTGGAAACAGTGGTTGTAGCCTCGCCAGAGTCTGGCGTGGGTGCAGACATCGGGACCCGCCGTCCCAAAGTGGCTTCTAAGCGTAAGTCGATCCCACGTGCACCTAGGGTCGGAGGGCAGAAGAAAAAGAAGTCGCTCTTCGCTGCAGATGTCGCGTTCGGTTAGGAACCCCACGCTCCCTATGCCGAGGGCCTGAGTGAATATGGGACTAATGAGGGATTAGTCATGCCGCCGCCGGATGATACAGACTTGGAGGCTGCCCTCGAAGCTTTAGAGCGGTTAGAGAGGCGCGACGCGTGGCTGGCTAAGCTTGCGGCATCAGGTAATCACTAGTCACATTTTTTTACTGCATCATATTTTCATTATTTCCTTTGACTAACATTTTTCTTTCTTTTCTTATAACAGGCATTACTGATGAAGAAGCCTTTGCCGCTTCACTCAAGACCTTCCAAGAGGAGGAACACCTTAGAGCGTCTTTAGGCCTCAGTATGTTTCGATTCATCAAGTTTTTATTCTCCTTGTGTTATGGTCAATCTAATCTCTTCCTTTTTATTGCAGAAACCTCAATGCCGTTCCCGCCAAGCGACGCAAATGTTCTGCCAGCTGCCGACGTTCCCGCTTCCTCTGGGCCACCGTAGGAGGTTCGTCTTGAAAAGCCGATGAGAGATGCCTTAAAGGCTCTGGAGGCATATTTAAATGAGGACGATGATGCTTCGATAAAGGAAGCATCAAAGAGGTCCATCATGACGGCCCGGGAGGAGAAGAAGCGGTCGAGGCGTGAAGCAAAGGCACGCAGGGCTGCTTTGGCCATTGGAGCGGGCCTCAGCACCGTTCCTCGAGACGACACTCCGTCAGAAGAGTCCTCGGTCGCCCTATCTACAGCTCATAGACAGGCGATCCACGCCAATAGAGAGGCTAACGACAAGTCTACCTCAGGTAACACTTCTTTCAGAATTTCGTTATAAGACTTATAAAGCTGTCGGTTCTTATATGTTCTACCCTGCAGGGCCAAGCCCAACCAAGGGGGAGGCGGAGACTGTCGAACCTGAGGGGCTGAGGGGAGAGACATTGGTCAAGCCCGAGTCGGTGGCGGATGACATAGCTGGGCTTTCTGGGCCCGAGGTAGTGGCTGACGAACTGGTCATGTCTGCTATGCTTGAGCAAGTGGTTGTTGTTGAGCCCGAAGTAGAAGCGGGCGGAGTGCCTGAGGCTGATGATCTTGTGGTGACGGTGGACGAGGTAACCGTGACTGCTGAACCCGAGGAAGTAATGGGTGAGGTGACCATGATTCCTGAAGACGAGCCGACCGCTCCTTCTCAGGAATCTGGCAATGCTCCGGTCATAGCCCTCCCTGTCTATGGTCCTCCGCCGTCTCCAGGTCTCGCGAGCACGACAACGGTTCCCATTGAGTCGGGTGATGAGGCCACGGGCGGCGACCTCATGTCGATGGAGGAGGGATCCGCCTCCGTTTCGGCCGGCAGCTCACCAGGTAAGTCCCAAGTTACTGTCCTCTTTATCTTACAATCCTTTCTGACAAGTTCACATTTGTTCGTAACGCAGGTGTAGCCAGCGCCGATGCCCCATTGCTCGAGGGAGCGCCTTCAACTACTGCCTTGGCGGTAGTCACCTCTCAGCCCTCTCTCATACCGTCAAAGATGTTGGAAGGTATGAGTTTTCAATTAATTAATCTCACTTTTCAGACGTATAATTCGTGTACTAAAGTCATACTGTTGTGTCTTTCAGGAGTGCTTTTTGACCATCTTTATCAGGTGTTGCTCCCACACTTCTCCTTCCCATCCGAACTCGCCTCTTCCTCTGGTGGCGTTGGTGAGTATGATTTCCATTGATATCCTTCTTTCTTCATTGATGGAATTACTTCTAAACCCTTTTTTCTCATCTCGACTGCAGTGCTACAGATTGAAGGAGGGGATAAAAGATCGGCTGCGCCACCGGCCCTTCCGGCCTTGCCACTTGTCTCATCTGGTATGGCGAATATCACATCGATAACTCCCCCTTTTTTTATTTCCTGAACTGTTATTTGATCACATCTTGTTTCTTTTCAGCTGTCGTTCCGGTCTCGGAGCCCTTCGAGCCTCGTATCACAATGCCGGCAGGTCCTTACCTGAGACGTCCATCTTCGAAAGGCGCCGTGAACAGCTTGCGTATGTTGAGCGACTACATTGAGGAGCTCGACGTCGAGATCCCTACTTCTGCTGCGGATTTCGCTACAGCGGTTAACCCGATGCTGGTGATACTCGTGAATTTCCATGACGAGGGTATCATCGCATCTTGGGTTAACCATTGTATGGAGATCGAGGCTCGCCTGCATCAGCTGGAGTCGATGCGTCCCGCCCCCGAGACTTTAGCCGCGAGCAATGAAAGAGCGGCATGGATCGAGGGAAGCACTTCTTACGTCCACCATTTGGAACAAGAAGCAGCTTTAAGACTAAGGGAATGCCAAGAGACCTCGAGCGAGACGGCCCGTCTGCGTGCTGAGGTCGAAGCGAATACTGCCCAAGTGAAGGCTATCTTTGAGGGTCTCCTGGAGCGCATCTCCCATGGGCTAAACTTGAAGCGAAAGCTTGATGTAGCCGAGCGTGATACCCCAGGCCGCGAAGCTGCTCATCAGGCCATCAGGGATCAGCTTGCATCTGTCTTGCAGCAACGGGCCCAAGTGGAGGCGGAGCTGGCAGTGGTGGCCGATCAGGAGAAAGTGGGGAAGGAAGTGCGCGAACAATTATTAGATCTATGCAAGACGCTTCCTTCTCAGTAACTCTCCTTGTATCTAGATACTTATAGAATTTTTTTCTTTTTTCAATAATATGTAGCCATTCTTCAATACTTTGTACGCTTCATGTTGTACTTGATTATATTCAATAAAGATACACATTTTTCTTCGCAATGTCTTGTACTATCTCTTTGCTTTTTCCTTTCTTACTATCAGCATGCTGTCACAATTAGCATATAATAGAGTAAGCATCTTGATTTCTTCATGAGATAGCGATGGCTTAGGCTGCAGGTTCAGATCTGCCGCCTAAAACTTTTCAACTCTATGAGCCGTGAGGGTCTCATAGAGACTTTTCTACCTACGGATCGAGAGGATCTCGTAGGTGGGTTTTCTCCTTAGGAATCGTGAGGATTCCTAAGTGTGTTTTCTCTTGTAAGTCGTAAGGATCCTATAAGAGAATTTTTCCCTCTTACGAGTCGAGAGGACCCGTAAGCGGTTGTTTCCCTCCTTGTCGAAACTCGGCTTTGGAGAGTGAGACCCGTGAATAGTATGCAAGAGACCGTTTTAGATCGACTTGCAGGGTCCCATTGTTCAGGAAGCAAGTTTTTTAGTCCCTGCCGCCTGAGGCTTCATCTTACAAGTTGAGACGAAACGGGAATTTTCCTGCGGAGACACTGATTTCTCTGCGAGCCGACGCGAATCTGGAGGCTCTCGTCAAGGATTGTTTGTTTCCCTGAGTTGAGGTATTTGCCAGGGATTATTTGTTTCCCTAGCGCCAAGGATTATTTGTTTCCTTGGTGTTGAAACGAGTCGAGAATTTCCCACGGAGGCACTGGTTGCTCTACGAGTCGACGCGGATCAGGAGGCTCTCATCAAGGATTGTTTGTTTCCCTAAGTTGAGGTATTTGCTAAGGATTATTTGTTTCCCTGGTGTTGAAACGAGTCGAGAATTTCCCACGGAGGCACTGGTTGCTCTGCGAGTCGACGCGTATCAGGAGGCTCTCGTCAAGGATTGTTTGTTTCCCTGAGTTGAGGTATTTGCTAAGGATTATTTGTTTCCCTAGCGCCAAGGATTATTTGTTTCCGTGGAGTTAAAACGAGTCGAGAATTTCCCACGGAGGCACTGGTTGCTCTGCGAGTCGACGCGCATCAGGAGGCTCTCGTCAAGGATTGTTTGTTTCCTTGAGTTGAGGTATTTGCTAAGGATTATTCTAGCGCCAAGGATTATTTGTTTCCCTGGTGTTGAAACGAGTTAAGAATTTTCCACGGAGGCACTGGTTGCTCTGCGAGTCGACGCGGATCAGGAGGCTCTCGTCAAGGATTGTTTGTTTCCTTGAGTTGAGGTATTTGCTAAGGATTATTTGTTTCCCTAGCGTTGAAACGAGTCGAGAATTTCCCACGGAGACACTGGTTGCTCTGCAAGTCGACGCGGATCAAGAGGCTCTCGTCAAGGATTGTTTGTTTCCCTGAGTTGAGGGGTTTGCCGAAGACACTGGTTTCTTCAGAGTTGGGATGAATCGTCGAGATCTGGCTTCATTTTCTGGCGGAGCCTGTTGGGAAAGTATGGTTCCCTCCTCGTTTGCGCCCTTGGATTGTATATAGGGATCGATGTGATCTCAACTGTAGGGCCCAAGTTTTATAATTTCTTTTTTGTTTTATTTCCGCAATGCTCTATCATTTCAGCTTTTATATCGCGAAGGTCGCGATTGCCCAATCATTTCGGCTATTTTTCGCGGTGCCCAATCATTTCGGCTGTTTATTTTGTTTTTACTCGCTGCTTTTTATTGCGAGTTGTCCCATCATTTCGGCTATTTTGTTTACATACATTTTTACTTGCTGCTTTTTATTGCAAGTTGCTCCATCATTTCGGCTATTTCATATGCATGTGCGGCCTACCGGTTTTTTGCCGTAAACCTGAAATTAGACACCGATTTCGGCATCAACACGGCTACAACTGGGATATTACCAGGAGCGAATCATCATTTTCCTCTGCCGATGTTGACCAAAGGTGGCTTAGCGACCAGGGTTAGGGTCCTGTCGACTAAGGCTTTTGACTTTGTGAGCCGTAAGGGTCTCACAAAGTTATTTCTCCCTACAAGTTGTGAGGATCTTATAGGTGTATTTTCTCCTTAAGGATCGTGAGGATTCCTAAGTGTTTTGTTCCTCTGTAAGTCGTAACGATCCTATAAGAGGATTTTCTCCTCATAAATCGAGAGGATTTACAAGGGTTGTTCACCATGTGAACGTATCCCCAGTCACGGATGGGACTTGGTTAGGGAAATGTTTATTTGCGCCCGTGGATTGTTTACAAGGGCCGGTATTGGACCACTTGTAGGGCAATATCGGAAGTTGTGGGGGTTGCTTAAACACAGGTTTAGGTCTCTGTAATTTAAGACTTTTAAATCTTACGAGCCGTGAGGGTCTCATAAGAGAGTTCTCCTTACGAGTCGTGAGGATCTCGCAAGTGTATTTTCTCCTTAGGAATTGTGGGGATCCCTAAGTGTGCTGCTTCCTTATGAGTCGTAAGGATCTCATGCGGGTGGTTTCTCCTTACAAGGTCGAAAGGACCCTATAAGTGTCTTTTAACGAGGTTGCGCCCTTTCGGGTTTTCACAAACACTCGCCGGTAGTCCTGCTGTTTTTACTCACAGAGCCCTTTTGGGTTTTCATCCGTGCCCATTTTGCTTATGGACATACCGGTTTTTTTATTCTTTTTATTTTCTTCTTCTCTTTTTTTTACGAGGTCACGCCCTTTTGGGTTTTCACGAACACTCGCCGGTAGCCCTGCTGTTTTTACTCACGGAGCCCTTTCGGGTTTTCATCCGTGCCCTTTTAGCTTATGGACATACCGTTCTTCTTTATTTTTATCATTCATTTTTTTTACTTTCTTTTCCTCTTTTTTTTTTTTATCTCGTCAGCCTAAGGATGCCGCGGTAGTAGTTTTAAGGACGTTTCGGTCCGCTATTAGTTTAAGGACGTTTCGGTCCGACATGGAGAAGGCTGGCTATTGCTTATAAAGCTTGAGCTTAGGAAGATAGCGAGCGGACATAGTCGTCGTCATCTATCATTGACCTAGGCTGTGGCTCATTAAGCGTAGTATTTCTTTAAGAAGCGACCGTTTATTGGCCTGAAAGGCCTTTCACCGTGCATGTCCATGAGTAGATAGGCCCCACCCTGATAAACTTTATCTATGATGTATGGGCCTTCGTAGTTTAGCTCAAATTTTTCCCGCTTGGCGCGATTGGGGATCATAGGCCTTTTGACCACTAGCATGAGTTCGCCTTGGCGGAATGTCCTCGGTCGGGTCAATCTTTAATATGAGCGCGTCATCTTTGCTTTATAAGCTTCCAGATTTTGTTGCGCTATGAGCCGTGTTTCTTCAAGGGCATCAAGCTCCTCAAGCCGAAGGTTAGCATTTTCTTTGTTCGTTAACTCGTAGTAGACTGTCACTTGCAGAGAGGGTAACTCTATCTCGAGGGGGAGTACTGCTTCCGTCCCGAATACCAATGCGTATGGCGTTGTGTTCGTGGCCGTCTTGAACGTGGTTCGATACGCCCAGAGAGCTTCTTGCAGTCTCTCGTGCCAGTCTCTCTTATTTCGGGACACCGTCTTTTTCATGATCTTCGTCAGGGTCTTGTTGAAGGCCTCGGCTAGACCATTAGCTCGCGGATTGTAAACTGAAGAATATCTCCAGTCTATATTGTGTTGTTGCGCGAAGCGACTGATCTTGTGGCTTCTGTAAGCTGGTCCGTTATTGGAGATGATCCGTCTTGGCGTTCCAAATCGATATATGACGTGTGTCTTGAAGAAATGGAGGATATTTTCCGTCTTCACCTCTCTTAACGGTACTGCTTCTGCCCATTTGGAGAAGTAGTCAGTCGTCGCTAGGATGAAACGATGTCCCTTGGACGATGCTGGTTCGATGGGGCCGACTATGTCGGTTCCCCACATTTCGAACGGCCAGTTAGCCACCGTCGGGTGTCGTGGATTTGGATGCTGATGGATGAAATCCCCATGAATTTGACATGAGTGGCACTGCTTCGCATATTCGAGGCAGTCCTGAATCATCGTGGGCCAGTAGTAGCCCATCCGCTTGATCTTCAACTTCATCTTTGGGCCTGCTTGATGAGAACCACAGATTCCGTCATGAACTTCCTGAACGACTCTTTTCGCTTCGCCAGGTCCCAGACATCTCAGCCACAGAGAATCGAATGACCTCTTGTATAGAGTATCATTGACGAAGGCGAAAGATAAAGCTCGTTTCATGAGTTGATGTCTTGTGGACGCATCTTCAGGCATTCGGTGGGACTTAAAGTAGTTTATGAAGACTTCCCTCCAGTCCTCAGCCTTTTCCCGGTCTTCTATTTGCAAGGTTGTCTGTTCAGTCGCTCCCTTCTCTTCGGATGATTCCGGAGATATTTCTGCTGGGGCAAGCACCCGACGGCTTTGTACCACGATTCTAACGTCATTGAGGTTTTCGTCAGCCAGTTCTTTAGCAAGTTTGGCCAACGCATCTGCTTTGCTGTTTTCCCCGCGCGGTATGCTTTCCAAAGTATAGGAGGGAATTTGGGTCAACAGTTGTTGCACCTTTTCGCCGTACTTCACCAGCTCTGGCTTGTACGTTTGGTAGTCGCCGTTTACTTGACTAACGACCAGTTGAGAATCTCCGTATATGAGGAGATTTTCAATTCCCATGTCGATGGCGATCTCGAGACCTGCAATCAAGGCTTCATATTCGGCTTCGTTATTCGTCTTCGGCTCTGTTAAGGCGAAGCGCATAATCCCTCCTTGTGGAGTTATGAAGATGAGGCCTACTCCCGATTTGACTATAGGGGTACTTTGTTTGCGCTTTTTCATGGAAGATGCTCCATCAAAATAAAGCTCCCATCGGGTATCACTACCGTCGATCGCATCAAACGCATGTTCATTTGGAAGATCGCAATTCAAAGGAGAATCGGCGGGTATCGGATGCTCAGCGAGGAAGTCGGCGATGGCCTGGCCTTTGACTGCCTTGAGAGGTTGATATGTTATCGAGAATTCCATCAAGAGCAGGGCCCATTTAGCGAGTCGTCCCGTCAATATGGCCTTCGACATCAAATATTTAAGAGGGTCGACCTTCGAAATGAGACGGACCTCATGTGCCAATGCATAGTGCCTGAGCTTTGTTATCGCGAAGATTAACGCCAGGCAGTGTTTTTCAGTGGGGGAGTAGTTGCTTTCTGCCCCCAGTAGAACTCGACTTAAGTAATAAAGAGCTCTCTCTTTCCCTTGATCATTCTCTTGCGCCCATAATGTGCCTAAAGTGTAAGTCCATGTCACGCACCCCACTAGCTTGCGGGGAGGCGGAATATATGAAAAACGATTATCAAAGCTTCGTAACACGGACTTGAGCGCATGAATCTTAATCTAAACCATTGCTAACGTTATACTAGAGGTTTAACTACTCGGTGCCGGAGTTATACCTCACGTTACATGTCCTTCGGGTCTTCATCGCTGTCCTCCACTCCTCGTAGGCTCCTTGGAACATCGACAACTTCACGGCCTCCTCGAATCAAAGACGATCCACCCGAAAGCTCCTACGTCAAGCTAAATCTCAAACTTGAGATAACTAGGTTGCTTAAGGTGCTAATCTAAGCTACCTAGGGGATATAGAGTGAGGTTATGGATGTTTTAGTTTAGCTAACCCTTGATCTCAACACATAAGAGGTTAGGGTTAGGGTTTCAAGAGAGAGTGAGCTTGAGGAGAGAGAAGGAGAAGATGAGAATGAAAAGAATAATGAACTCATTTTGAATATATCAACCATAACAATTTAATCAAATAAATAAATAAATGATTTAATCATTATGGTTGATGCATTCACCTTGTGTGATTCATCATATGACTCATTTTCTCATTAATGAGTCATTAAGTGCAAAGGATGAATCATACAAATGAGTCATTAATCAATTAATGCTCATGCCACCTTAACCCCTTAGTCACCACTCTTCTAGAAGGTTCCTGACAAATTACGAGAACGCCCCTATAATCCGTGAAAACACGGAAAAACTTTAGACTGTATAAATCCAATAACCCGATACTAGAAACTGGCTTAAACCAAAGCCGGCTAGTATAAACTGTCCGAAAAGTCGTACGTGCATAAACACACGTACGCATCCGAACCCTTGTCGTAAAACCATACGACCTCTATATCGTTTCGCCTGGAGCAGGGAAACTCTCTGTGTGGGACTCTAAAGACTCGACACTACGCTGGCAGTGGGTTTAACCACAGACCGCAAGCGGTACTAGCTGTACGTAACGGTCCCCAGGTAGATGTCGATAAGAAGGCCGATGAGGTAAATCATCCGAACTCCCACTGAGCCTGATGTGACAATCTCCGTACAGTCCGGTCTGTTCGCCTAAGACTATCGCATATCAAGCCTAGGGTGCGGCAAGCGTCAGTCCCCTAATAGCTGTATAAGTCGTGTCGGAGCGAAGCCCATTACACCCTGAGAAGCTACCGGAACCTACCAGTATATCTCGTTTGCCCTGGCCAGGGACTTTATGTAATGGCTCTCTGACACAGCGCGATATCATCTCCCAATACCGGGAGAGACGAATCCTATCTAACCGCCACTGCCTCCAAGTGCTCGGGACTGCACCCAACTGCTACCTGTTTGCACGACTCCTTTGAGCCGTGGTAGGGTAGCAATCTAAGAACAGTGGGACACACTCGAGGCTAAGTAGCAGTGTCAAGTCTGCGGACTATGCTGTACTCATGTCACCTGGGAACTGATAACTGACGATGGGTATAATACCAACCAATCAGTTCCTCGGCGAGTCCTGTCCGGTGTACCCGTAACCTAACGAGCACCTGTATACTATCTCCAGTACGGCGTACTGATGGCTGTGGGACAGACCATTTCCCCAACTGGGATGAGAAGCGTATACACTTAGTCTACTCCGAAATATCGATGCCCTATCTCGACAATCCAACGACCAGGGACCTGTATAGGATGTTGCTTATAGACTACCCAGCCCCCACTAGTGTGACTGCCATCACGACGCTGGTAATCAAGCAAAGATCCTATGGGCTCTACTAATATGTATAAGTGGTACGTTACAAGAAACATATGCACATATTAAAGTAGACTCAAACCAAGTAGCATACTACCATTTTTAGCAAGACTATATATATATATATAACTGTGAATATCCCAAGCTTCCATTAAGTAATATACAATCTAGTATAATACAATAATGGCCCCTAGGGCATATACACTAACAATCTCCCACTTGCACTAGGGCCATGAGCTGGCATATCGTAGACCTATCATCTCGAATAGCCTCTCGAACCGTGTCTGAGGAAGGGCCTTTGTGAATGGATCAGCAATATTATTCTCTGTCTCTACTCTCTTCACCTCGATCTCCCGGCGATCTACAATCTCCCTGATCAGGTGATACCGCCTTAAGATGTGTCTGGACTTCTGATGGGACCTGGGTTCCTTCGCTAAAGCTATAGCGCCGTTGTTGTCACAATACAGAGGTATTGGATCAACACTGGTAGGAACCACCTGAAGTTCTGTGAGGAACTTCTTCATCCAGACTGCTTCTTTTGCGGCATCGCAAGCAGCTATGTACTCTGCTTCCATCGTTGAGTCTGCAACGGTCTCCTGCTTGGAACTCTTCCAACAGACCGCCCCTCCATTGAGGGTAAAGACATAACCCGACATGGATTTGGAGTCATCTTTGTCACTCTGGAAGCCGGAGTCGGCAAAGGCCTCCATCTGGAGGTCTTTTCCGCCATATACTAAGAACATTTCCTTAGTCCTTCTCAGGTACTTGAGAATGTTCTTTACTGCTATCCAGTGCTTCTCCCCTGGGTTTGCTTGATACCTGCTTACTACGCTCAATGCGTATGCTACATCTGGTCTGGTACATAACATCGCATACATTATAGAGCCTACCGCAGAAGCGTAGGGTATAATTGACATGCGATCCCTTTCCAAATCAGTCTTGGAAGACATCTCTTTGGAGAGGGTGATTCCGTGACAAGCCGGTAGGTTACCGCGCTTAGAATCTTCCATACTGAATCTCTTCACTATGGTGTCTATGTACGTGGACTGTGAAAGTCCCAACATCCTTTTTGATCTATCACGATAGATCCGGATTCCCAGAATGTAGGTGGCATCACCCAGGTCTTTCATGGAGAATTTATGTGACAAGAATCTTTTGACTGACTGTAACATAGGAATATCATTTCCTATTAGGAGAATGTCATCCACGTACAAGACGAGGAATACTACAGCTCTCCCTACAATCTTACTGTATATGCATGGTTCATCTGGGTTTTTGATAAAGTCAAATTCTTTGACAGCATCATCAAAACAGATGTTCCAACTCCGCGATGCCTGCTTTAGTCCATAAATGGACTTAAGCAGCTTGCATACTTTACCGCTGCTCCCACTCTGAATGAATCCTTCTGGCTGATCCATATAGACGCTTTCTTCCAAATTACCATTTAGAAAGGCCGTCTTTACGTCCATCTGCCAGACTTCATAATCGTGGAAGGCAGCAATAGCAAGAAGGACCTGAATAGATTTAAGCATAGCTACTGGAGAAAAGGTTTCGTCATAGTCCAAACCAGGTCTTTGACGGAAACCTTTTGCAACAAGTCTAGCTTTATAGGTTTCAACCTGTCTATCTACACCAATCTTCTTTTTGAAGATCCATTTGCATCCTACGGGTTTTACCCCATCTGGAGCAATGTCCAAAGTCCATACTTTGTTGGTGTACATGGACTCCATTTCGGTCCGCATTGCATCTAGCCATTTTACCGAGTCACCGCTCTGAATGGCTTGCTGGAAGCTAGTAGGCTCATCATTTTCAATAGTGCAATCCTCTCTATCCCCGTCTATGAGAAAACCGTAGTATCTCTCGGGCGGATGAGATTGCCTACTACTCCTGCGGAGTGGCGTCGGGATGTCCTGTTCTCCTGAACCTTCTGGTTCTTCCAAGCTTTCAGTAATAGCTTGTGATTCTGGAATTTCTTCCAGTTCTATTTCGCTCCCATTTGTATCCTTTTCTAAAACTTGCTGTTCTAAAAATTGGGCATTACGAGAAACAAAAACCTTTTATTCCTCTGCGTAATAGAATAGATATCCCTTAGAGTTCTTTGGATATCCCACAAATCTGCACTGTACTGATCGTGCCTCGAGCTTGTCCGCATGCTGTTTTTTAACAAAAACCGGACATCCCCAAATCTTCAGATACTGAAGATAGGGTTTCTTCCCACTCCACATCTGATATGGGGTGGTAGGCACTGTCTTGGTAGGAACCCTGTTCAGAAGATATGCTGCTGATTCTAGCGCATATCCCCAGAATGATCGCGGTAACTCAGCGTTACTCATCATGGAACGAACTATATCCAATAGGGTTCGATTCCTCCTTTCCGATACACCGTTATGTTGTGGTGTGTACGGAGGAGTAAGCTGAGAGAGAATTCCATTCTCTTTTAAGTAACCCAGGAACTCGGCACTTAAGTATTCACCACCTCGATCAGATCTTAGTGTCTTTATACTCTTGCCTGTTTGTTTTTCCACTTCATTCTTGTATTCTTGGAATTTCTCAAAGGCCTCGGATTTATGCTTCATTAAGAAGACATATCCATACCTAGAAAAATCATCCGTAAAAGTAATGAAGTAGGAATAACCACCTCGCGCATGTGTAGACATTGGACCGCACACGTCACTGTGTACGAGTCCCAAGAGCTCGCTTGCTCTTACTCCGTGTCCAGTGAACGGAGTTTTTGTCATCTTTCCTTTGAGACAAGATTCACAAGTAGCATAAGATTGATATTCGAACGGATTCAAATATCCTTCTCTATGTAACTTAGTCAACCTTCTCTCATTGATATGACCTAGTCTACAATGCCATAAGAAAGCCTGATTTGTTTCCGAAGACTTTCTTTTAAGTGTGTTCTGGACACTGAAAATCTGAGCTTGATTTAATACGTATATTCCGTTTTCTAATGTACCTGACCCAATCAAATCTTGATTTAGGTGGATGTGAACCACATCTCTTGTAAAAGCAAAATCATATCCTTCCTTAGAAAGTAAGGGTACAGATATGATATTACAAGTCGTACCTGGTACATAAAAACAGTTACGCAGAATCAATATCTGCCCAGTTGTCAGTCCAAGATGATATTCCCCTACGGATTCAGCGTCCATGCTCATTCCGTTAGCAACTGTGAGGGTCATATCACCTATCCCGATAACCCTACGGTTTCTTAGAGCCTGTAAAGAATTACAGATGTGAGTTCCTGACCCGGTATCCAATACCCAGGAAGTAGGGTTAACTGACATACAGTTTTGTATCATAAACACACCCGAAGTCGAAGCCACAACATGCTTCGTATCCTGGTTACTGGCTTTTAAAGCCCTGCAATCACTCTGCCAATGCCCAATCCCATAGCAATAGGAATGTCCCTCAACAGGGTGGTCCAGCTTGTTATAGGCAATGGACATCTGGACAGACTTTTGCCAGTCATATAAGTCAGATTCAGTCAAATTATTATCTAGATGTAACTTATGTGTGGTCACAGGGTCGCTGCAATTTAAGAGAGAGAAGAAGATACTATTAGCATGATGCTCTTGCAAGTTTAGAGTGGTTTAATTTATCTAAACAGGATGGCTCCCACTGTTTTTCGAATCCCTCCTCAAACCATAAAAGAAGAATTAGCCAGGACAATTCTCACCGTACAATACTTGCTTAACCGTTCAGCCAGGCCAGTGTCGATACTTCGAGGGAGGTTTTCCAACGCTTTCGCGAAGTTCCTTAATTAAATAACCTCTTTTCTCTGGGGGCGTAACCCCGCTGACACCTTTCTTGGCACCTACTTGGTTTATAGCATTGATCGTTAAGTGACGAATCCCCTGATAAGTAGTATGTACTCACAGTAGGATCGGGATCCAAAATATCATCGTAAGATAATGTTGAAGGAATCCTACCAACATTCATCAAACTCCAAAATGGTATGCATCTTTCTGCAAATTTCAGTTTCTTTAGAAATTCCCGATATATGTATTTTTGCCCCATGCTCTTATAACCTTGGCGTTGGTCAAAATGTCATAAGTCACATGTCAAGTTCTACCCATCATTGTCCTAGTTAATTTGAACCCATCCGTACATATCCCTGACGTTGGCCAAATGATAATACGACTGTCCCAAACTAACACATCTATCTATGCAAACAAATGAAATACTCCAGCAGCTACCAAACACTATGCCCTGGCGTTGGTCAAATGCATAGCTTGAATACTACTGAATATCCAAATGAAATGACGGAGGGCTACGAATGGTTTTGGCAAAACCGTGAACGCAGTGAACTTGATATAATCGAAGGAACCTGATACTTTTTAAAAGGAGTGGTTAAAGCTCCGCAATTAAAAAATTCTGCTTCTTTTAAAATAACCGAGTGGTTTCTTTTAAATTTGTTCCAACGATTAAACTTTGGTTTATTTTCTTTGCATTATAATAATGCGTCCCATCATTTAATCTTTATCATTGCAGAAAACAACGAAAATACCACGTCCTCTTATGCCATCCGCATTCGCCACGGGGTCCCGTCATCACCCGTTAGGTTACTTAACTAACGACAGAGCGGGGGCTGGGCTAGCGCGGGTGTAAAACATAAGTGACGTCTAATAGCTATTTATATATAGATATTGTACATTCGTCAGACGCAATAATAAGCATTCCAGATCACAGATAAACTTTATTGGATATGCAAGTAATCCGCGTTTCTTTTGAGCCTGCAAGGAAAGACGGATTACACAGTTGTGATGAATAGCCATTACCCCACCCCAGACCCCTACGGGTACGGCAAACTACCCGCCAAGTACCAGAAGTGAAGCGGTCTGCCTCAACACTTCAAAATACCCGGTAGTTTGTGCACCCCACCTTGGGTCTATCCTAGGAGCAAAAATAGTAAAAAGAAATAATACAACGGTGGCTACAACCGCAACCTGGATGTGCCCCGCAAAATAATATTACAACTTATTACAATTACATCGAATGAATTAATACAATAACCCATCACAAAACCCGGCTATTCACCACAACAGTCCAATACAGTTTATATACACAAACAGATAAAATCCATTACAGAAATGTGCAACCCCCTGCCAACCGACATACTAGCAGTTAGGGGAGGTTTACGAACACATTAAACATTACAGATAAAGATCCAATTAGCAAATTGATTAGAACATCGATCGATTACCAATATCCGTGTCTACCCCAAAAGCAAATCATCACAGAGGCAACCTGGGCAGAAACGGTATATACAGGAAAACAAAAAAACCCAAAATCATGAATTACTGTGAAACTCCGAGTCAACTCGGCGTTGACTCGGCGGCGGTTCCGCGGCAATAGCTCTCTATTGCCGCGGAAACGCGGCCGTTTTGTCGAGTTGCCTCCTCGAATTTTCCCAGATTTCATATAATTCCCTGCTGTGAGTTTTAAGGTATGTCAAAAAATTTTTGCGACACATTTAAAATTTACAGAAACTGTTATGGAATAGGGTTTTGTTTTCCGTGTTTTTCGTCGATCGAACTTCAAATCAGTTGCTAACAAGCTAGTAATGGTTTAGTTGGCTCTGATACCACTGTAAGTCCATGTCACGCACCCCACTAGCTTGCGGGGAGGCGGAATATATGAAAAACGATTATCAAAGCTTCGTAACACGGACTTGAGCGCATGAATCGTAATCTAAACCATTGCTAACGTTATACTAGAGGTTTAACTACTCGGTGCCGGAGTTATACCTCACGTTACATGTCCTTCGGGTCTTCATCGCTGTCCTCCACTCCTCGTAGGCTCCTTGGAACATCGACAACTTCACGGCCTCCTCGAATCAAAGACGATCCACCCGAAAGCTCCTACGTCAAGCTAAATCTCAAACTTGAGATAACTAGGTTGCTTAAGGTGCTAATCTAAGCTACCTAGGGGATATAGAGTGAGGTTATGGATGTTTTAGTCTAGCTAACCCTTGATCTCAACACATGAGAGGTTAGGGTTAGGGTTTCAAGAGAGAGTGAGCTTGAGGAGAGAGAAGGAGAAGATGAGAATGAAAAGAATAATGAACTCATTTTGAATATATCAACCATAACAATTTAATCAAATAAATAAATAAATGATTTAATCATTATGGTTGATGCATTCACCTTGTGTGATTCATCATATGACTCATTTTCTCATTAATGAGTCATTAAGTGCAAAGGATGAATCATACAAATGAGTCATTAATCAATTAATGCTCATGCCACCTTAACCCCTTAGTCACCACTCTTCTAGAAGGTTCCTGACAAATTACGAGAACGCCCCTATAATCCGTGAAAACACGGAAAAACTTTAGACTGTATAAATCCAATAACCCGATACTAGAAACTGGCTTAAACCAAAGCCGGCTAGTATAAACTGTCCGAAAAGTCGTACGTGCGTAAACACACGTACGCATCCGAACCCTTGTCGTAAAACCATACAACCTCTATATCGTTTCGCCTGGAGCAGGGAAACTCTCTGTGTGGGACTCTAAAGACTCGACACTACGCTGGCAGTGGGTTTAACCACAGACCGCAAGCGGTACTAGCTGTACGTAACGGTCCCCAGGTAGATGTCGATAAGAAGGCCGATGAGGTAAATCATCCGAACTCCCACTGAGCCTGATGTGACAATCTCCGTACAGTCCGGTCTGTTCGCCTAAGACTATCGCATATCAAGCCTAGGGTGCGGCAAGCGTCAGTCCCCTAATAGCTGTATAAGTCGTGTCGGAGCGAAGCCCATTACACCCCGAGAAGCTACCGGAACCTACCAGTATATCTCGTTTGCCCTGACCAGGGACTTTATGTAATGGCTCTCTGACACAGCGCGATATCATCTCCCAATACCGGGAGAGACGAATCCTATCTAACCGCCACTGCCTCCAAGTGCTCGGGACTGCACCCAACTGCTACCTGTTTGCAAGACTCCTTTGAGCCGTGGTAGGGTAGCAATCTAAGAACAGTGGGACACACTCGAGGCTAAGTAGCAGTGTCAAGTCTGCGGGTTATGCTGTACTCATGTCACCTGGGAACTGATAACTGACGATGGGTATAATACCAACCAATCAGTTCCTCGGCGAGTCCTGTCCGGTGTACCCGTAACCTAACGAGCACCTGTATACTATCTCCAGTACGGCGTACTGATGGCTGTGGGACAGACCATTTCCCCAACTGGGATGAGAAGCGTATACACTTAGTCTACTCCGGAATATCGATGCCCTATCTCGACAATCCAACGACCAGGGACCTGTATAGGATGTTGCTTATAGACTACCCAGCCCCCACTAGTGTGACTGCCATCACGACGCTGGTAATCAAGCAAAGATCCTATGGGCTCTACTAATATGTATAAGTGGTACGTTACAAGAAACATATGCACATATTAAAGTAGACTCAAACCAAGTAGCATACTACCATTTTTAGCAAGACTGTATATATATATAACTGTGAATATCCCAAGCTTCCATTAAGTAATATACAATCTAGTATGATACAATAATGGCCCCTAGGGCATATACACTAACATAAAGAACCTTCGAGGGCGGTTGTGTAAAGAATGAGGGGCTTTCCCTTAACCGGAGCAGCCAACACTGGCGGGTTCTGCAGGTACTGTTTAATCTCGTTCAGCGCGCCCTGGCATTTTTGATCCCAGACGAACGGGGTTCCCTTCTTCATCAGGTGACTGTAAGGACGACACTTGCCCGAAAGGTTGGCTATAAATCGCCGTATATATGCGAGCTTCCCTTGGAGAGATCGCAGTTGCTTAAGAGTCCTTGGCGGAGGCATTTCCATGATCGCCTTGATCTTTGACGGATCTATCTCAATGCCCCGGTGTCGGACGATGAATCCCAGGAATTTGCCTGAGGAAACTCCGAATGCACACTTGAGAGGGTTCATCTTCAAGTTATATTGCTGAAGGCGTTGAAATACAATTTTTAGGTGCTCGAGATGTTCCTCATACGATTTGCTCTTAACCACGAGGTCGTCAATATAACATTCGACGATTTCATGTATAAGGTCATCGAAGATCTTCGTCATGGCCCTCTGATAGGTGGCACCGGCGTTCTTCAGACCGAAGGGCATCACCTTGTAACAAAATATCCCTAGAGGGGTCCTGAAAGCGGTATGCTTTGGGTCTTCGGGATGCATCTTTATCTGATTATACCCTGACGAGCCGTCCATAAAGGAGAAAACCTCATGAGTGGACGTGTTGTCTATCATCAGTTCGGTGACTGGCACTGGGAAATCGTCTTTCGGGCAAGTTTTATTGAGATCCCGGAAGTCTACGCATATGCGCACTGTCCCATTTTTCTTCATCACCGGGACGATGTTGGCGATCCATTCAGGGTATTGAACCTCCTGGATAAAGCCAGAGTCGATCAGTTTCTTGACCTCGGCGTTGATGCTCATCTCAAGCTCGAGCCGCATTCTCTTTGGCGCCTGTTTGATTGGCTTGACGCCTGGGGATATTGCCAATTTGTGCACAGCAATTTCTGGATCTAGTCCTGGCATCTCGGAATAGTTCCATGCGAAGCAATCTTTGTGCTGTACGAGGACGTCTTTTAACGCAGCCACCCTTTCTTCAGATAGCAGCTCACTGACGAACGTTGGTCGTGGGTCACTTGCCGTCCCCAACTTCATTTTCTTGAGGTTATCTGCAGTGGTATGTATTCCATCCTCCAGCTCTTTCAGAGCTGGCGGAAATTCTGAGATCACCTCATCATTGCTGTTTTCGAAGCACCAGGGAAGGTTGTCCATGTTCTCGGGCCCTTCTTTTAATATTGTTATCACGTGACAAGTG
The DNA here is from genome assembly GCA_030015575.1 of Agapanthus africanus. Taxonomy (NCBI): domain Eukaryota; kingdom Viridiplantae; phylum Streptophyta; class Magnoliopsida; order Asparagales; family Amaryllidaceae; genus Agapanthus; species Agapanthus africanus. The sequence goes on from CM057337.1 coordinate 238,196,226, forward strand.
CGAATCCGCTTCCAATCCCAATGTGGAGTTGGTTCTGTTCTTGCGGCTTTGGGTTCGTGCTTCTATGGCGGCGCTACTGTTCAGTTGATAAAACTGCACATTTGTATTACATTTTTCCTACCATTTTCATATTAAAAAAGGACTTTATTCTAATATATCATACATATGGGGGTTTATGTGTAAAAACACCATTTTCCATGTGTTAATATATTTTAATTAGCATTTGGTAGAAAAATGTATGCAAATAAATTCATTGACCTAATCCTAGTAGAACTAGGTCAATGAATTTATTTGCATACATTTTTCTACCAAATGCTAATTAAAATATATTAACACATGGAAAATGGTGTTTTTACACATAAACCCCCATATGTATGATATATTATAATAAAGTCCTTTTTTAATATGAAAATGGTGGGAAAAATGTAATACAAATGTGCAGTTTTATCAACTGAACAAATACCCCCAAACTTATCTTTGATCGTCCCGAGCAAACTAGTTTATTCAAGAGGAGAAAAAGAAAGGAGAAAACTAAGCACACTTTCGGAGTTAAAAGGGCACATGTGTGTTCTGTCGAATTAATGGATGTCGACAGCAGCGAATTTGATCAACCTCATGATACTGACTCTTTTCATATGTTGTTGTTTGACACGGACTCTTCCACCGAGTTGTCCGGGTCAACATCTAACACTGATGAGGAACTTTTTAAAGAGTCGGACGATCACCCCATTTTTTCTGATGACATTATTCTTCGGGGCATCGACGAAAGCTTTGAGGAAATTTTCGCTGATGAACTCGCATTTTTATAAGACACGGGTGTTGAGATGAATCAACTCCAAGATGAAGAAATTGTACCTCCACCCCTTCTTTTGGACAATAATGATAATGTGAGTAATCCATCATCACTATCACTGTGTCGTCTTTCCAAATTGAGACGCAATCCTTTTCCATTACACCTCTTATCACCTCCCCACTTCTTCACGTCGAAAGGTGACATGTTCTTCCACCAACCTTGGTGCTTCATCGATAAAATTTTTGAATGGTTGGTGTTGACCTTCGGTGTTTGCAAAGCTTGGCATTGACCAATAACTTTACCCCCCAATGATTTTAATTGCTTAACATTGTTTAACTCAAGTTTGGGGGTGGGGGTGGTGGTATATTTTGGCTCTTGAAAGAAAATGATTTTTACAAAATTGTGATGATAGTGACACCAATGATACCCCTTCTTCTTCTTCTTCCCCTAATTCGTCTAGTCTCCCACCTTCACTCGAGCCTATTCTCCGTTTTCCCCAAGGCTCGAACCCTTCGCCCATTTCGCCAAAACTATCTAAGTCGATTCCCACTCCAGTTTTGGGATTGAATCCGTCCCCACAATCCTCTCCAATGTTGGACCAAACCCTTATTGATAAAGCACCTTATCCAAACAGGTTAAGGGGCAATAGACCAATTACACAAATGGAGAAGATTGTAGAAATTTTTAAGCAAGTTAACATAAACATTCCTCTCCTAAATGCTATTCAACAAGTTCCGTCATATGCGAAAATCCTAAAGGACTTGTGCACTAGGAAGAGAAAAGTTCAAGTACCCAAAAAAGTTTTCCTTGCGAGTAATGTGAGCACTGCTTTTACACAACAACTACCCAAGAAACGAAAGGACCCCGGAAGTCCTACAATTTCAATTTCTATTGGGGGTAAAAATGTCAATCGTGCTCTACTCGATTTAGGTGCTAGTGTTAACTTGCTTCCGTATTTTGTTTATGAGCAATTAGGGATCGGAGAGTTAAAACCTGTGCATTGCACTCTTCAGATGGCCGATCGATCTATCACCCAACCTAGGGGTGAGCTAGAGGATGTGTTAATCAAAGTCGGGGAATTCATATTCCCTGTGAACTTTATCGTTATAGATACACAACCTGTGGCAAACCCACGCAATCAAATCCCGGTGATACTCGGTCGACCCTTTTTGGCCACTTCCAACGCAGTAATCAATTGTAGAAATGGCTCTATGACCCTATCCTTTAGAAAGAAGTCAATTGAGCTTAACATTTATAAGTTGGGAAGTGAACCCTCCGAACCCTATGCTCATGTGTGTTCTGTCGAATTAATGGATGTCGACAGCAGCGAATTTGATCAACCTCATGATACCGACTCTTTTCATATGTTGTTGTTTGACACGGACTCTTCCACCGAGTTGTCCGGGTCAACATCTAACACCGATGAGGAACTTTTTATAGAGTCGGACGATCACCCCATTTTTTCTGATGACATTATTCTTCGGGGCATCGACGAAAGTTTTGAGGAAATTTTCGCTGATGAACTCGCATTTTTACAAGACACGGGTGTTGAGATGAATCAACTCCAAGATGAAGAAATTGGACCTCCACCCCTTCTTTTGGACAATCATGATAATGCGAGTAATCCATCATCACTATCACTGTGTCGTCTCTCCAAATTGAGACGCAATCCTTTTCCATTACACCTCTTATCACCTCCCTACTTCTTCACGTCGAAAGGTGACATGTTCTTCCACCAACCTTGGTGCTTCATCGATAAAATTTTTGAATGGTTGGTGTTGACCTTCGGTCTTTGCAAAGCTTGGCATTGACCAATAACTTTACCCCCCAATGATTTTAATTGCTTAACATTGTTTAACTCAAGTTTGGGGGTGGGGGTGGTGGTATATTTTGGCTCTTGAAAGAAAATGATTTTTACAAAATTGTGAGCCTAAAACAAGTTTGGGGGAGGATTTTTACTTTCATATATTCTTGCCCCCATTAATAATTTTCTCCCAAGTCTACAGGTTTTTCGAGCTTAACGGATGACATCAGTGAGGACACTGCTGTAAACAGGTTTGGGGGAGGTTTGTGCTTATTTACACATCAATTTGCATCATACTTTGCATAAGCACAACTTTTTTTAAAAAAAATTTAAAAATTTTCTTTTATAACAAAAGAGTAGAAAGTGAAAAATTACATCCAAAAGATAGGAATAGTTTAAGGGCTCATGAAAATTAGAAGTTTTCTTAAACGAACTGGTAATAAGTAGTTATGAGCTGTTGTCCCAAGGGTTAGTAAGATGAAGGAAGTCACTAATCTGAGGATAAAAATAAGTCTGAAAAATAGTTCTATTCTGGAAGCCAAACATTTGAATGTTGATATCCTACTATATGCACTTACACACGTCTTGAAACTCGGGATAGTAGATGATACCTTGAAATGCTCTTGTCTAAAAGCCAAAGTATGAAGGAAATAAAAAAAAATGAAGAAAATATAAAAATGGTGAAAAGAAAAAAATGAACACTGGTTTTGGGGGTATTTGTTCAGTTGATAAAACTGCACATTTGTATTACATTTTTCCTACCATTTTCATATTAAAAAAGGACTTTATTATAATATATCATACATATGGGGGTTTATGTGTAAAAACACCATTTTCCATGTGTTAATATATTTTAATTAGCATTTGGTAGAAAAATGTATGCAAATAAATTCATTGACCTAATCCTAGTAGAACTAGGTCTACTTAATATTTTTTGAGATTATTGTGCAGAATTTTCCAAGTTGTTGTGCAGAATTTATCAAAGAAATCAAGTTGTTGAAGAAGACTTCCCTAATTAAGAAGCAAAACTTGGAGACCAAGTCTGGAAGCAACCGAGAAAAGATTTCCAAATTCTAAAGGTGCCAAGGATCGCCAAATGTCATTACGAGACATCTCCTGAAATTTGATGAAGAGATATGATTAAACGGCCGCGGAACCGCGGCCAAACTCCCATGTTGGCCGCGGATCCGCGGCATTCTAGAGAGATCAATTGATAAAAATTTGGGAGGTGAATCTATGCTATATTTTACCAAGTTTTCAACCTAAAGATTCTGGCTTTGCACTATAAAAGGGCACCGAGAGCCTCTTGGAAAAGTTATCAAGCCGAAGAGATCACGAAGTCCAAGACGGCTCACGCATCCAGGCTGATCATCAACTGTTCATCTACCTCCTTCGGAAGAGTTTGAGAAACAAACCAAGTTTTTGTAATCATTTTCTAAGGAATAAAGTGTAGATTGTTCAAGTTGATTAATAAAGGTAGTTGTTTTATTTAATTCTTTTGCATTTTACATTATGTTTTCCCTCTCTATCTTTTCATCTTCTTTTCCTAACATGCGCGAATAATTCTCCGCTTGTTAGGGTTCGTAGGATTAGGGTAGGCTAATGGACGATGAAAATAACTAAACCCTTTTTAAGTCCTATAAAGTTTAGGAACTTTATCAAAAGAATCATTAACATCCTAATCGGGCGCGCTAGCAATTCTTTGCTAGTTCCGACAGCGATTAGAGATTAGATTAATGATTGTTTTGGTAAAGGCTAGATATGAACGGAGTTCCGTGTCGAGATAAGGGTTAAGAGTGGGATTCCTTTTCCCTCCAGAAACCCTAATCTACACGCATCACCGTCGTTCTAGTTCTAAATCTATTAATGGATAAAAAGGGTAACTTTTAATTAATCGTCCATAACTACTAAATCCTAACGAACCCTACAAGCCTTCTTATTATATTATCTACATTTTAAAAATAATCTAGATCTATATTTTACATTCTTGTTTAACGTAGATCTAGAAACCATTCTATAAAATTCTTTCTTCCTCCTCTCTTTTTCAACACATCTAAAGTAAGAGTAAAAGGTTCCACGTTTCCCAGAGGACGACCCGTACTCATCTCGGTCTAGCTACACGCGACACCGTTATTGATTGCGGTTAAACTACAAACAAACACTCTTTCGAACCAATCAAATGGCGCCGTTGCCGGGGATACGTGCGTAATTTTTTATTTTTACTATTTGTGTTGAATTCTTAGACGATTCATATCATTATTAACACAAAACTGCAAATTGCATATTTAACGATTTGTGCGTGAATTCTGCGAGGGAATCTGGAGTCACGGACTTGAGGAAGCAGGAGATCTAGGGTTTCACACTTCTCTGGTATCTTTCTTAACTCCTTCTCTCTCCTCTCAAATCCAATAAAATCTATTTTCTGCAGGATTCTTTGCAAAATTGCGCCGCTCAAAAATCTTTTTGCAAAAGTTTTGTGATTGGTTTTGTTTTGCATATTTAATACGGACTTTAAGGGACAAAGACCAAATCAAGATTAGGTGGGGATTTCATCACTCTTCCTAAGCCCCACAAATCACAAACTGAGCATATAGATCAACCCTTCATTAATTTAAAAAATATCTAGACCAGACTCTAAGGACTGTCGCGCTTAGTAAGGACAGAGGAAGGTCGTGGGTAATCTATCGTTTATCTGCATTATTTTTGTAGTGCCTAGGCAAGTGTGTCAAAGGCTAGTGGTTTTTAATTAGGCCCACGACGTGGTTCCTTCCTACTTACCTGGCACTTACCTGGCTACAAGGGTAGTACGGAGGCGGTAGAGGATTGATCCTGCGGCTTGTCCTTTGGAAGTCTAGGAGCGGTCTAGAGACTGGACCTAGGTGACCTTAGTTCTAGGGTTGCTTATGCATCTTAGGGTGATTTGTCTTGATTCCCACATTTTTCAAAACAAGCCAATTTTAAATCACACACACGCTGCCACTTGCACTAAACCCGCTTAGTGCATGCTCGGCTGGACACGACCGAGATGGACGGCACTCCATCAGAATATAACACCACGCTGCCACCGCCCGTAGGTGCGCAGAATCCTCTGCGCATCTCTCTCCAAGAGAGATGCTATCCTATCCGTGGTCCTCTTCCCACTTGTCTATCTCTTCCACCACCTAACGGGGATAATTTCGAAATTAAACCCCACTACATCAACCTGCTGCCCAAATTTCACGGGCTTGAGTCGGAAGACGCGTACGTTTTCATCACCAAATTCGAAAACGTATGCGCAATGATGGGTACTTCACAATTAACTTTAGATGCTATGCGCTTACGTCTTCTCCCATTCACATTGTGCGACTTGGCAGAAAAATGGCTTTACAATACTGCCGCACACTCTATCACTAATTGGGATGAATTTGTCATAGCATTTCTTAAGAAGTTTTACCCAAACCATAAGACTGCCCATATTAGGAGCGAGATCAACCAGTTCACCCAGCTTCCCAATGAACCATTTTGGAAGTGCTTTGAACGTTTCAAGGATCTGCTTGTCCAATGCCCCCATCATGGAATACAAAGATGGGATTTATGTCGGATTATATATGAGGGCATTAATCCAGCGACAAAGCAGATGCTTGAAACAATGTGTCAATGCAATTTCATGTCTAAAGATGACGGTGAAGCATGGAAATATCTGGAAGACCTTGCTGAACACACGTTGCAGTGGGAAAGCATAAGACCACCTTCAACTAAGGGAGGTATTCACCAGCTCGATGTTTCTATCGCAGTAAAAGCCGAAATGGCAGCGATACAGAAGAAACTCGATGCTATTGAGAACAAATTTTCATCATTCTCCCTAAATTAGGTCACGCTTCCTAAGACTGTCTGTGGTTGCTGTTCGGATCCTTCACACTTAACGGAAGAATGTCCTATGAATGCTTCGTTCTAAGCTAATGCTGTTTTTCAGCAGTGACCTAGAAACGACCCTTATTCTTCCACGTACAATCAAGAATGGAGGAATCATCCTAACTTTGCTTAGAATCAAAACCAACAAAGCAATTATCAAAGACCTCCTCCACAGCAACCACAACCACAGAATCAGCCCCCCTTTCAGTCACAGAATTTCCAAATTCCGGCCAACATTTCTACACCACAAGTGGACGGTACTGACAACTCACTTGCACAAACTTTGGATATGTTCATGAAACAATCCATGCAAATTTCGGCTGAGATGAGGTCTTCTATTGATGCCCTAACGAAAAACTCCGCCTCCCATGGTGAGAGTATTAAATCAATAGAAAACCAAATCGCACAGTTAAACGCCGCAATGAGTGCGAGAGAGAAAGGGAAACTCCCATCTCAACCCATACCTAATCCTGGCCACTCACAAAGTTATAATGTGAGTGCTGTTACCACGTTGAGATCGGGAAAAGTGCTGAATAACCGAGTGGGTGAGCAGTGTGATGATAGTGACACCAATGATACCCCTTCTTCTTCTTCTTCCCCTAATTCGTCTAGTCTCCCACCTTCACCTAAGCCTATTCTCCGTTTTCCCCAAGGCTCGAACCCTTCGCCCATTTCGCCAAAACTATCTAAGTCGATTCCCACTCCAGTTTTGGGATCGAATCCGTCCCCACAATTCTCTCCAATGTTGGACCAAACCCTTATTGATAAAGCACCTTATCCAAACAGGTTAAGGGGCAATAGACCAAGTCCACAAATGGAGAAGATTGTAGAAATTTTTAAGCAAGTTAATATAAACATTCCTCTTCTAGATGCTATTCAACAAGTTCCGTCATATGCGAAAATCCTAAAGGACTTGTGCACTAGGAAGAGAAAAGTTCAAGTACCCAAAAAAGTTTTCCTTGCGAGTAATGTGAGCACTGCTTTTACACAACAACTACCCAAGAAAAGAAAGGACCCCGAAAGTCCTACAATTTCAATTTCTATTGGGGGTAAAAATGTCAATCGTGCTCTACTTGATTTAGGTGCTAGTGTTAACTTGCTTCCGTATTCTGTTTATGAGCAATTAGGGATCGGAGAGTTAAAACCTGCGCATTGCACTTTTCAGATGGCCGATCGATCTATCACCCAACCTAGGGGTGAGCTAGAGGATGTGTTAATCAAAGTCGGGGAATTCATATTCCCTGTGAACTTTATCGTTATAGATACACAACCTGTGGCAAGCCCACGCAATCAAATCCTGGTGATACTCGGTCGACCCTTTTTGGCCACTTCCAATGCAGTAATCAATTGTAGAAATGGCTCTATGACCCTATCCTTTGGAAAGAAGTCAATTGAGCTTAACATTTACAAGTTGGGAAGTGAACCCTCCGAACCCTATGCTCATGTGTGTTCTGTCGAATTAATGGATGTCGACAGCAGCGAATTTGATCAATCTCATGATACTGACTCTTTTCATATGTTGTTGTTTGACACGGACTCTTCCACCGAGTTGTCCGGGTCAACATCTAACACCGATGAGGAACTTTTTATAGAGTCAGACGATCACCCCATTTTTTCTGATGACATTATTCTCCGGGGCATCGACGAAAGCTTTGAGGAAATTTTCGCTGATGAACTCGCATTTTTACAAGACACGGGTGTTGAGATGAATCAACTCCAAGATGAAGAAATTGGACCTCCACCCCTTCTTTTGGACAATCATGATAATGCGAGTAATCCATCATCACTATCACTGTGTCGTCTCTCCAAATTGAGACGCAATCCTTTTCCATTACAACTCTTATCACCTCCCCACTTCTTCACGTCGAAAGGTGACATGTTCTTCCACCAACCTTGGTGCTTCATCGATAAAATTTTTGAATGGTTGGTGTTGATCTTCGGTCTTTGCAAAGCTTGGCATTGACCAATAACTTTACCCCCCAATGATTTTAATTGCTTAACATTGTTTAACTCAAGTTTGGGGGTGGGGGTGGTGGTATATTTTGGCTCTTGAAAGAAAATGATTTTTACAAAATTGTGAGCCTAAAATAAGTTTGGGGGAGGATTTTCACTTTCATATATTCTTGCCCCCATTAATAATTTCCTCCCAAGTCTACAGGTTTTTCGAGCTTAACGGATGACATCAGTGAGGACACTGCTGTAAACAGGTTTGGGGGAGGTTTAAGAAAACCAAGAAAATTAGAAGTTTTCTTAAACGAACTGGTAATAAGTAGTTATGTTCTGTTGTCCCAAGGGTTAGTAAGATGAAGGAAGTCACTAATCTGAGGATAAAAATAAGTCTGAAAAATAGTTCTATTCTGGAAGCCAAACATTTGAATGTTGATACCCTACTATATGCATTTACACACGTCTTGAAACTCGGGATAGTAGATGATACCTTGAAATGCTCTTGTCTAAAAGCCAAAGTATGAAGGAAATAAAAAAAAATGAAGAAAATATAAAAATGGTGAAAAGAAAAAAATGAACACTGGCTTTGTTATCACCAAGGCAGCAATAAAAAAAATATAGCGAGGGTGCCTCTTCACCTAGTGCCCTAAGGCCAACTGGTCTGGGAGTCACTGCTAAGCCTTAGGTGGTGCAAGACGAGGAAAATACTATCACCTAATCAGCAAGCACACGAGTAATCGGTCTGTTAGTACCTCAAGAAGTATTAACGGTCGCATGAAAATGTGTGAGCAAATCTTAATATTCATCAAATTAAAAAGTACTAAGGTAGATGGACAAGAGTATGATAGCTTGAATTGAATTCTCCGAGTGTAGGGATGTTCTTTACACACACGTGGGGTTATATGATCAATGTTTGGATGAAAGGTAGGAATGAAGAATAAAGACGATATTTTATTGAGGGATGATGTGATTTCTAATATTTTTTCATGACTATTAAGATAGAGCTCATGATAACTGAAAAGCTAGTATAGTTGGAAACTCTTATTTTCAAAGTCTTTCTTTTATGGTTCTTATCTTTATATGTAAATTTCACCATCTCTCTTTGTTATAGGATTTTGTGGGTGTAATCCGCTGAAAACCCTCAGGAGACAACACTCCTCCTACTAGGGACACCTAGAGGTTTAACGGCTTGTTGCACATGCTCAGTGCAATCGTGTCTGCCTACGAAAGTGTGCTTAGTTTTCTCCTTTCTTTTTCTCCTCTTGAATAAACTAGTTTGCCCGGGACGATCAAAGATAAGTTTGGGGGTATTTGTTCAGTTGATAAAACTGCACATTTGTATTACATTTTTCCTACCATTTTCATATTAAAAAAGGACTTTATTATAATATATCATACATATGGGGGTTTATGTGTAAAAACACCATTTTCCATGTGTTAATATATTTTAATTAGCATTTGGTAGAAAAATGTATGCAAATAAATTCATTGACCTAATCCTAGTAGAACTAGGTCTACTAAATATTATTTGAGATTATTGTGCAGAATTTTCCAAGCTGTTGTGCAGAATTTATCAAAGAAATCAAGTTGTTGAAGAAGACTTCCCTAATTAAGAAGCAAAACTTGGAGACCAAGTCTGGAAGCAACCGAGAAAAGATTTCCAAATTCTAAAGGTGCCAAGGATCGCCAAATGTCATTACGAGACATCTCCTGAAATTTGATGAAGAGATATGATTAAACGGCCGCGGAACCGCGGCCAAACCCCCATGTTGGCCGCGGATCCGCGGCATTCTAGAGAGATCAATTGATAAAAATTTGGGAGGTGAATCTATGCTATATTTTACCAAGTTTTCAACCTAAAGATTTTGGCTTTGCACTATAAAAGGGCACCGAGAGCCTCTTGGAAAAGTTATCAGCTACCCTCCAGTTGTCAGACAGAGCGAATTTGCCAAGCTGATACTGATTTTCAACCCAATTCTTGAAGGTGAAGCAATCTTCAAGAGGATGCCCTATTACTCGATGGTAAGAGCAATAGTTTAGGTCAGAGACTTCGCCTGCTTGTTCGGGGTGCTTGGACTCCGGTAGTGTATGCATCTGATGTTTTAGAGCAAGCTCAAGTATCTTCTTCGTCTTGTCCCGAGGAAACGAGTACGCTCGACCCATTTTCTTCATGAGGGACAGATCAATAACGCTCGACTCCCGCTTGCGTGACTTCTTAGCCCCACTTTGTTGCTGTTGAGCGCCTTTTTGGCCTTTCGGCTTGTTTCTGCTTCTGCGTCTAGCCTTTTTTATAACAGGTTGGCAGGGGGAGGCACTTTCATCTTTGACGGCCTGTTGAAGGAGGCGTTGCGTTTTGGCTTTCTCTTAGATAGCCATCTCGCAGTTGTGATCATCTCGGACTTTTTGACCAGCTTCCCTTATAAGCCTGTCCATTTGTTCTTCAAACGACGGATTGGGCACTCTTGCATCAGGAACTTTTACTGGTTCAGGATTAGTGTCCTCCCGTTGCGCATCTGCTTCTTTATTGAAGTCGTGTACGACGTAACAGTCGCGGAGCAGCTCTCGTTTCTTGGAGCGAATGTATCCGAGCCCGATCGTCTCCATCCTGCCACCAGGCAGCTTGTGCCGAGTTCCGGGGACGTTCCAGACCCTGTCATAGAATTTGGCCTTTCTAACGGTATGTTTGAAGGGTATCCCTTGGTGCTTCAACAGCTTCTTCAAGCCTTCTGTATAATATCTGGGTAGACGGATAGGCTGAAGCCTGTCCAGCGTAGGATCTGCCCCGTGCCAGATTTCTTTCTCCACTTTGTTTTCTTCACAGCGGTAGAATAGAATTGCCTTTTCGCCTCTTCGCCTGTGAGGGACATAGAACGTCTGCAGCTCCTCTACACTGTCGGTATCAAGCGCATCTAGTTCTTTATAATGTTTAAGCGGCACCATAGCGACTTGCAGACTTTGCTCTTCGTCAGCGGAAGCTCGTATTGAAGCTCGAGCAGAGAATACAGCATGGACCTCATCCTCCGAATCACTACCAAAGATCAACGTAGGAGCGGATGGTCCCGGCTTGGTGTATTGGGGAGGACCCGAATAAACTATCTCCTCTTCCTCCTCGGTATCACTGCCAAAGATAGGGATGGTAGCGTTAGTTTTATTCTCCGGCTTGCGACACCTTTCCGTGTCTTCAAAATTCGGCAAGAAGTATTTGGCATCTTCATATTTGCGAACTTCATTCATGGAAACGGATTCAGTTCTCCCGTTACGGTATACTCGAGACCATCCCTAAAATATTTCATACACTGATGCTGTGTAGAAGGGATGGTGTTGTACTCGTGTAACCATGGTCGGCCGAGCAGAGCGTTGTAGCATGTCTTGGCATCTATGACGTGGAATTTAATGTCCGTGACGAGCAGCCCGAAACGTAGCGTCAGTATCACAGATCCAAGAGTCTTTGACGATTGGGAGTCGAACCCGGAGATGGTGATCTTATCTCGAGCGAGGTGCTGGACGCTCATGCAGATTTCCTTTAACACCCGCACATTGAGTAGGTTAACAGACGACCCGTTATCGATTAGGATTTTGCCTATCTTTATATCATGGCAGTATCCCGAGACGTAGCGATTGTGTTCGCACATCCCAAGGAGAAGGTCTTCATCACCAAAAGCGACATCGGCCGTGTGAACATCCTCCAATTCATCCTTCATTTTTTTCTTCGGCCAGGAAAGCTTGGAACTGCTCCGGGTCCTGTAGTGCCTTAATTAACGAATCTCTTGTCTCCTTTGATAGTAAAAGGGCGTCAAGAATGCTGAGCTGCGATGATAGTTTCCTCAGATGCGCTAAGACGTTGTAATCCACCTTATTTTTCTTCGGCGGGTCTTTGGCAGCTAACTCTTCCATGACTTAGTCATCTAGGGCGATGTCTTCAGAGACCTTTTCTTTCCCTTTATCTTTTTTGTTTGGGGGTCCGAGATTCTTTTCGGGCAGCGTCCGATTCCGCAGCCGAATATTTTCGCAAACCTTTGGCTCTTCTTCTTTTCCCGAAGTGGACTCTTTAAAGAGAGGGGCAAGTTCCAGCTCTTCATCAGAATCGCTCCCGAATGTAGGCACTTGTGACCTGCCGGTGTTAATCATGCAACAATCGCCAATAGTTCTTTTAAGCCTTCGGTCGTATTTCTTCGCTCCCGATGAGTTTTGCACTTTTCCCGCTTGAAGCGTTGTCTATGAGCAACGTATCCTTGCCACCATTTATCGAAAGCTTTACACTCTTGAGTGGGGTGCGAAACCTTCTGATGATATAAGCAATAGGAGGGATGCATTTCTATTTCACCAGTAATTTTTCCTTCGGAGGATGGTAGCTTTATACCCATTGACACGGCTTTAGCAAACCTCTTCCTCATCTTGAATTGGCTTTTGTCGATGTTGGAGGCATTTTGCTCCAGCGGGATCGTTTCAGCTCTTTTATCAAGTCGCTGGCGTTTGGCCCTTTCAAATATGACCGTCTCGTGTTCCCGATCAGCTTTACTTTTTAAGAGAGCTTCATTGAGGACTGCGTCAATTACTTCATCCGATGGCCCCAGAATTTTTGGTTTAGGATTTGCCCCCGGCGTTTCAGTACAAGGGGTCTCTTCATCATCCATGAACGAGTGGGAAATCACATGACAGCTTGCCACGCATTCTTCAGAATCATCAGATGAACTTTCTCCCTCATCTTCCTCTTGAAAGACGTGATTGAGGAATTCTTGGAATGTAATGGGAATCCGTGCCTTCTGGTTGTATTCCTCCAGCGCGTCAATTTGTTTTTGCGAGTCCGTACGCTTGTCGCCAGGTTTCACGGGCTTCTTTGACTTCTTTTTCTTTTTCTTTGAAGATTTCGACGGCTGGTTATGAATGCTTGGGCCACCTCCATCGATCTTTTGAGTTGGACGAGGCTTCAACATCCCTTCAATGATCTGCGGCTCCAACGGGTTCTTCCACTTGATCGCTGGGCATGTCTGAAGATCGTTTAGCATCCTCTTTGTCTTGGTTGATAATACAACTTTCCAAGGAGCTTCTTCAACGACGGAGCATGTTGCCCCCGGCGTATTCGTCCCCTTAGATGTGTGAGGCCGCGTGGGATTCACCTTCCATTTGTCAGATAATGTGAATTTGCCTTGTCGGTACTGGTTTTCAAGCCAATTTTTGAAAACGTAGCAATCTTCGATCGGATGGCCCAGTACTCGATGATAAGGATAGTAGTTGGGCTCATTGACATCACTTGGTTGCGATGGACGTTTTGGATCTGGCAGGTTTATGAGTCGGTTGCGCAACGCCAGCTCGAATAACCTTCTCGTTTTATCTCGGGGAAACGAGTAGGAACGTCCCATCCTCTCCTCAAGTACGTACGGGCGCATATTATTTTGACGAACGACTGGCTTCGGGTTGCTCGGATGTTGCTGAGCATTAGCAACAACGATCGCTTTCCCCTTCCCCTTCTCATTTCGGGAGTCCGGCTTTGGAAGAGGAGGTTTATGGCCCATCTGATCCATCTGCGCTAGCTTGTGGATTAATGCCTGGAAGGTGGTCGGCTTGAAGAACATCATAAATTGCGAGATGGTTGCTTGCGGATCGAGGGTTCCCACAAACATACCCACTGCAAGAGCTTCTTCTATGCGCTGCTCGCATTTTGACCATAAATTCCGCCACCGTATAGCATATTGGACCCATGTCTCGTCCGGCTTCACCCTGGCATTAATCAATGCCGTTATCGGGGTACGTTCACTGGTGCTTGCAAAACGCTGAGTAAACAACAGCTCCATCTCCGCAAAGGTCTTGATAGAGTCGTTCGGGAGCTCAGAGTACCACTCGAACGCCGTATCTGATAAGCTTCTAACAAACTGGCGAAGCAACAGCTTGTCGTCACCGCCGGTGTTGCCACAGAGTGCCTGGAACTGGGCAACATGCTGGTGGGGATTGCCCGCTCCCTTGTAGACATGGAACTTGGGAATTGTGTAGCCCGGCGGGTACTTGATCTGGTCGTACCAACTCGGATATGGCCGTCCCGTTTTTACGACCGGGCCGGCTGTTTCAGTCGCATGATGAACTCGTATTTGCTGGGCTATGTACTCGTCCAAATCAGCTTTAGAGATTGTATCCTCTTTAGCCGTCGACAGAGCTGGCGGAGGATTTGATGTCTCTCCCCTATCGTCTCCAAGGACGATCGGGGGCTCTTCAGCCGGAGGATCTTGTTGTATCATCATCCCTATCATGTCTTGGAAGAGGAGGCCCATACGCTGTATGTTGGCTGCTTGTTCAGCAGCCTCTTTGTCCTTCTTCTCCAATATTCGACGAAGGAATTCGGCGTCGGTTTCTTCCTCCTGGCGTTCATCCGAGGACATTTCAGGGTTTTCTTTTGGTCCTGTAAGTGCGGCCATAGCGTTCATCATCTCCTGGAGCTTCTGCTGCTACTCCTGCGCCTTGGTCACTGATCGCGTAAGCGGTCGATGACCCGTAGATATGCGACTGTCCTCTTTACCAGACGCCACGTAGGTGGTATGAACTACAATGCCCCCCGACTTAGGGCATTTGGGTTCACCACCTTTGATATTTGTCGTCGGCGTTGGCACTTTCTCCGGCCTTCTTCTTTTATGGGCCGTAGAAGTTGAGGGGGCCGTTGCTTTGGGCGCCCAAGCAGTCGTCACCCTTCGTTGCTTGACAGGGGGATTTTCTTCTTGCCGACCTTTCGACTTCCTCTGTTGGCGAGAGAGGTTAGGATCAATGACAGATTCTCGGACTCGTCGCCATGTCTTATAGATCCTGAAGGACAGCGATTGGGGAGACTGCTCCGGCTTTTTTGTTTCCACGACAGTCTCTACTGATAGAGGAGATCTTTTGAGCACCGCAGTTGGCGAGTTTCTACGTACTCTGTTCAGTAGCTCGAAACTGTTCCCGGTTGGAACAGCAGCGTTAACTTCTACCGTTGGAGCTGGCGGAGTCATCCCAGAAGAGGAGTTGCCCCCGGTCTTCCTTATCCGGCGCCAGTGGCGTCGTCAGGCGCGACGAGTCGTCGGGCGCGATGAGTCATCGGTATTGGTTCAGAAACAGAAATAGCTTCTTCTTGCCCCCTGTTCAGGTGCTGGATCGTTGCCGGCGTCAGCCTATTGAAGACTGATGTCTTTTGAGCAGCAGGAGCAGGAGTGGGATTTGGGACGGTCAGTCTTGTAAAGAATGATCTCTTAGCAGGAGAAGCCGCCTTGACGACTTCAGGAGCAGATTTGGGTACTCCTTTTGGAATAACCTTTTCCGGGACTGCAACCTTCATTGTGGGCTCACAGGAGTTTTGGCCCAGTCTGGAGAAGACCGAGGCACCGGTGTTGGGCGACCCGTTGAGAGGGGCCGCAGTAACTGAAAGTCGATCGAAGACCGACTTCTTAGGAGCTTCTTGTACGGGCATAGGGGTGCTGAAGCTTGTTGGCGGAAGTATAGTTCCGAAAAACAGCCCCGTGGTGGCTTGAGTAATCTGCTCCACGGGCATGGTGAACAAAGAGGCCGCTTGGGGTTCGTAGGTTATTCCCCCAGTTGAGGCCGGACGCGAGCTGCAGCTGCAGTTGGAGCACTTCGAACAAGTTGAGGCCATCGATGCTTGATTTCTCTTCTGCACCAAGCAAGAGACCAAATCTTAGTAAACTTGAAATCCAAAGGCAACCGTTAATAAACCGCGATTGGTTCGCGAAGATGACACATGAAGTGTAGAGTGGAAAGAGGAAAAGGTCCCACCGGGCGTGCCAGAATCTGTTCCCCTCCGAAGGACGGCGACGACGCGAGGACGTCTTGCCTGAGATTCGGGACAGATGCTATATGGTTTTATCCGTCTACCTCTCCGAAGATGCCAAGTTGAGTTATGACACTGTGTATCGGAGGTTTAGACGGATGCGGCCGATGTAGCAGACTTCGTCAGATTCCCCCTCGCTAGAGAGGTTTTTGATTGTGGGGACGCTCTTCCCTGCAGGCGCAAGCCCCTGCAGTTAATTATGCTACCGCATCGCGGTAGCCACTTTCTCCTTCTCCAGAATTTCACTTCGTGTCGTGTGTGTTTGTTTTGTTTGTGGTTGCCCGTGGATTGTATACGGAGACTGAGTAATGCCGTCGCCCGTAGGACGTGGATTAGCCCAAATCCGTATTTACTTAGATTTGGGTTTGGTGTTTTTAGTTTAAGGATATGCCGCATTTGAGACTAAGATCAACTTAAACGTTCGTTAAGGATACGTTAGTCTGATTTGAGACTAAGATCAACTTAACGGGATCGTCTAGATCCATTTCCAGTTTAAGGACGTAGTGGTCCATTTAATATATGGCCGTCGGGACCCGTCACCTCTCTGACGACGTTGAAGGATTACAACGACATGTGTCAGAGGAGTTTGGAGATGTACCCTTGAACCAAGGTTGATTTGGAGTTTTATAATCCATTTAAATGTTTAAGGATACGTTAGCCGTATTTGGGGCTAAGATCAACTTAAACGGGATCATTTAGATCCGGCAAAAGAGCATTTGAAGGCTCTATCGCTCCAGTTTAGGGACGTGGTGGTCCATGTTCCAGTTTAGGGACGTGGCGGTCCATTATTAGTTTAAGGACATTTCGGTCCAATATTAGTTTAAGGACGTTTCGGTCCATCGCCAGTTTAGGGACGTGGTGGTCCATCATTAGTTTAAGGACGTTTCAGTCCAATATTAGTTTAAGGACGTTTCGGTCCATCGCTAGTTTAGGGACGTGGTGGTCCATCATTAGTTTAAGGACGTTTCGGTCCAATATTAGTTTAAGGACGTTTCGGTCCATCGCCAGTTTCGGGATGTGGTGGTCCATTATTAGTTTAAGGACGTTTCGGTCCAATATTAGTTTAAGGACGTTTCGGTCCATCGCCAGTTTCGGGATGTGGTGGTCCATCATTAGTTTAAGGACGTTTCGGTCCAATATTAGTTTAAGAACGTTTCAGTCCATCGCCAGTTTAGGGACGTGATGGTCCATCATTAGTTTAAGGACGTTTTGGTCCAATATTAGTTTAAGGACGTTTCGGTCCATCGCCAGTTTAGGGACGTGGTGGTCCATCATTAGTTTAAGGACGTTTCGGTCCTTCATTAGTTTAAAGACGTTTCGGTCCATCGCCAGTTTAGGGACGCGGTGGTCCATCATTAGTTTAAGGACGTTTCGGTCCAATATTAGTTTAAGGATGTTTTAGTCCATTGCCAGTTTAAGGACGTGGTGGTCCATCATTAGTTTAAGGACGTTTCGGTCCATCATTAGTTTAAGGACATTTCGGTCCATCGCCAGTTTAGGGACGTGGTGGTCCATCATTAGTTTAAGGACGTTTCGGTCCAATATTAGTTTAAGAACGTTTCGGTCCATCGCCAGTTTAGGGACGTGGTGGTCCATCATTAGTTTAAGGATGTTTCGGTCCATCATTAGTTTAAGGACATTTCGGTCCAACGTTCCCATTTTGGGATGAATATTAGTTTAAGGACGTTTCGGTCCGATATTAGTTTAAGGACGTTTCGGTCCACGAGTTTAAGGACCCCGCAGTCCGTATTCATATGTGGTCGTCGGGACCCGTCACCTCTCTGACGTCGTTGAAGGATTACAACGATGGGTGTTAGAGGAGTTCGGAGATGTACCCTAGAACCGGTCGTAAATTGATTTAGGGAGCAGCCGTGCTCAGTCAATTTAATTTGAGGACTTACGGCTACGATTGGGCTAAGTCCAATTGAAGATGTTCAGCATTTTATCTGCTTTTGCATTGCATTTCTTTTTTTTTATTTGGGCTCTACCCATGAAGGATGCGGAGCATCAATTTGTTTTGGGCTCTGCCCATTTATAAATGATGCGCAGCATCAATTTTACTTGGGCTCTGCCCTTTATGGCTTTGCAATTTAATTTGGCCTGTTAGGTCTTTTTGACTTGGGCTTGGCCCATTTTTTTAAATAATGCATTGCATTTCAGGCGCTTTGCGCCAATCAAAGAGCGCAAGCGCTTGTGGTGACGACACGTGTCATGCAAGCGCAGTGCGCTGCGCTAGTACGCTGCGCTTGCGCTGCTGACACGTGGCGCGCTCTGGTGAGTTGCGCCAATTTCAGAGAGCAAAGCTCTATTTCAAAAGCGCATAGCGCAAATGGTTCAGATGCTGACACGTGGCGCTCTCCTAAGAGCGCAACAGCGCAGTTTGCAAGTGCAAGGCACTATAAATTTGAGAATCTTTTAGATTCAAGAACCAAAGGTTCATAAAAGAAGTGCAAAGCACTGTTTGCTTTCTTGATCTAATTTAGGTCAAAGAAAACAAGTTTCTCTTGTTTTTCTTATCTCAAAGAACCAGAGGTTCATAGAAAAGTGCAAAGCACTATTTTTATTTGTTTTTTATTGAAGATCATTGATCTTGTTCTTTAGATCAATGATCTATTAGAAGAAATTCTTCTCTTTTAAAGGTTTTTACCTTTTTTCCTCTTGAGATTTCTTCAGAGTTGTCGCTGTTTAAAATTTTTGATTTCTCACCAAATATTGATGCCTTTGAATTGAGGTCTAGGGTCCTTTTTATAGTGCCTATAAATTAGTTAAATTTGTTAAAGAGATCTTTCTCTGAGTGATTTGGGGAATTTTCCCCACTGTTGGATCTTTGATCTAAGAGCTTCTGTTTTACAGAAGAAAATCTTCTTGTTTTAACAAGAACAGAAAGATTTCTTTAAAATCTTAATTCTGTTTGGCGCAAATGCCCCAGCGCGTGACACGTGTCACGCAGCGCACAGCGCAGCGCAACCGCGCTGACACGTGTCGCGCAGCGCCAGCGCAGCGCAACTGCACTAGCGCATCCGCGCTGACACGTGTCACGCAGCCCAGTGCTTGCGCAACTGAAGCGTTGCTTCCTTTGATTTTGCTTTAAACAGAGCTTTGCTCTGGTTGGGTGCGCTGTCTTGGGCGCTGTGCTGACGTATCAGTGCCTGACACGTGGCGCGTTGCGCCCGAGATTTGAAGCGTTGCTTTAAAATTTGAATTTTGAATTTCAGCAGAGCTTTGCTCTGATTGGGGAAACAGCTTTCTTATGGCATTGTAGACAAGGTCACATCAATGAGACAAGGTTAACTAAGTTACATAGAGAAGGATATTTGGATCGTTCGAATATCAATCTTATGCCACTTGTCAATCATATCTCAAAGAAAAGATGACAAAGACTCCATTCACTGGACATGGAGTAAGAGCGAGCGAGCTCTTAGGAATTGATTAAGAGATGTTTTGTCGATCAAAAATATTTACCGCAATCAAGAACGGCGTCGCTTGAAGCTAGCCGGTGAATACGGGTCGGTCCACAGGGATGTGTAAATCTTCTTTAAGTTCTTACGAGTTAATTCCAAAAGGTGTTTGGATTTATAATTAAACCTAAAAATTGAAGTTGTATGATACTAGGATTAGAAACTTGCTAGGATTAGGTTTAGGGAAAATTTGGTAAACAAAGATCTACATCTCTTTCCATTGCCATTAATTAAATCTATCATATTAGTGTTATGGTAAATATTTATAAAGGGGATTAGGATGATTGGGATGATTGATTCTTCCTTTAGATCCTTGTCCTTCTTTTATTAATCTTTACCCTAACCTTCATGGAAAACCTTAAAATCCGGGCCTTTAGACTACGGAATCACCGCTACCTTGAGGGTAGAAGTGCTGTAGGGAGCGGAATAAGAAGGCATGCATGGAGTTCTAATGTTCATAAAAGTTTGGCAACGAAAAGAGATGAGAGATCTTCATCTCTCAAATCCTTCCCTATTCCTAACCCTAACAAGCGAGGAAACTACTCGCTCATTGAGGGGATGAAGAAAGACATGATTTTATTAAAGAGAGAAAACATTTATTGCAAGTTAATAAAAACTAAACTAATTTAAACTAAGGCAAGAAAGTAATTTACCTAGAGCAGATATGAAAAACTACAACTACTGCAAGGAAAATAACCTACTTACTTTTGATGCACTCTAACTTCAAGAAAACAGAATTTTATTCATGAGAAGAGGCATAAGAAAATACAAGGCTTTGGGTTCTATTTATAGGACATAGAAACCCTAGGTTTACAATTGCTCCACATGTCTACAATTACAAATATACCCCTAGAAAAATCTTTCCAAAGCCGCCAAAAATTATGGTAAAATTTCCTGCGCACTTGGGCTTCAAACGGCCGCGGAACCGCGGCATGGGTGCGCTTGGGTCGCGGTTCCGCGGCCCTTTAGTTAGGTCATCTGATGGGCTTTTCTGTGCTGCTTCAGGTTTCATTGGGATTTTCATTTATTCATTTATTTTTCCATTTGGGCTTCTGCAGTGATTCCAGAACTTCAGTGAACACTTGTACCGAGCCTTTAACCGTTTGCCATGACAATTTGGACCTTGAGTTGCCTTATTGATTGAGACTATTCTTCATTTTTAGGCTTGACTAAGATCCTCCTATTTGTTGGTCAAAAGTCTCTTTTTGTGTCGTCTTTTGTCTTTTTCACTGTTTTCGTTCCAAGAACCTGTAACCTGTAACATGTAGCAGACATGGGTCAAAAGTACCTGTTTTCATTGTAAAATGCATAAGAATGGGGAATACAAAATGCAATATTAAGTTATGAACAAATACCCCCAAACTTATCTTTTGCTCGCCCTCGAGCAAACTTATTATTTTATTTATTTTCGATAAAAATCTAACCTAGCCGCACTTTCGCAGGGAAACGCGGTTGCACTGAGCTCGTGCAACAAGCCGTTAAACCTCTACGTGTCCCTAGTAGGAGGAGTGTTGTCTCCTGAGGGTTTTCAGCGGATTACACCCACAAAATCCTATCAATTTGGCTTTTTGACTTTTTGTTTTCTAACTAGGTTTTCTAACAAGGAACTCTATTATCGTCAACCCGCAAATTATCCACCCATATTCTTCACAATTTCTCGTTATTTAACTTAAGATTATATATGTTCTATAGAATTACTCAGCTTTCGGCATTTCTTAAGTTTTCCTTCTAGGGTTCCATCTCCACTTAGGAATTTCTATCAACTCTATTAAAAATACAAGTTCTATTCTTCATTCCTTTCTCTTATCTAAACTCTAATCACATATCCCCACATGTGTGTAAATATCACCTCTACACTTGGAAATTCAAATCAAGCAGTCGTACTCTCGTCCATTGTCCAAAGCACTTATTAATTGGTGATTTTTCGCTTTCACATCCTTCATGCGACTGTTAATACTTCTTGAGGTACCAACAACCGATTACAAGATGCGTTAGCGTTTTAAAGCGTACTTCCTAGTTTTTGCAACACCCAAGGCTTTTAGCAGTGGCTCCCAAACCAGTTGGTCTAAGGCACTAGGTGATGAAGCACTCTCGCTAAATATTTTTCTATTTTTACAGCCTTAAGTAATCACAAAAACCAGTGTCTATTTTTTTCTTTATTCACTTTTTTTTTCTTTTTATTTTCATTGTGCTAAGGACTTAGACAAGAGTATTTCAAGGTCTCTTCTACTAATCCAAGTTTCAAGGTGCGTGTTTGTGCATTTTGTAGGGTACATGTTTTCAGAATCTAGACTTAAGCTAGGAACTATTTTTCAAACTCATACTCTAATAAAAGTTTTAATACTTTTCCTTCGTTTCGACTTAGCCCAAGAAGTGAACCCAAAATTTGCCTATTTCTAAATAATCTACAAAGACATATACTTTCTACCGTTAAACTCTAAGAAAGGTTATTTTTAGGGTTTTTAATTTGCTAAGTCTAAGATTTAGTTTTTCCTAGCCAATTAACCTATTTATCAAACTAAAGTCAATCAACCAGAATTGAATACATTAATTTTTATAATTTTTGAATTTTTTTCAATTTTTATGGGTTTTTCTTTTTCTAATTTTTTTATTTTTCAAAATTTCAAATTTTTATGATTTTTATATAAAGATGCAATGCAGAAATATACATATGAATGCAAAAAGGAAAAACTTACCGAACATACCCCCAAACTTACAATGGACAGTGTCCTCACTGTCATGCTGCACCAAGTGGGTTGATAATATCGGCGAGTTCCTGCTTATTATTATATTTACATATTATACACACCCCCAAACTTATTTGAAATAAAGTTTCGGAAAAATGGAAATTCGAGGGTGGATGTGGAGGAAAATTAATCGGTGTAAATCGGCTCCTGTAAAAGCAGGAGCTCCTCCGAATGGTCCGCTGAGAAGAACGGTTTCAATCGATGTCCATTTACTTTGAATAAAGTACCGTCTTCTGGATTCTCAAGATCAACCGCACCGTGCGGATAAACGGTGCGGACTACAAAAGGTCCTTTCCATCGGGACCGGAGCTTGCCGGGATGTAAATGTAACCGAGTATCATATAATAAAACCTGTTGACCTGGTTTAAATGTCTTTCGCAAAAGGTTTTTATCATGAAATACCTTAACTCGGTTCTTAGCAATCACGGCATTATTATATGCCTCATCCCGCAGCTCTTCTAGTTCATTTAACTGTAGCTTTCGGTTGCTGCCCGCATCTCCTAGAGATAGATTCAGCTCCTTAATGGCCCAAAATGCCTTGTGCTCAATTTCTACTGGAAGGTGGCAAGCCTTTCCGTAAACAAGCCGGTATGGAGACATGCCAAGATCAGTCTTGTACGCAGTACGGAAAGCCCATAGTGCATCGATCAATTTTAGTGACCAATCTTTACGGTTTTTAGAAACCGTTTTCTCCAAGATTTGCTTAATTTGTCGATTCGAGATCTCGGCTTGCCTACATGTTTGGGGATGGTATGGCGTTGACAGCTTATGGGTGATAGAGTATTTGCGCATTAAGGACTCAAAAGTCCTATTGCAAAAGTGAGAACCATTATCACTTATTATCGCACGAGGGTGCCCAAATCGAGAAAAGATGTGTTCTTTTAGAAATCGAGCGACAACCTTGTTGTCATTCGTTCGACTTGGTACAGCCTCGACCCATTTTGAAACATAGTCAACAGCCAAAAGAATATACACATTTCCAAAAGAGTTAGGAAATGGTCCTATGAAGTCTATACCCCAAACATCAAAAATGTCTACAACCAAAATTGGTTAGAGCGGCATTTCGTTTCTCCGCGATATCCGGCCCAAGTGTTGGCACCGGGAGCAAGTTTTGCAGTATTTGAATGCATCTTTGAAGAGTCGTAGCCAATAGAAACCGCACCGCAAAACTTTCTCGGCTGTCTTCTTTGGGCCAAAGTGCCCGCCACATGCTTGATCGTCGCAAAAAGACAGCACACTCTTAACCTCATTTTCAGGTACACACCGACGAATGATTTGGTCGGAACAGTATTTAAAAAGATAAGGTTCATCCCAGTAAAAATGCTTCACTTGGGACAAAAATCGAAGTTTATCTTGTTTCGACCAATCGTTAGGTATCAAACCGGTGGCTAAGTAGTTTACAATATCGGCGAACCATGGTTCGCAAGAAACGGTCAAGAGTTGCTCATCGGGGAAAACGTCAGTGATAGGAAGTTCAAGTGTAGGCGAAGAAGGAAGTCGTGAAAGGTGATCGGCTACTACGTTTTCACATCCCTTTTTGTCCCTTATAACAAGGTCAAATTCTTACAGCAAAAGGATCCAACGTATTAGCCTAGACTTAGCATCCTTCTTCGCAAAAAGGTGGCGAAGAGCTGAGTGATCAGTGTACACTATAACTGGAGAGCCGATTAAATAAGGCCAGAATTTTTCAAGTGCAAACACAACCGCTAAAAACTCTTTTTCTGTTGTTGTGTAGTTTAATTGGGCCTCATTTAATGTTCGGCTAGCGTAGTAAATTACATGCGGCATCTTGTTAATGTGCTGTCCA
This sequence comes from Agapanthus africanus, assembly GCA_030015575.1. Classification (NCBI taxonomy): domain Eukaryota; kingdom Viridiplantae; phylum Streptophyta; class Magnoliopsida; order Asparagales; family Amaryllidaceae; genus Agapanthus; species Agapanthus africanus. The sequence continues at coordinate 238,220,477 of CM057337.1, forward strand.
AGAACAGCACCAATGGCAAAATCTGATGCGTCGCACATAATTTCGAAGGGATGCGTCCAGTCTGGAGATGAAAGGATGGGCGCAGAAATGAGTGAGTGTTTCAACGACTCGAACGCTTCTATGCAAGTTGAGTCGAAAACAAAAGTAGTGTCCTTGGCCAACAAGAGAGTCAAGGGTCTAGCAATCTTGCTAAAGTCCTTGATGAACCGTCTATAAAAACCGGCATGGCCAAGGAAAGCTCGGATATCTTTGACGCATTTAGGAGGAGGAAGATTAGAAATGACTTCGATTTTAGCTCTATCAACCTCTATGCCGTTTTGCGAGATGACATGTCCTAAGACAATGCCTTCTCGTACCATAAAGTGGCACTTCTCCCAATTCAAAGTCAGGTTCTTTTCCCTACAGCGGGTGAGAACTGCGTCAAGATGTCGTAAACACTCATCGAAGGGGTCACCAAAAATGGAGAAATCATCCATAAAGATTTCCAAAAACTTCTCCACCATGTCTGAAAAGATCCCCATCATACACCGCTGAAATGTAGCGGGTGCATTGCATAACCCAAAGGGCATGCGACGATAAGCAAAAGTGCCAAAGGGACAAGTAAATGTAGTCTTGTCTTGATCCTCTTTGGCTATGGGGACTTGATTATAACCGGAATAGCCATCTAAAAAGCAGTAGAATTCGTGTCCCGCCAATCGTTCTAGCATTTGGTCAATGAATGGTAAAGGAAAGTGGTCCTTCCTTGTCGCGGCATTGAGTTTTCGGTAGTCGACGCAAACTTGCCACCCAGTTTAGGTGCGAGTGGGAATTAACTCATTTGCCTCATTGGTGATGACTGTGATGCCTGATTTCTTTGGCACGACATGAATGGGGCTAACCCATTGGCTATCCGAGATAGGGTAAATAATACCGCTATCAAGACACTTAACAATCTCCTTCTTGACCGCCTCTTTCATAATGGGGTTGAGGCGTCTTTGTGGATCCCTTGCTGGTTTGGCATCATTCATCAAGTGTATATGATGTTCAACTATGAGGGGACTAATCCCCTTGATGTCCGCCATAGACTAGCCGAAAGCTTGCCGATTATCGTATAAGACCGTTAAAAGAGCCTTCTCTTGCTCAAGAGCTAGAGAGGCCGATATGATAACTGGTAAGGTCTCATTTTCACCTAGATAAGCATATTTTAGGTGTGACGGCAAAAGCTTTAGCTCGAGTTTAGGTGGTGAAATAATAGATGGTAACAATGGAGTAACAGTTTCAAACTCGAAGGATTCCATCAAAGGTTCAAATTGAGTGTACGCTACCGAGTCGGATGGTTCAACTAACTCATCCAAAAAAGCAAAAGACTCAAACTCGGGTGGAGAGTCTTCAAGATCATCAACAAAGGTGAAACACTCATAATCTTTGTCCGTCGTGAAAGCTGTGTCGGATTCTAGGAGGAACGCACTAGTGGCGTTAATATTGCTGTGATCAAACATGAAATTCTCGAACTCACAGTCCTCCTCCGCGATCTCATCGATCGAGCACACATCAAGTACGCTAGAATTAGGCTCGCAAGGCTGACTTCCTAACTTGAAAATGTTGAGTTCAACTGTCATATTGCCAAAAGATAGATTCATTGAACCATTACGACAGTTGATTACCGCGTTAGAAGTCGCGAGGAATGGTCGACCAAGTATCACCGGAATTTGATTACGGGGGTTAGCGACAGGCTGTGTATCCATAACAATAAAGTCAACGGGGAAAATGAAATCCCCTACTCTAATTAACACATCCTCCAACTCTCCCCTAGGATGGGTGATTGATCGGTCGGCCATCTGGAGAGTGCAATGAGTAGGCTTAAGCTCTCCAACGCCTAATTGTTCGTACACCGAATAAGGTAGCAAATTGACACTAGCACCAAGATCTAATAGTGCTCTATTGATGGTCTTGTTCCCAATTGTGATCGAAATAGTAGGACAACCGGGGTCTTTGTGCTTTGGGGGTAAAGAATTGACAAGAGCATCACTAACAGCACTAGCCACGAAAACTTTCTTTGGTACTTGTGACTTCCTCTTTTTGGTGCATAAGTCCTTTAAGATTTTTGCATATGAAGGAACTTGTTGGATTGCATCCAAAAGAGGGATATTTATGCTAACCTGCTTGAACAACTCTACAATCTTCTCCATCTGTAGAGTTGGTTTATTGGATCTCAACCGATTTGGAAAAGGAACATTTTGAAAAGTTGTTGAGTCCAATTTTTGCGGATCAGATTGTTGAGTTGCAACGGAACCCCGTGTAGATGTGTTCGTGTTGTGAGAAGAGGGTCTGTTCGAGCTAGAAGAAGTAGAGCCATATGAAGGATGGAGAATAGGCTCTAACGAAGAAGAAGAGGAAGATGAAGAACCACCGGCAGAGGTGTCATGGTGAATACCCACATTGTTTTGCAGCACTTTTCCGGATCTCAACGTAGTCACCGCATTCACGTTATGATTCTGTTGTTCATGTGCAACATGTGCGTGACCAGGATTTGGGAGTGGTTGAGACGGAAGCTTTCCTTTCTCTCGCTCTTTCAATGCTGCATTGAGTTGTGCAATTTGTGCCTCAATAGCTTTGATGCTTTGATCGTGTGAGGCACTGTTTTGCACCAAAGATTGGACAGAAGTCTCTATCCTAGCTGTGAACTGTGCAGATTGCTTTAGGAATGCTTCTAGACTTCTTTCGAGCGAGCTAACAGCATTTTGAGGGGGAACAAAATTGTTGGGCACAAAATTGTTCATCTGATTAGGGTAAGGCTGCTGTTGGAGAGGTTGCTGAAATTGAGTTTGTGGAGGTGCTTGTTGTTGAGGAGGAGGAGCTCTTTGAAAATTGTTGTTTCCTTGGGATTGTTGATTTTGGTTCCAAGCGAAATTAGGGTGGCTCTTCCAACCCGGATTGTATGTCGAAGAGTATGGATCATTTCTTTGTCGTTGCTGAAAGGCAGCATTGACTTGATCTTGTCCTTGAGTAGATGTAGTGTAAGGACACTCTTCGGTGAGATGTGATGGATCCGAACAACAAGCACAAACAGTTCGTGGGGGCACAACAGGGGCAGGAGAAGGTGTTGAGATTTTGGTCTCAAGTGCTTCTAGCTTTTTCGTAAGAGCGGCCATCTCGGCCTTCATAGCAATTGACATCTCTACTTGATGTATGCCTGCCCTAGGTTGACCAATAGAAGAAGATGATGATGTGGTCTTGGTGCTCTCCCATTGAATTGTTTGCTCACTAAGATCCTCAAGAAACTGCCACGCTTCCTCACTAGATTTGGACAGAAAGTGACCTTGACTAATGGTTTCTAGCAACTGCTTCGTTGCCGGGTTCAATCCCTCGTATAATGTTTGGCAAAGTTGCCATCTTTCTATCCCATGGTGAGGGCATTGAACGAGTAGGTCTTTGAATCTTTCAAAACATTTCCAAAATGGTTCGGCAGGAAGCTGTGAAAATTGTATAATCTCATTACGGATTTTAGCAGTTTTGTGATGAGGATAGAACTTTTTAAGAAAAGCTTTCACAAACTCGTCCCAATTTCTAATTGAGTGTGATGCGGTGCTGTATAGCCACTTCTCGGCTAGGTCACATAAGGTGAAAGGAATGACCCTTAGCCTTATAGCGTCATCACTTAATTGGGTAGTTTTCATCATGGCGCAAACGTTTTGGAATTTGTTGATAAAGATATATGCATCTTCGGATTCCAAACCATGAAACTTAGGCAGCATATTGATGAAGTGGGGTTTGATCTTAAAATTGTCCCCATTAGCCGGTGGGAGGGAAAGACAAGTAGGAAGGGCGGTGCGGATGGGGTAGAAAAGATCCTGGAGCACGACTCGTGTGGGCGCTTCGATAGGCGGGAGATTCGGGTTATTCGCACCTTACGGAGGTGGAATCCTTCCCGTCGGTAAGGTGTTGTTAGGATCGTATCCCGACATACCTTCGGAAGAAGAATGTGATGGTGAAAGTGAAGAAGTGGACAAGATTTCGACTTCGGAGTCGAAAGGTTCGTCGGTCGGTACCAACGAAACACGGACTAATCAGACGCTAGGGTCCCTAGTCCAACCGGACATACACTAAAAGGGTTAGTGTAGTCAAAAGATAAAAGACAGAATGTGAAGGTAAGAAAACGTCAATGAGAAGAAGTGGTGTAAGTGAGTGCAAAGATTCTTTAGCGACAAGTTGCAAGTTTTGAAAAGATTTTCCTTTTTCTTTTTAAGTGAGCTTTTGCAAAAAGATTTTGAAAAGAGACTAGTGACACAAATGCAATTAACCACACATGCACAATCAGGCCTAAGTCTAGGGTCACCTAGGTCAGCTAGACAGCTCCTAACTGTTCCAAAGGGCTAGAGATAGGACCTCAAACCGCCTCTTCACGGACAAGTACGGCCAGGTAAGTGGGAAGGAACCACCACGACAGTGGGCCTAATTAAAAACCACTAGCCTAGACACCGCAATGTCGGTTAGGATAAACGGCCGATGCCTATACTAGTCCTCTGTCCTATTGAGCTCGACGTCCTTAGGGCTGAGTCTAATATTTTTTTAATTAAAAGTGGTCAATGCAAATGCTTTAAGTGATTTCTGGGGTCCTGGGAAGGGTGATGAAATCCCCACCCAATCTGAATTGGTCAATAGCCCCTTAAAGTCAGATTAAAGTATGCAAAGCAGTAAATCACTTGCAATCAATTTGCTTTTTAGCGCGGCGCAAAGAACCCTGCAGAAAATCAATTTATTGGAAGGGGGAAGAAGATTTTTAGCGCAAAGAATCCTGCAGAAAATTTGGCAAAAGATATATGGGGATTTGTAGAGGGGAGAATGAGGAAACAAACAGAGCAAATTTCGCGCAAAGAAGACTCCAGACGACCGCGGAATCGCGGTTCTGAACAGGTAATTGCCGCGGAAACGCGGCTCTTTGGGGGCTTTAGGTCTCCAAATTTCTTCAGCTGCTCTGTACTTTCAATCTCCTGCTGTTTTGATATACCCTTTTCTGATTTGCCTTCTGTGTTGTTTCAGATCCGTCAAACCCTGCAAAGATTCACAAAGACACCCTTCAAACAATAAAAGATGATAAATTTTTTTATTTTTGGAAATTTTCAGATTTTTATGAATTTTTAGATTTTAGATTAACCCGAAATTACAAAAAGAAAAGTTTACGCCATCCCCGGCAATGGCGCCATTTGATTAAGAGATGTTTTGTCGATCAAAAATATTTACCGCAATCAAGAACGGCGTCGCTAGAAGCTAGCCGGTGAATACGGGTCGGTCCACAGGGATGTGTAAATCTCCTTTAAGTTCTTACGAGTTAATTCCAAAAGGTGTTTGGATTTATAATTAAACCTAAAAATTGAAGTTGTATGATACTAGGATTAGAAACTTGCTAGGATTAGGTTTAGGAAAAATTTGGTAAACAAAGATCTACATCTCTTTCCATTGCCATTAATTAAATCTATCATATTAGTGTTATGGTAAATATTTATAAAGGGGATTAGGATGATTGGGATGATTGATTCTTCCTCTAGATCCTTGTCCTTCCTTTATTAATCTTTACCCTAACCTCCATGGAAAACCTTAAAATCCGGGCCTTTAGACTACGGAATCACCGCTACCTTGAGGGTAGAAGTGCCGTAGGGAGCGGAATAAGAAGGCATGCATGGAGTTCTAATGTTCATAAAAGTTTGGCAACGAAAAGAGATGAGAGATCTTCATCTCTCAAATCCTTCCCTATTCCTAACCCTAACAAGCGAGGAAACTACTCGCTCATTGAGGGGATGAAGAAAGACATGATTTTATTAAAAAGAGAAAACATTTATTGCAAGTTAATAAAAACTAAACTAATTTAAACTAAGGCAAGAAAGTAATTTACCTAGAGCAGATATGAAAAACTACAACTACTGCAAGGAAAATAACCTACTTACTTTTGATGCACTCTAACTTCAAGAAAACAGAATTTTATTCATGAGAAGAGGCATAAGAAAATACAAGGCTTTGGGTTCTATTTATAGGACATAGAAACCCTAGGTTTACAATTGCTCCGCATGTCTACAATTACAAATATACCCCTAGAAAAATCTTTCCAAAGCCGCCAAAAATTATGGTAAAATTTCCTGCGCACTAGGGCTTCAAACGGCCGCGGAACCGCGGCATGGGCGCGCTTGGGCCGCGGTTCCGCGGCCCTTTAGTTAGGTCATCTGATGGGCTTTTCTGTGCTGCTTCAGGTTTCATTGGGATTTTCATTTATTCATTTATTTTTCCATTTGGGCTTCTGCAGTGATTCCAGAACTTCAGTGAACACTTGTACCGAGCCTTTAACCGTTTTCCATGACAATTTGGACCTTGAGTTGCCTTATTGATTGAGACTATTCTTCATTTTTAGGCTTGACTAAGATCCTCCTATTTGTTGGTCAAAAGTCTCTTTTTGTGTCGTCTTTTGTCTTTTTCACTGTTTTCGTTCCAAGAACCTGTAACCTGTAACATGTAGCAGACATGGGTCAAAAGCACCTGTTTTCATTGTAAAATGCATAAGAATGGGGAATACAAAATGCAATATTAAGTTATGAACAGGACTCATACACAGCGATGTATGTTGTCCAATGTCTATATATGCAAGAGGTGGTTTTTCATATTTCATTACTTTTACGGACGATTACTCTAGGTACGGATTCATTTTCTTAATGAAACATAAATCCGAGGCCTTTGAGAAATTCCAAGAATATAAGAATGAAGTAGAAAACCAACCGGCAAAAGTATCAAGACACTGAGATCTAATCGAGGTGGTGAATACTTAAGTGCCGAGTTCCTGGGTTACCTAAAAGAGAATGGAATTCTCTCTCAGCTTATTCCTCCATACACTCCACAGCATAACGGTGTATCGGAAAGACGGAACCGAACCCTATTGGATATGGTACGTTCCATGATGAGTAATGCTGAGTTACCGCGATCTTTCTGGGGTTATGCGCTAGAATCAGCTGCATATCTTTTGAACAGGGCTCCTACCAAGACTGTGCCTACCACGCCATATCAGATATGGAGTGGAAAGAAACCCTATCTTCAGTATCTGAAAATATAGGGATGTCCAGCTTTTGTTAAAAAGCAGCATGCGGACAAACTCGAGGCACGATCAGTACAATGTAAGTTTGTGGGATATCCAAAGAACTCCAAGGGGTATTTCTTCTATTACGCAGAGGAACAAAAGGTTTTTGTTTCTCGTAATGCCCATTTTCGAGAACAGCAGATTTTAGAAAAGGAAACAAGTGGGAGCGCAATAGTACTGGAAGAAATTCCAGGACTACAATCTACTACTGAAAGTTTGGTAGAACCAGAAGTTCAAGAAGAACAGGACATTTCCGCACCCCTCCGCAGGAGTAGTAGACCGTCTCATCCGCTTGAGAGATACTACGGTTTTCTTATAGACGGGGATAGAGAAGATTGCATTATTGATAATGATGAACCTACTAGCTTCCAGCACGCCATCCAGAGCGGCGACTCAGTAAGATGGCTGGATGCAATGCGGAACGAAATGGAGTCCATGTACACCAACAAAGTATGGACTTTGGACTTTGCTCCAGATGGGGTAAAACCCATAGGATGCAAGTGGATCTTCAATAAAAAGATTGGTGTAGATGGACAGATAGAAACCTATAAGGCTAGACTTGTTGCAAAGGGTTTTCATCAAAGACCTGGTTTGAACTATGACGAAACTTTTTCTCCAGTGGCTATGCTCAAATCCATTCGTATCCTTCTTGCCATTGCCGCCTTCCATGATTATGAGATCTGGCAGATGGACGTAAAGACGACTTTTCTAAATGGTAATTTAGAAGAGTGCGTCTATATGGATCAGCCAGAAGGTTTCAGTCAGAGTGGGAGCAGCGGGAAAGTGTGCAAGTTGCTTAAGTCCATTTATGGACTAAAGCAGGCATTGCGGAGTTGGAACATCTGTTTTGATGAAACGGTCAAAGAATATGACTTTATCAAAAATCCAGATGAACTATGTATATATAGTAAAATTGTAGCACGAACTGTTGTATTCCTCGTCTTGTACGTGGATGACATTTTCTTGATAGGAAATGACATTCCTATTGTAGGGTTACAAGGACTCTAATAAGGTTCTACAATGCATCAACCATGCCCGTTTAAAATTTTAGCCGTGCCTAATAACCCTAAACAAGATCGTTGCTAGAAAATTAGGGTTTCATATGCTAGTAAACTAGGTTTACGACTAAGTGAATACGAAATACAACCTTTGTAGATCGGTCCTTCACTTCTTTAGCTCCTTGTTGAAGTCCCTTCGCTGCGATCATGGTTCTCCCGGACTCTTGCATAGCTTCATGAGGCTAAAGGTGCGTCCTTGCTTGAAGTCTTCGAGGCCGAAGATGATCTACGTCGAGGAGATGCCAACTCAAGCTTCTACTTCACTAACTAGAGAATTAGTGAAGCAAACACCCTAAACTAAAGTGCTAGTCTAGTAGAGGATGGAGAAATAGGAAGTGGGTTCTCTTTAGAATTTTATTTCTCACAAAGTTTCACTCTATTTTCAAACCCCTAGCAAGCTTTTTCTTTTGCTCAATGAAGAAGAAGATGAACAAAAGAAAGAGATGAGGATAATGATCAAGTAAGTGAGCTAACCATGGTGAGTGAGTATCATATTACTCATATACTAACTCATGTAGAGACATAACCATAGCTAATTCAAAATGGTTAGGTTAATAAAAATCTAAAATAAAAATCTAAAATAAAAATCTAAAGTAAATCTCTAAATCAGCCCTGGCCAGGGACTTCCCTGTTACGGCCAATCGAGCACAGCGCAACATCAACCCCCAATACTGGGAGAGACGAAACCCCTCCTATCGCTCATTGCCTCCATGTGACTCGGGACTGTACCCAAAAACCACCGTTTTGCATGCCCTCATGGACGTGGTAAGGTGGAAATCAAAGCACAGTGGGAATCACACAAGACTCTATGACGATCTCGGGTCTACAGACTAACCTGCACAAGTGTCACCAGAGAACTGCCATCTGACGTGAGGTATAATACCATCTGGGAGTTCTCGGCGAGTCCGTCCAGTGTACCCAGTCTCCACTGAGCACCCGTATACCATCTATGATGTCAAACACCAATGGATATGGGATCATCCATTACCCATCTCATGGGTCGAGAAGCGTATACGCTAATCTACACTGGTATATCGATGCACCGTCTCAATACACCCATGACTAGGGACCTTGAAGGATGTACTTATGGACTACCATGTCCCCACTAGTATGATCCGCATCATAGTCCAGGTAGTCAAGTACACATCCTAAGGGCTTTACCAACATGTAACTATAAGACAGTATAAAGAGATAAGTATACATGTTAAGATAAAGAGCAACCAGATAGCATACTATCATGTCGAGCAAGAAAGTCCTTTCTATATATGTCCAAGCATCCAATATAATATACATCATCTGTACAATACTGGCCTCTAGGGCATACATACAACTAACAATCTCCCACTTACAGTAGGGCCAGCTGCTGTAGTATCGCATACCAAGCATCCCGAAGAGTCTCTCAAACTGTATCTGGGGAATGGCCTTCTTGATTGGATCCGCTGTGTTGTTCTTCGTGTCAACCCTCCTGACCTCGATCTCCCGGCGATCTACTATCTCCCGAATCAAGTGATACCGCCTCAGAATATGCCTGGATCGCTGATGGGACCTGGGTTCCTTAGCCAAAGCCACCGCTCCATTGTTATCGCAATACAAAGGTATTGGATGCTCAATGGACGGAACCACTCCAAGTTCAGTAATGAACTTCTTGATCCAGACATCCTCTTTGGCAGCATCGTTGGCAGCGATGTTTTCAGCTTCCATCGTCGAGTCTGCCATGGTTTCCTGCTTGGAACTCTTCCAGCTAACCACCCCTCCGTAAAGGGTAAAGACAAATCCCGAGTGCGACTTAGAGTCGTCCTTATCACTCTGGAAGCTCGAATCGGTAAAGGACTCCACTTGGAGTTCTCCGTTACCATACACCAAGAGCATCTCTTTAGTCCTTCGTAAGTACTTGAGAATGCTCTTCACAGCTGTCCAGTGACTCTCTCCAGGATCAGCTTGATACCTACTCACTACACTTAGTGAGTATGTTACATTGGGTCTGGTACATAGCATCGCGTACATGATAGAGCCTACAGCCGAAGTATAGGGTATCCCTTGCATGCGAGCTCTCTCCAAATCAGTCTTGGGAGACATCTCTTTGGAGAGAGTGAGCCCTGAGATCGTGGGTAAAAACCCACGTTTGGACTCTTCCATACTAAACCTCTTTAGTGTAGTGTCAATGTACCTGGATTGGGACAATCCCAATATCCTTTTAGATCTATCTCTATAGATCATAATTCCCAGTATGCAGGAGGCATCACCTAGATCTTTCATTGAGAATCTTTGTGATAAGAAGAGCTTGACCGATTGCAGCATAGGAATGTCATTTCCTATCAAGAGTATGTCGTCCACGTACAATACGAGGAAGACAACCTTACTCTCTGCCACCTTCTTGTAGACATAAGGTTCATCTACGTTTTTGACGAAATCAAACTCTTTGATAATGACGTCAAAGCAGATGTTCCAACTCCGCGATACTTGCTTTAATCCATAAATGGATTTAAGCAGCTTGCACACCTTCCTGCTGCTCCCACTATCTACGAAGCCCTCTGGCTGAGTCATGTACACGCTCTCTTCTAAATCACAGTTTAGAAAGGCGGTCTTAACATCCATTTGCCAGATTTCGTAGTCATGATATGCAGCGATGGCAAGCATGATCCGGATGGATTTAAGCATAGCCACTGGAGAAAAGGTTTCGTCATAGTCCATACCTGGTCTTTGACGAAAACCCTTTGCAACAAATCTAGCTTTGAAAGTCTCCACTTTCCCATCTACACCAAATTTTTTCTTGAAGATCCACTTGCTCCCAATGGGTTTTACCCCTTCAGGAGCATCTTCCAAAGTCCATACTTTGTTGGTGTACATGGATTCCATCTCGGACCGCATTGCATCCAGCCATTTCACTGAGTCCCCACTCGTGATGGCCTGCTCGAAGCTAGTTGGATCATCATCAACCATGATGCAATCCTCGCTCCCACCATCCATGAGAAAACCGTAGTATCTCTCAGGTGGGTGAGGAACCCTACTAGATCGGCGGAGAGGCTGAGGTTCGTTGGGAACTACTGAATCCTCTGGTTCCACTAAATCTTCAGTTGCAGTTTGTGTATCTGGAACCTCTTCCAGCTCTACCACTTTGCCACTAATTTCTTTTACAAGAAATTCTTTTTCTAAAAAGATGGCATGTTGAGCAACAAACACTTTTTGTTCCTCACTGTGGTAGAAAAAAATACCCATATGAGTTCTTTGGATATCCCACAAACTTGCAAAGAACTGACCGTACCTCGAGTTTGTCTGGATTTTGTCTTTTGACATAGGCCGGACAACCCCATATCTTAACTCGTTTAAGATATGGTCTCTTCCCACTCCATATCTCATATGGTGTGGTAAGTACAGATTTAGATAGAACTTGATTCAATAGGTATGCTGCTGTCTCCAGCGCATGCCCCCAGAAGGAAATAGGTAACTCAGCTGTGCTCATCATAGAGCGCACCATATCTAATAGGGTGCGGTTCCTCCGTTCCGATACACCGTTGTGCTGTGGTGTATATGGAGGAGTCAGCTGAGAGAGAATCCCATTCTCTTTTAGGAAGTCCAGGAATTCATTGCTCAAGTATTCACCTCCTCGATCAGATCGAAGGATTTTAATACTTTTCCCGGTTTGGTTCTCGACTTCTTGTTTATATTCTCTAAATTTCTCAAAAGCTTCTGATTTGTGTTTCATCTGGAACACATATCCGAATCTAGAAAGACCGTCAGTGAATGTAATGAAGTACGCAGAACCATTCCTGGCATGTGTAGACATGGGGCCGCATACATCACTATGTACCAGTCCCAAGAGTTCCGTAACTCTCTCTCCGTGTCCTGTAAACGGAGTTTTGGTCATCTTGCCTTTGAGACATGACTGGTAAGTGTCATAAGATGAAAATTCAAACGGATTCAAATATCCATTCTTATGCAACTTAGCTAGTCGTGTCGCATTGATGTGACCCAGTCTACAATGCCACAAGAAGGATTCGTTCAGTTCTGAACTCTTCCTCTTGTGTGTGTTTGTTATGCTCAGAACTGTTGATTGATTTAGAACATAAATGCCATTGCACATCGTGCCTGATCCAACCAACTTTTGGTTTAGAAAAATTTTCATAACATTATCCTGTAATACAAAATTATATCCTTCTTTACTCAACAAAGAAACCGATATAATGTTGCATATCAGGTTCGGCATGTAATAGTATTCGTTCAGAATCAATGTATTACCAGTTGGCAATACAAGGTGATATTCCCCGACGGTTTTAGCTGCAACAATTGCACCATTTCCAACCCTTATGTCTTTATCACCTTCTCCAAGTTCTCTACCTTTCCTAAGCCCATGTAACTGATTACATATATGGGATCCTGACCCAGTATCTAATAACCAGGACGTAGAGGAAATGGAAAAACAGTTCTCTGTAACGAACACACTCGAAGAAAATTCATCAACATGTACTTTCTTCATTCGGGTGGCATGGGAATCCTGGTATTCCGCTATATCCTGTTCAGTCTTATAACTTTTATAAGAAAGAACGGAACCAACGTTCTCCAGCACAGTATAACATGCGGGTTCGGTCAATACATCCATATTATTATCTTGATTAAGGCATGATATAGTCGCTACCTGGAGAGAGAGAGAAGAAAACACTTTAGCGTATGCTCTTGCAAGATCGGATTGGTTATTATTTTATCTAATCAGGATGGCTCCCACTGTTTTTATCAAATCTTCCTTCAAAACCTAAAAGGAAAGACTAGCCGGGATTAATTACACCCTACAACTTCGCCGATCTTTCAGCCGGGCCAGTGTCGGTACTTTAAGGGAGGTTCCCCGTGCTTTCACACGGACCTAATTAAAGTAAACCTCATTTTTCCAGAGGCGTAACCCTGTTGACACCTTTCTAGACACCTACTTGATCGGCTAATTGTCCTGTGTAAAACTCTCCCAGGAGTAACAATTACTCGCAGTGGGTATCGGGATCCAACTATCTCATAGAAAGTATGCAATCTCATTGCGAATTTCAACACTTGAAATTCCCGATAATATTTTGCCCCAAACGATCTATGACCTTAACAAGGTCAACAAACCATAGACCGTAAGTCAAGTTCAACCCGTCATTTCTTGATTGAATTAAACCCACCCGCACGACCCTTGACAAGGTCAACAAGGCCGTACGACTACCCTAAAACAATCTGCATCATATGCATAAACAGATAAATACTGGTCAGCTACCGCACACTACGCCTTGACAAGGTCAACAAACGGTGCACGAGGGGACATCGAGGCGAATGCGGATGGTATAAGTGTACGTTGTATTTATCTATGATGTTTAGGTGACTTAAATGACGGGACTTCATTAATGTGATTAATGAAAGAAAAGAAACCTAAAAGATGTTGTAGAATCAAAACTTTATAAAAAAGGTTAGCTACAGTTTTTCTTTGCAAAGTGATATATATGATATATCCTGCACCTTATTAGATAAGGAAAGAGCCGAGATCCCTTCACCGGGAGTGACCTCTTTAGCAAAACTGGCAGATGCTACAACACTCGGTTTGTCTTTTGATTGCTTTTGGAGTTTTGCTTTGCATAGCGATATATATGATATATCCTGCACCTTATTCGATGAGGAAAGAGCCGAGATCCCTTCACCGGGAGTGATCTCTTTAGCAAAACTAACGAAAGCCTCAAAATCACTCCATTTCAAAATTCACTAGATTCTACAACGATATCAAGTTCGATACGCAATAGGTTTTTAGAAAAACCTGTCGTAGCCCTCCGTCATTTCAGATAAGTCCTGCTCAACGCCTCACATGTGGCACGCCGTACTGCCCCAAACCCTAATATTCAAAAGGCAGTTCAAGACGGTCATATAATCGAGTTAAGCTTTGTTGTCTTCTAGAGGGTCCATCGCGTCACATGCACGTTTTTCCGAAAGATTTAAACCCGAGAAAAATTCAACACTTGAATGTTTTTCGTGCCGGGAAAAATTGAGTTAATGATATCTATTCGAACATTTTAATACTTTCTAAATTATCCGGAATAACAAAACAAAATTAAATTCTCCGATCGAATCGACGATTACAAAATAAACCCTAAAATACTCAACACTTGAGTCAGATTAAAAATACCCAGAAAATAGTACTAACAGTTGTTGGTATTACAGTACAAAAATTGGGGAATGATCATTTCTTACTGCCGTGGATCTGCGGTCCAAGCATGCTAAGGCCGCGGTTCCGCGGTGGAATATACTGTTCATTCCCTCGTTTTTCACTGCAATCCTTATATTTCCCTGCTGAATTTTTTAGGTATTTTTAATACTGAAAATACACAGTTTTGAAAAAATGTACAGAGAGGGGATTAACTTTGACATATTGGGGTTCGTTCGGAGTTTTAACTTCGTTAACACATCGCCTAATGCTCTAGCCTGTCTCTGATACCACTGTAGGGTTACTAGGCACTCTAATAAGGTTCTACAATGCATCAACCATGCCCGTTTAAAATTTTAGCCGTGCCTGATAACCCTAAACAAGATCGTTGCTAGAAAATTAGGGTTTCATATGCTAGTAAACTAGGTTTACGACTAAGTGAATATGAAATACAACCATTGTAGATCGGTCCTTCACTTCTTTAGCTCCTTGTTGAAGTCCCTTCGCTGCGATCGTGGTTCTCCCGGACTCTTGCATGGCTTCACGAGGCTAAAGGTGCGTCCTTGCTTGAAGTCTTCGAGGCCAAAGATGATCTACGTCGAGTGGATGCCAACTCAAGCTTCTACTTCACTAACTAGAGAATTAGTGAAGCAAACACCCTAAACTAAAGTGCTAGTCTAGTAGAGGATGGAGAAATAGGAAGTGGGTTCTCTTTAGAATTTTATTTCTCACAAAGTTTCACTCTATTTTCAAAACCCTAGCAAGCCTTTTCTTTTGCTCAATGAAGAAGAAGATGAACAAAAGAAAGAGATGAGGATAATGATCAAGTAAGTGAGCTAACCATGGTGAGTGAGTATCATATACTAACTCATGCAGAGACATAACCATAGCTAATTCAAAATGGTCAGGTTAATAAAAATCTAAAGTAAAACAAATTTGGTGGACTTTGTCAAAGCATCCACAAGCTTCTACAAGCTTCATGCTTATGACCTAAGCTCCACCAATTTGTAATTACCTTAAATAAATATTAACCACCATCTAAAATAGTATGGTGTATGTCTTACACACCCATGTCTAGTGTATCATCAACCATGATACAAAAAGAAAACACTTTTTAATATATATCACATATATATATTAAAGTGTGCACATGTGAGAAAAAAAACCTAAAGTGAACAAGTGTTAGTTAATGTAAACTAGTATATTAAATATACAATTATACAATAAATTATTAAATCAACACTTGACTTAATAATCTGGTCATATCACATATAACCGACTAACATCCAATGTATCGTCTTATCGAATCAACACTTGATTCGATAACCCGGCTATATCATATATAACCGACCGATACATAAAGTCGCGAGAATCGAATACGGTATCTCATACACGCATTATTCTCGGTCCCGCACATATCACATACGTGCTCCTATTTCGTTTTTCCTGAGCCAGTAAAACCTCTATATAGGACTCTAAAGACTCGTCAATACGTTGGCAGTAGGTGATGATCACATTAAGCACCCACAAGCCGTCAGCGGTACTAGCTGGACGTAACGGCTACCCGGGTATTGAACGATCAGAAGATCAGCAAGCAAGCCCGCTCCAACTCCTGTAAAAGCTTGCCGGTAACACTTCCCGTACAGTCCGGTCTCCTCGTCTGATATGTCGCATATCAAGTCTATAGGTGGTAAACGTCAGACCCCAATAACCGGTAAGTCGTACCGATGTGAGGCTCATAACGGGTCGAGAAATTGCTGGTAACACTTACCAGTAAATCTCTAAATCAGCCCTGGCCAGGGACTTCCCTCTTACGGCCAATCGAGCACAGTGCAACATCAACCCCCAATACCGGGAAAGACGAAACCCCTCCTATCGCTCATTGCCTCCATGTGACTCGGGACTGTACCCAAAAACCACCGTTTTGCATGCCCTCATGGAGGTGGTAAGGTAGAAATCAAAGCACAGTGGGAATCACACAAGACTCTATGACGATCTCGGGTCTACAGACTAACCTGCACAAGTGTCACCAGAGAACTGCCATCTGACGTGAGGTATAATACCATCTGGGAGTTCTCGGCGAGTCCGTCCAGTGTACCCAGTCTCCACTGAGCACCCTGTAAGTGCACGGCGGCGCCTCGGCCATCAATCCGACGCCGGAAATGCGGAAACGAAAAACTTTGCGAAACTTGCAAACCGGCACCACCGCGCACTAAAACCCGGATCGGGCCATTAACCTTGCTACTAGCAAACTACAAGATGGGAAGAGAGATATACCGAGCGATCCGTGTCCTTCGGTCTTCTCGTCATCGTCCCGATCTCCCGCGGAATCTCCGTCTGTCACCTCCTCGTCGGAAAGGGCACCACGTAGCCGGGTTCGTTTACGGGCTCCCACCTCTGGACCGAGGCAACTCGGGCGCGAAGTTGGCTAGCCGACGCGTCCAAGGGAATTGTAGGTATAGTGTAGAAACTTGTCTCTTTGGAATTTGGGAGGTTGCCATGGATGTGGAGGAATGAAGATAAGGAAAAATGGTGCTTTCATTATTCCTAGCAAGAAATGGGATGAGAAAAATGCCACACCTCAAAATGAACTTCTCTCTCCCTCTATCATAATGTGGCCGGCCCCTAAATGTAGAATGAGGAGAGAAAAAACTCAAAACAAGAAGGGAGGTGATGGTAGGAAAAGTAAAAAGGGGTGACCACAAGCCAAGAGTGATGATCACAATATCATATCAATTTCCAAATCAAATCCACTCACAATAAATGCAAAAGAATGACCCAAAAAGAATCTCATGATGAATGAACCATCAAGAAGCCACACATAAGCAAGAAACCCCTCCACAAAAAGTTATTTGCAAACTTGCAAATAACCCCCTCCATTGGAAAGTCCGGCCGCGAAGGAACAAAGGAAAACCGGCCGGAACGGAATGCAAACTGGCAACTTCAGAAAACTGATCCCGTAATAAATTACAGGAAAACCCCGCTACTGCATATACATGCCCGCATTTGTATTCCCACTGAACATAAATGCAAAGAGACAAAACTACACTGTCCAATACTAGGATCCGGCTTAAACCAAAGCCGGCTAGTAAAATCCGTCCGATCACGATCCGTGCAATACCGCACGTATCTGATCGAACCCTGCCATATCTCCATATGGCCTCTACAGCGTTTCGCCCGAAACTTGAGTAACTGTCTGTGTGGGGGACTCTAAAGACTCGTCAATACTATGGCTGTGGATTTAACCACTAGCACGTCAGAGGTATTAGCCATACGTGATGGGCCACCAGCTATTGACCAAAAGGGACGTCGATGAGCGAACTCATCCTGACACCCTACTGAGCCTGTCAGTGACAATATCCGTACAGTCCGGTCCGTTCGTCTATGAGTATCGCATGGCGGGCCTAGGGGGTTGGTAAAAGTCAGACCCCCAACTAGCAGGTTCCCGGCGAGTCTTGTCCGGTGTACTCATAATCCAATGAGCACCTGTATACATCTTAGGTGAACCAACTGACACCAGTGGCTTGTAAGACCGGCCACCGCCCCTCGTCGGGGTCTCGACTGTATACACTAGTCTACTCTGGAGAATCGATGCCCTGTCTCGAAACTCCCACGACTAGGGACCTTTTAAGGATGTGCTTATAGACTCCAGCTCCCACGTATATGATCTCCCTCATACTGCTGGTAGTCAAGCAAGAATCCTAGGGGCTCTATCAACGTGCAATATTGACCTGTAAGGTCATCTAAAGCAGTACACGATGATAAAGATAAACCAGATAGCATACTATCATCTCGAGTAAGACTGTCCTACCGGTATAGGTCCTCCCTCAATCATTGCAATCACGTGCCTGTGATCCAATAATTGACTCTGAGGGCACTAACTCCAACACACCCGTATACCATCTCTGATGTCAAACACCAATGGATATGGGATCATCCATTGCCCATCTCATGGGTCGAGAAGCGTATACGCTAGTCTACACTAGTATATCGATGCTCCGTCTCGATACACCCACGACTAGGGACTTTGAAGGATGTACTTATGGACTACCATGTCCCCACTAGTATGATCCGCATCATACTCCAGGTAGTCAAGTACACATCCTAAGGGCTTTACCAACATGTAACTATAAGACAGTATAAAGAGACAAGTATACATGTTAAGATAAAGAGCAACCAGATAGCATACTATCATGTCGAGCAAGAAAGTCCTCTCTATATATGTCCAAGCATCCAATATAATATACATCATCTGTACAATACTGGCCTCTTGGGCATACATACAACTAACACCTATGCTATAATCTGTCAAAGGATTCTTGTCACACAGGTTCCCCTTGAAAGACCTGGGTGATGCCTCTTACATTCTGGGGATCCGGATCTGTCGTGATAGATCTAAGAGCATGTTGGGACTTTCGCAGTCCAGGTATATCAACACTATACTGAAAAGATTCGGTATGGAAGATTCTAAGCGCGGTAATTTACCGGCTTATCACGGAATCACCCTCTCCAAAGAGATGTCTCCCAAGACTAATTTGGAAAGGGATCCCACGTCAGTTATACCCTACGCTTCTGCGGTAGGCTCTATAATGTATGCGATGTTGTGCACCAGACCATATGTAGCTTACGCACTGAGCATGGTAAGCCAGTATTAGTCAGACCCAGGGAAGATGCACCGGATAGCAGTAAAGAACATTCTCAAGTACCTGAGAAGGACTAAGGAGATGTTCTTGGTTTTCGGCGGAAAAGACCTCAAGATCGAGTCTTTTGCTGACTCCAGCTTCCAGAGTGACAAGGATGACTCCAAGTCCATGTCAGGTTATGTCTTTACCCTCAATGGAGGGGCGGTGTGCTGTAAGAGTTCCAAACAGGACACCGTTGCTGACTCGACGATGGAAGCAGAGTATATAGCTGCTTGCGATGCCGCAAAAGAAGCAGTCTGGATGAAGAAGTTCCTCACAGAACTTCAGGTGGTTCCATCCATTATTGATTCAATACTTCTGTATTGTGACAATAACGGGGCTATAGTTTTAGCAAAGGAACCCAGGTCTCATCAGAAGTCCAGACACATCTTATGGTGGTATCACCTGATCAGGGAGATCATAGATCGCCGGGAGATCGTGGTCCGGAGAGTTGCTACAGAGGAGAACACTGCAGATCCATTCACAAAGGCCTTACCCAAGACTCAGTTTGAGAGGCTATTTGAGATGATAGGTTTTTGATACGCCAATACATGGCCCTAGTGCAAGTGGGAGATTGTTAGTGTATATGCCCTAGGGGCCATTATTGTATCATACTAGCTTGTATATTATTTAATGGAACCTTGGGATATTCACAGTTATATTAACAGTCTTGCTAAACATAGTAGTATGCTACTTGATTTATATCTATCTTAATACGTGTATATGTTAGCATATCGCGAATACATATTGATAGAGCCCTCAGGATCTTACTTGACTATCAGCGTTGTGATGGCAGTCACACTAGTGGGGGCTGGGTAGTCTACAAGCACATTCTTTTTCAGGTCCCTAGTCGTAGGATTATCGAGACAGGGCATCGATACTCCAGAGTAGACAAGTGTGTACGCTTCTCATCTGTAACGTTTTGAAAATCGTTTCGGTGAAATTTCGAAAAAACGGTAAAATAAGGGGGTTTTCTGTAAAAAGTAAAAATGCAAATATCTTTATTATAAAATTAAATATACATATTCTAGCTATGTAATTGCTAGTATTTGGTGTTTATTGAGCCACTGGTGAAATTTCAAATTTTCTGAAATTTTTTCCGAAATTAATTATTTTAATATTATTTTAAGCCGTCACTAATACATTTAATTGGGGAAAATTACAAACTGGAATGAGTTGAAACAAATTTTGTGCATCATAAAACTTTAAATAAAATTTTATCATATGGTTTTTGAAATGAAATCGTTTGCCAAAACGGTTTAGAAAATATCGAAGAAAAAGGCTTTTCTCGGTGAAATTTAGTGTTAACGGGAGTTGGGGTAATACATTTATCTTTTTCCCTAACCCACACACCCACATCTCACCCTATCTCTCTCTCCCCATGTGGCCGGCCCCACCATGACAGCCCTCCCCCTCTCCCTCTCTCCAATCACTTCTTTTGTCAAAAGAAAAGAAAAGAAAAGAGTAGAAAATGATAGAATTAGAGTGGATTTTGACTAGAGTGGACTTTCCCCACCTCACTCTCTCTCCTCCCTCACCCAATCCCCACCAATTCTGGTCCAAACCTGAACCCACAACAGCCCCCAAATTCTTCATCTCATTTTCCATCAAAATCCCTAAAATTTCTATCAAAAATCCACCCTTTTCTCAAAAAATCAAGCAAAAATCCAAATCAAAATCCAGCTTCTACCCATTTTTCCTTGGCTACCATAGCATGGATCTAGGGATTTAGATTTCAATTTGGAAGGCTAAGTATGCTTGTGGGATCTTCAAATTTATTTGGGTATAATTCTAACCTTTTTGTTAAATTGTTGTTAATTGCTTTAAGTTAGCTTAATTAGGTGTTTAATTAGGTTTAATTGCTAGTTTGGAAAATTTATGAGTTAGGGTTTGAATTCAAATATGGTTATTGTCACTTGTTTAAGTTTACAAAGTGTATTTTGGCATGTGAGGGCATGGAAAACCTAATCTAGTTGCTATTATGTAAATTGTTGCATTTAAATTGTCCAAATCAAGTTTTTAAGCAAACTAGGTTTTTGAAATTTGATTAAGTAATGGAGATAAAAATCTAATTAGGGTATTCATGGCATTATTAACATTTTAATGTGTAGTTTAATACTTTAGTCCATGAAAATTCAAGCTAGATTGTGGTTTGTGCATTTTTTTGCTATAAAATTGTTAAAATTTGGGTATATTGTAACTAGAATTTTGGAATTTATGGAAATTGATGAGAATAAATTATAGGAATGGTTTATATGACTTTGTTATGATATTTAGTGAATATTGTGGCCGCTAGATTCGTTTAAACATAGAGATGTTGTATTAAAGCGGTTAATTATGCTTATTAGGTTTTCGGAAAAATAGCTTTAAAGCGAATTTGAAGTTTTGGTGATTTTAACCCTATTTTATATATATAATTAAGGTGTTGTGAAACCACGATCGATACGCTTGAGTTTTCTCGATGGTTTGGCGTTTGTACGCCGACGTCGAGGGTTTTTGGGTTGATTTGTGAAAGCAACCATAGGTTTTGACCTATGTGGGATTCACGTGTCGTTTTTGGGTCATGAGTCGGATTTTAATACGATACGGTGCGTTATGATATGTAGGTACCCCATGTGGACTTCGAGACGACAAGCAAGAACGTGGCGACGTCGGTACCGGCGAGCGAGGACCAGGTGAGTAGATTTATATCTACGGGGAGAAGTCGGGTGGATGGCGTATAGCACCCCCGCAGTCCGTAGTGTAGCTCATATATATATGTTTATATAGGTGTTTTATGATACGAGAACGTTTATTCATGTTATGTTTATGTGCTCATGGAGTACCTTTGGGTTAGTTGCGAAACCCTAGAGTAGTTGTTATACCCACATACACACACACAGACTTGCATACTTTACTTTCTTGTGCGCAGATTGGGATGTGTATATATGCGTGGGTATGGGACTATGCATATGTACATTCATATACGCATGCATGGATAATGAGGATAGTACTTGGGATTTAAGATGGGTCGATGAGATTTGATTTGAGGCCGTGAGATCGGTGATATAGCAGGGTTCGTATTTAAGATACGACATGACGCTGTAGCGGGTCCTTGACGTAGTGTTTCACACACGTCCATGCATACTTAAGCGGTATCAGTATTGTACTAGACGTAGATCAGTACCCCGATCATGATATTTGATAAAGAGGATACCAGGTGAATAGTATGATGAATGTGATATTGACCCGTACCCAGATTTGGGATGCCGTACGACGGATTTACGTACGAGCTATATTGATGATTGATCCGCACTCTTGACTTGGGATGCCTGATTATAGATATGGTATCGGATATGATATTATTGAGGCGAGATCACCGACTATACATATACAGGTATGTATATGTATCGAATAAGATGATAGGCGGTTTCCTTACCTGTAGTTCAGCTTGTTAGTTCAGCCGTATAGTTTAGTGTAGTTGTTAGATTAGATTAGACTCCTACCTATTTCAAAACTAGCGGATCGTGGGTATTTTAAAAGACAGGTCAAGGGATCTACGGATATTTCAAAAAACGTATCCTTTCTTAAAAACCACCGTAGCCCCTATTTTCAAAACCCCGCGATTCGTGTTATTTCAAATGGCACCATTGTTTAATATTTAGCTCCCGCTCATTTTGGTTGCTCGCTCTGCATCGCATACTTACATTGTTATTTCATATTGCATTGTTGACATTATGCTGTTAGGACACCAACACCATTACCGATGATGCGTATGTACCACATACACTTCCTTGCCAGCTCACACACATCTTCATCGGTAATTGCCATGTCACGTACACCTTTGAAAATATTATTGCTTAACTTAGATTGATAGCTAGTAGTTTGACATAATATTAGTGTACATACCTTATATGCCAGCTTAGATATTGTAGTTATTACTTGTCGCTTCATGCATATTGTTATTCATTGTTATGCCGTATTCATGGATTCTCATGCTTATATTCATAGTTTTACATGCTATTGATGATTCGGATTTCCATGATATTTTCTGGATTTAGAGGAAAACCGCAAAACATATATAAACTGCTTTCTCTCTTTTTAAATAAAAATGCGGTTTTCCCATGATGTATGAGTCGTCCACCATGAGTTTGCTGATGGATTTCGAGACCCGATTCGAGGAGATTGATGAACCGTTTCGGGTACATGGTGGGCCCGGTAAGGTACCCCGGGGCAAGAAGGTCGTGTTGCTGACGTTGAGCCTGGCAGGGGAGCACTACCTACCGGTGATATTACCCGACGCGTCGGATATCCGGAGGATACCGTCGTGGTCTTGAGATGGATGGTAGGGGCCGGTCTGGACTGACGGCGCCCTAGATATTGTGATTGAGACATTGAGATTTCGAGATATTGAGGTACAGAGACTGTGATACAGAGATATCGAGATATTGGGATTACGTTTTGTGCCGATGCTAGGCATTGTTTTATGCTGATTTCATTATGATACCTCATTTTAAAAATACAGGAATCTCACTAATTTATGAAAGCAGTTTTCTTCAGTACATGCATTCTGTTTCATGCATTCATACATCATCCATATGATATATTGCTACCTGAGGCACTGACACGGGCACATGAGATTACACTCGAGTTAGATATTACCCTAGCCATTGTTATAGGCTACATGTTATACATATATATTGAGGATATATTATGATCATTGACCTAGGTTGCGTTATTTATGCGATTTCTATTCGTAGATGTTTTTCTATTCACGAGTTGGCAACTCACCCCCGTTGTGCCCCAGTTTCTTGCAGGTTTGCCGTACAGGGTTCTTTACGGCTTTGCGGGCATAGTTTCGTTCAGGTGATTTGCTAGTAGGTGGGTTTACTTGTATCGTACCCCCATTATATATCTTGTATATCATTATTCTGTTGTATCTAGAAGTTCCATCAACCAAACATGTATTTATTTTTGAGATAGAGACCAGTGATGTTATTCTTTCGACCTTAGAGTCGCGCGTTGTATTTCTTTGGAATTCTTGTTGTTTTGCGTTTCCTTTTGAGTTTTGATCCTCGCCCTTGGCGTTGTATATGATATTGCTTGTGTGGTTGTGACCGTCTATTGACGAAGAGCTAGCTCCCGCTTGGGGATGCCTTTTTATTGATTTCGTATACTATTCATGTTGTATCCCGTTTGGGGGCCAGTATTTACAAAGGAGACTCTGCCGAAATTTTCAGGAAATATTTGATGTTTTTAAACCGCATAATTCGGTTTATGCTATTAAAACTACTTGATTTAAATTGGTTTTTCCTTCACTCTGCTAATTTTCTTGGTTTGGATTTCTGGGTTTTCGGCTCACTTAGATTACGTACGCCTCGAGACGTTCGTAGTTTAAGTGCCGGTTATGTTCCGTACTTTCGGGGCGTGACATCATCCCAGCAGGGGAGATGGTCTGTCCCACAGCCATCAGTACGTTGTACTGGAGATAGTATACAGGTGCTCGTCGGGTTACGGGTACACCGGACATGACTCGCAGGGAACTGTTGGTTGGTATTATATCCATCGTCAGTTAACAGTTCCCAGGTGACATGAGTACAGCATAGTCCGCAGACTTGACACTGCTGCTTCGCCTCGAGCGTGTTCCCACTGTTCTTAGATTGCTACCCTACCACGACTCAAAGGAGTAGTGCAAACAGGTAGCAGTTGGGTGCAGTCCCGACGTACATGGAGGCAGTGGCAGTTAGATAGGATCCGTCTCTCCCGGTATTGGGAGTTGATATCGCGCTGTGTTTAGAGAGCCATTACGCAAAGTCCCTGGCCAGGGCAAACGAGATTTACTGGTAGGATTTCCAGTAGGTTCTTAAGGTGTAATGGGCTTCGCTCCGACACGACTTATACCGCCTTTAGGGGGTTGACGCTTGCCGCCCCTAGGCCCGATATGCGATAGTCCTAGACGAATAGACCGGACTGTACGGAGATTGTCACATCAGGCTCAGTAGGAGTTCGGATGGGTTTTCTCATCGGCCTTCTTATCGACATCTACCTGAGGACCGTTATGTACAGCCAGTACCGCTTGTGGCCTGTGGTTAAACCCACTGCCAGCGTAGTGTCGAGTCTTTAGAGTCCCACACAGAGAGTTTCCCTGCTTCAGGCGAAACGATATAGAGGTCGTATGGTTTTACGACAGGGTTCGGACACATACGTGTTTTTAGGCACGTACGATGTTCGGACAATTTTTACTAGCGGGCTTTGGTTTAAGCCAGATTCTAGTATTGGATTATTGGATTTATACATTCTCAGTATTTCCGTGTTTTCACGGATAGGAGGGGCGTTCTCGTAATTAGTCGAGAAGCTTCTAGAAGATTGATGAGTTGGAGGTTTATGTGGAATTTGCATTAAATGGATTAGTGACTCATGGTGTGATTCATCCAAATGAGTTAATGAAGCATTTATTGCTTAATGACTCATGAGATGATTCACCCAAAGAGAGTTAATGAAGCATGGTTGATATTATTATTATTTTATTCATTTAATAATTATCATGCTTCATATATTCTAAAATGAGTTATAATTCATTATCATTCTCACTCTCACCTTCTTTCTCCTCAGGCTCTCTCTCTTCAAGAACTAACCCTAATCCTCTCATGTGTTGAGATCCTAGGGTTAGCATGACTAATAGATCCCTAATCCTCTTCTATACCCTCTAAGTTACTTTGATTAGCATTCATAACAACCTAGTTACCTCAAGTGAGAGATTAAAACTTGGAGAAGTAGCTCTCGGGTGGATCTTCTATCACAACGAGGAGGCCAACGAGGAGGTTGTCTACAAGGACAAGAAGGACTTGAATCATTAGGTATAATCATATATCATAGTAGCTAATCACTTCTATATAGGTTGTTAGTTAGGGTTTAGTAAAGATCCGTATAGTTAGTCGATATTAGTTTAAACAAAATGATTGTTTTATCTATTCCGCCTCCCCGCATCATTTGGGGTGTCTAACGTCGACTTACATGCTCAAGTTACCGGATTCCGTGAAGTGCCGGGTGGCCCACTCACTTTGTTGAATGGGGTTGCCTCACTTCGGGATTTGGCGGGTAACTTGCCGCACTCGAATGTTAGTAGATGTTGTACACCCTCACAACACTTGTAGGGAGGCGGAAGTAGCAAACAATAATTTTGAAGCATGCAACATCGACTTTTACTCCCGGATCTTATACTAAACCATTACTAGTAACCCTATCTAGGAGTTTTAGCTACTATAATAGGGGTTATACCTTCATGAACCGGTCCTTCAGGTCTTTTTTCCACTGCGCCTCTAGGTTCCTTGGGTGTTTGAGAAGATTTCGATCTCCGGTCACCTTTAAATAATAGATGATCCACTCGAGAGCTTTGGATCAAGCTTCAACCTCCTCTAAAGAGGTAACTAAGAAGTCAAGCTTGCTAAGAGAAACTACTTAGATGATATAGAGTTAATCTAGAGGATTATTTTGATCTCAAAATCCTATGTATCACAACTCATGTGAAGGATTAGGGTTGAGCTTTGAGGGAGGAGACAACTTGGAGAGAGAGAGAGTGTGAGAGTGAGAATGAGCTAGCATGAGAGAGTGAAAGAATGGCTAAGTCTCTTGAAAAATCATTGAAGCATGGATTATTTTTTTACCATAAATAATTCACCTTGTTTCAATAGTGAAGCCAAATGAATATAAACTACAACAAGCCATGCTTTCATCCATGCTTCAAGTGTCTCCAAATTCCACCTCATTTTTGTAATTTTCCATAAAAGAAAATCAATATATATGAGGTGTCTCCTTCTAGAATGCCCCTCAACGTATACTGTATAAATATACCCGTATTCGTATTCCGAAAAATATGAATACAATGAGATACCAATAATCCAATAATATAATACAGGTATTCGGCTTACACCAAAACCTACCAGTATTATCCTTCCGATCATCATTCATGTATCCAGTACACGTATACGATCGAAACCCTGCCGTAACACCTTATGGCTTCTACATCGTTGCGCCTGAACCAGGAAAACTCTCTGTGTGGGACTCTAAAGACTCGACAGTACATTGGCAGTGGGTTTAACCACAAGCCTGTCAGTGTCACTAGCGATGCGTAACGGCTACCCAGGTACATGCAGAAAAGGTGGCCGACGAGCGAACTCATCCTAACCCCAATGAGCCTATGAGTGACACTTACCGTATAGTCCGGTCTCTTCGTCTGATACGTCGCATATCGAGTCTAGGGGTAGTAAACATCAGACCCCAGCAACTTGATAAGTCATGCCGATGTGTGGCTCATAACGGTTTGAGATAACTTTTATCAGTAAATCTTAGTAACCCTCGCCAGGGATTTATAGTTATAGCCAATCGAGCATAGTGCAACATCAACTCCATATACCGGGAAAGACGAAACCCCTTGTATCGCTCACCGCCTCCATGTGATTCGGAACTGTACCCAAAATCCACCTGTTTGAATGACTACGACCTGAAAATTGTCACGTGACGGCCCTTAAATCACGTAACGTCTACAGGCGTAACGCAATTTAAGTAAGCCGAAAGCCCAGCAATCTAAACCATCAAAAGTAGTAAGTGATAAGAACATTGTTAAAACTTTTGAAACCTTAAATACAAATTCTTTAAAGTCCAACTTTTATTTCCTTTAAAATTTTGGCAGCACCTCATTTGTAAAAACTAGCCCCAAAAAGGGTAGATATAAAGATATAAGTAAAAGCATCCCGAAACGGGAGCAAATCCACGCCCAAAGGTGGAAAACAACCACAACAACAGATATACGACGCTGTAGCGAAGAAAATAACGATATAAATAAAAACTGCATAAAAGACCTCCAAGTCACCAAATAATATACAATATCGTCCTCACATCACGTCTCTAAGTCAATACATGAAAGTGGTAGATGGAGAGTACATGGTACAAAAGATATACAATGAGCAACATCGGATAGCCGCAAAACCCACCTATAGCAAAACTGCTCACAGTCAGCCGAAGCGGTATCCGCTGCAAAAGATGATACAATAGGAAGAAGAAGCCCTGCTGTGACTGCCCTGAGGGACTACCTGCAAAGCACTGTGGCACAACGGGGGTGAGTTGCCAACTCATGGATAGTAAATAACATATGCAGGTAATCGCAAGTATGCACGTACTGCGACATCTAACACATGCAAGATGATAGCAATAAATGGCAATATGTATATGCAACAGTCATGAAAGGTACTCTATCAGGTACTACTAATACATGAAGCAATGCATATCAAATAAACGCTGAGTACGGAATAAAACACATCCTGTAAGTCTCATGAAACCTGAGTGACTAACATCGACACCCGAAAATATCATGAAAACTAGTGTCTAGTCTCGACATATAAAAACTGATCTATCAGGCGTCGTCATCACGACTGTCCCTGATAGGTACGTATCATACGCTACCGAAACCCGAATGCCCAGCTTCGACACTCGAAATTCCATGTATCCATACGTACATGACTCCAGTCGGTATCTCCGTGATCACCGCCGAGTCCAATACTGTCATCGGTAGGTAGGACTCCCCCACTAACTCATCGCCATCACCGGCGATCTTCTTGCCCTGGGGTACCTCCTGGACCCCACCATATACCCGCACATGGCCCACTCCACTTCTCGCATGGGGTATATATCACAATCTCAGAACCGAGAAATCTCATGGTGGACACATCGAAATATCATATCAAGAGAAACCGGGTTTTTCAAATAATGAATAATTTCATGAAACTACCACGGTCCTCAAATCCAGAAAACATCAAGTAATGAATAAGTATATTTGCATAGATCATTATGATGATATATTATGTAGGTGAACATATATAACAGCGTCCCATACCACTGATATATATATACACATAAATATACATATATATATATATATATATATATATATATATATATATATATATATATATCAGCATCCCATACCACTGATATATATACGCAGGAGTAAAACATCATATGAAATCCATCTCTCAATGCATAATCCATGAAATATAATATATGCAACATGAAACAGTAATATGAGTATATAAAGGAAAAACTGCTATTTAACTGCAACAAGTTATTAAATATATCATACGGTTCCTAATTTCTCCGAAATCAAACGCAACATCATATAAAGGTGAACATGTAGTTATAGCCAGGTATGCGTAACCATGTCGGTATAGCAAGATATGTGTATCTACCTATCAATAATGATGTAATACCCTCCAGGTATATGTGTAGCTATATCAAGGTATACGGGTGTACATGTAAGTATGTATGCAAGATGTACATGTAGCTATGTCTCATATGTGTATATACCTATCTCTAATGGTACAATACCATATAGGTATATATGTAGCTAGCATGTAGGCATGGCAAGGCATATGGGTAAGCATGTAAGTATACAGGTATGCTATATGTCATATGCACAATGGAATATGAATCAATGTCTCAATATCGCTAACCAATACAATATCACATATGTATAGTGTCAACTATATCTCGTATGTATATGGGTTGTGCGTGTCATGGCAATTATCGACGGAGTGTGTGTAGCATACAATTAGTGCTCGTGTAACATGAACCGTCAATAATGGTGTTGTGTCTCAACAATACTATATCCATATGCAAATAGAAAAATGAGGTATGCAACAATGGTACACATGCACAATCAATGTCCATATACTTAATATCAAGAATCATATCATTTAATCTAGCCCAAACGCATAACGCCATGCGGGCGATTCCTCTGTAGATGTTAAATCTACTCACAGATGATCTTGGGCTAAGTAAAACCAACCACTCGCTTTCCCTTCTTCGCAGCGTCCGAAGTCCTCGCCTGCGTCCCTAAGATCATAAACCAACAATATAACAAGTGTATATTAGCAATCAACCAATAACACGTAACCACTACGTTTGACCGATGCACCAACTCTAAGCATACTCTCAAGTGTTCGTTTAGTGGCTAACGTGCATAGCGACACTACGAAACCAACCCAAGAGAAAAATCCACACAAAGTACACGCATCGTGTCGGATAACGTAACGCGCGTAGTCATAACACTAGAAACTAGTAAAGTGATCCCAGATTTTGTATACAGTAGAAACATAAAAATCCAGCAAGATCAAACATACCTAAACAACTACGGACAGGTACCCATAAAAAACCAAGCCCCAACTCCTCCAGAAGTATGAGCTCGCTGGAAAAACCCTAAGTGTCGCCGGCCTAAACCGAGCCTAGGGGGTTCGTGCTTCAGGTGAAGGCTTAGGGTCTTAGGTACAACACCACTACACTGCTAGATTTTCTAGTACACACACTGGGTCACAGCAGATCACAGATATCACAATATGACACTAAAAATATGATATGTGCATAAAACTTTACTTTAAGCGTTCTAAACTGAAACCAATAAGCTACGCAATACTAAAAAGACCTACTTAACAGATAGAGATCATTACCTAACCACACAAGCTCAAAGATCCTAGCTTTCCAAGCTCCAAGGTATCCAAGAGGCAAAACAAGGTTTATGAAGTGATTTGGGTGATGTTTTGAAGAAGATTAGTGTAGGTTTTGTGGTGAATGAGTAAGTGTTCAGTTGAGATGAAGAGAGATGAAGATAAATGAGAAAGAGATGAAGTGAGAGAGAATGAGAGAAGGTGAGATGAAAAGAGAGAGAGAGAGGTGAGGATAAGGGTGAGTGCACCATCACCATAAATGAAAGCATGCTCTCACATGAGTCACCATGCCACCTCCTCTCCAATCCAAAACACAAAGGAAAATATCTCATCCTCACTCAAAATATCTAGGGCTTAGGGTTAAATGCTAGGTTAAGGTTTAATCAAAGGATTGGATTAGCTTAAGGTTGTCAAGGTCACTAAACAAGACTTACACAAACACACCCTCACATTAGCATGCACATGTGTGTGCAAGCCATAACAAATAATAATAAATTATTAATTAAATGTTATAAAATGTGAGGAACCCAAATTGGTAAACTTTTTACAGAAAACCCGCATTAACGTCTAATTAACACTAATCACATTCTAAGGTGTTACAATCTCCCTCTTAAAGAAAAT
Source organism: Agapanthus africanus (assembly GCA_030015575.1). Lineage (NCBI taxonomy): Eukaryota > Viridiplantae > Streptophyta > Magnoliopsida > Asparagales > Amaryllidaceae > Agapanthus > Agapanthus africanus. The sequence continues at coordinate 238,251,562 of CM057337.1, forward strand.
TTGTCCCCGAATTAAAATTCTTACTATGCGTACTTTCAAAGAGATGAGTGCAAAACTCCCATATCTCGCTCGCAGCCTCCCAAGCGATCTCCTCACTAGACGGCTACGCCAAAGAAAACCTCCACAGATGGCAAGATTCATGACCGAAGTTTCTCCACCTGCCGATCCACTAACACTATCGGCTGCTGGTGAATGAAAGATTGCGTCCCAATTAAATTGTCTGGTGCTAAATCATGTGAAAAGGTCATGAAGGTAATTGCGAAATATCGACACAAGAAAAACGGGATGAATACTCAAAAATATGGGCGGAAGTGCCAAATTATAGATAACGGTACTAACCCGCCGAAGGATTTCACAAGGACCAACAATCTGGGACTAAGCTTCCCAAAACTCAACACGCCATTTATTGGAAAAATCCGTAGGAATACATGATCTCTCACCGCGAACTCAAGTCTGCGACAACTACGGTCGGCATAAGACTTCTGTCTGTACTGGGCTGCTCTCATCCTGACCTGAATCAACTGGATCTTCTCCGAAACCTCTCGACTAGCTGGGGTCCAAAAATCTTGCTCTCGCGGAGTCAGTAAAACAAACTGGCGATCGACACAACCTACGACACGAGGCCCAAAAGTTGCCATTTGAAATGTCTCCTGATAACGGTTATCGTAGGAGAACTCCATCAATGGCAAGTGACGACCCCACAGCCAACAAACATTTAGTACGTATGCACAAGCATATCCTCCAAAGTCTATATAGTCCGCTATGTCTGACCATCGGCTTATAGATGGAAAAGCGGAGCTAAAGCTCAAACAGTATCCAAGGATTCCTGAAGCTTCTACCAACGATAGCTAGCGAACTGGATGCCCCTATTGGATACAACACATGAAGGAACTCCGTGCAAACACACAAACTTACCGATGAACAACGAGAAAACTGAGCATAACCGGACAACAATCACCCGATTGGAGTCATACCCTGTCTAGACCCGCGTAGACATCACAACGAAATTCATGGAGATCTGCTCCCATTCCCACTCTGGAACGGTAAAAAGGTTGCATCTCTCCAGCCGGTCTCAATGCTCAACCTTAGCTCGCCAACAAGCCAAGCACCTCAAAACGAAATCCGAAACTTCACTCTTCAACCCTGCCCACCCGTAACTAACTCACAAGTCACGTTACATCTTGGTGGCACTTGGGATGAACACAGAAATCTGACTGATGAGCCTGCTCTAGGACCTCGCGTCTCTACCTATCAGTATTAGGTACACACCAACGAGTCCCTAAACGTAGCATACCTGGTCATAAATCAAGAACTCCGAATCTTTACCCTACCGAACATGCTCAGAATCTCAAACAAACAAGCATCGGCGGGCTGTGCCTCACGAAAATGATTAAGTAAAGGTGGACGGACGCAGACATGAGCAAGCTGTCCCCTCAGTAGAGGCGAACTTAAGCTATACTCAATGGTCACACAAGAACTGTAAATCTGCATAAGACTGTCTCTTAACTGCGTACTACTGGAACAAGCTAACCCCAGGCCTACGACTCAAAGCATCAGCTACCATAATCGCCTTGCCACGGGTAATAAAGGATCTCACAATCACCATCCTTCACAAGCTCCATCCAACGACGCTGTCTCAACAATCAAAACCTACTGCAGAAAGATGAACATTAAGCTCTGGTGGTCCGTGAAAATCTGACACGATTCTCCGTACAAGTAGTGCCCCCAAATCTCCAACGCAAGATCACCGCGGCCATCTTCAGATCATGAGTGGGATAAATCCTGCTCATACTTCCTCCAACTGTCGGGAAGGATAAGCGATAACTCTATTGTGCTACATCAGTACACAATCGAGCCCCACTCGCGAAACATCACAGTAAACAACAAAGTCGCCCGATCCAGAAAGCAAAGATAGAACTGGTGCAGTCGTCAACCGAGTCTTCAATCTTGAAAAAACTCAGCACGTATGCCTCAGTTTAAAGAAAAGGAACACCCTTCCTTGTCAGTACAGTCAATGGTGCAGCGATACACAAAAATCCTGCACAAAACGGCGGTAAAAACCGGCTAAGCCTAAAAATTTGCGGACCTCTGTCCCTGATACAAGTCTGGGCCAAAGCTATACGGCCTCGATCTTCCTCGGGTCTATACGAAAACCGTCTCCCGTAACCACATGACCTAGGAAGTCAACACTATCAAGCCTGAAGGAACACTTCAAGAATTTAGCAAACAGCTCGTACTCTCTCAATGTCTGCAAAGCAAATCCTCAAGTGCTTCTCATGTTCCTCACGACTCTTGGAATAGACTAGAATGTCATCAATAACACAACAATCAACTGGTCGAGGAACGGCCTGAAGAAATCTGGTTCATCATATCCGCGAATACTGCTAAGGCATTGGTGAGTCCAATGACACGACCAAAAACTCATAAAGCCCGTAGCGCGCACAAAAGCAGTTTTCGGAATGTCATCACTCCGAACTCGCAACCAATGATGACCCGATCCCAAAAAAACTTAGAAAATGTCTCGCACTCTGGAGCTGATCAAAGAAATTGTCAATGCGAGGTAAAGGATACCTATCCGCACCGTAACTCGGTTCAATTGACGATCAATCAATGCACGATCTCAAACTGCCGTCCTTCTTTTTGACAAACAGAAAAAGGAGCTCCCCAAAGCGAAACACTTGGACGTACAAGTCCCCCTATCTAGCAACTCTGCAGCTGATCCTTAAGCTCTCTAAGCTCCGCCAGCTCATCTGGAACAACGTCGGAAAACTCTCGCACAATAGGAACCTGGTCCAACAAACCCACTGTGGCTCCGGTATCACAAATGAAAGCAAAGAATTCTCGACATCTTCTCCTCAAAAGCCGACTTGCGAAAAAGGCTAAAATCAAGCTATGAGGGGCGTCACCACTGTCCCCCTACACAACAAGAACTGACTTGCCGGGAAGACGAAATCTGACTGTCTTCTCGCGGAAGTCCACAGATGCATATGTAACACCTGAGATTGTGTTTAGTGGTAATTGTGTGTTAATGTGGGGTTTTTGGTAAAAAGTTTACCAAAGCGGGTTTCTAATAATTTATCTGGTTTTATGGATATTTTACTAGAATTTTATCTCGACTACACACACTTGTGCATGTTAATGTGGGTTAAATCTAGGGTTACCATGTTTAGGTGAGCATGTGGGTTAACCATGTTTAGGCAACCATGGTGATCTAACCCACTTGGTTAAGCTAATTAGTTTTAACTAAGGGTTTTAGCTTTGTTAAAGGGTGATTAGGGTTAAGGTTGACTTGTGTTGAGGTGAGAAAGGATTCGATGGTTGTCATGCTAGCATTTTTTGAGAGAGAGAGAGAGAGGTGGCTCTAGGATTGTGTCACACTCCATTCTTTTCAAAAACTTTTTACTTACCTTTCAAACTCTTCTCACTCATATCCTTCTCACTCACACACACATCACCAATACAACAGTAGCAGCTGCATCAGCATCAGCACCATCTTTAACATCAGCCACACCAGCCCCTAGCATCATTGCTAACAACAGCTATAGCCTTGATAACAACAGCTGCAACAACAGCCTCATCAGCAGCCCAGCTCCATATACAACACTCACACAACACTTCACCAACACAACACTTCACCACAACAATTTAGCAGTAGTAGCAGCTGATGCTGCAAACCAAAAACAACAGCAACAACATCTGCAGTGAGCAGATCAGCACATTTCAGCCAAAGAATTGAAGCACTGGAGCTGTAGCAGCAGCACTTCAGCAGCACTACACACTTCTCCTTCTTCTCTTCTCCTTCATCTAGGATCTCTAGAGGTATAAACTCTTTAACCCGACTTATATTTGCTAAAGTAATGGTTATTTAGTTAATTTAGTGTTTATTATGTAGATTAGTGTTCGTTTTGGGTAATTTAGGTGAGTTTTGGCAAAGTGATGGTTGTGATGGTTAGAATAGCATTATTAGGCGCTGTTGAGACTAGATCACCCAAGATTTGTCCCAGATTTCACAAAAATACCCGATTTGCCCGACTTGGTGTAATTTAGCAATTTTAGCGACTTTTTAGCCTCTGTAAAATCTGCTGTTTACCCGATCCACTCAGGTAAAAATTGAGAAGACTGTAGCACAGTGACCTTAGCAGACACACACACACAAAGCACGGGGATCCACCTCCAAGTTGTGGCCGCCGGTTTATTCCATCTGGCCGCAAATTGCGGCCAGATCAGGGGTTGGGGTGTTGGGTTTTTGGGTGTGGGGTTCTGCTGGATAGATTAGTGTGTTGGTATCTGTTACTTTTTGAGTTTGGCCCAGAGGCAAAATCTGGAGCTTTAAACGATTTATCGATGTTTTTAACTTGTGCGACACGCGCGTGATCCACGTGGTTCTGTGGCGCGCTGCGCGATACAGCGCGTCGGAGTGGGTTTCTGGTGAGTTTGCGTGCGTCGCGACGTATCGTGTGCACGCGCGTTTAGTGTCACGCACGCGTATCCCTTTTTAGCGATATATCGCATTTTTGCAAGATTGCCTTATGTGTGACTTTTGTAAATTCTAGGTTCGCCGGCGGAGACTTCGAGTGCAGTGGAGAAAGGAAAGCAGGTGGTCGGACACACCTAGCGCGGGATCACAGGTGAGTAGATGTAACATCTACGGGGGACGATCGTTTGGATGGCGCAAGTCGCCCGCTAGATTTAGTAAACTTAAAAACTACTTATGACATTAGAAATCATATACTTGCATGATATTTGCTACAATCAGGATCTATATACTGCACCTACCTGTGTGAACTCATTCTGTAGGACACATGCACCATTATCAGGGTTTTTATATGCCGCACGAGCACTATTCATGTGGACACACACACCCTGGTAATTGCCATGTCACGACACTAGATAACTTATAATCTGAAACATGTAAATAATTGATGCTTAGACCTGTGCTATTGCAATAAATCTTTAAAGTAAAACCGTAGAATTGCTATTCATGTGCATATACGTCATTATATTATTTGTTCATGCCTAGTTATTAATCATACATTGCAACTTGAACATTGATACCATATGCATTCATTATCATTGACATATGCACCTATGATGATTTCTTGAGATTTCATGATATTTCTGGATTTCGGGGGAAAGCCGCAAGATTTACAACCTTATTATCTTTTAAAATATGAAAAATTGCGATTTTCTAGTGATGTAAAGTGTCGTCCATCATGAGTTTGCTGTGGTTTTCGAGACCCGTTTCGAGGAGGTGGATGAACCGTCTCGGGTACATGGTGGGCCCGGTAAGGTATCCCGGGGCAAGAAGATTGCAGGAGATGGCGTTGAGCCTGGCAGGGGACGGATGACCTACCGGTGACTTCATTTGGCACGGCGGATATCCAGAGGATACCGACCGTGGCCGCGAGATGATGAGATATTGATATTTGAGATGGGTCAGCCGGACGGCTGAGGCCAGAGATACTATGACATGGATATATGAGATTTGAGACAGTTTTTGAAGTGTCGTTGCCGGACATGGATTTTTTTGTTGATTCTATGGATATTATGCTGATATTTAAAAAGAGTTTCAAAAACAAAAGAAAGAATGGGTATTATACTTACATGTTGAGATCTTGAGTTGATTCATATGGCATACATACATGCTAGTACATTTATGTGGCATACATACCTGCTAGTACATTCATGTGGCATACATACCTGCTAGTACACTGATGTTGTATACATACGTGCTAGTACATCCAGCCATACCTGTTTTAGAGATGCTAGGTACTTGTGTGCATGCATGCGATAACTTTTGTAGATGTTATTTATTACTCACGAGCTGGCAACTCACCCCCGTTGTGCCATAGCTTTTCTGCAGGTCCGCTCCGTCAGTACTGTAGCGGCGGACACTTTAGCTCATTTTGCCCTTTTTGCCTGGACTCGAGGCTTTTGCTCATAGGTGGGTTGTTATCATTTTGTACCACCTTATATATATTCATTGTACCTAGAGCACTCCATCTACTATTTCAGCTGTACCAGTTTATTTGGATTATTGTATATTGACCTAGAGGCGAGGTTGTGAGACTTGTGGATTTTATGTTATTTGGGGTCGCGCTCACTTGAGTCGACATGTTAGTTTACTTGTGCTTTCATGCTTATTTATGCACATTGTTATTTTACATTGCGTGTGATTTGTAACCGCCTTGAGGCGAAGAGCTAGCTCCCGCTTGGGGATGCCATTATTCATTGATATTTATGTTTTGTACCCGTTTTGGGGGCTTGTTTTACAAAGGAGGCTCTGTCGAAATTTTTGGAAAAAGGGATGTTTCTTTTAACAGAACTCGATGTGATTTAATGGAATAAAGTGCTTTAAATGAATTGGTTTTTCCTTCACTCTATTTCTAAATCAGGTTTTGATTTCTGGGCTTCGGCTTACTTATTTTACGGACGCCTTGAGACGTTTCGTAACTTAAGTGCCGGTCACGTTCCGTACCTTGCGGGTCGTGATAGCATAGCACGTACCTAACCAGTCTGTGCCCAGGAGAACGTCAAAGTCCAACATCTCCTGAAGGATCAAACCGACGGACGAATCTCTATCTCCTACCCAAATGGCACACGACCGAAACACATGTTGCACAACTAAGGAATCGCTAACAGGAGTAAACACAACAAACGGCTGATCTAGCAAACACGACTCTCAGCCCAGCCACAGCACGAAGTGTGTAGAACAAACGAGTGCATAGATCCCGAATTAAACAACATACGAATCAAAAGAATATATGAATTAAGAATACCTGAACACTCTGCATTGGATGCCCGCGTGTCCCGATGAGTAGAAGCAAACACTCGTGTCTGCTCTCTACCCGCAACTGGTTGAACTCCTCCTCTACCATCTTGTCCCCTCTGAACGAACCCTTCGCGACCACGACCTCTCTGAACATAAGTCTGACGCGGTGCCAAGGAACAATTTCTGATGAAGTGATGAAGGCTCTCGCATCGAAAACATCCTTTCGATGACTGTTGACCCTCCTAGGGATAAGAGCTAAACAACTGTCCTCGTCCCAAGCCTCTGCTACTCCCGCGACGTGCACGAAATCTGTCACGACGACTAAGCCTCTGTCTCTGGGCTAGTACACCTGCACTAGCCCTCCTCTGTCCTCGAACTCCCAAAGTCTCGGAAAGATGCTCCTCATCTAATAGGGCTGCGTCCACTGGTGCTGTATACGTGACACAATACTGTGTGCTGATGGCAAGGAATAACTGGGTAACAGGGGTGGCAAGCTTGTAGGGTTCCTAGGCACACTCAAGTGGTTCCACAAGGCATCAACCATGCCAAATTCAAAAATCTAGGTGCCGAGAAACCCTAATGAAGATCGTTAACTAGAAATTAGGCGAAACTAGAAGCTAGTTAACAACTTAACTAAGAGTGAACGGAAAATACAACCTTTGTAGATCCTGTCCTCCACCTCCATAGCTCCGTGTTGACGTCCCTCCGCTGCGATCATCGGATCCCAGACCCTGGCGATGGTTTCGTCGGAGAAATGATCGGGCTAGGTCGTCGACTTCGATGCTGAAGATGATCTACGTCGAGGCAACTCAAGATCAAGCTCCACCTTCACCAAGTCATGAAACTTGTGAAGAAAACACCCTATACTACATGGCAAGTGGTAGAGGATGAAGAAATAGGAAGTGGGTTCACTTTTGATTTGGATTTCTCACTTGGAATCATCACTTAGAAATTTCAAGCAAAGGTTTTTCTTTTTCTCTTCATGAAGAAGATCAAGAAGAAGAATGAAAAAAGAATTATCAATAATAGAAAAACAAGTGATGGTTATCATAATGCAACCATGGTTAAGTGTAGAGAATAAACTAGGGTTAGGTGAAAGGTTAGGTTAAGCAAAAGAAACAAAAATGGTTGAACTTTTCAAAGCTTCATGAAGCTTCAAAGTAAATCCAAAAGAAGCAACCATTTCTTTTCTTGCTATAAATAATAAATAAATAAAATAAATAATCAAGAGAAGATAATAAAACCCTAACCATTCACTTAAACATGGTTTAAAGTAAACATAAACCCAAGTTTGCATGTATCATCAAACATGATACAAACAAGTGCACAAAAATATATCATATATACAATGTGCACATCAAGTAAGAAAATCCATCATAAGTGAACAAATATTAGTTAATGTGAAGTGATATATCAAATATATAATTATACATTAAATCATTAAATCAACACTTGATTAAAGATCCGGTCATATCGCCTATGACCGACTAATATCCAATGTATCGACTTATCGAATCAATGCTCGATTCGATAACTAGGTTATATCGCATACAACCAATCGATGCAATCATCGCGAGAATAGAATACGGTATCACATACACGCATTATTCTCGGTCCCACACATATCTTATATGTTAGTTATATGTATGCCCTATAGGCCATTACTGTACATTGGATGTATATTGTAGTGGATGCTGGGACATATATAGGTAGGACTTTCTTGCTCGACATGATAGTACGCTATCTGGTTGCTCTTTATCTCAACATGTATACTTTCTGTCTTTCTGATTACATGTTGATAAAGCCCTTAGGATGTGTACTCGACTTCCAGGACTATGATGCAGATCATACTAGTGGGGCCTGGGTAGTCCATGAGTACATCCTTCAATGTTCCTAGTCGTGGGAATATCGAGACGGGGCATCGATATTCCAGAGTAGACTAGCGTATATCTTCTCGACCCATGCGATGGGCGATGGATGATCCCATATCCATTGGTGTTTGACATCAGAGATGGTATACGGGTGCTCAGTGGAGACTGGGTACACTGAACGGACTCGCCGAGAACTCCCAGATGGTATTATACCTCACGTCAGATGGCAGTTCTCTGGTGACACTGGTGCAGCTTAGTCTGTTGACCCGAGATCGTCATAGAGTCTTGTGTGTCTCCCACCGTGCTTTGATTTCCACCCTACCACGGCTCTGCTGAGTTGTGCAAACAGGTGGTTGTTGGGTACAGTCCCGATTCACATGGAGGCAATGAGCGATAGGAGGGGATTCGTTTCTCCCGGTATTGGGGGTTGATGTTGCGCTATCAACGACTGGACATAACAGGAAATCCCTGGCCAGGGTTGCAGTGATATACTGGTAAGAGTTATCAGTAGTTTCACGATTGTTATGGACCTTATATCGGCATGACTTTGTTAGTTATAAGTATGCCCTAGAGGCCATTACTGTACATTGGATGCATATTGTAGTGGATGCTGGGACATATATAGGAAGGACTTTCTTGCTCGACATGATAGTACGCTATCTGGTTGCACTTTAATCTTAACATGTATACTTTCTGTCTCTCTGATTACATGTTGATAAAGCCCATAGGATGTGTACTCGACTTCCAGGACTATGATGTAGATCATACTAGTGGGGCCTGGGTAGTCCATGAGTACATCCTTGAAATGTTCCTAGTCGAGGGGATATCGAGACGGGGCATCGATATTCCAGAGTAGACTAGCGCATATCTTCTCGACCCATGCGATGGGCGATGGATGATCCCATATCCATTGGTGTTTGACATCGAAGATGGTATGCGGGTGCTCAGTGGAGACTGGGTACACTGAACGGACTCGCCGAGAACTCCCAGATGGTATTATACCTCACGTCAGATGGCAGTTCTCTGGTGACACTGGTACAGCTTAGTCTGTTGACCCAAGATCGTCATAGAGTCTTGTGTGTCTCCCACTGTGCTTTGATTTCCACCCTACCACGGCTCTACTGAGTCATGCAAACAGGTGGTTTTTGGGTACAGTCCCGATTCACATGGAGGCAATGAGCGATAGGAGGGGATTCGTCTCTCCCGGTATTGGGGGTTGATGTTGTGCTATGCTCGACTGGCCATAATAGGAAATCCCTGGCCAGGGTTGCAGTGATATACTGGTAAGAGTTATCAGTAGTTTCACGAATGTTATGGACCTCAAGTCGGCATGACTTATCGAGCTACTGGGGTCTGACGTTTACCACCCCTAGGCGAGATATGCGACATATCAGACGAACAGACCGGACCGTACGGTAGTGTTACTGGTCGGATTCACTGGAGTGTGAGCGGGCTTGCTCGTCGATCTTCAGATCGCTCAATACCCGGGTGGCCGTTACGTTTAGCAGACCGCTTGCGGCTTGTGGGTGTTTGATATGATCATCGCCTGCTGCCGGCGTATTGACGAGTCTTTAGAGTCCTACACAGAGGTTTCCTGGCTCAAGCGAAACGAAATAGGAGCGCATATGAGATATGTGCGGGACCGAGAATAATGCGTGTATGTGATACCGTATTCTATTCTCGCGATAAATATATCGAATGGTTGTATGCGATATAACCTAGTTATCGATTCAAGCGTTGATTCGATAAGCCGATATATTGTATACTAGTCGGGTGTGTGCGACATAACCGGGTCATTGAATCAAGTGTTAATTTAATGATTTAATGCATATTTATATATTTGATATATTACTTTGCATTAACTAGTATCGGTTCACTTTAAATGGATTTTCTCACGCGGATGTGCACATTGTATATTCGATATAGTTTTGTGCACATGATTGTATCATGTTTGATGATACATTCTTGCTTGGTTTTGTGTAAAGTGTTAAACCATGGTTAATTGGTGATTAGGGTTTCTTTTTCATTTACTTAATCATTTATTTATTCCTTTTATTTATTTTGGAAAAAGGAAAGATAAAGAGATAAGAATGGTTGCTAGATTTGTTTTTATTTGAAAGCTTCTTGAAGCTTTGACCTTAGTCCACCATTCTTGTCTTTTATCTAACCCTAACCACTATCTAACCTAAGTTAAGTCTCTACACTAAACCATGGTCAATGATATGATAAGTATTGTATTTTATTTTCTATTTTAGAAAAAGTTATCATATCATCTTCTTCTTCTTCATCTTCTTCTTCCATGGATGTAGCTTGCTACTCCAATGGCAAGTGTTGAAAAAGTGTGAGAAATCCAAAACTAAAGTTTACCCACTTCCTATTTCTTCATCCTCTATCTATTGCCAAGTAGTATAGGGTGTTTCCTTCACAAGTTTTCCAAGCTTGATGAAGTTGGAGCTTGTTCTTGCGATATCTCGACGTAGATCATCTTCGGCATTGAACCGACGATCAAGCTCGCCTATTCTTCGATGATACCGATACTTGAGTTCCGGATTCATTTTGGACAGCCGAGGGGACTTCGTTGCGGAGCCGTGGAGGTGGTGGACCGGATCTACAAAGGTTGTATGTCCGTTCCCTTAGTTAATTTGTTAACTAGTTTATGTTTCGCCTAAATATCTAGTAAACGATCCGTAGTCGGGTTTGTAGGCACCCGTAAAATTCATATTTATGCATGTTTGGTCACTTGTGAAACTTCACTAGAGTGCCTAGGAACCCTACAGTGGTATCAGAGCTACTAGGCATTAGATGTCGACCTATGGGGGGTTCTCACTGTGTGACAGTGTGGCGAAGCATAGGCTCTTACCCCCAGGGTGTCCCGAGACCGGAAGGTGTTCCGGCGGGTTGTAGTCTTCGCGAGGGGGCATGCGTAAAAAGTAGTTGCTGAGGGACCCGTTGGTGCCACGGCGACCCCATTGGATGGGGTGGCTGCCTGACCTACAGTGGTATCAGAGCCTAGCTAGAGCCTTAGGCGATGCGTAGACGGAATTTGAAGTCCGATCGAACCGAAAACCTACATCCAACTTGCTCTCTGTACTTTTTTCAAATTTGTGGCTTTTTGCAAATTAAAAATATGCAGAAAAATAAGCAGGGAAATCTAAGAATTACGGTGCAAAAATTACCTAATGATCCCTCAAAAGTGCGGCGGAACCGCGGCATTAGCGTGCTAATGCGGCCCTTCCGCCGCCGTTTTGTCTTATTAGGCACTCAATTTTGCACAGTAACTCCTATTTTTCAGTGTTGGTTTTCCTGGAATATTTTTTTCTGAAATCAAGAGTTGAGTATTTTGGGTTGTATAGGGGGTTCGTACATTCGATCGGATTGTCAAATTTTGTCTATGTGTTTTTCCGGATAATTTTTGAATATGTTAAAAAGTTCGACCGGATATAAATACCCAATTTTTCCCCTGTCGGGAAATTTCCAAGTGTTGGAGATTTCTGTAGTTTAATCACGTTCTAAGTAGTGCAAGTAACGCGATGGTCCCTCTAGAAGACACAAACCTTAACTCGATTATGTGACCGTCTTGAACTGCCCTTTGAACCTTCGGGTTTGGGGCAGTACGGCGTGCCACATGTGAGGCGTTGGCTTGACCCTTCTACGGCTGGATCGTTGGTACTGAGGCACGAACGGAATGTTGTTAGACTTGTTTCATGTGTTGATCTGTTTCGGGAAAAGTTGGGTGTTAGATTGTTCGATCGAAAAGTTTAACATTTTCTGTTTATCCGGAATGGGATACAATAATTGGAATTCACAATAAGTTATATGATAACTGAATGAATGTTATAAACATAGCAATTTAGTCTCACTTGATCGGTTGCCACGGAATTTTGATGTGATCAAAAGTCCGTCGCAATCACGTAGCGTACGCGGATACTCGCCGGGTAAACTTAATAGACAGCCTCACTTCATAGCCCCGACCAAGTGACTGTAGGAGAACCCCGTCGCCGAAAGCATCCGTTCGGATGCTCGCGGTAGCGGTGTTCCGCCTTGGTGCACTTCGTCGACGGTATCAGGGGTGCGGCCGTCTACTGAAGTTTGCGACGAGCATTCGATCAGGATGTCGGGAATCTTGTTGAATTACCCGACTTGGTATTGAAAAGTGTTTTCGATTTTGAGACTAAAATGCGGGGTTTATAATAGTTAGACATGTGATGTCTAAGAAATTCATTTGGTCAGGCATGCGATGTCTGAGGAGGTTGCGGATTCCAACTGTTGTAGTTTTACACTTTCTTTTCTGTGACCGTAAGTGTAATATGTGATATCGCCGGTTTCGTTGCTATATGTCAACGACAATTGGGATGGACATATTTACTTACGTTGATGACATGTGATGTTATGTGTTGCTGGATATGTTATATTGGATCGTCGTGTTTGAATAGCCGGGGGTTTTTTTTTATGTGAGATGAGTGTTTTTTTATTTTCATTCATGTAAAAACTTGTATGTAATATTCTTTTATTGGGGCACTTCCAGGTCGCGGAAGTAGTCACCATTTGTATATTATTTACTTTTCTGCACTAGGATAGACCCAAGGAGGGGAGCACAAGTAACCGGGTTCTGGGGTCCAGTGGGAGACCAACTCGAGGAGTCGAGTCCGGGTTTCCTAACCCTAGAATTGGCAGGGTTGCTTGCCGCTCTCATAGGGGTCTAGGGGTGTGGGATTGGCTATTCATCACGACCGTGGAATCCGTGTTTTATACTGGCTCGTATTAAAAACACGGACGTCCTAGTATATCCAATATTTCATATGTTTCTTCTGCTGTGTTTTATCTGTGATCATGCGATGTTCTGTGTTCTGTGACAGGTATTATATATAGTATATATGATATATTATATAGACGTTGCTTATGTTTTACACCCGCGCTAGCCCTGCCCCGCTCTGGCGTTAGTTACCTAACCTAACGGTGCAGACGGGACATCGAGGCGAATGCGGATGGCATAAGCGTACGTTATATTTATCTGTGATGGTTAGGTGGACTTAAATGATGGGATATTCATTAATGAGATTAATGAAAGAAAATAAACCTAAATGATGTTGTGGAATCGAATTTCAAAATAAAACAGGTAGCTACAGTTCTTGCTTTGCATCGCGGTGTTCATTATAGAACATCCTGCACCTTATTCGATAAGGAAAGGACCGAGATCCCTTCACCGGGAGTGACTCCTTTAGCAATAACTGGCAGATGCTACAACCCTCGGTTTGTCTTTGATCGCTTCTATAGTTTCCGCTTTGCACAGTGATATATATGATATATCCCGCACCTCATTCGACGAGGAAAGGGCCGACGATCCCTTCACCGGGAGTGACCCCTTTAGCAAAACTAGAAAAGCCTCGAAAACATTCCATTTAAAAACCATTTGATTCCACAACGAGATCAAGTTCAAAGCGTTAAAGGTTTTCCCAAAAACCAGCCGCAACCCTCCGTCATTTTAGGAAGTAGAGTACTTAGTATTCGTGCTGTGTTTGTTGACCATAGTCAAGGCACAGTGTACGGTAGCTAAGTGATGTCTTCCTACACCGCATATGATGCGATTAGTTAGGACAGTCGCGTGACTTTGTTGACCTTAGTTAAGGGTCATGTGGGTGGGTCTAATTAATCACGAAATGACGGGTAGAACTTGACTAGTACTTATGATTTGTTGACCATAGTTAAGGTCATAGGTGCTAGGGGTAAAAACCTTTATCGGGAGTTTCAAGTGTTGAAATTTGCAATGAGATTGCATACCTTCTATGTGATAGTTGGATCCCGATACCCACTGCGAGTAATTGTTACTCCTGGGAGAGTTTTGCACTTTGCAATTAGCCGATCAAGTAGGTGTCTAGAAAGGTGTCAACGGGGTTACGCCTCTGGGAAAACGAGGTTTACTGTAATTAGGTCCGTACGAAAGCACGGGGAACCTCCCTCAAAGTACCGACACTGGCCTGGCTGAAAGATTGGCGAACTTGTAGAGTGTAATTAATCCCGGCTAGTCTTCCCTTTTAAGGTTTGAAGGAAGATTTGATAAAAACAGTGGGAGCCATCCTGATTAGATAAAATAAATAACCAATCTGATCTTGCAAGAGCGCACGCAGAGTGTTTTCTTCTCTCTCTCTCCTGGTAGCGACCATATCACGCCTTAATCAAGATAATAATACGGATGTATTGACCGAACCTGCTTGTTATTCTGAGCTGGGGAACGTTGGTCCCGCTCCAACTTATAATTGTTATAAGACAGAGCAGGAAATAGGGGAATACCAGAATTCCCATGCCGCCCAAACGAAGAAAGTGCATATGATGCATCTCCTTCGGGTGTGTTCATTACAAAGAACTGTTTCTCAGTATCCTCTGAATCCTGGGTATATGATACCGGATCAGGATCCCAGATATGTAATCTGTTACATAGGGCTACAGAAAGGTAGAAAAACTGAGAACGGGTGATAAGTTTCATGAGGCAGAAAACGGGGCAAGTGTTGCAGCCAAGTCTGTTGGTCACTGTCACCCTGTATTAAGAATACATTGATTCTGAACAAATGCTATTAGATACCGAACCTGATATACAAAATCATATCAGTCTCTTTATTAGTAAAGAAAGGATATAATTTTGTATTGATGGATAATGTTTTGAACATTTCCTATATCAAAAGTTGATCGGTTCAGGCACGTTATCTAAAAGCATTGACGTTCTAAATCAAACTACAGTTCTTAATATTCAGAGCACACACAACAGGAAGACTTCAGAAATGAACGAATCCTTCTTGAGGCATTGTAGGCTAGGTCATATCAATGCGACCCGACTGGCTGAAGCTACATTTAGATATATATTTAAATCAGTTTGAATTTACATCTTGTGAAACTTGCCAGTCATGTCACAAAGATAAGATGACCATAGCTCCGTTTACTGGAAACAGAGAAAGAGTTAGTAAACTCTTGGGATGATACATGTTGATGTATGTAAGGTCCCCTGTCTACACATGCCAGGACTGGTTCTTTATACTTCATTATGTTCTTTGATGATCTCTTCAGATTCAGACATATGTTCTTGTTGAAACACTAGTCCGAACCTTTTGAGATATTCACAGAATATAAGTTAGAAGTAGAGAACCAAAATACGGGTATAAGTATTATATCCTTTGATGTGATCAAGGAGGAGAATACTTGAGCATGGAATTCCTGGACTATTCTAAAGGAGAATGAGATTCTCTCTCAGCATTACTCCTCCGAATACACCATAGCACGATGGTATATCGGGGCGGAGCAATCGCACCCTATATGATATGGTGTTCTCTATGATGAGTACTACTGAGTTACCTTTTTCCTTTTGGGAGTTATGCACTTATGAAGTTGCATACCTATTGAATTAGGTTCGAATCAAATCACTGCCTACCATTCCATATGAGATATGGTATGGGAAGAGCCTATCTCTTAAGTGAGTTAAGATTTGGGGTTGTCCGGCCTATGTTTAAAGCAAAATCCGGACAAGATCGAGGCAGGATCGGTTCTGTAGACCTGGAAAGGTTCCAGCTATACAAAACTGCAGTTGATGATTTGACAGAACCATAAGATTCTATAGTTCCCGACGAACCTCAGCCTCTCCGCCGATCTAGTAGGGTTTCTCATCCACCTGAGAGATACCTCGGTTTCTCGATGACAGTGGGAGCAAGGATTGCATCATGAGATGATGACCCAACTAGTTTCGAGCAGGCCATCGAGAGTAGGGACTCTGTAAGAATGGCTGGATGCTTAGCGATCTAAGATGGAATCCATGTACACCAGCAAAGTATGGACTTTAGCTGCTATATCTGAAGGGTTAAATCCCCATCAGGAGCAAGTATATCTTGAGAAGATTACTTGGTGTAGATGGAAAAGTTGAGACTTTCAAAGCTAGACTTGTTAAAGGTTTTCGTCATCGACCAGGCGTGGATAATGATGAAACCTTTTTCCGGTAACTATGCTTAAGTCTGTCCAGATCCTACTTACCACGGCTACATACCATAACTACGATATCTGGCGGTTGGGTGCCATGACTGCTTTTCTAAATACTGATTTAGAAGAGAACGTCTATAAGAACACAGCCAGAGGTCTTCGTAAACAGTGGGAGCAGCGGAAACGTGTGCAAGTTGCTTTACATAATGAAGCAGGCATTGCGGAGTTGGAACGTCTGTTTTGATGTGATAGTCAAAGTGTTTGACTTCATCAAAATGGTAGGCGAACCTTGTATATACAAAAGGGTAGTAGAGAGTAAGGTGGTCATCCTCGTATTGTACGAAGACAACATACTCTTGATAGGAAAAGAGTTTCCTATACTACGATCGGTCAATCTCCTTTTATCACAAGGATTCTCCAAATAGGATAAAGATGATACCTCCTAAATCCTGATATTTGGACCTATGAGATAGATCTAAAGGGATATTAGGGTTCTCACTAGGTATAGTGAGATTGTATCAATCGATCCTGAGGAGAATCACTGGAAGTGTTCCAGGGTGATAAAGACGACTGAATGTCAGTCACAGGCACTGCCTTTACCCTCAGTAAAAGGACGGTATGTTGGAAGAGTTCCAAGCTCGATACCATGGCAAACTAGACGATTAAAGGCTGGTAACATCGCTATTAAAGATACTACCAAAGAGGAAGTTTGGGTGTATATTGGTTCATAAGATGAACTAGGTTCCTTCCATTGTATGACAATGGAAGTGTGGCTTTGGCCCTGGAACCCTGGTCCCATCAGTGACCCAGACATAATCTAAGGCAGCATCACCTGATCATGGAGATAGTTGATCTCCACGTTGATCGAGGTTAGGAGAGTAGACTCAGAGGACAACACGGCGGATCCACTCACGAAGGCCTTTTTCCCAAAGAGAGACTTTTAGGGGATGGTTGAGTATGTGATACTGCAACCACTGCTACAGATGGCCCTAGTGCAAGTGGGAGATTGTTAGTTATAAGTATGCCCTAGAGGCCATTACTGTACATTGGATGCATATTGTAGTGGATGCTGGGACATATATAGGAAGGACTTTCTTGCTCGACATGATAGTACGCTATCTGGTTGCACTTTAATCTTAACATGTATACTTTCTGTCTCTCTGATTACATGTTGATAAAGCCCATAGGATGTGTACTCGACTTCCAGGACTATGATGTAGATCATACTAGTGGGGCCTGGGTAGTCCATGAGTACATCCTTGAAATGTTCCTAGTCGAGGGGATATCGAGACGGGGCATCGATATTCCAGAGTAGACTAGCGCATATCTTCTCGACCCATGCGATGGGCGATGGATGATCCCATATCCATTGGTGTTTGACATCGAAGATGGTATGCGGGTGCTCAGTGGAGACTGGGTACACTGAACGGACTCGCCGAGAACTCCCAGATGGTATTATACCTCACGTCAGATGGCAGTTCTCTGGTGACACTGGTACAGCTTAGTCTGTTGACCCAAGATCGTCATAGAGTCTTGTGTGTCTCCCACTGTGCTTTGATTTCCACCCTACCACGGCTCTACTGAGTCATGCAAACAGGTGGTTTTTGGGTACAGTCCCGATTCACATGGAGGCAATGAGCGATAGGAGGGGATTCGTCTCTCCCGGTATTGGGGGTTGATGTTGTGCTATGCTCGACTGGCCATAACAGGAAATCCCTGGCCAGGGTTGCAGTGATATACTGGTAAGAGTTATCAGTAGTTTCACGAATGTTATGGACCTCAAGTCGGCATGACTTATCGAGCTACTGGGGTCTGACGTTTACCACCCCTAGGCGAGATATGCGACATATCAGACGAACAGACCGGACCGTACGGTAGTGTTACTGGTCGGATTCACTGGAGTGTGAGCGGGCTTGCTCGTCGATCTTCAGATCGCTCAATACCCGGGTGGCCGTTACGTTTAGCAGACCGCTTGCGGCTTGTGGGTGTTTGATATGATCATCGCCTGCTGCCGGCGTATTGACGAGTCTTTAGAGTCCTACACAGAGGTTTCCTGGCTCAAGCGAAACGAAATAGGAGCGCATATGAGATATGTGCGGGACCGAGAATAATGCGTGTATGTGATACCGTATTCTATTCTCGCGATAAATATATCGAATGGTTGTATGCGATATAACCTAGTTATCGATTCAAGCGTTGATTCGATAAGCCGATATATTGTATACTAGTCGGGTGTGTGCGACATAACCGGGTCATTGAATCAAGTGTTAATTTAATGATTTAATGCATATTTATATATTTGATATATTACTTTGCATTAACTAGTATCGGTTCACTTTAAATGGATTTTCTCACGCGGATGTGCACATTGTATATTCGATATAGTTTTGTGCACATGATTGTATCATGTTTGATGATACATTCTTGCTTGGTTTTGTGTAAAGTGTTAAACCATGGTTAATTGGTGATTAGGGTTTCTTTTTCATTTACTTAATCATTTATTTATTCCTTTTATTTATTTTGGAAAAAGGAAAGATAAAGAGATAAGAATGGTTGCTAGATTTGTTTTTATTTGAAAGCTTCTTGAAGCTTTGACCTTAGTCCACCATTCTTGTCTTTTATCTAACCCTAACCACTATCTAACCTAAGTTAAGTCTCTACACTAAACCATGGTCAATGATATGATAAGTATTGTATTTTATTTTCTATTTTAGAAAAAGTTATCATATCATCTTCTTCTTCTTCATCTTCTTCTTCCATGGATGTAGCTTGCTACTCCAATGGCAAGTGTTGAAAAAGTGTGAGAAATCCAAAACTAAAGTTTACCCACTTCCTATTTCTTCATCCTCTATCTATTGCCAAGTAGTATAGGGTGTTTCCTTCACAAGTTTTCCAAGCTTGATGAAGTTGGAGCTTGTTCTTGCGATATCTCGACGTAGATCATCTTCGGCATTGAACCGACGATCAAGCTCGCCTATTCTTCGATGATACCGATACTTGAGTTCCGGATTCATTTTGGACAGCCGAGGGGACTTCGTTGCGGAGCCGTGGAGGTGGTGGACCGGATCTACAAAGGTTGTATGTCCGTTCCCTTAGTTAATTTGTTAACTAGTTTATGTTTCGCCTAAATATCTAGTAAACGATCCGTAGTCGGGTTTGTAGGCACCCGTAAAATTCATATTTGTGCATGTTTGGTCACTTGTGAAACTTCACTAGAGTGCCTAGGAACCCTACAGACTTATCAAGCTACCGAGGTCTGACGTTTACCACCCCTAGACGAGATATGCGACATATCAGACGAACTGACCGGACTGTACGGTAAGTGTTACTGGATGGACTCACAAGAGTGTGAGCGGGCTTGCTCGTTGATCTTCTGATCGCTCAATACCCGGGTGGCCGTTACGTTTAGCAGACCGCTTGCGGCTTGTGGGTGTTTGATATGATCATCACCTGCTGCCGGCGTATTGACGAGTCTTTAGAGTCCTACACAGAGGTTTCCTGGCTCAAGCAAAACGAAATAGGAGCGCATATGAGATATGTGCGGGACCGAGAATAATACCAGTATAAGATACTGGATTCGATTCTTGCGATTTGTAACATTGATCGGTTATATGCGATATAGCCGGGTTATCGGATCAAGTGTTGATTCGATAATTTGTTACTATTGATATTAGTCGGTTATATGCGATATGACCGGATCATTAAATCAAGTGTCGATTTAATGATTTAATGTATAATTATATATTTGATATATTACTTTACATTAACTAGTATTGGTTCACTTAAGATGGATTTTCTCACTTGATGTGCACATTGTATATATGATATAGTTTTGTGCACTAGTTTGTATCATGTTTGATGATACATGCAAACTTGGGTGTATGTTTGATTTGAACCATGTTTAGGTTAATGGTTATGGTTTTAAATTATTCACTTATTCATTTTATTTATTTTCTTTATTTCTTTTGGCTAAAATGAAATGGTTGCTAATTTTGTCTTTTGTGGAAGCTTCATGAAGCTTTGAATTAGTAACCATTTTGTTTTATATTAAAACCTAACCATTAGCTAAACTAGGGTTTGCTCTCTACAAGAGTTAAATCTAACCCAAGGTTGCATTATGATAAGATCAATTGATTTTATTATTCTATCATCATTCTCATGATATTCTTCTTCTTCTTCTTCATCTTCATCAAGAAGAAGAAACCTTGCTACCTCCAATGGTGAAATGATCAAATGAGTGAGAAATCCAAATCTAAAGTCTACCCACTTCCTATTTCTTCATCCTCTACTACTTGCCATGTAGTAGAGTGTGTTGTCTTCACAAGTTTCTTGACTTGGCGAAGGCGGAGCTCGAGTTTGAGTTGCCTCGACGTAGATCATCTTCGGCATCGAAGTCAATGACCTAGCCCGATCATTTCTCCGACGAAACCATCGCCGGAGTCCGGGATCCGATGATCGCAGCGAAGAGACATCGTCACGGAGCTATGGAGGTGGACTACCGGATCTACAAAGGTTGTATTTTCTGTTCACTCTTAGTTATGTTGTTAACTAGTTGCTTGCTATCGCCTATACCTCTAGTAACGATCTAGTTTAGGGTTCTTCGGCACACATAAATTTTGAATTGGACATGTTTGATCTGTTGTGAGATCTCATGGGTGTGCCTAGGAACCCTACAGTTGTATCAGAGCCTAGCTAGAGCCATAGGCGATGCGTAGACGGAGTTAGAAGTCCGATCGAACCGAAACCCTAATTCAAACTTACTCTCTGTACATTTTCTGAAATCGTGGATTTTTGAGAATTAAAAATATGCAGAAAACCCAGCAGGAGATTCTAAGAATTACTGAGAAGCCCGTACTCCTGAGTCCATCAAAGCGCGGCGGAACCGCAGCATTAGCATGCTAATGCGGCGGTTCCGCGGCCCTTTAGTCTCCTCTTGCATTGAATTTTGCACAGTAATTCCTATTTTGCAGTGCTGAGTTTTCTGGGAATTTTTAATATTTACTCAAGAGTTGAGTTTTCTGGGTTGTATTGGGGACTCGGTGTATCGATCGGATTGTCTAATTTTGTCAGTGTGTTTTTCCGGGTAATTTTAGAATATGTTAAAAAAGTTCGACCGGATATAAATACCCACTTTTTCCCCTGCCGGGAAATTTCCAATTGTTGGATTTTTCTGTAGTTTAATCACGTTCTAAGTAGTGCAAGTAACGCGATGGTCCCTCTAGAAGACAACAAACCTTAACTCGATTATGTGACCGTCTTGAACTGCCCTTTGAACCTTCGGGTTTGGGGCAGTACGGCGTGCCACATGTGAGGCGTTGGCTTGACCCTTCTACGGCTGGACCGTTGGTACTGAGGCATGAACTGAATGTTTTTAGACTTATTTCATGTGTTGAGCTGTATTGGGAAAACCTGGGCGTTCGATTGTTCGATCGGAAAGTTTAACATTTTCTATTTATCCGGAATGTGATACAACATTTGGAATTCACAAGTAGTTATGAGATAACTGAATGAATGTTATAAATCTAGTAGTTTAGTCTCACTTGATCGGTTGTCACGGAATTTTGATGTGATCAAAAGTCCGTCGTAATCACGTAGCATACGCGGATACTCGCCGGGTAAACTTAATAGACAGCCTCACTCCATAGCCCCGACCAAGTGACTGTAGGAGAACTCCGTCGCCGAAAGTATTGGTTCGGGTGCTCACGGCAGCGGTGTTCCGCCTTGGTGCACTTTGTCGACGGCGTCGGGGGTGCGGCCGCCTACTGAAGTTTGCGACGAGCATTCGATCAGGATGTCGGGAATCTTGTTGAATTGCCCGACTTTATATTGAAAAGTGTTTTCGATTTTGAGACTAAAATGCGGGGTTTATAATTGTTAGGCATGCGATGTCTAAGGAATTCATTTGATTAGGCATGCGATGTCTAAAGAGGTTGCGGATTCCAACTGTTGTCGTTTTACACTTTCTTTTCTGTGACCGTAAGTGTAATATGTGATATCACCGGTTTCGTTGCTATATGTCAACGACAATTGGGATGCGCATATTTACTTACATTGATGACATGTGATGTTATGTGTTGCTGGATATGTTATATTGGATCGTCGTGTTTGAATAGCCGGGGGTTTTTATGTGAGATGAGTGTTTTTCCTTTTCATTCATGTAAAAACTTGTATGTAATATTCTTTTATTGGGGCACTTCCAGGTTGCGGATGATGTCACCATTTGTATATTATTTACTTTTCTGCACTAGGATAGACCCAAGGAGGAGGGCACAGGTAACCGGGTTCTAGGGTCCAGTGGGAGACCAACTCGAGGAGTCGAGTCCGGTTCTCCTGACCCTAGAATTGGTAGGGTTGCTTGCCGCTCTCGTAGGGGTCTAGGGGTGTGGGATTGGCTATTCATCACGACCGTGGAATCCGTGTTTTATACTGGCTCGTATTGAAAACACGGACGTCCTAGTATATCCAATATTTCATATGATATTTTCTGCTGCGTTATCTGTGATGTGATCATGTGATTTGTTCGGATAGATATTATATATAGTATATATGATATATTATATAGACGATGCTTATGTTTTACACCCGCGCTAGCCCTGCCTCGTTCTGGCGTTAGTTACCTAACCTGACGGTGCAGACGGGACATCGAGGCGAATGCGGATGGCATAAGCGTACGTTATATTTATCTGTGATGTTTAGGTGGACTTAATTGATGGGATATTCATTAATGAGATTAATGAAAGAAAATAAACCTAATTGATGTTGTGGAATCGAATTTCAAATTAAAACATGTAGCTACAGTTCTTGCTTTGCATCGCGGTGTTCCTTGTAGAACATCCTGCACATCATTCGATAAGGAAAGGACCGAGATCCCTTCTCCGGGAGTGACTCCTTTAGCAATAACTGGCAGATGCTACAACACTCGGTTTGTCTTTTGATTGCTTCTATAGTTTCTGCATTGCACAGTGATATATATGATATATCCCGCACCTCATTCGACGAGGAAAGGGCCGACGATCCCTTTGCCGGGAGTGACCCCTTTAGCAAAACTAGAAAAGCCTCAAAAACATTCCATTTAAAAACCATTTGATTCCGCAACGAGATCAAGTTCAAAGCGTTAAAGGTTTTTTTTAAAAACCATTCGCAACCCACCGTCGTTTTAGGAAGTAGAGTATTTAGTATTCGTGCTACGTTTGTCAACCATAGCCGAGGCGTAGTGTGCGGTAGCTAAGTGATGTCTTCCTACACAGCATATGATGCGATTAGTTAGGACAGTCATGCGGCTTTGTTGACCTTAGCCAAGGGTCATGTGGGTGGGTCTAATTAATCACGAAATGACGGGTAGAACTTGACTAGTACCTATGATTTGTTGACCTTAGCCAAGGTCATAGGTGCTAGGGGTAAGAACCATTATCGGGAGTTTCAAGTGTTGAAATTTGCAATGAGATGGCATACCTTCTATATGATAGTTGGATCCCGATACCCACTGCGAGTAATTGTTACTCCTGGGAGAGTTTTGCACTTTGCAATTAGCCGATCAAGTAGGTGTCTAGAAAGGTGTCAACGGGGTTACGCCTCTGGGAAAATGAGGTTTACTGTAATTAGGTCCGTGCGAAAGCACGGGGAACCTCCCTCAAAGTACCGACACTGGCTTGGCTGAAAGATTGGCGAACTTGTAGAGTGTAATTAATCCCGGCTGGTCTTTCCTTTTAAGGTTTGAAGGAAGATTTGATAAAAACAGTGGGAGCCATCCTGATTAGATAAAATATATAACCAATCTAATCTTGCAAGAGCGCACGCAGAGTGTTTTCTTCTCTCTCTCTCCAGGTAGCGACCATATCATGCCTTAATCAAGATAATAATACGGATATTGACCGAACCCGCTTGTAATACTGAGCTGGGAACGTTGGTCCCGCTCCAACTTATAATTGTTATAAGACAGAGCAGGAAATAGGGGAATATCAGAATTCCTATGCCGCCCAAACGAAGAAAGTGCATATGATGCATCTCCTTCGGGTGTGTTCATTACAAAGAACTGTTTCTCAGTATCCTCTGAATCCTGGGTATTTGATACAGGATCAGGATCCCAGATATGTAATCTGTTACATAGGGTTACAAAAGGGTAGAAAACTGAAAACGGGTGATGAGTTTCATGAGACAGAAAACGGGGCAAGTGTTGCAGCCAAGTCTGTTGGTCACTGTCACCCTGTATTACCAATACATTGATTCTGAACAAATACTATTAGATACCGAACCTGATATACAAAATCATATCAGTCTCTTTATTAGTAAAGAAATGATAAAATTTTGTATTAATGGATAATGTTTTGAACATTTCCTATATCAAAAGTTGATTGATTCAGGCACGTTATCTAAAAGTATTGATGTTCTAAATCAAACTACAGTTCCCAGTATACAGAAAACACACAAGAGGAAGAGTTCAGAGATGAACGATTCCTTTTTGAGGCATTGTAGACTAGGTCATATCAATGTGACCCGACTGGCTGAAGTTACATCTTAGATGCATATTTAAATCAGTTTAAATTTACATCTTGTGAAACTTGCCAGTCATGTCACAAAGATTAGATGACCATAGCTCTGTTTATTGGAAATAGGGAAAGAGTTAGTAAACTCTTGGGATTGATACATGATGATGTATGTAAGGTCTCCTGTCTACACATGCCAGGACTGGTTCTTTATACTTCATTACGTTCTCTGATAATCTCTCAAGATTCAGACATATGTTTCTGTTGAAACACAAGTCCGAACCTTTTGAGATATTCACAGAATATAAGCAAGAAGTAGAGAACCAATACGGGTATAAGTATTATGTCCTATGATAAGATCAGGGAGGAGAATACTTGTGCATGGAATTCTTGGACTATTCTAAAAAGAAAATGAGATTCTCTCTCAGTATTACTCCTCTGAATACACTACAGCACAACGTTGTATCAGGGCGGAGCAATCGCACCGTATTAGATATGGTGTGCTCTATGATGAGTACTACTGAGTTACCTATTTCCTTTTGGGGTTGTGCACTTGTGAAGTTGCATACCTATTGAATAGGGTTCGAATCAAATCAGTGCCTACCACTCCATATGAGATATGGTATGAGAAGAGCCCATCTCTTAAGTAAGTTAAGATTTGGGATTTTCCGGCCTATGTCAAAAGCAAAATCCGGACAAGATCGAGGCAAGGACAGTTCTGTAGAACTGGAAAGGTTCCAGCTATACAAAACTGCAGCTGATGATTTGACAGAACCAAAGGATTCAATAGTTCCCGATGAACCTCAGCCTCTCCGCCGATCTGGTAGGGTTCCTCATCCGCCTGAGAGATACCTTGGTTTCTCGATGACAGTGGGAGCGAGGAATGCATCATGAGATAATGACCTAACTAGTTTTGAGCAGGCCATCGAGAGTAGAGACTCTGTAAGAATGGCTGGATGCTTAGCGATTTGAGATGGAATCCTTATACATCAACAAAGTATGGACTTTGGTTGCTATATCTGAAGGGTTAAATCACCATCAGGAGCAAGTATATCTTGAGAAGATTACTTGGTGTAGATGGAAAAGTTGAGACTTTCAAAGCAAGACTTGTTAAAGTTTTTCGTCATCAACCAGGCGTGGATAATGATGAAACCTTTTCAAGTGGCTATGCTTAAGTCCATCCAAATCCTACTTGCCACGGCTACATACCATGACTACGATATCTGGCGGTTGGATGCCATGACTACTTTTCTAAATGATGTTTTAGAAGAGAACATCTATAAGTACACAGCCAGAGGGCTTCATAGAAAGTGGGAGCAGCGGAAACGTGTACAAGATGCTTTATAGGATAAAGCAGGCATCGCGGAGTTGGAACATCTGTTTTGATGTGTTAGTCAAAGAGTTTGACATCATCAAAATGGTAGATGAACCTTGTATAAACAAAAAGGTAGTAGGGAGTATTGTGAAGATCCTCGTAGAGTACGTGGATAACATACTCTTGATAGGGAAGGAGTTTCCTATGCTACGCTCGATCAATCTCCGCTTATCACAATGATTCTCCACATAGGATCAAAGTGATACCTATTAAATCCTGGGTTTTGGATCTATGAGATAGATCTAAATGGATGTTAGGATACTCACTAGATGTAGTGAGATGGTATCAATCGATCCTGGGGAGAATCACTGGAAAAGTTCCAGACTGATAAAGACGACTGAATGTCAGTCACAGGCATTGTCTTTACCCTCAGTAAAGGGACGGTATGTTGGAAGAATTCCAAGCTAGATACCATGGCAAGCTAGACGATAAAGATACTACCAAAGAGGCAGTTTGGGTGTATATTGGTTCATAAGATGAACTAGGTTCCCACCATTATGTGACAATGGAAGTGTGGCTTTGGCCCGTGAACCCTGGTCCCATCAGTGACCCAGACATATTCTGAGGAAGCATCACCTGATCATGGAGATGGTTGATCTCCAGGGTGATCGAGGTTAGGAGAGTAGACTCAGAGGACAACACGGCGAATCCACTCACGAAGGCCTTTTCCCAAAGAGAGACTTTTAGGGGATGGTTGAGTATTAGATACTACAACTACTGCTACAGATGGCCTTAGTGCAAGTGGGAGATTGTTAGTTATATGTATGCCCTAGAGGCCATTACTGTACATTGGATGTATATTGTAGTGGATGCTGGGACATATATAGGTAGGACTTTCTTGCTCGACATGATAGTATGCTATCTGGTTGCTCTTTATCTCAACATGTATACTTTCTGTCTCTCTGATTACATGTTGATAAAGCCCTTAGGATGTGTACTCGACTTCCAGGACTATGATGCAGATCATACTAGTGGGGCCTGGGTAGTCCATGAGTACATCCTTCAATGTTCCTAGTCGTGGGAATATCGAGACGGGGCATCGATATTCCAGAGTAGACTAGTGTATATCTTCTCGACCCATGCGATGGGCGATGGATGATCCCATATACATTGGTGTTTGACATCAGAGATGGTATACGGGTGCCCAGTGGAGACTGGGTACATTGAACGGACTCGCCGAGAACTCCCGGATGGTATTATACCTCACGTCAGATGGCAGTTCTCTGGTGACACTGGTGCAGCTTAGTCTGTTGACCCGAGATCGTCATAGAGTCTTGTGTGTCTCCCACCGTGCTTTGATTTCCACCCTACCACGGCTCTGCTGAGTTGTGCAAACAGGTGGTTGTTGGGTACAGTCCCGATTCACATGGAGGCAATGAGCGATAGGAGGGGATTCGTCTCTCCCGGTATTGGGGGTTGATGTTGCGCTATGCACGACTGGACATAATAGGAAATCCCTGGTCAGGGTTGCAGTGATATACTGGTAAGAGTTATCAGTAGTTTCACGATTGTTATGGACCTTATATCGGCATGACTTATCAAGCTACTGGGGTCTGACGTTTACCACCCCTAGGCGAGATATGCGACATATCAGACGAACTGACCGGACTGTACGGTAAGTGTTACTGGATGGACTCACAGGAGTGTGAGCGGGCTTGCTCGTTGATCTTCTGATCGCTCAATACCTGGGTGGCCGTTACGTTTAGCAGACCGCTTGCGGCTTGTGGATGTTTGATATGATCATCACCTGCAGCCGGTGTATTGACGAATCTTTAGAGTCCTACACAGAGGTTTCCTGGCTCAAGCAAAACGAAATAGGAGCGCATATGAGATATGTGCGGGACCGAGAATAATACCAGTATAAGATACTGGATTCGATTCTTGCGATTTGTAACATTGATCGGTTATATGCGATATAGCCGGGTTATCGGATCAAGTGTTGATTCGATAATTTGTTACTATTGATATTAGTCGGTTATATGCGATATGACCGGATCATTAAATCAAGTGTCGATTTAATGATTTAATGTATAATTATATATTTGATATATTACTTTACATTAACTAGTATTGGTTCACTTAAGATGGATTTTCTCACTTGATGTGCACATTGTATATATGATATAGTTTTGTGCACTAGTTTGTATCATGTTTGATGATACATGCAAACTTGGGTGTATGTTTGATTTGAACCATGTTTAGGTTAATGGTTATGGTTTTAAATTATTCACTTATTCATTTTATTTATTTTCTTTATTTCTTTTGGCTAAAATGAAATGGTTGCTAATTTTGTCTTTTGTGGAAGCTTCATGAAGCTTTGAATTAGTAACCATTTTGTTTTATATTAAAACTTAACCATTAGCTAAACTAGGGTTTGCTCTCTACAAGAGTTAAATCTAACCCAAGGTTGCATTATGATAAGATCAATTGATTTTATTATTCTATCATCATTCTCATGATATTCTTCTTCTTCTTCTTCATCTTCATCAAGAAGAAGAAACCTTGCTACCTCCAATGGTGAAATGATCAAATGAGTGAGAAATCCAAATCTAAAGTCTACCCACTTTCTATTTCTTTATCCTCTACTACTTGCCATGTAGTAGAGTGTGTTGTCGTCACAAGTTTCTTGACTTGGCGAAGGCGGAGCTCGAGTTTGAGTTGCCTCGACGTAGATCATCTTCGGCATCGAAGTCAACGACCTAGCCCGATCATTTCTCCGACGAAACCATCGCCGGAGTCCGGGATCCGATGATCGCAGCGAAGAGACATCGTCACGGAGCTATGGAGGTGGACTACCGGATCTACAAAGGTTGTATTTTTCGTTCACTCTTAGTTATGTTGTTAACTAGTTGCTTGTTATCGCCTATACTTCTAGTAACGATCTAGTTTAGGGTTCTTCGGCACACATAAATTTTGAATTGGACATGTTTGATCTGTTGTGAGACCTCATGGGTGTGCCTAGGAACCCTACATCATATGCGCTCCTATTTCGTTTTTCTTGAGCCAGGAAACCTCTGTGTAGGACTTTAAAGACTTGTCAATACGCCGGCAGTAGGTGATGATCATATTAAACACCCACAAGCCGCAAGCGGTCTGTTAAACGTAACGGCCACCCGGGTATTGAGCGAGAAGAAGATCAACGAGCAAGCCCGCTCACACTCCTGTGAATCCAACCAGTAACACTTACTGTACAGTCCGGTCTCGTCGTCTGATATGTCGCATATCTCACCTAGGGGTAGTAAACGTCAGACCCCAATAGCTCGATAAGTCGTGTCGATATGAGGTCTACAACAGTTTGAGAAACTACTGGTAACACTTACCAGTAAATCTCAGCAACCCTGGCCAGGGATTTCCGGTTATAGCCAATCGAACACAGCGCAACATCAACTCCCTATACCGGGAGAGACGAATCCCCTCCTATCGCTCATTGCCTCCATGTGATTCGGGACTGTACCCAAAAACCACCGTTTTGCACGCCCTCTTGGACGTGGTAAGGTGGAAATCAAAGCACAGTGGGAATCACACAAGACTCTATGACGATCTCGGGTCTACAGACTAACCTGTACCAGTGTCACCAGAGAACTGCCATCTGACGTAAGGTATAATACCATCTGGGAGTTCTCGGCGAGTCCGTCCAGTGTACCCAGTCTCTACTGAGCACCCGTATATCATCTCTGATCTCAAACACTAATGGATATGGGATTATCCATCGCCCATCTGTATGGGTCGAGAAGGTATACGCTAGTCTACACTGGTATATCGATGCTCTGTCTCGATACACCCACGACTAGGGACCTTGAAGGATGTACTTATGGACTACTATGTCCCCACTAGTATGATCCGCATCATAGTCTAGGTAGTCAAGTACACATCCTAAGGGCTTTACCAACATGTAACAGAGAGACGATCAGTGTACACGTTAAGGTAAAGAGCAACCAGATAGCATACTATCATGTCGAGCAAGAAAGTCCTCCCTATATATGTCCAAGCATCCACAACAATATGCATCCTATGTATAGTAATGGCCTCTAGGGCATACATATAACTAACAAAGCTTCTGTCGCTGCGCTCGACTGGCCTCAACCAATGACCTCATCATCTGGCGCAAGTCCTACATATCTGCCTCAAGTCTAGCGCTACGATCTATCGAAGGCGGATCAATCTGCTCTTGTGCAACGAGCATACCGTCCTGGTCAGTCCTTGTCCCAAACGAGTCAACTCTAACCTCGGCCCTCGCTGCCTCTCTCTGAGCCCTCAAAGTCATCAGTGGAAAAAGGCTAATTATGGAAATAGGATTCGATAAGAACACGAAAATCGAATCATAAAGATGTATATAAACACGGAAGGAATTTCAAGCAATTAGTACTTAGGTCACTTTGGGCGGAGTACCGTGTCGTAAGTATGCCGCAGACATACACACGCTATATCACTCTGCTTAAGCTACTTACTCCATCATACCAAGATCATTCTATACTCCGAAAGGTAAAACCTAGCGCTCTGATACCAACTTTGTCACGACCTGAAAATTGGCACGTGACGGCCCTTAAACCACGTAACGTCTACAGGCGTAACGCAATTTAAATAAGCCGAAAATCCAACAATCTAAACCATCAAAAGTAGTAAGTGATAAGAACATTGTTAAAACTTTTGAAACCTCAAATACAAATTCTTTAAAGTCCAACTTTTATTTCCTTTAAAATTTTGGCAGCACCTCCTTTGTAAAAACTAGCCCTAAAAAGGGTACATATAAAGATATAAGTAATAGCATCCCCAAACGGGAGCAAATCCACGCCCAAAGGCGGAAAACAACCACCACAATAGATATAAGACGCCGTAGCGAAGAAAAAGACGATATAAATAAAAACTGCATAAAAGATCTCCAAGTCACCAAATAATATACAATATCGTCCTCACATCACGTCTCTAAGTCAATACATGAAAGTGGTAGATGGAGAGTACATGGTACAAAAGATATACAATGAGCAACATCGGATAGCCGCAAAACCCACCTATAGCAAAACTGCTCACAGTCAGCCGAAGCGGTATCCGCTGCAAAAGATGATACAATAGGAAGAAGAAGCCCTGCCGTGACTGCCCTGAAGGACTACCTGCAAAACATTGTCGCACAACGAGGGTGAGTTGTCAACTCATGAATAGTAAATAACATATGCAGGTAATCGTAAGTATGCACGTACTGCGACATCTAACACATGCAAGATGATAGCAATAAATGGCAATATGTATATGCAACAGTCATGAAAGGTACTCTATCAGGTACTACTAATACATGAAGCAATGCATATCAAATAAATACTGAGTACGGAATAAAACACATCCTGTAAGTCTCATGAAACCTGAGTGTCTAACATCGATACCCGAAAACATCATGGAAACTAGTGTCTAGCCTCGACACATAAAAACTGATCTATCAGGAGTCGTCACCACGACTGTCCCTGATAGGTACGTACCATACGCTACCGAAACCCGAATGCCCAGCTTTGACACTCGAAATTCCACGTATCCATACGTACATGACTCCGGTCGGTATCTCCGCGATCACCGCTGAGCCCAATACTGTCACCGGTAGATAGGACTCCCTCACTAACTCATCGCCATCATCTGCGATCTTCTTGCCCCGGGGTACCTCCGGGCCCCCACCATGTACCCGCACACGGCCCACTCCACTCTTCACATAGGGTATATATCACAATCTCAGAACCGAGAAATCTCATGGTGGACGCATCAAAATATCATATCAAGAGAAACCGGATTTTTCAAATAATGCATAATTTCATGAAACTATCATGGTCCTCAAATCTAGAAAACATCAAGTAATGAATAAGTATATTTGTATAGATCATTATGATGATATATTATGTAGGTGTACATATATAACAGCGTCCCATACCATTGATATATATACATAAATATACATATATATATCAGCGTCCCATACCACTGATATATATACGCAGGAGTAAAACATCATATGAAATCCATATCTCAATGCGTAATCCATGAAATATAATATATGCAATATGAAACAGTAATATGAGCATATAAAGGAAAAACCGCTATTTAACTTCAACAAGTTATTAAATATATCACGCGGTTTCTAATTTCTCCGAAATCAAACGCAATATCATATAAAGGTGAACATGTAGCTATAGCCACGTATGCGTAACCATGTCGGTATAGCAAGATATGTGTATCTACCTATCAATAATGATGTAATACCCTCCAGGTATATGTGTAGCTATATCAAGGTATACGGGTGTACATGTAAGTATGTATGCAAGATGTACATGTAGCTATGTCTCATATGTGTATATACCTATCTCTAATGGTACAATACCATATAGATATATATGTAGCTAGTATGTAGGCATGGCAAGGCATATGGGTAAGCATGTAAGTATACATGTATGCTATATGTCATATGCACAATGGAATATGAATCAATATCTCTATGTCCCTAACCAATACAATATCATATATGTATAGGTGTTAACTGTATCTCGTATGTATATGGGTTGTGCTTGTCATGGTAATTATCGACGGAGTGTGTGTAGCATACAATTAGTGCTCGTGTAACATGAACTGTCAATAATGGTGTTGTGTCTCATAAATACTATATCCATATGCAAATAGGAAAATGAAGTATGCAACAAAGGTACACATGCAAAATCAATATCCATATATTTAATATCAAAAATCATATCATTTAATCTAGCCCAGACGTATAACGCCATGCAGGCGATTCCCCTGTAGATGTTAAATCTACTCACAGATGATCTCGGACTTGCTTTCCCTTCTTCGCAGCTTCTCCTGCGTCCCTAAGATCATAAACCAACAATATAACAAGTGTATATTAGCAATCGACCAATAACATGTAACCATTACGTTTGACCGACACACCAACTCTAAGCATACTCTCAAGTGTTCGTTTAGTGGATAACGTGCATAACGACACTACGAAACTAACCCAAGAGCAAAAACCACAAAAAGTACACGCACCGTGTCGGATAACGTAACGCGCAGTCGTAACATTAGAAACTAGTGAAGTGATCCCAGATTTTGTATACAGTACAAACATAAAAATCCAGCAAGACCAAACACACCTAAACAACTACAGACTAGCTACCCACCAAAAACCAAGCCCCAACTTCTCCAGGAGTCCGAGCTCGCCGGAAAAACCCTAAGTGTCGCCGGCTAAAACCGAGCCTAGGGGGTTCGTGCTTCAGATGAAGGCTTAGGGTCTCAGGTACAACACGACTACACTGCTAGATTTTCTAGTACACACACTGGGTCACAGCAGATCACAGATATCACAATATGACACTAAAATACGATATGTGCACGAAACTTTACTTTAAGAGTTCTAAACTGAAACCAATAAGCTACGCAACACTAAAAAGACCTACTTAACAGATAGAGATCATTACCTAACCACACAAGCTCAAAGATTCTAGCTTTCCAAGCTCCAAGGTATCCAAGAGGCAAAACAAGGTTTATGAAGTGATTTGGGTGATGTTTTGAAGAAGATTAGTATAGGTTTTGTGGTAAATGAGTAAGTGTTCAGTTGAGATGAAGTGAGATCAAGATAAATGAGAAAGAGATGAAGTGAGAGAGAATGAGAGAGGGTGAGATGAAAAGAGAGAGAGAGAGGTGAGGATAAGGGAGAGTGCACCATCACCATAAATGCAAGCATGCTCTCACATGAGTCACCATGCCACCTCCTCTCCAATCCAAAACACAAAGGAAAATATCTCCTCCTCACTCAATATATATAGGGCTTAGGGTTAAATGCTAGGTTAAGGTTTAATCAAAGGATTGGATTAGCTTAAGGTTGTCATGGTCACTAACAAGACTTACACAAACACACCCTCACATTAACATGTACATGTGTGTGTAAGCCATAACAAATAATAATAAATTATTAATTAAATGTTAAAAAATGTGAGGAACCCAAATTGGTAAACTTATTACAGAAAACCCGCATTAACGTTTAATTAACACTAATCGCATTCTAAGGTGTTACAGCCGTGTTGGAGATAGTGCCCTCAGAGTCAATTATTGGATCACAGGCACGTGATTGCAATGATTGAGGGAGGACCTATACCGGTAGGACAGTCTTACTTAAGATGATAGTATGCTATCTGGTTTATCTTTATCATCGTGGACTGCTTTAGGTGACCTTACAGGTCACTATTGCACGTTGATAGAGCCCTTAGGATTCTTGCTTGACTGCCAGCAGTATGATGGCGATCATATACGTGGGAGCTGGGGTCTATAAGTGCATCCTTAAATGGTCCCTAGTCGTGGGAGTTTCGAGACAGGGCATCGATACTCCAGAGTAGACTAGTGTATACAGTCGAGACCCCGACGAAGGGCGGTGGTCGGTCTCACAAGCCACTAGTGTCAGTTGGTTCACCTAAGATGTATACAGGTGCTCATTGGGTTATGAGTACACCGGATAGGACTCGCCGGGAACATGCTAGTTGGTCTTATACCTGACGTCAGATAGCAGTTCCCTGGTGACATGTGTACAGGTTAGTTCATCGACCTGGGATCGTCATTTATCTCGTGTGAGTTCCCAATGTACTTTGATTACTACCCTACCACGGCTCAAAGGAGGCGTGCAAACAGGTTTTAGTTGGGTACAGTCCCGAGCCACATGGAGGCAGTGAGCGGATCTGCAGGGGTTCGTCTCTCCCGGTATTGGGGGTGAGGTCGCGCTGTGTCTAGGAGAGCCATTACACAAAGCCCTCGGCCGAGGCAGGAGATTTACTGGTAGGTATTCCAGTAGTATCTCAGGGTGTTCTGGGCTACACTCCGATACGACTTGTACCGCTTTTGGGGGTCTGACTTTTACCAACCCCCTAGGCCCGCCATGCGATGCTCATAGACGAACGGACCGGACTGTACGGATATTGTCACTGACAGGCTCAGTAGGGTGTCAGGATGAGTTCGCTCATCGACGTCCCTTTTGGTCAATACCTGTTAGCCCGTTACGTATGGCTAATACCTCTGACGTGCTAGTGGTTAAATGCAAAACCAAAGTATTGACGAGTCTTTAGAGTCCCCCACAGACCGTTTTCTCAAGTTTTGGGCGAAACGCTGCAGAGGCCGTATAGAGATATGGCAGGGTTCGATCTTATACGTGCGGTATTGCAAGGATCAAGATCGGACGGATAATACTAGCGGGCTTTGGTTTAAGCCGGATCCTAGTATTGTACAGTGTAGATTTTGTCTCTTTGCATTTGTATTCAGTGGGAATACTAATGCGGGTATGTATATACAGTCGCGGGGTTTTCTTGTAATTTATTACGGGATCAGTTTTCTGAAGTTGCCAGTTTGCATTCCGTTTCGGCCTGTTTTTCTTTGTTCCTTCATGGCCGGATTTTTCTGATGGAGGGGCTAATTTGCAAATATGCAAATTAGCAATTGTGGTTATTTGTAAATGAGGGATTATGATAAATTCAAAGCATCTTTGCTTTTTCTTTCATCATTTCCTTAGCATTAATTGAGATGGGATTTGATGAGAATATGAGGGTGATGTTTTGAAGTGAGGTTTGCTTTTGCTTATGATCACCCCTTTGCTTTTACTAAACTAACCTCCCTTCTTGCTTTCTCTCTCTTTTTCTGAAAAGGGGGGCCGACCACATTCTTGAGGGGAGAGGGAATTCATTTGGTGTGGAATTTTTCTTCATCTCATATTTTTCCTTGCTTGCTACAAAATTCCTAACACATCTCCAAAGTTGATTTCTTCACCTCCATCATCTTTATGGCAACTTCACAACCCCATGAGACAAGCTTACTACACTTAGCCGACAGCATCCTTGGGCATGTCGACTCGCCAACTTCATGCTCAAGTTGCCTCGGTCCAGAGGTGGGAGCCCGTAAAAGAACCCGGCGATGTGGTGCCCGTTCCGACGAGGAGATGAAGACCGGAGATTCCGCGAGGAGATCGGAGTGGAGGCCGAAGACCGAAGGACACGGATCGTTCGGTATAGCTCTCTACCCTTTCTCTAGTTAGCTAGCATTAGGTTAATGGTTCGATCCGGGTTTTTAGGATGCGGTAGTGCCGGTTTAAAGTCAAGAAAAATTTTCGTTTCGGCATTTTGGCCTCGGATAGACGGCCGGGGCGCTATCGTAGTCCTACAAGCCGTGGTAGGGAGGAAATCAAAGCACAGTGGGAATCACACAAGACACTATGATGATATCGGGTCTACAGAGTAACCTGTACTAGTGTCACCAGAGAACTGCTATCCGACGATAGATATAATACCATCAAGGAGTTCTCGGTGAGTCTTGTTTGGTGTACCCATTCTCTAATGAGCACCCGTGTACAATCTTTGATGTCAAACACCAATGGTTGTGGGATCAACTACCGCCCCCATATAGGGTCAAGAAACTTACACACTAGTCTACTCTGGAATATCGATGACCTGTCTTAATATTCTCTCGACTAGGAACTATTAAAGGATATGCTTGTGGACAACCTAAGCCCCACTAGTATGATCTACATTATAGTCTTGGTAGTCAAGCAAAGATCCTAAGGGCTTTATCAACATGTATACAGGATATGAAATACCAGGTAAAACACATCACATGTTAAGATAAAGATAAACCAGATAGCATACTATCATATTGAGCAAATATTGTTTCTGTACATATATATCCCTAGCATCCTATAAATAAAGGCCTCTAGGGCATACATATCTGTAAGTCCACGGTAGCGCCCCGGCCGTCTAACAGACGCCAAATGCGGAACAAAACTTTTTACAACTGGTGCTATCGCGTACTATAACCCGGATCTGCCATTAAAGCTAAACTAACAAACTACAAAGTGGGTAGAAGAGTTATACTGAACGATCCGAGTCCTTCGGTCTTCAACCATCATCCCACGCTTTGTTGTGGCTGCTCCGATCTCCTGAATCTCAAGTCTTCTCGTCCAGGTGGCACCACGTCGACGGATCTTTAAACGGGCTCCCGCCTCTGAACCGAGGCAACTCGATCGTCAAGTTTGCTAAAAGAGACGACCAAGATATTGTAGAAAATGAGTAGAACACTTTGTCTCGTTACGTCCAAGGCTATGGACGAACGGTTAATGAAGTTGCCTTTTGGAATCGGGTGAAATGAGAAATGAGGCTTATCTAATTTCATGAATCCCAAACTATCATAATCTTTTTCCTAACAAGTGAACAACCATGATCCTACACCAAGGGGCCGGCCACTATATAAGGAGGTGGGGGTGAGTGTAGGAGAAGGGGAGATGACCATAAGCACAATACTTATCATAACACCTAGTATGAACTCATTTAAAGCAAATGATGAATCACTTAACCTTGTCATCAAAAACATTAAATGATCATTTAAAGCACAAATGAGTCACATGCCACCTCACCATCCTAGTCACCATCTAGAACCTTCTAGAAGCACGACTCACCCTCATCAAGAAAATATAAATCCGTCTTTAACCGAATGTTAAATACGGCTGATAGAAAACTGGAAACTGGCAACTTCCAAAAGTGATCCTGAAACGAATTTCAGGATAACCCCGTATCAGTATAAACATACCCGCATTTGTATTACGACCGAATACAAATGCAACTGAGACAAAGATATTATATCTACACAGTATAATACTGGGTTCTGGCTTAAACCAAAGCCTATCAGTATTATCTGCCCGAAAAATGACACGTACGAAAAAGCACGTGCATTTTCCGAACCCTGCCATATAACCATACGGCCTCTACAACGTTTCGCCCGAACTTGGGAAAGTGTCTATGGGGGACTCTAATGACTCATCAACATACTGGCACTGGGTATAACCACTAGCACGTCAGAGGTACGAACTGTACGTAACGTTTGCCTATGTATTGATTGGAAGGGAAGCTGACGAGCGAACTCATCCATAAACCCTACTGAGCCTAACAGTGACAATATACATACAGTCCGGTCCGTTCGTCTATGAGTATCGCATATCTGCCTAGGGGATGGTAACGTCAGACCCCCAATAGCAGTATAAGTCGTGTCAGAGAGTAGCCCAGAACACCCTGAGATACTACTGGAGTACCTACCAGTAAATCTCTTGCCTCGGCCGAGGGCTTTGTGTAATGGCTCTCCTAGACACAGCGCGATCTCACCCCAATACCGGGAGAGACGAATCCCCTGCCGATCCGCTCACTTGCCTCCATGTGGCTCGGGACTGTACCCAAAAAGGACCTGTTTGCACGACTCCTTTGAGCCGTGGTAGGGTAGAAATTATAGCACAGTGGGAACTCACACGAGACAAATGACGACCTCAGGTCGATGAACTAACCTGTACACATGTCACCAGGGAATTGCTATCTAACACTAGGTATAATACCAACTAGCAGATTCCCGGCGAGTCCTGTCCGGTGTACTCATAACCCAATGAGCACCTGCATACATCTTAGGTGAACCAACTAACACCAATGGCTTGTGAGACCGGCCACCGCCCCTCGTCGGGGTCTCGACTGTATACACTAGTCTACTCTGGAGTATCGATGCCCTGTTTCGAAACTTCCACGACTAGGGACACTTTTAAGGATGTGCTTACAGACCCCAGCTCCCACGTATATGATCGCCATCATACTGCTGGTAGTTGATCAGTCGAAAATAATGTATTTTTAACACGGCAATTTCCCCATCTTTTGCATACATTTAGAAGTGTTCGGTATTCATATTTCACATATTAGCAAATCAGTCGTAAAATACCAGATTGCATGTATTAGACTTTTAAACCAACACTTTAAGGGAAATTGACCGCATTTCATGGCATCGCATCATTTCTGTATTTGCGCAACACTTGTCTTGAGTCTGTGCAGGAAAATACGGAAGAAAAACCAAAGAGCTGATCAAATTTATGCCAACTCTATGATTTCAGATCTGGTAGCAATACAGAAGGAGTTACAATATTCAACATATCATAAAAGACCACAAGTATTAGCCCAAATATGTACCAAAGAGCGCAAGCCCTAAAGCTTCAAAGGAGCCGCGGATCCGCGGCGGGAGCCTGCTTGCGCCGCGGATCCGCCGCGTCTCTGCCACATCATCGCTTCATTTCTAGTGCATAATTCTTCTCCCAGGGCCCACATTCCTTTATGATACTTCAAATTCCAGAAAGACCTCGAAGCTACTGCCAGATCAGCAAAGATCATTAAGCAAGGCTAATCCTAATTAAGCTCCTAACTAACCTCTTCTAGAAGCTCCCTCCTAACTAATCACATCTAGAAGCTTCTCCTATAACTAACTTTTGGAGGGAAATTCAAATTTTCTCAACAAACTTTTGGAGGGAAACTTAGAATTTGAAATCTTAGATCTAGGGTTTAGTTATCTATAAATAGGAGCCTAGACCTAGGGTTAAAGGCTAATCAATCTTTAGGGAATCAATTTTAGTTAATTTTTCCCTCTTTCATCATCTTCTTCCACAAGTCTAGTGACAAGGCTTGTGCGAAACCCTAACCCTAATTCCACTCCAAATTCAAGATCTTGAGTACCAATCAAGCGAGAAGCCTTCAACCTTTTAGGAGCCGAGCCGATCTTCAATCGGGCAAGTGATCCAAGCCGATCCGCGACTCAAGGAGACGAGCAAAGCCAAATCGACGATCGAGTTCTTCCTCTTGTAGTTCTTGAGCGAATGTAATGAAATTGTTGATATAAATAAAAGGTGAAATTCTTTAATCTTGCTTTCTTTAAATTCTTGCATCATGATTCGATCTCAATTTATGATTGTAGTTCTTGTGATGATGTTTGAGTAAAACTCCGCTCGTTAAGGAGTCGAGACGATCAATAGAATGATGATGTAACAAATCTTAATACGATTCTTGAGTCCTACGAGTTTTGTAAACCCTAGCAAGTTCAAGAATCGATGACTTAGTTTCGTAGCGATACTTTCTTGATTGTGATCGCTCGAAATTAGGGATCTACGATCGTTTCTTGAATTTACTAGAGGCTAGAATGTGAATGATATCGACGAAAGAACAAGGGATAAGATGAAACCCTAGTTTCATAAGAAATCCCTAATTCTCGATCGATCATCATCGATCTAGTATCAATTCATCGAAGGATAAGAATACGCAATTGTAAGATTACATCACATCTATAGATCCGATCGATTCCTACGAGCCTCATTTCGATTCTTGATATTTGGTTTGGAAAAATCATCAAACGATCAATTCTTGATTCTATCTTTTACTTTTCTTAGATCTAGATATTTTCTTTTTCTTGAAATACAAAATTCTTTAAATCATGAATTGTTTTCTTTTCTTTTCTTTAAAGTTTCAACTCATCTAATTCAAAAGATGAACGATTACACTTTCCCTGTGGACGATCCGCACTCACTAACAATCTACATCCGACACCGTAGTTGATTGCGGTCAAATAATTTTTGGTTGTGATTTCTTTACAATTTCCACATACACACAAACAAGAATTCTATTCAACCAAATGGCGCCGTTGCCGGGGATAGTGCGCTAATAGTTCGTATTTTGAAATTTGAGTTGAAAATTTTATTCCATCTAAATTTTATGATCAAAATTCGTGCAAACACTAATACGTGTGTTGTGATTTGATTGCGAGGAAATCTGGAATCATTGGAGCTGTGTAAAAAATTTTTTTAAACATCCAGAAAGCTGTGTAGGTGAACAGAAGCTTGTGCACAAATTTTTGTGCACTGATCCCAACATACCGCGGCAGAAGCGCGGCATTAGGGCTCATCCGCGGCGGATCCGCCGCAGTTCTAGCTCCTCTCTGCATCAATTTTGCTCTGTGAGTCTCTATCCTTCTTATCTCTTACCTCATCTGCTCCAATTAACAATTTGCTGCTGGTTTCTTTGCAAATAAATCGCAGCGCGCAAAAGAAAAATAAAATTTGTGCGTGTTTTTGATTTTTGGTTGTTTGCATATTAATACGGAAATTAAGGGGCACGGCCAAATCCAAATTAGGTGGGGATTTCATTACCCTTCCTAAGCCCCGAAAATCGCAAAACTTGCATCCACATTACCCTCATTAATTAAAAGAAATCTAGAGATGACTCTAAGGACCGTCGCGCTCAATTAGGACAAGAGAAGGCCGTGGGTAATTCATTGCTTATCCGCGTTTTCTTGTGGTGCCTAAGGCGAGTGTGTCTAAGGCTAGTGGTTTTTAATTAGGCCCACTACTTATGTAGTGGAGTACCTTCCCACTTACCTGGCACTTATCCGGCCACAGGGGGACAAAGAGGCAGTGGAGGATTCTATCCTGCGACTTGTCTTTTGGCAGTTAGGAGCGGTCTAGAGCCGGACCTAGGTGACCACTAGATTCTAGGGTTTTTGTGTGTTGCATTTGTTGTGTTGCATCATATTTTCAAAAATCCGTATTATTTTTCAAAACAAACACCGCATTCATTCTCCCCTAATTATAAATTCACGCTGCCACTTGTACTAACCCTTTTTAGTGCAAGATAGGCTGGACAACGGGATTCTAGTGCCTGTTAATCCGCGTCCTTTCGATCGACCCTAAAGTCGGTATTTCTACATTTACCCTTTCTTTAACCATTACCACACCCACATCGATGGATCCGTCTCCATCGAACTTCTTTTCCACTATCCTGCCGCCGTCCGTTGGTGCGCAGAATCCACCTCGCATCTCTCTCCAAGAGAGGTGCTATCCAACACGAGGCCCACTTTCCACCTGTCTTTCCATTCCACCAGCCAACGGGGAAAATTTTCAAATAAAATCCCAATACATCAACCTTCTACCAAAATTTCACGGTCTCGAGTCTGAAGACGCATACGTGTTTATCACGAAATTTGAAAATGTATGCGCAATGATGGGTACCTCACAGCTTTCTGTGGATGCTTTCCGTCTACGTCTTCTCCCATTCACTTTGTGCGATTTAGCCGAGAAGTGGCTATATAACACTACCGCACATTCCATTTCAAATTGGGACGAATTCGTCAAAGCATTCCTTAAGAAATTCTACCCACACCACAAAACAGCTCGAGTCCGTAGCGAAATCTATCAATTCACCCAGCTTCCAAATGAAACATTTTCAAAATGTCTTGAATGTTTCAAGGATCTGTTAGTCCAATGTCTACATCACGGCATCCCGAGATGGGAATTGTGCCGAATCATTTATGAGGGCATTACTCCTTACACAAGACAGACCCTTGAATCCATGTGTCAAGGCAACTTTATAACCAAAGATGATGGGGAAGCCTGGAAATTTCTAGAAGATTTCGCTGAAAAATCTTTACAGTGGGAGGGTGTGAGTCAATCATCTAGGGATGGCAATGATATTTCCATAGGAGTTAGAGCTGACATTGCAGCTATCAATAAGAAACTCGAGAATATGGAAAATAAATTTTTAGCCGCCGCCCTAAGTCAAATATCACTCTCCAAAACTGTATGTGGTTGCTGTTCTGATCCGTCTCACTTGACGGAAGAATGTCCGTTTCAAGGTCCTGAGCATACCAATGCCGCATTTCAAAGACCTAGAAACGATCCATCTTCCTCCACATATGATCAGGGTTGGAGGAATAACCCTAACTTTGCTTGGAACCAATTCCAATTTCAAAACACGGTTCCAACCCAACACAATTTCCAAGGGGCCCCTCCACTACAACAGCACCCACAACTTCAATTGAGTCAGCACCCCTTTCAAGCACAAAATTTCCAAAATCCGGCCAACACTTTTGCACCGTCTAGTCCTTTGCAATTGACCGGTATAGATAATACCTCTGCACTAGCACAAACCTTGGATACTTTCATGAAACAATCCATCCAAGGGACGGCAAGTTTGCAATCTTCCGTCGAGAATGTAATGAAGATCATTATCTCTCAAAATGAGAACATCAAATCGATGGAAGAACAAATTGCACAACTAAAAGCCGAAATGAATGCAAGAGAGAAAGGGAAACTTCCAGCTCAACCTTTACCCAATCCTGGCTATTCACATCATGTGGATGCAATCACATTGAGATCTGGAAGAGTGCTTGACACTCATGTTGGGGAAGAGTTTGATGATACTGATAAATCAATCAATAACACCCCGGCTGAGATCTTTCCACACACACACACTTCTAATTCTGACCCCAGTTCTTCTACCCAACCACCTTCTTCCGAGCCTATTCTCCATTTCCCAAAAGGCTCGCCACTACAGCCCACCTCTTTTACCCCTCCACGGACGATCCCCACTTCTATTTTGGGATCGGGTCCACTTACACTTCCTTCTCCTATGATGGACCCAGCGCTTATTGATAAAGCACCTTATCCTAATCGGTTAAGGGCTAACACACCGAGTCCACATATGGAGAAGATTATGAACATTTTTAAGCAAGTAAACACCAACATCCCGCTCCTAGATGCCATCCAACAAGTCCAGTCTTATGCGAAAACTCTTAAGAACTTGTGCACTAGGAAGAGGAAGAATCAAGTGCCCA
Organism: Agapanthus africanus; assembly: GCA_030015575.1. Classification (NCBI taxonomy): domain Eukaryota; kingdom Viridiplantae; phylum Streptophyta; class Magnoliopsida; order Asparagales; family Amaryllidaceae; genus Agapanthus; species Agapanthus africanus. The sequence goes on from CM057337.1 coordinate 238,295,473, forward strand.
AGAAGATTTTTATGGAAAAAACAATAGACACGGCTTTCCCCCAGCAATTACCGAGGAAACGTAAGGATCCTGGATATCCTACTATTTCCGTTTCTATTGGGGAAACATATCAACCGTGCTCTACTAGACCTTGGCGCTAGTGTTAACTTGCTTCCATATTCAGTCTATGAGCAATTAGGGATCGGAGAGTTGAAGCCAACCAATTGCACTCTCCAGATGGCTGACCGATCAATCACCAAACCTAGGGGTGAACTGGAGGATGTGTTAATAAAAATCGGGGTATTTATATTCCCGGTAGATTTTATTGTAACTGATACACAGCCTGTAGCGAACCCACGGAATCAAATTCCGGTGATTTTAGGTCGCCCATTTTTGGCCACTTCCAATGCTATTATCAACTGTCGTAATGGTTCTATGACCCTATCTTTCGGGAATAGGTCAATAGAACTAAACATTTACAAGTTGGGAAGTGTACCCTCCGAACCTACTGCTCAGGTCTGTTCTGTCGACTTAATGGATGTCGACAGCAGCGAATTTGATTATCCTCCTGATATCGATCTTGACTCTTTTCATATGTTATTGTTTGACCCAACTATGTATCATACACATACGGACTCTTCCACCGAGATGTCCGGGTCAACAACTAACACTGATTATGAATTGTTCTTAGAGTCTGAAGATCACCTCGCACTTTGTGATGACATTATTCATCGGGGTATTGATGGAACTTTTGAGGAAATCTTCGCTGATGAACTCGCATTTTTGAATGACATGGGTGTTGAGATGAATCCATATCCACTCAATGAAATTGAACCTCCACCCCTTCTTTTGAACTGTAAAAAGAATGCGAGTAATCCATCACATTCACTGCATCGTCTCTCCAAAATGAGACGCACACACATTCTATTCCACCACTTACCCTTTCCTCACTTCTTCTTCCACCAACCCGAGCACTACATTGATAAAATTTTCGAATGGTTGGTGTTGACGTTCGGTCTTTGCAAAGCTTGGCATCGACCACTGATTTTTGACCCCCTCTTGTGATTTTCAAAGATTAACATTGCATAAGTTTGGGGGGGTACATTATCTGGCTCTTGAAATGAAAAGTTTTACAAAATTTTGAGCCAAAAATAAGTTTGGGGGAGGGTCTTCACTTAAATATTTTGCCCCTACTAATAAATTCCTCCCAAGCTTACAGGTTTTTCAAGATTTAGCAGAAGGCAACAGTGAGGACACTGTTGAAAACAAGTTTGGGGGAGGTTTGTGCTTATTTTCGCATCATTTGCATATCATTTGCATATGCACAAAACATTTTTTTTTGAAAACCATAAAAATTTAAAATTTTTCAAAATTATAAAAATATTTTTTGTACATAAATAAGATAATGAAAGATTAGATAGTGAAAAATTACATCCATGAGATTAGAAAAATTTAAGAAAACCAAGAAAATTAGAAGTTTTCTTATACGAACTAGTAATAAGTAGTTATGAGCCGTTGTCCCAAGGGTTAGTAAGATGAAAGACGTCACTAATCTGAGGATAAAAATAAGTCTGAAAAATAGTTTCTATTCTGGAAACCAAACATTTTGAACGTTGATACCCTGCTATTCGCACTTACACACGTCTTAAAGCCTGTGATAGTAGAGAATACCTTGAAATGCTCTTGTTTTAAAGCCAAAAGTATGAAGGAAATAAAAAAAAATGAATAAAATATAAAGTGGTGAGAAAAATGAACACTGGTTTTGTTATCACCAAGGGCAATAAAAAATTTATAGCGAGGGTGCTTCTTCACCTAGTGCCCTAAGGCCAACTGGTCTGGGAGTCACTGCTATGCCTGAGGTGGTGCAAGACGAGAAAAATACACCAAATAAGCAAGCACATGAGTAATCGGTCGGTTAGTACCTCAAGAAGTATTAACGGTCGCATGAAAGTGTGTGAGCAATCTCATCTAAATATTCATTAATTAAAAAGTACTGAGGCTGATGGGCAAGAGTATGATAGCTTGAATTGAATTCTCCGGGTGTAGGGATGTCTTTACACACACGCATGGTTATATGATCGATGTTTGGAAGAAAGATAGGAATGAAAAATAAGACGATATTTTATTGAGGGAGGACGTGATTTCTAACATCTTTTCATGACCATTAAGATAGGGCTCATGACAACCGAAAAGCTAGCTTAGTTGGAAACCCTAATTTTCGAAGCTTTTCTTTTACAATTCTCGTCTTTAAATGTAATATTCATAATCTTCCTTTTATTATTGGATTTTGTGGGTGCAATCCGCTGAAAACCCTCAGGAGACAACACTCTTCCTACTAGGGACACCTAGAGGTTTAAAGGCTTGTTGCACGTGCTCAGTGCAATCGTGTTGCCTACGAAAGTGTGCTAGATAGTTTTTCTCTTTCTTTATTTTCTCCTTCTCTTTTTAATAAAAAATTCGCTCGAGACGATCGAAATTAAGTTTGGGGGTATTTGATCAGTCGAAAATAATGTATTTTTAACACGGCAATTTCCCCATCTTTTGCATACATTTAGAAGTGTTCGGTATTCATATTTCACATATTAGCAAATCAGTCGTAAAATACCAGATTGCATGTATTAGACTTTTAAACCAACACTTTAAGGGAAATTGACCGCATTTCATGGCATCGCATCATTTCTGTATTTGCGCAACACTTGTCTTGAGTCTGTGCAGGAAAATACGGAAGAAAAACCAAAGAGCTGATCAAATTTACGCCAACTCTATGATTTCAGATCTGGTAGCAATACAGAAGGAGTTACAATATTCAACATATCATAAAAGACCACAAGTATTAGCCCAAATATGTACCAGAGAGCGCAAGCCCTAAAGCTTCAAAGGAGCCGCGGATCCGCGGCGGGAGCCTGCTTGCGCCGCGGATCCGCCGCGTCTCTGCCACATCATCACTTCATTTCTAGTGCATAATTCTTCTCCCAGGGCCCACATTCCTTTATGATACTTCAAATTCCAGAAAGAGCTCGAAGCTACTGCCAGATCAGCAAAGATCATTAAGCAAGGCTAATCCTAATTAAGCTCCTAACTAACCTCTTCTAGAAGCTCCCTCCTAACTAATCACATCTAGAAGCTTCTCCTCTAACTAACTTTTGGAGGGAAATTCAAATTTTCTCAACAAACTTTTGGAGGGAAACTTAGAATTTGAAATCTTAGATCTAGGGTTTAGTTATCTATAAATAGGAGCCTAGACCTAGGGTTAAAGGCTAATCAATCTTTAGGGAATCAATTTTAGTTAATCTTTCCCTCTTTCATCATCTTCTTCCACAAGTCTAGTGACAAGGCTTGTGCGAAACCCTAACCCTAATTCCACTCCGAATTCAAGATCTTGAGTACCAATCAAGCGAGAAGCCTTCAACCTTTTAGGAGCCGAGCCGATCTTCAATCGGGCAAGTGATCCAAGCCGATCCGCGACTCAAGGAGACGAGCAAAGCCAAATCGACGATCGAGTTCTTCCTTTTGTAGTTCTTGAGCGAATGTAATGAAATTGTTGATATAAATAAAAGGTGAAATTCTTTAATCTTGCTTTCTTTAAATTCTTGCATCATGATTCGATCTCAATTTATGATTGTAGTTCTTGTGATGATGTTTGAGTAAAACTCCGCTCGTTAAGGAGTCGAGACGATCAATAGAATGATGATGTAACAAATCTTAATACGATTCTTGAGTCCTACGAGTTTTGTAAACCCTAGCAAGTTCAAGAATCGATGACTTAGTTTCGTAGCGATACTTTCTTGATTGTGATCGCTCGAAATTAGGGATCTACGATCGTTTCTTGAATTTACTAGAGGCTAGAATGTGAATGATATCGACGAAAGAACAAGGGATAAGATGAAACCCTAATTTCATAAGAAATCCCTAATTCTCGATCGATCATCATCGATCTAGTATCAATTCATCGAAGGATAAGAATACGTAATTGTAAGATTACATCACATCTATAGATCCGATCGATTCCTACGAGCCTCATTTCGATTCTTGATATTTGGTTTGGAAAAATCATCAAACAATCAATTCTTGATTTTATCTTTTACTTTTCTTAGATCTAGATATTTTCTTTTTCTTGAAATACAAAATTCTTTAAATCATGAATTGTTTTCTTTTCTTTTCTTTAAAGTTTCAACTCATCTAATTCAAAAGACGAACGATTACACTTTCCCTGTGGACGATCCGCACTCACTAACAATCTACATCCGACACCGTAGTTGATTGCGGTCAAATAATTTTTGGTTGTGATTTCTTTACAATTTCCACATACACACAAACAAGAATTCTATTCAACCAGTAGTCAAGCAAGAATCCTATGGGCTCTATCATCATGCAATAGTGAACTAAAGCATGTATACGATGATAAAGACAAACCAGATAGCATACTATTATCTCGAGCAAGACTGTCATATCGGTATAGGTCCTGCCTCAATCATTGCAATCACATACCTGCGATCCAATAATTGACTTTGAGGGCACTATCTCCAACAATCTCCCACTTGCACTTAAGGCTAATTATTGCGATGTCGCATACTCACAGCCCGTGTGATACCGAACATCCAACTCCTCTACTAATCAGTTTCACAAAGCTAGTTTGTAAAACTTTTGTGTTCGAGAAATAGCCTCAGTGAGTGGATCTGCCCTGATGTTTCTTTCTATATCTCTCTAAATCTCAAGTTCGCAGAGAAAGTCATCTCCCGAATCGAGTAATACCTGTCTTAGAATATGTCTGAATATCTGATGGGACCTAGTTCATAAATGAACTCCAAATCTAAACTTCTTAGACTGTATCGATAACTGAACCTAATCAGTATCCAGCACTACACCTCCCACAGTATCCTCTTGGACCATCTGTCCATAATACTGTCCCTCATCATAGGGAAAAACTATAACTCTGACAATCACTCTGTCATCAATGTCACTTTGGAAGCCTGGAATGATAACCGTCTCCCGAAGGAGGCTGCCGTCATCAAATCCGTAGAACAAGCACTCATGTTCTAAAACTGCTTCCTTATGTTTCTCCAGGATTGGATTAATATAAACTTATTGCATCTAGTGCAAAAACAACATCTGGTATGGTACTTGACTTCTCACGATTGACTCAATTGTCTAAGCAAGTGATCTGCCAATCATGCACATCTCTCTCCCCTTTAGTCTGTAAGACACCTTTAGAGAGGGTGACTCCATCACCTGCAGGTACACCACCATGCCAGGAGTCATCTATTCTAAAATACTATTAGAATACTGTCAAAGTATCCATATTGGGAAACTACCCAAATCTAGATCTAAAACCATAGATCTAGAAACCAGAATGTCTGATATTATATCCATGTCCTGTCTGGAGAAACAATTGTGTGACGACCACAGTACAACCGATTGTAGTATAGGAATTTTACTTCCTACTTTGTGTATGTCATCCAAATACCAGGACATCACACCCTACTACCTTCTCAACAGATTCATCCCCTAATCTGATGAAGTCAAATCCATGACTGTCTCATCAAAAATAGATGATCTAATCTCCGCTATATCTGCTCAAGCCTATAAATAGACATAAGCTACTTGCCCACTATGCTTCTGCTGCTCCCACTGACTACGACAACCTTCTGGCAGAATAATATCTACGTACACTTCTAAAGCTAGTTTAGAACGACGTTTTACTTATCCTCTTGCCGGGTCTCATAGTCTGGAACAACAGTAGAGTTAAGTCTGGGTAAACAAGAACCTCCCTGTCACCGTCCTTGAGGCTACCGGAGTACCTCTCGGGTGTTTGAGGATACCCACCATATCTGCGGAGTGGCTAATGGAATGTCAAACCTGATTGAATATATATGTCCTATTAAATTTTCCGTAATCGTTTGCGGTTCTAGAATCACTTCCAGTTCTACTATACTCCCACTGCTGTTTTCTGAAAAAAATCCATTTTACTAAAACTGTGGCGAGTCAAGAACAATATCACTATTGATCTTCCAGATGGTAGAAATGTCAACCCTCGACATAGCCCGGGTCAACCCACAAACTGCCATTACAGAAATGTGCCTTGAGTTATCCAGTGTCTGGTTTTAAGCATAAGCTGGACAACTCCCCGTACCTTAACATCGTTAAGATATGAACCATTCTATATCCAATATATAAACTTTGGCACTTATTTAATTGGAACCAGATTCAAAAACATGCAGCTATCTTCAGTGCATATCAACTTAATGGAGAGAGGCTAATCAACATTACTCAACTTAGGATTACATCCAATTATGAGTAACCTGAAAGAGAAACAAGTTTCTCAAAACCATTACTATCAACTGAATACCAATCACAAGAATCTACATCTTCGATCTCTTTGAAGAATCCCGATACTTGTGATACCTGGTTTTCTACTTTATTCTTATACCCTCAACTTCTTAAAACTTAGACATTGTATTTCTACGAAACACTTGTCTAAAAACTAGAGAAGTCACAAGTAAACAGAACATAGTACGAAGACCTACTCCTTTGTCCTGACGGACACTGGACAACATACAATACTCTGTATAAGTCCGCTGAGTTGAATAACTCAAAACCTGTGCATCGTAGGTTGAAAACTGTTCTTAGGCGATTTCCTCAAATATCACCAATTACAACGAATTCCGATATAAGGAGGATGATCACCTAATTCCCAATAACTTACTCCCACTCATCATCTGTAAAACCATACAGATGTGAGAATGAAACTTGGTAAATACATACCCTGGAGTAAGTATCTAATCGGGAAATCAGTTTTCCTTTCACAATGCACAGTGAAACTGAAACATTAAAATGTCTCGTAGGGGTACCCTGGTATTCCTAGTAATGCCTCTTCCATAATCCTATTCATGACTGTAACCGTATATTTTTTTGTCATCTCTCCAAATCCATTTATTTGTCTTTAGTCGTTACCTTCTGTACATCTTCGTTAGGCTAAATGGTTTTCTTCCTTCCATACCATTCGGCACCAGCCTATGGTTTGGAAGAAAACTATCCCGTAAGCATAATAGATGTACCCTCCTAAACCAAGGAGCACTCGCAACTTGAGAGAAGGTGATGATAAAAGACAACTGAATAATACCTTATTCTATTTCTCCCAAACTGGGGAAAAAGGCAAAGGTGAACTAGGAGTGGCGATGAAGTACGCGGTTTGGTCGTGAATGATAACAGTCGCAATTTACTCTGCCTTCTTTCTAATCCCTTTATTTTGTCTTTAGCTATTACCTTCTGTACACCCTACTTAGGCTAATTGGTTTTCTTCATTCCCTACCTTTCGGCACCAGCCTATGTTTTGGAATAAGACTATCCAATAAGCGTAATAGGTGTACTCTCCTAAACTAAGGAGCCCTCGCAACCTGAGAGAAGGTGATAATAAAAGACAACTGAATAAACCAATTCTATTTCTCCTGAACCTGGATCCATCCTCGAAGTAGTACCTTCGAGTTCGTATATAACCATACGATGGATCTATCCAATGGAAGTGGATTTCCGTAGTAATACGGGGTGTTCTGAGAAATACAAAGGGTAAAAGAAAGAGCGGCAATGACTTATGCAACTTTAGACAATCCAAAAGCCAGTATTTTTAAGAAGGTTCGGTCAACTTGGTTACTTAGTCATAGTCTAGGGTCGGTCAAAGGTCACTGCCAAAGAGAGAGAGAGAAAAGAAACACTCTGCGTGCACTCTTACCTAGATCAGAATGGTTATCAATTTATCTAATTAGGAAACCTCCCACTGTAATCTCAAATTCTCCTCCAAACCTGAAAGAAGAATTAGTCGGGATCACCCGAAGAGTATACCAACTCATCAGTGAGAATCGGGATCCAACTATCATCGCATGATAACTTGATGGAAGCCACTCAAGTTATCACACTCCAGAAGGTATGCGCATGCCTGGCAAGTTTCCTGTATGTTTAAAACTCCCGATGTAATTTTTGCCCCATGCTCTTATGACCTTGGCATTGGTCAAAATATCATAAGTCACATGCCAAGTTCTACCCGTCACTATCCAGGTCAATTTGAACCCACCCGCACATGCCCTTGACGTTGGCCAAGTATGACAGAACGACTTTCCCAAACCAACTCATCTATCTATGCAACAGATGAATACCCAGCTGCTACCAAACACTATGCCTTGGCGTTGGTCAAAATACATAGCTTGAATACTACTGACCATCCATAAGAAATGACGGAGGGCTACGACTGGTTTTTGGCGAAAAACCTTTAACGTAATGAACTTGATCTCGTTGAAGGAACCTGATAGCTTTTTATAAAAATATAGTTGCGAAAACGTTTTGCTAAAGAGGTCACTCCCGGTGAAGGGATCTGGCTCTTTCCTCGTGGAATGAGGTGCAGGATATTCCAACTAAATACCGCGATGCAAAGCAACTTGTAATCAACTATAATGAAGTTATTACCCTGACGCAAACTTCTGCCCAAGGGGTCTCTCCCGGTGAAGGGATATCAGCCCTTGCCTCGTCGAATGAGGTGCTGGATATTCCAACTGAATATCACTATGCAAAACAAAAAGAAACGTCTTTGTAATAACACTTTTTAAAATTTATTCCAACAACATCAAATATTGGTTTGTTTTATCCTTGCATTGATAAGAATCAATGCAGTCCCATCAATCAATCACACCAGAAAAGAACGAAAATAAAATGTACGTATATGCCGTTCGCATTCGTCACTGGGTCCCGTCATCACCCGTTAGGTTACTTAACTAACGACAGAGCGGGGGCTGGACTAGCGCGGATGTAAAACATATACAACATCTAATAGTATATATACCAATATACAATAATCGCTCCAGGCATGATAATATTCAACATTACAGAAAAGTAATAAGCATCACAGAATAATACAGATAATCTGGGATTCCCGGTTTTCACAGAGCCGCTACTGAAACCCGACGTTCCCCTGGTCGTGTGGATAGCCTGTGCAATGAAACCTAGACCCCTACGGGTGCGGCAAGTTACCCGCCAAAACCTGAAGCGAGGTAGTCCCCCACAGCATAGTGAATGGAACACCCGGCACTTCACGGAATCCGGTAAATTGAGCACCCCACCTTGGGTCAACCTGTACCCCTACGAGTGCGGTGAATAGTTTGCCAATTCTAGAGTGAGGTCCCTTTGCCTATCAAAGCCATGAGATACGGACCCGTTGCCCTCCAGAACCCGGCTATCAGTGCACTCCTTCGCGGGATAAACCTAGTACAGAAATAAAAATATGTACAACAGGTACATCGACCTCAACCCGGTCGTGCCCCAAAAGAATATTATACAAACAGGCAGTAACGACAGTCTACATGTTGGACGCTCGCCCCGCAATATCAAATGTACAAATAAATCCAAACTGCACTACCATTGCACACTGCTATCCACCACGACATATCCGCAATATCACAGCACAACACAGAACATCAACGCGAATATCACGTTCGCAAACCCGTCTAAAAGAACTATAGCAATTAGACGCGGTTTACCGATCAAATGACATTCCCGGTCGGTGATATAATGTAAATACTGCATACTAACAAATTTAAAATTTCGATCGACAAAATTTCCCGAAGTGGGCCCCACGTACATCTGTTGTACAGTAACAAAAACTGGGCCAAAAAGAACTATACCAAAAACCACAATTTCTAACAAAGAACCAACAGTAGAAAATTGACCAACTCAAACGCCAAGACGACCGCGGTTCCGCGGTCTTACGGACGATTCGGTGGACCGTATTTCTCTGTTATTCTTTAAAAAGCCTGCTTGTTTTTCTGTGATGGTCAAAATAATTTTAAGACACTGTTTAAAATTAACAGAAACTTTGAATTTGGAATTTGCGGTTATCGAAAATCCGTTCGATCGATATTTTAAACGTGTTAGCACAAGTTAGTATAGCTTAATGGTGAGGCTCTGATACCACTGTAAGTCCACGGTAGCGCTCCGGCCGTCTAACAGACGCCAAATGCGGAACAAAACTTTTTACAACTAGCGCTATCGCGTACTATAACCCGGATCTGCCATTAAAGCTAAACCAACAAACTACAAAGTGGGTAGAAGAGTTATACCGAACGATCCGAGTCCTTCGGTCTTCAACCATCATCCCACGCTTTGTTGCGGCTGCTCCGATCTTCTGAATCTCCAGTCTTCTTGTCCAGGTGGCACCACGTCGACGGATCTTTAAACGGGCTCCCGCCTCTGAACCGAGGCAACTCGATCGTCAAGTTTGCTAAAAGAGATGACCAAGATGTTGTAGAAAATGAGTAGAACACGTTGTCTCGTTACGTCTAAGGCTATAGACGAACGATTAATGAAGTTGCCTTTTGGAATCGGGTGAAATGAGAAATGAGGCTTATCTAATTTCATGAATCCCAAACTATCATAATCTTTTTCCTAATAAGTGAACAACCATGATCCTACACCAAGGGGGCCGGCCACTATATAAGGAGGTGGGGGTGAGTGTAGGAGAGGGGGAGGTGACCATAAGCACAATACTTATCATAACACCTAGTATGAACTCATTTAAAGCAAAGGATGAGTCACTTAACCTTGTCATCAAAAACATTAAATGATCATTTAAAGCACAAATGAGTCACATGCCACCTCACCATCCTAGTCACCATCTAGAACCTTCTAGAAGCACAACTCACCCTCATCAAGAAAAGATAAATCCGTCTTTAACCGAATGTTAAATACGGCTGATAGAAAACTGGAAACTGGCAACTTCCAAAAGTGATCCTGAAACGAATTTCAGGATAACCCCGTATCAGTATAAACATACCCGCATTTGTATTACGACCGAATACAAATGCAACTGAGACAAAGATATTATATCTACACAGTATAATACTGGGTTCTGGCTTAAACCAAAGCCTATCAGTATTATCTGTCCGAAAAATGACACGTGCGAAAAAGCACGTGCATTTTCCGAACCCTGCCATATAACCATACGGCCTCTACAACGTTTCGTCCGAACTTGGGAAAGTGTCTGTGGGGGACTCTAATGACTCATCAACACACTGGCACTGGGTATAACCACTAGCACGTCAGAGGTACGAACTGTACGTAACGTTTGCCTATGTATTGATTGGAAGGGAAGCTGATGAGCGAACTCATCCATAAACCCTACTGAGCCTAACAGTGACAATATACATACAGTCCGGTCCGTTCGTCTATGAGTATCGCATATCTGCCTAGGGGCTGGTAACGTCAGACCCCCAATAGCAGTATAAGTCGTGTCAGAGAGTAGCCCAGAACACCGTGAGATACTACTGGAGTACCTACCAGTAAATCTCTTGCCTCGGCCGAGGGTTTTGTATAATGGCTCTCCTAGACACAGCGCGATCTTACCCCCAATACCGGGAGAGACGAATCCCCTGCCGATCCGCTCACTTGCCTCCATGTGGCTCGGGACTGTACCCAAAAAGGACCTGTTTGCACGACTCCTTTGAGCCGTGGTAGGGTAGAAATCAAAGCACAGTGGGAACTCACACGAGACAAATGACGACCTCAGGTCGATGAACTAACCTGTACACATGTCACCAGGGAATTGCTATCTAACACTAGGTATAATACCAACTAGCAGATTCCCGGCGAGTCCTTTCCGGTGTACTCATAACCCAATGAGCACCTGTATACATCTTAGGTGAACCAACTAACACCAATGGCTTGTGAGACCGACCACCGCCCCTCGTCGGGGTCTCGACTGTATAACTAGTCTACTCTGGAGTATCGATGCCCTGTCTCGAAACTCTCACGACTAGGGACACTTTTAAGGATGTGCTTACAGACCCCAGCTCCCACGTATATGATCGCCATCATACCGCTGGTAGTCAAGTAAGAATCCTATAGGCTCTATCATCATGCAATAGTGAACTAAAGCATGTATACAATGATAATGACAAACCAAATAGCATACTATCATCTGGAGCAAGACTGTCATATCGGTATAGGTCCTGCCTCAATCATTGCAATCACATACCTGCGATCCAATAATTGACTTTGAGAGCACTATCTCCAACAATATCCAACAATCTCCCATTTGTACTGAGGCCTTCAGTTGACGCAATAAGTACCCATTGTCTGCACTATAGCCATTTGCTGGCGTACCGCATGCCCAACATCTTGAACAGTATCTCGAACTGGACTTGAGGGCTGGCCTTGGTGAATAGATCGGCTGTGTTATCTTTTATGTCCACTCTCCGCACCTCGATCTCCTGGCAATCCACGATCTCCCTGATGAGATGATACCGCCTCAAGATATGTCTGGATTTCTGATGGGACCACGATTCCTTTGCCAAAGCCATGGCTTCATTGTTATCGCAATACAAAGGTATTGGATTAGCAATGGATGGAACCACCTGAAGTTCAGAAATGAACTTTCTCATCCAGATTGCCTCTTTTGCGGCGTCATTAGCAGCAATATACTCAGCTTCCATTGTAGAGTCAGTGACGGTATCTTGCTTAGAACTCTTCCAACATACCGCCCCTCCATTAAAGGTAAATACAAACCCTGAGATGGACTTGCTGCCATCCTTATCGCTTTGGAAACTGGAATCGGTAAAGGCCTCCATTTGGAGATCTCCGTTACCATATACCAAGAACATTTTTTTAGTCCTTCGCAAGTACTTAAGAATGTTCTTCATAGTAGTCCAGTGTTTCTCCTGGATTGGATTGATACCTGCTTACTGCACTGAGTGCGTAAGCTACATCTGGGAGAGTACATAATATCGCATACATTATAGATCCTACCGCTGAAACATAGGGTATAATGCTCCTGCGAGCCTTTTCATCATCAGTCTTTGAAGACATCTCTTTGGAGAGGGTGATCCCGTGACAAGCGGGTAAATTACCTCGCTTGGAATCTTCTATACAAAACCTCTTTAGTATGGTGTTTATATACCTCGATTGGGACAATCCCAACAATATCTTAGACCTATCTCTATAGATCTTAATGCCCAGAAAGTATGAGGCATCACACAGGTCCTTCATAGAGAACCTTTACGATAAGAATAGTTTGACCGATTGTAGCGTAGGAACGTCATTTCCTATCAGGAGAATGTCATTCACGTACAATACGAGGAATGTGACTGTACTCCCTACAATCTTTTTATAAATGCAAGGTTCATCTACATTTTTTATAAAATCAAACTCTTTGATTGTATCATTAAAGCAGATGTTCCAACTCTGTGACGCCTGCTTTAATTCATAGATGGATCTAAGCAACCTGCATGCCTTTTCGCTGCTCTTACTGTTAATGAAGCCCTCCGGCTGATCCATAAAAACACATTCATCTAAATCACCATTTAGAAATGCTGTTTTAATGTCCATCTGCCAGATTTCATAGTCGTAGTAAGCAGTAATAGCAAGCAGGATCTGAATAGATTTAAGCATCTGTAACATTTCAGAAAAATAAAATATTATTTTTGGGAATTTTTATAATTAAATAATGAATATTATGAATATTTTAATAATGCGGTATAATTAAATACCGATAAATTGGGAAATATTTGGAAATTATGTTAATTATTGAATTTGAAAGAGATTATAAGATTTGAGCATTCATAGATTGTTATATAATTAATTATATTCCATTTTTATGCTAATCGCGATTAAATATCACCAATCGTGCATTAAGCTTGATTTGTGCACATAACATGCACCATGTCATACTACACTTTTTACATTTTCCTACCATGATCTTTTATTATTTTCATTGCATGGTTTGGTTTTAAAATGAGAAGAGAAGAAAAGATAAAGGAAAAAGAAAAGAAAAAGGAAATGATAAAGAATTGGGTATGGGCATGAGAGAGAAAGGAGAGAGAGGTGAGGGGTCAATTGACCAAGCTCCCATTGTTTCCTCTCCTTCATTATTTCTTCATCTTTTCCTCTCCTCATATTCCATGGATACCTCTCACTCCCCCCTCCACTTCATCCCCACAAACAACCCCAAATCATCATCTAAACATCACCTTGCCTTCACAAAAAACATGCACAAGCTCATCATAAGCACTTTGGACCAAGAAAGCTAGGATTTTGGGCACTTGGGGCAACTCAAGAATTTTCTTGAGTTTCCAAATGAGGTACTTTCATCACCATTAGTATTGTATTTGATTCATTTTAGCATCTACGTTAGTTTAGAGTGGGTTAAATGAGGTTTAGTGAACTTTGAAAATTCTAAGTTGAGAATTACGGTTTGAATTCAAAGGTGAAATTGAGGCTTAATAGTGACCTTAAACCCCTGTAGGGATTGTATAATGGACCAAACCAGAGGATAAACCCCCTTAACCCAAACATAGAAACCCCGATATCGGGAAATTGTGGGATTTGTGATGAGATTGGAGATATGCTAACACCCGGAGGCTCTGAAAATTATTTAGCAAACACAGTGAGTAGTGCAGGCAACCTGGATGATAACCCCAAGACTTGAGATCCCCAGTACAATTCCTGGCTGCAAATATATTCCCCATGGCTGCAATTTGCGGCCTGGGTACCCCATTTTGGCTTCGTGCTTCGTCTGTAGCTCCTATATCAGTAAACTAGACCCTCCATGTATGAAAAATTGGCTAATTACACCTAGGGTAAAATCTGAAAGTGTTTTACATAGTTTCTGATTTCGTTTTGCAGCTTTTAATGAATTGGGTTTTGGTATTTGTGTTTTATCTCGGTCACTTGACGTTTGTACGTTGGTATCGGGAGTTGTTTGATTATTCTTGCATGCGTAAACTATAGGTTTTAACCTATGTATGGTTCGTGCGACATTTTGGTTTTCGTGCATGATTCCGTTTACGATGCTATATGTGTATATATGTAAGTACCCCCACGAGGACTTCGGTTGATGAAGAAGAGGATGGCGATATTGACTTCGGCAAGCGATGATCAGGTGAGTAGATATATAATGGCGATATGTTATTACAAGATGTGTATACTTAGCTAGAATGCTCTAGAGGACTTTGGGTTAGTGTAAGCGTAATTGGTAGTTAATGCTATAGTTTAGTGTTAGTCGAGAAACCCTAGAATAAGGTTTACACTCACGCGCGCGCACACACACACACCTGTTTACTTGTGCATATATGGGGATATATATATATATATATATATATGTTTGTGAGTATGTCTATATATATATACATGGATAATGGGGATAGTACATGGTATTTAGAGATGAGTCGATGAGATTGGGCATGGTGCCACGAGATCGGTGATATGTTTTGGTTGGTATTATGAGATACGACATGTTATTTGTCACGACCCGAAATTTGGCACGTGACGGCCCTTAAACTACGTAACGTCTACAGGCGTAACGCAATTCAAGTAAGCCGAAAACCAGCAATCTAAACCATCAAAAGTAGTAAGTGATAAGAACATTGTTAAAACTTTTGAAATTTTCAAGTACAAATTCTTTCAAGTCCAATTTACTTTCTTAAAAGTTTTGGCAGCACCTCCTTTGTAAAAACTAGCCCCAAAAATGGTTACATACAAATATATAAGTAAAGCATCCCCAACGGGAGCAAAATCCATGCCAAAGGCGGAAACAACCACCACAACAGATATACGACGCCGTAGCGAAGAAATAAAAGACGATATAAATAAAACTGCATAAAAGACATCCTGAGTCACCAAAAATATACAATATCGTCCTCACATCTCATCTCTAAGTCAATACATGAAAGTGGTAGATGGAGAGTACAGGATACAACGAATATACAAAGAGCAACATCGGATAACCGCAAAACCCACCTATAGCAAAACTGCACCCAGTCAGCCGTAGCGGTATCCGCTGCAAAAGATGATACAATAGGAAGAAGAAAGCCCTGCCTCTGACTGCTCTGAGGGATAACCTATACAACCCTGTGGCACAACGGGGGTGAGTTGCCAACTCGTGAATAATAATAACATATGCAGGTAATCGCAAGTATGCACGTACTGCGCTAATCTAACAAATGCAAGCTGATAGCAATAAATGGCAGTATGTATATGCAACAGTCATGAAAGGTACTCTATCAGGTACTACTAATACATGAAGTAATGCATATCAAATAAATGCGGAGTATGAGATAAAACATGTCATCCTCACGGAATCCTCATCGTGGCAGGACCAGTGTCCATCAAGACAATCTAAATCCCAAATCTCTCAAATCGACTCTCGGATCTACCCTCATATCGACCATCAGATCGGCCCTCATATCCTGTAAGTATCATGAAACCTAAGTGTCTAATATTGACACCCGAAAACATCATGAAAACTAGTGTCTAGTATCGACACAAAAAAAAACTGATCTATCAGGCGTCGTCACCACGACCGGCCCTGATAGGTACGTATCATACGATAGCTCGAAATCCGAGTGCACAGCTTCGACAATCAAAATTCCACATAGCCATACGTACATGACTCTTGTCGGTATCTCCGTGATCACCACCGAGTCCAAATAATGTCACCGGTAAGGTAGTACTCCCCTGCCTCGAGCTCATCGCCATCATCTGCGACAATCTTGCTCCGGGGGACCTCTGGGCTCCACCATTTACCCGCATACGGCCCACTCCACTCCCCGCATGGAGTATATATCACAATCTCATAACCGAGAAATCTTATGGTGGACGTATTGAAATATCATATCAAGAAAAACCGGGTTTTTCAAATAATGGATAATTTCATGAAACTACCACGGTCCTCAAATCCAGAAAACATCAAGTAATGAACAAGTATAATTGTATAGATCATTATATATGTGTACATATCTAAAAACATCCCATACCACTGATATATATATATATATATATATATACATATATATATCAGCGTCCCATACCACTGATATATACACTTAGGAGTAAAACATCATATGAAATCCATATCTCAATGTGAAAATCCATGAATATAATATATGCAACATAAAACAGTAATATGAGCATATAAAGGAAAAACCGCTATTTAGCTGCAACAAGTTATTAAATATATCACGCGGTTCCTAATTTCTCCGAAATCCAACGCAACTTCATATAAAGGTGAACATGTAGCTATAGCCAGGTATGCGTAACCATGTCAGTATAGCAAGATATATGTATCTACCTATCAATAATGATGTAATACTCTCCAGGTATATGTGTAGCTATAGCAAGCTAGGTATGTGTATATACATGTCAATAATGATACAATACCCTCCAGATATATGTGTAGCTGTAGCAAGCTAGGTATGTGTATATACATGTAAATAATGATACAATACCTTCCTGGTATATGTGTAATCATGTAGGTATACAAGGCATATGTGTAAGCATGCAGGTGTATAGGTATGCTATATGTCATATGCACAATAAAAATAAGGATCATGTCTCAAGCCCCTAGCCAATACAATCTCACGTATGTATGAGTGTTGTGCGTGTCATGACAATTATTGACGGTGTGAGTGGCATATAATCAGTGCTCGTGTAACATGAACTGTCAATAATAGTGCAGTGTCCGAAGGGTACAAGTCCAAGCACAACGAGTAATAATATGCAATGATGTTTTATGCACAATCTCTATATATGAAATATAAATATGCGGCTAATATCATATCATATCTTGACCTGACGCATAACTCCATGCGGGCGATTCCCTTGTAGATGTTAAATCTACTCACAGATGATCCCGGGGCTAAGTAAATCCAACCACTCGCTTTCCCTTTTTCGCAGCGTCCGAAGTCCCCGCCTGCGACCCTATAATTTCACAAAAACAACACATAAATTTAAACATCTTGCGCCGACACAAAGACAACGAAACGCAAGGATAACGTCCATAAGAAAAACACACTGTGCACTCACTGCACAAAACGCGCACGATATCGGCACAACCCTAGCTAGGAATGCAAAACTACGCAACCACAAAGCCTAGACCCCGATCGTACCGATCGCGCATTCACAACACAATATAAAACGTGGAATCTAATTTAACGTCGCAACGTCAAAAGAAACCCACGCCTAAATTATCCGAAAAATCTAGTAAGCAACATTTAATCATTTAGCTCAAAACTACAAATTTAACCCAAACTAGTAATCATAATCATCACGATATAGCTTGATTAAACCACTCAAACCCTTACTAGAATTTTAATCTCACACAATTAGGATTTAGTAAAAGTTTAGTTTGCACTTAAACTAATTAGACATTTAGGAAAAATATCATTTAACAAACTTGCAGTATGTTAAATTTTAACCAAGTCTAATCTTCATACTAATCATGACAACTAACAAAACCCTAACTTGATTAATGTAAACTCTTACTAGAAATTCTAAATATACAATTACAACCTTTAATTAACATCTAAATAAGCTAATTAATGATTTAGAACAACAAAGAGAGTTTAGGATTAGGGTTTATACCTCCACAAAAGATCCACAAATTTGCAACTAACACCAAATTTAGTCCTCCAAAATGAAGTCTTCTATGAAGATCCAAGCTAATTTTGTGAAGAAGAATGATGGGTATGGATTTAATTATAACTTTGTGTGATTATTTGATAGATTTTTGAGGATTTATTTGAGCTTAAAAGAGTTGAAATGGGGTGAGAAATGAGAGAGGGCAGCAAGGGGAGAGAGGGGCCGGCCATTGCAAGGAAAAGGGAAGGGTTTGGATAAGTGTGGAAATTTCTAGCTAAAAACACTAATTAAAGCTCATTAATGCAACAAATATCTAAAGCCACCTCATTTATTTTCTTTAAATTTTCATTTTAATTCACAAATATCTAGATATTTTGGATGGATGGATTAATACTTAATCAAGTGATTAAGTTAGCATAGATTCACTTTAGTTGCAATTAACCCAAACAAAAATGTAATTACCAATAATTAAGTGCATAATTAAAAGTTTAAAATAATATTTTAATTAGTGAAAAATATTAAAATGCACCAAAATTACAAGTGACTTACAAAAACCCGCAAACTAGCAATTTCCTAGCTAAACTAGGTGCAGTGAATTCTATACTGCAAAAAGATCGCTTCTAGGTTTTTACGGAAAACACCGACTATATTACCTTAAAAACGGAAAATTCGCATAAACGATTTCCAAAATGTTACATTATTATAGCGGGTCCTTGGCGATGTGTTTTCATACACACGCATATATGTATGTTGATGGTATCAGAGTGTACTAGACTTTAGATCAGTACCCCAGTTCATGATATGATGATAAGGATACCGGATAAATGATGAGATAAATGTGATATTCGACCCGTACCCAGATTTGGGATGCCGCACGATGGATTTACTGTATGAGATATAATTATGATGATTGATCCACACTCTTGAATCGAGGATGTCATATTATATATTGTATCATAAGTGATACTATAGAGGCAGGATCACCGACTATTATATATATATATATATATATATATATATATATATATATATATATATATATATATATATAGACCGACTCAGATTTAGGTGGATTTCCTTACCCTTTTGACTAGTCTGTTAATTTAATCCTGTAGTTACATAGTAGATGTTAGACTGAGCATGAGTCATACTTATTTCCAAAATTAACGAATCGTGAGTAGTTTAAAGACAGGCCAAGGGATACTATGGATATTTCAAAGGATGTACTTTTTCATAAAAACACCGTAGCTCTATTTTCTAAACACCACGATTCATGCGATTTCAGATACCAAAAACGGTATGACTCGTATATAGGAATGTATATTTCTTTATTGCTGCATTTACTATTCATTTGCCATTTATTCTGCTGTTTGCATTGCATTGCACGCTTATATGTATTTTCGTTAGTAATGATGAAACCTGTTGTTAGGACACCAGCACCATTACCGATGATGTGTATGCTCCACGTACACTCGCTTGCCTGCTCACACACATCTTCATCGGTAATTGCTATATCACGTACACTTTAGAGAATATTATTTCATTGACATAGCTTGCCAGCTGATAGTTCCTATATGTTATTGCTTTCATATGCTAGTTTGATTATTGCATTCTTTGCTTGATATCATATGCATTCATATATTCATTGTCATGCAATTATAGGGCCAGTCCAGATTGCCGGAGCCCAGTATTTACTGTTATTTACTCTTGAGATTGGGATTTCGGATTTCCATGAGATTTCTGTATTTGGAGAAACCGCAAAGATTTTATAAACTGATTATCATTTTAAAAAGATATAAAATTGCGGTTTTCTCCTGATATGATTTGAGATATGTCCACCATGGGTTTTCTCGGCTCTTGAGCGATATCATACACCCGATTCGAGGAGGAGGAGGAACCGTCTGTGGGTGCATGGTGGATCCGGTGCGGTACCCGGGGCGAGAAGGTCGCAGATGATGGCGTTGAGCATGTGACAGGGGAGCACTACTGACCGGTGATTTTATTGTGACGCGCCGGATATCTGGAGGATACCGACGTGGTCTTTTATTTGAGGATTTGGGCCAGTTCGGATAGCCGGATCCCTAGATATTGATATTTGATGATACATGCCAGTTCGGATAGCCGGAGCCTGAGATATTGAGATTTGATGATATAGGCCAGTCCGGATAGCCGGAGCCTGAAATATTGAGATTTGAGATTTATATTTTGTGTCGATGATTGACACCGATTTCTGCATGATTTCATTGATGATACTTGATTTTATACAGAAATCTCACTGAGATAAGAAAACAGTTTCCACATTTAGATGCATTCTGTTTTCATGCATTCATGCATCGTATTTATGATATATTGCTACCCGAGGCACTGACACGAGCACATGGGATTACACTTATGCATAGATGTTGTCCTTGCCATTATTATATGCTTCAGGCCATTTTATTCTTTGAGGATATATATATTTGATCGTATTTGACCTAGGATTGAGTCATACATACGATTTCTGGTCGGTGATGTTTTCTACTCACGAGTTGGCAACTCACCCCCGTTGTGCCACAGTTTCTTGCAGGTTTTTCCGTACAGGTTTCGTTGCGGCTTTGCTGGCACACCGCTCCTTTTTGGGTGATTGCTTTGGTAGTTGGGTTCACTCGCATCGTGACCACCATTGTACTTTATTTATATTCAGTTGTATCTAGAAACTCCATCAACCAGATTTGTATATTTATTAAGCTTAGAAGACCAGTTGTTTATTCTTTCAACCTTAGAGTCGCGCGTTGTATTGTTATGTGGTTTCTTGACGATTTTGAGGTTTCTTTTGAGTTTTGATCCTTGCCCTTCGGCGTTGTATATTATATTGCTTGCGTGGTTATGACCGCCAATTGGCGAAGAGCTAGCTCCCGCTTGGGGATGCATTTATATATATTTCATGTGTTGTACCCTTTTGGGGCCAGTATTTACAAAGGAAACTCTGCCGAAATTTTCAGAACAGACTTGAGATTTTAAAAATGCATACTTCGGCTTTTGTTATGAAAACCACTTGCTTTTAAATAAGTTTTCTTTACTTCTTCCTTAAAATGGTTTAGATTTTTGGGATTTTTTGGCTTACTTGAATTAGATGGGGTCCTATAGACTTTATATGATTCAAGTGCCAGTCACGCACCATTTCGGATCGTGACAGCATTGCAACTGGAGAAAAAGTTTCGTCATAGTCCAATCCTGGTCTTTGACAAAATCCTTTCGCCACAAGCCTAGATTTATAGGTCTCCACCTGACCATCTACATCAATCTTTTTCTTAAAGATCCACCTGCACCCTATGGGTTTTACTCCAGAAGGTGCAACCTCCAAAGTCCATACTTTGTTGGTGTGCATGGATTCCATTTTGGATCGCATGGCATCCAGCCATTTCACTGAGTCACTACTAGTGATAGCTTGCTGAAAACTAGTAGGGTCATCATCATCTATGATGCAATTTTCTCTATCACCATCAATTAGAAAACCATAGTATCTATCCGGTGGGCAAGAAGTTCTACTATATCTACGGAGTGACTGAGGCTCGTTGGGTTCTATTGAAACTTCAGGTTCAACCAAATCGTCAGTATGGCTCTGAAATTTCTTCCAGCTCTACCGTATTGCCAACAGTATCATTTGTAAAAAATTCATTTTCTAAAAATGTGGCGTACTAAGAAACAAACACTCTTTGTTCCTCTTTATAGTAGAAAAAATACCCGTATGAATGTTTGGGATATCCCACAAATTTACATAAAACCGATCGTGTCTCGAGTTTGTCTGGATTCTGCTTTTTAACAAAAGCAGGACAGCCCCATATCCTAACTCGTTTAAGAGACAGTCTCTTCCCATACCATATCTCATATGGAGTGGTAAGCACGGTTTTGGTTGGAACCCTGTTTAATATATATATTGCAGTCTCCAATGCATGCCCCCAGAATGAAAGTGGTAACTCGGCATCACTCATCATCGAACGTACCATATCTAATAGGGTATGATTTTTCCGTTCTGACACACCGTTGTGCTGTGGTGTGTACGGAGGAGTGAGCTGAGAGAGAATCCCATTCTCTTTCAGGAAACCTAGAAACTCTGTACTTAGGTACTCTCCTCATCGATCTGATCGAAGTTTCTTAATACTCAACCCAGTTTGTTTTTCTACTTCAAGTTTATACTCCTTGAATTTTTTAAAAGCTTCAGACTTATGTTTCAATAAGAACATGTGTTCAAATCTTGAGAAATCATCAGTAAAAGTTTTGAAGTATGAAAAATCACTTCTTGCATGTGTAGACATTGGTACACATACATCACTATGTATGAGGCCTAAGAGTTCAATAGCTCTCTCTCCGTGTCCAGTAAACGAAGTTTGGTCATTTTACCCTTGATACAAGACTGACAAGTCGCATAAGATTTATATTCAAACGGGTTTAAATATCCATCTTTATGTAGCTTTGTTAGTCTTGTTTTGTTAATATGACCAAGTCTAAAATGCCAAATGAAAGCTTCATTTATGTCTGAAATCTTTCTTTTGTTTGTGTGTTGTATGTTAAAAACTGTGTGTTGATTCAGGACGTAAATCCCGTTATTTAATGTACCATACCCAATCAACTGTTGATTTAGGTTAATGTTCATAACATTACTTTGTAACACAAAATTATATCCTTCATTATCCAACTGAGATACTGATATTATGTTACATAACATGGAAGGTACAAAATAACATGGGTTTAAAACCAATATACATCCTGAAGGTAAACCAAGGTGATACCCTCCTACTGATATAGCATGTACATTCGAACCATTCTCTACACGGAGAGTGTGATCACCTTTCTTCAACACCTGGCTATTTCTCAATCCCTGCATATAATTGCAGATATGAGATCCTGACCTGGTATCTAATACCCAGGAAGCAGAGTTAATTGAAAAATAGTTTTCGGTAACAAACACACCTGAAGCAAAAGTATCAGCATGCTTCTTCTTCTTCTTGAGATCAGCGAGGTACCCAACGCAGTTTCTCTTCCAGTGCCCAGTCTTATGGCAGTAGAAGAATTCCCCTTTTCCCGATGCCGTAGCCCCTGACTTATCTTTCCCCTGTGCCTTTCTAACTCCACCTCTCGGTTTGATGGGTTTCTTCTTCTTTCCCTTAGCATTAGCTTTCGGGATGGAAGAGGAAGATGGCCCAGCAACTAGAGAGGGAGTTTTCACTACTTTTAGCATGCTCTCTGCACTCCTCAACATATTGAGAAGTTCAGATAGTGACTTCTCCAGATTGTGCATGTTGAAGTTCACTATAAACTGAGCATAGGCAGGGAGGAGAGACTGTAGAACTATATCAACATATTGTTCGTTCTTGTTCATCACAGAAAACCACATTTTAATACCATTCATTCGTTATCTATTTTTGTATATATCGGTATTATTAACCAGTGTCTGCTCAGTAATTACAGATTACAGGTGTTCGTGATAAAAGACTGGAAATGCACTCAAAATCACGGATATAACGTTTGGGAGCTGATACTGCAAACGGAACAGAAAACCAATCGATATCCAAGGAGATCTTGTGTAAACAATATTGTATACATAATTTTTGGTCCTACACAATGCATGTGCACTAGACCATGATGGGGGGGGGGCTGCCTTGGCACAAAAGGAGCACAAATGAGGGTGATGTGTATTAAATGCTAAAATATGTGATTTGATATGAAGCACCAAGTTTTCCCTCCAAATCTTTGAGTGCAAAACAGGTTTATATAGGCAAATCA
Organism: Agapanthus africanus; assembly: GCA_030015575.1. Taxonomy (NCBI): domain Eukaryota; kingdom Viridiplantae; phylum Streptophyta; class Magnoliopsida; order Asparagales; family Amaryllidaceae; genus Agapanthus; species Agapanthus africanus. The sequence continues at coordinate 238,319,605 of CM057337.1, forward strand.
AGCAGCACCAGTGGACTTGTAGAGAGAGCACAAGACCACAGCACCAAAATGAGCCTCTATGCTCGGATTTTGGTCGGCCACACTCCCTTAATGTCCGAGCTCGCTGGCCCCCGTTACCCAGTTTGTCCCCTTATTTTCTCTGTCCCCTCCTTGCAGTCACATCATCTCATTTTTATTATTTATTTAATTTTGTTTTGAGCCTATAAATACCAGGCCTTTGGGCAAGTTAGAGGGCACTACTTTTGTGAGAGAAAAGTTTGTTAAAATTGTAACTAGTGATCTTGTAACTCTTAGTGTGAATTCCTTGCCTTCCTCTACTATTGCAACCTCTTTCTTGAGCTTGCACGATTAGATTTTGGTACTTGAATTCACTTGTTTGTATTTGGAACCATTGCAATAAAAACTTCATTTATATCAAGTTGATTCTTGTTCTCTTCTCTTTTTGCTTTTTCTTCTTTATTGTTATTTCAATTTATGATGTGTGGGTAATTTGTTCTTGGGCTATGGTGAGGTAGGTTGTGGAATGGTTTTTCTTCCAACCCCTCCCTTTTTGATTCTTGCATTTTACACTTCCTTTCTTAATTATGCAATTGTATTATGTTTTGCTTGATAAGATATATTGTTTTGAATGGTTGCAAATCAACCTTTAACATATATCTTATTCCTTCTTTGTATTTTATTGTTGCTTTATTATGATTTGAAGTTGAAAGGAATACGAAATTAAGTTAAGTGTTGCAAACTAGCTAGATAGGACATATAGCATACAAGCATATGTTCTATGCTTGCTAACTTCATTTAACTAACTCCGCATTCATTTCATGCTAAAAATGAACCTTGAATCAAAATGGAGAGTTGGGGCTAAAAGACGTATTTCAACCATACCAAACCTTAGTCTAAGTTTTCTCTAAACAACCCTAAACCTTTCTTCATTTAATTGTTGTAAAAACGTGATAAACATCCTTTTCCAACCCATTGTTTTATAACTCAAAATAATGTTGTGATATCCACTCCTTGTGCTTCGACCCGTACTTGTCGGCTTGCATCTACGCACCGTGCACTTGCGGTATTTTTAAAACTCGAGGCTCACATTATGCCCTATTTTCATCAAACAAAACCGACATATCTTAATTAAACTAAACTCGATAAAAGCATGACACCGTGAGTTTTCAACGGTTCTCCATCGTCCATCCCAGGTCCTCTAGTTCTTCAATAAGTCCTATCATCTTCAGTACATGATCACCTATATATGTGCCAGCAGCCATTCTCATCTGAAACAACTTTCTTGAGGTTTCGTAACGCAGGGCATGAGATTGCTCCCCATACATGTCCTTTGTATGGAGAAAGATTGATTGTATATCCATCTTCTCGTGTTGCTTCTGATGTTCGTTGTGTATCGAAGCAAGCGCGAGGCATTTGGTTGTGGCACAATCTATATCCCATGTTTTGCAGATTTCCTAATCCTCAATAGAGGAATCAGGGCCTGGGAGGAGAGGGGCTGGAGCAGTCAGGACATATGCAACCTTGTAATAAGTAAAGGCAATATTTACGTTCCTCAGTCATTCTTTATAGTTTGGTCCTATGAGTTTATTTTTGTTTAATATAAGCTTAAGTCCCGACATTGGTATCTGCCATTAGGAGAGAGAAAAGAAAACACTTAGCGATTGCTCTTGCATGATTAGATTGGTTATTAATCTTGTCTAATCTTTGTCTCACACTGCTTTTTATCAAATTTTCCTTCAAATCTTAAAAAGAAAATTAGCTAGAATTAATTATATTCTACAAGTTCACTAACCGGTCAGCCAGGCTAGTGTCGGTACTCCGAGGGAGGTTCCCCGTGCTTTCGTACGGACCTAATTAAAATAAATCTCGTTTCCCTAGAGGCATAACCCCGTTAACACCTTTCTAGACATCTACTGGATTATCTAATTGTAAAGTGTAAAACTCTTATAGGAGTAACTATTACTCACAGTGGGATTGGGATTGTTTCCTTATAAAAAAAAGAGAAAAAAGGAATGGGGAAAATTCCCCACTAATGGAGCCTCACGTGCCCACATGTGAGTGCCTAGATACAAAGATTATAGGCGCTTAACAGGCTGAAATTGAGCCTCACGTGTAAGAACGTGAGCATCTATATACAAAGTATATAGGCTACATTTTTAAAATAACAAATAGTAGTCCAGAGAAGTTCACGTGTTAACATGTGATGCCCTTTGTTAGGCTGTTGCATATAAGCAAACAAGTTTAACTCTGTAGGGGTCACGTGCTACATGTGAGTGTTCCTAAACACCGGCTCACGTGTTAGCACGTGATGCCTTTTCTTTAGGCTGTTACATATAAGCAAAGAAGTTTAATTCCGTGGGGGTCACATACTACACGTGAGTGTTCCCAATCACCTTCCAAGCTGATAAAATTGAATTCCAAATAACCCTCTTTGGAAAATATTTTCTTAAATCTTTCTAAAAAAGAAAGATTACTCTCTGTAAAATAGAGTACCGTTAGATTAAAAAATCCAATGGTGATTAAAAATCACTTATCTACAGAAAAAATTCTGTATGGGAAAAAATTTCCCTAATCTTGTTAAAAATAAGAAAAATATTTTCTGTAAAATAGAAGTCCTTAGATCAAAGATCCAACGGTGGATAAAATCCCCAAATCAATTAAGATCTCTCAATGAGAGATTTCTTTAACTAAATCAATAAACTTGCTTCTACTATATAAAGGACCTGAGAATTCAAGTCTTGAAAAAAAAAGAGAGAGAGACCCCCTATTAGCTTTGAGAAGCAAAAAGAAAAAGAGAAAAAGAGAATTCAATTCTCTAGAGGAAGAAGATTCCCTTCTTAAACAAAGATCCTAGATAAAAAGAAAGTACAGATATTATCTTATCTCTTCTTTAAGGGTTTAACCCTTCATACAAGAACTTAGTTCTTCCTCTGGTTGAGCTTTGCAGAAGCAGATCTCCGCACAAGTTGAGAATTTAATTCTTATCGGGGAGATTCTGTTATGTAGATTCAAGACTTATGGGAAAGAACTAAGCTCAAAGAATTTAATTCTTCCAAAAGTACATAAGAATTTAATTCCTCTGATAAAATTAGGGTTTAACCCTGCAATAGAATTTAATTCTTATAAAGTAAAGGGCCCAAAATTCTCAAAGCTCAAATCAAAATCTCCATACATATAAAAGAACAGACTGGTGATTCATTAGCGTTCAACGCTATATAACAAAGGCTCACGTGTTCCCATGTGAGCACTTCTGAGGAACAAAAAGGAAGGATTGAGATCGAATCACGTGTTCTCACGTGACCCCAAACAGTTGCTTAAACGGAAAAGGGGAAAAATCCAAAGACAACACTCACTTTTGAGCACCTCATGTGTTCGCACATGAGCATTATATGAGCTAAGTGCTTAACACTTATAAAAGGAAGAGGGAATAAACCCAAAGAGATAAAAAGCCAACTTTGGGGCGCCTCACATGCCCACACGTGATGGCCATAAGAATTATGCGTTTAACACATATATACAGATAGGGATTTGGGCCTAAGTGTACAGCGCCAACTTTCAGGCGCCTCACGTGCCACATGTGAGCGCCCCAAATTTCAGTGTTTAACACTGTTTTGGAGTATCATGTAGGAGCACGTGAGCACCGTGTTAGTGTATATGCCCTAGAGGCCATTACTGTATCATACTGGTTTGTATACTACTTGAAGGAAGCTTGGGATATTCACAGTTGTATAGACAATCTTGCTCGAAATGGTAGTATGCTACTTGGTTTGTTTCTACTTCAATGTGTGCATGTGTTTCTTTTAGCATATCGCCTATACACATTAGTGGAGCCCTTAGGATCTTTGCTTGATTACCAGCGTTGTGATGGCAGTCACACTAGTGGGGGCTGGGTAATCTACAAGCACATCCTTATACAGGTCACCAGTCATAGGATTATCGAGACAGGGCGTCGATACTCTGGAGTAGACTAGCGTATGCGCTTCTCATCCCAGCAAGGGAGATGGTCTGTCCCACAGCCGTCAGTATGTCGTACTTGAGATAGTATGCAGGTGCTCGTTAGGTTACGAGTACACTGGACATGACTCGTCGGGAACTGTTGGTTGGTACTATACCTATCGTCAGTTATCAGTTCCCAAGTGATATGAGTACAGCTTAGTCCGCTGACTTGACACTGTCACTTCGCCTCGAGTGTGTTCCCACTATTCTTAGATTACTACCCTACCACGGCTCAAATGAGTCGTGCAAACAGGTAGCAGTTGGGTGCAGTCCCGAAGCACTTGGAGGCAGTGACGGTTAGACAGGATTCGTCTCTCCCGGTATTGGGGGTTGATATCGCGCTGTGTCAAGGAGAGCCATTACACATAGTCGTCCCTGGCCAGGGAAAGCGAGATATACTGGTAGGTTATCCAGTGTTATCTCAGGGTGTTCTGGGCTACACTCCGACACGACTTGTACCGCTATTAGGGGACTGACGTTTACCACCCCCTAGGCCCGACATACGATATTCTCAGACGAACAGACCGGACTATACGGAGATTGTCACATTCAGGCTCAGTAGGAGTTCGGATGGGTTCACCTCATCAGTCTTCTTATCGGCATCTACCTGGGGACCGTTACGTACAGCTAGTACCGCTTGCGGCCTGTGGTTAAACCCACTGCCAGCGTAGTGTCGAGTCTTTAGAGTCCCACACAGAGAGCTATTCGCCTTTGGGCAAAACAGAGTAGAGGCCGCATGGTTTTGCGACAGGGTTCGTTCACATCCGCGCACTTGTGCACGTTTGGTGTCCGGGCAGTTATTACTAGTGGGCTTTGGTTTAAGCCAGATCCTAGTATATGTTTTGGGATTGGTTTTATCTCATTGTATTCGTGTTCCTCGGAACACGGATGCGGGTGTGTATGCACAGTTGACAGAGGCAGAGGCAGAGGATTCTCATTAGGGTTGTTGACTGTTGACTTTTTCTAAACCCTAACGAGAATAAGAATAATATGATTAATAATATTAATTAAGTATTATTGTACCATGGTTGAGTTGAACATTTGACTTTTGTTGACTTGTTGACTTTGTTGACCGGTTGACTATTGTGGACTTGTTGACCATCATCATTTCATTTCAATGACTTTTGTTGACTTGTTCTTTACAAAATGTATTAAATGCATGAAATGATAATGGTCATTGAAACTAACCATCACAATTCTTAATTATTATTATTATCATCATTATTCTTTCTTTTGTGAGGATGGTTGTAAAAAGTCAAGCTCATTCTCACTTGATCACTCTCTCTCATCCAAAGCTCACCCTCTTCCTCTCTCTCAAGGCTCTCATGTCTCATGTGTTGAGAAGCATGAGCCATTGAGATAAAACCTTCAAAATTCTTCTCTACTCACTCTAGAGTACTAGGTCTAGCAAGCCAAGCACTTTAGTTTCCTCTCGGTTGAGGTAAGAGCTCAAGGTAGAGGCTTTCGGGTGGATCCTTCTTCGACAACAAGGGGACTACGAGGTGGAGCCGATCCAACCACTCTAAGGAGCAAGAAGAGAAGGAGTTCAAGACCTAGGTATAACCCTCTAACATAGTAGTTAAATTTCTAGTTAGTTTGCTAGGTTTTTGTTTAGCAAAGATCCTATTTTCTAGTCCATGTTACCTTGCCATAAAAAATCGTTTTTTATCGTTTCCGCATCCCCGTAAGAACCGGGACGGGTAACATGGACTTACAGTGGTATCAGAGCCTAGCTAAACAACAACTAGCATGTTAGCAATGTATTTAGAATTTCGTTCGGAGAAAAAATCGCAAAACACGTCCGAAAACTGAACTTTCTGCCGATTTTAAAACTGTTCAAAAATTAATTCCACACATCTTAAAAATCGGCTCAGGGTTTTGTAGGAACACACAGCAAAAACGAGCCACTGACTCGGTCAACGCGCTGCGGAACCGCGACGAGAACATGCTTCTTGCCGCGGATCCGCGGCCGAGTTGACTCGGCCGCGACTCGTCTTTGCTGCAGTTTCATTAGTGTTCTGTTTTGGGATTTTTAGGATAATTTGTTTCTACCCAGAATTTCCGGAGAACAAAGTTGTGTTTGGGGTAGTTACAAATCCGTATTTTGATCGAAGTTCTGTAGACTTTAGCTAATGAGTTATATCTGTGATGTGATATATGCACTGAACGCCAACTAATCGCTATACGTCGATTAGTGGGGGTTGTGCATATCTGTGATATATAATGTTGATGGATTGTGTATATGAATCGTTGGATTGTCGCGGATGAATAGCCAGGGGGTTGTGAGATGAGAGTTTTTCTTTATCTTTCATTTGATGTAATATGTAATTTGATGTAATATTATTTTTATGGCCGCACATCTGGGATGAGGTTGTAGCCGCCATTGTATATTATTTCTTTTACTGTTTTTGCTCCTAGGATAGACCCAAGGTGGGGTGCACAAACTACCGGGTACCTCGAAGTGCTGAGTGGCCTACTCATGTTGTTGAGGGAGATTGCTTCACTTCGGGTACTTGGCGGGTAGTTTGCCGCACCCGTAGGGGTCTAGGGTGGGGTTTTGGCTACTCATCGCGATCGTGTAATCCGCTTTTCGTTGCAGGCTCGAACGAAACGCGGATTCCTAGTATATCCAATGTGTTCATCCGTGATCTGGAATGGCTATCATTGCATCTGACGAATGTATATATCTATATATGATATCTAGTAGGCGTTGCTTATGTTTTGCATCTGCGCTAGTCCAGCCCCCGCTCTATCGTTAGTTAAGTAACCTAACGGGTAATGACGGGGCCCCGTGGCGAATGCGGATGGCATAAGCGTACATCATATTTTCGTTATTTTCTGCAATGGTAAGATTAAATGATGGGACAAATTAAATTAATGCAAGAAAATAAACCAAAGTAGAGTCGTTGGAACAATTTCAAAACCACTCGGTTTCTTTTCAAAAACAAACTTTTAAACGCGGAGCATGAACCACTCTTTTTAAAAGCTATCACGTTCCTTCGATTATATCAAGTTCACTACGTTCACGGTTTCGCCAAAACCATTCGTAGCCCTCCGTCATTTCATATGGATAGCCAATAGTATTCAAGCTGTGTTTGTTAGCCAAAGTCAAGGCATAGTGATTGGTAGCTATTGGATATTCATATGTAGCATAGATAGATGCGTTGGTTTGAGACAGTCGTACTGCCTTGTTGGCTAAAGTCAAGGATAGGTACGGGTGGGTTCAAATTAACCTGGAAAATGACGGGTAGAACTTGACATGTGACTTATGATTTGTTGGCCAAAGTCAAGGTCATAAGAGCATGGGGTAAAAATCCACATCGGGAGTTTCTAAAGAGACTGAAACTTGCTAGCGCTGCATACCATTTGGAGTGTGATGATTCTGGTAGGATTTCTTCAGTTTTGTCACACGATGATATTTGGATCCCGATCCTACTGTGAGTATATGCTACTCCTCGGGAACTTTCTCACTTAACGATCAATGCTATAAACCAAGTAGGTGTCTAGAAAGGTGTTAGCGGGGCTACGCCCACAGGGAAAAGAGGTTACTTAATTAAGGAACTTCGCGAAAGCGTTGGAAAACCTCCCTCGAAGTACCAACATTGGCCTGGCTGAACGGTTAAGCAAGTATTGTACGGTAAGATTGATCCCGACTAATTCTTCCTTTTTGGTTTGAGGAAGGATTCGAGAAACAGTGGGAGCTATCCTGTTTAGACAAACTAAAAACCACTCTAAACTTGCAAGAGCATCATGCTAAAGTGTTTCTTCTCTCTCTCCTAATTGCAGCGACCAATCGTCATGACCGGACTTAAGTTACTACTAGATAAAAATATATTGACAGGGCTAAACTACAAAGATTGGCTCAGGAATGTCAAAATGGCAATCACTTATGACAAGTTGGGGTATCTCCTTACCACCAATGCTCCTCCTGTCCCAGGTCCCACCTCCAGCGTCGCGGATAAGGAAATTCGTAAGACCTGGAAGATCGACTGCGCGAAGGCCAAGTGCCTCGTGCTTGCCTCTATGGATAATGAACATCAGAGGAGGCACGAGAATGTGGACCTAGAATCCATATTTCTCCATACTAAGGAACTATATGGAGAGCAATCCTGTATCGCCAGATACGAAGTCTCGAAAAAGTTGTTTTCGGCGAGATTGGCCGTCGGATCATCGGTAGCGGAACACGTGTAGGGTGTTTTTCGTCACCCCATTGAGATGGGAATACGCGCGCGCTTGTCAGGCGTACTATAGATTCCCCCTGCCTAGGGTAGGCCGGGGTTTAATGATTATGGGGATCCGAATCTCTGACAGCCGCGGACTAAGCTGCCGTTAATTACCCCCCGCCTTTGGGGCGAGGGAACCTCCGATTAACGGGTTAAACTGGTCATGCGAACTCAATGTGCAGTGTACGTGTGTTTTGTTTTGGAGGGGGGTTTGGATATATCGGGAGCCACGCAAAGTTTTTACGGGGGTCCCGCTACCCGGATAGCGGGCTGGGGGTCAGGGGGCTAGCAGCCCCCTTGCGGAGTGCGGAGTAGCGTCCCGTTAGAAATTTTTTTTTAACAGGGACAGTGTCATGGAGTATGTGTATGTGTACATATGTATATATATACATGTATATATAAATAAAGGGGAAAAATACATCCAAAGGATGCGTGGGGCAGCACCTTGGGCGTTGTGCGCCTAGGTGCTGTGCGCTCAGGCGCTAGAGTGCCACGTGTCGGCACGTGGGCGCTCTGCGCTTGAGCGCTGGAGCGCAAGCGCGCCACGTGTCGGCACGGGGGCGACTTGCGCTGGAGCGCAAGCGCGCCACGTGTCGGCACGGGGGCGACTTGCGCTGGAGCGCTTGCGTTGGAGCGCAAGCGTGCCACGTGTCGGCACCGGGGCGACTTGCGCTCGAGCGCTGAGCGCTTGAGCACAGGCGTACCACGTGTCGGCACGCGGGTGCTCTGCGCTTGAGCGCCGACCAGAAAAAGAGGCTTTTAGCCTAAAAAAATTTCTCAGAAGTGAAATCAATGAGGAGTTGAACTCCTGAGTTTGTGTGTGTTTTTTTTTTGGGGTTTAGTGAACGATGTTCTTCTTCTTCCTCCTCTGTTAGCTGGATCTTGAAGATCAAGAGATATGAGATTTTTAAAAATCTCTTCTTTTTTTGAGATCTAATGGAAGATCTGAGTTCCCCTTTATGGATTTTGTGGTAAAAAACTAATTTGTTTTATAAAAAGAAGAGTAAAACTCTTCTTTTAATTCAAGAGAAAAAGAAGGTTTTGGAACCTTGAAGAGGGAGGAAAGTTCTCAGATCTGAAAAAATTTTGAGAGAGAGAAAAGTTGTGAGATATTTTCATTATTTTTGCCTTTATAGGCTATACACTTTACACATAGCCCCTTGGGCTTCACAAAATGACATTTTGCCTATCCCATGGCTCATGAGCCATTTCTTTTTTCACATAAGCCATGGGCTTTACAAAAATTTGGCTTTATGCCTATTTTTCTTACATTTATCCATAAAACAAAATAAAAGAAATGCAACAAATTATTTATTACAAAATTTTTATCTCGGCATGGGGGGAGGCCGACCGCTTCATGTTCGGGCTTGACCCGGGCATAGGCCCACTGGATCTGGGCTTGGGCCCACTTGGCTTGGGGTTGACTTTGATTTTGACTTGATCAACCGGGGTGTAAATTTTTACCCCAACAAATTGCCCCCCATCAATAAATGCACACCACATATGTGGGTCGTGTGCATGAAATTGATGGATCTTCTTTCTCGTGGAGGCGACTTGATTCGGTTCCCACCTTTTGGGGATCTTCTTTCTCGTGGAGGCGACTTGATTCGGTTCCCACCTTTTGGGAAGCTGGCACTGCCCTTTTTACGACATGGACGGTCGATGCGGCCCTTTTTGCGACTTGGACGGTCGGTTCTGCCCTTTTTGCGACTTGGACGGTCGGTGCTGCCCTTTTAGCGACGTGGATGGTCGGTGCTGCCCTTTTTGCGACTTGGACGGTCGGTGCTGCCCTTTTTGCGACTTGGACGGTCGGTTCTGCCCTTTTTGCGACTTGGACGGTCGACTCTGCCCTTTTAGCGACGTGGACGGTCGGTTCTTCCCTTTTAGCGACGTGGACGGTCGGTCCTGCCCTTTTTGCGACTTGGACGGTCGGTCCTGCCCTTTTTGCGACTTGGACGGTCGGTGCTGCCCTTTTAGTGACGTGGACGGTCGGTGCTGCCCTTTTAGCGACGTGGACGGTCGGTGCCGCCCTTTTAGCGACTTGGACGGTCGGTTCTGCCCTTTTTGCGACATGGACGGTCGGTGCTGCCCTTTTAGCGACGTGGACGGTCGGTGCTGCCCTTTTAGTGATGTGTACGGTCGGTTCTTGATTTGACTTGCTCTGCTTCTTGCAGTGTCGGGGGTAGACTTGACTTGCTCCAATTCTTGCGGTGTCGAGATTGGATTCTGACTTGCTCCGGTTTCTGCGGTGTCGGAGTGGAAGTTGACTTGTTGATTTTGATTTGGGTTGATATCAGCATCGCTATACTGGAATATGGTACCAGGAGCGAATCATCATCTGTCATTGAGAGGATTTTGGGATTTTGGTTTTTATTTGGCATCTGCATTGCTGCACTGGAATAATGCCAGGAGCAACTCATCATTTGCCCCTGGAGGATTTTGGAATTGGTTTTTTTTATTATTATTATTTTATTTTTTTGGTGGGACTTTGAATGTGGTCTCACCGGTAGGACTTGGGAGAGGTTGGGATTGTTTTACGCCCGTGGATTGTATACGGTTTTGCAGGATGTATGATCCAGACCGTAGGGCCGGAAAAATTTTGGGACTTTGTCGGCGTCTGCATTGCTGCACTGGAATATGGTACCAGGAGCGACTCATCATTCGCCGTTGGGGTATGGGATTTGGAATTTGGTTAGCGTCTGCATCGCTGCACTGGAACATGGTACCAGGAGCGACTCATCATTCGCCATTTGGGGATTGGGCAGCGATGGCTTAGGAGACAGCTTTAGATCCCTATTGCCTAAGGCTTTTCAATTTTATGGGCCGTGAGGGTCCCATAAAAGCATTTTCTCCCTACGAGTCGTAAGGATCCCGCAGGTGTATTTTCTCCTTAGGAGTCGTGAGGACTCCTAAGTGTGTTTTTCCTTTATTAGTCGTAAGGATCCCACAAAGGTTTGTTCTCCTCATATATCGTGAGGACACATGAGTGGGTCTTATCAATGGAGCATCATTCCCAAAGCGGAGACCGGCCGCGTAACTGGTGATTACGGTGGGGCATGGGTATGATGAGAATTATTTGAGCCCGTGGATTGTATACGATGGTCAACTTGGGGACCCACCGTAGGGCCGGGAGAATTTTGAGAAATCGGATTTTGGTTGGCGTCTGCATCGCTACACTGGAATGTGGTACCAGGAGCGACTCATCATTCGCCGTTTGGGGACTTGGAATTCGGATCTTGTTTGGCATCAGCATTGCTGCACTGGAATAATGCTAGGAGCAACTCATCATTTGCCTTGGGAGGACTTGGGATTTGGGTTTTTGGTCGGCATCAGCACCACTAACATTGAAGTGAAATGCCAGGAGCGACTCATCATTTGCCGTTGCCCGTTGGGGAACGATGGCTTAGGAGACAGGTTTGGGTCCCTATCACCTAAGGCTTTTCAATTTTATGGGCCGTGAGGGTCCCATAAAAGCATTTTCTCCCTACGAGTCGTAAGGATCCTGCAGGTGTATTTTCTCCTGAGGAATCGTGAGGATTCCTAAGTGTGTCGCTCCTTTGTGAGTCGTAAGGATCTCACGCAGGGGTTTTTTCCTCACAAGGTCGAGAGGACTTTGCGAGTGTATTTCATCTCTTTTCACGAGTTTGCGCCCTTTCGGGTTTTCACAGACTCGCCGGTAGTCCTGCTGTTTTTACTCAGGGAGCCCTTTCGGGTTTTCATCCGTGCCCGTTTTGCTTGTGGACATACCGTTTATTTTTTATTTATTTCTTTCTTCTTTTTTTTTTGCCGCTGGTGGGACTTTAAAAGTAGTCTTACCGGCAGGATTTGGGAGAGATAGGGGTCATTTACGCCCGTGGATTGTATACGGTTTTGCAGGATGTATGATCCAGACCGTAGGGCTGATGTGCTCAATTCGCCTGCGACTTGGAGCATTCACGTGTAGTATTTCTTGAGATATCGGCCGTTGATGGATGGCATGGGCCTTTCTCTCTCGGCACTTATTAGTTGGTAGGATCCTCCGTCGAACACTTTCTCGATGACGTATGGTCCTTCCCAGTTTGGCTCGAATTTTCCCTTGGCATGTCGATTGAGGATGATCGGTCTTTTGAGGACCAACACCAATTCACCTTTCTTGAAAGCGCAGAGACGGGTTATCTTGTCATAGGCCCGTGACATTTAGGCTCGGTATAGCTCCAGATTTTGCTGCACCGTGAGCCTCTTTTCTTCGAGGGCATCGAGCTCTTCAAGTCGAAGGAGCACGTTTTCCTCCTCCGTCAACTCATGCTGAACGGCTATTCTTAAGCTTGGAACTTCGACTTCGAGGGGGAGGACCGCCTCCACTCCGAAGAGCAATGAGTATGGAGTGGACTGAGTTGGAGTACGGTGTGTGGTATGATATGCCCACAACGCCTCGTGAAGTTTGAGATTCCAGTCTCTCTTGATGGCTGAAGCATTTTTCCTCAGGAGCTTGCATAGAGTCTTATTGAAGGCTTCTGCTAGCCCATTGGTTCTTGGATTATAGATGGAGGAAAATCTCCAGTCTATCTTGTGCTGAGTAGCGAACCTTAAGACATTGAAGCTCTTGAAAGAAGGCCCGTCGTCAGAAATGATTTTTCTTGGTGTCCCGAAGCGGTATAGGATATTATGCTGGAAGAATGTCAGAATATCTTTTGTCTTGACTTCTTTTAGCGGGACAGCTTCAGCCCATCTGGAGAAGTAGTCTGTCGCGGCCAGTATGAACCGGTGGCCTTTAGATGACGGAGGATCAATTGGGCCAACAATGTCGGTGCCCCAAACTTCGAAGGGCCACGACGCCACCATAGGATGCAATGGGTTGGGATGCTTATGAATGAAATCACCATGGATTTGGCAGATCTGACATTTCTTTGCGTGCTCTCCGCAATCCCGTATCATGGTGGGCCAATAATACTCAAGCCGTTTAATTTGAAGTCGCATCTTGGGGCCAGATTGGTGGGCACCGCAAACGCCCGAGTGAACATCTTTCATGACCTTTTGGGCTTCGGCCAATGACAGACACCTGAGCCAGAGTTGGTCATATGACCTGCGGTATAACGTGTCATTTACAAACACGTATCGGAGAGCTCTTTTCTTCTGCTGGATCCTCGCAGATTTTTCTTCGGGCAGCTTGTCGTATCGGAGGTACTCTATGAAGGGTTCTCTCCAATCGGGCTCGTCTTGGATGATCGAAGCTTCTTCGGCAGGACTGCTCTTCTGTTCCGCACTTTCCTCTTCTCGTAGAGAGACTGGGGGTAGAATTTGTCGGCTCCTGACTGTGATCAGAATTTCGTCCATGTCAGGATCGGCCAGCTCCTTGGCTAAGCGAGCGAGTACGTCAGCCTTTCCATTCAACGCTCTAGGGACTCTCATTAGTTCAATATGAGTGAACCGTTTCATGAGTTCCACTACTCGGCCTCTGTACCGAGCTAACTCGGGTTTGTATATTTTACAATCACCGCTTACTTGGTTGACGACGAGCTGGGAGTCACCGTAAACTCGTAGCCGGCGGATTTCCATTTCTATGGCGAGCTCCAAACCAATTATCAGAGCTTCATACTCAGCTTCATTGTTTGTCCGAGGCTCAGTGAGAGCGAAAGAACGCCGTAGGGTTCCCATTGATGGCGTGGTGAACACCAATCCTATCCCCGCTTTTACCTCCGGGACGCTTGATCTGCCGGAGCTCCTTATTGATGAGGCCCCATCGAAGTAGAGCTCCCAATATGGCTCGTCTTCCTCGAGGTGCAGCACTTGTTCGTCGGGTAACTCACAATTTAGCGGCGATCCTTCTGGTATGGGATGAGCAGCGAGAAAGTCTGCAAGAGCTTGCCCTTTTACTGCTTTCTGAGGAGTATAAACTATGTCAAACTCGAGTAGCATAACAGCCCATCTTGCCATTCTGCCGGCTAGGCTCGCTCTGGTCATCAAGTGTTTGAGCGGGTCGACCTTGAAGATCAGCATAACCCGATGAGCAAGCAGATAGTGCCTCAGCTTCTTCACAGCAAATATTAGAGCCAGGCATTGCTTCTCGATTGGGGAATAGTTGTGTTCCGCCCCGACTAGAGTTCGACTGAGGTAGTAGAGGGCATGTTCCTTCCCCTCCTCGTTATTCTGGGCAAGGAGCGCACCGAGTGACTCATCTAGCGCGGCAGTGTAGAGAATCAATGGTTTATTTAGAATGGGAGCGGCCAACACTGGAGGGTGCAACAAGTACTGTTTGATGCTTTCGAACGCTGCTTGACATTCGGCATCCCAGATAAAAGGAGCTCCTATCTTCATGAGCTTTGAGAAGGGCCTACATCTCCCCGATAAATTTGAGATAAACCTCCGTATATAAGCAAGCTTGCCTTGAAAAGATCTTAGCTGCGCCAGACTCTTCGGAGGGGGCATCTCCATGATGGCCTTTATCTTTGATGGGTCAACTTCGATCCCTCGATGTCGAACTATGAAGCCCAGGAATTTTCCCGATGACACGCCAAAAGCGCATTTCAGAGGATTCATCTTCAGGTCAAATTCCTTCAGTCTGGTGAGAACGGTCCTAAGATCCTGGATATGATCGGCCTTGGTTTCAGTCTTAACGACCAGATCATCAACGTAACATTCGACGACTTTATGAATTAGGTCATCGAAGATATTGGTCATTACCCTTTGATACGTAGCACCTGCGTTCTTCAGTCCGAACGGCATCACCTTGTAGCAATATATTTCGATCGGAGTTCGAAATGCCGTGTGCTTCTCATCCTCAGGCGACATCTTGATATGATTATATCCAGACGAGCCATCCATAAAGGTGAACAACTCGTAATTTGAGGTGTTATCGACCATCATTTCCATGACCGGTAGCGGGAAGTCGTCCTTTGGACATGCCTTGTTGAGGTCCCTGAAATCGACACAAACTCGGATCTGCTCATTTTTCTTCTTCACTGGGACTATGCATGCGATCCAGTCCGCATATTTCTCTTCCCTGATGAAGCCGGCATCGATGAGTTTCTTGGTTTCCTCGATGACCTTTTCTTCCAACTCCCTTCTCATTCTTCGAGGAGCTTGTTTGACTGGCTTAGCATCGGGAGATATAGCCAACTTATGTACGGCCACTTCAGGGGAAAGGCCAGGCATTTCTTTGTATGTCCACGCGAAGCAGTCGACGAACTCATGCAGCAGGGTAATTATCCGCGCTTTCATTTCCTCTGACAAGAGCGAGCTGATGTAGGTCGGCCTTGGATTATCGGGCGTTCCTAAGTCAATCTCGGTTAGCTCGTCAAAGGTTGCTTGTCCGCCATCTTCGAGCTCTTGAGGAGCTTCTTCTGGCTCAGCTATCTCGTCGTCATCATTTGATCTTTCGCTGGACTCACCAACATGGATCATGTAGCACGCTTTGGAATCAGGTTGAATGTAGCCCATGCCCCGTCTATCTGGAATTCGTCCATCAATGAGTGCTCGGACCTGGGGCGGATACCATAGCCCTTCGTAAAACTTTGCTTCGGATTCCGTTTGATATAACCGGCATCCGCACTTCTTAAAGTATTCCCGCATCTCGGGCGCATAGTATCTAGGATTGAGGACGGCTCTTATGCCTCTCTCATAGGGAAGGCACGTGACAGAAAGATCATCCGGGTGCACAACGGGGTTTGACCTGTAAAACAGGATGCCCTTCTGTCCATTTTTCCTCCCGGGCACGTAGAAAGTTTTCAGCTGGTCCACGGTAGAGAATGACAATGCGTCGAGCTCTTTGCACATCCGTTCCGGCACCCTTGTGATGGCCAGGGACCCTTCTGCGACTTCGAAGGTCTCTCGTAAGTTCACTTGCTGCATGGGGGGCCAATCTGCACAGCTATTGCACCGCAGGTCCTCTTCTTCTGACTCCTCAGTGTCACTGCCAAGATGAGGGCGGACTTTGCTGCTAGATGGGCCTTCAGCATCAGATTCGTCCGTATCGCTACCGAAACGAGGGTGAGTTTTACGGAAAGACGGACTTCCAGCGTCGGACTCATCAGTGTCACTACCGAAATGCGGGCGTACTTGGACGTTTTTGCTTTTGAAAGTGACAGCCGGCTTAGATTTGCCTTTGAGTCTTGGGGCCGCTTTATCTTCAGTCAGTTGTGGCTTAGCATTTTGGTGGTTCATAAAGTACCGAGAATCTTCATATCGGACTTCATGCACACCGAACGGCTGGATGTCTCCGTCAATGCGTCTTTCTTCGCCATTTTTAGCATACTTCATGCATTGATGGAGAGTTGACGGAATGATGCCGTAATCGTGGAGCCACGGCCGCCCCAAGAGAATCTTATAAGACGTGTCGGCGTCGATCACGTATATCTTAGCTTCGGTCTGCAGATCCCCGAATTTGATTGGCAGAGCTATGGACCCCAGAACTTGCTGGCAATTTTTGTTGAAGTCTTGAATGACAATCCTCTCCCTTGACAGGTGTCGGACGTACATTGACAAACTCTTCAGCGTTCGCAAGTTCATGATGTTCACTGAAGACCCCGGATCAATCAATATGCGATTAATCCGATCTCCATCGCTGTACCTGATTGTTAGTTATTCTGCGTGTTCAAGTTTTAGTTAATTACCGCAATCAAGACGGTTTCGCTTGTAGCTAGCCGGTTGAGTACGGGTCGTCCGCAGGGAGATGGGAATCTTTTTCTATGTGCTTTAACGAGTTAAGTCCGAGAGTCCAGATTTGTTTGTGATTATCTAAGTGTTAAAATGATATGTAAAGAGAGCTTGTTAGGGTTAGGATTAGGTTAGTTTGAGTTAGGAGTCTCCCACATCTTTCGTTGCCCCTCTTAATATCGGTGTTACGGTAATTGGCAACAACGGGGATTAGCACGACTAGGAAGGAACTTGCGAGTATAAGCTAGGCTTTCCAACGCATAAGTTCTTCCTTTTGGTGCTTGTCCGTCCGTTCTTGGCTTTTAGCCATAACCTCCGGTTAATTCAACCACAACCGGTCTCACTACGGAATCACCGCTATCATGTAGGATAGGGTGCCGTAAGGAGCGGATTGTGGTTCAATTAGCGGGAGTCGAATTAAGTTGTTGGGCAAGGAAAGAGTGAGAGAGATTTCCTTCTCTCAAACTTCCCTTATCCTACCCTAACAAGTGTAAAACTACTCACACATCATAATGAAAAGAAAACAAAACAAAAGGGGAAGATAGAAAGAAGGAGATTAGAAGATAACAACTAGCTATTTGCGACCTCACTTTGGCAAGGATCAAGCGTAAGCATCATGGTTGTTTTAATGATAAAGGAAAAGAGAAGAGAAAGAAACAACAAGAAATAACAACAACTAAGTTAACAAATTAAAATTACAAGCAATTATAAAAGAACAAGACAAGATATAATAGCAAAAGAGTCTTCTTTATTCATCATTCTTCACTCACAAAGCTCACTACAAGTTTTAATGGAGAAGAGATGAGAAGAGGAAGAAGAAACACAACTAAACCTAGAAAATAAAATACAAGATTATGGACCCTTTCCTTCACAAAGTTCTGGGCTATTTATAGGCTGAAAAATGAAAACCTAGGGCAACCACCAGAACACAAATAAAAAGACCAAAACACCCCTGGAAAATCTTCGTCTGCCGCCACCATACGGCCGCGGATCCGCGGCCTAAGTATGCTTAGGCCGCGGTTCCGCGGCCTAATAGAGGAGTTGTCTCCTCTGGTTTGATGTACCCTTTATTCTGGTATATATATTTTTTCATATTTTCTTCACGATTTTTCCAGAATTTCTGTTGAGGGAAAGGTGATTTGATGTGGACTTTTTGTCATGATTTCCTCGAGCTCCGCGTAGATTTCATGGATCTTGTGCTGCCATTGAGCCTTGTGCATGAAAACGACATTGATTTGACATTTTGTCTCTTAAACTGGTGTGTGGCAACAGACGGATAAAGAGCGGAGATCCGTGTTTTATCTGTGGTTGGCAGGAACCCGGATTTTGTCGTGTTTTCCATGAATTTCACCGTTTTTAGAACCGAGAACCTGTATCCTGCAATTGACTAGCAAACACGGCTCAAGAGTATCTACCGATATGCAATGTGATAAAAATTGGGCGGTATGAAAATGCAAAAATCTGATATGAACAAATACCCCCAAACTTATCATTTGCTCGTCCCGAGCAAAGCCAATTTATTCATAAAAAAATCCTAACCTCACTTTCGCAGGGAACGCGATTGCACTGAGCATGTGCAACAAGCCGTTTAAACCTCTAGGTGTCCCTAGTAGGAGGAGTGTTGTCTCCTGAGGGTTTTCAGCGGATACTACCTACAAAATCCGGTCAAGTTGGTTTTGTAAAAATAACTAAGATTCAAACCCTAAGGTTTTGTTTCAGAAAATAACAATTCTATTATCCTAAGCCTAGACTATCGAACCTTTATTTTTCACACCTCGCTTCTTATTTAACTACAGCTTTTATATGTCTTCACGTGCAGTGCAAATAGTGTCGTTAAGTTCCAGAAAGGTCGAATAAGGTCCTCATAATAAAGCCCGGATAAGAATTTTGAAAGGATCACATAAGTTTTATAAAGAGTTAAGCATTTTTCAAGTTTCGTTTTCCAGTAAAGTTTCAAATTTAGAATTTCTATCTTCCCTAACAGGAAACTAGGTCTTATTCTTCACTCCACCTTTTTCTTGTTTTCATTTCATACACACCTCTGTGAACGTGCAATAGTCTTTATCATAGAATAAAACCTTCATATCTCCGCTAAAATTTTTATAAAAGCCTGTCTTTTATCAAGATTATTCTCGCACAAAGAACCGTTAGGAATTTTAACTCGGAGAGAACACTTGCTTGATTTTGTTTTAATCTGGACTTTCTAGGCTTCTTAGCGAGTTTTGGGCCAATGCACCCAAACCAGTTGGTTTTAGGGCATTAGGTGTAGAAACACCCCAGCGGACTTAATTACTCAAGTTACCTAGGTCCAAAAACAAAAGACAGTTTGGCGTGAAAATCAGATGATTTAATACGAACGGAGATATAACCGGCAGTTCAGTTATTTTTTTTTTGGATAAAAGACGTGTTTAGTGGGTTTTGGTGTGTAATCATTCCAATCAAGTTTCGGATGGGTTATTTTTCAGACTTAGTTCCAATTAAGGCATCAATAACATTCCTTCATATTCACTTTACTTCATAAACTATTCTTGACATTACTTATTTCAGAACAAACCTATTTGATCCTCAGAAAATCATTTATCTGTTTAAAAGTTTTTAAACATAAAAGACTTGTCATCTAATTCCCAAAAACTCACGACACGTGTAGTGTGATGTAAAGACGTATATCAGCTATAGTTAACTTCAAAGGAGAGTTATCTTTCAGGTTTTCAAAATCTAAACATAAGATTTAGTTATTCTTATTTTATCAAACAAAACCGTCGAAATGTTGAATCAGAGTTCTCCCACTAGCTAACTTGACAGAAAAGTTTTTATGTTTTTAGAAAAATTTTAGATTTTTATGGATTTTATGGATTTTAATATGCAGATGCAAAATATACATATGAATGCGAAGGTAATAAATGCGTACCGAGCGTACCCGCAAACTTAAACTGGACAGTGTCCTCACTGTCATTGCATGAAGAGATTATGTGAAGGGTCAAAATTGTCAGTTAGCGATACACAAAAGTTTTGTTTTTGTTTTTAAAGAAAAGAAAAAGAAAAAGAATATACACAAATATATACAAAATGGTATATACATACCCCCAAACTTATTTGGAACAGTGTCCACTTGTTCTTGGCTGGAAAACCGAAGTTTGGAGGTAGGCAGAGGAAGATTATGCAGGGTAAACCGGTTCTTGTAAGACCAGGAGCTCCTCTGTTGGTTCGGCGCTAAGGTACGGTTTAAGTCGGTGTCCGTTCACTTTGAAAAATGAACCGTCCTTTGGATTTTCCAAATCCACAGCGCCATGCGGATACACATTCCGCACAAAATACGGCCCTTTCCAGCGAGATCTGAGCTTTCCTGGATGGAAGTGAAGTCGGGTGTCATAAAGCAGTACCTGCTGACCAGGTACGAAGGTTTTGCGCAAAAGGTGTTTATCGTGAAACACCTTCGTTCGATTCTTAACGACAACCGCGTTATCGTAAGCCTCATCCCTAAGCTCGCTCAGTTCGTTCAACTGCAGCTTCCGCTGGCTGCCCGCATCTTCGAGAGACAGATTCAGCTCCTTTATCGCCCAAAATGCGCGATGCTCTATTTCGACAGGTAGGTGGCAGGCTTTTCCGTACACAAGCCGATAGGGAGACATGCCAAGGTCGGTCTTATAAGCGGTTCGAAAGGCCCAAAGGGCATCAGTGAGTTTCAGCGACCAATCCTTACGGTTCTTGGAAACCGTCTTCTCCAGTATCTGCTTGATTTGCCGATTTGAAACTTCGGCCTGCCCGCAGGTTTGGGGGTGGTAGGGCGTAGAGAGCTTATGATTAATGGAATATTTTCGCATCAAGGCCTCGAAAGTCTTGTTGCAGAAATGACTTCCATTGTCGCTAATGATCGCTCGGGGGTGCCCAAACCGGGAGAAAATGTTTTCTTTAAGGAACCTAACGACAACCTTGTTGTCGTTAGTCCGGCTGGGCACAGCCTCGACCCATTTAGAGACGTAATCAACAGCGAGAAGGATGTACAAGTTCCCAAAAGAGCTGGGAAACGGCCCCATGAAATCTATCCCCCAAACATCGAAAATCTCCATAACCAAGATCGGTTGGAGCGACATCTCGTTCCTCCGGGATATCCGGCCCAAGTGTTGGCACCGGGAGCAAGTCTTGCAATAGTCATGAGCGTCTTTTAAGAGTTGTGGCCAGTAGAAACCATATTGCAAGATCTTCTCAGCTGTCTTTCTGGGCCCAAAATACCCGCCACACGCTTGATCGTGGCAAAATGACAGCACACTCTTGAATTCCTCGTCAGGGACACACCGACGAATAATCTGGTCGGGACAGTACTTGAACAAATAGGGTTCGTCCCAGTAAAAGTGCTTTACTTGGGATAAGAAGCGAAGTCTGTCCTGACTTGACCATTCAGTCGGTAGTAAGCCTGTGGCCAAATAGTTCACAATATCTGCGAACCAGGGTTCGCAAGATACTGTCAAGAGCTGTTCATCCGGGAAAACGTCGTTGATCGGAATTGGAAGCGAAGGCGAAGAAGGAAGTCGTGAGAGATGGTCGGCAACTATGTTTTCACATCCTCGTTTGTCCTTAATGACAAGGTCAAACTCTTGAAGCAAGAGGATCCAACGTATTAACCGAGATTTTGCATCTTTCTTCCCAAAAAGATGGCGCAGAGCAGAATGGTCAGTGTAGACAATGACTGGAGAGCCGATGAGGTAGGGCCTGAACTTTTCTAAAGCAAATACAACAGCTAAGAATTCCTTCTCAGTTGTTGTATAGTTGAGTTGGGCGTCGTTCAGGGTTCGGCTCGCATAATAGATTACGTGCGGCATCTTGTTGATGTGTTGTCCAAGGACAGCACCAATGGCAAAGTCGGATGCATCGCACATAATCTCAAATGGGTGTGTCCAGTCAGGTGAAAAAAGAACGGGAGCAGAAGTGAGTGAGCGTTTCAATGACTCGAATGCAGTCACACAGCTCGAGTTGAAGTCGAATGGCGTATCCTTGGCCAGCAAAAGAGTCAAGGGCCTAGCAATCTTGCTAAAGTCCTTGATGAACAGTCTATAGAAACCGGCATGGCCAAGGAAGGCTCGGATATCTCTGACGCATCGGGGAGGAGGCAGATTGGAAATGACCTCAATCTTCGCTTTGTCAACCTCTATGCCATTTTGCGAGATGATATGTCCTAAGACAATACCTTCGCGCAACATGAAGTGGCATTTCTCCCAGTTCAAAGTGAGATTCTTGTCCTTACATCGGGTAAGGACAGCGTCAAGATGCAGCAAACACTCGTTGAAGGAATCGCCGAAGATGGAGAAGTCATCCATGAAAATCTCCAGAAATTTTTCCACCATGTCTGAGAAAATTCCCATCATACACCTCTGAAAGGTAGAGGGCGCATTGCATAACCCAAAGGGCATGCGACGATATGCAAACGTGCCGAAAGGACAAGTGAATGTGGTCTTGTCCTGGTCTTTTTCAGCGATGGGAATTTGATTATAGC
Source organism: Agapanthus africanus (assembly GCA_030015575.1). NCBI lineage: Eukaryota > Viridiplantae > Streptophyta > Magnoliopsida > Asparagales > Amaryllidaceae > Agapanthus > Agapanthus africanus. The sequence goes on from CM057337.1 coordinate 238,341,943, forward strand.
CAGAGTAGCCATCAAGAAAGCAGTAGTACTCGTGTCCGGCCAATCGTTCAAGCATTTGGTCAATGAAAGGTAGCGGAAAGTGGTCTTTCCACGTTGCGGCGTTGAGCTTTCTGTAATCGATGCATACTCGCCACCCAGTTTGGGTGCGAGTAGGGATTAACTCGTTTGCCTCGTTAGTGATGACCGTGATGCCCGACTTCTTGGGGACAACATGAATGGGGCTAACCCACTGGCTATCAGAGATAGGGTAAATGATACCACTATCTAGACATTTTACGATCTCCTTCTTCACAGCCTCTTTCATGACTGGATTGAGACGTCTTTGTGGATCCCGGGCTGGTTTGGCATCATCCATCAGATGAATGTGATGCTCAACGATCAGGGGACTAATCCCCTTAATGTCCGCCATGGACCAGCCAAAAGCTTGCCTGTTGCTATGTAAGACCGCGAGAAGGGCTTTCTCTTTCTCTTGAGCTAGAGAAGCCGAAATGATGACAGGGAGGGTCTCGTTCTCACCTAAGTAAGCATACTTAAGGTGAGACGGCAAAGGCTTGAGTTCGAGCGTTGGAGGTGAAACGATGGAAGGCAAGATTGGTGCAAAGGTCTCGAACTCAAAGGACTCCAGCAAAGGTTCAAAACGAGTGTAAGCGACCGAGTCGGATGGTTCAGGTAACTCATCCGGAAATTCGAAAGATTCAAACTCGGGTTGTGCGCGGCTAAGATCGTTTGAAAACGTGAAACACTCGTAGTCGTTGTCGGGCGCAGAAACAGCAGCAGGTTCGAAGAGGAACGCACTAGTGGCGTCAAGATTATCGTGATCAAACAGAAACTCCTCGAATTCACATTCTTCTGGGGTGATCTCCTGGATCGAGCAGACGTCCAGTATATGAGCATTAGGTTCGGCGGGCTGATTCCCCAACCTAAAAATGTTGAGTTCAATCGTCATGTTTCCAAAAGAGAGGTTCATCGAACCATTGCGACAATTGATCACAGCATTTGAGGTTGCAAGGAATGGGCGACCGAGTATCACCGGAATTTGATTCCGGGGGTTAGCTACAGGCTGTGTGTCTAATACAATGAAGTCAACGGGGAATATGAAGTCCCCAACTATGATTAACACATCCTCTAGCTCACCCCTAGGGTGGGTGATCGATTGGTCGGCCATTTGGAGAGTGCAGTGCGTGGGTTTCAGCTCTCCGACACCTAATTGCTCGTATACTGAATACGGAAGCAGGTTAACACTGGCACCAAGATCTAATAGTGCGCGGTTGATGTTTTTATCCCCAATGGTAATAGAAATCGTAGGACAGCCAGGGTCCTTCCGTTTTTGTGGTAAAGATTGGGTAAGGGCATCACTCACAGCACTAGCCAAGAAAACTTTTTTTGGTACCTGAGACTTCCTCTTTTTCGTGCACAAGTCCTTTAAGATTTTCGCGTAGGATGGGACTTGTTGGACGGCATCTAAAAGAGGAATGTTAATGTTAACCTGTTTAAATAACTCCAGAATCTTCTCCATTTGAGGATTTTGTTTATTAGACCTCAACCGGTTTGGAAATGGGACGTTTTTAAAATTGGTTGAGTCTAATGCTTGTGGAGGAGATTGTGGAGTTGGAACGGATCCCAGAACAGGTGTTTTCGTGGAGTGAGAAGCGGGTCCATTCAAAGCAGAAGAAGAGGAAGGAGAGCCTTGTGAAGAACGGAGAATAGGCTCATAAGACGAAGAAGCAGGAGACGAAGAAGAAGAAGAAGTAGAAGAAGAAGCGGCCGGGGTGTCATCATTGATCCGTGTGCCGATGTTGTTTTGTAGCATCCTTCCCGATCTCGGTGTGGTCACGGCACTCACATTATGGTTCTGTTGTTCAAGAGCAACATGCGCATTATGTGGGTGACCGGGATTTGGGAGTGGCTGGGACGGGAGCTTCCCCTTCTCTCGCTCGCTTAAGGCCGCATTCAGTTGTGCAATCTGGGCCTCGATGGTTTTGATGCTTTGCTCGTGAGCGGTAGTATGTTGCACTAAGGACTGAATGGAAGACTGGATGTTTGCGGTGGATTGAGTCGATTGTTTGACGAACGCCTCCAGACTTCGTTCGAGCGAGGAAACCTTATCGTTGTTTGACGGAACAAAGTTGTTTGGTGGAAAAGAGTTGTTGGGTGCAAAGTTGTTCGTCTGATTTTGGAAAGGTTGGGGTTGGAAGGGTTGCTGAAACTGCTGTTGAGTTTGTTGTTGCGCTTGTTGTTGCGGCGGAGGGGCCCTTTAGAAATTGTTGCCTTGGAATTGATTCTGATTCTGATTCCAGGCGAAATTAGGGTGGTTCCTCCAACCGGGATTGTAGGTGGAAGAGTATGGATCATTCCTCGGTCTTTGCTGAAATGCAGCATTAACCTGGTCCTGTCCTTGCGATGGTGGATTGTAAGGACACTCTTCGGTCAAGTGAGAAGGATCGAAACAACAAGCGCAGATGGTACGACGGGGAAGAACAAGGGTAGGAGCAGGAGAAGAGAATTTGCTCTCTATCGCTTCAAGCTTTCTCGTTATTGCAGCCATTTCAGCTTTCATCGCAATAGAGACGTCAAGTTGGTCAATTCCTACCCTAGACTGACCGGTAGAAGTGGAGGTAGAAGAAGAAGAAGTCGGTCTGGTGCTCTCCCATTGTAGCGTTTTTTCCGTAAGGTCGTCAAAGAACTGCCACGCTTCCTCGTCAGATTTCGATAGGAAGTGGCCCTGACAGATGGTTTCCAACAACTGCTTCGTTGCTGGGTTCAGGCCCTCGTATAAGGTTTGGTAAAGTTGCCATTTCTCTATACCGTGGTGAGGACACTGAACAAGAATGTCTTTGTACCGGTCAAAGCACTTCCAGAAGGGTTCAGAAGGAAGCTGAGAGAATTGGTTGATTTCATTGCGAATCCTTGCGGTTTTATGATTCGGATAGAACTTTTTGATAAACGGTTTAACAAACTCATCCCAACTGGTTATGGAATGGGAAGCGGTGCTATACAGCTATTTTTCAGCAAGATCGCATAAAGTGAACGGAATGACCCGTAGACGTATAGCATCGTCCGACAGTTGGGTAGTTTTCATCATGGCACAGACGTTTTGAAATTTGTTGATGAAGATATAGGCATCTTCAGATTCAAGCCCATGAAATCGTGGAAGCATGTTGATGAAGTGGGGCTTAATTTCAAAATTATCCCCATTGGCCGGTGGAAGAGAAAAGCAGGTGGGGAGTGCAGAACGGGTGGGATAGAAACGATCCTAGAGCGCGATTCGCTGCGGCGCTACAACAGGCGGTGGTGGTTGGTTATTGGTCTCCGTAGGAGGTGGAGCCAATCTAGGGGTAGTCAAAGAGATGTTCGGATTAAATCCTGACATCGCGGAAGAAGAGGTTGGTGAAGGTGAAGGTGAAGATGTATGAACAGAATTCCGGTCAACGTCGGAGTTGGCTGGCAAAGGTAAAGGTGAAAGAGGAGTGGACGGAGTTTCGACGTCTGAGTCGATCGCGTAGTCGGTAGCGACTAACGAAACACGGACTAGGCGGGCGCTAGGGTCCCGAGTCCAAGCGGACATACACTAAACGGGTTTAGTATAGTCAAAACGGAGAAGGTGAGGGTAAGAAAACGTCAATGGAAGAGTGCGATGGTTGGTGGGTGAAAAGTGGATTTTGGCGACAAAAGGCAAGTTTTTATAAAAGTTTTTGATTTTTCTTTTCTTTTTTTCTTTTTAGAAAGAGCTTTACAAAGATATGTACGGATATACGGCTTAAGTAATCACAAACATGATATGTACAATCACACTTAGATCTAGGGTCACCTAGGTCTGCTAGACCTGCTCCAGAACTTGATTGTCGAAGTAAAACTGTGTTGAGAAACGGGCTTAAGATACACTGATCACGAGGCCAGGTAAGTGCAGAGATAAGGGGAGGTTTTCCAACACTTTCGCGAAGTTCCTTAATTAAGTAACCCTTTCTCTTTTGGCGGTTGCGCCGTTAACACTTTCCTAGACACCCCGTAAACAATATACCGTTAAGCGAGGTTCTAAACACGGTTTAACTTCTCCTAATGAGCGCGAAGTCCTTAGGGCTGAAGTCTAGTATTTTTTAATTTACAATGGACAATGCATATGCTTTTGTGATTTTTGGGGTCCTGGGAAGGGTGATGAAATCCCCACCCAATCTGGATTGGTTTCAAGCCCCTTAAGTCCGTATTAAAGAATGCAAAGCAGTAACAAATCAACTGCAAACAATTTTTTTATTTTTAGCGCGGCGCAAAGAATCCTGCACAAGAACAGTTTATTGGAAGGGGGAGAAGAGTTTGCGCAAAGAAATCTGCAGAAAACACAGTTTATTGGAGTCCAGAGGAGTGGGAGAGAGGAGAAAGACTTACAGAAAGAAAATGGTACCCTGAATCCACCAAGTGGCCGCGGTTCCGTGGCCTAAGCTTGCTTATGCCGCGGTTCCGCGGCGCAATAGTGGGATTGGGCCTTCAATTTTGTTGGCTGGGTTCTGTTGGGTTTCCTCTTCTGTTCCAAGGCCCTTGAATCTTCAATTGCTTACTGGAACTGCTCCAGATTTTTACAGTAGACCGTTTGCTTCGTTTTGATCCGTCGCGGTGTAGCCGCGAAATGTGGGTCTATCTTCCCACGTCTTTGGCACTGAACTTGAACTCCGTATATTCTACGTCTTGGCCACTGAACTCGAACTTCGTATTTTCCTGCACACTTGCACAAAAACTAATCAAAAAAAAACAACAAGATGGTTTTTTTTACAATGTATATTTTTTTGTTTTGTTTTTCGGTTATATTTATATTCACAAGTTAACCCGAAATTACACAAAGAAATAAACTACCGTCTCCCCGGCAACGGCGCCATTTGATTGTTAGTTATTCTGCGTGTTCAAGTTTTAGTTAATTACCGCAATCAAGACGGTTTCGCTTGTAGCTAGCCGGTTGAGTACGGGTCGTCCGCAGGGAGATGGGAATCTTTTTCTATGTGCTTTAACGAGTTAAGTCCGAGAGTCCAGATTTGTTTGTGATTATCTAAGTGTTAAAATGATATGTAAAGAGAGCTTGTTAGGGTTAGGATTAGGTTAGTTTGAGTTAGGAGTCTCCCACATCTTTCGTTGCCCCTCTTAATATCGGTGTTACGGTAATCGGCAACAACGGGGATTAGCACGACTAGGAAGGAACTTGAGAGTATAAGCTAGGCTTTCCAACGCATAAGTTCTTCCTTTTGGTGCTTGTCCGTCCGTTCTTGGCTCTTAGCCATAACCTCCGGTTAATTCAACCACAACCGGTCTCACTACGGAATCACCGCTATCATGTAGGATAGGGTGCCGTAAGGAGCGGATTGTGGTTCAATTAGCGGGAGTCGAATTAAGTTGTTGGGCAAGGAAAGAGTGAGAGAGATTTCCTTCTCTCAAACTTCCCTTATCCTACCCTAACAAGTGTAAAACTACTCACACATCATAATGAAAAGAAAACAAAACAAAAGGGGAAGATAGAAAGAAGGAGATTAGAAGATAACAACTAGCTATTTGCGACCTCACCTTGGCAAGGATCAAGCGTAATCATCATGGTTGTTTTAATGATAAAGGAAAAGAGAAGAGAAAGAAACAACAAGAAATAACAACAACTAAGTTAGCAAATTAAAATTACAAGCAATTATAAAAGAACAAGACAAGATATAATAGCAAAAGAGTCTTCTTTATTCATCATTCTTCACTCACAAAGCTCACTACAAGTTTTAATGGAGAAGAGATGAGAAGAGGAAGAAGAAACATAACTAAACCTAGAAAATAAAATACAAGATTATGGACCCTTTCCTTCACAAAGATCTGGGCTATTTATAGGCTGAAAAATGAAAACCTAGGGCAACCACCAGAACACAAATAAAAAGACCAAAACACCCCTGGAAAATCTTCATCTGCCGCCACCATACGGCCGCGGATCCGCGGCCTAAGCATGCTTAGGCTGTGGTTCCGCGGCCTAATAGAGGAGTTTTCTCCTCTGGTTTGATGTACCCTTTATTCTGGTATATATATTTTTTCATATTTTCTTCACGATTTTTCCAGAATTTCTGTTGAGGGAAAGGTGATTTGATGTGGACTTTTTGTCATGATTTCCTCGAGCTCCGCATAGATTTCTTGGATCTTGTGCTGCCATTGAGCCTTGTGCATGAAAACGACATTGATTTGACATTTTGTCTCTTAAACTGGTGTGTGGCAACAGACGGATAAAGAGCGAAGATCCGTGTTTTATCTGTGGTTGGCAGGAACCCAGATTTTGTCGTGTTTTCCATGAATTTCACCGTTTTTAGAACCGAGAACCTGTATCCTGCAATTGACTAGCAAACACGGCTCAAGAGTATCTACCGATATGCAATGTGATAAAAATTGGGCGGTATGAAAATGCAAAAATATGATATGAACAGTACCCGGTCACGTAAACCGGCTGATTATGCTCAGCCGTTCCCAGTAGCATGTCTTCATCCTTAAATGTGACTGCGGCGGCATGCAAAGTGTGCTGGGCTTCTTTCATATTAATTTCCGCAAAGTGAGCCTGATACTGCTCGGGGTTTTGTAGAGCGTGAATGAGAACATCTCTAAGCTCCTTAGATAGGACCAAGGCGTCGTAGATGCTCAGGAGAGACGAAAGCTTCCGGAGATGTGCCAAGATATTATAGTCCACCGAGGAAGGACCTATGTTTTCATCAGCCAGTTCTCTGCCATCTTCTTCATTAGCGACTTGTTTTTCCTTCCCTTTTGGGGCGTTGCCCTGATTTTGCGGTAGAGCCCTGCCGCTTCTGAGCTGGATTTGATTGGCCTTTGTGGTGAGCTCCTCGTCCTCTTCGGGAAAACAGAGCTCATCCTCGATGTCGCTGCCAAGATGGATGGCGTAGCAGGTCACTACTGGGATCTCTTCATTGGAGTCTTTTTCTAACTCCTCCAGAATTTCAGCCGCTTGTACAGGGAAGAACTCCTTTAATTGAATCAATGTTCTTTTCTTTTTTTCATATTCTTCGAGAGAATCGATATATTTTTGAATGGTCGATCTTCCTGCAGACTCTTTTTCACGCCGAGCTGCACTTTTCTTCTTCTTGAGCTTCTTGGATTTTGAACCTGATGGAGCCGCATTGGCAGCTGGACTGGTAGGCTTCTTCTGCCCTTCCCATTCCGTCCTGGGTTCTTTCCAAAGTAGCTTTATCATCTTCTTCGTCTTATTAGATATGTGCGTACTCCACGGAGGCCGCGATGAGTCCGTTTCATTTCTCAGGGCAGCGGGTTCGGCTTTCTGCTCCCACAAGGCTTCAGTTTCTATCTGTATAAAGTTGGTGGTTGCAACTTGATTGTTCACCAACATACTTTTGGACAGCTCGATCTCTCCAGCCTTGTACTGCTTCTTGAACCAGTCTTTGAAGATATAGCAATCCTCGATCGCATGGCTCACTACTCGGTGGTACGGGCAATACAGAGGATTGTCGGTCATTTTTGCTTCTTGGGGTCTTTTCGACTCCGGCAATTGTAGGCCGTTGTTTAAGGCATCTTTAAATATCTTACGGACCTTGTCCCTTCTGAAAGAGTAAACCTTGTTCTTCTTCTCCTCTAGGGAAGGCCCATTTCCTCCCAGGAATGGCTTTCGAGACCGGTTGGTTTTGGATTCGTCCACCCTTCGCTTTTCTTCATTGTCGGACGCATTGAAGACATTGGTACTGCTGGAACTCCCGCTTCTACGGCTGTCGTCCCGCTTGCTTTTCCAAGTTTTGTCTCTCTGAGAGTCCGGCGGGGACTCTTGCTTAGAGCGTTCCAGCATTTGGACTTTCTTGGTTAGCTCTTGAAATGTCTTGAGGCCTTCTGTACACAAGAATGAGACCATCCAATTGCTGAGGTTCCCAACGAGAAGGCTGATGGACTGGTCCTGCTCCAGCGGCGGTTCACACTTGACCGTGAGATTACGCCATCGGGCAATAAAGTCGGTGTTGCTTTCATTCTTCCCCGGCTTGGTCCTCACAAGGTCGGCAATGGAGATTTTATCACTGACACTCATGAACCTTTTCCGAAATAGGGATTCCATTTGGGCAAAGGTAATGACGGACCCGTCCGGTATACTCGCATACCAGTCGAAGGCGACGCCGGTCAGGCTGTTGACAAACTGACGAAGAAGGAGCGCGTCATTGCCCCCTGTATTTCCGCAAGATGCTTTGAAGTGGGCGACGTGCTGATTTGCATTCCCCGTTCCATCAAATCTTCCGAACTTAGGAATAACGCAGCCGCTTGGGAATTCAATCAGATCGTACTGCGCGGGATATGGCCGCCCGCTACTGCCGATTTCTTTCTGAGCTTCAGCTTCGGCCACCAATGTTTTAACCTTGCTGGTGACCAAATCCATTATCCGATCCTGTGTTAGCGGGATAGTGTTATCTGGGGCCAAGGCGTCCCCAGAAGCGGAATGTGGCCGGCTTTCATGCGGCTCGACCAGTCTTGGTCCTAAAGGAACATGCATTGGCTGCCTCGGATTGTCATCATCCGGCTGATTAGTAGCGGCTTGTGCTTGATTGGGAGGCGCTCGAGCAATTTGAGCCGTAAGCTGCATCACCACGTTCGTTAAGTCGTCAATCTTCGAATAGAGCTTGGCCATCTCTTTATCTTTGCTCCTGAGCTGTTGTCGAAGCTCTTGAAGCAGCTCTTGCTCCGCAGTCCTGGGGCGGAAAGTCGGCTCTTACTCGCTGTCCGAGCTTGACTCTGCGTGGGCCGAGGGGTCTTTCTGCCTATCATCCTCATCGAGAGGGTTTTCTTCATCCAGCGGGGGCGGCTGTTCTTGGGCAGAGGCAACTACATTCAGGCTAGATTGGGCTTGGGATGTGGTGGCCCCATCCTTGCTTTTGCTGCGAAGGTTGTCGCTGGGGCGCCCGCCCGCCATATAGAACGTATGGATGATATATCCGGCCATCTTTCTATCATTGGCAGCTGATTTCACGGATCGCTGTCTTGACCCCCTTGTTTCGGTAGCTGGTAGTCGATTGAAGGCGGCTGGCCTAACCAGGTTCTTGAATGGTGCTGGCGCTTTTTTTCTGGGTTTGCCCCACTGCTTTCGTGCGGCACAGAGTACTTGATAGACTCTTGAAGAGACAGTGTCATACTTCTTCTGTTGGGGCCGGGACAGTCTCTTTGTGGCACTGTTCGGACCGCTGTCTTCTTGATTCTGGCGGTCATGGCATTTTTCTGAACCCACTTCAGAGGCTCGAAGAAATTGCTGATTCTTACGTCCGACTCAGCCGTCGTCGCGGGGCAACCCTGCACTTGGAACTTCACATGATTCCATTTGGCCGAAGCCTTGGCCCTCTTGTTGGCTCGATACCTGAGCCGCTTCTGCCTTAACTTTTCTATTCTAAGCACCTGGCAGACTTCGGCTCTTTGGGAAGACGCCGCAGACCGGGCGATGGAGGGCCTTGGAAATACGCTCGATTGTGCATTTGTTGGAGTCATCGCCTGAGCTCGTCCGCAACATTTGATTTGCCCTTTGTACCGAAGTTCTTGCACCCCGCTGGAGCACCAGAGAATCGTTCAGATACCGTCTTAAGTTTCGGTTGTGGTGCCTTGGCGATCACGACATTCGGCCTCGTACCCCTTGAGACCGGCTTGGCCACCTGTTCCGCCGGGCTCTCCGCCAGATGAGCGCTTCCGGCAGGATAGATGATGACGGAGCCAAACTGGCGGGGCGGTTCCTCCCACTGTCGACTGAGGCTCGCGAGGAGAACCACACGAGCGTTGATCTTGACCACGTACGGAATCGGGGTCACGTTGGAAGCTGAATTCGTCTGGGGAGACATTGTCGTCGAAGGTTGATTGCTGCATGGAAAAAAGAACATCATTTCAGTATAGGCAATCGATATGTATATTGATTGAGTTCGCATGAACGTTTAACCCGAAATATGGGAGGAGAGATTGGTCCCACCGGGCGTGCCAAAATCTAGAGAGTGTTTTTCGTCACCCCATTAAGATGGGAATACGTGCGCGTTTGTCAGGCATACTATGGATTCCCCCTGCCTAGGGTAAGCCGGGGTTTAATGATTATGGGGATCCGAATCTCCGACAGCCACGGACTAAGCTGCCGTTAATTACCCCCCGCCTTTGGGGCGAGGGAACCTCCGATTAACGGGTTAAACTGGTCATGCGAACTTAATGTGCAGTGTACGTGTGTTTTGTTTTGGAGGGGGGTTTGGATATATCGGGAGCCACGCAGAGTTTTTACGGGGGTCCCGCTACCCGGATAGCGGGCTGGGGGTCAAGGGGGCTAGCAGCCCCCTTGCGGGGTGCGAGGCAGCGCCCCGTTAGAAATTTTTTTCTAACAGGGACAGTGTCGTGGAGTATGTGTATGTGTACATATGTATACATATGTATATATATACATGTATATATAAATAAAGGGGAAAAATACATCTAAAGGATGCGTAGGGAAGCACCTTGGGCGTTGTGCGCCTAGGTGCTGTGCGCTCAGGCGCTAGAGTGCCACGTGTCGGCACGTGGGCGCTCTGCGCTTGAGCGCTGGGCGCTGGAATGCAAGTACGCCACGTGTCGGCACGGGGGCGACTTGCGCTCGAGCACTTGCGCTGGAGCGCAAGCGTGCCACGTGTCGACACGGGGGCGACTTGCGCTCGAGCGCTTGCGCTGGAGCGCAAGCGCGCCACGTGTCGGCACGGGGGCGACTTGCGCTCGAGCGCTTGCGCTTGAGCGCAAGCGCGCCACGTGTCGGCGCCGGGGCGACTTGCACTCGAGCGCTTGCGTGCCACGTGTCGGCACCGGGGCGACCTGCGCTCGAGCGCTGAGCGCTTGAGCGCAGGCGCGCCACGTGGCGGCACGCGGGCGCTCTGCGCTTGAGCACCGACCAGAAAAAGAGGCTTTTAGCCTAAAAAAATTTCTCAGAAGAGAAATCAAAGAGGAGTTGAACTCCTGAGTGTGTGTGTTTGTTGTTTTTTTTTGGGGTTTAGTGAATGATGTTCTTCTTCTTCCTCTTCTGTTAGCTGGATCTTGAAGATCAAGAGATATGGGATTTTTAAAAATCTCTTCTTTTTTTGAGATCTAATGGAAGATCTGAGTTCCCCTTTATGGGTTTTGTGGTGAAAAACTAATTTATTTTATAAAAAGAAGAGTAAAACTCTTGATTTAATTCAAGAGAAAAAGAAGGTTTTGGAACCTTGAAGAGGGAGGAAAGTTCTCAGATCTGAAAAAATTTTGAGAGAGAGAAAAGTTGTGAGATATTTTCATTATCTTTACCTTTATAGGCTATACACTTTACACATAGCCCCTTGGGCTTCACAAAATGGCATTTTGCCTATCCCATGGCTCATGAGCCATTTCTTTTTGCACATAAGCCATGGGCTTTACAAAAATTTGGCTTTATGCCTATTTTTCTTACATTTATCCATAAAACAAAATAAAAGAAATGCAACAAAATTATTTATTACAAAATTTTTATCTCGGCATGGGGGGAGGCCGACCGCTTCTTGTTCGGGCTCGACCCGGGCATGGGCCCACTGGATCTGGGCTTGGGCCCACTTGGCTTGGGGTTGACTTTGATTTTGACTTGATCAACCGGGGTGTAAATTTTTACCCCAACAACACGTGCTTAAGATGATTGGCTTCATTGAAGAGCTCGCGGACCTTGGGACCACGTTAGAGAACGAGCTCTACACTGGCTTGATTCTCCAGTCCCTCCCTTCCACTTACGCCCAGTTTATCCTGAACTTCAACATGCAAGGAAAAGAAGTTGAACTTCCGGAGCTCCTCAACATGTTGAGGAGTGCAGAGGGCACCTTACAGAAAGTAAGGGAAACACCCGCTTTGTCTGTTGGAAGACCTTCCTCCTCTAGTTCCAAGGCGAAAGCCAAGGGAAAGAAGAAGAAAACCCCCACCAAACCAAGGGGCAGTGTTAGTAAAGTGGAAGCGAAGGGAAAGGCAAAGGCAACAAAGGTAGAGGGACAGCTTGTGGGAAAGGAAGAGTGCTTTTATTTTCATAAGAAAGGACACTGGAAAAAGGATTGCAGGGCTTGGAAGGCCAAGAACCAGGACCCGAAGCAAGTTGCAGCTTCGGCTTCAGGTGTGTATGTTATTGAAAACTGTCTATCAGTAAACTCTACTTCCTGGGTATTGGATACCGGATCAGGATCTCATATCTGTAATTCTTTGCAGGCACTGAGAAAGCGTAGGGTTTTGAAGGCAGGTGATATGACCCTCAGAGTTGCAAACGGAGCTGGCATGGATGCTGAGTCCGTGGGGGACTATCACTTGGGATTGTCAGATGGACATGTTTTGGTTTTGCGTGATTGTTATTTTGTACCCAGTGCGACTTGTAATATCATATCTGTATCTTTAATGTCTAAAGAAGGTTATGATTTTGCATTTGTAAGCAATGTTGTAAACATTCACCTTAATCATGTTCTGATTGGGTCGGGTACATTAAGCAACGATATATACGTATTAAACCAACCACAGATTTCAATGTCCAGAATACACACAAAAGAAAGTCTCCAGAAATAAATCATGCTTTCTTATAGCATTGTAGACTGGGTCACATCAATGAAAGAAGGTTGACGAAGTTACATACAGAAGGATATTTGGATCCGTTCGAATATCAATCATATGCAACTTGTCAATCCTGTCTCAAAGGAAAGATGACAAAGACTCCGTTCACTGGACACGGAGTAAAAGCGAGCGAGCTCTTGGGACTTGTACACAGCGATGTATGCGGTCCAATGTCTACACATGCGCGAAGTCGTTATTCTTACTTCATTACTTTTACGGATGATTTTTCAAGGTATGGATATGTCTTCTTGATGAAACATAAATCTGAAGCCTTTGGAAAATTCCAGGAATACAAGAATGAAATAGAAAAACAAACAGGCAAAAGTATCAAGACACTGAGATCTGATCGAGGTGGTGAATGCTTGAGTGCCGAGTTCCTGGATTACCTAAAAGAGAATGGAATTCTCTCTTAGCTTACTCCTCCATACACTCCACAACATAACAGTGTATCAGAGAGACGGAACCAAACCCAATTGGATATGGTACGTTCCATGATGAGTAACGCTGAGTTGCCGCGATCATTCTGGGGATATGCACTAGAATCAGCTGCATATCTTTTGAACCGAGTTCCAACTAAGACTGTGCCTACCACACCATATCAGATGTGGAGTGGGAAGAAACCCTATCTTAAGCACATTAAGACATGGGGATGTCCAGCTTTTGTCGAAAAGCAGCATGCGGACAAACTCGAGGCACGCTTAGTACAGTGCAAGTTTGTGGGATATCCAAAGAACACCAAGGGATATTTCTTCTATCGCGAAGAGGAACAAAAGGTTTTTGTTTCTCGTCATGCCTACTTCTTGGAAACTGAATTTTTGGAAAATCGGATAAGTGGGAGCGCAATAGAACTGGAAGAAATTCCAGAACCACGAGCTATTATTGAAAGCTTAGTAGAACCAGAGGGTTCGAAAGAACAGGACATTCCTGCGCCGCTCCGCAGGAGTAGTAGGCAGTCTCATCCGCCCGAGAGATACTACGGTTTTCTCATAGACGGGGATAGTGAGGATTGCATCATTGATAATGATGAGCCGACTAGCTTCCAGCAGGCCATTCAGAGCGTTGACTCGGTAAAATGGCTGGATGCAATGCGGACCGAAATGGAGTCCATGTACACCAACAAAGTATGGACTTTGGACGTTGCTCCAGAAGGGGTAAAACCCGTAGGATGCAAATGGATCTTCAAGAGGAAGATTGGTGTAGATGGACAGGTTGAGACCTATAAGGCTAGACTTGTTGCAAAGGGTTTTCGTCAAAGACCTGGTTTGGACTATGACGAAACCTTTTCTCCAGTGGCTATGCTCAAATCCATTCGGATCCTTCTTGCCATTGCTGCCTTCCATGATTATGAGATTTGGCAGATAGACGTAAAGACCGCTTTTCTAAATGGAAATTTAGAGGAGTGTGTCTATATGGACCAGCCAGAGGGTTTCATTCAGAGTGGGAGCAGCGGGAAGGTGTGCAAGTTGCTTAAGTCCATTTATGGACTGAAGTAGGCATCGCGGAGTTGGAACATCTGTTTTGATGAGACGGTCAAAGATTTTGGCTTTATCAAAAATCCAGATGAACCATGCATCTATAGTAAAATTGTAGCACGAACTATCGTATTCCTCATTTTATACGTGGATGACATTCTCTTGGTAGGAAATGACATTCCTATGCTACAATCGATCAAAGGGTTCTTGTCACACAGGTTCTCCATGAAAGACCTGGGTGATGCCTCTTACATTCTGGGGATCCGGATCCATCGTGATAGGTCCAAGAGGATATTAGGACTTTCACAGTCCAGGTACATCGACACCATACTGAAAAGATTCTGTATGGAAGATTCCAAGAGCGGTAATCTACCAGCTTGTCACGGGATCACCCTCTCCAAAGAGATGTCTCCCAAGACTGATTTGGAAAGGGATCGCATGTCTATTATACCCTACACTTCTGCGGTAGGCACTATAATGTATGCGATGTTGTGTACTAGACCAGATGTAGCTTATGCACTGAGTGTAGTAAGCCGGTATCAGTCAAACCCTGGGGAGAAGCACTGGATAGCGGTAAAGAACATTCTGAAGTACCTGAGAAGGACTAAGGACATGTTTTTGGTTTATGGGGGAAAAGACCTCCAGATGGAGACCTTTGCTGACTCCAGCTTCCAGAGTGATAAGGATGACTCCAAGTCCATATCGGGTTATGTCTTTACCCTCAATGGAGGGGCGGTGTGTTGGAAGAGTTCCAAACAGGAAACCGTTGCTGACTCGACGATGGAAGCGGAATATATCGATGCATCTGATGCCGCAAAAGAAGCCGTCTGGATGAGGAAGTTCTTGACAGAACTTCAGGTGGTTCCGTCCATTGTTGATCCAATACCTCTGTATTATGACAACAACGGGGCTATAGCTTTAGCGAAGGAACCCAGGTCCCATCAGAAGTCCAGACACATCTTGAGGCGGTATCACCTGATCATAAAGATCGTGGATCGCCGGGAGATCGAGGTTCGGAGGGTTGCTACAGAAGATAATACTGCGGATCCATTCACGAAGGCCTTACCCCAGACTCAGTTCGAGCGGCTGATCGAGATGATAGGTCTTCGATACGCCAGTATATGGCCTTAGTGCAAGTGGGAGATTGTTAGTGTATATGCCCTAGAGGCCATTACTATATCATACTAGTTTGTATATTACTTGATGGAAGCTTGGGATATTCACAGTTGTATAGAAAATCTTGCTCGAAATGGTAGTATGCTACTTGGTTTGTTTCTACTTTAATGTGTGCATGTGTTTCTTTTAGCATATCGCCTATACGCATTAGTGGAGCCCTTAGGATCTTTGCTTGATTACCAGCGTTGTGATGGCAGTCACACTAGTGGGGGCTGGGTAATCTACAAGCACTTCCTTATACAGGTCCCTAGTCATAGGATTATCGAGACGGGGCATCGATACTCCGGAGTAGACTAGCGTATGCGCTTCTCATCCCAGCAGGGGAGATGGTCTGTCCTACAGCTGTCAGTACGTCGTACTTAAGATAGTATGCGGGTGCTCGTTAGGTTACGAGTACACTGGACAGGACTCGTCGGGAACTGTTGGTTGGTACTATACCTATCGTCAGTTATCAGTTCCCAGGTGACATGAGTACAGCTTAGTCCACTGACTTGACACTGTCACTTCGCCTCGAGTGTGTTCCTACTGTACTTAGATTGCTACCCTACCACGGCTCAAATGAGTCGTGTAAACAGGTAGCAGTTGTGTGCAGTCCCGAAGCACTTGGAGGCAGTGACGGTTAGACAGGATTCATCTCTCTCGGTATTGGGGGTTGATATCGCGCTGTGTCAAGGAGAGCCATTACATATAGTCGTCCCTGGCCAGGGCAAGCGAGATATTCTGGTAGGTTATCCAGTGTTATCTCAGGGTGTTCTGGGCTACACTCCGACACGACTTGTACCGCTTTTATGGGACTGACGTTTTGCCACCCCTAGGCCCGACATGCGATATTCTCAGACGAATAGACCGGACTGTACGGAGATGTCACAATCAGGCTCAGTAGGAGTTCGGATGGGTTCACCTCATCAGTCTTCTTATCGGCATCTACCTGGGGACCGTTACGTACAACTAGTACCGCTTGCGGCCTGTAGTTAAACCCACTGCCAGCGTAGTGTCGAGTCTTTAGAGTCCCACACAGAGAGCTATTCGCCTTTGGGCAAAACAGAGTAAAGGCCGCATGGTTTTGCGACAGGGTTCGTTCACATCCGCGCACTTGTGCACGTTTGGTGTCCGGGAAGTTATTACTAGCGGGCTTTGGTTTAAGCCAGATACTAGTATATGTTTTGAGATTGGTTTTATCTCATTGTATTCGTGTTCCTCGGAACACGGATGCGGGTGTGTATGCACAGTTGACAGAGGCAGGGGCAGAGGATTCTCATTAGGGTTGTTGACTGTTGACTTTTCTAAACCCTAATGAGAATAAGAATAATATGATTAATAATATTAATTAAGTATTATTGTGCCATGGTTGAGTTGAACATTTGAATTTTGTTGACTTGTTGACTTTCTTGACCGGTTGACTATTGTGGACTTGTTGACCATCATCATTTCATTTTAATGACTTTTGTTGACTTGTTGTTCTTTACAAAATGCATTAAATGCATGAAATGATAGTGGTCATTGAAACTAACCATCACAATTCTTAATTATTATTATTATCATCATTATTCTTTCTTTTGTGAGCATGGTTGTAAAAAGTCAAGCTCATTCTCACTTGATCGCTCTCTCTCATCCAAAGCTTACCTTCTTCCTCTCTCTCAAGGCTCTCATGTCTCATGTGTTGATAAGCATGAGCCATTGAGATAAAACCTTCAAAACTCTTCTCTACTCACTTTAGAGTACTAGATCTAGCAAGCCAAGCACTTTAGTTTCCTCTCGGTTGAGGTAGGAGCTCAAGGTAGCGGCTTTCGGGTGGATCCTTCTTCGACAACAAGGGGACTACGAGGTGGAGCCGATCCAACTACTCCAAGGAGTAAGAAGAGAAGGAGTTCAAGACCTAGGTATAACCCTCTAACATAGTAGTTAAATTTCTAGTTAGTTTGCTAGGTTTTTGTTTAGCAAAGATCCTATTTTCTATTCCATGTTACCTTGGCATAAAAATTCGTTTTTTATCGTTTCCGCATCCCCGTAAGAACCGGGACAGGTAACGTGGACTTACACACCGAGCATACAATAGTGTTTAACACTATAAGAAGCCAACTTTGACCCCAAATTGGCTAAGTCTTTTTGAGATTAAAACATCTTGGATCTCCAAATATACCGAGGCTCTATGTTCATGACTTCCCAAACTAATTGACCAGAACGATGTCCATCCCACATCTCCTAAGTTAATCTTAGTCTTCCAAAAATAACTAATGATTCTTAGATGGTCCACCATGATCTCTCCCCTTAATCTGGAATTTGGTTCAAGGGTATATCTCTCTACACCTCTGATACATATCATTGTAATTTCTCAATGTCTTCAGAGAGGTGGTGGGTCCCGACAACCAACTGCTTTTGGATACACTTTCCAAAATGGTGACAACGGACTGCAACGTCCTTAAACTGGCTACGGACCGAAACGTCATTAAACTAACAACGAACCGGAACGTCCTTAAACTAAAGCAATAGAGCCCAAATGCTCTTTTGTTGGGTTTGAATGATCCCAAAATCCTGTTGAGTAAATCTTAGTATAAAATTAGACTAACGTATTCTCAACAAACATTTAAGTTGATCTTAATTTCAAACGAGATTAATGATTCTTAAATCAACCCAAACCCAAATCTAAGAATATACAGATTTGGACTAATCCACGCCCTACGGGCGACAATGTAAATTAGTCACCATATACAATCCACGGGCAATCAAAAATAAAACAAACACACACGACACGAAGTGACCTTCTGGAGCAGGAGAAAGTGGTTATCGCTATGCGGTAACGTAATTAACTGCAGGGGCTTGTGCCTGCAGGGAAGAGCATCCCCACAATCAAAACCCCCTCACAAACGAGGGGGAATCTGACGAAGTCTGCTACAACGTTCGCATCCGTATAAACCTCCGAAACACGGTGCCATAAATCAACTTGGCATCTTCGGAGAGGTGGACGGATAAATCCAAATAGCATCTGCCCCCAAATTTAGGCAAGATGTTTGTCTTCCCAGTTGTTAGCGGTAAACAGATTCTGGCACGCCCGGTGGGACCTTTTCCTCTTTCCACTCCACACTTCGTATGTCGTGCTTGCGGACAAATCGCGGTTTAATATGGTTGCCCCTGAATTCGAGGTACTAAGATTTGGTGTCTTGCTTTTGTGCAGAGAAAAGAAGATCGATGGCTTCCAACTGCACCAGCAACAACAACTCCCACTCCGTCCCCCCCGGAAGTGTGACTTACGGGCCCCAAGCGGCTTCCATCTTTGCAATTCTAGTAGAACGGGTGACTCAGGTCACCACTGGACTGTTCTTTGGGACCATGATCCCGCCAGCAAGTTTTAGTGCCCCAATGCCATCACAAGAAGCTCCCAAGAAGTCGGTCTTTGATCGATTTGCAACCACCACGGCTCCTCTCAACGGGTCATCCAAGTCTTCTACCTCGGTCTTTGATAGACTGAGCCAAAGCTCCAGTAGGCCTGCAAAGAGGCTCATGATACCTGAAAAGGCTATCCTAAAATGGATAGTCCTCCCAACTCCTGTTGCGGAAAGTCGGCCTTTGACAGATTGGTTGTTCCTTCTCAGCGGACGTCAGTCTTTGACAGGCTGACACCAACAGTAGCTTCTCATTAGAGCAGGAGGCATGACGAAGCTGCTCCAACGATAAAGGTACTCCCGTCTGCACGACATGCTCGACGTCGCTACTGGCGCCGTGTGAGGAAGCTGGGGGAAGTTCCCCCTCTGGACTTACCCCACCAGCTCCAATGGTGGAAATTGACGCTGCTGTTCCAACTGGGAACAGCTTCGAGCTGCTCAGGAGGGTGCGCAAAAAATCTTTAACCGCTGTACTAAAGAATTCTCCTCCGCCTGCTGAAAACATGACACAGGTGAAGCCGGAGTAGCCCCCTCAGCGGCTGCCCTCTAAAATCCAAAGGGTCTGGCGGAAAGTCCAAGACTCTGTAATTGACAAAAATTACTCTCGCCGACTAGAGAAAAAGATGGCTCAACAGGAGGAGGACCACCCCTCCGCCATACAATGGAAGGCCTCGTCTAAATGGGTGCCTGTTGCAATAGCCCCTCCAACTCCGGCCTTCCACAAAAAGAGAAGGCCTGAGAATCTCCCATCACCGGCGGGAAATCCCAAAGGTGATGGACCTAAACGCTCCAAGTCTGGGGGCATGGTTGTATATACCGTCTACATGTCTTCCAGAAAAGAGGATAGTCTTGCTTCTGTGAGTCATCGACCACTCACTCGATCGTTGACAAAAGCCCAAGAGCAGCAGCAAAATCTCCAAGAGATGTTGACCAAGATGGCCGCACTCACCGGGCAGAAAGAAAGCCCGGAAGCATCGTCTGAACAGCGCCGAGAGAAGGAGACTGATACAGAGTTCTTACGAAGGGTGCTAGAAAGGAAGGATAAGGAGGCCGCAGAACAAGCCACTAATATAAAGCAGATGGCGCTTTTGTTCCAAGACATGGTTGGGATGATGATCCAGCCGGACCTTCCAGCCGAAGATCCACCAATAATCATTGAAGACGACAAAGGGGAGACATTAAACCTTCTTCCGGCTCTATCAGCAGCCAGGGAGGAGACGATCTCCAAAGCCGCCCTTGACAACTACATAGCTCAACAAATACGAGCTCATCAGGCAAGCGAAGCGGCTGGCCAAGTCGTCATAACTGGACGACCTTATCCAGGCTGGTACGATCAAATCAAGTACCCGTCGGGATATACGATTCCTAAATTCCACGTATATAAGGGGACAGGCAATCCCCATCATCATGTTGCTCAGTTCAGAGCTCTATGCGGCAATACTGGAGGCGACGACAAACTGCTGCTTCGCCAGTTCATTGGCAGCTTGGCGGAGACAGCATTTGAATGGTACTCGGAGCTTCCGAATGACTCCATAAATACATTTACAGAAATGGAGCTACTGTTCACGCAGCGTTTCACAAGTGCAAGCGAACTCACCCCGATTACAACATTAAGCAATGGCAGGGTGAAGCCGGGAGAAACCTGGGTTCAATACGCAATTCGGTGGCAGAACCTATGGTCAAAATGCGAACAACGCATAGAAGAAGCTCCTGCCGTGGGCATGTTCATAGGGACCCTTGATCCTCAGGCGACTATATCCCAATTTATGATGTTCTTCAAGCCGACCACCTTCCAGGCTTTGATCGACAAGCTAGCCCAAATGGACAAGATAGGCCATAGGCCGTCTTCTTCAAAAACGGATCCCCAGAATGAAAAGGGCAAAGGGAAAGCAACCTTCGTTGCCAATGCTAAAAAAAAACCGAGTGACCCGAAACCGGTTGCTCGTAAAAGCAACAAACCACGATCCCTCGAAGAGAAGTTGAGACGTCCTTACTCGTTTCCCCAGGATAAAACGAGGAGAATGTTCGAACTGGTGGTGCGCAGCAGGCTCATCACTCTGCCAGATCCAAGACGCCCACTGCAGCCTGGCGATATCAACAGTCCCAACTACTGCCCCTACAACAGAGTAATGGGCCACCCGATCGAAGATTGCTACGTCTTTAAAAACTGGGTTGAGGACCAGTACCAACAAGGCAAGTTCGCGCTGTCCGAAAACTGTAAGGTAAACCCACCACAGCAGCACGCTCCTAAAATGGTGGATACGCCAGGGGCATCGTGCTCATTTGTAGAGGAAGCTCCATGGGAAGTTGTCCTTTCGGCTAAAACTAAAAGAATGCTGAAGGATCTTCAATCATGCCCAGCAATCAGGTGGAAAAGCCCGCTGGAGCCTGAGATCATTGACGGGATGTTGAAACCACGCCCAATACTGAAAGTTGGTAGCGATGGGAAAAACACCCAGGTCAGGCTTTCAAAGTCTTCGAAGAAAAAGAAGAAGACCAAGAAGCCCATGCTGCTCGACGACAATCGTACGGATCTGCAAAAAAACATTGACACAATGGAGGAATACAATCAAAAGGCGCAGACCCCAGTCACACTTGAAGAGTTCCTCAAGCATATTCTTGAGAATGGAGATAGTGACATTGATGAAGGAAACGACTCATCAGAAGAACCCGAGGAGTATGTAGCGAGTTGCCACATGGTCTCTCACCTATCGTTAAAAGACGTAGAAGCTCCCTCGGCGTTGGAATGAAACGCAGAGGAACTGGGGGCAGGACCGGCGTGAAAACCCTTGGAACCTTCAGATGACCTGATCGATAACTACTGAACGAAGCCCTTCAAAAGAGCAAAGCTGACCGAGAGCGTGAAATGTCCATATACGAAAAGGTCAAGCGTCGGCGTCAGGATGAAGAAGCTGCGGCAAGGAAGGGTCACAAAGTACTCTAACTAGATCGAAGCACACCCGCGGTAGACAAAAGCAGGTTTAAGATGGGGAAACGGTTCGCCAAAGCCTTGTCAATGGGGATGAAGCTGCCATCTGTCAAAGGAAATATTGCTCCCGGGAGTACATGCCTCGATGAAGCGAATGTATATCCGAACTACTGCTTATACCATCGGAGGGTCATGCACCCCACCGAAGAGTGTAGTGCCTTCAAGAAGTGGTGGCAGGGATACGTTGCCCACCGACAACATTTCAAGCGGATGAAACACGAAGCTCGTCGACAACGAAAAAGTGCGACAGATTAGAGCGGAAAAACGACTGGCAACTGTCATATGGTTGATATTGTAGGGTTTACCTTGCACCTCATCATGGTTTGGGTTGCATCAAACATGCTATAATTAAAAATTTTGGGGTGCAAAGTAAACCTACCTAAGATCAAACTAGAAATTAAGGTAGCAAAACATAATATCACATACTAAAAGAGAGTTTAACACTAAGAGATGAGAAATACAACCTTTGTAGATCTCTCCTTTGTGACTCCTTGGATCAATTCGGTGTTTAGACGGGTCCGCTTGAGTCCTTTGTTGTCCACGACGATCCACCGCGGAGTATCTTGGCTCAAGCTCCTTGCTTCACTAGAAAAAAAATAGAAGTGATGTAAACAACCCTAACTAGTTGGCTAAACTAATGTAGATTGGTGATGTGGGTTTGGATTTCACTTAAAAATCTTTTCTTTTTATCTCCTTGACTCACTTTTGAAGAGGTAGTAAGCTTTTAGGAAGAAGAAGAAGAAGGAGAAGGCTAAGCAAGCTCAAGATAATTCTTATGCCAAAAATAAAAGGAATAATGAATATATGAGAGAGACCTACTCACTCATAACCATGGTTCTAAAATATCTAGATATTTTGTTATTGGGTTAAAGAATAAGTGTAGAGATTAAACCATGGTTTAAGTATAGAGATTAAACTATGGTTTAAGTGTAGAGATTAAATCATGGTTTAAGTCATGGTCAACTAAGGAAGTGTGTAGAAACAAAGCAACCATGATTTAATCCCAATTAATTCTTTAATCAATAATCAAAATAAATAAATATCCAAACCATTTGAGTCTTGCATAGCCAACTCCAATGTATCATCACCATGACACATGTATGCATGCATGCATGTGTGCATTCACATCAACATATGTACATACATACATTCATGCATACAACAAATAAATAAAGAAAAGGTTATAAGTGAAATGACTAATGGTCATTAATATTAAATCAACAATTGATTTAATATACCAGTCATATTACATACGACCCGACCAAAAGAAAACGGCAGATTATAATGCGGTATCATATATATGCATTTAATCAGGCACCCGTGCATATCACCATATGCACCCCACATCGTTTTGCCTTAGCTAGGTAACCCCTTTGTGGGACTCTAAGACTCGTCAATACGCCGACAATAGGTGATGATCATATCAAACACCCACAAGCTGCAAGCGTTCAGCTAAACGTAACGGCCACCTGGGTATTGAGCGAGCAGAAGAAAAGCAAGCGAACCTGTCAAAACTCCTGTCGAGCCAATCGGCAACACTTACCGTACAGTCCGGTCTCTTCGTCAGATATGCTGCATATCGAGTTTAGGGATGGCATCGTCGACCCCAATAACTCAATAAGTCATGCCGATGTATGGCCTATAACAGATCGAGAAACTACTGATAACTCTTATCAGTAAATCTCATCAGCCGTGACCAGGGACTTGCCGATATAGCTAATCGAGCACAGCGCAACATCAGCCCCCAATATCGGGAGAGACAAAACCCTTCCTATCGCTCATTATCTCCATGCGTCTCGGAACTGTACCCAAAAGAAACCCGTTTGCACGACTCAGTAGAGCCGTGGTATGGTGGAAATCAAAGCACAGTGGAAGAACACACAAGACTCCATGACGATCTCGGGTCTACAGACTAACCTGTACCAGTGTCACCTGAGAACTGCTATCCGATAATAAATATAATACCATATAGGAGTTCTCGGTGAGTTCGTCCAGTGTACTTAGTCTCCACTGAGCACCCGCATACAATCTTGATGTCAAACATCAATGGATATGGGATCATCCATCGCCCATCACATGGGTCAAGAATCGTATACGCTAGTCTACTCTGTAATATCGATGCCCTGTCTCGATATACCCACGACTAGGGACATTACAGGATACGCTTATAAACTACACGTATCCCACTAGTATGATCTCCATCATAATCACAGTAGTCAAGCAAATATCCTCAGGGCTTTATCAACATGTACCAAATGAATAAAAGCATGATCAAGTGAACATGTCAGATAAAGAGTAACCAGATAGCATACTATCATGTCGAGCAAGAATTTCCTCTGAATATATATACATGTATAAATACATACACTATCAAATAATGGCCTCTAAAGCATACATATATCCAATAGATACCATTTCGACAAAAGCGAAATCTCAAGTTCTCACATTCGGGAGCGATTCTGAGGAAGAAATAGCTCTCGTCCCTCTCTTCAAAGAACCTGCCTCTAGGAAAGAAGAGGAAGAGAAAAGATGTTAGAACATCCAGCTGTGTAATCGTACGTTGCCTGAAAAGAATCTCGGATCCTCAAACAAAGGTTCGGGCAAGAAAGACAAGGGGAAGGAAAAAGTCCCTGAGGAGATTGCCCTCGATGATAGAGTCATCGAAGAGCTCACAGTTAAGGACTCGCCTAAGAAAAACAAGGTGGATTATAATGTTCTGGCATACCTGAGGAAGATACCCTCGCAATTGAGCATTTTGGATGCCCTCCTCCTGTCCAAAGAGGCACGAGATTCACCGATCAAGGCACTGCAAGAGCGTGATCAGTTTCAAGCCTTCCTTGCAGAATAAAAGATGGAGGATGGGCTGGAAGAAGTTCACAGAGCTGACATTACATTCGGCGATGAAGATCTCCTCCTCAGAACGTGCGAGCACAACCGTCCATTATATGTAACCGGGTACTGCCACGAAATCAAGATAAGGAAGATTCTGGTTGACAACGTGTCCTCCGTCAACCTTCTAAATGTGAGAGTGTTGAAGGAGATTTGCATGAACGTTCAGCACCTGGTTCGGGATAAAATTACCATCTCCGGGTTTGACTCCCGGTCATCACAAACACTCGAGTCTGTAATACTGAAGCTACGCTTCAGGATGCTCATCACTGACATCAAGTTTCATGTCATCGAGGCTAAGACTTGCTACAACGCTTTGCTTGGCAGGCCTTGGTTACATGAGTACAACATCATCCCTTCTACATAGCATCAGTGTATGAAGTACTTCAAAGACGGCCTCGAGTACACAGTTACAAGGGAGCTAAACCCATTCTCCATAAATGAAGTTCGCAAATATGAAGACGCCAAGTACTTCTTACCAGACTTCAAAGACATGGAAAGATTTCATAAACCGGAGAATAAACAAAAAGTCGCCGCCACCATCCCGATCTTTGGGAGCGATACCGAGGAGGATGAAGAGATAGTCTTTTCGGGGCAACCCCAAGGCAGCAGGCCAGGACAAACTACTCCTATTTTGGTCTTTGGTAGTGACTCTGAAGATGAGGTCAACACAGTATTCTCTGTTCGTCCATCAATACAAACATTCATTGGAGCTGATCAGAGTTTGCAAATCACCATGGTTCCGCAGCAGCATTACAGGGAACTTGATGCGCTCGATACATACGGTGTGCAAAAGCTGCAGACTTTCTACGTTCCTCCTAGACGGAGAGATAAAAAGGAGATCATCTTCTATCAATCCACGGAGACTAGAGTGGAGAAAGAAGTCTAGCATGGTGCCGATCTTGAGCTTGACAGGATGCAACAAATCCGGCTGCCCAGATACTACGCAGAGGGATTGAAGAAGCTATTAAGATGCCAAGGCATACCTTTTAAACAAACCGCTCGACAAGCCCAGTTCTACAACAAGATTTGGGACGTTCCCGGGACTCAGCGAAAGATGCCCAACGGGTGGATGGAGACGACCGGGTTTGGATATGTTGGCTATAGTGCCCTCAAGTAAATTATTGGATCGCAGGCACGTGATTGCAATGATTGTGGGAGGACCTATACCGGTAAAACAGTCTTACTCGAGATGATAGTATAATATCTGGTTTGTTTTTATCATCTGTTCAGACCATAATATTGCATTTTTCATCCCCCTATTCTTATCCGTTTTATAAATAAACAGGTACTCTTGATGCACATTTGTTGCATGTTACAGGATACAGGCTCTTGGAGCAAAAACAGTGAAAAAGACGAAAGTTGATACAGAAAAGGGACTTTTGACCATCAAGCAGACGGATCTTACTCAAGCCGAGACGAAGAACAGTGCAAGGTCCAAAATATCATGGCAAACGGTTAAAAGATCGCTACAAGTTTTCACTGAAAGATCTGGAGAAGAATAAGAAGCCAAACAGAGAAAAGATATATATAAGTAAGAAGCCCAAGCCAACAAGAAGCAACCCAGAAAGTTTGGTGAGATGATCTCACCAAAGGGCCGCGGAACCGCGGCCCAAGCGCCCTATTGCCGCGGTTCCGCGGCCATTTAATGCCCGTGTCGTCGCCGACTTCTTGTGTCGGTGCGTCGGTGCGGGTGTTTGGATTTTTCGTGGGCATATCTGTAATTGCACATGCGCGAGACTCTGAAACCCTAATTCTCCTGTTTGCTTATAAATTGTAATCAAAAATTGTAAAACCCTATGCCTCTTTTCAATAAATAAAATTCAGAATTTCTGGGAGTTATATTCAGATCTATTCTGTCTTCTTGCTTGGAGGGAGCCATCGAATTAGTAAGTAATTTTATTTCTGTTCCTTTAATTAAAATGTTTTCTCATCCCCTAATGAGCGAGTAATCTCCTCGCTTGTTAGGGTTAGCCTTAGGGAAAGGGTTGAGAGATGAGATCTCTCACCCCTTTCAATGCCACATTCACCTAATGAATTAGAACTCCATGCATGCACGCACAACCGCTCCCTACGGCATCCTACCCGTCGAGGTAACGATGAACCGTAGTATAAAGGGCCGGTTGCGCGTGTTTTCCATGGGGGTTAGGGTAATTATCAACAAAGGAAGGATGCGAATCTAGAGGAAGAAACATCTTCCCAAAAGATTCGGACCCACTTTATTGACAATTACCGTAACATCTAATAGATCTAAAAAAGAAGGCATTGAAAGCAGTGAAGAAAAACGTTAATCTCCAAAACTTCCCCTAAGCCTAACCCTAGCAAGACTTTTAATTAGATTAATTAGATCCAGTTTTCATAGATTTTTATAAACCAACCAAAACGACACTTTGAATCAACTCGTTCAAACACATAAAAGGAATTTACCCATCTCTGTGGATCGACCCGTACTCACCGGCTAGCTGCGAAGTGACGCCATTTCTGATTGCGGTAAACTTATATTTTTGACACTAATCAAATGGCGCCGTTGCCGGGGATGGCGTAATTTTTCTTTTTGTGAATTTTCGGGTTGATATAAATTTTAAAAATTATAAAAATCTGAAAATATAAAAAAATACAAAAATTATCAATTTTTATCTGTTTGAAGGGTGTATCTTTTGAATCTTGCAGGAACAGCGAAGAATTGCGGGTCTGGAAATTTACGGAGGGCCAATCAGAAAAGTACATATCAGAACAGAGAGGAAATATCAGTACAGAGCAGCACAAAATTTTACAGATCCCGATCCCTCTACTCCGCCGCGTTTCCGCCGCATTGGGGGCCACCAGACCGTGGATCCGCGCTCCACCTGCCACGTCATCATCTAAAAATTAGTCTGTTTGTTTTCTCCTTCTTCCCTCTGTAACCTCCATATATCTTTCTGTAAAAATTCTCTGCAGGGTTCTTTGCGCTAAAAAGTCTTTCTCCCCCTTCTAAATAACAGATTTTCTGCAGGTTTCTTTGCGCCGCGCTAAAAATTGATTGCAAGTGAATTTTATTGTTTTGCATAATTTAACCGGACTTTAAGGGGCTAATTGACCAAACTCAGATTGGGTGGGGATTTCATCACCCTTCCCAGGACCCCAGAAAACACCTAAAGTATTTTGCATCGACCACAATTAATTAAAAAAAGACTAGACTCAGACCTAAGGACATCGAGCTCAACAGGAAAAGGACTAGTATAGGCATCGACCGTTTATCCTAACCGACATTGCGGTGTCTAGGCTAGTGGTTATTAATTAGGCCCACTGTAGTGGTGGTTCCTTCTCACTTACCTGGCCGTACTTGTCCGTGAAGAGGCGGTTTGAGGTCCTATTTCTAGCCCTAGTTAGGAGCTGTCTAGAAGACCTGGGCGACCCTAGATCTAGGCCTGATTGTGCATGTGTGGTTGATACATTTGTGTCACGAGACCCTTTTCAAAAACCTTTTTGCAAAACTCTCACATAAATAAAAAAAATAAAGAAAAATCTTTTCAAAACTTGCAACTTGCCGCTAAGAAAACTTGCAACTCACTTCAACTCACTTCTTCTCATTGACGTTATCTTACCCCCACATTCTGTTTTTCTTTTTTTTTTTCCTGACCACACTACTCCTTTAGTGTATGTCACTTTGGACTAGGGATACTAACGCCCGATTAGTCCGTGTTTCGTTGGTACCGACCAACGAACCCTTCGTCGAAATTCCCTCCATTTCCTTACCTCCACCTTTAAATTCTTCTTTCGAAGGTATGTCGGGACACGACCCCAACGATACCTTACCGACGGGAATGATTCCACCTCCGTTAGGTGCGAATAACCCGAATCTTCCGCCTGTTGTAGCGCCCGCACGAGTCGCGCTCCAGGATCTCTTCTACCCCGTCCGCACTTCTTTACCTACATGTCTTTCACCCCCACCGGCAAATGGGGACAACTTTGAAATAAAACCACATTTCATCAATATGCTGCCAAAATTTCATGGTTTGGAATCGGAAGATGCGTATATTTTTATTAATAAATTCCAAAATGTGTGCGCTATGATGAAAACGACCCAATTAAGTGATGACGCTGTAAGGCTAAGGGTCATTCCTTTCACCTTATGTGACCTAGCCGAGAAGTGGCTATATAGCACAGCATCACATTCCATTAGGAATTGGGACGAGTTTGTGAGAGCTTTTCTGAAAAAGTTCTATCATCATCACAAAACTGCTAGAATCCGCAACGAGATTATACAATTTTCACAGCTTCCTTCCGAACCATTTTGGAAGTGCTTCGAGAGATTTAAAGACCTACTCGTTCAATGCACTCATCATGGGATCGAAAGTTGGCAACTTTGCCAAAAATTATACGAGAGATTGAACTCGGCAACGAAGCAGTTGCTAGAAACCATATGTCAATGTCATTTTCTTTCCAAATCTAGCGACGAAGCGTGGCAGTTTCTTGAGGATCTTAGTGAGCAAACAATTCAGTGGGAGAGTACCAAGACCACATCTTCTGTTGGTCAATCTAGGGCAGGCATACATCAAGTAGATATGTCGATTGCTATGAAGGCCGAGATGGCCGCACTTATGAAAAAGCTAGAAGCCATTGAGACCAAAATCTCATCGTCTTCTCCTGCCCCTGCTTTACCCACACGAACTGTTTGTGCTTGTTGTTCGAATCCATCGCATCTAACCGAAGAGTGTCCTTATAATGCATCTACTCAAGGACAGGATCAAGTCAATGCTGCATTTCAGCAACGACAACGAAACGATCCGTACTCTTCGACATACAATCCGGGGTGGAGGAGTCACTCAAATCAACAATTCCAAGGGAATAACAATTTTCAAAGACCTCCTCATCCACAACAACAAAAAGCACCCTCACAAACTCAAAACCAGCAACCTTTCCAACAACAACCTTATACAAATCAAACGAACAATTTGGTTCAACCAAATGACGATAAAGTTATCTCGCTCGAAAAAAGTCTAGATGCTTTTCTCAAGCAATCTACAGAATCCGCAGCAAGATTTGAAAGTTATGTTCAGTCTTTGATGCATAACAATGCCTCACATGATCAAAGTATCAAATCTACTGAGGCACAAATTGCACAATTAACTGCTGCGTTGAGCGAGAGAGAAAAGGGAAAGCTTCCATCTTAACCATTGCCAAATCCCGGTCACACACAAAACGCATATCATAATCACAATGTAAATGCGGTGACCACGTTGAGATCCGGAAGAGTGTTGCAAAATAATGTAGATACTAGTGATGACATCCCCGCCGGTGGTTCTTCGTCTTCTTCTTCTTTTTCTCCATCGTCATCTTCCCCTTCTTCAATTTCTTCACTTTCTTCTTCACCTTTTTCTTTAGAGCCTATTCTCCACCCTTCACACGGCTCTACTTCTTCTAACTCGAACGGACCCATTTCTCACAACATGAACACATCTACACCGGGATCCGTTCCTACTCCACATTCTACTCCACAGACATTTGACTCAACGAATTTTCAAAATGCTCCATTCCCAAACAGGTTGAGTCCTAATAAACCAAATGCACAAGTAGAGAAGATTGTGGAGATATTTAAGCAGGTTAGCATAAATATACCTCTCTTGGATGCTATCCAACAAGTCCCTTCATACGCGAAAATCTTAAAGGGATTATGCAATTCGAAGAGAAAGGCATCTCAAGTACCCAAGAAAGTGCTAGTGGCTAGTGCAGTGAGCAATGCTATTAACCACCATCAAACCTTACCCCAAAAACGAAAGGACCCCGGCCGTCCTACGATTTCAATCACAATTGGGGATAAGAAAATTAATCGAGCTCTTTTAGATCTTGGGTCTAGTGTTAACCTGATTCCCTACTCCGTGTACGAACAATTAGGGGTTGGAGAGTTGAAACCCACTCGTTGTACTCTCCAAATGGCTGATCGATCAATCACCCATCCAAGGGGTCAGCTAGAGGATGTGTTGATCAAAGTCGGGGAGTTCATATTCCCCGTTGATTTTATCGTTATGGACACACAACCTGTTGCTAACCCAAGAAACCAAATTCCGGTGATTCTCGGTCGGCCATTTTTGGCCACTTCCAATGCCGTAATAAATTGTCGCAATGGCTCCATGACTATATCTTTTGGGAAAATGTCTAGCGAGTTCAATATTTATAAGATGGGAAGTCTGCCCCCCGTGCCTAAAACTAGTACACGAGAAGTTTGCTCTGTTCACGAAATCACGCAGGAGGACTGCGAGCTTGAAAGATTCTTGTTTAATGAAAACAGTTTTGACGCCACTAGTGCGTCCCTTCTTGAGCCTACCACCGTTGACACAACCGATGTTGATTATGAATGTTTCACTTTTTTGGATGATGACGACTCACAGCCCGAATATGAGTCATTTGAATTTTTGGATGAGTCAGTCGAGCCATCCGAATCGGTTGTTTGCAGTGATTTCGAACGTGTGTTGGAGTTCTTTGAGTTCGAGGTAGATTCTGCAATGATTCTTTCGCCTCCGAAACTCGAACTCACGCCCTTGCCGTCTCACCTTAGATATGCTTACATAGGTGAGAATGAGACCTTTCCCATTATCATATCGACCTCTCTAGCCCTCGAGCAAGAGAACGCCCTCTTAATGGTCTTACAAGATAGGCGGCAAGTTTTCGGTTGGACTATGGCGGACATCGAGGAGATAAGTTCCCTCATAATTGAATATCATACACAATTGATGGATGATGCCAAGTCAATAAAGGACCCACATGAACATCTTGGGGGTATTGTGGTGAGTCAACCTCCTTTAGAAGTTGAAATACCCCCATTTCTTTTAATAAGTTACGAGAATGACAACACTCCACTGATTGCTGATCATTTACATTCTCGTTTCGATGCATCACCATCGCCTGTATATTTACCTACACACCTCCCTTACCACTACTTCTATCTTTCCCAATTCTTTGCGGATCGCTACAACTTATTCTTCCACCAACCAATACTCTTTACTGATAAAATTTTCAACTGGTTGGTGTTGGTCTATGCAAAGTTTGGCAGTAATGTCTAACATAGTTTAAATGAAGTTGGGGGAGGGCCTTTTTGTATATATTTTTATTTTTTTTTAACAATAAAAATTTCGTAAATAAATAAGCAGGAAAGTGCCGGTATTTTGACCCTCTTTGTTTAGTATGACAGTGAGGACACTGTCAAGTACAAATTTGGGGGTATTCTCGGTACGTCTTCTTCCTTCGCATTCATTTGTATATATTTTTGCATTTGCATATTTATTTGAAAACCCATAAAAATTTGAAAAATTTCAAAATTATTGTATTCAATTTTGGCTAATTGACTTGTGTTGACTAATAGGTTAACTAGCTAGGAGCAACTAGATCTTAGACTTAATGAATTAAAAACCCTAAAAATAACCTTCCTTAAAGTTTAACGGTAGAAAGTATATGCCTTGTAGTTTATTTAGAAATAGGCAAATTTTGGGTTCACTTCTTGGGTTAAGTCAAAATGAAGGAAAAGTATTGATGTTCTTATTAGAGTATAAGTTTGAAAAATAGTTCCTACCTTAAGTCTAGATTCTGAAAATGTATACCCTACAATTTGTACTATCACGCACCTTGAAACTTGGAATAGTAGAAGAGACCTTGAAATACTCTTGTCTAAAGTCCTTAGTACAATGAAAATAAAAAAAAATGTGAATAAAGAATAAAAAAATGGACACTGGTTTTTGTGATTACTTAAGGCTGTAAGAATAGAAAAATATTTAGCGAGGGTGCTTCATCACCTAGTGCCTTAGACCAACTGGTTTGGGAGTCACTGCTAAAAGTCTTGGGTGTTGCAAAAATTAGGAAGTACGCTTTTAAAGTGCAAACACATTTTGTAATCGGTCGTTGGTACCTCAAGAAGTATTAAAGGTCGCATGAAGGATGTGTAAGCAAAAATTCAATTAAAAATTCACGTATTAATAAGTACTTTGGACAATGGACAAGGGCATGATTGCTTGAATTGAATTTCCAAGTGTAGGGGTGATCTATACACACACGTAGGGGTATGTGATTGGAATTTAGATAAGAGAGAGGAATGAAAGATAAAATTTGTATCTTTAGTAGAGTTGATAGAAATTCCTAAGTAGAGATGAAACCCTAGAAGGAAGACTTAAGAGATGCCGAAAGCTAAGTAAATCTATAGAACATATATAATCTTAAGTTAAATGATAAGGAAGTGTGAAGAATATGGGTGGATAATTTACGGGTCGACGATAATAGAATTCCTTGTTAGAAAACCTAAATGGAGAACTAAAGTTAATAGGCCAAGTTGATAGGATTTTGTGGGTGTAATCCGCTGAAAACCCTCAGGAGACAACACTCCTCCTACTAGGGACACCTAGAGGTTTAACGGCTTGTTGCACGTGCTCAGTGCAATCGCGTTTCTCTGCGAAAGTGCGGTTAGGATTTTAGTGAATAAAATAAAAAAATAAGTTTGCTCGAGGACGAGCAAAAGATAAGTTTGGGTGTATTTGTTCAGACCATAATATTGCATTTTTCATCCCCCTATTCTTATCCGTTTTATAAATAAACAGGTACTCTTGATGCACATTTGTTGCATGTTACAGGATACAGGCTCTTGGAGAAAAAACAGTGAAAAAGACGAAAGTTGATACAGAAAAGGGACTTTTGACCAACAAGTAGACGGATCTTACTCAAGCCGAGACGAAGAACAGTGCAAGGTCCAAAATGTCATGGCAAACGGTTAAAAGATCGCTACAAGTTTTCACTGAAAGATCTGGAGAAGAATAAGAAGCCAAACAGAGAAAAGATATATATAAGTAAGAAGCCCAAGCCAACAAGAAGCAACCCAGAAAGTTTGGTGAGATGATCTCACCAAAGGGCAGCGGAACCGCGGCCCAAGCGCCCTATTGCCGCGGTTCCGCGGCCATTTAATGCCCGTGTCGTCGCCGACTTCTTGTGTCGGTGCGTCGGTGCGGGTGTTTGGATTTTTCATGGGCATATCTGTAATTGCACATGCGCGAGACTCTGAAACCCTAATTCTCCTGTTTGCTTATAAATTGTAATCAAAAATTGTAAAACCCTATGCCTCTTTTCAATAAATAAAATTCAGAATTTCTGGGAGTTATATTCAGATCTATTCTGTCTTCTTGCTTGGAGGGAGCCATCGAATTAGTAAGTAATTTTATTTCTGTTCCTTTAATTAAAATATTTTCTCATCCCCTAATGAGCGAGTAATCTCCTCGCTTGTTAGGGTTAGCCTTAGGGAAAGAGTTGAGAGATGAGATCTCTTACCCCTTTCAATGCCACATTCACCTAATGAATTAGAACTCCATGCATGCACGCACAACCGCTCAATACGGCATCCTACCCCTCGAGGTAACGATGAACCGTAGTATAAAGGGCCGGTTGCGCGTGTTTTCCATGGGGGTTAGGGTAATTATCAACAAAGGAAGGATGCGAATCTAGAGGAAGAAACATCTTCCCAAAAGATTCGGACCCACTTTATTGACAATTACCGTAACATCTAATAGATCTAAAAAAGAAGGCATTGAAAGCGGTGAAGAAAAACGTTAATCTCCAAAACTTCCCCTAAGCCTAACCCTAGCAAGACTTTTAATTAGATTAATTAGATCTAGTTTTCATAGATTTTTATAAACGAACCAAAACGACACTTTGAATCAACTCGTTAAAACACATAAAAGGAATTTACCCATCTCTGTGGATCGACCCGTACTCACCGGCTAGCTGCGAAGCGACGCCGTTTCTGATTGCGGTAAACTTATATTTTTGACACTAATCAAATGGCAGTTTCTTGAGGATCTTAGTGAGCAAACAATTCAGTGGGAGAGTACCAAGACCACATCTTCTGTTGGTCAATCTAGGGCAGGCATACATCAAGTAGATATGTCGATTGCTATGAAGGCCGAGATGGCCGCACTTATGAAAAAGCTAGAAGCTATTGAGACCAAAATCTCATCGTCTTCTCCTGCCCTTGCTTTACCCACACGAACTGTTTGTGCTTGTTGTTCGAATCCATCGCATCTAACCAAAGAGTGTCCTTATAATGCATCTACTCAAGGACAGGATCAAGTCAATGCTGCATTTCAGCAACGACAACGAAACGATCCGTACTCTTCGACATACAATCCGGGGTGGAGGAGTCACTCAAATCAACAATTCCAAGGGAATAACAATTTTCAAAGACCTCCTCATCCACAACAACAACAAGCACCCTCACAAACTCAAAACCAGCAACCTTTCCAACAACAACCTTATACAAATTAAACGAACAATTTGGTTCAACCTAATGACGATAAGGTTATCTCGCTCGAAAAAAGTCTAGATACTTTTCTCAAGCAATCTACAGAATCCGCAGCAAGATTTGAAAGTTATGTTCAGTCTTTGATGCATAACAATGCCTCACACGATCAAAGTATCAAATCTATTGAGGCACAAATTGCACAATTAACTGCTGCGTTGAACGAGAGAGAAAGGGAAAGCTTCTATCTCAACCATTGCCAAATCCCGGTCACACACAAAACGCATATCATAATCACAATGTAAATGCGGTGACCACGTTGAGATCCGGAAGAGTGTTGCAAAATAATGTGGATACTAGTGATGACATCCCCGCCGGTGGTACTTCGTCTTCTTCTTCTTTTTCTCCATCGTCATCTTCCCCTTCTTCAATTTCTTCACTTTCTTCTTCACCTTTTTCTTTAGAGCCTATTCTCCACCCTTCACACGGATCTACTTCTTCTAGCTCGAACGGACCCATTTCTCACAACATGAACACATCTACACCGGGATCCGTTCCTACTCCACATTCTACTCCACAGACATTTGACTCAACGAATTTTCAAAATGCTCCATTCCCAAACAGGTTGAGTCCTAATAAACCAAATGCACAAGTGGAGAAGATTGTGGAGATATTTAAGCAGGTTAGCATAAATATACCTCTCTTGGATGCTATCCAACAAGTCCCTTCATACGCAAAAATCTTAAAGGGATTATGCACCTCGAAGAGAAAGGCATCTCAAGTACCTAAGAAAGTGCTAGTGGCTAGTGCAGTGAGCAATGCTATTAACCACCATCAAACCTTACCCCAAAAACGAAAGGACCCCGGCCGTCCTACGATTTCAATCACAATTGGGGATAAGAAAATTAATCGAGCTCTTTTAGATCTTGGGTCTAGTGTTAACCTGATTCCCTACTCCGTGTACGAACAATTAGGGGTTGGAGAGTTGAAACCCACCCGTTGTACTCTCCAAATGGCTGATCGATCAATCACCTATCCAAGGGGTCAGCTAGAGGATGTGTTGATCAAAGTCGGGGAGTTCATATTCCCCGTTGATTTTATCGTTATGGACACACAACCTGTTGCTAACCCAAGAAACCAAATTCCGGTGATTCTCGGTCGACCATTTTTGGCCACTTCCAATGCCGTAATAAATTGTCGCAATGGCTCCATGACTCTATCCTTTGGGAAAATGTCTAGCGAGTTCAATATTTATAAGATAGGAAGTCTGCCCCCCGTGCCTAAAACTAGTACACGAGAAGTTTGCTCTGTTCATGAAATCACGCAGGAGGACTGCGAGCTTGAAAGATTCTTGTTTAATGAAAACAGTTTTGACGCCACTAGTGCGTCCCTCCTTGAGCCTACCACCGTTGACACAACCGATGTTGATTATGAATGTTTCACTTTTTTGGATGATGACGACTCACGGCCCGAATATGAGTCGTTTGAATTTTTGGATGAGTCAGTCGAGCCATCTGAATCGGTTGTTTGCAGTGATTTCGAACCTGTGTTGGAGTCCTTTGAGTTCGAGGTAGATTCTGCAATGATTCTTTCGCCTCCGAAACTCGAACTCACGCCCTTGCCGTCTCACCTTAGATATGCTTACATAGGTGAGAATGAGACCTTTCCCATTATCATATCGGCCTCTCTAGCCCTCGAGCAAGAGAACGCCCTCTTAATGGTCTTACAAGTAGGCGGCAAGTTTTCGGTTGGATTATGGCGGACATCGAGGAGATAAGTTCCCTCATAATTGAATATCATACACAATTGATGGATGATGCCAAGTCAATAAAGGACCCACAGGAACATCTTGGGGGTGTTGTGGTGAGTCAACCTCCTTTAGAAGTTGAAATACCCCCCATTTCTTTTAATAAGTTACGAGAATGACAACACTCCACTGATTGCTGATCATTTACATTCTCGTTTCGATGCATCACCATCGCCTGTATATTTACCTACACACCTCCCTTACCACTACTTCTATCTTTCCCAATTCTTTGCGGATCGCTACAACTTATTCTTCCACCAACCAATACTCTTTACTGTTAAAATTTTCAACTGGTTGGTGTTGGTCTATGCAAAGTTTGGCAGTAATGTCTAACATAGTTTAAATGAAGTTGGGGGAGGGCCTTTTTGTATATATTTTTATTTTTTTTTAACAATAAAAATTTCGTAAATAAATAAGCAGGAAAGTGCCGGTATTTTGACCCTCTTTGTTTAGTATGACAGTGAGGACACTGTCAAGTACAAATTTGGGGGTATGCTCGGTACGTCTTCTTCCTTCGCATTCATTTGTATATATTTTTGCATTTGCATATTTATTTGAAAACCCATAAAAATTTGAAAAATTTCAAAATTATTGTATTCAATTTTGGCTAATTGACTTGTGTTGACTAATAGGTTAACTAGCTAGGAGCAACTAGATCTTAGACTTAATGAATTAAAAACCCTAAAAATAACCTTCCTTAAAGTTTAACGGTAGAAAGTATATGCCTTGTAGTTTATTTAGAAATAGGCAAATTTTGGGTTCACTTCTTGGGTTAAGTCAAAATGAAGGAAAAGTATTGATGTTCTTATTAGAGTATAAGTTTGAAAAATAGTTCCTACCTTAAGTCTAGATTCTGAAAATGTATACCCTACAATTTGCACTATCACGCACCTTGAAACTTGGAATAGTAGAAGAGACCTTGAAATACTCTTGTCTAAAGTCCTTAGTACAATGAAAATAAAAAAAATGTGAATAAAGAATAAAAAAATGGACACTGGTTTTTGTGATTACTTAAGGCTGTAAGAATAGAAAAATATTTAGCGAGGGTGCTTCATCACCTAGTGCCTTAGACCAACTGGTTTGGGAGTCACTGCTAAAAGCCTTGGGTGTTGCAAAAATTAGGAAGTACGCTTTTAAAGTGCAAACACATTTTGTAATCGGTCGTTGGTACCTCAAGAAGTATTAACGGTCGCATGAAGGATGTGTAAGCAAAAATTCAATTAAAAATTCACGTATTAATAAGTACTTTGGACAATGGACAAGGGCATGATTGCTTGAATTGAATTTCCAAGTGTAGGGGTGATCTATACACACACGTAGGGGTATGTGATTGGAATTTAGATAAGAGAGAGGAATGAAAGATAAAATTTGTATCTTTAGTAGAGTTGATAGAAATTCCTAAGTAGAGATGAAACCCTAGAAGGAAGACTTAAGAGATGCCGAAAGCTAAGTAAATCTATAGAACATATATAATCTTAAGTTAAATGATAAGGAAGTGTGAAGAATATGGGTGGATAATTTACGGGTCGACGATAATAGAATTCCTTGTTAGAAAACCTAAATGGAGAACTAAAGTTAATAGGCCAAGTTGATAGGATTTTGTGGGTGTAATCCGCTGAAAACCCTCAGGAGACAACACTCCTCCTACTAGGGACACCTAGAGGTTTAACGGCTTGTTGCACGTGCTCAGTGCAATCGCGTTTCCCTGCGAAAGTGCGGTTAGGATTTTAGTGAATAAAATAAAAAAATAAGTTTGCTTGAGGACGAGCAAAAGATAAGTTTGGGGGTATTTGTTCAGACCATGATATTGCATTTTTCATCCCCCTATTCTTATCCGTTTTATAAATAAACAGGTACTCTTGACGCACATTTGTTGCATGTTACAGGATACAGGCTCTTGGAGCAAAAACAGTGAAAAAGACGAAAGTTGATACAGAAAAGGGACTTTTGACCAACAAGCGGACGGATCTTACTCAAGCCGAGACGAAGAACAGTGCAAGGTCCAAAATGTCATGGCAAACGGTTAAAAGATCGCTACAAGTTTTCACTGAAAGATCTGGAGAAGAATAAGAAGCCAAACAGAGAAAAGATATATATAAGTAAGAAGCCCAAGCCAACAAGAAGCAACCCAGAAAGTTTGGTGAGATGATCTCACCAAAGGGCCGCGGAACCGCGGCCCAAGCGCCCTATTGCCGCGGTTCCGTGGCCATTTAATGCCCGTGTCGTCGCCGACTTCTTGTGTCAGTGCGTCGGTGCGGATGTTTGGATTTTTCGTGGGCATATCTGTAATTGCACATGCGCGAGACTCTGAAACCCTAATTCTCCCGTTTGCTTATAAATTGTAATCAAAAATTGTAAAATCCTATGCCTCTTTTCAATAAATAAAATTCAGAATTTCTGGGAGTTATATTCAGATCTATTCTGTCTTCTTGCTTGGAGGGAGCCATCGAATTAGTAAGTAATTTTATTTCTGTTCCTTTAATTAAAATGTTTTCTCATCCCCTAATGAGCGAGTAATCTCCTCGCTTGTTAGGGTTAGCCTTAGGGAAAGGGTTGAGAGATGAGATCTCTCACCCCTTTCAATGCCACATTCACCTAATGAATTAGAACTCCATGCATGCACGCACAACCGCTCCCTACGGCATCCTACCCGTCGAGGTAACGATGAACCGTAGTATAAAGGGCCGGTTGCACGTGTTTTCTATGGGGGTTAGGGTAATTATCAACAAAGGAAGGATGCGAATCTAGAGGAAGAAACATCTTCCCAGAAGATTCGGACCCACTTTATTGACAATTACCGTAACATCTAATAGATCTAAAAAAGAAGGCATTGAAAGCGGTGAAGAAAAACGTTAATCTCCAAAACTTCCCCTAAGCCTAACCCTAGCAAGACTTTTAATTAGATTAATTAGATCCAGTTTTCATATATTTTTATAAACCAACCAAAACGAAACTTTGAATCAACTCGTTAAAACACATAAAAGGAATTTACCCATCTCTGTGGATCGACCCGTACTCACCGGCTAGCTGCGAAGCGACGCCGTTTCTGATTGCGGTAAACTTATATTTTTGACACTAATCATCATCGTGTACACGCTTCAGGTGACATTACAGATTACTATTACATGTTGATAGAGCCCATAGGATTCATGCTTGACTACCAGCGGTACGATGGAGATCATATACGTGGGAGTTAGGTGGTCTATAAGCACATCCTTAAAGTGTCTCTAGTCATGGGAGTTTCGAGAATGGGCATTGATACTAAAATAGTAGACTAGTGTATACGGATCGAGACCCCGACGAGGGGAGGTGGCCGGTCTCACAAACCATTGGTGTTAGTTGGTTCACCTAAGATGAAGGGTTACACTAGCGCCCCGGTCAACCCCCGTGGCCAAATGCGGAACAAAATTTTTATAGCGATACAAAACTTGGCGCTAGAATAACACTAAACCGGATCTTTACCATAAACCTAGTTAGCATGTTAGGGTTCTATCTACTATGATAGAAAGTATACCTAAAGAAAACAAGTCCTTCGGGTCTTCGATCCTTTCCTTAAGCTCCTCGATGGAAGTATGGATCGTGCTTGAAATTTGGCCTCCTTGTGTCAACGATGATCCACCCGAGAGTTACAACCTTGATCTAAACCTCCAAGTTGAGGTAACTAGAATACTTAGCTTGCTAATATAAGTAGACTAGAGTGAGTAGAGTGTGATTTTAGGTTGCTTAGTCTCACTAACCCTTGATTCTCAACTCATGAGACACTAGGGTTATGAGAGGGAAGAAGGAGAGAACCATGAAAGAGAATGAGAGTAAAAATAATGAAGAGAGCTCCCCTATGAGGAAAAAAAGAATAATAAGTTTTATTAGGATAATTGTGATGGTTCATTTGATTTGACCATTATCATGTCACAATTAATGCTAAGCAAAATATCTTGTGCTGAACAAAAATATCTAAGTCAACAATGGTCAACAAGTCAAATGGTCAAACAAATTAACCATGACACAATTATCTCTAATAAAGATTAGTAAACCATTTCCTCCACCTCATAATAGTTTTAATCAAGTCAATGGTCAAAACCCTAATGAGGTGTCTCCCCCTTCGCCCCACTCAACCGTATATACATATCCGCATCCGTGCTCCAAGAAACACGAATACAAAGAGACTAAACCAACCTAAAATCTAATAATAGGATCCGTATTAAACCAAAGCCCATTAGTATCAACCGCTCGAACACCATACGCGCACAAGTACGCGTATGTGAACGAACCCTGTCGCAAAATCATACGACCTCTACATCGTTTCGCTCGAAGTTGGGAAACCCTCTGTATGGGACACTAAAGACTCGACAGTACTCTGGCAGTAGGTTTAACCACAAGCACGTTAGCGGCACTAGCTATACGTAATGGCTACCCAGGTACCTATCGAAAAGGAAAGTCGACGAGCAAACTCGTCTGAAATCCTACTAAGCCTATCCGTGACAAAATCCGTACAGTCCGGTCTCTTTGTCAAAGACTATCGCATACCGGGTCTAGGGGGTGGTGAACGTCAGACCCTAATAACCTGATAAGTCATACCGATGTGGCTCAGGACCAATCCGGGAAACTACTGATCAACCTATCAGTAAATCCCAACTGCCTTGGCCAAGGTCTTATGGTCCTGACCAATTGATCACTGTCTGATATCAACTCCCAATACCAGGAGAGACGAATCCCCAACAATCGCTCAGTGCCTCCATGTGGCTCGGGACTGAACCCAACCAAAACCTGTTTGCACGCCTCAGTAGAGCCGTGGTAGGGTAGTGATCATCACATGAGACAAATGCCGATCTCAGGTCCAAAGATTAACCTGTACACATGTTACCTGAGAACATCCATCTGACGATAGGTATAGTACCATCTGAAAGTTCTCGGCGAGTTCGTCCAGTGTACTCACCCCCAGTGAGCACCTGCATACGATTTTTGGTGCATCAGACCAATGGCTGCGGGACCAACCATCCCCCGACGGGGCTTGAAACATATACACTAGTCTACTCTGGAGTATCAATACCCAGTCTCGATACTCACGCGACTAAGGACCATTTAAGGATGTACTTATGGACTACCCTACTCCCACAAGTGTGATCGCCATCACAACGCAGGTAGTCAAGCAAGATCCTACGGGCTTTATCAACATGTAATCGCAATATGTAATAACGAGTATGACATATGTCATGTTAAGATAAAGACAAACCATAATAGTATACTACCATATCGAGTATTTATCAATATGTGCAAGCTAGATATAGCAACAATAGAAATAAATACACATATCCTGACAAAGACAAGTCAAATAATATACTATAAAACTGAGCAAGATTGTCCTGTACATACATATCCCTAGCATCCATATGTATACATATACAATACTGGCCTCTAGGGCATATATATCCAACAATCTCCCACTTGCACTAAAGGCCAGTGATTAGCGTACCGAATACCCAACGTCTGTACTAAGGCCAGCTGCTGGCGTACCGCATACCCAACATCTCAAAAAGTCGCTTGAACTGTGCTTGAGGTAGGGCCTTTGTAAATGGATCCATCGTGTTCTCTTTTGTATCCACTCTTCGGACCTCGATCTCCTGGCGATCTACGATCTCCCTGATCAGGTGATACCGCCTTAAGATGTGCCTGGATTTCTGATGAGACTGTGGTTCCTTCGCTAAAGCTATAGCCCCATTGTTATCACAATACACAGGTATCGGATCAACAATGGACGGAACTACCTGAAGTTCAGCTATGAACTTCTTCATCCAGACCGCTTCTTTTGCGGCATCGCTTGCAGCAATGTATTCAGCCTCTATCTTCGAGTCTGCCATGGTGTCCTGTTTGGAACTCCTCCAACACATCGCCCCTCCATTGAGGGTAAACACAAAACCCGAGACAGACTTACTGTCATCCTTGTCACTCTGGAAGCTTGAGTCGGTAAAGGACTCGACCCTCAGGTATCCATTGCCGTAAACCAGGAACATCTCCTTAGTCCTTCTCAGGTACTTAAGAATGTTCTTTGCTGCTGTCTAATGGCTCTCACCTGGGTACCGGCTCACCACGCTTAGCGCGTAAGCTATATCTGGTCTTGTACATAGCATCGCATACATTATAGATCCTACCGCCGAAGCGTAGGGTATAATGCTCATGCGAACCCTCTCCTCGTCAGCCTTGGAAGACATCTCCTTGGAGAGGGTGATTTCGTGCAGTGCGGGTATGTTACCGCGCTTGGAATCTTCTATACTAAATCTCTTTAGTATGGTCTCTATGTACCTGGACTGCGAAAGTCCCAATAATCTCTTAGATCTATCTCTGTAGATCTTGATCCCCAGAATGTATGAGGCATCACCTAAGTCTTTCATAGAGAACCTTTGTGATAAGAATAACTTGACTGATTGTAGCATAGGAATGTCATTTCCTATCAAAAGAATGTCGTCCACATACAAGACTAGGAACACGACAGTTCGTCCTACAATCTTCTTATACATACATGGCTCATCTTCGTTTTTGATGAAGTCAAAGTTTTTGATTGTTTCATCAAAACAGATGTTCCAGCTCCGTGATACTTGTTTTAATCCATAAATGGATTTAAGCAACTTGCACACCTTCCCGCTGCTCCCACTGTCTACAAAACCTTCCGGCTGATCCATATAAACGCACTCTTCTAAACTTCCATTTAGAAAAGCCGTTTTTACGTCCATCTGCCAGATCTCATAGTCATGGAAGGCAGCAATGGCAAGTAGGATCCAAATGGATTTGAGCATAGCTACTGGAGAAAATGTTTCGTCATAGTCCACTCCTGATCTTTGACGAAAACCTTTTGCAACGAGTCTAGCCTTATAAGTTTCCACCTGCCCATCTACACCAAGTTTCCTTTTGTAGATCCATTTGCATCCAATGGGTTTTACCCCAGGTGGAGCAATATCCAGGGTCCACACTTTATTGGTGTACATGGACTCCATTTCGGATCGCATAGCATCTAGCCACTTATCAGAGTCCCTACTGATAATGGCCTGCCTGAAACTAGTATGATCTTCTTCTTCCAAGATGCAATCCTCTCAATCCCCATCTATGAGAAAACCGTAGTATCTCTCGGGCGGATGAGAAATCTTACTAGATCTGCGGAGTGGCTGAGATTCGTCTGGGATTATTGAATCCTGAGGTTCTATCAAATCTTCAGTTACAGTTTGTTCTTCTGGAATTTCTTCCAGTTCTATCGCGCTCCCACTAATTGCTTTTGCAAGAAATTCCTTCTCTAAGAAGATGGCGTGGCGAGCAACAACCACCTTCTGTTCCTCGGTGTAGTAGAACTGATATCCTTGCGAATGCTTAGGATATCCTACAAACTTACACAAAACTGACCGTGCCTCGAGTATGTCCGGGTTCTGCTTCTTTACATAAGCTGGATAACCCTATATCTTAATAAAATTAAGGTTGGTCTCTTCCCTTCCCATAGTGCATAGGGAGTGGTAGGCACAGCTTTGGTAGGAATCCTATTCAATACATATATTGCCGTTTTAAGGGCATATCCCCAGAATGAAAGAGGCAACTTGGCATTACTCATCATGGAGCGAACCATATATAATAAGGTACGGTTCCTCCACTTCGATACACCGTTGTGCTGTGGTGTATATGGAGGAGTAAGCTGAGAGAGAATTCCATTCTCTTTTAGGTATTCAAGGAATTCCGTGCTTAAGTACTCCCCACCTCTATCAGATCGGAGGATCTTAATACTTTTGCCAGTCTGGTTCTCCACTTCGTTTCTAAATTCTTTGAATTTCTTAAAAGCTTCAGATTTGTGTTTCATAAGATACACATATCCGAAGCTAGAGAGATCGTCAGTGAATGTGATGAAGTACGAGAACCCACCCCTTGCATGTATAGACATCGGACCACACACGTC
The DNA here is from genome assembly GCA_030015575.1 of Agapanthus africanus. NCBI lineage: Eukaryota > Viridiplantae > Streptophyta > Magnoliopsida > Asparagales > Amaryllidaceae > Agapanthus > Agapanthus africanus. Next base: position 238,386,405 of record CM057337.1, read on the forward strand.
ACTGTGTATGAGTCCTGATTGATTCATCGTTTCCGTTTCGTGTTTAGAAAAGTGTAATAGATCACAACTACAGAAATTTATACCGCAATCAATTGCGGTGTCTATTGTAGTTTCGTCGGTGAATGTGGATCGTCCACTGAGAAAGTGTGATTTGCTCGTTATTGTTTTAGTTGAGTCGCATATTAAAAGATAAAAGAAAATTGATTCAAGATTTATGAAATTTAGTTTCAAGAATTATAAAGAACTAGGTCTAAAATTAAGAAATGATAGAGATCAAGAAAATATCCAAATCGATTGAATTATCAAGATTTGTAAAGAGGCTTGTCGGAATCGATCCGATTGATAGCGATGATGAATACTAATAATCACAAATTCTTATCTATTGAAGATTTGTTGCTAGATCGATAACGATCAATGATAATTAGGGATCTATTGAAGAAACTAGGGTTTCTTCATCATCATCCCTTGTCCTTTCATTGATTATCATTCAAATTCTAGCCTCTAGCAAATTAAATCATCAATCATTGATCTCTAGTTTGGAGCGATGAAATCGATCTCACTCAAATTAGGTTTTCGATGATTCAATTTTCTAAAGTTTACAAAACTCATAAGACTTAGGAATCTTTCAAGAATTTAATCATCATCATCTACCTATTTTCTCGATTCCGATACAAGCGGAGAATTTACTCATGCATTATTATAAAGCAATCAAGAACTAAGAATATCATAATGCGCGAATGAATAGAAAGCAAGAATAAAGATTTTCACCTTTATTTAGATCTTCTTCAAATTACAACTCTCACTCAAGTTTACAAGACTAGCTTTCGCTCACTCAATTGAGGAGGAATTTGGCATCGATCTTTACGTGGCTCGATCGTTGTGAGTCACGGATCGTCGTGGATCTCTTGCTCGGATGAAGATCAGCGTTGCTTCAAAGGCTCGTTGAATGCTTGCTTGATTTGATACTCGATGTATTTTGATTTGGCTTTAGAATTGGATTTGGGCTAGGGTTTTAAGTTGCAAGTTGTGTCACTCAACTTGCGGAATTTTGGCTCATTATTCAACAACTAATCAACTCTTGAACAACCTTTGTAATGAAGCCCTAAGTCCCTTTTTATAGCTTTCCCCTTTAGCTTCCCCTAGAAGCTAGATTTAGCTTCCCTTGGAAGCTTGGTTGTTATGAAGCTTGCATAGGAAGCTAGGTAGGTGTATAGAAGTTTCTAGATTAAGGTAGTTAGTTAGCTTGCATGAGAAACTTGGTTGTTATAAGGCTTGCATGAGAAGCTTGGTAGGTATTAAACTTGCACAAGAAGCTTGGCTGTTAGAAGGGAAGCTTCTGGAGAATTCAACGGACTTTGAAGCGTCTTGACGAAGTTTGGCCGTTTAAAGAGAAGCCTCGGAAAAAATTTTTGCCACCAATAAGTCAACGCGGCCGTGGATCCACGGCAGATCGGCCTGACTCGGCCGCGGATCCGCGGCCGTTTGGAGTGATCTCTACATGAAACTTCCAGGTTAATTTCATGTTGGCTTTATGGCACTTTCCTGATGCCTGGAATATTTTTATACTTTCTTGTTCATTGCCAGATTTCAAGTCTTTGACTTGACTTATTTTATCAGTACTTTTAGCAGTTCCGGCTCTTTTACCTGGAGAATTTTCTGCACACAATCTCGAGACAAGTGTTTGATATACAAAAGATCACGTATGCAATAATAAACACACAATTTCCCTCATAATGCTGTTTATAATGTTTAACACATATTATTTGGTATTTTTGCAGACAAATTGCTAATATGTGCTATATTTATACCAAACACTTTTAGATGATTAAAAATGCAATATTTTCGACTGATCAAATTCCCCCAAACTTAATTTTGGTCGTCTCGAGCAAACTTGTTTTATTCAAAAGAAGGAGAAAATATAAGAAAACGTAAAACTAACTAGCACACTTTCGCAGACAACACGATTGCACTGAGCACGTGCAACAAGCCTTTAAACTTCTAGGTGTCCCTAGTAGGAGGAGTGCTATCTCCTTAGGGTTTTCAGCGGATTGCACCCACAAAATCCAATAATAAAAGGAAGACCATGAAAATTACATATAAAGATAAGAATTGTAAAAGAAAGACTTTGCAAATTAGAGTTTCCAACTATACTAGCTTTTCGGTTGTCATGAGCCTTATCTTAATAGTCATGAAAAGATGTTAGAAATCACATCATCCCTCAATAAAACACCATCTTTATTCTTCATTCCTACCTTTCATCCAAGCATAGATCATATACCCCTACGTGTGTGTAAAATACATCCCTACACTCGGAGAATTCAACTCAAGCTATCATACTCTTGTCCATCACCTCAGTACTTTTTAATTGATGAATATTTAGATGGATTTGCTCATGCATTTTTCATGCGACCATTAATACTTCTTGAGGTACTAACCGACCGATTACTCATGTGTTTTCTTATTAGGAGTATTAGTATTTCCTCGTCTTGCTCCACCTAAAGCTTAGCAGTGACTCCCAGACCAGTTGGTCTAAGGCACTAGGTGATGAAGCACCCTCGCTATATTTTTTTATTGCCGCCTTGGCGATAACAAAACCAGTGTTCATTTTTCTTCACCATTTTATATTTTATTCATTTATAATTTCCTTCATACTTTGGCTTCTAGACAAGAGCATTTCAAGGTATCCTTTACTATCCCGAGTTTCAAGATGTGTGTAAGTGCGTATAGTAGGGTATCAACATTCAAATGTTTGGTTTCCAGAATAGGAACTATTTTTCAGACTTATTTTTATCCTCAGATTAGTGACTTATTTCATCTTAGTAACCCTTGTGACAACGGCTCATAACTACTTATTACTAGTTCGTTTAAGAAAACATCTAATTTTCTAGGTTTTCTTAAAATTTTCCAATCTTTTGGATGTAATTTTTCAATACCTAATCTTTTATTATATTTTTATCTTTTGAATTTTTTTATTTAAATTTTTATATGTTTTAAATGTTTTGTGCTTATGCAAAGTATGATGCAAAGTGGTGCTTAAATAAGCACAAAGCTCCCCAAACTTGTTTACAACAGTGTCCTCACTGCTGCCATCTGCTGGATCAAAAAACCTGTAAGCCTGAGAGGAAATTTATTAATGGGGGCAATAAATATGATCGTGAAAATCCTCCCCGAAACTTATTCTTTTCACTCACCTCCATTCTAAAGATGATATAGTATTTTACAAGATATGGAGGTGAGACGGAGGAATTTTAATCAAGATAAAGCAGCTCCTGTAAAAAAAGGAGCTCCTCTGTGGGGTCAGTGGAAAAATACGGTTTTAATCTATGTCCATTTACTTTGAAAATTGTACCGTTTTCAACATTTTCAACCTCAATTGCCCCGTGTGGGTACACATACCGCACAACATAAGGTCCTTTCCACCGAGATCGTAGCTTACCCGCATGAAGATGGAGTCGTGAATCATAAAGAAGGACTTGTTGACCAGGTGTAAAAGTTTTTCTCAAAATGTTTTTATCGTGAAATACCTTAGTCCGATTCTTTACAATTACAGCATTATCGTAAGCTTCATCACGGAGTTCGCTTAGCTCGTTTAATTGCAGCTTCCGAAAGTGCAGGCTTGATTTAAGTAAAAGTTAAGTTCTCTAATAGCCCACATTGCTTTGTGCTCAATCTCGACCGGAAGATGACAAGCCTTACTAAACACTAGTCTGTAGGGAGACATACCTAGATCGGTTTTATATGCAGTTCGGAATGCCCAAAGAGCATCTGTCAATTTGGTTGACCAATCTTTTTGATATTTAGAAACGGTTTTCTCCAAAATTTGTTTGATTTGTCTGTTTGAAACCTCAGCTTGCTCGCTCGTTTGGGGATGGTAGGGTATGGAAAGTTTGTGGTTGATGCATATCTCTGCATCAAAGTCTCGATAGACCGATTGCATAATTGCATCCCGTTATCGCTAATGATAGCATGTGGGTGTCCAAATCGCGAAAAGATGTTTTCTTTTAAGAACTTAATGACAACCTTTTTGTCATTAATGCGACAAGGAATAGCTTCAACCCATTTCGAGACGTAATCAACCGCAAGCAATAGATACAAATTCCCGAAAGAGTTAGGAAAAGGACCCATAAAGTCAATACCCCAAACGTCAAAAATTTCAACCACTAAGATGGGTTGAAGTGGCATTTCATTTCTCAGGGAAATCCTACCCGTGTGTTGACACTGTGCACATGTTTTGCAATGATCAAATGCATCTTTGAATAAAGTCGGCCAGTAAAAACCGCATTGCAAAACCTTCTCCGCCGTCTTTCGAGGACCGAAATGACCCCCACATGCCTGATCATGACAAAAAGATAGAACACTCTTGAATTCATCGTTGGGAACACACCTGCGAATGATCTGTTGGATATAGTGCCCTCAGAGTCAATTATTGGATCACATGCACGTAATTGCAATGATTGAGGGAGGACCTATACCGGTAGGACAGTCTTACTCGAGAGGTTTGTATACTATCTGGCTTGTCTTTATCATCGTGTACATGCTTTAGGTGACATTGTAGTTCACTATTACACGTTGATAGAGAATAGTATGCTACCATGGTTTGTCTTTATCATCATGTACTGCTTTAGGTGACCTTACATGTCACTATTGCGCGTTGATAGAGCTCTTAGGATTTTTGCTTGACGGCCAGCAATATGATGGCGATCATATACGTGGGAGCTGGGGTCTATAAGCACATCCTTAAAAGGTCCCTAGTCGTAGGAGTTTTCGAGACAGGGCATCGATACTCCAGAGTAGACTAGTGTATACAGTCGAGACCCTGACGAGGGGCGGTGGCCGGTCTCACAAGCCACTGGTGTCAGTTGGTTCTCCTAAGATGTATACAGGTGCTCATTGGGTTATGAGTACACCGGACAGGACTCGCCGGGAACATGCTAGTTGGGATTATGTAAGTCTACGGTAGCGCCCCGGCCGTCTTTCCAAGGACAAATTGCGGAAACAAAAACTTTTCTTTAACTAGAATCCGGTGCTACCATGGACTATTAACCCGGATCGGACCATTAACCTACTACTAGCTAACAAGAGAATGGGTAGAGAGCTATACCGAGCGATCCGTGTCCTTCGGTCTTCGGCCACCATCCCGATTTCCCCGCGGCATCTCCGGTCTCGATCTCCTCGTCGGAAAGGGCACCACATCACCGAGTCTTTTTACGGGCTCCCACCTCTGGACCGAGGCAACTCGAACACGAAATTGGCAAGCCGACGTGTCCAAGATTGATGTAGACTGAGTGTAGAACGCTATGTCTCGAGGGTTTATTAGAAGTTGCCATTTGGATGTGGAGGTGGAGGAATGAACTTTGAGATGGAGCTATATCAATTTTGTGCAAGCAAATGAGATACTAATCCCACACCCAAAAATTTGGACAGCCCCCATGTTCATGTGGCCGGCCATGTTGAGAGAGGAGGGAAGTCAATAATGCAAGAGACAAGAATGAGTGATCATCATGAAAAAAGTCACACCAAAGTCTGATCAAAAACCCATCACCAATCCCATCTCCATAAAGCAAGTAATGATGAACCAAAGGAAGTCAAAGTCAATCTAGAACCATCATGAAGCAACCACTTACAAAAAACACCCTCCACTTTGCTAATTTGCACATTTGCAAATAAGCCCCTCCCATCAAAGGAATTTCAGCCAAGAAGGAACAAAGGAAAAATGGCCGAAACGGAATGCAAACTGGCAACTTCAAAAAGCGATCCGGTAAAAAATTACTGGATAACCCCGCGACTGTATATACATACCCGCATTTGTATTCCGACCGAATACAAATGTAATGAGACAAAATCTACACTGTATAATACTAGGATCCGGCTTAAACCAAACCCCGCTAGTATTATCCGTCCGAAACACGATACGTGCACAAGTGCACGCGTATGTTCGAACCCTGCCATAAAACCATATGGCCTCTACAACGTTTTGCCTGAAACTTGAGAAACTGTCTGTGGGGGACTCTAAAGACTCGTCAATATTTTGGCTGTGGATTTAACCACTAGCACGTCAGAGGTATTAGCCGTACGTAACGAGCTACCAGGTATTGACCAAAAGGGAGATCGATGAGGGAACTCATCCTGATACCCTACTGAGCCTGTGAGTGACAATATCCGTACAGTCCGGTCCGTTCGTCTATGAGCATCGCATGGCGGGCCTAGGGGGTTGGTAAAAGTCAGACCCCTAAAATCGGTACAAGTCATGTCGGAGTGTAGCCCAGAACACCCTGAGATATTACTGGAATACCTACCAGTAAATCTCCTGCCTTGGCCAAGGACTTCGTGTAATGGCTCTCCTATACACAGCGTGACTTCATCCCCAATACCGAGAGAGACGAACCCCTACAAATCCGCTCACTGCCTCCATGTGGCTTGGGACTGTACCCAACTAAAACCTGTTTGCATGACTCCTTTGAGCCGTGGTAGGGTAATAATCAAAGTACAGTAGAAACTCACACGAGACAAATGACGATCTCAGGTCGATGAACTAACCTGTACACATGTCACCAGGGAACTGCTATCTGACGTCAGGTATAAAACCAACTAGCATGTTCCCGGCGAGTCCTGTCCGGTATACTCATAACCCAATGAGCACCTGTATACATCTTAGATGAACCAAGTGATACTAATGGCTTGTGAGATCGGCCACCGCTCCTCGTCGGAGTCTCGACTGTATACACTAGTCTACTCTGGAGTATCGATGCCCTGTCTCGAAAACTCCCATGACTAGGGACCTTTTAAGGATGTGCTTATAGACCCCAGCTCCCACGTATATGATCGCCATCATACTGCTGGCCGTCAAGCAAGAATTCTAAGGGCTCTATCAACGCGCAATAGTGACCTGTAAGGTCACTTAAAGCAGTACACGATGATAAAGATAAACCAGATAGCATACTATCATCTTGAGTAAGACTGTCCTACCGGCATAGGTCCTCCCTCAATCATTGTAATCACGTGTCTGTGATCAAATAATTGACTCTGAGGGCACTATATCCAACAATCTCCCACTTGCACTCAAGGCTAATTATTGCGATGTCGCATACTCACAGCCCGTGTGATACCGAAAACCCAACTCCTCTACTAATCTAGTCTCACAAAACTCGTTCGTGAAACTATTGCGTTCAAGGAATAGCCTCAGTGAGTGGATCCGCTCTGATGTTTGTTTCTATGTCTCTCTTTATCTCAACTTCGCGGAGAAAGCCATCTCCCGAAATGAGCAATACCAGTCTTAGAATATGTCTGGATATCTGATGGGACCTAGCTCATAAATGAACTCCAAATCCAAACTTCTTAGACTGTATCTGTAACGTTTTAAAAATAATTAAAAAAATTAGATAAATAAAACCCTTTAAGTGAATTTTCTGATTTTCGGTAAAATAAAACGTATTTTTCGTAAAATTTAACCATAATTATTTTTCATTATAAATTTAAAAAGACCTAATTTAATCATGTAATTACTAGTAAATGGTGTTTATTTAGTCACTTAAAATTTTTTAGTTTAATGAAATATTTTTCCTAAATTAATTATTTTAAATATTAACATATGCTTTTAAATATACATTAAATTAGTGTAAATTACAATTTGCAATGGGTTTATTTTTCAAAAGTGAACCATGACATATTAGAATTAGGTTTTTAGCATGCTAATCTCTTCTTGAATTGTCTTTAAAATTCTAGAGTTTTCTATGATGAATTGAATTAAGAAAATTAATAAAATAAAGAAATTATGAAAAGACATAAAAGGTGTATTTCTTTGGAGAATTTTCTACACTATTCTTCATTCCTTCTTCCTCTCTTTTCCTCACCTCATGGCCGGCCTCACCTCCATGGGCAGCCCCAAAATTTCCTCCCCATCATTTTCGCATTAAAAATCATCAAAATTCATCAAAAATTCCAAAAATAAACCTCAAAAATCAACATTCAACATCTACCATTTTCCTTTGACCTATTTAGCATGGAATTTGGAGTTGGAAACCATTATTTTGGAAGCATATTTTCATGTTTGGATCTCATGGTTTGAAGGTATAATTTTTATTCTTATGATTAATTATTGTTAAATGCTTTTATTTAGCATATTAAGATTTTCTTAATTAATTCTATTTGCAAGTTTAAAATTCAAGATAGGGTTTCTAAAATCAAGTTAGGGTTTTTATTAATTAAGTGGGGTTATAATAAGTAGCTTAACATTTGTAGAAGGGAAAAATCTAGCATGGTTGATATATTATAATTTGTGCATTCAAAATTGTTTAAATTAAGCAATTTTGCTAACTAGATTTTTATAAATTATATATATTGGTGTGTTAAAATTCTAATTAAGGTTTTTATCATTATATTGTGGTTTTAATGAGAATATTAACATGTTAAATGAATGAAAGACCTAATCTAATTATTAGTTTCAAATTGTTAGTTAATATAATGTGATAAATATGCTATTTCGGTAAACTAGGTTTTAGAAATTAATTTAAAATGAAGTATTAAAAATATAATTAGAGCTTTAGCTCATTATTAAGGTTTCATGGAGTGGTTTAACACTTTAATATATGCAAAATCAAGTTTAGTAGTGGAATTGTGAATTTTTGCCTAACAAGTGTTAATTTTGGCTAATTTGCAAACTAGAAATTTTAAATTAAGATAAAATGATGTGAGAAAAATATGGTAATGGTTTCTATAATCTAGTTATATTATTTAATGAATATTATGACCATTAGTTTCTTTTAAATATCAAGTTTTGAAGTAAAATGGTAAATTGACATTTTCAAGGTTTTGCGGAATTGGACGATCTGATCGATTTTAGGGTTTCGATGAATTAAATCGTGTTTTATATTATAAGTAATGAGTTTTAAAACTACGAGTTGTTTGTTGGTGTTTTATCTCGATCAGTCGGCGTTTGTACGCCGATTTCGAGCGATATTTGGTTCTTTTGCATGAGCAGGTCATAGGTTTTAACCTATGCGCGTTTCGTGCGTCGTTTTGGTTTTGTCCGTGATTCAGTTTATGATATTATATATGTTTACGTATAGGTACTCCTCGCGTGGACTTCAGACGAGGAAGAAGAGGAGGGCGACATCGTCTTCGGCAGACAAGGACAAGGTGAGTAGATGTATATCTACGGGGGAAGTCGGGTGGATGGCGTTTAGCATCCCCGCAAACGTAGAATAAGGATATTGCTTATTGTCATTAGGAAGTCGGACGTGACCTTAGATTCTGGGCGAGTAGGACCCTATTAAAGACCTTAGGTTGGACTAGACTGATTTAGATAGACTTTACCAGAGAAGGAATGTCTTAGAGGAAATTCGTAGGTTTCAGGTAGACACACACACGCACACACAGAAACTTGGCTTGGTATATATGTGTATGTGTATATATAAGTAGGAATGTGTGCAGGTGTATATATACACAACATGTATATGTGATATAAGGATGTTATATGATACATGGGGATGGGACGATATAACTGGGCTTGATGCCGTGATCTATTGGCTATACAGTCATATTATGATCTTAGCGGATTGTTGGAAAATGAGAGAATGGATATGTATACATAAACGATAATAGGTGATGATGACATTGAGATATACGAGACTCTAGAATAGAACCCGGACCGCAACCTGTGACTTGATTACGATATGATATATGTGTGACTTGGTTATGATATGATATATGTGTGACTTGATTACGATATGTTATATGTGTGACCTGATTACGATATGATATATAAGACATGATATTTCTGACGAACAATTGACGACGTATATGTTCGCAGACAATGATATATGATTGATGATATTGGGATGCATGCGATTATAATGTAGTACCTCTGATCATGACATTATTTGATGATGATATTATACGAATGATGATGTACGTAGGTGATACTTGACCCGTACCCCGATATTGGGATGCCGTACGATGGATTTTACCGTACGAGGCATAGATGTGATGATTGATCCGTGCTCTTGATTCGAGGAAGCCGTACTATGTACGTGACGCTATTGAGGTTGGATCGCCGACTATTACAGATATGGACTCAGACTTTAGGTGGATTCTTATTTCCTATCGACTAGTTCTTTTAGTTTAGTTCCTTAGGGGGTTAGATAGATACTAGTTGAGGCTCGAGTCATATACCTGTAGTTAGATATGTATATTCCAAATGAGTGTTTAGTACACATTTTACTTTTACATTCAGATTGAAATCATCAAGTTGCATGTTCATACATATGTTTCTTTAGTCAGTATGAAACTCTGCCTGTTAGGACACCAGCACCATTACCGATGATGTGCATGTCCCACGTACACTTATTTGCCGGCTCACACACACATCATCGGTAATTTCCATGTCACGTACACTTTAGAACATATTATCTTTTATGATAGAATCAGCTAAAGGCTAGATCAATATAGTATTGTGATTACTCTCAGGTGTTAGTCTAGACATTGCATTTATTACTTAGACATTTCATGCATTCACATTTTCATGTTATCATGCAGTATTATGGGGCTTATGCCGACACTTACCATTTACTTACTCATGATTTTGGGATTTTGGATTTCTATGAGATTTCTGGATTTTGGGGAAAACCGCAAGAATATATATAAAAACTTCTCTCTCTTTCTCCCTCTCTTTTTAAAATATAAGTTGCGGTTTTCTCGTGATTTATGTGTCGTCCACCATGAGATTTCATGTTTTCTGTTGGATTTCGAGACCCGATTCGAGGAGTGGATGAACCGTCTCGGGTATATGGTGGGCCCGGTATGGTACCCCGGGGCAAGAAGATCGAGTTGTAGACGATGAGCCTGGCAGGGGAAGACTACCTACCGGTGATGTCTGGCACGGCAGATATCTGGAGGATACCGACCGTTGTTGTGAGATTTGATGATTTGGGCCGATCTGGACTGACGGAGCCCGAGATATTGAGACTATGAGGTATTGAGACTTGAGATTTACATGTTTTGTGTCGATGCTTGACACGAATTTCCATGGATTTCATCGATGATGTTTCAGACTTATATACAAATTTTACTATGGTGAAAGTTAAAGACTTTTTATACAGATATATTCAGATTTCAGGGTTAATTGTTTTACATTCATGGTGCATGCATACTCATTCACACGACATATTACTATTTGAGGCACTGACACGAGCACGGAGCATTTGCACTTACGCGTAGTTTATTACCCTGCACTACTAGATGACTAGTGATATATTAGTATATTATTATGACCTAGGACAGCGTCGTACATTCGATTTCTTTTTGCAGATGTCTTCTACTCACGAGTTGGAAACTCACCCCCGTTGTGCCAAATTTTATTACAGGTTCGATGTACATGTTTCCTTGGCAGCTTGCTGGCACATCTTTTCATTCAGGGTGATTTGCACGGTAGGTTGGTTCATTTGTATCAGGATCGCCGTTGTACTTTATTTATTTCATTGGTATCTAGTAAGCTCCATCAACCAAACTTGTATTACTTGATAAGTTTAAAGGACCAGTTATTTATTTCGACTTTAGAGTCACGCTTGTATTATTATGGTATCTGGTGGATTTGTTTTCTTTTGAGTTTTGAGCCTCGCCCTTTGGCGTTGTATATTATTGTGCTTGGTGTGGTTGTTTCCGCCTGTTGGCGTAGAGCTAGCTCCCGCTTGGGGATGCCTTTTTATTGCTGTATATATATTATTCCTGTTTGTACCCGTTTGGGGCCAGTTTTTATAAAGGAGACTCTGCCGAAATTTTTGAGAAAATTGGATGTTGCTTTTAAACTTGTTTTTCTACATGTTTTCCTTTACTTCTTCTTTTAAATGGTTTAGATTTCTGGGTTTCGGCTTGCTTAGATTACGTTGCGCCTATAGACGCTTCGTAATTTAAGTGCCGGTCACGTTCCGTACCTTCGGGTCGTGAAAAAGTTGGTATCAGAACGCTAGGTTTAACCTTTGTATAAGTCTAGGGTGACCCTTGGTTGATGGAGTAGGTGACTTAGGTAGAGTGACGTACCGTGGGTATGATCCGCGACATACTTACGATACGCTACTCTGCTTTAGAAGCCTTAGGATTTACATTTCTTTGCACCGTATTTTATCCATTCCTTTGATCTATCTTCGTCGATATCGGATGATGTTTCTGTTACCACGGTCGCACGGGCAGAGGGAGCTGTGGCTCGAATGCGATAACCATTAGGGTATCGTTTATTCTTGAGGATTAAAGTATCGTTGAGCGTGTGGAAGAAGGGTATTCACATGCCGTCCAGACGAAATTAAAGGGTTCGAACGATTGTTAGAGACCCATTTTCCCAAGTTTAATGTATTTGGAAGAACATGCAGGTATTTCTATAGACCCTCTAGAAGAATGAAACCCTAACTCGACATAATGATCACGAGAACGCTTTTGAACTTTAGGGTTTACGGCAGTTCTGCGGTGCCATTAGTGAGGCTTGGGTTTGCCCTTCTACGGCTGGTCCGCAGATGCTGGGGTATGTACTGGATATTTTTAAACCGTACTTGAGTGTTAAGCTCTCGGGGAATTATGGGATTTTGATGAATCGATCGAAAAGTTTAACGTAGTCCGGATATCAGGTGAAGGGATAGATTACGCGGGAGGCTCTCGATATGAGCATAGCCGTTTGCAGCGCAGTCAGCACCGCGATGAGGAGACGAGTCTGAATCAGTTGACATTAGAAAGGCGCACATTGACGATAGTGTTTACGATTGTGATTTGGTGATTTAAATTTCATATTTCCGTTGTTTGGATTTTGGTATTTTGAGGATTTTGTTCTATGATTGGTATTTCTTATGTGTACATTCGTTACACTCTATTCGTGTTTCATATGTCAGTTGTATTGATATTGTTTTGTACATACCCAGTGCACTCGATTTGGTTTTATACTTTTTGAGATATTGATTTGGTTTCGTGCATATGGGTTGCACATGATTTTGACGTATGCTTCGACATAGTTTTCATGCATTTTATTTTCGTACCGTGATTTCGATTTTTATATTCGGTGTATGTTTTTCGTACACCATGTGCACTTGATTGAGATTCTTGCGCACACTTGGCGCACTTGATGCGATTTTGTACACACCAGATACACTAAATCGGAGTTTTGTGCAAATTAGATGCACCTGATATTATTGTCGTGCACACCCGTTGCACTTGATAGATGTTTTTGGTGCACACCTGTTGCACTCAATTTTGTTCTGTGCGTATTCGAGGCATCTGTATTTGGTTTCGGTTTTCGTGCGCACCGGACGCACATGATATTTTTATACTGTGATTGGGATTGATTTCATTTTGAACAGTATGTTTTTATAATGATTACTATTTGGTTTAGTAACCAAGCGGGACGTGTAGGTTAATTAAAAGATATATATATGTATAGCTATTGTTTTAAAATAAACGTCCGCTACTTATGCCGTGACACGTGCATCGCACGGCGATTTTAAAAAGAGGTTTTTGCATGCTTCTTTATTATGATGTTTAGACGATTTTACTACGATGAGCACTATATATAAGTTATAGATTTGATGTATATTATGTTGGTTTTCGTATTGGGCTTGGATATTCTATTTTCACCATAACTCTGATGATTGCGTTATGCTTGACGGAGTTGATTTTTGTTATGTATTGATGATTTCGGAGCCCCGACGATTTGAGTGTTTTGGCTGAATGTTTTAGTAATTAGGGGGAGTTTTAATTTAAATTCGGTGACCGAATTTCTTAAAGGGCGGAAGATTATAACGTTTTAAAAATAATTAAAAAAAATTAGATAAATAATACCCTTTAAGTGAATTTTCTGATTTTCGGTAAAATAAAACGTATTTTTCGTAAAATTTAACCATAATTATTTTTCATTATAAATTTAAAAAGACTTATTTTAATCATGTAATTACTAGTAAATGGTGTTTATTTAGTCACTTATAAATTTTTAGTTTAATGAAATATTTTTCCTAAATTAATTATTTTAAATATTAACATAAGCTTTTAAATATACATCTATACTCTTTTATAATGCAAACACCTTATTTAGAGGTCCTTATCTCTTAATTTTTTAAAAAAGAAGGAAAAAAGGAGGAAAATTCTGCACAGACAGGGCGCCACGTCATCAATAAAAGAAAATAGATGATCTTAAGCGGCCGCGAGCGCCACGTCTCTCCTCAGATCTAGAACCATCGCGAGCTCACTTTTACCTCTAAAATCAAAATTCGCGGTCCCAAAAAAAAATTCGTTGATCTCCCTACTGCCATCTCCTATGCGGATCATCTCCAAGGCGAAACCCGCGGCCATCCCCTTTGTGGATCATCTCGCTACATTCAAAGGTGAAACCCACCTCCTTCCCCTCTCCCAAGCGCAGATCTACCACCACCACCATCACCACGGTCGGCTCTCCGAAGCTGACATCTCCTACCGCCGGCGACTCCATCACCGCCACCCTCACCTCTCCGGTGCAGATCTCTTCTGACGCGGCAATCTCCACCATCACACCTACAAGGTCTGCCCTCAAACCCTGGGAGCGCTCTTCTACCGATGTCTTCTTACTATAAAAATTTCTGTCTCAATTTACTTCTTTCAGGAAAAAAAATTACTCCTAAATCAACCGGTTACCGATTTCGAATTTTCGGATGTCCACCGCCGACGGTTCCGCAACTCTGGCAAAGATCCTAAGAGGAAGATCTGGTTATCAAATCAACGAAAAGGGTATTTTCTTATCCATTTAATCTTAATTTACTGTTCACAAAATGTTTGATGATTTTCATGATTGAGTTCTTCATGTATTTGGTTTTTATTATGTTGATCAAATTTTGCTTGGATTCATTATGTTGAAGTTATTTCATTTAGTCAAAATCTATGTCAAGTTCTAGGTTGCATGAAGAAAAAGCCTGCTTCTATTTTCCATTTTTTTGTTTGGTGGAATAAGCCTGCTTCTATTGATAGTAGTGTTCCTTATGTCAATTCATACTTGAATAACTTTTGCAAACTTTTAGATTGAAGACTGTTGTATTCTTGATTTATTCCTATTATCTGCATGATTGAATTCTTGATTCATCTTATAACTTTAGTGGCTGTGCATCTTTTTTATTAATTAAGTTAAACAATGTCTGCGCATGTTCATTACTGTTGATTATCTATCTGGTTAATAACAAACTTTGCAGGTTTTGATTTAAATGAAGAATAAGCCTAATTTTTCTGGTTGTGCTATTCCATTTGTGATTGTTGAGTTATGATTGATTCTTTAACTTTTCTGTATAAGTCTGATTTGCATTATTGAGTTCTTGAGTAGTCCCTGTTTGTAACTTTAGTGCCCGTTCATGGTCCCCCCCCTTTTTTAAAGTTGATCAATTGTTCTCAGATTTATTAATGCTGATTGTTAATTTGATGTCCCATGAATAAAATAACTTCACAGGTGATTTATTCCTATTCTAATGTCAGTAATGACCGTAATAGTAAAGAAGAATCACCATGCAAGCTTTGACGTTTTAAGCGGTAAAGTATATTGAGATTAAAAAGAAAGCTTTCATGGTTTATGGTTTTAAAGATGATTATTACATTTCTCATTTTAGCCAAATGATTTTTATACCTGAACAATGTGACTCATACATGCTGTATAAATTTGATATAAACATTGTCACATGGCATATGTTTAATTCAAATTGTTTTAATCAAAATTACTTTGACATGATTGTTTTAACAACATGGTTATTGTCATAATAGTGTCAATGTTAAATTTATCACAGGATTTATATTTTCAGTCATATTTTTTGGGCATATTGCTCTTAAAGTTTTAAAAATTTAATTGTTTATTTTAATAGCTAATGTTATGTTCTTTCATGACTTATGTATCAATTATTTCAAATTTACCTTGACAGAAATATGATATTAACTTCTCCATTTTGCACGTTAATATCATTAAATTTAAAAATGCATTAATTTCACCCACTTTTAGAATTAAGGGTCTGATGGTTATGAAGATGATACGTACAACGCACGTGCATAGGGCTAGTTAAATTAGTGTAAATTACAATTTGCAATGGGTTTATTTTTCAAAAGTGAACCATGACATATTAGAATTAGGTTTTTAGCATGCTAATCTCTTCTTGAATTGTCTTTAAAATTCTAGAGTTTTCTATGATGAATTGAATTAAGAAAATTAATAAAATAAAGAAATTATGAAAAGACATAAAAGGTGTATTTCTTTGGAGAATGTTCTACACTATTCTTCTTTCCTTCTTCCTCTCTTTTCCTCACCTCATGGCCGGCCTCACCTCCATGAGCAGCCCCAATATTTCCCCCCCCCATCATTTTTGCATTAAAAATCATCAAAATTCATCAAAAATTCCAAAAATAAACCTCAAAAATCAACATTCAACCTCTACCATTTTCTTTTGACCTATTTAGCATGGAATTTGAAGTTGGAAACCATTATTTTGGAAGCATATTTTCAAGTTTGGATCTCATGCTTTGAAGGTATAATTTTTATTCTTATGATTAATTGTTGTTAAATGCTTTTATTTAGCATATTTAGATTTTCTTAATTAATTCTATTTGCAAATTTAAAATTCAAGATAGGGTTCTAAAATCAAGTTAGGGTTTTTATTAATTAAGTGGGGTTATAATAAGTAGCTTAACATTTTTAGAAGGAAAAAATCTAGCATGGTTGATGTATTATAATTTATGCATTCAAAATTGTTTAAATTAAGCAATTTTGCTAACTAGATTTTTATAAATTATATATATTGGTGTGTTAAAATTCTAATTAAGGTTTTTATCACTATATTATGGTTTTAATGAGAATATTAACATGTTAAATGAATGAAAGACCTAATCTAATTATTAGTTTCAAATTGTTAGTTAATATAATGTGATAAATATGCTGTTTCGGTAAACTAGGTTTTAGAAATTAATTTAAAATGTAGTATTAAAAATCTAATTAGTGCTTTAGCTCATTCTTAAGGTTTCATGGAGTGGTTTAACACTTTAATATATGCAAAATCAAGTTTAGTAGTGGAATTGTGAATTTTTGCTTAACAAGTGTTAATTTTGGCTAATTTGCAAACTAGAAATTTTAAATTAAGACAAAATGGTGTGAGAAAAATATGGTAATGGTTTCTATAATCTAGTTATGTTATTTAATGAATATTATGACCATTAGTTTCTTTTAAACATCAAGTTTTGAAGTAAAACGGTAAATTGATATTTCCAAGGTTTTGCGGAATTGGACGATCTGATCGATTTTAGGGTTTCGATGAATTAAATCGTGTTTTATATTATAAGTAATGAGTTTTAAAACTACGAGTTGTTTGTTGGTGTTTTATCTCGATCAATCGGCGTTTGTACGCCGATATCGAGCGATATTTGGTTCTTTTGCATGAGCGGGTCATAGGTTTTAACCTATGCGCGTTTCGTGCGTCGTTTTGGTTTTGTCCGTGATCCAGTTTACGATATTATATATGTTTGCGTATAGGTACCCCTCGTGTGGACTTCGGACGAGGAAGAAGAGGAGGGCGACATCGTCTTCGGCAGACAAGGACCAAGTGAGTAGATGTATATCTACGGGGAAAGTCGGGTGGATAGCGTTTAGCATCCCCGCAAACGTAGAATAGGGATATTGCTTATTGTCATTAGGAAGTCGGACGTGACCTTAGATTCTTGGCGAGTAGGACCCTATTAAAGACCTTAGGTTGGACTAGACTGATTTAGATAGACTTTACCAGAGGAGGAATGTCTTGGAGGAAATTCGTAGGTTTCAGGTAGACACACACATACACACACAGAAACTTGGCTTGGTGTATATGTGTATGTGTATATATAAGTAGGAATGTGTGTAGGTGTATATATACACAACATGTATATGTGATATAAGGATGTTATATGATACATGGGGATGAGTCGATATAACTGGGCTTGATGCCGTGATCTCTTGGCTATACAGTCATATTATGATCTTAGCGGATCGTTGGAAAATGAGAGAATGGATATGTATACATAAACGATAATAGGTGATGATGACATTGAGATATACGAGACTCTAGAATAGAACCCGGACCGTAACCTGTGACTTGATTACGATATGATATATGTGTGACTTGGTTATGATATGATATATGTGTGACTTGATTACGATATGATATATGTGTGACCTGATTACGATATGATATATATGACATGATATTTCTGAGGAACAATTGACGACGTATATGTTCGCAGACAATGATATATGATTGATGATATTGGGATGCATGCGATTACAGTATAGTACCTCTGATCATGACATTATTTGATGATGATATTATACGAATGATGATGTACGTAGACGATACTTGACCCTTACCCCGATATTGGGATGCCGTACGATGGATTTTACCGTACGAGGCATAGATGTGATGATTGATCCGCGCTCTTGATTCGAGGAAGCCGTACTACGTACGTGACGCTATTGAGGCTGGATCGCCGACTATTACAGATATGGACTCAGTCCTTAGGTGGATTCTTATTTCCTATCGACTAGTTCCTTTAGTTTAGGTCTTTAGGAGGTTAGATAGATACTAGTTGAGACTCGAGTCATATAGCTGTAGTTAGATATGTATATTCCAAATGAGTGTTTAGTACACATTTTACCTTTGCATTCAGATTGAAATCATCAAATTGCATGTTCATACATATGTTTCTTTAGTCAGTATGAAACTTTGCCTGTTAGGACACCAACACCATTACCGATGATGCGCATGTCCCACGTACACTTATTTGCCGGCTCACACACACATCATCGGTAATTGCCATATCACGTACACTTTAGAATATATTATCTTTTATGATAGAATCAGCTAAAGGCTAGATCAATATAGTATTGTGATTACTCTCAGGTGTTAGTCTAGACATTGCATTTATTACTTAGACATTTCATGCATCTACATTTTCATGTTATCATGCAGTATTATGGGGCTTATGCCGACACTTACCATTTACTTACTCATGATTTTGGGATTTTGGATTTCTATGAGATTTCTGGATTTTGGGGAAAATTGCAAGAATATATATAAAAACTTCTCTCTCTTTCTCCCTATCTTTTTAAAATATAAGTTTCGGTTTTCTCGTGATGTGTGTGTCGTCCACCATGAGATTTCATGTTTTCTGTTGGATTTCGAGACCCGATTCGAGGAGTGGATGAACCGTCTCGGGTACATGGTGGGCCCGGTATGGTACCTCGGGGCAAGAAGATCGAGTTGTAGACGATGAGCCTGGCAGGGGATGTTAGTTGTATGTATGCCCTAGAGGCCAGTATTGTACAGATGATGTATATTATATTGGCTGCTTAGACATATATAGAGATGACTTTCTTGCTCGATATGATAGTATGCTATATGGTTGCTCTTTATCTTAACATGTATACATGTCTCTTTAAACTGTCTTATAGTTACATGTTGGTAAAGCCTTTAGGATGTGTACTTGACTACCTGGACTATGATGCAGATCATACTAGTGGGGACATGGTAGTCCATAAGTACATCCTTCAAGGTCCCTAGTCGTAGGTGTTTCGAGACGGGGCATCGATATACCAGTGTAGACTAGCGTATACGCTTCTCGACCCATGAGATGGGCGATGGATGATCCCATATCCATTGGTGTTTGACATTAGAGATGGTATATGGGTGCTCAGTGGAGACTGGGTACACTAGACGGACTCGCAGAGAACTCCCAGATGGTATTATACCTCACGTCAGATGGCAGTTCTCAGGTGACACTTGTGCAGGTTAGTCTGTAGACCCGAGATCGTCATAGAGTCTTGTGTGATTCCCACTGTGCATTGATTTCCACCTTACCACGTCCATGAGGGCATGCAAAACGGTGGTTTTTGGGTACAGTCCCGAGTCACATGGAGGCAATGAGCGATAGGAGGGGTTTCGTCTTTCCCGGTATTGGGGGTTAATGTTGCGCTGTGCTCGATTGGCTGTAACAGGGAAGTCCTTGGCCAGGGCTGATTCAGAGATTTGCTGGTAAGTGTTACCAGTAGTTTCTCGACCCGTTATGAGCCTCACATCGGCACGACTTATCGGTTATTGGGGTCTGACGTTTACCACCCCTAGACTTGATATGCGACATATCAGACGAGGAGACTGGACTGCACGGTAGTGTCGCCGATTGGCTCGACGGGAGTTGTAGCAGGTTCGCTTGTTCTCTTCTGATCGCTCAATACCCGGGTGGCCGTTACGTTTAGCTGACCGCTTGCGGCTTGGGGGTGCTTGATATGATCATCACCCACTGCCAGCGTATTGACGAGTCTCAGAGTCCTACAATGGAGTTTCCTAGTCCAGGCGAAACGTTGTGGTGCGCGTATGCGATATGCGCATGGACCCGATTAAAATGCGCGTATAGGATACCGTATTTTGATCGGGCGGCTTGCTTTTGGTAGGGGTCGTATGTGATATGGCCGGATTGATAAATCAAGTGTTGATTTATCATTTAACCATTAAATTCTCACTAGAAATCCTTTCTTGTTTCTATGGATGTATGGATGCATGTATGCATTCCTTTTTGATTCATGCACATATGGATGTACATATACACATACATACATACATACATCCATCATGGTTGCTTATACATTGAGAATGGTGGCAATATATGTTGGAGATAGTGCCCTCATAGTCAATTATTGGATCGCAGGTACGTGATTGCAATGATTGCGGAGGACCTATACCGGTAGAACAGTCTTACTCGAGATGATAGTATGCTATCTGGTTTGCCTTTATCAGTCGTGTACATGTTCAGGTGACTGATTACATGTTACACTTTGATAGAGCCCTTAGGATCTTGCTTTACTACCAACAGTATGATGGCGATCATATACGTGAGAGTTGGGTAGTTTATATGCATATCCTTAATTGTGGTCCCTAGTCAAGGGAGTTTCGAGACAGGGCATCGATACTCCGGAGTAGACTAGTGTATACAGTCGAGACCCCGTCGAGGGGCGGTGGCCGGTCTCACAAGCCACTGGTGTCAGTTGGATCACCTAAGATGTATACAGGTGCTCATTGGGTTATGAGTACACCGGACAGGACTCGCCGGGAATCTGCTAGTTAGTACTATACCTATCGTCAGATAGCAGTTACCAAGTGACATGTGTACAGGTTAGTTCATCGACCTGAGGTCGTCATTTGTCTCGTGTGAGTTCCCACTGTGCTTTGATTTCTACCCTACCACGGCTTAAAGGAGTCGTGCAAACAGGTAGCTTTTGGGTACAGTCCCGAGCCATATGGAGGCACGTGAGCGGATCGGCAGGGGATTCGTCTCTCCCGGTATTGGGGGCGAGGTCGTGCTGTGTCTAGGAGAGCCATTACACATAGTCCATGGCCATGGCAGGAGATTTACTGGTAGGTACTCCAGTAGTATCTCAGGGTGTTATTGGGCTAAACTCCGACACGACTTATACTGCTTCTGGGGGTCTGACGTTACTAGCCCCCTAGGCGGATATGCGATACTCATTGACGAACGGACCGGACTGTATATACATTGTCACTGTTAGGCTCAGTAGGGTTTCTGGATGAGTTCGCTCATCGGCCTCCCTTGAGTTCGCTCATCAGCCTCCCTTGAGGTCAGTCCATGGGCAGCCGTTACGCATAGCTAGTGCCGCTGACGGTTTATGGTTAAACCCACTGCCAGGGTACTGACGAGTCATTAGAGTCCCCCACAGACAGTTTCCAAAGTTCGGGCGAAACGTTGTAGAGGCCGTATGGTTTTATGGCAGGGTTCGGAAAATGCACGTGCGTTTACGCACGTGTTATTTTTCGGGCAGATGATACTGGTCGGCTTTGGTTTAAGCCGGATCCGAGTATTATATTGAGTAGGTATAATATCTTTATCTCAGTAGCATTTGTATTCGGTCGTAATACAAGTGCGTGTATATTTATACAGATTCGGGGTTATCCTGAAAGTCGTTTCAGGATCACTTTTGGAAGTTACCAGTTTCCAGTTTCTATCAGCCGTCTTTTAACATTCGGTTAAAGACGGAGTTATCTTTTCTTCAGTTGAGGTGAGTCAGTGTTCTAGAAGCATCTAGATGAGGTGACTAGGATTAATTGGTGTTGAGTTTTCATTGGATGAATTTAATGGTTCGTTAATGCATGATGACTAGGTTTATGACTCATGCTTTAACATTAAAGCATTTTGTTTTGGTTAAGATCTTTTCTTCATGATATGCTTCATGTTATGGTCACCACTTGCTCCTACCATCACCTCCCTCTTGCATATATAGTGGCCAGCCACCCTTGAGAGAACATGAGAGATTGATTTCATTTTTGGTAAAAAAGACTATGGTTTAAAAGTGTATGGAAATTTCATAGTTCATTCATTGTTCCATTTCATTTCCATCGGCAACTTCATTAACCGTCCGTCCATAGCTTTGGACGGAACAAGACAAAGTCATCTACTCATTCTCTACATCTTTCTTGGTCGTCTCTTTTAGCAAACTTGACGACCGAGTTGCCTCGAGCCAGAGGCGGGAGCCCGTTTAAAGAATCGTTGACGTGGTGCCACCTCGACAAGGATATCGAAGATCGACGAGATCGGAGCAGCCGCAACGGAGCGTGGGATGATGGTTAAAGAACGAAGGACTCGGATCGTTCGGTATAACCTTTCTACACTCTTTACAGTTTGTTAGTTTAGCAATAATGGCAGATCCGGGTTAAAGTATACAATAGCGCCAGTTAAAAAGTTTTTGTTCCGCATTTGGCGTCTGTAGACGGCCGGGGCGCTAGCGTAGACTTACAGTGGTATCAGAGCCTCACCATTTTGCTATACTAACTTGTGCTAACGCGTTTAAAATATCGATCGAACCGGAAATCAAAAATCGCATTTTTCCAACTTGACGGTTTCTGTTGATTTTAAACGTTGTCCTAAAAATATTTCACACATCTCAGAAAACTGTGCAGGGTTTTTTAAGAACGACGTACAAATTTGGGATCATGATTCGACAAGACTGCCGCGGAAACGCGGCCAAACCCATGGTTTGGCCGCGGATCCGCGGCCATTCTGTGTCATCATGCCCCCAAATTTGCTCACTGGGTTCTTCTCTGGAAATTGGGGTTTTTGGTATATATATTTTGGGCCCAGGTTTTATTACTGTTCTCCAGATTTGCGTGGGGCCCACTTTATGATATTTTGTCGATCGAAATTTAAACATGTTAGTTTACAGTGCTTACATTATATCTCCGACCGGGAATGTCATTTGATCGGTAAACCGCGTCCGATTGCTATAGTTCTTTTAGACGGGTTTGTGAACGTGACATTCGCGTTGATGTTCTGTGTTGTGCCGTGATGTTGCGGATTTGTCGTGGTAGATAGCAGTGTGCAATGATAGTACAGTTTGAGTTTATTTGTACATTTGATATTGCGGGGCGAGCGTCCAACTTGTGGACTGCCGTCACTGCCTGTTGTATAATATTATTTTGGGGCACGACCAGGTTGCGGTCGATGTACCTGTTGTACTATTTTTCATTACTGTACTAGGTTTTGCCCCGAGACGGAGTGCACGGATAGCCGGGTTCTGGAGGGCAACGGGTCCGCATCTCATGGCTTTGAGAGGCAGAGGGGCCACACTCTAAAATTGGCAGACTATTCGCCGCACTCGTAGGGGGTACAGGTTGACCCAAGGAGGGGTGCTCAATTTACCGGATTCCGTGAAGTGCCGGGTGTTCCATTCACTATGCTGTGGGGACTACCTCGCTTCAGGTTTTGGCGGGGAACTTGCCGCACCCGTAGGGGTCTAGGTTTCATTGCACAGGCTATCCACACGACAGGGGAACGTCGGGTTTCAGCAGCG
Source organism: Agapanthus africanus (assembly GCA_030015575.1). Lineage (NCBI taxonomy): Eukaryota > Viridiplantae > Streptophyta > Magnoliopsida > Asparagales > Amaryllidaceae > Agapanthus > Agapanthus africanus. The sequence continues at coordinate 238,410,253 of CM057337.1, forward strand.
GCTCTGTGAAACCCGGGGATCCCAGATTATCTGTATTGTTCTGTGATGCTTATTACTTTTCTGTAATGTTGCATACTATCACGCCTGGAGCGATTATTGTATATTGGTTTATATACTATTAGATGTTGTATATGTTTTACACCCGCGCTAGTCCAGTCCCCGCTCTGTCGTTAGTTAAGTAACCTAACGGGTGATGACGGGACCCAGTGACGAATGTGGATGGCATATACGTACATTTTATTTTTCGTTCTTTTCTGGTGTGATTGATTGATGGGACTGCGTTGATTCTGATCAATGCAAAAAGTTAAACAAACCTGTTTATAGTTGTTGGAACAAATTTAAAAAGTGTTATTGCAAAGACATTTCCTTTTTTTTTGCTTAGCGGTATTCAGTGGAATATCCCGCACCTCATTCGACGGGGCAAGGGCCGATATCCCTTCACCGGGACTGACCCCTTGGGCAGAAGTTTGCGTCAGGGTAATAACTTCACTATAGTCGATTACAAGTTGCTTTGCATAGCGGTATTCAGTGGAATATCCTGCACCTCATTCCACGAGGAAAGAGCCGAGATCCCTTCACCGGGAGTGACCTCTTTAGCAAAAGGTTTTCGCCACTATATTTTAAAAAAGCTATTAGGTTCCTTCAGCGATATCAAGTTCACTACGTTAAAGGTTTTTCACCAAAAACCAGCCGTAGCCCTCCGTCACTTCTTTTGGGTATTCAGTAGTATTCAAGCTATGTATTTTGACCTAACGCCAAGGGCATGTGCGGGTGGGTTCAAATTAACAAGATAGTGATGGGTAGAACTTGGTATGTGACTTATGACATTTTGACCTAACGCCAAGGTTATAAGAGCATGGGGCAAAAATCGTATCGGGAGTTTCTAAAGAAACTGAAACTTGCCAAGTATGCGCATACCTTCTGGAGTATGAGTAACGTGGATGCATTCCATCACGTTATCATGCGATGAGAGTTGGATCCCGATTCCCACTGATGAGTTGGTTTACTCTTCGGGTGATCCCGATTGATTCTTCTTTAGGTTTGGAGGAGAATTTGACAGGACAGTGGGAGGTTTCCGGATTAGATAAAGTGATGACCATTCTGATCTAGGTTAGAGTGCACGCAGAGTGTTTCTTTTCTCTCTCTCTTTGGCAGCGACCTTTGACCGACCCTAGACTATGACTCAGTGACCAAGTTGACTGAATCTTCTTAAAATACTGGCTTTTGGATTGTCTATGTTGCATAAGTCATTGCCACTCCTTCTTTTACCCTTTGAATTTCTCAGAACACCCGTATTACTACTGACATCCACTTCCATTGGATAGATCCATCGTATGGTTATATACGAACTCGAAGGGACTTCTTCGAGGATGGATCCAGGTTCAGGAGAAATAGAATTGGTTTATTCAGTTGTCTTTTATTATCACCTTCTCTCAGGTTGCGAGAGCTCCTTGGTTTAGGAGAGTACACCTATTACGCTTATTGGATAGTCTTATTCCAAACCATAGGCAGGTGCCGAAAGGTAGGGAATGAAGAAAACCAATTAGCCTAAGTAGGGTGTGCAGAAGGTAATATGTAAAGACAAAATAAAGGGATTAGAAAGAGGGCAAAGTAAATTGCGAATGTTATCATTCACGACCAAACCGCGTACTTCATCGCCACTCCTATTTCACCTTTAAAAAGAATAAGGTATTATTCAGTTGTCTTTTATCATCACCTTCTCTCAAGATACGAGTACTCCTTGGTTTAGGAGGGTACACCTATTATGCTTACTGGATAGTCTTCTTCCAAACCATAGGCTGGTGCCGAACGGTAGGGAAGGAAGAAAACCATTTAGCCTAACGATGGTGTACAGAAGGTAACGACTAAAGACAAATAAAGGGATTTGGAGAAATTGCAATAAAATATACGGTTGAAGTCATGAATTGGATTATGGAAGAGGCATTGCTATGAATACCAGGATACCCCTACAAAACATTTTCATGTTTCAGTGCATTGTTAAAGAAAAACTGTTTTCCCGATTAGACACTTACTCCAAGGGTATGTATTTACCAGGTTTCATTCTTATATCTGTATGGTTTTACAGATGATGAGTGGGAGTAAGTTATTGGGAATTAGGTGATTATCCTCATTATATCGGAATTCGTTGTAATTGGTGATATTTGAGGAAATCGCCAGGGTACAGTTTTCAACCTACGACGCACAGGTTATGAGTTGTTCAACTCAGCGGACTTATACAGAGTATTGTATGTTGTCCAGTGTCCATCAGGACAAAGGGGTAGGTCCTCGTACTATGTTCTATTTACTTATAACTTCTCTAGTATTTGGACAAGTGTTTCGTAGAAATACAAGGTCTAAGTTTTGAGAAGTTATGGGTATAAGAATAAAGTAGAGAACCAGGTGTCACAAGTATCGGGATTCTTCAAAGAGATCGAAGATGTAGATTCTTGTGATTGGTATTCAGATGATAGTGATGGTTTTGAGAAACGTGTTTCTCTTTCAGGTTACTCATAATTGGATGGATTCCTAAGTTGAGTAATGCTGATTAGCCTCTTTCCATTAAAATGATATGCACTGGAGACAGCTGCATGATTTGAATATGGTTCCAATTAAATAAGTGCCAAAGTTTCTATATTGGATATAGAATGGATCGTACCTTAAAAGATATTAAGGTATGGGGAGTTGTCCAGCTTATGCTTAAAACCAGACTCTGGATAACTCAGGGCACGTTTCTGTAATGGCTGTTTGTGGGTTGACCCTGGCTACGACGAGGGTTGATATTCTACCATTTGGAAGATCAATAGTGATATTGTCCTTGACTCGCCACAGTTTTAGTAAAATGGATCTTTTTCAGAAAACAGTAGTGGGAGTATGGTAGAACTGGAAGTGATTCCAGAACCGCGAACGATTACGGAAAATTTAATAGGACCTATATATTCAATCAAGTTTGACATTCCAATAGCCACTCCGCAGATATGGTGGGTAACCTCAGACACCCGAGAGGTACTTCGGTAGCCTCAAGGACGGTGACAGGGAGGTTCTTATCTACCCAGACTTGACACTACTGATGTTCCAGACTATGAGACCCGGTAGGAGGGTTGTCGTAGTCAGTGGGAGCAGCAGAAGCATGGTGGGCAAGTAGCTTATGTCTATTTATAGACTAGAGCAGTGATAGCGGAGATAGATCATCTAATTTTGATGTGACAGTCATGGGTATGACTTCAATCAGAATAGGGGATGGATCTGTTAAGAAGGTAGTAGGGTGTGATGTCATGGTATCTGGATGACATACACAGAGTGGGAAGTAAAATTCCTATACTACGATCGGTTGTACTGTGGTCGTCACACAGTTGTTTCTCCAGACAGGATATGGATATAATATTTGACATTCTGGTTTCTGGATCTGTGGTTTTAGATCTAGATTTGGGTAGTTTCCCAATGTGAGTACTTTGACAGATATTCTAATGGTTTTTAGAATAGTTGACTCCTAGCATGGTGGTGTATCTGCAGGTGATGGAGTCACCCTCTCTAAAGGTGTCGTATGGACTAAAGGGGAGAGGGAAGTGCATGATTGGCAGATCACTTGCTTAGGCCATTGAGTCAATTATGAGAAGTCAAGTACCACACCAGATGTTGTTTTTGCACTAGATGCAATCGGTTTGTATTAATCCAATCCTGGAGAGACATAAGGAAGCAGTTTTAGAACATAAGTGGATGTTCTACGGATTTGATGACGGCAGCCTCCTTCGGGAGACGATTATCATTCCAAGCTTCAAAGGTGACGTGGATGGCAGAGTGATTGTCAGAGTTTTAGTTTTTCCCTCTGACGAAGAGGGACAGTATTATGGACAGATGGTCCAAGAGGATACTGTGGGTGGCATGGTGCCGGATACTGATTAGGTTCAGTGATCGATACAGTCTAAGAAGTTTGGATTTGGAGTTCATTTATGAACAAGGTCCCATCAGATTTCCAGACATATTCTAAGACAGGTATTACTCGATTCGGGAGATGGCTTTCTCCGCGAACTTGAGATTTAGAGAGATATAGAAAGAAACATCTAGGCGGATCCACTCACTGAGGCTATTTCTCGAACACAATAGTTTTACAAACGGGCTTTGTGAAACTGATTAGTAGAGGAGTTGGATGCTCGGTTTCACACGGGCTGTGAGTAGTCGACATCGCAATAATTAGCCTTGAGTGCAAATGGGAGATTGTTGGAGATAGTGCCCCTCATAGTCAATTATTGGATCGCAGGTACGTGATTGCAATGATTGCGGACGACCTATACCGGTAGAACAGTCTTACTCGAGATGATAGTATGCTATCTGGTTTGCCTTTATCAGTCGTGTACATGTTCAGGTGACTGATTGCATGTTACACTTTGATAGAGCCCTTAGGATCTTGCTTTACTACCAACAGTATGATGGCGATCATATACGTGAGAGTTGGGTAGTTTATATGCATATCCTTAATTGTGGTCCCTAGTCGTAGGAGTTTCGAGACAGGGCATCGATACTCCGGAGTAGACTAGTGTATACAGTCGAGACCCCGTCGAGGGGCGGTGGCCGGTCTCACAAGCCACTGGTGTCAGTTGGATCACCTAAGATGTATACAGGTGCTCATTGGGTTATGAGTACACCGGACAGGACTCGCCGGGAATCTGCTGGTTAGTACTATACCTATCGTCAGATAGCAGTTCCAAGGTGACATGTGTACAGGTTAGTTCATCGACCTGAGGTCGTCATTTGTCTCGTGTGAGTTCCCACTGTGCTTTGATTTCTACCCTACCACGGCTCAAAGGAGTCGTGCAAACAGGTAGCTTTTGGGTACAGTCCCGAGCCATATGGAGGCACGTGAGCGGATCGGCAGGGGATTCGTCTCTCCCGGTATTGGGGGCGAGGTCGTGCTGTGTCTAGGAGAGCCATTACACATAGTCCATGGCCATGGCAGGAGATTTACTGGTAGGTACTCCAGTAGTATCTCAGGGTGTTATTGGGCTAAACTCCGACACGACTTATACTGCTTCTGGGGGTCTGACGTTACTAGCCCCCTAGGCGGATATGCGATACTCATTGACGAACGGACCGGACTGTATATACATTGTCACTGTTAGGCTCAGTAGGGTTTCTGGATGAGTTCGCTCATCGGCCTCCCTTGAGTTCGCTCATCAGCCTCCCTTGAGGTCAGTCCATGGGCAGCCGTTACGCATAGCTAGTGCCGCTGACGGTTTGTGGTTAAACCCACTGCCAGGGTACTGACGAGTCATTAGAGTCCCCCACAGACAGTTTCCCAAGTTCGGGCAAAACGTTGTAGAGGCCGTATGGTTTTATGGCAGGGTTCGGAAAATGCACGTGTGTTTACGCACGTGTTATTTTTCGGGCAGATGATACTGGTCGGCTTTGGTTTAAGCCGGATCCGAGTATTATATTGAGTAGGTATAATATTTTTGTCTCAGTAGCATTTGTATTCGGTCGTAATACAAGTGCGGGTATATTTATACAGATTCGGGGTTATCCTGAAAGTCGTTTCAGGATCACTTTTGGAAGTTGCCAGTTTCCAGTTTTCTATCAGCCGTCTTTTAACATTCGGTTAAAGATGGATTTATCTTTTCTTCAGTTGAGGTGAGTCAGTGTTCTAGAAGCATCTAGATGAGGTGACTAGGATTAATTGGTGTTGAGTTTTCATTGGATGCATTTAATGGTTCATTAATGCATGATGACTAGGTTTATGACTCATGCTTTAACATTAAAGCATTTTGTTTTGGTTAAGATCTTTTCTTCATGATATGCTTCATGTTATGGTCACCACTTGCTCCTACCATCACCTCCCTCTTGCATATATAGTGGCCGGCCACCCTTGAGAGAACATGAGAGGTTGATTTCATTTTTGGTAAAAAAGACTATGGTTTAAAAGTGTATGGAAATTTCATAGTTCATTCATTGTTCCATTTCATTTCCATCGGCAACTTCATTAACCGTCCGTCCATAGCTTTGGACGGAACGAGACAAAATCATCTACTCATTCTCTACATCTTTCTTGGTCGTCTCTTTTAGCAAACTTGACGACCGAGTTGCCTCGAGCCAGAGGCGGGAGCCCGTTTAAAGAATCGTCGACGTGGTGCCACCTCGACAAGGATATCGAAGATCGACGAGATCGGAGCAGCCGCAACGGAGCGTGGGATGATGGTTAAAGAACGAAGGACTCGGATCGTTCGGTATAACCTTTCTACACTCTTTACAGTTTGTTAGTTTAGCAATAATGGCAGATCCGGGTTAAAGTATACGATAGCGCCAGTTAAAAAGTTTTTGTTCCGCATTTGGCATCTGTAGACGGCCGGGGCGCTAGCGTAGACTTACAATATATGAATCACACCATAGTTATTATATGGATTTTTATTGCTTTTGAATTAAAAGGAAAAGGAAAAGAAAAAGGGTTAAATGATAGAAAGTTTCTACACTCTTCTTTACCTTACCATGCTCACCTACCTTTTAACCCTTGGTTTATTTTCCTTTTGTGCTTTTAACTCCATTACAATAATATCTATATAATTAACCATGGTTTGAAATGAGAGATGGAAAATATATATACTTATATTTTTCATTTTTCTTGAGAGAGTTTTTCTTCTCTTCTTCTAAAAAGCCACCATCTTCATCAACCTTGATCATTTGCTCTCTAGATTTTTTTAGTGAGCAATATACTCATCAAGTTAGGATTTTGAAGTGAGAAGGAGAGCCACAACACCATTCTACACAAGTCTAGCCTACTTGTTTGGAGAGTTAGCTTCTTTTCGTTCTCTTGATCGGGTAAAGTTGCAAGCTTGGACAAAGCGGACTCCGGGTGGATCATCGGTGACCTCGAAGAGTTCAAGCGGAGCTTTTTCAAACCCCAAGTAGCCGAAGAGTCTAGCGTAGGGAGTTACAAAGGTTGTACCCTCTAAACCCCATCTATTCTTTCATATGTTGATGTGAAAATTTTAGAAACCCTAATTTTCTAGGCACGATCCGATGTTTGTTAACTTAGCACCCTAAAGACTCTACCTTTGGTACATGTGATGCTTCCAAACCCTTCATGAGGTGCTAGGCTAACCTTTCAGGGGAAGACTACCTACCGGTGATGTCTGGCACGGCGGATATCCGGAGGATACCAACCGTTGTCGTGAGATTTGATGATATGGGCCGATCCGGACTGACGGAGCCCGAGATATTGAGACTATGAGGTATTGAGACTTGAGATTTACATGTTTTGTGTCGATGCTTGACACGGATTTCCATGGATTTCATCGATGATGTTTCAGACTTCTATACAAATTTTACTATGGTGAAAGTTAAAGACTTTTTATACAGATATATCCAGATTTCAGGGTTGATTGTTTTACATTCATGGTGCATGCATACTCATTCACACGACATATTACTATTTGAGGCACTGACACGAGCACGGAGCATTTGCACTTATGCGTAGTTTATTACCCTGCACTACTAGATGACTAGTGATATATTAGTATATTATTATGACCTAGGACAGCGTCGTGCATTCGATTTCTTTTCGCAGATGTCTTATACTCATGAGTTGGAAACTCACCCTCATTGTGCCAAATTTTATTACAGGTTCGATGTACAGGTTTCCTTGGCAGCTTGCTGGCACATCTTTTCATTCAGGGTGATTTGCACGGTAGGTTGGTTCATTTGTATCAGGACCGCCATTGTACTTTATTTATTTCATTGGTATCTAGTAAGCTCCATCAACCAAACTTGTATTACTTGATAAGTTTAAAGGACCAGTTATTTATTTCGACCTTAGAGTCACGCTTGTATTATTATGGTATCTGGTGGATTTGTTTTCTTTTGAGTTTTGAGTCTCGCCTTTTGGCATTGTATATTATTGTGCTTGGTGTGGTTGTTTCCGCCTGTTGGCGTAGAGTTAGCTCCCGCTTGGGGATGCCTTTTTATTGCTGTATATATATTATTCTTGTTTGTACCCATTTGGGGCCAGTTTTTACAAAGGAGACTCTGCCGAAATTTTTAAGAAAATTGGATGTTGCTTTTAAACTTGTTTTTCTACATGTTTTCCTTTACTTCTTCTTTTATATGGTTTACATTTCTGGGTTTCGGCTTACTTAGATTACGTTGCGCCTCTAGACGCTTCGTAATTTAAGTGCCGGTCACGTTCCGTACCTTCGGGTCGTGACAGTATCGTCAACTGAACTTAATCAGTATCCTGCGCTATGCCTCCCTCAGTATCCGCTTGGACCACCTGTCCAAAATACTGCCCCTCGTCAGAGGGAAAACTATAACTCTGACAGCCACCCTGTCATCCAGGTCACCTTGGAAGCCTGGAATGATAACTGTCTCCTAAAAGAGGTTGTTGTTATTATATCTCTAGAACATCCACTAATGTTCTAAAACTGTTTCCTAATGTTTCTCCAGGATTGGATTAATATCAACTTATTGCATCTACTGTAAAAACAACATCTGGTGTGGTACTTGACATCTCATGATTGACCCAATTGCCTAAGCAAGTGATCTGCCAATCATGCACATCCCTCTCCCCTTTATGTAAGTCTATGTCACGCACCCCACGAGCTTGCGGGGAGGCGGAATATATGAAAAACAATTATCAAAGCTTCGTAACACGGACTTGAGCACACGGATCGTGTCTAAACCATTACTAGCAAACTACGAAAGGTTTAACTACTCTGATTCGAAGTTATACTTCACGTTACTTGTCCTTCGGGTCTTCATCGCTGTCTTCCACACCTCGTAGGCTCTATGGAACGTCGGCACCTCAACGGCCTCCTTGAGTCAAAGACGATCCACCCGAGAGCTCCTACTACAAGCTTCACCTCTAACTTGAGGTAACTAGGTTACTAAAAGTGCTAATCAAAGCAACCTAGGGGATATAAAGTGGGATTAATGATCTATTAGTCTTGCTAACCCTTGATCTCAACACATGAGAGGTTAGGGTTAGGGTTTGAAGAGAGAGAGCTTGAGGAGAGAGAAGGTGAGAATGAGAATCCTTTTGGAATAATGAAATCATTATGATATATATGAAGCATAACATATTTATTAAATGAATAACAAATAAAAATATCTTCATGCTTCATTAACTCACCTTATGATTCATCTCATGAGTCATATAAATAATAAATGCATCATTAACTCCATGGATGAATCACACCATGACTCATTAAACTAATTAATGCAAATGCCACCTTAGCCTCCAAGTCATCATCCTTCTAGAAGCTTCTCGACAATTTACGAGAACGCCCCTCCTATCCGTGAAAACACGGAAATACTTTAGACTGTATAAATCCAATAATCCGATACTAGAATCTGGCTTAAACCAAAGCCCGCTAGTAAAAACTGCCCGAACATCGTACGTGTGTAAAAACACGTATGCGTCCGAACCCTGTCGTAAAACCATACGACCTCTATATCGTTTCGCTTGAAGCAAAGAAACTCTCTGTGTGGGACTCTAAAGACTCGACACTACGCTGGCAGAGGGTTTAACCACAGACCGCAAGCGGCACTAGCTGTACGTAACGGTCCCCAGGTAGATGTCGATAAGAAGGCCGATGAGATAAACCCATCCGAACTCCTACTGAGCCTGAATGTGACAATCTCCGTACAGTCCGGTCTGTTCGTCTGAGAGTATCGCATGGCGGGCCTAGGGGGTGTTAAACGTCAGACCTCTAATAGCGGTACAAGTCGTGCCGGAGTGTAGCCCAGAACACCCTGAGAAACTAATGGAAACACTACCAGTAATTATCGCTTGCCCTGGTCAGGGACGACTATGTGTAATGGCTCTCCTAGACACAGCGCGATATCAACCCCCTGTAAGTCCACGTTGCCCACCCCGGTGCTTACGGGGAGGCGGAAAACATAATAAAAATCGGATTTTTATCAACTATAGGCAACAAGGACCAAGCTTTAAGGATCTTTGCTAAACATAAACTTGCTAACCCTAACTACAAAGTAGCTAAGTGATGGAAAGGTTATACCTTGAGCTCGAAGTCCTTCTCTCCTTGCTCCTTGGAATGGTTGAAAGAGTTCACCTTGCTTGTCTTCTCCCGTCAAAGAAGGATCCACCCGAAAGCCACGACCTTTAGCTTCAACTCCAAGCTAGGAGTAACTAGAGTGCAAGAAATGCTAAGACTTGAACCCTAGAAGAGAGTAGAGAGGATCAAGTGAAGGTTTTTCTCAAGCTTTTTGTTTCTCAACACATGAGAGGGAGAGAGCTTGAGGGAGAGGATGAGCAAGAGAGAGAAATAATATGAGAGAATGAATTATTAGTGACCATTCTCACTAATATGTGTGAATAATTTTAATTGAATAATTAGCTTGAAAATTGTCATGGTAAATCATGATATGACCATTATCATTTCAATTTTGCAAAGATCAAAGAGCATCTTTCAATTGAAATGATTATGGTCAAGTTCTCAACAAGGTCAACAAGTCAATGAAGTCAAATTGTCAACAACAACAACCATGCACAATTATTAAGCTAATTATCAATTAACTATAATACACACAAAATCAATAGGGTTAATAAAATGACAATAACCATTAACCCTTAACAAGGTCCTCTCCCCCAATCTCAAGCAACTGTGCATACGCACCCACATTCGTGATCCGAGAAACACGAATACACTGAGAAAAACCAATCTCTAATCATATACTAGGATCCGGCTTAAACCAAAGCCCACTAGTATAAACTGTCCGGACAGCAAACGTGCACAAGTGCGCGGATGCGAACGAACCCTGTCGCAAAACCATGCGACCTCTACTCATTTTGCCTAAAGGCAAATAGCTCTCTGTGTGGGACTCTAAAGACTCGACACTACGCTGGCAGTGGGTTTAACCACAGACCGCAAGCGGCACTAGCTGTACGTAACGGTCCCCAGGTAGATGTCGATAAGAAGACTGACGAGGTGAACCCCATCTGCACTCTTACTGAGCCTGTATGGGACAGTCTCCGTACAGTCCGGTCTGTTCGTCTGATACATCGCATGGCGGGCCTAGGGGGGCGGTGAACGTCAGTCCCCTAATAGCGGTACAAGTCGTGTCGGAGTGTAGCCCAGAACACCCTGAGATAACACTGGAAACCTACCAGTATATCTCGCTTGCCCTGGCCAGGGACTACTCGTGTAATGGCTCTCCTGGACACAGCGCGATGTCAACCCCCAATACCGGGAGAGACGAATCCTGTCTAACCGTCACTGCCTCCAAGTGCTTCGGGACTGCACCCAAAAACTACCTGTTTGCACGACTCCTTTGAGCCGTGGTAGGGTAGTAATCAAAGTGCAGTGGGAACACACTCGAGGCGAAGTGACAGTGTCAAGTCAGCGGACTAAGCTGTACTCATGTCACCTGGGAACTGATAACTGACGATAGGTATATTACCAACCAACAGTTCCCGACGAGTCCTGTCCAGTGTACTCATAACCTAACGAGCACCCGCATACTATCCCAAGTACGACGTACTAACGGCTGTGGGACAGACCGTCTCCCACACTGGGATGAGAAGCGCATACGCTAGTCTACTCCGGAGTATCGATGCCCTGTCTCGATAGTCCAACGACCAGGGACCTGTATAAGGATGTGCTTATAGATTACCCAGCTCCCACGAGTGCGAGCGCCATCACAACGCTGGTAATCAAGCAAAGATCCTAAGGGCTCCACTAATATGTATACCAGCAATATGCTAAAAGAAACACATGCACATATTAAAGCAGAGACAAACCAAGTAGCATACTACCATTTCGAGCAAGATTGTATATACAACTGTGAATATCCCAAGCTTCCATTAAGTAATATACAAGCTAGTATGATACAGTAATGGCCTCTAGGGCATATACACTAACAATCTCCCACTTGCACTAAGGCCATGTACTGGCGTATCGAAGACCTATCATCTCGATCAGCCGCTCGAACTGAGTCTGGGGCAAGGCCTTGGTGAATGGATCTGCTATGTTATCCTCTGATGCAACTCTCCGGACCTCGATCTCCTGGCGATCCACGATCTCCCTGATCAGGTGATACCGCCTTAAGATGTGTCTGGATTTCTGATGGGACCTGGGTTCCTTCGCTAAAGCTATAGCCCCGTTGTTGTCGCAATACAGAGGTATTGGGTCAACAATGGACGGAACCACCTGAAGTTCTTTCAAGAACTTCTTCATCCAGACAGCTTCTTTTGCGGCATCAGATGCAGCGATGTATTCCGCTTCCATAGTCGAGTCAGCAATGGTTTCCTGTTTGGAGCTCTTCCAACACACCGCCCCTCTAATGAGGGTAAAGACAAAACCCGACATGGACTTGGAATCATCCTTGTCACTCTGGAAGCTGGAGTCAGCAAAGGCCTCAATCTGCAGGTCTTTTCCGCCATACACCAAGAACATCTCCTTAGTCCTTCTCAGGTACTTGAGAATGTTCTTTACTGCTATCCAATGTTTCTCCCCAGGGTTTGACTGATACCTGCTTACCACATGTTGGAGATAGTGCCCTCAGAGTCAATTATTGGATCACAGGCACGTGATTGCAATGATTGAGGGAGGACCTATCCCGGTAGAACAGTCTTACTCGAGATGATAGTATGCTATCTGGTTTACCTTTATCATCGTGTACTGTTTTAGGTGACCTGACATGTCGCTATTACACGTTGATAGAGCCCCTAGGATTCTTGCTTGACTACCAGCAGTATGATGGCGATCATATACGTGGGAGATGGTAGTCTATAAGCACATCCTTAAAAGGTCCCTAGTCGTAGGAGTTTCGAGACAGGGCATCGATACTCCATTAGTAGACTAGTGTATACAGTCGAAACCCCGACGAGGGGCGGTGGCCGGTCTCACAAGCCACTGGTGTCAGTTGGTTCACCTAAGATGTATACAGGTGCTCATTGGGTTATGAGTACACCGGACAGGACTCGCCGGGAACCTGCTAGTTGGGCTTATACCTGACGTCAGATAGCAGTTCCCTGGTGACATGTGTACAGGTTAGTTCATCGACCTGAGGATCGTCATTTGTCTCGTGTGAGTTCCTACTGTGCTTTGATTACTACCCTACCACGGCTCAAAGGAGTCGTGCAAACAGGTTTTAGTTGGGTACAGTCCCGAGCCATATGGAGGCAGTGAGCGGATCTGCAGGGGTTCGTCTCTCCCGGTATTGGGGGTGAGGTCGCGCTGTGTCTAGGAGAGCCATTACGCAAAGCCCTCGGCCGAGGCAGGAGATTTACTGGTAGGTATTCCAGTAGTATCTCAGGACGTTCTGGGCTACACTCCGACACGACTTGTACCGCTTTTGGGGGTCTGACTTTTACCAACCCCCTAGGCCCGCCATGCGATACTCATAGACGAACGGACCGGACTGTACGGATATTGTCACTGACAGGCTCAGTTGGGTGTCGGGGTGAGCTTCCTCATCGACGTCCCTTTTGGTCAATAGCTGGTGGCCCGTCACGTATTGGCTTATACCTCTGACGTGCCAGTGGTTAAATCCACAGCCATAGTATTGACGAGTCTTTAGAGTCCACCACACTTACAGTTACTCAAGCTTTCGGGCGAAACGCTGTAGAGGCCGTATGGAGATATGGCAGGGTCCGATCAGATACGTGCGGTATTGCACGGATCAGGATCGGACAGTTTTGTACTAGTGGCCGTATAGTTATATGGCAAGGTTCGATCAGATACGTGCGGTATTGCACGCATCAGGATCGAACGGATATTACTAGCCGGCTTTGGCTTAAGCCGGTCCTAGTTTAGTACAGTGTAGATTTTGTCTCATTGCATCTGTATCCGGTCAGAATGCAGATGCGGGTGTGTATGCACAGTATCGGGGTTTTCCTGTAATTTATTACGGGACCAATTTTCTGGAGTTGCCAGTTTGTATTCCGTTCCGGCCGGTTTTCCTTTGTTCTTTCCCGGCCGGACTTTTCTGATGGAGGGGGTAATTTGCAGTTTTGCAAATTACTTTTGGTGGAGGTTTTATTTGTAAGATGATTAATTATGATAGCATCTTTTTATTCCATTCTTTTCTATCATCTTGTCTTGCTTTATGAAGATTAGATATGAGATGAAGTTTGATGTAAGTTTGTAATGATTATGTTTGGCTATGGTCACCACTTGTGCTCCTACCATCACCTCCCTTCATGCTTGATATTCATTCCTCCACCATTCTTCTTCTCACTTGAAAAAAATGATAAGTTTTTCATGAGAGGAAAAAGAAAGAGAGAAGAAGAAGAAGAGAGCTTCTTCTTGAGAGTTTCATTTCTTGATCTCATTCATGCTAGAAAAATGCAAGCACCATTTTTCTTATCTCATTTTCTCCATCATCTTCAAATGGCAACAAACCCCAAGTGAGACACTACACTACACATTCTACAGCATATCTTGAGCATGTCGAGTTGCCGGCTTCATGCTCGAGTTGCCTCGGTATTGAGGCGGGAGCCCGTAAAAGACGCAAGCGTTGTGGTGCCCTTTCCGGCGAGGAGGCGACGATGTGGAGGCAAGACTTTCCGCGGGAGATCGGGACGATGACGAGAAGACCGGAGGACTCGGATCACTCGGTATACTTCTCACCCTATCTCTTGATTGCTAGCATTAGGTTAATGGTAAACGATCCGGGTTTTCATTGTCCGCGGTAGCGCCGGTTTCCGAGTAAGGAAAATTTTTGATTCCGCATTTTGGCCTCGAGTACGAGGCCGGGGCGCTGCCGTGGCGCAACATGGTATCAGAGCCAAGCCATTAACCTTACCTAGCTTCGTTTGATGTGTTTGCGTTTCCGATCGACCAAAATTTCCAAAAACCGTATTTTTCTAGCACAATCAGTTTCTGTCGAAATTTTTTGGAGTCTAAAAATTTTTCAGGTGGTCTCAGAATGATGTGCAGGGCGTTCTAAGAACACTGCAAAAATTTGGTGACACGACTCCTCCGTACGACCGCGGAAGCGCGGCCATAACCCCCTTTTGGCCGCGCTTCCGCTGCAGGTGTGTGGGATCGTGTGTTTATTTTTTTGCAGTGGGCTTATGGGCTGTAATTAGGGGTTTTGGAATATTAAAATTGGGCCCAGGTTTTCTGTGTGTGCTACAGTTTTGATTGGGGGCCCACTTGTTAATTTTTGGTCAATCGGAAAATTTTAAACACATTTTTCACAGTATTTGCATTATATCTGCGACCGTGAATGTCACTTGATCGGTAAATCCCGTCTAACTGCTATAGCCCGGTTAGACGGATTTGCGAACGTGATTTTCACGTTGATGTTCTATGTTTATGCTGTGTTGTTGCGGATCGGTCGTGGGGGATAGCCTGGATGCAATGCTAGTACTGCTTTGTTGTATTATGTACATTTGATATTGCGGGGCGAGCGTCCGACATGTGGACTGCCGTCACTGCCTGTTTGTATTATTCTTTTGGGGCACGACCTGGTTACGGTCGATGTACCCGGTGTATGTATATTTTACTTTCTGTACTAGGATTACCCCGCGGTGGGGTGCACGGATGGCCGGGTTCTAGAGGGCAACGGGCCCGCATCTCATGGCATTGAGACGGAGGGGGCTTCACTCTAGGATTGGCGGGCTATTCGTCGCACTCGTAGGGGGTACAGGTTGACCCAGGAAGGGTGCCCAAGTTACCGGATTCCGTGAAGTGCTGGGTGGTCCATTCACGGTGCTGGAGGGGGCTGCCTCGCTTCAGGTTTTGGCGGGTGACTTGCCGCGCCCGTAGGGGTCTAGGATTTCATTGCACAGGCTATCCACACGACCAAGGGAACGTCGGGTTTCAGCAGCGGCTCTGTGAAACCCGGGGCTTCCAGATATCTGTATTGTTCTGTGATGCTATACATTTCTGTGATGTTGCATTTTATTCACGCCTTGAGCGAATATAATATATTGGTATATATATTAGTAGATGTTGTATATGTTTTTCATCCGCGCTAGTCCAGTCCCCGCTCTGCCGTTAGTTAGCTAACCTAACGGGTGATGACGGGACCCAGTGGCGAATGCGGATGGCATATACGTACGTCAGTATATTTTCGTTCTTTGTGGTGTGATCAATTGATGGGACTGCGTTGATTCGGATCAATGCAAGATAAACAAACCTATTCTGATGTTGTTGGAACATTTTTCAAAAAGCTGTTATTGCAAGGACGTTCACTTTTGTTTTGCATCGTGGTATTCAGTTGGAATATCCTGCTCCTCAGTCGACGAGGCAAGGGCCGAGATCCCTTCATCGGGAGTGACCCCTTGGACAGAAGTTTGCGTCAGGGCAATAACTTCACTATAGCCGATTACTTTTGCTTTGCATCGTGGTATTCAGTTGGAATATCCTGCACCTCATTCTACGGGGAAAGAGCCGAGATCCCTTCACCGGGAGTGACCTCTTTAGTAAAGGTTTTCGTCACTATATTTTTATAAAAAGTTATGCAGTTCCTTCAACGATATCAAGTTCATTACGTTAAAGGTTTTTCGCCAAAAACCAGTCGTAGCCCTCCGTCATTTCTTACAAGTATTACTTAGTATTCGTGCTGCGTTTGTTGACTGTGTCAAGGCGTAGTGTGCGGTAGCTAAGTAGTGTTTGTTTGCAGCATATTAATGGGATTGGTTAGGACAGTCGTGCGGCCTTGTTGACTGTGTCAAGGGCTCGTACGGGTAGGTTTAATGCAATCTAGGACAATGACGGGCTGAACTTGACTAGGACTCTTTGATTTGTTGACTGTGTCAAGGTCACTTGGGTCCTAGGGGTAAAAATCACATCGGGAGTTTCAAAAGAACTGAAACTTGCCAGGCATGCGCATACCTTCTGGAGTGTGGTGACTTGAGTGAATTCCGTCAAGTTATCATGCAATGATAGTTGGATCCCGATTCCCACTGATGAGTTAGTTTACTCCTCGGGTGACCCCGACTAATTCTTCTTTCAGATTTGGAGGAGAATTTGAGGTACAGTGGGAGGATTCCTGATTAGAAAAAGTGATAACCATTCTGATCTAGGTTAGAGTGCACGCTGAGTGTTTCTTTTCTCTCTCTCTCTGGCAGCGACCATTGACCCTACCCTGGACTATGAATCAGTGACCAAGTTGACCGAACCTTCTTAACACAGGCTTTTGGATTGTCAGAGTTGCAGACCTCATTGCCACTCCTACTTTTACCCTTTTCTCCAGGACACCCCGTATTACTACGAACGTCCACTTCCATTGGACAAAACCATCGTATGGTTAGATACGAACTCGAAGGAATTCGAGGATGGTTTCCGGTTCTGGAGAAAACGGATAGGATTATTCAGTTGTTTTTCCCTTTTACCTTCTCTCAAGTTGTAAGTACTCCTTGGTTTAGGAGATAGTACACCTATTATGCAAATTGGATAGTCTTCTTCCAAACCTTAGGCTGGTGCCGACCGGTAGGGAATGAAGAAAACCAATTAGCATAACGATGGTGTGCAGAAGGTATTAAGTTAAGACAAAGAAAGGGATTAGTAAGAGGGCAAAGTAAATTGCGACTGCTATTCACGACCAAATCGAGTATTTCTTCGCCAATCCTAAATCACCTTTGTATTTCTCCAGGACACTCCGTATCACTACGAAGATCCCAAGTTTATTGGATACTCCATCGTATGGTTATATACGAACTCGAAAGGAACTTGTTCCAGTTCGGGGATGGATTTTGGTTCAGGAGAAATAGGAATTAAGTACATTCAGGTGTCTTTCATCTTCACCTTCTCTCGCATTGCGAGTGTTCCTAGGATTGGGACAGTACACCCTTTATGCCTTTTGGATAGTCTTCTTCCAAACCATAGGCTGGTGCCGAACGGTAGGGAAGGAAGAAAACCATTTGGCCTAAGGGGGTGTACAGAAGGTAATGACTAAAGACATAGAAAGGGATTTAGAAAGATGGCAAAGAATTACAAGGTTACAGTTGTGAATCTGGATAATGGTAGAGGCATTACTAGGAATACCAGGATACCCCACCGAAACATTTCAATGTTTCAGCTTCACTGTGTACTGTTAAAAGAAAAACTGATTTCCCGATTAGACACTTGCTCCAGGGTATGTATTTACCAGGTATGATTCTCACATCTGTATGGTTTTACAGATGACGAGTGGGAGTAAGTTATTGGGAATTGGGTGATCATCCTCATTATATCGGGATTCGTTGTAATTGGTGATATTTGAGGAAGCCACCTGGGTTGTTTTGTCGGACGGCAATTATTTGGTTTTGAATATCCGCTGTTATGCACCAATTTCAAATTGATATATCTGTACGTCTATTTATATAGAGTGAGATGTACCTTTTTGAAATTATGTCTACGACATTTACCTATATCAGTGGATGGTTAGGTAAGGAGCATTAAACAGCGGTGTAATTCTTCTTAACCATAAGTACAGTTTTCAACCTACGACACACAGTGAAAGAGTTGTTAGACTCAGCGGACTTATACAGAGTATTGTATGTTGTCCAGTGTCCATTAGGACAGAGGGGTTGGTCCTCATACTATATTCTGTTTACTTTTAACTTCTCTAGTTCTTAGACATGTGTTTCGTGGAAACACAGGGTCTAAGTTTTTGAGGAGTTATAGGTATTTGAATAGAGTAGAGAACCAGGTATTGCAAGTATCGGGATTCTTCAAAGTGATCGAAGATGTAGATACTTGTATATGGTATTCAGTTGATAGTAATGATTAAGAGAAATTGCTTCTCTTTCAGGTTACTCATAATTGGAAGCATTCCTAAGTTGAGTAACGCTGGTCGGCCTCTCTCCATTTAGTTTACATGCACTGGAGATAGCTGCATGTTTTGAATCTGGTTCAATTAAATCAGTGCCTCTGGTTCTATATTGGATATAGAACAGTTCATATCTTAACTATGTTAAGGTACGGGGAGTTGTCCGGCTTATGCTTAAAACCAGACACTGGACAACTCAAGGCACGTTTCTGTAATGGCTGTTTGTGGGTTGACCCAGGCTATGACGAGGGTTGACTTTCTACCATCTGGCAGATCAATAGAAATATTGTTCTAAACTCGCCACAGTTTTGTTAAAAAAAAATGGATTTTTTTCAAAAACAGCAGTGGGAGTATGGTAGAACTGGAAGTGATTCCAGAACCGCAAACGATTACTGAAGATTTTATAAGGAACCTAAAGATTCAATCTGATTTGACATTCCATTGGCCACTCCGCAGATAAGGTGGGTAACTTCAGGCACCCGAGAGGTACTCCAGTATCCTCCAGGACGGTGACAGGAAAGTTCTTGTTTACCCACACTTGCCATTGTTGTTGTTCCAGGCTGCGAGACCCGGCAGGAGGATGAGTATAGCGTCGTTCTAAATTAGCTTTAGAAGTGCGCGTCTATATGACTCTAGCAGAGGGTTGTCGTAGTCAGTGGGAGCAGCGGAAGCATTGGTGGACATCAGGCTTATGTCTATTTATAGACTAAAGCAGATGTAGCGGAGATAGATCATCTATTTCTGATGTGACAGTCATGGGTTTGACGTCATCAGAATAGGGGATGGATCTGTTGAGAAGGTAGTAGGAAGTGATATTCCTATACTACGATCGGTTATACCTTGGTCGTCACACAGTGTTTTCTCCACATAGGACTTGGATAATATATCAGACATACTGGTTACTAGACCTATGGTTTTAGATCTAGATTTGGGTGGTTTCCCAATCTGGGTACCTTGACAGCATTCTATGAGTATTTAGAATGGACGACTCCTGACACGGTAGTGTACCTGCAGTTGATGGAGTCACCCTCTCTAAAGGTGTCTTATAGACTAAAGGGGAGAGGGATACTCATGATTGGCAGATCACTTGCTTAGGCAATTGAGTCAATCATGAGATGTCAAGTACCACACCAGATGTTGTTCTTGCACTAGATGCAACAAGTTGATATTGATCCAATCCTGGAGAAACAGTCGGAAGCAGTCTTAGAACATAAGTGGATGTTCTAGGAATATGATAACGACAGCCTCATTTGGGAGACAGTTATCATTCCAGGCTTCCAAGGTGACATGGACGACAAGGAGGTTGTCAGAGTTATAGTTTTCCTTCTGACGAGGGGCAGTATTTTGGACAGGTGGTCCAAGGCAATACTGAGGGTGGCATGGCGCAGGATACTGATTAAGTTCAGTTGACGATACAGTCTAAGAAGTTTGGATTTGGAGTTCATTTATGAGCCAGGTCCCATCAGACATCCAGACATTCTAAGACAGGTATTGCTCATTTCGGGAGATGGTTTTCTCCGCGAACTTGAGATATAGAGAGACATAGAAAGAAACAACTTAGCGGATCCACTCACTGAGGTTTTTCCTCGAACGCAATAGTTTCGCAAACAGGCTTTGTGCGACTGACTAGTAGAGGAGTTGGGTGTTCGGTGTCACACGGGCTGTGAGCATGCGACATCGCAATAATTAGCCTTGAGTGCAAGTGGGAGATTGTTGGAGATAGTGCCCTCAGAGTCAATTATTGGATCACAGGCACGTGATTGCAATGATTGAGGGAGGACCTATCCCGGTAGAACAGTCTTACTCGAGATGATAGTATGCTATCTGGTTTACCTTTATCATCGTGTACTGTTTTAGGTGACCTGACATGTCGCTATTACACGTTGATAGAGCCCCTAGGATTCTTGCTTGACTACCAGCAGTATGATGGCGATCATATACGTGGGAGCTGGTAGTCTATAAGCACATCCTTAAAAGGTCCCTAGTCGTAGGAGTTTCGAGACAGGGCATCGATACTCCATTAGTAGACTAGTGTATACAGTCGAGACCCCGACGAGGGGCGGTGGCCGGTCTCACAAGCCACTGGTGTCAGTTGGTTCACCTAAGATGTATACAGGTGCTCATTGGGTTATGAGTACACCGGACAGGACTCGCCGGGAACCTGCTAGTTGGGCTTATACCTGACGTCAGATAGCAGTTCCCTGGTGACATGTGTACAGGTTAGTTCATCGACCTGAGGATCGTCATTTGTCTCGTGTGAGTTCCCACTGTGCTTTGATTACTACCCTACCACGGCTCAAAGGAGTCGTGCAAACAGGTTTTAGTTGGGTACAGTCCCGAGCCACATGGAGGCAGTGAGCGGATCTGCAGGGGTTCGTCTCTCCCGGTATTGGGGGTGAGGTCGCGCTGTGTCTAGGAGAGCCATTACGCAAAGCCCTCGGCCGAGGCAGGAGATTTACTGGTAGGTATTCCAGTAGTATCTCAGGGCGTTCTGGGCTACACTCCGACACGACTTGTACCGCTTTTGGGGGTCTGACTTTTACCAACCCCCTAGGCCCGCCATGCGATACTCATAGATGAACGGACCGGACTGTACGGATATTGTCACTGACAGGCTCAGTTGGGTGTCGGGGTGAGCTTCCTCATCGACGTCCCTTTTGGTCAATAGCTGGTGGCCCGTCACGTATTGGCTTATACCTCTGACGTGCCAGTGGTTAAATCCACAGCCATAGTATTGACGAGTCTTTAGAGTCCACCACACTTACAGTTACTCAAGCTTTCGGGCGAAACGCTGTAGAGGCCGTATGGAGATATGGCAGGGTCCGATCAGATACGTGCGGTATTGCACGGATCAGGATCGGACAGTTTTGTACTAGTGGCCGTATAGTTATATGGCAAGGTTCGATCAGATACGTGCGGTATTGCACGCATCAGGATCGAACGGATATTACTAGCCGGCTTTGGCTTAAGTCGGTCCTAGTTTAGTACAGTGTAGATTTTGTCTCATTGCATCTGTATCCGGTCAGAATGCAGATGCGGGTGTGTATGCACAATATCGGGGTTTTCCTGTAATTTATTACGGGACCAGTTTTCTGGAGTTGCCAGTTTGTATTCCGTTCCGGCCGGTTTTCCTTTGTTCTTTCCCGGCCGGACTTTTCTGATGGAGGGGGTAATTTGCAGTTTTGCAAATTACTTTTGGTGGAGGTTTTATTTGTAAGATGATTAATTATGATAGCATCTTTTTATTCCATTCTTTTCTATCATCTTGTCTTGCTTTATGAAGATTAGATATGAGATGAAGTTTGATGTAAGTTTGTAATGATTATGTTTGGCTATGGTCACCACTTGTGCTCCTACCATCACCTCCCTTCATGCTTGATATTCATTCCTCCACCATTCTTCTTCTCACTTGAAAAAAATGATAAGTTTTTCATGAGAGGAAAAAGAAAGAGAGAAGAAGAAGAAGAGAGCTTCTTCTTGAGAGTTTCATTTCTTGATCTCATTCATGCTAGAAAAATGCAAGCACCATTTTTCTTATCTCATTTTCTCCATCATCTTCAAATGGAAACAAACCCCAAGTGAGACACTACACTACACATTCTACAGCATATCTTGAGCATGTCGAGTTGCCGGCTTCATGCTCGAGTTGCCTCGGTATTGAGGCGGGAGCCCGTAAAAGACGCAAGCGTTGTGGTGCCCTTTCCGGCGAGGAGGCGACGATGTGGAGGCAAGACTTTCCGCGGGAGATCGGGACGATGACGAGAAGACCGGAGGACTCGGATCACTCGGTATACTTCTCACCCTATCTCTTGATTGCTAGCATTAGGTTAATGGTAAACGATCCGGGTTTTCATTGTCCGCGGTAGCGCCGGTTTCCGAGTAAGGAAAATTTTTGATTCCGCATTTTGGCCTCGAGTACGAGGCCGGGGCGCTGCCGTGGCGCAACACCACACTCAGTGCATAAGCCACATCCGGTCTGGTACACAACATCGCATACATTATAGAGCCTACCGCAGAAGCGTAGGGTATAATAGACATGCGATCCCTCTCCAAATCAGTCTTGGGAGACATCTCCTTGGAGAGGGTGATCCCGTGACATGCCGGTAGATTACCGCGCTTGGAATCTTCCATACTGGATCTCTTCAGTATGGTGTCGATGTACCTGGACTGCGAGAGTCCTAATATCCTCTTGGATCTGTCACGGTAGATCCGGATACCCAGAATGTATGAGGCATCACCCAGGTCTTTCATGGAGAACCTGTGTGACAAGAACCCCTTGACAGATTGTAGCATAGGAATGTCATTTCCTATTAAGAGAATGTCATCCACGTATAAAACGAGGAATACTACAGTTCTCGCTACAAATCTACAATAGATGCATGGTTCATCTGGATTTTTGATAAAGCCAAATTCTTTGACCGTCTCATCAAAACAGATGTTCCAACTCCGCGATGCCTGCTTGAGTCCATAAATGGACTTGAGCAACTTGCACACCTTTCCGCTGCTCCCACTCTGAATGAAACCCTCTGGCTGATCCATATAGACACACTCTTCTAAATGACCATTTAGAAAAGTTGTCTTTACGTCCATCTGCCAAATCTCATAATCGTGGAAGGCAGCAATGGCAAGAAGGATCCGAATGGATTTCAGCATAGCCACTGGAGAAAAGGTTTCGTCATAGTCCAAACCAGGTCGCTGACGAAAACCCTTTGCTACCAGTCTAGCTTTATAGGTCTCAACCTGTCCATCTACACCAATCTTCCTTTTGAAGATCCACTTGCATCCTACGGGTTTTACCCCGTCTGGAGCAATGTCCAACGTCCATACTTTGTTGGTGTACATGGACTCCATCTCGGTCCGCATTGCATCCAGCCATTTTACCGAGTCGATGCTCTGAATGGCTTGCTGGAAGCTAGTAGGCTCATCACAATCTATGATGCAGTCCTCTCTATCCCCGTCAATGAGAAAACCGTAGTACCTCTCGGGCGGATGAGACTGCCTACTACTCCTGCGGAGTGGCGTAGGAATGTCCTGTTCTTTTGAACCTTCTGGTTCCACTAAACTTTCAGTAATAGTTTGTGGTTCTGGAATTTCTTCCAGTTCTATTGCGCTCCCACTTATTTCTTTTTCTAAAAACTGATGTTCCAGAAAATGGGCATTACGAGAAACAAGGACTTTTTGTTCCTCTGCGTAATAGAAAAGATACCCCCTGGAGTTCTTTGGGTATCCCACAAACTTGCACAGTACTGAGCGTGCCTCGAGCTTGTCCGTATGCTGCTTTTTGACATAAGCTGGACATCCCCAAATCTTCAAGTATTGATGATAGGGTTTCTTCCCACTCCATAACTCATATGGTGTGGTAGGCACAGTCTTAGTGGGAACACGGTTCAAAAGATATGCAGCTGTTTCTATCGCATATCCCCAGAATGATCGCGGTAACTCATCGTTACTCATCATGGACCGTACCATATCCAATAGGGTTCGGTTCCGTCTCTCCGATACACCGTTATGTTGCGGAGTGTATGGAGGCTTAAGCTGAGAGAGAATTCCATTCTCTTTTAAGTAATTCAGGAATTCGGCACTTAAGTATTCTCCTCCTCGATCCGATCTTAGGATCTTGATACTTTTGCCTGTTTGTTTTTCTACTTCATTCTTATATTCCTGGAACTTATCAAAAGCTTCGGATTTATGCTTCATTAAGAAGACATGTCCGAATCTTGAGAAATCATCCGTAAAAGTAATGAAGTAAGAAAAACCGCTTCGCGCATGTGTAGACATTGGACCGCACACGTCACTGTGTACGAGTCCCAAGAGCTCGCTCGCTCTTTCTCCGTGTCCAGAAAACGGAGTCTTTGTCATCTTTCCTTTGAGACAGGATTGACAAGTTGCATACGATTGATATTCGAACGGATCTAAATATCCTTCAGTATGTAACTTAGTCAATCTTCTCTCATTGATGTGACCCAGTCTACAATGCCATAAGAAAGTTTTATTAATTTCTGGAGACTTTCTTTTGTGTGTATTCTGGATATTGAAAACCTGTGGTTGGTTTAAAACGTATATACCGTTGTTCAATGTACCTGACCCAATCAAAACTTGATTAAGGTGAATGTTCACTACATTACTTACAAATGCAAATTCATAACCTTCTTTAGATAATAAAGATACAGAAATGATATTACAGGTTGCATTTGGTACATAATAACAACTACGCAAAACCAAAAAGTGTCCATCTGATAATCCCAGGTGATAGTCCCCCACGGCCTCAGCATCCATGCTAGCACCGTTCGCAACTCTGAGGGTCATGTCACCTGCCTTCAAAACTCTACGCTTTCTCAACGCCTGCAAAGAATTACAGATATGAGATCCTGATCCGGTATCCAATACCCAGGATGTAGAGTTTATTGATAGACAGTTTTCAATAACATACACACCTGAAGCTGAAGCTGCAACTCGCTTCAAATCCTGTGTTCTGGCTTTCCAAGCCTTGCAATCTTGTTTCCAGTGACCACTTTTGTGACAATAGAAGCATTCTTCCTTCCCCACCAGCTTCCCCGCTACCTTTGTTGCTTTACCCTTTCCCTTCGTATCCACTTTACCGACACCGCCTCTTGGTTTGGCGGGGGCTTTCTTCTTCTTGCCCTTGGCTTTCGTCTTGGACCTAGAAGAGGAAGATCCTCCTACAAACAAAGTGGATGTCTCCCTACCCTTCTGTAGGGTGCCCTCAGCAATCCTCAACATGTTCAGAAGTTCGGAAAGTTCAACCTCCTTTCCTTGCATGTTGAAGTTAAGAATGAACTGGGCGTAAGTGGAAGGAAGGGACTGGAGAATCAAATCAGTATAGAGTTCATTCTCCAACGTGGTCCCAAGGTCCGCGAGCTCCTCTATGTAGCCGATCATCTTAAGCACGTGGTCCGCTACCGATGATCCGACGGCCAACCTTGCCGAAAAAAGCTTCTTCGACACTTCGTATCTTGCGATACGAGACTGCTCTCCATACAGTTCTTTTGTATGGAGAAATATGGACTCTAGGTCCATATTCTCGTGCCTCCTCTGATGTTCGTTGTCCATCGAGGCTAGTATGAGGCATCTGGCCCTCGCGCAATCTATCTCCCATGTCTTACGGATTTCTACATCCGCGACGCTGGAGGTGGGACCTGGGACAGGGGGAGCTTTCGTGGTAAGTACATACCCCAGCTTGTCATAAGTGATAGCCATCTTGACATTCCTGAGCCAATCTTTGTAGTTTGGCCCTGTCAGTTTATTTTTATCTAGTAATAACTTAAGTCCGGTCATCTTGAATGGTCGCTGCAATTAGGAGAGAGAAAAGAAACACTTTAGCATGATGCTCTTGCAAGTTTAGAGTGGTTTTTAGTTTGTCTAAACTGGATGGCTCCCACTGTTTCTCGAATCCCTTCTCAAACCGTAAAGAAAGGATTAGCCGGGATCATTCTCACCGTACAATACTTGCTTAACCGTTCAGCCAGGCCAGTGTCGGTACTTCGAGGGAGGTTTTCCAACGCTTTCGCGAAGTTCCTTAATTAAGTAACCTCTTTTCCCTGTGGGCGTAGCCCCGCTAACACCTTTCTAGGCACCTACTAGGTTTATAGCATTGATCGTTAAGTGAGAGTTTTTCCGAGGAGTAGCATATACTCACAGTAGGATCGGGATCCAAATATCATCGCGTGATAAAACCGAAGGAATCCTACCAGAATTATCACACTCCAAATAGTATGCAACGCTAGCAAGTTTCAGTACTTATGAAACTCCCGATGTGGATTTTTGCCCCATGCTCTTATGACCTTGGCGTGAGGTCAAAATGTCATAAGTCACATGTCAAGTTCTTCCCATCATTATCCTGGTTAATTTGAACCCACCCGTACCTACCCTTGACGTAGGCTAAAACGGCAGTACGACCGTCTCAAATCAACGCATTCTATCTATGCAACGGATAAATATCCGGCAGCTACCAATCACTATGCCTTGGCGTGAGGTCAAAATACATAGCTTGAATACTACCGAATATTTAACCGAAATGATGGAGGGCTACGGATGGTTTTGGCGAAACCGTGAACGTAGTGAACTTGATATAATCGATGGAACGAGATAGCTTTTAAAAGGAGTGGTTCAAGCTCCGCGTTTAAAAGTTTTAGTTTTGAAAAGAACCGAGTGGTTTTCAAAGTGTTCCAATCGACTTTTACTTGGTTTATTTCTTACATTAGTTCTTTTAATGCGTCCCATCATTTAATCCTACCATTGCAGAAAACAACCAAAATATGACGTACGCTTATGCCATTCGCATTCGCCACGGGGCCCCGTAATCACCCGTTAGGTTACTTAATTAACGACAGAGCGGGGGCTGGGCTAGTGCGGCTGTAAAACATAAGCAACGCCTAAATAGTTATTATATATAAATATATAGCAATGATAGACATTACAGATCACAGATGAATACATTGGATATACTAGGAATCCGCAATGCGTTCGAGCCTGCAACGTAAAGCGGATTACACGGTCGCGGTGAATAGCCAATACCCCACCCAAGACCCCTACGGGTGCGGCAAACTACCCGCCAAGCACCCGAAGCGAAGCAACCTCCCTCACCACCGTGAGTAGGCCACTCGGCACTTCGAGATACCCGGTAGTTTGTGCACCCCCTCCATGGGTCTATCCTAGGAGCAAAAACAGTAAAAAGAATTATACAATGACGGCTACAACCCCGACCCGGTTGTGCGGCCATACAAATAATATTATTACATCAATTTACATGTTACAAATGAATGAAAGAAAAATAACGCTCATCTCACATCCACACCGGCTATTCACCCGCGACAATCCAATCCATTCATATCCACAAACCAATAACAATCACAGATCACAGAGATGTATAACCCCGACTAATCGACTTATAGCGATTAGCCGACGTTCAATACATACAAGCATCACAGATATAACCGATATAGTTAAAGTGTAGTGAAGTTCCGAAAAATACGGATTTATAGGCCCCCAAAAGTAAATTTTAGTTCTGGAAAATCTGGGCACATATAACATATCCTAAAAATCCCAAAACCAACACAGAAACACACTGCACCAAAAACGATGCAGAGAGGGGACAAGACGGCCGCGCTTCCGCGGCAAGAGCTTCCTATTGCCGCGGATCCGCGGTCCTTTTGTCGCCTCTCTGGTTCGTCTTTGGTGGTGTTCTACACAAAACCCTGAGATAATTTTTGGTGTATAACAAATTTTATTTTGACCAGAAAAAAAATTAACAGAAACTTAGGGTTTTGCGAGTTTGGTTTTTCGATTTTCCGGTTTCGAAACTTCGTTACACTTAACTACTTAGCTAGTTTAGGTTTAGTTAGTCTCTGATACCACTGTAAGTCCACGTTGCCCACCCCGGTGCTTACGGGGAGGCGGAAAACATAATAAAAATCGGATTTTTATCAACTATAGGCAACAAGGACCAAGCTTTAAGGATCTTTGCTAAACATAAACTTGCTAACCCTAACTACAAAGTAGCTAAGTGATGGAAAGGTTATACCTTGAGCTCGAAGTCCTTCTCTCCTTGCTCCTTGGAATGGTTGAAAGAGTTCACCTTGCTTGTCTTCTCCCATCAAAGAAGGATCCACCCGAAAGCCACGACCTTTAGCTTCAACTCCAAGCTAGGAGTAACTAGAGTGCAAGAAATGCTAAGACTTGAACCCTAGAAGAGAGTAGAGAGGATCAAGTGAAGGTTTTTCTCAAGCTTTTTGTTTCTCAACACATGAGAGGGAGAGAGCTTGAGGGAGAGGATGAGCAAGAGAGAGAAATAATATGAGAGAATGAATTATTAGTGAGCCATTCTCACTAATATGTGTGAATAATTTTAATTGAATAATTAGCTTGAAAATTGTCATGGTAAATCATGATATGACCATTATCATTTCAATTTTGCAAAGATCAAAGAGCATCTTTCAATTGAAATGATTATGGTCAAGTTGTCAACAAGGTCAACAAGTCAATGAAGTCAAATTGTCAACAACAACAACCATGCACACTTATTAAGCTAATTATCAATTAACTATAATACACACAAAATCAATAGGGTTAATAAAATGACAATAACCATTAACCCTTAACAAGGTCCTCTCCCCCAATCTCAAGCAACTGTGCATACGCACCCGCATTCGTGATCCGAGGAACACGAATACACTGAGAAAAACCAATCTCTAATCATATACTAGGATCCGGCTTAAACCAAAGCCCACTAGTATAAACTGTCCGGACAGCAAACGTGCACAAGTGCGCGGATGCGAATGAACCCTGTCGCAAAACCATGCGACCTCTACTCATTTTGCCTAAAGGCGAATAGCTCTCTGTGTGGGACTCTAAAGACTCGACACTACGCTGGCAGTGGGTTTAACCACAGACCGCAAGCGGCACTAGCTGTACGTAACGGTCCCCTGGTAGATGTCGATAAGAAGACTGACGAGGTGAACCCCATCTGCACTCCTACTGAGCCTGTATGTGACAGTCTCCGTACAGTCCGGTCTGTTCGTCTGATACATCGCATGGCGGGCCTAGGGGGGCGGTGAACGTCAGTCCCCTAATAGCGGTACAAGTCGTGTCGGAGTGTAGCCCAGAACACCCTGAGATAACACTGGAAACCTACCAGTATATCTCGCTTGCCCTGGCCAGGGACTACTCGTGTAATGGCTCTCCTGGACACAGCGCGATGTCAACCCCCAATACCGGGAGAGACGAATCCTGTCTAACCGTCACTGCCTCCAAGTGCTTCGGGACTGCACCCAAAAACTACCTGTTTGCACGACTCCTTTGAGCCATGGTAGGGTAGTAATCAAAGTGCAGTGGGAACACACTCGAGGCGAAGTGACAGTGTCAAGTCAGCGGACTAAGCTGTACTCATGTCACCTGGGAACTGATAACTGACGATAGGAATATTACCAACCAACAGTTCCCGACGAGTCCTGTCCAGTGTACTCGTAACCTAACGAGCACCCGCATACTATCCCAAGTACGACGTACTAACGGCTGTGGGACAGACCGTCTCCCACACTGGGATGAGAAGCGCATACGCTAGTCTACTCCGGAGTATCGATGCCCTGTCTCGATAGTCCAACGACCAGGGACCTGTATAAGGATGTGCTTATAGATTACCCAGCTCCCACGAGTGCGAGCGCCATCACAACGCTGGTAATCAAGCAAAGATCCTAAGGGCTCCACTAATATGTATACCAGCAATATGCTAAAAGAAACACATGCACATATTAAAGCAGAGACAAACCAAGTAGCATACTACCATTTCGAGCAAGATTGTATATACAACTGTGAATATCCCAAGCTTCCATTAAGTAATATACAAGCTAGTATGATACAGTAATGGCCTCTAGGGCATATACACTAACACCCCCAATACCGGGAGAGACGAATCTTGTCTAACCGCTAGTGCCTCCAAGTGCTTCGGGACTGCACCTAACTACTACCTGTTTGCACGACTCCTTTGAGCCGTGGTAGGGTTGTAATCTAAGTACAGTGGGAACACACTCGAGGCGAAGTAGCAGTATCAAGTCGACGGACTAAGCTGTACTCATGTCACCTGGGAACTTCTATCTGACGATGGGTATAAATCCAATCTGCAGTTCCCGGCGAGTCCTGTCCAGTGTACCCATAACCTAACAAGCACCTGCATACTATCTCCAGTACGACGTATTGATGGCTGTGGGACAGACCATCTCCCTATGCTGGGATGAAAAGCATATACACCAGTCTACTCCGGAGTATCGATGCCCTATCTCGATAATCCTACGACCAGGGACCTGTATAGGATGTTGCTTATAGACTACCTAGCCCCTACTAGTGTGACTGCCATCACAACGCAGGTAATCAAGCAAAGATCCTAAGGGCTATGCTAATATGTATAAGAGATACGTTAAAAGAAACATATGCACATATTAAAGTAGACATAAACCAAGTAGCATACTACCATTTTTAGCAAGACTGTCAATACAACTGTGAATATCCCAAGCTTCCATTAAGTAATATACAAACTAGTATGATACAGTAATGACCTCTAGGGCATAAACACTAACAATCTCCTACTTGCACTAGGGCCATGTACTGGCAAATCGCAGACCTATCATCTCGAATAGCCTCTCGAACTGCGTCTGAGGAATGGCCTTTGTGAATAGATCAGCAGTGTTATTCTCTGTATCTACTCTCTTTACCTCGATCTCCCTGATCAGGTGATACCGCCTTAAGATGTGTCTGGACTTCTGATAGGACCTGGGTTCTTTCGCTAAAGCTATAGCGCCATTTTTGTCGCAATACAGAGGTATTGGACTAACACTGGTAGGAACCACCTGAAGTTCTGTGAGGAACTTCTTCATCCAGACAGCTTCTTTTGCGGCATCGCAAGCAGCTATGTACTCCGCTTCCATCGTTGAGTCAGCAACGGTCTCCTGCTTGGAACTCTTCCAACAGACCGCCCCTCCATTGAGGGTAAAGACATAACCCGACATGGACTTGGAGTCATCCTTGTCACTCTGGAAGCTGGAGTCAGCAAAGGCCTAGATCTGGAGGTCTTTTCCGCCATACACCAAGAACATCTCTTTAGTCCTCCTCAGGTACTTGAGAATGTTCTTTACTGCTATCCAGTGCTTCTCCCATGGGTTTGCCTGATACCGGCTTACAACGCTCAATGCGTATGCTACATCTGGTCTGGTACATAACATCGCATACATTATAGAGCCTACCACAGAAGCGTAGGGTATAATCGACATGTGATCCTTTTCCAAATCAGTCTTGGGAGACATCTCTTTGGAGTGAGTGATTCCATGACAAGCCGGTAGGTTACCGCGCTTAGAATCTTCCATTCTGAATCTTTTCAATATGGTGTCTATGTACCTGGACTGCGAAAGTCCCAACATCCTCTTTGATCTATCACGATAGATCTGGATCACCAGAATGTAGGTGGCATCACCCAGGTCCTTCATGGAGAACTTTTGTGACAAGAATCTCTTGACTGACTGTAACATAGGAATATCATTTCCTATTAGGAGAATGTCATCCACGTACAAGAAGAGGAATACTACAGCTCTCCCTACAATCTTTCTGTATATGCATGGTCCATTTGGATTTTTGATAAAGTCGAATTCTTTGACAGCATCATCAAAACAGATGTTCCAACTCCGCGATGCTTGCTTTAGTCCATAAATGGACTTAAGCAATTTGCATACTTTACCGCTGCTCCCACTATGAATGAATCCCTTTGGCTAATCCATATAGACGCACTCTTCCAAATTACCATTTAGAAAGGCCGTCTTTACGTCCATCTGCCAGATCTCATAATCGTGGAATGCAGCAATAGAAAGAAGGACCCGAATGGATTTGAGCATAGCCACTGGAGAAAAGGTTTCGTCATAGTCCAAACCAGGTCTTTGAGGGAAACCCTTTGCAACAAGTCTAGCCTTATAGGTTTCAACCTGTCCATCTACACCAATCTTCTTCGTGAAGATCCATTTGCATCCTACGGGTTTTACCCCATCTGGAGTAATGTCCAAAGTCCATACTTTGTTAGTGTACATGGACTCCATTTCGGTCCGCATTGCATCCAGCCATTTTACCGAGTCGCCGCTCTGAATGGCTTGCTGGAAGCTAGTAGGGTCATCATTATCAATGATGCAATCTTCTCGATCCCCGTCTATGAGAAAACCGTAGTATCTCTCGGGCGGATGAGACTGCTTACTACTTCTGCGGATAGGCGCTGGTATGTCCCTTTCTTCTGAAACCTCTGGTTCTACCATACTTTCAGTAACAGCTTGTGGTTCTGGAATTTCTTCCAGTTCTATTGCGCTCGCACTCTTCTGATTTTCTATAAATTTAGCTTCTAAGAAGTGGGCATGACGAGAAACAAAAACCTTTTGTTCCTCTGCGTAATAGAAACAATATTCCATGGAGTTCTTTAGATATCCCACAAACTTACACTGTACTGAGTGTGCCTCGAGCTTGTCCGGATGCTGCCTTTTTACAAAAGCTGGACATCCCCATGTCTTCAGGTACTGAAGATAGGGTTTCTTCCCACTCCACATCTGATATGTTGTGGTAGGCACAGCCTTAGTTAGAACCTTGTTCAAAAGATATGCAGCTGATTCTAGCGCATAACCCCAGAAAGATCGTGGTAACTCAGCCTTACTCATCATGGAACGAACCATATCTAATAGTGTTCGATTCCTCCTTTCCGATACACCGTTGTGTTGTGGTGTGTATGGAGGAGTAAGCTGAGAGAGAATTCCATTCTCTTTTAAGTAACCCAAGAACTCAGCACTTAAGTATTCACCACCTCGATCAGATCTCAGTGTCTTGATACTTTTGCCTGTTTGGTTTTCCACTTCATTCTTGTATTCCTAGAATTTCTCAAAAGCCTCGGATTTATGCTTCATCAAGAAGACATGTCCATACCTAGAGAAATCATCCGTAAAAGTAATGAAGTAGGAATAACCACCTCGCGCATGTGTAGACATTGGACCGCACACGTCACTGTGTACGAGTCCCAAGAGCTCGCTCGCACTTACTCCGTGTCCAGTAAACGGAGTCTTTATCATTTTTCCCATGAGACAAGATTCACAAGTAGCATAAGATTGATATTCGAATGGATTCAAATATCCTTCTCTATGTAACTTAGTTAATCGTGTTTCATTGATGTGACCTAGTCTACAATGCCACAAGAAAGCCTGATTTATTTCTGGAGACTTTCTTTTAAGTGTGTTCTGGACATTGAAAACCTGAGCTTGACTCAATACGTATATACCGTTATCTAATGTACCGGACCCAATCAGAACTTGATTTAGGTTGATGTGAACTACATCGCTTACGAATGTAAAATCATATCCCTCTCTCGAAAGTGAGGACACTGATATGATATTACAAGTCAAACTAGGTACATACAAACAGTTACGTAGAATCAATATCTGCCCACTTGTCAAACCTAGGCGATATTCTCCCATGGATTCAGCGTTCACACTCATTCCGTTTGCAATTTTGAGAGACAAATCACCTACCTTTATAACTCTACGGTGTCTCAAAACATGTAATGAATTACAGATATGAGATCCTGCTCCGGTATCTAGTACCCAGGAAGTAGAGTTAATTGACAAACAGTTTTCAATTACAAACACATTTGAGGCCGAAGCCACAACATACTTCGTATCCTGGCTACAGGCTTCCAAAGCCCTGCATTCCTTCTGCCAATGCCCAATCCCATAACAATAGGAACATCCCTCCTTACCTACACCAAGTCCCGAAACTTTTTCTCTTCTCTTTCCTCTTACTTTACTGACATTGTATATCGGCTTTGTAGAGGTCTTCTTCTTTTCACCCTTTGCTTTCGCCCTGGATGTAGAAGAAGAAGGTCTCCCATTAAGCAGAGCTTGTGTCTCCCTGGTTTCTTTCAGGGTGTAAGTAGAGGGTACGGACTGTGGAAATAAGTCAGCATATGACCTGTTTCCCAACGTGGTCTCCAGGTCCTTGAGCTCATCAATATAGCTAGTCATCGTAACGACGTCGTCCCCTATAGATGACCCGACAGCCAACCTCGCTTGAATTAATTCATTCGAGGTCTCATATCTTGCGATATGAGATTGCTCTCCATATAAATCTTTGTTATGAAGAAAGATGGAAACTGAGTCCATCTTCTCGTGCTGCTTCTGGTATACACCATCAACTGAAGCCAACACGAGGCACTTGGCTTTCGCTTTATCCTTTTCCCTTGTCTGACGGATATCCATATCCGTGACGGTGGAAACTGGACCTGGGACGGCGGGATCTTGAGTAGTAATAGGGTGGTCCAGCTTGTCATAGGCAATGGACATCTGGACAGACCTTTGCCAGTCATATAAGTCAGATTCAGTCAAATTGTTATTTAGATGTAACCTAGTCATGGTCACAAGGTCGCTGCAATAAGAGATAGAGAAGAAAACACTTTAGCATGATGCTCTTAAAAGTTTAGATTGGTTTTTAGTTTATCTAAACTGGATGGCTCCCACTGTTTCTCGAATCCTTCCTCAAACAATAAAAGAAGAATTAGCCAGGACTATTCTCACCATACAATTCTTGCTTAACCGTTCAGCCAGGCCGGTGTTGGTATTTCGAGGGAGGTTTTCCAACGCTTTCGTGAAGTTCCTTAATTAAAGAACCTCTTTTCTCAGGGGGTGTAGCCCCGCTGACACCTTTCTCGACACCTACTTGGTTTATAGCATTGATCATTAAGTGACGAATCTCCTGATAAGTAGCATATACTCACAGTAGGATTGAGATCCAAATATCATCGTATGATAATGTTGAAGGAATCCTACCAACATTCATCAAACTCCAAATGGTATGCAATACTAGCAAGTTTCAGTTTTTTTAGAAACTCCCGATGTGGATTTTTGCCCCATGTTCTTATGACCTTGACGAAAGCCAACAAATCATAAGTCACATGTCAAGTTCTGCCCATCATTATCTTATTAATTTGAACCCACCCGTACATACCCTTGACGAAAGCCAACAAGGTAATACGACTGTCCCTAACCAACTCATCTATCTATGCAACAAATGAATACCCCAGCAGTTACCAAACACTATGCCTTGACGAAAGCCAACAAACATAGCTTGAATACTACTGACCATCTATAAGAAATGACGGAGGGCTACGACTGGTTTTGGCGAAACCGTGAACGTAGTGAACTTGATATAATCGAAGGAACCTGATAGCTTTTTAAAAGGAGTGGTTAAAGCTCCGCAATTAAAAATTCTTCTCTTTTAAAATAACCGAGTGGTTTCTTTTAAATTTGTTCCAACGACTCAACTTTGGTTTATTTTCTTTGCATTATAATAATGCGTCCCATCATTTATCCTATCATTGCAGAAAACAACGAAAATACCACGTCCTCTTATGCCATCCGCATTCTCCACGGGATCCCGTCATCATCCGTTAGGTTACTTAACTAACGACAGAGCGGGGGCTGGGCTAGCGCGGGTGTAAAACATAAGTGACGTCTAATAGCTATCAAATATAGATATTGTACATTCGTCAGACGCAATAATAGGCATTCCAGGTCACTGATGAACTTTATTGGATATACAAGCAATCCGCGTTTGCTTTGAGCCTGCAACAAAAGACGGATAACACAGTTGTGATGAATAGCCATTACCCCACCCTAGACCCCTACGAGTACGGAAAACTACCCGCCAAGTACCCGAAGTGAAGCAGTCTCCCTCAACAACGTGAGTAGGCCACTAAACACTTCAACGTACCCGGTAGTTTTTGTACCCCACCTTGGGTCTATCCTAGGAGCAAAAAAAACAGTAAATGAAATAATACAACGGTGGCTACAACCGCAACCTGGATGTGCCCCGCAAAAGAATATTACATCATATTACAATTTACATCGAATGAATGAATAAAACCCATCTCAAACCCCGGCTAATCATCACAACGATCCAATCAAGTTCATATACATAAACAGTAAAATCATTACAGAAATGTGCAACCCCTTGCCAACCGACATACTAGCAGTTAGGGGAGGTTTACGAACACATTAAACATTACAGATAAAAACCCGATTAGCAAATAACTTAGAATATCGATCGACAACCTTTTTTTGTGTCTACCCCAAATGCAAGCCAGCACAGAAGTAATCTGGGTAGAAACAGAATATACTGGAAAAAAAAAACACCACAAAATATGAATTACTACGCAAATCCGAGTCAACTCGGGGTTGACTCGGCGGTGGATCCGCGGCCAAAAGCACCACTCGGCCACGGATCCGCGGCCGTCTTACCAAGTTAGGTCCTCGTATTTTCCCAGAATTCTTATAATCCCCTGCTGTTAATTTTCAGTCACATCAAATAATTTTCTCGACACGTTTAAAATTGACAGAAACTGAGGGGGTTCCAGGGTTAAGTTTTCGCGTTTTTCCGACGATCGATGTTCTAATTAGTTGCTAACAAGCTAGTAAAGGTTTAGCTGTCTCTGATACCACTGTAAGTCCATGTCACGCACCCCACGAGCTTGCGGGGAGGCGGAATATATGAAAAACAATTATCAATGCTTCATAACACGGACTTGAGCACACGGATTGTGTCTAAACCATTACTAGCAAACTACGAAAGGTTTAACTACTCGGATTCGAAGTTATACCTCACGTTACTTGTCCTTCGGGTCTTCATCGCTGTCCTCCACACCTCGTAGGCTCTATGGAACGTCGGCACCTCAACGGCCTCCTCGAGTCAAAGACGATCCACCCGAAAGCTCCTACTGCAAGCTTCACCTCTAACTTGAGGTAACTAGGTTACTAAAAGTGCTAATCAAAGCAACCTAGGGGATATAAAGTGGGATTAGTGATCTATTAGTCTTGCTAACCTTTTATCTCAACACATGAGAGGTTAGGGTTAGGGTTTGAAGAGAGAGCTTGAGGAGAGAGAAGGTGAGAATGAGAATCCTTTTGGAATAATGAAATCATTGTGATATATATGAAGCATAACATATTTATTAAATGAATAACAAATAAAAATATGTTCATGCTTCATTAACTCACCTTGTGATTCATCTCATGAGTCATATAAATAATAAATGCATCATTAACTCCATAGATGAATCACACCATGACTCATTAAACCAATTAATGCAAATGCCACCTTAGCCTCCAAGTCATCATCCTTCTAGAAGCTTCTCGACAATTTACGAGAACGCCCCTCCTATCCGTGAAAGCACGGAAATACTTTAGACTGTATAAATCCAATAATCTGATACTAGAATCTGGCTTAAACCAAAACCCGCTAGTAAAAACTGCCCGAACATCGTACGTGCGTAAAAACACGTATGCGTCCGAACCCTGTCGTAAAACAATATGACCTCTATATCGTTTCGCCTGAAGCAGGGAAACTCTCTGTGTGGGACTCTAAAGACTCGACACTACGCTGTCAGTGGGTTTAACCACAGACCGCAAGTGGCACTAGCTGTACTGTCACGACCCGCAGGGTACGGAACGTGACTGGCACTTAAGTTTACGAAACGTCTAAAGACGTCCGTAAAATAAGTAAGCCAAAGCCCAGAAAACAAAACCAATTAAGCAAAAGAGTGAAGAAAACCCAATCAATTGAAAGCGAGTTATCAAATAAGTCATGTAAAACCCTTTTTAAAAACAATACCAATTTTTCCCGAAAATTTCGGCAGAGTCTCCTTTGTAAATACTGACCCCCAAAAATGGGTACAACAAAATATATACATGAATCCAACAAAAAAAGGGCATCCCCAAGCGGGAGCTAGCTCTTCGCCATAAGGCGGTCATAAATCCCACGCAATGTAAATGACGACAAGCATAATAATCATAATAAAGCATAAGGAAGCATGAAAAAGTAGCATGTCGGCTCAAGTGAGCTCGACCCCCAAAATACAGCATAAAATCCACAAACCTCACAGTCTCATCTCTAGGTCAATATACAATAATCTGGTAGAAACAGTAGATGGAGTACACTAGATACAAGAATATACAAGGTGGTACAAAAAATAACATAACCCACCTATGAGCAAATCTCGAGTCCAGGCAAAAAAGGCAAAAGAAGCAAGCGCACCCGCCGCTACTGAACTGACGGAGCGGACCTGCAACAGGCTATGGCACAACGGGGGTGAGTTGCCAACTCGTGAGTAATAAATAACATTTACACAGGCTATCGAATGCATGAACACAAGCATCCTAGCATCTATATACAGGTAAGGCAGGACATAATGGCGAGTATGTATGCAATATGGATATACTAGCAGGTGTGTATACAACATCAGTGTACGAATATGTATGCAACATGAATATCTGAGGTCTCAATAGGTTTATATATAAAAATATTTTATCAGATGTTGTTTTTGAAACTCTTTTAGAATGCCAGCAAATGTCAATGAATCGACGAAAACCGGTGTCCAGCAACGACACCCCAAAAGCTGTCTCAAATCTCATAAATGTATCGCTGGCCTCAGCCGTCCGGCTGACCCATCTCAAATATCAATATCTCATCATCTAGCGGCCATGGTCGGTATCCTCTGGATATCCGCCGTCCCAAACAGTCACCGGTAGGTAATCCGTCCCCTGCCAGGCTCAACGTCATCACCACATTCCTCTTGCCCCGGGGTACCTTACCGGGCCCACCATGTACCTGTGCCGGTTCCTCCACTCCTCGACACGGATTTCCAAAGCCACAGCAAACTCATGGTGGACGACACTTACATCACTAGAAAACCGCAATTTACATATTTTAAAAATATCATAAGTTTGGAAATTTTGCGGCTTTCCCCCGAAATCCAGCAATATCATAAAATCTCAAGAAATCCTCATAAGTGCATATATCAGTGATAATGAATGCATATGATATCAATAATCAAGTTGTGATGTGTGACTAATGGATTAAGCATGAACAATTAATATGATGAAGTACATGCACATGAATAGCAATTCTACGGTTTCATTTTAAGGAATTAAAGGCAATAGCACCAGTTTAAGTATCAATTAGTAAAAGGTTTAAATTTAAATGTTATCTAGTGTGGTGGCATGGCAATTACCAGGGTGTGTGTGTAAACATGAATAGTGCTCGTGCTGCATATAAAAACCTGGTAATGGTGCATGTGTCCTACAATTGAGTTTGCGTATATGGGTATAACATATTGATCTAATTGCAGCAATTATCATGCCAGTATTATTATTCTAATGTCACAAGTGGTTATCCAGTTTACTATTTTATTTTCAGTTTACTAATTCTATCGGGCGACTTGCGCCATCCAAACGATCGTCCCCCGTAGATGTTAAATCTACTCACCGGGATCCCTGGCTAGCTGTGTCCAATCACCGCCTTTCCCTTTCGCGCCGCGTCTGACGTTTCCGCGACCGAACCTGGAATTTACATCATTACCAATTATAAGGTTACATATCAAGAACGACGCAAACCCCAACGAAACTACTGAAGTTCGCTAGCTAGGTACAACGTGCACAAAGTGCGCGGAACACACGCGAAAATCGCAAAAACTGCCAAAAACGCCGATTTGGGTCACCCGGCAAAACTAAAACCCGACTACCCAAAAACCGCACTCACGCATCCTAAAAGTCGTAGGACAAGCCATTACAATCATCAAGATATCAAAAATAGTCCATCTCATAATTTATATAAAAATCTAGTAAGCATATACATTCCAAAAATCGGTGCAAAAATCGCCGATTTGCGACAAAACGACTACAATAAAGCATACTCACCCAAGCACACTACAAGCAATCCACACCCACTAATTACAACACATTAATCATGCTCCAAAACCTATATTCCACAACCAAACCCTTTCTTGATTTTTATAAATAGCAATTGCAAATCAAAAACCATACTTGAAAAACTTAATTAACACTAATTTCAACCCCAATTAGCAAGTTCACCTCTTAGATTAAGGTTAGCAAAACACTAGATAGCAAATTAGGTTTAAATCAATTAAATAATGCTTTCTAAAACTTAATCAACTCACTAATCAAGTTTCAAATATCAATTCCATACAAAAACCTTCTCTTGAAAATTTAAAAACAACAATTTACAACTAAAATCAACTTCTAAAATTACCTAAATTAGCATAATTAAAGACTACATAACAAGGTAACCATATAGATTAGTTCACTAACAACTAGATTAACTAATAAACAACTTAATTAATTATCATGGCTTCAAAACCCTAATTTAAACAAACTACTCTTTTAAACTAGATTAGAAATAAGCTAACTTTTAACACTAACCATACAATTAAAGGAATTTTTAGCAAAAGAAAGCAACTTGATGAGAATTATACCTCTTGATCTATGGATCAAGCAAGAAAATTTGCTCCAATTGATGGCCTCAACACCAAGGTCCAAGCAAGAATGGCTAAGGATAATGATAGCATAAGGATTTTTGTTTGGATTTTTGAATTAAATCATGGATTTTGATGTATTTCTTGAAGAAATTGAAGAAAAATGAAAAGAAAAGAGAGGAAGAAGAGGGTGTGCAGGAATTTCGGCCAGAATGAGGTATGGGGGAGGGTGTGGGCAAGTGGGGAAAGTCATGGTCAAGTCCACAAAAGTCAATGTATCATACATTATCCATTTTAATTAAAATAATACCATAAACTATCAAATTAACTCAAGAAAGAAACCAAGAAGAGAGAGGCCAGAAATTTCTGGTCTCACACAAGGTGGGGCTGTCCTAGGGCTGAGGAAAAAGAGAGAGGGGTTTTACAAAAGAAATTTTATGCAAAAAGGCCCCCTACAACTCAAAAATTGCAAGTTTTAGCTCAAAATTCAATAAATTCGTTTCAAATCACAAAAATTTGTTAAAAATCAAAATAAATTACTAAAAATTCATGTTATCACTAGATTATAATTATCATAATTTTAGAGATTAAAATTAGCCCGGAAAAATTTGTATTTATCGCTTATTTAATGTATTTTCTTACCGGCTTAAAATAATATTAAAAAATTGAAAAATAGGGAAAAAATTTTAAATGACCAAAATTTCATAAATAACTCATTAGATACTAAAAACAAGAAATTACCTATCCTTTTTAGGTATAATTAGCCCTAAACTGCAAAATATCGAGAAAGACGGTTTTCGGAAAAATACCGAATTTTCACCGAATTTCAGGAAAACACCAAAACGACTTTTCAAGACGCTACATGTACGTAACGGTCCCCAGGTATATGTCGATAAGAAGGACGATGAGGAACCCATCCGAACTCCTACTATGCCTGATGTGACAATCTCCGTACAGTCCGGTCTGTTCGTTTAGGACTATCGCATATCGGGCCTAGAGAGCGGTAAACGTCAGACCCCTAATAGCGGTATAAGTTATGTCGGAGTGCAGCCCATTACACCTTGAGAAACTACTGGAACCTACCAGTAAATCTCGCTTGCCCTGGCCAGGGACTTTGCGTAATGGCTCTCCATACACAGCGTGATATCAACCCCCAATACCGGGAGAGACGAATCCCGTCTAACCGCCACTGCCTCCAAGTGCTTCGGGACTGCACCCAACTACTGCCTGTTTGCACGACTCCTTTGAGCCGTGGTAGGGTAGTAATCTAAGTACAGTGGGAACACACTCGAGGCGAAGCAGTATCAAGTCGACGGACTAAGCTGTACTCATGTCACTTGGGAACTGCTATCTGACGATGGGTATAAATCCAACCTGCAGTTCCCGGCGAGTCCTGTCCGGTGTACCCGTAACCTAACGAGCACCTGCATACTATCTCCAGTACGTCGTACCGATGGCTGTGGGACAGACCATCTCCCTCTGCTGGGATGAGAAGCGTATACACCAGTCTACTCCGGAGTATCGATGCCCTATCTCGATAATCCTACGACCAGGGACCTGTATAGGATGTTGCTTATAGACTACCCAGCTCCCACTAGTGTGACTGCCATCACAACGCTGGTAATCAAGCAATGATCCTATGGGCTCTACTAATATGTATAAGCGATACGTTAAAAGAAACATATGCACATATTAAAGTAGACATAAACCAAGTAGCATACTACCATTTTTAGCAAGACTGTCAATACAACTGTGAATATCCCAACCTTCCATTAAGTAATATACAAACTAGTATGATACAGTAATGGCCTCTAGGGCATAAACACTAACACTTTAGTCTGTAAGATACCTTTAGAGAGGGTGACTCCATTACCTGCGGGTATACTACCATACCTGGAGTCGTCCATTCTAAATACTTTTAGAATGCTATCTAAGTACCCAGATTGGGAAACCACCCAAATCTAGATCCAAAACCATAGATCTAGTGACCAGAATGTCTGATATAATATCCAAGTCCTATATGGAGAAACCACTGTGTGACAACCAAAGTATAATCGATCGTAGTATAGGAACTTCACTTCCTACTCTGTGTATGTCATCCGAATACCAGGACATCACACCCTACTACCTTCTTAACAGATCCATCTTCTATTCTGATGAAGTCAAACCTATGACTGTCACATCAGAAATAGATGATCTATCTCCGCTATATCTGCTTTAGTCTATAAATAGACATAAGCTACCCGTCCACTATACTTCCGCTGCTCCCACTGACTATGACAACCCTCTGGCAGAGTCATATAGACGTACACTTCTAAAGCTAGTTTAGAACGACGCTATACTTATCCTCCTGCCGGGTCTCACAGTCTGGAACAATAGCAATGGCAAGTCTGGGTAAACAAGAACCTCCCTGTCACCGTCCTTGAGGCTACCGGAGTACCTCTCGGGTGCCTAAAGTTACCCACCATGTCTGCGGAGTGGCCAATGGAATGTCAAATCAGATTGAATCTTTAGGTTCTTATCAAATTTTCAGTAATCGTTTGCGGTTCTGGAATCACTTCCAGTTCTACCATACTCCCACTACTGTTTTCTGAAAAAATCCATTTTTATTAAAACTGTGGCGATTCAAGAACAATATCACTATTGATCTTCCAGATGGTAGAAAGTCAACCCTCGTCATAGCCCGGGTCAACCCACAAACAGCCATTACAGAAACGTGCCTTGAGTTGTCCAGAGTCTGGTTTTAAGCATAAGCTGGACAACTCCCCGTATCTTAACAATG
Organism: Agapanthus africanus; assembly: GCA_030015575.1. Lineage (NCBI taxonomy): Eukaryota > Viridiplantae > Streptophyta > Magnoliopsida > Asparagales > Amaryllidaceae > Agapanthus > Agapanthus africanus. The sequence goes on from CM057337.1 coordinate 238,453,590, forward strand.
TCAAGATATGAACTGTTCTATATCCAATACAGAAACAGAGGCACTGATTTAATTGAACCAGATTCAAAGTATTCAGCTGTCTCCAGTGCATGTCAACTAAATGGAGAGAGGCCGATCAACATTATTCAACTTAGGGATGCTTCCAATTATGAGTAACCTGAAAGAGAAGCATGTTCTCTTAATCATTACTATTAACTGAATACCATACACAAGTATCTACATCTCCGATCACCTTGAAGAATCCCGATACTTGCAACACCTAGTTCTCTACTTTACTCCTATAACTTCTCAAAACTTGGACCTTGTGTTTCTATGAAACACTTGTCTAAGAACTAGAAACGTCATAAGTAAACAGAATGTAGTACGAGGACCAACCCCTCTGTCCTAATGGACACTGGACAACATACAATACTTTGTATAAGTCCCTTGAGTCTAATAACTCAATCCCTATGTGTCGTAGGTTGAAAACTGTACTTATGGTTAAGAAGAATTACACCGCTGTTTAATGCTCCTTACCTAGCCATCCACTGATATAGGTAAATATCAGAGACATAATTTCAAAAAGTTATATCTCACTCTATAAAGATAGACGTACAGATATGTCAATTTGAAATTGGTGCATAACAACGGATATTCAGAACCAAATATTTGTCGTCCGGCAAACAACCCAGGTGATTTCCTCAAATATCACCAATTACAACGAATTCCGATATAATGAGGATGATCACCTAATTCCCAATAACTTACTCCTACTCATCATCTGTAAAACCATACAGATGTGAGAATCATATCTGGTAAATACATACCGTGGAGCAAGTGTCTAATTGGGAAATCAGTTTTCTTTTAACAGTACACAGTGAAACTGAAACATTGAAATGTTTCGTAGGGGTATTCGGGTATTCCTAGTAATGCCTCTTCCATTATCCAGATTCACAACTGTAACCATATATTTCTTTGCCATCTCTCCAAATCCCTTTATATGTCTTTACTCATTACCTTCTGTACACCCTCTTAGGCTAAATGGTTTTCTTCCTTCCCTACCGTTCGGCACCAGCCTATGGTTTGGAAGAAGACTATCCAATAAGCGTAACAGGTGTACTGTCCTAATCCTAGGAGCACTCGCAATGCGAGAGAAGGTGAAGATAAAAGACAACCGAATAAACATTATTCTTATTTCTCCTGAACCAGAATCCATCCCCGAACTGGAACAAGTTCCTTTCGAGTTCGTATATAACCATACGATGGAGTATCCAAATAACTGTGGATCTTCGTAGTGATACGGAGTGTTCTGGAGAAATACAAAGGTGATATAGGATTGGCGAAGAAATACTTGGTTTGGTCGTGAATAGCAGTCACAATTTGCTTTTCCCTTTTTCTAATCCCTTTATTTGTCTTAACTTATTACCTTCTGTACACCATCGTTAGGATAATTGGTTTTCTTCATTCCCTACCGTTCGGCACCTGCCTATGGTTTGAAAGAAGACTATCCAATAAGCGTAATAGGTGTACTGTCCTAATCCAAGGAACACTCGCAACCTGAGAGAAAGTAAAAGGAAAAGACAGCTGAATAGTCGTATTCGTTTTCTCCAGAACCGGAAACCATCCTCGAATCTGGAATAAGTTCCTTCGAGTTCGTATATAACCATACGATGGTTTTATCCAATGGAAGTGGATGTTCGTAGTAATACGAGGTGTTCTGGAGAAAAGGGTAAAAGAAGGAGCGGCAATGAGGTATGGAACTCTGACAATCCAAAAGCCAGTGTTATAAGAAGGTTCGGTCAACTTGGTCACTGAGTCATAGTCTAGGGTCAGGCCATGGTCGCTGCCAAAGAGAGAAAGAAAAGAAACACTCAGCATACACTCTAACCTAGATCAGAATGGTTACCAATTTATCTAATCAGGAAACCTCCCATTGTATTCTCAAATTCTCCTCCAAACCTAAAAGAAGAATTAGTCGGGATCACCCGAGGAGTAAACCAACTCATCAGTGGGAATCGGGATCCAACTATCATCGCATGATAACGTGACGGAATCCACTTACGTTATCACACTCCAGAAGGTATGCGCATGCCTGGTAAGTTTCAGTTTCTTTAGAAACTCCCGATGTGATTTTTACCCCTAAGACCCAAGTGACCTTGATACAGTCAAGAAATCAAAGAGTCCTAGTTAAGTTCAACCCGTCATTATCCTGGATTGCATTAAATCCACCTGTACGAGCCCTTGACACAGTCAACAAGGCCGTACGACTGTCCTAACCAATCCCATTAATATGCCACAAACGAACACTACTTAGCTACCGTACACTACGTCTTGACACAGTCAACAAACGCAGCACGAATACTAACTAATGCTTGTAAGAAATGACGGAGGGCTACGTCTAGTTATTGGCGAAAAACTTTTAACGTAATGAACATGATATCGTTGAAGGAGCTTCATAGCTTTTTATAAAAATATAGTGACGAAAACCTTTGCTAAAGAGGTCACTCCCGGTGAAGGGATCTCCGCTCTTTCCCCGTAGAATGAGGTGCAGGATATTCCAACTGAATACCACGATGCAAAGCAAAAAGTAATCGGTTATAGTGAAGTTATTACCCTGACACAAACTTCTGTCCAAGGGGTTATTTCCTGATTTAAAATCAGGAAAAACTTACGGAGGAGGCATTACGTGGTAGCACGTGACCAGCAGTCACGTGTTGGCACGTGACATTTAAAAGCAGCAGCAAAGGCAGATTCAGCTCCTTGATTAAATCAAAGAAAATGCTCCAGAAAGGGTCACGTGCTCACACGTGACCAGGGGTCACGTGTTGGTACGTGACGGTTGAACAGCGGCTAGAAAACAAAGCGCAGAAAGGAAAAGAAAGCTCGCTCCAGGGGGTCACGTGCCTACACGTGACCAAGGGTCACGTGGTCACACGTGACCGGCTTGCAAAGCCTCTCTATTTAACAGAATTAAATTCTGAAAAGCATTCAAATCTTTCCAAACGAGAATGATTATTTGGAACCGATTGGATTAAAGATTTAAAGGTGATTAAATATCACTTATTTATGGAAAAATCTTGAACTTGGAAAGATTTCTCCTTAAAATCTAACCAAAATAACAAAGGAATATTTTTGGATTTAAAATCCAATGGTGAATAAAATTCACCTAATAATCCAAAGGTCCAAATGAATGATGAATGCAAATCAAATCTCTAATGAATACAAATCAAATCTCTCAATGAAAGATTCACTAAAACTAATTGATTCTGCTCCTTCTCCTATAAATAGGAGCCAAGAGGGACAGAGAGAGGGATATAGAGAGAAAAGAAAGAGAGCCTTGAGACTTTGGAGGAATTCGATCTTCTGCAAAAGAAAACCTTAGGTAAGAAAGCAGAGGCTTTTAAAAGGAGAATTTAATTCTCAAAAGAGTTTAACTCTTATAATAAAAAGAAGAACATAGTTCTCTCTTTAGTAGAGGATCTGCAAAGTGCACATCTCCCCATGAATTGAGAATTTAATTCTTCTTGGGTTGAGATCCTTCCATGCAGATCCAAAGTATAAAGAGGGAATGGAAGTTTGAGAATTTAATTCTCATAGAATTATAGGAATTTAATTCCTTTGAAATAAAATTAGGGTTTAACCCTATGTTGTAGGAATTTAATTCCTTCAATATGAACAGAACCAGGGTTTAACCCTAGTTAAGAACTTCATTCTGTCAAAATAACAGGAATTTAATTCCCTTAAGAAAGAAGAAATTAGGGCTTAACCCTATGATAGAATTCAGTTCTTCACATACATCAGGAATTTAATTCCTACAGAAGAAAAGCCGGGGTTTAACTCCATCTAAGAATATAATTCTTCAAAAAGAAAGTGGGAATTTAATTCCTCTAAAATTATAGCTAGGGTTTAACCCTATGAAGGATTTAATTCTTAAAAGATAAACAAACATGCAAAGAGGCAGGGTCACGTGTTACCACGTGACCCCTGAAAAGTTCCACAGAGAAGTGCTTTGAGGCAATGCCTCACGTGCCCCACGTGACCCCTTGGCAGAAGCTCTAACAGACAAACATTTAAATGCCCATCATGTAACAGCACGTGATGCTCCAAAGTATTCAATACTTTTGGCAGAATAAAATGAATTGAGGGCGCTCTCACGTGCTACCACGTGACCCCTCTTGCCTTAGTGTTTAACACTAAAGTTGAAACCTCTATATCCAGTGTTCAACACTAATTTTCTTAGTGTTTAAACACTAATTTGGAAAACTCTATTTACAGTGTTTAACACTGACTTTCTTAGTGTTGAACACCAACTTGGAAAACCCTGTTTCCAGTGTTTAACACTGATCTGCCTTATTGTTAAACACTAAATTGAAATCTCCACTGCCAGTGTTTAACACTGATTTGCTTTAGTGTATAAACACTAATTTGAAAGCCCTGTTGCTGGTGTTTAACACTAACTATCTTTTAGTGTTAAACACTAACTTGTCAATCTCATTGTCAGTGTTCAATACTGATTGGTCTTTAGTGTTTAACACTAACTTTAGCCCCATTGGCTAAGTGTCTAGAGGTAAAGCCTCTCCTCTAATGGACCAACAGAAAGTCAATATGCTAAAACATGATTGGACTCAGCCCAAAATGGCCATAAGTCCTCAATTCAAATTCAACTGGGCCAATGGGCTCATAACATAATTAATTGGTCTTGGTCCTAAACTGGGTCAAAGACTGTTTAATCTATCTTGGTTCAAGGGTACATCTCTTCACTCCTTTGATACTTGGCGTTGTAATTCCTCAACGTATTCAAAGAGGTGACGACCACACATTGATACAGACTGTGGGGTCCTTAAACTCATGGACTATGATGTCCTTAATCTTGACTGGGATGTCTTAAAACTAACATCGGACTGTGGGGTCCTTAAACCCATGGACTATGATGTCCTTAACCTTGACCGGGATGTCTTAAAACTATCATCGGGATGTCTTAAAACTATCATCGGACTGTGGGGTCCTTAAACCCATGGACTATGATGTCCTTAACCTTGATCGGGATGTCTTAAAACTAACATCGGACTGTGGGGTCCTTAAACTCATGGACTATGATGTCCTTAACCTTGACCGTGATGTCTTAAAACTAACATCGGACTGTGGAGTCCTTAAACCCATGGACTATGATGTCCTTAACCTTGACCGGGATGTCTTAAAACTAACATCGAACTGTGGGGTCCTTAAACTCATGGACTATGATGTCCTTAACCTTGACCGTGATGTCTTAAAACTAACATTGGACTGTGGGGTCCTTAAACCCATGGACTATGACGTCCTTAACCTTGACCGTGATGTCTTAAAACTAACATCGGACTGTGGAGTCCTTAAATCCATGGACTATGATGTCCTTAACCTTGACCGCAACGTCTTAAAACTAACATTGGACCGCAATGTCCTTAAACTACCTATTGACCGCAATGTCACTAAACTAAACAACAGGGCTCCTTTAATTGCTCTATTGTTGGATCTAAACAATCCCGTTAAGTCGATCTTAGTCTAAAAACTAGGCTAACGTATCCTTAACAAACGTTTAAGTTGATCTTAGTCCTCAATGAGGCTAATGCATCCTTAAACCCAAAACCTCCAAACCCAAATTTAAGATAATACGGATTTGGACTAGTCCACGTCCTACGGGCGACGACATAACTCAGTCTCCGTATACAATCCACGGGCAAATAAGCACAAAATAAACACACACGACACGTAGTGACCATCTGGAGAAGGAGAAAGTGGTTACCGCGATGCGGTAGCGTAATTAACTGCAGGGGCTTGCGCCTGCAAGGAAGAGCGTCCCTACAATCAAAAACCTCTCAAGTGAGGGGGAATTTGACGAAGTCTGTTACATCGGACGCATTCGTTTAAATCTTCGATATACGGTGCTATAAATCAACTTGGCATTTTCGGAGAGGTAGAAGAATAGCACCAATTAGCATCTGCCCGGATCTCAGGCAAGACGTCCCTGTCGCACCGTCATTCGGAGGGGAACAGATTCTGGCATGCCCGGTGGGACCTTTTCCTCTTTCCACTCCACACTTCGTGTGTCGTGTTCGCGAACCAAACACGGCTCGCTAATGGTTGCCCTTAGGTTTCAAGGTACTAAGATTTGGCGTTTTGCTTATTGCAGAAAGCAAAGAGTCAATGGCCTCCACTTGTGCGAAATGCTCCAACTACAACTGCAACCGGCGCTCCGCCTCACCAGGAGGTATAGCCTACGGGCCCCAAGCTGCTTCGCTGTTCACAATGCCTGTGGAACAGGTCACTCAAGCCACCACAGGATTGTTTTTCGGGACCATGCTCCCGCCAATGAGCTTCACCGCTCCTGTGCCAACACCGGAAGCTCCTAACAAGTCAGTCTTCGATCGGCTTACAGCTAATGCGGCCCCTCTCAACGGGTCGTCCAACTCCAGCTCCTCGGTCTTCGCCAGACTGGGCCAAAATTCCTGTGGGCCCACAATGAAGCTTGCAATCCCAGAGAAGGTTATTCCGAAGAGGTAACCATCCCTGCTCCTGAAGTCGTCAAGGCGGCTTCTCCTACCAAAGGGTCAGTCTTTACAAGATTAACGGTTCTGGCTCCCGCTACAGTTCCTGTCCCTTCTCAGAAGACTGTTTTCAACCGATTGGATACTGCTTCTCAAAGGACATCAGTATTCAACAGGCTGACATCAGCAGCCACCCCCCACCTACACAGGGGGCAAGACGAGGCTATCGCCCTCACCAAACCGATTCCATCAGCACGACACGCTCGACGTCGCTACTGGCGCCGAGTGAGGAAGGCCGGAGGCAACTCCCCTTCTGAGTTAACTCCTCCAGCCACGACGACAGAAGTTAATGCTGCTGTTCCAACTAAGAACAGCTTTAAGATGCTGAATAAGGTGCGTAGGAATTCTCTTATCGCGGCGCTAAAGAGGTCTTCCCCTCCACTAAAAAAGGCCGCGGAAATATAGCCAGAACAGCCCCAATCTCCTCAACGGCTGTCTTCCAAAATCTATAAAGTCTGGCGGCAGACCCAAGACTCGGTGATCGATCCAAATTTCTCCCGCCAGCACAAGAAGCTGAAAATTCAACAGGAAGTCAGTCATCACGTTAAGCCACGAAAAGCTGTCTGGGTGCCCACCTCAACGGCCCCCTCAACTTCCACTGCTCATAAAAAGAAGAGGCTGGAGAAGATCCCTGGGCCTGCAATGAGAGCTAAAGGCGCTGAGCCCAGACACCCTAAGTCTGGGGGCATGATGGTCCATACTGTATACATGGCGTCGGGGAAGGAAGACAGCCGTGCGTCTACAGGTCATAGACCGCTTACACGGTCGGTGACCAAAGCTCAGGAGCAACAGCAAAAGCTCCAGGAAATGATGATCGCAATGGCCGCACTTATTGGGCCGAAAGAAAGCCCCGAGGCGTCCTCGGATCAGCAACAAGAACAGGAAACCGACACCGAGTTCCTCCGGAGGATATTGGAAAAGAAAGATAAAGAGGCTGCGGAACAAGCGGCCAATATAAAGCAAATAGCCCACTTGTTTCAAGACATGGTTGGGATGATGATTCAACAAGATCTTCCCGCTGAAGATCCCCCGACCATCCTCGAAGATGATAGAGGGAAAACGTCAAATCCACCATCGGCTCTTTCAACGGCCAAGGAGGAGACAATCTCTAAGGCTGACTTGAACGCCTATATAGCCCAGCAGATCCGGGTTCATCATGTGACTGAGGCAGCTGGTCAAGTCGTAAAAACGGGACGACCGTATCCGAGCTGGTACGACCAAATCAAATATCCGCCGGGTTATACAATACCGAAATTCCATGTGTATAAGGGGACCGGCAATCCCCACCAACATGTTGCCCAGTTCAGGGCCCTTTGCGGTAACACCGGCGGTGATGATAAACTGTTGCTTCGCCAGTTCGTGGGCAGCTTATCAGAAACAGCATTCGAATGGTATTCGGAACTCCCAAACGATTCTATCAAGACGTTCGCTGAAATGGAGTTGCTATTCACTCAGCGATTCGCAAGCGCCAGCAAACGCACTCCAATAACGGCATTGATTAATGCCAGGGTGAAATCAGGCGAAACGTGGGTCCAGTATGCTATACGCTGGCGAAATTTGTGGTCAAAATGCGAGCAACGCATTGAGGAAGCGCCCGCGGTGGGCATGTTCGTGGGAACCCTAGACCCTCATGCAACTATCTCCCGGTTCATGATGTTCTTTAAGCCGACCACGTTTCAGGCTTTGATCGACAAGTTGGCCCAGATGGACCACATGGGTCACAGACCGTCTCCCCCGAAGCCAGAACCCCGGAATGACAAGGGTAAAGTGAAGGCAACCTTCGTCGCGAATGCTCAGCAGCAAACCAGTGCCTCAAAGCTGGCGGATCAGTTGGAAGAAAGACGGCGGTATTATAATAAGAAGATGAAGCGTCCCTACTCGTTCCCACGGGACAAGATGAAACGGTTATTCGAGCTGGCAGTACGCAACAGGCTTATAAACTTGCCAAACCCGAGGCGGCCGCCGCAACCCACTGAGGTGAATAACCCCAATTATTGCCCGTACCATCAAACGGTAAGCCATCCGATTGAGGATTGCTTCGTCTTCAAAGGATGGATTGAGGATCAATACCTCCAGGGAAAGTTTGCACTGTCCGAAAAGTGGAAGGTGAACCCGCCACAGCCGCATACTCCCAAGAAAGCAGATACATCGGGGGCAACTTGTTCCTTTATTGAAGAAGCTCCATGGGAGGTCGTGCTATCAGCTAAAACCAAAAGGATGCTGACTGATCTTCATGCGTGCCCGGCGGTCGAATGGAAGAACCCGCTTGAACCTCAAATTGTCGAAGGGATGCTGAAGCCGCGTCCAACTATAAAGAGCGGTGGTGATGGCCCAAGTACTCACGCCCAACCGTCAAAATCTTCGAAGAAAAAGAAGAAGAAATCCAAAAAGCCCGTGAAGCCTGGAGACAAGCGCACGGATTTGCAGAAACAGATTGACGCGCTGGAGGAGTACAATTAAAAGGCGCGGACTCCCGTTACACTGCAAGAGTTCCTCGACCACGTCTTTCAAGAGGAAGATGATGGAGAAAGCTCGTCGGATGAGTCCGAGGGATATGTAGCGAGTTGTCATGTGATTTCCCACTCGCCTACGGACGATGAGAAAATTCCTGGCACTGAGAAACTGGGGGCACAGCCTGAGCCAGAACTTGTATGGCCAACAGATGAAATGATCGACGCCTTTCTAAACGAGATTCGTCTGAAGAGTAAAGCCGATCAGGAGCGTAAGATGGCTGCATCGGAAGGAGCCAAGCGCAAGCGGCTAAACGAAAGAGTCAAAGCACTCCCGCCAGATCAAAATACACCCGATGTGGATAAAAATATATTCAAGACGAGGAAAAGGTTTGCCAAAGCCATGTCGATGGGAATGAAGCTGCCACCCTCGGAAGAAAACATGTTCGATGGGGCGGAGAGGCACCCGAATTATTGCGCATATCATCGGAAGATTTCACACCCCACTGAAGAGTGCGACGCTTTTAAAATGTGGTGACAGGGATATGTTGCTCACCGACAACGTTTTAAGCGCATGAAACGCAAAACTCGCCGAGAACAAAGAAGTACTACCGACAGGTACAAAAGAACTACCGGCAACTGTTACATGGTCGACGCCGGAGGATCGCAAGTTCTCACCTTTGGGAGCGACTCTGATGAAGAAATGGCTCTGGGCCCTCTCTTTAAAGAATCCTTTTTAGGGAAAGAGGAAGAACCAGAGGCCTGTGAAACACATTCAGCTGCGCAATCGCACGCTCCCGGAAAATAATCTCGGGCCCGCGAATAGAAAAGATAAGGGTAAGGAAAAGGTCATTGAGGATATTGCCTTAGATGACCAAGTCATGAAAGAGCTGACTGCCAAGGACCCTCCCAGGAAGGGTAAGATGGACTACAACATCCTAGCGCACCTAAGGAAGCTACCTTCTCAGCTCAGCATTCTCGATGCCCTCCTATTATCAAAAGAAGCGCGAGATTCATTAATCATGGCGTTACAAGAACCCGAGCAGTTCCAAGCTTTCCTGGCTGAAGAAAAGATGAAGGATGAATTGGAGGAAGTGCACACGGCCGATGTCACTTTCGGTAATGAAGACCTTCTCCTCGAGACGTGCGACCACAACCGTTCCTTATACGTCTCCGGATATTGCCACGATATCAAGATAGGCAAGATCCTCGTGGATAATGGATCCTCCGTCAATCTCCTTAATGTTCGGGTGTTGAAGGAAATCTGCATGAGCGTGCAGCACCTCGCTCGTGAAAAAATTACCATCTCCGGTTTCGACTCCCAGTCATCACGGACTCTCGGATCTATGATATTTACACTACGCTTCGGGCTGCTTGTCACGGACATCAAGTTTTACGTCATTGACGCCAAGACCTGCTACAACGCCTTGCTCGGTCGCCCTTAGTTACACGAGTACAACATCATCCCTTCTATACAGCATCAGTGTATGAAGTACTTTAAGGATGGTTTCGAGTATACCGTAACAGGTGAGCTGAACCCATTTTCCGTGAACGAAGTCCGCAAGTACGAAGATGCAAAGTACTTTTTGCCAGATTTCAAGGATACAGAAAGGTGTCGCAAGCCGGAGGACAAAGCCGCCGCCACCATCCCTATTTTCGGGAGCGATACCGAAGAAGAAGAAGAGATAGTTTACGCTGGTCCGTCCCGACACAACAACCCGGGACCGTCCGCCCCTATGTTGATCTTCGGAAGTGACTCGGAAGATGAGGTTAATGCCGTGTTCTCCAGTCGGCCATCAATACAAGCATCCCCTGGCGAGGATCAGAGTTTGCAAATCACCATAGTGCCACGGGAACACTACAAGGATCTCGACACGCTTCAACCTTACAATGTGCAGGACCTGCAGACGTTTTACGTCCCTCTAAGGCGAAAGGGTGAGAAGGTGATCCTATTCTATCGATCCTCGGAAACGAGAGTAGAGAAAGAGATCTGGCATGGCACTCGACAGGCTCCAACCCATCCGTTTGCCTAGATATTACACAAACGGACTAAAGAGGCTATTGAAGCGCCAAGGGGTACCCTTAAAACAGACTGTTCAACAAGCTCGATTCTATGACAGGATTTGGGATGTCCCTGGAACTCAGCGCAAATTGCCCAACGGGAGAATGGAAACGCTCGGGCTTGGATATGCGAGATCCGGGGAACGGGGACGAGTCCACGGTAGCTACGTCATATATAACTTCGATGAGAAAGAGGACGCCCTGTCGAGAGATGCTAACCCCTCGTCAAAACTGGATCCCGCGAGCGAAGTGCTGAGTCCGTCGTTTGAAGAACGACTAGACAAGCTGATCAGGAAAGCGGGTCAGAAAGCTCGGGAAGACCATAATCGCGAGATAGCCATCTACGAGAAGGCCAGGATGCAACGTCTATTTCAACAGGCTTCAAAAGACGAAGATGCTCCTGCCTGTCAACCCGTTGTGCAAAAGGCCCGACGCAGAGGAAAAAGTAAGTCAAGAAGCGGAAAAAGGAGTCAACAACAACGATGCAGGATTAGAGAGTCATGTGATCGGGCATTGCGCGGTCCGGATTTGTCCCTCATGAAGAAGACGAGTCGAGCGTATTCCTTCCCTCGAGACAAGACGAAGAAGTTACTCGAGCTCGCTATAAAACATCAAATGATCGCACTTCCGGAGTCTAAGCACCCTGAGCAAGCTAACACAGTTTCTCATCCGGGCTATTGCTCTTATCACCGAGCCATAGGACACCCCCTCGAAGACTGTTTTACCTTCAAAAACTGGGTCGAAGACCAGTACCAGCGGGGCAGATTTTCTTTATCCAGCAGCTGGAAGGTAACGCCGCCACAAAAGCACGAACCCAAAGCCACAAGAGCAGAACCAGATCCACATCGGTCTTGGAAGCGGATTCACACTTGTCACATGATAACAATATTAAAAGAAGAGCCCGAGAACATGGATGACCTTCCATGGTGCTTTGAGAACAGCAATGATGAGGTGATCTCAGAATTTCCACCAGCTCCGAAAGAACTAGAAGATGGCATACATACTACTGCACATAACTTCAAGAAGATTGAGTTGGGGTCGGCAGATGATCCGCGACCGACATTCGTTAGTGAGCTGCTGTCCGAAGAGAAGGTGGCTTTATTAAAAGACCTGCTTATGCAGCACAAAGATTGTTTCGCATGGAACTATTCCAAAATGCCGGGACTAGATCCAGAAATTGCTGTGCATAAATTGGCGATATCCCCGGACGTCAAGCCAGTCAAACAGGCGCCGAGGAGAATGCGACTCGAGCTTGAGATGAGCATCAACGCCGAGATCAAGAAGTTAATCGACTCTGGCTTTATCCAGGAGGTTCAATATCCTGAATGGATCGCTAATATCGTCCCGGTGATGAAGAAAAATGGGACGGTACGCATATGCGTGGACTTTCGGGATCTCAGCAAAGCCTGCCCAAAGGATGATTTCCCGGTGCCAGTCACCGAACTAATGATAGACAACACGTCCACTCATGAGGTTTTCTCCTTTATGGACGGCTCGTCAGGGTATAATCAGATAAAGATGCATCCCGAAGACCAGAAACACACTGCCTTTAGGACTCCTTTGGGTATATTTTGCTACAAGGTAATGCCCTTCGGTCTAAAGAACGCCGGCGCCACCTATCAGAGGGCCATGACGAAGATCTTCGATGACCTTATACATGAAATCGTCGAATGTTATATCGACGACCTCGTGGTCAAGAGCAAATCATATGAGGAACATCTCGAGCATCTAAAGACTGTATTTCAACGCCTTCGGCAATATAATTTGAAGATGAATCCTCTCAAATGCGCGTTTGGAGTCTCCTCGGGTAAATTTCTGGGATTCAACATCCGACACCGAGGTATCGAAATAGATCCATCTAAGATCAAGGCGATCATGGAAATGCCTCCGCCGAGAACTCTCAAACAGTTGCAGTCTCTCCAAGGGAAGCTCGCGTACATCCGGCGGTTTATCGCCAACCTGTCAGGCAAGTGCCGTCCTTACAGCCACCTGATGAAGAAGGGAACCCCGTTCGTCTGGGACCAAAAATGCCAGAGCGCGCTAGATGAGATCAAGCAGGACCTGCAGAACCCGCCGATGTTAGCTGCTCCAGTCAAAGGAAAGCCCCTTATTCTTTATACAACAGCCCTTGAGGATTCCTTAGGCGCATTATGGGTACAAGAAAACGACCAAGGGAAGGAGAGAGCGCTCTACTATTTAAGCCGAGTTCTTCTGGGGGCAGAAAGCAATTACTCCTCTATCGAAAAACATAGCCTGTCGTTAATCTTTGCGATAACAAAACTCCGGCACTATGCATTGGCACATGAAGTCCGTCTTATATCAAAGGTAGACCCCCTAAAATATCTAATGTCAAAGGCCATATTGACAGGGAGACTCGCTAAATGGGCCCTGCTCTTGATGGAGTTTTCAATAACCTATCAGCCTCTTAAGGCAGTGAAAGGCCAAGCCATCGCCGACTTCCTTGCTGAGCATCCAATACCTGCCGGTTCTCCTCTAAATTGCGATTTGCCGGACGAACATGCGTTTGACGCGATCGACGGTGGTGATACCCGATGGGAACTTTATTTCGATGGAGCGTCCTCCGTAAAGAAGCACAAACAAAGTACCCCAATGATCAAATCGGGGGTAGGCCTCATCTTCGTAACTCCACAGGGAGGGATAATGCGCTTCGCTTTCTCCTTAACGGAGCCGAGGACGAATAACGAAGCTGAATACGAAGCTTTGATAGCAGGCCACGAGATCGCCATTGACATGGGAATTGAAAACCTCCTCATATACGGGAATTCTCAACTGGTCGTTAGTCAAGTAAACGACAACTACCAAACGTGCAAACCGGAGTTGGTAAAGTACGGTGAAAAGGTGCAACAACTGTTGACCCAAATTCCCTCCTACACTTTGGAAAGCATACCACGCGCGGAAAATAGCAAAGCGGACGCGTTAGCTAAGCTCGCTAAAGAACTAGCTGACGAGAACCTCGATGACGTCAGAGTCGTGGTACAAAGCTGTCGAGTGCTCGCCCCAGCAGAACTATCTCCGGAATCATCCGAAGAAAAGGGGGCGACTGAGCAGACGACCCTACAAATAAAAGACCGTGAAAAGGCCGAGGACTGGAGGGAAGTCTTCATAGACTACTTTAAGTCCTACCGAATGCCCAAAGAAGCGTCCTCAAGATATCAGCTCATGAAACAAGCTCTATCTTTCGCTTTCGTCAACGATACTCTATACAAGAGATCGTTTGATTCTCTATGGCTGAGATGCTTAGGACCTGACGAAGCAGAAAAAGTCATTCAGGAAGTTCATGACGAAATCTGTGGTTCTCATCAAGCAGGCCCGAAGATGAAGTTAAAAATTAAACGGATGGGTTACTACTGGCCCACGATGATCCAGGACTGCCTCGAATATGCGAAGCAATGCCACTCATGCCAAATCCATGGGGATTTCATCCACCGGCATCCGAATCCACTACATCCAACGGTGGTTAGCTGGCAATTCGAAATGTGGGGAACTGACATAGTCGGCCCATCGAACCGGCATCGTCCAGGGGACATCGTTTCATCTTGGCGACGACTGATTACTTCTCCAAATGGGCAGAAGCAGTACCGTTGAGGGAAGTGAAGACGGAGAATATCCTCCACTTTTTCAAGACGCAAGTCATTTATCGGTTTGGAACGCCAAGACGGATCATCTCTAATAACGGGCCAGCCTACAGAAGCCATAAGATCAACCGCTTCGCGCAACAACACAATATAGACTGGAGATATTCCTCAGTTTATAATCCCCGGGCTAACGGTCTAGCTGAGGCCTTCAACAAGACCTTGACAAAGATCATGAAGAAGACGGTGTCCTGAAATAAGAAAGACTGGCATGAGAGACTGCAAGAAGCTCTTTGGGCGTATCGAACTACGTTCAAGACGGCCACGAGTGCGACGCCATACGCATTGGTATTCGGTATGGAAGCAGTACTCCCCCTCGAGATAGAGCTACCTTCTCTACGAATGGCAGTCCAACACGAGTTGACAAACGAAGAAAATGCTCACCTTCGGCTTGAGGAGCTTGACGCCCTTGATGAAACCCGGCTCATAGCGCTGTAGGGTTCCTAGGCACCCTAACGAGGTCTCACAAGGCATCAACCATGCCAATTTCAAATTTAAACGGTGCCGAGAAACCCTAGAACGGATCATTGGCTAGATTTCTAAGCGAAACAATAAACTAGTTAACACTTAACTACAAGTAAACGGAAATACAACCTTTGTAGATCCGGTGCTCCACCTCCATAGCTCCACAACGAAGTCCCCTCGCTGTCCAAATGAATTCCCGGGCTCTAGCGTCGGCTTCGTCGGAGAAATGGTGAGCTAGGTCGTCGATGTCCATGCCGAAGATGATCTACGTCAAGGCATCGCTAGATCAAGCTCCACCTTCACCAAGCCATGAAAACTTGTGAAGGAAACACCCTATACTACTTGGCAAGAGGTAGAGGATGAAGAAATAGGAAGTGGGTAGACTTTAGAATTGGATTTCTCACTCATTTTCATCAATCACCATTGATGAAGTGAAGGTTTCTTCATTGAAGAAGATGAAGAAGAAGATGATGATGATTATGATAAGTTAATAAAAATAGAAAAGAAATATAATACTTATCATAAATTTAACCATGGTAAAGTGTAGAGAATTAACTTTAGTTAGGTGGAATGGTTAGGGTTAGAGAAGAAGACAAGAATGGTTGCTTTGGTCAAAGTTGCATGAAGCTTGAAGAAGCTTCTAAGAAAGCAACCATTTGTTTTCTTTTCTCATTCTTTTCATCCAAAAAGAAATAGATAAATGAATGAATAAATAAATAAGCAAATAATAAACCCTAACCATTTCATTAACCAAGGTTTAATTCTTTATACTTAACCAATTTTACATGCACCATCAAACATGATACAAGCATGTGCACAAAATCATATCACAAATATAATGCGCACATCCGAGCGATAAAATCCATTTAAAGTGAACCGATACTAGTTAATGCAAAGTAATATATCAAGTATATAATTATGCATTAAATCATTAAATCAACACTTGATTTAACGATCCGGTCATATCGCATATAACCGACTAATATCCAATGTATCGATTTATCGAATCAATCTTTGATTCGATAACTAGGTTATATCGCATACAACCATTCGACACATTGTTCGCGAGAATGAAATACGGTATCACATACACGCATTATTCTCGGTCTCGCACATATCTCATATGCGCTCCTATTTCGTTTCGCTTGAGCCAGGAAACCTCTGTGTAGGACTCTAAAGACTTATCAATACGCAGGCAGCAGATGATGATCATATCAAACATCCACAAGCCACAAGCGGTCTGCTAAACGTAACGGCCAGCCGGGTATTGAGCGATCAGAAGATCGACGAGCAAGCCCGCTCACACTCCAGTGAATCCAACCAGTAACACTACCGTACAGTCCGGTCTGATCGTCTGATATGTCGCATATCTCGCCTAGGGGTGGTAAACGTCAGACCCCAATAGCTCGATAAGTCGTGTCGATATGAGGTCTATAACAATTCGAGAAACTACTGGTAACACTTGTTGGAGATATTGCCCTCAGAGTCAATTATTGGATCACAGGCACGTGATTGCAATGATTGAGGGAGGACCTATCCCGGTAGAACAGTCTTACTCGAGATGATAGTATGCTATCTGGTTTACCTTTATCATCGTGTACTGCTTTAGGTGACCTGACAGGTCGCTATTACACGTTGATAGAGCCCCTAGGATTCTTGCTTGACTGCCAGCAGTATGAGGGCGATCATATAAGTGAGAGCTGGAGTCTATAAGCACATCCTTAAAAGGTCCCTAGTCGTGGGAGTTTCGAGACAGGGCATCGATTCTCCAGAGTAGACTAGTGTATACAGTCGAGACCCCGACGAGGGGCGGTGGCCGGTCTCACAAGCCACTGGTGTCAGTTGGATCACCTAAGATGTATACAGGTGCTCATTGGGTTATGAGTACACCGGACCGGACTCACCGGGAACATGCTAGTTGGTCTTATACCTGACGTCAGATAGCAGTTCCCTGGTGACATGTGTACAGGTTAGTTCATCGACCTGGGGATCGTCATTTGTCTCGTGTGAGTTCCCACTGTGCTTTGATTACTACCCTACCACGGCTCAAAGGAGTCGTGCAAACAGATTTTAGTTGGGTACAGTCCCGAGCCACATGGAGGCAGTGAGCGGATCTTCAGGGGTTCGTCTCTCCCGGTATTGGGGGTGAGGTCGCGCTGTGTCTAGGAGAGCCATTACACGAAGTCCTTGGCCAAGGCAGGAGATTTACTGGTAGGTATTCCAGTAGTATCTCAGGGTGTTCTGGGCTACACTCCGACACGACTTGTACCGCTTTTGGGGGTCTGACTTTTACCAACCCCCTAGGCCCGACATGCGATTCTCATAGACGAACGGACCGGACTGTACGGATATTGTCACTGACAGGCTCAGTAGGGTGTCAGGATGAGTTCGCTCATCGACGTCCCTTTTGGTCAATAGCTGGTGGCCCGTTACGTATTGGCTTATACCTCTGACGTGCTAGTGGTTAAATCCACAGCCATAGTATTGACGAGTCTTTAGAGTCCACCACACTTTCAGTTACTCAGCTTTCGGGCGAAACGCTGTAGAGGCCGTATGGAGATATGGCAGGGTCCGATCAGATACGTGCGGTATTGCACGGATCAGGATCGGACGGTTTGTACTAGAGGCCGTATAGATATATGGCAAGGTTCGATCAGATATGTGCGGTATTGCACGGATCAGGATCGGACGAACATTACTAGCCGGCTTTGGTTTAAGCCGGATCCTAGTTTAGTACAGTGTAGATTTTGTCTCTTTGCATTTGTATCCGGACGGAATACAGATGCGGGTGTGTATGCACAGTATCGGGGTTTTCCTGTAATTTATTACGGGACCAGTTTTCTGGAGTTGCCAGTTTGCATTCCGTTCCGGCCGGTTTTCCTTTGTTCTTTCCCGGCCGGACTTTTCCGATGGAGGGGGTTATTTGCAATTGTGCAAATAACATTTTGTGGAGGGTTTATTTGTGAGATGAGAGATTATGATAGCATCTTTGATTCCCTCCATCACTTTCATTTAATGAGATTAGAAAGGGTATGGAGTGATAAGTATGGTTGTTGTTCTTTGCTTTATGATATGGTCACCATTTCTATCTCCTACACTAACCTCCCTCTTGTTGTTTTGTTCACTCCTCCACCATTCTCATGAGGATATGGCCGGCCACAAATTTGGGAGAGGGGAGAAAATGAGAGTTTTTCATTTGTGAGCTTGTGGCATATTTCCTTCATCTCATTCTCATGTAATGAAAAATGAAAGCACCATTTTTCATACCTTCATTCCTCCATCAAGGCAACCAATACCCCAAAGTGAGACATGCACTCTACACTATATTCTACAGCACATCTTGGGCACGTCGACTTGCCAGCTTCGTGCCCGAGTTGCCTCGGTATTGAGGCGGGAGCCCGTAAAAGATGCAGGCGATGTGGTGCCCTTCCGGCGAGGAGGCGACGACCGGAGTTTCCGCGGGAGATCGGGACGATGACGAGAAGACCGGAGGACTCGGATCACTCGGTATATCTCTTCCCTATCTTGTTAGTTAGCTAGGACAAGTTTAATGGCCTGATCCGGGGTTTAGTGCGCGGTGGTGCCGGTTTGCAAAGTTCGCAAAATTAAAGTTTATCACCGTTTCCGCATTTGGCCGTCGGATTGACGACCGGGGCGCCGCCGTGCACTTACAGTGGTATCAGAGCCTCGCCATTAACTTTGTCTAGCTTCGTTTGATGTGTTTTGCATTTCCGATCGACCAAAATTCCAAAAAACTACATTTTCACTCACATCAGTTTTCTGTCGAAATTTTTTGATGTCCAAAAATTTTTCAGGTTGTCTCAGAATGATGTGCAGGGAGTTCTAAGACTGCTGTAAAAATTCGACGCAGTGACTCGATCACTGAAGCGCGGAACCGCGGCCAAAACCCCCCTTGGGCCGCGGTTCCGCCGCACTTTGGTGTTGTCACTGTATCATTTTTTTCCAGTGGGCTTCTGGGCTTATTTTAGGGGTTTTGGAATATTAATATTGGGCCCAGATTTTCTGTGAGTGCTACAGTATTGCTTGGGGGCCCACTTGTTAATTTTTGATCGATCGGATATTTTAAACACATTATTTCACAGTATTTACATTATATCTGCGACCGTGAATGTCACTTGATCGGTAAATCCAGTCTAACTGCTATAGCCCGGTTAGACGGATTTGCGAACGTGATTTTCACGTTGATGTTCTATGTATTTGCTGTGATGTTGCGGATCGGTCGTGGGGGATAGCCTGGATGCAATGCTAGTACAGTTTCTGTTGTATTATGTACATTTGATATTGCGGGGTGAGCGTCCGACATGTGGACTGCCGTCACTGCCTGTTTGTATTATTATTTTGGGGCACGACCAGGTTGCGGTCGATGTACCCGTTGTATGTATATTTTACTTTCTGTACTAGGGTTACCCCGCGGAGGGGTGCACGGATAGCCGGGTTCTAGAAGGCAACAAGCCCGCATCTCATGGCATTGGGACGGAGGGGGCTTCACTCCAGGATTGGCGGGCTATTCGCCGCACTCGTAGGGGGTACAGGTTGACCCAGGAGGGGTGCCCAAGTTACCGGATTTCGTGAAGTGCTGGGTGGTCCATTCACGGTGCTGAGGGGGCTGCCTCGCTTCAGGTTTTGGCGGGTGACTTGCCGCGCCCGTAGGGGTCTAGGTTTTCATTGCACAGGCTATCCACACGACCAGGGGAACGTCGGGTTTCAGTAGTGGCTCTGTGAAACCCGGGGATCCCAGATATCTGTATTGTTCTGTGATGCTGTACATTTCTGTGATGTTGCATTTTATTCACGCCTTGAGCGAAATACTATATATTGGTATATATATTAGTAGATGTTGTATATGTTTTTCATCCGCGCTAGTCCAGTCCCCGCTCTGCCGTTAGTTAGCTAACCTAACGGGTGATGACGGGACCCAGTGGCGAATGCGGATGGCATATACGTACATCAGTATATTTTCGTTCTTTATGGTGTGATCAATTGATGGGACTGCATTGATTCGGATCAATGCAAGATAAACAAACCTATTCTGATGTTGTTGGAACACTTTTCAAAAAGCTGTTATTGCAAGGACGTTCTCTTTTGTTTTGCATCGTGGTATTCAGTTGGAATATCCTGCTCCTCAGTCGACGAGGCAAGGGCCGAGATCCCTTCACCGGGAGTGACCCCTTGGACAGAAGTTTGCGTCAGGGCATTAACTTCACTATAGCCGATTACTTTTGCTTTGCATCGCGGTATTCATTTGGAATATCCTGCACCCCATTCTACGGGGAAAGAGCCGAGATCCCTTCACCGGGAGTGACCTCTTTAGTAAAGGTTTTCGTCACTATATTTTCTTAAAAAGCTATCCGTTCCTTCAACGATATCAAGTTCATTACGTTAAAGGTTTTCGCCAGAAACCATTCGTAGCCCTCCGTCGTTTCAGACGGGTAGCACGTAGTATTCATGCTATGTTTGTTGACCTTCGTCAAGGTATAGTGTATGGTAGCTGCTTGTTACCGTTCTGCTGCATAGATAGATGTGTTGGTTTGGGACAGTCGTATAGCCTTGTTGACCTTCGTCAAGGGCTTGTACGGGTGGGTTCAAATTAACCTGGACAATGACGGGTGGAACTTGACATGTGACTTATGATTTGTTGACCTTCGTCAAGGTCATAAGAGCATGGGGTAAAAATCACATCGGGAGTTTCAAAAGAACTGAAACTTGCCAGATATGCGCGTACCTTCTGGAGTGTGATACCGTGAGCGGATTCCGTCACGTTATCATGCGATGATAGTTGGATCCCGATTCCCACTGATGAGTTAGTTTACTCCTCGGGTGACCCCGACTAATTCTTCTTTCAGGTTTGGAGGAGAATTTGAGGTACAGTGGGAGGTTTCCAGATTAGATAAATTGGTAACCATTCTGATCTAGGTTAGAGTGCACGCTGAGTGTTTCTTTTCTCTCTCTCTTTGGCAGCGACCATTGACCCGACCCCAGACTTTGACTCAGTGACCAAGTTGACCGAACCTTCTTAACACTGGCTTTTGGATTGTCAGAGTTGCAAACCTCATTGCCACTCCTACTTTTACCCTTTTCTCCAGGACACCCCGTATTACTACGAACGTCCACTTCCATTGGACAAAACCATCGTATGGTTAGATACGAACTCGAAGGAATTTATTCGAGGATGGTTTCCGGTTTTGGAGAAAACGGATAGGATTATTCAGTTGTCTTTTCCTTTTACCTTCTCTCAGGTTGCGAGTACACCTTGGTTTAGGAGATAGTACACCTATTATGCAAATTAGATAGTCTTCTTCCAAACCTTAGGCTGGTGCCGATCGGTAGGGAATGAAAAAAACCAATTAGCATAACGATGGTGTGCAGAAGGTATTAAGATTAAGACAAAGCAAGGGATTAGTAAGAGGGCAAAGTGAATTGCGACTGATATTCACGACCAAACCAAGTATTTCTTCGCCAATCCTAAATCACCTTTGTATTTCTCCAGGACACTCCGTATCACTACGAAGATCCACAGTTTATTGGATACTCCATCGTATGGTTATATACGAACTCGAAAGGAACTTGTTCCAGTTTGGGGATGGATTCTGGTCCAGGAGAAATAGGAATAAGGTTTATTCAGTTGTCTTTTATCTTCACCTTCTCTTGCATTGCGAGTGCTCCTAGGATTAGGACAGTACACCCATTATGCTTATTGGATAGTCTTCTTCCAAGCCATAGGCTGGTGCCGAACGGCAGGGAAGGAAGAAAACCAATTGGCCTAAATGGGTGTGCAGAAGGTAATGACTAAAGACATATAAAGGGATTTGGAGAGGTGGCAAAGAATTATACGGTTATAGTTGTGAATCTGGATAATGGTAGAGGCATTACTAGGAATACCAGGATACCCCATCGAAACATTTCAATGTTTCAGTTCAACTGTGTACTGTTAAAAGAAAACTGATTTCCTGATTTGACACTTGCTCCAGGGTATGTATTTACCCGGTTTGATTCTCACATCTGTATGACTTTACAGATGATGAGTGGGAGTAAGTTATTGGGAATTGGGTGATCATCCTCATTATATCGGGATTCGTTGTAATCAGTGATATTTGAGGAGATCATCTGGGCTGTTTGCCGGTCGGCAAATATTTGGTTTTGAATATCCGCTGTTGTGCACCAATTTCAAATTGATATATCTGTACGTCTATTTTCATAGAGTGAGATATACCTTTTGATATTATGTCGATGACATTTACCTATATCAGTGGATGGTTAGGTAAGGAGCATTAAACAGCGGTGTAATTCTTCTTAACCATAAGTACAGTTTTCAACCTACGACACACAGTGAAAGAGTTGTTAGACTCGGCGGACTTATACAGAGTATTGTATGTTGTCCAGTGTCTATTAGGACAGAGGGGTTGGTCCTCATACTATATTCTGTTTACTTTTAACTTCTCTAGTTCTTAGACATGTGTTTCGTAGAAACACAGGGTCTAAGTTTTGAGGAGTTATAGGTATTTGAATAGAGTAGAGAACCAGGTGTAGCAAGTATCGGGATTCTTCAAGGAGATCGAAGATGTAGATACTTGTGTATGCTATTCAGATGATAATAATAATAAAGAGAAATTGCTTCTCTTTCAGGTTACTCATAATTGAAAGCATTCCTAAGTTGAGTAACGCTGATTGGCCTCTCTCCATTTAGTTGACATGCACTGGAGACAGCTGCATGATTTGAATCTGGTTCAATTAAATCAGTGCCTCTGGTTCTATATTGGATATAGTACAGTTCATATCTTAACATTGTTAAGGTACGGGGAGTTGTCCGGCTTATGATTAAAACCAGACTCTGGATAACTCAAGGCACGTTTCTGTAATGGCTGTTTGTGGGTTGACCCAGGTTATGACGAGGGTTGACTTTCTACCATCTGGAAGATCAATAGAAATATTGTTCTAGACTCGCCACAGTTTTATTAAAAATGGTTTTTTTTTTCAAAAACAGTAGTGGGAGTATGGTAGAACTGGAAGTGATTCCAGAACCGCAAACGATTACTGAAGATTTGATAAGGAACCTAAAGATTCAATCTGTTTTGACATTCCATTGGCCACTCCGCAGATACGGTGGATAACTTCAGGCACCCGAGAGGTACTCCGGTAGCCTCAAGGACGGTGACAGGGAAGTTCTTGTTTACCCACACTTGCCATTGCTATTATTCCAGGCTGCGAGACCCGGTGGGAGCATGAGTATAGCGTCGTTCTAAACTAGCTTTAGAAGTACACGTCTATATGACTCTGCCAGAGGGTTGTCGTAGTCAGTGGGAGCAGCGGAAGCATTGGTGGATATCAGGCTTATGTCTATTTATAGACTAAAGCAGATATAGTGGAGATAGATCATCTATTTCTGATGTGACAGTCATGGGTTTGACGTCATCAGAATAGGGGATGGATCTGTTGAGAAGGTAGTAGGGTGTGATGTCATGGTATTTGGATGACATACACAAAGTAGGAAAGGAAACTCCTATACTACGATCGGTTATTCTTTGGTTGTCACACAGTGGTTTCTCCACAAGGGACTTGGACATTATATCAGACATACTGGTTACTAGATCTATGGTTTTAGATCTAGATTTGGGTGGTTTCCCAATCAGGGTACTTCGACAACATTCTAAGAGTATTTAGAATGGACGACTCCTGGCACGGTAGTGTACCTGCAGGTGATGGAGTCACCCTCTCTAAAGGTGTCTTATAGACTAAAGTAGAGAGGGATATGCATGATTGGCAGATCACTTGCTTAGGCAATTGAGTCAATCATGAGATGTCAAGTACCACACCAGATGTTGTTCTTGCACTAGATGCAATAAGTTGACATTGATCCAATCCTGGAGAAACAGTCGGAAGCAGTTTTAGAACATAAGTGGATGTTCTAGGGATATGATAACGACAGCCTCATATGGGAGACAGTTATCATTCCAGGCTTCCAAGGTGACATGGACGACAAGGAGGTTGTCAGAGTTATAGTTTTCCTTCTGACGAGGGGCAGTATTTTGGACAGGTAGTCCAAGGAAATACTGAGGGTGGCATGGCGCAGGATACTGATTAAGTTCAGTTGACGATACAGCCTAAGAAGTTTGGATTTGGAGTTCATTTATGAGCTCGGTCCCATCAGATATCCAGACACTCTAAGACAGGTATTGCTCATTTCGGGAGATGGCTTTCTCCGCGAACTTGAGTTTTAGAGAGACATAGAAAGAAACTTCAGAGCGGATCCACTCGCTGAGGCTATTCCTCGAACGCAATAGTTTCGCAAACAGGCTTTGTGCGACTGACTAGTAGAGGAGTTGGGTGTTCGGTATCACACGGGCTGTGAGTATGCGACATCGCAATAATTAGCCTTGAGTGCAAGTGGGAGATTGTTGGAGATAGTGCCCTCAGAGTCAATTATTGGATCACAGGCACGTGATTGCAATGATTGAGGGAGGACCTATCCCGGTAGAACAGTCTTACTCAAGATGATAGTATGCTATCTGGTTTACCTTTATCATCGTGTACTGCTTTAGGTGACCTGACAGGTCGCTATTACACGTTGATAGAGCCTCTAGGATTCTTGCTTGACTGCCAGCAGTATGAGGGCGATCATATAAGTGAGAGCTGGAGTCTATAAGCACATCCTTAAAAGGTCCCTAGTCGTGGGAGTTTCGAGAGAGGGCATCGATTCTCCAGAGTAGACTAGTGTATACAGTCGAGACCCCGACGAGGGGCGGTGGCCGGTCTCACAAGCCACTGGTGTCAGTTGGATCACCTAAGATGTATACAGGTGCTCATTGGGTTATGAGTACACCGGACAGGACTCGCCGGGAACATGCTAGTTGGTCTTATACCTGACGTCAGATAGCAGTTCCCTGGTGACATGTGTACAGGTTAGTTCATCGACCTGGGGATCGTCATTTGTCTCGTGTGAGTTCCCACTGTGCTTTGATTACTACCCTACCACGGCTCAAAGGAGTCAAGCAAACAGGTTTTAGTTGGGTACAGTCCCGAGCCACATGGAGGCAGTGAGCGGATCTTCAGGGGTTCGTCTCTCCCGGTATTGGGGGTGAGGTCGCGCTGTGTCTAGGAGAGCCATTATACGAAGTCCTTGGCCAAGGCAGGAGATTTACTGGTAGGTATTCCAGTAGTATCTCAGGGTGTTCTGGGCTACACTCCGACACGACTTGTACCGCTTTTGGGGGTCTGAATTTTACCAACCCCCTACGCCCGACATGCGATGCTCATAGACGAACGGACCGGACTGTACGGATATTGTCACTGACAGGCTCAGTAGGGTGTCAGGATGAGTTCGCTCATCGACGTCCCTTTTGGTCAATAGCTGGTGGCCCGTTACGTATTGGCTTATACCTCTGACGTGCTAGTGGTTAAATCCACAGCCATAGTATTGACGAGTCTTTAGAGTCCACCACACTTTCAGTTACTCAGCTTTCGGGCGAAACGCTGTAGAGGCCGTATGGAGATATGGCAGGGTCCGATCAGATACGTGCGGTATTGCACGGATCAGGATCGGACGGTTTGTACTAGAGGCCGTATAGATATATGGCAGGGTTCGATCAGATACGTGCGGTATTGCACGGATCAGGATCGGACGAACATTACTAGCCGGCTTTGGTTTAAGCCGGATCCTAGTTTAGTACAGTGTAGATTTTGTCTCTTTGCATTTGTATCCGGACGGAATACAGATGCGGGTGTGTATGCACAGTATCGGGGTTTTCCTGTAATTTATTACGGGACCAGTTTTCTGGAGTTGCCAGTTTGCATTCCGTTCCGGCCGGTTTTCCTTTGTTCTTTCCCGGCCGGACTTTTCCGATGGAGGGGGTTATTTGCAATTGTGCAAATAACATTTTGTGGAGGGTTTATTTGTGAGATGAGAGATTATGATAGCATCTTTGATTCCCTCCATCACTTGCATTTAATGAGATTAGAAAGGGTATGGAGTGATAAGTATGGTTGTTGTTCTTTGCTTTATGATATGGTCACCATTTCTATCTCCTACACTAACCTCCCTCTTGTTGTTTTGTTCACTCCTCCACCATTCTCATGAGGATATGGCCGGCCACAAATTTGGGAGAGGGGAGAAAATTAGAGTTTTTCATTTGTGAGCTTGTGGCATATTTCCTTCATTTCATTCTCATGTAATGAAAAATGAAAGCACCATTTTTCATACCTTCATTCCTCCATCAAGGAAACCAATACCCCAAAGTGAGAAATGCACTCTACACTATATTCTACAGCACATCTTGGGCACGTCGACTTGCCAGCTTCGTGCCCGAGTTGCCTCGGTATTGAGGCGGGAGCCCGTAAAAGATGCAGGCGATGTGGTGCCCTTCCGGCGAGGAGGCGACGACCGGAGTTTCCGCGGGAGATCGGGACGATGACGAGAAGACCGGAGGACTCGGATCACTCGGTATATCTCTTCCCTATCTTGTTAGTTAGCTAGGACAAGTTTAATGGCCCGATCCGGGGTTTAGTGCGCGGTGGTGCCGGTTTGCAAAGTTCGCAAAATTAATGTTTATCACCGTTTCCGCATTTGGCCGTCAGATTGACGACCGGGGCGCCGCCGTGCACTTAGAACACTTACCAGTAAATATCAGCAACCCTGGCCAGGGATTTCCTATTATAGCCAATCGAACACAGCACAACATCAACTCCCTATACCGGGAGAGACGAATCCCCTCCTATCGCTCATTGCCTCCATGTGACTCGGGACTGTACCCAAAAACCACCATTTTGCACGCCCTCTTGGACGTGGTAAGATGGAAATCAAAGCACAGTAGGAACCACACAAGACTCTATGACGATCTCGGGTCAACAGACTTCTCTGTACCAGTGTCACCAGAGAACTGCCATCTGACGTAAGGTATAATACCATCTGGGAGTTCTCGGCGAGTCCGTCCAGTGTACCCAGTCTCCACTGAGCACCCGTAGATCATCTCTGATGTCAAACACCAATGGATATGGGATCATCCATCGCCCATCTGTATGGGTCGAGAAGGTATACGCTAGTCTACTCTGGTATATCGATGCCCCGTCTCGATACACCCACGACTAGGGACTTTGAAGGATGTACTTATGGACTACCATGTCCCCACTAGTATGATCCGCATCATACTCCAGGTAGTCAAGTACAGATCCTAAGGGCTTTACCAACATGTAACAGAGAGACAATCAGTGTACACGTTAAGGTAAAGTACAACCAGATAGCATACTATCATGTCGAGCAAGAAAGTCCTCCCTATATACGTCCCAGCATCCACTACAATATACATCATATGTACAGTAATGGCCTCTAGGGCATATATATAACTAACAATCTCCCACTTGCACTAGGGCCATCTGTAGCAGTGGTTGTAGTATCTCATACTCAACCATCCCATAAAAGTCTCTCTCTGGGAAAAGTCCTTTGTGAGTGGATCCGCCGTGTTGTCCTCTGAGTCTACTCTCCTAACCTCGATCACCCTGGAGATCAACCATCTCCATGATCAGGTAATACTGCCTTAGAATATGTCTGGATCACTGATGGGACCTGCGTTCCTTGGCATAAGCCACAACTCCATTGTCACACAATGGGAGGAACATAGTTCATCTCATGAACCAATATACACCCAAACAGCCTCTTTGGTAGCATCTTAAGTAGCGATGTATCCAGCCTTTATCGTCTAGTATGCCACGGTATCTAGCTTGGAACTCTTCCAACATACCGTCCCTTTACTGATGGTAAAGACAATGCCTGCGACTGACATTCAGTCGTCCTTATCACCCTGGAACCCTTCCAGTGATTCTCCTCAGGATCAGTTGATAACATCTCACTACAACTAGTGAGTATCCTAACATCCAATTAGATCTATCTCATAGATGCAAATCAAGGATTTAGGAGGTATCACTTTGATCCTTTATGGAGAATCATTGTGATAAGCGAAGATTGACCGAGCGTAGCATAGGAAACTCCTTCCCTATCAAGAGTATGTCATCCACGTACTCTACGAGGATCATCACCATACTCCCTACTACCCTTTTGTTTATACAAGGTTCATCTACAATTTTGATGATGTCAAACTGTTTGACTACTTCATCAAAACAGATGTTCCAACTCCGCGATGCCTGCTTTAACCTATAGAGCATCTTGTACACGTTTCCGCTGCTCCCACTGTCTGCGAAGCCCTCTGGCTGTGTACTTATAGACGTTCTCTTCTAAAACATCATTTAGAAAAGCAGTCATGGCACCCAACCGCCAGATATCGTAGTCATGGTATGTAGCCGTGGCAAGTAGGATCTGGATGGACTTAACCATAGATCCTTAGAAAAGGTTTCATCATAATCCACGCCTGGTCGATGACGAAAACCTTTAACAAGTCAAGATTTGAAAGTCTCAACTTTTCCATCTACACCAAGTAATCTTCTCAAGATATACTTGCTCCTGATGGGGATTTAACCCTTCAGATATAGCAACTAAAGTCCATACTTTGTTGGTGTATAAGGATTCCATCTCAGATCGATAAGCATCCATCCATTCTTACAGAGTCCCACTCCTGATGGCCAGCTCGAAACTAGTTGGGTCATCATCTCATGATGCAATCCTCGCTCCCACTTTCATAGAGAAACCGAAGTAGCTCTCAGGTGGATGAGGAACCCTACTAGATCGGCGGAGAGGCTGAGGTTCGTTGGTAACTATTGAATCCTTTGGTTCTGTCAAATCATCAGCTGCAGTTTTGTATAGATGGAACCTTTCCAGTTTTACATAACAGACCTTGCCTCGAGCTTGTCCGGATTTTGCTTTTCAGACATAGCCCGGACAACCCCAAATCTTAATCAACTTAAGATATGGGCTCTTCCCTTTCCATATCATATATGAAGTGGTAGGCAACTGATTTGATTGGAACCCTATTCAATAGGTATGCAGCTTCTCAAGTGCATAACTCCCAAAAGGAAATAGGTAACTCAGTAGTACTCATCATAGAGCACACCTTATCATATAGGGTGTTATTGCTCCGCCCCGATACACCATCGTGCTATGGTGTATACGGAGGAGTAATGCTGAGAGAGAATCTCATTCTCCTTTAGAATAATCCAGGATTTCCGTACTCAAGTATTCTCCTCCTCGATCTCATCATAGGACATAATACTTATACCCTTTTTGGTTCTCTACTTCTAACTTATATTCTGTGAATATCTCAAAAGGTTCAGACTTGTGTTTCAACAGGAACATATGTCTGAGTCTCGAGAGATCATCAAAGAATGTAATGAAGTAAAAAGAACCTGTCTTGGCATGTGTAAACAGGGGACCTTCATACATCAACATGTATCATCCCAAGAGTTTACATAACTCTTTCTCTGTTTCCAATAAACGGAGCTATGGTCATTTTATCTTTGTGACATGACTGGCGAGTTTCACAAGATGTAAATTCAAACTAATTTAAATATGCATCTTTATGTAACTCTAGCTAGTCGGGTCACATTGATATGACCTAGTCTACAATACCTCAAGAAGAATTCGTTCATTTCTGAACTCTTCCTCTTTTGTGTGTTCCGTATACTAAAGAACTGTAGTTTGATTTAGAACATCAATGCTTTTAGATAACGTGCCTGAACCGATCAACTTTTGATATAGGAAATGTTCAAAACATTATCCATCTGTACAAAATTTTATCATTTCTTTACTTATAAAGAGACTAATATGATTTTGTATATCAGGTTCGGTATCTAATAACATTCGTTCAGAATCAATGTATTGGTAATACAGGGTGACAGTGACCAACAGACTTGGCTGCAACACTTGCCCCGTTTTCTGCCTCATGAAACTTATCACCCATTCTCAGTTCTCTACCTAGCTGTAGCCCTATGTAACAGATTACATATCTGGGATCTTGATCTGGTATCACATACCCAGTACGTAGAGGATACAGAGAAACAGTTCTTTGTAATGAACACACCCGAAGATGATGCATTAGCATGCACTCTCTTCGTTTGGGCGGCACGGGAAATCTGGTATTCCCCAATTTCCTGCTCTTTCTTATAACAATTATAAGTTGGAGCGGGACCAACGTTCCCCAGCTCAGTATAACAAGCGGGTTCGGTCAATAATCCGTATTATTATCTTGATTAAGGCGTGATATGGTCGCTACCTGGAGAGAGAGAGAAGAAAACACTCAGCGTGCACTCTTGCAAGAATAGATTGGTTATTATTTTATCTAATCAGGATGGCTCCCACTGCTTTTTATCAAATCTTCCTTCAAACCCTAAAAGGAAAGACTAGCCGGGATTAATTACACACTACAAGTTCGCCAATCTTTCAGCCAGGCCAGTGTCGGTACTTTGAGGGAGGTCCCCCGTGCTTTCGCACGAACCTAATTAATGTAAACCTCGTTTTCCCAGAGGCATAACCCCGTTGACACCTTTCTAGACACCTACTTGATCGGCTAATTGTAATGTATAAAACTCTCCCAGGAGTAACTCTTACTCGCAGCGGGTATCGGGATCCAACTATCTCATAGAAGGTATGCAATCTCATTGCAAATTTCAACACTTGAAATTCCCGATAATATTTTGCCCCTAGCAGCTATATGACCTTAACATAGTCAACAAATCATAAGTGCTAGTCAAGTTCAACCCGTCATTTCCCGATTGAATTAAACCCACCCGCACGACCCTTAACATAGTCAACAAAGTCGGACGACTACCCTAATCCAATCACATCATATGCTTATGCAGATAAGCACTAGTTAGCTACCGTACACTACGCCTTGACGGAGGCCAAACAACCGCAGCACGAATACTAACTAGTACGTATCTGAAATGACGGAGGGCTACGACAGGTTTTTTCTGAAAACTTTTTGCGTAATGAACTTGATATCGTTGTAGAATCAAATGATTTTGAAATGGAGTGTCTTTGAGGCTTTTCTAGTTTTGCTAAAGGAGTCACTCCCGGTGAAGGGATCGTCGGTCCTTTCCTCGTCGAATGAGGTGCGGGATATATCATATATATCACTGTGCAAAGAAAAAACTCTTAAAAGCTTTCAAAAGACAAACCGAGCGTGTAGCATCTGCCAGTTATTGCTAAAGGAGTCACTCCCGGTGAAGGGATCTCGGTCCTTTCCTCATCGAATAAGGTGCAGGATATATCACATATACCGCTGTGCAAAGCAAGAACTGTAGCTACCTGTTTTATTTTGAAATTCAATTCTACAACATCTTAGGTTTCTTTTATTTCATTAATCTCATTAATGAAGTCCCATCATTTAAGTACCTAAACATCACAGATAAATACGACGTACACTTATGCCATCCGCATTCGCCTCGATGTCCCCTCGTGCACCGTTAGGTTAGGTAACTAACGACAGAGCGGGGCAGGGCTAGCACGGGTGTAAAACATAAGTAACTCCTATATAATATATCATATATACTATATATTGTATCTATCACAGAACATCATATGATCACATCACAGATATCGCAGCAGAAGAAACATATGAAATATTGGATATACTAGGACATCCGTGTTTTCAATACGAGCCAGTATAAAACACGGATTCCACGGTCGTGATGAATAGCCAAACCCACACCCCTAGACCCCTACGAGAGCGGCAAGCAACCCTACCAATTCTAGAGTTAGGAGACCCGGACTCGACTCCTCGAGTTGGTCTCCCACTGGACTCCAGAACCCGGTTACTTGTGCCCTCCTCCTTGGGTCTATCCTAGTGCGGAAAAGTAAATAATATACAAAGGGTGACAACTTCCGCTACCTGGAAGTGCCCCAATAAAAGAATATTACATACAAGTTTTTACATGAATGAAAATGAAAAAACACTCATCTCACATAAAAACCCCCGGCTATTCAAACACGACGATCCAATATAACATATCCAGCAACACATAACATCACATGTCATCAAAGTAAGTAAATATGCGCATCCCAATTGTCGTTGATATATAGCAACGAAACCGGCGATATCACATATTACACTTACGGTCACAGAAAAGAAAGTGTAAAACTACAACAGTTGGAATCCGCAACCTGCATAGACATCGCATGCCTAATCAAATGAATACCTTAGACATCACATGCCTAACAATTATAAACCCCGTATTTTAGTCTCAAAATCGAAAACACTTTTCAATATCAAGTCGGGCAATTCAACAAGATTCCCGACATCCTGATCGAATGCTCGTCGCAAACTTCAGTAGGCGGCCGCACCCACGACGCCGTCGACGAAGTGCACCAAGGCGGAACACCGCTGCCGCGAGCACCCTAACGGATGCTTTCGGCGACGGGGTTCTCCTACAGTCACTTGGTCGGGGCTATGGAGTGAGGCTGTCTATTAAGTTTACCCGGCGAGTATCCGCGTACGCTACGTGATTGCGACGGACTTTTGATCACATCAAAATTCCGTGGCAACCGATCAAGTGAGACTAAACTGCTATGTTTATAACATTCATTTAGTTATCTCATAACTCTTTGTGAATTCCAATTATTGTATCACATTCCAGATAATTAGAAAATGTTAAACTTTCCGATCGAACAATCGAACACCCAAGTTTTCCCGATATAGATCAACACATGAAATAAGTCTAACAACATTCAGTTCGTGCCTCAGTACCAACGGTCCAGCCGTAGAAGGGTCAAGCCAACGCCTCACATGTGGCACGCCGTACTGCCCCAAACCCGAAGGTTCAAAGGGCAGTTCAAGACGGTCACATAATCGAGTTAAGGTTTGTTGTCTTCTAGAGGGACCATCGCGTTACTTGCACTACTTAGAACGTCGTTAAACTACGGAAAAATCCAACACTTGGAAATTTCCCGACAAGGAAAAAATTGGGTATTTATATCCGGTAGAACTTTTTAACATATCCAAAAATTATCCGGAAAACCACATAGACAAAATTTGATACTCCGATCGAAACACCGAATCCCCAAAACAACCCCAGAAAATTCAACTCTTGAATAAATATTAAAAATTCCCAGAAAACCCAGCATATTAAAATAGGAATTTCTGTGCAACAATGCGAAGGTGACGTCATCACCTAGCCGCGGAACCGCCGCAGAAGCTGGGCTTTTGCCGCGGTTCCGCCGCGGTATGGATGAATCATGGGTCCAATTTTGCTCCGTAATTCATATATTTCCCTGCTGAATTTTTTAGCAATTTTTAATTTGGAAAAATCCACGTTTTCAGAAAAAGTCCAGAGAGCGTGGAAATTTTGGGGTTTCGGTTCGTTCGGACTTCAAATTGCGTCTAGACTTCGCCTAAGGCTCTAGCTAGGCTCTGATACCACTGTAGGGTTCCTAGGCACCCTAACGAGGTCTCACAAGGCATCAACCATGCCAATGTCAAATTTAAACGGTGCCGAGAAACCCTAGAACGGATCGTTGGCTAGATTTCTAAGCGAAACAATAAACTAGTTAACACTTAACTACAAGTAAACGGAAATACAACCTTTGTAGATCCGGTGCTCCACCTCCATAGCTCCGCAACGAAGTCCCCTCGCTGTCCAAATGAATTCCCGGGCTCTAGCGTCGGCTTCGTCGGAGAAATGGTGAGCTAGGTCGTCGATGTCCTTGCCGAAGATGATCTACGTCGAGGCATCGCTAGATCAAGCTCCACCTTCACCAAGCCATGAAAACTTGTGAAGGAAACACCCTATACTACTTGGCAAGAGGTAGAGGATGAAGAAATAGGAAGTGGGTAGACTTTAGAATTGGATTTCTCACTCATTTTCATCAATCACCATTGATGAAGTGAAGGTTTCTTCATTGAAGAAGATGAAGAAGAAGATGATGATGATTATGATAAGTTAATAAAAATAGAAAAGAAATATAATACTTATCATAACTTTAACCATGGTAAAGTGTAGAGAATTAACTTTAGTTAGGTGGAATGGTTAGGGTTAGAGAAGAAGACAAGAATGGTTGCTTTGGTCAAAGTTGCATGAAGCTTGAAGAAGCTTCTAAGAAAGCAACCATTTGTTTTCTTTTCTCATTCTTTTCATCCAAAAAGAAATAGATAAATGAATGAATAAATAAATAAGCAAATAATAAACCCTAACCATTTCATTAACCAAGGTTTAATTCTTTATACTTAACCAATTTTACATGCACCATCAAACATGATACAAGCATGTGCACAAAATCATATCACATATATAATGCGCACATCCGAGCGAGAAAATCCATTTAAAGTGACCCGATACTAGTTAATGCAAAGTAATATATCAAGTATATAATTATGCATTAAATCATTAAATCAACACTTGATTTAACGATCCGGTCATATCGCATATAATCGACTAATATCCAATGTATCGATTTATTGAATCAATCTTCGATTCGATAACTAGGTTATATCGCATACAACCATTCGACACATTGTTCGCGAGAATGAAATACGGTATCACATACACGCATTATTCTCGGTCCCGCACATATCTCATATGCGCTCCTATTTCGTTTCGCTTGAGCCAGGAAACCTCTGTGTAGGACTCTAAAGACTCGTCAATACGCCGGCAGCAGATGATGATCATATCAAACATCCACAAGCCGCAAGCGGTCTGCTAAACGTAACGGCCAGCCGGGTATTGAGCGATCAGAAGATCGACGAGCAAGCCCGCTCACACTCCAGTGAATCCAACTAGTAACACTACCGTACAGTCCGGTCTGATCGTCTGATATGTCGCATATCTCGCCTAGGGGTGGTAAACGTCAGACCCCAATAGCTCGATAAGTCGTGTCGATATGAGGTCTATAACAATTCGAGAAACTACTGGTAACACTTACCAGTAAATCTCAGCAACCCTGGCCTGGGATTTCCTGTTATAGCCAATCGAACACAGCACAACATCAACTCCCTATACCGGGAGAGACGAATCCCCTCCTATCGCTTATTGCCTCCATGTGACTCGGGACTGTACCCAAAAACCACCGTTTTGCACGCCCTCTTGGACGTGGTAAGATGGAAATCAGAGCACAGTGGGAACCACACAAGACTCTATGACGATCTCGGGTCAACAGACTACTCTGTACCAGTGTCACCAGAGAACTGCCATCTGACGTAAGGTATAATACCATCTGGGAGTTCTCGGCGAGTCCGTCCAGTGTACCCAGTCTCCACTGAGCACCCGTATATCATCTCTAATGTCAAACACCAATGGATATGGGATCATCCATCGCCCATCTGTATGGGTCGAGAAGGTATACGCTAGTCTACTCTGGTATATCGATGCCCCGTCTCGATACACCCACGACTAGGGACTTTAAAGGATGTACTTATGGACTACCATGTCCCCACTAGTATGATCCGCATCATAGTCCAGGTAGTCAAGTACAGATCCTAAGGGCTTTACCAACATGTAACAGAGAGACAATCAGTGTACACGTTAAGGTAAAGTACAACCAGATAGCATACTATCATGTCGAGCAAGAAAGTCCTCCCTATATACGTCCCAGCATCCACTACAATATACATCATATGTACAGTAATGGCCTCTAGGGCATACATATAACTAACAAGCGCAACAAAATCTGGAGGCTTACAAAGCGAAAATGACGCGCTCGTATGAAAGATCGACCAGGCCGAGGACATTCCGCCAAGGCGAACTCGTGTTAGTGGTCAAAAGGCCTATGATCCTCAATCGCGCCAAGCGGGGAAAGTTCGAGCCGAACTATGAAGGCTCGTACATCATAGACAAGGTCTACCGGGGTGGAGCCTATCTACTCATGGATATGCACGGTGAAAGGCCTTTCCGGCCAATAAACGGCCGCTTCCTAAAGAAATACTACGCTTAATGAGCCACAGCCTAGGTCAATGATAGATGACGACGACTATGTCCGCTCGCTATCTTCCTAAGCTTAAGCTCTATAAGTAGTAGCCGGCCCTCTCCATGGCGGACCGAAACGTCCTTAAACTAACGACGGACCGAAACGTTCTTAAACTAACGACGGACCGACACGTCCTTAAACTAACGACGGACCGAAACGTCCTTAAACTAACATCGGACCGAAACGTCCTTAAACTAACGACGGACCGAAACGTCCTTAAAACTACTACCGCAGCATCCTTAGGCTGACGAGATGAATAAAAATAAAAAAATAAAAAAACGGTATGTCCATAAGCAAAAAGGGCACGGATGAAAACCCGAAAGGGCTCCGTGAGTAAAAACAGCAGGGCTACCGTCGAGTGTTCGTGAAAACCCGAAAGGGCACGACCTCGTAAAAAAAAGAGAGAAGAGAAAAAAAAGATAAATAATAAAGGTATGTCCATAAGCAAAATGGGCACGGATGAAAACCCGAAAGGGCTCCGTGAGTAAAAACAGCAGGACTACCGACGAGTGCTTGTGAAAACCCGAAAGGACGCAAACTCGTTAAAGGACACTTGCAGGGTCCTCACGACCTTGTAAGGAGAAACCACCCGCGTGAGATCCTTACGACTCACAAGGGAGCAACACACTTAGGGATCCTCATGATTCCTAAGGAGAAAATACACTTGCGAGATCCTCATGACTCGCAAGGAGAACTCTCTTATGGGACACTCACGGCTCATAAGACTTGAAAGTCTTAAGTCACAGAGACCTAAACCTGTGCTTAAGAAAAATCCCCCATAACCTTCGACAATGCCCTACAAGCAGCTCATACTGACCCTTGTATACAATCCACGGGCGCGAATAAACATTTCCCCAGCAAAGTCCCACCCGTGACTAGGGGTATGTCCCTATAGTGAACAACTCTTATAAGTCTTCTCGACTTATAAGGAGAAAGCCCTCTTGTAGGATCCTTATGACTTACAGAGGAATATACACTTAGGAATCCTCACGATTCCTAGGGAGAAAATACACCTACAAGATCCTCACGACTTGTAGGGAGAAATACCTTTGTGAGACCCTTACGGCTCATGAAGTCAAAAGCCTTAGTCGACAGGACCCTAACCCTGGTTTGCTAAGCCACCTTTGTTCAATATCGACAGAGGCAGATGATGATTCGCTCCTGGCCATATCCCAGTTGTAGCGGTGCTGATGCCGAAATCGGTGTCTAATTTCAGGTTTATGGCAAAAAGCCAGTAGGCCGCACGTGCATACGAGATAGCCGAAATGATGGGGCAACTTGCAATAAAAAGCAGCAAGTAAAAATGTATGCACGCAAAATAGCCAAAATGATGGGGCAACTCGCAATAAAAAGCAGCAAGTAAAAATGAAATAAATAGCCGAAATGATTGGGCACCGCGAAAAATAGCCGAAATGATAGGGCAATCGCGACCTCCGCGATATAAAAGCTGAAATGATAGAGCATCACGGAAAAAGAAATAAAATAAAAAAAGTTTTAATTTATGCCCTACAGGTGATGTTACATCACACCCTGTATACAATCCAAGGGCGTAAACAAAGAAGTGACCATACTCCTCCCCGAGGTCTCATCATAAGAAGAAGCCAAAATCTCGACGGGCCGCGAATGACTTAGAGATCATCTCAGCACTCGTCTCGTAACAACGAACACAACTTCAAGCGAAACGGAACAACGGCAACCCCTAGTTCCATGGCTCGGCGATATATATGTCACCAACAGCCAAACCTCCATTCCGTGAAATGCGGATACAATCAGCAAAATTCCTGGTTACGTGGAACGCGGATAACGTCACTCTTTGACCCCATGGAAGACGTCCAGAGCGGATCCTGGTCCTCGCAGAGCACGGCAGTGAACCCGTGTAAAGCATCCAGAGCGGAGCCTAGTCCTCGCCGAACACGGCAGTGAACCCGTGTGAAGCATCTAGCGCAAAATTCCTGGTTACGTGGAACGCGAATAACGTCAATCTTTGACCCCATGGATAACGTCCAGAACGGATCCTGGTCCTCGCAGAGCACGGAAGTGAACCCGTGTGAAGCATCCAGAGTGGAGCCTAGTCCTCGCCGAACACGGCAGTGAACCCGTGTGAAGCATATAGTGCAAAATTCCTGGTTACGTGGAACGCGGATAACGTCACTCTTTGACCCCATGAAAAACGTCCAGAGTGGATCCTGGTCCTCGCAGAGCACGGCAGTGAACCCGTGTGAAACATCCAGAGAGGAGCCTAGTCCTCGCCGAACACGACAGTGAACCCGTGTGAAATATCTAGTGCAAAATTCCTGGTTACGTGGAACGCGGATAACGTCACTCTTTGACCCCGTGGAAAACGTCCAGAGCGGATCCTGGTCCTCGCAGAGCACGGCAGTGAACCCGTGTGAAGCATCCACAGCGGTGCCTAGTCCTCGCCGAACACGGCAGTGAACCCGTGTGAGGCATCTAGTGCAAAATTCCTGGTCATGTGGAACGCGGATAATGACACTCTTTGACCCCACGGAAAACGCCCAGAGCGGAGCCTGGTCCTCGCCAAGCACGACAGTGAACCCGTGTGAAGTATCCAGAGCAAACACCGGACTGTGGAGTCCTTAAAATCCACGGACTATGATGTCCTTAACCGCGACCGTAATGTCTTAAAACTAATAATCAACCACCCTGGTTCTGTATTGATTCCACTTTGGTTTAGGGGTACATCTCTTCACTCCTTTGATACCTGGCGTTGTAATTCCTCAATGTCTTCAAAGAGGTGACAGGTCCCCGCAACCACACATCGGACCGTGGAGTCTTTAAATCCATGGACTATGACGTCCTTAACCTTGACCGTAATGTCTTAAAACTAACATCGGACTGTGGAGTCCCTAAATCCACGGACTATGAGGTCCTTAACCTTGACCGTGATGTCTTAAAACTAATATCGGACCGTGGAGTCCTTAAATCCACGGACTATGACGTCCTTAACCTTGACCGTGATGTCTTAAAACTAATATCGGACTGTGGGGTCCTTAAATCCACGGACTATGACGTCCTTAACCTTGACCGTGATGTTTTAAAACTAACATCGGACTGTGGGGTCCTTAAATCCACGGACTATGACGTCCTTAACCTTGACCGTGATGTCTTAAAACTAACATCGGACTGTGGAGTCCTTAAATCTACGGACTATGACGTCCTTAACCTTGACCGCAACGTCTTTAAACTACGATACTTTGAGCAACCCCTAACCCCGTGAAACACGGATAAGGGCGACCACATCCAGCACTTGCAGGTCCTCACGACCTGTAAGGAAGAAAATTCTCTTGTGAGATCCTTACGACTCTCAAGGGAAAACCCGCTTAAGAATCCTCACGATTCTTAAGAAGAACTTGCACCTATGAGATCCTCTCGACCTGTAGGGAGAAAAACTCTTTATGAGACCCTCGTGGCTCATAAAGCGCAAAAGTCTTAGGAAGCAGACCTTAACCCTGAATCCTAAGCCGTCGCTGCCCTGCAAGGAGATCAAGATAAATTGTCCGCAAGACTCATTCAATGGAAGGAGACACACCATTGAGAAGAAAAATGTATCTTTTATTCATAAACCAAAATGGATACAAAGTACAATTCATGAAAGAACAAAAAGAAGATACTCTCATCCATGAGTATGTACAAAAACAGAAAAGAAAGGAAAAGATACAAGTCTTCAAGCCGGCGGGCGATGTAGCAATTTTACCAGCTCATCTTTCTGTTGCTGAGTCACGGCTTCATGATTTAGGATTTCCAGAAGACGAGCATCCGCCTGAGCCTGCTGGGCCTGATACGAAGCAAGCCGAACTTCAAGCTCTTTCTCGGTGGCTTTATGGGCCTCGACCCTTTCACGAGTGAACATGGCAGCTTTATCGAGAGCTACCACCTCTTTGATGGACTCCTGAAGCACCCGCCAGAGTTCATATGCTTTGTTGGCCTTGGCGGTAAGATTAGCGTGAAGCCTGTTCAGCGTCTTGGAAGCTAGCTCCCTCTCCGAGAATTTGCGACTGAGCCTCTTCTCGCATGATACCATCGCTCTATCAGATTACGCAGGCCCACTTTCACGGCTTCAGCCTCTGAAGCAGGACGGGTAGGCTCATGACTATGTAAACAAGCCCCAGTCGATAATAGTAGTCGGTCTGAAACACGTGCACGTCATCTGGTATGGGAAGCAACAAGAAAGATTTCCGACGTATTTCAAGCATGCATTCGCAATCATATGAGTGTTCAAAAAAAATAATAATAGCATTTGCAATCATATGAATATTCATAATGCCCAAAAAAAAAGGGTCTGATACGCATGAGAATGATACTAGCATTTGCAACTAAAGAAAATTCTCATGGGAAGAA
Organism: Agapanthus africanus; assembly: GCA_030015575.1. Taxonomy (NCBI): domain Eukaryota; kingdom Viridiplantae; phylum Streptophyta; class Magnoliopsida; order Asparagales; family Amaryllidaceae; genus Agapanthus; species Agapanthus africanus. The sequence continues at coordinate 238,493,992 of CM057337.1, forward strand.
CACAAAGTTCATTTATGCAAGCAAAAACATACATGCGGATACCCAGCACACATGAAAGTTCAACATAAAGCAGACGAAGACTAATTTGAAAATACCACACTAGCGGGAAAAGATCGCCGAACAAAGGATCGGTAGCGCAAGGGTTGACAAAACAAAAAACAAAAGTCTCCATCTCTCTCTCCGCTCTCTCTAACATGTCAAAGCGCCGGTTCTCGCGAGGAGTCGCTCCCCACCGATTAGCGCCATGTTCGTCCGCAAAAGCAGACATAACGGCCCGACGGGCTCTTATTTCTTTCAAAATGTGAACCGAGCGATCTTTCAAAGCTTGAGTAATTATGCACGCTTCGTGAAAGCCCTCGAGCTTTTCTTCGGTCGCGTCAAGCATCGCTAGGGTCATCTTCACCGGGTGAGGAGGGACGTCAACAAGCACGGTGGCAAGAATCATCCGGAGCCAGAGGGAACCCATGGGGAGGGGAGACCCTCTGCGGATCGAGAGTTGATACGCCGCTGAGTCACATTCGTCGTCGATAAGAAGGGGATCCACCAATCGAGCGGCAAAGCGGGGGATCATCTCCTCGATAGGAACTTCCCAAGGCGGTCGACGAGCATGAAGGCGATTGCAGGCCATGGCGCTCAGTTGTCTCTCAAGACAAATCACACCAAAATGAGAATAAACTTCTCTGTGAAGAGGAAGGAAGGCTATGGCCTCAGATATAAAGAGGTGCATTAAGTGTTGAGCGCGGAAAATCTTGCATGATGAAGCTATTTCCAAGGCCTAAAAAAGGAAAAGCATCGGAAATCAAGGAGATGGAACTATTTCCAAGACTCCTTTTCTGCATCTGATATTATGCGCTAAAAATATGGCATGGGAAAATTTTTGAACAGTCCCATCAAAGGACCCCACGTGCGGAGCATGTGAGCCCCAAACTTGACGTGCACCAAAAAATGGAATAGCACCCTGCATACTAGAAGCATCAACAACAACAATAGCAAAATAATAAAATCCTACAGAGAGGCATGCAGACATAGAAAGACATATAAAACTTATCACTCATGCTTTAAGAGGTTCATACAAAATAAAGAGAACATGATTACAACGGCAAGCCTCAGACGCAGGGCACGGATTGAGAAACTCGAACTTGGCTTTGTCCAAGATCCTCCAAGCATTTCGAACCATCCGAGTATGTTTTCTCTCGCGGTCACAAGCGTCGGGGTCCTTACGAATGTCTTCTACCCTCCGATAGGCAACAAGTATGGCCGACTACTGAAAAGCCTGGCGCAAGAGATCAATGAGGTTGTCGCGCCTTCACTTCAAGATTAGGCTCATCAGATATACCGAATGTATCTTATCCTCGGCAGCGTCCAATGCCATGAGCGGTACACCAGTGCAGAAGAGAGGAAGCGCCTCCCAGATCGCCAGCACGATGAGTCTCAGAAGAGAAGAGCGACGGGGGAGTAGCTGATGGTGTACTCGTCAAAGCGGCTCATAATCTCGGCATATTGAGCATTGGTGAACTTCTGGTTCTGGCTGCGACCCAGTGCACGAATATTACCGTAAGAGATGATTTCGTCAAGATCATACAAATGAGCATCCATGACACCTGAAATAACGATCATGAAAAATTCATTACAAACTTTTTCCTCTCGGATGTGAAGGACAACCTAGGGCAAAGAGACCCTAAGAAGCCTCCATGTGAAGAAACTGAGTTCTTCATAGGAATTAAATTCCTTATTGAGAAAAAGGGAATTAAATTCCCAGAAACATGTTTTCTGTGAACGGGGTAAAACTCCATGGATTATCACCATCATTTCCCTAAAGGATCATCTAAACCCTAAGAGATCTACTGTTGAAGGTTAAGTGGTTTCATATTTTGGTTAAAGAACTTGAAGAAAAATGGGTTCTTTGTTAAAAAAGGAGTGAAGCCCTTGATGTGGATTTAAAATCCAGCGAGTTTTGTCAAAATGAATGTGCATCGATCACCATTACCTGAGGAAAAAGAGTCTTTTTAAACAGAGTTAAACTCTGAAAATGTTTCAAGGCAGAGAACTGAGCTCTGGAAGAAGAGAATTAAATTCTCAGAAAAAGTTCTCAAAGGAAGAAGATGAGCAAAGTAGAGACTCTTCTGAAGGGACATGAACATTTATAGGATGTGATGGAGACGCTTCATCCCCCCAAATCCCTAGAGGAATCCAACGGTCACAAAAATTGACAGCGTTGCACTCACGTGCAGACACGTGAGAACAACGCTGTGGGGGCATTTGTTTCCTGATTTAAAATCAGGAAAAACTTACGGAGGAGGCATCGCGTGGTAGAACGTGACCAGCAGTCACGTGTTGGCACGTGACATTTAAAAGCAGCGGCAAAGGCAGATTCAGCTCCTTGATTAAATCAAAGAAAAGGCTCCAGAAAGGGTCACGTGCTCACACGTGACCAGGGGTTACGTGTTGGCACGTGACGGTTGAACAGCGGCTAGAAAACAGAGCGCAGAATGGAGAAGAAAGCTCGCTCCAAGGGGTCACGTGCCTACACGTGACCAAGGGTCACGTGGTCACACGTGACCGGCTTGCAAAGCCTCTCTATTTAACAGAATTAAATTCTGAAAAGCATTCAAATCTTTCCAAACGAGAATGATTATTTGGAACCGATTGGATTAAAGATTTAAAGGTGATTAAATATAACCTATTTATAGAAAAATCTTGAACTTGGAAAGATTTCCCCTTAAAATCTAACCGAAATAACAAAGGAATATCTTTGGATTTAAAATCCAATGGTGAATAAAATTCACGTAATAATCCAAAGGTCCAAATGAATGATGAATGCAAATCAAATCTCTAATGAATACAAATCAAATCTCTCAATGAAAGATTCACTAAAACTAATTGATTCTGCTCCTTCTCCTATAAATAAGAGCCAAGAGGGACAGAGAGAGGGATATAGAGAGAAAAGAAAGAGAGCCTTGAGACTTTGGAGGAATTCGATCTTCTACAAAAGAAAACCTTAGATAAGAAAGAAGAGGCTTTTAAAAAGAGAATTTGATTCTCAAAAGAGTTTAACTCTTATATTAAAAAGAAGAACTTAGTTCTCTCTTTAGTAGAGCATCTGCAAAGTGCACATCTCCCCATGAATTGAGAATTTAATTCTCATTGGGTTGAGATCCTGCCATGCAGATCCAAAGCATAGAGAGGGAATGGAAGTTTGAGAACTTAATTCTCATATAATTATAGGAATTTAATTCCTTTGAAATAAAATTAGGGTTTAACCCTATGTTGTAGGAATTTAATTCCTTCAAAACGAACAAAACCAGGGTTTAACCCTAGTTAAGAACTTAATTCTGTCAAAATAGCAGGAATTTAATTCTCTTAAGAAAGAAGAAATTAGGGTTTAACCCTATGATAGAATTCAGTTCTTCACATACATTAGGAATTTAATTCCTACAGAAGAAAAGCTGGGGTTTAACTCCATCTAAGAATATAATTCTTCAAAAAGAAAGTGGGAATTTAATTCCTCTAAAATTATAGCTAGGGTTTAATCCTATGAAGGATTTAATTCTTAAAAGATAAACAAACATGCAAAGAGGCAGGGTCACGTGTTACCACGTGACCCCTGAAAAGTTCCACAGAGAAAGGCTTTGAGGCAATGCTTCACGTGCCCCACGTGACCCCTTGGCAGAAACTCTAACAGACAAACATTTAAATGCCCATCACGTGACAACACGTGATGCTCCAAAGTATTCAATACTTTTGGCAGAATAAAATGAATTGAGGGCGCTCTCACGTACTACCACGTGACCCCTCTTGCCTTAGTGTTTAACACTAAAGTTGAAACCTCTATATCCAGTGTTCAACACTGATTTTCTTAGTGTTTAAACACTAATTTAGAAAACTCTATTTACCGTGTTTAACACTGACTTTCTTAGTGTTGAACACCAACTTGGAAAACCCTGTTTCCAGTGTTTAACACTGATCTTCCTTAGTGTTAAACACTAAATTGAAATCTCCACTGCCAGTGTTTAACACTGATTTGCTTTAGTGTATAAACACTAATTTGAAAGCCCTGTTGCTAGTGTTTAACACTAACTATCTTTTAGTGTTAAACACTAACTTGTCAATCTCATTGTCAGTGTTCAACACTGATTGGTCTTTAGTGTTTAACACTAACTTTAGCCCTATTGGCTAAGTGTCTAGAGGTAAAGCCTCTCCTCTAATGGACCAACAGAAAGTCAATATGCTAAAACATGATTGGACTCAGCCCAAAATGGCCATAAGTCCTCAATTCAAATTCAACTGGGCCAATGGGCTCATAACATAATTAATTGGTCTTGGTCCTAAACTGGGTCAAAGACTGTTTAATCTACCTTGGTTCAAGGGTACATCTCTTCACTCCTTTGATACTTGGCGTTGTAATTCCTCAACGTCTTCAAAGAGGTGACGGGTCCCTACGACCACAAATTGATACGGACTGTGGGGTCCTTAAACTCATAGACTATGATGTCCTTAACCTTGACCGGGATGTCTTAAAACTAACATCGGACTGTGGGGTTCTTAAACCCATGGACTATGATGACCTTAACCTTGACCGGGATGTCTTAAAACTAACATCGGACTGTGGGGTCCTTAAACCCATGGACTATGATGTCCTTAACCTTGACCGGGATGTCTTAATTATGTCTCCGTATACAATCCACGGGCAACTAAACACAAAATAAACACACACGACACGAAGTGACCATCTGGAGAAGGAGAAAGTGGTTACCGCGATGCGGTAGCGTAATTAACTGCAGGGGCTTGCGCCTGCAGGGAAGTGCGTCCCCACAATCAAAAACCCCTCAAGCGAGGGGGAATCTGACGAAGTCTGCTACATCGGACGCATCCGTTTAAACCTTCGATATACGGTGCCATAAATCAACTTGGCATCTTCGGAGAGGTAGACGGATAGCACCAATTAGCATCTGCCCCGAATCTCAGGCAAGACGTCCCTGTCGCGCCGTCATTCGGAGGGGAACAGGGGTCACTCCCGGTGAAGGGATCTCGGCCCTTGCCTCGTCGACTGAGGTGCTGGATATTCATAACCGAATACCACTGTGCAAAACAAAAGAGAACGTCCTTGCAATAACAGATTTTTGAAAAATTGTTCCAACAACATCAGAATAGGTTTGTTTAGCTTGCATTGATCCAAATCAATGCAGTCCCATCAATTGATCACACCAATAAAGTACGAAAATACGATGTACGTATATGCCATCCGCATTCGCCACTGGGTCCCGTCATCACCCGTTAAGTTACTTAACTAACGACAGAGCGGGGACTGGACTAGCGTGGATATAAAACATATACAACATCTACTAGTATATATATCAATATATAATAATCGCTCAAGGCGTGATAAAATGCAACATCACAGAAATGTAATAAGCATCACAGAACAATACAGATATCTGGGATCCCCGGGTTTCATTGAGCCGCTACTGAAACCCGACGTTCCCCTGGTCGTATGGATAGCCTGTGGAATGAAATCCTTAACCCCTACGGGCGCGACAAGTTACCCGCCAAAACCTGAAGCGAGGCAGCCCCCTTCAACAACGTGAATGGACCACCCAGCACTTCACGGAATCCGGTAACTTGAGCACCCCACCTTGGGTCAACCTGTACCCCCTACAAGTGCGGCGAATAGCCCGCCAATTCTAGAGTGAAGCCCCCTCCGTCTCAACGCTATGAGATGCGGTCCCATTGCCCTCTAGAACCCAGCTACCCGTGCACCTCTCGGTGGGGTAATCCTAGTACAGAAAGTAAAATATTCAACGGGTACATCGACCTCAGCCCGGTCGTGCCCCAAAAGAATAATATACAAACAGGCAGTGACGGCATTCCACATGTCGGACGCTCGCCCCGCAATATCAAATGTACATATACAACCAAACTGTACTACCATTGCATCTAGGCTATCCACCACGACAAATCCGCAACATCACAGCACAACACAGGACATCAACGTGAATGTCACGTTCGCTCGCAAATCCGTCTAAAAGGACTATAGCAATTAGACAGGATTTACCGATCAAATGACATTCACGGTCGCAGATATAATGTAAATACTGTGAACTAACATGTTTAAAAGTTCGATCGACTAAATTTCCCGAAGTGGGCCCCAAGCACAACTGTAGCACTCAAAATAAATCTGGGCCAAAACAGAATATTCCGGAAACCTCTTTTTCATGTTAGAAACCTACTATAAAAATATGGTGCAGCGAGGCTACTGTTCAGCGGCGGAACCGCGGCCAAAATGGGGTTACGACCGCGGTTCCGCGACAATACAGTAAGATCATTGTACCAAATTTTTGCAGTGTTCTCTGAAAACCTTGCACGTATTTCTGCAACATACCAAATATTTTTTTTACAACAAAACAGCATCGACAGAAACTGATGCTTTTGAAAACGCGGTTTCGGAATTTTTGTTCGATCGAAATTCTAAACACGTTAGAGAAAACTAGTAAAGGTTAATGGGCTGGCTCTGATACCATGTAAGTCTACGGTAGCGCCCCGGCCGACTTTCCGAGGCCAAATTGCGAAAACAAAAACTTTTCTTTAACTAGAATCTGGCGCTACCGCGGACTATTAACCCGGATCGGACCATTAACCTACTACTAGCTAACAAGAGAAAGGGTAGAGAGCTATACCGAGCGATCCGTGTCCTTCGGTCTTCGGCCACCATCCCGATCTCCCCGCGGCATCTCCGGTCTCGATCTCCTCGTCGGAAAGGGCACCACATCACCGAGTCTTTTTACGGGCTCCCACCTCTGGACCGAGGCAACTCGGACACGAAGTTGGCAAGCCGACGTGTCCAAGATTGATGTAGACTGAGTGTAGAACGCTATGTCTCGAGGGTTTATTAGAAGTTGCCATTTGGATGTGGAGGTGGAGGAATGAACTTTAAGATGGAGCTATATCAATTTTGTGCAAGCAAATGAGATACTAATCCCACACCCAAAAATTTGGACAGCCCCCATGTTCATGTGGCTGGCCATGTTGAGAGAGGAGGGAGGTCAACAATACAAGAGAGAAGAATGAGTGATCATCATGAAAAAAGTCACACCAAAGTCTCATCAAAAACCCATCACCAGTCCCATCTCCATAAAGCAAGTAATGATGAACCAAAGGAAGTCAAAGTCAATCTAGAACCATCATGAAGCAACCACTTACAAAAAACACCCTCCACTTTACTAATTTGCACATTTGCAAATAAGCCCCTCCCATCAAAGGAATTTTAGCCAAGAAGGAACAAAGGAAAAATGGCCGAAACGGAATGCAAATTGACAACTTCAAAAAGCGATCCGGTAACAAATTACTGGATAACCCCTCGACTGTATATACATACCCGCATTTGTATTTCGACCGAATACAAATGCAATGAGACAAAATCTACACGGTATAATACTAGGATCCGACTTAAACCAAAGCCTGCTAGTATTATCCGTCCGAAACACGACACGTGCACAAGTGCAAGCGTATGTTCGAACCCTGCCATAAAACCATATGGCCTCTACAACGTTTTACCCGAAACTTGAGAAACTGTCTGTGGGGGACTCTAAAGACACGTCAATATTTTGGCTGTGGATTTAACCACTAGCACGTCAGAGGTATTAGCCGTACGTAACGAGCTTCCAGGTATTGACCAAAAGTGAGGTCGATGAGCGAACTCATCCTGACACCCTACTGAGCCTGTCAGTGACAATATTCGTACAGTCCGGTCCGCTCATATATGAGCATCGCATGGCGGGCCTAGGGGGTTGGTAAAAGTCAGACCCCCAAAAGCGGTACAAGTCGTGTCGGAGTGTAGCCCAGAACACCCAGAGATATTACTGGTGTAGGGTTGCTAGGCACGCTCACAAGGTTCTACAAGGCATCAACAATGCCCGATTAAAATTTTAGCCGTGCCGAACAACCCGAAGCCGGATCTTTAAACTTGGGTTTAGGCGAAAATAAGCATGTTAAACTCTTTAACACTAAGTGAGAGGGATTACAACCTTTGTAGATCCGGTCCTTCACTTCTTAAGCTCCGTGTTGAAGTCTCTTCGCTGCGATCATCGTGTTTCTGACTTTTAAGAGGCCCCGCGAAGAGAAAGATGCAAACTTGCTTCCGATCTTCGATAACAAAGATGATCTACCTTGAAGTTTCATTAACACAAGCTAACACTCATAAAATGATGTGAACACCCTCATATAAATGGCAAGGGTAGATGAGGATGATGAAATAGGATTTTTGCTCTCTTTTATTTTCATTTACTCACTCATTTTTCATCACCTTGAAAAAACTAGAAAGCTTTTTCTATGAAAGAAAGAAGGGAGAAGATGAACAATCAACATGAAACCTTTTGTGATGAATAATGAAAGGATAAATATGATGATTAATGCAACCATGGTCAACTAAACCCATGTAGAGAATTAACTAGGGTTAGGGTTTGGGTTAGGTCAAGGAATGAGTCATAACAAAATATCTTTCAAAAAACAAAATTAAACCTTTTAGAATCATCTAGAAAGCATTAACCCAAATCAAACCCTAATCTTGTTTAATATCTACTAAACATGTTGCATTAGTTATCATATCATGTTACAATATTATATATCACATATACAATATATTTTGTAACAAAAGAAAATAATACAATAAACATATATCGCATATATATCAATGTATTACCCGAGTGAGAAAAATAATCTTTTAGTGAGCTAATATTAGTTAATGTAATTTAATATATCATATATATTATTATATACTAAATTATCGAATCAACACTTGATCCGACAATCCGGCTATATCGCATATAACCGACTAATACGATGACCTGGCTATATCACATATACCCGGCCGATATCTTATATCGCGAGAATCCAATACGGTATCACCTACCGGATTATCCTCGGTCCCGCACATATCACATATGTGCTCCTACTTCGTTTTGCCTGAGCCAAGAAACCTCTGTGTAGGACTCTAAAAAATCGTCAATACGCCGGCAGTAGGTGATGATCATATCAAACACCCACAAGCTGCAAGCGGTCAGCTAAACGTAACAGCCACCCAGGTATTGAGCGCTCAGAAGATCAACAAGTAAGCCTGTGCTTTCTCCTGTGAATCCAATCAGTAACACTCCCGTACAGTCCGGTCTCGTCATCTGATATGTAGCATATCTCGCCTAGGGGTGGTAAACATCAGACCCCAGTAGCTTGATAAGTCGTGTCGATATGAGGTCTATAACAGTTCGAGAAACTACTGATAACTCTTACCAGTAAATCTCGGCAACCCTGGCCAGGGATTTCCAGTTATAGCCAATCGAGCACAGCACAACATCAAGTCCCTATACCAGGAGAGACGAATCCCCTCCTATTGCTCATTGCCTCCATGTGATTCGGGACTGTACCCAAAAGCCACTTTTTTGCACGCTTTCTTGGACGTAGTATGATGGAAATCAAAGCACAGTAGGAATCACACAAGACTCTATGACGATCTCGGGTCAACAGACTACTCTGTACTAGTGTCACCGGAGAACTGCCATCTGACGTGAGGTATAATATCATCTGGGAGTTCTCGGCGAGTCCGTCCAATGTACCCAGTCTCTACTGAGCACCCGTACACCATCCTTGATGTCAAACACCGATAGATATGGGATCATCCATCGCCCATCATATGGGTCAAGATGCATATACGCTAGTCTACACTGGTGTATCGATGCCCTGTCTCGATACACCCTCGACTAGGAACATTTATAGGATGTACTCGCCGACTACCGTGGCCCCACTAGTATGATCTCATCATAGTCCCAGTAGTCGAGTACATATCCTAAGGGCTTTATCAACATGTAACATAGAGACAATCAGAATACATGTTATGATAAAGTACAACCAGATAGCGTACTATCATGTCGAGCAAGAAAGTCCTCCCTATATATGTCCAAGCATCCACTATAATATACATCGTATGTACAGTAATGGCCTCTAGGGCATACATATAACTAGCAATCTCCCACTTGCACTAGGGCCATCTGTTATGGTATCTCATACCCAACAATTAGCTGTGGTTGAAGTATCTCATACTCAACCATCCCATAAAAGTCTCTACTGGGAAAAAGGCCTTTGTGAGTGGATCCGCGCTGTTGTCCTCTGTGTCTACTCTCCTAACCTCGATCTCCCTGAAGATCTACCATCTCCATGAACAGGTGATACTGCCTATGAATTATATCTGGATTTCTGATGGGACGGTAGTTCCTTGGCTTAAAGCCACAACTCCATTGTCACACAATGGTAGGAACGAAGTTCATCTCATGAACTTATATATCCAGACTGTCTCTTTGGTAGCATCCTTGGTAACGATGTATCTTGCCTTTAATCGTCTAGTATGTCACGGTATCTAGCTTGGAACTCTTCCAACATACCGTCCCTCCACTGAGGGTAAAGACAATGCCTGCGACCGACATTCAGTCGTCCTTATCACCCTAGAACCTTTCCAGTCATTCTCCCCAGGATCGATTGATACCATCTCACTACAACTAGTAAGAATCCTAACATCCAATTAGATCTATCTCATAGATCCAAAACCTAGGATTTAGGAGGTATCACCTTGATCCTATATGGAGAATCCTTGTGATAAGCGGAGATTGACCAAGCGTAGCATAGGAAACTCCTTCTCTATCAAGAGTATGTCATCCACGTACTCTACGAGGATCGCCACCATACTCCCTACTACCTTTTTGTATATACAAGGTTCATCTACCATTTTGATGAAGTCAAACTCTTTGACTACCACATCAAAACAGATGTTCCAACTCCGCGATGCTTGCTTTATCCTATAAAGCATCTTGCTCACGTTTCCGCTGCTCCCATTGTTTATGAAGCCCTCTGGCTGTGTAGTTATAGACGCTCTCTTCTAAAACATCATTTAGAAAAGCAGTCATGACACCCAACCACCAGATATCGTAGTCATGGTATGTAGCCGTGGCAAGTAGGATCTGGATGGACTTAAGCATAGCTTTGAAAGTCTCAACTTTTCCATGTACACCAAGTAATCTTCTCAAGATATACTTGCTCCTGATGGGGATTTAACCCTTCAGATAATGCAACCAAAGTCCATACTTTGTTGGTCTATAAGGATTCCATCTCAGATCGCTAAGCATCCAGCCATTCTTACAGAGTCCCACTCCTGATGGCCAGCTCGAAACTAGTTGGGTCATCATCTCATGATGCAATCCTCGCTCCCACTGTCATAGAGAAACCGAAGTATCTCTCTGGTGGGTGAAGAACCCTACTAGATCGGCGGAGAGGCTGAGGTTTGTTGGAAACTACTGAATCCTTTGGTTCTACCAAATCATCAGCTGCAGTTTGTATAGCTGGAACTACTTCCAGTTTTATAGTGCTGACCTTGCCTCGAGCTTGTCCGGATTTTGCTTTTAGACATAGGCCGGACAACCCCAAATCTTAACAAACTTAAGATATGGGCTCTTCCCTTTCCATATCACATATGAAGTGGTAGGCAACTGGTTTGATTTGAACCCTAATCAATAGGTATGCAGCTTCTCAAGTGTATAACTCCCAAAAGGAAATAGGAAACTCAGTAGTACTCATCATAGAGCACACCATATCACATAGGGTGCTATTGCTCCACCCCGATATACCATCGTGCTATGGTGTATACGGAGGAGTAATGCTGAGAGAGAATCTCATTCTCCTTTAGAATAATCCAGGAATTCCGTGCTCAAGTATTCTCCTCCCTGATCACATCAAAGGACATAATACTTATACCCGTTTTTGGTTCTCTACTTCTAACTTATATTCTATGAATATCTCAAAAGCTCCGGACTTGTGTTTCAACAGGAACATATGTCTGAATCTTGAGAGATTATCAGAGAATGTAATGAAGTACAAAGAACCGGTCTTGGCATGTGTAGACAGGGGACCTTACATACATCAACATGTATCAATCCCAAGAGTTCACTAACTCTTTCTCTGTTTCCAATAAACAGAGCTGTGGTCATCTTATCTTTGTGACATGACCGGCAAGTTTCACAAGATGTAAATTCAAACAAATTTAAATATGCATCTTAATGTAACTTCAGCTAGTCGGGTCGCATTGATATGACCTAGTCTACATTACCTCAAGAAGGATTCGTTCATTTCTGAACTCTTCCTCTTGTGTGTGTTCTGTATACTAAGAACTGTAGTTTGATTTAGAACGTCAATGATTTTAGATAACGTGCCTGAACCGATCAACTCTTGATATAGGAAATGTTCAAAACATTATCCAACAATACAAAATTATATCCTTTCTTTACTAATAAAGAGACTGATATGATGTTGTATATCAGGTTCGGTATCTAATAACATTCGTTCAGAATCAATGTATTCTGATAATACATGGTGATTGTGACCAACAGACTTGGCCGCAACACTTGCACCGTTTTCTGTCTCATGAAACTTATCACCCGTTCTCAGTTCTCTACCTATCTGCAGCCCATGTAACAAATTACATATGTGGGATCCAGATCCGGTATCAAATACCCAAGACGTAAAGGATACTGAGAAACAGTTCTATGTAATGAACACACCCGAAGATGATGCATCAGCATGCACTTTCTTCGTTTGGGTGGCATGGGAAATCTGGTATTCCCCAATTTCCTGCTCTGTCTTATAACAATTATAAGTTGGAGCGGGACCAACGTTCCCCAGCTCAGTATAACAAGCGGGTTCGGTCAATACATCCATATTATTATCTTGATTAAGGCGTGATACGGTCACTACGTGGAGAGAGAGAGAAGAAAACACTCAGCGTATTCTCTTGCAAGATTAGATTGGTTATCTAATATATCTAATCAGGATGTCTCCCACTATTTTAGTCAAATCTTCCTTCAAACCCTAAAAGGAAAGACTAGCTAGGATTAATTACACGCTACAAGTTCGCCAATCTTTCAGCCAGGCCAGTGTCGGTACTTTGAGGGAGGTCCCCCGTGCTTTCGCACGAACCTAATTATAGTAAATCTCATTTTCCCAGAGGCGTAACCCCGTTAACACCTTTCTAGACACCTACTTGATCGGCTAATTGTAAAGTGTAAAACTCTCCCAGGAGTAACTCTGACTCGCAGCGGGTATCGGGATCCAACTATCTCATAGAAGGTATGCAATCTCATTGGAAATTTCAACACACGAAATTCCCGATAATATTTTGTCCCAAGCGATCTATGACCTTGACCGAGTCAACAAACCATAGACCGCAAGTAAAGTTCAACCCGTCATTTTCCGATTGAATTAAACCCACCCACACGACCCTTGACTGAGTCAACAAGGCCGCACGACTACCCTAATCCAATCGCATCATATGCTTTGCAGATAAGCACTAATCAGCTACCGCACACTACGCCTTGACTGAGTCAACAAACGCAGCACGAATACTAACTATTACTTATCTGAAATGACGGATGGCTACGACAGGTTTTTAAGAAAACCTTTTGCGTAATGAACTTTATATCGTTGTAGAATCGAGTGATTTTAAATGGAGTGTTTTTGAGGCTTTTCTAGTTTTGCTAAAGGGGTCACTCCCGGTGAAGGGATCGTCAGCCCTTTCCTCATCGAATAAGGTGCAGGGTATATCATATATACCACTATGCAAAGGAAGAACTATAGAAGCAATCAAAAGATAAAACGAGTTTGTAGCATCTGCTAGTTTCACTAAAGAGGTCACTCCCGGTGAAGGGATCTCGGCTCTTTCCTTATCGAATAAGATGCTGGATGTTCTACAAGGAACACCGCTATGCAAAGCAAGAACTAGAGCTACTAGTTTTTAAACAAGTTTCTACAATATCTTTAGGTTTCTTTTATTTTCATTAATCTCATTAATGAAGTCCCATTTTATTATGCTTCACAAGCTTCACATTTGAAACGAAATCTGCAATATAACATATATCTCATATATATAATATAAACATTTATCTCAGGCAGTAATATGATCTCATCACAGAACATTGCAGCAGATGAACATATATGAAATATTGGATATACTAGGACGTCCGTGTTTTCAATACTATCCTGTATAAAACACGGATTCCACGGTCGCGATGAATAGCCAAACCCACATCCCTAGACCCCTACGAGAGCGGCAAGCAACTCTGCCAATTCTAGGGTTAGGAGACCCGGTCTCGACTCCTCGAGATAGTCTCCTACTGGACCCTAGAACCCGGTTACTTGTGCTCCCCGCCTTGGGTCTACCTAATGCGGAAAAGTAAATAATATACAATGGTGACATCATCCTCAGCCCGGAAGTGCCCCAATAAAAGAATATTACATACAAATGAATTTTACATGATTGAAAAAAGAAAAACTCTCATCTCACATAAAACCCCCGGCTATTCAATACGCGACGATCCAATATAACATATCACAGCAACACATAATATCTCATATCATCAACGTAAGCAAGTATGCGTATCTCGATTGTCGTTGATGTATAGCAACGAAGGCGGCGATACACCATATATTACGCTTACGGTCACAGAAAAGAAAGTGTAAAACTACAACAGCTGGAATCCGCAACCTCCTTAGACATCACATGTCTAACCAATTGAATTCCTTAGACATCGCATGCCTAACAATTATAAACCCTGCATTTTAGTCTCTTTATCGAAAACACTTTTCAATATCAAGTCGGGCAATTCAACAAGATTCCCGACATCCAGATCGAATGCTCGTCGCAAACTTCAGTAGACGGCCGAACCCCGATGCCGTCGACGAAGTGCACTAAGACGGAACACCGCTGCCGCGAGCACCCGAACGGATGTTTTTGGTGACGGGGTTCTCCTACAGTCACTTGGTCGGGGCTATGGGGCGTGGCTGTCTGTTAAGTTTACCCGGCGAGTATCCGCGTACGCTACGTGATTGCGACGGACTTTTGATCACATCAAAATTCTGTGGCAACCGATCATCTGAGACTGAACTGCTAGATTTATAACATTCAAATTAGTTATCTCATAACTACCTGTGGATTCCAAATATTGTATCATATTCCAGATAAATAGACAATGTTAAACTTTCCGATCGAATAATCAAACACACAAGTTTTCCCAAATAGTTCTCAACACTTGAAAGCAGTTTAAAAAAATCCATCACATGCATCAGTACCAATGGTCCAGCCGTAGAAGGGTCAAGCCAACGCCTCACATGTGGCACGCCGTACAACCACAAACCCTAAGGTTTAGAGGCAGTTCAAGACGGTCACATAATCGAGTTAAGGTTTGTTGTCTTCTAGAGGATCCACCGCGTTACTTGCATGACTTAGAACGTTCTTAAACTACGGAAAAATCCAACACTTGGAAATTTTCCAGGTCGGGAAAAAGTGAGTTATTGATATCCGGTCGAACTTTTTAACAGTTTCTAAAAATTATTCGGACAAACTAAACGAAGTTAAATTATCCGATTGAATCAACGAGTCCCCAATACAACCCATAAAACTCAACACTTGAGTGGAATTAAAAAATTCCCAGAAAAAAATGACAAGAGAGGACCTAAGAATAAATATATGAAGTTCCAGGGACTAATTCAAAATTTTGGCCGTGGAACCGCCGCCAAACCCTTGGTTTGGCCGTGGTTCCGCGGTCAAATCAGTGCATTACAGGTCCGTACTTCACAGTAATTCTTAATTTTTCCTGCTTAATTTTCTGAGCATTTTTAATTCATAAAAAAATCACATTTTTGAAAAATATCCAGAGAGGGGTTCAAATTAGGGTTTCGGTGTTCGATCGGACTTTAAATTTCGTCTAGACTTCGCTTAAAGCTCTAGTTTGGCTCTGATACTACTGTAGGGTTGCTAGGCACGCTCACAAGGTTCTACAAGGCATCAACCATGCCCGATTAAAATTTTAGCCGTGCCGTACAACCCGAAGTCGGATCTTTAAACTTGGGTTTAAGCGAAAACAAGCATGTTAAACTCTTTAACACTAAGTGAGAGGGATTACAACCATTGTAGATCCAGTCCTTCACTTCTTAAGCTCCATGTTGAAGTTCCTTCGCTGCGATCATCGTGTTCCGGATTCTCGAGAGGCTCCGCGAAGAGAAAGATGCAAACTTGCTTCTGATCTTCGATAACAAAGATGATCTACCTTGAAGTTTCATTAACACAAGCTAACACTCATAAAATGATATGAACACCCTCATCTAAATGGCAAGGGTAGATGAGGATGATGAAGTAGGATTTTTACTCTCTTTTATTTTCATTTACTCACTCATTTTTCATCACCTTGAAAAAGCTAGAAAGCTTTTTCTATGAAAGAAAGAAAGGAGAAGATGAACAATCAACATGAAACCTTTTGTGATGAATAATGAAAGGATAAATATGATGATTAATGCAACCATGGTCAACTAAACCCATGTAGAGAATTAACTAGGGTTAGGGTTTGGGTTAGGTCAAGGAATGAGTCATAACAAAATATCTTTCACAAAACAAAACTAAACCTTCTAGAATCATCTAGAAAGCATTAACCCAAATCAAACCCTAATCTTGTTTAATCTCTACTAAACATGTTGCATTAGTTATCATATCATGTTACAATATTATATATCATATATACAATATATTTTGTAACAAAAGAAAATAATACAATTAACATATATTGCATATATATCAATATATTACCCGAGTGAGAAAAAGAATCTATTAGTGAGCTAATATTAGTTAATGTAATTTAATATATCATATATATTATTATACATTAAATTATCGAATCAACACTTGATCCGACAATCCGGCTATATCGCATATAACCGACTAATACGATGACCCGGCTATATCACATATACCCGGCCGATATCTCATATCGCGAGAATCCAATACGGTATCACATACCGCATTATCGTCGGTCCCGCACATATCACATATGTGCTCCTACTTCGTTTTGCCTGAGCCAAGAAACCTCTGTGTAGGACTCTAAAGAATCGTCAATATGCCGGCAGTAGGGGATGATCATATCAAACACCCACAAGCTGCAAGCGGTCAGCTAAACGTAACAGTCACCCAGGTATTGAGCGCTCAGAAGATCAACAAGCAAGCCTGTACATTCTCCTGTGAATCCAATCAGTAACACTCCCGTACAGTCCGGTCATGTCGTCTGATATGTCGCATATCTTGCCTATGGGTGGTAAACGTCAGACCCCAGTAGCTCGATAAGTCGTGTCGATATGAGGTCTATAACAGTTCGAGAAACTACTGATAACTCTTACCAGTAAATCTCGGCAACCCTGGCCAGGGATTTCCAGTTATAGCCAATCGAGCACAGCACAACATCAAGTCCCAATACCGGGAGAGACGAATCCCCTCCTATCGCTCATTGCCTCCATGTGATTCGGGACTGTACCCAAAAGCCACCTTTTTGCACGCCCTCTTGGACGTGGTATGATTGAAATCAAAGCACAGTGGGAATTACACAAGACTCTATGACGATCTTGGGTCAACAGACTACTCTGTACCAGAGTCACCGGAGAACTGCCATCTGACGTGAGGTATAATACCATCTGGGATTTCTCGGCGAGTCCGTCCAGTGTACCCAGTCTCTACTGAGCACCCGTTCACCATCCTCGATGTCAAACACCGATGGATATGGGATCATCCATCGCCCATCATATGGGTCAAGATACGTATACGCTAGTCTACACTGGTGTATCGATGCCCTGTCTCGATACTGTTAGTGTATATGCCCTAGAGGCCATTACTGTATCATACTAGCTTGTATATTACTTAATGGAAGCTTGGGATATTCACAGTTGTATATACAATCTTGCTCGAAATGGTAGTATGCTACTTGGTTTGTCTCTGCTTTAATATGTGCATGTGCTTCTTTTAGCATATTGCTGGTATACATATTAGTGGAGCCCTTAGGATCTTTGCTTGATTACCAGCGTTGTGATGGCGCTCGCACTCGTGGGAGCTGGGTAATCTATAAGCACATCCTTATACAGGTCCCTGGACGTTGGACTATCGAGACAGGGCATCGATACTCCGGAGTAGACTAGCGTATGCGCTTCTCATCCCAGTGTGGGAGACGGTCTGTCCCACAGCCGTTAGTACGTCGTACTTGGGATAGTATGCGGGTGCTCGTTAGGTTACGAGTACACTGGACAGGACTCGTCGGGAACTGTTGGTTGGTAATATACCTATCGTCAGTTATCAGTTCCCAGGTGACATGGGTACAGCTTAGTCCGCTGACTTGACACTGTCACTTCGCCTCGAGTGTGTTCCCACTGCACTTTGATTACTACCCTACCACGGCTCAAAGGAGTCGTGCAAACAGGTAGTTTTTGGGTGCAGTCCCGAAGCACTTGGAGGCAGTGACGGTTAGACAGGATTTGTCTCTCCCGGTATTGGGGGTTGACATCGCGCTGTGTCCAGGAGAGCCATTACACGAGTAGTCCCTGGCCAGGGCAAGCGAGATATACTGGTAGGTTTCCAGTGTTATCTCAGGGTGTTCTGGGCTACACTCCGACACGACTTGTACCGCTATTAGGGGACTGACGTTCACCGCCCCCCTAGGCCCGCCATGCGATGTATCAGACGAACAGACCGGACTGTACGGAGACTGTCACATACAGGCTCAGTAGGAGTGCAGATGGGGTTCACCTCGTCAGTCTTCTTATCGACATCTACCTGGGGACCGTTACGTACAGCTAGTGCCGCTTGCGGTCTGTGGTTAAACCCACTGCCAGCGTAGTGTCGAGTCTTTAGAGTCCCACACAGAGAGCTATTCGCCTTTAGGCAAAATGAGTAGAGGTCGCATGGTTTTGCGACAGGGTTCGTTCGCATCCGCGCACTTGTGCACGTTTGCTGTCCGGACAGTTTATACTAGTGGGCTTTGGTTTAAGCCGGATCCTAGTATATGATTAGAGATTGGTTTTTCTCAGTGTATTCGTGTTTCTCGGATCACGAATGCGGGTGCGTATGCACAGTTGCTTGAGATTGGGGGAGAGGACCTTGTTAAGGGTTAATGGTTATTGTCATTTTATTAACCCTATTGATTTTGTGTGTATTATAGTTAATTGATAATTAGCTTAATAATTGTGCATGGTTGTTGTTGTTGACAATTTGACTTCATTGACTTGTTGACCTTGTTGACAACTTGACCATAATCATTTCAATTGAAAGATGCTCTTTGATCTTTGCAAAATTGAAATGATAATGGTCATATCATGATTTACCATGACAATTTTCAAGTTAATTATTCAATTAAAATTATTCACACATATTAGTGAGAATGGCTCACTAATAATTCATTCTCTCATATTATTTCTCTCTCTTGCTCATCCTCTCCCTCAAGCTCTCTCCCTCTCATGTGTTGAGAAACAAAAAGCTTGAGAAAAACCTTCACTTGATCCTCTCTACTCTCTTCTAGGGTTCAAGTCTTAGCATTTCTTGCACTCTAGTTACTCCTAGCTTGGAGTTGAAGCTAAAGGTCGTGGCTTTCGGGTGGATCCTTCTTTGACGGGAGAAGACAAGCAAGGTGAACTCTTTCAACCATTCCAAGGAGCAAGGAGAGAAGGACTTTGAGCTCAAGGTATAACCTTTCCATCACTTAGCTACTTTGTAGTTAGGGTTAGCAAGTTTATGTTTAGCAAAGATCCTTAAAGCTTGGTCCATGTTGCCTATAGTTGATAAAAATCCGATTTTTATTATGTTTTCCGCCTCCCCGTAAGCACCGGGGTGGGCAACGTGGACTTACAGTGGTATCAGAGCCTAACTAAACCTAAACTAGCTAAGTAGTTAAGTGTAACGAAGTTTCGAAACCGGAAAATCGAAAAACCAAACTCGCAAAACCCCAAGTTTCTGTTAATTTTTTTTCTGGTCAAAATAAAATTTGTTATACACCAAAAATTATCTCAGGGTTTTGTGTAGAACACCACCAAAGACGAACCAGAGAGGCGACAAAAGGACCGCGGATCCGCGGCAATAGGAAGCTCTTGCCGCGGAAGTGCGGCCGTCTTGTCCCCTCTCTGCATCGTTTTTGGTGCAGTGTGTTTCTGTGTTGGTTTTGGGATTTTTAGGATATGTTATATGTGCCCAGATTTTCCAGAACTAAAATTTACTTTTGGGGGCCTATAAATCCGTATTTTTCGGAACTTCACTACACTTTAACTATATCGGTTATATCTGTGATGCTTGTATGTATTGAACGTCGGCTAATCGCTATAAGTCGATTAGTCGGGGTTATACATCTCTGTGATCTGTGATTGTTATTGGTTTATGGATATGAATGGATTGGATTGTCGCGGGTGAATAGCCGGGGTGGATGTGAGATGAGCGTTATTTTTCTTTCATTCATTTGTAACATGTAAATTGATGTAATAATATTATTTGTATGGCCGCACAACCGGGTCGGGGTTGTAGCCGTCATTGTATAATTCTTTTTACTGTTTTTGCTCCTAGGATAGACCTATGGAGGGGGTGCACAAACTACCGGGTATCTCGAAGTGCCGAGTGGCCTACTCACGGTGGTGAGGGAGGTTGCTTCGCTTCGGGTGCTTGGCGGGTAGTTTGCCGCACCCGTAGGGGTCTTGGGTGGGGTATTGGCTATTCACCGCGACCGTGTAATCCGCTTTACGTTGCAGGCTCGAACGCATTGCGGATTCCTAGTATATCCAATGTATTCATCTGTGATCTGTAATGTCTATCATTGCTATATGTTTATATATAATAACTATTTAGGCGTTGCTTATGTTTTACAGCCGCGCAGCCCAGCCCCCGCTCTGTCGTTAGTTAAGTAACCTAACGGGTGATGACGGGGCCCCGTGGCGAATGCGAATGGCATAAGCGTACGTCATATTTTGGTTGTTTTCTGCAATGGTAGGATTAAATGATGGGACGCATTAAAAGAACTAATGAAAGAAATAAACCAAGTAAAAGTCGATTGGAACACTTTGAAAACCACTCGGTTCTTTTCAAAACTAAAACTTTTAAACGCGGAGTATGAACCACTCCTTTTAAAAGCTATCTCGTTCCATCGATTATATCAAGTTCACTACGTTCACGGTTTCGCCAAAACCATCCGTAGCCCTCCATCATTTCGGTTAAATATTCGGTAGTATTCAAGCTATGTATTTTGACCTCACGCCAAGGCATAGTGATTGGTAGCTGCCGGATATTTATCCGTTGCATAGATAGAATGCGTTGATTTGAGACAGTCGTACTGCCGTTTTGGCCTACGTCAAGGGTAGGTACGGGTGGGTTCAAATTAACCAGGATAATGATGGGAAGAACTTGACATGTGACTTATGACATTTTGACCTCACGCCAAGGTCATAAGAGCATGGGGCAAAAATCCACATCGGGAGTTTCATAAGTACTGAAACTTGCTAGCGTTGCATACCATTTGGAGTGTGATAATTCTGGTAGGATTCCTTCGGTTTTATCACGCGATGATATTTGGATCCCGATCCTACTGTGAGTATATGCTACTCCTCGGGAAAACTCTCACTTAACGATCAATGCTATAAACCTAGTAGGTGCCTAGAAAGGTGTTAGCGGGGCTACGCCCACAGGCAAAAGAGGTTACTTAATTAAGGAACTTCGCGAAAGCGTTGGAAAACCTCCCTCGAAGTACCGACACTGGCCTGGCTGAACGGTTAAGCAAGTATTGTACGGTGAGAATGATCCCGGCTAATCCTTTCTTTACGGTTTGAGAAGGGATTCGAGAAACAGTGGGAGCCATCCAGTTTAGACAAACTAAAAACCACTCTAAACTTGCAAGAGTATCATGCTAAAGTGTTTCTTTTCTCTCTCCTAATTGCAGCGACCATTCAAGATGACCGGACTTAAGTTATTACTAGATAAAAATAAACTGACAGGGCCAAACTACAAAGATTGGCTCAGGAATGTCAAGATGGCTATCACTTATGACAAGCTGGGGTATGTACTTACCACCAAAGCTCCCCCTGTCCCAGGTCCCACCTCCAGCGTCGCGGATGTAGAAATCCGTAAGACATGGGAGATAGATTGCGCGAGGGCCAGATGCCTCGTACTAGCCTCGATGGACAACGAACATCAGAGGAGGCACGAGAATATGGACCTAGAGTCCATATTTCTCCATACAAAAGAACTGTATGGAGAGCAGTCTCGTATCGCAAGATACGAAGTGTCGAAGAAGCTTTTTTCGGCAAGGTTGGCCGTCGGATCATCGGTAGCGGACCACGTGCTTAAGATGATCGGCTACATAGAGGAGCTCGCGGACCTTGGGACCACGTTGGAGAATGAACTCTATACTGATTTGATTCTCCAGTCCCTTCCTTCCACTTACGCCCAGTTCATTCTTAACTTCAACATGCAAGGAAAGGAGGTTGAACTTTCCGAACTTCTGAACATGTTGAGGATTGCTGAGGGCACCCTACAGAAGGGTAGGGAGACATCCACTTTGTTTGTAGGAGGATCTTCCTCTTCTAGGTCCAGGGCGAAAGCCAAGGGCAAGAAGAAGAAAGCCCCCGCCAAACCAAGAGGCGGTGTCGGTAAAGTGGATACGAAGGGAAAGGGTAAAGCAACAAAGGTAGCGGGGAAGCTGGTGGGGAAGGAAGAATGCTTCTATTGTCATAAAAGTGGTCACTGGAAACAAGATTGCAAGGCTTGGAAAGCCAGAACACAGGATTTGAAGCGAGTTGCAGCTTCAGCTTCAGGTGTGTATATTATTGAAAACTGTCTATCAATAAACTCTACATCCTGGGTATTGGATACCGGATCAGGATCTCATATCTGTAATTCTTTGCAGGCGTTGAGAAAGCGTAGAGTTTTGAAGGCAGGTGACATGACCCTCAGAGTTGCGAACGGTGCTAGCATGGATGCTGAGGCCGTGGGGGACTATCACCTGGGATTATCAGATGGACACTTTTTGGTTTTGCGTAGTTGTTATTATGTACCAAATGCAACCTGTAATATCATTTCTGTATCTTTATTATCTAAAGAAGGTTATGAATTTGCATTTGTAAGTAATATAGTGACCATTCACCTTAATCAAGTTTTGATTGGGTCAGGTACATTGAACAACGGTATATACGTTTTAAACCAACCACAGGTTTTCAATATCCAGAATACACACAAAAGAAAGTCTCCAGAAATTAATAAAACTTTCTTATGGCATTGTAGACTGGGTCACATCAATGAGAGAAGATTGACTAAGTTACATACTGAAGGATATTTAGATCCGTTCGAATATCAATCGTATGCAACTTGTCAATCCTGTCTCAAAGGAAAGATGACAAAGACTCCGTTTTCTGGACACGGAGAAAGAGCGAGCGAGCTCTTGGGACTCGTACACAGTGACGTGTGCGGTCCAATGTCTACACATGCGCGAAGCGGTTTTTCTTACTTCATTACTTTTACGGATGATTTCTCAAGATTCGGACATGTCTTCTTAATGAAGCATAAATCCGAAGCTTTTGATAAGTTCCAGGAATATAAGAATGAAGTAGAAAAACAAACAGGCAAAAGTATCAAGATCCTAAGATCGGATCGAGGAGGAGAATACTTAAGTGCCGAATTCCTGAATTACTTAAAAGAGAATGGAATTCTCTCTCAGCTTACTCCTCCATACACTCCGCAACATAACGGTGTATCGGAGAGACGGAACCGAACCCTATTGGATATGGTACGGTCCATGATGAGTAACGCTGAGTTACCGCGATCATTCTGGGGATATGCGCTAGAAACAGCTGCATATCTTTTGAACCGTGTTCCCACTAAGACTGTGCCTACCACACCATATGAGTTATGGAGTGGGAAGAAACCCTATCTTCAATACTTGAAGATTTGGGGATGTCCAGCTTATGTCAAAAAACAGCATACGGACAAGCTCGAGGCACGCTCAGTACTGTGCAAGTTGGTGGGATACCCAAAGAACTCCAGGGGGTATCTTTTCTATTACGCAGAGGAACAAAAAGTCCTTGTTTCTCGTAATGCCCATTTTCTGGAACATCAGTTTTTAGAAAAAGAAATAAGTGGGAGCGCAATAGAACTGGAAGAAATTCCAGAACCACAAACTATTACTGAAAGTTTAGTGGAACCAGAAGGTTCAAAAGAACAGGACATTCCTACGCCACTCCGCAGGAGTAGTAGGCAGTCTCATCCGCCCGAGAGGTACTACGGTTTTCTCATTGACGGGGATAGAGAGGACTGCATCATAGATTGTGATGAGCCTACTAGCTTCCAGCAAGCCATTCAGAGCGTCGACTCGGTAAAATGGCTGGATGCAATGCGGACCGAGATGGAGTCCATGTACACCAACAAAGTATGGACGTTGGACATTGCTCCAGACGGGGTAAAACCCGTAGGATGCAAGTGGATCTTCAAAAGGAAGATTGGTGTAGATGGACAGGTTGAGACCTATAAAGCTAGACTGGTAGCAAAGGGTTTTCGTCAGCGACCTGGTTTGGACTATGACGAAACCTTTTCTCCAGTGGCTATGCTGAAATCCATTCGGATCCTTCTTGCCATTGCTGCCTTCCACGATTATGAGATTTGGCAGATGGACGTAAAGACAGCTTTTCTAAATGGTCATTTAGAGGAGTGTGTCTATATGGATCAGCCAGAGGGTTTCATTCAGAGTGGGAGCAGCGGAAAGGTGTGCAAGTTGCTCAAGTCCATTTATGGACTCAAGCAGGCATCGCGGAGTTGGAACATCTGTTTTGATGAGACGGTCAAAGAATTTGGCTTTATCAAAAATCCAGATGAACCATGCATCTATTGTAGATTTGTAGCGAGAACTGTAGTATTCCTCGTTTTATACGTGGATGACATTCTCTTAATAGGAAATGACATTCCTATGCTACAATCTGTCAAGGGGTTCTTGTCACACAGGTTCTCCATGAAAGACCTGGGTGATGCCTCATACATTCTGGGTATCCGGATCTACCGTGACAGATCCAAGAGGATATTAGGACTCTCGCAGTCCAGGTACATCGACACCATACTGAATAGATTCAGTATGGAAGATTCCAAGCGCGGTAATCTACCGGCTTGTCACGGGATCACCCTCTCCAAGGAGATGTCTCCCAAGACTGATTTGGAGAGGGATCGCATGTCTATTATACCCTACGCTTCTGCGGTAGGCTCTATAATGTATGCGATGTTGTGTACCAGACCGGATGTGGCTTATGCACTGAGTGTGGTAAGCAGGTATCAGTCAAACCCTGGGGAGAAACATTGGATAGCAGTAAAGAACATTCTCAAGTACCTGAGAAGGACTAAGGAGATATTCTTGGTGTATGGCGGAAAAGACCTGTAGATTGAGGCCTTTGCTGACTCCAGCTTCCAGAGTGACAAGGATGATTCCAAGTCCATGTCGGGTTTTGTCTTTACCCTCAATGGAGGGGCGGTGTGTTGGAAGAGCTCCAAACAGGAAACCGTTGCTGACTCGACTATGGAAGCGGAATACATCGCTGCATCTGATGCCGCAAAAGAAGCTGTCTGGATGAGGAAGTTCTTGAAAGAACTTCAGGTGGTTCCGTCCATTGTTGACCCAATACCTCTGTATTGCGACAACAACGGGGCTATATCTTTAGCGAAGGAACCCAGGTCCCATCAGAAATCCAGACACATCTTAAGGCGGTATCACCTGATCAGGGAGATCGTGGATCGCCAGGAGATCGAGGTCCGGAGAGTTGCATCAAAGGATAACACAGCAGATCCATTCACCAAGGCCTTGCCCCAGACTCAGTTCGAGCGGCTGATCGAGATGATAGGTCTTCGATACGCCAGTACATGGCCTTAGTGCAAGTGGGAGATTGTTAGTGTATATGCCCTAGAGGCCATTACTGTATCATACTAGCTTGTATATTGCTTAATGGAAGCTTGGGATATTCACAGTTGTATATACAATCTTGCTCGAAATGGTAGTATGCTACTTGGTTTGTCTCTGCTTTAATATGTGCATGTGTTTCTTTTAGCATATTGCTGGTATACATATTAGTGGAGCCCTTAGGATCTTTGCTTGATTACCAGCGTTGTGATGGCGCTCGCACTCGTGGGAGCTGGGTAATCTATAAGCACATCCTTATACAGGTCCCTGGTCGTTGGACTATCGAGACAGGGCATCGATACTCCGGAGTAGACTAGCGTATGCGCTTCTCATCCCAGTGTGGGAGACGGTCTGTCCCACAGCCGTTAGTACGTCGTACTTGGGATAGTATGCGGGTGCTCGTTAGGTTACGAGTACACTGGACAGGACTCGTCGGGAACTGTTGGTTGGTAATATACCTATCGTCAGTTATCAGTTCCCAGGTGACATGAGTACAGCTTAGTCCGCTGACTTGACACTGTCACTTCGCCTCGAGTGTGTTCCCACTGCACTTTGATTACTACCCTACCACGGCTCAAAGGAGTCGTGCAAACAGGTAGTTTTTGGGTGCAGTCCCGAAGCACTTGGAGGCAGTGACGGTTAGACAGGATTCGTCTCTCCCGGTATTGGGGGTTGACATCGCGCTGTGTCCAGGGGAGCCATTACACGAGTAGTCCCTGGCCAGGGCAAGCGAGATATACTGGTAGGTTTCCAGTGTTATCTCAGGGTGTTCTGGGCTACACTCCGACACGACTTGTACTGCTATTAGGGGACTGACGTTCACCGCCCCCTAGGCCCGCCATGCGATGTATCAGACGAACAGACCGGACTGTACGGAGACTGTCACATACAGGCTCAGTAGGAGTGCAGATGGGGTTCACCTCGTCAGTCTTCTTATCGACATCTACCTGGGGACCGTTACGTACAGCTAGTGCCGCTTGCGGTCTGTGGTTAAACCCACTGCCAGCGTAGTGTCGAGTCTTTAGAGTCCCACACAGAGAGCTATTCGCCTTTAGGCAAAATGAGTAGAGGTCGCATGGTTTTGCGACAGGGTTCGTTCGCATCCGCGCACTTGTGCACGTTTGCTATCCGGACAGTTTATACTAGTGGGCTTTGGTTTAAGCCGGATCCTAGTATATGATTAGAGATTGGTTTTTCTCAGTGTATTCGTGTTCCTCGGATCACGAATGCGGGTGCGTATGCACAGTTGCTTGAGATTGGGGGAGAGGACCTTGTTAAGGGTTAATGGTTATTGTCATTTTATTAACCCTATTGATTTTGTGTGTATTATAGTTAATTGATAATTAGCTTAATAATTGTGCATGGTTGTTGTTGTTGACAATTTGACTTCATTGACTTGTTGACCTTGTTGACAACTTGACCATAATCATTTCAATTGAAAGATGCTCTTTGATCTTTGCAAAATTGAAATGATAATGGTCATATCATGATTTACCATGACAATTTTCAAGCTAATTATTCAATTAAAATTATTCACACATATTAGTGAGAATGGCTCACTAATAATTCATTCTCTCATATTATTTCTCTCTCTTGCTCATCCTCTCCCTCAAGCTCTCTCCCTCTCATGTGTTGAGAAACAAAAAGCTTGAGAAAAACCTTCACTTGATCCTCTCTACTCTCTTCTAGGGTTCAAGTCTTAGCATTTCTTGCACTCTAGTTACTCCTAGCTTGGAGTTGAAGCTAAAGGTCGTGGCTTTCGGGTGGATCCTTCTTTGACGGGAGAAGACAAGCAAGGTGAACTCTTTCAACCATTCCAAGGAGCAAGGAGAGAAGGACTTTGAGCTCAAGGTATAACCTTTCCATCACTTAGCTACTTTGTAGTTAGGGTTAGCAAGTTTATGTTTAGCAAAGATCCTTAAAGCTTGGTCCATGTTGCCTATAGTTGATAAAAATCCGATTTTTATTATGTTTTCCGCATCCCCGTAAGCACCGGGATGGGCAACGTGGACTTACAGATACACCCTCCACTAGGAACATTTATTGGATGTACTCGCCGACTACCGTGGCCCCACAAGTATGATCTCATCATAGTCCCAGTAGTCGAGTACATATCCAAAGGGCTTTATCAAAATGTAACATAGAGACAATCAGAATACATGTTAAGATAAAGTAAAACCAGATAGCGTACTATCATGTCGAGCAAGAAAGTCCTCCCTATATATGTCCAAGAATCCACTACAATATACATCGTATGTACAGTAATGGCCTCTAGGGCATACATATAACTTACAACTGGAATACCTACCAGTAAATCTCCTGCCTTGGCCAAGGACTACGTGTAATGGCTCTCCTAGACACAGCGTGACCTCACCCCCAATACCGGGAGAGACGAACCCCTGCAGATCCTCTCACTGCCTCCATATGGATCGGGACTGTACCCTACTAAAACCTGTTTGCACGACTCCTATGAGCCGTGGTAGGGTAGTAATCAATGTATAGTGGGAACCCACACGAGACAAATGACGATCTCAGGTCGATAAACTAACCTGCACACATGTCACCAGGGAACTGCTATCTGACGTCAGGTATAAAACCAACTAGCATGTTCCCGGCGAGTCCTGTCCGGTGTACTCATAACCCAATGAGCACCTGTATACATATTAGGTGAACCAACTGACACCAGGCTTGTAAGACCGGCCACCGCCCCTCGTCGGGGTCTCGACTGTATACACTAGTCTACTCTGGAGTATCGATGCCCTGTCTCGAAAACTCCCACGACTAGGGACCTTTTAAGGATGTGCTTATAGACCCCAGCTCCCACGTATATGATCGCAATCATACTGCTAGCCATCACGCAAGAATCCTAAGGGCTCTATCAACGCGCAATAGTGACCTGTAAGGTCACATAAAGCAATACACGATGATAAAGATAAACCAGATAGCATACTATCATCTTGAGTAAGACTGTCCTACCGGCATAGGTCCTCCCTCAATCATTGCAATCACGTGCCTGTGATCCAATAATTGACTCTGAGGGCACTATATCCAACAATCTCCTACTTGCACTCAAAGCTAATTATTGCGATGTCGCATACTCACAGACCGTGTGATACCGAAAACCCAACTCCTCTACTAATCTAGTCTCACAAAACTCGTTTGTGAAACTATTGCGTTCGAGGAATAGCCTCAGTGAGTGGATCCGCTTTGATGTTTCTTTCTATGTCTCTCTTTATCTCAAGTTCGCGGAGAAAGCCATCTCCCGAAATGAGCAATACTTGTCTTAGAATATGTCTGGATATCTGATGGGACCTAACTCATAAATGAACTCCAAATCCAAACTTCTTAGACTGTATCGTCAACTGAACTTAATCAGTATCCTGCGCCATGCCTCCCTCAGTATCCGCTTGGACCACCTGTCCAAAATACTGCCCCTCGTTAGAGGAAAAACTATAACTCTGACAGCCACCCTGTCATCCAGGTCACCTTGGAAGCCTGGAATGATAACTGTCTCCTAAAAGAGGCTGTTGTTATCATATCCTTAGAACATCCACTTATGTTCTAAAACTGCTTCCTAATGTTTCTCCAGGATTGGATTAATATCAACTTATTGCATCTACTGTAAAAACAACATCTGGTGTGGTACTTGACATCTCATGATTGACTCAATTGCTTAAGCAAGTGATCTGCCAATCATGCACATCCCTCTCCCCTTTAGTCTGTAAGACACCTTTAGAGAGGGTGACTCCATTACCTGCGGGTATACTACCATGCCTGGAGTCGTCCATTCTAAATACTTCTAGAATGCTGTCTAAGTACCCAGATTAAGAAACCACCCAAATCTAGATCCAAAACCATAGATCTAGTGACCAGAATGTCTGATATAATATCCAAGTCCTATATGGAGAAACCACTGTGTGACAACCAAAGTATAACCGATCGTAGTATAGGAACTTCACTTCCTACTCTGTGTATGTCATCCAAATACCAGGACATCACACCCTACTACCTTCTTAACAGATCCATCCCCTATTCTGATGAAGTCAAACCTATGACTGTCACATCAGAAATAGATGATCTATCTCCGCTATATCTGCTTTAGTCTATAAATAGACATAAGCTACCTGTCCACTATACTCCCGCTGCTCCCACTGACTACGACAACCCTCTCGCAGAGTCATATAGACGTACACTTCTAAAGCTAGTTTAGAATGACGCTATACTTATCCTCCTGCCGGGTCTCACAGTCTGGAACAATAGCAATGGCAAGTCTGGGTAAACAAGAACCTCCCTGTCACTGTCCTTGAGGCTACCGGAGTACCTCTCGGGTGCCTGACGTTACCCACTATGTCTGCGGAGTGGCCAATGGAATGTCAAATTAGATTGAATCGTTAGGTTCTTATCAAATTTTCAGTAATCGTTTGCGGTTCTGGAATCACTTCCAGTTCTACCATACTCCCACTACTGTTTTCTGAAAAAATCCATTTTTATTAAAACTTTGGCGAGTCAAGAACAATATCACTATTGATCTTCCAGATGGTAGAAAGTCAACCCTTGTCATAGCCCGGGTCAACCCACAAACGGCCATTACAGAAACGTTCCTTGAGTTCTCCAGAGTCTGGTTTTAAGCATAAGCTGGACAACTCCCCGTACCTTAACAATGTCAAGATATGAACTGTTCTATATCCAATACAGAAACAGGGGCACTGATTTAATTGAACCAGATTCAAATCATGCAGCTGTCTCCAGTGCATGTCAACTAAATGGAGAGAGGATGATCAGCATTACTCAACTTAGGAATGCTTCCAATTATGAGTAACCTGAAAGAAAAGCATGTTCTCTTAATCATTACTATTAACTGAATACCATACACAGGTATCTACATCTTCGATCACCTTGAAGAATCCCGATACTTGCAATACCTGGTTCTCTACTTTACTCCTATAACTTCTCAAAATTTGAACCTTGTGTTTCTATGAAACACTTGTCTAAGAACTAGAGAAGTCATAAGTAAACAGAATGTAGTACGAGGACCAACCCCTCTGTCCTAATGGACACTGGACAACATACAATACTCTGTATAAGTCCCTTGAGTCTAATAATTCAATCCCTGTGTGTCGTAGGTTGAAAACTGTACTTATGGTTAAGAAGAATTACACCACCGTTTAATGCTCCTTACCTAACCATCCACTGAAAGTTATATCTCACTCTATAAAGATAGACGTACAAATATGTCAATTTGAAATTGGTTCATAACAACGGATATTCAAAACCAAATATTTGCCGTCCGGCAAACAACCCAGGTGATTTCCTCAAATATTACCAATTACAACGAATTCTGAAATATGGATCAGAACGACATCCACAGAAAGTTTTGGAAAGTGTTATTTGATTTCGGGAGGCTGCTAAAAATTTATGTTCCATAGCTTCGAGTTTCTTTTGCATTGCTGCCATTTCAGCTCTAACTCCTATGGGAACATCAATTTGGTGAATGCCACCCCTAGATGATGACTGGTTTACGCTCTCCCACTGTAAAGTTTTCTCAGCGAAATCTTCTAAAAATCTCCAGGCTTTACCATCATCTTTATTCATGAAGGTGCCTTGACACATGGATTCAAGGTTTTGTTTTGTTGTAGGATTAATGCCCTCATATATGATTCTGCACAGATCCCATCTAGGAATTCCGTGATGAGGACATTGAACTAACAGATCCTTGAAGCATTCAAAACACTTCGAGAATGGTTCATTTGGATGCTGGGTAAATTGATTTATTTCGCTACAGACTCGAGCTGTCTTATGATTGGGGTAGAATTTCTTTAGGAAAGCTGTTACAAATTCTCCCCAATTTGAAATAGAATGTGCGGCTGTGTTATAAAGACACTTCTCGGCTATATCGCACAAAGTGAATGGGAGAAGACATAAACGCATAGCATCCACAGAAAGCTGTGAAGTATCCATCATAACGCATACATTTTCAAATTTGGTAATAAAGACATATGCGTCCTCAGACTCGAGACCGTGATATTTTGGTAGAAGATTGATGTATTGTGGTTTGATTTCAAAGTTTTCCCCATTGACTGGTGCAATGGTGAGACAGGTCGAAAGAGGACCTCGCATAGGGTAACATCTCTCTTGGAGAGAGATGCGGGGCGGATTCTGTGCACCTGGGGATGGTGGCAGAGTAGTGTTAAAGAAGTTCGATGGAGAATTGTCCATCGAAGTGGGTGTGGTGGTGGGTGAAGAAAAAGTAGACGTAGAAATACCGACTTCGGAGTCGATCAGGGGAACGCGGACAAGACGGGCACTAGAATCCCATGTCCAACCGAGCATGCACTAAATGTTTTAGCACAAGTGGCAGTGTTAAGTGATAATTAAGGAAAAGATGAGTTTGGTGTTTGTTTGGGAAAAAATACGGATTTTTCAAAAATTCACACAAACAATGCACAAGCAACCCTAAATCTAGTGGTCATCTAGGTCAAGTCTCTAGATCGCTCCTAGACTTCCAGAAGACAAGTCGCAAGATAGATCCTCTACTGCCTCTTTGCCTCTCCTGTGGCCAGGTAAGTGCCAGGTAAGTGGGAGGTTCTCCACTACATAAGTAGTGGGCCTAATTAAGCAACCACTTGCCTTAGACACACTTGCCTTAGACACCACAAAAGAAACGCGGATAAGCAATAGATTATCCATGACCTACTTCTGTCCTAATTGAGCGCGACGGTCCTTAGAGTCTTGCCTAGATATTTTTTAGTTAATGAGGGTGATGCGGATGCAAGTTTGTGATTTTTGGGGCTTAGGAAGGGTAATGAACTCCCCACCTAATCCGAATTTGGTCTTTGCCCCTTAATTTCCGTATTAAAAATGCAAACAACCAAGATCAAACATGCACAATTTTTTTTTTAGCGGCGCTGCGAGTTTTTGCAAAGAATCCTGCAGAAATTGGTTAATGGAAAGAGAAGGGAGGAGATAAGAAAGTACAGAATATACCAGAGAAGTTTGGTGCAGTGAAGCCCTAAAATTGCCGCGGAACCGCCACGAGATGCAACAATTGGCCGTGGATGCGCGGTCTTAAGATGAGATCTCTGCACAAAAAATTCGTGCAGATGCTCCTGTTCACTCACTGAACTCCCTGAGATGTCCTGAAAATTTTTCCTCTCGCTCCGCAGATTTCAGATCTCCTTACAACAAATCACAACAAATCGTTAAGTGCTTGTTACGGATTTTGATCTAAAAAATTGATGGAATAATAAATTTTCCAACTCAAATTACAAAAATGAACAAATTAGCACACTATCCCTGGCAACGACGCCATTTGATTGATTCATCGTTTCCGTTTCGTCTTTAGAAAAGTGTAAAAGATCACAACCAAAGAAATTTATACCGCAATCAATTGATGGTGTCTATTGTAGTTTCGTCGATGAATGTGGATCGTCCACTGAGAAAGTGTGATTTGCTCGTTATTTTTTTTATTGAGTCGAAAATTAAAAGATAAAAGAAAATTGATTCAAGATTTACGAAATTTAGTTTCAAGAATTATAAAGAACTAGATCTAAAATCAAGAAATGACAGAGATCAAGAAAATATCCAAATCGATTGAATTATCAAAATTTATAAGAGGCTTGTCAGAATCGATCTGATTGATAGTGATGATGAATACTAATGATTACAAATTCTTATCTATTGAAGATTTGTTGCTAGATCGATGACGATCAATGAGAATTAGGGATCTATTGAAGAAACTAGGGTTTCTTCATCATCATCCCTTGTCTTTTCATTGATTATCATTCAAATTCTAGCCTCTAGAAAATTAAATCATCGATCGTTGATCTCTAATTTGGAGCGATGAAATCGATCTCACTCAAATTAGGTTTTCGATGATTCAATTTGTTAAAGTTTACAAAACTCATAAGACTTAGGAATCGTTCAAGAATTTAATCATCATCATCTACCTATTTTCTCGATTCCGATACTAGCAGAGAATTTACTTACGCATTATTATAAAGCAATCAAGAACTAAGAATATCATAATGCGCGAATGAATAGAAAGCAAGAATAAAGATTTCCACCTTTATTTAGATCTTCTTCAAATTACAGCTCTCACTCAAGTTTACAAGACTAGCTCTCGCTCACTCAATTGAGGAGGAATTTAGCGTCGATCTTTGCTTGGCTCGATCGTTGTGAGTCGCGGATTGTCGTGGATCTCTTGCTCGGTTGGCGTTGCTTCAAAGGCTCGTTGAATACTTGCTTGATTTGGTACTCGATGAACCTTGATTTGGCTTTGGAATTGGATTTGGGCTAGGGTTTTAAGTTGCAAGTTGTGTCACTCAACTTGCGGAATTTTGGCTCAATATTCAACAACTAATCAACTCTTGAACAACCTTTGTAATGAAGCCCTAAGTTCCTTTCTATAGCTTTCCCCTTTAGCTTCTCCTAGAAGCTAGATTTAGCTTCCCTTGGAAGCTTGGTTGTTATGAAGCTTGCATAGGAAGCTAGGTAGTTGTATAGAAGTTTCTAGATTAAGGTGGTTAGCTATCTTGCATGAAAAGCTTGGTTGTTATAAGGATTGCATGAGAAGCTTGGTATGTATTAAGCTTGCACAAGAAGCTTGGCTGTTAGAAGGGAAGCTTCTGGAGAATTCGAGGGACTTTGAAGCGTCTTGACGAAGTTTGGCCGTTTAAAGAGAAGCCTCGAAAAATGTTTCTGCCACCAATGAGTCAACGCGACCGTGGATCTACGGCAGATCAGCCTGACTCGGCCGTGGATCCGCGGCCGTTTGGTGTGATCTCTGCATGAAACTTCCAGGTTGATTTCATGTTGGCTTTATGGCACTTTCCTGATGTGTGGAATATTTTTATACTTTCTTGTTCACTGCCAGATTTCAAGTCTTTGACTTGACGTATTTTATCAGTACTTTTAGCAGTTCCGGCTCTTTTACCTCGAGAATTTCCTGCATACAATCTCGAGACAAGTGTTTGATATACAAAAGATCACGTATGCAATAATAAATACACAATTTCCCTCATAATGCTGTTTATAATGTATAACACAAGTTATTTGGTATTTTTGCAGACAAATTGCTAATATGTGCTATATTTATACCAAACACCTTTAGATGATTATAAATAGTAGGGAAATTGATGTGTTAAAAATGCAATATTTTCGACTGATCAAGTCCTAAGAGCTCTGCTGCTCTTTCTCCGTGTCCGGTTAACGGAGATTTGGTCATCTTTCCTTTAAGACAGAATTGACAAGTTTCATAAGATGAAAATTCGAACGTATCCAAAAGTCCATCCTTATGCAACTTACTCAGTTTTTTCTCTCCGATATGACCAAGTCTACAATGCCACAAGTAGGATTCGTTCACATCTGAACTCTACCTCTTGCGTGTGTTTTGTACATTGAGAACTATGTTTTGATTAAGAACATAGATACCATTACACAGTGTACCTTCTGCAACCAATACCCGATTAAGGTAAATGTTCATGATATTTCTATCAAGAACAAACTTATATCCATCTTTATCAAGTAAAGAAACTGATATGATGTTGCAAACTATGGAAGTTACATAGTAGCTGTTGTTCAAAATCATAGTCTTGCCATTTGACAATGCTAGGTGATATTCACCGACGGCAGAAGTATCAACCTGTTCTCTGTTCTCTACTCTGAGGGACATATCACCAGGTCCAACTATCCTACTTTTTCTCAGTCCCCGCAATAAATTACAGATATGAGATACCGATTTGGTATTGAGTACTCAGGAGGTAGGACTGACCGAAAAACAGTTCTCAATAACAAGAACACCTGAAGAAGACTCAATAGTATGTTTCTTCTTCGATGGGGTCATCAAGGAATTCAAACAATCCTCTTTCCCTTGCTCATTCTCATGACTGTTGTCATAAGTTAAACCCGAACCGACATTCCCCAGCCCTGAATAAGAATTCAGATCGGTCAAGCGATACATTTTATTATCTTAATTAGGGCGTGAAATGGTTGCTACCTGGAGAGAGAGAAAGAAACACTCAGTGTGCACTCTTGCAAGATTAGATTGGTTATTAATTTATCTAACCAGGATGGCTCTCACTGTTTCCTCGAATTCTTCTTCAAACCTTAAAAGAAGAACTAGTCAGGATTAATCGCACGTCACAATACTTGCTTAACCTTTCAGCCAGGCTAGTGTTGGTACTTTGAGGGAGGTTTTCTAATGCTTTCACGAAGTTCCTTAATTACATAGCCTCTTTTCCCTGGAGGCGTAGCCCCACTAACACTGTTCTAGACACCTACTTGGTTTATAGCATTGATTGTTTAGTGAAATAATGTCCCGAGAGTAATCCTACTCATCAGTGGGATCGAGATCCAACTATCATTGTGTGATGACCTAGATGGAATCCACTCTAGTCACCACACTCCAGAAGGTATGCTAAATCTGCAAGTTTCCTATATGTTTGAAACTCCCGATGTGGTTTTTTCCCCTAACGACCTATAAGCTTGACGCTTGCCAACAAGTCATAGGCCACTTGTCAAGTTCAACCCGTCATTGTCCTGGATTAACTCGAAACCACCCGCACAAACTCTTGACGCTTACCAATAAAGCTGTACGACTGTCTCGATTAATCACATATCTATGCAACAGATAAATATCACTCAGCTACCGTTCACCGTGTCTTGACGCTTGCCAACAAACACAGCACGAATACTAGGTGGTACCCATCTGAAATGATGGAGGGCTACGGCTAGGTTTTTGGTGAAAAACCTGTTAACGTAATGAACTTGATATCGTCGAAGGAATCTGAGTAGTTTTGCAAATATATAGTGGTGAAAACTTTTGCTAAAGACGTCACTCCCTGTGAAGGGATCTCGGCTCTTTCCTCGTCGAATGAGGTGCAGGATATTCTAAACTGAATACCACGATGCAAAGCAAAAAATAATCGACTATAGTGAAGTTATTACGCCGACGCAAACTTTTGCTCAAGGGGTCACTCCCGATGAAGGGATCTCGGCCCTTGCCTCGTCAAATGAGGTGCTGGATATTCATAACCGAATACCACTGTGCAAAGTAAAAGAGAATGTCTGTAATGTCAGTTTTCGAAATCTGTTCCAACAACATCTTTTAGGTTTATTTTCTTGCATTAATCAAAATCAACGCGGTCCCATCATTTTAATCCTATCACACCAGAAAAAGAACGAAAATACAATGTACGTATATGCCATCCGAATTCGCCACTAGGCCTTGTCATCACCCGTTAGGTTACTTAACTAACGACAGAGCGGGGGCTGAACTAGCGCGGATGCAAAACATATACAACATCTACTAATATATATATATAAGTATATATAACATTCGTCCCAGGCATGATAATAAGCAACATCACAGAATCACAGCCAA
This sequence comes from Agapanthus africanus, assembly GCA_030015575.1. Taxonomy (NCBI): domain Eukaryota; kingdom Viridiplantae; phylum Streptophyta; class Magnoliopsida; order Asparagales; family Amaryllidaceae; genus Agapanthus; species Agapanthus africanus. Next base: position 238,531,165 of record CM057337.1, read on the forward strand.
CAATACAGAATGGTGGATAATCTTGGAGCCCCGGGTTTCATTTGAGCCGCAATAAAACCCGACGTTCCCGGTCGTGTGGATAGCCTGTGCAATGAAAACCTGTACCCCCTACGAGTACGGGGAATTGCCCTCTAATTCTAGAATGTAGCCCCCTCCGTCTCAACGCTATAAGATGCGGGCTTGTTGCCTTCTAGAACCCGGCTATTCATGCACTCCTCCGCGGGGTAATCCTAATACAGAAAAAGAAAATAATATGTACAAATGGTGACATCGACCTCAACCCGGTCGTGCCCCAAAATAATATACAACCTGGCAAAGACGGCAGTCCACATGTCGGACGCTCTCCCCACAATAACAAATGTACAAATGAATATAAAATGTACTTCTAACATTGCACCACATGCTATCCACCACGACAATCCAACCACAATCTCAGCACAATCATAGAAACATCAACGTGAATGTCACGTTCGCAAATCCGTCTAAAGAACATATAGCAGATAGACGGGTTTTGCCGATCAAATGACATTCACGGCCACAGATGCTAAACTAAGTACTGATAACAAAATACGTATTTTAAAATTTCGATCGATTAAACCTTTCCAAGTGGAACCCAAGTTCTAATCCAGTACTGAAACAAATCTGGGCCCAAAAAATAAACATTCCAGAAACAATAATTCTAAACAAAAGAACCCCAGAAGAAATATTGAGCACAGAAGCCCCAATACCGCCGCGGAACCGCGGCCAATATATGATTTGCACGGCGGTTCCGCGGTGTGTTAGAAGGATCATAGGCCCAAATTTCTTGAGGATTCTTAAAAAAGCCTGCACAATTTTCTGAGACCATAAAATTGATTTTTTGACCACTTTTAAAATTCGACAGAAACTATAAAAATGGAATTTTGGTTTTGAAAAATTCGGTCGATCGATATTCTAAACACGTTGAAACTAGCTAGTATAGGTTTTATGGCTTGTCTCTGATACCATAAAGGGTTACACTAGCGCCCGGCCAACCCCCGTGACCAAATGCGGAACAAAAATTTTATAGCGATACAAAACTTGGCGCTAGAATTACACTAAACCGGATCTTTACCATAAACCTAGTTAGCATGTTAGGGTTCTATCTACTATGATAGAAAGTATACCTAAAGAAAACAAGTCCTTCGGGTCTTCGATCCTCTCCTTAAGCTCCTCGATGGAAGTATGGATCGTGCTTGAACTTCGGCCTCCTTGTGCCAACGATGATCCACCCGAGAGTTCCAACCTTGAGCTAAACCTCCAAGTTGAGGTAACTAGAATACTTAGCTTGCTAATCTAAGTAGACTAGAGTGAGTAGAGTGTGATTTTGGGTTGCTTAGTCTCACCAACTCTTGATTCTCAACTTATGAGACACTCGGGTTATGAGAGGGAAGAAGGAGAGAACCATGAAATAGAATGAGAGTAAGAATAATGAAGAGAGCTCCCCTATGAGGAAAAAAATAATAATAAGTTTTATTAGGATATTGTGATGGTTCATTTGATTTGACCATTATCATGTCACAATTAATGCTAAGCAAAATATCTTGTGCTCAACAAAAATATCTAAGTCAACAATGGTCAACAAGTTAAATGGTCAAACCAATTAACCATGACACAATTATCTCTAATAAAGATTAGTAAACAATTTCCTCTACCTCATAATGGTTTTAATCAAGTCAATGGTCAAAACCCTAATGAGGTGTCTCCTCCTTCGCCCCACTCAACCGTATATACCTATCCGCATCCGTGCTCCAAGAAACACGAATACAAAGAGACTAAACCAACCTAAAATCTAATATTAGGATCCGACTTAAACCAAAGCCCACTAGTATCAACCACTCGAACACCATACGCGCACAAGTACGCGTATGTGAACGAACCCTGTCGCAAAACCATATGACCTCTATATCGTTTCGCCCGAAGCTGGGAAACCCTCTGTGTGGGACTCTAAAGAGTAGACAGTACTCTGGTAGTGGGTTTAACCATAAGCATGTCAGCGGCACTAGCTGTACGTAACGGCTACCCAGGTACCTGTCGAAAAGGAAAGCCGACGAGCAAACTCGTCCGAACTCCTACTGAGCCTATCCGTGACAATATCTGTACAGTCCGGTCTCTTCGTCAAAGACTATCGCATATCGGGTCTAGGGGTGGTGAACGTTAGACCCTAATAACCTGATAAGTCATGCCGATGTGGCTCAGGACCAATCCGGGAAACTACTGATCAACCTTTCAATAAATCCCAACTGCCTTGGCCAAGGTCTTATGGTCCTGACTAATCGATCACTGTGCGATATCAACTCCTAATACCAGGAGAGATGAATCCCCAACAATCGCTCACAGCCTCCATGTGGCTCGGGACTGAACCCAACCAAAACCTGTTTGCACGACTTAGTAGAGCCGTGGTAGGGTAGTGATAAAAGCTCAGTGGGAACTCACACGAGACAAATGCCGATCTCAGGTCCAAAGACTAACCTGTACATATGTCACCTGAAAACTTTCATCTGACGATAGGTATAGTACCATCTGGAAGTTCTCGGCGAGTCCGTCCAGTGTACTCACCCCCAGTGAGCACCTATATACGATTTTAGGTGCATCAGACTAATGGCTGTGGGACCAACCATCCCCCGATGGGGCTAGAAACGTATACACTAGTCTACTCTGGAGTATCAATGCTCAGTCTCGAAACTCACGCGATTAGGGACCATTTAAGGATGTGCTTATGGACTACCCTTCTCCCATAAGTGTAATCGCCATCACAACGCAGGTAGTCAAGCAAGATCCTACAGGTTTTATCAACATGTAACCGCAATATGTAATAATGAGTATGACATATACCATGTTAAGATAAAGACAAACCATAATAGTATACTACCGTATCGAGTCTTTATCAATATGTGCAAGCTAGATATAACAACAATATAAATAAATACACATATCCTGACAAAGACAAGTCAAATATACTATAAAACTGAGCAAGATTGTCTTGTACATACATATCCCTAGCATCCATATGTATATATATACAATACTGGCCTCTAGGGCATATATATCCAACATAAGATGTATACAGGTGCTTATTGGGTTATGAGTACACCGGATAGACTCACCGGGAACATGCTAGTTGGTATTATACCTATTGTCAGATAGCAGTTCCCTGGTGACATGTGTACAGGTTAGTTTATCGACCTGAGATCGTTATTTGTCTCGTGTGAGTTCCCTCTATGCTTTGATTACTACCCTACCACGGCTCAAAGGAGTCATGCAAACAGGTTTTAGTTGGGTACAATACCGAGCCACATGGAGACAGTGAGCGGATCGTCAGGGGACTCGTCTCTCCCGGTATTAGGGATTGATGTCGCAGTGTACACGGATGGCACTAGAAATCCTCGGCCAGGGTAGACGAGAATTACCAATCTAGGATCGGTAGTTTCTCAGGTGGTGATGGGCTTCATACCGATACTAAATGTCGTGTTATTAGGGGTCTGACTTTATCCACCCCCTAGATTCGATATGTGATACTCATAGACGAACGGACCAGACTGTACGGATATTGTCACTATCAGGCTTAGTAGGGTTTCAGGATGAGTTTGCTCGTCGTCCTCCCTTTCGCTCAATACCTGGGTAGCCGTTACGTACAGCTAGTGCCACTGACGTGCTTGTGATTAAACCCACTACCAGCATATTGACGAGTCTTTAGAGTCCCAAATAGAAGGTTTCCCTACTTCGGGTGAAACGTTGTAGAGGCCGTATGGTTTTATGGCAGGGTACGATCATATACGTGCACTTATGCACGGATCATGATCGGACGGATAATATTATTGGGCTTTGGTTTAAGCCGGATCCTGGTATTATATTGTTGGATTATTTTCGTCTCATTGTATTCGTATTCAGTCGGAATATGGATGCAGGTATGTATATACGGATGATGGGTATTCTTGTAATTCTATTACAAGTTCACTTTAGAAGTTTCCATTTCTTTTTTGTCTTTAAACATATAGTTTAATGTTTATTGTGGAAAGTGTGAGTCATGGATTTTTGGCTAATTCTTGGTGCATGCACTTCGTGACCCATGCTCATGAGTCATGGTGTGAGTCATGAATGTGGCATGGTGGCACGCTTTGTGCTTTTGTTGTATTATGAGATATTTAGTTGTGAGCATGTGAGGAAGTGGCAGATCTTTTTTCTTGAGGTGTTTTTCTTGAGTTGCTAAGGCTCACAATTAAAGACAACACAATACAATAAAAAAGGCATAGAACATTTTTCATTAAGTGCAAGCACCATTTTTCTTCACTTGCCAATTCTTGAGCTCACATTCTTCACTCTTGGCAACTTCTTCTACCTCCAGCTTAACATGTCTCATTTGTTGAGAAACATAGGGTGTAATGAGACAAAGAATTCACACACACTCTCTACTTCATCTTGGCTATCTAGGTTAGCAAACTAGATATCCGAGTTGCTTCGGTTTTGAGGCGGGAGCCCGTATTACTAACTCTAGACGTGGATCATCTTCGATAGGGGGAGATCGGAGATCAAACTTGATTGAGGAAGCCGTGAGGAGCTTGGGACAGAGGTTGAAGACCGAAGGACATAGATCGTTTTGTATAACCTCTCTAAACTCCTTTCATATAACTAGTATAGGATTATTGGTACGATCCGTAGATTAGGGTTCCGTTAGCGCCAGTGTAATTAAGTTTTTGTTCCATATTTGGCCACGGATTGATGGCCGGGGCGCTTCCGTAACCCAACAAGATACATTCAGTCCAAGAAACGGGAGCGATTCCATGGTTGCCATGTCATAAATAACTCCGGTGGAGAAGCGAATGCATTTCCAGATAGCGCTGACATCGAACCAGAGTGAGATCCCGCCGTGAGAATACTAAGCCCGTCATTCGAAGAACAAATTAACAAGCTAATAAGGGAAGCGGGTCAAAAGGTTCGGGATGACCACAGTGGCGAAATGGACATTTATGAGAAAGTCAGGACGCAACGTCTTATTCAGCAGTCTGCGGAAAGAGAAGACGACGATGCCCTTCATCCTCAGCCTGCTGTGTGCTCTCGTGGTAAGGAAAAAGTCCGACGCAGAGACAACAACAAGATCAAGAACGGGAATGGCATTAAAAAACAGCGAAGTGGATCCAAGCAGCCACACGATCGAGAAAAAGTCAGCTGGAATCCGTCTTTTATGAAAAAGATGGGTCGGGAGTACTCATTCCCCCAAGACAAGATAAGGAAAATATTCAACCTTGTCATGAATCATCAAATGATGACGCTCCCGGAGTCTCGATACCCTGAACAGATAAACGAGGTCCATCATCCGGCTTATTTCTCCTACCACCGCGCAGTAGGACATCCTCTTGAAGACTGCTTCACCTTCAAAGACTGGGTCGAAGACCAATATCATTAAGGCCGGTTTGCTCTATCCGATAGTTGGAGGGTAGCCCCTGTTGGGTTACGGCAGCGCCCCGGCCATCAATCCGCGACCAAATACGGAACAAAAATTTATAAAACTTGGTGCTACCACAACCAATTACTCGGATCTACCAATAAGCCCTAGATAACAAAACATGCAAAGAAGTTAGAATGGTTATACCGAATAGATCCGTGTCCTTCGGTCTTCAACCATCATCCTAAGCTCCTAGAGGTTTCCTTGATCAAGCTTGATCTCCGGTCTCCCTCCATCGAAGATGATCCACCCAAGAGTCTATGCAACGAGCTCCAACCTCATATCCGAGGCAATTAGGGCACCTAGATCGCTACTCTAGATACCGTAGATGAAGTAGAGAGTGATGAAGGATTAATTTGCCTCAAGACACCCAAGGATTCTCAACTCATGAGAGGGTTTGCATGGAGCTAGAGGAAGAAGAAGATACCATGAGAATGAGGTGTTGAGAGCAACTCAAGAGAGAGAAAAATAAATGAATAATGGCTTGTCCTTTTTTTGTTTGTTGTGTGAGTGTGATAAGAAATAATGGAGCCATCACATAAATGTCCATATCTCCAAAATATCTTAGTCAACAAAAAATATCTCAAGTCAATATAATCTCACAACAAACAAAAACCCTAAGCATACTAGAATAGTAACCATAGGTCACTAATTAGCCATGCCATAAAAATGCAATAAACACCTCATCCTCCACTTCAATAACCTTTTAATCCAAAAAGGTCTAAAACATGATGAGGTGTAATCTTCTAAAAGTAATCTTGTAATAAATTACAAGAATACCCCTCAACCGTATATACATACCCGCATCCGTATTCCGAAGAATACGAATCCAAAGAGACGAAAATAATCTAACAAATATAATACTAGGATCCGGCTTAAAGCAAAGCCTACTAGTATTATCCGTCCGAACATCATCCGTGCACAAGTACATATATGTGATCGAACCCTGCCATAAAACCATACGACCTCTACATCGTTTCACCCGAAGCAGGGAAACCCTCTGTGTGGGACTCTAAAGACTCATCAATACGCTGGCAGTAGGTTTAACCAAAAGCACGTCAGCGGCACTAGCTGTACGTAACGGCTACCTAGGTATTGAGCAAAAGGGAGGCCGACGAGCAAACTCATCCTGAAACCCCTACTAAGCCTGACAGTGACAATATCCGTACAGTCTGGTCCGTTCGTCTATGAGTATTGCATATCGAGTCTAGGGGATGGATAAAGTCAGACCCCTAATAACTTGACATTCAGTGTCGGTATGAAATCCATCACCGCCTGAGAAACTACCGATCCTAGATTAGTAATTCCCGACTACCTTGGCCAAGGATTTTGTAGGGTTCCTAGGCACACTAGTGAGGTCTCACAAGCCATCAACCATGCCAATTTCAAAAATTCTAGGTGCCGAGAAACCCGACTACGGACCGTTGGCTAGAAATCTAGGCGAAAATATAATCTAGTTAACAACTTAACTACAAAGAAACGGAAATACAACCTTTGTAGATCCGGTGCTCCACCTCCATAGCTCCGCAACGAAGTCCCTTTGCTGTCCAAATGAATTCCCGGGCTCTAGCGTCGGCTTCGTCGGAGAAATGGCGAGCTAGGTCGTCGATGTCCATGCCGAAGATGATCTACGTCGAGGCATCGCTAAATCAAGCTCCACCTTCACCAAGTCATGAAAACTTGTGAAGGAAACACACTCTACTACTTGGCAAGAGGTAGAGGATGAAGAAATAGGAAGTGGGTAGACTTTAGAATTGGATTTCTCACTCATTTCCATCAATCACCATTGATGGAGCTTGCTTTCTTCAAGTGAAGAAAAGAAGAAGAAGATGAATATTGTTATGATAAGTTAATTTCAAAATAGAAAATAAAAGGAATGCTTATCATAATCTAACCATGGTGAAGTGTAGAGAATCAACTAGGGTTGAGTGGAGTGGTTAGGGTTAAGCATGAGACAAAATGGTGACTAAGTCAAAGCTTCATGAAGCTTCAACATGCAAGTCCAAAATTAGCCACCATTTCATTTCTTTATGCTTAATATTTTCCAAAATAAATAAATGAATAAATAATGGATAAAACAAAACCCTAATTTCCAACTTAACCATGGTTTAATTCTTTACACTTAACCAAAAAGCATGTATCATCAAACATGATACAATCATGTGTACAAAAGTATATCACATATACAATGTGCACAAACCAAGTGAGAAAATCCGTTTAAAGTGAACCAATACTAGTTAGTGCAAAGTAATATATCAAATATATAATTATGCATTAAATCATTAAATCAACACTTGATTCAATGATCCGGTCATGTCACACACAACCGACTAGTATTCAATGTATCGGCTTATCGAATCAACGCTTGAATTGATAACTAGGTTATATCGCATACAACCAATCGATACATTCATCCCGAGAATAAAATACGGTATCATATACACGAATTATTCTCGGTCCCGCACATATCTCATATGCGCTCCTATTTCGTTTCGCTTGAGCCAGGAAACCTCTGTGTAGGACTCTAAAGACTCGTCAATACGCCGACAGCAGGTGATGATCATATCAAACACCCACAAGCCACAAGCAGTCTGCTAAACGTAACGGCCACCCGGGTATTGATCGATCAGAAGATCGACGAGCAAGCCCGCTCACACTCCAGTGAATCCAACTAGTAACACTACCGTACAGTCCGGTCTGATCGTCTGATATGTCGCATATCTCGCCTAGGGGTGGTAAACGTCAGACCCCAATAGCTCGATAAGTCGTGTCGATATGAGGTCTATAACAATTCGAGAAACTACTGGTAACACTTACCAGTAAATCTCAGCAACCCTGGCCAGGGATTTCCTGTTATAGCTAATCGAACACAGCGCAACATCAACTCCCTATACCGGGAGAGACGAATCCCCTCCTATCGCTCATTGCCTCCATGTGATTCGGGACTGTACCCAAAAACCACCGTTTTGCACGCCATCTTGGACGTGGTAAGATGGAAATCAAACCACAGTGGGAACCACACAAGACTCTATGACGATCTCGGGTCAACAGACTACTCTGTACCAGTGTCACCAGAGAACTGCCATCTGACGTGAGGTATAATACCATCTGGGAGTTCTCGGCGAGTTCGTCCAGTGTACCCAGTCTCTACTGAGCACCCGTATATCATCTCTGATGTCAAACACCAATGGATATGGGATCATCCATCGCCCATCTGTATGGGTCGAGAAGGTATACGCTAGTCTACTCTGGTATATCGATGCCCTGTCTCGATACACCCACGACTAGGGACTTTGAAGGATGTACTTATAGACTACCATGTCCCCACTAGTATGATCCGCATCATAGTCCAGGTGGTCAAGTACACATCCTAAGGGCTTTACCAACATGTAACAGAGAGACAATTAGTGTACACGTTAAGGTAAAGATCAACCAGATAGCATACTATCATGTCGAGCAAGAAAGTCCTCCCTATATATGTCCCAGCATCCACTACAATATACATCCAATGTACAGTAATGGCCTCTAGGGCATACATATAACTAACAATCTCCCACTTGCACTAGGGCCATCTGTAGCAGTGGTTGTAGTATCTCATACTCAACCATCCCATAAAAGTCTCTCTCTGGGAACAGGCCTTTGTGAGTGGATCCGCTGTGTTGTCCTCTGAGTTTACTCTCCTAACCTCGATCTCCCTGGAGATCAACCATCTCCATGATCAAGTGATACTGCTTTAGAATATGTTTGGATCACTGATGGGACCGGCGTTCCTTGGCATAAGCCACAACTCCATTGTCACACAATGGGAGGAACATAGTTCATCTCATGAACCAATATACACCCAAACATCCACTTTGGTAGCATCTTAAGTAGCGATGTATCTTGCCTTTATCGTCTAGTTTGCCACGGTATCTAGCTTGGAACTCTTCCAACATACCGTCCCTTTACTGAGGGTAAAGACAATGCCTGCGACTGACATTCAGTCGTCATTATCACCCTGGAACCCTTCCAGTGATTCTCCCCAGGATCGATTGATACCATCTCGCTACAACTAGTGAGAATCCTAACATCCAATTAGATCTATCTCATAGATCCAAAACCCAGGATTTAGGAGGTATCATTTTGATCCTATAGAGAATCATTGTGATATGCGGAGATTGATCGAGCGTAGCATAAGTAACTCCTTTCTTATCAAGAGTATGTCATCCACGTACTCTACGAGGATCACCACCATACTCCCTACTACCTTTTTGTTTATACAAGGTTCATCTACCATTTCGATGATGTCAAACTCTTTGACTACTTCATCAAAACAGATGTTCCTCCGCGATGCCTGCTTTATCCTATAAAGCATCTTGCACACGTTTCCGCTGCTCCCACTGTCTACGAAGCCCTCTGGCTGTGTACTTATAGACGCTCTCTTCTAAAACATCATTTTAGAAAAGCTGTCATGACACCCAACCACCAGATATCGTAGTCATGGTCTGTAGCCGTGGCAAGTAGGATCTGGATGGACTTAAGCATAGATCCTTAGAAAAAGGTTTCATTATGATCCATATCTGGTCAATTATGCAAACCTTTAACATGTCTAGCTTTGAAAGTCTCAACTTTTCCATCTACACCAAGTAATCTTCTCAAGATATACTTGCTCCTGATGGGGATTTAACCCTTCAGATATAGCAACAAAAGTCCATACTTTGTTGGTGTATAAGGATTCCATCTCAGATCGCTAAACATCCAGCCATTCTTACAGAGTCACACTCCTGATGGCCAGCTCGAAACTAGTTGGGTCATCATCTCATGATGCAGTCCTCGCTCCCACTGTCATAGAGGAACCGAAGTATCTCTCAGGTGGGTGAGGAACCCTACTAGATCGGCGGAGAGGCTGAGGTTCGTTGGAATCTATTGAATCCTTTGGTTCTATCAAATCATCTGCTAGTTTGTTTAGCTGGAACCTTTCCAGTTGTACATTACAGACCTTGCCTTGAGCTTGTCCGGATTTTGCTTTTAGACATAGCCCGGACAACCCCAAATCTTAACTAACTTAAGAGATGGGCTCTTCCCTTATCATATCACATATGAAGCGGTAGGCAACTGATTTGATTAGAACCCTATTCAATAGGTATGCAACTTCATAAGTGCATAACTCCTAAAAGGAAACAGGTAACTCAGTAGTACTCATCATAGAGCACACCATATCAAATAGGGTGTATCTGCTCCGCCCCGATATACCATCGTGCTATGGTGTATACAGAGGAGTAATGCTGAGAGAGAATCTCATTCTCCTTTAGAATAGTCCAGGATTTTCATGCTCAAGTATTCTCCTCCTTGATCACATCAAAGGACATAATACTTATACCCGTATTCTGGTTCTCTACTTCTCACTTATATTCTGTGACTATCTCAAAAGGTTCGGATTCATGTTTCAACAGGAACGTATGACTGAATCTTGAGAGATTATCAGAGAATGTAATGAAGTACAAAGAACCAGTCCTGGCATGTATAGACAGGAGACCTTACATACATCATCATGTATCAGTCCCAAGAGTTCACTAACTCTTTCTCTGTTTCCAGTAAACGGAGCTATGGTCATCTTATCTTTGTGACATGACTGGCGAGTTTCACAAGATATAAGTTCAAACTAATTTAAATATGCATCTTTATGTAATTCTAGCCAGTCGGGTCGCATTGATCTGACCTAGTCTATAATACCTCAAGAAGGATTCGTTCATTTCTGAACTCTTCCTCTTGTGTGTGTTCCATATACTAAGAACTGTAGTTTGATTTAGAACATCAATGCTTTTAGATAACGTGCCTGAACCGATCAACTTTTGATATAGGAAATGTTCAAAACATTATCCAACAATACAAAATTTTATCATTTCTTTACTAATAAAGAGAGTGATATGATTTTGTATAACAGGTTCGGTATCTAATAACATTCGTTCAGAATCAATGTATTTGTAATATAGGGTGACAGTGACCAACAGACTTGGCTGCAACACTTGCCCCGTTTTCTGCCTCATGAAACTTATCACCCGTTCTCAGTTCTCTACCTTTCTGTAGCCCTATGTAACATATTACATATCTGGGATCCTGATCTGGTATCACATACCCAGGACGTAGAGGATACAGAGAAACAGTTCTTTGTAATGAACACACCCGAAGATGATGCATCAGCATGTACTCTCTTCGTTTGGGCGGCGCGGGCATTCTGGTAATCCCCAATTTCCTGCTCTGTCTTATAACAATTATAAGTTGGAGCGGGACCAACGTTCCCCAGCTCAGTATAACAAGCGGGTTCGGTCAATAATCCGTATTATTATCTTGATTAAGGCGTGATGTGGTCGCTACCTGGAGAGAGAGAGAAGAAAACACTCAGCGTGCGCTCTTGCAAGAATAGATTGGTTATTATTTTATTTAATCAGGATGGCTCCCACTGTTTTTTATCAAATCTTCCTTCAAACCCTAAAAGGAAAGACTAGCCGGGATTAATTACACACTACAAGTTCTCCAATCTTTCAGCCAGGCCAGTATCGGTACTTTGAGGGAGGTCCCCCGTGCTTTCGCACGAACCTAATTAATGTAAACCTCGTTTTCCCAGAGGCGTAACCTCGTTGACACCTTTCTAGACACCTACTTGATCGGCTAATTGTAATGTATAAAACTCTCGCAGGAGTAACACTTACTCGCAGCGGGTATCGGGATCCAACTATCTCATAGAAGGTATGCAATCTCATTGCAAATTTCAAAACTTGAAATTCCCGATAATATTTTTCCCCTAGCTCGCTATGACCTTGACGCATGCCGAACAACCCATAGTCTGCTAGTCAAGTTCAACCCGTACATTTCTTGATTGAATTAAACCCACCCGCACGACCCTTGACGCATGCCAAACAACGCCGTACGAATACCCTAATCCAATCGCATCGTATGCTAGCAGATAAGCACTAGTTAGCTACCGTACACTACGCCTTGACGCATGCCAAACAACCGCAGCACGAATACTAACTAGTACTTATCTGGAATGACGGAGGGCTACGACAGGTTTTTCTGAAAACCTATTGCGTAATGAACTTGATATCGTTGTAGGATCGAATGATTTTAAAATGGAGTGCTTTTGAGGCTTTTCTAGTTTTGCTAAAGGAGTCACTCCCGGTGAAGGGATCGTCGGTCCTTTCCTCGATGAATGAGGTGCGGGATATATCATATATATCACTGTGCAAAGCAAAAACTCTTAAAAGCAATCAAAAGACAAACCGAGGGTGTAGCATCTGCCAGTTATTGCTAAAGGAGTCACTCCCGGTGAAGGGATCTCGGTCCTTTCCCTATCGAATAAGGTGCAGGATATATCATATATACCGCTGTGCAAAGCAAGAACTGTAGCTACCTGTTTTAATTTTGAAATTCGATTCTACAACATCTTAGGTTTCTTTTATTTCATTAATCACATTAATGAAGTCCCATCATTTAAGTACCTAAACATCACAGATAAATACGACGTACACTTATGCCATCCGCATTCGCCTCGATGTCCCCTCGTGCACCGTTAGGTTAGGTAACTAACGGCAGAGCGGGACAGGGCTAGCGCGGGTGTAAAACATAAGTAACGCCTATATAATATATCATATATACTATATACAGTATCTATCACAGAACATCACATGATCACATCACAGATATCGCAGCAGAAGAAACATATGAAACATTGGATATACTAGGACGTCCGTGTTTTCAATACGAGCCAGTATAAAACACGGATTCCACGGTCGCGATGAATAGCCAAACCCACACCCCTAGACCCCTACGAGAGCGGCAAGCAACCCTACCAATTCTAGAGTTAGGAGACCCGGACTCCACTCCTCGAGTTGGTCTCCCACTGGACTCCAGAACCCGGTTACTTGTGCTCCCCTCCTTGGGTCTATCCTAGTGCGGAAAAGTAAATAATATACAAACGGTGACATCTTCCGCAACCTGGAAGTGCCCCAATAAAAGAATATTACATACAAGTTTTTACATGAATGAAAATGAAAAACACTCATCTCACATAAAACCCCCGGCTATTCAAACACGACGATTCAATATAACATATCCAGCAACACATAACATCACATGTCATCAACGTAAGTAAATATGTCCATCCCAATTGTCGTTGACATATAGCAACGAAACCGGCGATATCACATATTACACTTACGGTCACAGAAAAGAAAGTGTAAAACTACAACAGTTGGAATCCGCAACCACCTCAGACATCGCATGCCTGACCAAATGAATTTCTTAGACATCGCATGCCTAACAATTATAAACCCCGCATTTTAGTCTCATTATCGAAAACACTTTTCAATATCAAGTCGGGCAATTCAACAAGATTCCCGACATCCTGATCGAATGCTCATCGCAAACTTCAGTAGACGGCTGCACCCGCGATACCGTCAACGAAGTGCACCAAGGCGGAACACCGCTGCCTGGAGCACCCGAACGGATGCTTTCGGCGACGGGGTTCTCCTACAGTCACTTGGTCGGGGCTATGGAGTGAGGCTGTCTATTAAGTTTACCCGGCGAGTATCCGCGTACGCTACGTGATTGCGACGGACTTTTGATCACATCAAAATTCCGTGGCAACCGATCAAGTGAGACTAAACTGCTATGTTTATAACATTCATTCAGTTATCTCATAACTTATTGTGAATTCCAATTATTGTATCCCATTCCGGATAATTAGAAAATGTTAAACTTTTCGATCGAACATCCAAACACCCAAATTTTCCCGATACAGATCAACACATGAAACAAGTCTAAAAACATTCAGTTCGTGCCTCAGTACCAACGGTCCAGCCGTAGAAGGGTCAAGCCAACGCCTCACATGTGGCACGCCGTACTGCCCCAAACCCGAAGGTTCAAAGGGCAGTTCAAGACGGTCACATAATCGAGTTAAGGTTTGTTGTCTTCTAGAGGGTCCATCGCGTTACTTGCACTACTTAGAACGTTATTAAACGACGGAAAAATCCAACACTTGGAAATTTCCCGGCAGGGGAAAAAGTGGGTATTTATATCCGATCGAATTTTTTAACATATTCAAAATATCCGGAAAGCCACATAGACAAAGTCTGATAATCCGATCGAATCGACGAACTCTCAGTACACCCCAGAAAATTCAACTCTTGAATAAATTTTAAAAATTCCCAGAAAAACCAGCACTGGAAACCAAGAATTACTGTGTAACTTTCTGTGTATGTTAAGGCATTAAGGCCGCGGAACCGCCGCACGAGCTAAGCTCGTGCCGCGGAACCGCGGCTCAATGAAGGAATTAGGGCATACGACATCACAGTAACTCTTAGATATTCCTGCATGTTTTTCTGCATATTTTTAATATAGAAAAACTCACTGTTTTCAAAAATGTACAGAGAGCATATTTGAGTTGGGGTTTCGGGTTCGTTCGGGTTTCAAACTTTGTCTGGACTTCGCCTAAGGCTCTAGCTAGGCTCTGATACCACTGTAGGGTTCCTAGGCACACTAGTGAGGTCTCACAAGCCATCAACTATACCAATTTCAAAAATTCTAGGTGCCGAGAAACCCGACTACGGACCGTTGGCTAGAAATCTAGGCGAAAATATAATCTAGTTAACAACTTAACTACAAAGAAATGGAAATACAACCTTTGTAGATCCGGTGCTCCACCTCCATAACTCCGCAACGAAGTCCCTTTGCTGTCCAAATGAATTCCCGGGCTCTAGCGTCGGCTTCGTCGGAGAAATGGCGAGCTAGGTCGTCGATGTCCATGCCGAAGATGATCTACGTCGAGGCATCGCTAAATCAAGCTCCACCTTCACCAAGTCATGAAAACTTGTGAAGGAAACACACTCTACTACTTGGCAAGAGGTAGAGGATGAAGAAATAGGAAGTGGATAGACTTTAGAATTGGATTTCTCACTCATTTCCATCAATCACCATTGATGGAGCTTGCTTTCTTCAAGTGAAGAAAAGAAGAAGAAGATGAATATTGTTATGATAAGTTAATTTCAAAATAGAAAATAAAAGGAATGCTTATCATAATATAACCATGGTGAAGTGTAGAGAATCAACTAGGGTTGAGTGGAGTGGTTAGGGTTAAGCATGAGACAAAATGGTGACTAAGTCAAAGCTTCATGAAGCTTCAACATGCAAGTCCAAAATTAGCCACCATTTCATTTCTTTATGCTTAATATTTTCCAAAATAAATAAATGAATAAATAATGGATAAAACAAAACCCTAATTTCCAACTTAACCATGGTTTAATTCTTTACACTTAACCAAAAAGCATGTATCATCAAACATGATACAATCATGTGTACAAAAGTATATCACATATACAATGTGCACAAACCAAGTGAGAAAATCCGTTTAAAGTGAACCAATACTAGTTAGTGCAAAGTAATATATCAAATATATAATTATGCATTAAATCATTAAATCAACACTTGATTCAATGATCCGGTCATGTCACACACAACCGACTAGTATTCAATGTATCGGCTTATCGAATCAACGCTTGAATCGATAACTAGGTTATATCGCATACAACCAATCGATACATTCATCCCGAGAATAAAATACGGTATCATATACACGAATTATTCTCGGTCCCGCACATATCTCATATGCGCTCCTATTTCGTTTCGCTTGAGTCGGGAAACCTCTGTATAGGACTCTAAAGACTCGTCAATACGCCGGCAGCAGGTGATGATCATATCAAACACCCACAAGCCGCAAGCGGTCTGCAAAACGTAACGGCCACCCGGGTATTGATCGATCAGAAGATCGACGAGCAAGCCCGCTCACACTCCAGTGAATCCAACCAGTAACACTACCGTACAGTCCGATCTGATCGTCTGATATGTCGCATATCTCGCCTAGGGGTGGTAAACGTCAGACCCCAATAGCTCGATAAGTCGTGTCGATATGAGGTCTATAACAATTCGAGAAACTACTGGTAACACTTACCAGTAAATCTCAGCAACCCTGGCCAGGGATTTCCTGTTATAGCCAATCGAACACAGCGCAACATCAACTCCCTATACCGGGAGAGACGAATCCCCTCCTATCGCTCATTGCCTCCATGTGATTCGGGACTGTACCCAAAAACCACCGTTTTGCATGCCCTCTTGGACGTGGTAAGATGGAAATCAAAGCACAGTGGGAACCACACAAGACTCTATGACGATCTCAGGTCAACAGACTACTCTGTACCAGTGTCACCAGATAACTGCCATCTGACGTGAGGTATAATACCATCTGGGAGTTCTCGGCGAGTCCGTCCAGTGTACCCAGTCTCCACTGAGCACCCATATATCATCTCTGATGTCAAACACCAATGGATATGGGATCATCCATCGCCCATCTGTATGGGTCGAGAAGGTATACGCTAGTCTACTCTGGTATATCGATGCCCTGTCTCGATACACCCACGACTAGGGACTTTGAAGGATGTACTTATAGACTACCATGTCCCCACTAGTATGATCCGCATCATAGTCCAGGTGGTCAAGTACACATCCTAAGGGCTTTACCAACATGTAACAGAGAGACAATTAGTGTACACGTTAAGGTAAAGATCAACCAGATAGCATACTATCATGTCGAGCAAGAAAGTCCTCCCTATATATGTCCCAGCATCCACTACAATATACATCCAATGTACAGTAATGGCCTCTAGGGCATACATATAACTAACAGATTTCTGGTGATGGCCACCCATGCACAATGCGACATAACCCCCAATACCGGGAGAGACGAATCCCCTGATGATCCGCTCACTTCCGCCATGAGGCTCAGGACTGTACCCAACTAAAACCTGTTAGCACGACTCCTTTGAGCCGTGGTAGAGTAGTAATTAAAGTACAATAGGAACTCACACGAGACAAATGATGATCTCAGGTCGATAGACTAAGCTGTACACATGTCACCTGGGAACTGCTATCTGACAATAGGTATAATACCAACTGGCATGTTCCCGGCGAGTCCATCCGGTGTACTCATAACCCAATGAGCATCTGTATACATCTTAGGTGAAAAAACTGACACTAATGTCTTGTGAGACCGGCCACCGCCCCTCGTCGGGGTCTCGATCAGTATACACTAGTCTACTCTGGAGTATCGATGCCCAGTCTCGAAACTCCTATGACTAGCTGCCACGTATATGATCGCCATCATAATACTGGTAGTTAAGCAAGAGTCTTATGGGCTCTATCAAAATGTAATAGTGATCTGTAATGCCACCTAATGTTGTACATGATGATAAAGACAAACCAGATAGCATAGTATCATCTCGAGTAAGACTGTTCTACTGGTATAGGTCCTCCCTCAATCATCATAATTACTTGCCTGCGACTATGATAATTGCCTTGAGGGCACTATAGCCAATAATCTCACACTTGCACTTGAGGCTAATTATTGCGATGTCGCATACTCACAGCCCGTGTGATACCGAACACCCAACTTCTCTACTAATCAGTTTCACAAAGCTCTATTGTGAAACTATCGCGTTCGAGAAATAGCCTCAGTGAGTGGATCCGCTCCAATGTTTCTTTCTATATCTCTCTTTATCTTAAGTTCACGGAGAAAACCATCTCCCGAAATGAGCAATACCTGTCTTAGAATATGTCTGGATATCTGATGGGACCCAGTTCACAAATGAACTCCAAATCCAGTAAACTTCTTAGACTGTATCGTCCACTGAATTTAATCAGTATCTTGCGCCATGCCTTCCTCAGTATCCGCTTGGACCACCTGTCCAAACTACTTCCCCTCAAAATATGGGAAACTAAAACTCTGACAGTCGCTCTGTCATCCAGGTCACCTTGGAAGCCTGGAATGATAGTCATCTCCCGAAGGAGGCTGCTGTTACCATATCCCATGAACATCCACTTATGTTCATAAACTGCTTCCCAACATTTCTCCAGGATTGGATCAATATAAATTTATTGTAGCTCGTGCAAAAACAACATATGGTGTGGTACTTGACATCTCATGATTTACTCAATTGCCTAAACAAGTGATATGCCAATCATGCACATCCCTCTCTCCTTTAGTCTGTAACACACCTTTAGAGAAGGTGACTCCATCATCTGTAGGCACACCACCATGCCAGGAGTCATTCATTCTAAAACACCTTTAGAATAGTGTCAAAGTACCCAGATTGAGAAACTACCCAAATCTAGATCTAAAATCATAGATCTAGTTACCAAAATGCCTGATATATTATCCATATCCAATGTGGAGAAACCACCGTGTGACAACCACAGTATAACCGATCGTAGTATAGAAATTTCACTTCTTATAAGTGCATGTCATCCAAATATCAAGACATCACACCCTACTACCTTCTTAACAGATCCATCTCCTATTCTGATGAAGTCAAAACCTATGGCTGTCATATCAAAAATAGATGATCTATCTCCGCTATACCTGCTTTAGTCTATAAATAGACACAAGCTACTTGTCCACTATGCTTCCGTTGCTTTCACTGACTATAACAACCCTCTGGCAGAGTCATATACACGTGCACTTTTAAAGCTAGTTTAGAACGGCGCTATACTCATCTTCCTGCCGGGTCTCATAGTCTATAACAGCAGTAATGGCAAGTCTGGGTAAATAAGAACCTCCCTGCCACCGTTTCTGAGGATACTGAAGTACCTCTCGGGCGCCTGAGGTTACCCACATATCTGCGGAGTGGGTAATGGAATGTCAAAAACTAATTGAATCTTTAGGTTCTATTAAATCTTCAGTAATCGTTTGTGGTTCTGGAATCACTTCTAGTTCTACTATACTCCCACTACTGTTTTCTGAAAAAGTCCATTTTGCTAAAACTGTGGCGAGTCAAGAACAATATCACTATTGATCTTCCAGATTGTAAAAAGTTATCCTTCGACATAGCCCGGGATAACCCACAAACAGCCATTACTGA
Source organism: Agapanthus africanus (assembly GCA_030015575.1). Lineage (NCBI taxonomy): Eukaryota > Viridiplantae > Streptophyta > Magnoliopsida > Asparagales > Amaryllidaceae > Agapanthus > Agapanthus africanus. Next base: position 238,550,572 of record CM057337.1, read on the forward strand.
AGCGTGCCTTGAGTTTATCCAGATTCTGGTTTCAAGTATAAGCCGGACAACTCCATATACCTTAACATCGTTAAGATATGAACCATTATATATCCAATATAGAAACAGAGGCACTAACTTAATTGGAACCAGATTCAAATCATGCAGCTGTCTCCAGTGCATGTCAACTAAATGGAGAGAGGCCGATCAACATTACTCAACTAGGAGTTCATCCAGATATGAGTAACCTGAATGAGAAGCAAGTTCTCAAAACCATTACTATCAATTGAATACCAAACATAAGTATCTACATCTTCGATCACCTTGAAGGATCCCAATACTTGCAACATATGGTTCTCTACTTTATTCATATACCTTCAACTTCTCAAAATTTGGACCTTGTATTTCAACGAAATACTTTTCTAAAAACTAGAGAAGTCACAAGTAAACAGAATATAGTATGAGTACCAACCCCTTTATCCTAATGGACACTGGACAACATACAATACATTGTATAAGTCCCCTGAGTTAAATAACTAATACCCTGTGCGTCGTAGGTTGAAAATTATACTATGGTTAAGAAGAATTTCATCGTTGTTGAATGCTCCTTACCTAACCATCAACTGATATAGGTAAATGTCATAGACATAATTTCAAAAAGTTATATCTCACTTTATAAAATAAATGTGCAGATATATCAGTTTGAAACTGGTGCATAACTACGGATATTCAAAACTAAATATTTGCCATCCGACAAAAACCCAGGTGATTTCCTCAAATATCATCAATTACAACGAATTCCGATATAATGAGGATATAATCACCTAATTCCCAATATCTTACTCCCACTCATCATCTGTAATACCATACAGATGTGAAAATCAGATCTGGTAAATACATACCCTGGAGTAAGAATCTAATTGGGAAATCAGTTTTCAATTAACAACTCACAGTGAAACTGAAACATGAAAATGTTTCGAAGGGGTATCCGGGTATTCATAGTAATGCCTCTTCCATTATCCAGATTCATGACTGTAACCTTATATTTCATTTCCATCTCTCCATTCCCTTTATTCGTCTTTACTTATTACCTTCTGTACACCGTACTTAGGCTAAATGGTCTTCTTCCTTCCCAGCCTTTTGGCACCAGCCTAAGGTTTGGAAGAAGACTATCCAATAAGCGTAATAGGTGTACCCTCCTAATCCTAGGAGCCCTCGCAACCTGAGAGAAGGTAAAGGGAAAAGACAACTGAATAATCCTTATTCTATTTCTCCTGAACCAGAATCCATTCTCGAACTGGAACAAGTTCCTTCGAGTTCGTATGTAACTATACGATAGATTATCCAATAAATGTGGATCTTTGTAGTGATATAGAATGTTCAGGAGAAATGCAAATGTGAAGTAGGAGTGGCTATGATATACACGGTTTGGTCGTGAATGACAGTAGTTACAATTTACTTTGCCTTCTTTCTAATCCCTACTTTACTTATTAACTTCTGTACAACTCACTTAGGCTAATTTGTTTTCTTTCTTCCCTACCTTTCGGCACCTACCTATGGTTTGGAAGAAGACTATCCAATAAGCGCAATAGGTGTACCCTCTCCTAATACCAGGAGCCCACGCAATCTGAGAGAAGGTAAAGGGAAAAGACAACTCAATAGTCCTATTCAATTTCTCTAGAACCGGAAACCATCCTCGAATCTGAAACAAGTTTCTTGGAGTTCGTATGTAACTATACGATGGTCATATCCAATAAATATAGATCTTCGTAGTGATACTGAATATTCCGGAGAAAAGCAAAGGGTAAAAGTAGGAGTGGCAATGAGTATGCAACTCTGACAATCCAAAAGCCAGTGTGTTTTAAGAAGGTTCGGTTACCTTGGTTCATGAGTTTTAGTCTAGGGTCGGGACATGGTCCCTGCCAGAGAGAGAGATAAAAGAAACACTCAGCGTGCACTCTAACTTAGATCAGAATGGTTAATCACTTTATCTAACCCGGATGGCTCTCACTGTTTCATCGAATCCTCCCCCAAACCCAAAGGAGAATTAGTCGGGATCATCTAAAATCACCTGAGGAGTAAACCAACTCATCAATAGGAATCAGGATCCAACTATCATTGCATGATAACTTGATAGAATCCACTCAAGTTATCACACTCCAGAAGGTATGCGCATGCCTGGCAAGTTTCAGTTTCTCTAGAAACTCCCGATGTGATTTTTGCCCCAATGCTCTTATGATCTTGACTAAGGCCAACAAATCATAAGTCACATGCCAAGTTCTACCCGTTATTTTCCAGGTTAATTTGAACCCACCCGTACTCGCATTTGACTAAGGCCAACAAAGCTGTATGACTGTCCTAAACCAACACATCTATCTATGCAACAGTAAAGTAACAAATAGCTACCATACACTATGCCTTGACTAAGGCCAACAAACATAGCATGAATACTAAGTGCTACCCGTCTGAAATGACGGAGGGCTATGAATGGTTGTTGGTGAAAAACCTTTAACGTAATGAACTTGATATCGTTGAAGGAACCAGATAGCTTTACAAATATATAGTGGCAAAAACTTTTGCTAAAGAGGTCACTCCTGGTGAAGGGATCTCGGCTCTTTCCTCGTCGAATGAGGTGCAGGATATTCCTAACTGAATATCATGATGTAAAGCAAAAAGTAATCGACTATAGTGAAGTTATTACCTTGACGCAAAATTCTGCCCAAGAGGTCACTCCCGGTGAAGGGATCTCGGCTCTTGCCTCGTCGAATGAGATGCTGGATATTCATAACCAAATACCGCTGTGCAAAACAAAAGAAAACATCCTTGTAATAACAGCTTTTGAAAATTATTTTAACGACATCGAATATGTCTGTTTTCCTTGCATTGATAAGAATCAACGCAGTCCCATCAATTAATCACACCAGAAAAGAACGAAAATATGATGTACGTATATGCCATCCGCATTAGCCACTGGGCCCCATCATCACCCGTTAGGTTACTTAACTAACGACAGAGCGGGGGCTGGACTAGAACGGGTGCAAAACATATATAACATCTACTAGTATATATATATATATATATATAACAATATATAATAATCATTCCAGGCATGATAAATGCAACATCACATATAAGCGATAAGCATCACAGAACAATACTGATGATCTGGGACCCCCGGATTTCCTTTGAGCCGCAAGTGAAACCCGACGTTCCCTTGGTCATATGGATAGTCTGTGCAATGAAAATCTAGACCCCTACGAGCGCGGCAAGTTACTCGCCAAAACTAGAAGTGAGGCAACCCCCATCATCAAAGTGAATGGGTCACCCGGCTCTTCACGGAATCCGGTAACTTAGCACCCATCCTTGGGTCAACCATACCCCCTACGAGTGCGGCGAATGTCCCGCCAATTCTAGAGTGAGGCCCCCACCTTCTCAAAGCCATGAGATGCGGGCCCATTGCTCTCTAGAAGCCGGCTATTCGTGCACTCCACCCAGAGGTAATCCTAGTACAGAAAAGAAAATAAGTACAAGACATCGACCTCAACCCGGTCGTGCCCCAAACAAATAATATACAAACTGGCAGTGACGACAGTCCATATGTCGGATGCTCACCCCGCAATATAAATTTGTCACGACCCGAAAGTACAGAACGTGACCGGCACTTAGATTACGAAGCGTCTAGAGGCGCCACGTAACCTAAGTAAGCCGAAGCCCAGAAATCTAAACCATATAAAAGAAGAAGAAGTAAAAGAAAACATGAAGAAAACAAGTTGAAAAGCATCGGCATATTTTCCCAAAAATTTCGGCAGAGTCTCCTCTGTAAAAACTGGCCCCAAACGGGTACAACAAGTATAATATACATAAATAATAAAAAGCATCCCCAAACGGGAGCTAGCTCAACGCCAACAGGCGGAAACAACCACAACAAGCACAATAATATACAACGCCAAAGGGCGAGGCTCAAAACTCAAAAGAAAACAAATCCACCAAATCAGAATAATACATGCGCGACTCTAAGGTCGAAATAAAAGACTGGTCCAATAATCTATCAAATAATACAAGTTTGGTTGATGGAGCTTTCTAGATACAAATGAAATAATAAAAATACAACGGCGGTTCAGATACAAATGAACCAACCTACCGTGCAAATCACCCGAAATGAAAATGATGTGCCAGCAACTGCCAAGGGAAACCTGTACATCGGACTTGTAATAAAATTTGGCACAACGGGGGTGAGTTGCCAACTCGTGAGTAGAAGACATCTGCGAAAAGAAATCGAATGCACGACGCTATCCCAGGTCATAATAATACACTATAATATCCTAATCATCTAGTAATAGCAGGGTAACAACTACGTGTAAATGCAGATACTCCGTGCTCGTGTCAGTGCCTCATATAATACTATGTCATATGAATGGATATGCATGCACCATGAATATAAAATAATCAATCCTGAAATCCAGATATCTGTATAAGAAATCTTTAGCTGTTATCATAGTTAAATGTGTATAGGAATCTGAAATCTCAACAATGAAATCCATGGAAATCCGTGTCAAGCATCGACACTAACATGTAAATCTCAAGTCTCATAATCTCAATACCTCGGGCTCCGTCAGTCCGGATCGGCCCATATCATCAAATCTCACGACAACGGTCGGTATCCTCCGGATATCCGCCGCGCCAGACATCACCGGTAGGTAGCCTTCCCCTGCCAGGCTCATCATCTACAACTCGATCTTCTTGCCCCGGGGTACCATACCGGGCCCACCATGTACCCGAGATGGTTCATCCACTCCTCGAATCGGGTCTCGAAATCCATCAGAAAACATGAAATCTCATGGTGGACGACACATACATCACGAGAAAACCGCATCTTATATTTTAAAAAGAGAGGAGGAGAGAGAGAAGTTTTTATATATTCTTGCAGTTTTCCCCAAAATCCAGAAATCTCATAGAAATCCAAATCTCAAAATCATGAGTAAGTAAATGATAAGTGTCGGCATATGCCCATAATACTGCATGATAACATGAAAATTTGAATGCATGAATGTCTAAGTAATAAATATCATGTCTATACTAACATCAGAGAATAATCACAATATTATATCGGTCTAGTTGTTAACTGATTGTATTCATAAAAGACAATATGATCTAAAGTGTACATGAAATAGCAATTACCGATGATGATGTGTGTGAGCCGGCAAATAAGTGTGCGTGGAATATGCGCATCATCGGTAATGGTGTTGGTGTCCTAACAGGTATGGTTTATACTGATTATAGCAACATATGTAAGAACATGCACCATGATGATTACAGTATGAATGTAAAGACAGATGTGCATTATTCACTCCTCTGCGATATACGAGTATAACTACTACTATATGAATCAAACCTAAACTAGTGTTCATCTAACCTCCTAAGGAACTAAACCTAAGAAACTAGTCAATAAGAAACAAGAGTCTACCTAAGGTCTGAATCAATATTTCTAATAGTCGGCGATCCAGCCTCAATAGCGTCACGTACGTAGTACGGCTTTCTCGAATCAAGAGTGCGGATCAATCATCATATCTATGCCTCGTACGGTAAAATCTATCGTACGGCATCCCAATATCGGGGTACGGGTCAAGTATCTCCTAGGTGTCTCATCATTCGTATAATGTCATCATCAACACATCTCATGATCAAGGTGCTAAACTGTAATCGCATACATCAATCATATATCATTGCCATCATAATATGCATCATTAGTTTATCCTCAGAAATATCATGTCATATGTATCATATTATGATTAAGTCATACTGATATCATATCGTCATCAAGTCACACCTATATGATATCAACATCAGGTCACACCTATATGATATTGAAATCAAGTCATACATATCCCATATCGTGATCAATCACAAGTTACAGTCCGGGTACTATTTTAGAGTCCCATGTACCTCAATATCATCACCACCCATTATAATTTATGTACGTGTTCATTATCTCATTCTCTAATGATCCGCTAACACTTAATACGACTGTAGAGCCAAGAATCACGGCATCAAGCCCAGTTATACTATTTCATCATACCTCAGATATCCTATCACATCAATGAATCCCATATACGTGTTGTATGTATATATATATATATATATATATCTATACCTAGTTCTATATATATATACACATACACGTATACACCATGTCGAGTTTCAGTGTGTGCAGGTGTGTGTTTCTATCTGAAACCTACGAACCTCTTCCAAGATATTCATCCTCTGATATGGTCTTCCTAAATCAGTCTAATCCAGCCTAGGGTCATTACTAGGGTCCTACACATTAAGAATCTAGGGTCATATCTGGTTTGCTAATGACAATACGTACTATCCCTATTCTACGTTGCGGGGGTGCTAAACGCTATCCACCCGACTTCGCCCCGTAGATATGCATCTACTCACCTGATCCATGTTTGCCGAAGACGGTGTCGCCATCCTCCTCTTCATCGCCCGCAGTCCACGTGAGGGGTACCTAAACGTGAACATATAAATAGCATCGTAAACTGAATCACATACAAAAGTCAAAACGACGCAAGGAACAAGCATAGGTTAAAACCTATGTCCCGTCCACGCAAAAGCACCAATATCGCTCGATATCGGCGTACAAACTCCGATGGATCGAGATAAACATCAACAAATAACTCATAGTTTTAAAACACATTACTTATATTATAAAACATGATTAAATCCATCGAAACCCTAAAATCCATCAAACCGTCCAATTTCGTAAAACCCGAAAATGCCAATTTATCGTTTTTCATCAAAACTTGACATTTAAATGAAACCAATGGTTATAAAACTCATTGAATAGCATAACTAGACTATACAAACCATTACTATATTTTTATTACACAAATTTGTATTAATTTGAAATTTCTAGTTTGCAACCTTTAACAATTTTCAACATTTTTCAAGCAAAATACCACAATTCCACCACAAAACATGATTTTGCATGAATTAATGTATTAAACCATAATTCATGATGATAATGATTTAATGAAACCATAAATTATATTTTTAATCTCATTTATTTAGGAATTTCTAAAATCTAGTTTACAAAATAACAATTTTTATCACAATTTATCAATTATCAATAGAAACTAGCAATCAATTTAAGTTTCCATTCCACCAACAAGTTAATACCCTTATTAAGACCAGAATCTAGTGTTACAAATATTAATTGAAATTTTATTTCACCAAAAATTATGTTTTATAGAAACCTAGTTAGCAAAATTCCTAATTTAAACAATTTTAAATGAAAAATTTACAATTCAACAACCATGCAAGATTTTCCAATTCTAAAAGTGTTAAACTAACTATTATAACCCTAATTAATTAATAAAAATCATAAGTTGAATTTACAAACCCTAACTTGAATTTTAAAAATTGAACATAGAATTAATTCATTAAATCTAAACATGCTTAAAAGAAATATCTAATAACAAATAAACAAAAGAAGGAAATTTATACCTCCAAAATATGAAATCCAAACAAGAAAATGATCCTCCAAAATGCATGATTTCCATCTCCAAAATCCATATAAAAATGAGCAAGGAATAAAGGGTATGAAATAAATAGGATTTTGTGGTTTTTTATTGAATTTTTTGATGTATTTTTGATGAATTTTTGTAATAAAAGTGAAGTGGGAAATGGGGGGCTGCCATGAGAGTGTGGCCGGCCAAGCAAGGGAGAGAGGGAGAAAGAGAAAAGAGTTTCATGAGTTGTGTAGAAACTTCATCAAATAATATCTCACTTAATGTCTTTTCATGAATTTCTTCATTTTCTTTTATTTCTTTACTATAGCAACTCAAGAAAGCTCGAGAAAAATGGAAAAATTTGCAAATAAATTTTGCATGATACACACTAAATTCTAATATGCCATGGTTCATTTTTACAAATTAAAATCATTAAAATTTGTAATTTACACTAATTTAGTGTAAAAATAAAGCTTATGTTAATATTTAAAATAATTAATTTAGGAAAAATATTTAATTAAACTAAAAATTTATAAGTGGCTAAATAAACACCATTTACTAGTAATTACATAATTAAAATAGGTATTTTTGAAATTATAATGAAAAACAATCACGGTTTAGTTTTACGAAAAATACATTTTACTTTACCGAAATTCATAAAATTCACTTAAACAATTTTATTCATTTAATTATTTATTTAATTATTTTTAAAACGTTACAATCTTCCCCCCCTTTAAGAAATTCGGTCCCCGAATTTAAATTAAAACTCCCCCTCCAAATATTAAAATATTTAGCAAACACTCAAATCGTCGGGGCTCCGAAATCATCAATACATAACTAAAATCAACTCCGTCAAGCATAACGCAATCATCGGAGTTATGGCGAGAATAAAATATCAAAACCCAGTATGAAAACCATCATAATATATATCAATCTATAACTTATATATAGTTCGCATCCTAGTAAAATCGTCTAAACATCATAATAAAGAAGCATACAAAAACCCCACTTGAAAATCGCCGTGCAATGCACGTGTCACGGCATAAGTAGCGGACGTTTAATATTTTAAAAAAATAGCTATATATATATATATCTTTTATTTAACATACACGTCCCACCTGCTTACTAAATCAAATAATAATGATTATGAAAACATACTGCTCAAACTGAAATCAATCCCAATCACATCAATAAAATATCATGTGCGTCCGGTGCGCACTGAAATCGAAACCAAATACAGATACCACGAATACACACAACAACAAAACTAAGTGCAACAGGTGTGCACCAAAAACATCTGTCAAGTGCAACGGGCGTGCACGACTCAATATCAGGTGCATCTAATCTGCACAAAACCCCGATTTAGTGCATCTGGTGTGCACAAAATCGCATCAAGTGCGCCAAGTATGCGCAAGAATCCTAATCAGGTGCACATGGTGCACGAAAACATACATCGAATATCAAAATCGAAATCACAGCACAAAAATGCATGAAAACTAGGTCGAAACATATGTCAAAATCATGTGTAACCCCTATGCACGAAATCAAATCAAAAATCTCAAAATATATAAAACCAAATCAAGTGTACTGGGTGTGTACTAAACAACATCAATACAACTGATATATGAAACACAAATAGATTGAAATGAAGGTACACACATGAAATACCAATCGTAGAACAAAGTCCTCAAAATACCAAAATCCAATCAACGAAAATATGAAATTCAAATCACTAAATCACAATCGTAAACACTATCGTCAATGTCCGCCTCTTTCCTCTGATGTCGATTGCTTCGAACTCGTCTCTTCGTAGCTGTGTTGACTGTGCTACCCACGGCAATACTCATATCTAGAGTCTCCCACATAGTCGATCCCTTCACTTGATATCCGGACTACATTAAACTTTTCGATCGATCCATCAAAATCCCATAATTCCCCGAGAGCTCAACACTCAAGTACAGTTTAAAAATATCCGGTACATACCCCAGCATCGATGATCCAGCCGTAGAAGGGCAAACCCAAGTCTCACTAATGGCACCGCGGAACTGCCGTAAACCCTAAGGTTCAAGGGCGTTCTTGTGGTCATTATGTCGAGTTAGGGTTTCATTCTTCTAGAGGGTCCATCGAAATACCTGCATGTTCTTCCGAATACCTTAAACTTGGGAAAATGGTTTTCTGATAATCGTTCGAACCCTTTAACTTCATCCGGACGGCATATGAATACCCTTCGTCCGCACGCTAAGCAATGCTTCAATCCTCAAGAATAAACGATACCCTAATGGTTATCGCATTCGAGCCGCAACTCCCTTTGCCCATGGTAACAGAAACCACCACCATCCGACATCGACGAAGATAGATCAAAGGAACGAATGAAATACGGTGCAAACAATGTACATCCTAAGGCTCCTTAAGCAGAGTAGCGTATCGTAAGTATGCCGCGGACCATACCCACGGTACGTTACTCTACCTAAATCGCCTACTCCATCAACCAAGGGTCACCTAGACTTATACAAGGTTAAACCTAGCGCTCTGATACCAACTTTGTCACGACCCGAAAGTACGGAATGTGACCGGCACTTAGATTATGAAGCGTCTAGAGGCGCGACGTAACCTAAGTAAGCCGAAGCCCAGAAATCTAAACCATATAAAAGAAGAATAAGTAAAAGAAAACATGAAGAAAACAAGTTGAAAAGCATCAGCATATTTTCCCAAAAATTTCGGCAGAGTCTCCTCTGTAAAAACTGGCCCCAAACGGGTACAACAAGTATAATATACATAAATAATAAAAAGTATCCTCAAACGGGAGCTAGCTCAATGCCAACAGGCGGAAACAACCACAACAAGCACAATAATATACAACGCCAAAGGGCGAGGCTCAAAACTCAAAAGAAAACAAATCCACCAAATCAGAATAATACATGCACGACTCTAAGGTCGAAATAAAAGACTGGTCCAATAATCTATCAAATAATACAAGTTTGGTTGATGGAGCTTTCTAGATACAAATGAAATAATAAAAATACAACGGCGGTTCAGATACAAATGAACCAACTTACCGTGCAAATCACCCGAAATGAAAATGATGTGCCAGCAACTGCCAAGGGAAACCGATATATCGGACCTGTAATAAAATTTGGCACAACGGGGTGAGTTGCCAACTCGTGAGTAGAAGACATCTACGACAAGAAATCGAATACACGACGCTATCCTAGGTCATAATAATACACTATAATAACCTAATCATTTAGTAATAGCAGGGTAACAACTACGTGTAAATGCAGATACTCCGTGCTCGTGTCAGTGCCTCATATAATACTGTCATATGAATGGATATGCATGCACCATGAATATAAAATAATCAATCCTGAAATCCAGATATCTATATAAGAAATCTTTAGCTGTTATGATAGTAAAATGTGTATAGGAATCTGAAATCTCAACAATGAAATCCATGGAAATCCGTGTCAAGCATCGACACTAACATGTAAATCTAAAGTCTCATAATCTCAATACCTCGGGCTCCGTCAGTCCGGATCGGCCCATATCATCAAATCTCACGACAACGGTCGGTATCCTCCGGATATCCGCCGCGCCAGACATCACCGGTAGGTAGCCTTCCCCTGCCAGGCTCATCGTCTACAAGTCGATCTTCTTGCCCCGGGGTACCATACCGGGCCCACCATGTACCCGAGACTGTTCATCCACTCCTCGAATCGGGTCTCGAAATCCATCAGAAAACATGAAATCTCATGGTGGACGACACATACATCACGAGAAAACCGCATCTTATATTTTAAAAAGTGAGGAGGAGAGAGAGAAGTTTTTATATATTCTTGCGGTTTTCCCCAAAATCCAGAAATCTCATAGAAATCCAAATCTCAAAATCATGAGTAAGTAAATGATAAGTGTCGGCATATGCCCATAATACTGCATGATAACATGAAAATATGAATGCATGAATGTCTAAGTAATAAATATTATGTCTATACTAACATCAGAGAATAATCACAATATTATATCGGTCTAGTTGTTAACTTATTGTATCCATAAAAGACAATATGATCTAAAGTGTACCTGACATAACAATTACCGATGATGATGTGTGTGAGCCAGCAAATAAGTGTGCGTGGAGTATGCGTATCATCGGTAATGGTGCTGGTGTCCTAACAGGTATGGTTTATACTGGTTATAGCAACATATGTAAGAACATGCACCATGATGATTACAGTATGAATGTAAAGACAGATGTGCATTATTCACTCCTCTGCGATATATGAGTACAACTACTACTATATGAATCAAACCTAAACTAGTGTTCATCTAACCTCCTAAGGAACTAAACCTAAGAAACTAGTCAATAAGAAACAAGAGTCTACCTAAAGTCTGAATCAATATTTCTAATAGTCGGCGATTCAGCCTCAATAGCGTCACGTACGTAGTACGGCTTCCTCGAATCAAGAGTGCGGATCAATCATCATATCTATGCCTCGTACGGTAAAATCCATCGTACGGCATCCCAATATCGGGGTACGGGTCAAGTATCTCCTAGGTGTCTCATCATTCGTATAATGTCATCATCAACACATCTCATGATCAAGGTGCTAAACTGTAATCGCCTACATCAATCATATATCATTGCCATCATAATATGCATCATTAGTTTATCCTCAGAAATATCATGTCATATGTATCATATTGTGATTAAGTCATACTGATATCATATCATCATCAAGTCACACCTATATGATATCAACATCAGGTCACACCTATATGATATTGAAATCAAGTCATACATATCCCATATCGTGATCAATCACAAGTTACAGTCCGGGTACTATTTTAGAGTCCCATGTACCTCAATATCATCACCACCCATTATAATTTATGTACGTGTTCATTATCTCATTCTCTAATGATCCGCTAACACTTAATACGACTGTATAGTCAAGAATCACGGTATCAAGCCCAGTTATACTATTTCATCATACCTCAGATATCCTATCACATCAATGAATCCCATATACGTGTTGTATATATATATATATATACCTAGTCCTATATATATATACACATACACGTATGCACCATGTCGAGTTTCAGTGTGTGCAGGTGTGTGTTTCTATCTGAAACCTACGAACCTCTTCCAAGATATTCATCCTCTGATATGGTCTTTCTAAATCAGTCTAATCCAGCCTAGGGTCATTACTAGGGTCCTACACATTAAGAATCTAGGGTCACATTTGGTTTTCTAATGACAATACGTACTATCCCTATTCTACGTTGCGGGGGTGCTAAACGCCATCCACCCGACTTCCCCCCGTAGATATGCATCTACTCACCTGGTCCATGTCTGCCGAAGACGGTGTCGCCATCCTCCTCTTCATCGCCCGCAGTCCACGTAAGGGGTAGCTAAACGCAAACATATAAATAGCATCGTAAACTGAATCACATACAAAAGTCAAAACGACGCAAGGAACAAGCATATGTTAAAACCTATGTCCTGTCCACGCAAAAGCACCAATATCGCTCGATATCGGCGTACAAACTCCGATGGATCGAGATAAACATCAACAAATAACTCGTAGTTTTAAAACACATTACTTATATTATAAAACATGATTAAATCCATCGAAACCCTAAAATCCATCAAACCGTCCAATTTCGTAAAACCCGAAAATGCCAATTTACCGTTTTTCATCTAAACTTGACATTTAAATGAAACCAATGGTTATAAAACTCATTAAATAGCATAACTATACTATACAAACCATTACTATATTTTTATTACACAAATTTGTATTAATTTGAAATTTCTAGTTTGCAACCTTTAACAATTTTCAACATTTTTCAAGCAAAATACCACAATTCCACCACAAAACATGATTTTGCATGAATTAATGTATTAAACCACAATTTATGATGATAATGATTTAATGAAACCATAAATTATATTTTTAATCTCATTTATTTAGGAATTTCTAAAATCTAGTTTACAAAATAGCAATTTTTATCATAATTTATCAATTATCAATAGAAACTAGCAATCAATTTAAGTTTCCAATCCACCAACAAGTTAATACCCTTATTAAGACCATAATCTAGTGTTACAAATATTAATTGAAATTTTATTTCACCAAAAATTATGTTTTATAGAAACCTAGTTAGCAAAATTCCTAATTTAAACAATTTTAAATGAAAAATTTACAATTCAACAACCATGCAAGATTTTCCAATTCTAAAATTGTTAAACTAACTATTATAACCCTAATTAATTAATAAAAATCATAACTTGAATTTACAAACCCTAACTTGAATTTTAAAAATTGAACATAGAATTAATTCATTAAATCTAAACATGCTTAAAAGAAACATCTAATAACAAATAGACAAAAGAAGGAAATTTATACCTCCAAAATATGAAATCCAAACAAGAAAATGAGCCTCCAAAATGCATGATTTCCATCTCCAAAATCCATATAAAAATGAGCAAGGAATAAAGGGTATGAAATAAATAGGATTTTGTGGATTTTTATTGAATTTTTTGATGTATTTTTTATGAATTTTTGTAATAAAAGTGAAGTGGGAAATGGGGGGCTGCCATGAGAGTGTGGCCGGCCAAGCAAGGGAGAGAGGGAGAAAGAGAAAAGAGTTTCATGAGTTGTGTAGAAACTTCATCAAATAATATCTCACTTAATGTCTTTTCATGAATTTCTTCATTTTCTTTTATTTCTTTACTATAGAAACTCAAGAAAGCTCTAGAAAAATGAAAAAATTTGTAAATAAATTTTGCATGATACACAATAAATTATAATATTCCATGGTTCATTTTTACAAATTAAAATCATTCAAATTTGTAATTTACACTAATTTAGTGTAAAAATAAAGCTTATGTTAATATTTAAAATAATTAATTTAGGAAAAATATTTAATTAAACTAAAATTTAAAAGTGGCTAAATAAACACCATTTACTAGTAATTACATAATTAAAATAGGTAATTTTGAAATTATAATGAAAAGCAATCACGGTTTAGTTTTACGAAAAATACATTTTACTTTACCGAAATTCATAAAATTCACTTAAACAATTTTATTCATTTAATTATTTTTAAAACGTTACAAAAATGTACAAATAAATCCAAACTGTACTACCATTGCACCTCTGGCTATCCACTATGACAATCCAACCACAAACACAGCACAACACAAAACATCAACGTGAATGTCACGTTCGCAAACCCGTCTAAAAGAACATATAGCAATTAGACAAGTTGTACCGCTCAAATGACATTCACGGTCGAATATAGTAATGTATGTACTAAAAACTACGACATTAGAATTCCGCACGAAATTAGCAAACTAAACCAACTTCCAAAACCATGAAAAAACAGTGAGCTAAAGTTCCAAAAACCGACCATTTAAAGCCAATTCGGAAGTCCGAATAAAAACGAAACGCGCCCGAACTTTCACGGGGAGTTAGAGCATGAAATTATCTACAAGTCAGGGGGCTTAGAGGGGGTACCTCACCCCTAAGGCCACTATGAGATGGCCAAGGGGCGAGGCAGTCCCGATACTGCCCAAGGTGGGGCAGTTTCGGGTCCCCACCGCCAAGACCACTTTGTGGTGGTCTTAGGGAGTGGGACCAGCCGTTTGGTCCCTACCAGGGGTTCCCTGGGGTACCCATGCACTACCTCATGGCTTCTTATTTCAAACCGTGAGCCCGCGGGGTGTGCAAACATCTCAAACATTCAGTTTTCGAAACTATTTTTGTCGGCAGTTTTTGAATGACAAAAATAGCGGATTTCTAATGTCGCAATGAGTTAACTAAGACTTATGGAGAGGCTTGATACCATGTTAGGTTATGCAAGCATCCCGGCCATAATACCGTGGCCATTGAGGAACAAAAATTTTCAAATATCGGCGCTAGAACAACCCGATATTATCCGGATCTACCCATATGCCCTAGATAACAAAACTTGCAAAGGAGTTAGAATGGTTAAACCGAATAGATCCATGTTCTTTGGTCTTCAACCATCATTCCAAGCTCTTAGGGGCTTCCTTGATCACGTTTGATCTCCGGTCTCCCTCCATCGAAGATGATCCACCCGAGAGTCTATGCAACGAGCTCCAACCTCATATCCGAGGCAACCAGGGCACCTAGATCACTACTCTAGATACCGTAGATGAAGTAGAGAGTGATGAAGGATTAATTTGTCTCAAGACACCCAAGAATTCTCAACTCATGAGAGGGTTTGGGTGGAGCTAGAGGAAGAAGAAGATGCCATGAGAATGAGGTGTTGAGAGCAACTCAAGAGAGAGAAAAATAAATGAATATGGATTGTCTTTTCTTTTGTTTGTTGTGTGAGTGTGATAAGAAATAATGGAGCCATCACATAAATGTCCATGTCTCCAAAATATCTTAGTCAACAAAAAATATTTCAAGTCAACATAATCTCACAACAAACAAAAACCCTAAGCATGCTAGAATAGTAACAATGGGTCACTAATTAGCCATGCCACAAAAATGAAATAAACACCTCATCCTCCACCTCAATAACCTTTTAATCCAAAAAGGTCTAAACCATGATGAGGTGTAATCTTCTAAAAGTAATCTTGTAATAAATTACAAGAATACCCCTCAACCGTATATGCATACCCGCATCCGTATTCCGAAGAATACGAATCTAAAGAGACGAAAATAATCTAACAAATATAATACTAGGATCCAGCTTAAACCAAAGCCCACTAGTATTACACGTCCGAACATCATCCGTGCACAAGTACACATATATGATCGAACCCTGCTATAAAACCATACGGCCTCTACATCGTTTCGCTCGAAGCAGGGAAACCCTCTGTGTGGGACTCTAAAGACTCGTTAATACGCTGGCAGTGGGTTTAACCATAAGCACGTCAGCGACACTAGCTATACGTAACGGCTACCCAGGTATTGAGCAAAAAGGAGGCCGACAAGCAAACTCATCCTGAAATCCCTACTGAGCCTGATAGTGACAATATCCGTACAGTCCGTTCCGTTCGTCTATGAGTATCGCATATCGAGTCTAGGGAATGCATAAAGTCAGACCCCTAATAACCTGACATTCTGTGTCGGTATGAAATCCATCACCGCTTGAGAAACTACCGATCCTAGATCAGTAATTCCCGACTACCTTGGCCAAGGATTTCTAGTGATGGCCACTCATGCACAACGCGACTTCAACCCCCAATACCGGGAGAGACGAATCCCCTGACGATCCGCTCACTGCCTCCATGTGACTCGGGACTGTACCCAACAAAAACCTATTTGCACGACTCTTTTAAGCCGTGGTAGAGTAGTAATCATAGCACAGTGGGAACTCATATGAGACAAATGATGATCTCAGGTCGATAGACTAACTTGTATACATGTCACCTGAGAACTGCTATCTGACAATAGGTATAATACCATCTGGCATGTTCTCGGCGAGTCCGTCCGGTGTACTCATAACCCAATGAGCAACTGTATACATCTTAGGTGAACAAACTGATACCAATGGCTTGTGAGACCGGCCACCGCCCCTCGTTGGGGCTCGATTAGTATACACTAGTCTACTCCGGAGTATCGATGCCCAGTATCAAAACTCCTACGGCTAGGGACATTTAAGGATGTGCTTATAGACTACCCAGCTCCCACGTATATGATCGCCATCATAATGCTGGTAGTCAAGCAAGATTTCTATGGGCTCTATCAACATGTAATAGTGATCTGTAATGCCACCTAATGCTATACATGATGATAAAGACAAACCAGATAGCATACTCTCATCTCGAGTAAGACTGTTTTACCGGTATAGGTCCTCCCTCAATCATCATAATTACATGCCCGCGACTATGATAATTGCCTTGAGGGCACTATAGCCAATAGCCCCGCCACGAAAGCATGAGCCAAAAGCAACCTACACTGCGAAGGAAAGTCTAGATTAGCATCGAGCTTGGAAACGAGCTTGTACCTGCCACGTGATAACATTATCAAAAGAAGGAGAGTACGAGAATATGGACGACCTCTCCCGATACTTCGCAAATGAGGATGAAGACGAGGTGGTTTTAGAATTTCTACCAGCGCCAAAAGAGCTGGAAGATGGGATACACACTACAGCGGACAACCTGAAAAAAAATCGACTTGGGGACGGAAAACGAGCTGAGGCCAACGTTCATCAGTGAGCTGCTGTCTGAAAAGCAGGTGGCTACACTAAAAGGCGTGCTTATGTAGTATAAAGACTGCTTCGCATGGAAATATTCCGAGATGCCGGGACTAGATCCAGAAATAGCTGTGCATAAACTGGCAATATCATCGAACATCAAACCAGTCAAACAGGCGCTAAGAAGAATGCGGTTCGAACTTGAGATGAGTATTAACGCCGAAGTCAAGAAACTAATTGACTCCGGCTTCATCCAAGAAGTTCAATATCCTGACTTGATCGCCAACATTGTCCCAGTGATGAAGAAAAATCGGACAGTGCACGTCTGCGTGGACTTTCGAGACCTCAATAAAGCGTGCCCGAAGGAAGACTTTCCCGTACCAGTTACCGAGCTGATGATAGATAACACGTCTACTCATGAAGTCTTCTCCTTCATGGACGGATCTTCGGGGTATAATCAAATAAAGATGCATCCCGAAGACTGAAAGCATACTGCCTTCCGGACTCCGCTGGGCATATTCTACTATAAGGTGCTGCCCATCGGCTTGAAGAACGCCGACGCTACCTACCAAAGGGCCATGACGAAGATCTTCGATGACCTCATACATGAGATTTTTGAATATTATATCGACGACCTCGTGGTGAAAAGCAAATCGTACGAGGAGCACTGGTAGCATTTGAAAATAGTGTTCTAGCTTCTTCAGAAATATAATCTGAAGCTGAACCCCCTGAAATGTGTATTTGGAGTCTCCTCAGGAAAATTCCTAGGATTCATCATACGACAACGAGGCATCGAAGTAGACCCATCAAAGATCAAGACGATTGTGGAAATGCCCTCACCAAGAAATCTTAAGCAACGGCGATCTCTCTAAGGAAAGCTTGCGTATATCCAACGATTCATAGCTAACCTCTCTGGCAAATGCCGCCCCTACAGTCATCTAATGAAGAAAGGGACCCCGTTCATTTGGGATCGTAAATGCCAAGGTGCATTGGATGAAATCAAGCGATATCTGCAGAACCCGCCGGTGCTGATCGCTCCGGTCAAGGGAAAGGCCCTCATCCTGAACAAAACAGCCCTTGAAGGTTCTCTAGGCGCGCTATGGCACAGGAGGATGATCAGGGATAGGAGAGAGCTCTCTACTATTTGAGTCGAGTTCTCCTAGGGGCAGAAAATAACTACTCCCCCATCGAAAAGCATTGCCTGTCACTGATCTTCGCGATAACGAAGCTTCGACATTATGCCTTGGCGCATGAGTTCCATCTCATATCAAAGGTGGATCCTATTAAATATTTAATGTTAAGAGCCATACTAACGGGAAGGCTTGCCAAATGGGCCTTCATCTTGATGGAGTTCTCGATAATATATCAACCCCTCAAGGCAGTAAAAGGCCAGGCCATCACCGACTTTCTCGCTGAGCATTTATTGCACGCTTTTGGCGTGTCGGGTTTTAAAAGTTCTAAAGTTAACCGCAATCAGGACGGTATCGCTTTGCAGCTAGCCGCGATGAGTACGGGTCATCCGCAGGGAGATGGGGCATTTTACGTTCTTATTTTGACGAGTTAATGCGCGTGGCGGAAATGTTCGTATCTACGCTAATTAGTTTTGAGAAAATTAATTTGTTATTTGTAAATCTAACATTTCGGTCTCGTTGGATATTGGGAATCTTGTTGAATTACCCGATCTCTTTTGAAAATGTGTTTTCATTATTAAGATCTAAATGTAAGATCTACAGTGTTAGCATGAAATCCGGGGTATGTGATATTCCAAGTTTGCGATGTCGAAGGAAAAGTGCGGATTCCAAATGTTGTAGTTTTACATTTCTTTTCTGCGACCATAAGTGTAATATGTGGTGTATTGCTGGTTTCGTTACTATATGTCAACGACAATTGGGATACGCAAATTTTCTTACGTTGATGACATGTAATGTTATGTGTTGCTGTGATATGATATATAGGATCGTCGTGATTGAATGGCCGGGGTTTTTATGCGAGACAAGAGTTTTTCTTTTCATTCATGTAAAATTCTTTGTATATAATATTCTTTTATTGGGGCACTTCCGGGTTGAAGATGATGTTTCCATTGATGTATATTATTTACTTTTCCGCATTAGGGTAGACCCAAGGAGGGGAGCACGAGTGACCGGGTTCTGGAGTCCAATAGGAGGCCATTTCGAGGAGTCTGTTAGTGTATATGCCCTAGAGGCCATTACTGTATCATACTAATTTGTATATTACTTAATGGAAGCTTGAGATATTCACAGTTGTATAGACAATCTTGCTCAAAATGGTAGTATGCTACTTAGTTTGTTTCTACTTTAATGTGTGCATGTGTTTCTTTTAGCATATCGCTTATACACATTAGTGGAGCCCTTAAGATCTTTGCTTGATTACCAGCGTTGTGATGGCAGTCACACTAGTGGGGGCTGGGTAATTTACAAGCACATCCTTATACAGGTCCCTAGTCGCAGGATTATCGAGACGGGGCATCGATACTCCGGAGTAGACTAGCGTATGCGCTTCTCATCCCAGCAGGGGAGATGGTCTGTCTCACAGCCATCAGTACGTCGTACTAGAGATAGTATGCGGGTGCTCGTTAGGTTACGAGTACACTGGACAGGACTCGTCGGGAACTGTTGGTTGGTACTATACCTATCGTCAGATAACAGTTTCCAGGTGACAGGGGTACAGCTTAGTCCATCGACTTGACACTGCTACTTCGCCTCGAGTGTGTTCCCACTGTACTTTGATTACTATCTTACCACGGCTCAAAGGAGTCGTACAAATAGGTAGTAGTTGGGTGCAGTCCCGAAGCACTTGGAGGCAGTAGCGGTTAGACACGATTCGTCTCTCCCGGTATTGGGGGTTGATATCGCGCTGTGTCTAGGAGAGCCATTACAAATAGTCGTCCCTGACCAGGGCAAGCAAGAATTACTTGTATTGTTTCCAGTAGTTTCTCAGGGTGTTTTGGGCTACACTCCGGCATGACTTGTACCGCTATTAGGGGTCTGACGTTTAACGCCCCTAGGCCCGCCATGCGATACTCTCATACGAATAGACCGGATTGTACGGAGATTGTCACATTCAGGCTCAGTAGGAGTTCGGATGGGTTTATCTCATCGACCTTCTTATCGACATCTACCTGGGGACCGTTACGTACAGCTAGTGCCGCTTGTGGTCTGTGGTTAAACCCACTGCCAGCGTAGTGTCGAGTCTTTAGAGTCCCACACAGAGAGTTTCCCTATACTGGGCAAAAGGTGTAAAGGCCGTATGGTTTTACGGCAAGGCTACGATCACTTACGTGCACTTGTGCGCGTATGCTGTTCGGGCAGACAATACTGGTGGGCTTTGGTTTAAGCCAGATCTTAGTATTGTATGGATGGATTAGTTTTGTCTTCTGTGCATTTGCATTCTACGGAATGCGAATGCGGGTGTGTATGCACAGTTGTGAGGAGCGAAGAAGAAGGAGGTGCCTCATTAGGGTTTTGACAGTTGGTTCGGTCAAAACCATTATGAGGCGGGGGCATTATTTACTAATCTTTTTAATGATAATTATGTTATGGCTAATTGCTTTGACCATTTGACCATGCTTGACCATGTTGACAATTTGACCATTGTTGACTTGGAGTTTTCTTGAGAGCACTAGATCCTTCTTTTGCTTTTTGGCTTTGGATTTGATTTGTGATGATAATGGTCATATCAATGTTGCCATCAACTTTATCATGATAAAGATTAGTAATTATTTTGTTTCATGGATCATTATTCTCTTCTCATTCTCTCTCTTCAAATGAGAGCTCCCATGGTTGCTCCTTCTTCTTCCTCTCTAGGTTTTTCCTTTTCTCTCATGTGTTGAGAAAATAAGGATCTAAATTGACAAACAAATCCATCTTCTTCTTCTACACCACTTAGGACATCAAGCATAGCACACTTGTTGCCCTAGTTACCTCGGCTTGAGGTGGAGCTCGGAACACAAACTCTCGGGTGGATTGTCTTCGACTCTAGGAGGCCGCGGAGATGACCAAGATCCAGATCGATCCTTAGAGCTTGCATGGACGAGGAGAACAGCGGAGAGAAGGCCCGAAGGACCGGTTTTGTGAGGTATAATCTCTTTAGCATAGTAGATAGAAGCTCATGTTATTTGTTAGCAATGGTTTGGCAAAGATCCTCATGCTATAGTCCATGTTACCTAGTGATAAAAACTTGTTTTTTACCTATTCCGCCTCCCCGTAAGCACCGGGGTGGGTAATGTGGATTTACAGTGGTATCAGAGCCTCGCTAAACCATTACTAACTAGTTAGTAAAGTGTTAGAAATTCGATCGCCGGAAAAAATCACAAAACACGTCGAAAAAGGCACTTTTCTGTCGTTTTTAAAAACTGGTCCAAAAAATTTTCAGGGGACCTTAAAAATACGTGCAGGGTTTTCTGGGGAAACTGTAGAAATTTAGGCGCCTGAGTCACTCAGAAGACCGTGGATCTGCGGCCGATCCATGCCATCCGTCGCGGATCCGTGGCCGAGTTGACTCGGCCGCGCACCAAATTTCTTCAGGTGTTCTCTGTGATGGTTTTGTGATTTTTATGATAGTTTGTTTCTGCCCAGATTTTCCTGAGTACTGTGTTGTGCTTGGGGTAGTTTCAAATCAAGTTTTCGATCAAAATTCTAAGTACTTTTGCTAGTCGGATCTTCTGTGATGTGATATATGTACTGAACGTTCGCTAATCGCTATAGTCGATTAGTGGGGGTTGTACATATCTGTAATCTGTAATGTTGATGGTTTGTGTATATGAACTTGTTGGATTGTCGCGGATGAATAGCCGGGGTTTGTGAGATGAGAGTTTCTTTATCTTTCATTTGATGTAATATTATTTTTATGGACGCACATCCGGGATGAGGTTGTAGCCGCCATTGTATATTATTTCTTTTACTGTTTTTGTTTCTCGGATAGACCCAAGGTGGGGTGCACAAACTACCGGGTACTTTGAAGTGTCGAGTGGCCTACTCACGTTGTTGAGGGAGGTTGCTTCACTTCGGGTACTTGGCGGGTAGTTTGCCGCACCCGTAGGGGTCTAAGATGGGGTTTGGCTATTCATCGCGACCGTGTAATCCGTCTTTCGTTGCAAGCTCGAACGAAACCCAGATTCCTAGCATATCCAATGTGTTCATCTGTGATCTGGAATGGCTATCATTGCATCTGACAAATGTATATATCTATATATGATATCTAGTAGGCGTTGCTTATGTTTTGCATCCGCGCTAGTCCAGCCCCCGCTCTGTCGTTAGTTAAGTAACCTAACGGGTGATGACGGGGCCCCGTGGCGAATGCGGATGGCATAAGCGTACGTCATATTTTCGTTATTTTCTGCAATGGTAGGATTAAATGATGGGACGCATTAAATTAAAGCAAGAAAATAAACCAAAGTTATGTCGTTGGAACAATTTCAAAACCACTCGGTTTCTTTTCAAAACAGAAAACTTTTAAAAATGCGGAGCTTAAACCACTCCTTTGAAAAGCTATCAAGGTTCCTTCGATTATATCAAGTTAACTATATTCACGGTTTCGCCAAAACCATTCGTAGTCTTCCATCGTTTCATATGAATATTCAATAGTGTTCAAGCTATGTTTGTTGACCTTCGTCAAGACATAGTGATTGGTAGCTGTTGGGTGTTCATATGTAGCATATATAGATGCGTTGGTTTGGAACAGTCATATTACCTTGTTGACCTTCGTCAAGGGTATATACGGGTGGGTTCAAATTAACCTGGACAATGATGGGTAGAACTTGACATGTGACTTATGATTAGTTGACCTTCGTCAAGGTCATAAGAGCACGGGGCAAAAATCCATATCGTGAGTTTCTAAAGAAACTGAAACTTGCTAGTGCTGCATACCATTTGGAGTGTGATGATTCTGGTAGGATTCCTTCAGTTTTATCACACGATGATATTTGGATCCCGATCCTACTGTGAGTATATGCTACTCCTCAGGAACTTTCTCACTTAACGATCAATGCTATAAACCAAGTAGGTGTCTAGAAAGGTGTTAGCGGGGCTACGCCCACAGGGAAAAGAGGTTATTTAATTAAGGAACTTCGCGAAAGCGTCATAAAACCTCCCTCGAAGTACCGACACTGGCCTAGCTGAACGGTTAAGCAAGTATTGTACGGTGAGATTGATCCCGACTAATTCTTCTTTTATGGTTTGAGGAAGGATTCGAGAAACAGTAGGAGCCATCCTGTTTAGATAAACTAAAAACCAATCTAAACTTGCAAGAGCATCATGCTGAGTGTTTTCTTCTCTCTCTCTTAATTGCAGTGACCCAGTGACCACACACAGGTTACATCTAGATAATAAAATGACTGAATCTGACTGTTATGACTGGCAAGGGTCTGTCCAGATGTCCATTACCCATGACAGGTTAGGACACCTCTTAACTAATCAAACCCCTGCCGTCTCAGGACCATTTTCCACTGTCGTGGATATTGATATCCGTAAGACATCGGAAAAAGACTGTGTGAATGCCAAGTGCCTCGTGTTGGCCTCAGTTGATGGTACATACCAGAGGCAGCACGAGAAGATGGACTTAGTTTCTATCTTCCTCCATAACAAAGATTTATATGGAGAGCAATCTCGTATCACAAGATATGAGATCCCGAACGAATTGCTTCAAGCGAGGTTGGCTATCGGGTCATTTGTAGGGGGCAACGTCCTTACAGAGACCAGCTATTTTGATGAGCTCACGGACCTGAAGACCACGTTGAAGAACGGGTCAAATACTGACTTGATTCTACAGTCTCTGCCCTCTACTTATACCCTGAAGGAAACCAGGGAAGTAGAAGGAAAGGGAAGGGCAAAAGTTTCGGGACTGGATGTAGTAAAGGAGGGACGTTCCTATTGTTACGGGAATGAACATTGGCAGAAGGATTGCAGGGCTAGCAAAGCCTGTAGTCAGGATTCGAAGCATGTTGTGGCTTCGGCTTCGGGTGCGTTTGTAGTAGAAAACTGTATGTCAGTTAACCCTACTTCCTGTGTATTGGATACCAGATCAGGATTTCACATCTGTAATTCATTACAGACTCTGAGAAACCGTAGAGTTATCAGGATAGGTGATATGACTCTCAGGGTTGCTAACGGAATGAGCATGGACACTGAATCCATAGGGGAATATCATCTTGGACTGACAACTGGGCAGATATTGATTCTGCATAACTGTTTGTATGTACCTAGTGCGACTTGTAATATCATATCTGTATCCTTACTTTCTAAGGAAGGATATGATTTTACTTTTGTAAGCGATGTGGTCCACATCCACCTAAATCAAGTTCTGATTGGGTCAGGTACATTAGAAAACGGGATATACGTATTGAATCAAGCTCAGGTTTTCAGTGTCCAGAACACACTTAAAAGAAAGTCTCCGGAAACAAATCAGGCTTTCTTATGGCATTGTAGACTGGGTCACATTAATGAGACACGGTTAACAAAGTTACATAAAGATGGGTACTTGAATCCGTTCGAGTATCAGTTTTATGCCACTTATGAATCTTGTCTCATGAGAAAGATGACAAAGACTCCGTTCACTGTACACGGAGTAAGAGCAAGCGAGCTCTTGGGACTCATACACAGTGACGTGTATGGTCCAATGTCTACACATGCGCGAAGTGTTATTCATACTTCATTACTTTTACGGATGATTTCTCTAGGTATGGACATGTCTTCCTGAAGAAGCATAAATCCGAGGCCTTTGAGAAATTTCGGGAATACAAGAATGAAGTTGAAAAACAAACAGGCAAAAGTATCAAGATACTGAGATCTGATCGAGGTGGTGAATACTTGAGTGCCGAGTTTCTGGGCTACTTAAAAGAGAATGGAATTCTCTCTCAGCTTACTCCTCCATACACACCACAACACAAAGTTGTATCAGAAAGATGGAATCGAACTCTATTGGATATGGTTCGTTCCATGATGAGTAAGGCTGAGTTACCGCGATCTTTCTGGGGTTATGCACTAGAAATAGCTGCATGTCTTTTGAACAAGTCTCCAACCAAGACTGTGCCTACCACCCCATATCAGATGTGGAGTAGGAAAAAACCCTGTCTTAAGTATCTTAAGATATGGGGATGTCCAGCTTTTGTAAAGAAGCAGCATGCGGACAAGCTCGAGGCACGCTCAGTACTGTGTAAGTTTGTGGGATACCTTAAGAACTCCAGGGGGTATCTTTTTTATTCCGCAGAGGAACAAAAGGTTTTTGTTTCTCAGCATGCCCACTTCTTAGAAACTAAATTTTAAGAAAGTCAGATAAGTGGGAGCGCAATAGAACTGGAAGAAATTCCAGAACCACAAGCTATTGCTGAAAACTTGGAAGGACCAGAAGTTTCAGGAGAAACGGACATCCCAGCGCCACTCCGCAGGAGTAGTAGGCAGTCTCATCCGCCCGAGAGATACTACGGTTTTCTCATAGACGGGGATCGAGAGGATTGTGTCATTGAAAATGATGAGCCTACTAGCTTCCAGCAAGCCATTCAGAGCGGTGACTCAGTAAAATAGCTGGATGCAATGCGGACCGAGATGGAGTCCATGTACACCAACAAAGTTTGGACTTTGGACATTGCTCCAGAAGGGGTAAAACCCGTAGGCTGCAAATGGATCTTCAGAAAGAAGATTGGTGTATATGGGCAGGTTGAAACCTATAAAGCTAGACTTGTTGCAAAGGGTTTTCGTCAAAGACCTGGTTTGGACTATGACGAGACCTTTTCTCCAATGGCTATGCTCAAATCCATTCGGATCCTTCTTGCCATTGCTGCCTTCCACGATTATGAGATCTGGCAGATGGACGTAAAGACGGCTTTCCTAAATGGAAATTTGGAAGAGTGCGTCTAAATGGATCAGCCGGAGGGATTCATTCAGAGTGGGAGCAGTGGTAAAGTGTGAAAGTTGCTTAAGTCCATCTATGGACTGAAGCAGGCATCGCGGAGTTGGAACATCTGCTTTGATGATACTGTCTAAGAATTCGACTTTATCAAAAACCCAGATGAACCATGCATTTACAGTAAGATTGTAAGGAGAACTGTGGTATTCCTCGTCTTGTACGTGGATGGCATTCTCCTAATAGGAAATGATATTCCTATGCTACAGTCAGTCAAAGGATTCTTGTCACAGAGGTTCTCCATGAAAGACCTGGGCGATGCTAACTACATTCTGGGGATCCAGATCTATCGTGATAGATCTAAGAGGATGTTGGGACTTTCGCAGTCCAGGTACAACGACACCATACTGAAACGATTCAGTATAGAAGATTCAAAGCGCGGTAATCTACCGGCTTGTCACGGAATCACCCTCTCCAAAGATATATCTCCCAAGACTGATTTGGAAAGGGCTCGCATGTCATCTATACCCTACGTATCTGCGGTAGGCTCTATAATGTATGTGATGTTGTGTACCAGACCAGATGTAGCATACGCATTGAGCGTTGTAAGCCGGTATCAGTCGGACCCAGGGGAGAAACAATGGATAGCAGTAAAGAACATTCTCAAGTACCTGAGAAAGACTAAGGAGATGTTCTTGGTGTATGGCGGAAAAGACCTCCAAATCGAGGCCTTTGCTGACTCCAGCTTCCAGAGTGACAAGGATGACTCTAAGTCCATGTCGGGTTCTGTCTTTACCCTCAATGGGGGGACGATTTGCTGGAAGAGCTCCAAGCAGGAAACCGTTGCTGACTCAACTATGGAAGCGGAGTACATAGCAGCTTGCGATGCCGCAAAGGAAGCTTTCTGGACGAAGATGTTCCTCATGGAGCTTCAGGTGGTTCCTACCATTGTTGATCCAATACCGCTGTATTGTGACAACAACGGCGCTATAGCTTTATCGAAGGAACCCAGGTCCCATCAGAAGTCCAGGCACATTTTGAGACGGTACCACCTGATCAGGGAGATCGTATATCGCCGGGAGATCGAGGTGAAGAGAGTAGATTCGGAGAATAACACTGCAGATCCACTCACGAAGGCCATATCCCAGACTCAGTTCGAGCGGCTGATCGAGATGATAGGTCTTCGATACGCCAGTACATGGCCTTAGTGCAAGTGGGTGATTGTTAGTGTATATGCCTTAGAGGCCATTACTGTATCATACTAGTTTGTATATTACTTAATGGAAGCTTGGGATATTCACAGTTGTATAGACAATCTTGCTCAAAATGGTAGTATACTACTTGGTTTGTTTCTACTTTAATGTGTACATGTGTTTCTTTTAGCATATCGCCTATACACATTAGTGGAGCCCTTAGGATCTTTTCTTGATTACCAGCGTTGTGATGGCAGTCACACTAGTGGGGGCTGGGTAATCTATAAGCACATCCTTATACAGATCCCTAGTCGTAGGATTATCGAGACGGGGCATCGATACTCCAGAGTAGACTAGCATATGCGCTTCTCATCCCAGCAGGGGAGATGGTCTGTCCCACAGCCATCAGTACGTCGTACTGGAGATAGTATGCGGGTGCTCGTTAGGTTACGAGTACACTGGATAGGACTCGTCGGGAACTGTTGGTTGGCACTATACCTATCATCAGATAACAGTTTCCAGGTGACAGGAGTACAGCTTAGTCCGTCGACTTGACACTGCTACTTCGCCTCGAGTGTGTTCCCACTGTACTTTGATTACTACCCTACCACGGCTCAAAGGAGTCGTGCAAACAGGTAGTAGTTGGGTGCAGTCCCGAAGCACTTGGAGGCAGTAGCGGTTAGACAGGATTCGTCTTTCCCGATATTGGGGGTTGATATCGCGCTGTGTCTAGGAGAGCCATTACACATAGTCTTCCCTGGCCAGGGCAAGCGAGAATTACTGGTAGTATTTCCAGTAGTTTCTCAGGATGTTCTGGGCTACACTCCGGCACGACTTGTACCGCTATTAGGGGTCTGACGTTTACCGCCCCCTTAGGCCCGCCATGCGATACTCTCAGACGAACAGACCGGATTGTACGGAGATTGTCACATTCAGGCTCAGTAGGAGTTCGGATGGGTTTACCTCATCGGCTTTCTTATCGACATCTACCTGGGGACCGTTACGTACAGCTAGTGCCGCTTGCGGTCTGTGGTTAAACCCATTGCCAGCGTAGTGTCGAGTCTTTAGAGTCCCACACAGAGAGTTTCCTGCACTGGGCAAAAGGTGTAGAGGCCGTATGGTTTTACAGCAAGGCTACGATCACTTACGTACACTTGTGCGCGTTGGTTTAAGCCGGATCCTAGTATTGTATGGATGGATTAGTTTTGTCTTCTGTGCATTTGCATTCTACGGAATGCGGATGCGGGTGTGTACGCACAGTTGTGAGGAGCGAAGAAGAAGGAGGTGCCTAATTAGGGTTTTGACAGTTGGTTCGGTCAAAACTATTATGAGGCAGGGACATTATTTACTAATCTTTTTAATGATAATTATGTTATGGCTAATTGCTTTGACCATTTGACCATGCTTGACCATGTTGACAATTTGACTATAGTTGACTTGGAGTTTTCTTGAGAGCACTAGACCCTTCTTTTGCTTTTTGGCTTTGGATTTGATTTGTGATGATAATGGTCATATCAATGTAGCCATCAACTTTATCATGATAAAGATTAGTAATTATTTTGTTTCATGGATCATTATTCTCTTCTCATTCTCTCTTTTCAAATGAGAGCTCCCATGGTTGCTCCTTCTTCTTCCTCTTTAGATTTTTCCTTTGCTCTCATGTGTTGAAAAAATAAGGATCTAAATTGACAAACAAATCCATCTTCTTCTTCTACACCACCTAGGACATCAAGCATAGCACACTTGTTGCCTTAGTTAGCTCGGCTTGAGGTGGAGCCCAGAACACAAACTCTTGGGTGGATCGTCTTTGACTCTAGGAGGCCGCGGAGGTGACCAAGATCTGGATCGATCCTTGGAGCTTGCATGGACGAGGAGAACAGCGGAGAGAAAACCTGAAGGACCGGTTTCGTGAGGTATAATCTCTTTAGCATAGTAGATAGAACCTCATGTTATTTATTAGCAATGGTTTGGCAAAGATCCTCATGCTATAGTCCATGTTACCTAGTGATAAAAACTTGTTTTTTACCTATTCCCTCCCCGTAAGCACCGGGGTGGGTAATGTGGACTTAAAGAGTCAAGACCGGGTCTCCTAACTCCAGAATTGGTAAGGTCACTTTCCGCTCTCGTAAGGGTCTAGAGGTGTGGGCTTGGCTATTCATCACGACCGTGGAATCCGTATTTTCTATTGTATGCTAAATATAAAATACGGACTTCCTAGTATATCCAATATTTTCATATATATATATGTTTCTGCTGTTGATTATTCTATGATAAGATTACTTAATATCTGAGACGAATGGAATATTATTATTATATATATATGATATATAATAAACGT
This sequence comes from Agapanthus africanus, assembly GCA_030015575.1. Classification (NCBI taxonomy): domain Eukaryota; kingdom Viridiplantae; phylum Streptophyta; class Magnoliopsida; order Asparagales; family Amaryllidaceae; genus Agapanthus; species Agapanthus africanus. The sequence continues at coordinate 238,580,628 of CM057337.1, forward strand.
TGCTTATATTTTACATCCGCGCTAGTCCCGCCCCGCTATGCCGTTAGTTAAGTAACCTAACGGTGCATAACAGGACACTATGGCGAATGCGGATGGTATAAGTGTACGTTCTATTTTCGTTTCTTTTCTGCGATAGCTTAGGAACTTAAATGATGGGACTACATTAATGAGATTAATATAAAGAAAAAGAAACCTAAAGATGTTGTAGTATCGGATTTGAAACCCACTCGGCTTTTTTTTAATGAAAAAGCAAGTTTCAAAAGATGCGGAGCTTAAACCATTCATTTTCTAAACTATTTAGGTTCTACAACGAGATTAAGTTCAAAGCGTTAAAGGTTTTCATAAAAACCATCTGCAACCCTCCGTCATTTTAGTAAGCAGAGTACTTAGTATTCGTGCTACGTATGTTGATCATAGTCATGGCGTAGTGTACGGTAGCCAAGCGATGTCTTCCTACAAAGCATATGATGCGATTAGTTAGGAAATTCATGTGATTATATTGATCGTAGTCAAGGGTCATATGGGTCGGTTTAGTTAATCATGAAATGACGGGTAGAACTTGACTAGTGCTTATGATATGTTAACCATAGCCAAGGTCATAAGCAGTTGGGGGTAAAAACCATATCGGGAGTTTCAAGAGTTGAAATTTGTAATGAGATTGCATACCTTCTATATGATAGTTGGATCCCGATCCCACTGTGAGTAAGAGTTACTCCCAGGAGAGTTTTTCACTTTACAATTAGCTAATTCAGTAGGTGTCTAGAAAGGTGTCAACGGGGTTACACCTATGGGAAAACGAGGTTTATTTTAATTAGGTCTGTGCGAAAGCACGGGGAACCTCCCTCAAAGTACCGACACTAGCCTGGCTGACCGGTTAGCGAAACTATGGAATGTAATTAATCCTGGCTAGTTTTCTTTTTGAGGTTTTGAAAGAAAATTTGGTAAAAGCAGTGGGAGAGATCGATTAGATAAGATAATAACCAATCTAAATCTTCACAAGAGCATTTCGCTAAGTGTTTTCTTTTCTCACTCCTAATGGCAGATACCCATGACGAGACTTAAGCTTCTGTTAGAGAAAAACAAACCGACAGGACCGAATTATAAAGAATGGCTGAGGAACCTGAACATTGCACTCACATACGATAAAGTATCATATGTCCTCACCGCCAAAGCCCCACCCATCCCAGGTCCTGAATCATCTATTTCGGATAAGGAGATCCGAAAAACATGGGATATTGATTATGACACGGCCAAGTGCCTCGCGCTTGCTTCTATGGACAATGTACATCAGAAGCAGCATGAGAAGATGGATGGTCAATCCATCTTTCTTCATACAAAGGAGTTGTATGGAGAGCAATCTCGGGCTTTACGCTACGAAGCATCTCGAAAGCTGTTTCAGATGCAGATGGCTTCTGGCACATCAGTAGGTGAACATATCTTGAAGATGATTGGTCTTATAGAAGAACTTGAGGGCCTAGGATGGACCATGGAGAACGAGCAATATATTGATACTGATCTACAGTCTCTCCCCCCTGCCTTTGCTCCATTCATAGTGAACTTCAATATGAACAATTTAGAGAAATCACTGCCTGAACTTCTCAATATATTGAGAAGTGCAGAGAGCACGCTTAAGATAGCGAAAAATCCCACTCTGCTTGCTGGGCCAACACCTCTTCCATCCTAAAAGCCAAGGCCAAGGGAAAGAAGAAGAAGAAACCTACCAAACCGAGAGGTGGAGTTGAAAAGGCGAAGGGAAAAGGCGAATCCTGGACCGCAGGAAGTGGAAAAGGAGAATGTTTTTTCTGCCAAATGTCGGGACACTGGAAACACAATTGTGCTCTGTATCTTGTTGATCTCAAGAAGAAGAAGCATACTGATGCTTCCGCTTCAAATGTATTTGTAACTGAAAACTGTTTTTCTATAAACTCCACATCTTGGGTAGTAGATACCAGTTCTGGTTCTCACATCTGAAATTGTATACAGGGATTGAGAAACAGTAGAGTTTTGAAAACTGGTGACCACACTCTTCGGGTTGGAAATGATTCCAATGTACATGTTGTATCTGTAGGAGAGTATCATTTGGGGTTGCTTTCGGGATGTATTTGGTTTTGAACCCTTGTTATTATATACCTAGTATGCTATGTAATATAATATCCGTTTCTTTGTTAGACAATAAAGGATATCATTTTGTGTTGGAAAATAATGTTATGAACATTAACTTGAATCAACAGTTGATTGGGTATGGTACATTAAATAACGGTATTTACGTCCTAAACCAACACACAGTTTTCAACATATAACATACAAATAAAAGAAAATTTTCAAATATAAATGAAGCTTTTCTTTGGCATTATAGACTTGGTCATATTAATTAAACGAGACTAAGCAAGCTACATAAAGATAGATATTTAAATCCTTTTGAATATAAATCTTATACGACTTTTCAGTCCTGTATCAAAGGTAAAATGACCAAAACTCCGTTTATTGGACACGGAGAAAGAGCTATAGAACTCTTAGGCCTCATACATAGTGATGTATGCGGACCAATGTCTACACATGTTAGAGGCGGTTTTTCATACTTCATCACTTTTACTGATGATTTCTCAAGATTCGGACACATGTTTTTATTGAAGCATAAATCCGAAGCTTTCGAGAAATTCAAGGAGTACAAACTTGAAGTAGAAAAAACAAACATGCTTGAGCATCAAGAAACTTCGATCGAATCGAGGTGAAGAGTATTTGAATACAGAGTTTTCAGACTTCTTAAAAGAGAATGGGATTCTCTCTCAGCTCACTCCCCCCTTACACACCACAGCACAACGGTGTGTCAGAACGGAGGAATCGTACCCTATTAGATATGGTACGGTCCATGATGAGTGATGCTGGGTTACCGCTTTCCTTTTGAGGACATGTATTGGAGACGGCCATGTATCTGTTGAACAAGGTTCCAACAAAGACCTTGTCTACCACTCCATATGAGATATGGTGTGGAAAGAGACCATCTCCTAAAAGAGTTAGGATATGGGGTTGTCCAGCTTTTGTCAAAAGCAGAATCCAGATAAACTCGAGATACGATCGGTCATGTGTAAATTTGTGGGATATCCAAAACATTCATATGGATATCTATTCTACCATAAGGAGGAACAAAGAGTGTTTGTTTCTTAACATGCCACATCTTTAGAAAATGAAATTTTTATAAATAGTATTGATGGCAATGCAGTAGAACTAGAAGAGGTTCTAGAGACACAAATTACTCATGACGAATTGGTTGAAACTGATGTTGCAGTAGAACTTCAAGAACCTCAGCCGCTCCGGAGATCTAGTAGAACTTCTCGCCCACCGGAGAGATACTATGGATTTCTCATTGATGGTGATAGAGAAGATTGCATCATGGATGATGATGACCCTACTAGTTTTCAGCAAGCTATCACGAGTGCTGACTCGGTGAAGTGGTTGGATACCATGAGATCCGAAATAGAGTCCATGTACACCAACAAAGTATGGACTTTGGATGTTGCACCTCCTGGGATAAAAATCCGTAGGTTGCAAATGGATCTTTAAGAGAAAGATTGGTGTAGATGGACAGGTGGAGACCTATAAAGTAAAGCTTGTAGCGAAAGGTTTTCGTCAAAGATCAGGATTGGACTATGATGAAACTTTCTCTCCAGTAGCAATGCTTAAATCCATCCGGATCCTACTTATTATTTCTGCTCACTACGATTATGAAATCTGGTAGATGGACGTTAAAACTGTATTTCTAAATGGTGATTTAGAAGAATGCATTTTTATGGATCAGCCAGAGGGCTTCATTGACAGTAGGAGCAGCGAAAAGGCATGTAGGTTGCTTATATCCATTTATGGATTATATCCATTTATGGATTAAAGTAGGCATCACGGAGCTGGAATATCTGTTTTGATGATACAATCAAATAGTTTGATTTTGTCAAAAATATAGATGAACCATGCATTTATAAGAAGATTGTAGGGAGTACTGCTACATTCCTCGTATTGTACGTGGATGACATTCTCTTAATAGGAAATGATATTCCTATGCTATAATCGGTCAAACTATTCTTATCACAAAGGTTCTCCATGAAGGACCTGGGTGATGCCTCTTGCATTTTGGGCATTAGGATCTATAGAGATAGATCTAAGAGGTTATTGAGATTGTCCCAATCAAAGTACATTGACACCATCCTAAAAAGGTTCAGTATGGAAGATTCCAAGCGTGGTGCCTTGCCCGCTTGCCATGGAATCACTCTCTCCAAGGACTTTTGTCCGAAGACTGATGAAGAGAGAGCTCGCATGAGCATTATACCCTACGCTTCAGCCGTAAGATCTATAATGTATGTTATGTTATGTACTCGTCCTGATGTAGCTTATGCACTAGCTGTAGTAAGCAGGTATCAATCCAACCCAGGAGAGAAACATTGGATAGCAGTAAAGAACATTCTTAAGTACTAAAGAATTGTTCTTGGTGTATGGTAATAGGGATCTCCAAATGGAGGCCTTTATGATTCCAGCTTCCAAAGTGATAAGGATGACAGCAAATCTATCTTAGGGTTTGTATTTACCCTCAATGGAGGGGCAGTTAGTTGGAAAAGTTCCAAACAGGATACCGTTGCAGACTCCATGATGGAAGCTGAGTATATTGCTGCAAATGATGCTGCCAAGGAAGCCGTCTGGATGAGGAAGTTCGTCATGGAACCAGGAGTAGTTCCAACCATTATTGATCCAATACCATTGTATTGTGATAATAATGGGGTTATGGCGTTGGCCAAAGAACCCGGGTCCCATCAGAAGTCCAGACACATCCTGAGGCGATATTATTTGATCCGGGAGATAGTAGATTGCCACGAGATCGAGATTCGAAGAGTAGATACAAAGAATAACACTGCGGATCCACTCACCAAGGCCCTTCCACAGCCGCAACATGAGCGACTTTTTGAGATGTTGGGTATAAGATACGCCAACAATTGGCCTTAGTGCAAGTGGGAGATTGTTGGATATATATATGCCCTAGAGGCCATTATATGTATAGTGGATGCTTGGACATGTATATATATACAGATGACTTTCTTGCTCGACATAATAGTATGCTATCTGGTTGTACTTTATCTTAACATGTTTACTTGATTGTATTATACTGTTCATTTCATACATGTTGATAAAGCCCTCAGGATATTTGCTTGACTTCCATGACTATGATGGAAATCATACTAGTGGGGCATGTGTAGTTTATAAGCATATCCTAGAATGTTCCTAGTCGAGGGTATATTGAGACAGGGCATCGATATTCCAGAGTAGACTGGCGTATACGTTTCTTGACCCATATGACGGGCGATGGATGATCCCATATCCATTTGTGTTGTGACATCAAAGATTGTATACGGGTGCTCAGTGAAGACTGGGTACACTGAACGGACTCACCGAGAACTCTTATATGGTATTATATCTATTGTCGGATAGCAGTTCTCAGGTAACACTGGTACAGGTTAGTCTGTTGACCCAAGATCGTCATAGAGTCTTGTGTGTTCTCCCACCGTGCTTTGATTTCTACCCTACTACGGCTCTACTGAGTCGTGCAAACAGGTGGCTTTTGGGTACAATCCCGAGACACATGGAGATAATGAGCGATAGGAGGGGTTTCGTCTCTCCCGGTATTGGGAGTTGATGTTGTGCTATGCGCGATTGGCTTTGACTCGAAGTCTCTGACCAGGCCTGATGAGATTTACTGATAAATGTTATCAGTAGTTTCTCGACCGGTCATAGTCTATATCAGCATGACTTATTGAGTTATTAGGGCTCGACGATTCCATCCCTACACTTGATATGTAACATATCATACGAAGAGACCGGACTGTGCGGTAAGTGTTACCAATGGCTCTGCAGGAGTTTTGACAAGTTTGCTTGTTGTTCTTCTGTTCGTACAATACCTTGGAGCCGTTACGTGCAGATAGTACCACTGACGGTTTGTGAGTATCTGATATGATTACTACCTACTGCTACCGTATTGACGAGTCTTAGAGTCCCACAAAGGGGTTTTCCGAACTCAGGCGAAACGAAGTGGGAGCGCATATGGAGATATGTGCGGGGGCTTGATTAAACACGAATATATGATACCGTATTTAATTTAGCAGATATATTAGTCAAGTTATATGTGATATGACCAGGTTATTAAATCAATAGTTGATTTTATAAAATGAATAATCTCTTTTTGTAAAATCCTTTCTTTAGTAATTATATTTACATATATATGTGTGTGTGTGTGTGTGTGTGTGTGTGTGTATTGATATATATATATATATATATATATATATATATATATATATTTATAATTAGTGTCATGGTTGATGATACATGCAACATGGGTGTGCAAGACTCACATTGGAGATTAAGTTGGATTTTTAATTAAATAAAAATGAGTCATAGCTTCTACAATATTCTCAAAATATCTACTCTCATGACTCACCATTCCACTCATGTTTATTTAGTTAATTATCTAAAATATCTCCATAGTTGATTATTATTCTTTCTTGAGTTGAGTTAAACACAACCCTAGTTGCTTCTTCTTCCTCATTCACTTGCTAGGTTTTATAAAAGAAGAAAAAGAAAGGTATTTTCAAGAGAGAAAAATCCCTACTTTACTAATCTATACTACTTAAGCCCATTAGTGTAGGTTGTTTGCTTCATACATCCTAGTTTGGTGAAGCAAAGAGTTTGAGCAAAGATACTCCGGGTGGATCATCGTAAAGGACGAAAGAGCTTGAGCGGAGTTGATCCATGCTTTGAGTGGAGCCATTGGAGTCCAAGAGAGTCAAGGAGTTGACTACAAAGGTTGTAGTTTCTTTTCACTTAGGTTCAGACTTCTTTTATTATTCTTTACCCTAATCTCTAGTTCGATTCGGAGTTTGTTTGTATTATCCCTCTAAAATTTTGAAAAGTTCATCACTATATGTTGTTTAAACCTAACTAGAGGTGCTACTACACACTAACAAGTAGACCGAACTTGGTAAACCAGACATAGGAAATGAAAGTGATACGGTATCTTTCAAGGTCGGAAAATCCGACTTATCAAGTAAAACTGGTTCACCCTCAAAACTATCCTCAAAAGTCTCCTCAAAATTCAGCTTATCCATGCATTTATCATCAATATCAAGATGCATATGGAGTTTGGGAAAAACAGTTAATGACTCGGGATGATGAATTGGAGAGAAAGACTTATCCAAAGCTGTGGTTCATCATCCAAAATATTCCCAGCGTCAATATCCTCAATCAAGTGAAAATCAAATTTCTCAGACACCTCATTAACAATATGGATTTCAATCAATTCAGGTTCTAGGATGGAGGTGTAGAGATCAAAGGGTTGGGATTGGTTTCACTTGACAGAGACCCTTCACAATTGGGTAAATCGAACACTGTAAATTCACACAACTCGTTAAACATTCTATCTTCAATTGGTGAATCATTCGGGACACTAGATAGACTTTCAAAACTGGAGTTATAGAATTCAATTTGGAATGGGTAGGTTTGATTTGGAAGGGTATACAACTCACTCTCACCACTCAAATTCTCAGTCTGTCCTACCGCCTCATCATATATTGGAAAATGTGGAGCTAGTTGGAAACTAGCTACCGGGTCACTAGGTTGTATGAGGGCGGCCATGGACGCATTCAAATCCATCATCTATTGGCAAGATGCTACCCAAAAGTCTTCCAATGAATGTTCCAGACTAGACATGGGTTGTGAAGGGGTTTCAGTAAAAAACTCGTTTGGATACTGGAAACTCCCAAAAGGCTGTTCAGAAGCAATGTCTAGGAAAGGCAAAAAAGTCGGGTAGGATGGATAGGAATTGAATGGTTGGACATGGTTAAGATCAACGTTATGATAAGAAGGTGGTTGAGACTGTTGATCAAAAGAATTTGAAGTGGTGAAAGGGGTGAAAGATCGGCTACAGGATTGTTCGATTCGGTCAGCAATGGACATTGGTCTTGGAGTTGCAACAGGACTCTCAAAAGGGGTATCAACGTACGAAGGTGGGGTAGGTTGAAACGGTTGATACAAAGTGGATTGCGGAGTCCAATTGTTTGTCCTCGAAGCGTCTATCCGATCTTTCAAAGAAATTTTAGGCATGGAAGGATCGTTCGAAATTCGACCAAAGTAAGAACCGTAAGAAGTAATGTCTGGTTGTGGATACCAAAGTTCGGCAAGAGTTTTTCTGGGTGTGGTACCCATGATATGAAGAGAAGGAGAGTAAGAGAGGAAAAAGAATATGTTTTTTTAAAAAGTTAGTTATCAACAAAAGAATGAAGCACACAAAAAGAATCTGAACAAAAATTAAGCACGACACAATACCACACACCTAATTGGTCTAGGGTTCACCTAGGTCAACTAGACCTGCTCAAGAACTTGATTGTTGAAGTAAAATTGTGTCGAGAAACGGGCTCAAGATATACTGATCACGAGGCCAGGTTAGTGCAGAGATAAGGGGAGGTTTTTCATCGCTTTCGCGAAGGTCCTTAATTAGATAACCCTTTTCTTTTGGCGGTTTCGCTGTGAACACTTTCCTAGACACCCCGTAAACGATATACCGTTAAGCGGTGTTCCAAACACAGTTAACTTCTCCTAATGAGCGTGAAATCCTTAAAGGCTTAAAGTCTAGTTTCTTTTAAAATTTATGCGGGTAAACGTTAAACTATTTGTGAGCCACGGAAAAGGAGATGAAATCCTTTACCGTATGTTGTGGGGTTCGCTTGCCCTTAAATCCGTATTAATGGATGCAATACGCAAATTAATGAAAAAGTTTGTTCAAAACATCAACCAATCTTTTTTACGTTAAGCACGACACTACAACAAATACGGGTTAGTCTATTTTTGGCGTTTGATAGCGAACTCGCAAAGAATCCTACAAAAATATTATATTAGATGTTGTCACGCCCCGAAAGTACGGAACATGACCGGCACTTAAACTACGAACGCCTCGAGGCGTACATAATCTAAGGGAGCCGAAAACCCAGAAATCCAAACCAAGAAAAGTAGTAGAGTGAAGGAAAACCAATTTAAAACAAGTGGTTTAATAGCATAAGCCGAATTATGCGGTTTTAAAAAAAATCAAATATTTCCCGAAAATTTCGGCAGAGTCTCCTTGGTAAATACTGGCTCCCAAACGGGATACAACATGAATAGTATACGAAATCAATAAAAAGGCATCCCCAAGCGGGAGCTAGCTCTTCATCAATCGACGGTCACAACCACACAAGCAATATAATATACAACGCCAATGGCGAGGATCAAAATTCAAAAGGAAACTCAAAACCACAAGAAAACCATAGAAATATAACGCGCGACTCTAAGGTCGAAGGAATAACATCACTGGTCTCTATCTCAAAATAAATACATGTTTGGTTGATGGAACTTCTAGATACAATAGAATAATGATATACAAGATATATAATGGGGGTACGATACAAGTAAACCCACCTACTAGCAAATCACCCGAAGGAAACTATGCCCGTAAAGCCGTAATGAAACCTGTACGGCAAATCTGCAAGAACTGGGGCACAACGGGGGTGAGTTGCCAACTCGTGAATAGAAAAACATCTACGAAATGAAATCGCATAAATAACGCAATCCTAGGTCAATGCTCATAATTTATCCTCAAATAAATAACCAGCAACCCATAACAATGGTTAGGGCAAATATCTAACCCAAGTGTAAATCCATATGCCGTGTCAGTGCCTCAGGTAGCAATGTATGAATGCATGAAACAGAATGCATGTACTGAAGAAAACTGCTTTCATAAATCAGTGAGATTTCTGTATTTTAAAAGTGAGGTACCATAAATGAAATCAGCATAAAACAGTGCCCAGCATCGACACAAAACAAGTGTCCAAATATCTCGATATCTCTGTATCACAATCTCTGTACCTCAATATCTCAAAATCTCAATATCTCAATCACAATATCTAGGGCGCCGTCAATCTAGACCGGCCCCTACCATCTATCTCAAGACCACGACGGTATCCTCCGGATATCCAACGCGTCGGGTAATATCACCGGTCGGTAGTGCTCCCCTGCCAGGCTCAACGTCAACAACACGATCCTCTTGCCCCGGGGTACCGCACCGGGCCCACCATGTACCCGAAACGGTTCCTCCACTCCTCCAATCGGGTCTCGAAATCCATCAGCAAACTCATGGTGGACGACTCATACATCATGGGAAAACCGCACTTTTTATTTTAAAAGAGAGATAAGGTTTATTTATGTTTTTGCGGTTTTCCTCCAAATCCAGAAAATCTCATGGAAATCCGAATCCAAAACCTCAATAAGACGTAAAATAGTGAATATATGCATGAGAATCCATGAATGCGGCATAACAATGAATAACAGTATGCAAGAAGTAGCAGGTAATAACTACAATGTCTAAACTAACATATACGGCAAGTACACTAACATCATGTCTAAACTATTAGCTAACAGGCTATGTCAAGCAATAATATTTTCTAAGGTGTACGTGACATGGCAATTACCGATGAAGATGTGTGTGGGCCGGCAAGTTAGTGTACGTGGTACATACGCATCATCGGTAATGGTGCTGGTGTCCTAACAGCATGATATCAATAATGGAGTATGAAACATAATATAAGCATGCGATGCGAAGCGAACCACAATAAAGAGCGGGAGCTGAATACTAGACGCAACTATAACTAATCTGCATTAATCTAATATAAGTCCTACAAATGGTGCCTTTTGAAATAACACGAATCATGGGGTATTGAAAATAGGGGTTACGGTGTTTTTATGAAAAGATATGTCTTTTGAAATATCCATAGGATCCCTTGGGCTGTCTTTTAAAATACCCATGATTCGTTAGTTTTTGAAATAGGTAAGAATCGAATCTAATCTAACAACTAAACTAAACTAAAGGGCTAAGCTAACAAGCTGGACTAAAGGTAAGGAAACCGCCTAACATCTGAGTCGATACATATACATACCTGTATATAAATTAGTCGGTGATCCCGCCTCAATAATATCATATCCGATACCATATCTATAATCAGACATCCCAAGTCAAGAGGGCGGATCAATCATCAAAATATAGCTCGTACGTAAATCCGTCGTACGGCATCCCCAAATCTGGGTACGGGTTAATATCACATTTATCATACTATTCACCTGGTATCCTCTTTATCAAATATCATGATCGGGGTACTTATCTACGTCTAGTACAATACTGATACCACCTAAGTATGCATGGACGTGTGTGAAACACTACGTCAAGGACCCGCTACAACGTCATGTCGTATCTCAAATACGAATCCTGCCATATCACCGAATTCACAACCTCAATACAAATCTCATCGACTCATCTCAAACCCAAGTATCATCCTCAAATCCGTATGTGAACACATAGTCCCATACCCATGTGAACACATAACTATATATTCCCGTATAAGCACAAATGAAAGAAGAAAGTATGCAAGTATGGGTTGGTGTGTGCATGTGTAATGCGACCACTACTCTAGGGTTTCGCGACACTAAATCATCCAGGAACACCAAATATCCATATTATCATCAATATACTCAAACAATATATAAACAATATATATGTGTGTGTATACGTATTCGTATATATCACCACGAACTGCGGGGGTGCTATACGCCATCCACCCGACTTCTCGCCATAGATATAAATCTACTCACCCGGTCCTCGCTCGCCGGTGCCGATGTCGCCACGCGCTTGCTTGTCGTCTTGAAGTCCACATGGGGGTACCTACATATCACAACGCATCATATCGCATTAAAATCCGACTCATGACCAAAACGACACACGAATCCCACTTAAGTCAAAACCTATGGTTGCTTTCACAAATCAACCCAAAAACCCTCGACGTCGGTGTACAAACGCTAGACCATCGAGAAAAACCCAAATACACTCATTTGCACATTCACGAACACTAATTTTAATATAAAATAGGTTAAAACTCACAAAAACCCCAATTTCACTTAAAAAGTCATTTTTCCGAAAATCTAGCAAGCACAATTCGCCGTTTTTGTACAAAACATGATGTTTTAACAATTCTAGTGACCCAGATGATAACTTAATATCTTAATTATGCCATAGAAACCATTACGTAAATTTTAAACCCACAATTTAATTCGATTTCAAAAACCTACTTTGCAATATTAACCAATTTTAACAATTTTATAGCAAAAATGAACAACCTACAATCTAGCTTGGATTTACATGAACTAAAGCATTAAACCACTCAATATAATATTTATAATGACATGAAACCTAAATTTGAATTTCCTCTCACAAGAATATAATTATTTAAAAAACCTAGTTTACCAATTATATAATTATCACTTTTAAATCAACAAATATGCAAACTAGCAACTTAAATTGGATTTAGCATAACATTAATATGTCAATTATATCACATAAACTAAATCTCACAACACAAAATACCAATTTGAAATCAAACCCCTCTCTTGAATTTTAAATCATGCACCTAGAACTAATTAAAAACCTAATTAAACAATTAATTAAGCTAATCTAAGCAATTAACAACACATTAAGCAAAAAAGTTAGAATTTATACCCAAATAATTTGAAGCTCCCACAAGCACACTTAGCCACCCAAATTGAAATCTAAATCCCTAGATCCATGCTTTGGTAGCCAAGGAAAAATGGGTATAGCTTGGATTTTGAGTTTGCTTTGAATTTGCATGGATTTTTGAAGCATTTTAATGGATTTTTGAGGCAAAATGGTGTGGGGTTTTGGTGGAGGGCTGCTGCTATCGAGGGTTCAGGTTTGGGCCAGAAATGGAGGGGGTTTGGGTGAGGGAGGAGAGAGAGTGAGGTGGAGAAAGTAATATCTAGTCAAAGTCCACCCTTTTTCTATCATTTTCCTTTCTTTTCTTTTCTTGGTGATTGGAGAGAGAGAGGGGGGGAGGGCTGTCATGGTGGGGCCGGCCACATGGGGAGGGGAAGAGAGGGTGAGGTGTGGGTGTGTGGGTTAGGGAAAAAGATAAATGTATTACCCCAATTCCCATTAACACTAATTTTACCGAAAAAATGCCTTTTTCTTCGATATTTTTCTAAACCGTTTTGGCAAACCATTTCGTTTCAAAAACCACATGATAAAATTTTGTTTAATGTTTTATGATGCACAAAATTTTTTTCAACTCATTCCAATTTGTAATTTTCCCTAATTAAATATATTAGTGACGGCTTAAAATAATATTAAAATAATTAATTTCGGAAAAATTTTCAGAAAATTTGAAATTTCACCAGTGGGTCAATAAACACCAAATACTAGCAATTACATATCTAGAATATGTATATTTAATTTTATAATAAAGATATTTGTATTTTGACTTTTTACCGGAAAACTCTCTTATTTTACCGTATTTTCGAAATTTCACCGAAACGATTTTCAAAACGTTACAATCTTCCCTCCTTAAAGAAATTCGGTCCCCGAATTTAAATTAAAACTTCCCCAAAATACTAAAATATTTCAGCCAAAACCATCAAATCGCCGGGGCTCCGAAATCATAAATACATAAAACAAATCGTAACGCAACGCATGCGCATGAAAAATGAGTAGATAACTCGAAATCAAAACTCCGTCAAGTGTCCCGCAATCATCGGAGTCAAGGCGAAGACACGAATGCCAAATCTCAAGCAAGACCGATATGCTGTAAATCGGAACTATACATGTAAATATCAGGAGGAAATGCATGCCAAATCCTTTAAGTTGCTGTGCAATGCACATAACACTGCACAGTGGCGGACGTCTATCATAAGAAAATAACTATATACATATATACCTTTGTTTGAAATGTACGTTCCGCCGTTTTGGGAAACAATTTAGAAGGGTTTTCCTTGTTTTAAATGTTTCGCGTCATATCAGACACGTAGGTAAATACTGAGACTATAGCTCGCTTTTTTTGGAATTCCCTTCAATAGCTATCAATGCATGCAAAATACATTCAGGTACTTTCCTCTGACTAGTCCTGTTTAGTACAAAAACACATCGCAATTATCATAAAAAAAACGTACTGCTCTATAAGAAATCAATCCCAAAATACGCGTATGAATACTACGTGCGTCTGGTGCGCACGACAATCAAAATCCATATACGTGCCATACAAGTGCACAGAAACAAGATCTAAGTGCATCGGGTGTGCACAAAGCATCTGTCGTAGGCAACGTGTGTGCCTGGCAGCAAAATCAGGTGCATCTGACATGCACGAAAAAATCTCGATTTAGTGCATCTGGTGTGCACCAAAATCGCATCTCAAGACATGCGCTCAACATGCGCGAAAACCCAAAACCAGGGGCATCCATCATGCACGAAATCATGAAATCCAATATCAAGCGCCGAACATGCGCAAAATCAAATCAAGTGCACAAGGTGCACAAAACAAATATCGAGTATCACAATCGAAATCGAAGTCCAGTGCATCTAAGTGCACAAAAGGCGTATCACTGCACTGCAAGCATATATAAACTATACAGAGTGCAGGAACCAAATCGTGTGCGTGCATACGCACAAAATCAACTCAAATGTCAAAAACCGTAAAATCACAAACATGTGAAACCAAAGCACGAAAACGATATCAAGTGCAACACTGTGCAAAGATCGTAAATCCTCAATCATCAAAATCAAATCATTTGAATAAATCACCCAAAACATCGAAATCAATAATGGCGGAATAGTACCGCTCAAGCGCATCCTCTAAGAATCTCGGGCCAACTGTCGCGGTCACTAGTGGGACGTCTCGTCGATGATCATGAACTCTGGCCTGCTGGTGTGCGTAACAATGACCACTCCTGGGTCAAGGTCTTCACTGTGAATTACCAATCTCTCGGTCCATCGGCTCATCGGCCCTGTCAGGTGTGCTAACGGGGATGATCCCGTTCTGGCACGTCTCTTGTCATCTCCCGGTCAATCATCGCGACCACTCGTAAGACAGCATATCACTGGCGTCGGCCTATGGCTCTCTGAATGTACGTGACACATCTGATCCTGGGTGCAAGTATCATTGCAGCAGTGTCCTGGAAGGAATCCTGCTCACGGTCTCTTCCATGTCTCGTTTCTGCCAACTGTCCGGAAGTCATCGTCCTTTCCTATATCTGCATCTTGCTCTGGAACGGCTGCATTCCCATCACGACTCCTTCTGGAAGGTATATCCAGTACTCTGCCTCGGCATGCGCATCGCATCTCTGATGTCGGCGGAGGGGAACGTCATCATATCCAGATCTTGTACGAACCTCTTACTCCATTTTTCTCTAATGTCGACCGCTTCGGACTCGTCTCGTCGTGGCTGCATGGACTGAGCTCCAACGGCTATCCTCGTATCGGGAGTCTCCCAAGAAATGCATCTCACCACCTAGCATCCGAATTAAGTCGAACCATCCAATTGATTGTCAAAACCTCATAATCCCCCAAGGGCTCAACATCTTGGGTACAGTTTAATAGTATCGAGTACATACCACAGCATCGGTGGTCCAGCCGTAGAAGGGCAAACCCAAGCCTCACTAATGGCGCCGTAGAACTGCCGCCAACCCGAAGGTTCAAAGGCTTTCACGCGGTCATTATGTCGAGTTAGGGTTTCATTCTTCTAGAGGGTCCGTAGAATTGCCTGCATGTCTTTCCGACTACTTTAAACTTGGAATAATAGGTTTCTGACATTCGATCGTCTCTGTCGACTCTCAACGTCTCCGCGTGAAGTCGTCTCTAGCTGGAATCAATCTATCTGATGACCTCGCATCGGGGTAGGAGAACGATCCATATGTCCTAGTCATTCATCCTCGATGACTAGCGACCTTGTATCATCTCTTAGTACAACTCGTTCTGCACTAACTCCAGCATCTGGGGCAATATCTCGTCGTTCGCAGCAATAACTGGCTCGCTCGTCTGCACGCTGAACAGTGCCTCGACCATCATGAATAAGAAACACACCAACGGTCATCAAAATCTGGCTGGCCTCTGTCAGTGGCCCAATCCTCTGATACTGATCGGCACGTCCGAGAAATCTCATAAAGGTGATCCGCCAAACGCTCGTGGCGCGGAAACACAGTAAAAAGACACATCTCCGCAATCGTGTGTCGCCGGAATTTCGCCCTGGTCAGTCCTCGTTCGTGACGAGCTCGTGCTGACCGCAACTCTAGCTGTAGCACTCCTTGCCCGTAATCGTGGCAGCAAACCCATAACTGGTACTGATGAGGCTAGATCGGAATGAATATAATACTGAGCAAAGAAATGTACATCCTAAGGCTTCTTAAGTGGAGTAGCGTATCGTAAATATGCCGCGGAACATACCTACGGTACGTCACTCTACTTTAGTCACCTATTCCATCAACCAAGGGTCATCCTACGCTCCGAAGATAAAACCTAACGCTCTGATACCAACTTTGTCACGCCCCGAAAGTACGGAACATGACCGGCACTTAAACTACGAATGTCTCGAGGCGTACGTAATCTAAGTGAGCCGAAAACCCAGAAATCCAAACCAAGGAAAGTAGTAGACTGAAGGAAAACCAATTTAAAACAAGTAGTTTAATAGCATAAGCCGAATTATGCGGTTTTAAAAAAAACATCAAATATTTCCCGAAAATTTCGGCAGAGTCTCCTTTGTAAATACTGGCCCCCAAACAGGATACAACATGAATAGTATACGAAATCAATAAAAAGGCATCCCCAAGCGGGAGCTAGCTCTTCGTCAATCGACGGTCACAACCACATAAGCAATATAATATACAACGCCAACGGCGAGGATCAAAATTCAAAAGGAAACTCAAAACCACAAGAAAACCACAGAAATATAACGCGCGACTCTAAGGTCGAAGGAATAACATCACTGGTCTCTATCTCAAAATAAATACATGTTTGGTTGATGGAACTTCTAGATACAACAAAATAATGATATACAAGATATATAATGGGGGTACGATACAAGTAAACCCACCTACTAGCAAATCACCCGAAGGAAACTATGCCCGCAAAGCCGTAATGAAACCTGTACGGCAAATCTGCAAGAACTGGAGCACAACGGGGGTTAGTTGCCAACTCGTGAATAGAAAAACATCTACGAAAAGAAATCGCATAAATAACGCAATCCTAGGTCAATGATCATAATTTATCCTCAAATAAATAACCAGCAACCCATAACAATGGTTAGGGCAAATATCTAACCCAAGTGTAAATCCATGTGCCGTGTCAGTGCCTCAGGTAGCAATGTATGAATGCATGAAACAGAATGCATGTACTGAAGAAAACTGCTTTCATAAATCAGTGAGATTTCTGTATTTTAAAAGTGAGGTACCATAAATGAAATCAGTATAAAACAGTACCCAGCATCGACACAAAACAAGTGTCCAAATATCTCGATATCTCTGTATCACAATCTCTGTACTCAAAATCTCAAAATTCCAATATCTCAATCACAATATCTAGGGCGCCGTCAATCCAGACCGGCCCCTACCATCAATCTCAAGACCACGACGGTATCCTCCGGATATCCGACGCGACGGGTAATATCACCGGTCGGTAGTGCTCCCCTGCCAGGCTCAACGTCAACAACACGATCATCTTGCCCCGGGGTACCGCACCGGGCCCACCATATACCCGAAACGGTTCCTCCACTCCTCGAATCGGGTCTCGAAATCCATCAACAAACTCATGGTGGACGACTTATACATCATGGGAAAACCGCACTTTTTATTTTAAAAGAGAGAAAAGGTTAATTTATGTTTTTACGGTTTTCCTCCAAATCCAGAAAATCTCATGGAAATCCGAATCCAAAACCTCAATAACACGTAAAATAGTGAATATATGCATGAGAATCCATGAATGCGGCATAACAATGAATAACAGTATGCATGAAGTAGAAGGTAATAACTACAATGTCTAAACTAACATATACGGCAAGTACACTAATATCATGTCTAAACTATTAGCTAACAGGCTATGTCAAGCAATAATATTTTCTAAGGTGTACGTGACATGGCAATTACCGATGAAGATGTGTGTGAGCCGGCAAGTTAGTGTACGTGGTACATACGCATCATCGGTAATGGTGCTGGTGTCCTAACAGCATGATATCAATAATGGAGTATGAAACATAATATAAGCATGCGATGCGAAGCGAACCACAATAATGAGCGGGAGCTGAATACTAGACGCAACTATAACTAATCTGCATTAATTTAATATAAGTCCTACAAATGGTGCCTTTTGAAATAACACGAATCATGGGGTATTGAAAATAGGGGCTACGGTGTTTTTATGAAAAGATATGTCTTTTGAAATATCCGTAGGATCCCTTGGGCTGTCTTTTAAAATACCCATGATTCGTTAGTTTTTGAAATAGGTAAGAATCGAATCTAATCTAACAACTAAACTAAACTAAAGGGCTAAGCTAACAAGCTGGACTACATGTAAGGAAACCGTCTAACATCTGAGTCGATATATATACATACCTGTATATATATTAGTCGGTGATCCCGACTCAATAATATCATATCCGATACCATATCTATAATCAGACATCCCAAGTCAAGAGGGCAGATCAATCATCAAAATATAGCTCGTACGTAAATCCGTCGTACGGCATCCCCAAATCTGGGTACGGGTTAATATCACATTCATCATACTATTCACCTGGTATCCTCTTTATCAAATATCATGATTGGGGTACTTATCTACGTCTAGTACAATACTGATACCGCCTAAGTATGCATGGACGTGTGTAAAACACTACGTCAAGGACCCGCTACAACGTCATGTCGTATCTCAAATACGAATCCTGCCATATCACCGAATTCACAACCTCAATACAAATCTTATCGACTCATCTCAAACCCAACTATCATTCTCAAATCCGTATGTGAACACATAGTCCTATACCCATGTGAACACATAACTATATATTCCCGTATAAGCACAAATGAAAGAAGAAAGTATGCAAGTATGGGTTGGTGTGTGCATGTGTAATGCGACCACTACTCTAGGGTTTCGCGACACTAAATCATCCAGGAACACCATATATCCATATTATCATCAATATACTCAAACAATATATAAACAATATATATATGTGTGTATACGTATTCATATACATCACCACGAACTGCGGGGGTGCTATACGCCATCCACCCGACTTCTCCCCGTAGATATAAATCTACTCACCTGGTCCTCGCTCGCCGGTGCCGACGTCGCCACACGCTTGCTTGTCGTCTCGAAGTCCACATGGGGGTACCTACATATCACAACGCATCATATCGCATTAAAATCCGACTCATGACCAAAACGACACACGAATCCCACATAAGTCAAAACCTATGGTTGCTTTCACAAATCAACCCAAAAACCCTCGACGTCGGTGTACAAACGCTAGACCATCGAGAAAAACCCAAATACACTCATTTGCACATTCACGAACACTAATTTTAATATAAAATAGGTTAAAACTCAAAAAAAAAAACCAATTTCACTTAAAAAGTCATTTTTCCGAAAATCTAGCAAGCACAATTCGCCGTTTTTGTACAAAACATGATATTTTAACAATTCTAGTGACCAAGATGATAACTTAATATCTTAATTATGCCATAGAAACCATTACGTAAATTTTAAACCCACAATTTAATTCGATTTCAAAAACCTAGTTTGCAATATTAACTAATTTTAACAATTTTATAGCAAAAATGAACAACCTACAATCTAGCTTGGATTTACATGAACTAAAGCATTAAACCACTCAATATAATATTTATAATGACATGAAACCTAAATTTGAATTTCCTCTCACAAGAATATAATTATTTAAAAAACCTAGTTTACCAATTATATAATTATCACTTTTAAATCAACAAATATGCAAACTAGCAACTTAAATTGGATTTAGCATAACATTAATATGTCAATTATATCACATAAACTAAATCTCACAACACAAAATACCAATTTGAAATCAAACCCCTCTCTTGAATTTTAAATCATGCACCTAGAACTAATTAAAAACCTAATTAAACAATTAATTAAGCAAACCTAAGCAATTAACAACACATTAAGAAAAAAAGTTAGAATTTATACCCAAATAATTTGAAGCTCCCACAAGCACACTTAGCCACCCAAATTGAAATCTAAATCCCTAGATCCATGCTTTGGTAGCCAAGGAAAAATGGGTATAGCTTGGATTTTGAGTTTGCTTTGAATTTGCATGGATTTTTGAAGCATTTTAATGGATTTTTGAGGCAAAATGGTGTGGGATTTTGGTGGAGGGCTGCTGCTGTGGAAAGTTCAGGTTTGGGCCAGAAATGGAGGGGGTTTGGGTGAGGGAGGAGAGAGAGTGAGGTGGAGAAAGTAATATCTAGTCAAAGTCCACCATTTTTCTATCATTTTCCTTTCTTTTCTTTTCTTTTCTTGGTGATTGGAGAGAGAGAGGGGGCGAGGGCTGTCATGGTGGGGCCGGCCACCTGGGAAGGGGAAGAGAGGGTGAGGTGTGGGTGTGTGGATTAGGAAAAAAGATAAATGTATTACCCCAATTCCCATTAACACTAATTTCACCGAAAAAAGCCTTTTTTTTTGATATTTTTCTAAACCGTTTTGGCAAACCATTTCGTTTCAAAAACCACATGATAAAATTTTGTTTAATGTTTTATGATGCACAAAATTTGTTTCAACTCATTCCAATTTGTAATTTTCCCTAATTAAATATATTAGTGATGGCTTAAAATAATATTAAAATAATTAATTTCGGAAAAAATTTCAGAAAATTTGAAATTTCACCAGTGGTCAATAAACACCAAATACTAGAAATTACATAGCTAAAATATGTATATTTAATTTTATAATAAAGATATTTGCATTTTGACTTTTTACCGGAAAACCCCCTTATTTTACCGTTTTTTCGAAATTTCACCGAAACGATTTTCAAAACGTTACAGATGTGTTGGATTTGAGAAAGAAGGTGTTAGTAAAATACGTGCCGATAAGGTTTCGGGTTAAGAAACTCTCATTGAATTGAATCCAAATAGTTTGGAAAGTTCGCTTGCGCGGGTCAAACTACCAGGATCTTTGGCATTGTACTTCACAATTACTTTAGCCTTGAATGTACACTTTGCTCCACACAATCGCCGTTCGCAAATCCGCAAAAATCTGAAAATGTCGGAAAAAACGGATTTTAGTGCGAAAAAGCGATATGAATGCCCAAATACCTGCATACCAAAAATTATAAAAAACAAGCAATAAAAATAAAAAAAAACAGAACAATAGAGCAAAGAACAAAATTTTGGAGCAAATGGAAGTGCTAGGGCCGGCGAGCTCGGAATTTATAGGGGTGTCGCTGGTTTTCTTTAGGAATATTGGCTCCAAATTTCTTTAGGTGTCTCAGTATTCTACTAGTGTCTCACTGGTATTGTTTATCTTTTCTGTTTAGATCCAAAATGGTAGCAGGTCAGAAATCCAGAGAACCAAAAAAAAGTTAGCAATGTTAGATTTTGATTTAGTTTTTGAAATTTTTAGTTTGTTTTTAGAAAAGGGTGCTAGATGATATAAACAAGATTAACCCGAAATAACAAGAATAAAAACGTTACCGTCTCCCCGGCAACGGCGCCATTTGATTGTGCGCTTTTGGCGTATCGAGTTTTGAGAGTTCTAAAGTTAACCGCAATCAGGAGGGTATCGCTTTGCAGCTAGCCGCGTTGAGTACGGGTCGTCCACAGGGAGACGGAGCGTTTTACGTTCTTGTTTTGACGAGTTAATGCGCGTGGCGGAAATGTTCGTATCTAACCTATGTGTGTATATGCAACGTATAAATTGTTAGGATTAGATAGGTTAGTGTAAGTTAAGCAAATCCGTACTCAATTCTTTGAGCCGAGCTCGACCACTAAAGCTAGAGCAATCGGCAACAACGCGGATTACGGTGCTTAAGCACGATATTTGTGAAATCCTTCTTATTGACCCTTGTCCGTTCGTTCTTGTCGCTTGCTTTCGCCTCTGGCCAATCCAAATGCAACCGGTCACGGTTAGGAATCACCGATACCTTGGTAGGGTAGGGTGTCTAACGGAATGCTTGCGTAAGGTTTGGACGGAGTTTAATGGAAAAGATCGGGAAAAGGAAATGAGAAGGGAAATCTTAACTTACAAAACCAATCTTTTTCCTAGCAACAGCATATTCACAACCATCTCAACAACAAACAAAAAGAGCAAAGAAAAGAGAAAAGAAACGAAAAGAAAAGAAAAAAAATACAATTAAGTAAATGACATGGTAATTAAATTTCAAGTAAGTAAATGGCATGGAAATAAATTGCAAGAAAGTAAAAGCAAGAAATATAAATACTAGGAACCAAAAGAGCAAATGAAATCTTTATTATGTCCAAGTGATACAACCTTGAGTTCAATAACCTAATCTTAAACTTGCAAGCTCAATGAAGAGCTTGCAAGATCAAAAGAAGGCAAAGAGCTCAAGGGAAACTAAGCTATGTACAAGAAAAGAAAACAAAATAGCAAGAAAAAGATTATGAAGTCTTGAACAAAACTTTGACAAAGAATGACCCCTTACCCTTGCTCACTCATCTGCCTTATATAGGCACAAAATAAGAATAAAAAAGCAATAAAAATAAGATGACGTGGCAGTAAGGGATGGACCACAGAAAAATGGGGATCATTGGGGCTAGGGGGCCGGCGAGCTCGGATTTCTTGGGCATGTCGCCGGCCCAAATCAGAGAAAGCGGGCTCGTATTTGTGATGTGGTCTTGTGTTCTCTTGACAAGTCCACTGGTGCTGCTAGATTTCTCTATAGAGGCCTGGGTTGTACTCAATAGCTTGGAGGGAACTTGATGCTTTTTAAATCACATCATATCTTTTTGCATTAAATACACATCAGTTCTCATGCCCACTTGCACCAAGTCATCACTTGTGTATGCCATGGGCAGCCCCCCTTTCTAGATCTATGAACCAACAAGCTAGTGTACACACTTGTATGTGTTGGACCATTTAGATAAAAAGTGTGTACACATGCATATTGCAAAAAGAAACTCTTAAAATATCGGTCGGTTTCCAGTTCCGATTGCAGTGTCGGCTTACAAACGTTATATGCGTGATTTTGAGTATGTTTCCAGTATTATATCACGGATACCAGTAATCTGTATTACTGAGCAGATACTGGTTAATAGTACTGATATATAACAAAATATATAATGAATAAGCGGTATTAAAATGCAGTTTTTAGTGATGAACAAATACCCCCAAACTTATCTTTTGCTCATCCCGAGCAAAACAAAATCCTAGCCTCACTTCTGCAGGGAACGCGATTGCACTGAGCTCATGCAACAAGCCGTTAAACCTCTAGGTGTCCCTAGTAGGAGGAGTGCTATTTCATGAGGGTTTTCAGCGGATACTACCCACAAAATCCCGTCAAGCTAGTTTCACAAGTTAATGTTGATCCTACTCCTACAGTTTAGTATCAAGGTTAGAAATTCTATCATCCTAAGTTAGAAATATTCAACCCTTATGTTTCACACCTCCTATTTATTCAACCTCAGATCCAAAAGATATGTTTTACAGTTTAGAAAGATCTCGGTATTGTTCATATCATAATTTTGCATTATTATATTCCCCATTCTTATTAATTTTTCAAATAAACGGGTGCTTTTGATCCGTGTCTGCTACATAGTTGCAGGTTACAGGTTCTCGGAACAAAACAGTGAAATTGATGAAAAGATGATACAAAAGTGAGACTACGACCGATAAATGGAAGAATCTTGATCATGCCTACAGTTTGAGGGACAATGAAGATCAATGAACAAGTTCACAAAGTACAAAGGCAGCGCAAGGTTCAAGACTTCGACACGAAGCAAACGGTAAAGTCCACGACATTATTCACTGTGGAAATCTGGAAGAAAACTAGAAGACAATCTGAGAAACAAAGTGAAGAAACAAGAAACCAAATACAACCAGAAACAGACCAGAGAAATTCAGCCAACAAGGCCACCAAATGGCCGCGGATCCGCGGCCAAACAAGGCATATGGCCGCGGATTCACGGCCGTGCTAGGCACGTGTCGGTGCGAACTTTGACGGTGTGGCGGTGCGTTAACTAGGCTTCTTTAGGGTAAAATTGTAAATGCAGATATGAATCGGATGTAACCCTAGGGTTTCTATGATCTATAAATAGAAACCCTAAACCTCTTTTTGAGGTATGCCACTTCTTGTGCCTCATTTTATTTATCAAAATTCAGAATTCAATTCCTGTGATGTTTGGAGAGGGTATCAAATAAAAATTAAAGTAAGTTTTCTTTTCTTGCCCTAGTTAATTTTCCTTTCTGCCCTACTATAACTTTTATTCATCTGCCCTAGTTTAGATTTTATTTATCTGCCGTAGATTAGATATTTACAATTCCCTAATGAGTGAGTAGTTCCTCACTTGTTAGGGTTGGGTTTGGGGAAGGTTTGAGAGATGAAAATCTCTCACCCCTTTCTTGCCCGTCATACATTTTTGATAGGACTCCATGCATACATACACACACCGCTCACTACGGCACCCTATCCCACGAGGTAGCGGTGATACCATAGTTTAAAAGACCGGTTGTGCATGTTTTCCATGGAGGTTAGGGTAAGAGTTAAGAAAGGACGGATAAGGACCTAGAGGAAGAAACCTAGTTTCTTCCCGATGGTACTAATCCGCTTTATTAATTATTACCATAACACCTAATAGATCTTAATTAGGGCATAGGAAGCGGTGAGGAATATTGACTTTCCAAACTTAAGCTAAACCTAACCCCAGCAAGATTTTAATCTTAATCGAACTCATTTCAGTTTTTAGTGATAATCAATCCGAACACCAATTGGAATTAACTCGTTAGAACAAATTGAGAATACACAAAATCCCTGTGGACCGACCCGTACTCACCGGCTAGCTACTAAGCGACGCCGTTCTTGATTGCGGTAAAAATATTTTTGATCACAAGAGATTCCAAAATCTCTTTCAATCAAATGGCGCCGTTACCGGGGATGGCGTAGTTATTTTCTTTTTGTAATTTCGGGTTAATATAAATTGAAAAATCATAAAAACTGAAAAAATATAAAAAAATATAAAAAATTTATCATCTTGTTATTCTTTGAAGAGTGTTTCTTTTGAAGTGCAGGATCGACGAACAAATTCAGATCTGGAAAATTCCAGGGAGCGAAACAGAAAACAACAGATCTGAACAAACAGAGGACAATCAGAACAGAGAAATAGAAAATTTTGGGGATCTGAACCAATCAGCAGACCGCGGAACCGCGGTAAGGAGGCACCATTGGCGGCGGAAACGCGGTCGTGTGGTGACGTCAGCGAGTGGAGACCCCTCTGTAAGCTTTCTATTCTTCTCTGTAACCCCATTATCTCCTCTGTAAAAAAAATTTCTTGCAGGGTTCTTCGTGCAAAAACTTCTTCCCTTCTCCAATAACTTGATCTTGTGTAGGATTCTTTGCGTCGCAATAAAAAAAATTGTTTGCAAGTGTTTGATTGTGTTTACCGCTTTGCATATCTAAATTGACTTTAAGGGGCTTGAACACCAATCCAGATTAGGTGGGGATTTCATCACCCTTCTCAGGACCCCAAAAATCACATAAAGCATATTGCATTGACCATCAAGTTAATTGAAAAAGATTAGACTCAGCCCTAAGGACTTTGCGCTCAATAGGACAAAGGAATAGTTGTAGGGATCGATCGTTGATCTAAACCTGACTTTGTGGTGCCTAGGCTAGACAGGTAGGGACAGGTAACTTTAAAAGGCCCGTCTCACGGTGATTCGTGAGCGGATCCCTCCTTTCTCTACTTGTGCTTACCTGGCCACAATTGGCGGTGAAGAGACGGTTTGAGGTCCTTACAATTTGCCCTTTGGAACAGTTAGGAGCAGTCTAGTTGACCTAGGTGATCCTAGATCTAGGCTTGATTATGCACTTTGTGATTGATTGAACGTGTGTCTAAGCTTTTTATTAAAAATCTTTTTGCAAAAAGCTCCTTATAAAATAACACAAAACAGAAAATTTTACAAAAAGACTTGCCAATTTTGTCGCTAAGAAATCCATTGCACCCCACTTGCACCCACATTTTTTTTCTTCTCCTTTCTTACATCATGGGTACCCCACCTCACAAAACTCTTGCCGAACTTTGGTACCCTCATCCAAACATTGCTTCCTACGCGAATTGTTTTGGTCGAATTACGGACGACCCCTCCATGCCCAAAATTTCTTTGAAAGATCGAATAGAAGCGTCTAGGAGAAACAGTTCGACTCCGCAATCCACTTTGTATCAACCATTTCAATCTTCACCACCTTCTTACGTTGATACTCCTTTTTCGAGTCCTGTTGTAACTCCGAAACACATGTCTATTGCTGAACATATTGAACAATCTCGTAACCGATCTTTCACTCCTTTCAACACTTCCAGTTCTTTGGATCAACAAATCCATTCACCCTTTTATCCAAATGTTGATCCTACTCCTGTCCAACCATTCAATTCCTACCAGTTCTATCCGACTTTCGCGCCTTCCCTAGACATTGCTTCTACACAGCCATTTGGGAGTTTCCAGAATCCAAACAATTTTGAATCTTTTACTGAAACCCCTTCATAACCCATGTCTAGTCTGGAGTAGTCGTTGGAAGCTTACCGCAACAAACCAATAGATGAGGAATTTGGATGCGTCCATTGCCGCCCTCATGCAACCTAGTGACCCGGTAGCTAGTTTCCAACTAGCTCCAAAAATTCCAATGTATGATGAGGCGGTTGGACAGATTGAGAATTTAAGTGGAGAGAATGAGCTGTGCACCCTTCCAAATCAAACCTACCCATCACCAATTGAATCCCACAACTCCGGTTTTGAATGTCTATCAAGTGTCCCAAATGATTCACCAGTTGAAAATAAAACGTTTAATGAGTTGTGCGACTTTGTAGTGTTTGATTTGCCAGATTGTAAAGGGTCCCTTTCGAGTGAAACCATCACCAATCTTTTCGACCTCTACACCTCCAACCTAGAACCTGAATTGATAAATATCCATGCTTTTGATGAGGTGTCCGAAAAAATTGATTTTCACTTGATTGAGGATATTGACGCAGGGAATAATTTGGATGATGAACCCGCAGATTTGACTGAATTTTTCTCTCCAATTCATCATACCGAGTTATTAAATGTTTCTCCCGAACTTCATATGCGTCTTGATTTTGATGATAATTGCATGGATGGGATAATTTTTGAGGAGAATTATGAGGATAGTATTGAGGAGAGTATTGAGGATAGTATTGAGGATGAACCAGTTTTGTTTGATGAGTCAGATTTTCCAATTCATCCTTCTGAAGTTTTAACTGTTATTCTTCCTAAATCACCCCCCTTTATCCTTTCCATCGTTCCGACCACGCAAAAGATCACACAGGAGGACTGTGAGCTTGAAAAATTTGTGTTCGATCATAGCAGTTTTGACGCCACTAGTGCGTTCCTTATCGAATTTGACACAGTTCTCACAACCGATAACGATTACAAGTGTTTCACTTTTTCGGGCGATTTTGAAGACTCACCGCCCGATTTTGAGTCCTTTGAATTTTCAGATGAGTTAGTTGAACCATCAGACTCGGATTCTTACAGTCATTTCGAACCATTGATGGAATTCTTCGAGTTCGAGGCAGTTTCACCAATTTCACCTTCAATTGTTTCACCTCTGAAACTCGAACTCAAGCTGTTGCCGTATCACCTTACATACGCTTACTTGGGTGAGAATGAGAACCTTCCTAAATCACTCTCCTTCGTCCTTTCCATCGTTTCGACTGTGCAAGAATCCGTCATGCTTCCATTTTCAATGTCTGGTTTACCAAGTTCAATGTACCCATATTTTCTCGCGAATCTTGAGGGATTTGACCCCATTTCTCGACGGGTTGATAGATTAGAACAATCGCTTTTAACACATCGGTCATCACAATTTGTGCTAATTTATTCACTCAATTTACATCCTCAAGTTCGTACTACACTTCTTTCTCTCTTCTGCCATTCTTCTCTTAATATACCGAGACCATATTCCACCTTTCTTCTCATACGGTCTCGTATGTTTTTCATTTCTTTTCTCTACACTCCATTCTTTCACCAACCACACCATTATAACGATAAAATTTTTGAATGGTTGGTGCTAACCTTTGGCTTGTGTAAGGCTTTGTATAGCTTGATACTGTGTTTTTCTCCCCCCTAACTCTAAACTTTAACGTTTAAACAGTGGAAACATTGTTTCACTTAAGTTGGGGGGGGGCCTTTTTGTATATATATTTTGTTTTGTTTTTCTGTTAACAGTAAAAAAAAATAATAATAAACAAGGCAGTGCCGACAATTTTGACCCTCTTGGTGTAGCCTGACAGTGAGGACACTGTCAAATTTAAGTTTGGGGGTGTGCTCGGTAAGCTTTCTTCCTTCGCATTCATGTGTATATTTTTGCATTTGCATACTTATTTTAAAATCCATAAAAATTGAAATTTTTTTAAAATTATAAAAATTGAAAAGTTCAATTTTGGCCATATTTGACTTAAGTTCAACATGATTGTTGAATAGTAGGGAAAAACTAGATTCTAAATTTAGTAAATTAAAAACCCTAAAAATAAACTTTCTTAAAATTTAACCGTGGAAAATATATGTCCTTATAGTTTATTTAGAAATAGGCAAATTTTGAGTTCACTTCTTGGGCTAAGTCAAAACAAGGGAAGGGTATTGAAATTTTTATTGAAGTGTAATTCTGAAAAATAATTCCTAGCTTAAGTCTAAATTCTGAAAATATATACCCTACAAATTGCACAAACACGAACCTTGAAACTTGGAATAGTAGAAGAGACCTTGAAATGCTCTTATCTAAAGTCCTTAGTATGAAGGAAAATAAAATAAAAAATAAAAGTGTGAATAAAGAGATAAAAAAAATGAACACTGGTTTTTGTAATTACTTAAGGCTGCATAAATAGAAAAATATTTAGCGAGGGTGCTTTATCACCTAGTGCCTTAGACCAACTGGTTTGGGAGTCACTGCTAAAGCCTTAGGTGTTACAAGACTAGGAATTACGCCTTAATGTGCAAACACATTTTGTAATCGGTCGTTGATACCTCAAGAAGTATTAACGGTCGCATGAAGAATATGTGAGCAATTTCATCTAAAAAAATTCACCAATTGAAAAGTACTTTAGATGATAGACAAGAGTACAATAGCTTGATTTGAATTTCCAAGTATAGGGGTGATATATACACACACGTAGGGGTATGTGATTGGGGTTTAGATAAGAGATAGAAATGAAAAATAGGACTTATATCTTTAATAGAGATGATAAAAATTCCTAAGTTGAGATGGAACCCTAGAAGGAAAACTCAAAAGATACTAAAAGCCAAGTAAATCTACAAATCATATATAATCTTAATTTAAATGATAAGGAAGCGTGAAAAATACGGGTGGATAATTTCTGAGTCGAAGATAATAAAATTCCTTGTTGGAAAACCTAATTGGAGAATAAAAGTCAATAGGTCGAATTGATAGGATTTTGTGGGTAGTTGA
Organism: Agapanthus africanus; assembly: GCA_030015575.1. Taxonomy (NCBI): domain Eukaryota; kingdom Viridiplantae; phylum Streptophyta; class Magnoliopsida; order Asparagales; family Amaryllidaceae; genus Agapanthus; species Agapanthus africanus. The sequence continues at coordinate 238,610,192 of CM057337.1, forward strand.
TCAGTCGAAAATAATGTATTTTTAACACGTCAATTTCCCTATCATTTGCACTCATCTAGAGGTGTCCGGTATTCAAATTGCACATATTAGCAAAACACCCGTAAAATACCGAATTACTAGTGTTATACCTTAAAACCGACATTTTGAGGGAAATTGAGTGTTTATCATGGCATCGCATCATCCTTGTATAGCGCAACACTTGTTTCAAAGATCTGTGCAGGAAATTTCAGGAACCGAGCCAAAATTGTCAAAGTGCTGATAAAAAATGCGCCAAGTCTAAGATTTAAGATCTGGCAATAAACTAAAGGGAATTACAAGATTACATATATCAGATAAGGGCCCATAAGTCAGTACAAAGCAACACCAGAATTCCCATACACTGAAACCCTCACGTGACCGCGGATCCGCGGCAAGAGCAGGCATGTGCCGCGGATCCGCGGTGGAACTGCCACGTCATCACTTCTTCTGAGCTGCAGAATACTTCTCTCAGTACCTATACCTCAGCAAGCTATGACAATTTCCAGAATTTGTTAGTTATATGTATGCCCTATAGGCCATTACTATACATAGGATGTATATTGTAGTGGATGCTTGGACATATATAGGGAGGACTTTCTCGCTCGACATGATAGTATGCTATCTGGTTACTCTTTACCTTAACGTGTACACTGATTGTCTCTCTGTTACATGTTGGTAAACCCCTTAGGATGTGTACTTGACTACCTGGACTATGATGCGGATCATACTAGTGGGGACATGGTAGTCCATAAGTACATCCTTCAAAGTCCCTAGTCGTGGGTGTATCGAGACGGGGCATCGATATACCAGAGTAGACTAGCGTGTACCTTCTCGACCCATACAGATGGGCGATGGATGATCCCATATCCATTGGTGTTTGACATCAGAGATGATATACGGGTGCTCAGTAGAGACTGGGTACACTGGACGGACTCGCCGAGAACTCCCAGATGGTATTATACCTTACGTCAGATGGCAGTTCTCTGGTGACACAGGTACAGAGTAGTCTGTTGACCCGAGATCGTCATAGAGTCTTGTGTGGTTCCCACTGTGCTTTGATTTCCATCTTACCACGTCCAAGAGGGCGTGCAAAATAGTGGTTTTTGGGTACAGTCCCGATTCATATGGAGGCAATGAGCGATAAGAAGGGATTCGTCTCTCCCGGTATAGGGAGTTGATGTTGCGCTGTGTTCGATTGGCTATAACCGGAAATCCCTGGCCAGGGTTGCTGAGATTTACTGGTAAGTGTTACCTGTAGTTTCTCGAATTGTTATAGACCTCATATCGACACGACTTATCGAGCTATTGGGGTCTGACGTTTACCACCCCTAGGCGAGATATGCGACATATCAGACGATCAGACCGGACTGTACGGTAGTGTTACTGGTTGGATTCACAGGAGTGTGAGCGGGCTTGCTCGTCGATCTTCTGATCGCTCAATACCCGGGTGGCCGTTACGTTTAGCAGACCGCTTGCGGCTTGTGGGTGTTTGATATGATCATCACCTGCTGCCGGCGTATTGACGAGTCTTTAGAGTCCTACACAGAGGTTTCCTGGCTCAAGCGAAACGAAATAGGAGCGCATATGAGATATGTGCGGGAACGAGAATAATGCGTGTATGTGATACCGTATTTCATTCTCGCGATGAATGTATTGAATGGTTGTATGCGATATAACCTAGTTATCGAATCAAGGATTGATTCGATAAGCCGATACATTGGATATTAGTCGGTTGTATGTGATATGACCGGATCGTTAAATCAAGTGTTGATTTAATGATTTAATGCATAATTATATATTTGATATATTACTTTGCATTAACTAGTACTGGTTCACTTTAAATGGATTTTCTCACTTGAAGTTCACAAGTTGTATATGTGATATACTTTTGTGCACTTGATTGTATCATGTTTGATGATACATGTTTACTTGGGTTTGTGTAAAGATTAAACCATGGTTATATGAATGGTTAGGGTTTTCTTTTCTTATTTATTTATTTATTTATTTATTCCTTTTGGAATATAAATGGCATAAAGAGAAAATGGTGGCTTGTTTTGTTTGCATCATGAAGCTTCATGAAGCTTTGACCAAGTGACCATTTTGTCTCATGCTTAACCCTAACCAATCCATCTAACCTTAGTTAAATCTCTACACTAAACCATGGTTGCCATATGATAAGTATTGATTTTATTATTCATTTTGTGAAATACTTATCATAACTTTTTCATTTGCTTCTTCTTCTTCTTCACTTGAAGAAAGCTTGCTTCATCATTGGCAACTTGAGCAAATGAGTGAGAAATCTAATTCTAAAGTGAACTCACTTCCTATTTCTTCATCCTCTACCTCTTGCCAAGTAGTATAGGGTGTTTCCTTCATAAGTTTTCAAGGCTTGGTGAAGGTGGAGCTTGATCTAGTGATGCCTCGACATAGATCATCTTCGGCACGAAGCCGACGACCTTGCCCGCCTATTTCTCCGATGAAGCCGACGCTAGAGCCCAAGATTGGATTTGGACAGCGAGGAGACTTCATTGCGGAGCTATGGAGGTGGAGCACCGGATCTACAAAGGTTGTATTTCCGTTACACTTGAGTTAAGTTGTTAACTAGTTGCATCTTTCGCCTAAAATTCTAGTTAACGATCCGTATTAGAGTTTCTCGGCACTTGTAAAATTTAAAATTGGCATGGTTGATGCCTTGTGAGACCTCTTGAGTGTGCCTAGGAACCCTACAGTGGTATCAGAGCCTAGCTAGAGCCTTAGGCGATGCGTAGACGGAGTTTGAAGTCCGATCGAACCGAAACCCTAATTGGAATTTGCTCTCTGGACATTTTTGAAATTCAAGGATTTTTCAGAATTAAAAATATGCAAAAAATTCAGCAGGAAATTCTAAGAATTACGATGCAAAAATTACCTAATGATCTTTCTAAAGTTCGGCGGAACCGCGGCATTAGCGTGCTAATGCGGCGGTTCCGCGGCCCATTTGTCACTTCTCCCATTAAATTTTGCACAGTAAATCCTATTTTGCAGTGCTGGTTTTCCTGGGATATTATTTTCTTCTGAACTCAAGAGTTGAGTTTTCTGGGTTGTATTGGGGACTCGGTGTTTCGATCGGATTGTCAGACTTTGTCTATGTGGCTTTCCGGATATTTTAGAATATGTTAAAAAGTTCGACCGGATATAAATACCCAACTTTTCCCCTGCCGGAAAATTTCCAAGTGTTAGATTTTTCCGTGGTTTAAAGACGTTCTAAGTAGTGCAAGTAACGCGATGGTCCCTCTAGAAGATAACAAACCTTAACTCGATTATGTGACCGTCTTGAACTGCCCTTTGAACCTTAGGGTTTGGGGCAGTACGGCGTGCCACATGTGAGGCGTTGGCTTGACCCTTCTACGGCTGGACCGTTGGTACTGAGGCATGAACTGAATGTTTTTAGATTTATTTCATGTGTTGAGCTGTTTTGGGAAAACTTGGGTGTTCGAATGTTCGATCGGAAAGTTTAACATTTTCTATTTATCTGGAATGGGATACAATAATTGGAATTCACAAGCAGTTATGAGATAACTGAATGAATGTTATAAACATAGCACTTTAGTCTCACTTGATCCGTTGCTACGGAATTTTGATGTGATCAAAAGTCCGTCGCAATCACGTAGCGTACGCGGATACTCGCCGGGTAAACTTAATAGACAGCCTCGCCCCATAGCCCCGACCAAGTGACTGTAGGAGAACCCCGTCGCCGAAAGCATCCGTTCGGGTGCTCGCGGTAGCAGTGTTCCGCCTTGGTGCACTTCGTCGACGGTATCGGGGGTGCGGCCGCCTACTAAAGTTTGCGACGAGCATTCGATCAGGATGTCGGGAATCTTGTTGAATTACCCGACTCTATATTGAAAAGTGTTTTTGATTTTGAGACTAAAATGCGGGGTTTATAATTGTTAGGCATGCGATGTCTAAGTATTTCATTTGATTAGGCATGCGATGTCTATAAAGGTTGCGGATTCCAACTGTTGTAGTTTTACACTTTCTTTTCTGTGACCGTAAGTGTAATATATGATATTGTCGGTTTCGTTGCTATATGTCAACGACAATTGGGATGCGCATATTTACTTACGTTGATGACATGTGATGTTATGTGTTGCTGGATATGTTATATTGGATCGTCGTGTTTGAATAGCCGGGGGGGTTTTTATGTGAGATGAGTGTTTTTCATTTTCATTCATGTAAAAACTTGTATGTAATATTCTTTTGATGGGGCACTTCCAGGTTGCGGAAGATGTCACCCTTTTGTATATTATTTACTTTTCCGCACTAGGATAGACCCAAGGAGGGGAGCACAAGTAACCGGGTTCTGGAGTCCAGTGGGAGACCAACTCGAGGAGTCGAGTCCGGATCTCCTAACTCCAGAATTGGTAGGGTTGCTTGCCGCTCTCGTAGGGGTCTAGGGGTGTGGGTTTGGCTATTCATCACGACCGTGGAATCCGTGTTTTATACTGGCTCGTATTGAAAACACGGACGTCCTAGTATATCCAATATTTCATATGATTCTTCTGCTGCGATATCTGTGATGTGATCATGTGATGTTCTGTGATAGATACAGTATATAGTATATATGATATATTATATAGACGTTACTTATGTTTTACACCCGCGCTAGCCCTGCCCCGCTCTACCGTTAGTTACCTAACCTAACGGTGCACGAGGGGACATCGAGACGAATGCGGATGGCATAAGTGTACGTCGTATTTATCTATGATGTTTAGGTACTTAAATGATGGGACTTCATTAATGTGATTAATGAAAGAAAAGAAACCTAAGATGTTGTAGAATCGGATTTCAAAATAAAAAAAAAAGGTAGCTACAGTTCTTGCTTTGCACAGAGGTAAATGTGATATATCCTGCACCTTATTCGATGAGGAAAGGACCGAGATCCCTTCACCGGGAGTCACTCCTTTAGCAATAACTGGCAGATGCTACACACTCGGTTTGTCTTTTGATTGCTTTTAAGAGTTTTTGCTTTGCACAGTGATATATGTGATATATCCCGCACCTCATTCGACGAGGAAAGGACCGACGATCCCTTCACCGGGAATGACTCCTTTAGCAAAACTAGAAAAGCCTCAAAAGCACTCCATTTCAAAATTCATTCGATCCTACAACGATATCAAGTTCATTACGCAATAGGTTTTCAGAAAAACCTGTCGTAGCCCTCCGTCATTTCAGATAAGTACTAGTTAGTATTCGTGCTGCGGTAATTTGGCATTCGTCAAGGCGTAGTGTGCGGTAGCTAACTAGTATTTATCTGCTTATGCATATGATGCAGATTGGATTAGGGTATTCGTACGGCGTTGTTTGGAATTCGTCAAGGGTCGTGCGGGTGGGTTTAATTCGATTAAGAAATGTACGGGGTGAACTTGACTAGCGGACTATGGGTTGTTTGGCATTCGTCAAGGTCATAGAACAATAGGGGTAAAATATTATCGGGAATTTCAAGTGTTGAGATTTGCAATGAGATTGCATACCTTCTATGAGATAGTTGGATCCCGATACCCGCTGCGAGTAATTGTTACTCCTGGGAGAGTTTTACACATTACGATTAGCCGATCAAGTAGGTGTCTAGAAAGGTGTCAACGGGGTTACGCCTCCGGGAAAATGAGGTTTACTGTAATTAGGTTCGTGCGAAAGCACGGGGGACCTCCCTCAAAGTACCGACACTGGCCTGGCTGAAAGATTGGCGAACCTGTAGCGTGTAATTAATCTCGGCTAGTCTTTCCTTTTAGGGTTTGAAGGAAGATTTGATAAAAAGCAGTGGGAGCCATCCTGATTAGATAAAATAAAACCAATCTATTCTTGCAAGAACGCACGCTGAGTGTTTTCTTCTCTCTCTCTCCAGGTAGCGACCATATCACGCCTTAATCAAGATAATAATATGGATATTTGACCGAACCCGCTTGTTATACTGAGCTGGGGAACGTTGGTCCCGCTCCAACTTATAAATGTTATAAGAAAGAGCAGGAAATTGGGGATTACCAGAATTCCCGTGCCGCCCAAACGAAGGGAGTGCATGCTGATGCATCATCTTCGGGTGTGTTCATTACAAAGAACTGTTCCTCAGTATCCTTTACGTCCTGGGTATGTGATACCAGATCAGGATCCCAGATATGTAATCTGTTACATAGGGCTACAGAAAGGTAGAGAACTGAGAACGGGTGATAAGTTTCATGAGGCAGAAAATGGGGCAAGTGTTGCAGCCAAGTCTGTTGGTCACTGTCACCCTGTATTACCAATACATTGATTCTGAACGAATGTTATTAGATACCGAACCTGATATACAAAATCATATCACTCTCTTTATTAGTAAAGAAATGATAAAATTCTGTATTGTTGGATAATGTTTTGAACATTTCCTATATCAAAAGTTGATCGGTTCAGGCACGTTATCTAAAAGCATTAATGTTCTAAATCAAACTACAGTTCTTAGTATACGGAACACACACAAGAGGAAGAGTTCAGAAATGAACGAATCTTTCTTGAGGCATTGTAGACTAGGTCATATCAATGCGACCCGACTAGCTGAAGTTACATGTAGATGCATATTTAAATCAGTTTGAATTTACATCTTGTGAAACATGCCAGTCATATCACAAAGATAAGATGACCAGAGCTCTGTTTAATGGAAACAGAGAAAGAGTTAGTGAACTCGTGGGATTGATACATGTTGATGTATGTAAGGTCCCCTGTCTACACATGCCAGGACCGGTTCTTTATACTTCATTACGTTCTCTGATAATCTCTCAAGATTCAGACATATGTTCCTGTTGAAACACAAGTCCGAACCTTTTGAGATATTCACCGAATATAAGTTAGAAGTAGAGAACCAAAATACGGGTAAAAGTATTATGTCCTTTGATGTGATCAAGGAGGAGAATACTTGAGCATGGAAATCCTGGACTATTCGAAAGGAGAATGAGATTCTCTCTCAGTATTACTCCTCCGTATACACCATTGCACGATGGTATATCGGGGCGGAGCAGATACACCCTATTTGATATGGTGTGCTCTATGATGAGTACTACTAAGTTACCTGTTTCCTTTTAAAGGGGTTATGCACTTGAGAAGCTGCATACCTATTGAATAGGTTCGAATCAAATCAGTTACCTACCACTTCATATGTGATATGGAAAGGGAAGAACCCATGTCTTAAGCTAGTTAAGATTTGGGGTTGTCCGGCCTATGTCTAAAAGCAAAATCCGGACAAACTCGAGGCAAGATCTGTTATGTACAACTGGAAAGGTTCCAGCTATGCAAACTACATCAGATGATTTGGTAGAACCGAAGGATTCAATAGAAACCAACGAACCTCAGCCACTCCGCCGGTCTAGTAGGGTTCCTCACCCACCTGAGAGATACTTCGGTTTCTCTATAACAGTGGAAGCGAGGATTGCATCATGAGATGATGACCCAACTAGTTTCGAGCAGGCCATCGAGAGTAGGGACTCTGTAAGAATGGCTGGATGCTTAGCGATCTGAGATGGAATCTATGTACACCAACAAAGTATGGACTTTGGTTGCTATATCTGAAGGGTTAAATCCCCATCAGGAGCAAGTATATCTTGAGAAGATTACTTGGTGTACTTGGAAAGGTTGAGACTTTCAAAGCTAGACATGTTAAAGGTTTTCGTCATCAACTAGGCGTGGATAATGATGAAACCTTTTCCAGTGCCTATGCTTAAGTCCATCCAGATCCTACTTGCCACGGCTGCATACCATGACTACGATATCTGGTGGTTGGGTGTCTTGACTGCTTTTCTAAATAATGATTTGGAAGAGAGCGTCTATAAGTACACAGCCAGAGGGCTTCGTAGACAGTGGGAGCAGCGGAAACGTGTGCAAGATGTTTTATGTGATAAAGCAGGCATCGCGGAGTTGGAACATCTGTTTTGATGTGGAAGTCAAATAGTTTGACATCATCAAAATGGTAGATGAACCTTGTATATACAAGAAGGTAGTAGGGAGTATGGTAGTGATCCTCGTAGAGTACGTGGATGACATACTCTTGATAGGGAAGGAGTTTCCTATGCTACGCTCGGTCAATCTCCGGTTATCACAAGAATTCTCCATAATAGGATCAAAGTGATACCTCCTAAATCCTGGATTTTGGATCTATGCGATAGATCTAATTGGATGTTAGAATTCTCACTAGTTGCAGTGAGATGGTATCAACCGATCCTGGGGAGAATCACTGGAAGGGTTCCAGAGTGATAAGGATGACTGAATGTCAGTCACAGGCATTGTCTTTACCCATGGTAAAGGGACGGTATGTAGGAAGAGTTCCAAGCTAGATACCGTGGCATACTAGATGATTAAAGGCTGAAAATGTTGCTACTTAAGATGCTACCAAAGAGGCTGTCTGGGTGTATATTAGTTCATGAGATGAACTTAGCTCCTCCCATTGTGTGACAATGGAGTTGTGGCTTATGCCAAGGAACGTCCGTCCCATCAGTGATCCAGACATATTCTAAGGCAGTATTACCTCATCATGGAGATGGTTGATCTCCAGGGGGTCGAGGTTAGGAGAGTGGACTCAGAGGACAACACGGCGGATCCACTCACGAAGGCCTATTCCTAGAGAGAGACTTTTATGGGATGGTTGAGTATGAGATACTACAACCACTGCTACAGATGGCCCTAGTGCAAGTGGGAGATTGTTAGTTATATGTATGCCCTATAGGCCATTACTATACATAGGATGTATATTGTAGTGGATGCTTGGACATATATAGGGAGGACTTTCTCGCTCGACATGATAGTATGCTATCTGGTTACTCTTTACCTTAACGTGTACACTGATTGTCTCTCTGTTACATGTTGGTAAAGCCCTTAGGATGTGTACTTGACTACCTGGACTATGATGCGGATCATACTAGTGGGGACATGGTAGTCCATAAGTACATCCTTCAAAGTCCCTAGTCGTGGGTGTATCGAGACGGGGCATCGATATACCAGAGTAGACTAGCGTGTACCTTCTCGACCCATACAGATGGGCGATGGATGATCCCATATCCATTGGTGTTTGACATCAGAGATGATATACGGGTGCTCAGTAGAGACTGGGTACACTGGACGGACTCACCGAGAACTCCCAGATGGTATTATACCTTACGTCAGATGGCAGTTCTCTGGTGACACTGGTACAGAGTAGTCTGTTGACCCGAGATCGTCATAGAGTCTTGTGTGGTTCCCACTGTGCTTTGATTTCCATCTTACCACGTCCAAGAGGGCATGCAAAACGGTGGTTTTTGGGTACAGTCCCGAGTCACATGGAGGCAATGAGCGATAGGAGGGGATTCGTCTCTCCCGGTATAGGGAGTTGATGTTGCGCTGTGTTCGATTGGCTATAACCGGAAATCCCTGGCCAGGGTTGCTGAGATTTACTGGTAAGTGCTACCTGTAGTTTCTCGAATTGTTATAGACCTCATATCGACACGACTTATCGAGCTATTGGGGTCTGACGTTTACCACCCCTAGGCGAGATATGCGACATATCAGACGATCAGACCGGACTGTACGGTAGTGTTACTGGTTGGATTCACAGGAGTGTGAGCGGGCTTGCTCGTCGATCTTCTGATCGCTCAATACCCGGGTGGCCGTTACGTTTAGCAGACCGCTTGCGGCTTGTGGGTGTTTGATATGATCATCACCTGCTGCCGGCGTATTGACGAGTCTTTAGAGTCCTACACAGAGGTTTCCTGGCTCAAGCGAAACGAAATAGGAGCGCATATGAGATATGTGCGGGACCGAGAATAATGCGTGTATGTGATACCGTATTTCATTCTCGCGATGAATGTATTGAATGGTTGTATGCGATATAACCTACTTATCGAATCAAGGATTGATTCGATAAGCCGATACATTGGATATTAGTCGGTTGTATGCGATATGACCGGATCGTTAAATCAAGTGTTGATTTAATGATATAATGCATAATTATATATTTGATATATTACTTTGCATTAACTAGTATTGGTTCACTTTAAATGGATTTTCTCACTTGAAGTTCACAAGTTGTATATGTGATATAATTTTGTGCACTTGATTGTATCATGTTTGATGATACATGTTTACTTGGGTTTGTGTAAAGATTAAACCATGGTTATATGAATGGTTAGGGTTTTCTTTTCTTATTCATTTATTTATTTATTTATTCCTTTTGGAATATAAATGGCATAAAGAGAAAATGGTGGCTTGTTTTGTTTGCATCATGAAGCTTCATGAAGCTTTGACCAAGTGACCATTTTGTCTCATGCTTAACCCTAACCAATCCATCTAACCTTAGTTAAATCTCTACACTAAACCATGGTTGCCATATGATAAGTATTGATTTTATTATTCATTTTGTGAAATACTTATCATAACTTTTTCATTTGCTTCTTCTTCTTCTTCACTTGAAGAAAGCTTGCTTCATCATTGGCAACTTGAGCAAATGAGTGAGAAATCCAATTCTAAAGTGAACCCACTTCCTATTTCTTCATCCTCTACCTCTTGCCAAGTAGTATAGGGTGTTTCCTTCATAAGTTTTCAAGGCTTGGTGAAGGTGGAGCTTGATCTAGTGATGCCTCGACGTAGATCATCTTCGGCACGAAGCCGACGACCTTGCCCGCCCATTTCTCCGATGAAGCCGACGCTAGAGCCCAAGATTGGATTTGGACAGCGAGGAGACTTCATTGCGGAGCTATGGAGGTAGAGCACCGGATCTACAAAGGTTGTATTTCCGTTACACTTGAGTTAAGTTGTTAACTAGTTGCATCTTTCGCCAAAAATTCTAGTTAACGATCCGTATTAGAGTTTCTCGGCACTTGTAAAATTTAAAATTGGCATGGTTGATGCCTTGTGAGACCTTTTGAGTGTGCCTAGGAACCCTACAGAATTCTCCAGAGTCTTCTGCCAGATCAGCAAGCTCCTTATTCAAGCTAAACTTCCAAGCTTCCAAAGCAAGCCAAGTAACAACCTTAAAGCCTAGAAGCTTCTCCCTAACTTCCAAGCTTATGAAGGAAGCTAACCCTAACTAACAAACTCTAGAACCTTCCTCCTAACTACCAAGCTTACAAGGGAAGCTAACCTAATCCAAGCTTACAAAGGAAGCTAACCATTCTTAAGGCTATAAAAGGGACCCTAGGCTTCACTTAAAAAGGTTGTTGATTCTATCATCTCTTCCACCCACAAGTTGAGTGACACAACTTGTACCTCAAAACCCTAACCCTAATCCAATCAAAAAGCCAAAGTTCAAGATCTTCGAGTTCAATCAAAGCAAGAAGCCTTCAATCCTTTAGAAAGCGATGCCGGACTTCATCGGAGCAAGTGATCCAAGCTGATCCGCGACTCAAGGAGCCGAGCGAAGCCAAAATTCACGATCAAGTTCCTTACTCTTGTAGATTTCGAGAGATTTGTAATGAAATTGTTGATAAATAAAGGTGAAATTTCTATATCTTGCTTATCTTTTCAAATCAATCATTATGATTCAATCTAGATTCTTGAATGTGTTCTTTGTGATAATGCTTGAGTAAAACTCCGCTCGTGGAGGAGTCGAAAGAATCAATAGATGATGATGTTGACAAATCTTGATACGATTCTTAAGTCCTATAATGATTGTAAATTCTTGAAAATCGAATGATCGACGATCTAGTTTTGATGCGAAATGCTTTCTTGATTATTTTCGCTCGGAACAAGAGATCAACGATCGATTATTTGATTTACTAGAAGCTAACTTATGAATGAGATTCATCGAAAGGACAAAGGATGAGATGAGGAAACCCTAGTTTCTTCGCAATATCCTTAAACCTCGATAAATCGTCATCGATCTAGCATCAGTTCACTAATGGATAAGAAAACGTAATCGCTAGTCTTCGTCACGTCTATAGATTTAATCGACTCCTACGAGCTTCACTTCAATTCTTGAAACATAAATCGATTGGAATTCTCTCAATTCTTGATTCTTGATTTTTAATGCTTTCTTGATTTTAGATTAGATCTAGATAATTCTTGAAATTCATTGATATAAATCATCTAATCAAGTTTTCTTTTCTTTACTCTTTAATTTTCAATTCAAACAAAACAAATACGAATAAATCACACAATCCATGTGGACGATCCGCACTTACTAACGCGCTATATACGACACCGTTATTGATTGCGGTCAAATTATTCTTTGATTGTGATTTCTATTCATTTTCTTAACCGACACAACAAGAATTAGAATCAATCAAATGGCGCCGTTGCCGGAGATCGTGTGCTAATTCATTCGTTTTTTGAAATTTGAGTTGAAAAGTTTATTCCATCATAATTTTTAGATCAAAATTCGCGCAAAACACTAAACGATTCGTTGTAATTTGTTGCGAGAAAATCTAGAAGGTGTGGAGCAAGTGAAATTTTTTTCAGAATATTGCAGAGAACTCAGGAAGTGAACAGAGGCTCTCTGTTAAAATTTTGTGCAGTGAACTGTTTGAATTGCAGCGGATCCGCGGCAATTGGAGCTTCTTGCGGCTGAACCGCGGCGACACTGTAGCATCTCTGCACAAAAAACTTCTCTGTAAATTTCTTACTTTCTTATCTCCTTCTCAATCTGCTCCAGTTAACAATTTGCTGCAGGTTTCTTTGCAAAATTCGCAGCGCCGCAAAAAGCAATAAAAATTGTGCGTGTTTTGATTTTTGGTTGTTTGCATATTAATACGGAAATTAAGGGGCATGGCCAAATACAGATTAGGTGGGGAGTTCATTATCCTTCCTAAGCCCCAAAAATCACAAACTTGCATCCGCATTACCCTCATTAACTAAAAGAAATCTAGAGATGACTCTAACGACCGTCGCGCTCACTTAGGACATAAGAAGGCCATGGGTAATCCATAATTTATCCACGTTTCTTTTGTGGTGTCTAAGGCAAGTGTGTCTAAGGCAAGTGGTTACTTAATTAGGCCCACTACTTACGTAGTGGAGAACCTCCTACTTACCTGGCACTTACCTCGCCACAGAAGAGACAAAGAGGCAGTGGAGGATTGATCCTGCGACTTGTCTTTTAGCAGTTAGGAGCGGTCTAGAGCCTTGACCTAGGTGACCACTAGATTTAGGGTTGCTTGTTGCATTTGTTGTGATTTGCATCATTTTTTCAAAAATCCGTATATTTTTCAAAACAAACACCACATTCATTCATTTTCCCTAATTATATTCACGCAGCCACTTGTACTAAACCCCTTTAGTGCAAGATAGTCTGGACATGGGATTTTAGTGCCCGTTTAGTCCGTGTTCCCCCGATCGACTCCGAAATCGGTATTTCTACATTTACTTCTTCTTTACCCACCACCACACCCACATCGATGGATCCTTCTCCATCGAACTTCTTTACCACTAATCTGCCGCCGTCCGTAGGTACGCTGAATCCACCCTGCATCTCTCTCCAAGAGAGGTGCTATCCTATGCGAGGTCCTCTTTCGACCTGCTTATCCATTCCACCATCCAACGGGGATAATTTTGAGATTAAACCCCAATACATCAACCTTCTACCCAAATACCACGGTCTCGAGACTGAAGACACCTATGTCTTTATCACCAAATTTGAAAATGTATGCGCAATGATGGGTACGTCATAACTTTCTGTGGATGCTATGCGTCTACGTCTTCTTCCATTTACCTTGTGCGATATAGCCGAGAAATGGCTGTATAACACTACCGCACATTCCATTACGAATTGGGAAGAATTCGTTGCAGCATTCCTTAAGAAATTCTACCCTAATCATAAGACAGCTCGAGTCCGTAGTGAAATAAATCAATTCACCCAGCTTCCAAATGAACCATTTTCAAAATGTCTTGACCGCTTCAAGGATCTGTTGGTCCAATGTCCACATCACGGAATCCCTAGATGGGAACTGTGCCGAATCATATATAAGGGCAGTAACCCTACCACTAAACAGAGCCTTGAAAACATGTGTCAAGGCAATTTTATGACCAAAGATGATGGGGAAGCTTGGAAATACTTAGAAGATTTCGCTGAAAAATCTTTACAGTAGGAGAGTCCATCGTTTAGGGGTGGCAATAACTAATCGGATGTTTCTATAGGAGTTAGAGCTGAAATTTCAGCTTTACACAAGAAATTCGACACTATGGAAAACAAATTTTTAGTTGCCGCCCTAAATCAAATGTCACTCTCCAAAACTGTATGTGGATGCTGTTCTGATCCTTCTCATTTGACGGAAGAATGTCCACTAAATTCTCCGTTTCAAGGTCACGAGCATACCAATGCTGCTTTTCAAAGACCTAGAAATGATCCTTATTCTTCCACATGCAATCCGGATTGGAGGAATCTGTAATACCCGTTTCTTTTATACACCAATATCCATATTTTTATAAAAAGGGTTAATTGCAAGTTTATTTATTTATATCTCTAACCTATTTTAAATATTTTAAAACTCCCAATCCATTTTATTTTTCCTCCTCTCTTTTCTCAAACCCTAATCCCAATTCCTCATTTTCTTTTCCCATTTATATAAACCTCTATTCCGGCCCATCTCTTTTTCATATTTATTTAAACCCAAAACCCATTTTCCCGGCCCAACCCTTTATCACCAAATTAATTAAATTCCCCGGCCCAAACTCACCAAGCCCACTCCTCTATTTTTCTCAATTAGCCCGGCCCCCTTTCCATTCTCTTATAATTTCTTTTTATATTTTTACCCCGGACCAGTCTTTCTCCAGCCCAACGGCCTGCGCCCGCTCACCCAACCCGACGCGGCCCGCTCTTCCTCTTCTCCTCCAACGGCTCTTTTCTTCTTCCCACTCACCTCGCCGCACCCCACGCCCACGCCCACGCTCGAGCGCCGTTACCCCCACGACGCGCAACCCTCGCGATCCCCTCGTCTTCCCTTACTCCTCCCCCTCATCACTCTCTCTCAAACCTCCTGCTTCCCCGAGCGTCGAACCCCATCACCACTGCCGCCCGCCGACCATCTCCTCCCTTCCACCGCCACACAACCTTCTGCAGCCCCCACCACTCCTCTTCACCTTAACGCCTGCACCACCAAGCTCCTCCTCCGACAACCACTCTCTACACCCCTCTCATTTTTCCCTCTCTCCAACCTCTGTCCCCTCGCCGACCCCTTCATCACCGCTGACGACTACCACCTAAGCCTCCACGTACCAGTTCCTCACCCTCCTTCCCTTACTCCACCCCTCGCCTGCATACCCAACCCACAGTCGAGCTCGAGCCCCCTGCACGCCCTCCGCCACCGAGCCTCACCCTCACAGCCCCGACCTCATCATCGTCGTCGACGCCTCTGCACCCCCGTATCATTATCACCGCAGCCCAAGTCCCATTTCTCCCCACCGCGACTCTTCTCTCTCTCTGTTCTCTCTCTCTCTCTCTGTTCTCTGTTCTCTTTCTCTCTCTGTTCTCTCTCTCTCTTCCTCTCTCTCTGTTCCCTATTCTTTCTCACTCTCTGCCTCTCTCTCTTTCTCACTCTCCCTCTCTCTCTAATTCTCTCTCTCTCTCTATTACACTCTCTCTCTCTCTGTCTCTCTCTCTCAATTTCCCAGTCTCTAAATCTCTCTCTCACCTCTTTCCCGTGCCTCCTCCTTCGAACACCATTGCCGTTCCCTTGCCATCATCACCTTCTCATTCGATAGCCGCAGCCCTCCAACCGCCAGCCCGCACCTACGAGCCCCTTGTTGCGCCGCATCAACATCAAATCCGAGCTCGAGCCAAGGTCGAGACTTTTGCCACTAGTGGGCCGTGCCGGAATCGTCGTTGCTGTGCCGCGCGTGTGTCATTGGCACTGCCATGCGTCTCCAGGCAAGTATTTTACTTGCTACATGCTAATATTTTCTTGCTACGAACATAAATCGTATAGATTACAAGTTTACAATATCCAATAGATTATGTGCTATACCTGTTCGATACATGATCCCAATGAAAATATTTATCTAATTTGACAGAATTGGATTGTCTATGCTGGCCCATATAGTGATGAATACTGTGTACAAATTTCATTGGAAAATACGACTGTTAATAACTAAAACGATTACCCCCAAATATACCCGTAAAACTAGAAATTTCACGTATCTGAAAGTTGTTAAAATTCCCATAAATTATGTATATATTGAAATGATGCGTTCAAGGGCTTAAATCGAATCTGACTCGACGAACTTTAACCCTATGCAAGTTTCGAATGGTTTCTGTACTGAAACTGTGACGATATTTGGATTGGAGTGCGGCTCTGGACTGCAGTCCAGAGCGACTCTGATTACTATTTACTGTCCCATAATGCGTGCCACATTGTTTCCTGAATTCGTATGTTATGGAACTCTGTACCGTATTAAAGGTAAATCTGTTAGCTAAATAACACAAGTGGTTTCTTTCCGTTTCATCGTCGTTTACTATTTAATTTGTAAATTAAGAGGGCACGACGTATAACAGTCCAGAACAGATTCAGAAGTGACATACCAGTGTTAGACAGTGTATAACTTTTGACGTACAGACGCGATTGAGAATCCGTCTATTGCGTTGAATACCCTACTAAAAACCCTAGATTTCATTCAACTGTAACATTGCTAAATTCTGATCCCAACTAGGATTAAAATGCGTTGCGAAACGGACTTCCGATTCAGAAACCGGATTTCCAGCTGTGAACGCTTAAAATGAAATGGTCATATCTAGTGATCCCGAAACCCGATTGACATGAAACCAAATTTTCTGGATAGACAATCAAACATACTAATTGTCCCCCGTTCATCATTTCGCTAAATTGTGCGCGTATGATTTATGATAAATTATGCAAATAGTAGAATACCGATTTATGACATTTTAATCATGCTTTCTCATCATATTATACATATGTCACTGCATTGATAACCTAGTGATCATGTGCATTACCCAATATTAGGTATTAGTGGTGATTGTGGCAAGTACGTTAGTGTTCGTGCATGAGTGGATAAGTGAAAGTGACACGTACTTGTACACAATCAGCGAACCCTATTATTCTATTGCATTGTCGACGTCTGTGGGACGCGTGTAAGAGTGACTATAAGTGGTATGGGACACTTATGCAAGTTCTTGCATGGGTGTCACAGATAAGGCACCAAACACTGCCCATTTATCTTGTGTATTAGTCTGGACGTGCTTGATGGAGATCATGTCTCCAGTTCTCGCGCAGACTTGTCATGGACCGACCGGTATTTGAGGTTATGGTTGGCGTTTGATGTAGACCACGGGGTGTGGCGTAGTTTGAGTGTGAGTTCAACAGAATCTCGGGAGTCCCATGCCGGCTTATATATATGGAGATATATGGAGATTTACAGGGTACATGATTATTACCGTGAGTTACATTTTGGGCCTGTGGTCCTTTGCCCTTGGGTCCTACCCTTGGGTGGAGGACACTCGCGAGTGGTTGACTCTCACACTTGGACTGACGATAGATTTAGCGACCTGTACAGTGAGACTTAGAGACTGATAGGGATAATGGCATTGATATACATTTCTTACTGTGTTGACATACCTGGCATCCTATATTACTGCTTTACTGTTCACCTGATCTACTTGACACTGCATTGGTTACTCCATGTTCATATATTTACTGTCTTGTTTTACTGTCATACATCTATTATCACTGTTCGAGTTGCCACTTGCATCTATATATATTTTACTATCGTGTCGCTCTGACGACCTGAGTATACATGCTCAGAGTGAGAAGTGGATCTAGCTTGGGCCAGGATCAGACGTGCATCACGGACATCTTGATCAGTTATCTAGAGCTATACTCTTTTGATTCCCCATCAGGTCAGTTCTTTGTATTTGTTTTGTTTCAGTTACTGCATTTCTCATTACCTGTGCGTTGTTCACTGATTACCACGTAAAGCTGGAAGCCGAAGTGTGACTATGGCAGGATATCTCCTTGATCGTAGGAGCATGGCTGGCCTTGTCAACTCCTCATATCCCGTATTTTGGGAAGCGGGGCGTGATAGAATCACCCTAACTTTGCTTGGAACCAATCACAAACTCAAAATACGGTTCCAAACCAAAACAATTTCCAAAGGGCTCTTCCACCACAGCAGCAACCACTTCAATTGAGTCAGCACCCCACAAAACTTCCAAAATCCGGCCAACACTTTTGCACCACATGAAAACTTTTTGCAATTGGCCGGTACAGATAATACCTCTGCACTAGCACAAACCTTGGATACTTTCATGAAACAATCCATCCAAGGGACGACAAAAATGCAATCTTCCTTCGATAATGTGATGAAGATCGTTGTCTCTCAAAATGAGAATATTAAATCGATGGAAGAACAAATTGCACAATTAAAAGCCGAAATAAGTGCGAGAGAAAAAGAGAAACTTCCGTCTCAACCCCTACCGAATCCTGGGCATTACAATGTAAATGCCATCACAACGTTGAGATTAGGAAGAGTGCTGAATAATCATGTTGGGGAAGAGATTGATGATACTGATAAATCTATCAATAACACCCCGCCTGAGACCTTTCCTCACACACACACTTCTACTTCTGATCCTTGTTCTTCTACCCTACTGCCATCTTACGAGCCTATTCTCCGTTTCCCTCTAGGCTCGACACCTCAGCCCACCTCTTCTATTCCTCCACAGACGATCCCCACTCCTATTCTGGGATCACGTCTACACACACCACCTTCTCCTATGATGGACCCAGCGCTTATTGCTAAAGCTCCTTATCCTAATCGGTTAAGGGGTAATAAATCGAGTCCACATATGGAGAAATTATGGAAGTGTTCAAATAGGTTAACATCGACATCCCTCTCTTAGATGCTATTCAACAAGTCCCCGCTTATGCGAAAATTCTTAAAGACTTGTGCACTAGGAAGAGGAAGACTCAAGTGCCAAAGAAGGTCTTCATGTCTAATAATATTAGCACTGCTTTTATCCCACAGCTGCCAAAGAAACGTAAGGACCCAGGATGTCCTACGATATCGATTTCTATTTGGGGTAAAAACATCAACCGTGCTCTTCTTGACCTAGGCGCAGGTGTTAACCTGCTTCCATACTCTGTTTATGAGCAGCTAGGGATTGGAGAGTTGAAACCAGCTCACTGCACTCTCCAAATGGCAGACCGTTCAATCACCAAACCTAGAGGTGAACTAGAGGATGTGTTGATAATGGTCGGGGAATTTGTATTCCCTGTGGACTTCATTGTTCTCAATACACAACCTGTAGAAAACCCACGGAGTCAAATTTCGGTGATTTTGGGTCGACCATTCCTTGCCACTTCCAATGCTGTCGTTAACTGTAGAAACGGTTCAATGAACTTATTTTTTGGAAATGTGACAATTGAACTGAACATCTACAAAATTGGAAGTCAGCCATCTGAACCCTCTGCTCATATACTTGATGTGTGCTCTGTCCACGAGATTGCTCTCGAAAGTTGCGGAGTTGAAGAACTTTGCTTTGAAGATCTCGACGACACTACCACATCAATGTTTGATCTTGCACATTATCTTAGTGAGGACACATTTTCCACGCTTGAGTCCGACACTCCTGACTCATCACCATCCGAGTCTGTATCTTTCACAGGCTATGAGCTTCTTCGTGGCTCCGAAAATCAGTCGATGATCCCACCTTCTATTATTTCTCCGCCAACATTAGATCTCAAACTTTTACCTTCTCATCTTAAATATGCATATTTAGGTGAGAATGAGTCTTTGCCGGTTATCATATCCGCTTCTCTAGCATCAGAGCAAGAGAATGCACTTTTAACGGTATTGAGATCTAATAGGCAGGCGTTTGGTTAGACCATGGCGGACATCAAAGGGATTAGTCCCTTGATTGTAGAACATCATATACACTTGATGGATGATGCCAAACCAACCCGAGAACCACAGAGACGGTTGAACCCCGTCATGAAGGATGCGGTGAAGAAAGAGATTGTCAAATGCCTTGACAATGGTATTATTTACCTAATCTCCGATAGCCAATGGGTGAGTCCAATTCATGTCGTCCCTAAGAAATCTGGCATCACTGTTATTACCAATGAAGCAAATGAGTTAATTCAGAAACGCACCCAAACTGGGTGGCGTGTATGTATAGATTACAGAAAACTCAATGCCGCTACGAGGAAAGACCACTTTTCTCTACCTTTCTTTGATCAGATGCTGGAACGCTTAGCTGGACGTGAGTATTATTGCTTTATGGACGGATACTCTGGCTATAATCAGGTCCCCATTGCCAAAAATGATCAAGATAAAACCACATTTACTTGTCCTTTTGGTACCTTTGCTTATAGACGCATGCCCTTTGGGTTATGCAATGCTCCCGCTACATTCCAGCGGTGTATGATGGGGATATTCTCGGACATGGTCGAGAATTTTTTGGAGATTTTCATGGACGATTTCTCAATTTTTGGAGACTCTTTTTCTGACTGCCTATCGAATCTTGACGCAGTTCTTACTCGTTGCAAAGAGAAGAACTTAAACTTGAATTGGGAAAATTGCCATTTCATGGTCTAAGAGGGAATTTTGCTTGGACATGTTATTTCACGGAAAGGCATTGAGGTTGACAGAGCTAAAATAGATGTCATTCAGAACCTTCCTCATCCCAAAAGCGTCAAGGATATCCGATCATTTCTTGGCCATGCAGGCTTTTACAGGAGATTCATTAAGGACTTTAGCAAAATTGCTAGACCTTTAACTCTTCTCTTGGCCAAGGATACGACCTTCCACTTTGACTCGGATTGTGAGGTAGCATTCGACTCACTCAAACACTCCCTCACTACAGCCCCCGTTCTATCGTCTCCAGATTGGGACTACCATTTTGAGCTTATGTGTGATGCATCAGATTTTGCAGCTGGTGCAGTCTTAGGACAGCACATTGAAAAGATGCCACACGTGATCTATTACGCAAGTAAGACCCTGAACGATGCTAAAATTAACTATACAACTACCAAAAAAGAACTTTTGGCGGTTGTATTTGCATTAGAAAAATTCAGGCCTTACTTGATTGGCTCACCAATAGTTGTGTACACTGACCACTCCGCCCTGAAATATCTTTTGGCGAAGAAGGATGCTAAAGGTAGGCTAATACGTTGGATCCTTCTATTACAGGAATTTTATCTTGTTATTAAAGATAAGAAAGGATGTGAAATCGTTGTAGCCGACCATCTTTCACGCGTCTCTTCTTCACCTGTGACCCTGCCGATCAATGATTCTTTTCCGGACGAACAACTCTTGAATGTATCCGATGAACCTTGGTTCAGGGATATTGTGAACTATCTTGCTACGGGACTGATACCCAGCGATTGGTCAAAACAGGACAAACATCGTTTTCTATCCCAAGTAAAACACTTTTACTGGGATGAACCATATATGTTTAAGTATTGTCCTGACCAGATCATTCGCCGGTGTGTCCCAAATGAGGAATTCAAGAGTGTTCTATCTTTTAGTCATGATCAGGCATGTGGAGGTCACTTCGGTCCTAAAAAGACGGCGGAGAAGGTTTTGCAATGCGGTTTTTATTGGCCGACCTTGTTCAAAGACGCATTTAATCATTGCAAAACCTGTACACAGTGTCAACACACGGGTAGGATTTCCCGGAGAAATGAGATACCACAGCAACCCATCTTAGTGGTTGAAATTTTCGATGTTTGGGGCATTGACTTTATGGGTCCCTTTCCCAACTCCTTTGGGAATCTGTACATACTGCTTGCGGTTGATTAGGTCTCAAAGTGGGTTGAAGCTATTCCATGTCGCACTAATGACAAAAATGTTGTCATTAAGTTCTTAAAAGAAAACATCTTTTCGCGATTTGGACACCCACGCGCTATCATTAGCGATAACAGGACACATTTCTGCAACAAATCTTTCGAGACTTTGATGCGGAAATATGCAATCAACCATAAACTTTCCATCCCCTATCAACCCCAAACGAGCGGGCAGGCTGAGATTTCGAATAGACAGATCAAACAAATCCTGAAGAAAACTGTTGCGAAGAATAGAAAAGATTGGTCGACCAAATTGACGGATGCTCTTTGGGCATTCCGAACTCCATATAAAACCGATCTAGGGATGTCTCCATATAGGTTAGTGTTTAGGAA
Organism: Agapanthus africanus; assembly: GCA_030015575.1. Classification (NCBI taxonomy): domain Eukaryota; kingdom Viridiplantae; phylum Streptophyta; class Magnoliopsida; order Asparagales; family Amaryllidaceae; genus Agapanthus; species Agapanthus africanus. Next base: position 238,632,301 of record CM057337.1, read on the forward strand.
GGCTTGTCACTTGCCGGTCGAGATTGAGCATAAAGCATTGTGGGCTATTAAAGAAATCAACTTTGACTTAAACCAAGCCTGCAACTTTCGGAAGCTACAATTAAATGAGCTAAGCGAACTCCGTGATGAAGCTTATGATAACGCTGTAATTGTAAAGAATAGGACTAAGGTATTTCACGATAAAAACATTTTGAGGAAAACGTTTACACCTGGTCAGCAAGTCCTTCTTTATGATTCATGATTACACCTTCACGCGGGTAAGCTACGATCTCGGTGGAAGGGACCTTTTATTGTGCGGTCTGTATACCCGCACGGGGCAGTTGAGATAGAAAATGTTAAAAACGACACATTTTTCAAAGTTAATGGACATAGATTAAAGCCGTATTTTTCCACTGACCCCACGGAGGAGCTCCTGTTCTTACAGGAGCCATTTTATCTTGATTAAAATTCCTCCGTCTCACCTCCATATCCTGTAAATTACTGTATCATCTTTTGAATGGAGGTGAGTGAGAAGAATAAGTTTGGGGGAGGATCTTCACTTAAATATTTTGCCCCCGTTAATAAATTTCCTCTCAGGCTTACAGGTTTTCGAGATTTAGCGGATGGCAATAGTGAGGACACTGTTGAAAACAAGTTTGGGGGAGGTTTGTGCTTATTTTCACATCATTTGCATATCACTTTGCATAAGCACAAAACATTTCTTTGAAAACCTCTAACAATTACAATAAAAAATAAAAAATAAAATAAAAAATAAAAGATATTTTTTGTACATAAATAAGATAATAAAAGATTAGATAGTGAAAAATTACATCCAAAAGATTAGAAAAATTTAAGAAAACCAAGAAAATTAGAAGTTTTCTTATACGAACTAGTAATAAGTAGTTATGAGCCGTTGTCCCAAGGGTTAGTAAGATGAAGGAAGTCACTAATCTGAGGATAAAAATAAGTCTGAAAAATAGTTCCTATTCTGGAAGCCAAACATTTTGAACGTTGATACCCTACTATTCGCACTTACACACGTCTTGAAGCTCGGGATAGTAGAGGATATCTTGAAATGCTTTTGTCTAAAAGCCAAAAGTATGAAGGAAATAAAAAAAATATGAATAAAATATAAAATGGTGAGAAAAATGAACACTAGTTTTGTTATTGCCAAGGCAGCAATAAAAAAATATAGCGAGGGTGCCTCTTCACCTAATGCCTTAGACCAACTGGTATGGGAGTCACTGCTAAGCCTTAGGTGGTGCAAGACGAGGAAATACACCAAATAAGCAAGCACATGAGTAATCGGTCGGTTAGTACCTCAAGAAGTATTAACGGTCGCATGAAAGTGTGTGAGTAAATTCAGCTAAATATTTATTAATTAAAAAGTACTGAGGCAGATGGACAAGAGTATGATAGCTTGAATTGAATTCTCCGGGTGTAGGGATGTATATTACACACACGTAAGGTTATATGATCGATGTTTGGAAGAAAGATAGGAATGAAGAATAAAGATGATGTTTTATTGAGGGATGATGTGATTTCTAATATCTTTTCATGACTATTAAGATAGGGCTCATGACAACCGAAAAGCTAGCTTAGTTGGAAACCCTAATTTTCAAAGTCTTTCTTTTACAATTCTTATCTTTAAATGTAATATTCACGGTCTTCCTTTTATTATTGGATTTTGTGGGTGCAATCCGCTGAAAACCCCCAGGAGACAACACTTCTCCTACTAGGGACACCTGGAGGTTTAAAGACATGTTGCACATGCTCGGTGCAATCGTGTTGCCTACGAAAGTGTGCTAGTTAGTTTTTCTCTTTCTTTATTTTCTCCTTCTCTTTTTAATAAAACAATTCGCTCGAGACGACCGAAAATAAGTTTGGGGGAATTTGATCGGTCGAAAATAATGTATTTTTAACACGTCAATTTCCCTATCATTTGCACTCATCTAGAGGTGTCCAGTATTTATATTGCACATATTAACAAAACACCCGTAAAAATACCGAATTACTTGTGTTATACCTTAAAACCGACATTTTGAGGGAAATTGTGTGTTTATCATGGCATCGCATCATCCTTGTATAGCGCAACACTTGTTTCAAAGATCTGTGCAGGAAATTTCAGGAACCGAGCCAAAATTGTCAAAGTGCTGATAAAAGATGCGCCAAGTCTAAGATTTAAGATCTGGCAATAAACTAAAGGGAATTACAAGATTACATATATCAGATAAAGGCCCATAAGTCAGTACAAAGCAACACCAGAATTCCCATACACTGAAGCCCTCACGTGACCGTGGATCCGCGGCAGGAGCAGGTATGTCCCACGGATCCGCGATGGAACTGCCACGTCATCACTTCTTCTGAGCAGCAGAATACTTCTCTCAGTACCTATACCCCAGCAAGCTATGACAATTTCCAGAATTCTCCAGAGTCTTCTGCCAGATCAGGAAGCTCCTTATTCAAGCTAAACTTCCAAGCTTCCAAAGAAAGCCAAGTAACAACCTTAAAGCCTAGAACCTTCTCCCTAACTTCCAAGCTTATGAAGGAAGTTAACCCTAACTAACTAACTCTAGAACCTTCCTCCTAACTACCAAGCTTACAAGGGAAGCTAACCTAATCCAAGCTTACAAAGGAAGCTAACCATTCTTAAGGCTATTAAAGGGACCCTAGGCTTCACTTAAAAAGGTTGTTGATTCTATCATCTCTTCCACCCACAAGTTGAGTGACACAACTTGTGCCTCAAAACCCTAACCCTAATCCAATCAAAAAGCCAAAGTTCAAGATCTTCGAGTTCAATCAAAGCAAGAAGCCTTCGAACCTTTAGAAAGCGACGCCGGACTTCATCGGAGCAAGTGATCCAAGCCGATCCGCGACTCAAGAAGCCGAGCGAAGCCAAAATTCATGATCAAGTTCCTTACTCTTGTAGATTTCGAGAGATTTGTAACGAAATTGTTGATAAATAAAGGTGAAATTTCTATATTTTGCTTATCTTTTCAATTTAAGCATTATGATTCAATCTAGATTCTTGAATGTGTTCTTTGTGATAATGCTTGAGTAAAACTCCGCTCGTGGAGGAGTCGAAAGAATCAATAGATGATGATGTTGACAAATCTTGATACGATTCTTAAGTCCTATAATGATTGTAAATTCTTGAAAATCGAATGATCGAAGATCTAGTTTCGATGCGAAATGCTTTCTTGATTATTTCGCTCGGAACTAGAGATTAACGATCGATTATTTGATTTACTAGAAGCTAGCTTATGAATGAGATTCATCGAAAGGACAAAGGATGAGATGAGAAAACCCTAGTTTCTTCGCAAGATCCTTAAACCTCGATAAATCGTCATCGATCTAGCATCAATTCATTAATGGATAAGAAAACGTAATCGCTAGTCTTCGTCACGTCTATAGATTTAATCGACTCCTACAAGCTTCACTTCAATTCTTGAAACTTAAATCGATTGGAATTCTCTCAATTCTTGATTCTTGATTTTTAATGCTTTCTTGATTTTAGATTAGATCAAGATAATTCTTGAAATTCATTGATATAAATCATCTAATCAAGTTTTCTTTTCTTTACTCTTTAATTTTCAATTCAAACAAAACAAATACGAATGAATCACACAATCCCTGTGGACGATCCGCACTTACTAACGCGCTATATACGACACCGTTATTGATTGCGGTCAAATTATTCTTTGATTGTGATTTCTATTCATTTTCTAAACCGATACAACAAGAATTAGAATCAATCAGTAGTATCCGCTGAAAACCCTCAGGAGACAACGCTCCTCCTACTAGGGACACCTAGAGGTTTAACGGCTTGTTGTACGAGCTCAGTGCAATCGCGTTTCCCTACGAAAGTGAGGCTAGGTCTTTTTCGAGAATAAAACTAGTTTTGCTCGAGGACGAGCAAAAGATAAGTTTGGGGGTATTTGTTCATATCATAATTTTTCATTATTATATTCCTCATTCTTATTCACTTTACAAATAAACAGGTGCTTTTGATCCATGTCTGCTACATAGTTGCAGGTTGCAGGTTCTTGGAACAAAACAGTGAAATTGATGAAAAGATGATACAAAAGTGAGATTATGACCGATAAATGGAAGAATCTTGATCATGCCTACAGTTTGAGGGACAATGAAGATCAATGAACAAGTTCAAAAAGTACAAAGGCAGCGCAAGGTTCAAGACTTCGACACGAAGCAAACGGTAAAGTCCATGACATTATTCACTGTGGAAATCTGGAAGAAAACTAGAAGACAATCTGAGAAACCAAGTAAAGAAATAAGAAGCCAAATGCAACCAGAAACAGATCAGAGAAATTCAGCCAACAAGGCCACCAAATGGCCGCGGATCCGCGGCCGTGCCAGGCACGTGTCGGTGCGAACTTTGACGGTGTGGCGGTGTGTTGACTATGCTTCTTTAGGGTAAAATTGTAAATGCAGATATGAATCAGATGTAACCCTAGGGTTTCTATGATCTATAAATAGAAACCTTAAATCTCTTTTTGAGGTATGCCTCTTCTTGTGCCTCATTTTATTTATCAAAATTCAGAATTCAATTCCTGTAATGTTTGAAGAGAGTATCAAATAAAATTAAAGTAAGTTTTCTTTTCTTGCCATAGTTAATTTTCCTTTCTGCCCTATTATAACTTTTATTCATCTGCCCTAGTTTATATTTTATTTATCTGCCGTAGATTAGATATTAACAATTCCCTAATGAGTGAGTAGTTCCTCACTTGTTAGGGTTAGGTTTGGGGAAGGTTTGAGAAATGAAAATCTCTCACCCTTCCTTGCCCGTCATACATTTTTTATAGGACTCCATGCATACATACACAAACCGCTCACTACGGTACCCTATCCCATAAGGTAGCGGTGATATCATAGTTTAAAAGACCGGTTGCGCATGTTTTCCATGGAGGTTAGGGTAAGAGTTAAGAAAGGACGGACAAGGACCTAGAGGAAGAAACCTAGTTTCTTCCCGATGGTACTCATCCCCTTTATTAATTATTACCATAATACGTAATAGATCTTAATTAGAGCATAGGAAGCGGTAAGGAATATTGACTTTCCAAACTTAACTTAAACCTAACCCTAGCAAGGTTTTAATCTTAATCGAACTCATTTCATTTTTTAGTGATAATCAATCTGAACACCAATTGGAATTAACTCGTTAGAACAAATTGAGAATACACAAAATCCCTGTGGACCGACCCGTACTCACCGGCTAGCTACCAAGCGACGCCGTTCTTGATTGCGGTAAAAATATTTTTGATCACAAAAGAGTCCAAAATCTCTTTCAATCAGGTATCTCTTGAATTTTCCTTCTAAAGTGCGGTCTCCAATCAGGGATTTTTTTCAACTTTACAGAAAACATAAGTCTTATTCTTTATTCCTATCTTTCCCTCAAACATTAATTGTATACCCCTACGTGTGTGTAATTTTCCCCCCCTACACTCAAGAATTCAATTCAAGCTATAGTACCCTTGCCTTAACACCTAATACTACTTCTTTTCGTTAATGATGGACGGTGTTGCTCACACATCTTTCATGTGACTATTAATGCTTCTTGAGGCACTAACAGCCGATTACTGAATGTGTGAGCTTAAAACGTAAATAGCAGTTTCCAGGTCTTGACTTTATTTTTCTTTATTTTTTTTCTTTTATCTTTTTCTTTTCAAGACCGGATATATTTTTCAATGATGCTCTTTTGGTGGTTAGCTTTAAATACCGTTTTTTCTTTCATACTAGATTTTCAGGCAAGAGTATTTTTAAGTATCCTCTATTATCCCAAGTTTCAAGGTGCATGTATGTGCAGTTTGTAGGGTACATACTTTCTAAGTTTGGACTCAAGAATAGAAACTATTTTTCAGACTTATCCTTCAGTAAAGCTTTCAATACTTTCCCTTCATCTCGACTTAACTTAAGAACTGAACTCAAAATTACCTACTTCTATAAAAAAAACTGTAAGGACGTATAATTACCAAGGTTAAACAGAATGAGGGTTATTTTTAGGGTTTTTTCAATTCCTAAGCTTAGGATTTAGTTATTTCTAACGTATCAACTAAAATTTTGGAATAAAAATTTAAGTTACCATATTAGCTAACTTGACGACAAGGTTTTTATATTTTTGTAAATTTTTTCGATTTTTATTGGTTTTTAAATAAGAATACAAATGCAAAATATACAAATGAATGCGAAGGTAGAAAGCTTACCGAGCACACCCCCAAAGTTAAACTTGACAGTGCCCTCACTGTCAGGCTATACCAAGAGGGTCAAAATTGTCGGTGCTCCCCAAAAATTTTTTTATACAAAACAAAAAGCAAACCAAAAATATATATACACAAAAGGGTTCCCCCTAAACTTAAGTGAAATAGTGTTTCCACTGTTAAGCGTTGAAGTTCAGGATTAGGGGGGAGAGAACAGTATCAATCTTCATAAGGCCTTACACAGGCTAAAGGTTAATACCAACCATTCAAAAAAATTATCGGGATATTGTGCAGGTTGGTGAAAGAATACGGTGAGGAAATAAATGGAGAATACGCGAGACCATATGGGGATAGAAGTGGTATACGGTCCCGGTATATGAGAAGAAGAATGGCGGAAGGGAAAAAGAAATGAAGTACGAACATGAGGGTGAAAATGGAGTGAATAAATTAGTACAATTTGTGATGATCGATGTGTAAAAAGCGATTGTACTAATCTATCAACCCGTCGAGAAATGATGTCAAATCCCTTAAGATTCGTAAGAAAACATGGGCAGTGTTAGATATATGTATGCCCTAAAGGCCATTATATGTATAGTGGATGCTTGGACATGTATATATATACAGATGACTTTCTTGCTCGACATGATAGTATGCTATCTGGTTGTACTTTATCTTAACATGTTTACTTGATTGTATTATATTGTTCATTTCATACATGTTGATAAAGCCCTTAGGATATTTTCTTCACTTCCATGACTATGACGCAGATCATACTGGTGGGGCATGTGTAGTTTATAAGTATATCCTAGAATGTTCCTAGTCGAGGGTATATCGAGACAGGGCATCGATATTCAAGAGTAGACTAGCGTTTACATTTCTTGACCCATATGATGGGCGATGGATGATCCTATATCCATTGGTGTTGTGACATCAAAGATTGTATACGGGTGCTCAGTGAAGACCGGGTACACTGAACGGACTCACCGAGAACTCTTATATGGTATTATATCTATTGTCGGATAGCAGTTCTCAGGTAACACTGGTACAGGTTAGTCTGTAGACCCAAGATCATCATAGAGTTTTATGTGTTCTCCCACTGTGCTTTGATGAGATTTACTGATAAATGTTATCTGTAGTTTCTCAACCGGTCATAGTCCATATGGGCATGACTTATTGAGTTATTAGAGCTCGACGATTCCATCCCTACACTTGATATGCAACATATCAGACGAAGAGACCAGACTGTGCGGTAAGTGTTACCAATGGCTCTGCGGGAGTTTTGATAAGTTTGCTTGTTGTTTTTCTGTTCGTACAATACCTGGGAGCCGTTACGTGCAGCTAGTACCGCTGACGGTTTGTGGGTATCTGATATGATCACTACCTACTGCTACCGTATTGATGAGTCTTAGAGTCCCACAAAGGGGTTTTCCGAACTCAGGCGAAACGAAGTGGGAGCGCATATAGAGATATGTGCGGGGGCTTGATTAAATGCGAGTATATGATACCATATTTAATTTAGCGGATATATTAGTCAGGTTATATGTGATATGACCGGGTTATTAAATCAATTGTTGATTTCATAAACAGACTAATTTCTTTTTGTAAAATCCTTTCTTTAGTAATTATATTTACATAGATATATATATATGTGTGTGTGTATGTGTGTGTGTGTGTGTGTGTATTATTTATATATAAACATGTATTTATGATTAGTGTCATGGTTGATGATACATGCAACATGGGTGTGCAAGACTCACATTGGAGATTAAATTGGATTTTTAATTAAATAAAAATTAGTCATAGCTTCTATAATATTCTCAAAATATCTACTCTCATGACTCACCATTCCACTCATGTTTATTTAGTTAATTATCTAAAATATCTCCATGGTTGATTATTATTCTTTCTTGAGTTGAGTTAAACACAACCTTAGTTGCTTCTTCTTCCTCATTCACTTGCTAGGTTTTAGAAAAGAAGAAAAAGAAAGGTATTTTCAAGAGAGAGAAATCCCCACTTTACTAATCTATACTACTCTAGCCCATTAGTGTAGGTTGTTTGCTTCATACATCCTAGTATGGTGAAACAAAGAGTTTGAGCAAAGATACTCCGGGTGGATCATTGTAGACGATGAAGGACCTTGAGCGGAGTTGATCCAAGCTTCGAGTGGAGCCATTGGAGTCCAAGAGAGTGAAGGAGTTGACTAAGAAGGTTGTAGTTTCTTTTCACTTAGGTTTAGACTTCATTTATTTTTCTTTACTCTAATCTCTAGTTCGATTCGGAGTTTGTTTGTATTAGCCCTTTAAAATTTTGAAAAGTTCATTACTATATGTTGTTTAAACCTAACTAGCGGTGCTACTACACACCAACATGGTATCAGAGCCTAGCTAGAGCTTTAGGGTAACCTAGACAGCATTAAAAAACTCAATTGAACAATAAAAATATGATTTTTACATGCTCACTGGAAATTTTTTCAAATGTTGGAATTTTTTGGTTTAAAAATATTCAGAAAATAGTGTAGGGTTTTCTTTGGATCCCCAAGAAAAACGAGCGCCTAACTCAACACAATGACCGCAGAACCGCGGTCAAATCATGGCATTTGCGGCGGTTCCGCGGCACCGTTGGTGAGGCTTGGACCGTGCCTTCTTGTGCTGATCCATGGGTACATGCTGTGCTCTCTAGGAATTTTTAAAATAAGTTCAAGTGTTGAGATCTATAAGAACAGTGGGTATGTTGTTGTGTTGATTGATATATTTAATGTCGTTTAATCTTTCTGAATGTGATATAATATTTGGAATCTACGCTAATTAGTTTTGAAAAAATTAATCGGTTATTTGTAAATCTAACATTTCGGTCTCGTTGGATATCGGGAATCTTGTTGAATTACCCGATCTCTTTGAAAAAGTGTTTTCATTATTAAGACCTAAATGTAAGATCTACAGTGTTAGCATGGAATTCGAGGTATGTGATATTCCAAGTTTGCGATGTCTAAGGAAAAGTGCGGATTCCAAATGTTGTAGTTTTACATTTTTTTCTGCGACCGTAAGTGTAATATGTGGTGTATTGCCGGTTTTGTTAATATATGTCAGCGACAATTGGGATATGCATATTTACTTACGTTGATGATATTTAATGTTATGTGTTGCTGTGATATGATATATAGGATCATCGTGATTGAATGGCTGGGGTTTTTATGTGAGACGAGAGTTTTTCTTTTCATTCATGTAAAATTCTTTGTACGTAATATTCTTTTATTGGGGCACTTCCGGGTTGAGGATGATATCACCATTGATATATATTATTTACTTTTACGCATTAGGATATACCCAAAGAGAGAAGCACGAGTGACCGGGTTCTGGAGTCCAGTGGGAGGCCATCTCAAGGAATCGAGCCGGGTCTCCTAACTCCAAAATTGGTAGGGTCACTTGCCGCTCTCGTAGGGGTCTAGGGGTGTGGTCTTGGCTATTCATCACGACCGTGGAATCCGTATTTTCTATTGTAGGCTAAATATAAAATACGGACTTCCTAATATATCCTATATTTTTATATATATATGTTTCTGCTGCTGATTATTCTGTGATGAGATTACTTAATATCTGAGATGAATGGAATATTATTATATATATATATATATATATATATATATGATATATAATAAACGTTGCTTATATTTTACATCCGCGCTAGTCCCGCCCCGCTATGTCGTTAGTTAAGTTACCTAACGGTGCATAACGGGACACTGTGGCGAATGCGGATGGCATAAGTGTACGTTCTATTTTCATTTCTTTTCTGTGATGGCTTAAGAACTTAAATGATGGGACTACATTAATGAGATTAATATAAAGAAAAAGAAACCTAAAAATGTTGTAGAATCGGATTTGAAACCCACTCGGCTTTTTTTTTAATGAAAAAGCATGTTTCAAAAGATGCGGAGCTTAAGCCACTCATTTTCTAAACTATTTAGATTTTACAACGAGATCATGTTCAAAGAGTTAAAGGTTTTCATAAAAACCATCCGCAACCCTCCGTCATTTTAAGAAGCAGAGTACTTAGTATTCGTGCTACGTATGTTGATCATAGTCAAGACGTAGTGTACGATAGCCAAGTGATGTCTTCCTACAAAGCATATGATGCGATTAGTTCGGATGGACCACAGAAAAATAAGATAAAACAAGCAATAAAAATAAGATGACGTGGCAGCAAGGGATGGACCACAGAAAAATGGGGATCATTGGGGCTAGGGGGGCGGCGAGCTCGGATTTCTTGGGAATGTCGCCAGCCCAAATTAGAGCAAGTAGGCTCGTATTTGTGATGTAGTCTTGTGTTCTCTTGACAAGTTCACTGGTGCTGCTAGATTTCTCTATAGAGGCCTGGGTTGTACTCAGTAGCTTGGAGGGAACTTGATTCTTTCTAAATCACATCATATCTTTTTGCATTAAACACACATCAGTTCTCATGCCTACTTGCACCAAGTCATCATTTGTGTGTGCCATGGGTACACACTTGTATGTGTTGATCCATTTAGATAAAAAGTGTGTATACATGCATGTTGCAAAAAGAAACTCTTGAAATATCGGTCGGTTTCCAGTTCCGGTTATAGTGTCGGCTTACAAACGTTTATCCGTGATTTTGAGTCTGTTTCAAGTAATATATCACGGATACCTGTAATCTGTATTACTAAGCAGACGTTGGTTAATAGTACCGATATATAACAAAATAGATAGTGTAACATTTTGGAAAATTAAGAATATTTAATTATAATTTTTATTATAAAAATAATGAAATTGATAAGTTTACGAAAATTATATCGCTTATGAAATTGGGTATCGGAATCATATCCGAAAAATGTAATTATTTTGATAAATATGAATAAAGTGGGTGATATCAAGAAAATGATATTTTAATTATTTTAACATGACATTGTATTTGTCATTAAGCTAATGATAATTAAGTGATAGGATTATCATTTCATATCTTTATATTATATGGATTTGGATTTATAATATGAAGTTTTTTAATTAATGTTATATTTTTATCATGGATGGCATATGACATTCTATGCCAAACACCTCATTTTCACCCTTGCTTATAACCTTACACCTCCTTCTTTATACCTTTACACTTCCTTCTTCAAATATAACACCTCCTCCTTGCATGAATCAATCATGCTTCATCAAATGACACATCCTTCTTCCTCTCATGCCACCTCCACCTCTCATCATACACCTCATGCTTTCTCTACAAATCTCCTCACCCTATTTACACCTAATACTTACAGATTTCAGGAGTGATCCCAACTAAAACACTACACTCTTCATCTCCAAACCAAGAAATTCCTAAGTATTCATAAATCCAAGTGAAAATATCTAAGTCCCTTCATCAACTTGTGCAAATCATCAAGCTTGATCCATTACAAATCCTAGATGCTTTCACATACAAATTAGGAGCTGGTATTCTACTATACACAATCTCCATAGGTATATCTTTCTCTCTTTTCAATTTAATCAGTTCTGTCCAATATCAGTTTTCATAAGAAAAACAGAAAACATAAACTTTTGTGATATTTTGTTCACTGAAATTGAATCTGGAACTAATATGTATAATCGTTAGAAAAATTAGCAAGACCAAAATTATAATGAGCCAACTAGGAAACAACACTTGAAACCAGTACCCCAAACTCCCCATATGATCCGGAGAGAGGAACCCAAGATCCGGCGACGCCGTCCCCATGGTGTCCTTTTGTGTTGGTTTTTCATCTGTGGCCTATTTTGAGTAAATTTTGGTCTCTAGTATTGTTTGGGTTATCTAAGTATTTACACAGTAAAATCTGGGAATATTTTAGAAATGGTTTTATCAAATTTTAGATATTTACGATACGGTTTTTACATATTTTGTACTGAGACTGAAATATCAACGTTCATACGTAGATTTCAGTGGCATGTTATTGTTTTTGGGTTAAGTGAACTGTAGGTTCTAACCTACGGGTACTTAGCTCGTTGTTTTGGTTTTCAATATGATATTTACATCGATATGGTTTTAAATACGAATATAGGTGCCGTCGCGAGGATTTCCGAAACGGAGTTGGCGGATATAGCAACGTGGATTTCAGTAAGCTTATGAAGTTGGTGAGTAGATATACATCTATGGGGAAAGTCGGGTGGATGGCGTATAGCACTCTCGCAACCTTATAAATATTATTATGATATAGTTTGCCTCTAGTATGTTCTTCATTTGCATAAAGTTCTATACCTAGTTTTAAATGAGATCCGTACGTGATGTTAGATCCGTACGACATGGATATGGTTTGATGGATTTGTACAAGTGATCATGCCGTACTTGAGATGATGCAAATACAACGATACGATGAGATATTATACAAGAAATTATACGTATTGGAAATGATGAAATTCGTATGCCGAATAACGGCCAATTTATCCTTTAACTCGTAGAGTTAGATTATATTCCGTTTTAGGATGTAATACTTGTATGAGCTATATTCTTTTAAAAACTATGATTCTTTTGTCTTTTAATAAAATACAAGGATGCGGAACCAATTTCCAAAACGAATATCTATTTTAATCTAGGGCAGCTTCCTTATTTCAAACTCAACGTTTCGTTTCAATTCTAAAGATAATGGTATAGATCATAGCAAGTAATTACAATAGTTACGCTTAGATTACTTTACATGTTTGCATTATATTATCGATGTTATTGATTTCTGCGATACAAACACTCTAGTAGAACACTGCACAATTACCAATGAGTACTATGCTGCACAAGCACGTAAATATATGTGCACTACACCTCATTGGTACTGCCATGTCACTGTAGAGCCGTTCTGTTATGGATGTGTTAAATATAAATAAGTTGTTATACCGTATAACACTTGCACAAATACTAATGATTGCCATATTGCACGTGCACAGACGCGTATGCTACACTACACATCATTAGTAGTGCCATGACACAGTAAAATTGAGAGCATTATGCTTATGTGATATAATTACATAGTCTCTCTTTATTCCTGTTGTAAATTACGAATATTAGTACTATAGATGATGTATTTGATTCTTATGGATTTTCTGGATATTTACTTCTGATGATATATGTCGGTGGTATGGAACACTGTTATATATGTATATATATATAATATATCATCAATATAATCTATGCTAATATTCTCATTCTTTACTTGATATTTCTGGATATGATTAGTTGGCGTCCACCATGAGTTTTATATTTTCTGGTTATTTTATTCCGAACCAAAGTGGGGGGTTATTCGGTTACGAATTTGTTACTTATCCGGACTGAGTTGGGGGGCATACAGTCTGATACATGGTGGACCCGGTTCGAGGCCGAGGGGCAGGATAGCCGTAGTTATAGGCGGGAAGCCTAACGATGATACTCGATACCGGAGATAGAGATGAGCACGGCAGATATCCATGGGATACTGACCGGGGTTCAATTGGGCACGGCGGATATCCAAGGGATACCGATCGTTGTCAGGGATATCAGGTGGCGATTGGTGTCGACGATATCTGCATTTAAGTGTCGGTGATGGACACGAGAGATTTATGATTTTGGGTGTCGATATTGGACATCCATAGATATATATTGATATGTTGTTATCATGAGATATACAGTAGATTATGGTTACGGTAGTCGACCAGGACTTATCCGGGGGACAGTACCTGTATATATTTGCACGGATATTCATATACATAAACAGGATTTCAAACTCGAGATATAGTCTCATTATTTTGACGTGTCTGAGATGACCCTGAACTCTTTTAAACTGTAAACCTCTTAACACGATTTATTCAGATAGCAGGACATATATCTTAAATAAGATACCTATTATATTTAATACTTTCACGTCTGCTTTTATTTCGTGACATATCTATTCCACGGTTATTTTAAAGAAGAGGTTTATATATATATATATATATATATATATATATATATATTGTCGGCTATATTAGGATTATACCTAGATACATGTCTTTTGCATTGATATGTGTTACTTGGGATTGCATGATAGATAGTGTTGCATTATGATACATATGCTTATCATATAGTATATTGGTACAGATTATGATAGTACTATATATATGACCTAGGTATAGTCGTGCATTTCGATTTCTACCTTTAGATGAATTTTTATTCACCGAGTTGGCAACTTATCTCCGTTTTACCACAGTTTCTTGCAGATTTCACCTCTTGGATTATCAGCGGTTTGGGCACACATTCTTTTCGGTGATTGATTGGTATGTGGGTTATTATTGTATCGTACTCACTCTTGATTATTCTTATATTCTTGTATCTAGTGGAAACTCCGTCAACTTAGAAAGAGTATATTATGGACTTAGAAACGAGACTTAGAGTTATGTCTTGTGTTGTCGCACTCATTGGAGTCGACCATTTTATATTATTGTTTGGTTGCTCCACAGTTTGGGGGTGGAAGCTAGCTCCCGTTGGGAGGCTAGTTATATTATTATGTTGTATCGGTTTATATAAAAATGCAAAGGAGGTGCTGTCAAATTTCAAAACATCATAGATGCTTTTCAAACATACTTAGTTAAATTAAATGTTCTTTAAACCGATTCAATCAAATGACTATTTTAAACTCATCTCCAATATTTTAAAAAGGGTTTAGATTCCGGTTTTCGGCTTACTTGAACCGCGTCGACGTCTTTAGATGTCATGTGATTTAAGTACCGGTCACGTGCCACATTTGGGTCGTGACAAAGTTGGTATCAGAGCGTTTGGTTTAACCTTTGTTCGAGTCTAGGTTGGCTATATGGGATCTAGGCATGCTCTTTTGTTACCTGGATTTACCTTATAGTACGTAGACTTGACTTTGGGGGTCTTATACCCGAACTTTCGTTATATAGGATGACCTTGGTTGATTGAGTAGATACTAAGTAGAGTGACGTACCGTACATACGTTCCGCGACATATTTACGATATGATACTCCGCCTAAGTTACTTTAGGGTTTATATCTTGAGACCTTCCTTCTATTCATTCCGTTGATCTATTTTCGTCAATGTATGTTGATTGTTTCGGTCAACATGTTTATGGAAGCCGAGAGGGCTGTAGTTAGAGATACGGTCAGAGCAGACTGGTCGGGGACAAGGACCGACCAAGGTGACTTTCCGGTGATATAGAGACACGTTGTTTATTTATATTTGATAGAGTTCTAATATTGAAGCGTGTTTCTTCGGAATCCGCACCAGATGGTGGAGTCATTGCTAGAGATCAGTCGGACTTGAGACGTGATGTTTTCCCTTCGCCGAAGATCATGGTGTTGTGTACTGTTCAGACAGAGGTACCAATCATTGCTGAGATTATCGAGATGTTGCTTCCCGAGTTCATGAAGTTAAAGGTTGACGATGTTGTCAGTGTAGATGGATCAGCAGGATTCATAGCCGTTAAGATGTGGGATGGTTGAGATTTTTAATCCGTTGTGGCGCTCCGATACGAGATCAGTGAAATTGATGTACTTCTACAGATGGATCTTGCTAAGACTTGATGCAAGTTGCTCGAGAAAGAGATCGTGCAGTAAATTTTCCTCCGACGAATTGGGACGAGTTTTCGAAGACGAGCTTAGCCAGATTCTTCTACAGAGTATCAGAGATGACGTATTCGTGTTTTTGGAAGTCTTGTAAGACTCCAGGAAAGGTCATAATCGTGTATGACTTGCAACTCGCATGATTATCATGATACGTTTCTTAAATGGTTGATATTGGAAATCATGGAACAGGAGATTGGTGCATGGTTTTAGTGGATAGTTGTTCTTCACCGCCGATGTTGAAGATTCAAAGCAAATGCAGAAGCGAGTATGACCATACTTTTAGGGAAAATCCTAAGGAAATGACAGTCGTTACTAAAGAAAAAGTGGATTCAGAAATTAGTGTTAGTTCCGGGCAAGCTGGATAGCTGAGATCAGCAGGAGACTTGAAGGGTTTCCTTCTGACAGTTGATAATAAGTAAGATTGGACCCAGGATCAGTTGTTAGCACACAAGCAGAGAATAGAGATTTCCGTCATTAAAAAGTTTTGTTTTGAGAGACCGGACTACTGGCCAAGAAGATGTGATGGGATGTATCAGCAATAAGAAGAATGGTGGTGTTGCTCCTCAACGGATGATTGCATAAAGAAGCGGATCCACAAGAAAAACTAGAATTCAGAGACATAGTAGAACGTGGCAGACGGTAAGTAGTAATCCTTACTATGCCAATTCCGGTGGTATAAACACCTTTCAACATTGAAGAGAATATGCTTCGATGTCCTTTAAGTTCGATTTACGTTTTTATAATCTAAAACATTCATTTTTAACGTTGGAGAAAGGACAACTCAACGTCCGTGATTTTGATATATGTACTTTGAGGACTTGAGGATCAATTTATGTTTTGTGCACAACAGGTGCACTTGATGATATTTCTATGTACAGTGATTTCACTTTGATTTATGTTTTATGCGCACCGGGTGCACTTGTTGAGATTTTCATTCGAGGTGACTGCACTCGATTGAAATGTTATGAACACCGGATGCACTACACTGTTATTTCCGTGCACATCAGATGCACATAGTTAAAAGATTTTATATATGTACCCTAGGTATATTTGGTTTTGATTTTGTGCACCCCGATGCACTTGAGGTTTATTTTGTGCACTCTGATGCACTTGATTTTGATTTTGTGCACTCTGATGCACTAGAGATTTATTTTTGTGCACCCCGATGCACTAGGTATATTTTTGTTCCATGCACAGTAGATGCGGTGGATATCGTTTCATGCACGCCTGTTGCAATTAGCACTGTTTTGTTTTCATGCATACCGTAAGGTGTGGTTTGAGATTTACATGCAAACCCATTAGGGTTGATTTTGTTTTAGTGATTTACACTAGGTAGGATATGTGATAGATTTGATTTCTATATTTTTCGCTTGGTCGTGTGCACTGATATTGCACTGCGATTATGGCATTGTTTGTGTACCGAGTATACACAATGGTTTTCGTATTTGGCAAAATTTTTGTCATAAATGGAGTAATTCTTATAGCAACCGTTAGAGTTACAGTTATGAGAGATTTTATCTTTTGAGTTTTCATGCACACGGTTGCGTTGTGATGCGTTCTAGCTCATATGGGACTTTGGAGTCTTGTTGTATCGAGCAAATTTCATGTTTTAAAATTGGACCCTGGAAAATTGTTTTGAAATAAGTTGATTGGGTTAAGAAAAATGTTTTACGAAAGAGGTTTAATTTAAATTCGGGCAATGAATTTCTTTAAGGGGGAGAGGCTGCAACATTTTGGAAAATTAAGAATATTTAATTATAATTTTTATTATAAAAATAATGAAATTGATAAGTTTACGAAAATGATATCGCTTATGAAATTGGGTATCGGAATCATATCCGAAAAATGTAATTATTTTGATAAATATGAATAAAGTGGGTGATATCAAGAAAATGATATTTTAATTATTTTAACATGACATTGTATTTGTCATTAAGCTAATGATAATTAAGTGATAGGATTATCATTTCATATCTTTATATTATATGGATTTGGATTTATAATATGAAGGTTTTTAATTATTGTTATATTTTTATCATGGATGGCATATGACATTCTATGCCAAACACCTCATTTTCACCCTTGCTTATAACCTTGCACCTCCTCATTCATACCATTACACCTCCATCTTCAAATCTAACACCTCTTCCTTGCATGAATCAATCATACTTCATCAAATGACACATCCTTCTTCCTTTCTTGCTAACTCCACCTCTCATCATACATCTCTTGCTTTCTCTACAAATCCCCTCACCCTATTTACACCTAATACTTACAGATTTCAGTAGTGATCCCAATTAAAACACTACACTCTTCAGCCTCAAACCAAGAAATTCCTAAGTATTCATAAATCCAAGTGAAAATATCTAAGTCCCTTCATCAACTTGTGCAAATCATCAAGCTTGATCCATTACAAATCCTAGACGCTTTCACATACAAATTAGGAGCTGGTGTTCTACTATACACAATCTCCATAGGGATATCTTCCTCTCTTTTCAATTTAATCAGTTCTGTCCAAAATCAGTTTTCATAAGAAAAACAGAAAACATAAACTTTTATGATATTTTGTTCACTGAAACTGAATCTGGAACTAATACGTATAATCACTAGAAAAACTAGCAAGACCAAAAGTATAATGAGCCAACTAGGAAACAAAACTTGAAATCAGAACCCCAAACTCCCCATATGATCCGGCGAGAGGAACCCAAGATCCGGCAATGCCGGCCCCATGGTGTCCTTTTGTGTTGGTTTTTCTTCTGTGGCCTATTTTGAGTAAATTTTGGTCTTTAGTATTGTTTGGGTTATCTAAGTATTTACACAGTAAAATCTGGGAACGTTTTAGAAATGGTTTTATCAAATTTCAGATATTTACGATACGTTTTTTACGTATTTTGTACTGAGACTGAAATATCAACGTTCATACATAGATTTCAGTAGCATATTATTGTTTTTGGGTTAAGTGAGCTGTAGGTTCTAACCTACGGGTACTTAGCTCGTTGTTTTGGTTTTCAATATGATATTTATATCGATATGGTTTTAAATACGAATATAGGTGCCGTCGCAAGGATTTCCGAGATGGAGTTGGAGGATATAGCAATGTGGATTTCAGCAAGCTTATAAAGTTGGTGAGTAGATTTACATCTACGGGGAAGTCGGGTGGATGGTGTATAGCACCCCCGCAACCTTACAAATATTATTATGATATAGTATTTCCTCTAATATGTTCATCATTTACATAAAGTTCCATACCTAGTTTTAAATAAGATCCGTACGTGATGTTAGATCCGTACGATATGGATATGGTTTGATGGATTTGTACAAGTGATCATGCTGTACTTGAGATGATGCATATACGGCGATACGATGAGATATTATACAAGAAATTAAACGTATTGGAAATGATGAAATTCGTATGCTGAATAACGGCTAATTTATCTTTTGACTCGTAGAGTTAGGTTATATTACGTTTTAGGATGTAATACTTGTGTGAGCTATATTATTTTAATAACTACGAGTCGTTTGTCTTTTAATAAAATATAAGGATGCGGAGCCAATTTCCAAAGCAAATATCTATTTTAATCTAGGGCAGCTTCCTTATTTCAAACTCAACGTTTCGTTTCAATTCTAAAAATAATGGTATAGCTCACAGCAAGTAATTACAATAGTTACTCTTAGATTACTTTACGTGTTTGCATTATATTATCGATGTTATCGGTTTCTGCGATACGAACACTCTGGTAGAATACTGCACAATTACCAATGAGTACTATGCTGCACAAGCACGTAAATATATTGTAAGTCCACGTTACCCACCCCGGTGCTTACGGGGAGGCGGAATAGGTAAAAAACGGGGTTTTAACACAAGGTAACATGGACTAAAATTAGAGGATCTTTACTAAACAAAAACTAACAAACTAACTACAAGTTTTAGCTACTATGTTAGAAGGTTATACCTAGATCTTGAACTCCTTCTCTTCTTGTTGTGGTCCTCCTTCTTGCTTGCTCCTTGGAGTGGTGTAGACAGTTCCTCCTCATCGTCTTCTCTTTGCCGAAGAAAGATCCACCTGAAGGCCTCTACCTTGAGCTCCTATCTCAACCAAGAGGTAACTAGAGTGCTTGGCTTGCTAGACTAAGAACCTTAGAATAAGTAAAGAGTTGTCTTGATGGTTTTATCTCACAAACCTCATGTTTTTCAACACATGAAAGATGAGAGCTTTGAGAGAGGAAGAGGAAGAGCTAAGCATGAGAGAGAAAGAGCAAGAGAGAATAAGCAAGAATAATACAACCATGCTCTCATATGAGAATAATAATAATAATAATAACTAAAGAAAATTGCGATGGTTAGTTTTGAAATGACCATTATCATTTCACATTTAATGCAATTTGCAAGAATCAAGAAGTATCTTGCAAAAGAAATGATCATGGTCGAATGGTCAACAAAAGTCAAATGGTCAACAAAAGTCAAATGGTCAACCTAACCATGGCACAATTATCCTTAATTAATATTATTAATCTTATTTCTCATTCTCAATAGGGTTTAGGAAAAATCAACTGTCAAAAACCCTAATGAGATTCCTCTGCCTCTGTCAACTGTGTATACACACCCGTATCCGTGTTCCGAGGAACACGAATACAATGAGACAAAACCAATCCCAAAACAAATACTGGGATCTGGCTTAAACCAAAGCCCGCTAGTAATAACTGCCCAGACACCAAACATGCACAAGTGCGCAGATGTGAATGAACCCCGTCGCAAAACCATGCGACCTCTACTCTGTTTTGCCCAAAGGCGAACAACCCTCTGTGTGGGATTCTAAAGACTCGACACTACGCTGGCAGTGGGTTTAACCACAGGCCGCAAGCGGTACTAGCTGTACGTAACGGTCCCTAGGTAGATACCGATAAGAAGACCGATGAGGCGAACCCATCCGAACTCCCACTGAGCCTGAATGTGACAATCTCCGTACATTCCAGTCCGTTCGTCTGAGAGTATCGCATGTCGGGCCTAGGGGGCGGTAAACGTCAGTCCCCTAATAGCGGTACAAGTCGTGTCGGAGTGTAGCCTAGAACACCCTGAGAAATACACTGGAAACGCTACACGTATATCTCGCTTGCCCTGGCCAGGGACTTTGTGTAATGGCTCTCCTAGACATAGCGCGATATCAACTCCCAATACCGGGAGAGACGAATCCTGTCTAACCATCACTGCCTCCAAGTGTTTCGGGACTGCACCCAACTACTACCTGTTTCCACGACTCATTTGAGCCATGGTAGGGTAGTAATCTAAGAACAGTGGGAACACACTCGAGGCGAAGTGACAGTGTCAAGTCAACGGACTAAGCTGTACTCATGTCACCTAGGAACTGATAACTGACGATAGGTATAATACCAACCAACAGTTCCCACCGAGTCCTGTCCAGTGTACTCGTAACCTAACGAGACCTGCATACTATCTCCAGTACGACGTATTGATGGCTGTGGGACAGACCATCTTCCCTCCTGGGATGAGAAGCGTATACACTAGTCTACTCTGGAGTATCGATGCCCTGTCTCGATAATCCTACGACCAGGGACCTGTATAAGGATGTGCTTATTGACTACCCAGCCCCCACTAGTGTGACTGCCATCACAACGCTGGTAATTAAGCAATGATCCTAAGGGCTCCACTAATATGTATAAGCAATACGCTAAAAGAAACATATGCACATATTGAAGTAGAAACAAACCAAGTAGCATACTACCATTTTGAGCTAGATTGTCTATACAACAGTGAATATCCCAAGCTTCTATTAAGTAATATACAAACTAGTATGATACAGTAATGGCCTCTAGGGAATATACACTAACAATCTCCCACTTGCACTAGGGTCATGTACTGGCATATCGAAGACCTATCATCTCGATCAGCCGCTCGAACTGGGTCTGGGGTATGGCCTTAGTGAATGGATCTGCTGTGTTATCTTCTGTAGCAACCCTCTGAATCTCGATCTCCAGCGATCCACGATCTCCCTGATCAGGTGATACCGCCTCAAGTTGTGTCTGGACTTCTGATGGGACCTGGGTTCCTTTGCTAAAGCTATAGCCCCGTTGTTGTCACAATATAAAGGTATTGGATCAACAATGGACGGAACCACCTGAAGATCTGTCAAGAACTTCCTCATCCAGACTGCTTCTTTTGCGGCATCTGATGCTGCGATATATTCCGCTTCCATCGTCGAGTCAGCAACGGTTTCCTGTTTGGAACTCTTCCAACACACTGCCCCTCCATTGAAGGTAAAGACATATCCCGACATGGATTTGGAGTCATCCTTGTCACTCTGCAAGCTGGAGTCAACAAAGGCCTCCATCTGGAGGTCTTTTCCGCCGTAAACCAAAAACATATCCTTAGTCCTTCTCAGGTACTTCAGAATGTTCTTTACCGCTATCCAGTGCTTCTCCCCAGGGTTTGACTGATACCGGCTTACCACACTCAGTGCATAAGCTACATCTGGTCTGGTACACAACATCGCATACATTATAGAGCCTACCGCAGAGGTGTATGGTATAATAGACATGCGATCCCTTTCCAAATCAGTCTTGGGAGACATCTCTTTGGAGAGGGTGATCCCGTGACAAGCCGGTAAATTACCGTGCTTGGAATCTTCCATACTGAATCTTTTCAGTATGGTGTCGATATACCTGGACCGTGAAAGTCCTGATATCCTCTTGGACCTATCACGATGGATCCGGATCCCCAGAATGTAAGAGGCATCACCCAGGTCTTTCATGGAGAACCTGTGTGACAAGAACCCTTTGACAGATTGTAGCATAGGAATGTCATTTCCTATCAAGAGAATGTCATCCACGTATAAAACGAGGAATACGACAGTTCGTGCTACAATTTTACTATAAATGCATGGTTCATCTGGATTTTTGATAAAGCCAAATTCTTTGACCGTCTCATCAAAACAGATATTCCAACTCCGCGATGCCTGCTTTAGTCCATAAATGGACTTAAGCAACTTGCACACCTTCTCGCTGCTCCCACTCTGAATGAAACTCTCTGGCTGGTCCATATAGACACACTCCTCTAAATTTCCATTTAGAAAAGCGGTTTTTACATCCATCTGCCAAATCTCATAATTGTGGAAGGCAGCAATGGCAAGAAGGATCCGAATGGATTTGAGCATAGCCACTGGAGAATAGGTTTCGTCATAGTCCAAACCAGGTCTTTGACGAAAACCCTTTGCAACAAGTTTAGCCTTATAGGTCTCAACATGTCCATCTACACCAATCTTCCTTTTGAAGATCCATTTGCAGCCTACGGGTTTTACCCCTTCTGGAGAAACGTCCAAAGTCCATACTTTATTGGTGTACATGGACTCCATCTCGGTCCGCATTGCATCCAGCCATTTTACCGAGTCAGTGCTCTGAATAGCCTACTGGAAGCTAGTCAGCTCATCATTATCAATGATGCAATCCTCTCTATCCCTGTCTATGAGAAAACCGTAGTATCTCTCGGGCGGATGAGACTGCCTACTACTCCTGCGAAGCGGCGCAGGAATGTCCTGTTCTTTTGAACCTTCTGGTTCAACTAAGCTTTTCGTAATAGCTTGTGGTTCTAGAATTTTTTCCAGTTCTATTGCGCTCCCACTTATCTGATTTTCTAAAAATTCAATTTCAAAGAAGCAGGCATGACGAGAAACAAATACCTTTTGTTCCTCTGCGTAATAGAAGAAATATCCCTTGGAGTTCTTTGGATATCCCACAAACTTGCACTGTACTGAGCGTGCCTCGAGTTTGTCCGCATGCTGGTTTTTGACAAAAGCTGGACATCTCCATGTCTTAATGTGTTTAAGATAGGGTTTCTTCCCACTCCACATCTGATATGGTGTGGTAGGCACAGTCTTAGTTGGAACTCGATTCAAAAGATATGCAGCTGATTTTAGTGCATATCCCCAGAAAGATCGCGGCAACTCAGCGTTACTCATCATGGAACGTACCATATCCAATAGGGTTCGGTTCCTTCTCTTCGATACACCATTGTGTTGTGGTGTGTATGGAGGAGTAAGCTGAGAGAGAATTTCATTCTCTTTTAGGTAACCCAGGAACTCGGCACTTAAGTAATCACCATCTCGATCAGATCTCAGTGTCTTGATACTTTTGCCTGTTTGTTTTTCTACTTCATTCTTGTATTCCTGAAATTTTTCAAAAGCTTCAGATTTATGCTTCATTAAGAAGACATGTCCATACCTTGAAAAATCATCCGTAAAAGTAATGAAGTAAGAATAACCACTTCGCGCATGTATAGACATTGGACTATATACATCACTGTGTACGAGTCCTAAGAGCTCGCTCGCTCTTACTCCGTGTCCAGTGAACGGAGTCTTTGTCATCTTTCCTTTGAGACATGATTGACAAGTTGCATATGATTGATATTCGAACGGATCCAAATATCCTTCTTTATATAACTTCGTCAACCTTGTTTCATTGATATGACCCAGTCTACAATGCCATAAGAAAGCATGATTTAATTCTGGAGACTTTCTTTTATGTGTATTCTGGATATTGAAAATCTGTGGTTGGTTCAAAACGTATATACCGTTGCTTAATGTACCCGACCCAATCAGAATATGATTAAGGTGAATGTTTACAACATTGCTTACAAATGCAAAATCATAACCTTCTTTAGACATTAAAGATACAGATATGATATTACAAGTCGCACTGGGTACAAAATAACAGTTGCGCAAAACCAAAACATGTCCATCTATCAATCCTAAGTGATAGTCCCCCATGGACTCAGCATCCATGCCTGCTTTGTTTGCAACTCTGAGGGTCATATCACCTGCCTTCAAAACCCTACGCTTTCTCAGTGCCTGCAAAGAATTACAGATATGAGATCCCGATCCGGTATCCAATACCCAGGAGGTAGAGTTGATTGATAGACAGTTTTCAATAACATACACACCTGAAGCAGAAACCACAACTTGCTTCGGGTCCTGGTTCTTGGCCTTCTAAGCCCTGTAATTTTTCTTCCAGTGTCCTTTCTTATGACAATAAAAGCACTCTTCCTTCCCCGCAAGCTGTCCTGCTACCTTTGCTATCTTTGCCTTTCCCTTGGCTTCCACTTTACTAACACCGCCCCTTGGTTTGGTGGGGGCCTTCTTCTTCTTTCCTTTGGCTTTCGCCTTGGATGTAGAAGAGGAAGGTCCTCCAACAGACAAAGTGGGTGTTTCCCTTTCTTTCTGTAGGGTGCCCTCTGCACTCCTCAACATGTTGAGGAGTTCTGGAAGTTCAACTTCTTTTCCTTGCATGTTGAAGTTCAGGATAAACTGGGCGTAAGTGGAAGGAAGGGACTGGAGAATCAAGTCAGTGTAGAGCTCGTTCTCTAACGTGGTCCCGAGGTCCGCGAGCTCTTCAATGTATCCAATCATCTTAAGCACGTGTTCCGCTACAGATGATCCGACGGCCAATCTCACCGAAAATAACTTTTTCGAGACTTCGTATCTTGCGATACGGGATTGCTCTCCATATAGTTCCTTAGTATGGAGAAATATGGATTCAAGGTCCATATTCTCGTGCCTCCTCTGATGTTCATTGTCCATAGAGGCAAGAACGAGGCATTTGGCCTTCGTGCAGTCAATCTCCCAGGTCTTACGGATTTCCTTATCCGCGACGCTGGATTGAGGACCTGGGACAGCGGGGACTTTGGAGGTAAGGAGATACCCCAACTTGTCATAAGTGATTGCCATTTTGACATTCCTGAGCCAATCTTTGTAGTTTGGCGCTGTCAGTATATTTTTATCTAGTAGTAACTTAAGGCCGGTCATGATGTTTGGTCGCTGCAATTAGGAGAGAGAGAAGAAACAATTTAGCATGATGCTCTAGCAAGTTTAGAGTGGTTTTTAGTTTGTCTAAACAGAATGGCTCCCACTGTTTCTCGAATTCTTCCTCAAACCATAAAAGAAGAATTAGTCGGGATCGATCTCACCGTACAATACTTGCTTAACCGTTCAGCCAGGCCAGTGTTGGTACTTCGAGGGAGGTTTTACGACGCTTTCGCGAAGTTCCTTAATTAAGTAACCTCTTTTCCCTGTAGGCGTAGCCCCGCTAACACCTTTCTAGACACCTACATGGTTTATAGCATTGATCGTTAAGTGAGAAAATTTCCCCAGGAGTAGCATATACTCACAGTAGGATCGGGATCCAAATATCATCGTGTGATAAAGCTGAAGGAATCCTATCAGAATCATCACACTCCAAATGGTATGCAGCACTAGCAAGTTTCAGTTTCTTTATAAACTCCCGATGTGGATTTTTACCCCATGCTCTTATGACCTAGACTTTGGCCAACAAATCATAAGTCACATATCAAGTTCTACCCATCATTTTCCAGGTTAATTTGAACCCACCCGTACCTACCCTTGACTTTGGCCAACAAGGCAGTACGACTGTCCCAAACCAACGCATCTATCTGTGCTATATATGAATATCCAATAGCTACCAATCACTATGCCTTGACTTTGGCCAACAAACACAGATTGAATACTATTGACTATCCATATGAAATGACGGAGGGCTATGAATGGTTTTGGCGAAACCGTGAACGTAGTGAACTTGTTATAATCGAAGGAACCTGATAGCTTTTAAAAGGAGTGGTTTAAGCTCCGCGTTTTTAAAAGTTTTTTGTTTTGAAAAGAAACCGAGTGGTTTTGAACTTGTTCCAACGTTTTTAACTTTGGCTTGTTTTCTTTTGCATTAATATAATGCGTCCCATCAATTAATCCTACCATTGCAGAAAATAACAAAAATATGACGTACGCTTATGCCATCCGCACTCGCCACGGGATCCGTCATCACCCGTTAGGTTACTTAACTAACGACAGAGCGGGGGCTGGACTAGCGCGGATGCAAAATATAAGCAACGCCTACTAGATATCATATATAGATATATACATTCGTCAGATGCAATGATAACCATTTCAGATCACAGATGAACACATTGGATATACTAGGAATCCGCGTTTCGTTCGAGCTTGCAACTAAAGACGGATTACACGGTCACGATGAATAGCCAAAACCCCACCCTAGACCCCTACGGGTGCGGCAAACTACCCGCTAAGTACCCGAAGTGAAGCAACCTCCCTCAACAACGTGAGTAGGCCACTCGGCACTTTAAAGTACCCGGTAGTTTGTGCACACCACCTTGGGTCTATCCTAGGAGCAAAAACAGTAAAAGAAATAATATACAATGGCGGCTACAACCTCATCCCGGATGTGCGGCCATAAAAATAATATTACATCAATTTACAAATTACATCAAATGAAAGATAAAGAAACTCTCATCTCATAACCCCGGCTATTCATCCGCGACAATCCAACAAGTTCATATACACAATCCAACATCACAGATCACAGATATGTACAAACCCCACTAATCGACGTATAGTGATTAGACGACGTTCAATACACATATCACATCACAGATATAACCAACTAGCTAAAGTTTATAGAATTTCGATCAATATTCCAATTTGAAACTACCCCAAACACAACACTGTTCTCTGGAGAATCTGGGCAGAAACAAAGCATCTGAAAAATCACAAAACATCATGCTGAACACACTGCAGGAAAAACGAGTCGCGACCGAGTCGACTCGGCCGCGGATCCGCGGCGAAACACATGGTTTCGCCGCGCTTCCGCGGCGGTCTGATCGAGTCGTGGGCTCGTTTTTCTTGGGTGTTCCTAAAAAACCCTGCACGTATTTTTAAGGTCTGTGGAAATATTTTTAGACCAGTTTTTAAAAACGGCAGAAAGTACAAGATTTCGATGCATTTTGAGATTTTTTCTCGGATCGAAATTCTAAACACTTTGCTGACATGCTAGTTGTTGTTTAGCCTGGCTTTAAGACTACTGTAAGTCCACGTTACCCACCCCGGTGCTTACGGGAAGGCGGAATAGGTACACAAGGTAACATGGACTAAAACAAAAACTAACTACAAGTTTTAGCAACTATGTTAGAAGGTTATACCTAGATCTTGAACTCCTTCTCTTCTTGTTGTGTCCTCCTTCTTGCTTGCTCCTTGGAGTGGTGTAGACGGCTCCTCGTCGTCGTCTTCTCTTTGCCGAAGAAAGATCCACCCGAAGGTCTCTACCTTGAGCTCCTACCTCAACCAAGAGGTAACTAGAGTGCTTGGCTTGCTAGACTAAGAACCATAGAATGAGTAGAGAGTTGTCTTGATGGTTTTATCTCACAAACCTCATGTTTTTCAACACATGAAAGATGAGAGCTTTGAGAGAGGAAGAGGAAGAGCTAAGCATGAGAGAGAAAGAGCAAGAGAGAATAAGCAAGAATAATACAACCATGCTCTCATATGAGAATAATAATAATAATAATAAGAACTAAAGAAAATTGTGATGGTTAGTTTTGAAATGACCATTATCATTTCACATTTAATGCAATTTGTAAGAATCAAGAAGTATCTTGCAAAAGAAATGATCATGGTCAAATGGTCAACAAAAGTCAAATGGTCAACAAAAGTCAAATGGTCAATCTAACCATGGCACAATTATCCTTAATTATTATTATTAATCATATTTCTCATTCTCATTAGGGTTTAGGAAAAATCAACTGTCAAAAACCCTAATGAGATTCCTCTGCCTCTGTCAACTGTGTATACACACCCATATCCGTGTTCCGAGGAACACGAATACAATGAGACAAAACCAATCCCAAAACAAATATTAGGATCTGGCTTAAACCAAGGCCCGCTAGTAATAACTGCCCGGACACCAAACGTGCACAAGTGCGCGGATGTGAACGAACCCCGTCGCAAAACTATGCGACCTCTACCCTGTTTTGCCCAAAGGAGAACAACCCTCTGTGTGGGACTCTAAAGACTCGACACTACGCTGGCAGTGGTTTTAACCACAGGCCGCAAGCGGTACTAGCTGTACGTAACGATCCCCAGGTAGATGACGATAAGAAGGCTGATGAGGTGAACCCATCCGAACTCCTACTGAGCCTGAATGTGATAATCTCCGTACAGTCCGGTCTGTTCGTCTGAGAGTATCGCATGTCGGGCCTAGGGGATGGTAAACGTCAGTCCCCTAATAGCGGTACTCATGTCGGAGTGTAGCCCAGAACACCCTGAGAAAAACACTGGAAACGCTACCAGTATATCTCGCTTGCCCTGGCCAGGGACTTTGTGTAATGGCTCTCCTAGACACAGCGCTATATCAACTCCCAATACCGAGAGAGACGAATCCTGTCTAACCGTCATTGCCTCCAAGTGCTTCGGGACTACACCCAACTACTACCTGTTTGCACGACTCATTTGAGCCGTGGTAGGGTAGCAATCTAAGAACAGTGGGAACACACTCGAGGCGAAGTGACAGTGTCAAGTCAACGGACTAAGCTGTACTCATGTCACCTGGGAATTGATAACTGATGATAGGTATAATACCAACCAACAGTTCCCACCGAGTCCTGTCCAGTGTACTCGTAACCTAACGAGCACCTGCATACTATCTCCAGTACGACGTACTGATGGCCGTAGGACAGACCATCTCCCCTCCTGGGATGAGAAGCGTATACACTAGTCTACTCTGGAGTATCGATGCCCTGTTTCGATAATCCTATGACCAGAGACCTGTATAAGGATGTGCTTATAGACTACCCAGCCCCCACTAGTGTGACTGCCATCACAACGCTGGTAATCAAGCAAAGATCCTAAGGGCTCCACTAATATGTATAAGCAGTACGCTAAAAGAAACATATGCACATATTGAAGTAGAAACAAACCAAGTAGTATACTACCATTTTGAGCAAGATTGTCTATACAACCGTGAATATCTCAAGCTTCCATTAACTAATATACAAACTAGTATGATACAGTATGGCCTCTAGGGCATATACACTAACATATATGTTGCACTACACCTCATTGGTACTGCCATGTCACTGTAGAGCCGTTCTGTTATGGATGTGTTAAATATAAATAGGTTGTTATACCGTAGAACACTTGCACAAATACTAATGATTGCCATGTTACACGAGCACAGACGCGTATGCTACACTACACATCATTATTAGTGCCATGACACAGTAGAATTGAGAGCAATATGCTTATGTGATATAATTACATAGTCTTTTTTTATTCCTGTTGTAAATTACGAATATTAGTACTATAGATACTGTATTTGATTCTTATGGATTTTCTGGATATTTACTTCTGATGATATAGATCGGTGGTATGGGACACTGTTATATATGTATATATATAATATATCATTAATATAATCTATGCAAATATTCTCATTCTTTACTTGATTTTTCTGGATATGATGAGTTGGAGTCCACCATGAGTTTTATGTTTTATGGTTTTTTTATTCCGACCCAAGGTAGAGGGTTATTCGGTTTCGGATTTGTTACTTATCTGGACTGAGTTAGGGGACATACAGTCGAATACATGGTGGACCCGGTTCGAGGCCGAGGGGTAGGATAGCCGCAGTTATAAGCGGGGAGCCTAATGAGGATACTCGATACCGGAGATAGAGATGAGCACGACAGATATCCAGGGGATACTGACCGGGGTTCGATTGGGCATGGCGGATATCTAGGGTGATACGGATCGTAGTCAGGGATATCAGGTGGCGATTATCTGTTGAGGTGGTGTCGACGATATCTGTATTTAAGTGTCGGTGATGGACACGAGAGATTTCTGATTTTGGGTGTCGATGCTGGACATCCATAGATATATATTGATATGTTGTTATCATGAGATATACAGTAGATTATGGTTACGGTAGTCGACCAGGACTGATCCGGGGGACAATACCTGTATATATTTGCATGGACATTCATATAAATAAACAGGATTTCAAACTCGAGCTATAGTCTCATTATTTTGACGCGTGACCCTGAACTCTTTTAAATTGTAAATCTCTTAACACGATTTATTAAGATAGCATGACGTATATCTTAAATAAGATACCTATTATATTTAATACTTTCACGTCTGCTTTTATGTCGTGACATATCTATTCCACGGTTATTTTAAAGAAGATGTTTATATATATATATATATATATATATATATATATATATATATATATTGGCTACATTGGGCTTATACCTAGATACAGGTCTTTTGTATTGATATGTGTTACTTGGGATTGCATGATAGATAGTGTTGGATTATGATACATATGCCTATCATATAGTATATTGGTACAGATTATGATAGTACTATATATATGACCTAGGTATAGTCGTGCATTTCGATTTCTACCTTTAGATGAATTTTTATTCACCGAGTTGGCAACTCATCCCCGTTGTGCCACAGTTTCTTGCAGGTTTTACCGCTTGGATTATCGGCGGTTTGGGCACACATTATTTTCGGCGTTTGATTGGTAAGTGGGTTATTATTGTATCGTACTCACTCTTAATTATTCTTATATTCTTGTATCTAGTGGAAACTCCATCAACTTAGAAAGAGTATATTGTGGACTTAGAAACGAGACTTAGAGTTGTGTCTTGTGCTGTCGCACTCATTGGAGTTGACCATTTTATATTTTTGTTTGGTTGCTCCATAGTTTGGGGGTGGAAGCTAGCTCCCGTTGGGAGGCTAGTTATAATATTATGTTGTATCAGTTTATATAAAAATGCAAAGGAGGTGCTGTTAAATTTCAAAACGTTATAAATGCTTTTCAAACATACTTAGTTAAATTAAATGTTATTTAAACTGATTCAATCAAATGACTATTTTAAACTCACCTCCAATATTTTAGAAAGGGTTTAGATTCCGGGTTTCGGCTTACTTGAACCCCGTCGACGTTTTTAGATGTCACGTTATTTAAGTACCGGTCACGTGCCACATTTGGGTCGTGACAGATAATGAATGAGCGGTATTAAAATGCATTTTTTAGTGATGAACAAGTATCCGATACCAGCTGATTCTCCCTTAAATTGCGAATTGCCAGACGAACATGTGTTCGACACAATCGAAGGGAAGACGGAGGAAAATAATGTCCAATGGGAACTCTATTTCGACAGAGCGTCTTCCATGAAGAAGCGAAAGCAAAACACCCCTATAATCAAAGCTGGGGTAAGCCTTATCTTTGTGACTCCACAAGGAGGGATAATGCGTTTTGCCCTTTCCTTAACAGAACCAAGAACAAACAACGAAGCGGAATATGAAGCTTTGATAGCGGGTCTTAAGATCGCTGTCGACATGGGGATCAAAAACCTCCTCATATATGGAGACTCCTGGCTGGTCGTTAGCCAAGTAAATGGTGATTATCAGACGTGTAAACCTGAGTTGGTAAAATATAGCGAGAGAGTGCAGCAATTGCTGACACAAATCCCCTCCTACATCCTCGAAAGCATACCGCGTGCGGAAAACAACAAGGCGGATGCGTTAGCCAAGCTGGCTAAAGAACTGGCCCAAAAAAACCTCGATGACGAAAGGATCATTGTGTAAAGCCGCCGGATTCTCGCGCCAGCAGAAATATCTCCGGAATCATCTGAAATGAAGGAAGCGACCAAACAAGCAGCATGCCCAATAGAAGACGAAGTGGAGGGTAGGGATTGGAGAGAAGTCTTCATAGACTACTTCAAATCTCATCAAACGCCCAAACACGCTTCATCAAGAGATCAACTTATGAAACGATCTCTGTCTTTCGCCTTCGTCAACGATACTCTATACAAGAGATCGTTCGACTGTCTGTGGCTGAGATGCCTGGGACTCGAAGAAGCAAGGAGAGTCGTCTAAGAAAATCATGATGGACTCTGCAGGTCTCATCAGGCCGGGACAAACATGAAGCCGAAGATCAAAAGGATAGGCTACTATTGGCCCACAATGATTCAGGACTGCCTTGAATATGCAAAGCAGTGTCACTCGTGCCAGATTCACGGGGACTTCATCCACCAGTATCCAAATCCTCTACACCCAATGTTGGCTAGCTGGCCGTTCGAAATGTGGGGAACCGATATAATCGGGCCCATCGAGCCAGCATCGTCCAGGGGACATCGGTTCATACTGGTAACAACCGATTACTTCTCTAAGTGGGCAGAAGCAATACCGCTAAGGGAAGTGAAGACGGAGAACATCTTCCATTTCTTCAGAACTCACGTCATTTATCGGTTCGGCACTCCGCGACGAATTATCTCTGATAGCGGGCCAGCCTACAGAAGCCATAAAATCAGTCGCTTCGTACAGTAGCATAAAATAGATTGGAAATACTCTTCAGTCTATAATCCCCGAGCTAATGGTCTGGCTGAGAATTTCAATATGACCTTGACGAAGATCATAAAGAAAATGGTGTCCAGAAACAAAAAAGGATTGGCATGAGAGAATATATGAAGCTCTTTGGGCGTATCGAACCACGTTCAAAATGACCACGAATACTACGCCATTCGCGTTGGTATTCGACATGGAAGCGGTACTTCCCTTAGAGATAGAGTTATCCTCTCTACGAGTAGCAGTTCAATACGAGCTAAAGGATGAAGAAAATGCCCATCTTCGGCTTGAGGAGCTTGATGCCCTTGATGAAACTCGTCTCATGGCTCGGCAAAATCTGGAAGCTTACAAAGCAAGGATGACGCGTTCATACAAAAGACTAACTAGGCCGAGAACATTCTGCCAAGGCGAACTCGTGCTATTCGTAAAAAGACATATGGTCCCTAACTGTGCAAAGCGGGGGAAATTCGAGCTGAACTATGAGGGTCTGTACATCATAGACAAGGTCTACCAAGGTGGGGCCTATTTGCTCATGGATATGCATGGCGAAAGACCCTTCCGGCCAATAAACTACCGGTTCCTTAAGAAATACTACGCTTGACAAGTCACAGCTTAGGTTAATGATAGATGACGACATTCATGTCTGCTCGCTGTCTTCCTATGACAAGACTCTATAAGCAGTATCCGGCAAAACGTTTCCTTCAAAATGGCAGCAATGGACCGAGACGTCCTTAAACTAACAATGGACCGAAATGTCCATAAACTAAACGTTGCCTCCAAAATAGCAGTAATGGACCGAGATGTCCCTAAACTAATACTGGACCGAGATGTACTTAAATTAACAATGGACCGTAATATCCTTAAACTAAATATGTCGCCTCAAACATGGCGATGGTGGAATTCAAGCCCATAAGTCCCAGCAGCGCAGACCGCAACTCAAGTCCCATTGGCTGCACAGCTACCCCGGTGGCGAAGTTTCCCTGAGTGCCATTGGCGAACGAAGGGTAAAGAAAAAAATGGTACGCCCACAAGCTAAATGGGCACGGATGAAAATCCAAAAGGGCTCCGTGAGTAAAAACAACATGGGTACCAGCGAGCTTGTGAAAACCTGAGAGGGCGCAATCTCCTTGTAAAAAAAAGGTTACGCCTACAAGAGAAATGGGCACGGATGAAAACCCGAAAGGGCTCCGTGAGTAAAAACAGCAGGGCTACCGGCGAGTTTGTGAAAACCCGAATGGGCGCAATCTCATTAAAATAAAAACACCTGCAAGGTCCTCTCGACCTTGTGAGGAGAAAAAACCTGTATGAGATCCTTACGACTCACAAGGGAGCAACACACTTATGGATCCTCACGATTCCTAAGGAGAAATTACACTTACGAGATTCTCACGACTCGTAAGGAGAATGTCCCCCTATGAGACCCTCACGGCTCATAGGATTCAAAAGCCTTAAGATACAGGGGCCTGAACCTGTTCTTAAGCTATCACACTCGACAGGTTACCCTACAGGCGGTTAATATTGGCTCTTGTATATAATCCACGGGCACGAATAAACAATTTCCCTACCAAGTTCCACCAATGATGAGGAATGTCCTCATGTGGTGAATGACACTTATAAGTCCTCTCTACTTGTAGGGAGAACATACTTTTGTAAGATCCTTATGACTTGCAACTTAAAATATCACTTAGGAGTCCTCATGACTCCTAAGGAGGAAATACACCTACGAGATCCTCACGACTCGTAGGGAGAAATACTTTTATGAGAACCTTACAGCTCATGAAATCAAAAAGCCTTAGTCAGCGGGATCCTAACCCTGTTTGCTAAGCCACCTTTGTTCAAATCAGCAAAGGAAAATGATGATTCGCTCCTGGTAATATTCCAGTTGTAGCGATGCTGATGCCGAAATTGGTATCAAAGTGTATGTTCTTTCAAGGGAAATGATGATTCGCTCCTGGCAATATTCCAGTCGCAACGGTACTGATACCAAGATTGATATCAGATCTCAAGTTCCATACTCGCAACAAAAATCAGTAAGCCAAAAAAATGCATATGAAATAGCCAAAATGATAGGGCAACTCGCAATAAAAATCAGCGAGCAAAATATATGCATATAAAAATAGCCTAAATGATTGGGCAACTCGCAATAAAAAACAGCGATAAAAACGAAAAGAATAGCCGAAATGATAAAGCAACTCGTAATAAAAATCAGTGAGCAAAATATATGCATATAAAAATAGCCGAAATGTTTTGGCAACTCGCAATAAAAAATAGCGAGTAAAAAAGAGAAGAATAGCCGAAATGATAGGGCAACTCGCAATAAAAATCAGCGAGCAAAATATATGCATATAAAAATAGCCGAAATGTTTGGGCAACTCGCAATAAAAAACAGCGAGTAAAAAAGAAAAGAATAGCCGAAATGATTGGGCACCGCGATAAAATAGCGGAAATGATTGGGCAATCATGACTTTCGTGATATAAAAAGCTGAAATGATAGAGAATCGTGGGAAGAAATAAAAAAATGAAACTTCTGCCCTGCAGGTGAGTCCATATCGACTCCTGTATACAATCCATGGGCATAAACGAAAAGGGGACCACATTTTCCAACCAGGTTCCATCAGAAAGAGAGCCAGGTCTCGACTGCAATATCTACAGCCGAGAATCAATAACATCGTTTCTTTTCATTCCAACAGGATGCAGACGCAACGTCAACAAGCGACTCCAGGGTCAACAAAACAGAGCCATGACAAAGTCTCTAGTTCCAAATCTCAACGGTTCATAGACAGCCTAGAGATCAACAACGATGTTTCTTCACACTCCAACAGGATGTAGACGCAACGTCAGCAAAATGGAGCCATGGTAAATGTTGGATATATGTATGCCCTAGAGGCCATTATATGATAGCGGATGTATTTATACATGTGTGTGTGTGTATGTATGTATGTATGTATGTATATATATATATATATATATATATATATATATATATATATATATTCAGTGTACATTCTTGCTCAACATGATAGTATGCTATCTGGTTCTTCTTTATCTGACATGTTGACTTGATCATGCTTTTATTCATTTACACATGTTGATAAAGCCCTGAGGATATTTGCTTGACTACTGTGATTATGATGGAGATCATACTAGTAGGACGTCTGTAGTTTATAAGTATATCCTGAAATGTCTCTAGTCGTAGGTGTATCGAGATGGGGCATCGATATACCAGAGTATACTAGCGTATATGATACTAGACCCATATGATGGGCGATGGATGTTCCCACATCCATTGATGTTTGACATCGAGATCATATACGGGTGCTCAGTGGAGATTGGGTACACTGAACGGACTCGCCGAGAACTCCTATATGGTATTATATCTATCGTCGGATAGCAGTTCTCAGGTGACATTGGTGCAGGTTGGTCTGTAGACCCGAGATCGTCATAGAGTCTTGTGTGTTCTCCCACTGTACTTTGATTACCACCCTACCAGAGCTCTACTGAGTCGTGCAAACAGGTGGCTTTTGGGTACAGTCCCGAGACACATGGAGACAGTGAGCGATAAGAGGGGTTTCGTCTCTCCCGGTATTGGGAGTTGATGCTGTGCTGTGCTCGGTTGGCTATATCAGTAAGTCCCTGTTCAGAGCTGTTGAGATTTACTGATAAGTGTTATCAGTAGTTTCTCGATCTGTTATAGACCATTCATCGGCACGACTTATTGAGTTACTGGGGTCGACGTTGCCATCCCTAGACTCGCTATGCAGCATATCTGACGAGGAGACTGGACTGTATGATAGTGTTGCCGGTTGGCTCGACGGGAGTTGTGACAGGTTCGCTTGTTTTCTTCTGATCGCTCAATACCTGGGTGGCCGTTACGTTTGGCTGACCTCTTGCGGCTTGGGAGTGCTTGATATGATCATCACCCACTGCCGGCGTATTGACGAGTCTTAGAGTCCCACAATGAAGTTACCTAGTCTAGGCGAAACGATATGGTGTGCATATGTGATATGCGCGGGGACTCGATTAAATGCGCGTATATGATCCTGTATATTAATCGGGCGGTTTGCTATTGGTCAGGTCGTATGTGATATGACCGGTTTGCTAAATCAAGTGTTGATTTATCATTGACCATTAGCTTTTTCACTTTAACCCTTCTTGTCTTTTGTTGTATGCATGCATGTATGCATTTATTCTCTTTGATGCACATATGGATGTGCATGCACTCATACATGCATACACAATTCTATCATGGTTGTTGATATATTGGATGGTGGCAATATAAGACTCACACCTTAATAAATATGTTGATATTTATTTTTGGAAAATACAAATGGAATGGATAATTACTCATGGTTGATTATTATATTCACCCTTTGACCTTTGCATTAACCTTGAGTTAATTTCCATGGCCATTATTCATCCAAAACAAAACATCTAGATATTTATTAACTTGGGTTAAGAGTGAGAAGAAGAAAATATATATATTTTTTCTTTTCTCATTCTTATCTTATCTTTTGATCATTATCTTGAGCTCTTCACTTGCCATCATCTTCTTCCTCCTCTCTCTTAATCTCTAGCTTTCATTAGTGAGCAAAAGAGTGATCAAGTTAGGGTTTTGAAGTGAGAAAACAAACCACATCACTATTCTACACTACGCTTGCCCATTAGTTTAGAGTGTTAGCTTCTACTTCTTCTCTTGATCTAGTGGAGCTTCAAGCTTGGACAAAGAGGGCTCCGGATGGATCGTCATGGACTTGGAGGATCTCAAGCAAGCTTCTTTCAACCCTCAAGTGGCTAAGGAGTCTAGCGTAGGGAGCTACAAAGGTTGTATTCTCTAAACCTAGTCTTTGCCTCTTGTGGATTGTGTATAAAGTTTTGTTACCCTAGCTTTTCTAGTGTGATCCTTAGGTTAGTTTCTCTAGCACCCTATAAAATTTTAATATGGCATGTGTGATGCTACCAAACCCTAGTAGTGGTTCTTTAGAAACTCCTTCATGGTATCAGAGCCTAACTAGAAGCCTAGACGATATTACGACAATACGAAAACGAAAACCCCCGCAAAAATACGATTTTAGAAAACTCATGAAATGCTCTCTGTAAATTTTTTAAAAAGTGTTCAAAAAATTATTTTAGCAACTGCAGAGTGGCATTTAGGAGAATACAAGAACACAGGTGAAACACGAGGGGGGGTGCTCGGTTCCAGGTCGGCGACGAGGCCAGAAAATCCGGCGTCGCTGACCCCTTCTTCTCCTCTGCTCCTCGTATTACACCTGTGATCTTTTACTCTTATTCTGGGGTTTCTGGTATTGTTTTGAAGTACAAATTTGCATGTGATGTTAGTTTGGAAATGAGCTTTTTGCGGAGTATTTCGTATTCGTATTTTATAGCATTGTATTTGGTAACTTTGGCGACGTTAAACAGGTCGAACGAGTTATCAAACACTGGTATTTTCCAGGTTGAACGTACTCGATATAGAATGCAGGTATTCTTATAGACCCTATAGAAGAAAGTAACCCTAACTCGAGATGTGACCACCAAACTGCGACTAAACCTTAGGGTTTACCGTAGTTAGTGGCGCCACAAATGAGGCCTGGGTCTGCCCTTCTACTGTTGGTCCATTAAATGCTGTGACATACATTTTGGGTATTGTTTAACGGTGCTCAAGTGTTGAGCTTGCTGGGGAATTTGGGTGTTCGTTAATTCGATCGAAGGGTTTAACATCGCCTAGTAGTATGTGATACTTGTTTCTACGACCGTAAGCATAGTATGCGTATCGCCGGTTTCGTTGCTATATGTCAACGGCAATTGGGGTACGCATACTTTCTTACGTTGATGACATGTGATGTTATGTGTTGCTGTGTTGTGATGTATAAGATTGTCGTGATCGAATAGCCGAGTTTTTTTTTGTGAGATGAGATTTTTACTTTTCATTCATGTAAAATTCATTTGTAATGTAATATTCTTTTATTTGGGGCACTTCCGGATTGAGGATGATGTCATCATTGTTGTATATTATTTACTTTTCGGCATTAGGATAGACCTAAGGTGGAGAGCACAAGTGACCGGGTTCTAGAGTCCAGTGGGAGACCATCTCGAGGAGTCGGGACCGGGTCTCCTAACTCTAGAATTGGCAGGGTCGCTTGCTGCTCTCGTAGGGATCTAGGGTGTGGGATTGGCTATTCATCACGACCGTGGAATCCGTATTTCTATCATTGGCTAAATACTAAATACGGACGTCCTAGTATATCCTATATATTATCATATCTGTGATTCTACTGCCTATATTCTGTGATGTGATCGCTTAATATATCTGAGACGAATGCTATATTATATATGTGATATATAATAGACGTTGCTTATGTTTTACACCCGCGCTAGTCCCGTCCCGGTATGCCGTTAGTTAAGTAACCTAACAGTGCATAACGGAACATTGCGGCGAATGCGGATGGCATAAGCGTACGTTGTATTTTCGTTTCTTTTCTGTGATGGCTTAAGGACATAAATGATGGGACAACATTAATATGATTAATGTGAAGAAAAATAAATCTAAAAAGATATTGTAGAATTGGATTTGAAACCACTCGGCTTTTTACGAAAACGCTACATTTCAAAACCGCGGAGTTTAAGCCACTCCTTTTGAAAACCATTAGATTCTACGACGATATCAAGTTCAAAGCGTTAAAGGTTTTCTTAAAAAAACATCCACAACCCTCCATCATTTTAGGAAGTAGAGTACATAGTATTCATGCTACGTTTGTTCACTATAGTTAAGGCGTAGTGTACGTAAGCTAAGTGATGTCTTCCTACTATGCATATGATGCAGATTAATTAGGACATTCATGCGGCTTTGTTGACTATAGTTAAGGGTCATGTAAGTGGGTCTAATTAATCAAGAAATGACGGGTAGAACTTGACTAGTGCTTATGATTTGTTGACCATAGTTAAGGTCATGGGTACTGGGGGTAAAAACCATATCGGGAATTTCAATAGTTGAAATTTGCAATGAGATTGCATACCTTCCATGTGATGGTTGGATCCCGATCCCACTGTGGGCAATAGTTGCTCCCAGGAGAGTTTTGTAGTTTACAATTAGCTAACCTATTAGGTGTATAGAAAGGTGTTAACGGGGCTACACTTCTGGGAAGACGAGGTTTATATTAATTAGGTCCGTGCAAAATCACAGGGAACCTCCCTTAAGTACCGACACTGGACTGGCTGAACGGTTAGCGAAGTTGTAGACTGTAATTAATCCTGGCTAGTTTTCTTTTTAAGGTTTGAAAGAAAAACTTGATTAAAGCAGTGGGAGACATCGATTAGATAAGATAATAACCAATCTGATCTTTGC
Source organism: Agapanthus africanus (assembly GCA_030015575.1). NCBI lineage: Eukaryota > Viridiplantae > Streptophyta > Magnoliopsida > Asparagales > Amaryllidaceae > Agapanthus > Agapanthus africanus. The sequence continues at coordinate 238,672,634 of CM057337.1, forward strand.
AAGAGCTTTCGCTGAGTGTATTCTTTTCTCTCTCTTAATGGCAGATACCAATGACAGGACTCAAGCTTCTATTAGATAAAAATAAACTGAATGGGACCAATTATAAAGACTGGCTGAGAAATCTCAACATTGCCTTGACTTATGATAAGGTATCATATATCCTCATGGCTCCAGCCCCGTCCACCCCAGGTCCTAAATCTTCAGTTGCGGATAAGGAAATCCGCAAGACATGGGACGTTGATTGTGCCATGGCCAAATGCCTCGCACTTGCATCGAAGGATAACACACATCAGAAGCAGCACGAGAATATGGACGTCCAAGCCATATTCCTCCATACAAAGGAGTTGTATTGTCACGACCCGAAAGAGCACGTGACTGGCCCTTGAACCATATGAAGTCTATAGGACCCCATCTGATCCAAGTAAGCCAAAAGCCCAGCAATCTAAAACCATTTAAAGAGTAAATAAGGAAAACTGTTTTTGAAAAGTAAGGAAATCATGTTTGAAAATCAAGTTTTTAAATAACTAAGCCGAATATGAATTTTTAAAATGTGTAATTTTTCCTGAAAATTTCGGCAGAGTTTCCTTTGTAAAAACTGGCCCCGAACGGGGTACAACAAGAATAATATATATAACATGATAAAAGGCATCCCCAAGCGGGAGCTAGCTCTTCGTCAATCGACGGTCACAACCACGCAAGCAATAATAATATACAACGCCAAGGGGCGAGGATCAAAACTGAAAAGAAACTCAAAAACCGCCAGAAAACCGCAATACTACAAGCGCGACTCTAAGGTCGAAATAATACAACACTGATTTCTAAGTCTGAAACAAACTACAAGTTTTGGTTGATGGACAATTCTAGATACAATAAATAATACATGAACAAGGGCGGTTCTGATACAAAAGAACCCACCAATCCAAGCAAGTCACCCATAAGGAAGCAGTGTGCCAGAAATGCCGCTATGGAATCTGTACGGCAAACCTGCAAGGACTGGGGCACAACGGGGGTGAGTTGCCAACTCGTGAATAGAAAGATATCTACAAGCAGAAATCAAATGCATGACCCATCCTAGGTCAAAATGATCAGATATACATAAACCTCAATATGAATAAAGCTGAAGCATGCTAAACTGGCAATGTAATCTCTATACATGAGTGTAGTGCCAAGTGCTCGTGCTAGTGCCTCAGGTAATCGCATGTCATGAATATGAGGTATAACCAATGTAATCAAATCTGCACACTCGTGGATCCCATCCACTCGTCACCCACTGACAATAACCACCATGCATGTAAATATCATGAATCATGTGCATGGGAAATAATATGAGGATATAACCACCCGTGTCCCTCGCGACACATCAAAATCATGGAACCAGGGTGCCCAGCATCGACACCCGAAAACATCATGAAAACTGTGCCCAGCATCGGCACGTAAATCCTCATATATCGGGCTCCGTCAGTCCGGATCGGCCCGCGGGCTCTGTCTGCGGTATCGGCCCTCGGCCCCGGCAGTATGCCCAAAACATCTATCGACTCTGGTCGGTATCCTCCGGATAACCGTCAGGTCCAACCAATCACCGGTAGGTACTCGCCCGCCTCCAGGCTCAATCGGCAAAGCTCATCGATCATCTTGCCGAGGGGAACCATACCGGGTCCACCATGTACCCGCAATCGGCTCATCCACGCCTCGATTCGGGTTACACATGTCGCTCTCAGCACCGAGAAAACACATGGTGGACGCACTGAAATATCATATCAAGGGTAACCGGGTTTTTAAAGAAATGACATATTCTCTTTTGAAATACCCTCGGTTCCCAAATCCAGAAATATCATAGAAACAACATATCTCAATGCGTACAGTCAAAGCATGATGTATGCGGCATGTAACAGTAATGCAAGCATATCAGTAAGTCATGCAACATGGAATAATAATGTGCACATGTCGAGGGAGACCGCTCTTTTAAAAGGAATCTGTTTTTAAAGAGTATCTTGCGGTTCCCAAATCCCCAATCAAGCTAGAATCATCTATATATGTGTACAGGTATAAGTGTACAATATGCCATGCCAGAATCATATCACGAATGCAATAGTACTATAGTGTAGTGACATGGCAATTATCGATGATGAGTGTGTGAGCCGGCAACAAGTGTACGTGGAACATATGCATCATCGATAATGGTGCTGGTGTCCTAGCAGCATGACTGAAATATAACCACAGTACAAGCGATGCAATGCAAATAGCATGAATATGCGGAATCGAATAATCAACGCAAAAGTAAAGAATCTACACCAATCTGTACAAGTCATGCAGGGGTGCCATTTGAAATAAGACGAATCAGGGCTTTTGGAAAAACAAGGGCTACGGTGTTTTAAAAAAAGATACATCATTTGAAAATATCCGTATGACCCTTCTGCCTATCTTTAAAATATCCCCGATTCGTTAGTTTGAAATAGGTATGACTCGGTCCAGTCTAATGTCTACTAAGTAATCTAGACAGGAGGGGTAAGAAACCACCTAATCTGAGTCAAAATATATAGATATGATAGTCGGTGATCCCGCCTCAATAACATATCGTAAGATATCCTCGAGTCATGAGTGCGGATCTATCATCAATATCGGCGCATACGGTAGATCGTCGTACGGCATCCCAAGAGCTGGGTAGGGGTCAATATCACAATACCTCATCACATATCAGGTATCACTATCATCAGATCGCATAATCTGGGGTACTACTCTAAGTCTAGTACAAATCGATACCATCTATAAAAATATGAATGCGGGTAAAGCACATGTCCAAAGGCCCGCTAAAACTATCATATCGCACCTCGAAGACAAGCTATGTCACATCGCCGATCTCACGGCCTCACATCAAGTATCATCTCAAACCACGTATCATCCTCCAATCCCGTATATAAACACATAGTCCCATACCCATGTGTAGATATACGCACCATCATATGCACTCTAATAAATGAAAGAATGAATGCAAGTATGTGTGTAAATGTATGTGTGAGTGCAACCACTACTCTAGAATTCGCACTATACTAAACCAATATATTCTTATCATCAAAATATCATTATTACCATCAATAACCCTAAACAACACAATATAAATATTCGTGTGTATATGTATTCGTATACATCACCACGGACTGCGGGGGTGCTATACGCCATCCACCCGATTTCTCCCCGTAGATATAAATCTACTCACCTTGCTTCTCGTGTGCCAAAGCCGATGTCGCTATCTTCACCTCCTTTGCCTCAACATCACGCGGGGTACCTACAAGTATATCACAATGCTAAAGCACATGAAAATCACATCGGAAACCAAAATAGCACACGCTACCCGCATAGGTAAAAACCTATCGACTCGCATGTAAACACAATCAAAATCCACTTGTCGTTGACGTCCAAACGCCACCCGACAGGAATGAATCACCAAATACCAAAATCCATGCTAAAACAAGTCCCAAATTATACACCAACATAGGAAAATCAACCCAGATTTCACCCTAGATGGAATCAGTCAAAACTAGACATACTCAGGGTCAAAACTAGAGGAAATGGGGGCATGCACAGAAACGAGGCAATTCCTTAAAATACCTTATTTTAGAATTTTCCATAATTTTTCCCCATTTATCTGTATTTAATTATACCAGAATATTAAAATATTCATTAAAATAATATTAAATTATAAAATTTCCCAAAAATCATATTTTATTATTTTGAAGACGTTACATGTATGGAGAGCAATCTCGCGTATTACGATACGAAGCATCCAGAAAGCTGTTTCAGATGCGAATGGCCCCTGGCACACCAGTAGGAGACCATGTTCTGAAGATGATAACTCTCATAGAAGAGTTTGAGAACCTTGGGTGGACAATGGACAATGAGCAATATACGGATATTATTCTGCAGTCTCTCCCCTCCACCTTTGCTCAATTTATAGTTAACTTCAACATGCACAACATGGAGAAGCAACTACCTAAACTCCTTAATATGTTAAGGAGTGCAGAGAGCACGCTGAAGTCAGTGAAGACTCCCATTTTGAGAGTTGGGCCATCTTCCTCCTCTCGCCCGAAGGCTAAGGCCAAGGGAAAGATGAAGAAGAAACCCACCAAACCTAAGGGTGGAGTCAAAAAGGTTAAGGGGAAAGAAAAGGCCAAGGCTGGGGAATCGGGGAAAGGGAAATGTTATCACTGTCACAAAACAGGACACTGGAAGCACAACTGCACGGAGTACTTGGATCTCAAGAAGAAGCATGGGGATGCTTCCGCTTCAGGTGTGTTTGTGACAGAAAACTGTTTTTCAATAAACTCTGCTTCCTGGGTATTAGATACCGGTTCAGGTTCTCACATTAACAATTCTATGCAGGGGCTGAGAAATAACAAGGTTTTGAAGACAGGTGACCATACTCTCCGTATTGGAAATAGTTCTAATGTACATACAGTTGCAGTGGGAGAGTATCACTTGGGGCATCCACTTCTCGGCTATATCGCACAAGGTGAATGGGAGAGGACGCAGACGCATAGCATCCACAGAAAGCTGTGAAGTACCCATCATTGCGCATACATTTTCAAATTTGGTAATAAAGACATATGCGTCTTCAGACTCGAAACCGTGATATTTGGGTAGAAGATTGATGTATTGGGGTTTTATTTCAAAATTATCCTCGTTGGCTGGTTGAATGGTGAGGCAGGTCGAAAGAGGACCTCGCATAGGATAGCATCTCTCCTGGAGAGAGATGTGAGGTGGATTCTGCGCACCTGCGGACGGTGGCAGAGTGGTGGTAAAGAAGTTCGATGGAGAAGCGTCCATCAAAGTGGGTGTGGTGGTGGGTAAAGAAGAAGTAAATGTAGAATTACCGACTTCGGAGTCGATAGGGGGAACGCGAACTAAACGGGCACTAGAATCCCGTGTCCAGCCTATCTTGCACTAAAAGGTTTAGCACAAGTGGCAGCGTTAAGATAATTAGAGAAAATGATAAGTTGGTGTTTGTTTTGAAAAAGATACGGATTTTTGAAAAAAAATGCAAATCATAAGCAACCCTAAAATCTAGTGGTCACCTAAGTCAAGTCTCTAGACCGCTCCTAACTGCCAGAAGACAAATCGTAGGATCAATCCTCTGCTACCTCTTTGTCTCTCCTGTGGCCAGGTAAGTGCCAGGTAAGTGGGAGGTTCTCCACTACGTAAGTAGTGGGCTTAATTAAGTAACCATTTGCCTTAGACACACTTGCCTTAGACACCACAAAAGAAATGCGGATAAGAAATAGATTACCCACGACCTCCTTCTGTCCTAAGTGAGCACGACGGTCCTTAGAGTCAAGTCTAGATTTCTTTTAGTTAATGAGGGTAATGCGGATGCAGTTTTATGATTTTCGGGGCTTAGGAAGGGTAATGAACTCCCCACCTAATCTGAATTCGGTCTTTGCCCCTTAATTTCCGTATTAAAAATACAAACAACCAAGATCAAACACGCACAATTTTATTTTTGCGGCGCTGCGAATTTTTGCAAAGAAACCTGCAGAAATTGGGTTAATGGAGCAGATCGAGGAAGACATAAGAAAGTAAGAGGGATACCAGAGAAGTTTCGTGTAGCGATGCTACAGTAACACCACGGATCCGCCGCGTTAAGCTTCTCTTGCCGCGATTCCGCCGCAAGTCAGAGGGCTCCCTGCACAGAAATTTTAGCAAATGCTTCTGTTGCCTCCCTGAGCTCTCTGGAATATTCAGAAAATTTTTCCTCGAGCTCCACAGATTCCAGATTTCCTTACAACAAATCACAACGAATCGTTTAGTATTTGTGCGAATTTAGATCTAAAAATTCTGATGGAATAAAATTTTCAACTTAAATTTCAAAAACGAACAAATTAGCAAACTATCCCAGGCAGCGGCGCCATTTGATTGAATGAATTCTTTGTTCATGTAGGTAAAAAGATGTACAGAAATCACAACCAAAGAAATTTTTGACCGCAATCAATAACGGTGTCGATGTAGCACGTTAGTGAATATGGATCGTCCGTAGGGAAAGTGTGATCCGTTCGAATTTGAATTAGATGAATTGAAAATTAAAGAAAAGAGAAAAAGACAATTCAATTCAAGATTATAAAAGTGAATTTCAAGAATTATCTAGATCTAAATCTAATATCAAGAAAACATTAAAATCAAGAATCAAGAATTGATAATATCCAATCGAATTAGATTTCAAGAATTGAAGTGAGGCTCGTAGGAATCGATCGAATCTATAAACGTGATGAAAACTAGTGATTACGTTTTCTTATCCATTAATGATTTGATGCTAGATCGTTGACGATCTATCGTGGTTTAAGGATCTTTCGAACAAACTAGGGTTTCTTCATCTTATCCTTTGTCCTTTTGATGAATCTCATTCAAAAGCTAACCTCTAGTAAATTGAATTACCGATTGTTGATCTCTAGTTACGAGTGAAAATAATCAAGAACGCGTCTCACTCGAAACTAGATTGTCGATGATTCAATTTACAAGAGTTTACAAAACTTATAGGAATTAAGAATCATTTCAAGATCTAATCATCATCATCTATTGATTCTCTCGACTCCTCCACGAGCGGAGTTTTACTCAAACATTATAATAAAGAACACAATCAAGAATCGAGATCTAATCATAATGCTCAAATAGAAAAGTAAGCAAGATAAAGAAATTTCACCTTTTATTAATCATCAATTTTGTTACAATTCTCTCAAGATCTACAAGAGGAAAGAACTCGATCGTTGATTTGGCTTCGCACATCTCCTTGAGTCGCGGATCGTCTCGAGGATCACTTACGCCGTTGAAGTCCGGCGTCGCCTCTAAAAGGTTGAAGGCTTCTTGCTTGAATTGTACTTAAAGATCTTGAATTTTCGGCTTTGGTGAGTGGATTAGGGTTAGGGTTTGAATGCACAAGTTGTGTCACTCAACTTGTGGGTGGAATGATCAAAAATTCAAAAACCTTAGAATAGAAGCTTTAGGGTCCTTTTTATAGCCTTAGGATTGGGATTAGCTTCCTTTAGAAGCTAAGTTAGGATTAGCTTCACTTGCAAGCTTGGTAGTTAGGTAGAAGCTTCTAGGCTTAGGTACTTAGCTTCCTTTGGAAGCTTGGAAGTGTTTAGCTTGAACACAAAGCTTTGCTATTCGGACAGAAGCTTCTGGAGATCTCTGGAATTTGCATTGGCTTGAAGAAGTGTGGGCTTTGAATGGAGAAACCTGACGAAGTTCTGCCGATGACGTGTCTTTATGGCCACGGATCCGCCGAGCGAAGGCCCTTCTGGCCGCGGATCCGCGGCCCATTGATGGTCTTGGGGCTTGATCTTTCTGTGCTGATTTTGTGCTGTTCTTGTGGCACTTTTTTGATGTGTGGAATATTTTTTCACTTTCTTGGTCACTGCCAGATTACAAGTCTTGGACTTGAAGTATTTTTCTCAGCACATTTAACCATTTTGGTTCTTTTCCTGGAATTTCCTGCACAGATTCTCGAGACAAGTGTTGCGCTATACAAAGATTATGCGATACAATGATAAACACTCAATTTCCCTCAAAATGTTGGTTTTAATGTATAACACAAGTAATTTGGTATTTTACGGATGTTTTGCTAATATGTGCTATATTTATTCCGAACACCTATAGATGAGTGCAAAAGATAGGGAAATTGACGTGTTAAAAATGCATTATTTTCGACTGATCACTATGCGGGGAGATGCATTGCTTGGGAGACTCCAGATACGAGTATAGCCATTGGAGCCCAGTCCATACAGCCATGATGAGACGAGTCCAAAGGAGTCGACAGTAGAGAAAGGTGGAGTAAGAGATCCGTACGAGATCTTGATGAGATGACGTTCTACTCCGCCGAGATCAGAGATGTGATACGCAAGAAGAGGCGTTGACTATGGGTGTATCTTCCAGAAGGAGCTACGATGAGTATGCAGCCGTTCCAGAACAAGAAACAGATTTAGTAAAGGACTATGTCTTTCGGCCAGTTCGGCAGCAACGGGATTTTGGGAGTGACTTCGACAGGACCTTTTTGGAAAATTACGCGAGAAGACATAGACCCAGGAGCAGTCATATTGTATACACCCAGCAGGCCAGAGTTCGACATCGTTGACGAGACATGTTTCGAGTGACCACGACAATTGGCCAGAGACTCTTAGAGGATGTGCTTGAGCGAGACTATTCCGCCATACTGGATTTCGGTATTTTGGGTGATTTAATGCAGGATTGAGTTTTGATGACCGAGTTTCATGATATTTGCTTTTGCGCACCATGGTTGCACCTACTGGGTATCTACGTTTTGTGCATAGTTATTGCACTTGAGATGTGTTTTCATATACCGTCGTGTTGATTTATGAGTTGCGCATATTTATTGCACTTGAGGTTGATTTTGATTTCACGCCTATGGTATGCATGTGATTTGACTTATGCTTTCGGCATAGTTTTCATATACTTTTAGTATTTTGAGTCGATTTTGTGCATGCTGATGCCGAGATTTTATACCATGGTGTACCTGATTGGATTGAGGTTTATTATATACCATCGATTTTGATTATGATATTTGATATTGTTTTCATGCACCTTGTGCACTGGATTTGGATTCTTGCGCATCCTTGGGCGCTTGAAGCGATTTTGGTACACGCCAGATGCACTAAATCGAGATTCTTCGTGCATATCAGATGCACCTGTTTTTGCTGTCAGGCACGCACGTTGCCTTTGATAGGTGGTTCGTGTACACCCGTTGCACTTAGATGTTGATTCTGTGCATATGTATGGCATATTCATGGATTTCGATTTCCGTGCGCACCAGACGCACGCGGCATTCTTATGCATATTTCGGGATTGATTTTTGGAGCAGTACGTTTTATGATATTTGCTATTTGTTTTCGTACTGGGCAGTATTAGTCAGAGGACAGTACCTGAGTATATTTTTGCATGCATTGATAGTTATCGAAGGGATTTCTAAAAAGAGAGCTATATTCTCAGTATTTACCTACGTGTCTGATATAACACGAAACATTTAAAACAAAGGAACCCTTGTAAATTATTTTCAAAACGGCGGGACGTGCATATTTAACAAAAGATATATACATATATGATTATTTTTTTACAATAGATGTCCGCCCCTGTGCAGTGTTATGCGCATCGCACAGCACCACGAACGGTTTGGCATGCATTTCCTTCAGATATTTACATTTATAGTTTTGATGTATATCATATTGGTTTCATTTTGGATTTGACATTTGTGTCTTCACCATGACTCCGATGATTGCGGGATGCTTGAGGAAGTTTTGTTTTTGAGTTATCTGCTCATTGTTCATGCGCATGCATTGCGCTATGATGCGTTTTATGTATTGATGATTTCGGAGCCCCGACGAGTTGGACTTTTACTGAAATGTTTTAGTATTTAAGGGGTTTAAATTTAAATTCAGAGATCGAATTTCTTTAAGGGGGGAAGACTGTAACATTTCAGAAAAATAAAATATTATTTTTGGGAATTTTTATAATTAAATAATAAAATATTGAATATTTTAATAAGGCGATATAATTAAATACCGATAAATTAGAAAAAATTCGGAAAATTATGGAAATTACTGAAAAGAGGGTGTTTTATGTGATTTATGCAAATTATGAATTTTTATGACTATTTATATTCACTTTTAACGCTAATCGCGATTAGATATCGCTAATCGCGCATTAAGCGCGATTTGTGCACATGGCATGCACCATATCAACTTTACACTTGTGTTATATTTTCTACATGGCTTTCGTGTTTTGTTTTGGTTTCTATCTAGAGAAAAGAAAAGAAAAGGAAAAGAAAAAGAATAAGAAAAGTCAAAGAGACACAATGATTGCAAGAGGGATGGGCATGAGAGAGAGAGAGGGTGAGAGGTCAACCAAGCATGGCTCTCATTTCATTTCCATTCATCATTCATCTTCTTCATCTTTTCTCTCCTCTCTCAACTCCCATGGCAACACCTCCTCCCTCCCCTTTTCAAGCCTCACTTCATCACCAAAATTCACCGAAAGCCTATCTCATTTTCATTAAAGATGTTCACCAGCTCAAGGGAAGCACATTGGACCAAGAAAAATCGAATTTTGAGGACTTTGGGCAACTCAAGAAAATTCTTGAGTTGCCAATTGAGGTAATTTCTTCACCATTGTTATTGTTTTTCATTCACCTTAGTTTCTATTGTGAGTTAGAACCGATATATCGATGTTTAGTGAACTTAGAAAGTTCCTAGAAAGGATTTTAAGAAATGTTGAATTGTAAAGTGTAATTGAGATTAGTAGAGACCTAATGACCCTGTAGGGATTTTATCTTGGACCGAAACCATAGAATAAACACGGAATACGAATTTAGAAACCCCGACATCGGAAAAACTGTGAAATTTTGATGGTATTTGGAATCTGCTAACACTCGGGGACCTGAAAAATTATTTAGCAAGGACAGTGATGCATGCAGGCAACCTAGAACCCCCCACTGAAACCCTAGCCCCTACCTCCCTAACCTGGCCACAGATTTAACCCAGAAGGCAGCAATTTGCGGCCTGGGTCCCACCATTTTTGTTCGTGCTTCGTCTGTAGCTCCAGTATCTATAATCTAAACCCTCCACATATGCAAAATTGGATAATTTGGCCTAGGGTAAAAACTGGGACTAGTTTCATGATTTGTTGTTTTATTTCGAGGTTTTTTTTTGCGTATTGTGAATTCTGTATCTATGTTTTACCTCGATCACTTGACGTTTGTACGACGATATCGAGTGTTGTTGGTGCTTTTGAAGGCGTGGTCCATAGGTTCTAACCTGTAGGCCTTTAACGTGTCGTTTTGGTTTTCCGATGTGATTTTTATACGCATTTACGATTGGATTATATGTGTAGGTACCCCACGTGATATCGAGACGTTGAAGATGAAGTTGGCGGCATCGGCATCGGCATTAGAAGCAAGTTGAGTAAATTTATATCTACGGGGAAAAGTCGGGTGGATGGCGTATAGCACCCCCGCAAAGTTGTGAGAAAAGAATGGGATATGATATATATACTTTTATATGTTAGGGTGTGATATGAATCTTAGCAAGAATGTTTTAGGGGATTAGGGTTTAGTGTTAGAGAGTATGGATGAAAGGACTCTAGTCGATTTCTTAGTCCCGAAACCCTAGGGTAAAGATTTGCATACATGCACATACACATACTCGCATACTTTGACTTCCTTGTGCGTATTGGGGACATATTTATATTTGTATTCATATGCTTGGATGACGAGAATGTTATATGATACTTGGGAATGAGTCGATCTGATCGGGCATGATGCCGTGAGATATTTAATACGCGACCGAGATATGTCATGATGTTATAGCGGGTCGTTGGACGACGATACTATGTTGATGATATATTTATGATAGTTGACATGTGATTGAGATATGAGATAAGATATGTTAAGATATTTATAATGGATCGCTTGGGCGATGTATACTCCTATATGATGATAAGTGTTGATGTCATCGGATTGTATGAGGCTGTAGATCAGTAGCCAGATCATGATTATGTTGATGATATTAGTATTATACTAGACTTAGAACAGTACCCCCTGTTCACGATATGTGATGATAAGGATATTAGATGAGTAATGAGATAAATGTTATATTTGACCCGTACCCAGATTTGGGATGCCGTACGATAGATTTACCGTACGAGAGATAGTTGTGAGGATAGATCCGCACTCCTGACTCGAGAATGTCATATTATTTATTGTATCGTACGTGATACTATTGAGGCGAGATCACCGACTACTAGATATATATAGATTGACTTAGACTTAGGTGGATTTCCTTACCCTTTTGACTGGGCTCGAGTCATACACTTTTTCAAAAGTGGGGAGTCGTAAGTATTTATGAACCGAACTGTATGACTCATATTTTGGGTAGGTATAGCTTTCAGTGTTGCTGTTACTATATCACTTTCTGTATATTCATGATGTTTTCATCGCATTGCATGCTTGTGCATATGTTATCTGTAATTATCATGAAACCCTGCTGTCAGGACACTAGCATCATTACCGATGATGCGTATGCTCCACATACACTTGCTTGCCGGCTCACACACATCTTCATCGGTAATTGCCCTGTCACGTACACTTTAGAAAATACTATTCCTTGACATAGCTTGCTAGTTGATAGTTGTGATATGTTATAGCTTTCACATGCTAGTTTAACTATTGCATTAATTGCATGCTATCAGATGCATTCATATATTCATTGGTCATGCAGTATTATGGAGATTTGTGCCGATATTCACTGTTTACTTACTCTTGATTTTGGATTTCGGATTTCCATGAGATTTCGGGATTTGGGGGAAAACCGCAAGAATATATAAACTTCTCTCTCCCTCTTTTGAAAATGCAAGTTGCGGTTTTCTCGTGATGTATGAGTCGTCCACCATGAGTTTTCATAGTAGCTGTTGGATTTCGAGACCCGATTCGAGGAGACATAGGAACCATCTCGGGTACATGGTGGACCCGGTATGGTACCGCGGGGAGAGATTGATTTTCATGGTGGATGATGAGCCTGGCAGGGGCAGACTGCCTACCGGTGATAACATTTGGACCTGGCAATTCTCTGGAGGATACCTACCGGAGTCATGAGATGGATATAGGCCGATCCGTACTGCCGGAGCCCGCGAGCCGATCCCGCAGATGATACAGAGCCTGAGATATATGAGGATTTACGTGCCGATGCTGGGCACAGATTTATGTTTTGTGTCGATACTTGACACTGACTTCTCTGTTGATTTCTTGATGTATTCTGTTTCCATTCGTCATGCATTCATACATCATATATCTGATATGTTGCTAGCTGAGGTACTGACACGAGCATGTAGTATTAAACTTATACATTGCTGGACCAGGATATTTATTTGAGGATATTACTTGATATGACCTAGGATAGTGTCATGCATGCGATTTCTACTCGTAGATGTTTTCTACTGACGAGTTCGCAACTCACCCCCGTTGTGCCACAGTTTCTTGCAGGTCTTGCCGCACAGGTTTCGTTGCGGTTTTGCTGGCACACTGTCCCTTCCGGGTGATTGCTTTGGTAGGTGGGTTCTTTTGTATCAGGACTACCGTTTTATATTTGTTATTTCAGTTGTATCTAGTAAAAACACCATCAACCAGACTTGTATTATTTGATCGATATAGAAGACCGGTGTATATTATTTCGACCTTAGAGTCGCGCTTGTATTATTATGGATTTCATGTTGTTTAAGTTTCCTTTTCAGTTTTGATCCTCACCCTTCGGTGTTGTATATTATATTGCATTGTGTGGTTTTGTCCGACGGTTGGTGAAAAGCTTGCTCCCGCTTGGGGATGCCTTTATTCATTATATATGCTTTATCAGGTTTGTGCCCGTTTGGGGTCAGTTTTTACAAAGGAAACTCTGCCGAAATTTTTAGAAAAGACTTGATATTTTAAAAAATGCATATTTCGTCTTATGTTGTTAAACTTCTTTAAATTAGTTTTACTTCACTCTACTGCTTTACTTGGTTTGGATTTCTGGGTTTTGGCTTACTTAGATTACGTACGGCTCGAGACGTTTCGTAATTTAAGTGCCGGACATGTTCCATACTTTCCGGGTCGTGACACACACCCTACCACCTTCTTAACAGATCCATATCATATTCTGATGAAGTCAAAGGCCATGACTGTCATATCAAAAATAGATGATCTATTTCCGCTATACTCGCTTTAGTCTATAAATAGACAAGATACTTGTCCACTATGCTTCCGCTGCTCCCACTGACTACAGCAACCCTCTGGCAGGGTCCTATACACGTGTACTGTAGGGTTCCTAGGCACCCTAATGAGGTCTCACAAGGCATCAACCATGCCAATTTCAAATTTTGCGGTGTCGAGAAACTCTAGAGTACGGATCGTTGGCTAGAATTCTAGGCGAAAAGTAAACTAGTTAACACTTAACTATAAGAATACGGAAATACAACCTTTGTAGATCCGGTGCTCCACCTCCACGGCTCCGCAATGAAGTCCTCTCCGCTGTCTAAATCGAACCATGACTCTCACGGTGGTTTCATCGGAGAAAAGACCGGGCTAGGTCGTCGACAACGTGCCGAAGATGATCTACGTCGAAGCATCACTAGATCAAGCTCCACCTTCACCAAGCCATGAAAACTTGTGAAGGAAACACACTTTACTACTTGGCAAGAGGTAGAGGATGAAGAAATAGGAAGTGGGTAGACTTTAGAATTGGATTTCTCACTCATTCTCATCACTTGCCATTAATGGAGCAAGCTTTCTTCATGTGAAGAAATGAAGAAGAAGAAAGTTATGATAAGTTAATTAAAAATTGGAAAAGAAATGAATACTTATCATATTAGAACCATGGTTAGGTGTAGAGAATCAATCATGGTTAAAAGAAATGGTTAGGGTTAAGCATGAGACAAAATTGATGACAAAGTCAAACATTCATGAAAGTTCATGAAAGAATAAAAGAAAGCCACCAATTCTTCTTATGCAAAATAATTTCCAAAAAGGAATAAATGATTAATTTAAGAAAATAAAACCCTAATCATTTAGTTAACCATGGTTTAATCCTTTGCACTTAACCAAGTAGGCATGCATCATCAACCATGATACAAACAAGTGCACAAAATCATATCGCATATGCAATGCGCACATCCGAGTGAGAAAATCCATTCAAAGTGAACCGATACTAGTTAATGCAAAGTAATATATCAAATATATATAATTATACATTAAATCATTAAATCAACATTTGATTCAATGATCCGGTCATGTCGCACATAACCGACTGGTATCAATAGTAACAACTTATCGAATCAACACTTGATCCGATAACCCGGCTATATCGCATATAACCGATCAATGTCACATCACGAGAATCGAATACAGTATTACATACTGGTATTATTCTCGGTCCCGCACATATCTCATATGCGCTCCTATTTCGTTTCGCTTGAGCCAGGAAACCTCTGTGTAGGACTCTAAAGACTCGTCAATACGCCGGCAGCAGATGATGATCATATCAAACATCCACAAGCCGCAAGCGGTCTGCTAAACTTAACGGCCACTCGGGTATTGAGCGATCAGAAGATCGACGAGCAAGCCCGCTCACACTCCTGTGAATCCAACCAGTAACACTTCCGTACAGTCCGGACTGATCGTCTGATATGTCGCATATCTCACCTAGGTGTGATAAACGTCAGACCCTAATAGCTCGATAAGTCGTGTCGATATGAGGTCTATAACAATTCGAGAAACTACTGGTAACACTTACCAGTAAATCTCAGCAACCCTGGCCAGGGATTTCCTGTTATAGCCAATCGCACACAGCGCAACATCAACTCCCTATACCGGGAGAGACGAATCCCCTCCTATCGCTCATTGCCTCCATGTGACTCGGGACTGTACCCAAAAACCACCGTTTTGCACGCCCTCTTGGACGTGGTAAGATGGAAATCAAAGCACAGTGGGAACCACACAAGACTCTATGACGATCTCGGGTCAACAGACTACTCTGTACCAGTGTCACCACAGAACTTCCATCTGACATGAGGTATAATACCATCTGGGAGTTCTCGGCGAGTCCGTCCAGTGTACCCAGTCTCTACTGAGCACCCGTATATCATCTCTGATGTCAAACACCAATGGATATGGGATCATCCATCGCCCATCTGTATGGGTCGAGAAGGTATACGCTAGTCTACTCTGGTATATCGATGCCCCGTCTCGATACACCCACGACTAGGGACTTTGAAGGATGTACTTATGGACTACAATGTCCCCACTAGTATGATCCGCATCATAGTCCAGGTAGTCAAGTACAGATCCTAAGGGCTTTACCAACATGTAACAGGTAGACAATCAGTGTACACGTTAAGGTAAAGATCAACCAGATAGCATACTATCATGTCGAGCAAGAAAGTCCTCCCTATATATGTCCCAGCATCCACTACAATATACATCCTATGTATAGTAATGGCCTCTAGGGCATACATATAACTAACAATCTCCCACTTGCACTAGGGCCTTCTGATAGCAGTGCTTGCAGTATCTCATACTTAACCATCCTATAATAGTCTCTCTCTGGGAACAGGCCTTTGTGAGTGGATCCGCTGTGTTGTCCTCTGAGTCTACTCTCCTAACCTCGATCTCCCTGGAGATCAACCATCTCTATGATCAGGTGACACTGCCTTAGAATATGTCTGGATCACTGATGGGACGGACGTTCCTTGGCATAAGCCACAACTCCATTGTCTCACAATGGTTGGAACGTAGTTCATCTCATGAACCAATATACACCCAAACATCCTCCTTGGTAGTATCTTAAGTAGCGATGTATCCTGCCTTTATCTTCTAGTATGCCACGGTATCTAGCTTGGAACTCTTCCAACATACCGTCCCTTTACTGAGGGTAAAGACAATGCCTGCGACTGACATTCAGTCGTCCTTATCACCCTGGAACCCTTCCAGTGATTCTCCTCAGGATCAGTTGATACCATCTTACTACAACTAGTGAGTATCCTAACATCCAATTAGATCTATCTCATAGATGCAAATCCAGGATTTAGGAGGTATCACTTTGATCCTTTATGGAGAATCATTGTGATAAGCGGAGATTGACCGAACGTAGCATAGGAAACTACTTCCCTATCAAGAGTATGTCATCCACATACTCTACGAGGATCGTCACCATACTCCCTACTACCTTCTTGTTTATACAAGGTTCATCTACCATTTTGATGATGTCAACTTCTTTGACTAATCCATCAAAACAGATGTTCCAACTCCGCGATGCCTGCTTTATCCTATAAAGCATCTTGCATACGTTTCCGCTGCTCCCACTGTCTACGAAGCCCTCTGGCTGTGTTCTTATAGACGTTCTCTTCTAAATCATCATTTAGAAAAGCAGTCATGACACCCATCCGCCAGATATCGTAGTTATGGTATGTAGCCGTGGCAAGTAGGACCTGGATGGACTTAAGCATAGGCACTGAAAAGGTTTCATCATTATCCACGCCTGGTTGATGACAAAAACCTTTAACAAGTCTAGCTTTGAAAGTCTCAACTTTTCCATCTACACCAAGTAATCTTCTCAAGATATACTCGCTCCTGATGGGGATTTAACCCTTCAGATATAGCACCCAAAGTCCATACTTTGTTGGTGTACATGGATTCCATCTCAGATCACTAAGCATCCAGCCATTCTTACAGAGTCTTACTCCTGATGGCCAGCTCGAAACTAGTTTGGTCATCATCTTATGATGCAATCCTCGCTCCCACTGTCATAGAGAAACCGAAGTATCTCTCATGTGGGTGAGGAACCCTACTAGATTGGCGGAGAGGCTGAGGTTCGTTGGAATCTACTGAATCCTTTGGTTCTATCAAATCATCAGCTGTAGTTTATATAGCTGGAACCTTTCCAGTTCTACATTACAGACTTTGCCTCGAGCTTGTCCAGATTTTGCTTTTAGACATAGGCCGGACAACCCCAAATCTTAACTAGCTTAAGACATGGGCTCTTCCCTTTCCATATCACATATGAAATGGTAGGCAACTGACTTGATTCGAACCCTATTCAATAGGTATGCAACTTCTCAAGTGCATAACTCCCAAAAGGAAATAGGTAACTCAGCAGTACTCATCATAGAGCACACCATATCATATAGGGTGTATCTGCTCCGCCCCGATATACCATCATGCTATGGTGTATACGGAGGAGTAATGCTGAGAGAGAATCTCATTCTCCTTTAGAATAGTCCAGGAATTCCGTGCTCAAGTATTCTCCTCCTTGATCTCATCAAAGGACATAATACTTATACCCGTATCGGTTCTCTACTTCTAGCTTATATTCTGTGAATATCTCAAAAGGTTCGGACTCATATTTCAACAGGAACATATGACTGAATCTTGAGAGATTATCAGAGAATGTAATGAAGTAAAAAGAACCAGTCTTGGCATGTGTAGTCAGGGGACCTGCATACATCAACATGTATCATCCCAAGAGTTCACTAACTCTTTCTCTGTTTCCAATAAACAGAGCTTGTGTCATTATATCTATGTGACATGACTGGCAAGTTTCACAAGATGTAGATTCAAACTGATTTAAATGTGCATCTACATGTAACTTCAGCTAGTCGGGTCATATTGATATGACCTAGTCTACAATGCCTCAAGAAGGATCCGTTCATTTCTGAACTTTTCCTCTTTTGTGTGTTCCATATACTTAAGAACTGTAGTTTGATTTAGAACATCAATGTTTTTAGATAACGTGCCTGAACCGATCAACTTTTGATATAGGAAATGTTCAAAACATTATCCAACAATACAAAATTTTATCATTTCTTTACTAATAAAGAGAGTGATATGATTTTGTATATCAGGTTCGGTATCTAACAACATTCGTTCAGAATCAATGTATTTGTAATACAGGGTGACAGTGACCAACAGACTTGGCTGCAACACTTGCCCCGTTTTCTGTCTCATGAAACTTATCACCCGTTCTCAGTTTTTCTACCCTTTTGCAGCCCTATGTAACAGATTACATATCTGGGATCCTGATCCGGTATCATATACCAAGGATGCGGAGGATACTGAGAAACAGTTCTGTATAATGAACACACCCGAAGATGATGCATCAACATGCACTCTCTTCGTTTGGGCGGCACGGGAATTCTGGTAATCCCCAATTTCCTGCTCGGTCTTATAACAATTATAAGTTGGAGCGGGACCAACGTTCCCCAGCTCAGTATAACAAGTGGGTTCGGTCAATAATCCGTATTATTATCTTGATTAAGGCGTGATATGGTCGCTACCTGGAGAAAGAGAGAAGAAAACACTCAGCGTGCGCTCTTGCAAGAATAGATTGGTTATTATTTTATCTAATCAGGATGGCTCCCACTGCTTTTTATCAAATCTTCCTTCAAACCCTAAAAGGAAAGACTAGCCGGGATTAATTACACACTACAAGTTCGCCAATCTTTCAGCCAGGCCAGTGTCGGTACTTTGAGGGAGGTCCCCCGTGCTTTCGCACGAACCTAATTAATGTAAACCTCGTTTTCCCAGAGGCGTAACCTCGTTGACACCTTTCTAGACACCTACTTGATCGGCTAATTGTAATGTGTAAAACTCTCCCAGGAGTAACTCTTACTCGCAGCGGGTATCGGGATCCAACTATCTCATAGAAGGTATGCAATCTCATTGCAAATTTCAACACTTGAAATTCCCGATAATATTTGCCCCTAGCTCGCTATGACCTTGACGCATGCCAAACAACCCATAGTCTGCTAGTCAAGTTCAACCCATACATTTCTTGATTGAATTAAACCCACCCGCACGACCCTTGACGCATGCCAAACAACGCCGTACGAATACCCTAATCCAATCGCATCATATGCTAGCAGATAAGCACTAGTTAGCTACCGTACAATACGCCTTGACGCATGCCAAACAACCGCAGCACGAATACTAACTAGTACTTATCTGAAATGACGGAGGGCTACGACAGGTTTTTCTGAAAACCTATTGCGTAATGAACTTGATATCGTCGTAGAATCAAATGATTTTAAAATGGAGTTTTTTTGAGGCTTTTCTAGTTTTGCTAAAGGAGTCACTCCCGGTGAAGGGATCGTCGGTCCTTTCCTCGTCGAATGAGGTGCGGGATATATCATATATATCACTGTGCAAAGCAAAAACTCTTAAAAGCAAATAAAAGACAAACCGAGTGTGTAGCATCTGCCAGTTATTGCTAAAGGAGTCACTCCCGGTGAAGGGATCTCGGTCCTTTCCTCATCGAATAAGGTGCAGGATATATCACATATACCGCTATGCAAAGCAATAACTGTAGCTACCTGTTTTATTTTGAAATTCGATTCTACAACATCTTAGGTTTCTTTTATTTCATTAATCACATTAATGAAGTCCCATCATTTAAGTACCTAAATATCACAGATAAATACGACGTACACTTATGCCATCCGCATTCGCCTCGATATCCCCTCGTGCACCGTTAGGTTAGGTAACTAACGGCAGAGCGGGACAGGGCTAGCACGGGTGTAAAACATAAGTAACTTCTATATAATATATCATATATACTATATACTGTATCTATCACAGAACATCACATGATCACATCACAGATATCGCAGCAGAAGAATCATATGAAATATTGGATATACTAGGACGTCCGTGTTTTCAATACGAGCCAGTATAAAACACGGATTCCACGGTCGCGATGAATAGCCAAACCCACACCCTAGACCCCTACGAGAGCGGCAAGCAACCTTACCAATTCTAGAGTTAGGAGACCCGGACTCGACTCCTCGAGTTGGTCTCCCACTGGACTCCAGAACCCGGTTACTTGTGCCCTCCTCCTTGGGTCTATCCTAGTACGGAAAAGTAAATAATATACAAAGGGTGACAACTTCCGCAACCTGGAAGTGCCCCAAATAAAAGAATATTACATACAGATTTTTACATGAATGAAAATGAAAAACACTCATCTCACATAAAAACCCCCGGCTATTCAAACACGACGATCCAATATAACATATCCAGCAACACATAACATCACATGTCATCAACGTAAGTAAATATGCGCATCCCAAATGTCGTTGACATATAGCAACGAAACCGGCGATATCACATATTACACTTATGGTCACAGAAAAGAAAGTGTAAAACTACAACAGTTGGAATCCGCAACCTGCATAGACATCGCATGCCTAATCAAATGAATTCCTTAGACATCCATGCCTAATAATTATAAACCCCGCATTTTAGTCTCAAAATCGAAAACACTTTTCAATACCAAGTCAGGTAATCCAACAAGATTCCCAACACCCTGATCGAATGCTCGTCGCAAACTTCAGTAGACGGCTGCACCCCCGATACCGTCGACGAAGTGCACCAAGGCGGAACACCGCTACCGCGAGCACCCGGATGGATACTTTCGGCGACGGGGTTCTCCTACAGTCACTTGGTCGGGGCTATGGCGTGAGGCTGTCTATTAAGTTTACCCGGCGAGTATCCGCGTACGCTACGTGATTGCGACGGACTTTTGATCACATCAAAATTCCGTGGCAACCGATCAAGTGAGACTAAACTGCTATGTTTATAACATTCATTCAGTTATCTCATAACTTCTTGTGAATTCCAATTATTGTATCCCATTCCGGATAAATAGAAAATGTCAAACTTTCCGATCGAACAATCGAATACCCAAGTTTTCCCGATACAGCTCAACACATGAAATAAGTCTAACAACATTCAGTTCGTGCCTCAGTACCAACGGTCCAGCCGTAGAAGGGTCAAGCCAACGCCTCACATGTGGCACGCCGTACTGCCCCAAACCCAAAGGTTCAAAGGGCCGTTCAAGACGGTCACATAATCGAGTTAAGGTTTGTTGTCTTCTAGAGGGTCCATCGCGTTACTTGCACTACTTAGAACGTCGTTAAACTACGGAAAAATCCAACACTTGGAAATTTCCCGACAGGGGAAAAATTGGGTATTTATATCCGGTCGAACTTTTTAACATATTCTAAAATTTATCCAGAAAGCCAAATAGACAAAATCTGATAAACCCGATCGAATCAACGAAGCTCCAAAACATCCCAGATTATTCAACTCTTGAATAAATATTAAAAATACCCAGAGAACTCATCACTGTTAAATAGGAATTACTGTGCAAAAGTCAACGCAAGAGGAGACCAAGAGGCCGCGGAACCGCCGCACATGCCAAGCTCGTGCCGCGGTTCCGCGGTGGTTTAATTGAATTAGACCCCCGTATTTCACAGTAATTCATATAAAACCCTGCTTAATTTTCTGCATATTTTTAATATGGAAAAATGCACAGTTTTGAAAAAAGGACAGAGAGCATGGGAAAAATGAGGTTTCGGGTTCGATCGGGATTCAAACGTTGTCTAGACTTCGCCTAAGGCTCTAGCTAGGCTCTGATACCACTGTAGGGTTCCTAAGCACCCTAATGAGGTCTCACAAGGCATCAACCATGCCAATTTCAAATTTTGCGGTGCCGAGAAACTCTAGAGTACGGATCGTTGGCTAGAATTCTAGGCGAAAAGTAAACTAGTTAACACTTAACTATAAGAATACGGAAATACAACCTTTGTAGATCCGGTGCTCCACCTCCACGGCTCCGCAATGAAGTCCTCTCCGCTGTCTAAATCGAACCATGACTCTCACGGTGGTTTCATCGGAGAAAAGACCGGGCTAGGTCGTCGACAACGTGCCGAAGATGATCTACGTCGAAGCATCACTAGATCAAGCTTCACCTTCACCAAGCCATGAAAACTTGTGAAGGAAACACACTCTACTACTTGGCAAGAGGTAGAGGATGAAGAAATAGGAAGTGGGTAGACTTTAGAATTGGATTTCTCACTCATTCTCATCACTTGCCATTAATGGAGCAAGCTTTCTTCATGTGAAGAAATGAAGAAGAAGAAGAAGAAAGTTATGATAAGTTAATTAAAAATTGGAAAAGAAATGAATACTTATCATATTAGAACCATGGTTAGATGTAGAGAATCAATCATGGTTAAAAGAAATGGTTAGGGTTAAGCATGAGACAAAATTGGTGACAAAGTCAAACATTCATGAAAGTTCATGAAAGAATAAAAGAAAGCCACCAATTCTTCTTATGCAAAATAATTTCCAAAAAGGAATAAATGAATAATTTAAGAAAATAAAACCCTAATCATTTAGTTAACCATGGTTTAATTCGTTGCACTTAACCAAGTAGGCATGCATCATCAACCATGATACAAACAAGTGCACAAAATCATATCGCATATGCAATGCGCACATCCGAGTAAGAAAATCCATTCAAAGTGAACCGATACTAGTTAATGCAAAGTAATATATCAAATATATATAATTATACATTAAATCATTAAATCAACACTTGATTCAATGATCCGGTCATGTCGCACATAACCGACTGGTATCAATAGTAACAACTTATCGAATTAACACTTGATCCGATAACCCGGCTATATCGCATATAACCGATCAATGTCACATCGCGAGAATCGAATACAGTATCACATACTGGTATTATTCTCGGTCCCGCACATATCTCATATGCGCTCCTATTTCGTTTCGATTGAGCCAGGAAACCTCTGTGTAGGACTCTAAAGACTCGTCAATACGCCGGCAGCAGATGATGATCATATCAAACATCCACAAGCCGCAAGCGGTCTGCTAAACGTAACGGCCACCCGGGTATTGAGCGATCAGAAGATCGACGAGCAAGCCCGCTCACACTCCTGTGAATCCAACCAGTAACACTTCCGTACAGTCCGGTCTGATCGTCTGATATGTCGCATATCTCACCTAGGGGTGGTAAACGTCAGACCCCAATAGCTCGATAAGTCGTGTCGATATGAGGTCTATAACAATTCGAGAAACTACTGGTAACACTTACCAGTAAATCTCAGCAACCCTGGCCAGGGATTTCCTGTTATAGCCAATCGCACACAGCGCAACATCAACTCCCTATACCGGGAGAGACGAATCCCCTCCTATCGCTCATTGCCTCTATGTGACTCGGGACTGTACCCAAAAACCACCGTTTTGCACGCCCTCTTGGACGTGGTAAGATGGAAATCAAAGCACAGTGGGAACCACACAAGACTCTATGACGATCTCGGGTCAACAGACTACTCTGTACCAGTGTCACCACAGAACTGCCATCTGACGTGAGGTATAATACCATCTGGGAGTTCTCGGCGAGTCCGTCCAGTGTACCCAGTCTCTACTGAACGCCCGTATATCATCTCTGATGTCAAACACCAATGGATATGGGATCATCCATCGCCCATCTGTATGGGTCGAGAAGGTATACGCTAGTCTACTCTGGTATATCGATGCCCCGTCTCGATACACCCACGACTAGGGACTTTGAAGGATGTACTTATGGACTACCATGTCCCCACTAGTATGATCCGCATCATAGTCCAGGTAGTCAAGTACAGATCCTAAGGGCTTTACCAACATGTAACAGGGAGACAATCAGTGTACACGTTAAGGTAAAGATCAACCAGATAGCATACTATCATGTCGAGCAAGAAAGTCCTCCCTATATATGTCCCAGCATCCACTACAATATACATCCTATGTATAGTAATGGCCTCTAGGGCATACATATAACTAACATGTACTTCTAAAGCTAGTTTAGAACGACGCTATACTCATCCTCATGTCGGGTCTTATAGTCTAGAACATCAGTAATGGCAAGTCTGGGTAAGCAAGAACCTCCCTGTCACCTTCTTTGAGGATACCGAAGTACCTCTCGGGCGCATGAGGTTACCACCATATCTGCAGAGTGGCTAATAGAATGTCAATCCCAATTGAATCTTTAGGTTCTATTAAATTTTTAGTAATCGTTTGTGGTTCTGAAATCACTTCCAGTTCTACCATACTCCCACTACTGTTTTCTGAAAAAATCCATTTTACTAAAACTGTGGCGAGTCAAGAACAATATCACTATTGATCTTCCAGATGGTAGAAAGTTAACCCTCGTCATAGCCCGGGATAACCCACAAACTGCCATTACTTAAACGTGCCTTGAGTTATCCAGAGTCTGGTTTTAAGCATAAGCCGGACAACTCTATATACCTTTACATCGTTAAGATATGAACCATTCTATATACAATATAGAAACAGAGGCACTGATTTAATTGGAACCAGATTCAAATCATGCAGATGTCTCCAGTGCATGTCAACTAAATGGAGAGAGGCCGATCGGCATTACTCAATTTAGGTGTGTATCCAGATATGAGTAACCTGAAAGTGAAGCCAATTCTCGAAACCATTACTATCAACTGAATACCAAACACAAGTATCCACATCTTCAATCACCTTGAAGAATCTTGATACTTGCAACATATGGTTCTCTACTTTATTCTTGTACCTATAACTTCTCCAAACTTAGACCTTGAATTTCTATGAAATACTTGTCTAAAACTAGAGAAGTCATAAGTAAACAAAATATAGTACGAGCACCGACCCCTTCGACCTAATGGACACTGGACAACATACAATACTTTGTATAGGTCCCCTGAGTTGAATAACTCAAACCCTGTGCGTCATAGGTTGACAATTGTACTATGGTTAAGAAGAATTACACCGCTGTTTAATGCTCCTTACCCAATCATCAACTGATATAGGTAAATGTCATGGACATAATTTCAAAAATTTATATCTCACTTTATGAAATAAACGTACAGATATATCAGTTTGAAATTGGTACATAATAATGGATATTTAAAGCCAAATATTTGCCGTCAGGCAAAACCACAGGTGATTTCCTCAAATATCACCAATTATGATGAATTCCGATATAATGAGGATATAATACCTAATTCCCAATAACTTACTCCCACTCATCATCTGTAAAACCATACAGATGTGAGAATCAAACCTGGTAAATACATACCCTGGAGTAAGGATCTAATTGGGAAATCAGTTTTCAATTAACAACGCATAGTGAAACTGAAACATGAAAATGTTTCTAAGGGGTATCCGGGTATTCCTAGTAATACCTCTTCCATTATCCAGATTCACGATTGTAACCGTATATTTCCTTGTCATCTCTCCAAATCTCTTTATTTGTCTTTACTCATTACCTTCTGTACTCCACCCTTAGGCTAAATAGTTTTCTTCCTTCTTTACCGTTTGGCACCAGCCTATGGTTTGGAAGAAGACTATCCAATAAGCGTAATAGGTGTACTCTCCTAATCCTAGGAGCACTTACAACCTGAGAGGAAGCAAAGACAAAAGACATCTGAATAAACCTTATTCTATCTCTCCTGAACCAGAATCCATCCTCGAACCGGAACTAGTTCCTTCGAGTTCGTATGTAACTATACGACGGGTTATCCAATAACTGTGGATCTTCGTAGTGATACGGGGTGTTCTGGAGAAATTCAAAGGTGAAGTAGAAGTGGCGATGAAATACGTGGTTTGCTCATGAATGATAGTAGTCGCAATTTACTTAACCCTCTTTCTGATCCCTTTATTTGTCTTTACTTATTGCCTTCTATACACCACATTTAGGCTAATTGGTTTTCTTCCTTCCCCACCTTTCGGCACCTGCCTATGGTTTGGAAGAAGACTATCCAATAAGCGCAATAGGTGTACCCTTTCCTAATCCTAGGAACCCTCACATCCTGAGAGGAGGTAAAAGGAAAAGACAACCGAATAGTCCTATTCAATTTCTCCAGAACCAGAAACTATCCTTGAATCTGAAACAAGTTTCTTCGAGTTTGTATGTAACTATACGATGGTCATATCCAATAAATGTGGATCTTCGTAGTGATACAGAATGTTTCTGAGAAAAGCAAAAGGTAAAAATAGGAATGGCGATGAGGTATGCAACTCAGACAATCCAAAAATCAATATGTTTTAAGAAGGTCCGGTTATCTTGGTTACTGAGTAATAGTCTAGGGTCGGGACATGGTCGCTGATAAAGAGAGAGAGAGAGAGAGAGAGAGAGAGAGAGAAAAGAAATACTCAGCATGTACTCTAAGCTAGATCAGAATGGTTAATCAGTTTATCTAATCAGGATGTCTCCCACCGTATCCTCAAATTCTCCTCCAAACCTGAAAGAAGAATTAGTCGGGATCATCTAAAATCACCCGAGGAGTAAACCAACCCATCAGTGGGTATCAGGATCCAACTATCATCGCATGATAATCTGATGGAATCCACTCAATTTATCACACTCCAGAAGGTATGCGCATATCTGGCAAGTTTCCTATATGTTTGAAACTCCCGTTGTGATTTTACCCCATGCTCTTATGACCTTGACTAAGGCCAACAAATCATAAGTCACATGTCAAGTTCTACCTGTCATTGTCCAGGTTAATTTGAACCCACCCGTACTCGCCCTTGACTAAGGCCAACAAGGCTGTACGACTGTCCTAAACCAACGCATCTATCTATGCAATAGAAAACTAACAAATTGCTACCATACACTATGCTTTGACTAAGGACAACAAACATAGCATGAATACTATGTGCTACCCATCTGAAATGACGGAAGGCTACGAATGGTTCTTGGCGAAAAACCTTTAACCTAATGAGCTTGATATCGTTGAAGGAACCGGATAGATTTTAACAAATATATAGTGGCGAAAACCTTTGCTAAAGAGGTCACTCCCGGTGAAGGGATCTCGGCTCTTTCCTCGTCAAATGAGGTGCAGGATATTCCAACTGAATACCATGACACAAAGCAAAAAGTAATCGACTATAGTGAAGTTATTACCCTGACGCAAACTTCTGCCCAAGGGGTCACTCCCGATGAAGGGATCTCGGCATTTTCCTCGTCGAATGAGGTGATGGATATTCATAACCGAATAACGCTATGCAAAACAAAAGAAAACGTCCTTGTAATAACAACTTTTTAAAATTATTCCAACAACATCGAATAGGTCTGTTTTCCTTGCATTGATCTGAATCAATGCAATCCTATCAATTAATCACACAAAAAAGAATGAAAATATGATGTACGTATATGCCATCTGCATTCGCCACTGAGTCCCGTCATCACCCGTTAGGTTACTTAACTAACGACAGAGCGGGGACTGGACTAGCGCGGGTGTAAAACATATACAATATCTACTAGTATATATATAACAATATATAATAATTGCTCCGGGAGTGATAAATGCAACATCACAGAATAAGCAATAAGCATCACAGAACAATACAGATAATCTGGGAGCCCCGGGTTTCCTTTGAGCCGCAAGAGAAACCCAACGTTCCCCTGGTCATGTGGATAGCCTGTGCAATGAAAACCTAGACCCCTACGAGCGCGGCAAATTACCCGCCAAAACCAGAAGCGAGGCACCCCCTTCATCAAAGTGAATGGGCCACCCAGCACTTCACAGAATCCGGTAACTTGGGCACCTCACCTTGGGTCAATCTTTACCCCCTACGAGTGCGGCGAATAGCCCGCCAATTCTAGAGTGAGGCCCCCTCCTTCTCAACGCGATGCGGACCCGTTGCTCTCCAAAACCCAGCTATCCGTGTACTCCATCACGGGATGATCCTAGTACAGAAAAGAAAAATATGTACAAGGGTGACATCGACCTCAACCCCGTCGTGCCCTAAACAAATAATATACAAACAGGCAGTGACGGCATTCCACATGTCGGACGGTCGCCCCGCGATATCAAATGTACAAATAAAACTAAACTGTACTACCATTGCACCCAAGCTATCCACCACGACGATTCCGCAACAACACAACACAACACAGAACATCAACGTGAATGTTACGTTCACAAACCCGTCTAAAAGAACTATACCAATTAGATGAGTTGTACCGCTCTAATGACATTCACAGTCGCAGATAGAAATGTATGTACTGTAAACTTTAAAAAATGTTAGAAATATTGAGTTCGAAATAACCCCGAATAGCCCCCAAACAACTAGATAAAACTATATCCAAACTTGGATAAACTAGCAATACCATTAAACCAATATTCCAGAGACTAGCACACACCCAAACTACAAAACCCAAACTCAAACATCTGGCCGGCCGGCTCGGATTTTATAGAAATGTGCTCGGCTCATTTAGGGTGGAAGTGGCTCATATTTGGGGTGCAGTCTAGTGGTCATCTTAGTAGTCTTCTGCAGTTGCTAAAATAATTTTTGAAGGCTCGGAAAAAAATGATAGAAACTAGAATATATCGGGTATTGTTCGGAGTTGTTTCGGTTTCGATACTTTAATATCATCCAAACCAACTAGTAAGTGGTTAATGAGTTGGCTCTGATACCATGTAGGGTTACAGCAGCGTCCCGGCCATCAATCCATGGCCAAACGCGGAACAAAAACTTTTAAAAACCAGCGCTAACGGAACCCTAATCGACGGACCGTACCATTAACCCTATACTAGTGCTATGAAAAGAGTTTAGAGAGGTTATACCGATTGATCCGTGTCCTTCAGTCTTCAACCTTTGTCCAAGCTCCTCGCGGCTGCCTCGATGAAGTTCGGTCTCCGGTCTCCCTCGTCGAAGACGATCCACGTCGAGAATTAGTAATACAGGCTCCCGCTTCAAAAACCGAAGCAACTAGGGCATCCAGTTTGCTAGCCTAGATACCCAAGATGAAGTAGAGATAGTGTGTGAATACTTTGTTTCAAAACACCCATGGATTCTCAACTCAAGAGATGGAATGGGTGGAGATTAAAAAGTTGCCATGAGAAGAAGAAAGTGTGAGGCCAAGAATTGGCTTGTGAAGAAAATGTGCTAAGCAATTAAAGAAAATGTTCTCTGCTCATTTTTCTAGTGTGAGTGTGTGAAGTATTGTGATGAGCAAGTGAAGAAAAAACCCAACCCAAAATATCTGCCACCCACCACAAGAAACATCAATGCACACAAGTCCCAACACCATGAGTCACCAAATGAGCACATACACCATCAATGCACAAAACCAAAACTCACACTCACAAACCAAAACATAACTTCACACTTTTAACACATAATAAACATTAACTAAAATGTTTAATGAAAAAGAAAATGACAACCCTAAAGTTATCTTGTAACGGATTACAAGAATAACCCTCATCTGTATATACATACCCGCATCCGTATTCCGACTGAATACGAATACTACAAGAAGAAAATAATCCAACAATATAATACTAGGATCCGGTTTAAACCAAAGCCCACTAGTATTATCTGTCCGATCATGATCCATGCATAAGTGCACGTATATGATCGAACCCTGCCATAAAACCATACGGCCTCTACAACGTTTTGCCCGAACTAAGCAAACCCTCTGTGTGGGACTCTAAAGACTCGTCAATACGCTGGCAGTAGGTTTAACTACAAGCACATCAGTGGCACTAGCTGTACGTAACGGCTACCCAGGTATTGAGCGAAAGGGAGGTCGACGAGCGAACTCATCCTGAAACCCTATTGAGCCTGACAGAGACAATATCCGTACAGTCCGGTACGTTCATCTATGAGTATCACATATCGAGTCTAGGGGGTGAATAAAGTTAGACCCCTAATAACTTTACATTTAGTGTCGGTATGACGCTTAACACCAACTGAGAAACTACTGATTCGAATCAGTAATTCTTGTCTAACGCGGCCGAGGATTTCTGGTGATGGCCACCCGTGCACAACGCGACATCAACCCCCAATACTGTGAGAGACAAACCCCCTGACGATCCGCTCACTGCCTCTATATGGCTCGGGACTTGTTCAGTCAAAAATATTGTAATTTTTAACATAACAATTTCCTCACTTTTCTATTCATCCAAGGATGTTTGTTATAATATAACATAATATATATTACAAGTTCGTCTGGAAAATACCAAATACCACGTGTTATACATTATAATCAATATTTTGGAAGGAAATTGTGTGTTTATTATTTCACATATGATATTGTATATCTCAACAATCTTCATTGAGATTTTTGTGCAGAAAATTATTTCAAGACAGATATCGGAATCGCAAACTCGCCGACAAAATGCAGCAAATCAAAGAGTTAAAATCTGGCAGAGATTCAGAAGAGATAAAAGGATTCCAGATACCACAAGCACGTCAGTGGTACTAGCTGTACGTAACGGCTGGTACCTGGATTTTAAGTGACCACTATAACACACCCCAAACACGAGACCAATCCCTCGGAATCGGGCCGAGCACATGCACAAAATTTCCGAGGTCACCGGCCATTCTGGGGAGTTTTGGCTTCGTTTTTTTGGTGCAGTCTAGTCTCTGTAATGTTGGTTCAGTGGTGTTTTTTGTTTAGCCCAGTTTTGATATGGTTTTATCAGGTTGTTTGGGGCTATTCGGGGGTTATTTCGAAATCGATATTTTCTAACATTGTTTATAGTTTGAAGTGCATTACATTACTATCTGTGACCGTGAATGTCATTCGAGCGATAAATGTCACGCCCCGCTTCCCAGAGTACGCAAGATTGGGCACGTGACATAGCCAACCATGCTACCTGTGGGTAGGAAGTATCCATCCACAGTCACATTACGGCTGTAGAGATATCAAGAACAAGATAAATAAACTATCTAACACATGTCCAAATCCATAATAACAAGAGTCAATGAAAAATAAATGCGGAAGCAAATGATCCAATACAATAAATAGAAAAGTACGTCCCATAATGCGGGCTCACATCTGGAAATGAAATGCAATAAATAAACTAATCACTACAGAACTCACAAATCAGCCTGCTGGCTGAAGTACTCTTGCTCGGTCGGCGACAGTGGTAAAGAATCTGGGCCATGCAAAACCCAGACGTCAGCGCGTCATGTCAACCAATAATATAATATGAACATGGTAATAAGCAATGCAGAAAATAACATGAATAAAGCAATAATATGAAACAACAGTGCAGGGTAGTGTGCAGTGAGGAACTAAACTGTTCTATCAGGTTTTCTATTCTAAAGTCTTTGAAATCAACTGATGACTCGTCGATATAACTCAATAGTATCCCGTGCATGCCCGGGACCACGGTCAAGACCCTCGGGGCTGAATCCGAGACGTGCCGCTAGGCAGTAACAGGTAGCAGGATGGACGAGTGATGTCAGCATCATCACTCCCGGGCTGGCCGAGCCCGTAAGACTGATCAGAACAGGTATCGAACTGTTGAGTTACAAGTCGGTTTCACCTTTGATTTCCCCATACCCCCATGTTATGTATGTCAGGTCAGGTATTCAGTAATCAAGAACTAATGCCAACACAGGATCAGGTAAAAGCAGGTTTGTCTGGATAGACAACAGGAATGGTCCATGAGGACCCCAAGTCAGGTTTGTTGGCATTAGGCATGAGATCAGGTAACAAGTCAGGTCATGGTACAACAGGTTGAGTTGGTAGTAAAGGGTACCATGTCCGGTGCATCGGTATGTATATATGTCATGTGTATCAAGGTCAGGTCAATATGTGACGCAATCGAGGGTGTGCTCACAACAGGTATATAATCGAATAAGGAATCACAGCAGGGAAATAAAGTAAACAACAATAACAGTTCATCTAATCACAATGGTGCATTAATATGGTGCAGTTGTATTATCATATTAACAGGTTCGAGCACCCTTGGTGTGCAATGATCACAAGGTAGTGCAATATTAATAACAGAAAGTAATGAAGCTATATGTGTACGATTATCGTCCTTTAAATAGCAAAATGATTAACTGGTAGTTTTGTTATTAGGGATACAGTGGCAAAATACGATTTAGGTGGCAGTATCATGATATATATTATATTTCGTCAAATGAGAAAAGTAACAACGCTAGTTAATCTTTGCAGGTTTTATGAGTCAAGCACACTTAATTAGTATAACATAGCATGTAGCAAGTAATACTTGCCTCGACGGTTTCGCAAACCGGAAAACACGAATGTAACGTCGGCGGAAAACACGCGACGGATGCACGGGTCGCGGATCGAGTCCAAACAACGAACAGCGGGGCTACGCGGACCGGAGTACTTCGCTGGAAAGTCGGGTCAACTCGTCGGCACGGCCGGAATCCGGCGAAATGTCAAAACGGCGACGATGGTTAGCAAACTACGCACGGACAAAACGCGACCAGCGAAGGGAAAAGTGAAGGGAGAAGGTAAAGAGATGCTTACAGGGATGGCAAGGGTGGCAACCGTGACGGGTTCGACGGCGATGGGGCGCCGGCGGCGAACAGGGAACGCGGCGGCGGCTGACTGACTGTAGGTTGCTGGAAAAGGAGGGATGGTGAGGAACTGGCTTGGTTTGGGTTGCAGGTGAAGAGGAGGTGGTCGGCGGTGGTGCTGGCGACGACGACGAGGGTCGACGGCGGCTTTTCCGGCGACTGGAGAAGTGCTAGGGTTCGGGCGTCATGTTCTGTTGCAGCGCCGGCGAGGGAAGGAGGAGGAAGGTGAAGAGGTCGGGAAGAGGACGAAGGGAGGAAGTCGGCGTCGTCGGCGATGGGAGGCGGCGGCGACGGCAGCACAGCGGTGCAGGTGGCGGTGGCGTTGGCTGCAGGCTCTGGAAGGAGGGAGAAGGGAGGAAGATGAGGAAGGAGGTGCGGTGTAGGCAAGGGTGATGGTGGTGGTGTCGTCGGCACGGGGACTGCGGCGGCGACGGGCACGACGAGGCTAGGGTTCGGGGGTTCGTGGGGTTTCTCTGCAAAGACGAAGGCGGTTATGAGATAATAAAATAAAGGGATAGAGAGAGAGAGGTTATAAGAGGAGAGAGGGAGAGAGATTATAGGAGGGGAGAGAGAGAGAGTGAGATTAGAGAGAGATAGAGAGACGGAGAGAGAGAGGGGCCCACGAGGGATTTAAATTCCTCGTGATTGGCTGGGGAGATGTAAGGAGATTTAAAAATAAAAATTTAAAAAGATTTATATCGTTATACAGTAACAGAAGGATATATAATATATAGTTTTAGATATATTTAATTAAATGGGTATTTTGGCGCTAAATGAAACATTTCCAAAACATGCCCGGGTTGCGCCCAAAAATTTGAAATTCAAATAATAGGATTTTAAGCGAGTTCCAAATTTTAAAATGAGATGTTTTATGATTAAAATGCATGCCCCCAAGTCGGACACTTGCACGCGCGCGTTGCCGTGCAAACTCGCCCGTTTCACCGAACGGGATGAAATCTCGACGCGCGGACGCTACCACGCGACTAGTGGCGACGAGTAGGCCAATATGGATATTTTTAATTTCATTTTAGGTGTTAAAATTTGTTATAGGCAAAAATGACTAGCCGGTTAAAATTTAGCAGCAAGAACCAAACAAGCAAGATAATTGAAATGAGCAATGTCTAACACTCAACCAGTAACAGAAATAGTATTGTTGGGCTCGGGTGTTACATCATACCCAACTACAAAAAGAATTTCGTCCTCGAAATTCCAAGAATACAAGATAGCTAACTACAGAAAAAGGTGAGGAAACTTCTGCCGGATCTCGTCTTCTCGCTCCTAAGTGGATTCTCCATGCGATCGATTACCCCAAGAAACTAGCACAAGAGGGATAACCTTGTTCTTAAGAACCTTTTCTCTTCGATCCTTGATTTCAACCGGTCGCTCCTCAAAAGTTAGGTCCTCCCGTACAGTCAACTCCGAATGATCCAAGACGTGGGTTTCATCTCGAACATACCTCCGTAGTTGAGATACGTGAAACACATCGTGCACTCCTGCCAAGGAATGTGGTAACGCCAAACGGTACGCTACCTCTCCAACACGCCCCAATATCTCGAAAGGTCCAACGAATCGGGGACTAAGCTTTTCCCGACTCCCAAAACGAATCACCCCTCTAGTCGGTGATATCTTCAAGAATACCAAATCACCCACGGCGAACTTTAGAGGTCTCCTTGACGTGTCAGCCCAACTTTTCTGTCTGTCTTGAGCTGCCTTCATATGCTTCCTGATTGTATTCACCTTCTCAACTGTCTGTACTACCAAATCTGGTCCTAGTAACCTTCGTTCACCAACGTCATCCCAACAAACAGGTGAACGGCACTTACGACCATAGAGGGCTTCAAACGGATCCATCTGAATAGTCGCTTGGAAACTATTGTTGTACGAAAACTCCACCAAGTGTAGGTAATCCTCCCAAGAACCTTTGAAGTCCAACATGCATGCTCTCAACATATCTTCAAGAGTCTGGATCGTTCTCTCCGACTGCCCATCAGTTTGAGGATGATAAGCTGTGCTAAACTTCAATCGAGTCCCCAAACTATCTTGTAAACTCCTCCAGAAGTGTGACAAGAACCGTGTGTCCCGATCGGATACGATGCTCACCGGTACTCCATGCAATCTTACAATCTCCTGCATGTACCGCTCTGCCAAAGTCTCCGTCGATTGACCAACCCGAAAAGGAATAAAGTGAGCTGCCTTGGTCAATCGATCGACAATCACCCATACTGCATTGTTGCCCTTTGGACTCCGCGGTAAAGCCGTCACGAAATCCATGGTTATATGTTCCCACTTCCACTGAGGAATCGGAAGTGGTTGCAACAAACCAGCAACCCTTTGGTGTTCAGCCTTGAGTTGCTGACACACCAAGCACTTAGCCACGAAGCGAGCAATCTCCCGTTTCATACCTTCCCACCAGAAGTGCTGTCGAATATCTCGGTACATCTTTGTCCCTCCTGGATGTACAGAGTAAGCTGAACTGTGTGCCTCCTTCATGAGCTCTTCACGTACATCCCCCTTTGGCGCACACACACGGTTACCATATCTCAACGAACCGTCATCGTGGACCAGTAAATCTGTTCGCAGTCCGGCTTCAACCTGCTCTCGAAACTTTTGCAGTCTAGGATCCTGCGATTGTGCCGCTTTAATCTTCTCAACTAAGGACGACTGTACTTGCAACTGCATCAACTGTCCCGTAGAGTGTGGTAGCACAACCTCCAAGTCAAATCTTCGAAAATCCGCAATGATTTCCCTCTGTGTAGTCAATACCTGAATCACTGGTAACCGACTAAGCGCATCCGGCACGACGTTAACCTTTCCCGGATGGTACTTAAGATCAAGGTCGTAGTCGGCCATCAGCTCTAACCATCTGCGTTGCCTCATGTTCAACTCCTTCTGAGTGAATACATACTTCAAACTCTTGTGATCTGTAAAGACTTCGACTCTCTCGCCCAAAAGGTAGTGTCTCCAAATCTTCAAGGCGAAGATTATGGCCGCAAGCTCCAAGTCATGAGTCGGGTAATTCTTCTCATGAGTCTTCAGTTGTCTTGATGCGTAAGCTACGACCTTCCCATCCTGCATCAAAACATATCCTAATCCTTTTATAGATGCGTCGCTGTGAAACACCAGTCCTCCGGAACTATCTGGTACGGTCAGGATAGGGCGGTTATCAACTTCTGCTTCAACATCTCGAAGGCCAATGCACAACCATCCGTCCAAATAAAAAGTACTTCCTTGCGCGTAAGCTTTTCCAACGGTTCTGCTAACGAGCGAAGTTCTCCACAAATCTCCTGTAGTATCCGGCGAGTCCAAGAAAACTTCTTATCTCCGCAACATTCCTTGGAATTGGCCAATCTCGAACCGCTGCAATCTTTCTTGGGTAAACGGCGGTTCCATCTTCAGCAATGATATGTCCCAAAACTTTACTTCTTCAAGTCAAAACTTGCACTTGCTCATCTTTGCATATAATCTTTCTTGCCTCCAAGTCTGTAGTGCGATCTGCAAGTGTTCTGCATGCTCTTCAATGATCCTCGAGTTGACCAGAATATCTTCCATGACCATTACTAAAAACTGGTCCGAGAATGGTGAAAAGATTCCGTTCATCAAGTCCATAAATATTACCAGTGTATTCGTTTCTCCGAAGGGCATCACTAATACTCGAAATGTCCATACTGAGTTCGGGACGCAGTCTTGCAAATATCTTCTGATTTAACTCGGACCTGATGATATCCGGATCGCAAATCCAGTTTCGAGAATACTCTCGCGCCACTAAGCTGCTCAAAAGTTCTCCAATGCAAGGGATGGGGTACTTGTTCTTAATAGTCACCCGGTTCAATTCTCGATAATCAATGCACATCCTTCTCGTGCCATCCTTCTTCTTTACTAAAAGAACTGGAGCTCCCCAAGGCGAGTTGCTGCTTCGAATCCAACCCTACTCAAGTAATTCACCAACTTGCTTCTTAACTTCTTCCAATTCCACTGGTGCCATCGGATAGTAAGCTTTAGATACTGGCGCTGCACCAGGAATAGGGTCAATCACGAACTCCACGTCTCGCTTCGGCGGTAAGCCCGATATATCTTCAAATACGTCCATAAAATCGCGAACAACTGCCGGCTCTTCATTACTATCAACTTCCATAGCTGCAAGAACACTGTTTGTCGGCCTAGCCCTAAACTCGACTGGCCCGACAGAACTGCTTCCTTACCGCAACTGCTGTCTGCATCGTTGGCCGTGAAAGGTCCAGCGAGACTACTAAGTCTCGTCCACTCTGCTGCATGCACGTCCACGGCTGCTCCATTATGCCTCAGCCTAATAAATTTCTCTTCCATTTCCTCCCGTGCAGCCCGCGGGAAGAATTTCTCCAGGAAACTCTTAGATAAATCCGCCCAACTGATCGGCTTGGCAAGCGGGTCTCCTCCACAAGCCACCACTCTCGGGCGTAATCCACTAGCTGAAAGCGCACCACATCAACTCTTTTGTCCTCTGGAATCTGTGTCGAAATCAGCAAATTCTCCGTGTCCACTAGCCACTGCTCGGCTGGCAACGGCTCCTCCAGACCAGTGAAAGTAGACGGACCCAAAATTCTGAAATCGGCTACAGTCCCTACTCGGTCAACTGGTCTAGTTCCAACCTCGTTCACAGACTGCAGAACGATCTGCAAACCTTCCTGAAACGAGTCCGCTTGCTGCTGGATCAGCTCGGTCCGTTTCTTTGATTTCCAGCATTCCTCTTATCACTCCAAGCATGGCGGCTTCGTTCACACGCCTCTGTTACGTCTTCAACTTCTTACCTGCCATCATCCTGAACTCAAAACACCCAACATTAGCATGATGATAGATTCTGAATATGGATCAAGGCTAGAACTCCAAGATACTTAAATAGAGTACCGCATTGTAGCTATGCCGCGGTATCATAGCCACAATTACTTAACTCCACTCAAGTCGCCCAAGTCCTAGGGATAACAAGAAATCAGGTTTTCGAGTCAACAATGCAAAGTAAGTTTGCATGCCGTAAAAGATATAATCAGGAAGAATGTGATTCAAGAATGGTAAAACTGTCAAGGTGGCAGGACATGTTTCCTAAGCACGGGTATTCTGATTCGTGTATCGGGTACACTACCCAACTACAAAAGAATCAACCCAACTAACCTATGGCTCTGATACCAAAAGAACCATGTCACGCCCCGCTTCCCAGAGTACGCAAGATTGGGCACGTGACATAGCCAACCATGCTACCTGTGGGTAGGAAGTATCCATCCACAGTCACATTACGGCTGTAGAGATATCAAGAACAAGATAAATAAACTATCTAACACATGTCCAAATCCATAATAACAAGAGTCAATGAAAAATAAATGCGGAAGCAAATGATCCAATACAATAAATAGAAAAGTACGTCCCATAATGCGGGCTCACATCTGGAAATGAAATGCAATAAATAAACTAATCACTACAGAACTCACAAATCAGCCTGCTGGCTGAAGTACTCTTGCTCGGTCGGCGACAGTGGTAAAGAATCTGGGCCATGCAAAACCCAGACGTCAGCGCGTCATGTCAACCAATAATATAATATGAACATGGTAATAAGCAATGCAGAAAATAACATGAATAAAGCAATAATATGAAACAACAGTGCAGGGTAGTGTGCAGTGGGGAACTAAACTGTTCTATCGGGTTTTCTATTCTAAAGTCTTTGAAATCAATTGATGACTCGTCGATGTAACTCAATAGTATCCCGTGCATGCCCGGGACCACGGTCAAGACCCTCGGGGCTGAATCCGAGACGTGCCGCTAGGCAGTAACAGGTAGCAGGATGGACGAGTGATGTCAGCATCATCACTCCCGGGCTGGCCGAGCCCGTAAGACTGATCAGAACAGGTATCGAACTGTTGAGTTACAAGTCGGTTTCACCTTTGATTTCCCCATACCCCCAAGTTATGTATGTCAGGTCAGGTATTCAGTAATCAAGAACTAATGCCAACACAGGATCAGGTAAAAGCAGGTTTGTCTGGATAGACAACAGGAATGGTCCATGAGGACCCCAAGTCAGGTTTGTTGGCATTAGGCATGAGATCAGGTAACAAGTCAGGTCATGGTACAACAGGTTGAGTTGGTAGTAAAGGGTACCATGTCCGGTGCATCGGTATGTATATATGTCATGTGTATCAAGGTCAGGTCAATATGTGACGCAATCGAGGGTGTGCTCACAACAGGTATATAATCGAATAAGGAATCACAGCAGGGAAATAAAGTAAACAACAATAACAGTTCATCTAATCACAATGGTGCATTAATATGGTGCAGTTGTATTATCATATTAACAGGTTCGAGAACCCTTGGGGTGCAATGATCACAAGGTAGTGCAATATCAATAACAGAAAGTAATGAAGCTATATGTGTACGATTATCGTCCTTTAAATAGCAAAATGACTAACTGGTAGTTTTGTTATTAGGGTTACAGTGGCAAAATACGATTTAGGTGGCAGTATCATGATATATATCATATTTCGTCAAATGAGAAAGTAACAACACTAGTTAATCTTTGCAGGTTTTATGAGTCAAGCACACTTAATTAGTATAACATAGCATGTAGCAAGTAATACTTGCTTCGGCGGTTTCGCAAACCGAAAAACACGAATGTAACGTCGGCGAAAAACACACGACGGATGCACGGGTCGCGGATCGAGTCCAAACAACGAACAGCGGGGCTACACGGACCGGAGTACTTCGCTGGAAAGTCGGGTCAAGTCGTCGGCACGGCCGGAATCCGGCGAAATGTCAAAACGGCGACGATGGTTAGCAAACTACGCACGGACAAAACGCGACCAGCGAAGGGAAAAGTGAAGGGAGAAGGTAAAGAGATGCTTACAGGGATGGCAAAGGTGGCAACCGTGACGGGTTCGACGGCGATGGGGCGCCGGCGGCGAACAGGGAACGCGGCAGCGGCTGACTGACTGTAGGTTGCTGGAAAAGGAGGGATGGTGAGGAACTGGCTTGGTTTGGGTTGCAGGGGAAGAGGAGGTGGTCGGCGGTAGTGCTGGCGACGACGACGAGGGTCGACGGCGGCTTTTCCGGCGACTGGAGAAGTGCTAGGGTTCGGGCGTCGTGTTCTGTTGCAGCACCGGCGAGGGAAGGAGGAGGAAGGTGAAGAGGTCGGGAAGAGGGCGAAGGGAGGAAGTCGGCGTCGTCGGCGATGGGAGGCGGCGGCGACGGCAGCACAGCGGTGTAGGTGGCGGTGGCGGTGGCGGTGGCGTTGGCTGCAGGCTCTGGAAGGAGGGAGAAGGGAGGAAGATGAGGAAGGAGGTGCGGTGTAGGCAAGGGTGATGGTGGTGGTGTCGTCGGCGCAGGGACTGCGGCGGCGACGGGCACGACGAGGCTAGGGTTCGGGGGTTCGTGGGGTTTCTCTGCGAAGACGAAGGCGGTTATGAGATAATAAAATAAAGGGATAGAGAGAGAGAGGTTATAAGAGGAGAGAGGGAGAGAGATTATAGGAGGAGAGAGAGAGAGAGTGAGATTAGAGAGAGATAGAGAGACGGAGAGAGAGAGAGGGGCCCACGAGGGATTTAAATTCCTCGTGATTGGCTGGGGAGATGTAAGGAGATTTAAAAATAAAAATTTAAAAAGGTTTATATCGTTATACAGTAACAGAAGGATATATAATATATAGTTTTAGATATATTTAATTAAATGGGTATTTTGGCGCTAAATGAAACATTTCCAAAACGCGCCCGGGTTGCGCCCAAAAATTTGAAATTCAAATAATAGGATTTTAAGCGAGTTCCAAATTTTAAAATGAGATGTTTTATGATTAAAATGCATGCCCCCAAGTCGGACACTTGCACGCGCGCGTAGCCGTCCAAACTCGCCCGTTTCACCGAACGGGATGAAATCTCGACGCACGGACGCTACCACGCGACTAGTGGCGACGAGTAGGCCAATATGGATATTTTTAATTTCATTTTAGGTGTTAAAATTTGTTATAGGCAAAAATGACTTAGCCGGTTAAAATTTAGCAACAAGAACCAAACAAGCAAGATAATTGAAATGAGCAATGTCTAACACTCAACCAGTAACAGAAATAGTATTATTGGGCTCGGGTGTTACAATAAATCTTGTCTAATTGCTATAATCCTTTTAGACGGGTTTTGCGAACATGATATTCACGTTGATGTTTTGTGTTGTGCTGTGATGTTGCGGATTTGTCGTGGTGGGTAGCTTGCGTGCAATGGTAGTGCAGTTTGGATTTATTTATACATTTGATATTGCAGGGCGAGCGTCCGACATGTGGACTGTCGTCTCTGCCTGATTGTATATTATTCTTTTGGGGCACGACCGGGTTGAGGTCGATGTACCCGCTGTACATATCATCTTTTCTATACTAGGTTTACCCCGTGATGGAGTGCACGGATAGCCGGGTTCTAGAGGGCAACGAGCCCGCATCTTATAGCTTTGAGACGGAGGGGGCCTCACTCTAGAATTGGCAGTCTATTCGCCGCACTCGTAGGGGGTACAGGTTGACCCAAGATGGAGTGCCCAAGTTACCGGATTCCGTAAAGTGCTGGATGGTCCATTCACTTTGCTGAAGGGGGCTGCCTTACTTCAGGTTTTGGCGGGTAACTTGCCGCACTCGTAAGCGTCTAGGTTTTCATTGCACAGGTTATCCACACGACCAGGGAAACGTCGGGTTTCATTTGCGGCTCAAAGGAAACCCGGGGATCCCAGCTTATCTGTATTGTTCTATGATGCTTATTACTTTTCTGTGATATTGCATTTATCACACCTGGAGCGATTATTGTATATTGATATATATACTAGTAGATGTTGTATATGTTTTACACCCGCGCTAGTCCAGTCCCCGCTCTGTCTTTTGTTAAGTAACCTAATGGGTGATGACGGGACCCATTGGCGAATGCAGATGGCATATACGTAAATTTTATTTTCGTTCTTTTCTGGTGTGATTAATTGATGGGACTGCATTGATTCTGATCAATGCAAGGAAAACAAACCTATTCTGATGTTGTTAGGAACATTTTTCAAAAAACTGTTATTGCAAGGACGTTCTCTTTTGTTTTGCACAGTGGTATTCGATTATGAATATCCAGCACCTCATTCGCAAGAGCCGAGATCCCTTCACCGGGAGTGACCCCTTGGGCAGAGGTTTGCGTCAGAATAATAACTTCACTATAGTCGATTACTTTTTGTTTTGCATCGCGGTATTCAGTTGGAATATCCTGCACCTCATTCTACGGGGAAAGAACCGAGATCCCTTCACCGGGAGTGACCTCTTTAGCAAAGGTTTTCGCCACTATATATTTGTAAAAAGCTATCCGGTTCCTTCAACGATATCAAGTTCATTATGTTAAAGGTTTTTCGCAAAAAACCAGTCGTAGCCCTCTGTCATTTCAGACGGGTAGTGTTCATCACAGAATACTGCATTTTATACCGCCCATTCTTACGCTCGGTTGTTTATAGGTAGGTACTTTTAATCCGTGTTTGTTATATATTTGCAGGATACAGGTTCTCGGTTCTAAAACGGTAAATTCATGGAAAACACGACAAAATCCGGGTTCCTGCCAACCAC
Source organism: Agapanthus africanus (assembly GCA_030015575.1). Lineage (NCBI taxonomy): Eukaryota > Viridiplantae > Streptophyta > Magnoliopsida > Asparagales > Amaryllidaceae > Agapanthus > Agapanthus africanus. The sequence continues at coordinate 238,714,915 of CM057337.1, forward strand.
TGAGAAAACACGGTCTCCGCTCGTCATCCGTATGTTGCCAGATACCAGTTTAGGAAGATAAAATGTCAAATCAATGTCACCTTCATGCACAAGGCTCAATGGCAACAACAAGTTCCAAGAAATCTACGCGGAGCTCAAGGCAATCATTCCAAATCTTGACAAAAAGTCCACCTTTCCTCAACAGAAATTCTGGAAGAAATGTGAAAGTATTTTCAGAAACTACATGTACCAGACAACAGGGGACACCAAACCAGGCCACCACCAAAAAGCCCATTTCCCAACACCTCTAAAGGGCCGCGGAACCGCGGCCAAAGGGGGGTCTTGGCCGCGGTTCCACGGCCATGTGGGGCCTACTCACTGTCGTGTTTCAGGGGTGTTTTGGGTACTTCATTTATGCTCTGCTGGTTGCCCTAGAACTTCAACTCCCTGCCTATAAATACAGCAGAACTTGCCAAAGCCAAGGGTCATTCTTTGCATTCTTTTGTTCCTCTTTCTTTTGTAGTTTTAGTTCTTTTTCTTCTTCTTCTTCATTCCTCTTCCATGAATTGTAGTGAGAGCTTTTTGTGGATATGAATAAAGATGAGGGTTTTGTATCATTCTTTTGTGTTTCTTCTTCCCCTTGAGATTCTTGCTTTCTCTTGCTCATTCAACCTCTTTATTGAGCTTGAATGGGTAAGGGTTAGTTATTGATCTCAAAGGTCGTATTTTCTCCCGGGACTAGTTCTTCACTTCACATGCGTTCTCTACCCTTCCCTTGATCTTGCAACCTCTTCATTGAGCTTGCAAGTTTAAGGGTTGGCTATTGAGCACATGCTTGGCTTGGGTTCTACTTCCGTGTTCTTTTCTTGTTCTTTTTATTACTCGCTTTTTATTACTTGTCTTTTTATTACTTGCAATTTTATTCATGCACTTTAATACTTGTATCTTTTCTTTTCTTTGTTCTTTTCTTTTTGTTCTCTTTTGTTTATATTGTGAATGTTGTAATTATCGTCGTTGTTAAGAATTAATACGATTTTATAAGTTAACATTTCTTTGCCAATTCCTTTTCCCGTTATTTTCCATTTGAACTCCGCCCGAACCATACGCAAGCGCTCCGTTAGGCACCGTACCCTGACAAGGTAACGGTGATTCCTAACCACGACCGGTTGCGTTCGGTTTGGCCGGAGGCGAAAGCAAGAGACAAGAACGGAAGGACAAGGGTAAATAAGCCGGATTCCACGAATACCGCGCTTAAATCCCCTAATCCCCGTTGTTGCCAATTGCTTAGCTTCAATTGGTCAAGACTCGGCTCAAAGGTTTTTGAGTACGGATTTCTTAGCTTACAATCTCATATTTTCTTAACAACTTTATACTTGCAGATAAACACATAGGTTAGAACAAACTCATACAGATTCTTTATTGACTCGTCTAAGACAAGAAGGTAAGATACCACCATCTCCCTGTGGACCGACCCGTGCTCAACCGGCTAGCTGCATAGCGACACCGTCCTGATCGCGGTAAACTTTAGAACTTTGAACTTCCGACACGCCAAAAGCGTGCGATCAAATGGCGCCGTTGCCGGGGAGACGGTAGCGTATTTTCTTTTTTGTTATTCGGGTTAATATTCTTTTTGTATATATAAATATAAAAATATAAAAAAAATTCTTTTTTTTTTTTTTTTATCATTTTTGTGGGCAAGAGTGCAGATTTTTGCAAGTTTGCAAACTGCGATTGTGGGGAGCAAAGTGTGCATTCAAGGCAAGGGTGATTTACGAAGTACAGTGCCAAAGATCCGGGTAGTTTGACCCGCGCAAGCGAACATTTCAAGCTTACCGGATTTGATTCAACGGGGGTTTCCTAACCCAAAACTTAACGGTACGTACTTTACTAACACCTTCTTCTCAAATCCGACGCTTCCAATATACTATTCTTTGCAGGATTCTTTGCAAGTTCGCTAGCAAACGCTAAAAAAATTGACTAACCCGTATTTGTTGCAGCGCCGCGCTTAAACTAAAAAACGATTGTTTGATTCTTTATAGAATTTTTGAATTGCGCATTGCATACATTAATACGGACTTAAGGGCAAGCGAACCCCACAACATACGGTAAAGGATTTCATCACCTTTTCCGTGGCCCACAAATCACGAACTTGAGCATAACGTTTACCCGCACAAAATTTAAAAGAAACTAGACTTTAAGCCTTAAGGACTTCGCGCTCACTAGGAGAAGTTAGCTGTGTTTAGAACCTCGCTTAACGGTATATTGTTTACGGGGTGTCTAGGAAAGTGTTAACGGCGAAACCGCCAAAAGAGAAAGGGTTATTTAATTAAGGAACTTCGCGAAAGCGTTGGAAAACCTCCCCTTATCTCTGCACTTACCTGGACTCGTGATCAGTGTATCTTGAGCCTGTTTTTCGACACAGTTTTACTTCGACAATTAAGTTCTGGAGCAGGTCTAGTTGACCTAGGTTAACCCTAGAACGATTAGGTGTGTGGTATTTTTGTGTCGTGATTGTTTTTGTCCATATTGTTTTTTTTTCTTTTGTTAATATATAAACTAAAAAAAAAATAAAAAAAAATATCACATTCTTTTTCCCCTCCTTTTCTCTTCCTTTCTTTCACTCTCTCTTCATATCATGGGTACTCCACCTCGCAAAACTCTTGCCGAACTTTGGTACCCACAACCGGACATTACTTCTTACGGTTCTTGTTTTGGCCGAACATCGAACGACCCCTCCATGCCAAAAATTTCTTTGAAAGATCGGATAGATCGGATAGACGCGTCTAGGACAAACAATTTGACTCCGCAATCCACTTCATATCAACCATTTCAAACAGTCACCCCTTCTTACGTTGATACCCCTTCTTCGAGTCATGTTGCAATTCCAAGACCTATGTCTATTGCAGAACGTATTGAACAATCTCGTAGCCGATCTTTCACTCCTTTCACCACTTCAAATTCTTGGGATCAACAATTCCATTCACCTTCTTATCCCAATGTTGATCCCACTCCTGTCCAGCCATTCAATTCCTACCAATCCTACCCTACTTATGCACCTTCCCTAGACATTGCTTCAGAACCGCCTTTTGGGAGTTTTCAGTATCCATACAACTGTGAATCTTTCACTGAAACCCCTTCACAACCAATGTCTAGTCTAGAACAGTCGTTGGAAGACTTTAGGGTAGCGTCAAGCCAACAAATGATGGATTTGAATGCGTCCATGGCCGCCCTCATACAACCTAGTGATCCGATAGCTAGTTTTCAACTAGCTCCAACTTTTTCAATGTATGATGAGGCGGCAGGACAGGCTGTGAATTTGAGTGGAGAGAGTGAGATGTACCCCCTTCCAAATCAAACCTACCCGTCTCAAGTTGAATCCCACAACTCTTGTTTTGAAAGTCTATCAAGTGTCCCAAATGAATTATCAGTTGAAGATAGAATGATTAATGAGTTGTGCGACTTCATAGTGTTTGATTTGCCCGATTGCGAAGGGTCTCTTCCAAGTGAAACCAATCCTAAACCTTTTGACCTTTACACCTCCATCTTAGAACCTGAATTGATTAATATCCATGCTTTGGATGAGGTGTCAGAGAATTTTGATTTTCACTTGATTAGGGATATTGACGCCGGGAATATTTTGGATGATGAACCCGTAGATTTGGCTGAGTTTGTCTCTTCAAATCATCATCCCGAGTCTTTAACTGTTTTTCCCGAACTTCATATGCGTCTTGATATTGAAGAAAAATGCATGGATGAGCTAAATTTTGAGGAGAATATTGAAGATAGTTTTGAGGATGAACCAGTTTTAATTGATGAGTCGGATTTTCCAATTCATCCTGTTCCTTTCATTGACTGTGTACACCCTCCCGAAACCTTAACCGATGCCCTTCCTCAACCACTTTCCTCCATCCTTTCCATCGTTCCGACCTTGCAAGAACCCGTATCATTTTCACTTCATATGTCTGGTTTACCAAGTTCGGCGTACCCATGGTTTCTTACGGATCTTGAGGGATTCGACCCAATTTCTCGACGAGTAAATATATTAGCACAATCACTTTTCACACATCGGTCATCACAAATTGTGCTAATCTATTTACTCCATTTGCACCCTCAAGTTCGTATTCCACTTCTTTTTCCCTTCCGCCATTCTTCTTCCTCTCATATACCGAGACCGTATCCCGCTTCTCTTCGCATACGGTCTCGCGTATTGTCCTTCTCTTTTCTCTACGCCTTCTTCCACCAACCTGTACATTATAGCGATAAAATCTTTGAATGGTTGGTGCTCACCTTTGGCCTGTGTAAGGCCTTGTATAGCTTGATACTGTTCTTTCCCCCCTAAATCCTGAATTTCAACGCTTAACAGTGGAAACACTGTTTTACTTAAGTTTGGGGGGGGACACTTTTTGTATATATTTTTGTTTTCCTTTTTGTTTCGTATATAATTTGTTTCTAGGAAGCGCCGGCAATTTTAACCCTCTTGGTATAGCCTGACAGTGAGGGCACTGTCAAGTTTAAGTTTGGGGGTGTGCTCGGTAAGCTTTCTTCCTTCGCATTCATTTGTATATTTTGCATTTGCATACCCTATTAAAAACCCACAAAAATTGAAAATTTTCTAAAAACATAAAAACTTTTCTGTCAAGTAGCTTGTGGAAAAACTCTGATTCAACATTTCGACGGTTTTTGTTTGAAAAGATAGGAATAACTAAATCTTATGTTTAGATTTTGAAAACATGAAAGATAACTCTCCTTTGAAGTTAACTATGGCTGATATACGTCTTTACATCACACTACACGTGTCGTGAATTTTGGGAATTAGATGACAAGTCTTTCATGTTTAAACTTTTAAACAGATAAATGATTTTCTGAGGATCAAATAGGTTTGTTCTGAAATAAGTAATGTCAAGAATAGTTTATGAAGTAAAGCGAATATGAAGGAATGTTATTGATGCCGTAATTGGAGCTAAGTCTGAAAAATAACCCATCTAAAACTTGATTGGAATGATTACACACCAAACCCACTAAACACGTCTTTTATCCAAAAAAATATTTGAACTACCGGTTATACCTCCGTTCGTATTAAATCATCTGATTTTCACGACAAAACTGTCTTTTGTTTTCTGGACCTAGGTAACTTGAGTAATTAAGTCCGCTGGGGTGTTTCTACACCTAATGCCCTAAAACCAACTGGTTTGGGTGCATTGGCCCAAAGCTCGCTAAGAAGACTAGAAAGTCCAGTTTTAAAACAAAGTCAAGCAAGTGTTCTCTCCGAGTTAAAATTCCTAACGGTTCTTTGTGTGAGAATAATCTTGATAAAAGACAGGCTTTTATAAAAATTTTAACGGAGATATGAAGGTTTTATTCTATGATAAAGACTGTTGCACGTTCACAGAGGTGTGTATGAAATGAAAACAAGAAAAAGGTGGAGTGAAGAATAAGACCTAGTTTCCTGTTAGGGAAGATAGAAATTCTGAAGTTGAAACCTTACTGGAAAACGAAACTTGAAAAATGCTTAACTCTTTATAAAACTTATGTGATCCTTTTAAAATTGTTATCTGGGCTTTATTGTGCGACATGATGACTTTAATCGACCTTTCTGGAACTTAACGGCACTATTTGCACTACACGAAAAGACATATAAAACCTGTAGTTAAATAAGAAGCGAGGTGTGAAAACTAAAGGTTCGATAGTCTAAACTTAGGATTATAGAATTGTTATTTTCTGAAACAAAACTTTAGGGGCTTGAATCTTAGTTATTTTACAAAACTAGCTTGACCGGATTTTGTGGGTAGTATCCGCTGAAAACCCTCAGGAGACAACACTCCTCCTACTAGGGACACCTAGAGGTTTAACGGCTTGTTGCACATGCTCAGTGCAATCGCGTTCCCTGCGAAAGTGCGGTTATCATTTTATTTTTGTGAATAATTGGTTTTGCTCGGGACGAGCAAAAGTTAAGTTTGGGGGTATTTGTTCATCACAGAATACTGCATTTTATACCGCCCATTCTTACGCTCGGTTGTTTATAGGTAGGTACTTTTAATCCGTGTTTGTTATATATTTGCAGGATACAGGTTCTCGGTTCTAAAACGGTAAATTCATGGAAAACACGACAAAATCCGGGTTCCTGCCAACCACTGAGAAAACACGGTCTCCGCTCGTCATCCGTATGTTGCCAGATACCAGTTTAGGAAGATAAAATGTCAAATCAATGTCACCTTCATGCACAAGGCTCAATGGCAACAACAAGTTCCAAGAAATCTACGCGGAGCTCGAGGCAATCATTCCAAATCTTGACAAAAAGTCCACCTTTCCTCAACAGAAATTCTGGAAGAAATGTGAAAGTATTTTCAGAAACTACATGTACCAGACAACAGGGGACACCAAACCAGGCCACCACCAAAAAGCCCATTTCCCAACACCTCTAAAGGGCCGCGGAACCGCGGCCAAAGGGGGGTCTTGGCCGCGGTTCCGCGGCCATGTGGGGCCCACTCACTGTCGTGTTTCAGGGGTGTTTTGGGTACTTCATTTATGCTCTGCTGGTTGCCCTAGAACTTCAACTCCCTGCCTATAAATACAGCAGAACTTGCCAAAGCCAAGGGTCATTCTTTGCATTCTTTTGTTCCTCTTTCTTTTGTAGTTTTAGTTCTTTTTCTTCTTCTTCTTCATTCCTCTTCCATGAATTGTAGTGAGAGCTTTTTGTGGATATGAATAAAGATGAGGGTTTTGTATCATTCTTTTGTGTTTCTTCTTCCCCTTGAGATTCTTGCTTTCTCTTGCTCATTCAACCTCTTTATTGAGCTTGAATGGGTAAGGGTTAGTTATTGATCTCAAAGGTCGTATTTTCTCCCGGGACTAGTTCTTCACTTCACATGCGTTCTCTACCCTTCCCTTGATCTTGCAATCTCTTCATTGAGCTTGCAAGTTTAAGGGTTGGCTATTGAGCACATGCTTGGCTTGGGTTCTACTTCCGTGTTCTTTTCTTGTTCTTTTTATTACTCGCTTTTTATTACTTGTCTTTTTATTACTTGCAATTTTATTCATGCACTTTAATACTTGTATCTTTTCTTTTCTTTGTTCTTTTCTTTTTGTTCTCTTTTGTTTATATTGTGAATGTTGTAATTATCGTCGTTGTTAAGAATTAATACGATTTTATAAGTTAACATTTCTTTGCCAATTCCTTTTCCCGTTATTTTCCATTTGAACTCCGCCCGAACCATACGCAAGCGCTCCGTTAGGCACCGTACCCTGACAAGGTAACGGTGATTCCTAACCACGACCGGTTGCGTTCGGTTTGGCCGGAGGCGAAAGCAAGAGACAAGAACGGAAGGACAAGGGTAAATAAGCCGGATTCCACGAATACCGCGCTTAAATCTCCTAATCCCCGTTGTTGCCAATTGCTTAGCTTCAATTGGTCAAGACTCGGCTCAAAGGTTTTTGAGTACGGATTTCTTAGCTTACAATCTCATATTTTCTTAACAACTTTATACTTGCAGATAAACACATAGGTTAGAACAAACTCATACAGATTCTTTATTGACTCGTCTAAGACAAGAAGGTAAGATACCACCATCTCCCTGTGGACCGACCCGTGCTCAACCGGCTAGCTGCATAGCGACACCGTCCTGATCGCGGTAAACTTTAGAACTTTGAACTTCCGACACGCCAAAAGCGTGCGATCAGGTAGCACTTAGTATTCATGCTATATCTGTTGGCCTTCGTCATGGCATAGTGTATGGTAGCTATTTATTACTTTTCTGTTGCATAAATAGATGCGTTGGTTTGGGACAGTCGTACTACTATTTTGGCCTTCGTCAAGGGTATGTACGGATGGGTTCAAATTAACCTGGACAATGACGGGTAGAACTTGACATGTGACTTATATATGTTGTCCTTCGTCAAGGTCATAAGAGCATGGGGTAAAAATCACATCGGGAGTTTCAAACATACAAGAAACTTGCCAGGCATGTGCATACCTTCTGGAGTGTGATAACATGAGTGGATTCCATCACATTATCATGCGATGATAATTGGATCCCAATTCCCACTGATGAGTTAGTTTACTCCTAGGGTGATCCCGACTAATTCTTGTTTCAGGTTTGGAGGAGAATTTGAGGATACAGTGGGAGGTTTCCTAATTAGATAAAGTGATAACCATTCTGATCTAGATTAGAGTGCACACAGAGTGTTTATTTTCTCTCTCTCTTTGGCAGCGACCATGGCTCGACCCTAGACTATGACTCAGTGACCAAGTTAACTGAACTTTCTTAAAACACTGGCTTTTGGATTGTCTGAGTTGCACACATCATTGCCACTCCTTTTTTTTATCCTTTGCATTTCTCCAGAATACCCCGTATTACTACGAACATCCACTTTCATTAGATAAATCTTTCATATGGTTATATACGAACTCAAAGGAACTTGTTCCAGATTCGAGGATGGATTCTGGTTCTGGAAAGATTGAATAGGTTTATTCAGTTGTCTTTTCCTTTTACTTTCTCTCAGGTTGTGAGGGCTCCCAGGATTAGGAGAGGGTAACCTATTACGCTTAGTGGATAGTCTTCTTCCAAACCATAGGCAGGTGCTCAAAGGTTGGGAATGAAGAAAACCAGTTAGCCTAAGTGTGGTGTACAGAAGGTAATAAGTAAAGTCAAATAAAAGGATTAGAAAGAGAGCAAAGTAAATTGCGACTGCTATCATTCACGACCAAACCATGTATTTCATCGCTACTCCTACTTCACCTTTACTTTTCTCCGGTTCAGGAGAAATAGAATAAGGTTTATTCAGTTGTTTTTTATCATCACCTTCTCTCAGGTTGTGAGTACTCCTAGGATTAGGAGATTACACCTATTATGCTTATTGGATAGTCTTCTTCCAAACCATGGGCTGGTGCCGAACGGTAGGGAAGGAAGAATACCATTTAGCCTAACGATGGTGTACAGAAGGTAATGACTAAAGACAAATAAAGGGATTTGGAGAGATGGCAACGAAATATACGGTTAAAATCATGAATCTGGATAATGGAAGAGGCATTACTAGGAATACCGGGATACCCTTTTGAAAAATTTTCATGTTTCAGTTTCACTATGCGTTGTTAATTGAAAACTGATTTCCCAATTAGATACTTATTCCATGATATGTATTTACCAGGTATGATTCTCACATCTGTATGGTTTTACAGATGATGAGTGGGAGTAAGTTATTGGGAATCAGGTGATCATCCTCATTATATCGGAATTCGTTGTAATTGGTGATATTTAAGGAAATCGCCTGGGTTGTTGCCAGACGGCAAATATTTGGTTTTGAATATCCATTGTTATGCACCAATTTCAAACTGATATATCTGTACGTTTATTTTATAAAGTGAGATATAACGTTTTGAAATTATGTCGATGACATTTACCTATATCAGTTGATGGTTAGGTAAGGAGCATTTAACAGCGGTGTAATTCTTCATAACCATAGTACAGTTTTCAACCTACGACGCACAGGGTTTGAGTTATTCAACTCAGCAGACTTATACAAAGTAGTATGTTGTCCAGTGTCCATTAGGACAGAAGGGTTGGTACTCGTACTATATTCTGTTTACTTGTGACTTCTCCAGTTTTAGACATGTGTTTTGTAGAAATACAAGGTCTAAGTTTTAAGAAGTTATAGGTACAAGAATAAAGTAGAGAACCAGGTGTTGGAAGTATCGGGATTCTTCAAGGTGATCGAAGATGTAGATACTTGTGTTTGGTATTCAGTTGATAGGAATGGTTTTGAGAAACTTGTTTCTCTTTTAGATTACTCATAATTGGATGAACTCCTAAGTTGAGTAATACTGATTAGCCTCTCTCCATTTAGTTGGCATGCACTGGAGACAGCTGCATGATTTGAATCTGGTCCAATTAAATCAGTGCCTCTATTTCTATATGGTATATAGAATGGTTCATATCTTAATGGTGTTAAGGTATGGGGAGTTGTCCGGCTTATGCTTAAAATCAGACTCTGGATAACTCAAGGCACGTTTCTGTAATGGCAGTTTGTGGGTTATCCCTGGCTATGACGAGGGGTAACTTTCTACCATCCGGAAGATCAATAGTGATATTTTTCTTGACTCTCCACAGTTTTAGTAAAATGGACTTTTTTAGAAAACAGTAGTGGGAGTATGGTAGAACTGGAAGAGATTCCAGAACCGCGAACGATTACGGAAAGTTTAATAGGACCTAAAGATTTATTCATGTTTGACATTCCATTAGTCACTCCATAGAAATGGTGGGTAACCTCAAGCACCCGAGAGGTACTTTGGTATTCTCAAAGATGGTGACAGGGAGGTTCTTGTTTACCCAGACTTGCCATTACTGCTATTCCAGACTATGAGACCCGGCAGGAGGATGAGTATAGTGTTGTTCTAAACTAGCTTTAGAAGTGCACGTGTATATGATTCTACCAGAGGGTTGTTGTGGTCAGTGGGAGCAGCGGAAGTATAGTGGACAAGTAGCTTATGTCTATTTATAGACTAGAGCAGATATAGCGGGGATAGATCATATATTTTTGATGTGACAGTCATGGGCTTTGACTTCATCAGAATAGAGAATGGATCTGTTAAGAAGGTAGTAGGGTGTGATGTCCTGGTATTTGGATGACATATATATAGTAGGAAGTGAAATTCCTTCACTACGATCGGTTTTACTGTGGTTGTCACACAGTAGTTTCTCCACAAAGGATATGGATATAATATCAGACATTCTGGTTAATAGATCTATGGTTTTAGATCTAGATTTGGATAATGTCCCAATCTGGGTACTTAGACAGTGTTCTAAAGATATTTATAATGGACGACTCCTGGCATGGTGGTGTACCTGCAGGTGATGGAGTCACCCTCTCTAAATGTGTCTTATAGACTAAAGGGGAGAGGAATGTGCATGATTGGCAGATCACTTGCTTAGGCAATTGAGTTGGTCATGAGATGTCAAGTACTACACCAGATGATTTTTTTGCACTAGCTACAATAAGTTGATATTAATCCAAGCTTAGAGAAACATTCGGAAGCAGTTTTAGAACATAAGTGAATATTCTAGGGATTTGATAATGGCAGCCTCCTTCGGGAGACAGTTATCATTTCAGGCTTCCAAGGTGACCTGGATGACAGAGTGACTGTCAGAATTATGGTTTTCCCTCTTACGAGGGGTAGTAGTTTGGAATGGTGGTCCAAACGGATATAGAGGGTGGCATGGTGCAGAATACTGATTAAGTTCAGTCGACGATACAGTCTAAGAAGTTTGGATTTGGAGTTCACTTGTGAGCTAGGTCCCATCAGATATCCAAACATATTCTAAGACGGGTATTGCTCAATTCGGGAGATGGGTTTCTCCGCGAACTTGAGATAAAGAGAGACATAGAAAGAATCATCAGGGCGGATCCACTCACTAAGGCTATTTCTCGAACACAATAGTTTTACAAAAGAGCTTTGTGAAACTGATTAGTAGAGGAGTTGGGTGTTCGGTATCACACGGGCTGTGAGTGTGCGACATCGCAATAATTAGCCTTAAGTGAAAGTGGGAGATTGTTTGATATAGTGCCCTCAAAGTCAATTATTGGATCGCAGGCACGTGATTGCAATGATTGAGGGGGGACCTATACCGGTAGGACAGTCTTACTCAAGATGATAGTATACTATCTGGTTTATCTTTATCATCGTGTACATGTTTAGGTGACATTACAGATCACTATTACATATTGATAGAGCCCATAAGATTCTTGCTTGACTGCCAGCAGTATGATGGCGATCATATACGTGAAAGTTGGATAGTCTATAAGCACATCATTAAATGGTCCCTAGTCGTGGGAGTTTCGAGACAGGGGAATCGATACTCCGAAGTAGACTAGTGAATACAGTCGAGACCCCGATGAGGGGTGATGGCCGGTCTCACAAGCCATTGATTTGAGTTGGTTCACCTAAGATGTATACAGGTGCTCATTGGGTTATGAGTACACCGGACAGTACTCGCCGGGAACCTGCTAGTTGGTATTATACCTGTCGTCAGATAGCAGTTCCCTGGTAACATGTGTACAGGTTTGTCTATCGACCTGAGATCGACATTTGTCTCGTGTGAGTTCCTACTGTGCTTTGATTATTACCCTACCACGGCTCAAAGAAGTCATGCAAACAGGTTTTAGTTGGGTACAGTCCTGAGCTACATGGAGGCAGTGAGCGGATTGGCAGGGGATTCGTCTCTCCCAGTATTGGGGGTGAGATCGTGCTGTGTCTGGAGAGCCATTACACAAAGTCCCTGACCAGGGCAAGCAAGATTTACTGGTAGGTACTCCAGTAGTTTCTCAGGGTGTTCTGGGCTACACTCTGACACGACTTATACCGCTATTGGGGGTCTAACGTTTACCAGCCCCCTAGGCCTGAAATGCGATACTCATAGACGAATGGACCGGATTGTATGGATATTATCAATAATAGGCTCAGTAGGGTTTCAGGATGAGTTCGCTCATCAGCTTCCTTTTCACTCAATACATCGGCAGCCGTTACATACAGCTGGTACTACTGACGTGCTTGTGGTTAAACCCACTGCTAGAGTATTGACGAGTCTTTAGAGTCCCCCAAAGATAGTTTCCCAAGTTCGGGCAAAACGTTGTAGAGACCGTATGGTTTTATGGCAGGGTTCGAACATACACGTGCACTTATGCACGTGTCATGTTTCGGACGGATAATACTAGTGGGCTTTGGTTTAAGCCGGATCCTAGTATTATATAGTGTTGGAATATTTTAGTCTCATTGTATTCGTATTCGGTCGGAATACGGATGCAGGTATGTATATACAGGTGAGGGGTATTCTTGTAATTCATTACAAGATTACTTTAGAGGATGCATTTCTTTTTGTTAAACATTTTTGGTTTAAATATTTATTTGGATTTGGAAAGTGTGACTCATTTTGATGAGTCATTATTCTAGCATGTTCACTAATGACTCATGGTAATGCGTTATATAGTGAGTCATGATAGATTAGTGAGTTTTGTTTTGGGTGGGATATTTTGAGGGTTTTATGGGAGATATTTTGGAATATCTTTTCTTTGGTTTTTAAAAAACAAAACCTCATTATATGATCACACAAGAGAGAGGGGGCAGCTATGACATTTTTGGGGCTTGGTTTTTGCTCTCTTGATATTTCTTGAGCTCACACTCTTCAAACCAATTGCAACTTCTTCAACCTCCACCCTATCCCTCTCATGTGATGAGAATCCTAGGGTGTATTAAGACAAAGTATTCACACTTCTCTCTACTTCAATCTTGGACATGTCGGCTAGCAAACTTCATGTCCGAGTTGCTTCAGTTTGAAGCGGGAGCCCGTATAAAAATTCTTTGATGTGGTTCCACTTCGACGAGGAGACCAGAGATCGAGTGAGATCGGAGTTGCCGCGAGGAGCTAAGGATGGTGGCTAAAGACCGAAGGACACGGATCGATCGGTATATCCATTCTAACATCTTTCTAGTATACTAGTTTACGGTTAATGGAACGATCCGGGTTTTAGGGTTACGATAGCGCAAGTTTTTGAAAAAGTTTTGTTCTGCGTTTGGCCTCAGATTGAGGGCCGGGGCGCTACCGTAGACTTACACAAACTACACAAGAAAAATTATGCAACGATCTCATAAATCGGCCATGGATCCGTGGCCGAGTCAGGCCAATCCGCCGCGGATCCACGGCTGAGTTGGAGGCTCCGGTGACGATATTTTTCCAGAAGCTTCATCTCAACTTCCTAGCTTGCTGAGGATGCTCCATTGTAACAAGCTTGTTCTGGAAACTTCCCTACAACAACCTAGATTCTTGAGGAGGCTTGATAACTACCTTATTCTAGAAGTTTCCCTACAGCTACCTAGCTTCTTGTGGAAGATTGACCTAGCTTATAGTGGAAGATTGGTGAAGGGCTATAAAAATGGATCTAAGCCTACATTAAAGAGGTTGTTGTTGATGGTAGTTGATTTCTAGTACACAATCCAAAACTAAATCCAATTCAATTCCAAATCTAGATTCAAATAAAGAATCGTTGAGAACAATATCGAGCGACGACATTCAAGGTCCTTTACGTGAAGTCGATCGTCATCAAGAGCACGTGATTCGCGATAGATCCAAGACTCACGGTGATCGAGCAAAGTGAAATTCGATGGAATAGTTACCTCTTCATGGGAGCGATCGAGAGTAATTCTTGTAATCTCGGATTGAAGGAAAGTGTAATTAGAAGTTAATTAATAAAGGTGATCTTTACATTTAATCTCGCTTTGTTTAAATTCTAGCATTATGAAATCTATGTTTGTTAATTCTTCAAAGTGCATGATATGTTAGTAAATCTCCGCTTGCTAAGAATTCGAAGGAATTCGGTAGATCAAATGGTGATGAAATGTTATACGGATTTTAAGTCTTATGACAATTATGAATTTTAGGAAAAAGAATCGTCAACGACCAAATTTGGAATGAGATCACCGTTCTTGATAATTTCGTTGCAATTTGAGATTAAATGAGTGATAATTTTCTTTGCTAAAAGCTAGATTTGAATGTTGATCAATGAAAAGACAAGGGATAGTGAATGAGAAACCTTAGTTTCTTCAAAAGATCCCTAATCTTCATTCATCTCCATCGTTCTAGCTATAATTCATCAGTAGATAAGATGAGTCAATTTTTAGTATTCATCATTGCTACTAATTCCTATCGAATCCTACAAGCTATTCTTCAATTTTTTTGATAACTAAAATTGATATTGGATAATTTCTTGATTACTAAATCTTAAACTCTTCCTTGATTCTCTTGAAATGATAAACTCAATTAAATCTTGAAATCTCATTTTCTTGAATTTTCTTTACTATTTTCTTTCGGCTCAACTAAAGCAAGAACGAATAAATACACGAATCTCAGTGGATGACCCGTACTCATTAACGAACTACATCGACACCGTTATTGATTGCGATTATAAATTCTTTGATTGTGATTATACTTTTCATATCATTCAAACAATCGGACATTCGAAATCAATCAAATGGCGCCGTTGCCGGGGATGCGTGCGTAATTTGTTCGTTCTTGCTATTTGAGTTGAAATATTATTATTCCATAAAAAATTTGAATCAAAATCGCATCATGTGCTTAACGATTAGTGTTTGAATTTTTGCGAGGGAATCTGGCATCACTGTATCAGAGAGATCAAGATTCAGAGACTTTCTAAAGATTCAAGAGGAGAAAAGGAAGCTATAGTAAAAAGTTAATCACCTAACTCCTCCATTCCACCGTGGAACCGCAGCGGATTCAGGGTTTTTGCGGCGGATCCACCGTTGTTTTGGTGATTCACTGCTTCAATTTTCTCTGGTATGTTCTATACTTTCTTATCTCTCCTCTGATCTTGTCCAATAACAAATTTGCTGCAGGATTCTTTGCAAAAATTCGCCACTCAAAAATAAAAATTTGTTGCGTGTTTTGATATTAATTGTTTGTGCATATTGTAATACGGAAATTAAGGGGTAAAAACCAAATTCAGATTAGGTGTGGATTTCATTACCCTTCCTAAGTCCCAAAAATCATAAAACTAGCATCCGCATCACCCTCATTAACTAAAAAATATCTAGACAAGACTCTAAGGACTGTAGCGCTCAATTAGGACAGAAGAAGGTCGTGGGTAATCTATTGCTTATCCACATTTCTTTTGTGGTGTCTAAGGCAAGCGTGTCTAAGGTAAGTGGTTACTTAATTAGGCCCTCTATTTACGATAGCGGATACCTGGCACTTACCTGACACTTACCTGGCCACAGGAGGGATAAAGAGATAGTAGAGGATTTATGCTGCGATTTGTCTTCTGGAAGTCTAGGAGCGGTCTAGTGACTTGACCTAGGTGACCGTAGATCTAGGGTTGGTTGTGCATTTTTATGTGATTTTTCAAAATCCGTCTTTTTCAAAAACAAACCAAAAACTAAAACAAACCACTTTCTCTAATTATCACAAACGCTGTCACTTGTGCTAAACCGCTAAGTGCATGCTCGGCTGGACACGGGATTCTATTGGTCGTCTTGTCCGCGTTCCTCCTATCGACTCCGAAGTCGGTAATTCTACATCTTCTTTCTCCCTACCCACCTTATCGACCGCGATGGATGGATTTCCATCAAACTTTAATAACACCACTCTGCCACCGCCCGCAGGTGCCAGAACCCACCACGCATCTCTCTTCAAGAGAGATGCTATCCTATTCGTGGTCCTCTTCCCACTTGTTTTTCTATTCCACCAGCCAATGGGGATAATTTCGAAATCAAACCTCAATTCATCAAACTGTTGCCAAAATTTCACGGGCTTGAATCCGAAGACGCATATGTTTTTATAAACAAATTTGAAAACACATGTGCTATGATGGGCACTTCATAATTTTCTGTGGATGCTATGCGTTTACGTCTTCTCCCTTTTACTTTGTGCAATTTAGCCGAGAAGTGGCTGTATAACACAAACGCACATTCTATTTCAAAATGGGATGAATTCATTGTAGCATTCCTTAAGAAATTTTATCCCAATCATAAGACCGCCTGCGTTCGAAGCGAGATCTACCAATTTACCCAACTTCCCAATGAACCATTTTGGAAATGCTTTGAACAATTTAAGGAATTGCTTATCCAATGTCCTCATCATGAAATCGGTAGATGGGATCTTTGCCGCATTATATATGAGGGCATTACTCCTTTGACAAAGCAGACGCTTGAAATCATGTGTCAAGGCAAGTTCATGACTAAAGACGATGGTGAAGCTTGGAAATTCTTGGAAGATTTTGCTGAAAACACTATGCAATGGTAAAGCGTTAGACCACCATCGTCTGGGGAAGGTAACAATCAGCTCGATGTTTCCATCGTTTTGAAAGCCGAAATGGCTGCGATACAAAGGAAACTCGATGCTATAGAAAACAAATTCTCTTCAGCCTCCCTAAATCAATTCACGTTTCCCAAAACCGTGTGTGGTTACTGTTCTAACCCATTACATTTGACGGAAAAATGTCCTTTGAATTCTCCGTTTCAAGGTCAAGAGCATACTCATGCTACTTTTCAGCAGCAACCTAGAAACGATCCTTATTTGTCCACTTATAATAAGGGTTGGAGGAATCATCCTACTTTTCTTGGAACCAACACCAAAATCCAAACCAGTTCCAAAGCAATTATCAAAGACTTCTTCCACAACAACAGCAACCACCACAACTGAGTCAGCACCCCTTTCAACCGCAACCTTTACAAAACCCGGCCGACAACTTTGATCCTTCTTCTGCCGGTACCGATAATCCATCTGCACTCGACATGTTCATTAAACATTCCACACAAACGAATGATATTTTAACGTCTTCTATCCAAACGTTATTTCAAAACACTGTCTCCCACAGTGAGAGTATTAAATCGATAGAAGCACAAATTGCACAGTTGAATGCAGCGATGAGTGCTAGAGAGAAAGGGAAATTTCCAGCTCAACCCTTACCGAATCCAGGGTACTCACAGTATAATGTGAATGCACTTACCACGTTGAGATCTGGAAGAGTGCTGAATAACCAAGTCGGTGAACATGTTGATAATGATATTGATATTGAGGAATCAATAAATGATACCCCGGCTTCTTCTTCTTCTTATCCTATTCCGTCTATTCTACCTTCTTCTTTCGAGCCTATTCTCTGTTTTCCCCTAGGCTCGAACCCTCCACCCACTTCATCCTTTCCACCCCCACAAACTTCTCCACATATGTTGGACCCCACCCCTATTAATAAAGCTCCATTTCTAAACAGATTGAGGGCCAACAAACCTAACGCACAAATGGAGAAGATTATGGATATGTTTAAGCAGGTTAACGTAAACATCCATCTCCTAGATGCGATTCAATAAGTTCCGGCTTATGCGAAAATACTTCAAAACTTATGCACTAGGAAGAGAAAAACTCAAGTACCGAAAAAGGTGTTCATGACGAGTAATGTAAGTACAGCATTTACCCAGCAGATACCGAAGAAACGTAAGGACGCAGGGTGTCCTACAATATCCATTTCTATTTTGGGTAAAAATATCAATCGTGCTCTACTCGATTTAAGTGCTAGTGTTAACCTGCTTCCATATTCTGTGTATGAGCAATTGGGAATCGGAGAATTAAAACCATCGCAATGCACTTTACAGATGGAAGGTCGATCTACCACCCGACCAAGGGGTATGTTAGAGGATGTGTTGATAAAAGTCGGGGAGTTTATCTTTCCTGTGGACTTTATTGTTCTAGACACACAACCGTAGCGAACCCACGGAACCAAATTCCGATGATTCTAGGTCGACCTTTTCTTGGGACTTCCAATGCTGTAATTAATTGTCGAAACGGTTCTATGACCCTGTCTTTCAGGAATAGGTCAATTGAACTTAACATTTACAAGTTGGGAAGTGAACCCTCCGAATCCTATGCTCATGTATGTTCTGTCAACATGATGGATGATGACAGCAGCGAATCTGAACAGCTTCACGATACTGATCTAGACTCCTTTTGTACGTTGTTGCTTGACCCCACTATGTCTTATACACATACGGACCCTTCTATCGATCTGTCCGGGCCAACATCTAACGCTTATTTTGAACCTTTCATGGAGTCTGCGTATCATCCCGTTCTTTCCGATGACATTATTCTTCGGGATATCGATGAAAGCTTCGCTGATGAACTCACATTCTTAGTTGACACGGATTTTACGATTAATCAACCTACACCTAAAGAAGTTGAACCACTACCCCTTCTTCTTGACAATCACGAGAATGCGAGTAATCCATCATCACAATCATTGTGTCGTCTCTCCAAATCGAGACTCAAACCCTTTCTACACCACCACTTATCTCTTCCCCACTTCTTCTGGGCTGTAGACAACATGTTCTTCCACCAACCAGTGTGTTACATCGATAAAATCTTTGAATGGTTGGTGTTGACTTTGGTCTTTGTAAGGCTTTGCATAGACCAACAACTTTACTCCCCCTCTTAAAAAAATTGCTTAATATTGTTTAACTCAAGTTTGGGGGGGGGGGGTTATATTTTTGGCTCTTGAAAATAAAAGTTTTCCTCAAAATTGTGAGTCAAAAATAAGTTTGGGGGAAATTGTCACTGTCATTTATTCTTATCCCCGTTAATAATTTTTCCACCCAAGCCTGCAGGTTTTTGAGATTTGAAAGAGACAACAGTGAGGACACTGCTGTAAACAGGTTTGGGGGAGGTTTGTACTTATTTTACGCGTTACATTGCATTACACTTTGCATAAGCACAAAACACAAAATTTTCAAAAAAAATTCTTTGATAATGAAAGATTAGAAAGTGAAAAATTACATTTAAAAGATTGGAAGAATTTAAGAAAACCAAGAAAGTTAGATATTTTCTTAAACGAAACTAGTAATAAGTAGTTATGAGCCGTTACCCCAAGAGTTAGTAAGATGAAGGAAGTCACTAATCTGAGGATAAAAATAAGTCTGAAAAAATAGTTCCTATTCTGGAAGCCAAACATTTGAATGTTGATACCCTACTATACGCACTTACACACGTCTTGAAACTCAGGATAGTAGAGGATACCTTGAAATGCTCTTGTCTAAAAACCAAAGTACGAAGAAAATAATAAATGAAGCACACAAGCATAAAAGTGAAGAAAAATGAACACTAGTTTTGTAATAACCAAGGCAGCATAAAAAAATATAGCGAGGGTGCTTCATCACCTAGTGCCTTAGACCAACTGGTTTGAGACTCACTGCTAAGACTTAGGTGTTGCAAGACGAGAAAATTGCTAATTACACCTAATATGTGAGCACATTTAGTAATCGGTCGCTTAGTACCTCAAGAAGTATTAACGGTCGCATGAAGAATGTGTGAGCAATTCCATCCAAAATATGCACCGACTAAAAAAGTACTGTGGTAGATGGACAAGAGTATGATAGCTTGAATTGAATTCTTTGAGTGTAGGGATGTCTTTTACACATGCGTAGGGGTATATGATCGGTGTTTGAAAGAAAGGTAGGGATGAAGAATAAAGACGATGTTTTATTGAGGGATGATATGATTTCCAACATCTTTTCATGACTGTTGGGGTCAAAATTTGCATCCCGGTTGACCAAGTAAAAGTCGAGGTCAACCCCAAGCCAGGTGGGCCCAAGCCCGGGTCAAGCGAGCCCATGCCTAAGTCGAGCCCGCGGCCAGCCTACCCATGCCAACATAGAAAGCATAGAAATCATGTAACAAATAATTTTGATGTAATTGTTTGTGCATGAATGTAAGCAAAATGGGCATCAAGCCAAATTTTTGTAAAGCCCATGGCTTATGTACAAAAAATAAATGGCACATGAGCCATGGGATGGGCAAAATACCATCTTGTAAAGCCCAAGGGGCTATATGTAAATATGTAAGCCTATATAAGGTAACATGATGATGAATAAAGCATAGACTTTTCATTCCCTTCAAAAAATCTAGGGTTTGTGCCTCTTTCCCCTTTCTGAAGGTTCTAAAGAAACCTTCTTCTTTATTTTGAATTAAATCAAGAGTTCTACCCTTCCTTTTATAAAACTAAATAGTTTTTCACCACAAAACCCACAAAAGGGCGCTTAGATCTCCCATCAGATCTCAAAAAGAAGAGATTTTTAAAATCTCACATCTCTTGATCTGCAAGATCCTGCCAACAGAGGAGGAAGAAGGAGACCCATCTTCAGAAACCCCACTTTGGGGAGAAACTAGGGCTCAAGTGGAAAAGCCCTTCATCAGCTTCAAAACATCCTAGGAGTTTAACTCCTCACACACACACACACATACACACACAAAATAATAAGTGTTCCTTTCTGGGAGTACAACTCCCATTGCAGGGACCAGGTCCCTTTTTGCCTCCCGAGCTCGCCCAGAGCGCCAGCGCCCTTGCGCTCTTGCGCTAACGCCTAAAGCGCTAGCGCGCTAGCGCCCGAGCTCCTACATGTCCGACACATGGGGCGCTAGCGCTCCTGCACTCTTGTGTTAGCGCCTAAAGCGCAAGCGCCCGAGCGCCCACATGTCCGACACGTGGGGCGCTAGCGCTCAAAGCGCTTGCGCTCCTGCACTCTTGTGTTAGCGCGTAAAGCGCTAGTGCCCGAGCGTCCACGTGTCCGATACGTGGGGCACTAGCGCTCAAAGCGCTAGCGCCCGAGCACCCACGTGTCCGACACGTGGGGTGCTAGCGCTCAAAGCGCTAGTGCTCTTGCGCTAGCGCCCACGTGCTTGGCACGTGACGCGCTAGCGCCCTTGCGCTCAAAGCGCTAACACCTAAAGTGCTGGTGCTTTTTTCCCACGCATCCTTTGGATGCCCTTTTTCCTTATATACACACACACACACACACACACATATACATATACACACACACATACTTCACGACACTGTCCTGTTAGAACTCTGCGGGGCCCTCGATAAAAACACTGCATGTTGAGTTCGCATGACCAGTTTAACCCGTTAATCGGAGGTTCTCTCGCTCCAAAAGGCATGGGGTACTTAACGACAGCTTAGTCCGCGACTGCCCGAGATTCGGATCCCCACAATCAATAAACCCCAGCCTACCCTAGGCAGGGAGAATCTGTAATGCGCCTAACAAGAGCGCGCGTATTCCCATCTCAATTGGGTGACGTAAAACACCCTACAGATTCTGGCACGCCCGATGGGACTTTTCTCTCCTCCCATATTTCGGGTTAAACGTTCATGCGAACTCAATCAGTATACATATCGACTACCTGTACTGAAATCATGCTTCTTTGTGCAGCTTAACAAATTTCAAATTGTAATCTCCGGTCGCAGCAAAAATGTCTCTAAGGACAAGCTCAGCTCTCGACATAGCTCCCATCTTCTACACGATGAAGATGGACGCCCGGACGGTCCTTCCAGCCAGTCTCGGGCGACAATGGGAAGAGCCGCCGCTACCATTCGACTTTATCCAGTTCGTGTCAGCTAACGCCATCCCAGCTCCTCAAGCCCCGGTGACAGACAAACGGGTCTTGAAAGGCAAGAGGCCAAATGTGGTGGTCTCGAAGGCGCCCCAACTCAAACGCAAGTCGGTGTTTGAACGTCTCTCTTTGCCCCCTGTTGGGGGAAAGGCCATCAACACCAACAAAGCAACAGGGCATCTCAAGCAAGCTCCGACGATGCCCTGACAACTGCTCAATTGGGTATCTTCTCTAAGCTCCCTATCACTCAGCCTATGGCGGCTTCCCGGAGAGCAGAAGCCTGCCAAGCGCTCAAGGCAGAGAAGCTGAGGTAGAAGCGGATCAGATACAGAGCCAACAAAAGGGCTAGGGCTCCGGCCATGTTAAAATTTGTGAATTTCCAAAGTCCGGACCGCTCCGCGAAATCAGCTACCAGTGATGAAAGGATGGTTGAATGTGTTATCCACGCTGTCTATATAGTGGGCATGCATCCCAACGAAAACCTTCGCAGCAAAAGCAAGGATGGGGCCACCACATCTCAAATCCAACCTGGTGTGAATATAGCTGTCACTTCTCAAGACCAGCGTCCTTCGGAGGGTAATGAAAATCCTCCCAGTGAGCCTGATAGGCAGAGAGACCCCTCAGTCCATTGGAGTCAAGCTCGGACAACGAGAAAGAGCCGACTTTCCGCCCCAGGACCGCGGAGCAAGAGCTGCTTCAAGAGCTCCAAAAATAGCTCAGAAATAAAGACAAGGAGATGGCCAAACTTTACTCCAAAATTGACGACTTGACGAACGTCATCTTGCAGCTCACGGCCCGACTTGCTTCTCAGTCGCCTAATCAAGCGCAAGGCTCTGATCATGAACCGAAAAACGGTGTCCCAGGGCAGCCGACGCCTATTCCCTCAAATCCAAAGGTGGGCGGACCGCATGAAAATCAGTCGCATCCTATCTCGGGAAATGTCTTGGCTACCGATGACAGTAGCCCGCTAACTCAAGATCAAATCATGGACTTGGTTGCCAACAAAGTCAAAACCTTGGTAGCCGAAGCCGAAGCGCAAAAAGATATCAGCAGTAGTGGGAGACCATATCCTGCTTAGTATGATCTCGTAGAATTTCCTAGCGGCTACGTCATCCCCAAATTCGGAAGATTTGATGAGACGGGAAATGCGAATCAGCACGTCGCCTATTTTAAAACCTCATGCGGGAATACTGGGGGCAATGATGCACTTCTCCTCCGCCAGTTCGTTAATAGCTTGGTGATTGATAGATTTTCCGTTGTATTTGTATAAAATTGTAAAGAAATCACAACCAAAAAATATTTTGACCGCAATCAAACTACGGTGTCGGATGTAGTTTGTAGTGAGTGCGGATCGTCCACAGGGATTACACGATTCACTTGTATTTTGATACGTTTGAAATGAAAAGTTAAGCAACAATAAAAGAAAACATGATTCAAGAATGATTTGTATTCTAATGTCACTATTCTTTATGCAAGAATCAAGAAACTATAAACAATCAAGAATCGGTGTTTCGATAATATTTCCAATCAACAATCAAGAATATGATGTTTTCGAGTGTCGATGCTGGGCACAGGTTTCATGATGTTTTCGAGTGTCGATGCTGGATACTCAGGTTTCATGATTTTGATGTGTCGCGAGGGACACATGTTGATTTATATCCTCATACTTCCATGCATTTGCTTTATGATATTTGCATGCATGATGTTTTATGTCATTGGTTGACACGTGGACGAGATCTACATGCATACAGACATTGATTACATAGTTGGATGATATCCACATACTCATAGATTTCATGATATAGTTGACACTGATTACATTGATCATACCTCAGATTCATGATATGTTGCTACCTGAGGCACTGGCACGAGCACTTGGTACTACACTTGTGTATAGATGTTTACTCTTGCCACCTTATCATGCTTCAGACTTATTCATATTGAGGATATATTACTACTGATCGTTTGACCTAGGATTGAGTCATACATACGATTTCTGCTGTGTGATGTTTTCTACTCATGAGTTGGCAACTCACCCCCGTTGTGCCACAGTTTCTTGCAGGTTTTGCCGTACAGCTTTCATTGCGGCTTTCTGGCACACTGCTTCCTTTCTGGGTGATTGCTTTGGTAGGTGGGTTCACTCGCATCGTGACTACCTTTGTATTTATTTTAATCTGTTGTATCTAGTAATTCCATCAACCAGACTTGTATATTTATTTCAGACTTAGAAACCAGTTGTGTATTATTTCGAC
This sequence comes from Agapanthus africanus, assembly GCA_030015575.1. Classification (NCBI taxonomy): domain Eukaryota; kingdom Viridiplantae; phylum Streptophyta; class Magnoliopsida; order Asparagales; family Amaryllidaceae; genus Agapanthus; species Agapanthus africanus. The sequence goes on from CM057337.1 coordinate 238,739,081, forward strand.
CTTAGAGTCGCGCGTTGTAGTATTATGGTTTTCTTGTTGATTTTGAGTTTCTTTTGAGTTTTGATCCTCGCCCTTCGGCGTTGTATATTATATTGCTTGCGTGGTTGTGTCCTTCGATTGACGAAGAGCTAGCTCCCGCTTGGGGATGCCTTTTATCATTATGCGTATATTATTCTTTTTGTACCCCGTTTGGGGCCAGTTTTTACAAAGGAAACTCTGCCAAAATTTTCAGAAAAGACTTGAGAATTTAAAAATGCATATTCGGCTTACTTATTTAAAAACCTTATTTTTAAAACATGTTTTCTTCACTTCTTTAAAACTAGTTTTCTTTATTTCTTCCTTAAAATGGTTTTAGATTTCTGGGCTTTTGGCATACTTGAATTAGATGAGGTCCAATAGACTTCATATGATTCAAGGGCCAGTCACGGGCTATTTCGGGTTGTGATAGACATCCACATGCATAGCACGTGAGGGTCAGTGCCCAAATTAAAGAAGATAGAATTAAATTCTACTCTCTGTTAAACAGAGCCGTTGGAACAAAGATCCAACGGAGCTGATAAAACATCAAGGATACAGAATTAAATTCTGCATGGGAGAAAACATCCCCTGAATTGGATCATAGAATAAAATTCTATTTTCTCTATCTTTCTAAACAAGAAGGATTGCCCTCTGTAAAACAGAGAGCCGCTGAATTAAAAATCCAACGGTGATTAAAAAAATCACCGTTTTAAAATTCTGTGCAAGGGAAAATATTTCCCCAATCTTATTCTGTAAAACAGAAACCCTTGGATCAAAGATCCAATGGTGGGTAAAAATCCCCAAATCAATTAGGATATCTTAGAGATTTCTTCAACTAATTAACAAATTTGCTTCTATTATATAAAGGACCTAAGACTTCAAGTCTAAAGAGGAATAAACACCCCCCCATAAGCTTCTAAAAACAAAGCAGAAAGCTTCAAAAAGGAAGAAAGAAGAAGATCTCCCTTCTCGGAAAAAACCTTAGGTAAATAAAAAGAAGAGAGATCAAAGCATCTCATTTACCTATTGAAGAGTTTAACCTTTTTAAAGGAATTTAGTTTTTTCTCCGGATCTGAGATCCACAAGACAAGTCTTCCACAAGTTGAGAATTTAATTCTCATCGAGAAGAACTTGTTCTTGAGGATCAAAGGTTCAGAAAAGAATCAGGAAATCGAATTCCTCAAAACAAAGCATATAAGGAAAAATCTAGCACCCAGTGCCTCACATGCCCCTCACGTGGACGCAGCAGTCAGCGCCAAGTGCCTCATGTGCCCCTCACGTGGACACCACAGAAGAAAGAGTACTTCGCACTCAATGAGCGGCGCCTAGCGCCCAGCGTCCTATGTGTTCCTCACATGGGCGCCACAGAAGAGAAGAGTGCTTAGCACTCATTGGGCAGTGCCCAGCACCTCACGCGGGCGCTATAAAAAAAGGAGAGTGCCCAGCGCCCAGCACCTCACGCGTTTCTCATGTGGGCGCCATAAAGAGTGCCTAACACTCCATACAAAGACAAAAAAGGGTAAAGTGTTTAACACTTATTGGGAAATCCCCATGATTAAAATCCCACATGATTATATGTGAGCTTCAGAACTTACATAAGCGCTCAACACTCTTTGTACAAAAATGGGACTTTTTATACAGAGCCCAAACAAGTGCTTGGCACTTTTCAACAAAAACTGAATGGACCAAGCTGAAATTGGCTAGGTCCCCTCGAGGATAGAACCTCCTTGATTCGGAGCATCCGAGCCCATGTGCTCATGACTTCCCAACCTGACCTTAGTTCCAAAGATTTTCCAACTGATGATATCCAAAACGATACTCATCCCACATCCTCCCAAGGAAATCTTAGTCTCAAAATATGACTAATGATTTCCAGGTTTACCACTAACCTCTTTTTCCCTCAAATACGAGAATTGGTTCAAGGGTACATCTCTCCACACCTCTGATCCACGTCGTTGTAATTCTTCAACAACTTCAGAGTGGTGGCGGGTCCCGACAACCAACAGCTTTTTGGTGCACTGATGTGTACACCTCAAATCAGACCGCACCCCAAACTGGGTGCATCCCATATCATTGTTGTTCATCCCGTCACGTAAAAAATACACGTGCGTGCAAGATAATCAACGGACCGAGGCGTCCTTAAACTAAAATTTCACCTCCAAAATGGTAATCAACGGACCGAGACGTCCTTAAACTAAAACTCTCACATCCAAAATAGGGATCAACAGACCGAGACATCCTTAAACTAAAATCTCACCTCCAAAATGGTGATTAACAGACCGAGAAATCCTTAAACTAAAACCTCAACTCCAAAATGGTGATTAACAGACCGAGAATCCTTAAACTAAAATCTCACCTCAAAATGGTGATCAACGGACCGAGACATCCTTAAACTAAAACTCTCACCTCAAATATGGTGATCAACAGACCGAGACGTCCTTAAACTAAAATCTCACCTCTAAAATGGTGATCAATGGACCGAGACGTTCTTAAACTAAAACTTTCATCTCCAAAATGGTGATCAACAGACCGAGATGTCCTTAAACTAAAATCTCACCTCTAAAATGGTGATCAACAGACCGAGATGTTCTCAAACTAGAACTTCGCCTCCAAAATGACGATAATGGACCGAAATGTCAATAAACTAAGACAATAGAGCTCAAATGCTCTCTTGTTGGACCTAAAACAAAAATGATCCTACAACCTTGTTAAGTAGATCTTAGTCTCAAATTGGACTAACGTATCCTTAACAAAAGACTAACCGAGCCCAACTGTTCACATACATTTAAGTCGATCTTAATCTCAAACCAGATTAACGATCCTTAAATAAAACAAACCCAAATCTAAGATATACGGATTTGGACAAATCCACGCTCTACGGGCGACAACATAAATTAGTCTTCGTATACAATCCACGGGCAACTTAAACAAATAAAAACACACATGACACGAAGTGAACTTCCAGAGAAGGAGATAGTGGTTATCGTGATACGGTAACGTAATTAACTGCAGGGGCTTGTGCCTGTAGGGAAGAGCTTCCCCACAATCAAAAACCACTCTCAAATGAGGGGGAATCTGACAAAGTCTGCTACAACAGCCGCATCCGTCCAACCCTCCGATATACGGTGCCATAAATCAACTTGGCATCTTCAGAAAGGTGGACGGATAATCCAAATAGCATCTACCCGTAAAACTCAAGCCAGACGTCCTAGCGTCCCGGTCGCGTCTTTCGATGGTGAATAGATTCTGGCACGCCCGGTGGGACATTTTCCTCTTTCCACTCCACATTTCATGTGTCGTGTTTCATGAACAAAAATCGTGGTTTGCTATGGTTGACCTTGGATTTGAGGTACTAAGATTTGGTGTTTTGTTCCTGTGCAGAAGAAGAAAATAAAATCAATGGCTTCCAGCTACACAAACTGCAACAGCAACTCCCGCTCCGTCCCAACTGGAGGAGTGACTTACGGGCCCAATGCGCCCTCCATCTTTTCAATGCCGGTGGGGCAAGTAACTCAAGCCACCACTGGATTGTTCTTCGGGACCATGCTCCCGCCAGCGAGTTTCAGCGCCCCGGTTCCACCACAGGAAGCTCCAAAGAAGTCGGTCTTCGATCGACTTGCAACCACCACTGCCCCTCTCAACGGGTCTTCAAAGTCTGCCATCTCAGTCTTCAATAGGCTGAGTCGAAGCTTAAGTGAGCCCGCAAAGAGGCTCGCGATACCTGGGGGGCTATCCCAAAATGGATAGCCCTCCCAACTCTTCCGGCGGGTGAATTCGTCAAAAGTGCTTCTTCTACCAGAAAATCGACATTCGAAAGATTGGTCGTTCTCTCTCAATGGATGTCAGTCTTCGACAAGCTGACACCAACAGTAGCAATCTTGTATCCCAGTGGACGGCTTTTCCCTTAATCCCTTTTCATTAACCTATAAGGGAGCTCCCTTGTTCAAGGGTCGTTTCCCCTCATCAAAGCCGGAGGCATGACAGAGCCTCTTCCATAACTGAGGTGGTCTTGTCTGCAAGACACGCTCGACATCACCACTGGTGCTGAGTGAGAAGAGCTGAGGGCAACTCCCCCTCTGGACTTACTCTACCAGCTTCAATGGTGGAAGTTACCGTTGCTGTTCTAACCGGGAACCGTTTTGAACCTCTTAGGACGGTGCGAAAAACTCTGTAACCGTGATGCTGAAGAAATCTCCACTACCTGCTGAAAACACGACGCAAGCAAAACCGAAGCAGACCCCTCAGCGTTATTCTTCCTAAATCCACAAGGTCTGGTAGAAAGTCCAAGATTCTGTGATCAACAAGAACTACCCTTGTCAACTGAAGAAAATGATGGTTCGACAAGATGAAGATCATCCCTCCACCATACAGCGAAGGACTTCTTTCACACAGGCGCCTGTTACAACGGATCCTTCAACCTCGACCTCCCACAAAAGGAGGAGGCCGGAGAAAATCTCATTGCCTGCGGTAAATTCCAAAGGCGCTGGACCCAAATGCCCCAAGTCTGAGGGCATGGTTGTACACACGGTCTACATGGTTTCCGAGAAAGAAGAAAGAAGTTCTTCCGTGGGTCATCGGCCGCAAACTCGGTCGTTGACAAAAGCTCAGGAGTATCAACAAAAGCTCCGGGAGATGCTGACGAAAATGGCAGCACTCACCAGGCAGAAAGAAAGCCTGGAATCGGTGTCTGAACAGCGCCAGGAGCAGGAGACCGATACAGAGTTCCTGCGAAGGGTGCAGGAAAGAAAGGATAAGGAGGCCGCGAAACAGGCTGCTAATATAAAACAGATGGTGCTCATGTTCCAAGACATGGTTGGAATGATGATCCGGCCAGAACCTCCAGCTGATGACACACCGATAATCATCGAGGACGACAGAGCGGAAATATCAAACCCTCTTCCAGCTTTATCAACAACCAGGGAGGAAACGATCTCCAAGGATGCCCTTGATGATTACATAGCTCAACAAATACGAGCTCATCAAGCGATTGAAACGGCTGACCGAGTCGTTAGAACTGGGCGACCGTATCCGAGCTGGTATGATCAAATCAATTACTCGCCGGGATATACGATCCCCAAATTCCATGCGTACAAGGGGACAGGCAATCCTTATCAGCACATGGCTCAGTTCAAAGCTTTGTGCGGCAATACTAAAGGCGACGACAAATTGCTGCTTCGCCAGTTCGTTGGAAGCCTGTCGGAAACAGCATTCGAATGGTACTCGGAGCTCCTAAATGACTCCGTCAAAATATTCACGACAATGGAACTGCTATTCACATAGCGGTTCGCCAACACAAGCGAGCGCACCCCGATCACAGCATTAATCAATGCCAGGGTGAAGCCAGTAGACACCTGGGTTCAATACACAATCCGGTGGCGGAACCTATGGTCAAAATACGAACAACGCATCGAAGAAGCTTCTGCCGTGGGCATGTTCATGGGGACTCTGGATCCTCAGGCGACTGTGTCCCAGCTCATGACATTCTTTAAGCCGGCCACCATCCACGCTCTGATCGACAAGTTAGTCCAAATGGACTAGATGGGCCACAGACCTTCCTCTTCAAAAATGGACCATCGGAATACAAAGGGAAAAGGGAAAGCGTCATTCATTGCCAACACTCAACAAAAACCGAGTGACCCGAAACCGGTTTCTCGCTAAACAACATGTGCCCGCGCCAATCCCTAGAAGAGAAGCTAGAACGAGCTTACTCGTTTCCCCATGATAAAACGAGGAGACTGTTCGAACTAGCAGTACGCAACAAACTCATCACTCTGCCAGACCCAAAACGTCCAACGCAGCCCGGTGATGTCAACAATCCCAACTACTGCTCCTATCACCGAATGATGAGCCACCTCATTGAGGATTGCTTCATCTTCAAGAATTGGGACGAGGACCAGTACCGTCAAAGGAAATTCGCGCTGTCAGAGAACTGGAGGGTGAACCCGCCATAAAGGCACGCTCCTAAAAAGATGGATACGCCGGGGACATCATGTTCGTTTATGGAAGAAGCTCGCGTATATCTGGCAGTTCATAGCCAACCTCTCTGGCAAATGCTGCCCCTACAGCCATCTAATGAAGAAGGGGACCCTGTTCGTTTAGGATCATAAATGCCAAAGTGCACTGGACGAAATCAAGCAATACCTGTAGAACCTGTTGGTACTGACAGCGCCGGTTAAGGGAAAGCCCCTTATCCCGTACACAACGGTCCTTGAAGGTTCTCTAGGCGCTCTATGGGCACAGGAGAACGATCGGGGAAAGGAGAGAGCTCTCTACTATTTGAGTCGAGTTCTCCTGGAGGCAGAAAACAACTACTCCCCCATCTAAAAGTATTGTCTGGCACTGATCTTCTCGATAACGAAGCTCAGGCACTACGCCTTAGAAAATGAGGTCCATCTCATATCAAAGGTGGATCCTTTCAAATATCTGATGTCAAGGGCCATACTAACAGGAAGGCTTGCCAAATGGGACCTCCTCTTGATGGAGTTCTCGATAACGTATCGACTCCTCAAGGCAGTGAAAGGTCAGGCCATCGCCGACTTTCTTACTGAGCATCCAATACCAGCCGATTCTTCCTTAAATTGCGAATTGCCAGATGAACACGTGTTCGACACAATCGAAAGGGAGAAGGAAGGAAATAATGTCCAGTAGGAACTTTACTTCGATGGAGCATCTTCCATGAAGAAGCGGAAGCATAACACTCCTATAATCAAAGCAGGTGTGGGTCTAATCTTCGTGACTCCGCAAGGAGGGATAATGCGTTTTGCCCTTTCCTTAACAGAGTCAAGAATAAACAACGAGGTTGAATATGAAGCTTTGATAGCGGGTATTGAGATCGCTGTTGATATAGGAATCGGAAATCTCCTCATATATGGAGACTCCCAGCTGGTCGTTAGCCAAGTAAATGGCGACTATCAGACGTGCAAACCAGAGTTGATAAAATATGGCAGGAGAGTGCAGCAACTGCTGACACAAATCCCTTCCTACATCCTGGAAAGCATACCGCGTGCAGAAAATAGAAAAGTGGATGTGTTAGCCAAGCTTGCTAAAGAGCTGGCTAACGAAAACCTCAAAGACGTAAGGATCGTTGTGCAAAGCCACCGGGTTCTCGCGCCAGCAAAAATATCTTCAAAGGATTCAATGGAGCCATCCGAAGGAAAAGAAACGACCAAACAATCGGTCCTCCAAATAGAAGAAGAAGAAAAGGTCAAGGATTGGAGGGAAGTCTTCATAGACTACTTCAAATCCAATCGAACACCCGAAAACGCATCGTCAAGACATCAGCTCATGAAACGGTCTCTATCTTTCGCTTGCGTCAATGATACTCTATACAGGAGATCGCTTAACAGTTTATGGTTAAGGTGTTTGGGGACAGAAGAAGCAAAGAAAGTCGTCCAAGAAACTCATGACGGACTCTGCGGTTCTCATCAAGCCGGGTCAAAGATGAAGCTGAAGATCAAAAGAATGGATTACTATTAGCCCACAATGATTCAGGACTGTCCAAAATATGCGAAGTAGTGTCACTCGTGCTAGATTCACGGGGACTTCATCCACCAACATCCAAATCCGCTGCACCCAACGGTAGCTAGCTGGCCGTTCGAAATATGGGAAACCGATATAATCGGCCCCATCGAACCAGCATCATCCAAAGGACATCGGTTCATACTAGCAACGACCGATTACTTTTCTAAGTGGGCAGAAGCAATACCACTAAGGGAAGTGAAGACGGAGAATATTCTCCATTTCTTCAAGACACATGTCATCTACCGGTTCGGTACTCCGCGATGAATAATCTCGGATAATGGGCCAGCCTACAGGAGCCATAAAATCAGCCGCTTCGCAGAACAACACAAAATAGACTGTTGATACTCTTCAGTCTATAATCCTCATGCCAACGGTCTAGCTGAAGCTTTCAACAATACCTTGACCAAGATTATAAAGAAAATAGTGTCCAGAAGCAAAAAAGACTGGCACGAGAGATTGCACGAAGCTCTCTGGGCGTACAGAACGACGTTCAAAACGGCTACGAATACAACACCATACGCGTTGGTATTCGGCACTGAAGCAGTCCTTCCTTTGGAAATAGAACTCTCTTCTCTCCGAGTAGCGGTTCGATATGAGCTAACGGATGACGAAAATGCCCATCTTCGGCTTGAGGAGCTCGACGCCCTCGATGAAACTCGCTTCATGGCGCAGCAAAACCTAGAAGCTTACAAGGTAAGGATGACACGCTCATACGAAAAACTGACTAGGCCGAGAATATTCCGCCAAGGCAAACTCGTGTTAGTCGTCAAAAGCCCTATGATCCCCATTCATGCAAAATGGGTGAAATTCAAGCCGAACTCGTACATCATAGATAAGGTCTACCAAGGTGGGGCCTATTTGCTCATGGATATGCATAGGAAAAGGCCTTTCCAGCTAATAAATGGGCGATTCCTTAAGAAATACCACGCTTGACGAGTCACGACTTAGGTCAATGATAATTGACGACGCTCATGTCCGCTCGCTATCTTCCTGAGTCAAAACTCTAAGTGGTATTCGGAAAAGTTTCGCCTCAAACATGGCGACAATGGACTGAGATGTCCCGAAACTAACAACGGACCATAATGTCCTTAAACTAAAGCTTCACCTCAAAAATGGTGATAATGAACCGAAATGTCCCTAAACTAACAACAGACCGTAATGTCCTTAAACTAAAGCTTCATCTCAAAAATGGTGATAACGGACCGAGATGTCCCTAAACTAACAATAGACCGAAATGTCCCTAAACTAACAATAGACCGTAATGTCCTTAAACTAAAGCTTCACCTCAAAAATGGTGATAATGGACCGAAATGTCCCTAAACTAACAATGGGCCGTAATGTTCTTAAACTAAAACTTCATCTCAAAAATGGTGATAATGGACCGGGATGTCCCTAAACTAATTATGGACTGAGATGTCCCTAAACTAACAACAGAACGTAATGTCCTTAAACTAAAACTTCGCCTCCAAAATGGCGATAATAGACCGAGATGTCCCTAAACTAACAATGGATCGGAATGTCTTTAAACTAGCGCGTTGCCTCAAACACGGCAATATTGGACCGAAATGTCCCTAAACTAGTGCTCCGCCTCAAACATGGCGCATCATCCCAAATATAGCGATATCCTCTATTGAGATCTATATTGCAATCAAAGCTCCAGTGGCGAAGACCGCAACTCAAGTCCCATTGGCAAATAGATGAGTAAAAAAATGTGGTATGTCCGCAAGCAAAATGGGCATGGATGAAAACCCGAAAGGGTGCCGTGAGTAAAAACAGCAGGGCTACCGGCGAGTTTGTGAAAACCCGGAAGGGCACGATCTCGTTAAAAAAACAGTATGTCCTCAAGAAAAATAGGCATGGATGAAAAAGCGAAAGGGAGCCTTGAGTAAGAACAGCAGGGCAACCAGCGAGTTTGTGAAAATCAGGAAGGGCGCGATCTCGTTAAAAAAAACAAAAAAAAAGGTATGTCCACAAGCAAAATGAGCACGGATGAAAACCCGAAAGGGCTCAATGAGTAAGAATAGCAGGGCTACCGGCGGGCTTATGAAAACCCGAAAGTGCGCAATCTCGTAAAATTTTCACTTATGAGATCCTCTCGACTCGTAAGGAGAACTCCCCTTATAAGACCCTCACGGCTCATAGAATTCAAAAACCTTAAGCCATAGGCACTTAAACTTGTTCTTAAGCCATCATATCCCCCAAATTGCCCTACAAGCGGTCTAATATTAGCCCTTGTATACAATCCACGGACACAAATAAACGATTTTCCCACCAAGTTCCACCAATGACGAGGAATGTCCTCATATGGTGAACGGCACTTATAAGTCCTCTCAATTTAAAAGGAGAAAACACTCTTGTAAGATCCTTACGACTTACAAGAGAACACATACTTAGGAATCCCCACGATTCCTAAGGAGAAAATACGCCTACGAGATCCTCACGACCCGTAGAGATAAATAACTTTATGAGACCCTTACGGCTCATAAAGTCAAAAAGTCTTAGTCGACAGGATCCTAACCTTGTTTGCTAAGCCACCTTTGTCCAAATCGACAAAGGCAAATGATGATTCACTCCTGGCAATATTCAAGTTGTAGCGATGCTGATGCCTAAATCGGTATCAAATTCCAAGTCCTTTCGAGGCAAATTATGATTCGCTCCTGGCAATATTCCATTCGTAGCGATGCTGATGCCTAAATCGGTGTCAAATTCCAAATCCTTTCATGACAAATGATGATTCGCTCCTGGCAATATTCCAGTCGCAGCGATGCTGATGCCAAGATTGGGATCAGATCTTAAGTTCCATACTCGCAATAAAAATCAGCGAGCAAAAAAGCCGAAATGATGGGAAAACTCGCAATAAAAATCAGCGAGCAAAATATATGCATATAAAAACAGCCGAAATGTTTGGGCAACTCGCAATAAAAAGCAGCGAGTAAAAAGAAAGAATAGCTGAAATAATTGGGCACCGCGATAAAAAGCCGAAACGATTGGGCAATCGCGACTTTCGCGATATAAAAATCTGAAATGATAGAGCATCGCGGAAAGAAATAAAATGAAATGAAACTTTTGCCCTACAGATGAGTCCACATCATCCCATGTATACAATCCATGGGCACAAACGAAAAGGGAATTATATTTTCTAACCAGGCTCCGTCAAAGAGAGAGCCAAGTCTTGATGGATCACAAAACAACCTAAAGACTATCTCGATACGCTTCTCGTTACAGCAGACGCAATGTCAACAACGGCGTTCCTTCTCACTCCAGCAGGATGCAAACGCAACGTCAAAAAAGACCCCAGGGTTGAAACAAAATGGAGCCATGGAAAAATTCCTAGCTCCAAGTCTTGATGGTTCATAAAACAACCTAAAGACTACCTCGAAATGCTTCTAGTTACAGCAGATGCAATGTCAACAACGGCGTTCCTTCTCACTCCAGCACGATGCAGACGCGACGTCAACAAAAGACCGTAGGGTCGAAACAAAACGGAGGCATGTCAAAATTCCTAGCTCCAAGTCTTGACGGTTCACAAAACTACCTAAAGACCACCTCGACATGCTTCTCGTTACAACAGACGTAATGTTAACAACGGCGTTCCTTCTCAAGTCTAGCAGGATGCAGACGCGACGTCAAAAAAGGACCCTAGGGTCGAAACAAAACGGAGCCATAGCAACGTTCCTAGATCTAAGTCTTGACGGTTCATAAAATAACCTAAATACTATTCCGACATTCTTCTCGTTACAGCAGACGCAATGTCAACAAAGGCTACAAAATAGCCAAATCAAAAGGAAGCGAAGGCCAAATTCCTAGCTTCAGGGTCTTGACGGCAACTCAAATAAAACCTGAAAGACTATCGGAGATCATCCCACACCAGTGTGGAGTGGTTATAACTCATCGGGGCCCCCAAACTGAGCCTAACCTCAAGTAAAAAACGACATGGCAAAATTCCTAACGCTTGCTCTTCCGACAGTCAAACCGCCTAAGAAGATTACTTAAAGACGTCTTGTCTAGCCCCCGAAGGGATCAGAGACACGACAGTCGTGGGGCTACTCGAACAGCAGCATAAAGTCTGCATATCGGGGATTACATCAGCCAACGCAACGGTACCACAGACTAAAACCCTAGTACCACACAACCTAACGGACCTCTGTCGCAAAGACCAGGGGCTATCTATATTTCACGTTAGGATATACCTATGAGAACTTCTCGACTCACCTCGACTCAAAGGGAAAACATCTTCATGAGACCCTCACGGCTCATAAAGGTGAATAGCCTTAGGCGACGGGGATATCAACCTGTTTCCTAAGCATTGTAGCCCTATAAGTAGGTCCAAACTGACTCTTGTATACTATCTATGGGTCACATTCTCCAAAGTCACATACCAAAGAGGAAGAAAAACCACTTGCGAGTCCTCTCGACTCGTAAGGAGAAAAATCGCTTGTGAGATCCTTACGACTCTCAAGAGAAAATGCACTTAGGAGTCCTCATGACTTCTAAGGAGAACAGACACCTACGAGATCCTCTTGACTCGTAGGGAGAAAAATCTTCATGAGACCCTCACGGCTCATAAAGTTGAAAAGCCTTAGGCGACATATCTAAAATCTGTTTCCTAAGCCATCGCTGCCCTACAAGCAGGTCCAAACTGACTCTTGTATACTATCCACGGGCCACATTCTCCAAAGTCACATACCGACGAGGAGGAAAAACCCCTTGAGAGTCCTCTCGACTCGTAAGGAGAAAATTCTCTTGTGAGATCCTTATGACTCTCAAGAGAAAACGCACTTAGGAGTCCTCACGACTTCTAAGGAGAACAGACACCTACGAGATCCTCTCGACTCGTAGGGAGAAAAACCTTTATGAGACCCTCACGGCTCATAAACTTGAAAAGTCTTAGGCGACAGATCTAAAACCTATTTTCTAAACCATCACTGCCCTACAAGCAAGTCCAAACTGACTTTTGTATACTATCCACGGGCCACATTATTCAAAGTAGCATATCGATGAGGAGGAAAAACCACTTGTGAGTCCTCTCGACTCGTAAGGAGAAAATTCTCGAGTGAGATCCTTACGACTCATGGAGATGATGAACACTTAGGAATCCTCACTATTTCTAGGGAGAATACGCACCTATGAGATCCTCACGACTCATAGGGAGAAAAAGCTTCTTGAGACCCTTACGGCTCATGAAGATGAAAAAGCCTTAAAATACAAAGATCCTAAACTAATCTCCTAAGCCATCAATTCTATGATCACGCATAACATTGCACTACTTCACCCACATACATACCTACGTGGGAAAAGTAATGGGGAGCATTTGTTCCCGCCAAAAATTTTGGCTCAAAACTTGCTGCCCCTTATAAAAATAAAGGGAAATCTCCACGTGTTAAATGTTGGGATATTCAGCATGACAACAAGGTTTCGGGAGGCACCGTCCATGCTATTTTCAAAAAAATGCCATGTTAAACAACCCTAACCCTAGAATCTTAACTAGAGAATTAGAAAATACAACATGTAAACAACTTTACATCTAAGTGAATATGGAATACAGGCTTTGTAGACCGGTCCTTCACTTCAATATCTCCATGTAGTAGTCCTTTCGCTCCAAGTAGTGAACTCCCGGACTCTAAAAAGGCTCCACAAGATGAACGGAACAAGCTTGCTTGAAGTCTTCGAGGCCGAAGATGATCTACGTCGAGAAGACACCAACTCAAGCTATCTCTTCACTAATGTGGAATTAGTGAAGCAAAGACCCTAAACTAAATGGCTAGTATAGTAGAGGATGATGAAGTAGGAATTTTGCTCACTTTAGATTTATTTTTCTCACAATATTTCATCACCTTGAGAAAAGCTAGAAAGCTTTCTCTTGAGGAAGAAGAAGATGAAGTGGAGATGAGAACGAAACTCATGAGTTGAGAATAGCAACCATGGGTGAATTTGTGTCATACACGAACTCATGTAGAGACTAAACTATGGCTAAGGATAATGGTTAGGTTAATAAATATCTTAAGCAAAACAAAACTAGTGGACTAAATCAATGGGCTCAACAAGTTTCTCCAAGATTCTAGCCATGACAAAATTCCAACCAATTTTGAATTTCTTAAATAAATAAAAACCCAAGATTATCATAAGCATGGTGTAAGTCTCACACACCTATGAAGCATGTATCATCTAGCATAACACAAAAAAATGTACAATAATATATATATCACATATATACTAAAGCACAAAGTGAGTAAAAGAAATGTTTAAGTGAGTAAATATTAGTTAATGTAAATTAATATATCACATATATAAGTATACATTAAATTATTAAATCAACACTTGATTTAATAATCCGGCTATATCACATACAATCGACTAATATCAAATGTATCAATTTATCGAATCAACACTTGATCCGATAACCCGGCTATATCACATATAACCGACCGATATCACATATCGCGAGAATAGAATACGGTATCACATACGCGCATTAATCTCGGTCCCACACATATCACATATGTGCTCCTACTTCGTTTCGCTTGAGCCAGGAAACCTCTGTGTAGGATTCTAAAGACTCGTCAATATGCCGGCAGTAGGTGGTGATCATATCAGTCATCCACAAGCCGCAAGTGGTCTGCTAAACGTAACGGCCACGCAGGTATTGATCGATTAGAAGATCAACAAGCAAGATTACTCATACTCCTGCGAATCCAATCAGTAACACTACCGTACAGTCCGGTCTCTTCGTCTGATATGTCGCATATCACAGCCTGGGGTGGTATAACGTCAGACCCCAATAGCCTGATAAGTCATATCGATGTGAGGATCATAACGGTTTGAGAAACTATTGATAACACTTACCAATAGATCTCAGCAACCCTGGCCAGGGATTTCCTGTTATGGCCAATCAAGCATAGCACAACATCAACCCCCAATACCGGGAGAGACGAACTCCCCTCCTATCGCTCATTTCCTCCATGTGATTCGGGATTGTACCCAAAAACCACCGTTTTGCACAATCTCTTGAACGTGGTAAGGTGGAAATCAAAGCACAGTGGGAATCACACAAGATCTATGACGATCTCGGGTCGACAGACTAACCTGTACCAGTGTCTTCAGAGAACTGCTATCTGACGATAGGTATAATACCATCTAGGAGTTCTCGACGAGTTCGTTCAGTGTACCCATTCTCCACTGAGCACCGGTATACCATCTCTAATGTCAAACACCAATGGATATGGGATCATCCATCGCCCATCATATGGGTCGAGAAGCTTATACGCTAGTCTACTCTGGAATATCGATGTCCCGTCTCGATACTCCTACGACTAGGAACATTTGAAGGATGTACTTACCGACTACCCTTGCCCCACTAGTATGATCTACATCATAATGCTTGTATTCAAGTACTCATCCTAAGGGCTTTATCAACATGTAATAGAGAGAAATAAGTGTACATGTTATGATAAAGAGCAACCAGACATACTATCATGTCGAGCAAGAAAGTCCTCCCTATATATGTCCAAGCATCCACTATAATATACATCATATGTGTAATAATGGCCTCTAGGGCATACATATAACTAACAATCTCCCACTTGCACTAAGGTCATTTGTTGTAGTATCTCATACCCAACGCCCCATAAAAGTCTATCTAGGAAAAGGCCTCTGTGAGTGGATCCGCCGTGTTATCCTTCGCGTCAACTCTCCTAACCTCGATCCCCTGGAGATCAACCATCTCTCTGATCAGGTGATACTGTCCTCGGAATATGTCTGTATCGCTGATGGGACTGGCGTTCCTAGGCCAAAACCGCAACTCTATTGTTGTCTCAATAACAGTTATTGGACACTCAATGGTAAGAACCATGTTCATCTCATGAACAAGAATTATCCAGACATCCACTTTGGTAGCATCGTTGGTAGCGATGTATTCAGTCTTTATCATCTAGTATGCCATAGTATCTAGCTTGGAACTCTTCCAACATACCGTCCCTCCACTGAGGATAAAGACAAAACCTATGACTGACTTTCAGTCGACCTTATCACTCTGGAAGCTCGAATTGGTAAAGGACTCCCACCGGAGTTTACCATTACCAAACCCCAAGAACATTTCTTCAGTGCTTCTCAAGTACTTAAGAATGTCCTTCGCAGCTGTCCAGTGATTTTCCCAAGATCCGATTGATTCCTGATCACTACACCTAGTGAGTTAGCTACATCTGGTCTGGTACATAACATCGCATATATGATAGAGCCTACTGCCGAAGCATAGGGTATCCCTTTCACGCGAGCTCTCTCCAAATCAGTCTTGGAAGACATCTTTTTGGAGAGAGTGATTCGTCGGTAATTGGGCGAACCACCACGCTTAGAATCTTTCATACTAAACCCCTTTAGTACGGTGTTAATGCCCCTGGATTTGGGACACTCCCAACATCCACTTAGATCTATCACCATAGATCATAAACTACAAGATGTAGTAAGTATCATCCAGATGGTCTATGGAGAATCCCCGTGATAAGAGGAGCTTGACCAAGTGTAGCATTGAAAACCATTTCCTATCAAGTGTATGTTATCTACGTACAATATGTGGAAGACAACCTTACTCTCTACAGCCTTCTTGTATATACAAGGTTCATCTACCTTTTGATGAAGTCAAACTCTTTGACTGCCATATCAAAACAGATGTTCCAACTCCGCGATGTGTGCATAGATCCTGATGGACTTAAGCATAGCATCCAACCTTTTCACAGAGTCCCACTCGTGATGGCCTGCCTGAACCTAGTTGGGTCATCATCTACCATGATGCAATCCTCGCTCCCACCGTCACCGAGGAAACCGTAGTATCTCTCAGGTGGATGAGGAACCCTACCAGATTCGCGGAGAGGCTGAGACTCGTTGGGGACTACTGAATCCTTTAGTTTCACCAAATCATCAGCTGTTGGTTTATCCAGCTGGAACTCCTTCCAGTTCTACCTCATGACCACTAATTTCTTCATAAGAAATTCCTTTTCTAAAAAGGTGGCATACTGAGAAACAAAACAATTTTTGCTCCTCAGAGTGGTAGAAGATATTCCCTCGCAAATGTTTGAGATATCCAACAAACTTATACAGAACTGACCTTGTCTCGAGCTTGTCCGGATTTTGCTTTTCAACATAGGTTGGACAACCCTATATCTTAACTTGTTTAAGATATGGTCTCTTCCTATACCATATCTCATATGGAGTGATAGGCACAGATTTGGATGGAACCCCATTCAATAGGTATGCAACTTCTCAAGTGCATAACTCCAAAAGGAAATGGGTAACTCAGCAGTACTCATTATGGAGCGCACCATATCTCATAGGGTGCGATACCTCCGTCCCGATACACCGTTGTGCTATGGTGTATACGAAGAAATAAGCTGAGAGAGAATCCCATTCTCCGTTTTAGAAACTCCAGGAACTCCACGCGAAAGTATTCTCCTCCTCGATCACATCGTAGGACTTAATACTTCTACCCTTCTAGTTCTTAACTTCAAGCTTATATTCCTTGAATTTCTTAAAAGTTTCAGACTCGTGTTTCAACAGGAACACATGTCCGAATCTTGAGAGATTGTCGATGAATGTAATGAAGTACAAAGAACCAACCCTTGCATTTGTAGCATAGGACCGTATACATCATTATGTATCCGTCCCAAGAGTTCAGCAACTCTTTCTCCATTTCCAGTAAACGGAGTTTTATTCATTGTACCTTTAAGACCAGACTGGAAAGTATCATAAGATGAAAATTTGAACAGATTCAAATATTCATCCTTATGTAACTTAGCTATTCGTGTCACATTGATATGACCTAGTCTACAATGCCACAAGAAAGATTCGTTCATTTCTGAACTACTCCTCTTCTGTGTGTTCTACATACTTTGAACTATGGTTTGATTTAGAACATATATGCTATTACATAACGTGCCTGACCTAATCAACTCTTGATTCAGGAAAATGTTCACAACATTATCCTCCAATACAGAATTATATCCTTCTTTAACTTAATAAAGAATCTGATGTAATATTGTATATCAAGTTCGGTATCTAATAACATTTGTTTAGAATCAATGTATTTACCATTTGGTAATACAGGTTGATATTTGCCAACTGATTTGGCTGCAACAATTGCACCATTCTCTAATACTTAGAGACATATCATCCAATCCCAGATCTCTACCTTTCTGTAGCCCATGTAACTCTTACATATGTGGGATCCTGATCCGGTATCTCATACCTAGGACGTAGAAGATACTGAGAAATAGTTCTTGGTAATGAACATACCCGAAGAATATGTATCAACATGCTCATTTCTCGATTGGGTCGCCTAAGAATCCAGATATTCCCCTATTTGCTGCTCGGACTTATAACAATTATAAAATAGAGCGGAACCAATGTTCCCCAGCTCAGTATAATAAGCGGGTTCGGTCAATGCATCCATATTATTATCTTGATTAAGGTGTGACATGGTCGCTACCAGGAGAGAGAGAAGAAAACACTCTACGTATGCTCTTGCAAGATCAGATTGGTTTTTATTTTATCTAATCAGGATGGCTCTTACTGTTTTTATCAAATCTTTCTTCAAACCCTAAAAGGTAATACTAGCCGGGATTAATTACACCCTACAAGTTTGCCAATCTTTTGGCCAGGCCAGTATTGGTACTTTGAGAGAGGTTCCCCGCGCTTTCGCACGGACCTAATTAAAATAAACCTCATTTTCCCAGGGGGCGTAACCCCGTTCACACCTTTCTAGACACCTACTTGATCGGCTAATTATAATGTGCAAGACTCTCCCAGGAGTAACTCTTACTCGCAGTGGGTATCGGGATCCAACTATTTCACAGAAGGTATGCAATCTCATTGCAAATTTCAACACTTGAAATTCCTGATAATACTTTTGCCCCTAGCGTCCTATGACTTCGACGAAAGCCAACAAATCATAGACCGCAGGTCAAGTTCAACCCGTATATTTCATGATTGAATTAAACCCACCCGCACGACCCTTGATGAAAGCCAACAAAATCGTATGACTACCCTAATCCAATCGCATCATATGCAGCAGATAAGCGGTAAGTAGCCACCGCACACTACGCCTTGACAAAAGCCAACAAACGTACCACGAATACTGAATACTACTTATCTAAAATGTCGGAGGGCTACGTCAAGTTTTTAAGAAAACCTTTTGCGTAATGAACTTGATATCGTTGTAGAATCGAGTGATTTTGAAAATGAGTGTTTTTGAAGCTTTTGCTAGTTTCGCTAAAGCGGTCACTCCCGGTGAAGGGATCTCGGCTCTTTCTTTATCGAATAAGGTGCAGGATATTCACAAATACCACTATGCAAAGCAAGAACTAAAAAAGCAATCAAAAGACAAAACCGATTGGGTTGTATCATCAGCTAGTTTCGCTAAAGAGGTCACTCCCGGTGAAGGGATCTCGGCTCTTTCCCTATCGAATAAAGTGCTGGATATCCTACAAGGAATACCGCTATGCAAAGCAAGAACTAGAGCTACCAGTTTTTTTTAAAAACAAGATTCTACAATATCTTTAGCTTTCTTTTATTTCATTAATCTCATTAATGAAGTCCCATCAATTATGCTTCCTCAGCCTTACAGAAGAAATGAAAGCAGCAATATTTATTATATATCATATATATAATATAAGAATTCGTCTCAGAATATCAAGTGATCACATCACAGAATATCAGCAGCAGAAGAACACATATGAAATATTGGATATATTAGGAATTCCGTGTTTTAAATTAAGCCAGTAAAAAACGCGGATTCCACGGTCGCGATGAATAGCCAGACCCACATCCCTAGACCTTTACGAGAGCGGCAAGCAACCCTACCAATTCTAGAGTTAGGAGACCCGATCTTGACTCCTCGAGATGGTCTTCCACTGGACCCTAGAACCCGGTTACTTGTGCTCTCCTCCTTGGGCCTATTCTAATATGGAAAAGTAAATAATATACATCAATGGTGACATCATCCTCAACCCGGAAGTGCACCAATAAAAGAATATTACATACAAGCTTTTACATGATTGAAAATGAAAACTCTCATCTCACATAAAAAAAAACTCAGCTATTCAAAACACGATGATCCAAAATAATATATCCCAGCAACACATAACATCACATGTCATCAACATAAGTAAATAAGCATATCCCAATTGTCGTTGACATATAGCAACGAAACCGGCGATACACCACATATTACACTTACGGTCGTAGAAAAGAAAGTGAAAACTACAACAATTGGAATCCGCAACCACCTTAGACATCATAAACCCAATGTATCACATACTTTGGATTTCATGCCCAACCAAATGAATTCCTTAGACATCATATGCCTAACAACTATAAACCCCGCATTTTAGTCTCGATATTGAAAACACTTTCCAATAACCAGTCGGGTAATTCAACAAGATTCCCGATGACCTAATCGAATGCTCAGCGGAAACTTTAGTAGACGGCCGCACCCCCGAGGCCGTCGACGAAGTGCACTAAAGCGGAACACCGCGGCCGCGAGCACCCGAACGGATGCTTTTGGCGACGGGGTTCTCCTACAGTCACTTGGTCGGGGCTATAGGGCGTGGATATCTAGCAAGGTTACCCGGCGAGTATCCGCGTATGCTACGTGATTGCGACGGACTTTTGATCCACATCAAAATCCCGTGGAAACCGATCAAATGAGACTAAACTGCTAGATTTATAAAATTCAAATTAGTTTTCACAAAACTAAATATGTGGATTCCAAATAATGTATCACAATCAAAGATAACTAGACGATATTAAACTTTTCGATCGAATAAACAAACACCCAAAATTTCCTAAAGAGCTCAACAATTGAGCGAAGTTTAATAAGTACCCAGAACATGCCACAGTACCTATGGACCAACCGTAGAAGGGTCAACCCTTGCCTCACCTATGGCACCGCGGAACTACCACAAACCCTAGGATTTGGTGGCGGTTCCGACGGTCACAGAATCGAGTTAGGGTTTTTTTCTTCTAGAGGGTTTGCAGAATCACCTGCATGATTTTCTGAAGATCTTAAACTTGGAAAATCTAACTCTTGGAAAATTTCCAGCAAGGGAAAACATAGGTTATTGATATCCGTTCGAACTTTTTAACATCGTCTAAAATAACCCGAAATGATGTTAAAATTACGAATACGAAACACTCCGAATTGCCAATACAGTAAAACCACATCACATGTAATCTTAGAAAAAATAAGAAACGCCTGAAACACCAAAACCCATAGACTGGAACACCACAAAAATTTGAAGCCAAAAAGAGCTTCCAAAACCGGTGACCTCGGATTTTACCTGATAGTCGCCGGCCAAATTCCGGCCATATAGCTTCAAATTTCTGTGGTGTTCATATTATATCACATACAACATTCTGCAACTCCTTAAAAATATTTTAGACACTCTGAAAATTTCAACAGAAACTAGGTTTTAGTGTTGCATGTTTCGGAGTAGTTTCGGTTTCGTAATTTAACAAACATCGTCTAATTCTCTAGCATTGCTCTGATACCACTGTAGGGATATTCAGCACGACAGCAAGATTTCGGGAGGCATCGTCCATGCCATTTTCAAAAAATTGCCATGCTAAACAACCCTAACCCTAGAATCTTAACTAGAGAATTAGACAATACAATATGTAAACAATTTTACATCTAAGTGAATATGTAATATAACCTTTATAGACCGGTCCTTCACTTCAATAGCTCCGTGTAGTAGTCTCTTCGCTCCAAGTAGTGAACTCCCAGACTCTAGAAAGGCTCCACTAGATGAACGGAACAAGCTTGCTTGAAGTCTTCGAGGCCGAAGATGATCTACGTCGAGAAGACACCAACTCAAGCTACCTCTTCACAAATGTGGAATTAGTGAAGAAAACACCTTAAACTAAATGACTAATATAGTAGAGGATGATGAAGTAGGAATTTTGCTGACTTTAGATTTATTTTTCTCACAATATTTCATCACCTTGAGAAAAGCTAGAAAGCTTTCTCTTGAGAAAGAAGAAGATGAAGTGGAGATGAGAATGAAACTCATGGGTGAGAATAGCAAACATTGGTGAGTTTGTGTCATACACTAACTCATGTAGAGACTAAACTATGGCTAAGGATAATGGTTAGGGTAATAAATATTTTAAACAAAACAAAACTAGTGGACCAAGTCAATAGGCTCAATAAGATTCTCCAAGCTTCTAGCCATGACAAAATTCCAACCAATTTTTAATATCTTAAATAAATGAAAACCCTAGATTATCATAAGCATGGTGTAAGTCTCACACACTCATGAAGCATGTATCATCTAGCATGACATAAAAAAAATGTACATTAATATATATCACATATATACTAAAGCACAAAGTGAGTAAAAGAAATGTTTCAGTGAGCAAATATTAGTTAATGTAAATTAATATATCATATATATAATTATACATTAAATTATTAAATCAACACTTGATTTAAGAATCCGGCTATATCACATACAACCGACTAATATCAAATGTATAAATTTATCGAATCAACACTTGATCCGATAACCCGGCTATATCACATATAACCGACCGATACCATATATCGCGAGAATAGAATGCGGTATCACATACGTGCATCAATCTCGATCCCGCACATATCACATATGTGCTCCTACTTCATTTCGCTTGAGCCTGGAAATCTCTGTGTAGGACTCTAAAGACTCGTCAATACGCTGGCAGTAGGTAGTGATCATATCAGTCACCCACAAGCCGCAAGCGGTCTGCTAAAAGTAACGGTCACCCGGGTATTGAGCGATCAGAAGATCAACAAGCAAGCCTGCTCATACTCCTGCGAATCTAATCAGTAACACTACCGTACAGTCCGGTCTCTTCGTCTGATATATCGCATATCACAGCCTGAGGGTGGTATAACGTCGGACCCCAATAGCCTAATAAGTCATGCCAATATAAGGCACATAACGGTTCGAGAAACTACTAAAAACACTTACCAGTAGATCTCAGCAATCCTGGCCAGGGATTTCCTATTATGGCCAATCAAGCATAGCGCAACATCAACCCCCAATACCGGAAGAGACGAAATCCCCTCCTAACGCTCATTGCCTGCATGTGACTCAGGACTGTACCTAAAAACCACCATTTTGCACGATCTCTTGAACGTGGTAAGGTAGAGATCAAAGCACAGTGGGAATCACACAAGACTCTATGATGATCTCGGGTCGACAGACTAACCTGTACCAGTGTCACCAGAGAACTGCTATCTGACGATAGGTATAATACCATCTAGGAGTTCTCAGCGAGTCCGATCAGTGTACCCAGTCTCTACTGAGCACCCATATACCATCTCTGATGTCAAACACCAACGGATATGGGATCATCCATCGCCCATCATATGGGTCGAGAAGCGTATATGCTAGTCTACTCTGGAATATCGATGCCCCGTCTCGATACTCCCACAACTAGGAACATTTGAAGGATGTACTTACGGACTACCCTTGCCCCACCAGTATGATCTGCATCATAATGCTGGTAGTCAAGTACTCATCCTAAGAGATTTATCAACATATAATAGAGAGACAATAAGTGTGCATGTTAAGATAAAGAGCAACCAGATAGCATACTATCATGTCGAGCAAGAAATTCCTCCCTATATATGTCCAAGCATCCACTATAATATACATCACATGTGTAATAATGGCCTATAAGGTATACATATAACTAACATTAAACACGTGCACCCATATGGAAAGCATGTAGGTACTGCTTTAGATAGGATTAAATCCTTGAGCGCCTCACGTGTTTCACACGTGAGCGCCAGCACCAGCTTCTGTTAGGATTAAATCCTATAGTGGCGCCTCACGTGGAACACACGTGAGTGTCGGCGTGCAAAGTACGAGTGTGACTATTTATAAAATAATTATATTCTTAGACGACACCCACATGCATAGCATGTGAGTGTCAGCGCCTAAATTAAAGAAAGTAGAATTAAATTCTACTCTCTGTTAAACAGAGCCGTTGGATCAAAGATCCAATGGAGATGATAAAACATCAAAGATACAGAATTAAATTCTACATAGGAGAAAACATCCCCCGATCATAGAATAAAATTCTATTCCCTCTATCTTTCTAAACAAGAAGGAATGCCCTCTTTAAAATAGAGAGCCGCTGGGTTAAAAATCCAACGGTGATTAAAAAAATCAACGTTTTACAGAATAAATTCTGTGCAAGGGAAAATATTTTCCCAATCTTGTTCTGTAAAACAAAATTTCTTGGATCAAAGATCCAATGGTGGGTAAAAATCCCCAAATCAATTAGGATCTCTTAATCAGAGATTTCTTCAACTAATCAACAAACTTGCCTCTACTATATAAAGGACCCAAGACTTCAAGTCTAAAGAGGAGAACCCCCCATAAGCTTCTAAAAACAAAGCAGAAAGCTTCAAAAAAGAAGAAAGAATAAGATCTACAGATCGTACGCCTTTAGCATGTCGGATATTCAAAATTCTAAAGTTATAACCGCGATCAGGACGGTGTCGCTTGGCAGGTAGCCGGTTGAGCACGGGTCGATCCGCAGGGAGATGGTTATCTGTACGTTCGAGTTTTAGATGAGTCAATAAAGAATCTGTATGTGTTGGTCTAAATCTATCCTAAGTGTTCGTATTTATGTTCATGTAAGCTTGTTAAGGTTAAGGTCGGTTAGTAGAGTTAGGATTAGTCTTGTGCTTTTCTTTTTCCATTCTTAAAACGATGTTGGGATAATTGAAAGTAGAGAGGATTGGGAGGACATAGGAATGGGATTTGCGAGTTTAAGCGTGCTTTCCAACGCTAAATCCATTCCTAGTGCCCCTTTTCCGTCCGCTAAATATGCTTATTTCCAACCCTCGGCCAAAACCCGCAACCATGTATCCAATTAAGTCACAACTACATGTCACGTTGTAGTGCGCTTAAAGGACTTCTCGACTTAGGTCGCTGCTACATGTCACGTATAGCGCGCCTAAGTGAGGGGGTTGTGTTTGTTTGGTTGGGGTTCGTTTCAAGATGTTTGGCGAAGAGAAGCATAAGGTATTTTTCCGTCCCTCATACTACCTTCCTTAGCCTTAACAAGTGTGGAAT
The DNA here is from genome assembly GCA_030015575.1 of Agapanthus africanus. Taxonomy (NCBI): domain Eukaryota; kingdom Viridiplantae; phylum Streptophyta; class Magnoliopsida; order Asparagales; family Amaryllidaceae; genus Agapanthus; species Agapanthus africanus. The sequence goes on from CM057337.1 coordinate 238,763,737, forward strand.
TATTCACACATTATAAAAGAAAAGAAAACAAAATAAGACGGAATAAAAGAAGGAAAATGAAAATACGGTTTTACAAGTGAAGCAAGCTAACTCTTGGGTCCTCACCTTAGCAAGAAACTCCGTCAAGTATCATCGCTTGAAAATAATACGGATAAGAAGAGAAGGAAAATAAAACATGCAAAGAAATAATAACAACTAATTAACAACAAGAATTAAAATTACAATACAAGATAATAAAATTACAAGACAAGAAATAAAGGAGACAAGATAATAAAAACCCTCATCTTCATTGATCTTCCACTCAAAAAGCCCTCACAACAATTTTCATGAAGGAAAGAATGAAGAAGAAGAAGAAGCTAAACTAAAACTAAACTAAATGCTAACAAAAAGAAGCATGAAAAGAAGACCCTTGGCTTGGCGCAAAACTGGGCTATTTATAGGCTGAGTGCTGAAACCCTAGGGCAAGATTCTCTGCCTAAATGAAATGTCTAAACTACCCCCAAAATATCTTCTGGCATCGAGCCAACTCGGCCGCGGATCCGCCGCTGAGTCTCCACTTTGGCCGCGGTTCCGCGGCTCATTGAGGGAGTTGGGATGTCGTTTTTTCTTGGTTTTCATGTGTTGCTTTCTTCTGTTGTTCTACTTGCTCCAAATTGCAAATTGTTTCCACAATTTCTTCAGATCTGCAACAGTCCAAAATGGCTTCAAAAACAACTCTTTTGACCTCATCTCCCTCGAGCTCCGTGCACCCATTGATTATTGTGCTTCCCCCTTCGTGCTCTGTGCTTGTCCGAGACACGAATGACCACTGTCATATGTCTTGTCTCTGGAACTGGTACGCGCACTAGGCGGATACGGATGACCAGAACCCGGCTTTTATCTGTTGTTAACAGATGTTCTGGATTTTGGCGTAACAGTGGAGATTTTGTATGAATTGCGTTATTTTGGACTAGGAATCTGTAGCCTGTAAATATGTAGCAAACACGGATTAAAAGCACCTACCTATAAACAAACGAGCATAAGAATGAGCGGTATTAAATGCAATATTCTGGTATGAAAAAATACCCCCAAACTTAACTTTTGCTCGTCCTGAGCAAAATCAATTATTCACAAAAAGTCCTAACCTCACTGTAAGTCCACGTTGCCCACCCCGGTACTTGCGGGGAGGCGGAAAACGGAATAAAAATCAATTTTTTATCAACTTAGGCAACATGGACTAGACAAAGAAGGATCTTTGCTAAACAAAACAAGGTAAAGCTAACTAGAAACTAGCTAAGTGTTAGAAAGGTTATACCTAGGTCTTTATGTCCTTCTCTCCTTGCTCCTTGGAGTAGTGGAAAGAGGTCACCTTTGTCGTCTTCTCACGTCGAAGAAAGATCCACCCGAAAGCCTCAACCTTTGGCTTCAACTCCAAGCTAGAAGTAACTAGGGTGTAAGAAGTGCTAATCCTTAAACCCTAGATGAGAGTAGAGATTATCAAGAAGGGGTTTTTCTCAAGCTCAAGTGTTTCTCAACACATGAGAGGGGAGAGCTTGAGGGAGAGGAAGAACAAGAGAGAGAAAGTAAATAATAGAATGAGAGAAAATATGAAGCATTCTCTCATATATATGTGAATTATTGTAATTAGATAATTAGCTAGATAATTGTCATGGTTAATCAAGACATGACCATTATCATTTCATTTTTAATGCAATTTGCAAGGATCAAAGAGCATCTTCCAAATGAAATGATGATGGTCAATGTGTCAACCTAGGTCAACAAGTCAAGGAGGTCAAATGGTCAATAACTATAACCATGCACAATTATATTAAACTAATATCAATTAACCATAATTCACTCATAAGCATTAGGGTTAATAAAATGACCATAGTCATTAACCTTAATCAAAATCCTCTCCCTCTGTCTCAAGCAACTGTGCATACGCACCCGTATTCGTGATCCGAGGAACACGAATACAAAGAGAAAAACCAATCCCAAATCATATACTAGGATCTGGCTTAAACCAAAGCCCGCTAGTATAAGCTGTCCGGACAGCAAACGTGCACAAGTGCGCGGATGTGGACGAACCCTGTCGCAAAACCATGCGACCTCTACTCATTTTGCCTAAAGGCGAATAGCTCTCTGTGTGGGACTCTAAAGACTCGACACTACGCTAGCAGTGGGTTTAACCACAGACTGCAAGCGGCACTAGCTGTACGTAACGGTCCCCAGGTAGATGTCGATAAGAAGACTGACGAGGTGAACCCCATCTGAACTCCTACTGAGCCTGTATGTGACAGTCTCCGTACAGTCCGGTCTGTTCGTCTGATACATCGCATGGCGGGCCTAGGAGGGCGGTGAACGTCAGTCCCCTAATAGCGGTACAAGTCGTGTCGGAGTGTAGCCCAGAACACCCTGAGATAACACTGGAAACCTACCAGTATATCTCGCTTGCCCTGGCCAGGGACTACTCGTGTAATGGCTCTCCTGGACACAGCGCGATGTCAACCCCCAATACCGGGAGAGACGAATCCTGTCTAACCGTCACTGCCTCCAAGTGCTTCGGGACTGCACCCAAAAACTACCTGTTTGCACGACTCCTTTGAGCCGTGGTAGGGTAGCAATCAAAGTGCAGTGGGAACACACTCGAGGCGAAGTGACAGTGTCAAGTCAGCGGACTAAGCTGTACTCATGTCACCTGGGAACTGATAACTGACGATAGGTATAATACCAACCAACAGTTCCCGACGAGTCATGTCCAGTGTACTCGTAACCTAACGAGCACCCGCATACTATCTCAAGTACGACGTACTGACGGCTGTGGGACAGACCGTCTCCCACGCTGGGATGAGAAGCGCATATGCTAGTCTACTCCGGAGTATCGAAGCCCTGTCTCGATATTCCAACGACTAGGGACATGTATAAGGATGTGCTTATAGATCACCCAGCTCCCACGAGTGTGAGCGCCATCACAACGCTGGTAATCAAGCAAAGATCCTAAGGGCTCTACTAATATCTATATCAACGATATGCTAAAAGAAACACATGCACATATTAAAGCAGAGACAAACCAAGTAGCATACTACCATTTCGAGCAAGATTGTATATACAACTGTGAATATCCCAAGCTTCCATCAAGTAATATACAAACTAGTATGATACAGTAATGGCCTCTAGGGCATATACACTAACACTCACTTTCGCAGGGAACGTGATTGCACTGAGCTCGTGCAATAAGCCGTTAAACCTCTAGTTGTCCCTAGTAGGAGGAGTGTTGTCTCCTGAGGGTTTTCAGCGGATACTACCCACAAAATCCCGTCAAACTAGTTTCATAAGTTAACGTCAATTCTAATCCTACGGTTTAGTATTTATGTTAGAAATTCTATTATCCTAAGTTAGAAATATCCTACCCTTATGTTTTACACCTCCTATTTATTTAACCTTAGATCCTATACTTCCAAAAAAGTTTAGAAAGATGTTGGTATCTCCTGAGTTTTCCTTCTAAAGTGTGGTCTCCAATCAGGGATTTTTATCAGTTTTACGGAAAACATAAGTCTTATTCTTTATTTCTATCTTTCCTCCAAACATTGATTGTATACCCCTACATGTGTGTATTATTTCACCCCTGCACTTAAGAATTCAATTCAAGCTATAGTAACCTTTCCCTAATACCTAATACTACTTCTTTTCATTAATGATGGACGGTTTTGCTCACACACCTTTCATGGACTATTAATGCTTCTTGAGGCACTAACGGCCGATTACTGAATGTGTGAGCTTAAAGCGTAAATAGCAGTTTCCAGGTCTTGACTTTATTTCTTTTTCTTTTCTTTATTTTTCTTTTTCAAGACCGGATATATTTTTTCAATGATGCTCTTTTGGTGTTTAGCATTAAATACCGTTTTTTTTCTTTCATACTAGGTTTTCAGGCAAGAGTATTTCTAGGTATCCTCTACTATCCCAAGTTTCAATGTGCGTGTATATGCAGTTGTAGGGTATATACTTTCTAAATTTAGACTCAAGAATATAAACTATTTTTCAGATTTATCCTTAAGCAAAGCTTCAATACTTTCCCTTCATTTTGACTTAACTCAAGAACTGAACTCAAGATTACCTATTTCTCAAAAAAAACTGTAAGGACGTATAATTACCAAGGTTAAACAGAAGAAGGGTTATTTTTAGGGTTTTCAATCCCTAGGCCTAGGATTTAGTTATTTCTAACGTATCAACTAAACTTTCGTAATAAAAATCTAAATTACCCTATTAGCTAACTTGACGACAAAGTTTTTATATTTTTGGAAATTTTTTCGATTTTTGTGGGTTTTTTTTATATGTATGCAAATGAAAAATATACAAATGAATGAGAAGGAAGAAAGCTTACCAAGTACACCCCCAAACTTAAACTTGACAGTGCCCTCACTGTCAGGCTACACCTAGAGGGTCAAAATTGTCGGCGCTCCCTAAAAATTTTTATACAAAACAAAAATATATACACAAAAAAGTCCTCCCAAACTTAAGTGAAACAGTGTTTTCACTGTTTAAACGTTAAAGTTCAAAGTTAGGGGGGAGAGAACACAGTATCAAGCTATACAAGGCCTTACAAAGGCCAAAAGTGAGCACCAACCATTCAAAGATTTTGTCATTATAATGTGCAGGTTGGTGGAAGAAGGCGTAGAGAAAAGAGATGGAGAATACGGAGACCGTATGCGGATAGAAGCGGGATACGGTCTCGGTGGAGGAGAAGAAAAATGGCGGAAGGAAAAAAGAAACGGAGTACGAACTTGACGGCGAAAATAGAGTGTATAGATTAGCACAATATGTGATGACCGATGTGTGAAAAGCGATTATACTAATCTATTAACCCATCGAGAAATTGGGTCAAACCTCTCAAGATTTGTAAGAAAACATGGGTACGCCGAACTCGGTAAACCAAACATAGTAAATGAAAGCGACACGGTTTTTTATGAGGTCGGAACGATGGAAAGAATGGAAGGAAGTGTTTGAGGAAGGCTAAAAGTTAAAGGTTCAGGAAGGTGTACACAGTCAATGAAAGGGATATAATGAATTGGAAAATCCGACTCATCAAGCAAAACTGGTTCATCCTCAAAAATATCCTCAAAGTTAAGCCCATCCATGCATTTATCATCAAAATCAAGACGCACATAGAGTTCGGGAAAAACAGCTAATGACTCGGGATGATGAATTGGAGAGAAAAACTCATCCAAAGCAGCGGGTTCATCATCCAAAATATTCCCAGCGTAAATATCCTCAATCAAGTGAAAATCAATTTTCTCAGACACCTCATCAAAAGCATGGATTTCAATCGATTCTGGTTCTAAGATGGAGGTGTAGAGGTCAAAAGGATTGGGTGTGGTTTCACTCAAAAGAGACCCTTCACAATCGAGTAAATCAAACACTACAAAGGCGCACAACTCATTAACCCTTCTAACTTCAATCGATGAATCGTTTGGAACATTAGATAGACATTCAAAACCGGAGTTGTGTGATTCAATTTGTGACAGGTAGGTTTGACTTGGAAGAGGGTACAGCTCACTCTCACCACTCAAATTCTCAACATGTCCTATTGCCTTTTCATACATTAGAAAATATGGAGCTAGTTGAAAACCAGCTACCGGGTCACTAGGTTGTATGAGGGCAGCCATGGATGCATTCAAATCCATCATCTGTTGGTACGACGCTACCCTAAAGTCTTCCAATGACTGTTCTAGACTAGACATAGGTTGTGAAGGGGTTTCAGAAAAATATTCAAAGTTGTTTTGATATTGGAAACTCCTAAATGGCTGTGTAGAAGCAATGTCTATGGAAGGTGCAAAAGTTGGGTAAGATGGATAGGAATTGAATGGTTGGACAGGGGTAGGATAAACATACGGGTAAGAAGGTGAATGGAATTGTTGATCCAAAGAATTCGCAGTGGTAAAAGGAGTGAAATATCGGTTACGAGATTGTTCAATATGTTCAGTAATGGACATGGATGTCGGAGTCGCTACTGGACTCTCAAAAGGGGTATCAACGTAAAAAGGTGGGGAAGGTTGAAATGATTGATACAAAATGGATTGCGGAGCCCAGTTGGTCGTCCTAGACTCGTCTATCCGATCTTTCAAAGAGATTTTTGGCATGGATGGATCGTTCAAAGTTCGGCCAAAATAAGAACCATAGGAAGTAATGTCTGGTTGTGAGTACCAAAGTTCGGCAAGAGTTTTTCTAGGTGGAGTACCCATGAAATGAAGAGAAGAAGAAGAGAAGGAGGGGAAAAAGAATGTGGATTTTTTTTTTGTAATTTTTTTTATTTAAAAAAAATGTTTGTTTTTGGAGTTTTGAAATTGTTAGTTTTTGAAAGAATACGGAATTATGGGACAAAACTTTATACAAGCATAATCACAATCACAATATGCATAAACAATCACCTAAAGCTAGGGTCTTCAAAGTGCAACTAGACCGCTCCTAGACTTCCAAGCGACAAGTTGCAGGATAACCCTCGAATCGCCTCTTCACTGTCAATTGTGGCCAGGTAAGCACAAGCGAGGTAAGGAGGGTTCCGCTCACGAATCACTGTGAGACGGGCCTTTTAAAATTATCTCCTCATTTGTCTAGCCTAGGCACCACAAAGTCAAGTTTAGATAAACGACCGATTCCCCGCAACCTTCACTTGTCCTAACTGAGCGCGATAGTCCTTATAAGTTTGGTCTAGATATTTTTTATTAGCTCAAGGTAATGCGTATGCAATTAGTGATTTGTGTGGTCTTAGGAAGGGTGATGAAATCTCCACCCAATCTGAATTGGTGTTATATCCCCTTAAAGTCCATATTAATATATGCAAAGCGCGTAAACAAACAAAAATCTAAAACAATAAAAAAATTATTTGGCGACGGCGCAATCTGTACAAAGAAACCTGTAGAAAATACAATATAGTGGAATTCACAGAGAAGATAAAAGGAAAGAGAGAAGGTGAAAAAAAATTGGGGCCCAGAAGCCTCAATGATGCCGCGGAACCGCCGCACAACGCAAGGTTTGACCGCGGTTCCGCGGTCAAATGTTAGAATTGGGGCTTCAAAATTGGTCCCTGGACTCTCCTTGCTCTCTAATACAAAATAAAATGCTCTGTTTTCTTTTTTGATTACTGTACTTGCTCCAGATAGCCTGCATACTTGCACACAAAAATTATCAAAAATAACAAAAAGATTTTATTTTATATTTATATTTATAATTTTATATATATACAAAAAGAATATTAACCCGAATAACAAGAAAGAAAATACGTTACCGTCTCCCCGACAACGGTGCCATTTGATCGCACGCCTTTAGCGTGTCGGATATTCAAAATTCTAAAGTTATAACCGCGATTAGGACGGTGTCGCTTGGCAGCTAGCCGGTTGAGTACGGGTCGATCCGCAGGGAGATGGTTATCTGTCCGTTCGAGTTTTAGACGAGTCAATAAAGAATCTGTATGTGTTGGTCCAAATCTATCCTAAGTGTTCGTATTTATGTTCAAGTAAGCTTGTTAAGATTAAGGTCGGTTAGTAGAGTTAGGATTAGTCGTGTACTTTTATTTTGCCATTCGTAAAAAAACGATGTTGGGATAATCGAAAGTAGCGGGGATTAGGAGGACATGGGAATGGGATTTGCGAGTTTAAGCGAGCTTTCCAACGCTAAATCCATTCCTAGTGTCCCTTGTCCGTCCGCTAAATACGCTTATTTCCAACCCTCGGCCAAACACCCGCAACCATATATCCAATTAAGTCACAACTACATGTCACGTTGTAGTGCGGTTAAAGGACTTCTCGACTTAGGTCGTGGCTACATGTCACGTATAGCGCGCCTAACTGAGGGGGTTGCGTTTTTTCGGTCGGGGTTCGTTTCAAGATGTTTGGCGAAGAGAAGCACAAGGGATTTTTCCGTCCCTCATACCACCTTACTTAGCCTTAACAAGTGTGGAATTATTCACACATTATAAAAGAAAAGAAAACAAAACAAGAAGGAAGAAAAGAAGGAAAAGGAAAATACGGTTTTTTGTAACACCTTAGAATGCGATTAGTGGTTGATTATGTGAAAATATGGTTTTTTAGTAAAAAGTTTACCAAAATGGTTTTTAAATATTTTATAAAAATTAATGAATATTTTATTAAAATTTAATTTGGGTTTGCACACACATGTGCATGTAAACATAGGGCTAATTTTTGGGGTTAAACCATATTTATGTAGCCATGGTGTGTTAACCATTTCCATTAGGGTAGTATGCAGTTAATTAGGTAAATTAGTTTTCAAAATTAAAAAAAAAATTAATATAAATGATTTTCTTTTAGGGTTGACTTGAGGAGAGAGGGAATGATGGGCTAGGAGGCATGGGGGACAAGTATGTCTAGCATTTATGGAGAAAAGAGAGGGGGGCATGGTTGACTCTCACACTCCCTCAATTGTTTTTTTAAAAACACTCATTCTCACACACTCATCACACTCTCTCTCCCTCTCATTTCTGTTCCCAGCAGCAGCAGCAGCAGCATCCGCTCCCACCCTTCTTCTCTTCTTCTTCTTCTCTTTTTCTTCTTCTTCTTGCATCCAAGCTCTAATCTCCATCAAAAATCCATCTTTCTTTACAAAAATCTCTTGCTAAACACCGAAAACTCTTCTTTGCTGGTTCTTGAAGTAAGGTCCACAAGTTTGAGCCACCACTAGACCAACTCGAGGAATAAAGTTAACCTCAACTTCCTTTTTGCTAAACTTATAGTTTATTTAGCTTAAATTTAGTGTTATGTGGGTTTTTGTGCTAATTATGTGGTTTAGGTGGGGATTTGGTCAAGTTTTGGTTTTTATGGCTTAATTAACTTAATTAGGTGTTATTAGTGCTGTTTAAACCAAGTCCTTGCTACTGGTTACACAAAAATACCATATTGTAGTAAATTAGTGTTAATTAGCATTTTAGTTAAGATTTGGGTTCATTTTGAGATCTGCTTTTGACCCGGGTGCTTCAGGCAAAAGTTGAGTTTACTGGAGTATGTTCACTAGACCTGGACCACACACACGAAGCACGGGACCCCCATTCTTCACTGAGGCCGCAAAAATAAAGGTTCTGGCCGCAAATTGTGGCCAGATGGTGGAGCAGGGTGTTGAGGTTTGGTGGTTTGGTGTCTGCTACTTATTTAAGGTCTCTGGTGTATGCAACTTTTTCTATTTTTGCTTGTATCGAAATCTGGAACTAAATACCTTGTTTTCAATACTTTTAAACTTGCGCGACACGTACGTTATGTGAGTGGGTTTGGTGTTTGCTGTGTATCACATCGTGTCGGGGTGGTCTCAGGCGATGCACACACATTTTAGTGTTTCGGATACACACGCGTTTAGCTTGCAACACTAGTTCCTTGTATAATCTTGATATCGCGTTTTGCAAGATTTTAGCCTTACATGTGTTGCTTGTCTAAATTCTAGGTTCGCAGGCGGGGACCTCAGATGCCACGAAGAAGGGGAAGCAGGTAGTCGGCTACACTTAGCACGAGATCACGGTGAGTAGATTCAACATCTACGGGGAAATCTCCCGTATGGCGTTATGCGTCAGGGCTTGCTAGGATGTTGTAGCCACATATCATATCATATCATATATATATATATATATATATATATATATATAGGTTGTGCATATGTATCATTGTTGCATACCCCTCTCTAGTTGCATATGGACATAGTAGTTACGAGACACCGCACTGTTACTAATGGTTCATGCTGCACGAGCACTAATTATATGCTACACACACACCGTTAGTAATTGCCATGACACTCGCACTTTAGAATTTCTTTGAACCATACATCGTTTAAATTACCTCATCATTGATGATTAGAAAAAATTGCTCTTTTGTATCCATACATTTTGCGTATCTACATACTTACATTTCCACACTTGCTTATGCATACATCCCTGCATACACCCATACTTGTTATAGCTGCATCCTTAGATGACGTAGATTTGATTTGGAGATTTAGGAACCGCCTGACGTATTTTTAAAACTGTATTTATTTAAAGGAGCGGTCTTCCCTTGATATGCACATGTTACAGCTTTATGTTGCATACGTCACATTGTATGGATTTACGCATTGAGTTTGGATTTCATGTGATTTCTGGATTTGAGAACCATGGTATTATTTTAAGAAAGCATGCACTGTTTTGAAAACCCGGTTTCTCTTGATATGATATTTTAGTGTGTCCAGCATGAGTTTTCTCGGTTCTGAGAGCTTGTGTGAGTATACCCGATTCGAGGAGTGGTAGACACCGTCTGTGGGTATATGGTGGACCCGGTATGGTACCTCGGGGCAAGAAGACTCGATTAGATAGACGTTGAGCCTAGCGGAGGGACTACTACCTACCGGTGATAGTATGGAGCCCGGCGGATATCCGGAGGATACCGTCTGGGGGTTATGACACGATATATATATGGAGGGCCGATCTAGTATGCGGCACCTTAGAGATGAGGATTTGCGTGTCGATGTTGGATACGTGTATTTCATTATATTTTTGAATGCCGATGTTGGGCACTCCTGTTCCATGAGATTTACAGGATATGAGGGCCGGATAGAGTGACGGCGCCTGAGTTATCGGGATTTTGAGGTGTTTTTAGTAGACACCAGGGTTTTCCACGATGATTCGTGTAGATGATATTTTATCCCATGCTCAGCATTCATTGTTATGCATTGAATCATGTAGTCGTAGTACCTGATACAGTACTTTGCATGATTATTGCATATCCAGTTACCATATTGATGTTATCAGTTTTCACATGTTAGAGTATCGCAGTACGTGCATACTTGCGATTACCTTTATATGTTATTTACTATTCACGAGTTGGCAACTCACCCCCGTTGTGCCACAGTGTTTGCAGGTCGACCCTCAGAGTAGTCGCGGCAGGGCTACACCATTGTATCTTTTTGTTGCGGATCCCGCTACAGTTGGCGTGTGGGCTATTTTTGCTTCTAGGTGGGTTGTGGGTATCCGTTTATATTTCATTGTACATTCTATTGTATTTAGTACTCTCCATCTACCATATCATGTATTGACTTAGAGATCAGTTGTGAAGACAATGTTGTATATTATTTTTTACTCTGGATGTCGAGCTCGTGTGAGCCGACTTTATTTATGCAGTTTTATCTTTTATGATGTTTTTCACTTATATTGTTCATTTCTTCACTACGGCGTCGTATATTATTCTCGTGGTGATTGTTTCCACCGTTGGGCGTGATTTTTCCCGTTTGGGGATGCCTTATCTATATTATATGTCATTTTACTTGTATCATGTCCCGTTTCGAGGTTAGTTTTTACAAAGGAGGTGCTGCCGAAATTTTTAAGAAAATAACTTAAACTTTAAAGATTTTACTCGAGGTTTTCTAAATGTTTTAAACCAATGTTTTCTTCACTCACTACTTTTAATGGTTTTGATTTCTGGGTTTTGGCTTACTTTATCGCGTTACGCCTGTAGACGTTACGTGGTTAAGTGTCGGTCACGGGCCGAACTTTGGGTCGTGACAAAGTTGGTATCAGAGCGTAGGTTTTACCTTTCGGAGTGTAGGATGACCTTGGTATGATGGAGTAGGTAGCTGAAGCAGAGTGGCGTAGCGTGTGTATGTTCTGCGGCATACTCACGACACGGTACTTCGCCAAAGTGACCTTAGGACTTATTGGTTGAAATTCCTTCGTGATTATATACATTCTTATGATTCGATTTCCATATTATTATCGAATCTTGTTTCATTTCCAGCCATTATGCCGCCGAAGACTACGAGGGAACAGAGAGCGGCTGCGAGAGCCGAGATTAGAGTTGACTTGTCTGAGACGAGGACTGACCCGAGCGGTACGCCAGTTGTACCGGAGCAGATTGATCCCCCTTCGACAGACCATATTGCTACGCTAGGGGCCAGTATGCAGGAGTTGCGTCGATGATGGCGTCGTTAGTTGAGGCCATTCGAGCACAGAGACAGGAGGTTGTTCCACCTATTGCGAGGACCGTGATGGTACCTACGGTTCAGGCAGTTGCACCTGCAGCCACGGAGGTTATCACAGTATCGCTATCTGAGTTTATGAGGCTGAAGCCTCCGGTCTTCACAGGCACCAATACAGCCGAGGATCCACAGTCTTTTATCGATCAGATGGCCAGGATATGCCATTCACTGATGTGCTCCGATGCGAGATGGGTAGAGTTCGCGAGCTTTCGTCTAGAAGGCCTTGCGCAGAAGTGGTGCGAGTCGGTAGAGAAGGGCAGAGCAGCAGGTCTTCCTCCTATGACCTGAATGAGTTCGTGATGGTGTTTCTTGCCCGTTTCCTTCCACAGAGTGTCAGAGATTCTTGAGCGTGCAGGTTCGAGTCATTACGCCAGACGCCGGATATGACGGTGGCGGAGTATGATGTGCAGTTCACCGAGCTATCTGTATATGCTCCGTATTTGGTAGCTACTGAGGAGATGAGGGTCAAGAGGATTTTTCGAGGCCTGCTTGCCCCGTTGTTTCTTACGATCAGCGCACAGAATTGCGAGACCTATCCAGCTGCTGTGGATGGAGCCCTGTTAGTCGAGGAGCGTCTTGCCGAGACGTCAGTCGTTCCGGAAGCAAAGAGGGTCCGTACTGATATATCGGCACGGGGACAGCCGTTTAGATGCCGTGACAGTTTCCGTTCAGATAGCAAAGGCTTGGGACGAGGCCAGTTGTTCAGCTCTTATTCCTAGGTGGGTCAGCAGTTGTCACGACCCGAAAGTATGGAACATGACCGGCACTTAGACTACGAAACGTCTCGAGGCGTACGTAATCTAAGTAAGCCGCAAACCCAGAAATCCAAACCAAGAAAGTAGTAGAGTGTAGGAAAAACCATTTTTAAATCCCAAAGTTTGCAACACATGCCGAAAGGTACATTTTAAAATCCCAAGTCTTTTCTAAAAATTTCGGCAGAGTTTCCTTTGTAAAAACCGACCCCAAACGGGTACAAAACCTGATAAAGCATATATAATGAAAGATGCATCCCCAAGCGGGAGCTAGCTCTTCGTCAACCGACGGTCACAACCACACAAGCAATATAATATACAATGCCTAAAGGCGAGGATCACAACAGAAAAGGAAACTCAAACAGCATGAAATCCATAGAAATATAACGCGCGACTCTAAGGTCGAAAGAATAAACATCACTGGTCTCTACCTTAAATAAATACATGTTTGGTTGATGGAACTTCTAGATACAACTGAATAATAATATACAAAATGTAATGATGGGTACAATACAAATAACCCACCTACTAGCAAGTCACCCGAAAGAAACAGTGTTAGCAAAGCCGTAATGAAACCTGTACGTCAAGACCTGCAAGAAACTGGGGCACAACGGGGGTGAGTTGCCAACTCGTGAATAGAAAAACATCTACGAACAGAAATCGCATGTATGATGCAATCCTAGGTCATACGATCATAATATAATCCTCAAAAAATATATATATAACCAGCAGTCTAACAATGGCTAGGGTAAATATCTAACCCAAGTGTAAACCCATGTGCCCGTGTCAGTGCCTCAGGTAGCAATGTATCGTATGGATGATGTATGAATGCATGAAACAGAATACATATACTGAAGAAAACTGCTTTCATAAATCAGTCAGATTTCTGTATTTTAAAAATGAGGTATCATAAATGAAATCAGCATAAACAGTGCCAAGCATTGGCACAAAACATAAATCCCAATATTTCGATATCTCTGTGTCACAATCTCTGTACCTCAATATCTCAAAATCTCAATGTCCCAATCTCACTATCTAGGGCGCCGTCAGTCCAGACCGGCCCCTACCATCCATCTCAAGACCACGACGGTATCCTTCAGATATCCGATGCGTCGGGTAAAATCACCGGTCGGTAGTGCTCCCCTGCCAAGCTCAACGGCATGGACCTTTGATCTTCTTGTCCCGGGATACTGCACCGGGTCCACCATGTACCCACAATCGGCCTCATCCTCCTCCTCGAATCGGGTTTCACATGTCGCTCTCAGCACCGAGAAAACACATGGTGGACGCACTGAAATATCATATCAAAGGTAACCGGGTTTTTAAAACAATTACATAATCTCTTTGAAATACCCACGGTTCCCAAATCCAGAAATATCGTAGAAACAACATATCTCAATGCGCATAATCAGAAAGCATGATGTATGTGACATATAAATGAAGTGCAAATATAACAGTATATCATGCAACATGGAATAATAGTATGCACATACAAGGGTCATACCCTGATGCAATAATACTACTGTGTAGTGACATAGCAATTACCGATGAAGATGTGTGTGAGCCGGCAAGTAAGTGTGCATGGTGCATACGCATCATCGGTAATAGTACTGGTGTCCTAACAGCATGATATCAACAATAGAATATGAATCACAATAAGTATGCGATGCGGAGCAACAATAATAATATGCGGGAGCTGAATACCAAACACAATGATAGCTAAACTGCATCTATTTTCATAAGAGTCATACAGCTACACCAACTATAGGGCTGAGCTAATAGGCTAACTGAAGGTAAGGGAAACCGTCTAACCTCTGAGTCGATACATATATGTATATATATTAGTCGGTGATCCCGCCTCGATAATATCATATCCGATACCATATCTCTATAATCAGTTATTCCCAAGTCAAGAGTGCGGATCAAACATAAAATATAGCTCGTACGTAAATCCGTCGTACGGCATCACAAATCCGGGTACGGGTCGATATCACATTCATCATATCATTCAGCTAGTATCCTCTTTATCAAAGATCACAATTCGGGTACTGACCTATGTCTAGTACAATACTAATATCATCAATATAACCATTATCTGACTACCGATCGACAGCCTCGAACAAACCGATAACATCAGTACAAATCATCAATAAGGAGTATACATCGCCCAATACGGCCAATCATAAACCTCCTAACATATCATATCTCATAACACAATCACATGTCGATCATTTTATCTATATCACTATTCACATGGTATCGTCGTTCAAAGATCCGCTATAACATCAGAACGTATCTCAAATACGAATTCTACCATATCACCGATATCATAATCTCATATCAAATCTCATCGACTCATCTCAATCCCAAGTATCATCCTCAAATCTGTATGTGAACACATAGTCCCATACCCATATGAACACATAACTATATAGAATCCCATAAGCACATATGAAATAAGTATGTATGCAAGTATGTGTGTGTGTGTATGTGTAGTGCCCCTACTACTCTAGGGTTTCGTAACATTACACCAATCCAACACACCGATATCCATCCTAAACATCATCATTAATCCCAAACAACATATAATAATTGTAGGTTTGTATACGCATCCGTATACATCACCACGAACTGCGGGGGTGCTATACGCCATCCACCTGACTTCTCCCCGTAGATATAAATCTACTCACCTTGCTTTATACGTGCCGATGTCGACGTCGCCACTTGCATCTCCAACACCTCGACGTCACCTAGGGTACCTACAAGGATATCACAAATGCTAAAGCACATGAAAACCATGTCGGAAACCAAAACGGTACGCGCTACGCCCATAGGTAAAAACCTATAGCCTCGCGTGCAAACACATCCAATAACCCTCTGCCGTTGGCGTTCAAACGCCACCCGACAGAAACGAATCACCAAATACCAAAATCCATGCTAAAACAAGTCGTAAATCATGCGCCAACTAAAGAAAATCAACCCAGATTCTACCCTGATTGGAATCAGACAAAACTGCACATACCCAGGGTCAAGTCTACAGGAAATAGGGCCATGCACAAAAAACGAGGGGTTTTCCTCCTGCTCTGGCCGCAAATTGCGGCCAGGGGGGATTTATCGGCGGCCTGGAATGGGAGTTGAGGGCTAGGGCTCTGTGGGGTGGTTCCAGGGTGCCTGCACAGCATACTGCCAAGTCAATTTTATTTTAGGATATCTCGGGTGATAGCAGATTCTAGAAAGGCTTAAAAAGTCGACAAAACGCTAACCGACACTAAATCGAACAATCTGGTATTTTTGCTGGAATCTAGGGTAGATCTAGGGTTAACTGGTCTCAAACACACTTAATAAGGTTACACTAATAATCAAAACCATCACTTGGTCAAGTCTCACTCAAATTTACCTAAAACTAGCACTAATTCACATAATAACACTAAATTTCAGTCTTAACAACCGTAATCAAGCAAGAAAGAAGTTGGGTTGCAAGATTATACCTCAAGGGGTCCTAGGATTAAGGAGAAGAGAAGAAAGAGAAGAAGAGGGGTGTGTGGCTGCTGGAGGAGTGCTGCTGCTACTGCTGAGCTGCTTCTTTTGGGGCTGTTTGTGTTGCTGTTGCTGTTGGTTTGGCTGCTGCTGCTGCTTGCAAATTATTTCTCTTTCCTTTTTTTTTGTTACTGTTGCAGCAACTCCTGCTGTGGCTGTTGTTTTTGTTGTTTGTAGTGGTGGTGGTAATGTTGTGGTTGGTTTATGGTGAAGTGTGAGAGTGAGAGATGTGAGTGAGAGGGATGTGAGTGAGAAAGAGTTTGAAAGATAAGTAAAAGTTTTGAAATGAAATGGAGTGTGACACTACCTTAGCCACCTCTCTCTCTCTCTCTCAATTAATGCTTACATGTTCTAGCCATCATGGCTCTCTCTTTCCTTAACACAAGTCAACCCCAACCCTAATCAAACCCTATTAACTTAACCTATGGTTTAACCCACCATGCTCATTTAAACATGGTTAACCCTAGGCTACCATGAATCCAAAACATGAAACAAGTGTGACAAGTGTGGAAAATGATATGTGCACATTTTTGCACAAAAGCCAAGAATCCGATTAACGATTTTTTTAATCGCGGTGTTAAAAATATCATATACTTGATCCATAAAAAAAACTTATAAATGGCATATTTCCACAAATTACCCTATTTTAGAATTTCCATAATTTTTTCCAGAATTTTCCCCATTTATCGGTATTTAATTATACCGAAATATTAAAATATTCATTAAAAATTATTATTAAATTATAAAATTCCCAAAAATAATATTTTATTTTTTTTTGAAATGTTACAATCTTCGCCCCTTAAAGAAATTCGGTCCCCGAATTTAAATTTAAACCCCCAAATTCTAAAACATTTCAATGAAATGTTCAAGTCAACGGGGCTCCGAAATCATCAATACATAAAACGCATCGTAGCGCAATACATGCGCATGAGTAATGAGCAGATAACTCGAAATCAGAACAGGCGGAAATCGTATGCTTACATACGCCGTCGCAGACTAGAGTTCGCAGTTGGCGATCATGTTTTTCTGTGGGTCTTTCTGATGAAGGGCGTGATGAGATTTGGGCGAATAGGGAAGCTTAGTCCCAGATTTGCGGGCCGCTTCGAAATCCTCAAGCGTATCGGTGCAGTGGCATATCGTTTGGCTCTTCCACCCGACTTTTCGGATGTTCACCCCGTATTCCACGTGTCGATGCTTTGCAGATACCTTCATGACCCTTTTCACATGATTCAGCATCAGACCGTTCAGCTTGAGCGCGATCTTTCGTTCACCGAGCAGCCAATAGTGATATTGGATCGACAGATGAAGAAGCTTCGATCAAAGGTCTTGCCATCTGTGAAGGTTCTTTGGCACAGCCCGAATGGTGAAGAGATCCCTTGGGAGGCCGAGAGCGAGATGCGGAAGAAATTACCTCATCTCTTTGAAGGTACGCGTAGCTATATTTTTAAATTCGGAGACGAATTTCTTTCAGGGGGGAGATTGTAACACCTTATAATGTGATTAGTGGTTGATTATGTGAAAATATGGTTTTTAGTAAAAAGTTTACCAAAATGGTTTTAAATATTTTATAAAAATTAATGAATATTTTATTAAAATTTAATTTGGGCTTGCACACACATGTGCATGTAAATCTAGGGCTAATTTTTAGGGTTAAACCATGTTTATGTAGCCATGGTGTGTTAACCATTTCCATTAGGGTAGTATGTAGTTAATTAGGTAAATTAGTTTTCAAAATTCAAAAAAAAATTAATATAAATGATTTTCTTTTGGGGTTGACTTGAGGAGAGAGGGAATGATGGGCTAGGAGGCATGGGGGACAAGCATGGCTAGCATTTATGGAGGAGAGAGAGAGGAGCATGGTTGACTTTCACACTCTCTTAATTGTTTTTTTAAAAACACTCATTCTCACACACTCATCACACTCTCTCCCCCCTCTCATTTCTGTTCCCAACAGCAGCAGCAACATCAGCTCCCCCCTTCTTCTCTTCTTCTTCTTCTCTTTTTCTTCTTCTTCTTGCATCCAAGCTCCAATCTCTATCAAAAATCCATCTTTCTTTACAAAAATCTCTTGCTAAACACCTAAAACTCTTCCTTGCTGGTTCTTGAAGCAAGGTCCACAAGTTTGAGCCACCACTAGACCAAATTGAGGTATAAAGTTAACCTCAACTTCTTTTTTGCTAAACTTATAGTTTATTTAGCTTAAATTTATTGTTATGTAGGTTTTTGTGCAAATTATGTGGTTTAGCTGGGGATTTGGTCAAGTTTTGGTTTTTATGGCTTAATTAGGTGTTATTAGTGCTTTTTAAACCAAGTCCTTGCTACTGGTTACACAAAAATACCATATTGTAGTAAATTAGTGCTAATTGGCGTTTTAGTTAAGATTTGGGTTCATTTTGAGATCTGCTTTTGATCCGGGTGCTTCAGGCAAAAGTTGAGTTTACTGAAGCATGTTCACTAAACCTAGACCACACACACGAAGCACGGGACCCCCATTCTTCACTGAGGCCGCTAAAATAAAGGCATCTGGCCGCAAATTGCGGCCAGATGGTGGAGCTGGGTGTCGGGGTTTGGTGGTTTGGTGTCTGCTACTTATTGAAGGTCTCTGGTGTATGCAACTTTTTCTATTTTTGCTTGTATCGAAATCTGGAACCAAATACCTTGTTTTCAATACTTTTAAACTTGCGGGACATGTACTTTATGTGAGTGGGTTTGGTGTTTGCTACGTATCACAGCGTGTCAGGGTGGTCTCAGGCGATGCACACACGTTTTAGTGTTTCGGATACACACACGTTTAGCTTGCGACGCTAGTTCCTTGTATAATCTTGATATCGTTTTGCAGGATTTTAGCCTTACGTGTGTTGCTTGTGTAAATTCTAGGTTTGCAGGCGGGGACCTCAGACGCCGTGAAGAAGGGGAAGTAGGTAGTCGGCTATATTTAGCACGAGATCGCGGTGAGTAGATTTAACATCTACAGGGAAATCACCCGTATGGCGTTATGTGTCAGGGCTTGCTAGGATGTTGTAGCCACATATCATATTTCTATATATATATATATATATATATATATATATATATATATATATATATATATATAGGTTGTGCATATGTATCATTGTTGCATACCCCTCTCTAGTTGCATATGGACATAGTAGTTACAAGACACCGCACAATTACTAACGGTTCATGCTGCATGAGCACTAATTGTTTGCTACTCACATACCATTAGTAATTGCCATGACACTCGTACTTTAGAATTGCTATGAACCATACATCGTTTAGATTACCTCATCATTGATGATCAGACATGATTGCTCCTTTGTATCCATACATTTTGCGTATCTACATACTTACATTTCCACACTTGCTTATGCATACATCCCTGCGTACACCCATACTTGTTATAGCTGCATCCTTAGATGACGTAGATTTGATTTGGAGATTTACGAACCGCCTGGCGTATTTTTAAAACTGTATTTATTTAAAAGAGCGGTCTTCCCTTGATATGCACATGTTACAGCTTTATGTTGCATACGTCACATTGTATGGATTTACGCATTGAGTTTGGATTTCATGTGATTTCTGGATTTGAGAACCGTGGTATTATTTTAAGAAAGCATGCACTGTTTTGAAAACCCGGTTTCTTTTGATATGATATTTTAGTGTGTCCACCATGAGTTTTCTTGGTTCTGAGAGCTTGTGTGAGTATACCCTATTCGAGGAGTGGTAGGCACCGTCTGTGGGTACATGGTGGACCCGGTATGGTATCCTAAGGCAAGAAGACTCGTATAGATAGACGGTGAGCCCAGCGGAAGGACTACTACCTACCGGTGATAGTATGGAGCCAGACGGATATCGAGAGGATACCGTTTGGGGGTTATGACATGATATATATGGAGGGCTGATCTGATATGCGGCGCCTGAGAGGTGAGGATTTGCGTGTCGATGCTGGACATGAGTATTTCATGATATTTTTTAGTGCCGATGTCGGGCACTCCTGTTCCATGAGATTTACAGGATATGAGGGCCGGATAGAGTGACAGCGCCTGAGTTATCGGGATTTTGGGGTGTTTTTGGTAGACAATGGATTTTTCCACGATGATGATTCGTCTAGATGATATTTTATTTCATGCTCAGCATTCATTGTTGTGAATTGATCATGTAGTCGTAGTACCTGATGGAGTACTTTGCATGATTATTGCATATCCAGTTACCATATTGATGTTATCAGTTTTCACATGTTAGAGTATCGCAGTACGTGCATACTTGCGATTACCTTTATATGTTATTTACTATTCACGAGTTGGCAACTCACCCCCGTTGTGCCACAGTGTTTGCAGGTCGACCCTCAGAGTAGTCGCAGCAGGGCTACACCATTGTATCTTTTTGTTGCGGATCCCGCTACAGTTGGCGTGTGGGCCATTTTTGCTTCTAGGTGGGTTGCGGGTATCCATTTATATTTCATTATACATTCTATTGTATCTAGTACTCTCCATCTACCATATCATGTATTGACTTAGAGACCAATTGTGAGGACGATCTTGTATATTATTTTGTACTCTGGATGTTGAGCTCATGTGAGCCGACTTTATTTATGCAGTTTTATCTTTTATGATGTTTTTCACTTATATTGTTCATTTCTTCACTACGGCGTCGTATATTATTCTCGTGGTGATTGTTTCCACCGTTGGGCGTGATTTTTCCCGTTTGGGGATGCCTTATCTATATTATATGTCATTTTACTTGTATCATGTCCCGTTTCGAGGTTAGTTTTTACAAAGGAGGTGCTGCCGAAATTTTTAAGAAAATAACTTAAACTTTAAAGATTTTACTCGAGGTTTTCTAAATGTTTTAAACCAATGTTTTCCTCACTCACTACTTTTAATGGTTTTGATTTCTGGGTTTTGGCTTACTTAATCGCGTTACGCCTGTAGACGTTACGTGGTTAAGTGCCAGTCATGGGCCGAACTTTGGGTCGTGACAGTTTTACAAGTGAAGCAAGCTAACTCTTGGGTCCTCACCTTAGTAAGGAACTCCGTCAAGTATCATCGCTTGAAAATAATACGGATAAGAAGAGAATAAAAATAAAACAAGCAAAGAAATAACAACTAATTAACAATGAGAATTAAAATTACAATACATGATAATAAAATTACAAGACAAGAAATAAAAGAGACAAGATAATAAAAACCCTCATCTTCATTGATCTTCCACTCAAAAAGCTCTCACTACAATTTTCATGGAGGAAAGAATGAAGAAGAAGAAGAAGCTAAACAAAAACTAAACTAAATCCTAACAAAAAGAAGCATGAAAAGAAGACCCTTGGCTTGGCACAAAACTGGGCTATTTATAGGTTGAGTGGTGAAACCCTAGGGCAAGATTCTCTGCCCAAATGAAATGTCAAAAGTACCCCCAAAATATCTTCCGGCACCGAGTCAACTCGGTCGCGGATCCGTGGCCGAGACGCCACTTTGGCCGCGGTTCCGCGGCTCTTTGAGGGAGTTGGGATGTCATTTTTTCTGGGTTTTCTTGTGTTGCTTTGTTCTATTGTTCTACATGCTCCAAATTGCAAATTGCTTCTACAATTTCTTCAAATGTGCAGCAGTCATAAATGGCTTCAAAAACAATTCTTTTGACCTCATCTCCCTCGAGCTCCGCACACCCATTGATTCTTGTGCTTCCCCCCTCATGCTCTTTGCTTGTCCGAGACACGAATGACCACTGTCATATGTCTTATCTCTAGAACTGGTACGCGGCACTGGACGGATACGGATGACCGGAACCCGGCTTTATCTGTTGTCAACAGATGTTCTGGATTTTGGCGTAACAGTGGAGATTTTGTATGAATTCGTTATTTTGGACTAGGAACTTGTAGCCCGTAAATATATAGCAAACACGGATTAAAAGCACCTACCTATAAGCAAACGAGCATAAGAATGGGTGGTATTAAATGCAATATTCTGGTATGAACATCTACCTACTCAGAAAAAAACCCTAGGTAAATAAAAAGAAGAGAGATCAAAATATCGCATTTACCTAATGAAGGGTTTCATCCTTTTAAAAGAACTTGGTTCTTTCTCCGGATCTGAGATCCACAAGACAAGTCTTTCACAAGTTGAGAATTTAATTCTCATCGCGATGAACTTGTTCTTGAGGAGCAAAGATTCAAAAAAGAATTAGGAAATCAAATTCCTCAAAACAAAGCTTATAAGGAAAAAGCTAGCGCCCAGCGCCTCACATTCCCCTCATGTAGACGCCACAAAAAAGGGGAGTGCTTAGCACTCAATGAGCGGCGGTCAGCGCCCAGCGCCTCATGTGCCCCTCACGTGGGCGCCACAAAAAAAAGGGAGTGCTTTGCACTCAATGAGCGGCGGTCAGCGCCCAGCGCCTCACGTGGGCGCCACAGAAAAAAGAGTACTTCGCACTCAATGAGCGGCATCCAGTGCCCCCACGTATTCCTCACGTGGGCGCCACAGAAGAGAAGATTGCTTAAAGCTTATTGGGAAGCGCCTAGCGCCTCACGTAGGCGCCATAAAAAATGAGTGCCCAGCGCCTCATGTGTTTCTCACATGGGCGCCATAAAGAGTGCCTGGCACTCCATACAAAGACAAAAAAGGGTATAGTGTTTAACACTTATTGGGCAATCCCCATGATTAAAAACCCACATGATTATATGTGAGCGTCAGAACTTACATAAGTGCTCATCACTCTTTGTACAAAAAGGGGACTGATTATACAGAGCCCAAACAAGTGCTTGGCACTTTTCAACAAAAACTGAATGGACCAAGCCCAAATTGGCTAGATCCCCTCGAGGATAGAACCTTCTTGATTCAGACCATCCGAGCCTATGTGCTCATGACTTCCCAAGCTGACCTTAGTCCTAAATACGATTATTGATCTTCCAACTGATTATATCCAAAACAATACTCATCCCATATCCTCCCGAGGAAATCTTAGTCTCAAAATATGACTAATGATTTCCGAGTTTACCACTAACCCCTTTTTCCCTCAAATATGGGAATTGGTTCAAGGGTATATCTCTCCACACCTCTGATCCACGTCGTTGTAATTCCTCAACGTCTTCAGAGAGGTGGCAGGTCCCGATAACCAATTGCTTTTTAGCGCACTGATGTGTACGCCTCAAATCAGACTGCACCCCAAACTGGGTGCATCCCATATCATCGTTGTTCATCCCATCATGTAACAAATACACGTGCGCACAAGATGATAAACGGACCGAGACGTCTTTAAAATAAAATCTCACCTCCAAAATGGTAATCAACGAACCGAGCTTAAACTAAAATCTCACCTCCAAAATGGTGATCAACGGGCCGAGGCGTCCTTAAACTAAAACTCTCACCTCCAAAATGGTGATCAATGGACCGAGACGTCCTTAAACTAAAACCTCACCTAAAAATGGTGATCAATGGACCAATACGTCCTTAAACTAAAACCCTCACCTCCAAAATGGTGATCAACGGACCGAGACGTCCTTAAACTAAAATCTCACCTCTAAAATGGTGATTAACGGACCGAGATGTCCTTAAACTAAAATCTTACCTCCAAAATGGTGATCAACGGACCGAGACATTCTTAAACTAAAACTCTCATCTCCGAAATGGTGATCAACAAACCGAGACGTCTTTAAACTAAAATCTCACCTCCAAAATGGTGATCAACAGACCGAGATGTCCTCAAACTAGAACTTCACCTCCAAAATGGCGATAATGGACTGAAATGTTCCTAAACTAAGACAACATAGCTCAAATGCTCTCTTGTTGGACCTAAAATAAAAATGATCCTAGAACCTTATTACGTAGATCTTAGTCCCAAATTGGACTAACGTATCCTTAACAAAAGAATAACCGAGTCCCAACTGCTCACATACATTTAAGTCGATCTTAATCTCAAACCAGATTAACGATCTTTAAATAAAACAAACCCAAATCTAAGATATACGGATTTGGACTAATCCACACCCTATGGGAAACAACATAAATTAGTTTCCGTATACAATCCACGAGCAACCTAAACAAATAAAAACACACACGACACGAAGTGAACTTACGGAGGAGAAGAAAGTGGTTATCGCGATGCGGTAACGTAATTAACTACAGGGGCTTGCACCTGCAGGGAAGAGCGTCCCCACAATCAAAAAACCCTCTCAAATGGGGGGAATCTGACGAAGTCTGCTACAAAGGCCGCATCCGTCCAAACCTCCGATATACGGTGCCATAAATCAACTTGGCACCTTCGGAGAGCTGGACGGATAAATCCAAATAGCATCTAACCCCTTTTCCCGGAGGAAACTGGACAACATACATTTTCATGTATAGGTCCCAAGAGTATACTAACTCAAATGAAACGCGGGGCTCCTAAATTATCCGCTATTCCATATTGTTGTTCGCATGCCTGTGATGATTTTTATCTGCCTGTGAAGACTATTATCTGTCTGTGATGTTGATATATATATATTTAGTAGATGATTCTATATGTTTTGCATCCGCGCTAGTCCTGCCCCCGCTCTGCCATTAGTTAAGTAACCTAACGGTGCATGACGGGGCCCCGTGGCGAATGCGAGCTATGAACTTATAGGAGTCTTCCACAATTGGGTGGACACGCGTCGAAAGTTGTAATTTCATACCCTTGTATGTTTTAGTTTGCTACTTCAGGGTTTTGGATCAATTTCTTAGATTACAGGTGTTTGGTGCTCACAAAAAGTTTTGTTTTCGCTTCTGCCTTGGCCACAGCTTCCACGGCGCTGGCACCGAACCCCAACATTATTCTGGAACCTGTTTTATCTTGGGAGGCAAATTTTATGTAACTCGTTGCAGTATAGGGTGCAAATATTGTCTTAAAGATAGAGTGATTCTCGACTCAGGAAATCAAGTTTTGTCTTTCCATCATCTTATC
This sequence comes from Agapanthus africanus, assembly GCA_030015575.1. Lineage (NCBI taxonomy): Eukaryota > Viridiplantae > Streptophyta > Magnoliopsida > Asparagales > Amaryllidaceae > Agapanthus > Agapanthus africanus. The sequence continues at coordinate 238,788,912 of CM057337.1, forward strand.
TCCAAACCAAATAATCCTATATATAATATATATTATTTTTACAACAATCTTAAGACAATATTTGTCAAAATGGAAGCAGAGACGGTGAAGTTTTCGGCAATCAAAGAACTCGATAAACTTGACAAGTCCGATGACACTCATTTCAGACGTTGGAAGGGAAAGATGTATTTCTTCCTCGTGGCTCTCAAAGTGGCACATGTTTTGAAGGAGGTACGACTGGAAGAAAAGGATGATGAGACTATGGCGAATTTCAATACTCGTAGCAAATGGGAACAAAATGACTTTATGTGCAAAGGCTACATTCTCAACGGACTATCCAACACCCTCTACGATGTGTACTTGAAAATTTTAATGGAGTCTACCGCAAGACAACTTTGGGAAGATCTGGATTCTCGCTACAAGACAAAGGAGGCTGACGACAAGAACTTCCTTGTCAATAAACTTGGTGAATTTAAAATGATCCTTAATAAGTTTATCATATCTCAAGTTCATGAACTGCATATTATTATGAATCAAATTGTTATTGAGGGTCACTCTTTTGAAGAATCTTTACAAGTGTCCTTCATCATTTTAAAATTACCAATCTCTTGGAAGGACGCCCGTAAAGAACTTAAACATAAAAAAAGATGACATTACAATGCAAGAGCTAATAATGTTTCTTCAAGTGGAAGAAAATTCTCGCAATCTAGATAAACTAGAAATACAAGAGTGCATAAGGGTGCTTGCTAGAATAAAGAAAGCCTAAGGGTGCTTGCTGGAAGTGGGGAAAAGCCGGACACTTCAAAAGGCAGTGTAGGGTCTTTCTAAAACAAAAGGAAGATCAAGCCAACATGGTCAACGATGAGTTTGCAGCAGTAGTTACCGAGGCAAACATTGTTGGAAGTGATGTGGAATGGTGGATAGATTCAGAAGCTACAAAGCATATTGCACGTAATAGGGACATACGAAGAAGTTGACGATGATGAGGAACTCTACATGGGTAACTCTTCAATGGCTAAGATCAAAAGAAAAGGCAAAGTGATTCATCACCTTACTTCAGGAAAGAAGCTGACTCTAAATGATGTTCTTTATGTGCCAGAAATACAGAAGAATTTAGTGTTAGTGAGTCTTTTGAATAAGTATGGTTTTAAAGTCCCGTTTGAGAGTGACAATAGTATTCTCTCTAAAGACAGTGTGTATGTTGAAAAGGGTTATGTAACCAATTGTATTTACAAGATGAACTTGGTGAATGAAAATGATAATTCTATTTCTATTGCTTCTTCTACTTTTAAATTTTGGCATTCCAGATTATGACATGTTAATTATAAATGTTTGAAAACCATGTCCAAACTAGGTTTAATTCCTGAATGCTTGTATGCTGGTAATGATAAATGTCAAATATGTATTAAAGCAAAATTTGCTAGAAAGCTTTTTACTAAAATAGAAAGAAAATCCAACTTATTAGAATTAGTTCATTCTGATATATGTGAATTAAATGAGATATTAACTAGAGCAGGTAAAAGATACTTTATTACATCTATAGATAATATTTCTAAGTATAGTCATGTTTATTTGTTAATGACTAAGAATGAGACTTTAGATAAGTTCAAAGCATATAAAGCTAAAGTGGAAAATCAATTAGGCATGAAAATTAAAATTCTTAGATTTGACAGAAAATGAGCTAACCATTTCCACCAAGATCCTATTTTTTCTTTCTTCTATTCCATTTTGTTGTGGACTATATGGAGCAATGACTTGATGGATAATACCATGATTTCCATCAAGTCATTGCTCCATATAGTCCACAACAAAATGGAATAGAAGAAAGAAAAAATAGGATCTTGGTAGAAATGGTTAGCTCATTTTTATTATCTTATAGTTTAAATAAAAATTTATGAAGGGAAACACTTATGACAACCTGTTATATATTAAATAGAATATCTCATAAAAGGACTAATGTGACTCTGTATGAATAATTGAAAAGGAGAAAGCCATCTCTTGGACATTTCAAGCTTTAAGGATGTAAAGCATTAGTAAGATTACTGTTAGTTATGTATATGCTCTAGAGGCCATTGTTGTACATATGATGTATATTATGATGGATGCTTGGATATATATAGAGAGGACTTTCTTGCTCATCATGATAGTATGCTATTTGGTTTCACTTTATCTTAACATGTTAACTTGTATTGGTTTACTGTCTTTCTCTCACATGTTGATAAAGCCCTTAGGATCTGTACTCGACTACTGGGACTATGATGAGATCATACTAGTGGGGCAATGGTAGTCGATGAGTACATCCTATAACTATTCCTAGTCGAGGGTATATCGAGACAAGGCATCGATACACCAGAGTAGACTAGCGTATACGCATCTTGACCCATATGATGGGCGATGGATGATCACATATCCATCGGTGTTTGACATCAAGGATGGTGTACGGGTGCTCAGTGGAGACTGGGTACACTGGACGGACTCGCCGAGAACTCCCAGATGGTGATATACCACACATCAGATGGCAGTTCTCCGGTACACTGGTACAGGGTAGTCTGTAGACCCGAGATCGTCATAGAGTCTTGTGTGATTCCCACTGTGCTTTGATTTCCACCTTACCACGTCCAAGAGGGCGTGCAAAACGGTGGCTTTTGGGTGCAGTCCCGAATCACATGGAGGCAATGAGCGATAGGAGGGGATTCGTCTCTCCCGGTATAGAGAGTTGATGTTGTGCTGTGTTCGATTGGCTATAACCGGAAGTCCCTGGCCAGGGCTGATATAGAGATATACTGGTAATTGTTACCAGTAGTTTCTCGACCCGTTATGAGCCTCACATCGACACGGCTTATCGGTTACTGGGGTCTGACGTATACCACCCCTAGACTTGATATGCGACATATCAGACGAACAGACCGGACTGTACGGGAGTGATTGGATTCACAAGAGAACATACAGGCTAGCTTGTTGATCTTCCGATCGCTCAATACCTGGGTGGCTGTTACGTTTAGCTGACCGCGTGCAGCTTGTGGGTGTTTGATATGATCATCACCTGCTACCGGCGTATTGACGATTCTTTAGAGTCCTACACAGAGGTTTCTTCACTCAGGAAAAATGGAGTAGAGGCACATATGTGATATGTGCAGGACCGAGGATAATGCGATATGAGATACCGTATTATATTCTCGCAATATTTAGAAATGAACCGGGTCATCGGATCAAGTGTTGATTCGATGAATCGGTACATGATATATTAATCGGTTCTATTCGATATAGCCGGATTATCGGATCAAGTGCTGATTCGATGATTTAATGTATAATTATATATATGATATATTGTATTACATTATCTAATATTGGCTCGCTTTATTATTTTATTTTCTCACCGGATAATATATTGATATATATGCGATATATGTTAATTGTATTATTTTCTTTTGTTGCAAATATATAATATATATATGATATATATTATTGTGACATGATATGATTAATAATGGAACATGTTTAGTGGAGATTAAGCAAGGTTAGGGTTTGATTAGGGTTAGCTCCTTCTTGCACCATCTAGAAGCTTTCCTTTTGTCAAGTGTAAGATATTATGATTGATATTATCTTATGACTCATTCTTTAACCTAACCAAACCCTAGCCCTAGTTTATTCTCTACAAAGGTTAACCTTGTCATCCTTGACTATGGTTCCATGATCAATCATATATTCTTTTCTATTATTCATCACAAAAGGATTAACTCTTTTTTCCATCATCTTCTTCTCTCTTGAGCTTTGAGAAAGCTCACTAGTTATTCATTTTGTGATGATTTCTTGTGAGAAATTGATATAAAAAGATAGCATAAATACTACTCCATCATCCTCATCTAATCTAGCCCATTAGATTAGGATGTTCACCTCATTAGAGTGAGAGAGCTTGAGTTATAGCAATTTCGACGTAGATCATCGGAGAAACGGAACACTACAAGCTAGCATGGATTGTTCGAGTCGTGGAGCCTCTCTTGAGTCCGGGAAATCGTGGATCGCGGCGAAGGGACTTCTACTCGGAGCTTATGAAGCGAAGGAGCGGACTACAAAGGTTGTAATCCCTCACACTTAGTGGTAAAGATGTTTACTTGCATGTTAAACCCTAATAATCTAGCAAAGATCCCGGCTTTGGGTTGTTCGGCACGTCTAAAATTTTATTCGGGCATGGTTGATGCCTTATGAACCCTCACAAGAGTGCCTAGGAACCCTACAATTACATGCTCCTAAAAGATCTAAAATAGGACTTAAAGAAATCCTATGGGTCTTTATTGGATATTCACAAAATAGTTAAATATATCGATTTCTATTTAAAGAAACCACGGATTCTATTGACTAAAATACAATTTTGGAGTCAGGGGATGCCCAATTCTTTGAGAATTCTTTCTCTGGAAAAATATTGCGGGAAGTCTTGGACGAAGAGGTTCAGGAATCTGTTCAACCTTCTACACCTATAATAAAATCTGTAGTAGAATAAATACCAAGTCTCAGAAGAAATAAGATAATAAGAACCGAAAAATCTTTTGAACCAGATTTTATAGTTTATTTAGTAGGAGAAAATAGAAATCATATTTTATCTTCCATTGAATATAATATTAAATCTGATGATAATATATGCATTTATAATACTGAGAATGATCCTATGACATATAGAGAAGCCATGAATTCTAGGGATTGTGCTTTTTAGCATGAAGCTATAAATGATGAAATAAACTCTATTCTAGTAAATAAGACTTGGTTTTTAGTCGATTTACCCCCTTGTTGTAAACCCATTGATTCTAAATTGATATTTAAATGTAAACTTAAACCTGATAGTTCTATTGACAAATTCAAAACTATACTCGTAGCTAAAGGTTTTAGTCAAAAAGAAGGCATTAATTACTTTGATGCTTAAGCACCAGTAGCTAGAATTAGTACCATAAGAGTATTAATAGCTATAGCATCTATATATAAATTAGTTATACACCAAATGGATGTTAAGGCTGCCTTTCTAAATGGTGATTTAGAAGAAGAAGTTTACGTGAAACAACCAGAAGGGTTTGCTTTGAAAGGTCAAGAAAACAAAGTTGTAAACTTGTCGAATCTTTATATGGACTAAAACAAGCATCTAAACAATGACATGAAAAATTTGATAAAACTATTATTGCTAATGGTTTTAAGATAAATGAGTCCAACAAGTGTGTATATCTAAGCTAAAACAACGAAAATATGTTATAATTTGTTTATATGTAGATGACATGCTTATCTTTGGTAATGATAAAAAAGTAGTTCTAGAAACAAAGAAATTTATTTCTTCATGGTTTGGTACGAAAGAAGCAAATGTAATTTTGGGTATCAAAATTATAAAATCCTCTGATTCAATTTCACTATCTTATTCTCATTATATTAAGAAAATACTAAAGAAATTCAATTATGAAAATTGTAAAACAACTTCAACACCATATGATCTTTCTATCAAGTTAACCAATAATAAAGGTAGGAGTGTTTCACAACTAGAATATGCTAGTGTTATAGGTAGTCTTATGTATGTTAGTTATATGTATGCCCTAGAGGCCATTACTGTACATACGATGTATATTGTAGTGGATGCTTGGACATATATAGGGAGGACTTTCTTGCTCGACATGATAGTATGATATCTGGTTGCACTTTATATTAACATGTACTCTGATTGTCTCTATGTTACATGTTGATAAAGCCCTTAGGATGAGTACTTGAAACCAGGATTATAATGCAGATCATACTAGTGGGGACAGTGTAGTCACTAAGTACATCCTTCAAAAGTTCCTAGTCGTAAGTGTATCGAGACAAGGCATCGATATACCAGAGTAGACTAGCGTATACGCTTCTCGACCCATATGATGGGCAATGGATGATCCCATATCCATTGGTGTTTGACATCAGAGACAATAAACGGGTGCTCAGTGGAGACTGGGTACACTGGACGGACTCGCCGAGAACTCCTAGATGGTATTTTACCTCACGTCAAATGGCAGTTCTTTGGTGACACTGGTACAGGTTAGTCTGTAGACCCGAGATCGTCATAGATTCTTATGTGATTCCCACTGTGCTTTGATTTCCACCTTACCACGTCCAAGAGGGCATGCAAAACGGTGGCTTTTGGGTACAGTCCTGAATCACATGGAGGCAATGAGCGATAGGAGGGGTTTCGTCTCTCCCGGTATAGGGAGTTGATGTTGCGCTGTGTTCGATTGGCTATAATTGGAAATCCCTGGCCAGGGTTGCTGAGATTTACTGGTAAGTGGTATCAGTAGTTTTTCGAACTGCTATGGACCTCATATCGACACAACTTATCGGTTATTGGGGTTTGACGTTTACCACCCCTAAACTGGATATGCGACATATCAGATGAAAAGACCGGACTGTACGGGAGTGTTACTGATTGGATTCGCAGGAGAATGTACAGGCTTGCTTGTTGATCTTCTGATTGCTCAATACCTTGGTGGCTGTTACGTTTAGCTGACCGCTTACAGCTTGTGGGTGTTTGATATGATCATCACCTATTGCCGGCGTATTGACGATTCTTTAGAGTCCTACACAGAGGTTTCCTGGCTCAGGAAAAACGGAGTAGGAGCACAAATGTGATATGTGCGGGACCGAGAATAATACCTGTATGCGATACCATATTAGATTCTCACGATATGTGATATCGGCCGGATTTATGTGATATAGCCGGATCATCGGACCAAGTGTTGATTCGATGAACTGATACAGATTATATTAGTCGGTTACTTGTGAAATAGCCGGATTATCGGATCAAGTGTTGATTCGATAATTTAATGTATAATTATATATTTGATATATTATATTATATTAACTAATATAAGCTCACTTAAAGATTCTTTTTCTCACTTGGATAATACATTGATATATATGTGATATATGTTAATTGTATTATTTTATTTTGTTACAAAATATATTATATATGTGATATATAATATTGTAACAAGTTAGGGTTACAAATGCAACATGTTTTGTGGAGTTTAAACATGGTTAGGGTTTGGATTAGGGTTAAGCTTGGATGAAGCTTTCATGATGCTTCATGAAGCTTTGACTTTGACCATGATTTTTTGTGTTGATATTTATTAACCCAACCCAAACCCTTTACCCTAATTTACTCTCTACATAGGTTAAGCATTCATTCTTGACCCATGGTTGATTTGTAACCATAACAATTAATTCATTATTCATCACAAATAGATTTCTTCTTCTTCTTCCTCTTAAAAAGCTTTCTAGCTTTTGGGTTTGTGATGATTTTGAGTGAGATAAAGAAAACAAAAGAGAGATAAATTCCTATTTCATCATCCTCATCTATTCTAGCCACTTAGGTTAGGGTGTTTGCTCTGCTAATACTTGATTAGTGAAGCAAGAGCTTGGGTTTGAGTTTCTTCAAGGTAGATCATCTTAGTTGTTGAAGATTGGAAGCAAGCTTGCATATTTCTCTTCATGGAGCCTCTCTTGAGTCCGGGTACTTGATGATCGCAGCGAAAAGACCTCAACACGGAGCTTATGAAGCGAAGGAACGGACTACAAAGTTTGTAATCTCTCTCTCTTAGATGTAAAGTTATTTACATGCAAGTTAACCTTAATTCTCTAGTTAAGATCTTGGTTAGGGTTTGTTTAGCACCCTAAAAATTTTAAAGTAGCATGATTGATACTTGCTAAAATCTTCATAAGGTGCTAAGCTAACCCTACAGTGGTATCAGAGCCAAGCTAGAGCATTAGGCGTTGTCTAGACGAAGTTTGGAGTCCGATCGAACTCCGAAACCCCAATAAATCCTAGTTTCTGGAAAAAATTTCAAAAGTTGAAATTGTTCATATTAAAAATACTCAGAAAATCATGCAGGAAATTATAAGAATTACTGTGAAGTACGAAATCACAACTCACTCAAGTAACCGCGGAACCGCGGCCAAACCATGCATTTGGCGGCGGTTCCACGGCCAACTTTGGGAGTTGGTGGCTTATACTTCAGGGGTTTATTCTTGGATACTTTTTCATGGTTCTGGGAATTTTTAGTTCTACTCAAGTGTTGAGCTTTCTGGGACATATTGGGAACTCGTTGATTCGATCGGAAAATTTAACTTCGTTTAAGTTTTTTCCGGGTAATTCAAAACGTGTTAAAAGGTTCGAACGGATATCAATAACTCACTTTTTCCCCTATTGGAAAACATTCAAGTGTTGGATTTTTCTTGAGTTTAAAACTTTCAGAAAATCATGCAAGCTCATCTGTGGACCCTCCAGAAGAACGTAACCTTAACTCGATTATGTGACCGTCAAAACTGTCACTGAACCATATAGTTTGTGGTAGTTTAGCGTTGCCACATGTGAGGCATTGGTTTGACCCTTCTACGGCTGGTTCATAGCGGCTGTGACATGTTCTGGGACTATTTGAACTCCGCTCAAGTGTTGAGCTATTTGGAAAATCTTGGGTGTTTGTTTATTCGATTGGAAAGTTTAACATTGTCTATTTATCTCGAATGTGATACAATATTTAGAATTCACAAGTAGTTATGAGATATCTTATAAATCTAGCAGTTTTTAGTCTCATTTGATCGGTTGCCACGGGATTTTGATGTAATCAAAAGTCTGTCGCAATCACGTAGCGTACGCGGATACTCGCCGAGTAAACTTAATAGATAGCCACGTCCCATAGCCCCGACCAAGTGACTGTAGGAAAACCCCGTCGCCAAAAGCATCCATTCGGGTGCTCGCGGCAGCGGTGTTCCGCCTTAGTGCACTTCGTTGACGGCATCGGGGGTGCAGCCGTCTACTAAAGTTTCCGACGAGCATTCGATCAGGATGTCGGGAATCTTGTTGAATTGCCCGACTTGATATTGAAAAGAGTTTTCGATTTTGAGACTAAAATGCGGGGTTTATAATTGTTAGGCATGCGATGTCTAAGGAATTCATTTGGTTGGGCATGAGATGTCTTAGGAGGTTGCGGATTCCAACTGTTGTAGTTTTACACTTTCTTTTCTGCGACCGTAAGTGTAATATGTGGTGTATCGCCGGTTTCGTTGCTATATATTAACGACAATTGGGATACGCATATTTACTTATGTTGATGACATATGATGTTATATGTTGCTGTGATAAGTTATATTAGATCGTCGTGTTTTGAATAGCCGGGGGTTTTATGTGAGATAAGAGTTTTTATTTTCATTCATGTATAATTCATTGTATGTAATATTCTTTTATTGGGGCATTTCCGGGTAGAGGATGATGTCACCATTGTATATTATTTACTTTTCCGCATTAGGATAGACCCAAGGCGGGGAGCACAAGTAACCGGGTTCTAGGGTCCAGTGGGAGACCATCTCGAGGAGTCGAGATCGGGTCTCCTAACTCTAGAATTGGTAGGGTTGTTTGTCGTTCTCATAGGGGTCTAGGGATATGGGTTTGACTATTCATCGAGATCGTGGAATCCGTGTTTTATACTGGCTTAATATAAAACACGGAAATCCTAGTATATCCAATATTTCATATATGTTCTTCTGTTGCAATGTTCTGTGATGAGATCATATTACTGCATGAGACGAATGTTTATATATTATATATGTGATATATATTATATATTGTTAATTTCATTTCATATCTGATGCTTGGGAAGCATAATAAATGGGACTTCATTAATGAGATTAATGAAATAAAAGAAACCTAAAGTTGTTGTGGAATCGAATTTTCAAAAACAGGTAGCTCTAGTTGTTGCTTTGCATAGCGGTGTTCCTTGTAGAATATCCAGCACCTTATTCGATAAGGAAAGAGCCGAGATCCCTTCACCGGGAGTGACCTCTTTAGCGAAACTAGCAGATGCTACAAACTCGGTATGTCTTTTGATTGCTTTTCTAGTTCTTGCTTTGCATAGTGGTATTTGTGAAATATCCTGCACCTTATTTGATAAGGAAAGAGCCGAGATCCCTTTACCGGGAGTGACCTATTTAGCAAAACTAGCAAAGGTCTTAAAACACTCCATTTTAAATCATTTGATTCTACAACGATATCAAGTTCATTACACAAAAGGTTTTCATAAAAACCTGTCGTAGCCCTCCGTCATTTCAGATAAGTACTTCATAGTATTCGTGCTGCGTTTGTTGGCTTTCGTCAAGGCGTAGTGTGCAGTAGCTATTTATGCTTATCTGCATAAGCATGAGATGCGATTGGATTAGAGTATTCGTACGGCGTTGTTTGGCATTCGTCAAGGGTCGTACGGGTGGGTTTAATTCAATCAAGAAATGTACGGGTTGAACTTGACTAGCGGACTATGGGTTATTTGGCATTCATCAAGGTCATAGCACGTTAGGGACAGAAGCATTATCGGGAATTTCAAGTGTTGAAATTTGCAATGAGATTGCATACCTTCTATGAGATAGTTGGATCCCGATACCCGCTGCGAGTAAGAGTTACTCCTGGAAGAGTTTTACACATTACAATTAACCGATCAAGTAGGTGTCTAGAAAGGTGTCAACGGGGTTATGCCTCTGGGAAAACGAGGTTTATTTTAATTAGGTCCGTACGAAAGCGCGGGGAACCTCCCTCAAAGTACCGGCACTGGCCTGGCTGAAAGATTAGCGAACTTATAGGGTGTAATTAATCCCGGCTAGTCTTTCCTTTTAGGGTTTGAAGGAAGATTTGACTAAAACAGTGGGAGATATCCTGATTAGATATATTAATAACCAATCTAATCTTGCAAGAGCATAAGCTGAGTGTTTTCTTCTCTTTCTCTCTCTCCAGGTAACGACCATGCCACACCTTAATTAAGATAATAATACGGATGTATTGACCGAACCCGCTTATTATACTGAGCCGGGGAACGTTGGTCCCGCTCCAACTTATAATTGTTATAAGACAGAGTAGGAAATAGGGAATTACCAGAATTCCCGTGCCGCCCAAACGAAGAAAGTACATGCTGATGCATCTTCTTCGGGTGTGTTCATTACCGAGAACTGTTTCTCAGTATCCTTTATGTCCTGGGTATGAGATACCGGATCAGGATCCCGCAAATGTAATTTGTTACATGGGCTACAGATAGGTAGAGAACTGAGAACGGGTGATAAATTTCAAGAGTTGGAAATGATGCAAGTGTTGCAGCCAAGTCTGTTGGCAGTTATCACCCTGTATTACCAAATACAGTGATTTTGAACGATTGTTATTAGATACCGAACCTGATATACAACATCATATCAGTCTCTTTATTTAGTAAAAAGGGATATAATTTTGTATTGATGGATAATGTTTTGAACATTTCCTATATCAAAAATTGATCGGTTCAGGCACGTTATCTAAAAGTATAGACGTTCTAAATCAAACTACAGTTCTTAATATACAAAACACAAATAAGAGGAAGAGTTCAGAAATGAACGAATCCTTCTTCAGGCATTGTAGACTAGGTTATATCAATGTAACCCGACTAGCTAAGTTACATTTAGATGCATATTTAAATTAGTTTGAATTTACATCTTATGAAACTTACCAGTCATGTCACAAAGATAAGATGACCATAGCTCCGTTTATTGGAAACAGAGAAAGAGTTACTGAACTCTTGGGATTGATACATGCTGATGTATGAAAATCCCCTGTCTACATATGCCAGGACCGGTTCTTTGTACTTCATTAAATTCACTAATGATCTCTCAAGATTCAGACATATGTTCCTGTTGAAACACAAGTCTAAACCTTTTGAGAAATTCAATGAATATAAGTTAGAATTAGAGAACCAAAACGGGTATAAGTATTATGTCCTTTGATGTGATCAAGGGAGGAAACTACTTGAGTACGGAATTCCTGGACTATTCTAAAGGAGAATGAGATTCTCTCTCTCAGCATTACTCCTCCAAATACACCACAGCACGTCGGTGTATCGGGGTGGAGTAATCATACCCTATATGATATGGTGTGCTCTATGCTGAGTACTACTGAGTTGCCTATTTTCTTTTGGGGTTATGCACTTGAGAAGTTGCATACCTATTAAATAGGGTTCCAACCAAATCAGATGCCTACTACTCCATATGTGATATGGTATGGGAAGAGCCCATCTCTTAAGGAAGTTAAGATTTAGGGTTTTCGGCCTATGTCAAAAGCAAAATCCGGACAAGCTCGAGGCAAGGTCAGTTCTGTGGAAGTTTGTTGGATATCCCAAGCATTCGCAAGGGAATATCTTCTACCAAAATGAGGAACAAAAGATGTTTTGTTTTCTCAACATGCCACCTTTTGGAAAGGCAATTTCTTGTGAAGAGATTAATGGTCATGAGGTAGAACTGGAAGTAGTTCCAGCTAAACAAACTGCAGCTGATGATTTGGTAGAGCCGGAGGATTCAATAGTTTCCAACGAACCTCAGCCTCTCCGCCGATCTGGTAGGGTTCCTCATCCACTTGAGAGATACTTTGGTTTCTCTATAGACAGTGGGAGTGAGGATTGCATCATGAGATGATGACCCAACTAGTTTCGAGCAGGCCATCAGGAGTGGGACTCTGTAAGAATGGCTGGATGCTAAGTGATCTGAGATGGAATCCTTATACACCAACAAAGTATGGACTTTGGTTGCTTTATCTGAAGGGTTAAATCCCCATCAGGAGCAAGTACATCTTGAGAAGATTACTTGGTGTATATGGAAAAGTTGAGTCTTTCAAAGCTATGCTTAAGTCCATCCAGATCCTACTTGCCACTGCTACATACCATGACTACGATATCTGGCGGTTGGGTGTCGTGACTGCTTTTCTAAATGATAATTTAGATGAGAGCGACTATAAGTACACAGCCAGAGGGCTTCGTAGATAGTGGGAGCAGCGAAAACGTGTGCAAGTTGTTTTATGCGATAAATCACGCATCGCGGAGTTGGAACGTCTTTTTTGATGTAGTAGTCAAAGAGTTTGACTTCATCAAAATGGTAGATGAACCTTGTATATACAAAAAGGTAGTAGGGAGTATGGCGGTGATGATCCTCGTATTGTACGTGGATGATATACTCTTGATAGGAAAGGAATTTCCTATGCGACGCCCGGTCAATCTCCTCTTATCACAAGGATTCTCCATATAGGATCAAGGTGATACCTCCTACATCCTGGGTTATGGATCTATGAGATAGATCTAATTGGAAGTTAGGATTCTCACTAGTTGTAGTGAGATGGTATCAATCGATCCTGGGGAGAATCACTGGAAAGGTTCCAGGGTGATAAGGACGACTGAATGTCAGTCACAGGCATTGTCTTTACCCTCAGTGGAGGGACGGTATGTTGGAAGAGTTCCAAGCTAGATACCGTGACTTACTAGACGATTAAAGGAAAGATACATCGTTACCAAGGATTCTACCAAAGAGGTAGTCTGGATATATATGAGTTCATGAGATGAACTTCGTTCCTACCATTGTATGACAATGGAGTTGTGGCTTATGCCTGGGAACACCTGTCCCATCAGAGATCCAGACATATTCTTAGGCAATATCACCTGATCATGGAGATGGTTGATCTCCAGGGAGATCCAGGTTAGGAGAGTAGATACAGAGGAGAACAGGGCGGATCCACTCACAAAGGCCTATTCCCAGTAGAGACTTTTATGGGATGGTTGAGTATGAGATACTTCAACCACAACTGATTGTTGGGTATGAGATACTACAACAGATGCCCCTAGTGCAAGTGGGAGATTGTTAGTTATATGTATGCCCTAGAGGCCATTACTGTACATACGATGTATATTGTAATGGATGCTTGGACATATATAGAGAGGACATCCTTTCTCGACATGATAGTATGCTATCTGGTTGCACTTTATCTTAACATGTACTCTGATTGTCTCTATGTTACATGTTGATAAAACCTTAGGATGAGTACTTGACTACCAGGACTATGATGCAGATTATACTAGTGGGGACAGTGTAGTCACTAAGTACATCCTTCAAATGTTCCTAGTCGTAGGTGTATCGAGACAGGGCATCAATATACCAGAGTAGACTAGCGTATACGCTTCTCGACCCATATGATTGGCAATAGATGATCCCATATCCATTGGTGTTTGACATCAGAGACAGTATACAGGTGCTCAGTGGAGACTGGGTACACTGGACGGACTCGCCGAGAACTCCCAGATGGTATTATACCTTACGTCAGATGGCAGTTCTCTGGTGACACTGGTACAGGTTAGTCTGTAGACCCGAGATCGTCATAGAGTCTTGTGTGATTCCCACTGTGCTTTGATTTTCACCTTACCATGTCTAAGAAGACGTGCAAAATGGTGGCTTTTGGGTACAATCCCGAATCACATGGAGGCAATGAGCGATAGGAGGGGTTTCGTCTCTCCCGGTATAGGGAGTTGATGTTGCGCTGTATTCGATTGGCTATAACTGGAAATCCCTGGCCAGGGTTGCTGAGATTTACTGGTAAGTGTTATCAGTAGTTTTTCGAACTGCTATGGACCTCATATCGACACGACTTATCGGTTATTGGGGTCTGACGTTTACCACCCCTAAACTGGATATGCGACATATCAGATGAAGAGACCGGACTGTACGGGAGTGTTACTGATTGGATTCGTAGGAGAATGTACAGGCTTGCTTGTTGATCTTCTGATTGCTCAATACCTGGGTGGCTGTTACATTTAGCTGACCGCTTTCAGCTTGTGGGTGTTTGATATGATCATCACCTAGTACCGGCGTATTGACAATTCTTTAGAGTCCTACACAGAGATTTTCTGGCTCAGGAAAAACGGAGTAGTAGCACAAATGTGATATGTGCGGGACCGAGAATAATACCTGTATGCGATACCGTATTAGATTCTCGCGATATGTGATATCGGCCGGGTTTATGTGATATAGCCTGATCATCGGATCAAGTGTTGATTCGATGAACTGATACAGATTATATTAGTCGGTTACTTGTGAAATAGCCGGATTATCGGATCAAGTGTTGATTCGATAATTTAATGTATAATTATATATTTGATATATTATTTTACATTAACTAATATAAGCTCACTTAAAGATTCTTTTTCTCACTTGGATAATACATTGATATATATGTGATATATGCTAATTGTATTATTTTATTTTGTTACAAAATATATTATATATGTGATATATAATATTGTAACAAGTTAGGGTTACAAATGCAACATGTTTTGTGGAGTTTAAACATGGTTAGGGTTTGGATTAGGGTTAAGCTTGGATGAAGCTTTCATGAAGCTTCATGAAGTTTTGACTTTGACCATTGATTTTTTGTGTTGATATTTATTAACCCAACTCAAACCCTTTACCCTAGTTTACTCTCTACAT
This sequence comes from Agapanthus africanus, assembly GCA_030015575.1. Taxonomy (NCBI): domain Eukaryota; kingdom Viridiplantae; phylum Streptophyta; class Magnoliopsida; order Asparagales; family Amaryllidaceae; genus Agapanthus; species Agapanthus africanus. Next base: position 238,804,194 of record CM057337.1, read on the forward strand.
GGGTTAAGCATTCATTCTTAACCCATGGTTGATTTGTAACCATAACAATTAATTCATTTTTCATCACAAATAGAATTCTTCTTCTTCCTCCTCTTAAAAAGCTTTCTAGCTTTTGGGTTTGTGATGATTTTGAGTGAGATAAAGAAAACAAAAGAGAACTAAATTCCTACTTTATCATCCTCATCTATTCTAGCCACTTAGATTAGGGTGTTTGCTTTGCTAATACTTGATTAGTGAAGCAAGAGCTTGAGTTTGAATTTCTTCAAGGTAGATCATCTTAGTTGTTGAAGATTGGAAGCAAGCTTGCATCTTTCTCTTCATGGTGCCTCTCTTGAGTCCGGGTACTTGATGATCGCAGCGAAGGGACCTCAACACGGAGCTTATGAAGCGAAGGAACGGACTACAAAGGTTGTTATCTCTCTCTCTTAGATGTAAAGTTGTTTACATGCAAGTTAACCTTAATTCTCTAGTTAAGATCTTGGTTAGGGTTTGTTTAGCACTCCAAAAATTTTAAAGTAGCATGATTGATGCTTGCCAAAACCTTCACAATGTGCTAAGCTAACCCTACAATGTATGCGATGCATTGTACCCAATCAGATATAGCTTTTGCAATAAGAGTTTTAAGTAGATTTACTTATAATCCTGGGAAAGTTCATTGGGATGCAGTCTCACGAGTACTTAAGTATTTAAAAGTTACAATAAACTAGGCATTAAGTTATGGTGCATATCCTGCAGTATTGGAAGGGTACAAAGATGCAAATTAGATAATAAATTTTGGTGAATCAAAGTCTACAAGTGGGTGGATTTTTACCCTAGCTGGAGAGGAGTTTCTTGGGGTTCAAAAAAACAAGCTTTGATTTCACATTCAACAATGAAATCTGAATTTATTGTTTTGGCAACAACAATAAAGGAGGCAGAATGGCTTATGGATTTACTATTAGATATTTCTCTATGGTCTAAACTAATATCTGCAATTTTGATCTCATGTGATAATGAGGCTACATTATCACGAGCATATAATAAGGTGTATAATGGGAAGTCAAGACATATAAGTATAAGACATAGTTATTATGTAAGGAAACAAATTGAAAAAGGAATTGTGACTATTAACTATGTAAAGTCAATGGGAAATTTAGCGGATCCTTTCACAAAAGGCCTAGACAAGGATGTAATATGGAAAACTTCCAGAGAGATGGGTTTAAAGCTTTTAGAATAAAATGTAGCCTATGTGTGGAACCCAACCATTCACTAGAGTAACATCTAGTCTTATGTTTCAAAGGAAAATCACATGTAGTTGTAACGAATTATGCACTTACATATTTGAAAATAACCAATTACCAAGACCATCTCAAGAAAAGTGCATGCCTGCATGGAGAATAACAGAGGTTGGAAAATATTTTCTTAATGAATCTATGCAACATCCAGATCATACAAGTGGATTTATTTTAGATTCACCTATATAAGTGTGGGAAGTGAGGACGATTATGCAAATACTGAAACTTGTCTTTAAAGACATTTATAAAACCTAAGATAGCGCACAAGGCCATTAAATGTGCGGGGTTTTTAAAAGAACATACACTGGGTAAACTATATGTTTATGATGCCCGGTTTGTCACTAAAGGGTCCTTAGTTCAAATCTATGGCTACTCCATACTCTGATAAACCTTGATATAGTTAAACTACGTAAAGATTCAAAACTACAGCTACCTTTATAGATGTATAGTCTACCAAAGAACACAAAAAGGTTATTTAAGATACTTAAATAATTTAGAAAATGGGGGGGGATTGTTGGAATTTTTTAAATTTCTAAATATTTAATTTATCTAGTATATAGTCATATATTAGATGCTTTTTTCAACGAGACTTTTATAGTCTGGTGGTTAAGAAATATGATAAAGAATGAGGATATTTAGATTTGAGTGGTCGCAACAATTTGTTCTGTGTGCGGATATGATTGGTTCGGTTTGAACCAACAAGTACAAGCATCCGAATAGCCGCGAATTCAAACAAAAAGATGCAGTCAGATCCGGTTCGAACCGAAAGGGCACCAGATGTGCCCTTTGATTCAAGTTCTAAAGGGTAATCCAAGACCTATAAATAGAAGGTCCGGGTTACTCTCAAGTACAACAATTCTAGGAGAATTTCCTCATCTCACTCTCTTTTCTCTTTTGTTCTTTTCTGTGTTCTAGTGTAGTTATGGTTAAGTAATTTTTTCTACAAATAAATACTTAACAACAAAATTATTCTGGAGCATGTTTTATCTTAGGAGGCAAATTTGCTGTAACTCGTTGCAGTAGGGTGTAAATATTGTCTTAAGAATAGAGTGATTCTTGACTCAGGCAATCAAGTTTTGTCTCTCCACCATCTTATCTCCAAACCAAATAATCCTATATATAATATATATTACTTTTACAACAAATTCATTACCGACGGATTCCGTAAGGAATATCTACATTAGCCACACAAGTATTCCCAACAACTTATTTTCGATGGAACGTGTTCAAATCCGTCGGGGATGGGGGTTTTGTGGCGGACCTTTATATATTGCCAAAGGATATTTTCATCACCAATAGGCCGCTTTCTATAGTTCGTCATGGAAAGAAATAAAAGATTTGAGCAAAAAACATATTCTCCATTGCATAGAAACCAAGAGTTCAGCTTGTGTGCATTAGATTAGGTAAGAAAAATCATTACACTACATGTTTTTGTGATGTTATAAAATTGAGTAACAAATGATAGGAGCTCGGTGTGGTCAAAATTTAGCCTATATCTTTACCAAAATTACTCTAAATAGTTTAATTTTTCATCTAATCTATATATCTGTTGCTCTTTCCTTCATATTTTGCTGTGCAATGTCATCTCCTCTTCTTCGTTCGACTTATTAATTTGCAGTTTGCAAAGAAAAAGGACCGACAATTCCATATTTGTTGATGCCATGTACGAAAATCTATTCTCTATTGTCACAATCTTCACCCCCTCATCAACATTCAAACTCATTAAAGCCCTAATGGACCTGGGATGCTGCCTACTTTCTCTTCTTGAGCTCGGCTAGACTCTTTTTTGAACTCATCATTTCTTCCTCATTCCCCTTCCTTAACTAATATGTTAGAGGTGAGCACATATTTGGGGTCAAGTGCTTTCCTTCACCGTTGCACGTCTAGTCTCCATACTCTTAAAAGTAAGCAAGTTAACTGGTTAATACCGCATTCTCTAATGGAGATCTATAAAGTGACTTATTCCCCCTGTCCTTTTAAAGATGTATTTTTTAGATATATGCCCTAGAGGCCATTATTGTATAGTACAAAATTGTATATTACATTTTGGATACTTGGGATATATACATGTATAAAACAGTCTTGCTCAATATGACAGTATGCTATCTGCTTTGTATCTATCTTAACATATGTAAATGTTTCTTTTTACGTATCGCCAATACATGTTGATAGAGCCTATAGGATTTTTGCTTGACTACCAGCGTTGTAATAGCAATCATACTTATGGGGGCTGGGTAGTCTATAAGCACATCCATAAAATTGTCCCTAGTCATAGGATTATCGAGACTAGGCATCGATACTCTAGAGTAGACTTGTGTATACGTTTCTTATCCTCATTAGGGGAGATGGCCGGTTCCGCAGCCATTGGTATACGGTACCAAAGATAGTATGCATGTGCTCATTAGATTATGAGCACTGGACAGATTTGCTGGAAACTGCTAGTTGGTATTATACCTATCGTCGGATAGAGTCTCGAGTGTGTTCCCACTATACCTAGATTACTACCCTACTACGGCTTTAAAGAGTCATGCAAACCGGTAGTAGTTGGATGTAGTCCTGAAGCACTTGGATGCAGTAGGTGATAGAAGGGATTCGTCTCTAACGGTATTGGGAGTTGATATCGCGTTATGTACAGTTAGCCGATACTACAAGTCTCTGGCCAGAGCATGTGAGATTTATTGGTAGGTATACTAGTAGTTTCTCAAGTTGTATTGGGTTCCACACCGACATGATTTGTCGCATTAATAAGGGTCTGACATTTACCGCCCCCTAGGTCTAATATGCGATACTCCTGGATGAACCGACCGGACTGTACGAAGAATGTCACCTATAGGCTCAGTGGGGGTTCGGACGAGTTTTCTTGTCGATATTCTTTTTGACAGATACTTGAGTAGTTGTTACGTACAGCTATTGTCACTGACGTGCTTGTAGTTAAACCCACTACCAGAGCATTGTCGTGTCTTTAGAGTCCCGCACAGAGGGTTTTCCGGTTCAGGCAAAACGGTGTAGTATGCGTATTTCGATATGCTCGGGTATTCGATTGAACACGTGTATTTTATACACGTGCTTTAATCGGACTATTTAATAATACTAGTAGACCTGAAAGATAGCCAGATATGGAGCTAGTATTATATTGCTCTCTTTTGGATATTTATATTTTAACACGAATACGGTATTTATACGAATACGTATATTTATATGAATACAGATACTTGTGTCTTGATACAAATACATGTATTTCTTTCTTAATATGAATAAGCGTATTTTGTATTTTCGATACAAATAAGGTATTCGTATTTTAGTAGAAATATGGTATATGTATTTATTATAAATACGGGTTTTTAGTATACTTGATTACACACACACACACACACACATTTATATGTGTATGTATATGTGTACCAAGTGAGGTGGCCATTCTTTCCTTCTCATCTCTTCTAATTTCCATGAGAAGTGTGGGGCTTGTGATTTATGCTAGTGAGTCACAAGCCTACTTACTTATTTGATTTTTTTAAAAATAGAAATGAAGAGATAAGAATAGAGAGAGTGTGTGGAATTATTACGGTTTTAATATTTTCTAGTAGCCATCTCTTCTTCTTCTTCCTCACTTCTCTTGAGTTTTGACTCTTGAGTTTTGAGGAATTTAAAAGAGAGCATCATGACACTATAACTACACCACTAAGCATCTAGACTTAGCAAATCTAGACGTTTAGTTGCTTCTTGGAAGTTAGAGATTGAACCGGCATTCTGGGGTGGATCTTCTTTGACGTGCGGAGACAACTTCGAATGCTCGATCCAACGACCCTAGGAGCTTAAGGAGAGGACCACACAAAACCTGAAGAGCACGACTTCACAGGTTGTAGTCCTCTACTCGGTAGCTAAACTCTTTAGTTTAGATTAGTTTAGTATTTGGACTTGAATTCTAGGTGTCATGCCTCACTTCTCAGAAGACGGAAATAGGCACGGGACAAGCCCGCGGCGTAATTGTTCCGAAAAAGTCATTTCCTAGAGTAAATACGCTAAGCGTAAAATAAACAATATAAAATGACAAGAAATTAACATGAGATTTAAACTTCAACAATTTTATTTGCATTCAAACTCGATACATTTACAATACATGAGTTTAACTGAAAAGGAAATATAAGAACATAAATGCCTAAACAGGTGGCATATATAAACTGAAAAAAAAAAAAGTTAAGCTAAGTTTGAGTAGTGTTCTAGTCGTAATCCCCTGCAAACTCTTCTATCTCCTCGATCTCTACACCACCTGACAAACATTCAAAAGAAAAAAAGAGATGGGTAGATGCCCGTCAGCGAACTTTCGCTTGGTAAGTCCCCAAGGAAAGGTGCGAAGTATAAAAGTATAATGACAAGTTGGAAAATGGATATCATGAAGTAATGGACTAGGAGATATGGTGTTTAAACATGTCATTTAATATAAGTAAGACAGTTCTATGTAACATGCAGTTATATATCACGGCAAAGTAACATGAGTATAGTATAGCATGGCCGTGAAGTGTAGGTATAATGAACATGAAGTGCATGTTAGTGTCCTAAACGGTCTCTACAAGGGTAAACTAATCTAACGAAAGTTCAAAGATGAATGTCAACTAATCTCAAGAGTGTTCTCGAACCCAACAGGCTGTAATCCTGGGTTAGAAATAATGGAGCCGAATAAAGTGTTAGTAACGGGACTTCAACCTAGTGTTGAAGTATTCCAAACTTAACAGGTTATAATTCAGAAGTAAGGAAACATGGGACCTCATAATAGACCGCTTGTGTTAATAGACATGAATTCATGATCTAGGTGGACTACTGAGATTTCGTTGAGTTCGCATTTGAACTACCCAAACACCCCGTGTATTCTAAATTATAGTTAAAATTACCAGCCTTACTCGAATCCATGAATACATTAAGTTGTAAAATTGAGTTCATATCAAGATCAAGTATTCGTGTCAAGTGTTCATGTATTCATGTCAAGTGGTATTCATAGTTCGAGTCAAGTCAGTTCAAAAGTAGACATTATGTTCAGGTATTCATGTTAAATTCAAGTGTCAAGTTCAAATTCAAGTTCAAGTTCAAATTCACATCTGAGTCATGTTCGAGTTTGTATTACGCTTATAGTCATTTCTTGTGAATGGATATAAAAGTTGAAATTCTTAAGTTCGGGTGTAATCGGACAACTGCTGCATATAGACGATAGAATTTGTGTTTTTTTCCAAGACAATTGCCATTTGATAACTCCGTTAATTTTTGTGGTGTTGTCTAACCTGAGTAGGAAAGCACTCATTTTTTCCGGCTCTTTGGGGTTCAAGAGAAATGATACCGCTTAAACCTATTTTAATCTAGGGTTTTTTAAGATTTATTCTAGTTTGTTTACATTTTTTGCATTTCTCGAGGGGATTTTATGAAAATATTTTAAAATTGTAAAAATAAATCTCGAGGATGATTTAGAATATTAAGAGTTTTTATAAAATAGTATTTTAATTTCAATGGTATTTTAGTGATGGAACCTAACTTTTAAAAGTTTATGGTATTTTTATTAAAACTACTACTTTAGGAACTTGGTGGTATTTTATTAAAATTTTAATCTTTCATTTTCAAATATAATTTTTCACAATTTTTTTATTGAAAATACGGATTCATAATTTTATATACTTTTTTCAAAGTTTAATTTGTTTTAAAAATTCGTATTTGTTAAACTGTATTTTTATTTCCTTTTGAGATCGAATTCTCCATGAGGAGTTCTGTATCTCACTCTACTATCCAAAGAACGTGCGATAATCCGCACCATCCATAAATGGATTCCCCTAAAAGGGTTGTAGAGGCGCAATTGTAAAGGTCTTAAAAATATCGATTAAAAACATTTATTTATAAAAGCAATGGTATTTTATTGTAAACCATATTCTTTAAATTAAATATTCATCTAAAAACTTGTGCTATAAAACCATAGTGTATGTGATGGGATAGGTCGTTACCCCGTAAGTTTTCTAGAGGGGTATATGCTAGTTATCGATTAAAGGGTTTGCTGGGTTCCTTAGCACCCTCACTACGTTTTCTAAAGCATCTAGCATGCAATTTTAAAATACCTAGAGTACTAAGCAACCCTAAACCAAGGATCTAACTAGAGGATTAAGGTTTATAAAATATGTAAACAACTTTATACTAAGTGAAACGGGAATACAACCTTTGTAGACCGGTCCTTCACTTCTAAAGCTCCGTGTAATAGTCCATTTTGCTCCAAGTAGTGATGTCCCGGACTCTCCTTTGGCTCCACTAGGTGAAAATAACGAGCTCGCTCAAGGATCTTCGAGGCCGAAGATGATCTACGTCGAAGAATCTCTAAGTCAAGCTACATCTTCACTAATTGATGAACTAGTGAAGAAACAAGCTATACTAAATGGCTAGTTTGATATAAATTGGTGAAGTAGGAATTTTGCTCACTTTAGAATTATTTTTCTCTCACTCTTTTCTTTTTCTCACCCAAAGCTAGAGAGCAAAATCAAGGAGATGAAGAAAATGATCAAGTGATCAACTAATGAACCATTGGTGAGAAAATATCATATATCACTCATGTAGAGACTTAACCAAGGCTAAAGATAATGGTTAGGTTAATAAATATCTAAGATAAAACAAAATTAGTGGACTAAGTCAACGTTTCCATAAGCTTCTCCAAGCTTCACAAGCCATGACAAATTTCCACTTAATTTTGATTTTCCCTTAATAATTAAAACCCCATATTATCTTAAGTATGGTATGAGTCTCATACACCCATGTCTAATTTATCATCTAGCATGACACAAAACTAAATACATTAATATATATCACATATATATTTAAATGTATTAAGAGAAAACATTTTCTGAAGTGAGCTAATATTAGTTAATGTATATTAATATATCAAATATATAATTACACATTAAATTATTAAATCAACACTTGATTTAATAACCCGGCTGTATCGCATACAACCGACTAATATCATTTATATGTATATCACATATACATATAGCATATCATTAAATTAACACTTGATTCAACAATCCGGTTATATCACATATAACCTGTATCGCGAGATTGGAATATGTGCCCTACTTCGTTTCGCATGAGCTCGGAAACCTCTGTGTAAGACTCTAATGACTCGTCAATACGCCGACAGTAGGTGATGATCATATCAGTCACCCACAAGTCGTCAGTGGTACTAGATGGACGTAACGGCTATCCGTGTATTGAGCGATCAGAAGTTCAACAAGCAAGCTTGTCCATACTTCTGTGAATCCAACAGTAACACTACCGTACAGTCCGGTCTCTTCGTTTGATATGTCGCATATCTAGTCTAGGGGTGGTAAACGTTAGACCCCAGTAACTTGATAAATCATGTCGATATGAGGCTCATAACGGGTCGAGAAACTATTGATAACATTTACTAGTAAATCTTAGAATCAGCCCTGGCCAGGGACTTCCTGTTATAACCAATCGAGCACAGCGCAACATCAACCCCCAATACTGGGAGAGACGAATCCCCTCTTATCGCTCATTGCCTCCATGTGATTCGGGACTGTACCCAAAAACCACTGATTTGCACGCTCTCTTAAACGTGGTAAGGTGGAAATCAAAGAACAGTGGGAATCACACAAGACTCTATGACAGTCTCGGGTCTACAGACTAACCTATACCAATGTCACCAGAGAACTGCAATCTGACGTTAGGTATAGTACCATCTAGGAGTTCTCGGCGAGTCCTGTTCAGTGTACCCAGTCTCCACTGAGCACCCGTATACCATCTTTGATATCAAACACCAATGGATATAGGATCATCCATCGCCCATCAAATGGGTCAAGACGCATATACGCTAGTCTACTCTGGAATATCGATGCCCCGTCTCGATACACCCTTGATTAGAAACAATTAAAGGATGAACTTGTGGACTACCCTGGCCCTACTAGTATGATCTGCATCATAATCCTAGTAGTAAAGTATACATCCTAAGGGTTTCATCAACATGTGAGAGTAAGACAGTATCACAATACTAGTCTGCATGTTAAGATAAAGAGTAACCAGATAGCACACTATCATGTCGAGCAAGAATGTCCTCCCTATATATGTCCAAGCATCTGTTACGCCTCGCTTCCCGGTGTACGGGAAGGAGACGCGGCGAGCTCCGTGACACATTTACTCAGAAGTAAACACGCTAAGCGTATCTAAGCAATATAAAGTAAAATACACAAGAGACAAGATTGTAAATGAACAGCAACTTTATTCAAAATTCTTTTTTTTTACAATACAGCTGAAATGTAAATACATGGAATGAAAGCAATGCCTAAACAATAGCATAACAGAAATGAAAATATGTACAAGTAACCTAGAGCTCTGGGTCGAAGGCTATCTGATCTAAGTCCTCGCTGCTGGGCTCTGTCTCCAGAAGATCCGATCCACCTGTCAACATTCTAAAGAAAGAAGAAAGGAGTGTCATCAGCGAACAGTCGCTCGGTAAGTCCCAAAGAATAGGTATAGACAGAATAGACAGCAGGAGAATGTAGCTTTTAAAGTTGTATTATATTGTCAACGCTGTTGTTTGTAGTTTAGTACAGAAAATACCAGTGTATACGAGAGGATTCCCACTATTCCGGAGACTAAGGTATACGGAGCACAAGGAACCGTTTAGCCATGGTATAACGGTAATGGATATTCAGGTTAGGTGTATTATGGTTACAGTCTCGTACCACTTTTAACACCTTCCATACCAATCTACCCCTTATAAACCCGCGTTGTCTTGATTGTATTTGTTTGTATTGTATTGTCTTGTATTATAAATTGTATATGGATGACTTGCCGGAAACATGATATCAGTAATGGAACGGATATAATGGATGTACATGTAGATGGAGAATATCCATGGTTCGGTTCAGTCAATAGATTGATATAGATTGAATAGACAGATTCATGTAGAATTGTAGTTTATACTTGAATCGCATTCAAGTCAGATTGATTAGATTGAGACTCGGTCTGAGTCAGACACTTTAAAAAGAACTTGAAATCCTGATTAGTTTTGATGTTATCGGTAACTGCTGCACATGGACGACAGGATTTGTGTCTTTTTCCAAGACAATTATCGTGTTGATAACACTGTTTATTAGATTATCTATCTTAAATAGGCAAGCACCCATATCTCCGGCTTCCTGAGGCTCAAGAGACTGGTCCCGCTTAAACCTATGTTTATTAGGGTCCTTATTGTAATTTAGTATAACTTGATATAATTTTCAAAATACATCTCAAGCATTTAATTATCGTCTTTAGGATTTTCATAGATATATATTTTATAATTGTTAAATTTCTAGTGAGTAAAACCTAATTTTCATAGTATAGGGTATTTTATTGAAATATCGGTATTGTTTTGTATTTGAATGGTATTTTCATGTAATAGTGATTCCTTTGGTTTAGAAAACTTGGAATGTGTATATAATTAATATAGATATTTTGATAATAGATATATATGTATTTAATGGAAATATTTTATTTATTTTCTTTTAGAAATCTCATTTTCTAAAGAAAAATGCATAAAATTTTTATCGAGATCGAATGCTCCTTTCGGAGGTCTGCATCTCACTCTACTAGGCATGAGGATGTGCAATAACCTGCACCATCCCGAACGGGGTCCCCAAAAGTGGATTGTAGAGGCGCAATTGCAAGGAATTGTTTAATACATCTTTTTAAAGAAAAGGTTTTATAAGTTCATGGTATTTATTTGTAAGTCATGTTATCCCATGAAAATATTCCCAAAACTTCATTGTGTTGTGTCAAAGATATGTGTTGTGATGAGGTAGATCATTACCTCGTGAGCTATCTAAACGTAATATAGGTATTATGTTGATTTGTGTCGAAACTAAAACATATGGTATTTTACTGTAAAAATACGATAAAAGTTAAAATAAAGAATATTTTGAGATAAAACTTATTTAATGGGTTTATTAATGTTTGTTAAATATTATATGAGATTTTGGTATTTTCTTGATTAAGAAAAGTTGAGTTTTGAAGAAAAACCGAATCGGAAGTCGGATTAACTCCGCTTCTGTCGGGTTTTATAATTTAAAGTTTTTAATATAAAGAAAGAGAGGGGAAGAGGGAATTTACTGGCTTCAATGAGAAGGAAGAGGTAGGAGAAGGATTGGGAAGCATCGGGACGTCGTTTCATCACCGGAATCTCCTCGAAATTTCGTCGGAGCTTCGCCCTTCGCTAACTCCACTTGTACACTAAAAGAGACTTGAGAATTTTTTATAGTTTTGACAGGAATTTTTGAGTGAGGAGGGATGAAATATGGTGTGGTATTTATAGGGGAAATTAAGGTTTAGGGGGTGAAAGAAATGCATTAAAAATTTGCATTTAAAAGGATTAAAGGGTCATTTTATTGCACTCTGGATAAATTCAGAGTAAACAAGCAATAAAGGGTTAGTGGGGTAGCTGAAAGGTTGTAGTGGGCAAAAAATGGAGGTTTACCAACGGTTAGGACCGGTGGTACCGGGCCTATTGGGCATTTCGCCGGCCAATTTCCGACGGGGGGTTGCTGGGATTGGGTACTACGTGTCGTGTCGCTTGGTTTTCCCTAGTGCACATGTTTATTTAGTCAGTGTCTTTTCAGTTTACGTATTGTACACGTGTAGACTCTTGGGCTTCTAAAAAGATTAAAAAAATTAAGTAAAAAGATAATGTGGCTGATGGGATTTGAACTCGGGTGCTATGTCTCAGCAGTGCAAGGCCTTACCAGTGAGCTACAAGCTCCTTCTTGCTATTCTAAAGAAAATCAAATTCTTATAGCATTCACATGAATTGTAAATACCCAATTGTACATTAATTTTTTTAAAAAAATTATGTACATTGAAATTATAGTTGTTACAGCATCCATTGTAATATACAATCATGTACAACAATAGCTTCTAGGACATACATACAACTAACAATTTTCCACTTGCACTAAGGCCAGTTGTTGTAGTATCTCATACCCAACGTCCCAAAAAATCTCAAACTGTATCTGGGGTTTTGTCCTAGGTGAGTGGATCCGCCGTGTCATTCTTCCTATCAACTCCCCTGACCTCGATCATCCGGAGATCAACCATATCCCTAATCACATGATACTGCCTAAGAATATGTCTAGATCACTGATGGGACCGGGGTTCCTAGGACAAAGCTACAGCTCCATTGTCACCACAATGGTAGGAACCAAGTTCATCTCATGAACATTATTATCCAGATGGCCTCTTTGGTAGTATCGTTGGCAGCGATGTATTCACCCTTTATCGTTGGGTTTGCCAAGGTATCTAGCTTGGAACTCTTCCAACATACCATCCCTCTACTGAGGGTAAAGACAAAACCAAAGACTGTCTTATAGTCGACCTTATCACTCTGGAAGCTCGAATCGGTAAAGGACTCCACTTGGAGCTCACCGTTACCAAACACCAAGAACGTTTCTTTAGTCCTTCTCAAGTACTTAAGAATGTTCTTCACTGTTGTCCAGTTATTCTCCCCAGGATCCGATTGATACATTCTTACAACACCAAGTGTGTACGCTACATCCGGTCAGGTACATAACATCACATACATGATAGACCCGACTGCCGAAGCATAGGGTATCTCTTGCATGCGAGCCCTCTCCAAATCAGTCTTGAGGGACATCTCTTTGGAGAGAGTGATTCCTGAGATCGTGGGTAAATTCCCATGCTTGGAATCTTCCATACTAAACCTCTTTAGTATGATATCAATGTACCTGGATTGGGACAATCCCAACATCCGGTTAGATCTATCTCTATAGATCTTAATTCCTAAGATGTAAGAGGCATCACCCAGATCCTTCATGGAGAATCTTTGTGATAAAAGGAGCTTGACCGAGTGTAGCATAGGAACACCATTTCCTATCAAGAGTATGTCATCCACGTACGATACGAGGAAGACAACCTTACTCTCTACAATCTTCTTGTATATACAAGGTTCATCTACCATTTTGATAAAGTCAAACTCTTTGACTATCACATCAAAACAGATGTTCTAACACCACGGTGCCTGATTTAATCCGTAAATTGATTTAAGCAACTTGCACACCTTTCCACTGCTCCCACTATCTACGAAGCCCTCTGGCAGTGTCATGTACACGCTCTCTTCTAAATCACCATTTAGAAAAGCGGTCTTAACGTCGATCTGCCAGATTTCAAAGTTATGGTATGCAGCAATGGCAAGTAGGATTCGGATGGACTTAAGCATAACCACTGGAGAAAAGGTTTCATCAAAATCAACACCTGGTTATTGACGAAAACCTTTTGCAACAAGTCTAGCTTTAAAAGTCTCAACTTTTCCATCTACACCAAGAATTTTCTCAAGATCCACTTGCTCCCGATGGGTTTTACCCTTTCAGGTGCAACTACCAAAGTCCATACTTTGTTGGTGTATATGGATTCCATCTCAGATCGCATAGCATCCAGCCATTTCACAGAGTCCCCATTCGTGATAGCCTGCTCGAAACTAATTGGGTCATCATCTTCCATGATGCAATCCTTGCTCCCACTGTCATTGAGAAAACCGTAGTATCTATCAGGCGGATGAGTAACTCTACTAGATCTGTGGAGAGGCTGAGATTCGTCGAGAACTATTGAATCCGCCGGTTCTACCAAATCATCAGCCGTTAGTTTGTCTAGCTGGAACTCTTTCCAGTTCTACCTCATGACCAGTAATTTATTCCATAAGAAATTCCTTTTCTAAAAAGGTGGCAAGCTGAGAAACAAAACACCTTTTGCTCCTCAGTATGGTAGAAGATATACCCTCACCAATATTCGGGATATCCAACTAACTTATATAGTACTAACCTTGCCTCGAGCTTGTCCCGATTTTTCTTTTCAACATAAGCCAGACAACCCCATATCTTAACTCGTTTAAGAGATAGTCTCTTCCCATTCCACATCTCATATGGAGTGGTAGGCACTGATTTGGATAGAACTCTATTCAATAGGTATGCGGCTTCTCAAGCGCATAACCCCAGAAGGAAACAGGTAACTCAGTAGTACTCATCACAGAGAGCACCATATCTAATAGGGTGCGATTCCTCCGTCCCGATATACCGTTGTTCTATGGTGTATACAGAGGAGTAAGCTGAGAGAGAATCCTATTCTCTTTTAAATAATCCAGGAAATCCGTGCTCAAGTATTCTCTTCCCCGGTCATATCGAAGAACTTTAATACTTCTACCCGTCTGGTTCTCTACTTCGTACTTATATTCTTTGAATTTCTCAAAAGCTTTAGACTTGTGTTTCAACAGGAACACATGTCCGAATCTTGAGAGATCATCGATGAATGTAATGAAGTATGAAGAACCAACCCTGGCATGCGTAGACATATAGCCGCATACATCACTATGTATCATTCCCAAGAGTTCAGTAACTCTTTCTCCCTGTCCAGTAAACGGAGTTTTACTAATTTTGCTTTTGAGACATGACTGGCAAGTTTCATAAGATATAAATTCAAACTGGTTAAAAATCTATCTCAATGTAACTTAGCTAGCCATGTCGCATTGATATGATCTAGTCTACAATGCCACAAGAAGGATTTGTTCATTTCTGAACTTTTCCTCTTGTGTGTGCTCTGTACGTTAAGAACTGTAGTTTGATTTAGAACGTATATGCCATTATATAACATGTCTGATCCAATCAACTTTTGATTCAGGAAAATGTTCATAACATTATCCTGCAATACAAATTTATATCCTTCTTTACTTAATAAAGAAACTGATATAATATTGCATATCAGGTTCGGTATGTAATAACATTCGTTCAGAATCAATATATTACCATTTGGTAATACAAGATGATATTCACCTACTGCTTTGGCTGCAACATTTGCACCATTCCCTACTCAAGAGAATGATCACATTTTCTCAGTTGTCTACATTTCTTTAGCCCATGCAACATATTACTGTTGGATATATGTATGCCCTAGAGGCCATTATATGATAGTGGATGTATCTATACATGTATATATATATATATATATATTCAGTATGCATTCTTGCTCGACATGATAGTATGCTATCTGGTTCTTCTTTATCTGACATGTTGATATTATCATGCTTTTATTCATTCATACATGCTGATAAAGCCCTGAGAATATCGGCTTGACTACTCTGATTATGATGGAGATCATACTAGTGGGACATCTGTAGTCTATAAGCATATCCTGGAAAGTCCCTAGTCGTAGGTATATCGAGACGGGGCATTGATATACCAGAGTAGACTAGCGTATATGATACTAGACCCATACGATGGGCGATGAATGTTCCCACATTCATCGATGTTTGACATCAAGATCATATACGGGTGCTCAGTGGTGACTGGGTACACTGGACGGACTCACCGAGAACTCCTATATGGAATTATATCTGTCGTCGGATAGCAGTTCTCAGGTGACACTGGTACAGGTTAGTCTGTAGACCCGAGATCGTCATAGAGTCTTGTGTGTTCTCCCACTGTACTTTGATTGCCACCCTACCACGGCTCTACTGAGTCGTGCAAACAGGTGGCCGTTGGGTACAGTCCCGAGACACACAAAGGCAATGAGCGATAGGAGGGGTTTCGTCTCTCCCGGTATTGGGAGTTGATGCTGTGCTGTGCCCGACTGGTTATATCAGTAAGTCCCTGGCCAGGGCTGCTGAGATTTGCTGATAAGTGTTATCAGTAGTTTCTCGATCTGTTATAGACCATTCACCTGTTGGAGATAGTGCCCTCAGAGTCAATTATTGGATCACAGGCACGTGATTGCAATGATTGAGGGAGGACCTATCCCGGTAGGACAGCTTACTCGAGATGATAGTATGCTATCTGGTTTACCTTTATCATCGTGTACTGCTTTAGGTGACCTGACAGGTCGCTATTACACGTTGATAGAGCCCCTAGGATTCTTGCTTGACTGCCAGCAGTATGAGGGTGATCATATAAGTGAGAGCTGGAGTCTATAAGCACATCCTTAAATGGTCCCTAGTCGTGGGAGTTTCGAGACAGGGCATCGATTCTCCAGAGTAGACTAGTGTATACAGTCGAGACCCCGACGAGGGGCGGTGGCCGGTCTTACAAGCCACTGGTGTCAGTTGGTTCACCTAAGATGTATACAGGTGCTCATTGGGTTATGAGTACACCGAACAGGACTCGCCGGGAACCTGCTAGTTGGTCTTATACCTGACGTCAGATAGCAGTTCCCTGGTGACATGTGTACAGGTTAGTTCATCGACCTGAGATCGTCATTTGTCTCGTGTGAGTTCCCACTGTGCTTTGATTACTACCCTACCACGGCTCAAAGGAGTCGTACAAACAGGTTTTAGTTGGGTACAGTCCCGAGCTACATGGAGGCAGTGAGCGGATCTTCAGGGGTTCGTCTCTCCCGGTATTGGGGGTGAGGTCGCGCTGTGTCTAGGAGAGCCATTACACGAAGTCCTTAGCCAAGGCAGGAGATTTACTGGTAGGTATTCCAGTAGTATCTCAGGGTGTTCTGGGCTACACTCCGACACGACTTGTACCGCTTTTGGGGGTCTGACTTTTACCAACCCCCTAGGCCCGACATGCGATGCTCATAGACGAACGGACCGGACTGTACGGATATTGTCACTGACAGGCTCAGTAGGGTGTCAGGATGAGTTCGCTCATCGACGTCCCTTTTAGTCAATAGCTGGTGGCCCGTTACGTATTGGCTTATACCTCTGACGTGCTAGTGGTTAAATCCACAGCCATAGTATTGACGAGTCTTTAGAGTCCACCACACTTTCAGTTACTCAAGCTTTCGGGCGAAATGCTGTAGAGGCCGTATGGAGATATGGCAGGGTCCGATCAGATACGTGCGGTATTGCACGGATCAGGATCGGACGGTTAGTACTAGAGGCCATATAGATATATGGCAAGGTTCGATCGGATACGTGCGGTATTGCACGGATCAGGATCGAACGGATATTACTAGCCGGCTTTGGTTTAAGCCGGATCCTAGTTTAGTACAGTGTAGATTTTGTCTCATTGCATTTGTATCCGGACGGAATACAGATGCGGGTGTGTATGCACAGTATGGGGTTTTCCTGTAATTTATTACGGGACCTGTTTTCTGGAGTTGCCAGTTTGCATTCCGTTCCAGCCGGTTTTCCTTTGTTCTTTCCCGGCCGGACTTTTCCGATGGAGGGGGTTATTTGCAAGTTTGCAAATAACATTTGTGGAGGGGGTTTCTTGCAAATGTATTCATTATGATAGGATAAGCTTCCTTGCTTTTTCATGATGGTTTTTGCTTTAATGAGATTTGATGTGAATAGAAGTGATAAGCATGGTTGATGTTTTTTTTGCTTTATGGTGTGGTCACCTCTTCTCTTCTCCTACCATCACCTCCCTTCATGCTACACATTCTTTCCTCCACCATTCTTATATGAATATGGCCGGCCACAATTTTGAGAAGAGAGAAAAATGAGAGGTTTCATTTTTGGTGAGGAAATTTCATCATCTCATTCCATGTTTGATAAATGAGAGTTCCACTTGAAAGTTCCAATCCATTCCTCCATCAAGGCAACATAACCCCAAAGAGACAAGCATCATCTACACTACATTATACAGCAAATCTTAGGCATGTCGACTTGCCAGCTTCGTGCCCGAGTTACCTCAGTATTGAGGTGGGAGCCCGTAAAAGATGCAGGCGATGTGGTGCCCTTCCGGCGAAGAGGCGACGACCGGAGTTTCCGCGAGAGATCGAGATGACGACGAGAAGACCGGAGGACTCGGATCACTCGGTATATCTCTAACCCGTCTTGTAGTTAGCTAGATCTAGTTTAATGGCCCGATCCGGGGTTTAGTGCGCGGTGGTGCCGGTTTGCTAAGTTCGCAAAATTAAAGTTTATCACCGCTTCCGCATTTGGCCGTCGGTTTGACGGCCGGGGCGCCGCCGTGCACTTACAGTGGTATCAGAGCCTCGCCATTAACTTAGTCTAGCTTTGTTTGATGTGTTTGCATTTCCGATCGACCAAAATTCCAAAAAAAAAAAACACATTTTCCTCACATCAGTTTTCTGTCGAATTTTTTCTGGCTCTAAAAATTTTTCAGGTTATAGAAAACTAATGTATAAGAAGTTCTAAGAGTTCTGGGAAAATTCGAGACTTTGATCTCTCAGGTAGAGCGCGGAACCGCGGCAAAACCCCCCTTGTTGCCGCGGTTCCGCCGCCGTGTTGAGGGATCAATGCGTCAAAATTTTCCCATGGGCTGATGGGCTAAAAATAGGGGTTTTGGAATATTAAAATTGGGCCCAGAATTTCTGTGAGTGCTACAGTATTGCTTGGGGGCCCACTTGTTAATTTTTGATCGATCGGATATTTTAAACACATTATTTCACAGTATTTACATTATATCTGCGACCGTGAATGTCACTTGATCGGTAAATCCTGTCTAACTGCTATAGCCCGGTTAGATGGATTTGCGAACGTGACTTTCACGTTGATGTTCTGTGTTTTTGCTGTGATGTTGCGGATCGGTCGTGGGGGATAGCCTGGATGCAATGCTAGTACAGTGTTGTTGTATTATGTACATTTGATATTGCGGGGCGAGCGTCCGACATGTGGACTGCCGTCACTGCCTGTTTGTATTATTCTTTTGGGGCACGACCTGGTTGCGGTCGATGTACCCGTTGTATGTATATTTTACTTTCTGTACTAGGATTACCCCGCGGTGGGGTGCACGGATAGCCGGGTTCTGGAGGGCAACAAGCCCGTATCTCATGGCATTGAGACGGAGGGGGCTTCACTCTAGGATTGCCGGGCTATTCGCCGCACTCGTAAGGGGTACAGGTTGACCCAGGAGGGGTGCCCAAGTTACCGGATTCCGTGAAGTGCTGGGTGGTCCATTCACGGTGCTGAAGGGGGCTGCCTCGCTTCAGGTTTTGGCAGGTAACTTGCCGCGCCCGTAGGGGTCTAGGATTTCATTGCACAGGCTATCCACACGACCAGGGGAACGTCGGGTTTCAGTAGTGGCTCTGTGAAACCCGGGGATCCCAGATATCTGTATTGTTCTGTGATGCTGTACATTTCTGTGATGTTGCATTTTATCACGCCTTGAGCGAAATATAATATATTAGTATATATATTAGTATATGTTGTATATGTTTTTCATCCGCGCTAGTCCAGTCCCCGCTCTGCCGTTAGTTAGCTAACCTAACGGGTGATGACGGGACCCAGTGGCGAATGCGGATGGCATATACGTACATCAGTATATTTTCGTTCTTTGTGGTGTGATCAATTGATGGGACTGCGTTGATTCGGATCAATGCAAGTTAAAAATAAACCTAATCTGATGTTGTTGGAACACTTTTCAAAAAGCTGTTATTGCAAGGACGTTCACTTTTTTTTTGCACCGTGGTATTCAGTTGGAATATCCTGCTCCTCAGTCGACGAGGCAAGGGCCGAGATCCCTTCACCGGGAGTGACCCTTTGGACAGAAGTTTGCGTCAGGGCATTAACTTCACTATAGCCGATTACTTTTGCTTTGCATCGTGGTATTCATTTGGAATATCCTGCACCCCATTCTATGGGGAAAGAGCCGAGATCCCTTCACCGGGAGTGACCTCTTTAGTAAAGGTTTTCGTCACTATATTTTCTAAAAAGCTATCCGTTCCTTCAACGATATCAAGTTCATTACGTTAAGGGTTTTCGCCAGAAACCATTCGTAGCCCTCCGTCGTTTCATATGGGTAGTCAATAGTATTCAAGCTGTGTTTGTTGGCCAAAGTCAAGGCACAGTGTTTGGTAGCTGTTGGTTATTCATATGCAGCATAGATAGATGCGTTGGTTTGGAACAGTCGTACTGCCTTGTTGGCCAAAGTCAAGGGTATGTACGGGTGGATTCAAAACAACCTGGAGAATGACGGGTAGAACTTGACATGTGACTTATGATTTGTTGGCCAAAGTCAAGGTCATAAGAGCATGGGGTAAAAATCACATCGGGAGTTTCAAAAGAACTGAAACTTGCCAGATATGCGCATACCTTCTGGAGTGTGATACCGTGAGCGGATTCCGTCACGTTATCATACGATGATAGTTGGATCCCGATTCCCACTGATGAGTTGGTTTACTCCTCGGGTGTTCCCGACTAATTCTTCTTTTAGGTTTGGAGGAGAATTTGAGGTGACAGTGGGAGGTTTCCAGATTAGATATATTGGTAACCATTCTGATCTTGGTTAGAGTGCACGCTGAGTGTTTCTTTTCTCTCTCTCTTTGGCAGCGACCATTGACCCGACCCGAGACTATGACTCAGTGACCAAATTGACCGAACCTTCTTAACACTGGCTTTTGGATTGTCAGAGTTGCAGACCTCATTGCCACTCCTACTTTTACCCTTTTCTCCAGGACACTCCGTATTACTGCGAACGTCCACTTCCGTTGGACAAAGCCATCGTATGGTTAGATACGAACTCGAAGGAATTCGAGGATGGTTTCCGGTTCTGGAGAAAACGGATATGATTATTCAGTTGTCTTTTCCTTTTTGCCTTCTCTTGAGTTACGAGTACTCCTTAGTTTAGGAGATAGTACACCTATTACGCAAATTGGATAGTCTTCTTCCAAACCTTAGGCTGGTGCCGACCGGTAGGGAATGAAGAAAACCAATTAGCATAACGATGGTGTGCAGAAGGTATTAAGTTCAGACAAAGCAAGGGATTAGTAAGAGGGCAAAGTAAATTGCGATTGATATTCACGACCAAACCAAGTATTTCTTCGCCAATCCTAAATCACCTTTGTATTTCTCCAGGACACTCCGTATCACTATGAAGATCCACAGTTTATTGGATACTCCATCGTATGGTTATATACGAACTCGAAAGGAACTTGTTCCAGTTCGGGGATGGATTCTGGTCCAGGAGAAATAGGAATAAGGTTTATTCGGTTGTCTTTTATCTTCACCTTCTCTCGCATTGCGAGTGTTCCTAGGACTAGGACAGTACACCCATTATACTTATTGGATAGTCTTCTTCCAAACCATAGGCTGGTGCCGAACGGTAGGGAAGGAAGAAAACCATTTGGCCTAAGGGGTGTGCAGAAGGTAATGACTAAAGACATATAAAGGGATTTGGAGAAGTGGCAAAGAATTATACGGTTATAGTTGTGAATCTGGATAATGGTAGAGGCATTACTAGGAATACCACGATACCCCATCGAAACATTTCAATGTTTCAGTTCAGCTGTGTACTGTTAAAAGAAAACTGATTTCCCGATTGGACACTTGCTCCAGGGTATGTATTTACCAGGTTTGATTCTCACATCTGTATGGTTTTACAGATGATGAGTGGGAGTAAGTTATTGGGAATAGGGTAATCATCCTCATTATATTGGGATTCGTTATAATCGGTGATATTTGAGGAGATCATCTGGGCTGTTTGCCGGTCGGCAAATATTTGGTTTTGAATATCCGCTGTTGTGCACCAATTTCAAATTGATATATCTGTATGTCTATTTTCATAGAGTGAGATATACCTTTTGATATTATGTCGATGACATTTACCTATATCAGTAGATGGTTAGGTAAGGAGCATTAAACAGCGGTGTAATTCTTCTTAACCATAAGTACAGTTTTCAACCTACGACACACAGTGAAAGAGTTGTTAGACTCAGCGGACTTATACAGAGTATTGTATGTTGTCCAGTGTCCATTAGGACAGAGGGGTTGGTCCTCATACTATATTCTGTTTACTTTTAACTTCTCTAGTTCTTAGACATGTGTTTCGTAGAAACACAGGGTCTAAGTTTTGAGGAGTTATAGGTATTTGAATAGAGTAGAGAACCAGGTGTAGCAAGTATCGGGATTCTTCAAAGTGATCGAAGATATAGATACTTGTGTATGGTATTCAGTTGATAGTAATGATAAAGAGAAATTACTTCTCTTTCAGGTTACTCATAATTAGAAGCGTTCCTAAGTTGAGTAACGCTGATCGGCCTCCTTCCATTTAGTTGACATGCACTTGAGATAGCTGCATGATTTGAATCTGGTTCAATTAAATCAGTGCCTCTGGTTCTATATTGGATATAGTACAGTTCATATCTTAACATTGTTAAGGTACGGGGAGTTGTCCGGCTTATGATTAAAACCAGACTCTGGGTAACTCAAGGCACGTTTCTGTAATGGCTGTTTGTGGGTTGACCCAGGCTATCACGAGGGTTGACTTTCTACCATCTGGGAGATCAATAGTAATATTGTTCTGGACTCGCCATAGTTTTAATAAAAATGGATTTTTTCAAAAGCAGTAGTGGGAGTATGGTAGAACTGGAAGTGATTCCAGAACCGCAAACGATTACTGAAGATTTGATAAGGAACCTAAGATTCAATCTGTTTTGACATTCCATTGGCCACTCCGCAGATAAGGTGGGTAACTTCAGGCACCTGAGAGGTACTCCGGTAGCCTCAAGGACGGTGACAGGGAAGTTCTTGTTTACCCACACTTGCCATTGTTGTTGTTCCAGGCTGCGAGACCCGGCAGGAGGATGAGTATAGCGTCGTTCTAAACTAGCTTTAGAAGTGCACATCTATATGACTCTGCCAGAGGGTTGTCGTAGTCAGTGGGAGCAGCGGAAGCATTGGTGGACATCAGGCTTATGTCTATTTATAGACTAAAGCAGATATAGCGGAGATAGATCATCTATTTCTGATGTGACAGTCATAGGTTTGACGTCATCAGAATAGGGGATGGATCTGCTGAGAAGGTAGTAGGGTGTGATATCCTGGTATTTGGATGATATACACAGAGTAGGAAAAGAAATTCCTATACTACGATCGGTTATACTTTGGTCGTCACACAGTGTTTTCTCCACAAAGGACTTGGACATTATATCAGACATACTGGTTACTGGATCTATGGTTTTAGATCTAGATTTGGGTGGTTTCCCAATCAGGGTACCTTGACAGCATTCTAAGAGTATTTAGAATGGACGACTCCTGGCACGGTAGTGTACCTACAGGTGATGGAGTCACCCTCTCTAAAGGTGTCTTATAGACTAAAGTAGAGAGAGATGTGCATGATTGGCAGATCACTTGCTTAGGCAATTGAGTCAATCATGAGATGTCAAGTACCACACCAGATGTTGTTCTTGCACTAGATGCAATAAGTTGACATTGACCCAATCCTGGAGAAACAGTCGGAAGCAGTTTTAGAACATAAGTGGATGTTCTAGGGATATGATAACGACAGCCTCATTTGGGAGACAGTTATCATTCCAGGCTTCCAAGGTGACATGGACGACAAGGACGTTGTCAGAGTTATAGTTTTCCCTCTGACGAGGGGCAGTATTTTGGACAGGTGATCCAGGCAGATACTGAAGGAGGCATGGCGCAGGATACTGATTAAGTTCAGTTGACGATACAGTCTAAGAAGTCTAGATTTGAAGTTCATTTACGAACTGGGTCCCATCAGACATCCAGACATTCTAAGACAGGTATTGCTCATTTCGGGAGATGGCTTTCTCCGCGAACTTGAGATATAGAGAGACATAGAAAGAAACATCTAGGCGGATCCACTCACTGAGGTTATTCCTCGAACGCAAGAGTTTCGCAAACAGGCTTTATGAGACTGACTAGTAGAGGAGTTGGGTGTTCGGTATCACACGGGCTGTGAGTATGCGACATCGCAATAATTAGCCTTGAGTGCAAGTGGGAGATTGTTGGAGATAGTGCCCTCAGAGTCAATTATTGGATCACAGGCACGTGATTGCAATGATTGAGGGAGGACCTATCCCGGTAGGACAGTCTTACTCGAGATGATAGTATGCTATCTGGTTTACCTTTATCATCGTGTACTGCTTTAGGTGACCTGACAGGTCGCTATTACACGTTGATAGAGCCCCTAGGATTCTTGCTTGACTGCCAGCAGTATGAGGGTGATCATATAAGTGAGAGCTGGAGTCTATAAGCACATCCTTAAATGGTCCCTAGTCGTGGGAGTTTCGAGACAGGGCATCGATTCTCCAGAGTAGACTAGTGTATACAGTCGAGACTCCGACGAGGGGCGGTGGCCGGTCTCACAAGCCACTGGTGTCAGTTGGTTCACCTAAGATGTATACAGGTGCTCATTGGGTTATGAGTACACCGGACAGGACTCGCCGGGAACCTGCTAGTTGGTCTTATACCTGACGTCAGATAGAAGTTCCCTGGTGACACGTGTACAGGTTAGTTCATCGACCTGAGATCGTCATTTGTCTCGTGTGAGTTCCCACTGTGCTTTGATTACTACCCTACCACGGCTCACAGGAGTCGTGCAAACAGGTTTTAGTTGGGTACAGTCCCGAGCCACATGGAGGCAGTGAGCGGATCTTCAGGGGTTCGTCTCTCCCGGTATTGGGGGTGAGGTCGCGCTGTGTCTAGGAGAGCCATTACACGAAGTCCTTGGCCAAGGAAGGAGATTTACTGGTAGGTATTCCAGTAGTATCTCAGGGTGTTCTGGGCTACACTCCGACACGACTTGTACCGCTTTGGGGGGTCTGACTTTTACCAACCCCCTAGGCCCGACATGCGATGCTCATAGACGAACGGACCAGACTGTACGGATATTGTCACTGACAGGCTCAGTAGGGTGTCAGGATGAGTTCGCTCATCGACGTCCCTTCTAGTCAATAGCTGGTGGTCCGTTATGTATTGGCTTATACCTCTGACGTGCTAGTGGTTAAATCCACAGCCATAGTATTGACGAGTCTTTAGAGTCCACCACACTTTCAGTTACTCAAGCTTTCGGGCGAAACGCTGTAGAGGCCGTATGGAGATATGGCAGGGTCCGATCAGATACGTGCGGTATTGCACGGATCAGGATCGGACGGTTAGTACTAGAGGCCGTATAGATATATGGCAAGGTTCGATCGGATACGTGCGGTATTGCACGGATCAGGATCGAACGGATATTACTAGCCGGTTTTGGTTTAAGCCGGATCCTAGTTTAGTACAGTGTAGATTTTGTCTCATTGCATTTGTATCCGGACGGAATACAGATGCGGATGTGTATGCACAGTATGGGGTTTTCCTGTAATTTATTACGGGACCTGTTTTCTGGAGTTGCCAGTTTGCATTCCGTTCCAGCCGGTTTTCCTTTGTTCTTTCCCGGCCGGACTTTTCCGATGGAGGGGGTTATTTGCAAGTTTGCAAATAACATTTGTGGAGGGGGTTTCTTGCAAATGTATTCATTATGATAGGATAAGCTTCCTTGCTTTTTCATGATGGTTTTTGCTTTAATGAGATTTGATGTGAATAGAAGTGATAAGCATGGTTGATGTTTTTTTTGCTTTATGGTGTGGTCACCTCTTCTCTTCTCCTACCATCACCTCCCTTCATGCTACACATTCTTTCCTCCACCATTCTTATATGAACATGGCCGGCCACAATTTTGAGAAGAGAGAAAAATGAGAGGTTTCATTTTTGGTGAGGAAATTTCATCATCTCATTCCATGTTTGATAAATGAGAGTTCCACTTGAAAGTTCCAATCCATTCCTCCATCAAGGCAACATAACCCCAAAGAGACAAGCATCATCTACACTACATTATACAGCAAATCTTGGGCACGTCGACTTGCCAGCTTCGTGGCCGAGTTGCCTCGGTATTGAGGTGGGAGCCCGTAAAAGATGCAGGCGATGTGGTGCCCTTCTGGCGAAGAGGCGACGACCGGAGTTTCCGCGAGAGATCGGGATGACGACGAGAAGACCGGAGGACTCAGATCACTCGGTATATCTCTAACCCATCTTGTAGTTAGCTAGATCTAGTTTAATGGCCTGATCCGGGGTTTAGTGCGCGGTGGTGCCGGTTTGCTAAGTTCGCAAAATTAAAGTTTATCACCGCTTCCGCATTTGGCCGTCGGTTTGACGGCCGGGGCGCCGCCGTGCACTTACATCACCGTCATGACTTATTGAGTTATTGGGGTCGACATGACCATCCCTAGGCTCGATATGCAGCATATCTGACGAAGAGACCGGACTGTACGGTAGTGTTGCCGGTTGGCTCGACGGGAGTTGTAGCAGGTTCGCTTGTTTTCTTCTGATCGCTCAATACCCGGGTGGCCGTTACGTTTAGCTGACCGCTTGCGGCTTGGGGGTACTTGATATGATCATCACCCTCTGCCGGCGTATTGACGAGTCTTAGAGTCCCACAAAGGAGTTACCCAGTCCAGGCGAAACGTTGTGGTGCGCGTATGCGATATGCGCATGCACCCGATTAAAATGCGCGTATAGGATACCGAACATTGATCGGGCGGCTAGCTTTTGGTGGGGTCATATGTGATATGGCCGGATTGATAAATCAAGTGTTGATTTATCATTTAACCATTAGTTTTCTCACTTAAAACCTTTCTTGTATATGATGGATGTATGCATGCATGTATGTTTTTCTTTCTTTCTTTCTAGTTTCATGCACATATGGATGTGCATACATACATACATACATACATACACCCATCTATCATGGTTGTTTACACATGGAAATGGTGGCAATATAAGACTCACACCATGGTTGAATATATGGATTATTATTTGATTTACTGTTTAAAACAAAATAGAAAAGATAAGGATAATTCTTGCTTATTTCTGCATTCTTCTTTAGACCTAACCATGCTTACCTACTTCTAACCATGAGTTATCCTTCTCTTTGTGTTTTAAACTCAAGTTAAATAATGTCTCCATCATCTAACCATGGATTGAGATGAGGATTAAAAAATATATATACATATATTTTCTTTTTCCTTCATGATAGTTATCATTTTCTACTCTTGTTAAAAGAAAGCTACCATCTTCATCCTCCTTCACCATTTTCTCTCTAGTTTTTTCTAGTGAGTAAAACACACATAAAGAAAGGTTTTTGAAGTGAGAATCTAAACCACAACATCATTCTACAAAAGTTTAGCCAACTTATTTAGAGTGTTCTCTTCGTTTCTCATCGTGATAATCGAAGTTGCGAGCTTGGACGAGGAACTCCGGGTGGATCGTCGTGGACGTGAGAGGACATCAAGAGGACCTTCTTCCAACACCTAAGAGACCAAAGAGTCCAGCGAAAGGGAGCTACAAAGGTTGTAGTCTCAAAACCCTAGTTTTATTCGCTTTAACTTTCGAAACCCTAATTTTCTAGGATCGATTCCTTTGTATGCTTGTTTAGCACCATAAAAATCTAAATTTTGAGACATGTGATGCTTCAAAACTCTACGTAGGGTGCTAGGCAAACCTTTCATTGGTATCAGAGCTACTAGGCATTGGATGTCGACCTATGGGGGGTTCTCACTGTGTGACAGTGTGGCTAAGCATAGGCTCTTACCCCCAGGGTGTCCCGAGACCGGAAGGTGTTCCGGCGGGTTGTAGTCCTCGCGAGGGGGCATGCGTAAAAAGTAGCCGCTGAGGGACCCGTTGGTGCCACGGCGACCCCATTGGATAGGGTTGCTGCCTGACCTTTCATTGGTATCAGAGCCGACCTAGAACATTAGGCGAAACTTTTACGAAGTAAAAATCCCGATCGGACAAAAATACGACATTTCGATGCCTTCTTTAGACATTTTATAAAATCTGACATTTTTCAGAATTAAAAATACTTAAAAAATACAGCAGGAAATTCTAAGAATAACAGTGAAATTCAATGACCTGAACAGTGTAAACCGCCGCGGAACCGCCGCATTTCCTGGCTTAGGCCGCGGTTCCGCGGCCATACAGAGGCATCATTGCATGAAATTTCTACTGTAATTCTTAGAACTGCTTGTACAGTGTTTTAGGTATGTTTAATCTGAAAATAGCACTGTATTTTCTGGAGATGGTTTTGGACGCGTAGATTCGATCGGAATTTTCATTTCGTTGCTTTTCCGGGTAAATTAGAAAGTATTGAAGTGTTTGAACGAGTAGCATTTGCTCACTATTCACGGGGTTTAAATACTTTGGAGATACGTGCAAGTCTTTTTGTGGTGGACCCTCTAGAAGACAACAAACCTTAACTCGATTATATGACCGTCTTGAACTGCCCTTTGAACCTTAGGGTTTGGGAAAGTACGGCGTGCCACATGTGAGGCGTTGGCTTGACCCTTCTACGGCTGGACCGCTACTACTGTGTCACACTCCGGATTTTTGAACCCTGCTCAAGTGTTGAGCTTTAGTGAATCTTGGGTACTTGATCGTTCGTTCGAAAACTTTAATACTGTCTGTTTATCTGGAATGTGATACAATATGTGGAATTCATATAGTTTGGGCATGAAATACGAAATATGTGATATTTCGCATTTATGATGTATAAAGAGAATGTGGATTCCAAATATTGTAGTTTTACACTTTCTTTTCTGTGACCGTAAGTGTAGTATGTTCGATATCGCCGATTTCGTTGCTATACATCAACGACAATTGGGGTATGCATACTTACTTACGTTGATGATATGAGATATTATGTGTTGCTGAGATATGATGTGCAGGATTGTCGTGAAGGAATAGCCGGGGGGTTTTTATGTGAGATGAGAGTTTTATATTTTCATTCATGTAAATTCAAATGTAATGTAATATTCTTTTATTTGGGGCACTTCTGGGTTGAGGTTGTGTCACCAGTGTTGTATATTATTTACTTTTCCGCATTAGGATGGACCCAAGGAGGGGAGCACAGGTGACCGGGTTCTGGGGTTCAGTGGGAGGCCATCTCGAGGAGTCGAGACCGGGTCTCCTAAACTCCAGAATTGGTAGGGTCACTTGCCGCTCTCGTAGGGGTCTAGGGTGTGGGCTTGGCTATTCATCGCGACTGTGGAATCTGTATTTTCTATTCTGGCTAAATACTAAATACGGACGTCCTAGTATATCCCACTTTATATCTATGTTTC
Organism: Agapanthus africanus; assembly: GCA_030015575.1. Classification (NCBI taxonomy): domain Eukaryota; kingdom Viridiplantae; phylum Streptophyta; class Magnoliopsida; order Asparagales; family Amaryllidaceae; genus Agapanthus; species Agapanthus africanus. The sequence continues at coordinate 238,833,302 of CM057337.1, forward strand.
TGCTGCCTGTGTTCTGTGATATCTGAGACGAATGACATATTATATATATGATATATATAGTAGACGTTGCTTATGTTTTACACCTGCGCTAGTCCCGTCCCGGTATGCCGTTAGTTAAGTAACCTAACGGTGCATAACGGAACAATGCGGCGAATGCTGATGGCATAAGCGTACGTGTTATTTTCGTTTCTTTTCTGTGATTGGCTTAAGGACTTAAATGATGGGATTACATTAATGTGATTAATGTAAAGAAAATAAACCTAAAAAGATGTTGTAGAATCAGATTTGAAAACCACTCAGCTATTTATGAAAAAGCTATATTTCAAAACTGCGGAGCCTAAGCCACTCCTTTTGAAAACCATTTGATTCTACAACGATATCAAGTTCAAAGTGTTAAAGATTTTCGTAAAAATCATCCGCAACCCTCCGTCATTTTAGAAAGTAGAGTACTTAGTATTCGTGCTACGTTTGTTGACTATAGTTAAGGCGTAGTGTACGGTAGCTAAGTGATGTCTTCCTACATTGCATATGATGCAGATTAATTAGGACATTCTTATGACTTTGTTGACCATAGTTAAGGGTCATATGAGTGGGTCTAATTAATCAAGAAATGACCGGTAGAACTTGACTGGTACTTATGATTTGTTGACCTTAGTTAAGGTCATAAGTACTAGGGGTAAAAACAACATCAGGAATTTCAATAGTTGAAATTTGCAATGAGATTGCATACCTTCCATGTGATGGTTGGATCCCGATTCCACTGTGGGCAATAGTTGCTCCTAGGAGAGTTTTACAGTTTACAATTAGCTAACTCATTAGGTGTCTAGAAAGGTGTTAACGGGGCTCCGCCTCTGGGAAAACGAGATTTACTCTAATTAGGTCCGTGCGAAACCACGGGGAACCTCCCTCAAGTACCGACACTGGCCTGGCTGAACGGTTAGCGAAGTTGTAGACTGTAATTAATCCTGGCTAGTTTTTCTTTTTAAGGTTTGAAAGAAAAACTCGATAAAAGCAGTGGAAAACATCGATTAGACAAGATAATAACCAATCTGATCTATGCAAGAGCTTTCGCTGAGTGTATTATTTTCTCTCTCTTAATGGCAGATACCCATGACTGGACTCAAGCTTCTACTAGATAAAAACAAACTGAATGGGACCAACTATAAAGACTGGATGAGGAATCTGAAAATCGCCTTGACTTATGATAAAGTATCATATGTCCTCACGGCTTCAGCCCCGCCCGTCCCAGGTCCAAAATCCTCAGTTGCGGACATTGAAGTCCGCAAGACATGGGACGCTGACTGTGCCACGGCAAAATGCCTCGCGCTTGCATCGATGGATAACACACATCAAAAGCAGCACGAGGATATGGACATTCACGGTATATTGCTCCATACAAAGGAGTTGTATGGAGAGCAATCCCGCGTATTACTATATGAAGCATCAAAGAAATTATTTCAGATGCGAATGGCCCCTGGCACACCAGTAGGAGACCATGTTCTGAAGATGATAGCTCTTATAGAAGAGCTTGAGGACCTTGGATGGACGATGGACAATGAACAATATATAGATATTATTCTGCAGTCCCTTCTCTCCACCTTTGCTCAGTTCATAGTGAACTTCAACATGCATGGCATGGAGAAGGAACTCCCTGAACTCCTTAACATGTTAAGGAGTGCAGAGAGCACTATGAAGTCAGCAAGAACTCCCGTTATGACTGTTGGACAATCTTCTTCTTCTCGCCCGAAAGCTAAGGCCAAGGGAAAGAAAAAGAAGAAGCCCACCAATCCTAAAGGAATGGAGTTAAAAAGGTGAAGGGAAAGGAAAAGTCCAAGGCTGGAGACTCGGGGAAGGGCGAATGTTTTCATTGCCACAAGACAGGACATTGGAAGCGCAACTGCACGGAGTACTTAAGTCTCAAGAAGAAGCATGGTGATGCTTCTGCTTCAGGTGCGTTTGTGACAGAAAACTGTTTTTCAATAAACTCTGCTTCCTAGGTATTGGATACCGGTTCAGGTTCTCACATTTGCAATTCTTTGCAGGGGCTGAGAAATAGCAAGGTTTTGAAGACAGGTGACCATACTCTCCGCGTTGGAAATGGTTCCAATGTACATACAGTCGCAGTGGGAGAGTATCACTTGGGGTTGCCATCTGGATGTATTTTGGTTTTGAATCCATATTATTTTGTACCAAATATATTATGTAATATAATATCCGTTTCTTTGTTGGACAATGAAGGATATAATTTTGTATTGCAGAACAATGTTATGAACATTCACCTGAATCAAATGTTGGTTGGGTATGGTACGCTTAATAACGGAATATATGTCCTAAATCAACACACAGTTTTCAGTATACAGCACACTAATAAAAGAAAACTTTCAGAATTAAATGAAGCTTTTCTTTGACACTGTAGACTTGGTCATATTAACGAAACAAGACTAAACAAGTTACACAAAGATGGATATTTAAACTCTTTTGAATATAAATCTTATGCGACTTGCCAGTCTTGTATTAAGGGTAAAATGACCAAAACTCCGTTTACCGGACACGGAGAAAGAGCTACTCAGCTCCTAGGCCTCATACATAGTGATGTATGTGGGCTAATGTCTACACAGGCTAGAGGCGGTTTTTCATACTTCATTACATTCACTGACGATTTCTCAAGATTCGGTCATGTATTTTTATTAAAGCACAAGTCCGAAGCTTTCGAGAAATTCATTGAATATAAACAAGAAGTAGAAAAACAAACCGGCTTGAGTATCAAGATGCTTCGATCAGATCGAGGTGGTGAGTATCTCAGTACAGAATTTGCAAATTTCCTAAAAGAGAATGGGATTCTCTCTCAGCTCACTCCTCCCTACACACCACAGCACAACGGTGTGTCAGAACAACGAAATAGGACCCTATTAGATATGGTCCGGTCCATGATGAGTGACACTGAGTTACCCGTCTCGTTTTGGGGGTATGCATTGGAGACTGCAGCGTTTCTGCTAAACAGGGTTCCAACCAAAACCGTGTCTACCACGCCATATGAGATATGGCATGGGAAGAGACCATCTCTTAAGAGAATTAAGATTTGGGGTTGCCCGGCCTATGTTAAAAAGCAGAATCCGGACAAACTCGAGACACGGTCAGTCATGTGTAACTTTGTGGGATATCCAAAGAATTCTTATGGATATCTATTCTACCACAAAGAGGAACAAAAAGTGTTTGTTTCTCAGTATGCCACATTCTTAGAAAAAGATTTTTTCACAGATAAAAATGATGGCAAGGTGGTGGATTTAGAAGAGGTTCTAGAAACACAAACTACAAATGACGATTTGGTTGAACCGGCTGTTACAACAGAAACTGAAGAACCTCGGCCACTCCGTAGGTCTGGTAGGACTTCTCGCCCACCGGAGAGGTACTACGGTTTCCTCATTGATGGTGACAGAGAAAACTGTATCATGGATGATGATGATCCCACCAGTTTTCAGCAAGCTATCATGAGTAGAGACTCTGTGAAGTGGCTGGATGCCATGAGATCCGAAATGGAGTCTATGTACACCAACAAAGTATGGACTTTGGACGTTGTACCCCCTGGGGTAAAACCTGTAGGGTGCAAATCGATCTTTAAAAGAAAGATTGGTGCAGATGGGCAGGTGGAGACCTATAAGGCAAGACTTGTAGCGAAGGGTTTTCGTCAAAGACCTGGTTTGGACTATGACGAGACTTTTTCTCCCGTAGCCATGCTTAAATCCATTCGGATCCTACTTGCTATTGCTGCTCACTACGACTATGAAATCTGGCAGATGGACGTTAAAACTGCATTTCTAAATGGAAATTTAGAAGAATGCGTTTATATGGATCAGCCAGAGGGCTTCATTGACAGTAGGAGCAGCGGGAAAGCATGTAAATTGCTTAAATCCATATATGGATTAAAGCAGGCATCACGGAGTTGGAACATCTGTTTCGATAATGTCATCAAAGAGTTTGATTTCATCAAAAATCCAGATGAACCTTGTGTTTATAAGAAGGCTGTAGGGAGAGCTGTCGCATTCCTCGTATTGTACGTGGACGACATTCTTCTGATAGGAAATGATATTCCTATGCTACAGTCGGTCAAATCTTTCTTATCACTGAGGTTCTCCATGAAGGACCTGGGTGATGCCACATACATTCTGGGCATAAGGATCTATAGGGATAGATCCAAAAGGTTATTGGGATTGTCTCAAACCAGGTACATTGACACCATCCTAAAAAGGTTTAGTATGGAAGACTCCAAGCGGGGTGCCTTACCCGCTTGCCATGGGGTCACTCTCTCCAAGGATTCTTGTCCAAAGACCGATGAAGAGAGAGCTCGCATGAGTGTTATACCCTATGCTTCGGCAGTAAGATCTATAATGTATGCGATGTTATGTACACGCCCAGATGTAGCTTATGCACTTAGTGTTGTAAGCAGGTATCAATCCAACCCAGGGGAGAATCACTGGACAGCTGTGAAGAACATTCTTAAGTACTTACGAAGGACTAAAGAATTGTTCTTGGTGTATGGTAATGGAGATCTCCAAATGGAAGCCTTTACCAATTCGAGCTTCCAGAGTGATAAGGACGACAGCAAATCTATCTCTGGGTTTGTATTTACCCTCAATGGAGGGGCGGTGAGTTGGAAGAGTTCCAAACAAGATACCGTTGCAGACTCTACGATGGAAGCTGAGTATATTGCTGCAAATGATGCCGCCAAGGAAGCCGTCTGGATGAAGAAGTTCGTCTCGGAGCTAGGAGTAGTTCCAACCATTATTGGTCCAATACCTTTGTATTGTGATAATAATGGGGCTATGGCGTTAGCCAAGGAGTCCAGATCCCATCAGCGGTCCAGACACATCCTGAGGCGTTTTCATTTGATCCGGAAAATTGTAGATCGCCGCGAGATCGAGATTAGGAGAGTAGACACAAAGAATAAAGCCGCGGATCCATTCACCAAGGCCCTCCCTCAGCCGCAGCATGAGCGACTTTTTGAGATGTTGGGTATGAGATACGCCAATAACTGGCCTTAGTGCAAGTGGGAGATTGTTGGATATATGTATACCCTAGAGGCCATTATATGATAGTGGATGTATCTATACATGTATATATATATTCAGTATGCATTCTTGCTCGACATGATAGTATGCTATCTAGTTCTTCTTTATCTGACATGTTGATATGATCATGCTTTTATTCATTCATACATGCTGATAAAGCCCTGAGGATATCGGCTTGACTACTCTGATTATGATGGAGATCATACTAGTGAGACATCTGTAGTCTATAAGCATATCCTGGAAAGTCCCTAGTCGTAGGTATATCGAGACGGGGCATTGATATACCAGAGTAGACTAGCGTATATGATACTAGACCCATACGATGGGCGATGAATGTTCCCACATTCATCGATGTTTGACATCAAGATCATATACGGGTGCTCAGTGGTGACTGGGTACACTGGACGGACTCACCGAGAACTTCTATATGGAATTATATCTGTCGTCGGATAGCAGTTCTCAGGTGACACTGGTACAGGTTAGTCTGTAGACCCGAGATCGTCACAGAGTCTTGTGTAGTCTCCCACTGTACTTTGATTGCCACCCTACCACGGCTCTACTGAGTCATGCAAACAGGTGGCCGTTGGGTACAGTCCCGAGACACACGAAGGCAATGAGCAATAGGAGGGGTTTCGTCTCTCCCGGTATTGGGAGTTGATGCTGTGCTGTGACCGACTGGTTATATCAGTAAGTCCCTGGCAAGGGCTGCTGAGATTTGCTGATAACTGTTATCAGTAGTTTCTCGATCTGTTATAAACCATTCACTGTCATGACTTATTGAGTTATTGGGGTCGACGTGACCATCCCTAGGCTCGATATGCAGCATATCTGACGAAGAGACCGGACTGTACGGTAGTGTTGCCGGTTGGCTCGACGGGAGTTGTAGCAGGTTCGCTTGTTTTCTTCTGATCGCTCAATACCCGGGTGGCCGTTACGTTTAGCTGACCGCTTGCGGCTTGGGGGTACTTGATATGATCATCACCCTCTGCCGGCGTATTGACGAGTCTTAGAGTCCCATAAAGGAGTTACCCAGTCCAGGCGAAACGTTGTGGTGCGCGTATGCGATATGCGCATACACCCGATTAAAATGCGCGTATAGGATACCGAACATTGATCGGGCGGCTAGCTTTTGGTGGGGTCATATGTGATATGGCCGGATTGATAAATCAAGTGTTGATTTATCATTTAACCATTAGTTTTCTCACTTAAAACCTTTCTTGTATATGATGGATGTATGCATGCATGTATGTTTTTCTTTCTTTCTTTCTAGTTTCATGCACATATGGATGTGCATACATACATACATACATACATACATACATACACCCATCTATCATGGTTGTTTACACATGGAAATGGTGGCAATATAAGACTCACACCATGGTTGAATATATGGATTATTATTTGATTTATTGTTTAAAACAAAATAGAAAAGATAAGGATAATTCTTGCTTGCTTCTACATTCTTCTTTAGACCTAACCATGCTCACCTACTTCTAACCATGAGTTATCCTTCTCTTTGTGTTTTAAACTCAAGTTAAATAATGTCTCCATCATCTAACCATGGTTTGAGATGAGGATTAAAAAATATATATACATATATTTTCTTTTTCCTTCATGATAGTTATCATTTTCTACTCTTGTTAAAAGAAAGGTACCATCTTCATCCTCCTTCACCATTTGCTCTCTAGTTTTTTCTAGTGAGTAAAACACACATAAAGAAAGGTTTTTGAAGTGAGAATCTAAACCACGATATCATTCTACAAAAGTTTAGCCAACTTGTTTAGATTGTTCTCTTCGTTTCTCATCGTGATAATCGAAGTTGCGAGCTTGGACGAAGAACTCCGGGTGGATCGTCGTGGACGTGAGAGGACTTCAAGAGGACCTTCTTCCAACACCCAAGAGACCAAAGAGTCCAGCGAAAGGGAGCTACAAAGGTTGTAGTCTCGAAACCCTAGTTTTATTCGCTTTAACTTTCGAAACCCTAATTTTCTAGGATCGATTCCTTTGTATGCTTGTTTTGCACCATAAAAATCTAAACTTTGAGACATGTGATGCTTCAAAACTCTACGTAGGGTGCTAGGCAAACCTTTCAATTACACATGTGGGATCCTCATCCAGTATCTAATACACAGGACGTAGAGTGTATTGAGAAACAGTTCTCGGTGACAAACACACCCAAAGAATATGCATCAACATGCACATTTCTCATTTGGGTCGCGTGGGAATCCGGATATTCCCTTATTTCCTGCTCAGACTTATAACAATTATAAGGAAGAGCGGAACCAACGTTCCTCAGCTCAGTATAACAAGTGGGTTCGATCAATACATCCATATTATTATCTTGATTAAGGCATGATATGGTCGCTACCTGGAGAGAGAAAGAAGAAAACACTCGTGTGCGCTCTTGCAAATTAGATTGGTTATTATTTTATCTAATCAGGATGGCTCCCACTGTTTTTATCAAATCTTCCTTCAAATCCTAAAAGGTAAGACTAGCCGGGATTAATTACACCTTACAAGTTCGCCAATCTTTCGGCCAGGCCAGTGTCGGTACTTTGAGGGAGGTTCCCCGTGCTTTCGCACGGACCTAATTAAAATAAAGCTCGTTTTCCTATGGGCGTAACCCCATTAACACCTTTCTAGAAACCTACTTGATCGGCTAATTTTCATATGTAAAACTCTCTCAGGAGTAACTCTTACTCGCAGTGGGTATTGGGATCCAACTATCTCATAAAAGGTATGCAATCTCATTGCAAATTTCAACACTTGAAATTCCCGATAATATTTTACCCCTAGCAGGTTATGACCTTAACATAGTCAATAAATCATAAGTGTTAGTAAAGTTCAACCCGTCATTTCATGATTGAATTAAACCCACCCGTACGACCCTTAACATAGTCAACAAAGTCGTACGACTACCCTAATCCAATCGCATCACATACTTTAGCAGATAAGCACTAATTAGCTACTGCACACTACACCTTAACATAGTCAACAAACGTAGCACGAATACTAAATAGTACTTATCTAAAATGACGGAGGGCTACGACAGGTTTTTAAAAAAACCTTTTGCGTAATGAACTTGATATCGTTGTAGAATCGAGTGATTTTGAAAAGGAGTGTTTTTAGGTTTTTACTAGTTTTGCTAAAAAGGTCACTCCCGATGAAGGGATCTCGGCCCTTTCCTCATCGAATGAGATGCTGGATATTCAGGAATACCACTATGCAAAACAAGAACTAGAGAAGCAATCAAAAAACAAAACCCAGTAGGTTGTAGCATTTGCTAGTTTCGCTAAAGAGGTCACTCCCGGTGAAGAGATCTCGGCTCTTTCCTCATCGAATGAGGTGCTGGATATCCATCACGGAATGCCATTATGCAAAGCAAGAACTAGAGCTACAAGTTTTTAAAACAGGATTCTACAACATCTATAGGTTTCTTTCCTTTCGTTAATCTCATTAATGAAGTCCCATCATTTATGCTTCCTAAGCATCACAGATAAAGAAATGAAAATACTTATATAGCGTACGCTTATGCCATCCGCATTCTCCACGGGGTCCCGTCATGCACCGTTAGGTTAGATAACGGCAAAGCAGGGGCAGGACTAGCGCGGATGCAAAACATAAGTAATGTTTATTATATATCATATATATAATATTAAGCATTCGTCTCAGGCAGTTATATGATCTCATCACAGAACATTACAGCAGAAGTCAACATATGAAATATTGGATATATTAGGAGGTCCGTGTTTTAAATTAAGCCAGTAAAAAAACACGGATTCCACGGTCGCGATGAATAGCCAAACTCACATCCCTAGACCCCTACGAGAGCAGCAAGCAGCCCTACCAATTCTAGAGTTAGGTGACCCGGACTCGACTCCTCGAGATGGTCTCCCACTGGACTCTAGAACTCGGTTACTTGTGCTCCCCACCTTGGGTCTATCCTAATGCAGAAAAGTAAATAATATACATCAATGGTGACATCATCCTTAACCTAAGTGCCCCAATAAAAGAATATTACATACAAGTTTTTACATGAATGAAAATGAAAAAGTCTCATCTCACGCAAAAAAAACCCGGCTATTCAAACACGACGATCCAATATAATATATCACAGCAACACATAACATCACATGTCATCAACGTAAGTAAATATGCGTATCCCAATTTTCGTTGACATATAGCGACGAAAGCAACGATACACCACATATTACACTTACAGTCGCAGAAAAGAAAGTGAAAACTATAACAATTGGAATCCGCAACCACCTTAGACATCATAAACCCGAAATATCACATACTTCGGATTTCATGCCTAACCAAATGAATTCCTTAGATATCATAAACCCGGAATATCTCATATTCTGAATTTCATGCCTAACCTTATAAACCTCACATTTTAGTCTCAATATTGAAAACACTTTTCAATAACTAGTCGGGTAATTCAACAAGATTCTCGACAACCTGAACGAATGCTCGTCGGAAACTTTAGTAGACGGCCGCACCCCACCGATGCCGTCGACGAAGTGCACTTAGGCGGAACACCGCGGCCACGAGCACCCAGGGGGATGCTTTTGGAAACGGGGTACTCCTACAGTCACTTGGTCGAGGCTATAGGGCGCGGCTATCTAGTAATGTTACCCAGCGAGTATCCGTGTACACTGTGTGATTGCGACGGAGTTTTGATCCATATCAAAAAACCCATGGCAACCGATCAAATGAGAATAAATTGCTAGGTTTACGAAATTCAAACCAGTTTTCACAAAACTAATTATTGTGGATTCTAAATATTATATCACATATATAAACCCGAAACGATGTTAAAATTACGAATACGAAACATTCTAAATTGCCATTGCAGAAAGATAACATCACATGCAATATTTAGCAAAATCAAACAATACCTGAAACACCAAACCCTAGAGATTGGAACACCAGAGAAAAACGAAGCCAAAACTCATCAAGAAAACCGGTGGTGCCGGTTTTTTACTTCATTTCGCCGGCCAAAATCCGGTGGAATGGACTCGTTTTCCTCTGGTGTTCATATTACATCACATGTAACATTCTACACTTGTTTGAAAAAAATTTAGAGGACTTAAAAAATTCGACAGAAACTAGGGCTTTGTTTCGAGGTTTCGGAGTTGTTTCAGTTTCGTAATTCTACTAACATCGTTTAATTCTCTACCTTGGCTCTGATACCACCGCTGGGTTCCTTAGCACCCTCACTACATTTTCTAAGGCATCTAGCATGCAATTTTAAAAAATCTAGAGTGCTAAGCAACCCTAAACCAAGGATCTAACTAGAGGATTAGGGTTTATAAAACATGTAAACAACTTTACACTAAGTGAAATGGGAATACAACCTTTGTTGACCGGTCCTTCACTTTTAAAGCTCCGTGTAGTAGTCCCTTTTACTCCAAGTAGTGATGTCCCGGACTTTCCTTTGGCTCCACTAGGTGAAAGGAATGAGCTTGCTCAAGGATCTTCGAGACCGAAAATGATCTACATCGAAGAATCTCTAACTCAAGCTACCTCTTCACTAATTGATGAACTAGTGAAGAAACAACCTATACTAAATGGCTAGTTTGGTAAGTATGAATTTTTCTCACTTTAGAATTATTTTTCTCTCACTCTTTTCTTTTTCTCACCCAAAGCTAGAGAGCAAAATCAAGGAGATGAAGAAAATGATCAAGTGATCAACTAATGAACCATGGGTGAGAAAATATCATATATCACTCATGTAGAAACTTAACCAAGGCTAAAGATAATTGTTAGGTTAATAAATATCTAAGATAAAATAAAATTAGTGGACTAAGTCAAGGTTTCCACAAGCTTCTCCAAGCTTCACAAGCCATGACAAATTTCCACCTAATTTTGATTTTCCCTTAATAATTAAAACCACACATTATCTTAAGTATGGTATGAGTCTCATACACCCATATCCAATGTATCATCTACCATGACACAAAACTAAATACATTAATATATATATATATACATATATATCACATATATATTTAAATTTATTAAGAGAAAACATTTTCTTAAGTGAGCTAATATTAGTTAATGTATATTAATATCAAATATATAATTACACATTAAATTATTAAATCAACACTTGATTTCATAACCCGGCTGTATCGCATACAACCAACTAATATCATTTATATGTATATCACATATACATATAACATATTATTGAATCAACACTTGATTCAAAAATCCGTTTATATCACATATAACATGTATCGCGAGATTGGAATATGGTATCACATACACGTATTAATCTCAGTCCCGCACATATCACATATGTGTCCTACTTCGTTTCATATGAGCTAGGAAACCACTGTGTAGGACTCTAATAACTCGTCAATACGCTGGCAGTAGGTGATGATCATATTAGTTACCCACAAGCCTTCAGCGGTACGAGCTGGACGTAACAGCTATCCGGGTATTGAGCAATCAGAAGATCAACAAGCAAGCTTGTCCATACTCCTATGAATCCAACAGTAACACTACCGTACAGTTCGGTCTCTTCGTATGATAAGTCGCATATCTAATCTAGGGGTGGTAAACGTCAGACCCCAGTGACTTGATAAGTCATGCCGATATGAGGCTCATAACGGGTCAAGAAAATACTGATAACACTTACCAGTAAATCTCAGTATCATCCATTGCCAGGGACTTCCTGTTATAACCAATCGAGCAAAGCGCAACATCAACCCCCAATACCAGGAGAGACGAATCCCCTCCTATCGCTCATTGCCTCCATGTGACTCGGGACTATACCCAAAAACCACCATTTTGCACGTGCTCTTGAACGTGGTAAGGTGGAAATCAAAACACAATGGGAATCACACAAGACTCTATGACGATCTCGAGTCTACAGACTAAGTTGTACCAGTGTCACCAGAGAACTGCTATCTGACATTTGGTATAGTACCATCTAGGAGTTCTCGGCATGTCCTGTTCAATGTACTCAGTCTCCACTGAGCACCCGTATACTATCTTTGATGTCAAACACCAATGGATATGGGATCATCCATCGCCCATCAAATGGGTCAAGAAGCGTATACGCTAGTCTACTCTGGAATATTTATGCCTTATCTCAATACACCCTCGACTGGGAACAATTAAAGGATGAACTTGTGGACTACCCCGACCCCACTAGTATGATCTGCATCATACTCCTGGTAGTCAAGTATACATCCTAAGGGCTTCATCAACATGTGAGAGCAAGACAGTATCACAATACTAGTCTATATGTTAAGATAAAGAGTAACCAGATAGCATACTATCATATCGAGCAAGAAAATCCTTCCTATATATGTCCAAGCATCCATTGTAATATACAATCATATACAACAATGGCCTCTAGGACATACATACAACTAACAGGGTTGTATTTAATGTTCATGGTATTTATATGAAAAAGTTCGTTATATGTTTATTTCACATGAAATTTTAATTACATAAAAAAGGTAAATGAAGTGAATAATATGTTAAGGTGATATTAGAGGTTTAGAGTAAAATTTTAACTTAGCAAAGGTGACAAAAGTTGTTTAAAAGAAAATATAACGAGTTAACTCCACTTTTTTGATATTGTTTTAAAATGCGGTTTGAATCAAAATGAAAGAGAAGAATAGGGACTCACGTAGTTACTAGTGACGAGGGGTGGCGGCATGGTCATAAAAACAAGGAGAGCATAAAAGAAGGAAAATAGAAAGGATGAAAGGACTTACAATTGCGCGATCATACTCGTACGAACGAGAGAGAAAAGCAGGGGCCTCGGTTAGTTGAACCAAGACCGTGAATGCGAATAGGGGGCGATCTCGATCTACTGATGTCACTTGGGCGAGTTGTGGAGTAAGGGAAAGGGATGAAAGATCTTGAGGGAACGAAGACGCGATAAGAAAGAAACATGCTCGACTCTTTGAGCGAACCTGAGTGCTTGAGAATTTTGAAAGAGAATATAGATTTAAGAGAGTGTTATGCCTAAGGGAAGTGTTAGGGCTGGTCTAGATATTTATAGTGAGTGAGAGATAAATGTATGGATAATTAAAAAGAATTAACAAGAATTAAAAAGGATTAATTGTAGAGATGAAGGGTTTGACAGTTCTCTGGTCAAGGAAATCAAATAGGAAAAAAGAGTAGTGAGGAGCTGAAGGGATGTACGTATAAAGGATGGGGAATTTTGGAGCTAAACGGGCCGCCAACCTAGGTGTGTTCTGCCCTTGCAGACCGGGAAGAACTAAGCTCAGGTAGTTCTTAAGAAGTACCTATCCATGTATCCTAGAAAGAGGGTGAAAGCTGGAGCTGTAGAGTACTTGCTTGCGTTTTCCACCTACGTTACCTAACATGGGTAACCTCGTGAAGTCACCTCCCTTGGGTCAATAGTCACCAGTTTTGATTCAAAGGATGACTTGATCATACAACAAAAAATTGCAACTACAACTACTCGATCGATCGAAAGATCGAAAAAACTTCTGTAATAAGAAGAATAGGAATAAGATTGATCAGCGTGCTAATAAATTGGTGGGATCACCACACCTTTCTCTCCTTTCTATACTCCTACACCTCTAGGGTTGTATTCAGGTTCGGATATTTTTGGTTACGTATATGAAATTTCGAATCTGTTCGGATACGGATACAGATATATATTTTTGGATCTAGTCGGATAAGGATACAGATCTTTTCAAATTTTTCGGATATGGATTCGGATATCCGGATATTTGAATGCGAATACGGATACAAATTCGGATGCGGATATCTGCAGACATATTAGGTTAAATATAGCATTTTAAATTAAATTTCTAATGTTTTATGCTTAATAAATTAATACTTTTATGGTAAAATTAAAATTAAATAATATATTAGTTTATTTATTTTATATGAATTATAAATTATGCAATTAAAATATTGTTTAACATATTATTTTATTAAAAAATATACATAATAGGGCAATAAATATGCATAATTTTCCTTCACATTCATTTATTTTATATTTTAAATATTTATTTATCAATATCCAATTCATATCTGTTTCTCTTAAATCTGATCCGTATCCGTATTCGATTTTATTAAATATGGATACGAATATTTTTTACCGAACTATATTCATATTTATATATGTATCCGAAACCAGAAAACGAATATGGATACTGTAATGCTCATATCCGATCTGTATTCGATCCAAATGCAACCCTACACACTTCCCATCCTCAATCTATTGTACGCGCTCTAGGAGTTCTTTCTTTTTCACCTTTTCTTTTCTTGTACTCAACCTTAGCGATCTTAATGAATTTTTTGTGTAAACCATTATTTATGTTGTTAAGCAATGTGTATGCCATTTCTATTTTCGTTAATTGATATGTAAACCATTTCTATTTTTTTCTTCTGAGGAAAATTTATCGTAACGAATTTAGCGATGATGTATTAACATTTCATTGATATATTGGTTATTCTTTGATGAATGTAGTTCTATCTACTATTAAGTTTCAAAGACTTGTAATTTTATTCTAATTTTTCTGCGTTACGTCATTTAATGACATTCCAAAAGGCATGTTTGCTTTAATTGTAAAAAGGTCTATAATGATGTTTTAAAGTGCCATTATAAAACATGAACAATACAAATTCTTTTATTTTATTAGCACATGTGAGTTTGGGATGTTGGGTTACCTTAACGCCGGAGCCATCGAACGTGGCGGTTTGCGGAACAAAAATTTTCTTACTAGTTTGAAAACGACACGAAGTTAACCCAATGAAAAACCTGGATCTTTTCATAAACCTATGTAGCAAAACTAAATGAGATGAACTACTATGAAAAATGTCTCACCAAACGATCCAAGTCCTTCGGTCTTCTTGTCTCGTCGTTAGCTCCAAGTGACCACCTTGAACATGCTTGATCTTCTTTGTTGGCTTCTTTGGTTCTCCGCGATCGATCTTGCTCTTCGGTCTTCCTTGGTCGTAGATAATCCACCCGAGGGATGTGATCCATGGCTCTAACTCCACACTATATGTCAAGTGGAGCAACTAGAGAACTTGGGTTGCTAAACCAAGTAGTCTAGAATGTAGTGTGATGATCTAAGTGTTTTACTATCTTTTTCTTGTCTCTTCACTTGTTTCTCAACTCATGAGAGGGTAGTGAAAAGGAAGATGATGAAGGTGGAGGAAACTCAAAAGGAGGGAGGAGGTGAAGAAAAATGGGAGCTTAAGAATAATGAAACATGCAAGTGAGAGAAAAATCAACACAAAGGTTTTGTGTATGAATTCTCATGAATAAACAAGTGTATCCATGTTTCAATAGTAACCATAAATGAATAAAGAATTCATTTGTGAACTATTGAAGCCATGCCACTCACCATGCCTCCCTCTCCTTAATTTCCGCCTCATTTCCATTTATCAATAAATGAAAAAGTCCATGATGAGGTGTCCACCTTCTAGAAGGTAATCTGTAATAAAATACGGATTACAGTCTGCTGTAAATACATACCTGCATTCGGATAAAAACACAAATGCCCAAAGAGATAGAATAACACGAAGAACATAATACTAGAATATACATATCGAAATATATATATGTAAACTATTAAATCGATATCTGATTTAATAATCCGGCTCAAACCCGAGCCGGCTAGTATTACCAACTGTCTGATCGAAAGTCCGAGTACAAAGTACATCAATTGATCGAGACCCTGCACGTATCCAATATGGCTATTACATCGTTTTGCCTGAACCAGGGAAACTCTCTGTGTGGGACTCTAAAGACTCGACAGTACGCCGGTTGTGAGTTACGGGATAAATCCATAACCACAAGCACGTCAGTGGCACTAGCTGTACGTAACGGCTACCTGAGCACCTGTCGAAAAGGAAGGCCGACGAGCAAACACATCTGGATCCCTACTGAGCCTATCTGTGATAATCTCCGTACAGTCTGGTCTCTTCGTCTGAGAGTATCGCATATCGGGTCTAGGGGTTGGTAAACGTCAGACCCTAATAATTCGGTAATTCATGCTAATGCGGCTCAGGGCCAATCCGGGAAACTACTGATTAGCCTATCAACAAATCCCAACTGCCTTGGCCAAGATCTTATGATCCTGACCAATCAAATATAGTGCGATATCGACTCCCAATACTGGGAGAGACGAATCCCCGACAATCTCTCACTACCTCCATGTGGCTCGGGACTGCACTCAACCAAAACCTGTTTGCACGACTCAGTAGAGCCGTGGTAGGGTAGTGATCAAAGCACAGTGGGAACTCACACGAGACAAATGACGATCTCAAGTCTAAAGACTAACATGTACTCATGTCACCTGAGAACATCCATCTGACGATAGGTATAGTGCCATATGAAAGTTCTCGGCGAGTCCGTCTGGTGTTCTCACCCTCAGTGAGCACTTGTATACGATCTTAGGTGCGAAAGGCCAATGGTCGCGGGACAATACCATCGCCCCTCGTCGGGGTCTAGAAACGTATACACTAGTCTACTCCAGAATATCAATGCCCAGTCTCGATACTCCCACGACTAGTATAACGTTTTAGAAATCGTTAAGCGAATTTTTCCGTTTTAGGGTAAAATAGTCGGCGTTTCCCGTAAAAACCCAGATATGATCAAATTTCAGTACAGACTTGACTGCACCTAGTTTAACTAGAATAGTACTAGTTTGCGGGCTTTGGGGGTCAACTGAAAATTTTGGTTCACATAGATTTTTTCCCTAATTAAAATATTATTTTAAGTTGTTAATTATGCACTTAATTAGTGGTAATTACATTTTGGTTTGGGTTAATTACTTCTAATGTGAATCTTTGCTAAACCAATCACTAGATTAAGCTTAATCCATCCTTACATAATATCTGGATATTTGTGAATTAAAGAAAAAAATTTAAAAGAAAAGAAAGAGGTGGCATAAGATATTTGTCACGTCCCGAAAGTACGGAATATGACCGGCACTTAAACTACGAACGTCTCGAGGTGTACGTAATCTAAGTAAGCCGAAAACCCAGAAATCCAAACTAAGAAAAGTAGTAGAGTGAAGGAAAACCAACTTAAAACAAGTAGTTTTAATAGCATAAGCCGAATTATGCGGTTTTAAAAAAAAACATCAATATTTCCCAAAAATTTCGGCAGAGTCTCCTTTGTAAATACTGGCCCCCAAACGGGATACAATATGAATAGTATACGAAATCAATAAAAGGCATCCCCAAGCGGGAGCTAGCTCTTCGTCAATCGACGGTCACAACCACACAAGTAATATAATATACAACGCCAACGGCGAGGATCAAAATTCAAAAGGAAACTCAAAACCACAAGAAAACCACATAAATATAACGCGCGACTCTAAGGTCGAAGGAATAACATCACTGGTCTCTATCCCAAAATAATTACATGTTTGGTTGATGGAACTTCTAGATACAACAGAATAATGATATACAAGATATATAATGGGGGTACGATACAAGTAAACCCACCTACTAGCAAGTCACCCGAAGGAAACTATGCCCGCAAGCCGTAAAGAAACCTGTACGGCAAACCTGCAAGAAACTGGGGCACAACGGGGGTGAGTTGCCAACTCGTGAATAGAAAAACATCTACGAAAAGAAATCGCATAAATAACGCACTCCTAGGTCAATGATCATAATATATCCTCAATTATAGATATAATATGCAACCTATAACAAGGTTAGAGTAAATATCTAACCCGAGTGTAATCTCATGTGCCCGTGTCAGTGCCTCAGGTAGCAATATAACATATGAATGAGGTATGACTGCATGAAAACAGAATACATGTAAATGAAGAACTGTTTTCATAATTTACTGAGATTTCCTTTGTATTTTTAAAATGAGATATCATAAATGAAATCAACATAAAACAGTGCCCAGCATCGACACAAAACAAGTGTCCAAATATCTCGATATCTCTGTATCACAATCTCTGTACCTCAATATCTCAAAATCTCAATATCTCAATCACAATATCTAGGGCGCCGTCAATCCAGACCGGCCCCTACCATCCATCTCAAGACCACGACGGTATCCTCCGGATATCCGACGCGTCGGGTAAAATCACCGGTAGGTAGTGCTCCCCTGCCAGGCTCACATCGTCATCATCACGCGCTTCTTGCCCCGGGGTACCTTACCGGGTCCACCATGTACCCGAAACGGTTCATCCGTCTCCTCGAATCGGGTCTCGAAATCCATCAGCAAACTCATGGTGGACGACTCATACATCATGGGAAAACCGCATTTTTTATTTAAAAAGAGAGAAATCAGTTTATATAAGTTTTGTGGTTTTCCCCCCAAATCCAGAAAATTTCATGGAAATCCGAATCCAAATCATCAATAGCATGTAAAACCATGAATATAGGCATAACAATGAATAACAGTATGCATGAAGTAGCAGGTAATAACTACAATGTCTAAACTATTAGCTAACAGGCTATGTCTAGCAATAATATTTTCTAAGGTGTACGTGACATGACAATTACCGATGAAGATGTGTGTGAGCCGGCAAGTAAGTGTACGTGGTACATACGCATCATCGATAATGGTGCTGGTGTCCTAACAGCATGATATCAATAACGGAGTATGAAACATAATATAAGCATGCGATGCGAAGCGATCCACAATAATGAGCGGGAGCTGAATACTAGACGCAACTATAACTAATCTGCATTAATCTAATATAAGTCCTACAAATGGTGCCTTTTGAAATAACACGAATCATGGGATTTTGAAAATAGGGGCTACGGTGTTTTTATGAAAAGATACGTCTTTTGAAATATTCGTAGGATCCCTTGGGCTGTCTTTTAAAATACCCACGATTCGTTAGTTTTTGAAATAGGTAAGAATCGAATCTAATCTAACAACTAAACTAAACTAAAGGGCTAAGCTAACAAGCTGGACTACAGGTAAGGAAACCGCCTAACATCTGGGTCGATCCATATACATATCTGTATATATATTAATCGGTGATCCCGCCTCAATAATATCATATCCGATACCATATCTATAATCAGACATCCCAAGTCAAGAGTGCGGATCAATCATCAAAATATAGCTCGTACTTAAATCCGTCGTACGGCATCCCCAAATCTGGGTACGGGTTAATATCATATTCATCACACTATTAATCTGGTATCCTCTTTATCCAAGATCATAGTCCAGGGTACTGACCTATGTCTAGTACCATACTAATATCCTCAATATAGTCTTGATCTGACTACTGATCGACAGTCTCGTACAAACCGATGTCACAACCACAAAACAAATCTCATCGACTCAGCTCAATCCCAAGTATCGTCCTCATATCCGTATGTGAACACATAGTCCCATATCCATGTGAACACATAACTATAAAGAATCCCATGAGCATATATAAATAGGAATGTATGCAAGTATGTATGTGTGTATGTATGTGTGTATATGTAGTGCAACACTACCCTAGGGTTCGCAACACTAAAGTAATCCAACACACCAATATCCATCCTAACATCGTTATTAATCCCAAATAACATATAATAATTGTTGGTGTGTATACGCATCCGTATACACCACCACGGACTGCGGGGGTGCTATACGCCATCCACCCGACTTCTCCCCGTAGATATAAATCCACTCACCTGGTCCTCGCTCGCCGGTATCGACGTCTCCACGCGCTTGCTTGTTGTCTCGAAGTTCACATGGGGTACCTACATATCATAACGCACCGTGTCGTATTAAAATCCGACTCATGACCCAAAAACGACACGTGAATCCCACATAGGTCAAAACCTATGGTTGCTTTCACAAATCAACCCAAAAACCTTCGACGTCGGCGTACAAATGCCAAACCATCGAGAAAAACTCAAACGTATCAATCGTGGTTTCATAAATCACTAAAAAATATATGAAATACGATGCAAATCATCGAAACCAATAAATTGATCAAATCGGTTTATTTCACAAAACCTAGAAAACACTTAATTACCGTTTTAATTCGAAACTTGACGTTTTAACAAAACTAATGGCCATAAAATCCACTAAATATCATAACTAAGTTATATAAACCATTTCAATAATTTATTCTCATCAATTTGTATAAATTCTAAATTCCTATTTTGAAAAATATCCGATTTAACACTTTTTAGCGCAAAATTCACAATTTAACAATTAACCTTGGTTTTGCATATACTAAAGTATTAAACCACAATTTATAATGTTAATAATGTCATGAAAACCCCATCTAGATTTTCATCTCAATTATATTCATAGTTTATAAAATCCTAGTTTGCAAAAAATATGATTTAGACAAATTAAAAGTATCAATTTGCAAACTAGCAACTAGTTTAGATTTATCATTTTCTTAAGATGATAATCTACACTTTGTAACCATGATTACATGATAAGAACTCTAATTTGCATTCAAAACCCCTTTCTTGAAATTTTAATTTAGCAATTAGAACCATAATTAAACACCGAAATTCATTAAATTGAGATAATTAAATATCAAGTAACAATTGGTTTAAGATTATACCTCAAAAACATGAGATCAAACATCCAACTTGATCTCCAAAATGCTAATTTTGCTCCAAGATCCAAGCTTGTTTGGCCAAAGAATAATGGGTAAGAAATGGATTAGGAAATTAGTGAGGTTTTAGTTTGGATTTTGATGGAAATTTTATGAGATTTTTAAGTGGAAATTGGGATGAAGAATTAGGGTGCTGTTTTTGGGGAGGGCTCGGCCACAGCAAGTTGAAAAAGAGAGAGAAAGTGAAGAGTGAGGATGGGTATAGAAATGTGTAGAAAACATCCCCAACACATCACATATTAAACCCCTTTTAAAATTCTTTTCTTTTAATTTTGTGAAGTGACAATGAGACAAGAATTGTGAAGAGAGGGGGGCTGCAGAATTCGAATGTGGGGAGAGAGAAAGTGGTGTGTGTGTGTAAAGGAGGTGACCATACCTCAATTAATTGCTTGCATGCTTCATGCTTCATTTTCTTTCTTTCTTTTTTCTTTCCTTTGTGATTGGAGAGGGAGAGGGGGAGGGCTGTCATGGTGGGGTCGGCCACATGGGGAGAGGGAGAGAGGGTGAGTTATGGGTGTATGGGTTAGGCAAAAAGATAAATGTATTACCCCAATTCCCATTAACACTAATTTCACCGAAAAAATGCCTTTTTCTTCGATATTTTCTAAACCGTTTTGGAAAACGATTTCGTTTCAAAAACCACATGATAAAATTTTATTTAATGTTTTATGATGCACAAAATTTGTTTCAACTCATTCCAATTTGTAATTTTCCCTAATTAAATATATTAGTGACGGCTTAAAATAATATTAAAATAATTAATTTCGGAAAATTTTTCAGAAAATTTGAAATTTCACCAGTGGCTCAATAAACACCAAATACTAGCAATTACATAGCTAGAATATGTATATTTAATTTTATAATAAAGATATTTGCATTTTGACTTTTTATAGAAAACCCCCTTATTTTACCGTTTTTTCGAAATTTCACCGAAACGATTTTCAAACGTTACAATATTTAGTGCATTAATGAGCATTTATTGCATTTTAGCTAGATTTTTCCACTTTTTTCATAAACCCCCCCTCACTTTGCACCAAGGCCGAGCCTTCCGCCTTGCTTCCCCCCTTCTTCCCTTGCCTCATTTTCATCATTCCAATCTCAAATAAATCACTAAAAATACTCAAATAATCCCACAAACTCATAAATAAATCACTACTCATCATTCTTCATCACTAAGCTTACATAGATCTTCAAGAAAGACATCATTTTGGAGGCTAAATGATGAGTCTAGTTGCTAAATTGTGTTCTTGAGGAGGTATAATTTCTAACCCTAATCTTTAATTGTTGTGTTAAAATCATTAAGCTAGCTATTTAAATGTTTAAATATAGATTTAATTTCATGATTAGATGATTCATGTTAATTTTGTGAAAATCAAGTTAGGGTTTAAGTTAATGATATGGTTAATTGTTAATTAAAGACTAGGAACACTTAACCTAGTGGATGAAAGTTGTTGTTAAGTTCCAAATTTGTCTAATTGAGGTTTTTAGCAAACTAAGTTTTAACAAAAAATATTTGGGTAAGATTAAAATTATGGTAATGGTTTGGATAACTTAGTTGAGCTACTTTGAGATGTTTGTGATCGCTAGAATTGTTTTGACTTTAGACTTGTGCTAAATTGCGATAAAGTTGCTTACTAGGTTTCGGTAAAAGTTGGACGTAAGTTCTAATGGGCGTTGCAATATTCTGCATATTATCTTCCTCGCGATTTATTATGTTGTGAATGCGCGATCGGTACGATTGGGGTCTAGACTTGGTGGTTGCGTAGTTTAGCGATCCTAGCTAGGGTTTTACCGATGTCATGCGCGTTTTGTGCACTAGGTGCACAGTGTATTTTTCTGAGCGTTATCCTTACGTTTCGTTATCTTTGTATCGGCGTAGGATATTTAGCCTTATGTGATGTGTTTGTGAAATTTTAGGATCGCAAGCGGGGACTTCGGACGCTGCGAAGAAAGGGAAGCAGGTGGTCGGATTTTCGTAGCTCGAGATCATCGGTGAGTAGATTTAATATCTACGGGGAAATCGCCCGTATGACGTTAAGCGTCAGGGCTAGATATGATATGATATTAGCCGCATGTTTATATGCACATATAGAGATGGTGCATGAATTTCATTGCATATAGTTACTTGTTATGCCTAAACCCGTATCTATTGTACACTGTACTATTATTGACAGTCCATGTTGCACGAGCACCAATATTATGCTACACACACACTGTCGGTAATTGCCATGATATGCACAACACATGTATTCATATGATATACCTTGCTTTTGGTTAGCGACATAGAGGCATTTATTCTTGTGCGATGGCGCATATGAAATATAGTATACCTGTACACCTACATGCTTACACATACGCCTTACTGTACCTACATGCTAACACATATACCTTGCTATAGTTATATGTTCAGTTTTTTATGATTTATATATATCGGTGGTATAGGACGCTGTTATATATGTATATGGGATTCGGATACTTGGGAACCGCGTGATATATTTAATGACTTGATGCATTTAAATAGCGGACTTTTCCCGTGATATGCGCATATTGTTGTTCTAGGTGCATATGTTATATTACATGGATTTCCGCATTTGAGATATGTTTTCATGCGATTTGGGGGATTTCAAGTGTCAATATTAGTCACTTATATTCCGAGGGATATATGGATATTGGAAACCAATACGTGGAACACAAGTGTCGAGGTTGGGAACTTAGGTTTCGAGGAACGTATGGATATCAGAGAACCGATACGTGGATCACAAGTGTCGATATTGGGCACGTAGGATTCGAGGAACGTATGGATACGAGTATTTTATGTGTCGATGCTAGGCACTAGTTTTCATGATACTTTCGGGTGTCGATATTTGACACTCAGGTTCCATGAGATTTACAGGGCCGCTCTAAGGGCCGATCTGAGGGCCGATCTGAGGATTTTGGGATTTAGGGTGTTGTTGATTTATACCGGGATTTTCCATGCTGATGATTTATGCATGAGATTATTAATTTTCCCGCACTCAGTATGTATTTGATATGCATTTGATTCATGTAGATATAGTACCCTGTTGGTGTACCTTGATCATGATAGTTGCATATTCATATTGTCATACTTATGCTACCAGCTTACATGTGATTGATTATTGCTGTTAGTTGTAACAACCCTAAATTCCATATACAACTTTCTATGCAATTTTTTCAAAATTTAAAGAAAGGAGTATTTTTTCCTGAGCACAAGTTAAATACTTGTTTTGCTAATTAATTATAAGAAGGAGCTTGTAGCTCATTGGTAATACTGTTTCGCCCAATCAGAGCAAAGCTCTGTTGAAATTCAAAATTCAAAATTTTGAAGCAACGCTTCAAATCTCGGGCGCAACGCGCCACATGTCAGGCGCTGATACGTCAGCGCAGCGCCCAAGAAGGCGCGCCCAATCAGAGCAAGGCTCTATTTTAAGCAAAATTAAAAGAAGCAACGCTTCAGTTGCGCAGGCGCTGCGCTGCGCGACACGTGTCAGCGCAGATGCGCTAGCGCAGTTGCGCAGGCGCTGCGCTGTGCGACACATGTCAGCGTAGATGCGCTGTGCTGTGCGCTGCGCGACACGTGTCAGCGCAGATGCGCTAGCGCAGTCGCGCTGTGCGACACGTGTTACGCGCAGATGCGCTAGCGCAGTCGCGCTGCGCTGTGCGCTGCGCGACACGTGTCACGCGCTGGGGCATTTGCGCCAAACGGAAGTAAGATTTTAAAGAAATCTTTCTGTTCTTGTTAAAACAAGAAGATTTTCTTCTGTAAAACAGAAGCCCTTGGATCAAAGATCCAACGGTGGAGAAAATTCCCCAAATCACTCAGAGAAATATCTCTTCAACAAAATTAACTAATTTATGGGCACTATAAAAGAGACCCCAGACCTCAATTCAAAGGAATCAACATTTTTCTTGAAAAAAGTCAAGAGCTTCAAACAGAGAGAGAATTCTGAGAAAATTTCAAAGAAAAAGGTAAAAACCTTCACAAGAGAGAAGAAATCTCTTTTAATAAATCATTGATCTAAAAACCGGATTAATGTTCTTCACATAATAAACAGTGCTTTAAACTTCTTATGAACCACTGGTTCTTTAAAAACAAGAAAGCAACAAAAATAAAAAATAGTGCTTTGCACTTTTATGAACCTCTGGTTCTTGAAACAAAAAGAAAAACTTATTTTTCTTTGATCTAAATTAGATCAAGAAATCAAATAGTGTTCTGCACTTCTCTTCTTGAATCTAAAAGATTCTTAGTGCTTTGCACTTCCAAACTGAGCTGTTGCGCTCTTGAAAGAGCGCCACGTGTCAGCTACAGAACAAGTTGCGCTACGCGCTCTTGAAATAGAGCTTTGCTCTCTGGAATTGACGCAATTCACCAGAGTGCGCCACGTGTCAGCAGCGCAACAGCGCAGCGCACTAGCGCAGCGCACTGCGCCGTTGCGCTTGCGCTCACCAGAGCATGACACGTGTCCTCACCACAAGCGCTTGCGCTCAGTGATTGGCGCAAAGCGCCTGACAAATGCAATGCATTTCTTTTACTGAAGGGCCAGGCCCAATTAAAAAACCAAACAGGCCTAATTAAATTGATGCTCTGCATCATTTATAAATGTGCAAAGTCCAAACAAAATAATAAAAATGCTATGCAGATACCTTGCAGAGCCCAAAATAAATTGATGCTCTGCATCTTTTATGGGCAAAGCCCAAACAAAAAAAATAGAAAATAATGCAATGCATTATTTATAAATGGGCCAAGCCCTAACACAGATCTAACAGACCAAAAACAAATAAAAGGCGTTGAATACTTTTCAACTGGACTTAGCCCAATCATGGCCGTAAGTCCTCAAATTAAATTGACTGAGCGAGATTGCTCCCTTAAATCAATTTATATCCGGTTCGAGGGTACATCTCCGAGCTCCTCTGACACTTCTCGTTGTAATCCTTCAACGATGTCAGAGAGGCGACGGGTCCCAACGACCACACATGAATGTTGGACCGAAACGTCCTTAAACTAATATTCATCCCTAAATGGGAATGTTGGACCGAAACGTCCTCAAACTAATGATGGACCACTACGTCCTTAAACCGGTGATGGACCAAACCGTCCTTAAACTAATAATGGACCATGATCCTACCTACAAGCTTCTTTGAGCCAATACCTGCACCGGAAGTGAACAAGAAGTCGGTCTTCGACCGGCTCACTGCTACGACGACCCCTGTCAACGGGTCGCCCACTACCAAACCGACAGCCTCTGTTATCACCAGGCTAAATCAGAACTCTAAATTGGCTGTCCCAAGGAAAGCAATAACTGCTGCTCCAGAAGTCGTCAAGACGGCTTCCCTTGTCAAAGAGTCAGTCTTTTCAAGACTGACGATTCTTGCTCCCGCCCCTGCCCGGGGATCTGTTTTCGACAGGTTAAATATCATCCCTCAAAGGACAACCTCAGTCTTTGAGAGGTTAACACCAGCGGCGCCTCATTCAGACAGGGGGCAAAAAGAAGCTATCTCAATCTCCGAGCCAGTCCCAACGGCTCGTCGTGCTCGACGTCGCCATTGGCGACGAGTGAAGAAGGCAGGGGGCAACTCCCCCTCATGGCTAACTCCACCGGCTCTAGTGGTGGAAGTCAACACTGCTATTCTAACTCAGAACAGCTTTGAACTGCTGAGGAGGGTACGGAAGAATTCTCCAACCGCTACACTGAAAAGATCTTCTCCGCCTGTGGAGAAAGTCCTAGAAACAAAGCAAGAACAGCCCCCTCAATGGCTGTCCTCAAGAATTTATAAAGTTTGGAGGAGGGTTCAAGACTCCGTGATCGACACGGATCACTCCCGTCAACGAAAGAAGATGAAGGTGCAAAAAGAAAAGGACTGTCCTATTAAACAGCAGAGGACAACGATCACCAAGATGCCCACTGCAACGGCCCCTTCAACTTCAACGGCCAACAAAAGAAGAAGGCCGGAGAAAACCCCCACGCCCGCGGCAAATGCCAAAGGTGGTGAGCCTAAACGCCCTAAGTCCGGGGGCATGATAGTTCATACAGTTTATGTAGCATCGGGAAAGAAGGATAGCCGCATATCAACAGGTCATAGACCGCACACGAGGTCAGTGACCAAGGCTCAGGAGCAGCAGCAGAAGCTCCAAAAAATGATGAATGCTATGGTCGCACTTACAGGGCCAAAAGAAACCCCTGAAACGTCCTCGAACGAGCGTCAAGAACAAGAAACGGACGCTGAATTCCTTCATCGCGTACTAGAGAAGAAGGATAAAGAAGCTGCGGAGCAGGCAGCCAACATAAAGAAAATGGCCCTCCTGTTCCAGGATATGGTGGGTATGATGATTCAAAAAGATCCACCTGCTGAAGATCCCCCGATCATCCTTGAAGACGATAGGGGAGAGACGTCGAATCCTCCGCCAGCTCTGTAAGCAGCTAAAGAAGAGACAATCTCCAAAGCCGATCTGGACGAATACATAGCTCAGCAGATCCGGGTCCATCATGCGACCGAAGCGGCCGGTCAGGTCGTAAAAACGGGACGGCCATATCCAAGTTGGTACGATCAAATCAAGTACCCACCCGGTTACACAATTCCCAAGTTCCATGTCTACAAAGGGACGGGCAATCCTCATCAGCATGTTGCCCAGTTCAGGGCACTCTGTGGCAACACCGGCGGTGATGACAAGCTGTTGCTTCGCCAGTTTGTTGGAAGCTTATCAGATACGGCGTTCGAATGGTACTCTGAGCTCCTGAACGACTCTATTAAAACCTTCGCGGAGATGGAGTTGTTGTTTACTCAGCGTTTTGCAAGCGCCAGTGAACGTACCCCGATGACAGCACTGATTAACGCCAGGGTAAAACCCGGCAAGACGTGGGTTCAGTACGCTATACGATAGCGGAACTTATGGTCGAAGTGTGAACAGCGCATTGAAGAAGCTCCCGCGGTGGGTATGTTTGTGGGAACCCTTGATCCGCAAGCAACCATCTCACAATTCATGATGTTTTTCAAGCCAACTACCTTCCAGGCCTTGATTGACAAACTAGCGCAAATGGATCAAATGGGCCATAAACCCCCTCTTCCAAGGCCGGACTCCCGAAATGACAAAGGGAAGGGAAAAGCGATCGTCGTCACTAATGCTCAACAACAACCAAGCGACTCGAAGCCGGTTGCTCGTCAAAATAATATGCGCCCGTACGTGCCCCTTGAGGATAGGATGGGACGTCCTTATTCCTTTCCCGCGATAAAACGAAGAGGTTATTCGAGCTGGCGTTGCGCAACAGACTCATAAATCTGCCGGATCCAAAACGTCCGTTGCAACCAAATGACGTCAACGAGCCCAACTACTGTCCTTACTATCGAGTACTAGGCCATCCGATCGAAGATTGCTACGTTTTCAAGAATTGGCTTGAAAACCAGTACCGACAAGGCAAGTTCGCGTTATCTGACAAATGGAAGGTGAATCCCCCGCAGCCCCACACCTCTAAGGGGACGAATACGCCGGGGGCAACATGCTCCGTCAGTGAAGAAGCTCCTTGGGAGGTTGTATTATCAGCCAAGACAAAGAGGATGCTAAACGATCTTCAGACATGTCCAGCGATCAAATGGAAGAATCCGTTGGAACTGCAGGTCATTGAAGGGATGCTAAAGCCACGTCCAACTCCAAAGACCGATGGTGGTGGTTCAAGCACTTGCAGCCAGCCATCAAAATCTTCGAAAAAGAAGAAGAAGAAATCTAAGAAACCCGTGAAACCTGGCGACAAGCGCACGGACCTGCAAAAACAAATTGACGCGCTGGAGGAATACAACCAAAAGGCACGGACTCCCATTACGCTCCAAGAATTCCTCAATCACGTTTTTCAAGAAGAAGATGAGGAAGGAAGTTCATCAGATGAATCCGAGGAATATGTGGCGAGCTATCATATGATTTCCCATTCGGTCACAAACGAGGAGGAGACTCCTTGCACTGAAAAGCTGGGGGCAGATCCTGAACCAAAAGTTCTGGGGCCATCAGATGAGGAAATTGACGCATTCCTCAACGAAGCTCGATTGAAAAGTAAAGCTGATCGAGAATGCGAGACGGCTATATTTGAAAGGGCCAAGCGCCAGCGACTTGATGAAGGAGCTGAGACGATCCCGTTGGAGCTAAACACCTCCGCTACCGACAAAAGCCAATTCAAGATGAGGAAAAAGTTTGCTAAGGCCATATCAATGGGCATGAAGCTACCATCCTCTGAAGGAAACATCACTGGTGAAATGGAAATGCACCCCTCCTATTGCTTATATCATCAAAAGATTTCGCACCCCACTCAAGAATGCAAAGCTTTCGATAGATGGTGGCAAGGATATGTTGCTCATCGACAACGCTTTAAGCGGGAAAAGCGTAAAACTCGTCGAGAGCAAAGAAATACGACCGAAGGGCTTAAAAGAAATGCTGGCGATTGTTGCATGGTTAACATCGGTAGATCACAAGTGCCCACATTCGGGAGTGATTCTGATAAAGAACTAGAACTTGCCCCTCTCTTTAAAGAGTCCGCCTTGAGAAAAGAAGAAGAACCGAAGGTTTGCGAAAATATCCGGCTACATAATCGCACGCTGCCCGAAAAGAACCTCGGACTCTCGAACAAAAAAGATAAAGGGAAAGAAAAGGCCACTGAAGATATCGTCTTAGATGACCAAGTGGTGGAAGTGCTAGCTGCCAAAGACCCACCAAAGAAGAATAAGGTGGATTACAACGTCTTAGCACATCTGAGGAAGCTGCCCTCACAGCTCAGCATTCTTGACGCCCTTTTGCTATCAAAAGAGGCGAGAGATTCGTTAATTAAGGCGCTCCAAGACCCAGAACAATTCCAAGCATGCCTGGCCGAGGAAACGATGAAGGATGAATTGGAGGAAGTGCACACGGCCGATGTTACTTTTGGCGATGAAGACCTTCTACTTGGGACGTGCGAACACAATCGCCCTCTCTATGTCTCGGGATACTGCCATGATATAAAGATAGGCAAAATCCTGATCGATAACGGGTCGTCTGTTAACCTACTCAACGTGCGGGTGTTGAAGGAAATCTGCATGAGCGTCCAGCACCTTGCTCGAGACAAGATCATCATCTCCGGGTTTGACTCCCAATCGTCAAAGACTCTTGGATCTGTGATACTGACACTACGCTTCGGGCTACTCGTCACGGATATTAAGTTCCATGTCATAGACGCCAAGACATGCTACAACGCTTTGCTCGGCCGACCATGGTTACACGAGTACAACATCATCCCTTCTACACAACATCAGTGTATGAAGTATTTTAAGGATGGTTTCGAGTATACCGTGACGGGAGAACTGAACCCGTTCTCTGTCAACGAGGTCCGCAAATACGAAGATGCCAAATACTTCTTACCGGATTTCGAAGATACGGAAAAGTGTCACAAGCCGGAGAATAAAACTAACGCCACCATCCCTGTCTTCGGCAGTGATACCGAGGAGGAAGAGGAGATGGTTTATTCGGGTCCGCCCCAACACAACAAGTCGGGACCATCAGCTCCTACATTGATCTTTAGCAGCGACTCGGAAGATGAAGTCCATGCTGTATTTGTAAGCCCGCGGGGGCGCCCCGGCCGTCGATCCGACGCCGGAAACGCGGAAATAAAAACTTTGCAAAACTTGCAACCGGCACCACCGCGCACTTTTCACCCGGATCGGGCCATTAACCTAGCTAACTAGCAAACAAGAAAAGAGTAGAGAAGTTATACCAAGCGATCCGTGTCCTTCGGTCTTCATCTCCACTCCGATCTCTCGCGGAATCTCCGTCCATCATCGTCTCGTCGGAAAGGGCACCACGTAGCCGAAATCTTTTACGGGCTCCCGCCTCTTGACCGAGGCAACTCGGGTGCGAAGTTGGCTAGCCGACGCATCCAAGGCTTGCTATAGAATAGTGTAGAAACTTATCTCTTTGGGGTTTATGAGGTTGCCATTTTGGAGGAATTTGTGCACTAGAATTTTATGGATGGATGCTAAAGAAAAATGAGCATGCCATGGAAAAAGGAGCTCGGCCAATGTATTGTGCTTGCTGGAAAATGAAGCAAAACTCTAGCATGTAAAGAATGTGTGCATCAATAAATACCAAGCACAAAAGGAAAAAAAACTTCACAGCAAACACAAACAAAAGGGGGGCCCACTAATTAAGCATGAAGGAATTAATTCACACACAAATAAATCTCACTCCATGCCCAAACAGTGGCCGGCCCACTCAAGAGGTGGGTGAAAAAAAAGGATTAATTTCTTTTTCAAAGGAGAAAAAGAACAAAAAGAATAATGGTCACACCAAAATCAAGCTCAAAACCTTTCACTAACCATCACCATAAATGCAATGAGATGGACAAGAATGGAATATCATGATTATGAAGCCACACTCATGCAAAGAAACCCCTTCACAAAATGTTAATTGCAAACTTGCAATTAACACCCTCCAACGAAAAGTCCGACCGGGAAGGAAAAAGAGAAAACCGGCCGGAACGGAATACAAACTGGCAACCCCAGAAAACCGATCCCGTAATAAATTACAGGAAAACCCCGCTACTGCAAATACATGCCCGCATTTGTATTCCCAATGAACACAAATACAAAGAGACAAAACTACACTATCTAAAACTAGAATCCGGCTTAAGCCAAAGCCGGCTAGTAAAAACCGTCCGATCACGATCGGTGCAATACCGCACGTATCTGATCGAACCCTGCCATATCTCCATACGGCCTCTACAGCGTTTCGCCCGAAACCTGAGTAACTGAGTGTGGTGGACTCTAAAGACTCGTCAATACTATGGCTGTGGATTTAACCACTAGCACGTCAGAGGTATAAGCCATACGTGACGGGCCACCAGCTATTGACCAAAAGGGACGTCGATGAGCGAACTCACCCTGACACCCTACTGAGCCTGTCAGTGACAATATCCGTACAGTCCGGTCCGTTCGTCTATGAGCATCGCATGGCGGGCCTAGGGGGTTGGTAAAAGTCAGACCCCCAAAAGCGGTACAAGTCGTGTCGGAGTGTAGCCCAGAACACCCTGAGATACTACTGGAATACCTACCAGCAAATCTCCTGCCTTGGCCAAGGACTTTTCATGTTCTGGCTCTCCTCGACACAGCGCGACCTCACCCCCAATACCGGGAGAGACGAACCCCTGCAGATCCGCTCACTGCCTCCATGTGGCTCGGGACTGTACCCAACTAAAACCTGTTTGCACGACTCCTTTGAGCCGTGGTAAGGTAGTAATCAAAGTACAGTGGGAACTCACACGAGACAAATGACGATCTTAGGTCGATGAACTAACCTGTACACATGTCACCAGGGAACTGCTATCTGACGTCTGGTATAATCCCAACTAGCAGGTTCCCGGCGAGTCCTGTCCGGTGTACTCATAACCCAATGAGCACCTGTATACATCTTAGGTGAACCAACTGACACCAGTGGCTTGTGAGACCGGCCACCGCCCCTCGTCGGGGTCTCGACTGTATACACTAGTCTACTCTGGAGAAACGATGCCCTGTCTCGAATCTCCCACGACTAGGGACCTTTTAAGGATGTGCTTGTAGACCTCCAGCTCCCACTTATATGATCGCCCTCATACTGCTGGTGGTCAAGCAAGAATCCAAGGGGCTTTATCAACGTGTAATAGCGACTCGAAAGGTCACCTAAAGCAGTACACGATGATAAAGATAAACCAGATAGCATACTATCATCTCGAGTAAGACTGTCCTACCGGGATAGGTCCTCCCCTCAATCATTGCAATCACGTGCCTGTGATCCAATAATTGACTCTGAGGGCACTATCTCCAACAATCTCCCACTTGCACTCGAGGCTAATTATTGCGATGTCGCATACTCACAGCCCGTGTGATACCGAACACCCAACTCCTCTACTAGTCAGTCTCACAAAGCTCGTTTGCGAAACTATTGCGTTCGAGGAATAGCCTCAGTGAGTGGATCCGCTTTGATGTTTCTTTCTATGTCTCTCTATATCTCATGTTCGCAGAGAAAGCCATCTCCCGAAATGAGCAATACCTGTCTTAGAATGTCTGGATGTCTGATGGGACCTAGCTCATAAATGAACTCCAAATCCAAACTTCTTAGACTGTATCGACAACTGAACTTAATCAGTGTCCTGCGCCATGCCTTCCCTCAGTATCCACTTAGACCATCTGTCCAAAATACTGCCCCTCGTCAGAGGGAAAAACTATAACTCTGACAACCTCTCTGTTATCCAGGTCACCTTGGAAGTCTGGAATGATAACTGTTTCCCGAAGGAGGCTGCCGTTATCAATTCCTTAGAACATCAACTTATGTTCTAAAACTGCTTCCGATTGTTTCTCCAGGATTGGATCAATATCAACTTATTGCACCTACTGCAAGAACAACATCTGGTGTGGTACTTGACATCTCATGATTGACTCAATTGCCTAAGCAAGTGATCTGCCAATCATGCGTATCCCTCTCCACTTTAGTCTGTAAGACACCTTTAGAGAGGGTGACTCCATCACCTGCAGGTACACCACCATGCTAGGAGTCGCTCATTCTAAATACTCATAGAATGCTGTCAAAGTACCCTGATTAGGAAACCACCCAAATCTAGATCTAAAACCATAGATCTAGTTACCAGAATGTCTGATATAATATCCAAGTCCTGTGTAGAGAAACCACTGTGTGACGACCAAAGTATAACCGATCGTAGTATAGGAATATCACTTCCTACTCTGCGTATGTCATCAAATACCAGGACATCACACTCTACTACCTTCTTAACAGATCCATCCCCTATTCTGATGAAGTCAAACCTATGACTTCACATCAGAAATAGATGATCTATCTCCGCTATATCTGCTTTAGTCTATAAATAGACATAAGCCTGATGTCCACCAATGCTTCCGCTGCTCCCACTGACTACGACAACCCTCTGGCAGAGTCATATACACGTGCACTTCTAAAGCTAGTTTAGAACGACGCTATACTCATCCTCCTGCCGGATCTCACAGTCTGGAACAACAGCAATGGCAAGTCTGGGTAAACAAGAACCTCCCTGCCACCGTCCTTGAGCATACCGAAGTACCTCTCGAGTGCCTGAGGTTACCCACCAAATCTGCGGAATGGCCAATGGAATGTCAAACCAGATTGAATCTTTAGGTTCTTATCAAATCTTCAGTAATCGTTTGCGGTTCGGGAATCACTTCCAGTTCTACCATACTTCCACTACTGTTTTCTGAAAAAGTCCATTTTTGTTAAAACTGTGGCGAGTCAAGAACAATATCACTATTGATCTTCCAGATGGTAGAAAGTCAACCCTCGTCATAGCCCGGGTCAACCCACAAACAGCCATTATAGAAACGTGCCTTGAGTTGTCCAGAGTCTGGTTTTAAGCATAAGCCGGACAACTCCCCGTATCTTAACAATATCAAGATATGAACTGTTCTATATCCAAGAAATAGAGGCACTGATTTAATTGAACCAGATTCAAATCATGCAGCTGTCTCCAGTGCATGTCAACTAAATGGAAGAGAGGCCGATCAGCGTTACTCAACTTAGGAGTACTTCCAATTATGAGTAACCTGAAAGAGAAGCTAGTTCTCTTAATCATTACTATCAACTGAATACCATTCACAAGTATCTACATCTTCGATCACCTTGAAGAATCCCGATACTTGCAATACTTGGTTCTCTACTTTACTCTTATACCTATAACTCCTCAAAACTTAGACCCTGTGTTTCTACGAAACACATGTCTAAGAACTAGAGAAGTTAAAAGTAAACAGAATATAGTACGAGGACCAACCCCTCTGTCCTAATGGACACTGGACAATATATAATACTCTGTATAACTCCCCTGAGTCTAGTGACTCATTCACTATGTGTCGTAGGTTGAAAACTGTACTTTTGGTTAAGAAGAATTACACCGCCGCTCAATGCTCCTTACCTAACCATCCACTGATATAGGTAAATGTCATAGACATAATTTCAAAAAGTATATCTCACTCTATAAAAATAGACGTACAGATATATCAATTTGAAATTGGTGCACAACAACGGATATTCAAAACCAAATATTTGCCGACCGGCAAACAACCCTGGTGGCTTCCTCAAATATCACCAATTCCAACGAATCCCGATATAATGAAGATGGTCACCTAATTCCCAATAACTTACTCCCCTTCATCATCTGTAAAACCATACAGATGTGAGACTCATACCTGGTAAATACATACCCTGGAGCAAGTGCCTAATTGGGAAATCAGTTTTCATTTAACAGTACACAGTGAAACTGAAACATTGAGATGTTTCGATGGGGTATCCTGGTATTCTTAGTAATGCCTCTTCCATTAACCAGATTCACGACTGTAACCGTATAATTCTTTGCCATCTTTCCAAATCCCTTTACATGTCTTTAGTCATTACCTTCTGTACACCCCTTTAGGCCAAATGGTTTTCTTCCTTCCCTACCGTTCGGCACCAGCCTATGGTTTGGAAGAAGACTATCCAATAAGCATAATGGGTGTACTGTCCTAATCCTAGGAGCACTCACAATGCGAGAGAAGGTGAGGATAAAAGACAACCGAATGAACTTAATTCATAGGTGATTTAGGATTGACAAAGAAGTACATGGTTTGGTCGTGAACAGCAGTCGCAATTTACTTTGCCATCTTACTAATCCCTTGCTTTGTCTGAACTTAATACCTTCTGTACACCGTTTAGGCTAATTGGTTTTCTTCATTCCCTACCGTTCGGCACCAGCCTAAGGTTTGGAAGAAGACTATCCAATTTGCATAATAGGTGTACTATCTCTTAAACCAAAGAGTACTCGCAACCTGAGAGAAGGTAAAAGGAAAAGACAACTGAATAGTCCTATTCATTTTCTCCAGAACCTGAAACCATCCTCGAAGTCCTTCGAGTTCGTATATAACCATACGATTGTTTTGTCCAATGGAAGTGGACGTTCGTAGTAATACGGGGTGTCCTGGAGAAAAGGGTAAAAGTAGGAGTGGCAATGAGGTTTGCAACTCTGACAATCCAAAAGCCAGTGTTAAGTAGGTTCGGTCAACTTGGTCACTGAGTCATAGTCTAGGGTCGGGTCAATGGTCGCTGCCAAAGAGAGAGAGAAAAGAAACACTCAGCGTGCACTCTAACCTAGATCAGAATGGTTACTAATTTATCTAATCTGGAAACCTCCCACTGTACCGTCAAATTCTCCTCCAAACCTAAAAGAAGAATTAGTCGGGAATACCCGAGGAGTAAGCCAACTCATCAGTGGGAATCGGGATCCAACTATCATCGCATGATAACGTGACGGAATCCGCTCACGCTATCATACTCCAGAAGGTATGCGCATATCTGGCAAGTTTCAGTTCTTTTGAAACTCCCGATGTGGATTTTTGCCCCATGCTCTTATGACCTTGGCGTGAGGTCAAAATATCATAAGTCACATGTCAAGTTCTACCCATCATTATCCTGGTTAATTTGAACCCACCCGTACATACCCTTGACGTAGGCTAAAATAGTAGTACGACTGTCCCAAACCAACGCATCTATCTATGCAACAGATAAATACCCGGCAGCTACCAATCACTATGCCTTGGCGTGAGGTCAAAATACATAGCTTGAATACTACCGAATATTTAACTGAAATGACGGAGGGCTACGAATGGTTTCTGGCGAAAACCTTTAACGTAATGAACTTGATATCGTTGAAGGAACGGATAGCTTTGTAAAAATATAGTGACGAAAACCTTTGCTAAAGAGGTCACTCCCGGTGAAGGGATCTCGGCTCTTTCCCCGTAGAATGAGGTGCAGGATATTCCAAATGAATACCACGATGCAAAGCAAAAGTAATCGGCTATAGTGAAGTTACTGCCCTGACGCAAACTTTTGTCCAAGGGGTCACTCCCGGTGAAGGGATCTCGGCCCTTGCCTCGTCGACTGAGGAGCAGGATATTCCAACTGAATACCACGATGCAAAACAAAAGAGAACGCCCTTGCAATAACAGCTTTTTGAAAAATGTTCCAACAACATCAAATTAGGTTTGTTTAACTTGCATTGATCCGAATCAATGCAGTCCCATCAATTGATCACACCACAAAGAACGAAAATATACTGACGTACGTATATGCCATCCGCATTCGCCACTGGGTCCCGTCATCACCCGTTAGGTTAGCTAACTAACGACAGAGCGGGGACTGTGTTAGTGTATATGCCCTAGAGGCCATTACTGTATCATACTAGCTTGTATATTACTTAATGGAAGCTTGGGATATTCACAGTTGTATATACAATCTTGCTCGAAATGGTAGTATGCTACTTGGTTTGTCTCTGCTTTAATATGTGCATGTGTTTCTTTTAGCATATTGCTGGTATACATATTAGTAGAGCCCTTAGGATCTTTGCTTGATTACCAGCGTTGTGATGGCGCTCGCACTCATGGGAGCTGGGTAATCTATAAGCACATCCTTATACAGGTCCCTGGTCGTTGGACTATCGAGACAGGGCATCGATACTCCGGAGTAGACTAGCGTATGCGCTTCTCATCCCAGTGTGGGAGACGGTCTGTCCCACAGCCGTTAGTACGTCGTACTTGGGATAGTATGCGGGTGCTCGTTAGGTTACGAGTACACTGGACAGGACTCGTCGGGAACTGTTGGTTGGTAATATACCTATCGTCAGTTATCAGTTCCCAGGTGACATGAGTACAGCTTAGTCCGCTGACTTGACACTGTCACTTCGCCTCGAGTGTGTTCCCACTGCACTTTGATTACTACCCTACCACGGCTCAAAGGAGCTGTGCAAACAGGTAGTTTTTGGGTGCAGTCCCGAAGCACTTGGAGGCAGTGACGGTTAGACAGGATTCGTCTCTCCCGGTATTGGGGGTTGACATCGCGCTGTGTCTAGGAGAGCCATTA
The DNA here is from genome assembly GCA_030015575.1 of Agapanthus africanus. Lineage (NCBI taxonomy): Eukaryota > Viridiplantae > Streptophyta > Magnoliopsida > Asparagales > Amaryllidaceae > Agapanthus > Agapanthus africanus. The sequence goes on from CM057337.1 coordinate 238,870,870, forward strand.
CACGAGTAGTCCCTGGCCAGGGCAAGCGAGATATACTGGTAGGTTTCCAGTGTTATCTCAGGGTGTTCTGGGCTACACTCCGACACGACTTGTACCGCTATTAGGGGACTGACGTTCACCGCCCCCCTAGGCCCGCCATGCGATGTATCAGACGAACAGACCGGACTGTACGGAGACTGTCACATACAGGCTCAGTAGGAGTGCAGATGGGGTTCACCTCGTCAGTCTTCTTATCGACATCTACCTGGGGACCGTTACGTACAGCTAGTGCCGCTTGCGGTCTGTGGTTAAACCCACTGCCAGCGTAGTGTCGAGTCTTTAGAGTCCCACACAGAGAGCTATTCGCCTTTAGGCAAAACGAGTAGAGGTCGCATGGTTTTGCGACAGGGTTCGTTCGCATCCGCGCACTTGTGCACGTTTGCTGTCCGGACAGTTTATACTAGCGGGCTTTGGTTTAAGCCGGATCCTAGTATATGATTTGAGATTGGTTTTTCTCAGGGTATTCGTGTTCCTCGGATCACGAATGCGGGTGCGTATGCACAGTTGCTTGAGATTGGGGGAGAGGACCTTGTTTTGGGTTAATGGCATTTGTCATTTTATTAACCCTATTGTTTTTGTGTGGATTATTGTTAATTGATAATTAGCTTAATTATTGTGCATGGTTGTTGTTGACAATTTGACTTCATTGACTTGTTGACCATGTTGACAACTTGACCATAATCATTTCATTTGGAAGATGCTCTTTGATCTTTGCAAAAATGAAATGATAATGGTCAATTCATGATTTATCATGACAATTTTCAAGCTAATTATCTAATTAAAATTATCCTCACATATTAGTGAGAATGGCTCACTATTTTCTCATTCTCTCATTCTATTTCTCTCTCTTGCTCATCCTCTCCCTCAAGCTCTCTCCCTCTCATGAGTTGAGAAACAAAAAAAAGCTTGAGAAAAACCCTCTCTTGATCTTCTCTACTCACTTCTAGGGTTCAAGTCTTAGCATTTCTTGCACTCTAGTTACTCCTAGCTTGGAGTTGAAGCTAAAGGTGGTGGCTTTCGGGTGGATCCTTCTTTGACGGGAGAAGACAAGCAAGGTGATCCTTTTCTACCATACCTAGGAGCAAGGAGAGAAGGACTAAAGACCAAAGGTATAACCTTTCATCACTTAGCTACTTTGTAGTTAGGGTTAGCTAGTTTATGTTTAGCAAAGATCCTCACAAGCTTAGTCCATGTTGCCTAAGTCATTAAAAATCCGATTTTTATTATGTTTTCCGCCTCCCCGTAAGCACCGGGGTGGGCAACACGGACTTACAGTGGTATCAGAGCCTAACTAAACCTAAACTAGTTAAGTAGTTAAGTGTAACGAAGTTCGGAACCGGAAAAATCACAAAACCAAACTTTTACAAAATCCAAGTTTCTGTTAAAATTATTTCTGCTCAAAATGAAAAACTGTATACATGTAAAATCGTCTCAGGGTTTTGTGAATACACCCAAGAAAAACGATACCCCAATTCCTTCAAGTCGCCGCCCTTCCGCCGCATTAAGTAGGTTTATGCGGCGGAACCGCCGCGGATTGTGGTTATCGGCGCATCGTTTTTCGTGCAGAGTGTGTTGTTGTTGGTTTTGGGATTTTTAGGATATATTATATGTACCCAGATTTTCCAGAAAAGAAATTTCCTTTTGGGGTCCTATAATTCCGTATTTTTCCGAACTTCACTGCACTTTAACTATATCGGTTATATCTGTAATGCTTGCATGTATTGAACGTCGGCTAATCGCTATAAGACGATTAGTCGGGGTTATACATGATCTGTGATTGTTATTGGTTTGTGGATATGAATGGATTGGATTGTCGCGGGTGAATGGCCGGGGTGGATGTGAGATGAGCGTTGTTTTTCCTTTCATTCATTTGTAACATGTAAATTGATGTAATAATATTCTTTGTATGGCCGCACAACCGGGTCGGGGTTGTAGCCGTCATTGTATAATTCTTTTTACTGTTTTTGCTCCTAGGATAGACCCATGGAGGGGGTGCACGAACTACCGGGTATCTCGAAGTGCCGAGTGGCCTACTCACGGTGGTGAGGGAGGTTGCTTCGCTTCGGGTGCTTGGCGGGTAGTTTGCCGCACCCGTAGGGGTCTTGGGTGGGGTATTGGCTATTCACCGCGACCGTGTAATCCGCTTTGCGTTGCAGGCTCGAACGCATTGCGGATTCCTAGTATATCCAATGTATTCATCTGTGATCTGTAATGTCTATCATTGCTATATATTTATATATAATAACTATTTAGGCGTTGCTTATGTTTTACAGCCGCGCTAGCCCAGCCCCCGCTCTGTCGTTAGTTAAGTAACCTAACGGGTGATGACGGGGCCCCGTGGCGAATGCGAATGGCATAAGCGTACGTCATATTTTGGTTGTTTTCTGCAATGGTAGGATTAAATGATGGGACGCATTAAAAGAACTAATACAAGAAATAAACCAAGTAAAAGTCGATTGGAACACTTTGAAAACCACTCGGTTCTTTTCAAAACTAAAACTTTTAAACGCGGAGCTTGAACCACTCCTTTTAAAAGCTATCTCGTTCCATCGATTATATCAAGTTCACTACGTTCACGGTTTCGCCAAAACCATCCGTAGCCCTCCGTCATTCCACATGAATGGTCAAAAGTATTCAAGCTATGTATTTTGGCCAAAGTCAAGGCATAGTGATTGGTAGCGTTTGGGTATTCATGTGCAGCATAGATAGATGCGTTGGTTTGGGACAGTCGTGCTGCCATTTTGGCCAAAGCCAAGGGTAGGTACGGGTGGGTCCAAATTAACCAGGAGAATGACGGGTAGAACTTGACATGTGACTTATGATATTTTGGCCAAAGTCAAGGTCATAAGAACATGGGGCAAAAATCCACATCGGGAGTTTCATAAGTACTGAAACTTGCTAGCGTTGCATACCATTTGGAGTGTGATGATTCTGGTAGGATTCCTTCGGTTTTATCACGCGATGATATTTGGATCCCGATCCTACTGTGAGTATATGCTACTCCTCGGGAAAACTCTCACTTAACGATCAATGCTATAAACCTAGTAGGTGCCTAGAAAGGTGTTAGCGGGGCTACGCCCACAGGGAAAAGAGGTTACTTAATTAAGGAACTTCGCGAAAGCGTTGGAAAACCTCCCTCGAAGTACCGACACTGGCCTGGCTGAACGGTTAAGCAAGTATTGTACGGCGAGAATGATCCCGGCTAATCCTTTTCTTTATGGTTTGAGAAGGGATTCGAGAGACAGTGGGAGCCATCCAGTTTAGACAAACTAAAAACCACTCTAAACTTGCAAGAGCATCATGCTAAAGTGTTTCTTTTCTCTCTCCTAATTGCAGCGACCATTCAAGATGACCGGACTTAAGTTACTATTAGATAAAAACATATTGACAGGGCCAAACTACAAAGATTGGCTCAGGAATGTCAAGATGGCTATCACTTATGACAAGCTGGGGTATATACTTACCACCAAAGCTCCCCCTGTCCCAGGTCCCACCTCCAGCGTCGCGGATGTTGAAATCCGTAAGACATGGGAGATAGATTGCGCGAGGGCCAGATGCCTCGTACTAGCCTCGATGGACAACGACCATCAGAGGAGGCACGAGAATATGGACCTAGAGTCCATATTTCTCCATACAAAAGAACTGTATGGAGAGCAGTCTCGTATCGCAAGATACGAAGTGTCGAAGAAGCTCTTTTCGGCAAGGTTGGCCGTCGGATCATCGGTAGCGGACCACGTGCTTAAGATGATCGGCTACATAGAGGAGCTCGCGGACCTTGGGACCACGTTGGAGAATGAACTCTATACTGATCTGATTCTCCAGTCCCTTCCTTCCACTTACGCCCAGTTCATTCTTAACTTCAACATGCAAGGAAAGGAGGTTGAACTTGCCGAGCTTCTAAACATGTTGAGGACTGCTGAGGGCACCCTACAGAAGGGTAGGGAGACATCCACTTTGTTTGTAGGAGGATCTTCCTCTTCTAGGTCCAGGGCGAAAGCCAAGGGCAAGAAGAAGAAAGCCCCCGCCAAACCAAGAGGCGGTGTCGGTAAAGTGGATACGAAGGGAAAGGGTAAAGCAACAAAGGTAGCGGGGAAGCTGGTGGGGAAGGAAGAATGCTTCTATTGTCACAAAAGTGGTCACTGGAAACAAGATTGCAAGGCTTGGAAAGCCAGAACACAGGATTTGAAGCGAGTTGCAGCTTCAGCTTCAGGTGTGTATGTTATTGAAAATTGTCTATCAATAAACTCTACATCCTGGGTATTGGATACCGGATCAGGATCTCATATCTGTAATTCTTTGCAGGCGTTGAGAAAGCGTAGAGTTTTGAAGACAGGTGACATGACCCTCAGAGTTGCGAACGGTGCTAGCATGGATGCTGAGGCCGTGGGGGACTATCACCTGGGATTATCAGATGGACACTTTTTGGTTTTGCGTAGTTGTTATTATGTACCAAATGCAACCTGTAATATCATTTCTGTATCTTTATTATCTAAAGAAGGTTATGAATTTGCATTTGTAAGTAATGTAGTGAACATTCACCTTAATCAAGTGTTGATTGGGTCAGGTACATTGAACAACGGTATTTACGTTTTAAACCAACCACAGGTTTTCAATATCCAGAATACACACAAAAGAAAGTCTCCAGAAATTAATAAAACTTTCTTATGGCATTGTAGACTGGGTCACATCAACGAGAGAAGATTGACTAAGTTACATACTGAAGGATATTTAGATTCGTTCGAATATCAATCGTATGCAACTTGTCAATCCTGTCTCAAAGGAAAGATGACAAAGGCTCCGTTTTCTGGACACGGAGAAAGAGCGAGCGAGCTCTTGGGACTCGTACACAGCGACGTGTGCGGTCCAATGTCTACACATGCGCGAAGCGGTTTTTCTTACTTCATAACTTTTACGGATGATTTTTCAAGGTACGGTTATGTCTTCTTAATGAAACATAAATCCGAGGCTTTTGAAAAATTCCAGGAATATAAGAGTGAAGTAGAAAAACAGACCGGCAAAAGTATCAAGATCCTAAGATCGGATCGAGGAGGAGAATACTTAAGTGCCGAATTCCTGAATTACTTAAAAGAGAATGGAATTCTCTCTCAGCTTACTCCTCCATACACTCCGCAACATAACGGTGTATCGGAGAGACGGAACCGAACCCTATTGGATATGGTACGGTCCATGATGAGTAACGCTGAGTTACCGCGATCGTTCTGGGGGTATGCGCTAGAAACAGCTGCATATCTTTTGAACCGTGTTCCCACTAAGACTGTGCCTACCACACCATATGAGTTATGGAGTGGGAAGAAACCCTATCTTAATCACATTAAGACATGGGGATGTCCAGCTTTTGTAAAAAAGCAGCATGCGGACAAGCTCGAGGCACGCTCAGTACAGTGCAAGTTTGTGGGATATCCAAAGAACTCCAAGGGATATTACTTCTATTACGAAGAGGAACAAAAAGTCCTTGTTTCTCGCCATGCCCACTTTCTAGAACATCAGTTCATAGAAAAAGAATTAAGTGGGAGCGCAATAGAACTGGAAGAAATTCCAGAACCACAAACTATTACTGAAAGTTTAGTGGAACCAGAAGGTTCAAAAGAACAGGACATTCCTACGCCGCTCCGCAGGAGTAGTAGGCAGTCTCATCCGCCCGAGAGGTACTACGGTTTCCTCATTGACGGGGATAGAGAGGACTGCATCCTAGATTGTGATGAGCCTACTAGCTTCCAGCAAGCCATTCAGAGCGTCGACTCGGTAAAATGGCTGGATGCAATGCGGACCGAGATGGAGTCCATGTACACCAACAAAGTATGGACGTTGGACATTGCTCCAGACGGGGTAAAACCCGTAGGATGCAAGTGGATCTTCAAAAGGAAGATTGGTGTAGATGGACAGGTTGAGACCTATAAAGCTAGACTGGTAGCAAAGGGTTTTCGTCAGCGACCTGGTTTGGACTATGACGAAACCTTTTCTCCAGTAGCTATGCTGAAATCTATTCGGATCCTTCTTGCCATCGCTGCTTTCCACGATTATGAGATTTGGCAGATGGACGTAAAGACAGCTTTTCTAAATGGTCATTTAGAGGAGTGTGTCTATATGGACCAGCCAGAGGGTTTCATTCAGGGTGGGAGCAGCGGAAAGGTGTGCAAGTTGCTCAAGTCCATTTATGGACTCAAGCAGGCATCGCGGAGTTGGAACATCTGTTTTGATGAGACGGTCAAAGAATTTGGCTTTATCAAAAATCCAGATGAACCATGCATCTATTGTAGATTTGTAGCGAGAACTGTAGTATTCCTCGTTTTATACGTGGATGACATTCTCTTAATAGGAAATGACATTCCTATGCTACAATCTGTCAAGGGGTTCTTGTCACACAGGTTCTCCATGAAAGACCTGGGTGATGCCTCCTACATTCTGGGTATCCGGATCTACCGTGACAGATCCAAGAGGATATTAGGACTCTCGCAGTCCAGGTACATCGACACCATACTGAAGAGATTCAGTATGGAAGATTCCAAGCGCGGTAATCTACCGGCTTGTCACGGGATCACCCTCTCCAAAGAGATGTCTCCCAAGACTGATTTGGAGAGGGATCGCATGTCTATTATACCCTACGCTTCTGCGGTAGGCTCTATAATGTATGCGATGTTGTGTACCAGACCGGATGTGGCTTATGCACTGAGTGTAGTAAGCAGGTATCAGTCAAACCCTGGGGAGAAACATTGGATAGCAGTAAAGAACATTCTCAAGTACCTGAGAAGGACTAAGGAGATGTTCTTGGTGTATGGCGGAAAAGACCTGCAGATTGAGGCCTTTGCTGACTCCAGCTTCCAGAGTGACAAGGATGATTCCAAGTCCATGTCGGGTTTTGTCTTTACCCTCAATGGAGGGGCGGTGTGTTGGAAGAGCTCCAAATAGGAAACCGTTGCTGACTCGACTATGGAAGCGGAATACATCGCTGCATCTGATGCCGCAAAAGAAGCTGTCTGGATGAGGAAGTTCTTGAAAGAACTTCAGGTGGTTCCGTCCATTGTTGACCCAATACCTCTGTATTGCGACAACAACGGGGCTATAGCTTTAGCGAAGGAACCCAGGTCCCATCAGAAATCCAGGCACATCTTAAGGCGGTATCACCTGATCAGGGAGATCGTGGATCGCCAGGAGATCGAGGTCCGGAGAGTTGCATCAGAGGATAACACAGCAGATCCATTCACCAAGGCCTTGCCCCAGACTCAGTTCGAGCGGCTGATCGAGATGATAGGTCTTCGATACGCCAGTACATGGCCTTAGTGCAAGTGGGAGATTGTTAGTGTATATGCCCTAGAGGCCATTACTGTATCATACTAGCTTGTATATTACTTAATGGAAGCTTGGGATATTCACAGTTGTATATACAATCTTGCTCGAAATGGTAGTATGCTACTTGGTTTGTCTCTGCTTTAATATGTGCATGTGTTTCTTTTAGCATATTGCTGGTATACATATTAGTAGAGCCCTTAGGATCTTTGCTTGATTACCAGCGTTGTGATGGCGCTCGCACTCGTGGGAGCTGGGTAATCTATAAGCACATCCTTATACAGGTCCCTGGTCGTTGGACTATCGAGACAGGGCATCGATACTCCGGAGTAGACTAGCGTATGCGCTTCTCATCCCAGTGTGGGAGACGGTCTGTCCCACAGCCGTTAGTACGTCGTACTTGGGATAGTATGCGGGTGCTCGTTAGGTTACGAGTACACTGGACAGGACTCGTCGGGAACTGTTGGTTGGTAATATACCTATCGTCAGTTATCAGTTCCCAGGTGACATGAGTACAGCTTAGTCCGCTGACTTGACACTGTCACTTCGCCTCGAGTGTGTTCCCACTGCACTTTGATTACTACCCTACCACGGCTCAAAGGAGCTGTGCAAACAGGTAGTTTTTGGGTGCAGTCCCGAAGCACTTGGAGGCAGTGACGGTTAGACAGGATTCGTCTCTCCCGGTATTGGGGGTTGACATCGCGCTGTGTCTAGGAGAGCCATTACACGAGTAGTCCCTGGCCAGGGCAAGCGAGATATACTGGTAGGTTTCCAGTGTTATCTCAGGGTGTTCTGGGCTACACTCCGACACGACTTGTACCGCTATTAGGGGACTGACGTTCACCGCCCCCCTAGGCCCGCCATGCGATGTATCAGACGAACAGACCGGACTGTACGGAGACTGTCACATACAGGCTCAGTAGGAGTGCAGATGGGGTTCACCTCGTCAGTCTTCTTATCGACATCTACCTGGGGACCGTTACGTACAGCTAGTGCCGCTTGCGGTCTGTGGTTAAACCCACTGCCAGCGTAGTGTCGAGTCTTTAGAGTCCCACACAGAGAGCTATTCGCCTTTAGGCAAAACGAGTAGAGGTCGCATGGTTTTGCGACAGGGTTCGTTCGCATCCGCGCACTTGTGCACGTTTGCTGTCCGGACAGTTTATACTAGCGGGCTTTGGTTTAAGCCGGATCCTAGTATATGATTTGAGATTGGTTTTTCTCAGGGTATTCGTGTTCCTCGGATCACGAATGCGGGTGCGTATGCACAGTTGCTTGAGATTGGGGGAGAGGACCTTGTTTTGGGTTAATGGCATTTGTCATTTTATTAACCCTATTGTTTTTGTGTGGATTATTGTTAATTGATAATTAGCTTAATTATTGTGCATGGTTGTTGTTGACAATTTGACTTCATTGACTTGTTGACCATGTTGACAACTTGACCATAATCATTTCATTTGGAAGATGCTCTTTGATCTTTGCAAAAATGAAATGATAATGGTCAATTCATGATTTATCATGACAATTTTCAAGCTAATTATCTAATTAAAATTATCCTCACATATTAGTGAGAATGGCTCACTATTTTCTCATTCTCTCATTCTATTTCTCTCTCTTGCTCATCCTCTCCCTCAAGCTCTCTCCCTCTCATGAGTTGAGAAACAAAAAAAAGCTTGAGAAAAACCCTCTCTTGATCTTCTCTACTCACTTCTAGGGTTCAAGTCTTAGCATTTCTTGCACTCTAGTTACTCCTAGCTTGGAGTTGAAGCTAAAGGTGGTGGCTTTCGGGTGGATCCTTCTTTGACGGGAGAAGACAAGCAAGGTGATCCTTTTCTACCATACCTAGGAGCAAGGAGAGAAGGACTAAAGACCAAAGGTATAACCTTTCATCACTTAGCTACTTTGTAGTTAGGGTTAGCTAGTTTATGTTTAGCAAAGATCCTCACAAGCTTAGTCCATGTTGCCTAAGTCATTAAAAATCCGATTTTTATTATGTTTTCCGCCTCCCCGTAAGCACCGGGGTGGGCAACACGGACTTACAGACTGGACTAGCACGGATGCAAAACATATACAACGTCTACTAATATATATATAATATATATAATTTTCACTCAAGGCGTGATAAAATGCAACACAGAAATGTATAGCAACACAGATCAATACAGATATCTGGGATCCCCGGGTTTCACAGAGCCGCTGAAACCCGACGTTCCCCTGGTCGTGTGGATAGCCTGTGCAATGAAATCTTAGACCCCTACGGGCGCGGCAAGTTACCCGCCAAAACCTGAAGCGAGGCAGCCCCCTTCAGCAACGTGAATGGACCACCCAGCACTTCACGGAATCCGATAACTTGGGCACCCCTCCTGGGTCAACCTGTACCCCCTACGAGCGCGGCGAATAGCCTGCCAATTCTAGAGTAAAGCCCCCTCCGTCTCAACGCCATGAGATGCGGGCTTGTTGCCCTCTAGAACCCGGCTATCCGTGCACCCCTCCGCGGGGTAATCCTAGTACAGAAAGTAAAATATATATACAACGGGTACATCGACCGCAACCTGGTCATGCCCTAAAAGAATAATACAAACAGACAGTGACGGCAGTCCACATGTCGGACGCTCGCCCCGCAATATAAAAGTACATATAAAAACAAAACTGTACTAACATTGCATCCAGGCTATCCCCCACGACCGATCCGCAACAACACAGCACAATCACAGAACATCAACATGAATGTCACGTTCGCAAATCCGTCTAACCGGGCTATAGTAGTTAGACAGGATTTACCGATCGAGTGACATTCACGGTCGCAGATATAAAGTAAATACTGTGAACTGGCATGTTTAAAATATACGATCGAACAGATTTTATCAAGTAGGCCCCAAGCAGTACTATAGCACTTACAGAAAATCTGGGCCCAAAGAAAATATCCCAAAACCCCTATTTCCAAGTCTAAAGCTTACTGGGAAAATATGGTGCCACGATTCCCCTTAACCACCGCGGAACCGCGGCCGAACCAGGGGTTTGGCCGCGTTTCCGCGGTCTAAGTGAGGAATCAGTGAATCGTATTTTCCCATAATTCTTAGAATTGCTTGTACATGTCTCTGCAATAACCTGAAAAATTTTAGGAGCTGAAAAAATTTCAACAGAGAACACATGCATGGAAAATACAGATTTTGGGGATTTTGTTCGATCGGGTTTTAAACACACTAGACCATGCTAGGCTAAGTTAATGGCGTGGCTCTGATACCAATGTAAGCCCGCGGGGGCGCCCCGGCCGTCGATCCGATGCCGGAAACGCGGAAATAAAAACTTTGCAAAACTTGCAACCGGCACCACCGCGCACTTTTCACCCGGATCGGGCCATTAACCTAGCTAACTAGCAAACAAGAAAAGAGTAGAGAAGTTATACCAAGCGATCCGTGTCCTTCGGTCTTCTTTTCCCCTCCGATCTCTCGCGGAATCTCCGTCCATCATCGTCTCGTCGGAAAGGGCACCACGTAGCCGAAATCTTTTACGGGCTCCCGCCTCTTGACCGAGGCAACTCGGGTGCGAAGTTGGCTAGCCAACGCGTCCAAGGCTTGCTATAGAATAGTGTAGAAACTTATCTCTTTGGGGTTTATGAGGTTGCCATTTTGGAGGAATTTGTGCACTAGAATTTCATGGATGGATGCTAAAGAAAAATGAGCATGCCATGGAAAAAGGAGCTCGGCCAATGTATTGTGCTTGCTGGAAAATGAATCAAAACTCTAGCATGTAAAGAATGTGTGCATCAATAAATACCAAGCACAAAAGGAAAAAAAACTTCACGGCAAACACAAACAAAAGGGGGGGCCCACTAATTAAGCATGAAGGAATTAATTCACACACAAATAAATCTCACTCCATGCCCAAACAGTGGCCGGCCCACTCAAGAGGTGGGTGAAAAAAAAGGATTAATTTCTTTTTCAAAGGAGAAAAAGAACAAAAAGAATAATGGTCACACCAAAATCAAGCTCAAAACCTTTCACTAACCATCACCATAAATGCAATGAGATGGACAAGAATGGAATATCATGATTATGAAGCCACACTCATGCAAAGAAACCCCTTCACAAAATGTTAATTGCAAACTTGCAATTAACACCCTCCAACGAAAAGTCCGACCGGGAAGGAAAAAGAGAAAACCGGCCGGAACGGAATACAAACTGGCAACCCCAGAAAACCGACCCCGTAATAAATTACAGGAAAACCCCGCTACTGCAAATACATGCCCGCATTTGTATTCCCAATGAACACAAATACAAAGAGACAAAACTACACTATCTAAAACTAGAATCCGGCTTAAGCCAAAGCCGGCTAGTAAAAACCGTCCGATCACGATCGGTGCAATACCGCACGTATCTGATCGAACCCTGCCATATCTCCATACGGCCTCTACAGCGTTTCGCCCGAAACCTGAGTAACTGAGTGTGGTGGACTCTAAAGACTCGTCAATACTATGGCTGTGGATTTAACCACTAGCACGTCAGAGGTATAAGCCATACGTGACGGGCCACCAGCTATTGACCAAAAGGGACGTCGATGAGCGAACTCATCCTGACACCCTACTGAGCCTGTCAGTGACAATATCCGTACAGTCCGGTCCGTTCGTCTATGAGCATCGCATGGTGGGCCTAGGGGGTTGGTAAAAGTCAGACCCCCAAAAGCGGTACAAGTCGTGTCGGAGTGTAGCCCAGAACACCCTGAGATACTACTGGAATACCTACCAGCAAATCTCCTGCCTTGGCCAAGGACTTTTCATGTTCTGGCTCTCCTCGACACAGCGCGACCTCACCCCCAATACCGGGAGAGACGAACCCCTGCAGATCCGCTCACTGCCTCCATGTGGCTCGGGACTGTACCCAACTAAAACCTGTTTGCACGACTCCTTTGAGCCGTGGTAGGGTAGTAATCAAAGTACAGTGGGAACTCACACGAGACAAATGACGATCTCAGGTCGATAAACTAACCTGTACACATGTCACCAGGGAACTGCTATCTGACGTCTGGTATAATCCCAACTAGCAGGTTCCCGGCGAGTCCTGTCCGGTGTACTCATAACCCAATGAGCACCTGTATACATCTTAGGTGAACCAACTGACACCAGTAGCTTGTGAGACCGGCCACCGCCCCTCGTCGGGGTCTCGACTGTATACACTAGTCTACTCTGGAGAAACGATGCCCTGTCTCGAATCTCCCACGACTAGGGACCTTTTAAGGATGTGCTTGTAGACCTCCAGCTCCCACTTATATGATCGCCCTCATACTGCTGGTGGTCAAGCAAGAATCCAAGGGGCTTTATCAACGTGTAATAGCGACTCGAAAGGTCACCTAAAGCAGTACACGATGACAAAGATAAACCAGATAGCATACTATCATCTCGAGTAAGACTGTCCTACCGGGATAGGTCCTCCCCTCAATCATTGCAATCACGTGCCTGTGATCCAATAATTGACTCTGAGGGCACTATCTCCAACAGTATTCTCTGCTCGACCTTCAATACGAACATTCGCTGATGAAGAGCAAAGTTTGCAAGTCGCCATGGTGCCGTTTAAACACCATAAAGAACTGGATGCACTTAATATTTACAACGTAGAAGAGCTACAAACATTCTACATCCCTCTCAGGCGAGAGAGCGAGAAAGCAATTCTGTTTTACCGCTCTGAAGAAACCAAGGTAGAAAAAGAAATCTGGCATGGCGCGGATTCTATGCTCGACAGGCTTCAGCCTATCCGTCTACCCAGATATTATACGGAGGGTTTGAAAAAGCTGCTGAAACGCCAAGGGATATCCTTCAAGCAGACCGTTCGAAAAGCCAAGTTCTACGACAAAGTCTGGAACATTCCTGGAACTCAACGTAAGCTACCTAATGGGAGAATGGAAACAAAAGGGCTTGGATACGTCCGGTCAAAGAAACGAGAGTTACTACACGGCTGCTACATCGTGTACGACTTCAATGAAGAAGCAGATGCTCAATGGGAGGACGCTAATCCTGAGACAGTAAAAGTTCCAAATGCAAAAGAGTCCAGTCCGTCGTTCGAGGAACAAATGGACAAACTTATAAAGAAAGCTGGTCAAAAAGTCCGAGATGATCACAACCGTGAGACGGCCATCTACGAGAAAGCCAAGACGCAACGCCTTCTCCAACAGGCCGTAAAGAATGAAAATGCCGCTCCTTGTCAACCTGTTATAAAGAAGGCTCGGCGCAAAAGCAGAAATAAGTCGAAAAGCCAAAAAGGCGCTCAACAACAACAAAGCATGGCTAAGAAGCCACGCAAACGGGAGTCGAGCGTTATTGATCTATCCCTTATGAAGAAAATGGGTCGAGCATACTCGTTTCCGCGAGACAAGACGAAGAAGATACTTGACCTCACTCTAAAACATCAGATGCTTACACTGCCGGAGTCTAGATATCCCGAACAAGCGGGCGAAGTCTCACACCCAGACTATTGCTCTTACCATCGAGTAATAGGGCATCCTCTTGAAGATTGCTTCACCTTCAAGAATTGGGTCGAAGATCAGTATCAGCTTGGCAAATTCGCTCTGTCCGACAACTGGAGGGTAGCGCCACCACAAAAACACGAGCTCAAGGTCACGAAAGAAAAACCAGTTCTACATTGGGATTGGAAACGAATTCGTACTTGTCACGTGATAACAATACTAAAAGAAGAATCCGAGAACATAGACAGCCTTCCCTGGTGCCTCGAAAACAGCAATGATGAGGTGATCTCAGAAGTTCCGCCAGCTCCGAAAGAACTGGAGGATGGCATATATACTACTGCAGATAACCTCAAGAAGATTGAGTTGGGATCGGCAGACGATCCGCGACCGACATTCATCAGCGAGCTGCTATCTGAAGAAATGGTGGCTACGTTAAAGGACGTGCTTCTACAGCATAGAGATTGCTTCGCGTGGAACTATTCCGAAATGCCGGGACTAGATCCAGAAATTGTTGTACACAGATTGGCGATATCCCCGGACATCAAGCCAGTCAAACAGGCGCCGAGGAGAATGCGGCTCGAGCTTGAGATGAGCATCAACGCCGAGGTCAAAAAGCTGATCGACTCTGGCTTCATCCAGGAAGTTCAATATCCTGAATGGATCGCTAACATCGTCCCTGTGATGAAGAAAAATAGGACGGTGCGCATATGCGTGGACTTTCGGGATCTCAATAAAGCTTGCCCGAAGGATGATTTCCCAGTACCAGTCACCGAACTGATGATAGACAATACATCCACTCATGAGGTTTTCTCCTTCATGGACGGCTCGTCGGGGTATAATCAGATAAAAATGCATCCCGAAGACCAGAAGCACACCGCCTTCAGGACCCCTCTAGGTATATTCTGTTATAAAGTGATGCCCTTCGGTTTAAAGAACGCCGGTGCTACTTATCAAAGGGCCATGACAAAGATCTTCGATGACCTTATACACGAAATCGTCGAATGCTATATCGACGATCTCGTGGTTAAAAGCAAATCATACGAGGAACATCTCGAGCATTTGAAGACCGTATTTCAACGCCTTCGGCAATACAACTTGAAGATGAACTCGCTCAAGTGTGCATTCGGAGTTTCCTCAGGCAAATTCCTGCGATTCATTGTTCAACACCGAGGTATTGAAATAGATCCGTCAAAGATCAAAGCGATCATGGAAATGCCTCCGCCGAGAACTCTCAAACAATTGCGATCTCTCCAAGGAAAGCTCGCATATATTCGGCGATTTATAGCCAACCTCTCTGGCAAGTGCCGTCCTTAAAGCCACCTGATGAAGAAAGGAACCCCGTTCATCTGGGACCAAAAATGCCAAAGCGCACTAGACGAGATCAAGCAATACCTGCAGAACCCGCCGGTGTTGGCTGCTCCGGTCAAGGGAAAACCCCTCATTCTTTATATAACCGCCCTCGAAGACTCCTTGGACGCATTATGGGCACAAGAGAACGATCAAGGGAAAGAAAGAGCACTCTACTACTTAAGTCGAGTTCTACTGGGGGCAGAAAGTAACTACTCCCCCATTGAAAAACACTGCCTAGCGTTGATCTTCGCGATAACAAAGCTCAGGCACTATGCGTTAGCACATGAGGTCCGTCTCATTTCGAAGGTAGACCCTCTCAAATATCTAATGTCAAAGGCCATATTGACAGGTCGACTCGCTAAATGGGCCCTGCTCTTGATGGAGTTCTCGATAACGTATTAACCTCTCAAGGCAGTGAAAGGCCAGGCCATCGCCGATTTCCTCGCTGAGCACCCGATACCGGCCGACTCCCCTTTAAACTGCGATCTTCCAGACGAACATGCGTTTGATGCGGTCGACGGTGATGATACTCGATGGGAGCTTTATTTCTATGGCGCATCTTCCATGAAGAAGCGCAAACAAAGCACCCCTATAATCAAATCGGGCGTAGGGCTCATCTTTGTAACTCCACAAGGAGGGATAATGCGCTTTGCTTTCTCCCTAACAGAGCCGAGGACAAACAATGAAGCCGAATACGAAGCTCTGATAGCAGGCCTCGAGATCGCCATCGACATGGGAATTGAAAACCTCCTCATATACGGAGACTCCCAGCTGGTCGTTAGTCAAGTAAATGGCGACTACCAAACGTGCAAACCGGAGTTGGTGAGGTACGGCGAAAAGGTGCAACAATTGTTGACCCAAATTCCCTCTTATACTTTGGAGAACATACCGCGTGCGGAAAACAGCAAAGCAGACGCATTGGCCAAACTTGCTAAAGAACTGGCTGACGAGAATCTCGATGACGTTAGAATCATGGTACAAAGCCGTCAAGTGCTTGCCCCAGCAGAAATATCTCCGGAATCATCCGAAGAGAAGGGAGCGACTGAGCAAACGACCCTGCAAGTAAAAGACCGGGAAAAGGCTGAGGATTGGAGAGAAGTCTTCATAGACTACTTTAGGTCCCACCGAATGCCTGAAGAAGCGTCCACAAGACATCAGCTTATGAAACGAGCTCTGTCTTTCGCTTTTGTCAATGATACTCTGTACAAGAGGTCGTTTGATTCTCTGTGGCTGAGATGTTTAGGACCTGACGAAGCGAAAAGAGTCGTCCAGGAGGTTCACGACGGACTCTGCGGTTCTCACCAAGCGGGCCCAAAGATGAAGTTGAAGATCAAACAGATGAGCTACTATTGGCCCACAATGATCCAGGACTGCCTCGAATATGCGAAGTAATGCCATTCATGCCAAATTCATGGGGACTTCATCCATCAATATCCGAATCCACTACATCCAACGGTGGCTAGCTGGCCATTCGAAATGTGGGGGACTGATATAGTCGGCCCCATCGAACCAGCATCGTCTAGAGGACATCGTTTCATCCTAGCGACGACTGACTACTTCTCTAAGTGGGCAGAAGCGGTACCGCTGAGGGAAGTAAAGACGGAGAATATCCTCCATTTTTTCAAGACGCATGTCATATATCGGTTTGGAACGCCAAGACGAATCATCTCCGATAACGGGCCAGCCTACAGAAGCCACAAAATCAGCCGCTTCGCGCAACAGCATAATATAGACTGGAGATATTCCTCAATTTATAATCCGCGAGCTAACGGTCTAGCTGAAGCCTTCAACAAGACCTTGATGAAGATCATGAAGAAAACGGTGTCCCGAAATAAGAAAGACTGGCACGAAAGACTGCAAGAAGCTCTCTGGGCGTATCGAACTACGTTTAAAACGGCCACGAACGCAACGCCATATGCGTTGGTATTCGGTACAGAAGCAGTACTCCCTCTCGAGATAGAATTACCCTCTCTACGAATGGCAGTCCACTACGAGCTGACTGACGAAGAAAATGCTCACCTTCAGCTTGAGGAGCTTGACGCCCTTGATGAAACCCGGCTCATAGCACAGCAAAATCTGGAAGCTTATAAAGCAAAGATGACGCGCTCATATGAAAGATTGAGCCGACCGAGGACATTCCGCCAAGGAGAACTTGTGCTAGTGGTCAAAAGGCCTATGATTCCCAATCGCGCCAAGCGAAGAAAATTCGAGTCAAACTATGAAGGCCCATACATCATAGATAAGGTCTACCAGGGTGCGGCCTATCTACTCATGGACATGCACGGTGAAAGGCCTTTCAGGCCAATAAACGGTCGCTTCCTAAAGAGATACTACGCTTAATGAGCCACAGCCTAGGTCAATGATAGATGACAACGACTATGTCCGCTCGCTATCTTCCTAAGCTCAAGCTTTATAAGCAGTAGCCGGCCTTCTCCATATCGGACCGAAATGTCCTTAAACTAATATCCGACCGAAACGTCTTTAAACTAATACCGCAGCATCCTTAGGCTGACGAGATGAATAAAAAAATAATAAATAAAGAAAAAAAATATAATAAATAAAAACGGTATGTCCATAAGCAAAATGGGCACGGATGAAAACCCGAAAGGGCTACGTGAGTAAAAACAGCAGGGCTACCGGCGAGTGTTCGTGAAAACCCGAAAGGGCGCGACCTCGTAAAAAAAAGAGAGAAAAAGAAAATAAAAAGGAAAAAAAACGGTATGTCCATAAGCAAAATGGGCACGGATGAAAACCCGAAAAGGCTCCATGGGTAAAAACAGCAGGGCCACCGGCGAGTGTTTGTGAAAACCCGAAAGGACGCAATCTCGTTAAAACACTTACAGGATCCTCTCGACCTTGTAAGGAGAAACCACCCGCGTGAGATCCTTACGACTCACAAGGGAGTAACACACTTAGGAATCCTCACGATTCCTAAGGAAAAAATACACTTGCGAGATCCTCACGACTCGTAAGGAGAACTCTCTTATGGGACCCTCACGGCTCATAAGATTTGGAAGTCTTAAGTTACAGAGACCTAAACCTGTGTTTAAGCAACCCCCACAACTTCCGATATTGCCCTACAAGTGGCTCAATACTGACCCTTGTATACAATCCACGGGCGCGAATAAACATTTCCCTAACCAAGTCTCATCCGTGACTGGAGATATGTTCGCATGGTAAACAACCCTTGTAAATCCTCTCGATTTATGAGGAGAAAACCCTCCTGTGGGATCCTTACGACTTACAGAGGAAACGAACACTTAGGAATCCTCACGAGTCCTAAAGAGAAAATACACCTATAAGATCCTCACGACTTGTGGGGATAAATAACTTCGTGAAACCCTTACGGCTCATGAAGTCAAAAGCCTTAGCCGACAGGACCCTAACCCTGGTCGCTAAGCCACCTTTGTTCGACATCGACAGAGGCAGATGATGATTCGCTCCTGGTAATATCCCAGTTGTAGCGGTGCTGATGCCGAAATCGGTTTACAGCGAAAAGCCAATAGGCCGCACATGCATACGAAATAGCCGAAATGATAGGGCAACTTGTAATAAAAAGCAGCAAGTAAAAATATATGCATGCAAAATAGCCGAAATGATTGGGCAACTCGCAATAAAAAGCAGCGAGTAAAAATAAAATAAATAGCCGAAATGATTGGGCACCGTGAAAAATAGCCGGAATAATTGGGCAATCGCGACCTTCGCGATATAAAAGCTGAAATGATAGAGCATCGCGGAGGTAAAACAAAAAAAAATGATGATAAAACTTTGGCCCTACAGATAAGATCACATCGATCCCTGTATACAATCCAAGGGCATGAACAAAGAGAGAACCATACTTTCCTAACAGGCTCCGCCAGAAGAAGAAGCCAAATCTCGACGGTTCAGTCCAACTCCAAAGAAACCAGTGTCTTCAGCAGACACCTCGACTCACGGATACAAACACTCCTTGACGAGAGCCTCCTGATCCGCGTCGACTCGCAGAGCCACCAGTGCCTCCGTGGGAAATTCTCGACTCGTTTCAAACCCCAAGGAAACAAATAATCCTTGGCGCTTGGGAAACAAATAATCCCTAGCAAACTCCTCGATTCACGGATACAAACACTCCTTGATGAGAGCCTCCTGATCCGCGTCGACTCGCAGAGCCACCAGTGCCTCCGTGAGAAATTCTCGACTCGTTTCAAACCCCAAGGAAACAAATAATCCTTGGCGCTTGGGAAACAAATAATCCCTAGCAAACTCCTCGACTCACGGATACAAACACTCCTTGATGAGAGCCTCCTGATCCGCGTCGACTCGCAGAGCCACCAGTGCCTCCGTGGGAAATTCTCGACTCGTTTCAAACCCCAAGGAAACAAATAATCCCTGGTGCTTGGGAAACAAATAATCCCTAGCAAACTCCTCGACTCACGGATACAAACACTCCTTGACGAGAGCCTCCTGATCCGCGTCGACTCGCAGAGCCACCAGTGCCTCCGTGGGAAATCCTCGACTCGTTTCAAACCCCAAGGAAACAAATAATCCTTGGCGCTTGGGAAACAAATAATCCCTAGCAAACTCCTCGACTCACGGATACAAACACTCCTTGACGAGAGCCTCCTGATCCGCGTCGACTCGCATAACCACCAGTGCTTCCATGGGAAATCCTCGACTCGTTTCAAACCCCAAGGAAACAAATAATCCTTGGCGCTAGGGAAACAAATAATCCCTAGCAAATTCCTCGACTCACGGATACAAACACTTCTTGACGAGAGCCTCCTGATTCGCGTCGGCTCGCAGAGAAACCAGTATCTCCGCGGGAAATTCCCGATTCGTCTCAAATTGCAAGATGAAGCCCCAGGCAGCAGGAATCAAAAAGCTTGCTTCCTGAACAATGGGACCCTACAAGTCGATCCAAAAAGATTTCTTGCATACTATTCACGGGTCTCACTCTCCAAAGTCGAATCTCGACAAGGAGGGAAACAACCGCTTACGGGCCCTCTCGACTCGTAAGAGGGAAAAATTCTCTTATAGGATCCTTACGACTTGTAAGAGAAAACACACTTAGGAATCCACACGATTCCTAAGGAGAAAATCCACCTATGAGATCCTCTCGATCCGTAGGGAAAAAAGTCTCTATAAGACCCTCACGGCTCATAGAGTTGAAAAGTCTTAGGCAGCAGATCTGAACCTGCGGCCTAAGCCATCGCTATCTCTTGGAAAAAACTAAGTTATCTGCCAATTATGTTTATCAAAGATAACATGCTGATAATAAGAGAAGGCAGAAAGAAAAAGAGCATACAAGACATTGCAAAAGAAAATGTGTATCTTTATTCATTGACTTCAATCAAATACAAGATGAATCGTACAAAAGAATAAAGAATGGATACATATTATTTAAAAGGAAAATTTTACAAATACATTGATACAAAGGCAGCTATTGGGAAGGAAGCGTCTTAAGTAGCTTTATCAGTTGTTCGTACACTTCCTTCCATGCCTTTTCCTGATTGGCCACCACTGCCAACTCCGCCTCCACTTGGGCCCGTTGCTATGCGACAGATGCAAGCTAATCCCTGACGGCCTGATGAGCAGCTTCACGGCCTGGAGTGTCATGCTCGGCGACATCAAGTGCCCGCTTCAGTCTCAGCCCATTTGAGATGCGCTCCAAAAGGCCCTCGAAGACGGCCTTTACCTCAGCGGCGTTTGCCTCAACTTCAGCACGCAGGCGAGCAGTTTCGCTTGAAGATTCTTGGCACTCCTTCAGCCTCAAAGCTGCTTCTTGTTCCAAATGACGGAAATGAGAAGTGCTTTGCTCGAGCCATGCTCCCCGTTGAGTGCTTACGGCTAAAGTCTCGGGGGATAGGCGCATCGACTCCAGCTGATGAAGGCGGGCCTCAATCTCCCGACAATGGTTAACCCAAGAGGCGACAATGCCCTCGTCATGGAAGGTGGCAAATATCACCAACATCGGGTTAACCGTCGTAGCGAAGTCCTCAGCGGATGTAGGAGCCTCGACGTCGAGTTCCTCGATGTAGTCGCTCAACATGCGCAGACTATTCGCCGCACCTTTTGGGGACGAACGTCTCTGGGAAGGGCCGCCCGGTATTGTAATACGAGACTCAAAAGGCACCGAGACTGGAACGACAGCTGAAAAGGACAAAATGTGATTAGATGATGATTCAATAGATACGGAGAAAGTCATTGATAAGATAGTTTACTATACCGGTTGAAGCAGGTAGCAAGGTCGGAAGGGCCGGTGGCGCAACCGATCTTTCTTCTTCCCCTTCGATTTGTAACACTGCGGTCAGGACAAGAGAGAGTTAGAAATAATTCTACCACTGAAAAACAAAGATATCAATCGGGAACGGTACTCACCAGCGCCACCAGAGGGGGAGGCGAATTCAGATGGGAAGGAGAAGTGTGGGAGCAACACTTGATAGAGATGGTCAAAAAGTACTCCTGAAAGACACAACAGTATAACTTTAGTACACAAATTATGCGTCTGGAAGATAAGATTAATAAATTGCAAACCCATACCTTCCAACATCTTCGAGGGTATGCGAGAGGGTTGAGAGGTGACCACCGCCAAGGCAGTCGTTGAAGGCGCTCCCTCGAGCAGTGGGGCATCAGCGCTGACTGCACCCGCGTTACAAAAAAAGGTAAATTTGTCAGAAAAATTATGAGGTAAAGAAAGAACACTAACTTGGGATTTACCTGACGAGCTGCCGGCTGAAACGGAGGCGTTTCCCTCCTCTATGGACATGAGGCCACCGCCCGTGGCCTCATCACCCGACTCGATAGGGACCGTTGTCGTGCTCGCAAGACCTGGAGATGGCGGAAGATCGTACACGGGAAGGGCAATGATTGGAGCGTTGCCGGACTCTTGGGAGAGAGGGGCTAACTCTTTCCCAAGAGTCGTACCCATCTCACCCGCTACTTCTTCGGGCTCCGCCGTCTCCATCGGCTCATCCACCGTCACCACGAGGTCGCCGGCCTCAAGCGCCTCGTCCGCCATCACCCTCGGTTCAATTGTAATGATCATTTCATCTGCCGCCATTTCAGGCTGGGCATCAATGACCCTCTCAGCTGAAAACCCCTCAAGCTCCATTTCGGGCCCCGAAGCCTCCGCGACGTTGCCCACCGTCGGCTCAGGCTCGGTAGGAGCTGCCTCCTCTGTCTCCTTGGGATCAACGGTTTCCGCCTCCCCCTCGATCGGACTTGGCCCTGCAAGATAAGAGATGTAAGGACCAATGGCATTAAAATTCTTATAACAAAAACTCTGAGAGAAATATTACCTGAAGCGGATTTACCGTTTGCACTTCGAACTACGCGCGCCACCTCTCTGCGGGCAGTGGATAGGGCGACAGGGGCCTCTTCGGATGGAGTATCAGCGCGAGGGACGGTGCTGGGGCCCGCTCCCACAGCCAAGGAAGCCCTGTGCGTCTTCGCCTCACGCCTTAGCCGCTTTCTTTCCTCCCGAGCTGTCACAATGGACCTCTGTGACGCCTCTTTCACCGCGGCGTCGTCATCCGTAAACAAAGACATCTCCAGAGCCTTTAAGGCGTCTCTCATCGGCTCCTCAAGACGGACTTCTTGCGGTAACCCCGAGGAAGCAGGAATGTCGGCACCCGGTAGGACATCTGCATCACTTGGCGGGAGTGGCATTGAGGTTCCTGTGATTAAAAGGGAAAGGTTAGATTGACCATAACACAAGGGAAATGAAAACTTAATGAATCGAAACTTACTAAGGCCCATGGATGCTCTAAGACGTTCCTCCTCCTGGAAAGTCTTCAGAGAAGCGGCAATGGCTTCTTCATCAGTGATGCCTGTTGAAAGAAAAGAAAGAAAAGCGTTAGTCAAAGGCAATGAAGAGGATATGTTGCAATAAAGAAAAGGCGACTAGTAGTTACCTGATTGCGCAAGCTTAGCTAGCCACGCGTCACGCCTCGCCAACCACGCTGAAGCTTCGAGAGCAGCTTCCAAGTCTGTATCGTCCGGCGGTGGCATCACTAATCCTTCGTTAGTCCCGTATTCGATCAGGCCCTCGGCATAGGGAGCATGGGGTTCCTGACCGAACACGACGTCCGCAGCGAAGAGCGACTTCTTTTTCTTTTGCCCTCCGACCCTAGGCTCACGTGGGATCGACTTCCGCTTAGCAGCCACTTTGGGACGACGGGTCCCGATGTCCGCACCCACGCCAGACTCCGGCGAGGATACAACCACTGTCTCCACTGGAGCACAGGGTGCGGGAGGTGCATCTGTGATTTCAGGGAGTGGCAACTCATGTGGAGGACTTTGCGCACGCGATGGTCTGCCCCCAGCATCTTTTAGAGGAGGAACCACCGGGTCCTTGGCACTAAGGGAGCGTTACGGTCGGTGCCGGGAGGTGCACCTTTACGGTCGATCAACACTCGCCTCTCTTCCTTTATAACGGCCCCCGTCGCATGATTGTACCACTCTTTATATACATTAAGGAGTCATGGAGCGTAGGCCGGCGCGCTGATGAAAAAACGAGAACCCGTGTTCAGGCGCATGAAGTGATGCAATGCATTCTCTATCCCTTCTTCATTGGCAGCAGGTTCCAGTAAGAAAGCTTCCAAGGGTACCCCTTGATCGTAACCCAGTTGTTGGGCGAAACGATGAGGGTTATATCTCATGAAGATTGCCGCACCGCCCTGCCTGAAGACTAGGAAGCCTGGTCTAATAGAATACAAGTGGAGGGTCTCCCGGGCCGTCAACACTGAAGCTCCATCCTTAAAGGAGTCCTGTAATGGTCGCACCGCGGTGGTGGACGCTTTTCCAATGGTTAATACCTTGTCAATGAAGGACATCCCGACTCCAACGGTGTGAGGGCGAAGCAGTAAACCTCTGGCGTTCCGTGGTGAAGGGGTCACGATTGATGCGCCAATCAACTGAATGATGCGAGGGAAACCACACTTGTCAAAAAACGAGGGCCTTTTATGCATTCCGAAGACACCCGCCGTATGTAGCTCGAGCCACGACATAAAGTAGTGCATCGGGAAGACCACGTGCAATACCCCGGGCTCGTTAGCATCCGCTGCTCGGCTGAGACCATGATATAGGTGCGCCAAGCCAGCAATCCCAACAGCCACCTTTACCCCGATGGCCATCCGGTGGGCTGGGTAAAAGACAGAGGGCCGCATACGATGAGAGTGCATTGGGATCGCAAACCAGCTCAGCCACAATCCAAGAAATCCTAAGAAAAAGGCATCCTCATCCATCCCAGGGGCCGCAATTTCTGCAAATGACATGGTAGGGAAGTCCGGAAGAAAAAAACCCTTTTGATCTATCTCCTTCTCCGGTAGGTTGTCCACACCTAGACCGAAAGGGTCATCCAGAGTGGTAAACATGGCAGCCTCTGATGAGAGGACGCTTGGGCGAAGGAACCGAGCGATGAAATCTTCAAAGTTAACCCCCCGACTCCCATGTTCGATAAAAAGAGATTCATAGATGTTCAACACCTTAATCAAGCTTGGGAATTGATGTTGAACGGCATTCTCCGGTGTAACCCCCCTTACTACTGGCCTAGCACCAAAGACGTACACATCTGTTGGGAGCAGCTCCTCATAATGTTCTCCCATGACTGGTAGACCAGATACCTCCGTGAACTCCTCCAAAGAGATGGACACTTTCCGATCCATGGCAAGGAAAGTGTGGGTGGGAATGTTCCACTGCTCCAGGAAAGCCTTAAACCACCAGGTGGGGAGCGTGGGATACTGGAAGAGAGAAATGTAGACCGCGGTGTACAATCCTAATCTTATCAACTGCGACTTTTTCGTCGACAGGATGTACCGGGCCCATGGCAGGTAGCCAATCGGATGGCGGGGGATCAGACCAATGTTATATGATTGCCCCCAGGGTCTCGCCTCGCCCTGACAGATACGACGTCCTAGGATATCCAAGACCATAGGACGTTGGACCGGAACCGCATCCATAGCGGGATGAAGAAAGCTGTTCGCGGTCCAATCCACCTTCTCCACGGCATACTGCACCGAGGGTGAGGTAGCATAATGAATCGCCGTGATGGGCTCAGACGGCACTGGGCATGTGAAGCTGTGTCGACCCATAATGATCTGGTTATACCAGGACCCCCAAAGGTGGAGATTCTTGTACTCCGGGTCGTATTCTCTAATCATGGTCAGGACTTCACGGTCCAAGGGCGCCTCGAGAAATCCCTCCTCCGAGCGGACGAACGGGAATGAAGTGTCTAGAGACATGATCGCTGCAAAAGAACAATTTAGCCGTTAGTGTTGTAATTCCAACGTTTGGCGTCTAAAAAAGAAAATGCATTAATTAAATTAAAATTAATTAATTACACCACACAGCAGTGCAGTGAGTAGGAGACCAAAGGAGGACCCACAAAATCTGGATGACAATATGTCAGTTAATAAGACAACCTCATCATTGGATGAGATTGTCAGTTGGTCCCCAGGAAAACATTCCCATTTATAAAAAAAAAGGGGGGGAAGAATCCCTAGAGTCAAGGAGAAAATCTTCTCTTTCAGAGCAAAGCTCTGTCACAAAGTGACACTTGTCAAACTCTGGTCCCAGGGAAATAAGATTCCTTAAAGAAGCATGGCTCTGTGGTAATAATGGAAAAGGTCCATCAGAAAAAAATTTACACTTAAAAGAATTAAAAATTTTGGAATCTTGAAAGATTCATGAAAAACTTATAAAAAGATTCTTCATTTTTCAAATCTAAAAGAGCTATTTTTGGATCTATGAGCAAAGCTCTGTTCATGGGTTAAAACCCATGAACAAGATCCCTGTAGATCTATAAGTTTTTGAGAGCAAAACTCTGTTTATGAAACCCCAATGGGGATCTCTTTAGATCAAAAGATCTGTGAGAGCAAAGCTCTTTGGTTGAGATTAGGTTAAATTAATTTGATTTAAATTAATTTTTTCCTAAAGTTTCTGACTTTAGAAATGAGCAAAGCTCTGAAGTTCTTGAGTGAGAGCAAAGCTCTGGAAAATAAAAATCTTAAAACGGTAAGATTTTTCTAAGGGCCAGCGGTCCTATTTATAAGGCGCTTGCGCCCCTTGAGCCCACCCCTTGATCCAATGATCAGGAGTTTGCCACCGCTGCACTCACGTGTGCGCCACGTGAGCGCAACGGTGGGGGGAATTTGTTTCGCCCAATCAGAGCAAAGCTCTGTTGAAATTCAAAATTCAAAATTTTGAAGCAACGCTTCAAATCTCGGGCGCAACGCGCCATATGTCAGGCGCTGATACGTCAGCACAACGCCCAAGAAGGCGCGCCCAATCAGAGCAAAGCTCTATTTTAAGCAAAATTAAAGGAAGCAACGCTTCAGTTGCGCAGGCATTGCGCTGCGCGACACGTGTCAGCGCAGATGCGATAGCGCAGTCGCGCCGCGCTGTGCGCTGCGCGACACGTGTCACGCGCTGGGGCATTTGCGCCAAACGGAAGTAAGATTTTAAGGAAATCTTTCTGTTCTTGTTAAAACAAGAAGATTTTCTTTTGTAAAACAGAAGCCCTTGGATCAAAGATCCAACGGTGGAGAAAATTCCCCAAATCACTCAGAGAAAGATCTCTTCAACAAAATTAACTAATTTATGGGCACTACAAAAGAGACCCCAGACCTCAATTCAAAGGAATCAACATTTTTCTTGAAAAAAGTCAAGAGCTTCAAACAGAGAGAGAATTCTGAGAAAATTTCAAAGAAAAAGGTAAAAACCTTCACGAGAGAGAAGAAATCTCTTTTAATAAATCATTGATCTAAAAACCGGATTAATGTTCTTCACATAATAAACAGTGCTTTACACTTCTTATGAACCACTGGTTCTTTAAAAACAAAAAAGCAACAAAAATAAAAAATAGTGCTTTGCACTTTTATGAACCTCTGGTTCTTGAAACAAAAAGAAAAACTTATTTTTCTTTGATCTAAATTAGATCAAGAAATCAAATAGTGCTCTGCACTTCTGTTCTTGAATCTAAAAGATTCTTAGTGCTTTGCACTTCCAAACTGCGCTATTGCGCTCTTGAGAGAGCGCCACGTGTCAGCTACAGAACAAGTTGCGCTACGCGCTCTTGAAATAGAGCTTTGCTCTCTGGAATTGGCGCAACTCACCAGAATGCGCCACGTGTCAGCAGCGCAACAGCGCAGCGCACTGCGCCGTTGCGCTTGCGCTCACCAGAGCATGACACGTGTCCTCATCACAAGCGCTTGCGCTCAGTGATTGGCGCAAAGCTCCTGACAAATGCAATGCATTTCTTTTACTGAAGGGCCAGGCCCAATTAAAAAACCAAACAGGCCTAATTAAATTGATGCTCTGCATCATTTATAAATGGGCAAAGCCCAAACAAAATAATAAAAATGCTATGCAGATACCTGCAGAGCCCAAAATAAATTGATGCTCTGCATCTTTTATGGGCAAAGCCCAAACAAAAAAAATAGAAAATAATGCAATGCATTATTTAAAAATGGGCCAAGCCCTAACACAGATCTAACAGACCAAAAACAAATAAAAGGCGTTGAATACTTTTCAACTGGACTTAGCCCAATCATGGCCGTAAGTCCTCAAATTAAATTGACTGAGCGAGATTGCTCCCTTAAATCAATTTATATCCAGTTCAAGGGTACATCTCCGAGCTCTTCTGACACTTCTCGTTGTAATCCTTCAACGATGTCAGAGAGGCGACGGGTCCCAACGACCACACATGAATGTTGGACCGAAACGTCCTTAAACTAATATTCGTCCCTAAATGGGAATGTTGGACCAAAACGTCCTCAAACTAATGATGGACCACTACGTCCTTAAACTGGCGATGGACTGAAACGTCCTTAAACTAATAATGGACCTCCACGTCTCTAAACTGGAATATGGACCACCACGTCCCTAAACTGGCGATAGACCACCACGTCCCTAAACTGGAACAATAGTGCCTCCAAATGCTCTTTTGCCGGATCTAAATGATCCCGTTTAAGTTGATCTTAGTCCCAAACACGGCTAACGTATCCTTAAACATTCAAATGGACTGTAAAAATCCAAATTGACTTTGGTTCAAGGGTACATCTCTGAACTCCTCTGACATCTGCCGTTGTAATCCTTCAACGACGTTAGAGAGGTGACGAGTCCCGATGGCCAGATATTAAATGGATTATCATGTTAAGTTGATCCTAGTCTCAAACAGGACTATCGTATCCTTAACGAACGTTTAAGTTGATCTTAGCCGCAACGCGACTAATGCATCCTTAAACTAAAAACATCAAACCCAAATCTAAGTAAATACGGATTTGGACTAATCCACGTCCTACAGACGACGGCTTAACTTAGTCTCCGTATACAATCCACGGGCAACCACAAATAAAACAAACATCCACGACACGAAGTGAAATTCTGGAGAAGGAGAAAGTTGTTACCGCGATGCGGTAGCGTAATTAACTGCAGGGGCTTGCGCCTGCAGGGAAGAGCGTCCCCACAATCAAAACCCCCTCAAACGAGGGGAAATCTGACGAAGTCTGCTACATCGGCCGCATCCGTCTAAACCTCCGATACACGGTGCCATAAATCAACTTGGCATCTTCGGAGAGGTGGACGGATAAAACCAAATAGCATCTGCCCCGAATCTCAGCGTCAGGACATCGCAGTCTTGTGCGCCGCCTTTCGGAGGGGAACAAATACCTTGCACTGCTGAACCAAGCCACCAGAGTTCAAATCGCATACCCCACATTATTTTTAATATTGATTTTTTTAAACCTTTAGAATACTAAGGGTTTACACATGCATATCTCACAAAAACCCAACTACATTCAAAAATGTAACATTGCCAAGCTACAAACAACAGCGTTAACACTACATTATAACAATATAATACAACTTTAAAAGCTACCTTCTTATTCTGTCTATTCTATTTCTCCCTTATCTTTGGGACTTACCGAGCGATTTGTTCGCTGACGACATTCTCTTTCTTTCTTCTTTGAATGTCGTCAGTGTTGGCTATAGTGCCCTCAAGGCAATTATCATAGTCGCGGACTTGTGATTATGATGATTGAGTGAGGACCTATACCGATAAAACAGTCTTACTCAAGATGATAGTATGCTATCTGGTTTGTCTTTATCATCATGTTGATAAAGCCCATAAGATTCTTGCTTGACTACCAGCATTGTGATGGCGATCATATACGTAGAAGCTGGGGGTCTATAAGCACATCCTTAAATGTCCCTAGTCGTGGGAGTATCGAGACCGGGCATCTATACTCCAGTGTAGACTAGTGTATACTGATCGAGACCCCGACGAGGGGCGGTTGCCAGGTCTCACAAGCCATTGGTGTTAGTTTGTTCATCTAAGATAGTATACAGGTGCTCATTAGGTTATGAGTACACTGGACAGACTCGCCGGGAACCTGCTAATTGGTATTATACCTATTGTCAGATAGCAGTTCCTAGGTGACATGTGTACAGATTAGTCTGTCAACCTGAGATCGTCATTTGTCTCGTGTGAGTTCCCATTGTGCTTTGATTACTACCCTACCATGGCTCAAAGGAGTCGTGCAAATAGGTTTTAGTTGGGTACAGTCCCGAGCCACATGGAGGCAGTGATCGGATCGTCGGGGATTCGTCTCTCCCGGTATTGGGGGTTGATGTCGCGTTGTGTACGGATGGCCATAACCATAAATCTGTGGCCACGGTGGAGTAGAATTATCGATGCAGGATCGATAGTTTCTCAGGTGGTGATGGGTTTCATACCGACACTAAATGTCGCGTTGTTGGGGGTCTGACTTTATCCACCCTCCTAGACTCGATATGCGATACTCTTAGACGAACAGACCGGACTGTACGGATATTGTCACTGACAGGCTCAGTAGGAGTTCAGGATGAGTTTGCTCGTCGGCCTCTCTTTCTTTCAATACCTGGGTAGCCATTACGTACAGCTAGTGCCGCTGACGTGCTTGTGGTTAAACCCACTGCCAGCGTATTGACAAGTCTTTAGAGTCCCACACAGAGGGTTTCCCTGGTTCTGGCGAAATGATGTAGTAACCGTATTGGATACATGCAGGGTTCCGATCGATTGATGTACATTGTACTCGGACTTTCGATTGGACAATTGATAATACT
The DNA here is from genome assembly GCA_030015575.1 of Agapanthus africanus. Classification (NCBI taxonomy): domain Eukaryota; kingdom Viridiplantae; phylum Streptophyta; class Magnoliopsida; order Asparagales; family Amaryllidaceae; genus Agapanthus; species Agapanthus africanus. The sequence goes on from CM057337.1 coordinate 238,901,095, forward strand.
AGCCGGCTCGGGTTTGAGCCGAATTATTAAATAAGGTATTGATTTAATAATTTACATATATGTATTTCGGTATGTATATTCTAGTATTATATTCTTTGTGTTATGCTATCTTTTTGGGTATTTTTATTTCGGTACGAATGAAGATATATTTACAGGTGAATGTAATCCGTATTTTTTACCGGATAACATTCTAGAAGGTGCCACCTCATTTCTTGATTTGACCATTTTATTAAAATGGTAAATGAGGTGGATATTAGCATGATGAGGTGTGGAGACAACCATGCTTGCAATAGTGCACACAAATTAATTGTTAATTCATTTGTGTTCACTATTCAAGTATGGTAGGATTTTAAAATTGAAAAAATGCATTTTACAAAACCTTTCATGCTGTTTTTCTCTTTCCAAGGTAAGCTTATTTTGGAAGCATGAAGGTTTTGTTCATTGTTTTTCTTCTTGAGCTCCTCCTTCACCATTTGTGTTTCACCTCCACTAGCTTTCATGCTTTGCTTCCACCTTCATGAATTGAGATAGCTAACACTAAGAAACATTCACACTACATCCTAAGCTCTCTAGGGTAGCATCCTAGAGACCCTAGTTGCTCCGTATGCATCATGTCGTGGAGATAGAGCCGGAGTTATATCCCTCGGGTGGATCATCGGAGATGGAGGAAGACCGGAAACCAAACATCATCAAAGCATCACGAGGAGCTTGGAATGAAGACCGAAGGACACGGATCAACTCGGTATAACGATTCTAACCTCTTCTTAGTTTGCTAGTTTAGGGTTTAAGGTCGATCCGGGATTCGGGCAACAGTAGTGCCGGTTTAGAAAATTTTTGTTCCGTATTTCGGCCGCGTTTCGATGGCCAGGGCGCTGCCGTGACCCAACATAGTATCAGAGCCACCCTTTAAACCCCTTACTAGCTTGTTTAAACGTGCTTGAAAGATCGATCGACGGAAATTTCCAAAATCACGATTCCATTTTTCTGTTCTCTGTCGTTTTTCAAAAGTGTTCAAAAAATATTTTCCAGTAGCTTAAAAATCCGTGCAGGTGATTTTATGGGTACAGAAAAATTTGAACCCCTGAAGCCTCCAAAGCGCCGCGGAACCGCTGCACTTACCCCCCATTGGCGGCGGATCCGCGGCCATTTAGTGGCTACGGGCTTCGAAATTTTTCCTATAGCACCCTGACTTGGAATTATGATTTTTGAAGTATACTGTCTTGGCCCAGGTTTCAGTGAAGTGTTGTTTTTGCTATTAGGGCCAAATTGGAATTTAGTCGATCGATATTTTAAGTGTGCGTTTAATAGTACATACATTTCTATCTGCGGCCGTGAATGTCACTTGATCGGTAAACTCGTCTAATTGCTATATGTCTTTTAGACGGGTTTGCGAACGTGACATTCACGTTGATGTTCTGTGTTGTGCTGTGATGTTGGTTGGATCGTCGTGGTGGATAGCTGTGGTGCAATGTTAGTACAGTTTATTTCATTTGTACATTTAATATTGTGGGGCGAGCGTCCGACATGTGAACTGCCGTCACTGCCAGTTTGTACATTTTTCTTTTGGGGCACGACCGGGCTGAGGTCGATGTCACCCTTGTATATTATTTTCTTTTCTGTACTAGGATTACCCCGCGGTGGGGTGCACGAATAGCCGGATTCTAGAGGGCAACGGGTCCGCATCTCATGGCGTTTGGATGGAGGGGACCTTACTCTAGAATTGGCGGGCTATTCGCCGCACTCGTAGGGGGTATAGGTATGACCCACGGAGGGGCGCTCAAGTTACCAGATTCCGAGAAGTACCGGGTGGCCCATTAACGTTGTTGAAGGGGGGCTGCCTCACTTCTGGTTTTGGCGGATTACTTGCCGCGCTCGTAGGGATCTAGGTTTCATTGCACATGCTATCCACACGACAGGGAACGTCGAATCTCACTTGCGGCTCAAGTGAAACTCGGGGCTCCAGATTATCCACCATTCTGTATTGCTTCTGTGATGTTTCTGTAATGTTGCTTTATATCATGCCTGGGACGATTGTTATATATATTTATATATATACTAGTAGATGTTGTATATGTTTTGCACCCGCGCTAGCCCAGTCCCCGCTCTGTCGTTAGTTAAGTAACCTAACGGGTGATGACGGGACCCAGTGGCGAATGCGGATGGCATATACGTACATTTTATTTTCGTTTTTTTCTGGTGTGATTAATTGATGGGACTGCATTGATTCTTATCAATGCAAGAATATAACAAACCTATATATGATGTTGTTGGAACCAAGTTTTTAAAACTGACATTACAGACGTTCTCTTTTGCTTTGCACAGTGGTATTCGGTTATGAATATCCAGCACCTCATTCGACGAGGTAAGAGCCGAGATCCCTTCATCGGGAGTGACCCCTTGAGTAAAAGTTTGCGTCAATGTAATAACTTTACTATAGTCGTTTTCTTTTGCTTTGCATCTTGGTATTCAGTTTGGGATATCCTGCACCCCATTCGACGGGGAAAGAGCCGAGATCCCTTCACCGGGAGTGACCTCTTTAGCAAAAGTTTTCGCCACTATATATTTATAAAACCACTTGGATTCCTTCAACGATATCAAGTTCATTACGTTAAAGGTTTTTCGCCAAAAACCCGCCGTAGCCCTCCGTCATTTTAGATTAGTATTGCTTAGTATTCGTGCTACGTATGTCGTGCATTGCCAAGGCATAGTGTGCTGTAGCTCTGTAATGCTTTTCTGTCGCATGGATATGTGGATTGGTTAGGACAGTCGTACGGTTATGTTGGCATTGTCAAGGACTCGTACGGGTGGGTTTAACGCTATCAAGATAATGACGAGTTGAACTTGACTAGGACTCTTTGATATGTTGGCATTGTCAAGATCACTTGGGTCCTAGGGGTAAAAACTCATATCGGGAGTTTCAAACATAGAGGAAACTTGCCAGGCTTGCGCATACCTTCTGGAATGTGGTAACTTGAGTGGCTTCCATCAAGTTACCATACGAAGATAGTTAGATCCCGATTCCCACTGATGAGTAGGATTATTCCTCAGGTGATTCCGACTAATTCTCCTTTTAGGTTTGGAGGAGAATTCGAGAAAACAGTGGGAGCCATCCTGATTAGATAAAATGATTAACCATTCTGATTTAGGTTAGAATGCACGCTGAGTGTTTCTTCTCTCTCTCTCTCTCTGGCTGCAACTATGACCCGACCTAAACTAAAACTCATGAACCAAGTTGACCGAACCTTCTTAAAACACTTTGGCTTTTGGAATGCCACGGTGTCGCATACATCATTGCCACTTCTATATCACCTTTGCATTTTTCCAGAACACCTCGTATCACTACGAACGTCCACTTCCATTAGATAAATCCATCGTATGGTTATATACGAACTCGAAGGATCTAATTCGAGGATGGATTCTGGTTCTGGAGAGATTGAATAGGATTATTCGGTTGTCTTTTCTCTTTAACTTCTCTCAGGTTGTGAGGGCTCCTAGGATTAGGAGATGGTATACCTATTGAGCTTATTGGATAGTCTTCCCCCAGACCATAGGCAGGTGTCGAACGGTAGGGAAGGAAGAAAACCAACAAGCTTAACTGTGGTGTACAGAAGGTAATAAGTAAAGACATATAAAGGGATTAGAATAATGGCAAAGGAAATTGCGATCACCATCATTCACGACAAAAAAATCGTGTATACCCCTGCCACTCCTACATCTACTTTTCTTTTCTCTAGAACACTCCCTATCACTACGGATATCCACTTCCATTGGATTTGCCATCGTATAGTTACATACGAACTCGAAGGAATTCGTTCCAGATTCGGGGATGGTTTCCGGTTCAAGAGAAATTGGATAGGATTATTCAGATGTCTTTTCTCTTTACCTTCTCTCAGGTTGCGAGGGCTCTTAGGATTAGGAGAGTACACCTATTACGCTTATTGGATAGTCCTCTTCCAAACCTTAGGCTGGTGCCGAAGGGTAGGGAATGAAGAAAACCAATTAGCATAAAGAAAGTGTACAGAAGGTAATAAGTAAATACATAATAAAGGGATTGTAGTGAGGGCAGGTAAGTATATGGTTACTGTTATGATTCAGGATAGTGGAAGAGGCATTACTAGGAATACCAGTTAACCCTTTTGAAACATTTTCATATTTCGGTTTTACTGTGCGATGTTAATTGAAAACTGGTTTCCCAATAAGAATCTAACTCCAGGGTATGTATTTACCAGATCAGTTCTCACATCTGCATGTTATTGCGGATGGTTTGTGGGAGTAAGATATTGGGGATTGGGTGATTAGATCCTTATTATATCGAAATTCGTTGTAATTGGTGATATTTGAGGAAATCATCTGGATTTTGCCGGATGGCAAATATTTGGTTTTGAATATCCGTTGTTATGCACCAATTTCAAACTGATATATCTGTACATTTATTTTATAAAGTGAGGTATAACTTTTTGATATTATGTCTATGACATTTACCTATATCAGTTGGTGATTAGGTAAGGTGCATTCAACAGCGGTGTAACTCTTCTTAACCAAAGTACAGTTTTTCAACCTACGACGCACAAAGTTTGAGTTATTGGACTCAGGGGACTTATACACAGTATTGTATGTTGTCCAGTGTCCGTTAGGACAATAGGGTTGGTACTCATACTATATTCTGTTTACTTGTGACTTCTCCAGTTCTGGACAAGTATTTCGTTGAAATGCAAAGTCCAGATATTGAGAAGTTATAAGTATAAGAATAAAGTAGAGAACCATTTGTTGGAAGTATCAGGATTCTTCGAGGAAGTCGAAGATGTAAATACTTGTGTTTGGTATTCCGTTAATAGTGATGATTTGAGAACTTACTTCTCTTTCAGGTTACTCATATATGGATGCACTCCTAGATGAGTAATGTTGATTGTCCTCTTTCCATTTAGTTAATATGCACTGGAGACAGCTGCAAGATTTTGAATCTGGTTCCAATTAAATTAGTGCTTTTGTTTCTATATTAGATATATATAGAATCAATTTATATCTTGACGATGTGAAGGTATAGGGAGTTGTCCGGCTGATGCTTAAAATCAGAATCCGGATAAACTCAAGGCACGTTTTAGTAATGGCCATTTGTGGGTTATCCCGGGCTTTGACAAGGGTTAACTTTCTACCATCAGGAAGATCAATATTCATGTTGATTCTTGACTCGCCACAGTTTTAGTAAAATGGATTTTTTCAGAAAACAGAAGTGGGAGTATGGTAGAACTAGAAGTTATTCTAGAACCACAAACGATTACTGGAAATTTAATAGAACCTAAGGATTAAATTGGATTTGATGTTCCATTAGCCACTCCGCAGATTTGGTAGGTAACCTCAGACACCCGAGAGGTACTTCGGTCTTCTCAGAGACGGTGACAGGGAGGTTCTTGTTTACCCAGACTTGCCATTTGCTGTTGTTCTAGACTATAAGACCCGGCAGGAGAATGAATATAGCGTCATTCTAAACTAGTTTTAGAAGTGCACGTGTATATGACTCTGCCAGAGGGTTGTTGTAGTCAGTGGGAGCAGCGGAAGTATAAAGGGCAAGTAGCTTATGTCTATTTACAGACTAAAGCAGGTATAGCGGAAATAGACCATCTATTTTTGATGTGATAGTCATAGGCTTTGATTTCATCAGAATAGGAGATGATCTGTTAAGAAGGTAGTAGAGAGTGATGTCCAGGTATTGGGATGACATGCACTTGATAGGAAGAGATATTCCGATCGGTTATACTGTGGTTGTCACAAAGTTGTTTCTCCACATAGGATATGGATATAATATCAGGGTTTCTGGTTACTAGATCTATGGTTTTAGATCTAGATTTGGGAAGTGTCCTAATCTGGGTACTTTGACATTATTCTAAAAGAATTTTAGAATGGACGACTCCTGGCATGGTGGTGTACCTGCAGGTGATGGAGTCACCCTCTCTAAAGGTGTCTTACAGACTAAAGGGGGGAGGGATCTGCATGATTATCATATCACTTGCTTAGGCAACTGAGTTAATCATGAAATGTCGAGTACCACAACAGATATTGCTTTTGCACTAGATGCAATAAGCAGATATATTAATCCAATCCTGGAGAAACATTGGAAAGCAGTTATTGAACATAAATGGATGTTCTAGGAATATGATAACGGCAGCCTCCTTCAGGAGACGGTTATCATTTCAGGCTTCCAAGGTGACCTGGATGACAGAGTGACTGTCAGAGTTATAGTTTTTCCCTCTTCTGAGGGACAGTATGTTGGACAGGTGGTCCAAGCGGATACTGAGGAAAGGCATGGCGCAGGATACTGATTAAATTCAGTGGACGATACAGTCTAAGAAGTTTGCTGGAATTGGAGTTCTTTTATGAACTGGGTCCCATCAGATGTCCAGATAAATTCTAAGACATGTATTACTCATTTCGGGAGGTAGCTTTCTCCGCGAAGTTGAGATATAGAGAGATACAGAAAGAAACATTAAAGCGGATCCACTCACTGAGGCTATTTCTCGAACGCAATCATTTTCACAAACGGGCTTCGCGAAACTGATTATTAGAGAAGTTAGGTGTTCGGTGTCACACGGGCTGTGAGTATGCGACATCGCAATAATTGGCCTTAAGTGCAAGTGGGAGATTGTTGGCTATAGTGCCCTCAAGGCAATTATCATAATCACAGACTTGTGATTATGATGATTGAGTGAGGACCTATACCGATAAAACAGTCTTACTCAAGATGATAGTATGCTATCTGGTTTGTCTTTATCATCATGTTGATAAAGCCCATAGGATTCTTGCTTGACTACCAGCATTGTGATGGCGATCATATACGTGGGAGCTGGGGGTCTATAAGCACATCCTTAAATGTCCCTAGTCGTGAGAGTATCGAGACCGGGCATCGATACTCCACTGTAGACTAGTGTATACTGATCGAGACCCCGACGAGGGGCGGTGGCAAGGTCTCACAAGCCACTGGTATTAGTTTGTTCACCTAAGATAGTATACAGGTGCTCATTAAGTTATGAGTATACTGGACGGACTCGCCGGGAACCTGCTAGTTGGTATTATACCTATTGTCAGATAGCAGTTCCCAGGTGACATGTGTACAGGTTAGTCTGTCGACCTGAGATCGTCATCTGTCTCGTGTGAGTTCCCACTGTGCTTTAATTACTATCCTACCACGGCTCAAAGGAGTCGTGCAAACAGGTTTTAGTTGGGTACAGTCCCGAGCCACATGGAGGCAGTGATCGGATCATCGGGGATTCGTCTCTCCCGGTATTGGGGGTTGATGTCGCGTTGTGTACGGATGGCTATCACCATAAATCCATGGCCACGGTGGACGAGAATTATCGATCCAGGATCGATAGTTTCTCAGGTGGTGATGGGTTTCATACCGACACTAAATGTCGCGTTGTTGGGGGTCTGATTTTATCCACCCCCCTAGACTTGATATGTGATACTCTTAGACGAACAGACCGGACTGTATGGATATTGTCACTGACAGACTCAGTAGGGATTCAGGATGAGTTTGCTCGTCGGCCTCCCTTTCGCTCAATACCTGGGTAACCGTTACGTACAGCTAGTGCCGCTGACGTGATTGTAGTTAAACCACTGCCAGTGTATTGACGAGTCTTTAGAGTCCCACACAGAGGGTTTCCTTAGTTCTGGCGAAATGATGTAGTAGCCGTATTGGATACATGCAGGGTTCTGATCGATTGATGTACATTGTACTCGGACTTTCGATTGGACAGTTGATAATACTAGCCGGCTCGGGTTTGAGCCGAAATATTGAATCAAGTATTGATTTAATAATTTACATATATATATTTCGGTACGTATATTCTAGTATTATATTCTTTGTGTTATGCTATATTTTTAGGTATTCGTATTTCGGTACGAATGCAGATATATTTACAGGTGAATGTAATCCGTATTTTTTACCGGATAACATTCTAGAAGGTGCCACCTCATTTCTTGATTTGACCATTTTATTAAAATGGTAAATGAGGTGGATATTATCATGATGAGGTGTGGAGACAACCATGCTTGCAATAGTGCACACAAATGAATTGTTATCACTATTCAAGTATGGTAGGATTTTAAAATTGAAAAAATGCATTTTACAAAACCTTGCATGCTATTTTTCTCTTTCCAAGGTAAGCTCATTTTGGAAGCATGAAGGTTTTGTTCATTGTTTTTCTTCTTGAGCTCCTCCTTCACCATTTTTGTTTCACCTCCACTAGCTTTCATGCTTTGCTTCCACCTTCATGAATTGAGATAGCTAACACTAAGAAACATTCACACTACATCCTAGACTCTCTAGGGTAGCATCCTAGAGACCCTAGTTGCTCCGTATGCATCATGTCGTGGAGCTAGAGCCGGAGTTATATCCCTTGGGTGGATCATCGGAGATGGAGGAAGACCGGCAACCAAACATCATCAAAGGATCATGAGGAGCTTGGATTGAAGACCGAAGGACACGGATCAACTCGGTATAACGATTCTAACCTCTTCTTAGTTTGCTAGTTTAGGGTTTAAGGTCGATCCGGGATTCGGGCAACGGTAGTGCCGGTTTAGAAAAATTTTGTTCTGCATTTTGGCCGCGTTTCGATAGCCGGGGCGCTACCGTGACCCAACAGTCAGGTGATCTGGACACTCCGGAGATCGAGCCCACTAGTGAAGACTTGGACCACTTCATTAAAGACCCAGAGCTTTAGTTCATTGTACACTTTTATTTCAGTACTTTTCCTTTTCTGTTATGCCATTGTTTAGGCATTACTTTTATCCAGTTGTATTTACTTTTCCGTGCATTGTACAGAAAGAATGTGAATAAATAAATTTGATATTTTATTATATCTTGTCTCTTGTGCATTTACTTTTATATTGTTTAGATACGCTTAACGTATTTACTTCACAATAAATACGTAGCGTCCCCGTCGCGTCCTCTGCTCGTATAATGGGAAGCGGGGCGTGACAGGTTTTGTTGGTGGCCCATGAAGGTTAGAGTTGTCTGAAATCCTATCATGCAGTTCTGTTCTGCATGAACAACCTAAGCAATATAACACAAAAACCAGCAACTAAAATATTCTTTGCAATTCATATTCCTTGAATCTTATCATTCCATATATTTTGAATCTGTTCTAACCTAAATTTTTCTTTCAAGGTTATGGATTCTCCGAATAACACCAGCACCAACTTCAACAACACTCCACCTCCACTACCAATCACACCTGTCGTTCCTGCTCCACACAACAAGCAAACGGTTCTGCTTGAGGCAATCCGTAGCCTCATAGAGGGACGGCAGCAGCTCTTGAACCGTCCCAAGGCTGAAGCATCTGGGGTAAAGCAATTCAGAGCTTTACATCCCAAACAATTCTCAGGAAATGGGAGCCCACTGGAAGCTGAGGAATGGGCTTAGAGTATTGAGGATGATCTGGCCGCAGCACAAGTGCCAAAAATAGGTTGGGTTCGTGTTGCAAAATTACAGCTCACGGACAATGCACGGGTCTGGTGGAAGGCGAAGAAAGCCGTCTTGACCAACCTATCGAATGAAAGACTTTCCGAGACATGTTCGACGCAAAGTACTTCCCTAAGACTGCCAGGTTCGACATGGAACAGCAGTTCATTCATCTGCAACAAGGTTCGATGTGGACCAAGTCGGTAGATGAATATGACGCTGAGTTCACCATACTTAGTCGATTTGCGGCACACCTGATACCGACGGATGAGATCAGAGCCCGTCGATTTCAACAAGCTTTGGATTCGGAGATCCAGGCTGCATTGGCCACAGAAGATTTTTCGACTCATGAATCGGCTCTGAAAGCTACCCGAAAATACGAGGCAGTAGTAAAGAAGAAGGGCAGACCTCAATTTGCCGGAGTGAAGCGCCCTGCCAATCAGATGGCAGGAGGAGCCTCTTCGGGGCCAGCTGTTGAACTCAGAAGACTGGAGGAAGCCAATGATCAGCCAAGTCCCGATTTTTGCTTTTATTGCAAGAGGGAAGGACACTTGTGGAAGGACTGTAGGCGTGCAAAAGTCCTATACTTGGTTTGTGGCGCATCCAATCACAGAATTGGAAACTGTCCTTATAGACGCAACCCAGCTCACACACCCACCAACCACCCGCAGCGACCAGCTATCCAGACCCCTGCAACTCGTCATGCACTCCCAGCACCACCTCCACGTGGATTTCATGCACAGCCAAATCGCCAATTCCATCAGACACTGAGGAACATGCCTCGAAGACAGAGGAATGTGCCTCCAGCTAGGAGGAACGTGCCACGGTCACAGGCTTACACCTTAATAGCCATGGAAACCAAGACAGTTGACCAAGATAACACTAGTAAGTCTCCTTCACATTTTAAAACCTTTTATCACTTTATTATTTTTTCATACACTGTCAGTATTTCAGTCACCAAATTTTCCTTGAATCTATTACACTTTCCTTTTACAAATTTCGAGGACGAAATTTTTTTAAGGAGGGTAGAATGTAACAACCCTAAATTCCCTATACAACTTTCTGTGCAATTTTTTCAAAATTTAAAGAAAGGGGTACTTTTGCCTAAGCACAAGTTAAATACTTGTTTTGCTAATTAATTACAAGAAGGAGCTTGTAGCTCATTGGTAATACCTTGCACTGCTGAACCAAGCCACCAGAGTTCAAATCCCATACCCTACCTTATTTTTAATATTGATTTTTTTAAAACCTTTAGAATACCAAGGGTTTACACGTGCATATCTCACAAAAACCCCACTACACCCAAAAATGTAACATTGCAAGAGAATAGATGAACCGTCGTGGGGGATTCCGGCCGCCTGACTCGGCCGGAAATCGGCCAACTCGACCTCGACTCGGCTGACTCAGGCCTCCGACCGAATCACGACCGAGTCGGCCGATTCCGGCGATGACCCCAACATGAAAATTGTGTATTTTCACATTCCCTACACATCTGTATATTTATTTCCTCAGACCATTTCCAGAGCTCTTTTAAAACCACATTTACTCCACTTTTAATATATTTTTAATATATTTTATTACATTTTTCATTTTAACCTTTCACCTACCCTAACCCTAGCCTAACCCTATAAATACAACCCCTAAACACTACCCCCTCACTCCAAAATTCTGATCAAAACTCTCAAGAAAACCCTAGTGAAATTGTGTACAATTCAAGCTAGCAAAGGGGCGAAACTTCGGCGAAATTCCAACGACAACCCTAAGAGCTTCCGGCGACGAAACGACGCACCGACGCCTCCTACCGATTCCTCTTCCTCCCTTCTAAGCTCTAAGCCAGTAAGTCCCACTTCCCCCTTCTCCACTCTTTCTGAAAATACGGAATTACAAAACCCGACGGAATCGGAGCAAATCCGATTTCCTATTCGTTTTCTTTCTAAAACTCTCACTTTTCTTTAATACAATCTTGTTAAACCATTACATGTTGACTATTAAATACTAACTAATCATATTGAATAAGTTCCATATCAAAAGAAATTGCTATTTCCATTTTACTGTACTTTTCATTAAAACACCATATAGTTTCATTTCGCCATTTAAACCATCATAAACTTGCTATACTTTTAAATAGATCACGAGGTAATGACCTACCTCCTCACACATTCATATGCAATATAGCACAATACTTTCGGGATACATAGAATACGGGAAGACGACACTTTTTCAAATAAATACCATTACTAATAAAACCGTTTTCTAAAAGATTAAGTATTTTACAAATCTTTGCAAAGTGCCGCTACAACCCAATTTGGGAAACCCGTTCGGGATGGTGCGGATTATCGCACATCCGTGGGCTTAGTAGTGCGAAATTCAGATCTCCGCAAGGAGCATTTGGTCTCGAAGATTTAAAATACGAATATCTTAAGAAAATGAGATTTATAGAAATATAATATATATATATATATATATATTAAAATTATTTTTATATAAATATATATAGGTAACATTAAAATATCTATTTTGTAATAATATAAATATTCTAACTCTTTTCAAAAAATCACAAGAATCACTTTACATTAATATACCATGAATTCCATACAAGTCAATATTACAAATAAATACCCTTTATTATGAATTTAGGATATTTTCACTAAAAATATCACAATATAAAATCTATATTCATTACAACTCTAAAGACGATTAATGAATACTTGGGGTGTATTTGAAAAGTATATAAAAGTATTTTTACATAAAAACCCCTCAAGTTCTATAAATTACCCTAAAGGACCCTAGTAAACATAGGTTTATGCGGGACCAATCTCTTGAGCCTCAAGGAGCCGGGGAAGTGGGTGCTTGCCTATCTAAGGTAGACAACTTAACAACGGTGTTATCAATACGGTAATCGTCTTTGAAAAAGACACAAATCCTACCGCCCATATGCAGCGGTTACCGATATTATCAAAACAATCAGGACTTCAATTTACTTTTCTAATTGTCTGACTCAGACTGAGTCTCATTAATAATCTGACTTGAATATAATTCAAGTACAATCTACAATTTACAATCTACAATCTGAAATCTACAATAGTACAATTCAACATGGATCCATTCAATCTATATTGACTGAACCGAACCATGGATATACTTCCATTTACATGATTCTCCAGTTACATCCATGATTCTACAGTTACACTCATTTAATGATATCATGGTTTCGGTAAGTTATCCAATTATACAATCTATACAGTTTACAATACAAGACAATACAATACAACAATACAATCAAGACACTACGGGGTTTAAGGGGTAGATTGGTATGGAAGGTGTTAAAAGTGGCACGAGACTGCAAAATTAAGACATAATTACATCCATACCATTGTTCCGTGGTATTATCGACGGAACCTTGTACTTCCATTTGCCCTAGTCTCTAGCATATAGAGACTCCTCTCGTATACACTAGCATATTTCTGTACCAACCTACAAACAACAGCGTTAACACTACATTATAACAATATAATACAACTTTAAAAGCTACCTTCTTATTCTGTCTATTCTATTTCTCCCTTATATTTGGGACTTACCGAGCGATTTGTTCGCTGACGACATTATCTTTCTTTCTTCTTTGAATGTCGTCAGGTGATCTGGACACTCCGGAGATCGAGCCCACTAGTGAAGACTTGGACCACTTCATTGAAGACCCAGAGCTTTAGTTCATTGTACACTTTTATTTCAGTACTTTTCCTTTTCTGTTATGCCATTGTTTAGGCATTGCTTTTATCCAGTTGTATTTACTTTTCCGTGCATTGTACAGAAAGAATGTGAATAAATAAAGTTGTTGTCTTATTATATCTTGTCTCTTGTGCATTTACTTTTATATTGCTTAGATACGCTTAGCGTATTTACTTCACAGTAAATACGTAGCGGGCTCGTCGCGTTCTCTGCCCGTATACTGGGAAGCGAGGCGTGACATTAGTGCATACTTGCGATTACAGTATGATGTTATTTACTATTCACGAGTTGGCAACTCACCCCGGTTATGCCACAGTGTTCGCAGGACTTACCCTCTGAGTAGTCGCGGTAGGGCGCCTTATTATCTCTACTATTGCGGATACCGCTACGGTTGGCTGTGAGGCCTTTGCTTTTAGGTGGATTCGCGGTTATTCGTTTATGTACATTGTATATCTTTTTTTGTTGGATCTAGTATTCTCCATCTACCACTTCATGTATTTGACTTAGAGATGAGTTGTGAGGATTCGGTGTTGTATATATTTTGGTGACTTTTGGGTGTCATGCTCGTAGGAGCCGGTCTTGTTGTAAAGTTTTACCTCTTTATGATGTTTTCATTTACATTTCTTTGCTTCGGCATCATATATATGCTTGTAATGGTTGTCTCCGCCATTTGGCATGATTTTCTCCCGTTTGGGATGCTTTATTTATATTCTATGTTGTACCCGTTTTCGGGGCTAGTTTTTATAAAAGAGGTGCTGCCGAAATTTTCAAGAAAGAAAACTAAAGTTAAAAGATTTTACTTGAGATTTTCCGAATGTTTTAAACTATATTTTTCTCCACTTATCCATTTTTGGGTGATTTAGATTTCTGGGTTTTAGTTTACTTAAATTACATACGCCTGTTGACGTTACGTGGTTTAAGTGCCGGTCACGTGCCTAAATTTGGGTCGTGACAACTAGGGACCATTTAAGGATGTGCGTACCGACTACTCGGCTCCCACAAGTATGATCGCCATCACAACGCAGGTAGTCTAGCAGTGATTCTATAGGCTTTATCAACATGTATAAAAGATATGTAATAGCAAGTAAAACATACACATGTTAAGATAAAAACAAATCAGATATCATACTATTATATCGAGCAAGACTGTCATGTACATGTTAGTTATATGTATGCCCTAGAGGCCATTACTGTACATATGATGTATATTGTAGTGGATGCTTGAACATATATATATGGAGGACTTTCTTGCTTGACATGATAGTATGATATCTGGTTGTTCTTTATCTTAACATGTACGCTGATTGTCTCTATGTTACATGTTGATAAAGCCCTTAGGATGAGTACTTGACTAACAGGACTATGATGCAGATCATAATAGTAGGGACAAAGTAGTCGCTAAGTACATCCTTCAAATGTTCCTAGTCGTAGGTGTATCGAGACAGGGCATCGATATACCAGAGTAGATTAGCATATAGCTTCTCGACCCATGTAGATGGACGATGGATGATCCCATATCCATTGGTGTTTGACATCAGAGACTGGGTATACTGAACGGACTCGCCGAGAACTCCCAGATGGTATTATACCTAACATCAGATGGCAGTTCTCTGGTGACACTAGTACAAGTTAGTCTGTAGACCCGAGATTGTCATAGAGTCTTGTGTGATTCCCACTGTGCTTTGATTTCCACCTTACCACGTTCAAGAGAACGTGCAAAACGGTGGCTTTTGGGTATAGTCCCGAGTCACATGGAGGCAATGAGCGATAAGAGGGGTATCGTCTCTCCCGGTATTGGGAGTTGATGTTGCGCTGTGCTCGATTGGCTATAACAGGAAGTCCTTGGCCAAGGCTGCTTCAGAGATATACTGGTAAGTGTTATCAGTAGTTTCTCGACTCATTATGAGCCTTATATCAACACGACTTATCGAGTTACTGGGGTTTGACGTTTACCACCCCTAGACGAGATATGCGACATGATCAGATGAAGAGACCACTGTACGGTAGTGTTACTTATTGGATTCGCAGGAGTGTGAGCAGGATTGCTTGTTGATCTTCTGATTACTCAATACCCGGGTGGCCGTTACATTTAGCAGACCGCTTGCGGCTTGTGGGTGTTTGATATGATCATCACCTACTGCCGGCATATTGACGAGTCTTTAGAGTCCTATTCAGGGGTTTCCTGGCTCAAGCGAAATGGAGTAGGAGCACATATGTGATATGTGCGGGACCGAGATTGATACGATATGAGATACCGTATTCTATTCTCGTGATATGAGATATCGGTCGGTTATATATGATATAGCCGGGTTATCGGATTAAGTGTTCATTCGATAAGTTGATTCATATGATATTAGTCGGTTATAGGTGATATAACGATAGGTTATAGCCGGATTATTAAATCAAGAGTTGATTTGATAATCTAATGTATAATTATATATTTGATATATTACATTACATTAACTAGTATTAGCTCACTTATGATTTCTTTTCTCACTTTGGATACATTGATGTATATGTGATATATGTTAAATGTATCTAGTTAGGTTACAAATGCAACTAGGGTTAATGAGGGTTAAATCATGCTAGGGTTAAGATTAGGGTTTATAATTTATCATTAAGTAATTCAAATATTGTGGATATTTGTCATGGATGATATTTGTTGAAAGCTTGTAGAAGCTTAAAGGCATCTTTGACTTTATCCACTCTCTTTGTCTAGCTTAAGTATTTTTTGACCTAACCTTTAACCCTAGCTCATGGTTAACTCTCTACAAGGGTTAAGCATGACATGCTTAACCCTTGGTTGCATTTTTAACCTCAACAATAATTCATTCTCTCTTGATAATTCTTCATTTTCTTCATGAGCTCAAAGAGAAAAGTGTTTTCTAGAGTTTGAGTTTGTGATCAAAACTTGTGAGAATATGAAATCTAATGTGAGAAAAATTCCTACTTCATCATCCTCTACTACTTGCCATTTAGTATAGGGTGTTTGCTTCACTAATTCCATGATTGGTGAAGATATAGCTTGGGTTAATATCTCCTCGACGTAGATCATCTTTGGCCTCGAAGACTTCGAAGCAAGTATGTTCGTTTCTTCATCGGAGCCTCTCTAGAGTCCAGGACTTCTTGATCGCAGCGAAGGGACTACTACACGGAGCTATTGAAGTGAAGGACATATCTACAAAGGTTGTATTCCTTGCTCACTTAGATGTAAAGTTTACATATGTTTTTCCGTCGATTTTTAGTAAACGATTCTATGTTAGGGTTAGCTAGAACGGCAAAATTTTGAAAATGGCATGGACGATGCTTCCCGAAACCTTGCTGCCATCCTAGGGAACCCTGCAGTGGTATCAGAGCCATGCTAGAAATTTATACGAATTTTGTTAAGATTACGAAACCGAAATACTCCGAAACTTGAAACAGAAAATTGAAGTTTATGTCGTTTTTAAAAGTTGTTCAAAAAAAATTAAAACAAGTACAGAATGTTGTATGTAATATAATATGAACACTGTGAAAATTTCAGGGGGTTTCATGCAATTTTGGACGGCCACCTACCCCATGATCTCGGCCAAATCCGAGCCCCATCCCCTAAAATTTTTTGTGTTTTCCAGTGACTTGGTTTTAATGTTTCAGGTGTTGTTTGTTTTTGCTAATTTTGCATGTGATGTAATCTTACACTATAAACAATTCAGAGTGTTTCGTATTCATAGTTTTAACAATGTTTCGAGTTATTCGCATGTTGTCTAGGCGAAGTTAAAAAGTTCGATCGAATGTCAAAAACTCATTTTTCCAAGTTTAACATATTCGGAAAAACATGCAAGTATGTCTATGAACCCTCTGGAAGAATGAAACCCTAACTCGACTTTTTTTTGGATCGCGGAACCATGGTCAAACCCTAGGGTTTGCCGTAGTTCCATGGCGACATGAGTGAGGCTTGGGTTTGCCCTTCTACGGCTGGTGCATAGGGACTGTGGTATATTCTGGGTATTACTAAAATTGTGCTCAAGTGTTGAGCTGTCAGGAAATTGTGGGATTTTGATGAATCGATCGAAAAGTTTAACGTTCATCCGGGTATCATGTGATAGGATACAATATTTGGAATCCACAAAATTAGTTATGAGATAACTAATTTGAATGTTATAAATCTAGAAGTTTAGTCTTATTTGATCGGTTGCCACGGGATTTTGATGTGATTAAAAGTCCATCGCAATCATGTAGCGTACGCGGATACTTGCCGGGTAACATTATTAGATAGCTACGCCCCATAGCCCCGACCAAGTGACTGTAGGAGAACCCCATCGTCTAAAGCATCCGTTCGGGTGCTCGCGGCAGCGGTGTTCCGCCTTAGTGCACTTCGTCGACGGTATCGGAGGGTGCGGCCGTCTACTAAAGTTTCCGACAAGCATTCGATCAGGTTGTCGGGAATCTTATTGAATTTCCCGCCTTGTTAGTGGAAAGTGTTTTCAATGTCGAGACTAAAATGCGGGGTTTATAATTGTTAGGCATGCGATGTCTAAGGAATTCATTTGGTTAGGCATGTGATGTTTAAAGTGGTTGCGGATTCCAACTGTTGTAGTTTTTCACTTTCTTTTCTGCGACCGTAAGTGTAATATGTGGTGTATCGCCGGTTTAGGTGCTATATGTCAACGACAATTGGGATACGCATATTTACTTACATTGATGACATGTGATGTTATGTGTTACTGTGATATGTTATATTGGATCGTCGTGATTGAATAGCCGGGGTTTTATGTGAGATGAGAGTTTTTTCATTTTCATTCATGTAAAATTCATTGTATGTAATATTCTTTTATTGGGGCACTTCCGGGTTGAGGATGATGTCTCCATTGTATATTATTTACTTTTCCGCATTAGGATAGACCCAAGGCGGGGAGCACAAGTAACCGGGTTCTAGGGTCCAGTGGGAGACCATCTCGAGGAGTCGAGACCGGGTCTCTATAGGGTTGCTTGCCGCTCTTGTAGGGGTCTAGGGATGTGGGTTTGGCTATTCATCACGACCGTGGAATCCGTGTTTTATACAGGCTTAATCTAAAACACGGAAATCCAAGTATATCCAATATTTCATATATTTTATTCTGCTGCGATATTCTGTGATGTGATCATTGATTATATTCTGAGACTAATGCTTATTATATATATATATATATATATATATATATATATATATTAATATTGTTGCTATCGTTTCATATGTGATGCTTGGGAAGCATAATAAATGGGACTTCATTAATGAGATTAATGAAATAAAAGAAACCTAAAGATGTTGTAGAAACTTGTCTCGAAAACTGGGAGCTCTAGTTCTTGCTTTGTATTGCGGTATTCCTTGTAGAATATCCAGCACCTTATTCGATAAGGAAAGAGCCGAGATCCCTTCACCGGGAGTGACCTCTTTAGCGAAATAAGCAGATGCTACAAACTCGGTTTGTCTTTTGATTGCTTTTATAGTTTTTGCTTTGCATAGTAGTATTTGTGAAATATCCCGCATCTTATTCGATAAGGAAAGAGCCGAGATCCCTTCACCGGGAGTGACCTCTTTAGCAAAACTAGTAAAAGCCTTAAAAATGCTCCTTTTCAAAATCACTCGATTCTACAACGATATCAAGTTCATTACACTCAAGGTTTTCTTAAAAACTTGCGTAGCCCTCCGTCATTTTAGATAAGTACTACTTAGTATTCTTGCTGCGGTAGTTTGGCCTCCTTCAAGGCGTAGTGTATGGTAGCTGACTAGTACTTATCTGCCAGCATACGATGCGATTGGATTAGGGTATTCGTACAGCGTAGTTTGGCCTCCGTCAAGGGTCATGCTGGTGGGTTTAATTCAATCAAGAAATGAACGGGTTGAACTTGACTAGCGCACTATGGGTAGTTTGGCCTCCGTAAAGGTCATAGGACGCTAGGGGTAAAAACCATTATCGGGAATTTCAAGTGTTAAAATTTGCAATGAGATTGCATACCTTCTATGAGATAGTTGGATCCCGATACCCACTGCGAGTAAGAGTTACTCCTGGGAGAGTTGTACACATTACAATTAGCTGATCAAGTAGGTGTCTAGAAAGGTGTTAACGGAGTTATGTCCATAGGAAAACGAGGTTTATTTTAATTAGGTCTATGAGAAAGCACGGGGAACCTCCCTCAAAGTACCGGCACTGGCCTGGCTGAAAGATTGGCGAAATTGTAGAGTGTAATTAATCCCGGCTAGTCTTTCTTTTTAAGGTTTGAAGGAAGATTTGACTAAAATAGTGGGAGCCATCCTGATTAGATATATTAATAACCAATCTAATTTTGCAAAAGCATACGCTGAGTGTTTTCTTCTCTCTCTCTCCAAGTAGCGACCATGTCATGCCTTAATCAAGATAATAATACGAATGTATTGACCGAACCCGCTTGTTATACTGAGCTAAGGAACATTGGTCCCGCTCCAACTTATAATTGTTATAAGACCAAGCAGGAAATAGGGGATTACCAGGATTCCCGTGCCGCCCAAACAAAGAAAATGCATGATGATGCATCTTCTTCGGGTATGTTCATTACAGAGAACTGTTTCTCAGTATCCTTTACGTTCTGGGTATAAGATACCGGATCAGAATCCCACATATGTAATATGTTACATGGGCTACAGATAGGTAGAGAACTGAGAATGGGTGATAATTTTCAAGAGTTGGAAACGGTGCAAGTGTTGTAGCCAAGTTGTTGGCAGTTATCACCCTGTATTACCAAATACATTGATCCTGAACGAATGTTATTAGATATCGAACCTGATATACAATATCATATCAGTCTCTTTATTTAGTAAAGAAGGATATAATTTTGTATTGTTGGATAATATTTTGAATATTTCCTATATCAAAAGTTGATCAGTTCAGGCACGTTATCTAAAAGCATATACGTTCTAAATCAAACCACGATTCTAAACGTACAGAACACGCACAATGGGAAGAGTTCAGAAATAAACGAATCCTTCTTGAGGCATTGTAAACTAGGTCATATCAATGCGACCCGACTAGCTAAGTTACATAGAGATGCATATTTAAATCTATTTGAATTTACGTCTTGTGAAACTTGCCAGCCATGTCATAAATATAAGATGACCATAGCTTCATTTATTGAAACAGAGAAAGAGTTGGTGAACTCTTGGGATTGATACATTATGATATATGAAGGTCCCCTGTCTACACATGTCAGGTCTGGTTCTTTGTACTTCATTACATTTATTGATGATCTCTCAAGATTCGGACATGTGTTCCTGTTGGAACACAAGTCTGAAACTTTTGACAAATTCAAAGAATATAAATTAGAAGTAGAGAACCACAATGGGTATAAGTATTATGTCCTTTGATGTGATCAGGGAGGAGAATACTTGAGCACAGAATTCCTGGACTATTCTAAAGCAGAATGAGATTCTCTCTCAGCATTACTCCTCCGTATACACCACAGCACGTTGGTATATCGGGACGGAGCAATTGCACCCTATGTGATATGGTGTGCTCTATGATGAGTACTACTGAGTTGCCTATTTCCTTTTGGGAGTTATGCACTTGTGAAGCTGCATACCTATTGAATAGGGTTCCAATCAAATCAGGTGCCTACCACTCCATATGTGATATGAAATGGGAAGAGCCCATCTCTTAAGTATATTAAGATTTGGGGTTGTCCGGCCTATGTCTAAAAGCAAAATCCGGACAAGCTTGAGGCAAGGTCAATTCTGTGGAAGTTTGTTGGATATCCTAAGCATTCGCAAGGGAATATCTTCTACCACACTGAGGAGTAAAAGGTGTTTTGTTTCTCAGCATGCCACCTTTTGGAAAGGGAATTTCTTGTGAAGAAATTAGTGGTCATGAGGTAAAACTGGAAGGAGTTCCAACTTTACAAACTACAGCTGATGATTTGGTAGAACCGGAGGATTCAATAGTTCCCGACAAACCTCAGCCTCTCCGCCAATCTGGTAGGGTTCCTCACCCACCTAAGAGATACTTCGGTTTTCTCTATGACAGTGGGAGCTAGAATTGCATCATGAGATGATAACCCAACTAGTTTCGAGCAGGCCATCAGGAATGGGGACTCTATGAGAATGGCTGGATGCTAAGCGATTTGAGATGGAATCCATATACAGCAATAAAGTATGGACTTTGGTTGCTATAACTGAAGGGTTAAATCCCCATCAGGAGCAAGTATATCTTGAGAAGATTACTTGGTGTAGATGGAAAAGTTGAGACTTTCAAAGCTAAGACTTATTGCAAAAGGTTCTCGTCATCGACCAGATGTGGATTATGATGAAGCCTTTTCTAGTGCCTATGCTTAAGTCCATCCGGATCCTACTTTCCATTGCTACATACCATGACTACGATATCTGGCAGTTGGGTGTCATGACTGCTTTTCTAAATGGTGATTTAGAAGAGAGCGTCTATAAGTACACAGAAAGAGGGCTTCATAGACAGTGGGAGCAGCGGAAACATGTGCAGGTTGCTTTATGGGATAAAACAGGTATCACGGAGTTGAAACATCTGTTTTGATGTGGTAGTCAAAGCGTTTGACTTCATCAAAATGGTAGATGAACCTTGTATATACAAAAAGGTAGTAGGGAGTATGGTGGTGATCCTCGTATTGTACGTGGATGACATACTCTTCATAGGAAAGGAGTTTCTTATGCTACACTCGGTCAATCTCCTCTTATCACAAAGATTCTTCATATAGGATCAAAGTGATACCTCCTAAATCCTGGGTTTTGGATCTATGAGATAGATCTAAGTGGATGTTAGGATTCTCATTAGGTGCAGTGAGATGGTATCAATAGATCCTGGGGAGAATCACTGGATAGCTTCCAGGATGGTAAGGTCGACTGAATGTCAGACACAGGCATTGTCTTTACCCTCAGTGGAAGGACGGTATGTTGGAAGAGTTCCAAGCTAGATGCCGTGGCAAACTAGACGATAAAGGCTGGATACATTGCTACCAAGGATGCTACCAAAGAGGTAGTCTGGATGTATATAAGTTCATGAGATGAACTTCATTTCTACAATTGTGTGACAATGGAGTTGTGGCTTAGGCCCAGGAACCCCCGTCCTATCTTTGATCCAGACATATTCTTAGGCAGCATCACCTGATCATGGAGATGGATGATTTCTAGGGAGATCGAGATAAGGAGAGTAGACTACAGAGGACAACACGGCGGATCCACTCACAAAGGCCTATTCCCAGGAGAGACTTTTATGGGATGGTTGAGTATGAGATACTTCAACCACTCTGATTGTTGGGTATGAGATACTTCAACAGATGGCCCCAGTGCAAGTGGGAGATTATTAGTTATATGTATGCCCTAGAGGCCATTACTGTACATACGACGTATAT
Source organism: Agapanthus africanus (assembly GCA_030015575.1). Taxonomy (NCBI): domain Eukaryota; kingdom Viridiplantae; phylum Streptophyta; class Magnoliopsida; order Asparagales; family Amaryllidaceae; genus Agapanthus; species Agapanthus africanus. The sequence goes on from CM057337.1 coordinate 238,923,644, forward strand.
TGCAGTGGATGCTTGGACATATATATATGGAGGACTTTCTTTCTCGACATGATAGTATGCTATATGGTTGCTCTTTATCTTAACATGTACGCCGATTGTCTCTATGTTACATGTTGATAAAGCCCTTAGGATGAGTACTTGACTACCAGGACTATAATGCAGAACATACTAGTAGGGAAAAAGTAGTCGCTAAGTACATCCTTCAAATGTTCCTAGTCGTAGGTGTATCGAGACAGGGCATCGATATACCAGAGTAGACTAGCGTATAGCTTCTCGACCCATGTAGATGGGCGATGGATGATCCCATATCCATTGGTGTTTGACATCAGAGACAGTATACTGGTGCTCAGTGGAGACTGGGTACACTGAACGGACTTGCCGAGAACTCCCAGATAGTATTATACCTAACGTCAGATGGTAGTTCTCTGGTGACACTGGTACAGGTTAGTCTGTAGACCCGAGATCGTCATAGAGTCTTGTGTGATTCCCACTGTGCTTTGATTTCCACCTTACCACATCCAAGAGAACATGCAAAACGGTAGCTTTTGGGTACAGTCCCGAGTCACATGGAGGCAATGAGCGATAGGATGGGTTTCGTCTCTCCCAGTATTGGGAGTTGATGTTGCGCTGTGCTCGATTGGCTATAACAGGAAGTCTTTGGCCAAGGTTGCTTCAGAGATATACTGGTAAGTGTTATCAGTAGTTTCTCTACCCGTTATGAGCCTCATATCGACACGACTTATCGAGTTACTGGGGTCTGACATTTACCACCCCTAGAAGAGATATGTGTTCATATCATAATTTTGCATTATTATATTCCCCATTCTTATTCATTTTACAAATAAACAGATGCTTTTGATCCATGTCTGCTACATAGTTGCAGGTTACAGGTTCTCGGAACAAAAATAGTGAAAATGATGAAAAACGATACAAAAGTAAGACTACGACCAACAAATGAAAAAATCTTGATCATGCCTACAGTTTGAAGAATAAACGAAGATCAATGGACAATTTCACAAAGCACAAAGGCAGTGCAAGGTTCAAGACTTCGACATGAAGCAAAGGGTAAAAGTCCACGACATTATGCAATGTGGAAATCTGGAAGAGAACTAGATGACAATCTGAGAAACCAAGTGAAGAAACAAGAAGACAAATGCAACCAGAAGCAGCCCAGAGAAGTCCAGCCCAAGACTCCACTAGATGGCCACGGATCCGCGGCCAAATAGGGCTTTAGGCTGCGGTTCCACGGCCATGGTGAGCACGTGTCGGTGCAAAATTCAAAGGTGTGGTGGTGCGTTGACTAGGCTTCTTAGGGTAAATTTGTAAATGCAGATATGAATCGGATATAACCCTAGGGTTTCTATGATCTATAAATAGAAACCCTAAACCTCTTTTTGAGGTATGCCTCTTCTTGTGCCTCATTTGTTTATCAAATTCAGAATTTCAATTCCTGTAATGTATGAAGAGTGCATCAAATAAAAAAATAAAGTAAGTTATCTTTTCTTGCATTAGTTTAATTTTCCTTTCTGTCCTATTATAACTTTATTTATCTGCCCTAGTTTAGATTTTATTTATCTGCTGTAGATTAGATAATTAGGTTATTAAAAACAATCATAAAAAATGAAATCTTTTAATTCCCTAATGAGTGAGTAGTTCCTCACTTGTTAGGGTTAGGAATAGGAGAGGTTTGAGAGATGAAAATCTCTCACCCCTTTCTTGTCCGTCATACATTTTAATAGGACTCCATGCATACATACACACACCGCTCACTACGGCACCCTATCCCAAGTGGTAGCGGTGATACCGTAGTTTAAAAGACCGGTTGTGTATGTTTTCCATGGAGGTTAGGGTAAGAGTTAAGAAAGGACGGACAAGGACCTAGAGGAAGAAACTTAGTTTCTTCCCGATGGTGCTAATCCACTTTGTTAATTATTACCTTAACACCTAAATAGATCTTAATTAGGGCATAGAAAGCGGTGAGAAATAATTGAATTTCCAAACTTAACCTAAACCTAACCCTAGCCAGGTTTTAATCTTAATCGAACTCATTTCAGTTTTTAGTGATAATCCAATCCACTACAATTGGAATTAACTCATTAGTACAATTAGAAAATACACAAAATCCCTGTGGACCGACCCGTACTCACCGGCTAGCTACCAAGCGACGCCGTTCTTGATTGCGGTTAATATTCTTTGATTCATCTTTTAAAAGCGCAAGCGCATAAAAACATCGTAACAATCAAACGGCGCCGTTGCCGGGGATGGCGTAGTTATTTTCTTTTTGTAATTTCGGGTTAATATAAAATTGAAAAATCATAACAACTGAAAAATATTTTAAAAATATTAAAAAAAAAATTATCATCTTGTTATTCTTTGAAGGGTGTTTCGTTTGAATTGTGCAGGATCGACGAACAGATTCAGATCTGGAAAAATCTAGAGATCGAAACAGCAAACATCAGATCTGAATCTACAGAGGAAAAGCACAACAGAGAAACATAAAAGGTTTGGAAATCTGAACAGACCGACTAACCGCGGAACCGCCGCAATAACCTACATCTGACCGCGGAACCGCGGCTACTTGGTGACGTCAGGGCGTGGAAAACTCTCTGTAAGCATTTTTTCTTCTTCTGAACCCCTTTATCTCCTCTGAAAAATTTCCTGCATGGTTCTTTGCGCAAAAACATCTCTCCCTTCTCCAATAACTTGATCTTGTGCAGGATTCTTTGCGTCGCAATAAAAAAAATTTGCAAGTGTTTGTGTGGTTACTGCTTTGCATCTTTAAAACTGACTTTAAGGGGCTTGAACACCAATCCAGATTGGGTGGGGATTTCATTGCCCTTCCTAGGACCCCAAAAATCACAAAAAGCATATTGCACTGACCATCAAGTTAATTAAAAAATATTAGACTCAGCCCTAAGGACTTCACGCTCAATAGGACAAAGGAATAGTTATAGGCGTCGATCGTTGATCCTAACCTGACTTTGTGGTGCCTAGGCTAGACAGGTAGGGAAAGGTAACTTTAAAAGGCCCGTCTCACGGTGATTCGTGAGCGGATCCCTCCTTTCTCTACTTGTGCTTACCTGGCCACAATTGGCGGTGAAGAGGCGATTTGAGGTACTCACATCTTGCCTTTTGGAACAGTTAGGAGCAGTCTAGTTTACCTAGGTGACCCTAGATCTAGGCTTGATTGTGCATTTGTGATTGATTGAACGGGTGTCTAAGCCTTTTATTGAAAATCTTTTTGCAAAAAGCTCCTTATAAAAAAAACACAAAACAGAAAATTTTACAAAACCTTGCCACTTGTCGCTAAGAAATCCATTGCACCCCACTTGCACCCACATTCTTTTTCTTCTCCTTTCTTACATCATAGGTACCCCACCTCACAAAACTCTTACCGAACTTTGGTACCCTCATCCAAACATTGATTCTTACGCGAATTGTTTTGGTCGAATTACGGACGACCCCTCCATGCCCAAAATTTCTTTGAAAGATCGAATAGAAGCGTTTAGGAGAAACAGTTTGACTCCGCAATCTTCTTTGTATCAACCATTTCAATCTTCACCACCTTCTTACGTTGATACTCCTTTTTCGAGTCCTGTTGTAACTCCGAAACCCATGTCTATTGCTGAACATATTGAACAATCTCGTAACCGATCTTTCACTCCTTTCAACACTTCCAGTTCTTGGGATCAACAAGTCCATTCACCTTTTTATCCAAATGTTGATCCTACTCCTGTCCAACCATTCAATTCCTACCAGTCTTACCCGACTTTCACACATTCCCTAGACATTGCTTCTACACAGCCATTTGGGAGTTTCCAGAATCCAAACAATTTTGAATCTTTTACTGAAACCCCTTCACAACCCATGTCTAGTCTGGAACAGTCGTTGGAAGCTTATATTGTAGCGACAAACCAACAGATGAGGAATTTGGATGCGTCCATTGCCGCCCTTATGCAACCTAATGACCCAGTAGCTAGTTTCCAACTAGCTCCAAAAATTCCAATGTATGATGAGGCTGTTGGACAGATTAAGAATTTGAGTGGAGAGAGTAAGCTGTGCACCCTTCCAAATCAAAACTACCCATCACCAATTGAATCCCAAAACTTCGGTTTTGAATGTCTATCAAGTGTCCCAAATGATTCACCAGTTGAAAATAAAACGTTTAATGAGTTGTGCGACTTTGTAGTGCTTGATTTGCCAGATTGTGAAGGGTCCCTTTCGAGTGAAACCATCACCAATCCTTTTGACCTCTACACCTCCAATCTAGAACCTGAATTGATAAATATCCATGCTTTTGATGAGCTGTCCGAAAAAATTGATTTTCACTTGATTGAGGATATTGACGCAGGGAATAATTTAGATGATGAACCCGCAGATTTGACTGAATTTTTCTCTCCAATTCATCATCCCGAGTCATTAAATGTTTCTCCCAAACTTTATATGCGTCTTGATTTTGATGATAATTGCATGGATGGGATTACTTTTGAGGAGAATTATGAGGAGAGTATTGAGGATAGTATTGAGGATGAACCAGTTTTGTTTGATGAGTCGTATTTTCCGATTCATCCTCCTGAACCTTTAACTGTTATACTTCCTAAATCGCCCCCCTTCATCCTTTCCATCGTTCTGACCATGCATGAGATAACGCAGGAGGACTATGAGCTTGAAAAAATTTTGTTCGATCACAGCGATTTTGACGCCACTAATGCGTTCCTCCTTGAATCTGACACTGTTCTCACAACTGATAACGATTACGAGTGTTTCACTTTTTCGGACGATTTTGAAGATTCACCGCCCGAGTTTGAGTCCTTTGAATTTTCAGATGAGTTAGTTGAACCATCATACTCGGATGCTTACAGTCATTTCGAACCATTGATGGAATCCTTCGAGTTTGAGACAGTTTCACCAATTTCACCTTCAATTGTTTCACCTCTGAAACTCGAACTCAAGCTGTTGCCATCTCACCTTACATACACTTACTTGGGTGATATTGAGGCCCTTCCTAAATCACTCTCCTTCGTCCGTTCCATCATTTTGACCGTGCAAGAATCCGTCACGCTTCCATTTTCAATGTCTAGTTTACCAAGTTCAACGTACCCATGTTTTCTCGCGAATCTTGAGGGATTTGACCCCATTTCTCGAAGGGTTAATAGAGTAGCACAATCACTTTTAACACATCGGTCATCACAATTTGTGCTAATTTATTCACTCAATTTACACACTCAAGATCGTACTACACTTCTTTCTCTTTTCCGCCATTCTTCTCCTAATATACCGAGACCATATTCCACCTTTCTTCCCATACGGTCTCGTGTGTTTTTCATTTCTTTTCTCTACATTCCATTCTTTCACCAACCACACCATTATAACGATAATATTTTTGAATGGTTGGTGCTAACCTTTGGCTTGTGTAAGGCCTTGTATAGCTTGATACTGTGTTTTTTCTCCCCCCCCCACCAACTCTAAACTTTAACGTTTAAACAGTGGAAACACTGTTTCATTTAAGTTTGGGGGGGCTTTTTGTATATATATTTTGTTTTGTTAACAATAAAAAAAATTAGGTATTTTTGTAAATTTCCAGATTTCAAATAAATAAAATAAAATTTTTATTTGCAAATAAATCTCTCTTTTTAGAGGGGTTTATTTGCAAAAGAGCCAACACTTCCCCCCTATATAAAGAACCCGAACCCTACTGTCTTCATAATCCTAATTTCATATTCTACAAAACCCTAGCGCCGCCGCAAGCATTTTCTGCAGCGAGATCTTGACGCCACGCCGCGTTTCCGCCGCCAGAGCCAGGTTCCCGCCGCTGATCCGCCGTGGGTCTCTGTCTTCGCCCCCTGATTTTTTCAGGGGAGGTTCGATCTTTCAAAACCTCTCTGTTTTTAAATTTCTAGATCTGTAGTTACCTCATGGCACACAGCATGCAACTTGAACGCGATTTTTCGCAAATTTTTTCACACGAGGTGTACGGTAGTTATTTTGCGAACGAGATAGCGTGTAGGGGTTGGAACTACTTGATATATAATCATCCTAATGCTTATGCACTACCGGAATTAGTCACTCGATTTTACAAGTGTATGGAAGATGGGTGTCTCACCCAATTCGGGTTAATAAAATTGCAGTGCGGTGAGAGGGAAATTATCGTCGATAGGAACATTATACACGAAGTCACACTAATCCCTCGCATACCTGCACATGACCAACCTTTACAATTTGAGGATTACATGCCCTTGATGGGCAATGATTTCTCAAAGGAGCCGCGAAAAGGGATCCAAGCGAGAACCCTTTTCGCGAATGTTTTAACTGTGTGCCGATGGGCACAAAACAATATTTTCGATAGCTCTCACAACACAACATTTTTTACACCCTCATTGCATATTGTTCATACCCTCATGATAAGAAACCCCCGTTTCGACATGTGCACAGTTTTTCTAAACTCTATAGGTGTGGGCAAACGAGCCGCAAATTACCCTTGTCCAATACTTGTTACACAACTTTGTCGATATTTCCTCCCCGTGAAGAAGTTCGAATTTTACATGCTTGGAGGCATACCTGTCAGGCCTCTTATTGAGGGTGTTTCTACGTCCTATTCACGATTGACAGATGTATGGTCGAGGACTGAACCGGCAGAGCACGTGCCCGCCCGCACACCTAGCTCTAGCTCGACCGCGAGCGAAGGAGAAATGACCCTTTTAGAACATGCACAGTTGATGCGGAGAGCTGTTAGGGGCATTGATGAGTTGAGGGAGACATTGAGGGTGACATCGAGGTAGCACGACCGGCGGTTGACGGAGGTAGAGCAGGGGATTCGAACCCTGCTGGGTAGGGCTGAACGTTCACGTTCACGCTCGAGAGCGCGGCGTGGGGCCGAGCAGTGAGGGCACTGCTTATGATAAGTTTGGGGGAGTTGGTGGTTGTATATAGTTATCTTTTGCATTGCATACTTTTTTAAATTTTTGTATATATTTTCTTTTTCTTTTGCATGTTTAAATTCTGCATTGCATCTATATAAAAAATCATAAAAATTGAAAAAATTGAAAATAAAAAAAAATATGGAAAAATATAAAAAATAAAATAAAAACTGAAAAATTTGAAAATTTATAAAAATTAAAACATTCAATTTTAGCCATAATTGACTTGAGTTTGACAAAAAGGTTAACTAGCTAGGAACAACTAGATCTTAGACTTAGTAAATAAAAACCCTAAAAGTAACCTTTCTTAAAATTTAACGGTAGAAAATATATGTCTTTGTAGTTTACTTAGAAATAGGTAAATTTTGGTTCACTTCTTGGGCTAACTCAAAATAAAGGAAAAGTATTGATATTTTTATTAAAATATAAGTCTGAAAAATAATTCCTAAACTTAAGTCTAAATTCTGAAAATATATACCCTACAATTTGCACAAACACGAACTTTGAAACTTGGAATAGTAGAAGAGACCTTGAAATGCTCTTGTCTAAAGTCCTTAGTATGAAGGAAAATAAAATAAAAAATACAAGTGTGAATAAAGAGATAAAAAAAAATGAAGACTGGTTTTTGTAATTACTTAAGGCTGTAAGTCCACGATAGCGCCCCGGCCGTCTAACAGACGCCAAATGCGGAACAAAAACTTTTTACAAACTGGCGCTATCGTGTACCGTAACCCGGATCTGCCATTAAAGCTAAACTAACAAAATACAAAGTGGGTAGAAGAGTTATACCGAACGATCCGAGTCCTTCGGTCTTCAACCATCATCCCACGCTTGTTGCGGCTACTCCGATCTCCTGAATCTCTAGTCTTCTAGTCCAGGTGGCACCACGTCGACGGATCTTTAAACGGGCTCCCACCTCTGAACCGAGGCAACTCGGTCGTCAAATTTGCTAGAAGAGACGACCAAAATGAAGTAGAGAATGAGCAGAACACTTTGTCTCGTTACGTCCAAGTCTATGGACGAACGGTTAATGAAGTTGCCTTTTGGATCGATACGAATGAGAAATGGAGTATATCAATTTCCATGAACCAAAATCCTTAATCTTTTCAAAACAACAACCATTATCCAAGAGAGGGGGGAAGGCCGGCCACTTATAGGAGAAGAGGGAGGTGAGTGTAGGAGAGAGGGAGGTGATCATAAGCCAAAGAACATTCATGAAGAGAATGAGTCACCTTAACACCTAGTATGAATGCATTAATGAAAACAATGAATCACTTAACCTTGTCATCACAAGCATTAAATGACCATTAATGCCCTAATCCACCTCACCATCCTAGTCACCATTCTAGAACCTTCTAGAAACACGACTCACCCTCATCAAGAAAAGATAAATCTGCATTTAACCGAATGTCAAAATACGGCTGATAGAAAACTGGAAACTGGCAACTTCCAAAAGCGATCCTGAAACGAATTTCAGGATAACCTCGTATTAGTATAAACATACCCGCATTTATATTACGACCGAATATAAATGCAACTGAGACAAAGATATTTTATCTACACAGTATAATACTGGGTTCCGGCTTAAACCAAAGCCTACCAGTATTATCTGCCCGAAAAACGACACGTGCGAAAACGCACGTGCATTTTCCGAACCTTGCCATAAACCCATACGACCTCTACAACGTTTCGTCCGAACTTGGGAAAGTGTTTGTGGGGGACTCTAATGACTCATCAACACACTGGCACTGGGTATAACCTCTAGCACGTCAGAGGTACAAACTGTACGTAACGGTTTGCCTATGTATTGATTAGAAGGCAAGCTGATGAGCGAACTCATCTATAAACCCTACTGAGCCTGATAGTGACAATGTATATACAGTCCGATCCATTCGTCTAAAGAGTATCGCATATCGAGTCTAGGGGGTGGATAAAGTCAGACCCCTAATAACGCGATAAATCGTGTCGGCATGAAGCCCATCACCACCTGAGAAACTACTGATCCAAATCAGTATTTCTCCACTACCTCGGCCGAGAATTCCTAGTGATGGCCACCCGTGCACTGCGCGACATCAACCCCCAATACTGGGAGAGACGAATCCCCGACGATCCGCTCACTTGCCTCCAATGTGGCTCGGGACTGTACCCAACTAAAACCTGTTTGCACAACTCTTTTGAGCATGGTAGGGTAGTAATCTAAGCACAGTGGGAACTCACACGAGACAAATGACGATCTCAGGTCGATGAACTAACCTGTACACATGTCACTAGGGAATTGCTATCTGACGATATGTATAATACCAACTAGCAGATTCCCGGCGAGTCCTGTCCGGTGTACTCATAACTCAATGAGCACCTGTATACATCTTAGGTGATCCAACTGACACCAGTGGCTTATAAGACCGGCCACCGCCCCTCGTCAGGGTCTCGACTGTATACACTAGTCTACTCTGGAGTATCGATGCCCTGTCTCGAAACTCCCATGACTAGGGACACTTTAAGGATGTGCTTATAGACCCCAGCTCCCACGTATATGATCGCCCTCATACTGCTGGTAGTCAAGCAAGAATCTTATGGGCTCTATCATCATGCAATAGTGAACTAAAGTATGTATACGATGATAAAGACAAACCAGATAGCATACTATCATCTCGAGCAAGACTGTCATATCGGTATAGGTCTTGTCTCAATCATTGCAATCACGTACCTGCGATCCAATAATTGACTTTGAGGGCACTATCTCCAGCAATCTCCCACTTGCACTCAAGGCTAATTATTGCGATGTCGCATACTCACAGCCCGTGTGATACCGAACATCTAACTCCTCTACTAATCAGTTTTACAAAGCTAGTTTGTAAAACTCTTGTGTTCGAGAAATAGCCTCAGTGAGTGGATCCGCCCTGATGTTTCTTTCTATATCTCTCTAAATCTCAAGTTCACGGAGAAAACCATCTCCCGAATCGAGTAATACCTGTCTTAGAATATGTCTGGATATCTGATGGGACCTAGTCCATAAATGAACTCCAAATCCAAACTTCTTAGACTGTATCGATAACTGAACCTAATCAGTATCCAGCACCATGCCTCCTACAGTATTCTCTTGGACCACCTGTCCATAATACTGTCCCTCGTCAGAGGGAAAACTATAACTCTGACAATCACTCTGTCATCCATATCACCTTGGAAGCCTGGAATGATAACCGTCTCTCGAAGGAGGCTGACGTCATCAAATCCGTAGAACATGCACTTATGGTTCTAAAACTGCTTCCTTATGTTTCTTCAGGATTGGATTAATATAAACTTATCGCATCTAGTGCAGAAACAACATCTGGTGTGGTACTTGACATCTCACGATTGACTCAATTATCTAAGCAAGTGATCTGCCAATCATGCACATCCCTCTCCACTTAAGTCTCTAAGACACTTTTAGAGAGGGTGACTCCATCACCTGCAGGTACACCACCATGCCAGGAGTCATCTATTCTAAAATACTATTAGAATACTGTCAAAATACCCACATTGGGAAACTATCCAAATCATGATCTAAAACCATAGATCTAGAAACCAAAATGTCTGATATTATATCCATATCCTTTGTGGAGAAACAACTGTGTAACGACCACAGTACAACCGATCGTAGTATAGGAATTTTACTTCCTGCTCTGTGTATGTCATCCAAATACAAGGACATCACACCCTACTACCTTCTTAACAGATCCATCCCCTATTCTGATGAAGTCAAACCCATGACTGTCACATCAAAATTATATGATCTTATCTCCGCTATATCTGCTTAAGTCTATAAATAGACATAAGCTACTTGGCCACTGTGCTTCCGCTGCTCCCACTGACTACGACAACCCTCTGGCAGAATAATATACACGTACACTTCTAAAGCTAGTTTAGAACGACGCTATATTTATCCTCTTGCCGGGTTTCATAGTCTGGAACAACAGTAGTGTCAAGTCTGGGTAAACAAGAACCTCCCTGTCACCGTCCTTGAGGGTACCTGAGTACCTCTCGGGTGTCTGAGGTTACCCACCATATCTGCGGAGTGGCTATTGGAATGTCAAACCTGATTGAATATATAGGTCCTATTAAATTTTCCGTAATCGTTTGCGGTTCTGGAATCACTTCCAGTTCTACCATACTCCCACTATTGTTTTCTGAAAAAATTCATTTTACTAAAACTGTGGCGAGTCTAGAACAATATCACTATTGATCTTCCAGATGGTAGAAAATTAACCCTCGTCAAAGCCAGGGTCAACCCACAAACAGCCATTACAGAAACGTGCCTTGAGTTATCCAGTGTCTGGTTTTAAGCATAAGCTGGACAACTCCCCGTACCTTAACATCGTTAAGATATGAACCATTCTATATACAATATAGAAGTAGAGGCACTAATTTAATTGGAACCAAATTCAAATCATGCAGCTGTCTCCAGTGCATAACAACTTAATGGAAAAAGGCTAATCAGTATTACTCAACTTAGGAATCCGTCCAATTATGAGTAACCTGAAAGAAAAACAAGTTTCTCAAAACCATTACTATCAACTGAATACCAATCATAAGTATCTACATCTTCGATCTCTTTGAAGAATCCCGATACTTGTGATACCTGGTTCTCTACTTTATTCTTATACCCACAACTTCTCAACACTTAGACATTGTATTTCTACGAAACACTTGTCTAATAACTAGAGAAGTCATAAGTAAACAGAACATAGTATGAGGACCTACCCCTTTGTCCTGACGGACACTGGACAATATACAATACTCTGTATAAGTCCGTTGAGTTGAATAACTCAAGACCTGTACGTCGTAGGTTGAAAACTGTACCCAGGCGATTTCCTCAAATATCACCAATTACAACGAATTCCGATATAATGAGGATGATCACCTTATTCCCAATAACTTACTCCCACTCATCATCTGTAAATACCATACAGATATGAGAATGGAACCTGCTAAATACATACCCTGGAGTAAGCATCTAATCGGGAAATCAGTTTTCCTTTAACAATGCACAGTGTAACTGAAACATGAAAATGTTTCGTAGGGGTATCCCGATATTCCTAGTAATGCCTCTTCCATAATCCTATTCATGACTTTAACTGTATATTTCATTTGCCATCTCTCCAAATCTCTTTATTTGTCTTTATTCATTACCTTATGTACACCTTCATTAGGCTAAATGGTTTTCTTCCTTCTCTACCGTTCGGCACCAGCCTATGGTTTGGAAGAAGACAATCCAGTAAGCATAACAGGTGTACCCTCCAAATCCTAGGAGTACTCGCAACTTGAGAGAAGGTGATGATAAAAGACAACCGAATAATACCTTATTCTATTTCTCCCAAACTGGGGAAAAAAACAAAGGTGAAAATAGGAGTGGCGATGAAGTATGCGGTTTGGTCGTGAATGATAACAGTCGTAATTTACTTTGCCCTTTTTCTAATCCCTTTATTTTATCTTTACATATTACATTCTGTACACCCTACTTAGGCTAATTGGTTTTCTTCATTCCCTACCTTTCGGCACCAGGCTATGGTTTGGAATAAGACTATCCAATAAGCGTAATAGGTGTACTCTCCTAAACTAACGAGCCCTCGCAACCTGAGAGAAGGTGATAATAAAAGACAACTGAATAAACCAATTCTATTTCTCCTGAAACTGGATCCATCCTCGAAGAAGTCCCTTCGAGTTCGTATATAACCATACGATGGATCTATCCAATGGAAGTGGATGTCCGTAATAATACGGGGTGTTCTGAGAAATACAAAGGGTAAAAGAAGAAGCGGCAATGTTTTATGCAACTCAGACAATCCAAAAGCCAGTATTTTAAGAAGGTTCGGTCAACTTGGTCACTGAGTCATAGTCTAGGGTCGGTCAAAGGTCGCTGCCAAAGAGAGAGAGAGGAAAGAAACACTCTGCGTGCACTCTAACCTAGATCAGAATGGTTATCACTTTATGTAATCAGGAAACCTCCCACTGTAATCTCAAATTCTCCTCCAAACCTGAAAGAAGAATTAATCGGGATCACCCGAAGAGTATACCAACTCATCAGTGAGAATCGGGATCTAACTATCATCGCATGATAACTTGATGGAAGCCACTCAAATTATCACACTCCAGAAGGTATGCGCATATCTGGCAAGTTTCAGTTTCTTTAGAAACTCCCGATGTAAATTTTTGCCTCATGCTCTTATGACCTTGACGAAGGTCAACAAATCATAAGTCACATGTCAAGTTCTACCCGTCATTGTCCAGGTTAATTTGAACCCACCCGCACAAGCCCTTGACGAAGGTCAACAAGGCTATACGACTGTCCCAAACCAACGCATCTATCTATGCAACAAATGAATACCCCGCAGCTACCAAACACTATGCCTTGACGAAGGTCAACAAACATAGCTTGAATACTACTGAATACCCAAAAGAAATGACGGAGGGCTACGGCTGGTTTTTGGCGAAAAACCTTTAACGTAATGAACTTGATCTCGTTGAAGGAACCTGATAGCTTTTTATAAAATATAGTGACGAAAACGTTTTGCTAAAGAGGTCATTCCCGGTGAAGGGATCTCGGCTCTTTCCTCGTGGAATGAGGTGCAGGATATTCCAACTGAATACCGCTATGCAAAGCAACTTGTAATCGACTATATTAAAGTTACTACCCTGACGTAGACTTCTGCCCAAGGGGTTTTTCCCGGTGAAGGGATATCAGCTCTTGCCTCGTCGAATGAGGTGCAGGATATTCCAACTGAATATCACTATGCAAAGCAACAGGAAACATCTTTGTAATAACACCTTTTAAAATCTGTTCCAACAATATCAAATATAGGTTTGTTTTATCCTTGCATCGATAAGAATCAATGCAGTCCCATCAATCAATCACACCAGAAAAGAACGAAAATAAAATGTACGTATATACCATCCGCATTCGTCACTGGGTCCCGTCATCACCCGTTAGGTTACTTCACTAACGACAGAGCGGGGGCTGGACTAGCGCGGGTGTAAAACATATACAACATCTAATAGTATATATACCAATATACAATAATCGCTCCAGGCGTGATAATAAGCAACATTACAGAAAAGTAATAAGTATCACAGAACAATATAGATAATCTGGGATCCCCGGGTTTCACAGAGCCGCTGCTGAAACCCGACGTTCCCCTGGTCGTGTGGATAGCCTGTGCAATGAAACCTAGACCCCTACGGGTGCCGCAAGTTACCCGCCAAAACCTGAAGCGAGGTAGTCCCCACAGCATGGTGAATGGAACACCCGGCACTTCACGGAATCCGGTAAATTGAGCACCCCTCCTTGGGTCAACCTGTACACCCTACGAGTGCGGCGAATAGTCTGCCAATTCTAGAGTGAGGTCCCTTTGCCTCTCAAAGCCATGAGATACGGACCCGTTGCCCTCCAGAACCCGGCTATCTGTGCACTCCTTCGCGGGATAAACCTAGTACAGAAATAAAAATATGTACAACAGGTACATCGACCTCGACCCGGTCGTGCCCCAAAAGAATATTATACAAACAGGCGGTGACGGCAATCCACATGTCGGACGCTCGCCCCGCAATATCAAATGTACAAATAAATCCAAACTGCACTATCATTGCACCCTGCTATCCACCACGACATATCCGCAATATCACAACACAACACAGAACATCAACACGAATGTCACGTTCGCAAACCCGTCTAAAAGAACTATAGCAATCAGACGCGGTTTACCGATCAAATGACATTCCCGGTCAGAGATATAATGTAAATACTGCAAACTAACAAGTTTAAAATTTCGATCGACTAAATTTCCCGAAGTGGGCCCCACGTACATTTGATGTACAGTGATAAAATCTGGGCCCAAAATAAACATTCCAGAAGCCACAATTTCCAACAAAGAAACACCAGAAGAAATTTGACCCCCTGAAGCTCCAATATGGCCGCGGATCCGCGGCCAACGCATGGCTTTGGCGGCGGTCCCACGGCCGTACGGACGAATCAGGGAATCAAATTTCTGCAGTTTTCTTCAAAAAGCCTGCTTGTTTTTCTGTGATGCTTAAAATAATTTTTAGACCTTTTTAAAAATCGATAGAAACTTTAGTGCAGAAAATTGTAGTTTCGGAAATTCCGTTCGATCGATCTTTTAAACGCGTTAGCACAAGTTAGTATAGCTTAATGGTGAGTCTCTGATACCACTGTAAGTCCACGGTAGCACCCCGGCCGTCTAACAGACGCCAAATACGGAACAAAAACTTTTTACAAACTGGCGCTATCGTGTACCGTAACCCGAATCTGCCATTAAAGCTAAACTAACAAACTACAAAGTGGGTAGAAGAGTTATACCGAACGATCCGAGTCCTTCGGTGTTCAACCATCATCCCACGCTTGTTGCGGCTATTCCGATCTCCTGAATCTTTAGTCTTCTCGTCCAGGTGGCACCACGTCGACGGATCTTTAAACGGGCTCCCGCCTCTGAACCGAGGAAACTCGATCATCAAATTTGCTAGAAGAGACGACCAAGATGAAGTAGAGAATGAGCAGAACACTTTGTCTCGTTACGTCCAAGGCTATGGATGAACGGTTAATGAAGTTGCCTTTTGGATCGATACGAAATGAGAAATGGAGTATATCAATTTCCATGAACCAAAATCCTTAATCTTTTCAAAACAACAACCATTATCCAAGAGAGGGGGGAAGGCCGGCCACTTATAGGAGAAGAGGGAGGTGAGTGTAGGAGAGGGGGAGGTGATCATAAGCCAAAGAACATTCATGAAGAGAATGAGTCACCTTAACACCTAGTATGAATGCATTAATGAAAACAATAAATCACTTAACCTTGTCATCACAAGCATTAAATGACCATTAATGCACTAATCCACCTCACCATCCTAGTCACCATTCTAGAACCTTCTAGAAACACGACTCACCCTCATCAAGAAAAGATAAATCTGCATTTAACCGAATGTCAAAATACGGCTGATAGAAAACTGGAAACTGGCAACTTCCAAAAGCGATCCTGAAACGAATTTCAGGATAACCCCGTATTAGTATAAACATACCCGCATTTATATTACGACCGAATATAAATGCAACTGAGACAAAGATATTATATCTACACAGTATAATACTGGGTTCCGGCTTAAACCAAAGCCTACCAGTATTATCTGCCCGAAAAACGACACGTGCGAAAACGCACGTGCATTTTCCGAACCTTGCCATAAACCCATACGGCCTCTACAACGTTTCGCCCGAACTTGGGAAAGTGTCTGTGGGGGACTTTAATGACTCATCAACACACGGGCACTGGGTATAACCTCTAGCACGTCAGAGGTACAAACTGTACGTAACGGTTTGCCTATGTATTGATTAGAAGGCAAGCTGACGAGCGAACTCATCTATAAACCCTACTGAGCCTGATAGTGACAATGTATATACAGTCCGGTCCATTCGTCTAAAGAGTATCGCATATCGAGTCTAGGGGGTGGATAAAGTCAGACCCCTAATAACGCGATAAATCATGTCGGCATGAAGCCCATCACCATCTGAGAAACTACTGATCCAAATCAGTATTTCTCCACTACCTCGGCCGAGAATTCCTAGTGATGGCCACCCGTGCACTGCGCGACATCAACCCCCAATACTGGGAGAGACGAATCCCCGACGATCTGCTCACTTGCCTCCAATGTGGCTCGGGACTGTACCCAACTAAAACCTGTTTGCACAACTCCTTTTAGCGTGGTAGGGTAGTAATCTAAGCACAGTGGGAACTCACACGAGACAAATGATGATCTCAGGTCGATGAACTAACCTGTACACATGTCACCAGGGAATTGCTATCTGACGATATGTATAATACCAACTAGCAGATTCCCGGCGAGTCCTGTCCGGTGTACTCATAACCCAATGAGCACCTGTATACATCTTAGGTGATCCAACTGACACCAGTGGCTTGTAAGACCGGCCACCGCCCCTCGTCAGGGTCTCGAATGTATACACTAGTCTACTCTGGAGTATCGATGCCCTGTCTCGAAACTCTCACGACTAGGGACACTTTAAGGATGTGCTTATAGGCCCCAGCTCCCACGTATATGATCGCCCTCATACTGCTGGTAGTCAAGCAAAAATCCTATGGGCTCTATCATTATGCAATAGTGAACTAAAGCATGTATACGATGATAAAGACAAACCAGATAGTATACTATCATCTCGAGCAAGACTGTCATATCGGTATAGGTCCTGCCTCAATCATTGCAATCACGTACCTGCGATCCAATAATTGACTTTGAGGGCACTATCTCCAACAAAGGCTGCATAAATAGAAAAATATTTAGCGAGGATGCTTTATCACCTAGTGCCTTAGACTAACTGGTTTAGGAGTCACTGCTAAAGCCTTAGGTGTTACAAGACTAGGAATTACGCCTTAATGTGCAAACACATTTTGTAATCTGTCGTTAGTACCTCAAGAAGTATTAACAGTCGCATGAAGAATGTGTGAGCAATTTCATCTAAAAATTCACCAACTAAAAGTATTTTGGACGATGGACAAGAGTATGATAGCTTGAATTGAATTTCCAAGTGTAGGGGTGACACACACACACACGTAGCGGTATATGATTGGGGTTTGGATGAGAGATAGGAATGAAAAATATGACTTATATCTTTAGTAGAGATGATAAAAATTCCTAAGTTGAGATGGAACCCTAGAAGGAAAACTCAAAAGATGCTAAAAGATAAGTAAATTTGTAGAACATATATAATCTTAAGTTAAATGATAAGGAAGTGTGAAAAATACGGGTTGATAATTTCAGAGTTGAAGATAATAGAGTTTCTTATTAGAAAACGTAATTAGAGAATAAAAGTCAATAGGCCGAATTGATAGGATTTTGTGGGTAGTATCCGCTGAAAACCCTCAGGAGATAACACTCCTCCTACTAGGGACACCTAGAGGTTTAACGGCTTGTTGCACGAGCTCAGTGAAATCGCGTTTCCCTGCGAAAGTGAGGCTGGGTCTTTTTCGAGAATAAAACTAGTTTTGCTCGAAGACGAGCAAAAGATAAGTTTGGGGGTATTTGTTCATATCATAATTTTGCATTATTATATTCCCCATTCTTATTCATTTTACAAATAAACATGTGCTTTTGATCCATGTCTGCTATATAGTTGCAGGTTACAGGTTCTTGAAACAAAAACAGTGAAAATGATGAAAAAACGATACAAAAGTGAGACTACGACCAATAAATGAAAGAATCTTGATCATGCTTACAGTTTGAAGAATAAACGAATATCAATGGACAATTTCACAAAGCACAAAGGCAGCGCAAGGTTCAAGACTTCGACAAGAAGTAAAGGGTAAAAGTCCATGACATTATGCACTGTGGAAATCTGGAAGAGAACTAAATGACAATCTGAGAAACCAAGTGAAGAAACAAGAAGACAAATGCAACCAGAAGCACCCTAGAGAAGTCCATCCCAAGACCCCACTAGATGGCCGCGGATCCACAGCCAAACAGGGCTTTAGACCGCGGTTCCGCGACCATGATGACCACGTGTCGGTGCAAAATTCAACGGTGTGGCGGTGCGTTGACTAGGCTTCTTAAGGTAAATTTGTAAATGCAGATATGAATCGGATGTAACCCTAGGGTTTCTATGATCTATAAATAGAAACCTTAAACCTCTTTTTGAGATATGCTTCTTCTTGTGCCTCATTTTATTTATCAAATTCAGAATTTCAATTCCTGTAATATATGAAGAGTGCATCAAATAAAAAAATAAAGTAAGTTCTCTTTTCTTGCCTTAGTTTAATTTTCCTTTCTGCCCTAATATAACTTTATTTATCTGTCCTAGTTTAGATTTTATGTATCTGCCGTAGATTAGATAATTAGGTTATTAAAAACAATCATAAAAAAATGAAATCTTTTAATTCCCTAATGAGTGAGTAGTTCCTCACTTGTTAGGGTTAGGAATAAGAGAGGTTTGAGAGATGAAAATCTTTCACCCCTTTCTTGCCCGTCATACATTTTAATAGGACTCCATGCATACATACACACACCGCTCACTACGGCACCCTATCCCAAGTGGTAGCGATGATACCGTAGTTTAAAAGACCGATTGTGTATGTTTTCCATGGAGGTTAGGGTAAGAGTTAAGAAAGGACGGACAAGGACCTAGAGAAAGAAACCTAGTTTCTTCCCGATGGTGCTAATCCACTTTGTTAATTATTACCTTAACACTTAAATAGATCTTATTTAGGGCATAGAAAGCGGTGAGAAATAATTGAATTTCCAAACTTAACCTAAACCTAAACCTAGCAAGGTTTTAATCTTAATCGAACTCATTTCAGTTTTTAGTGATAATCCAATCCACTATAATTGGAATTAACTCGTTAGAACAATTAGAAAATACACAAAATCCTTGTGGACCGACCCGTACTCACCGGCTAGCTACTAAGCGACTTCGTTCTTGATTGCGGTTAATATTCTTTGATTCATCTTTTAAAAGCGCAAGCGCATAAAAACATCGTAACAATCAATATGTGACATGATCAGATGAAGAGACCGGACTGTACGGTAGTGTTACTGATTGGATTCACAGGAGTGTGAGCAGACTTGCTTGTTGATCTTCTGATCGCTCAATACCCGGGTGGCTGTTACGTTTAGCAGACCGCTTGCGGCTTGTGGGTGTTTGATATGATCATCACCTACTGCCGGCGTATTGACTAGTATTTAGAGTCCTACACAGGGGTTTTCTGGCTCAAGAGAAACGGAGTAGGAGCACATATGTGATATGTGCGGGACCGAGATTGATACGATATGAGATACCGTATTCTATTCTCGCGATATGAGATATCGATCGGTTATATATGATATAGCCGGGTTATCGGATCAAGTGTTGATTCGATAAATTGATTCATATGACATTAGTCGGTTATAGGTGATATAGCCGGATTATTAAATCAAGAGTTTATTTGATAATCTAATGTAAAATTATATATTTGATATATTACATTATATTAACTAGTATTACATCACTTATGATTTCTTTTCTCACTTTGGATACATTGATGTATATGTGATATATGTTAAATGTATCAAGCTAGGTTACAAATGCAACTAGGGTTAATGAGGGTTAAACCATGCTAGGGTTAAGATTAGGGTTTATAATTTATCATTAAGTAATTCAAATATTGTGGATATTTATCATGGATGATATTTGTTGAAAACTTGTAGAAGCTTAAAGGCATCTTTGACTTTGTCCACTCTCTTGGTCTAGCTTAAAATATTTTTTGACCTAACCTTTAACCCTAGCTCATGGTTAACTCTCTACAAAGCTTAACCATGACATGCTTAACCCTTGGTTGCATTTTTAACCTCAACAATAATTCATTCTCTCTTGAGAATTCTTCATCTTCTTCATGAGCTCAAAGAGAAAAGTGTTTTCTTGGGTTTGAGTTTGTGATCAAAACTTGTGAGAATATGAAATCTAATATGAGCAAAATTCCTACTTCATCATCCTCTACTACTTGCTATTTAGTATAGGGTGTTTGCTTCACTAATTCCATGATTAGTGAAGAGATAGCTTTGGTTAGTCTCTCCTCGACGTAGATCATCTTCGGTCTCGAAGACTTCGAAGCAAGCATGTTCGTTTTTTCATCGGAGCCTCTCTAGAGTCCGGGATTTCTTGATCGCAGCGAAGAGACTATTACACGGAGCTATTGAAGTGAAGGACCTGTCTACAAAGGTTGTATTCCTTGCTCACTTAGGATGTAAAGTGTTTACATATGTTTTTCCGTCGATTTCTAGTAAACGATTCTATGTTAGGGTTAGCTAGAACGGCAAAATTTTGAAAATGGCATGGACGATGCCTCCCGAAACCTTGCTGTCGTCCTAGGGAACCCTGCAGTACATATATATGTCCAAGCATCCACATGTATACATATACAATAATGGCCTCTGGGGCATACATATCCAACAATCTCCCACTTGCACTAAGGTCATATATTGGCATACCGAGTATCCAACGTCTGCTCTAGGGCCAGCTTTTGGCGTACCGCATACCCAACATCTCAAAAAGTCTCTCGAGCTATGCTTGATGAAGGATCTTGGTGAATCGATCCGCAGTGTTGTCTTTTGTGTCCACTCTCCGCACCTCGATCTCCCGGCGATCAATGATCTCCCTGATTAAGTGATACCATCTTAAGATGTGCCTGGATTTCTGATGGGTCCGTGGTTCCTTCGCTAAAGCTATAGCCCCATTGTTATCGCAATACAAAGGTACTGGGTCAACAATGGACGGAACTACCTGAAGTTCACTAATGAACTTCTTCATCCAGACCGCCTCTTTTGCGGCATCGCTCGCAGCAATATATTCAGCCTCCATTGTCGAGTCTGCGACGGTATCCTGTTTGGAGCTTTTCCAACACACCGCCCCTCCATTAAGGGTAAACACAAAACCCGAGACAGACTTGTTGTCATCCTTGTCACTCTGGAAGCTCGAATCGATGAAGGACTCGACCTTTAGGTCTCCATTACCGTAAACCAAGAACTTCTCCTTAGTCCTTCTCAGGTATTTAAGAATGTTCTTTACTGCTGTCCAGTGATCCTCACCTGGGCTAGACTGATACCGGCTTACCACGCTAAGCGCGTAAGCTACATCTGGTCAGGTACATAGCATCACATATATTATAGATCCTACCGCTGAAGCATAGGGTATAGTGCTCATGCGAACCTTCTCCTCATCAGTCTTGGGAGACATCTCTTTGAAGAGGGTGATTCCATGCAATGCGGGTATGTTACCGCGCTTGGAATCTTCCATACTAAATCTCTTTAGTACGGTCTCTATGTACCTGGACTGTGAAAGTCCCAGTAATCTCTTGGATCTATCTCTGTATATCTTAATCCCCGGAATGTATGAGGCATCATCCAGGTCCTTCATGGAGAACCTTTGTGACAAGAATAGCTTAACCGATTGTAGCATAGGTCTATCAAAAGAATGTCATCCACGTATAAGATTAGGAACACGATGGTTCGACCTACAATCTTCTTATATATACAAGGCTCATCCTCGTTTTTGATGAAGTCAAATATCTTGACAATTTCATCAAAACAGATGTTCCAGCTCCGCGATGCCTTCTTTAATCCATAAATGGATATAAGTAACTTGCACACCTTCCCGCTGCTCCCACTGTCCACGAAACTTTCCGGCTGATCCATATAAACGCACTCTTCTAAACTTCCATTCAGAAAAACCATTTTACGTCCATCTTCTAGATCTCATAGTCATGGAAGGCAGCAATGTCAAGTAGGATCCGAATAGATTTGAGCATAGCCACTGAAGAAAAGGTTTCGTCATAGTCCACACCTGGTCTTTGACGAAAACCTTTTGCAACAAGTCTACCCTTATAGGTTTCCACCTGCCAATCCACACCAAATTTCTTTTTGTATATCCATTTGCATCCAACGGGTTTTACCCCAGGTGGAGCAATATCTAAGGTCCACACTTTATTGGTGTACATGGACTCCATTTCGGATCGCATGGCATCCATCCACTTATCAGAGTCCCTACTGATAATGGCCTGCTTGAAACTAGTAGGATCATCTTCTCCCAAGATGCAATCCTCTCGATCCCCGTCTATGAGAAAACCGTAGTATCTCTCGGGCGGATGAGAACTCCTACTAGATCTGCGGAGTGGCTGAGGCTCGTCCAGGGTTATTGAATCTTGAGGTTCCACCAAATCATCAGTTATAGTTTGTCCCACTGGAATTTCTTCCAGTTCTACCGTACTCCCATTTATTTCTTTTGCAAGAAATTGCCACTCTAAAAAAGTAGCGTGCTGAGCAACAAACACCTTCTGTTCCTCGGTGTGGTAGAACAGATATCCATAACCGTTCTTAGGATATCCTACAAACTTACACAAAACTGACCGTGCCTTCAGTTTATCCGGATTATGCTTTTTAACATAAACCGGACAACCCCATATCTTAAATCTTTTAAGATACGGCCTTTTACCATTCCAGATCTCGAATGGTGTCTTAAGCACGGATTTGGATGGAACATCATTCAACAGATATGCCGCTGTCAAAAGCGCATGTCCCCAAAATGAAAGAGGCAACTCGGCATTACTCATCATGGAGCGAACCATGTCCAATAGGGTACGGTTCCTCCGCTCCGATACACCGTTGTGCTGTGGTGTATACGGAGGAGTAAGCTGAGAGAGAATTCCATTCTCTTTTAGGTATTGTAGGAATTACGTGCTTAAGTACTCCCCTTCTCTATCCGATTGGAGGATCTTGATATTTTTTCCAGTCTGGTTCTCTACTTTATTTCTGAATTCTTTGAATTTCTCAAAAGCTTCAGATTTGTGTTTCATGAAATACACATATCCGAACCTAGAGAGATCGTCAGTGAATGTGATGAAGTACAAGAACACACCCCTTGCATGTATAGACATTAGACCACATACATCACTGTGTATGAGTCCCAAGAGCTCTGCTGCTCTTTTTTCCTGTCCGGTGAACGGAGATTTGGTCATCTTTCTTTTGAGACAAGACTGACAAGTTTCATAAGATGAAAACTCGAACGTATCCAAAAATCCATCTTTATGCAACTTACTCAGTCTTTTCTCTTCGATATGACCAAGTCTACAATGCCACAAGTAGGATTCATTCACTTCTGAATTGTTCCTTTTGCGTGTGTTTTGTATGTTGAGAACTGTGTTTTGATTAAGAACATAAATACCATTACACAATTTACCTTCTGCAACCAATACCTGATTAATGTAAATGTCCATGATATTTCTATCAAGAACAAACTTATATCCGTATTTATCAAGTAAAGAAACTGATATGATGTTGCAAACCATGGAAGGTATATAGTAGCAATTGTTCAAAATCATAGCATTGCCATTTGGTAATGCTAGGTGATATTCACCGACGGCAGTGTAAGGTTCCTAGGCACTCTAATGGAGTCTCACAAGTGATCAAACATGGCCAATTGAAATTTTACAAGTGCCTATTAACCCTAATACGGATCGTTAACTAGATAAATAGGCGAAGCAAGCAAGTAAACGGAAATATAGCTAAAGGAAAAGGGCTACAACCTTTGTAGATCCGTTCCACCACCTCCTAAGCTCCGTGATGAAGTCCCCTCGCTGTCCAAATCATATCTTGGGCTCTAGCGTCGGCTTCATCGGAGAAAAATGGGCTAGGTCATCGACGACGATGCCGAAGATGATCTACGTCGAGGCATCGCTAGATCAAGCTCCACCTTCACCAAGCCATGAAAACTTGTGAAGGAAACACCCCATACTACTTGGCAAGAGGTAGAGGATGAAGAAATAGAAGTTGGGTTCACTTTAGAATTGGATTTCTCACTCAAATACATCAATCACCATTGATGAAGAAAGCTTTCTTCTTGTGAGGAAGAAGAAGAAGAAGATAAGTGTTATGATAAGTTCTTATTAAAAGAATAATAAAAATGGAAACTTATCATAATCTTAACCTTAGTTAGTTGTAGAGAATAGACCATGGTAAGTTATGATGGTTAGGGTTAAGCAAGAGACAAGAATGGTTAACTAAGTCAAAGCTTCATGAAAGTTCATGAACAAACAAAGAAAGCCACCATTATCCTCTTATGCCAATTATTTTATTTTCAAAAAGAATAAATGAAAAAGATAAATAAATGAATAAGGAAAACCAAAACCCTAACCATCTAAATAACCATGGTTTAATTCTTTACACAAACCAAGTAAGTATGCATCATCAAACATGATACAATCATGTGCACAAAACTATATCAAATATATAATGTGCACATCCGAGCGAGAAAATCCATTTAAAGTGAACCGATACTAGTTAATGCAAAGTAATATATCAAATATATAATTATGCATTAAATCATTAAATCAACACTTGATTCAATGATCCGGTCATGTCGCATATAACCGGCTAGTATCCAATGTATCGGCTTATCGAATCAATCCTTGATTCGATAACTAGGTTATATCGCATACAACCATTCGACACATTCATCGCGAGAATGAAATACGGTATCACATACATGCATTATTCTCGGTCCTGCACATATCTCAAATGCGCTCCTATTTCGTTTCGCTTGAGCCAGGAAACCTCTGTGTAGGACTCTAAAGACTCGTCAATACATCGGTAGCGGATGATGATCATATCAAGCACCCACAAGCCGCAAGCGGTCTGCTAAACGTAACGGCCACCCGGGTATTGAGCGATCAGAAGATCGACGAGCAAGCCCGCTCACACTCCTGTGAATCCAACCAGTAACACTTACCGTACAGTCCGGTCTGTTCGTCTGATATGTCGCATATCTCGCCTAGGGGTGGTAAACGTCAGACCCCAATAGCTCGATAAGTTATGCCGACTTGAGGTCCATAACATTCGTGAAACTACTGATAACTCTTACCAGTATATCACTGCAACCCTGGCCAGGGATTTCCTGTTATGGCCAGTCGAGCATAGCACAACATCAACCCCCAATACCGGGAGAGACGAATCCCCTCCTATCGCTCATTGCCTCCATGTGAATCGGGACTGTGCCCAAAAACCACCTGTTTGCACGACTCAGTAGAGCTGTGGTAGGGTGGAAATCAAAGCACAGTGGGAGACACACAAGACTCTATGACGATCTCGGGTCAACAGATTAAGCTGTACCAGTGTCACCAGAGAACTGCCATCTGACGTGAGGTATAATACCATCTGGGAGTTCTCGGCGAGTCCGTTCAGTGTACCCAGTCTCCACTGAGCACCCGCATACCATCTTCGATGTCAAACACCAATGGATATAGGATCATCCATCGCCCATCGCATGGGTCGAGAAGATATGCGCTAGTCTACTCTGGAATATCGATGCCCCGTCTCGATATTCCCACGACTACGAACAATGAAGGATGTACTCATTGACTACCCAGGCCCCACTAGTATGATCTGCATCATAGTCCTGGAAGTCGAGTAAACATCCTAAGGGCTTTATCAACATGTAATCAGAGAGACAGAAAGTATACATGTTAAGATAAAGAGCAACCAGATAGCATACTATCATGTCGAGCAAGAAAGTCCTACCTATATATGTCCCAGCATCCACTACAATATACATCCAATGTACAGTAATGGCCTCTAGGGCATACATATTACTAATAGGCAAAAGCATCAACTTGTGCTCCGTTCCCTATTCTGAGGGACATATCACCAGGTCCAACCATCCTACTTTTTCTCAGTCCCCATAATAAATTACAGATATGAGATCCTGATCCGGTATCTAGTACCCAGGAGGTCGGACTGACCGAAAAACAGTTCTCAGTAACAAGAACACCCGAAGAAGACGCATTAGTATGCTTCTTCTTCAATAGGGTCATCAAGAAATTTATGCAATCCTCTTTCCTCTGCTCATACTCATAAGCTAGAGCCAAATTGACGTTCCCCAGCCCCGAATAAGAATTCGGATCGGTCAAGCGATACATTTTATTATCTTAATTAGGGTATGAAGTGGTTGCTACCTGGAGAGAGAGAGAAAAGAAACACTCGGTGTGCACTCTTGCAAGATAAGATTGGTTATTAATTTATCTAATCAGGATGGCTCCCACTGTTTCCTCGAATTCTTCATCAAACCTTAAAAGAAGAATTAGTTAGGATTAATCGCACGTCATAATACTTGCTTAACCTTTCGGCCAGGCAAGTGTCGGTATTTCGAGGGAGGTTTTTGTTAGTTATATGTATGCCCTAGAGGCCATTACTATACATAGGATGTATATTGTAGTGGATGCTGGGACATATATAGGGAGGACTTTCTTGCTCGACATGATAGTATGCTATCTGGTTACCCTTTACCTTAACGTGTATGCTGATTGTCTCTCTGTTACATGTTGGTAAAGCCCTTAGGATCTGTACTTGGCTACCTGGACTATGATGCGGATCATACTAGTGGGGACATGGTAGTCTATAAGTACATCCTTCAAAGTCCCTAGTCATGGGTGTATCGAGACGGGGCATCGATATACCAGAGTAGACTAGCGTATACCTTCTCGACCCATACAGATGGGCGATGGATGATCCCATATCCATTGGTGTTTGACATCAGAGATGATATACGGGTGCTCAGTAGAGACTGGGTACACTGGACGGACTCGCCGAGAACTCCCAGATGGTATTATACCTCACGTCAGATGGCAGTTCTCTGGTGACACTGGTACAGAGTAGTCTGTTGACCCGAAATCGTCATAGAGTCTTGTGTGGTTCCCACTGTGCTTTGATTTCCATCTTACCACGTCCAAGAGGGCGTGCAAAACGGTGGTTTTTGGGTACAGTCCCGAGTCACATGGAGGCAATGAGCGATAGGAGGGGATTCGTCTCTCCCGGTATAGGGGTTGATGTTGCGCTGTGTTCGATTGCTATAACAGGAAATCCCTGGCCAGGGTTGCTGAGATTTACTGGTAAGTGTTACCAGTAGTTTCTCGAACAGTTATAGACCTCATATCGACACGACTTATCGAGCTATTGGGGTCTGACGTTTACCACCCCTAGGCGAGATATGCGACATATCAGACGATCAGACCGGACTGTACGGTAGTGTTACTGGTCGGATTCACTGGAGTGTGAGCGGGCTTGCTCGTCGATCTTCAGATCGCTCAATACCCGGGTGGCCGTTACGTTTAGCAGACCGCTTGCGGCTTGTGGGTGTTTGATATGATCATCACCTGCTGCCGGCGTATTGACGAGTCTTTAGAGTCCTACACAGAGGTTTCCTGGCTCAAGCGAAACGAAATAGGAGCGCATATGAGATATGTGCGGGACCGAGAATAATACGAGTATGTGATACTGTATTCGATTCTCGCGATGTGACATTGATCGGTTATATGTGATATAGCCGGGTTATCGGATCAAGTGTTGATTCGATAAGTTGTTACTAATGATACTAGCCGGTTATATGCGATATGACCGGATCGTTAAATCAAGTGTTGATTTAATGATTTGATGCATAATTATATATTTGATATATTACTTTGCATCAACTAGTATCGGTTCACTTTATAATGAATTTTCTCACTCGGATGTGCGCATTATATATGTGATATGATTTTGTGCAGTAGCTTGTATCATGTTTGATGATACATGCTTTTTGGTTAAGTGTAAAGTGTTAAACCTTGGTTAATGAATAGGTTAGGGTTTATTATTTGTTATTCATTTATCTTATTTAATTATCCATTTATTTATGATAAATGAATAAAAGAAAATGAAATGAAATGGTTGCTAATTTTGGATTCTAGTTGAAGCTTCTTGATCTTTTGACTAAGTGACCATTTTGTCTCTAGCTTGACCCTAACCATTCCTTTAACCATGATTGACTCTCTACAATTAACCATGGTCTTGTTATGATAAGGTTTGATTATTCATTTCATTTTTAATTAACTTATCATAACTTTCTTCTTCTTCTTCTTCATCTTCTTCTTTGAAGAAGCTTGAGGTCATCAATGGTGGATTGATGATTTGAGTGAGAAATCCAATTCTAAAGTCTACCCACTTCCTATTTCTTCATCCTCTACCTCTTGCCAAGTAGTAGAGTGTGTTTCCTTCACAAGTTTTTAGGGCTTGGTGAAGGTGGAGCTTGATTTAGCGATGCCTCGACGTAGATCATCTTCGGCATGGACATCGACGACCTAGCTTGCCCATTCTCCGACGAAGCCGACGCTAGAGCCCGGATTTGATTTGGACAGCGGAGACGACTTCATTGCGGAGCTATGGAGGTGGAGCACCGGATCTACAAAGGTTGTATTTCCGATATCTCATAGTTAAGTGTTAACTAGTTAGCTTTTTCGCCTAGTTTTCTAGCAAACGATCCGTAGTCGGGTCTCTCGGCACCTAGATTTTTTGAAATTGGCATGTTCGATGCCTTGTGAGACCTCACTAGTGTGCCTAGAAACCCTACAGTGGTATCAGAGCCTAGCTAGAGCCTTAGGCGAAGTCCAGACGGAATTTGAAACCCGAACGAACCGAAACCCGACCCAAAAATAGCTCTCTGGACATTTTCTGTTTTTCTGGATTTTTGTGAATTAAAAATTGCTAAAAAATTCAGTAAGAAAAAATAAGAATTACGATGCAAAAATTATTGGATGAACAGTAACTTAGGCGGCGGAACCGCGGCATAAGCCCTGCTTATGCAGCGGTTCCGCGGCTCAATCATGACGTCATCCCTTACTGTTTGCACAGTAATACCTGATAAATTCTTCTGGATTTTCTGGGAATTTTTAAAATTTATTCAAGAGTTGAATTTTCTGGGTTGTTTTGGGGATTCGTATGTTCGTTCGGATTATCAAATTTTGTCTGTGTGGCTTTCCGGATAAATTTTAGAATATGTTAAAAAGTTCGACCGGATATAAATACCCAATCTTTCCCCTGTCGGGAAATTTCCAAGAGTTGGATTTTTCCGTAGTTTAACGACGTTCTAAGTAGTGCAAGTAACACGATGGTCCCTCTAGAAGACAACAAACCTTAACTCGATTATGTGACCGTCTTGAACTGCCCTTTGAACCTTCGGGTTTGGGGCAGTACGGCGTGCCACATGTGAGGCGTTGGCTTGACCCTTCTACGGCTGGACCGTTGGTACTGAGGCACGAACTGAATGTTGTTAGACTTATTTCATGTGTTGATCTGTATCGGGAAAACTTGGGTGTTCGATTGTTCGATCGGAAAGTTTGACATTTTCTATTTATCCGGAATGGGATACAATAATTGGAATTCACAAATAGTTATGAGATAACTGAATGAATGATATAAACATAGCAGTTTAGTCTCACTTGATCGGTTGCCACGGAATTTTGATGTGATCAAAAGTCCGTCGCAATCACGTAGCGTACGCGGATACTCGCCGGGTAAACTTAATAGACAGCCTCACTGCATAGCCCCGACCAAGTGACTGTAGGAGAACCCCGTCGCCGAAAGCATCCCTCCGGGTGCTCGCGGTAGCGGTGTTCCGCCTTGATGCACTTCGTCGACGGTATCGGGGGTGCAGCCGTCTACTGAAGTTTGCGACGAGCATTCGATCAAAATGTCGGGAATCCTGTTGAATTGCCCGACTTGGTATTGAAAAGTGTTTTCGATAAAGAGACTAAAATGCGGGGTTTATAATTGTTAGGCATGTGATGTCTAAGAAATTCATTTGGTCAGGCATGCGATGTCTGAGGTGATTGCGGATTCCAACTGTTGTAGTTTTACACTTTCTTTTCTGTGACCGTAAGTGTAATATGTGATATCGCCGGTTTCGTTGCTATATGTCAACGACAATTGGGATGCACATATTTACTTACGTTGATGACATGTGATGTTATGTGTTGCTGGATATGTTATATTGGATCGTCGTGTTTGAATAGCCGGGGGTTTTTATGTGAGATGAGTGTTTTTCATTTTCATTCATGTAAAAACTTGTATGTAATATTCTTTTATTGGGGCACTTCCAGGTTGCGGGAGTTGTCACCGTTTGTATATTATTTACTTTTCCGCACTAGGATAGACCCAAGGAGGAGGGCACAAGTAACCGGGTTCTAGGGTCCAGTGGAAGACCAACTCGAGGAGTCGAGTCCGGGTCTCCTAACCCTAAAATTGGTAGGGTTGCTTGCCGCTCTCATAGGGGTCTAGGGATGTGGGTTTGGCTATTCATCACGACCGTGGAATCCGTGTTTTATACTGGCTCGTATTGAAAACACGGACGTCCTAGTATATCTAATATTTCATATGTTTCTTCTGCTGCGATATCTGTGATGTGATCATGTGATGTTTCTGTGATGGATATAGTATATATGATATATTATATAGACGTTACTTATGTTTTACACCCGTGCTAGCCCTGCCCTGCTCTGCCGTTAGTTACCTAACCTAACGGTGCACGAGGGGACATCGAGGCGAATGCGGATGGCATAAGTGTACGTCGTATTTATCTGTGATGTTTAGGTAACTTAAATGATGGGACTTCATTAATGTGATTAATGAAATAAAAGAAACCTAAGATGTTGTAGAATCGAATTTCAAAATAAAACAGGTAGCTACAGTTCTTGCTTTGCACAGCGGTATATGTGATATATCCTGCACCTTATTCGATAAGGAAAGGACCGAGATCCCTTCACCGGGAGTGACTCCTTTAGCAATAACTGGTCGATGCTACACACTCGGTTTGTCTTTTGATTGCTTTTAAGAGTTTTTGCTTTGCACAGTGATATATATGATACATCTCGCACCTCATTCGACGAGGAAAGGACCGACGATCCCTTCACCGGGAGTGACTCCTTTAGCAAAACTAGAAAAGCCTCAAAAACACTCCATTTCAAAATTCATTCGATCCTACAACGATATCAAGTTCATTACGCAATAGGTTTTCAGAAAAACCTGTCGTAGCCCTCCGTCATTTCAGATAAGTAGTAGTTAGTATTCGTGCTGCGTTTGTTGGCCTTTGTCAAGGCGCAGTGTGCGGTAGCTAACTGGTGCTTATCTGCTTATGCATATGATGCAGATTGAGTTAGGGTAGTCGTGCGACCTTGTTGGCCTTTGTCAAGGGCCGTGCGGGTGGGTTTAATTCAATCAGGAAATGACGGG
This sequence comes from Agapanthus africanus, assembly GCA_030015575.1. NCBI lineage: Eukaryota > Viridiplantae > Streptophyta > Magnoliopsida > Asparagales > Amaryllidaceae > Agapanthus > Agapanthus africanus. Next base: position 238,955,170 of record CM057337.1, read on the forward strand.
TTGAACTTGACTAGCATCCTATGGTTTGTTGGCCTTTGTCAAGGTCATGGGAGGTTAGGGGCAAAATATTATCGGGAATTTCAAGTGTTGAAATTTGCAATGAGATTGCATACCTTCTATGAGATAGTTGGATCCCGATACCCGCTGCGAGTAAGAGTTACTCCTGGGAGAGTTTTATACATTACAATTAGCCGATCAAGTAGGTGTCTAGAAAGGTGTCAACGGGGTTACGCCTCTGGGAAAACGAGGTTTACATTAATTAGGTTCGTGCGAAAGCACGGGGGACCTCCCTCAAAGTACCGACACTGGCCTGGCTGAAAGATTGGCGAACTTGTAGTGTGTAATTAATCCCGGCTAGTCTTTCCTTTTAGGGTTTGAAGGAAGATTTGATAAAAAGCAGTGGGAGCCATCCTGATTAGATAAAATAATAACCAATCTATTCTTGAAAGAGCGCACGCTGAGTGTTTTCTTCTCTCTCTCTCCAGGTAGCGACCATTTCACGCCTTAATCAAGATAATAAAACGGATATATTGACCGAACCCGCTTGTTATACTGAGCTGGGGAACGTTGGTCCCGCTCCAACTTATAATTGTTATAAGACAGAGCAGGAAGTTGGGGATTACCAGAATTCCCGTGCCGCCCAAACGAAGAGAGTGCATGTTGATGCATCATCTTCGGGTGTGTTCATTACAGAGAACTGTTTCTCAGTATCCTTTACGTCCTGGGTATGTGATACCAGATCAGGATCCCAGATATGTAATCTGTTACATAGGGCTACAGAAAGGTAAAGAACTGAGAACGGGTGATAAGTTTCATGAGGCAGAAAACGGGGCAAGAGTTGCAGCCAAGTCTGTTGGTCACTGTCATCCTGTATTACAAATACATTGATTCTGAACGAATATTGTTAGATACCGAACCTGATATACCAAATTATATCACTCTCTTTGTTAGAAAAGAAAAGATATAATTTTGTATTGATGGATAATGTTTTGAACATTTCCTATATCAAAAGTTGATCGGTTCAGGCACGTTATCTAAAAGCATTGATGTTCTAAATCAAACTACAATTCTTAGTATATGGAACACACATAAGAGGAAGAGTTCAGAAATGAACGAATCCTTCTTAAGGTATTGTAGACTGGGTCAGATCAATGTGACCCGACTAGCTAGAGTTACATAAAGATGCATATTTAAATTAGTTTGAATTTACATCTTGTGAAACTCGCCAGTCATGTCACAAAGATAAGATGACCATAGCTCCGTTTATTGGAAACAGAGAAAGAGTTAGTGAACTCTTGGGATGATACATGTTGATGTATGTAAGGTCCCCTGTCTACATATGCCAAGACTGGTTCTTTATACTTCATTACGTTCTCTGATGATCTCTTTAGATTCAGACATATGTTCTTGTTGAAACACAAGTCCGAACCTTTTGAGATATTCACAGAATATAAGTTAGAAGTAGAGAACTAATACGGGTATAAGTATTATGTCCTTTGATGTGATCAGGGAGGAGAATACTTGAGCACGGAATTCCTGGACTATTCTAAAGGAGAATGAGATTCTCTCTCAGCATTACTCCTCCGTATACACCATAGCACGATGGTATATCGGGGCGGAGCAATCACACCCTATATGATAAGGTGTGCTCTATAATGAGTACTACTGAGTTACCTGTTTCCTTATTAGGAGTTATGCACTTGAGAAGCTGCATACCTATTGAATAGGGTTCAAATCAAATCAGTTGCCTACCACTTCATATTTGATATGATAAGGGAAGAGCCCATCTCTTAAGTTAGTTAAGATTTGGGGTTGTCCGGCCTATGTCTAAAAGCAAATTCCGGACAAGCTCGAGGCAAGATCTGTTATGTAGAACTGGAAAGGTTCCAGCTATACAAACAACAGCACATGATTCGATAGAACCAAAGGATTCAGTAGATTCCAACGAACCTCAGCCTCTCCGCCGATCTAGTAGGGTTCCTCACCCACCTGAGAGATACTTCGGTTTCTCTATGACAGTGGGAGCGAGGATTACATCATGAGATGATGACCCAACTAGTTTCGAGCTGGCCATCGAGAGTAAGACTCTGTAAGAATGGCTGGATGCTTAGTGATCTGAGATGGAATCCATATACACCAACAAAGTATGGACTTTGGTTGCTATATCTGAAGGGTTAAATCCCCATCAGGAGCAAGTATATCTTGAGAAGATTACTAGGTGTAGATGGAAAAGTTGAGACTTTCAAAGCTAGACTGGTTAAAGGTTTGCATCATTGACCAGGTGTGGATCATGAGGAAACCTTTTTCTAAGGAGCTATGCTTAAGTCCATCCAGATCCTACTTGCCACGGCTACATACCATGACTACGATCTCTGGTGGTTGGGTGTCTTGACTGCTTTTCTAAATGATGATTTGGAAAAGAGCGTCTATAAGTACACAGCCAGAGGGCTTCGTAGACAGTGGGAGCAGCGGAAACGTGTGCAAGATATTTTATAGGATAAAGCAGGCATCGCGGAGTTGGAACATCTGTTTTGATGGATAAGTCAAAGAGTTTGACATCATCAAAATGGTAGATGAACCTTGTATAAACAAAAAGGTAGTAGGGAGTATGGTGTCGATCCTCGTAGAGTACGTGGATGACATACTCTTGATAGGGAAGGAGTTTCCTATGCTACGCTCGATCAATCTCTGCTTATCACTAAGATTCTCCATATAGGATCAAAGTGATACCTACTAAATCCTAGATTTTGGATCTATGAGATAGATCTAATTGGATGTTAGGATACTCACTAGCTGTAGTGAAATGGTATCAATCGATCCTGGGGAGAATCACTGGAAGGGTTCCAGGGTGATAAAGAAGACTGAGTGTCAGTCACAGGCATTGTCTTAATCCTCAGTAAAGGGACGGTATGTTGGAAGAGTTCCAAGCTAGATACCGTGACATACTAGACGATAAAGGCAGGATACATTGCTACTTAAGATGCTACCAAAGAGGCTGTTTGGGTGTATATTGGTTCATGAGATGAACTATGTTCCTCCCATTGTGTGACAATGGAGTTGTGGCTTATGCCAAGGAACGCCGGTCCCATCAGTGATCCAGACATATTCTAAGGCAGTATCACTTGATCATGGAGATGGTTGATCTCCAGGGAGATCGAGGTTAGGAGAGTAGATTCAGAGGACAACACAGCGGATCCACTCACAAAGGCCTGTTCCCAGAGAGAGATTTTTATGGGATGGTTGAGTATGAGATACTGCAACCACTGCTTCAGATGGCCCTAGTGCAAGTGGGAGATTGTTAGTTATATGTATGCCCTAGAGGCCATTACTATACATAGGATGTATATTGTAGTGGATGCTGGGACATATATAGGGAGGACTTTCTTGCTCGACATGATAGTATGCTATCTGGTTACCCTTTACCTTAACGTGTATGCTGATTGTCTCTCTGTTACATGTTGGTAAAGCCCTTAGGATCTGTACTTGGCTACCTGGACTATGATGCGGATCATACTAGTGGGGACATGGTAGTCTATAAGTACATCCTTCAAAGTCCCTAGTCGTGGGTGTATCGAGACGGGGCATCGATATACCAGAGTAGACTAGCGTATACCTTCTCGACCCATACAGATGGGCGATGGATGATCCCATATCCATTGGTGTTTGACATCAGAGATGATATACGGGTGCTCAGTAGAGACTGGGTACACTGGACGGACTCGCCGAGAACTCCCAGATGGTATTATACCTCACGTCAGATGGCAGTTCTCTGGTGACACTGGTACAGAGTAGTCTGTTGACCCGAGATCGTCATAGAGTCTTGTGTGGTTCCCACTGTGCTTTGATTTCCATCTTACCACGTCCAAGAGGGCGTGCAAAACGGTGGTTTTTGGGTACAGTCCCGAGTCACATGGAGGCAATGAGCGATAGGAGGGGATTCGTCTCTCCCGGTATAGGGGGTTGATGTTGCGCTGTGTTCGATTGGCTATAACAGGAAATCCCTGGCCAGGGTTGCTGAGATTTACTGGTAAGTGTTACCAGTAGTTTCTCGAACAGTTATAGACCTCATATCGACACGACTTATCGAGCTATTGGAGTCTGACGTTTACCACCCCTAGGCGAGATATGCGACATATCAGACGATCAGACCGGACTGTACGGTAGTGTTACTGGTCGGATTCACTGGAGTGTGAGCGGGCTTGCTCGTCGATCTTCAGATCACTCAATACCCGGGTGGCCGTTACGTTTAGCAGACCGCTTGCGGCTTGTGGGTGTTTGATATGATCATCACCTGCTGCCGGCGTATTGACGAGTCTTTAGAGTCCTACACAGAGGTTTTCTGGCTCAAGCGAAACGAAATAGGAGCGCATATGAGATATGTGCGGGACCGAGAATAATACGAGTATGTGATACTGTATTCGATTCTCGCGATGTGACATTGATCGGTTATATGTGATATAGCCGGGTTATCGGATCAAGTGTTGATTCGATAAGTTGTTACTAATGATACTAGCCGGTTATATGCGATATGACCGGATCGTTAAATCAAGTGTTGATTTAATGATTTGATGCATAATTATATATTTGATATATTACTTTGCATCAACTAGTATCGGTTCACTTTATAATGGATTTTCTCATTCGGATGTGCGCATTATATATGTGATATGATTTTGTGCACTAGCTTGTATCATGTTTGATGATACATGCTTTTTGGTTAAGTGTAAAGTGTTAAACCTTGGTTAATGAATAGGTTAGGGTTTATTATTTGTTATTCATTTATCTTATTTAATTATCCATTTATTTATGATAAATGAATAAAAGAAAATGAAATGAAATGGTTGCTAATTTTGGATTCTAGTTGAAGCTTCTTGATCTTTTGACTAAGTAACCATTTTGTCTCTAGCTTGACCCTAACCATTCCTTTAACCATGATTGACTCTCTACAATTAACCATGGTCTTGTTATGATAAGGTTTGATTATTCATTTCATTTTTAATTAACTTATCATAACTTTCTTCTTCTTCTTCATCTTCTTCTTTGAAGAAGCTTGAGGTCATCAATGGTGGATTGATGATTTGAATGAGAAATCCAATTCTAAAGTCTACCCACTTCCTATTTCTTCATCCTCTACCTCTTGCCAAGTAGTAGAGTGTGTTTCCTTCACAAGTTTTTAGGGCTTGGTGAAGGTGGAGCTTGATTTAGCGATGCCTCGACGTAGATCATCTTCGGCATGGACATCGACGACCTAGCTTGCCCATTCTCCGACGAAGCCGACGCTAGAGCCCGGATTTGATTTGGACAGCGGAGACGACTTCATTGCGGAGCTATGGAGGTAGAGCACCGGATCTACAAAGGTTGTATTTCCGATATCTCATAGTTAAGTGTTAACTAGTTAGCTTTTTCGCCTAGTTTTCTAGCAAACGATCCGTAGTCGGGTCTCTCGGCACCTAGATTTTTTGAAATTGGCATGTTCGATGCCTTGTGAGACCTCACTAGTGTGCCTACGAACCCTACAGTTTTCCAACGCTTTCGCAAAGTTCCTTAATTACATAACTCTTTTCCCTGGAGGCGTAGCCCCGCTAACACCGTTCTAGACACCTACTTGGTTTATAGCATTGATTGTTAAGTGAGAAAATCTCCCAAGAGTAATCCTACTCATTAGTGGGATCGGGATCCAACTATCATTGCGTGATAATCTAGATAGAAGCCACTCTAGTTACCACACTCCAGAAGGTATGCAATGCTAGCGAGTTTCCTGTATATTTGAAACTCCCGATGTGGTTTTTGCCCCTATCAGTTTATGACCTTGACTAGATCAACATATCATAAGCCGCTAGTCAAGTTCAACCCGTCATTATTCTAGATGAACTTAGACCCACCCGTATATACCCTTGACTAGGTCAAAATGGTTACATGGCTGTCCTAAATAATCGTAATACCTACAACAAACAAGCATTACTCAGGTACCGAACACTACGTCTTGACTAGGTCAAGATACGCAGCACGAATACTAAGCAACACTCGTAAGAAATGATGGAGGGCTACGGTTGGGTTTTTGGCGAAAAACCCGTTAACGTAATGAACTTGATATCGTTGAAGGAACCTGAGCAGTTTTGAAAAAGAAGTGGTTTAGGCTCCGCTTTTGAAAACTTATGGTTTTGAGAAAAAAACTGAGTAATCTACCGTATAGACTTTTGCTCAAGAGGTCACTCCCAGTGAAGGGATCTCGGCTCTTGCCTCCTGGAATGAGGTGCTGGATATTCACAACCGAATACTACTATGCAAAGAAAAAGAATATAACTATAGTTTTTCGAAATTTATTCCAACAACATCTTTTAGTTTTTCTTATCTTGTATTAATCAAAATTAATGCGGTCCCATCAGTTAACCTATTACACCATAAAAGAACGAAAATATGATGTACGTATATGCCATCCGCATTCGCCACTGGGCCCCGTCATTACCCGTTAGGTTACTTAACTAACGACAGAGCGGGAGATGGACTAGCGCGGGTGTAAAACATATACAACATCTACTAGTATATATATAAATATATATAACAATTGTCCCAGGCATGATAGCAAACAACATCACAGAATCTCAGCAAGCAACACATAATGGTGGATAATCTTAAAGCCCCGGGTTTTATTTGAGCCGCAAATAAAACCCGACATTCCCAGTCGTGAGGATAGCCTGTACAATGAAAACCTGGGCCCCTACGAGAGCGGCAAGTTACCCGCCAATCTCAGAAGTGAGGCAACCCCCTTCACCAAAGCGAATGGGCCACCCAGCACTTCATGGGACCCGGTAACTTGAGCGCCCCTCCATGGGTCATCCATATACCCCCTACGAGTGCGGCGAATAGCCCGCCAATTCTAGAGTGAAGCTCCCTCCTTCCCAACGCCATGAGATGCGGGCTTGTTGCCCTCTAGAACCCGGCTATTCGTGCACTCCACCATGGAGTAATCCTAGTTCAGAAAATAAAAATAATATGTACAAGGTGACATCAATCTCAACCCGGTCATGCCCCAAACAAATAATATACAACCCGACAAAGACGGCGGTCCACATGTCGGATGCTCGCCCCGCAATAACAAATGTACAAATGAATATAAACTGTACTAAAACATTGCACCACCAGCTATCCACCACGACGATCCAACCACAATATCAGCACAATCATAGAACATCAACGTGAATGTCATATTCGCAAACCCTTCTAAAAGAACATATAGCAATTAGATGAGTTTATCGATCAAATGACATTCACGGTCGCAGATGCTAATCTAAGTACTGATAACAATTAAACAGTTGTTAAAATATCGATTTAGAAATACTCCGCAATGCCCCAAAACACAAGATAATTAAAAAATCATTCCGGGAAAAAAGCAAACATATCCTGAAACCCTAAATCCAAGAGTTGTAGAGTACCAAACAAAAATGACTCGATTCCCCATCACCAAAACCGGTGAGGCCAGTAAAATTCATGATGTCGCTGGTCCAATCATGCTAGAATCGCTTCGTTTTTGTTCTGGGTTCATCTCACGGTCAAAGGATCACTTTGCACTTGTTTAAAAAATTTTCAAAGGCCTTTTAAAAATTGACAGAAACTGGAATTCAAGGTTTCGTGTTTTTGGAGTTATTTCGGTTTCGTTATTTTAAACAATGTTTAAACTGCTAGTATAGGTTTTATGGGGTGTCTCTGATACCATGTTGGGTTATCTTAACGCCAGAGCTATCAAACGTGGCGGTTTGCGGAACAAAAATTTTCTTACTAGTTTGAAAACGACGCTAAGTTAACCCAATGAAAAACCCGGATCTTTCCATAAACCTATCTAGCAAAACTAAATGAGATGAACTAACTACTATGAAAGAAGTCTCACCAAACGATCCAAGTTCTTTGGTATTCTTTCCTTATCGTTGGCTCCAAGTGACCACCTTGAATATGCTTGATCTTCTTTGTTGGCTCCTTTTGTTCTCCGCGATCGATCTTGCTCTTCGGTCTTCCTTGGTCATAGATGATCTACCCGAGAGATGTGATCCATGGCTCTAACTCCACACTATATGTCAAGTGGAGCAACTAGAGAACTTGGGTTGCTAAACCAAGTGGTTTAGGATATAGTGTGATGATCTAAGTGTTTTACTATCTCTTTCTTGCCTCTTCGCTTGTTTCTCAACTCATGAGAGGGTAGTGAAGAGGAAGATGATGAAGGTGGAGAAAACTCGAGAGGAGGGAGGCAGTAAAGAAAAATGGGCTCAAGAATAATGAAGCATGCAAGTGAGAGAAAAATCAACACAAACGTTTTGTGTATGAATTATCATGAATAAATAAGTGTAGCCATGCTTCAATAGTAACCATAAATGAATAAAGAATTCATTTGTGAACTATTGAAGCCATGCTACTCACCATGCCTCCCTCTCCTTAATTTCCACCTCATTTCAATTTATCAATAAATGGAAATGTCCATGATGATGTGTCCACCTTCTAGAAGGTAATCTGTAATAAAATACGGATTATAATCTGCTGTATATACATACCTGCATTCGGATAAAAACACGAATGCCCAAAGATATAGGATAACACGAAGAGCGTAATAATAGAATATACATATCGAAATACATATATGTAAACTATTAAATCAATACCTGATTTAATAATCCGGCTCAAACCCGAACCGGCTAGTATTATCAATTGTCCGATCGAAAGTCCGAGTACAAAGTACATCAATCAATCGAGACCCTGCACGTATCCAATACGGCTATTAAATCATTTCGCCTGAACCAGGAAAACCCTCTGTGTGGGACTCTAAAGACTCGACAGTACGCTAGCAGTGAGTTACTGGATAAATCCATAACCACAAGCATGTCGGTGGCACTAGCTGTACGTAACGGCTACCCGGGTACCTGTCGAAAAGGAAGGCCGACAAGAAAACTCATTCGGATCCCTACTGAGCTTATCTGTGACAATCTCCGTATAGTCCGGTCTCTTCGTCTGAGAGTATCGCATACTGGGTCTAGGGGTTGGTAAACATCAGACCCTAATAATCCGGTAATTCGTGCTGATGCGGCTCAGGACCAATCCGGGAAACTACTGATCAGCCTATCAGCAAATCCCAACTGCCTTGGCCAAGCTCTTATGGTCCTGACCAATCAAACACAGTGCGATATCGACTCCCAATACCGGGAAAGACGAATTCCCGACAATCGTTCACTGCCTCCATGTGGCTCGGGACTGCATCCAACAAAAACCTGTTTGCATGACTCAGTAGAGCCGTGGTAGGGTAGTGATCAAAGCACAGTGGGAACTCACACGAGACAAATGACGATCTCAGGTCTAAAGACTAACCTGTACTCATGTCACCTGAGAACTTCCATCCGACGATAGGTATAGTACCATATGGAAGTTCTCAGCGAGTCCTTCCGGTGTACTCACCCCCAGTGAGCACCTGTATATGATCTTAGGTACGAAAAACTAATGGTTGCGGGACCATACCATCGCCCCTCGTCGGGGTCTAGAAATGTATATACTAGTCTACTCCGGAATATCGATACTCAGTCTCGATACTCCCACGACTAAGGACCATTTAAGGATGTGCGTACCGACTACCCAGCTCCCACAAGTCTGATCGCCATCATAACGCAGGTAGTCTAGCAATGATCCTACATGCTTTATCAACATGTATAAAAGATATGTAATAGCAAATAAAACATACACATATTAAGATAAAGACAAAGCAGATAGTATACTATCATATCGAGTAAGACTGTCCTGAACATATATATGTCCAAGTATCCACATGTATACATATACAATAATGATCTTTAGGGCATACATATCCAAGAGAGAGAGAGCCACTCATCCTTTTTATAGACAAATAATTACATAAAAATATCAAATTCTATATCACTACATTATTACATTCTATATCTAAAAAGATGAGACTATTGATTCCTTTATAAAGCTTCCATGATAAAAAGAGATGTAATTCCTTGGACAAATTAAAAAAAGCATCTAGCAAACTATGGAAATGATTTGAAAATAATTGATTGTTAATAAACTCTTTTCAAAGAATATGTGTGTGGAAATAAATATAATGAGATATTTTTAATAGTAGGAAAAATGTATGGTTGAGGAATGAATAAATTTCAAAGAGGAAAGTAATAGGAAAAGGATGTGAGGCAGAAGAAATAGATTCAAAAGATATTTAGAGATTGATTGGAGAATTATTGGAGATTGGAATATTTTCAAATGAAGGATTCTTGAAATCTTGCTCTATTTGGCATGTCTTTAATAGCGGATGTACAAAGCGTCGCTGTATTTGACATGTCTGTATATTTGATTATCTCCTTATATAATGCAAATGGTTTTGGTTAGAATACCCCTTCTCTTTTTTCAAAAAAGAAAGAAAAATGGAGAAAACACCTCCACTCTAAGGGCCCTCAAAAAAGAGAAAAAAGAAAGGATCTAGAACCCTCCGCATCTCTTTTCCTCACTCTCCCTCCCAAAAAATAATTAATTTTAAAGTTAACATGTGGAACGCACGTGTATAAATTCTAGTAATATTAACGAGTTTAGGATGCCTCCGTTAAATTTTTCTGATGGAGACACCACTACAATCAAAGCTCACCATCCAATTTATTGGACGGTGAGATTTACACCTAATTAGAGAAGTTTTGTTTTTATTAGATCTCTTCTTGTTCTTATTAGATCTCTTCTTGTTCTGTTTATGTTTTTGATGCATTAGATTATATATTGAAACTTTTTCTTAAAATATTGGAATATGTTTTTGTTTTTTTAATCTCATCTCATTTTTATCTATATGTTGATTGATTTAATTATATATTGCAACAGATTCAACAAACCATAAAAATTAACAAACTGTTGAAAAGATTTTGTCTCCAAATACATTATCTGCTTTGCGCAAACATTATAGTTTGTCCATGAAAGTCAACTGTTGCAGGGATTGCTCTGCGCAAACATTATATCCCTAAACCCAATGCTTACTTTATACTCATGCAGATTGTTATGATGACAAAGTGAAATTCTTTCGTCCATTAGGCCTAAGAGGTCATGGGACAATAACACACATCGTATATTGAGTGAGAAAGTTTTTCTGCTAATCAATGTTTTATTTTCCTCATCATCGTATATTGTGTCCATGTGTTAGGACCAGTGCAAAAGAATAAGAAATAAGAAAATAAAAGACAATAGTATTGGTCATGGCAATGTTGTTCTTGCGCTATATAAATCAAGACCAAAAATTTCTTATTACTCTTTCCTTGATATGTACCAAGAAGGAAATTGTTGTACTAAAATATGATAAACATTGCGCTACATAAAGTTTACGCCTAAAACTCCTCAAAATGGTTTGGAAGAAAATAGTAATTGATTTGTTTTATGTAATAGATTTTTCTTTTTTGGAGAAAAGAAAGTTGATAGCCGTTTTAATTATATATGCAATTTCGGACGAGGTACAAAGCCATTACAAAGTTCCTCATAAACATGAAGCCTAAATCAATAATCAAATAGATTAAAATAGAGTCACACGGCAACTAAGGCTTTCTTTTTTATAGCAGATGCCGTCATTATAAATAGGCTCTTACCATTAGCTTCGCGACCGACAAAGCCCAAACTCCCTCTTATCATTTTCCTTGAAAGCCTACATCTAATTGTGATAGAATCAAATAAAATTACGAGTCCATTGCAAGCTAGCATTTGTGTGCGAGGTAGGTGCGGAAATCATCCAAAAATATTATTATGTGAGTAATATCGTTATTATAGATTGCGGTGAATATTATTAATATGCAATGTCTTTACATCACGCTTGAGTTGTTTCTGTACAATGCAGTTCAAGGAGTGACAAAAAAAAGACCAAATTATCATCAATATGGAAATTACAATGGAAAAAAAATACAGCTGGATTTATTTTGATATATAGATGGATTTGCAGGCCTCGTCTCACGGTATACGGCAACTAATTTATATCTCATCACAAGTGGGCATATTTTAGGTCCTCATGTCATGCATATGTCTTTCATCTGAATGTAACCGAAACATGGACCATGAAAAATAATCTATGATTTGTAAAATTATCAGACAAATTTATAATATACATATTTTTGGAGGGTTCACGAACACCTACTCAAGCAGTCAAAATGCCCCTTGACATTTATGCCTTCCCCATCTCCCAACACCCCCCAAAAGTCAACGACACCACCCCTCCAACGACCAGCTTGGGCCCCACCCACGAGTCAGGTCAACATCGACGGCCGTTGGATCCTCCTCTTTCTCCGACCTCACGCGCGGGGCACGCGCCCCCAGCCAGGGCCCCACCAGATATTTCCCCACTCTCAGTTGGGATACGTGTCGCGATCCGACTGGCCGGTCGTGCTGCTTCCAATGAGAGAAGCTTCTTTTCGTTAGGTGCAGTATAAAGACAGGGTCTGCCGCTTGATGCTCTCCAAAATCTTCTGCGATACGCCACCTTCTTCCCATTTTTTTCCAGCTAAAAAAGAGCGAAAATTAGGTTTAGGGCTAGGGCTAGGGCATCGATTGAAGAGAGAATCGAAGCTCAAAAAGCGTCGATTTGAAGGTCAAGGAGCTTGGATTTTAGCTTGGAACTGTAAGTTTCTTCGATTTCACTTAAAATTTTGAGAGAAAAGTGAAGATCGGCTCATCTTTTTGGGGTTTTGATTAGGGTTCCTTAACTATTATAGAAGGAATCGATGAGATTTCGATTAGGATTAGGTAGAGATTGAGTGTTCTGAAGAGAGAATCGAAGTTCAAAGAGCTGTGACTTTCGAGGTTATGTCCTTGTGAAAAAAAGGAAAGGTTTTGGTGGTTTGATCGGTGGGGAAAAAACTAGGGCTGGTTTCTTGGAGCAGAAGGCATCAAGGAAGAAAAGTTTGAATTTTGATTCAGTTTTGAATGTTATTTGAACTTTGGGGATCATAGAATCAAGAATGAGTTGTTGTGATAAGAGCAGAGAGGGCGGGGAGTTTAAGTGGCCGGGGCTGAACAAAGTGGCGGATGATTCTGTACAGTTTGGGAGGAGCTCTTTTGTGGGTGGGAAGAGTGAGAGCCCAAGAAGCTCGTCGAATGAGACAAGAAATGAGAAGAATGGGACCATGCAAAAATTTTCATGTGGGATTGATGAGAAGGTGTTGCTCGATCCAAGATTGCTGTTTATTGGAGCAAAAATTGGGGAGGGAGCTCATGGGAAAGTATATGAGGGAAAGTAAGTTCCAAAACTTTGTTAAATAGATTCAATTTCTTTCTTTGTTGGTTGATTTTAATGCATGGGGTTGCAAATGTTTTAAATCTCTCTATGTTATATTTAATAGAGAAGTCCGATGCCTGATAAATGAGTTTTCCTGATAAATTTCCACATATAGAATAATTATTTTGTTCTTAGTGATGAATTAGTTATTATATGTTGTCTGTTTGACCATCACCCGCTGAATTACTAACCATTTATTGCATTAGATTTCTAACCCAATAGTTTCTTAAGTTGATGCTTTCAACATAAATGTTAGATTTTCCTAAACTGTCTTAAGTTGATGCTTTCAACATAAATGTTAGATTTTCCAAGTTTTTCTTGTAGGTAACAAATTTCTGTAACATATTCCGCTGCAAGTATTTACCAATTGAGCATGATATTTATCAATTCTGGGACAATAATGAAATAAATATCAATATATGAACTATAACTTGCTACAAACATGGCTTTCCATTCCGGGGTGGCTTGCAGTTTCAGATCAGAGTAGAGAACCAATTTTTGATGAGAAATTTGTAACTTCAACCAAGGTGTAAACTCTCAGTATCGGTATCGGGCCTCACTTTTGGGATCATAATCGGTCATCTCGGCCATAGTAGCCGACTTGAATCGGAATAATCGTTGGAAATATCGGGTTTTATATTGTATGACAAAGAATTTTAAAAATTATTCAATTTTTTAAATAAACAGTATTAGGAATGATAAATAATTTGACAAACTCTTTAACAACCGATGATGTGTAAAATGGTTGTTTTAATACTTGGTAAATACAAATATAATATTTTTTATTTATCTTTCCGCAATTAATGATTTCAAATAAACCGTAAACTAGTACCCTATTGATAAATCAACTAACCATAAATGACCAGTAGCTCGGTTGGTATGGCACTTCCCTCAATGGGGAGAGTGTGAGGTTCGCTCCCCAGTGGGGGAAGTGGCCACAATTTAACGCTTTCGGGGCAAATTCATGGGTTCCTTGGGTGTGTGTGATGTGTGCTTGTGTGTGATATATACATAGGTTTAGGCTTACGGGCTAGTGCCAAAAAGGGGGAAAACACATTAATACACTTAATATTAATCAAATGGTAAACCAAATATAACTTCATCTTGGACGGTATTATTATCGCATCTCAGACAGTCATTTTTTTGATCGGAATCGACCATCTCGGATCCATATCGGCCGAGATTTCAAACCATGACTTCAACCAATATGGCCATTACCTAAAATCTGTGCATATTTGGAGTGTACATGGGTCGATTGTAAATTAATGATTTACTGATTTACTTTTTGACCCTTGATGTCATAATTATCACCTGTAAAGTTTCCCCAATTTTATGCAGTTTTATCCCCTTCCCTTCATTATGATATAGGTTTTCAATCTTGATAATGATAACATTTGTTAATTTATTATAGTTCCTTTATTGTTCCTTCTGCCAAATTTCTTAAGTGAATGTATAATTGACTTATCTTAGCAGATATAATAAAATATTTTTATTTTATTCACGTGCTGATTATTGAGAATCATTGTTATAATATCAAGATTTTATTTTTCCAGCAAAACAAAGAATTTTGCTTGAACATAAATAATTGACATGAATTATTTTTTATTTTTGTACTTATTTTCAATCAGGTGTGGTCAGCAAATTGTGGCAATCAAAGTTCTAAATAATGGAGACACTCCTGAAGAAAAGGCAACACTTAAAAGCCGGTTTATTCGAGAAGTGAATATGATGTGCCGAGTGAAACATGAAAACCTTGTCAAGGTGTGTTTCCTACCTAATAATATGGTCTATCACATGGTTATTCTCAATGGAGTTGGTGTGATCTAGGCCTTCCCTGTGAAGCATTTGAGCGCTACTATCAAATGCTTATTTCCATATACTGCTCTATTGTTTGCATAAATCATTAAACAAATACATCTTTTATCTTCTTTGTTATTTTTTGTTCAAATTAATTTCCAACGCTTTTTTTTCCTTCCCTTGCAGTTCATTGGTGCATGTATGGACCCTTTTATGGTGATTGCCACAGAACTACTACCAGGAATGTCACTGAAAAATTATTTGAACAGTATTCGCCCTAACCAACTTGATCTTCAAACAGTAACAAGCTTTGCACTTGATATTGCATGTGCAATGGACTGCCTGCATGCTAATGGAATTATCCATCGAGATTTGAAACCTGGTACAGATCTGGACATGTCTTCCAAATTAATTATGTATTTTTTTATTAAAGCTATACCCCTCCATTTAATGAGTTCTTTAGCGTCTTTAACACATGTTCCTAAGTTGTTTACTGTGGAGCAATTAAATGGTCAAGAATCAAGATCAAGCCAATTT
This sequence comes from Agapanthus africanus, assembly GCA_030015575.1. Taxonomy (NCBI): domain Eukaryota; kingdom Viridiplantae; phylum Streptophyta; class Magnoliopsida; order Asparagales; family Amaryllidaceae; genus Agapanthus; species Agapanthus africanus. The sequence continues at coordinate 238,970,786 of CM057337.1, forward strand.
GAGATTTATATTTCTAAAGTATACATCACATGATGAGTTCCAAACTTTCAATTGTGGATTTCTAGTGTTACCACTTGCCAGAACTGGTATTCATTAATCAGAGATTAAGTTGGTATGCTATGAGTTGAATCTGGTGGAGAACAATGAAATGGGTTTTTGCTGACATCTTGATGAGCTTTAATATACAACCTTGCAGAGGAGTGCAGGCTATGATATAAACACTCTTTATTGTGTAAGTTGCTTAGCAATGTCCTCTTGTCTAGCTTCCTACATTTGGAATCAAGATGTGTCCATCATAATTTCCAAGCTGTTCCCATAGAAATGTGGTCCGCTATAAGCCTGTAATAAAATACTCCATTAAAGCTTGACAATATAGAGAGTGATTGTTGCCCTGACGTGAAATCAATCTTCATTAGTATTACTCTAGATCATCTTAGAAAATTCTTTTGGTAAATTTTTTTCTAAGAAAATTCTTTTACCAGTATTAAATTGGCATATGTTCACAAGGTCTTGGAATACAATGTTACATATTTCAGTACCATGTTCCTCTCTTTCTCCTTGGCTCTGACGTTCACTCTAGGTTGAATACCGTTCCGATGCTTTAGAGGGTGAACATAAACGAAGGCTTTCTGCTGTGTTTCCCTGTTTAGTTAAGGATGAAGTTTAGTTAAGGATGAAGTTTAGTTTCTCAAACAGGTGTCATATTGCTGACAAAATCCCAAACAAGTCCTAGATATTCTGGAATAACATACTGCAATTAGGTGTATGGAAGCCTCTTATATTTTACATACCTCTTTAATTGATGAAATTCCTTTGTCAATTTAAATGCTACTAAAATATGATGTCCAGGATCAATATCAAAACCTTTTGTAGCTGGAAGCCTGGGACACTACGTAACTTTCAGCCCCTAGGATCAATATGAAACTCATCTACAGCAGGATGCCATTCTAAGTTTTTCTGAGTATCGTTTAGGTATATATAGTTGTAATAAGGCTTGTAGACTCTTCCGTACCTCGTAAACTAGCATCATTCACTATTTGATCATCGGCATTCATAGTTTATTACCAGGATGTGAAAGTTCACAATTGCTTTATTGCAGTTAGTTCATAAATCATAACCACTTTGTTATATTGGTTCACCGTTCATGTTTATTCTTGAACTGGGACCTCTCTTGAGCTCAATTCTTGAATTGCACCCTCACCTCGTAACCTTTTTATTTATGTTGGTTCACATTTCTTCCTGAACCAGAACCTATATTGAGCGCAATTGTTTAATATTACATTATTGCTTTTTTTTTTTTTGAAGAAATAACATTACATTCTTGCTTACTCTGGATATTCAAATTTGCAGATAATTTATTACTTACGGCTAATCAGAAGAATATAAAGCTCATTGATTTTGGACTTGCAAGAGAAGAAACTGTTACTGAGATGATGACTGCTGAAACTGGTACTTATCGATGGATGGCCCCTGAGGTAGATACCATTAACAATTTTTATTTATTTCTATGCATATTTTCACATTTCATTTTATCTCCTTTATTACATTTAAATTTAACTTAACATTTAAATGACAATTTAGCTTATAGCTTTGTCGTTAATTGATGTACAGAATTAAGTTATAGATAGTGCTTAAAGTTTATTGAAACTGGCAGATATATGATGTGTTGCTAATTTACTCAAGTAAACATGCACATTTCTTAATTTCAGAGTTTATGTGTATATATGGAACTGGAAGTATTGTCAGCTGTTTAAAAATTTGGAATATTTGCAGTAGAAAGTCAATCACTTGTGCCACACTTCATCTTATTCATGATCTTTAAGGAATAGGTGCACATGCTGGGTGGTAAAGTCTTATTCATAACCTTGAAGGAGCAGCTTTTTACCTTCTTTGTCTCTTGGATATAGGACTTTACCACCCAGCATGTGCACCCATTCCTTAAAGATCATGAATAAGATGAAGTGTGGCACAAGTGATTGGCTTTCTACTGCAAATATTCCAAAATTTTAAACAGCTGACAATACTTCCAGTTCCATATATATACGTAAACTCTGAAATTAAGAAATGTGCATGTTTACCAAAGTAAATTAGCATAGAAAATTGGTAATCATGCTCTCTCAATCTCACTTTTTCTATTAGGTATTTCATCATACACTTTGTATTCCATGTTTTAAAAATATGATCCAAAAAAAAAAACTTAAACATGTTGTTGCTCTTCTCAACCATGATAATTTAACCCATAAATGAAGATTTTGATGATTTTCTGTTCAAATTTTGGAGCTTATCTTCAAGATCCGGTAAGGGGTAATAGATTGGTAATAAAGTTTGTATGATCCTTGGATGAAATATCTGATTTGAGATGAAGAGTTGAAGAACTTTTCAGATTTGGGATCAAAATCCTAACTCATGAAGCTTTGAGGAGACGGTCGAGAAAACGCGTAAGATTTGAGAAGCCTGTTGACGGTAGGGATGACGATGGGAGTGATGAAGGAGGAGGAGATGGAGGTTAAGATGGAAATAAAAATGAAAAGAGAGATAGAGATGGAGATGAGGAGGAAAGTAAAGAGAGAGAAGATGATATTAAGAAAATATTTTTATATCAAATACATAAGAAAAGTACCATAAGGACTTACATACATGAACTTTGGGTATTATGGAGGTTTTAACAACTTTTATTGGCCAAGAGATCTAGTCCTGTTGGATTATGGTCATAGGGAGTTTGATCCATTTTTCCCTTTTCTTTTTATTTTCTTGTTGAAACTCAACATATATATATATATATATATATATATATATATAGAGAGAGAGAGAGAGAGAGAGAGGATAATGGAGGAAATGTGTCATAGGAGAGAATTTCCATTTATGGCGTCGAAAAAATACACCCTCCATGATTTATTTTGACGATCGGCATCTATCACCTTCATCTTTATCATCTAAGATGTGGATACATTAAATTTCATGTGGTTCCATCACTTTTTCACCTTTGATTTAGTGTGCGCAAAATTAACGGTTTACCGACAATAGAACTTTTTACACTGCTAATTCAACGGTGAAAATGTGGTAGAATCATGTAAAATTTGGTTTTTCCACATCTTAGACGGTAAAGATGAAGATGATGAATGCCTATCGTCGAAAAAAATGCTGGAGGATATAGATTTTTGACGCCACCTGACGGAAAAGCCTCATAGGTCCTCTTTTCTTCATTATTCTCTCTCTCTCACAACCCCCCCCCCCCAATCCCCCTTATCAAGAAGGGAATTGAGATACATGAGGCTCCTTATAAGATGATGACGATGATGAAATCCTAGACCTAACAGTAGTGTAGAAGTCATTCAAATGTACAAAACTTTAATACTTATCATTTGCTAATATTACTTCAATTCAATTACCTGGAATCAGACTTTTGATGTCCACTTTTATATTATATGTAGAAGGAATGTGCCGATTTCTCTTTACAAAAAATTAAACTTTTCCAATTATTCTCAAATGATATGATATTTCTATATATTATATTGCACCTTGATGTAACGAACCCTTGTACTATTTTTGGTTCCTTTCCTTATTTCATGATATACTGACATCCATTTTCATGCTACCTAGACTCCCTTTGTATGTCAAAGTTGCATTTTTTTAGTCTTTCCTTTCCCATTTCATTCTTGAATGTTATATCTTGCTGCACGTTAGATAACTACTGAGACCCTTAATTGAAATTACCTGGCCTTGCAGTTGTACAGTACTGTAACTCTACGTCGTGGCGAGAAGAAGCATTACACAAACAAGGTTGATGTGTATAGCTTTGGCATTGTCCTGTGGGAGCTTTTGACCAACCGAATGCCATTTGAAGGCATGTCCAACTTGCAAGCAGCATATGCTGCTGCTTTTAAGGTGAATCTTCTATTTAATCCGTCAATCCGTCACACTTTGGTCTTTGTAGCTGCTGCTATTATCGGCTGCATATTGCTATGATACCTTTCACAAAACTACCAATAAAACTTTCAAAGTATCTTAATGTTTAAAGTTTAAACATTACCCGGTGAATTATTTTTCACAATTAGATCTGATATATTGTTTTTCATGATGACCTATGAAGCCATACTTTCTTGGAATAGAGCTCTAAATGTCCGGAGTATATATGGGTATTTATGTAGTGCATTGTTTGCTGTTGTAAAGTTGATAAGGACCCTTTGCATGCGACTAGACGCTTTCGTTTAATTAAATTTTCACTGTATATTAGCATGAAATTTATTTTGTTTAACATTCAATTATGTCCCTTCAACCTAGTTTTAAGAAAAAAAATTTGATGGTGCAAGCAGATAAACCCAGGCCTAATGCTCCAAAAAAAAGAAAAAGAAAAAGGACTTCATGAAAAATAAACCATGATTATAACATAAATCTTAGATTTTTTTATTATCAAATTTTTTGTTACTACAATCTAACTTGTGTTATCAATTTTAAAAGCAAGTACGCCCTCCGCTTCCACAAGACACGCCCACAGAGCTCGTGTTCATCGTGCAATCGTGCTGGGTCGAAGATCCAAGTTCACGGCCAAGCTTCAGTCAAATAATTCGAATGCTCAACGCCTTCCTTTTCACTCTCCCACTGCCATCTCCACCTTCACCATCACCACCCGAGCCTACTCCGCTTGTGGCTGTAGGAAACAGCGGTGCGATAACATCTGCTTCATCTTCCCGCAAAATACACAAGCTTTCGTTTCTTAAACACCTGTTTGCTGCGAAAAAGGCAGCAAGTGGTAAGACTTGAGAGAGTGACTGTGGGTTTTGAAGGTTAACTTCAGATATGTGTTCATATCAGAAAATCTTACTTGTAAGAAACAATTTTAGAAAATGATTATAAATGAATCCTTAATAAATTGAGGGCCGTCGTTTTGATTTGGTTCTTTCTGATTTAGTTACCGGGGTGTGAGACTTGTTCTCTTGTCTGTTATGTTGGTATATAAAATTTGGTGTGAATTCTTTCATCTAAGCTTGCTTCAGCCTAGCAGATCCTCAACTTTTCTCCAGAGAGCTCTACTGCCACCGAAGCTGGATTCGGCAGATTGCAGTTGCACATAAGGTACAAGCTTTCTATTCTCAGGCAGCTCTTTGCCTAGAAGAAAAGCAGCAAGACATGAGAATACTTCTCTCTCTTCTTTTCTATTCTGGGAATCAATACTAGAGAGTATGTGCAGGTTAGAAAGTTTAACTTCTAGTTTGAATAGGGAAATTACAGTGTTTGCCTTTTTTGGTATTGTTTTTGGGACTCCTTGGAAATCGAACCAACCTCTTACTTTGCCGTTAAATATGCTGCTTTGGTAGGGAATATACAGATATGTTCATATTAGCAATGTAGCTTATGTTGCAAAACATTCAAAGAATGACCATGATAGAAATATTATACATTTTAATGTGTGTTATTCAAGGGGAAACAAAATTAGTTTAGGAGTTATTTGGTTTGCAATAACATAACATGCAACATGATGAGAAAGGCTCAAAGTCCGTAAAAATTTCTAAGTTCATCAAAGATTTAGAGCTTCGCCTCAGATGCGAAGTTCCTTGTTCCTTCTCCGCTCCTAGTATAATGTAAATAAGAGAGGAGAAATATCCTCATCGTATAAGATTAGTACCAAAAAACCTAATTTTTACAAAACTTTAAAGATCTAAACCTAACCTCTTCTTCACTCTCTTCCTACTTGAACTTTTACATAATCATAATTTCTACTCCAATATCCATTTTGCAATACATGAAAATACTACAAGTCATAATCTTTGTTTGAATATTAAGCGTATATATACAGAATTTATACACATGCCACAATCCCACAAGCCACAACTGTTCAATTCATATTTTTTTTACCTTTCCAAACTAACATACAATAATCTAGATTGAAATCTTGAGAAGTGGCATACCAAATAGAAATCAGATCACAACAAAGAGCTCTTCTTCTGACAACAATTATAGGAAAACAGCAGCAAACAGCTGCGTAGGCTTAAAAGGAAAATGGAATGATCTATATAAATACATCAGCATTAAATATTGTTTCAGAAACCAAAGAATCATTTCATCTGGAAATTAATTTGCCTGAGTCGATCTCCATCCACTACAGGTTTCACACGCTATAAATTAGATATCTGGTGTGCTCTAGAGCAGAATTTACAAACCAATTCGACTCTGAGGGCATATAGGGAAAAATTAAATAAAATTGTGGAGTGTTTAAGAACTTTGTAGAGGGAGGCGAATGACTTTTCTTTCATAAGCACTTGGTGAAGTGAACGTTGCCCACTTTTCCTCCACCCATAGCTTTTCTCACATTGTTCCCGAATAATCTTGGGTCGTTTCGTAGAACTTCTGCTGCTTGGGAATTTAAGGGGTCCTCATCATTGGGTGCCTGCACAGAAGACATATGGGGTTATATTATGTTAATAGGACAATCGTTTCGCTAAATTACACTAATATTACCTATCTTGATTACCTCTGATTTTCACCAAACTACCTTAAAGTATTATTTTGTTACGGCGAACTCCCTTGAACTATGGTTTTAAGGAAGTTTCGTTTAACTAAAATATCCTTGAATGCGGTTTGGTGATTTAAAAAAGTAAGGCAGTTTGCAATGATAGTTAAGGGTATTTTTGTGTAATTAGCATCATAGTTTATCTAAATCATCCATAAAATATTTGATAAAGTTTAACGCAACAGACAACATGTACCAATCAAGAATGCTTGGTGGTAGGGTTGGGAAGTTACAATCACAGAAATAGCAAGAATGCTGACACTTACCTAAGCTTTCTATGTTCTCCAGACAAGATGCTTGCCAAAGCACAACTTATTTGATATATTATATATTACTTGTGCAATCAGGCCATAAAAAAGTTTCATAAATAATAAAACTCTGCACTAATAGTTATTTATCCTATATCCTATTGTGTCCATGTTCCTTAACCACAAATTCTTCACAAATTCGATGGATAAATAACTTTACAATGATATTCATCACCTATGGCAACATCAATTAGTCTTTCCATCAAAATGTGTTCTACGAAGCGCGGCTTAATGACACAGATCTGACAAAGTCTTACATATATACCATCACTCACACTTGCCAACGTTGATAAGTTCAAGATATGACGGGTTCATGTCAGAAGATGCTTATACCATTTCCAAAAGAAAGAAGGAATGAGAGATGGTTAAGGTTCACTCCTGTATCTGGGCTTGCTATTGTACCTGTTTGATATCTGATTAACACCCGTTCCCAAATCCAAGCTATTCACCGAATTATGGGTCAGTGTATTTCACATACTTCAATCTTTTATTTTTCAATTTAGTTTTAGTTAAAACAAACTTATATTACCAGAAATATATGATCCAATGGATATTATCCAGGTAACGACGGATTTTTCACACAGCCATGAAAAACTAGTATTACCAACAGCGTGTTCAAATTCTATATAGAACTAAATGCATTTATTGGACAAGTGCAAATTCATAAAAGGAGTAGAAATAGGAGACCCAAAGTGAAAGTACCATGAAAAGATGATTCAAGCCATAGATGATAGTATTAATGCTGAGAACAGGCTTCCAATCTTCTCGGAGAATGTTGAGGCATACATTTCCTTTAAGATCAATATTTGGATGATAAACCTACAACAGATGCAATATAGAGAATCAAATACCAAAGTTAAATTCTTTTATAAAAAAATATAAAATAAAAAATCTGTTAGTGGCACCTTCGTCTTGCACTTGACCTTCGGTGGATCATGCGGATAAGAATGAGAGACTTGGAATGAAAAACGAAACTTACCACCCCTAAAAAAAAAACAAGACAAAAAAAATAAATGATTCAAAACTTAAAATCAAGTTCAAAAAAGATTGCAGCCAATACATAGGCTGGTATTGAACAAAGAATCACTTACAAATAATATCCCTCATCAGGCCAAATGCAAATTTCAAAATTCATGAGATCGTTTTTGCCATTGGGAAATGATATGGTAGTAGATTTAGGTAGATTAAGCTCGCCGATGTCTGCCAAAAATAAGATGGACAATTAGAAGCAAATCTTTCTTTTTAGAACAATATGCATGTAAACCAAGTTTTCTAGACTGAAGCATGAGCTCAACGACAAGAAAGCTTTCATAAAATAGTCGATCAAATGAACCTTTTTTCGATTCAGCATTAGTTGGGGACATCTATGCAATACCTGTGATATAGTATAGAGTTTGTGTATCTAGAGCGGGCTCGGACGACAAAATAAAACAGAAAATGAATGGAAGAAAAAAAATGATGGCTCAGCCTACGCTTCAATGTTCGTAACAAAAGTTTGCGGATATTATCTCAATGCATTCACAAATCACAATACAGAGGTTCCCATTTTTTCCTCAGATGGTAACTATTAGCTTAAAAAATTATCTAATGATACTAGTAATACTTCTGATCCAAAGATGAAATTTGAAGCATTAAGATCTTGTAAAAGTCATCATATCCATTGCAAAAAGTTAATAAAATTACTGCCGAACCTTTGTGAATACGCAATTCCCCTGCGCTTTGCTTCTTTCCAGTTGTTTTCCCATTTCCATTTTTTGCTTCTTCCTTCTTCTGGTCTTTGATTTTGATAAGCTTTAACATCTTCTACAAAAAGAAAGGAAAAAAGAAATTAAGAAGAACTATAAGAAATAGAGTAATCAACTAGGAGAGAGTCATAATTTGATGGAAACATGTGCAGCAGAAAGTTGGCTACGGACCAACAAAGTTTTGAGAAGGCGATAAAAATGTTTATGTTTCAGCTAGGTGCTCAAATTAGATAGTCAACGGGATTACAAAGAGAGAGAGAGATGCTGGATATTATCGAAAGCGGCCAAAATTTCTTTTCCGTCAATTAGTATAAAACCTTTCGCGAGGTAAGAAAAGACATGAACGAAATTATTGTCAAATATAAGCTATATTCTAATACCATAAGAACATCCATGTGTTGATGTGATTCTGCAATTACTCAATAACATCATTAGCCTCATTTAACTAATAACAGGGTTGGTTTTACACTTAGAAGTTACTATGTTTTGAAAATCACTTTAAAACATCACAACAACTTTGAAATCATATTTATATATCAAAATTACGGTATAATGCGTCAATGACGCTACGATCACACTAGTCATTCATATATCAATTACAATATAAGTACCAAAAACTTCATAAAATTCAAATAAATAGCATGAACTTAGTCGGTTGAATGTAAATATCTTTGATGCCCTGTTTGGGAAAATGAAGTTAAGTTTTCTAAACCGCAGTTTCATAAAGTTAGTAAAACTTAACTCCAATATACTAACTTTGCCTTATTTGGCAACCATTTTGGAGTTGAGGTAACAACCCAAAACTTGAGAAAATTACAGTTATCTCAACTCTAATCAGACAAAAGTTTCGTAAACTCCATTGTTGGTGTTTGGGGCTTACAAAACACAGTTTGTACCTCCGCTTAGAAATAAACCACAGTTATCCAACCTCCATATCCAAACAGGGCCCCGGTGTTTTTCAATTTTGATATCGTTCCGGTTTTCAATTTAACCATCAATCTAATACCATATGAACAATTACAAGTGAAAAAACCAAAATCTCATTGCATTTACATGAATCTGACTAGATTCACAATATTTATGTGTGTGAATGAATCTTATAGTATTCTAGTGAAATTTCAGAATAGCATGATCTTTAATACCTATATGCCATCTTTATGAAACAAAAAACAATAACAAAAACAAAAACCACAAATTTACTGCAAAGAATTGCAAATTAAATCATTACAAGGAAAAGGCAGATGAAATACAACCCTAACCCTAAACCCTAAAAACAAAACCCTAAACCTTAGCAGAGAAGGAATTACCAAAGCTTCGTAGATCCCCGGAAGATAATTAAGTTTTTTTTTTATAATAAAGGCGAGTTATATTATAGACTCTAGGCTTGTATGTTTAGAGATAAATGCATATACAAATACTAAAGGACCCCACAAAACTTTGATAATTAATTTTAAACCCCCACCCCCAATGAAACTTTATATTTCCTTTTTACCTCCTTGAACATTTAAGTTAAAACGTTTGGACCCTGGACGGTTTCTATCCATCAAATTTGCATTCGTTGTTTTTTGGAATCTTAGAAATAGTTAATTATCTAAAACCTTATTAACAACTAGTCTAATCTCTAACCTTCATCTCTCAAACTTCAACCTTATTTTCCATCTTTAACTCTTAACTCTTCATATTATCTCTATTTTCTGGGATGTGCGGACATTTTTATATTTAATTTAAACAAAATTTTAGAAAAGAACTATATATTGTTTGGTTTCAAATTGGTCAATGTCATCGACTTTTTGCAGGTGCAATGTAGATTGGTTTATGTTAACATCATATGCAAAAAATTCCAAAAGATTCATATATAATTTTTAGTTAAGAATTTAAGATAATAGATTTTACAGACTTGTTGTTTACATAATGATGGTATCCACACCAGGTTTTTTTAATACACATGTGCCTCACCACGTGTAAAAATCTTTACTACTATAACTAGAGCCATAGAGGGTTTGTATGTCACCAACTCATCTTCTCTACTATTATAACCAAGAGGAGGGAATGGTATGACTCTCTCAATTGCAACTAGTATTTAACACGCGGCGCGATGCACGCATGTATATTTTGATATTATGAAGAAAGAATTTTTTTAAATCATTGGTTAAAAAATAATATAGGTTTTAAAGGGTTTATCGTGGGGCATTTTAATTTTTAAAAATTTACTTAAATAATTGTTAAAATTATTTTATTATCTTTATAAAAGTATTTAAGATATTTCTTAATAAATTGTTGACGTGATAAAAACTAAATAACTAATAAATCTCTTTATTTATTTTTTTATATTTTATTAATTTAATTATATGCATCGCACGTGCCATAATAAGTTGATACATCATCGTTGATGTTTGCTTAGATGGCGACAGATAACAATATTTTTTTCACGTGCTTACATCCTCCTTTAGCATTAAAATAGTGGAGATTAAATGTTAGAAGAAAATGAGAAAAATGCTTAATTCTTAGATGTCCACGTCATTGTATCTTTGCATGTACCAAATACATGGATATATGTTAGTGTTATATGCAAAAGAAAAGATTTAAAAAGATTCTAAAATCTTTTAAGTTAAGATAATAGATTTTTAGAAAATTTTAATTAAGATAATGAAGATTTTCAAGATACTAGTTTTTCTTTATTAAGATTCAATAAATTGAGAAAATATCTTAAAGGTCAAGTTGTACACATCATCAAATCTTTTTCTCTTTCCAACTTTTTCTCTCTCCTCCTCGTATCTTTTCATATTAATAACCAAATTAACAAATAACTTTATTTATACCAATGAGCAATAGCTCAGGTTGTATGACACTTCACTCTCCAAGGAGAGTGCGGGGGTTCGATTCCCATTAGGAGAAGTTGCCACAATTTAATACTTTCGGGGCAAATTCATGGAACCCTGGGGTTGTATTGTGTATATATGTTAGGGTTTAAGGGCCGCTACCAAACATAAAAATACAAATAATTTCAATATGTTCCCTGAGTAATTTAACCACGAGCATCACATGTGTTTTTGAATACCTTATCGAATATTCTAAGACGATCCACATCATGGATTCTTTTGTTGATAGAAAATCTTTTAGAAACAATACCGTAAGAAAAAATATTGAACAGAGTAAAAATTAAGTCACCAAGCAACGTATGACCCTGGGCTGGACGCATATTGAACAGAGTAAAAGGCTCAACAAGAATTTATTGGTCTAGACGTGAACTTGAATATTCTTGACAAAGTGCTATAATTTTAGTTAATGGAGATTTAGACAGAAGTTCGATGGGCACAATAATTTTAGTCGATGTAGATTAAAGGTGACGGCGTTGCTGAAGTAACAAGATATGCACAAGATTTTCTTTACGAAAGATAGGATTCCGATGACGACTATGGTAGCGGAAAAGTGAAGAGATGAAGAACAAAGCTCACAGTTCGATCCATCTTTCAATTGCTGATAATTTTCTTTGCGAAGTGGTGCCAGAAACGATAGCGGCAGGATTGTGGAACAAGAGTCGGTTTGCATGAGGAAATCTGTTATTGCCCGGTTTTATCTAAAGCAGTCCGGGAAGTGCGTAAAGTTTCTTCGGTCCGAAACAGGCGGAGAGTACACTATGTAGGAGTTTGCGGTATTCTGCAAGTTTGAGAGAATTGAGTGTCATTACACCATATGTGGAAATCCTCAGTCGAATGGCATTGCAGAGCGGATGATTCAGATAGTATTTGAGAAGAATAAGGATTTACGGTTGGATTTCAGAGAGAGTTTCGGACGGGGGCTCTATTTACTGCCGAATACCTCATCGATCGATCACAATCAGCTGAGGTAGACAGGACAATGCCTAAGGAGGTATGGATTGGAGGGGTTGAGAATTACTTAAGGCTTCGTAGAATTCGATATATCGAGGAGTTGATGACCGAGAGGGGTTCTCTTATCGGATTTCGAAGCGAAGTAAAAGGGTACAGGTCATGGTGTTCTGGTATTAAGGGTGGAGTAGTCAGCCAACATGTGATAGTCGTTGAGTCTGTGATGTCTTGGAAAAAAAACTCGGTCGGATGGTGAACAGAGAACATGTATAACACTGAGCAAAGTGGAGTTCGAGGTTCAAGTCCAGGTTCCAGTTACAGATGAGGTGGTATGTACTTCGACATAAGTGGAGAGTGTTAAGAATATGTATGCCCTAAATACCATTATTGTACATGTATATTATAGTGGATGCTTGGACATATATATAGAGGACTTTCTTACTCGACATGATAGTATGCTATTTGGTTACTTTTTATCTTAACATGTTGACTGATATTCTTTACTGTCTTTCTCTCACATGTTGGTAAAGCCCTTAGGATATATACTTGACTACCAGGATTATGATGAGATCATACTAGTGGGGCCAGGGTGGTCCAAAAGTACATCCTTTAATCAGTTCCTACTTGAGGGGATATCGAGACTGGGGCATCGATATTCCAGACTAGACTAGTGTGTACGTTTCTTGTCCCTTAGAGGGCGATGGTTGATCCTACAACCATTGATGTGTGACATCAAAGATTGTACACAGGTGCCCATTGGAGAATGGGTACACCGAACAGGACTCGCCGAGGACTCCTAGTTGGTAGTATACCTATCGTCAGATAGCAGTCTTCTGATGACACCGGTACATGTTAGTCTGTAGACCCGAGATCGTCACAGAGTCTTATGTGGTTCCCACTGTGCTTTGATTTCCTCCCTACCACGCTCAAAGGAGATGTGCAAACAGGTGGATTTTGGGTATATTCCCGAGTCACATGGAGGCAATGAGCTATAGGAAGGGTTTCGTCTCTCCCGGTATTGGGGGTTGATGTTGCGCTATACTCGATTGGCTATAACTGGAAGTCCTTGGCCTAGACTGCTGCTGAGATTTACTTATAAAAGTTATCAGTAGTTTCTCGAACTGTTATAGGCCAGATATCGGCATGACTTATCACGTTACTAGGGTTTGACGTTTACCACCCTAGACATGATATGCGACATATCAGACTAAGAGACCAAATTGTACGATAGTGTTACTGATAGGTTTCATGGAGAGTATGAACGGGCATGTTTGTTGATCTTCATATCGCTCAATACCCGGGTAGCCGTTACGTTCAGCTAGTACCGCTGATGGCTTGTAGATGACTGATGTGATCATCACCTACAGCTGGCGTATTGACGAGTCTTTAGAGTCCCACACAGAAGTTTCCTGGTTCAAGCGAAACGAAGTAGAGCACACATGTTGATATGTGCGTGGGCCTGATTAAATACGAGTATGTGATACCGTATTGTAATCTGACAGTTATCTGTTATCGGTTAGGTTATATGTGATATAACCAGATTATCGAATCAAGTGTTGATTTGATAATATGATAAATAGATAAATGATATTAGTCGGTCATATGTGATATAACCGAATTATTAAATCAAGTGTTGATTTAATAATTTAATATAAATTATATTTGATATAATTATATATTAACTAATATCATTAGCTCACTAATAGCTTTATTAATATATATATATATATATATATATATTAATGTATATTTGATATATAAAAATATATATATTATTAAATGAAGCATAACTTGATTTTCTATTTTAAGAAAATAGAAAAATTAGGTGTAATTGTGGAGATATTTTGGGTATGGTCAAGACATGGGTTTTTATGATATAATATTGGTCTTGACTCACTATTCAAGCATGGTTGCAATTTAGAATTGCAATTTATTCCATGCTTGAATAAGTGAGGAGAGATATTCATCATTCATTCTTCACTTGGTTTTCTTGAGTTCATGCCTTAGCCATTTCAAGAGCTCATACTCTCTCATGCTCTCCAAAAATTCTCACCTCATCTCCAAACTCAAAACTCTCACATGTGATGTAAGTCATTGAGTTTGTGAGATCATTTGTGAGCTTGCAAAACCCCTACTTCTTCATCCTATACTTGACTAGCGATCAGATGTAGCGTGTTTCCTACACTAAAAGAGTTTAGTGTAGAGATAGCATGAGCTAGAGGGGCTTCGGGTGGATCGTCTTCGGCGCGAAGATCACGAAGGAGGCCCGTTCATCTCGAAGAGGAGCCTAGTGAAGTCACATGGACTACAACCCGGAGCTAAAGAAGAGAAGGACTCGATCTACGAGTGTATAATATCTTTTCCTTCTCTCTAGTAGTTTATATCATCATAGAAAAACCCTAATCTTCTAGTAAAGATCTTGTTAGTCTAACTTAGCACCTAATAAAAAATAAAATTTGACAGGCTTGATGCAACTAAAACCTCATGGTGGTGCTAGGGTAGACTTTCAGAGTGTCCAGTACATCCAGTGGTGCAGAGGTTTACGGGAGTTAGGCGCATGAGAGAGGCTAGGAACGAGTCTCCAAGGCAAGGGAATCATGAGTTTGGCAGAAAGACTGCATGGAAGATTCATGGCATGGAGTTTGTGATTGTTTAAGTTTTCGCTATGTCGTTCTAAATTTTAAAATACCGCAATCAAGGCAGTGTTACTTGAAGCTAGCCGTGATGAGTACGGGCCGTCCACAGGGAGAAGATATGTTTTTCGTTCATGTTCTAACGAGTTAAGTCCAAAACGTCGGAATGTGTTCGTTTCTATCCTAGGTGTTATGTTCAAAGAGAGCTTGTCAGGGATAGGGTTAGGTTTGTTTAAGTTAGGAAAATCCTTACTCTTTCGTTTGTGCCTCTCTTGATTATTGACGCTAGGGTAACCGGCAACAACGTGGATTAGAGTGTTTAACTAGGATATTTGCAATTGTGTGCTAAATCCCTTCTTATCGACCCTTGTCCTTCCGTTCTTGTCTCTTATTCCTAACCTCCGGCCAAACCAAACACAACCGGTCTTAATTAGGAATTACTACTATCATGTAGGATAGGGTGCTTAAGGGAGCGGATTGTATATGTTTTGGTCGGAGTTCAAACTACAAGGTGTCGGGAAAAGAAAAAGAGTAAAGAAAATCCTAACTCAAACTTCCCTTTCTCTTTCCCTGACAAGTAAGGAAAACTATTCACAAATCATCTTATAAACGAAAATGAAACACAAGAGGGAAGAGAACATAAGAAACGTTGCAAATAAAGTAAAGAGCAAGAAATATTAGGAACCAAGTGCATGCCAATGAATGCTTTATTGAAGTGCAATTCAAACTACAAGATAATGAGTTCAAATACTAAAATCTAAACTTGCAATCTCACTTAACAGATTGCAAGATCAGATAAAAACTAAGAACTCAAAACTATTACAAGCTAAACTACCATGTACAAAACTTGGCCTAAAATATGGACAAAAGTTGGTCTAAAAGTGGACGCTTGCCTCTTCTTCTGTTATGCTATTTATAGGGATTTCAAAACCAAAAACAAACAATAAAAATGAAGTGATGTGACAGGGAGGAGTGCCTAGAAGAAGCACAAGGTCAACTGGAGTATGTGGGGCTGCCAGTTGCGGCCAAATTGAATAAACCGGCGGCCAAAGTAGCGGCTCTGGGTCCCATCTTTGTTGTGTGATCCTCTGACATCTTGAGTATCTCTCTGGCATTTATCATTTATTCTAATTGGCACGAGATTGATATCTAAGGATTTTTGGAGGGAAAAATCAAGCTTTAAAAATATCACATCAATACTTTTTCAAGCACTCATCACAACCATGCCCACTTGCCATGCCACTTGATGCTAGCTCATGATGCCAACCGATACTATACTGGTTCATAACAAAGAATATGTGTTCACACTAGGAAAAGATTGTATTATGTTGGGCCATTTTAATTCTTTTGTTGCACACACTTGTTTTGTTGCAAAAACTCTTTGAATATTGATCGGCTATCCGTTCTAGTTGCAATATCGGCTCAAATATGTCATATCCGTGCATGTTGTGCGTGTTTCTAGTGTATTTGTTACGAATACTTGTATCCTGTATTTATTGAGCAGACATGGGTTAAATAGCACTGATTATTCACAAAAATAATATCGAATGAGCGGTATTAAATGCAGTTATTTTTGATGAACAAATACCCCTAAACTTATGTTTGCTCGTTCCGACCAAAACAAAATTTTAATCTCACTTTCCCAGGGAACGCGATTGCACTGAGCTCGTGCAACAAGCCGTTCAACCTCTAGGTTATCATAGAGGAGGAGTTTTGTCTCCCAAGGGTTTTCAGCGGATTACAGCCACAAAATCCCGTCAAGCTAGTTTCGTGAGATAATAGTTGATTCTAATCCTAAAGTTCAGTATCTAAGCTAGAAATTCTATTACCCTAAATTAGAAATATCGAACCGTCATTTTTCACGCCTCACTTCTTATTTAACTTAAGATCCTATACATTTTTAAGTGCGTGTGCAAATAGCGTCGTTACGTTTTCAAAAACTTTGATTAGAGTCTTCATTCCACAAATACGGACCGAACAAAACTTCAAAGGATCACATGACTTTGAAAAGAGTTAAACTTTTCCCAAGTTGCAATCTCCAGATAGGTCTCAATTCCAGAATTTCTATCAATCTTAATAGAAAACTAACTCTTATTTTTCACTGTTGGCTATAATGCTGTTCATATCAGAATTTTGCATTATTATATTCCCCATTCTTAATCATATTGCAAATAAATAGGTGCTTTTGATTCATGTCTTTTGAATAGTTGCAGGTTACAAGTTCTCGGAACAATACAGTGAAAATGATGAAAAAACGCTACAAAAGTGAGACTACGACCAACAAATAGAAGAATCTTTATGATGCCGCCTACAGTTTAAGAAACAAGTGAAGATCAATGAACAGTTCAAATGCACAAGGTACGAAGGCAGCACAAGATTCAAGACTTCAACACGAAGCGAACGGTAAAAGTCCACAACATTCCGCACTGTGGAAATATGGAAGAAAGTAGAAAAGATTCTGAAGAACCAAGTAAAGAAAATAGAAGGAAAAAGCAACAGAAAGAAGCCCTGAAGAAATGAGCCAGCAAGCCCATCAAATGGCCGTGGATCCGCGGCCAAATAAGGCATATGGCCGCGGATCCGCGGCCGTGCTGTGCACGTGTCGGCGCGTGTCGGTAGAGTCGGTGCATTGACCCGGTTTTCTTAGGATATTTTTGTAATTCTATATATAGATCAGATGTAAACCCTAGGGTTTCTATTATCTTTAAATAGGAAACCCTAAAGCCTAATTTTGGCATGCTTCTTTTTACTTTCCTAGATTAAAATTTTCATTCCTTGTAATTGTCAAAGAGTGCATCAATAAAAAGTAAGTTTTTTTTATCTTGAATTTCTTTTCTTCCCTAGTTATTTCTCTGCAATTTTTATCTGCCGTAGTTATTTTCCGCACTTTAATTAGATTATTAAAAATCATAAAAATGAATTCCATTGTTAATTCCCTAATGAGTGAGTAGTTCCTCACTTGTTACGGTTAGGTTTGGGGAAGATTTGAGAGATGAAAATCTCTCACCCCTTTCTTGCCCGTTCAATATTTTTAAAGTAGGACTCTATGCAAACTATACACACACCGCTCACTATGGCACCCTATCCCCCGAGGTAGCGGTGATTCTATAGTTAAGACTGGTTGTGTTTGATTTGCATAGAGGTTAGGGCTAAGAGTTAAGAAAGGACGGATAAGGACCAAAGGGAAGAAACCTAGTTTCTTTCCGGTCGTGTAATCCCCTTTGTTAACTATTACCTTAATACCTAAAGTTCTTAATTAGGGCAAAGAAAGCGGTGAGAATAATTGACTTTCCAAACTAACCTAATCCTAACCCTAGAAAGGTTTTCATCCAAATCAATTTCAACCTCAGTTTTTATAGAAAATCAAAACCTACCATAAAAAGGAATTGACTCGTTAGAACAACTAGAAAATACATGTTTTCCCTGTGGACCGACCCGTACTCAACCGGCTAGCTACCAAGCGACGCTGTTATTGATTGTGGTAACTCTTTAATTCTTTGATCCAAAACGCTAAATCTCTATCAATCAAGTGCCCTTAAGACAATTATCGTAATTGCAGGCAGATGATTATGATGATTGAGGGAGTACCTATACCGATAAAACAGTCTTACTCAAGATGATAGTATGCTATCTGGTTTGTCTTTATCATCATGCACGTATTGATAGAGCCTATAGGATTCTTGCTTGACTACCAGCATTGTGATGGCGATCATATACGTGGGAGCTGGGGGTCTATAAGCACATCCTTAAATATTCCTAGTCGTGGGAGTATCGAGAATGGGCATCGATACTCCAGTGTAGACTAGTGTATACTGATCGAGACCCCGACGAGGGACGGTAGCCAGGTCTCACAAGCCATTGGTGTTAGTTTGTTCACCTGAGATAGTATACAGGTGCTCATTGGGTTATGAGTACACTGGACGGACTTGCCGGGAACCTGCTAGTTGGTATTATACCTATTGTCAGATAGCAGTTTCCAGGTGGCATGTATACAGGTTAGTCCGTCGACCTGAGATCGTCATTTGTCTCTTGTGAGTTCCCACTGTGCTTTGATTACTACCCTACCACGGCTCAAAGGAGTCGTGCAAACAGGTTTTAGTTGGGTACAATCCCGAGCCACATGGAGGCAGTGATCGGATCGTCGGGGATTCGTCTCTCTCGGTATTGGGGGTTGATGTCGCGTTGTGCATGGGTGACCATCACTAGAAATCCGTGGCCACGGTGGATGAGAATTACCGATTCAGGATCGATAGTTTCTCAGATGGTGATGGGTTTCATACCGATACTACATGTCGTGTTGTTAGGGGTCTGACTTTATCAACCCCCCTAGACTCGATATGCGATACTCTTAGACGAACATACCGGACTGTACGGATATTGTCACTATTAGGCTCAGTAGGGGTTCTGCATGAGTTTGCTCGTCGGCCTCTTTTTCGCTCAATACCTGTTGCGCCACGGCAGCGCCCCGGCCGTCTTACTCGAGGCCAAATTGCGGAATTAAAATTTTTCCTTACTCGGAAACCGGCGCTACCGCGGACAAAGAAAACCCGGATCGTTAACCATTAACCTACGCTAGCTAACAAGAGATTGGAAGAGAAGTATACCAAGAGATCCGGTCCTCCGGTCTTCTCATCATCGCCCCGATCTCCCGCGGAAAGTGTAGTCTCCATATCGTCGCCTCCTCGCCGGAAAGGGCACCACGTCGCCTTCGTCTTTTACGGGCTCCCGCCTCAATACCGAGGCAACTCGAGCATGAAGCCGGCAACTCGACATGCTCAAGATATGCTGTAGAATGAAGTGTAGAAGAAGGTTGTCTCATTTGGGGTTTGTTGCCATGGTGATGGAGGAATCAAGAATAGAAAAATGGTGCTTGCATTTTTCTAGCAAGAAAATGAGATCAAGAATGAAACTCTCAAGATGAAGCTCTCTTCTTCTTTTTCTCTCATCTTTTTCCATTTTCATCAAGTGAGAAGAAGATGGTGGAGGAATGAAACATAATGCAAAGGGAGGTGAGTGTAGGAGCAAATGAAAGGCGACCATATCCAAGACAAGAAAACATACAACCATGCTTTCTCTTACAAACCCATACCCCTCCATCTAATCCCAATAAAGCAAGTTATGGTGCAAGATATGAAAGCCATCATAATCAATACAATATGCAATAAAAACCCTCCACAAAGTGTTATTTACAAAACTGCAAATAACCCCCTCCATCGGAAAAGTCCGGCCGGGAAAGAACAAAGGAAAACCGGCCGGAACGGAATGCAAACCGGCAACTCCAGAAAACTGGTCCCGTAATAAATTACAGGAAAACCCCTATACTGTGCATACACACCCGCATCTGTATTCCGTCCGGATACAAATGCAATGAGACAAAATCTACACTGTACTAAACTAGTACCGGCTTAAACCAAAGCCGGCTAGTAAAAACCGTTCAATCCTGATCCGTGCAATACCGCACGTATCAGATCAAACCCTGCCATATAACTATACGGCCACTAGTACAAAACTGTCCGATCCTGATACGTGCAATACCGCACGTATCTGATCGGACCCTGCCATATCTCCATACGGCCTCTACAGCGTTTCGCCCGAAAGCTTGAGTAACAGTAAGTGTGGTGGACTCTAAAGACTCGTCAATACTATGGCTGTGGATTTAACCACTGGCACGTCAGAGGTATAAGCCAATACATGACGGGCCACCAGCTATTGACCAAAGGGACGTCGATGAGGAAGCTCACCCCGACACCCAACTGAGCCTGTCAGTGACAATATCCGTACAGTCCGGTCCGTTCATCTATGAGTATCGCATGGCGGGCCTAGGGGGTTGGTGAAAGTCAGACCCCCAAAAGCGGTACAAGTCGTGTCGGAGTGTAGCCCAGAACGCCCTGAGATACTACTGGAATACCTACCAGTAAATCTCCTGCCTCGGCCGAGGGCTTTGCGTAATGGCTCTCCTAGACACAGCGCGACCTCACCCCCAATACCGGGAGAGACGAACCCCTGAAGATCCGCTCACTGCCTCCATGTGGCTCGGGACTGTACCCAACTAAAACCTGTTTGCACGACTCCTTTGAGCCGTGGTAGGGTAGTAATCAAAGTACAGTGGGAACTCACACGAGACAAATGACGATCCCCAGGTCGATGAACTAACCTGCACACATGTCACCAGGGAACTGCCATCTGACGTCTGGTATATGACCAACTAGCATGTTCCCGGCGAGTCCTGTCCGGTGTACTCATAACCCAATGAGCACCTGTATACATCTTAGGTGATCCAACTGACACCAGTGGCTTGTGAGACCGGCCACCGCCCCTCGTCGGGGTCTCGACTGTATACACTAGTCTACTAATGGAGTATCGATGCCCAGTCTCGAAACTCCTACAACTAGGGACTTTTTAAGGATGTGCTTATAGACTACCAGCTCCCACGTATATGATCGCCATCATACTGCTGGCAGTGAAGCAAGAATCCTAGGGGCTCTATCAACGTGTAATAGCGACATGTCAGGTCACCTAAAACAGTACACGATGATAAAGGTAAACCAGATAGCATACTATCATCTCGAGTAAGACTGTCCTACCGGGATAGGTCCTCCCTCAATCATTGCAATCACGTGACTGTGATCCAATAATTGACTCTGAGGGCACTATCTCCAACAATCTCCCACTTGCACTCAAGGCTAATTATTGCGATGTCGCATACTCACAGCCCGTGTGATACCGAACACCCAACTCCTCTACTGGTCAGTCTCACAAAGCTCGTTTGCGAAACTATTGCGTTCGAGGAATAGCCTCAGTGAGTGGATCCGCTGTGATGTTTCTTTCTATGTCTCTCTATATCTCAAGTTCGCGGAGAAAGCCATCTCCCGAAATGAGCAATACCTGTCTTAGAATGTCTGGATGTCTGATGGGACCTAGCTCATAAATGAACTCCAAATCCAAACTTCTTAGACTGTATCAACAACTGAACTTAATCAGTATCCTGCGCCATGCCTCCCTCAGTATTGCCTTGGACCACCTGTCCAAAATACAGTCCCTCGTTAGAGGGAGAACTATAACTCTGACAACCTCCTTGTCGTCCATGTCACCTTGGAAGCCTGGAGTGATAACCGTCTCCTAAAGGAGGCAGCCGTTATCATATCCCTAGAACATTCACTTATGTTCTAAAACTGCTTCCGACTGTTTTTCCAGGATTGGATCAATATCAACTTATTGCATCTAGTGCAAGAACAACATCTGGTGCGGTACTTGACATCTCATGATTGACTCAATTGCCTAAGTAAGTGATCTGCCAATCATGAGTATCCCTCTCCTCTTTAGTCTATAAGACACCTTTAGAGAGGGTGACTCCATCAACTGCAGGTGCACTACCGTGTCAGGAGTCGACCATTCTAAATACTCATAGAATGCTGTCAAGGTACCCAGATTGGGAAACCACCCAAATCTAGATCTAAAACCATAGATCTAGTAACCAGTATGTCTGATATAATATCCAAGTCCCTTGTGGAGAAACCACTGTGTGACGACCTAAGTATAACCGATCGTAGTATAGGAATATCACTTCCTACTACCTTCTCAACAGATCCATCCCCTATTCTGATGACGTCAAACCTATGACTGTCACATCAGAAATGGATGATCTATCTCCGCTACATCTGCTTTAGTCTATAAATAGACATAAGCCTGATGTCCACCAATGCTTCCGCTGCTCCCACTGACTACGACAACCTTCTGGCAGAGTCATATAGACGTGCACTTCCAAAGCTAGTTTAGAACGACGCTATACTCATCCTCCTGCCGGGTCTCGCAGCCTGGAACAACAGCAATGGTAATTGTGGGTAAACAAGAACTTCCCTGTCACCGTCCTTGAGGCTACCGGAGTACCTCTCGGGTGCCTGAAGTTACCCACCTTATCTGCAGAGTGGCCAATGGAATGTCAAATCAGATTGAATCTTTAGGTTCCTTATCAAATCTTCAGTAATCGTTTGCGGTTCTGGAATCACTTCCAGTTCTACCATACTCCCACTGCTGTTTTTGAAAAAAAATCCATTTTTTTAATAAAACTGTGGCGAGTCTAGAACAATATATCTATTGATCTGCCAGATGGTAGAAAGTCAACCCTCGTCATAGCCTGGGTCAACCCACAAACAGCCATTACAGAAACGTGCCTTGAGTTATCCGGAGTCTGGTTTTAAGCATAAGCCGGACAACTCCCCGTACCTTAACATCGTTAAGATATGAACTGTTCTATATCCAATATAGAACCAGAGGCACTGATTTAATTGAACCAGATTCAAATCATGCAGCTGTCTCCAGTGCATGTCAACTAAATGGAAGGAGGTCGATCAGCGTTACTCAACTTAGGAATGCTTCCAATTATGAGTAACCTGAAAGAGAAGCAATCTGTCTTCATCATTACTATCAACTGAATACCATACACAAGTATCTACATCTTCGATCACCTTGAAGAATCCCGATACTTGCTACAGCTGGTTCTCTACTCTATTCAAATACCTATAACTCCTCAAAACTTAGACCCTGTGTTTCCACGAAACAGCTGTCTAAAATCTAGAGAAGTCATAAGTAAACCGAATATAGTACGAGGACCAACCCCTCTGTCCTGATGGACACTGGACAACATACAATACTCTGTATAAGTCCGCTGAGTCTAACAACTCTTTCACTGTGTGTCGTAGGTTGAAAACTGTACTTATGGTTAAGAAGAATTACACCGCTGTTTAATGCTCCTTACCTAACCATCCACTGATATAGGTAAATGTCATCGACATAATATCAAAAGGTATATCTCACTCTATGAAAATAGACGTACAGATATATCAATTTGAAATTGGTGCACAACAGCGGATATTCATAACCAAATATTTGCCGACCGGCAAACAAACCAGGTGACTTCCTCAAATATCACCGATTACAACGAATCCCGATATAATGAGGATGATCACCCAATTCCCAATAACTTACTCCCACTCCTCATCTGTAAAACCATACAGATGTGAGAATCATACCTGGTAAATACATACCCTGGAGTAAGTGTCTAATCGGGAAATCAGTTTTTCTTTTAACATTACACAGTGAAACTGAAACATTGAAATGTTTCTGTGGGGAATTCTGGTATTCCTAGTAATGCCTCTTCCATTATCCAGATTCACAACTGTAACCGTATAATTCTTTGCCACCTTTCCAAATCTCTTTATATGTCTTTAGTCATTACCTTCTGTACACCCTTTTAAGCCAAATGGTTTTCTTCCTTCCCTACCGTTCGGCACCAGCCTATGGTTTGGAAGAAAACTATCCAAAAAGCATAAAGGGTGTACTGTCCTAATCCTAGGAACACTCGCAACGCGAGAGAAGGTGAAGATAAAAGACACCTGAATGTACTTTATTCCTATTTCTCCTGAACCAGGATCCATCCCCGAACTGGAACAAGTTCCTTTCGAGTTCGTATATAACCATACGATGGATTATCCAATAAAATGGGATCTTCGTAGTGATACGGAGTGTCCTGGAGAAATACAAAGGTGATTTAGGATTGGCGAAGAAATACTTGGTTTGGTCGTGAATAGCAGTCGCAACTTACTTTGCCCTCTTACTAATCCCTTGCTTTGTCTTAACTTAATACCTTCTGTACACCGTTTAGGCTAACTGGTTTTCTTCATTCCCTACCGGTCGGCACCAGCCTATGGTTTGGAAGAAGACTATCCAATTTGCGTAATAGGTGTACTACTCCTAAACCAAGGAGTACTCGCAACCTGAGAGAAGGTGAAAAGAAAAGACAACTGAATAGTCCTATTCGTTTTCTCCAGAACCAGAAACCATCCTCGAATTCCTTCGAGTTCGTATCTAACCATACGATGGTTTTGTCCAATGGAAGTGGACGTTCGTAGTAATACGGGGTGTCCCGGAGAAAAGGGTAAAAGTAGGAGTGGCAATGAGGTCTGCAACTCTGACAATCCAAAAGCCAGTGTTAAGAAGGTTCGGTCAACTTGGTCACTGAGTCATAGTCCAGGGTCGGGTCAATGGTCGCTGCCAGAGAGAGAGAAAAGAAACACTCAGCGTGCACTCTAACCTAGATCAGAATGGTTATCACTTTATCTAATCTGGAAACCTCCCACTGTATCTCAAATTCTCCTCCAAACCTGAAAGAAGAATTAGTCGGGGATCACCCGAGGAGTAAACCAACTCATCAGTGGAAATCGGGATCCAACTATCATCGCATGATAACTTGACGGAATCCACTCAAGTCACCATACTCCAGAAGGTATGCGCATGCCTGGCAAGTTTCAGTTCTTTTGAAACTCCCGATATTTGTTTTTACCCCTAGGACCCAAGTGACCTTGACAATGCCAACAAATCAAAGAGTCCTAGTCAAGTTCTACCCGTCATTATCTTGATTGCATTAAACCCACCCGTACGAGTCCTTGACAATGCCAACAAGACCGTACGACTGTCCTAACCAATCCACTTATCCATGTGACAGAAAAACATTACATAGCTACCGAACACTACGCCACGGCAATGCACGACAAACGCAGCACGAATACTAAGTAATACTAATCTGAAATGACGGAGGGCTACGACTGGTTTTTGGCGAAAAACCTTTAACGTAATGAACTTGATATCGTTGAAGGAACTGGATAACCTTTTAGAAAATATAGTGACGAAAAACCTTTACTAAAGAGGTCACTCCCGGTGAAGGGATCTCGGCTCTTTCCCCGTAGAATGAGGTGCAGGATATTCCAACTGAATACCACGATGCAAAGCAAAAGTAATCGGCTATAGTGAAGTTATTGCCCTGACGCAAACTTCTGTCCAAGGGGTCACTCCCGGTGAAGGGATCTCGGCCCTTGCCTCGTCGACTGAGGAGCAGGATATTCCAAATGAATACCACGGTGCAAAACAAAAGTGAACGTCCTTGCAATAACAGCTTTTTGAAAAATGTTCCAACAACATCAGATTAGGTTTGTTTAGCTTGCATTGATCCGAATCAACGCAGTCCCATCAATTAATCACACCACAAAGAACGAAAATATACTGACGTACGTATATGCCATCCGCATTCGCCACTGGGTCCCGTCATCACTCGTTAGGTTAGCTTACTAACGACAGAGCGGGGACTGGACTAGCGCGGATGAAAAACATATACAACATCTACTAATATATATACCAATATATAGTATTTCGCTCAAGGCGTGAATAAAATGCAACATCACAGAAATGTACAGCATCACAGAACAATACAGATATCTGGAAGCCCCGGGTTTCACAGAGCCGCTGCTGAAACCCGACGTTCCCCTGGTCGTGTGGATAGCCTGTGCAATGAAATCCTAGACCCCTACGGGCGCGGCAAGTCACCCGCCAAAACCTGAAGCGAGGCAGCCCCCTCCAGCACCGTGAATGGACCACCCAGCACTTCACGGAATCCGGTAACTTGGGCACCCCTCCTGGGTCAACCTGTACCCCCTACGAGTGCGGCGAATAGCCCGCCAATCCTGGACTGAAGCCCCCTCCGTCTCAATGCCCTGAGATGCGGGCCCGTTGCCCTCCAGAACCCGGCTATCCGTGCACCCCACCGCGGGGCAACCCTAGTACAGAAAGTAAAATATACATACACCGGGTACATCGACCGCAACCAGGTCGTGCCCCAAAAGAATAATACAAACAGGCAGTGACGGCAGTCCACATGTCGGATGCTCGCCCTGCAATATCAAATGTACATAATACAACAAAACTGTACTAGCATTGCATCCAGGCTATCCCCCACGACCGATCCGCAACATCACAGCATAAACATAGAACATCAACGTGAAAATCACGTTCGCAAATCCGTCTAACCGGGCTATAGCAGTTAGACCGGATTTACCGATCGAGTGACATTCACGGTCGCAGATATAATGTAAATACTGTGAAATAATGTGTTTAAAATATCCGATCGATCAAATAATTAACAAGTGGGCCCCAAAAGAAAACTGTAGCACTCACAGAAATAACTGGCCCAATTTTAATATTCCAAACCCCCTAATTATAGCCCAGAAGCCCACTGGAGAAAATCGAAGCAGTGACCCCACCAACCTGCGGCGGAAGGGCGGCACAAATAGGGTTTTTGCGGCGCTTCCGCGCTCCTGTTGAGTGATCACTGTCTCGAATTTTCCCAGAGTTCTTAGAACTCCCTGCACATCATTCTGAGACCACCTGAAAAATTTTTAGACTCCAAAAAATTTCGACAGAAACTGATGTGCAATAAAATACGGTTTTTGGAAATTTCGGTCGATCGGAAACGCAAACACATCAAACGAAGCTAGGTAAGGTTAATGGCGTGGCTCTGATACCATGTTGCGCCACGGCAGCGCCCCGGCCGTCTTACTCGAGGCCAAATTGCGGAATTAAAATTTTTCCTTACTCGGAAACCGGCGCTACCGCGGACAAAGAAAACCCGGATCGTTAACCATTAACCTACGCTAGCTAACAAGAGATTGGAAGAGAAGTATACCAAGAGATCCGGTCCTCCGGTCTTCTCATCATCGCCCCGATCTCCCGCGGAAAGTGTAGTCTCCATATCGTCGCCTCCTCGCCGGAAAGGGCACCACGTCGCCTTCGTCTTTTACGGGCTCCCGCCTCAATACCGAGGCAACTCGAGCATGAAGCCGGCAACTCGACATGCTCAAGATATGCTGTAGAATGAAGTGTAGAAGAAGGTTGTCTCATTTGGGGTTTGTTGCCATGGTGATGGAGGAATCAAGAATAGAAAAATGGTGCTTGCATTTTTCTAGCAGGAAAATGAGATCAAGAATGAAACTCTCAAGATGAAGCTCTCTTCTTCTTTTTCTCTCATCTTTTTCCATTTTCATCAAGTGAGAAGAAGATGGTGGAGGAATGAAACATAATGCAAAGGGAGGTGAGTGTAGGAGCAAATGAAAGGTGACCATATCCAAGACAAGAAAACATACAACCATGCTTTCTCTTACAAACCCATACCCCTCCATCTAATCCCAATAAAGCAAGTTATGGTGCAAGATATGAAAGCCATCATAATCAATACAATATGCAATAAAAACCCTCCACAAAGTGTTATTTGCAAAACTGCAAATAACCCCCTCCATCGGAAAAGTCCGGCCGGGAAAGAACAAAGGAAAACCGGCCGGAACGGAATGCAAACCGGCAACTCCAGAAAACTGGTCCCGTAATAAATTACAGGAAAACCCCTATACTGTGCATACACACCCGCATCTGTATTCCGTCCGGATACAAATGCAATGAGACAAAATCTACACTGTACTAAACTAGTACCGGCTTAAACCAAAGCCGGCTAGTAAAAACCGTTCAATCCTGATCCGTGCAATACCGCATGTATCAGATCAAACCCTGCCATATAACTATACGGCCACTAGTACAAAACTGTCCGATCCTGATACGTGCAATACCGTACGTATCTGATCGGACCCTGCCATATCTCCATACGGCCTCTACAGCGTTTCGCCCGAAAGCTTGAGTAACAGTAAGTGTGGTGGACTCTAAAGACTCGTCAATACTATGGCTGTGGATTTAACCACTGGCACGTCAGAGGTATAAGCCAATACATGACGGGCCACCAGCTATTGACCAAAGGGACGTCGATGAGGAAGCTCACCCCGACACCCAACTGAGCCTGTCAGTGACAATATCCGTACAGTCCGGTCCGTTCGTCTATGAGTATCGCATGGCGGTCCTAGGGGGTTGGTGAAAGTCAGACCCCCAAAAGCGGTACAAGTCGTGTCGGAGTGTAGCCCAGAACGCCCTGAGATACTACTGGAATACCTACCAGTAAATCTCCTGCCTCGGCCGAGGGCTTTGCGTAATGGCTCTCCTAGACACAGCACGACCTCACCCCCAATACCGGGAGAGACGAACCCCTGAAGATCCGCTCACTGCCTCCATGTGGCTCGGGACTGTACCCAACTAAAACCTGTTTGCACGACTCCTTTGAGCCGTGGTAGGGTAGTAATCAAAGTACAGTGGGAACTCACACGAGACAAATGACGATCCCCAGGTCGATGAACTAACCTGCACACATGTCACCAGGGAACTGCCATCTGACGTCTGGTATATGACCAACTAGCATGTTCCCGGCGAGTCCTGTCCGGTGTACTCATAACCCAATGAGCACCTGTATACATCTTAGGTGATCCAACTGACACCAGTGGCTTGTGAGACCGGCCACCGCCCCTCGTCGGGGTCTCGACTGTATACACTAGTCTACTAATGGAGTATCGATGCCCAGTCTCGAAACTCCTACAACTAGGGACCTTTTAAGGATGTGCTTATAGACTACCAGCTCCCACGTATATGATCGCCATCATACTGTTGGCAGTGAAGCAAGAATCCTAGGGGCTCTATCAACGTGTAATAGCGACATGTCAGGTCACCTAAAACAGTACACGATGATAAAGGTAAACCAGATAGCATACTATCATCTCGAGTAAGACTGTCCTACCGGGATAGGTCCTCCCTCAATCATTGCAATCACGTGACTGTGATCCAATAATTGACTCTGAGGGCACTATCTCCAACAATACCTGGGTAGCCGTTACGTACAGCTAGTGTCGCTAACGTGCTTATGGTTAAACCCACTGCCAGCGTATTGACGAGTCTTTAGAGTCCCACACAGAGGGTTTTCACGGTCCAGGCAATATGGTCTACATGATGTATGTTGGTGCATACAGGTGTCTGATTAAATATCTGCACATGCTGCGCAGACTTTAATCGGACGGTTGATAATACTAGCGGCTTAGGACTAAGCCGGATTATTAAATCAGATTTTGATTTAATAATCTGTATATATGTATTTATATATATGTATTTTAGTATTATTGTTCACTATTCATTTTCTCTCTTGGCTATTCGTATTTTGGTACGAATACGCGTATATGTATTTCGGTACATGTACCAGGAAGTATTCCGTATTTTATACGGAATAGCTTCTAGAAGTGGACACCTCATTTATATGATTTTCCTTTTTGGAAATTCATTTGTTGAGGTGGCATGAACATGGTTCAAGGCATGGGTCTTATTTTTTTTATTGTAAATGAAAAAAGGATTTTTTTTATATGTGAATAATTGAGATGAGAGAGAGAGGGGGCAGCCAAAGTCTTGGAAAAGACTTGATCATTTTTTCACTTGTTCATTTTATCATCACTCTCTCACTCTCTCATGCTCACAAAAAAAAAAGACTTAGCCTATTTCCTTAGTTATTCATGCCATTGTTTTCGCTCACCTCCTTCATCTTCTATGGTTGCTCCTTTGAGCAATCATGAAGAGAGAAAAATATAGTGACACACTACTACACCTCTACTCTCCATTGTTAGCAACTTTGGAGCGTCGGTTGCCTCGTTCGTCGAGGCTGGAGCTTGCGCCGTTTCCCTCAGATGGATTATCGGAAATGGAGGAAGACCGGCAACCAAACTACTTCAAGGAACCACTAGGGTCTTGGAATGAAGACCGAAGGACACAGATCAACTCGGTATAACGATTCTAACTTCCTTTTTAGCTTTCTAGATTAGGGTTTAAGGTCGATCCGTAAATCGGGTAATGGTAGCGCCAGTTTAGAAATTTTTGTTCTGCATTTTGGCCGCGTTTTGATGGCCGGGGCGCTGCCATAACCCTTCATGGTATCAGATCCACCCTTTAAACCCTTAGCTAGCTAGTTTAGACAATGTTAAAGTATCTAAATCGAAACAAACGTGAAACGATGCACTGCAGATTCTGTTCTCTGTTGATTTTCAAATGTCTTCAAAAAATCTTCCAAACAATTGCAGAAGACTACTGACATGACCAGAAGACCACACCCCAAACATGAGCCCACCTCATTGGAATTGGGCCGAGCACATGTGAGGAAATTCCGAGGTGGTCGGCCTGGGTAGGGCATTTGGGGTTCGTTTTTTGGGTGTGGTTTGGTCTCTGGAAAATTGATGCAGTGGTATTGTTTGTTTAGCCCATTTTTGATATTGTGTTATCAGATGTTCGGGGGCTATTCGAGGTGTTTCGAAGTCGATGTTTAACACTGTTTAAATGTTTATATCAGTACATACATTATTATCTGCGACCGTGAATGTCATTTGATCGGTACAACTCGTATAATTGCTATATGTCTTTTAGACGGGTTTGCAAACGTGACAGTCACGTTGATGTTCTGTGTTGTGCTGTGATGTTGGTTGGATTGTCGTGGTGGATAGCTATGGTGCAATGTTAGTACAGTTTATTTCATTTATATATTTGATATTGCGGGGCGAGCGTCCGACATGTGTACTGCCGTCACTGCCAGTTTGTATATTATTCTTTTGGGGCACGACCGGATTGAGGTCGATGTCACCCTTGTATATTATTTTCTTTTCTGTACTAGGATTACCCCGCGGTGGAGTGCATGAATAACCGGGTTCTAGAGGGCAACAGGTCCACATCTCATGGCATTGATATGGAGGGGACCTTACTCTAGAATTGGTGGGCTATTCGCCGCACTCGTAGGGGGTATAGGTTGACCCTGGAGGGGTGCTCAAATTACCAGATTCTGTGAAGTGGTGGGTGGCGCATTCACGTTGTTGAAGGGGGTTTCCTCGCTTCTGGTTTTGCGGGTAACTTTCCGCGCTTGTAGGGGTCTAGGGTTTCATTGCACAGGCTATCCACACGACAAGGGAATGTCGGGTCTCATTTGCGGCTCAAGTGAAACCCGGGGCTCCAGACTATCCACCATTCTGTGTTGTTTCTATGATGCTTCTGTGATGTTGCTTTATATCATGCCTGGGACGATTGTTATATATATTTATATATATACTAGTAGATGCTGTATATGTTTTGCACCCGCGCTAGTCCAGTCCCCGCTCTGTCGTTAGTTAAGTAACCTAACGGGTGATGACGGGACCCAGTGGCGAATGCGGATGGCATATACGTACATTTTATTTTCGTTCTTTTCTGGTGTGATTAATTGATAGGATTGCATTGATTCTTATCAATGCAAGGAAAACAAACCTATATATGATGTTGTTGGAACCAAGTTTTTAAAACTGATTACAAACGTTCTCTTTTGCTTTGCACAGTGGTATTCAATTGGGAATATCCTGCACCTCATTTGACGAGGCAAGGGCCGAGATCCCTTTATCGGGAGTGACCCCTTGAGTAAAAGTTTGCGTCAACGTAATAACTTCACTATAGTCATTTCCTTTTGCTTTGCATCATGGTATTTAGTTTGGAATATCCTGCACCTCATTCTACGAGGAAAGAGCCGAGATCCCTTCACTGGGAGTGACCTCTTTAGCAAAAGTTTTCGCCACTATATATTTGTAAAACCACTCGGATCCTTCAACGATATCAAGTTCATTACGTTAAAAGCTTTTCGCCAAAAACCAGCCGTATCCCTCCATCATTTCGGATAAGTAGCGCATAGTATTCGTGCGGTGTTTGTTGGCCAAAGTTAAGGCATCGTGTGCGGTAGCTGTGTGTTGCTTGTCCATTGCATGGATATGCATTGGTTTAGGATAGTCGTACCACTTTGTTGGCCAAAGTCAAGGGTGTGTGCGGATGGGTCTAAATCAATCAGGACAATGATGGGTAGAACTTGACTTGCGGGTTATGATTTGTTGGCCAAAGTCAAGGTCATAAACTGCTTGGGGGTAAAAACACACATCGGGAGTTTCAAACATACAGGAAACTTGCCAGGCTTGCGCATACCTTCTGGAGTTTAGTGACTTGAGTGGCTTCCATCAAGTTATCATGCGATGATAGTTGGATCCCGATTCCCACTGATGAGTAGGATTACTCCTCGGGTGATTCCGACTAATTCTCCTTTTGGGTTTAGAGGAGAGTTTGAGGAAACAGTGGGAGCCATCCAGATTAGATAAAGTGATTAACCATTCTGATCTAGGTTAGAATGTACGCTGAGTGTTTCTTTTCTCTCTCTCTTTGGCTGCGACTATGACCTACCCTTAACTAAAACTCATGAACCAAGTTGACCGAACCTTCTTAAAACACTTTGGCTTTTGGAATGTCACGGTGTCGCATACATCATTGCCACTTCTATATCACCTTTGCATTTCTCCAGAACACCCCGTATCACTACGAACATCCACTTTTATTGGATAAATCCATCGTATAGTTACATACGAACTCGAAGGAACTTTTTCGAGGATGGATTCTGGTTCTGGAGAGAATGAATATGATTATTCGGTTGTCTTTTCTCTTTACCTTCTCTCAGGTTGTGAGGGCTCCTAGGATTAGGAGAGAGTACACCTATTGGGCTTATTGGATAGTCTTCCTCCAAACCATAGGCAGGTGCCGAAAGGTGGGGAAGGAAGAAAACCGATTAAGTCTAAGTGTGGTGTACAGAAGGTAATAAGTAAAGATATATAAAGGGATTAGAATAATGGCAAAGGAAATTACGACCACCATCATTCACGACAAAAACCATGTACACCCCTGCCACTCCTACATCCACTTTGCATTTCTCTTGAACACTCCGTATCACTACGGATATCCACTTCCATTGGATATGCCATCGTATAGTTACATACGAACTCGAAGGAATTCATTCCAGATTCGAGAATGGTTTCCGGTTCAAGAGAAATTGGATATGATTATTCAGATGTCTTTTCCCTTTACCTTCTCTCAGGTTGCAAGGGCTCCTAGGATTAGGAGAGTACACCTATTAGGCTTATTGGATAGTCTTCATCCAAACCTTAGGCTGGTGCCGAAGGGTAGGGAATGAAGAAAACCAATTAGCGTAAAGAAGGTGTACAGGAGGTAATAAGTAAAGACATAATAAAGGGATTGGAGTGAGAGCAGGTAAGTATATGGTTACTGTCATGATTCAGGATAATGGAAGAGGCGTTACTAGGAATACCAGTTAACCCTTTTGAAACATTTTCATGTTTCAGTTTCACTGTGCGATGCTAATTGAAAACTGTTTTCCCAATTGGAATCTAACTCCAGGGTATGTATTTACCAGATCGGTTTCTCACATCTGCATGTTATTACGGATGGTGAGTGGGAGTAAGATATTGAGAATTGGGTGATTAGATCCTCATTATATCGGAATTCGTTGTAATTGGTGATATTTGAGGAAATCATCTGGATTTTACCGGATGACAAATATTTGGTTTTGAATATCCGTTATTATGCACTAATTTCAAACTTATATATCTGTACGTTTATTTTATAAAGCGAGATATAACTTTTTGATATTATGTCTGTGACATTTACCTATATCAGTTGGTGATTAGGTAAGGTGCATTCAACAACGGTGTAATTCTTCATAACCATAGTACAGTTTTTCAACCTACGACGCACAGGGTTTGAGTTATTGAACTCAGGGGACTTATACAAAGTATTGTATGTTGTCCGGTGTCCATTAGGACAATAGGGTTGGTACTCGTACTATATTATGTTTACTCATAGCTTCTCTAGTTCTGGACAAGTATTTCGTAGAAATACAAAGTTCAGATTTTGAGAAGTTATAGGTATAAGAATAAAGTAGAGAACCATTTATTGGAAGTATCAGGATTCTTCGAGAAAGTCGAAGATGTAGATACTTGTGTTTGGTATTCCGTTGATAGTAATGGTTTTGAGATCTTGCTTCTCTTTTAGGTTACTCATATATGGATGCACTCCTAGATGAGTAATGT
Organism: Agapanthus africanus; assembly: GCA_030015575.1. Classification (NCBI taxonomy): domain Eukaryota; kingdom Viridiplantae; phylum Streptophyta; class Magnoliopsida; order Asparagales; family Amaryllidaceae; genus Agapanthus; species Agapanthus africanus. The sequence goes on from CM057337.1 coordinate 239,005,474, forward strand.
TGATTGGCCTCTTTCCATTTGGTTGATATGCACTGGAGACAGCTGCATGATTTTGAATCTGGTTCCAATTAAAACTAGTGCTTTTGTTTCTATATTGGATAAATATAGAATCAATTTATATCTTAACGATGTTAAGATATAGGGAGTTTTCCGGCTGATGCTTAAAACCAGAATCCGGATAAACTCGAGGCACGTTTCAGTAATGGCTGTTTGTGGGTTATCCCGGGCTTTGACGAGTGTTAACTTTCTACCATCAGGAAGATCAATAGTGATATTGTTCTTGACTCGCCACAGTTTTAGTAAAATGAATTTTTTCAGAAAAAATAAGTGGGAGTATGGTAGAACTGAAAGTGATTCCAGAACCACAAACGATTACTGAAAATTTAATAGAACCTAAGAATTCAATTGGATTTGATATTCCATTGGCCACTCCGCAGATTTGGTGGGTAACCTCAGGCGTCCGAGAGGTACTTCGGTCTTCTCAGAGACGGTGACAAGGAGGATCTTGTTTACCCAGACTTGCCATTGCTGCTATTCTAGACTATAAGACCCGGTAGGAGGATGAGTATGGTATCGTTCTAAACTAGATTTGGAAGTGCACGTGTATATGACTCTACCATAGGGTTTTTGTAGTCAGTGGGAGAAGCGGAAGCATAGTAGGCAAGTAGCTTATGTCTATTTGTAGACTAAAGCAGGTATATCGGAAATAGATCATCTATTTTTTATGTGATAGTCATAAACTTGGACTTCATCAGAATAGGGGATGGATCTGCTGAGAAGATAGTAGAGTGTGATGTCCAGGTATTAGGATGACATGCACTTTATAGGAAATGATGCTCCTATACTACGATCGGTTATACCGTGGTTGTCACAAAGTTGTTTCTCCATATAGGATATGGATATAATATCAGGGTTTCCGGTTACTAGATCTATGGTTTTAGATCTAGATTTGGGAAGCATCCTAATCTGGGTACTTTGACATTTTTCTAAAGGTATGGACGACTCCTGGAATGGTGGTCTACCTGCAGGTGATGGAGTCACCCTCTCTAAAAGTGTCTTACAGACTAAAGGAGAGAGGGATCTGCATGATTAGCATATTAATTGCTTAGGCAATTGAGTTAATCATGAAATGTCAAGTACCATATCAGATATTGTTTTTGCACTAGCTGCAATAAACATATATTAATTCAATCCTGGAGAAACATTAGGAAGCACTTATTGAACATAAATGGATGTTCTAGGGATATGGTAACGGCAGCCTCTTTCAGGAGATGGTTATCATTTCAGGCTTCCAAGGTGACCTGGATGATAGAGTGACTGTCAGAGTTATAGTTTTTCTCTCTTCTAAGGGACAATATGTTGGACAGGTGGTCCAAGCGGATACTGAGCAAAGGCATGGCGCAGGATACTGATTAAATTCAGTGGACGATACAGTCTAAGTAGTTTGCTGGATTTGGAATTCATTTGTGAACTGGGTCCCATCAGATATCCAGACAAATTCTAAGACAGGTATTGCTCGTTTCGGGAGATAGTTTTCTCCACGAAGTTGAGATATAGAGAGATGCAGAAAGAAACACTGGAGCGGATCCACTCACTGAGGTTATTTCTCGAATGCATTAGTTTCGCAAACGGGCTTTGCGAAACTGATTTGTAGAGAAGTTGGGTGTTCGGTATCACACGGGCTGTGAGTATGCGACATCGCAATAATTGGCCTTAAGTGCAAGTGGGAGATTGTTGGCTATAGTGCCCTCAAGGCAATTATCGTAATCGCAGGCAGATGATTATGATGATTGAGAGAGGACCTATACCGATAAAACAGTCTTACTCAAGATGATAGTATGCTATCTGGTTTGTCTTTATCATCATGTACGTGTTGATAGAGCCCATAGGATTCTTGCTTGACTACCAGCATTGTGATGACGATCATATACGTGGGAGCTGGGGGTCTATAAGCACATCCTTAAATGTCCCTAGTCGTGGGAGTATCGAGACTGGGCATCGATACTCCAGTGTAGACTAGTGTATACTGATCGAGACCCCGACGAGGGGCGGTGGCCAGGTCTCACAAGCCATTGGTGTTAGTTTGTTCACCTAAGATAGTATACAGATGCTCATTGGGTTATGAATATACTGGACGGACTCGCCGAGAACCTGCTAGTTGGTATTATACCTATTGTCAGATAGCAGTTCCCAGGTGGAATGTGTACAGGTTAGTCTGTCGACCTGAGATCGTCATTTATCTCGTGTGAGTTCCCACTGTGCTTTGATTACTACCCTACAACAGCTCAAAGGAGTCGTGCAAACAGGTTTTAGTTGGGTACAGTCCCGAGCCACATAGAGGCAGTGATCGGATCGTCGGGGATTTGTCTCTCCCGGTATTGGGGGTTGATGTTGCCTTGTGCACGGGTGACCATCACTAGAAATCCTGGCCATGGTGGATGAGAATTACCGATCCAGGATCGATAGTTTCTCAGATGGTGATGGGTTTCATACCGACACTAAATGTCGCGTTGTTAGGGGTCTGACTTTATCCATCCCCGTAGACTCGATATGCGATACTCTTGGACGAACAGACCGGACTGTACGGATATTGTCACTGTCAGGCTCAGTAGGGGTTCTACATGAGTTTGCTCGTCGGCCTCTCTTTCGCTCAATACCTGGGTAGCTGTTACGTACAGCTAGTGCCGCTGACGTGCTTGTGGTTAAATCCACTGCCAACGTATTTACGAGTCTTTAGAGTCCCACACAGAGGGTTTTTACGGTCCAGGCAATATGGTGTACATAATGTATGTTGGTGGATACAGGTGTCCGATTAAATATCTGCACATGCCGCGCAGACTTTAATCGGACGGTTGATAATACTAGCGGCTTAGGACTAAGCCGGATTATTAAATCAGGTTTTGATTTAATAATCTGTATATATGTATTTATATATATGTATTCTAGTATTATTGTTCACTATTCATTTTCTCTCTTGGCTATTCGTATTTTGGACGAATACGCGTATATGTATTTCGGTACATGTACCGGGAAGTATTCCATATTTTATACGGAATAGCTTCTAGAAGTGGACACCTCATTTATATGATTTTCCTTCTTGGAAATTCATTTGTTTTATAAATGAGGTGGATTGAATGAGGTGGCATGAACATGGTTTTTGAACATGGTTCAAGGCATGGGTCTTATTTTTTATTGTAAATGAAAAAAAGGATTTTTTTTATATGTGAATAATTGAGATGAGAGAGAGAGAGAGAGAGGGCAGCCACAAGTCTTGGAAAAGACTTGATCATTTTTTCACTTGTTCATTTTATCATCACTCTCTCACTCTCTCATGCTCACAAAAAAAAAGACTTAGCTTATTTCCTTAGTTGTTCATGCCATTGTTTTCCCTCACCTTCTTCATCTTCTATGGTTGCTCCCTTGAGCAATCATGAAGAGAGAAAATATAGTGACACACCACTATACCTCTACTCTCCATTGTTAGCAACTTTGGAGCTTCGGTTGCCTCGTTCGTCGAGGCTGGAGCTTGTGCCGTTTCCCTCAGGTGGATCATCGGAGATGGAGGAAGACCGGCAACCAAACCACATCAAGGAACCACTAGGAGCTTGGAATGAAGACCGAAGGACACTGATCAATTCGGTATAACGATTCTAACTTCCTTTTTAGCTTGCTAGATTAGGGTTTAAGGTCGATCCGTAAATCGGGTAATGGTAGCGCCAGTTTAGAAATTTTTGTTCCGCATTTTGGCCGTGTTTTGATGGCCGGGGCGCTGCCGTAACCCTTCATTCACTCCACCTATCACCTGTCTTCGTTCATACACACCTTCGTAATTAGTGCAATAGTGTTTATCATCTAAAATTTCAAACCTTAATATCTTCGTTAAAATATTTTCTTATAATAAAACTCGTCTTAAGACAAGATTATTTTTATACAAAGAACCGTGAGAAATTTTAACTCGGAGAGAACACTTGCTTGACTTTGTTTATATCAGACTTTCCAGGTTTCTTAGCGAGGTTTGTGTTGGTATTCCTTAGCACGACTACTAGGTTTCTAGAGGCATCGAGTATGCAATTTTAAAAAATCTAGTGTGCTAAGTAACACTAACCGAGAATCGAACTAGAGAATTAGGGTTTATAAGCAAGTAATAAAACTTTATACTAAGTGAACAAGGAATACAACCTTTATAGATCGGTCCTTCACTTCTAAAGCTCCGTGTAGTAATCCTTTTGCTCCAAGTAGTGGTCCCCGAACTCTTCTTAGGCTCCACCAGGCGAAACGAATGGGCTTGCTTAAGGATCTTCGAAGCCGATGATGATCTACCTTGAGAAATCTCTAACTCAAGCTACCTCTTCACTAATTGAAGAATTAGTGAAGTAAACAACCTATACTAAATAGCTAGTTTGGTATAGATTGATGAAGTAGGTATTTTTCTCACTTTAGAATTATTTTTCTCTCTTTCTTTTTTCACCTCATCAAAAGCTAGAGAAGAAAAATGAGATGAAGAAGATGATCAAGTGATGAACCATGGTAAAAAAATCTCTCAAATGATATTTGTAGAGACTTAACCAGGCTAAAGATAATGGTTGGGTTAATAAATATGTAAAGTAAAACAAAATTAGTGGACTAAGTCATGGCTTCTACATGCTTCCACAAGTATCATTAGCCATGCTAATTTCCACCTTATTTTGATTTTTCCCTTAATAATTAATCACCCAAATTATCTTTAGTTTGGTGTGAGTCTCATACATCCATGTCCAATGTATCATCTAGCATGACACAATAGTAAATACATTAATATTTATCTCATATATATTTATATGTATTTGTAGAAAAGAAATTCTTAAGTGGGCTAATATTAGTTAATATATATTAATATATCAAATATATAATTATATATATTAAATTATTAAATCAACACTTGATTTAATAATCTGGCTATATCACATATAACCGACGAATATCATTTATATGTATATCAAATATGTTAATTATATGTATTCCCTAGAGGCCATTATTGTACATATGATGCATATTATAGTGGATGCTTGGACATATATAGAGAGGACTTTCTTGCTCGATATGATAGTATGCTATCTGGTTACCTTTATCTTAACATGTAGACTGGTATTTATACTGTCTTACTCTCACATGTTGATAAAGCCCTTAGGATATGTACTTCACTACCAGGACTGTGATGGAGATCATACTAGTAGGGCCAGGGTAGTTCACAAGTACATTCTTTAATTGTTCCTAGTCGAGGGAATATCGAGACAGGGTATCGATATCCCTGAGTAGACTAGCATATACGCTTTTTGACCCATATGATGGGCGATGGATGATCCCACATTCATTGGTGTTTGACATCAAAGATAGAGATAGTATACGGGTGCTCAGTGGAGACTGGGTACACTGAACAGGACTCGCCGAGGACTCTTATGTGGTAGTATACCTATCGTCAGATAGCAGTCATCTGGTGACACTGGTACAGGTTAGTCTGTAGACCCGAGATTATCATAGAGTCTTGTGCGGCTCCCACCGTGCTTTGATTTCCTCCCTACCACGCTCAAAGGAGACGTGCAAACAGGTGGATTTTGGGTACAGTCTCGAGTCACATGGAGGCAATGAGTGATAGGATGGGTTTCGTCTCTCCCGGTATTGGGGGTTGATATTGCGCTATACTCGATTGGCTATAACTGGAAGTCCCTGGCCAGGGCTGCTGCCGAGATTTACTGATAAGTGTTATCAGTAGTTTCTCGAACCGTTATAGGTCAGACATCGGCATGAATTATCACGTTACTAGGGTCTGATGATTTCCACCCCTAGACATAATATGCTACATATCAGACGAAGAGACCGGACTGTACGGTAGTGTTACTGATAGGCTTCATGGAGACTATGGACATGCTTACTTGTTGATCTTCATATCGCTCAATACCCGGGTAGCTGTTATGTCCAGCTAGTACGGCTGACGGCTTGTAGGTGACTGATGTGATCATCACCTGCTGCTGGCGTATTGACGAGTCTTTAGAGTCCCACACAGAAGTTCCCTGGTTCAAGCGAAACGAAGTAGGACACATATGTGATATGTGTGTGGGCCTGATTAAATACGAGTATGTGATACCGTATTGTAATCTGGCAGTCATCTGTTATCGGTTCGGTTGTATGTGATATATCCAGTTTGTCAAATCAAGTGTTTATTCGATAATGCGATATACAGATAAATGATATTAGTCGGTCATATATGATATAACCGGATTATTAGATCAAGTGTTGATTTAATAATGTAATATAAATTATATATGATATAATTATATATTAACTAATATCATTAGCTCACTAATTATTCTTCATTAAATATATATTAATATATATATATATATATATATATATATATATATATATATATATATATATATATATATATATATATATATATATATAATGAAGCGTGGCATTTAAATTTCTATTTTGTGAAATTAGAAATGAAGTGGAAAATCAAGCATGGGATTTTCTTTAGTTTATTATTCTTGACTCACTATTCAAGCATGGTTGCAATTTTATATTGCATAATTCCATGCTTGAATGAGTGAGGGGTCAAGAGTTGCCATTCATTCTTGCTCATTCTCAACACTTAGTCATTTTTGTTGAGTTTCTCCAATGGTTGCTCCTAGCTTCTTCTTCCTCCTCTTGTCATGGTTCAAGCTTCAACCCTCACATATGATGTGAATCATGAAGCTTGAACACAAATTTGTGAGCTCTTTACATCCCCTACTTCACCATCCTACACTTGACTAGCGATCAAGTGTAGCGTGTTTCTTACGCTAAAGTCTTTAGTGTAATAGCTAGCTTGAATTGGAGGGACTTCGCGTGGATCATCTTCGGCACGAAGGTCATCGGAGGAAGCCTGTTCAAAGTCTCAAGAGAAGCCTAGTAGAGTTGCTGGACTACTACACGGAGCAAGTGAAGAGAAGGACCGTCTACAAAGGTTGTATTCTTGTTCTCTTGATGTAAAAGTAGTTTACATTAGCTATTGTCTAAATCTCTAGTTAAAGATTCTTAGTTTAGAGTTTCTTAGCATGACAATTTTTTGAAAATGGTATGGACGATGCCTCCCGAAACTTTGCTGTTATGCTATGGAACCTTACAGTGGTATCAGAGCCAAGCTAGAGAATTAGACAATGTTTGTTAGATTACGAAACCGAAACGACTCCGAAACTGAAACACGGAAAACTGGTTTATGTCGATTTTTAAAAGTGCTCGAATTTTTTTTAAACAACTGCAGAATGTTATATGAGATATTACATGAACACAGAAGAAATTTGAACCCACTTGGCCGGATTTTGGCCGAGCACATGAGCTCCAAATCCGAGCAGGCCAGCTCATTCAGGGTATTTTGGCTTCAATTTTTTTTTGTGTTCCAGGATCTGGGTTTTGGTGTTTCAGGTGTTATTTGTTTTTACTAAATTTTCATGTGATATTAACTTTTTGCAAAGGCAATTTAGAGTGTTTCGTAGTCGTAATTCTAACAGTTTTTCGGGTCATTTAGACGGTGTTAAAAAGTTCGAATGGATATCAAATACCCACTTTAACCCTTACCGGAAAATTTTCCAAGAGTTGGATTTTTCCCAAGTTTAAGAACATTCAATGATCGTCAAGTAATGCGATGGACCCTCTAGAAAAACAAAACCATAACTCGATTCTGTGACCGTCAGAACTGTTAGTGTATATGCCCTAGGGGCCATTATTGTATCATACTAGTTTGTATATTACTTAATGGAAGCTTGGGATATTCACAGTTATAATAACAGTCTTGCTCAACATAGTAGTATGCTACTTGGTTTATATCTATCTTAATATGTGTATATGTTTCTTTCAGCATATCGCGAATACATATTGATAGAGCCCATAGGATCTTGCTTGACTACTAGCGTTGTGATGGCAGTGATTAGTCCAAAAATTACTTGTTAACCGTAATCAGAAACGGCGTCGCTTTGCAGCTAGCCGGTGAGTACGGGTCAATCCACAGAGATGGGTAATTTTCTTAATGTGTTTTTATGAGTTGATTCCAAATGTTGTTTGGATTGATTTATTAAATCTAAGAAACCTAGATCTATCGATAAACTAAATTAATCTAAATTAAATTCTTGCTAGGGTTAGGCTTAGGGGAAGTTTGGAGATTAAAGGTTTCCTCACCGCTTTCAATGCCTTATTTTTGATCTATTAGATGTTACGGTAATTATCAATAAAGTGGATTAGAGTCTTTTGGGAAGATGTTTCTTCCTCTAGATTCTTATCCTTCCTTTATCGATAATTTCCCCAACCTCCATAGAAAACACGCGCAACCGGTCCTTTATACTACGGTTCACCGTTACCTAGAGGGATAAGGTGCCGTAGGGAGCGGGGTGTGCGTGCATGCATGGAGTTCTAATTCTTAGGTATGAAATGGCATGAAAGGGGTGAGAGATCTCATCTCTCAAACCTTTCCCTAAGGCTAACCCTAACAAGCGAGGAGATTACTCACTCATTAGGGGATTAGAAGACATTCTAATTAAAAGAGAATTAAAAGCGAAGAAATAAAATTAACTTACTAATTTGATGGCTCCCTCCAAGCAATAATATAGAACAGATCTGATTTTGTTTATTGAAAAGAGGCATGAGTTTTACAGATCTGTGATTACAATTTATAAGAAAACAGGAAAACTAGGGTTACAGATTCTCGCACACATGATTTTACAGATATGCCCACGGAAAATCCCAACACCCGCACCGAATCACCGACACAAAAAATTTGCACCGACGTGCGCTTTAAATGGCCGCGGAACCGCAGCAAATATGGGCCTTGGGCCGCGGTTCCGCGGCCCTTTGGTGAGCTCAGCTCACAAAACTTTCTGGGCTGTATCTTGGCTTCTTGGGCTTTCTATTTTTCCACTTCTTTTCTCTATTTGATTTCCGGGTCTTCTCCAGATCTTCAGTGAAAACTTGTAATGATCTTTTGACTGTTTCCTTTGATATTTCGGACCATGCGTTGCCTTGTACACTTGTGAATTGTTCTCTATCTAGGCTTGACTAGGGTCCTTCTACTTGTAGGTCAAAAGTCTCTTTTCTGTATCAACTTTCGGCTTTTTCACTGTATTTGCTCCAAGAGCCTGTATCCTGTAATATGCAACAAATGTGCGTCAAGAGTACCTGTTTATTTATAAAACGAATAAAAATGGGGAGTACAATAATGCAATATTATAGTATGAACAAATACCCCCAAACTTATCTTTTGCTCGTCCTCGAGCAAACTTATTTTTTATTCACTAAAATCCTAACCACACTTTCGCAGGGAAACGCGATTGCACTGAGCACGTACAACAAGCCGTTAAACCTCTAGGTGTCCCTAGTAGGAGGAGTGTTGTCTCCTGAGGGTTTTCAGTGGATACTACCCACAAAATCCTATCAATTCGGCTTTTCGACTTTTGTTCTCCAATTAGGTTTTCTAACAAGGAATTCTATTATCGTCGACTCATAAATTATCCACCCACATTCTTCACACTTCCTCATCATTTAACTTAAGATTATATATGTTATGCAGACTTACTTAGCTTTCGGCATTTCTTAAGTTTTCCTTCTAGGGTTCCATCTCCACTTAGGAATTTCTATCAACTCTACTAAAGATACAAGTTCTATTCTTCACTCCTTTCTCTCATCTAAACTCTAATCACATATCCCCACGTGTGTGTATAGATCACCCCTACACTTGGAAATTCAAATTAAGCAATCGTACTCTCGTCCATTGTCCAAAGCACTTATTAATTTTTTTTAAATGAAATTTGCTTACACATCCTTCATGCGACCGTTAATACTTCTTGAGGTACCAACAACCGATTACAAGATGCGTTAGCACTTTAAAGCGTACTTCCTAGTTTTGCAACACCCAAGGCTTTAGCAGTGACTCCCAAACCAGTTGGTCTAAGGCACTAGGTGATAAGGCACCCTCGCTAAATATTTTTTCTATTTTTACCGCCTTAAGTAATCACAAAAACCAGTGTCCATTTTTTCTTTATTCACCCCCTTTTTTTTTCTTTTTTTTTCCTTTTATTTTCTTCGTACTAAGGACTTTAGACAAGAGCATTTCAAGGTCTCTTCTACTATTCCAAGTTTTAAGGTGCGTGATTGTGCAAGTTGTAGGGTATACATTTTTAGAATCTAGACTTAAGCTAGGAACTATTTTTCAAACTTATACTCTAATAAGAACATCAATACTCTTCCCTTGTTTTGACTTAGCCCAAGAAGTGAACCCAAAATTTGCCTATTTCTAAATAAACTACAAGGCATATACTTTCTACCGTTAAACTTTAAGGAATGTTATTTTTAGGGTTTTTAATTCACTAAGTCTAAGATCTAGTTGTTCCTAACCAGTTAACCTATCTGTCAAACTCAAATCAAATATGGCCAAAATTGAATACAATAATTTTTATAATTTTTGAAATTTTTCAAATTTTTATGGGTTTTCAAATAAATAAATATGCAAATGCAAAAATATGTACAAATGAATGCGAAGGAAGAAGACGTACCGAGCATACCCCCAAACTTGAACTTGACAGTGTCCTCACTGTCATACTAAGCCAAGAGGGTCAAAATGTCGGCACTCCCCTGTTTATTTATTAATTTTTTTTATTGTTAAGAAAAACAAATATATACAAAAAGGCCCCCCCAAACTTCATTTAAACAATGTTAGACATTACTGCCAAACCTTGCATAGACCAAACGTTAACACCAACCAGTTGAAAAATTTATCAGTAAAGAGTATTAGTTGGTGGAAGAATAAGTCGTAGCGATCCATAAAGAATTGGGGAAGATAGAAGTGGTGGTATGGAAGGTATGGAGGTGAATAGACAGGAGGTGGTGATGAATCAAAACGAGAATGCGAATGATCAGCAATCAGTGGAATGTTAGCATTCTCGTAGCTTCTTAAAAGAAATAGGGGTGGTTCAACTTCTAAAGGAGGAGGTTGACTAACCACAATACCCCCAAAATGTTCCTGTGGGTCCTTTATTGACTTGGCATCATCCATCAATTTCATATGATATTCAATTATAAGGGAACTGATCTCCTCGATGTCCGCCATAGTCCAACCAAAAACTTGCCGCCTATCTTGTAAGACCATCAAAAGGGCGTTCTCTTGCTCAAGGGCTAGAGAAGCTGATATGATAATGGGAAAGGTCTCATTCTCACCTATGTAAGCATATTTAAGGTGAGGAGGTAAGGACATGAGTTCGAGTTTCAGAGGCGAAAGAATCATTGCGGAATCTACCTCGAACTCAAAGGACTCAAACACAGGTTCGAAATCACTGCAAACAACCGATTCGGATGGTTCAACTAACTCATCCACAAATTCAAAAGACTCATATTCGGGCTGTGAGTCGTCATCATCCGAAAAAGTGAAACATTCATAATCCATATCGGTTGTGTCAACGGTGGTAGGCTCAAGGAGGGACGCAGTAGTGGTGTCAAAACTGTTTTCATCAAACAAGAATCTTTCAAGCTCGCAGTCCTCCTGCGTGATTTCGTGAATAGAGCAAACTTCTCGTGTACTAGTTTTAGGCACGGAGGGCAGACTTCCCATCTTATAAATATTGAACTAACTAGACATCTTCCCAAAGGATAGAGTCATGGAGCCATTGCGACAGTTTATTACAGCATTGGAAGTGGCAAAAAATGGTCGACCGAGGATCACCGGAATTTGGTTCCGTGGGTTAGCAACAGGTTGTGTATCCATAACAATAAAATCAACGGGGAATATGAACTCCCCAACTTTGATCAACACATCCTCTAGCTCACCCCTTGGATGGGTGATTGATCGATCTGCCATTTGGAGAATACAACGAGTGGGTTTCAACTCTCCAACCCCTAATTATTCGTACACGGAGTAGGAAAGCAGGTTAACACTAGACCCAAGATCTAAAAGTGCTCGATTAATTTTCTTATCCCCAATTGTGATTGAAATCGTAGGACAGCCGGGGTCCTTTCGTTTTTGGGGTAAGGTTTGAGGGTGGTTAATAGCATTGCTCACTGCACTAGCCACTAGCACTTTCTTGGGTACTTGAGATGCCTTTCTCTTCGAGGTGCATAAGCCTTTTAAGATTTTCGCGTATGAAGGGACTTGTTGGATAGCATCCAAGAGAGGTATATTTATGCTAACCTGCTTAAATAATTCCACAATCTTCTCCACTTGTGCAGTTGGTTTATTGGGACTCAACCTGTTTGGAAATGGAGCATTTTGAAAATTTGTTGAGTCAAATGTCTGTGGAGTAGAATGTGGAGTAGGAACGGATCCTAGTGTGGATGTGTTTGTATTGTGAGAAATGAGTCCGTTCGAGTTAGAAGAAGTAGAGCCGTGTGAAGGGTGGAGAATAGGCTCTAAAGAAAAAGGTGAAGAAGAAATTGAAGAAAATGAAGAAGGGGAAGATGACGATGGAGAAGAAGAAGAAGAAGAAGAAGAAGAACCACCGGCGGGGATGTCATCACTAATACCCACATTATTTTGCAACTCTCTTCCGGATCTCAACGTGGTCACCGCATTTACATTGTGATTGTTATACGCGTTTTGTGTGTGACCGGGATTTGGCAATGGTTGAGATGGAAGCTTTCCCTTTTCTCTCTCGCTCAACGCAGCAGTTAATTGTGCAATTTGTGCCTCAATAGATTTGATACTTTGATCGTGTAAAGCATTGTTATGCATCAAAGATTGAACATAATTTTCAAATCATGCTGTGGATTCGGTAGATTGCTTGAGAAAGGCATCTAGACTTTTTTCTAGCGAGATAACCTTATCATCATTTGGTTGAACCAAATTGTTCGTTTGATTTGTATAAGGTTGTTGTTGGAAAGGTTGCTGGTTTTGAGTTTGTGAAGGTGCTTATTGTTGTTATGGAGGAGGAGGTCTTTGAAAATTGTTATTTCCTTGGACTTGTTGATTTTGGTTCCAAGCGAAATTTGGGTGACTCCTCCACCCCGGATTGTATGTCGAAGAGTACGGATCGTTTCTTTGTCGTTACTGAAATGCAGCATTGACTTGATCCTGTCCTTGAGTAGATGCATTATAAGGACACTCTTCGGTTAGATGCGATGGATCCGTACAACAAGCACAAACAGTTCGTGGAGGCATAACAGGGGCAGGAGAAGGCGATGAGATTTTGGTCTCAATGGCTTCTAGCTTTTTCATAAGTGCGGCCATCTCGGCCTTCATAGCAATCGACATATCTACTTGATGTATGCCTGCCCTAGATTGACCAATAGAAGAAGATGATGTGGTCTTAGTACTCTCCCACTGAATTGTTTGCTCTTTAAGATCCTCAAGAAACTGCCAAGCTTCGTCGCTAGACTTGGAGAGAAAATGACCTTGACATATGGTTTCTAGCAACTGCTTCGTTGCCGAGTTCAATCCCTCGTATAATGTTTGGCAAAGTTGCCAACTTTCGATCCCATGATGAGGGCATTGAACGAGTAGGTCTTTAAATCTCTCGAAGCACTTCCAAAATGGTTCGGAAGGAAGTTGTGAAAATTGTATTATTTCATTACGGATTCTAGTAGTTTTGTGATGAGGATAGAACTTTTTCAGAAAAGATTTCACAAACTCGTCCCAATTTCTAATGGAATGTGATGCGGTGCTGTATAGCCACTTCTCGGCTAGGTCACATAAGGTAAAAGAAATGACCCTTAGCCTTATAGCGTCATCACTTAATTGGGTATTTTTCATCATGGCGCAAACGTTTTGGAATTTATTGATAAAGATATATGCATCTTCGGATTCTAAACCATGAAATTTTGGCAGCATATTGATGAAATGTGGTTTTATTTCAAAATTGTCCCCATTTGCCGGTGGGGGTGAAAGATATGTAGGTAAAGAAGTGCGGACGGAGTAGAAGAGATCCTGGAGCGCGATTCATGGGGGCGCTACAACAAGCGGAAGATTCGGGTTATTCGCACCTAACGGAGGTGGAATCATTCCCGTCGGTAAGGTATCGTTGGGGTTGGATCCCGACATACCTTCGAAAGAAGAATTTGAAGGTGGAGGTAAGGAAATGGAGGGAATTTCGACTTCGGTGTCGAAAGGTTCGTCGGTCGGTACCAACGAAACACGGACTAATCGGGCGTTAGTATCCCTAGTCCAAAGTGACATACACTAAAGGGGTAGTGTAGTCAGAAAAAAATTGAAAAACAGAATGTGGAGGTAAGATAACGTCAATGAGAAGAAGTGATGGAAGTGAGTTGCAAGTTTTCTTTAGCGACAAGTTGCAAGTTTTGAAAAGATTTTTCCTTTTTTTTTATGTGAGAATGTTTGCAAAAAGGTTTTTGAAAAGAGACTCGTGACACAATTGCTATCAACCACACATGCACAATCAGGCCTAGATCTAGGGTCACTTAGGTCTGCTAGACAGCTCCTAACTAGGGTTAGAAATAGGACCTCAAACCGCCTCTTCACCGAAAATTACGGCCAAGTAAGTGCCAGGTAAGTGGGAAGGAACCACAGTAGTGGGCCTAATTAAAAACCACTAGCCTAGACACACTTGCCTAGACACCGCAAAGTCAGTTAGGATAAACGGTCGATACCTATACTAGTCCTTTTCCTATTGAGCTCGATGTCCTTAGGGCTGAGTCTAATATTTTTTAATTAATTTTAGTCGATGCAAAATGCTTTAACGTAATTTCTAGGGTCCTGGGAAGGGTGATGAAATCCCCACCCAATCTGAGTTTGGTCAATTAGCCCCTTAAAGTCCGATTAAATTATGCAAAACTGTAAATTCACTTGTAATCAATTTTTTAGCGCGGCGCAAAGAAACCTACAGAAAATCTGTTATTTAGAAGGGGAGAGAAGATTTTTAGCGCAAAGAATTCCTGCAGAAAGTTTTTACAAACAGATATATGGAGGTTGACAGAGGGGAGAAGGAGAAATCAAACCATGTAAAATTGAGGTGCTGACGTGGCTATAGCGCGGCGGAAACGCGGTCTAGGGGGCACTTTCGCCGCGGAAACGCGGTCGTCTAGGGTGATCAGGCTCTGAAAAAATTTGTGCTGCACCCTTGTACCACTCCTCCTCTGTTCTGATGTGATTTTTCCTGATTTGCCCTCTGTAAATTTTCAGATCTGCGATTCTTCGCTGTTCCTGCAAGATTCAAAAGATCCACCCTTCAAACAGATCAAAATTGATAATTTTTTATTTCTTTTTTTTTTCTTCAGATTTTTATAATTTTTTTAAAAATTTATATCAACCCGAAATTACACAGAAAGAAATTTTACGCCATCCCCGGCAACGACGCCATTTGATTAGTCCAAAAATTACTTGTTAACTGTAATCAGAAACGGCGTCGCTTTGCAGCTAGCCGGTGAGTACGGGTCGATCCACAGAGACGGGTAATTTTCTTAATGTGTTTTTACGAGTTGATTCCAAATGTTGTTTGGATTGATTTATTAAATCTAAGAAACCTAGATCTATCGATAAACTAAATTAATTTAAATTAAAGTCTTGCTAGGGTTAGGCTTAGAGGAAGTTTGGAGATTAAAGGTTTCCTCACCGCTTTCAATGCCTTATTTTTGATCTATTAGATGTTACGGTAATTATCAATAAAGTGGATTAGAGTCTTTTGGGAAGATATTTCTTCCTCTAGATTCTTATCCTTCCTTTATCGATAATTTCCCTAACCTCCATGGAATACACGCGCAACCGGTCCATTATACTACGGTTCACCGTTACCTCAAGGGATAAGGTGCCGTAGGGAACGGGGTGTGCGTGCATGCATGGAGTTCTAATTTTTAGGTATGAAATGGTATGAAAGGGGTGAGAGATCTCATCTCTCAAACCTTTCCCTAAGGCTAACCCTAATAAGCGAGGAGATTACTCGCTCATTACGGGATTAGAAGACATTCTAATTAAAAGAGAATTAAAAGCGAAGAAATAAAATTAACTTACTAATTTGATGGCTCCCTCCAAGCAATAATACAGAACAGATCTGATTTTGTTTATTGAAAAGAGACATGAGTTTTACAGATCTGTGATTACAATTTATAGGAAAACAGGAAAACTAGGGTTACAGATTCTCGCACACATGATTTTACAGATATGCCCACGGAAAATCCCAACACCCACACCGACGCACCGACACAGAAAATTTGCACCGACGTGCGCTTTAAATGGCCGCGGAACCGCAGCAAATGTGGGCCTTGGGCCGCGGTTCCGCGGCCCTTTGGTGAGCTCAGCTCACAAAACTTTCTGGGCTGCATCTTGGCTTCTTGGGCTTTCTATTTTTCCACTTCTTTTCTCTATTTGATTTCTGGGTCTTCTCCAGATCTTCAGTGAAAACTTGTAATGATCTTTTGACTGTTTCCTTTGACATTTCGGACCATGCGTTGCCTTGTACACTTGTGAATTGTTCTCTATCTAGGCTTGACTAGGGTCCTTCTACTTGTAGGTCAAAAGTCCCTTTTCTGTATCAACTTTCGTCTTTTTCACTGTATTTGCTCCAAGAGCCTGTATCCTGTAATATGCAACAAACGTGCGTCAAGAGTACCTGTTTATTTATAAAACGAATAAAAATGGGGAGTACAATAATGCAATATTATAGTATGAACAGGCAGTCACACTAGTGGGGGCTGGGTAGTCTACCAGCACATCCTTTTTCAGGTCCCTAGTCGTAGGATTATCGAGACAGGGCATCGATACTCCAGAGTAGACTAGTGTGTATGCTTCTCATCCCAGCAGGGGAAATGGTCTGTCCCACAGCCATTAGTACGTTGTACTGGAGATAGTATACGGGTGCTTGTTGGGTTACGGGTACACCGGACAGGGCTCGCAGGGAACTGTTGGTTGGTATTATACCCGTCGTCAGTTAACAGTTCCCAGGTGACATGAGTACAACATAGTTCGCAGACTTGACACTGCTGCTTCGTCTTGAGTGTGTTCCCACTGTTCTTAGATTGCTACCCTACCACGGCTCAAAGGAGTCGTGCAAGCAGGTAGCAGTTGGGTGCAGCCCCGAAGCACTTGGAGGCAGTGGCAGTTAGAAAGGATTCGTCTCTCCCAGTATTGGGAGTTGATATCACACTGTGTTTAGAGAGCCATTACGCAAAGTCCCTGGCCAGGGCAAACGAGATTTACTGGTAGGATTTCCAGTAGCTTCTCAAGGTGTAATGGGCTTCACTTCGACACGACTTATACCGCTTTTACGGGACTGACGCTTGCCGCCCCCTAGGCCCGATATGCGATAGTATCAGACGAACAGATAGGACTGTACGGAGATTGTCACATCAGGCTCAGTAGGAGTTCGGATGGGTTTCCTCATCGGCCTTCTTATCGACATCTACCTGGGGACCGTTACGTATAGCTATTACCGCTTGCGGCATGTGGTTAAACCCACTGCCAGCGTAGTGTCGAGTCTTTAGAGTCCCACACAGAGTGTTTCCCTGCTCCAGGGGAAACGATATAGAGGTCGTATGGTTTTACGACAGGATTCGGACATATACGTGTACTTGTGCACGTGCGATGTTCGGACAGATTATACTAGAGGGCTTTAGTTTAAGCCAGATTCTAGTATTGGATTATTGGATTTATACAGTCTCAGTATTTCCGTGTTTTACGGATGGGAGGGGCATTCTCGTAATTAGTGGAGAAGCTTCTAGAAGATAAGTGACTCATTTAGATTTAATTCATTTATGAATTAAACTAAATGAGGTGGAGAGCTTATGTGTAAATTGCATTAAATGAATTAGTGACTCATGAGATGATTCATCCAAATGAGTTAATGAAGCATTTATTTCTTAATGACTCATGTGATGATTCGTTGATTGTATTAAATGAAGCATGCTTGTAATTATCATATATGATTTATTTGATAATCTTTATGCTTCATAAAATATAGAATTGAGTTATAATTCATTTCATTCTCACATGCACACTCTCTCTCCTCAAGCTCTCCTCTTCTTCAACCTAACCCTAATCCTCTCATGTGTTGAGATCCCAAGAGTTAGAAAGACTAATTAATCCTTAATCCATCTCTATATCCTCTAGGTTACTTGGATTAGCAATCCTAGCCACTTAGTTAGCTCAAGTGAGAGGTTAAAGCTTGGAGAAGGAACTCTCGGGTGGATCTTCTATCATATCGAGGAGGCCGACGAGGATGTGAACAACAAGAACAAGAAGGACTAGTATCTTGAGGTATAATCATCTATCATAGTAGTTTAGCACTTCTAGATAGTTTGTTAGTTAGGGTTTAGCAAAGATCCGTAATGTTAGTTGATGTTAACTTAAACAAAATGATTGTTTTTCTTATTCCACCTCCCCGCATCATGTGGGGGTGTCTAACGTCGACTTACAGTAGTATCAGAGCCTAGCTAAACCATAACTAACATGTTAGCAAAGTCTTTAGAAATTCAATCGCAAATTAATCCCGAAAAAACGATGTTTTCACATAGTTTCTGCCGATTTTCAAACGGGGTCTAAAATTTTTTCAGGGACTCTTAAAAATATAAGCAGGGTTTTTTTTAAGAATTGTGAAGAAATTTGGGATCGTGATTCGACCAAACCACCGCAGAACCGCCGCCGATCCAAGCGATCCGCCGCGGATCCGCGGCCGAGTTGACACCGAGTCAACCCAAATTTGTTCAGTTATTCTTCTGTGTTGATGTTGTGTTTTCTGGGATGTTTTGTTTCTGCTCAGGTTTTATGTGCACAGAGAATTGTTTAGAGTAGATTCATATGTATTGCTTGATCGAAATTCTAAAATGTTTGGCTAACTGGATTATATCTGTGTTGTGATTAATGTGTTCGTAAACCTCCCCTAACTGCTAGTATGTCGGTTAGTAGGGGGTTGCACATTTCTGTAATGGTTTTTACTGGTTTGTGAATATGAACTTGTTGGACTGTCGTGAATGGATAGCCGGGGATGTGAGACGAGTGTTTCTTTCATTCAAATGTAAATTTGTAATTTGTTGTAATATTCTTTTGCGGGGCACATTTGGGTTGAGCTTGTAGCCACCGTTGTATTATTTCATTTACTGTTTTCTGCTCCTAGGATAGACCCAAGGTGGGGTGCACAAACTACCGGGTACTTTGAAGTGTTTAGTGGCCTACTCACGTCGTTGAGGGAGACCGCTTCACTTCGGATACTTGGCGGGTAGTTTGCCGTACCCGTAGGGGTCTAGGGTGGGGTTTTGGCTATTCATCGCGACTATGTAATCCGTCTTTCTTTGCAGGCTCAAAAGGAATGTGGATTCCTAGAAAATCCAATATGTTCATCTGTGATCTGGAATGCTTATTATTGCGTCTGACGAATGTACAATATCTATATATGATATCTAGTAGGCGTCACTTATGTTTTGCACCCGCGCTAGCCCAGCCCCCGCTCTGTCGTTAGTTAAGTAACCTAACGGTTGAATGACGGGGCCTAGTGGCGAATGCGGATGGCATAAGAGAACGTTGTATTTTCGTTGTTTTTTGCAATGATAGGTTAATTGATGGGACGCATTATATTAATGCAAAGAAAATAAACCAAAGTTGAATCGTTGGAACAGTTTAAAAGAAACCACTCGGTTATTTTTAAAACAGCAGATTTTTAATTGCGGAGCTTAAACCACTCCTTTTAAAATCTATCAAGTTCCTTCGATCATATCAAGTTCACTACGTTCACGGTTTTTCCAAAACCATTCATAGCCCTCCGTCATTTCATTTGGGTATTCAGTAGTATTCAAGTTATGTATTTTGACCAACTCCAAGGCATAGTGTTTGGTAGCTGCTGGGTATTCATCTGTTGCATAGATAGATGGGTTGGTTTGGGACAGTCGTACTGCCATTTGGCCAACGTCAGGGGTATGTACGGACGGGTTCAAATTAACAAGATAATGATGGGTAGAACTTGATATATGACTTATGACATTTTGACCAACGCCAAGGTCATAAGAGCATGGGGTAAAAATCTATATCGGGAGTTTCTAAAGAAACTGAAACTTGCTAAGAGTTGCATACCATTTGGAGTATGATAATTTTGGTAGGATTCCTTCAACTATATCACACGATGATATTTGGATCCCGATCCTACTGTGAGTATCCGCTACTCATCAGGAGATTCGTCACTTAACGATCAATGCTATAAACCAAGTAGGTGTCGAGAAAGGTGCCAGCGGGGCTACGCACCCAGAGAAAAGAGGTTATTTAATTAAGGAACTTCGCGAAAGCGTCGTAAAACCTCCCTCGAAGTACCGACACCGGCCTGGCTGAACGGTTAAGCAAGCATTGTACGGTGAGAATAGTCCTGACTAGTTCTTCTTTTACGGTTTGAGGAAGGATTCGAGAAACAGTAGGAGCCATCCTATTTAGATAAACTAAAAACCACTCTTAACTTGTAAGAGTATCATGCTAAAGTGTTTTCTTCTCTCTCCTAATTGCAGCGACCTAGATCATGACAGGCCTTAAGTTATTATTAGATAAAAATATTTTGACAGGGCCAAACTATAAAGACTGGTTTCGGAATGTCAAGATGGCTATAACTTATGACAAATTGGGGTATGTCCTTACTACTAAGGCACCTGCCGTCCCAGGTCCTGAATCCAGTGTCGCGGATAAGGAAATTCGCAAGACCTGGGAGTTGGACTGCGTGAAGGCCAAATGCATCGTGCTTGCCTCTATGAATAATGAACATCCGAGAAGGCATGAGAATATGGATCTTGAATCCATATTTCTCCACACCAAGGAACTGTATGGAGAGCAATCTCGTATAGCTAGATACGAGACCTCGAAGAACTTGTTTCAGTCGAGGCTGGCCGTCGGATCATTTGTAGGAGAACATGTCCTTAAGATGATTAGTTATATTGAAGAGCTCGCAGACCTCGGGACAACATTAGAGAACGAGCTATATACAGACTTGGTTCTTCAGTCCCTTTCTTCCACCTATGCCCAATTTATCTTGAATTTCAACATTCAAGGTAAGGAAGTTGAGCTTGCAGAACTCCTTAACATGTTGAGGAGTGCAGAGGGCACCTTGCAGAAAGCAAGGGAAACACCCATTATGTTTGTTCGTGGTGCTTCCTCTTCCAGGTCCAAGGCAAAAAAGCCAAAGGAAGGAAGAAGAAGGCCGCTACCAAACCAAGAGGTGGTGTTGGTAAGGTGGGAGTTAAGGGAAAGGCAAAGGTTGTGGTGCCAGTAGTGGCAAAGGACGAGTGCTTCCACTGTCGTAGGAAAGGCCATTGGAAGAAAGATTGCAAAGCTTGGATTGCCAAGAACCAGAACCCGAAGCAAGTTGTGGTTTCAACTTCAGGTGTGTTTGTAATTGAAAATTGTCTGTCAATCAACTCTACTTCCTGGGTATTGGATACCGGATCAGGATCTCATATATGAAATTCATTGCAGGTACTGAGAAACCGTAGAGTGCTGAAGGTTGGTGATATGACCCTCCAGATTGCTAACGGAGCTAGCGTGAATGCTGTGTCCGTAGGGGATTATCACCTTGGATTGACGAGTGGACATATTTTGGTTTTGCGCAACTGTTTTTGTGTACCTAGTTTAACGCATAATATCATATCAGTATCGTTGTTATCAAAGGAAGGTTATGATTTCATGTTTGTAAGCGATGTTGTTAACATCCACCTTAATCATAGTTTGATTGGGTCCGGTACACTAGATAACGGTATATACGTGTTAAACCAATTACAGATTTTCAATGTCCAGAACACACTAAAAAGAAAGTCTCCAGATATAAATCAGGCTTTCTTATGGCATTGTAGACTAGGTCACATCAATGAGACAAGGTTAACTAAGTTACATAGAGAAGGATATTTGGATCCGTTCGAATATCAATCTTATGCCACTTGTCAATCATGTCTCAAAGGAAAGATGACAAAGACTCCATTGACTGGACATGAAGTAACAGTGAGCGAGCTCTTAGGATTCATACACAGCGATGTATGTGGTCCAATATCTACATATGCAAAAGGTGGTTTTTCATATTTCATTACTTTTACGGATGATTACTCTAGGTATGGATTCATTTTCTTGATGAAACATAAATCCGAGGCCTTTGAGAAATTCCAAGAATATAAGAATGAAGTAGAAAACCAAACCGGCAAAAGTATCAAGACACTGAGATCTGATTGAGGTGGTGAATACTTAAGTGCCAAGTTCCCGGGTTACCTAAAAGAGAAAGGAATTCTCTCTCAGCTTACTCCTCCATACACTCCACAACATAACGGTGTATCGGAAAGACGGAACCGAACCCTATTGGATATGGTACGTTCCATGATGAGTAATGCTGAGTTACCGCGATCTTTCTGGGGTTATGCACTAGAATCAACTGCATATATTTTGAACAGGGTTCCTACCAAAACTGTGCCTACCACACCATATCAGATGTGGAGTGGGAAGAAACCCTATCTTCAGTATCTGAAGATATGGGGATGTCCAGCTTTTGTTAAAAAGCAGCATGCGGACAAACTCGAGGCACGCTCAGTACAGTGTAAGTTTGTGGGATATCCAAAGAACTCCAAGGGGTATTTTTTCTATTACGCAGAGAAACAAAAGGTTTTTGTTTCTCGTAATGCCTATTTTCTAGAACATCAGTTTTTAGAAAAGGAAACAAGTGGGAGCGCAATAGAACTGGAAGAAATTCCAGAACCACAAACTACGACTGAATGTTTGGTAGAACCAGAAGTTCCAGAAGAACAGGACATTCCCGCACCCCTCCACAGGAGTAGTAGGCCGTCTCATCCGCCTGAGAGATACTATGGTTTTCTCATAGACGGGGATAGAGAGGATTGCGTCATTGATAATGATGAACCTACTAACTTCCAGCAGGCCATCCAGAGCAGCGACTCAGTAAGATGGCTGGATGCAATGCGGACCGAGATGGAGTCCATGTACACCAACAAAGTATGAACTTTGGACTTTGCTCCAGATAGGGTAAAACCCATAGGATGCAAGTGGATCTTCAAGAAAAAGATTGGTGTAGATGGACAGGTGGAAACTTATAAGGCTAGACTTGTTGCAAAGGGTTTTCGTCAAAGACCTGGTTTGGACTATGACGAAACTTTTTCTCCGGTGGCTATGCTCAAATCCATTCGGATCCTTCTTGCCATTGCTGCCTTCCATGATTATGAGATCTGGCAGATGGACGTAACGACGACTTTTCTAAATGGTAATTTAGAAGAGTGCGTCTATATGGATCAGCTAGAAGGTTTCAATCTGAGTGGGAGCAGCGGGAAAGTGTGCAAGTTGCTTAAGTCCATTTATGGACTAAAGAAGACATCGCGAAGTTGGAACATCTGTTTTGATGAAACGGTCAAAGAATATGACTTTATCAAAAATCCAGATGAACCATGTATATATAGTAAAATTGGAGCACGAACTGTCGTATTCCTCGTCTTGTACGTGGATGATATTCTCTTGATAGGAAATGACATTCCTATGCTATAATCTGTCAAAAGATTCTTGTCACACAGGTTCTCCATGAAAGACCTGGGTGATGCCTCTTACATACTGGGGATCCAGATCTATCGTGATAGATCTAAGCGGATGTTGGGACTTTCGCAGTCCAGGTATATCAACACTATACTGAAAAAATTCAGTATGGAAGATTCTAAGCGCGGTAATTTACCGGCTTGTCACGGAATCACCCTATCCAAAGAGATGTCTCCCAAGACTGATTTGGAAAAGGATCGCATGTCAGTTATACCCTACGCTTCTGCGGTAGGCTCTATAATGTATGCAATGTTGTGCACCAGACCAGATGTAGCTTACGCACTGAGCGTGGTAAGCCGGTATCAGTCAGACCCAAGGGAGAAGCACCAGATAGTAGTAAAGAACATTCTCAAGTACCAGAGAAGGACTAAGTGTAACGTTTTGAAAATCGTTTCGGTGAAATTTCGGAAAAATCGGTAAAATAAGGGGGTTTTCCGTAAAAAGTCAAAATACAAATATCTTTATTATAAAAATTAAATATACATATTCTAGCTATGTAATGGCTAGTATTTGGTGTTTATTGAGCCACTGGTGAAATTTCAAATTTTCTGAAATTTTTTTTATTTTATTATTATTTTAAGCCGTCACTAATACATTTAATTAGGGAAAATTACAAATTGGAATGAGTTGAAACAAATTTTGTGCATCATAAAACATTAAATAAAATTTTATCATATGGTTTTTGAAATGAAATCGTTTGCTAAAACGGTTTAGAAAATATCGAAGAAAAAGGCTTTTTTCGGTGAAATTAGTGTTAATGGGAATTGGGGTTTAGCATTTATCTTTTTCCTAACCCACACACCCACACCTCACCCTCTCTCCCCCCTCCCCATATGGCCGGCCCCACCATGACATCCCTCCCCCTCTCCCTCTCTCCAATCACTTCTTTTTCAAAAGAAAAGAAAACGAAAAGAGTAGAAAATGATAGAATTAGAGTGGACTTTGACTAGAGTGGACTTTCCCCACCTCACTCTCTCTCCTCCCTCACCCAATCCCCACCAATTCTGGCCAAAATCTGAACCCACAACATCCCCTTCATTCTTCATCTCCTTCTCTTAAAAAAAGTTCATCAAAAATGCTTGAAAAATCCACAAAAAATCAAGCAAAAATCCAAATCAAAACCCACCTCCTACCCATTTTCCCTTGGCTACCATAGCATGGATCTAGGGATTTAGATTTCAATTTGGGAGGCTAAGTGTGCTTGTGGGATCTTCAAATTAGTTGGGTATAAATTCTAACATTTTTGCTTAATGTGTTGTTAATTGCTTAGGTTAGCTTAATTAATTGTTTAATTAGGTTTTTAATTAGTTCTAGGTGCATGATTTAAAATTCAAGAGAGGGGTTTGATTTCAAATTGGTATTTTGTGTTGTGAGATTTAGTTTATGTGATATAATTGACATATTAATGTTATGCTAAATCCAATTTAAGTTGCTAGTTTGCATATTTGTTGATTTAAAAGTGATAATTATATAATTGGTAAACTAGGTTTTTTAAATAATTATATTCTTATGAGATAAAAATTCAAATTTAGGTTTCATGTCATTATAAAGATTATATTGAGTGGTTTAATGCTTTTAGTTCATGAAAATCCAAGGTAGATTGTAGTTTGTGCATTTTTGCTATAAAATTGTTAAAATTTAGGTATTTTGTAAACTAGAATTTTAACGTTTATGGAAATTAATGAGATTAAATTATGGGAATTATTTTTATGACTTAATTAAGATATTTAGTGAATATTGTGGCCGCTAGATTCGTTTATACATCGAGTTTTGTACTAAAACGGCGAATTGTGCTTGCTAGATTTTCGGAAAAATGACTTTTTAAGTGAAATTGGGGTTTTTGTGAGTTTTAACCTATTTTATATTAAAATTAGTGTTCGTGAATGTGCAAATGAGTGTATTTGGGTTTTTCTTGATGGTTTGGCGTTTGTACGCCGACGTCGAGGGTTTTTGGGTCGGATTTTAATGCGATACGATGTGTTATGATACGTAGGTACCCTCGCGAGGACTTCGAGACGACAAGCAGGCACGTGGCGACATTGGCACCGGCGAGCGAGGATCAGGTGAGTAGATTTATATCTACGGGGAGAAGTCGGGTGGATGGCGTATAGCACCCCCGCAGTCCGTGGTGGTGTATACGGATGCGTATACACACCAACAATTATTATATGTTAATTGGGATTAATAACGATGTTTAGGATGGATATTGGTGTGTGGTATTATTTTAGTGTCGCGAACCCTACGGTAGTGTTGCACTACACATACACACATACATACTTGCATACATTCCTATTTATATGTGCTCATGGGATTCTTTATAGTTTTGTGTTCACATGGGTATGGGACTATGTGTTCACATACGGATTTGAGGGTGATACTTGGGATTTATGATGAGTCGATGAGATTTGATTTGAGGCCGTGAGATCGGTGATATAGCAGGGTTCGTATTTGAGATACGACATGACGTTGTAGCGGGTCCTTGACGTAGTGTTTCACACACGTGCATGCATACTTAGGCGGTATCAGTATTGTCCTGGACGTAGATCAGTACCCCGATCATGATATTTGATAAAGAGGATACCAGGTGGATAGTATGATGAATGCGATATGAACCCGTACCCAGATTTGGGGATGCCGTACGACGGATTTATGTACGAGCTATATTTTGATGATTGATCCGCACTCTTGACTTGGGATGTCTGATTATAGATATGGTATCGGATATGATATTATTGAGGCGGGATCACCGACTAATATATATACAGGTATGTATATGTATCGACTCAGATGTTAGGCGGTTTCCTTACCTGTAGCCCAGCTGGTCAGCTTAGCCCTTAGTTTAGTTTAGTTGTTAGATTAGATTCGATTCTTACCTATTTCAAAACTAACGAATCGTGGGTATTTTAAAAGACAGCCCAAGGGATCCTACGGATATTTCAAAAGACGTATCTTTTCATAAAAACACCGTAGCCCCTATTTTCAAAACCCCATGATTCGTGTTATTTCAAAAGGCACCTTTTGTAGGACTTATATTAGGTTAATGCAGATTAGTTATAGTTACGTCTAGTATTCAGCTCCTGCTCATTATTGTTGTTCGCTCCGCATCACATGCTTATATTATGCTTTATATTCTACTGTTGCTATCTTGCGGTTAGGACACCAGCACCATTACCGATGATGCGTATGTTCCACGTATACTTACTTGCCGGCTCACACACATCTTCATCGGTAATTGCCATGTCACGTACACCTTAGAAATATTATTGCTTGACATAGCCTGTTAGCTAATAGTTTAGACATGATATTAGTGTACTTGCCTTATATGTTAGTTTAGAAATTGTAGTTATTACCTGCTACTTCATGCATACTGATATTCATTGTTATGCCGCATTCATGGATTCTCATGCATATATTCACTTTTTACGTGCTATTGAGGTTTTGGATTCGGATTCCATGAGATTTTCTGGATTTGGGGAAAACCGCAAAACATATACAAACTTCTTCTTTCTTTTTTTAAATAAAAAGTGCGGTTTTTCCCAATGACGTATGAGTCGTCCACCATGAGTTTGCTGATGGATTTCGAGACCCGATTCGAGGAGACGGATGAACCGTTTCGGGTACATGGTGGACCCGGTAAGGTACCCCGGGGCAAGAAGCGCGTGATGATGACGATGTGAGCCTGGCAGGGGAGCACTACCTACCGGTGATTTTACCCGACGCGTCGGATATCCGGAGGATACCGTCGTGGTCTTGAGATGGATGGTAGGGGCCGGTCTGGACTGACGGCGCCCTAGATATTGTGATTGAGACATTGAGATTTCGAGATATTGAGGTACAGAGACTGTGATACAGAGATATCGAGATATTGGGATTACGTTTTGTGCCGATGCTAGGCACTGTTTTATGCTGATTTCATTATGATACCTCATTTTAAAAATACAAAGGAAATCTCACTAAATTATGAAAACGGTTCTTCATTTACATGTATTCTGTTTTCATGCATTCATACCTCATTCATATGATATATTGCTACTTGAGGCACTGACACGGGCACATGAGATTACACTCGGGTTAGATATTTACCCTATCCTTGTTATAGGCTACGTGTTATTCATATATTTGAGGATATATTATGATTATTGACCTAGGTTGCGTTATTTATACGATTTCTGTGCGTAGATGTTTTTCTATTCACGAGTTGGCAACTCACCCCCGTTGTGCCCCAGTTTCTTGCAGGTTGCCGTACAGGTTTCATCACGGCTTTGCGGGCATAGTTTCCTTCGGGTGATTTGCTAGTAGGTGGGTTTACTTGTATCATACCCCCATTATATAACTTGTATATTATTATTCTGTTGTATCTAGAAGTTCCATCAACCAAACATGTGTTATTTTTGAGATAGAGACCAGTGATGTTATTCTTTCGACCTTAGAGTCGCGCGTTATATTTCTGCAGATTTCTTGTGGTTTTGAGTTTCCTTTTGAGTTTTGATCCTCGCCGTTGGCGTTGTATATTATATTGCTTGTGTGGTTGTGACCGTCGATTAACGAAGAGCTAGCTCCCGCTTGGGGATGCCTTTTTATTGATTTCGTATACTATTCATGTTGTATCCCGTTTGGGAGCCAGTATTTACAAAGGAGACTCTGCCGAAATTTTCAGGAACTACTTGATGTTTTTTTTAAAACCGCATAATTCGGCTTATGCTATTAAAACTACTTGATTTTAAATTGGTTTTCCTTCACTCTACTAGTTTTCTTGGTTTGGATTTCTGGGTTTTCGGCTTACTTAGATTACGTACGCCTCGAGACGTTTCGTAGTTTAAGTGCCGGTCATTTTCCGTACTTTTGGGACGTGACAAAGTTGGTATCAGAGCGTTAGGTTTTACCTTCGGAGCATAGGATGACCCTTGGTTGATGGAATAGGTGACTAAAGTAGAGTGACGTACCGTAGGTATGTTCCGCGGCATATTTACGATACGCTACTCCACTTAAGAAGCCTTAGGATGTTCATTTCTTTGCTCAGTATTATATTCATTCCGATCTAGCCTCATCAGTACCAGTTATGGTTTTGCTGCCACGATTACGGGTAGGGAGAGCTACAGCTAGAGTTGTGGTCAGCACGAGCTCGTCACGAACGAGGACTGACCAGGGCGAAATTCCGGCGACACACGATTGCGGAGATGTGTCTTTTTACTGTGTTTCCGCGCCAAGAGCGTTTGGCAGATCGCCTTTATGAGGTTACTCGGATGTGCTGATCGACACTAGAGGATTGAGCCAATGATAGAGGCCAGCCAGATTTTGATGACCGTTGGTGTATTGCTCACTCATGATGATTGAGGCACTGTTCAGCGTGCAGACGAGTGAGCCAGTTGTTGTTGTGAGCGACGGGATATTGCCCCAGACGCTGGAGCTAATGCAGTATGAGTTGTACTAATAGATGATAGAAGGTTGCTAGTCACCCGACGATGAATGACTAGGACATGTGGTTCGTTCGCCTACCCGATGAGAGGTCATCAGATAGATTGATTCCAGCTAGAGACGACTTCACGCAGAGACGTTGGGAGTCGACAGAGACGATCGAATGTCAGAAACCTATTATTCCAAGTTTAAAGTAGTCGGAAAGACATGCAGGCAATTCTATGGTCCCTCTAGAAGAATGAAACCCTAACTCGACTTAATGACCGTGTGAAAGCCTTTGAACCTTAGGGTTTGCGGCAGTTCCGCGGCGCCATTAGTAAGGCTTGGGTTTGCCCTTCTACGGATGGACCACCGATGCTGTGGTATGTACTCGATACTATTAAACTGTGCCCAAGATGTTGAGCCCTTGGGGGATTATGAGGTTTTGACAATCGATTGGATGGTTCGACTTAATTCGGATGCTAGGTGGTGAGATGCATTTCTTGGGAGACTCCCGATATGAGGATAGCCGTTGGAGCTCAGTCCATGCAGTCGCGACGAGACGAGTCCAAAGTAGACGACATTAGAGAAAAGTGAAGTAAGAGGTTCGTACCAGATCTAGATGAGATGACGTTCCACTCCGCCGACATCAGAGATACGATGCGCATGCCGAGGCATGGTACTTGAATTTACCTTCCAGAAGGAGTTGCGATGAGTATGCAGTCGTTCCAGAGCAAGATGCAGATATAGGAAAGGACGATGACTTCCGGACAGTTGGCAGAGACGAGACATGGAAGAGACCGTGAGCAGGATTCCTTCCAGGACACTGCTGCAATGACACTTGCACCCAGGATCAGATGTGTCACGTACATTCAGAGAGCCAGAGGCCGACGCCAGTGATATGCTGTCTTACAAGTGGTCGCGATGATTGACCGAGAGGTGACCAGAGAAGTGCCAGAACGGGATCATCCCCGTTAGCACACCTGACAGGGCCGATGAGCCGATGGACCGAGAGATTGGTAATTCACGGTGAAGACCTTGACCCAGAAGTGGTCATTGTTACGCACACCGGCAGGCCAGAGTTCATGATCATCGACGAGACGTCCCACTAGTGACCGCGACAATTGGCCCGAGATTCTTAGAGGATGCGCTTGAGCGGTACTATTCCGCCATTATTGATTTCGATGTTTTGGGTGATTTATTCGCATGATTTGATTTTGATGATTGAGGATTTACGATCATTGCACAGTGTTGCACTTGATATCGTTTTCGTGCTTGGGTTTCACATGTTTGTGATTTTACGGTTTTAGACATTTGAGTTGATTTTGTGCGTATGCACGCACACGATTTGGTTCCTGTACTCTGTATAGTTTATATATGCTTGCAGTACAGTGATACGCCTTTTGTGCACTTAGATGCACTGGACTTTGATTTCGATGGTGATGTTCGATATTTGTTTTGTGCACCTTGTGCACCTGATTTGATTTTGCGCATGTTCGGCACTTGATATTGGATTTCATGATTTCGTGCACGATGGATGCACCTGATTTGGATTTTCACGCATGTTGGGCGCATGTTTTGAAGTGTGATTTTGGTGCACACCAGATGCACTAAATCGAGATTTTTCGTGCATGTCAGATGCACCTGATTTTGCTGTCAGACACACATGTTGCCTACGACAGATCTTTCGTGCACACCCGATGCACTTAGATGTTGTTTCTGTGCATATGTATGGCACATATTTGGATTTTGATTTCCGTGCGCACAAGATGCACGTAGTATTCATACGCATATTTTGGGATTGATTTTTCTTATAGAGCAGTACGTCTTTATGATATTGCTATGTGTTTTCGTACTGAGCAGGACTAGTCAGAGGACAGTACCTGAATATATTTTACATGTATAGTTTCGAGTTATATCATATTGGTTTTGCTTTGGATTTGGTATTGATGTCTTCCCCATGACTCCGATGATTGCGCGATGCTTGACGGAGTTCTGATTTGAGTTATATGCTCATTTTTCATGCGCATGCGTTGCGCTACGATTTGTTTTATGTATTTATGATTTCGGAGCCCCGGCGATTTGATGGTTTTGGCTGAAATATTTAGTATTTGGGGGAAGTTTTAATTTAAATTCGGGGACCGAATTTCTTTAAGAGGGGAAGATTGTAACGTTTTGAAAATCGTTTCGGTGAAATTTCGGAAAAATCGGTAAAATAAGGGGGTTTTCCGTAAAAAGTCAAAATACAAATATCTTTATTATAAAAATTAAATATACATATTCTAGCTATGTAATGGCTAGTATTTGGTGTTTATTGAGCCACTGGTGAAATTTCAAATTTTCTGAAAAAAATTTATTTTATTATTATTTTAAGCCGTCACTAATACATTTAATTAGGAAAAATTACAAATTGGAATGAGTTGAAACAAATTTTGTGCATTATAAAAAATTAAATAAAATTTTATCATGTGGTTTTTGAAATGAAATCGTTTGCTAAAACGGTTTAGAAAATATCGAAGAAAAAGGCTTTTTTCGGTGAAATTAGTGTTAATGGGAATTGGGGTTTAGCATTTATCTTTTTCCTAACACACACACCCACACCTCACCCTCTCTCCCCCCTCCCCATATGGCCGGCCCCACCATGACAGCCCTCCCCTTCTCCCTCTCTCCAATCACTTCTTTTTCAAAAGAAAAGAAAAAGAAAAGAGTAGAAAATGATAGAATTAGAGTGGACTTTGACTAGAGTGGACTTTCCCCACCTCACTCTCTCTCCTCCCTCACCCAATCCCCACCAATTCTGGCCAAAATCTGAACCCACAACATCCCCTTCATTCTTCATCTCCTTCTCTTTAAAAAAGTTCATCAAAAATGCTTGAAAAATCCACAAAAAATCAAGCAAAAATCCAAATCAAAACCCACCTCCTACCCATTTTCCCTTGGCTACCATAGCATGGATCTAGGGATTTAGATTTCAATTTGGGAGGCTAAGTGTGCTTGTGGGATCTTCAAATTAGTTGGGTATAAATTCTAACATTTTTGCTTAATGTGTTGTTAATTGCTTAGGTTAGCTTAATTAATTGTTTAATTAGGTTTTTAATTAGTTCTAGGTGCATGATTTAAAATTCAAGAGAGGGGTTTGATTTCAAATTGGTATTTTGTGTTGTGAGATTTAGTTTATGTGATATAATTGACATATTAATGTTATGCTAAATCCAATTTAAGTTGCTAGTTTGCATATTTGTTGATTTAAAAGTGATAATTATATAATTGGTAAACTAGGTTTTTTAAATAATTATATTCTTATGAGATAAAAATTCAAATTTAGATTTCATGTCATTATAAAGATTATATTGAGTGGTTTAATGCTTTTAGTTCATGAAAATCCAAGGTAGATTGTAGTTTGTGCATTTTTGCTATAAAATTGTTAAAATTTAGGTATTTTGTAAACTAGAATTTTAACGTTTATGGAAATTAATGAGATTAAATTATGGGAATTATTTTTATGACTTAATTAAGATATTTAGTGAATATTGTGGCCGCTAGATTCGTTTATACATCGAGTTTTGTACTAAAACGGCGAATTGTGCTTGCTAGATTTTCGGAAAAATGACTTTTTAAGTGAAATTGGGGTTTTTGTGAGTTTTAACCTATTTTATATTAAAATTAGTGTTCGTGAATGTGCAAATGAGTGTATTTGGGTTTTTCTTGATGGTTTGGCGTTTGTACGCCGACGTCGAGGGTTTTTGGGTCGGATTTTAATGCGATACGATGTGTTATGATACGTAGGTACCCTCGCGAGGACTTCGAGACGAAAAGCAGGCACGTGGCGACATTGGCACCGGCGAGCGAGGATCAGGTGAGTAGATTTATATCTACGGGGAGAAGTCGGGTGGATGGCGTATAGCACCCCCGCAGTCCGTGGTGGTGTATACGGATGCGTATACACACCAACAATTATTATATGTTAATTGGGATTAATAACGATGTTTAGGATGGATATTGGTGTGTGGTATTATTTTAGTGTCGCGAACCCTAGGGTAGTGTTGCACTACACATACACACATACATACTTGCATACATTCCTATTTATATGTGCTCATGGGATTCTTTATAGTTTTATGTTCACATGGGTATGGGACTATGTGTTCATATACGGATTTGAGGGTGATACTTGGGATTTATGATGAGTCGATGAGATTTGATTTGAGGCCGTGAGATCGGTGATATAGCAGGGTTCGTATTTGAGATACGACATGACGTTGTAGCGGGTCCTTGACGTAGTGTTTCACACACGTGCATGCATACTTAGGCGGTATCAGTATTGTGCTAGACGTAGATCAGTATCCCGATCATGATATTTGATAAAGAGGATACCAGGTGGATAGTATGATGAATGCGATATGAACCCGTACCCAGATTTGGGGATGCCGTACGACGGATTTATGTACGAGCTATATTTTGATGATTGATCCGCACTCTTGACTTGGGATGTCTGATTATAGATATGGTATCGGATATGATATTATTGAGGCGGGATCACCGACTAATATATATACAGGTATGTATATGTATCGACTCAGATGTTAGGCGGTTTCCTTACCTGTAGCCCAGCTGGTCAGCTTAGCCCTTAGTTTAGTTTAGTTGTTAGATTAGATTCGATTCTTACCTATTTCAAAACTAACGAATCGTGGGTATTTTAAAAGACAGCCCAAGGGATCCTACGGATATTTCAAAAGACGTATCTTTTCATAAAAACACCGTAGCCCCTATTTTCAAAACCCCATGATTCGTGTTATTTCAAAAGGCACCTTTTGTAGGACTTATATTAGGTTAATGCAGATTAGTTATAGTTACGTCTAGTATTCAGCTCCCGCTCATTATTGTTGTTCGCTCCGCATCACATGCTTATATTATGCTTTATATTCTACTGTTGTTATCTTGCGGTTATGACACCAGCACCATTACCGATGATGCGTATGTTCCACGTATACTTACTTGCCGGCTCACACACATCTTCATCGGTAATTGCCATGTCACGTACACCTTAGAAATATTATTGCTTGACATAGCCTGTTAGCTAATAGTTTAGACATGATATTAGTGTACTTGCCTTATATGTTAGTTTAGAAATTGTAGTTATTACCTGCTACTTCATGCATACTGATATTCATTGTTATACCGCATTCATGGATTCTCATGCATATATTCACTTTTTACGTGCTATTGAGGTTTTGGATTCGGATTCCATGAGATTTTCTGGATTTGGGGAAAACCGCAAAACATATACAAACTTCTTCTTTCTTTTTTTAAATAAAAAGTGCGGTTTTTCCCAATGATGTATGAGTCGTCCACCATGAGTTTGCTGATGGATTTCGAGACCGATTCGAGGAGACGGATGAACCGTTTCGGGTACATGGTGGACCCGGTAAGGTACCCCGGGGCAAGAAGCGCGTGATGATGACGATGTGAGCCTGGCAGGGGAGCACTACCTACCGGTGATTTTACCCGACGCGTCGGATATCCGGAGGATACCGTCGTGGTCTTGAGATGGATGGTAGGGGCCGGTCTGGACTGACGGCGCCCTAGATATTGTGATTGAGACATTGAGATTTCGAGATATTGAGGTACAGAGACTGTGATACAGAGATATCGAGATATTGGGATTACGTTTTGTGCCGATTCTAGGCACTGTTTTATGCTGATTTCATTATGATACCTCATTTTAAAAATACAAAGGAAATCTCACTAAATTATGAAAACGGTTCTTCATTTACATGTATTCTGTTTTCATGCATTCATACCTCATTCATATGATATATTGCTACTTGAGGCACTGACACGGGCACATGAGATTACACTCGGGTTAGATATTTACCCTATCCTTGTTATAGGCTACGTGTTATTCATATATTTGAGGATATATTATGATCATTGACCTAGGTTGCGTTATTTATACGATTTCTGTGCGTAGATGTTTTTCTATTCACGAGTTGGCAACTCACCCCCGTTGTGCCCCAGTTTCTTGCAGGTTGCCGTACAGGTTTCATCACGGCTTTGCGGGCATAGTTTCCTTCGGGTGATTTGCTAGTAGGTGGGTTTACTTGTATCATACCCCCATTATATAACTTGTATATTATTATTCTGTTGTATCTAGAAGTTCCATCAACCAAACATGTGTTATTTTTGAGATAGAGACCAGTGATGTTATTCTTTCGACCTTAGAGTCGCGCGTTATATTTCTGCAGATTTCTTGTGGTTTTGAGTTTCCTTTTGAGTTTTGATCCTCGCCGTTGGCGTTGTATATTATATTGCTTGTGTGGTTGTGACCGTCGATTAACGAAGAGCTAGCTCCCGCTTGGGGATGCCTTTTTATTGATTTCGTATACTATTCATGTTGTATCCCGTTTGGGAGCCAGTATTTACAAAGGAGACTCTGCCGAAATTTTCAGGAACTACTTGATGTTTTTTTTTAAAACCGCATAATTCGGCTTATGCTATTAAAACTACTTGATTTTAAATTGGTTTTCCTTCACTCTACTAGTTTTCTTGGTTTGGATTTCTGGGTTTTCGGCTTACTTAGATTACGTACGCCTCGAGACGTTTCGTAGTTTAAGTGCCGGTCATTTTCCGTACTTTTGGGACGTGACACTAAGGATATGTTCTTGGTTTATGGCGGAAAAGACCTCAAGATCGAGGCTTTTGCTGACTACAGCTTCCAGAGTGACAAGGATGACTCCAAGTCCATGTCAGGTTATGTCTTTACCCTCAATGGAGGGGCGGTGTGCTGGAAGAGTTCTAAGCAGGACACCGTTGCTGACTCGACAATGGAAGCGGAGTATATAGCTGCTTGCGATGCCGCAAAAGAAGTAGTCTGGATGAAGAAGTTCCTCACAGAACTTCAGGTGATTCCATCCATTGTTGATCCAATACCTCTGTATTGTGACAACAACGGGGCTATAGCTTTAGCGAAGGAACCCAGGTCCCATCAGAAGTCCAGACACATCTTAAGGCGGTATCACCTTATCAGGGAGATCTTAGATCGCCGGGAGATCGATGTATGGAGAGTTTGTTGATTCGATTGGAATTTTGGGTGTTTGTTGATTCGATCGGAATTTTGGTTAATTTTGGGTATTTGTTGATTCGATCGGAATGTTTAATATCGTCTAGCTATTTTATGACATGTGATGTTTTGTGTTGCTTGGATATGTTATATTGGATCGTCGTGTTTTGAATAGCCGGGGGTTTTATGTGAGATGAGAGTTTTTATTTTCATTCATGTAAAATTCATTGTATGTAATATTCTTTTATTGGGATACTTCCGGGTTGAGGATGATGTCACAATTGTTGTATATTATTTACTTTTCCGCATTAGGATAGACCCAAGGAGGGGAGCACAAGTAACTGGGTTCTAAAGTACAGTGGGAGACCATCTCGAGGAGTCGAGTCCGGGTATCCTAACTCTAGAATTGGTAAGGTTGCTCGTCTCTCTCATAGGGGTCTAGGGATGTGGGTTTGGCTATTCATCACGACCATAGAATCCGTGTTTTACACTGGCTTAACTTAAAACACGTAATTCCTAATATATCCAATATTTCATATGTTATCTTTTGCTGCTGATATTCTGTGATGTGATCACTTTATATGCGTGAGACGAATGCTTTAATATTGTATATATCATATATAATAAACGTTGCTTATATTTTGCATCCACGCTAGTCCCGCCCTGCTATGCTATTAGTTAAGTAACCCAACGGTGCATAACGGGACACTGTGGCGAATGCGGATGGCATAAGCGTACGTTGTATTTTTGTTTCTTCTGTGATACTTAGGAAGCTTAATTGATGGGACTTCATTAATGAGATTAATGAAAGAAAAGAAAACAAAATGATGTTGTAGAATCAAATTTTCAAAAAGGGTAGCTCTAGTTTTTGTTTTGCATAGCGGTATTCCTTGTAGAATATCCCGCACTTTATTCGATAAGGAAAGAGCCGAGATCCCTTCACCGGGAGTGACCTCTTTAGCGAAACTAGCAGATGCTACAACCCACTCGGTTTTGTTTTTGATTGCCTTTTTAGTTCTTGCTTTGCATAGCGGTATTCCTTGTAGAATCCAGCACCTCACTCGATGAGGAAAGAGCCGAGATCCCCTCACCGGGAGTGACCTCTTTAGCGGAACTAGTAAAAGCCTCAAAAACACTCCTTTTCAAATTCACTCGATTCTGCATCGATATCAAGTTCATTACGCAAAAGGTTTTCTTAAAAACCTATCATAGCCCTCCGTCATTTCAGATAGGTACTACTTAGTATTCGTGCTACGTTTGTTGACTATGTTAAGGCGTAGTGTGCGGTAGCTAATTAGTGCTTATCTGCTAAAACATGAGATGTGATTGGATTAGGGTAGTCTTGCGACTTTGTTGACTATGTTAAGGGTCGTACGGGTGGGTTTAATTCAATCAGGAAATGACGGGTTGAACTTGGCTAGCGCTTATGATTTGTTTACTATGTTAAGGTCTTAAGTTACTAGGGGTAAAATATTATATCGGGAATTTCAAGTGTTGAAATTTGCAATGAGATTGCATACCTTCTATGAGATAGTTGGATCCCGATACCTACTGTGAGTAAGAGTTACTCCTGAGAGAGTTTTACACATCACAATTAACCAATCAAGTAGGTGTCTAGAAAGATGTTAACGGGGTTACGCCCCTGGGAAAACGAGGTTTATTTTAATTAGGTCCGTGCGAAAGCACGGGGAACCTCCCTCAAAGTATCGGCACTGGCCTGGTTGAAAGATTGGCGAACTTGTAAGGTATAATTAATCCCGGCTAGTCTTACCTTTTAGGGTTTGAAGGAAGATTTGATAAAAACAGTAGGAGTCATCCTGATTAGATAAGATAATAAACCAATCTAATCTTACAAAGAGCGCACGCAAAGTGATTATCCTTCTCTCTCTCCTAGTAGCGACCAATGTCACGCCTTAATCACGATAATAATATAGATGTATTGACCGAACCCACATGTTATACTGAGCAGGGGAACGTTGGTTCCGTTCCAACTTATAAGTGTTATAAGTCCGAGTAGGAAATAGGGGAATATCCAGATTACCACGCCACCCAGACGAAGAATAAGTATGTTGATGCATCTTCTTCAGGTGTGTTAGTTACAGAGAACTGTTTTTCAGTACACTCTACGTCTTGGGTATTTGATACCGGATCAAGATCCCGCATATGTAATATGTTGCATAGGCTACAGAAAGGTAGAGAACTGGAAAATGGTGATATATCTCTAAGTGTTAGAGAATGGTGCAAGTGTTGCAGCTAAATCAATTGGCAGATATCACCTTGTATTACCAAATACATTGATTCTGAACTAATGTTATTATATACCGAACCTGATATACAACATTACATCAGTTTCGTTATTAAGTTAAAGAAGGATATAATTCTGTATTGGCGGATAATGTTGTGAACATTTTCCTTAATCAAGAGTTGATTGGATCAGGCACGTTATGTAATAGCATATAAGTTCTAAATCAAACCACCGTTCAAAGTATATAGAACACACACAAGAGGAGTAGTTCAGAAATGAACGAATCCTTCTTGTGGCATTGTAGACTAGGTCATATCAATGCGACATGACTAGTTAAGTGACATAAGGATGAATATGAGAATCTGTTCGAATTTTCATCTTATGATACTTGCCAGTCTTGTCTCAAAGGTAAAATGACCAATACTCCGTGTACTGGAAACAGAGAGAGAGAGAGTTATTGAACTCTTGGGACGGATACATGATGATATACACAGTCCCATGTCTACAAATGCCAAGGTTGGTTCTTCGTACTTCATTATATTCACTGATCTTCTCTCAGGATTCGGACATATGTTCCTGTTGAAACACAAGTCTGAAACTTTTGAGAAATTCAAGGAATATAAGCATGAAGTTAAGAACCAGACGGGTAGAAGTATTAAGTCCTTCGATGTGATCAAGGAGGAGAATACTTGCGCATGGAGTTCCTGGAGTTTCTAAAAGGAGAATGAGATTCTCTCCCAGCTTACTCCTTTGAATACACCACAGCACAACGGTGTATCGGGGCGGAGGTATCGCATCCTATTAGATATGGTGCGCTCTATGATGAGTATTGCTGAGTTACCTATTTCCTTTTGGTGTTATGCACTTGAGAAGCTGCATACCTATTGAATGGGGTTCCAACCAAATCAATGCCTACCACTACATATGAGATATGGAATGGAAAGAGACCATGTCTTAAACGAGTTAAGATATGGGGTTGTCCGGCCTATGTTGAAAAGCAAAATCCGGACAAGCTCGAGGCAAGGTCAGTTCTGTAAGTTTGTTAGGATATTCCAAACGTTTGCGAGGGTATATCTTCTACCTAAATGAGAAGCAAAAGGTGTTTTGTTTCTCAGCATGCCACCTTTTTAGAAAAGGTATTTCTTGTGAAGAAATTTGTGGACATGAGGTAAAACTGGAAGTTGTTCCAGTTTGACAAACTAATAGATGATGATTTGGTGAAACCAAAGGATTCAATAGTCTCCAACGAACCTCAGCCTCTCCGTGAATCTGGTAGGGTTCCTCATCCACTTAAGAGATACTACGGTCTTCTCAGTGACAGTGGGAGCGAGGATTGCATCATGGTAGATGATGGCCCAACTAGGTTCAGTCAGGCCATTACGAGCGGGGACTCTGTGAAATGGCTGGATACTATACTATCAAAGATGGAATCCATGTACACCAACAAAGTATGAATTTGCATATTGCACCTGAAGGAGTAAAACCCATTGGGAGCAAAAAGATCTTGAGAAGATTCTTGGTGTAAATTGAAAAGTTGAGACTTTCAAAGCTATGCTTAAGTCCATCAGGATCAATGCAAGCATCGCGGAGCTGAAACATCTGTTTTGATATGGCAGTCAAAGAGTTTGACTTCATCAAAATGGTAGATGAACCATGTATACACAAGAAGGTTGTAGAGAGTAAGACGGTCTTCCACGTATTATACGTAGATGACATACTCTTGATAAGAAATGGTTTCCTATGAAGATTTGGATGATACCTACTACATCTTATGGATTATGATCTATGGTGATAGATCTAAGTGAATGTTGGGAGTCTCCCAAATCCAGGTACATTAACACTATACTAAAGGGGTTTAGTATGGAGGATTCTAAGCGTGGTGGTTCACCTACTCACTCAGGAATCACTCTCTTCAAAAGATGTCTCCCGAGACTGATTTGAAGAGAGCTCGCGTGCAAGGGATACCTTATGCTTCGGCAGTAGGCTCTATCATGTATGCGATATTATGTACCAGACTAGATGTATCTGACTCACTAGAAGTAGTGATCATGAATCAATCGGATCTTGGCAGAATCACTGGACAGCTGTGAAGGACATTCTTAAGTACCTGAGAAGCACTAAAAGAATGTTCTTGGTTCGAGCTTCCAGAGTGATAAGGTAGACTGAAAGTCAGTCACAGGCATTGTCTTTACCCTCAGTGGAGGGACGGTATGTTGGAAGAGTTCCAAGCTAGATACCATGACATATTAGACGATAAAGACCAATTATATCGCTACCAACGATGCTACCAAAGAGGTTGTCTGGATGAATAGGGTTCATATGATGAACCTGGTTCCTACCATTGGGCATCCAATACCTGAGTATTGGGATGGCAATGGAGCTATGGTTTTGGCCTAGGAACGCTGGTCCCGTCAGCAATCCAGACATATTCTTAGACAGTATCACCTGATCAGGGAGATAGTTGATCTCCGGGAGATCGAGACCAGGAGAGATGACACAGAGGATAACACAGCGGATCCACTCACCGAGGCAATTCCCCAGATACTATTCGAGAGACTTTTTGGGATGTTGGGTATGAGATACTACAACAACTGGCCTTAGTGCAAGTGGGAGATTGTTAGTTATATGTATGCCCTAGAGGCCATTATTGTACATATGATGTATATTATAGTGGATGCTTGGACATATATAGAGAGGACTTTCTTGCTCGACATGATAGTATGCTATCTAGTTACCTTTATCTTAACATGTAGACTGGTATTTATACTATCTTGCGCTCACATGTTGATAAAGCCCTTAGGATATGTACTTGACTACCAGGACTATGATGGAGATCATACTAGTGGGGCCAGGGTAGTTCACAAGTACATCCTTACATTGTTCCTAGTCGAGGGAATATCGAGACAGGGCATCGATATTTCTGAGTAGACTAACGTATACACTTCTTGACCCATATGATGGGCGATGGATGATCCTACATCCATTGGTGTTTGACATCAAAGATGGTATACGGGTGCTCAGTAGAGACTGGGTACACTAAACAGGACTCGCCGAGGACTCCTATATGGTAGTATACTTATCGTCAGATAGAAGTTCTCTGGTGACACTGGTACAGGTTAGTCTGTAGACCCGAGATCGTCATAGAGTCTTGTGAGACTCCCACTGTGCTTTGATTTCCTCCCTACCATGCTCAAAGGAGACGTGCAAACAGGTGGATTTTGGGTACAGTCCCGAGTCACATGGAGGCAATGAGCGACAGGAGGGATTTCGTCTCTCCCGGTATTGGGGGTTGATGTTGCGCTATGCTCGATTGGCTATAACTAGAAGTCCCTGGTCAGGGCAGATGTCGAGATTTACTGATAAGTGTTATCAGTAGTTTCTCGAACCGTTATAGGCCAGACATCGGCTTGACTTATCACGTTACCGGGGTCTGACGATTTCCACCCCTAGACATGATATGCGACATATCAGACGAAGAGACCGGACTGTACGATAGTGTTATTGATAGGCTTCATGGAAACTATGGACAAGCTTGCTTGTTGATCTTCATATCGCTCAATACCCGGGTAGCCATTACGTCCAGCTAGTACCGCTGACGGTTTGTAGGTGACTGATGTGATCATCACCTGCTGCTGGCGTATTGACGAGTCTTTAGAGTCCCACACAGAAGTTCCCTGGTTCAAGCGAAACGAAGTAGG
The DNA here is from genome assembly GCA_030015575.1 of Agapanthus africanus. Taxonomy (NCBI): domain Eukaryota; kingdom Viridiplantae; phylum Streptophyta; class Magnoliopsida; order Asparagales; family Amaryllidaceae; genus Agapanthus; species Agapanthus africanus. The sequence continues at coordinate 239,047,356 of CM057337.1, forward strand.
ACACATATGTGATATATGTGTGGGCTTGATTAAATACGAGTATGTGATACCGTATTGTAATCTGACGGTCATCTGTTATCGGTTCGGTTGTATGTGATATAACCAGTTTGTCGAATTAAGTGTTGATTCGATAATGTGATATACAGATAAATGATATTAGTCGGTCATATATGATATAACCGGATTATTAGATCAAGTGTTGATAATAATGTGATATAAATTATATGTGATATAATTATATATTAACTAATATCATTAGCTCACTAATTATTCTTCATTAAATATATATTAATATATATATATATATATATATATATATATATATATATATATATATAATAATGAAGCATGGCATTTAAATTTCTATTTTATGAAATTAGAAATGAGGTGGAAAATCAAGCATGGGAATTTCTTTAGTTTATTCTTCTTGACTCACTATTCAAGCATGGTTGCAATTTTATGTTGCATAATTCCATGCTTGAATGAGTGTGGGGTCAAGAGTTGCCATTCATTCTTGCTCATTCTCAACACTTAGCCATTTTTGTTGAGTTTCTCCCATGGTTGCTCTCTAGCTTCTTCTTCCTCCTCTTGTCATTGTTCAAGCTTCAACCCTCACATGTGATGTGAATCATGAAGCTTGAACACAAACTTGTGAGCTCTTTACATCCCCTACTTCACCATCCTACACTTGACTAGCGATCAAGTGTAGCATGTTTCTTATGCTAAAGTGTTTAGTGTAATAGCTAGCTTGAATTGGAGGGACTTTACGTGGATCATCTTCGGCACGAAGGTCATCGGAGGAAGCCTGTTCAAAGTCTCAAGAGAAACCTAGTGGAGTCACGGGACTACTACATGGAGCAAGTGAAGAGAAGGACCGTCTAGAAGGGTTGTATTCTTGTTCTCTTGATGTAAAAGTAGTTTACATTAGCTATCGTCTAAATCTCTAGTTAAAAATTCTTAGTTTAGAGTTTCTTAGCAAGACAATTTTTTGAAAATGGCATGGACGATACCTCCCGAAACCTTGCTGTCGTGCTATGGAACCTTACAAAATATACATATAACAAATTATTGAATCAACACTTGATTCAATAATCCGGTTATATCACATATAGCCTATATCGCGAGATTAGAATACTGTATCACATACACGTATTAATCTCGGTCCCGCACATATCACATATATGCCCTATTTCGTTTCATTTGAGCTAGGAAACCTCTGTGTATGACTTTAAAGACTCGTCAATACGCCAGCAGTAGGTGATGATCACATCAGTCACCCACAACCCGTCAGTGGTACTAGCTGGATGTAACAGCTACCCAGGTATTGAGCGATCAGAAGATCAACAAGCAAGCTTGTCCAAATTCCCGTGAATCCTGTAAGTAACACTACCGTACAGTCCGGTCTCTTCGTCTGATATGTCACATATCGAGTCTGGGGTGGTAAACGTCAGACCCAATAACTTGATAAGTCATGTCGATGTGAGGCTCATAACGGGTCGAGAAACTACTGATAACACTTACCAGTAAATCTTATGATCAGCCCTGGCCAGGGACTTCCTACTATAGCCAATCAAATATAGCGCAACATCAACTCCCAATACCGGGAGAGACGAAACCCCTCCTATCGCTCATTGCCTCCATGTGACTCAGGATTGTACCCAAAATCCACCTATTTGCATGACTCTCTTGAGCATGGTAGGGAGGAAATCAAAGCACAGTAGGAATCACACAAGACTCTATGACGATCTCGGGTCTACAGACTAACCTGTACCAGTATCACCAGAGAACTGCTCTCTGACGATAGGTATAATATCATCTAGGTGTTCTCGGCGAGTCCTGTTCGGTGTACCCATTCTCCAATGAGCACCTGTATACAATCTTTGATGTCAAACACTAATGGCTATAGGATCAACCATTGCTCCATACAGGGTCAAGAAACATACACACTAGTCCATGTAGGGTTCCTAGGCACTCTCAAGAGGTCTCACAAGGCATCAACCATGCCAATTTCAAATTTTACGGGTGCCGAGAAACCCTAATACGGATCGTTGGCTAGAATTTTAGGCGACAAAGCAAACTAGTTAACACTTAACTACAAGAATACGGAAATACAACCTTTGTAGATCCGGTGCTCCACCTCCATAGCTCCGCGATGAAGTCCCCTTGCTGTCCAAATCAAATCCCAGGCTCTAGCGTCGGCTTCATCGGAGAATAAGCGGGCTAGGTCATCGACGACGATGCCGAAGATGATCTACGTCGAGGCATCACAAGATCAAGCTCCACCTTCACCAAGCCATGAAAACTTGTGAAGGAAACACCCTATACTACTTGGCAAGAGGTAGAGGATGAAGAAATAGGAAGTGGGTAGACTTTAGAATTGGATTTCTCACTCATTTCATCAATCCACCATTGATGAAGTGAAGCTTCTTCATCTTAAAGAAGAAGAAGATGAAGAAGATAATGTTATGATAAGAATAATCAAATAGAAAGAAAAATGAATTCTTATCATAATTTTAACCATGGTAAAGTGTAGAGAATTAACTTAGGTTAAATGAATGGTTAGGGTTTAGGAGATGAAGACAAAAGAGTCACTTTGGTCAAAGCTTCATGAAGCTTCAACAAGCTTCATGTTGAAAGCAACCCTTTTGTTTTTCTTTTCTCATTTCTTTTAATCCAAATTAAAAGATAAATGAAAGAATAAATATATAAAAACCCTAACCATTTACTTAACTAAGGTTTAACTCTTTACACAGTCATGTATCATCAAACATGATACAATCAAGTGCACAAAAAATATATCACATATACAATGTGCACAGGCGAGTGAGAAAATCCATTTAAAGTGAACCAATACTAGTTAGTGCAAAGCAATATATCAAATATATAATTATGCATAGATCATTAAATCAACACTTGATTCAATGATCCGGTCATATCGCATATAACCGACCAGTATCCAATGTATCGGCTTATCGAATCAATCCTCGATTCGATAACTAGGTTATATCGTATACAACCATTCGACACATTCATCGCGAGAATAGAATGCGGTATCACATACACGCATTATTCTCGGTCCCGCACATATCTCATATGCGCTCCTATTTCGTTTTGCTTGAGCCAGGAAACCTCTGTGTAGGACTCTAAAGACTCGTCAATACGCCGGCAGCAGATGATGATCATATCAAACACCCACAAGCCGTAAGCGGTCTGCTAAACGTAACGGCCACCCGGGTATTGAGCGATCAGAAGATCGACGAGCAAGCCCGCTCACACTCCAGTGAATCCAACCAGTAACACTACCGTACAGTCCGGTCTGATCGTCTGATATGTCGCATATCTCGCCTAGGGGTGGTAAACGTCAGACCCCAATAGCTCGATAAGTCGTGTCGATATGAGGTCTGTAACAATTCGAGAAACTACTGGTAACACTTACCAGTAAATCTCAGCAACCCTGGCCAGGGATTTCTTGTTATAGCCAATCAAACACAGCGCAACATCAACTCCCTATACCGGGAGAGACGAATCCCCTCCTATCGCTCATTGCCTCCATGTGATTCGGGACTGTACCCAAAAGCCACCGTTTTGCACGCCCTCTTGGACGTGGTAAGGTGGAAATCAAAGCACAGTGGGAACCACACAAGACTCTATGACGATCTCGGGTCAACAGACTACTCTGTACCAGTGTCACCAGAGAACTGCCATCTGACGTAAGGTATAATACCATCTGGGAGTTCTCGGCGAGTCCGTCCAGTGTACCCAGTCTCCACTGAGCACCCGTATATCATCTCTGATGTCAAACACTAATGGATATGGGATCATCCATCGCCCATCTGTATGGGTCGAGAAGGTATACGCTAGTCTACTCTGGTATATCGATGCCCCGTCTCGATACACCCACGACTAGGGACCTTGAAGGATGTACTTATGGACTACCATGTCCCCACTAGTATGATCTTCATCATAGTCCAGGTAGTCAAGTACACATCCTAAGGGCTTTACCAACATGTAACAGAGAGACAATCAGTGTACACGTTAAGGTCAAGATCAACCAGATAGCATACTATCATGTCGAACAAGAAAGTCCTCCCTATATATGTCCCAGCATCCACTACAATATACATCCAATGTACAGTAATGGCCTCTAGGGCATACATATAACTAACAATCTCCCACTTGCACTAGGGCCATCTATAGCAGTGGTTGTAGTATCTCATACTCAACCATCCCATAATAATCTCTCTCTGGGAACAGGCCTTTGTGAGTGGATCCGCTGTGTTGTCCTCTGAGTCTACTCTCCTAACCTCGATCCCTTGGAGATCAAGCATCTCCATGATCAGGTGATACTGCCTTAGAATATGTCTGGATCACTGATGGGACCGTCGTTCCTTGGCTTAAGCCATAACTCCATTGTCTCACAATGGTTGGAACGTAGTTCATCTCATGAACCAATATACACCCAAACAGCCTCTTTGGTAGCATCTTAAGTAGCGATGTATCCTGCCTTTATCGTCTAGTATGCCACGGTATCTAGCTTGGAACTCTTCCAACATACCGTCCCTTTACTGAGGGTAAAGACAATGCCTGTGACTGACATTCAGTCGTCTTTATCACTCTGGAACCTTTCCAGTGATTTTCCCCAGAATCGTTTGATATCATTTCACTACAACTAGTGAGAATCCTAACATCCAATTAAATCTATCTCATAGATCCAAAACTCAGGATTTAGGAGGTATCATTTTGATCCTACACGGAGAATCTTTGTGATAAACGGAGATTGATCGAGCGTAGCATAAGAAACTCCTTTCTTATCAAGAGCATGACATCCACGTACTCTACGAGGATCATCACCATACTCCCTACTATCTTTTTGTATATACAAGGTTCATCTACCATTTTGATGATGTCAAACTCTTTGACTATTTCATCAAAACAGATGTTCCAACTCCGCGATGCCTGCTTTATCCTATAAAGCATCTTGCACACGTTTCCGCTGCTCCCACTGTCTACGAGGCCCTCTGGCTGTGTACTTATAGACGCTCTCTTCTAAAATATCATTTAGGAAAGCTGTCATGACACCCAACCACCAGATATCGTAGTCATGGTATGTAGCCGTGGCAAGTAGGATCCGGATGGACTTAAGCATAGCCACTGGAAAAGGTTTCATCATTATCCACGCCTGGTCGATGACGAAAACCTTTAACAAGTCTAGCTTTGAAAGTCTTAACTTTTCCATGTACACCAAGTAATCTTCTCAAGATTTACTTGCTCCTGATGGGGATTTAACCCTTCAGATATAGCAACTAAAGTCCATACTTTGTCGGTGTATAAGGATTCCATCTCAGATCACTAAGCATCCAGCCATTCTTATAGAGTCTTACTCCTGATGGCCAGCTCGAAACTAGTTGGGTCATCATCTCATGATGCAATCCTCGCTCCCACTGTCATAGAGAAAACGAAGTATCTCTCAGGTGGGTGAGGAACCCTACTAGATCGGCGGAGAGGCTGAGGTTCGTTGGTAATTATTGAATCCTTTGGTTCTGTCAAATCTTCAGCTGCAGTTTTGTATAGCTGGAACATTTCCAGTTCTACATAACTGACCTTGCCTCGAGCTTGTCCGGATTTTGCTTTTCAGACATAGGCCGGAAAACCCCAAATCTTAACTAACTTAAGAAATGGGCTCTTCCCTTTCCATATCACATATGAAGTGGTAGGCAACTGATTTGATTTGAACCCTATTCAATAGGTATGCAGCTTCTCAAGCGCATAACACCTAAAAGGAAATAGGTAACTCAGTATTACTCATCATAGAGCATACCTTATCACATAGGGTGTAATTGCTCCACCCCGATATACCATCGTGCTATGGTGTATACAGAGGAGTAATGCTGAGAGAGAATCTCATTCTCCTTTAGAATAGTCCAGGAATTCCATGCACAAGTATTCTCCTCCCTGATCTCATCTTAGGACATAATACTTATACCCGTATTTTGGTTCTCTACTTCTCGCTTATATTCTGTGAATATCTCAAAAGGCTCGGACTCATGTTTCAACAGGAACATATGTCTGAATCTTGAGAGATTATTAGAGAATGTAATGAAGTACAAAGAACCAGTCCTGGCATGTGTAGACAGGGGACCTTACATACATCAACATATATCATCCCAAGAGTTTACTAACTCTTTCTCTGTTTCCAATAAACAGAGCTGTGGTCATCTTATCTTTGTGACATGACTGGCGAGTTTCACAAGATGTAAATTCAAACTGATTTAAATATGCATCTAAATGTAACTTCAGCTAGTCGGGTCACATTGATATGACCTAGTCTACAATGCCTCAAGAAGGATTCGTTCATTTCTGAACTCTTCCTCTTGTGTGTGTTCCGTATACTAAGAACTGTAGTTTGATTTAGAACATTAATGCTTTTAGATAACGTGCCTGAACCGATCAACTTTTGATATAGGAAATGTTCAAAACATTATCCAACAATACAAAATTTTATCATTTCTTTACTAATAAAGAGACTGATATGATTTTGTATATCAGGTTCGGTATCTAATAACATTCGTTCAGAATCAATGTATTGTAATACAGGGTGACAGTGACCAACAGACTTGGCTGCAACTCTTGCCCCGTTTTCTGCCTCATGAAACTTATCACCCGTTCTCAGTTCTCTACCTATCTGTAGCCCTATGTAACAGATTACATATCTGGGATCCTGATCTGGTATCACATACCCAGGACGTAGAGGATACAGAGAAACAGTTCTCTGTAATGAACACACCCGAAGATGATGCATCAGCATGCACTCTCTTCGTTTGGGCGGCAAGGGAATTCTGGTAATCCCCAATTTCCTGCTCTGTCTTACAACAATTATAAGTTGGAGCGGGACCAACGTTCCCCAGCTCAGTATAACAAGCGGGTTCGGTCAATATTCCGTATTATTATCTTGATTAAGGCGTGATATGGTCGCTACCAGGAGAGAGGGAGAAGAAAACACTCAGCGTGCGCTCTTGCAAGAATAGATTGGTTATTATTTTATCTAATCAGGATGGCTCCCACTGCTTTTTATCAAATCTTCCTTCAAACCCTAAAAGGAAAGACTAGCCGGGATTAATTACACACTACAAGTTCGCCAATCTTTCAGCCAGGCCAGTGTCGGTACTTTGAGGGAGGTCTCCCGTGCTTTCGCACGAACCTAATTAATGTAAACCTCGTTTTCCCAGAGGCGTAACCCCGTTGGCACCTTTCTAGACATATACTTGATCGGCTAATTGTAATGTATAAAACTCTCCCAGGAGTAACAATTACTCGCAGCGGGTATCGGGATCCAACTATCTCCTAGAAGGTATGCAATCTCATTGCAAATTTCAACACTTGAAATTCCCGATAATATTTTGCCCCTAACGTGCTATGACCTTGACGAAAGCCAACAAACCATAGCCCGCTAGTCAAGTTCAACCCATACATTTCTTGATTGAATTAAACCCACCCGCACGACCCTTGACGAAAGCCAATAAAGCCGCACGACTACCCTAATCCAATCGCATCGTATGCTGGCAGATAAGCAGCATATAGCTACCGCACACTGCACCTTGACGAAAGCCAACAAATGCAGCACGAATACTATATACAACTTATCTGAAATGACGGAGGGCTACGACAGGTTTTTATGAAAACCTATTGCGTAATGAACTTGATATCGTTGTAGGATCGAATGATTTTAAAATGGAGTGTTTTTGAGGCTTTTCTAGTTTTGCTAAAGGAGTCACTCCCGGTGAAGGGATCGTCGGTCCTTTCCTCGTCGAATGAGGTGCGGGATATATTATATATATCACTGTGCAAAGCAAAAACTCTTAAAAGCAATCAAAAGACAAACCGAGTGTGTAGCATCTGCCAGTTATTGCTAAAGGAGTCACTCCCGGTGAAGGGATCTCGGTCCCTTCCTCATCGAATAAGGTGCAGGATATATCACATATACCGCTGTGCAAAGCAAGAACTGTAGCTACCTGTTTTAATTTTGAAATTCGATTCTACAACATCTTTAGGTTTCATTTATTTCATTAATCTCATTAATGAAGTCCCATCATTTAAGTACCTAAGCATCACAGATAAATACGACGTACACTTATGCCATCCGCATTCGCCTCGATGTCCCCTCGTGCACCGTTAGGTTAGGTAACTAACGGCAGAGCGGGGCAGGGCTAGCGCGGGTGTAAAACATAAGTAACGTCTATATAATATATCATATATACTATATACAGTATCTATCAGAGAACATCACATGATCACATCACAGATAACGCAGCAGAAGAAACATATGAAATATTGGATATACTAGGACGTCCGTGTTTTCAATACGAGCCAGTATAAAACACGGATTCCACGTTCGCGATGAATAGCCAAACCCACACCCCTAGACCCCTATGAGAGCGGCAAGCAACCCTACCAATTCTAGAGTTAGGAGACCCGGACTCGACTCCTCGAGTTGGTCTCCCACTGGACTCCAGAACCCGGTTACTTGTGCTCCCCTCCTTGGGTCTATCCTAGTGCGGAAAAGTAAATAATATACAAACGGTGATATCTTCCGCAACCTGGAAGTGCCCCAATAAAAGAATATTACATACAAGTTTTTACATGAATGAAAATGAAAAACACTCATCTCACATAAAAACCCCCGGCTATTCAAACACGACGATCCAATATAACATATCCAGCAACACATAACATCACATGTCATCAACGTAAGTAAATATGTCCATCCCAATTGTCGTTGACATATAGCAACGAAACCGGCGATATCACATATTACACTTACGGTCACAGAAAAGAAAGTGCAAAACTACAACAGTTGGAATCCGCAACCTCCTCAGACATCGCATGCCTGACCAAATGAATTTCTTAGACATCGCATGCCTAACAATTATAAACCCCGCATTTTAGTCTCATTATCGAAAACACTTTTCAATATCAAGTCGGGCAATTCAACAAGATTCCCGACATCCTGATCGCATGCTCGTCGCAAACTTCAGTAGGCGGCCGCACCCCCGACGCCGTCGACGAAGTGCACCAAGGCGGAACACCGCCACCGCGAGCACCCGAACGGATGCTTTCGGCGACGGGGTTCTCCTACAGTCACTTGGTCGGGGCTATGGAGTGAGGCTGTCTATTAAGTTTACCCGGCGAGTATCCGCGTACGCTACGTGATTGCGACGGACTTTTGATCACATCAAAATTCCGTGGCAACCGATCAAGTGAGACTAAACTGCTATGTTTATAACATTCATTCAGTTATCTCATAACTATTTGTGAATTTGAAGTATTGTATCACATTCCAGATAAACAGAAAATGTTAAACATTCCGATCGAACAGTCAAACACCCAAGTTTTCCCGAAACAGATCAACACATGAAACAGGTCTAAAAACATTCAGTTCGTGCCTCAGTACCAACGGTCCAGCCGTAGAAGGGTCAAGCCAACGCCTCACATGTGGCACGCCGTACTGCCCCAAACCCGAAGGTTCAAAGGGCAGTTCAAGATGGTCACATAATCGAGTTAAGGTTTGTTGTCTTCTAGAGGGTCCATCGCGTTACTTGCACTACTTAGAACGTCGTTAAACCACGGAAAAATCCAACACTTGGAAATTTCCCGACAAGGGAAAAATTGGGTATTTATATCCGGTCGAACTTTTTAACATATTCTAAAATTTATCCGGAAAGCCACATAGAAAAAATCTGATACTCCGATCGAAACACCGAATCCCCAAAACAACCCCAGAAAATTCAACTCTTGAATAAAATATAAAAATTTCCAGAAGACTCAGCTCTTTGACACAAGAATTACTGTGCAAGACACGTGACCTAAATCACCAACATGGCCGCGGAACCTCCGCTAAACCCAGGGTGGGGCCGCGGTTCCGCGGCTCTTTGGTCGATTTAGAGTCACGTGCTTCACAGTAACTCATAGGATTCCCTGCTGAATTTTTTGGCAATTTTTAATTCACAAAAATCCCTGTTTTTGAAAGAAGTCCAGAGAGCATGTTTCGAGTTCGGGTTTTGGTTCGATCGGACTTCAAATTCCGTCTAGACTTCGCCTAAGGCTCTAGCTAGGCTCTGATACTACTGTAGGGTTCCTAAGCACTCTCAAGAGGTCTCACAAGGCATCAACCATGCCAATTTCAAATTTTACGGGTGCCGAGAAACCCTAATACGGATCGTTGGCTAGAATTTTAGGCGACAAAGCAAACTAGTTAACACTTAACTACAAGAATACGGAAATACAACCTTTGTAGATCCAGTGCTCCACCTCCATAGCTCCGCGATGAAGTCCCCTTGCTGTCCAAATCAAATCCCAGGCTCTAGCGTCGGCTTCATCGGAGAATAAGCGGGCTAGGTCATCGACGACGATGCCGAAGATGATCTACGTCGAGGCATCACAAGATCAAGCTCCACCTTCACCAAGCCATGAAAACTTGTGAAGGAAACACCCTATACTACTTGGCAAGAGGTAGAGGATGAAGAAATAGGAAGTGGGTAGACTTTAGAATTGGATTTCTCACTCATTTCATCAATCCACCATTGATGAAGTGAAGCTTCTTCATCTTAAAGAAGAAGAAGAAGAAGATAATGTTATGATAAGAATAATCAAATAGAAAGAAAAATGAATTCTTATCATAATTTTAACCATGGTAAAGTGTAGAGAATTAACTTAGGTTAAATGAATGGTTAGGGTTTAGGAGATGAAGACAAAAGAGTCACTTTGGTCAAAGCTTCATGAAGCTTCAACAAGCTTCATGTTGAAAGCAACCCTTTTGTTTTTCTTTTCTCATTTCTTTTAATCCAAATTAAAAGATAAATGAAAGAATAAATATATAAAAACCCTAACCATTTACTTAACTAAGGTTTAACTCTTTACACAATCATGTATCATCAAACATGATACAATCAAGTGCACAAAAAATATATCACATATACAATGTGCACAAGCGAGTGAGAAAATCCATTTAAAGTGAACCAATACTAGTTAGTGCAAAACAATATATCAAATATATAATTATGCATAGATCATTAAATCAACACTTGATTCAATGATCCGGTCATATCGTATATAACCGACCAGTATCCAATGTATCGGCTTATCGAATCAATCCTCGATTCGATAACTAGGTTATATCGTATACAACCATTCGACACATTCATCGCGAGAATAGAATGCGGTATCACATACACGCATTATTCTCGGTCCCGCACATATCTCATATGCGCTCCTATTTCGTTTTGCTTGAGCCAGGAAACCTCTGTGTAGGACTCTAAAGACTCGTCAATACACCGGCAGCAGATGATGATCATATCAAACACCCACAAGCCGCAAGCGGTCTGCTAAACGTAACGGCCACCCGGGTATTGAGCGATCAGAAGATCGACGAGCAAGCCCGCTCACACTCCAGTGAATCCAACCAGTAACACTACCGTACAGTCCGGTCTGATCGTCTGATATGTCGCATATCTCGCCTAGGGGTGGTAAACGTCAGACTCCAATAGCTCGATAAGTCGTGTAGATATGAGGTCTATAACAATTCGAGAAACTACTGGTAACACTTACCAGTAAATCTCAGCAACCCTGGCCAGGGATTTCCTGTTATCGCCAATCGAACACAGCGCAACATCAACTCCCTATACCGGGAGAGACGAATCCCCTCCTATTGCTCATTGCCTCCATGTGATTCGGGACTGTACCCAAAAGCCACCGTTTTGCACGCCCTCTTGGACGTGGTAACGTGGAAATCAAAGCACAGTGGGAACCACACAAGACTCTATGACGATCTCGGGTCAACAGACTACTCTGTACCAGTGTCACCAGAGAACTGCCATCTGACGTAAGGTATAATACCATCTGGGAGTTCTCGGCGAGTCCGTCCAGTGTACCCAGTCTCCACTGAGCACCCGTATATCATCTCTGATGTCAAACACCAATGGATATGGGATCATCCATCGCCCATCTGTATGGGTCGAGAAGGTATACGGTAGTCTACTCTGGTATATCGATGCCCCGTCTCGATACACCCACGATTAGGGACCTTGAAGGATGTACTTATGGACTACCATGTCCCCACTAGTATGATCTTCATCATAGTCCAGGTAGTCAAGTACACATCCTAAGGGCTTTACCAACATGTAACAGAGAGACAATCAGTGTACACGTTAAGGTCAAGATCAACCAGATAGCATACTATCATGTCGAGCAAGAAAGTCCTCCCTATATATGTCCCCGCATCCACTACAATATACATCCAATGTACAGTAATGGCCTCTAGGGCATACATATAACTAACAGTCCACTCTGGAATATCGATGCCCTGTCTCGATACTCTCTCGACTAGGAACAATTAAAGGATGTACTTGCTGACTACCCTGGCCCCACTAGTATAATTTGCATCATAGTCCTGGTAGTCAAGTACACATCCTAAGGGCTTTATCAACATGTAACGGAGAGACTGTATAATGATACAGGTGTACATGTTAAGATAAAGAGTAACCAGATAACATACTATTATGTCGAGCAAGAAAGTCCTCTCTATATATGTCTAAGTATCCACTATAATATACAATCATGTACAATAATGGCCTCTAGGGCATACATATACTAACAATCTCCCACTTGCACTAAGGCCAGTTGTTGTAGTATCTCATACCCAACATCCCAAAAAGTCTCTCAAATGGCCTTCATGAGTGGATCCGCCGTGTTATTCTTCGTGTCAACTCTCCTGATCTCGATCTCTCGGAGATCAACTATCTCCCTGATCAGGTTATACCGCCTAAGAATATGTCTGGATCACTGATGGGACCAGGGTTCCTTGACCAAACCCACAGCTCCATTGTTATCACAATACACAAGTATTGGTTGCTTAATGGTAGGAACCTCACTAAGTTCATCTCATGAACTTGTTCATCCAGACAGCCTCTTTGGTAGTATCGTTGGTAGCGATGTATTCAGCCTTCATCGTCGATTCTGCTACGGTATATAGCTTGGAACTCTTCCAACATACCGTCCCTCCATTGAGGGTAAAGACAAAAACCGAGACCGACTTACAGTCGTCCTTATCACACTGGAAGCTCGAATCGGTAAAGGACTCGACATGGAGTTCACCGTTACCATACACCAAGAACAATTCTTTAGTCCTTCTTAAATACTTAAGAATGTTCTTCACAGCTTTCCAGTGCTTTTCCCCAGAATCTGATTGACAACTTCTCACTACACCTAGTGAGTATTATACATCCTCTTAGATCTATCTCTATAGATCTTAATCCCAGGATGTAGGAAGCATCAGCCAGATCTTTCATGGAGAACCTGCGATAAGTAGAGTTTGACCGAGAGTAGCATAGGAACTTCGTTTTCTATCAAGAGTATGTCATCCACGTACAATACGAGGAAAACAACCTTACTCTCTACAACTTTCTTGTATATACAAAGTTCATCTACGTTTTTGATGAAGTCAAACTCTTTGTCTGCCGCATCAAAATAGATGTTCCAACTCTGCGATGCCTGCTTTAATCCGTAGATTGATTTAAGCAACTTGCACACCATTCTGTTGCTCCCACTATCTACGAAGCCCTCTGGCTGTGTCATGTACTCTCTCTCTTCTAAATCCCCATTTAGAAAAGCGGTCTTAACGTCCAACTGCCAGATTTCGTAGTCATAGTATCCAGCGATGGCAAGTACGATCCTGATGGAGTTAACCATAGCCACTGGAGAAAAGGTTTCATCATAGTCGACACCTGGTCGTTGACGAAAACCTTTTGCTATAAGTCTAACTTTGAAAGTCTCAAATTTTCCATCTACACCAATTATCTTCTCAAGATCCAATTGCTTCCGATGGGTTTTACCCCTTCAGGAGAAACTTTCAAAGTCCATACTTTGTTGGTGTACATGGATTCCATCTCAGATCTTATAGCATCCAGCCATTTCACAGAGTCCCCACTCGTGATGGCCTGCTCGAAACTAGTTGGGTCATCATCTTCCATGATGCAACCCTCGCTCCCACCGTTTACGAGAAAACTGTAGTATCTCTCAGGTGGATGAGGAACCCTACTAGATCCGCGGAGTGGCTGAGGTTCGTTGGAGACTATCGAATCCTCTGGTTCTACCAAATCATCGGCTGTAGTTTGTGTAGCTGGAACTTCTTCCAGTTCTACCTCATGACCATTAATTTTTTTCATAAGAAATTCTTTTTCTAAAAAGGTGGCATTCCTAGAAACAAACACCTTTTGTTTCTCAGTGTGGTAGAAGATATACCCTCGTGAATGCTTGGGATATCCTACAAACTTGCACAGAACTGACCTTGCCTCAAGCTTGTCCGGATTTTGATTTTTAACATAGGACGGACAACCCCATATCTTAACTCGTTTAAGAGACGGTCTCTTCCCATTCCATATCTCATATGGAGTGGTTGGCACGGATTTAGTGGGAACCATATTCAATAGGTCTACAGCCATCTCCAGTGTATAACCCTAAAAAGAAATAGGTAACTTAGCGGTACTCATCATAGAGCGCACCATATCTAATAGGGTGCGATTCCTCCGCTTCGATACACCGTTATACTGTGGTGTATACGGAGGAGTAAGGTGAGAGAGAATCACATTCTCTTTTAAATAGTCACGGAATTCCATGCTTAAGTATTCTTCTTCCCGATCAGATCGTAGGATTTTAATACTTTTACTCGTTTGGTTCTCTACTTCGTACTTGTACTCCTTGAATTTCTCAAAAGTTTCAGACTTGTGTTTCAACAGGAACACATATCCGAACCTTAAGAGATCATCGATGAATGTAATAAAGTACGAGAAACCATTCCTGGCATGTGTAGACATAGGACCGCATACATCACTATGTATCAGTCCCAAGTTCAGTAGCTCTTTCTTCGTGTCCAGTAAACGGAGTTTTGGTCATCTTGCCTTTGAGACATGACTGGCAAGTTTCATAAGATGTAAATTCGAACGGATTCAAATATCCATCTTTATGTAACTTAGCTAGTTTTGTCGCATTGATATGACCTAGTCTACAGTGCTACAAGAAGGCTTCATTCATTTCTGAAATTTTCCTCTTGTGTGTGTTCTGTATGTTAAAACTATATTTTGATTTAGAACGTATATATCGTTACTTAACGTGCCAAAACAAATCAACACTTGATTTAGGAAAATGTTCATAACATTATCCTCCAGTACAAAATTATATCCATCTTTATGTAATATAGATACTGATATAAAATTGCACATCATTCCTGGTATGTAATAACAGTCGTTTAGAATCAATGTATTACCATTAGGTAATACTAGGTGATATGTGCCAACTGCTTTGGCTGCAACCATTGCACCATTCCCTACTCTGAAAGAATGATCACCGATTCCCAGTTCTCTACCTTTCTTTAGTCCATGTAACATATTACAAATGTGGTATCCTGATCCGGTATCTAATACCCAGAACGTAGAACAAATTGAGAAAAAATTCTCGGTAACGAACACACCCAAAGAAGATGCATCAATATACTCATTCCTCGTTCGGGTCGCTTAGGAATCTGGGTATTCCCCTATTTCCTGCTTAGACTTATAACAATTATAAGATAGAGCGGAACCAACGTTCCCCAGCGCAGTATAACAAGCGGGTTCGGTCAATACATCAATATTATTATCTTGATTAAGGCGTGTCATGGTCGCTACCTGGAGAGAGAGAAGAAAACATTGCGTGCGCTCTTGCAAGATTAGATTGGTTATTATTTTATCTAATCAGGATGGCTCCCACTGTTTTTATCAAATCTTCCTTCAAACCCTAAAAGTTAAGACTAGCCGGGATTAATTACACTCTACAAGTTCGCCAATCGTTCGGCCAGGCATGTATTGGTATTCCGAGGGAGTCTGCCTGTGCTTTCGCATGGAACTAATTAAATAACCTCGTTTCCGCAGGGGTATAACCCCGTTAACACCATTCTTAGACACCTACTGGATTAGCTAATTGTAAAGTGCAAAACTCTCTCAGGAGTAACTCTTACTCGCAGTGGGTATCGGGATCCAATTATTTCATAGAAGATATGCAATCTCATTGCAAATTTCAACACTCGAAATTCCCAATATCTGTTTTTTCCCCTAGCGTGCTATGACCTTGACGGAGGCCAACAAACCATAGTCCGCTAGTCAAGTTCAACCCGTTCATTTCTTGATTGAATTAAACCCACCCGCACGACCCTTGACGGAGGCCAACAAAGTCGCACGACTACTTTAATCTAATCGCATCATATGGTTGCAGATAAGCACTAATTAGCTACCGCACACTACGCCTTGACGGAGGCCAATAAACGTAGCACGAATACTAAATAGTCCTTATCTAAAATGACAGAGGGCTACGACAGGTTTTTAAGAAAACCTTTTGCGTAATTAACTTGATATCGTTGTAGAATCGAGTGATTTGAAAAGGAGTGGTTTAAGCTCCGCTTTTTAAAATCGAATAGTTTTCAAAACAAACCGAGTGAGTTGTAGCATTTGCTAGCTTTTTGCTAAAGAGGTCATTCCCGGTGAAGGGATCTCGGCTCTTTCCTCATCGAATAAGGTGCTGGATATTCATAAAGAATACCGCTATGCAAAGCAATAACTAGAGCTACCTTTTGAAAATTTGATACTACAACATTTTTAGGTTTCTTTCCTTTTCATTAATCTCATTAATGAAGTCCTATCATTTATGTTTCCTAAATATCACAGATAAAGAAATGAAAATACAACGTACGCTTATACCATTCGCATTCGCCATGGGGTCCTATCATGCACCGTTAGGTTACTTAACTAACGGCAGAGCGAGGGCAGGACTAGCGCGGGTGCAAAACAAAAGCAACGTTTATTATATATCATATATATAATATAAAGCATCCGTCTCACGCAGTTATATGATCTCATCATAGAACATTACAGCAGAAGTCAACATATGAAATATAGGATATACTAGGAAGTCCGTGTTTTAAATCAAGCCAGTGAAAAACACGGATTCCACGGTTGTGATGAATAGCCAAACCCACATCTCTAGACTCCTACGAGAGCGGCAAGCAACCCTACCAATTCTAGAATTAGGAGACCGGGTCTCGACTCCTCGAGATTGTCTTCCACTGGACTCTAGAACCAGGTTACTTGTGCTCCCCGCCTTAGGTCTATCCTAATGCGGAAAAGTAAATAATATACATCAATGGTGACATCATCCTCAATCCGGAAGTGTCCCAATAAAAGAATATTACATACTGTTAGTGTATATGCCCTAGGGGCCATTATTGTATCATACTAGATTGTATATTACTTAATGGAAGCTTGGGATATTCACAGTTGTATATACAGTCTTGCTAAAAATGGTAGTATGCTACTTGGTTTGTGTCTACTTTAATATGTGCATATGTTTCTTGTTACGTATCACTTATACATATTAGTAGAGCCCATAGGTTTTTTGCTTGATTACCAGCATTGTGATGGCAGTCACACTAGTGGGGGCTGGGTAGTCTATAAGCAACATCCTATACAGGTCCCTAGTCGTAGGATTATCGAGACAGGGCATCGATACTCCAGAATAGACTAGTGTGTACGCTTCTCATCCCAGTTGGGGAGATGGTCTGCCCCATAGCCATCAGTACGTCGTACTGGAGATAGTATACAGGTGCTCGTTAGGTTACGGGTACACCGGACATGACTCGCAGGGGAACTGTTGGTTGGTATTATACCCGTCGTTAGTTAACAGTTCCAAGGTGACATGAGTACAACATAGTCCGCAGACTTGACACTGCTACTTCGCTTCGAGTGTGTCCCACTGTTCTTAGATTGCTACCCTACCATGGCTCAAAGGAGTCGTGCAAACAGGTAGCAGTTGGGTGCAGTCCCGAGCACTTGGAGGCAGTAGTGGTTAGATAGGATTCGTCTCTCCCGGTATTGGGAGATGATATCGCGCTGTGTCAGAGAGCCATTACGCAAAGTCCCTGGCCAGGGCAAGCGAGATTTATTAGTAGGTTCCAGTAGTTTCTCAGGGTGTAATGGGCTTCGCTCCGACACGACTTATACAGCTATTAGGGGACTGACGCTTGCCGCCCCCTAGGCTTGATATGCGATAGTCTTAGACGAACAGACCGGACTGTATGAAGATTATCACATCAGGCTCAGTAGGAGTTCGGATGAGTTTACTTATCGGCCTTCTTATCGACATCTACCTGGGGACCGTTACGTACAGCTAGTGCCGCTTGCGGTCTGTGGTTAAACCCACTGCCAGCATAGTGTTGAGTCTTTAGAGTCCCACACAGAGAGTTTCTCTGCTCCCGGCGAAACGATATAGAGGTCGTATGGTTTTTACGACAAGGGTTCGGACGCAAACGTGTGTTTGCGCACGTACGACTTTTCGGACAGTTTTTACTAGCCGGCTTTGGTTTAAGCCAGATTCTAGTAACGGGTTATTGGATTTATACAGTCTAAAGTTTTTCCGTGTTTTCACGGATTGTAGGGGCGTTCTCGTAATTTGTCGGGAAGCTTCTAGAAGGAAGATGACATGGAGGGTAAGGTGGTATTAGCATTTATTGAATTTGTGACTCACTTAGATGAATCATTCAAGTGAGTTAATGAAGCATTTATTGCTTAATGACTCACTTGAAGATTCATTGTATCTATTTAATGAAGCATGGTGATAATGCATTTGATTTATTCATTTGATAAATCTTTATGCTTCATTATATATTAGAAGTGAGAAGGATTTTCATTCACTCTCATGCTTATCTTCTCTCTCCTCAAGCTCTCTCTCTTGAAACCTTAATCCTCCCCTCTCATGTGTTGAGATCAAGAATTAGCTAGACTAATGCATCCATAACCTAACTCTGTATCCCCTAGGTAGCTTAGATTAGCACTTTAAGCAACCTAGTATCTCAAGTTAGAGATTAAGCTTGGCGTAGGAGCTTTCGGGTGGATCGTCTTTGATTCGAGGAGGCCGTTGAGGTGCCAATGTTCCAAGGAGCCTACGAGGAGTGGAAGACAGCGATGAAGACCCGAAGGACATGTAACGTGAGGTATAACTTCGAATCCGAGTAGTTAAACCTCTAGCATATAGTTAGCAATGGTTTAGATAACGATTCATGCGCTCAAGTCCGTGTTACGAAGCTTTGATAATCGTTTTTCATATATTCCGCCTCCCCGCAAGTTCGTGGGGTGCGTGACATGGACTTACAGTGGTATCAAAGCCAGGTTAAACCATTACTAGCTTGTTAGCAACTGATTAGAAGTTCGATCGACGGAAAACACGAAAACAAAAAACCGAAAACCCTAAGTTTCTGTTAATTTTAAAAGTGTCTGAAAAATAATTTGACATACCTTAAAATTCACAGCAGGGAATTATAAGAATACTGGG
Organism: Agapanthus africanus; assembly: GCA_030015575.1. Classification (NCBI taxonomy): domain Eukaryota; kingdom Viridiplantae; phylum Streptophyta; class Magnoliopsida; order Asparagales; family Amaryllidaceae; genus Agapanthus; species Agapanthus africanus. Next base: position 239,066,757 of record CM057337.1, read on the forward strand.
AAAATACGATGACCTAACTCGACTTGACGACCGCGGAACCGCGGCCAAAGTGTGCTTTTGGCCGCGGATCCGTGGCCGAGTCAACTCCGAGTTGACTCGGATTTTCACAGTAATTCATATTTTGGTGTTTTTTGTTTTCCTGTATGTTCTATTTTTACCCAGGTTACTTCAGTGCAGGTTTGCTTTCGGGGTAGACACGGAATATGGTAATCGATCGATGTTCTAAGATATTTGCTAATTGGGTTTTTATCTGTAATGTTTAATGTGTTCGTAAACCTCCCCTAACTGCTAGTATGTCGGTTGGCAGGGGGTTGCACATTTCTGAAATGTTTACTGTTTGTGTATATGAACTGTGTTGGACTGTTGTGATGATTAGCCGGGGTTTGAGATGTATTTAATATTCATTCATTCAATGTAAATGTAATTTGATGTAATATTCTTTTGCGGGACACATCCAGGTTGCGGTTGTAGCCACCGTTGTATTATTTCTTTTTACTGTTTTTGCTCCTAGGATAGACCTAAGGTAGGGTACACAAACTACCGGGTGCATCAAAGTGTTTAGTGGCCTACTCACGTTGTTGAGGGAGACCGCTTCACTTCGGGTACTTGATGGGTAATTTGCCGTACCCGTAGGGGTCTAGGATGGGGTAATGGCTATTCATCACAACTGTGTTATCTGTCTTTTATTGCAGGCTCAAAGCAAATGCGGATTGCTAGTAAATCCAACAAAGTTCATCTGTGATCTGGAATGCTTATTATTGCGTCTGACGAATGTACAATATCTATATATGATAGCTATTAGACGTCACTTATGTTTTACACCCGCGCTAGCCCAGCCCCCGCTCTGTCGTTAGTTAAGTAACCTAACGGGTGATGACGGGACCCAGTGGCGAATGCGGATGGCATAAGAGGACGTGGTGTTTTCGTTGTTTTCTGCAATGATAGGATAAATGATGGGACGCATTATTATAATGCAAAGAAAATAAACCAAAGTTTAATCGTTGGAACAAATTTAAAAGAAACCACTCGGTTATTTTAAAAAGATCAGAATTTTTAAATTACGGAGCTTTAACCACTCCTTTTAAAAAGTATCAGGTTCCTTCGATTATATCAAGTTCACTACGTTCACGGTTTTGCCAAAACCATTCGTAGCCCTCTGTCATTTCTTGTGGATGGTCAGTAGTATTCAAGCTATATTTGTTAGCCCTTAGTCAAGGCATAGTGTTTGGTAGCTGCTGGGGATTCATTTGTTGCATAGATAGACGCGTTGGTTTGGGACAGTCGTATTACTTTGTTGGCCCTTAGTCAAGAGTATGTACGGGTGGGTTCAAATTAACCTGGACAATGACGGGTAGAACTTGACATGTGACTTATGATTTGTTGGCCCTTAGTCAAGGTCATAAGAGCATAGGGCAAAAATCCATATCGGGAATTTCTAAAGAAACTAAAATTTGCAGAGAGATGCATACCATTTTGGAGTTTGATGAATGTTGGTAGGATTCCTTCAACATTATCATACAATGATATTTTGGATCCCGATCCTACTGTGAGTATATACTACTTATCAGGAGATTCATCACTTAACGATCAATGCTATAAACTAAGTAGGTGCCTAGAAAGGTGTCAGCGGGGTTACGCCCCCAGAGAAAAGAGATTATTTAATTAAGAAACTTCGCGAAAGCGTTGGAAAACCTCCCTCGAAGTATCGACACTGGCCTGGCTGAACGGTTAAGCAAGTATTGTACAGTGAGAATTGTCCTGGCTAATTCTTCTTTTATGGTTTGAGGAAGGATTCGAGAAACAGTGGGAGCCATCCTGTTTAGATAAATTAAAAACCAATCTAAGCTTGTAACAACATCATACTAAAGTGTTTTCTTCTCTCTCTCTTAATTGCAGCGACCTTGTGACCACACATAGGTTACATCTAGATAATAATTTGACTGAATCTGACTTATATGACTGGCAAAAGTCTGTCCAGATGTCCATTGCCTATGACAAGCCGGACCACCCTATTGAGGGACATTTCTATTGTTATGGGATCGGGCATTGGCAGAATGATTGCAGGGCTTTAGAAGCCAGTAGCCAGGATACGAAGTATGTTGTGGCTTCGACTTCGGGTGTGTTTATGATAGAGAACTGTATTTCAGTTAACCCTACTTCCTGGGTATTGGATACCGGATCAGGAACTTACATCTGTAATTCATTACAGGCTCTGAGAAACCGTAGGGTTATCGGGATAGGTGATATGACCCTCACAGTTGCTAACGGAATGAGCATGAACGCTGAATCCGTAGGGGAATATCATCTTGGACTGACAACTGGGCAGATATTGATTCTGCGTAACTGTTTTTATGTACCAGGTACGACCTGTAATATCATATCTGTACCCTTACTTTCTAAGGAAGGATATGATTTTACTTTTATAAGAGATGTGGTTCACATCCACCTAAATCAAGATTTGATTAGGTCAGGTACATTAGAAAACGGAATATACGTATTAAATCAAGTTCAAATTTTCAGTGTCCAGAACACACTTAAAAGAAAGTCTCCGGAAACAAATCAAGCTTTCTTATGGCATTGTAGACTAGGTCACATCAATGAGAGAAGGTTGACAAAGTTACATAGAGAAGGTGTTGGAGCTAGTGCCCTCAGAGTCAATTATTAGGTCACAGGTACGTGATTGTAATGATTGAGGGAGGACCTATCTCGGTAGGACAGTCTTACTCGAGATGATAGTATGCTATCTGGTTTACCTTTATCATCGTGTACTGCTTTAGGTGACCTGACACGTCGCTATTACACGTTGATAGAGCTCCTAGGATTCTTGCTTGACCACCAGCAGTATGAGGGCGATCATATAAGTGGGAGCTGGGGGTCTATAAGCTTATCCTTAAAAGGTCCCTAGTCGTGAGAGTTTCGAGACAGGGCATCGATTCTCCATAGTAGACTAGTGTATACAGTCGAGACCCCGACGAGGGGCGGTGGCCGGTCTCACAAGCCACTGGTGTCAGTTGGATCACCTAAGATGTATACAGGTGCTCATTGGGTTATGAGTACACCGGATAGGACTCGCCGGGAACATGCTAGTTGGTCATATACCAGACGTCAGATGGCAGTTCCCTGGTGACATGTGTGCAGGTTAGTTCATCGACCTGGGGATCGTCATTTGTCTCGTGTGAGTTCCCACTGTACTTTGATTACTACCCTACCACGGCTCAAAGGAGTCGTGCAAACAGGTTTTAGTTGGGTACAGTCCCGAGCCACATGGAGGCAGTGAGCGTATCTTCAGGGGTTCGTCTCTCCCGGTATTGGGGGTGAGGTCGTGCTGTGTCTAGGAGAGCCATTACACAAAGTCCTTGGCCAAGGCAAGGAGATTTACTGGTAGGTATTCCAGTAGTATCTCAGGGTGTTCTGGGCTACACTCCGACACGACTTGTACCGCTTTTGGGGGTCTGACTTTTACCAACCCCCTAGGCCCGCCATGCGATACTCATAGACGAACGGACCGGACTGCACGGATATTGTCACTGACAGGCTCAGTAGGGTTGTCAGGCTGAGTTCGCTCACAGACATCCCTTTTAGTCAATACCTGGTAGCCCGTTACGTATTGGCTTATACCTCTGACGTGCTAGTGGTTAAATCCACAACCGAGGTGTTGACGAGTCTTTAGAGTCCCCCACATTCAGTTACTCAGCTTTCGGGCGAAAAGTTGTAGAGGCCGTATGGAGATATGGCAAGGTCCGATCAGATACGTGCGGTATTGCACGGATCAGGATCGGACAGTCTGTACTATAGGCCGTATGCATATATGGCAGGGTTCGATCAGATACGTGCGGTATTGCACGGATCAGGATCGAACAGATTTTACTAGCCGGCTTTGGTATAAGCCAGATCCTAGTATAGTACAGTGTAGATTATGTCTCATTGCATTTGTATTTCGGTCGAAATACAAATGCGGGTGTGTATGCACAGTATCGGGGTTTTCCTGTAATTTATTACGGGACCAGTTTTCTGGAGTTGCCAGTTTGCTTTTCGTTTCGGCCAATTTCCATTGTTCCGTTCATTGGCCGAAGATTGGTGGAGGAGGGCTTATTTGCATTGTTGCAAATAGGCATTTGCGGAGGGTTTATTTGCATTGTTGCAAATAGGTTTTTTGTGGAGGGGGTCTTTGCTTATTGTAGCATCATGATGGTTTTCATGATGTGCACCATCATTGACTTCTCATTCTCATGATGGCTTGACTTTTAGTGGGCATGATGGTTGATGATGATGAGGGGTGAGGTTGGTTGAGTGTGGGTTTATTGTTGTGATCATTTCCTTTTTGGCATGATAGCCTTCTCTCTCTCCATTGCATTATTGGATGGCTCTCTCCTTTTCTATCATACTCTCCCTCATTCTCACTCACCCTCATTGGAATGGCCGGCCACTTCCCTATAGGGGCTGTCCAAGTTTTTGGGTGTGGGGTTTTTGTTCATTTCATGTTCCCAAAATCCCCAAAGTTCCTCCACATTGTTCTTGTATCATCCCTCCACCAAAAAGGCAATTCCGATAACCCCAAATGAGACTTGCTCGCTACATTCTACAGCGAACCTTGGGCACGTCGAGTAGCCGGCTTCATGCCCGAGTTGCCTCGGCATTGAGGTGGGAGCCCGTAAAAGAAGTAGGCGGTGTGGTGCACTTCCGGCGACGAGGAGGAGACGGGACATTCCGCAGGAGATCGGGACGATGACGAGAAGACCGGAGGACTTGGATCGTCGGTATATCTCTATTCCCTTTCTTGTAGTTAGCTAGGACTAGTTAATGGTTCGATCCGGGTATTAGTGCGCGGCGGTTTGCCAGTCCAAGAAAAATTTAAGTTATTCACCGCTTCCGCATTTGGCCGTCTGATTGACGGCCGGGGCGCCGCCGTGCACTTACAGTGGTATCAGAGCCTCGCCATTAACTTAGTCTAGTTTTGTGTAATGTGTTTTTTAGTTCCGATCGATCGAAATGTCCAAAAACCCGTATTTGCCCACATCAGTTTTCTGTTGGAAATTTTTGGTGTCGAAAAATTTTTCAGGTTGTAAAATATTGATGTACTGGAAATTCTAAGAGCTCTGTAAAAATTCGACGAAGTAACTCCACAGTGGGAGCGCGGAACCGCCGCGAAAACCACCTTCCCGCCGCCCTTCCGCCGCGCACTGTGGAGATCACTTCACCAATTTTTTACAGAGGCCTTCTGGGCTTAAAATATGGGTTTTGGAATATTAAAATTGGGCTCATGTTTTCTGTGAGTGCTACAGTTTTGATTGGGGGCCCACTTGTTAATTTTTGGTCAATCGGAAAATTTTAAACACATTTTTCACAGTATTTACATTATATCTGCGACCGTGAATTTCACTTGATCGGTAAATCCGGTCTAACCGCTATAGCCCGGTTAGACGGATTTGCGAACGTGACTTTCACGTTGATGTTTTGTTATTGCTGTGATGTTGCGGATCGGTCGGTGGGGATAGCCTGGATGCAATGCTAGTACAGTTTTGTTGTATTTTGTACATTTGATATTGCAGGGCGAGCGTCCGACATGTGGACTGCCGTCACTGCCTATTTGTATTATTATTTTGGGGCACGACCTGGTTGCGGTCGATGTACCCGTTGTATGTATATTTTACTTTCTGTACTAGGATTGCCCCGCGGAGGGGTGCACGGATAGCCGGGTTCTGGAGGGCAACAAGCCCGCATCTCATGGCATTGAGACGGAGGGGGCTTCACTCTAGGATTGGCGGGCTATTCGCCGCACTCGTAGGGGGTACAGGTTGACCCAGGAGGGGTGCCCAAGTTACCGGATTCCGTGAAGTGCTGGGTGGTCCATTCACGTTGCTGAAGGGGGCTGCCTCGCTTCAGGTTTTGGCGGGTAACTTGCCGCGCCCGTAGGGGTCTAGGATTTCATTGCACAGGCTATCCACACGACCAGGGGAACGTCGGGTTTCAGCAGTGGCTCTGTGAAACCCGGGGATCCCAGATATCTGTATTGTTTCTGTGATGCTGTTCATTCTCTGTGATGTTGCATTTTATTCACGCCTTGAGCGAAATATAATATATTGGTATATATATTAGTAGATGTTGTATATGTTTTGCATCCGCGCTAGTCCAGTCCCCGCTCTGTCGTTAGTAAGCTAACCTAACGGGTAATGACGGGACCTAGTGGCGAATGCGGATGGCATATACGTACATCAGTATATTTTCGTTCTTTTTGGTGTGATCAATTGATGGGACTACATTGATTCGGATCAATGCAAGTTAAAAACAAACCTAATCTGATGTTGTTGGAACACTTTTCAAAAAGCTGTTATTGCAAGGACGTTTACTTTTGTTTTGCATCATGGTATTCATTTAGAATATCCTGCTCCTCAGTCGACGAGGCAAGGGCCGAGATCCCTTCACCGGGAGTGACCCCTTGGACAGAAGTTTGCGTCAGGGCATTAACTTCACTATAGCCGATTACTTTTGCTTTGCACCGTGGTATTCAGTTGGAATATCCTGCACCCCATTCTACGGGGAAAGAGCCGAGATCCCTTCACCGGGAGTGACCTCTTTAGCAACGGTTTTCGTCACTATATTTTTAAAAGCTATCAGTTCCTTCAACGATATCAAGTTCTTTACGTTAAAGGTTTTCGCCAGAAACCATTCGTAGCCCTCCGTCGTTTCAGACGGGTAGCACGTAGTATTCATGCTGTGTTTGTTGACCTTCGTCAAGGCATAGTGTATGGTAGCTGCTTGTTACCTTTCTGCTGCATAGATAGATGCGTTGGTTTGGGACAGTCGTATAGCCTTGTTGACCTTCGTCAAGGGCTTGTACGGGTGGATTCAAATTAACCTGGAGAATGACGGGCAGAACTTGACATGTGACTTATGATTTGTTGGCCTTCGTCAAGGTCATAAGAGCATGGGGCAAAAATCACATCGGGAGTTTCAAAAGAACTGAAACTTGCCAGATATGCGCATACCTTCTGGAGTGTGATGACGTGAGCGGATTCCGTCACGTTATCATGCGATGATAGTTGGATCCCGATTCCCACTGATGAGTTGGTATACTCCTCGGGTGATCCCGACTAATTCTTCTTTCAGGTTTGGAGGAGAATTTGAGGTACAGTGGGAGGATTCCAGATTAGATAAATTGTGACCATTCTGATCTAGGTTAGAGTGCACGCTGAGTGTTTCTTTTCTCTCTCTCTTTGGCAGCGACCATTTGACCCGACCCTAAGACTTTGACTCAGTGACCAAGTTGACCGAACCTTCTTAAACACCGGCTTTTGGATTGTCAGAGTTGCAAACCTCATTGCCACTCCTACTTTTACCCTTTTCTCCAGGACACCCCGTATTACTACGAACGTCCACTTCCATTGGACAAAACCATCGTATGGTTAGATACGAACTCGAAAGAATTTATTCGAGGATGGTTTCCGGTTCTGGAGAAAACGGATAGGATTATTCAGTTGTCTTTTCCTTTTACCCTCTCTCAGGTTACGAGTACTCCTTGGTTTAGGGGTAGTACACCTATTACGCAAATTGGATTGTCTTCTTCCAAACCTTAGGCTGGTGCCGACCGGTGGGGAATGAAGAAAACCAATTAGCATAACGATGGTGTGCAGAAGGTATTAAGTTAAGACAAAGCAAGGGATTAGTAAGAGGGCAAAGTAAATTGCAACAGATATTCACGACCAAACCAAATATTTCGTTACCACTCCCACATCACCTTTGTATTTCTCCAGGACATTCCGTATCACTACGAAGATCCACAGTTTATTTGGATACTCCATCGTATGGTTATATACGAACTCGAAAGGAACTTGTTCCAGTTCGGGGATGGATTCTGGTTCAGGAGAAATAGGAATAAGGTTTATTCGGTTGTCTTTTATCTTCACCCTCTCTCATTGCGAGTGTTCCTAGGATTGGGACAGTACACCCATTATGCTTATTGGATAGTCTTCTTCCAAACCATAGGCTGGTGCCGAACGGTAGGGAATGAAGAAAACCATTTGGCCTAAAGGGGTGTACAGAAGGTAAAGACTAAAGACATATGAAGGGATTTGGAGAGGTGGCAAAGAACTATACGGTTACAGTCGTGAATCTGGAAGAGGCATTACTAGGAATACCAGGATACCCCAACGAAATATTTCAATGTTTCAGTTTCACTGTGTACTATTAAAAGAAAACTGATTTCCCGATTAGACACTTACTCCAGGGTATTTATTTACCAGGTATGATTCTCACATCTGTATGGTTTTACAGATGATGAGTGGGAGTAGGTTATTGGGAATTGGGTGATCATCTTCATTGTATTGGGATTCGTTGTAATCGGTGATATTTGAGGAAATCACCTGGGCTGTTTGCCGGTCGGCAAATATTTGGTTTTGAATATCCGCTGTTATGCACCAATTTCAAAATGATATATCTGTACGTCTATTTTCATAGAGTGAGATATACCTTTCTGAAATTATGTCTACGACATTTACCTATATCAGTGGATGGTTAGGTAAGGAGCATTAAACAGCGGTGTAATTCTTCTTAACCATAAGTACAGTTTTCAACCTATGACACACAGTGAAAGAGTTATCAGACTCAAGGGACTTATACAGAGTATTGTATGTTGTCCAGTGTCCATTAGGACAGAGGGGTTGGTCCTCATACTATATTCTGTTTACTTTTAACTTCTCTAGTTCTTAGACATGTGTTTCGTAGAAACACAGGGTCTAAGTTTTGAGGAGTTATAGGTATTTGAATAGAGTAGAGAACCAGGTGTAGCAAGTATCGGGATTCTTCAAAGTGATCGAAGATGTAGATACTTGTGTATGGTATTCAGTTGATAGTAATGATAAAGAGATCTTGCTTCTCTTTCAGGTTACTCATAATTGGAAGTATTCCTAAGTTGAGTAACGCTGATCGGCCTCCTTCCATTTAGTTGACATGCGCTGGGGACAGCTGCATGATTTGAATCTGGTTCAATTAAATCAGTGCCTCTGTTTCTATATTGGATATAGAACAGTTCATATCTTAACGATGTTAAGGTACGGGGAGTTGTCCGGTTTATGATTAGAACCAGACACTGGACAACTCAAGGCACGTTTCTGTAATGGCTGTTTGTGGGTTGACCCAGGCTATGACGAGGGTTGATTTTCTACCATCTGGATGAACAATAGCGATATTGTTCTAGACTCGCCACAGTTTTATTAAAAATGGATTTTTTTTCAGAAAAACAGTAGTGGGAGTATGGTAGAACTGGAAGTGATTCCAGAACCACAAACGATTACTGAAGATTTGATAAGGAACCTAAAGATTCAATCTGAATTGACATTCCATTGGCCACTCCGCAGATAAGGTGGGTAACTTCAGGCACCCGAGAGGTACTCCGGTAGCCTCAAGGACGGTGACAGGGAAGTTCTTGTTTACCCACAATTGCCATTGCTGTTGTTCCAGGTTACGAGATCCGGCGGGAGGATGAGTATAGCGTCGTTCTAAACTAATTTTAGAAGTGTATGTCTATATGACTCTGCCAGAGGGTTGTCGTAGTCAGTGGGAGCAGCGGAAGCATTGGTGGACAGGTTGCTTATGTCTATTTATAGACTAGAGCAGATGTAGCGGAGAAAGATCATCTATTTCTGACGTGACAGTCATGGGTTTGACTTCATCAGAATAGGGGATGGATCTGTTGAGAAGGTAGTAGGGTGTGATATCCTGGTATTCGGATGATATACACAAAGTAGGAAAAGAAACTCCTACACTACGATCGGTTATACTTTGGTCGTCACACAGTTGTTTCTCCACAAAGGAAATGGATTTTATATCAGACATACTGGTTACTAGATCTATGGTCTTAGATCTAGATTTGGGTGGTTTCCCAATTAGGGTACTTGACAGCATTCTAAGAGTATTTAGGATGGATGACTCCTGGCACGGTAGTGTACCTGCAGGTAATGGAGTCACCCTCTCCAAAGGTGTCTTACAGACTAAAGGGGAGAGGGACGGGCATGATTGGCAGATCACTTGCTCAGGCAATTGAGTCAATCGTGAGATGTCAAGTACCACACCAGATGTTGTTCTTGCACTAGATGCAATAAGTTGACATTAATCCAATCCTGGAGAAACAGTCGGAAGCAGTTTTAGAACATAAGTGGATGTTCTAGGGAGATGATAACGACAGCCTCATCCAGGAGACAGTTATCATTCCAGGCTTCCAAGGTGACATGGACGACAAGGAGGTTGTCAGAGTTATAGTTTTCCTTCTGATGAGGGGCAGTATTTTGGACAGGTGGTCCAAGGCAATACTGAGGGAGGCATGGCGCGCAGGATACTGATTAAGTTCAGTTGACGATACAGTCTAAGAAGTTTGGATTTGGAGTTCATTTATGAGCTAGGTCCCATCAGACATCCAGACATATTCTGAGACAGGTATTGCTCTTTTCGGGAGATGGCTTTCTCCGCGAACTTGAGATATAGAGAGACATAGAAAGAAACAACTAAGCGGATCCACTCACTGAGGCTATTCCTCGAACGCAATAGTTCCGCAAACGAGCTTTGTGAGACTGACTAGTAGAGGAGTTGGATGTTCGGTATCACACGGGCTGTGAGTATGCGACATCGCAATAATTAGCCTTGAGTGCAAGTGGGAGATTGTTGGAGATAGTGCCCTCAGAGTCAATTATTAGGTCACAGGTACGTGATTGTAATGATTGAGGGAGGACCTATCTCGGTAGGACAGTCTTACTCGAGATGATAGTATGCTATCTGGTTTACCTTTATCATCGTGTACTGCTTTAGGTGACCTGACACGTCGCTATTACACGTTGATAGAGCCCCTAGGATTCTTGCTTGACCACCAGCAGTATGAGGGCGATCATATAAGTAGGAGCTGGGGGTCTATAGGCTTATCCTTAAAAGGTCCCTAGTCGTGAGAGTTTCGAGACAGGGCATCGATTCTCCATAGTAGACTAGTGTATACAGTCGAGACCCCGACGAGGGGCGGTGGCCGGTCTCACAAGCCACTGGTGTCAGTTGGATCACCTAAGATGTATACAGGTGCTCATTGGGTTATGAGTACACCGGATAGGACTCGCCGGGAACATGCTAGTTGGTCATATACCAGACGTCAGATGGCAGTTCCCTGGTGACATGTGTGCAGGTTAGTTCATCGACCTGGGGATCGTCATTTGTCTCGTGTGAGTTCCCACTGTACTTTGATTACTACCCTACCACGGCTCAAAGGAGTCGTGCAAACAGGTTTTAGTTGGGTACAGTCCCGAGCCACATGGAGGCAGTGAGCGTATCTTCAGGGGTTCGTCTCTCCCGGTATTGGGGGTGAGGTCGTGCTGTGTCTAGGAGAGCCATTACACAAAGTCCTTGGCCAAGGCAAGGAGATTTACTGGTAGGTATTCCAGTAGTATCTCAGGGTGTTCTGGGCTACACTCCGACACGACTTGTACCGCTTTTGGGGGTCTGACTTTTACCAACCCCCTAGGCCCGCCATGCGATACTCATAGACGAACGGACCAGACTGCACGGATATTGTCACTGACAGGCTCAGTAGGGTTGTCAGGCTGAGTTCGCTCACAGACATCCCTTTTAGTCAATACCTGGTAGCCCGTTACGTATTGGCTTATACCTCTGACGTGCTAGTGGTTAAATCCACAACCGAGGTGTTGACGAGTCTTTAGAGTCCCCCACATTCAGTTACTCAGCTTTCGGGCGAAAAGTTGTAGAGGCCGTATGGAGATATGGCAAGGTCCGATCAGATACGTGCGGTATTGCACGGATCAGGATCGGACAGTCTGTACTATAGGCCGTATGCATATATGGCAGGGTTCGATCAGATACGTGCGGTATTGCACGGATCAGGATCGAACAGATTTTACTAGGCGGCTTTGGTATAAGCCGGATTCTAGTATAGTACAGTGTAGATTATGTCTCATTGCATTTGTATTTCGGTCGAAATACAAATGCGGGTGTGTATGCACAGTATCGGGGTTTTCCTGTAATTTATTACGGGACCAGTTTTCTGGAGTTGCCAGTTTACTTTTCGTTTCGGCCAATTTCCATTGTTCCGTTCATTGGCCGAAGATTGGTGGAGGAGGGCTTATTTGCATTGTTGCAAATAGGCATTTGCGGAGGGTTTATTTGCATTGTTGCAAATAGGTTTTTTGTGGAGGGGGTCTTTGCTTATTGTAGCATCATGATGGTTTTCATGATGTGCACCATCATTGACTTCTCATTCTCATGATGGCTTGACTTTTAGTGGGCATGATGGTTGATGATGATGAGGGGTGAGGTTGGTTGAGTGTGGGTTTATTGTTGTGATCATTTCCTTTTTGGCATGATAGCCTTCTCTCTCTCCATTGCATTATTGGATGGCTCTCTCCTTTTCTATCATACTCTCCCTCATTCTCACTCACCCTCATTGGAATGGCCGGCCACTTCCCTATAGGGGCTGTCCAAGTTTTTGGGTGTGGGGTTTTTGTTCATTTCATGTTCCCAAAATCCCCAAAGTTCCTCCACATTGTTCTTGTATCATCCCTCCACCAAAAAGGCAATTCCGATAACCCCAAATGAGACTTGCTCGCTACATTCTACAGCGAACCTTGGGCACGTCGAGTAGCCGGCTTCGTGCCCGAGTTGCCTCGGCATTGAGGTGGGAGCCCGTAAAAGAAGTAGGCGGTGTGGTGCACTTCCGGCGACGAGGAGGAGACGGGACATTCCGCAGGAGATCGGGACGATGACGAGAAGACCGGAGGACTTGGATCGTCGGTATATCTCTATTCCCTTTCTTGTAGTTAGCTAGGACTAGTTAATGGTTCGATCCGGGTATTAGTGCGCGGCGGTTTGCCAGTCCAAGAAAAATTTAAGTTATTCACCGCTTCCGCATTTGGCCGTCTGATTGACGGCCGGGGCGCCGCCGTGCACTTACAGAAGGATATTTGAATCCGTTCGAATATCAATCTTATGCTACTTGTGAATCTTGTCTCATAGGAAAGATGACAAAAACTCCGTTTACTGGACACGGAGTAAGAGCAAGCGAGCTCTTGGGACTCGTACACAGTGACGTGTGCGGTCCAATATCTACACATGCGCGAGGAGGTTATTCCTACTTCATTACTTTTACAGATGATTTCTCTAGGTATGGATATATCTTCTTAATGAAGCATAAATCCGAGGCCTTTGAGAAATTCCAAGAATACAAGAATGAAGTGGAAAAACAAACCGGCAAAAGTATCAAGACACTGAGATCTGATCGAGGTGGTGAATACTTAAGCGCCGAGTTCCTGGGTTACTTAAAAGAGAATGGAATTGTCTCTCAGCTTACTTCTCCATACACACCACAACATAACGGTGTATCAGAAAGGAGGAATCGAAACCTATTGGATATGGTTCGTTCCTTGATGAGTAAGGCTGAGTTACCGCGATCATTCTAGGGATATGCACTAGAATCAGCTGCATATCTTTTGAACCAGGTTCCTACCAAAACTGTGCCTACCACGCCATATTAGATGTAGAGTGGGAAGAAACCCTGTCTAAAACATTTTAAGACATGGGGATGTCTAGCTTTTGTAAAAAAGCAGCATGCGGACAAGCTCGAGGCATGCTCAGTACAGTGTAAGTTTGTGGGATATCCAAAGAACTCTAAAGGGTATTACTTCTATTACGCAGAGGAACAAAAGGTTTTTGTTTCTCGTCATGCCCATTTCTTAGAAGCTGAATTTTTAGAAAATCAGAAGAATGGGAGCGCAGTAGAACTGGAAGAAATTCCAGAACCACAAGCTATTACTGAAACCTTGGTAGAACAAGAAGGTTCAGGAGAACAGGACATCCCGACGCCACTCCGCAGAAGTAGTAGGCAATCTCATCCGCCCGAGAGATACTACGGTTTTCTCATAGACGTGGATAGAGAGGACTGCACTATTGACTATGATGAGCCTACTAGCTTCCAGCAAGCCATTCAGAGCGGTGACTCAGTAAAATGGCTGGATGCAATGCGGACCGAAATGGAGTCCATGTACACTAACAAAGTATGGACTTTGGACATTGCTCCAGATGGGGTAAAACCCGTAGGATGCAAATGGATCTTCAAAAAGAAGATTGGTGTAGATAGACAGGTTGAAACCTATAAGGCTAGACTTGTTGCAAAGGGTTTCCATCAAAAACCTGGTTTGGACTATGACGAAACTTTTTCTCCAGTGGCTATGCTGAAATCCAATCGGGTCCTTCTTGCTATTGCTGCCTTCTACGATTATGAGATCTGGCATATGGACGTAAAGACGGCTTTTCTAAATGGAAATTTGAAAGAGAGCGTCTATATGGATCAGCCAGAAGGACTCATTCAGAGTGGGAGCAGCGGTAAAGTATGCAAGCTGCCTAAGTCCATTTATGGACTAAAGCAGGCATCGCGGAGTTGGAACATCTGTTTTGATGATACTGTCAAGGAATTTGACTTTATCAAAAATCCAGATGAACCATGCATATACAGTAAGATTGTAGGGAGAGCTGTAGTATTCCTTGTCTTGTACGTGGATGACATTCTCCTAATAGGAAATGATATTCCTATGTTACAGTCAGTCAAAAGTTTTTTGTCACAGAAGTTCTCCATGAAAGACCTAGGTGATGCCACCTACATTCTGGGGATCCAGATCTATCGTGATAGATCAAAGAGGATGTTGGGACTTTCGCAGTCCAGGTATATAGACACCATATTGAAAAGATTCAGTATGGAAGATTCTAAGCGCGGTAACCTACCGGCTTGTCACGGAATCACCCTCTCCAAAGATATGTCTCCCAAGACCGATTTGGAAAAGGATCGCATGTCGATTATACCCTACGCTTCAGCGGTAGGCTCTATAATGTATGCGATGTTATGTACCAGACCAGATGTAGCATACGCATTAAGCATAGTTAGCCGGTATCAAGCAAACCCAGGGGAGAATCACTGAATAGCAGTAAAGAACATTCTCAAGTACCTGAGGAGGACTAAGGAGATGTTCTTGGTGTATGGAGGAAAAGACCTCCAGATGGAGGCCTTTGCCGACTCCGGCTTTCAGAGTGACAAAGATGACTCCAAGTCCATGTCGGGTTATGTCTTTACCCTCAATAGAGGGGCGGTCTGTTGGAAGAGTTCCAAACAGGAAACCGTTGCTGAATCAACGATGGAAGCGGAGTACATAGCTGCTTGCGATGCCGCAAAAGAAGCTGTCTGGACGAAGAAGTTCCTCACAGAACTTCAGGTGGTTCCTTCCAGTGTTAGTCCAATACTTCTGTATTGTGACAACAACGGCGCTATAGCTTTAGCGAAGGAACCCAGGTCCTATCAGAAGTCCAGACACATCTTAAGGTGGTATCATCTGATCAGGGAGATCGTAGATCGCCGGGAGATCGAGGTGAAAAGAGTAGAGACGGAGAATAACATTGCTGATCCATTCACGAAGGCCATTCCTCAGACGCAGTTCGAGAGGCTATTCGAGATGATAGGTCTACGATATGCCAGCTCATGGCCCTAGTGCAAGTGGGAGATTGTTAGTGTGTATGCCCTAGGGGCCATTATTGTATCATACTAGATTGTATATTACTTAATGGAAGCTTGGGATATTCACAGTTGTATATACAGTCTTGCTAAAAATGGTAGTATGCTACTTGGTTTGTGTCTACTTTAATATGTGCATATGTTTTTTGTTACGTATCACTTATACATATTAGTAGAGCCCATAGGTTCTTTGCTTGATTACCAGCGTTGTGATGGCAGTCACACTAATGGGGGCTGGGTAGTCTATAAGCAACATCCTATACAGGTCCCTAGTCGTAGGATTATCGAGACAGGGCATCGATACTCCAGAATAGACTAGTGTGTACGCTTCTCATCCCAGTTGGGGAGATGGTCTGCCCCATAGCTATCAGTACGTCGTACTGGAGATAGTATATAGGTGCTCGTTAGGTTACGGGTACACCGGACAGGACTTGAGTATACAGGTGCTCGTTAGGTTACGGGTACATCGGACAGGACTCACAGGGGAACTGTTGGTTGGTATTATACCCGTCGTCAGTTAACAGTTCCCAGGTGACATGAGTACAGCATAGTCCGCAGACTTGACATTGCTGTTGGATATAGTGCCCTCAAAGTCAATTATTGGATCGCAGGCACGTGATTGCAATGATTGCGGAGGACCTATACCGGTAGGACAGTCTTACTCGAGATGATAGTATGCTATCTGGTTTGCGTTTATCAGTCGTGTATAGGTTCAGGTGACTGATCACTGTTACACTTTGATAGAGCCCTTAGGATCTTGCTTTACTACCAACAGTATGATGGCGATCATATACGTGAGAGTTGGGTGGTTTATAAGCATATCCTTAATTGTGGTCCCTAGTCGTGGGAGTTTTGAGACAGGGCATCGATACTCCGGAGTAGACTAGTGTATACAGTCGAGACCCCGACGAGGGGCGGTGGCCGGTCTCACAAGCCACTGGTGTCAGTTGGATCACCTAAGATGTATACAGGTGCTCATTGGGTTATGAGTACACCGGACAGGACTCGCCGGGAACCTGCTAGTTGGTATTATACCTATCGTCAGATAGCAGTTCCCTGGTGACATGTGTACAGGTTAGTTCATCGACCTGAGGTCGTCATTTGTCTCGTGTGAGTTCCCACTGTGCTTTGATTTCTACCCTACCATGGCTCAAAGGAGTCGTGCAAACAGGTATTTTTTGGGTACAGTCCCGAGCCACATGGAGGCAAGTGAGCGGATCGGCAGGGGATTCGTCTCTCCCGGTATTGGGGGTGAGATCGTGCTGTGTCTAGGAGAGCCATTACACAAAGCCCACGGCCGTGGCAGGAGATTTATTGGTAGGTACTCCAGTAGTATCTCAGGGTGTTTTTGGGCTACACTCCGACACGACTTATACTGCTATTGGGGGTCTGACGTTACCAGCCCCCTAGGTCGATATATGATACTCATAGACGAACGGACCGGATTGTATATACATTGTCACTGTTAGGCTCAGTAGGGTTTCCGGATGAGTTCGCTCATCGGCCTCCCTTGAGGTCAGTACATGGGCAGCCGTTACGCACAGCTAGTGCCGCTGACGGCTTGTGGTTAAACCCACTGCCAGGGTACTGACGAGTCATTAGAGTCCCCCATAGATAGTTTCCTAAGTTCGGGCGAAACGTTGTAGAGGCCGTATGGTTTTATGGCAGGGTTCGGAAAATACACGTGCGTTTACGTACGTGTCATATTTTGGGCAGATAATACTGGTGGGCTTTGGTTTAAGCCGGATCCGAGTATTATACTGTGTAGATATAATATCCTTGTCTCAGTTGCATTTGTATTCGGTTGTAATACAAATGCGGGTATGTTTATACTGTTACGGGGTTATCCTGAAATTCGTTTCGGGTTCGCTTTTGGAAGTTGCCAGTTTCCAGTTTCCAGTTTTCTATCACCGGTATTAAACATTCGGTTAAATACGGATTTATCTTTTGTTGAGGTGAGTCATGAGTGTGGAAGGTTCTAGAAGCTTCTAGATTGGTGACAAGGTTTGTGACTCATTAGTGCATTTAATTTAAAAGATGACTAGGGTTTATGATTCAATGTATGCAATTAATGATATGCAAGGTGTTTAGATGACTCATTCTTTTCATGATTGATCTTTATCTTATGGTTACCCTTCTCTTGTTCCTACACTCACCTCCCTCCTCCTTTAAAGTGGTCGGCCCTTGCTTGTGAGGAATCATGGTTGTTGTTTTAAAAAAAGATGATAGTTTTTGGTGTATGGAAATTTCATAGCTACTTTTATTCCATCACCCGATTCAAATGGCAACTTCATTAACCGTTCGTCCATGGCTTTGGACGAAGCGAGACAAAGTGTTCTACTCATTCTCTACATCAATCTTGGTTATCTCTTTTAGCAAACTTGATGACTGAGTTGCCTCGGGTCAGAGGCGGGAGCCCGTTTAAAAATCCGTTGACGTGGTGCCACCTGGACGAGCAGATCGGAGATCGACGAGATCGGAGCAGCCGCAACGGAGCGTGGGATGATGGTTAAGGAACGAAGGACTCAGATCGTTCGGTATAACCTTTCTACCCTCTTTGTAGTTTGGTAGTTTAGCAATAATGGCAGATCCGGGTTATAGTATACGATAGCACCAGTTAAAAAGTTTTTGTTCCGCATTTGGCGTCTGTTAGACGGCCGGGGCGCTACCGTAGACTTACAGTAGTATCAGAGCCTCGCCATTATGCTTTACTAACTTGTGCTAACGCGTTTAAAATATCGATCGAACGGAATTTTGAAAACTTCAATTCTCTGGGTTAAAGTTTCTGTCGATTTTTAAAAGGGTCTAAAAATTATTTTGCATATCACAGAAAATCGTACAGGCTTTTTTAAGAATACTGGTGAAATTTAATCAACTGTTGACTCCAAAGCGCCGCGGAACCGCCGCACAAACCCTAGTTTGGCCGCGGTTCCGCAGCCGTTTTAAATCTACAGTGAACCATTTTTCTACAGTAAGTTCTACACAGTAAATTGTGGTTTTTGGTATATTTCTTTTGGGCCCATATTTTGTTACTGTACAACAGATGTACGAGGGGCCCACTTCGGTAAGTTTTGTCGATCGAAATTTTAAACTTGTTAGTTTGCAGTACTTACATTATATCTCCGACCGGGAATGTCATTTGAGCGGTAAATTGCGTTTAATTGCTATAGTTCTTTTAGACGGATTTGCGAACGTGACATTCGCGTTGATGTTTTGTGTTGTGCTGTGATGTTGCGGATTTGTCGTGGTGGATAGCAGTATGCAATGGTAGTGCAGTTTGGATTTATTTGTACATTTGATATTGCAGGGCGAGCATCCAACATGTGGACTGCCGTCACTGCCTGTTTGTATAATATTCTTTTGGGGCACGACCGGGCTGAGGTCGATGTACCCGTTGTACATATTTTTCATTTCTGTATTAGGTTTTACCCCGCGACGGAGTGCATGGATAGCCGGGTTCTGGAGGGCAACGGGTCCGCATCTCATGGCTTTGAGAGGCAGAAGGGCCTCACTCTGGAATTGGCAGACTATTCGCCGCACTCGTAGGGGGTACAGGTTGACCCAAGGAGGGGTGCTCAAGCTACCGGATTCCGTGAAGTGTAGGGTGGTCCATTCACTTTGCTGCAGGGGGCTGCCTCGCTTCAGGTTTTGGCGGGTAACTTGCCGCACCCGTAGGGGTCTAGGTTTCATTGCACATGCTATCCACACGACCAGGGGAACGTCGGGTTTCAGCAGCGGCTCTGTGAAACTCGGGGATCCCAGATTATCTGTATTGTTCTGTGATACTTATTACTTTTCTGTAATGTTGCATATTATCACGCCTGGAGCGATTATTGTATATTGGTATATATACTAGTAGATGTTGTATATGTTTTGCACCCGCGCTAGTTCAGTCCCCGCTCCGTCGTTAGTTAAGTAACCTAACGGGTGATGACGGGACCCAGTGACGAATGCGGATGGAATATACGTACATTTTATTTTCGTTCTTTTCTGGTGTGATTAATTGATGGGACTGCGTTGATTCTGATCAATGCAAAGGAAAACAAACCTATTTGGCAGTTGTTGGAACAATTTTAAAATGTGTTATTACAAAGACGTTTCCTTTTGTTTTGCATAGCGATATTCGGTTGGAATATCCTGCACCTCATTCGACGAGGCAAGGGCCGATATCCCTTCACCGGGAATGACCCCTTGGGCAGAAGTTTGCGTCAGGGTAATAACTTCACTATAGTCGATTACAAGTTGCTTTGCATCGTGGTATTCAGTTGGAATATCCTGCACCTCATTCCATGAGGAAAGAGCCGAGATCCCTTCACCGGGAATGACCTCTTTAGCAAAGGTTTTCGCCACTATATTTTTTATAAAAAAGCTATCAGGTTCCTTCAACGATATCAAGTTCGTTACGTTAAAGGTTTTTCGCCAAAAACTAGCCGTAGCCCTCCGTCATTTCTTTTGGGTATCAGTAGTATTCAAGCTATGTATTTTAGCCAAAGTTAAGGCATAGTGTTTGGTAGCTGCTGGGTATTCATTTGTTGCATAGATAGATGAGTTGGTTTGGGACAGTCGTTCTGCTGATTGGCCAAAGTCAGGGGCATGTGCGGGTGGGTTCAAATTGACAAGATAGTAACGGGTAGAACTTGACATGTGAGTTATGACATTTTGACCAAAGCCAAGGTCATAAGAGCATGGGGCAAAAATCATATCGGGAGTTTCTAAAGAAACTGAAACTTGCCAAGTATGCGCATACCTTCTGGAGTGTGATAACGTGAGTGGATCCCGTCACGTTATCATGCGATGAGAGTTGGATCCCGATTCCCACTGATGAGTTGGTTTACTCTTCGGGTGATCCCGATTGATTCTTCTTTCAGGTTTGGAGGAGAATTTGACAGTACAGTGGGAGGTTTCCTGATTAGATAAAGTGATAACCATTCTGATCTAGGTTAGAGTGCACGCAGAGTGTTTCTTTTCTCTCTCTCTTTGGCAGCGACCTTTGACCGACCCTAGACTATGACTCAGTGACCAAGTTGACCGAACCTTCTTAAAATACTGGCTTTTGGATTGTCTGAGTTGCATAAGTTATTGCCACTCCTTCTTCTACCCTTTGCATTTCTCAGAACACCCCGTATTACTACGGATATCCACTTCCATTGGATAGATCCATCGTATGGTTATATACGAACTCGAAGGGACTTCTTCGAGGATGGATCCAGGTTCAGGAGAAATAGAATTGGTTTATTCAGTTGTCTTTTATTATCACCTTCTCTCAGGTTGCGAGGGCTCCTTGGTTTAGGAGAGTACACCTATTACGCTTATTGGATAGTCTTCTTCCAAACCATAGGCAGGTGCCGAAAGGTGGGGAATGAAGAAAACCAATTAGCCTAAGTAGGGTGTACAGAAGGTAATATGTAAAGACAAAATAAAGGGATTAGAAAGAGGGCAAAGTAAATTGCGACTGCTATCATTCACGACCAAACCGCGTACTTCATCGCCACTCCTATTTCACCTTTGCTTTTTTTCCCCAGTTCGGGAGAAAAAGAATAAGGTATTATTCAGTTTTCTTTTATCATCACCTTCTCTCAAGTTGCGAGTACTCCTTGGTTTAGGAGGGTACACCTATTATGCTTACTGGATAGTCTTCTTTCGAACCATAGGCTGGTGCCGAACGGTAGGGAAGGAAGAAATCCATTTAGCCTAACGATGGTGTACAGAAGGTAATGACTAAAGACAAATAAAGGGATTTGGAGAGATGGCAAAGAAATATACGGTTATAGTCATGAATTGGATTATGGAAGAGGCATTACTAGGAATACCAGGATACCCCTATGAAACATTTTCATGTTTCAGTGCATTGTTAAAGCAAAACTGTTTTCCCGATTAGATACTTACTCCAGGGTATGTATTTACCAGGTTTCATTCTCATATCTGTATGGTTTTACAGATGATGAGTGGGAGTAAGTTATTGGAAATTAGGTGATCATCCTCATTATATCGGAATTCATTGTAATTGGTGATATTTGAGGAAATCGCCTGGGTACAGTTTTCAACCTACGATGCACAGGTTTTGAGTTATTCAACTCAGCGGACTTATACAGAGTATTGTATGTTGTCCAAGTGTCCATCAGGACAAAGGGGTAGGTCCTCGTACTATGTTCTGCTTACTTGTGACTTCTCTAGTTTTTAGACAAGTGTTTCATAGAAATACAATGTCTATGTTTTGAGAAGTTGTGGGTATAAGAATAAAGTAGAGAACCATATATCGCAAGTATCGGGATTCTTCAAAGAGATCAAAGATGTAGATTCTTGTGATTAGTATTCAAGTAATGGTTTCGAGAAACTAGTTTCTCTTTCAGATTGCTCATAATTGGATGGATTCCTAAGTTGAGTAATACTGATTAGCCTTTTTCCATTAAATTGATATGCACTGGAGACAGTTGCATGATTTGAATCTGGTTCCAATTAAATAAGTGCCAAAGTTTCTATATTGGATATAGAATGGTTCATATCTTAACGATGTTAAGGTACGGGGAGTTGTCCGGCTTATGCTTAAAACCAGACTCTGGATAACTCAGGGCACGTTTCTGTAATGGTTGTTTGTGGGTTGACCCTGGCTATGACGAGGGTTGATTTTCTATCATTTGGAAGATCAATAGTGATATTGTTCTTGACTCGCCACAATTTTAGTAAAATGGATTTTTTCAGAAAACAGTAGTGGGAGTATGGTAGAACTGGAAGTGATTCCAGAACCGCAAACGATTACGGAAAATTTAATAGGACCTAAAGATTCAATAAGGTTTGACATTCCATTAGCCACTCCGCAGACATGGTGGGTAACCTCAGACACCCGAGAGGTACTCCGGTAGCCTCAAGGACGGTAACAGGGAGGTTCTTATGTACCAAGACTTGACACTACTGTTGTTCCAGGCTATGAGACCCGGCAGGAGGTTAAGTATAGCGTCGTTCTAAACTCGCTTTAAAAGTGCACGTATATATTATTCTGCCAGAGGGTTGTTGTGGTCAGTGGGAGCAGCGGAAGCATAGTGGGCAAGTAGCTTATGTCTATTTATAGACTAGAGCAGATATAGCGGAGATAGATCATCTAATTTTTGATGTGACAGTCATAGGTTTGACTTCATCAGAATAGGGGATGAATCTGTTAAGAAGGTAGTAGGGTGTGATGTCATGGTATTTGGATGACATACACAGAGTAGGAAGTAAAATTTCTATACTACGATCGGTTGTACTGTGGTCGTCACACAGTTGTTTCTCCAGACAGGATATGGATATAATATATGACATTCTGGTTTCTAGATCTATGGTTTTAGATCTACATTGGGGTAGTTTCCCTATATGGGTACTTTGACAGTATTCTGATAGTTTTTAGAATAGTTGACTCCTGGCATAGTGGTGTACCTGCAGATGATGGAGTCACCCTCTCTAAAGGTGTCTTACAGACTAAAGGGGAGAGGGATGTGCATGATTGGCAGATCACTTGCTTAGGCAATTGAGTCAATCGTGAGATGTCAAGTGCCACACCAGATGTTGTTTTTGCACTAGATGCGATATGTTTGTATTAATCCAATCCTGGAGAAACATAAGGAAGCGGTTTTAGAACATAAGTGCATGTTCTACGGATTTGATGACGGCAGCCTCCATCGGGAGACGATTATCATTCCAGGCTTCAAAGGTGACATGGATGACAGAGTGATTGTCAGAGTTATAGTTTTCCCTCTGACGAGGGATAGTATTATGGACAGGTGGTCCAAGAGGATACTGTGGGAGGCATGGTGCTGGATACTGATTAGGTTCAGTTATCGATACAGTCTAAGAAGTTTGGATTTGGAGTTCATTTATGAACTAGGTCCCATCAGATATCCAGACATATTCTAAGACAGGTATTACTCGATTCGGGAGATGGCTTTCTCCGCGAACTTGAGATTAAGAGAGACATAGAAAGAAACATCAAGGCGGATCCACTCACTGAGGCTATTTCTCGAACACAATAGTTTTACAAACGGGCTTTGTGAAACTGATTAGTAGAGGAGTTGGATGCTCATTTTCACACGGGCTGTGAGTATGCGACATCGCAATAATTAGCCTTAAGTGCAAGTGGGAGATTGTTGGATATAGTGCCCTCAAAGTCAATTATTGGATCGCAGGCACGTGATTGCAATGATTGCAGAGGACCTATACCGGTAGGACAGTCTTACTCGAGATGATAGTATGCTATCTGATTTGCCTTTATCAGTCGTGTATAGGTTCAGGTGACTGATCACTGTTACACTTTGATAAAGCCCTTAGGATCTTGCTTTACTACCAACAGTATGATGGCGATCATATACGTGAGAGTTGGGTGGTTTATAGGCATATCCTTAATTGTGGTCCCTAGTCGTGGGAGTTTCGAGACAGGGCATCGATATTCCGGAGTAGACTAGTGTATACAGTCGAGACCCCGACGAGGGGCGGTGGCCGGTCTCACAAGCCACTGGTGTCAGTTGGATCACCTAAGATGTATACAGGTGCTCATTGGGTTATGAGTACACCGGATAGGACTCGCCGGGAACCTGCTAGTTGGTATTATACCTATCGTCAGATAGCAGTTCCCTGGTGACATGTGTACAGGTCAGTTCATCAACCTGAGGTCGTCATTTGTCTCGTGTGAGTTCCTACTGTGATTTGATTTCTACCCTACCACGGCTCAAAGGAGTCGTACAAATAGGTATTTTTTGGGTACAGTCCCGAGCCACATGGAGGCAAGTGAGCGGATCGGCAGGGGATTCGTCTCTCCCGGTATTGGGGGTGAGATCGTGCTGTGTCTAGGAGAGCCATTACACAAAGCCCACGGCCGTGGCAGGAAATTTACTGGTAGGTACTCCAGTAGTATCTCAGGGTGTTTTTGGGCTACACTCCGACACGACTTATACTGCTATTGGGGGTCTGACGTTACCAGCCCTCTAGGCCGATATGCGATACTCATAGACGAACGGACCGGACTGTATATACATTGTCACTGTTAGGCTCAGTAGGGTTTGCGGATGAGTTCGCTCATCGGCCTCCCTTGAGGTCAGTACATGGCCAGCCGTTACGCACAGCTAGTGCCGCTGACGGCTTGTAGTTAAACCCACTGCCAGGGTACTGACGAGTCATTAGAGTCCCCCACAGATAGTTTCCTAAGTTCGGGCGAAACGTTGTAGAGGCCGTATGATTTTATGGCAGGGTTCGGAAAATACACGTGCGTTTACGCACGTGTCATATTTTGGGCAGATAATACTGGTGGGCTTTGGTTTAAACCGGATCCGAGTATTATACTGTATAGATATAATATCTTTGTCTAAGTTACATTTGTATTCGGTTGTAATACAAATGCGGGTGTGTTTATACTGTTACAGGGTTATCCTGAAATTCGTTTCGGGATCGCTTTTGGAAGTTGCCAGTTTCCAGTTTCCAGTTTTCTATTACCCGTATTAAACATTCGGTTAAATACGGATTTATCTTTTGTTGAGGTGAGTCATGAGTGTGGAAGGTTCTAGAAGCTTCTAGATTGGTGACAAGGATTGTGACTCATTAATGCATTTAATGAAAAGGATGACTAGGGTTTATGATTCAATGTATGCAATTAATGATATGCAAGGTGTTTAGATGACTCATTCTTTTCATGATTGATCTTTATCTTATGGTTACCCTTCTCTTGTTCCTACACTCACCTCCCTCCTCCTTTAAAGTGGCCGGCCTTTGCTTGTGAGGAATCATGGTTGTTGTTTTAAAAAAAGATGATAGTTTTCGGTGTATAGAAATTTCATAGCTACTTTTATTCCATCACCCGATTCAAATGGCAACTTCATTAACCGTTCGTCCATGGCTTTGGACGAAGCGAGACAAAGTGTTCTACTCATTCTCTACATCAATCTTGGTTATCTCTTTTAGCAAACTTAATGACCGAGTTGCCTCGGGTCAGAGGCGGGAGCCCGTTTAAATATCCGTTGACGTGGTGCCACCTGGACGAGCAGATCGGAGATCGACGAGATCGGAGCAGCCGCAACGGAGTGTGGGATGATGGTTAAGGAACGAAGGACTCGGATCATTCGGTATAACCTTTCTACCCTCTTTGTAGCTTGTTAGTTTAGAAATAATGGCAGATCTGAGTTATAGTATACGATAGCACCAGTTAAAAAGTTTTTGTTCCGCATTGGCGTCTGTTAGACGGCCGGGGAGCTACCGTAGACTTACAACTGCTACTTCGTCTCGAGTGTGTCCCACTGTTCTTAGATTGCTACCCTACCACGGCTTAAAGGAGTCGTGCAAACAGGTAGCAGTTGGGTGTAGTCCCGAGCACTTGGAGGCAGTAGTGGTTAGACAGTATTCGTCTCTCCCGGTATTGGGAGATGATATCGCACTGTGTCAGAGAGCCATTACGCAAAGTCCCTGGCCAGGGCAAGCGAGATTTACTGGTAGGTTCCAGTAGTTTCTCAGGGTGTAATGAGCTTCGCTCCGACACGACTTATACAGCTATTAGGGGACTGACGCTTGCCGCCCCCTAGGCTTGATATGCGATAGTCTTAGACGAACAGACCGAACTGTATGAAGATTGTCACATCAGGCTCAGTGGGAGTTCGGACGAGTTTACTCATCGGCCTTCTTATCGACATCTACCTGGGGACCGTTACGTACAGCTAGTGTCGCTTGTGGTCTGTGGTTAAACCCACTGCCAGCGTAGTGTCGAGTCTTTAGAGTCCCACACAGAGAGTTTCCCTGCTCCAGGCGAAGCGATATAGAGGTCGTATGGTTTTTATGACAAGGGTTCGGACGCATACGTGTGTTTGCGCACGTACGACTTTTCGGACAGTTTTTACTAGCCGGCTTTGGTTTAAGCCAGATTCTAGTAACGGGTTATTGGATTTATACAGTCTAAAGTTTTTCCGTGTTTTCACGGATTGTAGGGGCGTTCTCGTAATTTTTCGGGAAGCTTCTAGAAGGAAGATGGCATGGAGGGTAAGGTGGCATTAGCATTTAATGAATTTGTGACTCACTTAGATGAATCATTCAAGTGAGTTAATGAAGCATTTATTGCTTAATGACTCACTTGAAGATTCATTGTATCTATTTAATGAAGCATGGTGATAATGCATTTGATTTATTCATTTGATAAATCTTTATGCTTCATTATATATTAGAAGTGAGAAGGATTTTCATTCACTCTCATGCTTATCTTCTCTCTCCTCAAGCTCTCTCTTGAAACCCTAATCCTCCCCTCTCATGTGTTGAGATCAAGGATTAGCTAGACTAATACATCCATAACCTCATTCTATATCCCCTAGGTAGCTTAGATTAGCACTTTAAGCAACCTAGTTATCTCAAGTTAGAGATTAAGCTTGGCGTAGGAGCTTTCGGGTGGATCGTCTTTGACTCGAGGAGGCCGTTGAGGTGCCGATGTTCCAAGGAGCCTACGAGGAGTGGAGGACAGAGATGAAGACCCGAAGGACATGTAACGTGAGGTATAACTTTGAATCCGAGTAGTTAAACCTCTAGCATATAGTTAGCAATGGTTTAGATAACGATTCATGCGCTCAAGTCCGTGTTACGAAGCTTTGATAATCGTTTTTCATATATTCTGCCTCCCTGCAAGTTCGTGGGGTGCATGACATGGACTTACACATACAAATTTTTATATGAATGAAAAAGAAAAACTCTCATCTCACGCAAAAGCCCCGGCTATTCAATCACAACGATCCAATATAGCATATCACAGCAACACATAACATCACATGTCATCAACGCAAGTAAATATACGTATCCCAATTGTCATTGACGTATAACAACGAAACCGGAGATACACCACATACTATACTTACGATCGCAGAAAAGAAATAAAAACTATAATAATTAGAATCCGCAACCTCCTTAGACATCATAAATCCAAAATATCACATACTTCGGATTTCATGCCTAACCATAAAAATTCCTTAGACATCATAAATCCGGAATATCACATATTCCGAATTTCATACCTATCGTTATAAACCCGGCATTTAAGTCTCAAATTGAAAACACTTTTCAATAACCAGTCGGGCAATTCAATAAGATTTTGACAACTGATCGAATGCTCGTCTGAAACATTAGCAGACGGCCGCACCCCCGATGCCATCGACGAAGTGCACTTAGGCGGAATACCGCGGCCGTGAGCACCCGAGCGGATGCTTTTGGCAACGGGGTTCTCCTACAGTCACATAGTCTGGGCGATGGGGCGTGACTATCTATTAGTGTTACCGAGCGAGTGTTCGTGTACTATACACGATTGCGACGGAGTTATCAAAACCCCATGACAACCGATCGATGAGACTAAATTGCTAGATTTACAATTTACTAAATAGTTTTCACAAAACCAATTATTGTGAATTCCAAATATTGTATCACATATCACAGATATCTAGACGATATTAAATATTTTGATCGATTCATAAAATACCCAGAAATTATAGAAACCTCAACAACTTGAGTCTCACTTAAAATGCCCAGAAAACTCAGAATAAGGAAATGGAGCAGCGGTAGAAAATTCTCCCCATAATTCCACATGTTGCGGTGGAATCGTGGCTAAACAAGCGTTGAGAATGTTCTTTTCCTCCATACACCAAGAACATCTCCTTAGTCCTTCTCAGGTACTTGAGAATGTTCTTTACTGCTATCCAGTGCTTCTCCCCTGGGTTTGACTGATACCGGCATACCATGCTAAGTGCGTAAGCAATATCTGGTCTGGTACACAACATCACATACATTATAGAGCCTACCGCAGAAGCGTAGGGTATAGATGTGATACGAGCCCTTTCCAAACATGTCTTGGGAGACATCCCTTTTGGAGAGGGTGATTCCATGACAAGCCGGTAGACTACCGTGCTTTGAATCATCCATACTAAATATTTTCAGCACGGTGTTGATTTACCTTGACTTTAAAAGTCCCACTATCCTTTTTGATCTATCACGATTGATATGGATCCCCAGAATGTAGTTGGTATCAACCAGGTCTTTCATGGAGAACTTCTGTGATAAGAATCCTTTGACTGATTGTAGTATAGGAATGTCATTTCCTATCAAGAGAATGTCATTCACGTACTCAACGAGAAATTCCATAGTTCTTGCTACAATCTTACTATAAATGCATGGTTCATCTGGATTTTTGATAAAGTCGAATTCTTTGACCGTCTCAATAAAAACAGATGTTCCAACTCCATGATGCCTGCTTTAGTCCATAAATGGACTTAAGCAACTTGCACACTGTACCACTGCTCCAACTCTGATTGAAACCCTCTGGCCGATCCATATAGACAGACTCTTCCAAATTACCATTTAGAAAAGCCGTCTCTACGTCCATCTGCCAGATCTCAAAATCTTTGAAGGCATCAATGGCAAGAAGGATCTGAATGGATTTGAGCATAGACACTGGAGAAAATGTTTCATTATGGTCCAAACTAGGTTTCTGATGAAAACCTTTTACAACAAGTCTAGCCTTATAGGTTTCAACCTATCCATCCACACCAATCTTCTTTCTGAAGATCCATTTGCAGCCTACGGGTTTTACCCCTTCTGGAGCAATGTTCAAATTGCATACTTTGTGTTAGTAAATATGTATGCCCTAGAGGCCATTATTGATGATATAGTAGATACTTGGACATATATATAGAGGACTTTCTTACTCGACATGATAGTATGCTATCAGGTTACCTTTATCTTAACATGTAGACTGATATTTAAATTGTCTTGCTCTCACATATTGATAAAGCCCTTAGGATATGTACTTGACAACCAGGATTATGATGAGATCATACTAGTGGGGCCAGGGTGGTCCACAAGTATATCCTTTAATCAGTTCCTATTCATAGGAATATCGAGACCAGGGCATCGATATTCCAGTGTAGACTAGTGTGTACGTTTCTTGTCCCTTAGAGGGTGATGGTTGATCCCACAACCATTGGTGTGTGATATCAAAGATTGTACACAGGTACTCATTGAAGAATGGGTACACCGAACAGGACTCACTGAAGACTCCTATATGGTAGTATACCTATCGTCAGATAGCGGTCCTCTGGTGACACTGGTACAGGTTAGTCTGTAGACCCGAGATCGTTATAAAGTCTTGTGTGGCTCCCATTGTGCTTTTGATTTCCTCCCTACCACGGCTCAAAGGAGTCGTGCAAACAGGTGGATTTTGGGTACAGTCCCGAGTCACATGGAGGCAATGAGCGATAGGAGGGGTTTCGTCTCTCCCAGTATTGGGGATTGATGTTGAGTTATACTCGATTGGCTATAACTGGAAGTCCCTGGCTAGGGCTGCTGCTGAGATTTACTGATAAGAGTTATCAGTAGTTTCTCAAACTGTTATAGGCCAGACATCGGCATGACTTATCACGTTACCGGGGACTGACGTTTACAACTCCTAGACATGATATGTGACATATCAGACGAAGAGACCGGACTGTACGGTAGTGTTACTGATAGGCTTCATGGAGAGTATGGATGAGCTTGCTTGTTGATCTTCATATCGCTCAATACCTGGGTAGCCGTTACGTCCAGCTAGTACCTTTGACGGCTTGTAGGTGATTGATGTGATCATCGCCTACTGCTGGCATATTGACGAGTCTTTAGAGTCCCACACAGAAGTTTCCTGGTTCGAGCGAAATGAAGTAGGGCAGATATGTTGATATGTGCGTGGGCCTGATTAAATATGAGTATGTGATACCGTATTATAATCTAGCAGTTATCTGTTATCGGTTCGGTTATATGTGATATAACCAGACTGTCGAATCAAGTGTTGATTTGATAATGTGATATACAGATGAATGATATTAGTCGGTCATATATGATATAACCAGATTATTAAATTAAATGTTGATTTAATAATGTGATATATACTATATGTGATATAATTATATCTTAAATAATATCATCAGCTCACTAATTATTCTTCATTATATATATATTAATATATATGATATATATATATATATATAATAGAGCATGGCTTGATTTTCTATTTTTGAGAAAAATAGAAAAGAGGTGGAAAATGAGAGCATGGTTGCAAGCATGGGCTTTATTCATAGTTTATTCATCTTGACTCACTATTCAAGCATGGTTGCAATTTTATATTGCAAAATTCCATGCTTGAATGAGTGGGGGTCAAGAGTTGTCATTCAATTTTTGCTCATTCTCAACACTTAGCCATTTTTCTTTCTTTGCTCCCATGGTTACTCTCTAGCTTCTTCTTCTTCCTCAATCTTATGGTTCAAGTTTCAACCCTCACATGTGATGTGAACCATGAAGTTTGAACACAAACTAGTAAGCAAATTAAACCCCTACTTCACCATCACACATTAGATTAGCAATTTGATGAGGAGTGTTGCATTCACTAATGAGATTAGTGAAGGGTTAGCTTGAGCTTGTGGACTTCGGATGGATCGTCTTTGGCGCGAAGATCACGAAAGAGGTTTGTTCAACTCGAAAAGGAGCCTAGTAGAGTCGCGTGGACTTCAACCCGGAGCTATTGAAGAGAAGGACTCGAACTACAAAGGTTGTATACTCTTTTCTTTTCTTGAGTTAATCACATCACAAAGGCAAACCCTTAATAATCTAGTAAAGATCTTGTTAGTCTAACTTAGCACCTAATAAAAATTTGAATTTGGCATGCTTGATGCCTCTAGAATCCCATGGTGGTGCTAAGGCCGACTTTCATGGTATCAGAGCCAAGCTAGAACATTAGGATAACTTGTAGCGATGTTAGAAATCCGCCGTTTTTGTCGTGCAAAAACTGCCTATAAAACCAGTTTCGAAATTGATGTTTTGAGTTGTTTGCACACCCCGCGGGCTCACGGTTTGAACCGAGAAGCCGCGGGGTGGAGCGTGCGCACCCCGAGGACACCCCGGGGGGACCGTGCAGGGTTCCTTAGGTCACCACTGGGTTTCGGAAGGCATCGACCATGCCATTTAAAAAAAATTGGCGCGCTAAAGAACCCTAACCTAGAATCTTAACTAGAGAATTAGACAAAACTAATATGTAAATATCTTTACAACTAAGTGAACAAGGAATACAACATTTGTAGACCGGTCCTTAATTATACATTAACTAATATTTGCTTATCGTGCAGTAGTCCCTTCGCTCCAAGTAGTGAACTCCCGGACTCTAGAAAGGCTCCACAAGATGAAAGGATCAAACTTGTTTGAAGTCTTCGAGGCCGAAGATGCTCTACGTCGAGGAGACACCAACTCAAGCTACCTCTTCACTAATATGGAATTAGTGAAGCAAACACCCTAAACTAAATGACTAATCTAGTAGAGGATGATGAAGTAGGAATTTTGCTCACTTTAGAAATATTTTTCTCACTCATTTTCTTCACCTCCCAAAAAGCTAGAGAGCTAGAGGAAGGAGATGAAGAAAAGCAACCATAGAAAAGCTCTAGTGTAGAATGGGAACCATGGGTGAGTTAATATCATATACTAACTCATGTAGAGACTAAACCATGGCTAATCATAATGGTTAGGTTAATAAATATTTTAAGTAAAACAAAATTGGTGGACTTAGTCAATGATTCTACAAGCTTCCATTAAGCTTCAACCATGACTAATTTCCACTCAATTTTAAATTGCTTTAAATAAATAAAACCCTTGATTATGTTAAGCATGGTGTGAGTCACATACACCTATGTCACATGTATCATCTAGCATGACACGAAAAAATGTACATTAATATATATCATATATATACTAAATGCACAAGTGAGAAAAAGAAATGCTTAAGTAAGCAAATATTAGTTAATGTAAATTAATATATCAAATATATAATTATACATTAAATTATTAAATCAATACTTGATTTAATAATCCGGCTATATCTCATACAACCGACTAATATCAAATGTATCAACTTATCAAATCAATACTTGATTCGACAGCCCGGCTATATCACATATAACCGACCGATATCATATATCGCGAGGGTAGAATGCGGTATCACATACGCGCATTAATCTCGGTCCCGCACATATCACATATGTGCCCCTACTTCATTTCGCTTGAGCCAGGAAAGCTCTGTGTAGCACTCTAAAGGCTCGTCAATACGCCGGCAGTAGGTAGTGATCATATCAGTCACCCACAAGCCGCAAGCGGTCTGCTAAATGTAACGGCCAACCGGGTATTGAGCGATCAGAAGGTCAACAAGCAAGCATGCTCATACTCTTGTGAATCTAATCAGTAACACTATCGTACAGTCCGGTCTCTTCGTCTGATATGTCGCATATCACAGCCTGCGGGTGGTAATCGTCAGACCCCAATAGCTTGATAAGTGTCACGCCCCGCTTCCCAAAATACGAAATACAGGGGTGACAAGGCCAGCCATGCTCCTGCGATCAAGGAAAAATCCTGTCGTAGTCACATTTTGGTTTCTAGAATTATATGGTAATCAGTAAAATACAATACGGGTAAAGAGAATGCAGTCATTAAAACTATCGGATATAGAGAAATCTTAGCTCAATGGAAGTAAATAAGAGGGCAACTAAGCAGGGATATCAATGGAGAAATGTAACTGGTTTACTGGTCTGGATCTTCACGGTCTTCTCGAGATCAGACGAATCCGCCTCTATCACTGAGCATGCATACTCAGGTCGTCAGGGCGACACAACAACAATATTATAATAGTATTAATGAGGCAAGAAAAATAAAAGTAATAATGATGGAGATAATAAATGCAGGCAATCGATATGTCAATATACAAATGCAATGTATGATCTGTGTCCCTATCGGTCTCTAAGTCACTTTGAAATCGAGTTATGGAAAAGAGTGATCATGTTTAACGAGAGTCTCGTACGTACCCGAGACTACGGCCCATGATGCCCGGGACATAACTCTGTCAGCCGGACCGCTAGGTCCAACCTAATATATAAGAGTCGCTGTTCGAATGATCATCCTCTAAAATCACTGACCTCACTAAATACAATTTCCTTTCCACTTCGATTTCTCCCTTTTCCCCAGGTTTCACTATCTATGAGTATGGGCTAGTTGTGTACAAGTACGCATCAATAACACGGTTTTATACACTATTCACTGTATTGTCACTATCACGAACCATTCATTTTTCACTGGCGTATTTGACACTCCTAAACCGATAACACTCACGCTCGACAATGCATTGTACACTGAAACTTAATAATGACACGTACTATCGCTAGAGGTATTACTGTCGGGTATAATATGTGCATTTATGCCGCTAAACAAATCATGTGCAATGCAAGTTATTATGCGTCTTATGAACTTATAAAAATCGCATTAAATCATACGTTCAGAATTAAGTAAAATGATACAAAAGTGGTAATAATTAAACTCATTCGTAAGTTCAAAGAAATTAGTTTCAAGTCAATCGGGTTTCGGGTTCGCAAATTACAGTCGTTTCATTTTAAGTGTTCACTGCTGGAAATTAAGTTCCCGAACTGAAAGTCCATTTCGTAACACAGTTTTCACCCTGTTGGGATCAAAATTAGGCGACGCTACAGTTGATCAATATTTAGGTTTATCAGTTAGATTTCCAACTCACTAGATGGATTGATAATACCCATAGTGTACTGGAAGTTATGCATTATATAATTGGGGTATACATTCTGTCCCTGCTTGGGACTGCCGTATGTACTGATGGTTTAAAATGTGATTAAAATAGTAAACGATGGTAAAAATGAATGAAATCACTTCCAATAGTTAGCTAATAGATTTATCTTCTCTGCGGTATAGGGTTCCGCATAATAACATTTTCACACAGAAACGTGGAAGCATTTCAATTCGAGTATCGACAGCCAAAGCTGCTCTGGACTGCAGTCCAGAGCTGTAATTCTCCCTTATTTTCATTATCATGACTCATTAAAATTTAATGGAAAAATTTATATTACAGTAGGTTATGACGTTAGATTTGATATGAATCCTGAAACGTCACAATCCGAACCATACATAATTTATTATAAATTTTACGAGTTAGCATGTAGGAAAAATTTCAGATTTTACGACGGAAATCGGGAGTACCATTTTATGTGTGCAACGACGCTATCTTGCAACCAAATTTCTACATGATATTCATTATCCTTATATGAGTTCATTAAACCTAAATTCCTCTAATTTAAAATAGGTTTTAGTCTAGAATATGTTCGAAACTAGCTTAATTAAACGGTTATCGATGAATAGTTGATTTCTTACTTAACAAGCATGAGAATTGAATCATATGAATTATGAGCGTTTTCAAACACGGGTTAAAAGTCACTAAATGGATTAATTCATTAAAAGCAATGACGCAGCCTCATAGTAGCAAATGATTCGATTACAGTATTCAATTCAAGCATAAAATCATAATGTAACTATTTAACTAATATATTGTATAGCATGTAAAAGCAAGTGGAATTCACTTTCCTGAAGACGATGATGGAGGCCCACAACAACGGTACACACAAGGCTGCACACGGCTACGATTCGGGCTTGGCCTCGGCGAAGAATACGGAACTTCATGGCGGCTAGGTGTTGCGGCTGCGGCTGCAGTGAGAAGGTGTCGGTGGGGGCTGTCGCTGGTGTTGTTGAGGTCGGTAGAGAGAGGTGTGGAGGCGACGGGGTCGAAGCTCCGGTGAGGTGATCGGTGGTGAGTGCAGAGGTGAAGTTGGGCTGTAGGTTCGAAGGTGGCGGGGTTGCTCGGAGTTGGGTCTTCGGGGAGGAGTAGGAGGCGTGGGCTTCAGAGAAGAAGGCGAGGAGGGCGGTGTTGGGTTGTGAGGTCGACGGCGAGGCGAGCTCTGGCGAGGAGGGTGCAAGCGCGAGTTGCAGGGGTCGGGTTCTTGGGTTATGCAGGGGTTCGAGTTCGGGAAAAGGGGGAGAGAAGGAAGGAGAAGGAGGTAGGGTGGTCTAGGAATGGCCGACGACGGCGAGGAGAGGTCGGCGAAGAGGACAGAGGTGACGATGGGTGCAGGCGTGCTGGGTTTCTTGGATTGAGGTCACGATGGGTTTTGCAGGGAAGAGGAGTGGAGATGACGATGAGAAGATGGTCGAGGAGGGGAGGAAGAGAAGTCGACGCGACGGCGATGACGACGTGTGGGTGAAGGCGAAGGCGTGGGTAGGGTTAGGCGGCAGGAACAAGTGAGGAAAGGAGGGAAGAAGAGAGAGGTGAGAATAAAGAGAAGGGAGGTGAGAATAGAGAGATAGAGGCTGAACGCGAGATGAGAGAGAGAGAGAACGTGGGTGAGATGAGAGAGAGAGAGAACGTGGGTGAGGATTTAAAAAAATAATTAATAGAAAATTTTAAGAAGAGAGAGTAAGAACGCAGGTTTTAAAGTATAATAAAGGAAAATTTATGAGAGAGTGTAATGGGGATTTAGTATAGAATAATTAGGTTTTATTAGGGAGTTAAAGAGATGGATTGGATAGGGTTTGGATATATTTATTTTGAATTTTGAAATTTGAGAAGGTATCTGTTGGGTAAAAAGAAGTGAAGGATCATTGAGCTTGTTGGGCTTGGGCTCAAGAAAAAATTTAGAAAGAAAAAGAGTGGGATTAAATATAGACTTGGGCTTATAGTTTTAAGCCTTAAGTTTGGTAAAAGAGATAGGGAAAACTATTTATTTAAATACGGATTTAAATACAAAGTGAGACCGGTTATTACAACAAGTCATGCCGATGTGAGGCTCATAACGGTTCGAGAAACTACTGATAACACTTACCAGTAAATCTCAGCAATCCTGATCAAGGATTTCCTGTTATGGACAATCGAGCATAGCGCAACATCAACCCCCAATACTGGGAAAGACGAAATCCCCTCCTATCGCTCATTGCCTCCATGTGACTCGGGACTGTATCCAAAAACCACCGTTTTGCACGATCTCTTGAACGTAGTAAGATGGAAATCAAAGTACAGTGGGAATCACACAAGACTCTATGACGATCTCGGGTCGACAAACTAACCTGTACCAGTGTCACCAGAGAACTGCTATCTGACGATAGGCATAATACCATCTAGGAGTTCTCGGCGAGTCCATTCAGTGTACCCAGTCTCCACTGAGCACCCGTATACCATCTCTGATGTCAAACACCAATGGATGTGGGATCATCTATCGCCCATCATATGGGTCGAGAAGCGTATACGCTAGTCTACTCTAGAATATTGATGCCCCATCTCGATACTCCCACGACTAGGAACAATTGAAGGATGTACTTACCGACTACCCTTACCCCACTAGTATGATCTGCGTCATAATCCTGGTAGTCAAGTACTCATCCTAAGGGCTTTATCAACATGTAATAGAGAGACAATAAGTGTACATGTTAAGATAAAGAGCAATTAGATAGCATACTATCATGTCGAGTAAGAAAGTCCTCCCTATATATATATCCAAGCATCCACTATAATATACATCTGTTCATACCATAATATTGCATTATTACATTCCCCATTCTTATTCGTTTTATAAATAAACAGGTGCTTTTGACGCATGTCTGCTATATTTTACAGGTTACAGGTTCTTGGATCTAAAATAGTGAAAAAGATAAAAGATGATGTGAAAGTGAGACTTTGACCAACAAACAGAGAATCTTGATCAAGCCTACACAAAGATCAATACAAAGCAGCGCAAGGTTCCAGACTTCGTCACGAAGCAACGGTAAAAGTCCACTACAATGTTCACTGGAGATCTGGAAGAGAACGAGAAAACATTATGAGAAAAGACATGCAGAAGCAGGAATTACTAGTCAAGAAGAGCCAGCAGCAGAAAACATAAGGCCCAAGCCCACTGTTTGACCGCGGAACCGCGTCCAAACAGGGCCTGGGGCCGCGGTTCCGCGGTGAAGTAAAGCCCGTGATGGAATAAATTTTTACCAAAATTTGGTTGCGGCGTTGACTAGTCTACTGAGGGTTAATTTGGTAAATGTAGACGTGCGAATCAGTTGTAACCTAGGGTTTCTATCTCTTATAAATAGAAGCTCAAATCATTGTATGCCTCCCTATGCCTCTTTCTATGAATAAAATTTAGATTTCTTTTGGAGAGCATCGATGCCTCTTTTCAATTCATCTATTCAGATCTGACAACCCTGCGTAAATGTTTGGAGAGAGCCATCTGTAAAGTAAGTAATTAATTTCAATTCTTGCCCTATGTAATTTTTCATTCTCTGCCCTAGGTTAAATTTAATTCCTTGCCTTAGTTAAATTTAATTCCTTGCCCTAGATTAAATTTATTATCTGCCCTAGTTAGATAAGATCTTTAATTCAATTGCCCTAAATTAATTTAGTTTTTAGATTTAATTAATCCATTCACACCGTTCGGAATTAACTCGTAAGAGCGATTAGGAAATTCACAACATCCCTGTGGACCGACCCGTACTCACCGGCTAGCTACATGCGACGTCGTTCTTGATTGCGGTAATAGATAGTTTTTGAGATAAATCAAATGGCGCCGTTGCCGGGGATGACGTGTTATTTTCTTTTTGCAATTTCGGGTTAATCTAAAATTAAAAAAAATCATAAAAATCTGAAAAACCAAAAAAATATAAAAATATATCATCTGTTATTTTTGGGAAGGGTGTTTTTGTGTGAATTTTGCAGAATCTACGAACAAATTCGGATCTGGAAATCTACAGAGATCAAAACAGCAAATATCAATCCGAACAAACAGAGGAATATCACAATAGACAACAGAAGAAATTTAGAGGACCGAGTCAACAAGAAGAATCGCGGTGATCTGGTCCAAAAAAAAAAACATCCGAAGCGACCAACACGCGGCGGAACCGCCGCGCGACCCCCATTCCGGCCGCGGAACCGCCGCGCCCTGGTGACATCACCAGAAAAAAAAAACAATTCCGCCACTGCAAATCTCTGTGAGTTTTCTCTCTCCTCCTCTGCAAATCTCCGATATATCTTTTGAAAAATCTCCTGCAGGATTCTTTGCGCTTAAAAAAATCTTTCCCCTTCCAAATAACAATCTTGTGCAGGATTCTTTGCGCCGCGCATAAAATAAAAAGATTTGATTACAAGTGATTTTTTCTGTTTTGGATATCTTTAAAACTGACTTTAAGGGGTTTTTGACCAATTCAAATTGGGTGGGGATTTTATCACCCATCCCAGGACCCCAGAAATCACATAAGGCATTTGCATTTACCATATCTTAATTAAAAAATACTAGACTCAGCCCTAAGGAATTCAAGCTCAATAGGACAGAGGACTAGTTATAGGCATCGACCGTTTATCCTAACCTGACTTTGCAGTGTCTAGGCAAGTGTGTCTAAGGCAAGTGGTTACTTAATTAGGACCACTACTTTTGTAGTGGGGAGCCTCCCACTTACCTGGCACTTACCTGGCCGCAATTGGCGGTGAAGAGGCGGTTTGAGGTCCTATTTCTAGCCCTTTGGAACAGTTAGGAGCTGTCTAGCTGACCTAGGTGACCCTAGATCTAAGCCTGATTGTGCAATTTTGGTTGATCGAAAGTGTGTCTTAGCTCTTTTCTCGAAAATCTTTTTGCAAACAGTTCTAAATAAAGAGAAAAAGGAAAAAGGAATTTTTTTTAAAAGACTTGCAACTTTTGTCGCTAAGAAATCCTTGCACCACCTACCTACTTTATCTTCTCTTTCTTCTATCATGGGTACCCCACATCACAAATCTCTTGCTGAACTTTGGTATCCCGAACCTAACTTTGCCTCGTACATCAATTGTTTCGGTCGATTTAAGGAAGATCCCTCCGTGCCCAAAATTTCTTTGAAAGATCAAATAGAAGCGTCTAGGAGAAACAGTTTGACTTTGCAACCCAGTTTGTGTCAACCTTGTCAACCTTCACCACCTTCGTACGTTGACACCACTTTTCTAAGTCCTACTGTAACTCCTAAACCGATGTCCATTGCTGAGCATATTGCTCAATCTCGTAGCCGATCTTTTACCCCTCTCAACACATCTAGTTCTAGGAATCAACAAGTCCATCCACATTTTTATCCACATGTTGATCCTACTCCTGTCCAACCATCCACTTCCTACCAGTCCTACCCGACTTTCCCACCTTCACTAGACACTGTTTCTACACAGCCATTAGGGAGTTTCACGTATCCAAACAGTTTTGAATTTTTTACCGAAACCCCTTCACCACCCATGTCTAGTTTGGAACAGTCGTTGGCAGCTTATATTGCAGCAACAAACAAAATGACTAGGAATGTGGAAGCGTCCATGGCCGCCCTTATGCAACCTAGTGAACAGGCAGGTAGTTTCCAACTAGCTCCAAATTTTTCAATGTATGAGGAGGCGGTTGGACAGAGTGAGAATTTGAGAGGAGCGAGTGAGTTCTACACATTCCCAAATCAGACCTACCCTTACCAAATTGAAGCCCACAACTCCGGTTTTCCATCGATTGTCCCAAATGATTCACCAGTTGAAAATAAAAATGAGTTGTGTGATTTTGTAGTGCTTGATTTGCCAAATTGTGAAGAATCCCTTTCGAGTGAAACCACACTTAATCCTTGCGATCTTTACACCTCCACTATAGAACCTAAATCGATAAATATCCATGCTTTTGATGAGGTGTCAGAAAAAATTGATTTTCACTTGATTGAGGATATAGACGCCGGGAATATTATGGATGATGAACCCGTAGATTTGACTGAAATTTTATCCCCAATTCATCATCCCGAGTCATTAAATGTTTCTCCCGAACTTCATATGCGTCTTGATTTTGATGATAATGGCATGGATGAGTTAACTATTGAGGAGACTTATGAGGATAGTATTGAGGAGAGTCTTGAGGATAATATTGAGGTTGAACCATTTTTGTTTGATGTGTCGGATTTTCCAATTCAGCCTCTTGAACCTTTAACTGTTATATCACCTTCCCTCATTTCCATCGTTCTGACCACGCACAAGATCACGCTTGACGACTGTGAGCTTGAAAACTTTTTCTTTGAATCTGACACAGTTCTCACAGCCGATGACACTTACGAGTGTTTCACTTTTTCGGACGATGTTGAAGTCTCACCGCCCGAGTTTGAGTCATTTGAATTTTTAGATGAGTTAGTTGAACCATCAGACTCGGTTGCTTACAGTCGTTTCGAACCATTGATGGAATCTTACAAATTCGAGACAGTTTACTACGGTGAGAATGAGCCTATCCCTAATTCACTCCCTTTCGTCTGTCCTATCGTTCCGACCGTGCAAGAGACCGTTACGCTTTCATCTCCAGTACCAAGTTCGGCGTACCCATGCTTTCTTGCGAATCTTGAGGGATTTAACCCCATTTCTCGACGGGTTGATCGATTAGCACAATCACTTTTAACACATCGGTCATCACAAAATGCGCTAATTTATTCACTCGATTTACACCCTTAAGATCGTACTCCACTTCTTTCTCTTTTCCGCCATTTTTCTCCCCCACCGAGACCGTATCCCGTTTCTACCTCCACACGGTCTCGTGTGCTTCTCATCTCTTTTCTTTTCACCCCATTCTTTCACCAACCCTACTATTACCACGATAAGATTTTTGAATGGTTGGTGCTAACCTTTGGCTTATGTAAGGCCTTGCTTAATTTGGGGAGGACCTTATTGTATACATGTATATATATTTTTTGTTTTCTTTTCTAATAAATAAAAAAAAATTCAAAACATAAAAAAAAATTTATAAATAAATAAACAGGGGAGTGCCGACATTTTGATCCTCTTTGTGTAGCATGACAGTGAGGACACTGTCAAGTTTAAGTTTGGGGGCATGCTCGGTACGTCTTTTTTCCTTCACATTCATTTGTACATATTTTTGCATTTGCATATTTATTTGAAAACCCATAAAAATTGAAAATTTTTGAAAAATTATAAAAATTATTGTATTCAATTTTGGCTTATTTGACTAGAGTTTGACAGATAGGTTAACTAGCTAGGAACAACTAGATCTTAGACGTAGTAAATTAAAAACCCTAAAAATAACCTTCCTTAAAGTTTAACGGTAGAAAGTATATGTCTTTGTAGTTTATTTAGAAATAGGCAAAATTTTGGGTTCACTTTTTGGGCTAAGTCGAAACAAGAGAAGAGTATTGATATTTTTATTAGAGTATAAGTTTGAAAAATATTTCCTAGCTTAAGTCTAGATTCTAAAAATGTATACCCTACAAATTGCACAAACACGCACCTTGAAACTTGGAATAGTAGAGGAGACCCTGAAATGCTCTTGTCTAAGGTCCTTAGTACAATGAAAATAAAAGAAAAAAAGTGAAAAGAGAAAAAAATGAACACTGATTTTTGTGATTACTGAAGGCTGCAAAAATAGAAAAATATTTAGCGAGGGTGCTTCATCACCTAGTGCCTTAGACCAACTGGTTTGGGAGTCACTGCTAAAGCCTTGGGTGTTGCAAGACTAGGAATTACGTTTTAAAGTGCAAACGCATTTTGTAATCGGTCGTTGGTACCTCAAGCAATATTAACTATCGCATGAAGGATGTGTAAGCAAAATTCATTTAAAAATTCATCAATTAGTAAGTGCTTTGGACAACGGACAAGAGTATGATTGCTTGATTTGAATTTTCAAGTGTAGGGGTGATTCATACACACACGTAGGGGTATGTGATTGGGATTTAGATAAGAGAGAGGAATGAAGAATAGAACTTGTATTTTTAATAGAGTTGATAAAAATTCTTGTGTGGAGATGGAACCCTAGAAGGAAAACTTAAGAGATGCCGAAAGCTAAGTAAGTCTATAGAACATATATAATCTTAAGTTAAATGATGATGAAGTATGAAGAATATGGGATGGATAATTTACAAGTCGACGATAATAGAATTCCTTGTTAGAAAACCTAATTGGAGAATTAATGTCGAAAAAGCCAAATTGATAGGATTTTGTGGGTAGTATCCGCTGAAAACCCTCAGGAGACAACACTCCTCCTACTAGGGACACCTAGAGGTTTAACAGATTATTGCACGTGCTCAGTGCAATCGCGTTTCCCTGCGAAAGTGCAGTTAGGTTTTTTGTTGAGAATAAAAAAATAAGTTTGCTCGAGGACGAGCAAAAGATAAGTTTGGGGGTATTTGTTCATACCATAGTATTGCATTATTACATTCCCCATTCTTATTCGTTTTATAAAGAAACATGTGCTTTTGACGTATGTCTGCTACATTTTACAGGTTACAGGTTCGTGAATCTAAAATAGTGAAAAAGATAAAAGATGATGCGAAAGTGAGACTTTGACCAACAAACAGAGAATCTTGATCAAGCCTACACAAAGATCAATACAAAGCAGCGCAAGGTTCCAGACTTCATCACGAAGCAACGGTAAAATTCCACTACAATGTTCACTGGAGATCTGGAAGAGAACGTGAAAACATTATGAGAAAAGACATGCAGAAGCAGGAATTACTAGTCAAGAAGAGCCAACAGCACAAAACACAAGGCCCAAGCCCACTGTTTGACCGCGGAACCGCGGCCAAACAGGGTCTGGGGCCGCGGTTCCGCGGCGAAGTAAAGCCCGTGATGGAATAAATTTTTACCAAAATTTGGTTGCGGCGTTGACTAGTCTTCTGAGGGTTAATTTGGCAAATGTAGACGTGCGAATCAATTGTAACCTAGGGTTTCTATCTCTTATAAATAGAAGCCCAAATCATTGTATGCATCCCTATGCCTCTTTCTATGAATAAAATTTAGATTTCTTTTGGAGAGCATCGATGCCTCTTTTCAATTCATCTATTCAGATCTGACAACCCTGCATAAATGTTTGGAGAGAGCCATCTGTAAAGTAAGTAATTAATTTCAATTCTTACCCTAGGTAATTTTTCATTCTCTGCCCTAGGTTAAATTTAATTCCTTGCCCTAATTAAATTTAATTCCTTGTCCTAGGTTAAATTTATTATCTGCCCTAGTTAGATAAGATCTTTAATTCAATTGCCCTAAATTAATTTAGTTTTTAGATTTAATTAATCCATTCACACCGTTCGGAATTAACTCGTAAGAGCGATTAGGAAATTCACAACATCCTTGTGGACCGACCCGTACTCACCGGCCAGCTACATCCGACGCCGTTCTTGATTGTGGTAATAGATAGTTTTTAAGATCAATCAACATCACATGTATAATAATGGTCTCTAGGGCATACATATAACTAATAGACCGAACGGCTGGGCCTACTCCCCAAGACCACCACAAGGCGGTCTTGGCGGTGGGGACCCGGAACTACCTAAGGTGGGGCAGTTTCGGGTCTGCCTCATCCCAGACCACCTCATGGTAGCCTCAGGGGTGGGGTACCCCCTCTAGGCCCCCCATTCGATAGTTAATTTTGGTATCTTCGCCCCCGCGAAGATTCGAGCGGGTTTCGAGTTCGTTTCGACTCCCGGATTGGCTTAAAATGATCGGTTTTGGAACTTTAGCTCACTGGATTTTTCATGTCTTGGAAAAACTGGTTAAGTTTGCTAATTGCGTGCGGAATTCTAATGTCGCGGTTACTTTACAAGCTTTGTGATGTGTGTGATACAATTACTATAATCTGTATTAATTAGTTTTATGAAAACTAGTTAGTATATTGTAAAGCTAGCCGTTTAGTCTCAATTGATCGATTGCCACGAAGTTTTGATTCGGATCAAAACTCCGTCGCAATTGCGTATTGTACGCGATCACTAAGTCGGGAATCTTGTTGAATTATCGGACAACCAATAGAAAAGAGTTTTCAATTTGAGACTAAAATGCAAGTTTTATAAGTTAGGCACGAAATCCGGAATATGAGATATTCCGGGTTTATGATGTCTAAGGAAATTGCAGATTCTAATTATTGTAGTTTTCTGTTTCTTTTTCTGCGACCTTAAGTGTAATATGTGGGGTATCCCAATCTCGTTGCTATATGTCAACGGGTTTTAGAGATACGCATATTTGCTTGCGTTGATGATATGTAATATCATATGTTGCTGTTGATATGATTTATTGGATTGTCGTGAAAGAATATCTGGGTTTTTTTTATGTGAGATGAGGTTTTTTATTTTCATTCATGTAAAATCTGTATGTAATATTCTTTTATTGGGGAACTTCCGGGTTGAGGATGATGTCACCACTGTTGTTTATTATTTACTTTTCCACATTAGGATAGACCCAAGGCGGGGAGCACAAGTAACCGGGTTCTGCAGTCCAGTGGGAGACCATCTCGAGGAGTCGAGACCGGGTTTCCTAACTCTAGAATTGGCAGGGTTGCTTGCCTCTCTCATAGGGGTCTAGGGATGTGGGTTTGGCTATTCATCACGACTTTGGAATCTGTGTTTTACATTATTCCTAATATTTAAAACACGGACATCCTAGTATATCCAATATTTCATATGTTGCTTCTGCTGCTTGATTCTGTGATGTTTATCATATAACTGCGTGAGACGAATGCAATATTATATATATGATATATAATAAACGTTGCTTATGTTTTGCACCCGCGCTAGTTCATTCACCGCTCTGCCGGTAGTTAAGTAACTTAACGGTGCATGAC
Organism: Agapanthus africanus; assembly: GCA_030015575.1. Taxonomy (NCBI): domain Eukaryota; kingdom Viridiplantae; phylum Streptophyta; class Magnoliopsida; order Asparagales; family Amaryllidaceae; genus Agapanthus; species Agapanthus africanus. The sequence goes on from CM057337.1 coordinate 239,111,754, forward strand.
GGGGCCCCGTGGCGAATGCGGATGGCATAAGCGTACGTTTTATTTTCGTTTCATTTTTCTGTAATGTTTAGGAAACATTAAATGATGGGACATCATTAATGAGATTAATGAAAAGAAAGAAACCAAAATATGTTGTAGAATCAAATTTTCAAAAAGGGTAGCTCTAGTTTTTGCTTTGCATAGTGGTATTCCTTGATGAATATCCAGCACCTCATTCGATGAGGAAAGAGCCGAGATCCCTTCACCGGGAGTGATCTCATTAGCGAAACTAGCAAATGCTACAACCCACTCGGTTTTGTCTTTTGACTGCTTCTCTAGTTCTTGCTTTGCATAGTGGTATTCATGAATATCCAGCACCTCATTTGATGAGGAAAGAGCAGAGACCCCTTCACCGAGAGTGACCTCTCTAGCGAAGCTAGAAAAGCCTCAAAGACACTCTTTTATAAAATCACTAGATTCTACAACGATATCAAGTTCATTACGCTCATGGTGTTGGGATACGGAAGCGCCCCGGCCATCAAACCGTGGCCAAATGCGGAACAAAAATTTTCAAAACTAGCGCTACCATTACCCGATGCCCGGATTTACCCTAAACCCTATACTAGCAAGCATATATAAAGAAATTAGAATGGTTATACAGAATGAACAAAGTCCTTCGGGTCTTCAACTTCCTCCTTAGCTCCTTAAGGTATGTCCGGTTGAGCTTGGCCGCCGGTCTCCCTTCGTCGAAGATGATCCACCCGAGAGATGTAGTTGTGGCTCTAGCTTCACATAATGGATGCAAGTGAAGAAACAAGGGTTTCTAGGATGCTACTCTAGAAAGCCTAGGATGTAGTGTAAGAACTTAGTGTAGGTCTATCTCATCTCACCTCCTCTCATGTTTCTCAACTCATGAGAGGGTTGAGAGGAGCTAGCGAATGAAGGTGGAGGCAACCATGGAAAATCAAGAGAGGAGTCAAGCACAAATGGTGATGATGAGCTCAAGAAAAAAAATTCATGCTCAAAATAATGAAGCTCTCATGAGAGAGAAAATCAAGCATGCTAGGTTTTGTAAAACAATATCTTTCATTTTAAAAAACCACCCATACTTGAATAGTATGCACAAATGAATTAATAATTCATTTGTGCACACTATTCAAGCATGGTGATCACCATACTCCTCATTTTCCAATTTCCACCTCATTTACCATTTTCTAAAAAATGGTCAAATCCAAAAATGAGGTGGCCACCTTCTAGAATGTTTTCCGGATAAAATACGGATTACATTCTACTGTATATACATACCTGCATTCGTACCGAAATACGAATACCCTAAGAGATAGAATAAGACAAAGAACATAATACTAGAATATACGTATCGAAATACATATACGTAAATTATCAAATCAATACCTGATTTAATAATCCGGCTCAAACCCGAACCGGCTAGTATTATTAATTGTCCGATCAAAAGTCCGGGTATAAAGTACATCAATTGATCGGAACGCTGCACGTATCCAATACGGATACTACATCATTTTGCCAGAACCAGGGAAACCCTCAGTGTGGGACTCTAAAGACTCGTCAATACGCTGACAATGGGTTTAACCACAATCACGTCAACGGCACTAGCTGTACGTAACGGCTACCCAGGTATTGAGCTAAAGGGAGGCCGACAAGCAAACTCATCCCGAACCCCAACTGAGCCTGACTGTGACAATATCCGTACAGTCCGGTCTGTTCGTCTAAGAGTATCACATATCGAGTCTGGGTGGTGGTGGTGGATAAATTCAGACCCCTAACAACGCGACATTTAATGTCGGCATGAAACCCATCACCACCTGAGAAACTATCGATCCTAGATCGGTAATTCTCGTATACCCCGGCCGAGGATTTCTAGTGATGGCTACCCGTGCACAATGCGACATCAACCCCCAATACCGGGAGAGACGAATCCCCGACGATCCTCTCACTGCCTCCATATGGCTCGGGACTGTACCCAAGTAAAACCTGTTTGCACGACTCCTTTGAGCCGTGGTAGGATAGTAATCAAAGCACAGTTGGAACTCACACGAGACAAATGACGATCTCAGGTCGACAGACTAACCTGTACATATGTCACCAGGGAACTGCTATCTGACAATAGGTATAATACCAACTAGCATGTTCCCGGCGAGTCCGTCCAGTGTACTTATAACCCAATGAGCACATGTATACTATCTTAGGTGAACAAACTAACACCAATGGCTTGTGAGACCTTGCCACCGCCCCTCGTCAGGGTCTCGATCAGTATTCACTAGTCTACACTGGAGTATCGATGCCCAGTCTCGAAACTCCCATGACTAGGGACATCTAAGGATGTGCTTATAGACCCCCCAGCTCCCACGTATATGATCACCATCATAATGCTGGTAGTCAAGCAAGAATCCTGTGGGCTTTATCAACATATACATGATGATAAAGATAAACCAGATAGCATACTATCATCTCGAGTAAGACTGTTCTACCAGTATAGATCCTCTCTTAATCATCATAATCACCTGCCCGCGACTATGATAATTGCCTTAAGGGCACTATAGCCAACACATGGTTTTCTTAAAAATCTGCGTAGCCCTCCGTCATTTCAGATAAGTACTATTTAGTATTCGTTCTATGTTTGTTGGCCTTCGTCAAGGCGTAGTGTGCGGTAACTGATTAGTGCTTATCTGCCAGCATGTGATGCGATTGGATTAGGGAAGTCGTGCGACTTTGTTGGCCTTCGTCAAGGGTCATGCGGGTGGGTTTAATTCAATTAAGAAATGAACGGGTTGAACTTGTCTAGCGACCTATGGTTTGTTGGCCTTCGTCAAGGTCATAGGAAGCTAGGGGTAAAAACATTATCGGGAATTTCAAGTGTTGAAATTTGCACTGAGATTGCATACCTTCTATGAGATAGTTGGATCCTGATACCCACTACGAGTAAGAGTTACTCCTGAGAGAGTTTTGCACTTTACAATTAGTTGATCAAGTAGGTGTCTAGAAAGGTGTCAATGGGGTTATACCTCTGGGAAAACGAGGTTTATTTTAATTAGGTCCGTGCGAAAGCACGGAGAACCTCTCTCAAAGTACCGAAACTGTCCTGGCCGAACGATTGGCGAACTTGTAGGGTGTAATTAATCCCAGCTAATCTTATCTTTTAGGGTTTGAAGGAAAATTTGATAAAAAACAGTGGGAGCCATCCTGACTAGATAAAATAACCAATCTAATCTTGCAAAGAGCGCACGCAAAGTGATTATCCTTCTTTCTCTCTCCTGGTAGCGACCAATGACATGCCTTAATCAAGATAATAATATGAATGTATTGACCGAACCTACTTGTTATACTGGGCTAGGTTCCGCTCTATTTTATGATTTTCATAAGTTTGAGCAAGGAATAGGGGAATATTCGGATTCCCACGCCACCCAAACGAAGAAAAAGCATGTTGATGCATTGTCTTCGGGTGTGTTCGTTACCAAGAACTGTTTCTCAGTTTACTCTACGTCCTGGGTATGGGATACCGGATCAGGATCCCACACATATAATTTGTTACATGGGCTATAGACAGGTGGAGAACTGGGAAAGGGTGATATGTCTCTAGTAGTAGAGAATGGTGTAATTGTTGCAGCTAAAGCAGTTGGTAGATATCACCTGGTGTTACCAACTGGTAATACATTAATTTTTAGTGACTGTTATTTCATACCAATAATATTGTGAATATTTTTCTAAATCAAGTGTTGGTTGGGTAAGGTATGTTGTATAACAATATACACGTTCTGAATCAAACCACAGTTCCAAACGTACAGAACACACACAAGAGGAACAGTTCAGAAATGAACGAATTCTTCTTATGGCATTGTAGACTGGGTCATATCAATGAAACAAGACTAGCTGAAGTTCCATAAGGATGCATATTTGAATCCGTTCGAATTTACATCTTATGAAACTTGCCAGTCATGTCTCAAAGACTAGGTGACCAAATCTCCATTTACTGGAAACGGAGAAAGAGCTACTGAACTTTTGGACAGATACATGGTGATGTTTGCGGTCCTATGTATACACATGCCAGGGATGGTTCCATGTACTTTATTACATTCACTGATGTTCTCTCAAGATACGGACATATGTTCTTGTTGAAACACAAATATGAATCTTTTAAGAATTTCAAGGAATATAACTACGAAGATGAAAACCAGATGGGTAAAGGTATTCAAATCCATCGATATGATTGGGGAGAAGAATACTGGAGCACGAAATTCCGAGACTATTTAAAAAAGAATGAGATTCTCTCTCAGTTTACTCCTCCATATATACCACAACACAACGGTATATCGGGGTAGAGGAATCGCACCCTGTGAGATATGGTGCACTCTATGATGAATACTGCTGAGTTGCCTATTTCCTTTCAGGGACATGCACTTGAGAAGATGCATACCTATTGAATAGAGTTCCGATCAAATCCGTTGTCTACCACTCCATATAAGATATGGAATGGGAAGAGACCATCTCTTAAACGAGTTAAGATATGGGGTTGTCCGGCCTATGTTGAAAAGCAAAATCCGGACAAGCTTGAGGCAAGGTCAGTTCTGTGCAAGTTTGTAGGATATCCCAAATATTCGCGAGGGAATATCTTCTACCACACCGAGGAACAAAAGATGTTTCGTTTCTCGACATGCCACCTTTTTGGAAAAGGAATTTCTTGTGGAAGAAATTAGTGGCGATGAGGTAGAACTGGAAGAAGTTCCAGCAAAGCAAACTATAACTGACGATTTGGTGGAACCGGAGGATTCAATAGTCCCTGATGAACCGAAGCCACTCTGCAGATCTAGTTGGGTTCCTCATCCACCTGAGAGATACTACGGTTTTCTCATAGACGGTGGGAGCGAGGATTGCATCATGGAGATGATGACCCAACTAGTTTCGAGCAAGGCATCACAAGTGGAGACTACGTGAAATGGCTGGGTGCTATGCAATCTGAGATGGAATCCATATACACCAACAAAGTATTGACTTTGGATGTTTCTCCTGAAGGGGTAAAACCCATCGGGACCAAGAGGATCTTTGAGAAAGATAATTTGGTGTAAATGGAAAAGTTGAGACTTTCAAAGCTATGCTTAAGTTCATCAGGATCCTACTTGCCATTGATGCATACCATAACTACGAAATCTGGCAGCCTGCACGTCAAAACTGCTTTTCTAAATGGTAATTTAGAAGAGAGCATGTATATGACACTGCCAGAGGGCTTTGTAGACAGTGGGAGCAGCGGAAGCATGTGCAAGCTACTTAAACCCATCTACGGATTAAAGCAGGCATCGCGGAGATGGAACATCTGTTTTAATGAAGCTTTTAAAAAGTTTAACTTCATCAAAAAGGTAGATGAACCATGTATAAATAAGAAGGTTGTAGAGAGTATGATTGTCTTCCTCGTATTGTACGCGGATGACATACTATTGATAGGAAAGGGTGTTCCTATGCTACACTCGGTTAAGCACCTCTTATCACACAGGTTCTCCATGAAAGATCTAACTAATGTATCCTACATCCCAGGGTTATAGATCTATATAGATAGATCAAAATGGATTTGGGATTGTGCCAATCTAGGTACATAGACACCATGCTAAAAGGGTTTTAGTATGGATGATTCTAAGCGTGGTAATATACCCGCTTGTTCAGGAATCACTCTCTCCAAAGAGACGTCTCTCGAGACTGATTGGGAGAGGGCTCGCATACAAGGGATACCCTATGCTTTGGCAGACGGGTCAATCATGTATGCGATGTTATATACCAGACCAGATGTAGCTTACTCACTAGGTGTAGTGAATAAGTATCGAAATGATCTTTGGGAAAACCACTAGACAGCTGAAGAACATTCTTAAGTGCTTGAGAAGGACTAGATAGATGTTCTTGGTGTATGGTAACGGTGAACTCCAGATGGAGTCCTTTACCGATTCGAGCTTCCAGAGTGATAAGGATGACTGAAAGTCAGTCTCGGGTTTTGTCTTCACCCTCAGTAGAGGGATGGTATGTTGGAAGGGTTACAAGCTATATACCGTAGCAGACTCGTTGATAGAGGCTAATTACATCTCTACCAACGATGCTGCCAAAGAGGTTGTCTGGATGAATAAAGTTCATGAGATGAACTAGGTTCCTACCATTGGGCATCCAGTACCTGTGTATTGGGATGACAATGAAGCTTTGGCTTTGGCCCAGGAACCCCGGTCCCGTCAGCGATCCAGACATATTCTTAGACAGTATCACCTGATCAGGGAGATAGTTGTATCTCCGGGAGATCGAGGTTAAGAGAGTTAACACAGAGGATAACACAGCGGATCCACTCATCGAGGCCATCCCCCAGATGCTATTCGAGAGACTTTTGGGACATTGGGTATGAGATACTACAACAACTGGCCTTAGTGCAATTGGGAAATTGTTAGTATATGTATGCCCTAGAGTCCATTATTGATGATATAGTGGATGCTTAGACATATATATAGAGGACTTTCTTGCTCGACATGATAGTATGCTATCAGGTTACCTTTATCTTAACAGGTAGACTGGTATTTATACTGTCTTGCTCTCACATATTGATAAAGCCCTTAGGATATGTACTTGACTACCAGGATTATGATAAGATCATACTAGTGGGGCCAGGGTGGTCCACAAGTACATCCTTTAATCAGTTCCTAGTCGTGGGAATATCGAGACCAGGGCATCGATATTCCAGTGTAGACTAGTGCGTACGTTTCTTGTCCTTTAGAGGGCGATGGTTGATCCCACAACCATTGGTGTGTGACATCAAAGATTGTACACAGGTGCTCATTGGAGAATGGGTACAACGAACAGGACTCGCCGAGGACTCCTATGTGGTAGTATACTTATCGTCAGATAGCAGTCCTCTGGTGACACTGGTACAGGTTAGTCTGTAGACCCGAGATCGTCATAAAGTCTTCTGTGGATCCCACTGTGCTTTTGATTTCCTCCCTACCACAGCTCAAAGAAGTCGTGCAAACAGGTGGATTTTGGGTACAGTCTCGAGTCACATGGAGGCAATGAGCGATAGGAGTGGTTTCATCTCTCCCGGTATTGGGGGTTGATGTTGCACTATGCTCGATTGGCTATAACTGGAAGTCCCTGGTCAGGGCTGCTGCTGAGATTTACTGATAAGAGTTATCAGTAGTTTCTCAAACCGTTATAGGACAGACATCGGCACGACTTATTACGTTACTGGGGACTGACGTTTACCACCCCTAGACATGATATGCGACATATCAGACGAAGAGACTGGACTGTACGGTAGTGTTACTGATAGGCTTCATGGAGAGTATGAATGAGCTTGCTTGTTGATCTTCATATCGCTCGATACCCGGGTAGTCGTTACGTCCAGCTAGTACCGCTAACGGTTTGTGGGTGATTGATGTGATCATCACCTACTGCTGGAGTATTGACGAGTCTTTAGAGTCCCACACAGAAGTTTCCTGGTTCGAGCGAAACGAAGTAGGGCACATATGTTGATATGTGCGTGGGCCTGATTAAATATGAGTATGTGATACCGTATTGTAATCTGGCAGTTATCTGTTATCGGTTCGGTTATATGTGATATAACCAGATTGTCGAATCAAGTGTTGATTTGATAATGTGATATACAGATGAATGATATTAGTCGGTCATATATGATATAACCGGATTATTAAATCACGTGTTGATTTAATAAAGTGATATATATTATATGTGATATAATTATATCTTAACTAATATCATTAGCTCACTAATTATTCTTCATTATATATATATATTAATATATATGATATATATATATATATATAATAATGAAGCATGGCTTGATTTTCTATTTTTGAGAAAAATAGAAAAGAGGTGGAAAATGAGAGCATGGTTGCAAGCATGGGCTTTATTCATAGTTTATTCATCTTGACTCACTATTCAAGCATGGTTGCAATTTTATATTGCAAAATTCCATGCTTGAATGAGTGGGGATCAAGAGTTGCCATTCAATTTTTGCTCATTCTCAACACTTAGCCATTTTGCTTTCTTTGCTCTCATGGTTGCTCTCTAGCTTCTTTTTCTTCCTCAATCCCATGGTTCAAGCTTCAACCCTCATATGTGATGTGAACCATGAAGCTTGAACACAAACTAGTGAGCAAATTAAACCCCTATTTCACATTCACACATTAGATTAGCAATTTGATGTGGAGGGTTGCCTTCACTAATGAGATTAGTGAAAGGTTGGCTTGAGCTTGTGGACTTCGGGTGGATCGTCTTTGGCCTGAAGATCACGAAGGAGGTTCGTTCAACTCAAAAAGGAGCCTAGTAGAGTCGCGTGGACTTCAACCCGGAGCTATTGAAGAGAAGGACTCGAACTACAAAGCTTGTATGCTCTTTTCTTCTCTTGAGTTAATCACATCACAAAGGCAAACCCTTAATAATCTAGTAAAGATCTTGTTAGTCTAACTTAGCACCTAATAAAAATTTGAATTTGGCATGCTTGATGCCTCTAGAACCCCATGGTGGTGCTAAGGTCAACTTTCACTTTGTTGGTGTACTTGGACTCCATTTCGGTCTGCATTGCATCCATTCATTTAACCAAGTCTCCTCTCTGAATGGCTTACTAGAAGTTAGTTGGCTCATCATTGTCAATGATGAAATCCTCTCGATTCCTGACTATGAGAAAACCACAGTATCTCTCCGGCGGATGAGACTGCCTACTAGTCCTGTGGATTGGCACAGCGATGTCCGGTTCTTTTGAAACCTCTGGTTCTATCATACTTTCAGTAATAGTTTGTGGTTCTGGAATTTCTTCCAGTTCTATTATGCTCCTACTATTTCCATTTTCCAAAAATTGATTTTTTTTTTAAAAAATGGGCATGACGAGGAAAAAAACCTTTTGTTTCTCTGCGTAATAGAAAAGATACCCTATTGGAGTTCTTTGGGTATCCCACAAACCTACACAGTACTGAGCGTGCCTCATACTCGTCCGTATACTGCTTTTCAACAAAATCTGGACATCCCTATATCTTCGGATACTGAAGATAGGGTTTCTTCTCACTCTATATCTGATATGGTGTGGTAGGCACAGTCTTGGTAGGAACCTTATTCAAAAGATATGCAGCTGATTCTAGTGCATAACTTCAGAAGGATTGCGGCAACTCAGCATTACTCATTATGGAACTAACTATATCCAATAGGGTTCTATTCCGCCTTTCCTATACACCGTTGTGTTATGGTGTGTATGGAAGAGTAAGCTGAGAGAAAATTCCATTCTCTTCTGAGTAATCCAGGAACTCGGCAATTAGGTATTCACCACATCGATCAGATCTCAGTGTCTTGATACTTTTGCCTGTTTGTTTTTCGACTTCATACTTAAATTCTCTGAGTACCTCAAAAGGCCTTAGATTTATGCTTCATCAAGAAGACATGTTGTAACAACCCTAATTTTCCTATACAACTTTCTTTACAATTTTTTTTTTTCAAAAATCCATAAAGGGGTATTTATTGTCTGAGCACAAGATAAGTAATTAATTAGCAATTTAATTACAATAAAGAGTATGTAGCTCATTGGTAAGACCTTGCACTGCTGAACCAAGCCACCAGAGTTCAAATCCCATACCCCACATTATTTTTTAATATTGTTTTATTTTGTATTTTTAGAATACCAAAGGTTCACACGTGCATTTCTCACAAAACCCCCACCACACCCACAAAACTAAATATACCGGTGAGCACCCCAATTGATGAGCTACCCCTCGACCCTTCGACTCGGCCGGCGGACCGGCCGACTCGGGCCTGTGCCGCCGGCCGGACTCGGCCGGACCGCTGAGTCTTCAACATGGAAAATGTGACTCTTGGGCTTCTCAACCCCCCTGCACACTCCAATTACTCAGATCGTTTCCAGAGAGCTCTTAATACCCCAATTACTCAATTTTTAATGAATTTTTAATGTATTTTTATATTTTTTCAATTTAAACTCTTCATCTACCCTAACCCTAGCCTAACCCTATAAATATTACCTCTACACTCTACCCCCTCACCCTAAACTCTGAGCCAAATCTCAAGAATTTTCAAGAAACCTTGTGTACTTTGAAAACGAGCAAGAAGCGAAGCTACGACAAATTTTCTGGCGAACTTCCGACGACCATCTTAGGATCTCCCGGCGACGAAACGACGCACCAGGACTCCTCCCGATCCATCTCCCTCTCCTTTTTGTCCTAAACCCGTAAGTCCCAATTTCTCTCCTTTACTCTTTTCTAAAAATACAAACTTTCAAAACCCGACGGAATCAGAAAAAATCCGATTCGGTTTCTTCCTAAAACTTCACTTTTCTTTAATACAATTATACTAAAACCAATTCATGTTGACTATTAAACACTAACTAATCATATTGAACAAGTTTCATATCAAAAGTAATTGCTATTTCCATTTTACCGTATTTCTTTCATTAAAATACCATATAGTTTCATTTCTACATTTAAACTATCATAAACTTGCTATACCTTTAAGTAGATCACGAGGTAACGACCTATCTCCTCACACACTCATATGCAATATAGCACAATACTTTCGGGGACATAAAATACGAGAAACGATACCTTTTCAAATAAATACCATTACTAATAAAACCTTTTTCTAAAAGATTTAGTATTTTACACAAATTTTTGCAATGTGCCGCTACAACCCAATTTGGAGAACCTGATCAGGATGGTGCGGATTATCGCACATCCTCGGGCTTAGTAGTGCGAGATGCAGACCTCCGCAAGGAGCATTCGGTCTCGAAAGATTTAAAATACGACATCTTAAGAAAATGAGATTTTTAGAAATAATAAATATATATTAAAATTATTTTTATATAAATATATATATAAGTAACATTAAAATATCTATTTTGCAAATAATATAAATATTCCAACTCTTTTCAAAAATCATAAGAATCATTTTACATTAATATACCATGAATTCCATACAAGTCAATATTACAAATAAATACCCTTTATTAGGAATTTAGGATATTTTCACTAGAAATATCACAATCATAAAATCTACATTCATGATAACTCTAAAGACGATATCTAAATACTTGGGGAGTATTTTGAAAAGTATATAAAAGTATTTTTACATAAAACCCACTCAAGTTCTATAAATTACCCTGAGGACCCTAGTAAACATAGGTTTAAGCGGGACCAATCTCTTGAGCCTTAGGGAGCCGGAGAAATGGGTGTTTGCCTATCTAAGGTAGACAACTTAACAACGGTGTTATCAATACGGTAATCGTCTTTGAGAAAGACACAAATCCTGCCGCCCATGTGCAGCGGTTACCGATAACATCAAAACAATTAGGACTTCAAATTTTTTTTCTAATTGTCTTACTCAGGCTGAGTCTTATTAATAATCTGACTTGAATATGATTCAAGTACAATCTACAATCTACAATCTACAATTCAACATGAATCCATGAATCCATATATTCAATCTATTAATCTATACAACTTGACAGAACCGAACCATGGATATACATCCATTTACATAATTATCCAGTTACATCCATTTACATGATTCTTGGGTTACATCCATTTACTGATATCAGGGTTTCGGCAAGTCATCCAATTATACAATCTATATTACAAGATAATACAAGTTGCAATACAATTTACAATACCAGACAATACAACACAATAGATTCAGTACAATCAATATATTCAATACAATAAACACTACGGGGTTATAAAGGGGTAGACTGGTACGGAATATGTTAAAGGTGGCATGAGGTGGTCATTTAAGACGTAATTACATCCATGCCTTTGTTCCGTGGTATTATCGACGGAGCCTTGTATTACGGGTTACCAAAGTCTTCGGTGTAAGTGGGATTCCTCTCGTATACACTGGCATCTTCTGTACCAAGCTACAAACAACAGCGTTAACACAACATTATACCCATATAACACAACTTTAAAAGCTACCTTCTTTTCTGTCTATTCTATTTCTCGCTTATCTTTCGGACTTACCGAGCGACCTGTTCGCGGATGACATTCTCTTTCTTTCTTCTTTGAATGTCGTCAGGTGATCTGGATACGTCAGAGATCGAGCCTACTGCTGAAGACTTGGACCAGTTCAGTGAAGACCCCGAGCTCTAATCATTGTACACTTTCCATTCAGTACTTTTCATTTCTGTTATGCCATTGTTTAGGCATTGCTTTATTTCAGTTGTATTTACTTTCCATGCATTGTACAGAAAGAATGTGAATAAATAAAGTTGCTGTTTTTATTATATCTTGTCTCTTATGCTTTACTTTTATATTGCTTAGATACGCTTAGCGTATTTACTTCACAGTAAATACGTAGCGGCCTCGTCCCGTCCCCTTCGCCGTACACTGGGAAGCGGGGCGTGACAGGTTTTGTTGGTGGCCCATGCAGGTCTGAGCTGTATGGAACCCTAAGCAATATAAAACACAAGAACCGGCAACTAAAACATTCTTTACAATCATGTTCCTTGAATCTTATCATTTCATATTCTTTGAATCATATACTTTGAATCTGTCCTAACCCAAAATTCCCTCACCTCTTTTACAATCTTACCAAAATCTTCGCATTCTTTCATTCCTTCACACATTTTTCACATTTTTAAAACCCTTGCACCACCTTGTTATTTTTTTCACACACTGTCAGTACTTCAGTCACTAAACTTTCTTTAATCTGTTACACTTTTCTTTTACAAATTTCGAGGACGAAATTTTTATAAAGAAGGTAGAATGTAACAACCATAATTTTCCTATACAACTTTCTTTACAAATTTTTTTTCCAAAAATCCATAAAGGGGTATTTATTGCCCGAGCACAAGATAAGTAATTAATTAGCAATTTAATTATAATAAGGAGCTTGTAGCTCATTGGTAAGACCTTGCATTGCTGAACCAAGCCACCAGAGTTCAAATCCCATACCCCACATTATTTTTTAATATTGTATTTTTAGAATACCAAAGGTTCACACGTGCATTTCTCATAAAAACCACACTACACCCACAAAACTAAATATACCAGTGAGCACCCCAATCGACGAGCCACCCCTCGACCCCTCGACTCGACCGGATCGCCGAGTTTTCAACTGGGAAAATGTGACTCTTGGGCTTCTCAACCCCCCTGCACACTCCAATTACTCAGATCGTTTCCAGAGAGCTCTTAATACCCTAATTACTCTATTTTTAATGTATTTTTACATTTTTTTCAATTTAAACTCTTTATCTACCCTAACCCTAGCCAAACCCTATAAATATCATCTCTACACTCTACCCCCTCACCCCAAACTCTGAGCCAACTCTCAAGAATTTTCAAGAAACCTTGTGTACTTTAAAAACAAGCAAGAAGCGAAGCTACGACGAATTTTCCAGCGAACTTCCGACGACTATCTTAGGAGCTCCCGGTGACGAAACGACGCACCGGCGACTCCTCCCGATCCATCTCCCTCTCCTTGTTGTCCTAAACCCGTAAGTCCTGATTTCTCTCCTTTACTCTTTTCTAAAAATATGAACTTTCAAAACCCGACGAAATCGGAACAAATCCGATTCGGTTTCTTCCTAAAACTTCACTTTTCTTTAATACAATTATGCTAAAACCAATTCATGTTGACTATTAAACACTAACTAATCATACTGAACAAGTTTCATATCAAAAGTAATTGCTATTTCCATTTTACCGTATTTCTTTCATTAAACTACCATATAGTTTCATTTCTACATTTAAACTATCATAAACTTGCTATACCTTTAAGTAGATCACGCGGTAATGACCTACCTCCTCACACACTCATATGCAACATAGCATAATACTTTCGGGAGCATGGAATATGGGAAAACGATATCTTTTCAAATAAATACCATTACTAATAAAACATTTTTCTAAAAGATTTAGTATTTTACACAAATCTTTGCAAACTGCCGCTACAACCCAATTTGGAGAACCCGATCGGGATGGTGCAGATTATCGCACATCCTCGGGCTTAGTAGTGCGAGATGCAGACCTCCGCAAGGAGTATTCGGTCTCGAAAGATTTAAAATACGACATCTTAAGAAAATAAGATTTTTAGAAATAATAAATATATATTAAAATTATTTTTATATATATATATAAGTAACATTAAAATATCTATTTTGCAAATAATATAAATATTCCAATTCTTTTCAAAAATCATACGAATCATTTTACATTAATATACCGTGAATTCCATACAAATCAATATTACAAATAAATACCCTTTATTAGGAATTTAGGATATTTTCATTAGAAATATCACAATCATAAAATCTACATTCATGATAACTCTAAAGACGATAACTAAATACTTGGGGAGTATTTTGAAAAGTATATAAAAGTATTTTTACATAAAAACCCCTCAAGTTCTATAAATTACCCTAAGGACCCTAGTAAACATAGGTTTAAGCGGCACCAATCTCTTGAGCCTTAGGGAGCCGGAGAAGTGGGTACTTGCCTATCTAAGGTAGACAACTTAACAACGGTGTTATCAACACGGTAATCGTCTTTGAAAAAGACACAAATCCTACCGCCCATATGCAGTGGTTACCGATAACATCAAAACAATTAGGACTTCAAATTTCTTTTCTAATTGTCTGACTCTGACTGAGTCTTATTAATAATCTGACTTGAATATGATTCAAGTACAATTTACAATCTACAATCTATAAACTACAATTTAACATGAATTCATGAATCCATATATTCAATATATCAATCTATACAACTTGACCGAACCGAACCATGGATATACATTTATTTACATGATTATCCAGTTACATCCATTTACATGATTCTTCGGTTACATCCATTTACTGATATCATGGTTTCGGCAAGTCATCCAATTATACAATCTATATTACAAGACAATACAAGTTGCAACACAATTTACAATACCAGACAATACAACACAATACATTCAGTACAATCAATACAATAAACACTACGGGGTTATAAAGGGGTAGACTTGTACGGAATATGTTAAAGGTGGCACGAGGTGGTCATTTAAGATGTAATTACATCCATGCCGTTGTTCCGTGGTATTATCGACGGAGTCTTGTACTACGGGTTACCAAAGTCTCCGGTATAAGTAGGACTCCTCTCGTATAAACTGGCATCTTCTGTACCAAGCTACAAACAATAATGTTAACACAACATCATAACCATATGACACAACTTTAAAAGCTACCTTCTTTTCTGTCTATTCTATTTCTCCCTTATGTTTGGAACTTACCGAGCTATCTGTTCGCTGACGACATTCTCTTTCTTTCTTCTTTGAATGTCGTCAGGTGATCTGGACACGTCAGAGATCGAGCCTACTGCTGAAGACTTGGACCAGTTCAGTGAAGACCCCGAGCTCTAGTCATTGTACACTTTCCATTCAGTACTTTTCATTTCTGTTATGCCATTGTTTAAGCATTGCTTTATTTCAGTTGTATTTACTTTCCATGCATTGTACAGAAAGAATGTGAATAAATAAAGTTGCTGTTTTTATTATATCTTGTCTCTTGTGCTTTACTTTTATATTGCTTAGATATGCTTAGCGTATTTACTTCACAGTAAATACGTAGCGGCCTCGTCCCGTCCCCTTCGCCGTACACCGGGAAGCGGGGCGTGACACATGTCCTTACCTAGAGAAATCATCCTTAAAAGTAATGAAATAGGAATAACCACTTTGTGCATCTGTAGATATTGTACTACACACGTCGTTGTTTATGAGTCCCAAGAGCTTGCTCGCTCTTACTCCGTGTCGAGTGAACGGAGTCTTTGTCATCTTTCCTATGAGACAAGATTGATAAGTTGCATAAGACTGATATTCGAACAGATCCAATTATCCCTCTGTATGTAACTTCGACAACCGTGTTTCATTGATGTGATCCTGTCTACAATGCATAAGAAAGTTTTATTTGATTCTGGAGACTTTCTTTTAAGTGTGTTTTGGACGTTGAAAACGTGAGCTTGATCTAACACGTATATACTGTCCTCTAGTGTACCTTACCCAATCAAATATTGATTTAGGTGGATGTGGACCATATCGTTTACAAACTAGACTAGGTACACACAAACAGTTATGTAGAATCAATATCTGCCCACTTGTCAATTCTAGGTGATATACCCTACGGATACAGCGTGCACGCTCATTCCATTAGCAACCCTGAGAGTCATATCACCTGCCCTGATAACTCTACGGTTTCACAAAGTTTGTAATGAATTACATATATGAGATCCTGATCCAGTATTTTGTACCCAGGAAGTAGAGTTAATTGACAGACTGTTTTCAATCACAAACACACCCGAGGTCGAAGCTACAACATGCTTTGGATCTTGGATTCTGGCTTTCTAAGCCCTGAATCCCTTCTGCCAATGCCATTTCCCTTAACAATAGGAACATCCCTCCTTCTCTACTGTTAACCTCGAAACTTTTGCCCTACCTTTTCCATCTACCTTACTAACACCGTCTATCAGCTTTGTGGAGGTCTTCTTCTTCTCACCCTTGGCATCCGCCTTAGATCTAGAAGAGGAAGATTCCCCAATAAGCAGAGCAGGTGTCTCCTTGATTTCCTTCAGGGTGCCCTCAACTGGAAGTATAACTTTCTTCCCCTGGGCGTAAGTAGGAGGTAGGGACTGTAGAATCAAGTCAGCATATAGCTCGTTCTCCAACGTGGTTTCCAGGTCCGTGAGCTGTTTAATACAACTGATCATTGTAGGGACATGGTCCCCTACAGATGACCCAACAGCCAACCTCACTTGAAACAATTCGTTCGAGGTCTCATATCTTGCGATACGAGATTGCTCTCCATATAAAACATTGTTATGGAGGAAGATAGAAACTAAGTCCATCTTCTCGTGCTGCCTCTGGTATACACCATCTACTTAGGCCAACACGAGGCACTTGGCATTCACACAGTCTTTTTCCTTTGTCTTGCGGATACCAACATCCACGATGGTGGAAACTGGACCTGGGACGACGGGGGCTTTGAGTAGTAATGAGGTGGTCCAGCTTGTCATAGGTAATGGACATCTGGACAAACCTTTATCAGTCACTATAGTATAACTCAGTCATTTTATTATCTATCTGTAACCTAATCTGGTCACCTGGTCATTGCAATTAGGTGAGAGAGAAGAATACACTCAACATGATGCTCTTGCAAGTTTAGATTGGTTTTTAATTTATCTAAACAGGATGGCTCCCACTGTCTCTCGAATCCTCCCTCAAACCATAAAAGAAGAATTAGTCAGGATTAATCTCACCGTACAATACTTGCTTAACCGTTCGGCCAGGCTAGTGTCGGTACTTCGAGAGAGGTTTTACGACGCTTTCACGAAGTTCCTTAATTAAATAACCTCTTTTCTTTGGAGGCGTAGCCCCACTAACACCGTTGTAGACACCTACTTGGTTTATAGTATTGATCGTTAAGTGAAAAATCTCCCGAGGAGTAGCGGATACTCACAGTAGGATCGGGATCCAAATATTGTGTGATAATCCTGAAGGAATCCTACCAACATTATCACACTCCAAAAGGTATGCAGCACTAGCAAGTTTCAGTTTCTTTAGAAACTCTCGATGCGGATTTTTGCTCCATGATCTTATGACCTTGACGAAGGCCAACATATCATAAGTCACATGTCAAGTTCTACCCGTCATTGTCCAGGTTAATTTGAACCCACCCGCACATACCCTTGACGAAGATCAAAATAGTAGTTTGACTGTCCCAAACCAACGCATCTATTTATGCTACAGATGAATATCCAGCAGCTACCAAACACTATGCCTTGGTGAAGGTCAAAATGCATAGCTTGAATACTACTGAATATTCAACTGAAATGACGGAGGGCTACGAATGGTTTTGGCGAACGTAGTGAACTTGATATAATCGAAGGAACCTAATAGCTTTTAAAAGAAGTGATTTAATCTCCGCATTTAAAAGTCTCCTGTTTTAAAATAACCGAGTGGTTTTAAAATTTGTTCCAACGATTCAGCTTTAGTTTGTTTGCTTTGCATTGATGTAATGTATTCCACTTATGCCATCCGCATTCGCCACTGGGCCCTGTCATCACTCGTTCGGTTACTTAACTAACGACAGAGCGGGGGCTGGACTAGCATGGATGCAAAACATAAGCAACGCCTACTAGATATCATATATAGATATATACATTCGTCTCACGCAATAATAGGCATTCCAGATCACAGATGAACACATTGGATATATTAGGAATTCCGCGTTTCGTTTGAGCCTGTAACGAAAGACAGATTCCACGGTCGTGATGAATAGCCAAACCCCACTCTAGGCCCCTACGGGTGTGACAAACTACCCTCCAAATTCCTGAAGTGAAGCAACCTCCCTCAGCAAAGTGAGTAGGCCACTCAGCACTTCAAAGTACCCGGTAGTTTGTGCACCTCACCTTGGGTCTATCCTAGGAGCAAAAACAGTAAAAGAAATAATATTGGCTACAAGCTCAATCCAGCTGTGCCCCGCAAAATAATATTACATCACTTTATAAATTTTATATCGAATGAAAGAATGAAAACTCTCATCTCACATCCCCGGCTATTCATCCACGACGATCCAACAAGTTCATATACACAAACCAATATAACATCATAGATATGTGCAACCCCGACTAATCGACGTATAGCAATTAGTCGACGTTTCCAAACATATATACACATCACAAAGCTTGTAAAGTAACTGCAACATTAGAATTCCACACGCAATTAGAAAACTTAACCAATTTTCCAAAACATGAAAATCCAGTGAGCTAAAGTTCCAAAAACGATCGTTTTAAGCCAATTCGGGAGTCGAAACGAACTCGAAACCTGTCTGAATATTCATGGAGGTGAAGACACCAAAATTAACTATCGAATGGGGGGCCTCAAGGGGGTACCCACCCCCGAGGGCCACCATGAGGTGGCCCCCAAGGGGAGGCAGACTCGGGAGCACCAATCTGTGGTGCTCTCGGGTCACCAGCCCCTAAGGCCACCTTGTGGTGGTCTTGGGGGGTGGGCCCAGCCATTGGTCCCCTTCGGGGTGTCCTCAGGGTGCGTACTCTTCACCCTGCGGCTTCTCGGTTCAAATCGTGAGCCCGCGAGGTGTGCAAACAACTCAAAACATCATTTTTGGAAACTGTTTTTATTGGCAGTTTTTGCGCGACAAAAACGATGGATTTCTAACGTCGCTACAAGCTATCTAAGGTTTATGAGAGGCTCTAATACCACTGTAAGTCGATGTCGCGCACCCCGCGTGTTCGCATGGAGGCGAAAATTGCAAAAAAATGATTTTTACGGACTTCTCAACACCGACTTGAACCAAGGATCGATCACAAACCCTAGCTAGCAAACTACTTGAGGTTTAACTACTCGGATATGAAGTTATACCTCACGATACATGTCCTTCGGGTCTTCATCGCTGTCCTCTGCTCATCATCAGCTCCAAGGATCAAAAACGGATCGGGCAACCTCGACGGCCTCCTCGAGTCAAAGACGATCCACCTGAGAGTTTATAGTCCGAGCTCCTATCTCAAATCCGAGGTAACTACGACTTCTAGTTCGCTAAACTAGAAGGCCTAGAGGGTGTAGAGTAATAAGATGGAGTGATTTGTCTCTTGGAACCCAAGGATTCTCAACTCATGAGAGCTTTTGGGTTTAGAGGAATAAGAAGAGCACTTGAGGAAAAGCTAATGAAGAATGAGCTTAGAAGAAGAATGGCTCAAGAAAAGAATAATCAAGCATGCTAATAATTGAGGAGAAAAATATCTCTACAAATATCTAGCATGATTGAAAATATCTAATGGTGAGTCATGCTTGATTTTTGTCCACCTCCACCTCATTATGTTTAATCCATAAAAGAAATAAACCCTAAATGAGGTGTCCCTTCTAGAAGCTTTCCCGCAAGAATTACGAGAATGCCCCTCATCCGTATATACATACCCGCATCCGTATTCTGAAGAATACGAATACAATGAGATGAAAATAATCCATCAATATAATACTAGGATCCGGCTTAAATCAAAGGCCACTAGTATTACCCGCCCGATCATCATACGTGCACAAGTACACGTAAGTGATCGAAGACATGTCGTAAAACCATACCGCCTCTACACCTTTTGCCCGGTGCAGTGAAACTCTCTATGTGGGACTCTAAAGACTCGACACTACGCTGGCAGTAGGTTTAACCACAAGCCGCAAGCGGTACTAGCTGCACATAACAGCTGTCCAGCTATGTGTCGATAAGAAGGCTGATGAGCTAACTCATCCGAACTCCTACTGAGTCTGAATGTGACAATCTCTGTACAGTCTGGTCTGTTCGTCTAAGAGTATACCATATCGGGCCTAGAGGGACGGTAATCGTCAGACCCCTAATAGCGCAATAAGTCATGTCGGAGAGTAGCCTAAAACACCATGAGAAACTACTGGAGTACCTACCAGTAAATCTCGCTTGCCTTGGCCAAGGATTTTGTGTAATGGCCTTCCGAACACAGCGCGATATTAACCCCCAATACCAGGAGAGATGAATCTTATCTAACCACCACTGCCTCCAAGTGCTTTGGGACTGCACCCAACTACTATCTGTTTGCACGACTCTTTTGAACCGTGGTAGGGTAGTAATCAAAGTACAGTGGGAACACACTCGAGGAGAAGTAGCAGTGTCAAGTTGACGGACTAAGCTGTACTTATGTCACCTAGGAACTGCTACCCATTGATAGGTATAATACCCACCAACAGTTCCCGATGAGTTCTGTCCAGTGTACTCATAACCTAATGAGCACCTACATACTATCTCCAGTACGACGTATTAATGGCCGTGGGACAGACCATCTCCCATGCTGGGATGAGAAGCATATACACTAGTCTACTGTAGAGTATTGATACCCCGTCTCGATAATCCTACGACTAGGGACCTGTATAGGATATGCTTATAGACTACCCAGCCCCCACTAGTGTGACTGCCATTACAACGCTGGTAATCAAGCAAAGATCCTAAGGGCTATACCAATATGTATAAGCGATATGCTAAGAAAACACATGCAAATATTGAGGTAGATACAAAGCAGGTATAGCATACTACCATTTCGAGCAAGACTGTTACTATATCCGTGTATATCCCAAGCTCCTATTAAGTAATATACAATCCAGTATGATACAATAATGGCCTCTAGGGCATATATCACTAACAATATAACTATATGTGTTTGTTTTGGTGTGTTTCCAATATTTATATATATAACAATATTTTTATTCATTTAGAAACTATGATATGATAAGAGAAGTATTTCATGGCAATATGATAAAAGAAAGATAAAGCGAAAGAGATGGAAGGAGAGAAAAAGAGAAAAGGACTTATATGCATAAGCCGGTATCGTCACCGGATTTATTTATCCGACGATAGCTTCGTGTTACTAGTGAGACTTTATGAATGCTTCTTCATGTACTTCTTCGAGGATTTTAGATGAAGAGAGAGAAGGGAGATGAATAATATTTTGTGAGGAAGAAAGAAAGGAGAGGAGTTGTTCTTCTTTCTAATTTTTTTAAGAGAAAGAAAAATAATAAGATAAGATGAGTATATATAAGAATTATGTCATGTTAATTCAAATTAATATAAATTCATAATGGGAGTTAAAGAGAAATTGAAAGGGTACCCATTCATTTGGAAGTTAAAAAAAATGAAAGGTCTCATTTGTAAATTATGAGAGAGTAAAAAGATTAAATAAAAATGATTGTAAGACCCAAGATTTGAACATGTGGCTTATGCAATAATAATGTAACGATTTAACCAATGAGCTATAAGATTGTTCATGCACAAACTTAACAAGAATTAAATATATACCGTTGCTTCAAAAGAAAGTGAGCTTTTGGGCTCATAGTTTTATAAAAGAAAATAAAAATGAGGTTAGATTTGGATTATGGGCTGGTTTAGGTCTTTTGTTTAATTTGAAAAAGGTTAAAATTTAGTTTTAAAGAAATGTGTTCGGGAAAAATAGATGGAATAATAAAATAATATATTTAATAGAAAACAAAATATACGTAAAATACTAAGAATAAATAAATACAATATTTTACTTTAAAAAAAAAGAAAATAAGAAGGTAGAGTAATATTGGGGTCGTTACACTTTCAATGGTTGTGCCTTGAATATTTGTCTAGACACCCTATGAATGATATAACGTTAAGCGGTGTTCTAAACACAATCAACATCTCTTAATGAGCACGAAATCCTTAAAGGCTGAAAGTCTAATTTCTTTTAAATTAATGTGGATAAAATTTATGCTCAGTTCGTGATTTGTGGGCCACGGAGAAGGGTAACGAAATCTCTTACCGTATCTTGTTGGGGTTCTTTGCCCTTAAGTGTCTGTATTAAGATGCAATGCGCAATTAATAAAAAAGTTATTTAAAATATCAAACAATCATTTTTTTAATTAGGCTTTGGCACTGCAACAAATACGGATTAGTTCGCTTTTGGCTATTGGCGGCGATCTTGCAAAGAATACTGCAAAGAATAGAATATTGGAGCGTTAGATTTGAGTGAGAAGGAGATAGAAAAATACGCACTGAAAGTTTTGGATTAAGAAACCCCCGTTGAGTCGATTCACGGGTACTTGAATATTCGCTTGCGCGGGTCAAACTATCCGGATTTTTGGCACTGTACTTCACTATCGTCTTTAGCTTGAATGTGCATTTTGCTCCGCATGATCGCTGTTCGCAAATCCGTAAAAATCTGCAAATGTCGGAAAACAAATCTTTTTAACAAAAAAGCGATATATATGACCAATCTGCTGCACAAACACAATTGTGAAATTCAAGTATAAAAATAGAGCAATAATAGAACAATAGAGCATACGACAAAAAAAGGATCGAGCCAAGAGAATTGGGTCGCAAATTGCGGCTAATTTGAATAAACCGGTGGCCAAATAATAAAATCAGGGTTCCAAATTTCTACTATGTGCTCTGTGTTCTTTAGTGTCCCAATTCTATACTTTAAATATTCCAATAAAACTCAAAGTGACAGCAGATCAAAAAGACAGAGAACAAATGTCCAAAAAATTAGTTCTTTTTGTTTTGGTTTTTGAAATTTTTGTTTTCATTTTCTGAAAATTTGTTGGTTTTATATATAAATCATACACAAATTAACCTGAAATTACAAGAAGAAATACGTTACCGTCTCCCCGGCAACGGCGTCATTTGATTGTTTAAGTTTTCGCTATGTCGTTCTAAATTTTAAAATACCGTAATCAAGACGGTGTCGCTTGAAGCTAGCCGTGATGAGTACGGGCCGTCCACAGGGAGAAGATATGTTTTTCGTTCTTGTTCTAACGAGTTAAGTCCAAAACGTCGGAATGTGTTCGTTTCTATCCTAGGTGTTATGTTCAAAGAGAGCTTGTTAGGGATAGGGTTAGGTTTGTTTAAGTTAGGAAAATCCTTACTCTTTCGTTTGTGCCTCTCTTGATTATTGACGCTAGGGTAACCGGCAACAATGTGGATTCGAGTGTTTAACTGGGATATTTGCGATTGTGTGCTAAATCCCTTCTTATCGAACCTTGTCCTTCCGTTCTTCTCTCTTATTCCTAGCCTCCGGCCAAACCAAACACAACCGGTCTCAATTAGGAATCACCACTATCATGTAGGATAGGGTGCCTAAGGAAGCAGATTGTATATGTTTTGGTCGGAGTTCAAACTACAAGGTGTCGGGCAAAGAAATAGAGTAAAGAAAATCCTAACTCAAACTTCCATTTCTCTTTTCCTAATAAGTAAGGAAAACTATTCACAAATCATCTCATAAATGAAAATGAAACACAAGAGGTAAGAGAACATAGGAAACATTGCAAATAAAGTAAAGAGCAAGAAATACTAGGAACCAAGTGCATGAAAATGAAGGCTTTATTGAAGTGCAATTCAAAGTACAAGATAATGAGTTCAAATACTAAAATCTAAATTTGCAAGCTCACTTAAGTGGTTGCAAGATCAGATAAAAGTAAAGAACTCAAAACTATTACAAGCTAAACTATTATGTACAAAACTTGGCCTAAAACATGGACAAAAGTTGGTCTAAAAATGGACCCTTGCCTCTTCTTCTGTTTTGCTATTTATAGGGATTTCAAAACCAAAAACAAACAATAAAAATGAAGTGATATGACAGGGAAGAGTGGCCAGAAGAAACACGAGGTCAACTGGAGCAAGTGGGGCCGCTAGTTGCGGCCGAATTGAATAAACCGACGACCAAAGTGGCGGCTCTGGGTCCCATCTTTGTTGTGTGATCCTCTGACGTCTTGAGTATCTCTCTGGCATTTCTCATTTCTTCTAATTGGCACGATATTGATATCTGAAGGTTTTTGGAAGGAAAGATCAAGCTTTAAAAATATCACATCAATACTTTTTTAAGCACTCATCACAACCATGCCCACTTGCCATGCCATTTGATGCTAGCTCATGATACCAACCTATATCATGCTGGTTCATGAACCAAAATTATGAGCTCACACTAGGAAAATATTGTATCATGTTTGACCATTTTAATTCTTTTGTTGCTTGTTTTGTTGCAAAAACTCTTTGGATATTGATATGTTATCCGTTCTGGTTGCAGTATCGGCTCAAATATATCGTATCCGTGCATGCTGTGCGTGTTTCCAGTGTTTTTGTCACGAATACCTGTATTCTGTATTGATTGAGCAGGTACGGGTTAAATAGCACCGATTATTCACAAAAATGATATCGAATGAGCAGTAGTAAATATAGTTATTCGTGATGAACAGTTTATCAAAAATAGGAAGTTGCGTCTGTTGCAGTAGTGTATCGAGCAAGCTCTTGCTCGGTATAGGATGGAGAGGGCAAGACCTATGTCTTTTCATTTAGTAGAGCACTTCGCAGCGATGTTATCATCAAGGTCAGATGCAGACAAAGATCACATGTCTATAGCACCATATGTGAGTGTAGTGGTTGGTGTGGTATGCACGTGACCGAATATTACACACGCAGTTAGAGTAGTCAGCAGATACTTGGTTACTCCATACAGAGAGAATTGACAGGCCGTGAAGTGGGTCCTGAGATACTTGAGAGATAGTGAAGGGTTCGATTCATCATTCAGTAAAGGCAGTGTGGATGGATGTATTGTGATAGGATATTCTGGTGATAGGAACAGATGGAGATCAAGGAAGGGTTATGTATTTACGTTGGGTATGGACGTAATACCAGGAAGATCGATGCTTCAATCTGTTATCACGGTTTCAACAATGGAGGAAGAGTTGATAGTGGCCTTGGAGACTGTTAAGAAGGCCATTTATTTACGAAGGTTGTTAACCTTTTGTGTTTCCAGAGAAGGTGAGAGTGTTCTTCTTGGAGGCTAAGAAGAAAGTTGTCACGACCCGAAATTGGCACATGACGGCCCTTAAACTACGCAACGTCTACAAGCGTAACGCAATTTAAGTAAGCCGAAAAGCCAGCAATCTAAACCATCAAAAGTAGTAAGAAATAATAGAAGTTTTAAAAAATTTGAAATCTCAACCCAAATTCTTTAAAAGTCCAATTTTATTTTCTTGAAAATTTTGGCAGCACTTCCTTTGTAAAAACTAACCCCAAAAATGGGTACAATATAAATATAAGTAAAGCATCCCAAACGGGAGCAAAATCCATGCCCAAAGGCGGAAAACAACCACCACAACAAAAATACGACACCGTAGTGAAGAAATAAAAGTTGATAAAAGTAAAACTGCATAAAAGACCTCCAAGTCACAAAATAATATACAATATCGTCCTCACATCAAGTCTCTAAGTCATAGACATGAAAGTAGTAGATGGAGAGTACATGGTTACAATGAATATACAATAAACATGAACGGATAACCACAAAACCCACCTAAAGCAAAACTGCACACTGTGAGCTGAAACGGTATCCGCAGCAAAAGATGATAAGATAGATGAATAGCCTACCTCGACTACTCTGGGAAACGACCTGCAAAACACTGTGGCACAACGGGGGTGAGTTGCCAACTCGTGAATAGTAAATAACATATGCAGGTAATCGCAAGTATGCACGTACAGCGCGAATCTAACATGCAAGCTAAGTGATAGCAATAAGAGGTCATATGAATCCAATAGTCATGAAAGACCCTCTAGTAGGTACATCTAATACATGAAGCAATAATATGACAATCTGTATGCAACATTCATGTAAGGTACTCTATCAGGTACAACTAATACATGAAACGATGATATGCCAATGTATATATGCAACAGTCATGAAAGGTACTCTAGCAGGTACAACTAATACATGAAGCAATGTATATAAAATAAAAGTATGTAAATGCAACAGTCATGGAAGGTACTCTATCAGGTACTACTAATACATGAAGCAGTGCATAAACAATAAATGTGGAGTATGAAATGAAACATGTCATTTCCACGGAATTCTGACATCGTGGTAGAACCAAAGTCCATCAAGACAATCCAAATCCCAATTCCTCAAATCAGCCCCCAAATTGGCTCTCATATCATGTAAGTCTCACAAACCCTGAATGTACAATATCAAGTAAATCGCATATATCCTTAAAGTACAAAATCATCAATCTCATATATATCTTGTATCCAATCTCAAATGAATCTCCTATATCCCAAATCCAATATCAAGTGAATCTCATATATTCTAAGTATATTTGCATGAATAATTATGATGAAGTATATGAATTTATATGTATACATATATATTAGCGTCCCATTCCACTAATATATATATATATATATATATATATATATATAACAGCGTCCCATTCCACTATTATATATACTTAGGAGTAAAATATCATGAAACCAATGTGTCAAGTATCGACACAGAAATGCTGATCTATCAGGTGCTGTCACCACGACTGGCACCCTGATAGGTACGTATCATACGCTATACCAAAAGCTCGAGTGTCAAGCTTTGACCATCGCCTCTCGACGTATCCATACGTACATGACTCCCGTCGGTATCCCTACAGTAACCGCCGAGTCATAGGTAATGTCACCGGAGTGTTAATGTCACCGGAGTGTATGGTTCCCCTGCCAGGCTCAATCGGCAAGGTCCTTCAATCGTCTTGCCCCGGGGTACCTCCGGGCCCCACCATGTACCCTCACACGGCCCACGACGCTCCTCGCATGGGGTATATATATATATATATATATATATATATATCAGAACTGATAAAACTCATGGTGGCTGCTGAAATATCATATCAAGAGAAACCGGGTTTTTCAAATAATGCATAATTTCATGAAACTACCACGGTTCTCAAATCCAGAAAACATCATGAAAAATCCATATCTCAATGCGAAAATCCATGAATATAATATATGCAACATAAAACTGTAATGTGAGCATATATAGGAAAAGCCGCTATTAACTGCAACAAGTTAATATATAAATCATGCGGTTCCTAATTTCTCCAATTCTATATAACATCAAATAAAGGTAAACATGTAGCTATAGCCAGATATATGTGTGAACATAAAGGTATAGCAAGGTATAGGTATCTACCTATCAGTAATGATGTAATATACCCTCCGGGTATAAGTGAAGTATGTATGCAAGGTATACATGTAGCTATGTCATTATGTATGTACGTACCTATCACTAATGGTACAATACCCTATAGGTATACAGGTAACTAGCATGTAAGCATGTCAAGGCATATTTGTAAGCATGTAGGTATACAGGTATGCTATATGTCATATGCAATAAGTAATATGAATCA
The DNA here is from genome assembly GCA_030015575.1 of Agapanthus africanus. Taxonomy (NCBI): domain Eukaryota; kingdom Viridiplantae; phylum Streptophyta; class Magnoliopsida; order Asparagales; family Amaryllidaceae; genus Agapanthus; species Agapanthus africanus. The sequence continues at coordinate 239,139,495 of CM057337.1, forward strand.
ATGTCACAATGTTCCTAACCAAACAATATCATATCTATAAGTGTGTTGTGCGTAACATGGCAATTATTGACGGCGTGTGTGGTATACAATCAGTGCTCGTGCAACATGAGCCGTCAATAATGGTGCAGTGTCCTAAGGGTACTAGTCCAAGCACAACAATTAACTAAGTAATAAGGTGTATGCGCAACCCTATATATGAGATAGAATATGTGACAAGTCAAGTCATCTCTAGCCCAGACGTATAACGCCATGCAGGCGATTCCCCTGTAGATGTTAAATCTACTCACCAACGCTCCTGGCTAAGTAAAACCTACCACCTATTTTCCCTTCGTCGCAGCTATAACATTTCAGAAAATTAAAATATTATTTTTGGGAATTTTTATAATTAAATAATAAAATATTGAATATTTTAAATAGGCGGTATAATTAAATACCGATAAATTGGGAAAAATTTGGAAAATTATGGAAATTACCAAAATGAGGGTGTTTTATATGATTTAAGCAATTATGAATTTTTATGATTGTTTATATTCACTTTTAGTGCTAATCGCGATTAAAAATCGTTAATCGTGTATTAAACCGTATTTGTGCACATGACATGCAACATGTCATTTTTTTACACTTGTTACATTTTTATCATGGCTTTTCTTCTTGTTTTATATCATGGTGGCGGTTTTATTTGAGAGAAGAAAAAAAAGAAAAAGGAAAAGGTATCATGATGAGAGAGGGGACACAATCATGATGTGAGGCATGCTTAAAAGAGAGTGTGTGTGAGGGGTCAAGAGAGAGAGAGAGAGCCATACCCTTTTGTTCCCCTCATTTTCTTCATCTCTTCACCATTTCTTCTCCCACTTCACCCATGGCAAAACCCCATCTCCCTCCACCTCTAAACCCTCAAAACACCCCCAAAACAAACCTAAAACCCCATCTCCACTTCACAAAAAGCATGCACAAGCTCATAGGAAGCACATTGGACCAAGAAAAATCAAATTTTGAGAATTTTGGGCAACTCAAGAAAATTCTTGAGTTGCCAAATGAGGTATTTCCTTCACCCTTACCATAGTTTTCCATTCACTTTAGCACCTATGTTTTTTTGGAACCGATATATCGATGTTTAGGGAACTTAGAAATTTCTAGTTAGGGTTAGAATTTGAATTGAGTTGTAAAGTGAAATTAAGGCTAGTAGTGACCTTAAACCCATGTTAGTGATATTATATTGGACTAAAACCTGAACCTTAACCCCGGAATACCAATTTAAAAAACCGATATCGGAAAAACTGTGAAATTTTGATGGTATTTGGAAATCTGCTAACACTCGGGGACCTGAAAAATTATTTTGCAAGGACAATGATACATGCAGGCACCTAGGAAGCTGCCATGAGAACCCTAGCCCCTAACCCTCTACCCTGGCCGTAGATTTAACCCAGATGGCCCTAAATTGCGGCCTGGGTCCCACCATTTTGGTTCGTGCTTGTTCTGTAGGTCCATATCCAGTAATCTAAACCTTTGGCATATGCAAAATTGTCTAATTTGACCTAGGATAAAATCTGGGACCATTTTCAATAGTTGCTGTTTTGATTCGGGGTTTAGTTTCTTGTATTTTGAATTCTGGATTTTTGGAATTTGGTTTTAACTCGATGATCTGACGTTTGTACGACGATATCGAGGGTCATTTGGTGATTTTGAAAGCGTGGTCCGTAGGTTCTAACCTATAGGCTTTTAGCGTGCCGTTTTGGTTTTGATTGGGTTTTAATGCGATACGATACATTATGATGTGTAGGTACCCCCCACGAATACTTCGAGACGACAAGCAAGCGCGTGGCGACGTCGACAACGACAAGCAAAGAGCAAGGTGAGTAGATTATATCTACGGGGGGGGGAGTCGGGTGGATGGCGTATAGCACCCCCGCAAAGTTGTAAGAAAAGATTGTGGTGTGATCTTGATATATATTTATATACGTTATTGTGAGATATGAACCTAGAAAATGAAAGACTTTAGGAGATTATGGATTTAGTATTACCGAGAATTGAAGAAAGGATTTAGACGGATTCTTAGTCGCAAACCCTAGATTAAGGATTTGCATACACGCACACATACACACTTGCATACATTTACATTCTTGTGTGTATATGGGGATGTGTATATATGTATATACGCATGGGTATGGGACTATGCATATATATATTCATATACACATGCATGGATATTGAGGATAGTGGATGATATTTGGTGATGAGTCGATGAGATTGGGCTTGATGTCACGAGATCGGTGATGTGATTTTGATCGTATTATGAGATGCGACATGTGATGATAGCGGATCGATAGATGATGTGTTTACATACACACGCATTTAAATATATATTGATGGTATCAGATTGTACTAGACTGTAGGTCAGTACCCCTAATTCATGATGTGATGATAAGGATACCAGATAAATGATGAGATTGATGTGATAGTTAACCGTACCCAGATTGGGATGTCGTACGATTTACCGTACGAGCTATATATTGATGATAGATCCGCACTCTTGACTCAAAAATGTCATATTATATAGGGTATCGTATGGGATACTATTGAGGCGGGATCACCGACTATTATATACATATATATGTATCGACTCAGATTTAGGTGGTTTCCTTACCTTTGGTTTAGACTGTTAGTTAGACCTGTAGTTTACTGTATGACTCTTATTATTTATTGCATGTTCATCATTGTTATGGTTATTATTCAGCTCCCGCATATTATTGCTTCTCGCCTCGCATTGCCTGCTTATATTGTGTTTTCATATATTAGTATCGAAATCATGCTGTCAGGACACCAGCACCATTACCGATGATGCGTATGTTCCACATACACTTACTTGCAGGCTCACACACATCATCATCGGTAATTGCCATGTCACGTACACTTTAGAGAATATTGCTCTATTGCCATCATTTTACCGATGATGCGTATGTTCCTCATACACTTACTTGCCGGCTCACACACATCATCATCGGTAATTGCCATGTCACGTACACTTTAGAGAATATTGCTCTATTGACATCATTTGCTAGCTAATAGTTCCAATATGATATTGTTTCATATGCTAGTTTAACTATTGCATTCATTGCATGATATCAGTCGCATTCATATATTCATTGGTCATGCAGTATTATGGAGATTTATGCCGGTATTCACTATTTATTGGTATCATGATTTTGATGATTTCGGATTTACATGAGATTTCTAGATTTGGGGGAAAACCGCAAGAATATATAAAAACTTCTCTCTCTCTCTCTCCCTCTTTTCAAAATGCAAGTGCGGTTTTCTAGTGAAGTATGAGTCATCCACCATGAGTTTTCATAATTGCTGTTGGATTTTGAGACTCGATTCGAGGAGCCGGATGAACCGTCTCGGGTACATGGTGGACCCGGTAAGGTACCCCAGGGCAAGAAGCCCGAGTTGTATTCGATGAGCCTGGCAGGGGAGCACTACCTACCAGTGATTTTACCTGGCGCGGCGGATATCCGTAGGATACCGTACGTGGTCGTGTGATTGATGTTATAGGTTGATCCATTCTACCGGAGCCCGCGGACCGATCCCGCAGATGATACGGATGCCTGAGATATTGACATTGAGATTTGAGATATTGAGATTTGAGATTTGAGACACTGAGATATTGAGATATTGAGATTTATGTTTTGTGTGGATGCTTGACACTGATTTCTCTGTTGACTTCATGATGTATTATGTTTCCATTCGTCATGCATTCATACATCATATATTTGATATGTTGCTATCTGAGGCACTGATGACACGAGCACATAGTATCAAACTTACATGTTGATAGATCAGGATATTATTTGAGGATATTACCTGATTTGACGTAGGATAGCGTCATGCATGCGATTTCTACTTGTAGATGTCTTTTATTCATGAGTTGGCAACTCACCCCCGTTGTGCCAAATTTTTCTTCAGGTCAGATGTACAGGTTTCCTTGGCAGTTGCTGGCACATCATTTCATTCAGGGTTATTGCTTTGGCAGGTGGGTTCTTTTGTATCAGGTCCACCATTGTATATGTTATTTCATTTGTATCTAGTAAGCTCCATCAACCAGACTTGTATTATTTGTTAGATATAGAAGACCAGTGTATTATTTCGACCTTAGAGTCGCGCTTGTATTATTATGGATTTCCTGTTGTTTTGAGTTTCCCTTTCAGTTTTGATCCTCACCTTTCGGCGTTGTATATTATATTGCTTGCATGGTTGTGGTCGTCGATTGACGAAGAGCTAGCTCCCGTTTGGGGATGCCTTTATTCATTTTATATGCTTTATCAGGTTTGTACCCATTTGGGGTTAGTATTTACAAAGGAACTCTGCCGAAATTATTAGAAAAGACTTGAGATTTTAAAAATGCATATTACGGCTTATGTTGTTAAACTTCTTGCTTTAAAATTGGTTTTTCCTTCACTCTACTACTTTACTTAGTTTGGATTTCTGGGTTTCGGCTTACTTAGATTACGTACGTCTCGAGACGTTTCGTAATTTAAATGCCGGTCATGTTCCGTACTTTTCGGGTACAACATAAATATAAGTAAAGCATCCCAAACGGGAGCAAAATCCACGCCCAAAGGCGGAAAACAACCACCACAACAAAAATACGACGCCGTAGCGAAGAAATAAAAGACGATAGAAGTAAAACTGCATAAAAGACCTCCAAGTCACAAAATAATATACAATATCGTCCTCACATCAAGTCTCTAAGTTATACACATGAAAGTAGTAGATGGAGAGCACATGGATACAATGAATATACAATAAACATGAACGGATAACCACAAAACCCACCTAAAGCAAAACTGCACACTGTGAGCCGAAGCGGTATCTGCAGCAAAAGATGATAAGATAGATGAATAGCCTGCCTCGACTACTCTGGGAAACGACCTGCAAAACACTATGGCACAACGGGGGTGAGTTACCAACTCATGAATAGTAAATAACATATGCAGTTAATTGCAAGTATGCACGTACAGCGCAAATCTAACATGCAAGCTAACTAATAGCAACAAGAGGTCATATGAATGCAATAGTCATGAAAGACACTCTAGCAGGTACATCTAATACATGAAGCAATAATATGACAATCTGTATACAACATTCATGTAAGGTACTCTATTAGGTACAACTAATACATGAAACGATGATATGATAATGTATATATGCAACAGTTATGAAAGGTACTCTAGCAGATACACCTAATATATGAAGCAATGCATATAAAATAAAAGTATGTAAATGCAACAGTCATGGAAGGTATTCTATCAGGTACTACTAATACATGAAGCAGGGCATAAACAATAAATGTGGAGTATGGAATGAAACATGTCATTTCCACAAAATCCTGACATCGTGGTAGGACCAAAGTCCATCAATACAATCCAAATCCCAATTCCTCAAATCAGCCCCCAAATTGGCTCTCATATCATGTAAGTCTTACAAACCCTGAATGTACAATATCAAGTAAATCTCATATATCCTGAATGCACAAAATCATCAATCTTATATATATCCCGTATCCAATCTCAAATGAATCTCTTATATCCCAAATCCAATATCAAGTGAATCTCATATATCATAAGTATATTTGCATGAATAATTATGATGAAGTATATGAATTTATATGTATACATATATATTAGCGTCCCATTCCACTAATATATATATATATATATATATATATATATAACAGCGTCCCATTCCACTGTTATATATACTTAGGAGTAAAATATCATGAAACCAATGTGTCAAGCATCGACACAGAAATGCTGATCTATCAGGTGCTGTCATCACGACTGGCATCCTGATAGGTACGTATCATACGCTATACCGAAAGCTCGAGTGCCTAGCTCTGACCCTCGCCTCTCAACGTATCCATACGTACATGAGTCCCGTCGGTATCCCCACGATAACCGCCGAGTCATAGGTAATGTCACTGGAGTGTATGGTTCCCCTGCCAGGCTCAATCGGTAAGGTCCTTCAATCGTTTTGCCCCGGGGTACCTCCGGACCCCACCATGTACCCTCACATGGTCCACGACGCTCCTCGCATGGGGTATATATATATCAGAACTGATAAAACTCATGGTGGTTGCTGAAATATCATATCAAAAGAAACTGGGTTTTTCAAATAATGCATAATTTCATGAAAGTACCACGGTCCTCAAATACAGAAAACATCATGAAAAATTTGTTGGATATAGTGCCCTCAGAGTCAATTATTGGATCACAAGCACGTGATTGCAGTGGTTGAGGGAGGACCTATACCGGTAGGACAGTCATACTCGAGATGATAGTATACTATCTGGTTTATGTTTATCATCGTGTACTGCTTTAGGTGACCTTACAGGTCACTATTGCACGTTGATAGAGCCCCTAGGATTCTTGCTTGACTACCAGCAGTATGAGGGCGATCATATACGTGGGAGCCGGGGTCTATAAGCACATCCTTAAAAGGTCCCTAGTCGTGGGAGTTTCGAGACAGGGCATCGATACTCCAGAGTATACTAGTGTATACAGTCGAGACCCCGACGAGGGGCGGTGGCCGGTTTCATAAGCCACTAGTATCAGTTGGTTCACCTAAGATGTATACAGGTGCTCATTGGGTTATGAGTACACCGGACAGGACTCGCCGGGAACCTGCTAGTTGGTATTATACCTGACGTCAGATAGCAGTTCCCTGGTGACATGGGTACATGTTAGTTCATCGACCTGAGATCGTCATTTGTCTCGTGTGAGTTCCCACTGTACTTAGATTACTACCCTACCACGCTCAAAGGAGACGTGCAAACAGGTTTTAGTTGGGTACAGTCCCGAGCCATATGGAGGCAGTGAGCGGATCTGCAGGGGTTCGTCTCTCCCGGTATTGGGGGTGAGTTCGCGCTGTGTCTAGGAGAGCCAGTACATGAAAAGTCCTTGGCCAAGGCAGGAGATTTACTGGTAGGTATTCCAATAGTATCTCAGCGTGTTCTGGGCTACACTCCGACACGACTTGTACCGCTTTTGGAGGTCTGACTTTTACCAACCCCCTAGGCCCGCCATGCGATGCTCATAGATGAACGGACCGGACTGTACGGATATTGTCACTGACAGGCTCAGTAGGGTGTCAGGCTGAGTTCGCTCACAGATGTCCCTTTTTGTCAGTATCTGGTAGCCCGTTACGTATTGGCTAATACCTCTGACATGCTAGTGGTTAAATCCACAACCAAAGTATTGACGAGTCTTTAAAGTCCCCCACAGACCAGTTTCTCAAGTTTCGGGCGAAACGCTGTAGAGGCCGTATGGAGATATGGCAGGGTTCGATCAGATAGGTGCGTTATTGCACGGATCGTGATCGGACGGATTTTACTAGCGGGCTTTGGTTTAAGTCGGATCCTAGTATTGTACAGTGTAGATTTTGTCTCTTTGCATTTGTGTTCAGTGGGAATACAAATGCGGGCATGTATATGCAGTCGCTGGGTTTTTCTGTAATTTATTACGGGATCAGTTTTTCTGAAGTTGCCAGTTTGCATTCCGTTCCGGCCGGTTTTCCTTTGTTCCTTCACGGCCGGACTTTTTGATGGAGGGGGTTATTTGCAGTTGTGCAAATAAGTTTTTGTGGAGGGGTTTTCTTGCATTTGAGGCTTCATCATGATGAGATTCCTTTTCCATCACTTGTTTGCATTAAATGAGATGGTGCTTTGATTTGATGAGATTAGAAATGGTGTGACCATTTTTCCTTCTCATTTTTGCTTACCTTTTCTTCTCTTGATTAATCCATTTCTTTTTCACCACCCATCACAAGATGAGGCCGGCCACTTTGAGGGAGAGAGAGGAGAGATTTCATTTGGTGTGAAGTGGGGAAATTATCATCTCATTCCTTGTACACCAAAGTTCATCTTCATTGTTCATTATTTCCCTCCATCCAAAGGCAACATAAACCACAAAGAGACAATAGATTCTACACTAGCCTACAGCACTTCTTGGGCACGTCGACTCGCCAGCTTCGTGCCCGAGTTGCCTCGGTCCAGAGGTGGGAGCCCGTAAAAGAACCCGGCGATGTGGTGCCCGTTTCGACGAGAAGGCGACGACCGGAGGTTCCGTGAGGAGATCGGAGTGGAGGCGAAGACCGAAGGACACGGATCGCTTGGTATAGCATTCTACCCCTTTCTCATGTTTGCTAGTGTTAGGTTAATGGCCCGATCCGGGTTGATAGTGCGCGGTGGTGCCGGTTTGCAAGTTTCGCAAAGTTTTTCGTTTCCGCGTTTCCGGCGTCGGATCGACGGCCGGGGCGCCGCCGTGCACTTACATTGGTATCAGAGCCACGCCATTAACCTAGTCTAGCTTGCTCTAGTATGTTTAAAACTCGATCGAACAAATTTTCCGAAAACCTGATTTCAAGCACATCATGTTTCTGTCGAAATTTTTTTGGGCTCTAAAAATTTTTCAGGTTGTTGCAGAATAACATGCAGGGAATTCTATGACTTCTGGAAAAATTTGGTGGCATGATTCGACCTTTCCACCGCGGAACCGCGGCCAAACACATGCATTGGCCGCGGTTCCGCGGCCATAATGACCCCTTGTTGCACCAATTTTTTCCAGTGGGTCCTAGTCTGTGAAATGGGGTTTTTGGAATATTATTTTTGGGCCCAGATTTTCTGTGAGTGCTACAGTAGTGCTTGGGGCCCACTTCGGTGAATTTGTTCGATCGGATATTTTAAACATGTTAGTTCACAATATTTACATTATATCTGCGACCGTGAATGTCATTTGATCGGTAAATCCTGTCTAACTGCTATAGCCCGGTTAGACGGATTTGCGAACGTGACATTCACGTTGATATTCTGTGTTGTGCTATGATGTTGCGGATTGGTCGTGGGGGATAGCCTGGTTGCAATATTAGTACAGTTTTGTTTTATATGTACATTTGATATTGCGGGGCGAGCGTCCGACATGTGGACTGCCGTCACTGCCTGCTTGTATTATTCTTTTTGGGGCACGACCGGGTCGAGGTCGATGTACCTGTTATATGTATATTTTACTTTCTGTACTAGGATTACCCCACGGAGGGGTGCACGGATTGCCGGGTTTTAGAGGGCAACGGGCCCGCATCTCATGGTGTTGAGACGGAGGGGACTTCACTCTAGAATTGGCGGGCTATTTGCCGCACTCGTAGGGGGTATAGGTTGACCCAGGAGGGGTGCCCATGTTACCGGATTCCGTGAAGTGCTGGGTGGTCCATTTACGTTGCTGAAGGGGCTGCCTCGCTTCAGGTTTTGGCGGGTGACTTGCCGCGCCCGTAGGGGTCTAGGATTTTCATTGCACAGGCTATCCACACGACCAGGGGAACGTCGGGTTTCAGTAGCGGCTCTGTGAAACCTGGGGATCCCAGATATCTGTATTGTTCTGTGATGCTGATTACATTTCTTTGATGTTGCATTTTATCATGCCTTGAGCGAAATATTATATATTGATATATATACTAGTAGATGTTGTACATGTTTTGCATCCGCGCTAGTCCAGTCCTCCCTCTGTCGTTAGTTAAGTAACCTAACGGGTGATGACGGGACCCAGTGGCAAATGCGGATGGCATATACGTACATCATTATTTTCGTTCTTTTGTGGTGTGATCAATTGATGGGAATGCGTTGATTCGGATTAATGCAAGATAAACAAACCTATTTTGATGTTGTTGGAACACTTTTCAAAAAGCTGTTATTGCAAGGGCGTTCTCTTTTGTTTTGCACAGTGGTATTCAGTTGGAATATCCTGCTCCTCAGTCGACGAGGCAAGGGCCGAGATCCCTTCACCGGGAGTGACCCCTTGGACAGAAGTTTGCGTCAGGGCAATAACTTCACTATAGCCGATTACTTTTGCTTTGCATCGTGGTATTCAGTTGGAATATCCTGCACCCCATCCTACGGGGAAAGAGCCGAGATCCCTTCATCGGGAGTGACCTCTTTAGCAAAGGTTTTCGTTACTATATTTTTCTAAAAAGCTATCCGTTCCTTCAACGATATCAAGTTCATTACGTTAAAGGTTTTCGCCAGAAACCATCCGTAGCCCTCCGTCGTTTCATATGGATAGTCAATAGTATTCAAGCTGTGTTTGTTGGCCATAGTCAAGGCACAGTGTTTGGTAGCTATTGGGTGTTCATATGCTGCATAGATAGATGCGTTGGTTTGGGACAGTCGTATAGCCTTGTTGGCCCTAGTCAAGGGCTTGTACGGGTGGGTTCAAATCAACCTGGACAATGACGGGTAGAACTTGACATGTGACTTATGATTTGTTGGCCTTAGTCAAGGTCATAAGAGCATGGGGCAAAAATCACATCGGGAGTTTCTAAAGAAACTGAAACTTGCCAGATATGCGCATACCTTCTGGAGTGTGATAACGTGAGCGGATTCCGTCACGTTATCATGCGGTGATAGTTGGATCCCGATTCCCACTGATGAGTTGGTTTACTCTTCGGGTGATCCCGACTAATTCTTCTTTTGGGTTTGGAGAAGAATTTGACGGTACAGTGGGAGGTTTCCTGATTAGATAAAGTGATAACCATTCTGATCTAGGTTAGAGTGCACGCTGAGTGTTTCTTTTCTCTCTCTCTTTAGCAGCGACCATTGACCCGACCCTAGACTATGACTCAGTGACCAAGTTGACCGAACCTTCTTATAAGACTGGCTTTTGGATTGTCAGAGTTGCATACCTCATTGCCACTCCTACTTTTACCCTTTTCTCCAGGACACCCTGTATTACTACGAACGTCCACTTCCATTGGACAAAACCATCGTATGGTTATATACGAACTCGAGAAAATTTATTTGAGGATGGTTTCCGGTTCTGGAGAAAACGAATAGGACTATTCAGTTGTCTTTTCCTTTTACCTTCTCTCAGGTTGCGAGTGCTCCTTGGATTAGGACAGTACATCTATTACGCAAATTGGATAGTCTTCTTCCAAACCATAGGCTGGTGCCAACCAATAGGGAATGGAGAAAACCAATTAGCCTAAACGGTGTACAGAAGGTATTAAGTTAAGACAAAGAAAGGGATTAGAAGGAGGGCAAAGTAAATTGCGACTGATATTCACGACCAAACCAAGTATTTCGTTACCACTCCCTTTCTCCAGAACACTCCGTATCACTACGAAGATCCACAGTTATTTTGGATATTCCATCGTATGGTTATATACGAACTCGAAAGGAACTTGTTCCAGTTCGGGGATGGATTCTGGTTCAGGAGAAATAGGAATAAGGTTTATTCGGTTGTCTTTTATCTTCACCTTCTCTCGCATTGCGAGTGCTCCTAGGACTAGGACAGTACATCCATTATGCTTATTGGATAGTCTTCTTTCAAACCATAGGCTGGTGCCGAACGGTAGGGAAGGAAGAAAACCATTTGGCCTAAAGGGGTGTACAGAAGGTAATGACTAAAGACATATAAAGGGATTTGGAGAGGTGACAAAGAATTATACGGTTACAGTTGTGAATCTGGATAATGGAAGAGGCATTACTAGGAATACCCGGATACCCCTACGAAACATTTCAATATTTCAGTTTCACTGTGTACTGTTAAAAGAAAACCGATTTCCCAATTAGACACTTGCTCCAGGGTATGTATTTACCAGGTATGATTCTCACATCTGTATGGTTTTACAGATGATGAGTGGAAGTAACTTATTGGGAATTAGGTGATCATCCTCATTATATCGGGATTCGTTGTAATTGGTGATATTTAAGGAAATCGCCTGGGTTGTTTGCCGGACGGCAAATGTTTGGTTTTGAATATCCGTTGTTATGCACCAATTTCAAATTGATATATCTGTACGTCTATTTTCATAGAGTGAGATATACTTTTTTGAAATTATATCCGTGACATTTACCTATATCAGTGGATGGTTAGGTAAGGAGCATTAAACAGCGGTGTAATTCTTCTTAACCATAAGTACAGTTTTCAACCTACAACACACAGGGAATGAGTTATTAGACTCAGGGGACTTATACAGAGTATTGTATAATTGTCCAGTGTCCATTAGGACAGAGGGGTTGGTACTCGTACTATATTCTGTTTACTTGTGACTTCTCTAGTTCTTAGACATGTGTTTCGTAGAAATGCATGTTCTGAGTTTTGAGAAGTTATAAGTATAAGAGTAAAGTAGAGAACCAGGTGTTGCAAGTATCGGGATTCTTCAAGGTGATCGAAGATGTAGATACTTGTGCATGGTATTCAGTTGATAGTAATGATTAAAAGAACTTGCTTCTCTTTCAGGTTACTCATAATTGGAAGCATTCCTAAGTTGAGTAACACTGATCGGCCTCTTTCCATTTAGTTGACATGCACTGGAGACAGCTGCATGATTTGAATCTGGTTCAATTAAATCCGTGCCTCTGTTTTTATATTGGATATAGAACAGTTCATATCTTGACATTGTTAAGGTACGGGGAGTTGTCCAGCTTAAGCTTAAAACCAGACTCTGGATAACCCAAGGCATGTTTCTGTAATGGCTGTTTATGGGTTGACCCGGGCTATGACGAGGGTTGACTTTCTACCATCTGGAAGATCAATAGTGATATTGTTCTAGACTCGCCACAGTTTTAATAAAAATGGATTTTTTCAGAAAACAGTAGCGGGAGTATGGTAGAACTGGAAGTGATTCCAGAACCGCAAACGATTACTGAAAATTTGATAGGAACCTAAACATTCAATCTGGTTTGATATTCCATTGGCCACTCCGCAGATACGGTGGGTAACCTCAGGCACCCGAAAGGTACTCCGGTAGCCTCAAGGACGATAGCGGGGAGGTTCTTGTTTACCCAGACTTGCCATTGCTGTTGTTCCAGGCTGTGAGACCCGGCAGGAGGATGAGTATAGCGTCGTTCTAAACTAGCTTTAGAAGTGTACGTCTATATGACTCTGCCAGAGGGTTGTCATGGTCAGTGGGAGCAGCGGAAGCATTAATGGACAGGAAGCTTATGTCTATTTATAGACTAAAGCAGAAATAGCGGAGATAGATCATCTATTTCTGATGCGACAGTCATAGGTTTGACTTCATCAGAATAGGGGATAGATCTGTTAAGAAGGTAGTAGGGTGTGATGTCCTGGTATTTGGATGACATACACAGAGTAGGAAGGGATATTCCTATACTACGGTCGGTTATACTTTGGTTGTCACACAGTGTTTTCTCCACATAGGACTTGGATATTATATCAGACATTCTGGTTACTGGATCTATGGTATTAGATCTAGATTTGGGTAGTTTCCTAATCTGGGTACTTAGACAGCATTCTATGAGTATTTAGAATGGACGACTCCTGACACGGTAGTGTACCTGCAGGTGATGGAGTCACCCTCCCTAAAGGTATCCTACAGACTAAAATAGAGAGGGATGTGCATGATTGGCAGATCACTTGCTTAGGCAATTGAGTCAATTATGAAATGTCAAGTACCACACCAGATGTTGTTCTTGCACTAGATGCAATAAGTTGATATTAATCCAATCCTGGAGAAACATTAGGAAGCAGTTTTAGAACATAAGTAGATGTTCTAGGGATATGATAACGACAGCCTCGTTCTGGAGACGGTTATCATTCCAGGCTTCCAAGGTGACATGGACGACAGGGTAGTCATCAGAGTTATAGTTTTCCCTCTGACGAGGGGCAGTATTTTGGACAGGTGGTCCAGTTGGATACTGAGGGAAGGATGGCGCAGGATACTGATTAAGTTCAGTTGACGATACAGTCTAAGAAGTTTGGATTTGGAGTTCATTTATGAGCTAGGTCCCATCAGACATCCAGATATATTCTAAGACAGGTATTGCTCATTTCGGGAGATGGCTTTCTCCGCGAACTTGAGATAAAGAGAGACATAGAAAGAAACATCAAAGCGGATCCACTCACTAAGGCTATTCCTCGAACGCAATAGTTTCGCAAACGAGCTTTGTGAGACTGATTAGTAGAGGAGTTGGGTGTTCGGTATCACACGGGCTGTGAGTATGCGACATCGCAATAATTAGCCTTGAGTGCAAGTGGGAGATTGTTGGATATAGTGCTCTCAGAGTCAATTATTGGATCACAGGCACGTGATTGCAGTGGTTGAGGGAGGACCTATACCGGTAGGACAGTCTTACTCGAGATGATAGTATGCTATCTGGTTTATCTTTATCATCGTGTACTGCTTTAGGTGACCTTACAGGTCACTATTGCATGTTGATAGAGCCCCTAGGATTCTTGCTTGACTACCAGCAGTATGAGGGCGATCATATACGTGGGAGCTGGGGGTCTATAAGCACATCCTTAAAAGGTCCCTAGTCGTGGGAGTTTCGAGACAGGGCATCGATACTCCAGAGTAGACTAGTGTGTATAGTCGAGACCCCGACGAGGGGCGTTGGCCGGTCTCACAAGCCACTAGTGTCAGTTGGTTCACCTAAGATGTATATAGGTGCTCATTGGGTTATGAGTATACCGGACATGACTCGCCGGGAACCTGCTAGTTGGTATTATACCTGACGTCAGATAGCAGTTCCGTGGTGACATATGTACAGGTTAGTTCATCGACCTGAGATCGTCATTTGTCTCGTGTGAGTTCCCACTGTACTTAGATTACTACCCTACCACGCTCAAAGGAGACGTGCAAACAGGTTTTAGTTGGGTACAGTCCCGAACCACATGGAGGCAGTGAGCGGATCTGCAGGGGTTCGTCTCTCCCGGTATTGGGGGTGAGGTCGCGCTGTGTCTAGGAGAGCCAGTACATGAAAAGTCCTTGGCCAAGGCAGGAGATTTACTGGTAGGTATTCCAGTAGTATCTCAGGGTGTTCTGGGCTACACTCCGACACGACTTGTATCGCTTTTGGGGGTCTGACTTTTACCAACCCCCTAGGCCCGCCATGTGATGCTCATAGAAGAACGGACCGGACTGTACGGATATTGTCACTGATAGGCTCAGTAGGGTGTCAGGCTGAGTTCGCTCACAGACGTCCCTTTTTATCAGTACCTGGTAGCCCGTTACGTATTGGCTAATACCTCTGACATGCTAGTGGTTAAATCCACAACCAAAATATTGACGAGTCTTTAGAGTCCCCCACAGACCAGTTTCTCAAGTTTCGGGCGAAACGCTGTAGAGGCCGTATGGAGATATGGCAGGGTTCGATCAGATAGGTGCGGTATTGCACGGATCGTGATCGGACGGATTTTACTAGCGGGCTTTGGTTTAAGACGGATCCTAGTATTGTACAGTGTAGATTTTGTCTCTTTGCATTTGTGTTCAGTGGGAATAAAAATGCGAGCATGTATATGCAGTCGCGGGGTGTTCCTGTAATTTATTACGGGATCAGTTTTTCTGAAGTTGCCAGTTTGCATTCCGTTCCGGCCGGTTTTCCTTTGTTCCTTCACGGCCGGACTTTTTGATGGAGGGGGTTATTTGCAGTTGTGCGAATAAGTTTTTGTGGAGGGGGTTTCTTGCATTTGAGGCTTCATCATGATGAGATTCCTTTTCCATCACTTGTTTGCATTAAATAAGATGGTGCTTTGATTTGATGAGATTAGAAATGGTGTGACCATTTTTCCTTCTCATTTTTGCTTACCTTTTCTTCTCTTGATTAATCCATTTCTTTTTCACCACCCATCACAAGATGAGGCCGGCCACTTTGAGGGAGAGAGAGGAGAGATTTCATTTGGTGTGAAGTGGGGAAATTATCATCTCATTCCTTGTACACCAAAGTTCATCTTCATTGTTCATTATTTCCCTCCATCCAAAGGCAACATAAACCCCAAAGAGACAATAGATTCTACACTAGCCTACAGCACTTCTTGGGCACGTCGACTCGCCAGCTTCGTGCTCGAGTTGCCTCGGTCCAGAGGTGGGAGCCCGTAAAAGAACCTGGCGATGTGGTGCCCGTTTCGACGAGGAGGCGACGACCGGAGGTTCCGTGAGGAGATCGGAGTGGAGGCGAAGACCGAAGGACACGGATCGCTTGGTATAGCATTCTACCCCTTTCTCATGTTTGCTAGTGTTAGGTTAATGGCCCGATCTGGGTTGATAGTGCGCGATGGTGCCGGTTTGCAAGGTTCGCAAAGTTTTTCGTTTCCGCGTTTCCGGCGTCGGATCGACGGCCGGGGCACCGCCGTGCACTTACAAAATCCATATCTCAATGCGAAAATCCATGAATATAATATATGCAATATAAAACTGTAATGTGAGCAAATAAAGGAAAAGCCGCTATTAACTGCAACAAGTTAATATATAAATCATGCGGTTCCTAATTTCTCCAATTCTATATAATATCAAATAAAGGTAAACATGTAGATAGAGCCAAATATATGTGTGAACATAAAGGTATAGCAAGGTATAGGTATCTACCTATCAGTAATGATGTAATATACCCTCCGGGTATAAGTGAAGTATGTATGCAAGGTATACATGTAGCTATGTCATTATGTGTGTATATACATATCGCTAATGGTAAAATACCCTATAGATATACAGGTAACTAGCATGTAAGCATGTTAAGGCATATGTGTAAGCATGTAAGTATACAGGTATGCTATATGTCATATGCAATAAGGAATATGAATCAATGTCACAATGTTCCTAACCAAACAATATCATATCTATAAGTGTGTTGTGCGTGACATGGAAATTATTGACGGTGTGTGTGGCATACAATCAGTGCTCGTGCAATATGAGCCGTCAATAATGGTGCAGTGTCCTAAGGGTACTAGTCCAAGCACAATAATTAACTAAGCAATAAGGTGTATACGCAACTCTATATATGAGATAGAATATGCGACAAGTCAACTCATCTCTAGCCCAGACGCATAACGCCATGCGGGCGATTCCCCTGTAGATGTTAAATCTACTCACCAAAGCTCCTGGCTAAGTAAAGCCTACCACCTGTTTTCCCTTCGTCGCAGCGTCTGAAGTCCCCGCCTGCGAACCTATAATATAAAACAATATAACAGATATATATTAGCAACAGACCCAAAATACATACAAACTACACCGACCGACGCAACAACACAAAACATACTCTCAAGTGTTCGTATTGTGGCTAACGTGCGTAGCGATACTACGAAACCAACCCAAAAGCAAAACCACACTAAGTGCACGATCCGTGTCGTATAACATATCGCGCGTAAACGAAACACAAGAAACTACCTATACGATCCCAGATTTTGTATACAGAGAAAACCCAAAACTCAAACAAGACCAAACACACCTAAACCACAGCAGAAACCTACCCACAAAAACCTAAACCCCAACTCCACCCAAAAACCGACGTCGCCGGAATTCCCCTTCATGTCGCCGGCCTGGTCCGAGCAGGGTGGTTCGCGCTTGAAGTGAAGGCTCAGGGTCTCAGGTACAACACAACTATATTGTTTGGTTTTCTAGTAAACTCTCTGGGTCACAGCAGATCACAGATGTCATATATTGACACTAAAAATACGATTTTTGCATGAAAACTTAACTTTAAACATTCTAAACTAAAACTACAAGACTACACAATACAATAACAACTTAACTAACAGAAAGAGATCATTACCTAACCAAAAGAACTCAAACATCTTAGCTTTGAAAGCTCCAAGGCATCTAAGAGGTAAAAGATAGTAAAAGATGTGATTTTTGTGAGATTGTGAAGTTTTTGTGATGGTTTTACGAAGAATTTGTGAAGTGTTCAGTTAAGGAAATGAGAGATGAAGAAAATGAGAAGGAAACGAGTGAGAGAGAAATGAGAGAGAGTGTGCGAGGATAAGAGAGAGAGAGGTGAGGTTAAAGGTGAGAGTGAGGTGAATGTAACCTTGCATTAATTCTCACATTAATGCATTCACACACACCATGCCACCTTCTCACTTCCAAAACAAATATCTCCCTCTTCTCACAAAAATAACAAGAGGTTAGGCTAAGGATTAGATTATGTTAAGTGTCATGGTCACTAACTTAGATTAGCATAAACAAACCCTCACATTAACGTGCACTCGTGCGTGCATGCCATAACAAATAATAATAAAATTATTAATTAAATGTTATAAACTATGAGAAACCCGAATTGGTAAACTTTTTACAGTAAATCCGCATTAATGTCTAAACTAACACTAACTGAAATCTAAGACGTTACAAAAGTAATATCTCTTACGAAGACTGTTATCATAAAGAATCCGGCGGACATGTTTCTCAGATGGAGGCAGAGTTGATAACGGCCTTGGAGACGGTTAAGGAGGCCATCTATTTACGGAGGTTGTTAGCTTTGGGTGTTCCAGAGGAGGTGAGAGTGTTCTTCTAGGCTGAGAAGAAGGTAATGTCTCTTACAAAAACTGGCATCATAACGAATCCGGCGAACACGTTTCTAATATGGTTATGGTTCAAATTCAAGCTTTGTCTAATAGAATGTTGATGTGTCTTCGGACATAATGCCACGAGAACGGAGTTTCAAGATGTTGAGAAAGTGAAGAGATTATGATGCATTTTAATCAAAGTAGAGATTGTTGAAATTTGATTTAAATTCGTGATTAATTAGGGATTAGTTATAATTAAATCTAATCTTTTTTGTTAGGATTTAAACTTAATCTCAAATTAAATTCATATTTATCTCTAGTTTAAATATGGGTTTATCTTCAAGTATCCTATTACCTTATAAATATAAGGGTTTTCTTTAGGTTTTTTTTTGTATTCATAGTTCTCTAATAACCTAGCATTTGATTATTGTGGGAGAGACTCGAAGGTAGAACGATTCAGATCGTTCAAATATATCGTGTATCGAGAGTTCACGTTTTAAAAAAAATATAAACCGGTTTGCAATAGATCACTCCCCTATATATATATCCTGTTAATTTTGTAAATCCATATCCATCCCGTTTAAGAAAAATTAATAACTTTTATATCTGTATCCATATTCGAACCGTATATGAAATTCTTCTATTAGATATTACAGAAAGAGTAATGCTTATGAAACATATCATCGGATTACAATAGGTTTCATTAATTGCTCGAGCCAAAACTTAATTTAGCTTTTATTGATGAAAAAACATTGCCTTTTACATTGATCTAAAACAAAAAAATCAAGTTTCAAAAAGAAAATAAATTCTATAAGAAAAGGAAACAATGGCGAAGCATTCAAAGATTGAGCAAAACATGGTATATGGCCTCGAAGTGAAATTCCTAACATTTAGGAAGATCTGCGGGCGGAGGTAGGAGCTTCTGGTTGGATTGTTCTCCATCCAAAACTAACCAAGCCATCTTTAGACCCCAGCTGGTGTGTACCTCCAAGTGACAATGCATGAACCACACACCTACAAATATCCACCCATGATCAACTTGGAATCACTGAATTGTTTTATATGGTATTAACAAAATCCCAAAGGTATGTAGACTTTGTATGTAATTTCTTATAAATCAACTCTACAAAATAGCTAGTCGTCTCACCAGGATTATCGGCAAGAAATCTGATGGCTACCCAACCTCCTGCAGGAACACCAACAGTGTTCCTCTCAACTGGGTCCACCAAATTGAATTTGATTGGGTCCTTTGCCGGATCATAGTTTCCAAACCCTTGGCCCACCACGAAGAAATTGAACCCATGCAAGTGCAATGGGTGGCTCTCGGCCCCAAGTATACTTGTATCCTGCATCACCAACTCCACACTTGTATTGTATTTCAACACTAATAATTTTGTCCCACTGCTTACCAAAGTATTGTTTGGAGGACTCCCTGTGTAATTAAAGTAATGCAATGGGTTCACTGGAAAATACGGGCTGTAAACTCTATTTGATTTCCCAAAGAAGTGAGCTTGGAGGAGAGCTGTACTGGGCATTACAAATGACACATTATTGACAGAAGCGGCGAATTTGGTCCCATTCGGGCCTTGACATGTTTGATTTTTTGGGCATGGGCTCGAACCCAATCCGACGGTGAAGAACAAGTGTTTATCGACAATCTTAGGCACGTTGGCTGGAAATTGTATGGTTGCTAGACTTCGCAACTTGTTAGTGAAATTTGTGGCGTAAAAGGTGTCATTAAGAGATGGAAGTGTTGGCTTGAAGAGCGGTACGTTCTTAATAGATGTGTGATTGTCATTTTGGTACTCTAGAAGGCCTATGGTGGTCGAGTTATCAAAGGTTCCCGGGGCGCCGGTGGCATAAGGCCTTGCAGCCATAATGAATGCCGCGTTAGGAGTGATATGTTTGCTATGGAGAAGGACATTTGTAGTTTGGCCTGGGGCGATGAGAATTGTTTTGGAACTGAATGGCTTTACGTAGACCGCGTCTACATCGACGGTGATGAGGGTATGGTTTGCGATGCTGAAGAACAGCTCATCGTTGAGCGCCGCGTTGATGATGCGGAGGAGGTAGGTCTTTCCTGGCTCCACCTTGAGCTTGAATGTGTCTGTTTCCATAGCCACTGTTAGCAAGCATGTTACATCAATATATACAGCTGATGGTTAATTTTAACTCAATATACGTACCTTTGGCCGAGCAATTGTACCAGGGGCCTGGAAGGCCATTGATCGTGTAAGAATCAGAAACATTTGGACCTCCGCCGGCTTGGAGGGCTTGACTAATGATTGCCTCCGTGTCTGACTTCCACCATTCACCTTGAAGAAGTTTGATATATTATTAATGTAAGCTTCTAAAGTCTAAGTGCATGATAATATAGCTAACAAGAGCAATAAAGTTTGGAAAATGCCCCTTACCAAATATGATAGGGAATTCTTTAAAGGGTTTTGCAAAAGGATAGGGGACTCCAAGCTTGGGGAGGATGATGATGGGTCCATAGAGAGTGGCTCTTAGCCAAGAGACATGTGCATGCCACCAAAGGGTGCCTCTTTGGCCCACAATGGTGAAATTATAAGCATAGCTTCGGCCCGTTTGGATTGGACACTGGGTTATGTAAGCTGGCCCATCAGCCCATCCACTTCGAAATTGGCGGATCCCATGCCTATGCTCATTTATAGTTTACATAAATAAACAACCCAAATTTTTTTTAATAATAATAATAAATTGTAATCCAATATAACACAATTATTTTCTTCAAAATAAACCGATTGCATACCAGTGCAAGGTCACATTATTTGAAACATGGTTGAAGACCTCCACAATAACTCTATCGCCTTCTCTTGCTACGATCTTTGGCCCCGGGAACTGCCCGTTGACAGTCGGGACGCTCTTTGTGTGGCACAACCTTGTCACATTAGCCATTCTTATCTGACAAAGCCATGATGTTGCGGATTTAATCATATAATAATTATAAGACACAGTAATACGAATCAATTACATACATGGAACTTGTAACGCCGTGTCTCCTGGGCATCGATAAGACCCACGAAGAGAAGCAAAGCGAACAACATCGCAAGAGACAACGGAGAATGAGAGAAGCCCATTTTAATGCTGCTTTTGTGAAATACACGAGAGATATATTGAAGGGAGAAGAAAGTCTAAGTTGTTTTTGGTGCTTATGGGAGCTTGAAGTGGTTTGTATTTATAGGGTAGGTTTAATAGAGCTTGGGCTTCGTATGTTTGGTGAACATGAAACCATGAAGTCACTTCAAATTCAACCATGAACTTGTGATTTCCATCTTATCTAATTTGGAGTGGAGACCAAGTGAAGAATTCTCCATCTTATTTTGACCCTACCCTGACCTACCTTATATCACACAAATCTTATAATGTCCATATATAAACCATATTATATATAATGTGACCAAACATACAACATAGAAATGGAGGTAACATATCAAATCTTGTGATTGTAACCTTTGGAGAACTTGTCCCTTTATTGTTAGATAGATGGATTGTTCATGTCCAAACAAAGATTGTTGGTGAACTTTTGGAGTAGGTGATGGTTTTCTCCTTACCTTTGCTTTTTCAGGATATGTTAACAAACTCACTTGTCCAAGAAATGGTTCTGTTTCTCTTTGGATCATTCATTCCTTTCATATATACAAAAACTATAGATTGGTTTATGTATATATATATAGGTGCATTTCATTTTAATAAAGTTCCTCTTTTCTTGCAGCAGACTTTTGCTCCTGAAATTGGGAATTATGATTTAAACTAGAGATCAGTAATGTGGAAGGCTTATAGAATTGTCTTGATTTGATAATAGAGGTGTCACAAAATGCTCCATGGCCTGTAAACTGAAGCCATGAGTATAGGTTTTCATACTAGTTGATGAAATTTCGTTCGTATCTGACACGCGACTCTAGTTTCGTCTTTGGCTTTACCAGACTGGTGGAAACATTGGGGTCATCGAACTATTGTAATTTTCCATGCTTAATTGGAATAATTTCGTTAAGTTGGCAAAGGCTTGGAATTTTTATGCTATCACTTTGTAGATTCGGAATTAAGCTATTTTGATTAGTCTAGTTGTTCATCATGTTGCCATTTTTCTTGATCATATCATTTCGGAACTAAACTCTGAAATTCGTGACAAGTCGATGTTAAATGTCATCCTTTTCATAGCGCTAATTAATTCTGAAAGGAAATAGTTATAGTTTACATGGCTCATTAATCACTATTGATCAACAATCGAATCTTTCCTCCAAGCCGAACGGTACTCTCTATGCTTTGAATCAAGAACCTCGTGTTTGGTTTCGACCATAGAGTTATTTTCATAACTGATCTTTACTTTCTTTGTTTCTTTACTGCCATTAAAGTAAAAAGACCGAAGGATGCTCTTCTTACAATCACTGCTACAATAATGGGTTGTCTTTACTGATTTAGCCGTAGGGGCAAACCACTGTCCCTATGGATATGTCCGTAGAGACATAAAATTCTCCCGAAGGTGTAAAGGCCGCAGGTACAAGTTTTCGTCTTGAACATACCCCTACAGAATAATAATTGTCCCTACGTCTTACTCCGTAGGGAAATTTATCCCTACTAGGGATATAATTTTTATTTAATTTATTGATTTATAAAATGAAATACTTGCTCCTGCGGATTTATCCGTAGGGCCCGATACTTACACATACGGATTTATCCGTAGGTCCAGATAAATGCCCCTACGGATATATTCGTAGGTGCAGGTTTTACCCCTGTTACCGAGTTCATAAGGACAAAATATCAAGTATCCTGATATTTTGTTCATACGGCGAACTGTGTAGGGACAAATTTTGCACCTACGGATTAATCCGTAGGTGCAACAGATGGCCCTACGGATTAATCCGTAGAGACAAAATATCAGTTTTTTTAATAAAAAAGAGCTGCTTGTTTTTTCCCGTTCTGTGCAGAATAATATATATATCATATAACCAAATATAGAAATATTCATAATCAACATCTCACGCATAATATATAAAAGAAATAAACAAACATAATACGATATCAATTTAAATCATCGTGAACAAGCAAACAACCACCAATATCGTCCAAAATATATATAATATGTATCAGATAAGTACATACATCCTCAAAAGTATATAAAAAAGCTACCCTAGCTCGGTCCAGCTCCTCCATCTCTGATAAACGCCGCAATCTAGCGTATCTGCTCCTCGGTACAGCTCTGAGTCGTCAAAAACTCGACCAATGAAGGAGCGGACTGTGAGGGAGTCTTAGCGGGCTGTAGAGCTACAGGAGTGGTCTGCGCAACCGCAGCCGAGATAGTGGCTTGCTGAGCCGCAGCCGAAGGAGATGCATGTGGAGCCGCAGCCGAAGTAGCCTGTCACATCTGTTAAATTTTGTGTGTAATAAACTAGTAAGAACGGTGTATTAGATTTTAGTCGAAATCATATCATTATCGGATTATTGCGAAACCCCAATCTAAGAATACTTAAGGACTTGGGCCTCGTTTGGATATCTAGTTTGGAAAACCGTAGATTATTTTAATTAGATAGTTTTATGTAAATATGATTAATCAAAGCTATGTCTACAACCAAATAAGCTTAGGTTACTAATATTGCATATGTTACTATCTATAATGTGATATAGTATTTTACTATTAAGTAGTATACATACCAACATCTCCTTCAACTCCTTGACGGTGGTCTTCAAGGCAGCAATAACATGCTCCAAACGTCGTTCACGAGGGGTAGGGGAAGTAACCACCGGAGTGGAGACCAACCTCATATGGGCCCTGCTAGGACCCAGTCCTCAGCCTCTCTCCCAACCTCCGTGGTGCTCAGTAATATCGGATCAGTCCGTCCACTAAACTTGATCCCCGATACCTCCGCCTGCTCCATCACACGCTCTTATACCCACATTAACCATTAAAATATAAGTATATCATTGAAATTTGAACTTTTCAAAAAAAAATTTCATTCGAATTAGAATAAATATTAATACTTACGCAATACTCCTGGGTAGCGGTGTCGGGGAAACGAAGCTCGCACGTGGCGGGATCTCTCGAGGTGCCGTAGACGGCAAGATATGCGGTCAGCATGCTCGGTGTACTCCCTTGCGCCAGGGTCTGAGTTCTCTGCAATTCGCCAAAAAATTACATATATTATAAAATAACTCTTAATATTATATTATATCAAAATAGATTTATTGTAATTTACCGATACCTCCATGGCACGAGTAATGTTCCTCGAGCCACCTGTATAAGTGGGGCGACCTTTCTTTACCGACTTCCTATTCTTCTTATTTTGATCATCCTGTTTCTGTACAACACATTCAGATTTAGTTTTCTAATTAAGCAACACCAAAAAATAAATTATATACTAAACAATAAATTACATTTAAATTACAAATATATTTGCGCTGAGAGTCGAAATATTGGCACAAGAGAGGCTATGTATCTACGTCAACTCTCGCAAAGGCCGGAGTATGTAGGAGATCTGCTCTCTCTGTTTCTGGGGTCACCATCCATAGGGAACAGCAGTCGATCTTCAGCTCGTTCCTATTGTATCAGACCTTTTATTGCATGTTCTTCATCAGGCCATGGTACAGAGCGTGAAGATCGAGCACTCTCTTAGGGTGATCAGGGTCAGGTATAGGCTGAAAGTCGTAATCCAATTGCAAATACAAAAAAATACAACAACAACAACAACTGAGCCTTTTATCCCAAGCATATGGGGTAGGCTACATGAACCAACATGAGAATCACGCCGGGTCCAGCACATGAATCCTCTGTCTCCACTCACTTCTATCGAACAATATACTTTCATTGAGTCCTTTGGCAACCATATCGTTTCGTATCACCTCCATCCATGTTTTCTTCGGTCTCCCTTTTGCCCTTTTGCCATTACCCATATCGAGAGTATCTATTCGTCGAACCGGTGCTTCCATAGGTCTGCGTCGCACATGACCAAACCATCTAAGCCGGTTTTCCCGCATCTTCTCCTCCACGGTTGCTACACCAACTTTTGCACGAATATCCTCATTTCGCACCTTGTCTTTTCTAGTGTTACCGCACATCCAACGAAGCATGCGCATCTCCGCTACGTGCATCTTCTGTGTATGATGCTTCTTAGGAGCCCAGCATTCTGTACCATATAATAAGGCAGGCCGAATAGCGCTCCGATAAAACTTCCCTTTCAATTTTAACGGAAAGTTACGATCACACAAAATCCCTGTTGCACTCCTCCATTTCAACCAACCAGCTTGGATCCTTTGATTAACATCACTATCGATCTCCCCATTCCTTTGGATGATGGAACCTAGATATCTAAACTGGTCGCTCGGTGATATCTCTTGCCCTTCCAATGTTATACCAATATGGTTTTGACTTCTCTGGCTACTAAATTTGCAGTGCATATATGCTGTCTTGGACCTGCTCAATCTGAATCTCCGAGATTCCAATGTTTGTCTCCATAATTCCAATTTGGCATTAACCCCTGCTTTCGTCTCATTTACTAGAACAATATCATCAGCGAATAGCATACACCAAGGGACCTCATCTTGGATAGTTCTAGTAAGCTCATCCATCACGATGGTAAACAGGAAAGGACTTAATGCAGATCCTTGATGTAAACCAATAGTAATCGGAAAATCACTTGTTAAGCCACCGCAAGTTCTGACATTTGCCACTACTCCGTCGTACATATCCTTGATTATGTCAATATACTTGACGGGGACCCCCTTTTTCATCATTGTCCCCCATAATACCTCTCTAGATACCTTGTCGTACGCTTTTTCTAAATCAATAAATATCATATGCAAATCTCTTCTCCTCTCTCGAAAGCGCTCGACAAGTTGACGAAGCAAATAAATCGCCTCTGTCGTCGATCGTCCAGGCATGAACCCAAATTGGTTCTCTGTTATCTTAATATCCTTTCTTAGCCTGTGTTCAATCACTCTCTCCCAAAGTTTCATGGTGTGACACATTAGTTTTATTCCACGGTAGTTTGGGCAACTTTGAATGTCACCCTTATTCTTGTAGATAGGTACAAGGATACTTTTCCTCTATTCATTTGGCATCTTTTTTGTCTGCCAAATCTTATTAAACAGATCTGTCAGCCATTTAACGCCTATTTCTCCTAAGCATCTCCAAATCTCGATAGGAATCCCGTCAGGACCAACCGCTTTTCTTAAACCCATTCTGTTCAAAGCTTCTTTAACCTCAGTAAGTCTTATTTTACGCATGAAATCACGATTTATATCTTGAGATTGAATGACAAGTCCATCCAAATTCTTAGTAAAGCTCTCATTGAACAATTTGTCAAAATAATCTCTCCATCTTTTCTTGATATCCTCATCTCGAACTAAAACCTTCTGATTTTCATTTTTGACACACTTCACCGCACATAAGTCTCTAGTCTTCCTTTCCCGCATTCGAGCAATCCGGTATATATCATTTGCAGCCTCTTTAGTGTCTAATTTCTCGTACACCTCCTTGTAGACCTTAGATTTAGCTTCCCGAACAGCTTTCTTAACTTCCTTTTTAGCCATTTTGTACTTCTCAAATCTCTCCACATCTCTACTTTTCTTCAAATCTTTATAGGAATCTCTTTTAATTTTAATAGCAGCCTTTACATCTTCATTCCACCATGATATGTCCTTAGATGGTGGAGCACCACCTCTCGACTCACCAAGTAGATCTCTAGCTACTTTCTTGATACAACTAGCCATTTTGTTCCATGTTTTGTCTGGATCATCTTCCGACTGCCAATCCGCTTCTTGTACTACACGATCTATAAAAGCCTTTTGATTGCCTTCTTTCAATCGCCACCATTTAATTTTAGGCTCTACCTTACGTCTAATCTTCCTAGGTTCTCTTCTAAATCGAAAATCTAGAACTAAAAGTCTATGTTGAGTAGTTACACTCTCATCTGGCACTACCTTACAGTCGATACAACAACCTCTATCTATTCTTCTCGTCAGAAAAAAGTCTATTTGACTAGCATTTGATCCGCTCCTAAAAGTGATAAGGTGGGACTCTCTTTTCCTAAACCAGGTGTTTGCTAAGATCAAGTCATAAGATAAAGCAAAATCTAGAATCGAGTCACCTACTTCATTCCTTTGTCCGAAACCAAAACCTCCATGGATAGTATCAAACCCACTACGACTAGTACCTACATGTCCATTAAGATCACCACCAATAAATAACTTCTCTCCACTAGGTATACTTTGCACCACCTCGTCTAAATCCTCCCAGAATAGACGCTTACTAGCGTCATCAAGACCTATCTGTGGTGCATAAGCACTAATAACATTAAAGATCTCTCCACCTAGAATAAGCTTAACCAGTAAAATTCTATCACCTTTTCTCCTAATCTCAACTACATCCTCAAGTAACCGTCTATCTATGATTATACCTACCCCATTACGATTTTTATCTCTACCCGTATACCAAAGCTTATAACCCCAAGGCTCTATGACTCTACTCTTTTCACCTACCCACTTAGTTTCTTGCAAACACATAATACCAACTCTCCTCCTAATCATCACCTCCACTAATTCTATTAGTCTACCCGTAAGGGAACCTATGTTCCAGGAAGCTAGACGGATCCTATGAAACCCTTGCTTATTTGTCACTACACCCGGGTTCCGATGTAGCGCGCCGTCTCTGGACGACGACCCTTACTTATTTGTCACTACACCCGGGGTCCGATGTAGCGCGCCGTCTGTAGACGACGACCCTTGCTTATTTGTCACTACACCCGGGGTCCGATGTAGCGCGCCGTCTCTGGACGACGACCCTTGCTTATTTGTCACTACACCCGGGGTCCGATGTAGCGCGCCGCATCTGGACGACGACCAAGCCCTTGCATATTTAACACTACACCCGGGATCCGATGTAGCGCGTCGCTGAGTAGGGGACGCCCCAACGATATTCTTAGTATGGTTCATGTCATAGAATGTGACAAAGTTTTACGTTGGCTGTCACAAGCCTACCACAACCCTCACCCTTTCTCATCCGGACTTGGGACCGGCAACGGTGGGTTTGCAAATACAAAAAAATAATGTATTTAAATTGAAAGTGTTAAATAATAATAAATATATTGGATAAGTCAAATGAAAATATATATTAATATCCGAGTCTGATCCCAGAAGAGGGCAAATGAGCGCCGGTGCTGATCGCCTCACTCAACGTGAAGTGGATACTTCTTTAGGATGCGACTCTCATCCCCCACATACCGGCCGAAACTTTCGGCATAATCGCCGGTATAGCGATAATCGTGAGTAAAGAAGAGGGGGAACGGTGCCTCCCCCTTACTCTATCGGGCCTCAGCCTGTGGAACTGATTCGGCCTTCGAGTCCCCCTCTTGAGATGGGGCTGCCCTGGATCTACAAGAAATATCAAGACAAGCAATATTAAGACAAAGTGGTATTAAGAAATCAAAGATTAACGAAAATTAAAGTGCGATATATACCTCCGGCGACAGCAGCACGAGCCTAGGCTCGGACAGCAGCACGAGCGGGATGATAGTTCCTCCGGTGAGGAACAGCCGATGACCCGGACGTGGACGCATCCCCTCCAACTAGAAAATAAATATTGACGATAAAATTACATGAAGTTCATGTTTATTCTTAGAGGATATGTAAAATGAATAAATATTTTATATTTATTCATAATAACCTGCAGACTTTGCGGAGGGTACAGAAGTGGCGGGAATGGTCTCTGGGCCAGATGTGGATGCACCACCTATAATTAGATAATTAAAAATAGATTATATAAGTAATTGCAAAAAGAATGTGTATATAAATAATATAACATTCTAAATCAATATGCATGCAATATAGGATATATAAACATACCCGCAGGTGCGGTGGTGGCCTCTGTCCGAGATGTGGAGGCACCACCTACAGCTAGACAATAAAAAATTTATTATCTAAGTAAGAGCAAAAAGAATGTGTGTATATGTCATGCCCTCTTTCTAGTATACGGAGAAGGAGACATGACGAGGCCCGCGACGTATTTACTCAGAAATAAACACGTTAAGCATAAATAAGCAATATAAATGAATAACACAAGAATAACAAGAGATGTAATAGAACAACAACTTTTTATTGATAAACATTCTTTACATACAACTGAAAGTAAATATAATGATGGAAAGCGATGCCTACACAATGACATATAAACTGAAAGTAAAGTAAGTACAAGTAGATCTAGAACTCTGTATTTTCAGTGAACTGCTCTAAATCGTACTGATTGGGCTCGATCTCCTGAGAGCCAGGTCCTCCTGACAATATTCCAAAGAAAGAAGAAATAGGAATGTCGTAAGCGAACTAGCGCTCAGTAAGTCCTAAGAGGTAGAATAGAAATAGACAGGTAAGAGAATATAATAGTTAACTTATATGTTTGTTAGACTAACGCAGTTGTTTATAGTTTGGTACAGAATGTGCCAGTGTATACGAGAGGTGTCCAACTTACTCCGTGGACTAAGGTAACATGTAAGTACAAGGTCCCGTCAAAACCCACGGGACAACAACACGGGATGTTCATGTAGGTGTCTTTTAGTGACCATCATCGTGCCACTTTTAACACATTCCTGCAGGGTTCCTTAGGACGGTAGCAAGGTTTCGGGAGGCATCATCCATGCCGTATTAAACTTTTTTTGCCGTTCTAGCTAACCCTAACCCTAGAATCGTATACTAGAAATCCGACGGAATAAAATACAAACACTTTGTAACTAAAAGTGAACAACGAATACAACCTTTGTAGACCGGTCCTTCACTTCATTAGCTCCGTGTAGTAGTCCCTTCGCTGCGATCATGAAGTCCCGGAACTCTAGAGAGACTCTCTTGAAGAAACGAAGATGCTTGCTTCGAAGTCTTCGAGGCCGAAGATGATCTACGTCGAGGAGACACTAACCCAAGCTATCTCTTCACTAATTATAGAATTAATGAAGCAAACACCCTATACTAAATGGCAAGTAGTAGAGGATGATGAAGTAGGAAGTGAGCTCACTTTAGAATTGATTTTCTCACATTTTTTCTCACATCTCCATTGAAGCTAGAAAGCTTTTAGGAAGAAGAAGAAGAATGAACTCATATGGAATTAAACAAGTGAAGAATAATCAAGTGAGGTTAGAAATGCAACCATGGTGAGTGTATCATATACACTAACCCTTGTAGAGACTAAACTATGGCTAAAGGTTAAAAGTTAGGTTAACAAATATCTTTAAGCAAAACAAAAGAGGTGGAGAAAGTCAATGGTTTTACAAGTTTCTACAAACCCTAACCATGACTAATTCCACCATTTTTGAATTTACTTAATAATAAATAAAATCTTAACCTAACCCTAGCATTGTGTAAGTCTCACACAACTATGTTGCATGTGTAACCAAGCATGACAAATACATGTTCACAAATATATATATCACATATATACAATGTGCACATCAAGTGAGAAAAGAAATCTTAAGTGAGCTAATATTAGTTAATGTAATATAATATATTAAATATATAATTATACATTAAATTATTAAATCAACACTTGATTTAATAATCCGGCTATATCACATACAACCGACTAATATCAATAATATCAATTTACCGAATCAACACTTGATTCGATAACCCGGCTATATCACTTATATCCGTCCGATATCAAATATCGCGAGAATAGAATACGGTATCTCATATCGTATCAATCTCGGTCCCGCACATATCACATATGCGCTCCGACTCCGTTTTGCTTGAGCCAGGAAACCTCTGTTCAGGACTCTAAAGACTCGTCAATACGCCGGCAGTAGGTGATGATCATATCAAACACCCACAAGCCGCAAGTGGTCTGCTAAACGTAACGGCCACCCGGGTATTGAGCGATCAGAAGATCAACAAGCAAACCTGCTCACACTCCTGCGAATCCAATTAGTAACACTACTGTACAGTCCGGTCTCTTCATCTAATATGTCGCATATCTCGTCTAGGGGTGGTAAACGTCAGACCCCAGTAACTCGATAAGTCGTGCCGATGTGAGGCTCATAACGGGTCGAGAAACTACTGATAACACTTACCAGTATATCTCTGAAGCAGCCCTAGCCAGGGACTTCCTGTTGTAGCCAATCGAGCACAGCACAACATCAATTCCCAATACCGGGAGAGACGAAACCCCTCCTATCGCTCATTGCCTCCATGTGATTCGGGACTGTACCAAAAAGCCACCATTTTACACATTCTCTTGAACGTGGTAAAGTGGAAATCAAAGCACAGTGGGAATCACATAAGACTCTATGACAATCTCGGGTCTACAGACTAACATGTACCAGTGTCATCAGAGAACTGCCATCTGACGCGAGGTATAATACCATCTGGGAGTTCTCGGCGAGTCCGTCCAGTGTACCCAGTCTCCACTGAGTACCCATATACTATCTCTGATGTCAAACACCAATGGATATGGGATCATCCATCGCCCATCTGTATGGGTCGAGAAGCTATACGCCAGTCTACTCTGGTATATCGATGGCCTTTCTCGATACACCCACGACTAGGAACATTTGAAGGATGTACTTATCGACTACCCTGTCTCCACTAGTATGTGTTAGTTATGTATATGCCCTAGAGGCCATTGTTGTACATATGATGTATATTATAATAGATGCTTGGATATATATAGAGAGGACTTTCTTGCTCGTCATGGTAGTATGCTATTTGGTTTCACTTTATCTTAACATGTTGACTTGTAATGGTTTACTGTCTTACTCTCACATGTTGATAAAGCCCTTAGGGTCTGTACTCGACTACTGGGACTATGATGAGATCATACTAGTGGGGCCACGGTAGTCGATGAGTACATCCTATAACTGTTCCTAGTCGAAGGTGTGTCGAGACAGGGCATCGATACACCAGAGTAGACTAGCGTATACGCATCTTCACCCATATGATGGGCGATGGATGATCCCATATCCATCGGTGTTTGACATTAAGGATGGTGTACGGGTGCTTAGTGGAGACTGGGTACACTGGACGGACTCGCCGAGAACTCCTAGATGGTGATATACCACACGTCAGATGGCAGTTCTCCGGTGACACTGGTACAGGGTAGTCTGTAGACCCGAGATCGTCATAGAGTCTTGTGTGATTCCCACTGTGCTTTGATTTCCACCTTACCACGTCCAAGAGAGTGTGTAAAACGGTGGCTTTTGGGTGCAGTCCCGAATCACATGGAGGCAATGAGCGATAGGAGGGGATTCGTCTCTCCCGGTATAAGGAGTTGATGTTGTGCTGTGTTCGATTGGCTATAACTGGAAGTCCCTGGCCAGGACTGATATAGAGATTTACTGGTAAGTGTTACCAGTAGTTTCTCGAACCCGTTATGAGCCTCACATCGACCCGATTTATCGGTTACTAGGGTCTGACGTATACCACCCCTAGACTTGATATGTGACATATCAGACGAAGAGACCGGACTGTACGGGAGTGTTACTGATTGGATTCACAGGAGAACGTACAGGCTAGCTTGTTGATCTTCTGATCGCTCAATACCTGGGTGGCTGTTACGTTTAGCTGACCGCTTGCAGCTTATGGGTGTTTGATATGATCATCACCTGCTACCGGTGTATTGACGATTCTTTAGAGTCCTGCACAGAGGTTTCTTGACTCAGAAAAAACGGAGTAGGGGCACATATGTGATATGTGCACGACCGAGGATAATGCGATATGAGATACCGTATTATATTTTCGCGATATTTAGATATGAGCCGGGTCATCGGATCAAGTGTTGATTCGATGAATCGGTACATGATATATTAGTCGGTTATATTCAATATAGCCGGATTGTCGGATCAAGTGTTGATTCGATAATTTAATGTATAATAATATATATGATTTATTGTATTACATTATCTAATATTGGCTCGCTTTATTATTTCATTTTCTTACCGGGTAATACATTGATATATATGCGATATATATTAATTGTATTATTTTCTTTTGTTACAAATATATAATATATATGTGAATATATTATAGTAATATGATATGATTACTAATGCAACTAGTTTAGTGTTGATATTTTTTTATGACTCATTCTTTAACTCAACCCAAACCTTAGCCTTAGTTAATTCTCTACAAGAGTTATCCTTGTCATCCTTGGCTATGGTTGCATTATTATTCATATATTCATTTCATTATTCATCACAAAAGGTTTAATTCATTTTTCTTCTTCTTCTTCAATCTTGAGCTTTGAGAAAGCATACTAGGTTTTCATTTTGTGATGATTTCTTGTGAGAATTTGATATAAAAAGAAAGCATAAATACTACTTTATCATCCTCATCTAATCTAGCCAATTAGATTAGGGTGTTCACCTCATTAGAGTGAGAGAGCTTGAGTTATAGAAACTTTGACGTAGATCATCGGAGAAAAAGAACACTACAAGCTAGCATGGATCGTTCGAGTCGTGGAGCCTCTCTTGAGTCCGGGAGATCGTGGATCGCGGCGAAGGGACTTCTACTCGGAGCTTATGAAGCAAAAGAGCGGACTACAAAGGTTGTAATCCCTCACACTTAGTTGTAAAGATGTTTACTTGCATGTTAAACCCTAATAATCTAGCAAAGATCCCGGCTTTGGGTTGTTCGGCACGTCTAAATTTTTATTCGGGCATGGTTGATGCCTTATGAACCCTTGTAAGAGTGCTTAGGAACCCTATAGTGGTATCAGAGCCTAGCTAGAGTATTAGGCGACGTGTATACGAAGTTAAAACTCCGATCGAACTCCGAAACGACGAAATAGACCCCTCTCTGGACAATATTTAAAAATGTGATTTTTTTCTGCATTAAAAATACTCAAAAAAATCAGCAGGGAATTCTAAGAATTACCATGAAATTCGAGCCCAAAATACCATGAAGTCGCCACGGAACCGCGGCAGGAACCTGCTTCCCGCGGCGGTTCCGCGGCCGAACTTTGGCAATTTGCACACGTGTCTTCTGGGTAATATCCGTAGGTGCTTGTTGCTGCTTCTGGTTATTTTTGATCTCACTCAAGGGTTGAGTGTTCTGGGGATTATTTTGGATTCGTTGATTCGATCGGAACATTTAATTTCGTTATTTTTTCCGGATATTTAGAAACTGTTAAAATGTTCGAACGGATATCATTAACTCATTTTTTCCCGGCACGAAAAACTTTCAAGTGTTGAATTTTTCTTGGGTTTAAATCTTTCAGAAAAACGTGCAAGTAACGCGGCGGTCCCTCTAGAAGAATATAAAGCTTAACTCGATTATGTGACCGTCTGAACCGCCTCTAAACCTTAGGGTTTGGGGCAGTACGGCGTGCCACATGTGAGATGTTGGCTTGACCCTTCTACGGCTGGACCATCGGTACTGTGACATATTCTGGGATTATTTGAACTCCGCTCAAGTGTTGAGCTATTTAGGAAATCTTGGGTATTTGATTATCCGATTGGAATGTTTAATACTGTCTATTTATCTGGAATGTGATACAATATGTGGAATTCATATAGTTAGGCATGAAATGCGAAGTATGTGATATTTCGGATTTACGATATCTAAAGTGATTGTGGATTCCAAATGTTGTAGTTTTACAATTTCTTTTGTGTGACCGTAAGTGTAGTATTTAGTTGTATTGCCGGTTTTCGTTGCTATACATCAACGATGATCGGTGTA
Source organism: Agapanthus africanus (assembly GCA_030015575.1). Classification (NCBI taxonomy): domain Eukaryota; kingdom Viridiplantae; phylum Streptophyta; class Magnoliopsida; order Asparagales; family Amaryllidaceae; genus Agapanthus; species Agapanthus africanus. Next base: position 239,174,447 of record CM057337.1, read on the forward strand.
TGCATACTTACTTATGTTGATGATATGAGATATTATGTGTTGCTGTGATATGTTATATTGGATCGTCGTGTTCTGAATAGCCAGGGTTTTTTATGTGAGATGAGGGTTTTTATTTTCATTCATGTAAAATTCATTTGTATGTAATATTCTTTTATTAGGGCACTTCCGGGATAAGGTTGATGTCACCAGTGTATATTATTTACTTTTTCGCATTAGGTAGACCCAAGGAGGGGAGCACAAGTAACCGGGTTCTAGGGTCCAGTGGGAGGCCATCTCGAGGAGTCGAGACCAGGTCTCCTAACCCTAGAATTGGCAGTGTTACTTGCCGCTCTCGTAGGGGTCTAGAGATGTTGGTTTGGCTATTCATCGCGACCGTGGAATCCGTGTTTTATACCGGCTCGTATTAAAAACACGGACATCCTAGTATATCCAATATTTCATATATGTTCTTCTGCTGCAACGTTCTGTGATGAGATCATATTACTGCCTGAGACGAATGCTTATACTATATATATATGCTGATATATAAATATTACTGCTTTCGTTTCTTCTGTGATGCTTAGGAAGCATAAGATGATGGGATTTATTAATGAGATTAATAAAAAGAAAAGAAACCTAAAAGATGTTGTAGAATCAAAACTTTATAAAACGGGTAGCTACAGTTTTGCTTTGCACAGCGGTATATGCGATATATCCTGCACCTTATTCGATGAGGAAAGAGCCGAGATCCCTTCACCGGGAGTGACCTCTTTAGCGAAACTGGCAGATGCTACAAACTCGCGGTTTAGTTTTTGACAGCTTATATAGTTCTTGCTTTGCATAGCGGTATATATGATATATCCTGCACCTTATTCGATAGTGAAAGAGCCGAGATCCCTTCATCGGGAGTGAGCTCTTTAGCGAAACTAGAAGCCTCAAAAACTCTCCTTTTCAAAATCACTTGTTTCTACAATGATATCAAGTTCATTACGCTCATGGTTTTCTGAAAAACTTGCGTAGCCCTCCGACTCAGATAGGTAATACTTAGTATTCGTGCTGCGTTTGTTGGCTTTCGTCAAGGCGTAGTGTGCGGTAGCTAACTATTACTTATCTGCAACATATGATGAGATTGGGTTAGGGTAGTTGTGCGGCTTTGTTGGCTTTCGTCAAGGGATATACGGCTGGGTTTAATTCAATCAAGAAATGTACGGGTTGAACTTGACTAGCGGACTATGGTTTGTTGGCATTCGTCAAGGTCATAGCACGTTAGGGGTAAAAGCATTATCGGGAATTTCAAGTGTTGAAATTCGCATTGAGATTGCATACCTTCTATGAGATAGATGGATCCTGATACCCACTACGAATAAGAGTTACTCCTGGGAGAGTTTTACACAGGATAATTAGCCGATCAAGTAGGTGTCTAGAAAGGTGTTAACGGGGTTATGCCTATGGGAAAACGAGGTTTATTTTAATTAGGTCCGTGCGAGAGCACGGGGAATCTCCCTCAAGTACCGACACTGATCTGGCTGAAAGATTGACGAAATTGTAGGGTGTAATTAATCCCGGCTAATCTTACCTTTCAGGGTTTGAAGGAAGATTTGAAACAAACAGTGGGAGACATCCTGATTAGATAAGATAATAACCAATCTAATCTTGCAAGAGCATACGCTAAAGTGTTTCCTTCTCTCTCTCTCCAGGTAGCGACCAAGTCAGGACTTAATCAAGATAATAATATGGATGTATTGACTGAACCCGATTATTATACTGAGCAGGGGAACGTTGGTCCCATTCTTTCTTATAAGAGTTATAAGACTGAACAGGGAATAGGAGAATATCTAGATTCTCACACCGCCCAAACGGAGAACATGCATGTTGATGCACCTTCTTCGGGTGTGTTAGTTATTGAGAACTGTTTCTTAGTTCACCCTACGTCCTGGGTATTAGATACCGGATCAGTATCCCACATATGTAAATTATTACATGGGCTACGTAAAGGTAGAGAACTGGGAACAGGTGATCATTCCGTTCAAGTAGGGAATGGTGCAAGTATTGTAGCCAAAGCAGTTGGCGAATATCACCTAGTATTACCAAACGGTAATACACTGATTTTGAATGGGTGCTATTATATACCGAACATGATGTGCAACATTATATCAGTTTCTTTATTAAGTAAAGAAGGGTATAATTTTGTAATACAGGATAATGTTATGAACATCTTCCTAAATCAAAAGTTGATTGCATCAGGCTCGTTACATAATGGCATATTCATTCTCAATCAAAATACAGTCCTCAATATACAAAACACACACAAGAGGAAGAGTTCAGAAATGAACGAATCTTTCTTGTGGCATTGTAGACTTGGTTATATCAATGCGACACGACTAGCTAAGTTACATAAAGATGGATATTTGAATCCGTTCGAATTATCATCTTATGATATTTGCCATTCATGTCTCAAAAGTAAAATGACCAAAACTCCGTTTAGTGGACACGGAGAAAGAGTTACGGAACTCTTAGGACTGGTACATAGTGATGTATGCGGTCTTATGTCTACGCATGCCAGGAACGGTTCTTCCTACTTCATTACATTCACTGATGATCTCTCTAGATACGGACATGTGTTCCTGATGAAACACAAGTCTGAAACTTTTGAGAAATTCAGAGAATATAAGCACGAAGTAGAGAACCAAACGGGGAAAAGTATTAAGATCCTTCGATCTGATCGAGGAGGAGAATACTTGAGCAATGATTTTCTGGATTATCTAAAAGAGAATGGGATTCTCTCTCAGCTTACTCCTCCTTATACACCACAGCACAACGGTGTATCGGAACGGAGGAATCGCACCCTATTAGATATGGTGCGCTCTATGATGAGCGAAGCTGAGTTACCTATTTCCTTCTGGGGGTATGCGCTTGAGACAGCCATACACCTAATACACCTATTGAATATGGTTCCTACCAAATCAGTGTCTACCACTCCATATGAGATATGGAAAGGGAAGAGACCATCTCTTAAGTATGTTAAGATATGGGGTTGTCCGGCCTATGTCAAAAGGCTAAATCCGGACAAACTCGAGGCAAGGTCTGTCCTATGTAAGTTTGTAGGATATCCCAAGAACTCCAAAGGGTATATCTTCTACTACACTGAGGAACAAAAGGTATTTGTTTCTCGACATGCCACCTTTTTTGAAAAGGAATTTCTTGCAAAAGAAATTTGTGGCGAGGAGGTAGAACTGGAAGAGGTTCCAGCGACACAAACTATAACAGAAGACTTGGTAGAACCAGAGGATTCAGTAGTATCAGACGAACCCCAGCCTCTCCGCCAATCTAGTAGGGTTTCTCATCCACCTGAGAGATACTGCGGTTTTCTCATTGATGGTGGGAGCGAGGATTGCATCATGGAAGATGATGACCCGACTAGTTTCGAGCAGGTCATCATGAGTGGTGACTCTGTGAAATGGCTGGATGCAATGCGATCTGAGATGGAATCCATGTACACCAACAAAGTATGGACTTTGGAAAATGCTCCTGAAGGGGTAAAACCCATTGGGAGCAAGTGGATCTTTAAAAAGAAAATTGGTGTAGATGGAAAAGTTGAGACTTTCAAAGCTAGACTTGTTGCAAAGGGTTTTCGTCAACGACCATGTGTGGATTATGACGAAACCTTTTCTCCAGTGGCTATGCTTAAGTCCATCTGGATCTTACTTGCCATTTCTGCATACCATGACTACGAAATCTGGCAAATGGATGTTAACACCGCCTTTCTAAACGGTGATTTAGAAGAGTGCGTGTGCATGACTCAGCCAGAGGGCTTCGTAGATAGTGAGAGCAGCGGAAAGGTGTGCAAACTGCTTAAATCCATTTATGGGTTAAAGCAAGCATCGCGGAGTTGGAACAGCTGCTTTGATGTTGTAGTCAAAGAGTTTGACTTCATAAAAAACGTAGATGAACCTTGTATCTATAAGAAGGTTGCAGAGAGTAAGGCTGTCTTCCTCGTATTGTACGTCGATGACATACTCTTGATAGGAAATGATGTTCCTATGCTGCAATCAGTCAAGCTCTTCTTATCTCAAAGATTCTCAATGAAAGATCTAGGTGATGCCTCCTGCATACTGGGAATAATGATCTATAGAGATAGATCTAAACGGATACTGGGATTGTCCCAATTCAGGTACATCGACACTATACTAAAGAGGTTTAGTATAGAAGAATCAAAGCGTGGGAACCTACCCACGATCTCTGGACTCACTCTCTCCAAAGAGATGTCTTCCAAGACTGATTTGGAGAGAGCTCGCATGCAAGGGATACCCTATGCTTCGGTAGTAGGCTCTATCATGTATGCGATGCTATGTACCAGACCCGATGTAGCATACTCACTAAGTGTAGTGAGTTGGTATCAAGCAGATTCTGGAGAGAGTCACTGGACAGCTGTGAAGAACATTCTCAAGTACTTACGAAGGACTAAGGAGATGTTCTTGGTGTATGGTAACGGAGAACTCCAGGTGGAGTCCTTTACCGATTCCAGCTTCCAAAGTGATAAGGACGACTCTAAGTCGCACTCGGGATTTGTCTTTACCCTCAATGGAGGGGCGGTATGTTGGAAGAGTTCCAAACAGGATACCATTACAGACTCGACGATGGAGGCTGAATACATCGCTGCCAATGATGCTGCCAAAGAGGCTGTCTGGATAAAGAAGTTCATTAGTGAACTTGGTGTGGTTCCATCCATTGAACATCTAATATCTCTGTATTGCGATAACAATGGAGCTGTGGTTTTGGCCAAGGAACCCAGGTCCCATCAAAAGTCCAGACATATTCTGAGACGGTATCACCTGATCAGGGAGATAGTTGATCGCCGGGAGATCGAGGTCAGGAGAGTAGATACGAAGGACAACACTGCGGATCCACTCACGAAGGCCATTCCCCAGATACAGTTTGAGAGATTATTCGGGATGCTAGGTATGAGATACTACAGCAGCTGGCCTTAGTGCAAGTGTGAGATTATTAGTTATGTATATGCCCTAGAGGCCATTGTTTTACATATGATGTATATTATAATGGATGCTTGGATATATATAGAGAGGACTTTCTTGCTCGTCATGATAGTATGCTATTTGGTTTCACTTTATCTTAACATGTTGACTTGTATTGGTTTACTGTCTTACTCTCACATGTTGATAAAGCCCTTAGGGTCTGTACTCGACTACTGGGACTATGATGAGATCATACTAGTGGGGTCACGGTAGTCGATGCGTACATCTTATAACTGTTCCTAGTCGAGGGTGTGTCGAGACAAGGTATCGATACACTAGAGTAGACTAGCGTATACGCATCTTGACCCATATGATGGGCGATGGATGATCCCATATCCATCGGTGTTTGACATCAAGGATGGTGTACGGGTGCTTAGTGGAGACTGGGTACACTGGACGAACTCGCCGAGAACTCCCAGATGGTGATATACCACACGTCAGATGGCAGTTTTTCGGTGACACTGGTACAGGGTAGTCTGTAGACCCGAGATCGTCATAGAGTCTTGTGTGATTCCCACTGTGCTTTGATTTCCACCTTACCACGTCTAAGAGGGCGTGCAAAACGGTGGCTTTTGGGTGCAGTTCCGAATCACATGGAGGCAATGAGCGATAGGAGGGGATTCGTCTCTCCCGGTATAGGGAGTTGATGTTGTGCTGTGTTCGATTGGCTATAACTGGAAGTCCCTGGCCAGGGCTGATATAGAGATTTACTGGTAAGTGTTACCAGTAGTTTCTTGACCCGTTATGAGCCTCACATTGACATGACTTATCGGTTACTAGGGTCTGATGTATACCACCCCGAGACTTGATATGCGACATATCAGACGAAGAGATCGGACTGTACGGGAGTGTTACTGATTGGATTCATAGGGGAACGTACAGGCTAGCTTGTTGATCTTCTGATCGCTCAATACCTGGGTGGCTGTTACGTTTAGCTGACCGCTTGCAGCTTGTGGATGTTTGATATGATCATCACCTGCTACCGGCATATTAGAGTCCTACACAGAGGTTTCTTGACTCAGGCAAAATGGAGTAGGGGCACATATGTGATATGTGCACGACCGAGGATAATGCGAAATGAGATACCGTATTATATTCTCGCGATATTTAGATATGAGCCGGGTCATCGGATCAAGTGTTGATTCGATGAATCGGTACATGATATATTAGTCGGTTATATTCGATATAGCCAGATTGTCGGATCAAGTGTTGAATCGATAATTTAATGTATAATAATATATATGATATATTGTATTATATTATCTAATATTAGCTCGCTTTATTATTTCATTTTCTCACCGGGTAATACATTGATATATATTAATTGTATTATTTTCTTTTGTTATAAATATATAATATATATGTGATATATATTATAGTAATATGATATGATTACTAATGCAACTTGTTTAGTGGAGATTAAACAAGGTTAGGCTTTGATTTGGGTTAGTTCTTTTTTGCACCTTCTAGAAACTTTTCTTTTGTCATGAAGAAGATATTATTGTTGATATTTTCTTATGACTCATTCTTTAACTCAACCCAAACCCTAGCCTTAGTTAATTCTCTACAAGAGTTATCCTTGTCATCCTTGACCATGGTTGCATTATTATTCATATATTCATTTCATTATTCATCAAAAAAGGTTTAATTCATTTTTCTTCTTCTTCTTCTTCAACCTTGAGTTTTGAGAAAGCTTACTAGGTTTTCATTTTGTGATGATTTCATGTGAGAATTTGATATAAAAAGAAAGCATAAATACTACTCCACCATCCTCATCTAATCTAGCCAATTAGATTAGGGTGTTCACCTCATTAGAGTGAGAGAGCTTGAGTTATAGAAACTTCGACGTAGATCATCGGAGAAAAGGAACACTACAAGCTAGCATGGATCGTTCGCGTCGTGGAGCCTCCCTTGAGTCCGGAAGATCGTGGATCGTGGCGAAGGGACTTCTACTTGGAGCTTATGAAGCGAAGGAGCGGACTACAAAGGTTGTAATCCCTCACACTTAGTTGTAAAGATGTTTACTTGCATGTTAAACCATAATAATCTAGCAAAGATCCCGGCTTTGGATTGTTCGGCACGTCTAAATTTTTATTCGAGCATGATTGATGCCTTATGAACCTTTCTAAGAGTGCCTAGGAACCCTACAGTATGATCTGCATCATAATCCTGGTAGTCAAGCACTCATCCTAAGGGCTTTATCAACATGTAATATAAAGACAATCAATGTACATTTTAAGATAAAGAGCAACCAGATAGCATACTATCTTGTCGAGCAAGAAAGTCCTCCATATATATGTCCAAGCATCCACTACAATATACATCGTATGTACAGTAATGGCCTCTAGGGCATACATATAACTAACAATTCCGTACCAGTCTACTCCTTTAATACCCCATAATGTATATTGTATTGTTTGTAGATATAAGACTTGCTAAGACTATGGTATAAATTGTTCATGTAAACGGATCAGGATATAAACAGATAGTCATGTAGTTAATTTCAAGATATATCCATGGTTTGGTCAAGTCAAGACATGTTGCATGCATTGTTCGGTATTTATGTTCAAGTATTCATGTTTGATATATTGGATTCATGTTGAATTGGAGTTATAGTTGGATTCATGGTTGGATTGTATTCAGATTAGACTGAGACTCAGATTGAGTCAGACACTTAAACAGATTTGGGTCCTGAATGATGTTTTGGAGTTATTGGTAACAGCTGTACATGGACGACAGGATTTGTGACTTTTTCCAAGCCAATTACTATTGATAACACCGTTTTAGTTTTCTACCTTAAATAGGCAAGCACCCATTTTCTCCGGCTCTCTGAGGCTCAAGAGAATTGGTCCCGCTTAAACCTATATTTACTAGGGTTCTTATTGTAATTTAATATAACTTGAGAGGGTTTTATGAAAAATATTTTACATATACTTCCAAAATAATTCTCAAGTATTTATTTATATTCTTTAGAGTTGTCATGGATGTGAATTTTATAGAATGAGGTATATTAGTTAATATATATATATATATATATATATATATAGTTTGAATAATTCAAGGTATTTTAGTGTAAACTTAACTTGAATGGATTCTTGATGGTATTTTCATGAAACTTGTAATTCTTTTCTTTCATTTAGAAAAACATAGAATTTATTATATATTTAAAATAGATGGTTTGATAATATTTATATATAATTATTAAAAAATAAAATTTATTTATTAAATAAAAAATCACGTTTTTTCTTAAAAATTGCATTAAAAATTCCATCGAGATCGTATGATCCGTGAGGAGGTCGGCATCTCGCTGTTCATCTCAGAAAACTGCATTTTAATACCGCTCATTCATTATCTATTTTGTTGTATATCGGTGCTATTAACCAGTGTCTGCTCAGTAATTACAAATTACAGGTGTTCGTGATAAAATACTGGAAACACATTCAAAATCACGGATATAACGTTTAGGAGCCGACACTGCAAGCAGACCAGAAAACGGATCGATATCCAAAGAGTTCTTTTGCAAATAAATGTGTTCACACAATTTTGGTCCAACACAACACAAGTGTATATACATCTCTTTGGCATGGACCATGGTGGGGCTGCCTTGGCACATACAAATGATGGATTGTGCAACTAGTGGGCACATGTGGTGTGATGGGCAATAAATGCTAAAAGTTTTGATGTGATGCATTGCTTCATGTTCCCTCCAAATCTCTGAATGCAAACCAGGTTGTTTTAGACAAATTAAACAGCACTAGGATGATATTGGAGTAGGCACAAGACCACCACATCAACCCGAGCCTCTGATCTCGGATTTGGACCGGCCACACCCTCTGTGGATCCGAGCTCGCCGGCCCCTTAGCCCTATTTGTCCCCATCTTTTCACCGTCCCTTCCTTGCAGTCACATGACCTTATTTCTGTTGGATGTATATACCCTAGAGGCCAGTATTGTATATGTATACATATAAGATACTAGGGATATGTATGTACAGAACAATCTTGCTCAGTTTTATAGTATATTATTTGACTTGTCTTTATCGGGATATGTGTATTTATTTGTATTGTTGTTATATCTTGTTTACACATATTGATAAAGACTCGATACGGTAGTATACTATTGTGGTTTGTCTTTATCTTAACATGGCATATGTTATACTCGTTATTACATATTGCGGTTACATGTTGATAAAGCCTCTAGGATCTTGCTTGACTACCTGCGTTGTGATGGCGATCATACTTATGGGAGCAGGGTAGTCCATAAGCACATCCTTAAATGGTCCCTAGTCGCGTGAGTATCGAGACTGGGCACTAATACTCCAGAGTAGACTGGTGTGTACGTTTCTAACCCCGTCGGGGGATGGTTAGTCCTGCAGCCATTGGTCGGACGCACCTAAGATCGTATACATGTGCTCACTGGGTGTGAGTACACTGGACGGACTCGCCGAGAACTTCCATGTGGTACTATACCTATCGTCAGATGGATGTTCTCGGGTGACATGTGTACAGGTTAGTCTTTGGACCCGAGATCGGCATTTGTCTCGTGTGAGTTCCTACTGAACTTTGATCACTACCCTACCACGGCTCTACTGAGTCGTGTAAACAGGTTTTGGTTGGGTTCAGTCCCGAGCCACATGGAGGCAGTGAGCGATTGTCGAGGATTCGTTTCTCCCGGTATATCGAGTCGATATCGCACTGTGATTCGATTGGTCAGGACCATAAGACCTTGGCCAAGGCACTTGGGATTTACTGATAGGTTGATCATTAGTTTCCCGGATTGGTCCTGAGCCACATCGGCACGACTTATTGGGTTATTAGGGTCTGACGTTCACCATCCCCTAGACCCGGTATGCGATACTCTTTGACGAAGAGACCGGACTGTACGGATATTATCACAGATAGGCTCAGTAGGAGATCCGGATGAGTTTGCTCATCGGCCTTCTTTTCGACAGGTACCTGGGTAGCCGTTACGTACAGCTAGTGCCGCTGACATGCTTGTGGTTAAACCCACTACCAGAGTACTGTCGAGTCTTTAGAGTCCCACACAGAGGGTTTCCCTGATTCAGGCGAAATGATGTAGTAGCCGTATTAGATACGTGCAGGGTTCGATCGATTGATGTACTTTGTACTCGGACTTTCGATCGGACAGTTGGTAATACTAGCCGACTCGGGTTTGAGCCGGATTATTAAATCAGGTATTGATTTAATAATTTACGTATATGTATTTCGATATATATATTCTAGTATTACGTTCTTCGTGTTATTCTATCTGTTTGGGCGTTCGGATTTTTATCTGATTGCCGGTATATATGTACAGTAGACTGAAATCCGTATTTATTACAGATTTCCTTCTAGAAGGTGGCCACCTCATTTTGGATTTTCCATTTATTTGATAAATGGAAATGAGGTGTAAAGTGAGAGGTGAGGGAGGTATGGAGTTGACCATGCTTCAATAGTTTACAAATGAATTTATAATTCATTTTGTGTTTACTATTGAAGCATGGTTGCTATTGTTTAATGAAAGAAATGAGCATACAAAACTCTTGTGTGTGAATTTCTCTCTCATGCTTGGCTTCATAATTTCTTGAGCTCCATTTTCTCTCCAAGCTCCTCCCTCCTCTTGCTTTCCTCTATCTTCATCTTCTCCCTCTTCACTAACATTCTCATGTGTTGAGAAATAAGTGAAGAGATTAGAAAAGAGATAGCAAACACTTAGACACCCTCACTACATCCTAGACTACTTGGTTTAGCAACCCAAGTTCTCTAGTTGCTCCTTATAGCTACTTGGTTAGGAGCTAGAGCCATGGATCATATTCTCCGGATGGATCATCTACGACAAAGCAAGGCCGGAGAACAAGCTCGATCCCGGAGGACCGATGGAGCCGGAAAGGAAGATCAAACAAGTTCAAGGTGGCTTCAAGGATCTAAGGATGAAGAACGAAGACCGAAGGACTCGAGCCTCTTGGTATAATCCTTCATCATAGTAGATAGCCCTCTTTGTATAGCTAATTAGTTTTATGGAAAGATCCGGGTTTAGGGTTAAACTAGTGCCAAGTTTTTGTTCGTTAGAAAATTTTGTTCTGCATTTGGCTACGGAATTTGGCCGTGGCACTAGGGTAACCCTTCATGGTATCAGAGCCACCTATAAAACTTACACTAGCTAGTTCTAACATGTTTAAAATAACGATCGACCGGATTTTTCAAAAACCACATTTCAAATCATGGGTTTTCTGTCGATTTTTAAAAGTGCTCGAAAAATCAATTTTATGCTCTCAGAAAATCATGCAGGCTTTTTAAGACGAAAGAAGAAAATTAGTCACGTGATCCCACTAAACCTCCGCGGAAACCCCCTATTGGTGGCGGTTCCGCGGCCATTTTGGGGCCCACATGAACAAAATTTCTTCTGGGCCTCTTATTTTTGGAATTGTGGTTTCTGGGATAATTATTTTTTGGGCCCAGTTTTGTTACAGTGTTGGTTTAATACTTGGGGCCCACTTGGAAAGTTTAGTCGATCGTAATTTTAAAATACGTATTTTATTTTCAGTACATTCACTTTTATCTGCGACCGGGAATGTCACTCGATCGGTAAAACTCGTTTAATTGCTATATGTTCCTTTAGACGGGTTTTGCGAATGTGACATTCGCGTTGATGTTGTATGCTTGTGCTGTGATTGTGGTTGGATTGTCGTGGTGGATAGCATGTGGTGCAATGTTAGAAATACAGTTTATAATTCATTTGTACATTTGTTATTACGGGGCGAGCGTCCGACATGTGGACTGCCGTCTTTGCCGGGTTGTATATTATTTTGGGGCACGACCGGGTTGAGGTCGATGTCACCGATTATATATATTATTTTCATTTTCTGTATTAGGATTACCCCTCGGTGGGGTGCACGAATAGCCGGGTTCTAGAAAGCAACAAGCCCGCATCTCATGGCGCTGAGACGGAGGGGGCTTCGTTCTAGAACTGGCGGGCTATTCACCGCACTCGTAGAGGGTACAGGTTTTCATTGCACAGGCTATCCACACGACCGGGAACATTGGGTTTTATTTGTTAGTTATATGTATGCCCTAGAGGCCATTACTATACATAGGATGTATATTGTAGTGGATGCTTGGACATATATAGGGAGGACTTTCTTGCTCGACATGATAGTATGCTATCTGGTTGATCTTTACCTTAACGTGTATACTGATTGTCTCTCTGTTACATGTTGATAAAGCCCTTAGGATGTGTACTTGACTACTTGGACTATGACGCGGATCATACTAGTGGGGACATGGTAGTCCATAAGTACATCCTTCAAGGTCCCTAGTCGTAGGTGTATCGAGACAGGGCATCGATATACCAGAGTAGACTAGCGTATACCTTCTCGACCCATACAGATGGGCGATGGATGATCCCATATCCATTGGTGTTTGACATCAGAGATGATATACGGGTGCTCAGTGGAGACTGGGTACACTGGACGGACTCGCCGAGAACTCCCAGATGGTATTATACCTTACGTCAGATGGCAGTTCTCTGGTGACACTGGTGCAGAGTAGTCTGTTGACCCGAGATCGTCATAGAGTCTTGTGTGGTTCCCACTGTGCTTTGATTTCCATCTTACCACGTCCAAGAGGGGGTGCAAAACGGTGTTTTTTGGGTACAGTCCCGAGTCACATGGAGGCAATGAGCGATAGGAGGGGATTCGTCTCTCCCGGTATAGGGAGTTGATGTTGCGCTGTGTTCGATTGGCTACAACCGGAAATCCCTGGCCAGGGTTGCTGAGATTTACTGGTAAGTGTTATCAGTAGTTTCTCGAATTGTTATAGACCTCATATCGACATGACTTATCGAGCTATTGGGGTCTGACGTTTACCACCCCTTGGCGAGATATGCGACATATCAGACGATCAGACCGGACTGTACGGTAAGTGTTACTGGTTGGATTCACAGGAGTGTGAGCGGGCTTGCTCGTCGATCTTCTGATCGCTCAATACCCGGGTGGCCGTTACGTTTAGCAGACCGCTTGCAGCTTGTGGGTGTTTGATATGATCATCACCTGCTGCCGGCGTATTGACGAGTCTTTGAGTCCTACACAGAGGTTTCCTGGCTCAAGCAAAACGAAATAGGAGCGCATATGAGATATGTGCGGGACCGAGAATAATGCGTGTATGTGATACCGTATTTCATTCTCGCGAAGAATGTGTCGAATGGTTGTATGTGATATAACCTAGTTATCGAATCAAGGATTGATTCGATAAATCGATACATTGGATATTAGTCGGTCATATGCGATATGACCGGAACGTTAAATCAAGTGTTGATTTAATGATTTAATGCATAATATATATTTGATATATTACTTTGCATTAATTAGTATTGGTTCACTTTAAATGGATTTTCTCACTTGAATTGTGCAAGTTGTATATGTGATATACTTTTATGCACAAGATTGTATCATGTTTGATGATACATGCTAGTTTGGGTTTGTGTAAAGAATTAAACCATGGTTACTTAAGTGGTTAGGGTTTCATTTCCTTTTCTCATTTATTTATCTATTTATTCTTTTTGGAAAAATATTTAGCATAATGCAAAATGGTGGCTTTCTTTGGATGCATGTTGAAGCTTCATGAAGCTTTGACCAAGTGACCATTTTGTCTCCATGCTTAACCCTAACCATTCCCACTAACCATGATTTATTCTGTACACTTGACCATGGTTATTATTATGATAAGTATTTATTTACTTTTTATTTTGAATTAACTTATCATAATTTTTCTATCTTCTTCTTCTTCTTCTTCAAGAAGAAAACCAAGGTTCCATCAATGGTGATTGATGAAAATGAGTGAGAAATCCAATTCTAAAGTGAACCCACTTCCTATTTCTTCATCCTCTACCTCTTGCCAAGTAGTATAGGGTGTTTCCTTCACAAGTTTTCATGGCTTGGTGAAGGTGGAGCTTGATCCAGTGATGCCTCGACGTAGATCATCTTCGGCATCGTCGTCGATGACCTAGCCCGCTTTTTCTCCGTTGAAGCCGATGCTAGAGTCATGGTTCGATTTGGACAGCGGAGAGGAATTCATCATGGAGCTATGGAGGTGGAGAAACGGATCTACAAAGGTTGTATTTCCGTTCTTTTAGTTTAGTTGTAAACTAGTTGCTTTGGTCGCCTAGATTTCTTGTTAACGATCCGTAGTCTAGGGTTTCTCGGCACCCCAAAATTTGAAATTGGCATGGTTGATGCCTTGTGAGACCTCTTGAGAGTGCCTAGGAACCCTACAGTGGTATCAGAGCCTAGCTAGAGCCTTCGGCGATGCGTAGACGGAGTTAGAAATCCGATCGAACCGAAACCGTAACCCTAATATTGCTCTCTGTACATTTTTGAAAATCGTGGATTTTTGAGAATTAAAAATATGCAGAAAACTCAGTAGAAGATTTTAAGAATTACTGTATAAAACGGGGCCCCTGAATCCATCAAAGCGCGGCGGAACCGCGCTTTGATGGATTCAGGGGCCCCGTTTTATACAGTAATTCTTAAAATCTTCTACTGAGTTTTCTGCATATTTTTAATTCTCAAAAATCCACGATTTTCAAAAATGTACAGAGAGCAATATTAGGGTTACGGTTTCGGTTCGATCGGATTTCTAACTCCGTCTACGCATCGCCGAAGGCTCTAGCTAGGCTCTGATACCACTGTAGGGTTCCTAGGCACTCTCTTGCTAATGCGGCGGTTCCGCGGCCCTTTTGTCTCCTCTTGCAATAAATTTTGCACAGTAATTCCTAGTTTGCAGTGCTGAGTTCTCTGGGTATTTTTAAATTTTATTCAAGAGTTGAATTTTCTGGGGTTGTTTTGGGGATTCGGTGTTTCGATCGGAGTATCAGATTTTGTCTATGTGGCTTTCCGGATAAATTTTAGAATATGTTAAAAAGTTTGACTGGATATAAATACCCAATTTTTCCCATGTCGGGAAATTTCCAAGTGTTGGATTTTTTCCGTAGTTTAACGACGTTCTAAGTAGTGCAAGTAACGCGATGGACCCTCTAGAAGACAACAAACCTTAACTCGATTATGTGACCGTCTTGAACTGCCCTTTGAACCTTCGGGTTTGGGGCAGTACGGCGTGCCACATGTGAGGCGTTGGCTTGACCCTTCTACGGCTGGACCGTTGGTACTGAGGCACGAACTGAATGTTGTTAGACTTATTTCATGTGTTGAGCTGTTTCGGGAAAACTTGGGTGTTCGAATGTTCAATCGGAAAGTTTAACATTTTCTGTTTATCCGGAATGTGATACAACAATTGGAATTCACAAAAGTTATGAGATAACTGAATGAATGTTATAAATCTAGCGGTTTAGTCTCACTTGATCGGTTGCCACGGAATTTTGATGTGATCAAAAGTCCGTCGCAATCACGTAGCGTACGCGGATACTCGTCGGGTAAACTTAATAGACAACTTCACTCCATAGCCTCGACCAAGTGACTGTAGGAGAACCCCGTCGCCGAAAGCATCCGTTCGGGTGCTCGCGGTAGCGGTGTTCCGCCTTGGTGCACTTCGTCGACGGCATCGGGGGTGCGGCCGCCTACTAAAGTTTGCGACGAGCATTCGATCAGGATGTCGGGAATCTTGTTGAATTGCCCGACTTGATATTGAAAAGAGTTTTCGATTTTGAGACTAAAATGCGGGGTTTATAATTGTTAGGCATGCGATGTCTAAAGAATTCATTTGATCAGGCATGCGATGTCTGAGGTGGTTGCGGATTCCAACTGTTGTAGTTTTACACTTTCTTTTCTGTGACCGTAAGTGTAATATGTGATATCGCCGGTTTCGTTGCTATATGTCAACGACAATTGGGATGCGCATATTTACTTACGTTGATGACATGTGATGTTATGTGTTGCTGGATATGTTATATTGGATCGTCGTGTTTGAATAGCCGGGGGTTTTTATGTGAGATGAGTGTTTTTCATTTTCATTCATGTAAAAACTTGTATGTAATATTCTTTTATTGGGGCACTTCCAGATTGCGGAAGATGTCACCGTTTGTATATTATTTACTTTTCCGCACTAGGATAGACCTAAGGAGGAGGGCACAAGTAACCGGGTTCTGGAGTCCAGTGGGAGACCAACTCGAGGAGTCGAGTCCGGGTCTCCTAACTCCAGAATTGGTAGGGTTGCTTGCCGCTCTCGTAGGGGTCTAGGGGTGTGGGTTTGGCTATTCATCACGACCGTGGAATCCGTGTTTTATACTGGCTCGTATTGAAAACACGGACGTCCTAGTATATCCAATATTTCATATGTTTCTTCTGCTGCGATATCTGTGATGTGATCATGTGATGTTCTGTGATAGATACTGTATATAGTATATATAATATATTATATAGACGTTACTTATGTTTCACACACGCGCTATCCCTGCCCCGCTCTGTCGTTAGTTACCTAACCTAACGGTGCACAAGGGGACATCGAGGCGAATGCGGATGGCATAAGTGTACGTCGTATTTATCTGTGATGTTTAGGTACTTAAATGATGGGACTTCATTAATATGATTAATGAAATAAAAGAAACCTAAGATGTTGTAGAATCGAATTTCAAAATAAAACAGGTAGCTACAGTTCTTGCTTTGCATAGAGGTATATATGATATATCCTGCACCTTATTCGATGAGGAAAGGACCGAGATCCCTTCACCGGGAGTGACTCCTTTAGCAATAACTGGCAGATGCTACAACCTTCGGTTTGTCTTTTGATTGCTTTTAAAAGTTCTGCTTTGCACAGTGATATATATGATATATCCAGCACCTCATTCGACGAGGAAAGGACCGACGATCCCTTCACCGGGAGTGACTCCTTTAGCAAAACTAGAAAGGCCTAAAAAACACTCCATTTTAAATTCATTCGATCCTACAACGATATCAAGTTCATTACGCAATAGGTTTTCAGAAAAACCTGTCGTAGCCCTCCGTCATTTCAGATAAGTTGTATATAGTATTCGTGCTGCATTTGTTGGCTTTCGTCAAGGTGCAGTGTGCGGTAGCTATGTGCTGCTTATCTGCTGCATACGATGCGATTGGATTAGGGTAGTCGTGCGGCTTTGTTGGCTTTCGTCAAGGGTCGTGCGGGTGGGTTTAATTCGATCAAGAAATGTACGGGTTGAACTTGACTAGCGGGCTATGGTTTGTTGGCTTTCGTCAAGGTCATAGCACGTTAGGGGCAAAATATTATCGGGAATTTCAAGTGTTGAAATTTGCAATGAGATTGCATACCTTCTATGAGATAGTTGGATCCCGATACCCGATGCGAGTAATTGTTACTCCTGGGAGAGTTTTACACATTGCAATTAGCTGATCAAGTAGGTGTCTAGAAAGGTGTCAACGGGGTTACGCCTCTGGGAAAACGAGGTTTACATTAATTAGGTTCGTGCGAAAGCACGGGGGACCTCCCTCAAAGTACTGACACTGGCCTGGCTGAAAGATTGGCGAACTTGTAGTGTGTAATTAATCCCGGCTAGTCTTTCCTTTTAGGGTTTGAAGGAAGATTTGATAAAAAGCAGTGGGAGCCATCCTGATTAGATAAAATAATAACCAATCTATTCTTGCTAGAGCGCACGCTGAGTGTTTTCTTCTCTCTCTCTCCAGGTAGCGACCGTATCACGCCTTAATCAAGATAATAAAACGGATATTTGACCGAACCCGCTTGTTATACTGAGCTGGGGAACGTTGGTCCCGCTCCAACTTATAATAGTTATAAGACAGAGCCGGAAATTGGGGAATACCAGATTTCCCGTGCCGCCCAAACGAAGAAAGTGTATGAGATGCATCATCTTCGGGTGTGTTCATTACAAAGAACTGTTTCTCAGTATCCTCCGCATCCTGGGTATATAATACCGGATCAGGATCCCAGATATGTAATCTGTTACATAGGGCTACAAAAGGGTAGAAAAACTGAGAACGGGTGATAAGTTTCATGAGACAGAAAACGGGGCAAGTGTTGCAGCCAAGTCTGTTGGTCACTGTCACCCTGTATTTCAATACATTGATTCTGAACGAATGTTATTAGATACCGAACCTGATATACAAAATCATATCAGTCTCTTTATTATTAAAGAAATGATAAAATTTTGTATTGTTGGATAATGTTTTGAACATTTCCTATATCAAAAGTTGATCGGTTCAGGCACGTTATCTAAAACCATTGATGTTCTAAATCAAACTACAGTTCTTAGTATATAGAACACACACAAACGGAAGAGTTCAGAATTGAACGATTCCTTCTTGAGGTATTGTAGACTAGGTCATATCAATGCGACCCGACTAGCTGAAGTTACATAAAGATGCATATTTAAATCAGTTTGAATTTACATCTTGTGAAACTTGCCAGTCATGTCACAAAGATATAATGACACCACCTCTGTTTATTGGAAACAGAGAAAGAGTTAATGAACTCTTAGGACTGATACACGATGATGTATGTAAGGTCTCCTGTCTACAAATGCCAGGACTGGTTCTTTATACTTCATTATATTCTCTGATAATCTCTCAAGATTCAGACATATGTTCCTGTTGAAACACAAGTCCGAACCTTTTGAGATATTCACAGAATATAAGTTAGAAGTAGAAAACCAATACGTGTATAAGTATTATGTCCTTTGATGAGATCAAGGAGGAGAATACTTGAGCACGAAATTCTTGGACTATTCTAAAGGAGAATGAGATTCTCTCTCAGCATTACTCCTCCGTATACACCATGGCACGATGGTATATCGGGGCGGAGCAATCACACCCTATATGATAAGGTGTGCTCTATGATGAGTACTACTGAGTTACCTATTTCCTTTTGGGAGTTATGCACTTGAGAAGCTGCATACCTATTGAATAGGGTTCGAATCAAATCAATGCCTACCACTCCATATAAGATATGGTGTGGGAAGAGCCTATCTCTTAAGTAAGTTAAGATCTGGGGTTGTCCGGCCTATGTCTAAATGCAAAATCCGGACAAGCTCGAGGCAAGGTCAGTTATGTAGAACTGGAAATGTTCCAGCTATACAAACTGCAGCTGATGATTTGACAGAACCAAAGGATTCAATAGTTCCCGACGAACCTCAGCCTCTCCGCCGATCTAGCAGGGTTCCTCACCTGCTTGAGAGATACTTCGGTTTCTCAATGACAGTGGGAGCAAGGATTGCATCATGAGATGATAACCCAACTAGTTTCGAGCTGGCCATCAGGAGTAGGACTCTGTAAGAATGGCTGGATGCTTAGTGATCTGAGATGGAATCCTTGTACACCAACAAAGTATGGACTTTGGTTGCTATATCTGAAGGGTTAAATCCCCATCAGGAGCAAGTATATCTTGAGAAGATTACTTGGTGTAGATGGAAAAGTTGAGACTTTCAAAGCTAGACTTGTTAAAGTTTTTCGTCATCAACCAGGCATGGATAATGATGAAACCTTTTCAAGTGGCTATGCTTAAGTCCATCCAGATCCTACTTGCCACGGCTACATACCATGACTATGATATCTGGCGGTTGGGTGCCATGACTGCTTTTCTAAATGATGTTTTAGAAGAGAAAGTCTATAAGTACACAGCCAGAGGGCTTCGTAGACAGTGGGAGCAGCGGAAACGTGTACAAGATGCTTTATAGGATAAAGCAGGTATCGCGGAGTTGGAACATCTGTTTTGATGGATTAGTCAAAGAGTTTGACATCATCAAAATGGTAGATGAACCTTGTATAAACAAAAAGGTAGTAGGGAGTATGGTGGTGATCCTCGTAGAGTACGTGGATGTCATACTCTTGATAAGAAAGGAGTTTCCTATGCTACGATCGGTCAATCTCCGCTTATCACAAGGATTCTCCATATAGGATCAAAGTGATACCTCCTAAATCCTGTGTTTTCATCTATGAGATAGATGTAATTGGATGTTAGGATACTCACTAGATGTAGTGAGATGGTATCAATCGATCCTGAGGAGAATCACTGGAAGGGTTCCAGGGTGATAAAGACGACTGAATGTCAGTCACAGGCATTGTCTTTACCCTCAGTAAAGGGACGGTATGTTGGAAAAGTTCCAAGCTAGATACCGTGGCATAGTAGACGATAAAGGCTGGATTCATCGCTACTTAAGATGCTACCAAAGAGGCAGTCTGGATGTTTATATGTTCATGAGATGAACTTCGTTCCTACCATTGTGAGACAATGGAGTTGTGGCTTATGCCAAGGAACGCCCGTCCCATCAGTGATCCAGACATGTTCTAAGGCAGTATCACCTGATCATGGAGATAGTTGATCTCCAGGGTGATCGAGGTTAGGAGAGTAGACTCAGAGGACAACACGGCGGATCCACTCACAAAGGCCTTTTCCCAGAGAGAGACTTTTATGGGATGGTTGAGTATGAGATACTGCAACCACTGCTACAGATGGCCCTAGTGCAAGTGGGAGATTGCTAGTTATATGTATGCCCTAGAGGCCATTACTATACATAGGATGTATATTGTAGTGGATGCTTGGACATATATAGGGAGGACTTTCTTGCTCGACATGATAGTATGCTATCTGGTTGATCTTTACCTTAACGTGTATACTGATTGTCTCTCTGTTACATGTTGATAAAGCCCTTAGGATGTGTACTTGACTACCTGGACTATGATGCGGATCATACTAGTGGGGACATGGTAGTCCATAAGTACATCCTTCAAGGTCCCTAGTCGTAGGTGTATCGAGACAGGGCATCGATATACAAGAGTAGACTAGCGTATACCTTCTCGACCCATACAGATGGGCGATGGATGATCCCATATCCATTGGTATTTGACATCAGAGATGATATACGGGTGCTCAGTGGAGACTGGGTACACTGGACGGACTCGCCGAGAACTCCCAGATGGTATTATACCTTACGTCAGATGGCAGTTCTCTGGTGACACTGGTGCAGAGTAGTCTGTTGACCCGAGATCGTCATAGAGTCTTGTGTGGTTCCCACTGTGCTTTGATTTCCATCTTACCACGTCCAAGAGGGCGTGCAAAATGGTGGTTTTTGGGTACAGTCCCGAGTCACATGGAGGCAATGAGCGATAGGAGGGGATTCGTCTCTCCCGGTATAGGGAGTTGATGTTGCGCTGTGTTCGATTGGCTATAACCGGAAATCCCTGGCCAGGGTTGCTGAGATTTACTGGTAAGTGTTACTAGTAGTTTCTCGAATTGTTATAGACCTCATATCGACACGACTTATCGAGCTATTGGGGTCTTACGTTTACCACCCCTAGGCGAGATATGCGACATATCAGACGATCAGACCGGACTGTACGGTAAGTGTTACTGGTTGGATTCACAGGAGTGTGAGCGGGCTTGCTCGTCGATCTTCTGATCGCTCAATACCCAGGTGGCCGTTACGTTTAGCAGACCGCTTGCGGCTTATGCGTGTTTGATATGATCATCACCTGCTGCCGGCGTATTGACGAGTCTTTAGAGTCCTACACAGAGGTTTCCTGGCTCAAGCAAAACGAAATAGGAGCACATATGAGATATGTGCGGGACCGAGAATAATGCGTGTATGTGATACCGTATTTCATTCTCGCGAAGAATGTGTCGAATGGTTGTATGTGATATAACCTAGTTATCGAATCAAGGATTGATTCGATAAATCGATACATTGGATATTAGTCGGTCATATGCGATATGACCGGATCGTTAAATCAAGTGTTGATTTAATGATTTAATGCATAAATATATATTTGATATATTACTTTGCATTAACTAGTATTGGTTCACTTTAAATGGATTTTCTCACTTGAATTGTGCAAGTTGTATATGTGATATACTTTTATGCACAAGATTGTATCATGTTTGATGATACATGCTAGTTTGGGTTTGTGTAAAGAATTAAACCATGGTTACTTAAGTGGTTAGGGTTTCATTTCCTTTTCTCATTTATTTATCTATTTATTCTTTTTGGAAAAATATTTAGCATAATGCAAAATGGTGGCTTTCTTTGGATGCATGTTGAAGCTTCATGAAGCTTTGACCAAGTGACCATTTTGTCTCCATGCTTAACCCTAACTATTCCCACTAACCATGATTTATTCTCTACACTTGACCATGGTTATTATTATGATAAGTATTCATTTACTTTTTATTTTTGAATTAACTTATCATAATTTTTCTATCTTCTTCTTCTTCTTCTTCTTCAAGAAGAAAACCAAGATTCCATCAATGGTGATTGATGAAAATGAGTGAGAAATCCAATTCTAAAGTGAACCCACTTCCTATTTCTTCATCCTCTACCTCTTACCAAGTAGTATAGGGTGTTTCCTTCACAAGTTTTCATGGCTTGGTGAAGGTGGAGCTTGATCCAGTGATGCCTCGACGTAGATCATCTTCGGCATCGTCGTCGATGACCTAGCCCGCTTTTTCTCCGTTGAAGCCGATGCTAGAGTCATGGTTCGATTTGGACAGCGGAGAGGACTTCATCATGGAGCTATGGAGGTGGAGAAACGGATCTATAAAGGTTGTATTTCCGTTCTTTTAGTTTAGTTGTAAACTAGTTGCTTTGGTCGCCTAGATTTCTAGTTAACGATCCGTAGTCTAGGGTTTCTCGGCACCCCAAAATTTGAAATTGGCATGGTTGATGCCTTGTGAGACCTCTTGAGAGTGCCTAGGAACCCTACATTATTTGCGGCTCAAATGAAACCCGGGGCTCCAAGATTATCCACCATTATGTATTGATATCTGTGATGTTGTTTATTATCATGCCTGGGACGAATGTTATATATACTTATATATATACTAGTAGATGTTGTATATGTTTTGCACCCGCGCTAGTCCAGCCCCCGCTCTGTCGTTAGTTAAGTAACCTAACGGGTGATGACGGGGCCCAGTGGCGAATGCGGATGGCATATACGTACATCATATTTTCGTTCTTTTCTGGTGTGATAGGTTACAAACTGATGGGACCGCATTAATTTTGATTAATGCAAAATAATAAACCTAAAAGATGTTGTTGGAACCAAGATTTAAAAACTGACATTACAGACGTTCTCTTTTGCTTTGCACAGTGGTATTCAGTTTGGAATATCCAGCACCTCATTCGACGAGGCAAGGGCCGAGATCCCTTCACCGGAAGTGACCCCTTGAGTAAAAGTTTGCGTCAGGGTAATAACTTCACTATAGTCGATTATTTTTTCTTTGCATCGTGGTATTCATTTTGGAATATCCTGCACCTCATTCGATGAGGAAAGAGCCGAGATCTCTTCACAGGGAGTGACCTCTTTAGCAAAGGTTTTCACCACTATATATTTATAAAACCACTCAGGTTCCTTCAACGATATCAAGTTCATTACATTAACGGGTTTTTCTCCAGAAAACCCAGCCGTAGCCCTCCGTCATTTCGGATTGGTATTGCTTAGTATTCGTGCTACGCATTTCGATTTTTAGTCGAGGCATAGTGTTCGGTAGCTATGTAATGCTTTTCCGTTGCTTATGCGATTGGTTAGGACAGTCGTGCGATCATTTTGATCTTTAGTCAAGGCTCGTGCGGGTGGGTCTAATGCAATCCAGATAATGACGGGTAGAACTTGACTAGGGCTCTTTGACATTTTGATCTTTAGTCAAGGTCACTTGGGTCCTAGGGGCAAAAACTACATCGGGAGTTTCAAATATACAGGAAACTTGCAGATTTAGCATACCTTCTGGAGTGTGGTGACTAGAGTGGATTCCATCTAGTGCATCACACAATGATAGTTGGATCCCGATCCCACTGATGAGTAGGATTACTCTCGGGAGATTATCACACTTAACAATCAATGCTATAAACCAAGTAGGTGTCTAGAAAGGTGTTAGCGGGGCTACGCCTCCAGGGAAAAGTGATTATGTAATTAAGGAACTTCGCGAAAGCGTTGGAAAACCTCCCTCGAAGTACCAACACCGGCCTGGCTGAAAGGTTAAACAAGTATTGTGACGTGCGACTAATCCTGACCAGTTCTTCTTTTAGGGTTTGAAGAAGAATTTGAGGAAACAATGGGAGCCATCCTGGTTAGATAAATTAAATAACCAATCTAATCTTGCAAGAGCGCACGCTGAGTGTTTTCCCTCTCTCTCTCCAGGTAGAAACCATTTCACGCCCTAATTAAGATAATAAAATGTATCGCTTGACCGATCCGAATTCTTATTCGAGGCTGGGGAACGTCAGTTCGGCTCTAACTTATGACAACAGTCATAAGTATGGGCATGGGAAAGAGGAAAGTTTGAATTCCTTGATAAACCCATCGAAGAAGAAACATACTGTTGCTTCTTCTTCAGGTGTTCTTGTTATTGAGAAATGTTTTTCGGTCAGTCCTACCTCCTGGGTACTCGATACCGGATCAGGGTCTCATATCTATAATTTATTGCAGGGACTGAGAAAAAGTAGGATAGTTGGACCTGATGATATATTCCTCAGAGTGGGGAACGGAGCACAAGTTAATGCTGCTGCCGTCGGTGAATATCACATAGTATTGCCAAATGGCAATACTATGATTTTGAACAATTGCTACTATATGCCTTCTATGCTTTGCAACATCATATCAGTTTCTCTACTTGATAAAGATGGATATAACTTTGTTCTTGATAGATGTATCATGAACATTTATCTTGATAAGGTATTGGTTGCAGAAGGTACACTGTGTAATGGTATATATGTTCTAAATCAGAACACAGTTCTCAATGTACAAAATACACGCAAGAGGAAGAGTTCAGATACGAACGAATTCTACTTGTGGCATTGTAGAATTGGTCATATCGGAGAGAAAAGACTAAGTAAGTTGCATAAAGATAGACTTTTGAATACGTTCGAATTTTTATCTTATGAAACTTGTCAGTCTTGTCTTAAAGGAAAGATGACCAAATCTCCATTCACCGGGCATGGAGAAAGAGCAGCAGAGCTCTTAGGACTCATACACAGTGATGTATGTGGTCCGATGTCTATAAATGCAAGGGGTGGGTTCTCGTACTTCATCACATTCACTGATGATCTCTCTAGATTCGGATATGTGTATCTCATGAAACACAAATCTGAAGCTTTTGAGAAATTCAAAGAATTCAGAAATGAACTAGAGAACCAAACTGGCAAAAGTATCAAGATCCTCCGATCTGATAGAGGAGGGGAGTACTTAAGCACGGAATTCCTAGATTACTTAAAAGAGAATGGAATTCCTCTCAGCTTACTCCTCCTTATACACTACAGCACAACGGTGTATCAGAGTGGAGGAATCGTACCCTATTGGATATGGTTCGCTCCATGATGACTAATGCCGAGTTACCTCTTTCATTTTGGGAATTTGTGCTTGAAACAACAGCCTACTTGTTGAATTAGGTTCTGTCTAAATCTGTGCCTAAGACTCCATATGAAGTATGGGGTGGAAAGAAACCATGTCTTAAATTCATTAAGATATGGGGTTGTCCGGCCTATGTGAAAACACAGAAGCCGGACAAACTAGAGGCACGATCAGTTTTATGTAAGTTTATAGGATATCTAAAACATTCAATGGGATATCTGTTCTACCACACCAAGGAATAGAAGGTGTTAGTCACTCGCCACGCCACCTTTCTAGAATGGCAATTTCTTGCAAAAAAAACAAGTGGGAGCGCGGTAGAACTGGAAGAAATTCCAGAGGAACAAAGTATAACTGAAGATTTAGTCGAACTTCAGGATTCAATAATCCCGGACGAACCTCAGCCACTCCGCAGATCTAGTAGGATTTCTCATCCGCCCGAGAGATACTACGGTTTTCTCATAGATGGGGATCGAGAAGATTGCATCCTGGAAGAAGATGATCCTAGTAGTTTCAGGCAGGCCATTATCAGTAGGGACTCTGATAAGTGGCTGAATGCTAGCAATCTGAAATGGAGTCCATGTACACCAATAAAGTGTGGACCCTGGAAGTTGCTTCACCTGGGGTAAAACCCGTTGGATGCAAATGGATCTACAAGAAGAAACTTGGTGTAGATGGGCAGGTGGAAACCTATAAGGCTAGACTCGTTGTAAAAGGTTTTCGTCAAAGACCAGTAGTGGACTATGACGAAACCTTTTCTCCAGTGGCTATGCTCAAATCCATTAGGATCCTGCTTGCCATTGCTGCCTTCCATGACTATGAGATCTAGCAGATGGACGTAAAAACGGCTTTTCTAAATGGAAGTTTAGAAGAGTGCGTTTACATGGATCAGCCAGAAGGTTTTGTAGACAGTGGGAGCAGCGGGAAGGTGTGCAAGCTGCTCAAATCCATTTATGGATTGAAGCAAGCATCACGGAGCTGGAATATCTATTTTGATGAGACAGTCAAGGACTTTGACTTCATTAAGAACGAAGATGAGCCATGTATATATAAGAAGATTGTAGGACGAACTGTCATATTCCTATTCTTGTACGTGGACGACATTCTTTTGATAGGAAATGACATTCCTATACTACAATCGGTCAAGCTATTCTTATCACAAAGGTTCTTCATGAAAGACCTAGGTGATGCCTCGTACATTCTGGGGATCAAGATCTACAGAGATAGATCCAAGAGACTACTAGGACCTTCGCAGTCCAGGTACATAGAGACCGTACTAAAGAGATTTAGTATGGAAGATTCCAAGCACGGTAACATACCCGCATTGCACGGAATCACCCTCTCTAAGGAGATGTCTCCCAAGACTGACGAGGAGAGGGTTCGCATGAGCACTATACCCTACGCTTCGGTGGTAGGATCTATAATGTATGTGATGCTATGTACAAGACCAGATGTAGCTTATGCGCTGAGCGTGGTAAGCCGGTATCAGTCAGACCCAGGTGAGAACCACTGGATAGCAGTAAAGAACATTCTCAAGTACCTGAGAAGGACTAAGGAGATGTTCCTAGTTTATGGTAATGGAGATCTCAGAGTCGAGTCCTTTACCGACTCAAGCTTCCAGAGTGACAAGGTTGACATCAAGTCTGTCTCGGGTTTTGTGTTTACCCTCAACGGAGGGGCGGTGTGTTGGAAGAGTTCCAAACAGGATACCGTCGCAGACTCGACGATGGAGGCTGAATACTTTGCAGCAAGCGATGCCGCAAAAGAGGCGGTCTGGATAAAGAAGTTCATAGCTAAACTTCAGGTGGTTCCGTCCATTGTTGATCCAATACTAGTGTATTGTGATAACAATGGGGCTATAGCTTTAGCAAAGGAACCACGGTCCCATCAGAAATCCAGGCACATCTTAAGGCGGTATCACCTGATCAGGGAGATTGTAGATCGCCAGGAGATCGAGGTCCGGAGAGTGGATAAGAAAGACAACACGGAGGATCCATTCACAAAGGCCCTTCCTCAAGCACAATTCGAGCGACCTTTTGGGGCGTTGGGTATGCGGTATGCCAGCAGCTGGCCTTAGAGCAGACGTAGGGTATTCGGTATGCCAAACACTGGCCTTTAGTGCAAGTGGGAGATTGTTGGATGTATATGCCCTAGAGGCCAGTATTGTATATGTATACATATAGGATACTAGGGATATGTATGTACAGAACAATCTTGCTCAGTTTTATAGTATATTATTTGACTTGCCTTTATCGGGATATGTGTATTTATTTGTATTGTTGTTATATCTGGTTTGCACATATTGATAAAGACTCGATACTGTAGTATACTATTGTGGTTTGTCTTTATCTTAACATGGCATATGTCATACTCGTTATTACATATTGCGGTTACATGTTGATAAAGCCCCTGGGATCTTTCTTGACTACCTGTGTTGTGATGGCGATCATACTTGTGGGAGCAGGGTAGTCCATAAGCACATCCTTAAATGGTCCCTAGTCGCGTGAGTATCGAGACTGGGCACTGATACTCCAGAGTAGACTGGTGTGTACGTTTCTAGCCCCATCGAGGGATGGTTGGTCCCACAGCCATTGGTCTGACACACCTAAGATCGTATACAGGTGCTCACTGGGTGTGAGTACACTGGACGGACTCGCCGAGAACTTCCATGTGGTACTATACCTACCGTCAGATGGATGTTCTTAGGTGACATGTGTACAGGTTAGTCTTTGGACCCGAGATCGGCATTTGTCTCGTGTGAGTTCCCACTGAACTTTGATCACTACCCTACCACGGCTCTACTGAGTCGTGCAAACAGGTTTTGGTTGGGTTCAGTCCCGAGCTACATGGAGGCAGTGAACGATTGTCGGGGATTCGTCTCTCCCGGTATAGGGAGTCGATATCGCACCGTGATTCGATTGGTCAGGACCATAAGACCTTGGCCAAGGCACTTGGGATTTACTGATAGGTTGATCAGTAGTTTCCCGGATTGGTCTTGAGCCACATCGGCATGACTTATCGGGTTATTAGGGTCTGACGTTCACCATCCCCTAGACCCGGTATGCGATACTCTTTGACGAAGAGACCGGACTGTACAGATATTGTCACGGATAGGCTCAGTAGGAGATCCGGATGAGTTTTTTCATTGGCCTTCTTTTCGACAGGTACCTGGGTAGCTATTACGTACAGCTAGTGCCGCTGATGTGCTTGTAGTTAAACCCACTGCCAGAGTACTGTCGAGCCTTTAGAGTCCCACACAGAGGGTTTCCCTGATTCAGGCGAAATGATGTAGTAGCCGTATTGGATACGCGCAGGGTTCGATCGATTGATGTACTTTGTACTCGGACTTTCGACCGGACAGTTGGTAATACTAGCCGGCTCGGGTTTGAGCCGGATTATTAAATCAGGTATTGATTTAATAATTTACGTATATGTATTTCGATATATATATTCTAGTATTACGTTCTTCGTGTTATTCTATCTCTTTGGGCGTTCAGATTTTTATCTGATTGCCGGTATATATGTACAGTAGACTGAAATCCGTATTTATTACAGATTTCCTTCTAGAAGGTGGCCACCTCATTTTGGATTTTCCATTTATTTGATAAATGGAAATGAGGTGTAAAGTGAGAGGTGAGGGAGGTATGGAGTTGACCATGCTTCAATAGTTTACAAATGAATTTATAATTCATTTTGTGTTTACTATTGAAGCATGGTTGCTATTGTTTAATGAAAGAAATGAGCATACAAAACTCTTGTGTATGAATTTCTCTCTCATACTTGGCTTCATAATTTCTTGAGCTCCATTTTCTCTCCAAGCTCCTCCCTCCTCTTGCTTTCCTCCATCTTCATCTTCTCCCTCTTCACTAACATTCTCATGTGTTGAGAAATAAGTGAAGAGGTTAGAAAAGAGATAGCAAACACTTAGACACCCTCACTACATCCTAAACTACTTGGTTTAGCAACCCAAGTTCTCTAGTTGCTCCTTATAGCTACTTGGTTAGGAGCTAGAGCCATGGATCATATTCTCCGGGTGGATCATCTATGACAAAGCAAGGCCGGAGAACAAGCTCGATCCCGGAGGACCGATGGAGCCGGAAAGGAAGATCAAGCAACTTCAAGGTTGCTTCAAGGATCTAAGGATGAAGAACGAAGACCGAAGGACTCGAGCCGCTTGGTATAATCCTTCATCATAGTAGATAGCCCTCTTTGTATAGCTAGTTAGTTTTATGGAAAGATCCAGGTTTAGGGTTAAACTAGTGCCAAGTTTTTGTTCATTAAAAAATTTTTGTTCCGCATTTGGCCACGGAATTTGGCCGTGGCACTAGGGTAACCCTTCAATTTCTATTACTTGTTTAATCTTTTTTGGTGCCTATAAATGCCAGATCAGTGAGCAAGGGAAGGGCTTTTATACATATATACTCATATAGTTTTGTTTTATTTTATTTTTGGTTTAGGCTTAAGAGTGAGTGGGCTTAACTTGGTCTCTTCTTCTTCTTCCCTCTTGAAGTTTTCTCTTGAGAGCTTCATTATGGAGGTTGAACAAGTTGCCAATATTTTGTAACTCAACTTCAAGTGTTAATAATATTGTTGTTTCTTTATTTCTTGTTCTTCTTCTTGCTTTGCTCTTCTTTTTATCATGCTTAACTAATCTCTTTGGTTGTGGTAATGGCAGGAAGTGAGATGAAAGGCTTTGCCTCCTCCTCCTCTTGTTAATGTTGAATGTGCTTTAATGCGATTATAAACTTAGTATTGTAACTTGGATGGGTTGATATGGTATGTTGATTCCATGGTTACTTTGTAACCTCATCACATACTATATTCTCCCCACAAACCCCATCTTGCAAGTCTAAGGTTAGAATCAATTTGGTGTTAAGTTTGCTAAGTTTGGATGTGGTATTTTTTGATTAAGTGACTTGACAAATCTCTTGGTTTCATATACCATATACCATCACAAACACTTAGCAAACTGAACACTAAAATCATTTTCTCCCACTCACTACTTTGTGTTTTTGATGTTGTTTTATGCTTGCTAACCCTTGTGTTTAGTGTTGATACCTCAAGCTTGGACATACAAACGGTAAGTGAACAAAATGGACTCGTTTCGTGTTTTGCGACGAATATCGGAATTTGATGATTTATGCTTCGCAACCGTCTTGACAAGTCATGCTTCATGCCGGGATCGACGTAAGGACGGACAACTCATGATCAAGGGAGCGTCGAAGGAATCGTCGTGATTCGATCTTCCGAACCAAAGCCACGGCCAATTTCTTCCTTAACTTGTTTTCCTTGTTTTTTTTGTTTTCGTATTCTTTATTTTTGTGACAAAACCGACCATTCGTTATTTGTTGAACCTTAAACAATAAGACCTAATACATAATTCCCTACAGATCGACCCGTACCTGCCGGCTTACTACAACGCGCCGTGCACTTGCGGTTTATAAATTTTAATATGAGAACGATCTCACGTGCGCATTCTATTTCCTTAAAACATTTCCGTTTCCAAAACATACGCGTTTGCGTGCGCGGGTGAGTTCCCAACAATTTTTTGGCGCCGTTGCCGGGGATTTGGTAGTATTGGGTATTGTTATTTCTGGTTCTTACTAACAAAACTAACTTTTAACTCAATTTTTTCAAAACTAACAATACAAAAGTTTTTCTAACTTGTTCTCTGTCCTTCAGACCTGCTGTGATTCAACTAAAAAATCAAGTTATACCATTAGAATACTAATATAGCCTGGAGGAGCCACGCAAAATTCGAGCACAAACAAGCTTCATTTGGCCGACGAGATCAATGGGAAATCCGAGCTCGTCGACCCAGTGATGGTGTTTTTGATTTTTTCTTTCTGTGTGATCTCTAGTGTGTTGTCAGTACTCTAGTGGTATTGATTGATTTTTATAATTTTGAGTGTGCAGGAATTAGGACATATATATCGCTTTTTGACACTAAATATCGTATTTTTTCGACATTTCAGTTTTTAAGGAATTACGACCAGCGATCGTGCGGAGCGAGGCTCAAATTCAATTGCAAAACGTTAGTAAAATATAGTGCCAAAGATCCGGGTAGTTTGACCCGCGCAAGTGAACAATCAAGGACCCGGATCACTTTTAAAGGGGTTTTCTTAACCAAATCATATCAGTACGTATTTTCTAACGTTTTCCTCTTGAATTCGATGCATTCCACTATTCTATCTTCTGCAGGATTCTTCGCACAAGCTTGCCACCAATTTGCATAGGGAACTAACTGTATTTTTTGCAGCGCTTAAATTTAAATGAAAAGAATTGCTTAAATTGCTTGATATCTTGAATTTTATTATTGATTGCGCATTTGCATCTTAATACGGATTTAAGAGCAGAAAGACCAAACAAGATACGGTAAAGGATTTCATCACCTTTTTCCGTATCCCACAAATCACAAAACTGCATTCTTGCATACCCAGAGTAATTTAAAATCAACTATAACTTTGACTCTAAGGACTTCGCGCTCATTAGGAGAAGTTAACTGTGTTTAGAACACCGCTTAACGGTATATCGTTCATGGGGTGTCTAGGCAAATGTTTAAGAGAAAGGGTTATCTAATTAAGGAACTTCGCGAAAGCGTTGGAAAACCTCCCCTTCTCTCTTGCACTTACCTGGCTTCGTGATCCGTATATCTTGAGTCCGTTTCTCAATACAGTTTTACTTCGACAATCAGGTTCTTGAGCAGGTCTAGTTGACTAGCATACCATAGACTGCTAGGGGTGTGATATTCTTTATTTTTGTGACATTTGTGAATTCTTGTTGATATGGGTGATACACGATTTATTTCAATTTTTCATGATTCTTATTCTTTTGTTTATACTCAGTCCCAATTCGTTTGTTCAAATTGCCAAAATTCTTCCCACATTCATGAAAACTGTCCTTTCTTAGGGGGTGACCAACCGTCTCAAAATTTTGCTAACGATCACCCACTTAACACTCTTGAACCCAGTCCCACTTCAATTAGAGACCTAATGATTAAAGATTTAGAGAAAGAGGTCGACAGATTGACTATTTTAGCATCACCACCATCACAACCCCTCCAACCTGAAACAATTGAACCATCATTAGGGAATGATAGTGCGATGGATGCTTGGTTGACCACTTTAGAGAAGGGTATTGAAGTAATGACTGCAGTCAAGAATCAATCAGCTTCTATGCTAGCCCTATGCATACAGCAGTCTGAGCAATTGTTTCTTGCTCAAGCTCAATCATTGGCTAGAATAGAGGAACATGCAAAACATTTAGCTGTGAGGATTCTAGGGAGTGAACACAGTCAATCGGAACCCAATAGTATTAATATCTGTCATCTAGGAAGTTACCCGAGTGTAATAAACGATGAATTGAATTTCGATGATTTCATAGATGACGATGCAATTGAATTGACTAAGTGTTATCAGGACACACAAGAAAAACCTCCGACTGTTTTTTGCATTCCAATTTTAGAGGAGGAAGTTTGTGATTTTGACGGGTATGGTTTGGATAGATTGTCAGCAGAGATCAATGATCAGGAACCAACAATTTTTGTATCACCTAGTGATATTGTTTCGGAAGAAATGTTAGTGTGGGAACCTACATTTTTGGATGATTATACCTACCCATTTGTGAATGTGATGAGGAAGAAATGGTATTGGGAGAGCTAGAAAACCATAGTGATAAAAATAGGATTGTGAAAAATCATAGGGAGGAAGACAGCATTGAAAAATATTCTTTCATATCGAGTTTTGAGGAAATTTTTGCGGATGAACTTGATATTTTTGGTGAGTTTGAGTCAGGATCAATTTGGGAACATCTTAAAAACCTTTCTTTTGCCGAACTTTTTGCGGATGAACTCCAGTTTTTAAACGAACTTGACTTTGGAACTCAACACGTTTTTTTGAACATTCAATTCATCCAGGAAACAATTCTTTAAACTCTTCAAAATTTCATCTTCACTTTCAGCATCTTCCGATCCCTACTTTTACACGCCCAAGCCCTTCGCTAATATCTAACTTATACTTTTTCTTTTTCTTTTTTCTTTGTATATATATATATTCTTTTACTAGCCATTGCACTATATAGACAAAATCTTTAAATGGCTGGTATTAATTTCTGGACTAACCCAATCGTTTAACATGTAAATATTGTAATTAGTCTTAGCTTTTTTCTTTTTCTTTGAATAAAATTCTCACCCTGATGTCTAAGTCTAGCTACCGGAGATGAGGGCAACGATGAGGACATCGTAAAACATAGGTTTGGGGGTGAACACTGCGTTTGTTTTGCTGTATCATGTGTATATTGTATATTCTGCATTGCATACATATTAAAAAAAACCCATAAAAATTGAATTTTTTCCCCAAAAATATAAAAAACTTTTTCATGTTAGCTAGTGGGGGAACTTAGATTCAATGTCTGACGGTTCGGTTGATAAATTAGAAATAGCTAAATCCTTGTTATGAGATTGACGACCCGAAAGATAACCCTCCCTTGTGTTTAACCGTTGCCAGTTTACGTCCTTTATATCACTTACACATGTCGTATGTTTTTGAGAATTTGATGAAAGTCACACATGTCTATATACTTTTAAAATTGATAAACATCTTTAGGATCAAATATGTTTGTTCTGAGTTAAGTAATATCAGGAATAGTTCATACAGTGAAGTAGATATGAAGAATATTATTGAAGTTTTAACAGAAGCTATAAGTCTGAAAAATAACCCATCTAAAACCTTGTGGGAGTAATTACACACCTTATCCACATGTAACGTCTTCGGATTTAAAAGAAAAAGCTAGCTATATCTCCGTTTTCACTGAGTTCAGGATATTTTAAAATAAAATGAGTCTTTTGTTTTGTGGCCTTGGTAACTTGGGTAATTAAGTTCTTAGGGTGTCTCCACACCTAATGCCCTAAAACCATCTGGTTTGGGAGTCATTGACCCAAAACTCGCTAAGTTTCCAATCGTCAGATAAAACAAGCTAAGCAAGTGTTCTTTCCGAGTTAAAAGTCCTCACGGTTCTTTGTGGGAGAATAATCTTGGCAGTGATGAATTAACTATTAAAACAGTTTTTTCGTCGAGATATGAAGGTTTGTATTTATTAAGACGTTTTGCACGATAACAAAGGGTGTGTATGAACAAGAACAGGTGAAAGGTAGGAGTGAAGAATAAGATTTAGGTTCTCTGTTAAAAATGATTGAAATTCTGACTTGAAATCTAACTTGAGAATAGAAACTTGAGAAAATCTTAACTTCTTTCAAGCTCGTGTGATCCTTCAGAAGTTTATCCTGGTCTGTAATTATGACATGATGACCCTAATCAAAGTTCTTAAAACCTTATGGACACTATCCGCACAATCACGTAAAGACGCGTATGAGCTTATGTTAAACAAATTGCGAGGTGTGAAAAATAGGGTTTAACGTTTCTGACTTGGGTAATAGAACTTCTAACTTGGATCTCTAACTTTAAGATTAGAATCAACAGATTCTCGACGATGCTAACTTGACTGGATTTTGTGGGTGTAATCCGCTGAAAACCCTCAGGAGACAACACTCCTCCTATTAGGGACACCTAGATGTTTAACGGCTTGTTGCACGTGCTCAGTGCAATCGCGTTCCCTGCGAAAGTGAGGCTAGGATTTTTTTGTTTTGCTCAGGACGAGCAAAAGATAAGTTTGGAGGTATGTGTTCATCTCAGAAAACTGCATTTTAATACCGCTCATTCATTATCCATTTTGTTATATATCGGTGCTATTAACCAGTGTCTACTCAGTAATTACAGATTACAGGTGTTCGTGATAAAATACTGGAAACACATTCAAAATCACGGATATAACGTTTGGGAGCCGACACTGCAAGCAGACCAGAAAACCGACCGATATCCAAAGATTTCTTTTGCAAATAAATGTGTGCACACAATTTTGGTCCAATACAACACAAGTGTACACACAACTCTTTGGCATGAACCATGGTGGGGCTGCCTTGGAACACATAAATGATGGATTGTGCAACTAGTGGGCACATGTGGTGTGATGGGCAATAAATGCTAAAAGTTTTGATGTGATGCATTGCTTCATGTTCCCTCCAAATCTCTGAATGCAAACCAGGTTGTTTTAGACAAATCAAACAGCACTAGGATGATATTGGAGTATGCACAATACCACTACATCAACCTGAGCCTCTGATCTCGGATTTGGACCAGCCACACCCTCTGTGGATCCAAGCTCACCAGCCCCTAGCCCCATTTGTCCCTATCTTTTCACTGTCCCTTCCTTGCAGTCATATCACCTTATTTCTATTACTTGTTTAATCTTTTTTGGTGCTTATAAAAGCCAGATCAGTGAGCAAGGGAAGGGCTTTTATACATACATACTCATATAGTTTTGTTTTAGTTTATTTTTGGTTTAGGCTTAAGAGTGAGTGGGCTTAACTTGGTCTCTTCTTCTTCTTCTCTCTTAAAGCTTTCTCTTAAGAGCTTCATTATGGAGGTTGAACAAATTACCAATATTTTGTAACTCAACTTCAAGTGTTAATAATATTGTTATTTCTTTATTTCTTGTTCTTCTTCTTGCTTTGCTTTTCTTTTTATCATGCTTAACTAATCACTTTGGTTGTGGTAATGGTAGGAAGTGAGATGAAAGGTTTTGCCTCCTCCTCCTCTTGTTAATGTTGAATGTGTTTTAATGTGATTATAAACTTAGTATTGTAACTTGGATGGGTTGATATGGTATGTTGATTCCATGGTTACTTTGTAACCTCATCACATACCATATTCTCCCTACAAACCCCATCTTGCAAGCCTAAGGTTATAATCAATTTGGTATTAAGTTTGCTAAGTTTGGATGTGGTATTTTGTGATTAAGTGACTTGACAAATCTCTTGGTTTCATATACTATATACCATCACAAACACTTACCAAACTGAACACTAAAATCATTTTCTCTCACTCACTACTTTATGTTTTTGATGTTGTTCTATACTTGCTAACCCTTGTGTTTAGTATTGATACCTCAAGCTTGGGCATACAAACGGTAAGTGAACAAAACTGACTCATTTCGTGTTTTGTGACGAATATCGGAATTTGATGATTTGTGCTTCGCAACCGTCTTGACAAGTCATGCTTCATGCCGGGATCGACGTAAGGACGGACAACTCATGATCAAGAGAGAGTCGAAGGAATCGTCGCGATTCGATCTTCCGAACCAAAGCCACGACCAATTTCTTCCTTAACTTGTTTTCCTTGTTTTCTTTGTTTTCGTATTCTTTATTTTTGTGACAAAACCAACCATTCGTTATTTGTTGAACCTTAAACAACAAGACCTAATACACAATTTCATGCGGATCGACCTGTACCTGCCAGCTTGCTACAACGCGCCGTGCACTTGCGGTTTATAAATTTTAAAACGAGAATGATCTCGCGTGCATATTCCATTTCCTTAAAACGTTTCCGTTTACAAAACATACGCGTTTGCGCACGCGGGTGAGTTCCCAACACTCGCCCTACTAGTTCGATGGATGTGCGATAACCCGCACCAACCAAATTGGATTCCCCAAAAGTGGGTTGTAGAGGCACAATCGCAAGGAATTTAAATAACACAATTTAAAGAATACGTTTTTTTTAATAGTTTATGGTATTTTGATTTAAAAGTCGTATTTGCCACAAAATTGTAGTTCAAGAGAATC
Source organism: Agapanthus africanus (assembly GCA_030015575.1). Classification (NCBI taxonomy): domain Eukaryota; kingdom Viridiplantae; phylum Streptophyta; class Magnoliopsida; order Asparagales; family Amaryllidaceae; genus Agapanthus; species Agapanthus africanus. Next base: position 239,211,425 of record CM057337.1, read on the forward strand.
GTGCTATGTCAAGATGCGTGTTTGTGAGAGGTAGGTCATCACCTCGTGAGATTTTTTTAAAGGTAATATAAGCAAGAATGATTAAACGATGTCATATGTAACTTCATAGTATTTAAGCGTAAAAGTTTAATAAAAGTTGTTTTACATGGAGTTTTAAAGTGAAACTTGTTTCTAAAAATTGTTTAATGATTAACAAGCAAGGTTTGATGATTTGGATGATTGGTTCTTAAGAAAAATTGCGATTCTAAAGAGAATAGAATTTAAAGATCGGTATAACTCCACTTACCGACGTGATTTGAAAAAGTGAAGTTTTATAATAGAAAGAGAAGTATAGAGGTGGGACTTACTAGTTGTTTGGTTTAAGAAAAGAGAGAGGAAGAGTTTGATGTCGTTGTGGCCTGGCGGAGTCACCGAAAACGTCTCGAATCTTCACCGGAACTTGACCTAGTGCTAACTCCACCTGTACTTTTCTTTAACTTGGAAATTTTTGAGAATTTATGACAATAGATTTCAGAATGAAGAGGGCTAGGGTATGATATTGTATTTATAGGGTAAAATTAGGGTTTTGAGAATTGAAAAGATAATTAAAATGTATTAAAAATAGGATTTATGAGTGAATTAACACTCTCTGGATAATTGCAGGGAATTCAAACAGTATGGGGGTAGTGGGGGTAGGCCAAGAGTTTCAGTGTGCAGAGAATGAGATTGCTACCGGGGGGAAGGGGCGCCGGCCCAAGTGCCAATCTCGCCGACCATCTGTAGGGGGTTGGGTTCTATATTGATGCCACGTGTCATAGTCTGTATAAATACCCTTTTGCATATGTTTATTTTATCTAATTTTTCATTTTTACGTGTATTGCACGTGTAAAATTTTGGGCTTCCAAAAATTTTAAATTAAAAAAATCAGTAAAAATAATATGTGGCTGGGGGGATTTGAACACATGGGCTATGTCACAGCAGTGCAAGGTTTTACCAATGAGCTACAAGTGCTTTCTTACTGTTCTTAAACAAATTAAATTTATAACTTGTGTTCAGGCCTACAACTCTATTCTGTATATTAACTTGAAAATTTTCGTACAGTAAAATTTGAGTCGTTACAGTATATTTATGATATAACATTCTAAATCAATATGCATGCACTATAGGATATATAAACAACCTGCAGGTGCGGGGGGGAGGGAGGGCTCTGTCTCTGATGTGGACGCACCATCAACAGCTAGACAATTAAATATTGACTATATAAGTAATTTTGAAATAAATATGCATGTATATTTATAATATTACATTCAAAATGAATATACGTGCAATATACCTGGAGGTGTGGCAAAGTCTACACGGAAGGAGTCATCCGAAGGGGATACCGACCGGGATGCAAGACCAGCCCTATGAAGCTCCCTACGCAGCTCTCTGGACAATAGAATCACTCTGCCTCTACCACTGCCGCGGCTGGTGCTCCTTTGTCCCTCATTGCTCTGGTCTTCGTTATCAAACCTAGATAAGAGTACAATCATTATATATGCATGCAATATTTGTATAGATCGTAAAATTTGAAGTAATAATATAACATTACTGATAACCTTTTGAAAGTCTACCCTAGCACCACGATGGGTTCCAAGTGGCATCAAGCATGCCAAATTCATATTTTTATTGATGCTAAGCTAGACAAACCAATATCTTTGCTAGAATATTAGGGTTTAGATTGGTATCATCACAAAACTAGTAGAGAAGGAAAGAAGGTTATACCCTTGTAGATCGAGTCCTTCTCTTCTCTAGCTCCGGGTTGTGGTCCACGCGACTCCACTATGCTCCTCTTCAAGATAAAAGAACCTCCTTCGTGATCTTCGTGCCAAAAACGATTTACCCAAATTCCACTAGCTTAAGATAACCCTTCACTAATCTCATTAGTGAAGACGACACTCCACATCAAATTGCTAATCTAATGTGAGATGATGAAGTAGGGGTTTAATTTGCTCACTAGGATTCTCTCAAGTTCAATGATTCACATCACATGTGAGGGTTTGAACTTGAAGGTGATGTGAAGAAAATTGTAGAGAGCAAGAGGAAGCAAGAGCTCAAGAAATGGCTAAGACATGAACTCAAGAGTGAATGAAAGCAGAGAATGAGAAAATGAATATCTTTTTCATCACTTATTCAAGCATGGAATAAAATGCAATAATAAATTGCAACCATGCTTGAATAGTGAGTCAAGAGTAATATACAAATAATAAAACCCATGCCTTGCCCATTCCATAAATATCTCCACAATTTACACCTCATTTTTCTATTTTCTCAAAATAGAAAAACATGCCATGCTTCATATAATATATATATATATATATTTATATATATCAAATACACACACACACACATATATATAAAGCAATTAGTGAGCTAATGATATTAGTTAAGATATAATTATATCACATATAATATATATCACATTATTAAATCAATACTTAATCTAATAATTCGGTTATATCACATATGACTGACTAATATCATTTATCTGTTTATTATATTATCAAATCAACACTTGATTAGATAATCTGGTTATATCACATATAACCAAACCGATAACAGATAACTGCCAGATTATAATACGGTATCACATACTCGTATTTAATCAGGCCTTCACACATATCACATATGTGTCCTACTTCGTTTCGCTTGAACCAAGAAATTTCTGTGTGGGACTCTAAAGACTCGTCAATACACCAGCAGTAGGTGATGATCACATCAATCACCTACAAGCTGTCAGCGATACTAGCTGGACGTAACGGCTACCTGGGTATTGAGAGATATGAAGATCAATAAGCAAGCTCGTCCATACTCTCCATGAAGCCTATCAGTAACAATACCGTACAGTCCAGTCTTTTCGTTTGATATGTCGCATATCATGTCTAAGGGTGGTAAACGTCAAACCCCAGTAACGTAATAAGTCATACCGATGTCTGGCTCATAACAGTTTGAGAAACTACTGATAACTTTTATCAGTAGATCTCAGACACCCTGGCCAGGGATTTTCAGTTATAACTAATCGAGTATAGCGCAACATCAACTCCCAATACCGGGAGAGATGAAACCCCTCCTATCGCTCATTGCCTCCATGTGACTCAGGACTGTATCCAAAATCCACCTATTTGCACGACTTCTTTAGGCCGTGGTAGGGAGGAAATCAAAGCACAGTGGGAGCCACACAAGACTCTATGACGATCTCGGGTCTACAGAATAATCTGTACCAGTGTCACCAGAGGACTGCTATCTGACGATAAGTATGCTACCAACTAGGAGTCCTCGGCGAGTACTGTTCGGTGTACCCATTCTCCAATGAGCACCTGTGTACAATCTTTGATGTCACGCACCAATGGTTGTTGGATCAACCATCGCCCTCTAAGGAACAAGAAACGTACACACTAGTCTACTCTGGAATATCGATGTCCTAGTCTCGATATTCCCACGACTAGGAACTGATTAAAGGATGTACTTTTGGACCACCCTGGCCCTACTAGTACGATCTCATCATTATCCTGGTAGTCAAGTACATATCCTAAGGTCTTTATCAACATGTGAGAGCAAGATAGTAAAGAATACCAGTCAACATGTTAAGATAAAGAGTAACTAGATAGCATACTATCATGTCGAGCAAGAAAGTCCTCTCTATATATGTCCAAACATCCACTATAATATACATCACATGTACAATAATGGCCTCTAGGGTATACATATTCCTAACAATCTCCCACTTGCACTAAGGCCATGTGTTGTAGTATCTCATACCCAACATCCCCAAAAGTCTCTCAAACTGTATCTGGGGGAGGGCCTTCATGGTGGATCTGCTACGTTGTCCTTCGTGTCATCTCTCATAATCTCGATCTCTCGGCGATCTACTATCTCCCTGATCAGGTGATACCACCTCAGAATATGTCTGGATCTCTGATGGGACCAGGGTTCCTTGGCTAAAGCCACCGCTCCATTGTTATCACAATACACAGGTATTGGATGCTCAATGGATGGAACCGCACCAAGCTCAGCAATGAACTTCTTCATCCAGACAGCTTCTTTGGTAGCATTGTTGGCAGCGATATATTCATCCCCCATCGTCGAGTTTGCTACGGTGTCTTGCTTGGAACTCTTCCAACATACCACCCTCTGTTGAGGGTAAAGACAAAATCCGAGACCGACTTATGTAAGTCGATGTCGTGCACCCCACGTGTTCTCAGGGAGGCGGAATTTATAAAAAAATGATTTTTATGGGCTTCGCAACACCGACTAGAACCAAGGATTGACCATAAACCTTAGCTAGCAAACTACATGAGGTTTAACTACTCGGAAAGAACGTTATACCTCATGGTACAAGTCCTTCGGGTCTTCTCCGTTGTCCTCCTCATCATCGTAGGTTCTAAGGATCGATCCGGATCGTAGCTTTCTCATCGGCTTCCTCGAGTCAAAGATGATCCACCCGAGAGTCTATAGTCTGAGCTCCAACATCAAATCTGAGGTAACTAGGGCAACTAGCTTGCTAAACTAGATGGCCTAGGTGATGTAGAGAATGGAGATGGATTTATTTATTTTTTGGAACCCTAGTTTACTCAACTCATGAGACCTTAAGGGTTGAAAGTTGAGAGGAAGAAGAAGAGAGTTAGCTTGAGGAAAGAGAAATGGTTTTTGATAATGATAAAAAATGAGATGGCTCTCCTATAACTTTGTATATATTTAAATACCGTATTCTCCTGAAATATGGGTACTTGTTAAATATTCGAAATCCGTATTTCACTTTGATAGGCTGGGTAATCTGACTTTCTGCGGCCATCCACCAAACCCTGGCATTATTGGTAAGTTGGAGTTTCGCAACTCGAACCCAAGACACTTCTGGAACTTGAGCCGCTGTCAGGTCATCTTCGATACTCTGAGCCCATTCTTCATCTTCTAAAGGGCTCTCTTTCCCAGAGAATTTCTTCGGGTGTAGAGCTCGGAATTGTTTCACTCTCGGTGCCTCTGTTGCATGGCGGACTAATCCTTGATGAAGGAGAGCAGTTTGCCTCTGCTGACCCTCAAGTAGGCACTTGATAGCCTCAAGAAACACCATCTGTTCAGTGAGTGGAGTTGCAGTAGTAGGTGGCGGTGGGGTCTCGCTGTTGATGTTGATCGGGTCGGAGGAAGCCATCACCTTGGATAAAAAAGATGGATTAGGATAGATTCAAAGGAATTGAAAGGTAAGGAATGTAAAAGTAGTTGGATTTTATCTTTCTTGTATCATATTTCTTATGACTTCATGCAGAACGGACCTGCATGGGCCACCAACAAAACTTGTCATGCCCCGCTTTCCAAAAGAGCGGTAATAGCATGTGACAAACCCGCGACGTATTTATTCCGAGAAGGTCATTTCTCGAAACAAATACGCTAAGCGTATATAAGCAATATAAAATGAAAAGAAAAGTCGTGATAATGAAAATCCAACTTTATATATTTACATTCCCAACTTTCACAAGTTTTAAACTGAATACATAATGTCTGAAAACAATGATACATAAAAAAGTGCCTAAACAAGTGGCATACTGGAAGTAAAAGATGAAAAGAAAGAACTAGTAGTTGGTCTATTCCTTAACCTGAAAGTAATTTTCCTGATTCGTCTCAATCTCCTCAATCTCTAGATCATCTAACGAACATTCCAAGGAAACAAAGAAATGGGTGGAATGCCCGTCAGCGAACTTGTGCTCGGTAAGTCCCTAAGAATGGTGGGATGTGAATGTATATAAATAAATATTCAAGGTGAAATGTGATATAGTATGAATGGAAATAAAACATGAAAAAATATAATATGTTAATGTTAATGACAACTATGTAAGCTTGGCAATGTAATATAGGCATCGCAAATAAGTGTATGTTTGTGCGTGTTCTTTATTTATATAAGTATCTATTTAATTAATTATTTAGGGATTATGATATGATAAGAAAAGTTTTTTTCTGGAAATATGACAAGAGAAAGATAGAGAGAAGGAGATGGAGGGAGGGAAAGAGAGAAGGGACTTACGACGAGAGTGGACATCGGTTTAGTGAAGTAATAACATAGGCAAGGAGGGAGAGAGACGGAGGAAAGAAGGGACTTACGCATGATTAGAATGGGTGAAAACGAGAGAAAACTCTTTCGGACATTTCATCGAACACCTCCGAGCTCAAATTAAAACATCGATAGATAAGGGTCTGTAGGTGTCAACGGTGGCCTGAGCGGCTGCGGGCGATGTTAGTTATATGTATGCCCTAGAGGCCATTACTGTACATGTGATGTATATTGTAGTGGATGCTTGGACATATATAAGGAGGACTTTCTTGCTCGATATGATAGTATGCTATCTGGTTGTCCTTTATCTTAACATATACACTTATTTTCTCTCTATTACATGTTGATAATGCCCTTAGGATGAGTACTTGACTACCAGGACTATGATGTAGATCATACTAGTGGGGACATGGTAGTCGGTAAGTACATCCTTCAAATGTTCCTACTCGTAGGAGTATCGAGACAGGGCATCGATACTCCAGAGTAGACTAGCGTATACGCTTCTCGACCCATGTGATGGGCAATGGATGATCCTATCTCCATTGGTGTTTGACATCAGAGAAGGTATATGGGTGCTCAGTGGAGACTGGGTACACTGGACGGACTCACCGAGAACTCCTAGGTGGTATTATACCTATCGTCGGATAGCAGTTCTCTGGTGACACTGGTACAAGTTAGTCTGTAGACCAGAGATCGTCATAGAGTCTTGTGTGATTCCCACTGTGCTTTGATTTTCACTATACCACGGTCAAGAGATCATGCAAAAAGGTGGTTTTTGGGTACAATCCCGAGTCACATGGAGGCAATAAGCGATAGGAGGGGTTTCGTCTTTCCCGGTATTAGGAGTTGATGTTGCGTTATACCCGATTGGCCATAACAAGAAATCCCTGGTTAGGGTTGCTGAGATTTATTGGTAAGTGTTATCAGTAGGTTCTCAAACCGTTATGGACCTTTCATCAGCATGACTTATCAGGCTATTGGGGTCTGACGTTATACCACCCCCAGGCTGTGATATGCGACATATTAGACGAAGAGACCGGACTGTATGGTAGTGTTACTGATTGGATTCGCAGGAGTACGAGCTGGCTTGCTTGTTGATCTTCTGATCGCTCAATACCTGGGTGGTCATTACTGATAGTGTATATGCCTTAGAGGCCATTACTGTATCATACTAGTTTGTATATTACTTAATGGAAGCTTGGGATATTCACCTTGTATAGACAATCTTGCTCAATATAGTAGTATGCTACTTGGTTTGTTTCTACTTTAATGTGTACATGTGTTTATTTTAGTATATCACCTATACACATTAGTGGAGCCCTCAGGATCTTTGCTTGATTACCAGCGTTGTGATGGCAGTCACACTCGTGGGGGCTTGGTAATCTATAAGCACATCCTTATGCAGGTCCTTAGTCGCAGGACTATCGAGACAGGGCATCGATACTCCGGAGTAGACTATCGTATGTGCTTCTCATCCCAGTGTGGGAGACGGCCTGTCCTACAGCCGTCAGTACGTCGTACTTGAGATAGTATGCGGGTGCTCGTTAGGTTACGAGTACACTGGACAGGACTCGTCGGGAACTGTTGGTTGGTACTATACCTAACGTCAGTTATCAGTTTCCAGGTGACATGAGTACAGCTTAGTCCGCTGACTTGACACTGTCACTTCGCCTCGAGTGTGTTCCCACTGTACTTTGATTACTACCCTACCACGGCTCAAAGGAGTTGTGCAAACAGGTAGTTTTTGGGTGCAGTCCCGAAGCACTTGGAGGCAGTGACGGTTAGACAGGATTCGTCTCTCCCGGTATTGGGGGTTGACATCGCGCTGTGTCTAGAAGATCCATTACACGAGTAGTCCCTGGCCAGGCCAAGCGAGATATACTGGTAGGTTTCCAGTGCTATCTCAGAGTGTTCTGGGCTTCACTCCGACACGACTTATACCGCTATTAGGGGACTGACGTTTACCGCCCCTAGGCCCGCCATGCGATGTATCAGACGAACAGACCGGACTGTACGGAGATTGTCACATTCAGGCTCAGTAGGAGTTCGGATGGGTTTTACCTCGTCAGTCTTCTTGTCGGCATCTACCTGGGGACCGTTACGCACAGCTAGTGCCGCTTGCGGTCTGTGGTTAAACACACTGCCAGCGTAGTGTCGATTCTTTAGAGTCCCACACAGAAAGCTATTCGCCTTTAGGCAAAAGAGTAGAGGTCGCATGGTTTTATGACAGGTCGCATGGTTTTGCGACAGGGTTCGGTCACATCCGTGCACTTGTGCACGTTTGGTGTCCGGACAGTTAACACTAGCGGGCTTTGGTTTAAGCCAGATCCTAGTGTATGTTTTGGGATTGGTTTTATCTCGTTTGTATTCGTGTTCCTCGGAACGCGGATGCGGGTGTGTATGCACAGTTGACAGAGAGATAGAGGCAGAGGATTCTCATTGGGGTTGTTGACTGTTGACTATTGACTTTTGACTAAACCCTAATGAGAATAGGATATATGATTAACAATAATATTAATTAAGTATTATAGTGACATGGTTGTTGAGGGGTTGACTTTGTTGACCGGTTGACTATGTTGGACTAGTTGACCATCATCATGACAATGGCTATCATTCCATGGCAAAGACTTTTGCTTGCTTGTTTATTTATGCAAAATGAGTGCATGAAATGATATAGCCATTTTGACTTAAACCATCACACAATACTTGATTACTATTTTTGTTATGATGGCTTTGGATTATGAGAGGTTGGATGGCAAAAGACTCTCTCATTCTCTCATTTTCATTTCTCTCTCTTGCCATCACTTGCTCAAGCTCTCCCTCTTCCTCTCTCTAGCTTAAGGCAAACTATTCTCATGTGTTGAGACTCATTGCCTTAGAGATAAAAAAGACACCAAAATAATCCTCTACTCATTCTAGTTCATAAGGCCTAGCAAGCCAAGTGTTCTAGTTTCTTCAAAGTTCGAAGAAGAAGCCAAAGGTAGAAGCTTTCAGGTGGATCCATCTTCGGCGCAAGAAGACGACGAGGTGAGGCCGATCCGTACACCGGAAAGAGTGGAAGACGAAGGAGTTTAAGAAAGGTATAGCCCCCTAACCGAGTAGGTAAAACTCTAGTTAGGTTGTTAGTTAGTTGTTTAACAAAGATCCGTATTTTGAGTCCATGTTACCACCCTCTTGAAATCGTTTTTTATCACTTCCGCAACCCCGTAAGTACCGGGGAAGGGTAGCATGGACTTACAGTGGTATCAGAGCCTAGTTAAACACTATCTAACATGTTAGCAATGTAAGTAGAAGTTCGATCGGAGAAAAAGTCACGAAAAACACCCGGAAAATCAAGTTTCTGTCGATTCTGTATTCTGTTCAAAAATTGATAAATCATACTCTAAAAATCGACTCAGGCTTTTTATAAGACACTCAAGAAATTTGGTTCAGAGAACCGTTCAAAGTGCCGCGGAACCGCGGCGGGAGCACGCTCCGGCCGCGGATCCGCGGCCGAGTTGAGTCGGTCGTGGCTCAAATTTATTGCAGTGTATTTCTGGGGTTGTTTTGGGATTTTTACAATATGTCTTTTCTGCCCAGATTTTCCAGAAAGAAAAATTAGTTTTTGGGGCTTGAAAATCCGTATTTTGATCGAACTTCTAAAAGACTTAAGCTGACGGGTATATATCTGTGATGTGTTATATGTATTGAACGTCCGCTAATCGCTATACGTCGATTAGTTGGGGTTATACATATCTGTGATCTGTAATGTTGATGGTATGTGTATATGAATTCATTGGATTGTCGCGGGTGAATAGCCGGGGGTTGTGAGACGAGAGTTTTCTTTTCTTTCAATTCATGTAAAATTTGTAAATTGATGTAATATTATTTGTATGGCCGCACAACCGGGTCGGGGTTGTAGCCGTCATTGTATAATTTCTTTTTACTATTTTTGCTCCTAGGATAGACCCATGGTGGGGTGCACAAACTACCGGGTATTTCGAAGTGCCGAGTGGCCTACTCACGTCGTTGAGGGAGGTTGCTCCGCTTCGGATATTTGGCGGGTAGTTTGCCGCACCCGTAGGGGTCTTGGGTGGGGTATTGGCTATTCACCGTGACCGTGTAATCCGCTTTTCGTTACAGGCTCGTACGAATTGCGGATTCCTAGTATATCCAATGTGTTCATCTGTGATCTGAAATGGCTATCATTGCAATATATCTATATATGATATTATTTAGGCATTGCTTATGTTTTTCAGCCCCCGCTCTGTCGTTAGTTAAGTAACCTAACGGGTAATGATGGGGCCCCGTGGCGAATGCGAATGGCATAAGCGTACGTCATATTTTGGTTGTTTTCTGCAATGGTAGGATTAAATGATGGGACACATTAAAAGAACTAATGCAAGAAAATAAACCAAGTAAAAGTCGTTGGAACACTTTCAAAACCACTCGGTTTCTTTTTAAAAAAGAACTTTTAAATGCGGAGCTTAAGTCACTCCTTTTAAAAGCTATCTCGTTCCATCGATTATATCAAGTTCACTACGTTCACGGTTTTGCCAAAACCATCCGTAGCCCTCCATCATTTCAGTTAAATATTCGGTAGTATTCAAGCTATGTATTTTGAACTCACGCCAAGGCATACTGATTGGTAGCTGCCGGATATTTATCTGTTGCATAGATAGAATGCGTTGGTTTGAGACAGTCGTACTGCCATTTTATCCCACGTCAAGGGTAGGTACGGGTGGGTTCAAATTAACCTGGATAATGATGGGAAGAACTTGACATGTGACTTATGACATTTTGACCTCACGCCAAGGTCATAAGAGCACGGGGCAAAAATCCACATCGGGAGTTTCAAAAGAACTGAAACTTGCTAGCGCTGCATACCATTTGGAGTGTGATGATTCTGGTAGGATTCCTTCAGTTTTGTCACGCAATGATATTTGGATCCCGATCCTACTGTGAGTATATGCTACTCCTCGGGAAATTTCACACTTAACGATCAATGCTATAAACCAAGTAGGTGTCTAGAAAGGTGTTAGCGGGGCTACGCCCACAGGGAAAAGAGGTTATTTAATTAAGGAACTTCGCGAAAGCGTTGGAAAACCTCCCTCCAAGTATCGACACCAGCCTGGCCGAACGGTTAAGCAAGTATTGTACGGTGAGATTGATCGTGACTAATTCTTCCTTTTTGGTTTGAGGAGGGATTCGAGAGACAGTGGGAGCCATCCAGTTTAGACAAATTAAAAACCACTCTAAACTTACAAGAGCATCATGCTAAAGTGTTTCTTCTCTCTCTCCTAATTGCAGCAACCAAACATCATGACCGAACTTAAGTTACTACTAGATAAAAACATACTGACAGGGCCAAACTATAAAGATTGGCTCAGGAATGTCAAAATGGCAATCACTTATGACAAGTTGGGGTATCTCCTTACCACCAAAGCTCCTCCTGTCCCAGGTCCCAAAACCAGCGTCGCGGATAAGGAAATCCGTAAGACCTGGGAAATCGATTGCGCGAAGGCCAAGTGCCTCGTGCTTGCCTCTATGGACAACGAACATCAGAGGAGGCACGAGAATATGGACCTCGAATCCATATTTCTCCATACAAAAGAACTGTATGGAGAGCAATCTCGTATCGCAAGATACGAAGTGTCGAAGAAGCTATTTTCGGCAAAATTGGCCGTCGGATCATCGGTAGCGGAATACGTGCTTAAGATGATTGGCTTCATAGAGGAGCTCGCGGACCTTGGGACCACGTTGGAGAATGAGCTCTATACGGACTTGATTCTTCAGTCCCTTCCTTCCACTTACGCCCAGTTCATCCTGAATTTCAACTTGCAAGAAAAGGAAGTTGAACTTTCAGAGCTTCTCAACATGCTGAGGAGTGCAGAGGGCACCCTACAGAAAGGTAGGGAAACATCCACTTTGTTTGTAGGGGGATCTTCCTCTTTTAGGTCCAAGGCGAAAGCCAAGGGAAAGAAGAAGAAAACCCCCGCCAAACCAAAGGGCGGTGTTAGTAAAGTAGATACGAAGGGAAAGGCAAAAGCAACAAAGATAGCGGGGAAACTTGTGGGGAATGAAGAGTGCTTTTACTGTCATAAGAGTGGGCACTGGAAGAAAGATTGCAGGGGTTGGAAAGCCAGAACACAGGATCTGAAGCAAGTTGCGGCTTCAGCTTCAGGTGTGTATGTTATTGAAAACTGTCTATCAATAAACTCTACTTCCTGGGTATTGGATACCGGATCAGGATCTCATATCTGTAATTCTTTGCAGGCGTTGAGAAACCGTAGGGTTTTGAAGGCAGGTGACATGACCCTCAAAGTTGCAAACGGAGCTAGCATGGATGCTAAGGCCGTGGGGGACTATCACCTGGGAATGTCAGATGGACATATTTTGGTTTTACGTAATTGCTTTTTTGTACCCAACGCAACTTTTAATATCATTTCTGTATCTTTGATATCTAAAGAAGGTTATGAATTTGCGTTTGTAAGTAATGTTGTAAACATTCATCTTAATCAAGTTCTGATTGGGTCAGGTACATTAAGCAATGGTATATACGTATTAAACCAACCACAGATTTTCAATGTCCAGAATACACACAAAAGAAAGTCTCCGGAAATAAATCAGACTTTCTTATGGCATTGTAGACTGGGTCACATCAATGAGAGAAGGTTGACGAAGTTACATACAGAAGGATATTTGGATCCGTTCGAATATCAATCATATGCCACTTGTCAATCCTGTCTCAAAGGAAAGATGATAAAGACTCTGTTCACTGGACACGGAGTAAGAGCGAGCGAGCTCTTGGGATTCGTACACAGTGACGTGTGCGGTCCAATGTCTACACATGCACGAAGCGGTTATTCTTACTTCATTACTTTTACGGATGACTTTTCAAGGTACGGTTATGTCTTCTTAATAAAACATAATTCCGAAGTCTTTGGAAAATTCCAGGAATATAAGAATGAAGTAGAAAAACAAACCGGCAAAAGTATCAAGACACTGAGATCGGATCGAGGTGGTGAATACTTGAGTGCCGAGTTCCTAGATTACTTAAAAGAGAATGGAATTCTCTCTCAGCTTACTCCTCCATACACCCCGCAACATAACGGTGTATCGGAGAGACGGAACCGGACCCTATTGGATATGGTACGTTCCATGATGAGTAACACTGAGTTACCGCGATCATTCTGGGGATATGCACTAGAATCAGCTGCATACCTTTTGAACCGAGTTCCAACTAAGACTGTGCCTACCACACCATATGAGATATGGAGTGGGAAGAAACCCTATCTTCAATATCTGAAGATCTGGGGATGCCCGGCTTTTGTCAAAAAGCAGCATGCGGAAAAACTCGAGGCACGCTCAGTACTGTGCAAGTTTGTGGGATACCCAAAGAACTCCAGGGGGTATCTCTTCTATTACGCAGAGGAATAAAAGATCATTGTTTCTCGTAATGCCCATTTTCTGGAACACCAGTTCTTAGAAAAGGAAATAAGTGGGAGCGAAATAGAACTGGAAGAAATTCCAGAACCACAGACTATTATTGAAAGCTTAGTAGAACCAGAGGGTGTAAGTGCACGGCGGCGCCCCGGCCGTCAATCCGACGCCGGAATGCGGAAGCGGTGAATAACTTAAATTTTTGCGGACTTAGCAAACCGGCACCACCGCGCACTATAACCCGGATCGAACCATTAACTAGTCTAAGCTACTTAACAAGATGGGTTAGAGATATATACCGACGATCCAAGTCCTCCGGTCTTCTCGTCATCGTCCCGATCACTTGCGGAATGTCCCGTCACCTCCTCGTCGCCGGAAGTGCACCACATCGCCTACTTTGTTTACGGGCTCCCACCTCAATGCCGAGGCAACTCGGGCACGAAGCCGGCTACTCGACGTGCCCAAGATTCGTTGTAGAATTCGTAGTCTTCAAGTCTCATTTGGGGTTTTGGAGCTTTGCCATTTGGTGGAAGAAAAAAAAAGCTTTGAGAGAAGTGGGAAAAAAAATGTAGCATACAAAAATGAGAGTAACATTTTTCCACCACCAAAATGAAAAATGAATCCCATTCCCATAGGAATGGCCGGCCCCCCTTTCCCATCATATGTGATTGGAGAGAGAGAGAACAAGGTCAAGGGGGTGGGTGGAACAATCATGCAAGAGGGCATCATGAAAGGATATGATCACAAGCAAAAACCACACACAACCACAACCATCATGAGAAGGAGAAGTCAAGCAAGTCAATGGAATGGTGCACATCATGAAAGCCATCATGATGCAAGGAAATATGCAAAGAACCCCCTCCACTAATGCCTATTTGCAACAATGCAAATAAACCCTCCTCCATCAATCTTCGGCCAATGAACGGAACAATGGAAATTGGCCGAAACGGAAAGCAAACTGGCAACTCCAGAAAACTGGTCCCGTAATAAATTACGGGAAAACCCCGATACAGTGCATACACACCTGCATCTGTATTTCGACCGAAATACAAATGCAATGAGACAAAATCTACACTGTACTATACTAGAATCCGGCTTATACCAAAGCCGGCTAGTAATATCTGTTCGATCCTGATCCGTGCAATACCGCACGTATCTGATCGAACCCTGCCATATAACCATACGGCCTATAGTACAATCTGTCCGATCCTGATCCGTGCAATACCGCACGTATCTGATCGGACCTTGCCATATCTCCATACGGCCTCTACAACCTTTCGCCCGAAAGCTGAGTAACTGTAAATGTGGTGGACTCTAAAGACTCGTCAATACTATGGCTGTGGATTTAACCACTAGCACGTCAGAGGTATATGCCAATACGTGACGGGCCACCAGCTATTGACCAAAAGGGACGTCGATGAGGAAGCTCACCCCGACACCCAACTGAGCCTGTCAGTGACAATATCCGTGCAGTCCGGTCCGTTCGTCTATGAGTATCGCATGGCGGGCCTAGGGGGTTGGTAAAAGTCAGACCCCCAAAAGCGGTACAAGTCGTGTCGGAGTGTAGCCCAGAACACCCTGAGATATTACTGGAATACCTACCAGTAAATCTCCTTGCCTTGGCCAAGGACTTTGTGTAATGGCTCTCCTAGACACAGCACGACCTCACCCCCAATACCGGGAGAGACGAACCCCTGAAGATACGCTCACTGCCTCCATGTGGCTCGGGACTGTACCCAACTAAAACCTGTTTGCACGACTCCTTTGAGCCGTGGTAGGGTAGTAATCAAAGTACAGTGGGAACTCACACGAGACAAATGACGATCCCCAGGTCGATGAACTAACCTGCACACATGTCACCAGGGAACTGCCATCTGACGTCTGGTATATGACCAACTAGCAGGTTCCCGGCGAGTCCTGTCCGGTGTACTCATAACCCAATGAGCACCTGTATACATCTTAGGTGATCCAACTGACACCAGTGGCTTGTGAGACCGGCCACCGCCCCTCGTCGGGGTCTCGACTGTATACACTAGTCTACTAATGGAGTATCGATGCCCGGTCTCGAAACTCCCATGACTAGGGACCTTTTAAGGATATGCTTGTAGACCCCCAGCTCCCACTTATATGATCGCCCTCATACTGCTGGTGGTCAAGCAAGAATCCTAGGGGCTCTATCAACGTGTAATAGCGACGTGTCAGGTCACCTAAAACAGTACACGATGATAAAGGTAAACCAGATAGCATACTATCATCTCGAGTAAGACTGTCCTACCGGGATAGGTCCTCCCTCAATCATTACAATCACGTACCTGTGACCTAATAATTGACTCTGAGGGCACTATCTCCAACAGAGGGTTTAAAAGAACATGACATTCCTACGCCGCTCCGCAGGAGTAGTAGGCAGTCTCATCCGCCCGGGAGATACTACGGTTTTCTCATAGACGGGGATAGAGAGGATTGCATCATTGATTATGATGAGCCGACTAGCTTCCAGCAAGCCATTCAGAGCGTTGACTCGGTAAAATGGCTGGATGCAATACGGACCGAAATGGAGTCCATGTACACCAATAAAGTATGGACGTTGGACGTTGCTCCAGATGGGGTAAAACCCGTAGGATGCAAGTGGATCTTCAAAAGGAAAATTGGTGTAGATGGACTGGTTGAGACCTATAAAGCTAGACTGGTTGCAAAGGGTTTTCGTCAAAGACCTGGTTTGGACTATGACGAGACCTTTTCTCCAGTAGCTATGCTGAAATCCATTCGGATCCTTCTTTCCATTGCTTCCTTCCACGATTATGAGATTTGGCAGATGGACGTAAAGACCGCTTTTCTAAATGGAAATTTAGAGGAGTGTGTCTATATGGACCAGCCAGAGGATTTCATTCAGAGTGGGAGCAGCGGAAAGGTGTGCAAGTTGCTTAAGTCCATCTATGGACTAAAGCAGGCATCGCGGAGTTGGAACATCTGTTTTGATGAGACGGTCAAAGAATTTGGCTTTTTCAAAAATCCAGATGAACCATGAATCTATAGTAGATTTGTAGCGAGAACTGTAGTATTTCTCGTTTTATACGTGGATGACATTCTCTTAATAGGAAATGACATTCCTATGCTACAATCTGTCAAAGGGTTCTTATCACACAGGTTCTCCATGAAAGACCTGGATGATGCCTCATACATTCTGGGGATCCGGATCTATCGTGACAGATCCAAGAGGATACTGGGACTCTCACAGTCCAGGTACATCGACACCATACTGAAAAGATTCAGTATGGAAGATTCCAAGCGCGGTAATCTACCGGCTTGTCACGGGATCACCCTTTCCAAAGAGATGTCTCCCAAGACTGATTTGGAAAGGGATCGCATGTCTATTATACCCTACGCTTCTGCGGTAGGCTCTATAATGTATGCGATGTTGTGTACCAGACCAGATGTAGCTTATACACTGAGTATGGTAAGCCGGTATCAGTCAAACCCTGGGGAGAAACACTGGATAGCAGTAAAGAACATTCTCAAGTACCTGAGAAGGACTAAGGAGATGTTCTTGGTATATGGCGGAAAAGAGCTCCAGATCGAGGCCTTTGCTGACTCCAGCTTCCAAAGTGACAAGGATGATTCCAAGTCCATATCGGGTTATGTCTTTACCCTCAATGGAGGGGCGGTGTGTTGGAAGAGTTCCAAACAGGAAACCGTTGCTGACTCGACGATGGAAGCGGAATATATCGCTGCTGCAGATGCCGCAAAAGAAGCCGTTTGGATAAGGAAGTTCTTAACGGAACTTCAGATGGTTTCGTCCATTGTTGATCCAATACCGCTGTATCGCGACAACAATAGGGCTATAGCTTTAGCGAAGGAACCCAGGTCCCATCAGAAATCCAGACACATCTTGAGGCGGTATCACCTAATCAGGGAGATCGTGGGTTGCCAGGAGATCAAGGTTCGGAGAGTTTCTACGGAAGATAACACTGCTGATCCACTCACAAAGGCCTTACCCCAGACTCAGTTCGAGCGGCTGATCGAGATGATAGGTCTTCGATACGCCGGTACATGGCCTTAGTGCAAGTGGGAGATTGTTAGTGTATATGCCCTAGAGGCCATTACTGTATCATACTAGTTTGTATATTACTTAATGGAAGCTTGGGATATTCACCTTGTATAGACAATCTTGCTCAATATAGTAGTATGCTACTTGGTTTGTTTCTACTTTAATGTGTACATGTGTTTATTTTAGTATATCACCTATACACATTATTTGAGCCCTTAGGATCTTTGCTTGATTACCAGCGTTGTGATGGCAGTCACACTCGTGGGGGCTGGGTAATCTATAAGCACATCCTTATGCAGGTCCCTAGTCGCAGGACTATCGAGACAGGGCATCGATACTCCGGAGTAGACTAGCGTATGCGCTTCTCATCCCAGTGTGGGAGACGGCCTGTCCCACAGCCGTCAGTACGTCGTACTTGAGATAATATGCGGGTGCTCGTTAGGTTACGAGTACACTGGACATGACTCATCGGGAATTGTTGGTTGGTACTATACCTATCGTCAGTTATCAGTTCTCAGGTGACATGAGTACAGCTTAGTCCGCTGACTTGACACTGTCACTTCGCCTCGAGTGTGTTCCCACTGTACTTTGATTACTACCCTACCACGGCTCAAAAGAGTCGTGCAAACAGGTAGTTTTTGGGTGCAGTTCCGAAGCACTTGGAGGCAGTGACGGTTAGACAGGATTCGTCTCTCCCGGTATTGGGGGTTGACATCGCGCTGTGTCTAGGAGAGCCATTACACGAGTAGTCCCTGGCCAGGGCAAGCGAGATATACTGGTAGGTTTCCAGTGCTATCTCAGAGTGTTCTGGGATTCACTCCGACACGACTTGTACCGCTATTAGGGGACTGACATTTTCCGCCCCCTAGGCCCGCCATGCGATGTATCAGACGAACAGACCGGACTGTACGGAGATTGTCACATTCAGGCTCAGTAGGAGTTCAGATGGGTTTCACCTCGTCAGTCTTCTTGTCGGTATCTACCTGGGGACCGTTATGCACAGCTAGTGCCGCTTGCAGTCTATGGTTAAACCCACTGCCAGCGTAGTGTTGAGTCTTTAGAGTCCCATACAGAAAGCTATTCGCCTTTAGGTAAAAGAGTAGAGGTCGCATGGTTTTGCGACAGGTCGCATGGTTTTGCGACAGGTCGCATGGTTTTGCGACAGGGTTCGGTCACATCCGTGCACTTGTGCACGTTTGGTGTCCAGACAGTTAACACTAGCGGGCTTTGGTTTAAGCCAGATCCTAGTGAACGTTTTGGGATTGGTTTTATCTCGTTTTTATTCGTGTTCCTCGGAACGCGGATGTGGGTGTGTATGCACAGTTGACAGAGAGACAGAGGCAGAGGATTCTCATTGGGGTTGTTGACTGTTAACTATTGACTTTTGACTAAACCTTAATGAGAATAAGATATATGATTAACAATAATATTAATTAAGTATTATAGTGACATGGTAGTTGAGGGGTTGACTTTGCTGACTTGTTGACTTTGTTGACCGGTTGACTAGGTTGGACTAGTTGACCATCATCATGACAATGGCTATCATTCCTTGGCAAAGACTTTTGCTTGCTTGTTTATTTATGCAAAATGAGTGCATGAAATGATATAGCCATTTTGACTTAAACCATCACACAATACCTGATTACTATTTTTATTATGATGGCTTTGGATTATGAGAGGTTGGATGACAAAAGACTCTATCATTCTCTCATTTTCATTTCTCTCTCTTGCCATCACTTGCTTAAGCTCTCCCTCTTCCTCTTGCTCTCTCTAGCTCAAGGAAAACCATTCGCATGTGTTGAGACTCATTGCCTTAGAGATAAAAAAGACACCAAAATAATCCTCTACTCATTCTAGTTCACAAGGCCTAGCAAGCCAAGTGTTCTAGTTTCTTCAAAGTTCGAAGAAGAAGCCAAAGGTAGAAGCTTTCAGGTGGATCCATCTTCGGCGCAAGGAGACGACGAGGTGAGGCCGATCCGTACACCGGAAAGAGTGGAAGACGAAGGAGTTCAAGAAAGGTATAGCCCCCTAACCGAGTAGGTAAAACTCTAGTTAGGTTGTTAGTTAGTTGTTTAACAAAGATCCGTATTTTGAGTCCATGTTACCACCCTCTTGAAAATCGTTTTTTATCACTTCCGCAACCCCGTAAGTACCGGGGAAGGGTAGCATGGACTTACAGTTACGTTTAGCAGACCGTTTGCGGCTTGTGGGTGTTTGATATGATCATCACCTACTGCCGGCGTATTGCCGAGTCTTTAGAGTCCTACACAGAGGTTTCCTGGCTCAAGCGAAATGGAGTAGGAGAACATATGTGATATGTACAGGACTGAGATTAATGCGATATGTGATACCGCATTCTATTCTTGCGACTTGTGACATTGGTTGGTTATATATGATATAGCCAGGTTATCGGATCAAGTGTTGATTCGATAAGTTGTTGCATTTGATATTAGTCGGTTATACACACTATAGCCGGATTATTAAATCAAGTGTGGATTTAATAATTTAATGTAGAATTATATATTTGATATATTAAATTACATTAACTAATATTAGATCACTTAAAGCTTTTATTTTTCTCACATTTGATACACTTAACATATATGTGATATATGTTAGTTGTTTTCTTTGCACACAAAATATATATATGATAAATATTGTTGTGTCATGCTAGGTTACACATGCAACTTGTTAGTATGAGACTCACACCATGCTAGCTTAAAGTCAGGGTTTTATTTGTTTTAAGTAATTCAAACACTTGGATAATGAGTCATGGTTCAAAGCTTCTAGAAGCTTGTAGGTTTCATTGACCAAGTCCACTTGTTTGTCTAGCTTAAGATAATTGTTAACCCCAACCCTTAACTCATTGCTATGGTTTAGTCTCTACAAGGGTTAAGCATGACATTAACTCACCATGGTTACATTTCTAACCACACATGAATTATTCATTCATCACTTCATCATTTTCATCTTCATCTTTCACTTAAAAGCTCACTAGCTTTTGATCAAGTGATGGAATTGAGTGAGAAAATGAAAACTAAAATGAGCAAAATTCCTACTTCATCATTCTCTACTACTTTCCATTTAGTATAGGGTGTTTGCTTCACTAATTCCACAATTAGTGAAGGGGAAGCTTCGGTTAGTGTCTCCTCGACGTAGATCATCTTCGGTCTCGAAGACTTCAATGCAAGCTTGTTCGTTTCTTCATGGGAGCCTCTCTAGAGTCCGGGAGTTCATGATCGCAGCGAAGGGACTACTACACAAAGCTATTGAGGTGAAGGGCCGGTTTACAAAGGTTGTATTCCTTGTTCACTTTAGATGTAAAGTGTTTGCATAATGTTTCGTCGGATTTTCTAGTAGCGATTCTAGGGTTAGGGTTTACTGGAATGACAAATTTTTAAATATGGCACGGATGATGCCTCCTGAAAACTTGCTGCCGCGCTAGTAAACCCTGTAGTGGTATTAGATCCATGCGAGAAAATTAGACGATGTTTGCTAGGATTACGAAACCGAAACTACTCCGAAACACCCGATACGAAAACTTGGTTTCTGTCGATTTTAAAAAGTCTTCAAAATTTTTTTTAAACAACTGCAGAATATTGTATGTGATGTAACATGAACACCATGTAAATTTGAGGCATTTCCACTGACTTTTGGCCGGCCACATTGGCCTCAAAACCGAGTTCACCGGGTCTTTTGAGGAGTTTGGGCTTCAAATTTTCAGGGTGTTCCAGTCTCTGGGTTTTAGGGTTTCAGCTGTTGTTTTTTTTGCTAAATTTTTATGTGATGTTAACTTTCTGCAAAAAAAACTCGGAGTGTTTCGTAATAGTAATTCTAACATGTATTCGGTTTATTTATACGATGTTAAAAGGTTTGAACAGATATAATTAACCCAATCTTTCCCCGCTGAAAATTTTCCAAGAGTTGGATTTTTTTCCGAGTTTAAAATTTTCAGAAAATCTTGCAAGCGATTCTGTGGACCCTCTAGAAGAACGAAACCTTAACTCGATTATGTGACCGTCAGAACCACCATCAAACCCTAGGGTTTAGGGTAGTTCAGCGGTGCCGCATGTGAGGCATTGGTTGACCCTTCTACGGCTGGTTCATAGGAGCTGTGGCAGTTTCTGGGTACTTTTTGAACTCTGCTCAGATGTTGAGCTTATTGGGAATTTTTGGGTGCTTGATTATTCGATCGAAAAGTTTAATTTCATCTAGCTATCTGTGATTGTGATAAAATATTTGGAATCCACGCATTGGTTATGAGATAATTAGTTTGAATTTTATAAATCTAGCAGTTTAGTCTTATTTGATCGGTTGCCACGGGATTTTGATGTTGATCAAAAGTCTGTCGCAATTACGTAGTGTACGCGGATACACGCCGAGTAATCTTACTAGATAGCCATGCCACATAACCCCGACCAAGTGACTGCAGGAGAACCCCGTCGCCAAAAGCATTCGTTCGGGTGCTCGCGGCAGCGGTGTTCCGTCTTAGTGCACTTCGTCGACGGCATCGGGGGTGCGGCCGTCTAATAAAGTTTCCGACGAGCATTCGATCAGGTTATCAGGAATCTTGTTGAATTACCCGATAAGTTATTGGAAAGTGTTTTCAATATCGAGTCTAAAATGCGGGGTTTATAATTGGTAGGCATGCGATGTCTAAGGAATTCATTGTAGGACTACGGTAGCGCCCCGGCCGTCTATCCGAGGCCGAAATGCGGAAACAAAATTTTTTCTTGACTTTAAACCGGCACTACCACATCCTAAAACCCGGATCGAACCATTAAGCTAACGCTAGCAAACAAGAGAAGGGATAGAGGGCTATACCGAGCGATCCGTGTCCTTCGGTCTTCGGCCTCCACTCCGATCTCCTCGCGGAATCTCCGGTCTTCATCTCATCGTTGGAACGGGCACCACCTCGCCGGGTTCTTTTACGGGCACCCACCTCTGGACCGAGACAACTCGTGCACGAAGTTGGCGAGCCGACGTGCCCAAGGGTGCTGTAGGATAAGTGTAGAATCCGTTTGTCTCAAGGGGCTTGAAGTTTCCTTTGGATGGAGGTGGAATGGACTTTGGAAATGAGCTTAGGATTTTTGTGGAAACAAAAATGAGAACAAGAAATTTTCCCCACACCAAAAAATGAATCTTCTCCCTCTCCATCAAAATTGTTGCCGGCCTTTATCAAGGTGGAGGAGGAAAAAGAACGGCATCAATCAAGTGGA
Organism: Agapanthus africanus; assembly: GCA_030015575.1. Classification (NCBI taxonomy): domain Eukaryota; kingdom Viridiplantae; phylum Streptophyta; class Magnoliopsida; order Asparagales; family Amaryllidaceae; genus Agapanthus; species Agapanthus africanus. The sequence goes on from CM057337.1 coordinate 239,234,169, forward strand.
GAAAATGTGTGATAATGAGGTTATAAAGTCACACCAAGGTCTAATACAAATCCCATCACATAAATGCAAGCAATGAGCATAAGAAAAGCATCAAAAGATGCTAGAATAATCATGAACCATCATAAAAACAAATGCCACAAAGAACCCTCCACAATTGCTAATTTGCACACTTGCAAATAACCCCCTCCATCGGAAAAATCCGTCCATGAAGGAACAAAGGAAAACTGGCCGGAACGTAATGCAAACTAGCAACTTCAGAAAACTGATCCCGTAATAAATTACAGGAAAACCCCGCGACTGTATATACATACCCGCAGTTGTATTCCCACTGAATACAAATGCAAAGAGACAAAATCTACACTGTACAATACTAGGATCCGGCTTAAACCAAAGCTCGCTAGTATTATCCATCCGATCATGATCTGTGCAATACCGCACGTATATGATCGAACCGTGTCATATCTCCATACGGCCTCTACAACGTTTGGCCCAAAACTTGAGAAAACGGTCTGTGGGGGACTCTAAAGACTCATCAATACTTTGGTTGTGGATTTAACCATTAGCACGTCAGAGCTATTAGCCATACGTAACGGGCTACCAAGTATTGACCAAAAGGGACGTCTGTGAGCGAACTCATGCTTGTTAGTTATATGTATGCCCTAGAGGCCATTACTATACATAGGATGTATATTGTAGTGGATGCTTGGACATATATAGGGAGGACTTTCTTTTTCGACATGATAGTATGCTATCTGGTTGCTCTTTACCTTAACGTGTACACTAATGGTCTCTCTGTTACATGTTGGTAAAGCCCTTAGGATGCGTACTTGACTACCTGGACTATGATGCGGATCATACTGGTGGGGACATGGTAGTCCGTAAGTACATCCTTCAAGGTCCCTAGTCGTGGGTGTATCGAGACGGGGCATTGATATACCAGAGTAGACTAGCGTATGCCTTCTCGACCCATACAGATGGGCGATGGATGATCCCATATCCATTGGTGTTTGACATCAGAGATGATATACGGGTGCTCAGTGGAGACTGGGTACACTGGACGGACTCGCCGAGAACTCCCAGATGGTATTATACCTTACGTCAGATGGCAGTTCTCTGGTGACACTGGTACAGGTTAGTCTGTAGACCCGAGATCATCATAGAGTCTTGTGTGATTCCCACTGTGCTTTGATTTCCACCTTACCATGTCCAAGAGGGCGTGCAAAACGGTGGTTTTTGGGTACAGTCCCGAATCACATGGAGACAATGAGCGATAGGAGGGGATTCGTCTCTTCCGGTATAGGGAGTTGATGTTGCGCTTTGTTCAATTGGCTATAACCGGAAATCCCTGGCCAGGGTTGCTGAGATTTACTGGTAAGTGTTATCAGTAGCATCTCGAACTGTTATAGACCACATATCGACACGACTTATCGAGCTACCGGGGTCTGACGTTTACCACCCCTAGGCGAGATATGCGACATATCAGACGACGAGACCGGACTGTACGGTAAGTGTTACTGGTTGGATTCACAGGAGTGTGAGCGGGCTTGCTCGTTGATTTTCTGATCGCTCAATACCCGGGTGGCCGTTACGTTTAGCAGACCGCTTGCGGCTTGTGGGTATTTGATATGATCATCACCTACTGCCGGCGTATTGACGAGTCTTTAGAGTCCTACATAGAGGTTTCCTGGCTCAAGCGAAACGAAATAGGAGCGCATATGAGATATGTGCAGGACCGAGAATAATACCAGTATGTGATACTGTATTATATTCTCGCGATTTGTATCATCGGACGGTTATATGTGATATATCCGGGTTACCGAATCAAGTGTTGATTCGATACATTGATACACTAGATATTAGTCGGTTATATGCAGTATGACCGGATCATTAAATCAAGTGTTGATTTAATGATTTAATGTATAATTATATATTTGATATATTACTTTACATTAACTAGTATTGGTTCACTTAAAATTATTTTTCTCACTAGATTGCGCACATTGTATATATGATATATGTTTGTGTACTAGTTTGTATCATGTTTGATGATACATGCAAACTTGGGTATGTGTATGATTTACACCATGTTTAGTTAATGGTCAGGGTTTAGGGTTTTATTTTCTTTATTCATTTTTTAAAAGCAAAATGGTGCTTTTCTTTATTTTTGGCTTAAAGCTTCATGAAGCTTCATAGCATCTTTGAAAAGTCTAACCATTTTGTTTTGACTCTTTAACCTAACCATTACCTAAACCCTAGTTTATTCTCTACACAAATCTCACCCATGGTTGCAACATGATAGACATCACTTGAATTTTCTTTTTGAATCAATTTTGTTTTTCTTTCTTCTTCTTCTTCTTCTTCTTCATGAAGAAAAGAAAAGATTTCTTGAAAATTCCAAGTGATGAAATCATGTGAGAAATCCAAATCCAAAGTGAACCCACTTCCTATTTCTTCATCCTCTACCACTTGCCATGTTGTATAGGGTATTTTCTTCACAAGTTTTATGACTTAGTGAAGATGGAGCTTGAGTTTGAGTTGCCTCGACATAGATCATCTTCGGCATCGAAGTCAAGGACCTAACCCAAAGTAGTTTGCTTGCTTGTTTTTTCGCCTTTACCTCTAGTTAACGATCTAGCATTAGGGTTTCTCGGCACATAATTTTTTAAAATTTGGCATGGTTGATCAGTTGTGGAACCTCTTGAGTGTGCCTAGGAACCCTACAGTGGTATCAGAGCCTAGCTAGAGCTTTAGGCGATGGGTAGACGATGTTAGAAACCCGATCGAACCCCGAAACCCTAAATTACACCCCTCTCTGTACATTTTCTGAAACTGTGGAATTTTGTGAATTAAAAATATGCAGAAAAATAAGCAGGGATTTCTAAGCATTACAGTGAAGCACGTGACCCTAATTCAATAAAGGCGCCGCGGAACCGCGGCCGTACCCTAGGTCACGCGGCGGTTCCGCGGCCATAAAGTGGCCTCTTTGTTCTCTGTTTGCACAGTAATGTCTTAATATTATTCCTGTGTTTTCTGGGAATTTTTAATATGCACTCAAGAGTTGAGTTTTCTGGGTTGTATTGGGAGTTCGTAGATTTGATCGGATTGTCTAATTTTGTCCATGTGTTTTTCCGGGTAATTTTAGAACATGTTAAAAAGTTCGACCGGATATAAATACCCACTTTTCCCCTGCCGGGAAATTTCCAAGTATTGGATCTTTCCGTAGTTTAAAGACGTTCTAAGTAGTGCAAGTAACGCGATGGACCCTCTAGAAGACAACAAACCTTAACTCGATTATGTGACCGTCTTGAACTGCCCTTTGAACCTTAGGGTTTGGGGCAGTACGGCGTGCCACATGTGAGGCGTTGGCTTGACCCTTCTACGGCTGGACCGTTGGTACTGTGGCATGAAGTGAATGTTTTTAAACTTATTTCATGTGTTGAGCTTTTCGGGAAAACTTGGGTGTTTGATTATTCGATCGGAAAGTTTAACATTTTCTATTTATCCGGAATGTGATACAATATTTGGAATCCACAAGTAGTTATGAGATAACTGATATGAATGTTATAAATCTAGATGTTTAGTCTCAGATGATCGGTTGCCATGGAATTTTGATGTGATCAAAAGTCCGTCGCAATCACGTAGCGTACGCGGATACTCGCCGGATAAACTTAATAGATAGCCATGCCCCATAGCCTCAACCAAGTGACTGTAGGAGAACCCCGTCGCCGAAAGGAATTCATTTCGGTCTTAGTGCACTTCGTCGACGGTATTGGGGGTGCGCCTTAGTGCACTTCGTCGACGGTATTGGGGGTGCGGCTATCTACTAAAGTTTACGACGAGCATTCGATCAAGATGTCGGGAATCTTGTTGAATTGCCCGACTTGATATTGAAAAGTGTTTTCGATAATGAGACTAAAATGCGGGGTTTATAATTGTTAGGCATGCAATGTCTAAGGAATTCATTTGGTTAGCCATGCGATGTCTAAAGAGATTGCGGATTCCAACTGTTGTAGTTTTACACTTTCTTTTCTGTGACCGTAAGTGTAATATGTGATATCGCCGGTTTCGTTGCTATATGTCAACGACAATTGGGATGGGCATATTTACTTACGTTGATGACATGTGTTGTTATGTGTTGCTGGATATGTTATATTGGATCGTCGTGTTTGAATAGCCGGGTTTTTTTTATGTGAGATGAGTGTTTTTCATTTTCATTCATGTAAAAATTTGTATGTAATATTCTTTTATTGGGGCACTTCCAGGTTGCGGAAGATGTCACCTTTTGTATATTATTTACTTTTCCGCACTAGGATAGACCCAAGGAGGAGGGCACAAGTAACCGGGTTCTGGAGTCCAGTGGGAGATCAACTCGAGGAGTCGAGTCCGGGTCTCCTAACTCTAGAATTGGTAGGGTTGCTTGTTGCTCTCGTAAGGGTCTAGGGGTGTGGGTTTGGCTATTCATCACGTCCGTGGAATCCGTGTTTTATACTGGCTCAAAATAGAACACGGACGTCCTAGTATATCCAATATTTCATATGATATTTTCTGCTGCGTTATCTGTGATGTGATCATGTGATTTGTTCAGATAGATATTGAATATAGTATATATGATATATTATATAGATGTTGCTTATGTTTTACACCCGCGCTAGCCCTGCCTCGCTCTGGCGTTAGTTACCTAACCTAACGGTGCAGATGGGACATCGAGGCGAATGCGGATGGTATAAGCGTACGTTATATTTATCTGTGATGTTTAGGTGGACTTAAATGATGGGACTTCATTAATGTGATTAATGAAAGAAAAGAAACCTAAGATGTTGTGGAATCGAATTTTCAAAAACAGGTATCTACAGTTTTTGCTTTGCATCGCGGTGTTCCTTGTAGAACATCCTGCACCTTATTCCATAAGGAAAGAGCCGAGATCCCTTCACCGGGAGTGACCCCTTTAGCAATAACTGGCAGATGCTACACCCCTCGATTTGTCTTTTGATTGCTTCTATAGTTTTTGCTTTGCACAGCGGTATATATGATATATCCTGCACCTTATTCGATGAGGAAAAGGCCGACGATCCCTTCACCGGGAGTGACCCCTTTAGCAAAACTAGAAAAGCCTAAAAAACACTCCATTTCAAAAATCATTTGATTCTACAACGATATCAAGTTCATTACGCAATAGGTTTTCAGAAAAACCTATCGTAGCCCTCCGTCGTTTCAGATAAGTAGTAGTTAGTATTCGTGCTGCGTTTGTTGGCCTTTGTCAAGGCGTAGTGTGCGGTAGCTGACTAGTGCTTATCTGCTTATGCATATGATGCAGATTGGGTTAGGGTAGTCGTACGACCTTGTTGGCCTTTGTCAAGGGTCGTGCGGATGGGTTTAATTCAATCAAGAAATGACGGGTTGAACTTGACTAGCATCCTATGGTTTGTTGGCCTTTGTCAAGGTCATAGGAGGTTAGGGGCAAAATATTATCGGGAATTTCAAGTGTTGAAATTTGCAATGAGATTGCATACCTTCTATGAGATAGTTGGATCCCGATACCCGATGCGAGTAAGAGTTACTCCTGGGAGAGTTTTGCACTTTACAATTAGCCGATCAAGTAGGTGTCTAGAAAGGTGTCAACGGGGTTACGCCTCTGGGAAAACGAGGTCTACTTTAATTAGGTCCGTGCGAAAGCACGGGGATCCTCCCTCAAAGTACCGACACTGGCCTGGCTGAAAGATTGGCGAACTTATAGAGTGTAATTAATCCCGGCTAGTCTTTCCTTTTAAGGTTTGAAGGAAGATTTGATAAAAACATTGGAGCCATCCTGATTAGATAAAATAATAACCAATCTATTTTTGTAAGAGCGCACGCTGAGTGTTTTCTTCTCTCTCTCTCTCTCCAGGTAGCGACCATATCACGCCTTAATCAAGATAATAATACGGATAATATTGACCGAACCCGCTTGTTATACTGAGCTGGGGAACGTTGGTCCCGCTCCAACTTATAATTGTTATAAGACAGAGCAGGAAATTGAGGAATACCAGATTTCCCGTGCCGCCCAAACAAAGAAAGTCTATGCTGATGCATCATCTTCGGGTGTGTTCATTACAGAGAACTGTTTCTCAAGTCCTTTACGTCCTGGGTATGTGATACCGGATCAAGATCCCGCATATGTAATCTGTTACATGGGCTAAAGATAGGTAGAGAACTGAGAACGGGTGATAAGTTTCATGAGACAGAAAACGGTGCAAGTGTTGCAGCCAAGTCTGTTGGTCACTGTCACCCTGTATTACCAGAATACATTGATTCTGAACAAATGATATTAGATACCGAACCTGATATACAACATCATATCAATCTCTTTATTAGTAAAGAAATGATATAATTTTGTATTGTTGGATAATATTTTGAACATTTCCTATATCAAGAGTTGATCGGTTCAGGCACGTTATCTAAAAGCATTGATGTTCTAAATCAAAATACAGTTCTTAGTATACAGAACACACACAAGAGGAAGAGTTCAGAAATGAACGGATCCTTCTTGAGGTATTGTAGACTAGGTCATATCAATGTGACCCGACTAGCTAAGTTACACATAGATGCATATTTAAATTTGTTTGAATTTACATCTTGTGAAACTAGTCGGTCATGTCACAAAGATAAGATGACCACAGCTCTGTTTATTGGAAACAGAGAAAGAGTTAGTGAACTTTTGGGATTGATACATGCTGATGTATGTAGGTCCCCTGTCTACATATGCCAAGACCGGTTCTTTTTACTTCATTACATTCTCTGATAATCTCTCAAGATTCAGACATATGTTCCTGTTGAAACACAAGTCCGAACCTTTTGAGATATTCACAGAATATAAGTTAGAAGTAGAGAACTAAAACGGGTATAAGTATTATGTCCTTTGATGTGATCAAGGAGGAGAATACTTGAGCACGGAATTCCTGGACTATTCTAAAGGAGAATGAGATTCTCTCTTAGCATTACTCCTCCGTATACACCATAGCACGATGGTATATCGGGGTGGAGCAATAGCACCCTATGTGATATGGTGTGCTCTATGATGAGTACTACTGAGTTTCCTATTTTCCTTTTGGGAAGTATGCACTTGAGAAGCTGCATACCTATTGAATAGGGTTTAAATCAAATCAGTTGCCTGCCACTTCATATGTGATATGGAAAGGGAAGAGCCCATATCTTAAGTTTGTTAAGATTTGGGGTTGTCCGGACTATGTCTAAAAGCAAAATCCGGACAAGCTCGAGGCAAGGTCTGTTATGTAGAACTGGAAAGGTTCCAGCTATACAAACTACAGCAGATGATTTGGTAGAACCGAAGGATTCAATAGTAACCAACGAACCTCAGCCTCTCCGCCGATCTAGCAGGGTTCCTCACCCACCTGAGAGATACTTCGGTTTCTCTATGACAGTGGGAGCGAGGATTGCATCATGAGATGGTGACCCAACTAGTTTCGAGCTGGCCATCAGGAGTGGGACTCTGTAAGAATGGCTGGATGCTTAACAATCTGAGATGGAATCCTTATACACCAACAAAGTATGGACTTTGGTTGCTTTATCTGAAGGGTTAAATCCCCATCTGGAGCAAGTATATCTTGAGAAGATTACTTGGTGTACATGGAAAAGTTAAGATTTTCAAAGCTAGACTTGTTAAAGGTTTGCATCATTGACCAGGCGTGGATAATGATGAAACCTTTTCCAGTGGCTATGCTTAAGTCTATCCGGATCCTACTTGCCACGGCTACATACCATGACTACAATATCTGGTGGTTGGGTGTCATGACTGCTTTTCTAAAATGATGTTTCAGAAGAGAGAGTCTGTAAGTACACAGTCAGAGTGCTTCGTAGACAGTGGGAGCAGCGAAAACGTGTGCAAGATGTTTTATGTGATAAGCAGGCATCGCGGAGTTGGAACGTCTGTTTTGATGTGTTAGTCAAAGAGTTTGACATCATCAAAATGGTAGATGAACCTTGTATATACAAAAAGGTAGTAGGGAGTATGGTGATGATCATCGTAGAGTACGTGGATGACATACTCTTGATAGGGAAGGAGTTTCCCATGCTACGCTCAGTCAATCTCCGCTTATCACAAGGATTATCTATATAGGATCAAAGTGATACCTTCTAAATCCTGAGTTTTGATCTATGAGATAGATCTAATTGGATGTTAGGATTCTCACTAGCTGTAGTGGTATGGTATCAATTGATCCTGGGGACAATCACTGGAAAGGTTCCAGGGTGATAAGGACGACTGAATGTCAGTCGCAGGCATTGTCTTTACTCTCAGTAGAGGGACGGTATGTTGGAAGAGTTCCAAGCTGGATACCGTGGCAAACTAGACGATAAAGGCTGGTAACATCGCTATTAAAGATACTACCAAAGAGGCAGTTTGGGTGTATACTGGTTCATGAGATGAACTAGGTTCTTACCATTGTGTGATAATGGAAGTGTGGCTTTGACCCAGGAACCCTGGTCCCATCAGTGACCCGGACATATACTGAGGCAGCATCACCTGATCATGGAGATGGTTGATCTCCAGCGGATCGAGGTTAGGAGAGTAGACTCAGAGGACAACACGACGGATCCACTCACAAAGGCCTTTTCCCAGAGAGAGAGTTTTATGGGATGGTTGAGTATGAGATACTACAACCACTGCTATCAGATGGCCCTAGTGCAAGTGGGAGATTGTTAGTTATATGTATGCCCTAGAGGCCATTACTATACATAGGATGTACATTGTAGTGGATGCTTGGACATATATAGGGAGGACTTTCTTGCTCGACATGATAGTATGCTATCTGGTTGCTCTTTACCTTAACGTGTACACTAATCGTCTCTCTGTTACATGTTGGTAAAGCCCTTAGGATGTGTACTTGACTACCTGGACAATGATGCGGATCATACTAGTGGGGACATGGTGTTGGAGATAGTGCCCTCAGAGTCAATTATTGGGTCACAGGTACGTGATTGCAATGATTGAGGGAGGACCTATCCCGGTAGAACAGTCTTACTCGAGATGATAGTATGCTATCTGGTTTACCTTTATCATCGTGTACTGCTTTAGGTGACCTTACAGGTCGCTATTACACGTTGATAGAGCCCCTAGGATTCTTGCTTGACCACCAGCAGTATGAGGGCGATCATATAAGTGGGAGCTGGTAGTCTATAAGCACATCCTTAAAAGGTCCCTAGTCGTGGGAGTTTCGAGACAGGGCATCGATACTCCAGAGTAGACTAGTGTATACAGTCGAGACCCCGACGAGGGGCGGTGGCCGGTCTCACAAGCCATTGGTGTCAGTTGGATCACCTAAGATGTATACAGGTGCTCATTGGGTTATGAGTACACCGGACAGGACTCGCCGGGAACATGCTAGTTGGTCATATACCAGACGTCAGATGGCAGTTCCCTGGTGACATGTGTGCAGGTTAGTTCATCGACCTGGGGATCGTCATTTGTCTCGTGTGAGTTCCCACTGTACTTTGATTACTACCCTACCACGGCTCAAAGGAGTCGTGCAAACAGGTTTTAGTTGGGTACAGTCCCGAGCCACATGGAGGCAGTGAGCGTATCTTCAGGGGTTCGTCTCTCCCGGTATTGGGGGTGAGGTCGTGCTGTGTCTAGGAGAGCCATTACACGAAGTCCTTGGCCAAGGCAGGAGATTTACTGGTAGGTATTCCAGTAGTATCTCAGGGTGTTCTGGGATACACTCCGACACGACTTGTACCGCTTTTGGGGGTCTGACTTTTACCAACCCCCTAGGCCCGCCATGCGATACTCATAGACGAACGGACCGGACTGTACGGATATTGTCACTGACAGGCTCAGTAGGGTTGTCAGGCTGAGTTCGCTCACAGACGTCCCTTTTAGTCAATACCTGGTAGCCCGTTACGTCTTGGCTTATACCTCTGACGTGCTGGTGGTTAACTCCACGACCAAGGTGTTGACGAGTCTTTAGAGTCCCCCACATTCTGTTACTCAGCTTTCGGGCGAAAGGTTGTAGAGGCCGTATGGAGATATGGCAAGGTCCGATCAGATACGTGCGGTATTGCACGGACCAGGATCGGACAGTTTGTACTATAGGCCGTATGGATATATGGCAGGGTTCGATCAGATACGTGCGGTATTGCAGGATCAGGATCGAACGGATATTACTAGCCGGCTTTGGTATAAGCCGGATCCTAGTATAGTACAGTGTAGATTTTGTCTCATTGCATTTGTATTTCGGTCGAAATACAGATGCGGGTGTGTATGCACAGTATCGGAGTTTTCCTGTAATTTATTACGGGACCAGTTTTCTGGAGTTGCCAGTTTGCTTTCCGTTTCGGCCAATTTCCTTTGTATCGTTCATTGGCCGAAGATTGGTGGAGGAGGGCTTATTTGCATTGTTGCAAATAAGTGGTTGTGGAGGGGGTCTTTGCATTTTTGTTGCATCATGATTATAGCCCCATCCCTTGACCTTGACTTCTTGACTTCCTCATGATGGCTTGGCTTTTAAAGTCATCATGGTTGTTGGTGATGGTGGTGTTGGAGTGAGGGTTTTCTTGTGATCATTGTTTTGTGATGATCACCCTTTCTCTCTCTTGCTTGATTGGATGTCTCTCTCTCTCATTTTCTATCATATGACACTCTCATTCTCCCCTCTCAATTTACCATGGCCGGCCACTCCTCTTTAGGGGCTGTCCAAACATTTTTGGAGAGGGGTTTTGGTTCATTTCATGTTGGAAAATATCCACAAGTTCCATCTCCAAACTCCATAGTTCATCCCTCCACCAAAAGGCAATTCCTACAACCCCAAAATGAGACTTGTACACTACATTTTACAGCAAATCTTGGGCACGTCGACTAGCCAGCTTCGTGCCCGAGTTTCCTCGGCATTGAGGTGGGAGCCCGTAAAAGAAGTAGGCGATGTGGTGCACTTCCGGCGACGAGGTGGAGACCGGAGCTTCCGCAGGAGATCGGGACGACGACGAGAAGACCGGAGGACTTGGATCAGTCGGTATATCTCTCTTCCCTTTCTTGTAGTTAGCTAGGACTAATTAATGGTTCGATCCGGGTATTAGTGCGCGGCGGTTTGCCAGTTCAAGAAAAATTAAAGTTTATCACCGCTTCCGCATTTGGCCGTCGGATTGACGGCCGGGGCGCCGCCGTGCACTTACAGTGGTATCAGAGCCTCGCCATTAACTTAGTCTAGCTTGGTTTAATGTGTTTTGCATTTCCGATCGACCAAAATTCCAAAATCTACATTTTTGTTCACATCAGTTTTCTGTTGAAATTTTTTGGTGTCGAAATTTTTTTCAGGTTACAGAAAAGTGATGTACTGGAAAATTTAAGAGTTCTGTGAAAATTCGATGACGTAACTCCTCTGTAGGAGCGCGGAACCGCGGCCAAACACCCCCTTGGGCCGCGGTTCCGCCGCACTACTTTGGGTTTGCTGCACCAATTTTTTACAGAGGCTTTCTGGGGTTAAAATTGGGGTTTTGGAATATTAAAATTGGGCCCAGAATTTCTGTGAGTGCTACAGTATTGCTTGGGGGCCCACTTGTTAATTTTTGATCGATCGGATATCTTAAACACATTATTTCACAGTATTTACATTATATCTGCGACCGTGAATGTCACTTGATCGGTAAATCCGGTCTAACTGCTATAGCCCGGTTAGACGGATTTGCGAACGTGATTTTCACGTTGTTGTTCTGTTTTTGCTGTGATGTTGCGGATCGGTCGTGGGGGATAGCCTGGATGCAATGCTAGTACAGTTGTGGTTGTATTATGTACATTTGATATTGCGGGACGAGCGTCCGACATGTGGACTGCCGTCACTGCCTGTTTGTATTATTATTTTGGGGCACGGCCAGGTTGCGGTCGATGTACCCGTTGTATGTATATTTTACTTTCTGTACTAGGTTTACCCCGCGGAGGGGTGCACGGATAGCCGAGTTCTAGAGGGCAACAAGCCCGCATCTCATGGCATTGAGACGGAGGGGGCTTCACTCTAGAATTGGCGGGCTATTCACCGCACTCGTAGGGGGTACAGGTTGACCCAGGAGGGGTGCCCAAGTTGCCGGATTTCGTGAAGTGCCGGGTGGTCTATTCACGTCGCTGAAGGGGGCTGCCTCGCTTCAGGTTTTGGCGGGTAACTTGCCGCGCCCGTAGGGGTCTAGGATTTCATTGCAAAGGCTATCCACACGACCAGGGGAACGTCGGGTTTCAGCGGCTCTGTGAAACCCGGGGATCCCAGATATCTGTATTGTTCTGTGATGCTGTACATTTCTGTGATGTTGCATTTTTATCACGCCTTGAGCGAATATAATATATTGGTATATATATTAGTAGATGTTGTATATGTTTTGCATCCGCGCTAGTCCAGTCCCCGCTCTGTCGTTAGTTAGCTAACCTAACGGGTAATGACGGGACCCAGTGGCGAATGCGGATGGCATATACGTACATCAGTATATTTTCGTTCTTTGTGGTGTGATCAAATGATGGGACTGCGTTGATTTGGATCAATGCAAGTTAAAACAAACCTAATCTGATGTTGTTGGAACACTTTTTCAAAAAGATGTTATTGCAAGGACGTTCACTTTTGTTTTGCATCGTGGTATTCAGTTGAAATATCCTGCTCCTCAGTCGACGAGGCAAGGGCCGAGATCCCTTCACCGGGAGTGACCCCTTGGACAAAAAGTTTGCGTCAGGGCATTAACTTCACTATAGCCGATTACTTTTGCTTTGCACCGTGGTATTCAGTTGGAATATCCTGCACCTCATTCTACGGGGAAAGAGCCGAGATCCCTTCACCGGGAGTGACCTCTTTAGCGAAGGTTTTCGTCACTATATTTTTAAAAGCTATCAGTTCCTTCAACGATATCAAGTTCACTACGTTAAAGGTTTTCGCCAGAAACCATTCGTAGCCCTCCGTCGTTTCATATGGGTAGTCAATAGTATTCAAGCTGTGTTTGTTGGCCAAAGTCAAGGCACAGTGTTTGGTAGCTGTTGGTTATTCATATGCAGCATAGATAGATGCGTTGGTTTGGAACAGTCGTATAGCCTTGTTGGCCAAAGTCAAGGGCTTGTGCCGGTGGATTCGAATCAACCTGGATAATGACGGGTAGAACTTGACATGTGACTTATGATTTGTTGGCCAAAGTCAAGGTTATAAGAGCATGGGGCAAAAATCACATCGGGAGTTTCAAAAGAACTGAAACTTGCCAGATATGCGCATACCTTCTGGAGTGTAATGACGTGAGCGGATTCCGTCACGTTATCATGCGATGATAGTTGGATCCCGATTCCCACTGATGAGTTAGTTTACTCCTCGGGTGATCCCGACTAATTCTTCTTTTGGGTTTGGAGAAGAATTTGACGGTACAGTGGGAGGTTTCCTGATTAGATAAATTGGTAACCATTCTGATCTAGGTTAGAGTGCACGCTGAGTGTTTCTTTTTTCTCTCTCTCTCTTTGGCAGCGACCATTGACCCGACCCTAAGACTATGACTCAGTGACCAAGTTGACCGAACCTTCTTTAACACTGGCTTTTGGATTGTCAGAGTTGCAGACCTCATTGCCACTCCTACTTTTACCCTTTTCTCCAGGACACCCCGTATTACTACGAACGTCCACTTCCATTGGACAAAACCATCGTATGGTTAGATACGAACTCGAAGGGATTTATTCGAGGATGGTTTCCGGTTCTGGAGAAAACGAATAGGATTATTCAGTTGTCTTTTCCTTTTACCTTCTCTCGGGTTGTGAGTACTCCTTGGTTTAGGAGATAGTACACCTATTACGCAAATTGGATAGTCTTCCTCCAAAGCTTAGGCTGGTGCCGAACGGTGGGGAATGAAGAAAACCAATTAGCATAACGATGGTGTGCAGAAGGTATTGAGTTAAGACAAAGCAAGGGATTAGTAAGAGGGCAAAGTAAATTGCAACAGATATTCACGACCAAACCAGGTATTTCATTACCACTCCTACTTCACCTTTGTATTTCTCCAGGACACTCCGTATCACTACGAAGATCCACAGTTCATTGGATACTCCATCGTATGGTTATATACGAACTCGAAAGGAACTTGTTCCAGTTCGGGGATGGATTCTGGTTCAGGAGAAATAGGAATAAGGTTTATTCGGTTGTCTTTTATCTTCACCTTCTCTCGCATTGCGAGTGTTCCTAGGATTGGGACAGTACACCCATTATGCTTATTGGATAGTCTTCTTCCAAACCATAGGCTGGTGCCGAACGGTAGGGAAGGAAGAAAACCATTTGGCCTAAAGGGGTGTACAGAAGGTAATGAATAAAGACATATGAAGGGATTTGGAAAGGTGGCAAAGAATTATACGGTTACAGTCGTGAATCTGGAAGAGGCATTACTAGGAATACCGAGATACCCCATCGAAACATTTCAATGTTTCAGTTTCACTGTGTACTGTTAAAGGAAAACTGATTTCCCAATTAGTCCTTACTCCAGGGTATGTATTTACCAGGTACGATTCTCACATCTGTATGGTTTTATAGATGATGAGTGGGAGTAAGTTATTGGGAATTGGGTGATCATCCTCATTATATCGGGATTCGTTGTAATCGGTGATATTTGAGGAAATCACCTGGGCTGTTTGCCGGTCGGCAAATATTTGGTTTTGAATATCCGCTTTTATGCACCAATTTCAAATTGATATATCTGTACGTCTATTTTCATAGAGTGAGATATACCTTTCTGAAATTATGTCTACGACATTTATCTATATCAGTGGATGGTTAGGTAAGGAGCATTAAACAGCGGTGTAATTCTTCTTAACCATAAGTACAGTTTTCAACCTACGACACACAGTGAATTAGTTATCAGACTCAAGGGACTTATACAGAGTATTGTATGTTGTCCAGGGTCCATCAGGACAGAGGGGTAGGTCCTCGTACTATATTCGGTTTACTTATGACTTCTCTAGTTTTTAGACAGGTGTTTCGTGGAAACACAGGGTCCGAATTTTGAGAAGTTATAGGTATTTGAATAGAGTAGAGAACCAGGTGTAGCAAGTATCGGGATTCTTCAAAGTGATCGAAGATGTAGATACTTGTATATGGTATTCAGTTGATAGTAGTGATTAAGAGAACTTGCTTCTCTTTCAGGTTACTCATAATTGGAAGTATTCCTAAGTTGAGTAACGCTGATCGGCCTCTCTCTCCATTTAGTTGACATGCACTGGAGACAGCTGCATGATTTGGATCTGGTTCAATTAAATCAGTGTCTCTGTTTCTATATTGGATATAGAACAGTTCATATCTTAACGATGTTAAGGTACGGGGAGTTGTCCGGTTTATGCTTAAAAACCAGACACTGGACAACGCAAGGCACGTTTCTGTAATGGCTGTTTGTGGGTTGACCCAGGTTATGACGAGGGTTGACTTTCTACCATCTGGATGAACGATAGCAATATTGTTCTAGACTCGCCACAGTTTTATTAAAAATCGATTTTTTCAGAAAACAGTAGTGGGAGTATGGTAGAACTGGAAGTGATTCCAGAACCACAAACGATTACTGAAGATTTGATAAGAAACCTAAAGATTCAATCCGGTTTGACATTCCATTAGCCACTCCGCAGATTAGGTGGGTAACTTCAGGCACCCGAGAGGTACTACGGTAGCCTCAAGGACGGTGACAAGGAAGTTCTTGTTTACCCACACTTGCCATTGCTGTTGTTCCAGACTGTGAGACCCGGCAGGAGAATGAGTATAGCGTCGTTCTGAACTCGCTTCAGAAGTGCACGTGTATACGACTCTGCCAGAGGGTTGTCGTAGTCAGTGGGAGCAGCGGAAGCATTGGTGGATAGGTAGCTTATGTCTATTTATAGACTAAAGCAGATGTAGCGGAGATAGATCATCTATTTCTGACGTGACAGTCATGGGTTTGACTTCATCAGAATAGGGGATGGATCTGTTGAGAAGGTAGTAAGGTGTGATGTCCTGGTATTTGGATGACATACACAGAGTAGGAAGTGAAATTCCTATACTACGGTCGGTTATACTTTGGTCGTCACACAGTGTTTTCTCCACATGGGACTTGGACATTATATCAGACATACTGGTTACTAGATCTATGGTTTTAGATCTAGATTTGGGTGGTTTCCCAATCAGGGTACTTTGACAGCATTCTATGAGTATTTAGAATGGTTGACTCCTGGTACGGTTGTATACCTGCAGGTGATGGAGTCACCCTCTCTAAAGGTGTCTTATAGACTAAAGTAGAGAGGGATGTGCATGATTGACAGATCACTTGCTCATGCAATTGAGTCAATCATGAGATGTCAAGTACCACACCAGATATTGTTCTTGCACTAGATGCAATAAGTTGACATTGATCCAATCCTGGAGAAACAGTCGGAAGAAGTTCTAGAACATAAGTGGATGTTCTAGGGATATGATGACGACAGCCTCATTCGGGAGACAGTTATCATTCCAGGCTTCCAAGGTGACTTGGACGACAGGGAGGTTGTCAGAGTTATAGTTTCCCTTCTGATGAGGGGCAGTATTTTGGACAGGTGGTCCAAGGCAATACTGAGTGAGGCATGGCGCTGGATACTGATTAAGTTCAGTTAACGATACAGTCTAAGAAGTTTGGATTTGGAGTTCATTTATGAGCTAGGTCCCATCAGACATCCAGACATATTCTAAGACAGGTATTACTCTTTTCGGGAGATGGCTTTCTCCACGAACTTGAGATATAGAGAGACATAGAAAGAAACAACAAAGCGGATCCACTCACTAAAGCTATTCCTCGAACGCAATAGTTTCGCAAACGAGCTTTGTGAGACTGACTAGTAGAGGAGTTGGGTGTTCGGTATCACACGGGCTGTGAGTATGCGACATCGCAATAATTAGCCTTGAGAGCAAGTGGGAGATTGTTGGAGATAGTGCCCTCAGAGTCAATTATTGGGTCACAGGTACGTGATTGCAATGATTGAGGGAGGACCTATCCCGGTAGAACAGTCTTACTCGAGATGATAGTATGCTATCTGGTTTACCTTTATCATCGTGTACTGCTTTAGGTGACCTTACAGGTCGCTATTACACGTTGATAGAGCCCCTAGGATTCTTGCTTGACCACCAGCAGTATGAGGGCGATCATATAAGTGGGAGCTGGTAGTCTATAAGCACATCCTTAAAAGGTCCCTAGTCGTGGGAGTTTCGAGACAGGGCATCGATACTCCAGAGTAGACTAGTGTATACAGTCGAGACCCCGACGAGGGGCGGTGGCCGGTCTCACAAGCCATTGGTGTCAGTTGGATCACCTAAGATGTATACAGGTGCTCATTGGGTTATGAGTACACCGGACAGGACTCGCCGGGAACATGCTAGTTGGTCATATACCAGACGTCAGATGGCAGTTCCCTGGTGACATGTGTGCAGGTTAGTTCATCGACCTGGGGATCGTCATTTGTCTCGTGTGAGTTCCCACTGTACTTTGATTACTACACTACCACGGCTCAAAGGAGTCGTGCAAACAGGTTTTAGTTGGGTACAGTCCCGAGCCACATGGAGGCAGTGAGCGTATCTTCAGGGGTTCGTCTCTCCCGGTATTGGGGGTGAGGTCGTGCTGTGTCTAGGAGAGCCATTACACGAAGTCCTTGGCCAAGGCAGGAGATTTACTGGTAGGTATTCCAGTAGTATCTCAGGGTGTTCTGGGCTACACTCCGACACGACTTGTACCGCTTTTGGGGGTCTGACTTTTACCAACCCCCTAGGCCCGCCATGCGATACTCATAGACGAACGGACCGGACTGTACGGATATTGTCACTGACAGGCTCAGTAGGGTTGTCAGGCTGAGTTCGCTCACAGACGTCCCTTTTAGTCAATACCTGGTAGCCCGTTACGTATTGGCTTATACCTCTGACGTGCTGGTGGTTAAATCCACGACCAAGGTGTTGACGAGTCTTTAGAGTCCCCCACATTCTGTTACTCAGCTTTCGGGGGAAAGGTTGTAGAGGCCGTATGGAGATATGGCAAGGTCCGATCAGATACGTGCGGTATTGCACGGATCAGGATCGGACAGTTTGTACTATAGGCCGTATGGATATATGGCAGGGTTCGATCAGATACGTGTGCTATTGCACGGATCAGGATCGAACGGATATTACTAGCCGGCTTTGGTATAAGCCGGATCCTAGTATAGTACAGTGTAGATTTTGTCTCATTGCATTTGTATTTCGGTCGAAATACAGATGCGGGTGTGTATGCACAGTATCGGGGTTTTCCTGTAATTTATTACGGGACCGGTTTTCTGGAGTTTCCAGTTTGCTTTCCGTTTCGGCCAATTTCCTTTGTATCGTTCATTGGCCGAAGATTGGTGGAGGAGGGCTTATTTGCATTGTTGCAAATAAGTGGTTGTGGAGGGGGTCTTTGCATTTTTGTTGCATCATGATTATAGCCCCATCCCTTGACCTTGACTTCTTGACTTCCTCATGATGGCTTGACTTTTAAAGTCATCATGGTTGTTGGTGATGGTGGTGTTGGAGTGAGGGTTTTCTTGTGATCATTGTTTTGTGATGATCACCCTTTCTCTCTCTTGCTTGATTGGATGTCTCTCTCTCTCATTTTCTATCATATGACACTCTCATTCTCCCCTCTCAATTTACCATGGCCGGCCACTCCTCTTTAGGGGTTGTCCAAACATTTTTGGAGAGGGGTTTTGGTTCATTTCATGTTGGAAAATATCCACAAGTTCCATCTCCAAACTCCATAGTTCATCCCTCCACCAAAAGGCAATTCCTACAACCCCAAAATGAGACACTACATTCTACAGCAAATCTTGGGCACGTCGACTAGCCAGCTTCGTGCCCGAGTTGCCTCGGCATTGAGGTGGGAGCCCGTAAAAGAAGTAGGCGATGTGGTGCACTTCCGGCGACGAGGTGGAGACCGGAGCTTCCGCAGGAGATCGGGACGACAACGAGAAGACCGGAGGACTTGGATCAGTCGGTATATCTCTCTTCCCTTTCTTGTAGTTAGCTAGGACTAATTAATGGTTCGATCCGGGTATTAGTGCGCGGCGGTTTGCCAGTTCAAGAAAAATTAAAGTTTATCACCGCTTCCGCATTTGGCCGTCGGATTGACGGCCGGGGCGCCGCTGTGCACTTACACATGGTAGTCCATAAGTACATCCTACAAGGTCCCTAGTCATGGGTGTATCGAGACGGGGCATCGATATACCAGAGTAGACAAGCGTATACCTTCTCGACCCATACAAATGGGCGATGGATGATCCCATATCCATTGGTGTTTGACATCAGAGATGATATACGGGTGCTCAGTGGAGACTGGGTACACTGGACGGACTCGCCGAGAACTCCCAGATGGTATTATACCTTACGTCAGATGGCAGTTCTCTGGTGACACTGGTACAGGTTAGTCTGTAGACCCGAGATCGTCATAGAGTCTTGTGTGATTCCCACTGTGCTTTGATTTCCACCTTACCACGTCCAAGAGGGCATGCAAAACGGTGGTTTTTGGGTACAGTCCCGAATCACATGGAGACAATGAGCGATAGGAGGGGATTCGTCTCTCCCGGTATAGGGAGTTGATGTTGCGCTGTGTTCGATTGGCTATAACTAGAAATCCCTGGCCAGGGTTGCTGAGATTTACTGGTAAGTGTTATCAGTAGCATCTCGAACTGTTATAGACCACATATCGACACGACTTATCGAGCTACCGGGGTATGACGTTTACCACCCCTAGGCGAGATATGCGACATATCAGACGACGAGACCGGACTGTACGGTAAGTGTTACTGGTTGGATTCACAGGAGTGTGAGCGGGCTTGCTCGTTGATCTTCTGATCGCTCAATACCCGGGTGGCCGTTACGTTTAGAAGACCGCTTGTGGCTTATGGGTGTTTGATATGATCATCACCTACTGCCGGCGTATTAACTAGTCTTTAGAGTCCTACACAGAGGTTTCCTGGCTCAAGCGAAACGAAATAGGAGCGCATATGAGATATGTGCGGGACCGAGAATAATACCAGTATGTGATACTGTATTATATTCTCGCGATTTGTATCATCGGACGGTTATATGTGATATAGCCGGGTTACCGAATCAAGTGTTGATTCGATATATTGATACACTAGATATTAGTCGGTTATATGCAGTATGACCGGATCATTAAATCAAGTGTTGATTTAATGATTTAATGTATAATTATATATTTGATATATTACTTTATATTAACTAGTCTTGGTTCACTTAAGATTATTTTTCTCACTAGATTGCGTACATTGTATATATGATATATGTTTGTGCACTAGTTTGTATCATGTTTGATGATACATGCAAACTTGGGTATGTGTATGATTTACACCATATTTAGTTAATGGTTAGGGTTTAGGGTTTTATTTTCTTTATTCATTTTGTAAAAACAAAATGGTGCTTTTCTTTATTTTTGGCTTAAAGCTTCATGAAGCTTCATAGCATCTTTGAAAAGTGTAACCATTTTGTTTTGACTCTTTAACCTAACCATTACCTAAACCCCAGTTTATTCTCTACACAAATCTCACCCATGGTTGCAAGATGATAGACATCACTTGAATTTTCTTTTTGAATCAATTTTGTTTTTCTTTCTACTTCTTCTTCTTCTTCATGAAGAAAAGAAAAGCTTTCTTGAAAATTCCAAGTGATGAAATAAAGTGAGAAATCCAAATCCAAAGTGAACCCACTTCCTATTTCTTCATCCTCTACCACTTGCCATATTGTATAGGGTATTTTCTTCACAAGTTTTATGACTTAGTGAAGATGGAGCTTGAGTTTGAGTTGCCTCGACATAGATCATCTTCGGCATCGAAGTCAACGACCTAGCCCGATCCTTTCTCCGACGAAACCATCGCTAGAGTCTAGGATCCCGATGATCGCAGCGGAGGGACGTCATCACGGAGCTAAAGAAGTGGAGGACCGGATCTACAAAGGTTGTAGCCCCTTTCACTTTGTAGCAAAGTAGTTTGCTTGCTTGTTTTTTCGCTTTTACTTATAGTTAACGATCTAGCATTAGGGTTTTAAGGCACATAATTTTTTTAAATTTGGCATGGTTGATCAGTTATGGAACCTCTTGAGTGTGCCTAGGAACCCTACAATGCTGACACCCTACTGAGCCTGTCAGTGACAATATCCGTACAGTCCGGTCCGTTCGTCTATAAGCATCGCATGGCGGGACTAGAGGGTTGGTAAAATTCAGACCTCCAAAAGTGGTACAAGTCGTGTCGGAGTGTAGCCCAGAACACCCTGAGATACTACTGGAATACCTACCAGTAAATCTCTTGCCTCGGCCGAGGGCTTTGTGTAATGGCTCTCCTAGACACAGCGCGACCTCACCCCCAATACTGGGAGAGACGAACCCCTGACGATCCGCTCACTGCCTCCATGTGGCTCGGGACTGTACCCAACTAAAACCTATTTGCATGACTCCTTTGAGCCATGGTAGGGTAGTAATCAAAGCACAGTGGGAACTCACACAAGACAAATGACGATCTCAGGTCGATGAACTAACCTCCACACATGTCACCAGGGAACTGCTATCTGACGCTAGGTATAATACCAACTAGCATGTTCCCGGCAAGTCCTGTCCGGGGTATTCATAATCCAATGAGCACCTGTATACATCTTAGGTGAACCAACTGACACCAGTGGCTTGTGAGACCGGCCACCGCCCCTCGTCGGGGTCGCTATTGATATTCCAGATGGTAGAAAGTCAACCCTCGTCATAGCCCGGGTCAACCCACAAACAGCCATTACAGAAACGTGTCTTGAGTTGTCCAGAGTCTGGTTTTAAGCATAAGCCGGACAACTCCCCGTACCTTAACATTGTTAAGATATGAACCGTTCTATATCCAATATAGAAATAGAGACACCGATTTAATTATAACCAGATTCAAATCATGCAACTGTCTCCAGTGCATGTCAACTAAATGGAAAGAGGCCGATCAGCATTACTCAACTTAAGAGTGCTTTCAATTATGAGTAACCTGAAAGAGAAGCAAGTTCTCTTAATCATTGCTATCAACTGAATACCATTCACAAGTATCTATATCTTCGATCACCTTGAAGAATCCTGATACTTGCAATACCTGGTTCTCTACTTTATTCATATATACCTATAGCTTCTCAAAACTCAGACCTTGTGTTTCTACGAAACACTTGTCTAAGAACTAGAGAAGTCATAAGTAAACAGAATATAGTACGAGGACCAACCTCTCTGTCCTCATGGACGCTGGACAACATACAATACATTGTATAAGTCTCCTGAGTCTAAAAACTCATTCCCTATGTGTTGTAGGTTGAAAACTGTACTTATGGTTAAGAAGAATTACACCGCTGTTTTAATGCTCCTAATTTAACCATTCACTGATATAGGTAAATGTCATAGACATAATTTCAAAAAGGTATATCTCACTCTATAAAAATAGATGTACAGATATATCAATTTGAAATTGATGCGTAACAACGGATATTCAAAACCAAATATTCGCCGTCCGGCAAATAGCCCAGGCGATTTCCTCAAATATCACCAATTGCAACGAATTCTGATACAATGTGGATGATCACCTAATTCCCAATAACTTACTCCCACTCATCATCTGTAAAACCATACAGATGTGAAAATTATACCTGGTGAATACATACCCTGGAGCAAGTGTCTAATTGGGACATCATTTTTCTTTTAACAGTACACAGTGAAACTGAAACATGTAAATGTTTCGAAGGGGTATCCGGGTATTCCTAGTAATGCCTCTTCCATTATCAGATTCATAACTGTAACCGTATATTTCTTTGCCATCTCAAAATCCCTTTATATGTCTTTAGTCATTACCTTCTGTACACCCTCTTAGGCTAAATTGTTTTCTTCCTTCCTTACCGTTCGGCACCAGCACATGGTTTGGAAGAAGACTATCCAATAAGCATAATGGGTGTACTGTCCTAATCTTAGGAGCACTCGTAACACGAGAGAAGGTAAAGATAAAAGATACCTGAATAAACCTTATTCCTATTTCTCCTGAACCAGAATCCATCCCCGAACTGGAACAAGTTCCTTTCGAGTTCGTATATAACCATACGATGGAGTATCCAAATAACTGTGGATCTTCGTAGTGATACGGAGTGTTCTGGTGAAATACAAAGGTGAAGTGGGAGTGGTAATGAAATACTTGGTTTGGTCGTGAATAGCAGTCACAGTTTACTTTGCCCTCTTACTAATCCCTTTATTTGTCTTTACCTAATACCTTCTGTACACCATCGTTAAGCTAATTGGTTTTCTTCAATCCCTACCGTTCGGCACCTGCCTATGGTTTAGAAGAAGACTATCCAATAAGCGTAACAAGTGTACTATCCCCTAATCCAAGAAGCACTCACAATCTGAGAGAAGGTAAAAGGAAAAGATAACTGAATAGTCCTATCCGTTTTCTCCAGAACCGGAAACCATCCTCGAATAAATTCCTTCGAGTTCGTATATAACCATACGATGGTTTTATCTAATGGAAGTGGACGTTCATAGTAATACGGGGTGTCCTGGAGAAAAGGGTAAAAGTAGGAGTGGCAATGAGGTATGAAACTCTGACAATCCAAAAGCCAGTGTTTTAAAAAGGTTCGGTTAATTTTGGTCACTGAGTCATAGTCTAGGGTCGGGCCATGGTCGCTGCCAAAGAGAGAGAGAAAAGAAACACTCAGCGTGCACTCTAACCTAGATCAGAATGGTTACCAATTTATCTAATCAGGAAACCTCCACTGTAACCTCAAATTCTCCACCAAATCTGAAAGAAGAATTAGTCGGGATCACCCGAGGAGTAAACCAACTCATCAGTGGGAATCGGGATTCAACTATCACCGCATGATAACATGACGGAATCCACTCACATTATCACACTCCAGAAGGTATGTGCATGCTTGGCAAGTTTCAGTTTCTTTAGAAACTCCTAATGTAAGTTTTTACCCCTAGGACCCAAGTGACCTTGACGGAGTCAACAAATCAAAGAGTCCTAAGTTCAACCCGTCATTATCTGGATTGCATTAAACCCACCCGTACGTGCCCTTGACGGAGTCAACAAGGCCGCACGACTGTCCTAACCAATCCCATTTATGCAACAAACAAGCACCACCTAGCTACCGTACACTACGCCTTGACGGAGTCAACAAACGCAACACGAATACTAAATAATACCCGTAAGAAATGACGGAGGGCTATGGCTGGTTTTTGGCAAAAAACCTTTAACGTAATGAACTTGATATCGTTGAAGGAACTGCATAGCTTTTATAAAAGTATAGTGACGAAAACCTTTGCTAAAAAGGTCACTCCCGGTGAAGGGATCTCGGCTCTTTCCCCGTAGAATGAGGTGCAGGATATTCCAACTGAATACCACGATGCAAAGCAAAAGTAATCGACTATAGTGAAGTTATTTCCCTGACGCAAACTTCTGTCCAAGGGGTCACTCCCGGTGAAGGGATCCCGGCCCTTGCCTTGTCGACTGAGGTGCTGGATATTCATAACCGAATACCACTGTGCAAAACAAAAGAGAACGTCCTTGCAATAACATGTTTTTGAAAAATGTTCCAACAATATCAGAATAGGTTTGTTTAGCTTTCATTGATCCGAATCAATGCAGTCCCATCAATTGATCACACCAATAAAGAACGAAAATAATGATGTACATATATGCCATCCGCATTCGCCACTGGGTCCCGTCATCACCCGTTAGGTTACTTAACTAACGACAGAGCGGTGACTGGACTAGCGCGGATGCAAAACATATACAACATCTACTAGTATATATATCAATATATAATATTCGCTCAAGGCGTGATAAAATGCAACATCACAGAGATGTAATAAGCATCACAGAACAATACAGATATCTGGGATCCCCGGGTTTCATAGAGCCGCTACTGAAACCCGACGTTTCCCTGGTCGTATGGATAGCCTGTGCAATGAAATCCTAGACCCCTACGGGCGCGGCAAGTTACCCACAAAAACCTTAAGCGAGGCAGCCCCCTTCAGTAACGTGAATGGACCACCCAGCACTTCACGGAATCCGGTAACTTGGGCACCCCTCCTTGGGTCAACCTGTACCCCGTACGAGTGCGGCGAATAGCCTGCCAATTCTAGAGTGAAGCCCCCTCTGTCTCAACTCCATGAGATGCGGGCCCGTTTCCCTCTAGAACCCGGCTATCCGTGCACCCCACTGTGGGGTAATCCTAGTACAGAAAGTAAAATATACATACAACGGGTATATCGACCTCAGCCTGGTCGTGCCCCAAAAGAATAGTATACAAACAGGCAGTGACGGCAGTCCACATGTCGGACGCTCGCCCCGCAATATCAAATGTACATATACAACCAAACTGTACTAACATTGCATCCAGGGTATCCACCACGACAAATCCGCAACATCACAGCACAACATAGAATATCAACGTGAATGTCACGTTCGCAAATCCTTCTAAAAAGGCTATAGCAGTTAGACAGGATTTACCGATCAAATGACATTCACGGTCGCAGATATAATGTAAATACTGTGAACTAACATGTTTAAAATTTTCGATCGACTAAATTTTCTCGAAGTGGGCCCCAAGCACAACTGTAGCACTTAAAGAAATCTGGGCCCAAACAGAACATTCCAAAACCCCAATTTCCCTGTGCAAAAATGGTGCAGTGAAGGCACTGTGCTGCAACGGAACCGCGGCCTGAACAGGGGTTTGGCCGCGGTTCCGCGGTCGTGCTACAGTGTCACACCACCATTTTTTCACAGAAGTCTTAAAATTTCCTGCATGTGTTTCTGCAATGTACTGAAAAAAATTTCGAGCCAAAAACAAATCGACAGAGAACAGATGCACATGAAATCGGGTTTTCGGAAAATCTGTTCGATCGAACTTGTAAACACGTTAGAGCAAGCTAGACTAGGTTAATGGCGTGGCTCTGATACCATGTAGGACTACGGTAGCGCCCCGGCCGTCTATCCGAGGCCAAAATGCGGAAACGAAAATTTTTCTTGACTTTAAACCGGCACTACCACATCCTAAAACCCGGATCGAACCATTAACCTAACGCTAGCAAACAAGAGAAGGGATAGAGGGCTATACCGAGCGATCCATGTCCTTCGGTCTTCGGCCTCCACTCCGATCTCCTTGCGGAATCTCCGGTCTTCATCTCCTCGTCGGAATGGGCACCACATCGCCGGGTTCTTTTACGGGCTCCCACCTCTGGACCGAGGCAACTCGTGCACGAAGTTGGCGAGCCGACGTGCCCAAGGGTGCTGTAGGATAAGTGTAGAATCCGTTTGTCTCAAGGGGCTTGAAGTTGCCTTTGGATGGAGGTGGAATGAACTTTGGAAATGAGCTTAGGAATTTTGTGGAAGCAAAAATGAGAACAAGAAATTTTCCCCACACCAAAAAATGAATCTTCTCCCTCTCCATCAAAATTGTGGCCGGCCCTTATCAAGGTGGAGGAGGAAAAAGAATGGCATCAATCAAGTAGAGAAAATGTGTGATAATGACGTTATAAAGTCACACCAAGGTCTAATACAAATCCCATCACATAAATGCAAGCAATGAGCACAAGAAAAGCATCAAAAGATGCTAGAATAATCATGAACCATCATAAAAAACAAATGCCACAAAGAACCCTCCACAATTGCTAATTTGCACACTTGCAAATAACCCCCTCCATCGGAAAAATCCTGCCATGAAGGAACAAAGGAAAACTGGCCGGAACGGAATGCAAACTGGCAACTTCAGAAAACTGATCCCGTAATAAATTACAGAAAAACCCCACGACTGTATATACATACCCGCAGTTGTATTCCCACTGAATACAAATGCAAAGAG
The DNA here is from genome assembly GCA_030015575.1 of Agapanthus africanus. Classification (NCBI taxonomy): domain Eukaryota; kingdom Viridiplantae; phylum Streptophyta; class Magnoliopsida; order Asparagales; family Amaryllidaceae; genus Agapanthus; species Agapanthus africanus. Next base: position 239,261,021 of record CM057337.1, read on the forward strand.
ACAAAATCTATACTGTACAATACTAGGATCCGGCTTAAACCAAAGCCCGCTAGTATTATTCGTCCGATCATGATCCGTGCAATACCGCACGTATATGATCGAACCGTGCCATATCTCCATACGGCCTCTACAGCGTTTCGCCCGAAACTTGAGAAAACGGTCTGTGGGGGACTCTAAAGACTTGTCAATACTTTGGTTGTGGATTTAACCACTAGCACGTCAGAGGTATTAGCCATACGTAACGGGCTACCAGGTATTGACCAAAAGGGACATCTGTGAGCGAACTCATGCTGACACCCTTCTGAGTCTGTCAGTGACAATATCCGTACAGTCCGGTCCGTTCGTCTATGAGCATCGCATGGCGGGCCTAGGGGGTTGGTAAAAGCCAGACCCCCAAAAGCGGTACAAGTCGTGTCGGAGTGTAGCCCAGAACACCCTGAGATACTACTGGAATACCTACCAGTAAATCTCCTGGCTCGGCCGAGGGCTTTGTGTAATGGCTCTCCTAGACACAGCACGACCTCACCCCCAATACCGGGAGAGACGAACCCCTGACGATCCGCTCACTGCCTCCATGTGGCTCGGGACTGTACCCAACTAAAACCTGTTTGCATGACTCCTTTGAGCCGTGGTAGGGTAGTAATCAAAGCACAGTGGGAACTCACACGAGACAAATGACGATCTCGGGTCGATGAACTAACCTCTACACATGTCACCAGGGAACTGCTATCTGACGCTAGGTATAATACCAACTAGCATGTTCCCGGCGAGTCCTGTCCGGTGTACTCATAACCTAATGAGCACCTGTATACATCTTAGGTGAACCAACTGACACCAGTGGCTTGTGAGACTGGCCACCGCCCCTCGTCGGGGTCTCGACTGTATACACTAGTCTACTCTGGAGTATCGATGCCCTGTCTCGAAACTCCCTCGACTAGGGACCTTTTAAGGATGTGCTTATAGACCCCAGCTCCCACGTATATGATCGCCATCATGCTGCTGGCCGTCAAGCAAGAATCCTAAGGGCTCTGTCAACGTGTAATAGTGACCTGTAAGGTCAGCTAAAGCAGTGCACGATGATAAAGATAAACCAGATAGCATACTATCATCTTGAGTAAGACTGTCCTATCGGGATAGGTCCTCCATCAATCATTACAATCACGTGCCTGTGATCCAATAATTGACTCTGAGGGCACTATCTTCAACATTCATTTGGTTAGACATGAAATCCAATGTATGTGATATATTAGGTTTATGATGTCTAAGGTGGTTGCGGATTCCAACTGCTGTAGTTTTTCACTTTCTTTTCTGCGACCGTAAGTGTAATATGTGGTGTATCGTCGGTTTCGGTGCTATATGTCAACGACAACTGGGATACGCATATGTACTTACCTTGATGACATGTGATGCTATATGTTGCTGTGATATGTTATATTGGATCATCGTGTTCTGAATAGCCGGGTTTTTTTTTATGTGAGATGAGAGTTTTTCATTTTCATTCATGTAAAAGCTTGTATGTAATATTCTTTTATTGGGGCACTTCCGGGTTGAGGATGATGTCACCATTGTATATTATTTACTTTTCCGCATTAGGATAGTCCCAAGGTGGGGATCACAAGTAACCGTGTTCTAGGGTCCAGTGGGAGACCATCTCGAGGAGTCGAGACCGGGTCTCCTAACTCTAGAATTGGTGGGGTTGCTTGCCGCTCTCGTAGGGGTCTAGGGATGTGAGTTTGGCTATTCATCGCGACCGTGGAATCCGTGTTTTATACTGGCTTAATTTAAAACACAGAATCCTAGTATATCCAATATTTCATATGTTATCTTCTCCTGCTCTGTGATGTGATCACTGTGATATGTTCAGAAGAATGCCTATATTATATATATGAGTTATAATTAATATTGCTGCTTTCGTTTTTTATCTGATGCTTAGGAAGCATAATAAATGGGACTTCATTAATGAGATTAATGAAATAAAAGAAACCTAAAGATGTTGTAGAAACTTGTTTTAAAAAACTGGTAGCTCTAGTTCTTGCTTTGCATAGCGGTATTCCTTGTAGAATATCCAACACCATATTCGTAAGAAAAGAGCCGAGATCCCTTCACCGGGAGTGACCTCTTTAGCGAAACTAGCAGATGCTACAAACTCGGATTGTATTTTGATTGCTTCTATAGTTTTTGCTTTGCATAGTGGTATTTGTGAAATATCCCGCACCTTATTCGAAAAGGAAAGGGCCGAGATCCCTTCACCGGGAGTGACCTCTTTAGCAAAACTAGTAAAAACCTCAAAAACACTCCTTTTAAAATTCACTCGATTCTACAATGATATCAAGTTCTTTACGCAAAGGGTTTTCTTAAAAACCTGTCGTAACCCTCCGTCATTTCAGATAAGTACTACTTAGTATTCATGCTACGTTTGTTGGCTTTCGTCAAGGCGTATTATGCAGTAGCTAACTAGTGCTTATCTGCTAAAGCATGTGATGCGATTGGATTAGGGTAGTCGTGCGACTTTGTTGGCTTTCGTCAAGGGTCGTGCGGGTGGGTTTAATTCAATCATGAAATGTACGGGTTGAACTTGACTAGCGGACTATGGTTTGTTGGCTTTCATCAAGGTCATAGGACTCTAGGGGTACAACATTATCGGGAATTTCAAGTGTTGAAATTTGGAATGAGATTGCATACCTTCTATGAGATAGTTGGATCTCGATACCCACTGCGAGTAAGAGTTACTCCTGGGAGAGTTTTACACATTACAATTGGCCGAACAAGTAGGTGTCTAGAAGGGTGTTAACGGGGTTAAGACCCTGAGAAAACGAGGTTTATTTTAATTAGGTCCGTACGAAAGCACGGGGAACCTCCCTCAAAGTACCGACACTGGCCTTGCCGAAAGATTGGCAAACTTGTAGGGTGTAATTAATCCCGGCTAGTCTTACCTTTTAGGGTTTGAAGGTAGATTTGACTAAACCAGTGGGAGCCATCCTGATTAGATAAACTAATAACCAATCTAATCCTGCAAGAGAGCACGCAGAGTGTTTTCTTCTATCTCTCTCCTGGTAGCGACCATGTCACGCCTTAATCAAGATAATAAAATGGATGCATTGACCGAACCTACTTATTATATTGAGCTAGGGAACATTGGTTCCACTCTATCTTATAACTGTTATAAGTCCGAGCAGGAAATAAGGGAATATCCAGATTCCCATGCCACCCAATTGAGGAATAAGCATGTTGATGCATATTCTTCGGGTGTGTTCATTACCAAGAACCGTTTCTCAGTATTCTCTATGTCCTATGTATGTGATACCGGATCAGTATCCCGTATATGTAATATGTTACATGGGCTACAGAAAGGTAGAGAACTGAGAATGGGTGATATGTCTCTAAGTGTAGAGAATGATGCAATTGTTGCAGCCAAATCAGTTGGCAGATATCACCTTGTATTAATACATTGATTCTGAACGAATGTTATTACATACCGAACCTGATATACAACATTACATCAGTTTCTTTAATGAGTTAAAGAAGGATATAATTTTATATTGGAGGACAATGTTGTGAACATTTTCCTGAATCAAGAGTTGATTGGATCAGGCACGTTATATAATAGTATACACGTTCTAAATCAAAACACAGTTCAAAGTATCTGGAACACACACAAGAGGAATAGTTCAGAAATGAACGAATCCTTCTTGTGGCATTGTAGACTAGGTCATATCAATACGACACGACCGGCTAAGTTACATAAGAATGAATATGAGAATCTATTCAAATTTTCATCTTATGATACTTTCCAGTCTTGTCTCAAAGGTAAAATGACCGATACTTCGTTTACTGGAAACAGAGAAAGAGTTACTGAACTCTTGGAATAGATACATGATGATGTATACGGTCCTATGTCTACAAATGCCAAGGTTGGTTCTTGGTACTTCATTACATTCGTCGACTATCTCTTAAGATTCGGACATGTGTTCCTGTTGAAACATGAGTCTGAAACTTTTGAGAAATGCAAGGAATGTAAGCTTGAAGTTAAGAACCAAATGGGTAGAAGTATTATAGTCCTACGATGTGATCAAGGAGGTGAATACTTGCGCATGGAGTTCTTGGAATTTCTAAAAGAAGAATGTGATTCTCTCCTAGCTTACTCCTTCGTATACACTACATAACCATAGTGGATCGGGGCGGAGGTATCGCACCTTATGAGATATGGCGCACTCTATGATGAGTACTACTGAGTTACCTGTTTCCTTTTGGTGTTATGCACTTGAGAAGCTGCATACCTATTGAATGGGGTTCCGTCTAAATCAGGGCCTACCACTACATATGAGATATGGTGTGGGAAGAGACCATGTCTTAAACGAGTTAAGATATGGGGTTGTCCGGCCTATGTTGAAAGGCAGAATCCGGACAAGCTCGAGGCAAGGTCAGTTTTGTACAAGTTTGTTAGGATATCCCGAACATTTGCGAGGGAATATTTTCTACCAAACTGAGGAGCAAAATGTGTTTTGTTTCTCAGCATGCCACCTTTTTAGAAAAGGAATTTCTTGTGAAGAAATTTATGGACATGAGGTAGAACTGGAAGTTGTTCCAGCCTGACAAACTAACAGCTGATGATTTGGAGAAACTAAAGGATTCAATAGTCTCCAATGACCTTCAGCCTCTCCACGAATCTGGTAGGGTTCTTCATCCACTTGAGAGATACTACAGTATTCTCGGTGACAGTGGGAGCGAGGATTGCATCATGGTTGATGATGGCCCAATTAGATTTAGGCAGGCCATCACGAGTGGCGACTCTGTGAAAAGGCTGAATGCTATACGATCAAAGATGGAATCCATATACGCCAACAAAGTATGACTTTGAATGTTGCATCCGAAGGGGTAAAACCCATCGGGAGCAAGTGGACCTTGAGAAGAATCTTCATGTAGATGGAAAAGTTGAGACTTTAAAAGCTGTGCTTAAGTCCATCCGGATCAACGTAGGCATCTTGGAGTTGGAACATCTGTTTTGATGTGAGAGTCAAAGAGTTTGACTTCATCAAAATGGTAGATGAACCTTGTATATACAAGAAGGTTGTAGAGAGTAAGGTTGTCTTCCACGTATTGTACGTAGATGACATACTCTTGATAGGAAATGGTTTCCTCTGCTACACTCGGTCAAGCTCCTCTTATCACGGGGATTCTCCATGGAAGATCTGGATGATACCTACTACATCTCGTGGATTATGATCTATGGTGATAGATCTAAGTGGATGCTGGGAGTGTCCCAAATCCAGGTACATTAACACCATAATAAAGGGGTTTAGTATGGAGGATTCTAAGCGTGGTGGTTCGCCCACTTACTAAGGAACCACTCTTTCCAAAAAGAAGTCTTCCGAGACTGATTTGGAGAGAGCTCGCGTGCAAGGGATATCCTATGCTTCGGCAGTAGGCTCTATCAGAGTATGCGATATTATGTACCAGACTAGATGTAGATGACTCATTAGGTGTAGTGATTAGGAATCAATCGGATCTTGGGAGAATCACTAGAAAGCTGTGGAGGACATTCTTAAGTACTTGAGAAGCACTAAAAGAAAGTCTTGGTTCGAGATTCCACAGTGATAAGGTCGACTGAGAGTGAGTCACAGGCATTGTTTTTACCCTCAGTGCAGGGACGGTATGTTGGAAGAGTTCCAAGCTAGATACCGTGGCATACTAGACGATAAAGGCTGAATATATTGCTACCAATGATGCTGCCAAAGTGGCTGTCTGGGCATTTCTTGTTCATGAGATGAACAAGGTTCTTACCATTGAGCGTCCAATAACTGTTATTGAGACAACAATGGAGTTGTGGCTTTGGCCTAGGAACACCGATCCCATCAGCGTTCCAGACAAATTCTGAAGCAAGTATCACCTGATCAGGGAGATGGTTGATTTCCAAGGAATCGAGGTAAGGAGAGTAGACGCGGAGGATAACACAGCGGATCGACTCACAAAGGCTTTACCCTTAGAGAGACTTCTATGGGATGGTTGAGTATGAAATACTACAACCACTGCTATAATCTTGGGTATTGGATACTACAACAGATGGCCTTAGTGCAAGTGGGAGATTGTTAGTTATATGTATGCCCGCCATTTCTGTACATGCGATGTATATTGTAGTGGATGCTTGGACATATATAGGGAGGGCTTTCTTGCTCGATATGATAGTATGCTATCTTGTTGCCCTTTATCTTAACATGTATACTTATTGTCTCTCTATTACATGTTGATAAAGCCCTTAGGATGAGTACTTGACTACCAGGACTATGATGTAGATCATACTAGTGGGGACATGGTAGTCGGTAAGTACATCCTTCAAATGTTCCTAGTCGTGGGAGTATCGAGACAGGGTATCGATACTCCAGAGTAGACTAGCGTATACGCTTCTCGACCCATGTGATGGGCGATGGATGATCCCATATCCATTGGTGTTTGACATTAGAGAAGGTATACGGGTGCTCAGTGGAGACTGGGTATACTGAAAGGACTCGCCGAGAACTCCTAGATGGTATTATACCTATCGTCGGATAGCAGTTCTCTGGTGACACTGGTACAAGTTAGTCTGTAGACCCGAGATCGTCATAGTGTCTTGTGTGATTCCCACTGTTCTTTGATTTCCACCATACCATGGTCAAGAGATCGTGCAAAAAGGTGGTTTTTGGGTACAGTCCCGAGTCACATGGAGGTAATGAGCGAGAGGAGGGGTTTCGTCTCTCCCGGTATTGGGACTTGATGTTGCGCTATGCTCGATTGGCCATAACAGGAAATCCCTGGCCAGGGTTGCTGAGATTTACTGCTAAGTGTTATCAGTAGGTTCTCGAACCGTTATGGACCTTGCATCGGCATAACTTATCAAGCTATTGGGGTTTGACGTTATACCACCCCCAGGCTGTGATATACGACATATCAGACGAAGAGACCAGACTGTATGGTAGTGTTACTGATTAGATTCGCAGGAGTACGAGCTGGCTTGCTTGTTGATCTTCTAATCGCTCAATACCCGGATGGCCATTACGTTTAGCAGACCTCTTGCGGCTTGTGGGTGTTTGATATGATCATCACCTACTGCCGGCGTATTGACGAGTCTTTAGAGTCCTACACAGAGGTTTTTTGGATCAAGCGAAATGGAGTAGGAGCACATATGTGATATGTGCGGGACCGAGATTAATGCGATATGTGATACCGCATTCTATTCTCACGACTTGTGACATTGGTCGGTTATATGTGATATAGCCAGGTTATCGGATCAAGTGTTGATTCGATAAGTTGTTGCATTTGATATTAGTCGGTTATACACACTATAGCCGGATTATTAAATCAAGTGTTGATTTAATAATTTAATGTAGAATTATATATTTGATATATTAAATTACATTAATTAATATTAGCTCACTTAAAGCTTTTCTTTTTCTAACATTTGATACACTAAACATATATGTGATATATGTTAATTGTTTTCTTTGCACACAAAATATATATGTGATATATATTGTTGTGTCATGCTAGGTTACACATGCAACATGTTAGTATGAGACTCACACCATTCTAGGTTAAAGTTAGGGTTTTATTTGTTTTAAGTAATTCAAACACTTGGATAATGAGTCATGGTTCAAAGCTTGTAGAAGCTTGTAGGTTTCATTGACCAAGTCCACTTGTTTGTCTAGCTTAAGATATTTGTTAATCCAACCCTTAGCTCATAGCTATGGTTTAGTCTCTACAAGGGTTGAGCATGACATTAACTCACCATGGTTGCATTTCTAACCTCACATGAATTATTCATTCATCACTTCATCATTTTTATCTTCATCTTCCTCTTAAAAGCTCACTAGCTTTTGATCAAGTGATGGAATTGAGTGAGAAAATGAAAACTAAAATGAGCAAAATTCCTACTTCAACATCCTCTACTACTTGCCATTTAGTATAGGGTGTTTTCTTCACTAATTCCATAATTAGTGAAGGGGTAGCTTGGGTTAGTGTCTCCTCGACGTAGATCATCTTCGGTCTCGAAGACTTCGATGCAAGCTTGTTCGTTTCTTCATGGGAGCCTCTCTAGAGTCCGGGAGTTCGTGATTGCAGCGAACGGACTACTATCTGGAGCTATTGAAGTGAAGGACCGGTCTACAAAGGTTGTATTCCTTGTTCACTTTAGATGTAAAGTGTTTGCATAATGTTTCGTCGGATTTTCTAGTAGCGATTCTAGAGTTAGGGTTTACTGGAATGGCAAATTTTAAAAATATGGCATGGATGATACCTCTCGAAAACTTGCTGCCGCGCTTGGCAACCCTGCAGGCGATTGCTAGGAGCTTCGGCAGTGGCTCAGTGTCGACAAAGCGACGATGGAGCTCAGGCTTGGATGCTGGAGTTGGATCTAGGCTTAATCGTGGCTGCTCACGTTTCGTTGGGCATGGCGTGAGGTACGGGTGTAGAGGCCTGTGATGGAAGGTGAGAGAGGAGGTTGGAGGAGTTGGGGTGACGATGGTGTGAGGGGGTCAGTCGGCGACGTGTGCGGGGGAGGTAGGGTATGAGGGAGAATGAGAGAATGAGAGATTTTGAGAGAGGAATAAGAATTAATAGGATTAATGGGTAATAAAAACTTGGTTTAATGGGATTTATGAGTGGGATTTTGGTTTTGATTAAGGGAATTCAAAAAAAAATTGAATAAGAAGTAGCTGTTGATGGAGAAGAGAAGAAAGAGTTTGGTTTTGAAATCGGTTAAGAAAACATCCCAATTAATTATCATTAATAACAATTAATAATAATTAACACTAGATTAATAGCCATTACTCCAAATCAATAACCGGAGAGAATTAATAGGAAAGGAAAAGAAGAAGGTCTTGGGCCTATTGAGTGTTAGGCTTTAAAAAATTAAAATTGAAATGGGTTTAAATAAAAGAGAGTTGGGTTTAGAAGAAAAGAAAAGAAAATAAATGGAAATAAAATGAGGGAAAAATGAATGGGATTTGGGGTGAAAAGAAAAGAAACAATTATAAGGAAAAATAAATCTCGAAGTGAAAGACGGATTCCGAATATTTAACAAGTACCCGTATTTCAGGAGAATACGGTATTTAAATATATACAAAGTTATAAGAATATGAGGGTCGTTACATGATATGACTACAATCATGACAAGAAAATATCTCACCCAAAATATTCAGTGCCACAAAATATCTCACAAGAAATATCTAAGTCAAAGAGTCAAACCAAGTCAAGTGGTCAAACCAAGTCAAGTAGCCATACCAAAATTACCATTTACAAAAATAACAAATACTTTCCTCCACCTCATAATTGTTTTAATCAAGTCAATGGTCAAAACTCTAATGAGATGTCTCGTTCTATAACAATCTTGAGTAATTACAAGAATGCCCCCTCTCATCCGTATATACATACCCGCATCCGTGTTCCGAGAAACACGAATACAAAGAGACGAAACTGATCCACAATATAATACTAGATCCGGCTTAAACCAAATCCCACTAGTAATATCCGCTCGAACATCATACGCGTACAAGTGCACGTATGCGATTGAAGCCCTGCCGTAAAACCATACGGCCTCTACATCTTTCGCCCGATGCAGGGAAACTCTCTGTGTGCAACTCTAAAGATTCAACAGTACACTGGCAGTGGGTTTAACCATAAGCCGCAAGCGGTACTAGCTGCATGTAACGACTACCCAGGTATTTGTCGATAAGAAGGCCTATGTGGAAACCCATCCGAACTCCTACTGAGCCTGAATGTGACAATCTCCGTACAGTCCGGTCTGTTCGTCTAAGAGTATCGAATATCGGGCCTAGGGGGAAGTAACCGTCAGACCCCTAATAGCGCAATAAGTCATGCCGGAGTGTAGCCCAAAACACCCTGAGAAACTACTGGAATACCTACTAGTAAATCTCGCTTGCCATGGACAGGGACTTTGTGTAATGGATCTCTAAACACAGTGCGATATCAACCCCTAATACCGGGAGAGACAAAGCTTATCTAACCGCCACTGCCTCCAAGTTCTTCAGGACTGCACCCAACTACTACCTGTTTGCACGACTCCTTTGAGCCGTGGTAGGGTAGTAATCAAAGTACAGTGGGAACACACTCGAGGCGAAGTAGCAGTGTCAAGTCGACGGACTAAACTGTACTCATATCACCTGGGAACTTCTACCCAACGATAGGTATAATACCCACCAGCAGTCCCCGACGAGTCATGTTCAGTGTACTTATAATCTAATGAGCACTTGCATACTATCTCCAGTATGGCGTACTAATGGCTGTGCGACAGACCATCTCCCATGCTGGGATGAGAAGCGTATACACTAGTCTACTCTTGAGTATCGATGCCCCGTCTTGATAGTCCTGCGACTAGGGACTTATATAAGGATGTGCTTATAGATTACCCAGCCCCAACTAGTGTGACTGCCATCACAACGCTGGTAATCAAGTAAAGATCCTAAGGGCTCTGCCAATATGTATAAGCGATATGCTAAAAGAAACATATGCATATATTGAGGCCGAAACAAACCAAGTAGCATACTACCATTTTGAGCAAGACTATCAATACAACTGTGAATATCCCAAGCTTCCATTAAGTAATATACAAACCAGTATGATACAATAATGGCCTCTAGGGCATATACATTAACAATCTCCCACTTGCTCTAAGGCCATGTATTGGCATATCGTAAACCTATCATCTCGATTAGCCTCTCAAACTGTGTGTGAGGGATGGCCTTCGTGAGTGGATCAACAGTGTTATTCTCCGGATCTACTCTCCTCATCTCGATCTCCTGACGATCAACGATCTCCCTAATCAGGTGGTAACGCCTCAAAATGTGTGTGGACTTTTGATGGGACCTGGGTTTCTTCGCTAAGGCTAGAGCGCCATTGTTGTCGCAATATAGAGGTATTGGATCTACAATGGAAGGAACCACCTGAAGTTCTGTCAAGAACTTCCTCATCCAGACTGCTTCCTTCGCGGCGTCACAAGCAGCTATGTACTCCGCTTCCATCGTCGAGTCAGCAACGGTGTCCTGTTTGGAGCTCTTCTAACACACCGCCCTTCTATTGAGGGTAAAGACATAACCTGAAATGGACTTGGAGTCATCCTTATCACTCTGGAAGCTGGAGTCAGCAAAGGCCTCGATTTGGAGGTCTTTTCCGCCATACACCAAGAACATCTCCTTCGTCCTTCTCAGGTACTTGAGAATGTTCTTTACTGCTATCCAGTGCTTCTCCCCTAGGTTTGACTGATAATAGTTTACCACGCTCAGTGTGTAAGTTACATCTGGTCTGGTACACAACATCGCATACATTATAGAGCTTACCGCAGAAGTGTAGGGTATAGATGTCATGCGAGCCCTTTCCAAATCAGTCTTGGGAGACATCTCTTTGGAGAGGGTGATTCCGTGACAAGCCGGTAGATTATCGCACTTTGAATCTTCCATACTAAATATTTTTAGTATGGTGTTGATGTACCTGGACTGCGAAAGTCCCAACATCCTCTTAGATCTATCATGATAGATCTGGATCCCCAGAATGTAGGAGGCATCACCCAGGTCTTTCATGGAGAACCTCTGTGACAAGAATTCTTTGACTGATTGTAGCATAGGAATGTCATTTCCTAATAAGAGAATATCATCCACGTACAAGATGAGGAATACCACAGCTCCCGCTACAATCTTACTATATATGCATGGTTCATCTGGATTTTTGATAAGTCGAATTCTTTGACCGTCTCATCAAAACAGATGTTCCAACTCCGCGATGCCTGCTTTAGTCCATAAATGGACTTAAGCAACTTGCACACTTTCCCACTGCTCCCACTTTGAATGAAACCCTCTGGCTGATCCATATAGATGCACTCATCCAAATTTCCATTTAGAAAAGCTGTCTTTACGTCCATCTTCAGATCTCATAATCGTGGAAGGCAGCAATAGCAAGAAGGATCCGAATGGATTTGAGCATAGTCACTGGAGAAAAGATTTCATCATAGTCCAAACCAGGTCTTTGAAGAAAACCTTTTGTAACAAGTCTAGACTTATAGGTTTCAACCTGTCCATCTACACCAATCTTCTTTCTGAAGATCCATTTGCAGCCTACGGGTTTTACCCCTTCTGGAGCAATGTCCAATGTCCATACTTTGTTGGAGTACATGGACTCTATCTCGGTCCGCATTGCATCTAGCCATTTTACCGAGTCTCTGCTCTGAATGACTTGTTGGAAGTTAGTTGGCTCATCATCGTCGATGATGCAATCCTCTTGATCCCTGTCTATGAGAAAACCGTAGTATCTCTCGGGAGGATGAGACAGCCTACTAGTTTTACGGAGTGGCGTGGGGACGTCCGGTTCTTTTGAAACCTCTGGTTCTACCTGTAGGGTGTTTTTCGTCACCCCATTGAGATGGGAATACGCGCGCGCTGGTCAGGCGTACTACAGATTCCCCCTTCCTAGGGTAGGCTGGGGTTTAATGATTGTGGGGATCCGAATCTTCGGCAGCCGCGGACTAAGCTGCCGTTAATTACCCCTCGCTTTTGGAGCGAGAGAACCTCCGATTGACGGGTTAAACTGGTCATGCGAACTCAATATGCAGTGTACGTGTGTTGTTGTTTTGAAAGGGGGGTTTGGATATATCGGGAGCCCCGCAGAGTTTTTACAGGGGTCCCGCTACCCGGATAGTGGGCTGGGGGTCCAGGGGGCTAGCAGCCCCCTTGCGGGGTGCGGGACAGTGCCCCGACCCAAAAATTTTTAGGAGGGATAGTGTTGAAGAGTATGTGTGTGTGTGTGTGTGTGTATATATAACTATATATATGTATATATATATATATAAATACATAAAAGGGAAAGGGCATCCAAAGGATGCGTGGGGGCCAGTGCCTCGCGTGCATGGCACGCAGGCGCTAGGCGCTAACGCACTAGGTGCTGGGCATGAGCGCTCTAGGCGCTGGGCGCACCACGTGTCGGCATGTGGGCGCAAGCGCACTGGGCGCTAGCGTGCCACGTGCTCAGCATGTAGGCGCAAGCGCACTGGGCGCTAGGCGCACCACGTGTCAGCACGTGGGCGCAAGCGCACTGGGCGCTAGCGCACTACGTGCTCGGCACGTGGGCGCACCACGTGTCGGCACATGGGCACAAGCACACTGGGCGCTAGCGCACCACGTGCTCGGCACGTGAGCGCAAGCGCACTGGCGCTGGGCGCACCACGTGTCGGCACGCGGGCGCAAGCGCACTGGGTGCAAGCGCACCACGTGCTCGGCACGTGGGCGCAAGTGCCCTGGGCGCTGGGCGCACCACATGTCGGCACGTGGGGGCAAGCGCCCTGGGCGCTGGGCGCTAGGCTCCAAACAGAAAGGGGACTTCGGTCCTTGCACTGGGAGCTGTGCTTCCGATTTGTGGAGTTAAACTCCTAAAAGGTTTTAGAAGTGATCGAATGGAGGCTGCTTTGTTTCTCTCTTTGGCTCTGGATCTCCCCCAGACGAGATTTTTTTGGAGATGGGTCTCCTCCTTCCTCCTCTATTGTTAGGATCTTGAAGATCAAGAGACGTGAGATTCAAAAATCTCTCCTTTCTGAGATCTTATGGCAGATCTGAGTTCCCCTTTATGGGTTTTGTGGTGGAAAACTACTTAGTTTTTGAAAAGAAAGAGTAAAACTCTTGATTTAATTCAAAACAAATGAGAAGGTTTAGAACCTTGGAGAAGGAGCAGGAGGCACAAAAGAACCCTAGTTTTTGGGGAAATGAAAAGTCTATTCTTTATTCATCATCATGTTGCCTTTTATAGGCTTACATATTTACATATAGCCCCTTGGGCTTCACAAAATGGCATTTTGCCTATCCCATGGCTCATGTGCCATTTCATTTTTGCACATAAGCCATGAGCATACAAAATATTGGCTTTATGCCCATTTTGCATACATTCATGTATATAAAAAATTAAATAAAAATTATTTATTACATGATTTTGGTGTTGGCATGGGGAGGCTGGCCGCGGGCTCGACTTGGGCATGGGCCCGCTTGACCTGGGCTTGGGCCCGCTAGACCTGGGGGGTTAACCTTGACTTTGACTCGGTCAACCGGGGTGCAAATTTTTACCCCAACAAATTGGCCCCCATCAATAAATGCACACAACATATGTAGTTCGTGTGCATGAAATTGATGGATCTTCTTTTGCATGGAGGCGACTTGCTTTGGTCCGCGTCTCCAAGACGGAGTGTCCGTGGTAGACGTTTCCCTGGCCCGGAGTGATCTGGTTCCTGCTTTGTAGGAAGCCTGCACTGCCCTTTTTGCAACATGGACGGTCGACGCTCTAACCCGAAGCGATTTGGTTCCCAATTTGTAGGAAGCCTGCACTGCCCTTTTTACGACCTGGACGGTCGACGCTCTGATCCGGAGCGATTTGGGTTACCGATTTATGGGGAGCCTGCACTGCCCTTTTTACGACATTGACGGTCGACGCTCTGATCCGGAGCGATTTAGGTTCCCGATTTGTAGGGAGCCTACACTGCTGTTTTTACGACATGGACGGTCGACGCTCTGATCCGGAGCGATTTGGGTTCCCGATTTGTGGGAAGCCTGCACTGCCGTTTTTGCGACATGGACGGTCGACACTCTGATCCGGAGCGATTTGGGTTCCCGATTTGTGGGGAGCCTGCACTGCCGTTTTTGTGACATGGACGGTCGACGCTCTGATCCGGAGCGATTTGGGTTCCCGATTTGTGGGGAGCCTGCACTGCCCTTTTTACGACATGGACGGTCGACGCTCTGATCCGGAGCGATTTGGTTTCCTGATTTGTGGGAAGCCTGCACTGCCGTTTTTGCGACATGGATGGTCGACGATCTGATCCGGAGCGATTTGGGTTCCCGATTTGTGGGGAGCCTGCACTGCCCTTTTTACGACATGGACGGTCGACGCTTGACGCGTCTCTAAGACGGAGTGTCCGTGGTTGACGTTTCCCTGGCCCGAAGCGATTTGGGTTCCCGATTTGTGGGGAGCCTGCACTGCCCTTTTTGCGACATGGACAGTCGAACGCTCTGATTCGGAGCGATTTGGGTTCCCGATTTGTGGGGAGCCTGTACTGCCCTTTTTACGACATGGACGGTCGACGCTTGATGCGTCTCCGAGACAAAGTGTCCGTGGTAGACGTTTCCCTGGCCCGGAGCGATTTGGGTTCCCGATTTGTGGGGAGCCTGCACTGCCTTTTTTGCGACATGGACGGTCGACGCTCTGACCTGATCCAACTATCATTGTATGATGACATAGATGGAATTCACTCTAGTCACCACACTCCAGAAGGTATGCTAAATTTGCAAGTTTCCTGTATATTTGAAACTCTCGATGTGGTTTTTTCACCTAACGGTTTATGACCTTGACAATGCCAACATATCATAAGCCGCTAGTCAAGTTCGGCCTGTCATTATCTTGATTAATTTAGACCCACCCGCATAACCCTTGACAATGCCAAGGATAGTTATGCGACTGTCCTAAATAATCGGCAACGAAGCTACAAACAAGTATTACCCAGCTATCGATCACTACGCCTTGACAAGGCCAAAATACACAGCACGAATACTAAGTAATATTTGTAAGAAATGACGGAGGGCTACGGCTGGGCTTTTGGCGAAAAACCCTTTAACGTAATGAACTTGATATCGTTGAAGGAACCTGAGCAGTTTTGAAAAGGAGTGGTTTAGGCTCCATGTTCATATGATAATTTTGCATTATTATATTCCCCATTCTTAATAATTTTACAAATAAATAGGTGCTTTTGATCCATGTCTGCTAAATAGTTGCAGGTTACAGGTTCTCGGAACAACACAGTGAAAATTATTAAAAAAACGCTACAAAAGTGAGACTACGACCAACAAATAGAAGAATCTATATGATGTCGCCTACAGTTTAATGAACAAATGAAGATCAATGAACAGTTCGATTGCACAAAGTACGACGGCAGCATAAGATTCAAGACTTCAACATGAAACGATCGGTAAAAGTCCACAACATTCTGCACTGTGGAAATCTAGAAGCAACTAGAAGACATTCTGAGAAACCAAGTGAAGAAAAAAGATGCAAAAAGAAACTTGAAGCAACACAGAAGAAATGATCCCAAGAACCCATCAAATGGCCGCAGAACCGCGGCCCAACAAGGCATTCCGCCGCGGATCCGCGGCCGTGCTGTGCACGTGTCGGTGGGAGTCGGTGCGTTGACCTGGCTTCTCAGAGTAGTTTTGTAATTGTAGATGCGGATCAAATGTAAACCCTAGGGTTTCTATTATCTATAAATAGAAAGCCTACAGCTCTTTTTGGAGCATACCTCTTTTAATTCCTAATTTAAATTCTTCATTCCTTGTAATCGTTCAAAGAGTGCATCAATAAAAAGTAAGTTTTTTATCTTGAATTTCTTATCTGCAATTTTATTTCTCTGCAATTTTTTATCTGTCGTAGTTATTTTTCGCACGTTAATTAGGTTATTAAAAGAAAAATAAAAAAAATGAATTCCTTGGTTAATTCCCTAATGAGTGAGTAGTTCTTCACCTGTTAGGGTTAGGTTTGGGGAAGGTTTGAGAGATAAAAATTTCTTACTCTTTTCTTGCCCGTTCAATATTTTAAAAATAGGACTTTATGCAAATCAACCACTACCGTTCCTCACTACGGCACCCTATCCCACGAGATAGCGATCATTCCCTAGTTAGACCGTTTGTGATTGATTTTCATAGAGGTTAGGGATAAGAATTAAGAAAGGACAGACAAGGGCCAAAAGGAAGAAACGAAGTTTCTTCCTGATCGTGCTAATCTCCTTTGTTAATTATTACCTTAACACCTAAGATCTTAATTAGGGCAAAGAAAGCGGTTAGAAAATTAACTTTCCAAACTAAACCTGATCCTAACCCTAGCAAGATTTTAAATCCAAATCAAATTCAAATTCAGTTTTTATAAAAATCAAAACCTACCACAAATAGGAATTGACTCGTTAGAACATTAAGAAAAGACACGTTTTCCCTTTGGACAGACCCGTACTTAACCGGCTAGCTACCAAGCGACACCGTTCTTGATTGCGGTAACTCTTAATTCTTTGATTTCAAAATGCATACGCTAAACTTAATACCAATCAAATGGCGCCGTTGTCAGGGATAGCGGTAGTTATTTTCTTTTTGTAATTTCGGGTTAGTTAAAAATTGAAAAAATCATAAAAACTAAAAAATATAAACTATAAAAATATCATTTTGTTATTTTTTGAAGAGTTTTTGTGCGAATTGTGCAGGAACGGAAAAACGGACTGATTCAGATCTGGAGCAAGCTCGGTGAACAAATCCAGAAATAGAAGATCTGAACAGACACATGAGAATAAAAACAGTAAACAGAAAGATTTTGGCAATCTAAAGCAACCATCACACCGCGGAACCGCGGTTTTAGGCAGCATTTGGCGGCTGATCCGTGGCCTTTTGCTGACATCAGCAATCCAATTTTTCTGTAAGTATTCTTTACCTCCTCTGTAACCTCCTGATATCAACCGAAAAATTTTCCTGCAGGGTTCTTTGCGCAAATCTTCTCCCCCTGCAATAAATTGTTTTTGTACGGGATTCTTTGCGTTGCCAAATAAAAAATTTCGCAAGTGTTTTAGATTTTGTGTGTTAACTGCTTTGCATAATTAAAACGGACTTTTAAGGGGCTATAACACCAATCCAGATTGGGTGGGGATTTCATTACCCTTCCTAGGACCCCAAAAATCACAAAAAGTATTTTGCATCAACCCTCGAGTTAATTAAAAAATATTAGACTCAGCCAAAAAGGACTGTCGTGCTCATTAGGACAAAGGAAAGGTTGTAGGCATCGGTCGTTTATCTAAACCTGACTTTGTGGTGCCTAGGCTAAACAAGTGGGAAAGGTAATTTTAAAAGGCCCGCCTCACGGTGATTCGTGAGCCGATCCCTCCTTTCTTTACTTGTGCTTACCTGGCCACAATTGGCGGTGAAGAGGCGATTTGAGGATCTCATAACTTGCCCTTTGGAATAGTTAGGAGCAGTCTAGTTGACTCAGGAGACCCTAGCTCTAGGCTTGATTGTGCATATTGTGATTGCTTGAAAGTGTGTCTAAGCTCCTTAGAAAAATCTCTAGCAAAACTCCTTATAAAAAAAAGCCACAAAACAAAAAATTTTACAAAAACTTGCCATTTTGTCGCTAGAAATCCATTGGAGCCACTTTCTCTCATTGACGTTTTCTTACCCCCACCTTCTATTTTTACTTTTTGACTACACTACACCTCGTTAGTGTATGTCCGGTTGGATTAGGGACACTAGCGTCCGTTTAGTCCGTGTCTCATTAGTACCTACTGACGACGCTTTCGACTCCGAAGTCAAAATTCCCTCCACTTCTTTACCTTCATCTTCAAATTCATCATCTTCTAAGGAGATGTCGGGATTCAATCCTAACAATCCTTTACCTCCTGTCGAAGCGCCCCAACGAATCGCGCTCCAGGATCTTTTCTATCCCGTCCGCACAGCACTTCCCACTTGCCTTTCACTTCCACCGGCTAATGGGGATAACTTTGAAATTAAACCCCACTTCATCAATATGTTGCCCAAATTTCACGGGCTGGAATCCGAAGATGCCTACATCTTCATTAAAAAATTCCAGAATGTTTGCGCAATGATGAAGACCACACAACTTTCTGATGATGCTATAAGGCTACGTGTCAGTCCATTCACTTTATGTGACCTAGCTGAAAAATGGCTATATAGCACAGCATCACACTCCATACAAAATTAGGAAGAGTTTGTTAAGGATTTTCTAAAAAAGTTTTACCCACACCAAAAGACCGCGAGAATTCGAAATGAAATTATTCAATTTTCCCAGCTTCCTTCCAAACCTTTTTGGAAGTGTTTCGAAAGATTTAAGGACCTTCTTGTTCAGTGCCCTCACCACGGTATCGAGAATTGGCAACTTTGCCAAACTTTATACGAAGGACTGAACCCAGCAACTAAGCAGTTGTTGGAAACCATTTGTCAAGGTCACTTTCTTACAAAATCAAGTGAGGAAGCTTGGCAATTTCTCGACGATCTTGCTTGACAAACACTTCAGTGGGAAAGCACTAAGACCACTTCATTTACTTTATCAGGTCAGTCTAGGACAGGCATACATCAACTTGATATGTCGATTGCAATGAAGGCCAAAATGGCTGCACTCACGAAAAAGCTAGAAGCAATTGAGAGCAAATTCTCATCGCCTTCTCCTGCCCCAGCTTTACCCACTCGCACTATTTGCGCTTGTTGTTCGGATCCGTCCCATTTAACCGAAATGTGTCCTTACAACCCACCTGTTCAAGGACAAGATCGAGTCAATGCTTCCTTTCAGCAAAGACAAAGGAATGATCCATACTCTTCAACTTATAATCTAGGTTGGAAGAGCCACCTAAATTTTTCTTGGAATCAAAATCAACAACAATTCCAATTCCAGGGCAATAACAATTTTCAAAGGCCTCCTCCACAACAACAAGCCCCTCAACAAACTCAATATCAGCAACCTTTCCAACCCCAACATTACCAAAACCAAATGAACAACTTTGTACCAAACAACTCTTATCCTCAAAACAATTTTGTTCAGCCGAATAACGATAAGGTTTCCTCGCTAGAACAAAGTCTGGATGCGTTTTTAAAACAATCTATGCAATCTTCAGCCAGCATCCAATCGTCCATTCAGTCTTTGGTGCAACACAGTTCTTCACATGATCAGAGCATCAAAGCAATTGAAGCCCAAATTGCACAACTGAATGCTGCTTAAGCGAGCGAGAGAAGGGAAACTTCCATCTCAACCACTGCCAAATCCCGGTCACACACAAAATATATATGTTGCTCATGAGCAACAAAATCATAATGTGAGTGCCGTGACTACATTGAGATCTGGAAAGGTATTGCACAACAACGTTGGTAATAATGATGACACCCCGGCCGTCGCTTCTTCTTCTTCTTCTTCATCTTCTTCAGAGCCTGTTCTTCATTCTTCACAAGGCTCTACTTCTACTAATTCGAACGGACCCACATCTCACTCCACGAAAACACCAACACTGCGATCTGTTCCAACTCCGCAATCTACTCTACAAACATTAGACTCAACAAATTTTCAAAATGTTCCATTTCCAAACAGGTTGAGATCCAATAAACAAACTCCACAAATGAAGAAGATTGTGGAGTTATTCAAACAAGTTAGCATTAACATACCTCTCTTGGATGCAATCCAACATGTCCCTTCTTACGTCAAAATCTTAAAGGACTTATGCACCAAGAAGAGGAAGTCGCGGGTACCCAAGAAAGTATTCGTGGCTAGTGCAGTAAGTGATGCTCTTACCCAACCTTTACCCCAGAAACGTAAGGACCCTGACTTTCCTACAATTTCAATAACAATTAGGGATAAGAACATCAATCACACACTTTTAGATTTTAGTGCCAGTGTTAATTTGCTTCCCTATTCAGTGTATGAACAATTAGGCGTTGGAGAGCTGAAACCCACACATTGTACTCTCCAAATGGCCGACCGATCCATCACCCATCCTAGGGGTGAGTTAGAAGATGTGTTAATTAAAGTAGGGGACTTTATTTTCCCTGTTGATTTCATTGTTATGGACACACAGCCTGTGGCTAACCCCCGGAGTCAAATTCCGGTGATACTTGGTCGACCATTCCTTGCAACTTCTAATGCGGTTATCAATTGTCGAAATGGTTCGATGAACCTATCTATTGGAAATATGACAATTGAACTCAACATTTTTAAGTTGGAGAATCAGCCCTCTGAGCCGAATGCTAATATACTTGATGTTTGCTCGATCCAAGAGATTACGCAGGAGGACTGTGAGCTCGAAAAATTTCTGTTCGATCACAGCAGTTTTGACGCCACTAGTGCATTCCTCCTTGAATCTGACACAGTTTTCACACCCGATAATGATTACGAGTGTTTCACTTTTTCGAATGATTTTAAAGACTCACCACCCGAGTTTGAGTCCTTTGATTTTTCAGATGAGTTAGCTGAACCATCCGACTCGGTTGCTTACACTCGCTTTGAACCATTGTTGGAATCCTTCGAGTTCGAAACAGTTTCACCAATTTTACCTTCAATTTTTTCACCTCCAAAACTCTAACTCAAGCTATTGCCCTCTCACCTTAAATATGTTTACTTAGGTGAGAATGAGACCCTTCCTGTTATCATATCGGCCTCTCTAGCCCTAGAGCAAGAGAAAGCCCTTTTAATGGTCTTACAAAATAATCGGCAAGCTTTTGGCTGGACTATGGCGGATATCAAGGGGATTAGTCCCCTCATAATTGAACATCATATACATATGATGGATGATGCCAAGCCAGTAAGGGATCTACAGAGATGCCTCAACCCTATAATGAAGGAGGCTATTAAAAAGGAGATTGTAAAATGTCTAGATAGTGGTATCATTTACCCTATCTCTGATAGCCAGTGGGTTAGCCCTATTCACGTTGTCCCAAAGAAATCGGGCATAACGATCATAACTAATGAGGCGAATGAGTTAATACCTACTCGCACCCAAACTGGGTAGCGAGTTTGCATTGACTGTAGAAAACTCAACGCCGCAACACGGAAAGACCACTTTCCATTACCTTTTATTGACCAAATGCTAGAACGATTGGCTGGGCATGAATTTTACTGCTTTTTGGATGGCTACTCCGGCTATAATCAAGTTCCTATCGCCGAAAACAACCAAGAAAAGACCACATTTACTTGTCCCTTCGGTACATTCGCTTACCATCGCATGCCTTTTGGGTTATGCAATGCACCCGCTACTTTCCAGCGGTGTATGATGGGCATCTTTTCAGACATGGTGGAAAATTTTTTGGAGATTTTTATGGATGATTTCTCCATTTTCGGCGACTCCTTTGATGATTGCTTGCTACACTTAGACGCAGTTCTTACCCGTTGTAGGGATAAGAACCTCACTTTAAATTGGGATAAATACCACTTTATGGTACGAAAAGGTATTGTCTTAGGGCATATCATCTCGCAAAACGGCATTGAGGTTGATAAAGCTAAGATTGAAGTCATTTCCAATCTTCCTCCTCCCAAATGCGTCAAAGACATCCGAGCCTTCCTTGGCCATGCCGGTTTCTATAGACGGTTCATCAAGGATTTTAGCAAGATAGCTAGACCCTTGACTCTTTTGTTGGCCAAGGACACCACTTTTGATTTTGACTCAACCTGCATGAAGGCGTTCGAGTCATTGAAAAACTCACTCATTTCTGCTCCCATTCTTTCATCTCCTGACTGGTCGCATCCATTTGAGATTATGTGCGATGCATCTGATTTTGCCATTGGTGCTGTCCTTAGACAACACATAAATAAGATGCCGCACGTAATTTATTACGCTAGCCGAACATTAAACGAGGCCGAATTAAATTACACAACAACTGAAAAAGAATTCTTAGCTGTTGTGTTTGCACTAGAAAAATTCAGGCCCTATTTAATCGGCTCTCCAGTCATCGTTTACACGGACCACTCAGCTCTTCGCCATCTATTTATGAAGAAGGATGCTAAATCTCGGCTGATACGTTGGATCCTCTTGCTACAAGAGTTTGACCTTGTCATAAGAGACAAGAGAGGATGCGAAAACGTAGTTGCTGACCACCTTTCACGACTCCCTTCTTCGCCTATACTTAAAATTCCTATTAAAGACGTTTTTCCAGATGAGCAACTCTTAACCGTGTCATGCGAACCTTGGTTCGCGGATATCGTAAATTATTTGGCCACTGGACTGATACCAAACAATTGGTTGAATCAGGACAGACTCCGATTCCTGTCCCAAGTAAAACATTTTTTCTGGGATGAACCGTATCTTTTCAAATACTGTTCCTACCAAATCATTCTCCGGTGTGTCCCTGACAACGAGTTTAAGAGCGTGCTGTCATTCTGCCACGATCAAGCGTGTGGCGGGTATTTTGGCCCCAAAAAGACAGCAGAAAAAATCTTGCAGTGTGGTTTCTACTGGCCACGACTTTTTTAAGACGCATACGAATACTGCAAGACATGCTCCCGGTGCCAACACTTGGGCCGGATATCTCGGAGAAATGAAATGCCGCTCCAACCAATTTTAGTTGTTGAAAATTTTATGTTTGGGGGATAGACTTTATGGGACCATTTCCCAACTCTTTTGGGAACATGTATATACTACTTACTGTTGACTATGTTTCCAAATGGGTCGAGACTGTGCCCAGCTGAACTAATGACAACAAGGCCGTCGTTAGATTTCTCAAAGAAAATATTTTTTTCACGGTTTGGGCATCCTCACGCGATTTTCAGTGATAATGGATCTCACTTTTGTAATAGGACTTTCGAGTCCTTAATGTGCAAATACTCCATTACTCACAAACTGTCAACGCCTTATCATCCCCAAACTTGTGGGCAAGCCGAGATCTCTAATCGGCAGATTAAACAGATATTGGAGAAAACGGTTTCCAAAAACCGTAAAGATTGGTCATCAAAACTGACTGATGCACTTTGGGCATTTTGTACTGCCTATAAGACCGATCTTGACATGTCTCCATACAGGCTTGTTTATGGAAAGGCTTTCCACCTTCCAGTGGAAATAGAGCATAAGGCATTTTGGGCAATTAAAGAGTTGAACCTATCTTTAGGAGATGCGGGTAGCAATAGAAAGCTGTAATTGAACGAATTGGACGAGCTGCGGGATGAAGCCTATGAGAACGCAGTAGTTGTTAAAAACCGAACGAAGGTGTTACACGATAAACACCTTATGCGAAAAACTGTCAAACCTGGTCAACAGGTTTTTCTTTATGACACTCGGTTACATTTCCATCCCGGCAATCTCAAATCTCGATAGAAATGGCCATTTTTGGTACGCACCGTATATCCGCACGGTGCGGTCGATCTTGAAAACCCGAAGGACGGTTCACTGTTTAAAGTGAACGGACATCGATTTAAACCGTTCCTCACTGCGGACCCTTCGGAGGAGCTCCTGTTTTTACAGGAGCCGATTTATATTGACTGATCTTCCTCCATCTACCCCTAAATTATCGATTATCTAGCGAAAACATTGTTTCAAACAAGTTTGGGGGTATGTATCATTTGTAATTATATAAAAACAAAATAACATACAAAAATAAAAATTTGAAAAAAAAGAAAAAAAATATTTTGGGGTATTTTTGTAAATTTCCTGATTTAATAAAATAAAAATAATTTTTTTTTATTTTGCAAATAATTTCCTCTTTTTGAGAGGTTTTTTTACAAATAACCAAAACACTCCCCCCTATAAATAAAACCCCGACCCTCTCTGTTTTACAAACCCTAAAAATTTCTCACAGAAAGCCCTAACCGCCACCGCAGATTTTGCAGAAAGATCTCCTCCAGCCGCCACGCATCCGCCACCGAAGGCACGCTCCTGCCGCACATCCGCCGCTACCTGGTGTCGTCACCCTATGATTTTTCAGAGGAGAACCGGCTGAACACGTGCCCGCAAGAATACCCAGCTCCAGCTCGACCGCGAGCGAAGAGGAGCTCACTCCCTTGGAACATGCACGTTTAATGAGAAGAGCCATTAGGGGGATTGACGAGTTGAGGGGGATGATAAGGGAGCATGATCGGCGTCTGATAGAAGTAGAGCAGGGTGTCAGAACCCTGCTAGCTAGGGAGGAACGCTCCCGTTCACGCTCAAGGAGACGGCGAGGGGCCGAGCAGTGAGGGCACTGCTTTTGGTAAGTTTGGGGGAGGCGGTGGTTGTAAATAGTTATCATTGCATTGCATATTTTTAAATTTTTTGTACATATTTTTTCTTTTTCTTTTGCATGTTTAATTCTGCATTGTATCTTTATTAAAAAATTATAAAAATTAAAAAAATCGAAAATTAAAAAATTGAAAAATTGAAAAATGAAATAAAAAATTGAAAAATTTTAAAAAAATTATAAAAATTCAAGTTTGGCCATAATTGACTTAAGTTTAACAAAACGGTTAACTAGTTAGGAAAAACTAGATCCCAAAACTTAGTAAATTAAAAACCCTAAAAAATAATCTTTCTTACAAATTTAACGGTAGAAAATATATGTCCTTGTAATTTATTTAGAAATAGGCAAATTTTGAGTTCACTTCTTGGGCTAAGTCAAAATAAGGGGAGAGTATTGAAATTTTTATTTGAAGTGTAATTCTGAAAAATAATTTCTAAGCTTAAGTCTAAATTCTTAAAATATATACCCTACAACTTGCACAAACACGAACCTTGAAACTTGGAATAGTAGAGAATACCTTGAAATGCTCTTGTCTGAAATCCTTAGGAAAATAAAATTATAAGTGTGAATAAAGAGATATAAAAAAATAAACACTGGTTTTGTAATTACTTAAGGCTACGTAAAATAAAAAATATATAGCGATGGTGCTTTATCACCTAGTGCCATAGACCAACTGGTTTGGGAGTCACTGCTAAAGCCTTAGGTATTACAAGACGAGGAATTACGCCTTAATGCACAAACACATTATATAATCGGTCGTTAGTACCTCAAGAAGTATTAACGGTCGCATGAAGGATGTGTGAGCAATTTCATCTAAAAATTCATCAACTAAAAATACTTTGGACGATGGCCAAGAGTATAATAGCTTGAATTGAATTTCCAAGTGTAGGGGTGATACATACACACACGTAGAGGTATATGATTGGGGTTTGGATGAGAGATAGGAATGAAAAATAGGACTTATATTTTCAGTAGAGATGATAAAAATTCCTAAGTTGAGATGAAACCTTAGAAGGAAAATCCAAAACATGATGAAAGCTAAATAAATTTACAGAACATATACAATCTTAAGTTAAATAATAAGTGAGTGTGAAACATACGGGTTGATAATTTCTAAGTTGAAGATAATGGATTTCTTGCTAGAACACTAAATTGAAAAAATGAAAGTCAATAGGCCAAATTGATCAGATTTTGTAGGTAGTATCCGCTGAAAATCCTCAGGAGACAATACTCCTCCTACTAGAGACACCTAGAGGTTTAACGGCTTGTTGCACGAGCTCAGTGCAATTGCGTTTCCCTGAGAAAGTGAGGTTGGGTTTTTTCGAGAATAAAACTAGTTTTGCTCGGGACGAGCAAAAGATATATTTGGGGGTATTTGTTCATATCATAATTTTGCATTATTATATTCCCCATTCTTAATCATTTTATAAATAAATAGGTGCTTTTGATCCATATCTGCTAAATAGTTGCAGGTTACAGGTTCTCGGAACAATACAGGGAAAATGATGAAAAAACGCTACAAAAGTGAGACTACGACCAACAAATAGAAAAATCTATATGATACCACCTACAGTTTAAGGAACAAATGAAGATCAATGAACAGTTCGATTACACAAAGTACGACGGCAGCACAAGATTCAAGACTTCAACACGAAGCGATCGATAAAAGTCCACAACATTCTGTACTGTGGAAATCTAGAAGAAACTAGAAGACATTCGGAGAAACCAAGTGAAGAAAAAAGATGCAAAAAGCAACTTGAAGCAACACAGAAGAAATGAGCCCAAGAACCCATCAAACGGCCGCAGAACCGCGGCCAAATAAGGCATTCCGCCGTGGATCCGCGGCCGTGCTGTGCACGTGTCGGTGCGTGTCGGTGCGTGTCGGTGGGAGTCGGTGCGTTGACCAGGCTTCTCAGGGTAGTTTTGTAATTGTAAATGCGGATCAGATGTAAACCCTAGGGTTTCTATTATCTATAAATAGGAAGCCTACAGCTCTTTTTGGAGCATGCCTCTTTTAATTCCTAATTTAAATTCTTCATTCCTTGTAATCGTTCAAAGAGTGCATCAATAAAAAGTAAGTTTTTTATCTTGAATTTCTTATCTGCTAATTTTATTTCTCTGTAATTTTTTATCTGCCGTAGTTATTTTTCGCACGTTAATTAGGTTATTAAAAGAAAAATAAAAAAATGAATTCCTTGGTTAATTCCCTAATGAGTGAGCAGTGCCTCACCTGTTAGGGTTAGGTTTAGGGAAGGTTTGAGAGATAAAAATCTCTCACTCCTTTCTTGCCCGTTCAATATTTTAAAAATAGGACTTTATGCAAATCAACCACAACCGTTCCTCACTACGGCACCCTATCCCACGAGGTAGCGGTGATTCCCTAGTTAGACCGGTTGTGATTGATTTCCATAGAGGTTAGGGATAAGAATTAAGAAAGGACGGACAATGGCCAAAAGGAAGAAACGAAGTTTCTTCCTGATCGCGCTAATCCCCTTTGTTAATTGTGAGGTTCCTAGGCACTCTAATGAGGTCTCACAAGGCATCAACCATACCAATTTCAAATTTTACAAGTGCCGAGAAACCCTAATACGGATCGTTAACTAGAATTTTAGGCGACAAATGAAACTAGTTAACAACTTAACTACAAGAACGGAAATACAACCTTTGTAGATCCGGTCCTCCACCTCCATAGCTCCGTAATGAAGTCTCCTCACTGTCCAAATCGAATCCCGGGCTCTAGCGTCGGCTTCATCGGAGAAATGGGCGGGCTAGGTCATCGACTACGATGCCGAAGATGATCTACGTCGAGGCATCACAAGTTCAAGCTCCCACTTCACCAAGTCATGAAACTTGTGAAGAAAACACCCTATACTACTTGGCAAGAGGTAGAGGATGAAGAAATAGGAAGTGGGTTCACTTTAGAATTGGATTTCTCACTCTTTTTCTCACTTTGCCATTGTTGGTAGCAAGCTTCTTCATGTGAAGAAGAAGAAGAAGAAGATGAAGTATATTATCATAAGAATAATGAGAAAATAGAAAAAGATTATTCTTATCATAACTACAACCATGGTTAGATGTAGAGAATTAACTAAGGTTAGGTGGAATGGTTAGGGTTAGGAGAAGAAGACAAGAATGGTTGCCTTGGTCAAAGTTGCATGAAACTTCAAGAAGCTTCAAGTAAGAAAGCTACCATTATCATTTCTTTTCCCATTTCTTTTTAATCCAAATAAAAAGATAAATGAATAAATAAATAAAATGAAACCCTAACCATTCATATAACCATGGTTTAATTCTTTACATAAACCCAAGTGAGCATGTATCATCAAACATGATACAAACAAGTGCACAAAAGCATATCACATATACAACTTGTGAACTTCAAGTGAGAAAATCCATTTAAAGTGAACCAATACTAGTTAATGCAAAGTAATATATCAAATATATAATTATACATTAAATCATTAAATCAACACTTGATTCAATGATCCGGTCATGTCGCACATAACCGACTAGTATCCAAATGAATCGACTTATCGAATCAATCTTTGATTCGATAACTAGGTTATATCGCATACAACCAATCAAAACATTCATCGCGAGAATAGAATACGGTATCACATACACGCATTATTCTCGGTCCCGCACATATCTCATATGCGCTCCTATTTCGTTTCGCTTGAACCAGGAAACCTCTGTGTAGGACTCTAAAGACTCGTCAATACGTCGGCAGCAGATGATGATCATATCAAGAATCCATAAGCCGCAAGCGGTCTGCTAAACGTAACGGCCACCCGGGTATTGAGCGATCAGAAGATCGACGAGCAAGCCCGCTCATACTCCTGTGAATCCAACCAGTAACACTTACCGTACAGTCCGGTCTGATCGTCTGATATGTCGCATATCTCGCCTAGGGGTGGTAAACGTCAGACCCCAATAGCTCGATAAGTCGTGTCGATATGAGGTCTATAACAGTTCGAGAAACTACAGGTAACCCTTACCAGTAAATCTCAGCAACCCTGGCCAGGGATTTCCGGTTATAGCCAATCGAACACAGCGCAACATCAACTCCCTATACCGGGAGAGACGAATCCCCTCCTATCGCTCATTGCCTCCATGTGATTCGGGACTGTACCCAAAAGCCACCGTTTTGCACGCCCTCTTGGACGTGGTAAGGTGGAAATCAAAGCACAGTGGGAACCACACAAGACTCTATGACGATCTCGGGTCAACAGACTACTCTGTACCAGTG
The DNA here is from genome assembly GCA_030015575.1 of Agapanthus africanus. NCBI lineage: Eukaryota > Viridiplantae > Streptophyta > Magnoliopsida > Asparagales > Amaryllidaceae > Agapanthus > Agapanthus africanus. Next base: position 239,290,010 of record CM057337.1, read on the forward strand.
TCACCAGAGAACTGCCATCTGACGTGAGGTATAATACCATCTGGGAGTTCTCGGCGAGTCCGTCCAGTGTACCCAGTCTCCACTGAGCACCCGTATATCATCTCTGATGTCAAACACCAATGGATATGGGATCATCCATCGCCCATCTGTATGGGTCGAGAAAGTATACGCTAGTCTACTCTGGTATATCGATGCCCCGTCTCGATATACCCACGACTAGGGACTTTGAAGGATGTGCTTATAGACTATCATGTCCCCACTAGTATGATCTGCATCATAGTCCAGGTAGTCAAGTACACATCCTAAGGGCTTTACCAACATGTAACAGAGAGACAATCAGTGTACACGTTAAGGTAAAGATCAACCAGATAGCATACTATCATGTCGAGCAAGAAAGTCCTCCCTATATATGTCCCAGCATCCACTACAATATACATCCTATGTATAGTAATGGCCTCTAGGGCATACATATAACTAACAATCTCCCACTTGCACTAGGGCCATCTGATAGCAGTGGTTGCAGTATCTCATATTCAACCATCCCATAAAAGTCTCTCTCTGGGAAAAGGCCTTTGTGAGTGGATCCGCCGTGCTGTCCTCTGAGTCTACTCTCCTAACCTTGATCACCCTGGAGATCAACTATCTCCATGATCAGGTGATACTGCCTTAGAATATGTCTGGATCACTGATGGGACGGACGTTCCTTGGCATAAGCCACAACTCCATTGTCACACAATGGGAGGAACTAAGTTCATCTCATGAACAAATATACATCCAGATTGCCTCTTTGGTAGCATCTTAAGTAGCGATGTATCGAGCCTTTATCGTCTAGTATGCCACGGTATCTAGCTTGGAACTCTTCCAACATACCGTCCCTTTACTGAGGGTAAAGACAATGCCTGTGACTGATTTTCAGTCGTCTTTATCACCCTGGAACCCTTCCAGTGATTCTCCCCAGGATCGGTTGATACCATCTCACTACAACTAGTGAGAATCCTAACATCCAATTAGATCTATCTCATAGATCCAAAACCCAGGATTTAGGAGCTATAACTTTGATCCTATATGGAGAATCATTGTGATAAGCGGAGATTGACCGAGCGTAGCATAGGAAACTCCTTTCTTATCAAGAGTATGTCATCCACGTACTCTACGAGGATCATTACCATACTCCCTACTACCTTTTCGTTTATACAAGGTTCATCTACCATTTTGATGATGTCAACTTCTTTGACTAATTTATCAAAACAGATGTTCCAACTCCGCGATGCCTGCTTTATCCTATAAAGCATCTTGCACACGTTTCTGCTGCTCCCACTGTCTACGAGGCCCTCTGGCTGTGTACTTATAGACGTTCTCTTCTAAAACATCATTTAGAAAAGCAGTCATGGCACCCAACCACCAGATATCGTAGTCATGGTATGTAGCTGTGGCAAGTCGGATCTGGATGGACTTAAGCATAGGCATTAGAAAAAGGTTTCATCATTATCCAGGCTTGGTCGATGACGAAAAGCTTTAACAAGTCTAGCTTTGAAAGTCTCAACTTTTCCAAGTACACCAAGTAATCTTCTCAAGATATACTTTCTCCTGATGGGGATTTAACCCTTCAGATATAGCAACCAAAGTCCATACTTTGTTGGTGTATAAGGATTCCATCTCAGATCGCTAAGCATCCAGCCATTCTTACAGAGTCCCACTCCTGATGGCCAGCTCGAAACTAGTTGGGTCATCATCTCATGATGCAATCATCGCTCCCACTGTCATAGAGAAACAGAAGTATCTCTCAGGTGGGTGAGAAACCCTACTAGATCGGCGGAGAGGCTGAGGTTCGTTGGTTACTATTGAATCCATTGGTTCTACCAAATCTTCAGCTGCAGTTTGTATAGCTGGAAGCTTTACAGTTCTACATTACAGACCTTGCCTCGAGCTTGTCCGGATTTTGCTTTTAGACATAGGCCGGACAACCCCGAATCTTAACTAGCTTAAGACATGGGCTCTTCCCATATCATATCAAATATGAAGTGGTAGGCAACTGATTTGATTTGAACCTTATTCAATAGGTATGCAGCTTCTCAAGTGCATAACTCCCAAAAAGGAAACAGGTAACTCAGTAGTACTCATCATAGAGCACACCTTATCACATAGGGTGTGATTGCTCCGCCCCGATATACCATCGTGCTATGGTGTATACGGAGGAGTAATGCTTAGAGAGAATCCCATTCTCCTTTAGAATAGTCCAGGAATTCCGTGCTCAAGTATTCTCCTCCTTGATCACATCAAAGGACATAATACTTATACCCTCAATTTGGTTCTCTACTTCTAACTTATATTCCGTGAATATCTCAAAAGGTTCGGACTTGTGTTTTAACAGGAACATATGTCTGGATCTTGAGAGATTATCAGAGAATGTAACGAAGTACAAAGAACCAGTCCTGGCATATGTAGACAGGGGACCTTACATACATCAACATGTATCATCCCAAGAGTTTACTAACTCTTTCTCTGTTTCCAATAAACAGAGCTGGTGTCATTATATCTTTGTGACATGACTGGCAAGTTTCACAAGATGTAAATTCAAACTGATTTAAATATGCATCTACAAGTAACTTCAGCTAGTCGGGTCGCATTGATATGACCTAGTCTACAATGCCTCAAGAAGGATCCGTTCATTTCTGAACTCTTCCTCTTGTGTGTGTTCCGTATACTAAGAACTGTAGTTTGATTTAGAACATTAATGCTTTTAGATAACGTGCCTGAACCGATCAACTTTTGATATAGGAAATGTTCAAAACATTATCCAACAATACAAAATTTTATCATTTCTTTACTAATAAAGAGATAGATATGATTTTGTATATCAGGTTCGGTATCTAATAACATTCGTTCAGAATCAATGTATTTGGAATACAGGGTGACAGTGACCAACAGACTTGGCTGCAACACTTGCCCCGTTTTCTGCCTCATGAAACTTATCACCCGTTCTCAGTTCTCTATCTAGCTGTAGCCCTATGTAACATATTACATATCTGGGATCCTGATCTGGTATCACATACCCAGGACGTAGAGGGTATAGAGAAACAGTTCTGTGTAACGAACACACCCGAAGATGATGCATCAGCATGCACTCTCTTCGTTTGGGCGGCACGGGAAATCTGGTATTCCCCAATTTCCTGCTCTGTCTTATAACAATTATAAGTTGGAGCGGGACCAACGTTCCCCAGCTCAGTATAACAAGCGGGTTCGGTCAATATATCCGTATTATTATCTTGATTAAGGCGTGATATGGTCGCTACCTGGAGAGAGAGAGAAGAAAACACTCAGCGTGCGCTCTTGCAAGAATAGATTGGTTATTATTTTATCTAATCAGGATGGCTCCCACTGCTTTTTATCAAATCTTTCTTCAAACCCAAAGAGGAAAGACTAGCCGGGATTAATTACACACTACAAGTTCGCCAATCTTTCAGCCAGGCCAGTGTCGGTACTTTGAGGGAGGTCCCCCGTGCTTTCGCACGAACCTAATTAATGTAAATCCCGTTTTCCCAGAGGCGTAACCTCGTTAACACCTTTCTAGACACCTACTTGATCGGCTAATTGTAATGTATAAAACTCTCCCAGGAGTAACAATTACTCACAGCGGGTATCGGGATCCAATTATCTCATAGAAGGTATGCAATCTCATTGCAAATTTCAACACTTGAAATTCCCGATAATTTTGCCCCTAACCTCCTATGACCTTGACAAAGGCCAACAAACCATAGGATGCTAGTCAAGTTCAACCCGTCATTTCCTGATTGAATTAAACCCACCCGCACGACCCTTGACAAAGGCCGACAAGGTCGCACGACTACCCTAACCCAATCTACATCATATACATAAGCAGATAAGCACCAGTTAGCTACCGCACACTGCGCCTTGACAAAGGCCAACAAACGCAGCACGAATACTAACTACTACTTATATGAAATGACGGAGGGCTACGACAGGTTTTTCTGAAAACCTATTGCGTAATGAACTTGATATCGTTGTAGAATCAAATGATTTTAAAATGGAGTGTTTTTGAGGCTTTTTCTAGTTTTGCTAAAGGAGTCACTCCCGGTGAAGGGATCGTCGGTCCTTTCCTCATCGAATAAGGTGCGGGATATATCATATATATCACTGTGCAAAGCAAAACTCTTAAAAGCAATCAGAAGACAAACCGAGTGTGCAGCATCTGCCAGTTATTGCTAAAGGAGTCACTCCTGGTGAAGGGATCTCGGTCCTTTCCTCATCGAATAAGGTGCAGGATATATCACATATACCGCTGTGCAAAGCAAGAACTGTAGCTACCTGTTTTATTTTGAAATTCGATTCTACAACATCTTAGGTTTCATTTATTTCATTAATCTCATTAATGAAGTCCCATCATTTAAGTACCTAAACATCACAGATAAATACGACGTACACTTATGCCATCCGCATTCGCCTCGATGTCCCCTCGTGCACCGTTAGGTTAGGTAACTAACGGCAGAGCAGGACAGGGCTAGCGCGGGTGTAAAACATAAGTAACGTCTATATAATATATCATATATACTATATACAGTATCCATCACAGAACATCACATGATCACATCACAGATATCGCAGCAGAAGAATCATATGAAATATTGGATATACTAGGACGTCCGTGTTTTCAATACGAGCCAGTATAAAACACGGATTCCACGGTCGTGATGAATAGCCAATCCCACACCCCTAGACCCCTACGAGAGCGGCAAGCAACCCTACCAATTCTAGAGTTAGGAGACCCGGACTCGACTCCTCGAGTTGGTCTCCCACTGGACTCCAGAACCCGGTTACTTGTGCCCTCCTCCTTGGGTCTATCCTAGTGTGGAAAAGTAAATAATATACAAAGGGTGACATCTTCCGCAACCTGGAAGTGTCCCAATAAAAGAATATTACATACAAGTTTTTACATGAATGAAAATGAAAAACACTCAACTCACATAAAAACCCCCGGCTATTCGAACACGACGATCCAATATAACATATCCAGCAACACATAACATCACATGTCATCAACGTAAGTAAATATGCGCATCCCAATTGTCGTTGACATATAGCAACGAAACCGGCGATATCACATATTACACTTACGGTCACAGAAAAGAAAGAGTAAAACTACAACAGTTGGAATCCGCAATCTCTTTAGACATCACATGCCTAATCAAATGAATTCCTTAGACATCGCATGCCTAACAATTATAAACCGCGTATTTTAGTCTCATTATCGAAAACACTTTTCAATATCAAGTCGGGCAATTCAACAAGATTCCCGACATCCTGATCGAATGCTCGTCGCAAACTTTAGTAGGCGGCCGCACCCCCGACGCCGTCGACAAGGTGCACCAAGGCGGAACACCGCTGCCGCGAGCACCCGTACGGATGCTTTCGGCGACGGGGTTCTCCTACAGTCACTTGGTCGGGGCTATGGGGTGAGGCTGTCTATTAAGTTTACCATGCGAGTATTCGCGTACGCTACGTGATTGCGACGGACTTTTGATCGCATCAAAATTCCGTGGCAACCGATCAAGTGAGACTAAAGTGCTATGTTTTTAACATTCATTCAGTTATCTCATAACTACTTGTGAATTTCAATTATTGTATCCCATTCCAGATAAATAGAAAATGTTAAACTTTCCGATCGAACATCCAAACACCCAAGTTTTCCCGATACAGCTCAACACATGAAACAAGTCTAAAAACATTCAGTTCGTGCCTCAGTACCAACGGTCCAGCCGTAGAAGGGTCAAGCCAACGCCTCACATGTGGCACGCCGTACCGCCCCAAACCCTAAGGTTCAAAGGGCAGTTCAAGACGGTCACATAATCGAGTTAAGATTTGTTGTCTTCTAGAGGGTCCATCGCGTTACTTGCACTACTTAGAATGTCTTTAAACCACGGAAAAATCCAACACTTGGAAATTTCCCGACAGGGGAAAAATTGGGTATTTCTATCCGGTCGAACTTTTTAACATATTCAAAAAGATATCCGGAAATCCACATAGACAAAATCTGATACTCCGATCGAAACACCGAGTCCCCAATTCAACCCAGAAAATTCAACTCTTGAGTGCATATTAAAAATTCCCAGAAAACTCAGCACCTAAAAAAATGAATTACTGTGCAAAATTGAAGGGGTGACGTCATCATCTGGCCGCCGTTTGCTTGCTTCTGCCGCGGTTCCGCCGCCGTTTGTACTGTTCATGAGTTAAATTTTGCACCGTAATTCTTATATTTCCCTGCTGAATTTTTTAAGCATTTTTAATCTTGAAAAATCCCAGTTTTTGAAAAAAGTCCAGAGAGCATATTTTGAATTAGGGTTTCGGTTCGATCGGGTTTCAAACGTCGTCTAGGCATCGCCTAAGGCTCTAGCTAGGCTCTGATACCACTGTAAGTCAGGCAGCCATCCCATCCAATGGGGTCGCCGTGGCACCAACGGGTCCCTCAGCCGCTACTTTTTACGCATGCCCCCTCGCGAGGACTACAACCCGCCGGAACACCTTCCGGTCTCGGGACACCCTGGGGGTAAGAGCCTATGCTTCGCCACACTGTCACACAGTGAGAACCCCCCATAGGTCGACATCCAATGCCTAGTAGCTCTGATACCACTGTGAGGTTCCTAGGCACTCTAATGAGGTCTCACAAGGCATCAACCATGCCAATTTCAAATTTTACAAGTGCCGAGAAACCCTAATACGGATCGTTAACTAGAATTTTAGGCGACAAATGAAACTAGTTAACAACTTAACTACAAGAACGGAAATACAACCTTTGTAGATCCGGTCCTCCACCTCCATAGCTCCGTAATGAAGTCTCCTCGCTGTCCAAATCGAATCCCGGGCTCTAGCATCGGCTTCATCGGAGAAATGGGCGGGCTAGGTCATCGACTACGATGCCGAAGATAATCTACGTCGAGGCATCACAAGTTCAAGCTCCCACTTCACCAAGTCATGAAACATGTGAAGAAAACACCCTATACTACTTGGCAAGAGGTAGAGGATGAAGAAATAGGAAGTGGGTTCACTTTAGAATTGGATTTCTCACTCTTTTTCTCACTTTGCCATTGTTGGTAGCAAGCTTCTTCATGTGAAGAAGAAGAAGAAGAAGATGAAGTATATTATCATAAGAATAATGAGAAAATAGAAAAAGATTATTCTTATCATAACTACAACCATGGTTAGATGTAGAGAATTAACTAAGGTTAGGTGGAATGGTTAGGGTTAGGAGAAGAAGACAAGAATGGTTGCTTTGGTCAAAGTTGCATGAAACTTCAAGAAGCTTCAAGTAAGAAAGCTACCATTATCATTTCTTTTCCCATTTCTTTTTAATCCAAATAAAAAGATAAATGAATAAATAAATAAAATGAAACCCTAACCATTCATATAACCATGGTTTAATTCTTTACATAAACCCAAGTGAGCATGTATCATCAAACATGATACAAACAAGTGCACAAAAGTATATCACATATACAACTTGTGAACTTCAAGTGAGAAAATCCATTTAAAGTGAACCAATACTAGTTAATGCAAAGTAATATATCAAATATATAATTATACATTAAATCATTAAATCAACACTTGATTCAATGATCCGGTCATGTCGCACATAACCGACTAGTATCCAAATGAATCGACTTATCGAATCAATCTTTGATTCGATAACTAGGTTATATCGTATACAACCAATCGAAACATTTGTCGCGAGAATAGAATACGGTATCACATACACGCATTATTCTCGGTCCCGCACATATCTCATATGCGCTCCTATTTCGTTTCGCTTGAGCCAGGAAACCTCTGTGTAGAACTCTAAAGACTCGTCAATACGCCGGCAGCAGATGATGATCATATCAAGCATCCACAAGCCGCAAGCGGTCTGCTAAACGTAACGGCCACCCGGGTATTGAGCGATCAGAAGATCGACGAGCAAGCCCGCTCATACTCCTGTGAATCCAACCAGTAACACTTACCGTACAGTCCGGTCTGATCGTCTGATATGTCGTATATTTCGCCTAGGGGTGGTAAACGTCAGACCCCAATAGCTCGATAAGTCGTGTCGATATGAGGTCTATAACAGTTCGAGAAACTACAGGTAACGCTTACCAGTAAATCTCAGCAACCCTGGCCAGGGATTTCCGGTTATAGCCAATCGAACACAGCGCAACATCAACTCCCTATACCGGGAGAGACGAATCCCCTCCTATCGCTCATTGCCTCCATGTGATTCGGGACTGTACCCAAAAGCCACCGTTTTGCACGCCCTCTTGGACGTGGTAAGGTGGAAATCAAAGCACAGTGGGAACCACACAAGACTCTATGACGATCTCGGGTCAACAGACTACTCTGTACCAGTGTCACCAGAGAACTGCCATCTGACGTGAGGTATAATACCATCTGGGAGTTCTCGGCGAGTCCGTCCAGTGTACCCAGTCTCCACTAAGCACCCGTATATCATCTCTGATGTCAAACACCAATGGATATGGGATCATCCATCGCCCATCTGTATGGGTCGAGAAGGTATACGCTAGTCTACTCTGGTATATCGATGCCCCAACTCGATATACCCACGACTAGGGACTTTGAAGGATGTACTTATAGACTATCATGTCCCCACTAGTATGATCTGCATCATAGTCCAGGTAGTCAAGTACACATCCTAAGGGCTTTACCAACATGTAACAGAGAGACAATCAGTGTACACATTAAGTTAAAGATCAACCAGATAGCATACTATCATGTCGAGCAAGAAAGTCCTCCCTATATATGTCCCAGCATCCACTACAATATACATCCTATGTATAGTAATGGCCTCTAGGGCATACATATAACTAACATTAATTATTACCTTAACACCTAAGATCTTAATTAGGGCAAAGAAAGCGGTGAGAAAATTAACTTTCCAAACTATACCTAATCTTAACCCTAGCAAGATTTTAAATCCAAATCAAATTCAAATTCAGTTTTTATAAAAATCAAAACCTACCACAAATAGGAATTGACTCGTTAGAACATTAAGAAAAGACACGTTTTCCCTGTGGAACGACCCGTACTCAACTGGCTAGCTACCAAGCGACACCGTTCTTGATTGCGGTAACTCTTAATTCTTTGATTTCAAAATGCATACGCTAAACTTAATACCAATCACTACACTTTTGAAAAATTATAGTTTTGAAAAAAAATTGAGTAATCGATAGTACAGACTTTTGCACAAGAGGTCACTCCCCGTGAAGTGATCTCAGCTCTTGCCTCGTGGAATGAGGTGCTGGATATTCACAACTGAATACCACTATGCAAAGCGAAAGAATAAAACTACAGTTTTTCGAAATTCGTTCCAACAACATCTTTTTAGGTTCTTTTCTTGCATTAATCAAAATTAATGCAGTCCCATCAATTAACCTATCACACCGGAAAAGAATGAAAATATGATGTACGTATATACCATCCGCATTCCCTACTGGGTCTTGTCATCACCCGTTAGGTTACTTAATTAACGACAGAGCGGAGGCTGGACTAGCGTGGGTGCAAAACATATACAACATCTACTAGTATATATATATAAGTATATATAACATTCGTCCCATGCATGATATAATTAACATCATAGAATCTCAACCAACAGTACAGAATGGTGGATAATCTTGGAGCCCCGGGTTTCATTTGAGCCGCAAATAAAACCCGACGTTCCCGATCATGTGGATAGCCTGTGAAATGAAAACCTAGACCCCTACGAGCGCGGCAAGTTACCTGCCAATCCTAGAAGTGAGGCAACCCCAATCATCAAAGTGAATGGTCCACCCAGCACTTCACGGAATCCGGTAACTTGGGCGCCTCTCCATGGGTCATCCTATACCCTTTATGAGTGCGGCGAATAGCCCACAAATTCTAAAGTGAAGCCCCTCCGTCTCAATGCTATGAGATGCGGACTTTTTGCCTTCTAGAACCCGGCTATTCGTGCACTCCACCATGGGGTAATCCTTGTACAAAAAATGAAAATAATATGTACAAATGGTGACATCGACTTCAACCCGGTCGTGCCCCAAATAAATAATATACAACCCGGCAAAAACGGCAGTCCACATGTCGGACGCTCGCCCCGCAATATGAATATACAAATGAATCTATAACTGTACCACTAACATTGCACCACACGCTATCCACCACGACCATCCAACCACAACTATAGCACAAACACAGAACATTAACGTGAATGTCATGATCGCAAACCCGTCTAAAGGAACATATAGCAATTAGACGAGTTATACCGATCGAATAACATTCACGGTCGCAGATAGAAGTGAAAGTACTATAAACTATTAAACAGTGTCAAATATAACGACTTCGAAACACTCCGAATTGCCCCAAACTAAAAGACAACAGAATATCAAACTTGGGCAAAAACAAAAAACATCTGAAACCCAAAATCCAAGAGATAAGAACATAGAACAAAACTCGAGCCAATTCATCATGATCCAACCGGTGGGGCCAGGATTTTCATGAGTTTGGCCGGTCACATCATAGTATGATTGCTTCGTTTTTGTTCTGAGTTCATCTCACAGTGAAAGGATTACTATGCATTTGCTTAAAAAAAATTGGAGCCTCTTAAATTTTTGACAGAAACTTAGTTTTGTATTTCATGCTTTGGAGTTATTTCGGTTTTGTTACTTTAACAATTGTTTACCGCCGAAAGCCGGGAAAGACAGAACCGCATAGGTCGTCTTGCCTGAATTTGGGGGTAGATGCTATTTGGATTTATCCGTCCACCTCTCCGAAGATGCCAATTTTATTTATGGCAACGTGCATCGGAGGTTTGGATGGATGCGGCCGTTGTAGCAGACTTCGTCAGATTCCCCCTCATTTCTAATGGGTTTTTTTATTGTGGAGACGCTCTTCCCTGCAGGCGCTAGCCCTTGCAGTTAATTATGTTACCGCGTAGCGATAACCATTTTCTCCTGCTTGTGTTTGTTTTATTTTTGGTTGCTCGTGGATTGTATACGGAGACTAATTTATGTTGCCGCCCGTAGGGCGTGGATTAGTCCAAATCCGTATATTCTTAGATTTGAGTTTGGGTTGATTTAAGGATCGTTAATCTCGTTTGAGATTAAGATCAACTTAAATGGTTGTTGAGGATACATTAGTCTAATTTTAGACTAAGATCTACTCAACAGGATTTTGAGATCATTCAGCTCCAACAAAAGGGCATTTGAGCTCTATTGTTTTAGTTTAAGGACGTTTTCGATCCATAGATAGTTTAAGGACGTTGCGGTCTATAGATCACCATTTGGCGGTGAGGTCGTAGTTTAAGGACATTGCGGTCCATAACTAGTTTAAGGACATTGCGGTCTACTGGGGTGTGCTCATGGTTTTAGGAGTGCTCCAAAGAGCTGTTGGTTGTCGGGACCCTCCACCTATCTGAAGACGTTGAAGAATTACAACGACATGTATCAGAGGTATGGAGAGATGTACCCTTGAACCGAATTCCAGATTGAAAGAAGAGATCATGGTGGAATGAACATCATTTTAGATACCATATGTTACGAGATCATTAATCATCTTTGGAACTAAGATCGACTTAGGGAGACCTGAGCATAGGAGGGCTCGGTGGATTGGTGATCAAAAGGGTTTTGGCCTCAGGAGACTTGGCTAATTTGGGCTAAGGTTGGCTTCTCATAATATTAAACACTACCATTTGCTCGGCGCTCATGTGCTCCTACGTGAGGCTCTAAAGCAGTGTTAAACACTGAAATTTGGAGTGCTCACATGTGGCACGTGAGGCGCCCGAAAGTTGGTGTGGTGCCTTTCGGTTCAAATCCCCGTCTATACATATAAATGTTAAACACTTAAATCTTGTGGCCATCATGTGTGGACACGTGAGGCACCCCCGAGTTGGGCACTGCCTCCTTTGGATTTATCCTCCTGTTCTTTTCTAGGTGCTAAGCACTATTGGGGGGTCACGTAGGATCACATGAGGCGTCCCAAAATGGGAACTTTCTTTGGGTTTATTGCCTTTTTCTTTTATAAGTGCTAAGCACTTATCTTAAGGGGTCCCGCGGGAACACATGAGTCGATCTCAGTTGTTTTTTATGCAGGGTTAAACCCTAGTTTTTTCAGAGGAATTAAATTCCTATATCTTTTAGAAGAATTAAATTCTTCAAACTTAGTTCTTTCCTCTGAGTTTTGGGACTGCATAATAAAATCTCCCCAGTGAGAATTAAATTCTCAACTTGTGGGGAGATCTGCTTTTGCATACCTCAACCAGAGGAAGAACTAAGTTCTTTTTTTTAAATGAGTTAAACTCTTGTAAGAGGAGATAAAATGATCTCTAGGTCTTCTTTTTTTTTACCTAGGGTTTCTTTTCTTCAAAGAGAACTCTTCTTCTTTTTTTGTTTCTCAAATCTTATAGGGTGGTCTCCTCCTGTCTCTCCTTTCAGTCTCGAGTCATTTACATAGTAGAGGCAAGTTTGTTGATTTAGTTAAGCAAATCTCTCATTGAGAGATTTTTTAACTGATTCGGGGATTTTATATAAGGTTACGCCAGTGCCCCGGCCATCAATCCGTGGCCAAATGCGGAACAAAAACTTTTTAAAACCTGGTGCTAACGGACCCCGATTCCCGGATCGAAACATCCTATACTAGTTAACTGTAAATGTTGGAGATAGTGCCCTCAGAGTCAATTATTGGATCACAGGAACATGATTGCAATGATTGAGGGAGGACCTATCCCGGTACGACAGTCTTACTCGAGATGATAGTATGCTATCTGGTTTACCATTATCATCGTGTACTGCTTTAGGTGACCTGACATGTCACTATTGCATGTTGATAGAGCCCCTAGGATTCTTGCTTGACTGCCAGCAGTATGAGGGCGATCATATACGTGGGAGCTGGTAGTTTATAAGCACATACTTAAATGGTCCCTAGTCGTGGGAGTTTCGAGACAGGGCATCGATTCTCCAGAGTAGACTAGTGTATACAGTCGAGACCCTGACGAGGGGCGGTGGCCGGTCTCACAAGCCACTGGTGTCAGTTGGTTCACCTAAGATGTATACAGGTGCTCATTGGGTTATGAGTACACAGGACAGGACTCGCCGGGAACATGCTAGTTGGTCTTATACCTGACGTCAGATAGTAGTTCCCAGGTGACATGTGTACAGGTTAGTTCATCGACCTGAGATCGTCATTTGTCTCATGTGAGTTCCCACTGTGCTTTGATTACTACCCTACCACGGCTCAAAGGAGTCGTGCAAACAGGTTTTAGTTGGGTACAGCCCCGAGCCACATGGAGGCAGTGAGCGGATCTTCAGGGGTTCGTCTCTCCTGGTATTGGGGGTGAGGTCGTGCTGTGTCTAGGAGAGCCATTACACGAAGTCCTTGGCCAAGGCAGGAGATTTACTGGTAGGTATTCCAGTAGTATCTCAGGGTGTTCTGGGCTACACTCCGACACGACTTGTACCGCTTTTGGGGGTCTGACTTTTACCAACCCCCTAGGCCCGACATGCGATGCTCATAGACGAACGGACCGGACTGTACGGATATTGTCACTGACAGGCTCAGTAGGGTGTCAGGATGAGTTCGCTCATCGATGTCCTTTTTGGTCAATAGCTGGTGGCCCGTCACGTATTGGCTTATACCTCTGACGTGCTAGTGGTTAAATCCACATCCATAGTATTGACGAGTCTTTAGAGTCCACCACACTTTCAGTTACTCAAGCTTTCGGGCGAAACGCTGTAGAGGCCGTATGGAGATATGGCAGGGTCCGATCAGATACGTGCGGTATTGCACGGATTAGGATCGGACGGTTTGTACTAGAGGCCGTATAGATATATGGCAGGGTTCGATCAGATACGTGCGGTATTGCACGGATCAGGATCGGACGGATATTACTAGCCGGCTTTGGTTTAAGCCGGATCCTAGTATAGTACAGTGTAGATTTTGTCTCATTGCATTTGTATCCGGTCGGAATACAGATGCGGGTGTGTATGCACAGTATCGGGGTTTTCCTGTAATTTATTACGGGACCAGTTTTCTGGAGTTGCCAGTTTGCATTCCGTTCCGGCCGGTTTTCCTTTGTTCTTTCCCGGCCGGACTTTTCCGATGGAGGGGGTTATTTGCAATTGTGCAAATAACATTTCTGGAGGGGGTTTCTTGCAAATGTATTCATTATGATATGTTAAGCATCTTTGCTTTTTCATCTATGATGGTGCATTTATGTGATTGGAAAGGGTTATGGTTTGGATGTAAGTTTGTTATGATGATGTTTTGTTTATGGTCACCTTTCTACTTTTACTACACTCTACTCTCCTTCTTGGTTTTATGATGGTTGATTTCATTTTTCCCTCCACCATTCTCTTGATGAGGCCGGCCACAAAAATTGAGGGAGTGAGAGAGTGTTTCATTTGAGTGTGGCATTTTTCTTGATCTCTTTTTATGCTAGGAAAAATGCAAGAACCATTTTTCCTTATTCTTGATTCCTCCATCGTCATGGCAACAAAACCCCAAATGAGACATAGCCTCTACCTTACATATTCTACAGCATATCATGGGCACATCGACTTGCCAGTTTCGTGCCCGAGTTGCCTCGGTATTGAGGTGGGAGCCCGTAAAAGATGCAGGCGATGTGGTGCCCTTCCGGCAAGGAGGCGACGACCGGAGTTTCCGCAGGAGATCGGGACGACGACGAGAAGACCGGAGGACTCGGATCACTCGGTATATCTCTAACCCGTCTTGTTGTTAGCTAGATCTAGTTTAATGGCCCAATCCGGTGTTTAGTGTGCGGTGGTGCCGGTTTGCTAAGTTCGCAAAATTAAAGTTTATCACCGCTTCCGCATTTGGCCGTCGGATTGACGACCGGGGCGCCGCCGTGCACTTACAGTGGTATCAGAGCCTCGCCATTAACTTCGTCTAGCTTTTTTTGATGTGTTTGCATTTCCGATCGACCAAAATTCCAAAAACCCGCGTTTTTCTTTACATCAGTTTTCTGTCGAAATTTTTTGAAGTCCAAAAATTTTTCAGGTTGTCTCAGAATGATGTGCAGGGAGTTCTAAGAACACTGGAAAAATTCGACAACACGATCCCTCCGTACGACCGCGGAACCGCGGCCATAACCCCTCTTTGGCCGCGGTTCCACCGCAGGAATGGGGGATCATGTCATCGTTTTTTTGCAGTGGGCTTGTGGGCTAAAAATAGGGGTTTTGGAATATTAAAATTGGGCCCAGAATTTCTATGAGTGCTACAGTATTGCTTGGGTGCCCACTTGTTAATTTTTGATAGATCGGATATTTTAAACACATTATTTCACAGTATTTACATTATATCTGCGACCGTGAATGTCACTTGATCGGTAAATCCTGTCTAACTGCTATAGCCCGGTTAGACGGATTTGCGAACGTGATTTTCACGTTGATGTTCTGTGTTTTTGCTGTGATGTTGCGGATCGGTCGTGGGGGATGCCTGGATGTAATGCTAGTACTGTTTTGTTGTATTATGTACATTTGATATTGCGGGGAGAGCGTCCGACATGTGGACTGCCGTCACTGCCTGTTTGTATTATTCTTTTGGGGCACGACCTGGTTGCGGTCGATGTACCCGTCGTATGTATATTTTACTTTCTGTACTAGGATTGCCCCGCGGTGGGGTGCACGGATAGCCGGGTTCTGGAAGGCAACAAGCCCGCATCTCATGGCATTGGGACGGAGGGGGCTTCGCTCTAGAATTGGCGGGCTATTCGCCCCACTCGTAGGGGGTACAGGTTGACCCAAGAGGGGTGCCCAAGTTACCGGATTCCGTGAAGTGCTGGGTGGTCCATTCACGGCGCTGAAGGGGGCTGCCTCGCTTCAGATTTTGGCGGGTAACTTGCCGCGCCCGTAGGGGTCTAGGATTTCATTGCACAGGCTATCCACACGACCAGGGGAACGTCGGGTTTCAGTAGTGACTCTGTGAAACCCGAGGATCCCAGATATCTGTATTGTTCTGTGATGCTGTACATTTCTGTGATGTTGCATTTTATTCACGCCTTGAGCGAAATATAATATATTGGTATATATATTAGTAGATGTTGTATATGTTTTTCATCCGCGCTAGTCCAGTCCCCGCTCTGCTGTTAGTTAGCTAACCTAACGGGTGATGACGGGACCCATTGGCGAATGCGGATGGCATATACGTACGTCAGTATATTTTCGTTCTTTGTGGTGTGATCAATTGATGGGGCTGCGTTGATTCGGATCAATGCAAGTTAAAACAAACCTATTCTGATGTTGTTGGAACACTTTTCAAAAAGCTGTTATTGCAAGGGCGTTCACTTTTGTTTTGCATCGTGGTATTCATTTGGAATATCCTGCTCCTCAGTCGACGAGGCAAGGGCCGAGATCCCTTCACCGGGAGTGACCCCTTGGACAGAAGTTTGCGTCAGGGCATTAACTTCACTATAGCCGATTACTTTTGCTTTGCATCGTGGTATTCATTTGGAATATCCTGCACCCCATTCTACGGGGAAAGAGCCGAGATCCCTTCACCAGGAGTGACCTCTTTAGTAAAGGTTTTCGTCACTATATTTTCTAAAAAGCTATCCGTTCCTTCAACGATATCAAGTTCATTACGTTAAAGGTTTTCGCCAGAAACCATTCGTAGCCCTCCGTCGTTTCATATGGGTAGTCAATAGTATTCAAGCTGTGTATGTTGGCCAAAGTCAAGGCACAGTGATTGGTAGCTATTGGGTATTCATATGCAGCATAGATAGATGCGTTGGTTTGGGACAGTCGTACTGCCATTTTGGCCAAAGTCAAGGGTAGGTATGGGTGGATTCAAATTAACCTGGAGAATGATGGGTTGAACTTGACATGTGACTTATGATATGTTGGCCAAAGTCAAGGTCATAAGAGCATGGGGTAAAAATCACATCGGTAGTTTCAAAAGAACTGAAACTTGCCAGATATGCGCATACCTTCTGGAGTGTGATAACGTGAGCGGATACCGTCACTTTATCATGCGATGAGAGTTGGATCCCGATTCCCACTGATGAGTTAGTTTACTCCTCGGGTATCCCCGATTAATTCTTCTTTTAGGTTTGGAGGAGAATTTGAGGTACAGTGGGAGGTTTCCAGATTAGATAAATTGGTAACCATTCTGATCTAGGTTAGAGTGCACGCTGAGTGTTTCTTCTCTCTCTCTTTTTGGCAGCGACCATTGACCCGACCCTAGACTATGACTCAGAGACCAAGTTGACCGAACCTTCTTAAACACTGGCTTTTGGATTGTCAGAGTTGCAGACCTCATTGCCACTCCTACTTTTACCCTTTTCTCCAGGACACCCCGTATTACTGCGAACGTCCACTTCCATTGGACAAAACCATCGTATGGTTAGATACGAACTCGAAGGAATTCGAGGATGGTTTCCGGTTCTGGAGAAAATGGATAAGGTTTATTCAGTTGTCTTTTCCTATTTTCCTTCTCTCAACTTACGAGTACTCCTTAGTTTAGGAGATAGTACACCTATTACGCAAATTGGATAGTCTTCTTCCAAACCTTAGGCTGGTGCCGAACAGTGGGGAATGAAGAAAACCAATTAGCATAACGAAGGTGTGCAGAAGGTATTAAGATTAAGACAAAGCAAGGGATTAGTAAGAGGGCAAAGTAAATTGCGACTGATATTCACGACCAAACCAAGTATTTCTTCACCAATCCTAAATTACCTTTGTATTTCTCCAGGACACTCCGTATCACTACGAAGATCCACAGTTTATTGGATAATCCATCGTATGGTTATATACGAACTCGAAAGGAACTTGTTCCAGTTCGGGGATGGATTCTGGTCCAGGAGAAATAGGAATAAGGTTTATTCGGTTGTCTTTTATCTTCACCTTCTCTCGCATTGCGAGTGATCCTAGGACTAGGACAGTACACCCATTATGCTTATTGGATAGTCTTCTTCCAAACCATAGGCTGGTGCCGAACGGTAGGGAAGGAAGAAAACCAATTGGCCTAAAGGGGTGTGCAGAAGGTAATGACTAAAGACATATAAAGGGATTTGGAGAGGTGGCAAAGAATTATACGGTTATAGTTGTGAATCTGGATAATGGAAGAGGCATTACTAGGAATACCCAGATACCCCATCGAAACATTTCAATGTTTCAAGATTTCACTGTGTACTGTTAAAGGAAAGCTGATTTCCCGATTAGACACTTGCTCCAGGGTATGTATTTACCAGGTATGATTCTCACATCTGTATGGTTTTACAGATGATGAGTGGGAGTAAGTTATTGGGAATAGGGTGATCATCCTCATTATATCGGGATTCGTTGTAATCGGTGATATTTGAGGAGATCATCTGGGCTGTTTGCCGGTCGGCAAATATTTGGTTTTGAATATCCGCTGTTGTACACCAATTTCAAATTGATATATCTGTACGTCTATTTTCATAGAGTGAGATATACCTTTTGATATTATGTCGATGACATTTACCTATATCAGTGGATGGTTAGGTAAGGAGCATTAAACAGCGGTGTAATTCTTCTTAACCATAAGTACAGTTTTCAACCTACGACACACAGTGAAAGAGTTATTAGACTCAGCGGACTTATACAGAGTATTGTATGTTGTCCAGTGTCCATTAGGACAGAGGGGTTGGTCCTCATACTATATTCTGTTTACTTTTAACTTCTCTAGTTCTTAGACATGTGTTTCGAAGAAACACAGGGTCCAAGTTTTGAGGAGTTATAGGTATTTGAATAGAGTAGAGAACCAGGTGTAACAAGTATCGGGATTCTTCAAAGTGATCGAAGATGTAGATACTTGTGTATGGTATTCAGTTGATAATAATGATAAAGAGAAATTGCTTCTCTTTCAGGTTACTCATAATTGGAAGCATTCTTAAGTTGAGTAACGCTGATCGGCCTCTTTCCATTTAGTAGACATGCACTGGAGACAGCTGCATGATTTGAATCTGGTTCAATTAAATCAGTGCCTCTGTTCCTATATTGGATATGGAACAGTTCATATCTTAACGATGTTAAGGTACGGGGAGTTATCCGGCTTATGCTTAAAACCAGACTCTGGATAACTCAAAGGCGCGTTTCTGTAATGGCCGTTTGTGGGTTGACCCAGGCTATGACGAGGGTTGACTTTCTACCATCTGGCAGATCAATAGAAATATTGTTCTAGACTCGCCACAGTTTTATTAAAAATGGATTTTTTTAAAAACAGTAGTGGGAGTATGGTAGAACTGGAAGTGATTCCAGAACCGCAAACGATTACTGAAGATTTGATAAAGAACCTAAAGATTCAATCTGTTTTGACATTCCATTGGCCACTCCGCATATACGGTGGGTAACTTCAGGCACCCGAGAGGTACTCCGGTAGCCTCAAGGACGGTGACAGGGAAGTTCTTGTTTACCCACACTTGCCATTGTTGTTGTTCCAGGCTGCGAGACCCGGCAGGAGGATGAGTATAGCGTCATTCTAAACTAGCTTTAGAAGTGCACATCTATATGACTCTGCCAGAGGGTTGTCGTAGTCAGTTGGAGCAGCGGAAGCATTGGTGGACATCAGGCTTATGTCTATTTATAGACTAAAGCAGATATAGCGGAGATAGATCATCTATTTCTGATGTGACGGTCATAAGTTTGACGTCATCAGAATAGGGGATGGATCTGTTGAGAAGGTAGTAGGGTGTGATATCCGGGTTTTGGATGACATACACAAAGTAGGAAGTGACATTCCTATACTACGATCGGTTATACTTTGGTCGTCACACAGTGGTTTCTCCACAAGGGACTTGGACATTATATCAGACATACTGGTTATTAGATCTATGGTTTTAGATCTAGATTTGGGTGGTTTCCCAATCAGGGTACTTTGACAGCATTCTAAGAGTATTTAGAATGGACGACTCCTGGCACGGTAGTGTACCTGCAGGTGATGGAGTCACCCTCTCTAAAGGTGTCTTATAGACTAAAGTAGAGAGGGATGTGCATGATTGGCAGATCACTTGCTTAGGCAATTGAGTCAATCATGAGATGTCAAGCACCACACCAGATGTTGTTCTTGCACTAGATGCAATAAGTTGACATTGATCCAATCCTGGAGAAACAGTCGGAAGCAGTTTTAGAACATAAGTGGATGTTCTAGGGATATGATAACGACAGCCTCATTTGGGAGACAGTTATCATTCCAGGCTTCCAAGGTGACATGGACGACAAGGAGTTTGTCAGAGTTATAGTTTTCCTTCTGACGAGGGGCAGTATTCTGGACAGGTGATCCAAGGCAATACTGAGGGAGGCATGGCGCAGGATACTGATTAAGTTCAGTTGACGATACAGTCGAAGAAGTTTGGATTTGGAGTTCATTTATGAATTAGGTCCCATCAGACATCCAGACATTCTAAGACAGGTATTGCTCATTTCGGGAGATGGCTTTCTCCGCGAACTTAAGATATAGAGAGACATAGAAAGAAACATCAAGGCGGATCCACTCACTGAGGCTATTCCTCGATCGCAAGAGTTTCGCAAACAGGCTTTGTAAGACTGACTAGTAGAGGAGTTGGGTATTCGGTATCATACGGGCTGTGAGTATGCGACATCGCAATAATTAGCCTTGAGTGCAAGTGGGAGATTGTTGGAGATAGTGCCCTCAGAGTCAATTATTGGATCACAGGCACGTGATTGCAATGATTGAGGAAGGACCTATCCCGGTACGACAGTCTTACTCGAGATGATAGTATGCTATCCGGTTTACCTTTATCATCGTGTACTGTTTTAGGTGACCTGACATGTCACTATTGCACGTTGGTAGAGCCCCTAGGATTCTTGCTTGACTGCCAGCAGTATGAGGGCGATCATATACGTGGGAGCTGGTAGTCTATAAGCACATCCTTAAATGGTCCCTAGTCGTGGGAGTTTCGAGACAGGGCATCGATTCTCCAGAGTAGACTAGTGTATACAGTCGAGACCCCGACGAGGGGCGGTGTCCGGTCTCACAAGCCACTGGTGTCAGTTGGTTCACCTAAGATGTATACAGGTGCTCATTGGGTTATGAGTACACCGGACAGGACTCGCCGGGAACATGCTAGTTGGTGTTATACCTGACGTCAGATAGCAGTTCCCAGGTGACATGTGTACAGGTTAGTTCATCGACCTGAGATCGTCATTTGTCTCGTGTGAGTTCCCACTGTGCTTTGATTACTACCCTACCACGGCTCAAAGGAGTCGTGCAAACAGGTTTTAGTTGGGTACAGTCCCGAGCCACATGGAGGCAGTGAGCGGATCTTCAGGGGTTCGTCTCTCCCGGTATTGGGGGTGAGGTCGTGCTGTGTCTAGGAAAGCCATTACACGAAGTCCTTGGCCAAGGCAGGAGATTTACTGGTAGGTATTCCAGTAGTATCTCAGGGTGTTCTGGGCTACACTCCGACACGACTTGTACCGCTTTTGGGGGTCTGACTTTTACCAACCCCCTAGGCCCGACATGCGATGCTCATAGAAGAACGGACCGGACTGTACGGATATTGTCACTGACAGGCTCAGTAGGGTGTCAGGATGAGTTCGCTCATCGATGTCCCTTTTGGTCAATAGCTGGTGGCCCGTCACGTATTGGCTTATACCTCTGACGTGCTAGTGGTTAAATCCACAGCCATAGTATTGACGAGTCTTTAGAGTCCACCACACTTTCAGTTACTCAAGCTTTCGGGCGAAATGCTGTAGAGGCCGTATGGAGATATGGCAGGGTCCGATCAGATACGTGCGGTATTGCACGGATCAGGATCGGACGGTTTGTACTAGAGGCCGTATAGATATATGGCAGGGTTCGATCAGATACGTGCGGTATTGCATGGATCAGGATCGGACGGATATTACTGGCCGGCTTTGGTTTAAGCCGGATCCTAGTATAGTACAGTGTAGATTTTGTCTCATTGCATTTGTATCCGGTCGGAATACAGATGCGGGTGTGTATGCACAGTATCGGGGTTTTCCTGTAATTTATTACGGGACCAGTTTTCTGGAGTTGCCAGTTTGCATTCCGTTCCGGCCGGTTTTCCTTTGTTCTTTCCCGGCCGGACTTTTCCGATGGAGGGGGTTATTTGCAATTGTGCAAATAACATTTCTGGAGGGGGTTTCTTGCAAATGTATTCATTATGATATGTTAAGCATCTTTGCTTTTTCATCCATGATGGTGCATTTATGTGACTGGAAAGGGTTATGGTTTGGATGTAAGTTTGTTATGATGATGTTTTGTTTATGGTCACCTTTCTACTTTTACTACACTCACTCTCCTTCTTGGTTTTATGATGGTTGATTTCATTTTTCCCTCCACCATTCTCTTGATGAGGCCGGCCACAAAAATTGAGGGAGTGAGAGAGTGTTTCATTTGAGTGTGGCATTTTTCTTGATCTCTTTTTATGCTAGGAAAAATGCAAGCACCATTTTTCCTTATTCTTGATTCCTCCATCGTCATGGCAACAAAACCCCAAATGAGACATAGCCTCTACCCTACACATTCTACAGCATATCTTGGGCACGTCGACTTGCCAGCTTCGTGCCCGAGTTGCCTCGGTATTGAGGTGGGAGCCCGTAAAAGATGCAGGCGATGTGGTGCCCTTCCGGCAAGGAGGCGACGACCGGAGTTTCCGCAGGAGATCGGGACGACGACGAGAAGACCGGAGGACTCGGATCACTCGGTATATCTCTAACCCGTCTTGTTGTTAGCTAGATCTAGTTTAATGGCTTGATCCGGGGTTTAGTGCGCGGTGGTGCCGGTTTGCTAAGTTCGCAAAATTAAAGTTTATCACCGCTTCCACATTTGGCCGTCGGATTGACGACCGGGGCGCCGCCGTGCACTTACAGTAAAGTGTTTAGAGAGGTTATACAGATGAATCCGTGTCCTTCGGTCTTCAACCTCTGTCCAAGCTCCTCGCTGCTGCCCCGAACAAGTTCACTCTCTGGTCTCCCTCGCCGAAGACGATCCACGTCGAGAATTCTTTATACGGGCTCCCGCTTCAAAACCGAAGCAACTTGGGCATCCAGTTTGCTAGCCTAGATGCACAAGATGAAATAGAGAGAGTGTGTGATCATTTTGTCTCAATACATCCATAGATTCTCAACTCATGAGAGGGTATGGATGGAGGTGAAGAAGAAGCCATTGGAGTGTGAAGTGTGAGCTCAAGACTTAGCACCGAAAGAAAAAGGAAACTCAAGAAAAGGAAAATGAAGTGGCTGCCCTCTTTTGGTGTTGTGTGATATTTTGAGTGTTAGCTAGCAACTAAAGAAAACCCACCTCCAAAATATCTCACAAAGTCAATAAAATCAAGCATGGTTCAATAATGCCACCATGAGTCACCACTAAAGCCATGCCATCATAAATGCACTATGCCAAGACTTGACTTCACACTTTACGCCACAACATAATATTAAACATTTAAATAGAACCCTAAATGTTTAATACTAGAAAAAGAAATGGCATCTTCAAAAGTAATCTTGTAACGGATTACAAGAATACCCCTCATCCGTATATACATACCTGCATCCGTATTCCAAATGAATACGAATACAACGAGACAAAAATAATCCAACAATATAATACTAGGATCCGGCTTAATCCAAAGCCCACTAGTGTTATCCGTCCGATCATGATCCGTGCACATGTGCACGTATATGATCGAACCCTGCCATAAAACAGTACGGCCTCTACAACGTTACGCCCGAACTAGGGAAACCCTCTGTGTGGGACTCTAAAGACTCATCAAAAAGCTAGCGGTGGGTTTAACCACAAGCACGTCAGTGGCATTAGCTGTACGTAACGGCTGCCCAGGTATTGAGCGAAAGGGAGGCCGACGAGTGAACTCATCCTGAAACCCAACTGAGCCTGACTGTGACAATATCCGTACAGTCCATTCCGTTCGTCTATGAGTATCGCATATCGAGTTTAGGGGGGTAGATAAAGTCAGACCCCTAATAACTTGACATTTAGTGTCGGTATGATGCCTATCACTAACTGAGAAACTACTGATCCGAATCAGTAATTCTTGACTACCCCGGCCGAGGATTTCTGGTGATGGCCACCCGTGCACTCCGTGACATCGACCCCCAATATACCGGGAGAGACGAATCCCCTGACGATCTGCTCACTGCCTCCATGTGGCTCGGGACTATACCCAACTAAAACCTGTTTGCACGACTCCTTTGAGCCGTGGTAGGGTAGTAATCAAAGCACAATGGGAACTCACATGAGACAAATGATGATCTCAGGTCGATAGACTAACCTGTACACATGTCACCTGGGAACTGCTATCTGACAATAGGTATAATACCAACTAACATGTTCCCGGCGAGTCCGTCCGGTGTACTCATAACCCAATGAGCACCTGTATAAATCTTAGGTGAACCAACTGACACCAATGGCTTGTGAGACCAGCCACCGCCCCTCGTCGGGGTCTCGATCCGTATACACTAGTCTACTATTGGAGTATCAATGCCCAGTCTCGAAACTCCCACGACTAGGGACACTTTAAGGATGTACTTATAGACCACCCAACTCTCACGTATATGATCGCCATCATACTGCTGGTAGTCAAGAAAGAATCATATGGGCTCTATCAACATATAATAGTGATCTGTAATGTCACCTGCAGTATGTACACGTTGATAAAGACAAACCAGATAGCATACTATCATCTCGAGTAAGACTGTTCTACAGGTATAGGTCCTCCCTCAATCATTGCAATCACGTGTCTGTGATCCAATAATTGACTTGAGGGCACTATAGCCAACAATCTCCCACTTGCACTTAAGGCTAATTATTGCGGTGTCGCATACTCATAGCCCGTGTGATACCGAACACGCAATACCTCTACTAATCAGTTTCACAAAGCTCGTTTGTGAAACTATCGCGTTCGAGAAATAGCCTCAGTGAGTGGATCCGCTCCAATATTTCTTTCTATGTCTCTCTTTATCTCAAGTTCGCAGAGAAAGCCATCTCCCGAAATGAGCAATACATGTCTTAGAATATGTCTAAATATCTGATGGAACCCAGTTCACAAATGAACTCCAAATCCAGTAAACTTCTTAGACTGTATCGTCCACTGAATTTAATCAGTATTCTGTGCCAAGCCTCCCTCAGTATCTGCTTGGACCATCTGTCCAAACTACTGCCCCTCAAAAGAGGGAAAACTATAACTCTGACAGTCACTCTGTCATCCAGGTCACCTTGGAAGCTTGGAATGATAACCGTCTCCCGAAAGAGTCTGTCGTTACCAAATCCCTAGAACATCCACTTATGTTCAAAAACTGCCTTCGAACGTTTCTCCATGATTGGATTAATATATCAACTTATTGCATCTAATGCAAAAACAACATCTGGTGTGGTACTTGACATCTCATGATTGACTCAATTGCCTAAACAAGTGATATGCCAATCATGCACATCCCTCTCCGCTTTAGTCTGTAAGACACCTTTAGAGAGGGTGACTCCATCACCTACAGGTACACCACCATACCAGGAGTCGTCCATTCTAAAACACCTTTAGAATACTGTCTAAGTACTTGGATTCGGAAACTACCTAAATCTAGATCTAAAATCATAGATCTAGTAACCAGAATGTCTGATATTATATCTATATCCTATGTGGAGAAACCACTGTGTGACAACCACAGTATAACCGATTGTAGTATAGGAATTTCACTTCCTACAAATTGTATGTCATCTAAATACTAGAACATACCACCCTACTACCTTCTTAACAAATCCATCTCCTATTCTGATGAAGTCAAAGCCTATGACTGTCACATCAAAAATAGATGATTATCTCCGCTATACCTGCTTTAGTCTATAAATAGACATAAGCAACTTGTCCACTATGCTTCCGCTGCTCCCACTGACTACAACAACCCTCTGGCAGAGTCATATACACGTGCACTTCTAAAGCTAGTTTAGAACGACGCTATACTCATCTTCATACCAGGTCTAATGGTCTAGAACAGCAGTAATGGCAAGTCTGGGTAAACAAGAACCTCCCTGTCACCGTCTTTGAGGATATCGAAGTACCTCTCGGGCGCCTGAGGTTACCTACCATATCTGCAGAGTGGCTAATGGAATGTCAAACCTAATTGAATTTTTAGGTTCTATTAAATTTCCAGTAATCGTTTGTGATTCTGGAATCACTTCCAGTTCTACCATACTCCCATTACTGTTTTCTAAAAAAAATCCATTTTACTAAAACTATGGCGAGTCAAGAACAATATCACTATTGATCTTCCAGATAGTAGAAAGTTAACCCTCGTCATAGCCCGAGATAACCTACAAACTGCCATTACAGAAACGTGCCTTGAGTTATCCAGAGTCTGGTTTTAAGCATAAGCCGGACAACTCCATATACCTTAACATCGTTAAGATATGAACCATTCTATGTTCAATATAGAAATAGAGGCACTGATTTAATTGGAATCAGATTCAAATCATGCAGCTGTCTCAAGTGCATGTCAACTAAATGGAGAGATGTGTAAGTGCACGGCGGCGCCCCGGCCGTCAATCCGACGCCGGAATGCGGAAGCGGTGAATAACTTAAATTTTTGCGGACTTAGCAAACCGGCACCACCGCGCACTATAACCCGGATCGAACCATTAACTAGTCTAAGCTACTTAACAAGATGGGAAAGTGATATACCGACGATCCAAGTCCTCCGGTCATCATCTCCAATCCGATCTCCTCGCGGGATCTCCGTCCGTCTCATCCTCGTCGCCGGAAGTGCACCACGTTGCCTACATCGTTTACGGGCTCCCACCTCAATGCCGAGGCAACTCGGGCACGAAGCCGGCTACTCGACGTGCCCAAGGTTCGTTGTAGAATATGTAGTGAGCAAGTCTCATTTTTGGGGTTTGTGGAATTGCCATTGGTGAAGGAAAAGAGAGCTTGGAGAGAGGTGAGAAAAATGGAGCATACTCAAGAAGGAATGTATCATATTTTTCTCCACACATCAAAAATGAAAATCAATCCCATTCCCACCAAGGAATGGCCGGCCCCCCCTTCATGTGTGATTGGAGTGAGAGAGAGAGAGCAAGGTCAAGGGGTGGGTGGAAGCAATGATGCAAGAGGGCATCATGAAAGAATATGATCACAAGCAAAAACCACACACAACCACAACCATCATCAACAACCATGATGCTAACAAAGTCAAGCCATCATGAAGTATGAAGTCAAGCAAGTCAAAGGAGGGTGCTATCATGATACAACAAAATGCAAAGACCCCCTTCCACAAATGCCTATTTGCAACAATGCAAATAAGCCCTCCTCCACCAATCTTCGGCCAATGAACGGAACAATGGAAATCGGCCGAAACGGAAAGCAAACTGGCAACTCCAGAAAACTGGTCCCGTAATAAATTACAGGAAAACCCCGATACTGTGCATACACACCCGCATTTGTATTCCGACCGAAATACAAATGCAATGAGACAAAATCTACACTGTACTATACTAGAATCCGGCTTATACCAAAACCGGATAGTAATATCTGTTCGATCCTGATCCGTGCAATACCGCACGTATCTGATCGAACCCTGCCATATAACCATACGGCCTATAGTACAAACTGTCCGATCCTGATCCGTGCAATACCGCACGTATCTGATCGGACCTTGCCATATCTCCATACGGCCTCTACAACCTTTCGCCCGAAAGCTTGAGTAACTGTAAATGTGGTGGACTCTAAAGACTCGTCAATACTATGGCTGTGGATTTAACCACTAGCACGTCAGAGGTATATGCCAATACGTGACGGGCCACCAGCTATTGAACAAAAGGGACGTCGATGAGGAAGCTCACCCCGACACCCAACTGAGCCTGTCAGTGACAATATCCGTGCAGTCCGGTCCGTTCGTCTATGAGCATCGCATGGCGGGCCTAGGGGGTTGGTAAAAGTCAGACCCCCAAAAGCGGTACAAGTCGTGTCGGAGTGTAGCCCAGAACACCCTGAGATACTACTGGAATACCTACCAGTAAATCTCCTTGCCTTGGCCAAGGACTTTGTGTAATGGCTCTCCTAGACACAGCACGACCTCACCCCCAATACCGGGAGAGACGAACCCCTGAAGATACGCTCACTGCCTCCATGTGGCTCGGGACTGTACCCAACTAAAACCTGTTTGCACGACTCCTTTGAGCCGTGGTAGGGTAGTAATCAAAGTACAGTGGGAACTCACACGAGACAAATGACGATCCCCAGGTCGATGAACTAACCTGCACACATGTCACCAGGGAACTGCCATCTGACGTCTGGTATATGACCAACTAGCATGTTCCCGGCGAGTCCTGTCCGGTGTACTCATAACCCAATGAGCACCTGTATACATCTTAGGTGATCCAACTGACACCAGTGGCTTGTGAGACCGGCCACCGCCCCTCGTCGGGGTCTCGACTGTATACACTAGTCTACTAATGGAGTATCGATGCCCGGTCTCGAAACTCCCACGACTAGGGACCTTTTAAGGATATGCTTGTAGACCCCCAGCTCCCACTTATATGATCGCCCTCATACTGCTGGTGGTCAAGCAAGAATCCTAGGGGCTCTATCAACGTGTAATAGCGACGTGTCAGGTCACCTAAAACAGTACACGATGATAAAGGTAAACCAGATAGCATACTATCATCTCGAGTAAGACTGTCCTACCGGGATAGGTCCTCCCTCAATCATTACAATCACGTACCTGTGACCTAATAATTGACTCTGAGGGCACTATCTCCAACAAGATGCCACTTGCACTCAAGGCTAATTATTGCGATGTCGCATACTCACAGCCCGTGTGATACCGAACATCCAACTCCTCTACTAGTCAGTCTCACAAAGCTCGTTTGCGGAACTATTGCGTTCGAGGAATAGCCTCAGTGAGTGGATCCGCCTTGTTGTCTCTTTCCATGTCTCTCTAAATCTCAAGTTCGCGGAGAAACCCATCTCCCGAAATGAGCAATACCTGTCTTAGAATGTGTCTGGATGTCTGATGGGACATAGCTCATAAATGAGCTCCAAATCCAAACTTCTTAGACTGTATCGTCAACTGAACTTAATCAGTATCCTGCGCCATGCCACCCTCAGTATTGCCTTGGACCACCTGTCCAAAATACTGCCCCTCATCAGAAGGAAAACTATAGCTCTGACAACCTCCTTGTCGTCCATGTCACCTTGGAAGCCTGGAATGATAACTGTTTCCCGAATGAGGCTGTCGTTATCATATCCCTAGAACATCCACTTATGTTCTAAAACTGCTTCCGACTGTTTCTCCAGGATTGGATTAATGTCAACTTATTGCATCTAGTGCAAGAACAATATCTGGTGTGGTACTTGACATCTCATGATTGACTCAATTGCCTAAGCAAGTGATCTGCCAATCATGCACATCCCTCTCCCCTTTAGTCTGTAAGACACCTTTAGAGAGGGTGACTCTGTTACCTGCAGGTACACTACCGTGCCAGGAGTCGTCCATCCTAAATACTCTTAGAATGCTGTCAAGTACCCTGATTGGGAAACCACCCAAATCTAGATCTAAGACCATAGATCTAGTAACCAGTATGTCAGATATAAAATCCATTTCCTTTGTGGAGAAACAACTGTGTGACGACCAAACTATAACCGATCGTAGTGTAGGAGTTTCCTTTCCTACTCTGTGTATATCATCCAAATACCAGGATATCACACCCTACTACCTTCTCAACAGATCCATCCCCTATTCTGATGAAGTCAAACCCATGACTGTCACGTCAGAAATAGATGATCTTTCTCCACTACATCTGCTCTAGTCTATAAATAGACATAAGCTACCTGTCCACCAATGCTTCCGCTGCTCCCACTGACTACGACAACCCTCTGGCAGAGTCATATAGACGTGCACTTCTAAAACTAGTTTAGAACGACGCTATACTCATCCTCCCGCCGGGTCTCGCAGCCTGGAACAACAGCAATGGTAATTGTGGGTAAACAAGAACTTCCCTGTCACCGTCCTTGAGGCTACCTGAGTACCTCTCGGGTGCCTGAAGTTACCCACTTTATCTGCGGAGTGGCCAATGGAATGTCAATCCAGATTGAATCTTTAGGTTCCTCATCAAATCTTCAGTAATCGTTTGTGGTTCTGGAATCACTTCCAGTTCTACCATACTCCCACTACTGTTTTCTGAAAAAATCCATTTTTATTAAAACTGTGGCGAGTCTAGAACAATATCGCTATTGTTCATCCAGATGGTAGAAAGTCAACCCGCGTCATAGCCTGGGTCAACCCACAAACAGCCATTACAGAAACGTGCCTTGAGTTATCCAGTGTCTGGTTTTAATCATAAACCGGACAACTCCCCGTACCTTAACATCGTTAAGATATGAACTGTTCTATATCCAATATAGAAACAGAGGCACTGATTTAATTGAACCAGATTCAAATCATGCAGCTGTCCCCAGCGCATGTCAACTAAATGGAAGGAGGCTGATCAGCGTTACTCAACTTAGGAATGCTTCCAATTATGAGTAACCTGAAAGAGAAGCAATTTCTCTTAATCACTACTATCAACTGAATACCACATATAAGTATCTACATCTTCAATCACTTTGAAGAATCCCGATACTTGCTACACCTGGTTCTCTACTGTATTCAAATACCTATAACTTCTCCAAATTCGGACCCTGTGTTTCCACGAAACACTTGTCTAAAAACTAGAGGAGTCATAAGTAAACCGAATATAGTACGAGGACCAACCCCTCTGTCCTGATGGACACTGGACAACATACAATACTCTGTATAAGTCCCTTGAGTCTGATAACTCATTCACTGTGTGTCGTAGGTTGAAAACTGTACTTATGGTTAAGAAGAATTACACCGCTGTTTAATGCTCCTTACCTAACCATCCACTGATATAGGTAAATGTCGTAGACATAATTTCAGAAAGGTATATCTCACTCTATTCAAATAGACGTACAGATATAACAATTTGAAATTGGTGCATAACAGCGGATATTCAAAACCAAATATTTGCCGACCGGCAAACAGCCCAGGTGATTTCCTCAAATATCACTGATTACAACGAATCCCGATATAATGAGGATAATCACCCAATTCCCAATAACTTACTCCCACTCATCATCTGTAAAACCATACAGATGTGAGAATCGTACCTGGTAAATACATACCCTGGAGTAAGTATCCAATCGGGAAATCAGTTTTCCTTTAACATTACACAGTGAAACTGAAACATTGAAATGTTCCGATGGGGTATTCTGGTATTCCTAGTAATGCCTCTTCCAGATTCACGACTGTAACCGTATAGTTCTTTGCCACCTCTCCAAATCCCTTCATATGTCTTTAGTCTTTACCTTCTGCACACCCTTTTAGGCCAAATGGTTTTCTTCCTTCCCTACCGTTCGGCACCAGCCTATGGTTTGGAAGAAGACTATCCAATAAGCATAATGGGTGTACTGTCCGCATCCTAGGAACACTCGTAATGATAGAGGGTGAAGATAAAAGACAACCGAATAAACCTTATTCCTATTTCTCCTGAACCAGAATCCATCCCCGAACTGGAACAAGTTCCATTCGAGTTCGTATATAACCATACGATGGAGTATCCAAATAAACTGTGGATCTTCGTAGTGATACGGAGTGTCCTGGAGAAATACAAAGGTGATGTGGGAGTGGTAATGAAATATTTGGTTTGGTCGTGAATATCTGTTGCAATTTACTTTGCCCTCTTACTAATCCCTTGCTTTGTCTGAACTTAATACCTTCTGCACACCATCGTTATGCTAATTGGTTTTCTTCATTCCCTACCGGTCGGCACCAGCCTAAGGTTTGGAAGAAGACAATCCAATTTGCGTAATAGGTGTACTACCCCTAAACCAAGGAGTACTCGTAACCTGAGAGAGGGTAAAAGGAAAAGACAACTGAATAATCCTATCCGTTTTCTCCAGAACCGGAAACCATCCTCGAATAAATTCTTTCGAGTTCGTATCTAACCATACGATGGTTTTGTCCAATGGAAGTGGACGTTCGTAGTAATACGGGGTGTCCTGGAGAAAAAGGGTAAAAGTAGGAGTGGCAATGAGGTCTGCAACTCTGACAATCCAAAAGCCGGTGTTTAAGAAGGTTCGGTCAACTTGGTCACTGAGTCAAAGTCTTAGGGTCGGGTCAATGGTCGCTGCCAAAGAGAGAGAGAAAAGAAACACTCAGCGTGCACTCTTACCTAGATCAGAATGGTCACCAATTTATCTAATCTGGAAACCTCCCATTGTAACTCAAATTCTCCTCCAAACCTGAAAGAAGAATTAGTCGGGGTTACCCGAGGAGTAAACTAACTCATCAGTGGGAATCGGGATCCAACTATCATTGCATGATAACGTGACGGAATCCGCTCACGCTATCACACTCCAGAAGGTATGCGCATATCTGGCAAGTTTCAGTTCTTTTGAAACTCCCGATGTGATTTCTGCCCCATGCTCTTATGACCTTGGCGTGAGGTCAAAATATCATAAGTCACATGTCAAGTTCTGCCCGTCATTATCCAGGTTAATTTGAACCCACCCGTACATACCCTTGACGTAGGCCAAAATAGTAGTACGACTGTCCCAAACCAACGCATCTATCTATGCAACAGATAAATACCCGGCAGCTACCAATCACTATGCCTTGGCGTGAGGTCAAAATACATAGCTTGAATACTACCGAATATTTAACTGAAATGACGGAGGGCTACGAATGGTTTCTGGCGAAAACCTTTAACGTAATGAACTTGATATCGTCGAAGGAACAGATAGCTGTTTAAAATATAGTGACGAAAACCGTTGCTAAAGAGGTCACTCCCGGTGAAGGGATCTCGGCTCTTTCCCCGTAGAATGGGGTGCAGGATATTCCAAATGAATACCACGGTGCAAAGCAAAAGTAATCGGCTATAGTGAAGTTAATGCCCTGACGCAAACTTCTGTCCAAGGGGTCACTCCCGGTGAAGGGATCTCGGCCCTTGCCTCGTCGACTGAGGAGCAGGATATTCCAATGAATACCACGATGCAAAACAAAAAGTAAACGTCCTTGCAATAACAGCTTTTTGAAAAGTGTTCCAACAACATCAGATTAGGTTTGTTTTTAACTTGCATTGATCCGAATCAATGCAGTCCCATCAATTGATCACACCAAAATGAACGAAAATATACTGATGTACGTATATGCCATCCGCATTCGCCACTGGGTCCCGTCATTACCCGTTAGGTTAGCTTACTAACGACAGAGCGGGGACTGGACTAGCGCGGATGCAAAACATATACTACATCTACTAATATATATACCAATATATTATATTCGCTCAAGGCGTGAATAAAATGCAACATCACAGAAATGTACAGCATCACAGAAACAATACAGATATCTGGGATCCCCGGGTTTCACAGAGCCGCTGAAACCCGACGTTCCCCTGGTCGTGTGGATAGCCTGTGCAATGAAATCCTAGACCCCTACGGGCGCGGCAAGTCACCCGCCAAAACCTGAAGCGAGGCAGCCCCCTTCAGCGCCGTGAATGGACCACCCAGCACTTCACGGAATCCGGCAACTTGGGCACCCCTCCTGGGTCAACCTGTACCCCCTACGAGTGCGGCGAATAGCCCGCCAATCCTAGAGTGAAGCCCCCTCCGTCTCAATGCCATGAGATGCGGGCTTGTTGCCCTCCAGAACCCGGCTATCCGTGCACCCCTCTGCGGGGCAATCCTAGTACAGAAAATAAAATATACATACACCGGGTACATCGACCGCAACCAGGTCGTGCCCCAAAAGAATAATACAAACAGGCAGTGACGGCAGTCCACATGTCGGACGCTCGCCCCGCAATATCAAATGTACATAATACAACAAAACTGTACTAGCATTGCATCCAGGCTATCCCCACGACCGATCCGCAACATCACAGCAAATACATAGAACATCAATGTGAAAGTCACGTTCGCAAATCCGTCTAACCGGGCTATAGCAGTTAGACCGGATTTACCGATCGAGTGACATTCACGGTCGCAGATATAATGTAAATACTGTGAAAAATGTGTTTAAAATTTTCCGATTGACCAAAAATTAACAAGTGGGCCCCAAACCAATACTGCAGCACTCACAGAAATAATTGGCCCAATTTTAATATTCCAAAACCCCTAATTACACCCCTGAAGCCCACTGGAAAAAGATGGCCCACTGAACTCTCAAGACTGCGGCGGAACCGCGGCCCAATAGAAGGGTGGGGCCGCGGATCCGCGCTCTGTGTGAGAGATCAGAGTGTCGAATTTTCCCAGAGTTCTTAGAATTTCCAGTACATCAATATTTTACAACCTGAAAAATTTTTCGAGACCAAAATATTTCAACAGAAACTGATGTGAACTAGAAATGCAAGTTTTGGAATTTTGGTCGATCGGAAATGCAAAACACATCAAACGAAGCTAGACGAAGTTAATGGCGAGGCTCTGATACCACTGTAAGTGCACGGCGGCGCCCCGGCCGTCAATCCGACGCCGGAATGCGGAAGCGGTGAATAACTTAAATTTTTGCGGACTTAGCAAACCGGCACCACCGCGCACTATAACCCGGATCGAACCATTAACTAGTCTAAGCTACTTAACAAGATGGGAAAGTGATATACCGACGATCCAAGTCCTCCGGTCTTCATCTCCAATCCGATCTCCTCGCGGGATCTCCGTCCGTCTCATCCTCGTCGCCGGAAGTGCACCACGTTGCCTACATCGTTTACGGGCTCCCACCTCAATGCCGAGGCAACTCGGGCACGAAGCCGGCTACTCGACGTGCCCAAGGTTCGTTGTAGAATATGTAGTGAGCAAGTCTCATTTTTGGGGTTTGTGGAATTGCCATTGGTGAAGGAAAAGAGAGCTTGGAGAGAGGTGAGAAAAATGGAGCATACTCAAGAAGGAATGTATCATATTTTTCTCCACACATCAAAAATGAAAATCAATCCCATTCCCACCAAGGAATGGCCGGCCCCCCCCTTCATGTGTGATTGGAGAGAGAGAGAGAGAGCAAGGTCAAGGGGTGGGTGGAAGCAATGATGCAAGAGGGCATCATGAAAGAATATGATCACAAGCAAAAACCACACACAACCACAACCATCATCAACAACCATGATGCTAACAAAGTCAAGCCATCATGAAGTATGAAGTCAAGCAAGTCAAAGGAGGGTGCTATCATGATACAACAAAATGCAAAGACCCCCTTCCACAAATGCCTATTTGCAACAATGCAAATAAGCCCTCCTCCACCAATCTTCGGCCAATGAACGGAACAATGGAAATCGGCCGAAACGGAAAGCAAACTGGCAACTCCAGAAAACTGGTCCCGTAATAAATTACAGGAAAACCCCGATACTGTGCATACACACCCGCATTTGTATTCCGACCGAAATACAAATGCAATGAGACAAAATCTACACTGTACTATACTAGAATCCGGCTTATACCAAAACCGGATAGTAATATCTGTTCGATCCTGATCCGTGCAATACCGCACGTATCTGATCGAACCCTGCCATATAACCATACGGCCTATAGTACAAACTGTCCGATCCTGATCCGTGAAATACCGCACGTATCTGATCGGACCTTGCCATATCTCCATACGGCCTCTACAACCTTTCGCCCGAAAGCTTGAGTAACTGTAAATGTGGTGGACTCTAAAGACTCGTCAATACTATGGCTGTGGATTTAACCACTAGCACGTCAGAGGTATATGCCAATACGTGACGGGCCACCAGCTATTGACCAAAAGGGACGTCGATGAGGAAGCTCACCCCGACACCCAACTGAGCCTGTCAGTGACAATATCCGTGCAGTCCGGTCCGTTCGTCTATGAGCATCGCATGGCGGGCCTAGGGGGTTGGTAAAAGTCAGACCCCCAAAAGCGGTACAAGTCGTGTCGGAGTGTAGCCCAGAACACCCTGAGATACTACTGGAATACCTACCAGTAAATCTCCTTGCCTTGGCCAAGGACTTTGTGTAATGGCTCTCCTAGACACAGCACGACCTCACCCCCAATACCGGGAGAGACGAACCCCTGAAGATACGCTCACTGCCTCCATGTGGCTCGGGACTGTACCCAACTAAAACCTGTTTGCACGACTCCTTTGAGCCGTGGTAGGGTAGTAATCAAAGTACAGTGGGAACTCACACGAGACAAATGACGATCCCCAGGTCGATGAACTAACCTGCACACATGTCACCAGGGAACTGCCATCTGACGTCTGGTATATGACCAACTAGCATGTTCCCGGCGAGTCCTGTCCGGTGTACTCATAACCCAATGAGCACCTGTATACATCTTAGGTGATCCAACTGACACCAGTGGCTTGTGAGACCGGCCACCGCCCCTCGTCGGGGTCTCGAATGTATACACTAGTCTACTAATGGAGTATCGATGCCCGGTCTCGAAACTCCCACGACTAGGGACCTTTTAAGGATATGCTTGTAGACCCCCAGCTCCCACTTATATGATCGCCCTCATACTGCTGGTGGTCAAGAAAGAATCCTAGGGGCTCTATCAACGTGTAATAGCGACGTGTCAGGTCACCTAAAACAGTACACGATGATAAAGGTAAACCAGATAGCATACTATCATCTCGAGTAAGACTGTCCTACCGGGATAGGTCCTCCCTCAATCATTACAATCACGTACCTGTGACCTAATAATTGACTCTGAGGGCACTATCTCCAACAAGATGCCGATTAGTATTACTCAACTTAGGAGTGCATCCAGAGATGAGTAACCTGAAAGAGAAGCAAGTTCTCAAAACCATTACTATCAACTGAATACCAAACACAAGTATCTACATTCGATCACTTTGAAAAATCCTGATACTTGCAATACGTGGTTCTCTACTTTATTCTTATACCTATAACTTCTCAAAACTTGGACCTTGTATTTCTACGAAACACTTGTCAAAAACATGAGAAGTCACAAGTAAACAGAATACAGTACGAGGACCAACCCCTCTGTCCTAATGGACACTGGACAACATACAATAGTTTGTATAAGTCCCCTGAGTTAAATAACTCAAACCCTATGCGTCATAGGTTGAAAACTGTACAATGGTTAAGAATAATTACACCGCTGTTTAATGCTCCTTACCTAACCATCAACTGATATAGGTAAATGTCATGGACATAATTTCAAAAAGTTATATCTCACTTTATAAAATAAACGTACAGATATATTAATTTGAAATTGGTGCATAACAGTGGATATTCAAAACCAAATTATTGCCGTCAGGCAAAACCCCAGGTGATTTCCTCAAATATCACCAATTACAACGAATTCCGATATAATGAGGATATAATCACCTAATTCCCAATAACATACTCCCACTCATCATCTGTAAAAACATACAGATGTGAGAATCAAACCTGGTAAATACATACCCGTGAGTAAGGATCTAATTGGGAAATCAGTTTTCATTTAACAACGCATAGTGAATTTGAAACATGAAAATGTTTCGAAAGGGTAGCCTGGTATTCCTAGTAATGCCTCTTCCATTAACCAGATTCATGACTGTAACCGTATATTTCTTTGCCATCTCTCCAAATCCCTTTATTTGTCTTTACTCATCACCTTCTGTACACTATCCTTTGGCTAAATGGTTTTCTTCCATCCCTACTGTTCAGCACCAGCCTATGGTTTGGTAGAAAACTATCCAATAAACGTAATAGGTGTACTCTCCTAATCCTAGGAGTACTCGCAACCTGCGAGAAGGTAAAGATAAAAAACAACTGAATAAACCTTATTCTATTTCTCCTGAACCAGAATCCATCCTCGAACTGGAATAAGTTCCTTCGAGTTCGTATATAACTATAAGATGGATTAACCTATAAATACGGATCTTCATAGTGATACGGGATGTTCTGGAGAAATTCAATGGTGAAGTAGGAGTGGCGACGATATACGTGGTTTCGTTATGAATAATAGCAGTTGCAATTTACTTTGCTCTCTTTCTAATCCCTTTATTTTTCTTTACTTATTACCTTCTGTACACCTCACTTAGGCTAATTGGTTTTCTTTCTTCCTACCTTTCAGTACCTGCCTATGGTTTGGAAGAAGACTATTGAATAAGTGCAATAGGTGTACCCGCTCCTAATCCTAGGAGCCCTCACAATATGAGAGAAGGTAAAAGGAAAAGACAACTGAATAGTCCTATTCAATTCTCCTGAGCCGGAAACCATCCTCGAATCTGAAACAAGTTTCTTCGAGTTTGTATGTAACTATACGATGGTCTTATCTAATAAATGTGGATTTTCATAGTGATACGGAATGTTCTGGAGAAAAATCAAAAGGTAAAAGTAGGAGTGGCAATGATATATGTAACTTTGACAATCCAAATGTCAATGTTTTAAGAAGGTCTGGTTAACTTGGTTACTGAGTTATAGTCTAGGGTCGGGTCAAAGTCGCTGCCAAAGAGAGAGAGAAAAGAAACACTCAGCATGCACTCTAACCTAGATTAGAATGGTCAATCACTTTATCTAATCAGGATGTCTCCCAATG
This sequence comes from Agapanthus africanus, assembly GCA_030015575.1. Lineage (NCBI taxonomy): Eukaryota > Viridiplantae > Streptophyta > Magnoliopsida > Asparagales > Amaryllidaceae > Agapanthus > Agapanthus africanus. The sequence goes on from CM057337.1 coordinate 239,328,562, forward strand.
TATCCTCAAATTCTCTTCCAAACCTGCAAGAAGAATTAGTCGGGATCATCTAAAATCACCCGAGGAGTAAACCAACTCATTAGTGGGTTTCAGGATCCAACTATAATCTCATGATAACCTGATGGAATCTACTCAAGTTATCACACTCCAGAAGGTATGCGCATGCCTGGCAAGTTTCTTGTATGTTTGAAACTCCCGATGTGATTTTTACCCCATGCCTTTATAACCATGACGAAGGCCAACATATCATAAGTCACATGTCAAGTTCTTCCCGTCATTATCCAGGTTAATTTGAACCCACCCGTACATACCCTTGACGAAGGCCAAAATAGTAGTACAACTGTCCCAAACTAACGCATCTATCTATGCTACAGAAAAATAACAAATAGCTACCATACACTATGCCTCGACGAAGGCCAACATACATAGTATGAATACTAAGTGCTACCCGTCTGAAATGACGGATGGCTACGAATGGTTTTTGGCGAAAAACCTTTAACGTAATGAACTTGATATCGTTGAAGGAACCGGGTAGCTTTTTATAAATATATAGTGGCGAAAACCTTTGCTAAAGAGGTCACTCCCGGTGAAGGGATCTCGTCTCTTTCCTCGTCGAATGAGGTGCATGGTATTCCCACTGAATACCACGATGCAAAGAAAACTATAGTGAAGTTATTACCCTGATGGAAACTTCTTCCCAAAGGGTCACTCCCGGTGAAGGGATCTCGGCCCTTGCCTCGTCGAATGAGGTGCTGGATATTTATAACCGAATACCACTGTGCAAAACAAAAGAGAACGTCCTTGTAATAACAGTTTTTGAAAATTGTTCCAACAACATCGAATAGGTCTGTTTTCCTTGCATTGATCAGAATCAATGCAACCCATCAATTAATCACATCAGAAAAGAACAAAAATATGATGTACGTATATGCCATCCGCATTCGCCACTGGGTCCCGTCATCACCCGTTAGGTTACTTAACTAACGACAGAGCAGGGACTGGACTAGCGCGGGTGTAAAACATATACAACATCTACTAGTATATGTAGGGTGTTTTTTGTCACCCCATTGAGATGGGAATACGCGCGCGCTGGTCAGGCGCATTATAGATTCCCCCTGCCAAGGATAGGCTGGGGTTTATTGATTGTGGGGATCCGAATCTCTGGCAGCCGTGGACTAAGCTGTCGTTAATTACCCCTCGCCTTTGGAGCGAGAAAACCTCCGATTAATGGGTTAAACTAGTCATGCGAACTCAATGTGCAGTGTTGTGTTTTGAAGGGGTTTTGGATATATCGGGGGCCCCATAGAGTTTTTACGGGGGTCCCGCTACCCGGATAGGGGGCTGGGGGTCAAGGGAGCTAGCAGCCCCCTTGCGGGGTGCGGGGCAGCGCCCCGTTAGAAATTTTTTCTAACGGGGGAGGTATATTTAGTGTGGAGTATGTGTGTGTTTGTGTGTGTGTATGTGTGTGTGTATGGAAGAGGGAAAGAACATCTAAAGGATGCGTGGGAGAAAGCACCAGCGCTTTGGGTGCTAGCGCTCTGAGCGCAAGGGCGCTTTGAGCACTAGCGCCCCACGTGTCAGCACGTGGGCGCTCGGGCGCTAGCACTTTGGGTGCTAGCGCTATGAGCGCAAGAGCGCTAGCGCTATGAGCGCAAGAGTGCTAGCGCCGCACGTGTCAGCACGTAGGCGCTAGCGCTTTGGGCGCTAGCGCTCTGAGCGCAAGAGTGCTAGCGCCCCACGTGTCAGCACGTGGGCGCTCAGGCGCTACCGCTTTGAGCCCCGCTTTGAGCGCTAGCGCCCCACGTGTCAACACGTGGGCATTCGGGTGCTAGCGCTCTGAGCGCAAGAGCGCTAGTGCTTTGAGCGATAGCACCCCATGTGTCAGCACGTGGGCGCTCGGGCGCCAAAAGGGACTCGGTCCCTGCAATGGGAGTTGTACTCCCAGAAAGGAGCACTTATTATTTTGTGTGTGTGTATGTGTGTGTCTCTCTCTCTCTCTCTCTCTATATATATATATATATATATATATATATATATATATATATATATATATATATATATATATATGTGAGGAGTTAAACTCCTAAGATGTTTTGAAGCTGATGAATGGCTTCTCCTCTTAAGCCCTAGTTCTTTCCCAAAGTGGGGTTTCTGGAGATGGGTCTCCTTCTTCTTCCTTTGTTGGCCAGATCTTGAAGATTAAGAAGTATGAGATTTTAAAAATCTCTCCTTTCTGAGATCTGATGGCAGATCTGAGTTTCCCTTTGTGGCTTTTGTGGTGAAAAACTATTTTGTTTTATAAAAAGAAGAGTAAAACTCTTGATTTAATTCAAAAGAAAAAAAGAAGGTTTTAGAACCTTGAGGAAGAAGAAGATCACAGATCTGGATTTTTTGGAGAGAGAAAAAGTTGTTGGGATATTTTCATTATTTTTGCCTTTATAGGCTATACACTTTACATATAGCCCCTTGGGCTTTTCAAAATGGCATTTTTTTATCTCAAGGCTCATGTGCCATTTCTTTTTGCACATAAGCCATGGGCTTTACAAAAATTTGGCTTTATACACATTTTTCTTACATTTATTCATAAAAGAAAAGAAAAGAAACACAACAAAATTTCGGCATGGGGGAGGCCGTCCGCTTCATGTTCGGGCTCACTCCGGGCATTGGCCCACTTGACCTGGGCTTGGGCCCACCTGGCTTGAGGTTGACTTTGATTTTGACTTGGTCAACCGGGGCATAGATTTTTACCCCAACAAATTGCCCCCCATAAATAAATGCACACAGCATATATGGGTCGTGCGCATGAAATTGATGGATCTTCTTTCATGTGGAGGCGACTTGATTCAGTTCCCACCTTTTGGGAAGCTGGCACTGCCCTTTTTACGACATGGATGATCGATGCTTGACGTGTCTCCGAGATGGAGTGTCTGATTGACTTGATTCCGAGGCGGTGCATTATTCCGACGGGGAGGTCATTGCTGCCCTTTTAGCGACGTGGACGGTCGGTGCTGCCCTTTTAGCGACGTGGACGGTCGGTGCTGCCATTTTAGCAACGTGTGTTAGTAATATGTGTGCCCTAGAGGCCATTACTATACATAGGATGTATATTGTAGTGGATACTTGGACATATATAGGGAGGACTTTTTTGCTCGACATGATAGTATGCTATCTGGTTGCTCTTTACCTTAACGTGTACACTGATTGTCTCTCTGTTACATGTTGGTAAAGCCATTAGGATGTGTACTTGACTACCTGGACTATGATGCAGATCATACTAATGGGGACATGGTAGTCCATAAGTACATCCTTCAAGGTCCCTAGTCGTGGGTATATCGAGACAGGGCATCGATATACCAGAGTAGACTAGCGTATACCTTCTCGACCCATACAGATGGGCTATGGATGATCCCGTATCCATTGGTGTTTGACATCAGAGATGATATACGGGTGCTCAGTGGAGACTGGGTACACTGGACGGACTCGCCGAGAACTCCCAGATGGTATTATACCTTACGTCAAATGGCAGTTCTCTGGTGACACTGGTACAGAGTAGTCTGTTGACCCGAGATCGTCATAGAGTCTTGTGTGATTCCCACTGTGCTTTGATTTCCACCTTACCACGTCCAAGAGAGCGTGCAAAACGGTGGTTTTTGGGTACAGTCCCGAATCACATGGAGGCAATGAGCGATAGGAGGGGATTCGTCTCTCCCGGTATAGGGAGTTGATGTTGCGCTGTGTTCGATTGGCTATAACCGGAAATCCCTGGCCAGGGTTGCTGAGATTTACTGGTAAGTGTTACCAGTAGTTTCTCGAACTGTTATAGACCTCATATCGACACGACTTATCGAGCTGTTGGGGTCTGACGTTTACCACCCTAGGAGATATATGCGACATATCAGACGACGAGACCGGACTGTACGGTAAGTGTTACTGGTTGGATTCACAGGAGTGTGAGCGGGCTTGCTCGTCGATCTTCTGATCGCTCAATACCCGGGTGGCCGTTACGTTTAGCAGACCGCTTGTGGCTTGTGGGTGTTTGATATGATCATCATCCGCTGCCGGCGTATTGACGAGTCTTTAGAGTCCTACACAGAGGTTTCCTGGCTCAAGCGAAACGAAATAGGAGCGCATATGAGATATGTGCGGGACCAAGAATAATGCGTGTATGTGATACCGTATTTCATTCTCGCAATGAATGTGTCTAATGGTTGTATGCGATATAACCTAGTTATCGAATCAATGATTGATTCGATAAGCCGATACATTGGATACTAGTCGGTTATGTGCGACATGACCGGATCATTGAATCAAGTGTTGATTTGATGATTTAATGTATAATTATATATTTGATATATTACTTTGCATTAACTAGTATTGGTTCATTTTAAATGGATTTTCTCACTTGAAGTTCACAAGTTGTATATATGATATACTTTTGTGCACCCTTTTGTATCATGTTTGATGATATATGCATGTTTGTGTGTATGTTTGATTAAACCTTAGTTAAGTAAATGGTTAGGGTTTTAATTAATTAATTAATTTATTTATTTATTCTTTTTGGAAAAGATAAAATGGTGGATTTATTTTTCTTTCTTTGCTTGAAGCTTCTTGAAGCTTCAAAGCATCTTTGAAAGTCCACCACTTTGTCTTCATCCTAAACCTAACCATTCACCTAACTATAGTTTACTCTCTACACATAATCATGGTTGACATTATGATAAGTATTCATTTATTTTCTTTTTGCAATAACACTTATCATATTCATTATCTTTTTCTTCTTCTTCTTCAAGATGAAGAAGCTTGCCTCCATCAATGGCAACTAGTGAAAAAGAGTGAGAAATCCAATTCTAAAGTGAACCCACTTCCTATTTCTTCATCCTCTACCTCTTGCCAAGTAGTATAGGGTGTTTTCTTCACAAGTTTCTTGACTTGGTGAAGTTGGAGCTTGATCTAGTGTTGCCTCGACGTAGATCATCTTCGGCATCGAAGTCGACGACCTAGCCCGCCCATTTCTCCGATGAAGCCGACGCTAGAGTCCGGGATCCGATATGGACAGCGAGGAGACTTCATCACGGAGCCTTGGAGGTGGAGAACCGGATCTACAAAGGTTGTAGCCTCTTTCACTTAGTTAAGTTGTTAACTAGTTGCTTGTTTCGCCTAAAATTCTAGTTAACGATCCGTATTAGGGTTTCTCGGCACATGTAAAATGTTAAATTGGCATGGTTGATGCCTTGTGAGACCTCATTATCGTGCCTAGTAACCCTACAATGTTAATGGTCGATACTGCCCTTTTACCGACGTGGACAGTCGGTGCTGCCATTTTAGCTACTTGGACGGTCGGTTCTGCCTTTTTCGCGACGTGGACGGTCGGTGCTGCCCTTTTTGCAACGTGGACGGTCGATGCTTCCCTTTTAGCAACGTGGACGGTCGGTGCTGCCATTTTAGCTACTTGGACGGTCGGTTCTGCCCTTTTTATGACTTGGACGGTCGGTGCTGCCCTTTTAGCGACGTGGACGGTCGGTGCTGCCCTTTTTGCGACTTGGATGGATGGTCGGTCCTGCCCTTTTTGCGACTTGGATGGTCGGTGATGCCCTTTTAGCGACATGGACGGTCGGTGCTGCCCTTTTTGCGACTTGGACGGTCGGTTCTTGTTGGATATAGTGCCCTCAGAGTCAATTATTGGATCACAGGCACGTGATTGCAATGATTGAGGGAGGACCTATACTGGTAGGACAGTCTTACTCGAGATGATAGTATGCTATCTGGTTTATCTTTATCATCGTGTACTGCTTTAGGTGATCTTACAGGTCACTATTGCACGTTGATAGAGCCCCTAGGATTCTTGCTTAACTACCAGCAGTATGAGGGCGATCATATACGTGGGAGCTGGAGTCTATAAGCAAATCCTTAAAAGGTTCCTAGTCGTGGGAGTTTCGAGACAGGGCATCGATTCTCCAGAGTAGACTAGTATATACAGTCGAGACCCCGACGAGGGGCGGTGGCCGGTCTCACAGGCCACTGGTGTCAGTTGGTTCACCTAAGATGTATACAGGTGCTCATTGGGTTATGAGTACACCGGACAGGACTCGCCGGGAACATGCTAGTTGGGATTATACCAGACGTCAGATAGCTGTTCTCTGGTGACTGTATACAGGTTATTTCATCGACCTGAGATCGTCATTTGTCTCGTGTGAGTTCCCACTGTGCTTTGATTACTACCCTACCATGATCAAAGGAGACGTGCAAACAGGTTTTAGTTGGGTACAGTCCCGAGCCATATGGAGGCAGTGAGCGGATCTGCTGGGGTTCGTCTCTCCCGGTATTGGGGGTGAGGTCGTGCTGTGTCTAGGAGAGCCATTACACAAAGTCCTCGGCCGAGGCAGGAGATTTACCGGTAGGCATTCCAGTAGTATCTCAGGGTGTTCTGGGCTACACTCCGACACGACTTGTACCGCTATTGGGGGTCTGACTTTTACCAACCCCCTAGTCCCGCCATGCGATACTCATAGACAAACGGACCGAACTGTACGGATATTGTCACTGACAGGCTCAGTATGGTGTCAGGATGAGTTCACTCATCGACGTCCCTTTTGGTCAATAGCTGGTGGCCCGTCACGTATGGCTAATACCTTTGACGTGCTAATGGTTAAATCCACAGCCATAGTATTGACGAGTCTTTAGAGTCCCCCACATAGACAGTTACTCATGTTTCGGGCGAAACGCTGTAGAGGCCGTATGGAGATATGGCAGGGTTCGATCAGATACGTGCGGTATTGCACGGATCGTGATCGGACGGATTTTACCAGCCGGCTTTGGCTTAAGCCAGATCCTAGTATTAGACAGTGTAGATTTTGTCTCTTTACATTTGTATTCAGTGGGAATACAAATGCGGGTATGTATATACAGTAGCGGGGTTTTCCTGTAATTTATTACGGGATCAGTTTTCTGATGTTGCCAGTTTGCATTCCGTTCCGGCCGGTTTTCCTTTGTTCCTTCACGGCCGGACTTTCTGGTGGAATGGGTTACTTGCAAGTTTGCAAATAACTTATTGTGGAGGGTTCTTTGTGGCTTTTGGCATTATGATGGTTCATAATATTTCTAGCATCTTTAGATGCCTTTCTTGTTCTCATTATTGTTTTGGATTAATGAGATTGGAATTGATTTGATTTGGGGGTGACCTTTTCTCCTCACTATCCTCACATTTCTTATGGTTACCACAATACTCTCTTTGGCTCACCCCCTTTGGAAATTCCCTACACATTTTAGGCCGGCCACATTCTTGGGGAGAGGAGAGAGGCAATTCTTTTGGTGTGGTTCTCATTTTTGGCTTGCTAGAAATTACAATTCTCATCTCCAAAAGCTCATCTCTTTCCCCACTTCATCAAAGGCAACTTCAATCACCCCAAAGAGACAATCTATTCTACACTACACCTACAGTACCCTTGGACGCGTCGGCTTACCAACTTCGCGCCCGAGTTGCCTCGGTCCAGAGGTGGGAGCCCGTAAAAGAATTCGGCTACGTGGTGCCCTTTCCGACGAGAAGATGACGAACGGAGTTTTCGCGGGAGATCGGAGTGGAGACGAAGACCGAAGGACACGGATCGCTTGGTATATCTCTCTACCCAATCTTTTAGTTTGTTAGTAGCTAGGTTAATGGCCCGATCCGGGTTAAAAGTGCGCGGTGGTGCCGGTTTGTAAGTTTCGCAAAGTTTTTCGTTTCCGCATTTCCGGTGTCGGATCGACGGCCGGGGCGCCGCCGTGCACTTACATTGGTATCAGAGCCATGCCATTAAGCCAGTCTAGCTTGCTCTAGTATGTTTAGAACTCGATCGAACAAAAAAAATCCCAAAACCGCATTTTCATTGCACATGTTTCTGTCGAAATTTTTTTTGGCTCTAAAAATTTTTCAGGTTGTTTCAGAATAATGTGCAGGAAATTTTAAGCGTTCTGCAAAAATTTAGTGACGTGACGCTTCAGTACGACCGCGGAAACGCGGCCAAAGCCCTGGTTTGGCCGCGGTTCCGCGGTGGAAGAAAGTCAACACCGTACCAAATTTTTCCAGAGGGCTTTCTACATGGAAATAGGGGTTTTGGAACATTCTTTTTGGGCCTAGATTTTCTGTGAGTGCTACAGTAGTGCTTGGGGCCCACTTGGGTATATTTGATCGATCGAGAATTTTAAACATGTTAGTTCACAGTATTTACATTATATCTGCGACCGTGAATGTCATTTGATCGGTAAATCCTGTCTAACTGCTATAGCCCTCTTAGACGGATTTGCGAACGTGACATTCACGTTGATGTTCTGTGTTGTACTGTGATGTTGCGGATTGGTCATGGGGATAGCCTGGATGCAATGTTAGTACAGTTTTGTTTTATATGTACATTTGATATTGCGGGGCGAGCATCCGACATGTGGACTGCCGTCACTGCCTGTTTGTATTATTATTTTGGGTCACGACCGGGTCGAGGTCGATGTACCCGTTGTATGTATATTTTACTTTCTGTACTAGGATTACCCCGCGGAGGGGTGCACGGATAGCCGGGTTCTAGAGGGCAACGGGCCCGCATCTCATGGCATTGAGACGGAGGGGGCTTCACGCTAGAATTGGCGGGCTATTCGCCGCACTCGTAGGGGGTATAGGTTGACCCAGGAGGGGTGCTCAAGTTACCGGATTCCGTGAAGTGCTGGGTGGTCCATTCACGTCGTTGAAGGGGGCTGCCTCTCTTCAGGTTTTGGCGGGTAACTTGCCGCGCCCGTAGGGGTTTAGGATTTCATTGCACAGGCTATCCACACGACCAGGGGAACGTCGGGTTTCAGTAGCGGCTCTATGAAACCCGGGGATCCCAGATATCTGTATTGTTCTGTGATGCTTATTACATTTATGTGATGTTGCATTTTATCACGCCTTGAGCGAATATTATATATTGATATATATACTAGTAGATGTTGTATATGTTTTGCATCCACGCTAGTCCAGTCCCTGCTCTGTCGTTAGTTAAGTAACCTAACGGGTGATGATGGGACCCAGTAGCGAATGCGGATGGCATATACGTACATCATTATTTTCGTTCTTTTGTGGTGTCATCAATTGATGGGACTGCGTTGATTCGGATCAATGCAAGTTAAACAAACCTATTCTGATGTTGTTGGAACATTTTTCAAAAAGTTGTTATTTCAAGGGCGTTCTCTTTTGTTTTGCATCGTGGTATTCAGTTGGAATATCCTGTTCCTCAGTCGACGAGGTAAGGGCCGAGATCCCTTCACCGGGAGTGACCCCTTGGACAAAAGTTTGCGTCGGGGCAATAACTTCACTATAGCCGTTTACTTTTGCTTTGCATTGTGGTATTCAGTTGGAATATCCTGTACCTCATTCCACGGGGAAAGAGCCGAGATCCCTTCACCGGGAGTAACCTCTTTAGTAAAGGTTTTCGTCACTATATTTTTAATAAAGCTATCCGTTCCTTCAACGATATCAAGTTCATTACGTTGAAGGTTTTTCGCCAGAAACCATTCGTAGCCCTCCGTCATTTCAGGAAGGTAGCACATAGTATTCATGCTATGTATGTTGGCCTTCGTCAAGGCATAGTGTATGGTAGCTATTTGTTACTTTTCTGCAGCATAGATAGATGCGTTGGTTTGGGACAGTCGTACTACTATTTTGGCCTTCGTCAAGGGTATGTACGGGTGGGTTCAAATTAACCTGGACAATGACGGGTAGAACTTGACATGTGACTTATGATATGTTGGCCTTCGTCAAGGTCATAAGAGCATGGGGCAAAAATCACATCGGGAGTTTCTAAAGAAATTGAAACTTGCCAGATATGCGCATACCTTCTGGAGTCTGATAACGTGAGCGGATTCCGTCACGTTATCATGCGATGATAGTTGGATCCCGATTCCCACTGATGAGTTGGTTTACCCCTTGGGTGATCCCGACTAATTCTTCTTTCAGGTTTGGGGAAGAATTTGACGTTACAGTGGGAGGTTTCCTGATTAGATAAAGTGATAACCATTCTGATCTAGGCTAGAGTGCACGCTGAGTGTTTCTTTTCTCTCTCTCTTTGGCAGCGACCATTGACCCGACCCTAGATTATGACTCAGTGACCAAGTTAACCGAACCTTCTTATAAGACTGGCTTTTGGATTGTCAGAGTTGCAGACCTCATTGCCACTCCTACTTTTACCCTTTTCTCCAGGACACCCCGTATTACTACGAACGTCCACTTCCATTGGACAAAACCATCGTATGGTTATATACGAACTCGAAGGAATTTATTCGAGGATGGTTTCCGGTTCTGGAGAAAACGAATAGGACTATTCAGTTGTCTTTTCCTTTTACCTTCTCTCAGGTTGCGAGTACCCCTTAGATTAGGGGATAGTACACCTATTACGCAAATTGGATAATCTTCTTCCAAACCATAGGCAGGTGCCGACCGGTAGGGAATGAAGAAAATCAATTAGCCTAAACGGTGTACAGAAGGTATTAAGTTAAGACAAAGAAAGGGATTAAAAGGAGGGCAAAGTAAGTTGCGACTGATATTCACGACCAAACTGTTAGTTATATGTATGCCCTAGAGGCCATTACTGTACATAGGATGTATATTGTAGTGGATGCTGGGACATATATAGGGAGGACTTTCTTGCTCGACATGATAGTATGCTATCTGGTTAAACTTTACCTTAACGTGTATACTGATTGTCTCTCTGTTACATGTTGGTAAAGCCCTTAGGATGTGTGCTTGACTACCTGGACTATGATGCGGATCATACTAGTGGGGACATGGTAGTCCATAAGTACATCCTTCAAAGTCCCTAGTCGTGGGTGTATCGAGACGGGGCATCGATATACCAGAGTAGACTAGCGTATACCTTCTCGACCCATACAGATGGGCGATGGATGATCCCATATCCATCGGTGTTTGACATCAGAGATGATATACGGGTGCTCAGTAGAGACTGGGTACACTGGACGGACTCGCCGAGAACTCCCAGATGGTATTATACCTCACGTTAGATGGCAGTTCTCTGGTGACACTGGTACAGAGTAGTCTGTTGACCCGAGATCGTCATAGAGTCTTGTGTGGTTCCCACTGTGCTTTGATTTCCATCTTACCACGTCCAAGAGGGCGTGCAAAACGGTGGTTTTTGGGTACAGTCCCAAGTCATATGGAGGCAATGAGCGATAGGAGGGGATTCGTCTCTCCCGGTATAGGGGGTTGATGTTGCGCTGTGTTCGATTGGCTATAACAGGAAATCCCTGGCCAGGGTTGCTGAGATTTACTGGTAAGTGTTACCAGTAGTTTCTCGAATAGTTATAGACCTCATATCGACACGACTTATCGAGCTATTGGGGTCTGACGTTTACCACCCCTAGGGGAGATATGCGACATATCAGACGATCAGACCGGACTGTACGGTAGTGTTACTGGTTGGATTCACTGGAGTGTGAGCGGGCTTGCTCGTCGATCTTCAGATCGCTCAATACCCGGGTGGCCGTTACGTTTAGCAGACCGCTTGCGGCTTGTGGGTGTTTGATATGATCATCATCTGCTGCCGGCGTATTGACGAGTCTTTAGAGTCCTACACAGAGGTTTCCTGGCTCAAGCAAAACGAAATAGGAGCGCATATGAGATATGTGCGGGACCGAGAATAATACGAGTATGTGATACTGTATTCGATTCTCGCGATGTGACATTGATCGGTTATATGCGATATAGCCGGGTTATCGGATCAAGTGTTGATTCGATAAGATGTTACTAATGATACCAGTCGGTTATGTGCGTCATGACCGGATCGTTAAATCAAGTGTTGATTTAATGATTTAATGCATAATTATATATTTGATATATTACTTTGCATTAACTAGTATCGATTCACTTTAAATGGATTTTCTCGCTCGGTTGTGCACATTGTATATTCGATATATTTTCGTGCACTTGATTGTATCATGTTTGATGATACATGTTTAACTATAGTTAAGTGTAATCGATTAAGCCATGGTTAAACTAATGATTAGGGTTTTCTATTCTTACTTATTTATTTATTTATTTATTTTGAATAGATAAGAAAAGAATGGTTGCTAATTTTGGAGTTTAGTTGAAGCTTCATGAAGCTTTGACTTTGTAACCATTCTTGTCTTCATCTTTAACCCTAACCATTAATCTAACCTTAGTTAATTCTCTACACTTGACCATGGTTCTAATATGATAAGTATTCATTTTATTTTCCAATAAGAAAAAACTTATCATATTATTCTTCTTCTTCTTCCTTGCTTCAAGTGAAGTAAAGCTTACCTCATCAATGGTGATTGATGTTTTTGAGTGAGAAATCCAATTCTAAAGTTAACCCACTTCCTATTTCTTCATCCTCTACCTCTTGCCAAGTAGTAGAGTGTGTTTTCTTCACAAGTTTCTTGACTTGGTGAAGTCGGAGCTTGATTTAGCGATGCCTCGACGTAGATCATCTTCGGCATGGACATCGACGACCTAGCTTGCCCATTCTCCGACGAAGCCGACGCTAGAGCCCGGATTTGATTTGGACAGCGGAGAGGACTTCGTTGCGGAGCTATGGAGGTGGAGCACCGGATCTACAAAGGTTGTATTTCCGTATTCCCTTAGTTAAGTGTTAACTAGTTAGCTTTTTCGCCTAGATTTCTAGCCAACGATCCGTAGTCGGGTCTCTCGGCACCCTAGATTTTTTGAATATGGCATGTTCGATGCCTTGTGAGACCCAACTAGTGTGCCTAGGAACCCTACAGTGGTATCAGAGCCTAGCTAGAGCCTTAGGCGAAGTCCAGACGGAATTGGAAGTCCGAACGAACCCGAAACACCAAATCAATCTTGCTCTCTGTACTTTTTTGAAAACAGTGAGTTTTTCCAAATTAAAAATTGCTAAAAAATTCAGCAGGGAAAAATAAGAATTACGGTGCAAAAAGTTTCTGGTGAACAGTAAATTTCGCGGCGGATCCGCGGCAGTAGCATGGCTTCTGCGGCGGATCAGCGGCCCCTTGATGACGTCAGCCCTGTTCCTTTGCTCAGTAATTCCTAGTTCAAAGAGCTGAGTTTTCTGGGAATTTTTAATATTTATTCAAGAGTTGAATTTTCTGGAGTTGATTTGGGGATTCGATGTTTCGATCGGAGTATCAAATTTTGTCTATGTGGCTTTCCGAATAAATTTTAGAATATGTTAAAAAGTTCGACCGGATATAAATACCCAATTTTTCCCCTGTCGGGAAATTTCCAAGTGTTGGATTTTTCCGTAGTTTAACGACGTTCTAAGTAGTGCAAGTAACGCGATGGTCCCTCTAGAAGACAACAAACCTTAACTCGATTATGTGACCGTCTTGAACTGCCCTTTGAACCTTCGGGTTTGGGGCAGTACGGCGTGCCACATGTGAGGCGTTGGCTTGACCCTTCTACGGCTGGACCGTTGGTACTGAGGCACGAACGGAATGTTGTTAGACTTGTTTCATGTGTTGATCTGTATCGGGAAAACTTGGGTGTTCGATTGTTCGATCGGAAAGTTTAACATTTTCTGTTTATCCGGAATGGGATACAATAATTCGAATTCACAAAAAGTTATGAGATAACTGAATGAATATTATAAACATAGCAGTTTAGTCTCACTTGATCGGTTGCCACGGAATTTTAATGTGATCAAAAGTCCATCGCAATCACGTAGCGTACGCGGATACTCGCCGGGTAAACTTAATAGACACCCTCACTCCATAGCCTCGACCAAGTGACTGTAGGAGAACCCCGTCGCCGAAAGCATCCGTTCGGGTGCTCGCGGCAGCGGTGTTCCGCCTTGGTGCACTTCGTCGACGGTATCGGGGGTGCGGCCGTCTACTGAAGTTTGCGACGAGCATTCGATCAAAATGTCGGAAATCCTGTTGAATTGCCCGACTTGGTATTGAAAAGTGTTTTCGATAAAGAGACTAAAATGCGGGGTTTATAATTGTTAGGCATGTGATGTCTAAGTAATTCATTTGGTCAGGCATGCGATGTCTGAGGTGGTTGCGGATTCCAACTGTTGTAGTTTTACACTTTCTTTTCTGTGACCGTAAGTGTAATATGTGATATCGCCGGTTTCGTTGCTATATGTCAACGACAATTGGGATGCGCATATTTACTTACGTTGATGACATGTGATGTTATGTGTTGCTGGATATGTTGTATTGGATCGTCGTGTTTGAATAGCCGGGGGTTTTTATGTGAGATGAGTGTTTTTCATTTTCATTCATGTAAAAACTTGTATGTAATATTCTTTTATTGGGGCGCTTCCAGGTTGCGGAAGTTGTCACCGTTTGTATATTATTTACTTTTCTGCACTAGGATAGACCCAAGGTGGAGAGCATAAGTAACCGGGTTCTGGGGTCCAGTGGGAGACCAACTCGAGGAGTCGAGTCCGGGTCTCCTAACTCTAGAATTGGTAGGGTTGCTTGCCGCTCTCGTAGGGGTCTAGGGGTGTGGGTTTGGCTATTCATCGCGACCGTGGAATCCGTGTTTTATACTGGCTCGTATTGAAAACACGGACGTCCTAGTATATCCAATATTTCATATGTTTCTTCTGCTGCGATATCTGTGATGTGATCATGTGTTTCTGTGATGGATATAGTATATAGTATATGTGATATATTATATAGACGTTACTTATGTTTTACACCCGCGCTAGCCCTGCCCTGCTCTGTCGTTAGTTACCTAACCTAACGGTGCACGAGGGGACATCGAGGCGAATGCGGATGGCATAAGTGTACGTCATATCTATCTGTGATGTTTAGGTACTTAAATGATGGGACTTCATTAATGTGATTAATGAAATAAAAGAAACCTAAGATGTTGTAGAATCGAATTTCAAAATAAAACAGGTAGCTACAGTTCTTGCTTTGCACAGCGGTATATGTGATATATCCTGCACCTTATTCGATGAGGAAAGGACCGAGATCCCTTCACCGGGAGTGACTCCTTTAGCAATAACTGACAGATGCTACACACTCGGTTTGTCTTTTGATTGCTTTTAAGAGTTTTTGCTTTGCACAGTGATATATGTGATATATCCCGCACCTCATTCGACGAGAAAAGGACCGACGATCCCTTCACCGGGAGTGACTCCTTTAGCAAAACTAGAAAAGCCTCAAAAGCACTCCATTTTAAAATCATTTGATTCTACAACGATATCAAGTTCATTACGCAATAGGTTTTCAGAAAAAACCTGTCGTAGCCCTCCGTCATTTCAGATAAGTACTAGTTAGTATTCGTGCTACGTTTGTTGACCTCTGTCAAGGCGTAGTGTGCGGTAGCTGATCAGTGCTTATCTGCATAAGCATATGATGTGATTGATTTAGGGTAGTCGTGCGACCTTGTTGACCTCTGTCAAGGGTCGTGCGGGTGGGTTTACTTCAATCAGGAAATGACGGGTTGAACTTGACTAGCAGCCTATGGTTTGTTGACCTCTGTCAAGGTCATAGGACGCTAGGGGCAAAATATTATCGGGAATTTCAAGTGTTGAAATTTGCAATGAGATTGCATACCTTCTATGAGATAGTTGGATCCCGATACCCGCTGCGAGTAAGAGTTACTCCTGGGAGAGTTTTATACATTACAATTAGCCGATCAAGTAGGTGTCTAGAAAGGTGTCAACGGGGTTACGTCTCTGGGAAAACGAGGTTTACATTAATTAGGTTCGTGCGAAAGCACGGGGGACCTCCCTCAAAGTACCGACACTGGCCTGGCTGAAAGATTGGCGAACTTGTAGTGTGTAATTAATCCCGGCTAGTCTTTCCTTTTAGGGTTTGAAGGAAGATTTGATAAAAAGCAGTGGGAGCCATCCTGATTAGATAAAATAATAACCAATCTATTCTTGCAAGAGCGCACGCTGAGTGTTTTCTTCTCTCTCTCTCCAGGTAGCGACTATATCACGCCTTAATCAAGATAATAATACAGAATATTGACCGAACCCGCTTGTTATACTGAGCTGGGGAACGTTGGTCCCGCTCCAACTTATAATTGTTATAAGACAGAGCAGGAAATTGGGGAATACCAGATTTCCCGTGCCGCCCAAACGAAGAGAGTGCATGCTGATGCATCATCTTCGGGTGTGTTCATTACAAAGAACTGTTTCTCAGTGTCCTTTACGTCCTGGGTATGTGATACCAGATCAGGATCCCAGATATGTAATCAGTTACATAGGGCTACAGAAAGGTAGAGAACTGAGAACGGGTGATAAGTTTCATGAGGCAGAAAATGGGGCAAGCGTTGCAACCAAGTCTGTTGGTCACTGTCACCCTGTATTACCAATACATTGATTCTGAACGAATGTTATTAGATACCGAACCTAATATACAAAATCATATCAGTCTCTTTATTAGTAAAGAAATGATAAAATTTTGTATTGTTGGATAATGTTTTGAACATTTCCTATATCAAAAGTTGATCGGTTCAGGCACGTTATCTAAAAGCATTAATGTTCTAAATCAAACTACAATTCTTTAGTATACAGAACACACACAAGAGGAAGAGTTCAGAAATGAATGAATCCTTCTTGAGGCATTGTAGACTAGGTCATATCAATGTGACCCGACTAGCTGGAGTTACATAAAGATGCATATTTAAATTAGTTTGAACTTACATCTTGTGAAACTCGCCAGTCATGTCACAAAGATAAGATGACCATAGCTCCGTTTACTAGAAACAGAGAAAGAGTTAGTAAACTCTTGGGATGATACATGTTGATGTATGTAGGTCCCCTGTCTACACATGCCAAGACCGGTTCTTTATACTTCATTACATTCTCTGATAATCTTTCAAGATTCAGATATATGTTCCTGTTGAAACACAAGTCAGAACCTTTTGAGATATTCACAGAATATAAGTTGGAAGTAGAGAACCAATACGGGTATAAGTATTATGTCCTTTGATGAGATCAAGGAGGAGAATACTTGAGCACGAAAATCCTGGATTATTCTAAAGGAGAATGAGATTCTCTCTCAGCATTACTCCTCCGTATACACCATAGCACGATGGTATATCTGGGCGGAGCAATAACACCCTATATGATAAGGTGTGCTCTATGATGAGTACTACTGAGTTACCTATTTCCTTTTTGGGAGTTATGCACTTAAGAAGCTGCATACCTATTGAATAGGGTTCGAATCAAATCAGTTGCCTACCATTTCATATGTGATATGGAAAGGGAAGAGCCCATGTCTTAAGCTAGTTAAGATTTGGGGTTGACCGGCCTATGTCTGAAAGCAAAATCCGGACAAGCTCAAGGCAAGGTCTGTTATGTAGAACTGGAAATGTTCCAGCTATACAGACTGCAGCTGATGATTTGATAGAACCAAAGGATTCAGTAGATCCCAACGAACCTCAGCCTCTCCGCCGATCTAGTAGGGTTCCTCACCCACCTGAGAGATACTTCTGTTTCTCTATGACAGTGGGAGCGAGGATTGCATCATGAGATGATGACCCAACTAGTTTCGAGCTGGCCATCAGGAGTGAGACTCTGTAAGAATGGCTGGATGCTTAGCGATCTGAGATGGAATCCTTATACACCAACAAAGTATGGACTTTGGTTGCTATATCTGAAGGGTTAAATCCCCATCAGGAGCAAGTATATCTTGAGAAGATTACTTGGTGTAGATGGAAAAGTTGAGACTTTCAAAGCTAGACTTGTTAAAGGTTTTCGTCATTGACCAGGCGTGGATTATGATGAAACCTTTTCTAAAGGATCTAGGCTTAAGTCCATCCAGATCCTACTTACCACGGCTACATACCATGACTACGATATCTGGTGGTTGGGTGTCTTGACTGCTTTTCTAAATGATGATTTGGAAGAGAGCGTCTATAAGTACACAGCCAGAGGGCTTCGTAGACAATGGGAGCAGCGGAAACGTGTGCAAGATGTTTTATAGGATAAAGCAGGCATCGCGGAGTTGGAACATCTGTTTTGATGAAGTAGTCAAAGAGTTTGATATCATCAAAATGGTAGATGAACCTTGTATAAACAAAAAGGTAGTAGGGAGTATGGTGGTGATCCTCGTAGAGTACGTGGATGACATACTCTTGATAAGAAAGGAGTTTTCTTATGCTACGCTCGATCAATCTCCGTCTGTCACAATGATTCTCCACATAGGATCAAAATGATACCTCCTAAATCCTGAGTTTTGGATCTATGAGATAGATTTAATTGGATGTTAGGATTCTCACTAGTTGTAGTGAGATGGTATCAATCGATCCAGGGGAGAATCACTGGAAGTGTTCCAGGGTGATAAGGACGACTGAATGTCAGTCACAGGCATTGTCTAACCCTCAGTGGAGGGACGGTATGTTGGAAGAATTCTAAGCTAGATACCGTGACATACTAGACGATAAAGGCTTGATACATCGCTATTTAAGATGCTACCAAAGAGGCAGTCTGGGTGTATATTGGTTCATGAGATGAACTACGTTCCAACCATTATGAGACAATGGAGTTGTGGCTTATGCCAAGGAACGTCCGTACCATCAGTGATCCAGACATATTCTAAGGCAGTATCACTTGATCATGGAGATGGTTGATCTCCAGGGAGATCGAGGTTAGGAGAGTAGACTCAGAGGACAACACAGCGGACCCACTCACAAAGGCCTGTTCCCAGAGAGAGACTTTTATGGGATGGTTGAGTATGAGATACTGCAACCACTGCTATCAGATGGCCCTAGTGCAAGTGGGAGATTGTTAGTTATATGTATGCCCTAGAGGCCATTACTGTACATAGGATGTATATTGTAGTGGATGCTGGGACATATATAGGGAGGACTTTCTTGCTCGACATGATAGTATGCTATCTGGTTGAACTTTACCTTAACGTGTATACTGATTGTCTCTCTGTTACATGTTGGTAAAGCCCTTAGAATGTGTGCTTGACTACCTGGACTATGATGCGGATCATACTAGTGGGGACATGGTAGTCCATAAGTACATCCTTCAAAGTCCCTAATCGTGGGTGTATCGAGACGGGGCATCGATATACCAGAGTAGACTAGCGTATACCTTCTCGACCCATACAGATGGGCGATGGATGATCCCATATCCATCGGTGTTTGACATCAGAGATGATATACGGGTGCTCAGTAGAGACTGGGTACACTGGACGGACTCGCCGAGAACTCCCAGATGGTATTATACCTCACGTCAGATGGCAGTTCTCTGGTGACACTGGTACAGAGTAGTCTGTTGACCCGAGATCGTCATAGAGTCTTGTGTGGTTCCCACTGTGCTTTGATTTCCATCTTACCACGTCCAAGAGGGCATGCAAAACGGTGGTTTTTGGGTACAGTCCCGAGTCACATGGAGGCAATGAGCGATAGAAGGGGATTCGTCTCTCCCGGTATAGGGGGTTGATGTTGCGCTGTGTTCGATTGGCTATAACAGGAAATCCCTGGCCAGGGTTGCTGAGATTTACTGGTAAGTGTTACCAGTAGTTTCTCGAACAGTTATAGACCTCATATCGACACGACTTATCGAGCTATTGGGGTCTGACGTTTACCACCCCTAGGGGAGATATGCGACATATCAGACGATCAGACCGGACTGTACGGTAGTGTTACTGGTTGGATTCACTGGAGTGTGAGCGGGCTTGCTCGTCGATCTTCAGATCTCTCAATACCCGGGTGGCCGTTACGTTTAGCAGACCGCTTGCGGCTTGTGGGTGTTTGATATGATCATCATCTGCTGCCGGCGTATTGACTAGTCTTTAGAGTCCTACACAGAGGTTTCCTGGCTCAAGAAAAACGAAATAGGAGCGCATATGAGATATGTGCGGGACCGAGAATAATACGAGTATGTGATACTGTATTCGATTCTCGCGATGTGACATTGATCGGTTATATGCGATATAGCCGGGTTATCGGATCAAGTGTTGATTCGATAAGATGTTACTAATGATACCAGTCGGTTATGTGCGTCATGACCGGATCGTTAAATCAAGTGTTGATTTAATGATTTAATGCATAATTATATATTTGATATATTACTTTGCATTAACTAGTATCGGTTCACTTTAAATGGATTTTCTCGCTCGGTTGTGCACATTGTATATTCGATATATTTTCGTGCACTTGATTGTATCATGTTTGATGATACATGTTTAACTATAGTTAAGTGTAATCGATTAAGCCATGGTTAAACTAATGATTAGGGTTTTCTATTCTTACTTATTTATTTATTTATTTATTTTGAATAGATAAGAAAAGAATGGTTGCTAATTTTGGAGTTTAGTTGAAGCTTCATGAAGCTTTGACTTTGTAACCATTCTTGTCTTCATCTTTAACCCTAACCATTAATCTAACCTTAGTTAATTCTCTACACTTGACCATGGTTCTAATATGATAAGTATTCATTTTATTTTCCAATAAGAAAAAACTTATCATATTATTCTTCTTCTTCTTCCTTGCTTCAAGTGAAGAAAAGCTTACCTCATCAATGGTGATTGATGTTTTTCAGTGAGAAATCCAATTCTAAAGTTAACCCACTTCCTATTTCTTCATCCTCTACCTCTTGCCAAGTAGTAGAGTGTGTTTTCTTCACAAGTTTCTTGACTTGGTGAAGTCGGAGCTTGATTTAGCGATGCCTCGACGTAGATCATCTTCGGCATAGACATCGACGACCTAGCTTGCCCATTCTCCGACGAAGCCGACGCTAGAGCCCGGATTTGATTTGGACAGCGGAGAGGACTTCGTTGCGGAGCTATGGAGGTGGAGCACCGGATCTACAAAGGTTGTATTTCCGTATTCCCTTAGTTAAGTGTTAACTAGTTAGCTTTTTCGCCTAGATTTCTAGCCAACGATCCGTAGTCGGGTCTCTCGGCACCCTAGATTTTTTGAATATGGCATGTTCGATGCCTTGTGAGACCCAACTAGTGTGCTTAGGAACCCTACACAAACCAAGTATTTCGTTACCACTCCCATTTCACCTTTGCATTTCTCCAGGACACTCCGTATCACTATGATGATCCACAGTTTATTCGATACTCCATCGTATGGTTATATACGAACTCGAAAGGAACTTGTTCCAGTTCGGGGATGGATTCTGGTTCGGGAGAAATAGGAATAACGTTTATTCGGTTGTCTTTTATCATCACCTTCTCTCGCATTGTGAGTGCTCCTAGGATTAGGACAGTACACCCATTATGCTTATTGGATAGTCTTCTTCCAAACCATAGGCTGGTATCGAACGGTAGGGAAGGAAGAAAACCATTTGGCCTAAAGGGGTGTGCAGAAGGTAATGACTAAAGACATATAAAGGGATTTGGAGAGGTGGCAAAGAAATATACGGTTATAGTTGTGGATCTGGATGATGGAAGAGGCATTACTATGAATACCAGGATACCCCATCGAAACATTTCAATGTTTCAGTTTCATTGTGTACTGTTAAAAGAAAACTGATTTCCCAATTAAACACTTGCTCCAGGGTATGTATTTACCAGGTATGATTCTCACATCTGTATGGTTTTACAGATGATGAGTGGGAGTAACTTATTGGGAATTAGGTGATCATCCTCATTATATCGGGATTCGTTGTAATTGGTGATGTTTGAGGAAGTCACCTGGGTAGTGTTCACACCATAATATTGTATTATTATATTCCCCATTCTTATTCTTTTTATAAATAAATGGGTGCTTTTAACGCATGTCTGCTACATGTTACAGGTTACAGGTTCTTGGACAGGAAGCAGTGAAAACGATAAAAAGACGATGCAAAAATGGATTTTGACCGATAAACAGAGAATCTTGATCAAGCCTACATAAAGAACAATTCACAAAGCAAGATTCAAGACATCGACTCAAAGCGAACGGTTAAAAATCCATTGCAAATTGTTCACTGAAGATCTGGAACCAACCTAGAAGCCCAAATGGAAAAAGATATATAGATACAGGAAGCCCAAAATGACCAGAAGCTGCAGCCCAAAATTCAAAGCCCAATCTTTTTAGTTGACCGCGGAACCGCAGCCAAACAGGGCCTTGGGCCGCTGTTCCGCGGTAGAGTGGAGCAGTTAGAGAATAAAAATTTTACCATAATTCTTTATGTCTTTGACCGGTCTTCCTAAGGGCTATTTTTGTAATTGTAGACATGAGAATCAGATGTAACCCTAGGGTTTCCTATTCTTTATAAATAGGAACTCTAATCATTGTAACTCTTCAGGCCTCCCTTCATTAATAAATTTTAGAATTCTTTTGGAGAGCATCGGTGCCTTTTTTCAAATCATGAATCCAGATCTGGCAACCCTGCGTTGATGTTTGGAGAGAGCCAACTGTAAATAATTTTATTTAATTGTTCTAGTTTAGATTTTAATTCCTTGCCTTATATGTTAGCTTTGGGAAGGGCTTTTGAGAGATGAGATCTCTCATCCCTTTCTTACCCATCACATAGAATCTATAGGACTCCATGCATACACGCACACACTGCGCCCTACGGCACCCTATCCCTCGGGGTAGCGGTGATACCGTAGTATAAAGGCTCAGTTGCACGCGTTTTCCATGGAGGTTAGGGTAAGGATCTCTAAAGGAAGGATAAGAACCTAGAGGAAGGAACACCTTCCCGAATGGATCTAATCCCTTTTATTGATAATTACCATAACTCCTCTTAGATCCTAATCTGGGTATAGAAAGCGTTGAGATTTATTTACATTTCCAAACCATTCCTAAACCTAACCCTAGCAAGATTTAGATCTAGATAATTTCCTTAGGATAATTTAGGTTTTTAGATTTAATAACAACTCCGAACACCCTTCGGAATTAACTCGTAAGAACGAATCGGAGATTCACAACATCCCTGTGGACCGACCCGTACTCACCGGCTAGCTTCATGCGACGCCGTTCTTGATTGCGGTTACAAATATTTTTGATCTATCTTTTAGAAAGCGCAAGCACGCTAAATCACTCAAATCAAATAGCGCCGTTGCCGGGGATGGCGTGTCATTTCCTTTTCGCAATTTCGGGTTAATCTAAAATTAAAAAATCATAAAAATCTGAAAAAATATAAAAAAATATATAATCTGTTATTTTTGGAAGGGATACTTTGTTGTTTGAATTTTGCAGGATATACGAAAATCGGATCTGGAAATCTACAGAGATCAAAACAGGAAAAAACAGATCGGAACAACAGAAGATCACAACAACCGAGGAAAAGAAGAAATTTGGAGGACCGAGTCTACAAATTAACCGCGGTGATCTGGTCCAAAAAAAAAAAAATTGCGGAACTGACTAAAGCGCGGTGGAACCACCGCGCCAGCCCCCTTTTGGCCGCGGAACCGCCGCGGTCTAGTCGAATCAGGGCTTAAAAAAAGGGGCAGAAGCGCGATAGATAAATAAAAAAAAAAAAAACCGTTCCGGCACTGCAAATTTCTGTGAGTTTTCTCTCTCTCCTCCTCTGCAAATCTTGATATATCTTCTGTAAATTTGCCTGCAGGATTTCTTTGTGCTCAAAAATCCTTTCCCTTCCAAATAACAATCTTGTGCAGGATTCTTTGCACCGCGCATAAAATAAAAATCATTGATTGCAAGTGATTTACTATTTTGCATATCTTTAATCGGACTTTAAGGGGCTTTTTGACCAATTCAGATTGGGTGGGGATTTCATCACCCTTCCCAGGACCCCAGAAATCACATTAGGCATTTGCATTGACTATATCCTAATTAAAAAATACTAGACTCAGCCCTAAGGACATCGAGCTCAATAGGAAAAGGACTAGTATAGGCATCGACCGTTTATCCTAATTGACTTTGCGGTGTCTAGGCTAGTGGTTTTTAATTAGGCCCACTACTGTGGTTCCTTCCCACTTACCTGGCCGTACTAGTCGGTGAAGAGGCGGTTTGAGGTCTTATTTCTAGCCCTAGTTAGGAGCTGTCTAGCAGACCTAGGTGACCCTAGATCTAGGTCTGATTGTGCATTTCTGGTTGATTACATTTGTGTCTAAGCCCTTTATCGATTTTTTTTTTCTGCAAACAGTCTCAAATAAAGAGAAAATGGAAAAAAGGAAAAATTTTTATAGAAACTTGCAAAAATTTTTAGCTGCAAATAAATACTTGCACCACCTAACCTTCCTTCTTGTCACCTTTCTTCTTACAACATGGGTACCCCACATAATAAATCATTAGCCGAACTTTGGTATCCCGAACCTAATTTTGCGTCGTACGTTAATTTGTTCGGTCAATTTAAATACGATCCTTCCTTGCCAAAAATATCTTTGAAAGATTAAATAGAGGCGTCTAGGAGAAATAGTTTGACTTTTCAACCCACTTGGTGTCAACCGAGTCAACCTTCACCACTTCCATATGTTGATACCACTTTTTCAAGTCCTTCTGTCACTCCTAGGCCGATGTCCATTGCTGAGCATATCGCTCAATCCCGCAGTCGATCTTTCACCCCTCTCCACTCATCTAGTTCTAGGGATCAACAAGACTATTCACCTTTTTATCCACATGTTGACCCTACCCCTGTCCAATCACCCACTTCCTACCAGTCATACCCGACCTTCCCACCTTCACTAGACACCGTTTCTACACAGCCATTAGGGAGTTTCACATATCCACACGATTTTGAATCTTTTACCGAAACCCCCTCACCACCCAAGTCTAGTTTGGAAGAGTCGTTGGAGGCATATATTGCTGCAACAAATAAAATGATGAGGAATGTGGAAGCGTCCATGGCCGCCCTTATGCAACCTAGTGAACCGGTAGCTAGTTTCCCGCTAGCTCCAAATTTTTCAATGTATGAGGCGGTGGTTGGACAGAATGAGAATGTGAGAGAATTTCCAAATCAAACCTACCCTTACCCAATTGAAGCCCACAACTCCAGTTTTCCATCGAATGTCCAAAATGATTCACAAGTTCAAAATAAAAATGAGTTGTGCGACTTTGAAGTGTTTGATTTGCCAAATTGTGAGCAACCCCTTTCGAGTGAAACCGCACCTAATCCTCTCGATCTTTACACCTCCACTCTAGAACCTAAATCGATAGATATCTATGCTTTTGAGGAGGTGTCTAAAGAAATTGATTTTCACTTAATTGAGGATATAGACTCCGGGAATATTTCGGATGATGAACCTGTCGATTTAATTGAAATTTTATGTTCAAATCATCATCCTGGGTTATTAAATGTTTCTCCCGAATCTCATATGCGTCTAGATTTTGATGATATAGGCATGGATGAGTTAAATATTGAGGATAGTATTGAGGAGAGTCTTGAGGATAATATTGAGGTTGAATCATTTTTGTTTGATGTGTCTGATTTTCCAATTCATCCTCCTGAACCTTTGACTGCTATATCACCCTCCCTCCTTCCCATCGTTCCGACCCCGCTTGAAGACTGTGAGCTTGAAACCTTTTCCTTTGAATCTGACACAAGTCTCACAGACGATAACACCTACGAGTGTTTCACTTTTTCGGACGATGTTGATGACTCACCGCCCGAGTTTGAGTCCTTTACATTTTCAGATGAGCCATCAGACTCGGTTGATTATAGTAGTTTCGAACCATTAATGGAATCTTTCAAGTTCGAAACAGTTTACTACGGTGAGAAAGATACCACCCCTAATTCACTCCCTTTCGTTTTTCCCATTGTTCCGACCAAACAAATGACCGTTACGCTTTCATCCCCTATACTAAGTTCGGCGTACCCATGTTTTCTTGCGAATCTTGAGGGATTTGACCCCATTTCCCGACGGGTTGATAGGTTAGCGCAATCGCTTATAACATATCGGTCATCACATATTGCGCTAATTTATTCACTCAATTTACACCCTCAAGATCGTACTCCACTTCCTTCTTATTTTCGCCATTCTTCTCCCCCACCGAGACCATATTCTACCATTCTTCTTTCCACACGGTCTCGCGTGCTTCTCATTTTCTTGCACCAACTATCCCATTTCCACGATAAGATTTTTGAATGGTTGGTGCTAACTTTTGGCTTGTGCAAGGCCAAGCTTAAGTTTGGGGGAATCTTTGTATATATGTATATATTTTTTGTTTTCTTTTCTATAAAAAAATAAAAAAAATTTCAAAACATTAAAAATATAAAAAATTTTATAAATAAATAAACAGGGGAGTATCGGTATTTTGACCCTCTTGGTTTAGCATGACAGTGAGGACACTGTCAAGTTCAAGTTTGGGGGTATGCTCGGTACGCCTTCTTCCTTCGCATTCATTTGTACATATTTTTGCATTTGCATACTTATTTGAAAACCCATAAAAAATTGAAAAATTTCAAAAATTATAAAAATATTTGTATTCAATTTTGGCTAATTGACTTGAGTTTGACGAATAGGTTAACTGGCTAGGAACAACTAGATCTTAGATTTAGTAAATTAAAAACCCTAAAAATAACCTTCCTTAAAGTTTAGCGGTAGAAAGTATATGTTTTGTAGTTTATTTAGAAATAGGCAAATTTTGAGTTCACCTCTTGGGCTAAGTCGAAACTAAGGAAAAGTATTGATGTTCTTATTAGAGTATAAGTTTGAAAGATAGTTCCTAACTTAAGTCTAGATTCTGAAAATATATACCCTACAAGTTGCACAATCACGCACCTTGAAACTTGGAATAGTAGAAGAGACCTTGAAATGCTCTTGTCTAAAGTCCTTAGTACGAAGAAAATAAAAAAAAAATACATAAGTGTGAATGAAGAATTAAAATAATGGACACTGGTTTTTGTGATTACTTAAGGCTGCAAAAATAGAAAAATATTTAGCGAAGGTGCTTCATCACCTAGTGCCTTAGACCAACTGGTTTGGGAGTCACTGCTAAAAGCCTTGGGTATTGCAAGGCTAGGAATTACGCTTAAATGTGCAAACACATTTTGTAATCGGTCGTTGGTAGCTCAAGAAGTATTAACGGTCGCATGAAAGATGTGTAAGCAAAATTCAATTAAAAATTCACCAATTAAGAAGTGCTTTGGACAACGGACGAGAGTATGATTGCTTGATTTGAATTTCCAAGTGTAGGGGTGATCTATACACACACGTAGGGATATGTGATTGGAGTTTAGATGAGAGAAAGGGATGAAGAATAGAACTTGTATCTTTAGTAGAGTTGATAAAAATTCCTAAGTGGAGATAGAACCCTAGAAGGAAAACTTAAGAAATGCCGAAAGCTAAGTAGGTCTACATAACATATATAATCTTAAGTTAAATAATGAGGAAGTGTGAAGAATGTGGGTGGATAATTTGTGAGTCAAAAGATAATAGAATTCCTTGTTAGAAAACCTAATTGGAGAACAAAAGTTAATGGGCCGAATTGATAGGATTTTGTGGGTAATATCCGCTGAAAACCCTCAGGAGACAACACTCCTCCTACTAGGGACACCTAGAGGTTTAACGGCTTGTTGCACGTGCTCAGTGCAATCGCGTTTCCCTGCGAAAGTGTGGTTAGAATTTTAGTGAATAAAAATAAGTTTGCTCGAGGACGAGCAAAAGATAAGTTTGGGGGTATTTGTTCACACCATAATATTGTATTATTATATTCCCCATTCTTATTCTTTTTATAAATAAACGGGTGCTTTTGACGCATGTCTGCTACATGTTACAGGTTACAGGTTCTTGGACAGGAAGCAGTGAAAACAATGAAAAGACGATGCAAAAGTGGATTTTGACCGACAAACAGAGAATCTTGATCAAGCCTACATAAAGAACAATTCACAAACCAAGGTTCAAGACATCGACCCAAAGCGAACGGTTAAAAATCCATTGCAAATTGTTCACTGAAGATCTAGAACCAACCTAGAAGCCCAAATGGAAAAAGATATATAGATACAGGAAGCCCAAAATGACCAAAAGCTGCAGCCCAAAATTCAAAGCCCAATCTTCTTAGTTGACCGCGGAACCGCGGTCAAACAGAGCCTTGGGCCGCGGTTCCGCTGTGGAGTGGAGCAGTTAGAGAATAAAATTTTTACCATAATTCTTTATGTCTTTGACCGGTCTTCCTAAGGGATATTTTTGTAATTGTAGACATGCGAATCAGATGTAACCCTAGGGTTTCCTATTCTTTATAAATAGGAACTCTAACCATTGTAATTCTTTATGCCTCCCTTTAATGAATAAAATTTAGAAATCTTTTGGAGAGCATCGGTGTTTCTTCTCCATTCAGAAATTCAAATCTGACAACCCTGCATGGATGATTGGAGGGATGCATCTGTAAGTGATTTAATTTCTTGCCTTAGTGTAGATTTAAATTCCTTGCCCTAGGTAGATTTAATTTCATGCCCTAGGAACTTGTTTAGGGTTTAGCTTTTGGGAAGTATTTTGAGAGATGAGATCTCTCATCCTTTTCTTACCCACCAAACATTTACAATAGGACTCCATGCATACATGCACATACCGCTCCCTACGGCACCCTATCCCTCGAGGTAGCGGTGATACCGTAGTATAAAGGCCCGGGTGTGATGTTTTCCATGGAGGTTAGGGTAAGGATCTCTAAAGGAAGGACAAGAACCTAGAGGAAGGAACACCTTCCCGAACGGATCTAATCCACTTTATTGATAATTACCATAACTCCTCATAGATCTTCATTCGGGTATTGAAAGCGGTGAGATTTAATTACATTTCCAAATCATCCCTAAACCTAGCCCTAGCAAGAGTAGATCTAATTAATTGCCCTAGGTAGAATAATTTAGGATTTTAGATTTAATAATCAATCCGAACACCATTCAGAATTAACTCGTAAGAACGAATCGGAAATTCACAACATCCCTGTGGACCGACCCGTACTCACCGGCTAGCTGCAAAGCGACGCCGTTCTTGATTGCGGTTACAAATATTTTTGATCTATCTTTTAGAAAGCGCAAGCACCTTCGGATCTGGAAATCTACAGAAAGCGAAACAGCAAATAGATGATCCTATCAACAGAAGATTGCAAAAACAGAGGAACAGAAAAAAATTTAGAGGACCGAGTCTACAAGTCAACCACGGTGATCTGTTGCAAAAAAAAAAAAAAAAAAATCTGAACCGCCTGAACCGCCGCGGAACCGCCGCCGGAACCGCCTTTTGGCCGCGGAACCGCCGCGGCCTGGTCGATTCAGGGCCAGAAAAAAAGGCAGAAGCGCGGTAAAAAAAAAAAAAAAACAGTTCTGCCACTGCAAATTTCTGTGAGTTTTCTCTCTCCTCCTCTGCAAATCTTGATATATCTTCTGTAAATTTGCCTGCAGGATTTCTTTACGTTCAAAATTTTTTTCCCTTCCAAATAACGTTCTTGTGCAGGATTTTTGTGCTTTGCTTGAAATGAAATTAGACTGCAAGTAATATTTTGCTGTTGCATATCTTTTCTATAAAATATTTTGCTGTTGCATATCTTTTCTCTAAAATCTTTTTCCAACAAAATTTTTCCAAATAAAGAGAAAAAGAATGAAAATAAAAAGGACAAATATTTTATAGAAACTTGCAAAATTTTTAGCCGCAAATAAATCCTTGCACACAATAAACTTTCCTTCTTTCCCCTTTTCTTACAACATGGGTACCTCACATAATAAATCATTAGCCGAACTTTGGTATCCGAACCTAATTTTGCGTCATATGTCAATTTGTTCGGTCAATTTAAAAACGATCCCTCCATGCCTAAAAAATCTTTGAAAGATCACATAGAGGCGTCTAGGAGAAACAGTTTGACATTTCAACCCACTTTGTGTCAACCAAGTCAACCTTCACCACCTTCGTATGTTGACACCACTTTTTCAAGTTCAGCTGTAACCTCTAAGCCGATATCCATTGCTGAGCATATTGCTCAATCTCGCAGTCGATCTTTCACCCCTCTCCACTCATCTAGTTTTAGGGATCAGCACGACTATTCACCTATTTATCCATATGTTGACCCTACCCCTGTCCAATCACCCACTTCCTACCAGTCATACCCGACTTTCCCACCTTCACTAGATACTGTTTCGACACAGCCATTAGGGAGTTTCACATATCCAACCAATTTTGAATCTTTTACTGAAACCCCCTCACCACCTAAGTCTAGTTTGGAAGAGTCGTTGGAAGCGTACATTGCAGCAACGAATAAAATGACTAGGAATGTGGAAGCGTCTTTAGCCGCCCTTATGCAACCTAGTGAACCGGTAGCTAGTGTCCCGCTAGCTCCAAATTTTTCAATGTATAAGAAGGCGGTTGGACAAAGTGAGAATGAGAGAGGAGTTCCAAATCAAACCTACCCTTACCCAATTGAAGCCCACAACTCCAGTTTTCCATCGAATGTCCTAAATGATACACAAGTTCAAAATAAAAACGAGTTGTGTGATTTTGTAGTGTTTGATTTGCCAAATTGTGAGGAACCCCTTTCGAGTGAAACCGCACCTAATCCTTTTGACCTTTACACCTCCACTCTAAAACCTAAATCGATAGATATCCATGCTTTTGATGAGGTGTCTAAGAAAATTGATTTTCACTTGATTGAGGATATAGACGCCGGGAATATTTCGGATGATGAACCTGTCGATTTAATTGAGATTTTATGTTCAAATCATCATCCCGAGTTAATAAAGGTTTCTCCCGAATCTAATATGCGTCTTGAATTTGATGATAATGGCATGGATGAGTTAAATATTAAGGATAGTCTTGAGGATAATATTGAGGTTGAATCATTTTTATTTGATGTGTCTGATTTTCCAATTCATCCTCCTGAACCTTTGACTGCTATATCACCCTCCCTCCTTCCCATCGTTCCGACCCCGCTTGAAGACTGTGAGCTTGAAACCTTTTCCTTTGAATCTGACACAAGTCTCACAGACGATAACACCTACGAGTGTTTCACTTTTTCGGACGATGTTGATGACTCACCGCCCGAGTTTGAATCCTTTACATTTTCAGATGAGCCATCAGACTCGGTTGATTATAGTAGTTTCGAACCATTAATGGAATCTTTCAAGTTCGAAACAGTTTACTACGGTGAGAAAGATACCATCCCTAATTCACTCCCTTTCGTCTTTCCCATTGTTCCGACCGAACAAATGACCGTTACGCTTTCATCTCCTATACCAAGTTTGGCGTACCCATGTTTTCTTGCGAATCTTGAGGGATTTGATCCCATTTCTCGACGAGTAGATAGGTTAGCACAATCACTTATAACATACCGGTCATCACATATTGCGCTAATTTATTCACTACATTTACACCCTCAAGATCGTACTCCACTTCCTTCTTCTTTTCGCCATTCTTCTCCCGCACCGAGACCGTATTCTACCATTCTTCTTTCCACACGGTCTCGCGTGCTTCTCATTTTCTTGCACCAACTATACCATTTCCACGATAAGATTTTTGAATGGTTGGTGCTAACCATTGGCTTGTGTAAGGCCAAGCTTAAGTTTGGGGGAATCTTTGTATATATGTATATATTTTTTGTTTTCTTTTCTATAAAAAAATAAAAAAATTTCAAAACATTAAAAATATATAAAAAAAAAAATTTATAAATAAATAAACAGGGGAGTATCGGTATTTTGACCCTCTTGGTTTAGCATGACAGTGAGGACACTGTCAAGTTCAAGTTTGGGGGTATGCTCGGTATGTCTTCTTCCTTCGCATTCATTTGTACATATTTTTGCATTTGCATACTTATTTGAAAACCCATAAAAAATTGAAAATTTTCAAAAATTATAAAAATATTTGTATTCAATTTTGGCTAATTGACTTGAGTTTGACGAATAGGTTAACTGGCTAGGAACAACTAGATCTTAGATTTAGTAAATTAAAAACCCTAAAAATAACATTCCTTAAAGTTTAGCGGTAGAAAGTATATATTTTGTAGTTTATTTAGAAATAGGCAAATTTTGAGTTCACTTCTTGGGCTAAGTCAAAATTAGGGAAGTGTATTGATGTTCTTATTAGAGTATAAGTTTGAAAAATAGTTCCTAGCTTAAGCCTAGATTCTTAAAATGTATACCCTACAATTTGCACAATCACGCACCTTGAAACTTGGAATAGTAGAAGAGACCTTGAAGTGCTCTGGTCTAAAGTTCTTAGTACAGTGAAAATAAAGAAAAAAAAGTGAATAAAGAATAAAAAAAATGGACACTGGTTTTTGTGATTACTTAAGGCTGCAAAAATAGAAAAATATTTAGCGAGGGTGCTTCATCACCTAGTGCCTTAGACCAACTGGTTTGGGAGTCACTGCTAAAGCCTTGGGTGTTGCAAAACTAGGAAGTACGCTTTAAAGTGCTAACGCAACTTGTAATCGGTTGTTGGTACCTCAAGAAGTATTAACGGTCGCATGAAAGATGTGTAAGAAAAATTCAATTAAAAATTCACCAACTAATTAGTACTTTGGACAACGGACACGGGTATGATTGCTTGATTTGAATTTCTAAGTGTAGGGGTGATTTATACACACACGTAGGGGTATGTGATTGGGATTTAGATAAGAGAAAGGAGTGAAAAATAGAACTTATATCTTTAATAGAGTTGATAGAAATTCCAAAGTGGAGATGAAACCCTAGAAGGAAGACTTAAGAGATGCCGAAAGCTAAGTAGGTCTACATAACATATATAATCTTAAGTTAAATAATGAGGAAGTGTGAAGAATGTGGGTGGATAATTTGCGAGTCAAAACATAATAGAATTCCTTGTTAGAAAACCTAATTGGAGAACAAAAGTTTATGCCGAATTGATAGGATTTTGTGGGTGTAATCCGCTGAAAACCCTCAGGAGACAACACTCCTCCTACTAGGGACACCTAGAGGTTTAACGGCTTGTTGCACGTGCTCAGTGCAATCGCGTTTCCCTGCGAAAGTGTGGTTAGGATTTTAGTGAATAAAAATAAGTTTGCTCGAGGACGAGCAAAAGATAAGTTTGGGGGTATTTGTTCACACCATAATATTGTATTATTATATTCCCCATTCTTATTCTTTTTATAAATAAACGGGTGCTTTTGACGCATGTCTGCTACATGTTACAGGTTATAGGTTCTTGGACAGGAAGCAGTGAAAACGATGAAAAGACGATGCAAAAGTGGATTTTGACCGACAAACAGAGAATCTTGATCAAGCCTACATAAAGAACAATTCACAAAGCAAGATTCAAGACATCGACTCAAAGCGAACGGTTAAAAATCCATTGCAAATTGTACACTGAAGATCTGGAACCAACCTAGAAACCCAAATGGAAAAAGATATATAGATACAGGAAGCCCAAAATGACCAGAAGCTGCAGCCCAAAATTCAAAGCCCAATCTTCTTAGTTGACCGCGGAACCGCGTCCAAACAGGGCCTTGGGCCGCGGTTCCGCGGTGGAGTGGAGCAGTTAGAGAATAAAATTTTTACCATAATTCTTTATGTCTTTGACCGGTCTTCCTAAGGGCTATTTTTGTAATTGTAGACATGCGAATCAGATGTAACCCTAGGGTTTCCTATTCTTTATAAATAGGAACTCTAATCATTGTAACTCTTCAGGCCTCCCTTCATTAATAAATTTTAGAATTCTTTTGGAGAGCATCGGTGCCTCTTTTCAAATCATGAATCCAGATCTGACAACCCTGCGTTGATGTTTGGAGAGAGCCAACTGTAAGTAATTTTATTTAATTGTTCTAGTTTAGATTTTAATTCCTTGCCTTATATGTTAGCTTTGGGAAGGGCTTTTGAGAGATGAGATCTCCCATCCCTTTCTTACCCATCACATAGATTCTATAGGACTTCATGCATACACGCATACACTGCGCCCTACGGCATCCTATCCCTTGAGGTAGCGGTGATACCGTAGTATAAAGGATCAGTTGCGCGCGTTTTCCATGGAGGTTAGGGTAAGGATCTCTAATGGAAGGACAAGAACCTAGAGGAAGGAACACCTTCCCGAATGGATCTAATCCCCTTTATTGATAATTACCATAACTCCTCTTAGATCCTAATCTGGGTATAGAAAGCGTTGAGATTTATTTACATTTCCAAACCATTCCTAAACCTAACCCTAGCAAGATTTAGATCTAGATAATTGCCCTAGGATAATTTAGGTTTTTAGATTTAATAACAACTCCGAACACCCTTCGGAATTAACTCGTAAGAACGAATCGGAGA
This sequence comes from Agapanthus africanus, assembly GCA_030015575.1. Taxonomy (NCBI): domain Eukaryota; kingdom Viridiplantae; phylum Streptophyta; class Magnoliopsida; order Asparagales; family Amaryllidaceae; genus Agapanthus; species Agapanthus africanus. Next base: position 239,362,581 of record CM057337.1, read on the forward strand.
TTCACAACATCCCTGTGGACCGACCCGTACTCACCGGCTAGCTTCATGCGACGCCGTTCTTGATTGCGGTTACAAATATTTTTGATCTATCTTTTAGAAAGCGCAAGCACGCTAAATCACTCAAATCAGGTAGTTTGCCGGTCGGCAAATATTTGGTTTTGAATATCCATTGTTATGCACCAATTTCAAATTGATATATCTGTACGTCTATATTTTATAGAGTGAGATATACCTTTTTGAAATTATGTCTATGACATTTACCTATATCAGTGGATGGTTAAGTAAGGAGCATTAAACAGCGGTGTAATTCTTCATAACCATAAGTACAGTTTTCAACCTACGGCACACAGGGAAAGAGTTATTAGACTCAGGGGACTTATACAGAGTATTGTATGTTATCCATTGTCCATTAGGACAGAGGGGTTGGTCCTCGTACTATTTTCGGTTTACTTATCACTTCTCTAGTTCTTAGACAGGTGTTTCGTAGAAACACAGGGTCCAAGTTTTGAGAAGTTATAGGTATAAGAATAAAGTAGAGAACCAGGTATTGCAAGTATCGGGATTCTTCAAGGTGATCGAAGATGTAGATATTTGTATATGGTATTCATTTGATAGTAATGATTAAGAGAACTTGCTTCTCTTTCAGGTTACTCATAATTGGAAGCATTCCAAAGTTGAGTAACGCTGATCGGCCTCCTTCCATTTAGTTGACATGCACTAGAGACAGCTGCATGATTTGAATCTGGTTCAATTAAATCAGTGCCTCTGTTTCTGTATTGGATATAGAACAGTTCATATCTTAACGATGTTAAGGTATGGGAAGTTGTCCGGCTTATGCTTAAAACTAGAATCTGGATAACTCAAGGCACGTTTCTGTAATGGTTGTTTGTGGGTTGACCCAGGCTATGACGAGGGTTGATTTTCTACCATCTGGAAGATCAATAGTGATATTGTACTTAACTCGCCACAGTTTTAACAAAAATGGATTTTTTCAGAAAACAGTAGTGGGGGTATGGTAGAACTGGAAGTGATTCCAGAACCGCAGACGATTACTGAAAATTTGATAAGAACCTAAAGATTCAATCTGATTTGGCATTCCATTGGCCACTCCGCAGATATGGTGGGTAACCTCAGGCTCCTGAGAGGTACTCCGATAGCCTCAAGGACGGTGACAGGGAGGTTCTTGTTTACCCTAACTTGCCATTGCTGTTGTTCCAGACTGTGAGACCCGGCAGGAGGATGAGTATAGCATCGTTCTAAACTAGCTTTAGAAGTGTACATCTATATGACTCTGCCAGAGGGTTGTCGTGATCAGTAGGAGCAGCGGAAGCATTGGTGGACAGGTGGCTTATGTCTATTTATAGACTAAAGCATATATAGCGGGGATAGATCATCTATTTCTGATGTAACAGTCATAGGTTTGACTTCATCAGAATAGAGGATGGATCTGTTAAGAAGGTAGTAGGGTGTGATGTCCTGGTATTTGGATGACATACACAGAGTAGGAAGTGATATTCCTATACTACGATCGGTTATTCTTTGGTTGTCACACAGTGGTTTCTCCACATGGGACTTGGATATAATATCAAGACATTTTGGTCACTAGATCTATGGTTTTAGATCTATATTTGGGTGGTTTCCCAATCATGGTACTTAGACAGCATTCTAAGAGTTTTTAGAATGGACGACTCCTGGCACGGTAGTGTACCTGCAGGTAATGGAGTCACCCTCTCTAAAGGTGTCTTATAGACTAAAGTAGAGAGGGATGTGCATGATTGGCAGATCACTTGCTTAGGTAATTGAGTCAATCATGAGATGTCAAGTACCACACCAGATGTTGTTCTTGTAGGAGATTCAATAAGTTGATATTAATCCAATCCTGGAGAAACAATCGGAAGCAGCTTTATAACATAAGTGCATGTTCTAGGAATTTGATAACGACAGCCTCCTTTGGGAGACAGTTATCATTCCAGGCTTCCAAGGTGACCTGGATGACAGAGTGACTGTCAGAGTTATAGTACTCTCTCTGAAGAGGGGCAGTATTTTGGACAGCTGGTCCAGGTAGATACTGAGAGAGGCATGGTGCAGGATACTGATTAAGTTCAGTTGACGATACAGTCTGAGAAGTTTGGATTTGGAGTTCATTTATGAACTAGGTCTCATCAGACATCCAGACATTCTAAGATAGGTATTGCTCATTTCGGGAGATGGCTTTCTCCGCGAACATGGGATATAGAGAGATATAGAAAGAAACATCAAAGTGGATCCACTCACTGAGGCTATTCCTCGAACGCAATAGTTTCACAAACGAGCTTTGTGAGACTGATTAGTAGAGCAGTTGGGTGTTTGGTATCACACGGGCTGTGAGTATGCGACATCGCAATAATTAGCCTTGAGTGCAAGTGGGAGATTGTTGGATATAGTGCCCTCAGAGTTAATTATTGGATCACAGGCACGTGATTGCAATGATTGAGGGAGGACCTATACCGGTAGGACAGTCTTACTCGAGATGATAGTATGCTATCTGGTTTATCTTTATCATCGTGTACTGCTTTAGGTGACCTTACAGGTCACTATTGTACGTTGATAGAGCTCCTAGGATTCTTGCTTGACTACCAGCAGTATGAGGGCGATCATATACGTGGGAGCAGGAGTCTATAAGCAAATCCTTAAAAGGTCCCTAGTCGTGGGAGTTTCGAGACAGGGCATCGATTCACCAGAGTAGACTAGTGTATACAGTCGAGACCCCGACGAGGGGCGGTGGACGGTCTCACAAGCCACTGGTGTCAGTTGGTTCACCTAAGATGTATACAGGTGCTCATTGGGTTATGAGTACACCGGACAGGACTCGCCGGGAACATGCTAGTTGGGATTATACCAGAAATCAGATAGCAGTTCCCTGGTGACATGTGTACAGGTTAGTTCATCGACCTGAGATCCTCATTTGTCTCATGTGAGTTCCCACAGTGCTTTGATTACTACCCTACCACGCTCAAAGGAGACGTGCAAAAAGGTTTTAGTTGGGTACAGTCCCGAGCCACATGGAGGCAGTGAGCGGATCTGCAGGGGTTCGTCTCTCCCGGTATTGGGGGTGAGGTCGCGCTGTGTCTAGGAGAGCCATTACCCAAAGCCCTCGACTGAGACAGGAGATTTACTGGTAGGCATTCCAGTAGTATCTCAGGGTGTTCTGGGCTACACTCCGACACGACTTGTACCGCTATTGGGGGTCTGACTTTTACCAACCACTAGGCCCGCCATGCGATACTCATAAACAAACAGACCGGACTGTACGGATATTGTCACTGACAGGCTCAGTAGGGTGTCAGGATGAGTTCACTCATCGACGTCCCTTTTGGTCAGTAGCTGGTGGCCCGTCACGTATGGCTAATACCTCTGACGTGCTAGTGGTTAAATCCACAGCCATAGTATTGACGAGTCTTTAGAGTCCCCCACACAGACAGTTACTCAAGTTTCGGGCGAAACGCTGTAGAGGCCGTATGGAGATATGGCTGGGTTCGATCAGATACGTGCGGTATTGCACGGATCGTGATCGGACGGATTTTACTAGCCGGCTTTGGCTTAAGCCGGATCCTAGTATTAGACAGTGTAGATTTTGTGTCTTTGCATTTGTATTCAGTGGGAATACAAATGCGGGTATGTATATACAGTAGCGGGGTTTTCCTGTAATTTATTACGGGATCAGTTTTCTGAAGTTGCCAGTTTGCATTCTGTTCCGGCCGGTTTTCTTTTGTTCCTTCACGGCCGGACTTTCTGGTGGAGGGGGTTACTTGCAAGTTTGCAAATAACTTATTGTGGAGGGTTCTTTGTGGCTTTTGGCATAATGATGGTTCATACTATTTCTAGCATCTTTAGATGCCTTTCTTGTTGTCATTATTGTTTTGCATTAATGAGATTGGAATTGATTTGATTTGGGGGTGACCTTTTCTCCTCATTATCCTCACATTTCTTATGGTTACCACAATACTCTCTTTGTCTCACCCCCTTTGGAAATTCCCTACACATTTTAGGCCGGCCACATTCTTGGGGAGAGGAGAGAGGCAATTCTTTTGGTATGGTTCTCATTTTTGGCTTGCCAGAAATTACATTTCTCATCTCTTTCTCCACTTCATCAAAGGCAACTTCAATCACCCCAAAGAGACAATCTATTCTACACTACACCTACAGTACCCTTAGACACGTCGGCTTGCCAACTTCGCGCCCGAGTTGCCTCGGTCCAGAGGTGGGAGCCCGTAAAAGAATTCGGCTACGTGGAGCCCTTTCCGACGAGAAGATGACGAACGGAGTTTCCGCGGGAGATCGGAGTGGAGACGAAGACCGAAGGACACGGATCGCTTGGTATATCTCTCTACCCAATCTTTTAGTTTGCTAGTAGCTAGGTTAATGGCCCGATCCGGGTTAAAAGTGCGCGGTGGTGCCGGTTTGCAAGTTTCGCAAAGTTTTTCGTTTCCGCATTTCCGGCGTCGGATCGACGGCCGGGGCGCCACCGTGCACTTACAGTTCTGCCCTTTTTGCGACTTGGACGGTCGGTGCTGCCCTTTTTTACGACGTGGATGGTCGATGCTGCCCTTTTAGCGACTTGGACGGTCGGTGCTGCCCTTTTTGCGACGTGGACGGTCGGTTCTGCCCTTTTAGTGACTTGGACGGTCGATTCTGCCCTTTTGGCTACTTGGATGGTCGGTTCTGGATTTGACTTGCTCCGCTTCTTGCGGTGTCAGGGATGAAGTTGACTTGTTTCCGAGGTGGAATTTGATTCTGCCAGGCAGGTCATTGGTTATTTTGCTGATTTGATGTGATTTGAATTGACATTAGCACTGCTACACTAGAATATGGTACCGGGAGCGAATCATCATCTGTCATGACAGGATTTGGGGATTTTGGTTTTTGTTTAGCATCAGCATCGCTTCACTGGAATATGGTACCGGGAGCGAATCATCATTTGCCATGAGGAGATTTCCCTCGTTCCTAGTTTAATGACTTAGGGTTCATCTATTCCCAGTTTAATGACTTAGAGGTCATTTATTCCCAGTCTAAAGACTTAGGGGTCTATTGGATTGGAGTATGGAATTTTGGTATTAGGGTAGGCATCAGCGTTGCTAACACTGAAGCACATGTACCAGGATCAATTTATCATTTTCCTTTTCCTGTTGGGGAGCAATGGCTTAGGAGACAGGTTTAGGCCCCTACCACCTTAAGACTTTTCAATTTTATGAGCCGTGAGGGTCCCATAAAAGCATTTTCTCCCTACGAGTCGAAAGGATCTCGTAGGTGTACTTTCTCCTTAGGAGTCGTGGGGACTCCCAAGTGTGTTTTTCCTTTGTGAGTCGTAAGGATCCCACGAAGGTTTGTTCTCCTCATATATCGTGAGGACACATGAGGGGGTCTTTCCTAATGGAGCATTATTCTAAGGGCGGAAACCGGCCGCTGGACTGGTGATTGCGGTGGGGCATGGGCATACTGAGAATTATTTGAGCCCGTGGATTGTATACGGTAGTCAAGTTGGGGACTGACCGTAGGGCTGGAAGAGTTTTTTGAGAAATTGGATTTTGGTTGGCGTCTGCATCGCTGCACTGGAATATAGTACCAGGAGCGACTCATCATTCGCCGTTTGTGGACTTGGAATTTGGATCTTGTTTGGCATCAGCATTGCTGCACTGGAATAATGCCAGGAGCAACTCATCATTTGCCTCGGGAGGACTTGGGATTTGGGTTTTTGGTCGGCATCAGTACCGCTAACTGAAGCGAAATGCCAGGAGCGACTCATCATTTGCCGTGGCCCGTTGGGGAACGATGGCTTAGGAGACAGGTTTAGGTCCCTGTCACCTAAGACTTTTCAATTTTATTATCCGTAAGGGTCTCATAAAAGCATTTTCTCCCTATGAGTCGAGAGGATCCCGCAGGTGTATGTTCTCCTCAGGAATCGTGAGGATTCCTAAGTGTGTTGCTCTTTTGTGAGTCGTAAGGATCTCATGCAGGGATTTTCTCCTCACAAGGTCGATAGGACTTTACGAGTGTGTTTTATCTCTTTTCACGAGTTTATGCCCTTTCGGGTTTTCACAAACTCGCCGGCAGTCCTGCTGTTTTTACTTATGGAGCCCTTTCGGGTTTTCATCCGTGCTCGTTTTGCTTATGGACATACCGTTTTGTTTTTTTTCTCTTTTTTTTTTGTCGTTGGCGGGACTTTTAAAAGTAGTCTCACCGGCAGGTCTTGGGAGAGATAGGGGTCGTTTACGTCCGTGGATTGTATACGGTTTTGCAGGATGTATGATCCAGACCGTAGGGCCGGTGTGCTCAATTCGCCTGCAACTTGGAGCATTCACGCATAATATTTCTTGAGATATCGGCCATTGATGGGTGGCATGGGCCTTTCTCCCTCGGCACTTATTAGTTGGTAGGATCCTCCGTCGAACACTTTCTCGATGACGTATGGTCCTTCCCAGTTTGGCTCGAATTTTCCCTTGGCATGTCGATTGGGGATAATCGGTCTTTTGAGGACCAACACCAATTCGCTTTTCTTGAAAGCGCGGAGACGAGTCATCTTGTCATAGGCCCATGACATTTGGGCTCGGTACAGCTCCAGATTCTGCTGCACCGCGAGCCACTTTTCTTCGAGGGCGTCAAGCTCTTCCAGTCGAAGGAGCACGTTTTCCTCCTCCGTCAATTCGTACTGAACGACCATTCTTAAGCTTGGAACTTCAACTTCGAGAGGGAGGACCGCCTCCACTCCGAAGAGCAATGAGTATGGAGTAGACTGAGTTGGAGTACGGTGCGTGGTACGATATGCCCGCAACGCCTCGTGAAACTTGAGATTCCAGTCTCTCTTGTTGGCTGAAGTATTTTTCCTCAGGAGCTTGCAAAGAGTCTTATTGAAGGCTTGGGCTAGCCCATTGGCTCTTGGATTATAGATGGAGGAATATCTCCAGTCTATCTTGTGTTGAATAGTGAATCTTGATACTTTGAAGCTCTTGAAAGAAGGCCCATTGTCAGAATTGATTCTTCTTGGTATACCGAAGCGATATAGAATATTATGCTGGAAGAATGTCAGAATATCTTCTGTCTTGACTTCTTTTAGCGGGACAGCTTCAGCCCATCTGGAGAAGTAATCTATTGCGGCCAGTATGAACCGGTGGCCTCTAGATGACGGAGGATCAATTGAGCCAACTATGTCGGTTCCCCAGACTTCGAAGGGCCACGAGGCCATCGTAGGATGCAACGGATTGGGGTTCTTGTGAATGAAATCACCGTGAATTTGGCAGATATAACATTTTTTTGCATGCTCTTCGCAATCTCGTATCATGGTAGGCCAGTAATACCCAGGTCATTTAATTTGAAGTCGCATCTTGGGGCCAGATTGGTGAGCACCGCAAACGCCCGAGTGAACTTCTTTCATGACCTCTTGGGCTTCGGCCAATGACAGACACCTGAGCCAGAGTTGGTCATATGACCTGCGGTATAGCATGTCATTTACAAACACGTATCGGAGAGCTCTCTTCTTCAGCTGGACCCTCGCAGATTTTCCTTCAGGCAGCTTGTCGTATCGGAAGTACTCTATGAAGGGTTCTCTCCAATCGGGCTCGTCTTGAATGATCGAAGCTTCTTTGGCAGGACTGCACTTCTGTTCCGCGCTCTCCTATTCTCCCAGAGAGACTAGGGGTAGAATTTGCTGGCTCTTGACTGTGATCAGAATTTCGTCCATGTCAGGATCAGCCAGCTCCTTGGCTAAGCAAGTGAGTACGTCAGCCTTTCCATTCAACGCTCTAGGGACTCTCATTAGTTCAATGTGAGTGAACCGTTTCATGAGTTCCACCACTCGGCTTCTGTACCGAGATAACTCAGTTTTGTATATCTTATAGTCGCCACTTACTTGGTTGACGGCAAGCTGGGAGTCACCGTAAACCCGTAGCCGAAGGATTTCCATTTCTATGGCGAGCTCCAGACCAGCTATCAAAGCTTCATACTCAGCTTCATTGTTTGTGCGAGGCTCAGTGAGAGCAAAAGAACGCCGTAGGGTTCCTATCGATGGTGTGATGAACACCAATCCTATCCCTGCCTTTACCTCAGGGGCGCTTGATTTGCCGGAGATCCTCACTGATAAGGCTCCATCGAAGTAGAGCTCCCAATATGGCTCATCTTCCTCGAAGTGCAGCACTTGTTCATCGGGTAGCTCGCAAATAAGCGGTGACCTCTCTGACCCGGGATGAGAAGCAAGGAATTTTGCAAGAGCTTGCTCTTTTACTGCTTTTTGAGGAGTATAAACTATGTCAAACTCAAGCAGCATGACAGCCCAACTCGACATTCTACCGGCTAGGCTTGCTTTGGTCATTAAGTGTTTGAGCGGGTCGACCTTAGAGATCAGCATAACCCGATGAGCGAGCAGATAGTGTCTCAGCTTCTTCGTAGCGAAAATCAGAGCCAGGCATTGCTTTTCGATCGGGGAATAGTTGTGTTCCGCCCCGACTAAAGTTCGACTGAGGTAGTAGAGGGCATTCACTTTTCCCTCCTCGTTGTTCTGGGCAAGGAGTGCACCGAGTGACTCATCTAGCACGGCAGTGTAGAGAATCAGCGGTTTATTTGGAACGGGAGCGTCCAGCACTAGAGGGTGCAACGAGTACTGTTTGATGCTTTCGAACGCTTCTTGACATTCGGCATCTTAGACAAAGGGAGCTCCTTTCTTCATAAGCTTTGAGAAGGGCCTACATCTCCCCGATAAATTTGAGATAAACCTCCGTATGTACGCAAGTTTGCCCTGAAAGGATCTTAGCTGTGTCAAATTTTTCGGAGTGGGTATCTCCATGATGGCCTTTATCTTTGATGGGTCAACTTCGACCCCTCGATGTCGGACTATGAAGCCCAGGAATTTTCCCGATGACACGTCAAAAGCGCACTTCAGAGGATTCATTTTCAGATCATACTCCCTCAGTCTGGTAAGAACAATCCTAAGATCTTGGTTGTGATCGGCCTTGGATTTAGTCTTGACGACAAGATAATCAACATAACATTCGACGACTTTATGGATTAGGTCATCAAAGATATTGGTCATTGCCCTTTGATATGTAGCACCTGCGTTCTTCAGTCCAAACGGCATCACCTTATAGCAGTATATTCCGATTGGGGTTCGAAATGCTGTGTGTTTCTCATCCTCAGGCGACATCTTGATCTGATTATATCCAGACGAGCCATCCATAAAGGTGAACAGGTCATAATTTGAGGTGTCATCGACCATCATTTCCATGACCGGTAGCGGGAAGTCATCTTTAGGACATGCCTTGTTGAGGTCCCTAAAATCGACACAAACTCGGATCTGCCCATTTTTCTTCTTCACTGGGACTATGCATGTGATCCAGTCCGCATATTTCTCTTCTCTGATGAAGCCAGCATCGATACGTTTCTTAGTTTTCTCGATGACCTTTTCTTCTAGCTCCCTTCTCATTCTTCGAGGAGCTTGTTTGACTGGCTTAGCATCAGGAGATATAGCCAGCTTATGCACGGCCACTTCAGGGGAGAGGCCAGGCATTTCTTTGTACGCCCACGCGAAGCAGTCAACAAACTCATGCAGCAGGGCAATTGTCTGCTCTTTCATTTTCTCCGACAAGAGTGAGCTGATGTAGGTCGGCCTTGGATTATCGGGCGTTCCTAAGTCAATCTCGGTTAGCTCGTCAAAGGTTGCTTGTCCGCCATCTTCGAGCTCTTGAGGAGCTTCTTCTGGATCGGCTAGCTCGTCTTCATCATTGGACTCTTCGCTGGCTTTCCCAATATGGATCATGTAGCATGCCTTAGAATCAGGCTGGATGAAACCTATGCCCCGTCTATCTGGAGTTCGTCCATCGATGAGTGCTCGAACCTGAGGTGGATGCCATAGCCCTTCGTAAAAATTTGCTTCGGACTCCGTTTGATATAACCGACATCCGCATCTTTTGAAGTATTCCCGCATCTCGGGCACATAGGATCTGGGATTGAGGACGGCCCTTATGCCTCTCTCGTATGGAAGGCATGCGAGGGACAAATCGTCCGGGTGCACAACCGGATTTGACCCATAAAACAAGATGCCTTTCTGTCCACTTTTCCTTCCGGGAACGTAGAAAGTTTTCAGCTGGACTACGGTGGAGACTGACAATGCATCGAGCTCTTTGCACATCTGCTCCGGCACCCTTGTGATGGCCAGGGACCCTTCTGCAATTTCGAAGGTCTCTTGTAGTTTCGCTTGCTGCATGGGGGTCCAATCTGCACAGCTGTTGCACGGCAAGTCCTCTTTCTCCGACTCTTCAGTGTCACTACCAAGATGAGGGTGGACTTTGCTGCTAGATGGGTTTTCAGTATCGGATTCGTCCGTATCGCTACAGAAACGAGGTCGAGTTTTACGGAAGGACGGACTTCCAGCGTTGGACTCATTGGTGTCGCTACCGAAACGCGGGCGCACTTGGGCGTTTTATCTCTTGAAAGTGACAGCCGGCTCAGATTTTCTTTTGAGTCTTGGGGCCGCTCTATCCCCAGTCAGTTGTGGCTTAGCATTTTGGTGGTTCATAAAGTACCGAGAATCTTCATATCGGACTTCATGCATACCGAACAGCTGGATGTCTCCATCAATGCGTCTTTCTTCGCCATTTTTAGTATACTTCATGCATTGATGGAGAGTGTAGGGTTACTAGGCACTCTCATAAGGGTCTACAAGGAATCAACCATGCCCGATTTAAATTTTAGACGTGCCGAACAACCCTAACCAAGATCGTATACTAGAGATTATGCGAAAACAATAAGCAAGTAAACAACTTTACTTCTAAGAGTTTGGGATTACAACCTTTGTAGTCCGGTCCTTCACTTCAAATAGCTCCGTGTAGAAGTCCCCTTCGCTGCGATCATAAACTCCAGACTCTAGAGAGGCTCTATGAATAAACGAACATGCTTGCTTCGATGACTTCGAGGCCGAAGATGATCTACGTCGAGGAGACACTGACTCAAGGTATTCCTTCACTAGGTCATGAACTTTGTGAAGAGAACACACTCTACTACATGGCAAGTGGTAGAGGATGAAGAAGTAGGAGGTGGGCTCACTTTAGAATTGTTTTTCTCACACTTTTTCTCAAAACTCCATTAGAGCTGGCAAGCTTTTTCATGGAGCTTGAAGAAGAAGAAGAAGACTTGTGAATAATTCATCCAAATGAATTATTGCACCCATGGTTGAGTTAAGCCCTCATGGCTAACTTATGTAGAAAATTAACTCATGGCTATGGTTAAAGGTGAAAGCGACACCGGTCAGGCTGTTGACAAACTGATGAAGAAGGAGCGCATCATTGCCCCCTGTATTTCCGCACGATGCTTTAAAGTGGGCGACGTGCTGATTTGGATTTCCTGTCCCGTCAAATCTTCCGAACTTAGGAATGATGTAGCCGCTCGGGAACTCGATCAGATCGTACTGTGTGGGATATGACCGCCCACTACTGCCAATCTCTTTCTGAGCTTCAGCTTCGGCCACCAATGTTTTAACCTTGCTGGTGACCAAATCCATTATCCGATCTTGTGTTAATGGGATAGAGTTATCTGGGGCCAAGGCGTCCCCAGAAGTGGAATGTGGTCGGCTTTCGTGCGGCTCGAGGAATCTTGGACCCAAAGGGACAGGCACCGGCCGCTTTGAATTGTCATTATCCGGCTCATGAGTAGCGACTTGTGCTTGATTGGGAGGCGCTCGAGCAATTTGAGCCGTAAGCTGCATCACAACGTTCGTTAAGTCGTCAATCTTCGAATAGAGCTTTGTCATCTCTTTATCATTGCTCTTGAGCTGTTTCCAAAGCTCTTGGAGCAGCTCTTGCTCCGCGGTCCTGGGGAGGAAAGTCAGCTCTTCCTCGCTGTCCAAGCTTGACTCTTCCTGGACCGAAGGGTCTTTCTGTCTATCATCCTCTTCGAGAGGGTTTTCATCATCCAGCGGAGGCGGCTGTTCTTAGGAAGCGGCAACCACATTCAAGCCAGATTGGGCTTGGGATGTGTTGGCCCCTTCCTTGCTTTTGCTGCAAAGGTTGTCGCTGGGGCGCCCACCCGCCATATAGACCCTATGGATAATATATCCAGCCGTCTTTTTATTATCAGCGGCTGATTTCACATATCGCTGTCTTGAAACCCTTGTTTCGATAGCGGGTAGTCGGTTGAAGGCGGCTGGCCTGACCAGATTCTTGAATGGTGCTGGCGCTTCTTTTTGGGATTTGCCCCGCTGCTTTCGCGTGGCGCAGAGCGCCTGATAGACTCTTGAAGAGACAGTGTCATACTTTTTCTGTTGGGACCGGGATACGTCTCTTTGTAGCGACGTTCGGACCGCCGTCTTCTTGATTCTGGCAGTCATGGCATTTTTCTTAACCCACCTTAGAGGTCCGAAGGAATTGCTGATTTTTACGGCCGATTCAGCTGTCGTCATAGGATGACTCTGCTCTTGGAATCT